>OX608073.1:91083248-96137367 GCA_951509635.1 Eupeodes luniger | reverse complement strand
AAATTTAAAACAAAATTGTAAGAAAGAGGCCGGAATGCGACCAACACTGATAACTTCCCATCCTGTCTGTCAATTTGTCTTGCTTTAAAGGTTTTTAGGTTTTCGTGTTTTTTAAAAAAAGTTGTCGGTTGAATTATTCTAAAAAAATTTAAAAATTACCAACAACATTTTGCATATGATGAAATAGTTTGATTTTAAAATCTATTTTTGTTAACGAGATTTTTAGTCGAGAACCAATTTTTACCAATTTTAGTAGCATTTCTTAAAAGTTTTCATTTATTATATAAACAAATACAAATTGGATGAATGAAATTGATTTGGAGTCAATATCTTCTATTGTTCACGAGATATCGAGAAATGAACATCAATTTTTAATAAATTTGCGTATACTATTTTTACAGATTATCTCTTTTTATGAAAAAACTGACTGTTGGATTTTTACAAAAAATTTACTGAATGTTGAAAACAATATTTTTTGTGAGATAAAATTAGTTTGAAGCCAATATTTGTAGTTTTTGAAAAGATATTTGAGTCGAAAGTAAATTTTTATAAAGTTTTAGTAATGATTTTTTATGTTTTTATTTTTTTTTTGTAAAAAAACTGTGAATTCGATTTTCTTCAAAACTTTACCGAATGTTGAAATCAATATATTTTATAATATAAAATAAGTTTGAAGCCATAATCTTAAATTTTTGAAAGAGATATTTGAGTCGAAAATCAATTTTTACAAATTGTAGTTATGTTTTTCTGGGTTTTTATTTTTTGTACAAAAACTGTCAATTCGATTTTTCTCAAAATTTTACCAGATATCTAAAACGTTATTCCTCGTTGCCTAAAATTATTTTTGAGAGTGAATCATCTTTTGTTCGTAAAATATTCGAAGTGACAATAATTTTTTTGCAGTTTTTTTGATTTAGTTAAACTAGTTTATTTTTTTCCAAAAATATACTAGTTTGGTATCACGTTACAATATATAATTTAAAATTTAATTCAAGTCGGTAGCGTTAACCAAAACTGTCCCCTTTATTGCTATCGTAAAAAAACACCCATTCATTTTTTTTGAGAGTTCTTTTTGCATATTTCTGCATTACTATCTTTATAACAAAATTTATTTGAAGTCGACATCTTTACTGGTTCTTGAGTTATGGAAAACGAAAAAAAACTTCACGAACGTACGTACACACGCGCGCACAGACATCTCTCTACAAATCTTTATTTAGACATTTTCAATTCGACAAATCGGACCGATTACAATAACTTCCTATGGGAAGTTAATATATGTATCAATTTATTTTGCCCCATTGGCTGCAAAAACAGGGGAAATTTTTATTTTGACGAATCTAGATCAAAATTAGATTGATTTTTTTTTACCCATGGAAAATCTCATTAGAAACTCAGAAGTCAGCAAATTGGTATATGTTAAACTATTCATTTTGTGATTTTAGCTTTTGTAAAATTAACGACCAATTTCTTGACAAAGTTCTAGTCTATAAAACTTGGTGTATTGATAAATTAGAAATCGTTTGAGCTCTAACTTATTTCTCCAAAAAGTTTTCAACCATTAGAACTCTGATTTAAATCTCAGTTTGAGATAGAACTTCGATTAAATGGACCCCCAAATTCAGAAACTCATTCAAGTGTTTAAAAATATTGAATTTAGGAGACATCACGTAAATTTCATTATTAATTTGATTCCTGTTCTTGAAAAATAGGGAAAAAACTCGACAAAGGCAAACAGGGTTGCTGTTTTTGTTACAAAAAAAAAATTAACGTTTTGAACAATAATTACTATTTGATTACTGCACATATTTTGATATTTGGGGGGGGGGAGGGGGGCTTAACCCCAAAACTAAAAATGAATAACTCGACAAAGAATCAAAATCTCTGTCAGCAGCAGGATTTCACTTTACCTTTCATCTGCAGTGATTCTACTGCGGATATAGTATTTGTGATTCGCATACATTTCTACTGTACTAAGGATGGCTTTTCCAAGAAAACAGTCCTATTACACTGGTGGACAAGCTTTTCTTACTGGCAATAAAATCCAATAGATTTTGGATTTATTAAATGTATCACGGCAGGTTTTTGAGATGTTGCTTTCTTAAATTCAAAAAAATACGTACATTATGTATGTATGTAAGGCTTTTCAAAGGCTATCTTAATTAATGAAGTAGATTTTTTTTCCAATAAAATCCAATCTAAA
Organism: Eupeodes luniger; assembly: GCA_951509635.1. NCBI lineage: Eukaryota > Metazoa > Arthropoda > Insecta > Diptera > Syrphidae > Eupeodes > Eupeodes luniger. The sequence goes on along the minus strand of OX608073.1, from coordinate 96,135,164 downwards.
ATTCCTTTTTTTCAATATTTAGTTAAAATATTTATATTATTTGAAAAATGTTCATAAGTTCGAACATTTCATCTGTAAAACTAAACCCTTTATGCTAAAACCATTTTCAACATAAAAAGGTAAAACGGTTTGGAAGTAAATTTTGCTCTTTTAACAAATCTGTTGTCTAAACAATTCTATTATTTTAAGTTTTTGAAAAGTAATAAAAAAAATAAAATTTATGTTGAAAACGCTTAAAAAAAACAACACTTAAACTCCAAGACGCCTTTTACAAAAGTGTGAAAATACTAAATTCAAGGTTTGCTCAAAACTTCATATAGAGTCAAGTAAGGACTCATAAATAATGAAAATTCCCAGAAACTAAGTAAAATACTAAAATGATTCAAATTGTATCTAGAAGAAAAAGATTTTTACTTTGCAAAATCTTCATACAATTTATTGTTAAGAGATATTTTGAGTTTTAACTTAGCCTTAAAAACCCTGTTTTTGGTTGTTTTTTTTAATTTTTAAACAGGTATGGTATGGTGTGATAGAAAAATTGAAAGGCGAGATTTGAATTAAGGACATCTTAAGAAAAAACATGATTTTGTCGAATAGGGTTATTACTATTTTTAGGTACATTTTCTGTGAATAGAAAGTTTCTAGTAATTTTATTTAACTTTAAAGAAAATATTAAATAAGAAATAAATATTTAACTTTAAAGAAAATAATAAATAAGAAATAAACATCAACCATACAAAAAAGACATGTTCTTAACATTAATTAAATAAAATTCTTAATGTCATCATAGGCTCTCATTTTGAATTTTTTTTGATATGATTGAAGGAATATAGATAATTTTATTTTAAAGTCTATGGCTCTTAAGATGTTTTTCTTAAATCCAAAAATGCTTGCGTATCCAATTTATACATTTTATATATGTATGTATATGAATAGCCAGACTTTCAATTTCATCAATTGTCATTTCGCTCGACAACAAAGTCTCTCGCTACACAAGCCTCTATAACTTTTATTGCTCGATATTTATTTTCTTCCGCAGAAAGAACGCCTGACTCACAAAAAGCACACGATATAGACGCTCTAAATGATTTTATGTTAATTGTACTCATCTATTGCCATATACAAATAGAAAATAGGGGAAATGAAAATAACGATATGAGATGCTTGCTTCGTTTCTCAAAAGCATAAGATGGTTTTTAGTTTCACGCTAATATTCATATACAAAGCATTTACCCCTAAAAAGCCAAAAACATTGGCCGGGGTGTAATAATTTTAGACACTTTTCCTAGGCGTTCTTTGCAGAGAGAGAGATTGAGATAAACAAAGAAATGGGTAGGCTTGAAACAGAAAAAAGAAGAGGATGAGAAAACAATTAAATGAATACGTACTAAATTCCATCCAAACACACAAGACACAAGGAATGTTCCATACAAAATAAGCATCTAACACCCATTAGGGACAGGGCAGGGACAGAGACAGGGACAAGGACAAGGATCATGGAAGAGAAGAAATAGAATAGGATAAAACATAAAATAAAATAAGAAAATGGTGATATATAGCGCAATCCAGATCTGAAGATTATTGTTCAGTTGATTCTTCTAATGAGCTCTGACACTTTTTTTTCTTTTGCCAGACTTTTTGGCGGCCCTCAATGTGCTTGTGCTTAATGCCTTGAAGTTGAACATTCTTACAGTATTTTGGTTTAGTCCTGTTATTCTGTGATGATCTGTGAGAGAAATTTGTGGTTGTATGCGTGATGGTACACACTCATCTTATTGTTGTGTCTTCAGCAAAAGAAAATTAATGAAAACGGAAATTGCAAATAAGAATAATTGATGCAATAATACTTTTGAATTAAGTAGATTTAGGTTATAGGAGGAGGTCTGAGTTCAAGGCGTGTGTCGAGGTGTTTATGAGGGTATTTAAGTTTGCAATCTAATCACTTCAAAAATTTCAAATTATTTACGAAAATTAATGTTATGAATTAGTGTTGTTGTTCTTGTATTTTGTTGTGGCAAATAGAAGCATTGTACAGAGATATTAATAATATAACAATGAGCATAATAGAATCATTAAAGATATTAGTGAAACACTAGTTTGTTCTTTCAGCGTTCTTTAATTTTCTTAATTATAGGTACTATTTCAATTATATTTAAATGGAGTTGCTACACTAACTTAACAATGGAAAACAATTTATGCATGATTAATATAAAGACCTGCTAAATAGGTACCTTTTAGCAAGCGCATTAATATAAGTAGTTTTAAAACGTTGTACTCACTAATGTAACATGTAACATTACTTTTTTAAACAAAGTTAATATCAATTGCATTCTGATTCTCAACAAAGTAACAATTTATTGACTTCAAATGCAATTTCTTGAATTTATATTATAGGGATGAGTTCAAAAGTTTTAGGTGAAGATATAGAGTATTTCTGTTTCAATTAATTTACACTGGCCGAAGGAATAACGTTTTTTTTTTGCTAAGTGCAAAGGCTGTCATGACACCTAGTTTTTTTTTCACGGGTACCGCCTCTTTCGAGAAATTGATAAATCTTTGTCATAAAAAGTACTTTCTTAAATAAGCCGTTCTGATTCGGCGTAAACACTGTAGGTCACCGTAGTTCTCCTCTTTCCTTGAAATTACTCGCATTCACTAATGGTTGAATGGTAAGTCGGACTGGTTTCCACGACTGTCAAGTTAGCACTACATTTTTCGAAATATAAAAAACTGAGTATGCAGTCACTTGTAGCCGACGAAATTAAAAAAAAGTGGTATGTAGTGCTAGGTTGATGTCAAGTTAGCACTACACTCTTAAATTTTGTTAAAACTAAGTACGCAATTAGTTGACAATTATTTGTTGTAAATTAGTTGTGGAAAAAAAAATTCCAAACATTTTTTTTACTTTCATTTTTTTTTTAAAAGGGGGTATGTAGTGCTAACTTGACACCGTGAGTCCAGGTATAAAACAAGGATATTCGAAAATGTAACGATGCAATAATTGTAGCTTTTTTGTTTCAAATTAGTTGTGGAAAGAAAAAAATTCCAAACATTTTTTTTACTTTCAATTTTTTTAAAAAGGGGGTATGTAGTGAGTGCGTGAAGTTAGCACTATTTTCGATTTTCCTATTTTGGAAAGTTGTTTCAGGTTGTTCCGAAACCCAAAAATGGGGGTTTTAGACTCGAAAAACTGTTTTTGACCTAGCCCCCCCTTTTTCGCAAATCATATTATTTATTATTTATTGATAATCATTAATTATTTCTTAGAGTCGGAATCTAAAAGGCCTTTTGGTTTTGCTGAAAGAATACAGATTGGGTTAAAATTTTAAATTCTTTCAAGGGGGCACTAAGGAGGGAAAACATTATTTTTTTTCATTTTGGTTCACCTTAAGCTATATTTGCTTATGGTTTTGGACGAAATTTGGACACGAACTGGGGAAAATTTCACTTGGAACATTTTTGGAATTTTTGATTTCTTAAAAAGGGGAGCTAAAAAAATGTTTACAAAATTAAAAGACATCGAGATTATTTTTGAAAGCTAGATCATCAGCGTAAATAATAGTTTATAAACCAAGTTTTGGTTCCTGTACATAGGCTTATTCAATATTCATGTTTAATTAAAATGTAGGCTTTAAAAAAAATTGAAGAGACGTATTTTGCATTTTTGAAAATAAAAAAATCGGGGGATACATCTTTTAAAATATACATTTCACGACTCTTAGTTTTTTTTACAATGGTAAGAACACTTTTCAGAATCTAGAAAAAAAAATATAAAAAGTTAGAATTTTGAAAAAAGGTGGGCTAGATTTTTCATTATCTTTTCAAACTTTGATCATAGAGGTCCAAAAATTTGGAACAATGTTCAGAACAACCTGGAACAATTTTCAAAAAATCGATTTTCGAAAAAGGGTCTAAGACCCCCATTTTTGGGTGTTTTTCAAAAAAAAAAACTTTGGAACAATGCGGAACAAACCGGAACAACTTTCCAAAATAGGAAAATCGAAAATATGGGGGGACTAACTTCACGCACTCACTACATACCCCCTTTTTTTAAAAAATGAAAGTAAACAAAAATTTTTGAATTTTTTTCTTTTCACAACTAATTTACAACAAATAATTGTCAACTAATTGCGTATACTTAATTTTAACAAAATCAAAAGTGTAGTGCTAACTTAACATCAACCTAACACTAAATACCACATTTTTTAAAAATCGTCGAGCTACAATTTTTTTTTCCGCAACTAATTTACAACAAAAAAGCTACAATTAACTGCATACTCAGTTTTTTAAATTTCGAAAAATTTAGTGCTAACTTGACTGTCGTTGGTTTTCCTCTAAGAGCTGTTACACTATCTAATTTATTTTACAAACAAATTAGCACTATTTCAAAAGGGTTAAGATGTCCTTAACTCGAATCCCGCTCTTAAATTTGTCTATCATATCGGGTTCTTAAAATATGCCCTTTTAAAAATGCTTAAGACAAACGGAGTTTTTAATGCTAAGTTAAAACACAACATATCCATGAACAATAAATTATATGATGATTTTGAAGATTACAAATCTTTATCTTTTAGATACAACTTAATTAATTTTAGTATCTAACTATCATCGACTTATGGGTCTTCACATGACTATTTGAATATTTTATTTTAAAGTTGATTTTCAGTGCTAAATTCAAATCTAAACACTCGTTCTCATTTTAATTTCCTGTGTTCAACTGCAACTTCTAATCCAATACATTATTTTGCTGGCGATAATACTCTTAGCTTTATACCTTCGTTTTCAGGTCAACATCCCACTTCTTCGGATGTGGAACTGCAGCGACAAAATATGATGAGCTCATTAAATTCCGACCTAAACAGCATTGTTCAATACAAAATCGTATTGCATTTTTTGCTTTGAAAACCCGGTGCTGTCTTGTATCATTAAAGCGAAATATAACCCCTTTGCCATTAACTATAAATGGGGCTTGCATCAATGAGACTAAACATCTAATTATCCTCGGTATGTACATTACATATATCACCAACCAACTCTTTTGGAACGAGATTTCGCCTAAAATGCCGGAATATGTTTTTGTTTTCTAGGGCGATGCAAGAAGTTGTTCTCCCCATCTGATCTGGCTGTTATTTATAAGACTTATATGCATACGTCCAAAGCTTGAGTACATCTCCCATTTCTGAGCTGGTGCTCCTCTAACTTACTTAAATCGCTTGGACAGTATTGAACGTAGACCATTTAGATTGATTGGTGATAATATCATCATAAGTTCATTTACTTCTCTTGAACATCGTCGTAAGTTTTATTGTCTAAGCCTTTTTTACCGTTTTTTAAAAAGTTTATGCTCTAAAGAAATAGCCATTCATTCCTTCCCTTAAACAGTTCAACCGTAATACTCGCGTTACTAGGAATGCTCATCAATATACCCTCGAGCCCAAGTTTTGTCGTACTGTCAAGTTCTTTAGCCGTACAACGCGAATGTGGAAAACCAATGTTCACCGACAACTCCTTTCAAACCCTCCCTCTCTTTCTTAGTACTCACACTGTATATTTTCATAAAAGGGGTAGTAATATTCCCTTGAGTGTTCGCTTATTATATAGGGTTTTCCAATAAGGGCGGGTAGATGTTGTGTGTAGATGTCGTGGCGTTTGCTGTGTGGCACGTAGCGCTGTCCTGCTGGAACCCTATTTCGTCTAGGTCCATATGGTTCAATTTGGGCCATAAGAAATTAGTTATCATCGTTATGTAGCGCTCGCTGTTGACGGTGACCGCCACACTAACGTCGTTTTCAAAAAAGTACGGACCAATTATGTCGCCGGCCGGCCCGAAATTCACACCAAACGGTAACTTTTTGAGGAAGCATTTTCACCTGGTGAACCTCGCGTGGGTTGATGTCGTCTCATATACGGCAATTTTTCTTGTTAACACAGCCATTCATCCAAAAATGGGCCTTGTCAATAAAGATGATTTTTCGGCCAAAATTGGGGTCCTCTTCCAAACGATTTGAAGCCCATTCAGCGAACAAACGGAGTTGTCTATGGTCATGAACTTTGAGCTCCTGGGTCAGTTGGATCTTGTACGGGTGTAAGCCCAAGTCACACAAAATTCGCCAAGTTGAAGTCTGCCAAAGGCCGAGTTCTTGTGCACAGCGAGGAATAGACTGTTTAGGGTTCTGTCAGATTGACAGATGTCATCAAAACAGAATGGCCGCAACGGGGAGCCAAAATCTACCCGAGCCAATTTAAAAACCCTATAATAAAAAGAAAATAAACATTCTCCGAATCCGAACTACGAATGCAAGTCTATATGATAGAAGGTGGAAGTTTCATCGAATTTAGACGCACCTGAAATTGTATGCCCAAAAATTAATCAAATAAAGGTAGCTTAAAAGGGGTTTAAAAGATGACATTCTGTTTAAAACCAGTTTTTCTTTTAAAACTAATGTAAAAATAACAAAATCAAAAGAGTTTTGTGAACATTAAAGTCTTATTAGAAGCAACATCAAAATATGGGTTAACCTTGAAAGTTATTTCCTAATACCTTTATGACAACCAATTTAGTATAAAATCTATTTATCTAAGTTTGAGCAAAAATTCTTTCCATACCCTATATTAGGCTATATAGCTTTATAATATATGTATTGTATATATATTACTTTTTATAGGGTACCTATCAGTTCCTATATCGTTTTGACATAGCTAGTTTTACTTCATAAATATATGATTTTGAAAACAAGGATGAGGATTATGATAGTTTTTTTTTCATCATCATCATCGCATGTTAAAGATTGATTTAAATTTGATTGAGCGTAAGACTTAAGGAAAACTACATTGTTTAACCAACCGTGTTACAAAATCTTATGACGTCAATATACATATATAAAAAAATCAATTTCACGCATAACACAATGTTCTATACAATATTTAGAAGGAACACAACACATTTTAAAAAAGCCTGTTTTTAGGATAAACAAAATCAGAAATAGAAACTTTTGGTTTTGAAATAAGGAAATACCTATTATAAAAACTGCATAGAATGATTTTTTCAATTAAAGACGAAAAGTATTATAATTTAATTGTAGAGACATGTAAACCTTTTCACACAGATAAATATGTAATTGGTCAATTTACATATGTATATATAAAAGTCTACAAGTGTATAGTAATGTTAATGTATAATATAATATAGCCCATGATAAATGCTATATAAATAGTATATTTTATAAAACAATAGAAAATTCAATTTCGTTTTTATATTCATAGCGTTTTATTTTTCATGAACAATTTCAGTTTTGGTCCGCATATGCCCCTTGTTCCTCTCAACACTTGGATGCTGTACAACTAACATTAGAACAAATAGATTTAATAAGACGTCTCGTACACCTATACCCTCATCATATGACTCTTGTGACAACAGCCTCAGGTACGTGTAGTATCTCTACTTTTCGCAGCCTGTTCTTTTCATTTAATTATTAAAACAAAACTTTACTTATATTACGTATGTATATGTATCTATAATACAGAAAAACGTATGTACATATATTCGTTCAAATGCCATGATGCTGATGCTGAAGCTGATGCCTTATGTTTGTGCCTACACCTCTTTGTTATACGATACTTTACGACACTGCAAGGATTTATGGAAATTTTATTCATACATTCTTAAGAATTTTAAAACGCTTTAAGCAAGGACACAAAACAAAATACAAACACAGAGAAATAAGAAAAAATAAACATATACAATCCCAATGTAAGATTTCACCCGCGACACACGCTGCAAGGGCGTCCTTGTGGGCTAAACTTCCATCAACAATGACAAGTTGTATCTTAGAAATGTATAACACGTTTGTTTTTTTCATTTCATTTTGTTTTGTTTTGTTTTCTTTTCTCCAACAATATATCCTCTTCGTGTGGCCAACGAAGTAGATGGGCGAATTTAAAGATACATCGCAACAACAACCTTCTAAAATTCTGATCCACCTACAGGATTTTTAAACCTTTTCTTTTTGCTTTCGAAAATATTTTTGATTGTTTTTTAAATCGTTCTTGTATCTAAATATTTTTATCTGAATCAATTTTTGTTTGAAACATCTGCTCTCTGTTTTTTTTTTAAATCTTATTTCTATTTTCAGGGATAGAAGAAACTCACAAGAGTGGGAAGATAGCCAGCTTAATTGGTGTCGAAGGAGGTCATGCTATTGGTACAAGTTTAAGTGTGTTAAGGATGTTTTACCAGTTAGGTGCTCGATATTTGACACTCACACACACCTGCAATACACCATGGTAAGTTTTGCATAATGCAGATACGTAGCGCACAAGTGAATCTAGGAGTTGTTTTAGAGCATTTAAGGTGTGGAAGTTAATTGGAATAGATAATTTAACTTGTTTTAAATTGAACAAGAATCATATTGGAGGTGAATAAAATTAAACTCGAAATTTTCCTTACCAACAGAATTTTTAAACTCTAATACTCTAATACATACAGTCTCCTCTAGAAGCTCGACTATGGGCTATTGCATTGAATGCCAAAGTCAGCTTGAAAAATAGTTTCAATGTCAGGAAATACTTTTAAGTACACATTCACATTCACATTCACATTCACATTCACATTCACATTCACATTCACATTCACATAATAGGGTTTTTCCGATTACAAAAGTTTTTTTAAATAAAAAAAAACGGTTTTGGATATCAATGAAGTTCTTTAATCCTGTGAAAGTACGTTTGATGCCATTATGCATGGAACTTTGTATTTTGTGCGTGTGTAAGGCTATAATTGTATTATTTTCTTACTAACAACTAACACATGCACTTATGATGAGCCTCTGATCGTAGTGTGACGCTTGCTGTAAGCTAACTACTTTCTGAAAACTCTGAAGTGTAAAAAAAAAAAAACTCGATTTCTTTTGCATGGCCAACACGGGAACGCTTCCAGAAGTCCAGACGCTGAACCCAATTTTCGACGGTTTTCAAGCATAAGTCGGCCGATACTGCTGCAATTTCACGTTCGATATTCGTACGAAGTTCATCAATCGTCGCTGGCTTGTTGGCATAGACTATAGACTTACCTAGCCCCACAGGAAATAGTCTAACGGTGTCAAATTGCAGCACCGAGGCGGCCAAGTGACTTTACCATTTCGTGAGATAACGCACGTTCTCCAAACTTGGTTTCCAATAAATTGATTTTGATATTCGCTGTGTGGCTTGTGGAGCCTTCCTGTTGGAACCACATGTCCTCCAAGTCCGTATCATCCAATTGGGGCCAAAAATATTCGGATATCATTGAACGGTAGCGATCCTCATTCACAGTAACGTGCCGGTTTTGATCATCATGGAAGAAGTACGGCCCAATGACGCCGGGGCGGCCCATAAACCACACCAAACCGTAATTTTTTCGGGATGCAATGATGACTCATGGAGTATGTGTGGATTGCTTTCTGACCAATACCGCATATTTTGTTTATTGACGAAGCCATTTCGATGAAAATTCGAATCAATTTCAAGTTGTTGCTCATCTCAATTCACGAACATGCGGCTTTAGTTCTTGCTTCAATTTAATCTTGTAAGGATGTAGGCCAAGATCTTTTCGCAAAATTCGCCACAACGACGTCACAAAGATGCCCAACGCTTGAGAAAGACGTGTGAGAGACACTTTTGGGCTTTCTGCAACTGAAGCCTCAGCGACAGCAATATTCTCGGCACTACGGGCACTTCTTTGTCTCACTGGTACGGGAAAATTTTCTACTGTGCCTGTGGATTCAAATTTTTCTACTAGACGCTCAATTGTTGATCTACTAGGACGATTATGATGACCATAAATTGGACGTAGTGCTCTTAACGTTGAGGCCACTGACTACGAATTTCGGCAGTAGATTTTAATAATATCTACTCGATGTTTGCTCGTCTATCTTTCCATCATGAAATGGCAAACCTTACTAAAGAGAAATGTCAAAAGGGCGGCAAGAAATATGGCGTCGTTTGCTGTCCCTGTCGCTCTACTTTTGTAGCATCTCTGTTGAAAAACCCTGTATAACAAACTAAATATGATCAATAAAGGACTAAGCTGTGATAAATCTAATGCGTTTTAAAATGTTTATTTTCGAGTTGCAAATATTTTTAAGATCAATGTGATTAAACGAGAAACTTACTGTCCATGAAGATATTAGAAAAACGACAAAAAACAACCATGATTTGTCGCTTCTTTATTGTGAAACTTGGGCAGTTTAAAATTCAAAGACCAACGATCTTATTATTGTTTATAATTTGTGACTTAATCATTAGAGAAACAGGATATAATCAACAGTACGAGTATGTTTGCTTAAGTTTGATTAATATTGACATTTCAGGCAAGGAAATGAAGAAAAGAAGCAGAGTTGCGAAAGACAAAGCTATACAAACTAAAGGCACGAAAAACTAAAGTTACGAAATAGAGCAGCTCGTACAATGTCTGAGACGGGCAATATGGGGTGACCACGAGACGAGATCTGAAGAGACTTTTGTTAGTCTCGTCTCGGTCTCGCTTTTTTCTCGAAAGTTGTCTATGTTTATGATTTGAGCTTTATGGATTGGCTGATATGCAGTAAATTATTGTTTGACTTACTTAAACAATTTTGTTTCAAATGGTATCTCGATCATAGCCATCCTTTAATGGAATTCGACAGTATTTGCCATCCTGGACCATATTTCGTAAAAATTGACCGATGACAATTCTACAAATTTGACACACTTGTCCAACAACTCTAAAAAATACACATATTGCGAAATCGTCTTTTATTATTCAAAAGTGAAGGGCATAAAACAAAAGAAAAATCGAGAGCTTTAGAATGAATAACATTCTCAAAATAATTTTACTAAAGTTTTAGTATTTATAATTTAAAAAATACAAATATTTTATTTGCAAGATTAAGTAAAACCTCGAGTCATAATAATGAAGATTAATAAATGGAAGGATATCGCAGAACAGGCAAAATGTTTCAACACAAAGGCTTCAAGTTAGGACTGGAAGCACCTTCGAGGTATTATTTTACGATTTAAAACGATTATTTATTGTTTAAAATTCCGAGGGCACCGGCGACGTATTACACGGAGACGAAACTGAGAACCGTTATCACTTTCACTTGACTTGAAAATATATCGTTTGTCATTTTAACTCTTTTCACTGTCAAAATTTCACCGTAAGTGAGTTTCCTGTCACAATTGTCAATTAAATATTGACAAATATTTAAATCGTATTTAGTTTTCATTTTATAAAAGAATTGTCAGTACAAATTTGTCGGAAAATTCTTGACAATTGTGAAAAAATACTTGAAAATTTATTGTCATGACAATTTCTTTATGAAAAGAAAAGATGAAAATTGTCGGATATTTTCCTACAATTCTACAAAATCGTCAAATTGTTTATTGGACAGATTTTGAGAATTGTCAAGTTGTAAACTAAGAAATTTTCACCCTCAATGTTTATGAAATAGATCATTGAACTGGAATTTGAGAACCATATATTATTGTCTCTCACAAATAATTGCTAAAATCACCCTTTTCTTGGTAGTCCAAAAATAAAACGTTTTAATTTAAACAAATCTAATCGATTCAAAGGCTTGTGCCTTCTAGGAGAAGAATATAGAACCCGAAAACACCGACACGACACTCTCGGCAAATTCCGGTATAAAATATTTCGAAACTAGCATCGTCTATTTCCCAACCTTACGGGTGACTTGCGTTTTTCGTAATAATATTCATAAAAATCACTTTGAGAATAATGACAATAAGTATAATAAATGTTTGAACTAAAAATAAAGTTCTTGCAGCTTTTTCAATATTTTTATTTTATTTATTACAGTTTGTTGAATGCTAACGTTAACAGTGATTATGAATAATTGATTGAAACCTACCTTGAAAGGGAACGGGCCTCAAGTAATAACTTTCGCCAGCTTACTCTATCTCTAGCTTGCTGCCTCCAGTTTCGAATACCAAGTTGACGTGCGTCGGCCTCAACTTGATCACTTCACCGCAGATGAGGCCTACTTCTGCTTCTTGTTCCCTCAGGCTTGGCGTTGAATACATTATCGGCTGCAGCTTCGATGTTCATTCGCTCGATATGCCCTAGCCATCTTAAGCGTTGAACAAGTAGTTTTTTGACCAGTGGCAAGTCGCTGTACAGCTCGTATAGCTAATGATTATATCTTCTCCGCCAGATGTCACTTCTTACTTTCTCTCGAAGATACCAAGAGATCCTTCATCCGCCTGGGAGAGGGTCCATGCTTCTGCACCATACAGCAAGACTGGAATGATTAAAGTTTTGTACAGTATCTCTTTGGTACTTCGCGATAGGGCCTTATTCCTCAACTGCTTGCTTAGGCCAAAGAAACAGCGATTAGCAAGGGTTATTCTACGTTTGATCTCTGCGCTGATGTCATTTGCAGAATTAACAGCAGTGCCCAAATAAACAAGTTCGTTTACCACCTCGAAGTTATACCTGTCAATTGTCAAGTTTTGACCAAGTCTACGGTGTGAATCGACTCTATTTGACGACAGTAAATACTTCGTATTGTCTTCGTTAATGTCAAGACCCATTTTCTTTGCCTCAGACTCGATATTAGAGAAGGCACCCGTCACTGCTCGTTTGGTTCTTCCCATAATGTCGATGTCATCTGCATATCCAAAATATTGCGTGGATTTTTGAAAGATGGTGCCACTTGTATTGGCCTTGGTGTTGTGGACCACTTTTTCAAGAACAATATTGAAGCACCTACATGACAGCACATCGCCTTGTCAAAGTCCTCTGGTGGTTTCAAAGGTTTCGTTCGAGTCTCTTCCAATTTTGACGCAGCAACGAGCATTTTCCAACGTCATCCAGATCAGTTGGGTAGGAATACGAAAACTCAACATGGCACGGTATAGTTCGTTCCTGTCTACACTGTCATAAGCTGCTTTAAAATCGATGAAAAGATGGTGTATTTCGATGTAATGTTCTTGGGTCTTTTCCAGGATTACCAGTAGTAGATTTTCCAGGCCTGAAGCCACACTAGTAAGGGCCAATTAGTTCGTCAGTAAATGGCTTCAGGCTTTCAAATAATACGCTTGACAGGATCTTGTATGCGATGTTTAAAAGGCTAATGCCTCTGTAGTTGGCAAAGAGAAATCGGTCACCTTTTTTATGGATCGGACAGATGGTGCTTAAGTTCCACTCGTCGGGCATGCTTTCTTCCGAACAAATTTTAGTAACTCGCTGGTGCATGCTCCTTACCAGATCTGCTCCAGCGTTCTTAAAAAGCTTCCCCTGGTGATGGCTAGTTTGATCTCACTCTGGTCGGGTGGGTGGAACTCTAGATCGTTAACCAAATGGATTTGACGTGGCTGCTCGATGGCGGAATCGTTGACTTCATCACCATTAAGCAGCTGGCTCTTTGCAGGCTCAAGGACGGGTAGTGAATCCCGTTGTTTTCTTTTTGACTCTTCGTGAAATACTCATTGTTTCATATTTGTCAAAATTTAAAACGAGACAATTTTTATTGAACAATTCCCTTAATAGTCATTTATAAATTGAATAAATAAGATTCGGCCTTGTTGTCTGCCCTGGGGAACACCAGAGTTCAAAATTAACGGACTCAAACATTTATTATGAAATATTACACTATATTGTCTATTTTCTAAGTATGATGAAATCCAATTGGTCAATGGTAGATTTTCAATTTGTCAAACACTTTGCCATCAATATCTTAATTGATTTATTTATTTTAAAATTACTTATTTCTCTTATTTATTTATTCATTGCTGAGTTTTGGTCAATACAAAATCGCATATAAAGTAGCTTCTTTTCTTGCTCGCAGTATAGAATCAAAGCAAATTTTGTCCACTACTTTTGGTTCCAAAAGTACGAATCTTTTCTTAAACTCCATCTTTCGTAACTCTGCGTTTTGTCGTATTAGATGCATAATTCAATAATGTTCATAGCTATATGAACGGGTATATCTAAAAATTAATCAAGGTAATTGAATATCATAAAGTAAACTGCAGTAGGTAAGTAACATTTTCTATAGGTATATAGCCACTGCAAATCTGGATAGGTACATATACGCAAAGGCAAACAAAAATCCTTGGAAATTTTTTCATTAATTGATAAATATCCTGAACTTTTGTACAAACGATCAAAATCTCCTTTAAAAAGGATTATTTTCTTCCACATGACGCGGTGTTCAGCTGAACCAAATCCAAGCTTCATTTAATACAATAAGAGTGTGTACTTATATATATATATGTATGTATATGCCCATCCGCTTATACGCTCATGGAAATTGAAAATAAACAACAAAATTAAAGAATTGCCTCTGCACTCGTGCTGCTACATTATTTTAAATAACAACATTATACAGAAGCTCTTTGTAACCAAACTTTTTTCCTTATTTTTGTTTGTAGGGCGGATTGTTGCAAAGTTGATGAACCAGGAAAAATTCCCCATATTGGGGGATTGTCGAAGTTCGGAAAGGTACGTTACGCTTCATACATTTTTACTATACAATACAATGTTTTAAGTATATAGTATGTATTGAGTGTATTATGTGTCTGTATGTACATATATATTTATGTAGGTACTATTGTGAGTAAAGTGTTCTTTATGTGTATTTTATTTCTTTTGTTTCTCGAAACGGATCGATTTATTTACTTTTACTGTTTTAAATTGGACAATTACAGCTGGTAGTTACAGAAATGAATCGGTTGGGAATGATAGTAGATTTATCACATGTATCTGTGCCAACAATGCTGGATGCTTTAGGGGCATCGAAAGCACCCGTAATATTCTCACATTCATCAGCGCACGCAATATGCAACAGTTCCAGAAATGTACCGGATCATGTACTTCAAAGAATAGTAAGTATATTTGTATACCTATATTTTAAATTAGAGCATTGAATTCTAATTATGTAGATATGATATAATGTACGTACAAAATATTTAATATGATATTTGTATTTAAAACGTGCCAAACGTCAATAAATGTGTTTGTTCCGCCATAGACGATTGAATCTAGTCAGTAATAAAGTATCGATTCCTTTATCGATGGAAACCTTTGAATTTATGATACATTAGATTTATGAATTTATCATTCATAAGTCTAATGTATTTACAATTACATACGCTGTACCTGAGAAGTCCAGAAAATTTACATATTCACTTCGAAATATTTTCGACTGCAGCTTCATTTAAACGTTCTAAACATTTTCTAAAAAGTACACCAAATTTAGAGTCGCCCGAAATTTTAAAAATTACTGAATTGCCAAATCTTTCTAAGACTCAAAGCCTAAGTCGGTTGAATTGATTCGAATAGAAAAAGCAACATCGAATTCTGTAAACTATATTTTTTTAACAGATTTTAGAAATTCAAAAGACTAGAAAAGTCATATTGGCTGTCTAAGGAAAATTCTTGAAAAATAAGTTAAAACAAAAGAAGGACACAAAATACAAATATTTTGTTGTTGGTTTTTTCTGATAATTCCAACGCAATAAAATATCAAAAAGGATATTTGAACAAAGAAGAGGTTTCTCATGGACCATATAAATAAATAGATAGATAACAACGGCCTAGTCACTGATAAAGCTTCGGTTAACATCGATCACCGAAATCAAGCATCAGTGAGCGTGGTTAGTAGAAAGATGGAGGACCGTCTCGAAACCTACCGCGTGCTGTTGTCATGTGTTTTCTTTCTGTCTGTTCGTTCTTCTTTCTCCTCTGTCCTTCTGTCTTGTATTAATGTCTTGTGTTGTTATCACCTTATATAGTCTTGTCGCTCAAGGTGCTGTGTTCTCTACTCTGTACATTTATGTGCTGAGTAGTGTGAAATGTAATGTAATGTAAATAGATAGATAAATATTATTTACCAACAAATATATAACAATATTTTTGTTAAGAATACGGACATGACAAAAGTTGCCGTCTGCGGAATATAACATTACATAAAAAGAAAAATGTTGAGTATAGAAATAACTTTATTATTTGCTTATTTACAATGCTGATGATTTGGAACATAAAATTTTATAGTTTTGGATGATTTAAAACATAAAAGTGTAAAATTTTAGATGATTTGCAACAAAATATTTGTATTTTAAATATTATTCAAAATTGAAAGTTGACTAGGCCCATAAATAATATTTCAACTAATTAATAATAATAATAATAAGTCAAAACGATAATGCCAAAATGAACTCAACGAAATACAATATTTGTTCAATAACTTGAAAATGTTATTAAACTTGGTTTTTCTCTTTGGGAAATTTTGAAAATTTGCAAAAAATGTATTGTTAATAAACATGCCAACTATTTTGTGATGTTTACTGTTATTGTTACTTTTTGTTTTTGTATTTATTGCCGCCGACGCACGATAAAACTATAATATCAAAATGTTTGTTTCATGTTTGATATTTTTGTAAATCAGCTGCAATAATAAACCCAATTCTGTCCAAGGGATGGAAGATAAGACTCCATTTTATTCACAATGAGCATAACTTGGCTTCAAAAATATTTTTTGTTTAACTACTTTGGATTCGTGCTTTGTGCAAGAGCGATCTAAAATCGTTGCCTGTCGAATATATCAATGTTCCTCCGCCCCCAAAGGTTCCATTAATTACAGCAAATTTTAATATTGAAGGTATGTATGTATGTAGAACGACAACCGCCTGGCGAATTTATTGTTTCCAATATCATTATAAAGTCCCCTTTAGCAATTCCAAAACTACAATTGTTTTATTTATTCAACAACAATTAAGAGAGATTACTAACGTTTTGTATATAAAAAAAAATACTTACATATGGGTTAGAATAGATAGAAGATCCGATTCATCTCCAAATTTTCTTCGTAACCAAATTAATTGTTTTTTTTTAGTTTTTATTTTCATTTTGTAACAAAACTAAACTACAGCGAAACTTTTTTACTTCAATTTGCTTAGTTATCAATGGAAATTAATAGCAGACGATACCTACTTAGCTATCGTGCAAATGCTATTGTTTTGATGATATCGTTTTGTCGATTATCGTCTTACGTGAAGTGAGACTATCGTCGAAACGCTATCGTCTAACGATTATCGTTTTACGGAATGACCCCCCTGGTCTGAATTTCAATATTTTTTTTTGGAATTTTTTGATAAATAATTCTGGCAAATATTCAATTGTATTAACTTTCAAATATAAAAACCGTACTACTGCGGATCGTTTTTTTGGCTATTACTCACTGTACTATATGTATATGGAATACCAAAAAAAACACGGCTTTTATCAGGCTTTAAATTTTATCAGTTTCACCAAGCTTAAATGGAAAACTTAGAAAAATACAACAGTGTAAACTTCTTCAAAATCAAAAACAACCGTTTGAGTAATCATGTGTCGTTCAAAAATGAAATAAGCACTTGATTCAACCCACTGACGGGTTTATTTCGGTTAGTTTTATGCTCCAAATGATGACCTAACAAACTCAACAACTGATCCACAGATGCTTTGGAAAGTCGGAACCTCATTTTGAAGTCAATATCATCATAGTCTGAAAATGCATTCTTGTGAACGCGAAATACTCTTGAACGGCGAATAACTATATGTTGCTCTTCTTCGTGAGATGAAGATGACCAATCTAATATTCTAATTAAAAATTAAAATCATAAAAATGATATTATAAATGCAATGTTGAATTTGTTTACCTATTCATTCTGTATCTCCAAATATTGAGAATAAAAATTTTACGAAACAAAACATCAGCTGTCAATCTGTCATATTCATTTTTTAATGACTCTTTTAAAATTTAATGAGCCAAAAATGGGCATTTAGTTTTAAAAGGTGTTTAAAAGCTTGTCTACTTTAAAAACGCTTGGTGAAACCAAAATATCCCATTTTACAGTTTAAAATCCTGTTAAACGTATAAAAGTTGTTTATGAAATTGTGCAAAAATCTTTTAAATTTAGATGATTCAAGGATATCAATTAAAAATTATCGAATAATATCTGATAACTCAAAAACTATAACGATAGGCCAGGGCATGATTACAAAAACTGAGCACAATGAACCAAACCCGAAAGCCATTTAATATCTATATCGTAGAGACTCTTTAACCTCAGAAAATTTTAATGTGAATGCGCTTTCAGGTTTTGCAGATACTTGTATGGCACAGGTTGGAGTAGACTTCGTTAATGGTATAGTCGCTTGAAAAAATATCTTTTAATAGCTTCAAATTCTTCAAAGGGACTGACCCCAAATGCCTGCACTCCATAAAACATGCCCGTTTTGACACTACCGTTAAAGACTTAATATTTAGAGGCAAGATCAATATTTGGATTTGGGAAAAATTTGCCAAATTAAACTTCAGTGCTTTTTTTCTTTGCATGTTTGCCAAAGTTAAGGTTTGATGATAACAATACACCGAGGTATTTGAATTCACTACATCTATCCGCTCATTATTAAGTCGCTAAGTTTCTTACGTAGTCGATTAACGAATGTCATGATCATTGTTTTCAATATGTTAATATGAAGATCTGTTTTGTCTGTCTTGCAGTACGTTTGTAATCGATCTATTTAAAGTTGGACTAATATGTGAAAAATCTTAAGTTATTGACAATCAAGCCCTTAGTTTCCACAATACTGATCATATAATGAACTGTCCACCAAATTGGTCATGCTACAAAATGAAAAGTCTGCTAATTTTACAAAATGGCTTTCACCATCAGGAGTACCAATACTCGATTTGCATATAAATTAGAAGCAAAATAATCACTACTCTAAACTCAGTTCCTTATACAAACATAGGTAAACAAAATCTTGTCAATGCAGATAACGAAACATTTTGTAAAAATAACTTTGGATTAGACACAATGGGAACGAAGCAAAAACAGTTTATGTAATATGTAGGACTATATCGAAATCCTTCACTATACCTTTCTAAAGTCTATTGATTTGAAGTTTTACCTTCTATAAAGCCTATATAGTCAAGTTAAAGGTACATATAGGTATCTACTACTACCTATATCTATTGCATAAACACAATTCATGTTTCCAAGTTGCATACAGCTTCATTGCTTGAATTTGTCGAAATCCTATGTCAACATGAATACAATCAATAAATCACAAAAGGAAGCTCCAACAATGGCACTACAAAACCATTTGCATCTAGGTACACATATATATATGTTCAGTAACCTACTTCGACACTTTATTATCGACGTAACAAATAAATATCCCATAGCGAACAATTTAAATTTTAGCAGGCTGCAGAAGTATCAAGAGAGAGCAAGCTGGGTCGGGGGGTTCGGAAGCAGAATGTGTCCTTATATTTTCGTTCATTTAGGTATACTTCACAAGTTGCACATCCATAGACCATTCCGCCTACACCTACACCTAAAAGCACCTTTATTTGCTGGCTTTTAAAAAAATATAAGGGCTCTAGTATGGATAGTAAAAAAAAAAGAACTTTTTATTTTGTTTATACCTAGAATAATAATTTTCTTTTGAAAATTGTTTGTGCTTCTGTCCACTTGTGTTTTTATTTTTTATTTTATCTGCTCCTTTTTTTTATTTCTTTTTTCTCAAACCCAGACAGCTTCAGGTGGCTGAGTATCTTTCGTTTGAGTTTCAAAAATAAACTTTAAACCAATTTTACACAAAATGTTTATATAGGAACTTCTTTGGTTCACTTTATTTTATTTTTATTTTTCTTTATTTAAAAAAATATATTACTAAAATCAAGTGAATGTGAGTAAACATACAGCTATAGCCAAAATGATAGACACACTCCTTACTTCAGAGTTTTTAACTAACCATTTGATACATATAAGCTAACGCCTCAAGAGAATGGTATATTATAGTAACGTTTTGAACGTTGCCAAAGTTTTCATTGGTAGTAGGTATACAAAGGATATAAACCATAGACTGCACTTAGTTTTAAGGGATTTAAAATTCAGTAAATTTAAAATAATAGACACAGTTGAAGAGCATCAAATTTTTGGTAAGATTTTCAATCGTGAATTAATGACGAAATTTAGTCTAATCATTCAAGGTACAGTGAAATATTTTATAATAGACGTGTACCCATAGGGGAGATCGAAAAAGTAGTCCGAAGTTCTGTCATATGAAAAAATGAAAAATCTGAATAGACCAGGCACAGCACCTTTACAAACAGCATAAAGATTCATTTTGTTTGCAATTTAAAGAGGCGAGATTTAGTCACTCAAGTTCGGTCTATAGAACCCGTGGCATGATAGTTAGTGTGTTGGACTGTCATGCCAGAGGTCTTGGGTTCCACCCCTGCCTGTGCCATCTAAAGTTCTTTTCATGGGTACTGCCTCTTGCGAGTAATTGACAAATTCTCCAAGAGTAATTCTTGTCATGAAAAGTGCTTTCTCAACTAAGCCGTACGGATTCGGATTAAGGCTGTAAGTCCCCTCTATCACTAATAAAAGTTCTCGCACACAGGAATGGTTGAGAGTTGTAAGTCACTAGGCCGTAGTTCTCAACGGAATGTTGCACTACCTAATTTATTTATTTTTTAATTAGGTCTAGGGAATCGTTCGTCGGTAGTATGCAATGAGGGAGCTCCTGCAAAAATGTACAATAAAAAACCAAGATCTCTTTTTGACACACACAGTTTGGAGAGTTTACTAAATTATTACTTTTAGAGTGTTTGGAATATTGTATGTTCGTCGTCAAAAGTGCCACTTTTCACTTTTGTCAACATTTTTAACGGACTTAAAAGTTGTTTTCTCTTGGGTGGTCGTATGTCCAATTTTTACTATAGAATGTTTTCTATGCTCTTTGGGAAAGGTATTCTATCAGATTGAAGAGATTCTATTTATTTTTTCCACTTTTTATGAAATGATTCTTTTTTTTTTGTAATAAGCGCACACTCAAGGGGATATTACTACCCTTATTATGTAAAGACACAGTGTGAGCACTAGGAAAGGGAGAGAGGGGTTCAAAGGAGGAGTCGGTGCACATTGGTTTTGAATTCCTAAATATTGCAATGGCTGGGAAAGCCAGAGTATGGCAAGGAATTCTACATTCACGTAGTACGGTTAAAGAACGAATCTCTGTACTTGACAGTACGACTAAGTTGGGCTCGAGGGTATACTGAATCCTAGAATCGTGAGTATTACGGTTGAACTGTTTAAGGGGAGGAATGCAACTGGCTATTTCTCTAGAGCATAAACCGTTAAAATAAAGGTAAAAGAGGGTTCGACAAGAAACATTTGGACGATGTTCAAGCGACGTAAATGATCTTATAATGGTATTATCACCAATCAATCTAAATGCTCCACGTTCAATACTGTAGTGACATCAATAAGTTGCAGGAGTACCAGCCCAGATATGTGGGTTATACGCAAGCTTTGGACGTACATATAAAGGTCTTGTAGATAACAGCCAGATCAGGGGGGGAGAAAAACTTCTTGCATCGCCTTACAAAATCCACAAAAGTTGCGGCATTTTGGCGACATCGCGTATGTGATCGTTCCACAAGAGGTGGTTGGTGGTACACATACCGAGAATATCGAGATGTTCAGTCTCCTCGATGCAAGTGCCATCCATGGATAATGGCAACGGGGGTATATCTCGCTTTAACGATAAAAGACAGCATTGGGTTTTCGAAGCATTAAATTCCACGCGGTTTTTTATTCCCCATTGTACAATGCTGTTTAGGTCGGAATTTATTGAGCATATCATATTTTGTCGTTGCAGTTCCACATCCAAAGAAGAGGGATGTGAATCTGAAAATGAATATGAAAAGCTAAGAGTACTATCGTCAGCGAAACAATGTATTGGATTAGAACCTTCAGACAGATCATTAATAAAAATGAGAAAGAGTGTTGGAGATAGAACAGAGCCCTGGGGCACACCAGCATTTATTTTGTGGTTTTCAGACTTGAATCCATCCATTACAACTTGTATTGAACGATTCGAAAGGTAATTACTAATCCAATTAAGGAGAGTTTCACGAAAACCAAAAGCACGCATTTTCGATAAGAGGGCCTGATGCCAAACCCTATAAAAATGCTTTTGAAATATCAAGTGCAATAATCTTACTTTCTCCCAAACGATGTAAAGATTTGCTCCACTGTTCGGTGAGATAAACCATGAGACCTATTGCCGCCGTATTATAGGTCATAAAGAAGCTTTCGATCTTCGAGATATTTCTTGAGCTGATAAATAATCAGCGTTTCCATGACCTTGGAAAGAAGGGACGTAAGTGCAATCGGTCGGTAGTAATTAGAGGGTAAGGAAGATGCGCCATTTTTTGGGATAGGCTGGACAAATGTAGTTTTCCATCCGCTCGGAACGAGACCTGAGGAGTAGGACAGATAAAAAAGCTTACGCAGTGGTTTTGCCAGAGTTGAAGAACACCTCTTCAGAACAATAGCGGGGATACCATCCAGACCAGCGGATTTATGTATGTTAAGATATTTAAGAACTCTAGCTACAGTACGAGTGCGAAAAAAGATTGGCCCCACAGAACCACTAACCTCTTCAGAACAATAACGGGGATATCATCCAGACCAGCGGATTTATGTATGTTAAGATCTTTTTAAAAAATTGATCCCATAGAATCACTAACGCGCTCGATAACAGCCGGAGTCATAACACTCACTGGCAGCTTTGATTTGGTGGCGAACTACCTAGCAAAGAGATTAGCTTTCTCTAAAGAGCTAACAAATAGAGTGTCATTGACAATGAGCGTAGGAACCAAGGAAGAGGAAGAATTCCTCATATTTTTTACAAATGACCAACAATGTTTACTGCCTTTGGGACATTGTAGTATTTTTTGCCGTTGACCAGCTGAGTTAGGTGGTTCAACTCAGCGAAGATCTCAGAACACACTCCTTCGGATGTTGTCTGGCCCGAATGTTGAAGCCATGAAGAATTGTGTACATTGAAATCGCCCGTAACAACGATTTCAGTGCGAGGATAGGACGAAACAATTCTTTGGATGGAATCAGACAAGGCATCAAATTCACGAGAAGTTGACACTCTGTGTAAATTAGGTTTAAGAAAAAATTATACAAAGCGAGACTGCTTTGCACGTACATTTATTCTTATAGTGATGGAAAAAATCATAGAAACATGCTTCGTCTTAATTTTTTCTAAAGCATAAAAAGGTATTTGTAAGGAGATGTAACTTAAATACTACACAGATAGATAATAACTTAATGCTTAAATGCAACTATTTTTGTTTTTAATATAACAATGAGAATTAATATTTAAAAGTAGAACTTTGATTATTATGTTGTTTCATACTGGACAAAATAATAGAAACAATATGAAATAGTACTCTTCTAGTAGCGAGAATGTAACTTAATACTAAAAGTATTTCAAATTCTTTTAGTACTTTATATGTAGAAGCACCCTCATTTTTAATGGAAGACTTGCTTCTAATAGTCGGTTTCTTATTATTCTAGCCTTCACTGGTCTATTAAATTAATTTTTGAGTTCTCTTGAAGAGAGAAATGGTTTCTTCTTGCATATTCTTGCCAATTGTGTAAATACTTTTTTCTTGAAACAATTTCTGGTTTTTGCCATTTCATCCATCGTTTTTCCAGCTTGTCTTACTTACAAAAAATTATTGACGACTTTTAAAAAAAGTGTTTAGTATCGAAAATAAAATATCTGACAAACTAATAAAAAAAACTCAAAAAGCCTATTTGTATGAATTAAAAACTGTTAAAGTTGATTGTCTCTATTATTTTGTCCAGGCAAAATCATCATTAACCTCAAACTTTTTGGTTAACTCCAAAAATCTCATGAACCAATAACCCTAGCGACTTCAAATAAATTTTACATTATAATATTGTTACATGATACCAAACAATGTTTGGATAGGGTCAAAAAATGATTTTAATTCCAAAATAATTTAATGCAATGGAGAATAACGTTTTTGACATTTGGTAAAATTTTGAAAAAATAGAAGTAATGTTTTTTTTACAAAAAAAAATATAAATCTAAAACAAAACTTTATTACAAGTTGGTAAAAATTAGCGTTCGACTCGAATACCTTGGCAAAAATTAAACATATTCTCTTTAAACTAAATTCATCTTATTTTTAACATTCTGTAAAATTTAAATAAATTTCCAGCAGTCAGTTTTTTCATAAAAATTAATATTAAAATAAAATTGATATTCGTTTGTTGATATTAAATGAATAAATGAAGGCATTGAATTCAAAATCATTTGCTTCTTTGCTAAATTTTGTTGTTAACGTAAGATAATAGTCTTAGATAAATCCAATACTTAGTTTTTTTTATATGTATAAGAATTGAAACTTAAATTGGTAAAAATTGGCTTTTGACTAAAAATCTCGGGAACAAAAAAAAATATCGAACCCAAACTTATTTCATTATATGCAAAATATTGTTTTTAAAGAAATTCAATTTACAACTTTTTTTTACATAAAACGAAAACCAAATAAAACTTTCAAAATACTGATAGGAAATGGTTTTCGACTCAAGTACATATCTTGAGAACAAAGAAAAATATTGACTTTAAATTACATATTACCTACATACATATGTATAGTAGGTATATCTTACACAAAATATTGTTGTTAATATTTTGTTAAGGTTTTAGAAAAATCAACAGACGGAAACAGCTGGGTAGCTTTGAGTGTGGATCGCATTGCAGCCTGTTTTAATTTTCAATTTTTATACGAATGAATTGCGATCAAATTAAATTAATATTAAGCTTTAAAATCGTTACTGATCTTCTGTTAAGAAAAGGAATAAATAAATTTATAACTATAGAAATATATAATATGATATTTAGCGATACATATGTACAACTTTGAATTTTTACCAAAACCATACATAATTGTGGAGCACACAAATCGTATTTTTGAACAAATGTATGTAGTATTTGAGTTTAAAACAAACAATTACATTTATCTAATGTAAATACACAAACCCTCCCTGAGATCTTTGCTTAGCAAATAATGTGAATTTATAAATGGTACACAAATATTCTTAATTCATTTTTGTACTAGAGATGATTATGTGTATGCAATACCTACACAAATGATAAAAAATCGTAAGTGATTATCAAACTCTGTGGTTCAGATTCCGTGTGATGTAAGCTTAATAATGAAAAACTGTATTCCATTTAATAATACCTTTTCCAATCCATTTAATGATTTTCTTGAAAATTACCTGAAACAAAAGGAAAACAAAAATGTTAGTCAAATTTTTTTTAATATTATTTCATAACCTGAGACATACCTGCATCTTGAAATTTTTAGTTTTCTGTTCTGTTGAGGCAAATTCTGAAAAAACACTAAAAGAGAAACACTCCCGAGAAAAAACACAAATTTCCTAAACAGCGAAAACGCACATTCACTATTTCATCAACTGAACAGGCACCCGAACCAATTACACAAAATTCGACGATACTCATTAACGTTTCAATTCAAAAATTCAAATTTAACCGGCGCGACGTTTTATGTGGCAAAATAAACTAACTGTAAAGTTAAGACGAACGCGACGACGCACGACAACACCATAGCACAGCACCGTCTCTCTCAACCGACTGAGAATACATATGTATGTATGTATACACAAAGAAAATTGCACTCATCAAAGCTAACATAAATTTGCAACCAAAAATTACTTAAATACACTTCAATTCACTTTATTTAATACAATTTATCATTAAACTTTAAAATATTAACACTTTTAAACTACAAAATTTACTAGAATAATTTATATATTTATTTTTTGCGGAGCGATTGCCGACCTGTCCAAACACTAAATTCAATCAGACGAACTTAACACGACCACGATCGGACTAAAACTGAAACGAAACGAACAAAATCACATTGACTGATTGATACCATTGCGAGCCCTATGGTATGCAATGGTATTTTTTTAATTAGATCTCTTGTTTTTTTCGGATAACGAAATTCAGTTATATTTGAATTTTGAAATTGCTTTAAAATAAAAACAAATAGAAAAAGAGGGTGGGATGCGACCCAAATTGATAAAAGTTTGTAAATTTTAGTGTTTTGTTAAGAAAGTTGTTGTTGAAAAAATTAAAAATTACCAACAACATTTTGCATATAATGAAATATGTAGTTTGATTTCGAAATCTATTTTTGTTAACGAGATTCTTAGACGAAAACCAATTTTTACCAATTTCAGTAGCATTTCTAATTTATTTATTTATTTATAATATAAACAAATGTAAATTGGATGAATGAAATTAATTTGAAGTCAATATCTTCTACTCTTAACGAGATATCGAGAACCGAACATTTATTTTTACCAATTTCGCGTACAATTTTGTGTAGATTTTAATTTTTTGTCAAAAAACTGACTGTTGGATTTTTATAAAAAATTACTGAATGTCGAAAACCGCGACCGCATGCTTTTCATGCTCTCTCTTTTTCCTTCTGAGAAGTCTCTATTCCTTTATCCTCTTCTGTTCATAGAGCCCGTGAGCAGATCTCGTTCTTCTATACAGCGCCAATTTGTGGGCCTGTTGTTTGGTTAAAAATTGGTTTTCGACTAAAAATCTCGGGAACGAAGCCAATTTTATCATGAACAAAATATTGTTGCTAGCTTTTAGTTAATTTTGACAATGTTTTTTATAAAACACGAAAAACCTACAAAAACAACAAAAAACTGATAACAAATGGTTTTCGACTGAAGTATTAGAAGATATTGACTAAAAATTTTTTATGTAATTATTTGTTAAAGTTATCGACAAATTGACAGACAAGCACGAATGGGAAGTTATCAGTGTGGGTCGCATACCAGCCTCTTTTTTTTAAATCTATTGCAAGGATGTTAATTATGTAATTGATTATTGTACACTAAAAGTTCTTAGATCAGTTCTTAAGAATATTGAATGTGGGTGTATACTTACTTACTTACTTAAGGTAGCGCTACAGTTCGGGACAGACCTGGGCCTCAACCAACATGCGCCTCCAACCAGTTCGGTCCCTAACTAGCTGTCTCCAGTTTTTTCTCTTATAGCATCCTAGGACGCTTTCATCTTTCTATGCCAAGTAGTAAGCCCCATCGCCGTAAATGACAACCGAAATGATGAGGGCCTTATAGATGGTGACTTTAGTAGTACGATAGAAGACTTTACCACTCAATTGCCTTCGTTTGATTTCAGCGCTGGTGTCGTTGTCAGAATTAATATCGGTGCCTTGTTATAAGTGTTTTAGATGTCCAAGGTGACCTTTTGACCAAGACGTCGTTGTTCAATGTTTTTCTTTGATGACAGCATATACTTCGTCGGGCTTTCATTGTCCACTAAACCCATCTTCTCTGCTTCCTTCGCAATGCTGAAAACCGCACCATTGACATCACGTCTTGATATTCCAATTATGTCAATATCATCGGCGTATCCAAGTAATTGGATGGACCTGTGGAAGATTGTGCTCCTAGTATTGACGGTTCTTTCTTTCCAGAATGATGTTCAAGAAGTCGCACGACAGTGCATCGCTTTGTCTAAAATCTTTTTTGACATCAGTATACCTTCTCAATAGATTCTCACTAAATTGATTTCTATCAAGCAAATCGGTTCAACTTTATGAACAAAGGGTGCTAAATAAAAGAGTTAATTTAATTGTTAAATGAAATACGTAGAAAGTTGAAATAATTATTGTTAAATAAACTTATTTTATTCCATTAGTAACTATCTAAAGTTTTATCAATTGATAAATAACCTTGAACCTAATAATGTGGTACAAAATATTAATGTACGTAATTATATCATAGCTACATCATGCATTATTAAAAAAGCTCTAATTCCCTAAAATATACCTTGTGAGGTTTTATATTACATTAGGTATATATTTTGGCATAAAAGGATTACACGTTACAAGTATTTTTTTAAAACAGTTTATACTTTATGCCATGGATAAACTAAGTAACTGGTACTTTTTGCATATACATTTTAAACTTTAATCCTTTAGTAAAAAAGTAACAATTTTACCCTCTTTGACAGGCAATAAATGGAGGATTAGTAATGGTAGCATTTTATCCCCATTTTGTTAGCTGTTCTGAAAAGGCTAGTCTACTTGATGTCGTTGGTGAGTAAATATACCCTATACCCTATACCCTACCCCACCCATGTTGTCATATGAAAATCCATAAATTTCACTCATTCTTTTTGCTAAAAAATATATAAATGTATATATAAAATTTTTATTTTTTTTATTAAAGCTCACATAAACCATATACGAGATGTAGCAGGCATCGACCATGTGGGCATTGGTGCCGGATATGACGGTGTAAATTTGTAAGTGTTTTGCAATAAACAATTTAATGAACAAAACTTTCTCTTTTGCTCAAAAAGCGTCTGGCTTCTTTTTTGGTGCTTTTTATTTTGTATTTATGTATAAATAGAATATAAATATATACTTATGTATAAAAGTAAACAACAAAAGTTACACAACAATTTGTAAGACAATTCAAAAGCAGGCATTCTAGGAAGAAGAAACATACAATTATACGTCACAAGGGATGCATGCTGGGCAAAAACCAAAGTGTCCTTTTGCTCACGATGTTTGTTTTATATATGTATATGTTCATATATTTTTTGGTTTCAAGTTTAATTAATGCTCACAACCAGATAGAAATAAATAGGGAAAACTACCATCCACACACATAAATAAATAGATACAAACCAGGACGGCACTCGAATCAGGGCCAGAAATAGCATTTGTTGTGCTTGTGGTGCAAACTTTTAAAAAAGTATTTTTTAAAGATTTTTTTAAGTATTGTATTTTTGTTGTTGTTTTTGTTTTTTTTTTATAAAAAAGAGCTTTGTAAACTTGAAAGAGCTCTTGTAACTGAGACTTTTTGAAAATGAGTTTTGTTGTGTTTTGTGTTATTTTGCTGTGAGTTTGAAATTGATAATAGTTTAGTTTGAGTATATGCACTAGTTTTCCACTGAAGAAACTGAATTAAAAAGATTTTTCTTTAAACAGAAGAAAAATAAAATAAAGTACAAAGAATAAAAGAATTCAAAAGCGGTTGTCATGTTGATGCACAACTTTTAACTTTTGGAAAGAATATTTTTCTTAGTCACTCGGTTAAAAAAAAAGTCCATAATAGTTCAAATACAACATGTACCTGAAGATTTATAAAATACAAAATATAAAATTGCTTGTTATAACTTCAATACAGGAGATTTTGAAAAAGTTGAGTTGGATTGTCCTTTTAAAATTGACAAATTGATATAAGGATACGAAACAGATATTGTTGGACATCATTGTCAATTTATGATCAGGTCATTTCCAGACTTACATTTTCATTACTGTCTTTGTCCTACCATTCTGACTTGACTTGTTTCATTTATCTCATTTGCTCTCAATTTCGTACTTAACCAGCTAACTTGAATCCTTACTGTATTAATTCTAGACTTGTTTGGATAATTTTCAATAATCGACTTAACACATATAAAAATGTTGTATGGACTATTTGGGTTTTAAAGCTCCAGAAATAAATTTTTAATAATTTGACGATTTTTTGTAATAATATGGAAAGAGAAAAAATGCCAGGCTCCAGAATGTTTTACATTTTATAGCAGTTTTAAGTCCTTTTGTTTAGACACGTTAACAAATAGATAGTGTATTTACTGACTTTAGTAAAGCGTTTGACAACTTGTATCAATAAACACTAATTTTTAAACTATTTTGTCAAGGTTTTAACCACAATGCAAATCTAGTGTAAAATTTCGTAATGAATGTTCGAGTCCGTTTATTGTGAACTCTGAAGTTCCCCAAGGCAGCCATCTAGGCCCAATATTATTTATTTTATTTTTAAATGACTTGGTTTCGATCATACAAAATTCGTCCATCGTAAGACATACATTTATGCTGATAACATTAAACTTTTCAAAAGAATTAACACTACATCTGACTGCCTACAACAAGACTTAATAATTTGTAAAATGTCTTGTTTTCCGAAAGTATTTGAAAAGTTAGTCTGTAATAGGTTAACTGAGTAATTTCAGAATCATATTTCAGTTTTTCAAACATACGTTTGTAGCAAGGAAATCAACGACAACAAACTTGGCTTTAATAACTAATTACATCAAAACAAATATGGAGAATCGTCTGCAAACAGATATTATTTTTACAGATTTTGCAAAGGCATTCTATTAAATAAACATAGTCATTCACTCTTGTCTATTAAATTTGCTTTAATCATATTAACCTGGTAGAGTTCAAATAGGTGAAGTTGATAGTTCGCTTCCAAAATTTTGTTTCGGTCCCATGTGGTGTTAAGCAAGGAAACCATTTGGGTCCATTATTGTTCTTATTGTTCGTAAACGACATTCAAAATATTTTTCAAAATTTAAACTGCCTTCTTTTCGCTGACGACCTCAAACTTTACCGTAAGATTTCATGTCAAACTGAATGTTTTATTCTTTTGGAAGAAATACAGAGGCTTGATAAATGATGAGAGCAAAGTCACCTTCTGTTAAACGTTTCGAAATGTCAAGTTTTGTAGTGTTTCCGACCACACAAATTTAGAACGTGTTACTAGGAAGAAAGATCTTAGAGAAATCTTAGACACAACACTTTCCTTTTTACCTCACTATGATTTTATTATAAACAAAGCAAAATAAATGCTTGGTTTTGTAAAAATCAACACGAAAGAATTCTTAGATTCATATATCTTTAATATCTCTTTATAATACTCTGGTAAGGTCAGTTCTTGAATATTGTAGCATTGTTTGGAATCCTTATTATAATAATTCAATAGACAGGATTAAAAAAGTTCAGAAGTTCTTGTAAAATCAAGATATGGATTTTATAAGGTCAACTGGAGGATTGCAAGGCCTTCTTATTATAGTAGATGTTTGTTGTTTGGTATGTAATCTCTTTATGATCGTTGGGCTTATTTTTCAATTATTAATTTTTCATAGCAATTGTCCTCTTTTATTAACATAATTAATTGTGTTAACGCACCCTATAGAACTACACGCTATCGGTTTCAATTTTATGAGCAGGGTAAAAGGGTTTTTCAATTGGTGCGGGTAGATTTTGGAGCACCCTGGCGGCCACTTTGTTTTGGTGACATATGTCAAATCTTTTGTTTATTATTCAGTTGTTTATGCCACATTATCATGGCAAGTGACACGATTGAACAACACGTTCAAATGATAAAACTTTATTATCAAAATGAGTGTTCCTTAACGCAAACGTTGAGCGCACTGAATTGCGTCCATTTTACGGTAGACGTGGTGGTCCTTCACAGTCGACTCTTCAACGTTTAGTGGCCAAAATTGAGATGACCGGTTCAGTAAATAATCAGCCAACACCCGTGCGTTCAAGGAACGCAAGATCGGCCGAGAAAATCACCGCGGTCCGTGGAAAGTGTACAGCAGAACCCGAGGCAGTCTGTTCCTCGCCGTGCACAAGAACTCGACCTTTCGCAAACTTCAAAGTGGCGAATTTTGCGTCGGGACTTGTCCCTACACCCGTACAAGATCCAACTGACCCAGGAGCTCAAATTTCATGACCATAGACAACGTCGTTTGTTCGCTGCCTGGGCTTCGGATCGTTTGGAAGAGGACCCCAATTTTCCCCGAACAAAAATCAGCTTTAGTAACGAGGAGCAATTTTTGATGAATGGCTGTGTTAACAAGCAAAATGTGATAATGCATCTTTAAAAAGTTATCGTTTGGTGTGGATTTATGGCCGGCGTCGTAATTTGTCCGTACTTTTTTGATACTGACGTTAGTGAGGCGGTCACCGTCAACAGCGAGCTCTACATAACGATGATAACTAGTTTCTTCTGGCTCAATTTGACCAAATGAACCTAGACGACATGTGGTTCCAGTAGGACGGCGGCCCTACGTGCCACACAGCAAACGCCACTATTGACATTTTGCATGAACGATTTGAGAGTAAGGTTATTCTCCCAGGGGTGATGTGAATTGGACACCAAGGTAATGCGATTCGACCCCGCTAGACTTTTTGCTATGGGGTTTCTTGAAGTCACAGGTCTATTCAAATAAACCACAATCGACCGATGCCCTAAAGTTGAACCTAACACAGGCCATCGCTCAAATTCAGCCGGATCTATGCGGAAGAGTCAGTGAAAATTTAACCACTCGGGTCCGTGCCACCGTAGGAAGCCGAGCCGGGCATTTGAATGATGCCATTTCATTTCAACATCTACCCGCCCTTATTGAAAAACCCTTTATTATCTAGTCTATAAAGATTGTAATCGGATTGATAAAATAAAACTAAAACTATTTAGGGAATTGTGCAATATAGAAATGTTCTCTTGTCTCAGTTTTCTTCCTTGGTTTAGTGGAAATATTCGGAGCCCTTTCTAACAAAGGCTCACGTTTATTAATCTTCCTTCGTTGATAAACCAAAGAAAATATTTACAATTTTGTTTTCCTGCAGCAATAATAAATGGAACAATATCTTCACAATCGGTTCTTATTAATTTTGACTTTAGTTTTAGTCTATTTAGCAGATCGAACTAAGCCTTTTTAATCAATTAGTTGAAATATTTAATGAATTTTGTTGTTCACCAAATAACAGTTTTATGAATTTCAAATTCAAAAGAATCTTTTTATAACAGTTTAGATTAAAATTAGATGTTAAGTAGTCTTTGAGCATCTATACATGAACATTGTTCACGTTAGCATTAAACAAATTGAAATAAATAGTAAAAATACATTTTATACTTATTAATTGATTAAATGTATTTTTTTTTTTTGAACAAAACAAATATTTTTCTATCGCTCAAAACTAACGCTGACTTAAATACATCAATCTTTAAAAAATCAATTTAAATAATTAACTCACATTAAAAAAAAAGGAGAAATAGAACTCACAGCCCAACACACGACCGAATTTACATAAAAATGTGACTATCAAAAAGAAATTTAAAACAAAAGCCAAAACATCTTTCAAGCTCTCATAGGTTTTACGACAGTATATATAAGTTTATGTCTGAAATAAAATTCTAGGTAGCTCACTTAATACTTAAAGGGTAGTAACATATTTTTATTGGGCCATTATTTTATCTTTGGGATGTCATTTAAAAATATATAATTTCTATATCACACTAACTTTTCATAACAGTAAAAAATTCATATATTCTGTATTTTTTTTTCTCTTCTAATACCTAACCATAATTTTTAGAGTACCAAAAGGACTAGAAGATGTTTCGAAGTATCCTTATTTATTTGCCGCCCTTCTTGAGTCTGATAAATGGACGGAGGAAGACATTGCAAAATTAGCTGGAAGGAACCTTATAAGGGTATTTAAGGAAGTTGAAACGGTAAATATTTACTCTAATTACACGCATATCTATACAACACCCTAAATTCGCCTTATTTTTTTCGTATTGATGTTATGTTGAAATAAACCTAACACAGATAATGAAATAATTTATAAGAATATTATTCATGATTATCATTAAAACGAACAGGATTGCGAGTGTACATTATTACTTTCCTAATTTCCACCACTGATTTCAATACATCGATAAAATGTGTCTTTTTTTATATCAAATATTAGAATCAAAGTCAAGTATCATAGAAATATACATATTTCTATCACGTGTGTCATTTATGTATGTTTGTATGTATTTCGAATGAAAAATACGGCACCAATCGTAATGTCACCAAAGCAATTGCACATCAATTTATCTTCTCCACATAGGTAATTATTTTCAATTTAGCCGTAAACGCTTTATTATCAAAAACACAAGGATCCTTGGAATAAGCTAAATATAAACCCTTAATAAATAAAAACCATCGTTTTCGAGTTACAAAGATGTAATGGTATTGCTATTAAAAATGATCAACACAAAGATTTAGTAGGCCAAACAATTCTAACGGCGGCAGCGGCGGCACAAGGTATAATAAATTATACAAAATAACGGCAAAGGAATTTTTCTGCTGTGTTCAACCCTCTTTCGTTCCAACACCGAGAAACGACACCAACACCAATTATTTTTTCTCGAAAAGGTTAATTTCTTGCAGTTAATACAAAATTTTATTACCAACCATAATTCGTATACTATACACGAGAACGAGTGTTGCGAAAAGTAAGGTCAAGAATTCTAAATTTGTGTGGCCCATATTTTTGTGTGTTGGGTTATTATTTTATTTATCCTAATATCAAAACACCACCTGCTTAAATTAGCTTAGGAGTAGGACACCTCACTCAGCCAAAAACGCTTATCAAATTAGGAAAGTTTTCGAATACAACTCAAACTCATTACTCACTCAAGTGAATTTCCTCGTCAGTGGATTTCGAATTAATTTCTTGAGAAATAATAATTAAATTCATAATGTTAAGGCTGAAAACATTTGATTTTATGGTTGCCAAATATTTGTTTATTTTTTTTAGACTTATTTTAGTTGGTTTCTTATGATTATTTTTATATATTGGTTTAATAATCATATAGTAGCACATGTCTAAAATAACTTTAAAAATAATCGGGCTATGACGTGAATGTTACCATTTGTTCTGCCTAACACTATGCGGACTGTGAAGAATGGAATAAATCGCATAACTCTTAATGACCGTGCGTGCCTTAATTGCGTGGGAGAAATCATTTATTTTGTACCTGTTACAAACAATGTGATGTGACCAACATTAATATCGTAAATATTGAGTAAATTAATAATCTAGTCGTTTTCAATAAAAAAAAAATATACCATGTGTTCGGAATTTGTGTGAAATGTTCAGATTACAAAGCTTTTAGTAAATGACTTTCAGCATGCAAAACTATTTTTTGCATTCTTTAATTGTTAGTTCTCCTTATATTGTATAGTATATTGAAAACAAACTAAAGGGTGGTTAAATTTAAAGGTCCGATGTTGATTTTTAATATAACACAAATTATTTAGGAAATTACTATCACTTCTTTTTATTATGATAAGCAAAGTATGGTTCAATTATGTATTTCACAAAATTTCGGCCAAATGGCTGCCGCACACCTCCATCTGATGGTCCAAATTTTGCGATGACGCTGACGCATAATTGAGGTTCTATGCCGTTGATGTGCCGAATTATCTCATACTTCAGCTCATGAATTGTTGCTTGCTTATCGACGTACACATTTTCATTCAAATAACCACAAAGAAAGAAGTTCAACGGTGTCAATTCACATGATTTTGGCGGCCAATTGACATCTCAACCATGTAAGATAATATACGGCCACTGAATTTGTCCCCATTCTTTTGTTAGCTGCCTGGGAAGTGGCAACATCCTGTTGAAACCACATTTCGTCCACATCCCAAGGGCGGATGCAGATATTAAATCAGGGGGGGGGGGGGGTCACACGCTTAACATATAGACGAGAAATATGAAAAATAATCTTCTGCAGAAAAGCTACGGCTTCGCAGATACTAACTTAATTGTAAATGATTAATTAATAAATAAATTTATGAAAAAAAAAAGTTTTTACTCAACGCTTAAAAATGTTCTTTCATGTTTTGTAAATTAACAAAATTTGAATAACATATTGTGTATTTTAACCTTAAATGTACACATTTTAGGGGATAGAGTGACAACTTTAGTTATTAAATTATTTTAGAACGCTTTTGTGTTTTTTGCTTTCACGCAGAAATGTAAGAAATTGTTTTGAAACTTTTCTTTTTCCAAAAAGAATATATTCTTTTTTGTTGCCATTTCTATTAATGCGAAAAACGCTACAAAAATTCAAATACCCAGAAAATGAGAGAGAATCTGATATGAAGAATTGTCTGGCCTTTTTCACGTAGCTTTTCGGCCTCAATTTTCGGGAGTCTTTTATTACTATCGCTATCAGTCTGCTTACTCGTAGATTGTAGCTGATGCTAGAAAATATTTTGATCTTAAAGGAGTCAACAAAACTTAAAAATTGTAGAAAGAAAAATGTTTGGTTCTTGAATTTAAGGAAATAGTTGCATTTAAGTACATAATTTCTCTCAATATAAAATAAAAACAAATTAAGGTAAACAAATAAGTTGGGATGAAACTTTTGTGTGGGAGTCACAAATTAAACATTTCAGAACCTTTTTTCAGTTCTCAAGAGATCCAAAGCTTTTATATTAATAGATATGAAACGTACATTGCGTTTTTTCAATTAGCCTTTATTTTAACAAAAGTGTCACTTTTGCTGTTTTTAATACATTTATATTCTTGAAATTTTTTGTTTAAATCTCAGTTCAAGTTCAAGTTCAGTTCTAGAACATCTAAAGCAAATTCACTTCAAAAAGTAGATTTCTTAAATTTTTAAGATCTTAAAAGTTTTATTCAACAAAAAACAATTTGGAAAGAAATATAATTCACGACTGGGTCGCTAGAACTTGATAATTTCTTCAAAAAAGTCAGTTTAAAGATATTTCCTATATTTTAAGATTTGAAAATGTACCTAAAAAATAGGTTTTTCTCAAAAATTTAAATGCTATTTTATTTCTCAAAAAACCAAGATAAACTTAATTTTTTTTTTCGAAAATCATAAGAGCGGGTTTTTTTTTAAATTAATTTTTATATAAACACTTTATAAATTTTTGCTTTAAAATATTTTTGGTATGAAGCTATTTAGTGCTAATAAATATACATTGTACATTTAAATTTCGTTAGGGAACGTTCACTCCTTTCTGAGATATCTAGTTTTGTAAAAAATTATTATTTTTTAAAACTAAAACAAAAATAATGACATTGATCATCATCAATTCCAAAATTTGACCATCCACAAGAGCTTGCACTGAAAGAGAAGATTATTGAGAATACTTAAAAACAAATGTTTTATGAGGGGTACCCTTCTGGAGCAATACCAAAATATGATTTTCTTGTAAAAAGAAGGCGAATTAAGAAAACAAATTAGTGATAGTTTTAAAAAAATCTATCGGTTTATTTTTGAAAAAATTCGAATTTTCGATTTAAAAAAAAAAAATTGTATGGGGACTGCGGTTATTTTTCGTATTGATAAAAATGAAAAAAAGCGCCTTAAGCTAATCGGCTGAAAACTTTAATTACAATTAGACGGACGGAAGACCCTATTTCTTCGACTTTTCTTCCATTGTAATGTACAGTTTAATTTGAACTTTTTAACGAATGCAATACTTGCCTAATAGTTCCTATATGCCTCAAGTAAAAATTACTTCAGTGTTGATTATTTATTTGCATCAAAAAATAAGATGGAATTGAAGGCTAGTTTCAAAAATTATATAAAATTGACGATTTCTTATCCAAGGTTTCTTCTTAAAAACCTGAATATTTGCTCTTATACTTAAAAGCAAATTTTACGAGAATAATTTACTGAAGTTACAAAAATTTTGGTTGTTTTTGACAGCAAACCACTTTTTGGTGAATGTCGTTAAATTACTAACAAACCTTTAGATGAAATCCTTACTTATACAACTTAATTGTCCTGGATTGTCCATTGGTCAAAATTGTATGAATTTGTGCTAAGTTTTTGGAATAGGGCTGAGTTTCTGATTTATATTATGTTCTTGGTCCAGTCCTCAGATAAAAGTGGTACTTTTGGCAACAAAGTTTAGTTTTATTTTCATATAAAAATAATAAATAATTCAACATATGGGGGTCATATCCATTAACTCAATATAATTAGTTTTTAATTGACGGGAATTACTACAAAAATACAAATAAATTATTTCCCAGGGGGGTCATGACCACTACGACATAAAGTCCCCCCCTGGATCCACCATTGCCACATCCATATCTTCCAAGTCGGGAAATTTAAAGTTCGTTATCATCTCACGATAGCGAACACCATTCACAGTAACTGCCTGACCGGCCTCATTCTGGAAAAAAATACGTCTTGATGATGCCGCCAGCCCATTACCCGCAATCACTCTTAGGTTATCATTCGCCCAAATGCATCATTGCAATTCTGTTTATTGACGAATCCACTCAGGTGAAAATGTGCCTCATCACTAAAGATGATTTTTTTCAAAAATTGATCATCCACTGTTGCCATAACTTGTCACCATTCTGACCATTGACGATGCACGCGACGACGCTAGAAATGGTCAATGGTAAGCTTTAGTTCTTGAGTCTGTTGGACCTTTTAAGCAAATGGAAGTCTTTATGCATAATGTTCATCGATTAAATTGACCGAAAAAATCACGAAGTGCACGATATGTATTTTGATTTCAAAGCCCATTTTCTTAACAAGCCTGTATAACTTTAACACGTTGCTCGATTGTGTATCTTTCCATGTTTAAAATTGAATAAGCATGATATTGAGAAATGTCATGTGCAATGCAGAAAAAAACTTGGCGTTTAGTTGTGGTTCACAATCAACATCGGCCCTTAAAATTTAACCACCCTTTATAACCTATTTATTTGCATTAAATGTGTTTTTGCGTACGTACCTACTTGGATATTGCCACGGGTCTTTTAAATACATTTATTTCCTACCAACTATTCCAAAGTAAATGCATGTTAAAACATTTTAACTGCTTTGGTCGAAGTCCACATGGTAATGTCTTATTTTTTAACTCCTTATAGGAGGTTTAGTCACCCTTATTCATTATGTTATCAACTTTTCCGGAAAAATATTGCTACGAAGATAAAACTGCTCTGAGGGCATATGATACTGATTTAAAAGTTAGCAAACTGTGCTTAACTGCCGGGCAGAATTAAACATAAATTTCCTTCTATCCTGATGGTGTTATCTCAGCCCACTCAACAATACCATCCGCTCATCAATATGAGAGCTGCAGTGTTGTTGCACGATATGGTATCTACACATTATTTATATACATATGTACGAGTACATGCCGTACATATTTTCGTCCTTAGCAGTCCTTGCATGAATCCCACATGCGATGAAGTTATACACAAGGAGTTGTTGTTGCTGTTTAGTTGTAGTCATATACTCGTATGTAGATAATAATTTACAAAAATAACTGAAATAAAATTGGTTTTCTATTAGTACTTAAGTAGGTACCGATATGTTTGTACGTTGTAAGTGATTATGAGGCAGAGCTATGAAACCATCCATATACGATACGCGTACACGTACATAACTTAAACTGGAAGGCACCTTCTTTTCTTGCCATCGCGCCTCTCGCCGCCGCGCGCCCGTTCAGGCTTAGACATATTTGACGATAGAATCCTATGCTCCTGGCGTTTCGACTTTAGAAATTGATGAAATTCCTCGACGTCCTTTGGCAAAATATATGGATAATATGAATGTCATCATCAATCAAAGAAGAAATGAAAAAAAAAAGAAAATTATATTCACACCACTGTTATTACCATCCTCCATATTCATCACAGCAAGCACCATTTACAAACGAGAGTGAGTGTATGGGACAAAAAGGACGAGAGAGGCATGATTAATTTTACTTGAGGTTGTTCTCATTCTCAAGGCGTGAGTTTTAGGAAATAACTTCATCTATCTACTCGTCACGAAATTTTCCTCGAAAGTTTCTTTTTCTTTTTGCACATTTTATGTGGATTTTATCATTTTCGGTCTATATATGAAAACTCACACCACTATACACTTCATAACCACCACCGACACTGACACCATGCGCCATGCCAAAGAAAAAAGAAAATCTGAAGGAAAACCAAAATTAGAAAATCCTTGACAAATCGAAAAGAAGGAAAATGATTCGAGCATATAGTAAGCTTACCGTATGTATGTACATATAACGCCTGTGTGATGTCTGTTTCTCAAATGTACTCACTCACCGCTACGTATGTACAGTGTACACCGCCCCCCGCTACACCGCCACCCCTGTACAGTACATATGCTGTGAAAAAGTCAAAATGACAGCAGATTAATCTCGTCATAAGGTTTGCCTCATTACTCATCGTCATAAATATATGAACGAAACGAATGCCGCATGTTATACACTTAAATAGGATATGTGTGTGTACGAGTCCTTTTGGATTTAAATCTTAATTTCTGTTTGTTTTCGTGATTATGATAAGATGTTTAAAAAAGAGGAAGTTCTGATATCGTCGTGGTTTCATGTTGTAGGTGGTTTGTCAAGTATTTCCAGACATTATTATCGTTGACTTTATCAAATAATTACACAAAGATAAAACATGTGCGTGAAAGCAGAAAGTTATTTGATTAATTTTGCTAAAAAATTATGCTCCTATGTACGATACGAGTAATATATGTAGATTTTTCTTTTGAATTCACATAAAGTCGGATGTTATAAATGAGAAAAGCGGAAGCTTATTAGACTTTTTTAACTTGTGCTCATATTTTGAAAAATATACATAGATCGATTGTTCATTTTAAAAGAAGTTAATTTTAATTTCTTTAATTAATCAAACGTTTTTTATATTAACTGAACGTTTTGTTATTAGTTCGAGAGAAGAGAATTCTTCTAAAGGTATTCTGTTTATGGAAGAAGCTTTTTATATGTAAATTAAAATATTATCTTTTAAAATAAAAATGTAGGTCAATGGAATTGGATTCACAAGTCGACGCAAATTTTGCCTCTGGCTTTATTTTACAATTGTTTTATTCAAAGATAATTCCGCAAGCCTCTTAAGTTTTCTTTTATTGTGTTCATAGTTAAAGAACTGTTAAGAAGACATGTATGAGAAAAATGATAATTTCTGGTACGCTTTTGACAATTTTCCTGAAAACTTCATTTTTCAACCTTATTAAACCATTAATAGCTGTATTTAGAAATGCATTTCTTCTTTGCAGGTTTTATAATTTAACATAATTATTTAGATCAGTGCAGTAGTTTGCTGTTATAAATTTCAAACCTTTCTTTTCTATATTATTCGCAGAATTCTGGTAAGCAGAATTTTGAAAAGCAGAATTTAAGAAATCAGAATTCTGAGCAGCAGGAATTCCAAAAGCAGAATTTTAAAAGCAGAATTTTGAAAAGCAGAATTTTGAAAGCAGAATTTTGACAAAATAATTTTGACCCCGGCAGAATTTTGACCCCAACCCAAATCATTTCTATTCTATCATAACACAAAACGGCCAAATTTTAAAAATTTTGTTGGTATTTTAGGATTTGTTTCTTAACTAGCCTAGTATTGAGATGAATTTAATCAAACATAAAAACAATTATCCAAATTGGTTAAGACAGTAATGACTTTTTACAAAATTAACTGACAGTATTAGAAAGTATTATTTAGTTACTTACCAAAATTACACTGTCACATCACTTATAACACATTTTTCATGTTGACTTTTGTAATTTATTTTTATTCTCAGATAAGAGATCAAATGGAACTTCAAAAAGTCTTACCTGCAGATCAGTCAATTCCACCTGAAGATATAATGGGCAGATCTTATTGCCGTTATCAAGGACCAAGAACATGATTGATGACGTTAAGATTGTTTTAAGAGCGCACATGTATTATATACAACTTTGTATAAATCAAAAACAAAAATATGTATAAGATTTTGAAATAAGGTTAAGATTTAACAAAAAAATCAAATTCATATTAGGAATAAAATAAAAATGTAAATATAATTACAAATCTTCTTATTTTTAGGGAATTGTAAAAGAAGAACACCGCTTGTAAAAACAAATATACTGGTTAAGAAAAATTAAATAAGTTTTTTTTGTTTTTTTTTTTTCCAAAAGCATGTAAAATATCACACCAAAAATAGAAACGTAACTTAAAGTATACCTACGGCTATTACTATTTAGTAGTTTGTAGAGTAATAAAATGTATGTAGTTTCAAATAGTAAAATGAAAACATTTAACACAATTATTTATTTATAGCAAATCGAGGACTTGTGTCAAGAATGTATTTAACTTATACAACAAAAATAATTATTATGTAAATAATGTATATCGGGTGATTGTTTAACTTAGCAATACATTTTTTATTCAATTTTTAATTATAAATTATTAAAAATAACAAAAAAGAAAAAAACAAATATTTATCAAAAGACGTTATTTAAAGAAAAAAAGATAACAACTATATTGAATAATTACAAAACAAAAAAAACGACTTCAAAAATTGTAAAAATTATTAAAGACCAAACATGGAAAATATATTAATTCGAAATAATTTAAATCCGTTTTTCAATTGCTCAATTTTCCCTTTTAATCTTCACTTCACTTTCCTTCACCCCAAACAGGAAAGAAAATTATGCTGTAAAATTCAACAGTTAATCAAAAGCAAAACTCAACTTTTGACATTTGTAACAGATGTGAAATGGTACTCTACGGAAATAAGAATTTCTTCAGATAATTTATTTGAATGTCAATTTACTTATTTTTTACTTTGTGTAGCTTTAATGCTGTAATTATGCTCTTGTGTATACTCACTAAGGGAAGTATGTACTATATACAAAAGTGCTTAAAAAATTATTTGGGTAGGTAACTTGAATTTGATTTTAAGTGCTTGGAAAAAGTTGAATTTGAATAATACTGACAATTATGGTTCACTGGGTAGCAGATTGTCAGGCTGAAGTTTAAGGGATCAAAATGATTATGGAATTATTTTTTCTTTTCAGGTTTTAAATAAAACAGTTAATAGGGAGAAAAATCGAAAGTATGTACATTTGAGGACTTGAATGGGTATGAATTTGTCGACTCATAAAAAGTGTAACTAAGCAAAGGATTCTTTTGATTTCGATGAAAGAAAAAAAGAATTTCCTGTAAGTAAATATCTTTTCCATTAATTGCACGCCTACTCACTGTAATTATTTGAAGGGTATTTAATGTTTTCTAAAAAAAAAATATGAAGTTCGCTTTAACTGTAACTGCTACGTCTACGGGCACGGGCACGGGTACGGCTATACGAGCTAACGATGCTTACTGCCTGCTGGGTTCCGATATGGGAAGAGAACTCATTTATCCCACAGCAATTTTCAGGAACCGTCAATTAATATCAAAAATATAATGATTTTAACTTTTTTGGGGGAAGATATACATACATTCATCTAAGGTTAAGCTTTCGAGAATTTATATAAGGCCTTAGGAGGGTGGCAAGTTTTAATTAGCAACTCTTAAATTTATTCCTGACAGAAATGTTAAAGTTAAACATTTAAACGCATATAAGAAAAAGAAAGTCAACAAAAACTATGTATAGGTATTCAGTTCGTATAATTTATGGAATATGATGAAAAGGGTAAAACATTTAAATAGCATTGAGCAAATAACAAAGAACATGAAAAGGAGATTTATCAAAAAAAAACATTTCGTTTTCACTTCAGAAGTTGATTGATATACGTATTGCAGTGGAAGTCCTTGAATTTTGAAGATTTTAAAGGCGATGTCGAGGTTTTTATGACACGCAAAAAATGGTAAAATATTTTCCTTTTTTTTAAGACCATGAACCGGGTTTAAGGAGGAGAAAAATCTGTTAAGTGCAGGCGGTAGGTAGGTACCTACTTGTACCCTTTGCCTGCTACCTAAAGGTGGATCGGAATACCTTGGAGGTGAATCATGAATATGGAGTGCACCAAAAGCATCTAGAAAGAAAATAAAACAAAACAACTTTCAACAATTTTCAACAACTTCAACCTATTGAAATGGCAGCTCTATATTTTTGCATCATGCTCAACCGAGTGCAGTTCATTTCTTCTACACGTTCTGTGCGTAGCGTATGTTTGCATCTCTTGTCATCTTAAAATCTAGAGCCTTAACTTTTTGCTCTTGAAAAAAAGCTGAACATTTTAGGTAGGACCGCAACACGACATGAGGAATAAATAACATGCACAACTGGGTCGCTCTAAGTTGCTCCTATATTCAAAGGGTCTGTTTAAAAATAGCACCCATATTTTAAGAATATACATCCTGCAACATAAATTTTAAATGTCATTTAATTTATCAAAAAACAACTTTCTTCGAAAATCGTAACAGCAGGTTTTATTAATTAAATTTGTATAATATACAATTTTTCATTTTTTTTAGAAATATTTTTGGTATGCAGTTATTTAGTGGAACATTTTTTTTTTTAAATTTAATACAATTTGTTGGGTTGGGTAGGAAATCCCCAATTACAAAATCCCGTTTTTCAGAATCACAAAACAAAGAATCCCGATTCACAAAATCCCGCCGTTTCAATACTAAATCAACATCCTTGCATGGATTTTATTTTACATAGTAATGGACACCATTTAATGAGAATCAAAGTGAACGAAGCTTCGTATCAATACGAAGAAGACCGCTGTGATTCGTTTGTTTTCTAAAAGCGCCGTTC
Source organism: Eupeodes luniger (assembly GCA_951509635.1). Taxonomy (NCBI): domain Eukaryota; kingdom Metazoa; phylum Arthropoda; class Insecta; order Diptera; family Syrphidae; genus Eupeodes; species Eupeodes luniger. The sequence goes on along the minus strand of OX608073.1, from coordinate 96,091,061 downwards.
AAATTCGCCGTTCGAAAAAATGTTTATTTCGAAAAAAAGTAAGTTAGATTTTTTAAAGAGATATTGTAAACTTTTTATTACTTTGGTGGGTTGTAGGTTGTATTGGGTTAATAATTGTGATTTAGGGGCGTTTTTTGGGAATTGCATTTTGTGTTGTAGTTTGGATGTATTTTTTTCGGTTTTGAACATGTTGTGTATTTTGGAATTTTTTTTTCCAAAATTATTTGTATTTATTTTTGATAGTCGACTTCAAAGTTTAAAAAAAAGCACCAAATTCAAAATTTGATATACGCTTTTGAACAAAGTTTACAAAGGTTTTAAAGAAATTGATTTTGATCAACGCAATCGAAGCAGACAATGCAGCCAGGCAGGCGCCAATTTAAACAGTTTCTTCAATATGAACTACTTTTTAAATAAAAGCACCTTTGGGTAGCCTCTCAGGATTTTCATTTCTTTTTTCGGGGACAAACTTAAGCGCGAGTCCGTCGTTCCGCTTAGAGTATGTCGAGTCGCCAGGCACCAATGTAAACAGCTTTTTCTAAAAAGAACTATTTAGAATAAAAGAAACAATATTTGAAAAAAAAAAAACAGAGCAAAATGTAAACGAATCAATTTGTTCCCATTGAAACTGACAAAAAATATTTTTGGAAACAAAATTTCTGAAAAATAACTTTTAAAAACAAAATTTAAAAAAAAAACCTTTGTTAAAAAAATTGTCAAAAATTAATTTTTCGAAAACTTTTTTGGCAATATGGGCAAATCGCCAAAAATAGTTGACCATTTGGCGAAATGATTAGAAACTTATTTTTTTATTATTTAAAAAAAATGAAGATATGGTAACAAACGATAAAAGGGGTCAAAATGGCCGCTTAAAACAAATAATAATATCGACCACGACTACCAAAACTGCTTACATATTGCTCATAAAGAAAGGTGGACTTATTCCACTTTAAAAATTAATGTTTTCAGTTAATTTTATAACGAGAACTTCATATAACACGAGTTTGTTTTAGCGGACTATCTCGCGTCGTTGTGGCCTGTGGTGTGACCTCTAAGATAGTGCAATTTAAAACTGCTGTGGGGTTACGTTAAGTCGCTTGTTTACGATGATAAGGCTGAGACGATTGAAGCCTTTAAAGAGAAAATTCGGTCCATTATTGCTGACACACGACCCCAAAGTTACTCCATACTACAAAAAGTTGACGAAAGTGGCTACCTTACCTACCCAAAGTAATTTTTTTAAATATAATGGAAAGCCCTTACCTTTATATTAAAGCTGAATTCTTAGCCATAACATTAAATTATTTGCGTTTTATTTTGTCTTGAAAACCACACATCTTAAAAAAACACCCTTTACATACAATATTTAAATGTTACTAATTCGAGACAGATTCTACTTTTGTGGAAGTACCCGTGGCGTTATGGGTATAGTGCCTAGAATTGTCATGCCGTTAAATGTTGAATATGTCACCTAAAAGTTATTTCCACGGATATTCCTCTAAGAGTAGATCTTGTTATGAAAATGTGCGTCTAAAATTATCCATTCGGATTTGTCATACAAAATGTAGGTCCTCATGATATTATTTAACATTACTTTCACAGTGGAATGGTTGAGATTGAGAGTTATAAGTAACTATACATTATTTCCCGTTCACGCTGTTGTTTTAACGCAGCGTGATGATAATGAGGCTTTTTGAGGACTGAGGCGTCAAAAATGGGTTTAGCGGAAAGCGCCTACTACACCGACGACATCTCGATCAAAACCTCACAATCGACAGACGTATTTGAGGACTTTGTGTACCCATTAAGGATCCGCTATGAACGCAGAAAACAACACCAGCGCTGAGATCAAACTACTCTTGCTAACCGCTGTTTCTTTAGGATATGAACGCAATTGAGTAAGTAGCAAAGCCCTCTCTCGAGCAACCAGTATCGCTATATAAGGCTCGTTTCACACTACACGGTTTTGACCTTACGGCAAAAAACTGGACGGCATAAACCGGATCAATGGCTAATTACACATTATACGGTTTTAACCGTACGGTAAAACACGATATATGCACTATGCAGGGTTCCTGTGCTTAGTATACTTTTTCACGGGTTTTGAAGTGGCTGATCGAACTCTGCCGCACGAATAAAATCGTATGATGTGAAAACATGCATTTCGTCACGTACGCCACTAAGCTTATCGCGCAGCCGCCGCCGTCCGGCTGCCGTATACTGTAGTGGCAGTAGACGGTTGCTACACGGCGCAGAGCCGGCATTTTGCCGTGACCGTATACGTATAATAAAGCGTATATGCTCTTCTTCGCACCTCTAACAAAATGTCGCCGTCCGGTTTTTTGTCGTACGGTCAAAACCGTGTAGCGTGAAACGAGCCTAAGACCCTCATCTTCCTGTCCTGCTATACGACACTATAACAAAAGCTGATGAAACAACCTTGAGAAAAGTTATTCGGTCCCGTATGCATATAAGATGAGGGGAGGAGAAAATGGAACGACAAGCTGTATAGCGACGTAAACTTAGTCAGAAAGATAAAAGTTCAACGACTGAGATGGCTGTGTCACGTAGAGAGCATGAAAAATCAATTATCCAGCCCGGAAAGTCTTCGAATCCATGCCCAACGGACAGCGCAGTAGAAGAAGATCGCGGATCAAGTGGCACACACAAATGGAAAGTGACCTGACCCAACTTAGAGTGACATCTATGTAGCTAGGGATCGAGCTAGGTGAAGAAGTTTTTTGAGAGAAGCCCTAGTTCACACAGGATTGTAGCGTCACCTTGAAACAAGTAAGTAAGAAGTAGTTGTGTAATAAAATGCACTGCTAAAACAGGCTTTTATGATTCAAAGCTATAAATATTTGGTAGGGATTAAAAAAATCCTTTTTTGAAAATCCGAGAAATGCTCTGTTTCACATTCCAAAGAACTCATGCAAATACCATATAGGTATCCTAATTGTATGGTATGGTAAGAAAAAATTGTGCTCATGTTCATAATTATATATAAAGTTATAAATTAAATAAAATCTTTTATTATTGTAATATGCTTTTTTCTTCTTTTATATTGACTCAATGTTAAAATGCATATTAACAAGATTTAAGGTTTACTTGAAGGATAACAACTTTCAAAGAGCACAGTCATGTCAACGAACTCCAGGACTAGGATTACACTTTGTGAATTTAAAATTCATATTTTTATTCCTTTTCATTTAAGTTTTCTTCTTTTTCGAAAATTTGATACAAAAATATCAAAAAAATATTACAAAGAACAAGAAAAAGCTAAAAGGATAGAGCATACATTGAAACAAGGTGAGAAAGAAAAATTAAATAACATTCGGTATAATGACGTTTACTTAGAACAGCCTTGTGAACGTTCCATTATTTGCTTAAAGCATTAAAAATAATCCTTTTTTGAGAAGAAATTTTCGGCTGCCTTTTTGTATTTGTTTATATTTTTGGGACCATTAAGCGCTTTGGTTTTATGAGCGTCAACCAAAGAGAGAAAGAATTTTTCCACCCAAAGTAATCTCGGAGGGTTTATGCAAAATGTTTGCTCATTCAATTACTAAATATAAATTTTTTTATTTTAATTCGACTTACTTTTTATTTTGTACTTTTGTCGCCTTACGTGAGAAAGGGATTTTTTTGTTTGTTTGTATCCAACGACGATGATGATGAGGATGACGACCGACGACCGACGATGAACGTCGACTGGGTTGAAGTTTCTTTGGTTGTTGACAGAGGCGAGGCGGACGTTTGAGCGCGTCGAGGGGTTTGGTGTGGGGGGGGGATGTGGTGTGCAGAAAAAGATGTAACACAAATACCCTTCCGCGCCATTCTAAAAGTGAGTCCTTTGCGGAATAATTAAAAAATTATTTAACCCTCGATTCGGCTTTACTTCGAGTTCGAGTACGAGTTCGGTTCGGTCTGTGGTGATTACCGCTTAAGGCTACGACGACGAGCTGAACCTTTAATTAATTTCATTTGAATGCCTCCTTTTGTATGCCCACAGCCCACAGCCCATCCCTGTGCTAGTAACTGACGGCATGGGAGGAATAATTTAATAACTATTTACTCTTTGTGAAAGAGGTGAAAGTCAACATGAAATTTGCATGTTTTTTTGTTGATTTTCCAGCTTTTTTCTTTGCTTTTGAGTCTTTTCTTCTAACATTTTTAGTTTTGCTATGAAAAATGTTGGAAAGTTTGATTTGATTTGAGAAATGAAAATATTTGTGGTTGTTTTTTTTTTTTTAGTTTCTGGTCAGCGTAGGTATCTGCTTGTAAGTCTAGAGATACTGAATTTCAACTTCTATGATGAAATTGACTGCAATGTTTTAGTTTGCTCAGCTTTTAATTCATATAGACAGAACGCAGATGTTAATTTTAAGTTTTCGTTTTTGTTTCGAAAAAAATATAATAACAGTTTTTTAATAGACAGTTCTCGCAAAATTAATTCTTTTTGGCAATAGAGGAAATTATTTGGTAAGTAACGTTAACTTGTTCTTTTGTAAATAATGTTAGAGTGTTTTGCGGATATACATTTTGGTACACAAATAAAGTATTTTTTTATTTTTAAGCTTTTCGATCTTAATGTTAGAAGTAACTTAAGTTTTTTTTTATCCAAATACATATGTGCATATGTGTGGCCGGTAAAATTAAGAGGAAACATAAATATACAGTGTTGGCCAAAATATTAGCAACTAAAACTACCTCCATCTTTATCATTCAAAAATTAATAACCTTAACAAATCATGTTAATTTTTTTCCAAAATTTAATACATTATGTATACCTACACATGTACTTCTAAATAGACCACGAGTGAATATAGTTTTCATAACGGTCCATAAAAAAAAAATTATGTCAATTTTATATAGTAATTAATTCAAAAGAAACAGAAAATGTAAATAAATATTGTACAAAATATCAATAATGGCAAATAAAAGCTTATAATAATAATAATAATAATAATAATAATAATAATAATAATAATAATAATAATAATAATAATAATAATAATAATAATAATAATAATAATAATAACGGTCCATTTAAATATGACATAAGTTTGTTAGTCAAAACAAAAACAACTTTATCTATTATTAGGTGTTATTTAGTTCACGGCAAGCTAATCAGTGTTTTTAGCTAACTTTTGTAAAATGGATGAAAACAAATAGGTACTCTAACGAAACAAAAGAAAAAAATTATAAAAGTGGAATGAGTCAAACTAAAATATCGGTAAAATATTCGATTCCAAAATCAGTGATTTAACCATTAATAAAATTTTACAAATCCAAAAAGACATTACAAACGATTCATCGAGGTAGCAGATTAAGAAAAACATCAAAACGAAAGAATTCTGCTATCATCAAGAGAAATACGAATCCAATTCGACCTGAACGTAAGCACGAGAACAATTCGGAGACGAGCTGTTGATGGTGGACTAAAATCTTTCAAAGCTGTAAAAAAGCCTTTTATTTTCACCAAAAACAAGCTGGCGAAGTTTAAATTTTCTCATGACCACATCAACTAGACCGCTAGAAAATGGAGGAACTAACTCTTTTAGGTAGAGTCCAAATTCAATTTCAAGGGTTCCGATGGTTATCGTCGTGTTCGCAGACCAGGCAAAAAGTCAATAAATCCACGTTACTGTAAAACACGGAGGAGGTAACGTAATGGTGTGGGGATGTTTTTCACGACATGGCCTGGGACCGATTCACCAAAAAGATGGTACAATGGATCATTTCATGTAACGTGACATTTCGAAAAAAATATAATACTGCCACACGCTGAGGATCAATTGCCTCTGAAATGGATATTTCAGCAGGACAACGACCCAAAGCACACGTCCAATACGGTAAAGACGTGGTTTCAAGAAAACCGGATTGACGTGTGACAATGGCCAGTACAGTCCCCAGATCTCAACCCCAATATAAAATCTATGGGAAATTGTAGATCGATGAAGTATCCAAAGAGCATTATAAGCAATTTAATTGAGTCAGTGCTTTGAAGATGTGCTGAAGTGATTAAAAACAAGGCCTTTGCTACCAAATACTAGCAATATTTTAGTAAGACTAAAAAATATATGTATTTTTTAAAAGTTGCTTTTGTTTTGACCATCCTAATATTGAACTAATTGTACTAATTGTGCTATATTTAATGAACTATTACAAAAATAACTATATTTTATTTTACATTAGAAGCTGTTAATATTTATTTAAATTTTATATTATAGTTTCAAGAGTTGCATTCAACATTCTTTATGTGCGACAAAGAAAACAATCTATATGGTCGACAGTATGCTCAAAGGTAAACTTTGGACATTCTGCATAGTGGTAGAATTGTATGAGGGGTGGAATAATGTTAACATAAAGAAAAGGCCTATCATCAAGTTTTTTTTTTGACCATGTCAAAAAAACTTAAGCTCTTTACAGGTTTTGGACAAATGAGGCTTTGACAGATAATAGCCAAATCAGAAGCGTGCAAACATTTCTTATATCGTCGGAGAGATTTTATAAATGATTAGCAGTATTTTTATCATCGTCGAACATGTACTGTACATATGTGATTATTTTATAAGAGGTGATCTGTGATTTACATTCTGAGTACTGAAAATTGACCACTTTCCTATAAGTAAGTGTCATTTATCGGGGATAACTCAAGATTCAACGACAGGAGATAATTATAGAGTTTTAGAGTATATGGTTAATAATTTCCTATTGGAAAGTGCTTTTGACGTCGGAATAAAATGAGCTAGTTCGAATAAAATGAGCTAATAATACAACGCCGTTAAAATATCACATTCATAGGGCATGGGTTTGAATCTGGAAACGAAACTGAAAAGCTGAATGCTTTGTCTTCACTTGAAAAATAAATCTTTTATGATTAGATTTGATAAGATTAGATTAATTGTTTGTTTTCTTATTTATGAAACAAATTTAATTTATAAAATTCATTAAGCATGGCTTTGCCGTATGCCTGATTTTTGTTTAGTTAAACATTTTATAACAAGTTTGTTTTGAAGTTAAGAACACAAATTTAAAAAAAATAGAATATAGATTTTAAGTTAAAACTTTTTAGTAATAACTTTCCCGCCGTAATTACTTTCTAATTTGTAGGAGTAAAAAACTTTGTGTATAAGTCGCTTTTAGCAGTTAGGAATGGCTGTAATCTATTCCTCTGAATTCGTGTCGTTTCCTAGAAAATGTCTTCTTAGTTCTTTAAGGATAGGAAATTTTGCGTTTAAATGGATAACATCTTCTCTCTCAGATAAGTTGCAAAAGCTGCAATAAACTGGTAAATCTGGTCCACGTGGGATATACCATAGTTGAGACGTACTTAAAAGCTCCGCTCGCATTTAATGCTTTGTTGTTGACACTCAAGAGACAAAATCAGAAAAATTGGGATTTAAAGCTCGGTGAACGAGAGATGAACGCAAGCATAACATAGATATATTGTTCATCAACATTAGCAATAGCTAGATTGAAATAAAATCAGCAATACGTTGCTACTTCTTCTTGTAACAGAGAGTATTCCTTTAGATTATCTTACTTGCAATTATTTTTGGCAGTCTAGTTCGGCAAACTCTAAAATTTTAACTACATACTTCACATGCACCGTTGAGGTTTTAATGAAGAAGGTTGGAAATTGATCATATGGTTTGGTGTTGTAAGCTGAAACATGGTGTAAGTATACAGGAAACAGATAAGTTGACAAAAAAGAGCAATGCGGGCCCTATAGCATTTATTATCTGAATTGCCAAACTTTATCGAAAAGTTTGATGTATCAGGTTTTTTAATTTTACTTTATCCAATTAAATATTAAATGTAAATCCAAAAATGTTAGAAATGTATGTAAGTATGGTCTTGAAATAAGTTTATAGATCTTAGGTCAAGACCATTTTAAAGTCTTATTCTCTAATATGGAGTAGTACCCGTAGCATGGTGTTTAGTGCGTGAGACTGTCATACCAGAGGTCTTGGGTTCAATCCCTGCCTGTGCCATCTAAAGTTTATTTAACAGGTACTGCATTTTGCGAGGAATTGACAAATCCTCCAAATCTGACAAATCCAAAAAAGTCCTACCGGACTGGTACGCCACCTAATTTATTATTTATTTATTCTCTAATATGAAAGCCATATTTAAATGTTTATTCAGTAAGAAAATAATTAATTAATGTTCTTCATAAAATATAGGGTTTTTCAATAAGGGCCGGTAGATGTTGTGTGTAGATGTCGTGACGTTTGCTGTGTGGCAAGTAGCTCCGTCCGGTTGGAACCACATGTCGTCTAGGTTCATATGGTTCAATTTGGGCCACAAAAAATTTGTTATCAGCGTTAAGTAGCGCTCGCTGTTGATGGTGACCTATTGTCGTTTTCAAAAAAATACGGATCAATTACGCCGCCGGCCCAAAATCCACGCCAAACGGTAACTTTTTGAGGACGCATTATCACCTGGTGAACCTCGCGTGGGTTGGTGTCGTTCCATATACGGTAATTTTGCTTGTTAACACAGCCATTCATCCAAAAATGCGCTTCGTCACTAAAGATGATTTTTCGGCCAAAATTGGGGTTCTCTTCCAAACTAATCGAAGCCAAGTCAGCGAACAAACGGAGTTGTCTATATGGTCATAAAATTTGAGCTCCTGGGTCAGTTGGATCATGTACGGGTGTAGGCCCAAGTCCCGACGCAAAATTCGCCAAATTGAAGTCTGCGAAAGGCCGAGTTCTTGTGCACGGTAAGGAATAGACTGCCTCGGGTTCTGCTGTACACTTTCATGGACCGCGGGGATGTTCTCGGCCGATATTGTATTCCTTGAACATACGGGTGTTGACTAATTACTTACTCAACCGGTCGTCGCAAATTTGGCCACCAAATGTTGAAAAGTCGACTGTGAAGGGCCACCACGTCTACCGTAAAATGGACGCAATTCAGTGCGCTCAACGTTTGCGTTAACGAACACTAATTTTGATAATAAAGTTTTATCATTTAAACGTGCTGTTCAATCGTGTAACTTGCCATGATGATTTGATATAAACAACTGAACAATAAACAAAATGTTTGACAGATGTCACCAAAACATAATGGCCGCCAGGGGGCGCCAAAATCTAACCACTCCAATAGAAAAACCATTTATGTATAAGTTATTATATATCTGATTTATGTTAATGAATACCTACATAAAAATGATTTCCATTGTTTCACTGCTGAATAAACAATCAGCGTTCCCATTAGCTTGGAAAGAAGGGGCGTAAGTGTGATTGGACGTTAGTTCAAGGGGGGGGGGGGCAGAATATACGCATTTTCTATAAAAGAATGTTGGAAAATCCTGGAATAGAATTAACATGTCAACCAAGATTTCTTTAAGACTTATTTAAGTAAATATGAAGTACATAAGTATGAAGAATTTTTTGTTCGCTCTACAAATTGGACTTTTAATGCAGGAGTAGATAGAAATGTAAACTCCTACACATTTTTAATCACGCTGTAAGAAGTTATTTTCATCCTTTCCAGTAAAAAAAATGATTGCATTCTATTCTAAGATAGTTTTCACATTGGAGGCAACTCATTTCGCCGTCCTATACATTTATTAATTTCAAACCTTAGTTAAAAAGAGGGAGGAATAATTTCAACAATGTTAAAACGATGAGTGGCAGCGAGATAAAATGAGGAAATGTCAAAATGTCGTCTAAAAAGAACATTTAAACAAGCAACGTTAAAAAATGAGAAAATTAAAAAAAATTAATCATAAATCTTTAACTTTAACACGAAGAGATAAATTAAATGAACTGATAGATAGCATCTGTTCAATACTTCGTTTTATAAAGTATATTTGTCTTTAAAATCGCTCAACGATTATCTGATAACATTATTTAATTGACTGATTTCGGAGAAAAAGCATATTGCAAAAAAATATTATCTTTACTTTGGATAGAAAGAAACCAATTTAAAGAATTTAACTAATAATCTCCCAAACCATAGGGGGCATCGAAGACACAATAATTGGCTTACTATTTTAGACATTTAATAAGTGTGATTTTGATTTATGAAGGTAAGAGTATATTAACTGATAAAACAATCACATTTTATCAACAACATCAAATCACTAATTTTCTAAAAAGATTAAAGATTGCTTAAAAAAAAAATTAAAGCCAAGTACACAATGCACTGATTTTTGCAAATGAAGAAATGATATTGACTTGTCCTCTTTCAATTTATTGAACCTTCTTCATAACCTTAGTAACGATGTACACATTTCTAAAAAATGTCAACTACATATCACTAAATCGACTGAAGTTTTAGGACCTAATACACTACACATATGTATGTACGTGTGCAATTAGGTCAGACAAGATGTCATTGACTGAATGCAAAATTGTATAACTTTCAAACTAATTGATACACCTTTCGAGGACTTTGACGACAGGGAGTGGGACAGCTTTGGAGAGAAAAAACAAGCCACAACCCGTTGAAACTAGGAGAAGTAAACCATAGAATTGTTTAAGGGAAATTTTTGTTTGTTTTACACAGATTACTGAGTTCTGTCTTTGTGATTGATTGACTTCTCATCTACAGATTGAAATTAATATTTTCACGTTTCTTTTTTTTTTCATTTTGCTGTCTTACGTGTGTCATAGTGACTTCTCCATTAAAATTGAAGGTTTTGATACATTTTTCCAGAAGTTAAATACAATAATTTGATACATTTTCCCACTATTTATTTAATAATATAAAAAGTAACAACATTTCAGAGACAGAATTTCTAAGGCTACTATTTTAGAAATAGAAGAACACATTCCAACCCGACACATCTTCACTTTGAAATATAAAATATTGCGTCTATACTAAACGGTTGTGATAACAATAGAAAATATGATCATTGCATTCAATTTTTTTGTGGAATTAAGAGAAACGAAGCGAAGGAAAGGAGACAAAAATTCAATTCATGAAATGAAAGAAATGACTTTGTATTGTACAAATATAAACTATACAGAGTAGCATAGGAATTTATTAACAATTGGATGATGTAGAGCGAAGACGTTTCGATTTCTATTTCTTGGGTATATTTTTAAGTACCTTTAAGTAAAAATTTGTTTCTTTTTACTTCCATAGTTCCACTGAAGAAAAAAAGTTCAACGAGATAAAATATTTGGTGTTTTAAAGTTTCAAAACTCACCGAATGGCTACCGACTTTATTTTACTGAGTCTTGTTATGACTATATTTTTGAGGGCATTGATTTATTCTTTTACGGGTAAATGCAATTTCAGGTTGAAGTATACTGGCAAGCTGATTTTTTAAAACAAATAATTAAAAAATTGATATAATGTCAAATGACTAATACAACTATTTTGATAATTTTCTACGATTTGTTGGTGATTGTACAGGGTTATCCATTTTGCGGTTTCAAAAGTGAACGTAAATAAAACTCATATACAAATTTTATTTTTCATGATATTTCCTTTTTATTATAAAGTTTGAACGTTGACATTTTAATGACCACGCGAATTGTTGCAAGCATCGATCCTTTTGAGATAATTTTCGACCACTTTTTGACACATATTGGGCGGTATCTCAGCCATTACTTAATGAGTGTTTGTTTTTAAGTGCTCAAGAGTTTCGCAAAGCCCCACACAAAAAAGTGTCAAATCGCATGAACTTGGTGGCCAGGAAATGTCTCTTGCAATAATAATCCCTCGAGTTGTGTGGCATGTGGCACCGTCTTGTTGAAACCACATAATCTCCAAGTTGTATTCTTCAATAAAAATAAATAATATATTAGGTGGTGCAACAGTCCTTTGAGAACCAGGGCCTAGTGACTTACAACTCTCAACCATTCCTGTGTGCCAGTATCGTTGTCAGGGATGGAGGGGACCTACAGTTTTAAGCCGAATCCGAACGGCTAATTTGAGAAAGCAATTTTTATGACAAGAATTACTCTTGGAGGATTTGTCCCTTCCTCGCAAGAGGCAGTACCAGTGAAAAAAACTTTGGATGGCACAGGCAGGGATTTAACTCAAGACCTCTGGCATGACAGTCCAACGCACTAACCATCATGCCACGGGTATTCTTCAATAGCAGGCAAAAAAAGTCGGTTATCATATGACCATAACACTCCTAATTGACGGTGACAGTCGTTCCATAGTCGTTTTCGAAGAAGTAAGGTCCAATCACACCTCCGGACTAAAGAGCGCACCAAACAGAGATTTTTTTGTGGATGTAATGTCCTCTCTTCAATTACTTGAAGATTCTCAGAACCCTAAATACCACAATTTTGTTTATTAACACACCCACCCAGTGAGAAATGTGTTTCGTCGCTGAAGAAAATTTTGGTCAAGAACCCATTCGAAGTATCTACAAAGTTGTGAATGGTCAGGTGGCTTCAGTTGTTGTGTGAGCTGGACTTTATATGCAAACTACGCCATAATGTGCCGTAAGATAGTCCTAACTATTGAGAACGACGAGGAATCGACTCATTCGGGTCTTCGGCAACACTTTCACTTACAGCAGCGATATTTTCAGTGGTACGAGCGAAACGATGATGCACAATAGCTGAAGGTTTCGCAATCAATCAAAGTTTGGTTTCAAGGATCATCATCGAAAAGATGCCGACAAATTAATTTGTTTAAAAAGTATGCATTTTCAAACAGAGTTGGTGTAATTGATATTTCTACTGATAAGAGAATTCTAAGAATTTTACTACAGGTAAGTCATCTCGATCCACTGACCTTTCGCATTTCTGAATTTGCCGATTGAAGTGACGCTGTCAGTTTCTGACTTGCCTAAATGATCTACGACATCAGAGATGCTCTGTAAGTATATATTTCCGTGTTTTGTAGTTTTTAAGGGACTTCACTTTTGCATTTGTTGTAGTCATTTAAATACAATTCAAGGAATGTAAAATCTTAATAAAATAAGTTTACTCCTCTATAGCTACAGGTATTTTTTTGGAATTTTCTTTGCATACGTTCAAATTAACCAATTTTAGAATGTTTATATTATATCTCTCTTAAAATTTCAAGAATTACCTTGAAATCTCCAGACCTTCCTTTTAATTTCAAAATCGCCCTTAAAATCTCCAGACCTTCCTTTAAATATTTAGATTACCCTTGGTATATCAGGACCTCCATTGATATTTTAAAACTTCTCTTGAAATCTACAGACCTTCCTTGAATTTCAATATGTCCTTAATATATTCAGTCCTCCCTTGAAATCTCCAACACCCCCCCCCCCCTTTGAATCTTAAGACATCCCTTGGACCAGACCTTCCTTTAAATATTTAGATTACCCTTGGCATTTCAGGACCTACCTTTATATTTAAAACTTCTCTTGAAATCTTTAGACCTTTCTTAACATTCTAAGACCTTCCCTGAGTTTCAATATCTGCTTGATATATTCAGTCCTCCCTTGAAATCTCCAGACCCCCCTTAAGACATTCCTTGTAATTTCTGGGCTTCACTCAATATTTCGAAGCCTCCCTTGAAAACTCAGACCTCCATTTGAATTTCAGGACCTCTCTTGAAATCTGTAGACCATCCTTAATATTTTAAAAAACCTAATTTTTTGGGACCTCCTGAATATTCCAAGATCTCCCTCGGAATTAAAATACCTACCTTGGAATTTCAGGGCCATCCTTTATATCTGCCAATCTTCCTGGAATTTTATTTAAGGACTTCCATTAATATTTCAAAAGCTTCCTTGAAATCTTTAGACCTATCTTATTATTTCAAGACCTTCCTTTAAATCTCCAGACTTCCTTTAATATTAATATTATCATTAATATTAGACCTCCCTTAAAACTTCAAGAATTACCTTGGAATCTCAAGACCTTCCCTTTAATTTCAAAACCTTCCGTAAAATCTATAGACCTTCTTTTAAATCTTTAGACCACCCTTGGTATTTCATTTCCTGCCTTGACATTTTATGACCTTACTTAAAATCTTCACGCATCCCATCATAATTACAGAGCTTCTTAGAAGTTAGCCCGCGAGAAGGGAAGAACTCCCAATTCTCCTGAAGAAAAAGAGAGATCATTAGAAGGAAGCGGTCAAGTCTATTAAGGGTTGCAACAGCAGAAGTGATGTTAGGCAACAGATTTTCTTTCCAGAAATCTTCTATACACTTAGTGTCAAAATATAATCGGTATTAGCTTTTGAACTTTTTTAACTAAAAAATAAATATATTGTAAATTATTTGTGAAAATCGAATTATAAAATACCTACAGTGTAAAAGTTTAACAAATTCTGGTCTACAAATAATACATAAAAGCCCTAATATGACAAACATTTTAGAAACTGGCACAACATATGAAGACTTTACTATGGTAAGACCTTTTACAGTATCTTGAGTTAATAAGTTCCATTATATCGTTCTTTGTTTTCAAATATTATGACTACAAATGAAAGAATGTCGTTTTTAATTGACCGAAAGCACATGTTGATAAAAAATTATTTTATTAATCATAATCCAAAACAAAAAACAAGAATAACAACATTAGATAATTCAAATAATGTACAAGATGAGTATACAATTTTAAAAAGACAATAATCAAAAGAGATAATAATTTGTTTTGTATATAATCAGCAGCCGAATTGTCATATTTGTCAACTCACGATAATAATATTGATATCATGACAATTAATTATGATTACCTTTAATTATTGACTTTTACAATAATACAAATCATCAAGAGTAGACTGCTGTTTCAATGTTTAAAGCCAATCAGGAAATTAAAAAATATTAATTATTGAATACGTATACTACTTCACTTACTGTAATTATTCGATTTTTTAATTTAAATCTATATTTAAAAAAAAAGTAATTCCCATAACAGTAGCCTTATCAACTTCGCCACATTTCAAAGAAATAATTTGTTTTGACAAAAATACTAGGATTATTAATCTTATCTTAAAGATCAGACAACTTATAAAGATGATCAAGGATAATCCACTGATTTTATTATAAAAGGGTGTGACTTATACAAAATTATTTAATTTAACAATAAAACCCGTTGACAAGTGTAGTGCTATTATTTTACTACACAAAATGCTTAAAATATTCGGAGTGGGCTTGTGTCTTTTATTGGGGACTCAAATCATCGCAGCAAAAACCGAGAGATACGTAAATGTGACCGCAAATCCAGGTGAACTCTGCAACAGGGAGTGCGTTGAAAATGACCGGCGAGTGTGCTATTTTAATTTCGTCTTGGAGCATTACCACGCCATGGGCAGGTGTGTAGAAAATGTGTAAAGATTTGTTTATGAATTTATAAATTATAGTTGTGTAAATCTCTTAAAGTGCATGTAAGAACTGTGGTCAAGGAGTAGTTGAAGATTGCGACCATCATCAATGCATAGTTGGCGATGGTACCGAAAAAGGTGTTATGAGCATCAACCGAATGATCCCTGGGCCAGCGATTCACGTTTGCAAAGAAGACATGATTATAATCGATGTTGTTAATAATGCTCATGGGACAGCAGCTGCCTTGCATTGGCACGGGATGCATATGCGAAAGACGCCTCATATGGATGGAGTTCCATACACAACCCAGTGTCCTATTCCTTTTGCTTCGACTTTTCGATACGCGTTTGAAGCTACAGAACCCGGCACAAAGTTTTACCATTCTCATTCAGGTAAATTGAATTGAATTCTCATAAACCTCATAACAACTTTTATATCTATTGAAATATTATCAAGGACATCATAAGTCAAATGGTCAGTATGGTGCTTTTGTCATTAGAGAACCGAAACACCTTATCCCGAATTTGAAGGAGTACGATTATGACCTTCCGGAACACTACATTTTGCTGTCGGATTGGAATCATGGATATGCCGAAAACATATATCCCGGACTAGTTTCGTCGCTTACATTACCCGAGTCGTTATTGATCAATGGACGTGGTGCTTTTATCGATGTAAGAACATTAAATATTAGATTAATTTTTAATGTCACTTTTTCTAATAAATTATGTTTCAAATCTAGCCAAATACACTTCAAATTAGAAACGTTCCCGTTACTAAGTTTTTCGTTGAGCCTGGCAAAAGGTACAGATTCCGTGTTATAAACTCAATCAGTCATAACTGTGCAGTTCAGCTTCAAGTAAGTTCATAAGCTAAGATAATACAAGTAACTACCTATATTATTGAAAATTATTTTAGATCGAAGGCCATAAAATGACAGTAATTGCTTCAGATTCATCAAATGTTAAACCAATGGATATAAACACCCTTGGTATAAACTCTGGCGAAAGATACGACTTCGTCCTCACAGCCAACCATACAAAAGGTGATTTTTGGATGCGAGTGAGTCCCAAATCACCGTGTGCAGATAAAAACCCAATGGATGGATTTTCACTATTGAGGTATAAAACTAATGACATGACAGCTGATGAACTCAAAGCGCCGCAGCCACCTTTTCCGAGTTTGAATAAGACCTACCCATCAGACATCGTATGTTATCACTTTTGGGTTCAGATAAATGTATTGATCATATTTTTGTATAGAGACTTAATGATCCAACTGCGACTTGTTTGGGACAAAGTACGAATTACTGTGTAACCGAGCTTACTGCGATTGATGCTGATGAAGACCTCCTCTATAGCACTCCAGACCAGAAGTTTTTCCTTTCGTTCGATGCTTATGTTCAAAAAAATGAAGATATCTTCCGCCCAGGACATTTTGGGCATTTTATGAGTATGTTAATAAGGTTCATGGGCTAAGAATGGTTTACATTTTTTTATTTTTTGTATTTCAAGACCTTATCGACAATATTACATCAGTGGCAGCAATTAATGGTATCAGCATTGTTTTTCCTGCATCGCCACCTTTAACTCAATTAAAGGACATTGACGAATCTGAATTTTGTGACGGAAATAAAAAACCAAAACATTGTGATGGAAAGGCGATGTGTTCGTGCGTACATCGACTCAAAATTAAAAAGGGCAGCGTTGTTGAATTGATAATTGTCGATGAATCAACCAATTTGGAAGGAAACCATCATCCATTCCATTTGCACGGATATGATTTTATGGTCACTGGAATGGGTCAACACCCCGAGGGAATACCTATGACTGTAGATTTAGCCAAAAAAATGGAAAGAAGCGGCGGTTTACCAAGAAACTATCACAATAAGAGACCACCATTCAAGGACACTGTTTCAATTCCAGGTCGTGGGTATACAGTCTTGCGCTTCAGAGCTAATAATCCAGGTATAGCTTATTATCATTTTGAAATTTTAACATTTATTAATATTACATTAAAACAAAATATTTTAAAGGATTTTGGCTTATGCATTGTCATTATGAGTGGCATTTATCTGTGGGAATGGGACTCATAGTTCAAGTTGGAGAAGTTAAGCAGATGATTGCTCCACCGAAGAATTTTCCAAAATGCAGCAATTATGTTCCGAAGGTTAAGATGATTAAGTAAAAGAGTGTACTTTTTATGATTAACTGAATTATTGGTATGTGTATTGTAAGATTATGTAAAAATTAATAAAAATAAGAGAGGAACTTTATTAAAAATAAATAAAAAAAATTAAACAAAAAAAACATTTTTCAGTTCCTTGAATCGTTACGAATCATACGCATTTAAAAATGGCATCTCTTCTTCCAGAATTGTTCATCATAAATGTAAATATTTTTCGCTAAAATCGAGGTGTGAATTTTCAGGAGCAAGATTCTGTAGTTGTTCAAAAAACGAAAAATATGCAAATGCAAAAATAGCATTTCGTTTTTGCTTTAAGCCCAAACAGTTTCATTGCATACTTTTAGGTCGTTAATAGCTATCAGATATCTTTAGAGATGGGAAATATAGGGTGCACAAGAACTCAGCCTTGCAAAATTTTCAACTTGAAGAATTTTGCGTCGGGACTTGGGCCTACACCCGTACAAGATCCAACTGACCCAGGAGCTCAAAGTTCATGACCATAGACAACGCCGTTTGTTCGCTGGGCTTCGAATCGGCGGGAAGAGAAGCCCAATTTTGGCCGAAAAATCATCTTCAGTGACGAGGAGCATTTTTGGATGAATGGCTGTGTTAACAAGTAAAATTGCCGTACCTATATGGGACGACATCAACCCACGCGGGGTTCATCAGGTTGTAATGCATCCTCAAAGAGTAATTGGTCCGTACTTTTTTGAAAACAACGTTAGTGAGGCGGTCACCGTCAACAGCGAGCGCTACATAACGATGATAACTAATTTCTTATGGCCCAAATTGAACCATATGGACCTAGACGACACATGTGGTTCCAGCAGGATGGCGCTACGTGCAACACAGAAAATGCCACGACATCTACACACAACATCTACCGACCCTTATTAAAAACCCTATATATATTCTAATACGATAACATATAATTATATGCATGATTTAAGGGACAAAATGGTGTAAAATTAAAAAACAAAATGTACTAAGTTTATGTTATATTGTCCAGCCCACAGGATTCTACCGACCTTAATTTTGTCACAATATCATCTTCGAGGTGGATTGCATGCAGTTCATGATTGTGGCGTCTATGGTACCGTCCACCCTCACATAAGCGGCCAACAATTATCTGTTATACTTTCTTCTCGGACGCGTCTAAGAAGTCCGAGTTACTTTTGCTAAGCACCCCAGGTCTCGAATTCATATGTGAACCATAGCCCTGCACAGCATCATTAAAGAAGTTATAGTAAAGTTTCTGGAATTAAAAAAGATTTGACAGACAGAAGTATGATCTGTTGGCTTTGACAAGCCGCCGACGATTAATTCTTCTATGTTGTTATTGGCTGCTACTATTGACCCAAGGTATTTGAAAGATTGAACTACTTGAAATTCATGCTCCGCTTCCTTGATTGTATGAACTCTCGCAGTCGACGCCACCACCATGTACCTACTTTGTTTTTTCTTCACTAATGTGCAGCCTTAGATTTTGTGGCACCTGCTCCATCTTGATGAAGGAATCGCGTACAGCTTGTACTGGTGGGAAAGGTCCCTCTTGTTAACGTGCTAGTCACGGATAGCTTTCTCAAACGCCAGGTTGAAGAGGAGGCAGGCCAAACTATCCCCTTGTTGGAGTTCATTGTAGATGTTTGATTGATCTGGATAAAATTCGATTATTTTAACTTGGCTTGTTATATTGGTCATAGTCGTGTCAATCTCATGGCTTTGTATAGTTTTACCCTAGCTATTTTATCGTAGACGACCTTAAAGTCTATAAACAGATGGTAAGTTGGAACATTAAATTCTAGACATTTTTCCATCGCCTGTCTAAGCGTAAGAATCTTATCAGTTGTTGATTTTCCATGAATGAATCCATACTAATATTTTTTGATGATAGTTTTAACGTATGGGGTTATCCACATACGATAGAGGAGAAAATTGTATAGGCTGCAATCAACAACGTGATATTTCTAAAGTTGCTGCACGTTGTGACATCTCCTTTCTTCTGTATATGACTTATAATACAGGGTTATCCATTTTGCGGTTTCAAAAGCAAACGTAAATAAAAACACATGAAATATTTTTTTTCAAGATACTTCTTATTTATTATAAATTTTGGACGTTAACATTATGTTTAAAACACTTCATTATTAAAATTACCACCACACGAATTGTTGCAAGCATCGATTCTTTTGAGGTCATTTTCGACAACTTTTTGACACATATTGGGCGGTATCTCAGCCATAACTTGATGAATGTTGGTTTTTAAGTGCTCAAGAGTTAAAATTGTATCTAGATACAAAAGTCCAGTGGTGTCAAATCGCATGATCTTGGTGGCCAGTTGATATCGCCACGACGATATCAACAGGTTTTGAGAATCTTCAATTACTTGAAGATTCTCAAAACCCCAAATATGACAATTTTCTTTATTAACATACCCAACCCACCGAGTGAAAAATGTGCTTCGTCGCTGAAGAAAGTTTTGTTCGAAAAATCGCTGTCCACCGCCTGTTATTCAAGCAACCATTTGACGTATCTACGACACGTTGTGAATGGTCAGCTGGCTCAGTTATTGTGTGAGCTGGAATTTATATGGATATAGATGTAGATCCAGTCCTAATTACTGAGAACGACGAGGAATCGACACATTCGGGTCTTCGGCAACACTTTCATTTACAGCAGCGATATTTTCAGTGGTTCGAGCGAAACGATGATGCACAGGCCTTACAATATATGTAACCAATCCAAACCATTTTTTTAAGCTCCGACTCACAACAATTGACAAAATTTTTAACATGGGAGGTTTTCATTGTGAGTCGCTTCCCAGCTCTTTTAGTTTCTAATTCAAATTAAATATTGTGACATGTCTCGTGGTTTCAAGGTTCGTAGGATCATCCATTGTTTTCAGAGAAATGTGTAGGTATGCGTGTGCACTTATATATCGTAAGCCGGTATTTGGGGAAACCATTCCAATTTAAATAATTTTACTTTAAAAAAAACACCTTAAGCTTAAATGTATAACAATGGTCGACAAGGTTATGTAGCTGTCGATCAAACTAATGATTTTCCACAGCTTTAATTTCTTCCTTCAATATTCAATCTAAAATATTTTTAGTATTGTTTTTATTTTTCCAAAAAATCTTCATTAGTTGTAGTTGGTAGTACCCGTGGCATGATGGTTAGTGCGTTGGACTATCATGCCAGAGGTCGTGGGTTCGATCCCTGCCTATGCCATCTAAAGTTTTTTTCACGGGTACTGCCTCTTGCGAGGAATTGACAAATTCTTAAAGAGTAATTCTTGTCATGAAAAGTGCTTTCTCAAATTAGCCGTTCGTATTCGGCATAAAACTGTAGGTCCCCTCCATCTCTGACAACAGTACTCTCACACAGGAATGGTTGGGAGTTGTAAGTCACTAGGCTCTAGTTCTCAACGGACTGTTGCGCCACTGTCTTTACGTCTTTTTCTACGTTTTCGGAGAGGTATATTAAAAAAACCTGATTTAATAGAAGAATTATTAGGTGGGATTCAAATTAAGGACAACAAAGTCCTTTGAAAAAGCATTACGTAAACCATAACACAGAAACAAAATTATTTTGTTGACCTGTGCTATTGATTGTCGTTGTTGAAGTTCTTGAAATGACTATTTTGCTTATTATCACTTAAGAGGCCACAATGGGAATTTATCATTGTGTGTCGAATCCAAGTCTCTTTTAAACTTTACATAGGAAGTTATTGTAATCGGGTTAATTTGTCGAATTGAAAATTTTAACATTTGTCTACGATTCAGACTCCTTAGAATCTAAATTAAAGATTTTTAAAAGAATGTCTGTTCGTGAGTGTGAAAGTATTTTCGGTATTCCGTTTTTCGTAGTCCATATCTTAAGAACCAAAAGAAATCGACTTCAAATAAGTCTTGTTTTACAAATAATTTTACTCAAAAAAATTGAGTAGGTGTTTTTTTTTACTTTACATGTTTCTTTAATATTTTCCTAATTTTGTTTGAATTTATAAAAAGATAGAAACAAATAAAACAAGAACCTGAAAGAATAACCGAAACTGGTAGGGCACATAATTAGAAACACACTTTTATGATGTTTAATATTTCTTTAATGTATTAAAATTTTAGCATTATAATATTATGTTTTAGTATTTTACTAAATTTTGTTCAATATTTTGTCGAATAACCACGGTTATTGATAGGTTAGGTTAGGTTAGGTTGAAGTGGCTGTCCAAGATGGAAACGGACACACTTAGGCCAGTTTATTGATAACACCCTGTAATATTCTGGGCGTAGAGCTAACAAAATCCTCGCAAACTTTCTTCGGAATCGATTTCCAAACATCCTGAAATTCTTGGAATAAATTAAGACATATTTCCAATTTTTGTATAGCTCATTTTTATTTTTTGGATGCTGCCACAGGTTTTCTATTGGGTTAAGGTCCGGGCTGCACCACGGCCAGTCCAAAAGTGTGATGGATTTGTCTTCGAACCATTTTTTAGTGCAACTTGCCGTGTGCTTTGGATCGTTGTCCTGTTAAAATGTCCATATTACGGGTAGGTTTTCTTGCACATAACATAAGACCCTCAATTCTTTTACTCGGACCAACGCCACACCAAGACATTGCTTGCCAGATCATAACACTGCCTGCCACCAACATGCTTGACAATGGGGCGAGTGTGCTTTGGATTATATTCTTGGGATCTCGAAAAGCGAACACAAGCTTTTCGATCAGAATTAATCCTATTAATTTTTGTTTCATCCGAAAAAAGCACATGTTTCCACTGGCAGTACTTACCAGTGCTTATACTTTTTTTCTGTAACGTTCAGTCAGAAATGGATTCTTCCTTTCTGTACGTCCAAAGAGTCAGGCTTCACGCAACCTTCTTTTGACTTTTAATTTCCCTCGCATTTTGCTTTCCCGAACAATAAGCTCATCTTCTCTATGAGAGGTTGACATTGGTCTCTCAAATATGTCATTGATTTTATTTTTGATTTAAAAAAAAATACCTATTACATTTTTTTTTGAAATTCGATAAATTGAAAATGGGTCATCATTTTTTTACGAAATTGAAATTTAAAACCAAAAATATTTTCAAACTAAAAACTTTATATTTACAAAACGTATTAAAAAAGAAAACCACTATAACAATTTTTAAATACAAATTTTGAGAAATTAAGTTTTTTTTTGAAAAATCAAATTGCATTTAAATTTTTGAAAAAAAATTATTTTGCAGGTACATTTTCAAATCTTAAAATACGGGAAATATTTGTAAACATACTTTTTGGATACATGAGAAACTTCGTGCGTTTTCTGTTTTTACCAAAAATAAAAATAAAAAAAAACACTACAAAAAGTTGGTAAAAATAATTTTCGACACGAATATCTTTTCAACAATAAATTATATACATTGCCTTAAAACTAGTTTTATTTTATAGAAAATATTGTTTTTAACATTAACTAAATTTTTTAGAAAATTAAAAAAGTCAGTTTTTTTTATAAAAAAATAAGAAAGAAAGAATTCGAATACCTCAAGAATAGATGAAGGTATTGACTTACATTTTTTTTCAATCGGTGTTAAATTTTATTGTTAACGTAAGAAAAATTTAGAAAAAATAAATTGGTGTTTTTTAGAAGAAATAATAGCTACACAAAAATGCTGCTAAAATTGATAAAAATGAGTTTTCGACTAAAAATTTGGGGAACAAAAATTTGTAAAGTCCTTCCTTTTCGAGAGGCAGTTTCAAGTTCCTGTGAACAATGAACTTTCCGATTTATTTCACATAAATGCAGGAGTACCTCAAGGGTCTGTTCTTGGGCCAATTTTATACATACTTAATACATCCGATTTCCCGAATTTAGGATACTGTGAAAAGGGTATTTGTGCCGATGACACTTGCATTTACGTATCAGATTCACTTGGTTCCGTTATTGAAACCAAGCTGCTATACGATCTAAATGTAATTAATTCATATTTCAATGATTGGAAAATAAAAATAAATGGTAATAAGACTCAGGCTATCTTTTTCACAAGGAAAAGAAAGTCTTGCCTCTTACCCAATAACAGCATCCATATCGATGGTAAAATAATTGAATGGGATAATTCGGCTAAGTACCTTGGGGTATTCCTTGACTCTAAACTTACCTTTGGATTCCATGTACCTACGTCAAATTGTAAATAAAATCAACGATAATAAAAACGCGTTATCCTTTCATAAATCAAAGATCCAAACTAAGTATTGAAAATAAAATACTTATATTCAAATCCATATTTCAAGCAATTATGTTTTATGGTTCTCCAGTATGGGGTAAATGTGCAAAAACACATATAAAAAAATTGCAAATAGCTCAAAACAACATTTTAAAAATGATGCTCAACTTGCCTTGGCACTTCTAAACGCTGGAACTTCATTCTGTTACAAATACTGAGCTAGTCCAAGATAGAATTTCAAAGTTAAATGTAAAGTATATTCTTTCATGCCAAACATCAGAAAATTTCTTAATTTCTAATCTCGATTTTAGTTCATTTCTTAAAATAAAAAAAGAAATATATAAAAAAAAAAACAAATGATTTTATAGATGCGTTTATTAAATTGTGTATGTATTTAATATCTTGTTACTATTTATTTATTAATTTATTTATTTATTCATTTATTTATTTATTAAATTATTTATTTATTTTTTACATATTTATTTTTTATTTATTTATTTATTTATTTGTTTATTTATTTATTTATTTATTTATTTATTTATTTATTTATTTATTTATTTATTTATTTAATTATTTATTTATTTATTTATTTATTTATTTATTTATTCATTTATTTATTTACTTCTATCAAAATGAAAAGACTGGTTCAACTATTTTTAAAAATATTATTGTACTGTGATATTTAAATACAATTGTTAGTATTATTTCTATATTTATTGAATTTATTTATTTTTTTATTTAATTTGTTACACAAATTGTAAAATAAATGTATCTTGCAAATAATTTGTTTAGATAAACTACCATCTCTACTCTCGTTCCCACCTTAATTTAAGCATATTTACTATGTAATCATTGATGAAGGTTTTTACCATTAGCTTTTCCTTCCAATTATATTTGATCACGTTCTTTCAAATTTTTTTTCAAACATATTATTGACATCAGTAAGGTATTGAAACCATATCTATGTAAATTGTGCAATTGCCATTTTGTAAAAAAAAAGATATTTAACGCTAATAAATATATTGAATACAATATAAAATAAAAAAAAAAAAAAAAAATTGAAATGAAATGAAACTTATATCATCATATCCAAAATACTGTTGCTAACTTTTAATTAATTTTTTTAGAAATGTTCAATTGACTACTTTTTTTTTATAAAACACGAGAAACAACAAACAAAACAATTATTGAGTTTAAATCTTTTCATCTCAAACAAAAATTGTTATTAATATTTTGCTAAGGTTTTAGAAAAATTGTTGGGAAGTTACCAGCGTGGGTCACATCCAACCCTCTTTTTTCTAATTTTATCTCTCGATATTACGAAACGTATAGAAATATAACGAATTATTAAAAATGATGAAATAGTTTAAACTTATTGAAAAAATAAATTTTATAGAGTGCGGTAGCTCCTAACAACAATTCTGATTCAGACAAATTTGTATAATTTTTCAACCGAAAACAAAAAAATGACTAAAGGTTCATTCTTTGAAATAATAATAATAATAATAATATTATTACTAATCACTTGCTACGATACATCCGTTGAATTTCGTTAAATTTTTTAAATACTTTACAAAAACTCCAAAGCTTCCAAGTCAAAGATATCAGCTATTTATTTGACAGCTTGTATCGCAATTAAATTGATTTCTAGGTAAATGGGTATAAAACATTTTTAATTGAATTATCTGCCAATATTATCGTAGGTAAGGTACAAACTATTAATATCTTTCTACTTCAAAGCTTTGCTGGAATCTGATGCAGATACGTACTATAGATATCGTAATGTACAAGTACAATCATGTAGGCTTGTGAATTGGAAGTATTCAGATAACGGGGTTCCCTTGCTTTTGATTATCTTTTGATCAATATCCGAATTGTTTTGTTTTATTATCCAAAAATGATTCGCCAGAAAGCGAAAGAAAATTAAAAAATGATTCGCCAGAAAGTGAAAAAAAGAACATATAAAAGACTTTGCTGTGGAAAGAGCTAGCAGTTAACAGTGTTATAGTCTTGAACGTCTTTGAAGAGCGAACGACATTTTAAAATGGTGAAAACGGTAATTCTGGTCACGACTTTGTTAGTAATGTTGGTGGTTGTAGTGCCAGGAAAAGCAAGTGTATTTAGAAAAAGCAATTATTTAAATATAACGGCATATCCT
Organism: Eupeodes luniger; assembly: GCA_951509635.1. Taxonomy (NCBI): domain Eukaryota; kingdom Metazoa; phylum Arthropoda; class Insecta; order Diptera; family Syrphidae; genus Eupeodes; species Eupeodes luniger. The sequence continues at coordinate 96,065,273 of OX608073.1, read as the reverse complement.
GGAGAATTATGTTTGCGCACCTGTATTCCGAATGATAGAAAAATATGTTTCTTTGAATTCGTATTGGAATACTATCAAGCAATGGGAGTGTGAGTGCTATATGAAATTGGTTTTTAGACTCTTAACTTCAATGTCCTTACTTTAAAATCTTAGTGCTTGTGGAAAATGTGCGCAGGGTAATGTAAAAGATTGCGAGAAACCTCAGTGCATTGTCGGTGATGGGACAGAAAAGGGTGTGATGAGCATTAATCGGCAGCTTCCTGGACCAGCGATCCAGGTTTGCAAAGGAGATACGGTAATAGTCGATGTTGTCAACAAAGCACATGGATCTGCTAGTGCTATTCATTGGCATGGTTTGCACATGAAAGATACTCCTTATATGGACGGAGTTCCGTACGTTACACAATGCCCTAGTGTGTATGGTTCCACCTTCCGATACTGGTTCGATGCTACAGAAGCGGGAACACATTTCTACCACTCACATTCAGGTACAAAATGCACATTTTGCTTTAATTTTTCAAATAATTTAAATAATTTATACTCGTTAATGTATCAGGACATCATAAAATAAATGGGCAATATGGTGCGTTAATTGTTCGCGAGCCTGAAGCAGAAGTTGCAAATGTGAATGAGTACGACTATGATCTACCAGAACATTATATTCTGATTTCGGATTGGATGCATGTAAATGGAGAACAGCTCTTCCCAGGTCTCCCGTCTTCACCAACAGGTCCTGATTCCTTATTGATAAATGGACGCGGTTCTTATATTGATCCCAACACATTTGCACACAAAAATGTCCCACCAAGAATATTTTATGTTAAACCTGGAAAGAAGTATAGATTTAGAGTAGTGAATTCAATAAGCCATACTGTTCCAGCTAAATTACAGGTAAGTTGAGACCGGCTTGAAAGTTGTTGAATAGTTTCATTTTACGAAAAAATATAAATTTATTTTAAAGATACAAGCTCACAGTTTGAAGGTGATAGCTTCAGATTCTTTTGATGTTGAATCAAATGCATTTGATACATTGGTCTCGAATGCTGGGGAAAGGTATGACTTTGTTCTAACTGCTAATCACACGGAAGGAGACTTTTGGATTAGAGTTAGAGCAATGGGCCAACAAAAACCAATGGAAGCTTTGGCCTTGCTTAGGTATGAAACTTGCGATTTAGTTTCGGATGCTGAAAGAAACCAACCATTATTTCCGGACTATACTGAAACCTTTCCAAATGGAAAAGTAAGTTAATAGAATTCAAAATCATGGAATTTCATAATGAAAGAATGAATTATCTTTCACAGTTACTTAATGACCCTTCGGCGACCTGTGTTCTTGGAACAGATAATTCCTGCGTGACAGAACTGTCAGCGCTTGAGGATGATGAAGAACTTCGCACAAAGGAACCCGATCAGCAAGTTTTTGTTGCATTCAGTAATATAAAGGTGCCAAGTTCGGACATTTTTATACCAGGAAGCTATCCCCATTTTCAAAGTGAGATTCTTAAAACCTTTCGAAGTCCAAATGTACCTATTATTTGTCTTTACTTTTTCCAATTGTTCTAGATCCATTTTCTTCTTTGACCTTTGTGGGCGCCATAAATAACATAAGTATTGTCTTTCCTCCATCACCACTCCTTACCCAACCTTTCGATGTGGACCAATCTGAATTTTGTGATGACGCGCATTTACCTTCTCACTGTGATGGCAAACTATACTGCCCCTGCATTCATCGAATTAAAGTAAAAAATAACAGTATTGTAGAGCTGATAGTTGTGGATGAAGCAGCTAGTAAGTCATTGTCGAATATTTTATTTTAGGCTATAATTTTTTAAATTGTTTTATCTGTCTGTAGATGCGGGAAACTTACATCATCCATTCCATTTACATGGCTATAGATTCATGGTAATTGGAATGGGTCAGCATCCATCAGGTGTTCCCATGACGTTATCAGCAGCTAAGCAAATTGAAAGGTCAGAGGGACTTGTCAGAAATTACAAAAACAGACCCCCATTTAAGGATACGATCTCAATACCAAATCGTGGATATGCTGTTTTGCGTTTCCGTGCTAATAATCCAGGTATGTAGGAGTATATTATGGATATGGATACAAAATACAAATGTACATATCGGAGGACTAACCTTTCAATTTCAATTTGGCTTATTTTTTGTGTAGGATTCTGGCTAATGCACTGTCATTATGAATGGCATTTTGCTACTGGCATGGGAGTAATAATTCAAGTCGGTGATACGAACCAAATGGTCAGAGCACCAGCGGGCTTTCCCAAATGCAAGAATTATCAGCCTCAAGTCAAAATGTACAAAAGTAGTTAGAAAGTCGAATGAATGTGAATTGTAAATAAGTGTAATTTATTATTTATTTAAGTTTAAGAATAAAGAAACAAAAACAAAAATGTATTTCGACCTTGTCTTATTTTTACAAGTAAATTCGTTATGGGGGAAGCAACAAAACTAAATTGTCCATGAATTTAGAAAAAGAAGGTGATTCATAAATATGTATGTCTGCTTGGCTAGGTGCAAGGTCCCATCTACAGGGTTCACAGGGGTCTGAACTTTGCCAATATTTTTCAAATACTCATAACTTTTTGTATGAATGTGACAATTAATCTGGAGCGGGTCGAAATTCTGTTTTTCAGAATTCTGTATGATTAAAATTCTGTGTGATACTGTTCGGTCATAATTTTGTATTTCAAAACACTGTAAACTAGAATACTGTATACCAAACTGCCGTATGCAAACTACACTGTGTGTCATAATACTGTCCAGGAGAGCTCTTTTTAACGTTATCAAAACGATTTTTGTTTTTAGACTATTAACAGCATTGACCATACAGAATTTTGTTTTTGAAATACAGAATTATGACAAACATTATTTTAGAGATAGAGAAATACATAGATAGATACTTTATTTTTCATAGATAAGGCTATACAAAAAATTGCGTAGTACGCAGCTTGCTCAGAGATTTGATATTTGAAATATATCTTACAACTGAAAAATGTTATGAAAGTTTTTAAATACATTTGAATTAAGAAAAACTACATTTAAAGGAAAAAAAAAACCTTCATTCGATATATTTTATAATACAAAAATGACTAGATTAAACTTACAAACTAAAGGAACTGCCAAGTTGGTATATATGTAAGTATTTTATAATTGGATAATACAATAATAATATTTAAGAAAAAATGGTCAAACAAAAACAAGTTAACTAGTTATTATAATTGATATTAGTTTAATAAATAAATAAATAAAAAATAAATGAATAAATAAATAAATAAATAAATGAATAAACAAATAAATACAAAAATAAGTTCAAAGATAAATAAATAAACAAATAGATAAATGAATAAACAACAATTTTTAAATACAAATAAATAATTACAGTTTCGATTTTACAAACATTGATATTACTGACTTACTAAATTTTGTATTAACATATTATTTAAATCACTATATCTTAGATAAAATCTTTGATTGAGAGCTTCAATTTTTCTTGCAACTAGATGAACTCCAGTTTGATAGTGTAAAAGTTGGGTGGAAAAATGCTAAGGTAAATTTGCCATAATTTTTAATGTTTTTTTTTCAGAAGTTCCCCATACTGGGCATGCATAAACAATAATAGCTTGGAAAATTACCGTACAGATAATAATCTTATTGAACTAAGAGCCCCCGCAGACTGCAGACTTTTTATCGGCCGATAGTTTGGTTGGCTTCTTAATGACTATAGAGAGGAATGCATATGCGCACACTACAGCGATTCAGTATCGGCCGATACAAAAGTTTGATGGGCTACCCGATTACATTCAAACTAATCTGTCGGCCAACTATCGGCCGACTGTTTAATCAGTATTGGCGCATACACGCCTGCGCATACATAACGATTGTTTAGCCGGCTGATAGTTCAGTTCGCTCTGTGATTTGGCGTCGTGTGCGTGGATGTTGAATATGGCGTCGCCCAAATCACAATTGTTGATTCGAGAATAGTCGGCCGACTGTTGGATAGTCTGCGCCCTGTTCACCAACCAAACTGTTTATTTGGCTCGGTGTGCGCACTTTCAGCCCAACTCGACCAAACTATCGGCCGATAAAAAGTCTGTAGTCTGCGGGGGCTCTTACTCAGGGGTGATTTCCTACATATATGTGGGTATAGAATTTTAGTGGCAATACTTATTTTGATAAGAGTATTTGTAATATGGTCCTGAAAAGTTAATGTCTGGTTTAAATATACACCAAGATATTTGACAGAATCAACGCACGGGATATCACAGTTATTTATCTTTAGCTGATTAAGTGGTAAATCACAGGCTTTTCTTTTCCTGGTGAAAAAATTTACCTGTGTTTTTTCAGCATTTATACTTACTTTCCATGTTATGAAATAATCATGAATTTTTTTTAGAGCATGTTGCAAGTCATTTTCAATTTCATACCCAATTTTACTTAAACTGTAAATGGCGGTATCATCGGCAAACATTGCTATTTCACAATTCAATATTTCTGGAAAATCAGCAACATACGTAATGTATAATAATGGACCTAATACTGACCCTTGAGGTTCCCCCGATGTTATATTTTTAACGGAAGAGTGCTTTCTATTTAAATTAACTTGTCTGTTTCAAAGGAACCTTTGTATTAGTTTTATTATATACATATAAAGGACAACCGAATAATTTTAGTTTATGAAGTAGAGGTAGACCATCATGCCATATGCTATCAAAAGACTTTTCAACATCCTGAAGGACAAGACGCGTTGATTCTTTTGCATTCATTTTGTATTTAACATAATAAATATTATTTGCAAATTCTACGAACTTGATGTGTCGTATTATGACCTTGCCTTAATCCAAACTGTTGGTTTGGCACAACATTGAAAGACTCGAGAAAATCAAGAAGTTTAATTTTTATAATTTTTTCTAATATTTTGTTAAAACAACTTATTGGTCGATAACTATTAGGTATGTTTGGTGTTTTTTTTTGCTTGGAAAGTATTTTATCTTTAGACAAGCGTTAACAATAAAACATATAAAAGATACACCAATTATTGATAGCTCCTTAAAGTAGGAATTTTTCAGAGTATCTACTCCTGGTGCTTTATTGTTCCACATACCATGTATTCTTCCTTTAATATCATCGTTTGTGACAAAAACATCTACTGGCAAAGGTTCATCATTACTGTTAATAAAGTTAATTGACTCACTTACTAGACCGTCAACTGAGCTGGTTTCATTTACTAACCGATTTTTAAATTTTTTTTTCAAAAAATCCCGCAAAAATGTTAGCATTTTCTTCACAGGTTATCAACAAGAAATCATTGTGTTCTAAGTGAGGAATACATTTGTTTTTTGCTTTAAGAACCTTGACTATTTTCAAAAAGGGTTTGGAATTCGGTTCAAGAGAATTAAGTTTATCACTCCATGTTTTGGTTCTGACCATTATTTTAAATGAAATATTATGACCCATACATTTTTTCGACCCCAACCCAAATTTAGAAAAGTTATTAAATAGAAAAGTGTTAGTTAAAAAAAAAAATTTTAAATGATATATTCTGTGATTCATAACACTTAAATTCTTTCTTTCTGATGAGGAAAACTTAAAAGATTAGTTTTCGAATTAGTTAACTGTTTTTTTTTTAAACAAAAAGTTTTTTAAAAATGTCGAAAACCAAAACAGATTTCAATTTGTCTATTACACAATCCGAATAATAATACATTAAAGGATCATCTTATAAATTTTTCTGAACATTATGGGTTTTGAACCCTGCCTTTAGAAAAATATTTAAAAAAAGATAATTGGTGTTTTTAGACTGAAATACAATAAAACAAAGACTATTTTTAAATTATCATAAAATTTACTTTATTCGAAAGTCTCCCTTTTATTTAAAATACAGTAATGGGAGGACTTATGAGTCTTTATTTCACCAATTAATTGACAGAATGATTTTGAAGTAGAATTCAAATTAAGGCTATATGAACCCTTCGGGAAGCTATTTGATTGGCAGTTACAAAACGAGCATTGAAGAAAATCAAGTCTTACTCACACTGAGATTTAAAATCTTTTAATGTCAATGAAAAATTGCAAAGGTTTCTTACTTTCTAAAGGTTTTCCAGCTTTGTATTTGATGAGCTCAATAAAGTGATATCAGGCTCCATAGAAAAATTAACTTGTGCCAGTAACTTTTTAGCATATATGGAGTATATTTGCATATTAGTTTCAATGAAGGTGTTTGAAATTTGTATTATGATAGAAGACCTTCCTCATTCGATAAAAACAAAATTAAGAAGCTCGATTTCCAATATAATTTTTTCAAAATGATACCTATCCCCCGTTAAATATTTCTCTGGCAACGGCCTTGACTATATAGGTGATATCTAAATAGAAGAAAGTTTAAAATCCCAATTTTGTCACTGTCAAAACAATATAAACAGCAGTCGTAGTTGAGCAAGTTTGTTACATAAAGAAATTACATTATTAATCTAGTTAAGGTTCATTTTCCTTCTGCTTGCTCTGACCCTTTATAAATTCTTGGTAACCCCTAACCTCTTGCGTTGTTAAAACGACAAAGATTGTGACTTTAACGGTTTGTAAATGGATAGCCAAGCCAGTTACAGATATACTGTTGGAGTGTAGGGTGTAAGTATAATACATATTTACCATAATCCTTCGCGCCTTTGTTAACGTCAAACTTTTCCTAATTCGAATAACTTTTTTTCCCTTCCAAATGAATTCCTGACATTTTGTGTTGTAACCTATATCATTCTTTAAAGTTGTCACCCCTTACCCTCACCCTCAAGTGTTCTTAACACAGTCCCGTTTAAATCCGCTTAATCCGCAATCTTGATAAATCTTGATTTATTCTTAAAATAGCTCCCATTTCTTATGGTATGAGGTGATAATAGTTACATATTTAGATAATAAATTCCAAAATTCTAAAGAATTTCACTTTTATTCAAATTAAAAGCTCCTATTTCCAGGAATTACTGACAAACAAAGGTTGTTGACATTTTGAATAGGTTAATGTTTATTTCTTGGAATAACTCTTGTCTGTACAACCTATATTCTATATACGAAAGTAGATATTAAATTAATTACGTTGACTTCTTAACTAAATTTTCCCTGAGTGTTGAAATTTTATTAAAATTATAAAGATATCACCATAAACATTTCCAAGTCCCATGCATATATGTATATTATTGTCTTTTTGATATTAAAATAACACAAGAGCTAAACCCTTCAATTCCGAACCGATTTAACTGAATACCCTCTTCAAAGTGGAGTGTCTGCCACTTTAAACGGTTTCCAATTGCAGTGCACGTAAGTGTTTAAGAGTCTGTATTATTGTATTATGTAATGTAGCTACTATGTAAATTTTTGTGCACACTCTTGTCTCAGCGAAGTATTTATCAAGACAATTGCTTGAATTGTTACTGCGCTCGGTCTGGTTGATACTTGACATAGATTAGCCGATTGACAAATGAAATTAGGCCAATAAACTCAAATAGTTCTCTTCGAAATGCCAGTACCAAACTACCCACATTTACTATTACAACGCAGCGTTTGTTTGTAAATATTTGGTAAACTATATGAAAAATCTCTTGGAATGGGATACGTCATATTTTGTTTAGTTTTATTAATACAATAAAATCACGTAAGACGTAATCGCGGCGGATTTAATTCCAGAGAAAAACAGTAATTTCATTCATATATTTCAAGCACTATAATCTGCTCATACTGATATAAATAATAAATAATACGCTTGTACTTTTCCAAATCATTATCAAGGTGTTTTGCAAAAATACATAAATGCATGTTTTATTTAATTAAAATATCATTCGTAGTTTAGTCCGCTTCAGAATCTCATGTTTGCTTAGACTTAGACCAATTTCTTTATTAATTCTGAAAATGCTAAAATTTCTCGGTAGTTTGTTTATTGTTTTGAATGTTGTGGTTTCGGGACAACTCGATATTGAAGTAGAAGACGAGAATTTCCTGGACAATGATATTCCTAGTCATGGAATCTATGGCGATGCTGGCCTATTCACAAGAACTCGCTATTTAAATGTATCTGAACACCCTGGAGAGCTTTGTAACAGACGCTGCGAAGCAAATGAACATAAAGTGTGTTATTTCAATTTTGTTCTGGAACATTACCAAGCAATGGGAGTGTAGGTATTTTGTTTTTTTGATGCTTTCTTGAATTCTATTTTCTTTTGTTCTAAAAGTGCATGTGGTAAATGTGCTCAGGGTGTTATCGAGGACTGCAACAATCCCCAGTGCATTGTTGGTGATGGTGTTGAGAAAGGAGTGATGAGTATTAATCGAATGATCCCAGGACCAGCTATTCAGGTTTGCAAAGGAGACCTCATAATTGTCGATGTGGTTAATAATGCACATGGGACTGCAGCCGCAATTCATTGGCATGGACTGCATATGAGAGACACTCCTTGGATGGATGGTGTTCCGTATACAACACAATGTCCCATTCCGTTTGCAACGACTTTTCGTTATACATTTTCGGCCACAGAAGCAGGAACCCATTTTTATCACTCCCATGCAGGTTGACCCAAATTCTAAGACTTTCACAGTCTGATGATGTATGTATGAGAAGTTTGCTCATTGTTCATTTTGATTTTGTAGGACATCATAAAGTGAATGGGCAATATGGAGCCTTAATTGTTCGAGAACCATATTTTGAAAGTGCGCACTCTAGTGAATATGACTTCGACTTGCCAGAACATCACATACTCATTTCCGATTGGATGCATGCATACGGCGAGCAATTGTTTCCAGGTCTACCATCAACAGGCGGGATATTCCCAGATTCCCTCTTGATAAATGGACGTGGCACTTACATTGATGTTAGTTATAACACCAAAAACTTATGTAGAACTTTCGTAATTATTTTATTATTCGTAACTTAGCCAAAGACAATGAATCACACAAATGTGCCAGTAACAAAGTATATCATAAAACCTGGGAAAAAATATCGATTCCGTATTATAAATTCAGTCAGTCATGCTTGTCCAGTCCAATTACAGGTTAATATTACTGCTTTTATATGAAACTGTATGCCTAGGTACTCATTGTTTTAAACTTTTCCATATGCGTACATAGGTCGAAGGCCACAGCTTATCAATTATATCATCAGACTCTAACGATGTCGAACCACGGCCTTTTGATACGCTCGTAACGAATTCTGGCGAAAGATATGATTTTATACTTACTGCAAACTATACAAAAGGTGACTTTTGGATCCGAGTGTGTGGCTTGGGAGTTTGTGCCATCAATCCAACCGAATCGTTCGCCCTGCTTAGGTACGAGACAAACGAAGCTAATGATGAGGATATCAAAGACCAACCACAACCAGCTTTCCCAGCCTACAACGAAACTTTCCCTCCTGGCGTTGTAAGTCATATACGAGGAGAGCTCTTTGTCAAAAATTCCACTAGTTCTAATTAATGTATTTTCCAAGTATCTTAACCATCCTAATGCAACTTGTTTTGAAGGCAGTGGCGATCATTGCATAACGGAACTTAATGCATTGGAGGAGGACAATGAACTCCTTTACAAAGAACCAGATCACAAATTCTTTTTAGCCTTTCACAACTTTCCCGTTCCCAACGAGGAGATATTCCATACGGGAAGCTTCCATCACTTTTCGAGTTTGTATACATACATTTCTTCATCTAAGCGAAATTTATCGTCATCGTCATCGTTATCGTTTGTTTTGTATTTTCAGACTTGCAAAACAATTTAACCATCGTCGGAGCCGTCAATAACCTAAGTTTGGTGTTTCCGCCAGCGCCACCACTTACCCAACCAAAAGATGTTGACGAGTCGCAATACTGTGATGAGTACCATTGGCCAGAACATTGCATTGGAAAAAGACTATGCCCGTGTATCCATCGCATACAAATTCGAAAGGATAGTATTGTTGAGTTGGTAATTGTGGACGAATCGACCGGTAAGATAATCTTAATGACCGCATATTTTTCCCTTGAGTCGGTAACTATAATGAATGAACTGCATGCATAATGAACTCTATTGTATTTATTTCAGCTGTTGGTCGGATGCATCATCCATTCCATTTACACGGTTATCGGTTCATGGTCACTGCATTAGGCCAACATCCATTAGGCCTACCAATGACAGTGGCCAGGGCAATGCAAATGGAAAGACAAAGGGGTCTGCCACGAAATTATCACAATAATAGGCCGCCATTTAAGGACACAGTTTCAATACCAAGTTGTGGATTTGCTGTCGTAAGATTCCGAGCAAATAATCCAGGTAAAAGGCACAATAATCATATAATTTTGGTGTATATTTTGGTTATTGCTCAATTATTATTTTATCCATGCAGGATACTGGCTTATGCATTGTCATTATGAATGGCATCTGGCTATAGGTATGGGATTAATATTGCAGGTCGGAAGGCAACATCAAATGGTTTCCCCACCCAAAGGTTTCCCTGAATGTAATAATTACATACCGCGTGTAAGAGATCCAAGATTTTGAAGGTCTTTTAAAATAACTTAAATTCTTGCAACAAAAAAAAAATTAATAAATATCTACATATGTATGTACAGATGTGCAAAAAAAATAATATTTTTATTTATTTATAAAAGTTATTAAAAGAATTACTTTAAGTGACTATTACTTTAAAAACAACATAATTCTTAAGTAGATTTACAATACAAGAACACCGCAATTTGTCAAAAAAAAAATAAAGCGATAAATCTACAAGATCTTAATAACACTCCAATTTCATAACTTTATTGGCGTTTTAAAATCCTTATATTTCCCAGATTTTCTTGGGATTTTGGTTTCTTGGGGTTGGGAATGGTCCCTTCGAACAGTCGGAAATCTTAATTCCAGAAGCTATTTGGAGCTTCTTCAAAATACAAAAAAAATATCGTACCAAGCTTATTAGAGGATATACTTAGTAGAGCTACACCAATCCTATTGATTTTAAAACTACATATATGTCTGTTTGTTTGTACGTATATATGTGGTCTGCTTTAGATAAAGCTATAAACCGCGATAAAATAAATAAAGTACAACGTTCAGCTTGCCTATGTATAAGCGGATAGCTTCGCATCACCCCATCTGCGGCACTGAACAGGACACTCTACTCTACCTAACACCTATTGATATATTCAGCAAACAAATAGCCACAAGCTCTGCTATTCGCCTCAAAGCTTCGTTGCAGTGGATTAACAACAACATTGGCCACTCCGTAATTCTTAGGTATTTAAAATCAATTCCAAAGCACACAGACTGCACCATCCCGCAACTACGATTCGACAGAAACTTCCAGATTTCTGTACCTTCTAGATTTTTCTGGAAAGATAGAGCATTCCTGTAAGACAAGTCAGTCCACTTTTATACAGATGGATCAAGAACTAAAGAAAGGGTTGATGGAGGTGTGTACTCTGAACGACTTAAATTAAGTCTCTCATTCCGCCTTCCCAATCATTGAAGCGTGTTCCAGCCAGAACTTTTAGCGATAAAAGAAGTCTTATCCTGGCTTAAATAAAACGTGATATCAATATCTGATATCCGTTTTTTCTCAGATAGTCAGGCCGCTATCAAGTCTCTGTCTCTACAAACTCTATAACAGCCCATAACTGCCGATCATCTCTAATGGAGATTGCTGGGTGCCGGGACATAGAGACATTCCAGGTAACTGTAAGGCAAATGCTGGCATACCAATCGCTACATGTAATTTGTTGCTAACGCAGGACGCTATGAAGAAGGCAAACACCAGGTGGAACAGCATCACCACGTGTCAGGCTACAAGAAACATCTGGCCTACACTAGATTTAAAGCGATCAAGGTGCTTTGCATCTCTAAGCAGATCGCATATAAGCTCGATGATAGGTGTAACAACCGGGCACTGTCTAATAGGAAAGCACGCCAAGCGGCTAGGCGCATTCTCAAATGACTTTTTCTGAAGCTGTATGAACGTGGAATAGGAGGAAACAGTTATTCACCTTCTCTGTACATGCCCTGCGCTCGCTCAAAAACGCAAGAATTACCTAGAAGAATTCTTCTATAACGATCTAAATGATCTAAATCATATTAGTATAATCAGCCTCTCACGTTTCGTAAGGGACTCAAACTGGTTTCATTGAGCTTGGAAGAAAGCCTCAACATTCATGTGGTATCACAATGAGCCATTAAACTGGCCTAAGTATGTCCTATTTCGTCACGGACAGCAACTTTAACCTAACCTAACCTAATATTCAAAAGCATAGAATAATGTAAAATAAGTAAATTGTTTTACCACACTCACTCTTTTTGAATATTACCATTACTAAAAACTTGTTTACTCGAGGTACTGCAAATTATATCATTCTGAAATCTTAATTTCTTGTACCAATTTTTTAAAAAGTTCGTTACTTTTTCACTTTTTTAATTTTAGAACGAATTGCAAATTGTATTACTTCTTTATAGAAAAAAAGTCTAAGAGTTATTAAATTTGTATTCCAATTAAGTATTGGCACCAAGAATGTAGGAAATTGCTGCCAAAGAAAATCGACGTCTTGGTATTCGAAAACGTAAAATAATTTTAAAATAAAAAACTGAATGAGGAAAAGCACATTATTTGGAGTACCCTTCGAGGTAAGAAATTTTTAATTCTCATTTTAAAGCAGTTATTTTTTACCGGCCGCCTTGTGCCCTGTATATGCTACAATTTCAAAATGAGAGCTTCTACTAGAAAATATTTATAAAAAAAAATTAAACTAAAATTTGTTATGCCCGATCTAAACATTCTAAATAATATTATACACAATATTATCATACGAAATTGCGTCATGGCAGTTTGTGTAAAATTTTATTTTTATCACTTAGGTAGGTACCAAAAATTTTCACTTACTGCCTTTTTTCGTAAATGGGTTGTAAAATCATTAACTCAAATCGATTATCGTGTTAGATACTGGTGCTGCGATATACTTTAAATGACATTTAATTGTTATGATTAATTTCGTCAGTATTCTACAATAATAGATAATTCTATTTTGGCAGCAACAGTAATTCATTTTAACATTCAAATTAAATTAATATTTTTTATTGATGTACCTATATGTTATTCCCTGACTTCTGGCTTGAATGCTGCAATCAGCTTTTTATGTTATTGATACTGTTTACACTTCTATTGTTTTTGGGTTTGAGTGGAGTAAACCGAAATAAAAACCATATACCAATGTCATTAACAATGTATTGATAATTGATTATCAATCAATCAAAATAACAAAATATATAAAAACTGCCTCATACGTTTTTGCTACTCTTTATTTCAAAAACAAATAATTTAACTAAAATTGGCAATTGATTTTGTAAAGAATCTAATGAACATAATTATGTATACCTACGAACTACCTTAATTGTAGGTTAATAACTTAATATGAGAAAACTTTATAACTTTTTTAGATTCTTCTTTTGATATTAAAAAAGTTCCTATTAAAAATATTTACAAGACTCAAATTAGAAATCATTGATCAATAATTAAATTTTATAAATATAATAACACACGGAGGCAGCAAACAAAACAATATCGAGTTATTTAAGGAAAATATCAATAAAATGGTATAGCTCACAAACACCAAGACGTTTATTTTAAGCGTTTCTTCAAGTCTTTTATCTAAATTGAACAGAGAAATAATAAATATGCCTTTATTACAATAATTTAAAATGAAAAAGGCATTTGTTGTTTTCAGATTAAATATTTAAAACAAAAGGCTGCGAAAGGTTTCACACTTCCATAACTTGCTGTGGATTGATGAACTTAAAAACATGTGCCTGATATATTTTTTTAATGAGCCAAATAAATATTGTCATTTGAAGAACTTCCAAATTGTGCAATAATTAATTGATGTTTAAGTCGTATATTTAACTTCCCATAGGAAATTATTGTAATCGGTCCGATTTGTAAAATTGAAAATTTTGACATTTCTCGACGTTTCAAGGTCCCTAGATTCGAAATAAAATATTTTTACATAGATGCCTGTGCGTGCGTGTGTACGTACAGTACATACGTACGTACGTCCGTACGATCGCAAAGCTTTTTCCGTCGTCCATAGCTCAAGAACCAGTAGAGATATCGACTTAAAATACATTTTTTATACAGACAATAATGCAGAAAGATGCAGAAAGGGCTCTCAAGAAAATTGAGTGGGTGGTTTTTTACCATAGCAATTTGAAAAAAGGTGAAAACTTTGGTTAACCCTAAATATCTCACGAACCAATAACCCTAGAGACTTGAATTAAATTTTATATTATATATTGTAACGCCATACCAAACAAAAATATTTTTGGAAAAAAATCTAATTAAAGGTTTTTTTTATAAATCAAAAAAACTGAAAAAAAATATTTGTCTCTTCGAAAATTTTACTAATAAAAAATGATTTTATCTCCAAAATAATTTTGTGCAACGAAAAATAACGTTTTCAACATCTGGTAAATTTTTTTGAAAAATCTAATTGACAGTTTTTTTTACAAAAAATTAAAAACCTTAACAAAAGTTGGTAAAAATTGATTTTCGACTCAAATACCTTGTCAAAATTTTGAGATTATGGCTTCCAACTAATTTTAGCTTATAAGAAATAATGTTGTCAACATTCAGTAAAATTTTGAGAAAAATGGAACTGACTGCTTTTTTTATAAAAAATAAAAACCTGAAAAAAACATTACTCAAAGTTGGTAAACATTGATTTTCGACTCAAATATCTTTTCAAAAATTTGACATATTGGCTTTGAATGAACTTTATTATATAAAAAATATTATTTTCAACATTCAGTCAAATTTTGATAAAAATCGAATTAACAGTTTTTTTTACAGAAAACGAAAACCTAAACAAAACATTACTAAAAGTTTGTAAAAATTGATTTCCACTCAAATATCTTTCCAAAAGTTTGAAATTATGGCTTCAAACTATTTTTTTCTCACAGAAAATATTGTTTTTGACATTTAATTTAGATATCTTAATATATAAAAATCCAGTGTCATATGTATGTTCCCAGTGAACTCTTCACCAAGTCAACCGATTTCGGTGAAAGTTGGCATTTTATGTGTAATTTGGTCTAACTTGAGATATAGGATAGTTTATATTTCGATGAATGGTCTAAATTGTATATAATGTTGCATTTATATATAAAAATGCAGTGACATATGTATGTTCCCAGTGAACTCTTCACCAAGTCAACCGATTTCAATGAAAGTTGGCATTTTATGTGTAATTTGGTCTAATTTAAGATATAGGATAGTTTATATTTCGATTAATGGTCTAATGGTCTATATGTTGCAAATGAAAAATCTATAATATAAAAATAAGTCGGGTTTTCCTTTCTGACGTTATAACTCCAGAACGCACGAACCGATTTCCACGGTTTTGCATTCGTTGGAATGGTCTCGGGCTCCGTGAGGTTAATAGCAGACAAAATTCAGGAAAATTTTCAACAGAAAAGAGGTGAACTCCGTTTAGCTTCCCATAGAAAGCTATTGTAAAAATTCCGATTTGTGGAATTGAAAATTTTTAAATTTTTTGACGTTTCAAGGGCCCTAGGGCTTACTTTTGGGAACATTTTTAAGTCAACCATTGCGCCAAATCGATCGATGCACGATGCATTGAACCAAAAATTAAATCGAGAGCTGCATTTTTTTTCGTTCGAAATAATGTGCCCTTGCTGAATGAACAGAAAAAACAAGTATACGAAACATTAATGCAAGCGGTGGACAAAAATATTGGTGGTCTATTCTTCCTGGATGCACCTAGAGGAGGAATAGGGAAAACATTTGTCATTTCATTGATTTTGGCCACTATTCGATCAAGATGTGACATAGCTTTGGCGTTAGCATCATCAGGAATTGCGGCAACTCTTCTAGAAGGCGGTCGTACTGCACATTCCGAGCTTAAGCTGCCACTCAATTTAAACACAATTGATACTCCAACATGCAATATTTCCCGATCCAGTGCAATGGGAAAATTGGCAAGCTCATTGTTAGGAATGGGTGCACAATGGCACATAAGAAATCACTTGAAGCACTTAACTTCACACTGAAGGATATTCGACGAAGTAACAACATCCAACGGAGTTTTTGAACTCTCTGGAGTTACCATGATTTCCACCACATAATTTCCAACTCAAAGTTGGTTCAGTTATTATGGTATTGCGTAATTTGAATCCACCGGGACTTTACAACTGTACTCGACTTGCGGTGAAAAGACTTATGCCGAATTTGATTGATGCAACCATTATTAACGGAAAGTACGCAGGTGAAAATGTATTTATTCCTCGAATTCTGATTCCGACTGATCTTCCACTTGACTTCAAACAATTGCAATTTCCGGTTCGCCTTGCGTATGCAGTGACAATTAACGCTTCGATTCAGTATTTACTTTGGATTCACTTTCAATTTTTACTTAGAGAAGTTCAACTAAATTACACTTCATTTTTGTAATCGAAATGAAATTCATTACTGTTGCTAAATGAAATAAAATTTTTCCTTTTCAAATATAAAACAAAAAAAAATAATTTTTCTTCATCTTTTAATCCCCAAACGAAATGTTACAAAAAACGAAGCCATCTGGTGGCGAAACGGAGTTCGACGGGTTTGCTAGTTTTTTTTATAAAAATCAAACCGTCTGTTTTTTCATAAAATAATAAAATCAACAAAAAATTCTACACAAATTTGGTAAAAATTGATGTTCTGTTCTCAATATCTCGTGAATAATAGAAGATATTCATATTGTATTTGTTTATATAGGAAATAGAAACTTTTAAGAAATGCTACTTGGTAAAGATTGGTTTTCGACAACAAATATCGTTAACTAAAATAGATTTCAAAATCAAACGATTTCATCATATGCAAAATGTTGTTGGTAATTTTAACATTTTTAAGAATAATTCAACTGACAACTTTTTTAACAAAACACGAAAACCTACAAACTCTAAAGCAAGACAAATCGAACTCTTACATTTTAGTAAACAATTATCCAGATTCTAATAACAAACATTTTTATTTTATGTAAGAAGTTTGAAGCTGATCAGCCCTATCATGAATTCCATCTTTATCGGAAATTTTTACGACTCCCGAAAACTTGTATCATGAAATTTGTTCGTAGTGGAAAATATCATACAATTTTGCATTACAAACGGATTTTATGATACAGTTTTTCGGGATTCGTAAACATTTCCGATTACGATGGAATTAATGATAGGGCTGAATATCATTATTTTTATTGTTCGAGTTGAAATAAAATGTCTATTACCATTTTATGTTTTTAAAATTTTGAGCTGTAAAATAATTTTTCTCAATTTTTTTATTTATTAAAGAAACAGTAAAATTGAATTCTTTCAAATCTATATTAATTTTGTAAAACGGTATAATAAATTTGTAGAATTAATTTAAATTTAATCCGAAAGCATTACTTGTTTGTTAGATCATCTAAATATTTTACTTTTTTGAATTGCTAACTAATTGATCAATTTTCTGAGTTCACATGATAAAAAAAGTCGTTGTAATAGTCATAAACTAATATTGTTCAGTCTTTACGATTTTTAGGTGCTTCTGTCTACTTAAGTTATTTGTTTGTTTTTCAAGGTCTGGTAATTTGTTTGAAAAATGAGGAAAAATAGCAACGAAATAAGAAAGTTTAACGCGAAAAGTGGTCAAAAATCCGAAGCTTACCGTATGTGAAATAAAGGCAAAAGAATCTAGAGGTCTTGTGATGGAAACACGGTACGAAGAGTGTTGAGAAGAAAACGTTTTAAGGCCAGCAAAAGAACCCATATAACAGAAGTTAACATCAGGACTTCGTTAAGTTTATGTAGATAAATGACTAAGGTTAGGTTCTAAAATACACCATACTTTTAAATTTATCAGGGTTTTTCTCAAAATTATCGAACTTGCAATATGTTCTTTAAAATCCATAAAAATAAATTAGATGGCGCAACAGTCCGTTGCGAAATAGGGTCTAGTGACTTACAACTCTCAAGTATTCCTTAGTGCGAGTAATGTGGATGGAATGGCCCTACAATTTAAGCCGATTCCGAACGGCTTATTTGAGAAAGAAATACTATTGGAGAATTTGTCAATTCCTCGCAAGAGGCAGTATCAGTGAAAAAACTTAAGATGACACAGGCAGGGATTGAACCCAAGACCTTTGGCATGACTGTCCTACGCACTAACTATAACGTCAGGGAAGTCAGGATGTTCTTTGATTAAGTTAAAATTAAGAAATCAAGGGTAGTCTTTTCTCCTAACAAAATCAACACTAATTTTAGTCGTGCTTAAGACAGATGACCACTCGCGATGTTGCCAACAAATTTTTTTTGTGGATATTTCTGCATCACTGTCAGTGCCCCTATCTTATGAAGCCATCAGTTTTTCTCAACCACAACATTTTTTTAAAGCAAGAGGAAAAATTAAAGTGAATAAAACGAGGCGACGGGTTTGAATTTCTTAAAACACAAAATAGGGATAGGTATAGATATATAACATTAGTTCTAACCTTCAGATGATGTATAATCTTTAAATGATTGCACCGAAATATAATTTAATGATCATTATTACATTCGCTTTCAAAGATATACAATATACATACATACATATATTCTCCTCATCCGCCCTATCCTAATACACCTTCCTCAAACCGCCCTATCCTAATTCACCTTCCTCAAACCAATTCCCTTGATTTCACTTTGGTAATATTTTATAAAACCGAACGTCCAACATGGTCTACTTTAGTACCTTTACCATTAACCAATCGATAACGATGGATTTAAGCTGAACCAAAATATTTGAAATTGCTCTCTCGAGAAAATCCCTTCCACATTTTCTGCAGGCGATTTATTTCACGCCGAAGAAGTTTTCTTAGGTCTCTTTTTATTTTTATTATTTTCAACTTTTGTTTGTTTTACTTGAAATCGCAAAACTAAAACTATAACACACATCTACCTACCTACATACGTTATTTTTATGCATGAATTCCAATGAGATAGTAATATTTTCAAACACATTTATGCGGTGAGAACGTAGAAGCAAACAATTCATTCAGACTTTGTCAGAGTTTGGACATTACCGAAACTGACTTTGGAAAATATGAATTCTTAAAAATGGGTTTCCATTTTGTGCTTATTTCTTAGAGACCTGTAGGAAAAACTTCAAAATTGTATTGATTTTCAAATTTCTATAAAATTATGTTACTGTTTTTGTTGGTTCATTGGTTTGGCAATAGAACAGCTAGAGGTCCGGTTTTTGATTGAGCTTTTTATATTTCACTTGGGTGCAGTTTTCATTTTGATATGAATTGACTGTAGAAATATGTTTTAATTTCAGAATTTATGGTCTTACTTTAAAAAGTGACTTAAATATGCCACTTTTAGCAGGACACCCCGCTATGTAAAATGTGGATTTCCTCAAGCTTCGTGGAGACCAAATAAATTTGGAATAAATGTGTTTCCATTAATCATCGGTAGGGGGAGCTTCTATAGAGCACCAAATTACCTATTAACTGAACATGTTCGTCAGATTTAAATATTGCGTACTCCCAATTTATCTTTAATAATAATGGTTTATTAATCTGGTTTGCGCGGTGGCCGTGCCTGTATGGATGATGGTTTAAAAGTGTAAGATAAATACTTTTTATCAAGCGCGTCAGATGAAGAAAGGGTGCGTTGATTACATCCTAAAAAGCGTACCTACTATTCAATAATCTGACGATTTGAAGGTGACGCAAAGAAATACTCGAGCACGTCAGAATGAGACATGTATGGCTCATCTTAATGTCCAAGGCTAAATGGCCAATAAATCTGACGATTATTCAAAGGACAATTAAAAAAAATAATATGATTTTGTATTCATCCCGAACTTAGTTTATTATTTTTTAAACTTAATACATACTTACACGTATATAATGGGTCATCCATTTTGCGGTTTCAAAAGTATAGGGCTGGAATTCGACATCTGTCAAGTTAAGTTGTTAAACTAATTTTTTTTTTCCAGGGAGCGTTCAAGTATTACGTAACGCAATTTTTGAAGATTTTTGACCCCCCTTCTCCCCTTGTAACGCACCGTAACGTTTTTCTGTACTCCCCCTCCCACTCTCTAAACGTTACGTAACACTCAAGTGACAATTTTTACCTTAAAGTCGCAAAAAAGTATGTTACAGATTTTATCCTTGGTATAGTTTTAATGTTACAATGTTACGTAACGTGTTGTAAGGAAGACCCCCTCCGCCCGTGTAACGCATCGTAACGTTTTACGAGACCCCCCCTCCCTCAAAATTGCGTTACGTATTACTTGAACGCTCCCCCAGTTGAAAGTCTGACATTTACGAAAATGGATCGCTTAACTATCGCACAAAGCATAAAAATTGTTAAAACCTACAACAAAATTAGCCACAGCCACATATCGTGCTTTAAGGGATTATGGTTTGCATAATCGTAAAACTACGAAAGCAATTCGCAAAATTGTGAAGAAATTTGAAGAGACTGGATTGGTTACAGATATTGCAAGGCCTGTGCAGTGTCCATCATAGTTTCACTCGTATTACTGAAAATATCGCTGCTGTAAGTGAAAAGGTTGCCGAAGACCCGAATGTGTCGATTCCTCGTCGGTCTCAGGAATTAGGACTGTCTTAAGGCACATTATAGCCTATTTTGCATTTGGATCTACACCTACATCTATATAAAGTCAAGCTCACACAACAACTGAAGCCACCTGACCATTCACAACGTCGTTGCAGATAGGTAAAATGGGTGCTTGAACAATAGGCGGTGGACGATTTTTCGCACAAAATTTTAGAAGCACATTTCTCACACGGTGGATATGTTAATAAACAAATTGTCGTATTTGAGGTTCTGAGAATCCTTAAGTAATTGAAGAGAGGCCAAAAAGTCATTGTTTGGTGCGCTCATTGGTCCGGAGGTGTGATTGAACCTTACTTCTTCGAAAACGACAGTCACCGTCCATTCGGAGTAATATGATCATATGATAAAATTAATTAGGTGGCGCAACAGTCCTTTGAGAACTAGGGCCTAGTGACAACTCTCAACCATTCCTGGGTACGAGTAATGTTTTCGGGGATGGAGGGGACCTACAGTTTTAAGCCGATTCCGAACGGCAAATTTTTTGAGGAAGGACTTTTCATGACAAGAATTACTCTTTGAGAATTTTTCATATCCTCGCAAGAGGCATCACACGTGAAAAAATCTTTAGATGGCACAGTCAGGGTTTGAACCCAAGACCTTTGGCATGATAGTCTAACGCACTAACTATCACGCCACGGGTACTTCTATAGTCATATGATAACCGACTTTTTTTGCTTGCTCTTGAAGAATACGGCTTGGAGAATATGTAGTTTCAACAAAACGGTGCCACATGTCACACAACTCGACGAATATGGCTTTATTGCAAGAGACATTTAATGGCCGCGTGATTTCTTGTCGTGGTGATATCAACTGACCACCAAGATCATGCGATTTGACACCGTTGGAATTTTTTGTGTGAAGCTACACGAAAGACTGTGATTATGCAGATAAACCTTTATCTTGATCACCTAAAAATCAACATTCGTCAAGTTATGGTTGAGATACCGCCCAAAGTGGTCGAAAATTAAATCAAAAGAATCGATGCTTGCAACAATTCGCGTGGTGGTCATTTAAATGATGTAGTGGTTCACACATAATGTCAACGTTCAAACTTTATAATAAAAAGAATTATCATGAAAAAAAATATTATCCATTTCGCCCCGTTTAGGCGGGAGGGGCAACTTAAAAAAATATGTAGATACGTTAAATGGAAAAAAATAATTAAAAAATATTGGTAATACTTATATTATAACTAAGTTTTATACATTTTTTTAAAGCCAACACTCTATCAGCTTATTTTTAAATCAAGTCAAAACTATGTATAGTTTTTGAAAAAAAATTGTTTTAAACTCAAAATGTTTGCAAAAAAAAAGTTTAAAAAAAGATTTAAAGTGTAATTTTTCAAAACTTATTATCTACTATTTTTTTTTTTAGAACTCATTGCTCTTTATTTTATTTAAAACTAAATGATTTTTTGTCTTCTAGTTCTTGAGAAAATTGAAAATTACCAAAAAAAAATATTTTAATTAAATTATGTACTTTTATTAACGTAGTCTTATTTTGATAGTAATAATCGAATATGGATTAAGATCTACCTGGGGTAAATTAATTTTTCTTAAATCCAGCTTATTTAAATGCAAAAGAAACTTTGCAAGCACCCCATCTTGCACCCACCGCACCTTGCAACCTCCCCACCATGCACCCACTCCAACTTGCACCCACCCCAAATCCTATAGTGTTCCCAAGCAGGGGGTTGCAGGGGGGGCAACATACCCCCCATACACATCCCACTGTTGCATACAGCCAAACTCGCACCTACCATTATTACTATCAAAATAAGACCACTCAAGCAAAAAAAAAGAATTAAATTAAAATAGTAGTTGTGGTTATTTTCAATTTTCTCAAAAACTAAGAGACATAAAATCATCTAGTTTTCAGTTTTTCATCAAAAACAAATAAAAGCAATAAATTCTGAAATAAAAACAATGGTAGATAATCTTGAAGTATTGATAAATTACATTTCATAAATTTTTTTACTTTTTTTATTCAAATTTTAGTTTAAAATGAAATTTTTCTTTATAATAGGCTAATAGAGCAGAATGTTGGCTTTAAGAAAATGTATAAAACTTAATTGCAAGTATTAACGTTATTTTTTAATTATTTGTTTCCATTTTAAATATTAATTTTTTTAAATTGCCCCTCCCGCCTAAACGGGGGGAGATAGACCCCCTCCCAAAGTAAAAAATGCTTGTTTTTAACTGTTCTTAAAAAATCCGTTATAAGATCTCTTCACCTGAGTTATCGTACTCTTGCCAAAGTTTTTTTAGAAGTTTGTATCACTCCCAATTTATTGCGTCACATAGAAAACGCCAGATTATTGAAATTTATACTTGTTAACCTGACGCAATCGAGAATATCTATTGATCAACTTTTGTTTTTACTAATCTGATCCCAGGCGTTCGACTATTCACCTATTAATAGTACATACATACATACATAACATACATATGTACAAACGTTAGACTTATTCAATAGTGTGTTTTGTATCTCCCCGTTACTAATCTGACGCACTTCTGTAACACCTCAAATCCCCAATTGGGCCTTTATAATATTAGAACAAATGCTGGCTTATCTTTTGGTTTTAAATTCTTGTAAATTCTGAAATTCTTCTTGTAACATTTCAACATGAAAGAATATATGAAATATGCAACTTAGATAATTAAGTAATATTTTTAGTCGAAAAATATTTAATTTTGCATTGTCATGAGGCACTATAAATAGAACGATATATTATTCCACAGGAAATAAACATCTATAAAAAGTAATTCCTAATTTATGATAAAATCAATTCAATGGAATATGACGTTGATGCCGAAAAAATATGTGTTATCGATTTGCTTGTATCTTTCATCTAATCCTAATTAATAAAAAGGGGCACGTCATTGATAAAAAAGCATTGTTTTTGTTTATTAAAATGTTTTATTATTTACTGGGTAATTAAAATAAAAAAGTACATATTTTAACTTAATTTTTAATCTGATATGACGAATAGAATAAGTTAAGTTAAGTTATGACTAATTTCTTGAAAAGTAATGCTTATGCACATATCACATTAAAAATAAAATAACCACCAACCAGGTTTATTGTGTCTACAATAAAAAAATTCATGTAGAAATAAATTATTATATGATCATACAATTTCTTATCTACATAGAGGCATTAAGATCTTTAAATAAATAACCTACAATCTATTTTGATTACTATCGTTCTTTTTTTAATCACCAAAATCACAAGACTTGTTTTTTTTTCAAATGATAAACAAAAAAGAATTCACCTTTAGATTATTTTAAGATTTTCTTATCCGTTATACTTTAAAATCATAGAAAAATATCGATTATCATCCTCAATCAAAATGTTGTTAAGTTCATAGAAGAAATTTCGAAAATAAGATCAACTTGTATTAAGCGCTGTGTTGCGAGAACAAAAAGCTCTACAACTTCCGTTAGAAAAGTTTTCCGACTTGACTTAGGTGACAAGTTAAATTATATGATAAATGATGAGAACTTCAATTTCGTCACCGTCCGCTTCGCTAGACGTGTCCCTTATCTAAATCTTTTGAAACAAAATAATTGAAATATAACAAAAGTACAATTTTAAACTGCACAAATTCAAAGTTTTGGTTAACTCTAGAGTCAAACACTAATAATTAAATTAAATGAAATAAATTAAAGGGTAAATTACGAGTACTTTTTTACAAAATTGATGAAATAATTAACAATTATTTGGTTTATGTTATTATGTCTTTAATGATAAGAGCAAACATTCCAACTATATATAAAACACAAATAGCTTTTCAGAAACAAATTCTATCATTTGAGTTTTCCAAAACCTTGTTGATAAATCGGAGAATAGCTCGGGGATTTCTTAAACGATATTAACCTTAAGTGCTTCAAAAGCTTCTGGATTGACATAACTTCGGTGGCAAGAGATAGATTGTGGGTGTCTCGACATCCAGTAGGAAAATAAAGTTAGCCTGATTTTGGTATAGCGCCCTCAGTAAGAGAAACGAGAAACGTTTTTTCAACCTCCAGTTCGAATAAAAACGGTCCACCATTTCACAAACTACACCAAATTGTAACTCCATGTGGATGGGTTTACTTCTCGACAATGACGTGTGAATTTCAAAGACCCAAATACATGCTTTAATTAGGACAAGCACTATTAGCATGAGAGGCTTTAATAGTCAAAATATGAAAAACAGGACTCGGTTCCCATTTATCATGTACAATATATACAATAAATCATATTATCTAGGTTTTATCTTCACTTTGGGATGACAATGGAAAATTTTCCCAAGAATAAGTACTCCTGAAAGTATTTCCGATAGAATTTCATTATGCTATGCAGAAACAAAAACACAAGATCGGACAGACAATCTAAAGATTAGTGGTCAACTCTCTCATTTCTTGGAAAAAGTTGAGAAAATTAGCAGTTGGAAATCCTAGATTTCAAAACTTTGTGTTGAGGAAAATAACTTTGAGTGACCTCAAACATTTCTTTCTTCTATCAGTCTGATTTCAAAATACATTGATTCTTTTTCTTCACCAAGGGTTTGTTGTTTTTTTTTTATTGTTTGAACTTCCAGTTTTTCCGTAGATTCTTATTCAGTAATCTTGCTAATTCGGAAATTCGTTGGGCATAAAAAAACGGGATCAGTTAGATTGAAATTGAAGAGTGTATTCATTGTGAGGAAACTTCACCAACAGGATTAAAATTGGCAATATCAAATCTATTAAATTCTATATCAGAGAAAAGACTACTTGACTAGAAAATAGTATAGAAGATATAATTGTTTCCAATTTTTTCAAGAACTAAAATATGTTTTTTAATTTGATTTTTTTGGTGTGAATTCAATAACTGAGAAGGACATTGATTACTAACAAAATTGGTAGGTACTCAATAATATACAATATTGAAAAAAAACAATGTTATTAAAATAATTTTCTCTTTGTTTTTAACTTTCAAATTTAAAATATTTTTTTTCTGAGACCATGCAGAAGCTTAGTTTAATATCAGCAACATTTTTTTTTTAAAGTTACTGCAAGAATGTGAATGTGGGTCTCAGAAAAGTTATATCACAATAATATAGGCGTTGCCGTTGTTTTCCATCCTTTGATTTTGTATTTCTACTCACTTTTCTGAAAAATTACCCCTCCCATACCTTTTTTTCTACTTTTAGCCCAATCTTCCCACTCCAAAATTATGATTTACATTATGAAAATCTGTCTATTTTTCCTATTACTTAATTTTTGTAAAAAATGTATTGTAGCTAATTTTTTAACTTATGTTCTGAATACTGTAGTAAATTATAGTTAATGTTTTTACCTTAAAATGGTGGAACATTTTTATACCAATAAGCCGTTTTTTAAAAATGTTGCGTCCGGTGCTCAAGGTCGGAACATTAGATTATCAATAAGGTCAACATTATCGACAAGCAAACAACAAATCAGAAATACTGGATTGAATGCTAGCAATTTAACACGAACCAATATCGCTAGCGACTTGAATTAAATGTTATATTATATATTGTGACATGTACCAAACTTATAATTTTTCATAATACTTATAAGAAATATTGTTTTCAACATTCAGTAAAATTTTTAGAAAAATCGAATTGACTGTTTTTTACAAAACATAAAAACATATAATAAACATTACTTAACCTTGGTAAAATTAATGTTCGATTCTCGATATCTCGTGAATAAATGAAGATATGATCCATATGATTGCATTGGGTGCAAAATTGGTAAAAATTGGTTTTCGACATAAAATATCGTTAGCAAAAATGTGTTTTGAAATTAAAATATTTCATCATATGCAAAATATTGTTGGTATATTTAAGTTAATGTTTTAGAAAAATTCAACTTACAGCTTTTTTAACAAAACAAAAAAAAACCTACAAAAACAAGAAAAAAGTGATAAGAAATCGTTTTCGATTCAAGTATTAGGAAGACAAAGAAAGATATTGGCTTCAAATTATTTTTCAATATTGTTATTAATATTTTGTTAAAGTTTTAAGCAAGGCAAATCGACAAACGGGGTGGGAAGTTATCAGTGTGGGCTGCATCCCAGCCTCCTTTTTTATATTTAAATAAACCAACACTTTTTAATAAAAATGTTATAACATTCGAACCACAGCTATGAGTAAACATTTTCACAAGAAAAGTTTATATCCAAATTTTATTTTTACTATAGATTTTGTGGTACATTTTTTAAGGCACCTAAAAATGCACGACTCATGTGGGAATACAATGATAAAATTGTATTCGTTGGAATTTTCAGAATAGTCAACCTTCAAAATATTTAAGAGTTTGATAAATTCTCGGAGTAATATTTTCGAGTATTCCTGTATGTGATATGATTAAAGCATCACAATTCCTCATCTACACTAATATTATAAAGAGGAAAGATTTGTATTTTTGTATGTAACGAATAAACTCAAAAAGTACTAAACCGATTTTAATAATTCTTTTTTCATTAGAAAGCTACATTATCACTGAGTAACTATATTTAGTACTAGTCTTTAGAAATTCCTATTAAAACCAACCGAAGGTGAAAAAAAATTAGCCATAAAATGTCTTTCACCGCATACGCTGCCAAGAGTATTAATGATAGGACAAACAAATGTTTTCTAATTTAGTGATTCATGGTCGTTTTAATTAAATATATCTTTACCTATTTATGTCTACCCGTGCGAAGCCAGGACGGGCCGCTAGTGTATTATAAAGTTCCCTTTAATTACTATCCTTGATTGATATGAAAGTCATCTAAGATTGTTTCTTTAAAGGTAATATAAATATTGAAAAATTTATTCCTTACTACAAACACAAACAAAATATTTATTTATTCGAATGAGTAGGTACACAACAAAAATCTTATGAAAATTGCATAATCACATCACATGAACAAATTGTTTATTTTTACTGTGTTAGACTTCAAATGCCATCTGTTGGAATGTACACATGTTTGTGGGGAAAATTCAAATAAATTGCAATCCAATACAGAAGTCAAACTCAATTGAAATAATTGTTTTCTCTTGAACTGGGTATAGATATGTATTCCTCTGTACACAATCTTGTGTGGTATCATTATTTAAAAAAAAAGTCCCCAAGTGGCTTCAATTTCTTTTCTTCAAATAAAGTACAAAAAACAGATTTGTTTCTTTACTTCCCAAGAAAAACTTCTTATCTCAAATCCCTTTTTTCAAACCGGCTTGACTATTAAAAAAAAAGTATATATGTACGTGTATATCAACGGAGGCGCAGCCAGCAGCGGTGTCACACTACAAACTTCTTCATCGTTACGTTATGTTATTTTGCTAGAAAGCACCCGTTTGCCGATATATCCTTATTCCAGTGATATCGTTTTGGTTATTTCATATTTGGCATACAATAAAAACAGAATACGTTTTGGACTGTGAAGCATTTTATATGTTTACGTGAGTATTCCACAAATATCCTTCTTTGTCGAGATGAAAAATAAAACACAAAAAACAAATACTTCTGTAGATGTATGCTTAACCCATTCCTATACTTTAACACATATACACACAAGAAGAACAAGAGGCTATCCTAAACAGGCATTTTCATTTGGATGTGGTTATAAACAGTCAAGCAATATATAACCCACCTTGGTGTATCGTGTGGGGGCCCAAAGGATTTC
Source organism: Eupeodes luniger (assembly GCA_951509635.1). Classification (NCBI taxonomy): domain Eukaryota; kingdom Metazoa; phylum Arthropoda; class Insecta; order Diptera; family Syrphidae; genus Eupeodes; species Eupeodes luniger. Next base: position 96,036,944 of record OX608073.1, on the reverse strand, counting down.
AAACTGCAATCGACTCGACTTCGGGATGATGTGTCCCTGTCTATGTCTAATGCTGGTTTTCTGCAAAACGGACAACGGTCGATCTAGGGCAACTCAAAGAAAAGCTGAGAAGGCAAAAGTAATTTTGTTGCTTTTCTCTAGGATCGTGGATAGAATTTTCATTTTTGTTCTTCCCTATACATATATACATATATGTATATATACCGCAACAATCTAAGCTTTTTTTTTTTGGTTACTATATCGATAAGTTCGGTACAGATCTGTGCAGAAAATTCTGGTAAAGTTTGAAAAATAATTATTTCTAGAAGTTAAAATTAAAAAAAGAAAAACAACTTGGTCTTATCGGTATATCATAAAAGTAAATATCATGTGAGATATTTTTGTATTTTTCAGATATTTTGTAAATTTTTTGACATGTTGGTCACTTTCATATTTTATGTTTTCTACACACGGCAGTTTTTTCACAGCACTGTAGTACAATTGAGTGAATGGGGAGACTGAACCTCCGACTTCTTTTCAGCACCCATAAACGAACGTTTCGGTCACCAGCAGAAGGTAAACATGGAATTGTTGGTAAAGACGGGGGGTTTGGATGTACTTCGTATATAAAATGTTCGACAGCATATTAATACCGATGTATCAAATACAAAAAGATTGAACTTTTTGTGGGTGGTTTCTCAAAATGACCTTTTTCACTTCTTACTTACTCTTTACACCAGGTCAGCATTCTTGGATTTTTATTTATTTTATCTTTGACGTAAAATCGAATCTAAAATTATGTACCTTCTACATATACACTTATATACTTACTCGTCAATAATTTGTCTATACTTTCTTGATCTTGAACAATTTAAAAATTAAAGATTTCTCAAATCAGAACACAATTTCTCTTAAGGATTTGGAGTACGATACAAAAAAAAACAGTCAAAGTTTTCTCAATCTCAATTTATAGAAACAAAATTATTATAAACTAGATTGAATATTTTAAGTTTTTTCGTGCAATTTAAGCAAACATCTAAGAGAGCTAAAACTTACTCGACCCTTATCAAAAACGACATTTTTCCTTAAATACAAGCACAAAGACCCAAACCATCCTTATCAAGTGAGCGAAATGATAACAAAAAAGAATACATTACAAAGGTAGGTAAAAACTTCGTACTGACCCTTTACATACAACAATAACCAAACAAAAAAAAAAAAGAAGAAATCTTCTAAGTTCTTCGATTCGGAAGTTATTACAACCCATTCCTCATAAATTCCCTACAAAATTACTTAAAACCGATTATTCTACGTGCCATGGTTACTGAGTCAATTTTAATGAAAACAAGAAAGACCCTTTTTGCTTTTTCTGTTGGTTATATTTTTTGTTTCTTTTAAGAAGTGATTCCTATGCGCTACAAAACACTTAAGCTTTCTTGGTAATCGCGTTAAGTATTTTGGACAGGTGCTGTCCTGTAAATAAGTTCCAGACATAAGGTAATATTTCGAACGTTATAAAATCCATTGAAAATAATAGACTAGAGCCTGTAAGGTGTACAATGTTTGAATAGTTCATTTTTTTGTGTACCTAGTCACGTTTTTGTTATCAGTTTAAATGAGAACATTTATGCTAGTAGTAAATTACTTTAGAGGAAAACAGCCAAACTCTGATTAAAATATCTATGTGTGTATAAGAATGCTCAAACATAATAATTATATAAATGAACTTACAGTTAGGATTTGGGAGAAGTAAGATTGTAGTCCATTTATAATATTGAGTCAAGAAAACGTAGGTTCAAAACAATGTTTGTTCAAATGTTCAATTGGTAAATCAAAGTTGTGAAAAACTCTAAACTCGAAAATCCCTTTATATTAATCTTTTTCATAAATGAAAGTATATTGATACAATTATCTTATGTAGGGTTTTTGATGAGTTCTAGTAAGCCGATACTCTTTCGATATTATTGAAAGATAGGGCAGGTAGTTAGAAGATGTTCGATTGTCATTTTTGCTGGGTTTTTGCAGTAGGAGCAGGAATCATTTCTGAGGTTACGTAGGTCAAGTAGGTGCTGATGAGTGAGGCGGGTGTGGCCCAGTCTCAGTATCAGAATAGCTGTAGTTTCTTGTCGTGATAGCTGTGGTGGATTATTATTCATTATTCATGCTTTATTCACTCTTAAAAGTATACATTTTTTTTTTTTTTTTTTTTTTTTTTTTTTTTTTTTTTTTTAACATTTTTATTCAATAAGTTTGATGAGTATAAGCCTCCCCCTTCGTCTTCCACAATTGTCGGTCTAAAGCTTCTCTCCAATAGTTTGGGCAAAAATGCTGTATTTCGTCTCTCCACCTTTTGAGTTGTCTTCCTACATTTCTTTTCTTGTCTCGCGGGGTCCACTCTGTTGTTATTTTGGTCCATCGATCGTCTGAGGTTCGGAATATGTGTCCAGCCCAATCCCATTTAAGTCTTCTTGTTCTTTGAAGAACATCTTCAAATTTCGTTTGGTTTCTTATGTTTTCGTGGTTAATCCGTTGGGATAACCTCACTTTAAGAATCGATCTTTCCATCGCTCTTTGGCAAGATTGGAGCTTATTTTCGAGGGCTTTCGTAGATTGCCATGTTTGGCAACCATATGTCAAGACTGGAAGAACCGTCGAGTCAAAAACACATTTTCTTGTTTGGGTTGAGATATTAAGATCCAGCAGATTCTTCACATTCCAAAATTGTCTCCAAGCGCTTGCTATTCTATGGTTAACATTTTTAACGTCTTTATCGATGAATGATATAGTTTGACCCAAATAATTGTAGTCTTCTACGTAGTCTAAAGCGATATCATCAATTTTTATTATGGAATGGTTGCCATTTGACATTATTTTGGTTTTTTGTCGATTAGTGGATAAACCGACTTTTTTGCATTCTATACAAAGCTCGTTTAGCATAGTTTGTAATTCATGTTTTGACGTGGCGATTAAAACAATATCATCTGCAAATCTAAGATTTGATAGAAATCTACCGTTTATATTCAATCCCTTGTTTTCCCATTCCAAGTTACGAAAAATCTCTTCCAAAGTTGCGGAAAAAAGTGCTGGTGAAAGTGGATCACCTTGCCGTACTCCACGTGTCGTCTGAAATATTGGTCCTGTACTTTCCGTTTTAATGCGCGCAACATTATCTTTGTACATGTTTTGAAGAACACGAACAATTTTCGGTTCCACACCTTGTTTAATTAGCGCTTGCCAGATAAATATTTGCTCAACTGTATCGAACGCTTTGGCGAAATCAATAAATGCAATATATAGCGTTATTTTATATTCCTTGCTCTTTTCTATGATTTGGCTCATTGTTTGAAGATGGTCCATTGTTGAGAATCCAGATCTGAACCCAGCTTGCTCAAAAGGTTGATTGAATTCTAGGCTTGTTTTCATTCTATTGAAAAGGCATTTCGCAAATCTATACTATTATATAAAAGCGAAACCATTTAAAAGTTTGTAACGCATGATCTCAGAAAGTAGTCAACCGATTTATTTGAAATATATTTTATTATTTTCTATATTGTTATGAGAGTATTTATGGCTTTAATTTGTTTTCATTAATTATTTGTCAAACTTAAATATTATTAATTTTACATTTTTTGTCCATTTTTTTTTCATTAGTTGACTTATACAACCACTCATATCTTAAAACCTATGCAATAATCGACAAATATTAGCATTGCTTCATAAAGTCAATATTGTTGCGCAAATTTTAAGCCTAAAATCACTTCTAAGTTAAACATACAACCTGAGAAATAAATAAAAACAAATTATAAAATTATAAACTTTTTGAATTTATTTTATCCAGGAAATTAGATTCCATCACAATCGCGAGGTCGCTGCTTTGTTTCATTTCATTATCATTCCAACATTTTTAATTTTCTTTTCTTCCCATGCTCTTTCTCTCTCAATATGTGTTCCATTAAATAGTTACGTCTTTTCTCTTCTGTATTGTATTTTGTATAGTTAATCAACTAACCTACACACACACATTATTTTTTTGTTTCTCTAATTCTATCGTCAGTCGTCACATGCATCGCTGAGCAGTGAGTGTGGGCTCTTTTTTAACTTCCCATAGGAAGTTATTGTAATGGCGTGTGTACGTACGTCGTCGTCCGTATGTCCGTACGTCCGTATGACCGTACGTTCGCGACGTTTTTTTCGTCGTCCATAGCTCAAGAACCAGAAGAGGTATCGACTTCAAATAAATTTTGTTATACAGATAATAAGGCAGAAAGGGCTCTCAAGAAAATTGCGTGGGTGTTTTTTTTACCATAGCAGTTTAAAAAAAAGGTGCAAATTTTGGTTAACCCTAAATATCTCATGAACCAATGACGCTAGAGACTTAAATTAAATTTTGTATTATATATTATAACGTGATACAAAACAAGTATATTTTTTGAAAAAATCCAATTAACGCTTTTTTTATAAATCAAAAAAACTGAAAAAAAAATTTGTCACCTCGAAAATTTTACGACTGAAATATGATTTCATCACCAAAATAATTTTTTGCAACGAAAAATAATGTTTTTGACATCTGGTAAAATTTTGAGAAAAATCGAATTGACAGTTTTTTTTATTAAAAATAAAAAACAAAAAAAAACAATACTAAAACTTGGTAAACATTTACTTTCGACGCTATATCTTTTCAAAAATTAAAAATATTGGCTTCAAACTTATTTTATTTCACAGAAAATATTGTTTTCGATTTTCAGTAATTTTTTTTATAAAATGGCAACAGTCCGTTTTTTCATAAAAAAAATAATATCTAAAAAAAATTTGGTAGAAATTGATACATATAGACAAAATTTTAAGCAAGACAAATCGACAGACGGGATAGGAAGTTATCAGTGTGGGTCGCATCCCAGCCTCTTTTTGGTTTCTCTAATATTATCGTCACATCGCTGAGCAGTGTGGGGTGTGGGCTCTTTTTTTAAGTTACTATGGACATTTAATTAACTACAGTGCCGTGCACAAGAAATGCCGATTTATCTAAAGAAAAATTATATCTTTTTTATTTTTCTGGTTCGAGAAGTGAATAGATTATAATTCTTCCAATTTAACAATAAAAAAAGTTCTCTCTCATGGTCAGCTTTATGTTGCTCTTTCCAGGGTAGGCTCAAAAAGCAACCAATACATACTTCTTCCTCGCAGTTATATAACTGCAAATATTGTAAAATTTTTAAAATAAAAAAAATATTTATAATATGCACAAACATGAACAAACTCTTTTTTTTTTAAGTGTGAAATCTAATTAGATACGGTACGTATATACATATAAACTAAAATTAATATTATTGTAGAAAATATGCTCAGTCCCATAGAGACATTTTTTCATATGCTAATACTAATATTCAAAAAATGTTCGTGGTTACAATTTGCGAAGCAACGCGAGCACGGGTCGGCTAGTACTTTATAAATGCAAGATATTATACTAATGGGCCTATAGTTGTTTATGTCGTCCGTCTTGCCTTTTTTGTGGATGAGGATTATTTCGGATTTCTTCCATTGTTCTGGGATTTCCTCGGTGACCAAAACCTGATTGAAAATATCTTTCAACCAGTTGGCCAATGAACATTTTGCGTATTTTAAATACTCTGCAGCAATTCCATCACTTCCATTGCATTTCTCGTTTTTTAAGCTTTGAATCGCATTCTCGACTTCGCTTTTAAGTAAAATTGGAAACTGTTGCTCTTCTTGCCAATCAGTGCTTGTGTCAGCATTTAAAAGTGAATGAGAGTCAGAATTGCTTAGTTGGGTTTTGTATAAATTGCTGTAGAAGTTTGTTGCTATGTTGTTGATATCTTTCCTGTTATGAGTCTTGCTAGCATTTTTGGATAAGGCAACGATCCATTCTTTATTAGTTTTTAATGAAGCATTTGCTTTTTTAATTGATTTTGTTTTTTCAATTATATTTTGTAAAAAGTTGTCGTTAAAAGTTTGGATGTCTTCTTGTGATTTTTTCTTAATTTTTTTCCTTAGATTTGCAAGATTATGTTTTTCGGATCGATTAAGACTGACCTTTAGGCGTAGACTCTCACGTTCTTCAATAAGCTTTAATGTTTCGTTTGAGAGTTTTTGCGGTTTCATTGCTGATGCTGTCAAAATGTGTCTATCTGCAGATTGCTTGATTGTTCGTTCTAAGATGTTATATTGGTTTTGAAATGGCTCATGTCTAGATGCAAGTATTTGGTATCTTTGTTGTAGATCAATATTGTAATTCCTTATGGCTTCATCGGTGAGGGTCTTTGGTACATTCTTCTTTGTTGTTCTGTGGAGTTGTCTGTTGTTGTGACTAATTCTCAGTTTGGCTCGTACTAGTCGGTGATCCGAATCAAACTCGAAATTATTCAAAACGCTTACATCTTCTAAAACAGATCGTTTATTTGATAGGATATAATCGTATTGGTTTTTGTAGTTCCTGTCTGGCGATATCCAAGTCCACTGGTTTTGTGGTTTCTTTTTAAATAAGGAGTTGCCCACCACTAGCTTGTTTTTCCAAATATGCTGGATGAGGCGGCTTCCTCTTGCGTTTCTTTCTCCATATCCAAATTCACCCATAATTGGTTCTTCTCCTCTCTCCCTTAATCCAATTTTTGCATTAAAGTCGCCAATTGTTAAGATAATTTCAGATTTGAGATGGGTTGTTGCTCTTTCAAGTGTATCATAAAAAGTATCTATTTCTTCCTCTGTTGCCTTCTTAGTTGGTGCATATACTTGAATGATGGATATATTACATTTGTCAATTTTGAATCTTACACCTATCACTCTGTCGCTAAATCCTTTTATTTCTAGAATGTTCGTTTTTAGTTTTTTGTTTATCATGATTCCAACGCCAAAGGATCCTTTTTTGGTACCGAAGTATGCAAAAATGTTGCCGTTATCTAGTTCTCTAATGCTTTCTCCATGTCTTCTTACTTCAGCTAGACCTATAACATCCCAGTTTATCTTTAAGAGGGCATTTTCGAGTTCTATAAATTTTTCTTCGGATAGTAAAGTTCTAGTGTTTAGCGTTGCAATATGTAATTGCTTGATTCTGTTTGAGTTTAAATTATTGTTTATATTATTTTTGATATAATGTGGTTCATTTTTGTATTCATTAGAAGGGGGGTTTTGGCCATGTACCTCCACGGTGGCCAACCGGGTTGGAGGCATAATTTGAAAATTATACAATTCGTTTGTGTTATTATTCGTTTCATTTTCGTGCAAAGGTTGGCTTCTTAAATTGTTTCTTAACTTAGATTCTGCTAGTTCTGTGTTAGTTCTTTTTCGGATAAAAAATCTTGACTGGAGCTATTGTAAGTATTGAGGTTCTCCTGAGATACAGTTTTTTGAAGAACGTATTTTCTTAGTGGAGAATTTGAAGATAATGTTTGTGTTTTTCGATTTGGAGTTGTTTTGTTCTTTTTTATTGTTCCCGTTCGAGGGTGCGTTGATTTTTCTTCTTGTTGTGGATCCTCATCAGACAGCTTTCGTTTGTTTTGTTTCTCATTTGATTGTGAAGGAGCAGGTATCTCCTCTATTTCTTGGTCTGAAAGTTGTTTGCCGTTAACCCATAGAGTGTTATGTTTGATTTGAATCTTTGCATTCTTTTCCTGGTTTGGCTGTGGTGGATATTTGGCTGCAATGCACAGAGGGTTTGAATAATAATTATTTATACCTGTTAAAGTTAGGATGTTCGTTTCATTCAAGGATGCCGTTATAAAAGCTCGGATATCGTTGGTATGGTAAATATTTGAGACTCGATACGAAGAGTTGGTAGCTTGCTTGGCAGTATAGTCAGCTGCGTCATTACCAGTTTGGAATCCAGCCTAATTTAAGTTTGTTGAGGCATTGGGATATTTTGTTACGAATCGTTGTAATCGGAATTTGGTTATTATTTAGGTTGAGAACTGCTTTTAAAGTGGAAAGGCTATCTGAGTAAATACAGAATTTACCACGTTTCTTTTCAGCAAACTTAAGAGCACTAATTATAGCAGCGGATTCTGCTGCAAATATTGAGCTGAGTTCAATAAGAGCACTTGCTTGAATCGTATTTCCTCGTTCATCAACGACTGCGTATGCCGGAGTATTGTTTATTTTTGAGCCGTTGTCGGTGTACAAAAAGGCAAAATTGTTCGAGGCAAGGTGGTGTCCAAGTTCATTGAAAAGCTGTCTAGCGATGCCAGGATCTAGTGAGGTTTTTTGATATTCAGCAAGAGTTATGTTGATGGTATCATTTTTTAGACACCAAGGCGGATAAGGGCCTGGCTTTGGATTAATATAACTCATTGTAATGTGAAGCTATTGTGTTGCTCGGTATATTGCATTTTCTATGCAACTGTTTGCTTTTTTCTAAAGATAGCTCCGCTCCAGACGACTCTTTCCAAGTTTTTTATTTTATCTAGAACTCTTATGAAAGCGTGTTCTATGAGGACGTGGTTTTTTATCTTGGAAATTATTATGAGATCGCCAGCGTATAGATCAGTTGTTTCTGAGTATTGATGATCGTACTGATATTGTTATGAAGAGAGCCATGATTTCGTGTGGCAAGAATATTTGAGATTTTGTAATCCATATGAAGCAGTGCGTCTAGAGTACCTTTTCTCGGTTTGAAATGCCACTGGGAATTTGTTTATTAAATTTCTTTGCCCAAGAAACCTAATCAATCTTTTTGAAATTATTTTGTCTGGTACTTTGCTCAGGCATGGGAGGAGCAAAATCGGGTTATAGCTCTCTATTTTACTAGGGGCACGTTTTGGTTTAGGATTGGCAGAATTGCGGAAGAAGGTGAATACCAGAAGAAAAAATGTTATTATATAGCATGCATAGTCGAGACTTGGAAGATTCAGGTAGATGTTTTATCATTGGGTAGGATATTTTGTCGACAGATGGAGTTATCCCTCTAAGCGAACACACTGTAAAGTGAAGTTCGGAAGCTGAGATCGGGAATTCAATTTTGTTTCGCACTTGCACATTTTTGAGGAAGGTTATCGATGATAGATTGTGCTTCCTTGTGCTTCGTCTCTGAATGTGAGGTGATAGTTTGTGACTTAGGTTGCCCAACTTTCAGCAAACAGTTCTGTCATAAGTTTGACCTCGGATACGTTGTCACGGTCTGTTTCCATATTATTCTTATTGATTGTGAATTATAAGCACTAGACAATTTTATGATATTAGACCAAATTTGTTGCATGGAAGCATTGGAGTTAATTGTGGAGGTAAATTCTTCATAGGCTTTCGATTTGGACAATTTGGATCTTCGTTTGAAAAGAGCTCTCAATTTTATATAATTATTGAGATTGTCGGATGTAGAGTGTCGTTGAAACTTATGAAAAGCTTTCTGTTTCCTATCGCGGGGTGTTTTCAATTCGTTATTCTTACCAAAAAACATTTTGTTTTTTCTTCGGCTTAGTTTGGGGAATCAAGGAGTTAGCAGCATATACTATTGATTTGTGAATGTTCGCACCTTCCTTATTAGCATTGCTGGATAAGGGGCGTTTCTCAAGTTGATCAAGAATCATATGACTTAAGACCTCCCAGTTTGTCAATTTTAATTTGAATTTCGGAGTGAACTTATTTTGTTTCTTGGAAGTGTACATGTTGGTTATAGTGGGATGTGGTCGTTGGTATATGTATCCACAAGGGTGTTCCATTTAGATAAAAATGATAGTTGTGCTTTCGATCTTAGAATATAAGATTCAACTTCTTTTCCTCTACTGTCATGTTTAGGAGAGCCCCATAATGGGTTTCATGCGTTAAAGTCACCTAGTAGCATAAATTCACCGCTTATATTTTTAGTTAGCGAAACTCAATGATATGGCACTAATATACGTACTCATGAAGGTTTTGTAAGAGAAATTGATTTAGTGATATGCTTATAAACAACTTTATATGATGCATAATTTGATCTAGTGAAGGTTGCATCAAGTGTTATTTGAAAAGCTAACAATAGGTCCGTTCGCGTACCCTCCTAAAACAGTCCAATTTTACTAAAAAATACGAAATTTAACCAAATCCTGTTCGCATACTCAAAAATTTCGTAGTTTTTCGTAAAAGAGAGCGCTCCTGAGAGAGTAAAATATTTCCCCAACCTACGAATTTTAGCCCAAGAAATTTCTTTGGGCTGATTTTTGAAAATTTCAAATTTGATAGAAATTCAAATAAATTAAATAAATTGCTCGCTTTTGCTGTCAGTTATAAAATTTAAAAACAAATTTTCAAAGAACAGCAACAAGACAGTAATACTATGTGAAACATTTGTTGTTTTCCCGTTCTCTTACTTTTTTGTAGTTTTTTTTTTGGTGAGAGAATTTTACCCCCACTCTTTAAAGTATTTCTTTTTACGAATTTTAGTGCAGAAAGTACGCGAACGGACCTAATAATTGAAAAAAATTCTAATCTTAAATAATTATAATGTTTCAAAATTTGAGGTGATAGAACCATTTTGAAAGAAAAGCATAATTAGATTTTTACTTATAAGTTCAATATTCTTCTTTTCAAAAAAATTGAGTTTTCTGTTTTTAAGGCAGAAAAATAAAATTAAGAAGAACAAAAGATAAATGTTGGTAAATGGGTTGTTTATTGTATTTTTTTTAGTTATTAATTTATTAATCAATTTATTATTTTACTTCCATATTTCATAAAAGTTGTATTCGATTCCAAAGAAAAGAAAGCAAGGTAAATTGAGCTTTGATCTTTTCAACCTTGCTGGAGCTTACAGAACCCTCAACACAATTTGTGCAATTATAAAGGCTTGTGAGCTAGTGAAGCAGCATTTAAAGGAGAAGAACAATTTCAAACATGCTTCTGAAACAATTATACACCTTCATCTACCACAAATGTATGTCCGATCCCATAGCTCTAGAGTCCAGGCCACTTTAAGGAAGGTCAAAACACTTTAATATGCCTTCATTTTTATTAAACCTCTAAGATCTCGATTGAGCAAGTCTACAAGTAATGGAAACGAGATGTCTAAGTTTAACGTTGAACATCATCATCTTATGTACAGCATTTTAATTTCATTTGTTTAGTCAAATAAAGTCAGCCATAGGAGTTCTCTAAAAATTCAAAATGACAAAAGTATCTTATAGGAAACTTTTTGAAAATTTCGAAACTATTGGGTTTTGAATTTTTAAGTCTTCAACCATGAATAGCACTTGTATCATGTCAAACCTATACATAAAATACAATTTTAAATCACTCAGCTCCACGAAGAAATTTGATAAGGGTTTGAAACATGGCACTAAGTCTTCATACATATATTTCGAAAACTTTGTCTTCGCATTTTTTTTAAATATTAAAAACACGTATGCATGTTAATCAATTCTTTTGAGTAACATTGGTAAAAAAAGACACTATTTCAAGGAGAATGACATTTTTCATATGGATTTAGCCAATTGTTTAAAAATAAAGTAGTCATTCCGTGATTTTAATTTTAGCAAAATGTTAAAGATGTATTTTAAATTCGTTAAAAAATAGCTTAACCATTATTTTAGCTTTTAAATTTGCTTAAAATGGCTTTAATTTTAACTCATTATTAATTACACAGGTCGACAAATTTGTCTTACTGGCATAAAAATTGCACTTTTCCAATGGGTTTTCATGGCCTTAATTACAATAAGACTTCAAAAGCAATGTCAGGATTTTGAGATATTACATAATATTCGAAAAATCTTTAAAAGTTGTAAGAATTCACCTGTTTTACAAAAAGCAAAACCGTTTGAAAGTAAGTTTTGCTCTTGTAACAAATCTCTTTCTTTACAATTCTATTATATTAAGTTTTTGAAATGTATTAAAAAATAAAAGAGGCTGGGATGCGACCCACACTGATAACTTCCCATCCCGTCTATCGATTTGTCTTGCTTGTAATTTTTGAAAAGCTATTTGAGTCGAAAGTAAATATTTACCAAGTTTTAGTATTGTTTTTTTTTAGGTTTTTATTTTTTGTAAAAAAAAACTGTCAATTCGATTTTTCTCAAAATTTTATCGAATGTTGAAAACAATATTTCTTATAAGTTAAAATTAGTTAGAAGCCATTATCTCAAATTTTTGAAAAGATATTTGAGTCGAAAATCAATTTTTACCAACTTTTGTTAAATTTTTTTTAGGTTTTTATTTTTTTGTACAAAAACTGTCAATTCGATTTTTTTCAAAATTTTACTGAATGTTGATAACAATATTTTTTGAAAGATAAAAGTAGTTTAAAGCCAATATCTCAAAGTTTTGAAAAGATATTTAAGTGGAGAATACATTTTTACCAACTTTTATTAATTTTTTTTTTAAGGTTTTTATTTTTTGTAAGAAAACTGTCAGTTCAATTTTTCTCAATATTTTACCGAATGTTGAAAACAATATTTCTTATGAGATAAAATAAGTTTGAAGCCATAATCTCAACTTTTTGAAAAGATATTTGAGTCTAAATTCAATTTTTACCAACTTTGAGTAATGTTTTTTTAGGTTTTTATTTTTTGTAAAAAAAAACTGTCAATTAGATTTTTCTCAAAATTTTACCAGATGTCAAAACCATTATTTTTCGTTGCACAAAATTGTTTTGGAGATGAAATCATATTTTAGTCGTAAAATTTTCGAGGTGACACATTTTTTTTCAGTTTTCTTGATTTATAAAAAAACCGTTAATTTGATAAACTTAATTCAAGTTTCTAGCGTCATTGGTTCATGAGATATTTAGGGTAAACCAAAATTTCCACCTTTTTTTTAAACTGCTATGGTAAAAAAACCATCCACCCAATTTTCTCGAGAGCCCTTTCTGCATCTTTCTGCCTTATTATCTGTATAACAAAATTTATTTGAAGTCGATATCTCTTCTGGTTCTTGGGCTATGGACGACGAAAAAAATGTGACGAACGTACGTACACACGCACGCACAGACATCTCTCTAAAAATCTTTTATTTCGACTCTAGGGACCTTAAAACGTCGAGAAATGTCAAAATTTTCAATTCGACAAATCGGACCCATTACAATATGGGAAGTTAATAAAAATAATGTTGAAAACGGGTATTTTTAAAACTTGAGCAAATAGTTCAAACTAAAGTTTGGCTTCAAAATTAGCACACAAAATGAACTCTAAAAATATTTTTCAAAACTATGAAAGTATTAAATTCAAAGTTTGCTCAAATCATCATAAAGAGTCAAGTAAAGACTCAAAATTATTGTGAATTTCCAGAAAGTAAGAAGAAACTAATAATAATATATAATAATAATTTATTTATTAGTTCCATGAACTTTTAACAAATCTTTTTTACAATTTTTTAACAATTTCTGATTCAATTTTTGACATTTTCTAGACTGTTAAGTTTTTAATTTGTACATTTATACATTTTCTAAAAGGAAAGGAATTTTTTTTTATTTTTAAAGTTACACATTTGTCAATTCAAAATTTGTCTGTTATTAATCAAACTCTATTCTTTAAAAACACTTGAAGTTTAGTTTTGAAAGTCTTTAATCTTGTTTCGGATTTTAATTCACTTGGTAATCTATTGAAGAAATTAAATCCGGCATACATCAAGGAGTTTATCGAACTACTTCTGTTACATCGCATCGGTCTGAGGTCTTCGTTGTTTCTTAAGTTATACGGCTGGACTTCTGCTACAGTTGTAATGTGTTCATCGAGATATGGAGGCAAAACGCCCTGTTTCATTTTAAAGATGAAAATCATTGCATTGTACGTTATTCTTTGTTCGACATTCATCCATTTTAACGTTTCCAACATATGTCTTATTGGTGTATATATATTGCATTTTAGTATAGTCCTCAAAGCTTTATTTTGTAGTAATTGCATACGTTGTTTTATATAATTATGACACCCGAACAATATTGTGGAGCAATACAAAAAATGTGGCAGTACGATTGCATTATGTAACATAATTGCATTTGTCAATGTTAATACAGGACGTATTCGTTTAAGGAAACCAACTTTTTTCGCAATTTTTGCACATATATATTTAGCATGGTCTTTAAAGTTCAATTCATTATCTAAAATAACACCCAGATATTTCATGTTATTTACACACTCAATTTGACAACCATTTATACAAACTAGCACAGGATCTCTTATTTTCAATTTCATACATTTAGTTTTGTTTACATTTAGACTAAGTTTATTTGCTTGAAGCCACCGGTTAATGTTTTCTAAATCTGCATTAATTTTTAAGCACATATCTTTTTGATGTATTCCAGAGATATAAATTAAGGTATCATCGGCAAAAAGGACAATTTTACAATATTTAACAACACTTTTGACATCATTTATATACAACAGGAACAAAAGAACACCCAAAAGAGCACCTTGAAGAACTCCTAATTTAATCTCCATTGAATCGGAAATCTCACTGTCAAACTTTGTCCGTTGGGATCTTCCATTAAGATACGAATTAAACCAATTGTATTCTGTGTCAGCAATTCCATAAAGTTTAAGTTTTGTTAGAAGAATATTTCGATCTATTGTTTCGAATGCCCGTTTGAAATCAAGAAACACTGCTATGACTCCTTTACCCTGATCCATGTCTTTTCGCCATTCGCTTGTGATGTGATTCAATGCCGTTTCACAGGAGTATCCAGTTCGGAATCCAGATTGCTCAATAGCCAAGATATTGTTATTTTCGACATATGAAGTAAGCTGCTCACTGACTATACGTTCAAGGATCTTTTCGAACATCGGCAACATATTTATCGGACGGAAATTCTCGCTGTTGCTAGTACCTACTACTTTTTCAACTGGCACAATAGTGGATTCCTTCCAAAGGTTAGGGAAAATCCCATTTAAAAGTGATTTATTCACTAACTTCATGAAAATTGGGCCTATTATTTCTATTGAATCATATATTATATCTCTATTTATACCATAAATGTCTTTTTTATTATTGCACTTTTTTATCACATCACAAATAGAGTTTTGATCACAGTATCTAAACTTAAATCTAGTAGCTACGCTTATCACAGGTTGTTCAAATTGCACATATGGAATCGCTTGATTAATATCACAGACGCTTTCAATAAAGTACTTGTTAAACTTATTAGCTATTAGTTTTTTATCTTTCACTTTTTCTTGTCCAAATTCTATGCTACCACTACAGTTTTTATTTACATTTTCCTTCAAAATAAAAGTTTTAAGCATTTTCCATACTCCTTTTTGGTCACCTGATCTTGATTCGATTTGTTCATATATATATTTGTTCTTAGCTTCTTTTATTTCTTCCTTGTATTTTCTGCAAATATCTTTGTACTTTGCCCAGTTCTCAGTTGTGTCGGAGTACGATGCAATTCTATAGGCTAATATTTGTTCACGTTTTAAAGTTTGAAGTTCCGAAGTAAACCATTTATGTTCGTCATGCTGACTAAAAACTTTTTCAGTTGTCATTGTGTCAACACAGGTTTTTATTTTTCTGTCAAACAATTCGAAAAGTTCTTCGCTGTCCTCGATGAAAAATAAATCAGAGAATCCGACCATTTCTAAGATCTCGTCGAATCTTTCTTTTGAGTATTTTAAATAACTAACTTTTCGTGTTTGTACTATTTGTTTGTTATTCTTGGTACTTAATAATTCTATTTTAATTGTTTCATGATCCGTTATTTTATTATCACAGTCTATTCTTACATTTACTTTATTGCACATTTCTATTTCGGTTATCACATAATCAATCAGAGTTTTTGAGTTTTCCGTTATTCTTGTTGGATCTTTTACTAGCTGCGAAAGTCCTTGGTCCAATATTGTTTCTTCGATTTTCGATCCTTATTAGCCTTAACACAATTCACACATTTCAAAACCTCAGATTGGCACTCAGATCCAATATGCGATCCTCCACATTTAAAACAAACCCTTTGCTCGTTTGTGCACTTTTCACTGGTATGGTTAAAACCTAAACACTTATAGCAGCGCCTTACATGTAAACCATCTTTAACTTCACATTGATCCCAACCTATACTTAGTTTTCCAACTTGTAACGCTTTGTTATAACATTCAACATCGAGTTCAATAACTGCATTAAAAGAATCATGCCTTCTAAATTTATTTTTCCACTGAGCCTTAACTTGCATTTGAGAACACTTCAAAAAATCATAAGCACTTTATAACATCACTGTTTTCCATTTGCTCTGACATATTTATTATTTTGATTCTAGGTTTTTTATTCTCTAACACATTCACATTATAGTTTTCTCCCAATTTGATTTCAATGTCATCTTTAAGCTTTTCAACTGATTTTTCACTAGAACAAGCAACAATTATAGCACCACTGTTTAGTTTTTTAATTCCAGCAACTTGAGCTCCACTATTTGAGGGATTAATGTTAGATTTAATTACACTTTTTGTAATGTCAGCACTTTGAGTGATTTTTGGCTCCACCATCGCAGATGCACTTTTCTTTAACACATTTGAATATGATTTCTTTTCACTCAAACTACTATCAAAAGCTTTTTTTAATTCCGTTATTACTGTTTTATCATTTTCTACCGCACTTGCACTTTTTTCATTATTGATTTATTTAAATCACTTAAATTTTCTTTAATAGATGTCATCTCAGTACTGAGAGATTCTTGCACTTTTAATAATTTTGATTTGCATGCGTCACACAAAATCACAACATATTGGGTCTTTGTTATGGCTGCAGAATCATAACCAGCAAGACCAATACATTTAAGATGAAATGCATTCCTACATCCACCTTCACACTGCACCATCTCCGTTTGTCTGCTTGTCTTTTCACACACAAGACACTCCATGGTTACTTTCACAACCACACTGATTTTCAACGGCAAAACAAACTGTTCTACCAAAATTTAATGTTTTTTTTCCCACTTTATTTAATGAATTTAAATAATTTGCACATCCAGAGTATACTTTTCTTTAAGCTACATCTACGTAAAACGATTTTACATCCGAAATATACTCTACGATCACTATATATTAATAAAAACCCGAGAGCAATCTAGAACAAGTCTTACTCTTACGAAAGTCACTCAATCATTTCAAAATGATTTAAATCGTATCTAGAAGATAAAGTTTTGCACTATGCAAAATCATCATACAATTTATGTTAAGAGATATTTGTAGTTTTAACTAAGCCTTAAAAAAACAGTTTTTGGTTGCTTCTATCATTTTTAAAGGGGCGAAATTTGAATTAAGGACATCTTAATTCTTTTAATAAGTATTGTTTTGTTTGTGACACAGAAAAAAACTTAATTTTGTCGAGCAGTGTTATTTTATTCGTTCTCAAGAAATTCAAATTCAAATTGATTTTCGGGCCAATTGTTAGCAGAAGAATATTTTGGTGGTTTTGGTCTCAAAATGTTCAAATATTTTAAGACTTCTGAGGTAGGTATCTAAAAGCATAACAAATAAACATATTTCAATTTCCAAAACAAAACAAAATAAAACTTTAATTTTCATTTTTCATACAGAAAAATCTTTCCGAGGAAAATTAACCAAAAACAACAAACATTTTTTAAATGATTCTATTGAAATTGAAAATCTTTCATCAGCAACATGAAATCGTTTTCTTAGCTTTTGACAAAACCTCATGCTTATGTTGTTTTCCTAAAATGATGTATAAGTACGCATCAACATATACAACGTATACACATAATAAGTAGGTACATAAATTGTTTATTTCTCTGAAAACATAAAATAAAGTAAAACATAGACTTAGACATTTCTATGCCATCTGCAGCGGAATTAATTTCAAAATAATTGAATTTTCTCATATCTGATGTGCGTTGCGTATCATCATAACATAAATATATAATATCAACACCACCACACCATCTTGGGTGTTACATTGTAGGTTTGGCAGGAAACAAAATCCTCGAGGAAAATTGAAATGTTTCTATTATCTTGGTGAAAGGCGAGAAAACCAAACAATCATTGTTAGGTTTATGAATTATTTCTTTGAACCTTTTTAACGTTAAGTTAATATTTACATTTGAATCAGTCACAATAAGGATTTAAAAAAGGATCAAACATTTTATTTATGTCGATGTCAAGGAAAATAAATTCCTTTTAAAGTATACCTACATAATATATATATGTAGTATTCTTAGATACATGTAGGAGTAGGTACTAGGGTGTTTGCTCCTTTATATCATCAAAACATTTCCAAATCCCAACGACTTATAGCTGCTCTGTTCATTTTCAATTCAATAGATGATGTCGACTGTCCTTCATCCTTGATGCTATTGCTACGAGTATATGCTGGCCGTGCCAGTGCCAGTGCCACTGGTCTATTGTCGTTCGGTTTCATTCAAGAGAATTCAATCATGTAGTAAATACCGTTAATTTCTAATGGTGCAGCCTCCTTGCTGTACGAGTAGTATTTCTCAGAGCTTTCGCACTGTCATTCTACGTTTTGATATTGTGTTTAGATAAGCATAGTACACAGGATGGGATGTTGACAACGGCCTTTGTGTGTTTGTATTTGTGTTCAAAACACAAAATTTCATGTTTTCGTTGTGTTATCCCAATATAGTAGATAGACTTGATGTTAAGAAAAATAAAATTCATTGGAAATTTAAATTAAATTTAGTATAAACTTTTAATGATCAATACATAAATGAAAACTTTTGAAGTAGTTGATAATGATGATAAATCTTGAAAATGCGTAGGGCATTAAAAAATAAATATGTATACATAGGTAATGACATATTATTTATATTATGTACAGTACATATTTATATATTTTTTTTTGAAATGAAGAAAACATCACGTTAAGATTTCTTTGCAAAAGTTCTAAAATCAATTTAAAACTCGATACAATCACTCTTCGTTTATTATTTTAACTTACAGTACTTTTTAATCCAGAAACTTTGTAATTAGAATAGTAGGAGACCTTGAGTTAAATCCAGTAATTCAAATTTTTTGGTTACTTGTTTGTTTTGTTGGCCTTATTAATAATCCAAGTTTCCGACCTTCTGCGAAGAACGCAATTTGTCCAAAAGTCAGAAAAACGCCGAAAATTTCGAACTTTTTTCACTTATTTGTATTTTTAACCTGATGGTCTTCTACGATTTTACGCCAAATAAATTAACTACAGTTTGAGCCTAGGGTTGTGATGTATGTAACGTTTTTGAGAATAAAGTTGTTCAAAAATTAGCTAAAATACGGTGTTTTTTTTACAAAAATCGACGAATTAAGACTAAAAGACAAAAATAGAAAATTTGGCATAAGGTATAACTTAACTTTGTGTGAGATTAAGACAAAAGAAGAAAAAAATAGGAAAGGACCCCCATCCTTATATCCCCTGTTAGACGTACCCCTCCCACCAGAAAAGTAGGTCGTAATACAAAATCAAAGATTGGAAAACAACGCCAACATCAACACTCCTATGATATAACTTTTCTCAAAGCCAAAAATGTTGCTTTTGTCCATGGTATCAGAAAAACATAATTTTAAGTCTCAAAGTTAAAAAGAACAGACGATTTAAAAAAAAAATGGTTTTATCATTTTTGTATGTTATTGAGTAAAATTTATTTTTCAGTAATAAATTTCCCAAACACCAAAAAGTAAAACTAAAAAAAATTTTAGTTTTTAAGAAAACTGAAAACACTAACATCTAGTACATTATTTTTTAGTCAAGTAGTTTTTTCTCTGGACATAAACCGATTTTAACCCTGGTATGGGTTAGTTTGTATCCAATAAATACAATATAATACGATTTTAAGCTGAATGAATTTTTTTCATTTTGAGCCCAATCCTGCCTCTATAATTTTATATATCCAATACTTTCGAAAATACATACATACATAGCTTTTCAAATAGTTTTCTTTTTTTCATTTCAATTTGAAGGTATTTTGTTTATTTGTTACTAATATTTTCATTATTAAAAATGTGTATTTGTTAAACATTGTGGTTCTATTTCGGAAAGTATTGGATACATAGAGACGAGATTGGTCTAATTGGACTATTTTTTCACTTCGAATCATTTTTTTGAAATTCGGTCTAAAATCAAAATTTTAATTATTTAAGATATCGACTGAAAGTAGTTCTAGTGTGATTATTTGTATTTGCATATATATATTATGTGCAGTAGTGTATTGTATAACAAATTCGGATTTTTTTCAATAAGTTTAAAAATAATTTATTAGAATCGCTTTTGTGGTAATATTTCTTGACATACATTTTTCTTATTTCATCATTAATAAATCGTTATTTTGGTAATTTGGAATGGTATTGAAAAGTCACTTTAAAAATAAATAATACAATTCATAATTTTATGTTCTTGACAAATCTAGTGTCTTAGAAATTATTTACCAAATCAAATATGTTTTAAAAATCAATCATTTTTTTCCCAAGTTTGAGGGTCCATGTGGTAAACTGAAATTCTGTCACAAATTGAGATAAAAATTAAAGTTGTTACGTTGAAGTATTTTATGAAGAAATAAGTTAGAATTATTATTGAGTTATTATTTTTCAATGAACAAAGTATTAGAAATAAAAAATATGTGAAGAATTTGGCCACAAGATAGAATTAATAATAATAATATTATGATTCGGGAGCAGGTTCAAATCCTTTATTTAAAAATTCTGTATGATATATGGCCATAGTATCGTACAGAATTTTCAAATACTCCCGAATCATTACTCAAATACTATTTGCTTATATTCTGTTTTTCAAACTACTGTCAATATATGGAATATGAACACCAAGTGCTTGAATGCGCTGTATCTCACTATAACGGGTTATCTATTTTGCGGTTTCAAAAGTATAGGGCTGGAATTTGGCATCTGTCAAACTATGTTGTTAAACCAATTTTTTTCGTTCAGTTGAAAGTCTGACATTTAGGAAAATGGATAACTTAACTATTGCACAACGCAGACAAATTGTTAAAACCTACTACAAAAATGGTCATTCTGCCACATCCACATATCGTGCCTCAAGAGGAGATTATGGTTTACATAACCATCCAACTACACAAACCATTTGGCAAAATTGTGAAGAAATTTGAAGAGACTGGATTGGTTACAGATATTGTAGGGCTTGTTTCGCTCGTACCGCTGAAAATATCGCTGCTGTTAGTGAAAGTGTTGCCGAAGACCCGAGTGTGTCGATTCCTCGTCGTTCTCAGGAATAAGAACTGTCTTACGGCACATTATGGCGTATTTTGCATTTGGATCTACACCTACATCCATATAAAGTCTACCTAACACAACAACTGAAGCCACCTGACCATTCACAACTTTGCGTCGCAGTACGTCGACAAAGCACATTTCTCACTCGGTGTTTTTGTGGGGCTACGCGAAAGACCATGTTTATGCAGATAAACCTCTAACTCTTCAGCACCGAAAAACCAACATTCGTCAAGTTATGGCTGAGATACCGACTAGTATGTGTCAAAAAGGGGTCTATGAAATAACTCCCACGAAATAAGTCCCACTTTTAAAAACGAAATAAGTCCCACCAAAAATTGCTTAAAAAAATGAAATAACTCCCACGAAATAAGTCCCACTTTTGAAAACGAAATAAGTCCCACCAAAATGAAATGATTTAAAAATTTTCTTGAAATGAAATAACTCCCACTCAAAATGAAATAACTCCCCCTTGAATAATATATTTCTTAAATGAATTAAGTCCCACTTTCATAAACGAAATAAGTCCCACTAGTAACAACGTTTGGATTCGTAAAGGTGACGTGAAATAACGCCAAATGAAATAAAGCCAAATTCAAAAAATTTGGCATTATTCGTTTTTGAAAACGAAATAAGGCCAAATTTTCAATTTGGGTTTATTTCACTTTAGAAAACGAAATAAAAGCAATTTGGCATTGTTTCGATTTAAAATTTTGCAGAATTAGGAAAAAACATAAAGTAAAATTATCTTTTGTTTTCTCTCTATGCTAAAACAAGTTTTTTTGAATTGATAGCACGGCGTACTAACAGCTAGGTATGTAAGGGGGGGCATGCTGCACCCCTGCAACCCCCCTGCTTGGGATCACTATAGGATTTGGGGTGGGTGCGAGTTTGGGTATATGCAAAGAACTTTTGCATTTGAGCACTAAAATCAAAGAAATTCCCAACAAAAAAAAAGCAAGAATGGCTCACAGTTATGAAAGAATCACAACGCATTCGTGTTCTTTGCATATACCCAAACTCGCACCCACCCCAAATCCTATAGTGATCCCAAGCAGGGGGGTATGCTGCCCCCCCTTACATACCTAGCTGTTAGTACGCCGCCGTGCTATCAATTCAAAAAAACTTTAGAAAAGTAGCTATTCTAGACAATAAATTAACCATTTTTGCGTGTTCTTTTTAAAAAGCAACAAAAAGAACATTATGAAATTCAATGAGAAACAACGTGAAGAGCAACAAATAACGGCAAAAATTATTAAGCATTCACTTAAAATGCAAAATTATGAAAATGAAATAAGTCCCACTTAAAACGAAATAAATCCCACCAAAATATAAATTTAGGGGTATGAAATAACTCCCACTTTACAAAACGAATTTATTCCCACTCAAAACGAAATAAGTCCCACTTAAAATAAAAACGCGTAACGAAATAAGTCCCACCAATTGACGAAATAAGTCCCACTTTTAAAAACGAAATAACTCCCACTTTCAAAATAGCAATTTTTGGTGGGACTTATTTCGTTTTTAAAAGTGGGACTTATTTCGTGGGAGTTATTTCATAGACCCGTCAAAAAGTGGTCGACCTCAAAAGAATCGATGATTGCAAAAATTCGCGTGGTCGTCATATATGTATGTACATAAATGATGTAGTGTTTTAAACATAATTTCAACGTACAACATTATAATAAACAATAAATATCATGAAACAAATATTTTGTATGTGATTTATTTTCGTTTAATTTTGAAACCGCAAAATGGATAACCCTATAATATAATTCAAAATGCTTTATCTTCAAATACTTAGATACTAAAAAGCGTATTTTTGCCATAATTCTGTTTTAAACTTTTTTTTGAAAAAAAAAACATAACACGATTTATGTACAAATGTTTAAACAGCGACTTTATTAAATACCTAATAATAAAGAACATAATAATGTAAGCAGTATAAATGACAAACAAATCTAAATTAAAAGAGAAATTTACCTTAACACTTAAAAATGAGCATGCCTTTTAATATCACAAAAAAAATCAAGAACATTATGTATGAATATTCAAAACTCTTGATACACTCCACATTAACTGAATAAGCACATATTTTTTTAAAAATTTTAAATACTGCCAAAGAAGTATTGAAATAGGGCTTACCCGATGAACGTGCTGTAACTGATATAGTTGACTGAATAATTAAGTCCTTTTATTTGTACTTTAAAAATAAAAATAGAAGCTTAGAGAGAACAACTTTAATATGTGCATCAAATTATTTTGATTCTGTGTACCGTACAAAATAAAACTAGTAATTAGCATAAACGTAAGTCGTTCAGTTTCAAAAGGTTATCAACAAATAAAGTCATCTAAAACGAATGAAACTTATAAGAAAAAGACGCGTTACTTGACGAAAATGGGAAAATTGTTGAATAACAATTTTCATGGCTTCAACGAGTTGAAAAAAGAATGGTTGAAAAAAGAATGGTTGAAAAAAGAAGGTTGTAACTTAGTTATTTTGACGAAAATAGTACATTTCGATGGCCGGGTTAAACTCTTATTTTCAATATTTGGAAGAAGAAGCTGTGATGAAGCTGTGAAAAGGTTTTATGATATAATCCCCAGTAAGTGTTTTTGAAAAGATTCGGGACTGTAGCTGATAATAATGACATTTTTGAAAGAAATTCATTCACTCGGTGAGTTTAGTAAGAGCTTTGAGAGAGGAGCGAAATGTGCACTTCCTTCCGAACTTATCTATTCTAAACGTTCTTAGATGGTTAGTAACCAAAGTAAATGAGAATTGTTATCGGTTCAAACAAAGAATTCTTAATTTTTGCTACGAAGTTACGAAATAGTAAAAAATAAATGTGAACGTTTTTATCACTACCAAACTTAACAAAAACTTCTTTTATGCCAATCCAAAAACACGCAAAAGATGGGTGAAAGAAAAATAAGTTTTTGGATAGTTCTTTTTTTAACATCTTAAGGGAATAAGAGCGTCGTATGTTCGTGAATTGGTCTGAGCAACAACTTGAAAATGATTCGGATTTTCGTCGGAAAATCATCTTCAGTGATGAGGCTCATTTCTGGCTGAATGGCTTTGTCAATAAACAAAATATGCGGTATTGGTCAGGCAGCAATCCGCACGTACTCCATGAGTCATCATTGCATCCCGAAAAAATTACGTGGTTTATGGGCCGGCGGCCGCGGCGGCGCGGCGTACTTCTTCTGTGATGATCAAGATTGGCACGTTACTGTGAATGGGTATCGCTACCTTTCAATGATAAACGAATATTTTTGGCCCCAATTGAATGGACATGTGGTTCCAACAGGACGGCGCGGCGGCGCCAAAAGCCACTCAGCGAATGTCACAATCAATTTAATGGAAACCAAGTTTGGAGAACGTGTTATCTTGTCGTGCGATTTGACGCTGTTAGACTATTTCCTGTGGGGCTAAGTCAAGTCTATGGTCTATGGTCTATGCCAACAAGCCAGCGACGATTGATGAACTTCGTACGAATATCGAACGTGAAATTGCAGCAGTATCGGCCGATTTATTCTTGAAATCCGTCGAAAATTGTGTTAAGCGTCTGGACTTCTGCAAGCGTGCCCGTGGTGGCCGTGCAAAAGAAATCGAGTTCCATACATAATGGCATCGAACGTACTTTCACAGGAATAAAGAATTCCATTGATATCCAAAACCGTTTTTCTTTATTAAAAAAAACTTTTGTAGCGTGCTTATTGAAAACCCGATATTATCAATATTTGGATAAAATCGAAAAAATATCTTCAAAAATGTGTGTGCGTTATCAGTTGACGAGGAGTGTACTTGTTGATAAGTCTTAAAACTTTAAGTTAAAGCATGGTAAATGAAATGTGTGTATCATATTCCCAAACAAATATATTCTTCTATAAAAATTACGTTCTTACAAATATATATAAATATGCTGAAAAAGAAAAATCGTTTTGGTATTGTGAAAAAAATGCACCCTCTGCTTTAAAGAATTTTGACCAAATAGAAATTCAAAACAAAGAACTATAAATTACAGTAGTTTTACCATACAGCCCTTGTTAATAGAGAATTATGTTCAATAGTGACCATTATTATAGATTTTTATAGACCATTATTAAGATCATGTATTTTGTACGATTTTGTCAAGAAAAGTGTTTAATATAATTAGATTTTTTATTGCACTAAACTTAATTTATGACCGAGAAACTTTGTTTTAACATCACTTTGATATTTCCTGTTTTGATACGATATTTATTGTGGCAATGAATTAAAGCGACGATATAGTTGTCATCAAATAGAATACTAGATCCTGTTAGTGATTTAGGGTTCAAATGAAAAATATATTTGCTCTAGGTAGGATGGATCAAAAAATGGATTTTTCATGTACCTACGAGAAAATCAATATTGTAAAAGTAAATTTTGTATACCTTCAAAATATTTCATTCATGGTTGTACAAATAAATATGTAGGCGCATACATAAAATTTAACAAACACACTTTTCAAAATTTACAAAAAATTATTACAAACATACGAGAGAAATGTTGTCCACATGGGAAATCATAGGCACATAAACAATCATGTTCTCATGAAACCATTTTATTTAAAAAAAGAAGAAGAAAAATCTCAAGCACTTTAGAGATTCGCGACAACAATCAAAAGAATAAATTATAGAACGAACAAAGCAAGGAAATGTTTTTTCTTCTTAGCCTTATTTTCACATCCATTTCTATAGGTACATGTCTACATAGAGGTACCTACAGGCATAGCATACCCACTATATTTTGTAGGTATCCTTTCTGTTCCTGAATCTGTTTCTGTTTCTGTTTGGTATGGAAATCCAATGACATTCTTCAGTTGGAAAGATGTTTTACTTGTGAATGAGTTTACGTTTGCAAGAGAGAAGAGAGATATAGTGAAGTGGATTTACTTTATTCCACCCATGTGCACAACTATAGACTTTACAGAGCACATTGCAAGGATTTGCAGGAGGCCGCATTGATTTCGCGTGTAAAGTGTCAACTTGTGTGAAATCTTTTTAGCCAACCTGCATCATTTGATTTTAAATTTGAAATTAAATTGGTTTTTCCCTGGTTTCTCGTTTCTTACTATTTTTTTTCTATTTTGTTTTTGTCGCTTTCTTGTCTCAAAACTATACAATATATCGTGACAATAAGGACTTTTTCTTGCTTTTCTTCTTCTCGAATAAGGCAAGGACCTTTTGTTGTAGGATTTCTATTTCTAAGTTTATTTCTTATGTCTTCGTTCGTTTTCTACTGGATTGGAAAGATTTAGAGAAGAAAGAAAAAAGGTATCCAATTCTCTTATAAAACACAGAAAAGGTACTGGATTCATTTGCATGGCAATGACACAAAAGACACAAAATTCAGTTAAAAAAACACCTTACTCTAAGGTTCCGATGGCAATGGCTTTGGAGATGGTGATGGCGGCATACCGACTCTATTCCTGAACTGACAGACGACAGTCGACAGACAAACGACAAACGTTCGTGCTGGAAATCTTTTGCCCTGCTTGACTTCATGAAATATGAAATTCAATTTCACAGATTTTTCTAGCTGAAGTGGCATTGTGTTGAAAATGTAGAAGAAGTAAAAAATAAAATAAGAAAAACAACAAATGAATGAATGCATAAAAAACAACTAAGCAAGATCAAGCACTTGTAGATTTACTCGTTGTCGTATACCAACAGCCATCAGCCACTACTATACAGAAGCTTGGGATTCAAGTGGTGTAAGCTTTATGTTAGATCTAATACCGAGGGACACAATTGGATTTCTTCCAGGTAATATCAATAGATTTTGCTATTCATTTGAACACAGCTAGTAATGGTAGACGATGAAATATCCAAATATCTATATGAATTTGTCTTGGTTATATTTTTACGTATGTATATTCAATTCAGTATTGTATTATATTTTCTTTAAGCAAAGCATATTAGGACTTGGATTTTATATATGTTTGTACCATCAAAAACCAATTCACAATAATTGGTTGATTAAATATGAATAAAATGTCAATGACACTTGAAGAAAATTGCATTTCATCATCAAGATTTGTATTTCTATTGTCAGCAAAAAACATTTTCTCACATAAAATTAGAAAGCTTTCTAAATTAGATTAAGATAGAAATCATTTACTTGAATATTTAAAACCAAAAAAAAGAAAATATTATGCATTGGTAATCAAATCACACATCGTCTTCAATAACAATCTTCAAAAAGTTAGAAACTTAAATAATTCCCACTATTTATCCTTTACTTATATCATTCCAAATTCCAAAGATGCCTTCACGTATCTTCACCGCAATTCATTAAAAAGTTAATGTATTTTAAAGTAAATGACCAAAATAAGTTACTTGTCTGACCAACTCATGATGTCGACAGTAAAATCCTTAGAGATACATACCCCCCCCCACTCCACCGTCCCCTCCCGCACACCAAGCCAATAACATATAACAGAATGCAAATTTAATCAAGAAACTTTGTTCACTTTATTTAGCAACAAAAAGTTAACTTACAACAATGTCAGAGCAGAGAGAGAGAGAAAGTCAGTCCGATGATAAACTTCACATCAACATCCATGCATATACCTACCTACCTACCTACCATATCCATACCAGTTGAAGCCAAAGTCAGGGAAAGGCAACTGGCAACCGACAACGGGCAACGTTTTGTTGAACGGCCCCAATATCCCTTCAGATTCACCAAATTAATTAATATCGATGTCCTTTTGGAAAGCACAATTCTCTGATCCAATTTCCGACGACAACAACTACAATAAACTGAAACTGGTACTGGATAGATTTCACAGGCACAGCAGCGATGGTTATGGTGATGGCAATGGCGATGGTGAAATGCTGAATTTGAAGGAATGATGATGTTAGGGTTTGGGAAATGGACATCAGGACGCTTTTGATTACCAATTCATTTGTCATTCGATATTCATTTTTGGTCAGGGGACCCATATTCATATACAATATAAATAGTAAGGCAGTTTCTTCGCTTCCATCCCTCCCTCAACTCTCTGTTGTTTAATTGCCAACCATTTTATTAACTTGTGAATAATATCATTCGTAATAATAATTATTATGGGTCAGTTCTTCATAGTCTCACATCGTCAACGTGGCCTGTTTGGGAGTACACTTGACATACATAGTTCCACATATGAATTTCTATAGAGACATCATAAGTTACAACCATGATCAAAGTTTATTCGTTAATGAGGACAAAGCTTTATGACCGCAAAGGGAATCAGGATTTCCAAATTATTATTTCATGATTAACACTAAAATCTGTCGGCTGGATCTGGATTGGGTTGTTGTCCGTACTTGAAGCCTGAAAGCGTGGAAAGCCTTTATTGTTTAGGTCCCAACGGTAACATTCATCAAGGCATGGAAGGGATATTGCAGGTATATGTTGAGCTATGTGTGTTATCCTTATGTGCGTTATCCAAAGCACATATTTCCTTTTTTTTTTATTTCGAACCGAGAATAATGGATTAGTGATAAATGATAATATATTTTATTTATACTTGATGTTCAGTTGGTGCTGTTCGGTCGTAAGTGGGACATCAAATATAAAAAGGCTACTTCTGTCCAGGACATCATTTATTCAATCTATTTTACTACAGACATACATACATAAATACTTTTCGCAATGGGGTATTTTTTTTGCTGTGTGTATGGTTTAGGATTATATGTATACTGTTCATCTATACACACACATATTTAGAGTTCCTACCAAACATATATTAAATGGGGGAACTTTGTCGAATTCGTTCAATAGCAGTTATAATGAGTAACTGGGAAGGGGCGAGTTCACAAGGAGAGGGCATTAACTTTTTGAGAGATTTTCAAGCACATAAGGGTGATTGGGTGAATTGAGAATTGGGAATTGGGAATAGGGACAAAAAAAAACACTCGAAAACAAAATTATATCAAAACTAAGCTCTATGTTATAAACGACTTTAAAAAAAAAAACTTCAAGGAGACTATGTGCCTGGAAAAACTAATGAAATTTCTCTTGCTATACGTATAGGACGTATGTAAGTAAGTTCTAAGGTCATATTGTCATGATGGAAATAAAGTGATTTGCTAATGCAAAATAATTTTGAAAGTTAAGCTGATCTTTGTCAATCTATAAGAATGATATTTACATTGTTCATATATATAGTATATACCCTTGTGAGCAACAATTACCTGGAATTTATTCATAAATCTAAATTCTTTATATAAATTCTTCTAAATTTATTTCATCCCCTTTTTTAAAATATGTTGTAAAGTCCTCTTTCGTTTTAATGTCAATCTCTTCTATTGATTGGGAGAGGTCAAGGGTGGATCAAAACTTTCGATCACTTAACATAAAGATAAGTTTTAAAACACCTTTAATTTTGTCTAAAGGAGGCTGACAATATTTAAATAACATAATGTATCTTGACCTTACATATTCGACGATCAAAATTTTGCATGATCAGAAATTAAGGCAAAAAATACTACAATGTCCCAAAGGTAGTAAACATTTCTGGTCATTTCTAAAAAAAAAGTACGAAACACCACGTCATCCTGGGTTCCAACGCTCGTCCACAATGACACTCCCTATGTAAGCTCGATTGATAAAGCCAATTTTCTTACAGCACAGTTTGCTGTTAATTCGAAGCTACCAGAGAATGTCATGACTCATGAGTCATCCTGTTCTTGAGAGTGTAAACGATTTTATGGGACGAATCTTCTTTCGCACTCGTGCAGTTGCAAGAGTACTGAAAGACTTTGACATACACAAATCCGCTGGCCTGTATAGTTCCCCCCCGCCTATTGTTCTAAAGAGGTGTTTTTCAACGGTGGCTAAATCACTGCGTAAGCTTTTCCATCTTTCCTACTCTACAGGTCTCTTTCCGAGTGGATGGAAAATAGCATTTGTCCAGCCTGACACTAAAACAGCTGAATCAGCCTCCCAATTGAATTATCATCCCTTCTTTCCAATTTTATGGAAACTATGATCTATTATCAGGTTAAGACATATCTCGAAGAAGGAAAGCTTTTTAATAACCGGCAATATGGCTTTCGTAGCAATACGTTCACTGGTAATTTGATGGTTTATCTAACCGATTAGTGGAACCAATCTTTACATGGTTTTTGAGAATGTAAGACTACTGCACTTGATACGTATTTCAAAAGTATTTAATAAAGTTAAGCTCTCTTATCAAAAATGCTTGCTTGTGGTATTGATGAATCTATTCTTCGTTGGATTAGAAACTACCTTTTTAACTATTTAATACAAGTTGTATTGGATTGTTTTTGATTGCACAAATTCATCAACTTTTGACCAATGGATAATCCAGGGCGGGTCATGTGAGCCATAAAGCTTATACAGTTAAGTTGTATAAGTAAAGATTTCATCTAAAGATTTGTTAGTAATTTAACGACATTCACCAATAATTGGTTTGCTGTCAAAAACAACTAAAATTTTTGTTTTCACGAAATTTAAAATTTGAAAAAGACTTAAGTAATGCTTTACATTATTTTCATAAAATTTGTTTCTAAGAAAAAGAGCAAATATTCAGGTTCTTAAGAAGAAATCTTGAACAAGAGATCGTCAATTTTATATTAAGTTGCCTTTAAATTCCTAAAACTAGCCTTCAATTCCAACTCATGTTGTTGACGCACATGAATAGTGAACATTGAAATGATTTTTACTTGCGACTCATAGGAACTATATGGCAAGTATTGCATTCGTAAAAAAATACGAACTCGAGCTTTTAATCAAATATGACATTACGATGGTAGAAAAGTCAAATAAAGTGGTCGCCCTAATCCGTCCCTCTGTCTATTCAGGTCCCTACAGCCCAAACCATTGTATCAATTGAAGATTTCAGATCTTTTTAAACTTTCTCTAAATTTTTGTTCTTAATTTGGCTTTTTTCTACAAGAAAAACGTATTTTGTTATTGCTCCAGAAGGGTATTCCTCATAAAACCGTTATTTTGTTTTTGAGTTTTCTCAAAAACTAATGGGCCGATTTCAATAATCTTTTGTTTCTGTTCAAGCTCTTGTCGATGATCAAATGATCAAATTGATGATGATGATGGTTTTTGATGATCAAAAATGTAATTATTTTTTTTTTCGATTTTTAAAAAATATTAATTTTTATGTATGTTAAATTTATTTATTTATAAGCATTACATAATTGCATACCAAAAATATTATAAAGACAAAATTTAAAAAAATTATAAATAAACATTAATTAAAAAAAAACCCTCTAATGATTTTGGAAAAAATAAGTTAATCTAGGTTTTTTGAGAAATAAAATGGCATTTAAATTTTTGAGAAAAACTTATTTTGCAGGTAAATTTTTAAATCTTAAACTATAGGAAATATTTTTAAACAGACTTTTTGGAAGAAATCAGCAAGTTCTAGCGACTTAGTCGTTCATTTTATTTCTATCAAAATTGATTTTCTATTGAATAGGTACAAAAGATCTTAAAAAATTAAAAAAATCTACTTTTGAAGTTAATTTGCTTTGGATGTTCTAGAACTGAGATTTAAACAGGAATTTCAATAATATAAATGTCCCAAAAACAGCAAAAGTGACACATTTTTGTTAAACTAATGCCTAATTGAAAAACATAATAAACTTTGCATATCTATTGATATAAACGCTTTGCATCTCTTGAGATTTGAAGTGAAAAGAGATTCTGAAATGTGTAATTTGTGATTGCCACACAAACTATTCTTCCCAACTATTGGGGAGAGTACGATAACTTTGGCGACAAAGTCTAATGACGGATTTGTATAGAACAGTTAAAAACAAGCATTTTTTATTATGGGAGGGGGGTCTATCTCCCCCCCTTTAGGCGGTAGGGGAAATTTAAAAAAATATGTACGTTAAATGGAAAAAAAATAATTTTAAAATATTGGTAATACTTACAACTAAGTTTTATACATTTTTTTAAAGCCAACACTATTGTCTATTAGCTTGTTTTTAAATAAAGTCAAAACTATGCATAGTTTTTGAAAAAAAATTGTTTTGAACTAAAAATTTGTGCAAAAAAAAACTAAAAAAAAAGGTTTAAAGTGTAGTTTTTCAAAACTTTCAAATTATCTACTGTTTTTTTTTAGAATTCATTGCTCTTATTTGTTTTTGATCAAAAACTGAAAACTAGATGACTTTATGTCTTCTAGTTCTTGAGAAAATTGAAAATTACCAAAAAAAATATTTTAATTAAATTACTTTTTCCTTGCTTAAGTATTAACGTAGTCTTATTTTGATAGTAATAATCGAATATGGATTAAGATCTACCTGGGGTAAATTAATTTTTCTTAAATCCAGCTTATTTAAATGCAAAAGAAACTTTGCATGCACCCCATCTTGCACCCGCCGCACCTTGCACCCACCCCAAATCCTATAGTGTTCCCAAGGAGGGGGTTGCATACACATCCCACTGTTGCATATACCCAATTTCGCACCTACCAATATTACTATCAAAATAAGACCACTCAAGCAAAAAAAAAGAATTAAATTAAAATAGTAGTTGTAGTTATTTTCAATTTTCTCAAAAACTAAAAGATGTAAAATCATCTAGTTTTCAGTTTTGGCATGAGTACGATAACTTTGGCACCAAGATATAATAACGGTTTTTGGTAGAGGGGCTTAATAAAAGCATTTTTTACTATACGAGGGGGGGTCTATCTCCCCTCGTTTAGGCAGTAGGGGCAATTTAAAAGAATTATTATTTAAAATTGAAAAAAATAATTAAAAAATAACGGTGATACTTACAATTAAGTTTTATACATTTCTTAAAAGCCAACATTCTGTTTTATTAGCCAGTTTTTAATGCAAGTCAAAACTATGCCTAGTTTTTGAAAAATTTAATTTTAAACTCAAAATTTGAGTACAAAAAGTTAAAAAAAGGTTTAAAGTGTAACTTTTTCAATACTTCAAGATTATCTACCATTGTTTTTATTTCAGAATTTATTGCTCTTATTTGTTTTTGATCAAAAACTGAAAACTAGATGATTTTATGTCTTTTAGTTTTTGAGAAAATTGAAAATAACCACAACTACTATTTTAATTTAATTCTTTTTTTTTGCTTGAGTGGTCTTATTTTGATAGTAATATTGGTAGGTGCGAAATTGGGTATATGCAACAGTGGGATGTGTATGCAACCCCCTCCTTGGGAACACTATAGGATTTGGGGTGGGTGCAAGGTGCGGCGCGGCGGGTGCAAGATGGGGTGCATGCAAAGTTTCTTTTGCATTTAAATAAGCTGGATTTAAGAAAAATTAATTTACCCTAGGTATATCTTAATCCATATTCGATTATTACTATCAAAATAAGACTACGTTAATACTTAAGCAAGGAAAAAGTAATTTAATTAAAATATTTTTTTTGGTAATTTTCAATTTTCTCAAGAACTAGAAGACATAAAGTCATCTAGTTTTCAGTTTTTGATCAAAAACAAATAAGAGCAATGAATTCTAAAAAAAAAAATAGTAGATAATCTGAGAGTTTTGAAAAATTACACTTTAAACCTTTTTTTAACTTTTTTTTTGCACAAATTTTGACTTTAAAACAATTTTTTTCAAAAACTATGCATAGTTTTGACTTGGTTTAGAAACAAGCTAATAGACAAAAGTGTTGGCTTTAAAAAAAGGTATAATACTTAATTGAGGGTATTACCGTTATTTTTTAATTATTTTTTTTCCATTTAATGTACATATTTTTTTAAACTGCCCCTACCGCCTAAACGGGGGGAGATAGACCCCCCCTCCCATAGTAAAAAATGCTTGTTTTTAACTGTTCTATACAAATCCGTCATTAAACTTTGTCGCCAAAGTTATCGTACTCTCCCCTATGGTGATGATATGGTGATACACAAATTCTGTATTTTTATGAAAAAATACACAATCCGTCTAAACCATGAAAAGTTGTGGAGCACACAAAACGTATTTTTGAACAAGTTTATGTCTTATATCGGGTGATTTTTTAAGAGCTTGAGAAAAAAGCTTAAAAAAAACGCATAAAATTTGCAAAATCTCATCGATTCTTTATTTGAAACGTTAGATTGGTCCATGACATTTAGTTTTTGAAGATAATTTCATTTAAATGTTGACCGCGGCTGCGTCTTAGGTAGTCCATTCGGAAAGTCCAATTTTGGGTAACTTTTTCGAGCATTTCGGCCGGAATAGCCCGAATTTCTTCGGAAATGTTGTCTTCTAAAGCTGGAATAGTTGCTGGCTTATTTGTGTAGACTTTAGACTTGACGTAGCCCCACAAAAAATAGTCTAAAGGCGTCAAATCGCATGATCTTGGTGGCCAACTTACCGGTCCATTCCTTGAGATGAATTGTTCTCCGAAGTTTTCCCTCAAAATGGCCATAGAATCGCGAGCTGTGTGGCATGTAGCACCATCTTGTTGAAACCACATGTCAACCAAGTTCAGTTCTTCCATTTTTGGCAACAAAAAGTTTGTTAGCATTGAACGATAGCGATCGCCATTCACCGTAACGTTGCGTCCAACAGCATCTTTGAAAAAATACGGTCCAATGATTCCACCAGCGTACAAACCACACCAAACAGTGCATTTTTCGGGATGCATGGGCAGTTCTTGAACGGCTTCTGGTTGCTCTTCACTCCAAATGCGGCAATTTTGCTTATTTACGTAGCCATTCAACCAGAAATGAGCCTCATCGCTGAACAAAATTTGTCGATAAAAAAGCGCGAAACACATTTCGAACCGAACACTGATTTTGGTAATAAAATTCAATGATTTGCAAGCGTTGCTCGTTAGTAAGTCTATTCATGATGAAATGTCAAAGCATACTGAGCATCTTTCTCTTTGACACCATGTCTGAAATCCCGCGTGATCTGTCAAATACTAATGCATGAAAATCCTAACCTCAAAAAAATCACCCATTATAATGTATATACATACATACACAAACCCTGTGATCTTAGCTTCACCAATGATGTGATTATTTACATTATGTATGTATATATGTACATATATAAATGGTACACAAAAATTATTAAATTAATTTGTGTACTTTATCAAACGATTTATATGCACATATTTGTGTATGCAAAACACAAATTATTAACAGATCATTTGTGATTAGGTATTAAACTGAAATGGTTCAGATGGTATATTGTATTTCTATGACACTAATTAACAAATTTAAACATAATACTTATGTATACATACATTAATCCGTGGGATCTAGGCTTAATAATGAAAAACTGCATTCCATTTAAAAATTCCTTTTCCAATTCATTCAACAATTTCCTTGAAAATTACCTGAAACAAAAGGAAAACACACATTTTAGTCAAACTTTTCAAATATTCATTCATAACATGAAACATACCTGCATTTTAAAAAATTGAACTTTCTGTTCTGTTGGAGCAAACTCTGAAAAGCCCTAAAAGAAAAACACTTTCCCGAGAAAAAAACACAAATTTCCTTAACAGCGAAAACGCACATTCACTATTTCATCAACTGAACAGGCACCCGAACCCATTACACAAAATTCGACGATATTCATTAATCTTTCAATTCAAAAATTCAAATTTAACCGGCGCGACGTTTTATATTCTATAAACTAACTGTAACGTTAAGCCGAACGCGACGACGCACGACGACACCATCGCACTGCACCGTTTCAACCGACTGAGAATACATAAACACAAAGAAAATTGCACTCATCAAAGCTAATATAAATTTGCAACTAAAAATTATTTAAATACACTTTAAATTCACTTTATTTAACATATTTTATTATATTAAACTTTAAAATATTAACACTTATATCAACTACAAAATTTACTCGAATAATTTATATATTTAATTTTTGCGGAGCGACTGACCGAACACAAAAATCAATCAGACGAACTTAACACGACCACGATCGGACTAAAACTGAAACGAAACGAATAAAATCACATTGACACCATATCGGGCCTAACCGTATGCTATGGTTTTTGTAGTTAGGTTTATTGTCTTTTCGGATAACGAAATTCAGTTACATATATTTGAATATTTAAATTGTTTTAAAATAAAAACAAATAGTAATCCATTAATTTGACATTTGACTTATAAAACGGCTTAATGGTTAAATTTTAGATTGGGCTAGAAATAAAGATCTTGATCACATACATGACAAAATCACAGATATTGATTATGAGGGGAAAGTATTGAGAAGAATTTTCAGAATTCAGAAAGAAGGCATTGACTGAAATTTACTAAAATCATGTTCCACTCATAGAATCGAAGAAACGGTCTTGAAAATTTTTCAACCTTATTTTATAATAAGCTCGCACTCAAGGATTATTTTGCACGATACATTTTGAACGATGAAACTTGTTGTTAAGTGAAGATAATTCTTAAAAAGGATTCAATTATTCACGAAAATAATTAGACGTAACATTTAATACAAAATGAAGAAATTAAGTGATAAAATTAAAATCCTTTTAATAAAAGTGCGTTATTTTTATTTGGTCTAAAACATTCTTTGTACTGGTTCAAAACATTAAAACTTTCGATTAGAGCTTATGTGTGGTGAAAATCATACCTTCTTAGAAAGTATAAAAATAACAAAATACTAATTAAAGGGTTTTTCAACAAGGGCGGGTAGATCATGAAAATGTCAATCGTGGCGTTTGAATGTGTGGCACGTAGCACCGTCCTGCTAGAACCACATGTCGTCTAGTTCCATATGGTTCAATTCGGGCCATAAGAAATTAGTTATGTAGCGCTCGCTGTCGACGGTGACCACCTCACTAACGTCGTGTTCAAACAAGTACGGGCCAATTACGCCACCGCCGGCCCGAAATCCACACCAAACGGTAACTTTTCGAGGATGCATTATCACCTGGCGAACCTCGCGTGGGTTGGTCTCGTCCCATACCTATACGGCAATTTTGCTTCTTAACACAGACATTCATCCAAAAATGATTTTTGATTGAACGATTCGAGGCCCAGTCAGCGAACAAACGGCGTTGTCTATGGTCTTGAACTTTGAGCTCCTTGGTCATTTGGATCTTGTACGGGTGTAGGCCCAAGTCCCGAAGCAAAATTCTCCAAGTTGAAGTCTGCGAAAGGCTGAGTTCTTGTGCAGGGCAAAGAACAGATTGCCTCGGGTTCTGCTGTACACTTTCACGGACCGCGGCGATGTTTTCGGCCGATCTTGCGTTCCTTGAACGTACCGGTGTTGGCTGATTGTTTACTGAACCGGTCGTCACAAATTTAGCCACCAAACGTTGAAGAGTCGATTGTGAAGGGCCACCTCGTCTACCGTAAAATGGGCGCAATGCACGCAACGTTTCCGTCAAGTTTTATCATATGAACGTTTTGTTCAATCGTGTAACTTGCCATGATGATTTGGCATAAGCAACTGAATAATAAACAAAAGATTTGACAGATGTCACCAAAACAAAATGGCTGCCACGGGGCGCCAAAAAAATGTTTATTCTCAGGAGAAGATTGGTGTGGAAAGATTAGGAAAATTGCATTAACAATTAGAATACTAAACAACAATATTAAATTACTTCTAAAACAGTATCATAGAAGATTTGATAGTTTTCAAAGAAGGAGATAGTAAGTCCCATATGGACAGCTTGGAAAACAAAAAAAAGTGCAGGAAGTGACGAAATAGATGTAGAAATCCTTAAATTCGGGAAAGAGTAACCTGCTCCAATACTAACTAAACTTTTCAATGCAATCATAAGAACTCAATAAATACTAAGACAATGGAAGCTCATTTCAGTGATACACAAAGAAGATATAAACAGATACGGACCAATCAGCTTAATATCGAAAATTTATACAATTTTTGTCGAAATAATTTTATAAAAACGGACAAAAATGGACGAGAATTCATTATAAATTCGAAAAGAAGACCCTATTTCTCCGCCTCTCTTTTCAAAAGTAATCAAATGCATTTTTCGCATGCTTAACTGGACCGATAGATTTGCAATAAAGACATGGGGAGAAAGACTTAGATTTCCAGATGACGTTGGTTTGTTTTCCGAAACATCAGAAGACAAGGAACAAATGTTGAACGAACTTTCCACCTACGTATAACCAACAGTTGCAGGGGATTTTGGAATGTAAAACAGTTTTTGGACTCAAAGGTTACAATACTTTGTGTCATGACATGCAGATTACAATCAATGGGACTCACATCAAATTCACTCGACAAACTTAGAAAATGTCAAATAAAAATGGAAAAATCATAACTTCCTCACAGCTCACAGAATAAGAAACAAAGAAATTAGAAGAAGAATTAACATAACAGAACCAATTTACCTCAACCAAACGAATGTAGACCGAGAGAAAGACCAAATATTAAGATGGATGGACGATCTTTTATATTTCAACAACAACTGGTATAACGTCGTAGAAGCACAATTTTGAAAAAGAAGTACAAAGGTGAAGACGTTTTGATTCCACGGCTTCTTTTGATTCCAGACGACATAACAGAATAATAAGAACTTTGTTTCTGAAATTTATTAGTTTTATACCAATAGTTTAGATAGGACAACAATTTAATTAAAGCCACTAGCGTTATTGGCTCTTGAGATAGTCGGGGTTCTTGAAATATGAACGATGAAAAATTGTAGATATAGGGTGTCGGTGACAGGACTGAACCCTGTGGTACACCATAATTTTTGTTTGTGGTCGTCAGCCTCGAAACATTCATTGCTTTAAGACTATTTAATTTTCCAGTTTCTATATTGCAACGAAGACACGCGTTTTCGATAAGAGAAACTTTCTAAATATCAAGCTCAATAAACTTATTTTCCAAAATTCTATGTAACAATTTGTTCCACTGTTCGGTATGATAAACCCTGAATTGTCCATTTAAGCTATTGGTGAGAGGAAAATATACTGACTTTAATTAAGAAGCTGTCAACCTAAACGATATTTCTTGAGCTGATAATTATCAGCTCAAGAAATATCGTTGATTGGCGATTCCATTAACTTGGAAAAAAAAGAGACTTAAGTGCCTTCGATCAATAATAAGAGAGGGATTAGGATTGGTTGAGTTGGAAATAATAACCGTTCACGACTCACTGTTCAAGAATGTTGTTGTAAAGCCGTTCGCATAAGCTTATCAAAAATCTTCCCACAGAATTTTTACACACATGAAATTCTAAAACCCTAAATCTTTTACACACGCACTGTTAAAACAGAACATGGTCTATAGAAATTAAATCAAATATAGAATAAAAACATGATTCCCGATATCAATAAATTTCATAGCCAACGTTGTTCATGTTCCTATTTTTCAAAGATGGGAACAGTTTCGAGGGAAGTTCTACTCACGATAACACTCAATTTATTCGGAATGCAAGTAAGATTGATGTTCAAATGGTAGACATGTGCATTGAAGAGGACACAAGCGTCCACAGGTTTTTCTCAAAACAAACCTCTGTCTATCAACTCCTACTCTCACCTCCCCGTGGTGAACATCGGGTGCCTATTACCTCAACTGGAGATTGGGTTCCAACCCCAGTGGAAAGTTGTTGGGGGCAGCAAACGAGAGATGGGGGGAGAGGTGCGTCCACTAAGGCACCTCTCCTTATCCAGACGGCAGCGGACGAATTCTCGAGATGGAAACAACGGTGGCGTCTACAGTTCCAGTAAGGTTGAACTACTTAGTGAACACCTTATAGGGCTTCTACGACTTATTCGGAGCCCAGGCCTATAAGGAGCGGTTTATCCGGCTCCCCGTCCTTGAAGTTATACTAAGGATCTGGCCCTCCAGGTTGGGGGTTGTGCCGTCAGGGTGACTTCCTGACCACTTAAAAATTTCATAGTTGCGAAGCACCAACAAGCCTCGGATACGGACGGATTTACTGTTGACAACCTAAGCAAACGAATTAAGGACAACGAACTTCGGATAAGTACGTGGAATGTTAGGTCCCTTAACAGACCACGTGCAGCCGAAGAACTAGCGGAGGCCCTAGACTGCTATAAAGCAGACATCACCGCCATCCAGGAAATACGATGGGATGGGCCGGGCAAAAAGAGGATGAAAAACTGCGATATTTACTATGGTGACTGCTACCAAGAAAACCAACAGCGCTTATTTGGTTGCGGTTTTGTCATTGGAGCCAGACTTAGGCAACAAGTCTTGAGCTATAGGTGCATCAATGAGCACCTCATGACCATCCGCATCAAGGCTAAATTCGGCAACATTAGCCTGATATGCGCGCACGCCCCCACAGAAGAGAAGGATGACAACACCAAAGATATGTTCTTCGAGCTCTTAGACAAAACATATGGGAGTGTCCTAGCTACGATATTAAAATCGTCCTGGGCGATTTTAATGCCAAGCTAGGAAGGGAAGAAATCTTTGGTGCAATAATCGGGAAAAACAGCCTGCACGACAACACTTCCGACAACGGATTCATGCTCATAGATTTTGCTGCGGGGCGAAACGTCATGGTAGCCAGTACGCGTTATCCACACCTCAACATCCACAAAGGAACTTGGAGATCTCCAGATCAAACTACCGTCAACCAGATTGACCACATTGCGATCGACGCCAGACACGCTTCCAGCATCATGGATGTCCGAACTTTCCGAGGAGCTAACATCGACTCGGACCACTACCTTGTTGTAGCCAAGATAGCACTTCGGGTTTCCAGGCCCAAGGCAAAACAGGGAGATGCTGGGAGAAGGTACAACGTCGAACGGCTACAATCGCAAGAGATCGCCAACTCCTTCTCCGACCGAGTTACAAGTAACCTCTCTCGAAGTTCTGTGCCGCCAACACAATGTATAGAAAACCAGTGGCAACATTGCCAAGACGCACTCAGAGAAGCCGCCTCTGACGTGCTGGGTTTCAAGCAACCACCAACAAGGAACCCCTGGTTTGATGAGGAATGTCGGCAGGCAAATGCAGCCAAACAACAGGCACGCAAAGCGGCGCTGCATAAAAGGACGAGAGCTGCTCATGAGCTCTATGAGCAGAAGAGGCGAGAGGAACACCGACTTCTCAGAAGGAAAAAGAGAGAGCATGAGAAGCGTGCGGTCGAAGATGTTGAGAGGCTTAAAAACAGGAATGAAGTTCGAAAGTTTTATGAACAGGTGAAACGAAATTCACAAGTACATAAACCTAGAACCGAAGGCTGCAAAGACGAAAGTGGAAACATCATAGTGGAACCGCAGTCAATGCTGAGGATATGGAAGGACCACTTCTGCAGACTGTATAACGGCGACGACGAACCGAATTCCGCTGTCAGGCAGGATGATCCATTCAATATAGACGACGAAAGCCAACAATCCCGTCCTCCCGACTTAGACGAAGTAAAGATTGCT
This sequence comes from Eupeodes luniger, assembly GCA_951509635.1. Classification (NCBI taxonomy): domain Eukaryota; kingdom Metazoa; phylum Arthropoda; class Insecta; order Diptera; family Syrphidae; genus Eupeodes; species Eupeodes luniger. Next base: position 95,995,544 of record OX608073.1, on the reverse strand, counting down.
ATATCTAAGCTGAAGTCTAACAAAGCCGCTGGATGGCCTGAATGCCGAGCTCTTTAAAGCAGCTGGAGATGAGTTGGTTAGGAGCATGCACCAACTTATCTGTAAGATATGGTCGGAAGAAAGCATGCCCGATGAATGGAACCTCAGTATTGTTTGCCCGATCCTGAAAAAAGGAGACCCTTTAAACTGCACCAATTATAGAGGAATCAGTCTACTTAACATCGCCTACAAGATCTTCTCTGCCGTTATATGTGAACGTCTAAAGCCCATCGTCAACAACCTGATAGGTCCTTATCAGTGTGGTTTTAGACCAGGAAAGTCCACAGTCGATCAAATATTCACATTACGGCAGATCCTGGAAAAAACCCAAGAACACCAAATCGACACCCACCATCTTTTCATCGATTTCAAGGCCGCATATGACAGTATCTATAGGGACGAACTGTATAGAGCCATGTCTAGTTTTGGCATCCCTGCCAAACTCGTCCGTTTGTGCAGGATGACCATGGAGAATTCACGCTGCTCCATAAAGGTTGGAAACAACTTAACAGAACCTTTCGATGTCAAAAAAGGTTTTAGACAAGGTGATGCGCTGTCATGTGATTTTTTTAACATCGTACTTGAAAGAATAGTGCAAAAGCTCACACGTCAACACTAGAGGCACTATCTTCCAAAAGTCTGTCCAATTACTTGCATATGCTGATGACATTGACATAATCGGAAGAACTCAGCGTGATGTCAATGGGGCTTTTGTGAGTATTGAGGCAGAGGCGGCAAAAATGGGTGTAACGGTTAATGAGGGCAAAACAAAGTACATGCTGTCATCAAGAAAGGACCTACAACACCGACGTCTTGGTCAAAACGTCACCATCGACAGACGTAACTTTGAGGTAGTCAAGGACTTCGTCTACCTAGGCTCCGCTGTAAACGCAGACAACAAAACCAGCGCTGAGATCAAACGAAGAATAACTCTTGCTAACCGCTGTTTCTTTGGGTTAAGAAAGCAATTGAGTGGTAAAATCCTCTCTCGAAAGACCAAAGTGTCGCTATATAAGACCCTAATCATCCCCGTCCTGCTATACGGTGCAGAAGCATGGACCATGACAAAAGCGGATGAAAGCACCTTGGGTCGTTTCGAGAGAAAGATTCTTCGGGTGATCTACGGTCCCGTATGCATCGAAGGGGAGTGGAGGAGAAGATGGAACGACGAACTGTACGGGCTGTACAGTGACGTAGACTTAGCCAGAAGGGTAAAAGTCCAACGACTAAGATGGCTGGGTCACGTAGAGCGCATGGAAACCAATGCTCCGGCCCGGAAAGTCTTCGAATCCACACCTACAGGACAGCGCAGTAGAGGTAGACCGCGAATCAGGTGGCGCGCACAATTGGAAGGTGACCTCACCCAACTCGGAGCGCGAAACTGGAGACATCTAGCTAGGGACCGAGCTAGATGGAGAAGTTTGTTGGGTGAGGCCCTAGTTCACACAGGACTGTAGCGCCACCTTAAGTAAGTAAGTAAGTAAAATTCCAAAATTGTATAATAATAATAATATATTAATTAAAATTAGATGAACACCAAGCAAAATCATTTTCCAGAATGTGAATCTGAGAAAATTTGGGTTTTAAATTGTCCAATCAGTTCTAAGAATATCCTATTTACCATATTCTCCAGTTTCTAGTTGTCTTATGTCATTGAATCGATACATTTTTTTTAAATATATGAGTCCTTATAGCCAACACACGCATTTAATTAATGTAAAATAAAAACAATTTCTTTTAAGAAACCTTTTCATTCCAACAAAATAGGATTTTAATGATAAGTCTGGTTTGAATTTGATGATAAAGGGCCAGCATGACAACCATAATAATACGTTTTAAATGAAACCAAACTAAATGGAACGGATGAAACACGTTTTTTCGTCCTGTAATTTAAACGGCACAAACCCACACACAGGTACCTACACACGTTATTTATTTGGGCTTCCATTTAAAACTTCCTCCACATCACGAAACAATGCCCGGATATTTTGTTTTTCTTTATTTCTTCTAACTTTGTCCGCGGACATTTATTACTTTTTAATGAGCCATTAAAATGTGTCCAACATCTCCCTGTTTGTGTGTGTTGATGGGGAGTCCATGAGAAGGCGGCTCCCAAATGATAGGAGGGAGGGTCCATTTCATCAGGCGAGGCGCAGCGAAAACCCAGCCCAGCGGACAGAAACGATTAAATTTATAATAACCCACATCAAAACCGGTAAAACGTTCAGCTTTTTGCAGAATAAGTTAGATAGGTATATGATTGATTAGAAAATGTCCTTCTTTAAACGAAAGCAAGCTACCTATGTACATATAGCTTTCTATCCATAACCGATTTGAAACTCATATAGAAAATATCCTTTCTGCAGACAAACGACACATTATCACATTCCAGAGTCGATCAATCAATCAGTTTTCCGTTGATTGGAATCATGTTTCTTGGTTTACGGGAGCAAACACATTCCGCCTTTTGCTATAAGTATGCTTAAGAAAGTCTAATTGATTTGCCTACAAATCTCTTAAAATAACTTTTTTCCAAGATGATTGATGGTAGTTAATTTTGTTGACAGGTCAAAGGTTCAATTTGTAGCTGATAATTCAGAAAAGACGACTCCAGACCACATTCGCGTCTTTGGACAAAGTTAATGGGTTTTGCTTAGAGCGAATTATTTTTCTTGATGAACCTATAGCACATCTATACCACCAACAATTGATGGGAAAACCAATTTTGGAATTTAATTTAAAAAGGACATTTCGACGGCTTCAATAAATTTTGGGGTTTAGACATTTTTTTCTGAGACTACAGCACTGTATCAAGTATAATTTGTAAATTATTATTGATTGACTCGTTACGGCCAGCGCCGGCCGCGCGTCGACGATGTTAAAACCATTAGTGTTCAAAGAGGTTCGAGTGCGATAGAATTGAAATTGATTCTTTGATGTTTTAACATCCTTTTGCCTTTTTGGTCCTTCATAAAATGGCAAACTCAAAGACCTAATAGTAACTAATCAGAAAAAAAGGTTCCTTAAAATACTATAATCAAGTGAAATGAAGTAAGACTTTCAATGGTAGAGTAAGAAAATAGAAGAATCAGCTACAATCCTATGTTTTTAAAGAAGAAAAGGCCTTACATTTAAACATAGTGCGAGTGTTAGAAAAATAGGGAAGGATTTAAGAGGAGGTGCCAGTGAGAAATTGACAGAGTTCGGTAAAGCATTCCATATTCTCGATGTGCTGTTAAAAAAAGAATCTCTATACTTGACAGTACGTCCGAAATTGAGCTCAAGGTTAAACTGATGAGTATTCCTAGAAGTGCAAGTATTACGGCTGAATTGTTCGAGGGGGGGGGGGGAACTGGCTATTTCGACAGAACATTGTTTGTAAAAATATCGATAAGACAACGAAAGGCACGAAACATTGCAGCGGTGTTCGATTGATGTATTTGTTTTGATTATAGTTCCATCGCCTATCATTTTTAAAGCTGTTACGAGAAATCCTAAGCCCTTACAGCATTTTTGGCAATATCGAATATTTGATCATTCCATAAAAGGTGATCTGAGGTACAAATACCACAGAGTACTGAAAGTTGATAAGTTTTCTGGGTGCAAGTGCCACTTATGACGGCATCGGAGCGGCGCGGCAGTGGGTTTCGCTTAAGCGACAGGAGACAGAATTGAGTTTTTAAAGCATTAAATTCTACACTGTTCTTGATTCCCTATTAGACAATGCTACCGAGATCAGAATTCAATGAGCTTATCATACGCTGCCGTTGAAGTTCCATATCCAAAGGATAAGGATGTAGCATTGTAGTCAGCGAAACAGTTTAATGGATTAGAATTGGCAGACAAGGGATCGTTTATGAATAGAATAAAGAGAGTCGGAGTTTTAGACTTGAAACCATCCAATACAACCATCCAATCCAACGAAGCAGAGATTCGTCAATACCAAAAGCACTAATTTGCGATTAGAGAGCTTCGTGCCAAACTCTTATCAAATGCTTTTGAAATATCAAGTGCAATAACCTTACTAACCTAACCTAACCTAACCGAACAGTGGACAGTCAAATCACCGGTGGACCTATTGCTATGGTAGTTAAGAAGATAATTGATCTGATTAAGCTGATAATTGATCAGCGTTTCAATAACCTTGGAAAGAAGGTTAGTGCAATTGAACGATAGTAAGAGGAGGGAGACTGATTCAACTGTTTTAGGGACAGACTGGACACGTGCGGTTTTCCATTTGCTCGGAAAGAGACATGTAGCGTTGAAGAACACCTCTTTAGAACAATAGGGGGATACTATATGGGCTAGCTGATTTGTGTATGTCAAGGTCTTTTGATACTCTTGCAACTGCACGAGTGCGAAAGAAGATTTGTTCCAAAAAATTGTTTACGCTCCGAAGTACAGGAGGACTCATGACAAACTGTACTGTAAGCAAATTGGCTTTATTAATCAAGCTTACGTATAGAGTGTCTTTGTAAACTACTTTTGAAACAGAGGATGACTTTGTGTTTCGAACGTTTTTTTCAAATGTCTTAATGTCTTAATTTGGAGATTTGCATGAATGTCCCTAAATAATCTCTATCTAGAGACTTATTTCAGGTTTTCTCAGTTCTTTAGAGCTTTTTCCCGAAAGTGCTACGTGTGTTTAATGTATAGTAACTAATTCTAGTTCATATGTACATTAAGGCTTTTTGCAACCATTAAATGAAGATAATTTTAAATTTCAGCTTTTTTGGGCAACCTAATACCCTCTCTCGTATGATTATTGTGTGTCCATAAAAAAGATAATCGTCAATTCACAAGGATCTAAGTAAATTCTAATTTATTTTATTTTACAAGAAACATATACAGAGATACAAAAGTACGTACCCTTTTTGGTCACTTGAATTATAGACCATACAAAGTTCAAAAGCGATTTGTGCTACGTGCAAGCACAACAGTTTACACACAGTGTAGGTATAGATATACATAGGTGGGTACTCATCTAAGAACATTATATGAAAACCAACGAGAAGTACATGAAAATTGCTACTCCTATACCTTTTCCTGACAAAATATGTACCCCCAAGCACTAAAAAGCGGAATATTATAATGTCACGAACTTACATTACCACTCTCCTAACTGTGTGTATGTAGGGACATGGCGTTAGTGTAGGTAGCGTCATTGGTCCGTTTTAACGTGTCCTGTGACAAGGAATGCTCTTCTGGTTGCTCATTGCGAAAAACGGGATCGTAATTGCGATGGTAATATTGTTCTAAGTGCCTTGAGGGATGGAAATGAAAATAAATTAAAGGGAAAGAGTATCAACAAAAAAATCGAGTGCTGGCAATACTGTCGTGGCGGTAGTCCTGTCGCTCCGCTTCGGTCGTCGTTGTCTATGTCTTGCTTAAAAGACTCCTTATATCTCCTTGTTATTGAAAAAAAATTACTGCAAAACTTTTGATTGTAATTAGTTTCTACCCCTCAAGGCTTTTATACATACATATATACTTACATACACATACAAACCTACCTAGTAGTTGAATAATTTCAATGACACTTTCCTTATACTGATTGTACTTTTGGACTAGAAGATGACAGTGTTAGGTATATTGGTTCAGACGGTAATTGTACCGCATGAAACCAAAGCCCTCCCGACCGAAAAATATGTAAACTTCAATACCTTAAAATGAAAACTTGGGTGAACCTGAACTAACAAAAAATAAATAAAAAAGAAATAAGGGAAAACATCTTCCCATTTTAGTTTTGCCCCCAGCTAATCCTATTTAGCATTCGTCAGATGCAGAAATCTCAATTTACAAACATTGTATAGGTGCAAATTGGATGCTATGTTGAAGAATCGATTCCGATTTGCTGTCAGTTGGAATAAGGTTTTGAATTTGGACAGAAGTGCAAATCGAACCTTTTCTTTTTTTTTATCTTCTTTCGTATTTTTGTGTTGGTCTATATGACTGCCATTACCTGGGTTTGGGTTTGGGTCTCGGTCTGGGTTTTTGTCGTGGATCTGGCAGTGGAGTCAAAAGCAATTGTAAATTTTGTGTTGGTAGTGAGTGCTGTGACACTCGTTATTGCATCATTGATTCATAATGTTTGCGTAATTCGAAAATGTATTTTTTTTTCTGTATTGAGTGACGAATCCTTTCCGTTAGGGAGTTTTTCTTTAAATTAAATTATTTTAAATTTTCAAAGAACGTTTTAAGCTACTGCAATATAAGTGCACTCACTGTTGGCACCGACCATGAGACCAGACAACATTTGTATAGCACCCGAAGCACGTGCCTGATGCAACAAAACCTTTTACGGTTGCACTCATTCCCACTGTTGCTTCGTGGGACCGATGGTTCATGGTCCAGGACTTTATACTTAAATTAAAGTGTAACTGCTTTGCGGGCGCGTTGGAAATTTTCGCATGTTATACAACACCTTCACACACACCATTTAAGGCACAACACCTACCACTACTACATCAGAAAAAGAAAGAAACTTACAGAATAGTGAAATCGTTACAAAAGGACGATGTTGGTGTGATGTTTTCTAGGCTACATCAACATTATCCTCTCTTTCTCTCTTTTCCTCTTGGATGGTAATTTCTTCGCTTGAAATTTTTGTTTTTCAGGTATTTCCTTTTTAGTAATTTCAACAACAATTTTCTGTTTTATTGCAACAAAAGTTGCAACTTACAAGACTAGAAAATAAAGTTCTGGTTTCTTTTTCACAAGATTGCAGATTTCAATTTATCAAACTGCATGAATAAAAAGGTAACTATCTCTCCGTAGGTAATCTTGATTTTCTTTTTACTTTGAGGAAATTTCTGTGAAACAGTTTTGCTGCCTCATTTGCATCATACCTTCCTATAGTTCCTATGGTCTGGTAATATGGTAAGAGAGGTGCAAGAGATTGCAAATAGGAAACAGCCATTGGCGAACGTGATAGGAATTTAATCGATTATGGGGTAGGGTAAATTTATTTGAAGAATGTCTTGTAAACTTTTGTATGAAGTAAAATAATTTTATTTTGTAATTCGGAAGAATAATTTTTAAGATTAAGAAAAACAAATATTTTAGGTAAATTTAAATTCCCAATTATTCGGAATTGAAAATATTGCAATTTCTCAATATTTTCAAGGTACCCTGCGTTTTTTAAACAGTAAACGATTGCTGTACAGCTCCCCCACTCACTTTCTATGCGTAGATGACGCGAAGAACTTTTCTCTCGAAACGCACAAGGTGATTTCATCCGCTTTTGTTACAGTCCATGCTTCTGCAACGTTTAGCAGAACGGGGATGATGAGGGCATAACATAGCGACACTTTGGTTGTTAGAGTGAGGGCTTTACTATTTAATTGCTTTCTTAGCCCAAAGAAACAGCGGTTATCAAGGGTAATTCTTCATTTGATCTCAGCACTGGTGTTTTTTCTGCGTTTATAGCGGAACCTAGGTACACAAAGTCCGTAAGTACCTCAAAATTTCGTCTGTGGATGGTGACGTTTTAATCGAGAAGTCGTCGGTGTTGTAGGTCCTTTCTTGATGATAGCATGCATTGTTTTTCCCCTTCTTAACCGCTAAACATATTTTTGACACATTTGCCATAATACTTACAAAAGCCCCACTGACATCACACTGACTTCTTCGGATTATGTAAATGTCATCAGTATATGCCCGTAATTGGACAGACTTTTGAAAGATAATGCCTCCATAGTGTTGACGTGGGAGCTCTGCACTATTCTTTCAAGCTTTTTTTTGACAACGAAAGGTTTGGTTAAGATGTTTCCAACCTTTATGGAGCAGCGTAAATTCTCCATACTCATCCTGTACAAACGCAAGAGTTTGGTGTATGTTTATCCTGCCAGCGGAATTCCGTCTGCAGAAGTATTCCTTCCATATTCTCAGCATTGATTGCAGTTCTACTCTTATTTCTTTATGATGTTTCCCCTTTTGTCTTTGCAGCCTTCGGTTTCAGGTTTATGCACTTGTGAATTTCGTTCCACCTGCTCATGAAACTTTGGAACTTCAGTTCTGCTTTTGAACATCTCAACTCTCAACATCTTCGACCGCACGTTTCTCATGCTCTCTCTTTTTCCTTCTAAGAAGTCGGTGTTCCTCTCGCCTCTTCTGCTCATAGAGCTCATGAGCAGCTCTCGTCCTTTTATGCAGCGCCGCTTTGCGTGCCTGTTGTTTGGCTGCATTTGCCTGCCACATTCCTCATCAAACCAGGGGTTTCTAGTTGGAGGCTTTTCGGAGCCCAACACGTCAAAGGCGGCTTCTCTATTTGCATCTCGGCAATATTGCCACTTGTTCTCGATACATTGTTTCGGCGGTAGAGAACTTCGAAAGTAGGTACTAGTGACTCAGTCGTAGAAGGATTTGGCGATTTCTTGCGATTGTAGCCATTTGACGTTGTATTTTCCCAGCATATCCCTGTAATGCCTTGGGTCTGGAAACCCAAAGTTCTACCTTTGTTAACACAAGGTAGTGGTCCGATTCCATGTTAGCACCTCGGAAAGTTCGGACATTTATAATGCTGGAAACGTATCTAGCATTGATCACAATATGGTCAATCTGGTTGACAGTAGCTTGGTCTGTGGAGTGTACCTTTTGTAGATGTTGATTAGCGGAATATCTTGAAAACAAAGTAAACAGCCCTTTCCATGAAATATCCCTTTTTTTCTTTTAAATTATTTTGAATTATACTAGAAAAAGTCATGTTCGAAAAATTCTCTTTGTCATGAACTTTCTATTCGGGCAAAATGTCCCTTTTTGACCTCTTAAAATTTCACTTAAATTTTGGAGAAGAAGAGGACAACAACGTTAAAATGTAAGCTTTTCGACTTACATTTTTATCATGAACATTTATTAATTTAAGATTGGCTTGTTTGTTGTTGTTGTTGTTGTTGTTCATTCAGCGATTTCAAAGTTATCGAGAGTATGGGCCAAATTCTTCTTCTTCAAATATATCGAGAACTTTTAAAAATATTGCACTCATGAATGATTGTGCTAATGCAACTTGATAATCATTACCGACACCTTTTTGGTATCCAGCCTCCAAGCGGAAAGTTTAACGATGGGCGAGATTGCAATGGATTGTAATCTAAAGGGAAATGTTTTGGTCAAGACCCTTAGCAAATACGTAAGAGCTGCCTTGTTTACTCTTTAAAACTGCTGAAATACTAAAAATTTTTATAATCATATATTAAATGAAATCCCCAAAAATATAATTTCAATCTTAAAATAGTTCAGAAAACTCCAACGGATATGAATGACCTTTTTTTCTTCTTTCTTAAACAATAGGAGATATATGGAAATCGTTTGAATTTTTGTATTGTTAAATTGATTGCATCACATATTTTTGTACCATTTAACAAATATTTAAAAAAAAAAGTAGTATTCGCCACTTTTAATCAGAACTTAATTTAAATAAAAATTCATATTCATACAATTTCTGAACACGAAAGACACTATCAGCAAAACATCGAGGAAAATTTTGTGTATCCACTCAGTTACTCAGCTCTAAATTCGAAGTAATATCTTATTTGGGCAAAACTCTTGATAGCTTTTTAAAATTCAGGAAAGCAAAAACATGACGGGTGAAAGATTTTTCTGGCGAAACTCCTGATAGAGCTGAATATAATGACTTCAATTTTTACTAACAAACATTGCGAAGTCATTTTTGATGAGAAACAAGAAACTATATATCTTTTCGTGGACTTCAAGACAGCGTTTGATACTGTGAACCAAAGATTGTTGCTATATAAGCTCTTCGAGATGGGAGTGTCCAGAAAATTGGGAATAGTAATCCAAAACTTGTACGATGAACTCTCAGCAGCTGTTTGAAATGGAGATGGCTTGTCTGAGTCCTTTTCAACTAAATTTGATGTAAGACAAAGATGCACGTTGAGTCCAACTTTTTTCGAACTATTCATCGATAACATAACGGATTTCTTACCAGGAAAAATACAATATGCCGGTGTTGATGTTAGACCGCTATTGTTCGCTGATGATATTGTCCTGGTAGGTTATTTTCCAAATTCATTGCAGCATATGGTAAATAGGCTCTCGGACTACTGCTGCAGGTCGAATCTGGAGGTCAACCCATCTATAAATCGAAGGTTATGATTTTCAAGAATGGTGGTGGTAGGTTAGCAAAGAGGAACAATGGCTTTTTAATGGGGAGAGAATTGATGTTGTAAAGGAGTTTAAATATCTTGGTGTTACTTAAAAGAACCTGAAGGAGAAATTAGAGAAGGCCAAAACAGTTGTCAACTCAACATGGCGAAGCCGTTTTACAAATAAAACTATAACACACAGTAATAAATTCAGAGTTTTCGGAGCAGCGGCAGCATCTACAGAGGTATTATGTTAAAAGAAGTTTTATCTACAATTTAACATGCATAAGTATGCAATAATATTGAAAACTAGTTTGTCTCCGTTCTTAATAAAATCGCTAAGGCTTCAGGCCCACTACATTCTTAAAGTGATGAAGATTTTTTTTTTTTTTTTTTTTTTTTTTATCCGATGGAAATCTTCAAAAGACACTCGGTAAGAATCGGTACCGAGTAGTGTGGGACTCTTACCGCACTAAAACCACCGGTGAATCAGGACCAATCTATGAAAGATCGACAAATGATTTTTATTTCTTAAATTTTTAAATCGCATTGGGGGAAGTTTAAGGTTATAACACTTTCCCGTAGCTTTTAGACCATCAGCTCATGAGGCTTGGTTCTTCTTAATCTCCGAACATTGTCTCGTACATTTAATACGGTCTCCATTTCGGAGTTAGTATGACTTTGCAGTCGCTGATTGTGTGATACAGCGTGTTTCTTAACCACTTCTGTAACCATTTCAATTTGAAGGTCACGATGTAGATCGCTATTTCTTATATACCAAGGGGCATTTATTATTCCACGAAGGACCTTGCTTTGGAATTTTTGGATGGGTTCAGCATTTGTTTTCTTTGTACAGCCCCATAGTTGGATGCCATATGTCCAAACGGGTTTCAATACTTGCTTATATAACATTAGTTTGTTCTGGATAGATAGGTCAGAGTTCTTTCCTATTAACCAGTACATTTTTCTGTACTTCAAGTTTAGTTCATCTCTTTTCTTTTTGATGTGTTCTTTCCATTTAAGCTTTGCATCCAAATTCATTCCAAGGTATTTGGCGGTATTGGAGTAAGGTACTTCTGTACTGTTTATAAATATTGGAACATTGTTTATGTTTTTGTTTGTAAAGTTTATATGCGTCGATTTTGTTTCGTTTAATTTGATACGCCATTTGTGCGTCCAATCACTAACTTTATCGACTGCATTTTGCAATTTTTGTGTAGCCTTCGTAACGGATTTATCTGGCACCAATATTGCAGTATCATCAGCAAAGGTGGCCATGATAGCGTTGGTGTCCACTGGAATATCCCTTGTATATAACAGATACAGGGTTGGTCCTAGGACACTTCCTTGTGGTACACCGGCTTCAATTTTCTTAAGTTCCGAGTAATTTTGGTCGTACCGTACTCTAAAGAGTCGGTTCGTAACGTAGGATTTCAGTATTTCGTAGTACTGCCTGGGGAGGTCCCTATGCAGTTTGTACTCAAGTCCCAAGTGCCAAACCTTGTCAAAAGCTTGAGCAACATCTAAGAATACAGACGAGCATACTTGTTTTTCTTCAAGTGCCTTTTCCACAACATCCGTAATTCGATGCACTTGGTCTATCGTGGAATGTTTATTTCTAAATCCAAACTGATGGCTCGGAATTAGTCTTCTTTCTTCAATTATTTTACTAAGCCTTTTCAGTAGCAGTTTTTCAAAAACTTTTGCCATGATTGGTATAAGCGATATTGGTCTGTAAGATGTAACTTCTGTTGGTGGCTTACCTTGTTTAGGTATAACAATGACTTCTGCAATTTTCCAATGATGTGGCACATATCTTAGTTTAAGGCATGCGTTTATTATAAATTGGAGTTTCTTGAAGGCTATAAGAGGCATTTCTTTCAGAACCTGAGCAGTTATAAGATCGTACCCTGGTGATTTTTTGTTTGACAACTTATGTTGACACATGCTTCTTACTTCTTTGAGCGTGACAAAAGGTATTTCACATTCGTCGTTTCTGTCAACAAACTGTAAGGGATCTGTAGCTGTGCTTGCTGGGAATGGCTTGAAAACATTCGCGAGATGTTCAGCGAAGAGATCAGCCTTTTGTTTCGGGTTTCCGATCCATTTACCATCTTGAGATTTTATCGGCGGGTTTTGTGTCTGAGGTCTTTTTAGGCGCTTAGCTGCTTTCCATAAGGAGTATTCTGTAGAAGCATCCGTCGTCAGACTTTTCAGGAATCTACTTAGTGAATCATTTTTAAACTCACGGATTCTTTTTTTTAATTCGTTGTTAAGACGGTTAAAAACTACCTTATCATCTGGGAATCTCGTGGATTGCCATTTTCTTCTAGCTCTTCTTTTTTCCAAAATCAACTCCTTTATTTCGATAGGATATTTTATTTCTTTTTCTCTCGCATTCGAAATAGTTGGAGTACTTTCTTCTGCAGCCTGCTGCACATCAGCAATAAATTGTTCTACTTCATGATCAATTTGTTCAATTGTTTGCATAGGGGATCTTAGGTTTATAAAATTTTCAAGTTTGTCTCTGAATTCGTTCCAGTTTGTTCTGTTATTCACGAGCTTGAGATTACTTTTTTCTATTATTTCTGTTTCGCTCAGTGATAAAATTACTGGAGTATGATCTGATGATAAATCGTAATTACCTTCGACACTTATATGATTTCATTTAATACCTTTAACTACGAAATGATTTCCGAAACTTTAAACGAACAGAGATAGAATTTTACATTACAAAAAAACAAATTCTTATATACATTTTAAAGAATTGGGAGCCCTATTTAAGTCAATAGCCTAATGGCAGAGCCATAATATGCTTTATTGTAAACTGTAAAGTTCGTGATAAATATGTAAATAAGAACAAATAATGACTTTATTATATTATTCCAAACATAGTGTAATCTCTACAGAAATCCGATTGAAAGCTTTTTTCTCCAAATAAAAACCTACTGATAAAATAAAAATTTATTAAAAATATTTTTTCAACCCAAAAATCTTAAGAAAAAAACGGAATAGTAGTTTAACTTTATAAATAATTTTATTTTAATTTACACAAATGATTTTATGAAAATTCAATTAAAATAAATAAATTAGGTGGCGCAACAGTCCGTTAAGAACCAGGGCCTATTGACTTACAACTCTCAACCATTTCTGTCCGTGAGTAATGTTTCCAGGAATGGAGGGGACCTACCGGCTAATTTGAGAAAGCACTTTTCACGACAAGAATTACTCTTGGAGAATTTGTCAACTCCTCGCAAGAGGCAGTACCTGTGAAAAAGTCTTTAGATGGCACAAGCAGGGATCGAACCCAAGACCTCTGGCATGACAGTCCAACCATCACGCTACGGGTACTACAAAATTCAATTATTAGTTTTTATTTTCGAAAAATAGGAATCTTCAAAGATACTACATATACATACATTGGTTCAAAGTCCGATACCGATGCACATTTGTTTTGAATCGATGCAAACTGTTTATAGTTAGAAACAGCTTAAAATATCAGGTTCTAGTTTAAAAGGAAGCTTAAAGTTGTGCTTTTCATTAAAGTGGCTCTGGTAAGAAAATGTATTATAGGATTATAAATGATCTCTTCAAAAAGCTATTCAATTGAATCATTATTTCCAATCTAAGATTATATTTCTTAACAGCCCTGTTTAATAACTTTCCTTATTATCATTGCAAATCAAAAAATACCCTTATTAATGAAAATAATTACACTTCTTCAATTCTTAGCGTAAAAGTTGTTGTCAAAGCCATCAATATCAATACGAAACAAGAATTAGTACACAAAATATTACCCGAATTGTAATTAATCGGAACTCGGAACAAAATAAAAAGGTTTCTATTTGACATAGAAATATACATAATAGCGTAAATAATTTTTCTGTAATTTATCAAAGCAACAACCGGCACAAAACAAATAATGAGCGCATCACTGCCGCCAATTCCACCACCATTCTAGCCTGGGGGGCATTTATCCTGTCACATTTTAACTTCCTTGTGTCATCTGTGTCGCTTTTTGGGGTTTCTTGAATTTTTTTGTTTTCAAAACATCGGAATAAATTTCTTTTTTTTTGTGTAATCTTTTTTGTTTTGTAGTCTCTGCCCTCTTCAATTTTGCCTTCTAACAGTTCTCCTTCATTGGTCTTTATAGTTTTTTCTTTTTGCTTATCTGCGTCCTTTAGTTTGTTTCTGAGGACAAGGATTAATTGGATATTTTTTGTGCTTCATTCTTGGACTGTGTTGTTTGCTGTTTTATTATCGTAAAAAATTGAAATGAACACAGATCCCAAAAACAGTAAGACAATTCAGAAAATAAAAGCAAAAGGAAATATATCGAAAGCTTACGAACCGAACAGCACCAGATCCAATGTAGGGAAATGTTTCATTCATATTGAAGGATTAACTATACGATTTATGTACAGTGTGTTTCCATCCTTATTTTCACAGTTTGCCAATGCTTCAGTACCTACGTTACGTACCTATGTACGTTACGTGCTGGGTGGGAAACTGCTTTTGCTTTGATTTCATCAGAATCAAAATGGCTTTTGTATAAAGAAAAAATGAATATATACACATATATGTATGTATATAGCAAATGGAAATATTCTAGTAATATATGTATATATGTATATGCAATCTTCCTTAAACTTGCAGGACAGGACTATAGCATGAAACAAATAAAGTTGACACTATATTGCCCTTACAGATACAGAGAGATGAAGAAAAAGACTTTAATCCATATTGTATAGGGTGTTGTGGTTGTATTGGATTGATGCTTAAAGTTATTGGCTTATTTTTAAGGATAAAGACAAGGACGAATGTTTTGAAGACAACTCATATCGACTTGAATATTGTAAAATTTATATTGTTTACGTATTCACTTATTGTTTATGTATGTATATGTGCATTTATTGAGTTTCAGTAGAAGAGGATAAGTGTAGTATATACAATATACTCGTACCTACATATACCAGGGGAAAAAGAGAGAGGTCCAATATCCTTAATAGAACCTTAACAAACATGAATTTTAAAGTGCAAACCTATTTAATGCCTTTGTATAGTAAATAAAATACATACGTATGTGTAAATTATCCCCATAGTTAACCCAAGCAACATGATATGAATTAATAATTTTGTTTGCATATATTGTCACCACCACCTTTCTCATTCTTAGAATATGTTAATCAATATTTCAAAGTTTTAGTTTATTTATCAATTTACTTTGGCTCATCATTCTGTTCATTGTAAGGGTTGGATAAATATTAAAGGCCGATGTTGAATATGAACCACACCTAAACGTCAAGTTTCTTTTCTGCATTTGATTTGACATTTCTGAATTTAAGACTAAGTCAATTTGAACAATGGAAAGATGCACAATCGAGCAACGCGTTAAGGTTATTCAGGGTTATTATGAAAATTTGCGTTCAAGTCATAAACTTCGTGATTTTTTCATTCAAAAATTTGAGCAAACTGGGTCTGTGTGTGAAAACACCAGTGCACACTCGTACAGCTCGTACTGCGTATTTTTTTACCAAAAATAAAAAAGCTAAAAAAAAAATCAAAAAAGTTGGTAAAAATTGAATTTCGACTAAAATATCTTTTCAAAAATTTGAGATATTAAATATAAAAAATTTGGGTTATAAAAAATATTGTTTTCGACATTCAGTAAAATTTTGAAAAAAATCGAATAGACAGTTTTTTAACATAAAATAAAAAATCTAAAAAAAAATTAATAAAAGTTGGTAAAAATTGATTTTGGGCTCAAATATCTTTTCAAAACTTTGAGATTATGGGTTGAAACTAATTTCGTCTTTTAAGAAATATTGTTTTCAACGTTATCGGTAAAATTTTTAATATTTAATAATAATATTTCATTATATGCTTCAACTGACAACTTTTTTAACTAAACACGAAAACCTACAAACTTTTAAGCAAGACAAATCGATAAATGGGATGGGAAGTTATCAGTGTGGGTCACACCCAGCCTCTTTTTTTCGAAATGAGGCCGGTCAGGAGATTGGTGTTCGCTAGGAGATGAGCACGAACTATTTATGACCCGAATTGAAAGATTGTAGACGATATGTGATTTCAACAGGACGGTACCTTGTTATCTTACTGGGTGGCGATTTCAATTGGCCTTCAAGATCTTGTGATTTGACACCCTTGGACTTCTTTCTTTGGAGTTTTTTACAGAAAAGGTGTAACGATTAACGGCAAAACCTTCTGAGCGTTTTCGCAAATTTGGACCTTTGGATGGAGGTTTGCCGCCGAGTTCGGAGCGGCCATTTGGCCGATATATTGTTCCGCACGTAATTGAACCATTCCAATGTTATCATAGTAAAAAAAATGACAATTATTTCCTAAATAATTTGTGGTTTACTCAAAGTCAACATCAGCCCTTAAAATTTAACTACTCTTTACATATAGTATAACAAACATATAAAAACAAATCAAAAAGTAATTGGGGCTGCATCACTAATCTTAAGATTTTTTTTTTTAATTTCAAAAACAACTCCCAAACATCCAAATTAGTTGAGATGTATATTAATAAGAGTTTTTGGAATTTTATGCGTTAATTTAGTAAATCTAACCAAAATTAATAGGATCTAATCCTTCCTTCGTTGAATCACATTATAATCCATTATTACAAATTTCTTACCGCACACTCTTATTCTTTAATTGATATCTCCTCTGACACCTAGATCATTGCTTTTAATAGTTTACGTTACTCTTATTAAATTACCTACATATATTCGAGGTCTATAGCAGGTGTACGTACATACATAATATGTACGTACAAGGCAGAGCACTAATCTCTTCAGGGTTATTTTAACTCTGGCTCCTTTGTTGAGCTAACCAAAATAAGAATCTACTGCCTTCCTTTCTTTTTCTCTAAACATTACAAAATGTCACGTAACAATTTACGGCCCATTGGCGGTTACAATTTGCAATCACGTTCAAATATCCTTTTCAATGCAGAGACCTCAGTCCTCATTCTCAGACTTCCTCCAATCCTCTGTCTCACTTATTTTTATGGTATACTAGAGGTTGTATAACATCCGCAATAGCATTTCTACACTTCTGGATGAAGAACAAAATGCTCTTTTCATGTACGTGTTCTATTATTCCACTCAGAACGGATATTGTTTTTGCTAATGTTTAAGTTTCTAATTAGATCCTAGGAACAGGCGCGGCAATGGGGTGGTTAAAGTCGACTGCCAACTACCAACTGCCAACATTACCACAGCGCGGCGCACCAGTGGCGGCGTTGTGGGCGGTGGCAGCGGTGGCTCTGGACCTACATATATATATATTATACTGATTCAAAATTGACTGCGTTAAAAATGATTGTCAAAGTTTCATGTGACTGGAATTTAAACGCAAGCAAGAAGTGTTTCCTAAGTGAAAAGTGAATTGGTGAAATAAATCAAAGATCAAAAATTAATCTTTCACCAAAAGTTGAAAGAAACCCTAATTTTGCTGAAACATTAACCATAATCTTCCATACTCAACACACAACAACAAATAGCAAGAGCAACAGAATCAATACTTAATATGAACTTGAACTCGCTGGGGAACATCCAAACACGTTTTCGAACCAAATAAAGGACGTGAAAATAAGCACAAAAATTTTGAAATGGGTAAAGGGTACGAATAAGTAGATATAGAAAACAATTCGTACGTGTTCTTAGTCTTGGCGTACTACCGAAATCAATTGAAGTACCCATTTAATAGATATGGAAGAATATTGAATCAGACGTATTATCAGTACGAAATATATAATTTACTATACCTATTCATAGTTGAGCAAGTTCAACTTCCAACTTCGACTTTCCCTGTGGAGTACAAGTGAATTTCACTTGAAAAAGAATACCACGGAGGAGAATATTGTTAAAGAAATAACTTTAAGTAAGATCGATGTGTTTAAAAAATATGAATAGAATATGTTCCTACATCGACTTTAGAATTCAAATAGCAATTTCGGTAAAATAATCCAAAACAACAGACAATTAATCGAACACTTCCGAAAGAATCTACTCGGCTATCAGTTACATCCGCTAACATTTCCTCCATGTTGTTTGTGAAGTGTGTGTGTGTGTTATCTCTCAACTAAAAGCATACAATCATTTCTCTAAACCCAAATTCCGTTACTCCCGCAGTGCCTTTGCAAAACATGATGATTCCCACCATAAATAAATCGCCTATGCTTCGAAAGATCATCACGAAGGACGAAGAACAGTCCTTATAGTTTAGGAGGAAATTACAAAAAAATAAAAACAAGAACAACAGAAAAACTGAAAATGAAAATATATGCAAAAGGAAAACAGCGAGAATGGAAGAAATCGAAAAAGATACAAATGGTAATTTGTTTTCGTCCATTTTGCTTTACATATATAGACGTTAGATGTATATCTATAGTATCCTGAGTCCTGACAAGTGGGAAAAAAAGTAGATTCTGACACAATTGAGCACCGAGGAGAGCAACTTAATCCCTTTACTCGTCTCTCACTTCAGCTATATTGATATGGGAATTTGAATTAACCCATTTTATTCAGAATAACATTTGATAATAAACATCAGGACCTTCGGTACTCATCTTTAATTTAGTAAAACAATGCAAGGTTTCTACAAGGATATGTAGAAGATGTTTTGTTGGTGTATTTTTGGGTAGATAGTAGGTAGGTATACAGATTGGTGAGACTCCTTTAGCTGCTTAATAGCAGTCAACATATAGGTATGTACGTCCTACCTATAGTCCTTTTTGTTTTCTACGGTGCGTAGCGTCGCTCGTCTTTGTATTCGTCGTCGCGCCGGTCGGTGGGTAAAGGGGGCGAAATCAAGTTAGATCGATGGAGCTTGTTTCGAGGATTTATAATATACCCTTCGTATAGGGGTAAATTATTCATGCATACCTGCGTGGAGGGATGTCTGCATTTTATACGCTCACATTTTTTTATTTTAATCCCAGAGCATCAGTGATAATATGCGTAGTTGTTTTACTCAAAGGATATAATATATACACATATATAATGTGATGTGATGTTATGTTATGTGGTTCCGCCTTCCGCATATACCAATACCTACATTTAGAAAACAGGGTTGGACTAGGATAATTCTGATGTGAATATGCCTCCGCCTCGCCTTTGGGCAGTAAATAACTTTCACTCTTTTAGACTCATGTAAAACATTTTGCGTTCTTGCGATTTGCGATTTGAAAGATTCAAGTTCAAGTTAAGAAATATTTATGCATACAAATATAAACTACCCTTAAGCTAATAACTTCGATAGAAGAAAACTAAATGCATAAGATAGTAGGGCCAAAGGGTGATTGTGATTGCTTTGCCTCTGATGAAAGATAATCCAGCACTGCTTATTAGAAGTTGACAATTCTTCTGTTTAAAAAGCGAAAGTAGAAAAAGGAATGCCGATTTAATATTAAGCAACCGCAAATTGTTAGGATAGATATCATTTGAATATCAGAATGAGAGGATGAGTGTGAAATATATGGGAAGTGTACCTATAACTGTATATAGGGGATTAAACTTCAACAAATAAGGAGTAAGCCATCCTATTTATGGAAATTATCCACACATAAATAGTATAGGTACTAGGTAATCGTAGTCAGGTACCTACTTGCTTGGAATATTCTATGGAATTTAATAAATGTCGGTAGGCACCCACTTACGTATACAGTATACGTATTTGATGAAATGAGAAAGTGTAATGTGATTTTATAAGCTCTCGAGAAAAATTATTTTTATTTCGGGTTAAATTGTTTGAAAGTGGGGAGTAGAGAGTGTTTTATTTTATTTTCTAAAAATAAATGTAGTTTGTACTTGATTCATCAATGTTCGTGAATATTATTGACATTTAATGAACAGGCTCTGTCTTATCTTATATAAGGAAATCATTAGAAATGTTCTGAAACAATTTTGTGCAATGAAGAATGATGTTTTTATCATCTGATACAATTTTGAGAAAAATCTAATCGACGTTTTTTTATTAAAAATAAAAACCTAAAAAAACATTACTCAAAGTTGGTAAAAATTGATTTTCGACTCAAATATCTTTTCAAAACTTGAGATTATGGTTTCAAACTTATTTTAACTTATAAGAAATATTATTTTCAACATTCGGAAAAATTTTGAGAAAAATCGAATTGACAGTTTTTTTACAAAAAATAAAAATTAAAAAAAAAATTGATTTTCGACTAAAATATCTTTTCAAAACTTTGAGACATTGGCTTTAAACTACTTTTATCTTTCAAAAAATATTGTTTTCAACATTCAGTAAAATTTTTTATACAAAAAATTAAAAACCTAAACAAAAATTTAACAAAAGTTGGTAAAAATTGATTTTCGACTCAAATATCTTTTTAAAAATTTGAGATTATGGCCTCCAACTAATTTTAGCTTATAAGAAATATTGTTTTCAACATTAGGAGAAATATTGAGAAAAATCAAATTGACAGTTTTTTTTACAAAAAAAAAAAAACCTATAGAAAAATTTATAAAAGTTGGTAATAATTGATTTCCGACTCAAATATCTTTTCAAAACTTTGAGATTTTGGCTTTAAACTACTTTTATCTTTCAAAAAATATTGTTTTCAACATTCAGTAAAATTAAAAAAAAATCGAATTGACAGTTTAAAAAAAAAAAATTAAAAACCTAAAAAAAAACAATACTAAAACTTGGTAAAAATTTACTTTCGACTCAAATAGCTTTTCAAAAATTAAAAATATTGGCTTCAAAATTATTTTATTTCACAGAAAATACTGTTTTCGATATTCAATAAAATAAAATCTACAAAAAATAGTACGCAAATTTGGTAAAAATTGAAACATATACACAAACTCTTAAGCAAGACAAATCGACAGATGGGATGGGAAGTTATCAGTGTGGGTAGCATCCCAGCCTCTTTTTTATTTATAAATTTCGGGGTTGGTTATCAACAGTAAGTGAGTAAGATACAATATCTTTTAATCTAGTTAAAACCTTAGACATACTGAATTTTTAAGTGAAGATTTTGTATATAAGGACTAAAATTATATTTATTTCAAAAGCTTTTATTTTATTAAAATTACTTGATGAACAAATTCGTGGAAGATATTTTTGCTCCATGTTTCTCTATAATGAAGGAAATATACCTTCGAGTCAGATACCTGATTTTGGAAAACACTTCCTCAATTTTGTCAATATCTTCATTGACGCAAATAGCTGCATGTAAATGAGCAGTCCAAGAAGGCATGTAGATTTAAACGTCATCTGCATAATAACGAATGGAGCAGTTTTCAATGATTGATGGAATTTCATTGATATAATATAGAAAAAAGTAGAGAGCCAAGTATCGAACCCTAAGGAACACCAGAAACATTAGCAAAATATTGGATGAATAATGACCAATTTTGATGTTTCTGTCATGAGTGCGACACTTCGATTTTTGCTATGTTTGAAGTTCTCTACTTCACAAGTTAAAAGGAGGTGAAAAATCAACCGAACATAATTTTGGTTAAAAAGGTGTTAGGGCCTTGGAATGGGACTTAGCTGGTGGCTACCGTAGCTTTCGATCAAATACATTTTACTAATGGATATACTTACCTGAAAATACCTCATTTCTTGGTGCACAAGTCTTTCAGGTAAATCAACAAAAAATTCCCCAAAAATAACTTTTTTTTTTTAATGTGCCATCAGACAAAAACCACACTCAAATTCAATAAAACTGGTAACTTCATATCCACTTAACCCAAAGCATTTATTTCACTTTTCCAAACAGTTTATTTTTATACATATAAGAAAAAGAAAACGTATAGCTAGCATCAAGTCATAGGTAGGTATATGTATGTATAGGAAGATTCTAAAAGATATCTTTTCTAATACCCGTACTTCACTCTTGATGGTTTTTCGTCGACAAGTGACCAATAGTTACTACTATATCTATACATGTATGCATGTATAATGTCTCCATACAAAGAAGTATAAATAAAAGTCTATGTGAAAGGGTATCTTTCTTCATGTCTGTCTATACTATACAATACAGTATACAATGCACCTACTCTCATGAACTTTCAAGCATTTCTAAAATGTTTCTTATAACATTATCCTCAAACATACATCCAGTATCTCCTTCAAATTATGTATGTAGATATGAAGATGTATAGATAGATAGATCCTTGTTCGCATGTAGAACTTTGAAAGACGGTGCAGAAGTATAGTAAACGACATTACCATTATTGCATTCAAAAAGACGCAAGGGAGTTGGCGAGCTATAAAATCACTGAAGATGATTGAAGCAAAATACCTACTGACAGGCACATAGCCAGCACACTTACATACATACATTTTGAGTTTTCTATAGTTCCAGCAGCTTTGGAGTATAAAGCATCATCACAAAACTGAAGGACTATGAATGGATGAATCCAATAAGAGAAAGATATAGAAGAAGATTCATTCCCGCTTCGACAAAATAGTGAGTATAGTGAGTATATACTATGGGGCTGTCATGCGGAAACATTTTCGGTGATATGTCAAAAAAGGAAACATATGTTGTCAAACACTTGGCGATGGCACTTTAATTAAAGTATCTCATAAGTTTACTCGTTCTTATATCAGTGGAAACGAAAAGGAATATACCTATACCTATACCTATAACGTGTTTATATCATCTTCATCATATATTCCAATAGATTTCCTTAGAAGCATTATACTCGTAGTATAACGTTTGAAAACTTCCCAAGGATGTGTGTTTTGCATATGCTGCTACTCCTGCTGCTGCTGCTGCTGCTACTTCTGTTATACTTCTTCTAGCTTTAGTTTAGTGGTCGTAGTTTTTGCTTAGTGTATTCTGTATGATTCTATTTCTATTCTAAAATATTCAAAATGTGGCTATATTGAGGCAAAATGAGCAGTTGCCTTGGTTTTCTTCTTGCACATTGTCTCATCCATTTATTCTAGATGATAATGACATTACTATAGTTTAAGAAGTGAAGCCGGAGATTGTGGAATGGCATATTATTATATCAGCATGTAGCCCTGTTCGAAGTGAATGAATATAGGTTATAGGCTATAGCCATATAGTTTCAAAGGGCTGCCAAGTAAAATTAAATTATGAAGGTTGTTGATGGCTGTTGAATTTAGTTTTTCAAATGACATTTGG
Source organism: Eupeodes luniger (assembly GCA_951509635.1). Taxonomy (NCBI): domain Eukaryota; kingdom Metazoa; phylum Arthropoda; class Insecta; order Diptera; family Syrphidae; genus Eupeodes; species Eupeodes luniger. Next base: position 95,972,246 of record OX608073.1, on the reverse strand, counting down.
AGAGAATTTTAGCTTTATACTATTGAACTTGTTCTTAAAGATCATTTTAGTTTCATAAGAAAAATTGTAAGTGTTGACACTGTTAACTTAATTGCTTCAAGTTTGGATTTGTTTAAAATCTGTAAGAAAAAAACTAACAACATATTTTAACACTTTGCGAAATAATCTCTTACTATTTGAGAACTGCTTATGTGACTCATTGAAAGGATAGACAAAATTGTAGTTTTTTAATATGAGCAAATGTTTTGAAAGTTAAATAGGTCAATTTAAAAAAAATTTATTTAATTGTTTTAATTCATATACTAATAAAAAGAATTATTTTCAAACATATTTAGTTTGCTTGATAGTTTTGCAATATCACGAAAGTTTTGAACATTGGTTTTATTTCCACACTTATGAAAAGGTAAAATATACGAAGACTTCCAAAATTCAAGAAAAATAGCAGACGAAAGCTAAGCATTAAATATGTATGTTATTACAGCACTAATATAACATTTACAATTTTTAAGATATATTGATGAAATATTATCAGAACCAAATGAATTTGTACTTTTTAAGTCGTCAATATATTGCAGTCAAGCTTAAAAAAGGTATATCACAATAAATCGATGTCGGATTGAATTATCACAGTATTTAGGATTGCACGAACTAAAAGTTTGTTGGAAAAATCAGCAAATAAATTACTAATTACTAAATCGATTGGTGTATGAAGTTTTCCTTTTAGAGTTTATAATCTTGAGAAAAACAACAGCAAAAATGATAAAGACGGTTGTTATGATAAAAGTTCACAACACATAAATTAACGTCATTACAATCCATTACATTGGATCAATTTTTTAATTTTTCCAAATTAATTTTCTTAAAGTTAACATTTTTAAACGAAAAAGTACCATTTAGATTTTGTTCATCAATTAATGGTATACAGCACTGAAATGAAATTATGACGTGGAACTTTTGGTAAAAGCCAATCATCGACATCCAAGACTTCATAGAAAACAGAACAGTCAGTACATACAAGATCAAGACAACGCAAGACCGATTAATAAAACATATTTAGCAAAATTCCTTTTAAATACAGGACCCTGTACAATAGCGTTGTAGGTTTGTTTATTATGTTCATCCATCACATACAGACATCATATACATATGTATATAACAGCAATTGAAACACTACATCGTTTTTTATAAATACTAACTTCCTTTAACTTCCCATATAGGAAGTTATTGTAATCGGTCCGATTTGTCGAATTGAAAATTTTGGTATTTCTCAACGCATTTTCAGTCGAAATAAAAGACTTTTAAAGAGATGTGCGTGCGTGCGTGTGTACGTACGTTCGTACGTCCGTACGTTCACGACGTTTTTTTCGTCGTCCATAGCTCAAAAACCAGTAGAGAAGTCGACTTTAAATAAATTTTTTTATACAGATAAAAATGCAGGCGTGGGTTTTTTTTTACCATAGCAATTTAAAAAAAGGTGAACATTTTGGTTTACCCAAAATATCTCACGAACCAATAACTCTAGCGAGTTGAATTAAATTTTATATTATATATTATGACGTAATACCAAACTAGTATATTTTTGGAAAAAATTCCAATAAACGGTTTTTTTATAAATCAAAAAAAAAACTGAAAAAAAATATTTGTTACCTCGAAAACCTTACGAACAAAGAACGATTTTTTCTCCAAAATAATTTTGTGGAACGAAAAAGAACGTTTTTGATATCTGGTAAAATTTTGAGAAAAATCGAATTGACAGTTTTTTTTTATAAGAAAATAAAAAAAAAATTGCTCAAAGTTGGTAAAAAATGATTTTCGACTCAAACATCTTTTCAAAACTTTGAGGTATTGGCTTCAAATTAATTTTATTTTATAAAAATATTGTTTTCAAAACTCGGTAAAATTAAAAAAAAAAAATCGAATTGATAGTTTTTTTTATAAAAAAATAAAAACCTAAAAAAACTACTCAAAGTTGGTAACAATTCATTTTCGCCTCAAATATCTTTTCATTTGATTTTATGGCTTCCAACTAATTTTAGGTAAAATTGTGAGAAAAAACCGATTTGACATTTGACAAAAAAAAAATACTTTAAAAAACAATACTAAAACTAGGAAAAAAATTAGCTTTCGACTCAATTATCTTTTAAAAAATTAAAAACCATTGGCTTCAAACAAATTTTATCGCACAAAAAATATTGTTTTTGACATTCAGTTATTTTTTTATAAAAATCCAACACTCAGTTTTTTCAAAACAAATTAAAATCTACAAAAAACAGTACACAAATTTGGTAAAAAATTGATGTTCGGTTCTCGATATCACGTGAACAATAGAAGATTTTGACTTCAAATTAATTTCATTCATCCAATTGTATTTGTTTATATAAGAAATACAAAATTGGTAAAAATTGGTTTTCGACTAAAAATTTCGTTAACAAAAATAGATTTTGAAATCGAACTTTTTCATTATATGCAAAATATTGTTGGTAATTTTAAAATTTTAAAGAATACTTCAAGTGACAACTTTTTTAACAAAACACGAAATCCTACTAACTTTTAAGCAAGACAAATCGACAGACGGGATCTGAAGTTATTAGTCTGGGACGCATCCCAGCCTCTTTTTTTTTTAAATTTTAATCAAATAACTACACAACAAAAATGAAATGAGCTTATGAAAAATGCTTTAAAAATATGCAATATTTTTCCGTTGATTATAAGCGCAAAAAGTATGCAATAAAATACGCGATATATTTTTCGGTTGCCTGTACACTCGAAAAGTATGCAATATGTATAAATTCGAATTGTGAATTTTAACAATTTCAATGGCCCAAAATTAAAAAAAGAAAACCTATTGTTAAAGGCTTAACATTTTACTACGTAGCAATTTTCTTAATATTTAGCAACTAGCGGCCCGTCCCAGCTTCGCAAGGGTAGACATAAATAGGTACAGATATTTAAATTATAAGCATGCTAATTAAAACGACCATGAATCACTAAATTACAAAAAATTTGTTTGTCCTATAATTAATACTCTTCGCAGCGTATGCGGTGAAAGACATTTTGTGGCTAATTTTTTTACACCTTCAGTTGGTTTTAATAGGAATTTCTAAAGATTTCTATAGTAATCTAGTAATAAATATAGCCTATGTTACTCAGTGATAATGTAGCTTTCCAATGAAAAAAGAATTATTAAAATCAGTCCAGTACTTTTTGAGTTTATTCGTTACATACAAAAACACAAATCTTTCCTCTTTATAATATTAGTGTAGATTTACAAAGCGACTCCAAAATTTTAAGCATTTCTAATAAAATAATTGATAATTGGCTTTCATTAAAAAATCGTCATCCGAATAAATCTAAACAGTCACATTTCCTGAAAATAAACACAGTAACCACTCTTAAACGGACCCATTAATTAGAATTCCCAACTTTTGACAGGACCAGTCCATCTACCGCTTTTATAAAACTAATTGTAATTGTGAAAAGATAACAGCTTCAAAAAATTACTATTAAAATGAAAATCCTCCCTCTTATTGGAAAATCTTTAATTTGTTTGATATCGAGTTTTGAAATTTTGAAGATGTTTCGACCTAGTCACCAGTAAATACATTTTTTATTTTATTTCACAACATACTGTTTTTAGTTAAAGTACAAAACGTTTCATTACAGAAAATCCTTAACTATACATTGATTGGAATTGACTAGTTCCATTTTAAGAACAAAATTGCGCGCTAAATGCTAAAATAAATTATTTTGACAAATACAAGAAAATAATTATTACAATTTATGTGTATATGTATTAATTTAAAGGGTCCGCCATCTAAGGTTTTTTTTTCAACTAGTGCTTATTTCGTGATTGGTACCTAAATATTGCAACATTACTTTGAAAATCATGGTAATGTTGCAGAATGTGTGCAAAGATTGCGTACGTATTTTGGAAGAAGAGAAGCACCGTCAGCTCCGTATGTTCGTTATCTTATGAAAAAAGTGAAAGAAACTGGCATCCTCATCGATAAACTAAAGCGTGAAAAGCCAAAAACAGTGCGTACAACCGAAAATATTGCTGCTGTGGCAGAAAGTGTGCGTGAAGCGCCATCAACATCAATTCACCGTCGTTCTCAACAATTGAACATTTCGGTGACATCATTGAGACGAATTTTGCATAAAGACCTGGGTATGACGCCATTCAAAGTCCAATAATTGGTTCAGGAGTTGAAGTCAACTGACCATCCAATGCGTTTTCGCTTCGCTAAGAGAAGATAAGGTCATTCAAAATCTTAGAAATAAAATGTGCACAGTGAGTCTAGATATTGACCTTCAAAAAGCTTTCGATTCACTTTGGCATCGGGGACTTGTATATAAACTTATAAAGCTCAATTTTCCGGATTGGCTCATCAAAATAATTTTCAGTTTTTTAACAAACAGGAAAAGCTCAATTTTTATTAATTCTGAGCATTCTGACTTTTTCAACGTGCATACAGGTGTTCCTCAGGGATCGATATTGGGTCCATCTTTATTCAACATTTATCTCCAAGACTTCCCTCTTTCAGAGTCTTATTCTAATGAACCTTGTTCAATTGTTCAAAAAAGAATTATTAAAATCAGTCCAGTACTTTTTGAGTTTATTCGTTACATACAAAAACACAAATCTTTCCTCTTTATAATATTAGTGTAGATTTACAAAGCGACTCCAAAATTTTAAGCATTTCTAATAAAATAATTGATAATTGGCTTTCATTAAAAAATCGTCATCCGAATAAATCTAAACAGTCACATTTCCTGAAAATAAACACAGTAACCACTCTTAAACGGACCCATTAATTAGAATTCCCAACTTTTGACAGGACCAGTCCATCTACCGCTTTTATAAAACTAATTGTAATTGTGAAAAGATAACAGCTTCAAAAAATTACTATTAAAATGAAAATCCTCCCTCTTATTGGAAAATCTTTAATTTGTTTGATATCGAGTTTTGAAATTTTGAAGATGTTTCGACCTAGTCACCAGTAAATACATTTTTTATTTTATTTCACAACATACTGTTTTTAGTTAAAGTACAAAACGTTTCATTACAGAAAATCCTTAACTATACATTGATTGGAATTGACTAGTTCCATTTTAAGAACAAAATTGCGCGCTAAATGCTAAAATAAATTATTTTGACAAATACAAGAAAATAATTATTACAATTTATGTGTATATGTATTAATTTAAAGGGTCCGCCATCTAAGGTTTTTTTTTCAACTAGTGCTTATTTCGTGATTGGTACCTAAATATTGCAACATTACTTTGAAAATCATGGTAATGTTGCAGAATGTGTGCAAAGATTGCGTACGTATTTTGGAAGAAGAGAAGCACCGTCAGCTCCGTATGTTCGTTATCTTATGAAAAAAGTGAAAGAAACTGGCATCCTCATCGATAAACTAAAGCGTGAAAAGCCAAAAACAGTGCGTACAACCGAAAATATTGCTGCTGTGGCAGAAAGTGTGCGTGAAGCGCCATCAACATCAATTCACCGTCGTTCTCAACAATTGAACATTTCGGTGACATCATTGAGACGAATTTTGCATAAAGACCTGGGTATGACGCCATTCAAAGTCCAATAATTGGTTCAGGAGTTGAAGTCAACTGACCATCCAATGCGTTTTCGCTTCGCTAAGAGAAGATAAGGTCATTCAAAATCTTAGAAATAAAATGTGCACAGTGAGTCTAGATATTGACCTTCAAAAAGCTTTCGATTCACTTTGGCATCGGGGACTTGTATATAAACTTATAAAGCTCAATTTTCCGGATTGGCTCATCAAAATAATTTTCAGTTTTTTAACAAACAGGAAAAGCTCAATTTTTATTAATTCTGAGCATTCTGACTTTTTCAACGTGCATACAGGTGTTCCTCAGGGATCGATATTGGGTCCATCTTTATTCAACATTTATCTCCAAGACTTCCCTCTTTCAGAGTCTTATTCTAATGAACCTTGTTCAATACATTACGCTGATGATACTGTCATATTAGCAAGTGACAGTCGACCAATTCTAGCTCTTAATAAAATTAAACGCAGGTTGCCACTTATCGAAAACTATTTCAAAAAATGGAGATTAAAAATCAATATAAATAAGTGTGGATTGACTTGTTTCAGAAACGCCAGCGGAAAAGGACACTACCTCGCTGTTAAAGAGAGCAAATTCCTAGATCTCAAAATAAATAACGAAGCAATCCCACTACGTCTAGAAACGAAGTATCTAGGAATAAACTTCCAGAACCGATTTCAATTTAATAAACATGCTAGGACGGTACTAAAAAAAGCAAAAATGGCTACCGCATTATTAAAAGTGCTGTTTAATTCTAAGTTCCTTTTAGCAAAAACTAAAATTCTAATGTACAAGACACTCACTAGGCCAATTTTGACATACAGTTTTTGTACTTGGTTCACCATATCACCGACAGTTGCAAATGAATTGGAAGTGTTTGAAAGAAAAATATTAAGATTTTGTTGTGGATTGTTCCGAAAGCCTGATAAAAAATGGTATTCAAATAACTCTATTTATGAGGCTACTCACACTACACCTTTGATGAAATACCAAATAGATCTTCTAGTTAAAAAACTTTCAAAAATAAATTTGCATGCAAAATCATTGATAAGATCCCTAATGGATTCTAATGCCAATGATAGTGTAGTTGAAAAATATTATCTGTCACCATTTAATATTCTTAATGAGGGGTCTATCGCTGTTTTAAGACCAGATGTAAGCGTTAACGAAATCCCTTTTTATGTAAAAGCTTCGCCTTCCAATTACAGAGGGTGATATTTGCTAAAATTGAAAAAATTGCTGTTAACATAAACTTTTGCAAATATCGGTAAAGTTCCCAATAATTATATATACATATGAAAATGAAAATGTTATGTAAGGAGAATTTTTAACTTTAGTATCATTGTATTTTAATAGATTAAGTGTAGTTTTAGTTTTAGTTATAGTTTTTAGTGTTTAAGTTATATTTGCCAAAATAGAGCAATAATGATAGTGTTCGTAGGGAGAAAGCGAACAAGTTAAAACTTGTATATTTTAAAATTTATAATTTAATAGATTATGTTTTTGAACATTTATAATTTTGATTCAGTCAGACATATCTCTAAGTCGGCCAACTGTAGTTTTTGAAATTTTGTTTTTATCAAATTGTACTGTTTTTAATTGTCTCAATAAAACTTGAACTTGAAGAGAAGATGTCGATTTGCCAAAAAAATCATCTTTTAAAATGCAGCTCATTTTGATCTTGGCGGGTATGTAAACAAGCAAAATTTGTCGCATTTGGGGCACAGACAACACACACGCATGCATTGAAAAGTCGAATCACCCAAAACGAGTCACTGTTTGGTGCGGATTTTGGTCCAGAGGCATAATTGGGCCATTTTTCTTCGAAAATGAGCAAGGAGTGGCCGTTAAAGTCAATGGCGATCGTTATCGGGCCATGTTAAACGAATTTTTTTTCAAAAAAATTGAAGAGGAGGATATTGACAACACTTGGTTTCAACAGGACGGCCTGCGCTTCGTGCCACACAGCCGAAGCTACACTCGATGTTTTGCGCCCTGTTTTTGAAGATCGTATTATCAGCCGCAGAGCTGATGTCGTTTGGCCATCTCGGAGCTGCGATTTGATACCGTTGGACTATTATATGTGGGGTGCCGTAAAAGATAAGTGTTACGCCAAAAAGCCAGAGACAATTGAAGCCTTAAAGGAAAATATTCGTGAAGCCATTGATGAAATACAGCTGCACCCAATCGATAATGTGCTTAAACTTAAAAATTTGACCGATCGTGTAGGCTACTGCATGGCCAGCCGTGAAAGCCATTTGAATGAAATTATTTTCCATTATAAACCGGAAGGATTGAACTTTCAAATGAAAAAAGAATGAGAAAATATTCAGTGTTTTTTTTATAGCATTTTCAACAAAAAAAAGTTATTTGGCGGACCCTTTATTATATTTTTACAAAATAAAATTTTGTCCTAGTAAGTAACCCTATAATAACCTTAAATTTGAGTTATTTTGATTTATATTGATTTAGAAATGAATTAAAAATGCATCAATCATATCGAATTATTTTTTAAGTTAGGACTAAATTATAATTTTTTTAATTCAATTTACATCTTGGTTTATCATAAGGTACTAAATATTAATCATCTTTCAAAACAATTTCAACAATTTGTAATTAAATAAAACAGCTGACATCTAATATTATGTAGTTACGACAACTCTTTAAATTATGTTTTTTCATTCTTGCTTGTTTCCACTCTTGATTAATATATTTTTGTATTTAATACTACTAGCATTTAATTTCATTTCAAAACAAACGCACAAAATTAAGTTCATACTCCTTCAAAGTAATAAGCTTTATGTTGAAACTTCTCCATAAAAACAGCATCTAATTTTAGAAACGGCAACGGCAACCCTCAACACTATAATTTTGTTGTGTATTTCTATATACTCTAGGTTAGTACGTAGTACCTATGTATGTATATAATCATTAAGAATTCATAACTATCCCCGTCAATTATTTTATGCATGAACAAGTAAATTGAAGATAATTTCACTTTAAGTGTATGATGAAAATTTAAATATACCACAATTTTACCACCTTTATACACACCCACACCCAAACCCACATCCAAACCCCCCTATGTCAAAGTGTCCTTGGCCTAGTGTCTTATACCTGGTTTGTAGTCCTTATGATGTCCCGCACTACCACTTCTACAAATCTAAAAAAAAAAGAAAATATACACCACTACCAGAATTATTTTCCCGCGCTTTTCCCCTTTCGTTTATTCTAATTAAAAATGAAAAGTTTAAGAGTGAATGGTATTAATTTTGCTCACAAGGACCTTTTCGCAATTTATAATTTGATGGAGACTGAATGTTAGATTTCAAAAGAAATAAAAACGAGCAAGAATAAGAAATAGAAAAACTAAAATTTAAAGTCAGGGTAAAGGTAGGTAATCCATGCAAGAAAAGAAGGAGAAGAAGAACTCTTTTATGTAATTAAAGCCAGAGACAACTGTGACGGTGACTGTGACTGTGACACTCTTCTTCCAGCCAGCAGCGAATCGTACCTGGACATCTACCTATTTATTTGCCTAATAGTTGGCTTTGACTTGACGCTTCCAATACTGGTCGCCGGTCGGTCACTGGACGGTGCGGTAGTGCGATGATAATATAAGGGTACGCGGGATTCGGATACAGAGGGGGCTAGCTATCTCTCCTGAAATAGCTTCCAACTTTACCCTAAGAAATTGTTCTGCATAGTTATTCTCTGCTCTCCTCTTTTCGTTTCGTATATTTACTTTAATTATTCAAATGCAAGCGAATGCTGCTCTTTTAATTGCAACTTAAAATTCAGAACGTAAAATTTTTGAGAAAAAGGAGGATTTTAGTTTAACATACTTTGGGTGAGTGAGCTACTTTTAATGTCAAATTGTATGTACGTATTACGTACATAGTTCAGGGAGAGAGAAATATTGCTTTGGATTTGTAAAATTTCTTCATCTGCAAGTTTGTTTAAGAATTTTGTGATGATTTTTTCTTTTTCTTTGTATCTGTGTTGGTAGTACGAGTATTGTAATAAAATATTTTTTAGTTCGTTGATTTGCAGGAGAAGCTAAAGAAACGAGAATAAACTTTATTTGTCAGTGTAATTAACAATCAATTGGTAAAAGAGAAAATGAAAACAAAAATGTTAATCGAAATAAGTTTAGCTTTGGTGAAAACTTTGCCCAGGATTCTTGATTGTTGCTATAAAAGATGGACAAAACGGACAAGAATGACAAAAGTCGACGACGTCAAAAAGGTTGCAGTAGAAGACTTTTGATTCAAAAGTTTTTTATAAATACAAGAGTCAATTTCTACAAATACCCTGGTCATTAGTTCAAGAAAACAAATTGAAACTTTTTAAAAGCAACAAATTACTATCAAACTGATTATTTTAAAAAGAGAATATCGTTTAGGATCAACATTCTTTAAAGATCTTATGATTACAAATATTATGAAAACTACACACAACTAGAACCTAGAAATATAACGGGCGATCCATTTTGCGGTTACAAAAGTATAAGGCTGGAATTTGACATTTGTCAAACCAAGTTGTTAGACCAATTTTTTTTTCAGTTGAAAGTCTGACATTTACGAAAATGCATCGCTATCTAACTATCGCACAACGCATAACAATTGTTAAAACCTACTACAAAAAGGGTGATTCTGCCACAGTCACATATCGTGCTTAAAGAGGAGATTAGGGTTTACATAATAGTAAAACTACGCAAGCAATTGCAAAATTGTGAAGAAATTTGAAGAGACTGGATTGGAGACCCTGTAAATTGCGCCAACTACAGAGGCATCAGTCTTCTGAACATTGCATATAAGATCCTCGCTGCCGTATTATGTGAACGTCTGAATACGTTCGTCAACAACCTGATAAGTCCTTATCTGTGTGGATTCAGATCAGGAAAGTCCACATTATTATTCACTTTACGGCAATTCTTGGGAAAAACCCAGGAACTTTAAATCGATACCCACCATCTCTTTATCGATTTTAAGGCCACGTATGACAGCATCTATAGGGAACAGCTCTACAGAGCAATGTATAATTTGGCATCCCTGTCAAACTTATCCGTTTATGCAAAATGACGATGGAGAATTCACGTTCTCTATAAAGGACCTCACCGATTCATTTGATGTCAAAAGAGGTTTTAGACAAGGCGATGCACTGTCATGCGACTTCTTCAACATCGTTCTGGAAAGAATTGTGCAAAACTCAACCGTCAACACTAAAGGCACAATCTTCCAAATGTACATCCAATTACTCGGATACGCAGATGATATTGACATAATTGGAAGATCAAAGCGTGATGTCAGTGGATCGTTTTTGAAGATTGGAACGCAAGCGAAGAAGATGGGTTCAGTAGTCAATGAGGTAAAGATCAAGTATATATGCTGTCATCAAAAAAGGACATTGAATGACGACGTCTTGGAAAAAAACGTCACCATGGACAGCTATAACTTTGAGGTAGTTGAGGATTTTGTCTACCTAGGCACCGCTATAAACTCAGACAACGACACCAGCGCTGAAATCAAACGAAGAATAACTCTTGCAAATCGCTGCTTCTTTGGACTTAGAAGGCAATTGAGCAGTAAAGTCCTCTCTCGAGCATCTAAAATCACCATCTATAAGACACTCATCATCCCGGTTCTCATTTATGGCTCTGAGGCCTGGACCCTGTCAAAGAAAGATGAGAGCGTCTTAGGATGCTTAGAGAGAAAAATTCTTCGGGTGATTTTTGGTCCCGTATGGGACCAAACGACGAACTGTAAGGACTGTACAGTGACCATGACCTTGTTAACAGAATTAAAGTCCAACGACTTAGATGGCTGGGTCATAAAGAGCGAATTGACATCAACGCTCGTCCCCGGAAGGTCTTCGAATCCAATCCTGAGGGACGGCGCAGTAGACGAAGACCGCTACTCAGGTGGCGTACGCAGGTAGGTGAAGGCCTCAATAAACTTGGCGTGCGAAACTGGAGGCACCTAGCTGGATGGAGACGCATGTTGGTTGAGGACAAGGTGCGCCCCGGACTGTAGCGCCATCTTAAATAAGTAAGGATTGGTTACAGATATTGTAAGGCCTGTGCATCACGGTTTCGCTCTTATCACTGAAAATATCGCTGCTGTAAGTGAAAGTGTTGCTGAAGACCCGAGTACGGTATTACGGCACATTATGGTCTTTGGATCTACACCTACATCCATATAAAGTTCAGTTCACACAACAACTGAAGTCAGCTGATCATTCACAACGTCGTAGATACGTCGAATGGGTGCTTGAACAACAGGCGGTAGACGGCGATTTTTTGAATAAAATTCTCTTCAGCCACGAAGCACATTTCTCACTCGGTAGGTATGTTTATAAACAAAATTGTTGTTTTTGGGGTTCTGAGAATCCTCAAGTAATTGAAGAGAGGCCATAATATCCACAAAAAGTCACTATTTGTTGCGCTCCTTGGTTCGGATATGTGATTGGACTTTACTTCTTCAAAAACGACTGTCACCGTCAATTCGGAGCGATATGGTCATATGATAACCGACTGTTTTTTGCCTGCTATTGAAAAATACGAATTGGAGAAGATGTAGTTTCAACGAGATGGCTTTATTGAAGAAGGCAAACACCAGGTGGAATAACATCAACACGTGTCAGGTCACAAAAATAATCTGGACTACACTAGATTTAAAGCGATAAAGGTGCTTGCTATCTCTAAGCAGATCGATATAAGCTCGATAATCGGTGCCATAGCTCGGTACTGTCTAATAGGAAAGCACGCCCGCCATGCGGATTGGCGTATTCTCAAATGACTTTTGCAGAAGCTGTATGGATAAGGAAGAGGAGGAAACAGTTCTTCACTTCCTCTCTACATGCCCTGTTGTATCTCAAAAAGGCAGGAATTACCTAAAGAATTCTTCTATAACGATCTTATCGATCTCAATCATATTAACATAATCAGCCTCTCACTTTTCGTAAGGGACTCAAACTGGTTTCATTGAGCTTAGAAGAAAACCTCAAGATTTATGTGGTATCACAATGAGCCATTAAACTGACCCAGTGTGTCCAACTCAATCACGGATAGCCACTTTAACCTAACCTAACCTAACCATGGCTGCATTGCAAGAGATTTGACCCCGCTGGACTTTTTTTTGAGGAGCTACGCGAAAGAACGTGTTTATTCAGATAAGCCTTTAACTCTTGAGCACTTTAAAACCAACATTCGTCAAGTTATGGCTGAGATACCATACAATATGTGTCAAAAAGTTGTAGAAAATTACATCAAATGCATCGATTGCTTGCAACAATTAGCGTGGTGGTTATTTAAATTATGTCACATAATGTCAACCCTCAAACTTTAAAATAAATAAGAAATATCATAAAAACAAATATTTATATGTGTTTTATTTACGTTTACTTTTGAAACCGTAAAATGGATAACCCTGTATGTGTTTTTATACTGATTTCATTTTTCTTTATTATCATTTCCGAACTAAGAATAAGAATATTAAAAAAGAAAGGCGACCGAAGACGTTAGCCTATTGAGCCAAAATTCACAATGTTCTGTGATACATCGTAAAAAGAAACAACACAACAGTAAAGAAAGACGAAAAAAGCTTTAACAAAAAATAAAAATATTCATAAAATCACAGTCCATGAAACATAATAACTAAATTTCTAAATCCTTTACCACAAAACAAAACAAAACAAAAAAGGAAAATATCGACAAACCTATACTATATGCCACATGTGCGAAGACCACAAACGTTTACCAACTTTCTCCTTTAATGCTCCTTAACATGCATCAAGGTTCAAGAAAGAAAGTTCTATGACATATTGGGTCAGTATGGAACATTGGTCAATGTCCTTCGCCCCATCAACATTTAGATCCATTGGCTTTTAGGATATAATATGTGCGGTTGCTGTTTAAGTATAAATGTTCGTTCATTTATATTCAAGGTCATTTCATCACCCACGATACTCTCCTCAAGTGATATAATTTATGAGATTGTAAATTGGGGTTTACGACACCATCATTGAAAGCCGAAATAAAAAGACGCTCCCAGCATCAGTGGCTATCGTCTTTTATCTTCCTCCCCACCTCCCCATATATGCGAGATGAGTTTTTATTAGTTTTTTCTTTTAAGAGTTTTAGAAATGCGAATAATTTCTTACCATAAAGCCTTCTCGTTCTCGTGCTGGATGAGGTCTGGTCTCTGGTTCTCTATTGAAGAAAAAGAAAGAAATTTTAATCAAAGAAATTTAATTTTCAGCCTGAAAAAGTGAAAAATAAAACAAAAAATATTTTTCGAGAAAGGGGCCCATGGGATGTTTTTTTTTTATTATTGTCTTCTTGACAAAAACTAAAAGAATAAGGATAATCAATTCAGGGAATCCCTTTGGGCAAATTAAAAGAATGTCCTTAAGTTGTGTTTTAGAAGAATGCAAGAAAGTACCATATATAGGAGAACGAGAAGAGAAAAGAGAGAGAGAGAAAGAGGTTGGAATTTGAATAAGATCATAAGTATTTTGAAAAATATTTATATGAAGGTACCTGAGACATGAAGTATGAATAAGGAACTTGAAGATAAAATGATATAAGAACATAATAATAAGATAAAATATTTTGTAAATTGTTGATGGCTTAAAAGTTTTTCTTCTTTTGAGATTACAAGTTTAACATGATTAATTATTAGTATTTATTTGAGGAGCATACGTTATATGAAATATTAAAGGATTTTGTTGAATTGGTCTTGAACCTTTATTTATGGTTACTAAGGATTTTACTTATATTTCTTGCTTTACGTTATCAAATTGTTTGAGTGCTTTTTTTTACTAAAAGACGTTGAGGAAGTAAGTTCAAAATACTATTTAATATTTAAAACCAAATAAATGTATATACATATTGTAAATCTCCGAAAATTCTTCTTGTTAAAACAAAACAAGTGAAATAAGTTGGGTACAAAAACAATAATCGCTAGATAGGTTTATGAGAAATACAGAAACTCTACTTATCAACAAATATATTTATTTTGTTGTCAAAAAATTGAGCAAAATACTTATTTTAATTTTTGAAGAAAGAACTAATAAAAAATACACATCGTTTCATATCGTTTTTGAAAAATTTTGTTTTGACATTTTTAGTATTATAGTAAAAACATAGAAGAAATGTCTTCTTCGTTGAATTAATAAGTTCTAGATTAATAGTTGAAATGCACTTTGATTATGAAATTTTATGATTGGAATCGACGCAGTGGTCAACTCTGATTAGTTTGCCCCGATTCCCTACTGCAACTTTTATTTTTCAGAAAACGGAAAACCACGAAGCGAAAGAGAACTATCTACGAGCTCAAAAAGAATATAAGACTATTTGCAGAAGGAGTAAGTCCACATACAACAATCAGCTTGACCTCAAAATAAGCAGTGTAAAAGACAGTAAAGAGTGGTGGAAGTTGGCAAAGGAAATACGTAACCAAGATCATCAAATTTTCCCTCAAATTTCTGTTCCTGAGTTTAGAACATATTATAGTTCACTTCTTAACCCAAATCAAATGGCAAATCAGATTTTCTATGCACCTAACCTAATTCAGGATCGGGATCTGGATATGCCTATAACTGTAGATGAAATTATAAGTATTCTAAAAAAAGTTAAACTAAACAAAGCACCAGGAGAGGACAGGATTACCTACGAATACTTCATACATGCAACAGATGACTTCTTGGAGCAACTGGCAGCAGGATTTAATAGGATGTTGAACGACTGCAAAGTAGAAGAAGCCTTTGTGAAAACAATTATTATTCCCATATTTAAAAAAGGTGATACAAATCAGCCGAGTAATTACAGGGGAATCTCCTTTATGAATTGTGTGGCTCAGATTATGATGGGAATTCTCAGCGAGAGGCTGTACTCATGGGTGGAGGAAAATGATATACTAACAGAATTTCAGGCGGGCTCTAGAAAAAAATACTCGATGGTGGATAACATTTATAATCTGGCATCAATCGTTCATCTGAAGTTGGCACAAAAAAGAAGGTGTATGCATTTTTTGTCGATCTGAAAGCTGCATTTAATAAAATCTCAAGAAAATTGCTTATCTACAAACTACACACAATAGGAGTTTCGACAAAATTTGTAAACTTGATAGAAGCCATATACTCCAACACACAATCAGCTGTTTGGACTGGAGAAAAGCTCTCCGAATATTTTGAGTCACTTTTTGGAGTCAAACAGGGATGCTTGCTATCACCGTTACTTTTCGCACTGTATAGAAACGATTTGCATGAATCTTTAGAAGGAGGACTCTTTATTGACTTGTTCAACATAAGGTTGCTGCTTTATGCAGACGATATGGTTATTCTGGCGGATGATGTTACGGTCTTGCAGCAGATAATAACGCAACTGGAATGTTACTGCATTAAATGGAGCCTAGAAGTAAATCTATCTAAATCCGAGATAATGGTGTTCAGAAATGGTGGAAAGTTATCTAGTCAAGAAAAATTGACATTAAATGGAGAAAGAATTCTCCAACTATACTTACATAGGAGTTTTACTTTCACCAAAGATGTCGTTTTCAAAGCACGTAGAAAAGAGAAACATTGCAACCAAGAACAGAATAAACTCGACGTGGCAATGTTTCTAGCAAAAAGAAATATCAACTTAAAAACCAAATAGAAACTATTTCAGGCGGTTTGTAGAGATATTCAAACCTACGGTGCTCAGATCTGGGACTTTGGAATGTTCGAAGAAGTGGATAAACTCCAACGCTATTTTTTGAAACGAATTTTTTTAAAATTACCTACATCCAAACTACTTTTTGGCAATGGAAACTGGGGCGGAGGACGGACACTACTATACTCTTGATCTTCACCTCAGATATATGTATATCAAAAACAATATTCGAATACAGTGCAACAAGACTACTGCATCAGCTAACTAAAATACTTTTGAGGGAAAAATTGTTCTGGGTAAAGGAATTGAACAATCTTGGATATCGTTTTGGACTGTGTTGGGATGAGAGATTTATTTCTCAAATTGATTGGATCCAAAAAGGCAATGATTTACTGGGGCTGTTGAAATCAGAGGGCCAACAAGAAAACCTACGAAGGGCATCTGAGAGCAGTACTCGCATCTACAAACATCTGGATCATTTAAGAGGACAGATTTACATTAACGATGGTTTCGAACTGAACAATATCACTTGGATTTTTAAGGCAAGATGTGATTTAATCAAGCTTAATGGAAACGAATTTGGCCAGAACGAATCATCATTATGTATACTGTGTGCAGCTTAAGGGAGGAAGAAAACATCCAGCACTTTCAATGGATTTTGAGAGTTTAAATCACAAATCATTTATTTTGAAAAATCGTTTCTGTTGTAAAATAATTTAAAAAAATGAATCGTTTTGAAGAATATTTTGAAAACCATGAATTTGATAAAGATAACAAAAGAGTATTTCTCTCTAACACCATTTGCTAGGCACAAAATTGTTCAGACATAATCTCACAATTTTTTCCTCAAAAAGAATTTCCTTTTTTAGCTGGATGTGTTGACCGTATACCATTTTTTAAGAAAACAACTAATAAATATAGCAGCTTGTGTCTATTTTCGTATAATTAAAAAATTGAGTCTTTATAAAAACAAAACTATATTTTTGTTTAGTTTTACAATTAATTATAAAAAAAAGATTACAACGACGCACAGAGAGCTAAGATCAATTTTATTCTGAACAAAATAATGAGAAGTAAGATTTTAATTTTTTTATCTTTATCTTTTTATTTTTCAAGAATCGTCCAGATACTTTTTAAGCTTTATTTTGAAAGTTAGTTGCACTACAGTTGATACGGAGACGCCACAAAATTTTGTAGGACTATACAAAAAATTAAAACATGATTTTTTCTCGCGTTAGTGTGCGAACAGTCATGAAACAATGAGTTCCTTAAATTAAATAGCTAAGAAACGTTGTGTTGTTGCTTCAAAATAGCGTTGGCTTTTGAGAGATTACACAGCTTTCTATGACACCAATACGTTACAAATCGCAGCATTTTTTTGTGTAAAAATGCTGGCGACATTTTTTTTTGTAAAAATGCTGGCGACATGACATCCGCAAATCGATCTTGCTTCTACTTTTATCTGCAGTGAAGTTTTTATTTTTAATAAATGTTACTTTACTACGGATATTTTCGCCAAAAAAACGCACATAATGTTAATTTATTAAAATTTGTAACATCAAAGAGGCTGGGATGCGACCCACACTGATAACTTCCCATCCCATCTGTCGATTGGCTTGCTTAAAAGTTTGTCTATAGGTATGTATCCATTTTTACCAAATTTGCGTACTATTTTTTTCGATTTTATTTTATTGAATACCGAAAACAAAATTTTCTGTGAAATAAAATAAGTTCGAAGCCAATATTTTAAATTTTTGAAAACCTATTTCAGTCGAAAGTAAATTTTTACCATAATTTAATATGTTTTTTTTTTTAGGTTTTTATTTTTTGTAAAAAAATTGTTAATTCGATTTTTCTCAAAATTTTTCTGAATATTGAAAACAATATTTCTTATAAGATAAAATAAGTTGAAAGCCATAATCTCAAATTTTTGAAAAGATATTTGAGCCGAAAAACAATTTTTACCAACTTTTGTTAAATTTTTTTAGGTTTTTAATTTTTTGTACAAAAACTGTCAATTCGATTTTTTTCAAAATTTTACAACAATATTTCTTGAAAGATAAAAGTAGTTTAAAGCCAATATCTCAAAGTTTTGTAAAGATATTTAAGTCGAAAATCAATTTTTACCAACTTTTATTTATTTTTTTTAGGTTTTTATTTTTTGTAAAAAAACTGTCAATTAAATTTTTTTCAACATTTTTCAGAATGTTGAAAACAATATTTCTTATAGCATAAAATAAGATTGAAGCCTTAATCTCAATTTTTTGAGTAATGTTTTTTTTTAGGTTTTTATTTTTTATAAAAAAAACTGTCAATTCGATTTTTCTCAAAATTTTATCAGATGACAAAAACATCATTTTTCGTTGCACAAAATTGTTTTGTTTTTAGTCGTTAAATTTGCGAGGTGACAAATTTTTGTATCAGTTTTTTTGATTTATAAAAAAAAACCGTTAATTGGATTTTTTTTCCAAAAATGACGAAAAAATCGTCACGAACGTACGTACACACGCACGCACAGACATCTTTCTTTAAATCTTTTATTTCAACTCTAGGGACCTTGAAACGTCGAGAAATGTCAAAATTTTCAATTTGACAAATCGGACCCATTACAATAACTTCCTACGGGAAGTTAACAAGATTGATTGTGAAAGTATGTTTAACTTCTAACAAAACTTCACCAAAACCCAAAAGACGTCACAAAGGTATATAAGGTTATGCTGTGTTTTTTTTTTTTAAGGAAAATTAAGTGACCTGCTTAGAGCTGAGAGTTATGCATTCCATCGTAAAACGGGACAACCCCAACAAAAAATAACAAATAGGATTTTTCACTTTCTAAGACTTAATCTGTGATAGTTTTTTCGGTAGTCCTATTAATTTTCCGCTGCTATGTAATAGAGCTGACTACTTAATGCTTGGTCTAAAAATACAAATCATCACTTAAAAAATAAAATAAAGTTAATAGACATTTGTGACGTCAAACATGACAAGATGACAACAATGGTATATCTTTTGTATCATACCAATGCGTAAATTAAGCATGAATTCACTGAATTCCAGTGAATCCCTCATTAAATGAAACTAATCAAGCAAAACTACCTGACTAACGATTTCTCCAATTAAATGCTCAAATTACGGATTAGTTCATTACTTCAAATTCTATTAATGAGTATTAATTGGAATAATCCTTGATTACAGGTACTCAAGCATATAAACAAACTACTATGCTATGCCTCCCTTAGTGTGAGCACCTTAGCTTGTTTCGAAGACTAGCTAAACAATATCAATTTTCTTATAGGTTCCAAAAAGTATGCTCTAAAATAAAAAAAAAGATATTTTAATTCTTTCGTACACTGACACCCTGTATAATTGACTTAACAAGCCAAGATTGACCACAACCGCAGCACCAGTTCGCAGAGCCAGCCATGTTATAATATGCATAACAGACCAGCTGAAGCTTCGCGGCGAATTCATCCATATTAACGTTTTGTTTGTTTACACTTCGGCAGAACCTGTCAACAAAGGTTACTCAAGAACCAGTCTCTGCTCCCATCAGCATTATTCAATTGGCTTTAGCGTTTAGCGCATCTACGATCTTCACACAAGAAGATACAAAATTATCTATTTGTGTTCGTGCTGACTACTGGTACTTCGACAACTGACTATACTAACTGCTGACTGATCACAAATAGTTAATCGTTTTCGTCTTCAGTCTTAAGTTACTCTCACTCTTAAGTCAGTTTACTTCGAGTCGCACTACTGATCAGTCATACTTTTCATCTCGAATAATAAAATATCCATTTCTAGCCGATCTAGTATCTATAACGATCACATTGAACAAATGTCCAACAGTAGTAAAGTTGTTGTACTAGTTACACCGTGTGTTGCCTATTCCTATTCCAAAATAAAGTCGGAAAAATAAACTTGTTTCTGACAACATAACTTTAAATTAAACCAAAAACTCACTCGTGGTTTATCGGTCGCGACTCGCAAAGTATTGAATTCAATTTTGTTTGGAAATACATATAAAATATAAATAAAAAGAAGTTAAATCATTACTACGTAAATGTTTTGTAATAAGATCATTTTCTACCAAATATAGTTTTAAATATTGTGTAAGAAATTGTAAATTGTGTGTGTGTATGTGTGTGATTTTATGTTTGTCTATAAGAATCAATGTGGATTAAAAAGTGTTGAGAAAAAGAGGAATTTCTGTGGAAATCAAAAATAGCAGAGGTTTATCGAAATTCAACAACCCGATTCAAGGTGAGCGATTTTTTTAAAATTTTTATTAGGTATACCTATACCTATACCTAACACACAACCTTATATTAATGTTTGCTAGTTTTTTTTTTTAAATCATCTCTATTAAAAAGTCCATTTCCAAAAGAGTGAAGAGTTATAATTATTCTGTTTTAAAAAAACTGCGTATCTTCTCTTTGGAAATGGAGCTCAAGGTCAACCCTAAAGTTAAAGCGAATAGATGGTCGCAAAAACCATCCGTGGGTTTAATATGCTAATTCTGACCATTTGATTAAAAATTTAATACTTGGCAGTTATAGTTTATTAATTTTACTTTAAAATACTGGAAAAAATATTTAGATTTACTTAATTCATATGCATAAACATTGAGAAGCTTCAAGTCAAAGATGATAAATGTTTTGTAAAATGTTTTTAGTACCTATACATGTTTTTTTCAAAAGTGAAATGCCTGTCGTGTTTAGGTATGAGAAGCCGAAAATTTAGACTTCCTTTGATTTTCCTATGAATTCTATGAAAATTTTCCGTTCATATTGAAAAGTATTTAAATAATACAAACATTATTTCGGTATTATCAAAAACTTGTTATAGGATTAAATTTGTTTTAATTCATAGTTTGTATTATATGTACCTATACTTATTTTCAAAACGAGTTGGTAATTCGAAATAAATTTGTAAAGGTCTTAGGTTGTTAGTAATTTCAGTTAATCAGATATAATGTCCTGCTTAATTAAGAGTTGATGATTTAAAAACCTGGGCTATATTTTACCAAAAACTTTTCACTTTGTAAATTTACTTTGCAAGTGTTAGGTAAGTTTTTTCCGAAAAGTGAAAAAAATGTGTTCTTTCGCAAATTATATTAAGAATTTTGAAAAGCTTTTCAGAAAAATGCAAAAAGAACGTTTTATTTGCAAATAAGAGTGTGTTTTGAAAAGTGAAGAAAACTAATAAAAAAATATATAAACTGTTTTGAAAATGAATAAGTAAATAATAGTTGACAAAACAATTTACTTTGATTTATCTCGATTTCAAAACACTTTGCAATTTTACTTTTCAGTATCTATATTTATTTTTTTGCAAAGTTGTAAAGTGAAAAGTATTTTTTGAAATGGCCCCTGATGTGGTAAAAAGATTTTAAGACGAGAATATATTAAAATGTAAAATTCAGGAATTCAAAAAAGGTATTCTTTTATTTGTAATGCGTTATCCATTTTGCGGTTTCAAAAGTATATGGCTGGAATTAGACATCTGTCAAACTAAGTTCTTAAACTAATTTTTTTTCGTTCAGTTGAAAATCTGACATTTAGGAAAATGGATCGCTTAACTATCGCAAAAAGCATACAAATTGTTAAAACCTACCAAGAGTTGATGATTTAAACAAAAAATATTTAAGTTTTTAAGGAAAAGAGCTGACGTATGTATTTTTCCTGAATTTCTATTTCGATCTCAAAATGGCTTCAAGTAGATATTTAAATATTTCCCTATAACAAGTCAGTTAATTCAAAAGCTATAAATTACAACCCAATTTGCATATCATTTACAGTTGCTCTTAAGTAGGTACATACATATGTATGTATTTTTTTTTATCGATTTTGTATAATTCTTATCAATTAAATTAGGATCCCTTGAACCATTACAGATATCCTTACGAACAGCTTGGCTTTTATTTAATTCCCTATACATTTGAAATATTGTAACTACATATAGTCCCCTTTCAAAGTTGAAATTTCAAAAGGAAAAATCTCTTTTCTCCAGACGCGCGCACATAAAAGGAAACATCTAAATTATTAATTCAAGGAAATTATCTCAAGTTACTGCAATCAAAACGTTGTCGTAATATAAGTATAATTTTTTTTGTAAAAAACTAAATCAAAGAAATGCCACATTTTTAAGGAGCTCTTAAATTCCACACTCAAACCGAACAAAACCAAAGCAAAATTCTTGTTTAATCAATCATACATTAAAAGATCTGATTCCAGCAGACAACTTTCCCGCCCACGACACGAACGTCAACGTCTATACGCTCGTTTTCATCGTCATAGTCGGCACACTATAGATTATATACCTGCCATAATGGGATCAAGTCAAAACCACTATCACCACAAGCTGCTGCCTTTTATTACCCTTCAAGTATTCGCTTGCTCAAAGGAAAAAACCCCTAAGCGGCTTTACCCACTTAATGCTATCATCTCCTATTACATCCTTTCTTGTTTTATATATCCTCTCCGGTATCTGCTCACTTATCGTCTTTTCCGATTCTTCTCTAACCTTCCTATGACGATGACGAGTAATTCTTAAAATCCACGCTCACACTCAACCATTCCCAATTTAATGGTTTCGCTAACATTTTTACTTACACATCGTTCATCCTGTTTCCTACAAATAACATAAAACTCTTCATTTTTGTACTAAAATCAATCGGAGTAGATCCGGAATCTCAATATGTACTTATATTATATAGATAAAGTCTATACTCGTATATGTTTATTGTTATTTGGGTTCTTTTGTGAATCCCTAAGGGCAGCAGCTAAAGCAGGTATAGCTGCTCCAACCCCAACGCCAACGCCAACGCCAACCACACAACACAACAGACAAAAAGTCGTTAATAGTTTAATGGCTTTAAATTTTGCAACGAGCGAACTGAACAAGAATGTTTTTCATTCGAAAGCTTTGTTTTGTAGATATTCCGTCTCTCATCAGTTCCTCATGCTGCTCAGTGCTCATCCTTATTTCAATCTTTCTTATTACCATTTGAATTTATTCCCATTTCGATTTAACTAAACACAAAGGCTCCCTAGCTCCCTAGTTGTGGAGTAGAGTAGTAGGGCTTTATTGTGTACTACCTATGCTTTGAGGCGGTTCGCTTGTGGCAAAGAAACGATTTCGATTTAATATGAATCCGATCTGCTTCTATAGCTTCGCCCGCTGCCGACGCCACCGCAACCGTATAACGGCGACGACAACGACGCTATCAAACAATCCTACCAAACAAGAAACAGAAACAGAAACAATACAACTCTGCTCCCATAGTTCGAAGGATATTTACGCTTTTCTAGCGAATCTGAATCCGAATCCGAATCGAAACGGAAGCTGAGACAACAACAGGTTATCCATTCATCCATTGGATGAACACATGTACTTTGCACGCAACAAGAAACTGAATTTTATCCACTGAAACACAAAACAATTTCCATTTTGTACAAAATGTTTATTTTCATCCTTAATTGAGCACAGAGCAGAGCACAGCGAAAGGATGATGGAATTTTGATTGTTTTGCTGGCCTAGGCTGTTTCAGAGATGCGATTTCTTTATTCTTTATTCTTTTTGTTTTTGTTTTGTTTTTGCTTTGCTGTGCACTTCAAAGAAGTTAAAGTAAAAGTATTAACCTTCTTCTTTTAAGTCTTTTATGTGTGTCTTTTTTTTTAATGATTTGAAGGTCCTTTAAAAGGTTTGCACGAATTCTAAAAAAGAATTCTGCTGGCATTTCTTTCAGGAACGATTATCCAATTTTTTTTATTTTGAACTTTTGCTTAAGAATTTTAACATAGAATTTTTCTTTATTTTGTATCTATGTTAATGTAAGATGAATCTTCATGTTGTATTATAAATCAATATGCCCACTTTAAATACTTTGATATTTAATAACACAAATAATTGAATTTCCAATATCAGTGTTTAAACAAAGAGTTTGGAGAGCATCTTTAGGTATTTGCATAATCGATATAATTATTCTAAGGACATTCTCTTTATATATTGTATTTTGCTGTTTGATCAATGTTCTTACAAACAATGTTATATCAAAATCCAAAGTTCCATTTTATCCCTTAAACACTTCTGCCGTAATACTCGAACTTCTTGGTACCAAAGCCCATCAGTTTACCATTGAGCAAAACTTCGAACGGACTGCCAGGTATAGAGATTCTTTTTAAACCTAATATCAGGAATGTAGAATGTTTTACTCAACTCTCTTCTCTACTCCAATTTAGGTTTATAAACTTTAAGATCAATTTACACCGGTGTCTCATCTTTTATCTTTCCCTATGTTTCTAACACTCACACTGAGAATATTCAATGAATGAATAAATTAAGTTAGGGGTAAATGCACTACGACCTTAAAGATCTATTCTACGGTCTTCTAGAACTCAATTTAAAGTTCTTCCTCTAGATGTATTTCTTTTAGAAACTTAAATATTTAAGATACCATTAGAGAGAGTGAAGATTGTTTTAATCCACGTGGTAGTGTCTTAAGTATTTTCTTCTTTCCAGCATGAGTACTTCACATTTCTCCAATATTTGATCAGGTGTTTCATCATGAGTATTAAACAACTTATAGTTATCTGTAAGGCCAAGAATGTCAAGGTGACTATTTAATTTAATATAGCCGTTGAGTAAGCCTGTTACTATTCTTAGGTACTTAATACTTAAGTTTGAGCAATCTTTGTTACGTTTTTGTAATGTCTGAATGATGTTTTGGCTGCATTGCTATTGAGAATTCTTCCCAGATTTTAATACTTTTTGCCTCCCAATATTCTTTGATTTTGTTCTTAATCACGTTTCCACAGTAGGTTTCGGGTCCTATCAATAAAGTTGTACCACCTATTTTTGCTAAGGTTTGTCTTCTAAGATCAGTTAAAAAGTTTGAATTTATAATGGGGTACTTATAATTGCATTCGTGATTGCATTAAATAAAATACTATACATTTTTTTCGGGAATAGCTTTGCTACACTTTGTTACAGCAATGATCTCCACTTAATGTAAGCATTGATGAAAAGGGCTGATGTTTCAGTCTTCTTCAAAAGCTTTTCCGATTTCTAGTCAATTGCTTGATTTTTTACCGAATTGTTATTCAGTAAAATCTAAAGATTGATTTAGAAATCAAAAAACTAAACTATTTCCCTGGCTACAACAATGACAAATGGTAAAGTGTGTTGTACGACTATTATTTTTATTAGGTTTTTAAATTGGCGCGGGTAGATTTTGGCGCCCGGTGGCGGCCATTTTGTTTTGGTGACATCTGTAAAATCTTTTGTTTATTATTCAGTTGTTTATGCCAAATCATCATGGAAAGTTACACGATTGAACAGCACATTCCAATGATAATATTTTATTTACACAATGAGTGTTCGTTAAAGCAAACGTTGCGCGCATTGCGCCTATTTTACGGTAGACGTGGTGGCCCTTTACAGTCGACTCTTCAACGTTTGGTGGCCAAATTTGAGACGGCCGGTTCAATAAACACTCAGCTAACACCCGTACGTTAAAGGAACGCAAGATCGGCCGAGAACATCGCCGCGGTCCGTGAAAGTGTACAGCAGAACCCGAGGCAGTCTATTCCTCGCCGTGGCCAAGAACTCGGCCTTCCGCAGACATTAATTTGGCGAATGTTGCGTCGGGACTTGGACCTTTACCCGTATAAGATCCAACTGACCCAGGAGCTCAAAAGTTCATGACCATAGACAATGCCGTTTGTTCGCTGACTGGGCTTTGAATCGTTTGGAAGAGGAGCCCAATTTTGGCCGAAAAATCATCTTCAGTGACGATGCGCATTTTTGGATGAATGGCTGTGTTAAAAAGCAAAATTGCCGTATATGGGACGACACCAACCCACGCGAGGTTTACCAGGTGATAATGCATCCTCAAAAAGTTACCGTTTGGTGTGGACTTCGGGCCAGAGGCGTAATTGGTCCGTACTTTTTTGAAAACAACGTAAGTGGGGCGGTCATCGTCATCGGTGATAACCAATTTCTTATGGCCCAAATTTAAAAATTATGGACCTAGACGACATGTGGTTCCAGCAGGACGGCGGCGGCGCTACGTGCCACACAGCAAACGCCACGACATGTACACACAACATCTACCTGCCCTTATTGAAAAATCCAATTTAAGTTAAAAATTCATGAATCAAAAATTTTACAATACATAGAATATCCGAAAGTATCCTGAAAATGGTTCTGAAACTTATTTTAAACAAATACGCTTATTCTGTGTCTTACAGCGTATATCTACCATTAGTCGTCACTTTCTATGTTATTAAATTTCGTTGTCTCCTCAACGATTCAATATCACACGACAGTAGTTTTTATTTACACCAAAATACTTAAATACAAAACAAACATATTTACATATAGATTTAATACTAACCGGAATGATTAAATTTCATATGAAATCCGCTATTTGATATTAATATCTTTACTCATGTATTTACAAAGCTATATACGGATGCTAGATAATAATCACTTTTCGATATTATTCATTCTCATTTCAATTGAGAATTTATCAACTTGAAATTATTAAAATTATCAACACTCGTTTTATGCATACATATTATAATCATTGAGAGATAAAACCCTAAACCACTATGGATTTTTAATAATATTATATTTAAACAAAAAAAAAAAGATGTGCTTTGCGGGTTAAAGCGATATGAGAGCATTTTATGGCAAAATTTAAGGAAGTCGGTTTGTTGAAATAATCCTTTTTTTTTATTCAAGCAATAAAAGATATAAAATTTTGTAATACTGTTTCAACATCAACCACCGGACCTTAATTGTTATTGCTTTAAAGGACTTCAAGCTTCCAGCTTCAAGCAAACATTAGCTGGATGAAAAAAAAAACAAAAATAAATTGTTTTTAAAGTTGATAAAAACAATGAACCATATCTACTAATTCAGCTTTATTTCATTTTCATAATAAGAGTATGATGGTGAGCGAGGTGGCGAATAATTTACAAAAGCAAATAAAATTGCATCTATTAAAAATGAAAGCATTTAATTTAACGAAGCTAATGATTTTTTTGTTTGTACGTATAGCGTAGGAATTAACAAAACCAAGCACGGAAGCACCTTCCCTCATATCTACATACTCGTATATGAACTTCCATCCATATATCGTATATCACATGGTGGAGGTAAATTTCTATGTACGAATACGAGTTTGTAGGTTGTATGTATGTTTGTACGTATTTATATCCATATAAATATGATTTTATTTCGGATTCAGATCCAATTTACATAAACCTCCCGACGATGAAAAAAATAAACATAACCTTGATCCTCTTACGTTCTGAATTGTGCCTACTACCTATATCTACCTCCGAAAAAATGAAAAAAATAAATCGAATTAAAATGCTCCACAAACCAATTCCAGGCCAAAATCGTTACGTTAATTACTCACAGATAGCAGCAAGTTTGCCAAGCGTTTCCCAGCATAAATGTGCTGGGCATTTTCACAGAATTTGTGCGATGTGTGTTGTGGGTTCGGATGGAAATAGCGCACGCAAAGAATTTAGGTTTGTAATAAAATGCACACACACACACACACACATACAAACGAAAAAATTGTTTACTATGGAAATTGTGCTGGCAAAAAATCATCTGGGAATGCATTTTGTGTTTGCCATATGTTTTGAAAAATTGTTGAATAGACATATTTTTGTGCGGTTCTATGGTATTTGCAAACATAGTCATAGAGTCAGCAAAATCCGAGCCAAGTAAATGACCATCAGACCCTTCAAGGTTATACTAACTAAGCTTAATAAGTTACAGGAAGTAAACTAAACCATATGATGAGTGGAAATAATTTTATGATTAAATATTTGAGCTTGTTTGCCTTCAAAACATAAACGTCTTTAACTGAGGAAATTTTATTTTGGTATTGTTATGTGAATGTCTCGCCGCCACGTTGTTTGTCGGCCTTTCAAAGTTCTTGTGTCACCTGTTTAAGTACACAACATTTCTACACAATATATGTAAATGCTAGATCAGCAAAAACTACAGCTGTAGCCAAAATATTGGGATCATTCCATGCTTTTGAGTTAAACAATTTTGTACACAGTTCAGCTAACGCGATAAGAAGTGGTTTTATTATTATAATGGTAAATATTTAGCAAGACTATTCAAAAACGAATTTTTTGAATGTACAAACGACATGAGTCATACTGCAGTTTGTAATGAGTTACAATTCAGTTAGAAGACAAAAATCTTATACAATAGCCTTGTTTGGTAAGATAACAAGTTTTGATACGATTTTTAAACTAGTATTGATTTTGAAATGTGGTTTAAGTTTTTGTTCAAATATGTGACACAGTCATTCGAGGCATACCCATAAGATGAGGAGTTTGAAGTTCTGCAAGAATTTTACTTAAGGCCAAAAAAATGAGAAAAACCTTATTTGGACTTTCACTCAAGACAGCTCTTAAACGGTTATTCATATAATGCACACACAAAATTTGCAGTAAGGTCTATCCCGTCTGTCGATTTGTCTTGCTTGAAAATTTGTAGGTTTTCAAGTTTTGTTAAAAAAGTTCTCAGTTAAATTATTCTTAAAAATTTAAAAACTACCAATAATATTTTGCATATAATGAAATAGTTTGATTTTGAAATTATTTTTTGTTAACGAGATTTTTAGTCGAAAACCAATTTTTACCAATTTTAGTAGCATTTCTTAAAACAAATTATTTCTTATATAAACAAATACAAATTGGATGAATGAAATTAATTTGAAGTCAATATCTTCTATTGTTCACGAGATATCGAAAACCGAACATCAATTTTCACCAAATTTGAGTACTATTTTTTGTAGATTTTAATTTTTTATGAAAAAACTGACTGTTGGATTTTTATAAAAAAATGTACTGAACGTCGAAAAAAATATTTTCTGTGAGATAAAATAAGTTCGAAGCCAATATTTTTAATTTTTGAAAAGATATTTGAATCGAAAGTAAACTTTTACTAAGTTTTAGTATTGTTTTTTTTTTTAAGGTTTTTATTTTTTGTAAAAAAACTGCCAATTCGATTTTTCTCAAAATTTTACCGAATATTGAAAACAATATTGTTTATAACAAAAAATTAGTTTAAAGCCAATTTCTTAAAATCTTGAAAAGATCAAATATCAATCAATTTTTACCATTTTATTAATTTTTGTTTAGATTTTATTTTTTTGTAAAAAAACCTGTCAATTAGATTTTTCTCAAAATTTTACTGAATGTAGGCAGCAATATTTTTTAAAATATAAAATTAGTTTAAGGCCAATGTCTCAAATTAAAAAAAAAAAATATTTGAGTCGAAAATCAATTTTTACCAACTTTTATTAATATTTTTTTTAGGTTTTTATTTTTTAATAGAAAACTATCAATTCGATTTTTCTCAAAATTTCATAAGATGTTAAAAACGTTATTCTTCGCTGCGAAAAATTGTTTCGGAGATAAAATCATGTTATGTTCATAAAATTTTCGAGATGACAAACATTTTTTTAGTTTTTATGATTTATAGAAAAAACCGTTAATTGGAATTTTTTTCAAAAATATATTAATTTGGTATCGCTTTACAATATATAATATAAAATTTAATTCAAATCTCTAGCGTTATTGGTTCGTGAGATATTTTGAGTTAACCAAAATGTTCACCTTTTTTTAAACTGCTTTGGTAAAAAAAAACCACCCACGCAATTTTCTTGAGAGCCTTTTCTGTATAACTTCAAAAGATGCAGAAAGTACTATCAAAGATATTGAGTATGCGGTTCTTTTGGTTGACCCAAAATATCTCACGAACGAATAAAGCAAGCGACTTCAATTATTAAGATTTATGTTATATAATCTCACCTGATATCGAACTAGAATTATTTGGAAAATAATCAATTAATGGCTTTTTTATAAATCAAAAAAATGAACAAAATATTTGTCACCTCGATTATTTTACGAACAAAAAATAATTTTAATTTAAAAATTAATTGTATGCAACGAAAAGTAGTGTTTTTGACATCTGGTTAAATTTTGAGAAAAATCAAATTGACAGTATTTTTACACAAATAAAAACCTAACGAAAATATTACTCAAAGTTGGTAAAAATAGGTTTTCGACTTAAATATCTTGGCAAAAATCAAATATATTGGATCTAATTTCATCTTATAAAATGTATTATTTTCAACATACACTAACATTTTTTATGAAATGCCACTGTCAGTTTTTTCATAAAAATTAGAATTTATGAAAAATCGATGTTCGAGAGTCAATACAATAAATAATAATAATAAATGAAGGTATTGATTTCAAAATGATTTCATTCTGGGCTCAATTGTTTTGTTAACGTAAGATAATGGTCTTAAAGAAACCCAGTCCTTATTTTTTTTTCAATAAAAACATTCGAAAAATGCTACTAAAATAAGTAAACATTGATTTTCAGCTACCAATCTCGGGAACAAAAACAGATTCAAAATCAAACTTATTTCATATACGAAATTGTTGCTGACTTTTAGTTATTTTTTTTAGAAAAATTCAATTACAACTTTTTTTACAAAGCACGAAAACCTACAAAAGTAACAAAAAACTGATAGGAAATCGTTTTCGGCTCAAATATTAGGAAAATAAAGACAGATATTGACTTCAAATTATTCATCTCACATAAAATTTTATTATTAATATTTTGTTCAAATTTTAGAAGAATTTACAGACGCGATTGGAAGTTATCAATGTGGGTCGAATCCTAGCCTCTTTTTTGGTAATAAATTTTGCATGATTTGCAAATGTTGTTCAGGAGTAAGACTATTCATTTTGACAGCTGTCAAAAGACCATCTCTGAAAAATGTATTAAATTAAATAAATTAGGTGGTGTAACAGCCCGTTGAGAACTATAGGTCCTAGTGGCTTACAACTCTCAACCATTCCTGTGTGCAGTCTTAGGAGATGCGGAATGCATTTTAAAGCGATGAAACAAAGAAGAATATATTTGGAATTAATGAACTTTTTTTTCGAATAAGTGGTTTCATTTTTTCCTATCCATTAAGCATATAAGATTGAAGGTTAAAAAAGGTATTCCTATTTCTTTGGAAGTCCATTTTGAAACCCAGCCGAAATCTAGCTAATCAATATTAATATTTTCGAATAATAATTTTAAAAACGTCAAGAAATAGATACAAATGGTTAACTTTTAGATGTTTAGCCCATTTTAATAAATATACATAAGGTATATAATAATACCAAAAAACTAAACATTGTCCCTATTACCTAAGCCCTAGCTGTATTTGCATACTTTCTGATTATTTGTATAAATATACATTAGATTCAAATTTCAGTAAACTTTAACCATGTAGGTACACTTTATCGATTTATGCCTATTCTATGGATTCATTAATTAATATATCATCCACAAAATGAGATAATTTATTAAATTTGATTTGTAATAATTAGATACCTACCTCTATAGTGATGCATCATGGAAAGCTTTGTACCATAATAACACTGAACTTAGAAACAGTTTAGAAATGAACTTGCAGTGTCAATAAAACAAACTTTTCCACTGACACAACAATTATAAACATATTCGTTACGTATGTATGTATCTCCTGAGAGGCATGTCAGTTAGCATTTAGCAAGGTAATTTCTATAAATTGACGAACTTAATAGCCAAGCAAATCAAACATACAAACAGATAAACAGACAATACCTGTCTAACAAAACAGAAAATATTCCAAACGGGTTTTTACGAGTGTCGAGTGTGTAACGTAGCTCTACCTAATGATGACAGTCAGGTAGGTATGTCTTATCGGTGAATCATGAAGAGAGAAAGATGACTGACATTGTTTAGTGATTTGTTAATTAAAATCTTAAACATAATTTGCTAACTAACTTGAGGTATCTTATCTGTATATCTTCCATAATAAAGATGTAATATATGTAGGTCCATAACAACAACTACATTTGGGGTTTACCTGATGACAAGCCTATACTCAAGATTGGATTTGAAGGTCATGGCATTGAACTATATTTTAAATCATTTAACTTTATTCAGATATTGATCTAAATATGCAATAAATTTCTTATTTCATAAGAAATACATGTTTCTTTTCTATGTTACTTCTCACTTCTCGCTCCTCATAGTCACCATTACCAGGAATGTTTTCATTATTTTAGAGCACTTAAGTAATTAGGTAATTTGCAAAGTGGAATGAGAAATAAAATAATGAACAGTATCTTGAGTTTAGTGAGAGGGGAAGGTGTTGTTTATAAAAATAAAAAAAAATTGGGTAAATTACTTTTTTGTGATTTTCCTCTCCGCTCCCCGCTCAACCAAAACAGATTGAGGTTTGTATATATTATATAATTTTGTCTGTTGCCTGCGACAGACGCTTACATCTTCGTTGATGATGTGACAAAATCATCCGCCTTCTTCAAATGTTTTAACTTGAATTTGTGCCGTGCGGGCCGGGTTCCCTTAAAATGTATCATCATCAAAAAAGTTCATCTGCCTTTCACAAAATTAAAGTCGCACGAGAGCTGAAAAAAAAAACAAAAACCGAAAAAACTTTTGACGGCAAACTGATGAACGGATAAATGGTTGGATGGACATGTGAGGTGAGATCATTATTCTTTGCTTTTTTTCGTCTTGTTTCCCTTTTTTATTGCCAAACGTTTCTTGGTGTACAGTACAGGCAATGGTATAGACGGTCGACGGTGGCGGCGATTGAGGGTCGACGTTCGAAGGACGACGTAGATATACTTGAAGAAAAAAAAAAGGAAAATTAAGCTCGATAGAATCATGAGATGGACGTAAAGATGAGAGATAAATGATTGAATAAAGTACATCATTGAAGCAAACAATGTTATTCCTAAATTATGACTCAATTTTTGTGATTGTTATTTTTCTCAGAAAAATAAAAAAAAAGCTCGGATTTACGAGTAAGTAGTTTCACCAATAAGTTCCAAACCATAATGAGATGTAATAAGGTCAACATCAGAAGCACATCCAATTATATATATACATAGCATCAGGGATTTAGTTCTCTATCTGTTAAAAAACACTCACTACTGAGCCTCTGTTCGTGTAGTGTAATACCTACAAAAAGTGTTATATTTTTAATTTTGAAGGTACATCGCCTGACTTGCAAAATTAAGATCAAATGATAAATTTGCCGACATCCTATTTTACAACTCACATGTACATTTTTTTAAAACATTTTTTATTTAATTGATAATAAAATTTGTTTAACTACCCAACTCCAAAAGAACTGAATGTTACACTTCTGAAAAAAGTGAATATACATTTTTATTGTTTCCAATTCCAATTAATTGATCTAATTCAGATAAAAAATTTATTATGAAAAACAAATTTCTGCTTTGCATACATACAGTGATGGACAAAATATACGAACACTTTTAATGTGCTAAGATTTCTTAAGAAAACTTGAATATTTAGAGTCATGGTAAAAAGATTGACTTCACGACCTATCGGAGTTTTTCTGCCGCGCTTCAAGATCAATAAAAACAAATTTCATCATGCATATTTCCTTCGTAATATCTTAAAACAATACTAGTTCATATAATATTTTAATAGAAATAATAACGAACTTGGCTACCAGGCTTAACATCATAGAATATTAAGCATCAAAAAATAGTTTGACCCATACGAATTCATTGATCAATGTAACAAAAGCCATAATATTATCAAATGGTTATGGCCTTGTTATATATGGCAAATGTGCAAAATCCTACATCCAACCTGTTCAATCAGCATATCACGCCGCAATCAGAGCCAGCCTCAAAGCTTTTAAAACAAGTCCGTTAAAAAATATCCTAGCAGAGGGAAGTTTTTCGTCGATCACAGAAAGAAAAGAAGTCCTAACATCAAAAGAAGTCCTAGTTGACACAATTCATGCTGCGTCTAAACTCGTTTCTGATATCCAATGGAATAAATCAAAACAACAATGCACAGGTGCTGTTCTGGTTGATTTGGAAAAGGCCTTTGACACCGTATGGTTAGAGGGTCTTTACCTAAAACTGAGCAGGCTTGGCATAAGCAAGCCATTGTTGTATATACTTTATGATATGCTTAACGGTAGAAAGTTTGTTGTCAAAAGTGGCAATGTAACATCTACCACAACATTCTTAATTAAAAATGGTCTTCAACAGGGAGCGGTGAATTCGCCGATTCTCTTCAGCATTTACACCAGCGATCTGATAGGTAGTCTTACAAAGGCAATTGCGTACGCCGACGATCTTATTGCGTACAGAACGGCCCGAAAGGTTGAGGTTATTAGAATTCTCTTGCAGCGTGATTTCGACAAGATTCAGCGATATTGCGACGACTGGAAACTGAAAATAAATGTCCAGAAGTCGGAGACAATTCTGTTCCGGACTCCGTTGGCTAGGGCCACGAGGGATACGTGCAAGAATTGGCGCAAGATGGTCATCGTTGATCTTCACGGGCAGCAATTAGCGAGCAAAAGTGTAGTGAAGTACCTCGGTATCTGGTTAGATCAGTATTTATATTTCGACAAACATATAAATGCTGCTCTGACCAGGGCCAGAGGAGCCTTCGCTCTGACGAAACGGCTGTTTTTTAGCAGTCGGCTTGACCCCAGAGTGAAGGTAATTTGCTATATGGCCCTCATACGGCCGATGATCGTTTATGGTTGTCCTGTGTGGTTCAACGTTGCCCCTTCCCAGATGGAGAAGTTTCGGGTGTTCGAGCGGCAGTGTTTACGACGCTGTACCGGCTTATACAGAACAGCCGAATCTTCTTATGTGCATTACTATTCCAACGAGGTCCTATACAACGGGGCTCGAATCAACAGAATTGACAATTTCGTGATAAAACTCGTCCGAGGTCACATTGCAAGAGCTACAAATGTCTTCGACCAACAATTTAATTTTCGGGGCGTTCTATCCGAACGACGAGTATTTTGAAAGTGCACGCTTGGGCGGCTTCATTCCACCAGAGGCATTCCTCTTTTTAGACAGATGCGGTCTGATACAGGATAGATTGGCAGTTCCGCTAATCTACCACGTCAGACGACGAACCGTGGATAGGCGACTCCTGTACAATCGGGACGTCATGGCACAAGGCGGAGCAGAGCTCCTTCGGTTCAGTAGGGCTGTGTCCGAACGGGACCGAAATGATAGGGTGAAGCAGGAGAACCAGTTTTGGTGGCTTCAATCGGCACTTGATAGTGGGTAGTCGGGATGGGGTCTTAAGCCTTGGCCGGCTTACATACTTGTTTTATAGTTTTAGGGTTTAGTTTTAAGTAGAATAGGCATGGTGGCACAAAAAAGAAAAAAAAGTACAAACAAAATATACACAAAAAATATATTAAAAAAAAAAAAAAAAAAAAAAAAAGAACAAAAAAAAATACAAAAAAATAAATAAATTAAAAAAAAAGAAAAAAAGACAACAAAATATGAAAAACAAAACGTTAGATAGTTAGATTTGCTGCTGTGGTTGTTCTAGTTTTAAGTAGTTTATAGGTAGAATAGGTAGTTTTAGTTAGCTTTAAGTTTTATATTAAGGACCTTATTTTAAGTAGTTTTTTAAGTAAAAATAAAAAAGGATATTGACATTAGTTTTTTTCTAAATTTTCTAAAGAATACAAAAATAAATAAAATGAATTGAAGTAAAATAGATCTTAGGGCCGAAAGGCATTAGCATTAAGTATTATTGTTTAACTTAGAGCGTCCGTATGGGACCAGTAAGTTAGTTGTAAGTTATGGTCAATTAGGCTAGTTTTATGAATTTTTGTCTAGCTTTAAGATAGATTTAAGATTGAAGTAATAAAAATGAATTAAAAAAAAAAAAAAAAAAAGTCCTAACATCAAGATTTGTAGGAAAAAAAATTGAATCGTATGACTCTCCAAATCTTTTGAACTCTACAAAAATCCTTAAACGCTTAAGGACATCAAAAAAACCATCAGCCCTCTACATAACTTCGATGTTTACGAGAAAAATCGGCATTGAACAAAAAATTAAAAAAAAATATGTCGAGTGTAACCGTCCTTAGCTATACCCGAAGGAATCCATTAACACTGCACTCGCTCGATTTGAAAAAGATTCAACTCCGAAAGAGGTATATCTTCAGCATTTTCACGAATTAATGAATCCTTTCATCAGTAGAAATTTGAATATCCTCTTTACCGATGGTTCTAAGTGTGAGGAAGGTACCTCTTTCGCAATCGTTGACTCAAACAACAATCTAATTTCTTCAGAAAAGCTACCACCATTTTCCTCTGTTCTCTCAGCCGAAGCTTAAGCTGTTTTAAAAGCCAAGCAATTCGCCTGCAAATCCAAGAAAAAAACAGTGATATTCACGGACAGTCTTTCAACTTTAGCCGCCATCGAAAACGTCAACAATCGATCATCCTAAAAAAAAATCAGAGATAACGCCATCAAACTTGGAAAAGCAATAAAGATTTTTTGGGTGCCAGGTCACATTGGTTTAAAAGGCAATGAACGCGCAGACAATGAAGCCAAAATAACCGCTAGGAACAGCAACTTAACAATATCAAAATACCAAATTACCAAAAACGATATTTTAAAATTGACTTCCTCTATTTTTCATAATCACAAAAATAATAATTGGTCTTGTCATCATCACCACTATTCTTCTATCAACCAAAATTGCAGCCCAGTTATCTAGCCCACCTCTACGCCTGCAATCATGAACAAATGCTTCACCAGGTTGAGGATTGGACACACCCAGCTCACCCACAGTCACCTACTTAACAAAGACCCCCCCCCCACCCATTTGCCACCTCTACGAACTCAACATCCAGCTGTCCATCAACCGAACATCAATGAAAATCAATGAAATTTGTAATAAAATTTGTAACAATAATCTAAAAAATCTCCTTTTGGTTCCTTGCGAACAAAACATTAAAAAATATTTTCTAAATTTTAAAACTTTTAAATATATATAACAGTATTTAACCCTTATTTATTAAAAACCTCTCTTAGTAAGTCAGACCTATTACTCTTACTTGCTTACTGACTTACTCCGTCGGCTGGCAACCTAAAACAACATTCAAAATACTACTTTTATCATTTCAGCTAGAAGCCCTGGTAGCTATTAGCTTTTAAGTATTGTTTGATACATTTATGTATAGTTCATTAATAATAATAAAAACCCAATTACTTGATATCAAATAAAAGTCACTTAATGATTTCATTACCTATAGTTGGCTCTTATCACTCAATGTGTACCACAAAAACTAGGGTTGGTGTTATTGCATTTTATGGAGGACTTTAACATATTTGTTCTTTGAGACAATAGAACCTCAAACATCATTATTGAGTCTTCAGTTACTTATTCAATAAATTGCAATAATGCATAGACCTTACTAAGTTTGATTTTTCCGATAATGTGGTTCAGTTAGATGATGTCAAAATTAGCATCTTATCTTTGAGAAATAGAAAATCAGCAAGCTTTTGAGAAGATTAAGAATTTTTATTTTAAGAATCTTCCAACGGCAAGAATAAAATATGTACAAGACTTGTTTAATTTTTGTTTTAAGTTTAAGTATTTTCCGGTTAGTTGGAAAATACCTAAAATTATTCCGCTCTTAAGACCAAGCAATTCCGCACATATGTCTTGCAATTACAGGTCAATCAGTCTAATAAGCTCATTAAGTAAATTTTTTTAACAAGTTATTTAAAACAAATTTTAACATATGTGAAAAGATATGCCACACTTCCGCTAGAACAATTTGGATTTCGTGTCTTCCACAATTCAGTTCACCAAGTGCATAGAATAACTAAGCACATTAAGAAAAAATCACTGGTATGGTCTTATTAGATATTGAAAAGAAGTTAAACACCGTTTTGCAGAACGCTTTTAACTCTTAATTTCTTAATGTATTTTGAAAAGGCTGTACAATCATTTTTAACTAACAGGAAAATTAGAGTTACTGTAAATAATTCGTTATCTAATACTTTTGAAGTAAGTGTGGGTGTACCACAGACTCTGTCGTAGGTCCTATCCTATTTCCCTCCCTTCCCCAACTGTGAAAAAGCAATTTTCGCCTATGATACCTGTATAATTCTTTTAGATGATTTAGTTAGCAATCTGCATTGAATGAAGTACAAAGCTATTGCAATGCTTGTAAATTTAAAATTAATGCTTCAAAAACACAGGCTGTTTTTTTTCACTCGAAAAAGGAAAGCCTGTTTTTTCCCAAGCAACAACCTAGTTATTTGCGGTACGAGTACAGCTTTGCAATCAAGTGCCAAATATCTTGGGGTATATATTTTATTTTTTACGGTTCTCTAGCATGGGGCAGATGTGCTATAACTATAAGTAAGGTTTGTAAATTACAAATAATTAAAAATAAAGTCTTGAAATTGTTGTTAAATCTTCCAAGACAATTTTCGACAAAAGAACTGCACCAAATTTGTAATATTGAACTTATATCGTTAAGACTTTCAAGACTATATGCGATATACAACAAAGCATGCATTTACAAACAAAAACTTGTTATTTTCTTCATTATTTATTTATTTAATTGATTTGATGATTGAAAACATTTGTTAAACTCATATCTTTTTCATTACTTGCTTTATTGTTGTATATTACTTGTTAATTTATTGATTTTTTTTTAAATATCATAAATTGTTTGTATGTTTGATACACTTTTGCTAACTAAATTTTGATCTCAGTATCTGTTTCGATGAT
Organism: Eupeodes luniger; assembly: GCA_951509635.1. Classification (NCBI taxonomy): domain Eukaryota; kingdom Metazoa; phylum Arthropoda; class Insecta; order Diptera; family Syrphidae; genus Eupeodes; species Eupeodes luniger. Next base: position 95,933,316 of record OX608073.1, on the reverse strand, counting down.
TTCTAATAGTTGTTAAATTTGTATTTATTTTTATTTATTACTTATTAATTTGTATTTATTTATTGAGTTAATTTGTTTATTATAAAAATTACTTATACATTATTTATTAGGCTTTCCGTTTTGTTAATGTTTAATATTTGCTGACTTATTATTTATTTTCATTTATTTATTTATGATTTATTTATTTATTTTTCTATTTATTAACTTCTTATAGGAAGTTATTGTAATGGGTCTGATTTGTCGAATTGAAAATCTTGATATTTCTCGACGTTTCAAGGTCCCTAGAATCGAAATAAGAGATTTAGATAGATGCCTGTGGGTGCGTGTGTACGTACGTTCGTACGTCCGTACGTTCGCGAAGTTTTTTTCGTCGTCCATATCTCAAGAACCAAAAGAGGTATCGACTTCAAATAAATGTTGTTATACAGATAATAAGGCAGAAAGATGCAGAAAGGGCTCTCAAAAAATTGCGTGGGTGGTTTTTTTACCATAGCAGTTTTAAAAAAAGGTGAAAATATTGGTTAACCCTAAATATCTCATGAACCAATGACGCTAGAGACTTGAATAAAATTTTATATTATATATTGTAACGTGATACCAAACAAGTATATTTTTGGAAAAAAATTCAATTAACGTTTTTTTTATAAATCAAAAAAACTGAAAACAAAATTTGTCACCTCGAAAATTATACGACTAAAATATGATTTCATCTCCAAAACAATTTTGTGCAACGAAGAATAATAATTTTGACATCTGATAAAATTTTTAAAAAAATCAAATTGATAGTTTTTTTTATAAAAAATAAAAACCTTAAAAAAAAACATTACTCAAAGTTGAATTTCGACTCAAATATCTTTTCAAAAACTTGAGATTAAGGCGTCAAACTTATTGTCTTATAAGAAATATTGTTTTCAACATTCTGAAAAATGTTGAGAAGAATCGAATTGAAGGTTTTTTTTACAAACAATAAAAACCTAAAAAAAAATTAATAAAAGTTGGTAAAAATTGATTTTGGACTCAAATATCTCTTCAAAACTTTGAGATATTGGCTTTAAACTACTTTTATCTTTTGAAAAATATTGCTGTCAACATTTAGTAAAATTTTGAGAAAAATCTACTTGACAGTTTTTTTTACACAAAATAAAAACCTAAAAAAAAAACAATACTAAAACTTGGTAAAAATTTACTTTCGAATCAAAAAGCTTTTCAAAAATTAAAAAAATTGTCTTCAAACTTTTTTATTTCATAAAAAATATTGTTTTCGATATTCAGTAGTTTTTTTTATAAAAATCCAACAGTCCGTTTTTTCATAAAAAAATAAAATCTACAAGAAATAGTAAATTTGGTAAAAATTGATGATCGGTTCTTGATATCTCTTAAATTAATTTCATTCATCCAATTTGTAAAAATTTAAGAAATGCTACTAAAATTGGTAAAAATTTGTTTTCGACTAAAAATCTATTTAATTTTTCAAACTAAACTATTTCTTTGTATGAAAAATATTGTTGGTAATTTTAAATTTTTTAAGAATAATTCAACTGACAACTTTCTTAACCCAATACGAAAACCTACAAACTTTTAAGCAAGACAAATCGACAGACGGGATGGGAAGTTGTCAGTGTGGGTCGCATTCCAGCCTCTTTTTTATATATTTATTTACTTATTCATTTATTTATTTCTTGAGTATATTGTAAAGCTTGGTTCTGTTTGGAGCTTCACAGCCTTGTATTAGTTTCAAATATTGTAATGAAGGTTTTAGTAGCTTTTCCTTCACTGAATTTTGTTCTAGATGATTTTTATTTATTATTTCTTATCAGTAGTTATATAACATAACTATCTGTAAATTGTGCAATATAGGTTAAGACAGCAATGTAATATATTTTATGCTATGGACTTATTTAGAAATTCTTCTTCATAATAACAGTATTTAATATTTTACAATTAAATCACTTTGAGGCCCTAAAGCTAAAGCTAGTTTAATGAATGTTTGTCTAAGATAGTTTTAAGAATGAATTAATAAATGTATAAAAAGTCTGTAAATCTTAATGCAGTAAAATTCGGAAAATATCATAATATTTAATTAAATTGATCTACCTGTCGAATCTTCCACCTATATTATATTATATTATATTATATTATTATATTCAATAATGATTAGCATTACCCACAAGTCTCGAGTGCTAGAAATTTAAAAACGCATAACAATTTAACCCAAAATAAAACAATTTTTTTAATAATCAGTGTTTTAGTCAATACCAGTAAAAATACTTCAAATAGCACAATAAAATGGCTCTAGTATTAAACTTTATGTTTCTGCTATAAATTAAGTTATTATGTAATAAATTATCCAATATTTTTATTTTTCAAGAATTCATTACTTTTTTCTTCATTGCTACAATTATAATCATTTTAGTAGCCATTCAAGGAACAATAAAATGTAAATTATATACAGACAGAAAATCTTTAAATATTTTAGTTTTCTTAACAAATCTTAACACATTAAAGTGGTCCTGTTGTTTTGCCCGTACCTTTATATTAAAATCAATTTACTTAAAGAAAACATATTTTATTTAAAAAAATATAATTCTTTTTATTCTGGGAGGTCTTATGTAATAATAGTGAAAGAAGTTATGTTCTACAATATAAAAAGATCTGTTGTCCCTTTTTCATTTCTTTAGATGTTCAAAGTTATTTTTAAAGTTTAAATTGATTTGAAATAAATACCTAACTGTACCTATTCTTTTAATTGCAATCTAAAAATATTTCGGTTATTTCCAACACACAAGGATACGAGATGAGTATGTCTTTTAATTTTTAAGTCAAAAATCAGTTAGATAGGCCAATTGTTTGTGTTTGTGTAAAGTATTCCGAATATCTAAAACTAAATTATGAAGTTACAGAGTTATCAACAAAAATTGTTGCCAGTCCAATACAAATATCCACACTTGCCACCGCTCGTTAATATAAGCTCTCGCTTTGTTGCACATGCAGGTCTCACAAACTACTCGTATGTACTATATACCTCAAACCTAACATAACACCAATGCCCAATGCTGATGATGATGCAAAAACCAAAAAGTCTATAGGTATTATATAGAATGTAGTATAGCTAGGAAAATATTGTTTCTGCCATAGTAGTCTGGTTGTTGTGATGTTATTTTATTTATTTATAGTTTATCTAGCTGCAACAATATTCTTGCAATATTCCACACTCAATCGGGTTTAACCATTAAATTTAAAACCACTGCTATGCTGTGATGGTCGCTGAGGCAAAATGACTCATCCGTGGCGGAAGATCGAGTGCAGCAATAGTTAATATGATACAGTCAGTATTAAAAGTGAATGTACACTTGGAGTATTATATTGTTATGCAAGTTAGGTAACCTTTGTTTTGTTTTTTGTTTTTTTTTTAAGAAGAAGGAATTTTGAAATTGTGAAATTTTCTAAAAGTTTCTAATATCAACCAACTTTTGTCAGTTGTCATTAAAAGTCGTTCGAATAACTTTTCAAATGGAACGATTTTAAAATGGGGCGGCATAGCATTTTAAACGATTTACTTAATTGCTAAAGAAATTTTAGTAAGTTACGAAACTACAGTCTCTTAACATTTTACTTAAGTTAAATACAGAAAATGGCTACTAAGGAGTTTTTGAAATTGGACCGTACACTAGATTAGGGTTTGCTTAATTCACTATTTTGACGTGTTCCGATGAGTTTTTTTTTAAATAAGAAGAAATAAATATTGTATAATTTACCAAAGAAAAAAAATATTAGAATTACTGGCAAATTGCAAAAAATATGTCTCAAAAAATTGAAGACTGGTAACATGCTAAGCCCTTAAAAATTGTACGTAAGAGTAACTTGAATTTTACTTATTCATATTTAAATGCACAATAAATATTCGTATGTTATTATCCGAGACCGTATGAAATGTTATGCTTTATAATTGATTTCATAAATATTTAAAATAATTTCATTGCAAAAAAGAACTTCGAGTGTTGATTTCCTTTAAACATATTAAAAAATAAAGAAAATCATGTTTTTGGTAAAGGGAAATATTTTCTATCAAAGTCCATAATATACAAAAAAAAAACCAACCCAGGTTTCAAGTTCAAGCTCACAAGCATACAAAATTCTCCACTGAAGTTTAACGGAAAAAATAAAGTTTAATAAGCATTTGACAAGTTTTACGATCATCACGATGAACAATCGCAAAAAAAAAACAAATACGTTTCTTATATCCTTCTCAAAACATCCTTTGTATTTTATTTTCTCGACGATTGTATAAATTTTGTTATTACAATTAAAGGCATTCAAGTTGTTATTAATACCCCAAAAACAGTACCAGTTTTATTAAAATAGGGAAGGATTAAATAGGAGATACGAGTCTTAAAGTTTTGAACATCAAAATGCGAGGGAAAAATAGAGTTGGATAAAGTATTTAACATTCTCCATGTGCGGTTAAAAAAAGAATCTCTATACTTGACAGTTTGTCCAAAACTGAGCTTAAAGGTAAGCTGATGAAGATTCCTGTTAGTGCAACTATTAAAGCTGAATTATTTGAGAGTGGGAATGCAAATGACTAATTCGACTGTTGTATTCTTTTACAACTGTTGCTGATACCATTGCTCTATTTCACAACTCTCAATAAATCTTTAATCTTTGTTTAAATAAATAATTTTCTGTTTGACATCCACTTGATTATCATCTCTCCAACTCCAGTATTTTTTCTGCGGATTTCGGAGAGATTACATAAAGCTTTCCTGATTTGCGTATAGAAAGGTTAAGCGTTAAGCACAGTATTTATGTACATTTCTCATGTCTCGCTTACCGAACATGGGGTTTTTATTCTCTCTGCAATATACCTTTGATCCGCGATACAAATACCAAAACTTCAAATTTCGTAATTTTCAACATTCTTTTTAAACACAAAAACATCAAAAAATAACGTTGGCTCGGTCGTTCGTTCTTCTAAGAGATGACTGTTTATTTTGACTGGTTTTGCTTTCGTGTATCAATTTAGTTTGTTACACTCATTTGTGTTCCTCTCACTCAGAAAACCCTGTGAACGAGTCTTTATATATGAACTATCTGGCCATGGGGTTCCAGAATGCAGAGCTTTGCAATTTTCCATTGAATTAATTTTTCCGTTTGAAATTGATTTTTGTTTTTGTTTCTGGCTTTTGTTTCAGTTTGTTTTAGCAGTTACGTCAGGAAACCAAAAAAAAAAAAAAAAAAAAAACAATTTAAAATCAAACTGAACAATGAAAATGTGCGGTTTATTCCATTACCTGGAAAAAATACAGCTTACAAAAAAAATAAAGTAAGGGGGGCAAGTCGCATGTGGTTGTCAAACTTGTTCTGTTAGCGTCAAAAGGCAAACATTAACTTTTTTGTGACAGGAAAACTACTTGGATTGAATTTGGACGGACGCGGACGTCGATGGATGAACGACGAACTGCTGCCGGATGCAACCTTGAATTCTCGAACTCGAACTCAGACATACATCTTTGTGTGTCATGGTTACAGATACTTATGTATCTATAAAGGGTATATAACTTACCAAAGTCCTCAAAACATCGATGCGACCAATATTTGTTTGCGTATAATATGTTTTCGACTGTCAATTTTAATTAAGGCATTCAAATACATGATGTTTATACATACATGTATACCTGTTTATAATGTTTATGTAAGTAATTTAAGAAAACAGACATGTAAACAAGAATGAAGTTTACCTTGATTTACGATAAATTTAATGCCATGTTATCTACCTTGCCGCCACCACGCTGCGCCGCCGCCCATAATAATTTTCCCGGTCAATTGCGGGGCCGGCCGATTTCCAATAAAATTGCAACTTAGTGACCTTATTCACGGGCAAAGGGTAGATGGGTTTAATAATGAATTAAGGAAAACGTAGAAACATTATTTGCAGGTAGGTATATTTCGTACCCATATACATTCTTATTCAGTTATATCTTATATGTATGTAGCTACATTTATTAAAAGTGCCCCTAAGTGGCCTTTGGAAAAGTGCTTATGGTGGCAATTAGCAATAATTATATCCATACTCAAAAGATATTTGTACGTTTGTTGTTTCTTAATCGAAGAGTAATTGCATTTGGAAAGACTGGGGTTAAGGTCATTATAAATCTATCGAACAACATTTCCGTTTAGTTTGATTTTAATGCGTCTGTCTGTACAAATTTTACAAATCATGTAAAATGATTGAACGAACATTTTAATTTTTCTTAAATTATCTCGAGATGTATGTTCAGTTCATTTCGAAGTTCAAGGTTTATAGGTTAATTTTTATAAATTGTAAAAGATATGCTGATAAGTATATGTCATCCTAATGTTCTTGCATTGATCTCACTCAATGATGACTGTATATAGGTTAATAGAGTATAGGTAGTTTTTTAAAGTATTTTTAATTCAAAAACTTTCTTTCTGTTCATCAAGTACGCTAATTACTTAAGATTTTGTTATAATATATTCGCAACTATCGGAAACTATAGATTTATATTTTCTACAGAAAATACTCTTAATAAGTTCTTTCCATATCGGAACCTTAGCTCTCAGTTCTCAAGGCAGTTAAAACTTTTTTTTTCTTTTTTAATTTCTGTATTATCTATTTTCTAATGAGACGGGACACAAAAGTAGTTGACCTAAAAACTATGCAAAACTTTCATTGTATTTATCTACCAAAGAATCTTTTTTTTTCTTCCATCTTCCATCTTACATTATTCCCTCATTTTCAAGAAATTGTTACGTCAAGATTGGAAGTTGCAAGCGTCGCGCAGCGCCGCGCCGCGCCATGGGAGCGCGCAAAAGTGGTAGTTTCATTGTCCTATACTATACACGAGCAAAGTAGTTTAACAATCTACTATCCATCATAGGATGTTAGGTACTTTTCGATGAGACCCTCTAGGCAGACGAGTAGCAAAGTCAAGTTGGTAAAGAGTTACTTCCCTATAATGAAAATTAACATCAAAAGCAATTATGTTCCTTTAAATAAGTACACTACTCTTTACATGTTAAATTTTAATTGTTGATGTTTCATAGTCAGGCTTTCGATGTTCTGGTTCTGGGTGTTTTACCTGTTTAACCAATCGCTTCCACTCTTATATATATTATAGTTTGCATCATGTTGTGTGGAAGCTTTACACACTCTGTTCCTGTATCTTTACATATATTTCAACGTTATTCATCTGATGATGTTCGGAACATTCAGGGAGCTGGTTACATCTGCCCTTGAGATTCAACCCAGTTCAGTGACCAGTTTTTATAGAGTCATATAGCCAACAAAAGTGAATTAATATGACGGCAAAATGATATTGCCATCGCGCATATAGTATATTCACTGAGAAAGAACATTTTTTTAAAATATAAATTCGATTACAATATCCTGCTTTAAATTTATTTAAAATTTTAAAGGCTTGGTATTGAAAAGAAAGCAGTTTAATATAATATTTTAAAAAACATTTTTCAGTGATATAATTTCTGATATAAAAGAAATGATACTGAAAAGATATTATTTTTGTTTAAATAAGAGAATGGCCTGGAATAAAATAAATTATATGATGGAAAACTTATAGAATTGGAAAGACCATGAAAATTAAAAAAAAAAACAATTTATAGATCTTCTTAGTTTATCGAAGGCATAACTTTTTTAATTGCTTATCTTAAAAAGATGATATAAATATTTACGAAATGACGGCAACTTGAAATAACCACACTAATAACTTCCCATCCCTTCCGTCGTTTTGTCTTGCTTAAAACTTTAACAAAATGTTCATAACAATATTTTTTGAGTGATATATAATTTGAAGTTAATATTTTTCTTCGTTAAAAAATTTAAAAAAGTTGTCAGTTAAATTTTTCTAAGAAATTAAATTAAAATTACCAACAATGTTTTGTATATGATAAAATAGTTTGATTTCAAATTTATTTTTGTTAGCGAGATTTTTAGTCGAAAAAAAATGTCCACCAATTTTAGTAGCATTTCTTGAAAGTTTCTATTTCTTATTTAAAGAAATATAGATTGGATTTTTCTAAGTAGTATTTTTCTTTAGTATTGAATGAAATCAATACTTTTATTTATTCACGAGATATCTAGAATCAAACATCAATTTCTACAAATTTTTCGTACTATTTTCTGTAGATTTTAATTTTTATAAAAAAAACTAACTGTTGGATTTTTATAAACATTTTACTAAATGTCGAATACAAAATTTTCTATAAGATTTAATTTTTAAAAAGATATTTAAGTCAAAAATCAATTTTTACCTATGTTTAGTAATGTTATTTTTAAGTTTTTATAAAGATATTGGCTTCAAACAAATGTTGTCTTATACAAAATTTTGTTGTCAACATTTAATAAAATTTTGAGAAAAATCGAATTGATTTTTTTTTAACAAAAAGTAAGAACCCAAACAAAACATTACTAAAAGTTGGTAAAAATTGATTTTCGACTCAAATATCTTTTCAAAAATTTGAGATTTTGGATTAAAACTAGTTTTATCTTATAAGAATATTGTTTTCAATATTCGGTAAAGTTTTGAGAAAAATCGAATTTACATTTTTTTTTACAAAAAATAAAAACCTGAACAATGCATTACGAAAAGTTGGTAAAAATTGATTTTCGACTCAAAAATTTAAGATTATGACTTCCAACTAATTTTATCTTATAAAAAATATTGTTTTCAACATTCGGTAAAGTTTTGAGAAAAATCGAACGGACAGTTTTTTTTACAAAAACTAAAAACCTAAAAAAACATTACTAAAACTTGGTAAAAATTTACTTTTGACTCGAATATCTTTTCAAAAACTAAAAATATTGGCTTCAAATTCATTGTATCTCACAGAAAATATTGTTTTTAACATTCAGTCAATTTTTAATAAAAATCCACCAGTTAGTTTTTTCATAAAAAAGTCAAATCTACACAAAATTGGTAAAAATTGATGTTTGGTTCTCGATATCTCGCAAATGATAGAAGATATTAACTTCAAATTAATTTCATTCATCCAATTTGTATTTGTTTCTATTAGAAATACAAATTTTTAAGAAATGCTACTAAAATTTGTAAAAATTGGTTCTCGACTAAAAATCTCGTTTACACAAATAGATTTTGAAATCAAACTATTTCATCATTTGCAAAAAGTTGTTGGTAATTTTTATATTTCTTAGAAGAATTCAACTGACAACTTTTTTAACAAAACACGAAAACCTTCAAACTTTTAAGCAAGACAAATCTACAGACTTGATAAAAGTTATCATTGTGGGTCGCACCCTAGCCTCTTTTTTTTTTTCAGTTTTTCGATTTATAAAAACACCGTTAATTGAATTTGTTTCTAAAAATATACTAGTTTGGTATCACGTCACAATATATAATATAAAGTTGAATTCGAGTCGCTAGCGTCTTGCTATGGTAAAAAAAAACCCTTCCAATTTGTTTGAGAGTTCTTTCTGCATTGTTCTGAATTATTATCTCTATAACAAAATTTATTTGAAGTCGATATCTCTACTGGTTACAATAACTTCATATGTGAAATTAAAAATCTTAACCTAAAATTTCCATATTTCTAGGGCTATAGTGACAACTTTAGTTATTAAATTTTATTTAAAACACTGTTGTCCAAAAAGTCATGGTATAACTATTTAATTTGGATGACTCCCTAGATATGAAACCATTCTAAAATTTCAACAGTTTTCTAAATATGCCTTATTTAAGAGCAACATACAATAGTTTAGAGGGGATTTGGGTGCGTTTCATGCAGAAATTTTAGAAATTATTCGAAATGTAGCTTGTTTTCTAAAAATTACATATTCTGTTCTATAAATTCGAAGAACGCTACAAACATGTAGATAAAAAAAGCCAGAAAGTTAAAAAGTTTGCCAAAAAAATAATATGAAAAATGTTCTACCTTTTTTTTGGCGTATTTTCTTCTGACGCATTTTCCAGGAGGCAATTTTTACTAGCATTTACTCGTTTATTAGAGCTGATGCTAGAAGAGACATTATTTTTTTTGCGTTAACCTTTTGCATATGTTTTGATCAAATAGAATTCTACAAAACTCAAACATTGGAGAGAGAAAAATGTTTATTTCTTGAATTCAAAGAAATAGGTTCATTTAGGTACATAATTTCTCTAAAAACTTAAAACAAACAAACTAAGAAAAGAAAATAAGTTGGGACAAAATTAAAGCCTGCCACTCACAAATTACACGTGGCAAAATCTTTTCTCACTGCAATTTTTGAGAGCTTCGAAGCTTTTATATTAGAAATAAATTATATTAAACTTTCATTATGTTTACCAATTAGCCAAAGTGTCGAAAGTGTCACTTTTGCTGCTTTTGAGACTTTTATATTCTTGTAATTCATATCAATTCTAGAACATCCACAGCAAAATTACTTCAAAAAGTAGAATGCTTCAATTTATTAATATCTTAAAAGTTCACTTTTAGCAACAAAGTTGAATTTTATTTTTATAAATAATAAATACATAATGTAAAATATAGGGGAGTCATATCCATCAATGCAATAAGATTAGATTTAAATTCAAGAGAATTCATACGAAAATTAAGGAAATACTCTCCCCGGGGGGTAAGGGGGGTTTAGACCTCTACGACACTTCTAGATCCGTTATTATCATACATACCCTCTGCGGTAAGAATCATTAATAATTCGACGAGAGATTTATTTGTTGATTAGTTTATCACCATTTAAATACAAATTAAATAATAAAAACTGCAAAAGAACAAATGCACCCATGAAATTATAATTTGATGAATACAATTAAAGCCTTCGTTTTTATTATTTTTTCATCACTATAGCTACATCAATGCTTAAAACAGGGAACAATAAGTTGAAATTCTTAAACTATAAAATCTATCGTCTCACCTTTGACTTCTTTCCCATAATTCAATTTTTTCCAATTTGTATTTCTAATTTAATCATCATTTCTACTTTTATTCAATATGATTTCCGCATAAAAATAATAAAAATATCCTAAAATAAATCAAAAAAGCGAGAAGTACATTTTTTCTAAAGATACAAAAAGGTCTTGAAGAAAGAAATGCTGGTTATTATCAGCGTATCAGTATGACACCAACATCTATTATATTACATCTTTTATTTAGGTACCTACCTGGTATTCAAAAGCCCACCTTGATCATCTTGAATTGATGATTTACATGATATCCCTAATGATTTCGATAACACTTCATAAATTAGGTACTTCCGCAAATTATGTCCTCACTCAATTTGAAGGAGCATTAGGGACTGGCTTTTTCTCTCTGTCATCATCCAAATAATAATAATAATGAAGTCAAAAGAAAAATAAGAAAAAAAGAAAACAAAATGAAAGGAAAGGAAAGGAAAAAAAACTGGTAAAAGAAAAAACCAAGGGAAGAACCGGGAATGATGTTCTAATTTTAATTCTGGACTCATTGTACAGCAACAATACGCGCGGGGAAGCAAGTATACGACTTTCAATTTAAACCGGAAAGGAACCAGAACCAGAACCAGAAGCACAAGCAAAGAAAACAAATTTAGAAGCAACACCCTCACGAAGTCAATTTCACCCTTGATGAAATCCACTTGCAATTTTTCAGTCGCCGCCGCAATAGCATCCAAAGAAGTAGAGGGCAGTGGAGTGAGAGTAACATGGTTTCAGAACGAAGCGGTGAAGACCGAGAAGAAACAGAAGAAGAAGAAAAAGCTTGTAACGCGTTTTAGTTGGCTGCAAGGCAATGTTGATGTTCATTAGGCGAGGATCCTCCTTGATGTTTACTCTATTTTAGTTCTATTTCTTCAAAAACGTGTAAAGAAACAAATTGTTAAGATTGTCCAACATCAACATAAGTTTGTTCTAACGGTGGTGTATTTTAGTGTAGATACTTATGTTTATATTCCTTTCGCATCCCGCTATGCCATCCCTTGGAGGCAACTATAAAACCTTTATTTATATTTTCTGCAAATGTTTCTGTGTGTATGTATAGCTGCGATAATTACTCTTACAATGGACAATGAGGTTACGTATACCTCAACACCGTAAAACTGTTCCAAAAAATTGTAACTACGTACATACATAGATAGATAATATCTTCTTCTTCTTGGATTTTTCAGTATTTCTTCTTTATGGGTTTAACATGCAACTTTTAATCTTCAAAGCAACTTTAGTGGAAAATGAAAATGGAACTCAAGGAACCAAATTCTGTATACTAAAGTATTCAGAAAATGCAAATACGTTGCTAACACAATTATTGGGAGCATAAATCATAGAAAAGTGCCCAAGGCCTGAATATATTTTCATTTGCTTTCAATTTGTACAGATAAAAATGGCGACTCTAAGTAAATTATTTGTATTTACATGACAGATCAATAAAATAAATCCACTTTTTATTTTATTTTATTTTATTTCGTTGAGGTTTTCTTAAATTAAAAAATATCAATCTGAAATTCAAATAGTTTCACTTTGCTGGCCGCTCCCGCCGTTAGCATTGTATTCCATTTGTAAATACAATTTTCATCTTACAATTCAACCGTTTAAATAAAACAAAACCCACTTTGACAAATGAATCTTTTTTACTGATTCTGTGTGTAATGCTACTTAGTTTTCTTTAGTCCTTCTGTAAGTGGCGATGGCTATGACGATGGCGACTGACAATAATTCCTTCTTTTTCTTGATATACATATAAATATAAAAGCAAGTGGTCCTTCTCTAAGTCCCTTGTGTAAATAATTTACCATAAAGCCTTGGTACTTATTCGTCAAAACTTTAATGTCTACATCATTCAGAGTTTTAACATTTTAGAAGTTCTGTTTTTTTATTTTGTATTTTTTATTTTCCTTTCTGTTATTTTATTTTTCTCTTTCTTTTGCTCTTCATTTTCATTATCCTTGCCGAATTTTCTTATGAGAGTTTCGAAAGTGTGATTATCGTTAAATTTTATTCAATGCCACAGATTTTTGTTGTTTTGTTTTTCATCCAATCGAAACGAATTTAGTAGCCGCCGCGCCGTATTGTATCGTTTATTAAATTTTTTCTTTTGGGGATTTTAAATGAAATTCGATATGATTATAATTTAATTTTATGGATTTTTATTTATTTTCGAGTCAAGAGTTTATACTTGTATCATAAATTTTGATAAAAGAAAAAAAAAAAAAAACAACTTTTTCAATTCAAAAAATGCTATCAGGGAAATTCGTATACGCAGTACAATCTGTTAGATTATTGTTTGTTATTGTAGTAGATATGGAAAATGTTTTATGGGAATAAGTTTTGTCAAGATTGTTTTTATACAACCAACTTAGGTTCTTTTAGTCATTTCATTTTTTCTTTTGCAACAGTATACGAGTATTTTCAAAATTTGATTTAAGATTTATTGCATTTAAGTACATAAGTGTAATTAAATAAATATCCAATAATGGTCAGGAAAAAGTGGCAATCTAAGGGCTTATAACTTTGAATTTTTGTATATTAAGTCCATAAAATAATGTTAGGGAGCTTTTTTATTTTAACTATTGTGAAATTTAATTGCCCATTTTATTGCTCCCTATACATTTGTTTCCTTAGGTCTTGTCATTTACTAGAAAATGTATGAAATAATTAGGTTAAGTGGGGACCCGTACTACCCCGTAAATATATTAATATTAAGGGTTGACATTTTCGAGGAATTATTTGTCGAACATTCACAAAAACAGCACCCTAATCTATATGTAATATACATTTATTTTTAGTGAATTTATTCTTTTAGTTCAAATTGTAACAAATTTACGTTTAACTGCAGTAAGAACTGCTGTTGAGCTAATTTGTGTATACCTTCGTTTTAGCGTTCTAAACATTGTGTTAAAAGTCTCATAAAATTTTGAGTCCAAGTCGTAAATTATGTACCGCCAAAAAGCCGCGACAAACCATTTTTTCGTGATTATCTCCGTTTCAATAGAGCCGATGATGTTGACACCTTTACAAAATGTGTAAAGCCTAAAATTTTCTAAATGTTTGTCTTTATCATTTTTTTATAATCTCAAAAATTTCGACATTGAAATAAAATTTATAGGGAACACAACAAAGAACAAAAAAGGACTTTTTCTTTAAAGTGGATAAGCTAACATCTTAACATTGTCTATTAGCAAATACAATAATTGTATGGGCATGATTTAGAACTCCAGGCTGAGTGTTTGAAAAATGGATTGCTGGAGCCAATTACCAAAGTGATACCACTAGCTTCAAATGAATCACTTAAAATGATGTTTTGTAATTCGAAGAAAAGATGTGGTCTACGATGTGGTTGTAGAAAATAGTGGTTGGGGAACCGATGCTATATTAAACAACTACTTCAAAAACAATTTTTTTTTTATGAACTTTATTTAACTCAACTACAATTTAATTTAAAACAAATTTTTGAATATTGTGCTCTTTTTACCCATTATTTCTGAAACGATTGAAAAAAAGATTGCAACAAACAATGCTTGACAGTTTTGGTAAAGGTTTTAACACCATTAAATCTACAGAAGCGGAGATAATCTAGAATCAGGGTCAATAGCTTTCGACGCGGACGAGATTTTTTGAGACTATGTACAAAATGTTTTAAATACCAAAAGGAAAGTATAAAGAAATTTAAAGCTTTCTTATTCCGAGGTGAAACCATTATTTTCCAGGATTGTATAAATGGAAAAGCCTTAGTTCAGCACGAACCTTTAAATGAAACTTTTAAGGATAAAATTGTACGTTAATTTTATTTATACATTAAATTGTTTTTAATATTAACGTAGAATTTTTGTATTCGTTTTCGTTCCACAGCTTGATCCATTTCACTTTCTGATAACTGTTAATTAAGCAATTCTTTTTGCAAAAATAAATAAAACTACAGCAAAAAATCATATATGTCAATGAATAAAGTCTCAATGAAAATCAGTAGACACTCGAAGTAGGAGAATATACATACCTAACTATTACAATTCCCAAAAAATGAGACGATACTTTACACTACGAGTGCCATTATCCCAAAGTAATCACTCGTTCATTCGATCACTAATTGGCTTTGCTCACTCGGTCACTGATGCGGTAATTCGGCCCTAGATTTGTTTAAAATCACGACTTTTTAAACATGAGCTCATCATAGCCATTTTAATATTTTCTTTTACTTGTGATTATTAGCGTTGGATATAACAGGAAACTGTTTTGTAGACAGTTAAAAGTTTTATTAAAAATATTTAGCCCCATTTTATTGTTTCTAATAACTTCTCAAGACTACAAAATAAAACCAATAGCATGTTGTATGTACATACTCAACAAAATATCTCCGCTGTTCTCTCAAATAATGGCTGGAGATCTTTTTTAGAAGACCAAAGAATACAAGATATTCGCTTCAAAAATTACTTTTTTTCTGTTAGAAACTGTTAAATATGCCATAGTTAAAGCTTTTAAGCATCAAAATTTGGTACGCTTCGTTAATTTTGACAGCTTGTGGAAAATAACAAAAATCCCAGGTATATCTAACAAATCTCAACCATAATATTACAAAAGACAAGAAAAACCTATACTCTATATTCTACTTTTTTGTTTTGCAAATATTAAACATATAAAGTGGTAACACTTTTTCATATGAAAAGAATATGCGTGACAACAACAAAAAAACAAACTACTTAAGAAAAAATAAGAGGTAAAACCAATAAAACAGCTTCAGTCTTAACTTGTTTTTTGTTTTCAATCCAAATTGATCTTGAAATTCTCTTTCAAGTCTGTTATTCTTTTTTTTTTTTAAGTATTAATATTTATGCAATACAAATGACCTTCGAAACTTAATTGGATTTACCTTTTCTGTTTTATAGGTATTCATTCTTTTTTTTTTTGAGAAAATAAACGGAAAAATACAGCATACGCGTTTATGATTCAGCCTACTATAGAATGATAAGGTGATGACGATTGTTGAAATTGTGGGTTTATACTTTTCTTTATACCTACTAAGCTGGTCAATGGCATTGCCACAAAAATTGTAAATTTTATGCTAAATATCCACAGGCACATAGACAAAAATTCTTAAAAGGTTCTATCCAGACGGTATGTCTTAGCAACTTCAATTGAGTTGAACGACACATGAGTAATAAAAACAATACGTACTTACTATAGAAATGGCTATTCCTATTAAGGTTTTTACTGAAGAATTCAGTCAACATTACTATCAAATATTATGCATTTTTTCAAACAGAAATGGTTATAAATTTATGAGTTTATCTTTTATTTTAGCTACGTCTACTTTAATAGAAAATATTAAAAAGCTACTTCCTTTATCCAATCATATAAAAGCTTAAATCAAAATTAGAAAAATCATACAATTAGGTTTAGGATAGGTTAAAGTGGCTGTCCGTGATGGAGTAGGACAAACTTAGGCCAATTTAATGGCCCATTGTGATACCAAATGAATCTGGAGGCTTTCTTCTTAGCTCAATGAAACCAGTTTGAGTCTTTTACGAAACGTAAGAGGTTGATTATTATCATTTGGGAATACGCCTATCCGCGTAGAGTGCTTTCCTATTAGACAGTGCCCGGTTATGACACCGATTATCGAGCTTATATGCGAGAAATAGCAAGCACCTTGATCGCTTTCAATCTAGTGTAGGCCAGATGTTTTTTGTGACCTGACACGTATTGGTGTTAATCCACCTGGTGTTCGCCTTCTTCATAGCGTCCTGCATTAGCAATATTTACATGTAGCGATTGGTATGCCAGCATTTGCCAAACGTGGTAGAATGGGTTGTACTGTACCGCTTCTGTCGAGTTCATCTGCCTTACAGTTACCTGGAATGTCTCTATGGCCCGGCACCCAGCATAGGTAAAAATTAAACTGTTGTACCATCTCCATTAGAGATAATCAACAGATATTGACTGTTATAGAATATGTTGAGACAGAGTCCAGAGATTTGATAGCGGCCTGACTATCTTAGAAAATACGGATGTTGATATCACGTTTTCTTTAATTATTCAGGACAAGGCTTCTTTTATCGCCAAAAGTCCTGCCTAGAACGCGATTCAATGATTGGAGAGACTTAATTTCAGTCGTTCAGAGTACACACCTCCACCAACCCCTTCTTTAGTTTTTGATCCATCTGTATACAAGTGGACTGACTTATGTCTTCCAGGAATGCCCTATCTTCCCAGAAAGATCTGGAAAGTATAGAAATCTGGAAGTTTCTTTCGAATTGCAGTTGGGGGATGGTGTAGTCAATATGCTTTGGAATTGATTCTAAATACCTAAGAATTACGAAGTGGCCAATTTTGTTGTTACTTCACTGCGACGAAGCTTTGAGGCGAATAGCAGAGTTTGTAGCTATTTGTTTGCTAAATATATCAAGCGATGTTAGGTAGAGTAGAGTGTCCAGTGCCCCAGATGGGGTCGTGCGAAGTGATCCACTTATACATAGACAAGCTGAACGTTTTACTTTATTTATTTTGAGGCGTTTTATAGCTTTCTCTTAAGCAATCCACCATACTGCCACACCGTACATTAAAATCGGTCTGATTGACGATGTGTATAGCCAATGCGTGATTCTGGGTTGTAAGCTCCATTTATTACCAACAGCTTTTTTGCAAGAAAAGAGAGCTACAGTAGCTTTTTTGACTCTTTCTTGTACATTCTGTTTCCAATTTAATTTTTTTTCTAAAATAAGACTCAGTACTTAGTCTCGTCTCAGAGCTTTCATTGGATTTATTTAATATAGTGAGGGTTAAAAAATGGAATTTTGTATTTCCTCTAAAATAGGACTTATTGTATTTTGTGTGGGTTAACACCCAGTCCACACCGATCAGCCCAAAGTATAAGTCTGTCTAAGGCATTTTGTAAGAGTTCTTTTAACGTGTTAAGATGCTTTCCTGAAACCAACGTCATTCCTATAGCAACGTCATCCGCATAGGGAATCACTGTGAAACCCTTTGTTAATATTTCATTTACCACTAGGTTCCAGAGAAGAGGAGATACAACACCACCTTGCGGTGTCCCTCTACTAACGTATCTTCTGACAGAAGAGTTGTCCAATTTTGAGTTAATTATTCTGCTAGTCAGCATTAACTCCCCAATCGAACTCTCTACGTTTAGAGATGTTAGTGCAGAAGTGATTGCAGATGTGTCCACATTGTTAAAAGCACCTTCGATGTCAAGGAAAGCAAACATAGTGAACTCTCTATGATGAAGGGAGTATTCGATAGTGCGTACTTGTGTGTGTAACGCTGTTTCCACCGATTTACCCATACAGTAGACATGTTGAGACGTAGACAGAAGTCTTGTATCAATACTTGTCCTTAAATATATATCAATCAATCTTCCTAAGGTCTTAAGATGGAATGATGGTAGACTTATAAGTCGTAGATCTTTAGGAAGGAATATGGACCAGAGAGAATATGGACCAGATATAGATAGCTGGTAAAAACTGTTTCAAGAATTGGTACAATTAATAATGCAAGAAATGTATTGAAATCGTTAAACGGCACCTTGGCGTATGTGAAATTGATATAATTTAGTTTAGATGACCTAAATGTCAAATTTTTGTCTGCATATCATTTGACATTTCTCAAATTCAGACTAATTCGATTTTAACCATGGAAAGATACACAATCGAGCAACGCGTTCGTAATTTTGTCGGCCAATTTAATCGTCCAAATGTGCGTTAAGTCAGTAAATCGTGCAAAAATTTTAGCAATCCGGGTCTGTAGGAGATGTGAAAACTCTAGTGCAAGCTCGGACATCTCGTACTGCAGAAAATATTGCTGCTATTAGCAATGGTGTGGTTAAAGAGCCATCCACCTCAACCCTTCGTCGTGTCCAACAATTGCACCTCTCACCGCTCGCTCTCTTCGTTGATAAACATTATTCACAAAGACTTGCATTTATACGCTTACAAGGTGCAATTGATTCAATAATTAAAGCCTCTTGACAATTTCAAGCGTCGCCGTCTTTAATGGTCTGAATGGTGGCAAAAATTTCAACAGTAGATGATCAATTTTCGAAGAAAATTATCTTCAGTGACGAGGAACTTTTTCAACACAGTGGATACGTCCATAAGCAGAATTGCCGAATAATGAATGATAACCCAAGAGTGATAGTCGAATAACCATTGCACCCACAAAGAGTGAATGTTTCGTCCGGTTTATAAGCTGGCGGCATCATCGGGCCGTATTTTTCCAAAATGAGGCCGGTCAGCGAGCGGTGTTCGCTATCGTGAGATGATAACGAAATTTTGTATGGCCCTAATTGTAAGATATAGATATAGACGATATTTGATTTCAACAGGACGGTGCCACTTGCCGCACAGCTAACGCAACAATGGTTCTTTTGTGCGACAAATTCAATGATATTGTTACCTCCCGTAATGGCGATGTCAATTGGCCGCCAAGAGCATGTGAAAATTCGGCACATAAACGGCATATAACCTCAACAATTCTTCAGCGTCATACAAAATTTGGACCATCGGAAGGAGGTATGACGCCGAGGTTGTTATTGTTAACAATAAATGGTTAACCTCAAATTTCACATCTTATTTAATAATAAATATTAAACTGCTTAAGAGACAGTCAGAAGAAAATATAATAGAAATTGACTCTCTCGAACCTGACTTAGAGTCAAAAAGTAAAATTTGTATACAGACCGCTCTTGACTGTGCAAGGCTTCAACATCATGTTCTTAAAATTATTTATTTTCAATTTTTTCATTTCATTTAATCTTTTTATTGAATAATGGTAAAAAACAAAAAAAAAAGATTCGGGAAGGCTGACACGATGAGCCTAGTATAAAAGAAGTATACAAACGGATAAATACGATAAAAAACATCTTCAATTACTTTTGAAAACACCTGATTGCATCCTACATTTTACAATCCAAGACTCATAGATGCCCTATTGTTGTTTCCGGTGTTAAATTTTGAGATATAGCATATTGAGTTAATAATACAAAAACGCCGTAGCTATATCGTATAACCCTTTTTTAGTGTTTTTTTTAATAAAGTCTTTTTATAATATAATAAAAGAAAGCTTTTGGGCTATATTCAAGCTTATATAAGAAACACTTAAGCACTCAATAGAAAAAAAGCAAATTTGTGGCATCCATTTGGACATTTTGTATTTTTTCTTTTTTCCTTCTTTAAAATACATTTTATTCCATTAAATAATTATTTTAATTCAGAAAAGTTTTTATTTGGGGACTTTTCATTTGAATATCTATTAATTTTAATTAAAGTTAATTTAATTAAAAAACGCTATGCGGACTTAAGCTGATGATTTGGTTATTAACATTCGACCTAAAAATAATTACATTACTCTGAATTAACACCCAAAGAATTTTATTTTTATTCCATTACTCAAAATGAGATAATTAATTTGCATATAATTATTATTATTATTATTAACCTTTTAAAGTTCTCTACTCCCTACTAAGGACATAAAGTTTGACAATCAAGGGATGGGTACATAATTAAAAAACAAAAAAAAAAGAACTGAATTTCTGTTTAATTTATAATGAAAACCTTGCCAATCGAAATGTAATCAATGGATACTAGATTTTTATTTTAAAATTATCTCGAAATCTCGCCAATTTTTGCTTTGTTTCATTTTTGCCAATATGAAAACTCTTCGTTTACAATTTTAGTTGTATGGATATGTGTGGGAGATGTTACCTATGTATATGTATTTTATATTATATTGCAGTAACGTATTCAACATGACCTTGAGTAATTTTTCCCTTCATTATATATTTTTTTTTTTTTTTGTTAATTGGCAGACTTGTACTTGGCTTGTGTTGCATCTCCAAATTGCTCATCCTTGTTTTATTTTTATATTTATATGTACATTTTGTTTTTAATGGAAACTCGTGGCAGAGCCATACCCTATACCTATATGTAATGATGTCGAATGTACTTGTTCTGTGGCATTATTCTGTGTATACAATTTTAAACTTTATACCGATGTACAAATTTATTGTGCTTCGATAAGTGGAAAGGGATATTGGGAGTTCAAACCGATTACAGTTATTTATTTAGTGATTTTTGCTTTTCGATTTTGTATCTTTTTCTGCTTAAAATATACATATGTAGGTATGTATGTAAGAAGATATTGCCAGCAAGGGAGTTTTTATAATTAGAGGTGAACAGATATGTTTCAGTACCCAAATAATGTAGAATCAACATCAATATTATCATTGAAATTAATTTCATAAGGTTTTTATCTCATGTTTGAATTATTATTTATTTTTAATGGAGTAACATGGATTTTAGTTTTTTCTTGCTTTCAAAATTAATAAACTAAACAAACCGAATGTTTATTCATAAAGTTTTTTTAAGAATGAAGGGATCAGGTACATTTAACCCAAAAAGAATATATATATCACAAGTTGACATTTTATTGAAAGCCTCAAGCATAATGATGGCAGTTAAATTAATCATTTGCTTTTCTTCAAAGACGACATAATCAGAAAGCATAAAATTTAAAAATGCCTTGAAACACCCTTAAACGATGAAAAAAAAATAAAAAAAATAATTCGAATCCTTTAATCTTATGTACTTTCACATTCCAGAACAAAAGTCTTAAAGTATAAGTCCAGCTATCAATTTCACAACACTTGACTTTTTGGCTTCCAACACGCAGAACTCAGAACGCAGAACGCAAAACACAAAACGCAAAACGCAGAACGCATAGCAGCAGCAGTAGCAGCCTTTCATTGTATTCCATTCCTTAAATATTGTATTCAAGGATTTACATACTTTTTGATGCTGTGTAATGATGATAAAGTATATGCACGTAATTTATCACGCTGGCGTGTAGATGGGGCTTTTGCTCATTCTCCCTTCGTGCACAACACTTTATTTCATTTCGAATTGTTATGTTCATCATTTGCATATTCTGATATGCGCATATCAACGAAGTGTGATATAAATTTGCATATTCCTGTAATTTTATCGCACAGATTCTTTTTTCTTTTTTTTTCTATCAAAAAAGATGAAATGGATTTACGCGCTCATCGTTTTTTGTTTTTTGTATTTTTAATTTTAAATATGTGTTATCGATTGACTTTATTTTAAAATAAATTGTCAACAGAATATTTTTTCAATTGGTTTATTCACATATTTTATCACCTACAAAATATTGTGTAGATTTTCTCTATAAAAAAATACAAATAACCTAAATCATAAATAAATTAATATTTATCAACAGTAAAAAAGCAAATCCAATCAATTTTATTTATAACGCAAAAATAAAGTTAATTTTTCAAATAAAAATCTTATAAAGTAGAGAAAAATCAAAATGGATATTATTCAACTATCCCACTCGATTCGATACACAGGACATATCCTACCCCAATCTCAAACATTAAAAAAAAACCACTAACATCATCGTATAGACTGCAATAAACTAACCTCTATAATATAGAAAATTAATCCATAAGTCTAGGGAAACAAAAATAAGAGTCTTCTTCTTCTTTTTCTGCGAATCCTTAAAGAAACGAGGATATTTATTATAAACGAAGAACAAAACAAAATGATTTTCCTTCGATGATGTCGGCTATGTTATTCCTTGTTTCTTTCTAAACCTCAGCTTACACTTCACCTACAACGACGACGACGAGCTAAGAGCTATAAGATGTACATATACAAAAACATACAACTTTTGTATATGTGCTCCTTCATTCATGATTTACTACAATTGTCCTTTTTGTGCCATTCCTTAAACAAGGAAGCAGCAAATACACATTTATGGTTTTCACATCTGATTTATTGCAATCAGAAGCAAGACAACTATGATGATGTGTATTTTTACTTCTCTTCCGCTTCTTATTTGTTTTATTTATATATTTTTCTGTTTTGTGTTTTGTTTTTTTGTTTTTTTGCTTTTTTGCTTTTTATGTGTCAGTATGTTATAAGAAACAAGAGAAAATTCTTTAATGTTCTCGTTAGTCAAAGGACATGTGCAAACAATTTTATATGACATATAGGTACGAAGAGTGGCATCCAATCAATATATAAGACATATAAATGTCGTATAAAGCCAGAGGGCATGAGATAAGCCTGAACCCACCATCCATACCGCATCAGACAAGAGATGGGGCTGATGTAAGAGGATCCGTCAACGGGATTAAACAAGTGAATGAAAATGCATTAACATTATATATATGACTACCTCACCTCTAGATATGATGATGATAATGATGATGGTGAACTAAAATTAGAAACAGAGGTATAGTCCCTTCAGTAAAATGTACAAAGGTACATATGTATGTATAGACAGAAAATCTAATATTGTAACTTGTGTCCTAGTTTATAAACATGACCGAACTTTGCGACTATACCAATTCTTAAGAATCACAGAGCGCAGATAACCTATAATATAGCTTTAGATTATGTGGAGAAAATTAACAACTTTGCATTTTTGTTTTAAATTAAACAAACCCTCGATTCTATTTTATATCCCTATACAGCAGCATCAGCGCGAAATATAGCTCAGTGATGCGGAGCAAATTATTACATAACTTTCATACCGGTATACACCAACTGTTTGACCTAATTGAAGTGTTTCGAAAATAACCATGCACCGCTAGGCAATAATTGCCCCCTTCATAAAATTGTGATCCAGTTTCTTAATTTAGTAAATTCCCCCCTAACCCTCGCACTTTACAAAATAAATATTAAAACCTAATGAACTCCATTCCGGCTTTAAGGGGCACGCCTCGACGACATATCTATAGAATATGATAGATATGTTTGTACTTTGGGTCATATTTTGTAGACACTCATACGTGACAAGAAACTCTATGTAATCTTTACAAGGACGAGCGAAAAACGTCCTTTAATAGGTATGTAGGTATGTATGTAGGTTTTTTGTAACTCACTTATAAAAATGACAAATTGTATCATTGATATAATGAAAATAACGTCAAAAATTCCAATAAAAATAAGAATGATTGAGCTCAACTGGACCATGGTGCAGTGGAAAATAAACCAATTAAAAATCGAAACGCATAACTTAGGTAATTAATGTCAAAGAAAAACCAAAATTCGATTAAACAAAAATGACTTGAGAAAAAAAAAATATCTCAAGATTATTATGATTTATGAAATATTTTCTTGAGGTTTTTCTTTTATGTTTTTTAATCGTTTTTTTTTAAATATATTTTAAGATTTAAAAGTGGCCTAAGGCAGCTGTAAGATAGGGTGTGGGCCACTTAATCAAGTTGAAAAATTAAAGTATCGAAAATGGTGTTGTATTAACTTTTTTTTCTTCAATGTTTTTACTTTTGTGTACCCCAAAGTTTTTCACAAAAAGGAATATTATGTACCTAAATATAAAAAAAATTCGTATAATTGATGTGCAAATGAAAAGTTGGCAAAGGTCTTTATGTTCTTTATATCAAACTAGACGACCCGTGCTCGCGTTGCTTCGCAAATTGTATCCAACACATTCTTTTTGTGCTTATGGATTTTCTTCCGATGTTAGCCTTTCTTTTACTCATTTTATATTTCTATGCGATAAAAGAAAAACAACGAATTCAAGCTTGTTATGTACTCGTATTTAATAAAAAAAATCAATCAAAAAACACTTCCTTACCGAAATTAACACTTTAGAAAAAAAACTTAAGTAAAATATTACGTAGTAAAGGCCAAGCCGCACGTGAAAACAAACAAAACCATTTCAATTTTTTAGTTGAAAACAAAACAAAATTTTTGTCTATTTTCTTCTTTTCTTTCTTTTATTCATACCTAGAAACGTTTTTTTTGCAACCGAAAAATATAGTTTGCGGTAAAAAAAAAACAAATTTGTGTTTTTAATGTTCTCAAACATCTATAGGTAAAGGTAATAGGTAAGCGTGTGTAAATATCCATAGACACATTTTTTTATTCATCTGCTCATGTTCAGTGCAGTGCAACTGACTTAACCTAACCACATTTGTGTGCTCTTTTTATCGACGTCATTGTAAGTACCTTCTTCGAGTTATTTGTAAAGAAAATTTTAACTTAATCCAGTTTTATTGTTCGAGGAAGTGATACAAAATTTGTAATTCAAGCTATTATAATAGAACTTTTTTTATTTTTAAGATAATTTTGAAGAATTATAATCTATTCACTTCCTCGCACCAGAAAAATAAAAAAAATCTCATTTTTCTTTAGATAAATCGGCATTTCATGTGCACGGCACTGTAGTTAATTAAATGTTCATACTCCATAGTAACTTAAAAAAAAGAGCCCACGCCCCACACTGCTCAGCGATGTGACTATAGAATTAGAGAAACAAAAAAATAATGTGTGTAGGTTAGTGGATGAACTATACAATATACAGAAAAATTGAATATGTAATGTAGGTAGGTAGGTGAGAGAAAAAACGTAACTAATAAATGGAACACATATTAAGAGAGAAAGAGCATGGGAAGAAAAAAAAATTAAAAATGTTGGAATGATAATGAAATGAAACAAAGCAGCGACCTCGCGATTGTGATGGAAACTAATTTCCTGGATAAAATGAATTCAAAAAGTTTATAATTTTATAATTTGTTTTTATTTATTTCTCAGGTTGTATGTTTAACTTAGAAGTGATTTTAGGCTTAAAATTTGCGCGACAATATTGATTTTATGAAACAATGCTAATCTTTGTCGATTATTGTATAGGTTTTAAGATATGAGTGGTTGTATAAGTCAGTTGACTTATGAATGAAAAAAATGGACAAAAAATGTAAAATTAAAAATATTTAAGTTTGACAAATAATTAATGAAAAAAAATTAAAGCCATAAACACTCTCATAACAATATAGAAAATAATAAAATATATTTCAAATAAATCGGTTGACTACTTTCTGAGATCATGCGTTACAAACTTTAAAATGGTTTCGCTTTTATATTATAGTATAGATGTATTTAGAAAAATAAAATCAAATGTTTATATTTACTTTACAGCCTTCTTAATTGTTTACTGAATTTCTTAAAGCCTTAAATTGATGCAAAGTGTGGTAGATGTTATGTACATATGTATATTTAGCAGCGATAAAAGATTATTATTTAAACTGAAAATAGCTGAAAATAAGTCCGAAAATGTTTAATCACCAAATTGTTCTAAAAATTGAAAGTTCGGAGAAATAAACAAATATTATCTACTTTAAAAGCCAGGAACCTTTGTGGTCAAAATGGACATAATTAAAATTGTGTAAGCTTCAGAATAATCTACACATATCGATAAAAATTGGTACCGACATAAAGGACATTAATTTAAAACAAATTAAGGAAAAGTCACCAACAATATCATGCAAGCACAAAATGCTATTAAAGCTTTTTGTCGAAAATTCCAAGAAACTTTACTACACTTTGCAGTTTATATAAAAAAGCGAAAACATCAATTTTATTTACAAATTGTACCTAAACTGTACTTTGGTTTTAAAACTACTTTAAAAAAGGCTTTTCCAAATTTTTGATATGTTAAAATATTTCACCAAAAATTAATATGTACTAGATTTTAAAGCTCAAACATTTTTCTTTTGAGAATAAATAATTTTTAACTTCCCATAGGAAGTTATTGTAATGGTTCCGATTTGTCGAATTGACAATTTTGACATTTCTGGACCGACACGTTTCATGGTCCCTAGTACGCCCGTACGTTCGCAACGTTTGTTTCGTCATCCATAGCTGAAGAACCAGTAGACATATCGACTTCAAATAAATGTTGTTATACAGATAATATTGCCAAAAGATGCAGAAAGGGCTCTCAAAAAAATGGCGTGGGTGGTTTTTTTACCATATCAATTTAAAAAAAAAGAGGTGAACATTTTGGTCAACCCTAAATATCTCATGAATTAAATTTTATATTATATATCTATTGTAAAGCGATACCAAATAAATATATTTTTGGAAAAAATTCCAATTAACGGTTTTTTTATAAATCATAAAAACTGAAAAAAAAAATATTTGTCATCTCGAAAATTTTGTGAACATAACATGATTTTATCTCCAAAACAATTTTTTGCAACTAAGAATAACGTTTTTAACATCTTATAAAATTTTGAGAAAAATTTATATAAAATTAAAACCTAAAAAAAAACATTACACAAAGTTGGTAAAAATTGATTTTCGACTCAAATATCTTTTCAAAAATTAGGGATTATGGCTTCTAATAATTTTATCTTATAAGAAAATTGTTTTAAACATTCAGTAAAATTTTGAAAAAATCAAATTGATATTTTTTTTTAGATAAAATAAATATTTTTCAAAAAAATTAATAAAAGTTGCTAAAAATTGATTTTCGACTTAAATTTCTTTTCAAAACTTTAAGGTATTGGCTTTAAACTAATTTTATCTTTTCAGAACTACTGTTTCCAACATACAATAAAATTTTGAGAAAAAACGAATTTACAGTTTTTTTACAAAAAATAAAAAACCTAAAAAAAGCATTACTAGGAGTAAATAGAATTTTCACTTGTACTAGGAAAAGGTGCGCCTAGTCAAGATCTATCATTCTAGATACAGCCAGGTCATTTTGGAGCGCTGGTTGAGCGTCCAGAGCATTTTCCCACATAAAATGGCGAAGTCCCATACACCCAAAAAAAGTCACGTGCACCGTTTGGACCGCTCTCCCTGCTAAACCGCTGAAAATCGATTTTTCATTTCTACTAGGAAAAGTTGCGCCTAGTAAAAATACACCATTCTAACTTCAGCCAGGTCATTTTGGAGCAACATTGATTTTCGACTCAGATATCTTCTCAAAAATTTGAGATATGGGCTTCAAATATAGAAAATATTGACATTCAGTAAATTTTGTATGAAAATCCAACAGTCCGTTTTTTCATAAAAAAATAAATTCTACAACAAAAATAGTACGCAAATTTAAAAAATTGATGTTCGGTTCTCGATATCTCGTGAACAGTAGAAGATATTGACTTCAAATGAATTTCATTAATTCAATTTGTATTTGTTCACATAAGAAAAACAAATTTTTAGGAAATGCTACTAAAATTGGTAAAAATTGGTTTTCAACTATGTATCTCGTTAACAAAAAAGATTTCGAAATCAAACTATTTCATTACATGCACAATATTGTCGGTAATTTAAAAAATTTTTAAGAAAAATTCAACTGACAAACTTTAAAGCAAGACAAATCGACAGACGGGAAGGGAAGTTATCAATGTGGGTCGCATCCCAGCCTCTTTTTATTTGATACTTTGGACATATTTTTTACAAGATTGTTCATAGGTTAAACTGTGCAATAACCAAAGAGTCAGAGTCAGAATTGTGAAAATTTGGGCAGTTTTGAACATTACGGAAGTTTATCAAATACGAAATATATTTACTAGAATTTTATCAAAAAATATAAAACGAAATACCAAATAAAAAAAGCCTCAAAATTTAAACTTCAATTTGAGGTAATGGGTGATTTTTTTGAGGTTAGGATTTTCATGCATTAGTATTTGACAGATCACACGGGATTTCAGACATGGTGTCAAAGAGAAAGATGCTCAGTATGCTTTGACATTTCATCATGAATAGACTTACTAACGAGCAACGCTTGCAAATCATTGAATTTTTTTACCAAAATCAGTGTTCGGTTCGAAATGTGTTTCGCGCTTTTTTATCGACAAATTTTGTTCAGCGATGAGGCTCATTTCTGGTTGAATGGCTACGTAAATAAGCAAAATTGCCGCATTTGGAGTGAAGAGCAACCAGAAGCCGTTAAAGAACTGCCCATGCATCCCGAAAAATGCACTGTTTGGTGTGGTTTGTACGCTGGTGGAATCATTGGACCGTATTTTTTCAAATAACGTAACGTTGCTGTTGGACGCAACGTTACGGTGAATGGCGATCGCTATCGTTCAATGCTAACAAACTTTTTGTTGCCAAAAATGAAAGAACTGAACTTGGTTGACATGTGGTTTCAACAAGATGGCGCTACATGCCACACAGCTCGCGATTCTATGGCCATTTTGAGGGAAAACTTCGGAGAACAATTCATCTCAAGGAATGGACCGGTAAGTTGGCCACCAAGATCATGCGATTTGACGCCTTTAGACTATTTTTTGTGGGGCTACGTCAAGTCTAAAGTCTACACAAATAAGCCAGCAACTATTCCAGCTTTGGAAGACAACATTTCCGAAGAAATTCGGGCTATTCCGGCCGAAATGCTCGAAAAAGTTACCCAAAATTGGACTTTCCGAATGGACCACCTAAGACGCAGCCGCGGTCAACATTTAAATGAAATTATCTTCAAAAAGTAAATGTCATGGACCAATCTAACGTTTCAAATAAAGAATCGATGAGATTTTGCAAATTTTATGCGTTTTTTTTTTTTTAAAAAGTTCTCAAGCTCTTAAAAAATCACCCGTTACTTTTCAGTCTATAGGCAGCAAAGATTAAAATAATAATGTAAAAATGTGTTGCTTTAAAGTCTTGTTTTGAGGTAATTTCTTGAACGGTGAATTTGAACTGGTAAATTTGAAATAACTATTTACCAGTGCACTGTGGCGTATACGTACTCTTTTTTATTTAATCGGATAACACACCGAATATTGTTATATAGGTTCGAAATTATTGAAACAGTTAGTAATAAGGGTGTATGAGATGAGATCATCCTCTTCCACGTTCCCCCTTTCCCCTTCTCCTACCTTAAGATCACCAACCGTTCTTTTTTGAGAAACTTTAATGATGTTTTACCAGCGGTTAACTTAACTTAAAGGAATTATCAAGGACCAACTGATCTTTTGCATTTATTTATCTATTTTAGTCTTGTTACATAAATTTAACTACAACTTTAGAACGCATCCTAATTAGGTCTCCTTTAAATGTAATGGAAAAAAATGAATGTATATTAAAAATAAATGAAAAAATTCCTTAGCCACCATTTAATCAATTTTAATACATTCCTCGATCTACTTCAATTCAATACCGTGTTCATATCCGTTCATGCGTATTTTTAATTTAACTTGGTCAACCAAATAACAAGGTATTTTGATTGTCAAAAAGTACTTTACAAAGGCTACCCAAATGAACTTCAATGAAAGTTCCGTTTCAATAAACAAGAAATCAGTTTTCAAATACAAAAACATTTATTATTGGCCCAATAGGATAGAAATCATGTTGTTTCGTAATCCATACCCTTATACCTACATACATCAAAATTTGTCCATGTAAACTTTTTTGTATCGGTATTTATAACTTTATTCAATCCAACTTCAATCCCATTTTTTTTTTTTTTTTTTTTTTTAATTTCAGAAACTTTTGATACTTCAAACAACTTAAATTGAATTAGTAGCAACGTTATAAGGGTTTATCGTTCCATCATTTCAAGAGTGACGACATTGAGTGTATCGTGTATCGTGTATTTATATATTTTATACATCATAGTATAAAACTAAGCAGGGCGCCAAAATTTCCCTAGAAAACACAAAGTCCCATTCTAAACAACAACCACAAACAAATAAATCTAATCATGGATGCTGAATCAGAGGGTGTTCCGCCAATTGAGCCAGCCGCACCCCAAATGGATTTAGCCGCACGTCGCCGCCTTTTCATGTCACAACCATCGACTGTGGCCACCAGGAAACAGCAAGCTGTATGTGTACGTCGCGCTCACAAAATGTACGGGACAGTCAAAAATCCCAACATTGTGCTTGATGGGCTGAATATGACAGTACCAAAAGGATCAATGTAAGTTTTGTTTTTGTTTGTTTTGTGTTTTATGTTGATGATTTAAAAAAGGATTGTCCTATACAGTATTTTAACTTTATTATTATCCATTTGTTTTTTTTTTTTGTTTTTCTGTATATGGTAAGTAAATATTATTTGTGAGGAAAGTTTTGTTTTTATAAATACAACACAAATACGACAAGTACAACTTCCTCCCTATAGCCATATCATGATATGTTCGAAAGGACATCGTCATACGCTATACATTTTCGCAGGATATGATCACACACACACATACAAAAACTTTTATAAATAAATTAATACCATTCTGTTTGCGATGTGTTTTCTGTTTGGTTGACGTTTTTAGTGAAAATGCGTTAAAAATAATAATAATAATAGTAAAACAGAAATGCATAATCATGTTGAATTTGGAATTGGAATTGGATACATCCGAATGTCCTTTTATGAAGTCGACATCATTTTCGCACATGGATACACTTTATTTTGCATCAAACGATATGTTCGCATTTTGAAGTGGAACTTATCCTATAGCTTTAAGCAAAGTGCCAGGAGCATGCAAAAAGTTGATTGCTTTTATGCACCAGCAAAGTAGTAACAGATTATTCTTTATCGTTCTTATATACTCTTATACGAGTATAGTCGTATAGTCATCATCATCATAGTCTCCATCTCCGTTCATCGTCATCGTCATCGTCGTAAGTCGTTGTAGTCGTCCTTCTGTCGTGTAGGGCATCCTGTTTGCATTGTTCCTTGATTCCGAGCATTCGATGTTTCTTTACTATGCTGTTATATGCGCTCACCCATTACATTAAATTTTCTTCTTTTTAGATTTATCTTCCTTTTTTTTTTTGATCTGATGGATAAGTAAGCATTGATTCTACATCACTTCCTCTATCAATTTACACTTACACGATAGGATATGCATTGACTTAAACTACTTCACCAGATTTGTTTCCAGATCAAGAATTTTATTTTTTATTTATTTTAAAATTCTTTTTAATAGAATACGAGCATTTCCGATGGCTTTCTTGTTGGGGATATCCCCATAGTGAGTTGCATGTGAATTTAAATCCAAGTGCTTATATTTATACAATATTTAAAGCATACTCGTGAATACATATGCAGTTTAAAAAATATTCACACATTTACTAAACGGTCGTTGTACCTTACCTAGCAGTATATTTTGTGTGTATATTTTGTGTGTTTTGTCTTTAGTGCCAGTAGTAAAATGTTAACATCAGTCAATGACATGACGACGTCAAAGATCGTCAGACATTAAACTCACCTGTACTTTTTTATTGCTATACAACTTGAAGTCATGTTACCAAAGACACTATAACACGTTGCTAAATAAAAGATTGTTTATGTTCTCAGGGCTAAAAGACCGAGAATTTACTCATTCTGGCAAACCTATGTCAGGGAAGAGTTGTCTTTTTATTTTGAATCATAATGAAAATTAATGATTCTTTAGTTTTAGGAATAGTTTTAGCAAACAAAAAAAAAACAAGAAGTTATTAAACTGGTCATGCCATGTTATTTAATGATTATGAACTTGCGAAGTCGTATAAAGATGTCAAAATTCTGTCCAAAAGCTGTGGGTTGCTTTTTGTCTGACTATGGTTCACCTTTGAGGTTTTCCTTTTTTAATGCTTATAATAAACAATTTATTATGACACATTTCATGCTGGAACACATAATGGTTGTCTATATAAACAAATTGAATGTACAGTAGCGTCCGTTCTCTTGTCTCTTGGTCGTATCAACTTATTTGGTAGAAGAAAACTAAGCGACTGATAAATTCACATGTAGTCGCTCTAACGATAAACATTATGCTGAAGGACCTCGACGTATTTGAAGTTTAAATCATCTAATATTTCAAGAAATGTATAGACGTTAATGAAAAAATTTAAAACCAGCGACAACAACATACAGCGATTGAAAAGTTAGTAGGTGATAAAACTTAACTTAAATAATTCGTTTATGAGTTAAGAAAATTAAGATTTTGGCGTTCTATGTTTTTTTGTTACTACCTGTTAGAAAAAAAATACCTCTCAAAAAATGGTTTTAAGGGTCTCATCTTGACTTATTATTTGCTTTAATTGATTCTGAAATAATTGCAACGGGTTGGTTACCCTAGCCCCAAAGCAAAAATCCCCAAATCAAAATCCCCAAATAAAAATCCCCAAAACATAATCCCCAAATCTAAATTCTCCAAAACCAAAATCCAGCATTCCCAACATAATTTCTTAGATATACTCGAAATATGGTGAATCTGTGCTCAAGGATTTTGATTTTGGGAATAATTCAGAACAAAGTTAAGTTGCGTTTTTCTTTTTATTCTCTTTTTAATATTATATACACTTATGCTGAACAAAAACATAAGTACGAGGTGTGGTAATTAAGATCCGGGAATTTAGTTATAATTTAAAAAGTGGCAACACTTTTTCATTTGTTATCATCTGTCTTAGAAGGGGGATCTGCCTTTTAGTTAGAGTTCAAAGTTGAAGTATATAGCACGTTTAGTTTGCGTTTAATGCGTATTTTTTGCAAGTAAATTTTTTAGTGGCGTAGTGAAAATGTGTGACGTACATTACAAGCAACGTGTTGTGATTCAATTTTTAGTGAAATCTGGCGAAAAACCCTCGGAAATCGTCCGAAAATTGCAGGTTGTCTATGGAGACGATAGCATGTCAAGGAAAGGTTCAAGGAAAAGGAAGGGCGTGAATCGGTGGAAGACGATCCGCGTGAAGGAGCTCCCGTCACCTCTCGTACCGACGCGAATGTTGATCGTTTGCGCATGTTGATCACGTCTGACCGTCGCCTAAGCATTCGTGCATTGTGTTACGAGTTCAACATCAACAAAGAAACGGTTCGAATGAGAATTTGAACATGCGAAAGATCTGCGCAAAGATGGTGCCTAAAGTTATCACCCATTAACAAAACAAATGCGGAAATTGATTTGCGAGGATCTGTTATACCGTATTCAGAGCGACGGCAGAGACTGGATGAGTCGGATAGTCACTGGAGACGAGACTTGGATATTTGAGTATGACCCTGAGACGCGTAAGGTCCAAAAAGCTCTAACCGTGGTGCTAAACGGGCTAACTTCGGAGGACTACCAAGGGTGATTCTAATCATGGGAGAAACGTTGGAATCGTTGTGTAGAGTTAAAGGGAGATTATTGTGAAGGTCGATAGTAAAATTTTTCCTAAAACTTCATTTTCTTGTTTTTTATTGACAAATTCACGGAACTTAATTGCCACATCTCGTAATCATAACGTAATCGTAGTAAGATCTATCATTTCATTTGATAAATCTGTTATTAGTGCATATAATCCTGAGTTTTTTATCCCTACAATGCACTTGAGGCGGCGATGAGAGGCTTCTATTGTATTTTGTGTGCGAGGAAAGTAATTTCTTAGACAATCGACAACTGATTAAAACTCGGGTTCATATTTTCTTTTTGATGCATCCAGAAAATTGGGTTTGAACCAAAAGTAAAGTTTTGAAAAGTCGTTATCTTCCGAACGTTTGCTTAGCTCCGAAAAGTACACTCAAATGATAAAAACCAACATGCATTGACGGAGTTTGAACAAATTAGATTTGGGGATTTCGTTTGTGGATTATGGGCTTGGGGATTAAGGTCCTGGGGATTTTGTCGGTATCCCAATTGCAACATTTTCAATGTTTAAAGTGAAGTATTTTCTGTTTTTTTTTTAGTTCTTTTATTACAGAGTTTATTAATCGTTAAATAGTTCAGATAAATTTAATTTTGCCATTCTAGTTTTTTTTGTCATTTTGACATAAATAAAAATGGCTTGATTTGACAAGTAAAACGCACCTTTCAGTATATTTCTAAAACTTTACTATCGAGTTGAGGTAGAATTAAATAATTTATAAATGGAACTCATATGGGCACCTAGGGCACGTTTGCAGTGGTAGATTTGTTGGACCCAATTTTCAATGACTTGGTCAAGTATTTCGAGCGTAGCTCTGATCTCATCCAAAGTCGTCAGCTTTTTGGTAGGTATATATCAATAACTTAACATAGTCCCGAAGAACATAGTCTAGAAGCGTTAAATTACACGAAGAAGGCAGACAATCTACTGGGCCATTTTTTGAGATTTGTTGCAACCACATGGTGTGTAAGTCCACATCTTCCAATTCAGGACAAAAAAAAAGATTGGGATGTGACAAACACTGATAACTTCCCATCCGTGCCCGTCTGTAATAACAACATTTTTTTGAGATAAAAAATGTTTAAGTCTATATCTTTCTTTGTTCTCCTAATGCTTGAGTCGAAAACCATTTTTTACCAATTTTTTGTTGTTTTTGTAGGTGTTTTATGAAAAAAGTTGTCAGTTAATTTTTTTCTAAAATAATAAACTTAAAGTTAGCAATAATATTTTGCATAGGTTCGATTTCAAAATCTGTGTTTTTAAAGAGATTTCTAGTACAAACCCAATCTTTACCGTTTAAAGAATAATTAAAATTTTTTTTTTTTCTGTAGCATATTTCAAAGTCTGTATTTCTTATATAAAAAAATATATTAAAAATACAGATTGAACTTTTCCAAGACCATTACCTTATGTTAACAATAAAATTAAGCACAGAATGAAATCATTTTGAAGTCAATACCTTTATTTATTTACGAGATATTGAAAATTGAACATATCAGTTGTTTCCAATTTTGTATATGATTTTTTGTAGATTTTAATTTTTACGGGAAAATTGACTATGGGGTTTTTTTAAAAATTTGACTGAATGTTGAAAACAATTTATTTTTCACACGAAATTAATTCGAAAACAATATCTTTATTTTTTGCCAATACATTCATACCTTCCGAGTGAGAAATGTGTTTCGTCGCTGAAGAAAATTTTGTTCGAAAAATCGAATTCCAGCGCCTGTTGTTCAAGCACCCATTCGACGTATCGACGACACGTTGTGAATGGTCAGCTGGCTTCAGTTGTTGTGTGAGCTGGACTTTTTATGGATGTAGGTATAGATCCAAATGCAAAAAACCCCATAATGTGCCGTAAGACAGTAATAATTCCTGAGAACGACGAGGAATCGACACATTCGGGTCTTCGGCAAAATTTTCGCTTACAACACAGGCCTTACAATATCTTTAATCAATCCCGTCTCTTCAAATTTCTTGAAAATTTTCACGATTATGTAAACAATGGCTGTGGCTGTGGCAGAATCACAATTTTTGTAGTAGGTTTTAACAATTTGTATGCGTTGTGCGATACTTAGCGATCCATTTTCGTAAATGTCAGACGATCAAATAAAAAACAAAATTGGTTTTACAACTTAGTTTGACAGATGTCGAATTCCAGCCCTTTTCTTTTGAAACCGCAAAATGGATAACCCTACCTATCTCATGAATGTATACACTTTTCCCAAATATCTAATAAAAGTTGCCATTCTCCTTTAAAAGTGTCACAACTAATTCATGACTAATTAACGATAAATTATGAGTGGGTAAGGTATTTACGATACCAACTTAAATCTCGTCTTCTTAGGGGTGTTTTCTTTAAGTCAAGGCAGCAAAGCAAGACATCAAAAATAGAATAAATCAAAATTTTCTCAACTAAATAACGACTATTTAAAGGAAAACTATCTTCAAGTTACGTTATGAGTTAATATGCTAAAGTGGATGCCATATGAACACATTTGAAACAGAATACAGCATTTTTATATAAACAAAATTTTACACGATTTTTATTCACGCATCTCTTAAGCACGTCATTAATGTTGTCGTCGAATGATTATACATATGTAGACAAAAACATAAGACACTCTCATTTTCGTTTTAATAATAATTGGTTTCTTCACTAATACATAATTATTTTTCATGGTCAATTTCATGAGATGGAAAGTCCAAATAAGAAGATACTATAAATTATTTATGCACTATAATAATAATAATAAAAAAAAAAAACAACATTTCAAACCACAGATTCACTCTTAAACTTAGCTCTCATAAGACCAGAAAAGAGATTAAGTTGGTTAACGATTGACATTGGCCTACTTGGATGATTAAAAAAGAAACAAGAAAGAAAGAAGAAACATAAATACAAAGCAGAAAAGAAGACTCGGCGGAAAATAAATACAAGTGGAAAAGGTTGCAAACTTGTCGAGTTATCGACTTAATAATATAGGTATATTATGTACATACATCTTCATTTGCTGTATATATGTATATACCTCCTGAGTTTTGTAGTTCTTTTTTTCAAATAAACTTATTATTCTTAAAAGATCTACATTTTTAGATATAATTCAAGATACAAGTATTATAAATAAAAATTCCCAGCAAAACTTCTTTTCTGCTATTTTGTTTTCTTTTAATTTGTAATGCTTCAATTAACTTAACCTAGCCTTTTGCCTTATATTATCAAGCTTTTGCTTAGATTTTTCTTACTGCTTAATAAAATTAGCTGTTTAAAGCATAAAGAGCACAATCAAAAATGCCTTAAAAAAAGAAAAACTATTTATAGCAAAGTGCACGCAAACAAAATTAGCACTAAAAGCTTAGCATTATTATATTTGTAGTATACTGCAGTGTAGATAGTGCGACGGGAATTGCACTTTAAATATGGCATTGTTTGCCTCTAAATTTTAATAATAACTCTTCATGCTCGATGGCCGTTTTGCGCCTTGTTTTAATAATTGAAATAATCGCAGGTAGGTGTGTGTGGGTATTAGCATTTCAGAAATAAGCTACACATCAATAAACACTGTAAATGATTATTATTATGCTGATTTCTAATTGTTGCAGTTCTTCCATGTTGGAAATATTATTTTGTATTTTTACATTTATAATATAGTGATTGATTTTTGCGATGGAAATTAAAAGAACAATTTGGAGTTTTTATTAATTAAATAAAGCTAAACAAGAAATAAGTAATATTTTTAATATGTAGTTCTTAACGTTTGACTACTCGAAGGCATGCTTTACATTGAATGTATCTTCTCACTTGAAAACTTCATGTAAAGTGTTTTTTTAAAAGACACAATCGTACGTATTTGGCATGTGATTTGACTTGATATTGGTCTACCAATTATCATGAAATTACTGACGCCTAAATGAAACAAGATTGCTATTTATTCTAATTTGAACGGGAAGATTCAGAAATGCACTGCAGTTCATTTTCTTGAATGACTCTTGCAATTTGCAAAACTCATACATTTGAAATGATGATAATTTTTAAGACATTGCTAAGAAGCCGCAGAATTCCACAGTGATAAATCCAGATAAATTGAAAAACTTATTTTTTCTTCATCTCTTCGTTTCATAAAGAAATTGTCATGGCAAGGAGTTTTCAAGTATTTTTCAACAACTGTCAAGAATTTCTTCCACAAACTTGTACTGACAATTCTTTTATGAAATTATGAAAAAAAAACTATTGACAATGTAATTTGACAGTTTTTAATTGACAATTCCAAAAATTGCATTTTAAAACTCTCTTTTTTTATTATGATTTATGCACTTCACTTTTTAATGATAAAACACGAATTTGAAAACTGTGAAATTTTAAAATTGAAAGAGTGCCATTCTAACATCGAAAAAATTTCTCGAGAAAGGATAAAGTTGAAAAAAAAATGCAAAAGTTTCGTTAAATATTTCACCGTTTTTGGATCATATCACACTCCAAGATTCTACAATGAAATTGTCAAATGTGTCAGCATATGAAACTGCGAAATTGTTATGATAAATTCGTCATTGTATTTTTCTGAAAAATTTTTCACCTGTCAATATATTATGAGATGCAGATTTTTCAAACAATTGTGATAAATTTGGGGAACTGTTACTTGTCAATTTGTCTGTAATGTGGCCCTGGTGAGTTTTTGGATTGAATTGCTGGTCTTCATTTCTTTAAAAACGGTGGCGTTCAGAGGCTTATAGTAAATAAAGTCTTTTAAAGAGCCATGATCAATGGCTTCTTCGTTCAAGAAGTAAATCATACTGATGTAGGTCGAAATAGTCTGCTATTACTATATTGTGTGATTCCCTTGTCTCACATAATTTATTTGTTCTTCTGTTATATGTAAAAATCAACATAGGTTTTTGAAAAAATCTACAATTACTAATTTTTTACAATTATCTACTTTTTGTTTGGATGCATTCAAAAAAACACTCTCAAGTCGATCGCATTTTAATAAACTTCAGCAAGGCATTTGACAAATTAAGTCATGAAATTCTTCTAAATAAGTTAAGTAATATTGGACTTAATTATCGGTTGGTTATGTGGATTTCAACATATCTTAAAGATAGATATTATTGCGTAGTGTTCAGGAGTAACCCTTCATGGAAATCTAAAGTCAATTCTGGTGTACCACAAGGGAGTCATCTTGGTCCATGACTGTTTATTTTGTTTATTAATGATTTTTCTTCTACTTGAAATAATTCTATATCGCTAATCTATGCAGAAGATGTTAAAATTTTTGGAATTTTGAACTCCATCAAAGATTAAAAAGAGCTACAAGATTTATGTAAATCAATTTAGGGAATGGTGAAGTAAAAACCTCTTGAGTTTATATTGACTAATGTAAGACATTGTGTTTTGCATACAAAAGTTATTTAATAAATTATGACTATCACGTTTGAGTAGAGAATTCAGTTTTTCTGATCTTGGTGTTGTACTAGTTTCAAAATTAACGTTAATTATATTATAAACTAGCGGCCCGTCCCGGCTTCGCACTGGTAGACATAAATAGGTACAGATATTTAAGTTATAAGCCTACTAATTAAAACGACCATGAATCACTAAATTTGAAAACATTTTTTGTCCTATCATTAAAACTCTTCGCAGCGTATGCGATGAAAGACATTTTATGGATATTTTTTTTAATAGGAATTTCTAAAGATTTCTATAGTAATCTAGTACTAAATATAGCCTATGTTACTCAGTGATAATGTAGCTTTTTAATGAAAAAATAATTATTAAAATCGGTCCAATACTTTTTGAGTTTACTCGTTACATACAAAAATACAAATCTTTCCTCTTTATAATATTATAGTGTAGATAAAAAGCTATTAAAACACTTGGTTTCGTCAAAAGATTTTCCCGAGAGTTCTGTGATCCATATGTTATTAAAATTCAGTATATTCCTTTTGTCAGCCCAATTCTTGAATATGGTTGCGTTGCATGCACACCATACTACTTCTTTTATATTGAAAGAGTAGAAAGTATTCAGCCTAAATTTAAAAAAATGTTGTCTTCGTTTTTGTCCCCTGTCCTGACAGTTCTGCTTTATATTTGGTGTATTAAACGGAACGATTTTGTGTTCATCTGTTCTTTGTCGGTTGTATTTCAATCTGAGTCAATCAATCAGTTAATAAGTAAATTTAACAAATTCTTAAGCAGTTGAAATTACGTTTATTTTGAGTTAAAATTTAAGTACATATTGAAAACTTACTGTTAGCATTTGACGTACATATCTAATAAATATAAATTTTATATCAATTAATTCAATATTTAGAATATTTAGCCTTTAAACACACTACTTATATGCAAACAGCATAATGCATGTAACAAAATAATTTAAAAACTTCAAGCATTCTTATGTGCATTTTTTGAGACAAATTGAATTTCAGGTTTTTAATAACCAAAGTATTAAAAGAAGGTATAGTTAATTGTGAACTTTCATATACGTAGGTATTTCAATTAAAACACACATCCCTCTTTAGTATTAACATCTAGGTAATTACACAAATCTGTTTTTCAAAAGCGCCCAAGAACAAAAAGGATCGTTCATAAAACCGCCAACAGTTAGTTTTATATCCTATGTTCTACTACCTACTATCTATATATACACATTAGTAATATGAGCACATCATCACATCTCTGGAAAAACCATTGCATGCGCCATTCGTGTAGGTAACTCAATATCAATTATCTCACATATACAGTGTTCGCTCATTCCGTTGTTTGTAAAAGGTTTTGTAATTACCTGAAAAGTTTTCCAAAAACTTTCACTGCTTAACGAAACCGCAAGCATTTGGCAGTTTAATTGAATTGTGGTGCACGCGTCTTGTACCTTAAAATACTCATAGTACTCAAATGTACCTACCAGCATAGCATATAGAAACAGTAGTTTTTCAACTCATGGGGGAAGCATATTCAAGCATCTAGTATACCCAACTACTTTCAAAAAGTTTCTTTTATTCTTTAAAAAATTCGTAATTAAAGTAAAGATACCGATCCTTTATATAACTGTATATGTAATTGAATAAAGGATAAATAAA
Organism: Eupeodes luniger; assembly: GCA_951509635.1. NCBI lineage: Eukaryota > Metazoa > Arthropoda > Insecta > Diptera > Syrphidae > Eupeodes > Eupeodes luniger. The sequence goes on along the minus strand of OX608073.1, from coordinate 95,892,402 downwards.
TAATGGTGGAAGTGGTGAGGAAATGAGATCGATTATTTTATTCGATTTTCGAATGCCTTTCAATCATTCTTAAAAGCTCAAACAATTTATCAATAATAATTACCAAGTACCTTCTGAATACACAAAACAAAACAAATATTATAATGTTTTACTCAAACTCAACTTTAACTGTTCATTTCACAGAACATAGTTCCCTCAACTGAATCGACTTTTATGTATCTGCGTGCTTGGGAATTCAAAATTTGATGAATATCACTCAAATTTTGTAAGCTGAAACAAATCGTATCTTAATCCTTAAGCACCACAAAAAGCTTAAACAAAACATTTCTATTCTATCTGAATCTCAGTCATAAACCTAATCTCATCCGTCGATTTATTTAATGACCTGGTTTCCTTCATTTTCCTATGAATGCTCCTTTTTTACTCTTTCTTGTACACAGAGATTTTCTATATATATTTGCAAACATGGGTGGATGGACAGGACATGGATAAGAATGAGAAGGCAAAAGATATCATATCCTTTTCAAAAGGAAATAAGTGTTAAAACGAGGGAAAACATTACAAAAGTTGTTTGTAAGTAGTAAAGTCTATTTTGTTCACTTTAGAAATTCAAAAAAATAAAATTCAAAATAAATGGGTTTTAAAATTCTCCTTTCATAGAAATTTTAGGATTTTATAGACTTTGCTGTTTGAAATATTTAATTTCTTATACACAGTGTCACAAAAAAAAACAAACAAACACATACAATTCATTCATTTTTAATCGTAAAAACTCCCTTACTACTAAAGGAACACTGGGCGTATACGTATTTTTTTGTAAGGACATTTTTTATAAATAATTTTCGTCCATTATTGTTTGAGTGCGTTTCATTATTCTTAATGTAAAATGTTTGAACTCAGACAATCAATTTTTTGAAAATCAAACCACTTACATGAAAGACTGCAAAAGACAGTTAAAAAATTGCGAATCAGTTCAATCAAAGAAATAATGAAAAAAAAATAATCACAAAAAAAAACTTACTTATTATGATTCTTTCAGCAGTTCCAGTTATTAATGTTAGCATTTTTTATGGAAAATTTATTAATGTTTATTAATCTTTTACTAACAAACATATATTGTTTTTTCTTCACAACGAGCATAAAACATAAACTTCACTTCAGCAAAAATTGATGGTGTATTTTTGAAAAGCTATTCAAGTGAAACGCGTTTATATTCTCAAAAAAATGCTATTGACGTTTGCAAATTATTTAATTTTGTCAAATAACATTAAAATGATTGATAACCAAAACCATAAATTATATTTGATTCTACTCGGTTCTGATTGAAATAATTACATATGTACATGGAAAAGAAGAAAATTAATGAAATATATATTTTTTGTATGTTTCTTTTTGCTTCTGCCTTCTAGACATTTTTTTGTTTTCTTATACAAACGTACTAACGAGAAGGTGTTCTACAAACACAAAGAAAATTATGTATATATACGATATACTGGCCTTCAGTATTAAGAGTCCTTAAAGGACATTCAATTTGATTTTGTCAAATGAAATTGTATGTGATAAGGACGATGGACGACCGTATCGTATTTGTACAGCGTGGCGTGTGTGTGTTTGTCAAGAGTTTATATACATATATACATGTATATATTTGGATTAACCGGAACCGGAAGGGAGAATTCCTTGTACAATATTGATGTTTTGTCATATTTTGCCGGATATTAAATTTAGTAAAGATGAAAAGCCTTGGCTAAGGTTCATTGGTTTTGCACTTGACAGTTGACTTAGACACCTATTCTTGACAGAATTACATTGATATATCCCATATTTGATTGAATCATAAAACAATCTTGGATTATTTATTTTGTAAATGAAAGTTTGGATATGTAGACTTGTACCTACAACGTCCTACATGGCCTACTTATTACTTAACTTTTATTGTTAAAAATGTGTTCATTTTTTGTAAATATTGGGAAGTTTTTTTTTAAATAAACTACAGGTATGACTTCAAAGAATGTTAACATTCCTTTTTTTAATGGAATTTAAGTTTTATTTTAGTTATTTAGTATTTATTTATTTATTTATTTATTTCATCAATTGATTCAAGATCTGCTGAGTACAAACATAAAAATGTATCTTTCATTTTACGTAATCAAAAACATTGTTTTAACAATTTTTTGAAAACATCTCTACTAACAGAAACATAAATATTACTGCACATTTCATGGAATAATTTTAAAAACCGTGTTATCGGTTCATTCAAACCTTAATTTGTTCTATGATGAGAAATGTAAAAATAAACGTTTTTACTTCGTAAAGATCTACCGGGCACATAGGAAGGAATTAGAGAAAAGAGATCGATAGAAGTTATTTTATTATCTAAAATATCTTTTATAAATAGAACGCATTTAATTTGCCTCCGACCTTTAAGCGGTTTCACATCAATCAGTAGACATCTCAAATTATAGTCAAAAGCAAAACTCGTAAGTCGCTCTTGAATTTTTTCAATCCGATTTATTCTGTTTTCATAGCATGGTGACCAGATGATACAACAATATTCTAAAATTGGTAGGACTAAGAACATAAATAAAGTTTTTAATGTATATGCATCTTGGAAATCATTTGAATTTCGTTTCAGAAAGCCTGATAAAGAATTTGCCTTAGATACAACGTAATCAATGTGCGACCGAAAATCCATTCTTGAATCAATATAAACTCCTAGATTTTTGATACAGTCTACTCCAAGAATTTTATCATCATTAAAACAATAATCAAAATCTCTATGACTTATGTGGATCTTGTTGTACTTAAAATTTTAAATTTTGCATTGTTAAGTTTAAAATGGTTATAATTACACCAATTTAAAAAATTGCTTGTGTCTTCCTGTGTGAGAAACTGTCCTTAATCAAAGAAATTGGAAAAAAACTTTGACATTGTCAGCGTACATTACACAACTACAAAATTTCATGACAGAAAGTAAATCGTTGATGAAAATTATAAATAACAGTGGTCCCAAGTGGCTTCCTTGTGGGAGACCTGAGATCACATTAATAGGTTTCGAGAGAAAATTTTCAATTTTAACTATGATTTGTTTTCTACCTGTTAAATATGATCTCAACCATTTTAAAAATGAAGAATTTAAACCTAGTTTATCTAACTTCTGTAAAATAAGACCATGATGGACACGGTCGAACCTTTTTACGAAGTCAGTATATCAACTTGCTTGCCATTTTCCATTTGATTGCAACAAAAGTTGGTAAAAAGGCTTAAATTTGTGCTAGTCGATTTAACCTTTATAAACCCATGTTGCTACGGAGACAAAGAATTAGCGAGTGAAAAAGAAAACTTTTTAGTTTTGACTTTTTTAAGCAGTTTTGGTATAGCAGAAAGATTTGAGATTGGTCTGTAATTACTGAAAAAACTCCTTCGTTTTTGTAAATTGGATCAACAAAAGATATCTTAAATTCGTCAAGAAAAATTCTTTCTTCTATGGATTTGTTAAAAATGCGAGTGCTCACATAACTCAAGGATTTTGCACAATTTGACAATAACAAGGGAGATATTAAATCGTACCTTGCTTTTTAAGTTATATCAATATCAAGCAAACTTTCCAGAATCTTCTTTTCGGAAAAATCAATTAAGCGAAAATCAATTATGGCATGATGGTTAGTGTGTTGGACTGTCATGCCAGAGGTCTTGGGTTTGATCAATGCCTGTGCCATCTAAAGTTTTTGTCACTGGTAATGCCTCTTGCAAGGAATTGACAAATTGTCCAAGAGTAATTCTTGTCATGAAAAATGCTTTTTCAAATTATCGTCGGCTTAAAATTCTTGAAATTATTACTCGCACACAGGAATGGTTGAGAGTAAGTCACTAGGCCCTAGTTCTCAACGGACTGTTGCGCCACCTAATTTCATTAATAGTTGGAATTTCATCGCTGTTATAGGATGTTTGGAAGAGCTTATCGACGAGGTTACAAGATTGTTCTGTATCATTAGCTATCATGTCTTCAAATTACATAATTTGTCGAAAAGAATAACATTTCCGTTTAGTTTTTAAGAAAACCCAAAACGATTTTGAGTTACTTTTTCTGTTTATTTCTGTTTCGATAATATACTGAGATGCTGAGTGACATGACTCCTTCTGTATTTGAAAGCGTAAACTATTCTATGGGACGAATCTTCTTTCGTACACGTTCAGTTACTAGAGTACTTAAAAATCCTGACATTCACAAATCCGCTGGCCCGGATAATATCCCCGCTATTGTTCTGAAGAGGTGTTCTTCAACGCTGGCAAAACTACTGCGTATGCTTTTCCACAAGTCCTATTCTACAGGTCTCTTTCCGAGTGGATGGAAAACTCCATTTGTCCAGCCTGTCCCTAAAATAGGTGAATCCTCCTCCCCTTCTAACTATCGTTCAAATACACTTACGTAACTTCTTTCCTAGGTAATGGAAACTCTGATTAATTTTCAGCTTAAGAAATATCTTGAAGAACGAAAGCTTCTTAATGACCGACAGTATGGCTTTCGTTGCAAAAAGATACACTGATGATTTCATGGTTTATCTCACCGTACAGTGGAACAAATCTTTACATCGTTTTGGAGCCCCTATCGAAAAAAGGGTGCTTTTGGTGTTGATGAATCTCTCCTTTGTTGGGTTAGAAATTACCCTTCAGACCGTTCAAATGTAAGTAGTATTAGACGGTTTCAAATCTGATATCCACAAATTAAACGCTGGTGTGCCCCAGGGCCACGGTTGCCAGTTTGGTCTTTTAAGACCAAATTTGGTCATTATTTTCTCACTTGGTCGCATGGTCATTTTTTATTCCATTTGGTCCTTTTTTTAAGAAATTGAAAAAAATAACTCTAACTATTCCTTTTATAATCTCAAAAATAAAATACATACCTAAAGAATTTTGGGAAAAGTTCAATTATCATAAAAACGCTTCAAATGAATATTGTTTTCAAAATTTAAGTTAGTTCGTTTATAACTTGATGTTACTTCCTCACAGCTCAGCTGCTGCCGAGAGGAATTTTTTTGAATTAACTTTGATAAAAACGAAAGGCAGACTTAATTTGGGTACCATTAATAATATAATGCTGGCCAAAGAGCGTCAAGATGACAAAAATAACCATAGCGTTTGGTCTGCAAAAACATTTTTTTTAATTAATTTTATATGAATTTTATTTAGCGATAGTATTCGATCTCCCGACTTATTCGATCTCCTGACATAATGTTAACATATTGTGATCTTAAAAAAAAGAGACTGGGGTGCGTCCCAAACTGATAACTTCCCATCCCGTCTGCCGATTTGTCTTGCTTAAAAGGTTTGTAGGCTTTCGTGATTTGCTAGTTGTTAGTTGAATTATTCTAAAAAAATTAAAAATTACCAACAATATTTTGAGTATGATGAAATAGTTTGATTTCAATATCTGTTCTTGTTAACGAGATTTTTAGTCGAAAACCAATTTTTACCAAATTTTCGTAGCATTTGCGTACTACTTTTTGTAGATTTTATTTTTTATGAAAAAAACTGACTGTTGGATTTTTATGCGCAATTTACGGAATGTCGGAAACAATATTTTCTGTGAGATAGAATTAGGTTAAAGCCAATATTTTTTTAATTTTTGAAGAGATACTTAAGTCGAAAGTAAATTTTTACCAAGTTTTACTATTGTTTTTTTAAGGTTTTTATTTTTTGTAAACAAATTTCAATTCGATTTTCTCAAAATTTTACCAGATGTCAAAAACGTTATTCTTCCCGAACGTACGTTCAACGCACGCACAGACATCTCTCTAAAAATCTTTTATTTAGACTCTAGGAACCTTGAAACGTCGAGAAATGTCAAAATTTTCAATTCAAGAAATCGGACCGATTACAATAACTTTCTATGGGAAGTTAAAAGCCATTGCGGACACAAATTACTTTGGTCCTTTTTTGGTACACATGGTCATTTTTATTTTCAGCTTTGGTCATGCAATTTTTTTTCAAGTGGCAACCGTGCCCAGGGCTCCGCATTGTCTCCGACGCTCTTCCTTATTTTTATAAATGATCTTTTGTCTGAAACTTCTAACCACCTAAATTGTTTCGCTGATGACAGTACCCTCACATTTTGATATTCGTTCTTAGATTCTAATCCTTGTTCTTGGGATGTGGACTACCAACGGCAGCGTATGATAAACTAATTAAATTCTGATCTTGAAAGCATTGTACAATGGAGAACCAAAAACTGTGTAAAATTTATTGCTTCGAAAACTCAATGCTGTCTACTGTCGCAAAAGCATAACCCTTTCCCAATGTCACTATCCATGAGTGGTACTTGCATCGAGGAGACTGAACAGCTATATCAGTCCTAGGTATGTGCATTACAAACCACTTGTTGTGGAGTGATCACATATTTGACATCGCCAAAAATTCTGCTAAGTGTTTAGGTTTTCTCAGACGAGCAAAAATTTGTTTACCCCTTCTGATCTGGCTATAATTTATAAAGCCTATATTCGTCCAAAACTTGAGTTTAATTCCCATATTTGGGCAGGTGCTCCTATAACCCACTTGGGTCTCTTGGACAGAATTCAAAAGAGAGCTCTAAAAATGATAGTTGACCGTTGTCCAACTGAAACTTTTACATCTCTCGAGCACCGTCGCGTCGTAAGGTTTCATGTCTTTCATTATTTTATCAATACTTTCATAAGCAATTCTCTAATGAAATAGCCAATTGCATTCCTCCCCTGAAACAATTCAACTGCAATTCTCGTTCTTTTAGGAATGCCCATTAGTTTACCCTTGAGCCCAATTTCGGTCGTACTGTAAAGTACAGAAATTCTTTTTTTAGTCGCACTGCACGAATGTGGAATGCTTTGACAGGCAATGTGCAGGCATTCAAAACCAATGTACATCGGTATCTCCTTTTAAATCCTACCCTACCTTCCTAATTGCTCGCACTGTGTATAATCATTATAAGGGTATTCATATCCCCTTAAGTGCGCGTACAATATAAAACAAAAAATAAATAAGAATTTGTTTAGAAAATCGATTTCTTGACTGCCGAAAAATAACATAATTATTTGAATATTGTTTTGATTTTTGATTTTGAAAACCAGAATGGCAAACCCCGCAGGTAATTAAATCGTTTTTAAATGTTAAGAAAAAACAGTCGGAACATTGAATATTTATAATGAAAACAAAGGAGAAAGAACTATCACTAACAAGAGCAAGAACTAAACTGAATTGAATTCTTTAAAAATGCTTATTTCTTTGACTCAAATTTAATTATAATTTTATCTTTAAAATCCTTTTTCTCAAATACGGGTTGCCAAATCCTTGTATTTTTACCTAATAAAAAACAAAACAATGCCAGTATAGTAAAGGTGTACTAACAATATTCTTTTTGTCAAAAAAATGAATAAAGAATAAAAGAAAAACTGTCTGACTGTATAGGAATTTTCAGTTGAGTTAATTTTCATTTATTTTTTCTTGTTAATTAACTACATTCCTCTTATCAAAATGGCAAGAATAAAAACACGATTTCCATGGCTTCTTTTTAATTTACTCTTAACCAGAAAAAATTACTTCGTCGTCGTCGTTTGAAAAATAAAATAAAAAAAAATAATAAAACAAAATAAAAATAAATCAAACAAAAACCAAAATACAATGAACAACGAAAAATCGAATAAACAATAAAGAGACAAATAATGGTAATTCTTTTACGCCCTCGTTAAAACATTTTGGTAAAACAAAGTTAATTTGGGAGCACGAATCCCCGTTCAAATTAAAGTTGAAAAAAAAACGAAAAATTACTATACACAGTTTTTATTATCATCCCTCCACTCAAAAATACAAATAAAAAAATCTGCTGCTTGTCGGTGTTAAATGGCACCAAAGGGATAAATGAAATCATTTTGAGCTTTCTTTGTTCGCTTTGTATTGTTTAAATTTTTACTGACCACTTTCAACCCTCCAGCTGAGCATCCATCCGTGTTAGACGTATATTCAAAATCAAATAGGGATGAACTGAACGGGGGTGAAAAAACTTTTACGGACTTGAATGAAAAAAAAAATAAAATGCACAACTGCGTTGAACGAACTTGCTGAGCTGTGTACCTATCTAAGGAGACAAATAAGATGGAACCGCACGTACGTACAGTACATACGTATTTTCTGTGTACATAGCGAGGTGTTTTTGTTTGCATACAAATCGTTTTTTAAATAATAAAAGTTCTATTTTACTTTAAATTGACTTCCATGCTCGCAGCATCGCACAAATAAATTTGTTCCTTACATTTTGAAAGTCTCTCTTACCCCTGCATCTGCACTCGGTGAGAAAGTGCCAAGTTTAAAGAAAATCGATATAGTTATACGGTAGACAGAGTATTTCCATCGTCCTGTATCATATTACGTTCCTGGAAGGCAAAACATGGTTGAAGCTGTATTCTTCTACTTTCGAGTCCTTAAGACCTACTTTAATGGAAGCTTCCAACTCCAGACTTTTGGCCATTGTGATAAGGTATGAATGTAGGTAGCTCTTGCACTTTGCATATATTTTTTTCACGAAATTATTATACTCACCCTTACACCTTTATTCGAACGAAAGATAAAAAATGTGAAATTCTGAATGACTGTGTAATGAAATTAGAGCAGTTTATAAGGGTTTGTAAAATTTTACACAGCTTGTTGGAGTGTTCAATTAAAAAATATGTTTCATAACCATTTACCCCATATGACACTGAAGGGTTCACAACAACATAACCACTAAAGTAACCCCAGTTTAACCGTCATACGCAATAATGTAGGTGCTCATGCAATAATTGTTTATTTTATTTTGTTTTACTTTGTTTCGCTTTCATTTTATTTTTATTTTATATTATTTATTTTAACTTTTACACATTCAACAACATATTCGTATAAGGGTTGAGATGGTGGAGTTGAGGGTGGATAGTAAAACATTGCAATCAAGTTGATTGCAGCTGTGATGCAGTTGTTACTTGCTTTCTCTGTGTTTTAGTATTGTTTTGTAAAAAATATTTATCTGATGTGAGACATAAAACATATGAGTTTTCATATTTTTAAATAAAGATGAAATAAAAAATAAATTTACACGACAACGACAACGCACGACGAGCAACTTTCGATATTAAAATGCATTCAAATAATATTATAGCCATATTGTCTGATGAGAGCTATTTTATAAACCTTTGCACATATTTCAAAATATAGTGCAGAAATAAAAACTATTGAAATTACTTTTGCCTGAAAGTATGCACTTTAAACTAGGATAGGTATATTGTGAGAGTTAAGCCTAATTTTCAACATTATTTGAAAGAAAATTTCATTTCAACGTTCGTTGGAGTTTTAAAAAGATCAATATTTTTTTAGCGGTAGAAAATATTAAAAAACAATTTAAACAAGAAGTGGTTATTTAAAGTTTTGTGAATAACTAACAAAAAATTAAAATTTTAATAATTGTTGTTGCTTTGTTTCTGATAGGAAATCTCATGATGTTTGCTTTTTCGAATGGTATTTTAATTCATCAGAAACAATCACGGTATAATTTTTAATCTGCCAGAACCCGTAGGGAAAATGATTTTACTAAATGATTTTATTTTCATAAAATACGAAAATCAATATGTTGAGCGTATTATATGTATGTGTGAACTGTATATAATTTTAAACATATTGTATTTTGAAATTATTTTCATTAAAGACTTTAAAAAAAAGTACTCACCTATTTTTAATAACAAGATAAGCTTCATGTAAAAATTTTAAAGTAATGTTAATTTGATGGAAACAAATAAATCAATCCATTTGGTGCATCAGGTTGTCTTATATTCACGGAAATTGTAATTTTGGTAAAACATCTATAAAGCTTGCATTTTGTATAGATTCTTACAGTCAATACCTTGAGAAAGTTCTAAAACCTATTTAACACTAAACATACCATAACGGGTTAAATGACCCATTTTGAACTTTTGCATTGAAAATGCACGTATAATTTTATTGCGTTTGCACATTTGACTTCATGACTTTTTCTAATTAATTAATGTATACAGTTATAAAAATATTTTTGTTTTGTTTTTTTTTTTGTTTATTCTGAGTAATCCTTGTTGTATACCGATATCTACCACAACAGGTCATTTGACCCGCTATGGTAGAAATAGGTATATTTAAGTCTTGGTATGTTTAGTGTTAAAACTCGATCTAATAACTTTCGGTTTATATTTGAAGGAGCATTTTTCACTATATATAACTTCCTTAAAAGGACTTAAATCTCGAAACATAAATATTAAATTTTTGAAATTTTGAATTTTTTTGATTTCTTCAAATTTATTTGAAATTATTTGCTTTTAAAAAGTTTTGCAATTTTGGTTCGAATATAATTTTAAAGTCCTCGCTGTGAGTAGACTTTTGACATCATTGTATTATTATCTGCGGTTAAAATGTCCATGGGCCTTAAGGTTGCACAAATTGACACAGGTTTCATGGACCGTATGTCTTCCTTATAAAGTCCATATATTTGAAGTCACCGTGAGAGGGGGGGGGTAAAAAGTAGCGTTGATTTTTAATTATGTAAGTACTCGCCGATATAATGTTCATTAAGACATGTTTGTCGTTTTTCAACTTTAGATATGACCAAATTAACATTATGGCTTCTTGAAAGACAATTTCAAAAACTTGAGTTTAAGGCTTTAAACTTATTTTATCTTGTAAGAAATATTGTTTTCAAAGTTCTGAAAAATCTTGAGAAAAATCGAATTAACAGTTTTTTTTTGCAAAAAATAAAAACCTAAAAAAAAATTAATAAAACTTGGTAAAAATTGATTTTCGACTCAAATATCTTTTTAAAAATTTCAGATAATGGCTTCTAGCTAATTTTAACTTATAAGAAATATTGTTTTCAACATTCAATATAATTTTGAGAAAAATCGAATTGACAGTTTTTTTTTACAAAAAAAAACAATACCAAAACTTGGTAAAAATTTACTTTCGACTCAAATGGCTTTTCAAAAATTACAAATATTGGCTTCAAACTTTTTTTATTTCACAGAAAATATTGTTTTCGATATTCAATAATTTTTTTATAAAAATCCAACAGTTCGTTTTTTCATAAAAAAATAAAATCTACAAAAAATAGTACGCAAAATTTGGTAAAAATTGATACATAAATAGACAAACTTTTAAGCATCAGTGTGGGTCGCATTCCAGCCTCTTTTTTATGTTGTGTAGTTCATAAACTTAACATTTAAACCTTTAAAGAAGCATTGCAAAACCGAGATGTAAATTCCTAGACCCTCAAATTTGAAGGTTTAATAAGTTGAAGTTCTTTGAATCTCCAACATACATAGATCTAAATCAAAGCTCTAGAGCAGAATTTAATAAAGAAATGATTTAGAACTTTATCGAGTTCTAATTTGTTAATAAACCCAGTTTAAGAGATCAGGGTCTTATTTCATAAAACACTTTTCACTTTGCACAAAATCAATATCCTGAAAAGTAAAAGTGCAGTGTTTCACAAAATTTTCAAAGTAAAAAAGACATTCCACTTTTCAATTTTCCAGACTTTTTTTTGAAAAGTGAAAATAAGTAGTATTTCATCAATTTAAAATATAACTTTGCAATGAATTCGTATTTTGAAAAGTTGCAAAGTAAATTAGTGAATCAGTATCTATCATGGTACCATCAACACATCCAGCTACATAAGGAAATCCACCTTGAGAAAACACTTGCTGGATTATGTCTGAACAATTTTTTGCCCAGTCTACAGACGGTTGCTTATTATTGGTTATTTTGTGCATACATGCAACACCGTGATATTGGGCTCCATTCCCAAAGTGTAGTGTACATAAAAGTTGTTGCAAGGGATTTAAACACTTATTCCTTTGGCTGTTGTAGTTTATATACAATTATAAACTTATTCGATGGTATTTTTCAGTAATCGAAAACTCTCTTTTGTTGAAAAGCCATTCCCCATATCGAAGTTAATTCTTAGTTTCACTATTCTTTGGTCACTATTATCAACTTCTTCGTTTTCAAAATATTCTTCAAAACGATTCGCTAAATAAATAAGCTTACAACAGCTTTTCAAAAGAAACATTTCTGTGCAACAAACTGTCAAATTTCATTGAAGGATGGCTACGATGTCGATGAATTAAAAAACCTCTACAAAATCATACATTTTTGAAATTGATATGAATCATTGCGTTAACCCCTTAAATTCAAAATTCATATTCTTTGGTGAATTCGTCAAAATTAAATTTAGAAAATAGCTTATATCTATTGTTTTGTTAATTTATCAAAGTGGTTCATTTATTTTTGTATTAGTTTTCGACAACTTTTCAAAACAAACTCTAATTCGCAAATAAAAAATCTCTTTTGCAAATTACTGAAAAGCTTTTCAAAATTTTAAATATGTATAATTTGCAAAGTTACAAACAATAAACAAACAGAAAAGTCTTTTTTTGAAAAGACTTTGCAAATTTGAGTTTGAAGAAACGAATTTTGCAAAGAGGAAAACTTTTGAATTCAATAATCTCGTATTTGCAAGTTTGATTCAAAAATTTGCAAAGTTAAAATGCAAAGTTGCAAAGTGAAAAGTGTTTGGTGAAACAGGGCTCAGAATTTTGTCAAGAAATTGGGCGTTAGAGTGTTGAAAGTTTCTATGACTATTTCGCATATATGTATGTATATCGCTGAATTTCATCAAACACACCTCCCAATTTACTATCTCAAGGCAATGGTGGTTGCAGCTTGTTTACATATAGACCATGGTCAGTTTTAATAGCAAAAATGGCAGATTACACGAATAGAAAAAGGTTTATTTGATAATGGATGCATTTGTTCCTTAACAATTACTCGTGTGTGTTTTGAACCCTATACAACAATTTTGACAGTTAAAAAAGCCAAGAAGATGAAAATGAACTTCATCACTGAAGATGATTTAGTTGAAAATCCCCTTGTGTTCATTCAAAATCCCAATGCAGTTTACTTTTTCCGTTGGCAACATTATACCATTTAATGGTGAAAAATTTCAATTTTGCGTAAATTATGGGACACCTTTCATAATTAGTATAAATAATTTACATTTACATCCCTGACAACAGTACTCGCACACAGGAATGGTTGAATTTTGTAAGTCACTAGGCTTTAGTTCTCAACGGACTGTTGCGCCACCCAATTTATTTATTTATCAATTTACATTTATTTACGCTTAGTATGAAAATAAAACATTGATAATACTTTTTAAATAATAATCGTATTTGACGATTTGTAATAAACAATATTTAATTTGGCTTATCATATTACTTCACTAAGCCATTTAATTGAAATTAAATAATTTAAAACTGTTTTTCTTTATATAGAGCAATATCAATTTCAATAAAGGCTTTTCAAGGAGATTTTCCGTTGCTATACTTATCCTATTGCAAAGAGCACTTGACATTACTCTGTGAAAGTAGTAAAAAAAGTTAAAGCAATTCCTGGAAGAAAACATCCAAATTGTATATTCAAGGCACTATACTATCTTCTTATGTCATGTTGTGATGACGCAACATGCTATGCATATAGAATTTCTGATAAATGCAAAGATGTGTGTAAACAGTTTTCAAAAGCTACACTCTATAAGAAGAAAAGGTTGCATACATAATATATGCACATATAGCTACATTTATATAAAGGTGTAAAAGTCCCTTTGAACACTAAAATTTACTTGTACTTTTCTACAGATGAAACCGCTTTTAAGAAATGTGCTAATATAAAAAGAAAAGTAAAAAAAAAACTAACCTTCTTTACTTTATACAAGGTTTCTCTTCTCCAAACTAAATTCCTCGCAAAAGGATTTATTTATTTCTGGGACATTTTCAAAAGATGCAAATTAATCCAATTTTCTGGAAATTGAAAAAGCAAACGTTTTTCAGACAAATTGTAGAAAAGCAAAACTATACATTTTTTATTATTACTTAATCTGTTGATATTTTTGAACATTTCATGTAAAACATAAACCATTTTGTTTCAATTTTCAAATAAATATTTTTAACCTCAAATGATATTTCAAACAAAATAAAAAGAAGAAAATTTACTAAAAAGCTTATTTGTAGTTAAAAGTATAAAGTAAACTTTATTATGAATAATTCCTTTCGTTGACTTTGTTGTTTTAGCCGCATACAAAAATAAGCTGCGACTTTTTTTCATAGCCTTTTAAATTTGTATTTCAAGCACTGAGAGGATTAATAATACACAAAAAAAGACGAAAATAAGCGAAATCAAATTTATTTATTTTCGAGGAAACAAAAGAGATTTTTATAAAATACAAATAAAAACAAGACTGACAAACACAAACACACAAGTGTCATGCATGAGAGAATATCCATTTTGTGTGGTGCCGGCCCAACAGGACCTTTTACAAAAGCAAAATATATTGAATAGGTAGCTTTTTTTTTGAGTATTATTTAAATTAAATCTGAAATAAAATAAAATGAACCTTCATATACGGATATTAATTTAAATTTATAGATACATACATACAAAAATAAATATGCAAATGCATAAAGGTCAAAGAAATGTATGTTTAAATCTTTATGCTCCTGAGTAGGGCAACAATAAAAAATATATTTATTCATTATCAAATAAAATGGCAAACTAGAAAATGCAAATTATTATTTTTGGAGTATTTCGACAGTAGAAGAAATGCAAAATGGCATCCTGCTATTTCTTGCCAAATTCACAGACCATTTTTAGATGAAACCATTCTATTTGGAAATTCGTCCCATTTCCTCACTCCTCAAATATTTCACGAGTTTTAAATGCTTTTCGGTTTGGTGTCACAAATCTGGGTTCTTTCTCATGGGGATGATGATATTTTTTGTGTGTTTTGTTTCATTTTCCAGCAGTTGATTTAAAATTTTAATTAAACAATTACCATGAACGAGGCGAGGGGTGAGCTCTATATATATGATATAGAGTAGAGTATATGTTGGCGTTAAGCTTCCTTCTGTTGGATAAAACTGAAATGTCGAATTTTGTTTTTTTATTCTCTTTATTTTTTATAGTATAAAACATTTAAAATTTATTTTTTGTTAAAGCCGATTTTAGTTAGTGTGAAAAGATATTCCTAAAATATTTGTGGGATATTCAAAAAAAAAACTCTGCATCAATTTGTAGTTACATATATGGAAAGTTCAATTAAAGTTTGACAATAACAATTTAATTTAAATTAAGCTGTTTCAAATTACTACAAAAATCAGAAATTTAAGAATTAAGTTCTTCAAAAACTTAAATCGCTCTTAACTTACTTAGGTCCTCAGAACTGTTAAGTCCGTTGAGAACCACTTAAGGGTCTTAGGGCCTTTACTACGCCCACGCCCCATTGTGTTTCCGGAGATGTGTTTCAGCTCCCTCCAACTCTTGCTGATTTCTCGTCGACTGTCCTGCGCCATGTGCTTCTCGGTTGTCCAGCTCTTCTTCCTTCTTGTGTGAGCGGATTCCACTGCATTGGTTGGCCTGCAATGCAGTCGTTACATTTTCGAAGCGTATGTCTAATCCATTGCCACTTACGCCTTCGTATAATAGAGTCTATAGGTTCCTGACCTGTCCTTCTATGAAGGACCTCATTACATATACGATTTGGCCTGAAAATCCTTAGGATGTTGTGAAGATCTATTCACGAAGGTTTGCAGCTTTCTTGTAATGGCTGAAGTAACCTTCCAGGTGCTGCACCCATAAAGGAGCACAGATTCGACATTTGTGAGAAGCAGTCGTAGCTTTGTTCTTAAGCTGATAGAGTTATTCCTCCAAATTTTCGTCTTGTTCGGTTCCGCCTTCGATTGAGACGAAGGTAATAAAAGCTCTCCACTTTTTCCACCGGTTGCGAGGAAATATTTATTTGAGAGGATGAACGGGTTTCGAGGCTGATCATTTTTGTTTTACGGGAATTAATTTTCAGCCCCATTATTTCTGCTTCTCTCTCAACACTTGTTGTCATTTAATGGAGATCAATGATCCTATGAGAGAGTAAGCAAAAATCGTCCGTGTAATCCAAGTGCTTTAAATAGGATGTCATTAAAGTCCATTGGATCCCTCCGCTACCTGACAAAGCTGCTCGCAGTACATCGCTTATCACGAGCAAAAACAATATTGGCCACAGAATACAACCCTGTCTGACTCCGCTACGAATTTCAAAATCATCTGACAACCTACCATCGTGCTGAACATGACACTTGGATCCATCATATATTGCTTTAATAATAGCAATCAGTTTTTCTGGGATGCCTCTCCTCCGCAAAGCTAACCACATGTAATCCCTGTTAACGCTATCAAAGGCCTTCGCGAAGGCGATGAACAGCAGGTGGTGCTCGATATTCAACGCACTGCTCAATAATGATTCGCAGGGTGTTGATATGATCAATACAGGAGGATCCAGCGCGGAATCCTGCTTGTTCGACGTCGAGTGTGGCCTTAAGATGTTCTTTAAAGCGTATGATTTTTGCTACTATTTTGGCAACGGCAGGTAGAACGCAAATCTCCTCTCCAGTTTTCGCACTTTGTAAGATCTCCTTTTTTTGTGAGCTTGACGATCATTCCCTTCTTCCACTCATCGGGGAAGCTTTCAGTATTCCAGGCTTCTTTTATGAGCGGATGAAGCAGTTCTTTTGGTGAAGTTGGCGCTGCTTGCAAAAGTCCTACCGATTTGTTGTTCTTAAGTGCTTTAATTGCGGCAACGATCTCATCTTTATTGGGAAATGCGGTGCGGATTTGGGGATTAATTTGTTCGGGCGTTTCAGAAGGCATCGGTGTTTGCAAATACTCGGTTTAAAACCGAGGAAAAGTGTTCTTTCCATCTTCTGACTTGTTCATCCACCGAACTTAGCAAAGTACCGTCTACTTCTTTCACCAGGTGTTACTTTGAGCTGTGTGCACCGGTCAGCCCTTTGGTTATTCTGTAAACGGTTTTGCTTTCGCACATGTTTGCAGTATGTTCTGCTTCTTGATCCAATTCCAATGCCTTGATGTATAGTTATGCTTACGGCACACACTCTCTCTTTTCACTGCGGTAAACCTCTCTCTTTTTCATGCGATACGAATATTCTAGTTTTCTTTCTTCACCATGTGCAGCAGTTATTCGAGCCCTTAACTGTTTGCGTTCGTTGATCCTTGCCCAAGATTCTACTGAAAGCGAGGTGTTGTTGCTTCCTTCCTTCCGACCGACTATTCTGTCAGCACCTAAAATGAAAACATTTTTCACAGCAATCCAATGGTGTTCGATGTCGTTATGTACTGTGCTGCCGATTGTTCTCATTTCGTGAGACAGGTGGTCCCTGAGTTGTTGACGAGTCGTGGGATCCTTTAGTCTAGCGATGAATTTTATGGCTCGTGTTATTCCGTTGGATCTTCGAACCATAGCTGTTTGCAGTCTAAGTGTAGCTATCATTAAGTGGTGGAATCGGGCAAGTCCAATGTCGGCGCCGCTTCTGTTTCGGACATTCAAGAGACGCTCTTTGCGTTTTCTTATATTGATTTATTTGGAAAACCTCCACCAGTTCTTTTCCATGTCGTCTCGTGTTAAAATTAGTTAACATACCTACTATACTTAATTTAGTCTGAATAAAATAGTTATATATGTATGTATATAAGTGTGTATATTTTGGTAATATGTCTGAATTAAGGAGTGCCAAAAGTTTTTCTCATGATTCCATAATAAATTAAGATTTTTTATCTTTATGTCTTAGAAATTATATGAAAAACCAACTCATTGAATAATAGTGGGAAGCCATGAAATACCTTCAGAACAGCAAGAGACAACACGCAATCTATAGGAGCACATTTACAAAAACCCTAAAACAATGTATACACATAACCATATACAGATTGGATCTACTTAATTTTATGGGGAGTGATATTTTACAACATTTAGTAATAAACAAAATACAAAGAATTAACATAGAGATAAAGAAATATTGTAGCTTTAGTTTTATTATTCCCAAAGAAATCGTGAAAATATAAATGCCACAATTCATTTGATTAACATTTTTTCAATACTAGAATATGAAAAGGCTTTGGTTGTACAAATTAGTTAAAAAAACAAATCATATTGCTATGCATTTTCTTTAAATAATTAGTATTAATTATTTTCTCTATTTAATCTACCAATTTTTAATTTCAATCTTAATAACAGAATTTAAGTTGAGACAAATTATTATTTTTAGATATTTTTCTATATCTTGAGAGCTCTCATTAAAAACTGACCTTTGACTTAGATTCAGTATTTCAATGCCAGAATCGACAAACTAATCGAAAAGTTATACTTGAAATGAACCCCCAACACTAAGTGCAAATAAATTAACACACTGTTGTATACAGTATGTAATTTTAAAAACAAATAATTGCACACCCCTGAAACCCCTTCAAAATTTTAGCATCTACTAAATAAACTTTACAAGTTCGTGCATATTATTTGCTGTATCAGTGTAAACACAGAGAAAACATGGAGCATGCAAAGTTCAAGTAAATTTATATGTATTATTTTTATGAAGAAGATTTCAATTAATATTTTTTTTTCTGTAAATGCTTTTTATTTAAACAAATATGTACAGGCAATATTTTTTAAATATTTATGCACTATATGGCATATAGAAAATTAAAAATATCAGGAAAAGTCAAGGTTATCCAAAACAGTTGGTTTTAGAAAAATGCACAGAATTGAAAATACAATATTGATTCGCTTAATTAAACTCAAGTCAGCAATTTAAATTTAAAGCTGCGATGTAAAACCATCCTTGTGAAAATTTTAATTTAAAAATAAATATGAAATACAAAACCATCAATTAAATTAACCAACAAAAAGTCTACAATTTTCTTCAAAACAAAAAATTAACCTCATATATAACAAAAATATACATATGATGGTACATTATTTGTTCTTGTTTACCTACATTTACAAATCCCTTGATAATTTTCCGGTGTTTATCATAAAACTGTTACACCACCCCGCGACCCCTCCATGACAACTCTCGCAGAAGGCAATACTATGTGCAATATACACAAATAAAATGTCGTCAACCCTCGAGGTTGTTGGATGTTGGTGTCCCGGAAATAAAACCAAAATAAATAAACCAAATTTACAAAAGTTTCATCACACAGGTGCATTACACAACAACAGAGCACTTTGTTGCTTCAGCTAATGGGGTGCGAAGGGGTGGGGGGAAAAAGCAGTAGGTATAGTAGGCATAAGGCAGTAGGCTGTAGGTAAAGCAGGTAGGTACATACTGTTTTGTATTAAAATTCATTTTAATGGCATAGTACCGCGTTAAGTCCGTCCGGATATCCTTTTTCAAAACCAACAAAGGATTGCGCTACATTAACCACCACAAAAAACACCACCTCGCGCGCACTTGCGGCATCTGTTCATAACTCTTCGTTGCTGTTCTTTTTTGTTTCTTTTTTGTTGTTCTGTTCATCACTTTTTCTATGTAGAATATAATAATTAACACTAAAATGAATGTTCGCGCAAATCCAAACAAAAAAAAAACTTTTTTATTCCTTTTTATTTGGTTTTCTTGTTTTATTTGGGGTGTGCCACAGAATAACCCTTACCGGCTTGCGCCTTACCCCCTGCAAAGTAGAAAACATGCCATTGTTTCGAGGCACAAAATAATATTACGGACACCCCTTTTTCTTGTACTGTCGTATACTATAAAGTATATACAGTAAGCGAAAAATCGTAACGAAAAACCTGCTTCTGACCATAGCATGATGTATAACCTAATAACTTGGCTTTTTACTACCCTTGGCATAGTTTCCGGTCTACGTCCATCGTGAAGACAAAAAGGCTCTGCTCTGCTATGTACAATGCAAGAGAATTTCACCAGTTGTTGAATATTTAGTATATATATATTTTTCTAGAATTATTGCAAACCGCGTTTCATTAATCATTGAACGAGGGTACAAAGTATTATGATGGCGGTGGTCGGTGGCGGCGTGTGACCGGCGCGCGGTGGTGTCGATGGGCGAAACAAAAAGAATTAGTGGCATTTTAATTTTCTTTTTGCACTTTTAAAAAAATGGAAACAAATTTAGTGCGGGGTGCAACAGATTTCTGAATTGGTTTTTGTAAAATGGGAGGGGATGTAAAATTCTGAGAAGAAGATCGTGATTTTAAACGTAATTTTTCCCCATTCTCTTAGGTGAGGTTAAAGTGGCTGTCCAGAATGGAGTACGACACATTTAGGCACATTTTAATAACCCATGAATCTCGAAGCTTTCTTCTGAGCTCAATTAGGCCAGTTAAATGGCTTATTGTGATACCACATGAGTTTCAAGGCTTTATTCTGAGCTCAATGAAACTAGTTTTAGTCCCTCACGAAACTTGAAAGACGTGCTTTCCTATTAGACAATTCCCGGTTATGAAACTGATTATCGAGCTTTTATGAGATCTGCTTACAGGTAGGAAGCGCCTTGAGCGCTTTAAATCTATTGTTGACGTTGTTGTTCGTTACTTTGCCTTCGTCAAAGCTTCTTGTATTAGCAACAGTTGTGTAGCGATGGGTATTCCAGCATTAGCTAAACGTGGTAGAATGCGAGTTCATCTACCTTACAATTTCATGGAATGTAAAAGGTGAATGTAAAATTATTGTGCCATATCCATTAGAGATGATCGGCAGTTATGGACCGTTATAAAGTTTGTATAGACAGAGTCCAGAGATTTGATAGCTGCCTGACTATCTAAGAATATACTGTTATCAGATCTTGATATCACGTTTTCTTTAAGCCAGGACAAGGCTTCTTTTATTGCCAAAAGTTGCGCCTGGAACACGCTAAAATTATTGGGAAGGCGGAATGAGAGACTTAATTTTAGTCGTCTTGGAGTACCCTATCCTCCCAGAAAGATCTGGACAATATTTTTTTTTTATAATAAGCGCACACTCAAGGGGATTGGTGATACACATACCGAGAATATCGAGTTGTTCAGTCTCCTCGAAGCAAGTGCCATCTATGGTTAATGGCAAGGGTGGTATATCTCGCTTTAACGATACAAGACAGCATTGGGTTTTCAAAGCATTCAATTCAAAGCGGTTTTTTATTCCCCATTGTACTGTACAATGCTGTTTAGGTCGGAATTTAATGAGCTTATCATATTTTGTCGTTGCAGTTCCACATCCGAAGAAGAGATGTGAATCATTAATACAAATGAGAAAGAGTGTTGGAGATAGAAGAGAGCCCTGGGGCACACCAGCATTTATTTTGTGGTTTTCAGGCTTGAATCCATCCAATACCTAAAAGAATTACGGAATTGCCAATGTTGTTCTTGACTATGCCTTTAAGAAACTGAAGAAATCCCTCTTATTGTCATTTTATATGTATTTATATATAGTTTAGGCCATGGGACCCATTTAACAAAAGTCCCCAACAGAATCTACCCACTTGGTATAGCAGCGTAATTATTTTCGTACCTTGACTAATAAAATTGGCTTTGCAAAAATATCTTAAAATCTCTGCACCCAGAATACCAAATACCATAGCTTCCTATACCTACATTAGGTCCTACTCGTAGTACATCGAGCTACATACCTGGCTTTCCCCTAAAGGTATGCAGGACGCCGGGTTAATCTGCGACTATGTTCCGGTTGAGTGGTAACTTAAAAGGAAGGAATTTTTGTTTTGTTTCGCTTTATTTGCAAAACTTAAACAAAAGCGAAAAAACAGCAACGAATTGTTGTCAAAACAAAAACACACAAACTCTATAGAAAAGGTTATTGTGTTAGAGGTGCGGGCGAAAGGCAGTTTTAACAACTCTCAGAAGTTAGTCTCTTAATGTTGCTTGCCACCTTTATGGTAGGTGGCAGGTGTAAGTGTGTACTTCAACTATGCTGCTAAAATAGAAGAATAGTTTGTGAAGGTAATATACATATACATATACACATAAACATAAACACACACATATATACATAGTCAAGTCATTGAAGCTGGTTTAATAATTATGAGTAACTTTTGTTTACACTCTACAAACATGCAAGCCATTCATTTTGAGTTCTTTTTGCCGCATGTGTATGTTAATTCAAAATTTCCCAAGCACAAATTTTCAGATGAAGGATCACACATATGATTCAGAAGGGCTTAAACTACACCGCGGTGTAAATAGCGATATTCGTAAAGGTTTATGTACCTACCCATGTTATGGTAAGAATTTATGTTTAATGGCTTCAACTTGTACAGTATAGGTAGGTTAGGTATACAGGGGGATAAGATATGTCTCACAAGAAAACAACACGAATTTATAGTTAAGATAAAATGCAAAGAGTAATAAATCCGAGACATGGACCGTTTTTGTTTAAGTTTTTCGGTCTGAAAAAGCATCCAATGTGACAAACGTGGTCGGTTTATGATATATGTACCTATACACATGTGTGTATGAGTACACAGCTTAAAGTTGTCATGGTTAGCTAAAGGCAACTTACAGGTACAATGTAATTCACATTTGTTTTAGTATACCAACAAATAAAATAAAAAAACACGTGGAACCATTAAGAACTCCAAAAACTGAACTTAATATTGTCAAAACAATAAACTTCTTCAACAAGATTATGTTCTTGTTCTTGTTCTTCAACTTAAACAACACAATTCCTGAGAAGTGAGTTGCTAACCGCATCTTGAATTATCTATTTGAAAGAAATTTAAAGTAAGGAAAATTCTATCACACAGTAGATACCACATATCTGCATTTTTTTCCAAATTGGTAGGTAAAAGTTTAGAAAATATTGCGACTTTTTGAAGATACCTTTGAAAGCCTTAAAATTTTAAAAAGAAACAAAAAGTGTAGCCTTTATGTGGATAATTGCAAACATTGCAGATATGATACTTTAACTGTTCGTAAAGGTATCATATACCATCACCATGACTTGTAGAATGTAGATAGGTTTATACATATATCAACTTGCACTCTAACATGTCACAATTCTGCCTACTCCAGCCAACTCTTGAGCAGCTTTACAGAGTACAAGTGGGCACAATCATATGGGCTTAGACCTGAGCGCTTGAGACATCACATCTCATCTCCTTACGAATTCAACAAAAGTATAATAACATCAAAATGTGACGAAAAGAGACAACAAAAGCCTGCAAACAACTTAATTTTCAAAGTAAGAATGCAAAATTGTTAAGTCAACAATTTGATATGAAAATAGTAGTTACTCTGTACAGTACACGTAAGGTAAGGTATGTACAATGTACACGTACACTTCTCTGTACAATGTACATACATACATAAATGTGGGATTTATACCACCTCTACTGCAGGTCGTGTATAGTAGTAGTTCAAACACGTACACCTCTGTGTCAGATGTGAATTATGGAAAAGGGGATAAGTTTGATGTAAAAGTTGCAAATTTCAACTTTTCCAGATTCTGATGGTTTAGTCGGAAGGGATGTCGTCATCATCAGTTCTTCATATGAATTAGCTTTAGCTTTAGCTTTATTTTGTTGGTGCCTCATTTCTGAACAAATTGAAGACAAAACGCACAGAATTCCTGACGTTCTGATGGGGGTATAGAACCTACATATATTGACAGAGAAAGATACTTATAATGTCATGATGTGCATTTTTGCTGAAACGCCAAAGGCGCGACAAAAAGGTTTATAACGCACTCATATCATTATAATAATAAGTTATTATGAAATTAAATGCAATTAAATTAAGTGGGCTTGATTATTTAACATACCTACTATATATCAAACCTACATATTTATATTGTTTTTTATATATGCAAACATAATTATTTCGAGTTATTAGAGAATGAATTTTAATTGGTGTCGGTGTGTGTACGTAGATATTTATGTATATGTGTGCTTAATGTTTATACGCGACGTGGTTAGGATTATGAAAATCAAAGTGAAGTGACACGAATGAAAATTGTATCTCTCCCTTAGTTTGCGCAAAATGCAGAAGCAGATTCAGAATACATATTATAATACACAGGACCCTCTAATATGGTAGTATGTGTATGCTATTTTCTGTAGGGTGCAAATTTCCAATTAGTTCAAATAAAATGTGTTTTTTTGATCGTTTGATAAACTTAAAAAGCTAAAATAATTTGTATCTCTAATATAGAATACTGCACATATACAGCTTCATATGTGTGGAAAACTATAAAACATATTTTTTTGTAGATTTACTAAATGAATTTTGTGCTTTTCAAAGTCAAATAAAATAATATTCATAAAATTATATGGCTTGTGGTGAATCAAAATTTTTAATTATAGGGTTAATTTGTACAGCTATAGCCAAAATAATAGGAACAAAACTTATTACATTTATCCGTAAAAAGAATCTTAGCGCTTTTTTATTTGCTGTTAATTCGGTGCTACCAGAGAGTTTCATGAGTCCTCCTGTACTTGAAAGCGTAAATGATTTTATGTAACGAATCTTCTTTCGCACTCGAGCAGTCGCAAGAGCAATGAAATACTTTCATAACACACAAATCCGCTGGCCAGAATATTATACCGCCCCCCCTATAAATAAAATAAAGTGGGTGGCGCAACAGTCCGTTGAGAACTAGGGCCTAGTGACTTACAACTCTCAACCATTCCTGTGTGCGAGTACTTTTGTCAGGGATGGAGGGGACCTACAATTTTTAAGCCGAATCCGAACGGCTAATTTGAGAAATCACTTTTCATGACAAGAATTACATTTGGAGAATTTGCCAATTCCTCGCAAGAGGCAGTACCCGTGAAAAAAACTTTAGGTGGCACAGGAAGGGATCAAACCCAAGACCTCTGGTTTGACAGTCCAACGCACTAACCATCATGCCACGGGTACTCCCCCTATACTGTTTTTAAAAGGTGTATTTCAACGCTGGCAAAACCATTTACATCTTTTCTACTCTACATGTCTCTTTCCGAGAGGCCTATCCCTAAAAAGGTGAATCCTCTTCTTCCTCTTACTATCGTCCAATTGCACTCACGTCCCTTTTTTCCAAGGTAATGGAAACTCTGAGTAATTATAAGCTAAAGAAACATCTCGAAGAACGAAAGCTTCTTAATATCCGGCAGTATGGCTTTCGTAGCAGTAGGTTTACCGGTGATGTGATGGTTTATCTAACCGAGCAGTGGAACAAATCTTGACATCATTTTGGAGAAAGTAAGATTATTGCACTTCATATTGCAAAAGCATTTGGGCTCTGTTTTGTCTTCGACTCTTTTCCTGATATTCCTTTATGATCTCCTGTCTCCCACATTTAATCCATTAAACTGTTTCGTTGACGACAGTACTCTTAGCTTTTCATATTCGCTTCAAGATTCACATCATTGTTAAATTCTGATCTTGACAGCATTGTACAATGGGGAATTATATGAACCGTGTAGAATTTAATGCTGTCTCCTATCGTTAAAGCGGAACCTACCCCGCTATCCATGAGTGACATTTGCATCCAGGAAACTAATCAACTTTCAGCACTCTGTACGTTTATAACAGATCACCTCTTACGGAATGATTGCATATTCGACAAAAATGATGCTAGGTGCTTAGGATTTCTCCGACGACGACGCACGCTGCAAGAATGTTTGCACACCTACTGATCTGACTGTAATTTAAAAAGCTTACATTCGTCCAAAAGTTGAATTTAACTCGCGCATCTGGGCAAGTGCCCAAAAAACACAAGTTTAAATATCTTACGATAGAAAGTGCTTCGAAAATGATAGGCTATAGAACTTTATCGGAAAGATTGTCTCGTGCCTTTCGTAGTTTTACCTATATTTTTACAAACAGTGTTTTGTTGAAATAGGAAGTGGAATCCCCCCCCCCTCAAACAATTCAGCCGTAAAAATCGCACTTACAGTAGTTCTGAATTTCGGATGTATTAAAAAGTATAGAGATTCTTTTTTTAACCACACATTGAGAATGTGGCATGCTTCACTGAACGCTGCTTTCCCTCCCATTTTAATATTCAAAATTTCCATTTAAATTTTCCTATTTTCATTACGCTTGCACTTTGTTTAAACTTTAACACCGACACCGATTATATTTGATACTAGCGGCCCGTCGTCCCGGCTTCACACGGGTGACATAAATAGGTACAGATATTTAAGTTATAGGCATGCTAATTAAAACGACCATGAATCACTAAATTAGAAAACATTTGTTTGTCCTATCATTAATACTCTTCGAAGAGTATGCAATGAAAGACGTTTTATGGCAAATTTTTGTACACCTTCGGTTGGTTTTAATAGGAATTTCTAAAGATTTCTATAGTAATCTAGTACTAAATATAGCCTATGTTACTCAGTGATAATGTAGCTTTCTAATGAAAAAAGAATTATTAAAATCGGTCCAGTACTTTTTGAGTTTATTCGTTACATACAAAAATACAAATCTTTCCTCTTTATAATATTAGTGTAGATTTAGTAACAATTTATTATGTTTTTCATTGAGTCAACTTGGTATTGACATAATTGAGCACCATATGTTATTAAAAATTAACATTTCAACTGTCATAAAAGCTCTTGAAAAGCATTTTAGTTTTATATAAATGCAACGAATTCACAGCTAAGTCAGAAACTGACTGCGATTGTTTCGAAATTATTTCCCAAAAAAACAAAAGAAAATTCTTCGTTGGTACACCTTTCGTCTAGACAAAGAAATCAATGCAGTTTAAGAAGTTAGACAAACTTGCAAGGGGCTTCTCTGGTTAAAAGAAGGTGAAGATATTCACTTGAAAAAGCCACTAGAAGTTCACAAAACCCACAGCAAAGTGCAACTGTATTTTTGGAACTTGGTTCTGCAGAGGCCGTCGAGGAAACAATGTCCACCGCAAGCCAACTTATAAAGGAAATGGCATAAGTATATTTCGCGAACTTCTCAATTTAATAGTTTGACAACATATTAACATTTTAAAGCTTTTTCATGAGGTGTTACCTTTAATTAAATGATAATAAGCTAAACTCAAAAGTATAAAATGTTACTATTATTTTGGCCATGGCTGTATAAATGAACGATTTTGAGTATTTAATTAGAATAACATAAAACACTTTGTGCGAAAGTACATTTTAAGGATTTCAAATGAAATTAATTTATTTTATTTTGTTTTCATGATAATTTTTTACAATATGCCTCGCAGGAAGAGATTCCTTGTCAAAGGGTTGACAGTCTTTTGGAAAAAATAACCCATAGTTGAAGAATGAATAATTTGCGCTAAAATGAAGGGTTTCTGACACTGTGCCTTTTGAATAATTTTAAAACCTTTAAAAACGACTTTGAGAATTATTTTGTTTTAAAAATGGTGTATTTAATCTAAAACTAATTTCAAGGACCCTTTATTTCAATGTCTATTCTAGATCTTTCTTTTCATTTAACAACTGTACCTTTAATTAGAATCTAAGTGAATTGTATTTCAATACACACAGATATTTAAGAAACATTTTTATTTAATATGTAACCTTCAAAATACATTTATAAAAATATTAAACACTTAACTATTTGTGGGTTGAATCATAACCAGCACGTGTCCTACCTATTTAAAGCATTTAAAGATGTGTGGGGTCTTATTCATCCCAATATTTATATACCACAATAATACATTATACATAGCTGTCTCTTTTTTTACTTTTCAAATAATTCTAAATCACATCACACATTTTTTTTCTTCTGCAAATGAACACTTCTTGTCTGGACCATGGAAAATAAAGGACACTTTTAGAATTTCAACTTTTGACAATATTCACAAAAAAGGACAAGAAAAAAAAGGATAACGCATTAAATTCCAAAGTATTGTGCCAATACACAACTTCTATAAACCGGAAATTGTATGCTCCATTGAAACTTGTGTGGTAAAAGCGGTTCGTGTGAACACACCACACACACACACAGGGAGTTAAAAGAGTTTATTTCGTAATAGAATGCGTCTATATCGTGGCTAAAACTTATTTCCTTGAAACTTTCCAATAGAATGAATATGAAAAGAAAGAAAAAAAGAATGGAGAACTGAACTGAGAACTGAGAAGTGCTGGAAAAGTTGAGTCCTGATGTTTTTCTCTCCTTTTATCAATTTGTGTTCACTTGTTTCCGTTGAATCAAGTAAAAAAAAATCCATAGTTAAAAGTCCTTCAGGCTTATATACGCGCAAAATGTAGTCATCAGTTTTTATCTTCAGACGATGGCGCTAGTTCATGGATGATGGCAGGTCCTGCGGTTCTAACGCTCAATGGCTGATGCTGATGCCGAAACACTGTGTAGGATGATGTTGGTATAGAGCATAGTGCTTGTAATTGTTTTGTTTCTAGAACTGCCTTTTGGAGGTTGTTCTTTGATCACTATATGTATGTAGGGTGGTGATTAGCAGCTGCCTTGCCAGAAGCCTAACAAGCCTTGATAAGTAGAAGGTATAGGTAGATATAGTCGATGTGGAAGCAAAGAAACAGTTCGGTTCACAAGCCAGCCAGAGCCAAAACTTAGGAATTACTTTCGTAATTAGATTTTAAAAACGATTTGCTTTGATGTTTGACCGGAAAAATATTTTATTTGAAAAGTTGCAAGTTAAACTTTTTGGCAGCAAATTCCTTCGTTCGTTCGTTCGTTTGTTGTGAATTTTAAGAACAAGTATCTATAATTATTATTGGCATCCTTGGGATGTTAATTAAATAATGAATAAGAAACAATTTTCTATTTTATAACAACCCCTTTTAAAAATAATAATAATAATATCTCTTATTTATGTATCATTTGCTTCAAAGTTTGATGGAACTCTTAAAGATTAGTTTAATTTCAGGATATATAAAGGTTGTAGTACAAACTGATTTTTAAACGTTTAAAATTGAGATTGAGATAAATTATTATTATTCGTATATGCTTTTGCTTTTGAGGATATACAAGAACAAATCGAAAAACATACAAGGATACAAGTTTTATCGTCCTGCACCCACATCATGTTTATTTCAAATGGCTCTTAAGGCAAAACACATTTACATACATGAATGTAATCATGAGCTTATAAAAACCAATTACAACAATCCCTTAAGCACTTTTCCTATACATATACAACACCATCAGCATTAATATCAATCGCTACTAATTTCCTTTTTTTTACATCAATTCAAGACAGCATGTTCAAGAATCTTGAAAATCTTCACAACGAACTATCATAATTACTTGTGTTCGTTCGTATAAGATGATGATGATGATGATGACGAATCCCGAACACATTGTTTTCGTAATAATAATAAAATCTACTCACGTAGTTCTGAAGCTTTATGAACACACACACAAAAAAACGCTATAGGAAAAATCATCACTATGAGATTAAAAACTTGAGCGAGGTCAGTTGCCATTGGCATTGAATATACAACATACCCCCTGCCAGCACCCTCCTTCAACAAAAAACCATTAAATCTTATAGAGAGTTAGAAACAATGCATACCATATCGTATACACAAACAGATGCCACAAAGTATATTTTTCTTGCTTTTTTGTTTTTGAATATGAAAATGCTTTTGCATTACGTATATTGAACACAGCCTATATCCAATATTCTATTGTCAAGTTTCTGAATCACATATAGAACTTTGGAAATATTGTTAGATGAGTGACAGACAAATGGGGTGTATCTTTAAAGGTTGCGTAAGGGCATTATTTCTCCATCTATAAGCCTAAGCAGAGCTTCAATTTTAATTGATGTCAAGGAAACAAATTTAAAAAGCATTGCCTTACAATTTTAAACAAGTCTTTTGTGCAAAAATGTTATATAAAATAAATAAGGTGGAGCAACAGTTTGTTGAGAACTAGGGCCTAGTGACTTACAACTCTCAACCATTATTCCTGTGTGCGACTCCTGTCAGGAAGACAAACTGTTTTCTGCCGAACCTGGAAGAAAGGTCAAAGCACTTTGCATGACAAATTGACAAGATTTACTTTTGGAGAATTTCTTTTTCTATGTTTTAGACCGTTTTAAGGTTGAATTTTGATATGCGTTTTCTTTACTTCAGTTTTGATAACTAATACCAGTTAAAATTTGAATATTGATTCATTAATCTACACTAATATTATAAAGAGGAAAGATTTGTATTTTTGTATGTAACGAATAAACTCAAAAAGTACTGGACCGATTTTAATAATTCTTTTTTCATTAGAAAGCTGCATTATCACTGAGTAACATAGGCTATATTTAGTACTAGATTACTATAGAAATCTTTAGAAATTCCTATTAAAACCAACCGAAGGTGTAAACAAATTAGCCATAAAATGTCTTTCACCCAATACGCTGCCAAGAGTATTAATGATAGGACAAACAAATGTTTTCTAATTTAGTGATTCATGGTCGTTTTAATTAGCATGCTTAGAACTTAAATATCTGTACCTATTTATGTCTAAACCAGTGCAAAGCAGGGACAGGTCGCTAGTATAAAATAAAATCATCAAAGCTATAACTAAGGATTTAGCATTTCAAAAGTCTGTAATTTTGTTAATATTAAAAATTACATTCAAAAGGGTACATCTGTAAGCATAGTATAGAAATCATGCCCAAATCTGCAAAACAGATTTGTTAATTTGAAAATTCAGAAACTCATATATGTAGTTAAGTGGAATTACTACACAGAACGAAAAAAGTCATCCTATTGACTATTTCGGTGGTCAATATGACTATTTGGTAGTCAATTTTCAGCCCATAACCCCGATAGACAATAGAACAATTTTCGGTTGTCAATTTTGGGATCCGACATTTTGTTACAATTTGTTAGTCAATATGACAACTTTTGTTGAAGGAAATTGAAACTACTGTTGTCATATTGACTAATGTGGTAGTCAATACGAAAAC
The DNA here is from genome assembly GCA_951509635.1 of Eupeodes luniger. Classification (NCBI taxonomy): domain Eukaryota; kingdom Metazoa; phylum Arthropoda; class Insecta; order Diptera; family Syrphidae; genus Eupeodes; species Eupeodes luniger. Next base: position 95,861,620 of record OX608073.1, on the reverse strand, counting down.
TGCTGTAGTCAATATAGCAAGTGCGGTAGTCAATATAACAACTGCGGTAGTCAATACGACAATTGCGGTAATCAATATGACAACCACGGTAGTTAATACGACAACCACGGTAGTCAATATGACAACTGGGGTAGTCAATAGGACAATTGCCGTAATTAATATGACAATTTTTTTTGAAAACCGAAATCTAATTTGACTGTCGGGTAGTCAATATAACAATCCTCGATAGACAATTCGGTTGTCATATTGACTACCGAAGTTGTTCTATTGACTACTTTTGTTGTCATATTGACAACCCAAAATTGACAATCGAAAATTGTTCTATTGACTATAGTCAATTTGTTTTAAATAAGGTTGTGATATTGACTATTTTGGTAAAACTCCAGCAAACTTTATTCCTCCCGATAAATCATCAATAAACAAAGAAAACAAATAAGGGCTTAAGGGGCATAAACCCATTGTTGTTTCAAATCAGTCAGATCTTTCATCACCATTCCACAATGTCGCTTTATTCCCATCATACAAGTTTTCTATAAGCCTTCCATACTTTTTGACAATCATTTGCTGTAGAGCTTGTGAAACAAGTCGTTTCTATTGATTTTTTCGAATGCAGCCTTGAAATCGACAAAAAGGACATAAAGTTTCTTTTGCTGCTCCAAAAGAGTATCCGCAATGCTTGTCAAAATGAATATATTGTCGTTAATATTGTAACCGCTACGAAAGCTCGCAATATTTTGTAATAATTCATCCAAACAGCTAAGCGATCGCTTAGGATTTTCAGAAAACTTTATAAAATATGTTTAAAAAGATATTAGGCAGATTTTTGGATTAGAAATTTCGCCTTTTTTATGGATTAATGGATATAATCTCTTCCTTGTAGTATATATTTGTGTGTCCCGGTAAGTTTTTGAATGAATTCAATAGTTCCATATTTAAGAAACTCATCTGTGATCATATCGACTCCTGGAGGTTTTCTATCTCTTAGTTTACATAATGCTAAACATACTTCTTCTAGTATAATATGCAAAGAAAATTAGCAAAATTATCTTACTAGACTGACAGTTTCATGTTCTAACAGACATCAATTCAAATATTAAAATAAAAATGAACCGTTTGGCTTTTAATTTTGGAACTTTTATAAATTTAAGAAAAGTACATACCTTTTCTGCTAAAGTTTTTTCATTAAAGGAACATCTAAAACTCCCGCACTGATATTCGCCAAATGTGAGCTATTTGTACTCAAAAGTGAGTTTATTCAAAATTTTAAAATAAAATATGGGTTTTTAAAGGTTTAAAATTGGTATTTTGGGGAGAGTACGATAACTTAGGCGACAAAGTTTAATGACGGATTTGTATAGAACAGTTAAAAACAAGCATTTTTTACTATGGGAGGGGGGGGGTCTATCTCCCCCCGTTTAGGCGGTAGGGGCAATTTAAAAAATATGTACATTAAATGGAAAAAAAATAATTAAAAAATAACGGTAATACTTAAAATTAAGTATTATACCTTTTTTTAAAGCCAACACTTTTGTCTATTAGCCTGTTTTTAAATTAAGTCAAAACTATGCGTAGTTTTTGAAAAAAATAGTTTTAAACTCAAAATTTGGACAAAAAAAAGTTAAAAATAAGGTTTAAAGTGTAATTTTTCAAAACCTTAAGATTATCTACTGCTGTTTTTTTTTAGAATTCATTGCTCTTATTTGTTTTTGAATTAAAACTGAAAACTAGATCATTTTATGTCTTCTAGTTCTTGAGAAAATTGAAAATTAGCAAAAAAAAAAAATCTTTTAATTAAATTATTTTTTCCTTGCTTGAGTATTTACGTAGTCTTATTTTGATAGTAATAATCGAATATGGATTAAGATATACCAAGAATAAATTAATTTTTCTTAAATCCAGCTTATTTAAATGCAAAAGAAACTTTGCATGCACCCCATCTTGCACCCACCGCACCTTTCACCCTCCCCACCTTGCACCCATTCCACCTCGCACCCACCCCAAATCCTATAGTGTGCCCAAGCAGGGGGGTTGCAGGGGGGCAGCATGCCCCCCTTACAGATCCCACTGTTGCATACACCCAAACTCGCACACACCTTACTGTTGCATACACCCAAACTCGCACCTACCATTGTTACTATCAAAATAAGACCACTCAAGCAAAAAAAAAGAATTAAATTAAAATAGTAGTTGTGGTTATTTTCAATTTTCTCAAAAACTAAAAGACATACAATCATCTAGTTTTCAGTTTTTGATCAAAAACAAATAAGAGCAATAAATTCTGAAATAAAAACAATGGTAGATAATCTTGAAGTATTGAAAAGTTACACTTTAAACCTTTTTTTAACTTTTCTTACTCAAATTTTGAGTTTAAAATTAAATTTTTATTTTCAATTTTCTCAAAAACTAGAAGACATAAAATCATCTAGTTTTCAGTTTTTGATCAAAAACAAATAAAAGCAATAAATTCTGAAATAAAAACAATGGTAGATAATCTTGAAGTATTGAAAAAGTTACACTTTAAACCTTTTTTTAACTTTTTTTACTCAAATTTTGAGTTTAAAATTAAATTTTTATTTTCAATTTTCTCAAAAACTAAAAGACATAAAATCATTTAGTTTTCAGTTTTTGATCAAAAACAAATAAGAGCAATAAATTTTGAAATAAAAACAATGGTAGATAATCTTGAAGTATTGGAAAAGTTGCACTTTAAACCTTTTTTTAACTTTTTTTACTCAAATTTTGAGTTTAAAATTAAATTTTTCAAAAACTACGCATAGTTTTGATTTGAATTAAAAACTGGCTAATAAAACAGAATGTTGGCTTTAAAAAAAGGTATGATTCTTAATTGTAATTATTACCGTTATTTTTTAATTAATTTTTTTCATTTTAAATAACAATTTTTTTAAATTGCCCCTACCGCCTAAACGGGGGGAGATAGACCCCCCCTCCCATAGTAAAAAATGCTTGTATTAAGCCCCTCTACCAAAAACCGTTATTATATCTTGTCGCCTAAGTTATCGTACTCTTGCCGGTATTTTAGTATATTTTTAAAATTTTGGAGCTATATATTCTTTCTTTAAAGTTTTTTTTTTTTCGTGTTGAAAAAATTACTAAACGACTATAATTGTCCGCACTTATGCGGTGCGCGTTCGGTTTTGTTTTAACAATTTTAATTTTATTTTTTGACTTAATCCAATTTTCAATTAGTAATTTCTCAATTCAACATATGAATTGCAACGTTAATTTAAACGTTAATTAATTCTCATTTAAAAATTACAGAGCACGCAGAACTTTTATATTTACATTTTATTTATCCAATTCTGGTACGCACACATATGCATATACTAAAGTGCATATATGTATGTATATACTATATATAAAATTAAATCAATTCGAATGAAAATGAAAAATAAAGTGGCACCGTTTGTGGTCATCTCTTCATCATATCGTCATGGAAAAGGCAGTGAGTGCATCAGGGCAGTGTATGGACACTGGACAGAACTGCTGCTGCTCTGCTGATGCTGATGATTCCGACAAACGTTACATGTTCACTTTGCCTCATTTAATATGTCAACAATTAAAGACTTTTTCACAGAATTCAATTTTGTTTTGCGAATTTTGTGAAGGCATCATCACTGAGGTTGAATTTTATCTGCTTTTAAACTTTAAAAGTAAATATAAATATGATAAGTTGATTTTAATTCAGAAGTAAAATTGTAATTGGTCAACTTATAATTATTCAATAGTTAAATATACATTTCAAGCTTTGTAGAACCCTTGAAGAAGTTTCGAACCGTTCGGCTCGTTGAATTAAATGCTTTTCATATTAAAATAAAATTCAAAATTCAAAGTACTCAACAATCTAACATTTTCTCTGGAAATAGAAAAATAAATCTATGAATATTTTAAGTGTAATATAGAGTATGTACACATTATTTAATCAAAGGTCCCCATTGTACTTCCTTTTGGAAAATATACATATACATACTCGTATATCTAATAATATATTCATATATATTTTCTTGGGCAAAAAGTAGGTACTTAAAACCACAATACCAAAACTATAAACACAATATATCATAGCCCAGACAAAAGAAAGTATTAAGCAAACCTTTTTTTAACTTATCATCAAGTCTTAAATAAGTTCCAATATATATGTATGTATATAACTTTACGGCTCAGCACAAAACATAATGTTTACTTTGTACCTTTTGATTTTAAAGCTTTCCCCTTATCACATTAGTTTTGGTACAGTAAACCATTTTATGGCATTCATAAACCGAGGACTGAATATAAAAGACCCAAACAGCTTATACCATTCACCTCTCGCAGGAGTTCAGACTTAATTTCATGGGACTCAACTTATTCTGCATGATTTCGCCTTTAGAAAAATATGTAAAGAAACTATATATGTATGTATAAGGTGTATGCATATGGATGTGTGATTGTGGTGTTAAAGTCCCACCTCCCACTTCCCACCTTCCACACCTGATGTGTGCAATTACATACATTTTACAAAAGAGGCATATTTACAAATTAATTATAGAAAAATCCTTTGATTTATAAAATCATTTTGATTTTTGTGAAATATTTTTTTCTTAACTTTAATGAAACAAGCGACTTGTGTGGTATAAGCGTCAATTCAATGTATGTATGTTCATTGTACATGTACATTGTACATATTTTGTTATGTTATCTGTTGTTTTGTATTTGTTTAGAAACATGTTTATCCTTTTTGAGCCCTGAGCAAAAAATCAAGCTTCACGATTTCTTTTTGTTGATAATACGTATACTTCATTATATTTATACATTATGTACGAATATAGACAAGAAACCATCCTTCCATCAACATCGGAAGGGATTGGCTTCTAGCTAAACTACAAACTCAAACCATCACTTATGTAAGGACACAATTTAAACACTCCTCCCTGCAAAGCTCTGTTATTTTTTTTTTTTTTTTTTTTTATTTAACCATAGGGTGTGTCAAAATACAATTATTATAAGCAAATAAAATTAATTTATTTAAATTTGTTTCTTTCATGTTTATTCTTTCATCATTATTTTAAGACTTGAGGCCAGAGGCAAACAGTCGTTATATTATATTACTTATTCGATCATTTTTACTTCTTCTATTTTTGTTTGAAATATTTTATTTTTGGATAAGGCGTTGTTTAATTTTTGAAATTTACAAATAACTATATCTTTATCTATCCACAAATTGTTACATTGTAAACGCGTTTATTTAATGATTCGATTTAATGATTAAAAGTAACTAAAAGGTTCAATACAAGAAATTTGAGTCTTGAATGATTTCTTAAATTCCCATGATATTTATTGGTATCGCGAACAATATTTCTGTTAAACGAATGCCATCGTTATCAGAAACTTTTATGAACTCCAAAAAGCTGTAATACGAAATACGTTCGTAATGCATAATTGTATGAGATTTTCTATTACGAACGTATTTGATAATAGTTTTTTTTCGGGATTCGTTAAAGCTTCCGATTACGATGGAATTGGTTATAGGGCTGAATGTTAAATTAATTGAATAAATTAAACCAAATGTACAAGCTAGACATTAAGGCTAAAGAATCTGTTTCTGTTTAAGAACCAATGCTAAAATGCATGCTGTCCAAAACAATTTTATTAGTGGTCCAACCAAAAAAGTTTTTGTTTTCTACAGAAACTTTCAGATTTCTATATCTCCCAGAACTTTATGGAAGGAAAGGGCATTCCTAGAAGACAAGTCAATCCACGTTTATACAGCTGGATCAAAAACATATGAAGGGGTTGGATGGAGTAGTGAACGAATAAAATTAAGCCACGCATTCCGCCTTTCTAATCATTGTACAGTGTTCCTGAAGAAACTTTTGGTGATAAAAGAAAACGTGATATCAACATCTGATATCCGAATTTTCTCAGATAGTCAGGCCTCTATCAAATCTCTGGACGCTGTCTCTACAAACTCAATAACAGTCCATAACTGCCGATCATCTCCAATTGAGATGGCCATAGAGACATTCCAGTCAATTGTAGGGAAGATGAACTTGCCAGAAATGGTACAAAACAACCCGTTTCTACCACGTTTGGCTAATGCTGGCATACCAATCGCTACATGTAAACTGTTGGCAATGCACGACGATATAAAGAAGGAAAACATCAGGTGGAATAACATTACCACGTGTCAGGTCACAAAAAACATCTGGCCTACACTAGATTTAGAGCGCTCAAGGTGCTTGCTATCTCTAAGCAGATCGCATATAAGCTCGATAATCGGTGTCATAACCGGACACTGTCTAATATGAAAGCACGCCAAGCGGCTAGGCGTATTCACAAATGACTTTTGCAGGGGCTGTATGGATGAGGAAAAGGAGGAAACAGTTCTTCAACTCCTCTGTACATGCCATGCTCTAGCTTTAAAACGCAAGAAGAATTTACCTATAACGATCTTAACGATCTCAATCATATGAACATAATCAATCTTTCACGTTTTGTAAGGGGCTCAAACTGGTTTCATTGAGCTATAAGAAGAAAGCCTCACAATCATTGTGGTATCACAATGAACCAATAAACTGGCCTAAGTGTGTCATACTCTATCCCGGACAGCCAATTTACTTTAACCTAGTAATAATTTTAAAGTTTTACTAATTTAAGAGAGTTACTTTAAGGATCCCTTGTGCCTTGTCTAATAGAAAGAATTACATTTCTTTATTTCTTCCAGTTGTAAAGTTCAGTAAACCAAAAGCCAAAATATTGTGCGCAACAACTAAAAACGCTTCTGCCAAAACAGATGGTAGGATTTTATTCTTAATGAGGTGTTACACTTTACATGTCGTTAAAGCGAAAAATTCGTTAAAGTATCCGTCTAAAAGAACAATTTTTGACGTTACCATGCCAAACCAGTTAAAATTAACGAAACTAATAAAGATAAAATAGTAAAATACATTTAAATTTTTTCGCTACGAAAAAAAAAAAAAAAATAATTTTGCTGAATCAATGTGAAATTATAAATTTAAAAGTTTTTTAATAATTATTCATTATAGGAAAATTCCTTTCGTATATTTTGATTTCATTGTACAGGAAATTCCAGAAAATTCTGTATTTATTTTTGTTTGAGTTAAGGTCCTTTAATAACACAGCACACAATTCTCGCAACTGCTTTCAAAAACAGTTTTTTTTTTTTTAATGTTGGTAGTTTTTTCCCTGTCAAAATTAATTTGGAGGAAACATCTAGACAACTTGGGAATGGAACTTTCTGCAGAAAATGAATTTTCCGCAAAAATTCCTGAAGAGGACTTTTGCCACATTAAAAATTAAATGTTCAATCGGTACACTTGCTATGTGGCGAATATGATGGCCAATAATAATCATACATTTGGAATTCATACTATTTACATAAGTTTAAAATACAATTATTTACTTTTATACAAAAAATATAACAAAACAATATTTAAAACTTAACCACCCGGTATAGTAGTTAAACTCGTATACTTTGTAAAATTATAATCTTTCCTCAAGTATTCATATGTTTCAACATTTAATTTTCCAGCTATGGACTTCTTGGTGCATCGGGATGTGGCAAAACTACTCTACTCTCATGCATCGTCGGTAGAAGAAGACTGAATTCTGGAGAAATATGGGTTCTGGGAGGACGACCAGGATCACGTGGCTCCGGAGTACCCGGTCCAAGAATTGGATACATGCCCCAGGTTAGTTTTAAATTCTAAAGTAAACGATTTTAGTGTTTTTTTTTTCTTTGTATTTCTGTGCATTAGACTTAACTCTAAATATTATGTATATAAAATATAAAATAATGTGCGTTTATGGTAAACTCTTATAGGAAGTTGCATTGTATGGAGAATTTAATATGCGGGAAACTATGCGTTACTTTGGTCTTATTGCGGGTATGGCTAGTGGCGATATCGAGGACCGCACAGAGTTTCTAGTGAAACTTTTGAATCTACCAAATCCTTCTAGATTTGTTAAGAATCTAAGTGGGGGACAACAGAGACGTGTGAGTTTGGCAGCTGCTCTCCTTCAAGAACCAGAACTTCTGATATTGGATGAGCCAACGGTTGGAGTTGACCCTGTACTACGACAGAGGTACTTTATGGGAACCATTATTTAATTCAACTTTAACTTTAACTTTGACCTTTTTATTTTCATTTACAGTATTTGGGATCATTTAGTGGATATAACCCAAAATGGCAACACAACGGTAATAATTACGACACATTACATCGACGAGTGTGCCCAAGCACAAGTGGTAAGTACACCTGTGACACAAAACTTTTTTCTTACTTTTTCGCACCTCTATTAACTCCCAAAGCATGTCACACCTCAAACATGGCCAGTGAACACTTTTCACCCTTAAAAAATTGACAAGGTTAGTTGGCAGTTGGGGGTTGGGGTATGTACCTACTCGTAGTAGGATGATATTCTATTCTTAGCCTTTTGTGAACTGTATACGAAAGTAGCATTGTCCTTTAGGGTAGTGCTGTGTGTGTGTGAGTTTGTGGTCTGGTCCTTAAGGGAAGACAGAATACCTAAGGATTTACGAGTTTTGTGCTCCGGAAAACCAACCATATAGATTTATTTACGCGCCGTAGAAAAGACGGTTAAAAGTAAATATCGAGAGAAGTTAAGTTGCTTACAACGAATAAACCTGAAAAATCATCACAGGTTGAATTATGGGGGGATTCAATGACCATTCGGTTGGTGAAGTTATTGCCAATAAAGCCACGTTGACAATGGACGACAAGGTTCTAGAAGATATTTGATAAAAGGTATTAAAAGTAAACTTTTTCTAGCTAGAAATGTACTTTCCGCACCAGGTGCTTAAATAAAAGTATATTGAGAGTCCTAATAATGTATTAAGACTTCATAAACACCTTTGATTTTATTTGAAACGATTTTGGGTCTTAGCTTTAAGGCAAAGGGTCGCTCTAAAAAGAATTCAATTATAGTTTTTTTTTTGTCGAAAAAAGTCATGAATAAAAACCGAAATATGTTACTTTAGACGTTCTCGACTTTTCTAAAAACCACTTATGTAAATGATTTTTGTAAAATATGATACCAACTAAGACAATTAGAATAAGTATTTTACTTGTTGCTTGTTATTTTTCCAATGCCAAGCCCTAAGCAATAGGTTGGTTTAAATTTTACACCACTTTTTAAAAATCAATATTTCGGCATTTAAAAAATCAGTTTCTTGCATAACAACTTATCTTTTTCAGCAATAAGTGAAAATTAAAAATATTCATCTCATTTTGAAATGGATATATGTATGTATATTGTATGTATGTATATGTAACAATGGCCATTATTACTTAAAACAATCCTACATATTAATTTAAAATATGTGCTCTTAAAATTATACAACAATAGTACAGATGTAAATAAATTTAATACGAAAAAAGCTCTTAAGAGCTTTAACTTCGGTCAAGGACAATCCTTTTACCCAATTCCGTTTTTCGGCTTAATCTTAATAAATAATGTGGTGTTCTTCAACCTTTCGACAAATTCGTATCCTACTTTAATAAAACCGCTTCGCATTTTTATGAGGACTAAATGAAAGTAAGAAGATAAGGAGTGGAAACCTTTTTTTTTTTTTGTTCTTGCTTTTCGGTTTAGAGGCAAATAATCCCAAGATGCACAGAATTACCTGCAAAGTATAGTAGTTACTTCAAGATAAATTTTCCAGCTCCATTAAACAACAATTTTGCTCCACAACGCCTTCCATTTAAATACCCTCCACTTAATTTAAAATTTTCTTTTAGAAATGAATATCAAAGAGAAAAAGGACTTTCATCCGCTTGTAGGTGTTCCTAATGCCGAGCAAAGGATGTCTTGAGAGAGTACTCATGATACGATACACGATATAATGGTGTGCAAATAAATTTCATCCTTGCACTATAACTCGGTGTTTTCTTTATTTTGTTCATTTTTTATTTTATATATGTAGGTACCTATATAATTTTTGTACTTTCAAGATGCTTCGCGCTCAAATCGCCATATAGCCAAGTCTCCAGTACTAGAAGGTAGTGTTCGTGCTGCTAGTAGTGTGGTACAGGACTTCTTTTTTAAGGTCCCGGGTTCTTCTTCTTAACTCTCATGTTGAAGTTACTTTAGGCTTTGAATTCCTGCTGTATAGCTTGCTACATTACGGCAAGAGATATACACTTATAAAATCTACAAGGAAGCAATTTTCATATTCTCGTGTGGGTATTCGCGGGGCTCTCGCCCCCGAGTACCGACTACAATCTTATATAGATACTGACTCGACTCGACAGAGGATGGAAAAAAAGTAAATTATTTTTTTTTTCGCTGAGTGTAGATAACCACCATTGGGGGATTGTATCATACATACATTCATACACTTAATGCTGTCCTACACCACCACCAACACCGCCGCCGCCACTGCCGCAGCCTCAGCCACAGCCGCCGACGGACATAATTTCTTCCTTGTGGTGAAGGGAGTATTTCTACGTTTCTGTTATTTCTTTTTTCTTATTTTAAGTACTATAATATTCGTGACTTTGTTATACATCTGCCCTCGTTTTGTCTGCGAGGAAATAAGGGACATTTTCCGCTCTAATAAATTGAATCAGAGAGCGTAAACTCGGGAGTTTTTTGTCATAGTTATGACGGCGGGGGTCATCCTTTTTTTAAGATCCTTAAATAACACATAATATACATATACATATGATAGTATGGGTATCTATATCTTCACTTAGCACGCTAGCTCAATTAAATTAGAGCTAGAAAGAAGCGAAACTTGACATTGACATCGTATATTTTTGAACAGTGAATTTCAAGTTGAACCACAACTGTAGCAGGTTTTTTTCTTTTTTTAATTTAAATCTTAGGTCATGTTAGGTTAAATTAAAATAAAAGTTAAGAACAGCAAAAAAGGATATTTTTTTTGTTGTAAAATAAGATTTAAATGAGTTCAAGTTTCCATAAAAGTGAAGCATATTTAAACTGCGCTTCCAACTGACATTCTTCTACTTCATTCTTTTCTTCTTATTCAGATAACTAGTTACAGATGATAAAATACAATCATTCACGTTCCACTGATAAAATATAGAGAACTCTTGATACATTCTTAAAAAATGTAAACGAATTAATCAAACATTAATTTGATATCATGAAAGTTCAATGACAATGGTCGATAAAATTAAATAAGAGAAGTCTTTTTTGAAGGATTAAGATGTCCTGAATTCTACATTTAAATATTTCTCGCCTTTAAATCTTTTTATCACATTTCACTGAACACTTTTAACTTTTGCAACTTTGCAAAAAAAATAATTTACTGCAAAAAATATGTATGCAAGGTGTTTCATAAATTTTGCAAAGTAAAGATAGTTTTAACTTTTCAATTATCCAAACTTTATTTGAAAAGTGAAAAGTAAAACTACAACTTTGCAATTGATTCTTATTTTGAAAATCAAATCTTTAATTGTGTTGATTGAGATTAAATATAAATCGAAAACAATTGGTGAATTAATATGTATCATGGTACCGTCAACACATCCAACTATAAAGGGTTATCCATTTTGCAGTCTCAAAAGCAAACGTAAATAAAACACATACAAAATATTTTTTTTCATGATATTTCTTTTCTGTTATAAATTTTGAACGTTGATATTATGTGTCACACTCTACATCATTTAAATGACCACCACGCGAATTGTTTCAAGCATCAATTCTTTTGAGGTAATTTTCGACCACTTTTTGACACATATTGGGCGGTATCTCAGCCATAACTTGACGAATGTTGGTTTTTAAGTACTTAAGAGTTAAAGGTTTATCTGAATAAACACGGTCCTTCGCATAGGCCCACTAAAAAAAGGCCAGCGGTGTCAAATCGCATGATCTTGGTGGCCAGTTGATATTTGAACAAGGAATTGTCTCTTGCAATAAAGCCATATTCGTTCGAGTTGTATGGCATGAAGCATGTGGCACGTGGTATTCTTCAATAGCAGGCACAAAAAAGTCGGTTATCATATGACCATAACTCTCCAAATTGACAGTGACAGTCGTTCCATCGTGGTTTTCGAAGGAGTATAAGGGCCAATCACACCTCCGGACCGAATAGCGCATATAAACAGTGAGTGTTTGTGGATGTAATGGCCTCTCATCAATTACTTGAGGATTGTCATAACCTCAAATACGACAATTTTGTTTATTAACATACCCACCGAGTGAGAAATGTTGTTCGAAAAATCACCTTCCATACCGCCTGTTGTTCAAGCACCCATTCGACGTACCTACGACGTTGTTAATGGTCAGCTGGCTTTAGTTGCAAAACACGCCATAATGTGCCGTAAGACAGTCCTAATTCCTGAGAACGACGAAGAATCGACACTTTCGGGTATTCGGCAACACTTTCAATTACAGCACCAATATTTTCGGTGGTACGACCGAAACGATGATGCAGAGGCCTTACAATATCTGTAACCAATCCAGTCTCTTCAAATTTCTTCACAATTTTTCCAATTGCTTGCGTATTTGGACGATTATGTAAACCGAAATCTCCTCTTAGCACGATATGTGGCTGTGGCAGAATCACCATTTTTTCTAGTAGGTTTAAAGAATTTGTATGCGTTGGGCGATAATTAAGCGATCCATTTTCGTAAAAGTCAGACTATCAACTGAACGACAAAAAATTGGTTTAAGAACTTAGTTTGACACATGTCGAATTCCAGCCATATACTTTTGAAACTGCAAAATGGATAACCCGTTACAAATAAATTAATACTTTTTTTGAATTCCTGAATTCTACATTTTAATATTTGTCGTCTTAAAATCTTCTTACCACATCAGGGGCTCATTTCACCAAATACTTTTCACTTTGCAACTTTGCGAAAAAATAATTATACTGATGCAAAGTAAAAAGTATAATTGAAATAAATCAACGAATTAACCCTCAAATTCAAAATTCATGTTCTTTGGTAAATTGTCTTATGAACTATTATTTACTAATTCATTTTCAAAACAGTTAATATATATTTTTTTATTAGTTTTCGAAACTTTTCAAAACACACTCTTATTTGCAAATAAAAATTTCTTTTTGCATTTTTCTGAAAAGCTTTTCAAAACTCTAAATTTAATTTGCAAAATAACAAATTTTTTTTCACTTTTCGGAAAAGACTTTACACTTTACAAAATTTGAGTTTGGTGAAACGTAATTTGAAAAGTAAAAATGCAAATTTGCAAAGTGGAAAGTTTTTGGTGAAATAGAGCCCAGGTTTTTAAAATAAGTTAAAACACAAAAATAAATTGTGTTATTGTTTGGCAAAGTAAATATCTTTATACAATTTAAATAATTTTAGCATCTCACTTTTCGTAATAACTGATATAAAGGGTGATTTTTTAGCTATTATCCTTTTGGCAACACTGGTTTAAACAGCTGACGCACGTTTCGTGTTTTGTTTCACTGTCAAACATCTTCAGTTTGGTCTATAATTTAACCATGCAAATTATTGAATTTTATTATCAAAATACGTGTTCTGTTAAGAAAGTTCAACACGCACTTCTTCCAGCGAGCGACGAAGCTCGTTTTTGGCTCAATGGGCAGAATTGTCGATTTTGGAGTGAATATCAGCCAGAAATATTGCAAGAGCTACCAATGCATCCAGAAAAAGTCACAGTTTGGTGCGCTTTATGGGCTGGTGGCATTATTGGACCGTACTTCTTCAAAGATGATGCGAATCGTAACGTAACTGTGAATGGTGAGCGCTACCGTGAGATGATATCCAACTTTTTTTTTGCCCAAAATGCAAGATATTTACTTGCATGACATGTGGTTTCAACAAGACGGTGCCAAATGCTACACAGCACGCACAACAATGGACTTATTGAGAGGCGAGTTCGGTAAACATTTTATTTCACGTTCGGGACCGGTCAATTGACCGCCTAGATCGTACGATTGGGGAGAGTACGATAACTTTGGCGACAAAGTTTAATGACGGATTTGTATAGAACAGTTTAAAATAAGCATTTTTTACTATGGGAGGGAAGGTCCATCTCCCCCCGTTTAGGCGGTAGGGGCAATTTAAAAAAACATGTACATTAAATGGAAAAAAAATAATTACAAAATAACGGTAATACTTACGGTTAAGTATTATACCATTTTATAAAGCCAACACTTTTGTATATTAGCTTGTTTTTAAATCAAGTCAAAACTATGCATAGTTTTTGAAAAAAAATTGTTTTAAACTCAAAATTTGGTCAAAAAAAAAGTTAAAAATATGGTTTAAAGTGTAATTTTTCAAAACTTTTAGATTATCTACTATTTTTTTTTAGAATTCATCGCTCTTATTTGTTTTTGATCAAAAACTAAAAACTAGATGACTTTATGTCTTCTAGTTCTTGAGGAAATTGAAAATTACCAAAAAAAATATTTTAATTAAATTACTTTTTCCTTGCTTAAGTATTAACGTAGTCTTATTTTGATAGTAATAATCGAATATGGATTAAGATACACCTAGGGTAAATACATTTTTCTTAAATCCAGCTTATTTAAATGCAAAAGAAACTTTGCATGCACCCCATCTTGCACTCACCGCACCATTCACCCTCCCCACCTTGCACCCACTCCACCTCGCACCCACCCAAATCCTATAGTGTGCCCAAGCAGGGGGGTTACAGATCCCACTGTTGCATACACCCAAACTCGCGCACACCTTACTGTTGCATACATCCAAACACGCATTACGCATACGCAAAAACCATTATTGCTATCAAAATAAGATTAAATTAAAATAGTAGTTGTGGTTATTTTCAATTTTCTCAAAAACTAAAAGACATAAAATCATCTAGTTTTCAGTTTTTGATCAAAAACAAATAAGAGCAATAAATTCTGAAATAAAAACAATGGTAGATAATCTTGAAGTATTAAAAAATTACACTTTAAACCTTTTTTTAACTTTTTTTACTCAAATTTTGAGTTTAAAATAAGTTTTTCAAAAACTACGCATAGTTTTGACTTGAATTAAAAACTGGCTAATAAAACAGAATGTTGGCTTTAAAAAAAGGTATGATACTTAATTGTAAGTATTACCGTTATTTTTAATTAATTTTTTTCATTTTAAATAACAATTTTTTTAAATTGCCACTACCGCCTAAACGGGAGGAGATAGACCCCCCCTCCCATAGTAAAAAATGCTTGTATTAAGCCCCTCTACCAAAAACCGTTATTATATCTTGTCGCCAAAGTTATCGTACTCGTGCCGTACGATTTAACGCCTTTAGACTATTTTTTGTGGGGCTATGTTAAAGCTCGTGTCTATACAGACAAGCCCGCTTCAATTGACGCATTGGAAGACAACATTGAAGCATTTATTCGTGAGATACCGGCCGAAATGTTGGAAATAGTATGCCAAAATTGGACTAAGCGGATGGACCATTTGAGGCGCAGTCAAGGTCGTCAACATTTGCATGAAATAAACTTCAAACATTAAATTATATTGACCGTACTATCGATTCAAATAAAGATTTCATGCATTTTTTTGAACTTAATGCTTCATCAAATCATCCTTTATTAAGAGATGACTCGTGAGTCTTCATTTGACTCTATCTGAAGTTTAGAAAAGTCTTGAATTTAATTTTTTAATGTTTTTGAATAGTTCGTTTTAGAGTAAATTTATAGGTCTGATTTGACACTCAATTTCAAAAATACCAGTTTCTAACACTATTTTTATACTTTTTTCAATATACATATGTATGTATCCTAAAAACTTGATATTATAAATTTAAGACTGAGAACTCATAATAAGATCAAAAATGTATCTCAAAAAACCTGATTTTGAAGTTGGGATTAGAAGTAAAGCCATCAAAAACCTAAGAAAAAGTATAATTTAATTTCCACCACCCTGTATAGGGGCGTTTACATGGACCAACATGATCAACAGCATTGCCTTACTATCCATCGATGATCAACCATTAAAACACGAAAACAACTGCTTGACTAAAAAGCTGGATGGATCTCAAAATATTTTGAAAACCTGCAGGCTCCATCCAACCAAAGCTCGACAACTTCTTTTTTCTTTGTTTATTCGGTAAATTATCTCGGATAGCACGGTAAAAATGACAACAATTCCAAACAATAGAGAGTTCGGGAAAGAGTTTTTTGAACAATTTAAAAGCTTACCCTAGAATTGGGAAAAGAAAAGTGAAGTTTATAAGAGCAAACATATAAAGCTTAGAAGTTATGAATTGTTGGTAGAAAAATATAAGGAAAAAGATATTGACTCCACTTTAGATTTAGTATTGCCGGAAATTAAAAAATTAAAAGATCAAGTGCTGCAATAGTCTTCACGTTTGTGATACTTGGTATGTTTATTTTATAAAAAATATTTAGTTGACTCAGCAATGCGTGTTGAAAATTTAGGGTCAGAATAGCTATGTTCAATTGCTAAAAACCTAAAGGTAGTGGACAGCCGCTCGATGGCAGGTATAAAATTTCTCAAATTTGTATTTTGCCTTTCTTTATAAGGCTTTCCCGTAACCAATAGCTTCTCATATCTGGCAGCATCCATAAGCAAACAAATTGTAAAGCCCGATGAAGATGTAAACTTGAAATATTTCATCAATTGTGTATAAGAGTCCTTAATCCAATTTTCTACCCATCACCGTTAATACTTCGGTCATAATTAACGTTTCCAACATCATTTTCGACATCATGCGTCCGTTTGATTCGACAATTTTTAAAATACTGAAGATCGATAACATCGTACACGCAAAGTTGTATATACTGTTATTTTGTCATCCATCATGCTGGTCCATGTAAACCCGTATTATCAATTTTGTATAATCCTCTATGTTCAAAAAGTGCATTTGATATTTTTAACTATGAAAAATCTGGGTGTGACTTTCACTTTAATAAAAGTACACATGATGTCTTAGTTTGTTTCGAGTTAACCCAATAATTTTTTGATTTCAGCAGGTATTTGCGGTTTTTTTTTAATAACTTATTAATAATTTGTATTTAATCTTTAAACTATTTTTTTTTAATAGGTATATAGACTTAATTTTCAAGATATTTACAACTTAAGTTCAAAAGAATTTACCTTTTCTTGTTAACAATTAATATTGTTCTGATGGATATTTATATTAGATTTATAAATATTTTATAGAAAAGAAAGATACAAAAGAACATTCATAATTAAGTATATAAATATAGAATGTACTCGTAAATTGGTACTTTGGTATACCGAGAAGAGAAAACCGACAATAAAAATAATAATATCCCTGAGGAAGAAGAATTATGTGAAGGTAGAATTATATCAAAATAAGTTAAAAAAGAGGTACATAGGTATCCCGAAGAATTCACAAGCAAGCTTTTAGTTATAATATCTTCTACCATCAGGGGGGCTTTTAAAAAATTCATCATAAATAGATGATAATTGTTTCTTTTAAGCCTTTGAGTATTTTTGGGTATGTATTAAGAACACATCAGCCGGGTAGCATAGGTCGGTTTTAAGTCAATTTGTTCGAAAAGCATGAAATTGCATTGACTAAATATTTATTCGAAAAATGTTTAATAGATTTTAAGCTTGAAAACTTGAAATTTAAAAAAAAATATTATATGGTAAAAGAAAGCTAAAAGTCCATTTGCCTTTACACTTTATGTGAATGTAAATTCAAATATTTTTCCCGCACCCGCTGAAGCGTACTTGTTCATCCGCTCTACATGGCTCAGTCATCTTCATCTTCGTCGTAGTAGTTGGAAATTCACTCTTTTTCAGTGTCGGTCAGTGTCCTTGTCGTTGTACTTCCTTACTAAATGCGAGATTAAAAATCTCTTAACAATTTTCCTCCTAAAAAAACCACAAGAGCCTCATATACCTTTGACTAAAGTACTATATACACTCTACACTGCACTGCAAAACATAACCGGTATATGACTACGAGTCCTGCTAAGGGACACTTGGGTTACTCTAGAGAGGGATTTGCTAATGAATTGCCGTCTTAGCCTTAGGAAGAAACGAATGGTGAGAGTTATCCTTCGTTAAATTTCAGCACAGTCGGTGCGGTGGTATTGTTTAAATTTGAAGTCAAGCCATCTTATATATACATATATATACTTAGGTATTTATGTTTCTTTTCTGCTTTGCCAACATAAGTATAGAAAAAAAATAAGATTTAGAATTTAAAGCAAATTCAAAATGCTTCGCCAGTTAGGACTTAAAAAAAAATGGGAGATCCAACCCCAAAATATAAGTTTTAATCTTACTACTTATTTAAGTAGCATAATGTTTAAGAGATCATACTCTTTTGAGTGCTAAGCTTAAAGAATTTAAGACTGACAGTGACAAATATCATTCTTCATCTTCATTCAATATTGCTCTTTATTTCCCAAATCGTTAAGAGGACTCACATCTCCTTAGAGATTAAATGTTCAAATCAATGCCTAAAAAAGCATGACATACATAATGTATACAAACTAAAGTACAACCATTAATTTCTTGTCAAGACCCATAAGCCAGAAAAAAAAACTCTTCTACCTCAACTCACCAGGACAGTAGACTTTACACCCCCGTTGTTGTTGTAGTTTTTGTTATTGTTGGTGCCTCTGTGACAGGCAGGCCAGTAGCCCGGCCACCCTTCAAACATTTTCCCATTACAATTACGTTTGGCTATGAGCCCAAGCCCAAGCCCAATCACTCATTTTCTCTTATCTTCTTTTCTAGATGATGGCCATGTCTGACACTTGTTCTTCTGATGTTCGCACGTAATTAAGTCAATTATAAGTCAAAAAGTTGTTGAATCAATTAACTTAACTGCCACGTGTTCGTGGTTCGTTGATTCGTTGAGTTGTCGACAACCGACATAGTATATAAGTGAGGCTTCCTTCCTATAAAGTTGACTCTCTTGTCTTCCTTTTGTCCTCCTCTTAACTTGACTTCCTTTATTCGATTTTTGTTTACAAAAACTAACTTCTCATTTCACTTTAGCATTCCATTATGTTTCCGATTTTCTGATACTTTATTCTTCTTTCTTTTCTTAAAGATTGGATTACTTCGTGGTGGAAAAATGCTCGCTGAAGAATCGCCAGTCTTCCTTCGAGAGAAATACAACGCTGATTCGTTGGAAGCTGTGTTCCTCAAGTTATCTGTTCTGCAGAATGCGGGCAAACGAAGGAGGTCTTCGATAGCACAAGAGATTATAGAACAAGTTGATGTGCCAGCAATATCTAATCCTGCGCTAGATTTGTCAGATGAAGCAAATCCAGAGATTTCTGGAGAGTTTGGCGATAACATTTCAATGTCGTCGCACGGCAGAGATCCGATTACAGCATCAGCAGCACCAGCTCCACCATTGCCACCAGAAGATGAAACCCCAACTTCATGGACATACAATTTCGATGTGATGAGCATGCATCATTTACACGCTTTGATTTGGAAGAACTTTTTGTGGATGATGAGAAATGTTGGGTAAGTTGTTTTGGATTTGGATTTGGACTTGGATGGAGGGAGGAAAACTTTGATTGAATTAATCTCGTATTTCTTCGTTTTGATTGCTTTTGAATAATAATTTTTCTTTTCCTTTTAGTGTGATGCTTTTTATTGTTGGCTTACCGGTTGTACAAATTGTCGTTTATTGTTATGCTATCGGCCACGATCCAACCGGACTTAAGATTGCAGTTTCAAATCATGAGATGGACGAAGATATGATCAACTATCAGTACTGTCCTTCCCTTCCGGGATGTAATCAGACTATGCTCAGTTGTAGATATTTGGACATGTTGCGGACCAATAAAAGTGTTGTTGTGGTTAGTTATATTTAAACTCTTTTAAAAACCTCCAAAAACAACTGTTTTCAAAGAAACTTAACATTCTATCAAAAATAACTTATATAGCAATAGCAAAAAGTTCCAAGTTACCAATTTTAGTCAAGAAACAGAACTTTTCTATAGTACTGTAATTTTTTAAGTAGATCGCATCATTTAATTATTCACTCAAATTTAAATATTTATTCATTCACAGAATTTAAATAAGATACAAAACCCCTATTTCAGGTTCAGCTCTTAATCCTGTTATTATTCTATTTCTAGTTTAACTTGCCTATGTTTGTACCCTTTCACCAATTAACATCATTTTAAGTCGAAAATCGAGATTTTATCATTTTCCTTTCATTCGTTCGTGAGTGAATGAGTAAGAGTCCTTGAAAATCGTTTAGTCTTATACATTCAAACAAAGTACAAGCCATAGCTAAAGCTAAAGCTAAAGCCAAAGCCATTGCAAATTCAAGAAATATTACTCCATCTATCTGTGACTAATGTTCAAAGCACCCAGCCTCTTCAACTTATTTCCGGAAATTTATTTGTCATGTCCTGCCAACCGACAAGGACCATTCTTTACCTCAACACAATCATCACCCGTTTTTGCCTATGGTTATATTGTACAATGTACATGCATATGTATGTATGTATTTGTATGTATATATGTATAAATAAAACGCACACCAGGTAGGTTTCGTAACGCAACTACTACTCTGGGGCTTATAATAGGTAGGTAAGTCCTCTTTATATACTCTCCATCAAAATTGCCCCAAAGGCCAAACCCTGAAAGTCAAAGTCTTTTAATTTACGGGATGCTAATAAAAATCCTGTGCCGACATCAAGCTAATAGCTATTAAGGATACTGCTACCGCAACACAAAAACCTATTTCGCAAATGTTTCACAAGTACCTACCTTCCCAACCTTACCTACCTTACCTTACCTAACCTACCTACTGCTAGTCTCGCTCCTATAAAATGAAATAAACATCCGAAAGGAGTTCCGGATCCGGCAGTGGCGGGCGCTCTCAACACACAGAAACACTTTAAATAATATTAATGTCCTGACAAATAAATTACCTTTATTTTCTTGGTTCTCTTGAATTTTTACGGCCAACTTGTAGGCAGAAAGAAATTAGTGCACAAATCAAACGAATTAAAAAGGCAAGCAATGGCAGCATCACCATCGTTTCGTTCGTCGTAGTCGCATTTAAAATTACTAATGATGCAAAGTTCCTCCCTTACGCCTTTCGTCTTACTCCTTACGCCTTTTACGGTTGCGGTTCAGTTTGGTTTCCATAATATTATCAGTTGCAGCCCTTTAATTTGCTCAAGCAGAAAGCATCTGTTTTCTTTTTTGTTTGATAAATTGCAAGTAGGTTCCATTCCCGGAAAGAGTATTTAATACAAAGTTTATTTTAAAATTTTTTAATTTATTTTTTAATAATTAAAAAAAAAAGTCAAAAGGGACCAGCATAATGGCCAACAAATTTATTCGAAAGATCGTTTTATCGACATGGTTGAGGAAGAGGAAAAGGAAGAGTGTTCGAGAAAAGTTTTTGCCTTTCGAAGTCGACGGAAATCTTCGAGGAGTGCTTTTTTGTTTGCTTTTAATTGTCCTTATTTTTCCTTTTTGATTTTTTGAACTATCAGAAGAAGAAAAAACTTTTATTCGATGGGAAAACTTCATGTTCTTGTAGTGCGTGACTCAGATTAATCCAGGCTTGATGTTTAAGACGACAAAGTTGAAAAGGAAGAGATAAACTTGACAACCAACAAAAGGCATGCATCATTATTAATCGAAAGCAGACAGTCAGACAGTTTTTGAGGGTTTGGCGCTTAGCTTGGAAGTAGGGGTAAAAGGTCTGGAAAAAGTATGTAACCATAGTCGTCAAATGATTTTGACGGTATTTGTCGTTAAAAATGCATGCACCTAACTTTTAAAGTTGATGATGATGTTTTACTGGAATCTTTTTCGTTTGAAGAAAAAGTTTTTGACGTTTGGTAGAATTTTTTTTATTTTTTATTGGCTTCCGATATATAGATATGGAAACTTGTATCACATGAAGGAGGTACTTATATTGACTTTAAAAAAGCTATTTTTTGAGTAGGTAAACTCGTAGAAACGAGTGTTAACTTTTGTAAAAAGCAATTAGTTTGGAAGTAACTTAAATTGAAATTGCATAAGTTAATCAACTTGTATACACATGTGCGCAAAGTGTAAGAGCTCTTAATGTGTTTTGAAAGTATCTCAATTCAAAAAATTTGGAAATTTGTTTCTGTTATAAGAGAGTGATAAGATAAGCAAGGACACAGTCATGAATATCAATGCCATGCATGTGTGTGTTTTTAATATATTAAAGGATATTTTTTGTTTTGAAACATATTTTTCAAAATTTGTATTTATATTTTTATTTCAGAAATTCTTTCAAACAGATGAAGATGCATACAGAGAAGTCAAGATGGGCAAAGCATGGGGTGCTTTAGTTTTTAGTAGCAACTACTCCGAATCACTTGTGGAACGCACAGAGAGTGGTCGATTCGCTGATAATGGCACACTGGAAACAGCTGAAGTTAGCGTTCGCCTTGATATGTCAAGTGAGTAAAACTATTCCATTGCAATAGCACATCAGAATAATCTAATTTTCTAATTCTTATCCGCAGATCAACAAATCAGCACATTATTGTACCGCGACCTGCAGTTCACGTTCTTTGACTTCGTAGCATCAATCCTGACTGATTGTGATGTTAATTCAAAGCTCGGACGTGTTCCTCTCGATTGGCAGGAACCCATCTACGGCGACCGTAATCCCAATTTCACTGACTTTGCTGCACCCGGAGTCATCCTAACAATTATCTTCTTCCTGTCGGTTGCCATCACATCCGGTGCCATGTTAATCGAGCGCAATGAAGGAATGCTGGAACGATGCCTGGTAGCCGGCATAACTGGTGCGGAAATTCTCTTATCCCAAGTGCTTACCCAATTTACAGTTATGTTCAGCCAGACGATTTTCGTGTTACTCTTCAGCTTCTACTTCTTCGAGGTGACGCTGCGTGGGGATATCTGGCTGGTGCTATTCCTTTGTGTCCTGAACGGACTGTGCGGAATGTCGTTTGGATTTGTGATAGCATGCGCTGTTGACACGGAACGTACTGCCACGTATGTGGCAATGGGTAGCTTCCTTCCAATTGTTATGCTGTGCGGTATTATTTGGCCAATTGAGGGCATGTATCCGTTGCTGAAAATTGTCGCATTCTTTTTGCCATTAACTAAGCCAACAGAATCCCTACGCTCAATACTGCAACGCGGTTGGGGCATTAATAATCCAGTCGTTTATAATGGTTTCATTATGATATCAACATGGGTTTTGGTATTTTTGATATTAACAATTTTGTTGTTGAAATTTAAAAAGGGTTAAAATTCGAATTTTTGGTTCAGATGAAAAATTATTATTGGTTATAAAATGTAGTATAGTATAATTAAATATTAATAAACTCGATTGTGTATCGCTAAAAACAAGGATATTATGATTTATAGGATGATTGTTTTCTTTTTCCATATTAGGTAAGGGTCCCTCTTTTCATAATAATTATTTCTCTCTTTAAAATGTAAAATTAGTAAGTTTAAGAATAAGAATGAACAAACAAAAATATGACTCATCTTTTTGTACTCGATGTCGAAGTATAAACATATTTTGTTGTTAAGCAGTATATAAGATGACTTGATTGTTTTTTGTTTATAAGATTTAAAACATTAATTAAGGATATTATGTCTTTGCATTTTATTAAAAATAAAAATGCTACAAAAACTAAAATATGTAAAAAAACAAATAATAAAACACTGTACTTACTGAAACTTTAAAAATGTATTTCATTATTGTGTTCATTAATTTATATTTTGTATATTATATACATAATGTTTATTGTTAACTAGCCCATGTTCACGGTACTTATAAAAATAAATATGGTTGGGTTTTGATTTTTAAATGAATATCTACAGGGTGTCGGAGACTAATAGATGGGATATTAAAATATCAATTGAGCTAGAAAAATGAATCTTGAGGAATTGAAAAGAGAAAAAAAGCAACATTTTTTGATATCTACATATACACTAATATTATAAAGAGGAAAGATTTGTATTTTTGTATGTAACGAATAAACTCAAAAAGTAGATACTGGACCGATTTTAATAATTCTTTTTTCATTAGAAAGCTATATTATCACTGAGTAACATAGGCTATATTTAGTATACTATAGATTACTATACAAATCTTTAGAAATTCCTAATAAAACCAACCGAAGGTGTACAAAAATTTACAATAAAATGTCTTTCTTCGCTACACTGCGAAGAGTATTAATGATTGGACAAAAAAATGCTTTCTAATTTAGTGATTCATGGACGTTTTAATTAGTATGCTTATAACTTAAATATCGGTACCTATTTATGTCTACCCGTGCGAAGCCGGGACAGGCCGCTAGTCTATTGATATAAAAACTTTGAATCTCTGGAGATTTGAAGTGAAAAGAGATTTTGAAACGTGTAATTTGTGTGTGCCACACAAACGTTTCTTCCCAACTTATTTGTTTTAACTTAACTTTTTAGAGAAATTATGCACATATTTCCTTAAATTCAAGAACCAAACATTTTTCTCTCTACAATTTTTAAGTTTTGTTGACTCCTTTAAGATCAAAATACGAGTAAGTAGACTGATAGCGATAGTAATAATAGACTCCCGAAAATTGAGTTCGAAAAAACTTCGTCAAAAAAAGCCCGACATTTTTTCATGTCAGATCCTCTCTCATTTTCTGGGTTTTTTAATTTTTATAGCGTTCTTCGCATTAATAGAAATGGAAACAAGAAAAGTATATTTTATTTTTAACAAAATTGCAACGTTTCAAAACAATTTCTTACATTTCTGCGTAAAATTCACCTAAGACCCTCTAAACAATATTGTATTTTAACTCTTAAATATGTCATATTTAGAAAACTATTGGAATCTTGAATTGCTTTCATATGTAGACAGTCATCCAATTAAAATAGTTAGACCTTTGCTTGACAACAGTGTTCTAAAATAATTTGGCACGAGTACGATAACTTTGGCGACAAGATATAATAACGGTTTTTGATAGAGAGGCTTAATACAAGCATTTTTTACTATGGGAGGGGGGTTCTATCTCCCCCCGT
This sequence comes from Eupeodes luniger, assembly GCA_951509635.1. Classification (NCBI taxonomy): domain Eukaryota; kingdom Metazoa; phylum Arthropoda; class Insecta; order Diptera; family Syrphidae; genus Eupeodes; species Eupeodes luniger. Next base: position 95,836,649 of record OX608073.1, on the reverse strand, counting down.
TTAGGAGGTAGGGGCAATTTAAAAAAATTGTTATTTAAAATGAAAAAAATAATTAAAAAATAACGGTAATACTTACAATTAAGTATCATACCTTTTTTTAAAGCCAACGTTCTTTTTTATTAGCCAGTTTTTAATTCAAGTCCAAACTATGCGTAGTTTTTGAAAAATTTAATTTTAAACTCAAAATTTTAGTAAAAAAAGTTAAAAAAAAGGTTTAAAGTGTAATTTTTCAATACTTCAAAAATATCTACCATTGTTTTTATTTCAAAATGTATTGCTCTTATTTGTTTTTGATTAGTAGTACCCGTAGCGTGATGGTTAGTGCGTTGGACTGTCATGCAAGGGGTCTTGGGTTCAATCCCTGCCTGTGCCACCTAACTTTTTTCACGGGTACTGCCTCTTGCGAGGAATTGACAAATCCTCCAAGAGTAATTATTCTTGTCATGAAAAGTGCTTTCTCAAATTAGCCGTTCGGATTCGGCATATAAACTGTAGGTCCCTTCCATCTCTGACAACATTACTCGCACACAGGGATGGTTGAGAGTTGTAAGTCACTAGGCCCTGGTTCTTCATGGACTGTTGTAATTTATTTATTTATTATTTGTTTTTGATCAAAAACTGAAAACTAGATGATTTTATTTCTTTTAGTTTTTGAGAAAATTGAAAATAACCACAACTACTATTTTAATTTAATTATTTTTTTTTGCTTGAGTGGTCTTTTTTTGATAGTAATAATAGTAGGTGTGAGTTTGGGTGTATGCAACAGTGGGGTGTGTGCGAGCTCGGGTGTAGTCCACACCGAGGTGCGTATGGGGGGGCATGCTGCCCCCCTGCAACCCCCCTGCTTGGGCACACTATAGGATTTGGGGTGGGTGCGAGGTGGAGTGGTGTAAGGTGGGGAGGGTGAAAGGTGCGGTGGGTGCAAGATGGGGTGCATGCAAAGTTTTTTTTGCATTTAAATAAGCTGGATTTAAGAAAAATTAATTTACTCTAGGTATATCTTAATCCATATTCGATTATTACTATCAAAATAAGACTACGTTAATACTTAAGCAATGAAAAAGTAATTTAATTAAAATATTTTTTTTGGTAATTTTCAATTTTCTCAAGAACTAGAAGACATAAAGTCATCTAGTTTTCAGTTTTTGATCAAAAACAAATAAGAGCAATGAATTCTTAAAAAAAAATAGTAGATAATCTAAAAGTTTTGAAAAATTACACTTTAAACCATATTTTTAACTTTTTTTTGACCAAATTTTGAGTTTAAAACAATTTTTTTCAAAAACTATGCATAGTTTTGACTTGATTTAAAAACAAGCTAATAGATAAAAGTGTTGGCTTTAAAAAAAAGGTATAATACTTAACTGTAGGTATTACCGTTATTTTGTAATTATTTTTTTCCATTTAATGTACATGTTTTTTTAAATTGCCCCTACTGCCTAAACGGGGGGAGATAGACCCCCCCTCCCATAGTAAAAAATGCTTAGCTTATATTTAACTGTTCTATACAAATCCGTCATTAAACTTTGTCGCCAAAGTTATCGTACTCTCCCCAATAATTTGATGGCACGAGTACGATAACTTTGGCGCCAAGATATTATAACGGTTTTTGGTAGAGGGGCTTAATACAAGCATTTTTTACCATAGGAGGGGGGGTCTATCTCCCCCCGTTTAGGCGGTAGGGGCAATTTAAAAAAATTATTATTTAAAATGGAAAAAAATAATTAAAAACTAACGGTGATACTTACAATTAAGTTTTGTACATTTTTTTAAAGTGTATGCAAAACACCAATGATTAACAAATGGTTTGTTATTATAAAACTAAAATGGTTTGTGTGTTTTTATGACAGTAATAGTAATGGAAAACTGCATTCAATTTAAAAGTACCTTTTCTAATCCAATTAATGATTTCTTTGAAAATTACCTAAAAAAAAACGAAAACACAAATTTTATTCAAACTTTTCAAATATTCATTCATAACATGAGACAAACCTGCATTTTAAAAATTTGAACCCTCTGGTCTGTTGAAGCAAACTCTGAATACCTAAACACTAAAAGAAAAACACTCTAACGAGAAAAAACATAAATGTCCTTAACAGCGAAAACGCACATTCACTATTTCATCAACTGAACAGGCTCCCGAACCAATTACACACAATTCGACGATATTCATTAATATTTCAAATCGAAAATTCAAATTTAACCGACGACGTTTTATGTGGCAAAATAAACTAACTGTAAAGTTAAGCCGAACGCGACGACGCATTACACTATCGCACTGCACCGTTTCAACAGACTGAGAATACATTTACACAAAGAAAATTGCATTCATCAAAGCTAACATAAATTTGCAACCAAAAATTACTTAAATACACTTTAATTCACTTTATTTAAAACAATTTATTATTAAACTTTAAAATATTAACACTTTTCAACTACAAAATCTACTCGAATAATTTATATATTTATTTTTTGCGGAGCGATTGTGGATCTGTCCGAACACGAAAATTAATCTGACGAACTTAACACGACCACGAACGGACTAAAACTGAAACGAAACGAACAAAATCACAGTGACAGCATATCGGGCCTTACCATATGCAATGGTTTTTGTGGTTAGGTATCTTGTCTTTTCGGATAACGAAATTCAGTTAAATTTGAATATTTAAATTATTTTTAAATTAAAAAAAAAAGTGATTCATTTATTCGACTAATAAAACGGTTAAATGGTTAAATTTTAGATTGGGTTAGAAATAAAGATCTTGATCACATATATGACAAAATCACAAATAAACTTAACAAAAGGAATGATTGATTATGATGGTAAAATATTGAGAACATAAAGGGTTTACCTTTCAGAATTCAGAAAGAAGGCATTGGCTGAAATTTTCTAAAATCATGTACCACGCAGAAACGGGCCATCTTTCTGAATTCAACCTTATTTTATAATAAGCGCGCACTCAAGGATTATTTTCTAATCTGGGGATCAAGAACGTTTCTAAACGTAGCAAAACGATGCCTCTTTTTGTTAAGTGAAGCTAATTCTTATAAAAGGATTCAATTATTCACGAAAATAATTAGAAGTAACATTTAATACAAAATGAAGAAATAAAGTGATAAAATTAAAATCTTTTTAATAAAAGTGTATTATTTTTCTTTGGTTTAAAACATTCTTTGTACAGGGTCACATGAGTAAAACTTTCGATTAGAGCTTATGTGTGGTAAAAATAATACCTTCTTAGAAACTATAAAAATAACAAAATATTTATTAAAGGGTTTTTCAATAGGGGCGTGTAGATGTTGAAAATGTCAATAGTAGCGTTTGCCATGTCGTCTAGGTTCATATGGTTCAATTTGGGCCATAAGAAATTAGTTATCATCGTTATGTAGCGCTCGCTGTTGACGGTGACCGCCTCACTAACGTCTTGTTGAAAGAAGTACGGACCAATTACGCCACCGGCCCAAAATCCACACCAAACAGTTAATTTTTGAGGATGCATTATTACGTGGTGAACCTCGCGTGGGTTGGTGTCTTCCCATATACGGCAATTTTGCTTCTTAACACAGCCATTCATCCAAAAATGCGACTCTTCACTAAAGATGATTTTTCGGCCAAAATTGGGGTCCTCTCCCAAACGATTCGAAGCCCAGTCAACGAACAAACGGCGTTGTCTATGGCCATGAACTTTGAGCTCCTGGGTCAGTTGGATCTTGTACGGGTGAAGGCCCAAGTCCCGATCCGAAGTGTTGGCTGATGGTTTACTCAGCCCGTCGTCTCAAATTTGGCCACCAAACGTTAAAGTTCAACGTTTGCGTTAACGAACACTCATTTTGATAATAAAGTTCTATCATTTGAACGTGCTGTTCAATCGTATAACTTTCCACGTCCTGTTCAATCGGGTAACTGGCCACGATAAATAAACAACTGAATAATAAAACAAAGAATTGACAGATGTCACCAAAACAAAATGGCTGCCACGGGGCGCCAAAATCTACCCGCGCCAATTGAAAAACTCTTTATAATACTTTGTATGAGATACAAAATTTAAATTCAATGGCGCAAAATTTTAAACGATTTAGTAAATTGTTAAATCCATTTTCAACAATTTACAAGGCTAAAAAGGTGATTAAGCATGATCAGTTATCAGTTGGGAATTCCAAGAGTAGTTGCTTTGTTTATTTTCACGATCTGTCACTTTTTAATAAAAAGCAATTAGCAATGTTTAAAATTTTGGACTTCCTTTTTATTTTCTAGATTCTTTTTTATAGAAATTGAATTTTTCTATAAATTTTATTAAATTTTAAAAACAATAATTTTTATATGATCAAATTAATTTGAAGCCAATATCATTGATTATATTTATATTCGAGTCGAAAATTAACTTTTTACTACTTTTAGTAGTCATGGCATCACGCGCGAACGGATGGACCGATTTTGCTAATTCTTTTTTTGTTGTGTTTGTTATTCTCAGGAGAAGATTGGTGTGGAAAGATTAGAAAAATTGCATTAACAATTGGAATACTAAACAATCATATTAAATTACTTCTAAATCAATATCATTGACGATTCGATAGTTTTCAAGGAAAGAGATAGTAATCCATTATGGACTGGACAGCTTGGAAAACAAAAAAAAGTGCAGGAAGTGACGAAATAGATGTAGAAATTCTTAAATTCGGGAAAGAGTAACCTGCTCCAATACTATCTAAACAAAGAATAAGGTTTTTTTAAGGTGTTTTTTTTATTTAATGTGCAGTTCTTTGCCCTTGAAGATATATGGAAGTAAAAATATTGGTAATGTGTGTAAAACGGCTAAATCTTTTGTTTTGGAATATTTTCTAGAAAATATTTTTATTTGCATATGTTTCGTAAATTGCAATTTACAAAAATTAAAAAATTACTAAGGAATAAGTTTTGACTCACATTAACAAGATCAAATCTTCAAAAGTTATAAATTTGTTTTCAGTGTTTTACAAAACGAATGAACCAAAAAAATTAAAAATCATTCAAGTCAACTCAATGTGAGCTTTCATGAATCTTAAATAGATGGTAATTCAATCGCGTTCAGTTGAATTTTGTTCACTATTCACACCATTTCGGATAAAAGTGAAATATGATCTTGAATAAATTGTTCAAATCATGCCTAGGGTTTTTCTCAAGACGATACTCGAAGAGAGGTCTCTTCAAAATCGAAAAATGTCAGACTCGTACCGATATTGCCTCTCGATCTCATAGTTTTTGTGGTTAATAGTTAAATTTGAAGTCCCGATTCGTCTAGGACGTTTTCCGTATGTATGTATTTCTGGAAAATTTTTTTTAAAGTTTAATTTGTAATATCCTGAGAAAATAGAATAAAAATATGGTGTAAAATTGATATATCTATCGTGTTTTTCTAATATACATAGCTAGAGAATTGCGTTTTTTAATTTACATTGGTATTACTAGCCATAAGTTCTGTTACAAGCATACATTTGTTAATATAATTTCAATTAAAGAAAGTAGTTCCACTAAACATTTCCGACTTCAGCTTAAATTCCAGCTCTTAAACGTTGTGGCCATCGAATTTTAGTGGCACTCGCTATTTCTATTGAAAGTTTTGACACTAATTCCGTTAACTGTATAAGTTTTTAAAAATTCCTGTGAAAATTCTTTTAGAAACTCTCTCCAATTCTGACCACAAACAATAATACTAAGGACTAAAATGTAGACTTCCCAAGACCCAATATTAAGCTTCTCTAAAACCTTCGCTATTGACCATAAGGCACTTTTGTGTTGTCTTGGCTTTGATTGTCCACCAGAATTCTGTTGAAGAATACATCTACCTTTATTGAAAATTGTATTTCTGAAAACCTTTACAAATACTCTACCACATCTCTTTCGTACAACTTGGCAACAGTTTACACATTAGTTCCCAAAAATGACGGGATGGGACACTTTGAAGTGAGACTTTCAATCAAACCATAAAAAGGCGTGTTAATAATAACGTTTGACAAATGGAACAACGGTTTTTTTTGATATAATGATGTTGCATAAGTTGTATCATTTTCTTTGTTTTAAGCTTCTTGATGGGAAAAACCTGTTAATTCTAGGAAAAGAATTATTTCATGATCATTTCTCGATCTCCACAGTAAAAACCCTTTGACTCATTTTACAATAACGTTTTAGAGTCGAAGTGTTAACAAATGATCTGTAGAGCGATAGCCTTTTATTTCTAGGTGCTCCCGAATCAGCACTAAAATATACCTGGTGAATATATCCAATTCTGTGGGAATTATCTTTCCCTTTCGAAGGGGTTTTAGTGATATTTGTTCCCGTACTGCTTTAATAAGTTTACAAATGTGGGCAGTGCTTTGACAACTACTTTTTGGGCATAGCAAACTGACGCAGAATGTGATTCCTTAAAAATACAGCGGTTCCAAGTGGTTTACAAAACAAGACAATTTTGCCAAAACTCATTCCATACCTATGTTAGGAAACTACTTACTTACTTACTTACTTACTTAAGGTAGCGCTACAGTCCGGGCGGACCTGGGCCTCAACTAACATGCGTCTCCAGCCAGCTCGGTCCCTAGCTAGCTGTCTCCAGTTTCGCACGCCAAGTTGGTTGAGGTCTTCACCCACCTGAGTGCGCCACCTGAGTCGCGGTCTTCCTCTACTGCGCCGTCCCTCGGGATTGGATTCGAAGACCTTCCGGGCTGGAGCGTTGATGTCCATTCGCTCTACATGACCCAGCCATCTAAGCCGTTGGAATTTAATTCTGCTAACTAGGTCAGTGTCGCTATACAGCCCGTACAGTTCGTCGTTATATCTTCTAATCCATTCTCCATCTATACGTACGGGCCCAAAAATCACCCGAAGAATTTTTCTCTCGAAGCATCCTAAAACGTTCTCATCTTTCTTTGAAAGAATCCAGGCCTCAGCGCCATAAATGAGAACCGGGATGATGAGTGTCTTATTGATTTTAGATGCTCGAGAGAGGACTTTACTTCTCAATTGCCTTCTAAGTCCAAAGAAGCAGCGATTTGCAAGAGTTATTCTTCGTTTGATTTCAGCGCTGGTGTCGTTGTCTGTGTTTATAGCGGTGCCTAGGTAGACAAAGTCTTTAACTACCTCGAAGTTATAGCTGTCCATGGTGACGTTTTGTCCAAGACGTCGTTGTTCAATGTCCTTTTTTGATGACAGCATATACTTGGTCTTGCCCTCATTGACCACTAAACCTATCTTCTTCGCTTCCGTCGCAATGCTCAAAAACGCTCCACTGACATCACGCTTTGATCTTCCAATTAGTTAGGAAACTACTGCGATTCTATTTTCTTAAGTGCCTCAATCCATAGTAACAGAAGCGAAACTGAAACTGAACTCAATGCTTACTAATGTAAATATTTAAAAAAGTAAGATATACATTAAATATCAAATGAATGTTTTGAGCAATAGAGTCTTATAGTTTTTTTTTACAGAATTTATGGCATGACTAGGTATGACCTGGAATAAAAAGTTTGACAAGAAACTATATTTTGATATTAAAATCAATTTTCTTTTCAAACATCTTTCAGAAACTTTAAGTCCTTTCCGGAAAAAAACTACCATTTGAAAAGTTTTGAGTTTTCATAAAACGTTTCCATACATTAATCAATTAGGTTATTAAAAGGTTATAAAACCCGAAATGATTGACGAGACCGGCAGGACTTTCAGAAATATACGGTCTATGCATCAACATCAAGATTAAAAAAGAACTCCTTAAAGAAGATAATCATTTCACCAACGAAAAATTACATTTGCCAAAACCTTCAGAAAACTGTATTAAGACAATTGTAAAAAACATAATTGTGCTTTAAGATTAACGCATGATGAAGAACAAAATTTTGAAATTATTCTCGTATACTAAGGTATGTCTTTGAAAAACATTACATATGTACGTATACAATACAGACAACTTCGTTTTCAGGAAACTTTACTCATTTGTTTTTTCGTAAGTTTTTATTTAAGAAAAACTCAGTTATAAAAAACACATTTCTTGGATTTATATCCTTTCTTATATCCGTGTTGCACTGTATATGTTAATATCGTAGGTGTGTACTTATTTGTATGCAACATCATTTTTGCTATTCAAGATTTTTTCAATTTCTTTGTTAACCAAACCAACCCCCTGCTAAAACAATTCCAATAAAATATTTCGTCAAGTGCCAATATATTTTCACATTTGGCTGCAGTCATGTTTCAAACTTCGAAGTATGCAATGGAAATCATTTTTTGACTGGCAGCTTGGCAGTCCAATTTAGTATTTCAAAAAAAACTCACACAGTTCTTAGAAATATGCCAAATCTAATTGAATGTATTTAGAAGATATTTATATGACATGAATCGTTTCACATTTTTTTTTCTCAATATATAAGGATTACGGATTCTGAAGAACACATCACATAAAATACATGAACTGTACATTTGTTTTACTTTTGAGAAAGAGGGTTGATTTATTTTCGAAGTCTTATGTTTTCTTCATGAAATTGTAAGTCAAAACTTTTGCTTTGCTTTCTCGCTACCTGTCTCCATTGTTCGCTTACTCTGCTCGCATTTAAAGTGAATCAATCATTATGTACATAGCAATGAGGTCTTTTTGAATTTCAGTCGTCCGATTCCCCAATGTGTATTTATGAAATAATAAAATGAACGTTTTATTAAAGTTGACATTTTTCTTCTGAATTTCTATAAAACCAAAATACAAAATATATTTATGTTCAAGATACTTAACAGAAAACTTTGACTATTATGAGTCCAGTAACCCATGATAGTGGTATGTTTGGTTTGCCCCAAGCCCCTCCGTCGGGTTCTGTTCTGGGTTGCGGAAACTTTCTATTTAAAACAAGAAAAGTTAGGGTTTTGTTCGGTGGTTTGCCGAGATACCTGCCAACTGCACAGAAAGTATAAAGGAGCAAGCTTTCAAGAGTAGATAGGTTCGGTAGTTGGTATAGTATATACGATAGATGGTAAGAGGGTAGGTATAGATATGGGTACCAGTATCTATGTACCTCTTCTATGCAACTTGGAATTACTATAAAAAAAAGCTATACACATATATAGATGTAAAGTATATATGTATATCTAAAACTATAGCTATATAACAACTATGCCATAACTTTTCGAACAATAATTGTAAATGCATAATAAATTAGGTAAAAAACTACGAGTATAGTGAGTTTCGCTTAAAATCGCTTTCATGTCATTAATTATGGGTGAAACAACTTAATTTAAATAATGAATGTTTAAAGTTGATACAGAAATTAACTCGTTGATTTTAAGTTTTTATTTTTATTTTTCATACAAAATTAATGATGTGTTTATAATCCATTGTTTTAGTAGGTAAGTTTGTTCTCTGAATTAATTATTATCAAAATTAAAACGCACTGTTTTTAACTAGGAATTTTCCATTTTCCATGAAAAACATATTTTAGCAAAGGATTAATTTAATAAACTCTTTTTGGTAAAACTTCAAGCCTGAAATCCACTGTTCCGGGAATGGAAAAAAAATATGTTGCGCTCGTGATAGAAATACAAAAATCGTATTCATTTTTCAAGGATAAAACTCCTGTCACTTTTGGCTACAAAAATGCTGAGAGAAGTGATATGTTCACATGGGAACTCAATGATGGCTAACATGTTACAATAACCTTATTTCATCAGCTGGCTCTAAAAAAACACTCCTTTTTTCCTCCCTCCCTCCCTTCCTTCCTTCCTTAAATGAGAACACTATTGCTTTCAAAACCAATTGAGTAGCACTAGCACAGAAGTTGTATGCATCTAGTTGTACGCTTAAGCAAAGTTACAAAAGCCAACAGAATAACCATTGTCGAATGCAAATTCGATAGAGGCAACTGTTTTATGATTGATTTGACGATGAATGTATAGTTAAAACAGTTGCTGCTACCATGCTATCATGGTAATGGTAAACGTCATGTGGTCGTAAAACTGCAAGGAATTCACGTCAAAGTCGTTTGCCGAATGCCGATATTCAGATATTGTAAAAGTTCGCCGCATTGGAAAATTGGAGGAAAATTAGATTTTTGTGCGATGGATTGAATTTTGTCAAATCAACTATTTTTATGGCATCCTTCTTCTTTTTTGCTTTGCTTTCTTTACTGTTATACTGCCCAATATATAGAATTCTACGAGCAGTATCCTTATTTCTAACCCTCCCCCAAGCCATATACTATACAATATCATTCGATCTTTCAAAGTGAAAGAAAATATTTCCATTTGAAATGGTTTTCACGAATAACTGGAGTTAAATAGAATTCCTTCAAAAGCAAGAAAAAAAGAAAAAAGTCGAAAAAGAAAATACGAATCATGATGCCAGGCATTCTCTTCGTCTGCGCCATCATCAGAGCTTAGAGGGTCTCCAGGAGGACAGCATGAATATTACTTTCCAGAGGAGCCAAAGCGCTCCAAACACACACAATACATGTCATTGCTATGGAAATTATCAAAGTCGAATACACTTGAATTCCTTAAATTCAGTTTACTTACACACAAGAATATTTCTATATGACAATACTCCTATATTGGAATTTATTTTGTTCCAAATGTTGTTAGAAGTCACGTTGGAAAACATAACCGCAATATTGTACTTTTTTTTTACTTCAAGTGCCTCTCTGGCAGCAAAACCCAAATTATGACTATACAAGGATCCTTAAAATTGTGAAATGCTTTAATTAGGATTCGAAATTGAGTCATCCAAGATAAGCACCGAACCAAATAACAATGTTTTCAGACTTAACTTTTCAGTTCGGCAAAAATTATTATAAGCAGCAACATTATTGCTTTCGCTTCTACTCCTTCGCTCTTCACAAATAAAACAAAATCTCATGCTTATCTGAAAGCAGAAAAGCATCGGCTACGGATCCGGCTTCGGCACATTTATTGTGTAGAAAAGAAAGTAGATATACGAGTATCAGTGTATTCTGACAGAGCAATTGAATTGCTGTTTAATTTATTTTCAAGAACTGCGCGTAGGTATAGAGTACGGGTTTTATCGCTTCAATTGACCATTAGCACGTTCTGGGAAACGTAAGCGTAAGCTCTAATCAATTCACTGTTTCAAGAGCCTACGGCATTATGTAGTATATATTCTTTAAAAGAAAGTGTGAGGTATATAAATTATTTGAGTGGCATTTACTTTCCCGGATATCGCAAAAAAAAAAGATTGAGAAAACAACAACAACAAAAAAAGGAAAAACCGAAAACCGAAAGAAAAAAAACAACATTTTGTTTTACTTTGAGCTTCAAAATAAAAACAAGGAAAATTATTATTTTTTATGGCAAAACGTGATCTTTTTAAACCCCCAGATTTTCTCATTCGCGGTCGTTACACCTATACCTATATAGATAGGTTATGGTGGTTGGGTTTTATATACCTACTAAAATTAAGTACCTTTCTCATGATATAACTTGGGTCGATGAAGGTTTACCTCAACAACCAATTAATTTTCCACTCACGCCTGGCGAAATAAAGTGATAGATATTCAATTTGTGGCATGTGACATTTGAGACGGGTTTATCACCGAATCGTTATGATTACATATATACATATCTATTGGAATACATCATTAGGATATTTATAAACTACGTAGGTACTTTAATATCTTAATGAACCTAAATAAAAACTCATATGGTTACTCCTGCCTTTCAACTATTCCACCAAATTTAAATACTACTAAAACAATTTTGCCATTTGTTCAACTGCACTAGAATTTGAAACTATTATCTCAAAAAAGCATAGGAAAATACAGTGATAGACAAAATAATAAAAACGAAGAAAGAATATAATTTTATATAAGAATTTTTAGGTTTAAAAGGGATTTTCTTTTCTCCAGGTTTTATAATTTCACAAGATTTATTTAAAGTTCTGCAGCAGTAAAATATTCTAGAAAAATAATAGCAACAAAATATTTGTATTATTAATCTAAGATTCTAACGAAATAATTGTGTTCTTTTTGATGAAAAGGTTTGATTTTAATATTCCAATAAAGGGTAGGTACATTTCAAGGGACGATGTTGAATGTGAACCATACTTAAACGTCAAGTTTTTTTTCTGCATTTCATTTGACATTTCTCAATTTCAGACTAACTCGATTTTAACAATTTTTTCGATCAATTTAGTCGATCAATTCTGCGCACAATCAGAAAAATCATGCAAAAATTTGAGCAAAACGGGTCTGTAAGAGATATGAAAAGACCAGTAAATGCTCATACAGCTCGCAATAATGTGGCTGAAGAGCCCTTCACCTCAACTCATCACCATGCACAACAATTGCTCCTCTCACGCTCGTCGTTAATGAATATCATGCATAAAGACTTACATTTACAAGCTTACAAGGTGCAATTGACTCAAGAACTAAGGACTCTTTACCACTTAAAGCTTTGCCGTATTCAATGGTCAGAATAGTGCCAAGAAATGACAACAGTGGATAATCAATTTTCGAAGAAAATCATCTTTAGTGATGAGGCACATTTTCACCTCAGTAGATTCGTCGATAAGCAAAATGACCCCATTTGGGATAACTATAGCCGTGTTTTTTTGTTATTCCATATATAGTTCAGTAAGAAATTGCAAAAAAAAACGATCCGTAGTAGTTCCGTCTTTATATTTGAAAGTTGATACAATTGAATATTTGCCAGAATAATTTATCAAAAAATTCCAAAAAAAATAGCGCAATTCAGACCAGGTGCGAAATCGTGTAAGCTTATTTTTGATAGTTGACTATCAAAATCAAGAAAATACGTCTGTGTAAGGTGATAGTCGATTTCAAAGTTTTAACCAAACAATTTGACATAAAATAAAAACTTCAAGAAGGGGGTTTATTCGTAGACTACTACATTAACATGATGTTCAAATGGTAGACATGTGCATTCAAGAGGACACAAGCGTCCACAGGTTTTTCTCAAAACAAACCTCTGTCTATCAACTCCTACTCTCACCTCCCCGTGGTGAACATCGGGTGCCTAGTACCTCAACTGGAGATTGGGTTCCAACCCCAGTGGAAAGTTGTTGGGGGCAGCAAACGAGAGAGGGGGGGAGAGGTGCGTCCACTAAGGCACCTCTCCTTATCCAGACGGCAGCGGACGAATTCTCGAGATGGAATCAACGGTGGCGTCTACAGTTCCAGTAAGGTTGAACTACTTAGTGAACACCTTATAGGGCTTCTACGACTTATTCGGAGCCCAGGCCTATAAGGAGCGGTTTATCCGGCTCCCCGTCCTTGGAGTTATACTAAGGATCTGGCCCTCCAGGTTGGGGGTTGTGCCGTCAGGGTGACTTCCTGACCACTTAAAAATTTCATAGTTGCGAAGCACCAACAAGCCTCGGATACGGACGGATTTACTACATTAACATGTGGTGTTGAAGCGAGCTTGAAGCTCCCCTAAATTCTTTATATTCCTGAATCGAGTTTAAATAAGCTTGATTCACTTCGATTCCGGTCGGGGATTGGAGTCGAGACAAAATTTGTGAAGAAATACCTGTGTGGAGGAGTTGGTTTTACAGATAATGCGTTATGGTCTGTTTATTTGCATGTTTGTGTATAAAAAATATAGTTTTGTTTCAATAAAATTAAAAAAAAAAAAATTGCACATGGAGTAGGTAGCATATTCTTATATGTTGCTGAACTATTCCGTTTTTCATTGTTTAATACGAATCAAACTATCTCACTTGCACTTCATAAGAAACATCGAAACACCATTTGCATTTTATAAAGTGCTGTCAAACTTAATCATTTTTAAATCTTCTTGTGCGGTGGAAACACCAAAAAGATTTTTTTAATCTAAACTGAGATAAACCTTTGGTGGAAACATAGCAAAACATAAATATCTTTTCTATTGTTTTCTCTTGCATAATAAGCCCAGTTAGTCTATGTTCACTAACAAAACTAAATTATGTCAACAGTTATAGATTGATTTTTTTCCCCAATGGAAAACACGTAATTCCAAATGCATAACTACTCAACGAACACAGCCATCGAGATACAAATGCAATATCAATAGTACCAACATTTGAGAACGAAATCACACAAGATGCATTCGAGACTCGTATAAATGTCAAAAACTCATCCGTAGCAAGATTCTACTTTAACTTTTATCGGTAGTATTCATACTACGGATATTGTTTTTGTTATTCGTGTAAAATCCTATTATACTATTGATAGATTTTAAAACAAAACACGGGTTATAATCCAAGAGTGATTGTCGAAAAACCAATGCAACAACCAAGAGTGACGGTTTGTTGCTGTTCAAGGGCTGGCGGCATCATCGGGCCGTATTTTTTGGAAAATGAGGCCAGTCAAAAAAGCCAAGTAAAATAATCTTAAATTTCAATAATTATTTCATTTCTCAAAATAATTGGGCCTTAGTTCAATTTGTCAAAGTGCAATATGACCAACAGCTGAAAATTGGGTCTAATTTCACAAATTTTTGAAAGAGCAATTACACCGCTTTCGTCAATATGAAAATTTGAAGTTTTTGAATACTACAACTACATGTTTGACGGGCGCCAACCGATCATGAAATACATTTTCTCTGGCATTATTGGAAGATCTTCAAAACTGTCAAAAGTCTTCAAATGACATTCAATTAGGTGAAAACAGCCATTTTTCTATCAAGCGCAAATTGTCCGTTTATAAGATTGGTTGATTTTATCCAAATATTAGATAATTTTTTGGTAGAAAATTGGTTTACAATTGCCGGCAATTGTTTGACTTTTGAAAACTTAAAAGAGCTTAACAGAATTATTGGAATAGGTTCATTAGTTCTTCAGATAACTTAAAAACAAAATAACAATTCTTTGGGGGGTACCCTTCTGGAGCAATACAAATAAAAGTTAATAAACTCTCTCAACCATTCCTGTGTGCGAGTAATGTTGTCAGGAATGGAGGGAACCTACAATTTTAAGCCGAATGTCTTAACACGGTTGAAAGACTTTAGAAAACAAAAACTTGATATACTCATTGCACGACAATTTGTTTGTTTCTAAAAACACTATCGGCTAAAAGAATTTGCAGTAGATTGAGACATTTCCGCTCGACCCATGGCTGGATTTTTTTTCCCATTTTGTCAAGAATAAAATTAGAGGTTTTGCGGAGTGCAATCTGAATGAGGTCGCTAACGTCTTACCAAACAGTGCCCTTACCTTAGGTAGTTTATACTCTGCACAACCTGCATCCCACAAACATCGCTTGGTCTCAATCTCCTGGATGATTGTAAAATTTGTTTAAGCGTCCAATTCTTTAAAACTTTATTTGTAATTTCTTTCCATTTTCATAGTTTTTAAATTCTTTCAAAATCATGTATACTTACTGCCAATCAAGAACTCGATAATGGATGATGATGGATAACTATCCAATTATTAAATTCCCATAGGAAGTTATTGTAATGGATCCGATTTGTCGAATTCAAAATTTTGAAATTTCTCGACGTCAAGGTCCCTAGAGTCGAAATAAAAGATTTTTAGAAAGTTGTCTGTGCGTGCGTATGTACGCACGTCCGTACGTCCGTACATCCGCACGTTCGCAACGTTTTCTTCGTCGTCCATAGCTCAAGAACCAGAAGAGAGATATCGACTTCAAATAAATTTTGTTATACAGATAATAAGCCAGAAAGATGCAGAAAGGGCTCTCAAGAAAATTGCGTGGGTGTTTTTTTTACCAGTTTAAAAAAAGGTGAACATTTTGGTTAACCATAAATATTTCATGAACCAATGACGCTAGAGACTTGAATTGAATTTTATATTATATATTGTAACGTGATACCAAACAGGTATATTTTTGTGAAAAAAAATCCAATTAACGGTTTTTTTATAAATCAAAAAAACTGAAAAGAAAAATTGTCACCTCGAAAATTTTATGACTAAAATATGATTTCATCTCCAAAACAATTTTGTGAAACGAAGAATAATGTTTTTGACATCTAAAAATCTAGTTGACAGTTTTTTTTGTATAAAAAATAAAAACCTAAAAAAAACATTGCTCAAAGTTGGTAAAAATTGAATTTCGACTCAAATATCTTTTCAAAAACTTGAGATTAAGGCTTCAAACTTATTTTATCTTATAAGAAATATTGTTTTCAACATTCTGAAAAATGTTGAGAAAAATCGAATTGACAGTTTTTTTTACAAAAAAATAAAAACCTAAAAATAAAAATTTATAAAAGTTGGTAAAAATTTATTTTCGACTCAAATATCTTTTCAAAACTTTGAGATATTGGCTTTAAACTACTTTAATCTTTCAAAAAATATTGTTTTCAACATTAGGAAAAATTTTGAAAAAAATCGAATTGACAGTTTTTGTACAAAAAATTAAAAACCTAAAAAAAAATTTAACAAAAGTTGGTAAAAATTGTTTTTCGACGTAAATATCTTTTCAAAAATTTGAGACATTGGCTTTAAACTAATTTTATCTTATAAGAAATATTGTTTCCAACATTCGATAAAATTTTGAGAAAAATCGAATTGACATTTTTTTTACAAAAAAAAAGAAACCTAAAAAAACAATACTAAAACTTGGTAAAAATTTACTTGCGACTCAAATAGCTTTTCAAAAATTAAAAATATTGGCTTCAAACTTATTTTATTTCACAGAAAATATTGTTTTCGATATTCAGTAATTTGTTCATAAAAATCCAACAGTCCGTTTTTTCATTAAAAAAAATCAAATCTACAAAAAATAGTACGCAAATTTGGTAAAAATTGATACATATTGACAAACTTTTAAGCAAGACAAATCGACAGACGGGATGGGAAGTTATCAGTGTGGGCGCATCCCAGCCTCTTTTTTGATAATAAACACAATTATGTGTTTAGACGTGTTCAAACGATTCCAAGAAGTCGTCCAATTCTTATGAGAAAGTTGGCAAACGATTAGCTCTCAATTTTGTGTCTTTCACATTTGACAATAAAAACTGGATGTTTACATAGTTGGTTAAATTTTTTGAGAAAAATTTTCCAAGCACTGGAAAATCATCCAATCGTGTACACTTAGCTTAAGGGTGTTACCTTGACTTAGTAGCTTACACATGATGCACTTAAATAATTTTTCGAGAATTTCAACCCCCAACCGCACTTTCTGACATCTGTAATTCAATTTTTGTGTCTTCATGTGCACTTTAACCCATACTTCCCCTAAATTGTCCAGAGACTTTTTTTTAAATGTTATTTTTCTATTTGTATGAATATAAATTTTATTATATGTTTGTGTTAAATGTGGTTTTATATTCATAGAATATGTAGCCACTTGAGAAACCCAAAAAAGGTTCCCATTCTCATGAAACACATTTATAAGTATCCATCCACCAAAGCTGATACTATACTTCCAAGTCCTTTTAAAACCCAGACTGACTATACGAGACGAGATGTATTCTCTTGTTCGTGAACTTACATTAATTTTTAGCACGTCCTAATAACTGAAATCGTTTTCACCCTTTTCAAGTGTGCCTAATAGTTATCATGTGTTTTATGTTAACATGCTCGAAATATGTGTTCTTTAATTGGTTATCTTTGCATACCCGAAATTTTGACTCGTATAGATATAAATACATACATACATATTTAATTTTTCTTATGGGGAAAATTGAATAACAATGTTGGGGGGGTTTTGAAATGAATTTGAAATATTCACAGAAGATGTCTTTATGCCGAAGTGCTTTACAAACCACACAGAATTTCCTTTTATTGAACTTATCATGTTTGGGACCCCTATAAAGTTGATGATGGGTATGCGACAACACAAAAAACTATATCATAAAGTCAGGCCAACTTTTGGTGTCTTGTTTTGTTTTTTAAGCTGAAACTTGAGAACGACAATAATCCTATCTTCTATATGTAGGAATATCTCCAGACATTAAACTTAAAAGTTACACCTAGCATTCTGCACCTTTCAGACATCATTTATAAGAAAAATAAGATCTAGTAAAAACCAATACCTATTCCGTAGTTAAGTAGTTCAGCTCGAAAAGAAAAAGGTGCTGCTGGTACATATAAAAATCCCATAACCATTGAGCCAAATTTTGCTGATGGTATATCTAGATAGGAATTAGAATATATTCCAATAAGGAATCATGCCACTTTCGCAACAAAATTGTTTGCTTTAAATTGTACTGGGCTAAAAAAGATTGCCCCCCTCTGCACAACCATAACCAAACCATGTCGTACCTTTCAAAAACATTCGAAACCCCACAATTTCATACCCCTTTGCCTCTATGTCTAATGGCAAAATAAAAACACACATTTTTATTAGACTTTTTTCCTTACCATGCTGTTGCTTTGTTTGGTACTTTTATTTTTGCTATTGATATAGGTTTTAAGGTATACCTTTAAATTGAAGAGAAAATAAGGATTTTTATTTTGTGCTAATATTTTTAAATGGAAGTTGGGTACAAATAAAAAAAAAAAAAAAAAATAAGGAAAAAACATGATGACGGTTATATGAAGACGATGATGATAACTTGGTGTGAGGTGATGCGAGTCTATTATTCCCGAAGGCAAAATATAATGTGTGTTTTTAGGAGCTGGTGCCTGGGAGTTCCGGATTCCGGATCTGTTGACCTGACACTGACAGCGGCTGGTTTTTATGTGCTTTTATTGGCAAACCGTTCTTTGTAAAGACTCAACAACAACAACAACAAAAAAATCAGCCCTTTTTGTTCAAAAATATAAGTCTGTCATTTATCGTTATTTTATTTGGCCTTCCGTGCGTCCTCGTCGGCGTTGGCGATGGCGTTGGCGTTGGCGGCGCGTAGAGGGTTTCTTTTTCGAATTATGGTTATTTTATTGAATTTGATTGGTTAAGGTTATAACACCTTGGTATATGATTTTTTTCTGTTTCTGTCAGTGGGAGCAAATAAATATGCTAATTCGTCATAAAATATGTAGGTTTGTATAGGTACCTAGTTAAGGAAGATTATTTTATCGGTTTTTTGAGCCCTTTTTTAGTCTTTGTTTCTATTGAAAAATTTAAATGACATTCCAAAATCGATTTGTATTGGATTTTACATAGGCAAAATTTGGGACTGCTTACTTAAGTTTTCACATTTTGTTATTGGGACTATTTTAAAGTGTTAGCACGCTCGACTTTTTCACGGTATGAAGTTCAAGAAAAAAATCAACAGGGCTATGTATATTTATACCGCGTGATATACCAACTTCTTGATTTAAATTTTAAATTAATTGTGTTTCAACTCGATGGTGGTAAAGAGGTTGAAAATAAATTAAAAAAACGGGTGATATATTTTTTATGAAGTGAGAAGATAAGGACAGTGATGGACAAAACAATAGAAACGAGCTTCTTCTCTGCTTTGTGTTGCACTTTTATTTATTTTTTTGTTTTAAATTTTTATTTTTAGTATGCATATATATGTACATACATACATACATATGTAATGTATACAAATTGTTCAAACAATTATATAGTTTACACCAGGAGTTGGGTAAGAATACATAATTGAATTATGTAATCGATTGCATGTTTTATTGTGATTACAAAGTAAACAATAGGAGAAATTATTGAATTTTATTAGTTTCCCATAGGAAATAATTGTAATCGGTCCGATTTGTCGAATTGAAAATTTTGACATTTCTCGACGTTTCAAGGTCCCTAGAGTCGAAATAAAAGATTTTTAGAGAGATGTCTGTGCGTGCGTGTGTACTTACGTTCGTACGTCCGTACATTCGGGAAATTTTTTTCGTAGTCCATAGCTCAAGAACCAGTAGAGATATCGACTTCAAATGAATTTTGTTATACAGATAATAATGCACAAAAACTGCATAAAGGACTCTCAAAAAAAATGAAAAGGTGGTTTTTTGTACCATAGTAATTTTAAAAAAAAGTTGAAAAATTAGGTTAACTCAAAATATCTCACGAACCATTAACGCTAGAGACTTGAATTAAATTTTATATTATATATGTATGTATGTATATTAACGTGATGCCAAACAAATATATTTTTGGAAAGAAGTCTAATTAACGGTTTTTTTTATAAATTAAAAAAACTGAAAAAAAATATTTGTCATCTTGAATATTTTACGAACAAAAAATGAAAACATTACTAAAAGTTGGTAAAAATTGATTATCGACTCAAATATCAAATAAACTTTGAGATATTGGCTTTAAACTACTTTAATCTTTCAAAAAATATTGTTTTCAACATTAGGAAAAATTTTGAAAAAAATCGAATTGACAGTTTTTGTACAAAAAATTAAAAACCTAAAAAAAATATAACAAAAGTTGGTAGAAATTGTTTTTCGACGTAAATATCTTTTCAAAAATTTGAGACATTGGCTTTAAACTAATTTTATCTTATAAGAAATATTGTTTTCAACATTCGATAAAATTTTGAGAAAAATCGAATTGACATTTTTTTTACAAAAAAAAAACAATACTAAAACTTGGTAAAAATTTACTTTCGACTCAAATAGCTTTTCAAAAATTAGAAATATTGGTTCCAAACTTATTTTATTTCACAGAAAATATTGTTTTCGACATTCAGTAATTTTTTTATAAAAACCCAACAGTCCGTTTTTTTATAAAAAAAAATAAAATCTACAAAAAATAGTACGCAAATTTGGTAAAAATTGATGTTCGGTTCTCGATATCTCGTGAACAGTAGAAGATATTGACTTCAAATTTATTTCATTCATCCAATTTGTATTTGTTTATATTAGAAATAAAAACTTTTAAGAAATGCTACTAAAATTGGTTGTCTACTAAAATTTTCGTTAACAAAAATAGATCTTGAAATCAAACTATTTCATTCTATGCAAAATATTGTTGGTAATTTTAAATTTTTTTAAAATAATTTAACTGACAACTTTTTTAATACAACACGAAAACCTTCAATCTTTTAAGCAAGACGAATCGACAGACGGGATAGGAAGTTATCAGTGTGGGCCGCATCAGAGCCTCTTTTCACTGGTTTTTGTGATATGAACGACAAAAAAAGCTTCCCGAACGTACGGATGTACGTAATATAACGCTTGGACGTACGGATGTACGAACGTACGTACACACGCAAGCACATATACATTTTTCTAAAAATCTTGCATTTAGATTCCAGGGACCTTGAAACGTCGAGAAATGTCAAAATGTTCAATTCGACTAATTGGACCGATTAAAAAACTTGCTATGGGAAGTTAAAAAAAAAAATAGTAAAGAAGATTAGTAAAACTATTAAACTTGCAAGAAAGAAATGCACTTTAATGCTTTTATTATTTGTTGAATTAAATTATATCCACCGTTTCTTTTATTTTGTCCATCACTGTGAGTATTGGTTTTTGCATACATACTTGCATACTCAAAACAATATCCTTAAAAACACTCAATATCATCTGGGAAAGGATACAAAAAAATACATCCTTAGAAACAGAAAAACAAAAACAAGAATATTCAATGTGGTTAACTGAAGGAAAACAAATACAAAATAAAAATTAATTTAAACTTTTTAACAATCTGTTAAATAGAACTTCTAAAACCTGTAAGTATTTCAATTAAACTTATTTTTAACTTTTTGAGCTGCAATGTTTGGATTCATCATTTTAATCGGATAAACAAAATAAATACATACATATACTCGAAGGAGTATACTTGTATACACAACAACAAAATAATAACACAAGAAACAAAACGAACGAACAAATTTCTTATGCCAAAAGTTGTTCTTTTGTTGGTATAAAATAAGTAAACTCTGCTAGCAACAACAACAATAAAAAAATAAGAAACAAAAACAAATGAAAAATCCAAACACCCAGCTTTTGCAATTTTAAACAAAAGCCTTACATAATAACCGAGTAAAAAATTATATACATATAAAACTAAAACTGACATGGCTATGACTAGCCCACAGCTTTACTCGCAGAGTACCTAGATGCGGCAAATCTGTTTACTGCATCTTCAAAATGTTGCTTCTATGCTAACATTGTTCTCCTTGTGCGCATTGATAAACTCTTTGAAGGATAGTGCACTTGTCACATAAAAGCATCTCCATCATCTTATCCTGGGTCCTTTGTTTCTGCAACAAAGAACAGAATTTGATGGCTTATAGAAATTCCCATTGCAAACGAGTGGGGGTTTCCATTAATTTTCCTACCTGATGCAACCATATCCATAAGGATTTGTAAGTACGAAGAAGAAGAACCAGAACCAGAAGAACTAGAAGAACCAACAACTATACCTACTTCCTTATTCTCATGGCATACGAAAACAAGGAGTAATGCTGATGCTTCCACATCCACACTGAATAAAAGTATAAAAGAAGTAGATGAAGACGCGGTTGACGATGAGGAGTGTAATCAGGGAGATTGACTTTATCTGCGTCTATATGTACTTGTACTCCCATATGTCCTTAATATTCCCCTATCTTCCTTTCTCTAATAAAAGTAATATTCTGTTGGGGTTCTACTGGTTAAATCTTCAATTTTTGTTTTCTTTTTTTGTATTTTTATTTTGGAAATGGAGGTACCTCTATCTATCTACCTATACCTACCTATACCTACTCTCCTTGAAGTTGCATGTTTTCTAAAATTGAAACAAGAAAACATACATATAAGGATACAACAAGGAGCTTGTATGTTGGTATGTGTTGTTACGCTAGCGCCACAAGGACGTGAATAGCGTTTTAAGTTAATTTTCGTGAATAGAGTTGAAGCTTGCGCTCGCACTTTATATTTAGAATGACAATAAGGTGATAAGCGCCAGTAACCTTTGCACACGGGGCTAGATGAAATAGCAAGTATAACAGAATTCGTGCCAAAAATAAAAGAAAATATTTTCCAAAAAATATAAGTATATAAAATAAAAACAATGTTTGATCTATACGTATTTTGTGTATTACTTTTCAACTACACAAGAACAAAGGGTAAATCATGTTTTTTTAGATTGATTTGCTTAGATCCGCTAAGCCGTAAATACGATTTTTGGAAATAGGAAACAAGCAGCTATCTACCATCGTGCACCTTAAAAAACCATGAACATGGATTTGATATCGAAACAGATATAAATTGGCCGAGGTTTAAATTCATTGATGCGATATTCACCAAATCATCTTATGTGAACATCTGAGAATACATTTTAAAAAATCTATTTTCTGAGTGAATAAATAATTCAGTATGATCTTTTCTTAACAGGGACGTATTTAAAAGAGAGGACAGTAAATATTTGTCATTAATATTTAATAGGTACTGTTTTAACTATCTGTGTGTACTTTCAACATTAGATTCTAAATATTTAAAATCAAAAAACAAAAACAGTCCCTTAGATTTAAGTGTACCATTCTTCAAAAACTGAAAAAATGATTAGCATTAGTTTCTTCTTCCTTTTAACAGAGTTAAAAACAAAATTTTGAGTATTAAACTCGATCCGTGTTTTTGAATTCAGAAGAAGATCGGTAAGCTTAATCGAAAACTATTTGATAAACCGTACACAGCAGGTAAAAGTTGATGACAATTTTTCTGATTTAATGAATCTGTATGCTGATGTTCCACAAGGCTCAGTTTTGGTCCTATCCTATTTTTTGTCATATTGTCACTTTACATCTTTATGTCAAGATTTTCACTCCTACCAAACATTTTACTTGTTGGATGACCTCATCCGTAGACTTAATGAAGATCTTTCAGAAATCTACAATTTGTCCTAGTGCAAGGGCTTAATTCTTAGTCCGAACAAATAGCAGATTATTGATATCTCTAAAATTAAATTTGTTGGAAATAACCTACCACCTGTCTTCTTATCACGTTTTCAACTGGAATTTGTTGAGTCTGTCACTAATCTAGGCTTCGAATTAAATCATAATCCCTTTAGCAAATGATTTTGTCAATCTTCCCATTGAACTTATTTATGTTGGCCTACGTAAGTTAAATCTCTTTTATGCCTTGACTCCTGTTAATACTAAGCTGAGGTTTATTGAATCTTTGCTATCACTGAAGACCTGATTCACACTTAATGCAGAAACTAGTTGTTGCTTTTTATGACATGGTGAGGTATGTTTATGTGTTGCTAAGGTTTGACCACGTTTAACAGTATCATCAACTTGTTCTTGGATGTACGTTCAAGCAATTTCTTGATTCAAGATGTTGCTTGTTTTTACATAAGTTAATACATAGTAAATTATTTAAATTCATCTAGACTTTTCTTTGTTTATGCCATTAGACTATGGTATTCCCAGTCTATGAGAGTAAGGCAAATTATAGGAGCAATCAAATTTAAAAAACGTTATTTTTGAATTTTATTCGAATTATATTTAACAGTATAGTGAAACATGGTTAGTGTGATTCCCGAAGTCTTTGCAATTTTTATATACGCCTAACTACTTCTGTTTTAAGTACGATCTCTTGTCCAAAGTTAATATTGAAAAGTGAAATTTGTAAAGATTTTGCAAAAATAACACTGTCTCGTTCCCCAAAAACTTTATATTCTATTTTTTCAAAGCGAATTTTGATAAGTTTATCAAAAGTTTGTAAAGAATACTATCGCTTTGCGAATGAATGTTGCTATTCCTATCCTGATTCAAATCAAACGTTTTAGGTTAATCATTGAAAACAAAGCTGACAGATGTGGATCCGTAGAAAGTAGAACGTCTACGTTGGAATGGTTTTGTTGCTGTGTATTAAATCAAAATTCAGCCGATCAAAAAAAGAGTTATCATTGAACAATGTAAAAATTTGGAATTCAATTATTGTTTTTATAGAACAAATTATGATAGGAAAAATACAATACATAATGAGGTCCGTGTTTTTTGGGCCGACGAAGATGATAGTTGACTTTCTCTAAAATTTTCTGTTTATCTTATTTGTAAACATATAAAATAAAATGTAAGCTTAAATATGTATATTAACACAAATTTAAAAAAATGTTTAGGTACTTTGATATTTTAGAAAATGTCAAACATAATGTGTTTTTTCGTCTTGATACAACACTGCAAATTTAGTTTTCAATCGTTATTTGGTGGCTCATTTTGGTTTTTTTTTTTTTTTTTTTTTTTTTTTAAATTCATTTTTATTAATTCATTCTTAAAACTATCTTAAAGCTAGACAAAAATTCATAAAACTAGCCTTACAACTAACTTACTGGTCCCATACAGACACTCTAAGTTAAACAATAATACTTAATGCTAATGCCTTTCGGCCCTAAGATCTATTTAACTTCAATTCCATTTTATTTATTTTTTTATTCATTAGAAAATTTCAAAAAAACTAATATCAATATCCTTTTTTATTTTTACTTAAAAACTACTTAAAATAAGGTCCTTAATATAAAACTTAAAGCTAACTAAAACTACCTATTCTACCTATAAACTACTTAAAACTAGAACAACCACAGCAGCAAATCTAACTATCTAACGTTTTTTGTTTTTCATATATTGTTGTATTTTTTTTTTTTTTTTTTTTTTATTCCATGTTTTTTTTATTTTTTGTATTTTTTTGTATTTTTCTTTTTTGTATTTTTTTTTTTTTTTTGTATATTTTTTTTGTGCCACCATGCCTATTCTACTTAAAACTAAACCCTAAAACTATAAAACAAGTATGTAAGCCGGCCAAGGCTTTAAACCCCATCCCGACTACCCACTATCAAGTGCCGATTGAAGCCACCAAAACTGGTTCTCTTGCTTCACCCTATCAGTTCGGTCCCGTTCGGACACAGCCCTACTGAACCGAAGGAGCTCTGCTCCGCTTTGTGCCATGACGTCCCGATTGTACAGGAGTCGCCTATCCACGGTTCGTCGTCTGACGTGGTAGATTAACGGAACTGCCAATCTATCCTGTATCAGACCGCATCTATCTAAAAAGAGGAATGCCTCTGGTGGAATGAAGCCGCTCAAGCGCGCACTTTCAAAATACTCGTCGTTCGGATAGAACGCCCCGAAAATTAAATTGTTGGTCGAAGACATAGCTCTTGCAATGTGACCTCGAACGAGTTTTATCACGAAATTGTCAATTCTGTTGATTTGAGCCCCGTTGTATAGGACCTCGTTGGAATAGTAGTGCACGTAAGAAGATTCGGCTGTTCGATATAAGCCGGTACAGCGTCGTAAACACTGCCGCTCGAACACCCGAAACTTCTCCATCTGGGAAGGGGCAACGTTGAACCACACAGGACAACCATAAACGATCATCGGCCGTATGAGGGCCATGTAGCAAATTACCTTCACTCTGGGGTCAAGCCGACTGCTAAAAAACAGCCGTTTCGTCAGAGCGAAGGCTCCTCTGGCCCTGGTCAGAGCAGCATTTATATGTCTGTCGAAATATCATGGCTCATTTTGGTAATATGAATGTAGCAAGCAATGTGAAAAGTGATAAGACAAAAATGCAAAGATAGTTAAATGCTTTGTGGAACACTTTGCACACTCACTTTACAATTACTATATTTGCAAAAATATACAAAGTAACAATTGCAAAGAATATCGTGCAAAGTACAAAGTTGATAAGTTTTTGTTGGAATAGGATCCTGGGACATATTTCATCAAACACTTTTTACTTTGCAACTTTGCAGAAAAAGAATATTCTGGAATGTTTCTCCAAATTCAGGTTTCTTGAAAAAATGACTATATCAACAGCAAATATTAATACCTTAATACGAAATCCTGCTAAATCAACACCACCTGAAAGGTAATCTACAAGGTCATCTATGAAGAGCGAAAACAAGATGGGACTCAATGTCCAACCCTGTCTAACTCCCGATGTGGTTATGAACCAATCAGAAAGCTCAGCTCCGTTCCACATTGCATCCTGTATTCCTCTATACAGCTCTTCGAAAACGCGTCCGAACTACAGAGCCAAGCACAGACCATATAGCTTGTAGAATAAAGCACCCCGGTTGATTGAGTCGTATTCTGGTTTGAAGTCAAAAAATAATGCATACAATTTTCTTCTGAGAATGAAAATGTTATATGTATTGTAGAGTACCCTGATCTAAAGCCCGCTTGAGTCTCTTTTAACAGGTTCTGGATCTGCAATCCACGTTGTGAGTCGCTTCTGCGCAACAGCGTTGTAAAAATCTTATAAATCGTATTAAGAAAAGAAATTCCACGATAGTTTGCTGCTTCCAACAAGGATCCTTTTTTGTGTATCGGGAAGATTATAGCGTCTCGAAATTCATTTACAGAAATATGCCCCTTAAATACTCCATTAGAAAGTATTACTAGACGTTCTTTTAACATGACTGTTCCGTATTTATAGAACTCAACAGGAATATTATTTGCACCCGCCGCTTTTCCATCTTTAAAAGATCCTTAAGTTAATTCCACTTCTTAGGGGTTAATTTCCGTATCTGGGATTTCGTTGTTGAATCCAGGTATCGCATAGTGCCAATTTGTTTTTATGCTGCTTGGATTCAATAATTCTTTGAAATGAGTGGATAGAATATTTGCACATAGTTTTTATATGCACCGCGAATTGTTTGCCATTCAATTCCCACTCAAGTTTCCAAAAATCGGTGGCGTTTTTGCAGGTTACCAGTTTAGATGCCTGCAGTTCTTCATAGTTCTTCTTTTTGGTTTTGCATAGCTCCATATATTAATAGTTGGCCCCTAAGTAGTTTCTTCGAAACAATCCTTGTGAATTCCGGAAATTTCCCAAAAATGCAAAGGATTTTTTATAAGCTTTTTGATATTCTTCATCAAACCAAGGCTTTTTTCTTAATTTGCTCCTTTTTCTACTGCCTTGTTGTTAGATGTTGTAAGATGGCTTTAAAATTTGCTCTCACATAGGGAAATCTAATATATTTTGGTGTGATTGAAGTTTCGAATCAAGTTGTATTATGCATAATTGGTAAAATATGATCGGGTATGCTCAAAAAAGTGTTTTAAAAACGGGCCGACAGTATGGAAAATATTATTCACGAAGTTCTGTACCAGAAATAATTAACTGCCATGTGCCAGCTAATATACATAACATCCGATTAATATATTAACCACAAAAACAAAAGGTTATATTCAAAAATAAACAATTTATTAAACAGAACTATTAATGCCGCAATTATTGTGTCTAAGTTCACCTTTATGGATCATTAAATTTACACAAAATAACCATATTGCTGAAATAGTATAATCGGCTTTAAAAACAAATAGCTTCTTAATTTATTTAAATAACCACACTATACACACTTTAGACGCCACAAAAACTATCAAATTCTTTAGTTATCCTTTTTTGCCAATTAAATACAGTGCATTTTCAAGTTACCCCACGCCATGCCATGCCATGCCATACAAAAATGAATCTCTTAGAAATGTAGATTTGTGTATGTGTATGTGTATGCGTGTACAATATGTACATTGGCATACATCTATACACATTTGCAAAACCCAAAAATTTGCATTTCCAATTTGAATTCCTTCAACACAAAACATCATCCCACTCAGTTTTTATTTTGTACGTACATACATATATAGCCACTCTCTAATGAACATCGGAAACATCTTCTTGACGTCGTCGCCTAGAATTCGGAAAATTCAACTAAAACGGCCGCTGACAACGACAATGACAGCAAGCAAGCAAGTTCCCCACAAAAAGAAAAAAACACCAAACGCAGTACATTTATATATGTATGTATGTATGTGTTTGTATATGAGTATTCATTTGGCAAGGATCTGGAGGCCACCCCTCATCTCCCCCCCCCCCTTCCAAACAGGATGCCAACAACAAAACTAAATAGAGAATGGCATAGCATCCCTAACAACATTAACAGAAACCGCCATACCGCAAAAACACAGCAAATAACCCACTAACCAAGCCTCGGTGGCACACAAAAGAAAATTCCTCTGGAATTTTCACAACGAAATGAAAAATAAAGAAAAAAAAAAGAATCTAGGATGAAACGGAGCAAGCCAGCCACCGAAAAGGAAGAAAAATTCATCGGAAAAGGAGGACTTTGTACTTTTGAAACAATAAATAAAGAAGAAGAGGTTTTTTTAGCTTTATCCTCATCCTTATTTTGTTTCTGTGTGTGCTTTGCAATTGCCACATTTATGTGTTGAAAATGGCAAGTGTATCGAGGTGGTGGTGTTTGCAAGGGGTGAATTTTACTTTTCTTCAAATACCTCTACAAACAGTATAGAGGAACCTACTTACCAACCTGTTTGAAGACTTGACTTCTGCTTCTTCTTATATATGCATATAGCTTCTGATTCCTCAGTCCTGAGTCCTGAGTCCTGCGACTCGAGTCCTGAAGAAAGGAAAAAAGACGCACTTTGCCTTGTAGCACAAAGTATTCATAAAATTGTAGTGAATGGAAATTACCGAACACTTTAAACGGATAGGTATGTATAAGTAACAGAGTAACAGTAACAGTACCCAATACCGCCTGCCACCGCCCTGCATGCCGCCTTGTTTGTGATTTCCTCAACATTTCTTTTGAAAATTCTGTAACGTAAGTAGGTAGCTACGTGCTTGTAAGGACGATAAGCTGGATTCATCTTTTTTTCGCATGTAAGAAAAAAAGTTGAAAAGACAAAGGCACCAATTGAATTATGTTTTCAAAGCGCATTTTACGGTTTTTACGCTCAAGTTTGTATTAAATAAATTCAAATATTTAGCCTGAGGTCAAAATCAGAATTGATTGCTATATATTCAGCAGCACTCAGCCAAAAAAAAAAACAAACGAATGCACGAGTATGTTAGCTGAGTGAATTCACCCGCATATAGGAATATGTTGGCCTGTATTTCCCTAAAGGATTTATTAAATGATTTTTCGGTTTGAATATTTTGTGTCTGTTATTTTTTAACCTTTAAGCAATCAGGTTTGTCAATGTTATAAAATAAAAATAATTCTAGTTTCATAATAAAACCAATATATTTAATTTATAAATCTATCTAAAAGATGACCACTTGGTAAAATATTTATTTATTTTTGTCTGAGTAGAGGGTGGTTAAATTTTAAGGGCCGATGCCTATTTTGAATAAAACACAAATTATTTAAGAAATGATTGTCATTTATTTTTATTATGATAACATTGGTTGGGCTCAATTTTGAATGGAACAAAATATTGGCGAAACGGCTGCAGCGGCACATCTCGATCGGATGGTCCAAATTTTCGATGACGCTGAGGCATAATTGAGGTTCTATGCCGTTACTGAGCCAAATTATCTCATCTTTTAGCACTTGAATTGTTGCTGTCCGTTTGTTTCAAGTTACCTCAAATGGTGTCAAATCACATGATCTTGGCGGTTAATTGATATCGCCACAACGTGAGATAACATGGCCATTGAATGTGTCGCTCAAAAGAGCCACAGAGCTTCGTTAGCTGTGTCGCAAGTGTCACCGCTCTGATAAAATTATATTTCGTCCATATCCATATCTTCCAATTCGAGCCTTAAAAAGTTCGTTATTATCTCACGAAAGCGAACACCATTCACAGTAGCTGCCTGGCCGGCCTGATTTTGGAAAAAATACGGCCCATAAACTGCAGCAAATAGTCAAACTTTCTGGGTGCATTGGTTTTCCACAGTCATTCTTGATTTATCATTCGCCCAAATGCGGCATTGTAAGCCTGCTTATTAACGAATCCACTGGGGTGAAAATGTGCCTCATCACTATTGTTGTTTTTCTTCAAAAAATGTTCATCCATTGTTGCCATTTCTTGCTACCATTCTGACCATTGACGACGCGACGATTGAAATTGTCAAGAGGCTTTAGTTTTTAAGTCAACTACACCTTGTAAGCGTAAAAATACAAGTCTTTATGCATAATGACCATCAAAGTCGAACTTGAGCGGTGTAGTTGTAGGGTATGACGCGGACGACACGAGTTGGTTTTTTTACATCTCCTACAGACCAGGTGTGCTTAAATTTTTGGACGAGTTTTCCGATTGTACGCACATTTCTACAATTAAATTGACCGCAAAAATCACGAATCAAAGAAAACTTTAGCCCTGGTTCCGATATGGCGTCCCATCAATTGTTCTAAAAAATGTATGCAATATCTGTCAAAGCCTCTAACTGCACTAGAGATTTTGGTATTATGTGTGGCAAACACTTGAATTTTCATTTCCATTTTCACCAAATTATTAATAAAGCTAATAGATTTCTTGGCTTTATTAACAGATGGTCACAGGAATTTTCCAACCAGTATGTAACTAAAGCGCTCTTCATTTCCCTAGTCAGGCCTAATCTTGAGTATGCATGCCAAGTATGGTCAACCTTTTATGAAAACCATTCACTTAGGCTTTTCATGGCCTCACCTGGTATGATACATCCAACTTGCATTTTTATACTTACTTACGGTGGCGCTATAGTCCGGGGTGGACCTGGGCCTCAACCATCATGCGTCTCTAGCCAGCTCGGTCCCTAGCTAGCTGTCTCCAGTTTCGCACGCCAAGTGGTTGAGATCTTCACCCACCTGCGTCCGCCACCTGAGTCGCTGTCTTCCACTACTGCGCCGCCGTCCCTCGGGATTGGATTCGAAGACCTTCCGGGCTGGAGCGTTAATGTCCATTCGCTCTACATGACCCAGCCATCTAAGTCGTTGGACTTTAATTCTGTTAACTAGGTCAGTGTCGCTGTACAGCCCGTACAGTTCGTCGTTATATCTTCTCCTCCATTCACCATATATGCATACGGGACCAAAAATCACCCGAAGAATTTTTCTCTCGAAGCATCCTAAAACGTTCTCATCTTTCTTTGAAAGAATCCAGGCCTCAGCGGCATAAATGAGAACCGGGGTGGTGAGTGTCTTATAGATGGTGATTTTAGATGCTCGAGAAAGAACTTTACTACTCAATATTGCCTTCTAAGTCCAAAGAAGCAGCGATTTGCAAGAGTTATTCTTCGTTTCATTTCAGCGCTGTTATCGTTGTCTGTGTTTATAGGGGTGCCTAGGTAGACAAAGTCCTCAACTACGTCAAAGTTTTGTCCAAGACGTCATCGTTCAATGTCCTTTTTTGATGACAGCATGAGGGTCTTGCCCTTATTGACCACTAAACCCATCTTCTTAGCTTCCGTCGCAATGCTCAAAAACGCTCCGCTGACATCACGCTTTTGATCTTTTAATTATGTCAATATCATCTGAGTATTCAAGTAATTGGATGGACCTTAGAAGATTGTGCCTCTAGTGTTGACGGTTGAGTTTTGCACAATTCTTTTCAGAACGATGTTCAAGAAGTCGCATAACAGTGCATCGCCTTGTCTAAATCCTTTTTTGATATCAAATGCATCGATGAGATCTTTTCCGACCTTGGTAGAACAGCGTGCATTCTCCATCGTCATTCTGCACAAATGGATAAGTTTGACAGGGATGCCAAAACTATAGACATTGCTCTATAGAGTTCTTCCCAATAGATGCTGTCACACGCGGCTTTAAAATCGATAAAGAGATGGTGGACTTTCCTGGGCTGAAGCCACACTGATAAGGACCTATCAGGTTGTTGACGAACGGCTTCAGACGTTCACATAATCCAGCAGCTTTGTTTGACTTCAATTTAGATATAGCTATCTTCACTTCGTCGAGGTCGGGTAGGCGGAATTGTTGATCTGCGTCGCCTAGGTTGAGTGGTTTTATCTCCCTTACAGCGGAATTCCGTTCGTCATCGCCGTTATATAATTTGGAGAAGTGGTCTTTCCACATTAAAGAGCTTTTGTGAGGGCCTTAGGGCATACATGAAATAATGTTAAAAAAATGACAACAAGAACCACAGAAAACAAAAGGTTTTAAGTTAGTGTTAAGTTAAGTTAAGTTAAGTTAAGTTAAATGCAGAAAAAAACTTGACGTGAAGGTGTGGTTCACATTCAATATCGACCCTTAAAGTTTAACCACCCTTTATATGTAAAAGTTATTTGAAACTACCTAACTGACATTGTAGTTCCAGGAAATTGTTTAAAAATTATACTATCATGTGGGCGATTTCCAAGAAAGTCTTTACCCTTTGGACTCATGTATTAGATTCGCAGTATAAATATCTATTTCAATAGATAAATGTATCTTTTTATTTGGATAAAATATTTTCCCTTGAATTATAATCTCTTGCTTCACTGTACCAACCAACAAAACTAATTACATTTTTTCTTCGAAATGATTAAACTAATGCTTATCTGCTTTGGAGCGCACCTTTGCCAACCTACATACATATATGTATGTAAATTCCACTAATGATTTTTTTTTAATTTAGCTTAAATTAAAATTCACATGGAATCAACCTTCTTCTTAGAATAATTTAAATAGAATTTGAATGTATTTTTGCCTTGAAAGCAAGAAGTTTAAGTTGCTTGCTGTTGGGATAAAGGCAAAAGAAAAAAACTCGGATAAAGGACATTTTAAACTTTTTGTAGTAAGGTATCCAGTTTTAAATTTGTTAGCTTTTGTTTGCTTTTAATTTGATGGGATGGGATTGCATTTTATAGCTCTAACATCTTAGAAGAAAGAAAAACCTTTATAACACAACCAAAACACTGAAGAAGACAATTTAGCTCAGGAAATTCCAACTGTATGTCAACAATAGCCCATAAGAAACGACGGAATTTAAAACATACATTTTTAACAACGAAAAAACATGAATCGGAGTAAACATTTAACTGAGTCAAAACCCACCTACCTTTACAGAAGGAGAAGCTATGCATATAAATAAATGGAAATGCTAAATTTCCTGTTACCTTGCCGCCAGTCACCCTAAAGGATGCAAATATGTATATACCAATGGAAAGAAATTCGAAACTTTAGCCATGTTAAATTGCTTTTGAAAATAAACCAAAATGGAACAAACAAGGACAATATTACAAGTATACCAAATTTATTTCTTATACTCGTACAGCCAACATTTGTTACATAAACATAGAAAGTTATACAAATGCCGATAACTCTTTTTGAAGACAAATTTAACTTTCCTCGATACCCGATATATAAAATCCAACAAGCAACAACAACTGTGAGCTAAATTTTATATTACAGTTTTTTTTTCAATTTTTTGAAAACTCCTAAAGGCACAGCAAATACTCGAACATATATTTGTTGCAATCAGGTACATCGTTAGGTTTTTCTTTTTTGTATTTTATAATTACCAAAATGAAACATTGGCCAAAATTTAATTAAAATTGATCTTTTACCTATGTATTGTGCGTATATGTATATTTAGTAGAGTTAAAAATTCAATTTTAGTTGATTTTCATTTGTGTTTTGTAGTATTTATTTTTAACCAAATCGTTTATTTTCCAATATTAAATACCCTACCCTTACCTACCTTACCTACTTGGTGGGTAATTATTATTTGTAATTTATATTTCAAAAACTTCTCTTTAATTGTAAATGGGTCGTCGGTATGGGTAAAAGTTTTCAGCGTCGGTCGGTTAGAGCAGGCTTAGCAAAAATAGGCCTTATTTTACGACAATTTGAAAAGTCGTAAGTTTCTTTAAAAGTTTATTTTTGTTATCATCCCTTTTGAAAATTACAGTAAGCCTATGAATAAAAGATAAGGTGGTAATTTTGCTGTTTTCACCTGTTTCTAGTCAAACACTTTCATAAATCTTTAAGCTGCTTATGATTCTAGGATGATTCTAATTTCCGCTGCAATTTACAAACTTTTTATGATAAATTTGAATCCCAATGAGACTGGATTGAGAAGGAATTTATGAACTGTTGATGAGAAGGTCTACTTTATGAATATAAAGAGTTTTCTCAAGTCAAATGTAAGTTATTTGCAAATATAATTTTTGGACACATTCTAAGAAAAATATCAAACAATTATTTTGTAGTTCTTAAGTTCAATTCGTGAAAAATAAAATTCTGTCAAATAATTTTGATTTTTTGAAATTAACGAAAAATAATATAACAGATAGTTAAGTTTTCAAAAAAATAGTAACTTATTATAAAGAACATGCAGTGATAAAACAAAAACTTCAGTTTTTCTTCTAAACAAGTATAAAATATCCAAAAAAGGTTAAGATAAAACTTGTTGGTGTGAAACAAAGCCTTGTGAAATGAGAACAATTTTAACACATCCAACCTTGGATCTACCAAATCCTAAAGTGTACCCAAGCAGCGAAGGGTTGCCAGTCGTCAGCATGTCCCTAAAAACTGAAATGTTAAAGTGAAATAAAACAGTTTGGCACTATTTCACCTCTAATAATTGAAATAAAACCATCTTCTAAAAACTGGCCTTCCTTAAACAGATTGGCAAGTTGCTTAATTCAATATTACAGAGAGATGCAAGTCCTTTATAAATAAAGTGCACGACTGGGTCGCACGGACTTGATCCTAAATCCCAAGACTCTGTTAACATATATAGTACTTATTTTAAAATAAAAAAATTTAAATATAAAAAAGTTTGTCTTTAAAAATTTAAATGCATAATCGAAGGTAGATGGCATGATGAAAATTGCAATGGTCAGGCTTGGCATAAGCAAGCCATTGTTGTATATACTTTATGATATGCTTAACGGTAGAAAGTTTGTTGTCAAAAGTGCCAATGTAACTTCTACCACAACATTCTTAATTAAAAATGGTTTTCAACAGGGAGCGATGAATTCGCCGATTCTCTTCAGCATTTGCACCAGCATCTCATAGGTAGTCTTACAAAGGCAATTGCGTACGCCAACGATCTTATTGCGTACAGAACGGCCCGAAAGGTTGAGGTTATTAGAATTCTCTTGCAGCGTGATTTCGACAAGATTCAGCGATATTGCGACGAGTGGAAACTGAAAATAAGTGTCCAAAAGTCGGAGACAATTCTGTTCCGGACTCCGTTGGCTAGGGCCACGAGGGATACGTGCAAGAATTGGCGCAAGATGGTCATAGTTGATCTTTACGGGCAGCGATTAGCGAGCAAAAGTGTAGTGAAGTACCTCGGTATCTGGTTAGATCAGTATTTATATTTCGACAGACATATAAATGCTGCTCTGACCAGGGCCAGAGGAGCCTTCGCTCTGACGAAACGGCTGTTTTTTAGCAGTCGGCTTGACCCCAGATTGAAGGTAATTTGCTACATGGCCCTCATACGGCCGAAGATCGTTTATGGTTGTCCTGTGTGGTTCAACGTTGCCACTTCCCAGATGGAGAAGTTTCGGGTGTTCGAGCGGCAGTGTTTACGACGCTGTACCGGCTTATATCGAACAGCCGAATCTTCTTACGTGCACTACTATTCCAACGAGGTCCTATACAACGGGGCTCGAATCAACAGAATTGCAAATTTCGTGATAAAACTCGTTCGAGTTCACATTGCAAGAGCTATGTCTTCGACCAACAATTTAATTTTCGGGGCGTTCTATCCGAACGACGAGTATTTTGAAAGTGCACGCTTGAGCGGCTTCATTCCACCAGAGGCATTCCTCTTCTTAGATAGATGCTGTCTGATACAGGATAGATTGGCAGTTCCGTTAATCTACCACATCAGACGACGAACCGTGGATAGGCGACTCCTGTACAATCGGGACGTCATGGCACAAGGCGGAGCAGTGCTCCTTCGGTTCAGTAGGGCTGTGTCCGAACGGGACCGAACTGATAGGGTGAAGCAAGAGAACCAGTTTTGGTGGCTTCAATCGGCACTGGATAGTGGGTAGTCGGGATGGGGTTTAAAGCCTTGGCCGGATTACATACTTCTTTTATAGTTTTAGGGTTTAGTTTTAAGTAGAATAGGCATGGTGGCACAAAAAAAAAATATAAAAAAAAAAAAATAAAAAAAAAAAACGAAAACAAAAAAGAAAAATACAAAAAATACAAAAAAAAATTTAAAAAAAAACATGGATTAAAAAAAAAATACAAAAAGAAAATATGAAAAACAAAAAACGTTAGATAGTTAGATTTGCTGCTGTGGTTGTTCGAGTTTTAAGTAGTTTATAGGTAGAATAGATAGTTTTAGTTAGCTTTAAGTTTTATTTAAGGACTTTATTTTAAGTAATTTTTAAGTAAAAATAAAAAAGGATATTGATATTAGTTTTTTGAAATTTTCTAATGAATACAAAAATAAATAAAATGGAATTAAAGTTAAATAGATCTTAGGGCCGAAAGACATTAGCATTAAGTATTATTGTTTAACTTAGGGTGTCCGTATGGGACCAGTAAGTTAGTTATAAGTTATGGTTAATTAGGCTAGTTTTATGAATTTTTGTCTAGCTTTAAGATAGATCTAAGATTGAATTAATAAAAATTAATTTGAAAAAAAAAAAAAAAGTGCGATGGCCTGTCATGCCAGAGGTCTCGTGTTCAATCCCTGCCTGTGCCATCTGAAGATTTTTTTTACGTGTACTTTTACCTGCGAGGTATTGACAAATTCTCCAAGAGTAATTTTTGCCATAAAAAGTGCTTTCTCAAGTTAACCGTTCGTATTCGGCTTGAAACTGTACTACTACCCTATCCTTGATAACATAACTTGCACACAAGAATGGTTATAAGTATTTAGGCCCTAGTTCTCAACGGATTGTTGGCCAATAAATTTATAATAAATTTATCATGCAGGGATATTTTTTAATCTTAAATTAAAAGTACTATTTTTAAACCGATTTTTTGGATACAGAAGCAAGTTCGTTTGATCCAGTCGTGCAATTTGTTTGTTTTTTTTTTTTTGAAAATCGTTAGAGGGTATTTTTTTAAATTAATTTTGTACATACATACATATACAAAATATATATAGTTCTTATATACGTTTTACATTGGAATTTCGTAGAAAAATGTTGACCTATTTTCGAAATACCGAATTTTGAATAATCAAATAATCAAATAAAACCAATGACATTTTTGAACATTAAATATTATTGACAGTATAAAAGCTTGTGCAGAAAAAAAAAACTGTTGAAATCGGTGAAATTAAAATCTATCGGTTTTGTTTTTGAGAAAGTTCGATTTTTCGATTTTTGACCAGCAAATGTTATGATTATGGGGACTCCTGTTATTTTAAGTCTTAAACAAATATGAAAAAACGCCTAACGCCAATCTATTTGATACCTCAATTTCCAATTTTGAACTCAATTGGCCTATTGGTTTAGGATGTAAGCCAACGGAAGGAATGGGGGACCCACTTTTTTCGACTTTTTTACCATCGTTATATCATGTTTGATTAAAATATTAATTTTCTATAGTTTCTATTTGTCGCAAGTAATAAAGTATTTAAAGATTAAAGACAATTTAAACCGTAGTACAACAACAGAGAAAGAGGGGACCCACAGTTTATATGCTCAATTCAAACAGCTTCTTTGAGAAAGCTCTTTTGATGGCCACAATTCCTCTTCAAGAACTTATCAATTCCTCGCAAGAGACAGTACCCGTTCAACAAAAAACTTTAGGTGTTACACGCAGGGATTAAACCCTAGACCTATGGCATGACAGTCCTACACACTTACCATCACGCCAGAGGTATTACTATAATTGTGAAATATATGTATATCCATTTTTTTTTTTTGGTGCAGCAAACGCCTCCCAAAATCTGTGAAACTTGAATTTTCTGGAGTAAATAAGGTTTTAAATGCAAAAATTCAGTTTTCAAAAAACGCAATGACTAATTTGTTTAGTTCTTCAGAACGTTTCCAGTATACAACAATAGGATTAAAAATCTTACCTACTTTTGTCAGATAGCAAACTCAAAATTTCGGTTTCAAATATAAGTCGTGTGTTGTTTTTCTTTCGAGTAATTTTTAGGTAGTATCGTGGAACCATGCGTTTTTTCGTCTTATCGAAAATGGATGATTATTAACTTCCCATAGGAAGTTATTGTAATCGGTCCGATTTGTCCAATTGAAAATTTTGACATTTCTCGACGTTTCAGGGTACGTTCGTACGTCCGTACGATGGCGACGTTTTTTTCGTCGTCCATATAGCTCAAGAACCAGTAGAGATATCGACTTCAAATAAATTTTGTTATACAGATAATAATGCAGAAAGGACTCTCAACAAAATTGCGTGGGTGGTTTTTTTACCATAGCAATTTAAAAAAAAGGTGAACTTTTTGGTTAACTCAAAATATCTCACGAACCACTAACGCTAGAGACTTGAAATAAATTTTATATTGTAACGCGATAACAAACAAAATAACGGTTTTTTCATAAATCAAAAAAACTGAAAAAAAATATTTGTCACCTCGAAAATTTTATGAACAAAACATGATTTTATCTCCAAAACAATTTTGTGCAATAAAAAATAAAATTTTGAGAAAAATCGAATTGACAGTTTTTTTTTATAAAAAATAAAAACCTAAAAAAAACATTATACTCAAAGGTGGTAAAAATTGATTTTCGACTCAAATATCTTTCCAAAAATTTGAGAATATGGCTTCACATTAATTTTTTCTTATAAGAAATATTGTTTTCAACAGTTTTCTTACAAAAAATAAAAACCTTACAAAAAAATTAATAGAAGTTGGTAAAAATTTACTTTCGACTCAAATATCTTTTTCAAAACTTTGAGTTTTTGGCTTCAAACTAATTTCATCATGAGAAAAATCAAATTGAAAAAAAACTGTCAATTTAAGAAAAATCAAATTGACAGTTTTTTTTTATAAAAATTAAAAACCTAAAAAAAAAATTAGTAAAAATTGATTTTCGGCTCAAATATCTTTTAAAAAAATGAAAAATATTGGCTTCAAACTAATTTTATCTTACAGAAAATATTGTTTTCGACATTCAGCAATTTTTTTATAAAAATCCAACAGTCCGTTCTTTCATAAAAAAATAAAATCTACAAAAAATAGTACGCAAATTTGGTAAAAATTGATGTTCGGTTCTCGATCATGAACAATAGAAGGTATTGACTTCAAGTTCATTTCATTCATTTAATTTGTATTGTTTATTTAAGAAATAAAAACTTTTAAGAAAAGGTACTAAAATTGGTAAAAAATGGTTTTCGACTAAAAATCTCGTTAACAAAAATAGATTTCGAAATCAAACTATTTCATTATATGCAAAATATTGTTGGTAATTTTTAAGTTTTTAAGAATAATTGAACTGACAACTTTTTATCAAAAAAACGAAAACCTACAAACTTTTAAGCAAAACAAATCTACAGTCGGGATGGGAAGTTATCAGTGTGGGTCGCATCCCAGCCTCTTTTTTATTATTTGTTTTGTTCAACAAAATTCTAGCGTATTTTCAAAAATAAATGTAGCAAGTTCACTAAGTTCACCTACCTGTCTATACGTACATAATTTTAATTTATTCGAAGAGAAATAAGAAGAGCTAATAAAATTACTTATAGTACATTGGGGCGTATACGCAATTTTCTTATACCTAGATTTTTAGACAAGTTTTTCTTTATTTATGGTTGTTAAAGTCACAAAGGTTTATATACCTTACCACAATGTAAAGTGGTCTTAGAAGTGTCCTAGAAAAGGGAAGGTCAGTTCAAGGCTGAATGGTTTCGGAGTATAACCAAACGTCTTGTACATAACATGTATTTATGTAAGCATGTACAATGTACATAATGTACATATGTATGTTGTACATAATACAACAAGAGCCCTTATTTCTTTGAATAGAGTTATTCCAGCCCTGAATTATGTAACTGATGGTTTTGAAGCTATGACAATATTTGTCCAGCGGCTCTGTGTTTAAATAAATCACTTTCGCTATTCGCACATTACTCAGTTACCGTTATCAATCTCCAACAGTCATTTAATATAATTCAAACAATTTTCCATTTGGCTCTGCTAACCACTCGCACACAATACACAAACACACACAAACAAAATGCAATTCAACGTCAACAAAACAAATCACAACCAGACAAACATAAAATCACAATAAACCAAAAACAAAAACAAAAACAAAAACAAAAGCCTTCTGCAATAATTTGTTTAATAAATTTATTATTTTAATTTATTGAGCAAAGTATACTATGCATGAATTAAAAACAAAACAAAACAAAACAAAAATGATATGAAATGAAACACAACAACGCAAATGATTTTCCAATTTAAATTCGAACAAAACATATTCGATATTAATTATATTGATAATCATAATGTAAATCAACTGCTGCTGTTCATATCCGTAATCGCAGCCAGCGATAATAATGGAATTAGTAAATTCCACAAATTAGCACCCACCAGCTTGGGTTGTTGCTTTATACTCGAACGTGTTGCTATTATGATGCTAACGCTGATACTGATGCAGGGATGGTTCGGGTTCGGGCTCAGGCTTATGCTCTGGGTTTAAATAAATTGCCATAGCACAAACTATTTGGTGGCCAGAAATGGGAACACATTATAGGTCGGAGGTTTGGTTGGGATTTGTTTGGTTTGGTTTAGAGGAGCCTCTACAGCCACGTCCTAGTCCACGTCCACGTCCACTTCTAGGTCCACACAAAAAGGCAAACCGAAAAATGATTCCTAAAATTAGTGGTGGTGCAGTTGTATCACAGTTTGTAGCATAATCTCTTCAATTAATGGATGTCCAGTTCTCTGTAGTCCCATAGTTGGCCTCCTCGCTGTCCTGGAAAACTCCAATAAAGTTCTTTTTTGTTTTTCGTTTTTGTTATATTATTTTATCTAAATGAATTGGAAAACTTGTATTTAAATATGTGTGCTATCAACAGGACTTTCACAGACAACAACATTGAGGTATGTTGCTATTGTATACACTTATATCGATAGCTACAGGAAGTTTGTTTATATTGATATCAATATCGGTGCGGTGCGGTGTGGTGGCTTATTGCACAAACACTCGAACTCAATAGGAGGCTGGAGCTGGAGGGAAGTTGGTTGATTATTGTTTCCAAGCTGATGCAGAGCAGAGCACATACATAAACGCCAACAATACACCTACAACTACAACTACAACTCCCGAACAGGACATCGGGGCTTGCATCGACTAATGATATTTGCATTGCAAATTTATTCACCCAGGTTTACTTGGACAGAGTCATTCTTTTTCCTTTTGCTATTGTATTATTATTTATTTTTGAATAATATTCGTCAAATTGGGTTGAATGAGAACGAGAACAGAAACAGAAGCAGAGCAATCGATAGAAACATTATAAATAAGAACATATAGCGTGCGTATTTCGGAACATGGCTGATAGATGATATTACTTGATTTGCAGTGTAATCAGAAATATGATAATTATATGGTGATTTTTTTTTGATGTTTAAATGAATGTATGTATGTATATTGATAGAGATAATAATATTTTCTTATATTGAAACAAGCAGCTTATCTATACACAATACACATATACTATACAGTATATTTTAATGGAAATATGTACATATTTTAATTTAGAAATAATAATTCTCTATCTCACAATATTTAATGTGGAATTAGATTAATGTATAAAAATATCTTTTAAAGTTATATGAAATGTTTAAAGAACAACAAAATAGCAATTTTAAATTATAAGTACAGTAAATACCTGATAAGTACCTCACCTTAAATAAAACATTCACCTAATTACACACTCCATCCCTGCAATTACTCTCACAAAGGAATGGTTGAGACTTGTAAGTCACTAGGCCCTGGTTTTCTACGGACTGTTGCGCCACCTAATTTATTTAATTGCACACTGCACATAGAGACTTATCTCTTCATTTATACAAAAACAAAACTAAAAATTGATAACAAAAATCAATTAGGTAATATTATAAAAAAAGAAGGTGGGATGCGACCCACACTGATAACTTCCCATCCTGGCTGTCGATTTGTCTTTCTTAAAAGGTTTGTAGGTTTTTGTGTTTTGTTAAAAAAGTTGTAAGTTGAATTATTTTAAAAAAATTAAAAATTACCACCAATATTTTGCTTATAATGAAATAGTTTGATTTCAAAATCTAGTTTTGATAACGAGAGTTTTAGTCGTTAACCAATTTTTACCAATTTAAGTAGCATTTCTTAAAAGTTTTTATTTCTTATATAACCAAATACAAATTCAATGAATGAAATTAATTTTAAGCCAATATCTTCTATTATTCACGAGATATGGAGGACCGAACATCAATTTTTACCAATTTTGCGTACTATTTTTTGTAGATTTTAATTTTTTATGAAAAAAACGGACAGTTAGATTTTTATAAAAAATTACTGGATGTTGAAAACAATATTTTCTATAAAATAAAATTGATTTGAAGAGTATATCTAAAAGTTTTGAAAAGATATTTAAGTCGAAAATCAATTTTTACGAACTTTTACACTTTTACTTATACTTTTATACTGTCAATTTGATTTTTCTCAAAATTTTACTGAATGTTGAAAACAATATTTCTCATAAGATAAAATTAGTTGAAAGCCAATATCTAAAAGTGCTGAAAAGATATTAAAGTCGAAAATCAATTTTTACTAACTTCTGTTAATTTTTTTTTTGGTTTTTATTTTTTGTAAAAAAAACTGTCAATTCGATTTTTCTCAAAATGTTAATTAATGTTGACAACAATATTTTAAAAAAAATTAAATTAGTTTAAAGCCAATGTCTCAAAGTATTGGATAGTTATCTGAGTCGAAATTCAAGTTTTACCAACTTTTAGTAATGTTTTTTTTTAGGTTTTTATTTTTTATAAAAAAAACTGTCAATTCGATTTTTCTCAAAACTTTACCAGACGTTAAAAACGTTATTTTTTATTGCACAAAATTGTTTTGGAGATAAAATTATTTTTTGTTCATAAAATTTAAGAGGTGACAAATATTTTTTTTTTCAGCTTTTTTTTATTTATAAACAAACCGTTAATTCGAATTTTTTTCAAAAATATATTTATTTGTTATCGCGTTCCAATATATAATATACAATTTATTTCAAGCCTATAGCGTTATTGGTTCATGAGATATTTAGAGTTAACCAAAATGTTCACCCTTTTTTTTAAACTGCTATGGTAAAAAAAAACACCCACGCCATTTTTTTGAGAGCCCATTCTGCATCTTTCTGCATTATTATCTGTATAACAAAATGTATTTAAAGTCGATATCTCCACTGTTTCTTGAGCTATGGACGACGAAAAAAAACGTCGAGAACGTACGTAAAGACATCTTTCTAAAAATCTTTTATTTCGACTCTAGGGACCTTGAAACGTCGAGAAATGTCAAAATTTTCAATTCGACAAATCGGACCCATTACAGTAACTTCCTATTAGAAGTAAATAATAGTCTCCACCATTGTAATAGATTAAGATTATTAAAATTGAATTACAGCGCCATCTTGTACAATAAAAAAGAAACCACTACAGGCAAATACGTTTCAGCTGAATTAATTTTGCTTACTTTAAAGATTTGTTTTAAATTTAAATTCGTTTAAATTATATAAGATAAAAGGTAGTGAAGCGAGGAAACTAGTCAAGTGAAAGCTACTTATAAAGTGAAAAAAAAATCCTTAGAATTT
The DNA here is from genome assembly GCA_951509635.1 of Eupeodes luniger. NCBI lineage: Eukaryota > Metazoa > Arthropoda > Insecta > Diptera > Syrphidae > Eupeodes > Eupeodes luniger. The sequence continues at coordinate 95,792,426 of OX608073.1, read as the reverse complement.
GGGTTGTCAAAAACTAAAGGTACTTGGGCGAGAGACACTTATTCGGATTTTATTGTATATTTAAGTAAAAGATCAAAAATATAAACGGTTTAATATCTTACGCAGTTCTAAAAGATGAGTAAACTTTTTTCTTTCCATTTAGGTCTTTACAACATAAACGCTTTGAAAGTGTATTTTCTTTTGAAATGGTACCAATTTAGTGCGTTCAGCGTTTAATATTAGTTCTACGTTCTAAATTATAGTTCCCTGTCAGGGGTTTTGTAATTGACATTTCTATTATTTTTCCAATTAATTGTGAAATTTGGTATAGAAATTAAAGGTAGACATAATTAACAAACAAATTTATTTCAATAGTTAAACAAAAATCATAAATTAACCCTCTCAATATCAAGGGTATCCAATTAAAGTTCTCAGACGAGGTTTTCTAGGTCTTATTTTAGACAAAAACCTAAATTGGAAACATTCTATACAAGAAAGAGTCAAAAAAGCTACTGTAGCTCTCTTCTCCTGCAAAAATGCCATTGGCAATAAATAGGGCTTATAACCCTGGATTACGCATTGGTTATACACTTCAGTAATCGGACCAATTTTACTGTAGTGCGGCAGTATGGTGGTTTACTTTAGAAAAGCTGTAAGCCGCGAAAAAATAAACAAAGTCTAACGTTCAGCTTGCCTATGTATAAGCGGACTGCTTCGCAAGAGCCTGTCTGCACTGGACACCCTACTCTACCTAACACCTCTTTATATCATTAGCAAAGAAATAGCAGCAAGCTCTGCTATTCACCTCAGAGCTTGATCGCAATGGGATAGTATCAACGTTGCCAACTCCGTTCCTCCTTCCAACTACAATTCGACAGAAACTTCGTGATTTCTTTACCTTCGGGACCTTTCGGGGTAGATAGGGCATTCCTGGAAGACGAGTCAATCCACTTTAATACAGATGTTTTGAAAACAAATTAATAGGTTCACGGAGGTGTTTACTCTGAACGAATGAAAATAAGCCTCTCATTCCGACTTCCCAATCATTGAAGCGTGTTCCAGGCGGAACTTTTGACGATAAAAGAAGTATTGTCCTGGCTTGAAGAAAACTTGATATCAACATCTGATATCCGTATTTTTTCAGATAGTCAGGCCGCTATCAAATCTCTGGACTCTGTCTCTACAAACTCTATAACAGTCCATAACTGCCGATCATCTCTAAAGGAGATGGCATAACAGTTTAACATTCACCTTAGTTGGGTTTCCGGCCAAAGATATACATACATTATAGGAAATTGTTAGGCAGATAAACTCGCCAGAAATGGTACAGTATAACCAATTCTACCACGTTTGACTTATAAAGGCATACCGATACCATGTAAACTATTGTTTATGAAAGATGCTAGGCGTATTCTCAAATGCAAAAGCTGTATGGATTAGGAAGAAGAAGAAATAGTTATTCACCTCCTCTGTACATGCCCTGCTCTAGCTCAAAAACGAAAGACCTACCTAGAAGAATTCTTCTAAAATGATCTAAACGATCTCAATTATATTGACATAATCAGTGTTTCAGGTTGCGTAAGGGACTCAAAGAAAGCATCGAGATTCATGTGGTATCGTAATGAGCCAATAAACTGGCCTAAGTGTTTCCTAATAGATCAGAGACATCCACTTCAACCTAACCTTACCTAGCATGAACTCACTTCAGAAAAAATAAAAATAATCATCAAAGTAACCGAGATAGTAAAAAGAAGAGATGAACTACCATTTTTATATATGTTCATCTTTTTGAGATGTATGCTAAATGGCTTTTTACATGCGTAATTCGTTCAATTTTTAATGAAGAAGTAAGTTTAAGCTTGTTATATGAGATCCAATCTTATAGTGAAGGCAAGCTTAATATGAAGTAATACATTTTTCTAAGTCAAAATTTGAGTCACACCATCACTATGCCGTTCTAAAAGTAAAATTTAGCAGAATAGGGATGTGATACAAAAAATGACTGAAGGAAAAAAATATAACGATTTCATTTTTAGTAACCCAAGAGTTAAAAATATGAAAACACAAACAAATATGTGTACCTATTCACAAAGAACATTCATACTTAATGGCTCCTTTAAAGTTGTACGTACGTTTTTAAAATTTCGAATAAATGTTCGTATAACATTTAAAAAGAAAATTATTTTGCAAGGTACTAAAAGAAATTAGAACGTATTTAGACTATTCGTTTAGATTTTGAAAATAATAATTTAAAATAAAAAAATAGTTTAGCACGAATTGTTATAAAACTCTCCATACAAGAATCCTAAAAAACAAAATAAAATCCACTTGGAAAATTTTTAAAAATCACATATTTATTTCTTCACCAAAACACACTTATTAATATTCACTTTGTATTCTGAATTTTTAGGACATTCACCATGAATGGGCCTCTCAGCAGTACATTGGTTGCCGGTTTTGTCGAAGCCAGTTGGACAGGATTGACCAGCAGCAATAGCTACCAAAGCCATGATAAAAGCAAACACCACATAAAAATTCATCCTGAAATCAAAATGCATGTTTTTTTTTTAAATTTTTGTTTACAGAAATTAATTTTATATATTTCACTAAAACTTAACACACACTTTTTAAATCTGCTTTGTTGAGTTTAATAATACGTCTAACACAAAACAAAGATAAAGCTTGTATTTATAGACAGACTATTCTTATCAATTGATTTTTTGTTTCGAGTAAATAGAAATTTGACCGAAATCGTTGCATTATAGTAGCGATTAAAATTATTTATTAGTAATAAGGAATTACCCACTTGTACATAAGATCTTGTTAAGGTTATCAAGTTATTCTTTAAAATAAATATTTTGTATTACATCACCGTGTGCATAATATTGAACCACAAACTCTAGATTTATCAACCTATTTTTGAATGTATGAATTTTTGTTCATTTCGATTGAAAAACCTTTGAATCTAGTGATAACTAGAAATACAGAATTTCTTTAAAAGTAGGTGTGCTTGTGAATCTTAGGCATCCATCAAAAAGAAGAAATCTTTCTCTTTAAGCTTTAAAGAATTCTTCTTAACCAATAAAAAAAATATATATATATAATATATACAAAAAGTAATGTAAACAATAATAAATATTAAATAATTCTTTCATCAAAAACAATCAAAGAATAATATAGGTACAGTACATGTTTGTAGGGTAAATATCGCAAGCAATTTTATTTCAACAACGAAATTCTCATAAATTATCACATTATATCGCCTGTGCTGAATTAATATGATAATAATGGGAGATAATTTACCATAATAAATTAACGTGACGATCCTGTTTTGTTTAGAATTCCCATATAATCCTCGAACTCAGTTTTGGCTCACAGGCAAACACAATAGTGCCATCTGTTGTCCACCGTTTATAACCCTCTAGCACTTTAACAGAATGACAAACATATTATATAGGTATACCTTCTCTTTCTCATGTTCCTATATATATACAGTGGTGGTCAAAATAATAAGAGTGAAATTCTGTTACTACAATTTTATCACAAAAGGCTTTATTAAAAAAAACCACTAGGATGAAGCCACACAATTTGGAATCGATTTTCGCTTTTAATACCTTTGAATAGGTACGTATTTCAATATTACAAATTCATAAAATCAAACGGAAAATTAGGAATGAGCGTTGGAATTTCCCATATCAAATTGAGAACTACCAAAAAGAAGTACAACAAAATGCTCCACTTGGATGAGGGCATTGCAAATGTTTCCGTGCAGGAGTTTAAAAGTACATACGATCTTTTAAAAACTTTTCTATAGAATATCAAAAAGAGTGTTGAAAACAACAGTTTTAATTTAATTTGAAATACGCATGGGCTCTGGAAAGACTTTGACAGCTCCAAAAAGAACAACAATAGATGCCTTGAAGGATTTGACAGATAGAGGATTTGACAGGACCGGTTCAGTAAACCAATCAGCCAACAACCGTACATTCAAGGAACGAAAGATCGGCCGAGAACATCGCCGCGGTCCGTGAAAGTATACAGCAGAACCCAAGGCAGTGTATTTCTCACCGTGCACAAGAAATCGGCCTTTCACAGACTTCAACTTGGCGAATTTTGGGTCGGGACTTGGGTCTACACCCCTATACAAGGTCCAACTGACCGAGGAGCTCAAAGGTCATAAACATAGACAACGCCGTTTGTTCGCTGACTGGGCTTCGAATCGTTTGGAAGAGGACCCCAACTTTGGCCGAAACATCATCTTAAGTGACGAGGCGAATTTTTGGATGAATGGCTGTTGTCCAGAGGATTTCGGGCCGGCGGCGGCGTAATTGGTCCGTATATTTTTGAAAACGACGTTAATAGGACGGTCATCGACAACAGCGAGCGCTACATAACGATGATAACTAATTTCTTATGGCCCAAATTGAACCATATGGACTTAGACGACATGTGGTTTCAGCAGGACGGCGGCGGCGCTGCGTAGCACACACCAAACGCCACGGTTGACATTTTGCATGAAGGGTTTGAGGAAAAGGTTATCTCTCACAGGGGTGATGTGAATTGGCCACCAAGGTCATGCTATTTGACCCCGCTAGACTTTTTCTTGTGGAGATTCTTGAAGTTGCAGGTCTATGAAAATAAACCACAATCGACCGATGCCCTAAAGGTAAACATAACACAGGCCATCGTTAAAATTCAGCAGGATCTATGCGGAAGAGTGATTGAAAATTGGACCACTCGGATCCGTGCCACCGTAAGAAGCCGAGGCAGGTATTTGAGTGATGTCATATTCCACACTTAATGGCATACATGTGTCTTTCAAATAAAAAAATTATTTTGTTAATAATTCACACACGGCTTGTTTTATTCCATTTCAACATCTACCTGCACTAATTGAAAAACCCTTTTCTTGGAACAGTGAATGGAAACGCGTTGTATTTTTGGGTGAAAAAAAAGTTGAACCTCGATGGGTCGTTACAAGTTACAAGTCGTATTTTTATGATCTGAGAAAGGATGAGCTTCTTTTTGGAAAGACATCATAGCCGTACATCAGTTGCAATGGTGTGGTTAGCTTTAACCTACTATGTTAGGAGCGGTCATATGCAAAAACTAAAAACCATTTTTGAACATCTGCCTTGGATTTTTCAAAAAGACAATGCCCCCATTCACACTTTGGGGGTTGTTAGAAGCTGAATTAAATCAGAAGACGGGGAACTTTTGCAATAGGCTCTATATTCGTCGCACTATAACATAATTGAAAATGTTTGGCCATGGCATTTTCACTAAGTTTATGAAGCTGCCAGACATTTTGAAGACAAGGATACTTCAATTGAAGGTTTTCTTGATTCATGGGTCCAAATTTCCTGTGATTATTAAAAAAAATTAAGGTTTTTATTCCTAAGCGTCTTATAGAAGTTATGTCCGATAAAGACGGATATAGTCCTTACAAATGTAAAAACCGTTATAAATGAATGTTGCTTAACCATAAAATGTTAATATTTCATTTTTTTTCTGAAATTTAAGTAGTTTATTTTTTGACATAGGAGAATTCCAACGCTCGTTTCCAATTAGCCCTTTAATTTTAAAAAATTGTAAAGGTGAAATACGTACCTATTCCGGATGTAACACTTTCACCAGATATAAAAAGCCAGAATCGATTACAAAATATGGGGCCTCATCCTAGTCGTTGGCAGCATATAATTGTACATATATTAATATATTTTTTAATTAAATAAATAAGGTGGCTCAACAGTCCGTTGAGAACTAGGGCTTAGTGACTTACAACTCTCAATGATTTCTGTGTGCGAGTTATGTTTTCAAGGGAGGGGACCTACAGTTTTAAGCCGAATCCGAAAGGCAAATTTTTTGAGACTTTATCAATTCCTCACAAGAGGGAGTATCCGTGAAAAAACTTTAGATGGCACAGGCAGGGATTGAACCCAACACCTCTCGCATGACAATACAACGTACTAACCATCATGCCACGGGTACTTCAATTGTTAATGTGAAATTTTATTTAAAAAATATCGAATTTTATATCCAAAATATAGATAAAACTATTTAAAGCGCTTTTTTTTGGCCAAAAAATTAAGAGAGAGATTTTGGTGGGGTGGCCTTTGTTCTTAAGAACCGCTTTGCACCTTCCTAGCATAGATTCCATTAGTTTTTGACATGTTTCAACAAGTGTTGCGTACTATTTTTCTTGGATTTCTTACCATAATGCCTCCGTATTTTTCAAATCTTTCAAAAGATTTTGGATGGGGTTTAGATCTGGAGATTGTAAAGGCCATTTTAAAACTGACATTTTTTTATTCAAACCACTTTGTCACGACTTTGTAAGGGTTAATCATCCTGCCGGAATGCCCACATTAATGGCAGATTATCTTCTGCAAATAGAAGCATAACGTTTTCCAATATTTGGAGTTACATTTAATTGGTATGACCAAATATTTTTATTCCAAAGATAGAGCCTATTCCATTATAATAAAAACACTCCTAAATGTTTATATTACCGCCACCATGCTTTGCCGTTATGTTGTTTCTACTATTTAGTTCTAACATCAATCTGACCATCAGATCCAAACAAATTTATGTTGGTTTCGTCGATGTACAAAATATTTTTCCAGTTTTTTGTTTCCCGATGCTTGGCTGAAGTTGCAAATTCAATGCGCTGCTTTATGTATCTTTTACTGAGAAATGGAACTTATCTTAGTATTCTTTTTGGTCCGGAACTAACATCCAACGACAAATTTGTTTTTATCAAGGTAGATGTTGCAAATGGATCCTTGAGAGCTTCTCTAAGTATTTTTCTGTCAAAGTTTTCTTTGGAAGTCCTCTTATTTCGGCCACAGCACACGGAGAACAATGAAATGCATTTGCAATAAGATCGTAAGTGTTACCTTTATCTTTTAGTTGCAAAATCAAAAGGCATTCTTCTTCAAAAACCATGCTTTTGAGTCCCATTTTTTTAGTTTCAAAGCTTAAAATTATTATTTTAGTTAAGTGGAAATTAATTCCAACAATGATTTCCCATAAACATTGCAAACTTACAGTGTACTGTAATGTTTGTGTCCGCTTTTCGTGAATAAAAATAACGGTGCTTTTGATAAATGTTTAGGGAAATGCGTCAGTGACTGGAAAATTTTGACACCAAATCCAAAAATAATTCTACGTTTTTTTTTCAAAACAAAATTTATGTAAGGTTATTACGATAGAATTTATAAAGTGAAGAAAATTTATTGATTCACTTCTATTATTTTGGCCACCACTGTATATACTCGGACACTATATACACCGTCATGACAATGTCGTATTCGTATCCATAATAGTTGTCCTTCAATAATTTTCTTAGGGTGTTACGTGCGGTGTTCTCTTCTTCTCCATTCAAAATGTGAATAACAAAAAGAAATCTGTTGACTAACGGAGATTTATGAAAATTGCATCTGCTGGACAGTCTTAAAAACGTCTCCAAGATTAACTTTGACAGCGTTGACATCCTCCGCTTATTCCTTTCAAGTAGCTAAAATAGCCAAGTATACTTCACCATACACTTGTATATGAGTATACGTACTCATACATACATATCTAAGTTAAGTGTGTCCAAGAATAAGATTTCCGTAAGAAAAAAAATCCGAAGATTTATAGGAGGGATATGCGAACGGAACAGTATATATAGGTTATGCTCCCTCTCTAAGGAAATGAAATCGGAGATTGAGAGGCAGCAAAGGAATCGAAAATGGAAATGAATATGTTTTAAGGATGCAATGATGATGTGGACTTTCATGTCCTACGGGTTGATGGAGCACGTTTAGGAGCTTAGCTCTAGAAAAATGCTTGTAATTTTTAGGATCTTTTTGTTAATTTGAATGTCGCATAAGAAATAAAAGTCATTCTTGGAATAAATGTGAATATGTGAATGAGGTTCTATATATGGAAGGTAATGGTTTTTGTTGATCCCAATGTGATTTTGAAAAGTCTTCAATATTAAAAATGTGTAAAATATACAGTGGATCAAAAAAGTATTGGCAATTTCATTTTTTTTCCAATTTTATGCAATTGTTTTATAAAAAAAAAAACTTATTTGGAGAACTTAACAAAACTGCCCCCGAGTGCAATTTTGTTAACCTTAATTCCACGACAAACTAAAGCACACGAAAAAACACCAACATAAAAGTAAAATAAAATGCACTACTGGGTCGCACGAACTTGTTCCTGTATTCAAAGAGTCTGTTTAAAAAAGTACCTATATAAGATTTAAAAATATACCTGTAAATGAAGTTTGTCTTCAAAGATATAAATGCCATTTGATTTGTCAAAAAAAACTCCATTTTTCAATTTTTTTGTTTGAAAATCGTTAAACCGTTTTTATTTAAATTAATTTTTTTATATACAAACTTTCCATTTTTTCTTAAAAATATTTTTGTTATGCAGTTGTTTAGTGTTTGTAAATATTACTTTTAGATTTGAATTTCGTAAAAAAAAGTGGACCCTTTCAATATTTTTTTTTCAAAATTCTATATCTCAAAAACGGGTCAACATTATTTTACGAAATTCAAATGTAGAGCGTATATTTAGAATCACTAAACAACTGCATACCAAAAATATTTTTAGAACAAAATTGAAAAATTGTATATGTATATAAAAAATTAATTTAAAAAACAAACAAACTAGTTGAATACACAATCAGTTGCAGTTTTGATAATCAAATATTGTTAAGGCAATATAAGAGCTTGTTGAGAAAATTAATTGCTGCGAGAAAATTAAAAAACAAAATAACGGTTCTATGAGCGGCACCTTTCCGGAGCAATACAAAAATATGTATTTCTTACTAAAAGAAGCCAAGTTAAATAATAAAATTTTAGAGAAAATTAAAAAAAATCTATCGGTTTGTTTTTGAGAAAATTCGAATTTTCGTTTTTTTAACAACAAAATTGTATGGGGGCCACTGTTAGTTTTGATCTTACAAAAAAAATGAAAAAAAAAAACGCCTAAGGCGAATCTGCTCAAAACCTTAACTTCCAAATTTGTACTCAATCGACCCAATGGTTTAGGCTGTAGGAGCGTGGACAAACAGACAGGACAGAGGGACGGAATCGCGGGACCCACTTTTTTCGACTTCTCTACCATCGTAATATCATATGTTTGATTAAAATCTCGAGTTCGAAATTTTTTACGAATGCAAAGCTTTCCATATAGTTCCTATATGTCGCAAGTAAAAAGTTTTGGCAATATCTATTGATCTTTAAACTTTTATGATTTTTAAATGACCGTACGTAAGGTTTCAGAAGATCAAAAAAGTGTTTCAAAGTGCTTTGACTTTTTAATAAACGCTTCAACTATTAGAAAATCGAAATGTCGCGAAAATCCAAAGAGTTGAATGAGTCTGTTCAAAATGAAGCTGTTTTTATGCGCCAAAATGTCTTCACGTATGATAAAATTGGTAAAGTGTTCAAAATAAGTTTATTCACGGTTCGAATTGTTACCAACAAATTAAAAAACACCGGTTCAACGGACGAAAAAGAAAAGAACAGGCTGACCTCGTATTTTTTCTGATAGTGAAAAACATGAAATTCTAAAAGAAGTGAGAAAAAAACCCAAAATAGGTGTTCCAAACGTGGCCGAAGAAGTGTCAAATATTATCGATAAACATTTTAGTGTTGTGCAGGCTTTTTGTAATGCTTTGCACGATTCAAAGTAAACGCTGAGAACACCCCATCCTGTGAACTTAAACAGATAATAGGTAATAAGATACTTCAAAAAACCAATAAAGGATAGGAAAGCCTTGAAACCTGTGCTATACAACCAAGAACCCATGGCCCAAATTCGACAAAAATAGATCCCGTTCGAGTATGCTTTTAGACAAAAAAATCTCTACGATTGCTTGTGAGCATATTAAAAGGTCCACAACCTGTTGAGTAACCATAAAAAGACAATTCGGCTTACCACCGATGATATGTGCAAAGGCTGCAATGCTGAGAAAGAGCAGGAATATACAGCCTACTTATTTTGCCTCTGCCCAGCACAATGCCACATTAAAAGAAACTCACTGGCAGACACTTCTGCAATAATCTTGAAGAACTGGTAGGCATTTCAGAAAACCGCCAATTGGGCTTTATAAAAGTCTCTAAATGGCTTGAACATGAAAGAGAATCCATAGACATCATAGGTTTTATATTTTATTTTCAAGGAATTTAAATACTTCGGGGTATAACAATGGATCTATCTAAACATGGATCTAAGTGTGGCGATGATGTCATCAATCGTCAGCCCATTTACCTAACCTAACCTAAACGCTTGGAAATCGCCAAAGCGCATTTAAACAAACCAAGAATGTTTTGGAAATCGGTTGTTTTTTCTGATGTCATTCATTTTTAGAGCTCTTTTTTCAATTCTATCCAGAAAACTCAAGTACGTAATTGGGGCACCAGCGTAAATGTTAGAGTTATACTCAAGTTTTGGAGGAATAAAAGCTTTGTAAATTATAGGCAGATCAGAAGGGGTAGAAAACTTCTTGCATCCTCGGAGAAAACCTAAACACTTAGCAGCATTTTTGGCGATGTCAAATATGTGATCACTCCACAACAAGTGGTTTGTAATGCACATACCCAGGTCTGATAGCTGTTCAGTCTCCTCGATGCAAGTACCACTCATGGATAGTGACATTGTGAAAGGGTTATGCTTTTGCGACATTATACAGCATTGAGTTTTCCAAGCATTAAATTCTACACGGTTTCTGATTCCCCATTGGACATTGCTGTCAAGATCAGAATTTAATGAGCTTATCATACGCTGCCGTTGGTAGTCCACATCCGAAGAACAAGGATGAGAATCTAAAAACAAAAATGAAAAGCTGAGGGTACTGTCATCAGCGAAACAATGTAGTCAGTTAGAAGTTTCAGACAAAAGATCATTATAAAAATAAGGAAGAGCGTCGCAGACAAAACGGAGCCCTGAGGCACACCAGCGTTTATTTTGTAGATATCAGATTTGAAACCGTCCAATACTACTTGAATTGAACGCTCCGAAAGGTAATTTTTAACCCAACAAAGAAGATATTCATCAATACCAAAAACACGCATTTTCGATAAGAGAGCTTGATGCCAAACTCTATCAAATGCCTTAGAAATATCAAGTGCAAAAATCTTACTTGCTCCAAAACGATTTGTTCCACAGTTCGGTGAGATAAACCATGTTTTTTTTACAAATAACAAATATGTAAGAAAGCATGGTGGTGCTCATGTCTGATGTTCTCCTACCGTTCCCCTTAAATAGCTTACAATAATGTAATATGACAAAAAATGTTATCCACAGCAACGCGTAGCCGGGTCAGCTAGTTGTTAATAAATTAAACTTTTTTTTTTCTTTTTCCCAATAATCTTGTTCCAATTGCAACCGAAATAAATTTAAATACCTTCCTGAAGTTACTCGTAACTATTAATTACTGGTATCTAAGCAATATATATTAATTCTATACACATATTTTTGTTTATTTGTTAGATCTAATAAAACTGAAAGAACGTAATTGCCAATACTTTTTTTTATCCGCAGTATGATATGTTTATTGATTTGTATTTATTACCGATTTTAAAATACCCTTACATCATCGTTAGATATTTCGAATATTTCGAATTCTGCTAAATAGAAATATCATTTTTGATTTTTTCCGAATGAATAACTTTTTCCTTTTATCGCCTTTATCTTAGTCAGAAACAAAATTCTTGCATCAATCAGTTATTGCCCTATCGGCCATCGCCATCAGTGCGAAGGGAATTTTCCAAAACTTTCAATAGATTTATGTTATATGGTTAAAACTTTATTTATGGCAAGCTAAGCGATAGATTTTTATTTTTATATTTTCCTGATAGTACAACATGTTATATGAAGTATTTATTGAACATAAACTATACTCGTATAAAGCTTTATCATGAAAAAAAAAGAGAAAAATTAATTCAATAGGCAATAATAAATACTACACACACAAATATATACATACATATACAAGAGTATATACTGTATACATACAAAGACAGCACTAAATTTGAAAATTTGCGATTCTGCATTTGACATCGCTTGAAGTGTCAAACAAATTTAAGCTTTCAATTGATCTCGATATATATTATGCTATTCAGCCTTTGACAAATGCCCTCAATCTGATTGAAGAAGACTCAATCGGCTTCCATTGACTTCACTTTGTAAATTACACTCAACCATTCAAGCGGAAGGGCCATAATCCTTCGCTTTTTTTCCATGGGTCAAATGTCTGTCGTTTTTGTCGTTTTTGTCGTTGCCAATATCTTGAATTCTTATCTAACCATGTAATTTTGGCCCGTTTCTTCAAAGTTACAAATATCCAAACGAATATGGAGGAATGTTAAATAAATAGAAGGAAAAAGAAACAACAACAAAAAACATAAAATCAAATAACGAAAAAAAAGAAGAAAACATGAAAATGTCGAAAACCCATGTCAACATAAATCAACGACGTGTGACACCCTAATCCTGAAAGTTTATGTTGGTTGCTTTTTTCGTGATTTCCTTCAGATTGCTTAAATGGTTGGACATAAAAAACAATCAATGGGCAGGATGTCTTGTGTTAGAAACTTTGATGATAGTTATACCTATCCTTAAGTCCTAACCTACCTACCTACTTGAATAGTCCTAGCTCCTAGCCAGCCAGCACCTTCTCTAAAATGTCACGTGAAGTGACTTTTACTTGGGCAAACTTCTTGTTCTTTGATTCCTCATACATACGACCGACGTACTACGACGACGACGACGACGACGAATTCGGGAGCGTGTTTTGACTCCTGGGGCTTCTCGTCGTTGTTTTTCCTTTTTTTGATTTTTGTGTTTGTTTCTTTTTATAACCAGTTGACTAGTGAAACACTATTTTGAAGTAAGGACTTTTTGAAGTGCTGACTATGGTGTTTTATGTCTACCTTAAACCATTTTACACAAGAGGGATGACATGTCGGAAGTTTTTCAAGAAATCTAACTAAAGTACATATTTGTGGTAGCGGACATTAATCTTTCAATAAAATTCTTCCTACAGTCAATGCAAATATTTTAGTATCGATTTTTTCGTAAACACTATCGCTCGGTCTAACTTGATGAAAGGTTACTTTTCGGGAATTTGAAGGAATGAGGCAATGCCATGCTTATTGTTTATACCTTTATTGCTGTTGAGTAAGAAGTTATAGTTTTTTATTTGTGTTTCATGACTCTCGATGGAATTTTATAGGTCAGGAGTTTATTTTATAAATTTATATAAATTTAAATTCTCAAAAATTGAATTTAAAAAAAAAAACACCCAAATACCCAGTTGGGTTTGCACACATGTGTCTAAATTAAAAACCTTTTGTCATACTTGCATTTGGGTTTTCAAAGCAAAGCCACTGACGCGACTACACTTCGGTTAGCATAATTAAACCACAATGTGTTTGCAGAAAGTAAACCACAGTGTTTCATCATCAAATTGCTTAAAACTACGCTGCTGCGTTGCGAACCTGATTAAATGTGAGTTCGGGCTATGATAGGAAATTCAGTTACTCTGCCATAAAATACGCATACATATGTTTAGTATACATATATGTATGTATATAAATTCTAACTTTATATGGTTCATTGAATATGAATAATTTTCTTCCCTAAGGTCATCAGCTTCAGCATCACACATCACATTCAAACTCAGTGGGAAGTATATTAATAAAATTTACCAATCGCATGCTAGGTTTTGATATTAGTTTGCAGTACAATAAAACAGTAAACACATACATTATGTATAAGTATTAAAATTTTCTATGCGTATTTCGAATATTAGTTTATCGATTTTGAATTTCGATAAAAATTAACTAATACATACATTACATACATACATTGAAAATCATAATTTGTGAAATAAACTCCAACAGAGGATTTCAATTTTATTGCCAATGCGATGACCACGAAAATGCGTTAAATCAACTATTTGAGATTCTTAGAAATGTATACGCCAACAAAAATGATTAGCTTTTGTTAACATAAATAAGTTAGTTTTTACACACACGGTTGTGGATATTTTAAACAAAAACGGTTTTGGATATCAATGAAATTCTTTATTCCTGTAAAAGTACGTTCGATGCCATTATGTATGGAACTCGGTTTCTTTTGCATGGCCACCATGGGCACGCTTGCAGAAGTCCAGACGCCCCATTCACAGTAAAGTGCCGGTCTTGATCATCACGGAAGACGTACGGCCCAATGACGCCGCCGCACAATAGTCCATTTAGGCGCCAGTTATAGCTATCATTGGGTTTCATCATTGAAAACAAACATTGGAATTTTTTTGGCAGGTCGTTTATAGCTTTCATTAAAAATTTCTGTCATTGAAAAAAATTTCCTCATTGAAAGCCACCGAAAAACTTTTACTGACAGAAATCTGTCATTGGAATTGTTCGTTTTTCCTGTTTTTCCTCAAAAAAAATTCTTTGTGTGATTTCCGATCGATCAGTATATAATTTTTGTTTCTAATCAAAGGGAAACACCGTCAAATATCGTTTAAAAAAATTTTCGGGATCGATTTCAATGATAGCTATAACTGGCCCCTTAGTACAACACTAGCTGGTCGCAAGTAAGATTTTGTTTGTCTTTTGATGTCAACAATCATTAAACTCATTGCTCAAATAGCAAAGAACGTTCAATTTTTTCAATTATTTCCGTTAGTTTGGCAATGCAGAGATTTGTAATGCAATGCATTTAAGTTTCCTTCACATGCGAATTTACTTTTCAAGTGTTAGCAAGCGTTTACGAGTAATTTTATTGAAATAAAAGTTGTGGAATTAGTAAGTAATTCAATATCAAGTAAGTTTTTCAAACAAAAAAATGAGTGAAAATTACCATGAAACCTTTGTGAAAAAAAAGTAATGAGGAGTTAAATCTCAAAATTTTTGTCATTGAAAGATTTGAATATTGCCTTTAAAACAAACATAAATTTAAGTGCCCCTACATTGCGCAACCTTCTTTTTTTCTCTTTTATATATACCAATCTGCCCTTTTTAGGGCGAGCTTTGCCTTTGTAACGTGAAGACATTTTTTCATTTATATTGAATGAAAACTTGTTGAAGACATTAGTTACCAAGTGTTCAAGTGCTGTTTTATTATACGCAATGTCAAAAATGTCCATTTCTGACCTTGAAGAAGAGGATCGCATTACATGTCATTACAGCAAGGCATTTGTAAACCAACTCTTTAAAAAAATTAAAGTAAAAAAAGTCTCCAGAACAATTTTTAAAACCTGAAGAATCATGGCTTAAGAAAATGTTTGAGATTCCTTTCCATCGTATTCCAGTGGCGATTCCTTGGTGTGTTACTATGGAAATGGGGATCAGATATAAACAAAACTTTTTGGTAAATCCAGAAGCGAGTGCTACCGATATAGTGCTGACGTGCATAATTCCCTTAGAATTAAAAAAAAAGAACTAGTAACGATCATATATGGACTAACTTGAGAACTTAATAACGAAATTAATAACCTTGAAACTTCAAGCATAATTTTAAATGATAAAACGGATTTTGTGCACCATTCTTTTCTTAAAACAATAGTAGATGCAATGCAATGCTGTGATGGAAAACAGGGCTAGCTCAGTTTGCTATATATGCAAAGCTTTGCCTAAAGATATGGATAATCTTTATCTTATTCGTTTGGATTGTAAACCCTTCACGTGAAAATACGATTTATAGAAGCTCTTTTACATATATCGTACAAGATTGAAAACAAAAACTTGCAGGCCAGAGGGTGTGGAGAAAAACTGGCACTTAAACAAAAGAAAGAACTTTTGCAGGACGCATTAAGAACTGAGCTTGGAATTTTAGTTGATTTTCCAAAACAAGGAAACACCAATGACGGCAACACAGCCCGAACATTTTTCAAAGATCCAGCAAAAACCGCTCGAATAATAGACTTTAATACGGAGTTGGTTGAACGATTTTCGATTGTTTCAAAATCAAAATACATATATCTGGTATTATAAGCCCATATAAGTGTTCACAAAATTTTGTTGCACGGATTTGACATAATAAACAGTTTGCCAATGGCTATCGAACAGCTTTCGGAAGATGTTTTAGAAGCCCGTCAAAATGATACAAACAATTTTCGAAGTGGGGTTTCCAGAAAAATGTCCCGCATCGCAACCAATACCGATATTTTGCATAATATGTTAATATCCTCTGATAATAAATAAATGATTCGCCACAACGACGTCACAGAGATGCTGAACGCTTGAGTTAGGCTTTCTGCAACTGAAGCCTCAGCGGCAGCAATATTCTCGACACTACGGGCACTTCTTTGTCTCACTGCCACGGGAATATTTTGTACAGTGCCTGTGAATCAAAATTTGTCCACTAGACACTAAGTTTTTGATCTGCTAGGATTATTTTCTTGCTTATTTTGAATGGCCATGTATTCGATATTTACTAAAGATGGAACAGTGAAGAAAAATTATACTGTAGAAAATATGGTAGTTCGATGGCGTTCCCAGCTCTGGTTTTAAGAAATACAAATTCATCTGCTGGAAAAGTAGTCCTTAATTAAGCCTAAAATTTAGTTCAGTAACCTTGAGTATTGAAAAAGAATCTTTGGATTAATTAAATGTGGTACTAAACTCCTGAAAAAAAATATCAATACTAAAGGTTTGAGTATTTGCAAATATAATTTGTTTAATTTCCGGCAACGGCCTAGTCACTGATAAAGCATCGGTTCCCAGTCGTTCTTTGACTTTCAAAGAGAAAACAAGTGTTTATAAGTGGATAGAAGATAATTTTATATTAAAATGCATTTGTAAGGTTTTTCACTTACTAAGTAGGCAGTAAGCCACAGTTTTTAATAACTAATCAGCAGCCTAGTGGAGGTGGCATCCGAAGATAGCTCCAAGGGTCGTGGGTTCGAGTCCCAGGCGGAGTCGACAAGAAATAGTATCGCTTTTTGTCATAATAGAGAAATAATCGATTTTATCAACTGGGAAGAAAGGGAAATGGAGAAGGAGAAGAAAGCAGGGGTATCGAAAGAGGGTGAAGACTCTGAACTCCCTGAGTACGTCTCTGACGGAGGAGAAGGGCAATATAGGCCTCCGAAGAATAGATCGGAGCCAGAGCCGTCGACAAAAAAGGCGTTGGAGGTGGATCTGGACCTCCAAAATGAAGCAAGGTTGATGAAGGACCTGCAAGCCAAACAGGCTACCATCAGCCATTATGAGGAACGCCTTAAGAAACTTAAGGAGGAGATGGAGCCGCTACTCAGCCAACTGAGGCTAAAACAAGAAGCTCGCCGCCAAAAAGAAGCAGCGGAGCGAGCTCAGCAACAACAACAGCAGAAACAAAAAGCCAAACAACAACCACAGCAGCAACAGCAAAAGCCCGCAACCAAAAGCACAGGAGCGGAGCAAAATAGAAAGGCTCCATCAGCAGTGACAGGCCCAAGTTCTGAGGGCTCATCGACCTCAAATAAAACAATGCAGCAGCAACAACAGCAGCCGAAACAGCAGCAGCAGAAACAGCAGCATCAGAAACAGCAGCAGCAGAATCAGCAGCAGTAGAAGAAGCAGCCGCAGCAACAGCAGCAGAAACAGAAACAGAAGCAGCAACACCAGCAACAACCACAGCCCAAGAAGGAGAAGGTGCCACCAATTAGGACCTACCGGGTTAACCTACAGGATTAAAACAGGTATGTAAGTCGGCCACTAAGGGCAATTTTGTAATAAATATTCTGAATGAAAAAGAAAAGCGGTATTCGGTACAGTGCTTCTCACTGGCCGAATACAAACTACTGAAAGAAGTGCTTAAGCAGGCCACCGCTGAGTTCTTCAGCTTCACGCCGAAAAGCGAAAAATATAAGACGGTCCTACTGAAGGGCATAAGTTCCTGCACGGAACCGGAGGCGCTCTTAGCTGAGCTCCGCCAAAAAGCCATCGACGATCTCGATTTCTTCGGGGTCAAGCCTTTCACTACGGTGAAGTCCAGGCGAGGGGGTTACAGGCTGCAAATGTTCCTCGTAACATTATCGCCCCAAAGTAGGCTTGAGAGTCTGAGGGAAATCAAATGCCTCGACTATCAAGCCATACACTGGGAGACATTAAAAAGGCACGACGACATTTTACAATGTACGAAGTGCCAGAGAGAGGTTCGGCCATGCCGGAGCCAACTGCAATATGCAGTTGCGCTGCGTCAGGTGCTCCGAAACCCACATCAAGGGAGAGTGCAAGCTGGGGAATGAGCGGGTTGAGGATTTGACCCAGCTCAAGTGTGTCCTTTGTGGAAACCAAGGGCACCCGGCTAGCTATAGGGGTTGCCCTAAGGTCCAACAAATCAAACAAAAAGAGGCCAGTCAAAAAGCCGAAGAAAGTCGAACAGTTCGACAGGCTCCTACACAAAAATTCGTGGATCCCAAATTTTCCTACGCCCAAATGGTGTCAGGAAATGGGAACACGAGACAGGCTCCACCAACGGTTGCCCCAAAGACCCCTGTACCTAAGGCACCAGAGGTGCAGCCTGACATTGTAGCCTTGTTGTTGAACATTCAAGGTCAACTTACAGGACTGCAAAGTCAGATAAAGGAGCAAGGCAAAAGGGTAGACCATCTCTACTCTTTGTTGCCTGGCCTGGCGCAATTTAGACCATAATGGGGGCGCTGCCGGAGACGCGCCTAAAAGTCCTAGCTGTGAATGTAAATTCACTGATTAGGATTGAACGAAGAGCCAATATGTTCCAATTGTTGAAAGACTACAGTCCCGGTGTGTTTATGGCTAGCGAAACTAAGCTAAACCACAAACACAAATTGACTCATAAAAAGTACAATATCGTAAGAAGAGACCGGCCCGACTCCACTCAAGAGGGCGGTGTCGCTCTCTTTATACGAAAAGGCATTAATTATAAAGTCATATACAACAATGAATTGCGAAAGCTCAAGACGCTAGAAGTTTGCGTTGTATGCATCTCTCTCACTCAAGGGAAGCGGATGTATATGATTGCGGCTTATGCGGCTGGAGCTCCGCAGGTTACTTACTTTGCTTCAGAACTCGAGATTCTTTTTAGGGAACTGAAACTAAGCTTGGAAGAAAACTATTTCATCTTGGCCGGTGATTTGAACGCAAAACATGAAGATTGGGGAAATCAACATAGTAATCCCAGAGGTAACCATCTTTTTAATTTGATGAATCTTTACAGCGTTGAATATGGCGTCGACCTGCTGGCTACTGAAAAGCCATCGTATCCAAGAAGCGACTCCTTTCTGGATCTTTTGCTGTACAACACAAGACTGACAGTTACAGACAAAGTGGGTAATCACCCTCGAAACTGCTTACAGACAGTCGAGTACGACAGTGATCACTGCGGACTGGCTGCTGTAATGCAGATACCGAACGAACGCGTGGAGCTGGAGGAATACGTTGCAACACACTCTTACAATTACAGTAAGATGCGCTGGCCTCGTTTCACCAACGCCTTAGCGAGAGAACTTCGTTCGAGTAACATAGCCCCACCAAACAACAGAAACCTGACAAATACAGAAATTGACCAACATTTACAACAGATGGACGAAACAAGAAAACGAACAATGGAACGGACAATACCAAAGTACGAAGAACGGGACCAAATGGACGCTTACAGAAACGCGACTATTGACGCACTACGTAAGCACAAGAGTGGCCTACTGACAAGACTCAAAAACTTGTACAGACGACTTACAGACCCACACGACTTGGAGGTTAGGACACTGAAGTCGTTAATAAAAAATGTCAATCTGTTGATTAAGGAGAACTACAGGTTATCAATTAACAAGTACTGGGACCGCGAGATCCGGTCAGTTAATTCCAGTGACCTTAGTATGTTCCCTAAAATCAACAAGATATTCAGGAAAAAGAACGACAATGACCTTCCGTGTCTGAAACTCCAAAGAACTGAAGAGAACAGAGACGTACTCAGGACAGCGCAAATAGATCCACAAGAAGCCATCTTTGACGATGACTTTTTTATAATTGAAGATCCGAAGGAAAAAGTGGAGGCGGTGGGAGCTGCTTTCCAGCAAGTGTACAAGGTGAATGCTAGCACTCGCCCCAACCACGACCTGGAAAACAGAGCCCTACTTAATCATTTTTACCTTCGAAATGATATAACACAATGGCGATCTGAGAACCGCGGTTTCATGCGGTTCAATGAAGATTCCTTGGCAAATGCCATAATCGCCGAGCAAACGGGTCCAAGTCCCCTGTTAGTGACGAAGGTTGAGCTTCAGCTCATCTTCAACTCAATAAAAAATAAAAAGTCAGCTGGTGTCGATGGTACTAAGACATTTACCGATGGAGGCAATTGACATTTACACCACACTCTTCAATAATGCACTGAATAATGCATATTATCCAATGCATTGGAAGACCGCTGTGGTCCATCTTCTCCCGAAAAAGGGAAAGGACAACTCCAACCCGCCAAATCTTCGGTCGATAAGTCTTCTTCCGAGCATCAGCAAAGTTTTCGAAAGATCATCAATAGGGCTCTGACTAAGTGGGCTGCGGACAACAAAATAATTCCGGATAAACAGTTCGGGTTTAAGGCGGGTCATGACACAATTCATGCTGCGTCTAAATTCGTTTCTGATATCCAATGGAATAAAACAAAACAACAATGCACAGGTGCTGTTTTGGTTGATTTGGAAAAGGCCTTTGACACCGTATGGTTAGAGGGTCTTTACCTAAAACTGAGCAGGCTTGGCATAAGCAAGCCATTGTTGTATATACTTTATGATATGCTTAACGGTAAAAAGTTTGTTGTCAAAAGTGGCAATGTAACTTCTACCACAACATGCTCAATTAAAAATGGTCTTCAACAGGGAGCGGTGAATTCGCCGATTCTCTTCAGCATTTACACCAGCGATCTGATAGGTAGTCTTACAAAGGCAATTGCGTACGCCGACGATCTAATTGCGTACAGAACGGCCCGAAAGGTTGAGGTTATTAGAATTCTCTTGCAGCGTGATTTCGACAAGATTCAGCGATATTGCGACGACTGGAAACTGAAAATAAATGTCCATAAGTCGGAGACAATTCTGTTCCGGACTCCGTTGGCTAGGGCCACGAGGTATACGTGCAAGAATTGGCGCAAGATGGTTATCGTTGATCTTCACGGGCAGCCATTAGCGAGCAAAAGTGTAGTTAAGTACCTCGGTATCTGGTTAGATCAGTATTTATATTTCGACAGACATATAAATGCTGCTCTGACCAGGGCCAGAGGAGCCTTCGCTCTGACGAAACGGCTGTTTTTTAGCAGTCGGCTTGACCCCAGAGTGAAGGTAATTTGCTACATGGCCCTCATACGGCCGATGATCGTTTATGGTTGTCCTGTGTGGTTCAACGTTGCCCCTTCCCAGATGGAGAAGTTTCGGGTGTTCGAGTGGCAGTGTTTACGATGCTGTACCGGCTTATATCGAACAGCCGAATCTTCTTACGTGCATTACTATTCCAACGAGGTCCTATACAACGGGGCTCGAATCAACAGAATTGACAATTTCGTTATAAAACTCGTTCGAGGTCACATTGCAAGGGCTATGTCTTCGACCAACAATTTAATTTTCGGGGCGTTCTATCCGAACGACGAGTATTTTGAAAGTGCACGCTTGAACGGCTTCATTCCACCAGAGGCATTCCTCTTTTTAGATAGATGCGGTCTGATACAGGATAGATTGGCAGTTCCGTTAATCTACCACGTCAGACGACGAACCGTGGATAGGCGACTCCTGTACAATCGGGACGTCATGGCACAAGGCGGAGCAGAGCTCCTTCGGTTCAGTAGGGCTGTGTCCGAAAGGGACCGAACTGATAGGGTGAAGCAGGAGAGCCAGTTTTGGTGGCTTCAATCGGCACTTGATAGTGAGTAGTCGGGATGGGGTTTAAAGCCTTGGCCGGCTTACATACTTGTTTTATAGTTTTAGGGTTTAGTTTTAAGTAGAATAGGCATGGTGGCACAAAAAAAAACAAACAAAAAAAAATACAAAACAAAAAAAAAATTAAAAAAAAACATGGAATAATCCCAAAAAAAAAAAAAAAAGACAAAATATGAAAAACAAAAAACGTTAGATAGTTAGATTTGCTGCTGTGGTTGCTCTAGTTTTAAGTAGTTTATAGGTAGACTAGGTAGTTTAAGTTAGCTTTAAGTTTTATATTAAGGACCTTATTTTAAGTAGTTTTTAAGTAAAAATAAAAAAGGATATTGACATTAGTTTTTTCTAAATTTTCTAATGAATACAAAAATAAATAAAATGAATTGAAGTTAAATAGATCTTAGGGCCGAAAGGCATTAGCAATAAGTATTATTGTTAAACTTAGAGTGTCCGTATGGGACCAGTAAGTTAGTTGTAAGTTATGGATAATTAGGCTAGTTTTATGAATTTTTGTCTAGCTTTAAGATAGTCTTAAGAATGAATTAATAAAAAAAATGAATTTTGGAAAAAAAGCATCGGTTCTCATCGATCACCGAAATCAAGCATCAGTGAGCGTGGTTAGTTCTTCTGTTCTGATTGTTCTTTCTCTTCTGTCCTTCTGTCTTGTATTAATGTCTTGTGTTGTTATCACCTTATATAGTCTAGTCGCTCAAGGTGCTGTGTTCTCTACTTTGTACATTTATGTGCTGAGTAGTGTGAAATGTAATGTAATTTGTTTAATTTAATATTATAACCATATGTTTAGTTATTTATACATGTGTAGTAGTTTGTGTATAAAATAGCAAAACGTTTTGCAAATATTCAAGAAATTGTACAAAAAATAGCAACAAAATATTTTATTTACCCATTAATTTCAAACTAAAGCGTCTGTAAAAAAATGTTTCATTCAGTCATTCTTGAAGCTGTCAAAACTACGTCATTACTAAAATATAAATACGACGCACGCTTTAAAAGGGTATTGTAATTTCTAAATTTCTGTACAAACAAAAATTTGGGATCATTAAACAACTTCTCGATCTATACAATAGAAAAATTTGAGCTGCTGAAATAATTTAGTGGCGTGAAGAAAACCGAGTAAGACGCTGAAGAACAAGTGAAAATATTAATGCTAGCCCCTGGTGTTAAGGAAAACTCGGGTTTCTCCATGGTATTTGTCGATCACATCCTCAACTTGTTACTAGTTGATGCGGTTTGGGGTACAGTTGTGATTGTTGCCGACACATGACTAGGAAATTTGTATAGTCGAAATTAAAGGTGCCGTGTAAATAAAGCCAAGTGAAGTTTGGACAAATTTTAAGAATTGGCCTTATTTCACTTTTGTTAAGTTTAATGAAGTCCAATTTCCAACAGTTGGTCTTTTTACACTTAAACAAAGTGAAATAAACCAAATTGTGTTTTCTCACTTTCCACAGTATGGTTTGTATTAATACAAAGAAATTTTTCTTACACTCAACCTCGCACCTACCCCAAATCTTATAGTCGGGAGGGTTGCAGAGGGGCAGCATGTCCGCCCCCTTTTAATACTTTACCTCAGAAATATGTTGGTCTTATTTCTCAAAATAACTTGGCCTTATTAAACTTCGTCAAAGTTAAAAGTGCAATAAGACCAATTCTTAAATGTTGGTCTTATTTCACTTGGCCTAATTTCACGGAACCGAAATTAAAAGCTATTGATGTGGATGACACATCAAGGCGGTAAGAGCTACTGCTCACACAAACGACGAAACAATTGAAATTTTGTTTTCATTTCGATTTCGAAGATCCTAATGGCCAGCAAGATCTTGCGATTTCATACCTTCAAACTTTTATTTTAACTTGCTGGAAAGATTATGTTTATTTTTTTATAATGTGGCGCAACAGTTCTTAGAGAACCTGGGCCTAGTGACTTACAACTCTGAACCATTCCTGTGTGCGGGTGATGTTGTCAGGGATGTATTATGTCTATACTGATGCCAAAATCGATTCAAGAGTTAACAGCCGAATTCGTGAATTTGTGGAGGGAAAATTTCATGAAAAAGATATGGTGGAATGATAATGTCTTGTTGTGTGAAACACTATTCATGGTTTCACACCAAACCATAACCCACCTCAATTCATGTTCATGTTTCATGTTCAAGGCCAATGTCAGCACCAAAGTATTCGAAATGATAAACAAACATTCGATTGTTTGGTGCACGACATAAATCAAAACAAACACCTGGTTGACGATTCAGTAACCCGTATACTGAAGCGTCATCAGAATTTTGTAACAAAAAGATTGCGGCCAAATAATGAACTGAAATGAACTTTGCGAATGCACTAAATGCTGACGCAATATAAATAAAGTAAAAGAAATATGTGTGTCATATAAAATAAAATACAATAAAAAGAAATATGAATAATAAATATAATAAAGAAAATAAATAGGTAATAGGCAAATTGTTCTGATGAAATAGATTATGAAATTAACGATTAAGAAATTAATGTTAAGTGACATAGTTTTAATTTAGCAATGTAAGGTATTATTAGGTATAAATAGTTGGTAAGATTTAGCAGTAAGTCAATTGTGAATTGTAAATCGTAAATTGTAAATTGTGAATTGTAAATTGTAAATTGTGACGCCCTGTTCATTTGAGCTGAAACATAAATTGTGAATTTTCCCACCGCTATCACCAGGAATAAACTAGTAAACTTAAAAAGGTACTTTATATTGTTTTAATCACTATCTTGGTTTCAGGAAATCGGCGCTTTGACGCCTAGTTCTCTGGCTTGGGAAGCCTTTAAAATATCCCAACTATAGGAATATAAATAAAAAGAAATATCTCATTAAAAGCATACATAACATTGGCGCAGCCGGTAGGATGGTGAGTCAAGTTGGAGTTAAAACAAAGACTTAAAAACCTGAAGGCTACTCCACTTCAGGAACACCATCAATACCTACATATAAACTAATGTGTTATAATGAGATATTTCTTTTTATTTATATTCCTATAGTTGGGATATTTTAAAGGCTTCCCAAGCCAGAGAACTAGGCGTCAAAGCGCCGATTTCCTGAAACCAAGATAGTGATTAAAACAATATAAAGTACCTTTTTAAGTTTACTAGTTTATTCCTGGTGATAGCGGTGGGAAAATTCACAATTTATGTTTCAGCTCAAATGAACAGGGCGTCACAATTTACAATTTACAATTCACAATTTACAATTTACGATTTACAATTCACAATTGACTTACTGCTAAATCTTACCAACTATTTATACCTAATAATACCTTACATTGCTAAATTAAAACTATGTCACTTAACATTAATTTCTTAATCGTTAATTTCATAATCTATTTCATCAGAACAATTTGCCTATTACCTATTTATTTTCTTTATTATATTTATTATTCATATTTCTTTTTATTGTATTTTATTTTATATGACACACATATTTCTTTTACTTTATTTATATTGCGTCAGCATTTAGTGCATTCGCAAAGTTCATTTCAGTTCATTATTTGGCCGCAATCTTTTTGTTACAAAATTCTGATGACGCTTCAGTATACGGGTTACTGAATCGTCAACCAGGTGTTTGTTTTGATTTATGTCGTGCACCAAACAATCGAATGTTTGTTTATCATTTCGAATACTTTGGTGCTGACATTGGCCTTGAACATGAAACATGAACATGAATTGAGGTGGGTTATGGTTTGGTGTGAAACCATGAATAGTGTTTCACACAACAGTCTTTTTCCATTTTGTTAAGAGCATAACTACCTCTTTACATTGAAATAAACATCCTTTAAGTTCTTCTGAACAAATAAAAATGAAAACAAAATTTGTATCGAAATATATCGAAATTAAAAAAGAGTCTGGAATGCAACCCACACTGGTACCTTCTTTTACTGTCTGTCGATTTGTCTTGCTTAAAAGTTTTCATGGTCTTTTAACAAAGTTGCCATTTGAATTTTTCTAAAAAAATTAACTAAAAATTACCAGCATTTCTTAAAAGTTTTTATTTCTTAAATAAACAAAAACAAATTGGATAAATGAACCTAATTTGAAGTCAAAATCTTCTATTGTTCACGAGATATCGAGATATCATCAATTTTTACCAATTTTGGGACTGTTTTCTGTAGATTTTATTTTTTATGAAAAAACGGACAGTTGGATTTTTATAAAAAATTTACTGAATGTCGAAAACAATATTTTCTGTGAGATAAAGTTTGTTTGAAGCCAATATTTTTAATTTTTGAAAAGATATTTGAATCGAAAGTAAATTTTTACTAAATTTTAGTATTATTTGTTTTATGTCTTTATTTCTTGCAAAAAAAACTATCATTTCGATTTTTCTCAAAATTTGAACAAATGTTGCAAACAATATTTCTTATAAGACAAAATTTGTTTAAAGCCATAATCTCAAATGTTTATAAAGATATTTGAGTCGAAAATCAATTTTTACCAACTTTTAGTAATGATTTTTTTTATGTTTTTATTTTTTATAAAAAAAAAGTGAATTCGATTTTTCTCAAAATATTACCAGATGTCAAAACCGTTATTTCTCGTTACATAAAATTATTTTGGAGATAAAACCATTTTTTGTTCGTAAAATATTCCAGGTGACAAATATTTTTTTTGCAGTTTTTTTAAATTAAAAAAAAACAGTTAATGGGATTTTTGTTTGGTACCACGTTACTATATTGTCGTCGTTCTATGAAAACTCCCTAAGTCCATTTCCGCAAAAATGAAATAAATACACCAAGTTCTTGAAAATGACAAAATTTATATTTTCTCAAAACTTCCTAAGCTCTACGATGTACAATTTTTGAATTATGAAGAATTAAAACTGCCAAAATCTATTAATTTGTATATTGATTTCAAACTTCAAATGCAAATATCTCAAACACACAAAAAATGGACTTAGGGACTTTTCATAGAACGACGACGATATATAATATAGAATTTAATTCAAGTCTCTAGCGTTATTGGTTCGTGAGATATTTTGAGTTAACCAAAATGTTTACTTTTTTTTAAATTGCTATCGTAAAAAAACCACCCACCCTTCCCGAACGTGCGGACATACGAACGTACACACACGCACGCATAGACATCTCTCTAAAAATCATTTATTTCGACTCTAGGGACCTTGAAACTTCGAGAAAAATTTTCAATTCGACAAATAAAACCGATTAGGTACAATAACTTCCTATGGGAAGCTAATAAAATTCAATAATTTCTCCTATTGATTACTTGTAATCACAATCAAACATTCAATCGATTACATAATTCAATTATGTATTCTTACCCAACTACTGGTGTAAACTATATAATTTTTTGAACAATTTGTATACATACACACATATGTATATGTATATGCATAATAAAAATAAAAATTTAAAACAATCGTTTATCGTAAAAAGTTCAAAGTCAAACTTCAAACAAACTTATACGAGAGAAATCCCTTTTGGTATAAGTTTCAAATAAAACCTACCTATACCCATAACGTTTTGCATCCTCGACCTCATCAGAGATCAGAATAGCACAGAAGCACAAGAGTATTACAGTTACAGTAGTAGCGCAGCAGCTACAAAGTGTATCGAATAAATATTTTGTGTCCACTTCCTTTTATCACCGAATCCATCTCATCTCGTCAAAAAAATGACCAAAACAATAAAACTAACTCGCCTGGATGATTTTCTCGTGAAGTTGGACTTCTGTTTTATATTATATTAGATATGGTACCCCACTAGAGACAAATAGTTCTTTCTTTCATTTCTTCCGAATGTTTTATTCTTTCATTTAAGTTTTTTCTTCTTCTTACAGACAATAATTCTGTTTGCTTTCAGGAGTTAGGTAGGTTGAGGATATCTACCTTTTTTGGGATAACTTTTTGTTTAGCCAGTCCTCATCTTAGGGGTATACAACATCCTCCTACATATTGTTGGGGTAGTTTTTTCTTTTTTTGATAGTGGGACAGTTATTTAGACGTAGATAAGATATATACATATATGTATGTATGTATATGTTTAATGTACCTTTAGCTCTAGTATTGCAAAGTTTTTCATTTTCCAGAGTATGGAAGAATAGGAAATTGCCTGAGAGCGGCTTGGGCGCATTTTATTTGATGAATTTCTTTTGTCAGAATTTGTTGAACAAGTCTCTGTTTAGAAACTGATATTATGTTTGCTTTTTGAGGGAAAATTCTCGGGAGGTATTTGTGAAAGTTTTTGAAATTTTTAACGGTCAACTTTTTTGGCAAAGCAGAATAACTAAGACTCGGGCTTTATCCTGAAGAAATGGAAGCTATTTGACTTTTGAAATTTTTGCAGAATAAAAAGAATAAAAAACAAAAATGATGATGATAGGTATAATGTTCATCAGTTCTGTTGCACTGAATAACGTGAAGAAAGAATGCAAGTTACAACTTTATTCTTTTATGATCAAAGTTATCTTAATGGCAAATGCATAACAAACACAAAATATGTAGAAGTAAGATGTTTATGTTGAGAAGGTAAAAATTTTCAATTTAAAAATCAATTTGTTAAAAAATGCAATAAAATATTGTTTTACAAGTTTAGCAATTGTTTTATTTCAGGAAATAACAGGTTATCCATTTTGCGGTTTCAAAAGTATAGGGCTGGAATTCGACATCTGTCAAACTAAGTTGTTAAACCAATTTTTTTTTCGTTCAGTTAAAAGTTGGACATTTACGAAAATGTATCGTTTAACTATCGCACAACACATACAAATTGTTAAGACCTACTGCAAAAATGCTGATTCTGCCAAATCCACATATCGTGCTTTAAGAGGAGATTATAGTTTACATAATCGTCAAACTACGCAAGCGATTGGCAAAATTGTGAAGAAATTTGAAAAGACTGGATTAGTTACAGATACTTTAAGGCCTGCTCTGCTGTAAGTAAAAGTGTTGCCGAAGACCAGAATGTGTCGATTCCTCATTGTTCTTAGGAATTAGGACTGTTTTACGGCACATTATGGCGTATTTTGCATTTGGAATTACATCTACATATATAAAATCCAGCTCACACAGCAACTGAAGCCAACTGGCCATTCACAACGTCGTAGATATGTCGAATGGGTGCTTGAACAACAGACACGGTGGAAGGAGATTTTTCGAACAAAATTGTCTTCATTGACGAAGCACATTTCTCACTCCGTGGATATGTTTATAAACAAAATTGTCATATTAAGGGTTCTGAGAATCCTCAAGTATTTAAAGAGAGGCCATTACATCCACAAAAAGTCACTGTTTAGTGTGCTCTTTGGTCCGAAGGTGTGATTGGAGTTTATTTCTTCGAAAAAGACGATGGAACAACTGTCACCGTAAAATGGATAGCCCTGTATAATTGAAATAAGAGTTTTATTTCATTTAACAATATTTTTGTGTGTTGATTCATATTAATAATCAACCACAAAGTTGATGACGCCAAAGTGATTCGTTTAACGATAAATCACAATTTTTCAAGAAGTTTAGAGATTTCATTCATCTAGCACAATTTTAAGCTCATACTCGTACACTGCAGGACTTCAATAAAAAGACTCCACGCTAAGCAAAGCGCAAACAAAAATCACTTGATAATCTTTATAGGCAATTTAACGAAACCCAAGATCGAATCGATGCAAAACAAATTGAACTCAGTGAGATTTCAGAATTGTATCAAAATGTACACCCAGAAAAAGATTCCATTGATGACCAATACATCACTATTTCAGAACTTATCAAAAAAGTTTTGAAAACGGAAGACAAATTAAAACCAAAAAAATGACAGCAATTCCCAGGTCTTGCGATTTGACACTACTGAACTTTACATTATTACATTACATTACATACTACTCAGCACATAAATGTACAGAGTAGAGACACAGCACCTTGAGCGACTAGACTATTTAAGGTGATAACAACACAAGACATTATTACAAGACAGAAGGACAGAGGAGAAAGAACAACACAGAAAGAACACATGACAACAGCACGCGGTAGGTTTCGAGACGGTAACCCATCTTTCTACTAACCACGCTGACTGATGCTTGATTTCGGTGATCGATGGGAACCGAAGCTTTATCAGTGACTAGGCCGTTGCCCTACTGAACTTTTTTTTGTAGCACTACACGAAAGACCGTGTCTATGCAGATAAACCTCAAACTCTTGAGCACTTAAAAACCAACATTCGTCAAGTTATGGCTGAGATAAGCGTCAAGAAAAAATCACATGCTTAAAAATAATAAGCCAGCAGAAATCCAATAAATGTCAAAATGTTTTCAAACAGACCAATGTCCATGTCAAGTCACCTTATTTTGACAAATCTAAGCCCCATATTCAGTTAATAAGATAGGTTGCAGTAGCATTAGCCAACATTGAAGACGATGAACAAAAGTTTACCCAAATATTGGTTAACATGGAAGGTTACGTTTTGAAAATGGTAGTAAATTCAGCACTTGACAATAGGATCCAGTAGAAATATGGGGAATTTGAAAATAGACTCATCAAGAGCTACTGTTGATACAAAACTCAGGCATCTTTTTCGTGGAGAAGATGTTGTAGGTAGGTAAAAAACAAGTGAAATTGTTGTCATTAAAAGTCTTGCTTCAAACCAATGCAACACAACTCTTTTGAGGACATTCTTTTTCGAGAAAATTCCACACCAATGTCGAGTTTTGCTGACAATTTTAACTAAAACAATCAGCTTAGACAATTTGGCTCAAATGGCTGACAAATTTTTTCATATTATTGGTAATCCAGCAGTATATAAATTTCAGACCAATAAAAGTTAGATAGTCCAACTATTCAAGCGGTATCGCCTAACATGAATAATAAAATTAAAATAATGAGCAAAGCTGTTCAAGATTTGACAGAAAAGGTGAACAATTTAAAGAAGGACATCCGTTTATTCAGATGCAGATTTCGTAAAGCATCGCGTTAACGATGAAGATCAAACTCTAAGCATAATACTACCGGTAATATTAACAATCCAAATAATCTATGCTATTTTCACAGAAGGTTCGGGAGTAATTCCGAACGCAAACAGGATTTTTGAAACTTTCTAGGTATGTTTATAAAATTATTTCCGTTGTAAGCAATTCGAATGTTTAACCCTCCATAAACAATGATGACAATGATGTCAATGAAAATCAAAAGTAAGTAAATTTTCCAAGTGTTTGCTAATTTGTTATTTTCAAACAAACAATTAATGCTTTTAAAGACTATTTAAAGCATTTGAGATTATACATCGATTAACCAGTTACAGAAATTCCATAAATTTCCATACCTAACTGCCAAAGGACAATCCCAGCGGGAAATAGCAAATTCAGAGAGAATGAAAATTAATCCAATTAACAAATCGCAGTGTTTGTCTACTAAACCACCCACCACCCCTCCATTTACACCCCCCTCCTTACCTCCTTCTTCGCGCATATTCTAGAGAAACTAAAACTTGGTATACAAAATACATTACAATATATAGTTGAGCTACTACGAGTAGGTATATGACATTCAGAAATAAGTTTACAAAATTTCCATTTAGCTGGAGAGCAACCTGAATTTCCCGTGAGGCAAGTTCCTAAACTTTAACATTTAATATTCGTTCACTAGAAATCCGCAAGGTAAATGACAAAATAAAACAAATTAGGTAGACGACAAAAATAATGCATCCGATGAGAATTGAACAAAGCATTTCAAACTATGATGACGAGAAGACTTTGACAGGACCTTTGGAAGCACTCAAAATACATCGCACGCCCTGCGTTTTGCGCTCTGTGCCCTAAACGCCCTATGCTACACGCTGCAAACCGAACACCGAACACCGAATACCGAACACCGCACGCCTTATACCCTAACCAAACCTGAAACGAATGTTGGTGACACAAAATTCTGGTTTAGGCATGATGATGGAAGGAACCCCCTGCTATGGATTTAAAGGAATTTCCTTGCATACTGGAATTTGGTTAAAAGGGTCTCTGTGGAAAGTTTCTCCGGAAATCCCTCAAGCTATGTTTCTCCTTTCCCACAAAATCAAGCATAGTTAAACATTCTACCATCAGCCGGCGGGATGATGGGTTCCATTGCGGGAGGCGGCGGCGGCTGCGGTGGTTTGCTTCACTTCAGAGTACTAAATGTTCGGGAGAACTTTTGCTTTGTCGCCATTGCCAAACCCAATCCCAATACCCATACCCAAAGAGAAAGAGAGAGAACATTTTTGGAGGAAGGTTTAAAGTTTCCACAGCTAACCGGAATTCCATAGCTCGTCGTTGTCGCTGCGGAGTCATCGTCCATCATCGGGCGAAAAACTTCTCAAAACTTTGTGCGACAAAATAATCTTTTGATAAATGACACTGGCCCAAAAATAACTGTTGCCAGGACATTTCATATTTTCGGGTTTTTCTTTTTATTTTTGTACTGCTACAATACTTTCTCTTCTTCTCGCTATATTGGTATATGGGTTGAATCTATAGTAATTGTGGAAGCAGGAAATATTTGAGATACTTTGTGAAAGTTTGCCTCCGATCCACTTCACTCCGCTCCGCACCGACTCTAACTCAAGTTCTGGTTATGTTGCTGGTGCGCTATTATTGCATGTTAAGATTTGCCATATTTTTCAGTCTTGCATGACACAAAGTGTACAAAGATGAACCATTTTTAATCGTAAGATTTTTATTTTTATTTAATAATAATGGTTTGCACTCATATAAACGTCCCCAGATGGCTGCTGCGGCAGACTTAAGTGCTGGGTTTCTAGAAATTGATGTAGAATTTTATGTTGAATTTTGTTTTGTTTGTTGCCGGCGCTCGGTGTTGTTGTTTGTAGGTGGTTCACATACATTAATGTGTCATAGGGACGTCTTTGGAAAATGCTTTATGATAAATTGTTGCATTATGGTTGGAGAATGAAATGAAGTACTTCGAATGGGGAAATAATTTTTGTATTCAGGTGAGTTTCATATTCTTTGTAATGTAGTATTTTTTTTTTTAATTTATTAAATAAAATAGTTTATACAGGATATATCAAACTTATGAACAGTACAAACGATATGTCTAGGAAGTTTTGTTTCCTTGTATAATATTAATTTCATGGACACAAAAGCAATTCAATCTTAGTGAAAAGAGGCAAAGAATAAGGGTTTTCAAATATATTTGTACCTGAATAAACAATCCAATATACTAAAAGTGAGCATTTTTCTTCTAAGACCAAAAAAGACTAAAAGAACTCCAATTAAACCCAAGTTCTACCAGAACTCTGCTTCTTCCATGCTTTTAAAAATATTGAAATAAAAATCTAACATCGTTTCTGTTTTAATAAAAATTTAAAGCTCAAATCTTTTGATTATTTTGTGAGTGAATTTTAATTGTTATACCAAAAAGAACATTTTAAGCCAAAATTAGGTACCTATATAAAAATAAAAATAAAATCCATGAAGCTACATTATTATATGCAATCCTTGCTCTCGAAATTACCAGTTAAATATTCATAAGGACTGCAGTTTGCACTTATGTTTCCTTCCATATTATTGAAATATCCAACGGATACCAACGGTTTTGTGTTTTTGTGTATTTCCTGTTACCTACATACTATATATTGCAGTTTCAGTATAGGTGCATATAGCGTACATATAAATAAAGGTATACATACACTTGCTCTATACATGTATGCAGGTAAGTTAAGCTCCATATTCATGGAACAAGACCACAATCATTACTTTTGCAACACACGTAACGATTGTACATTTTACTAATTAAATATTTATGCGGCAGCATTTAAGTGAAAATGAAAATAAATGCTCGTAGTACCACCAGTAATATAATAGCTTTGCATCAGGACCAGCCAAGTCAGCACTGCATCCAGTTTATACGAGTTACTCGACGAAGTGGTCAAGTTAAGTAAATAATTTAAACCAACAAATAAAAGTAAAGTTAAGTATAGTGATGCCTTTCTTAAAAAAAGTAAAAGGAATTCTTAGAGAATATTGTGAAAATACAAGTTTGGTAGGACTTGGATATATTTCTAATCAAAAGTAAGTGAATACAAAAAATGACAATATGGTAAACTTGAATTTCCTAAAATCAACTTCTTCCCCAGGATCCATTTAACAGAGAGGATATTTTGGCTGATTTGCATAATCATTTCTGCTGGTGGATCTTACTACCTTATTCGGGAATATCAAAACGCTTTTGAAAGTGAAGCCATAAGCTTGGTTATCGAGGGAACAGGGCCACAGGACAAAACGCAGTTTCCTGCTATTGCCATATGTGAGGATGGAAATGTTAAGGTCCAGTATGAAAAACTATCAGACTACATTAAGCAGTGAGTTTGATATATATATATATTTTTTTTTTAATATAATACACTCAAGGGAATTTTGTAACCGTTATTATGTCAAGGAAAGAGTGCGAGCTTTTTGAAAGGGAAAGAGGGTTTGAAAGAAGTTGTATGTATGTAGGTGCACATTGATTTTGAATTTCTGACTATTCCAATGACAGTGAAAGACAAGAGTGTCGAGAGGCATTCCACATTCACGTAGTGCGGCTAAAGAAAGAATATCTTAACAATGTAACCGAAGTTACACCCATGCACACTGGACTTTTGACAGCATTTTTGGCAACATCGCGTATATACATAATTTTTTCACAAGAGTTTGTTGGATATACACATACCGAGAATTTTAAGATTTCCAGTTTCCTTGATGGTTGTATATTATGCTTTAACGACATTGATTTTTCGATGCATTAAAAGTAACGGAGACAGAACAGATCCCTGCGGTACACCAGCATTGGTTTTGTGATTTCCAGATTGTAACCCATCCATTGCTACTTATATTAAAAGGTTCACCGGCCACGGTGGTCTTAAACGACTTGAAATCAATATTATTATAAAACTCTGAATTTTCATGCAAACAAGGTCTATTCTTTTCGCTTAAAGGGTAATTTTTAATGCAACGACGAAGGACAGATTCGTCTACAAACGGAACGAGCGCATTTTCGATAAGGGAACAGCTTTTGAAATAAACCTTATTTCACTGCTTGGTGAGATGAACCATAATATCCCTAGTGGATCTATTGCTTCGAAAGCCACACTGACGGTCGTGGATGTAAGCAAGACAAATGCTATTTTCCATCAACTCGGAACTTAACCTTGACAGTTAACGAGGAAAAGAAAGAATCAATCATGTTTTTCTACGAAGGACCAAAAATGTTTCCTTGAACTTTTTCTGGTTTTCCTTAGTTAACATTTCCTAGCTCCTTTTAATAAAAATCTTATTATGGACTAATAGTTAAACAATTTTCAGATTGGGTGCGCAATATGGAACAACTGAGTATAGCTATGACATTGAAGATTTTCTTCTTCGAGTTATATTCGAAAATATGTACAGCTTTGGGTCATTGAAACACTATTGTGAACCATTTTATGACTGTGATGATTGTGTTAAATGCCCCCAATCAGGCTATAAGAAACTTTCTGAATTGGTAAACAATATTTCTAGAAATTAAAGGTTAATTTTTTTGTTCTCAAACACAATTATGTTAATTTAGGTACGTCAAAATTGTTCTAATCTTATTGAAAACTGTAGCTGGAACGATAAACCATTCAATTGTTGTGATTATTTTCTACCACTGCAAACATCAGTTGGTCTATGTTTTGTTTTGAACTCTGAACAAACTACCAAAAGGTGAAATAAAAATGATAAAATGTTATTAAAATGGTTGGTTGTCAATTATTCATTCCGTCTATAGAAATGGTCCAAATTGGTTGGAAACTGAAACTGGATGGGATGTTGGGTTCGGGAGATTACAGATGGAAGTAACGCACCCTGTTCAGGTGAGAAGAAATCATAAACAAATTTACTAGAATTTTTTTTTTAAACATCTTCTAATCATCATTATTTTTATCAAAACTTAAATATTTATCTACAGTGGCCGACAAAAGTCTACGTATGGCCAGTAGTTACGTTTAAACTGTGTATTTTGTTGACATAATATTGACAAAAAACTTATAAAAAATCAAATCCGATGACGACACAATTTAGTTTCATATGAATGTGTCCATTGAACTTTTCTAAAAATGTTACCAGATGCCGAAAACGTCAATCTTCGCAACATATAATTGGTCAGTTAGTATTTCTATGATCTCAGAGATTGCCGACTTTTCATATTCTTAAAAATAAAAACAACATTTTTTATACAAACTTTTTTACTTTTGCTGTCAGAAATCTTAGAATAAAATTTTTAGGATTCGATAACTCGAGAATTCTATATCCCACAATTAAAATGAAAGAAACGAAATGTAAAGATGACGTGTATAATTATAAATAAATTGGGTGGCGCAACAGTCCGTGGAGAACTAGGGCCTAGTGACTTACAACTCTCAACCATTCCTGGATATAACTGTCATTTCTTTATATTGTGATAATATTGGTATGGTTCAATTATTTAACAAAATATAGGTCAAATGGCCGCGATCTCGGCAGCTCACCTCAATCCGATGGTCCAAATTTTCGATGGAGCTGAGGCATAATTGAGGTTCAATGCCGTTAATTTGCCGAATTATCTCATCCTTTAGATCTTGAATTGTTACTGGCTTACCGACGTACACCTTTCCTTTCAAATAACCTGAAAAAAAGAAGTTCAAAGGTGTCAAATCACACAATCTTGACGGCCAATTGACATCACCATGCCACGTCAAATAATACCACCATTTATTTTGTCGCGCAAAAGAGCCTGTGTTTCGGTAGCTGTGTGAAAAATGGCACATCCGTATCTTCCAATTCGGGTCATAAAAAGTTCCTTATCATCTCACGTGCATTGATTTTTCGACAATCACTCTTGGGTTATCATTCGTCCAAATGCGGTAATTCTGTTTATTGACGAATCCACTGAGGTGAAAAAATGCCTCATCATTGAAGATTATTTTCTTCGGAAATTGATCATCCACTGTTGCCATTTCTTGCCACCATTGAAGACGAAGACGCTTGAAATAGTCAAGAGCCTTTAGTTCTTGCGTCAATTGTACCTTGTACGCATGTAAATGCAAAAAAGTTATGCATAATGTTCATCAACGACGAGCGTGAGAGGTGCAATTGTTAAGCACGACCGACGACAAGTTGAGGTGGACGGCTCTTCAGTCACACTATTTCGAACAGTAGCAATATTTTCTGCACTAATGTTTTTGCATCTCCTACGGACCTGATTTGCTCAAATTTATACAGGATTTTTCAGATTGTACGCACGTTTGGACGATTAGATTGACCGAAAAAATCACGAAGTGTACCTACTATATGCATTTTGATTTGAACGCCTATTGTCATAATAAGCCTGAATAACTTTAACGCGTTGCTCGGTTGTGTATCTTTCCATGGTTCAACTTGTGTTAGTTTGAAATTGAAAAATGTCAAACGAAATGCAGAAAAGAACTTGACGTTTAAAAATGGTTCCCATTCAACATCGGCCCTTAAAATTAAACCACGCTTTACTTATTCTTTACAACGTTATTGAAACATGGAGTACCAACAAAGAAATCCCGAACGTACAAACGACGGATATGCATTTAAGCTTGAAGATTAAAGAAATGTCAAAATTTTGAGTTTATGGAATTGCATCAATTAAAATTGTAAGTCAATAAAACTTAAAGTTATCTGATTAAACGAAAGAAACAACAAGTGCTGAGGTGCAACTTCCAACGATACAGAAAAGTAGTTGTCAAAGCGTGGATACTGCTGAGGATAGCGCATTAATCATCATAAAATAAACCCTTAATCAAATCACATAAATAAAACATTGATTATAAAATATTTCTTGCTTCAAACTGTTTCAGATTACATTATTTTTCTTCATTTTAAACAGCTACAATTACTAAACGCCGAAGATGTTCCTTCGTTTTTTATTCAAGACCATATATACAGGATAATGCGCCTTCAGACTGATCAAGAAATACAACTAAGTGTCCAGAGTACAACCAATGATCCTGATGTTCGTGAAATATCACCAGAATTCAGAAGATGTAGATTTCCCGATGAGAATTTCAAAGATTCTTCATATAAATATTACAGTTTTACAACTTGTGTTTCGGACTGTCTTAAACGATTGCAGAATCAGACTTGTGGCTGTATAAGTTACAATTATTTAGTAAAGGGTTAAGTTAAAACTCCATAAAACTATTTTGATTTAAAAATTTCTAATTTTCTTTTTTTGAATGTTCAGATGACGATAAAAGTCCTCTTTGCGATTATGAAGGATTTCTGTGTTTAGATCAATCAGACCTCCTTCGTCCAAGGCCAACAATTCTCCAACCATGGCGTTCAAATGGGCTTGTTTGTAAATGTTTACCATCTTGCACTGAACATGAAATCAGTGTTGTACAAGCATCATCAAGGTGAAATCATTATTTTTTTTAAATTTAAAATCCAAATATATAAATTTAATTATATGTAGAGTAAATCATCAGGCGAAATTAAGTCAAATTCGAATAACACAAACAGTAGCAACTCAACAATATCGAAGGCAAACAGTTCGTACACGTTTGGATGTTGTTGTGACGATTGGAGGAATTCTTGGACTCTTCATGGGCGCTAGTATCTTAAGTGGAATTGAGATTTTCTATTTCTTTTGTGTTAGAATTGTAAACTTAACGAAGTCAAGTAATTAAAATTTATTCATTATTATTTGAATGCACTGCAATTAAATAAAAACTTGATTAAATAGCAATAGCAGCTTCACTCCTATACAACACATTCTAAGGACATTTTGATTACTTATATTAAATTTTATAAGAAGGATGTTTTTGTTTATTTAAACTTGGGAGGTATAGGTACATTGAGGCACTGCATTTATTAAACAAAAAAAGCAGAATTTCTATCTGATTGAATTCACACCATTGCATTTGCATACAGCTATAGCCTTCCTTTCCTACAACAATAATAAAATGTGTAATAACAAGCACATAAACACAACCCTTTCATAAAAGTCCTTAAATTCCTAAGAGAATGATAGTGGAATGCATGTCCTTTTGCATTTGATCGCAAAAGCTTCGTTCGTCTTCATCCTTTTTCCAATGGTTTAGGAACAAAACCCAGACAGACAGCTCTCTAGTCCTCTGCCTCTTCCTCTGCCTGCACAACGACAACTTAATATCTTACATCTTGATTCTAGATATTAATCGTTGATTTGAATATATAAAAGTGTGTACATTTCGCTGCATTCCGCAGTTGAGCGAATTTTTGTGATGCTGTTGTTGTACTTCTATACTGTACAGCAATACTATGCAGCTCAGCTCTTAGATACACGTTATAGATATGTACCTATAGCTTTGATGCGCTTCTTGAGCGAGTTTTATGTTTTCTTTGTTTTGATACGCTTAGGGAACAAAAATCTATTAGGTTTTGAGGAAAAGAAGTCGAGATTCTATAGAATTTTTTAGTTCTTTTTGCATTCGCTGCACTTAGTGTTTTCAAGATGAAATTGCGGAAAGAGATTTTCTTTTTCCTATTGTTTCATTCTGCATCCCTTAGCGCGTTCATTTTATTCTCATATCATCATGGTGAATGTAATGTGAAATACAAGAGGAGAAAATTGAATAGAAATTGTGAAAATTGCAAAACTGAGTAAAAATACAAAAAAAAGAAATTCTAAAAAGCGATATGCACATATGTATATATGTATGACTCCACTACGACGACTACTACGACAACGACGTTTATTCGTTCGCTTCCTTCAAGCTTCAACTAAGCTATGTGCATTCTAATTGAATTCCTTTATAGGGACATGTGCAGTGCAAATATTGGCTGCTGGTATTACTAGTCATGTTATATAGAGAATGTCATTAAGTCGCCCGCTTTCGATTCTCAAATGGCCTTGACTTTTTTATCTTTCTCTTACTTCTTACTCTTTATTTTTTTTTTAATTTTGACGCGAATTCTTTCAAAGTGGATATGTTGTTGATATAAGTAGTTTTATCTTT
The DNA here is from genome assembly GCA_951509635.1 of Eupeodes luniger. Classification (NCBI taxonomy): domain Eukaryota; kingdom Metazoa; phylum Arthropoda; class Insecta; order Diptera; family Syrphidae; genus Eupeodes; species Eupeodes luniger. Next base: position 95,752,565 of record OX608073.1, on the reverse strand, counting down.
ACTCAATATTTAACTTGTATCGACAATGTTAGGATAATAATTAAAAACTTAAGAATGTGAAATTGCTTGTGTAATTATTGTGTTCTAGATTAATATTAAGAAAGTTGTTCCACACCATAATACATATAAGAAAAAGTTTGCTTGCAATAAAAACTTCTTTGATAACCTTGTCTTTACTTAAATTTAAAGTGCTCTATATTTTATAAGGATAAGTAAACTTAAGTTCCAAGAACAAGCTGAAGGCAGGTATGTAGAAAATAGATATAAACTTCACATGTAACACTTATCTACATACTGTTAAAAGAGTCCTTGAACAAAATTTCTGAAACATTAAATTTCGATCAGTTTATAGTCACTCAAATTTAAAGAAGTTCGAAAACAAAAAATCTATTAAATTAAAACTATCTTCTAAGCTACTAAAAAAGTTTCAAATTCTCTGGAAATGGTGGTTAGCTTCCAATTGGCTTAAATGTAGAGTTAAGTAAATGGATTATAGATTACTGCTTGCTGATACATTTTTTAAGCATTTCGAAGTACAAGTGTGTTAAAATGGTCACTGTTCGTGTTATTTTTCTTGACTTTGTATATGGATTTTGGGAAAATCTCATTCAAAATGGTAGGTTTTGGTTGAAAAGTTAAATTTTTTGTCAATTTGGAATTAGCAATTTGTAAATTTAAACCATATTACGTGTTCAACGTCAGATACAGCTAAAACACTCCAACGTAAATTCATTTTAACATTGCATAATAGATATTCGCAGGGCCGGATTTAGGGGAAAGCAATCGGGGCAGAAGCCCCGGGGCCTCCACAAACGGAGGATTTCTTAAAATTTAACTAAAAGTTAGCAACCATATTTTGAATATGATAAAATATATTTGATTTCAAAATCTGTTTTTTTTCTTAACGAGTTTTTTAGTCGAAAACGGATTTTTTACCAATTTTAGTAGAATTTTTTGAAAGATTTTATTTCTTGTGTAAAATAATACAGATTAGATTTATCTAATACCATTATCTAACGCTAACAGCAAAATTTAGCACATAATGAAATCATTTTTTCTTCAATATCTCCATTTATTCACGTGACAATCCATAGTCGAACATCAATTTTTACCAATAGTGTAGTTTTTTAGTATTTTTTGTAGATTTTATTTTTTAATAAAAAACTAACTGTTGGAGTTTTATTAAAATCCTACTAAATTTTGAAAACAATATTTTTTTAAGTTAAGTAGTTTTAAGCCAATATCTACTATTTTTGCCAAGATATTCAAGTGGAAAATCAATTTTTACCACTTTTAGTGATGTTTTTTTTTGTAAAAAAAAATATTGCTTTAATTTATCTCATAGTTCTACCAGATTTCAAAAACGTTATTTTTCTATGCATACAAATATTTATTTTATAAAACATGACAAATATTTTTTTTTTGAAAAGCTGTAAATTGATTTTTTTTTTCTAAACTGTACTAGTTTAGTATTACGTCAAATTATATAATTTAAAATTTAACGTAATACGCTAACGTTTACGTTTACGAAACATTGGTCAACCAACATTTTTCAATTCAATGTCTATGCGTGAGTGTGTACGTACGTTCATACGTCCATACGTTCGGGAAGTTTTTTTCGTCGTCCATAGCTCAGGAACTAGTAGAGATATCGACTTCAAATTAATTTTGTTATACAGATAATGATTCCGAAAGATGCAAAAAGGACTCTCAACAAAATTACATGGGAGGTTTTTTTACCATAGCAATTTAAACAAAAAAAAGATGAACATTTTGGTTAACATAAAATATCTCACGAACCAATAACGCTAGCGACTTGAATGAATTGAATTTTATGTTATATATTGCAACGTGATACCAATAAAAGCATATTTTGTAGAAAAAAAAAAAACAATTATTGTTTATAAATACTGAAAAAAAATAATTGTCACCTCGAATATTTGACGAACAAAAAATTATTTTTGTCAATAAAATAATTTTTTGCAACGAAGAATAAAGTTTTTGACATCTGGTAAAATTTTGAGAAAAATTGAATTGACGCAGTTTTTTTATAAAAATAAAAAATTATTAAAAGTCTGTAAAAATTGATTTTCGACTCAAATATCTTTTCAAAAATATAAGATTATGGCTTCAAACTAATTTTGTCTTATAAAATTCAGTAAAATTTTGAGAAAAATAGAATGGAGAGTTTTTTTTACAAAAATAAAAACCTAGAAAAAAACATTACTAAAAGTTGGTAAAAATTTACTTTCTACTCAAATATCTTTTCAAAAATTGTAAATATTGGCTTCAAACTAAATTTATCTTACAGAAAACATTGTTTTCCACATTTAGTAACTTTTTTATAAAAATTCAACGGTCCGTTTTTTCATAAAAGAAATAGAATCTACCAAAAAAAGTACACAATTTTGGTAAAAATTGATGTTCGGTGCTCGATATTTCATGAACACCAGAAGGTATTGACTTCAAGTTCATTTCATTCATCTAATTTGTATTTGTTAATATAAGAAATAAAAACTTTTAAGAAATGCTACTAAAATTGGTAAAAATTGATTTTCGACTAAAAATGACGTTAACAAATGAAGATTTCGAAATCAAACTATTTCATTATATGCAAAATATTATTGGTAATTTCAAAATTTTTTAAAAATAATTCAACTGACAACTTTTTTAAGAAAACACGAAAACCTAAAAACTTTTAAGCAAGACAAATCGACAGAAGGGATGGGAAGTTATTAGTGTGGATCGCATCCCAGCTTCTTTTTATTTTAAATTACTATCGTAAAAACAGTAAATTTTCTTGCAAGTGATTTCTGCATTTTTCTGTGTTATTATCTGTAAACCAAAATTTTTTTGAAGTCTATATTTTTTCTGGTTCTTGAGATATGGACGACGGAAAGTAGTATCCCGAACTAACGAACGTAGGTAAACACGCACACTCAGAGGATCTCTCTAAAAATATATGATCTAGATTCTCTGGACCTTTAAACGTCGAAAAATGTCAGATTTTCAATGCGACAAATCAGACCGACTACAACAACTTCCTATGGGAAGTTAAAAATACATGCGAGGAAGAGGATTCTTTTTCGAATAATGAACAATATTCACAAATCCCTCATAAAACCAATGTTCAAAACATGAAAGTGTCTTCCTTTGGAAAATCCTGCAACTATTTCTTGTTGATGATGGCAAAATGAGGAAAAAGCAATATGTAGAAATATGTACTAAATTGAATTCCCCTTCGATGGTGTTTTTAACAGGAGAAAAAAGTACGCTGAAAAGTTAAGAACAATTTGGTTTCAATAAACAAACAAGATTTTTGGAGTGATATATTTTATAAGTAAATCTTATTGAAAATTCTTCCATTAAGCACAAAATAAAATAAATTGTATTCAACTTCTTAAGAAGAATTCTAATACTTATTTGACTCTAGATAAAACAAAAATAATTATTACGGTCAATTTCTTGACAAAGTTGTAATCTTTAAAACTAGCTTCATTGAAAATGTATGTTCTTAGAATAAGAAGAACTACTGTTTTTGTTTATTTCTTCATCGAAGACTTAAGCGTTAAGACTCTGATTTAGATCTCAGTTTCGTTATAATCGATGCTGAAATTTGGTGGTTTTGGGGGAAATTAGAATTCTGTTAAAAAATGTTTTTTCTTTTTCAAAAGACTTGATGGTTAAGTAATAATATATTTAAACTGATACCGCCACAATTTTTAATGTGCATTGATACCTTCTATATTTTTACAAAATTCATTCATGGACGCAAAGCCGACTAGTTCAGCTAGCTTCAGTTTTCAGATAAAAAAAAATATGATTTCTGACATAGAATAAAGTGTTGTACATGCATTTAATCTTGGTATTGACTTTTTACACGTTATGCGGAGACATGACAATTGCAGTCACAACGACCATGAACCTAAAGACTGCACAAGAGAATACTAAACATCAAAAGGTGTTATGTCCACGAATAATAAAAACATGATAAAATTAAAATCAAAGCTGACAAACATCCAACATTATTTTTTGATAGAATGTCAGAATTGTATGTGAAGAAATTCTACTGGGTGCTATGAAAGGAGTTTAGTAGTCGTTAGAACTTTGTTTATGAAACCAAGATTTAACTCCTTAAACTAGTTTACACCGAGTTTTAAGGAAATCATAGGAAATAAAGAAATGCTTTAGCAATAAATGTTTTAAAAACAAAGTTTCAATGACAACCCGAGGGTTATTAGATCGAGTTTTAAGATAATTTTAGAACTTTATCAAGGAATTGGTCGTTAGTACATTAAAACAAAAAATTGTTTAGTTGGGGCAACATCTCGTAGAGAACCAGGGCTTATCGACTTGCACTCCTCAACCATTCTTTTGCGCGATAAATGTAAGGGATGGATGCCGAATCCAAACTGCTGATTTGAGAAATCACTTTTCATGACAAGAATTTTTCTTGGAGGATAAATCAATTCCTCGCAAGAGGCTGCAACCATGAAAAAACTTGAGGTGGAACAGGCACGGATTGAACCCAAGACTTCTAAAATGACAGTTCTACGCATTAAACAACATGTACTTTCAAATATCATCTATCAACAAATATACTTAAATTAATTGATATAGTTAATCGAAATGTTTCACTTTTGGAAGTTAGATTTAAGTGTTTTAATTTTGTTTGGGCTTTTATACCTTCTGTAAATGGACTTAATATCCAAAATTCAAAAATAAAAACTCTAATATAATTTCAAAAATAATTATAAACGCTAAGCAATTTCAATACCATACTAACTCACTTCACCTCAATTAAAACATAATACAAAACATTTTAACGATTTATTGTAATTTTGTTTCCGAATTGACTAGGTTAGCCACGAATTGACGGTTCAGCCATAGCCATCAACTTATAGCCAAACCAATCATTGAGCTCGCCTAAATGCCTATTTCAAGTAAAGTAATACAGCTATCGTATCCAAAGTTTATAATATTATAGTGTAATGAGGCCTGAACGGTGCTTGATGGCGTCCAAACTAAACGTCATCGTTTAATTGAAAGCCAAACCGTGACATGTATCTTAATTTAACACTTGTTGAACTTTTCAAAATTTAATTGGCTCGTGTTGCTTTTGCTGTTGCTGTTGATGCAAGTCGTCACTGTGTCGAGTTGTTGCTCCTCCGCACTGCGCCGGCTGGGGCATGCCGGCCATCCTGCCAGCAATGTGGCTTCATAAAATTGCATTACACATTAGACCTATACTGTTTTTGTTTCTGTTCAGTTGTAAAAGTGTTTTGATTGGTGCACTGCATAGTAAATGCGTTTAATGGCTAGTTCAGTTGATCTTATACTTAATGTAGTGGGAGAAAATAACTTTGATAGGTTCTTTTTTGTTCACACGCATTTTGTACGGCACGATATCATACCAATTCGGCGGTTACTACCAGTAGGTAGGTATATGGCAGACTGCAATGCTTGTGACTCTTATGAGTCTTAACTTAAAAGACTTAATGGTGGTGTTTGGTGTTAACATGTACATAAAAATGTACAGAATGACTTTATTTGCTTGTCTTACATAAGACAGCAGCTAATGATAATGATTACAGCATTTTATAATGGAAGTTATGATTTAAAAAAAAAAGTTACTTGTGTAAAGGATTTGATGTATTGAACTATCGATGTTTGGAAATCGAATTGAGGACACCTTTTCCTGGGAACCTTGCGCGTATAAATTTTGATAAACTTTTTTTTTGTGTTGCAATGAGAGTGAATGTTTTATAATGGATTGCCATAGGCCAATAATAATTACATAAGCAAACTAATATAAAATCCGAATGGATTTTCTTTTTTTAATGAAAAACTGGCCAATAAATGCCAAATTGAGGTCATCATTGACTTTTTAGCACATCCATTTGTGGTGTACTTGGCGCCACAGTGATTCTTTTATTTTTGTTGAACAAATAAATATTTATATTTGTATATTGGTTTGCACTGCACCAATACTCTATGTTAATGTGGCTCTGACTCTGGCTCTGGCTTTGGGTCTGGATATTGGTTTCACTCAAAGTTGAGTTTAAAATGACCCGAAGGTCCAGCAGAGCATGCGCACTTCGCAGTGCGCATGGCCGTGTGATTTTGGTGGTCAGTTGACAGTCATATAGTTATTGGTTTACCAAATTTGGGAAGTCATGTAACATGTCCAAGAAGCGTACCTCTATATACGCTAACTTTGGTTGCAACCATAGTACAGGATTGAATTGCGCGTTAAGACATACGGCACGAGAAAAATGTTTTGGTTGTTATAGTGATGATGGTCTGATGATGATGGTGATGGTGATGGTGGTGGTGGTGGGTGAATGATGGAGTGACCAAATCTGGAAAACTGCTACTTCAAAAGAAATCTCTGCTCTTTGGTCAGATAAAAATTGAAAACGAAAATAAATAAAAAAAAAATTATTGGAATTGCGAAATTCGTAAGTTATGCACATCCAATCCATAGAAAAAAGTAATTGAAACCTTTTTTTACCAAAAATGGATTTGCTATTAAACGACCTGGTTGCATAATTTAATTTTGATATGGTATCTATTTTAATATTCACTGTGATTGTGACACTTATAAAACACTGAAACTTAACAAGCAAACAAAAAATAATAGCACTCTGATGCTTTTCTGTATACGAGAAGCTTAGGTAGACTAGTCGTCGGTGTCCAGGGTTCTTCCCAAAGAAATTAAAAAACTAAGTTTTAGAGTGTTGAAACTCCGATTTGTAATCAACAAGGTACTTCGTACACTTTATTTTCCTTTTTACTAAAGTTGAACATTTATTGCACATACTGTGTCTCGCGGTGACAAGCTATGTCCGTGATACCCTTAGAAGAAGGTTACCACGGAATAAACTTTTGGGACTGTGCTATCTGTCCCTAACTGAAAACTAGAGAATAAACGGTTGACATTGACATAGTAAGCCTGTCCGTCATACACTGCCACTGGCAGCAACCCAGAAGATAATCGGTGTTTTGCTCATAGGACAAGCTATGTCCAAGGCGCAGTTAAGGAAGGGAAGGGGATAATCGGTTGGTAGAGAAGCTTCCTCTCTCTAGCAGCATACTAGAGAATAAAGGGGTGGCCTAAGCCTGTCCGTCATACACTTAGAAGACGAAGAAGGAATGAGGTACTTCGAGACCCAAAAATTACGAGACGGTCCTGTATTCGAGGTACTAACTATGCTCAGGAATTCTTTCCTTTAATTTACAAATAAGATTGGTACTCAAACTAGGCAAAGGCAAAAGACGAATTTGTGTTGAAATTTCACCTCTGGGTATGAAATATTCTGTAAAAAGTCACTGCCATAAAAGTCAAAAGTTTTAACGCTTCATTAAAACACAACAACTAAGTAATTATCTACAAGTACAATAAGCCTTGAATAAAGAAAGAAAATATCAATATTAATTTATAATTAATTTAAAAGAAATAAGCGGATCATCCTTGTTTATAAGGTAAGCATTCTACATTCGTGAAGTTCGGCTTAAGAAAGAATACCTGCCATTTGTATGGGCATTTGTAGAGGTTCAACTATTATGGGTAAGTTTATTATTTTATTTGTTTTAGGTGGCGCAACAGTCCGTTGAAAACAAGTGCCTCGTTTTTTTTTTATAATTTACAGGCCATCAAGGGGTTATAAGTACCCTTTATATGTTTATATTTAAACACAGTGCGAGCGTCACGAAAATAGGGAAGGATTTAAGATGAGATACCGGTGCACATTGGTCTTAAGGTTCTGAACATCAAAATGAGAGGGAAAAACAGACTTGGCAAAAGCATTCCACATTCTCGATGTGCGATTAAGAAAGAATCTCTATTCTTGACAGTACGCCAGAAATTGAGCTCAAGAGTAAACTGATGAGCATTCCTGGAAATGCGAGTATTACAGCTAAATCGTTTAAGGGATGGAATGCAACTCTTAAATACAACTTTAAACCATTTCTTTGTGCGAGTACTTTTTGTCAGGGATGAAGGGGACCTACAGTTTATATGTGAAATCTGAATGGCTGATTTGAACACTTTAAATGACAAGAATGACTCTTAGAGGAATTTTCCATTCCTTGTAAGAGGCAGTACCCTTGAAAAAAAAGTATAGATGGCACAAGCAGGGATTGAACCCAAGTAAATGCCATTACGGTCCTTCGCACTAACCATCACGCCAACAAAATTTTAAGTCGCACCAAAAGCTTCACACAGCAAAATTATAGCACTCGACTAATTGATACTTAATATTTTTATGTATTCATTTTTCAATTATCTGGATAATATCTGAGGTGTTAAAAATGTAAAATAATTTTTTATTTTAAAAGAGTTTTATTTTTACTCCAATAGACACGGAAATGATAAATAAGTTCAATGCTTCATAACTTAAAGGGACAATTCTTATCATTTTTATATATGTGACTAAACTTTACTTTAAAAAATCGATACCAATATTGTGCGTTGAAAAATGGTTTCCGTACATGTATATAAACAGTTTTGTCATCATATACATTAGCTAATTAATACTGTGCATGTGTGTTTGTGCGTGTGCCTTCATTTGTAATGAAAATCTGTTGTTTGAAATTGTCAAAGGAAAAAACATGAATAGAGATGATATACTTTTGAACATCATATGAATATGAAAGATAAATTTTCTCTTGAAATGAAAATGCTTATAATCTACATATTGAAGTTTTTTGTAGTATAAAGCAAGAGCTTTGCTCTAATGCTCCATCCCCTTGATGTCCTTCCGTTAGCTCAGCACAAGAAATTCAATTGAAAGCCACAACGATTCTGTTGAACCCGACCGTAAATAGTTGAAATTTCTTCCATCTATCGGCCCCGTATTAACATAGTCTTTTAGAGTCTTGGGACAATAATTGTCCCATCAAGAAAATTTAAATTTTAAAACGATTTATTTTGTCCTTGTTAGTTTTTTTTTTTTTTCTCTGAATAGGTTCTTTGATAAGGAAAAAACGAAGTACCCTGTTTTATATATAACAAATAGATACCATGACTACTATGGGTTGGGTGGGTGCGGGTTCTATTTTATCTTTACACTCTTGACGGTCTATCAGAGTATTTTCTATTTGATCAGGAAATGAGCCAGACGAGATGAAATCCTTGAAAAGCAAAAAAGGTCTGCTAGGGAGTAAGCTTAATAATTCTTTTGTCAAAATAAAACCACGAAACGATAAGAAGCTGGAAGTGCCTTTCGTTCCATAAGTGTGATTTATTTTCTCTTTATTTTTTGTTTTATTCTTTCTGCACTATATTCGAGGTAGTCAGGACCTACTCAATCTCGATGCTGGCCTATCTTTAATTCAATAAGAACATTCGTATACGTTTTTTCATGTTTGTGATTTATAGTAGCAATAGTGTCAGAACTCCAACTCACAATCAGACAAAACTGAAATAGGCTAAAGTGTCAGTTTTGAAAATACTGATGCTCAAAAGCACCTTCAACTATACATACCCATACACATACTTATATAACTTATAGGTATGCTATAAGGTTAAGTGAGCCTTGAGATTGTAAAGGATTGTTGAAATATAATTTGATTTATTTCTGTATAAACGCTCAGCAAAACTTAAACAAACCGAAATAATATCTTTATTGATGACGGTGGATGGTGCCGGCAGTTAGTCAAGAGTAAAAGGAAAAATATACTTTATGTAGGCGCCACTAATTTTTTATTCCAATCACATTTTTGCACATAACACTATGCCGCTAGCCGCTATAGTCGCAGATCGCCGCCGCCGCCGCCGGCCGCCACTGCTGCCGACCAATCCATATATGGTATGTGCACTAGCTTAAACGATTAGAGTTTTAGTGTACATACTACTATATTGAGATACCTACTATAATAATAGAAACAATATTATCTATTCTGACCAATAACAAATTGTCAAGCAACCGACATATAAATAATAAAAACAAAAATTAGTTGCACATTAAATTAGCGATAAAAAACCAGTGAAGTTAACTTGCTGCGGAATACATGAGATATAAATTGCAATGGAAGTCGTTTGCTTTTATTTAAAATATGTAAACAGGTATACCGCATTTAAGTTAAGTGAAATTTCACTAGCAAAAAGACCATAGGCGCCAATTTGTTAATTTATAACTTGACATTTGTCAAAAACTTTTCCATAAATAATTTTACAATTTTTTAGTACTGTAAGAAAATATCCGACAGTTGTCATTTTTTCGTTTCATAAAGAAATTGTCATGGAAATAGATTGTCAAGTATTTTGCAACAATTGTCAACAATTTTCCGACAAACTTGTACTGACAATTCTTTTATGAAATGAAAAAAAAAATTATAATTTTCATATTTGTCAATATTTAATTTACAATTGCGACAGAAAACTTAGTTACGGTCATGGGTTGACAGTCAAAAGACCTGTTATGATAAAAGATATGTTTTCAAGTGAAATTGAAAGTTATGACGATTCTCAGTTGGGTCCCCGTGTAATACGTCGCCGGAGCTCTCGGAAATTTTAACAGAGAATAAATAGTGATTTCGAATCTCTAAATAGCCTAAAATTTAAAGAGAAAATTCTTAGCGGAAAAAAAGCGGCGGAATATATTTTATCAAGAATTGGTAAACATTTACAGCATTCAGAAAGAGGAATTATTCTCTAGATGCTGAAACCCAACTTCTATGTGCATTACATTGGCTTGGAAGTGGAACTCAGTACTGTGTTTGCCGATGGGCAGGGTTTTTAAAAATCATCAATTCATGGGTGTGTTAGAAATGTTTGTAATTTAATTCTAGAACAACTCTTGGAAGAAGAAATTCGCTGGCCAGAAAATACAATTTCCGTACCACAACGTTTCAGGAGTTTTGCAAATTTTGCATGTGTTGCTGGAATTGATGATGCTTCTTTAATAAGAATTGATGTACCAACTAAAAATGAAACAGAGTTTGTGAATAGATATGGTGACCATTTGTATGTAACTTCTGACATCAACAAAATTGGTCGAAAATCTATAAAAATTGAATTAATTGAAAGGTTTTGTTCCTTATTTCATCGTTTTGCGATCATAAGACATTTCAAGATTTTACAATGAAATTGTCACGACAAACTTGTCAGTAAGTATAGGTCAGCACGACAATGACAAAATTGTCATGAAAAATTTGTCATTGTATTTTTCTGAGAATATTGTCAGCTGTCAATATTTTATGAAATGCAGATTAGTAAGACAAGTGTGAAAAATTTTTAAAATTGTCACCTGTCAATTTTGATGAAATAGGAGAAAGGTGGAATATAAGTTTTAAAAACAAAAAGCAATATAATAGAAATGTGTGGCGTCACTTACCGCATTGAGAAGAGTAATCCGAAACGGCTGAAAATGAGAAAATAAAATAAATTAGTCTGAAATTAATTTTTGCAGTTTTTAAAATTAAAAAAAAAAGTCAATAGCTAAAGAAAAAAGTAGGAAATCTTCTTGGAAAATACTAGATCTCTACAAAAGAACATTTAAATTCATGTAAAAGAATAGCCACCAGTTTTTCATCTATCTTATCTACAAGTCATTGCTATCTAACATATCAAAAGTCATGACTTTAATCAGAAAGTATTGTTGAAAAACGTAATGGAATATATAATAGAGCTTGTATGAAGACTACGGACATTTAAAAATGTACTTATAAACTCTACATAATTTAGTAAATTCATATTAGAAACCAGAAAATAATAACGAAAAAGTAACATAAGAATATACGATGGTTTTAACCTGGAAAAATTAATATAAACTAATTCACAATGGTATTTCATTTTTAACAATGGTACTTCCATTCAAGCATTAGACAACTTTGTTCTTTGTCCTCTATTCCATGATCTGTGTTTTAGTTCACTGCGTAGGTGTTTCATTGGGTTTAGATTAAAATAATATTATTTCTTTTCGAAAACTTTCAGTGCTTCCAGTCATTATGTTACGTTAAATCCTTTTTAATCGAAATGTTCTCTTCGGCAGTAAACATCATTGTCAAGCCTATTATTCGGACGTAATCTACAGAACATGTTTTACCTTTCAGTCAAAGAAATTAACTAAACTCCATATACTGAAAACAGTCTTAAATCAAATCCAATTTGTCAAATTGAAAATTTTGACATTTCTCGACGTTTCAAGGTCTTTAGAATCTAAATCAAATTCTTTTAGATAGATGTCTGTGTATGTGTACTGACTTTAAAATAATTGAATTATGTGCAAAATATTGTTGTTAACATAAAATAGAGGTCTTAAAAAATTCACATTTTTTATTTGTTCTACAAAATTGGTAAAAATTGGTTTTTGACTATATATCTCGAGAACAAAAACATTATTGTTAACTTTTCGTTAATTTTGTAGAAAAATTCAACTAACAACTTTTTTTACGAAACACGAAAACCTACAAAAACAACTAAAAACTGATAAGAAATGGTATTATGAGAACAAAGAAAATTTTTGACTTCAAGTTTGCTCATCTCACACAAAATATTATTATTTTGTTGAACTTTTAGACAGTTCGAAAAACTGGTATGGACGAGAAGTTATCTGTGTTAGTCGCATACCAGCCTCTTTTTTATATTTCGGATAGAATTAAGATATCTGTTGTTCTCTTAAAAACATTTTTCAATCCAACTAAAGAAATTAGTGATTGATTTTCCGATCACAACATATTTTTTCTATTTATTCGGTGTAGATGCAATTGCTCGATAACTTAAGGAAGTTTGCTTTGAATCCGACTTCTTCCAGGCTTTTCGGGATTTTGTGTAAATTTTTTTAATAATTTTTTTATATTTTGCCCAAATCTTTAAACTTGACGAACAAAAATTCTGTAAAATTGGATGACCTACAAAGTGTGGCTACAACTTTTTTCAAAACAAAAATCTTTAGTTTTCGAGTAGTTTGCATCAAAAACTATATTTGAGTCCATTTTCACCCTCCCCCTTAAATATTTTCACGGGTCCAAAAATAGAGCATATTTGACGTTAAAATGAAACCACCGAAATTCATCTTTGTCGCAATTTTTTCTAACCACAGCCATTTTGTATCTATTTTTTGAAGAATTAAGAGACGATGGAGAATGCACGCTGCCGCTGCTCTATCAAGGTCGGAAAAAATCTCACCGATGCATTTGATGTCAAAAAATGTTTTAGACAAGGCGATGCACTGTTATGCGACTTCTTGAACATCGTTCTGTAAAGAAACTCAACCGTCAACAATAAAGGCACAATCTTCCAAAGGTCCATCCAATTACTCGAATACGCCCATGATATTGACATAATTGGAAGATCAAAGCGTAATGTCAGAGGAGCGTTTTTGGGCAATGCGAAAAAACCGGAGAAGATGGGTTAAGTGGTTAAGACCAAGTATTTGCTGTCATCAAAAAAGGACGTTGAACGTGAAGACGTCTTGCACAAAACGTCACCATTGACAGCATTAACTTTGAGGTAGTTAAGGACTTTGTCTACATAGGCACCGCTATAAATTCAGTCAACGACACCAGCGCTGAAATCAAATCAAGAATAACTCTTGCAAATCGCTGCTTCTTTGGACTTAGTAGTTCAGTAGTAAAGTTCTCTTTCGAGCATCTAAAATCACCATCTATGAGACACTCATCATCCCGGTTCTCATTTATAGCGCTGAGGCCTGAATTCTTTCAAAGAAAGTTGAGAGCGTCTTAGGATGCTTCGAGAAAAAAATTCTACGGGTTATTTTTCGTCCCATGAGAAGATGAGAAGATACAACTACGAACTGTACGGGCACTGACCTGGTTAAAAAAATAAAAGTCCAACGACTTAGATGGCTGGGTCATGAAGAGCGAATGGAAGCTCCAGCCCGAAAGGTCTCCGAATCCAATACCGAAGGACAGTGCAGTAGAAAAAGACCGTGACTCAGGTGGCGCAAGCTGGTGGGAGATGACCTCAGCCAACTTGACGTGCGAAACTGGAGACCGAGCTGGCTGGAGACGCTTAAGTAAGTAATTATTCTTTCTTTCTTCTTATTTTCTCGGTCTGTGCGTCCAAACAAGAAAGTAATATAAGGAAACCATTTTAAGTGAAATGACATAAGGGTTGCAATGTGAATTCATTAAGTGTTGAATGAAATAAAAGCTTTCGTTTCTCATATTTTTTTGTTCATCACTATAATTCTACTTTCTGCTCAATTTTTCTTTGTTTAGAAATATAATTCCACTTTTACTATTAAAAGTTATATTTCTAATGTAAACTAGCAATTGATAGTTGATATATTTATATTTAAATTTACCATTAAAATAGTTTTGGTAATAAAGAATGTTCAAAACTGATATGATTAATTAAAAAAAGAAAATGTAGATAATTATCAATTAAAAACTGCTAATTTTTTTAATAGGTGACGTTAAAAAATCCTTATTTCAATATTTATCAAGTATCAATTGATAGTTTACACTCGCAATTTAAGGTATGTTGTTAAACTGACAAATGTTATTTAATGAAGTTGAATGAGTTTTTTTTAAGGATGTTAATCAAATTATTTAAAATAATAAGTATGAAGAAATTCACCTTTTTTATTGCCTGCAGTAGCCACAACAAACGACAAAGATGTAAAAAACAAATATAATATTGTTGTAATTCAAAACTTAATTGATCAAGAAAATTGCTTTTAAGAAAATCAACCTCAACAGGTAATTTTGATAAATTTTATTGACCAGAATTGGCTTGGCTTGTCTTACATACTTCTAACTCCACCTGCAGCATGCAACAAAAAAGCAAAAATAATAATAATAATACTCGTAATAAAAATCTTCTACTCAATGGATGATTGAGTACCCCTGTACCGTCTAATGTCTGTAAGCGCACACCTATGTATTCAGGTATATGTGTGTCGTTCATTTATCTATTTGTATCTTTTGCAAACCGAATGTTTGATTTATTTAAATTTATAGCTTGTGATTGAGAGGGACTGCTGGCGAGGAGTAAATTTTAGTATGGCAGAAGCAGATTGTTGATGTCACTCGTTAGTCGTTAGTATATTTAGCATACATGAACAAATCTAGGCAGATGAATGACGACATTGATTGGAACGAAGAAGAAGCAAAACCTTAAGGCATGAGTCAGTCATTCAGAAATAAAGCTTCTGTTTGAGATTCTAGAAAAGGTTTTGATACATACCTCTTATATGTATGTATGAATGTATATGTAAAATGAAGGTCGTCTATATATTTAATATAATATTATTTATTCACATTTTAATATTCGATTGATATTGGTAGCTCTATAGGTATGAATATATTTTATTTCCTGTAAAGATACAATTAGATGCAAATTAGGATTTATTCTCCCTGGAGATAAATCAAACTCTTATGAACCCTCAGAATTCAAAGTACTTTAAGAATAAACTTCTTATATGAAAGATTAAACTGAAAGGCTTTAAACAATCTTAAAGATTTATCAAAATATCTTTGATATTGTGTTTGTGGTATTTGCGTATTACCATTTATATACAGATTTATCTTAAATTTAAGATTTTCGTTCCATGAGTTTATTTATAATTATGTGAAGGTTTTCGTGGTGAATAAATTAACGACTACCGTATGCTGCGGCACCTTAAATCGATAAAAATACAAATGGAGCATCCTGCTCATAAATTAATGAAAACTGTAATCGAAAAAATATTTATACAACTTACTTACTTACTTAAGGTGGCGCTACAGTCATGTGTGAACTAGGGCCTCACCCAACAATATATATACAATACAATATACATATATATCTAGCTGGGTCCCTAGCTAGATGTCTCCAGTTTCGCGCTCCAAGTTGGGTGAGGTCACTTTCCACTTGTGCGCGCCACCTAATCCGCTGTCTTCCTCTACTGCGCTATCCTGTGGGTGTGGATTTTAATACTATCCGGGCCGGAGCATTGGTTTCCATGCGCTCTACCTGACTCAGCCATCTTTGTCGTTGGACTTTTACCCTTCTGGCTAAGTCTACGTCGCTGTACAGCCCGTACAGCTCATCGTTTCTCCTCCACTCCCCATCGATGCATACGGGACCGTAGATCACACGAAGAACTTTTCTCTCGAAATGACTCAGGGTGCTTTCATCCGCTTTTGTCATAGTTCATGCTTCTGCACCGCATAGCAGGACGGGGATGACAAGGGTCTTATACAGCGACAATTTGGATAGAGGGCATTGCTACTCAATTGCTTTCTTAGCCCAGAGAAACAGCAGTTAGTAAGAGTTATTCTTCATTAACCTTTAAACCCATTTCTGCCGCCTCTGCCTCAATACTCACAAAAGCCCCATTGCCATCACGCTGAGTTGTTCCGATTATGTCAATGTCATTGGCATATGCTAGTAATTGGACTTTTGAAAGATAGTGCCTCTAGTTTTGACGTGTGAGCTCTGCCCTATTCTTTCAAGTACGATGTTAAAAAAAATCGCATGACAGCGCATCACCTTGCCTAAAACCTTTTTTGACATCAAAAAGTTCTGTTAAGTTGTTTCCAACCTTTATGGAGCAGCTTGAATTCTCTATGGTCATTTTGCACAAACGGACGAGTTTGGCAGGGATGCTAAAACTAGACTTGGCTCTATACAGCTCGTCCCTGTAGATGCTGTCATATGCGGCCCTGAAATCATGAAAATATGGTGGGTGTCGATTTGATGTTCTTGGTTTTTTTCCAGGATCTGCCGTAATGTGAACATTTAATCGACCTTGGACTTTCCTAGTCTAAAACCACACTGATAAGGACCTATCAGGTTGTTGACGATGGGCTTTAGACATCCACATATTACAGCAGAGAAGATTTTGTAAGTGACTGATGCCTCTGTAGTTGGTGCAGTTTAGAGGATCTGGTTTTTTTCACAATTGGGCAAACAATACTAAAGTTCCATTCATCGGGCATGCTTTCTTGCGACCATATCTTACAGATAAGTTGGTGCATGCTCCTAACCAAATTGTCTCCAGCTGCTTTGAAGAGCTCGGCATTTAAGCAATCTGCTTCAGCGGCTTTGTTAGACTTCAGCTTAGATATGGCAATCTTTACTTCGTCTAAGTCAGGAGGACGGGATTGTTGGCTTTCGTCGTCTATGTTGAATGGATCATCCTGTCTGACAGCGGAATTCGGTTCGTCGTTGCCGTTGTATACAGTCTGCAGAAGTGGTCCTTCCATTATCCTCAGCATTGACTGCGATTCCACTATGATGTTTCCACTTTCGTCTTTGCAACCTTTCGAGGTTCAAGGTTTATGGACTTGTGAATCTCGTTTCACCTGCTCATAAAACTTTGGAATTTCATTCCTGCTTTTGAACCTCTTAACATCTTCGACCGCCCGCTTCTCATGCTCTCTCTCTTTCCTTCTAAAAAGTCGGTGATCCTCTCGCTTCTTCTCCTCATAGAGCTCGTGAGCAGCTCTCGTCCGTCTATTCAGCGCCACTTTGCGTGCCTGTTGTTTGGCTGCATTTGCCTGCCGACATTCCTCATCAAACCAGGGGTTCCTTGTTGGTGGCTGGTTGATACCCACCACCTCAGAGGCGGCTTCTCTGATTGAATCTTGACAATGTTGCCACTAGCTCTTGATACATTGTGTTGGCGGCAGAGAACTTCGAGAGAGGTTACTTTTAACTCGGTCGGAGAAGGATTTGGCGATCTTTTGCTATTGTAGCCGTTCGACGTTGTACCTTCTCCCAGCATCTCCCTGTTGTGCTACCTTAGCTACAACGAGGTAAAGGTCCGAGTCGATGTTAGCTCCTCGGAAAGTTCGGACATCGATGACGGTGGAAGCGTGTCTAGCGTCGATCGCAATATGGTCAATCTGGTTGAAGTTATATTGATCTGGAGAACTCCAAGTTCCTTTGTGGATGTTGAGGTGTGGAAAACAAGTACTGGCTACCGGCTACCATGACGTTTCGCCCCGCAGCAAAATCGATGAGTCCGAATCCGTTGTCGGAAGTGTTGTCGTACAGGCTGTTTTTCCCGATTATTCCACCAAAGAAGCCTTCCCTTCCTAGTTTGGCATTAAAATCGCCCAGGACATTTTTAATATCGTAGCTAGGACACTGCTCATATGTTTTGTCTAAGAGCCCGTGGGTTGTCAAAAGTAAATCCGTCCGTTTCCGAGGCTTGTTAGTTCTTCGCCACTGGGTGCTCTTTATGTGGTCAGGACCAGGTCCTTGATTTAACTCCAAGGGCGAGAGCTGACAAAACCGCTCCTGACAGGCCTGAGCGCTTCGCTCATGTCGAATATGTCGTAGTAGCTCTATATGGTGTTCACTACGTAGTTCAACCTAACTGTAACCGCAGACGCCGCTGTTGATTCCATCTTGGAAATTCCTCCGCTGCCGTCTGGATGAAAGGAGAGGTGCCTCCCCCTCTCTCGTTTGCTGCCCCCAACAACTTTCAACTGAAGTTGGAACCCAATCTCCAGTTGAGGTACTAGGTATCCGATATTCACCACGGGGAGGTGAGAGTAGGAGTTGATAGACAGAGGTGGGTTTTGAGAAAAACCTGTGGACGCTTGTGTCCTGATGAATGCACATGTCTACCAATTGAACATGAAGAAGTAACTTATTTAAATAAGTAATTATTTGATGAAATAAAAGTCTTTTCACATTTATAATATTTACTTTTATCAATATTTAAATAGAATTACTAAAAACTTATTTTAATTTGATGATCTCCACAGGTAGGTGTTTTGTACTTGTTACAAAAGAGTGATACAGCACCTTGGGTGGGGTTCTAGGGCTAAAACACGCCAAGCTGGTTTATTCCATTTTCTGAATCTAAAGATGCGAACTCTTCATTAAAAATAAGTAACAACAAGGTATTAAAAGATTAAAAACAATTTTGAATAACACCTCATTAAAAAACATCAACGTTCTGCATTCCTTCTTCTTTACCATCGTAATATCATCGAAAATACTGCTGATATTTTTGATTATTATTTTCTTTCATTTAAGTTTTGTATTTTTTCGATAAATTAAAGATGTACATTTTTTTAAATGTATATAAAATGTATATAAATATATTTAAAATTTTGTTCACTACTCATACAAACTCATTTGAAGGTTAAAAGAAAGTATACTGAACAAAATTTAAACCTCCCTACCCTATAGTATACCGACCCCTCTTATTTAAATCTTTAATAAATTAAAGAAAAGTCGATCGATACCCATCATAATGTTGTATGTTTTGCAGAAATAAACAACGCTATGGTATGGCAATAAATGATAAAATCAACCAGATTGACAACAAAATGTGGATCCCAGAATTTAATCTCCCTCTTCGTCTTCCTATCACTCTTCGTCTTCCTCTGCCACTTCTTTGACCCAGATATTCAAATCAAAGTCCCAACTTAACACAAACCTCAAGGAGACACCCGCTTCTAAGCCACAGATTATCTATATTTACACAGATTATAGCTTGCTCCTTCGCCACTGAACATCCTGCTAAAATTTTATTCTATTGATCTGTTTTCTTCTTCTTATTTTTTGTTGTTGTTGTTGTAAGTTTTGCAAGTTTTATTCGCATTGTTTGTATATTTAATACAAGAACTGGAACATATACCTACACAAAAGTAGGGTAGGTATTATCAATATTAATTGAAATCACCGGTATCGACATTTTCTGCGATAGCATCACTTCCGGTAGTCTTGCGAAAGATACAAAGACGAACAAAAACTTGACCTATCTATAACCCCTCTATGTTGGCGTTATCGTTGACGTTGGAGTTGGCGTCGTCGTATAGTCGTCGTCTTCGCGTTATATTGTGTTTACGAAGTTTTATTTAATGAATTTACTTTTGTTGACATGGCTTCCCGACGAAGCTTTTTGGCTGTCGTTTATTGTTAATCACCCTTCAAGTGTTCCAAAATCCATTTTAAAGTCTTGTTTTTTTCGTTTTTATTTTGGTGTGATAGCACAAAACGACCGACAGTAGCAAACGACTTGAACAGCTGACAATGCAGTTTAGTGCATGTTCTTGGCGTAGTTTTTGGCATCCGCGTGAGAATTACTTTGGTCTTATACTTTCACCACCATCACCATCAACATCAACATCACCATAGCAATTCGGTTTTATTTTGATTGTAGTTCTGTGGCAGAATTCAAGTTTACTCCGTCTTCTATTTCTAATGATTATATCGATTTAGCTCCTCGTTGTTGAGAATTCGGAAGAAAGTTAGGAAATATGTATAAAGAGGGTTGGTTGTTGCTGTTGGTTTATAGTAAGAGCAACACGGAAATCAATAGTTTCCTAACATTATTGTATTGTGATTTCTAAGTTTTTGGATTATGGGTTGATTGTTGTCGGATATTTGATTGCATAAAAAGTTTAAGATACTCCAAAGTATCTGTTATTGAAAGATTATGGTAATTATGTTTGGTAATGGTTCAAAGTTTTCCAATATGTGCGCGACAAGCTTTAGAAGCCTATTAAAGAAGTAGTCTTATGGAGTGACGAAACAAAAATAAAACAAAACAAAATGTTAAAGGATTTAGTAGAGATGCTTTTTTCAAGGTTTATTTTTAATAATCATGATAAATTTAACCTTGTACTTGTTTCTTTATAATTATAATTAACAATTTACCTACTATTAACAATCTTATTACCAGTCATAGAGGTTAAGCTTTAATTCAGCAAAAATAAAGGCAAACCATGACAGGTATACATTCCTATTGTCATAGATATTATATGTTAAATGTGTATTATAAAAAAGAACAAAACTCTTTACAAATTATATGTATGTATGTTATGTTCCTCTTTCATATACAAGTAGATCAAGATTATTTTCACCTCAGAAGTTCAAAATGGTCCCTACGTGAGGAGATATATGTATGTTTACGAATATTTATATAGCCCGGCATACAATAACACGCGACATGACGTTAAATTTAAATTCTTCCATGAAAAGAACACTTAAATGATGAGTAGCTTTAGGTCGACATAAGAGAGAAATTATCCCGACTCAACGGGATGTTATAATGGTATACAAGTTGACAGTAGAGTATAGTAGAAGTACAAGTATAACCAATGTATCTTCATGCTCTTCTAGACCGAAAACATAACATTCTCAACATGCCAGATAAATGTATACTTATACATATGCGGGACTGGATATAATAAAGCAGCTCATGGTTGGCCCTTCAAGGCTCATCATCCTATGTATGTAATTCAGTGATATGGAATTTATTTCAAATCTAATTTAAGTTCTATTTTAGCACGAATACAGTGTATGAGAGAAATTTTCGACTAAAAACTTTCGAAGAAAAAACAAATGGCAATTTAATAGGTGTGTTTTATTGGTAATCTATGGCCAGCTCAGTAAAACAAGTACTAATAAAATACTATGCTCACCAATATAACTCACTTTTTATTTAATTTTTAAAGTTGTTAACAGTGACATTGCCGACAAAACAGTTTTGTGTAACCTTAAGTTCTAGAATTAATTTATTGGGGTGTGTTCAGAAATTTCGTTTTCCTCTGGAATTTAAATATTCATCGAATCAGACGAAGGACCGTGTAAGTATTGCTGAAAAGAAATCGAAGTTGACTCTTTTGAACATGACTTTTATATCAAAATAGGAAGGGCTGATGGCGTAACAGTAATTTCAGCCCCATTCTGCTATTCATCAGGGGGAATTTTTTTTTGAATTTTCACTAATCACTATTCTGCTATTCATTCGAAGTGAATCTGTGTATGTCGGTAATGTCGGTAATACTGCGGTGGATTCTTCTATTCACGTGAGTGAACTCATTTATTCTATACAATTCAGATCCGCATATGAAATGTAGCGGATTTTTCATTTGATATCTGGTTTGTTAATTGTTGTTAGCAAAATGTAAGTAAAAACTAATTTAGAATATTTTTTTATAAATAAAAGATTATTAACATTTTTAAGGGAAGAACAACACACAAGGAACAATTTGCAACAATAATTTCTGTAATGAAATTAAATACAGATATTGCAAAAAATAATGCAAAACTACAACCCGAAGACCTCCGAGAATTTTGGAGTAGCCTAAGAGACAGGCTCAACCTCCTAGGACCACCAATGAAAGACGTGGCTGAGTTTTTTTTTTTTTTTTACTTTCTAACATTTCTGGTTTAGGATAATGTAGTTCACCCGATGGATAGCAGAATGCAAAGGCAATGTGAAAGAGAATCGAACGGGCGAATCAAATATACGATTCACGTGAATAGCAGAATAGGGCTGTTTGTTTCCAACAGGTGCTTCAAAAAATGTATTTTAAATATTTTTTTTTTAATTCCTTTATTCTTTTATAAATATTTTCATAAGCAAGAGTGACAACGCCTACAATGTATCTAAGAATCCTAAATCACAAGGCCTTGGTGGCCAATGTGATCATATCTTTAAGAAATAACACTGTCAGGAAATGTTTTCTGACAAAAAATTGCTGTTGTTTCGTTGTTTTTGTGGCACGAAGCACTGTCTTTTTGAAAAAAAAAAGGTTGCCTAATTCAATATATTCCGATTTTGGCCATATGTAAACCATTAATTATAACTCTGTAGCGTAATCTAATAACACCGTGACACGTTGAAGATTAAGAGGCTAAAGATAAATTTTCGATGATAATCTAGATAATTTCGATACATTTTAAGGAACCGATAAGCGAATATACGAGGTTGATTTTAATCCAGAGGGTTGATTTCGTGTTATAACATGAACTTTAAAAGTCTCAAGACTTTTCTCGTTCATTTATGGAATTGAGTAGGCTTTCGTCAGCAATACCGTCTACAGCAGTAATATTTTTAGTTGTTTTTGAGCGACGCACAGGTTTGACATTCTTAACATCACAAAATTGTGCCAACAGTTTACATTTTTCTAACAGTTTCAATATTGCCGGTCAAAAAGGAACTTCACTACGATCTTAAAGTTAAGGGTGGTTACATTTTAAGGGCCGGTGTTGAATGAGGGCCAAACTTCAACGTCAAATTTTTGTTTCCATTTCATTTGACATTTCTAAATTTCAAATTGAATCAATTTGAACAATGGGAATTTACATAATCGAGCAACGCTGATGAGGCACAATTTGTCAATAAACAGAATTGCCGCATTTGGATGAATGATAATCCAAAAGCGAATGTCGAAAAATCAATGCACCCACAAAGAGTTCTTGTTTGGTGCGGTTTATCGGCTGGCGGCATCATCGGGCCGTATTTTTTTTCCAAAATGAGATGATAACGAAATTTTTATAGCGCGAATTGTAAGATATCGATGTGGGCGATGTGTGGTTTCATAAGGACGGTGTCACTTGCCATACTGCTAACAAAACAATGTCTCTTTTGCGTGACAAATTCAATGGCCGTGTTATCTCACGTGGTGGCGATATCACTTTGACACTGTTGGTGTTGGACTTCTTTCTTTTGGGTTATTCGAATAAAAAGGTGTATGTCGATAAGAATGCAACAATTAAAGAGATAAAGGATTAGATAATTTGGCTTATTGAAGGCATAGAACCTTAATTATGCCTCAGCGTCATCGAAAATTTGGACCACCGGATGGAGGTGTGTCACCGAGGTCGCGGCGGCCATTTGTCCGATATTTTTGTCCATACATAATTGTACTATACCGATATTATTAAAATTAAAAGAAAACACAATCATTTCCTTAATAATTTGTGTTTTATTCAAAACTAACATAGGCCCTTAAATATAAACCACCCTATGAGAAAAACATCTTTTATTAAAGTTTTAGAAAAATTCGATGGATGGTTTTTACAAAAAAAAAAAAAAACAGAATACTTTAATATAAATGAATAGAGACTCTTTTTGTTTCTGCTGATCTATTCTGCTATATTTAAAGTTAACACATTTTCATTTATCTTTTCGATTTAATAATACAAAAGTATGTTACATTAATTAATTTTCATTTTCATTTTCATTTGATACAACATTAGACAAAATTCGTCTTCAGCAATAATTTATAAATCTATATATTTTGCCAAATTAGTAGCAAAGGAAAACATGGTAAGACTTATATTTTTATTTTACTATATAAACTATTTTTTATGCAGCATTTTCTTATAATCCTAATTCAATAGCTCATTACCTCATTAGGAAACTCCTCCATTCTCAGATTTAAGTATCCACTCCATATACCTTCCCACCGTTTCCAACACATTCCTTTCTTATTCCGAACACTAATTAATTTTTTGTACCTTCATACTCGTATATATCTTTATGTACAGAAGTGGATAGTAAGTTTTTTGTTTTACTGTAGATATCAAAGGCCTGTCCTTGTTTAATATAATTATGTATTGCTAAACTTAATGTATAGTATATATGTCTGTATATATAGACTTAAGCTATATATTATATAGAAACAAGGAGCTTAAATTTTCCCTTGTGACTACTGTGCCTGCCATACCGACCGACCGTGCTCACGTAGCAACATTTTTTCTTGTCGATAAATAGGGACTTAACCTGTGTAAGCTGAGTTCGCATTTTGAGTGCCCCCACCACTTACAAATTTACGTAAAACGGTCTGATGGACACAAACACACAGTTAAATAATTACGGGATTACATGGCTTCTGTCATAAAATATCTGACACCATCAAGTGCGGATATGAAAGGAACATCGTCGTCGGTCGTCGTTCGTCGTTGAAAAGATAACCTTATTGTTTTAAGGGCATCGCATATACAGCTAGGGTCAAAATAATAGGAACAAAACTTAATTTTCGGTACTTACATATGTCTTTAGCACTTGTGGGAAGCAAAAACTCGAATTTTTAATCTTAAATCCCAAATAATTTATAAATAAAAGAACGCCCAAATAGTTTGTTGTCATTTTGCCCAAAAGAATCGGTCCGATTTGTCGAATTGAAAATTTTGACATTTCTCGAAGTTTCAAGGTCCTTAAATCGAAATAAAAGATTTATAGAGAGATGTCTGTGCGTGCGTGTGTACGTACGTTCGTACGTCCGTACATTCGCGACGTTTTTTTCGTCGTCCATAGCTCAATAACCAGTAGTGATATCGACTTCAAATAAATTGTGTTACACAGATAATATTGCAGAAAGCAGCAGAAAAGACTCTCAAAAAAATTGAGTTGGTGGTTTTTTTACCATAGCAATTTAAAAAAAGGTGAAAATGTTGGTTACCCCAAAATATCACGAACCAATAATTAAATTAAATTTTATATTATATATTGTACCGTGATACCAAACATATATATTTTTGTAAAAAATCCGATTAACGGTTTTTTTTATAAATACAAAAACTGCAAACAAAATATTTGTCACCTCGAAAATTTTGACGCAGAGACATAGGGCCCAGGGACATAACGCCCAACTTTTTTTTTGGGACTTATGTCTCACTTCGGTGGGACATAAAACCGAAATTGAATTTGGGCCTTAAGTCCTACTCAAATATGACCTAAGTCCCAAATTTATTTGTTAAAAATGGGACATTGTCCACAAATTTTTGTAGAGCCAAAAAAGAATAAAAAGTTTTTGTATTTCAATACAATGAACAATAATTTTTTGATACGGTGATAATTAATACACATGTCCCACTCGGGTGGGACATAAGCCTCAAAAAACAAAGTTGGGCGTTATGTCCCTAGGCCCTATGTCTCTGCGCCGAAAATTTTACGAACAAAAACTGATTTTATCTCCAAAATAAATACAAATTTAAGAAAAATATTACTAAAAGTTGGTAAAAATTGATTTTCGACTCAAATATCTTTTCAAAACATTAAGATATTTTCATTTAACTTATTTTATCTTTTAAAAAATATTGTTTTCAACATTCAGTTAAATTTTTAAATTTGAAATTTTTGGTAAAAATTGATTTTCGACTCAAATATCTTTACAAAAATTTGAGATTATCTCTTTAAACTAAATTTATCTTATAAGAAATACTGTTTTCAACATTCAGTAAAATTTTGAGAAAAATCGAAATGACAGTTTTTTTTACAAAAAATAAAAACCCAAAAAAAAACAATACTCTAAGTTGGTAAATATTTACTTTCAACTCAAATATCTTTACAAAAATTTAAAAAATGGCTTCAAACTAATTTTATCTCACAGAAAATATTGTTTTCGACATTCAGTAAATTTTTTATAAAAATCCAACAGCCCTTTTTTTCATACAAAAATTAAATCTACAAAAAATTTGGAAAAAGTTGCGGTTCTCGATATCTCGTGAACAATTAAAGATATTGACTTTAAGTTAATTTCATTCATCTAATTTGTATTTGTTTATATAAGAAATAAAAACTTTTAAGAAATGCTACTAAAATTGATAAAAATTGGGTTTCGACTAAAAATTTCGATAACAAAAATAGATTTTGAAATCAAACTTTTTAGAATAATTCAACTGACAACTTTTTTAACAAAACACGTAAACCTAAAAAACCTTTTAAGCAAGTCAAATCGACAGACGGGATGGGAAGTTAACAGTGTGGGCCCCATCAGAGCCTCTTTTTAATTTTGAACTTGAGTTTTATAACATAAGAGTTAGACTTTGTGACATTTACGTTGGGCATTACGACGATTATGATTTCTATCGTTTCTTATGTCTTATCACCCAACTACACGTAACCCAAATCATAAAGTGACATAAAGCCCAAAAAGAGAAATGTCGTAAGAAATATCACTAAGCCCAAATAAAATGTCATATCACTCAAGCCAACTTTAAATGTCGTAACACCCAAATTTAGAAATGTCATAACTCCTAAAAGATTTTGGGTGGTTGGGTTCTGAGAGGTAAATAAACAGTGAGGTGTGTATTTTGGACATTGGGGTCCAATCAGGGGGTTGCAGGGGAACAGCATAAGCCCGAAACATGTTATGGTTTATACGCCAAAATGCTGGGTGCTCATACTGTGAACAAGCAACCATTTCCTTTTATTTCTTTTTGAAAATTGACCTTATTTCGCTTTCTGAAAATAAAATACAGCCAAACATATTTATTAAGCTTTCTTGACGTTCTGAGTTTTTGGACAATCTGGCATATTATCGTCAAATGTTTGAGTTTGAGCGATACAATTTTAAACTCTAATTGACGTAGTGCCATAATCAAAAATTTTGACAGAATAACCAAATTTTAACACAAATGATATCTTTTGGGCGATATGTCAATTAGTAAGTTTTGATGTTTTAAAACTGTTTTGGGTAATATGACCTTGATTTTGAGCTTTGTGGCATTTTTATCGGAAAAAGTTTTTGGTTCGATGATACTACCCAAATCATCATCCCCGTCCTGCTATACGGTGCAGAAGCATAGACTATGACAAAAGCGGATGAAAGCACCTTGAGTCGTTTCGAGAGAAAAGTTCTTCGTGTGGTCTACGGTCCCGTATGCTTAGAAGGGGAGTAAAGGAGAAGATGGAACGACGAGCTGTACGGGCTGTACAGCGACGTAGACTTAGCCAGAAGAGTAAAAGTCCAACAACTAAGATGGCTGAGCGCATTGAAACCAATGCTCTGGCCCGGAAAGTCTTCGAATCCACAGGACAGTGCAGTAGAGGAAGACCGCGAATCAGGTGGCGCGCACAAGTGGAAAGTGACCTCACCCAACTTGGAGCGCGAAACTGGGTGAGGCTCTAGTTCACGCAGGACTGTAGCGCCACCTTAAATAAGTAATACTGCCCAAATCGTACAAAAACAAAATGTCAATAAAATAGTTTTTGGAGCTATGATAATTTTATTTTACGGTATGTTTTTGGGTGAAAAGACCTAAAGCCAAAATGTAGATATAGTTTCAAAATCACTCCCAGATTAAAAATTCAATCGAACAAAACTATGGTATTAGATTTTTCTGCGAGTTTTGTTATGATTTTGAAGATCTGAACTGTAAATCTCTATGAACTAACCCGAGTCGAAATTTTGGCCCTATTCTGATCCTAAAAAGGATCTTTTGTCCTCATTTGCTCCTACATACAGCAAAATGAACCTCATATCATCCTAAACGATTTTTCATCGTCCTCATTTCGTCCTACATGAATCTTTAGAATTCTTTCCGTTTTTCTACGCATATTTTGTGAACCTCATTTCGTCCTAAATGAAGGTTTATCAACATAGAAAATAGATATCGTCCTCTTTTCATACTTAGTAAGCCTACCTGGTCGTGATGTAGCTTCTTTTTTTTTGTTGTCGCTGTTGTCGCTGTTGTTGTCACAGCAGATGATGACAATGACAACAATGATGGGTGGAAATGACAAGGATGGAGCTGGTGATAGTGAAAATGGTAACGATGGAGCTAGTAAAGTCGACGACACCAACGACGATGACAGCAACGACGACGACTCCGACGACGACAACGACGACGAAGAAGACGATTTCGACGAAGTATTATTACTTTTAAATTAATTAATAATGTTAATAAAAACTTCTTTGTTTACAGAATAAAAAAAAGAATAAAATTAAAATATAATTTAATATTATTTTTTAAAAAAAGCTTTCTAATAAATTAAATGAAAGAAAGTGATAGAGAAAGAGCAAAAGCAAGTAGGAAAGAGAAAGACAGAGAGAAAGAAAGAGAAAAGAAAATAAGAAAGTGTGCGAGAGAGAGTCTAATAAAATAGTCTTAGAGAAAGAGAAAAAAAGAGGAGAGAGAGAAAAAGGTTCATTTGAGGCTTTTTGCTGTCGTCCTCATTTGATCCTAAACATCGTATTTTGTCCGATAACTGCCACTATTAGGTTCAAATGAGGAGCAACATTTTAACAGTAAGTGATCCTCTTTTGAATCTCTTTGAACCTCAGAGAACCTGAATTTTGGGGACGAAAATAGGGCCAAAATTTCGACTCGGGAAGTCACACCGTATTAAACATATAAGCCTTTTTCATGACGTGTGAGCTTTATTCAAGCAAAAAAAAAGTAGAAGTTAAATTCAAAAATAAGAAATGTTCCTATTTTTTGGCCATAGCTGTATACGAATATACATATAATGATACATTTATACAAACATTTAAACTTTCATTGTAAGTTTACATATATTTGGGCATGAAAATTGATGGATTCTTGTTTTATAGGTCATAACGTCAGTTCTCATTTAAGAAATCGAAATGAGATCGAAAAGAAAGATTAAAGATATTTTTCAAATAAAACCAAATATAGTATGGGTTATATCTATACATATCCTTGGTTTACAAAAATAACGACGGATTAACATTAAACGAGCTGTTGCAATGTTTAAGGGAACATATGTAAATATAGGAGGAGCTATACACGAATGAGTATAGCTTTTTTTAAATATATGTATTTATGATGTTGATAGCATTTAACTTGTAAAAACTATGCTGATGGTGATGTTTTGAAAATACCTCGCCCTTTATGGAGCTACCTATATAGACCAAGACAAGCGAAACGTGACATAAAAGTTTAAGTAACCGTATTCTTTGAAATTTACAAAAACACGGAAACTTTATGGGTTTCCTTCCTTGAATTCGCATCCCAAAAACAAACACGAAAGTTGTGGGTATTAAAGGGACATAAGATTGACATTACCTGACAGCTTCGCAAATCCTTCAAATCCCCTTAAATTATACCTATATAGGCATCGCCATATCGCCACAAGCCAAAAAAAAAAAAACACCCATATAGACATCATTTTTCGCACAACAGCACGACTTTTCATGCGAATCTAGACATCAAATTCTGTCATCACAACATGACTGATGTAGCAATTAAGGATCCGCCGAGCGTATCTCTCTCTATGTAGGTACCTATTTTTTTTTTTAAATATCTAACTCAGAGGAAAAGAAAACTTTATTTACAGGTGCGTCGCATCGTGCCACAGCATACAATTACTCACCCAGCTTGTCTAAAATCAAACCTTGACAAAAACAAAAAAAAAACAACGCGAGTTTCATAAACTGTATACGTAACACTTTCATACAACTTTTGGTATAGGTATCCTTCAAACTGTGGCGTTACAAGGCGTATGCGTATCGTTATATATATTTGTATAACGAGGAATTTGATTACAGGGCATCCTTTAGGATAGCGAGTATACCAAACTTATTTAGCGCTTTTCATGTATTTATCTAAACTGTTCACGTGCGTCAGACTAAAAAGTCCATTGCCAAAAAATATAACTAAGCATTAATAATTATTTAAAAACAAACAAAACAAAACAAAACAAAAATGGAAAAGTATAGACTCTGATGTTATGAAGGTGGATGCCCTCAAACAGTTCACTTCACCTGGTTCCAAAGTCCAACAGTGACAAATTCAGTGAAATTTGTCAAAAACCCAGGCTTGTCTGTAAACTCCTGTGTACCTCGCTTACCATCAGACTATGGGGCTAAAGTTTATTATTTATCAAGACCCTTTAGCTGGAAGTAGAGCATATGGAATGCTTGAATAATGCTTTGTAATTAAGATTTGAAAAACGAGTGTACCAACCTTCCTACCTACAATAAAGACGACGACGACGACGTCGCCAACGACGAGCTACGCCACCGGACCGATACCGATACCTATACCTGATATTGCAACACAGAAATATTTACTGTTTTTGTAATATCTACTGCCACTGCGATTGGGGGATGTGAAATTGGCAGCATCTATATGTATCTACTTTGCTTAAGTGAGCTCTTTTACAATCGACCGACTTGTATTTCTCGGATGCTACTATACACACACATATGAAAGTAGACAGACTTTTCATGATAAATTTGAATTTTGATTCCGTATACAACACAACGACGCGACGCACGGGACGGACGCGGACGTAAGTAAGGTTAAGCTATAGGAATGATGAAATGAATTTTTGTATGGCGGTATGCATTTGTATTATTCTAAATTTGCAACACAGTAAATACGATCCATTAGCACATTCTTCGTGGTAATGGGAATTTTCCTGCACTAAACCCCGCACACCTACTGCTTAAATAATGTTCCTGGAAAAATACTCATTATGAACAGAAAAACGATTGTATACTGAATGTGAAGGTGTTTCATTTTAATATACCATATATTAGCGTAAGAAACGCCAAGGTTTTTAATCAAAAAATAAGCGAATATGGAAATCAGAAATAATAAGTCTAAGAAAATAAAATAAAATTATAGAAAGTTCATTGTAAAGGTAGGTAAGTATAACCATTATGCAAAAATCATGCAACTTTGTAGAAAATTGACTTAAAGTTTTTCTTCTTTCTTTCACTACATCATTAAAATGACCACCACGCGAATTGTTGCAAGCATCGATTCTTTTGAGGTAATTTTCGACCACTTTTTGACACATATTGGGCGGTATCTCAGTTATAACTTGACGAATGTTGGTTTTTAACTGGTCAAGAGTTAAAGATTTATCTGTTTATAATCACGGTCTTTCGTGTAGCCCCAAAAAAAAAAAAGTCCAGCGGTGTCAAATCGCATGAACTTCGTGGCCGGTTGATATCGCCACGACGCGAAATTACGCGACCAGGAAATGTCTCTTGCAATAAAGCCATATTTTATCGAGCTGTGTGGCATGTGTCAACGTTTTGTTCAAACCAAATATTCTCCAAGTCGTCCATAACGCTCCGAATTGACGGTGACATATTTCCATTGTCGTTTTGGAAGAAGTAAGTTCCATTCACAGCTCCGGACTAAAGAGCTCAACAAACGGTGATTTTTAGTGGATGTAATGGCCTCTCTTCAATTACTTGAGGATTCTCAGAACCCCAAATATGACAATTTTGTTGTTGCGCCTGTTGTTCAAGCACCCATTTGACGTATCTTCGGTTGTTGTGTAAATGGGACTTTATATGGATGTAGGTTTAATGTAATGTAAACGGGCATTATGTGCCTTAACACAGTTCTTATTCTTGAGAACGACGAGGAAACGACACATTCGGGTCTTCGGCAACACTTTCACTTACAGCAGCGATAGTTTCAATGGTACGAGCGAAACGATGATCCACATTCCTTACAATACCTGTCAAATCCAGTCTCTACTTTAACAACTTGACAGATGTCGAATTCCAGCCTTAAACTTTTGAAAACGCAAAATGGATAACACGTTATAATTATAAACTTAACATTTTATTTTATTTAAAAGAAAATAATTAGATAAAAGTTAATAATATTGGTCACTGGTATAAGCATCCCCCAAGGCCCCCCTTATTTCTCTATTTTTGGCTTCATTGTACCAATTTGTACTTATTTATGATAGATCGTCACTCCATCTTTCATTATGTCATCATGTTCTCTTGTCTCCATTTAATTGTCATTTTTGTACATTTTCGGTCCTGAAGTCTATATAGATACCTGACATGTTCACTGTTCAGCTCCATTTCAGCCTTTTAGTTCTAAACATGACGTCAATAATTCCGGTTCTATTGCGAATATCGTTATTTCGTACACTTTGACTTGGTCGTTTGTTCAGAACTTTACTTTCCATTTTGGTTTGAGATTTCTTTAGCCGGTAGTGTTTTCGCAGTCAAGCTCATTGTTTGTAATCCGTAAGTAAGAATCGGTAGAACAGCAGAGTCGAAGATATATTTTATTATGTCTGCACTTTGGTGCAATTGTAAAATATGTGTTTCAGGTTCCAGTATTGTTTCCAGCTATTTGTGATGAGTCTATTAATTTCTTAATTTTGTTGGTCTTTAAATGATTTTAGCTGTCCCAAACATAGGTACTCAATTTTTTCTTCGTCCAACTTTATATCGTCTTTTGTGTGATTTGGCATAACTTTAGTTTTCGATTTGTTTATTTGAAGGGAATAATTTGTACACAAGGTATTTAGTTAAGTCAACTATATCGTCTGGAAATCTTAAATTATTAAGAACTTATTCCATATTTTGTCTTCCAGTTAGTTTTATGGAAAATGTGTTCCAGAACTGAACTAAATATAGATGGTGAAAGCGGATCTTCTTGTCTAACTCCTCTTATTATAATAAATGTGCGTCCTATTCTCTGTTTTTATTTGTGCTGTATTGTTTTTGTATATGTTTTTTATGGTTTCTATTAATTTGGGTTTAAACCGGTAGTCTAAATTCATTGTATTTTTCTATTGACTGATTAACTGACTGTAAGTGGTCTAGTATTGCGAATCCTTCTCTAAATCTCTTAGTTACTTGATATTTAAGTCATCTTTGATGGTACTGCAAAGCGTTTTGGAGAAGAGCTTGAAAATTGTCGAAAAGTTACTTATGGTTCTATAGTTATTGATATCGTCTTAAAAAGAGTTTTTCAATTGGCGAGGGTAGATTTTGGCACCTCTCGTGGTGGCCATTTTGTTTTGGTGACATCTGTCAAATCTTTTGTTTATTATTCAATTTTTAATGCCAAATCATTATGGAAAGTTACACGATTGAACAGCACGTTCCAATGATAAAACATTATTATCAAAATGAGTGTTCGTTAACGCAAACGTTGCGCGCATTACGTCCATTTTACGGTAGACGTGGTGGCCCTTCACAGTCGACTCATCAACGTTTGGTGGCGAAATTTGAGACGACTGGTTCAGGAAACAATCAGCCAACACCTGTACGTTCGGGAAACGCAAGATCGGCCGAGAACATTACCGCGGTCCGTGAAAGTGTACAGCTGAACCCAAGGCAGTCTATTCCTCGCCGTGCACAATAACTCGGCATTTCGCAGAATTCAACTTGGCGAATTTTGCTTCAGGACTTGGGCCTACACCCGTACAAGATCCAACTGGCCCAGGAGCTCAAAGTTCATGACCATAGACAACGCCGTTTGTTCGCTGACTGGGATCCGAATCGTTTGGAAGAGGACCCCAATTTTGGCCGGTTAGCAACCAAAATTGCCGTATATGGGACCACACCAACCCACTCGAGGTTCACCAGGTCATACTGTATCCTCAAAAAGTGACCGTTTGTTGTGGATTTTGAGCCGGCGACGTAATTGGTCCGTACTTTTTTGAAGACGATGTTAGTGAGGCCGTCACCTTCAACAGCGAGCACTACATAACGATGATAACTAACTAACTAACACAGGCCATAGCTCAAATTCAGCCAGATCTATGCGAAAGAGTCATTGGACCACTCGGATCCGTGCCACCGTAAGAAGCCGAAGCGGGCATTTAAATGATGTCATATTACACACTTAATGGCATACATGCGCCTTTCAAATGAAAAATAATTTTCTTAATACCTCACAACGGCTTGTTTTACTCCATTTCAACATCTATACGCCCTTAACACAATTGATGATATTCCGTCATTTCAGTGCATTTTTCTTTCCTCAGATCATCTATGTTTCCTTCCATAATTTCTTTGCTGAACATATATGTACATAGGTGTGTGTTCAAAAAATGTAGTTGCGTTTTCATTTATGTATTTTCGGTTTTGTACAACGGCTGTGTTTTGGTCCTCAATACAAATAGTCACAAGACTTCAACTTCTACCCAATTTTACATAACTTAAGTCTTCAAATAAATAACCAACAGAGGAATAACCAAATCTAAATCAACACTAAAAGCCTTAAATACTTGTTGGAAGTGTCAACTACGCGTTTAACAATTTTTAAATTTTAAAATCGTATACCAAACAAGGCAAAATAATTGAAAATAGTCCGCAGTAAATTTAAAACTATTAATAAAATACTTCTTTATTTTGTAATTATTCAATTGATGTTAAAAAAATCAATTCTTCATATTTTCGAACTCTCAATTGATAATTGACACTCACCGCTATGTTGTAAGCTTAAAAAAGAAAAGAACATTCGCCATTCGTCACATTTTTTATTCTTCTCTAAGTAATGAAGTGTTCTTCTCACTTCAAGGAAATTCATCGAAATTAGTTTTCTTTTTTAACTCACAATATCTCAGCGAGCCAAAGGACAAGTGGAATTTTTACGGCACGTAATGCGGACAGCAATAACAAGCAAGTATAATGAATGGCTCCCACTTATTTAAACTTGCCTCCGGCAAATTACATTATAGAGTGCAACACTATTGGTATTATTTATTTTTGTTCTTTTAATTTTAATAAACAAGAACACTTCATATAATGAGCGTAAGAAATGCGTGGACTCTTATGGTTGTGGCGCATAGCTCGATTAATATAGGTACGTAGGAGGCAAATGCACAGCACATGCACATGTACAATGTATACTCCACATACATACATATATCCCTATATACATATCTATAAACAAAACTTAGAAAAGTTGGTTTTCCATACACCTATAGCTTTCGATTTATTATTTTTATTACATGTTTGAAATTTCGACAGCAGAGCAGGTAAGTGGTTTTAAAACCATCAGTATACCAACAGTACTCCTGCAGTGTTTTATTCTGGCCACAACAAAAACTGTTGGATTTCATTCATAGTGAAACATACCAGCTACATTATAAGTATGTACATATGTACGTAGGTATGCTACCCCCGCATAAAAGTCGTTAGGCTCGTCCCACGGATGCTGACCTTCTCTGGTGCAATCTCGTGCGCGGCTCAATGTGACAGCTTGACTTGAACACCTTGCCCAACAAAGTTGATTTTTTATTTGTTTAGGTATATGTTTTTTCACTCTTTGTGTATAGATGTAGATCTTTTTCATATTAAAAAGGTGTATAACCGTTACCGTCTTGTTGCTTTTTTCTTTCGTTTGAGTTGTTGTTGTTACCTTGATCACCGGAAGTTTTCGTTTTGAATGAATTTTTAATACTTTCAGATTCATTGATGACGCAGAATTTATTTTTCTTGAATGAATATTGAATTTGTGATGACAGCATAGAATACGAATCAGTTTGTTAAACAAGTTTTTAGATACATATGTTTGAGGATGATAAAATGAGAAATAAAACTAAAATTTGATTGATGAGATTGAAATTTCAGATATCATTTTAAAGCGAAGTTGAAAATGTGATTTGAGGGCTCTTTTTTCCACCACAAGTGTGAAAATCCATGTAAACATTGTCATATTAACTGATTATAATAAAATTTTCTATAAAATAAATAAACAAATGATTTAAAAATTGTTTAATTGATGTGGGCTTCTCTGGCGTATGTGGAACATTTTTTTGTATGCAAGTCTTTTTGTGGAGGGTATGATATGAAACTATACAACTTCACCGTGCGGTTCATAATTTTTCAAAGAGTGAATTCAACTTAATGTTTAAAATATATCTGACATTGAAAAGTAAATACAAATAATACCATCAACACGAAAAGTTTAAATAAATGAATTTTTGAGAAATGTTACATGTTTTATTTTCTTAATATCTGAAGATAACAGAAAGTTTGTGTATACAACCTGAATAGTCACTATTTCTCTTTAAAACAGGGATGGAATCGGCTAAGGTAATAATTGATTATCATATTTCTGATGGTAAAATTAATAAATGCCGAGCTTCCCTTATGTGTAAGATGATTCAACTCAATTTTATTCGATTGAACAATTTCCAATTACAATTTTCAAAATTCACTTATTTATTTACACTTAATGAAGCTATTAACAGGAAAGGATTTAGGGCTAAGCTTCAAGCTATAAAAAGGGTGATTTTAGCTATTATCTTTTTGGCAACACTGGTTTAAACAGCTGACATACGTTTCGTGTTTTGTTTCACTGTCAAACATCTTCAGTTTGGTGTATAATTTAACCATGAAACGTCTTACAAAAGAACAACGCTTGCAAATGATTGAATTTTACTATCAAAATGCGTGCTCTGTTAAGAAAGTTAATCGCGCGCTTCTTCCATTTTATGGTCAGTTTAATCGACCTACTGAAGCGGCTATTTGGGCTATTGTGACTAAATTTCTCACCAAATTTACGTTGTTGGACAAATAAACCACCAACACACTTACGTATAGTGCGAACTGAAGAAAATATCGCAGCTGTATCGGCCAGTGTTAATGATGACCATCAATTATCGATTCGTCGCCGTTCGCAGCAATTGGGCCTCTGTTACTCAACAACGTGGAAAATTTTGCGGAAGGATTTAGGTGTGATGCCTTGAAACCGAACGACCTACTGCAACGTAAAATTTTTTTGTGAATGGGCTCTTGGAAAGTTGGACGAAGATCCATTTTTTTACCGAAAAATTGTGTTCAGCGACGAAGCTTATTTTTGTCTCAATGGGTACGTAAATAAGCAGAATTGTCGATTTTGGAGTGAATATCAGCCAGAAGCATTGCAAGAGCTACCAATGCACCAGAAAAAGTCACAGTTTGGTGCGGTTTATGGGCTGGTGGCATCATTGGACCGTACTTCTTCAAAGATGATGCGAATAGTAATGTAACTGTGATTGGTGAGGGCTACCGTGAGATGATATCCAACTTTTTTTTGCCCAAAATGCAAGAGCTTGACTTGCATGACATGTGGTTTCAACAAGACTGTGCCACATGCCACACAGCACGCGCAACAATGGACTTATTGAGAGGCGAGTTCGGTGAACATTTTATTTCACGTTCGGGACCGGTCAAAAGGCAGCCTAGGTCGTGCGATTTAACGCCTTTAGACTATTTTTTGTGGGGCTATGTTAAAGCTCATGTCTATACAGGCAAGCCCGCTTCAATTGACGCATTGGAAGACAACATTGAAGCATTTATTCGTGAGATACCGGCCGAAATGTTGGAAAGAGTATGTAGGATAGACCATTTGAGGCACAGTCAAGGTTAACATTTGCATGAAATAATCTTCAAACATTAAATTATATGGACTGTACTATCGATTTAAATAAAGATTTCATGCATTTTTCTGAATTGTATGTGTTTTTTTTTTTTTGAAAAACTTTTCTATAGCTTTTAAAAAATCACCCTTATTTTTTTTTTGGTTTTATATAAAAAGAAATGTTTTTAGAATAAAATTGCGAGTCTATGATACCTACTAAAAGCTGGTGTAGAAAAAGAATATCAGCGACTTCGCGGCGTTTTTTGAGATTTTGCAGATTAATAAGATTTGAACGATCTTCATAAGGTGGTAAGAATAGATTATCAACCCAAGGAAGACCTCGGAGTGCAAATCGAAGAAATTTGCGTTGAACAGATTCAATTCTTAGAGAGTGAGAGTTCTGAAGGTGAGACCAGGCTGGACTAGCTTAAAAAAAAAGTGGTGTATAGAGATTTAGTGATATAGGGGTTTGAGAATTTTGAAGACCAACGTTTAATTAAATCAAGGAATGAGTTTGCTTTGTTAATAATATAGTCAAAATGAGCTCAAAACATTTAACTAATTCGAAAATAACTCCTAGGTCACGAATAGAACAGAAAGAAATAATGGTAACATCGTGAAGACTGTAGGCTCGGTAGGGGAGATGTGATCGCTTACCGGTGAATGTTATGAATTATTGCCGTGAAATTTTTAAGTGGTTCCTACGATATATCAAAATAAAAGTAACATTGGAAAATATTTCTTATATTCTTGTTTTTTTATTTTTAATGCGGAAACCTTTTTCGGTCACAAAAATATTTTGTTTTTTTAACGGAAAAAAGGCAATTGAGAAAATGTTGCGGTCTTTTAAATGAGCTTCTAGAAGCACTTTTTACACTGCGACAGAAATTTTATACTTGTTGACAAATAACCATCCCATTATCGTTGTGACAGCTTTATAGCTATCAATTTGACTATCACCTTACATAGATCCAATTCGTCTTCTTTGACTGTCATTTATCAAAAATCTCCTCAGCCGTTTCCACTACAGACTTTTCTTGCTGATAATACAAGATTTTCTGAAAAATATTTCACACACTTGTTTGAAATAATTACTACGATTTAAGAAAGAAATCTTTAATTTCATTTAACTGACATTCATTGTATTGACTTTAAAACTGTTACTTCAAACTTTTTCAATCACCTACACCTACATACATACATATGTACATACATACATATATCATTTGACTTCAAAAAGATTCCAATCATTAGACGGAAATGAATTGATTGCACTCATTTGCATATAATATTTCCAATGACTTAATACAAATGCAGATAAAACAATAAAATTCAAAAGAATGGAATTACTACAAAAGAATGAATACAAGAGGTCTCAGATGATTGCAATCGCATGATTACAGTCAAATAAGATTGCATTCTCTTACAAGCTCGCCAGACATACAAGTACATTCAATTTTGTTTTTATTTCAAATTAATAAAAAGGAAGCTTCATTGTTGTAATACAATCTATAGCCGTATTACAAAAACAAATAACTTCCACACACACAAAATTGTAAAACTCAAAATCCAATTATTTCAAATCCGAATCCGAATCCGAAAAGAGAAATTTGTATTTCAAAAAAAAAAAAAGAAAGAGAAAGCGATAGAGAAAGAGAAAAGCCAAAAACCATTAATTTAAAATAAAATACTATTCCAAGATCAAACATTTACATCCTAAACACTTTCCAACCATAAAATAGATTCCTAATGTGAACCACATTATACGAGGAGGACAAAATGGGATTCAATTACTGATTCGTGCATCATAGATCTATCTCTCCTACATATTCGAATACCTCTCTATTCATGGATAAAGTGACGGTTTTTGTGACCGTACACTATCATAAGTCAAAATGTTTAGAAGATAATATATATATAGCGAATATATGTATGTATATCTGTCTGTATGGAGACGTATATAGCTGTGTGAGTATGTTCAGGACAAAATCATCGACTGGCTCTCCTTTCGCTAGCCAAACTTCATCCTTGACTCAGCTCAACTCAATCCATTCAATTGCTTCATCATATCCTCTGTATATGATGATGATGATGGTATTCCAGAGTAGGTACTTTTTCTCTATATATTCCTCCTGCCAAAGTCATCTATGCCATTTGCGACTGTTTAGACATTCAGTTCACAGCGGGACTCATTGTATGTGTTACAACGATTTTACGTGCACAAATTGCATGCAAATGCTACTTGGAGGGTGGGTGGCTTCTGGGCTTGAGGCTTCGCATTGCAAGTTACGTCGTCGTCGTCATCGTCGTCGTCGCTGCGCTGTTTTAAAAGAGTTGCCAGGTTTATTGTATTTCAAGAACTTTCAAAAAAAACAAACATAACCATTTTAGTCAAATCAATTGAACCTAACAACATTGAGATCCAGTTCATAACAAGGCATAGACTAAATAGAGACTTCAGTTAATTATTTTTATTAGGTGTAATATGTTATGTTCAAAGTCCAGCCAAATTGTTCTTAAAGTAATTTATAAAATTACGTGCTGCCTTAAATTGCTCAAGAAAATATAACTCCAAAGATAATATAGTAAATAGGACAAGTTTCCAAGTTCTAATATCTTTTAATCATCAGTGAAATGTGGCTTCTCAACTTAGTCCTTTGTTCTTTAATTGAATACAAAATAACTCAATCTGGTAACCATAATTATTGTCATGTATAGGTTACAGATATCACACAGACCAACATCACCACCGACACAAGGAGGCCACTAGAGACCACTTTGTTGAAACAACTTTAAGTGGGGCGTGAAGGGTTGAATTGGGGTGGAGGGATATATGAAGTTGTGAGAATGGATTGCTAGATGATGGCAAGCGGGTGCAGCAATTTTGTATCATCCAACAAAGGCGACCGAACAAAACTGCTGAAACCGAGAGCAGCGAATTACCAAGAACGTGGTCTGAGTATTTAATTAGTTGGCTTGACTTTATTGGTGCTGCATTTCTTTTTCTTATACTCCTCGACATATTCACTACTAGGTATTACATATGCATTTGTATAGAATATATGGACATAAGTTTGTGTGTAAGAGTTTGCTTTTGTGTGTTAGAATTTGCCACGAATCACAGTTCTTAATGTGTTTTATGTTTTTTTATTTTTTATTTTTTAGTTTTAGTTTTAATTCCTTTCATGTTCGCTAACTAGGTTTTGTTATAGCCCTAGTCTGTTAGCAGCACTTGTAGCACAGAACACAGTACATATGAAGGTATGTGAGGCAAGTTGGAGATATTCTATACTTCATAAATAAAAGAGAATTTTTAAGAACCGACTTTATTAAAGCAATCTATGACTATGAGTTTTTTTTTTTTTTTTTAATGAACTGCCCCTTTACCACCCACATAGTTGGTTTTAATAGAATTTAGAACAGATGCCGCTTTGGTTGGGTTTTGAAAATTTTGCAATTTAGCTCTGACGATTTTGAAAGTTAATGTGACACGTCCCAACGACAAAACCCATAAATTTATTGAGTTATTCGTATAGAAGGTGAGGTGATGTCTTAATGGGTGGAAAGAGAATGCTATAAGAACAATAAATTATGACAATGTGCTCTAAAGGGGGTTGACAGTTAAATGATATCACCATAGGCTTACTATCGTATATCTAACGTACGAGTATACCTATAGGGAATTTTAACGTAATCGTATCGTAGAGGTAAAACAATAATTGGATAACATGCTGGCTTTTATTAATTTTGTGCAACAATTGCAAAGTGTGGTTTGTTGCATTTGTTCTTCAGTTTCTAATTGAAGGTGTTGAAGTGATTTAGATTTAATCGGATGCTGAGAATTAGAAGGGTTATGCCTGAGATAATTTATATCACATATAGTTTTAATCTTTCAAAGTTTTGAATAGAAGCTACCTACATACATGACATGATGGGTGTATGGTAAATGGATATTACGATTAGAGCACTTACTTTTTTTTCTATTTTAAAAATACCGAAAAGCGTCCTTGTAAAATCTACAGTTCTGATTGGGTCGTTACAAATATACATATATTCGAAACCCTGTATGTTAAAATCCAGTTTCTCAAAATAATATGTTAACAATATGTATTTGAATATTTTGGTGGGTCAAATTTTGTATGTCAAAGATAATGTAAAAAACAATTGCACCATTGACTATTTTCAGACTATTTTTAATGGAAAGATTTTGAGTGGATGGGGATTTGAATGTTGTTTTTTTTAGTTATAGAACTTCCGATACTATGTAATAACTATCAAACTAGCTATCAAAATAATGGAACGTGTCGAACTTTTTTTCCAGTAATTTTGGAAATCAACACACACACACTAGAAACGCTCATTAATCGCACATTTTTGTTCGGAAATACTATATTTGATTATTAAATAAATAGAGCTTACAGGGTATGTTTACAATCAGGGATGTCGTTTTTCAACTAAGCATAATCTTCAATCTTCTTGAAATTCCAATGCATCCCGAAAAAATCACTATTTGGTGACGTTAACATGCTTGTGGCGTTTAGGTCGCTGGAAATTTGATGATTTTCAGACGTTTTTCGGAATTAAAGTACTCAATGAAATTTTGTGGAAGTTAGGAATAATTTGGCTATATGAAACGTCTATTCTAATTTTTTCACATAAGAACACCGATAAATAAACAACTCATGCCCTAATTTTGGAGATGCTAAAGAAGATATTTCCAGGATGATGATGATCGTAGACTAAATATATTCAAGAACACAAAGTTAAAATTTTAAGTCTATTGCATCGGGTTTTTTAATAAGAGCGCTAGAAAAGTTTTTTTAAATAAAACAAATACGGTTTTGGATATCAATAAAATTCTTTATTCCTGTGAAAGAACGTTCGATGCCATTATGTATGGAACTCGATTT
Organism: Eupeodes luniger; assembly: GCA_951509635.1. NCBI lineage: Eukaryota > Metazoa > Arthropoda > Insecta > Diptera > Syrphidae > Eupeodes > Eupeodes luniger. Next base: position 95,710,130 of record OX608073.1, on the reverse strand, counting down.
CTCTTGCATGGCCACCACGGGTACGCTTGCAGAAGTCCACACGCTGAACCCAACTTTCGACGGTTTTCAAGCATAAATCGGCCGATGCTGCTGCAATTTCACGTTCGATATTTGTACGAATTTTATCAATCGTCACTGGCGTGTTGACATAGACCATATACTTGACGTAGCCCCACAGGAAATAGTCTAACGGCGTCAAATCACACCACCGAGGTGACCAAGCGACTGGACCATTTCGTGAGATAAAACGCTCTCCAAACTCGGGTTCCAATAAATTGATTGTGACATTCGCTGTGTGGCTTGTGGCGCCGCCGCCGTTCTGTTATATCCTCCAAGTCCATATCATCAAATTGGGGCCAAAAATATTCGGTTATCATGGAACGGTAGCGATCTAAATTCACAGTAACGTGCCAGTCTTGATCATCACGGGAGAAGTACGGCCCAATGACGCCGCCGCCGGCAAACCCTAATTTTTTCGGGGTGCAATGATGAATCGTAGAGTACGTGTGGATTGCTGCCTGACCAATACCGCATATTTTGTTCACTGACGAAACCATTCAGCCATAAATGAGCCTCATCGCTGAAGATGATTTTTCGATGAAAATCCGAATCATTTTCAAGGTGTTGCTTAGCCCAATTCACGAACATACGACGCTTCTGGTGTTCAAGCGACTTCAGTTCTTGCGTCAATTTAATCTTGTTTGGATGTAGGCCAAGATCTTTTCGCAAAATACCCAACGCTTGAGAACGACGTGTGAGAGACACATTTGAGCTTTCTGCAACTGAAGCCTCAGCGGCAACAATATTCTCGACACTACAGGCACTTCTTTGTCTCACTGGCACGAAAACATTTTATACTGTACCTGTGTACCCAAATTTTTCCACTAGACGCTCAATTTGGTTTTCTGCTAGGACGATTATGACCACCATAAATTGGACGTGGCACTCTTAACGTTGAGGCCACTGACTTCAAATTTCGTTAGTAAGTTTAAATAAGTTCGACTCATTGTTGGCTCGTATTTCTTTCCATCATGAAATGGCAAACCTTACTGAAGAGAAATGTTAAAAGAGCGGCAAGAAATATGGCGTCGTTTGGTGTCCCTGTCGCTCTACTTTTGTAGCGTCTCTCTTGGAAAACCCTGTATAATTGCTTTTTGAGTTAAAATTTCTATAAAATTAAAAAAGCTCATATCGAGAATAAAGCGTTTAAATATGTCTTTCAGTTAGATGGTTTATAATATACCTGTGAGCTGTCGATCCATAGAAGGCTTCTATTTCTATCATTTCTAAAATGTTTATAGAAAATCTGAGATATTAAAAATTGAACTTAAAAATTGTATTCTTTCGGAACATCTGTAAATATCTTGAGAGACAGAAGGTTTAGAAAAATAATTTAAGAATCGAATGAAGGACATTTTTCTTAACTATAGTACCATTATTCTCTGTAATACAGTTTTTAAGATATAAGTACTTAAAAGTACTTTTGAAGGCAGCGTATCAGCATCAATATCCTATCCTATTTTAAAGATATTTGCCTAAAAAAGGTAGCACAAAAATGACGTTTTTAAAGCACTTTAGTACAAAGGTTTCGAAATCTTTACACTAGAAAGGAATATGATGCATATATTTCAAGAAAAAAATTGTTTGTGTATGCAAATTATTTTCTTTCTTTTTGTATAAAAAAATTGGGAGGCACAACAGTGCATACAGAAGCAGTCGAATCCAAACTACTAATTAGTGCAAGCAATTTTCAAGACAAGAATTACTCTTGGAGGATTTGTCAATTCCTCGCAAGAGGCAGTACCAGTGAAAACAACTTTTCTTAAGCTGCACAGGCAGGTGTTGAACGCAAGACTTCTGGCGTAGCAGTCCCATGCATTTACCATCACGGGTACTACTACTTTTTGTATATTGCAAATTTGCGAATTCTTTTTTACTATTAGCAAATTCATGTTAAAATATCTTAGATTAATCATGAAACTTTCATTTGATACCAAACTTAATCGTTTATGACGTAACGAAATTATTTCAGTAGATCTTCGGTGAGCAGGCTTTATTTGAAACAACAGTTTGTGAGCAGTAAAAATTATTCAAAGAGGGTCAAAAAAGTATTGAGTACTTGGTGCGTCCAGATCGACCATCAAAATCAACTGATCAGCTAAACATCAATAAAATCAAAGAATTGGTGCTCCAAAATCATCGATTGACAGTCCGAGACTTGTTCAGAAGAACGGTGCAGTGAAATATGACAAACTTTCAAGAATGTTCCGTTTTTTACTCTTGTAAAATGCAATAGAGCCGATATTTAGTATTTGGTCTTATTACACTTAAATACGGTCAAATAAATCTAAATTGGTTTTATTTTACTTTCAATTGCTTGCAGTATGGTTTGCGATAAATGACAAGGAAATGTTGCATAAAATCTACCTCGCACCTACCCCAAATACAATAGTGTGTCCAAGCAGGGGTTTGCAGGGCAGTAACATGCCTTCCCAAAATATCTCAATGAGTATACTCACCGTAAAAATAAGTTGGTCTTCTTCTCAAAATAATATGTCCAACTGTTGAAAATTGGTCTTATTTCTCTTTTGTAAAGTGCAATAAGGCCAGTTTTTGAAAGTTGTTCTTATTTCACTTGGCTTAATTTACGACATCCAGATTAACCAGTGACAACAATTATAAGTGACTATTTGGCACTAAGAATAGTGAAAATCCGATTGATGACCAAAAAGCTCAATTTCAGGAATCTTAACTAATGATAACTTTTTAAATATTCGCCTAAGTTAGAACAATGTTTGCTTTTCGCTAAACTTAAACTTATTGAGAAATTGGAACAAAATAAACACATAAATGTATAACATATTTCTTGCCCACAGCGATTCATATACAAACATAATAATTTTATAGCTATAAAAATGTTCTATTTTAAGCGCGTATGCAGTATTGCACTTTTTCTCATCACTGTAGTTATGAAAGAGTTAAGTTTTCGATTATGAACTTTTTTGAAATGATTCGAAGATCAAAGTCCATAAAATGGGCTAAAACATTAAATTTTACAAAGCTCGAAACAATTCTTCTAAAACAACGACAGTAACAACAAAGCTATTGGGTGCTTGTTTCGACTAACACGCTTAAAAAGATCAGTTTCAAGTAACTTTTCCTGAATTATAAATTAACAAAATAAAAATAGTAATAAAATTAATTTTATTAACTTCAACAACCTTCCATATGCCTATCAAAATTAAAATTTAAAATATTCTCTCCAGTAGCACACCCTGTCTAGTGTCTGATTGCTATTGAAATCGAATAACTTTGTATAGCTCCTCGTTCGTATTCATCTTCTCAAAGCTCGAATAGTCAGTGGATGTGTATAGATATTGTACAGCAAACAAAAAAGACCATATCATTCATTGCATTGCGGTTTGCCATTCATGAATCAATATTATAATTGAATGCAAGTTTATTGCGCGGAATTCATTCATGAGTTGCATTTGAGTTGAGCTGAGCTAAGCTAGCTTCAACATTTCCCTGCTTGTCCCGCTGCTGCGCTGCTGCGCCACGCCACAATATTATATTGCATATACTCGTATGTTATACCTGTTCAGATAGTATAAAGACAGACAGGTGACCCTTGCTATATCAAAAAGAGGAACAGAGACAGACTTAATGTAATGTAGGCGCATGGCAAATTTATCGGCGGCGTGACACGATTTGTTGATGAATTAATTAAAATCGTTTTGTCGCCGCCAACAGGTTTTCACTTTGAGACGCAGTCGGTCATTCCAACATATTGTTATGAAATTCGAACAACAAAATGCTTGCAATACTGATACCTACCTTTTATTTTAATTAAGAAAGAAAAAAAATCATCCTCAGGGCTCATCAGAAGCAGAACAAGCTCTTTGGGTAGGTTTCGCAGAGTGGGTGCGTTATGGACACTTCCTCGCGATATACATGCATAACTAATACTCGTTTCCAATGCTAAATTAATATCGCGTGCCAAAGCAGTTCCCTAACAAGTGGGCTGCCTGCCGGTGCAGCTTATGAGGCATTAGACTTTGTTCATATTCGGACTGCATTTATACAGTGCTGCATAGACCAGAGTCCACAACACCACACCATACCACTCCACACGACAGTACCGACTATGACGGGCGGTATACATAGAATTTGCATATCTTCGTGGTCATAATTGGGTTTGTGGTTCAGTTTCGGTGTTGTTCTGTTATGCAGTTGGGTGAACCAACAATGTGATGACGGACGTGTATGTCTAATAAGGAGCCATAAAGCTTCTAATTGTCACATATACGCCCCACGCCGCCCGCACCACCACCCGCTCTCGTAAGCGGATCGATTACGGTTGTTTGAACAAAGTGAGGATGGATTTACGTTGACGTTGTCGACTACGACGACAACGACGACGACGGACTATGGAATTGATGCTAGTCGCTGCTACTGCTGATGTCGCAAGGACATTTCATAAATTGTATTTTGTGGCAAGCGATGTGTGAAAATGAGCAATAACACGCTTGTGAAAGAAACTCGAACATGAGATATTCGACACAAAAACAAAAGACAAAAATGTACTAGAATTTCCGTGGTCCGTCGTCGTACGTCGTCGTCCGTCGGTCATGTTGGTCTAATCGTAGCGTCGTCGGTTGTGGTCGTTAAAAGGAACTGGTTATCGCCTTGTTTATCTTGTTGTTGAATGTATGGTACTATTTCCACAAAACTAACTTAGTTTGAATTAATTAAAGGACTCATAAGTGCACAAGGGCTGTTTTGGAGAAGTTATGAAATTAAGGCGCTAAATTGACGCGAACGTATCTAAAGTTTGAATATATTTTCAAACAATTCTTCGGTACTTAATACAATAATACGAATTTAAATCAAAGCGTTTTAGTCTAAGTTGGAGTCTCTTTAAGATTCAGTCGATTAATTGATAGCTCATTTTATTACTTTGTTACTTCTACGAAAATGTCCTTAAACTTACTTTTTTCCTCTTCTACCAAAGTCAGTGAGTTATTAAATCCACTCCTGATGCTTTTTTTTATTTTCTGTCGCAGTTTAAAAACTGTATTTTCAGTTTGTCTCCTTCGCAAAGAAAAAGTTCTTTATCTAATTATGTTGGGTCATGATATATCAGCCAAGTTAAGCCAGCGACTGTATTCCATAATTAAAACATTAATCTTCCGTATTATGAATGAATCGCATGAACTAAGGATATTTGCGAAAGAATTTTTCCATGAACTTACATTGCGATTACGTGTCCTCGTTTTTAAAACGAGACTATCCGACAAAGTGTCCGACCCTGAGAAGGAGAATTTCAAATGTATTCGAAGAATCAATACGTTGACTTTTATTGTTAAAAATAGCAACAGAAACTCGATCACAGATTAAATAGCCTATCAAACAATGTTGGTGCCAAATAGACTGGCTGGCAGGTTTCCTTCCATTCAAGCCATGTAACATGGGAATGGGCATTGAGCATTGGGCAATGCCTGCCACTACTGTAATACTATATATGTGCTTTCCTCAAATTGGATTTCTCTCGCATTTGTGTCGAGTCGAAAAAAAGAATAATAAATGTAGAACACTTCATCACAACAAAGAGTATGTATTTAGGCGTAAAATGCAATCACGCTATCTGCAGCTACAAATACATATATAGCTATGGGTATGCATATGTATTTTGAGTATTCGCCCCACCATGGGATGCGCCCACTCTACTGCTTCATTTTAATCTGGTGTGTGCTTTCTTTGACAGATAGCGTTTTATTGTATTTATCTTTGTGACATTTCCGCCAAAAGAAGTGGGTTGCTTGCTTGCCGCTTAACTAGTTTTGACTCATGTATTCTTAGATCTGTCAATAAAAATAAAAATACAACAAAAAATCCCTCGAAAATATTGCCTTTTACTTTTTTTTTAATCCAGATATCCAGAGTCAGAAATACCAATGCACCTACGACATTACCGACATTACCCATACCCATTCCCACTGCGACAATCAATGCGGGGTTGACGTTTCGACCCTACGCGCAGTCAGAAGTTTTCTTAATATAATATTCCTCCAAGTAAGTATAGACCAAAAGCTAAAAACGGCAATTCATAAAAGTCGCGAAATTAAGATTTTTAAAGAAAAATTACATTAAGCTCTGCCCACGCGAACGCGATAAGCAACGCAGACGGACAAAAGAAATAGCCCAGACGAACGGACGAACCAACACTGAACACTGCTGAACTGAACAGTTATGGGGGTCTTTGAGCTATGCCATGATTCCTTCTGACAGGGAGCTGATAAATAGTCGTTTATTTGTTACAAACGAGTTGGCCTGGGTTCAGAGTGTGGGGTTGTATCGTTTCGTTTGTGTTTTATTCGACATTGAAAAAGTTTTTTCCTCTTCAAAGTTGTTTCGACTTTCGAGGTTGTTATATAGGAAGAAGATGGGTTTGCTCCTTTTCGGTCTGCATAAGAAACCTTTTCAGGTCAAAACCATTGACATGAAAATAAGTGCTTAGGTAGATTTCACTTCTGTCACAATTAATACTCTTGAATAAAGTATCAAGTATGAAAGCACACTTATTCTTTGGTCCTTGTGCTTTTGTACATAAAAAGGGGTTACCATTAAAGGTTTTTAAGAATTTCTTCATAACACAACAATACAATAAGAAAAGATGTTATCGATAAATAATTTGGTAGAAAATTGAAAGCGATTTAGAAATGTTATGGCCATTTTAACAAAGTACTAAGATTAAAAGAAACGATTTTGCTATCTCTTAATATTTTGCTAAAGTTTGAACCATAAATTTAACTTTTTAAGTAATTTTCTAATCCTATATGAGTTTCTGAGTTTCTGACATTACAAATTATTATGTTCGTTCCCCAGAAATAGGTTTGTTTAAGTTAAATTAGGTGGCGAAGCAGTTTGTAGATAGCCAACCCTATTAACACACGACTCTCAACAATTCCCGTGCGCGAGTATTGGATGATGGAGATGGAGAGTCCCTAGCATTATTGAATTACTATTAAAGTACTAAATATTTAAAGAGGTGTTTACAAGTAAATTGCTAAGCTTTTGACAATAGTTAGTGTTGCTGTTAAGTGTTAATTAAAAAACAAAAACACAGCATAAAGGATTTCAACAAAATTGCATATTAGAAACATCTTATTGGAAATTTGACTTATTACGTTGACCTGGCGAATGAGTCTGTCATTGATGCCACGATAGAGATCCGTTCAGGCCCTCGTTTAACATAACCTTTCCCAATTGGTAGCCCATATGGCATCAAGTTGCACAACCCAGCGCTTCGGGCTTCCTAGTCTACGCTATCCTTCCAGCGAAGGTATGGTCTTCCCCGCTGTCTTTTACCGTAATCATACCGTAAAGGACTTTCAGTGTGAGCTCTTTTTCGCTCATGCGTTCTCCGTGCCCAGTCCTACGGAGGTTACCACGCTTTATCTTCGTGGCTATATCAGCCTCGAGGTAAATTTCATATAACTCGTTGTTATACCTTCTCTGAAATTGTCCTTCAAATGGAGCCAATTCCGTTAAACTTTTCTCTCAAACGCTGATATGAGTTTAATGTATCTTTGGCTGACCATCGAAGCCTCGGATCCTAAGTGAGAACTGGTAGGATCATAGTCTTATACAGCTTACTTACTTACTTAATGTGGCGCTACAGTGAACTAGGGCCTCAACCAACAAACCATCTACCTCGGTCTCTAGCTAGATGTCTACAGTTGCACACTCCAAGTTGGGCTGGGTGGACTAAGCCATCTCAGTCGTTGGACATGTATTCTTCTGGCTAAGTATAAGCCGCTGTACCACTCGTCGTTCCATCTTCTCCTCCACTCACTATGCATACGGGACCGTAGATCAAGCGATGAACTTTTCTCCCGAAACGCACAAGATGCTTTTATCCCCTTTTGACGAAGTCCATGCTTTAGCACCGTATAGTAGCACCGGGATGATAACGGTCTTATAAAGCGATCTTGGTTGCTCGAGAGAGGGCTTCACAACTCAATTGCTTTCTAAGCCCAAGCAAAACAGGGGTTAGCAAAGCAAGAGATATTCTTCATTTGATCTCAGCTCTGGTGTTGTTTTCTGCGTTCTTAGCGGACCTAGGTAGACAAAGTTCTTTCCCTTTCTTGATGACAGCAGCATGTACTTTGTTTTGCCTCATTAACCATGTAACCCATTTTTGACGCCTCTGCCTCAATACTCACAAAAGCCCCATTGACATCACGCTGAGATCTTCCGATCATGTCAATATCATCAGCATATGCCATTAATTCGACATACTTTTGAAAGAAACTGCCTCTAGTGTTGACGAAGGAGCTCTGCACTATTCTTTCAAGCCTTTTTTGACATAGAAAGTTTCGGCAAAGTTATTTCCAAAATTAGGGAGCACAGCGAATTCTCCATGGACATCCTGCACAAACGGAGAAGTATGGCAGAGATGACAACCCTACTATGGCTCTATAGAGGTCTACCCTGCAGAAGCTGCCTTGTAAGCGATGAAGAGATCGTGGGTGTCGATTTGATATTCTTGGGCTTCTTTCAGGATCTGCCGTCATGGGAATATTTGGTCGAATGTGGACTTTCCTGATCTAAAACGACACTGATAAGGACCTATCAGGTTGTTGACCATGGTCTTTAGACGATCAGATATTACGACAGAGAAGATTATGTAAGCGATGTTAAGAAGACTGATTACTCTATAGTTGGTGCAGTTTGGAGGGTCTCATTTTTTCAGTATCGGACAAACAATAATGAGGTTCCATTCATCTGGCATGCCCATATTTAACAGATAAGTTGGTGCATGCTCCCAACCAAATTACAAATTATCTCCAACTGCTGCTGAAAAGCTCGGCATTTAAGCCATCTGTTCCAAAGGTTTTAATATAGCAATCTAAGTCGGGAAGACGGGTAGATCACACCGCCTGACAGTGGAATTCGGTTTCTCTCGCCGTTTTGCAAAATGTAGAAGTGGTTCTTTCATATCCTTATACAGCAGCAGTTTCGAATTAATGATAAGATTTTGGGATTAAAAGAGCCTTGCTAAGCTGTAGTAGGTTCTGTTGGATTTATATTGTACAACATTTAAGTATATTATTACCTAACGCTTTATTTTTGAAGAAATGGCATTTCTAAATTCCAAAAAATGAGTAAAGCATCTTGCACATGAGCTACGAACTGCGAACTGTGGATGTTCGTATATTTAGACTTTGCTTTCACATGAGCTTTATTTCTATTCGCAGACAGCGACGAATTGAATTACCCTTTTCTCCATATTTTCCTCAGCCACGATCTTTCACACAAAAAAACAAAACAAGGGTGGTAAAATTTTGAGGTTAAGTTGAGCGCGAACAATTTATTCGTTGCAGTGTGGATGGTATGTGGAACGCAAATAGAATTTGACAGTTCGTAGTATCCACACTGCAATTCGTTATTACCAAATTGTTTTTACAAAATTTTCTTGTTTTAGAGACCAAAATGCAAATTTTATTATCCTAACATTAGTGTCAATTGGTTTCTTATAATTTAAATGTGTTTTTGTTTGAAATTGACTTTTTGAAATGTGTAAAATCACGTTTGTTCGACCATTCGTTGTTCGCTCTCATGTGCAAGACCCTTAACTCTCCTTTCGATGAAAATATCGCAACTGGTATTCAAAATCCAAAATTTTGATACAAAACAATTTATGCAAGTTTGTTATAATTTTTTTCAATTAATCAATTTAATACTATAGAGGTAAGCACAAGTAGGCAACACTGAAGTTGGAAAAATTGAAAATTATCGCCACTTAATGAAGGTGGTCGTTGAATGTTGGTTTGCATATTTTTGTGTTTGAATTGGAGCTATTCAATTCACTTTGGTGTTCTGTTTTTCTTTTTGTGTTTTAATTACAACAACAAAAAACCCTCTTAAATATTGTATTTTTTGACTGTTGACCACACTATTAAATAAAAATACTCATTACGAGTAGGACACACTTCCAGGCAAACAAAAAGAAAAATGGAACCTTACCTTTAACTAGTTGAACAGAAGTCCAAACAGAAAAAACGTCATTTCTATTTTAGTGACCGACAAACATAAAATTCAGCACTTTAGTTAAGTTTCAATGTGAAACATGAAAAGCAATTAGTTACTGAACGCTTTTGTTGTGCTATTGTTTATTATATTCGTTTCGTTCACAAAAGGATAAAGACTCGTTGAGTGTTTTTTACATGCAAAGTACCGCTTAGACACGCTAAAACAAAAGGTTTTCCCCAATTACCTACTGCTACCGCCTTATCCTTTGTTTTTCGACACATCTAACCAAAAATACAAAAACCAAAAAGGAGAATGTGGCTTGGGTGGTAAGGCGGGCGGTTGGGATGGTGGTGCTGTAAGGTGCGGAGCGGTGTGGTGGCACAATAATTTAAAGCCAAATCAGTTTATCACGAAAACGAAGAGGAGTTTGTTGCTGTTGCACAGCGCGGTGTTCAAATTAAATCCATTCATTATTGTTTGATGTCTCGTAGGAGAACACACTTAAAATGACGACTCACCGATATATAACGAAGAGGACTTTGTGAAAACTGTGATTTTCTGTTTACAACTAAGTGACGTCGACGTCGACTTCGACGAGACGACACCACTACCTACCAATGAAGCAGTAATTGAAGTGGAAAGGGGAGAAGCGAGATATGTAAGTGGTCTTAGTATGCAGCTTCTCACTGACTGAGGCAGAAGCAGAAGCAGAAGTAGAAGCAGCAAGTCAGGTGAGAGTTGGTTTCTATCTACCACATGCGACCTGTCACAACCAAATGGTGATTAACGATTTGTTTAGGTTACGCACACCCACCACTAACGACACCACCATCGCACTACACCACACCACACCGAAGCCGTGTTGACAAGAATAGAAAGTTTACCTTACGGTTACGATGATAGGACGATTTACTAACGAAACGATTTTATGAGAACAGGATATTAAGTGAAATTATCTTCACTTTGGGAAAGGAAGTGTAATCTGTTTGAGATGTATCTCAACTTGCCAGTACCTAAATTGCATCTTTGATGTACCTACCTTTAATGAGAAAATGTTAAGCTTTCAATGATAACTTTTCTCCACAAGTAATTAGAATCCTTTAAGAAACGAAGAACATGATAGTTTTGTAAAAATAAACATTTCTTCTTCTTGAATTAAGTAAATGCGTACATATAAAGGTTGGTTCAATTTTAAGGGCCGATGTTGAATGTGCATCACATCTAAACGTCAAGTTTTTTTTCCGAGTTTTATTTGACGTTTCTTAATTTCAGACCAACTCAATTCAAAATATGGAAAGATACACAATCGAGCAACGAGTTAAAGTTATTCAAGCTTATTATGAAATTGGGCCTTCAAATCAAATATCGGAATATCGTGCACTTCGTTATTTTTTGGTCAATTTAATCGTCCAAATGTGCGTACAATCGGAAAAATCGTGCACAAATTTTAGCAAACTGAATCTGTAGGAGATGTGAAAACACCAGGGTATGCTCGTACTGCAGAAAATATTGCTGCTGTTCGCGATAGTGTTGCTGAAAAGCCGTCCACCTCAACTCGTCTACGTGTCCAACGATTGCACCTTTCACCGCTGACTCTCGTCGTTGATGAACATTGTGCATAAGGACTTGCATTTACACGCTAACAAGTTGCAATTGACTCAAGAACTAAAACTTCTTGGCCATTTCAAGCGTTCCGTTGGCAATGGTCAGGATGGTGGCAAGAAATGGCAACAGTGGATGATCAATTTTCGAAGGAAATCATCTTTTGTGATGAGGCACATTTTCAAATCAGTGGATTCGTCAAAAGGCAAAACTGCCGCATTTAAGTGATAAGTCAAAAATGTTTGACGAAAAACCAATGCTTCCACAAAGATTGACTGTTTGATGAAGTACATGGGCTGGCGGCATCATCGGGCCGTATTTTTTCCAAAATTAGGCTGGTCAGTATCGTGAGATGATAACGAACCTTTTATGGCCGAATTGGAAGATATGGATGTGGACTATATGTGATTTCAACAGGACGGGACAGCTCGTTTGCCCAACAAATTCAATGGCCATGTTATCTCATTTTAATTGGCTGCCAAGATCATGTGATTTGACACCGTTGGACGGCTTTCTTTGGAGTTTTTTGAAAGAAAAAGGTGTTCGTAGATAAGGCAGCAACAATTCAAGCGCTAAAGGGTGAGATAATTCAGCACATTAATAGCATAAAACACCAATTATGCCTCATCGTCATCGAAAATTTGGACCATCGGACTGAGGTATTCCGCCGATATTTTGTACCATACATAATTGAACCATACCAATATTATCATAATAAAAAGAAATGACAACAATTTCCTAAATAATTTGTGTTTTATTCAAAATCAACATCGGCTTTTAAAATTTAACCACCCTTTACAAGTATAAGCTTTCATTCAAAAAATCGTTTAGATCCAAACAACACTCTTAATCGGATAATTAAACATAATGCGATTTCTGATTTTTTATATTTCCATAGCGTCTCAAGGTGTCATCTTAAAAAACAATTTACTCAAAAAAAAAAGATTAAAAAATCAGCCTAAACAAATATTTGTTTCCTGCCATCAAATTGCGCCCCACCACCACTCTTCTTTGAAATAAAGTACTATAAAGTCCACGGGTTTGTTTCTATGTAAATATAATAATCCAAACAAAAATCTACAATTAAAATGCTTTGGCTCCTTGACTTTTCACTATTCCACTACACTTTACCTGGCTGAGTGGTATAGATAGACGCAATGCCAATTTCAATATTGACCATTGTCAAATAAGATTTTGAAAAGAAACAACAACAAAAAATAAAACCAAAATAACCCAAAACAAGCAACATTTAAGATGCCCCCTTTGGCTCATTCAAATTAATTGATAATGCGGCCAACCGTACGTGTGCTGTGCACTGTACACGAGCGACATGGACGCACGGCTGGCTGGTGTATAGTATATAGGGCCCGAGGGAGTCCCGCGTGGTAATAAATCTCCTGGACGCAATCAGAAAGCGTGTGTGCTTTCAGCACATTTCCTCAGAATGACAGACGCGCCTTACGCTGTATACAGATATACACAAACCTCTGATGATGGTCAGTAGTGTCCAGCAGTTTATACACATTTTGCTTATGGATACATGCTTTTCGTTATGCGGGACGAGGCAAGGGGTGATCGGCGCATTGACAGGAGGCCTATACTTTTGATTTATGCGGGTGTTTGCAATTGCGGCAAAGAAGACGAAGGGACGGCTTCCAACAACGGTGAAATGACAACAAATTGCCAAGTAGCTGCTACAATACCTTTTGTTACCGCTTGGCTGCCTCTGGTGTAGCTCCTTGTTCACAGAAGCGGATTATCAATTTAAATTTTTTGAACTTTTCTTTCAATTGTGGATCAATATCGGGCGATTGTTCTTCTTCCATTTACCAGATACCTGCAGATACCAGATACCACACAGCAGCGCAGTTATAACAATCGCTTACACGGCAGCACTTCACCTGTCAGTATAATTTTAAATCTCGATTGTTACAAATAATATGCGGCATGCCCCATGCCCCATATCCCATATCCCATACCCTAACTCTTCAACTTGGTCGGATACATGTCAATGTTGTTAAATTGGTGCATTGTGCAATGGAAATATAAATTTTCGGTGGTACCAAAAAGTTTAAGTTGCCATCAGCTTCAGCACAGGTTTAAATATTTTCTTCTTTTTTCCTGATGACAAAGTCGTATGGCGTATCTCGTATCGCACTTGTTGTTTTGACCAAAACGTTTATGGGGCTTTTTTTGGCTTTTGGTTTATTCGAGAAGATGACCTTTTATGGGAAACTTGCTTGATTTGTGTGCGGTGTGCGGTTATGTGTGTGCAAGGGAAATTGTTTTATATTCGAGAAAATTTAAAATAAAATAACAGTTTTGGTTTGGACGTGTGCAAAGTGCATTTATGTACCTATATAATATATTTTATTACCTCTACCTGACTTTTTGAAAGTTTTTTCCACTTGATTTTGTCATCAATAATATAAATATAGGAATCGAGGGCACATGGGCAAGCATTACAGAGAGAGAAAAAAGAATACCTTCATGATTTCGACTGAACATAGTTATGCCCCAGAATCTCCTATACTTAATGAAAGCTGTTACCTCTTACATATAGTATAATTTTTCGAAACAGGTATTATAATAAACATGAAGTTTTGAACATGTTATAACTTTGACCGATAAAAGTTGTTCGGTTAAATTGAGCTACGTTAAACCAAGGGAGGTGGTTTGATTTATTACAGTTGTTTTTGATTTGAAAGCTTTCACAAAATTTATCGAGTAACAAGTGAAAATAAAATACGAATGAATTTTGTACAAACATTGTTTTCTCTTTACCTAAATATAATTTAATCTATAGAGGATTTGATTACGTTTAGCAATACAATACTTCCCAAATCAATCCAACAAATCTTGAACTTGTAATTCTTATACCAAATTTCTAACCAGAAATTTTGAAAATATATTTTTTTAAATTATTTTAAATCCATAAAATGTCTGAAAACGATTAAAGATAAATAAATTCCTCATCAACAGTTAATTGTTGTTAAAATTATTGGTGCTAATTAATTTTCTATAAGATACAAAATAGTTTACAATTAAAATCCCAAAACCTACTTGAACCAATTAACCTAATTTTTTAAATAAAATAAAAATAAAATGTATTAAATTGTTTTACTGCATCAACCATTTATAACATAACTCATACAATCAATAAGTCTACATAGTGTGTTCTTGATCCGTTCGTTTTTAATCGTAGCACAATCCTCTAAACACTTAAAACTCTACATCAGTCCACATCTATACACTTAGCTATGTACATCACATCATCACTGATGGTAGAACTATTTACAATTGAAAATTGTCTTTAATTAATTTAATACACAATCAATCGATTTTCAATTAATGCTGCTGTTGAAATAACTATGGTTTTAGGCTACAGTGAGTAGATCACACATCAGCTTCTATAATCTTATTGTGCCTCTGGATCTTAACTCAAGTCGAAATGTAATTATCTCGTCTGTGCGGTCACCATAACTTCAACCCACGACCTCTTAGAGTTATTTTATATTCTGAGAAGTAGAAATACCATTTACAGTTTAGAGCAATGTATATTAAAAGAAAACAAAAATAAACTTAACTTATTTAGGTGTTTGTAGACGTTGAATGTAGGTTCGTACCTACCTATACCTCATAAGCATAACCATGATAGGCTTTTGACTTTGAAATAAAGGTATTTTTCGTTCTTTATTATTTTTTCAAGTCCAAATTAAAATTTTTAGTTATAGTTTATCATGAAAGAGAAATTAGTGGAAGATTTAAACTAACATTTAATAACTATTCAAGTATTTAGCATTATTGCGAGTGTTAACTACAGTTTAAGTCAATATAAAATTCGTCTTATTTGATATTTTTTTCTGAAAAAAATTGGTTTTTAGCCAAAAAGGAATATTTTGATATATTATGTATATCCTGAAAGAAAAAGTAAATGCTCAAGATTGTCTCAGAAATATAGACAATTCTATTTGCCTGGTCATTCTCAATCTCTGGGCTATTTAAGGATTTAATGAAAAAACTGAAAGAAAAAGTCTAATAATCAAAATGCAGTATATGTTAATTTAGTACAAAAATGATTTTATCAAATCGGAATAGTCAACCAAATTTACAAAGTAAGTAAAAACCAATATTATTGACTCGAACACCGTATTCAATGGATGATTTCTTTTCGTGCATCAATTATTTACAAAGTTGAATTGAAACAAATTCTCTACAAAAATATTTTCAAAAATTTTAAAATCAGCATTTGCAATCGTTCAAAAGTTAAAGTATCAACACAACGTAAAAAAACTTAGAAAAATTATAAAATAAAACCAAGAGAACTTAGCCATCAATTTGAAGTTGATAAATATCAACGTTTAATAGAATTTAAGAATCTGTTGATATTATGCAAAGATCTATAAATAACACAAAATTTTTCATTTAATGAATTGTTTAACAGCAGAATTAAAATATTTATCAACTTATAATCGATATTTGACATACGCAAAAAAGGCTGATTACACTAGTTGGCAAGGTTTTCTTCCTGGCAGTACAACTGCACTTTTCCAATGGCTTTTGATGGCCTTAATTCAAATCCAACTTCAATATTTTTTTTATTGTATCACGTAAGGTTTTAAAGATATTACTTTTTCAAATTCGAAAAACAAGTATATAAGGATAAATTTATGAAGTAGCTATCTTTCAATAAAATCCGTGACGGTTTTCCAGATCTATAACCCCTTTCTTCAATATTCAGTTAAAATATTTATATTATTAACTTCCCATAGGAAATTATTGTGTCGAATTGAAAATTTTGACATTTCTCCACGTTTCAAGGTCCCTGGAGTCGAAATAAAAGATTTTTAGAGAGATGTCCTCGAATATTTTACGAACAAAAAATGATTTTATCTCTAAAATAATTTTGTGCAACGTGTAATACCGTTTTTGACATCTGGTACAATTTTGAGAAAAATCGAATTGACAGTTTTTTTATAAAAAATAAAAGCCTAAAAAACATTACTAAAAGTTGGTAAAAATTGATTTTCGACTCAAATATCTTTTCAAAAATTTAAGAAAAAATTATAGCATCAAACTTATTTTGTCTTTTAAGAAATGTTGTTTTTAACATTGGGTAAAATTTTAAGAAAAATCGAATTGACATTTTAATAACAAAAAATAAAAACCTAAACAAAAATTACGAAAAGTTCTAAAAAATTGAATTTCGACTCAAATATCTTTTTTAAAAATTTGAGACATTGGCTTCAAATTAATTTAATTTTATAAAAAAATATTGTTTTCAACATTCAGTAAAATTTTGATAAAAATCGAATGGACAGTTTTTTTACAAAAAATAAGAACCAACAAAAAAACAATACTAAAACCTGGTAAAAACTTACTTTCTACTCAAATATCTTTTCAAAATTTACTGATATTGGCTTCAAACTAATTTTATCTCGCCCGAAATATTGTTTTCTACATTCAGTAATATTTTTATAAAAATCCAACAGTCAGTTTTTTTCATAAAAAAATAAAATCTACAAAAAATATAACGCACATTTGGTAAAAATTGATGTTCGGTTCTCGATATCTCGTGAACAATAGAAAATATTGACTTCAAATTAATTTCATTCATCCAATTTGTATTTGTTTATATAAGAAATAAAAATTTTAAAGAAATGTAATTTAACTAAAATTGGTAAAAATTGGTTTTCTACTAAAAATCTCGTTAACAAAAATAGAAATCAAACCATTTCATTATATGCAAAATATTGTTGGTAATTTTTAAATTTTTAAGAATAATTCAACTGACAACTTTTTTAACAAAACACGAAAACGTACAAACTTTTGAGCAAGACAAATCGACAGACGGGATGGGAAGTTATCAGTGTGGGTCGCATCCCAGCTTCTTTTTTCATATGAAATTGAAAAAAAAATTTCATAATTTGCTAGATTTTGTCTGTCTTACAAAAATCTTTTTAACGAATCTATTGTCTAAACAATTCTATTATATCAAATTTTTGAAATGTATTAACAAATCTAAAAATAATATTTAAAACTGGTATATAGAATAAGTAGAAATCAAAGTTTTCATTCAAAATCAACACTAAAAATTAAGTCCAAACCATATTTTTTCAAAACTTGAAAGAATTAAATTTAAAGTTTTTTCAAAACTTCATTTAGGGTCAAGTAAAGACATAACTTATAAGAATTTTCAGAAACTTAGTAAGATACTAAACCCTATAGAATCGGAGATCCAGGTCTATTCCAATCGCGATACACAAATTCATTAATTTTGGATGCTCTAGGACTGAGATTTAAACATGATATTCAAGAATATATAAATGTTCCCAAAACAACAAAAGTGACACTTAAGTAATTGAAAAACATAATGAACGTTTCATATCTATAAATTTAATATACAAGTTTTGAATCTCTCGAGAATTGAAGTGAGAAGAGATTCGGCCACATGTATTTTATAAGTGCCAAACTATAGTTACTTTCCAATTTTTTGTTTGCCTAAATTTTTTTTTTATTTTTTAGAGAAATTATGTACCTTAATATACCTAAGTTTTGTTGACTCCTTTTTAATCCAAATATTTGCAAAAGGTTTACACAAAACAGTAAGTTTTTAGACTAAAATGGTAGTAAAAATAGATTCCCAGAAATTGCGTCAGAAGAAAATAAGTACAAAAAAGCCAGACATTTCTTAATAATACATTCTGTTTCATTTTCCTAGAAAAAAAGATCAAGTTTTTTCTCACAAACTTTTTCAGTATCTATCTTTTTGCATCTATATTTTTTTGTAGCTTTCTTCGAATTTATTTAAATGGAAACAAGAACAGAATATATTTTTTTCCGGAAAAAAGATACGTTTCAACACAATTTCGAACATTTCAACATGAAACGCACCCAAAACCCTTTTAAACTATTGTATGTTAGCTCTTAAGTAGTCCATATTTAGAAAACTGTTGGAATCATGAAATGCTTTCATATACATAAAAGGAATCGTCCAAATTAAAAAGTTATATGAAGCCTTGCTGGGCTGTTGCGTTCTAAGAAAATCTTATAACAAAAATTGTCACTTTAGCCCTTGAAATATGTAAATTTAAAGTGAAGGCACATATTATGTTGTTTTAATTTTGTCAGTCTCCTTTACAGAACACTAAAGAATATATCGTCACCGTTCTATCAAAACTCCCTTAGTCCATTTGTTGTGTTTTGAGATTTGCATTTAAAGTTTGAAATCAATATGCAAATTAATAGATTTTGGGAGTTATATTTCTTTATAATTTAAAAATGGTGCATCGTAAAGCTTAGGGAGTTTTGAGAAAATATAAATTTTGTCATTTACATGAACTTGGTGTATTTATTTCATTTTTGCGGAAAATGGATTTAGGGAGTTTTCAAAGAACGATGATGATATTTAAGTGGTGCCTTAAAAGTCGTCTTTATGTTAAGTGTGGACCCCGCCCCTCCCCCTTTTTAAAAGTGTGGAGGCCTACATACTATCAACCTTGCTAAAAGGTAATTTTTTTTTTTGAAATCGGCCAAAATTAAAATTGTTAATGGCAGCAAAATACTTATTCCCTTTTATTAATCATTGTTCATCTTAACACGTAGAAACAGTTGCTGTTCGTGAAAAAAAGCAAAACAAAAAAGACGTTAATCCGTAAAAGGAACGATCAAACTAGTAAAAATTAAACCAGCCATTTTGTGGTCTTTACTTCTGTGAAATATTAAGATACTAAAATGGTTCAAAATTAACAAAAATTATGTTTTCAACTAAGTACCTACAGATTACTTTAAAATTTTACTAAATCATTTCAAATCATGCGCCAATGTTTTTGAACAATTTTAATTCAAAATCATTCGATGTGTGACAATTGGTATGCTCCATATCTCAGTGAATATTGAAAACTTATGTTATAAAGCAATGAATTTCTGAGAAATTCTTTAAACCGTGATTTAAGATAAAAATTAAGTATTTTTTTAGTGGATCTATAAACTGATGTATGTGGTGTGTTTTTTCTGACATTTTTGTCTTTGTTCATTTTCGAGGCCGTATTCGAGTATGAAACTATGGCGATTTGTGGGTTGTCAAGTAGACTCTTCAGAATTATTATATAAACTAATACGACACATTTTCCATTTTGTTCGATCGAAATTCATTCTCAAGAATACAGAATAACTACCTGCTTATAGACAAATAAATGTATAGGTATCTCGGAAGTAAAAACCTTAAAAATTCAAGCTCTTAGCGATTTAATTTTAAGCTGTCAGATTAAAAACAACACTTAGTCAAAATTTATTAATTTTTATTTTTATTCTACTTCTATTCGTTTTATTAAAAACAATTAAGACAAAATAAATATTCATTGGAATAGCGTGCCAAACTTAAAAAAAAAAAAACAAAAACCAAAGAAAATACGGAATCATATCGAAACAAATGTAGCTCAAAGCGCATAAGAACATGTGTATAATTTAATTATTGTCTGCACGGCAGCCACGGTATCTTGAGATGATGTTTTTTAATATTATTCATCATCTCGTTAATTTACTGACAAAACACAAATTAAAAAAGCAACAGAAATATAACGAAAAATGCCTGTCGGAGTTATATATGTATCTGAGAGTTCTTCTTGTTCATTTGTTGTTTTTCTTTTTGTATCTTTTTTATCATTTTTGTTTTCCTCTCTCTGTTTTATAATTTCAGTCACGGAAATGAATCTACACTCATAGTCGGGTGCAGGCGGGGAGTGTGGGTGGATAAAACGGAAATTCTTTTAAAAAATATTGTAGGTGGAGTTTTATAACCAGCTACACACATAGATACAGATATAGATACATTATATTTACCACCTACATTTCACCTGGCTGAATTTATTGAAAAGAAGTTTTCAAGCTACAAGTGGATGGATGCTGCCGTTGCAGATGCGAAAATAATATTATGGAAACTAAAAAAGAAAAACACAAGAAATAAAACGAAAATCATCACTAAGCGTTTGCATATTATTTTTTTATCTGTTGTCATTAATGATGTGCTATGTTTTAAAGTTTAATGACATTTCCATAACATCTTTGATCTTCGTTTCTTCTTCTTCAATTTTTTATTTTAATTCAATGCAACTTTTTTGGGATGAACTAGGTTAGAATGGAAAGGGGGTGTTGTTATTTAAATGTTTTAAAAATATAATTGAATATGAAGGAATGAACTGGGGTTCCATAACATGAATTTATAAATGGTTCAGTTAAAATTAAATACAAATCTCTCCGATTGGGAGCGTTTTGATTTTGATAGTTGATAAATAATATTAAAGTTTAACATTTAACCAGCCAATTTTAAAGAGGTCAACTTATTAAGAATTAAATCAAGGGGATATTACTACCCTTATTATGTAAAGACACAGTGTGAGCACTAGAAAAGGGAGAGAGGGTTTAAAAGGAGGTGTCGGTGCACATTGGTTTTGAATTCCTGAATATTGCAATGACTGGGAAAGACAGAGTGTGGTAAGGCATTCCACATTCGCGTAGTACGGCTAAAGAACGAATCTCTGTACTTGACAGCACGACCGAAGTTGGGCTAAAGGGTATACTGATGAGCATTCCTAGAAGCGCGAGTATTACGGTTGAACTGTTTAATGGGAGGAATGCAACTGGCTATTTCTCTAGAGGATAAACCGTTAAAATAACGGTAAAAGAGGAGGAGGTAAGACAAGAAACTTTACGACAATGTTCAAGCGACGTAAATGATTCTATGATGGTATTACCACCGATCAATCTAAAAGCTCTGCGTTCAATACTGTCCAAGAGGCTTAAGTAAGTTGCAGGACCACCAGCCCAGATATGGGAGTTATACTCAAGTCTTGGACGTATATAAGTCTTGTAGATAACAGCCAGTTCAGAAGGGGAGAAAAACTTCTTGCATCGCCTTAGAAAACCCAAACATCTTGCGGCATTTTTTGCGACATCGCGTATGTGATCGTTCCACAAGAGATAGTTGGTGACACACATACCGAGAATATCGAGATGTTCAGTCTCATTGATGCAAGTGCCATCTATGGATAATGGCAAGGGGGTATATCTCGCTTTAACGATACAAGACAGCATTGAGTTTTCGAAGCATTAAATTCCTCGCCTTTTTTTATTCCCCATTGTACAATGCTGTTTATCATATTTTGTAGTTGCAGTTCTACATCCGAAGAAGAGGGATGTGATTCTGAAAACGAAAATGAAAAGCTAAGAGTACTATCGTCAGCGAAACAATGTATTGGATTAGAAGTTGCAGACAGGAGATAATTAATAGAAATGAGAAAGAGTGTTGGAGATAAAACAGAGCCATGGGGCACACCAGCATTTATTTTGTGGTTTTCAGACTTGAACCCATCCAATACTACGTGTATTGAACGATCCGAAAGATAATTACTAATCCAATGAAGAAGGGATTCATAAAGCCGAAAGCACGCATCTTCGACAAGAAAGCCTGATGCCAAACCCTATCAAATGTTTTTGAAATATCGAGTGCAATAATCTCACTTTCTCCAAACGGATGTAAAGATTTGCTCCACTGTTCGGTGAGATGAACCATGAGATTCGGGATAAAAGTTCTCATTCCCAAGAGAATCAAACTTGTGATCATATCAGCGCTGGCATCAACGTCACTATCGAGGAAGCATAGTGACCAATTAAAGATCCTGAAGTAATTGTTGAGACCGTTCCAGTTGGCTTTCTCGTATTGCCAAACGGTTCTCTTAGGAGCTCTTTCTTTAGTTGGAGGGTTTTTACACGAGAAATTTGCTGAAATCGAAATGACACAATGGTCAGATGCGCCTAGAGGAGATAGAACACTAATAGTGTACTTATCAGGGGGTCAGAGGTAAGAAACAAGTCACGAGTGTTTTCTGCTCGACCTACCACGTTCGATATTCGAGTGGGCTCGTTGATCAGCTGAGTTAGGTGGTTCAACTCAGCGAAGATCTCAGCACGCACTCCTTCGGGTGTTGTCTGGTGCGAATGTTGAAGCTAGGAAGAATTGTGTACATTGAAATCGCCCGTAACAACGATTTCAGTGCGAGGATAGGATGAAACATTTCTTTGGAATTGGTTATTTCCTTGACAACCTAAAGTTATAACTTCCCATGACAGTCTGTCGATATTTCTAAACATTTTTAAGTAAGATAAAAAAAGTTTGAACATTATTGGTGTAAATATCGATAAAACATTGATAGGTATGAAACCTTGCGGCGGTGTTCAAGGGAAGCAAATGTCTCGGTACGAGAACGATCTAATATCATTTTTAGAGCTCTCTTTTCAATTTTATATAAAAGACTTAAGGATGGGAATTAAAGTCTAGTTTAGGACGAATATAGGCTTTATAAATTAAAGCCAGATCATCAGACGCTTCTTGCATCGTCAAATATGTGATCACTCAACAACAAGTGGTTTGTAAATCACATACCTAGGACTGATAGCTGTTCAGTCTCCTCAATGCAAGTACCACCCATGGATAGTGGCATTAGGGAAGGGTTACGCTTTTGATTCTATACGGTTTTTGATTTCCCATTTCTGTCAAGATCAGAATTTAATGAACTTATCATACCCTACAGTTTGTAGTTCACATTCGAAGATCAACGGTGAGAATCTAAAAACGAATATGATAAACTGAGGGTAATGTCATCGTGGGTTAGAAGTTTCAGACAAAAGACCATTTATAAAAATAAGGAAGAGTGTTGGAGACAAAAATACTATGTACTTAAATTGAACGATCCGTAAGGTAATTTCTAACGCAACGAAAAAGAAATTCATCAATGCATGAATTTTCGATAAGAGAGCTTGATGTTAAACTCTTTTTTAAACTTTCAAGTATCAAGTGCAATGATCTTACTTTCTCCAAAACGATGTAAAGATTTGTTCCAATGCTCGGTTAGATAAACCATGAGATCACCAGAGGAGCTATTGCTACGAAAGCCATATTGCCGGTCATTAATAAGCTTTTGGTCTTTAATTAGCGTTCCCATTACCTTAGAAAGAAAGGACGTAAATGCAATTAGACGATAGTTAGTGAAGAGGTGAGGAGGATTCGTCTTGTTTAGGGACACACTGGAAAAATGCTGTTTCACATCCACTCAAAAAGAGGCCTGTAGAATTAGGAAAGATATAAAAGCTTACCAGCGTTAAAGAACACCACTTTAGAACATAAGCGGGGACACTATCCAGGCCATAGATTTTTGAGTACTCTAGCAACTGTACAAGTGTACAAGTGGGAAAGAAGTTTCGTCCCACTGAATCGTTTACGCTTTCAAGCACAGGAGGAGTCATGTCACTCATTGGCAGCATCGAACTAACAGAAAATTGTGCTCACAAAAGAAGCGTCATTGGAAACGAGCGTAGGAACCGACAACGATGGCCATGCAAAAATTTAATGCGTCAAATATGTCCGTTACCAGTCTTTCTAGCTTGTTTGAACTTATTCCCATTAATAGTGAGCAGTTAAAATTAAATGAAGAAGTCGTTTATGTATAAAAAACCGTTAAATGATTTTTTGTTCGAAATTATCAAAGTTCAAAATTATTTGAAATCGCTAGCGTTATTGGTTCGAAGGACATTTTGTATTAAATAAGTTTTTCATTTTTTTCTTTTAATTCTTCTGAAATTTCTTTCTGTATCTTTTAATGTTATAATCTAAACGAAGATGATATCTTCATCAATTCTTAAAATATGTCCCGTAAGTACGGGCAGACATCTCTCTAAAAACCTATGTATTTGAATTCTAAGGGCATTGAAACGTAGAGAAATGTCAATCTTGACTATACCTTCCTTAAAACACTGGGCTTGAAATATCATCTAGGTATAACTGCATCTATTCTAACACGACATTACATATGCCTTCATACAACCTCGTATTTCCAACTAGGCTACATCAACTTGTTATGTACATAAAAAGATACATATTATATCTATACATCAAACCAAAACTACAAAAACAACAACAACAAACTTTTTTAAATCAACAACGTTGACCCGGTAATACATTGCCTTTTACAGCACAAACATGTTCTTTGAATTTTCCACATTTCTCATGCACATACAAACATATAATCTACTACTACTTTTTGTTTTCTATTATACAAAAATATAAAATTGAAATAAAACAAAAATAAAAATAAAAAAGTTGCAACTTTAAAACTGATAAGTTCAATTTTCAAAGCTTCAATATTATAGTCGATTGAATAAATGATTTCGTTATGGCATCTCAAAACGAAAAACGCTTGTCCAATTGTCCATATTAAGCTGTTGCCACGAAGTTGCACCACCATCGACCGTTTCGATTAAAAAATCCTCCACAATTGGAGTGGTGTTTTGACGGTACAAGGACGCAGTGGCGCCGCCGCCATCATCATGCAATAAGCACTACCAACTTTTGTTTGCTTTGCTTTGGTGTACACTAATACGCACTTGTTTGGTTTTTCTTTTTCTTTTATTATCGTCGTTGGCCCGGCCTGCGCGGCAGCAACAACGTGACGATGTAAATCTGACGTAATCCACAATTTGAGTAAAAAAAAACACACATTTTCCTAATATTTCCTTCAAAGAAAAGCTACTTAAGTTTAAGTGGTGGCGTAGCACGACGAAGTGAACACTTATTGCAATTGCAACAAGTGATCGGCGGCGGCCAGCGCGGCGCATGAATTGATGATGAGTTCGAAAAGGAGAAGAGATGCGTAGGCGATCAGGAATTTATATTGATAGCTATTGCTAGGTTTTATGTTGCGAAAAATAGTTCAGAAATTTGGCAAGTAGATTTTTTAATTTGAATAAAATTTTGATATGTTTGCAAAACGAATTGAAGGTAAGGAAATTGTTGAAGAAATTATAAAATTACAGATAAGACTTTAAATATTTGAATTTTATTTTCCTACATTTTCTTTTTGTTTTATATATCACTGTATGTACATTTGTCAAAAAATTATATTCTTAAATAAAAACAAAACTTAATAATTTATTTTTGTCTTAAATTTAAACTGACTATATATAAGTATCGAAAAATAAATTATAATGATACAAAATATAAACAAAATCGATTTCTTAACGACCGAAAAATGTTACATTATTGATAGCATAAATATTGTTTTCGTAGTTAAACAAATTTTATTATCAAATATAAATATAAAGAACAATTTTTGTTGCAAAACTCTTCCGATTTGAGCTCTTCGGAAAAAGATCTAATAAATATTAAAAAATAAGAAAAACGATGTTATATCAATTACACTGTTGTATGTAGTGGTAATGTTAGAAAAGTACCAATGAGTTCAAAATTTTATAATCATTTTAAAGAGAATTTAATTTGCTGCAATTTTATTGTATATTTCTTTTTTTTTAATATCAAAAATTCGCTATTTATGTGGAAAATAGAAAACAACAATAATTCAGGTTTTTGAACATATAATGCCCATGTTCTGCATTTCACTTATTGTGAATACACTTTGCGAAAGTGAATTTGGGTGTTCCACAATTCGTTATTGTTATTTTTTATTATTGTTATTTTTTCCATTTTTTGAACGCATTCAAATCACATTTTTTATTTCTGTGAATTGATCTTTGATAGCTTCCTTCTGCTAGGAATCGGAGGGTTGCAGCAAGTTTTTGAATTGAAGGAATCGATGAAGGTACTATAAAAGGTTCTATTTCCCTTAGAACATATAAAAAAGCAACTTTGCTTCATCTAAAATTACAATGAAAGCTTAAAAGAGGAAATCAAGAATTTACTTTATTTATCAGAACAATTCTACATAATTTTCAAACTTTTACATTGTGTCAGGTAAATCCAATATAATTGATTTGTCTCGCAACATTGGTCTTCTTATTTTTTCTCAAGAATTTTTCTTCCTTTTTTCACTTAAAATTGCCAATAATATTACATCCATCTTCACAACAGCAAACATTTTACTTCAGAAACAAAATAAAAATGGATGATCCTTCAGTTCTGACAGTTCGAAGCAATTTCGAAGTTTTCGAAATCGATCGAATTGAAGAACATGGAATTTCATTTCACGTGAAATTGAAAAGTGATTTCAATTCACTTTCGATTTTGTTTGTATTTTTCTCAAAATAAATCGAGTTTGTTTCTAACTCTTACTCCTAACAATATTTTTGACAAGTTTTTATGTTCTAAATTTTTATAATAAAATCACATACAAAACGCGCACTGTTATTCGTTTTTTACATTTTATGCTATCAGAAGCTTCTGTCAGTGAAAATGTATTTTTAAATGATATCACATTTTATTTAGATACCGGTTTTATAAGTACTCATCTCTGGGTTCGTCTTGGATGCAGAAGTTCCTATTAAAGGCTTTTTGGACGCCCATTTCCATGTCTAAGGAGCTCATTCAATCTAATTATTCAGTTTCTACACTTTTGACCTTTAATCAAAAACAGGAATGCATTTTTTATCTTTGCCTGGTTCAGGGATGTTACTCCTGCGACTATGACGGGTACTATTACAGGAGTTCAAAAATCAATTCGGTAAATTAAGCTAAAAGCTTTGTTTACCTCATATGAAAGCCATTCTTTAAACTTTTGTAGAGTTCACTCTTTGGGTACAAGTATGTATAATCTTTTTTGCAACTTCTCATCGTTGGGATATTCTTATTAAAAATATGTAGGTGTTTCAGTCAAGCGATTTTTAGACTTTTGAAGGACAATTTCGTAAAGATAGTTTTGACTCTTGAATTCATTTGGGATCCTGAAAATGAAAATTTGGATACAAGAGTTTCTGCGACGATAGTCTTTTAACTACTGTATGCGACTTTCTGATTCTTCTGATATTTTGGAAGAAGTTTATGCAGCACAGAAATACTTGCAAAAATCGGAGCTCTCTCTAGCAAAAAGTGTTTTAAAACTTAAGGCACCCACGAATTGTCTTCATGAACATTTATGAAAACAGTGTATCGAGATAGAAATTTTAATTAAAAGACGAATAATAAAGAAGAAAATTATTCTAGGCGAAAAATTCAAGATGCTAGTTTCGAAGAGACAACAGTATAATACTGGGAATCGGGCAAATACGGCTTCATATCATTTTTTTAAAAAATGCAGAAATTTGGACAACCTTTGAATTGTTAAGTTGGAATTTTCAGACAATTTACCGAAGTTGTCATTGCGGCGAATTTATTGAACAATTTTCTCTATGACATTGTGTGAACGAGGCTTTTCAAAGATCAACGATTAGCCAAAATTGGTTGACTAATTTGGTTGTAAGTTTTATCGAAAAGTATCGAACAAAAAAAATTGATTTCAATGATTTAATTGAAACATTCAGAAAAATAATATGTTGAAAGAACAATTTTTAAAGGGTGTAAGCTTGCTTTACCACTCTGGGTTTCACTGACTCTTAGCCCGCCCCTAGTTATAACATATTGAATAACTACCTCCTGACTCCAAATAGAAGTTTTTTAATTGGAACAAATTGTTTTTTTTTTTACCATAATTAGAAAATATTCAATATAGTGTTATATTTCGTAGTGAATGTTCCAGTCCGTTTACTGTGAACTAAGGTGTTCCCCAGGGCAGCCATTTAGGACCAATCTTATTTATTTTAATTATAATTCATCGATCATAAAAAGTATGTCCTTATATATGATAATGACTTTTCAAAAGATTTAATACTACACCTGACTGCCTACTTTTGCAAGAAATCTTAATATTATTTAGGGAATGGTGCAATAATAACCATCTCGTTTTAAATTTTGATAAATGTAAAATCATGAGAATGTTCTAATTGTTTTTGATTATACATGTTTAATTCTTGTTCTTTAAGTAGAGTATCTATTTTAACTGACTTGGATGTAGTTTTAGACTCGAAACTTATATTTACTGAACATAATAGTTTGGTGGTTAAAAAAGCAAATAATGTCCTTGTTTTTGTTTCATTTGTAAGGCCAATTCTGGAATATGCCTGTATAGTGTGGGCAGTAGGCACCTTATTATTCTATACACGAAATGAGAATTGACGCGATTCAAAGAAAGGTTTTTGCGTTTTTGTCTCCGTTCTCTTTCTTGGTTTAGTGGAAGTATTTTGCCTCCTTATTTTCAAAGGCTTACTTTTATTATTCGCAGTACCCGTAGCATCTATACGTTGACTTTTGTAAAGTTTTTAAAATTTTAGGAAAAATAAATTATGGAATTATGAATAATCAGAAAAATTGGACCGTATTTTGTACGTGAAAAAATTGTCAGTTCAAAAATCTGCATTATCTAAAATAACAGAATATTTACAATTGTTTTACAATCTCAACTGCATTTCGATGAAAAGAAGCAAATTTTGTCGCCTTATATTTTTTTAAAGTTTTATTATTTATAATCGGTTTAAGATCAGTTTCTTACAAGAAACTAATAGAGCAGAACAAACAAAATCTCTACACAAAAACGGTATTACAGGCTTCAAAAGTGACATCAAAAATTGGTTATATTTTTCGTGTTGATATTCACTCAACCGAAAATTTTCCACGATCGTAGTTTTTTTTTAGAACAACAAATAAAAAGTTTCAAACAAAAATTATTAAATACGTAATTCACGGAGATAGGTACTTATTCATTCGAAAACGCAGTGATTAACCTACTCTATACTAGCCAAATAGTAGTTTTTGCCATTTTTGTAAGGAAGGTGATTCTCGAATCTATCTTTCTATATATATACAATACAGTGGGTATCCAGGGGATATGTATAAATACATACATACAATCATACGTGAATGTAAGAGACATTATAATCATTCAACCTACCTAATTCGGCAAAATGTTATCGTGTGGGAATGGTGCACGACAATATTCGATGACGATGACGACAACAACAACAATGATACTATGCTTACCAAAGATTTGTTGTTTTTTAATCATCAATTTGACTTACCATTTTTGAGTGGTTTCTATTGAAATTTATATACACGATCAAATTTGACTCAAAGAGAAATCATTTTCTCCACTCAAAAATAAAATTACAAAAACAAAAATAAATAAACACACTCTTTTTTTGAATTTGCAGCTATAAGTTTGTTGAATCTAAATGGGGGGGAAAAATAAACACAATCGACACCCACATAACATAAATTAAAGGTTTTTCTGACGCTCAGTGTGGGTATACTTGAACCACTTGGAACCGAACGCCAGCGTGCGTTTGAAAGCAGCATTCGGTCTTTCAATGCGATGAAGCTGAAGCTAAAGCTAAAGTTGTAGCTGAAGCTGGATCTGAGACTATAGAGTACTATATTTGTGTGTTGTATGTGATGGCTTCCCCATCACCAGAACCATGCAAGACATCTATCCATCTTGTGGAAGGCTTTTTTCATTTGATATATAAATTTATATCGCCTTCGCGACTTAGTTGCGCTGGATTTCGTGCAGCAGCACAACAGAATTATTTTCTGAGGTGTTTTGATCGAGATTTCAGTGTAGATTGGTCAATTGTCGCGTAAAGACGGGATTCTATCGATCGCGCAATTTATTTGGTTTTTATTTCTCGTTTTGTTTTTAATGTATTCTATATCAAAGAATATAAATCTCATGTGATAAATTTTAAGGGCTTTTTCAAAGAAGGACCATCTCATCGTTCATCGTCGTCGTCGGTCGTACAAAGTTTATTAACTTGTGACGCGACATTATTGTATTTATAGACCATTATCAAAAATAGATTTTCATTGCTCACAGTCATCGTAGCGTCGCGTCGTCGTTCGTAGGAATCTTCCAAGAAATTTCAGTTCTCTTAAGATATTTTCTTTTGAGAATAATTATAATCATACAACCGCTACCGCTACCGCACTGATCATCACAGTTTTTGTGTTCCGTGATGCGATTTACACTCTTGATTTTGATTTTGATTTTGATTTGAAGTGTATACGAGTTTGTGGTGGAAGAAATAGTGGATGTGATTGCTTGTGTTTTGATTGGGTTTTTCTTTTTTGCATTTTCAAAAAGTGTACGAAAATATTCGGATTGTATACAGAACATACACATATTTATAGTGACATGAATTTATTATTTTTTAATGTTTTTGGCGCTTAACGATATGTGAATAAAACAAAAACAATTAAATAAAATGATATTTGAGAGGATCAATTGTTAGAGAAAGCAAATTTGTGACAAGGGTATTATTTTTATCGATTTTATAGAAGTGAGAGAACCAGTAAACAGAAATAACAGAAAAGCTAAGAATTTTGGATTACGTCGCCGAAGCAGTTTTTGTCCAGAAACTAAGGAAGAAACAATCGGTCTTTTAAACAGTACACCAAGGTATTTTTGTTTTTTTCTAAAATAAATACTAACGAAATAAAATTAAATTATTTACGGGTTTAAGGTATGTCTATTTGATATTTGGCTATCATTTGAGTATGAAAGGTTGACCTAACAAGTTTTAAGAATATACAGAATTTGAAAAATGCATAAATAATAGTAATATGAAAGCAGGACCTCCCCCTTTCTTGTCGTACCTAAATAAATTCTATAAATTCTGGCTACTTATCATAAATCTTATAAAATTTCCTTATGAAAATATAAATAAAAACATGTGTGTGTTGCTAAGTTATATACACAGCTTTAAAACGCATCCAGAAGAACCTGTGTATAAATTCTGTTAAGATTTCAAAAATACATTCAACTTTTTTTTAAAAACCTACATATATATGTACAGAACATACATACATATGTACATACCTACATCAAAAATTAGAAGCAGATAGGAAGGAAAAAAGAAGTACGAGTATATGTAGATATATTAAAGAAGTGTGAATGCGCTTTGGTTATTTTTAGCCTTGGTTTTGTGGTGTTTTTTTTCTGTTTTTTTTTTTTTTTTTTTTTTTAATTTGTATCTTTGACGATACTTTTGGATGTTTTTAGCTGTTGATGTCGCATTCGAAAAGTTTTTTTAAACCATGAGAGTTTTTGATTATCTGGAATACATGTGTACACTGCAATCTATCTAGAGCTAATTAATTAAAAATACGTTAATTAGATTAAAAATGTTTGGATTTGTAAAAAATTATTTAAGCCTTAAAACCACCGAGGTTGAAAACCAATTTGAAAATGACTACTTATGCTATTGAAGTATATAGTAGAGGCAGACCGACGGACTTGAATATAAACAGCGTCCGACGGCAATTAATGCCTTATATACTACATAATGCTCATCTTAAGTAAAAACCCCTTTTCTTAGCCAACCTAACTACATACACTCTTAAAATCTGATCTAGAAAAAGTTTAAATGCAAAAATTTAATTCTTAGAAAATCCTCAAGTAAAATAAGTGAACAAAAAATTAACAACAAAAATACTAAAGACTATTGCACTATGTATAAATTAATGGAGGCAGGTACAAACAAACATCAATTAACTACTACAAGGGAGTATCTCCACCTTGAAGTAAATGCAAAAAGAAAAAAAAAAAAAAAACCTAGGTAAAACAATAAAAGAGGTACAAGAAAAAAGAAATTTTCCTCCTTTTAATTTTTCCAAACAAAAGAATTCGGAAATGCATTTTCATTTCACATTAAACAAAACATAAAAAAATGCTGCCGCCTGAGCGCTAAGAAAGCATTACCTTGTGTATAACTTTAAGTTTATATATATATCCAAGTGTACATAATATTATAATACATATATTACCTTTGTGTACATGTGCAGCAAAAAGGTATTTATAGGATGGAAAACTTGGAAAACTGTGCTTCTTCTTTTCATTTGTATTATTATTTAATTACAAAATTAAAGACGTAGGTTTTGTCATGCATTACTCAATTATCTGCAACTGTGTTACACAACTTCTTGACATACGCCAATTAAACTTAAAACCTCGCGCTATACTAGACTAGAATAAGGTACCCTGCTTATACCAACCTTCTGTACATTATGCACAGGCAGTACACACATTATACAGAACAACCAAGCCACAATGTTAACCAACAACATCTATATTCTCGCACAGCCACCCAATTCAACAGATATCTTATTTCATGCTTCCATTAAGATGGTTATTTTTTGTTCGTAACTTGCTACCATACCATCATCTTGGAGCGGAGAGTAGGCAATGGTATAGTAATACTAGAATGAGACATCCTTCGCTGATTCCATTATGTATTTAGTTTAAAATAAAATAAAGAAAAAAAAATTAAGTTGCCTTTAAGTCACATAATTGCGTCGTAGTTAAACTGCATCATGCATTAGAAGTACCTTACCTATGAGGAGAAAATAGAGTGCAACATGAACTCCTTTTTTTCTAATTCGTTCGCTCCCTAAAGATAATACATAATAAAATTGTTACAGTGCAAAGCACGTTATACTCTCCTTTTGGAAGCTGTCTATTGAATAATCAATATATGCAGCTCCAACTTACCCTATCCTCGCCTAAAATAATGAAAATGGCTATTCAACACGTTAAAAGACTTTGGTGAATTTCACATGTTTTTAATGTTAATATAACGTTCGTAAGTTACTAAAGAAGAAAAGATGACTACGATTCTCATATTTTACCATCTCTAAACATTTAACTAAAGTTTAAATCACAAAATGTCGGCTATAACCTTTAATAAATTTGTAATAGATTCGGTCCACAGACTTAGGTTTGTTTATTTGCATTGTCAAGACCGTTTCGTTTCTGAGAAATAAAAACCGAAAAAAAAGGTTTCACTTGAACTATCCGTCGATTATTTCAACAATTTTGTTCATGTAGTTGATTTTCAAAAAACAAAAACATATTAAAAATTTATAAGTATTAAGTAAAATTTTAAAGGCATTTTAAGCAATTTACTATAAGCTCAAAAGATGATTTAGCTTATTTTAAACAATTTTAACATCTTACTATCTCTTAATATTTTGTTAAAGTTAAAATCATGCAATGACTATTTTAACTTTCAGAAATTTGCTAAATCAATATGGCATCTGACATTATCCTACAAAAATAATGTCTTGACAATTTTATTTGAAAGAGATAAATTGTGTTTTTTTTTGTATAATTTGTGAGCTACATTTTCTTCGGAAGATGAAGATTTCGCAATATTTGAGGACTCGGTTTTGTGCGTAAGTGTTTTTTTTTTTAATTCTCGAACAAGCCCATTTGATGGATTAATTGATGGAGAAGCATGCATTATTTGGAAACAACAGGTATTGTCATTGCCTCCATGGTAGTTTAAACTTAAACAACCAAATTAATAAAAAACGCTTATTCCACCTTTATTCCGCGAGTTTTCTAAACCAGGGAATAAGAGTTAAGCTAAGAGTACGCTTCTGATGCGAAACGAAATTTCCCATACAAAAATGACATGACGAAATCATAAACAAAAAATTTCGCTGTGCTTTTCGTTTTTCAGTACGCTGCTGAACGACGAAATGTGTCATTTTAGTGGATAGCTGTACTAGATTTCTTAGTACAATTCTGCACTCATTTCGTTCTCAATTTAATTGCCCGGTATATTAATTGCTTGCGAAATTTTGACGTTTAAATTATTTATTGAAAAAAATTGTTTACAAATTAAAATTGAAAAAAATTGTTTACTCGTGACTTTCGGTGTTTTGATTTGGATTTATCTTTGATTGAAAATTTAAAATAAAATGGATTTTTCGAATGTAATCCAACATTGCATTTCTGTATCGGAAACTCAGGATGTTATTGGTGATGTACAAGGACAAGCAGTGAACTTCAACTTCCAAAAAATAAGCCGAAGAAAAAAAAATTGATTTCTCTTCGGAAGAAAAAAAGAAACTGGCTTCATTGGTCGAAGCCAGTGAAGTTATTTGGAAGTTGGAGCATAGGTTTCACAAAAATAATTCAGCCGTTGCGAGCCTCTGGAATAATACATAGCTGCAGAAATGAAAAAACCAGGTACTAACTGCTCAATAAAATGTTAATAAATAGAATTCCGTATGTAAGCTTTTTTTTACTCCAGTTGAAGATTGCAGGGCAATGTGGCGTTCCTTACGTGATAGCATGCGCTACCACGTCACAGGCAGGAACAAGAGGAAGTCGGGTAGTGAGGCCGATCTTGGCGTTTCAGATCAAGGCGAGACATTACAGGAAGAATCTCAGGAGATAAGCTTTTGTCTGCCTGTTCTGTAGATATGGGCTAACACGGATAGATGGAAGTTTTTTCTTTCTTTTCGTTATCATCGATAAAAACACAGATGCAGAGGTGATTATTGTCGTAAACATTAAACCATCTTCGTCTTCATTATTATTTTGAAAATTCATTTTTAATAATAAACAATTTAATAAATTCGAACTCGAACAAAACTTTTTCACTTTTGTTTACAGCAGCTGACAGAACTTGTCAATTGTTTTTGAAAGCTGACAGAACTCTCCCCAAATATTTGTCCGCTGTGGTTTTCGTTTTCATTTTGCTCTGCACTTGGAGACCGCCGCGCCGTTTCACTTCAGCTGCGTACTAGGCTTTAAGCTGTGGGTGAATAAAACCAAAATGTTCGTGGAATAGTAAAGTGACGTTTACCAAAAATCGCTTAAGAAAATCTACTACAATAAAAACGATTCCTGTTTAGTAAATTGAAATTTCCACCAAGTTCAGCAGACTTCGGTTTTTTTCGTATGTGTTTTGACAGCAAATTGTGATAATTTGTAAACACACCTAGGAATTTTGTTTGTATTGGGCCTGTTTTCTCTTCGGTAGTTTAACTTATCAAACGTCACATAGTAGGAGTTTTGTTTTATTCATAACATTTTGAACTTCCTCTATGGAATAAGACCTAATTTTTTGTTATTCCACGTTGATTTGGCTGAAACAATCAGTTGTATTAATTACATCAGTTAAAAGTTGATAAATAAAGACAATACCAATAATAAACCCTCCTTTGCGAGAGAGAAGCTGGATTTTTTAAGAATCTTTATCCGATGTTTATATGAAGTGGGGTTGTAAGACTGTCGTAGCCCTCTTATGGAGAAAAGTATGAAGTTACGTTGGACAGATTCTATCCTGCTCTTGTGGCTCTGGTAAAAAGGAGCCCATAGCTGGGATACGTGCTCAAGATGGGAACGGACCAAAGTGTTACATAGAGCTAGAGTAACAAGGATCGTGGAATTCTTTAGATTGACAAACGCTAACCAAATCCCAACATAGAGTTGGCTTTTTTAACTATCTAATTAATATGCTCCGTAAAATCGAGATTGGAATTAAAAATAACTACAAGATCTTTAAAACTATGAACCCGATGTATAGAGTGCTAAAATATTTTATAACCAATCAAACGGGGAGTATACGTTTTTTGGAGAAAGTCATTTCCTGACATTTTTCTTTTTGCACCAAATAACAAAACTGTATTGTAATAGATCGTTTAGAGATTTTATGCTTTTGAAGATTTTCATATTAAACGCATAGACAAAAATTTTACTGTACATCATTGATAGCTAAGATAAAGAGCAGAGGGTCTAAATGACTACATTGGGGAACTCCTGATTTTGGTTGGATAAAGAAGTTCTAAATTTAACTTGATAAGACCCATTTTGAAAATAAGAGAAATCCATGTGATAAACTAAGGAGGAAACCCAATTGGCTTCAGCTTAAATGTGATAATATTAGGAGAAAGTTAGTCAAAAGCTTTAGAAAAATCAGTGTAAATACAGTCGAGATCTTGACCGAGTTCTAGGGTATTAAAGCAATTATGCTAAAATGATAGTAAATTAGAAACTGTTTAATCAGTTTAAAATGGGTCGGTAATAAATAATGTCAAACTTGTCACTCTTTCTAAGGATTGGTGTAGTAAATGCCTTCTTCTATATGGTAAGGAATATACCTTAGCTTAGAGATATGTTCAAATATGGGAAGAAGGGGAGATGGTATTACTGACTTACATGTTTTTTAAGACAATTGGACGAATTCCATCTGCTCCAGGCGAAAAATCATCTTTAAGTACTGCCAAATAATGCATGATTTTATTCTAACCTCACTTGAACATTATTAAAGGCAGTCTGGGAACAATCTCCAAAGTACAGAAAGAAATCATCATCTATTTCCACCGGAGTGTCAATGAAAGATTGTTGAAAGTTGTTAGCAAACGCTTTACAAATTTCTGGAGTACCAACTAAGTTATCTTTATTATAAGTACAATTAACTGGGATAGCACTCAGATATCCTTTTTGTAATAGCAAACTTCCAAAAGCTTTTGAAGTCAAGCTTAAGAGAACTTATGAGAGATTTGGACAAAAAAAGTAACATTTACTTCACGATCTTTAGAAACATGCTTTTTATAAGATTTTTCCAAGCCTTGTTCCTCTTATTTGGAAGCATTTTAAGCACATTCGTATACCATGGATAACAAAATCTGGAATATTTGGATATTTTAAGATAAATGATAACTTTTTAGCAGGATTCCAATACATTGTAAAATTGTGAAACTGCAACGCTAATGTCATTTAAAATTGGTACATTCTTAATACCACAACAAGCAGATAGACGTTCAGAAAGTTTCTGAAAATTGGTCAATAGAATATTCAGAGAAACGTGTATTTTTGAAAAGAAATTAACTGATGTTTATTAAACGACGAAGTTATGTCAAACCGATATCAGCTAAATGGACGTCACGGCTAGAATTGTGGAACCGTATTGTTTTCATGAAACTTTCCATGACCAATTTGCTAATTTACGGCTGCATTTTTCCGATAACTTCATGAATTCCATCTTTAAGCTCTTGAATCCACTGTGGCACATTGACATGGACCTTATCTCTTAAACAGCCTAGTGACAAAATTTTAAGATTTTAAATCACAAGACCTTGGTGGCCAATTGCCATCATCACTTCAAGAATTAACACGTCAAGGACACTTTTCTTGCAAAACTGCGAACTTTGAACTGTGATTGCAAAATTTTCAACATTTGTGCAGTGAATTTTAATAATTTAAATGCGTATCTTTAAATTATTATCGTTCCATTTTTAATAATGACGTAGTTTTTACTTGTAAAATGTTAAAAAATGGCAGCTTTTTGTAGAAAAAATTAACAGCTGCCTAAAAAGAGGGCAGTTATCGTCTTGACAAATTCTATACTTAGAAAATTGCTTACTAGTAAAATGCTTAACTCCAAAAGGTTGTTCAAAAATTTCCAACATCTTGTATAACTTTTAATCATAAACAGTTATAACAATGTTAATTTTGTTTTTTGCAAAACTGCGAACTTTGAACTGTGATTGCAAAATTTTCAACATTTGTGCAGTGAATTTTAATAATTTAAATGCATATCGTTAAATTATTATCGTTCCATTTTTAATAATGGCGTAGTTTTTACTTGTAAAATGTTAAAAAATGGCAGCTTTTTGTAGAAAAAATTAACAGCTGCCTAAAAAGAGGGCAGTTATCGTCTTGACAAATTCTATACTTAGAAAATTGCTTACTAGTAAAATGCTTAACTCCAAAAGGTTGTTCAAAAATTTCCAACATCTTGTATAACTTTTAATCATAAACAGTTATAACAATGTTAATTTTGTTTTTTGCAAAACTGCGAACTTTGAACTGTGATTGCAAAATTTTCAACATTTGTGCAGTGAATTTTAATAATTTAAATGCATATCGTTAAATTATTATCGTTCCATTTTTAATAATGGCGTAGTTTTTACTTGTAAAATGTTAAAAAATGGCAGCTTTTTGTAGAAAAAATTAACAGCTGCCTAAAAAGAGGGCAGTTATCGTCTTGACAAATTCTATACTTAGAAAATTGCTTACTAGTAAAATGCTTAACTCCAAAAGGTTGTTCAAAAATTTCCAACATCTTGTATCACTTTTAATCATAAACAGTTATAACAATGTTAATTTTGTAAGACTTTTTGAAATATCTAAAATATGAACTCTCCTTTTAAGAGGCTTTTTTAGAGCAAATACAAATTAGGAGATAAAGACTGAACATGAACTCAGTACATATCTTCTTCCACAATTTAATTTGATCAAAAATGTTAAATGTTTCGTTTAGCAAAATCAAAATGAAT
This sequence comes from Eupeodes luniger, assembly GCA_951509635.1. Taxonomy (NCBI): domain Eukaryota; kingdom Metazoa; phylum Arthropoda; class Insecta; order Diptera; family Syrphidae; genus Eupeodes; species Eupeodes luniger. The sequence continues at coordinate 95,671,546 of OX608073.1, read as the reverse complement.
TTTTACCTTCGCACTTTCTTTTTGATGATTTTGTGAAATTCACCAATATTAAAATTGTGTGGTATGGTATATGATGTAGCTACCTTTTGGATGCTCTTGCACTCATTTTATGAATTGAAATTGGTTCGATTTTTTTAAATGGTTTTTAATTGACTAAAACAATGAAAAGTCGTACAATCTCAATGAACACATAGATTGGTATATTTTTTTTTTTTTAATTTGTTCTATCTCTATTCCAGCCATGTTCAATCGAGAGGAAAAAAGGGGCTTGTGCGTTCGTTACCCAAATGTCCGGAAAATTGACGAAATTTTCCTCAAGCGCACCATTGGTTTTATGGCTCGGTCGGTTTGATAATAGATTTTGTTTTTGGTAAATTTTTCTCTTCTCTTCTAGTTTTTTTTTTTTTTAAATTTGATTCTTTTATGTGCCCTCTTTTGCCCTTAAAAAGATTGAAATGATAAAATTGAAATAGCAAAGCTCATAAATTAGACAATTAAAGCATTTGAAGAAATAATAATAAATGAAAAAAAATATATGTACATCGTATTGTATTGAGTTTGGGTGTGGGTAGGTGGGTATAGTGGTAAGAGATTAATGTTGATGTTATTCCTGACTTATCCATATTATTTAGGTAGGTATGTAGTGGGAGCTGTCGTATAAGATATTAGGTATAGATTCAGTGGGTGGAACTAATTATTTTTATACGGACAAGAATGCGTAGGAGATCAAATCTTATGATATCGAAATTCATGTTTTGACTTTATTTTTTCATTTTTATATCCTTAAAGTTGATGATGCTTAAAATGATGATTTGTTTACGTCTCGATAAACGTAATCTGAAGGGCACTATACAGCAGCAGCAACAGCAATTTGCCTTAAACGAGTAATGATTCCACCTTCCTGTCATGCAATATTGAAGTTGTTTCTGTGGCAGGGCTGTTAAATATCGGTTGAAAGCAGTGCTGGATTATTTTTATAAGACAAACAAGGCGGCTGTATCCATACTTATTTGGTTTTGTCCAGATAGAAAATTAATGTGTGTTATTCAAGTATTTTAAATTTCAATCTACAAAGAATACTATTGTGCCAAAGACATATTCAGCAACAGCTTTGGAGACCATTTAATAACATGGGAAGACCAATATATTTTATATACCTTCTGTTTTCGTATAAGTTTTTGGAGAGAAAATTCAATACTATTCAAACAGCATTTTTAAGAGGTTATACAAAAAGCTAAGTTAGTCCAGCCCTTGGAGTAGGAGTTAACATTGTGGCAGGAGAGTGGTAGCAGACTGCTTTTATATCCGGACACAGGAAAATCCATAAGAGCAACACCCTCAATTCCCGAGAGTTGCACCAAAGTTAATAACATGCATTTACAACAAACCAGTAGTTTGCATGTGGTATTTGAGTAAAGTGATAAGTAATGGTGTGTTTAAAGACTCTTATACTGTAACTCTACCACTGCTCCTGCTGCTACTGCTGCTGTTGCTATATTAATTGGTTAGACGTCTAGTTGGTAGTTATATTATATATGTACGTACTTACGTACTCTAACGTAGCACAACATATCTATAAATATATTTTGGTTGTAATTATTCTTTCCTTATTGATTTGCCTATTCAATTGCGAGTATGGTTTACCGTAATTGACAAGCTATTGCAATTAACTTAAATTTGTATTATACTCATGATGGAGTTAATAACGAACAAGCGCAAAATTTTAGTACAAAATTATGGCAAAATTGATTAAAAATTATATGGATAATTACATGAGTTCTGACTTTAAGAAGGCGATGGTCATATTTTAATTTTTTCAAATGGACCTAATCTTGCAAGTTTTAGTTTCAATCGTTCAATTTGTGTAGCATATAAAAAGTGCTTTAGCATAATGTTGTGCTCAACGGATTTAAACAAATAAAAGAACAATTCTTTCAATTTTTCAGATTTTAGTATTGGTACAATTTATTCCTTTCCAGGTAGAGTCGAAATTTAAAATACAAAACCAGCCTAAAGTCTCTGGTAGCTAGTGCTGTTAATTGCTTATAAAGGGTGATTTTTTAGCTATTATCTTTTTGGCAACACTGGTTTAAACAGCTGACGTACGTTTCATGTTTTGTTTCACTGTCAAACATCTTCAGTTTGGTCTATAATTTAACCATAAATCGTCTTACAAACGAACAACGCTTGCAAATTATTGAATTGTATTATCAAAATGCGTGCTCTGTGAAGAAAGTTTCTTCCATTTAATTGTGTTCAGCGATGAACCTCATTTTTGTCTCAATGGGTACGTAAATAAGCAGAATTGTCGATTTTGGAGTGAATATAAGCCAGAAGCATTGCAAGAGTTACCAATGCATCCACAAAAAGTCACAGTTTGGTGCGGTTTATGGGCTGGTGGCATCATTGAACCGTACTTCTTCAAAGATAATGCGAATCGTAACGTAACTGTGAATGGTGAGCGTTACCGTGAGATGATATCCAACAGCACGCCCAACAATGGACTTATTGAGAGGTGAGTTCGGTGAACATTTTATTTCATGTTCGAGACCGGTCAATTGGCCACCTAGATTTCTGCGGCTATTGTAAAGCTCATGTCTATACAGACAAGCCTGCTTCAATTGAAGAATTGGAAGACAACATTGAAGCATTTATTCGTGAGATACCGGCCGAAATGTTGGAAAGAGTATGCCAAAATTGGACTAAGCGGATGGACTATTTGAGGCACAGTCAAGGTCAATATTTGCATGAAATAATCTTCAAACATTAAATTATATGGACCGTACTATCGATTCAAATAAAGATTTCATGCAATTTTCTGAATTGTATGTGTTTTTTTCTTTGAAAAACGTTCCTATAGCTTTTAAAAAATCACTCTTTATTATAATGTAAATTTATTTAATATTTTAATAAATAATAATTGTAATGATAAAATACAGATAAAAAATGAAGATTTTTTGCCTGGTTTAGACATACCTGTGTTTTTATATTTGAAAGTTGATAGAATTGAACATTTGTCAAAATAATTTGAAACAAAATTGTAAACAAAATTTAACGAAATTCAGAACAGAATTAAATTTAACTTGAGAAAATTTCAGGAATAATTTATATTTAATTTGTTTTCATATTTTCCATTTTGTAAATTGAATCTTAGTGAAATAAGAACTGAAGGAAAGGGGTTTGTTAGTAAATTTCACGTTCAACAGATGGCACTATTGTTGATAAGCTGTATTATTTTTTGTTGATACAAACTTTTTGCAGAATAACACACAACTATGCAGCTTATAGTATGATGAAGAACTTAAGTCGAGTGAGCTTACTAATATTAAATTTTTTTTTTATTTTTGTTTACAATTACTAATAAAAATAACACATGGAAGCCTAAAGATCTCAATGAATAATTTTATGGTGAGCAACTTTAAAAACCAGAATTAGAAGAATTTTTAACTTTCCACAGGAAGTTATTTTAATCGGACCGATCTGAAAATTGTCGACGTTTCGAAGATGCTAGAATCTACTCGTAAATCAAAGATTTTTAGAGAAATGTCTGTGTGAGCACGTGTAGTGTATGTCCGTAGGTTCGGGAAGCTTTTTTCCTCTTCAATATCTGAAGAACCAGTAGAGATATCGACTTCAAATAAATTTTGTTACAATGATAGTAAAACAGAAAGATGAAGAAAGGACTTTCAAAAGAATTAAGCGGGTGTTTTTTTACTATAGCAATTTATAAAAAAAAAAATTTGGTTCACCCAAAATATGTCACGAACCAATAACGATAGCGATTTCAATTCAATTTTATATTATAATGTGACTTAATACCAAACTAGTATAATTTTGAAAAAAATCAATAAAGGGTTTTTTATAAAACAAAATAGCTGTAAAAAAATGTTTGTCACATTGAAGTTCGATTTGCGTCATCAAGTGAATTGATTTCGAATAAAAATCTCGGCAAAAAAAACAAAAAATTTAATTTTATCATATGGAAAACATTCTTGTTTATTTTTATTCAATTTTTTATAAAAATACAATTGACAACTTTTTTTAAAATAAATAAATTAGGTGGCGCAACAGTCCATGAAGGACCAGGGCCTAGTGACTTACAACTCTCAACCATCTCTGTGTGCGAGTAATGTTGTCAGAGATGGAAGGGACCTACAGTTTATATGCCGAATCCGAACGGCTAATTTGAGAAAGCACTTTTCATGACAAGAATTACTCTTGGAGGATTTGTCAATTCCTCGCAAGAGGCAGTACCCGTGAAAAAGTTAGGTGGCACAGGCAGGGATTGAACCCAAGACAACTTGCATGACAGTCCAACGCACTAACCATCACGCTACGGGTACTACAACAACTTTTTTACAAAACACAAAAACAAAAACATACAAAAACAAAAAAAACTCATAAGAAATGTTTTTTAACTCAAGTATTAGGAGAACAATGAAAGATATTGACTTCAAATTTTATGTATCACACAAAATATTGACATAAATATTTTGTTAAAGTTTCAGACAAATCGACAGACGGGCACGGATGGGAAATTATAAGTGTGGGTCGCATTTGTGTCAGTATCTTTTTTGGACAACTTAACCAGATACTTTGAAAACTTAACAGGATACTTTCATTCTGATAAATAGTGGCACATATGGTACATCACGTACGAAGTAGCCACACATTTTTGTAGGGCTAATAAGAAATCAAAAAAAGAATGGGACGCGACCCACACTGATAACTTCCCATCCCGTCCGTCGATTTGCCTTGTTTAAAAGGTTTGTAGATTTTCGTGTTTTATTAAAAAAGTTATCAGTTAAATTAATCTAAGAAATTTGAAAATTACCAACAATATTTTGCATATGGTAAAAGAGTTTGCTTTCAAAATCTATTTTGGTTCACGAGATTTGTATTCGAAAACCAATTTTTACCAATTTTAGTAGCATTTTTTAAAAGTTTTTATTTCTATACAAACAAATACAAATTGTATAAATGAAATTAATTTGAAGCCAATGTTTTCTATTATTCAACGAGATATCGAGAACCGAACATCAATTTTTACCAATTTTGCCTACTATTTTTTGTAGATTTTAATTTTTTTATGAAAAACCTGACTGTTAGATTTTTATAAAAAAAATTACTGAATTCAACATTCAGTAGATATATTTTATAAAATAAAATTAATTTTAAGCCTAATCTTAAATTTTTGGAAAGACATTTCAGTCGAAAATCAATTTTTACCAACTTTTATTAATTTTTTTAGGTATTTATTTTTTGTTAAAAAACTGTCAATTCGATTTTTTTCAAAATTTTATCGAATGTTCAAAACAACATTTCTTATAAGATAAAATTAGTTTGAAGCTAATATTTTTAATTTTTGAAAAGATAATTGAATCGAACATCTGTTTTTACCGACTTTTCAAGTGAAGAAAAAAAAAACTGTCAATTCGATTTTTCTCAAAATATTACCGAATGTTGACAACAATATTAAAAAAAAAAAATAAAAAAAAGCCAATGTCTTAAAGTTTTGAAAAGTTATTTGAGTCGAAAATTAATTTTTACTAACTTTTATTATTTTTTTTTAGATTTTTATTTTTTGTATGAAAACTGTTATTTCGATTTTTCTCAAAATTTTACCGAACAATATTTCTTATAAGATAAAAAATAAGTTGGAAGCCATAATCTCAAATTTTTAAAAAGATATTTGAGCCGAATTTCAATTTTTACCAACTTTGAGTAGTTTTTTTAGGTTTTTATTTTGTATAAAAAAACTGTCAATTCGATTTTTTTTTTTCAAAATTTTACCAGATGTTAAAAATGTTATTTTTCGCTGCACAAAATTGTTTTGGAGATAAAACCATTTTTTATTCGTAAAATTTTTGAGGTGACAAATTTTTTTTTCAGTTTTTTTGATTTATAAAAAAACGTTAATTGGATTTTTTTTCCAAAAATATATTTTTTTGGTATTACGGTACAATATTTATTATAAAATTTAATTCAAGTTTCTAACGTTATTGGTTCGTGAGATATTTATATCTCGATTTTCAATTCGACAAATCGGACCAATTACAATAGGTAACTTCCTATGGGAAGTTAAAAAACATGCATATACAAAAAATTAGACAAAAGTTGATTAGAACTCAGAAGAAATTAAATTAAAAAATTTGTTGAAATACTTGAAAATGTCATAGTGTTTTGCTCCGATCACAGCTAACAAGTGTCAAACGTAACAACGTGTTAGAATGAAAATATCAAAAGTTACTTTTGATACTCGAATGAAAGATGACATTTTACCTTTTATCGGTAGTGATTCTACTACGGATGTCGTATTTGCCATTCATATCAATTTACTACGGATGGCTTTCCAAAGAAATCATGGGTAATATTACTAAAAATGTTCCTATTAGTTTCATTTTGGAAATAGCTTAATAGCTGTGTATAAATAATGTGTATGTATCTTGAGCAAACAAAATAAAGCAAAATAAATTAAAATCCACATTTATATTGAATTTTGGCTTTTACTCACGACAAAGTTAAGAAATACTTAATTTAATCTAATTACGAAAAAAATTGCCAACAAATTGAATTTTGTTTTTATTTTTGTTATAAATATTTAAAAGCTCCTATAATAGCATATCGTATAAGTAAGAAGTATTTTATTTCTTTTTTTTTGTTTAATAAACATAAGAGCTTAACATTATATTCTACCTTGAAAAAAACTTAAAAAGGACATTACTAAAGACAAATCGAGTTTTAAAAGAACATTTTAACCCACAAACTCTAATAGTTAGACAGGTTTACAAATTAAGTAGTATTACGTACATGTACTTGTACGTACATTATGTACAGGTTACAGAAAACATATTGATTTTCATTCAATTTACTTGTCTTTTTTATCTCTGATGCAACGGTAACGATATTCATACCGCACATAAGTTAGTTTTAAATGTTATATACGGTAGATAGTAGGTACATAAATACATACTACATATCGTAATAAACAGCCCTCTAAAAATGGCAAAATTCAACTATTTTATTTGCACAGTTACACAACTGTTTGGTTATGTTCAGTTTTGTATGCTACTTGCCTGGTGCTTTGGATTCTTATTTCAACTTCGATAGAAATTGTAAGATCAATCGTTGAATATGGTTCAACTAAGTATAGAAAGACCACATCTGGATCGGGATATCTGTATCTCAAATATAGAGATATTGTATATGACAGACATAAAGTACGTAATGTTAAACCGACAGCGAATGTGAAAGGACGCAACAGTATGCCACCCGCCATACTATACCGTCTTTACTCTACTATTGCTATGCTATTAGTTGCCTTAAATGGAGCATAAGGCTAAGTTGCCATAAACAGCCACAATATAATATAGCAGCAGTTCAAGCCAAGGTGGGTTAAATGACATAGCGTCATAATATTCTTCTTCCTTTAATGGCACATCATAATAAAAACTAATATCAACAAGTTATAAACCAGAAGATCACATATGCTGGATGTGGTATGTGTGTTTCTTTTTTCTTAGATATAAGATCTACTCCATTCAAGGTTTTGCATGGTATTTGATCTTTTACGCTTGATAATACTGTTTAAAGCTAAGGTGCTAATCTGACCTTGGAAACAAAATGTTGTCGTGATAAAATATAAGTTCTAACCTCCATGCTAGTGCAAGAGTTACTTTTCGCATTGTTGACAACCAAAGGCGCAGTTTAATGACAATTACGGGAGACAATGAAAACAATCATTAGTGGAAAAGAACGAACTTAGGGAATTACAAGTACTTTTTTCTGGTTTTATTGAATGTTTTAAGTTTGATATACTCGTAGTCTCATAAATTAAGTAAGACTTCAAAAGTTGTATGCAATTTAATTTAAATATTCATTACTTAATCTTTCTGCTCCACTTTTTATTTTATACCTAAAACTATAACCATTGTCACAAAATTAATAATTTCCAAAAGAAAAAAACACTTTTTATGACGTTGAATACTTGAAATTATGGGTGTATTCATAAACGTCAGCCTAACTAAGAACTGCGTTATCTGCATTCATAAAGTCAGATTTTCGATCGAACTAACCTAGTCGAACTGCAGTACCTACCGTTCATAAACGTCAGACTGTCGTCAGCGTCGGGCAGATTGTGCAGCTGAATTTGTTTGGCTGCAGAAAGAGTGGGAATTATTAAAATGATTTTTACAACAACAAGAAAGACGAAGCGGCACTGACTCGTAAAGAATGTTGTTTCGTTATAATTTTCTTTCTATTTTTTCTTTGCAAGATATTTGTGCCAATTATAATTTTCTTTTATTTTTCGGTAAGCTAATCAAAAATCAAGTTCAACAAAATTTGTTTGGAAGCCATTTTTCTCTGACGTTTATGAACTCTGTTTACATACAAATCGGACTAAGTCAGACCTTTTTGTTTACCACAGACATTCTGCATTGGGAGTGCGTTCACAAATGCATCAGAAAAGAAATGCGATTGTACTAGCGCAGATTTTCTGCGTTTATGAATACACCCTATTTACGCACGTCTGTCGCACTGTTAGAAGAGCAGCCTGTGTCCTCTAACAAATACGTACAACATAGGTTTTATGATGAGGTATTAAATATTCAAAAAGTCTGAGTAGTCATAAGAAAACACATAAAACACCTATAATAATTGACCACACCAAAATTATGACAGTTGAGAGAAAACTGATTGAATTTATAATTTTATTTTTCATTCCGTGAAATAAAACATAATCAATAAGCTTATCATTATCACCAATAATTCGTATAACTTTTTAATTATTAATCGATTTTACTATTTTGTCAGACGCTTCTGAATGCGCGAGAATTCTCAAAGTTCTGCAATATTTAATTAATTCATGAGCAAGTAAAGTGCACGTGGGGCCTCATATACAGCTGTGGTAAAAATAATAGAAACACTGGAAATAATCTTTTTTAGAATATATAGCTTAAGGGTTAAGGGTCGGTTAAGGGCCGATGTTGGTTTTGAATAACACGGTCATTGAATTTTGTTGCGTAGAAAGAGCCACCGTGCGTCGTGTTGAAACCACATATTCTCCACAAAAATATCTTCCAATTCGGGCCATAAAAAGTTCACGATAGTGAATACTATTCACAGTAACTGCCTGATCATGCTCATTTTGAGAAAAATACGGCCTGATGATGCCGCCAGCCCATAAACCGCACTAAACAGTCACTCTTTGTGGATGCATGATCACTCTTAGATTATCATTCGCTCAAATGCTGCGTTTCAGCTTATTAACGAATCCACTGAATACACCATTCTGACCATTGATTACGTTTGAAAACGGTCAAGAGGCTTTAGTTCTTGAAACAATTGCACCTTTAAAGTGGATAAAATCATCTCCTACAGATTGCTCAAATTTTTGATGATTTGTCCAACTGTACGCACTTTCAGACGATTAAATTAACCGAAAAAATCACGAAGTGCACGATATGCATTTTGAGCCGCTGGAATAACTTTAACGCATTGATAGGTTGGATAACTTTCCATGGTTCAAATTGAATTAGTCTGAAATTGAGAAATGTCAAAAAAAATGCAGAAAAAACTTGATGTTGAGGAGTGGTTCACATTCAACATCCGCCCTTAAAATTTAACGACCCTTTATTTGAATTTAGCAAAAACTCTTAAATTGAAACAATTTCATTTTAATGTTTATTATTTTGTTGATTTTTTTCAGAACTTTATGCTTATTATTTCACCTACAACCAACATTGGGCACACGATCACTCAAAAGAAGAATTTTCTAAGTTTTTAAGTTTTTAAGTCACCTGCGCCGCCCAAAAAAAATCTTACGTCTTGTTTAACATTTTTGCAAAATTAATTCTCTTTCTTTGGTTGAAAATCAGCTTTTCAAAATCTTGATCCAGATCTTTTACTGCCATTCAATATTTTACCTTAGTGTTTTGTATCAAAGTTGCCTTTTCTCTTAAGGTAATTTTTTAAGTATGTTTTGGTTGCTTAAGCATTTTTCATTTCCATAACATTCGTATTGAGTAAAATTCTTGCAGAACTTTGAACTACTTCAGCTATGTCACTTTAGTCTAAATTTTGATAACAATCCCAACTAAAGAGTTTAAAGGAGCGTACCAATAATTATGGATTTAACTGTTAGGTAAACTTTGTTCTTACCTTTATGACAATGGTGTGCTTTTTTGATGTTCGAACAATTTTTCATAAGTAATGTACATTATAACTTTTTTATAACTATACCTAGCAAAAACACTCATAACTTTATGTTGCTAATAAATTCTTCTTTGTTTTGTTTTTCTTTTCAGAAAAAAAAAGAGAATTATTTGTCGGCCAGACAGCGTAGTTTACAATGAAGTCAACGACTTGTCATAAGCAGACGACGACGACATCATTGACGTCGGCAACGTTTACAGAGTCTGATGCCGCAAGCCATCATCGCCACCATAGTCAATACCGGAACAACAGTATTAGCTGTAGGGGCAGCAGTAGTAGTAGTAGCAGCAACAGCAATAACATAAAAATCAAGCCCAGTGATGCGAATAATAATGACAATAGCTCAATGATGACGACCACAGCGACGTCGTCGACGACATCGATAACGACAGCCAAGCTGCCAATCATCAACAGCACTCCTACTCGCAGTAGCAAGAACAGCGAAAAATACTCCTTGAGACAAAGACAGAAACGATCCTTTGCTGTGCCTTCGTCTGCTGCCGCAGTGGCGGTCGTGTCATCGGAGTTAAAGACTGCCTTAGCATTGGATGGATCAACGATGACGACAGCTTGCAATCGTAATAATTTAAATTCTACCACCAAACGCTCAAACACCTCAACGTCTGGTTCTAAGGAAAAATCCAAGAGCAAAGCAGCACCGCTTAGCAAATACCGGCGAAAAACTGCTAATGCTCGAGAACGAACGCGCATGCGTGAAATAAATTCGGCATTTGAAAACTTACGTCGTTGTGTACCGCATACCATAACCGGAGACCAAACAGCTTCGTCAAATGAAAAACTCACAAAAATCACAACCCTGCGACTGGCCATGAAGTACATTCGAGTTTTGTCTGAAGCTTTGGATAATCCATCATTCCAGGAAGATTTTCTTCTCGATTGTCTCAACGATGGTGATCACAGATTTACCACTCCCAATTGGGTGCAACCCCCAATAGACGTCTCTATTCCCAGTGAGGAAGAAGTTCTTCGAGCTCAGCCTACACCACCACCGCAAACTCGTCCCAAAACAAGGAAAACAAAACAACAAACGACCAAAGTTGCCAACAAGCGTCAGCGCACAAAGACGAAAGTCCAAGACACTCTAACGCCGTATCTGACTTCTTCGTCCACATTCTCGTCACCATTCTCTTCGAGTTCCTCCTCAGCATATGCCTCAATGTCTGCATCGCCACTCTTCGATGATTGTCATTCAATGACTGATTTGAGCAGTATGATATTGGAATCCGATGGTGAATCATTGCATCTTTCAGAGCCTTGTCTCAGCCCAATGAATAGAAACTATAATCTAGGAATCCATCCATCGTTGGATGGAATGACAACAAGCCTAATCAAGACCATCCCAATGACATCAATCGAGACAGAAAACCCCCTGGAACTGAGTCTGAGACTCCTCGAACCAGATGCTGATTCTTTGGAATTTTCAACCGATCAACAACCTTCGTCGTGTATTAGTCCATTAGCAACACTTGAATCATTCAATCCTTTTGGAGACTTACTTCATGCTGAATTTCCTGAGCATTCATCATTAGACCTATTTTTAACATGACTTGTTGTCGTCTTTGTCTGACGTCATTTTGTTCGAATATTGTAGTTAATTTAGAGTTTTATTTTTAATTTTATTTAACATTAATGTATTGTTTATACTTTTAATTTCAAGTTTTTAATAAATTTATTGTTTTTTTTTTTCATTTTCATAGTAAAACAAAACAGAAAGACATTATTATATTTAATTTAAAACACTAGAGTTTTTTTTTCTAAAATTAAAAATAAAATAAAAAGTTTTAAGAAAACAATCCCATAAATTCATGTTGTGTCATATTGATTTAAGTTATTATTTTATATTTTTTTTTGTACATAATTGTAAGGATACATTTTTGATATACATAAACGTTTGTTATATAACAAAAATAAAACTCACCATCCTATAATACAAATGACTTTTTTTTAGTTAAAAACTTTTATTATTTATTTATATAGTAAATGTTGGCAAACCTAAAAAGGAGAGTAAATTGACAGCTGACAGTTTTTGACAAGTAAAAATGGGGTAAAAATGGGCGATTGTACAGGAAAATAACGTCTGTTGATTAGGAGAGTTCACATTCTTAAATGTTTTTGGCAAACTAGTTTTAATTTACTCAAATTAAAAAGAGTGACATTTCATTAAACGGTTGTTAAAAATACCGGATGACAAGGCTATATTTTTTTTGTTGGGAAAAATGAAATTTGCGAAAACGGAAAGAAATTTCTTCTTTTTTTAAATTTAATTTAATTTTAAATGGAAAGTGATGTTTGATAGTACATGTTTACAAAAAATGGTTTCAATCTGTCAAACATACATCAAAACAAGTTTAATTTCGTGTGCATGCTTCCCGTTTTTACGTAGCATTATTTGAATCTTAAATTCAATTAAATAATTTTAGAAAAATGTTGTCAAACTTTTGTAAGGACGTTTTAAAATTATAAACACAAACAAGCAAATTAAAAGACAAATAAGTTTGTGACAGATGTCAAAGTGACCGTCTTAGAAATCTAGAAAAGAAATACAGTCGATTTGAGATTTTTTATTAGGGCCAGTTTATCATTGATTTTATTATTGAAACAAATCATTGGAATTTGACAGGTTGGTTATAGTTTTTATTGAAAATGTCTATCATTGGTCAATGTCAGCATTTTAGGTAAGGGTAATGATCAACATTGAAAATACAACTGAAAGGTGGGAACACAAAGAAAATGGAACGCTTTAAGTAGGGAGCTAGTTATAGCTATCATTGGTTCACATCATTGAAACCAATCATTGAAATTTGTTGGCATGTCTTTAGCGATCATTGAATAATTTTTGCTTACAGAAATTTGTGATTGGAATTATGTGAAATTCAAACACAAATCAGTGGAAGGATTTGTTTCACTTTTGGACATAAAAGGATCAGCTGTTCAGGAAAATCAATTTCTGTCCGGAAAATAGAAAAATGCATTTTAAGCGAAAAATAACTTCGTAATGAAACTTATTTTTCTCAAAAAAAATTTCTTGAGTGATTTTCGATAGACAAATACATAATTTGTATTTCTAATCAAAAGGAAACTTAGTGAAATATACATTCAAAAAAACTGTCCGGATTCAATGATAGCTATAATTGGCCCCTTGAACGATTTTGTTCCGAAATATGAAATAAAATGCCAGCTGTTCATTAAAAACGATTTTGTCATTGAAATAGTAAAAATTATCTAAGAGACCAGTTATAGCTATCAGTAAAATTCAAAAGTAAAAATTATAAGAGGAGAAATCTGAAATGTTTTACTGACGAGCTTTTGTAGCAATCAGTAAATTTACGTCATTAAATTAAACAATAAAACTACGAGCTTTGCACCTCAAACAAGAATAATTTTATTTTGGTGTTGTAACTTCTTTAGAGGCCAGTCATAACTATCATTGAAATCGATTCGGAAAAAATGAAAATGATATACTGATCGATCGGAAATCACAAAGAATTTTTTTTGAGAAAAAAAGTGTAATTACGCTTTTATTTTTCTCTAAAAATTTATTTTTCTATTTTCCGGACGGAAATTCATTTTCTTGAACAGCTGATACTTTTATGTTCAAATTTGTGTTTCCATGATTTGTGTTCCATTTCACACAATTCCAATGACAGATTTCTGTCAGTAAAAAATTTTCGGTGGATTTCAATCAGGAAATTATTTTCAATGATAGAAATTTTTAATGATAGCTATAAACGACCTGCCAAAAAATTCCAATGTTTGTTTTCAATGATGAAAGCCAATGATAGCTATAACTGGCGCCTTACTGATGTGATCGGAACTGTGACAATTTGGAACGGCATCAGTAATGTGCCAGTTAAAACTGTCATTGGTGTTTATTATTGAACCCTTTGGATTTTGTTGACATTGAAACAAAAGTTCCTGATTGGAATCAAGCATTTCCTGAATGGAATCAAGAATTTAAGGCTAGAACTGACAGGTTGGAATGCAAAGAAAATGAAATGCTCTCATTGGAACGATTATATTCCGAAATGTGAAATCAACAATCAGTTGTATTAAAAACGATTGTATTATTAAAAAATTAAAAATTAATTGTATTATTGAAAAATTAAAAATTAACTTAAAGAAAGTTTGGGTCAAATAAATTGGTGAAAAAAGGAGACCCTTTAAACTATAGAGGCATCAGTCTTCTTAACATCGCTTACAAAATCTTTTCTGCCGTATTATGTGAACGTCTAAGGTCCATCGTCAACAACCTGATAGATCCTTATCAGTGTGGTCTTAGACCAGGAAAATCCACAGTCGATCAAATATTCACATTACGACAGATCCTGGAAAAAACCCAAGAACATCAAATCGACATCCACCGTCGGTTTCAAGGCCGCACATGACAGCATCTACAGGGACGAGCTGTTTAGAGCCATGTCTACTTTTTGCATCGCTGCCAAACTCGTCCGTTTGTGCAGGATGACCATAAATAATTCGCGCTGCTCCATAAATGTTGGAAACAACTTAACAGAACATTTCGATGTCAAAAAAGGTTTTAGACAAGGTGATGCGCTGTAATGCGATTTTTTTACCATCGTGCTTGAAAGAATAGTACAGAGCTTCCACGTCAACACTAGAGGCACTATCTTTCAAAAGATATGCTGATGACATTGACATAATCGGAAGAACTCAGCGTGATGCCAATGGGGCGTTTGTGAGTATTGAGGCAGAGGCGGCAAAAATGGGTTTAACGGTTAATGAGGGCAAAACAAAGTATGTACATGCTGTCATCAAGAAAGGGCCTACAACACTGAAGTCTCAGTCAAAACATCATCAAACGTACATTTGAGGTAGTTAAGGACTTCGTCTACCTAGGCTCCGCTATGAATGCAGAAAACAACACCAGCGCTGAGATCAAACGAAGAATTACTCTAGCTAACCGCTGTTTCTTTGGGCTAAGAAAGTAATTGAGTAGCAAAGCCCTCTCTCGCGGGACCAAAGTGTCGCTATATAAGACCCTCATCATATCCGTCCTAATGTACGTTGCAGAAGCATGGACTATGACAAAAGCGGATGAAAGCACCTTGGGTTGTTTCGAGAGAAAAGTTGTTCGCGTGATCTACTGTGCCGTATGCATAGGAGGTGAATGGAGGAGAAGATGGAACGATGAGCTGTACAGTGACATAGACTTAGCCAGAAGGGTAAAAGTCCTTGCTTTGAAGCCACATTCACAGGACAGCGCAGGAGACGAAGACTGCGGATCAGGTGGTTCGCACAAGTGGAAAGTGACCTCACCCAACTTAGAGTGCGAAATTAGAGAAATCTGGCTAGGGAACGAGCTAGATGGAGAAGTTTGTTGGGGGAGGCCCTAGTTCACACAGGACTGCAGCGGCACCTTAAGTAGAAAAGTAAGGGTCAAATAAAAATCTATAATTGATCATTTTTATTTTGACCCCAAACATTAAAAATTTTACTTTTTAATCGCTTCTAAATTTCGAAAAAAAAATTGTGAATGATGAAAACCATGATAGCTATAACTGGCTCCTTTACATAAGAAGTCTTTGAAAACACTCTGATCTTAGTGCGATTCTGCACATAGAACTTTTGTTGAATAACATTTTTCAAAAGCAATAAAAACCATGGAGGCCACAGTTAACCTAGAGTTTTCATGCGAATTCAAATGGCTAATTGATAGAAGTCTATCATAGCACTAAAAGAGATAATCTTGAAAAGTTAGCAATTAACGAAATAAAATTGTTTCACCGTGATGTAAGGTCTGACTTATATAGAGACCTTGAATTGATTTTTATTACACGACACTATTCAATATTTTATGTACATACTCGTACATATGAAAAATACCTAAAGTACATATATCAATCAAGGCCTATTATAGAATTCAGTCCATAATTAAAAAATAAGGCAAAAACGAATTAGCATGACATAATTCTTTTGTATTTAAATAGAGTATTCGATGGAATGTGATTCAAATTAAATGACAAAATAAAAGCAAGAAAAATTGAAGCTTGCGTCTTTCATAGTTTTGTTTGCGTCGTCGCAAGCAACTTACTATTTTCAGTCATATAAATATAATAAAATAACCCAGATAATGACGAAGCTTATAATCAAATTCCAAATTAAACTTCAGATGAGATAAACAAACATGATGATGGGATGAGTGTATACGAATATGTATGAAACAAAGAATTATGACTTGAAATATAATATCTACATACATCAATATTATTATTGTGGGTTCAGCTTGACACCTCATCATGTTCTAAAACCATTAACTATTATAATGGTTTTGTTTTTAAATGGGCAAAATGTTTGCGTGTTCTTATTTTTGATTGGAATTTTATTGTCATTCTTTGATTTTCCCAAAATACGTTCAAGCTGGCACAAGAGTGTGTAACTAATCACTAATCACAATATTGATTGGTTATATTTTGTTTCCAAAGATTTTAACATTGTTAAGTTGGTTGGCCATTTTATTCAAACAACGCAAAGCTTGTCGACAGACGGACGGACGGTTGGGTTTACGGGACACGAGCGACGAACGGACAGTCGTATTTTGACTATGAGGTCATTGGTTAGGTCAGTATGGATGGTTGCACATCTGCAATATCATGTCGGTAATTTATACGGTTGTGGCAAAATATGTACATAGTTAGGGAACATGGATTGGAATAGGGAATTCAGCTGAATTGGCTGGTTATTGTTGAGTTTGTGGTTAATTCAATGAGTGATGATAACCATATACATAGATAGACACATCAACATAAATGTACAATAATATCTACGTATATATGTATCCACGACGACGACGTATTAAATGAATATATTGTTTTCAAGTGGGAACCTTAGGGAAATGTTTACATACATACATATGTTTGTGCAATACGTAATTATATCTATAAACATACATAACATCAATTGTATGTACATTAATGGAATGTACTGTACGTACATAATATAACCATATATTGATTTACAATAAAGGTTTTTGGTGTTTTCTTTCATTCGTGGCTTTTTGTTATAATTTTAACTCTATGGGTCATGTTTAATGTCAGCTCTGATGACAGAATAGGACCGAAATTCAAATTAATTTGAAAAGCAATAAATTATACTTAAATGAAATCAGTGTCAAAGTTTATCAATATATTCGCAATGTTTTTTTTCAACATGTGTACAATATTTGTTTGGTTATTGAATGTAGCAATGTATTTTTAAAAGAATATAAACAAGCCTATTATTCATTTTCACTCTGGTCCCTGAGGCGTATACTTATTTTTTTTTTGTTCTGTGTAACTCAGAGAAAATCCCAAGATTTTAAGAATTTTCAGGAAATCTCTATATGTAGCCCTCCCACACTTATATCACTCTGGTATCCTGTATAATTTAATATCTTTACGATTTTTAATAAATTAAACTTTGTTTACTTTGTCCGATGTTTATTTAAAAGCCCTCAATACACGTGTATTTTTTTGAGTTTTTTTTTGACATCGTCGCTTGTTTAAAGCATTTGTGTATTTATGGGAGAAAGTTGTAAATAAATTAAATACTCGTATAAATCAATAATATAGTATCCCTTTCATTAATTTGATGTTCAAATGGAAGTCATGTGCATTCAAGAGGACACAAGCGTCCACAGGTTTTTCTCAAAACCCACCTCTGTCTATACCAACTCCTACTCTCACAGAAGACAACACCAAGGATATTTTCTTCGAGCTTTTGGACAAAGAATATGAGCAGTGCCCTAGCGACGATATTAAAATTTTCTTGGGATATTTTAATGCCAAGCTAGCAAGGGAAGACGTCTTTGGTGAAATAATCGGAAAAACAGCCTTCACGGCAACACTTCCGATAACGGTTTGAGACTCATCGATTTTGGTAAGGGGTCGAAACATCATGGTATAAACACAGAAAACAGCACCAGTGCTAAGATCAATCGAAGAATTACTCTTGCTTACCGCTTTTTTTTGGCCTAAGAAAGCAATTGAATAGTATAGCCTTCTCTCGAGCAACTAAAGTGTCGCTATATAAGACCCTAATCATACCCGTCCTGATGCTATACCGTACAGAAGCTATGACAAAAGCGGATGAAAGCACCTTGGGTCGTTTCTAGAGAAAAGTTCTTCGCGTGATCTACGGACCCGTATACATAGAAGGTGAGGTGATTAAACGAGGAGCTGAAAGTCCAACGACTGAGATGGCTAGGTCACATAGAGCGCATGAAAATTATTACTCCGGCGCGGAAAGTCTTCGAATCCAATCCCACAGCAGACAGCAGTAGAGGAACAGATAACGCGAACAAGTGGAAAGTGACCTCACTTAACTTGGAGTACGCAACTGGAGACATCTAGCTAGGGACCAAGATAGATATAGAAGTTTGTTCGGTGAAGCCCTAGTTTACATGGGGCTGTAGTGCCACCTAAAGTAAATAAGTTTTCTTAATTTAAATGAAATCCCAACTTTAAGAATTCGCTGGACTGTTTCAAGTCTCCCCTGTCATATTTTGTAAAAGCCTTTAACATTATGTACAAACGTACTTTTCTTTTCAAAACGCAATTTCTATACAAAACAAAGTTAAATTAAATCTAAACGCTTACACAAAACAAGACTAATTCAAATCCTAAATCATTTTGTGTTGGTGCTGTTAATCCAATAACAACATTTTAAGCATTATTAACTAAAGCAATTGACAATTTATAACCATGTATATTATAGGAATATGTGTACCTTACCTGCCTACACATTTGCTGGAATTGGTTACCATTGAATTCCTGATGATGGTTTATCTCCGTCTAAAGGCATCATCTAAATGGTATAGTTATGCGTACAATTTGCTTCTATAATTCGAAGAGATGTCATATATGTATGTATGTATGTGTAATATGAAGTTAATTACCCTATAGTATAACTAGGCTATAGTTGAAGCCTTAAATTTGCTTAGATAATAAAGTGGATCTATGTAACTTAGCTCCATATGGATATGAGCTGAGCATTGAGCATGACACATTATGGCTAAGATTTTGGTGCAGATATTGTAATTGAATTTAATTGCAATATAGGTAACTTTTCTCAAAACAAGATTAATGGATCAATTTTGTCCCATTAAGGGGAGTGGTACACCTTTAATATAATAGGCAGGAGAGTAGGAGAGTATGATATAAAGTTTCAAGGTGTATTATTATTTAAACAATATTGACCTTGAATTATATGGTAAGCTCCAATCCATAGAATGCGGGATCTGACTTGTGTGTGATGTAACTTTTATTTATGTAAACTACAAATTGCCGTTAGGCTTTAAATAGCCTGCATTGAAAATAACTATTTGGTCAGCATCAGTAATAATACTTGACAAGACATCAAAATAAATATTGACATGTTTTGCTGTTGGCAGCAGCTGTCAAGTGCACAACAAGAATTTCTTGAATCGAATTACAACTTATTTCAAGGATAATATTCAAGCTTTTGGTTGGTACCTAAATATCTATATTAAGCAATTTTAGAGATAACAGATGACTGCAATGATTTTAGATATGGATTAAGCAGAAAGATGAGGTTCAAAATAGAATTCTGTGGTAACAGTGGTGTCGCGATCTGTCATTATCTTAAACTCGTGTGTATAATCGATTAATCACAATATTTCTTTCCCAGTGCATATGACATATATGATACATCAAATGTGTCAGTTTATGTCAAATTAGTCAGTAAAATACTTGATTCATGAACGAGTTTTTCTGCTCTTGACGAAACGAGCGCATCAGTGACAATGTTTATTGCCGTTGATCTCGGACCTGTGAAAATTCCGTGAGATTTTTTTTTCTTTTGCAAAAGTGTGTCATTCGCATGATGCGCGTAAGGTCTTCAATGCAATGGTTTGCTTCTCAAAATATAAATACATATATTGTATAAATAATTGGTTATAGGCAGGTACCTCTTTGCTTCCATCATCAAGCAATCAATGTGAGGAGTTAAGCCTAATGCCTTATCTTTGAATTATTTTTGTTGTTTGTTTTTTAAAATAATAAATATTTAATGAATTAAAAATGAATGGCAGACAGAAGACGAGAGTTGGTGTTCTCTCACCAAAGATCGCTGATGGAGAGAAGCCAAAAAGGCGTATTCTATAAATGGTGATCATTAATCATTTCCAAACATGGTGCTACCGATCGATATTTTATAGGAAGTTGACTGATTAATTCTGACAGAAAACTTTGTCGTTATTATTGTTATTACGGTTTATGTTTGTGTTCATTCTTTTTTTAATTTAATGTGGATTATTTTAAAATGTATTTGTTTGAATTATATAACACTCTGAAATAATTTAGAGAAAAAAGTAGGTGCCTTTTACCATTTTTTTTAAAATAAGTTACACTGTTTGCAAATTTGTATAGTGCTGTAAAGGGGTATCTACCTAGTCGCGACATAAGTTTTGTTACAAAGCTTCAAGACCTTGTTGCTCAAGACATTCATGGAGTGAGGCGCTAAAAAAATAGAATCGCAATTATTGCCTAACATAGATAAGAAATGAGTTCTGGCGAAATGGTTTTATTTTCAAAACCACTGGAAATTGCAATAATGTTCGGGAATCGGATTCTCTGTCTGTTTGCTATGTCTTTTAAAATAGGTGAGTCGTCCGTGTGCTGCCCACATTTCTATGCTTGTGAAAGCAGTACTAAAACATATACCACTAAAACCCTTTCGAAAGAGAAAGATTATGTCCAAAGAATCGGATATATTCATCAGATCCATTTCAGAACTGGTTAGGGATCATCTTCACATAAAGTTTTCTTGACGCTCTACAGATCATTTTTGTTAACACCTCGACTTTAAGAAGTTATTGTGGAAAGATTCAAAGGGCTTTTACTGTGACATGCGAGGTTCCTATATTACTGGTGACGTTTAATAAATAGAAGTGATGCCGAGTTCACAAGCAAAGTTAAATAAATCTATTGGGCAATACAGAAATTGAACTGATTTGAATTTAACATAACCACGTTTAAAAGGTTGTAAATAAAGGTTTTTGACTAGAGGCACTATCTTTCAAAAGTCTGTCCAATTACTAGCATATACTAATGACATTGACATAATCGGAAGAACTCAGCGTGATGTTAAAGTACATGCTGTCGTCAAGAAAGGACTCACAACACTGACGTCTCACTCAAAACGTCACCATCGACAGACGTAACTTTGAAGTAGTTACACGGAGAAAAAAGACTAGGTAAAAACAATTGGAATCTGTATTAAACTAAGTGGATTTCTGCATGGTTTTTTGCCAAGCGGACTTTCGGCTTAAAGTAATTGGACAAATCACCTAGATCTCGGTAAAGTTATATTTAAGGTGAATCCGTTTAGTTTTATAAGAAAATCATTCTCTTTTGAGTTTTTTATTAAGTCGAAAACATCTTATTTTGAAATGCATTTGCATACAAATAATGTATCTTCCACGTTAAAACAAGCCGTTTTCCGATTGATTTTATTCTAATCACATTGTTTTAAGACTTTTTGAAAGTTGATATTAAGTGAAGCATATCTTAATTTTAAGTGCGTTCAATTAAAACTAAGATTTTTCGCACTTTGGTATCACACGTTTACGAATATATTTTACAAGAAAATCTGTTCTCCTAGGTAAAAATTAAATAAAGTTTTTCTTTATTTCAAGTTCATTCTTCTCAAAGTAAGATGTTCAGCACTTAAAAATCATACGTTTACCAGTAGATTTTACAAAAATTAGTTTTTTTTTTAATTTTAAATATATTGTTCATAAGCTGCAAAATTTCCAAAAATAAAAAGTAATTTCATAGTTTAAAGTGTTTATTTACTACAGTACAGTTCTACAGAATATTTTACATTTTCTTAAAAATAAAGCTTAGGGCGAACAAATTTGAGAACAAGAAATTTTGGATTAGAAAACCAAAATCATTACTTATAAATCATTGTTATTGTGCACTAGTATACACAAGAAAAAAACAAAATATCAACAAACCAACGAATATCCTAATTCATCGTTGTAACGCGGCCAATCCTTAAGCAATTCGCCTAATGATTTGTCATTATTCTTCCGAGATTTAATGCGAAGGTTGCTTGTCTTCTTCCAGTTGTCAAGGACAGTTTCCCATGGAGCAACATGATTCACTAACCAGACAATACATTGGTCTAACTCATCTATAAATAAATATGAAATTAAATAAGTATATAGTTGGAACACTTACATATAATAATTTAAAAAAAATACCGTCTTCATCACAATTGTCTTTATCGGAGTATGGCCTTCTTTGTGGGATGTGGACGCAATACTGCTGGCTTGGCTTATTTCTCTTCACAAACTTAATGCGAATTTTACTATTCGCCCACTTGGAATGAAGTTTTCCAGTTGGATTTTTTTGAGCCTTGCTTCCTTGGCATATAATATGTCTCCTAACAATTGTTTATTTAAATATCAATATGATTTTTTAAGATATTTAATAAAAAAATAGGCGTGACTGGATCGTTTTTTACTAATCCAAAACTTGACATCTAAGGTACGTTGTTTATCGCAAGTAAAAAATTATACATACCTTTTTCTCCAATGGAAAAAGTCTAACAATACTTTCTGAAATTTGTTGCATTAATTTGAAATTTAAGACAACTCTCTTGTTTAGGCACTCGTCTACTATGCATTGGACCAAGTCCTTTTGACATTTATTATCCAAGATGTTATTTTTCTTGTAAAACTCAATTATGATCTGCCCCTTTATCGTTTTTTGTAACACACATTCGATATTCAGTACATCTATATGAGATTCAGTGTTTCAGAAGAAGAAGTTAAGGGTGATGAAGACTGTTAAATTATCCAGCCAACTTGTAACAGATTTGGACATTGAGAGTGTGTCTCGAACAACTAAACTCCTGACAATGGTTTGCCCTTAAAACCAGATAAAAACAAAAATATTGCCAAAATGAATAAAACCTTTCGATTAAAAAAATAATATTTTTGTTAGATCCCCCTAACACCCCTTCGGGTAGGGGTTAAGAATTTACCCGAAGTAAGGTATGCTTGTCGTAAAAGGCGACTAAAATCCAATCTCCGTATACTGAGAACTACATAAGTATACAAAATATGCAATGGAAAAAACAAATAGATTAATTACCCCAGGTGGAAAGCCAGTTTCTCTGGCAAATCCATCCTCTTCGGAGGCAGGCTCTACGGATTCTGGGGAGAGCCATTTATTGCATTTAATAAATCCTTTCGCGAAAGCGCATAAGGTCCCTCGATCACCTCCATCTGTACCGAGAGTTACCGGCAGAAAGAGTCCACCGGTTGTGCCAAAAGGCACTAAAAGCGACTCACCGAAAACAAACAGTTTTGAGCAGGACAATTGTGAACTGCAAAAGAAGCTGAACGAAATGATAAGACTCTACGAAGAGCTTAAAAAAGAAGTCGAAAGTCTTCGTGAAGAGAACAAGATGTTAAAAACTTCTGAAAACATGAAAGTAAATACTCTAAGTCCACAACATCGAGATCGGCACGAATATGAAACTGATGAAGATGAACTTGCTCGGGAAACTGAAAAAAGTAGACCTTGTAAAAAACGGAAGGCTGAACATTCGCCTAAGTCTCAAAATCAGCCAAAACCAAATAAAATTACACGGAAAGATCAGTTTTCTGCGAATAAGAAACTTCCTCCACCGATAAACATCGTTGGTCAAGCGGATTATAACAAAATTCTTCCTATTCTGAAAGAAACGGCGCAAAAGAATTTCAAAGCTACATCCACTCACAATAATACGTGGAAAATCAACGTAAGTGATTCAGATTCTTATAGAAAACTGTCGAAAAAACTCAGCGATAAAAAAATTGAATGGTATAGTTATTCAATTAAAGAAGAAAGACCTCTACGTGTAGTTGCTAGAGGACTTCATCCCTCTTGTTCAAAAGAAGACATCCTTTCGGACTTAAAAACCAAAGGATTTAAGATTCTTGACGCAACAAATCTTTTGAAGCGAGAAAAAGGAATCGAAACCGCTTATATAAAACGCGCTCTTCCGCTTTTTATTCTAAGTTTCGATAAAAATGAAAATGTAGACAATGTTTATAATATTAAAACTATAATGAATATTGTTGTAAAAATCGAACCACTAAGAAAGAACAAACGCCTTATTCCTCAGTGCAAGCGATGTCAAGGTTTTAACCATACAGCAGCTTATTGTCAGAAGGACCCCGTTTGCGTTAAATGCGCGGGAAAGCACATGACTGATGTATGCCGTCTTAAAAAAGAAACTCCGGCTACATGCGCGAATTGCAAAGGTAATCATCCAGCAAATTACCGTGGCTGTGAGGTCGCAAAGGAAATGTTAAAGAGGCGCGAAGAATTTAGTAAGAAAACTAAAAAAAATACCTCAAAGCAAAACAAAGAATTAAAATTAAAAACCAAGACTAATACTCAAGCGTCGAGTAAAACGGACGGGAAAAATAATGAAAACGTTTTACCCTCAGAAAACATAAAAACAAAAAAGACAAACACGTACGCTCAAGTCACGGCGCCCGAAAAACCTAAAACTATTAAACCTGACTCCGTTCAAAATGTATTTTCCCTTATACTTGAACGATTAGAAGAACAAGGGAGAATTAACACAATTATTCTTGAGAAATTGGACAAATTTGAGTCGGCGGCTCTTAAAACACCAAATTTACCGTAAACATGGATCAGTTGTCCCAACAACTCAAAATAATAACATGGAACGCGAACGGACTTACCGCAAAAATCGAAGAACTAGAAACGGTTCTACTTAACGAAAGAATAGATATTTGTTTGATCTCTGAAACTCATTTGAAAAAAGAATCAAATTTAAGTATTAAAGGTTATTCGGCTTACCACGCATGCCATCCATCCGAAAGAGCAAGGGGTGGTTCTTCAGTATTTATTAGAGAAAATATCAATCATTCGCTTGAGATAAATATCGAGCTCGATACAATGCAAGTTGCTTCCGTTAGCATAAAAGTTAGACACGTATTTTTTAATATTGCGTCTATTTACTGTCCTCCTCGGTCCATGATAGACAAAAACGATTTTAAAGATCTTTTCAACGCTTTAGGTCCAAAATTTATTATTGGCGGCGACTTCAATTCGAAACATTCATTTTGGGGATCACGTTGCATTTCGACGAAGGGTAGACAACTCTACAAAGCGGGTATTGAATGTAACGTTGAATTTTTCTCATCAGGAAAACCAACGTATTGGCCAACCGATACAGCGAAAACACCCGATCTTGTTGACTTTTTCATCGCAAGAGGAATGAACAGAAAATATATGACAGTAGATGATAACTTCGATTTTTCTACGGATCACTCGGCCGTTATCTTAACAATAAACAGTAACGTAATCGAAAAAGAAAAGCCCCTAATTTTAACAAATAATAACACAAATTGGGATAAATTCAAAGAAGATTGCGAAAATAGAATTATACTGAACGTCTCTTTGCAAACTCCGTTTGAGTTAGAAGATGAAACAGAAAAATTTATAAATATTGTTCAAGAAGCAGCTTGGAATAATACTCCGATCTGTAGTAAAAAGTCAAGGCAATACGAAGAAAAAATTCCAGAAGATATAAAAGAATTGATACGCGAAAAACGAAAAGCTCGAAAAGTATGGCAGCAATCACGTGCTCCTCAGCATAAAAGTGTCGTCAACTTTTTATCAAACAAGATTAAAAATTTGTTACAAGATTTTAAAAACAGCGAGAATTCTGCCTATCTTGAAAGCCTAACAGCAGACAAAAAAACGAATTATTCTCTTTGGAAGACGATAAAAGGTATTAAAAAGCCCCAAATAATGTCGGCACCTATTCGAAAAAATAATTCTGAATGGGCAAAAACTGATAAGGAAAAGGCGGATTTATTTGCTAAGCACCTTGAGGAAACGTTCAAACCTTTCGATGGTCAAGAGCTTCTGACTAATGACGGAGAGCTCCAACCAGCGCCGGAAAATTTTTCTATCAGGAATATTACTTTGACTGAACTTGTCCAGGAAATAAAACGGCAGAAAAACAATAAAGCTCCTGGCTACGACCTGATTAACGGTCGTGTCCTCAAAGAGTTGCCTAAAAAAGCAATGGTTAAGCTCTTACAGCTGACTAACGCTGCTTTAAGACTTGCTTACGTACCCACGCAATGGAAAGTCGCCGAAGTAATAATGATCCCCAAACCGGGTAAGCCACCGAATGAGAAAAAATCGTATAGACCAATTTCTCTCTTACCAATTATATCTAAAATATTTGAAAAATTGCTTCTTAAACGAATGCTACCAATTATTGAAGAAAAACGTTTAATTCCCGACCACCAATTCGGTTTCCGGAATAATCACTCGACAATTGATCAGGTTTACCGAATAACTAACGAAATTGAAAAAGCATTTGAAGAAAAAAAGATTTGCTCAACTGCATTTCTTGACGTTTCTCAAGCTTTTGACAAAGTTTGGCATGACGGGCTAAAATATAAATTAAAAGTCTTTCCAGAGCAAATATATAACATTCTTGAATCGTACCTAGAAAATAGATTCTTTCGAGTTAAGCAAGGAACGGAGTATTCGGAGTTTAAAGAAATAAACGCTGGGGTTCCCCAGGGTAGCGTCCTTGGACCGATTTTGTTTGTTCTTTATACCCGAGATATACCCCAAACAGAAGGCACAACTTTAGGCACTTTTGCCGATGATACAGCTGTACTCGCAATATCGGATTCAATAGAAACGGCAACCTCTAAGCTTCAAAAGGCATTAAATGGCATTTCACATTGGACAAAGAAATGGCGAATTGCTCTTAATGAAACGAAATCGACGCACACAAATTTTACGTATAAAAAAGTATATAACTTACCTATTTATATAAATTCTGTGCAAATTCCATACGCTAATGAAGCGAAGTATCTAGGCATGACTCTAGACGCGAAACTTAAATGGAAAGTTCATGTAAAAAAGAAACGCGATGAACTCGAAAATAAACTCCGCGAATTGACATGGCTTATTGGAAGATATTCCAATCTAAGCGTTTATAACAAGCTTCTTATTTATAAGCAAGTACTGAAACCAGTTTGGACGTACGGTATACAACTTTGGGGTTGTACCAACGAAAGAAATATACAAATTTTGCAAACATACCAAAACAAAGTACTTAAAATAATAGTAAATGCTCCATGGTATGTAAGAAATAGCGACTTACATAGAGATTTAAATATAAAATATGTAGAAAACGAAATTAAAAAATTTGCTACAGAGCTAAGATCACGACTTAGAAATCATAGTAATAACTTAATCCAACAATCTGTTAGCGAGGCGTTCGTTTTTCGGCGTCTGCACCGAACAAGACCTTCTGATCTAGCGCAAACAAATTAATCTCTCCACTCGAATTTTGTGGAATCTTCAGGTCCTCTCGTTGGGGAGCTTCCTGACAAAACGCGAACAAAATGACGCTAAAACTACTTGTTAAGCTGGACTTAGTTGTAGTAATAATATAGAAGATAAGGGAGGTGAGTTTTAGTCAGTAAAAATCTGACACTACTATAAGCATCGGGCTTATAGTGTCTCTGAAGATTTCTCACCTTCCTGCGAAAAAAAAAAAAAAAAAAAAAAAAAAAAAAAAGATCATAAAAAAAAGGATTGATAAAATGGAAACTTTTATTACTTACCTGTGAAATGCGCCAATTTAACAATCCGTCTTTAAACAAAATATATCCCCGAAAATCTAAACTCACCTTTGAAAAAAGTACTTCAATATCATGACGCTTCATTTTGCAGAGTATATTTTGATCGACTCCCTGCGCATGAAGCAGTGCAATCGAATTTTCACATAGACCCCATTCAGAAAGAAGGCCTTCGATTGCACTATCGCCAATTGCATGAACAAATTGATAGATTATATTTTCTTCATTATTTTCCGACATTTTTAGTCACTTAAGTTATTTTATAAGTTATTTAATAAAACTTCAACAAATTATAGCGCGGTCGCAATCAACTAACTGTACCTACTGCACTGGAAAAAGAATAAAAACACAATGCGTCTACCGAACGAGTATAAGATGCAACAAAACTAAAAAAAACAATGAAATTGTCTTATAAACAAAGGAGTTACAACTTAATTTAATGTGGATATCTGCTTAAAATAGAGAGTCACCACTTCATTTAATGAAAAATCCGTTAGTTTGTCTACCGTATCTACATAAACATGAACATGCACACTGTTGCAAAGACAAAACCAAAAGCAACAAAAAATTCTGTTTTAAGATGTTCACCTTAGTTTAAAATGATTCTCTTTTTAAATTCATAGGTAGATGAGTTGATTGGAATTGTTTTTTTTTGTTGTTGTTGCAAAAATCCTCTTCTACGGTAGCATGGAACGTTTTTATCACTGCATGTATAAGTGGCGACTTTTGTTTAAGGAGATGTTCAACTTAATTTAAAATGATGCACCTTTTCAAGAAAATTTTATTGAATCAATAAGTTAACACATAGAATTATTGAGAAGTCAGTTAATTTTAAGTGGAATTAGTATAGCTTGTTTTAGCAGAAAATTCTCTTGAGAATGAAATGATGAACTTAATTGAATCTAAGAGAGTTTAAACGGATTCCATTTGTTTCGATATGAAGTCCAGTTGTGTTAAGTAGATTGGTATTAAGATTACCATCACCTTATTTTAAAGTGGCTGATTTTTCTCCGTGTAAGGACTTCGTCTACCTAGGCTCCGCTACAAACGAAGAAAACAACACCAGCGCTGAGATCAAACGAAGAATAACTCTTGCCAACCGCTGAGTAAAAACCCCTTTCTCGAGGGACCAAAGTGTCGGTATATAAGACCCTCATTATCCCCGTCCTGCTATACGGTGCAGAAGCGTGGACTATGACAAAAGCAGATGGAAGCACCTTGGGTCGAGAGAGAAAAGTTGTTCGTGTGATCTACGGTCCCGTATGCATAGAAGGGGAGTGGAGAAGAAGATGGAACGACGAGCTGTACGGGCTGTTCAGTGACGTGGACTTAGCCAGAAGGGTAAAAGTCCAACGACTAAGATGGATGGGTCACGTAGAGCGCATGGAAACCAATGCTCCGGCCCGGAAAGTCTTCGAATCCACACCCACAGGACAGCGCAGTAGAGGAAGACCGCGGATCAGGTGGCGTGCACAAGTGGAAAGTGTACTCACCCAACTTGGAGCGCGAGACTGGAGACATCTAGCTAGGGACCGAGCTAGGTGGAGAAGTTTGTTGGGTGATGCCCTAGTTCAAACAGGACTGTAGCGCCACCGTACTTAGTAAGAAGCCCACTATTTAAAATAAATTGGGTGGCGCAACAGTCCGTTGAGAACTAGGGCCTAGTGACTTACAACTCTCAACCATTCCTGTGTGCGAGTACTGTTTTCAGGGATGGAGAGGACCTACAGTTTTACGCCGAATCCGAACGGCTAATTTGAGAAAGCACTTTTCATGACAAGAATTACTCTTGGAGAATTTGTCAATTCCTCGCAAGAGGCAGTACCCGTGAAAAAAACTTTAGATGACATAGGCAGGGATCGAACCCAAGACCTCTGGCATGACAGTCCAACGCACTAACCATCATACCACGGGTACCACGGGCCCACTATTTAACCTGTCTGTCATTTTTTGACAAGTAAAACTGAATCAATACTTAAAAAATATGATACAAAATTCAACAACGATCTGAAAATATTAAAATTCGCATCAAAAATGGCACAACGTGCCACAAAAGCAATACAAGAATAGCCAATTTTCAAGAACAGTTTTATGACCGTGTTATTTCTGCAAGAGGTGATCACAAGTGGCAACAGTGATTTAACACCTTTAGACAATTTTTCGTTGGGGCCACGGGAAAGGTAAATACAGCTGCAACCATATTAATTTGTCATAGAAGATTTTACAAAAATACTCGTTTTTTAATACATTTAACGTTAGTATATCTCCCTTTTCTGGCTCTCACACTTAAACAATTTTAATAAGTTAGTTCTCAACAGGAAGAGAATTTTATATGGACTAGGATAGTTGCATATTTATTGAATATAAACATATAATTTGTTGAAAAACTTAACTTTTTACTATATCTAATAAAAATAGCAAATACTGGGAATATAATATATGAGAAAAAATGGTTTATGTATTTGAACGAATTAATCGAATGCACAAACCTTCTCATTCGATAAGTTATTTTCCTGGTATTTCATATTTTTTAAGACTAGTTCTTTCTTACGTTATGCGCGGTCTTGGGATCAGCTAAACTAGGATCAGCTAAAAACCTTGCGGATTGTTTTCGTGGGCGATGTGAACGCTGCCCATCTCAGCCAATATATCGTGGAAACTTCATGCAGGAAAAAACACTGGCTTGTATCATTCCTTTTAACGTTTCGGTTTGGGGTTATTTAAAATTATTTTAAAATGTTTCGTCAACGGGATGAAGGTGTAGGAGATTTTTTTTTTGTTAAATTGGCGTTCGAATTCCTCTATGGGTATGTTTTATATAAGAGGAACTAGGATGAAAAATAAAGTTTGTGATAATAAGAAAAAAATAGGTTTAAGCTGAGATGTACATATTTAAAAAGGCATTTAGGTAAAGGAAGAAAATAAAACAAATTTAATGATTTGGGATAATTTTTAGGAAGGTTGTATGTAGTATTAGACACTATTAAGTTTAGGGAGGAAAAATTGCGGGGATTGGAATATACTTAAATTAAAT
Organism: Eupeodes luniger; assembly: GCA_951509635.1. NCBI lineage: Eukaryota > Metazoa > Arthropoda > Insecta > Diptera > Syrphidae > Eupeodes > Eupeodes luniger. The sequence continues at coordinate 95,640,611 of OX608073.1, read as the reverse complement.
GTTCAGGTGTACTTAGAAACGACTCCCAATTAAGCTACTACACTTTATTTCCAGAATAAACACAATCAAAGTCCCCTACCATTAAAAAAACACACCAAGAATTTCTTGACACTAACATTTTATACCAAATGAGGAGGACACCATAACTCAAAAACCAATAAAAATGTAAATGTATCTCTTTTCTTCTTGTATTATTTTAAAACTATTGTCTTTTATCTTCATTAGTTACACTACCGGCAATACGCGAAAACCTTACATTCGCCTTTTCATCAGATTAAAAACCATTTTTCCAGCAGAAAGCTTGAAACTTACCTAGTTCTATTTTTTTAAATATACATAAGTACCTTTAATTCTGACAAGACAAGTTGGTATGTATGGACCTTAATGCATAGTTAATGGTTAAAGAAAGGATAAGAAAAATATACCTATTTAACTTACTTCAAAAAGAAAACATTTGTTAAAGTATAAAAAGAACTTACAAGTAATTCTCAAAGCGTCTTCGATTATCCTTTTTTGCAACACTCTCATTAGCGCAATTAAATTAAAAAAAAAAATTAAAACTTAAAAAAATCCACCAAAATCAATTTTTACATCATGTGATCTGAACCTTTTCCTCTCTCAAAAACTCCTACGAGAAAATGTTTAGGCACTAATACATATACATATATGTAAATATATATGAAAAAGGCTTGGCTTACAAAGTAGGTACTCACAAATAATTCCCGCTCTGGTATAATCCTTATTCCTTACTAAGCAACACTTTCGCGAACACAAATTAAATTAAATTAAAAAATCACTATCCACTTAAAAGAAAAGAAATCGTCGTTCAAAATATGTTAGATTATTATGAATATATTAAATAAAATAAAGCACTGATTAGTAATTCAAGTGATCTAATGAGGATCATTTCTTGAAAGAACAAGAAGCAAGATCGAAATGACGGCAGTGATAAGTTTATCTCTTTTCTTCTTGTGTTCATTCATTTTGTTCTGGTCTCCTTCATTTCACAAAATACCGCCATTTGCTAAACTCAGCCATAACTGATAATGATCACCCTTATTGTGAAGATCAACTATCAATTAATAATTGAAAATTTTCAATCAATTTTATTAAATGGTATTGTGAGTGTCAACTGTCAATGAATTGTTGATACATTGTGGATTTGTATCAATAACCTATTGTGAATGGAAAAAATTGGTATTACGAAAAAAAAATTCATCGACTTTCTTGTCAACTGGCAATTTTTTTTCTCAATCGTAAATTTGTAGTTGATGAGTTCGTGTTTGCTGAAAAATAACAAGAAAATGTGAGTTTCGAATTATAAAAATTTATAAAATCGTTAATTTTGTATTTTAAAGGTCTCAAAAAGTTATTAGTAACAAAAAACAGATATGCAGATTAGTCCAGTTGATGGAACAAAATATTGAACTCGCTAAGGGACTCTGCACAAAAGCTGGAGCACATTCAAAATGGGAAAAAATTTCTGTAGAGCTGAATAGCTTAGGGCCGCCAGAACGTACTTCAGAGAAGTGGCAAAGAGTATGGGTCGACCTAAAATGCAAAACAAAGAAGAAGAAAACTGAAAACAAAATCGAAATATCAGCCACTTGTGATGGTCCAAATAGACTTCACCACTGCAGCGATATGGAAGAAGCTGTTGTAACCTTTATACTCACATTTGGCTTTCCAGTTCCAAAGGATTGGATGCATCTCTCAAACTCCTTCGCATTCTCGCCATTTCAATGAGTTCAGAATCATTTGAATCCTCATCATCATCAACAAATAATGCAGTCGAAGTCATTTTTTATTTTGTTTTTAATTCTTTTATTTGCTTTCAAAACTTCTGTCAGTTGCAAGAATAATAAAATAATTTTGAAGGCATTCACAATAGCACAATATTTTGTCAATTGATTTTCACAATACCGATTTTGATTTGAATTGATATAGTCTATCAACCGTCAATCGGTTGATAGTTGGTCTTCGCAATAAGGCTGGATAAGTCATCTTCTGTAAGCCATCTATTCCCAAAAACAAGAACTAATATTTAGCACGATTGCATTTTGTTTCTACATTACTTCTAAAAACAACAACATTCGGATAAAACGCACAGCGACTTTCATTCTGAACACACTCGCAATATGACAGCCATCGCTGTATAACAGTTCATAAACAGCTGTGTTGTATGCAAAAACACTCCATTACCAAGACCGGAATCTTTCGTACGTTTCACTCTCCAAAACCCGTTTGTTTACATTGTTGTATTTGTAATTTTGACAATTAGTCCATGAATAGATGTGAGCACAAACAAAAAAAAACGATGCCGTGGGCTAGCGGCACTTTGCAAAGCAAAAACAAAATGGAGGGGTTAATAAGTTTTTTTCAGGTTTTTCTTTTTACTTTTTTCGATGAAAAAGTCAGTTTTAAGCTTTAATTTTGCAGGCATTTTGTGGATAGTGAACCAATGTACCTTTTTGTCTTGAAAAAAGCATGTTCAACATCAGTTTATTATAATTAATTCACTAATTTACAGTAATCAATACGAAATTCTTTAAATTTCATAATAAACCTCGGATTTTTGTATCAAAGATGCGTTCGAAGAACCATCAATTTAAGGGTGCGAGTGCAATTTTTGTATTGAATTCTAATAAATTTTCGTTAACGAACGGCCCAAATATTTTGTTTGCAAGTAATTAAAATCTGTATCAATTTAATTAATCCAAGTATATTTATAGTTTGTATATTTAAAAAAAGAGTTATAATCGAAAAATATCTTATCCATAACATTCTTGATTGATGGAAGCATACATGTATTTGCTATCAAAAAAAACTATGCATCAAAGGAACACAAATGTTTTAAAAAAGTAATCAGAACGATTATAGCGAACCTGTTGAATATATGCAGAGCAAATAAAATGTAAATTTTGACATATATCACAAAATGAAAACGTCTTAAAATCGTTCTAAATTCATGCACAACTAATTCAATAGAACATGTAATCGTCATGAATGTTTATTGTTGACGTACAGAAGTTTTTTTAGTGAATTTCCACAGTTCAACGCAAAATATAATTTTCATTCATTCCTTAAATATGTTTAGTTACCAAAGTTCAAGTTTACTTATTATTGTTTGAAAAGTATGTTTACTAAAAATGCTGTTAATAATGAAAACAAATTATTGAGTTTTACGTATATGTTTTTGTTTTTGTATATGTTTACTACCGCAGATTACATTTTATAAATGCAGAACATAGAAGAAAATATACATAAACAATAGTTTTCAGATATAAAGCAGAGGTTAGCGTAGAAAAATATTTTTGAGAAAGCCAATAATATTTTAAATACGTTCATTAAAGAAATTTCCGCTTCGGCTAACCTTCATCAACTTTTTAGAAAAAAAATTAGCAATAGTAGCCAATTATTTCATAGCATAATTAATTTTTCAGATTGTAAAATGTCTAGAAATTTTCATACGCTACAAAATTCGTAATTTTATGCGTAAACATAGAAGATAACATTATTTAGTCGAGAAGTATGGATTTTGGCGCGTATACCGTTTTTTTTCTATTGGGTGTTCGGTTTCCCCTTACTGGAATAAAAAAAAGTTACTTAAATCTATTTATTGCACTCATTTAGTTGGTATTGTGTGGAAACATATTGCCTATTTCTATTCCTTAAAGATGCTTTACACAAAGCAACTTATTTTTAAAACATGTGTTGCGGATGCCTGGTCGCCCGTAGTCCAGATTTCGTAATCCTAAAACCTGGAACGAAATAAAAACAAATAAAATTAAAAACCAGTCAAAATAAAAACATACCCAATCTACCAGTTGAACATTGTATATATATTTTTTATAGTACTATTATGAAGAGGAACGAACGAAGCGACATCTGAGCGGGGTGGCGATGAAAGAATTTGATCCCTTGTTTTTTTATACCCCTCAATAGTTGTAGAGTTGAGAATGAGGGAAAATTTAACAATAATCAACGATAATTAAAAAATTGAAAATAGAGAAGAACATATGCAAATGTAGCAGGAGATGGAGGGAGCTGACGCCGTGCAACGCAAGCAGGCCGCGTCCCCCGGAGCTCAACATTCTAACCTAACCTTTCCCAAACCTTCCTATCTCTTTTTCCTACCTCATCCTTATCCTACCCTTCCACTTCACCCACCTCCTTACCTCCTCTTGCCTTGCAACACATGGTTCCCTCAAATTTGTATTCCAAAATCTAACTACAAACAAAATTCTAACTCTAACATAGTCCCTTAAAAAGAAATTTTCAGGAATATTTCTGCAACAAACAAAACTAAAATTTGGTCTTGCAACTACCGAACTGCTTAAATGATGAAAGTACTAATCTAATTGAGGAATCTGAACTAGCTAAAGTTGGCAATTGAACTTCACAAGTATGCTTCTCGTAGCATTGTCTGTACAAAAAAATACGGAGGCACCCGGCTATTGTTTCCACCTGAACTTCTAACGTCGCCAAGAAAATGCTCTAAGCAAACTACAGCTGAAAAAATTGTCTGTTTTGTTGTTTCACAAAGTATTGAGTTACACTTTTGTCCATTTCCAATAATTATACTTAACCAGTTGCAGCGCATGTTGCGTTCGCAAATAATTTAAATAAACAAAATACAGCACTAATAAATCATTAAATATGTATTTGGTCAATTTTATTTTATTTAATATACATTAACAACATTTATTTGTATTGAAATTAAAAAGCTATACAAATCTTCCAATTTAAGACCATGTCAGCACTTCAGATTTTGTTGGTTAGGATTGTTTAGTTTTTGAACGAGGCCATGAAACATTCAAAATGAAGCATTTACATGGGGCTGATTACTATAATGAAGCGTTTTTATGGGCCGAAACACTAAATGTGAGAATGTGTTTGGTTTTTTGCATCATTTCACGCACACTTTCTCACATTTAGTGCTTTCTAGCTTGTAGGCAAACCGAAATGTCAGTCTGAGATTCCGGTCTTGGTAATGGAGTGTTTTTGGTTGTATGTAATATGCGTGACATTTCTACTGTCAGTATTATTCTTCCGCGATTTGGATTTAATTTTCGCAGCGTGATTGCATTTTCATTTCTTTTTCGCTAAAAAAGTCTTATTTTCCACAAAATAAAATGGATCACAAAAATACTCTACGTGTCCACAATGGTGATAACACAAATGGAGAAGAAGTCAAGACGCCGTTTCTCATAGGTGTTGCTGGTGGAACAGCAAGTGGAAAGGTAAGAATGTGATACGAAAAAGCCTCCTCGAATGACGACTTCAAAATGCCTACCATAAAATACGATTTTATTGCAGTCAACCGTGTGCAAGAAAATTATGGAACAACTAGGACAGGCTGACATGGACCATGCTCAGCGTCAGGTAACAATGAATTTATTTTTTCTTCAATAAAGTTAACTTCCAATCGTGTTTTGCAGGTGGTAACAATAAGTCAAGATTGTTTCTATCGCGAACTGACACCCGCTGAAAAAATCAAAGCCCAAAAAGGACTCTTTAATTTTGACCATCCAGATGCTTTCAATGAGAAACTAATGTTTGAGACACTCCAATCAATATTAAAGGGACTTAAAGTTGATATTCCAACTTATGATTACAAATCAAATTCTTTGTAAGTACCAAAAGCTAATGCCTATAATTTATGACGTAATTTATCAAGGTCAATCCTTTTTTTTTCTTTAGGGACTTTGAAAACACAATGACTATCTATCCAGCTGATGTTGTTCTCTTCGAAGGAATACTTGTTTTCTATTTTCCAAAAATAAGAGAATTGTTTCATATGAAGCTGTTTGTTGATACCGATTCTGATACTAGGTTGGCACGCAGAGGTCAGTCTTATTTTTTAAAAGAGATATGAGATTTGATTTAATTTTGATGTTACATTTTTTTTTAGTACCAAGAGACATAAATGAACGTGGACGTGACTTGGACCAGGTACTAACGCAGTATATGACATTTGTTAAGCCGGCTTTTGAAGAATTCTGTTCACCAGTAAGTTCATACGAACATCAGCGTTAATATATTTGTTATGGTTCAAGGTTAAATTTTTCATTTACAGACTAAAAAATTCGCAGATGTCATAATACCCAGAGGAGCTGACAATACCGGTAAGTGCCATAGAAACGTATATTCCAATTGCAAAATCAAACGTTCAAGTAGTTTGATAGCTTTTTATTTCGTTATTTTAGTTTTTAATCATTTTTCACTTAAAATTCATATCTGATACAAAAAGAAAATATTAACAGCTTTTTTAAAGTTACTTTTCAAATCATCATTTTTCCATTTTTGACTAAAAAGAAAATTTGAATGCCTTTTTATGATTATTCTAAATTAAAAAAGAAAAAAAAACTAGTCTAGTTTCTTTTTATGTTTTGTGTTTTTATAAAAAGCTGAGAAAAAAAGAGAAAAACCAAAGTTCCAGCCAGTTTTCTTTGCTTGTTTATTGTTCTTTACAGTTGCTATTGATCTCATTGTTCATCATATTGGAGAAATACTAAGGCCTGGCGGCACACCAAATAACTCAACATCAACAACGCATTTCGTCATGAAAAGTGAACATTAGGAGTTTAGTTTTATTTATTTTAAGAAAGCAAAACTAATTAAAAGCACCTAGCATTTAAAAACAAGTATAATAATAATAAAAACAAAAATACAACAGAGACACGTATTAACAACTGTAGGAAAATATCTTTAAAACAAAAACATTTAAGCTATATCAAAGTTCTCAATAACTTTTTTTACGTTATACAATAAGTTTTATTGTTTGGTTTGTTATACTAATTTAATATATACATATATATTTATATATTAAAGTAAAGTAAGTCTTTTATCTTATTAACATAACATCATGTTTTTGGTAAAGTATACAAACCATATTATCTTGAGACAATTAAAGCAGATAAAAATTAAATAAAATTCTTTTACCATAGAAAGGTTAAAATAATGCACAAATAAATGGAACACAAATTCAGTTTGAATATAAGACTTCTTCTTTATAATTTTTGTTGGGGGGAATATTATACAAAAAATACTATAATATAAAATTGATGGTCTTTATTTTGAAATTATACGTTACTAATATTTTAGATTGTATTAACTTTTCGGCTAAAGAATCAATGAAGTGACACCACTTCGATTTTAGAACTCGAAATTTCTATAGTGACGCTGGATGGCTGGTAGTTCGCGTTTTTACCTTATTTTCTACTATTTTATTTGTATTATTTTTAACTAACATAAAAATAACGGGCCTACTAAACTTCTTCTTCACCCTCTCTGTCAAAATCGCTTAATACAATTATATACAACATTTCCCTTTATTATTATTTAAAAAAAAATAGAAGTAGGATATGTTCGTTTTAACATTTTAGATATTTTGTAAGCCTATGTTTTCTGCAGACAAAAAATACACAAACTGGAATCCTTGTACCGCTTTCAACACACTGCAGGTAAACCAACAAATACGACTCATCAATTTTAACGTGTTTTTGTTTCATTTTATTTGATTTTTTTTTTCAAAACTTAATGTAGCCGTAGTGTGATTTGAAAATTAAAAAAAAGTATGTATAATTAATGCTCCAACAATTCAGCTAAGTTGAAAATAAATACATATATGAAATTTATTGTTTTTTTTTCTAAATACATTTGTTTATATTTTATTTATTTTATTGTTTATTTACAGTTGCTATTGATCTCATTGTACAACATATAAGAGATTTCCTGAATAATCGTTCAAAACACGATTCAACTACAAGTCTCGCAATGAATATGAATAATTCGTGTTTAGCTAGTGGCGGAGGAGGTAAGAATGCTCCAACTATTGTTCTTCTTCGTCCGCACTAACTATTTTCTTGAGTGTTACCAAAAACTAATAATATGACTACCAAAGAGTCAGTAATAATGTGAATGAAACAATATATTGTATGATTGAAAAGCTTTAAAAGAAACAAAACCAAACCAAACGAAGAATCTGCTAGAACAAATTAATATAACATTACTGTACCTATAATGTAGTTTTAAAAAAGAAGAACTTTATTTTATTAATGTAAATATGTAACTGTAGCATAGGGGAGATACAAGACAGATGAATAATTTAGATAAATTAATTTTTTCCTTCGTTTTTTTTTTTATTATTTGTAAATATATGGACTGTTATATTTTATCTGTCAACTTCTTATGTGTATTTCAAGATTAAAATAAAAAAGAAACTAATATTTGTTGTCTAATATTTTTGTTATAAATTAAAACTAAATGATGTTCCTTACGATGCGATAATATACGAGCCATATATTGTGCGAGAGTCTGAATTTTCTTATTTTAAAATGAATCTGATTAAATAATAAAATTTAAAAAAAAATGTATCTGCACTTTTTACTAAATTTTTGTGATAAACTAAAATTATTTGTTCTTGACTTTATTGCAAATTTAAAACAAGGCTTCATATATTATTTAAAATTTCGCAAATCTGTGTTAAAATTTCTCTTTAAATTTGTGTTCACAAACCTGTAGGCTTTTTTTCTAATGAACTTTTGACCAATTAACAAATTAACACTTTTGAAATTCTTACAATGGAATTTGTTTTTCTCTTTTCTGTTTGTATTTTTTAATCCTGTTTTAACAAAAATTCAATACCATTTTAATTCTGCATGGAATTTGAAAATCCAAAGTTTTTCTCCAAAATTAAATAACCGTAATTTTTGTTTAAACACTAATTTAAATTCAATTGAACTATTTTATTTTTCAAAAAAAAAAAAGATGGTGATGCATATAAAGCAATTCGGCGTTTTTCAACACTCTGCACTCAGCTAAGTATGAATGGAAATTTATTTTTTGAACAAAACCAATATCTTAAAAATAGTTCGACACATTAAAATGAAATATGTATGTAAATAGTAAATTTGTGAAATTTTGTTAATTTCACTTTTAACCATTAATTTTGGTAAATTGCACAAATCATAAAATTTAAAATTAAATACAAAATTGTTAAAAAAACTTATTTATTGGAAATTAATTAAATATATTTATTTGAAAACCAGAATATGTGAGTGTTTTTTATTAGATGAATAAAAAAGATATTAAGACGTAGAGGGCGGTTTTGTACAAGAACTTTCCTATGTTAACTTGAAAAACTAAATACATATGTATGTACAATGAAATGAAAATAAAATAAATTATTAAGGTAGATAATTATTTTTATTCATTCAAATTCACATTAATTATTTTATTTTTAAAGACATTTTTAGAGCATTCAAAGTCGATTACATCGGCATATTTATTGAAAAATGTACAAACTCGTGTTACTGGTTCATTGATACAATAATTAGTCGAATGAAAGGGGTTAGAGAAAAAATGGTTAACCACTGGTCTTAAACAACGAGCCATAGTATATAGTTAAACAGCAATTGTAAAGCCGGACAATCAATATGACCAGGTACAACATCACTTGCAAAAGATATTAAAAAGAAAAAGGTTTTGTTTTTACTAGGACTTGCAAAACATTGCACATGGAAACATATTTAGATATGTAGATGAAGGACTATTTGCTACTGTATATCGAAACCATTACAAGCTTCTAACAAACAATACGTTTGGAGAAATAAAAGGAGGTCAGATATTAAATAAAAGGAGAAATTTCAGAGTTCTGCATATTCTCTAATAGATTCACGTGCCTGGCGAATAGAACTTGATAAAAAGAACATAATATAGTATTTAAAAGGTAGGTTAAATTTATATAATAAATCACAGGGGGATGAAGTTTGAACAAAAATTAATGCTTAAATTAGTAATATCGAACAAAATACGATCCCAATCTTGCCAGGACAAAAATTAAAGAGATTTTCTTGTGATTCTGATCAACTATTCGTTTTTATTTAATTTTTATAAGAAAACAAATTCAAAATATTTGTTTAAAATTTATAAGTAATAGATTTGTTAATTTTCGCAAGACCCTTATTTACTTACAATTAATATCAATTGAATGTGAGTAATGTCAATTCTTTTCCTTAAAATGACCACAACAGCAGTTAATGGTCGATACGGAAGTGCATCCCATGCTTCTCACGAATGGGGTTTCAGGGCTATCTATAAATAGTCTTTCAAAAACTGAGTTACACTCGTAAATTTTTAGAAACAAAATTTCGTACATTTTTAGAAACAAAATATGTACATATGTATGTACAACTGAACATTCTTTTGATATGCTCTTGACCAAATTTAATGTCGCATTTTTATTTGCTATTTCGATTATTTTTGACATTTATTTTCGAGATAAATAGTTCCGAAAGAGAATTCCGAAACATTTTACGAAAGTAAAGAGTTGGTACTATTAGTGTTCTTGATTATGATTTTGATTTTATTTTATTATCTTTAATCAAGGTATACCATGAGATAGGCCTGTCCAAGTGTCCAATCGGGAAATTTCACGACGTTTAGGAGGTCATTCACAACTTCATCAACAAAGTTCCGGAATATTGGGCCGCTCGTCAAAAATCGTACCAAAAGAGAGATGAAAAGACCCCTTATTCAAATGATGTGTTAAAGAAGTAATGGCAAAAATTGGCTAAGATATAGGGGTACGACGAGTCAAACAATTAATTAAAAAGGATTTCAATCTTTCCTACGAAAACAAATGTGCCAAACCTGAGCTCTTGCCACGACATGAGCTAGTCCGTCTTCGATTTTCTGAAAAACACCGGTTCTGGAAAGAGGAGTGGAAACAGTATTTTTAATGACGAGAATAAGTTTAATTTGGATGGTGAAGTGCGAAATTTGAGGGAGGATCCCTTATGGTTTGGGGGGGTATAGGCTACAATGGAACTACTCCAATTTGCTTCGTGAGCACAAGAAATTCTGTTTATTACATTCAACTGCTCGATGATGTCTTAATCAACTTTGGAGAGGAAATAGCCACACCAACAAGACAACGCTGCAATCCACCGTTCAAGAGCAACGAAGGAATTCTTGGATTCTCGAAATATCACCAATCTCTATTGGCCAGCATTAAGTCCCGACTTAAACACGATTGAAAACCTATGGTCACTTTTTTCATCAAAAGTTGTCAATCATGGCCGCCAGTTTAAGGATGTAAAGGAATTGAAACAATCAATCAAAGAGGAGTGAACGAACATTGAAAGTTCTTATGTTCAAACCCTAATTAACTCAATAGCCAAAAAAGGCAACCATACTTCGTATTAGAATTGTTAAAAACGAAAAAAGAAAAGTGCCTTCATAATTATTTCTCAGTGAATTTTTAATTTTTAGTTAATTTGTTCCTACAAAATTTAAGACAAAGAAATCAAAAGTGTTCATTTAGTTAGAATAAGTATTTTTATTATGTCTTTTATTAAAGTTTTTGAAAAAAGTGTTATATTTTGTTCTTTTATTTCGAAAATCATATTGCCTTCGGTGGGTGAAGTAAATTAAAACGTTCTAAAAGAGTTACATACTTTCAATTGTGTGAATTCGAAAACTTTTGTTATAGAATCGAATTACATAGTTAAGTACAAGATTCAATACAAACCCCATCTAAATTTGTATCTCAGAACTTAAACTGAACTTAAATTGAAGTTCTCACTTTGTTTGACGTGATCCCTTAGACTGGATCTTTATATATCTACGAAATCCTTGTAATGTTTTAACATCTAAGACACAAACCTTAATTATACAAAACTAACTTCATCTCTCGTTTCACGTTCTAAAAGAGTTACATACTTTCAATTGTGTGAATTCGAAAACTTTTGTTATAGAATCGAATTACATAGTTAAGTACAAGATTCAATACAAACCCCATCTAAATTTGTATCTCAGAACTTAAACTGAACTTAAATTGAAGTTCTCACTTTGTTTGACGTGATCCCTTAGACTGGATCTTTATATATCTACGAAATCCTTGTAATGTTTTAACATCTAAGACACAAACCTTAATTATACAAAACTAACTTCATCTCTCGTTCCACGTTCTAAAAGAGTTACATACTTTCAATTGTGTGAATTCGAAAACTTTTGTTATAGAATCGAATTACATAGTTAAGTACAAGATTCAATACAAACCCCATCTAAATTTGTATCTCAGAACTTAAACTGAACATAAATTGAAGTTCTCACTTTGTTTGACGTGATCCCTTAGACTGGATCTTTATATATCTACAAAATCCTTGTAATGTTTTAACATCTAAGACACAAACCTTAATAATACAAAACTAACTTCATCTCTCGTTCCACATGAACACCTATCGCACCTGCAATCAGTCTTACTTACCTGTTCTCACTACAGGTAGAGCGTAAAGGTAGGTAACAATAAGGTATCTGTACCTTAAAGAAAACCCCCAGTTCCAATTCTCAGTACGATGATAGTACACTATCGATCTCTTACTAACCACCTTAGTACGAATAGGTAGATAATATTATTTTTGTATAAACTTTTCTTTTTGTTCGTTTGGATAATGAATATTATAAATGTTGGAGAGTTTCACTTCACGGTTTTGTTCAGTATTCAGTTCAGTTTTCAGTTTGAATTCGGTTGTCGTGAGTATAGTGTGGTGTTCGTTCCCGAAGTTAATGTGGTAGCACTGTAGCAAAGCAATAGCAATAGTGACTGACGGCAGACGGACGACGGTAATAGTGAAATTTAACCTGATGACGAATGCAAAGAATAAAATCAAAAGCTAATTGATTGCATTTTCGCCTCGATTGTGTGTGATTTTTTAAAATTTAATCTGCCCCCTTTTTTAATTAAGCACAAATTAAAAATTATCTTTGATTGGGAATAGAAATTAATTTGTTTTTGTAGAAAAAGTGAAAAGCCTAATTATAATAACGTGAATGATTGTAGAAAAATGTCCAGATAAACTCTTGCCAAAGGCGAGTGAAAGAGAGAATCAAGGCTTAGTTTTTGTTTTGTATTATAGTGCTTGAGAGTGAGTGAGAGATCATTGGATAAAATTACAAGAGTTGCGGGGTGTGGGAGGTTTGGATTTTGAAACCAACAAAACTACACGATGAAACTGGGATTTTTTAACTCATCAAATTATCCTGTTCGTGACTTCGGATGGCTGGTGGTTTTATTATCAACTTATGTATTTATTGGTAAGAAGAATATGGAAGATTGACCATCATTAATCTAAGCTTCATTTAAGTACCTTGGCATAACTACTTTTGGACATGAGAGTTGTGCTGTGAGAATTGAGAATAAAGAAATCTTTTTAGAATACCTAGGGCTTGAGTTGAGGGTGTGTTTCTATTTCTATTTACCTGTGGAATAGCCACTATCTGCATGTCTCGCTCGTTCATTCAATTGTTTGCATTGTACTCGTGCATTGGTAGTATAATTTCGTCTTTCTACCAAAACTACAAGCGAAATAGAAAACAATGCTTGTCGTTGCCGTTGACGCAAACCCGCAGACCAGCAGTCCAGCAGCCATGCAAGGTGAGATGCGCTTGTGAATTGTGATGAAAACAAATGCGACAGGTAGACTTGTTTGAGGTGACTGTTCTGTTAGTGAAAAGTGAAGAGAGTAATAACAGGTAATTTTATTTTGTTTGTAAACCTGTGTTTGTGTTTACTTCGTAAAAAGGTTTTACAATCAAAATGGAACTTCTAGGTAGAATTAATGATTGTTCCTTCAGGAAAATGAGGGGAAGAGATTCCCATTCCCACACTTTCAGATTCGGACTGAGAGTCTATACCTACTCCTCCACCATGCCTATAGGTGAACCATGTACCAGTACCTACCTAAATTTCATGATCAATTTGTGGTGAATAATAATGGTATTTCCTGTTTTAAGATTCTAGTGTGTAGAATGAGGTGCGGAAAAGATACAAAACAGGTTTTTTGTATTGCTATTAAATATAAATTTCACAATAAAAACAAATCAATCAAAACTAGCTAGTACAACAGTTTACCCTATTTTTGTGAATGACATCTTAACTGCTCGGCTCGTCTACATGTGTTTTTTCTAGAAAAACACAAAATGTGTAAAACCCTGAAATTCCCAGAGAATGACTAACCCAAGAAGGGATCGAAACAATTCCTGGGAACAAAGGTAGACGCCAGCTAGAATTTGAGTTGTTTATAATTCAAAGAAAATACTCGTACCTACATTATAAAATGTTTAAGCTCATAAATGGAAAATAAGTTTTAGCTATAGACTCGACAATCTGAGAAGATTTTGTTTCTGTTGTGGGCGCTATGTTGAGTTTAGTGTATAGTATTATGTACATATCTTGGTAGGTAGGTACATACAGTTATGGACCAAACAATGGGCCCACTTTCAATGTGTTAAGATTTCTTATGGAAACACAAATATTTAAAGCCTTTTCTGTAAATAATTTAAATTGTAATTATTCTTTGAACTGTGAAGAAGATAATGAATAAAAGTAATCAAGTAAAAAGAATGTACATAGGTATTCTTAAAAAAATAAGATACATAGGTATTAGAAAAGAAATTGCTGTGCAAAAAAGCGGACAAAACAAGAGAAACACTTGATAATATCAGACTATTATTTTTTCCTTCACTGTATATAGTATAAAGACACCTTCTTTGGAACATTAAACATTCAAGATGCGTTTCTGAAGCCGGCTAGTCAAGGGAAGGAGTGACGAAAAAACAGAAGAAGTACTTGCAATTTTTTAAAAATAAAAATGAATTGGGGAGAGTACGATAACTTTGGCGACAAAGTTTAATGACGGATTTGTATAGAACAGTTAAAAACAAGCATTTTTTAGTATAGGAGGGGGGTCTATGTCCCCCCGTTTAGGCGGTAGGGGCGATTTAAAAAAATATGTACATTAAATGGAAAAATAATAATTAAAAAATAACGGTAATGCTTACAATTAAGTAGTATACCTTTTTTTAAAGCCAACATTTTTGTCTATTATCTTGTTTTTAAATCAAGTCAAAATTATGCATTGTTTTTGAAAAAAATTGTTTTTAACTAAAAATGTATGCAAAAAAAAATTTAAAAAAAAGGTTTAAACTGTAGTTTTTCAAAACTTTCAAATTATCTACTGTTTTTTTTTAGAATTCATTGCTCTTATTTGTTTTTGATCAAAAACTGAAAACTAGATGACTTTATGTCTTCTAGTTCTTGAGAAAATTGAAAATTACAATAAAAAATATTTTAATTAAATTACTTTTTCCTTGCTTAAGTATTAACGTAGTCTTATTTTGATAGTAATAATCGAATATGGATTAAGATACACCTAGGGTAAATTAATTTTTGTAAAATCCAGCTTATTTAAATGCAAAAGAAACTTTGCATGCACCCCATCTTGCACCCACCGAACCTTGCCCCCTCCCTACCTTGCACGCACTCCAACTTGCACCCACCCCAAATCCTATAGTGTTCCCAAGCAGGGGGGTTGCAGATCCCACTGTTGCATACAGCCAAACTCGCACACACCTTACTGTTGCATACACCCAAACTCGCACCTACCATTGTTACTATCAAAATACGACCACTCAAGCAAAAAAAAAAGAATTAAATTAAAATAGTAGTTGTGGTTATTTTCAATTTTCTCAAAAACTAAAAGACATAAAATCATCTAGTTTTCAGTTTTTGATCAAAAACAAATAGGAGCAATAAATTCTGAAATAAAAACAATGGTAGATAATCTTGAAGTATTAAAAAATTACACTTTAAACCTTTTTTTTTTTTAACTTTTTTTTACTCAAATTTTGATTTTAAAATTAAATTTTTCAAAAACTACGCATAGTTTTGACTTGAATTAAAAACTGGCTAATAAAACAGAATGTTGGCTTTAAAAAAATGTATAAAACTTAATTGTAAGTATCACCGTTATTTTTTAATTATTTTTTTCCATTTTAAATAATATTTTTTTTTAATTGCCCCTACCGCCTAAACGGGGGGAGATAGGCCCCCCCTCCCATAGTAAAAAATGCTTGTATTAAGCCCTTCTACCAAAAACCGTTATTATATCTTGGCACCAAAGTTATCGTACTCGTGCCAAACAGTCAATCAAGTAACAAAGGTTTAAACAATAATTAAGTTTGCCTTCGTTTATGGAAAGGTTACGGTTACACTTATAACGATTAACCCTATTGCGAATAATTGGGCCACTAGGGATGGGATTAGAACTGAGATACCTACCAATGCAAATTGGTTTTGAATTCAACATTCGTGTAGTGCGGCTAAGAAATATGTGAGCTTTTTTGTTTACTTATGTACTACATGATCATATAAATCTTCATATAATTCGCGTAAAAGTGGGAAAAAGTTATAGGTAACTCAGTTCTTTTTAAAAAAAAATATTAACGGCCAATTTCTTAAGGAAGTCATAAACTAAAAATAACTCGATCTAGTAGGTAATTCTCGGTTTATCTTTGGAACTTCATTTTTAAAATATTTTGAACTCAAGCATTCTTTACATCTAATCATATCTTTATGTAGAACTCAGTTTAAAGTCATTTTTGAGTTCTAGGAATTTAAGAGCTCAATTGAATTGAACTGAGTTCTAACATGTTTTTTTGTGTTTTTTTGTTCACCCCGTAGCTAGTTCTGACTAAAAATTTTAACATTTCACGAACAAAATTTAAATCATCTGTTAGTTTTCGTTGGAGCGGATATTTATTTTAGGATTTAGTTTTGATATTCTCACTTTTTTTCTATATAAAAATTGTGTTTTGATGGATTTCGTTTAAGATTTTTGTTTTTTAAATTATTCTTTATTGATAAATGTACAAATATTCGTGATGCACTGAACAATGCAAAACAAAAAATATTGATAAAAGTTTAGTATTTTTAAATATTTTTTCAAATACACATATGTATGTACATATTATCAAAACGTGCGTGTTATCTTCTATAAACAGATTTATCTTTACTTTTATATGGTTATGTTGTTTATAGAAATATTGACTATTTAAGATTGGATGTTATTTCTCGAAATAATTTAAACAACTTTATGAAACTGCCAGCGTCCACAACATTTTACATTATTCAGCTAATATTTATGAATTTTTATCAAAATGTCTATATTTATTGTGGTCTGAAATTTAATCCTTACCCGAAATTAATCTAAAAATTATGCCTTTCGAAAAAGTAAAAACACTGCTGAACCAAGTTCTAATATCCTAGACCCCCCAAATTTAGGGGTCTATTAAATCGAAGTTCTATCTCAGACTGAGATTTAAATCAGAGTTCTTACGTTTCGAAACTTGATGAAGAAATGAATTAAAGCTCAATCGGGTTCTAATTTATCAATAAACCGAGACTAGAACTTTATCAGGAAATTGACCGCTAGAATTCCGAATCACATACGAGTTTAAAACTAGAAATCTACTATGCGTTAAAACGAGAGTTCTGAACTTTAGTTGTGAAGTAAATTTTGAATATAGAATAACTCTTTTTTTGGCACCACGCTTACATGCTCATTTTCCAAAAGCTTTTTTTGATAGACAACCGACAACAATCCAAAATCTCAACACTGAATTTGAGAACGATTTTATAAAATCACTTTTCGAATTTAGAAGCGATCAGAGTTACAGAACAATATTTCAGATTCTAAAAAAAACTCACCATGTCATATCTTCTGTAATAATTTTCTTCTTCCTAGATTTCACAAACTATGGAGAGTTCGTTTGCTAACGAAATTTGAAGAGGTACTTTTAAAATTAAATAGAAACATTTGCACTGCCTTCTCTAAAAAAAAACAACATTGATACATGAAATTAATAATATATTAAGATACTAGAATAACATTTGCATCTTGTTTCAAAATGTTACCCTTACTCACTCAAAAACCTAAGCACTTCTTAGGTATACATCAGCCTTCGAAAAAGAATACCTTATATTATTGTTGATTGACCTTACCTGTTTAAAGTGCGTGTTATTGTGGTTAAAAACGAAACTCAAATTAGTTCTTCTAAGCTATTGGAATTCCTTTGAGTGTACATTTGTTATTGTTATCATTTTGATTAATGAGGGAACGAATATTCTCGGCTATATAAAAAATCCGATGAAAGATCACTGGTCCCTTGTGCAATGGGTATGTCTTAATTTTCTTTGGTTCCTTTTATTTTAAAAGATAACTTAAGAGGTCAAGGAACCTATTTTGTATATTTTGAACATGAAAAGCAAATGTTTTTGTCTGTTTTATGAAAAGCCATCACATTGACATGCTTAATTAGTATATACAGGGTGTCCCGTAAAGGACGGTCCAAACTCTAAAAATAGTGACATGCTTTTCAGAATTTGGTAAGAAAACACTTTTCTTAAATAGATTTTATTATAATATTTAGTTATACAAATATTTATGTGCATCCAACTTTAAAGATGGACGTGCAAAATTCGTATAAAAACATTACAAACAACAAAAAAACGACTTAAAATAGATTTTTTTTTTAAATTTTCATTTAAATAGCCGTTACTCCAAAAGTGGTTTAATTCGGGATAAACAAGTTACCAAATTCAGAAAAGTCATGACCTCGAGGTCATTATATTCAGTTTGGAGTTTTGGATTATTCTTTACGCTACATGTATTTAAAATCAAAATCATTGTTTCACAGTTTGCAATTTATTCATATTTACCTTTAGTTACTTCTGCCGCCTTCGAAGTATGATATACAGTGGTGGCTAAAATAATAAGAGTGGATCATTTTTTTTTCTTCTCATAATAGAATCTAAAACCTTAAACCTTTTTAATTGGAGCAAATTATACATACGAATTTTCTTTGACTTGACTGTAAAATCATTAATGATGGTCACTTGTAATGTACCGTTAGTTTTACTTACAAATGTCAGATTTCCAATGGTCAAAAATAAGAATGCTGTGTAGAATTGCATTATTTCTGGTCTTTTTTACTTCCGGTCGCAATTTATTTGTTAAATTTAAGGTTAGACTTGTGCTTAAGTGTTTAAAGTGCATTTATTTTTTAAATATTGGGACGCGAAAGGCATTGCTCCGAGGAAGAACGCCGTTTGATTCTCCAACTAAGAGATCAAGGCAAAACATATATGTAGTTTCATTGTAGATGCACCGATCGCCGATCACCGATCTGAATGTGTTGTTGCTAGGGTGCTAAAAGAGCGAATCCTACCAAAAAATTTCACCGAAAAAAAAGGACGCGCAAAAAAAACAACTTTGCTAAACAAAAGGATTGTTAGAGAGGTGCTTAAAAATCCATTTACAACATCAAGCGTTATAAAAGCAAATCTATCGTTGGATATCAGCTCTCTCACAATCGGCAGACGTTTGCAGGATAAAAATGTACATGGTCAAATTGCGAGGAAGGTTCCGTTACTTAGTTCTAAGAACATAAGGTAGCGTATACGATTTGCAAAAGTAAATCTTTCACAATCGACTTGCAGAACTTAGCGAAATGTTCTTTTTAGTGACGAAACCAAGATAAATTTATTTGGTTCTGATGGCAGACTTTATGTGAGAAGGATGACCAATGAAGAGCTGAACCCTAGGAACACCATAAAAACAGTTAAGCATGGCAACATCAAAATCTGGGGTTATTTTTCTTATGCTGGAGTAGGTTTTATCTATTGGATAAAAAATAATATGACCAAGGAAACCTATTTGGACATTTTAGAGAATGTAGGATGCTTCTATATGCCGAAAGAAAATATGCTTTTAGTGTGGACCTACCAACAAGATAACGACCCCAAGCACACTGCTAAGATGGTGACCAGGTGGTTTCAGCAAAATAATGTGCAGGTACTGCAATGGCCTTCTCAATCTCCGGATCTAAATCCTATCGAGAATCTTTGGATAGATTTGCAGAATAGGGTCTCTACAAAAAAAAAAAAACACACTAATCAACAGGCGCTATGGAAAGAGATACAGAAAGTATGGTGTTCTACACCTGTGGAAACATGCCGAAAACTCATCGATTCTATGCCAAGAAGATGCGATGCGGTACTAAAAAAAAAAAAAGAGATCCTACAAAATACTAAGACTTTAGAGGTGACCAATTTATACTAAAACTCATGAAGTATAGCGTTTAAATTGATATTTTTTTAAAATTTTAGATGAATTGTTTTCCATGCTCTTATTTTTTGGCCAGGATAAAAATCAACTTAAATATTTATTGAACAGGATTTTGTTATTGAAGGTTATCTTATTGTGAACAAAATTTATAATCAGGGAGAAGAAGTATTTCGGAAAAATATACATAGGTATTATTTTCATTGGAATTAAAACAAATAAAGCCTTTTTAGCAAATTAATGGAAAAAATCGGTTTCACTCTTATTATTATTTTGGGCACCACTGTAGGTATAAAATATGTGTGCAAGAGATAGCTGAAGTAATGAAGTTCTGAGCTTTTGTTTTACTCAAATAAGAAAATGATCAACCACAACTATACTATTTTATATTACAAAATAAAAAAAATCCCACGTTCAATTGGAACTGCCTACAAAAAGATTAGTTCAAGAAAAAAACTTTTGTTATTACTTTCTCAAGGCCAATTAATTCTGATCTTAAATAGTACATACCCCTACGTACTCGGTAATAAAATTCCGCTATTCTTATTGATCCACATTTTTGTATTACTTGAAAGTAATGCAATGCAGTTCTGGACTTTTGATGTAATATATCGTTAGGGCCACTAAATAAAGTAATTACCTCAGGTTCAAAACCCTGTGCTAACTGTTCAATAAGGAAAAAACTGCATTCACATTAAATTATTCAAGGATATTCTTAACGAGATACATGATACCAAAAACATACCTTTATGGTCTTTTAAAAGTTCGCGTAATTTCAATCATTCGGTAGTTTTTACTTGTTTTTGAGTGAGGTTATTCTAACTTTACTATACAAAAAAAAATCTGTCATAAAATTATTGTTAATTAACAACAAGTTAATAAGCTATTAACCATTTAACACAAATAGTTTTGACATTGCTTCCAAGAAGTCCTTCGGTAGACTGATAGGAAAAAGTATATGTAGTTTAATGAACTAATAACACATAGAAAATATGGAACGACAAAATTTAATTTGTCACTTTTAATTTACGACAATTTAATAAACTATATAACTTATTTAATATAATAAGTTTGAATATAGGGGTGCTTTACTTAGTGTTGGCACCTTAGAAAACATTGCACTGCAAATTATAAGCTTTGTTTTTCAATTTAGAAGAAATCGACCTTTAAAAATTAACAATGGAATCAATGAATCAAAAATCATAGAAAACCTTCCACAAACAACATAGAACAATAAAATTCAACCTGTCAAAATTTAGTTACGCACGTCAAATTTTACTATCTTTTCTATCGGTGAATAATAGGTTTTGGTAAATTGACACTCATGTCAGGTTTTAGACATTGAACCATGTGCGATAAACGATTTATGGTCTAATTTGGTTTTAATATAATTTAAAATATATATTTACATATGTTTCTAGGTACTTTAATTTAATTCGTTTATACCATATATATTTTAAACTATTAAAATGCATAATATATTAATTTTCAGACACATTCGGATTAAAAAATTGTTTCTCGTTCCTAGTTTTCCAAAGCTGTTAGTTTTATGCCGCTTAAATTTGTGTGACGCATCAGTTGCTTCTAGCTTAAGCAATGAAATCCAACAACTTTAACCGTCATGCTTTTGATCTGAATTTTGAACACACCACCAGACAAACTCTACAAAATAATTATTGTAGGTATATATCAATCCCTCGAGATCGAGACTCTTTAAATGTTATCTGAACTCTTTGTCTCGTTTTGTGGGCGTCATAGCTACAAATGCATGACCGATGTGTCATTCACAGGCAACAGGCATACACAAAAAAAGTTACTTCTGGTCTGGTTTATATTTACAACGCCTCGCTTGGTTCAAAGCCTAGTTTGTTTTGTATCTATAAAACTAGAATAGTAAATTCAGATACAATGTGTTTAGCTGTTGAAAAGTTGCTGTAGTAGAGCCGCATCTTGGTAATTTACATATAAATATCCCCTTTTGGGCTTCCTCCGTGAAATGAAAATACAAAAAAGTTCCAACGACGACGAAGTTGTGCATTATGTACTTTGTACATATCTAGATCAATTTATTACTATAGCGCAGTAAGTCAGGTGAAAAGAACTTTTAACTACACTATGCAGCATCCATATATACTCCAATCGGACATAGCTAATGCGATAAGGGAGATAATAGGATCTTAATGTTCGGGAATATAAAAGCTGTTTGATGTTTCTGTCCATCTCTGTTTTAAAATATACCAAGATGTAACCCACTCTAAGTGGTCTAAGTCTTTGTTTATATGATAAACTTATATTCCTCTCCGTGACCTAGTTCAAGGCATATAAATATTTTCAATGTACATATCATGAATATAATTATTGACAGTGACCCATTAAAATCTTGATATAACATCCATTTCAAGGAAACAGATTATGTCAGGTTGCTTTAAATAAAATGTTTAAGTATGGATAAGAAGAATACTTGTTTTAAACATGTCTTTTATTTACACTTAGGTGCATGTGGTTAATATTGCTTTATTTTGACCCAGATTTTGTGGTGCGATGGCGCGCGGCGCGGCGGAGGTGGTCGGCGTCGTTGTCCGTTCCAGAACTCTGATTTGTGTTTTAAATCTATATACATATCTTAAGTGAAATGGGATTAGTTTTATATTTTTGAAAAAAAAAAATGAACTAGGGCTTTAAAACAGACCCAGAACTATTGGATTGACTAATGTATCTATCTGTCTGGCTCAAACTGCCTAATTATGTTGTTTTATTTAAAAATAAGTACAAAAGAATCTAAAGTTATTCTCTAAAGAAGGATTTTGTTTATAATGGCTGCATAATATTGTAAATTTTTTGAACTATTTCAAAATGCTAATAATTTTAGTAAAATAAATCTTAAAAAAAAAAAAAGATTTTAAGATTCTTATTGTTAGTGTCTCTCATAGGAAGTTATTGCAATTGTTCCATTTTGTCGAATTAAAAATTTGTCATTTCTAGAGGTTTCAAAGCCTCCGTCCGAACGCTCAGGATACCTTTTTTTATCGGCCACATCTCAAGTACCGTCAGAGATATCGAACTTAAATACATTTTTTATTATACATAGATAATAATATTAAAAGATGCAGAAAGGACTTTTAAGAAACTCGAGTGGGTGGTAAGAAATACCATAGAAATTTAAAAAAAAAACTGACAATTTTTGTTGGCCCCAAATATCTCTCGAACCAATAACGCTAGTGAATTCAATTAAATTTTATATTATGCATTGTGGCGTGATACTGAATTGGTATATATTTGAAAACAAAAAGTCAACTTACCGTTTTTTTTTTGTAATTAGTAAAATTGAACAAAATAAATATTTTGCGAACACAAAATGATACTACCTCAAAAGCGTTTTATGTATCGAAGAAAAATGTTTTTCACATCTGGTTGAATCTTTAGAATAATCCAAGTGGCAGTTTTCTTACAAAAATAAAAACACCAAGCTAAAAATTGCTCCGACAAAAATTATAGATAATGGCTTCGAATTAATGTTATCTTAAAAAAAAACATTGGTGCAAAATTTTAAACTATTTAGCAAAATGTTAAGCCATTTTTAGCAATTTACTAAGCTTTAAAGATGATTTACCTTATTTTAAAAACGATTTTAACTTCTTACTATCTTTTAATAATTTGCTAAAATTTTGGCAATTTGCTAAATCCATTTGACACTTGTACCGTTATTTTTATAAGAGCAGTGGATGGAATTATCATAATCTTTATCCAACAGGTCCGTTTAAGCGTATTTGCTTGGTTCATTTTCACAAACTGTCACTGTTTAGACAAATTTAAATTAAAAACCCCTCCATCCCTGACAACATTACTCACACGCAGGAATGGTTGAGGGTTGTTTATCACTAGGACCTATGTCTCAACGGACTGTTGGGCCACCTAATTTATTATTGATTAATTAGCAAAACGAAAAGGAAGGTTTCAAAATTTGGAGTCGCTTAGTAAATTGCTAACTAGTAAATTGTTAAAACCTAAACAAAAGGTTGTTTAAAATGTTGCGCCATTGGTTTAAACATTTAATAAATTGTGGTAAAAACTGATTTTCGACTCGAATATCTCGAGAACACGAGTAATAAAAAACTTTAAAAATGCTTCAAATTATTTGTTTTTGACTAAAATATCTCGGGAAAAAACGTGTTGCAATCAAACACATTTTATTACAAGGAAAATATTGTTGTTAACTCTTTTAATTAATTTTTAGGAAAAGTCCAATTAAACAACTTTTCTTCCAAAAAATCGAAAACCTGCAAAAAAAAGAACAAATAAAAACTTATAAAAGGTAATTTTCCACCCAAGTGTCTTGAGAACAAGGAAAGATATTAACTTCGAACTTTTTTATCTTATACAAAATATTGTTACTAATATTTTGTAATTTTTTTTGGAAATTTCTGCAAACGAATGGGAAGTTATCGGTGTGGGCCCCATCCTAATCTCTTTTTAACTTCCCATAGGAAAATTATTGTAATCGGTCCGAATTGTCGAATTGAAAATTTTTGACATTTCTCCACGTTTCAAGGTCCGTAGAGTCGAAATAAAAGATTTTTAGAGAGATGTCTGTGCGTGCGTGTGTACGTACGTTCGTACGTTCGGGAAATTTTCGTCGTCAGTGGCTCAAGAACCAGTAGAGATATCGACTGCAAATAAATTTTGTTATACAGATAATAAAGCAGAAATATGCAGAAAGGGCTCTCAAAAAAATTGAGTGGGTGGTTTCTTAACCCAAAATATCTCACGTACTAATAACGCTAGAGACTTGAATTCAATTTTGTATTATAAATTGTAACATAATACCAAACAAATATATTTTTGGGAAAAAATTCAATTAACGGTTTTTTTTATAAATCAAACAAAACTGACAAAAAATATTTGTCACCTCAAAAGTTTTACGAACAAAAAATGATTTTATCTCCAAAATAATTTTGTGCAACGAATAATAACGTTTTTGACATCTGGCAAAATTTTGATTAAAATTGAGTTAACAGTTTTTTTCATAAAAAATAAAAACTTACATTACATTACATTTCACACTACTCAGCACATAAATGTACAGAGTAGAGAACACAGCACCTTGAGCGACAAGACTATATAAGGTGATAACAACACAAGACATTAATGCAAGACAGAAGGACAGAGGAGAAAGAAGAACGAACAGACAGAAAGAAAACGCATGACAACAGCACGCGGTAGGTTTCGAGACGGTCCCCCATCTTTCTACTAACCACGCTCACTGATGCTTGATTTCGGTGATCGATGGGAACCGAAGCTTTATCAGTGACTAGTGACTTAAAAAAAACATTACTCAAAGTTGGTAAAAATTTATTTCCGACTGAAATATCTTTTCAGCAATTTGAGATTATGGCTTCCAACTAATTTTATCTTATAAGAAATGTTCTCTTTAACATTCGGTAAAAATTTGTGAAAAATCAAATTGACAGTTTTTTTACAGAAAATAAAAACCAAAAAAAAAAACAATACTAAAACTTGGTAAAAGTTTACTTTCGATTTAAATATCTTTTCAAAATTTAAAAATATTGCCTTCAAACTATGTATTTTTATCTCACAGAAAATATTGTTTTCTATATATGTATTCAGTAAATTTTGTATAAAAATGCAACAGTCAGTATTTTCATAAAAAAATTAAAATCTACAAAAAATAGTACGTAAAATAGGTAAAAATTGATGTTCGGTTCTCGATATCTCGTGAATAATAGAGGACATTGACTTCAAATTAATTTCAGTCATCCAATTTGTATTTGTTTATATAAGAAATAAAACCTTTTAAGAAATACTACTAAAATTAGTAAAAATTGGTTTTCGACTAAAAATCTCGTTAACAAAAATAGATTTTGAAATTAAGTTACATATTTCACATATGCAAAATATTGTTGGTAATTGAAATTTTTTTTTAAATAATTCAACTGACAACTTTTTTTAAACAAAACATGAAAACCTTCAAACCTTTTAAGCAAGACAAATCGATAGACGGAATGGGAAGTTATCAGTGTGGGTCGCATCCCAGGCTCTTTTTGCTATTGTGTTTGTTACGATTTTTGCAAAATAAACATGTTTACATTGGTCCACCCTTCGAAGTCCCAAGAATCTTAATCCATCTTGTTAAGAACGATTTTTGCATGTGCGTAATGCTAGAACTACACGGTCAGTCAACGCAAAGAGTCAACGCGTTGAATTTCTGACGTCACAAAATTTTCAAAAATTTTCTGTGTCAACGTTTACAACGTCAATGCTTAAAACGTTGACTATCACACTAATGACACACTTCCGTCAATATTGTCCCAAAATGGGTTGACGCGTATGTTAGCCAACGCGATTGATCATCAGCATCACTGTCAATTGGTTGAATTGCAAAACTTTGCTGATCACATGATTTCAAAAAATGTATGTGTATATAATATATAATATATATAATATATTTAGAGTGAAACTGTATTTAGAAACTAAATTATAAAACAATCTTTCAACTTAATTCCCATATTGTACGTTGCTATATAGAAATACATTAAAATATGAGTATTAAATTCTGCCCTCTCAATGTTGGGACATATTTATTGACATGACCTATAGTCCCAAAATAAGTGTTAACGTGACTGTCCATGTGCTAGTCAACGCGTTGACAGCATTTTTCCTTGACGATCACAGGACTTTAAACCCTTCGGACAGATTGTGACGTCAATTTTACGTCAGAGAGTCAACGCGTTGACCGTCTTATATTATAGCTTAATCGTTTTGCACGATTGAAAATATTGAAAAAAATAAAATAATATTTTTTTCAGTTAAAAAAATTTAAGGTTATACAAATTTCAGAATAATTTTTTAAAATGCGTTTTCAACATCTGATTAAGTTAAAAACATTAAATTGCACTTAAAAAAAAAAAAATCAGCTCGGACCCCAATTTCTTTATTATTTTATCTTAAGCAACTGTTTCCATTGGAATTTGTATCCACTTCTAAATAAAAAGTAACATAGTCTCAATCCACTTATTTTCACTAATAGAAGTAAATCGTGCATGTTATTAAAAAAAAAATATTTACGTCATAAATAATGACCACTCTTATCAATAAAAATGTGTCAGGAAATATGAGAATTATAAACAATAGAAATAATTCTTAAACAGGTTTTAAAATTGTGAGAAAAAACTCATTTGTTTTGTCATTTAATTAAATTAATAAACATCAAGTTAAAAAGCTCTTTTGCTGTTTGACATTTAATGATGAAAAATTACTTAAACAGTGTAAACTTATTCTTAAGAGGAAGTCAATAATATGTTTGCATTTATCATAATAACATGTAACATGTAATAACATCGAATTCTTAACAGTGAAGCTACCTTCAAGTTAAATAATAATTGTTATTTTAATTTTGCAGTAAATTGTTGCATTGGCAATTTTCCATCATCTTAAAGGCCATTTATATGTGCAACGCATGCTTAATATTACTTGGTGTATATTTAATAATGATTTTATGCATTGCGGATATATATTTATACATACATATGTGTGTACGTTACGTACATATGTACAGATACACTCCGCTTCAACTGAGCAATCATAAACATTTTCTAAGTTTTATTGTCTAATATTTAATCTTGTGCATTTATTTATCACTTGAGAAAACAAATCCACATAGGAAAACATTTTATTTCCTCGTCAACTGAAGAGCCATTATCTCCAATAGTTATGAATTATGATCGTATTGAGGTTATTGACACATCAACTGTTAAAGTGTTTGAAGTGGAATTGTGTGCTCAAAAAATTTTGAATTTATTCTCTCTTTTAAAGGATACTTCAGCAAACTTTTGGCCTGTAGCACATTAGATTTTTGTTACAATATGATTTGAGGTTAAACATTTTGATGTTATAAAATTTTTGACGTAGTCTTTTGAATTAAGCCAAAAGCAGAAGCTGTTAAATTTTCAAAACCTAAAAAACTGCAGCAATAGAAACGATGTGCAATAGTGATCCAGAAACAACAAAGTGTTGATACATAATAAAAGTTTAAATTTTTTAAAAATAAATACCGAATATTATTACATATTGTACAGCTAGCTATACAATAAATTATTTTGTTTTAACTATTTATTTAACCCTATCAGGAATCCCATCGTAATCGGAAGTTCGTAGTGGAAAATTGTATACAAATTTGCATTACGAACGGATTTCGTGATACGGTTTTTTGGAATTCGTAAGTTTTCAATTACAATGAAACTCGTAATAAGGCCTGATCATTGTGACATTAAACATTGCAAAAATATTTAAAAACCTAAGAAATTATAAAATAGTTCAATAATGATAATCATCACAAACGATTAAAACTTCTAAAGAAATCTCCAATAAACCAGCAACGGGAAGCTATTATGCGTTAAAAATTGAAGAGGCATGTTTTTTCAATTGAAAATAAGTTTAATTTTGATAGACTAGGCATGAAGTCGTTCAATTGTTGTTGCAGTTACAAATGATAAAGATGTGTAATAATACACACCTCAACTTGGAAGCTGAGTTGAAAGTGTTACATTGTCAAAGTGAATGATTTATTTATTGTTTTTGTTTGGTTTGGGAGAAGACAATGAATTTAAAAGTAAAAAAAAAAGAGCCACAAATTCATCATTCAAGCATTATACAATAAACTAATGTTTTTTCGTTTATTCCACTCTTTGCTTTTCATCTTTTTGTTAAGAAAAGTAAATATTTGCTCTATTAAATGTTTTATAATTTATCTCATTAATTTTAATCAAAATTCTTAAGCAAATTAAGAGCAGCTTTAATTTTTCTTTCGTTATTTATTTTGGAATTTGAAGTTATATAAAAATGTTGTTTCCATTTTAATATTCGTATATTGACAGATTAACAATTTCTTACAATTGTCGTTCCTAAATGATTCTAAAAAATTCCAACAATTCATAACAATGACACTTGAACAATTCTTTTTTGACATTACATCAAAAGTTAATAATTGTTAAAAAAAAAAGGATGGTTTGAGGACGCATCAGAATCTCGTAATTCAGCTATTTATTTAACCCGGAGGGGAGTTTTGCTGAATTACTTAAAATGGCTATACGATCTCAAGCCAGACCAATTTTGTGTACTCATTATGAACCAAAATAGTTTAAAATAACTTTTTTAAAATTCAAAAATAATTTTTAAATTTTTTTATACTATTGTGTCCATTCAGTTGACGCAAAAAAAAAAACAATTTTTCTAAAATGTTTGTGCTTATTTCGTTGAAGCGAAGTGTATTTACTAGACAGACAGAAAAACAGTGAGTCGTAGTTTTATAAAAGAAAAATTAGACATGATGTTAACATATCACTTTTATGGTGGTTTAATATCTTCTCGGCATGCAATTAAAAAGATGGTTGGGATTTCCGTATTTATTCATCTAGAAACTTTAGACACGTATTAAACCTGAAATGCAACTTTTGCCATTTTTTCTATAGAATAATAATTAAAAAATGCACCATAAACTTAAAACTTATGAATATTGTTTTAAAAAATGTTTCCATTTTCGAGCGCAATTTAGTCAACTTTTAATTTATACTCAATTTATTTTTCGTTCACTCGTAAAAACGCTTTTTCATTTTTCGAAATACAAAGACTTTTCAAACATTATTTTTCTTTATTTCTTCGACATTCCGCTTTTTGTGTTTAGTTTTATGCGGTACTGTTTTGTACCTCAACTTTGAGTACCGTCTGCAATTTGTGTAAGTTATTAGACTAAAAGATGATTTTCTTAATTTTAAACCATTTTACATCTTTATCCTTAAATCGTAAATCAGAAAATGGATATTCAATTTTTGTGTAATTTTCTAAATCCATATGACTTCTGAGTGAGTAGCTGACATGTTAAATGAAATAAAATTAGTAGGCTTTTTCCACATTTCCACACACTATCAATGTTAATATGTGTTCAGACGATAAGTTTTTAATAAGAATTAGTATTTCACTATTTCTAAAGGAACAGCTTTGGAACAGGTATTAATTAGCTAAATATTTATAAAATAACTAACTACAAAATCCTAAGCGTTTCAAGATAGGTTAATGACACTTTTTCCCCAGTAACACTAATTTGCTATTTCTTGAAATTTTATGACGAAATAAGAATTAAGACATTAAAAGTCGCATATACATATACTCTTTGAGTTTAAAAAAAATTACTGATCATAGAACAATACTATTTATAATTTTTTTCGCTTTTGACATTCATGCAAACATTTCATCTGAACTAAGAACTCTCATACTTTTACTTTGATTTAATTCTTATCGTAAGTGATTTAAGACCGGTAGAAAATGTTATTTTATGAAGAGGTCAAAAAGTAACATTTTAAGCTCTTGATATGAAATATTTTAATACCTCTATTCAAAGCTATTTGAACACACACACACACACACACACACACATAAAAAATACTTTGACGCGAAGGAATCAAAACAATAATATCTACTACTACTATGGGGCGCCCGCACATTAAGTCGGAAAAACTGGAATACAATAGAAAACAAAGTCAATCCCTTCACATGGCCTAATGAACTCATAAGACTACAAGGCCAATTCAGTCATATATGTTCAGAGTTGTCCTCCTTCCCTTACCTACACCAACTTCCTCGTCTTTCAGTTCAATCATTTTCTTTTCAACTATCAATAGAATAAACAAAACGTTGCAAGTTGCAAACCTATACATACTGCATGTTGCACGTTAGTTGCTTCTCTTCTATATATAAAAAAAGCCTATTAACCCAAGAGTAACCCCATAGCAGGGTTGTAAAAAAAAAAAAAAAAAATCAATAGTGTTTGGAGGGTATCGAATGGAACATTTATACTTTACATTGAACATAAGTCCGATACACAATATAGCAAATAAGCCAAAGCTCGTTTTATCTTCCGTTCCATGGGAAGTGCCTCCCTTCTTTATACCTATACGAGAGTACCTTTATGAAATGGAGACATTAAAGATACTTTCCAATGTAATAAGTCAGTAGAAAAAAATCGCAGTCATTTTACTTCAAACCACCCACCCGCACTCACTGCGGGGGACTAAGGCTGGTGCTAAAGCTGGGGCCGAGTCCGGGGCCAGCCTCCCTCTCTCATTCAACGTTGTGCATGCAAGTTTTATAAAGTGCAATGAAGGGGAAACAGTTTTACCCATATAGTAATGCATGTATGTATGTATGTTCCCATAGGTATATAGAGGGGTGTAATATTATAGAATAAGGGTTACGTTTTCCATGTCGTTTACCTTAAGGCGTTTGGCTAATTGCACTTTTCTGGAGCACAGTAGCGCAGTCACTTATTTATGTTTGTTTATTTTGAGTTCCGTTATTCTTGTTACATTCAAATAATGCGATAATGTGCATTTTACTGCCGATTACAATTTACTTCATTTACTTTGCTTCAAATGAAAATTGTAAAGATATAGGCACTAGGCAGGCAGGTTGGTAGGTAAGGTGCACACTTCGTCAACGTTTTGTTTTATTTTGGGTCAAAGAATGGCACAATCCGGCAAAATAAATTTGCATAAGTAGATTTTACTTGGCATAAATAGATATCTACGTATGAATGTACTTCTTTGTGGAGGTTGATAATAATAAGGGTGATCTTACGCATCTAATAGGAATATATTATATGTATCCATTGATACCAAAAGGAAGCTAGAGAGTTTAAGCATTAGAAAACAAAAATATTAGAATTAGCGAAGTTAATTTATTGATGTATATGTATTTACTAATTGCTATAAACGCGTTATTACTTAAACATTAAAGATTCCTCCTGTTCCAATTTTTACTGATGTATTTTTATAAAAGCTTAAGCGGCCCCTAAGTCAACTTTATTGAAAAGCAACAGAAACTATGTTTAAGCTGTTTGTAACTTTATAAAATGTCCAAAATAAACAAACTATGTAATTGGAAAAATTACATTGCGAGATATTTTATAAAAATAAAAATTGAAATGTCAGTAGACTTAAGAATCAATCAAGATTTTGATGTTTGGCTAAATGTTGAAATGGTGCAACCCAAAAGAAAACGAAAACGCTTCTTAACCCGAATCGACCCCTTTAAAATGGATGACGACGATATCTATGATTAATTGACTTTCTAAATATTGAAGATCGAACTTTGCCAATATACATATGTATATGTATAAGATTTAACGCTTAGAATGTTTATCAAATTAGCATAGGTAATATAATATTTATATACATAGACGTTTTGTCCAAGACATCGTTGTTCAATGTCCTTTTTTGATGACAGCATATACTTGGTCTTGCCCTCATTGACCACTAAACCCATCTTCTTCGCTTCCGTCGCAATGCTCAAAAACGCACCACGCTTTGATCTTCCAATTATGTCAATATCATCTGCGTATCCGAGTAATTGGTTGGACCTTTGGAAGATTGTGCCTCTAGTGTTGACGGTTGAGTTTTGCCCAATTCTTTCCAGAACGATGTTGAAGAAGTCGCATGACAGTGCATCGCCTTGTCTAAAACCTTTTTTGACATCTCAAGTGGTTGCAAAATTAGCCGTTTGGATTCGGCATTAAAATTGTAGGTCCCCTCCATCCTTGATATGACTCGCACACAGGATTGGTTGAGAGTTGTAAGTCACTAGGACCTGGTTCTCTAAGGACTGTTGCACCACCTAATTATTTATTTTAATAGTTTACGAATATTGACAATAGTTAACAATACTTAAAAAAGAACATACCTCTTACGTCTTATTATCAATTAAAGTCTCCTAACATATGTCAAAATGTCAGCTGATCATGTTGTTTCATTCAAGTGAAAGATGGACTTTATAACTATGATTTATTTATTCGAAAAAAGACTGTTCAAAGTCAAATGGTTTTTTTCCCTGAACACTGTTTATTTTTAATAAAATGATTTAAAATCATGAAAATCATGAAAATAAAATATATATGATTCAGCAAGTGTTCATATATGCGTTTCGCCCCGGTGGTGCAATGGTTGGGCTCATCAGAAGATGACCATTACACCTTGTCTTGACTCATATTTTCCCGAATTAATCGATTATTTATTCACTGCTCAATTGTATTTAAAGTTTTTCGTAAAAGGACTCCTTGTCTTATTGGAAAAGAAGAAAACACTTTTTTTTGTTAAAATAAAAAACACAACTTATAAAGGACTTGTTAACTATGTTTTTGGTACTTTTTGCATTTAAAAGATAGTTCAAGTTAAGTCCGAAGTTTGACATTATTGACATCTGAAAAAAGTACTAGCTGCCTTTTGTCATAATTCGCAGTTAATTGCAAATAAAGTCCCTTATGTTATTTGAACCTGCTCATTGGTTTTCATCATTGAAACCAGTCATTATGGAATTTTTTTGACATGTTAAGTTAGGTTAGGTTTGAGGTTAGGTTTGAGGTTAGGGCCCGATTATAGCTATCACTAAAATGCATCATGAAATATTAGTTTTAGATTATTGAACGTGTTAGAGCTTTTTTCATTAAATTTAATTTTAATTTTACTGAACAGCTGACAGCAAAATTCAAACTAAATTCCATTTCGTTTTACTGCTGGCGTTTAAATTTTGTACTGTTCCGATGGTATCAGTAAGAAAATTACTGATGAAAAAGGAGGTGCGAGTCTCCCGTTTATTTAATACCTCTAATTAAATGACCTAAATTTATTTATTTCTATAAACACTCATCAATAAAACATTTCGGAATTATCATAATTTGAATTTTTACTCGTCGATTTTACTGATGCTATTACTGGCCCTCATTAGCTTTAATTTAATAAGTATCAAACATAACAAAGTTAACTTTCTTAGTCACTTTTAAATATCGTGACAATATTTTCAATGATAATTATAACTGGCATCATTAAAAAATTTGTAAAAATTTAACAATGTACAGAATTAGTTCCCACTGCTGACCTAGAGCCTTCTAACTTTAAATTCACTTCTTGAATGACTAAATAGAGGGGGACCCAAAACCTCCTCCAGCTTGTTAATACAACTTTTACACAATACTAATTTTTTGAATTCCATTCCCATTGTAGAAAAAACTCACTACACAATAATTTTGCACTTAACTGTTATAACAAAAAAAAAACTGGCAAGACACTCACGAAGAGCAGGAATTAACTCTAATAAAATAAAGCTGAATAAATTAAAAATATATAAATTAACAAACTATAAAGAGTTCGTCTAATCAAACAGCTTGTCAAGAAACCCCATTATTATTTACTCACGTTGAGTTCTCAACACACTTTTCTATATAGGATCATCGTTTGTGGTAATTCGCATATTTATAAAAACTTTAT
Source organism: Eupeodes luniger (assembly GCA_951509635.1). Classification (NCBI taxonomy): domain Eukaryota; kingdom Metazoa; phylum Arthropoda; class Insecta; order Diptera; family Syrphidae; genus Eupeodes; species Eupeodes luniger. The sequence goes on along the minus strand of OX608073.1, from coordinate 95,606,314 downwards.
ATTCCAGAAGGCGCAAACGGGAATAATTCTTAGCTGAAAAGTATTGCAATCTAATTTCTAATTCATAGGTACAAGATACATACATACATAAACATAAGTAACTGTATGTATGTTAGGAAATTAATTAACTCAACATTACAAAAATATGAAATAAAATTAGCCTCACATTTAAGCAAATGATGTCTACCTTAGTCTATGCAATTATAGTACTTACAATTTTAAAACGCAACTTTTTCCAATGCGATTTATATTTCAACTTAATTAAAATGAGAAAAAGAAATTAAAATATTCGACTGCTAACTGTTTCATGGGGTTTAAAATGTACCTAATTGTGTATATATTCATATGCGAATGCGATTCTCTAGAAAAAAAAAAAAAACTTAAATTAACCAAACATGCTAAAGCAACAAGTAACAACTTTCATTTATATCCATAAGTAGAAAGAAAGTCTGGTGTGATTAAGAGACATCCGATATAACTAAATTGTATGTTCAAACCATTTATCTGTGAGATAGATCCACAGGCCAATGTCAAACAGAAAGTACTTAAGACGATGTTAAAAAAAAGTATACTTTTTATGTCTTTATACCTTACCGATAGTTGATCTTACTTATGAGACCATTTTATATTTTTTCAGCGTTAGATTTAGTGCATAAGACAGAAGCAACTGGTGATTCTAAAGAGGCATACTTCAATGGATCAGCCTATCTGAGACTGTTAACGCCAATGCCAATATGGGGGCATTCGGCAATTAGTTTTAGGACATGCAAAGGTAAAGTATCTTTTTGTTGTTATTTTTTGTTTTCTTGAAATGCATACTTTTATTTTTATTTAAATGTTAAGGAGGTGAAATCTTCTCACAGCAATACAATCGACACACTCTATGGCTCTCAGTGTCGAGTGACTTTGTACAGGTGACTTTCACGGGACCAAATGCACGGGTGGATGCACGTTTACCATTTAAGTTATTAGACAATAAGTGGCACACTCTACAATTCAAATATGAATACGGAAACTTAAATTTAGTTGTTGATCGTTCATCTATGATAATTGGTAAGGCAAAAAAACAAATCGTTGCGTTTTTCGTCGAGATTTATACTTTTTTTCCTTTTATAGCAAATTCAACATATAACTCACAGTTCTTGACGAATCAGGATGTCAAGAACGAGGCAGCTATTCTCATTTTAGGCAATGCCTATTCTGGCTGTCTGCTCAATGGACCTGGACTTATATTCAATGCCAGCTCAATGAATGCTCAGGGAGTTGCCTTTGGTGCTTGTCCGCTTGCACCAGGGCCTTGTGGTGACCACGATAAGCTTATACGTGTCCAAATGGACTATTGCTTGCATGACCCGTGCATGCAACACGGGTCGTGTATATCTCGAGTGGATAGCTACGAATGTCATTGTACCACAAGATATACCGGTAAGAACTGTGAAGTCGATACTGGGCCTCCATGCTTGTCAAATCCATGTAAAAATGGTGGCAGCTGTCAAGAGGACGAACGTGGAGACTATCAGTGCTATTGTCCACCCAATTTTACTGGTCAATCGTGCGAAAATGAAATAAGCATTCACCCGCTGTGCGAGAAGAACCCCTGCATTAATAATGGAACCTGTTGGGTACCAACAGGATCAAAGACAACAGAATGTAACTGTGTCAAAGGGTTTACGGGTAAAATTTGCGATATAAACGCCGACGACTGTGCCTCCCAACCGTGCATGAATAACGGCCGGTGTATGGATATGGTAAATGGGTTCTCTTGTGATTGTGCTGGAACTGGCTATTCGGGTACTTTATGTCAAAACAACATCGACGAATGTGAAGTAAATCCCTGTCAAAATGGCGGAAAGTGTTTTGACACTTATGGTTTTTATACATGTGAATGTTTACCCGGATGGGGTGGAGTTAATTGTGAGCTATCAATTAACCAGTGTCAATTCCAACCATGTCAACATGGTGGCACATGCTTGGATAAGAAGAGCAATTTTCAATGCGTCTGTCCGCCAGGTTTTTCAGGGGTATTTTGTGAACAAGGTCCACCTTGCCCACAATGTCCAATTGATTCGGATTGCATTGGTGGAAAATGCATTTGTAAGCCGGGAACAACTGGTAAGCTTTTCTTATATTAATATGATTGTATAGTGGTTTTGAATCTTTATATATTTTAATAGCACGTAAAAGTGCTTTGGGTCTTTAAAACTGAAATTAATTATTTTGTATTCTTTTTGGGTTTAACAATGTTGCCTAACTTAAAGAAAATGCTTCAACAAATAATTTAACATCAAATTACCATATCGGTATCGCCCACCCCAAGTTGTGTTAGTTACTATTTGGGTAAGTGGGTATGCTAAAAGTGGTATTGACATTAATAAAACTGTAGAAATCAAAAACTTTCAAACGACTGGAAAGACAAAATAATCTTTTAAGTAGAAATCCATTTGACATTAAATGCATTATCCTATAATGTTCTTCTATTTTGTATGTCATGGCTGAAACCTTTTGTGTTGTTCTTTATAGTTTTCTCTCTATGTATTTGTATTCTTTAATTCTTTAAGATATTAATATAAACGTTTGTAATAATTTTAAATTTAAAACAAAATACGAACAAATTTCATTTGTAAAACAAAGCTAACAATATTTTGGGGGAGGTCGAGGTAGAATTACCGGAAGAAAGGGATCAACGTAGAAAAAGAAGAGGAGTTCCGTCAAAATGGCTGAAAAATAAAAGATGTAGGTTGAAAATACAAAAAGAAAAGAGCTTCTTAGAAAATTGAATAGTGTTTCCCTAATAAAAAAAGCTTGTTTAATTTAGTCTCTACACCCTACTCGTGAATTATTTGAAGTAGGTATAAAAACAGCTACAGAACATTAATTTTAAATAATGGCAACAAATATTTTATAATTTAAGAAATTTTTCTTGTTGTTTATAAACCCACAAATGTGCTACTTAGATGACCTATTTTAAGTGCTTATTTTAAGGAATTAACATTTGTTTACTATTATTATAAATTATTTTCCAATAAGAGGTATCATTTGATAAGCTGGCATATTTGATAAGTTAACATGGGTTAGGTTAGATAAGGTTAGGTTATAGTGGCTGTCCGTGATGGAGTAGGACACACTTAGGTCAGTTTGGCCCATTGTGATACCACATGAATCTTCAGGCTTTCTTCTAAGCTCAATGAAACCAGTTTGAGTCCCTTACGAAACGTGAGAATCTGATTATGTTAATATGATTTAGATAGTTTTAGGAGAATTCTCCTAGGTAATTCTTGCGTTTTTGAGCTGGAGCAGGGCATATACAGAGAAGGTGAAGAAAGTTTACATACATACTATAGACTTTGCTATCATGTAAGATTCAATAGCGCATTGACAATGGCATGGTCTTGAAGGAAAGACAAGTTACTAGTATCCAATTGGCCAGTTGCCCAAAATACAACAAAATCTGATTTACTATCAATCAAGTCAAGTCAGCTTATAGGGCCAGTTATAGTTTTCATTGGTTTTTATCATTAAAACTAATCATTGGGTTTTTTGTAGCTATCATTGAACATTTCTATCATTGAGGTTTGAGTTGATCACAAAATCAGGATATACATAGCTAGCAGTAAAATCCATCAGTAATATTTTTGTTTTAAATTTTTTAATATGTTAGAGCTTTTTTTCAAGAAAAAATAAACGCAATACGATGAATTCCAATACCAAGTTCTTTTTTTAAAAAGAAGAAATGTATTTGAAGCTAAATTTATTTTGTAAATACATTTTAAAAATGATCTTGTTGAAACATAATTTTAACTGTACAGCTTAATTTTACTTCCAATTTTTGAATGTTTCTTGGTATCAGTAAAAAAAATTACTAGTGAAATTAACAAAAAAAAGGATGCGAATGATTATTACTTCTATTTTAATGGCGTTAATTTACGCTTATCAGTTAAACATTTAAGATATCTCCTGTTTCAATTTGTACCGATGGATTTTACTGATAGCTATAAAAGACCCCTATGATATCAATCTTTAGCTCAAAATAAAGCTTTAATATTTTCAAAAAAGAAAAACAAATAATATTCTGATGGATTTTACTGATAGCTAAACCCGGTCGACTAGAGTTAAGGTTAGTAAGGTAAGGTTCCAAGTTTGAAATGAATGGTATCTGCAAAACTAACTAGTTGAAAAATAAATTTTGTGGCGCAACAGTCCGGTGAGAACCAGGGCCTAGTGACTTACAACTCTCAACCATTCCTGTGTGCGAGTACTGTTGTCAGGGATGGTGGGGACCTACAGTTTTAAGCCGAATCCGAACGGCTAATTTGAGAAAGCACTTTTCATGACAAGAATTACTCTTGGAGAATTTGTCAATAATTCGCAAGAGGTAGTACCCGTGCAAAAAAACCTTAGATGGCATAGGCAGGGATCGAACCCAAGACCTCTGGCACGACAGTCTAACGCACTAACCATCATGCCACTAACTAGTTGCCTTGTTCTTAATTTGCATTCAAATAATTACAAAAATGTTGAGCATTTTGCAGTCAAAGGCTATGTCAATGTTCCAAAATTCATTCAAGACCTTTAAGAAGGAATTCTTGAAGTTATTGAAGACATACAGCCGGGAAATGTGCGAAAAATTCATAAAAATTATAAGGTGTTACAATAGTACCTATTGATTTCTCTAAAGAATTACGAAACGTGTTTAATATCAAAATGAAACCTCTTATTGGAAAATCTGTATTAACGCTTACGTTGTATATTTAATTTAGCTATAGTTCTGTCTAAACAATTATTTAATATGTAAATATTATAAATACAATTTAATAATTTTGTTGATTAATCCAGGCCCAATAGGCCATTGTATCCCAATACCAACCCCAACTCCCCAGTCGAATGCATGTACAAATTTTGTATGCTTAAATGGTGGTACTTGTGCCGGAAATGCTTCAAATTCTACTTGCATTTGTGCAAGTGGATTCGCAGGTTTGAAATTTAACAATAATTTTTTCCATTGTTTACCTAAACTAACAAAATTAATATAGTTAAAGTAGTACAAACAATAACAATCTTTTTTTAAATACTTGTAACGTAAATATTAATAATAATTTTGAAATTGATTTAGATATGGCTTAATGTATTGTAGTAACTTAAATAATAATTGAATTCATATAGTTTCGAATATCAAGAGTTTATTAAAATTTCATTAAATAATGTTAGGTTTCAACTGTGAATTCCCAACATCAACGGATGGATGCAAGTGCTTAAATGGTGGTACTTGCTCTCTGAACGGAACTCATTGCTACTGTCCATCAGGCTTTGACGGTGATCGGTGTGAAAAATTTGAACCTTGTACAGCGGCAACATGCGAAGAGCCCATGATGTGCTCCAACAATAAGTGTATTTGTCCGGATAATATGAATTGTGCGGCTTGTAGCTCAAATCCTTGTCATAATGGAGGCGTGTGCAGAAACAAAGGTGCTGGCTACGAATGTGCATGTCCCGAAGGATGGAATGGAACCCATTGTGATACTGATATTGATGAATGTGCTCAACATTCAACATGCGGTCATGGAATTTGCGTTAATAGACCTGGATCATTCAAGTGTTATTGTGAGCCCGGTTTTACGGGACTTCGTTGCGACTCAGATGTAGATGAATGCCTTAGCAGGCCATGTAAAAATGGAGCTTCTTGCTTGAATAAGGTGAGTTAGAATAAATTTCGAGATATCCATATCAAATTTTTACTAAAATTAAGTTAGTTATTTTTCTTTAACTATGGAAAGCATCGAAAAATTTTAAGAGAAGTAAGTAGTTTCTAGATTTCGAGTTAACATTAACTCATAGACTGTAAATTCTGATAGTTTTGTTTCCTAATCGAAAACATACATTTTTTTATAACAAAAATAAAATAATATATAAAACAAGTATGTATGTACCATCTGTAGTTGAGAGATAAGTTAAATTGGATGTTGTGCCGAGCCGTCAATATTCCTTCCTGTATTGCTAACCAAATGGATTGTTTTTAGTTTTTAACATTTTACTTCGACATAATAGTAATTAGTTTTTGTATTTTGTCCCATTGCATTCCAGTTCCGATTCCTGATCAACTTTGATTATATCTAGATTAATCCAATATTCTTTTCATTCGTGCAGGTCAACGACTACGAATGCGTATGTCCAGCTGGTTACACAGGCAAAGAATGTAATTTTAATATTGATGAATGTGCAAGCAATCCTTGTGAAAAAGGTTCCACTTGCATTGATATGGTTAATAACTTCACGTGCTCATGTATTCCTGGAATGACTGGAAGGTTATGTGATGTTGACATAGACGATTGCGTTTCGCAGCCTTGCCAGCATGACGGAAAATGTATGGACGAATTGGGAGGATTTCATTGTGACTGCGAAGCAACGGGCTATACTGGTGAACTGTGTCAAATTAACATTGACGAATGTCTGTCGAATCATTGTACAAACGGTGCAGAGTGTATAGACAAAATCAATGATTATATGTGCAAGTGTTTTCCGGGTTTCACGGGTAAAAATTGTGAAACTGATATCAATGAATGCGAAAGTAGCCCCTGCAAGCATAATGGAACGTGTTTGGAACGTTCAAATTTGACACTGTACCAGATGGCGGATAAGCTCGATCTTCCGCCTATCTTTTCGCAGGAGTTTTCTTATGAAAATGCCAGCGGGTAAGCTGAAATGGTTACCATCATATAACTGCTAATCGATATTAATGTTGTTTTTTTCTTTCACAGCTATGAATGCATATGTGTGCCTGGCATAACGGGAAAGGATTGTAAAGTAAATATAAACGAATGTGAAAGTAATCCATGTTCGAAGTATGGAACATGCAAGGATGGAGTGAGTTTTATTTTATGATATATTTTGGACAGAAGAGTTCTAACTTTTTATCTCTATCTTCATAAAGATTGGAAATTATACATGTGAATGTGATCCTGGATTTGAAGGAGACCAATGTCAACTGGAAATCAATGAGTGCGATAGGTATTTATCCTTTAAATATTAGGTGTTTTTATGGACTTTTTAATACCGTTATAATTTTCAGATATACTCCTTGTCTTCATGGAACTTGTATAGACCAAACAAATGACTATGATTGTGATTGTGACGCCAATTGGGGTGGCAAAAATTGCTCAGTTGAACTTGTTGGTTGCACAAGTGGGCCATGTTTAAACAACGGTATATGTAAGCCATATTTGGTGAATGAAACTCGACACCTTTTCAATTGTTCCTGCCAGCATGGTTTTCAAGGCGCGATCTGTGAAAAACCCACCACAATATCTATGGTCATAAGTAGTTTGATAACAGTGAAAACCACTCGAGAGGAAGGTTATGATATTAATTTGGAGTTCCGAACGACCTTACCGAATGGTGTGTTGGCTTTTGGAACATCAGGAAGCCAAAACGAACCAGTGAGCTATATTTTGGAGCTCATTAACGGCAGATTGAATCTGCATTCCTCATTACTTAATAAATGGGAAGGAGTGTTTATTGGATCAAAATTGAACGATAGTAACTGGCATAAAGTATTTGTTGCTATCAATACTTCACATTTGGTTCTTTCGGCCAATGACGAACAGGCAATCTATCCCATTGGATCATATGAAAGTGCCAATGGTAGCCAACCCTACTTTCCGCTAACTTATTTGGGAGGAACGATACCGAATTTAAAATCGTATTTGAGGCACCTAACCCACAGACCAACAAGTTTTGTAGGCTGCATGCAAGACATAGTTATCAATGGTAAATGGATCTTCCCAGACGAGGAACCGGATGATAATACATCTCTGGTGAAAATTCAAAGTGGTTGTCCAAGATCAGAACAGTGTAAGCCTAATCCGTGTCATTCGAATGGAGAGTGCAAAGATCTATGGCATACATTTTCATGTGGATGTCAGAGACCTCATTTGGGGCATACGTGTAAATATAGTAAGTTAATTGAATCAGTTTGCTTGGTTCGGACTTAAAATTATCTTATCTTAGATATAACTGCTGCAACGTTTGGACACGAGAACACTACACATTCAGCAGTATTAGTGGAAACCAACGAGACCGCTCGTAGGGCTATTCGTTCTATTTTGGATATTTCGATGTTCATAAGAACTCGGCAATCTACTGGACAGATATTCTATCTCGGTAGTGATACCAGAAAAGCCCTGACTTCGCCTAGGGGTACAAGTAAGTGAAAAATGCTCTGGCCCTGGTGTTTTTTTTTTAAGTTTTGGATTTTATTTCAGGTGAAATTGGGGACTCATACGTCTCAGCAAAGCTGCATGGTGGTGAACTTTTAGTTAAAATGCGATTTAATGGAACACCAGAAGCTTATACAGTTGGTGGCAATAAACTGGACAATGGCTACAATCACCTTATAGAAGTGGTGCGGAATCAAACGTTGGTCCAAGTCAAGCTCAACGGTACCGAGTACTTCCGGAAGACACTGTCTTCGACAGGTCAACTTGATGCACAGGTACTGTACTTGGGTGGACCAGCGCCGACTTTAGATAATTTAGAAACCAACATGACAAAGGAAGAAGAAGATAAGCTCTATTTTAAGGGTATTATTCAAGATGTTCAAATTAGCAATGGTTCACATGCAATGATTGTTGAGTTATATCCTTTGAACGAAGAAGACCTACAGCTCCCGAAGCCATTCGGTGAAGTTACAATTGATCGGAATTCAGTTCTGAAAGGTGCTGTATCTGATGATTTATGTCGGAAAAAACCATGTCAGCACAATGCAGAATGCAAAAACACTTGGAATGACTTTGAGTGTACTTGTCCCAAGGGATATAAGGGCAAGTTTTGTCAGGATATTGAATTTTGCCAGCTAAATAAATGCCCAGGCAATGGAGTGTGTCAGAATTTGGATGATGGTTTCGAATGTATTACAAATATGACTTTCACTGGCAACGAAAAATCGCCTTTAGCCTTTGCATACTTTTCCGTGAATCCAGATGAAGAAACTGTTCTGAAGCCTGTCGTTGAAATTTCGTACAGAACGAAGACCGGAGGGACACTGCTATATGTTCAAGATGGAGATCGTTATTTTGATATTGCTGCTTTCCGAGACCAAGTTACAGTCCAGTGGAAATTGGGTCGGGAACTGCCAGAAACAAAGCGATTTACCAAAGACAAGTCCGATTTCGAATGGAGCCGTGTATTTTTAAAAGTTGAAGGAGATAAACTCGAAGGTGGTTGGAAGGGTTGGGAGGAGACACCAGATCCGTCACCGGCATTCACGTCTGACATTGATCAAAGTGCATTCCAGGATTTAATTTCAGGCAAAAATATGGTTTACTTAGGAGGAATGCCGCTATCAGATAATCTCTTATCACGCGGCATGACATCTGGAGCGACATTCAAAGGTTGCTTAGGCGAAGCCAGATTGGGTGATCTAATACTTCCTTATTTTATGAACAACGAAATGTACTCTGAGAACTTACAACCACGTTCACAGTTCCGACTGAACTCAACCAAACCCGAAGAGGGATGTGTTCTTTGCTTCCAAGAAGATTGTAAAAATGAAGCTGTTTGCTCAAATCCTTCAGAGCAATACGCTTGTGATTGTAAACCTGGCTATGAAGGCGATGATTGTTCAATCGATATTGATGAGTGTCTACTAGCAAATTGTACAAATAACTCAACTTGCATCGACAAAGTAGCCAGCTTTGTTTGCAGCTGTTTGCCTGGTTATGATGGTCAACTTTGCGAGCACAATATCGATGAGTGTGCTTCCATGCCTTGTCACAATGGTGGAAACTGTACGGATCTGGTAGCAGCTTTCCATTGTGACTGTACAGAGGATTATGCTGGACCGCAGTGTGATGTCTTGAAGTTAGTCACCTGTGCCGATCAACCATGTCGAGAAGGTTCGACTTGTGTGGATGGCTTCAGTAAGTCGTAATTTCTTTGATTGTTTTTGTATGTATTTAATCTTTGATATTTTTCATTGCAGATATGACAACGGGGAACAATTTTACCTGCTTTTGTATGCAAGGGTTGCAGGGTTCTTTATGCGATGTTCCCTTCTGTCAAGTTGAACCATGTGAAAATGGTGGATTTTGCCTCACAACAGAACCAACGGTAAGTTCGTTATTTTAGCAGGAATACATTTCAATAATTAATTTACCATATTCGAACAGCCACCTGTTTGCCAATGTAGCATTGGTTACACTGGAAGACTTTGTGAAACCGATATCAACGAATGTGATCCTGAGCCATGTCAGAATGGTGGAGAATGTAAAGATTCAATAGGAAGTTATTCGTGCAATTGCACTGGAACTGGTTTCGAAGGACAAATGTGTGAGATCGATATCGACGAATGTCAAACAGGTCCTGCTAAATGTGGCGGAAGAGGAGTTTGCATAAATACGCGTGGTTCTTTCAAATGCTTATGCGAAGTTAAACTCTGTGGCTCAGAGTGTAACTTAGTAGATCCATGTCAACAACAGAACATGTGCATGAATGGTGGAATTTGTGTAGAAGCCTGTACAGATGTGGCTGATTATTATTGCAACTGCACTGATGGGTTTGGAGGGAAGAACTGCTCAGCTATGGTAATTTTCCTTATTCCATAAATATTTACTTGAAATTAATTGTTCTTCTTGAATATTAATTTAAACAGATTGTCGCTAAGGATGAGGGCCCGTCAACAGCCGATATAGCAATCATTGTTATTCCGGTAGTGGTGATACTGTTGCTTATAGCTGCAGCTTTGCTGGGTACATTCTTGGTAATGGCTCGCAACAAACGAGCGACGCGAGGCACCTACAGTCCCAGTGCGCAGGAGTATTGTAATCCACGTTTGGAAATGGATAATGTGCTTAAACCTCCGCCTGAAGAACGTCTAATTTAGTGCGGTGCGTCAGATATTCTTCGTTGGTTGTTTTTTTTTTTTTTTTTTAATATAATATAAATAAATGTTATCTGGCGTTATGATGGAATGAGAATTACTTAGTATTTTCATCGAGTTTTTCTTTTATAAATTATAATTTTTAAAATTCTCAGATTGTACGTACTTAATAAGTACTTAGCAACTATAATTTATTATTTAAATAGATAATAGTTATCTTATCGTTCCGTCGTGTGAATATAATTCGTTTAACCTATACATAAATTTAATTTAAAAATTATGATACTGAGCAACAAATCCTTCCATAATTGTAAATTTACATGAAAATATATTAATGTAGTATGTTTTAAGTGTCCTTAAAAAAAAGATAGGTATATAATATAAAAATTTACTTAACGAATATTTTTTAAAACAATAAAAGTTAATGTTAATGAAGGTTATTGAACCAACTGAAAAATGAAAATTTATATTTTGTACGTATTTTAAAAAGTTTTCATCTATTTCGTTATTAATTCAAAATGTAGATAGAAAATTATTTTTTTTTTAAATAATACAAGCGAACTCAATAAAAAAATTTACTTGAAATCTTTTTAGGGAAATATGAAAGTAACAAAAAATGTAAATCAATTGTTAAATATATTTATCTATAAATAAAAAAAAACCGCTACATAACTTTTTTCATTGAATATTTGCCGAAACTAACTCGATAAATTAAAACCTAAATGAACAAAATAATAATTTTAAGAACTTATAATTTTAGTATAAGCAATTTTAAACGAAGATGGCATAAAATAATTGATTAAATATTTATACGCAATATTTGTGATAATTCTTAAGTTAAAAATGAAAAAAAAAATAATAAAATATAGTACTTTGCCGTACTATCGATTAAAGTTCGTTTCTTTTTAATTTTATTTTCTTCAGTTAAAAATATCTGAATCAACAGGTAGAGTCAAGTCGTTGTACTCCCTCTAAAGCTAAGTCTGTAATCGTCTGTAGCACATCGTGAGTCGTGACATTGGGAAAAGTTTTTTTATTTACTGCTACTCTGTTATGGTTACGATAGATTTAAGGGTTGGGTAGCATTTCTGTTCCCTTGGAAACTTCGTTATGAAAATAAACAAACATTTTCGAATTTAACAAGAAACAGCTCATTCATTTAAGGACACCTCGAAGGATACCAGTTTTTTTATTTTGTTTCATCTTAAAAAATTAAAGACTATCAAAACTATGATCTTCCATAAAAAGTGTGTTTTCGTCTTCCTTTTTATTGTGATAATATATGTACAATTAGGAGAAAGTACAAATTTACAAGCCCTTAATAGGACTTTATTTTTGTTAAACCATCCCAAATCATGCAGAAGCAATGAGTTTTACAGCTTGGATTATTTTATGTGTTTGCCTTGTGAATCCCGACAACATTTGAGACCCAGCTTTGATAGTAGGTACCAACCTTTTTTACCAAAATATTGATTTCTCAAAGTTTTTCAAACTATTTTTAGAACTAGCCTGTGATTGCGAAAAAAATTATACGATAGTTGCTGTGTATGGTAAACGAAAAGATTGTTTAGAACCATGTTCAAGTAAAAATAGCGTCAAATGTGCAAATACAACATCCTTCCTACCTAGAGAAAATCCCTGCAATTTGAATTTTATAAATTATACAATAGGAAATAAAAATGGTGCAGAGAAAGATATAAGCATTCATTCAAACACAGCAATTTATGGAAACGATTGCAGATGCGATTTGAAATACAATTATATTTACAGGAACTATTGTATATGGAAGCCACTTTTGAAGAACTATCTTAATCACAATGCTTTCTGGAAGCGAGGAAGATTATATATTGATTTGAAGTTCATAGCATTTTTCTGTCAGTCACTTCAAAACATCACTGCGTGCAATAATTTGGCAAACTTGTGCGTACAATCTTTTTTTGATACTGACAAAAATGCACCGTGCCGCGTTTTTCTACTCTCCCAGGCTTCGGATGCCGCACTTTACTCTAGCGTGGGAGAGAATCTTAATGGATTGCGTCCGTTTTTATTTTACAAGAAAGGCAAAGATACTTTACAAGAAGTTGAGGAAAACATTCAATTTTCCGTAAGTGCTAGGATAAGCCAATGCATAAGAAATTTCAATTGATTTTCATTTGCCTTTATTTAGGAAGGCGCCCTTAATTTGTTTTCAACAGTGTTCTCATTAGAAGGCCAACTGACCCGCTGGGAAAGTTTTCAACCGAACAGACTAAATCTTTGTGGACATGATTTCTTAGGTCAATATGGCGGTTTTCAGATTTCCAAAAATATTCGAATCGTCTGTCAACTTACCCTAGATTCAATCATAGACATGGCATCCGTACATGGAAATAAGTATTTCATTAGCGTTTTTCTCAATCATACGAGAGAAGATAACAATCGATACTTACAAACCATACCCATATTGATTGAGAATTTATTTGAAGGAAATAATGTAAGTCATTTATTCATACATTTTTAAGTACGACTAAAATATTTTTTTTTTGGCAGGAACTTAACCCTACTGAATGGCAGTTGGTAAAACGTTTTCAAATAGTAGGAGCAGTAACAACATTTAACTTAGCAAATCAACCAATTCCACCTTATGAAGATACGTACAAAATACAGCTTTTTAAATCGATACGCGTATTGCGAAAATTTGAGTTGCGTTGTACTGTAACTGAAGATAACAAAATTACTGTTCCCATAATAGTTCTAGATTATCATATAATTGATTTATCGCTTAACGCATCTTTAGACGAAAAGTATAATTTCGAATTTCTAGTTACATTCAAAAAAGAAGAAGACTCATCGAGAGACTTATTTGGAATAGTTCTTTCTATTTTCATTTTGATTGGCTTCTTATTTGCAATTTTTAGGGCGTATGTTTTTAAATGTCGTCGAAATTTAGAATGTTTTGAAATGCTGGTTTTTTCTGAAGCATTGTTAAATTTTATGTCAAACATAGGAAACTCATTTTTGGCTATAGTAATTCTACACGTCTTCTTCTCAGCTATAAGTTTTCTTATTCATTTTGATGAGGCCTTAGCTCCAGTGCAAAAATATCATTTCTTCGAGTTTTGTATATACTGTGGTTTTTTCTTAAAGGTAGGTTTCTTGGAAATAAATACCTACATAATTTAAATAATAAGAATTTGAATTTTTAGGGTTTTAGTTTTTTCGTACATTTTTGGAAGATCTCTAAAATTGATATATTTTTCGTTGACTGGGAACGGCCTAAAAATTGTGATGTTTCATTGCATTTGAAAAATAACGTCGAAACATCTTCGCAATGTTCAAGTGTGAGTTAATATTTTTTAATACCAGTTATTTAATTTTTTGCAAATTGTGTTTTTACTGATTTTAGATTCGAACATTGTCTGAGAATAATGTTTCAGCGTGGAGAATATTTTTTCTGGCAAACGAATGGATTGATTTGAGTAATAAACTAAAAACTTCATCCTTCGTTCAAGGTTTTGTTTCTCTAGCTTTACTTTGGGTATGTATGTTTTTTTGGGGCCTCGATCATAGATTCTGGTAAAAGAAATGTAAATTAATCACCTTTTTTAATCTCAGATCTCCAAAAAATACTTTCCCATATTTTATTTAAATTCAACTTTGAACCTGTTTGCCTGCGCTGGCATATATTCTTCTGTTCAATTTATACAAATTTTGGTACGAAGTTTTCTATTGGATCAAGTGATTGGAAGTCCCCTTAGGAAATTCATGGATATGTGTACGCTGGCTAATGTATCTATATTTACACTAATGGACTGCTCTTTTGGATATTATATTCATGGACGATCTCCACATGGATTCTCGGATACAGATATGTCTTCAATGATATTTCAACTACAACGTGAATCTCAAAATATGTGTGGGAAAAGAGGACTTTTAAGTGATTCCGATTTTCAAACTTATATTGTGCTCCCGCCACTGAATTTAAGGTAGCTTCAAAATTTTACAAAAAACTTTGTTGCAAATTTTTGCTTTGGTTTTTATAGAAAACACATTGAACAACTCTTACCACTTAAACAAAGAACAGACAATTTATCACAATCTCACTTCCAAAAAGATGTTGGATTTACAAGTAGGAATTTGGAGGGAGTTTCTGAAAGAAGTACAACTTCTTACAATAGAGTGAATAAGTTTTTCTGTGCATTTATCGATCACGTAACTATATTATAAATGTTTTTTTATTATATTTATATATTTATTCATTGTTTTATATTTAAAAAAAGGCAATCAAGGACATGGACTATATTATAAAGGAGAAAACTTTTATTGAACACTTACTGAGGTGCGAGTTTGAAAGTTTTGTTGCGGAACGTAAGTTGTTTTTACATTTAAAATTAGGAAGAAATGGCATACAATTTATTGGGCAGGTTCAGACAACATAAGGGACTTCATTTGCAGTCAACTTCATTCTTTGAACGTAAATTTTGACCAAGGCAACTAGTCAGTTTTTCAAGTGTTATGAATTTCAAATTCAGAACTTTACTTCGCAAACCTATACTTTAAGTTCATAGTACAAAAAGTACCAAACAAATTATTGTCTACAAAACACAGGCAAGCTACAAGTCCATAACGATTTGTATTGTAAAGAAATATTAGTTATTTCTTTTCCAAATTGAAAGGGAACCCTTTTACAGAAAGCATTAAAAGAAGTTGTGCAGAAAATAAATAAATCATAGAGTAATAAAGTTCAGCTTTCAGTTGAATGAAAAAATATGATCAACTGTCATTTTGATAGAAGTAGACTTGTTAGGGAGATTTTTCTTCACTAACTTTCCAGTCAACTTTCCATTAAAGTTGCCTTAATTGGAAGGTAATTTTTTGGCAGCTAAATACAGGCAGATACTTGAAACTTGCCTAACTTTCAAGTCCCTTATGTTGTCTGAACCTGCCCATTTTCTTCTATTACCGCTATATATGTACTTCTCTTTAGTACCACAATTATAAAACTTACTTTAAGTCGAATATGTATATAAATATGTATACTTGAATGTTAATTTCAGAAAAAGGGACGTTTTACATTGATGATAGTTTGAATTTTAGTTCGCTTTTTCTCTATGGAAATCAAATTGAAGTATTTGTGATGGAACTTTTAATTTTCTTAGCAATGAATTTACTAACAGGCAACTTTACCATTTCAATAATTGTTGTTTGTGCTTCAAACAAGGTGAATATAAATAATATTTATTTAATTTCTGATATTAATAATTTTAAATATTTCTGTCAAGTTATTTCAGAAAATATTTCGTTTTTGGGTGAGGAACAATATAATCACAAAAACCTTAATAGATAAACGATTTCTGATTTAAATTGTTGTTTTTTACTTTTAAGAAATAAATTTGCGTTTTCAAAAAATGTAATAGTGTAACAGACAAAATTTGTTTTCATTTTTGAATAAAAGTATTTTTGTTAACAGATCTGACTTTAAATGTTTCTTTTCCTTTTTTGTTACCTTGTCTTAACCAGCGTAGATATGACTAACAAAGCTTCACGTGCCTGTTAAGTTTAAAGAAAACATTCGTAGCAGATAATGGTCAAAAATATATGGTCTACCTAGTACCCACAGGACTAGAGATCCCAAGAAAGGTTTTGAAATAACAAGGTAGATCTTAAAATATCAAGGGAGGTTTGGAGATTCCAAGGGAGGTCTTGAAATATCAAGGAAAGTCTGAAAAAATCAAGGTAGGTCTTGAAATATCAAGTTAGGTCTTGAAATATCTAGGGAAATCTTGAAATATCAAGGGAAGTCTTGAAATATCAAGGAAGGTCTGGAGATTTCAGAGGAGGTCTATAGATTCCAAGAGAGGTCTGGAGATTCCAAGGGAGGTAGGGAGATTTCAAGGCAGATCAAGCTCCCAAAAGAGGTCTGTAGATTGCAATGGACTGATCTTAAAAAAGTATAAAATATTTTAATACGATACACCATTGGAACTTCTTCTTGAAGGTAAAACTGATGAAAATTCAAACGTAAATAAAATTCCACAAAATTTTTCGTGTAACCATCGAAAAGTAAATGCATTTTATTAGGATTGTCTATTCCTTGAAATTTATCTTAAGGAGCAAAACTGGGCAGGTTCAGACAACATAAGAGACTTCATTTGCAGTCAACTTCATTCTTTGAACGTACATTTTGACAAAGGCAACTAGTTTGTTTTTCAAGTGTCATGAATTTCAAATTTAGAACTTTACTTCACAAACCTCTATTTTAAGTTCTTAGTACAAAAACTACCAAAATCATTATTGTCTAAAAAAACACACCTCAGGCAAGCTACAAGTCCATTTCGATTTGTATTTTGTATTGTAAAGAAATATTACTTATTTCTTTTCCAAATATACAAGGAATCCTTTAAGAGGAAGCATTAAATGAAGTTGTGCAGAAAATAAATAAATTATTGAGCAATAAAGTTCAGCTTTCAGTTGAATGAAAAAACATGATCAACTGCCATTTTATAGAAGTAGCCTTAGGGAGATTTTTCTTGACTAATTTTCCAGTCAACTTTCCTTTAAAGTTGCCTTAATTGGAAGGTTATTTTTTGGCAGCTGACTAATCCGATACTAAAAACTTTCAAGTCCCTTGTGTCGTCGAAAACTGCCCACTGACAGCGTCTATGGGCAAGTTCTTAAGGTAAGCTGAGTTCGTAATTGTAAAACTTCCGCGGTACTGCCGAAGTTGCATCCATTAAAGAAAACAATCTGCATGAGTTATGCGTGAGTTTGGCAACTGTTGTTTTCATAAAAGTAAAAAGACAGTCAATTTGCTTTCAAATTGACATTTGTTTTTATTATGTTGCTGAATTTGCAGGAAAATAAGAGGAGCAAATATGACTATTTTTTAATTATATTTACCTACATTATAATAATTGTAATATTATTTTGTTTTTTTTTTTGTTTTTGTATGAAATTAATTATATTTTTTGCACAGGACTGAATCCGATTCCAAACTGTTATAAATAAAAAGGGGCTGACTTAAAATGTAGACCTGGTTATCCGAAAATAGATTTGAAAATAATCAAGGAAAATTGTTAGTTTTTGGAATATACCTTATTAACATTGTACTAAAGGTTTTCATATTTAAAAAAATGTTCCTTCTTCTTCTGATTTTAAATGTTCTTAAATTTAAAAATTATTGTCCCATTTTTTTAAAAGCGTTTTCTTCCGCTAAGTTAAGAACAATACGTCTTAAAATATTTTTGTTGATAGCGGTTTTTTAAATGTATGTCTATGTACTACAAATCAAATCAAAAGCTTCTTTTTCTCATTTTTTCAACGTTTTCATTTATGAACTCATTTTAAGCAAAGTATGATGACTGAACGGATGCAGTTGTAATTGTGTTCATAAACGTTTCTGAGAATATTTTAGGCAAGGCATACAACTACGAACTCAGCCGTAGTCTTAGGAAACGACTATCGAGTTGACTCACCGCCGACGACGGGACAAAAATTCTAAGAATTCTGTAATCCATGATACAACTAATAAGATAGCGCATTGCGCATGTAAGGTTTTGGCTGTCAAACTATCGTGACGTCACCAGCACTCAATTAATTGAAGAGAGCTAGTATATTTGGGGCAATTTCAATCTATTTTTTGTTGTGAATGTTAACGGAAGTGAATTTAAAATATTTTTAAATCAATAAAGTTATTTAAAGTGATATTGTTCATAATTTATACAAAAAAAAAACATTTACTAATAAACATGGGTGTTTGTTCTGTTTTTGACTGCAACAATAACGAAAGAAATAAGATAACGAAAGATTCCAGTTTTCATACATTTCCAAAAGGAAATTTAAATCTCTCGAAGCAGTGGGTCTTGTTCACTAAACGCAAGGATAAAATTAATGTTCAGACTGCAAGAATTTGTAGTCTCCACTTTTTGAAAGAAGATTTTATAAACAATACAAAGTATGAAATGGGTAAGTTAATACAAAAAAAGTAGTTCAGAATAAGAATCAGAAATATATTTATATCAACAGGATTCACACGGTATCGGATTTTGAAACCAGATGCAGTTCCTACGGTTTACCCAAATCAACTGTCTGTAGCGTCTGAGCCTGACACATCAAAGCGTTCGAAAATAATGGAGATGAAAAAACAAAAAGAAGTAGTAAGTGGGTTGCTGGAAGTTCCCATTGAGCTCGAGCATGAAAATGTGCCTGAACAGCAATGCAAAAACGATAGCTTGATGGGAAATATTTCACATTCACATCCACAATTAGAACAAGCTCAATTTGATGCGTTATATGAACAATTGTAAGTACCTTATAATATTTGTAAGCATTTATGATAGGAACAAAATCTTAATCGTACTATCCATGCATTCTGAAATTGTATAAAATAATTTGTTTTCATAAACTTATTAGAAGAACCTTACGCGAAGAAAATGAGCAACTCAAAACAGAGTTAAGGACTAAGACCAGGAGGATAAATAATCTCACAATCTAATAATCGATTCATCTTAACAATATTCGCTTTTTTAGGAAGGATTTTTGTCGTTGTCAAAGTCGACAATAGTAAGCCTATTGCTTCTGAGCCAGAAGAAAATCTCCCATTTGCTTACGATGGTTTGGACAACTTGGCTGGCTACATTTGCCATCGTTTTAAAAACACCATACCAAACCTGGAACAAATTGAACCAGACGAAAGCCCTTGGGTAAATCACTTGGACGAAGGAGGCTTGTCTAAAGCAAATCCCACAATGATGGCTCACTTTGCTGCATTACAAAATGTTTTAAATGCCGTAAATGGAGAAGGTGAAGGCATTTACATCTGTCCAAACTACATCCAGCATTTACTTGAAGTTGCCGAGAAAGCAAAGATCAAATGCGATGAGAAGATTATGAAGCTTTTCTTTCGTTGTTGCATGTACTTCCGAATGCGAAAACTAAACAGACAAATCACTGAAAGCAAACTGTCCAGAAAAAGAAAATACAAACAAATTATTAATTAAATAAAAGGTTGAAAAACCACTGACTAAAAAAGACCATCATATCTTTTATTTAACCATTTATCACTATTTAAACAATCTTCCAGGTAATTCTATGGAGAAAAATGCATCCGTATGAAAATGAAAAAAAATACACCATACTCTTCATTTACTTCGATTTTTTATTAATTTCTTTCACTCAAACACACAAATTTTCTTTAACTTACGAATAAACACAAATATTAACTATTTAAAACCATTTATCTAAATGAAAAATATTAGAAATATTAACATTTTATTATATAAACAAAATATCCAAACAAATTAGTGCCATTGTTTTGTTTTGATTTCACATACTGAATAATAAACGTCAAACTCGTTGAGTGCTTGTGACGTAGATGCGCAGAACGAAACAAAAATAGAAACCGGAATGCGCTATCTGTTTTAGTTGTATCATGGCGCATTCCGGTTTCTATTTTTGTTTCGTTCTGCGCATCTACGTCACAAGCACTCAACGAGTTTGACGTTTATTATTCAGTATGTGAAATCAAAACAAAACAATGGCACTAATTTGTTTGGATATTTTGTTTATATAATAAAATGTTAATATTTCTAATATTTTTCATTTAGATAAATGGTTTTAAATAGTTAATATTTGTGTTTATTCGTAAGTTAAAGAAAATTTGTGTGTTTGAGTGAAAGAAATTAATAAAAAATCGAAGTAAATGAAGAGTATGGTGTATTTTTTTTCATTTTCATACGGATGCATTTTTCTCCATAGAATTACCTGGAAGATTGTTTAAATAGTGATAAATGGTTAAATAAAAGATATGATGGTCTTTTTTAGTCAGTGGTTTTTCAACCTTTTATTTAATTAATAATTTGTTTGTATTTTCTTTTTCTGGACAGTTTGCTTTCAGTGATTTGTCTGTTTAGTTTTCGCATTCGGAAGTACATGCAACAACGAAAGAAAAGCTTCATAATCTTCTCATCGCATTTGATCTTTGCTTTCTCGGCAACTTCAAGTAAATGCTGGATGTAGTTTGGACAGATGTAAATGCCTTCACCTTCTCCATTTACGGCATTTAAAACATTTTGTAATGCAGCAAAGTGAGCCATCATTGTGGGATTTGCTTTAGACAAGCCTCCTTCGTCCAAGTGATTTACCCAAGGGCTTTCGTCTGGTTCAATTTGTTCCAGGTTTGGTATGGTGTTTTTAAAACGATGGCAAATGTAGCCAGCCAAGTTGTCCAAACCATCGTAAGCAAATGGGAGATTTTCTTCTGGCTCAGAAGCAATAGGCTTACTATTGTCGACTTTGACAACGACAAAAATCCTTCCTAAAAAAGCGAATATTGTTAAGATGAATCGATTATTAGATTGTGAGATTATTTATCCTCCTGGTCTTAGTCCTTAACTCTGTTTTGAGTTGCTCATTTTCTTCGCGTAAGGTTCTTCTAATAAGTTTATGAAAACAAATTATTTTATACAATTTCAGAATGCATGGATAGTACGATTAAGATTTTGTTCCTATCATAAATGCTTACAAATATTATAAGGTACTTACAATTGTTCATATAACGCATCAAATTGAGCTTGTTCTAATTGTGGATGTGAATGTGAAATATTTCCCATCAAGCTATCGTTTTTGCATTGCTGTTCAGGCACATTTTCATGCTCGAGCTCAATGGGAACTTCCAGCAACCCACTTACTACTTCTTTTTGTTTTTTCATCTCCATTATTTTCGAACGCTTTGATGTGTCAGGCTCAGACGCTACAGACAGTTGATTTGGGTAAACCGTAGGAACTGCATCTGGTTTCAAAATCCGATACCGTGTGAATCCTGTTGATATAAATATATTTCTGATTCTTATTCTGAACTACTTTTTTTGTATTAACTTACCCATTTCATACTTTGTATTGTTTATAAAATCTTCTTTCAAAAAGTGGAGACTACAAATTCTTGCAGTCTGAACATTAATTTTATCCTTGCGTTTAGTGAACAAGACCCACTGCTTCGAGAGATTTAAATTTCCTTTTGGAAATGTATGAAAACTGGAATCTTTCGTTATCTTATTTCTTTCGTTATTGTTGCAGTCAAAAACAGAACAAACACCCATGTTTATTAGTAAATGTTTTTTTTTTGTATAAATTATGAACAATATCACTTTAAATAACTTTATTGATTTAAAAATATTTTAAATTCACTTCCGTTAACATTCACAACAAAAAATAGATTGAAATTGCCCCAAATATACTAGCTCTCTTCAATTAATTGAGTGCTGGTGACGTCACGATAGTTTGACAGCCAAAACCTTACATGCGCAATGCGCTATCTTATTAGTTGTATCATGGGAATGCGCTTTCTGTTTTAGTTGTATCATGTCTGTAATCGACATAACAGCCGTTTTTTATTGGTAAATTTATACGCAGCGCAGCAAAATCTTATACACTAAACAACAACAAAGAAATAGTGCGGATAAATAAGGCAGCAAAAATAGTGCATATAAATAGTTCAGATAAAGTTTTGGAATGTTGGAATAGAATGACACTTCATCCAGTTCCAGAAATATTTTGTACTTAAAGGTTGGCAGGATTTTATTATTTGGGGATGCGTTCGTATTTTTCTTGTGCTCTGTTTTCACTAAAATAAAAATAAATTGGTTTGAAAATTGAAATATTAATCTACGGTTAGACTGTCAACGTAAATATTCAATGCGTTGACTACTTGACATCACCCAAAAATCATAAATAATCACAGTGCTAGCTCTAAATTTATTGACGTGTGATGTGTGTTAGGACTCGCCCAAAACCAAAGCGAAACAATTTATGTGAAAACAAAACTTTCGTCATTAGCCGGGTTTAAAGGCTCTCCCAAACCAACGCGAAAGTGGCACATTCGCCGACGCGGCATTGTTTATTTGTCATTTTTGTTATCATTGTGAATGATTCGCCCAGATTCGCTTCGCCTCAGTTATCGCATTGTAAGTTTATTTTGAGAAGAGAAAGTTTAATTGTGGCGCTGAATGTTTCGCGTTGATTTGTCCCCTTTCACACAGGAAAACTGAGTTGCCAGCAAATGGGAGCTTGTAGGCAAGACGGGCTTACGGGGAAGGACAAAATATCCCCTCACACCCTTCTTCTGGCTTTTAGTGCCTGTCTACATTGGATTTTTAATGCTGGGTTTTATTATGTTCGTTGTGTACATACGATGAAGAGAAAATCAATCTGCACATCCCTATCGCACACCCTTGAAATCTATCTATCTTTCACTCATACAATACAAAATCTTTCATGTTGAATCCAAGAATATTGTTTGCATTTGGGCTGTAATCTACCCATCTCTCTCTTTTTCACTCACATAATCTAGCAGTGAGACATGCTTGCACCTAACATTAAAAATTAAATGTGGACAGCAGGCACTCTTATGTCATTTCAATCTTCAATTCATACTCAATTCTATTCTGACTGGACCTGCATGTACACATTAACTTGAACTCTTATTCAACTTTACATAAAAACAATAATAGTTTTTCAACACATCCCTTGAGTACGTATTTCCAATAGCTGATCTTGACATAAGTATGATTGCACATATACCAACTTGAAGATTTAAAATAAAAGTGCATATAATAGTGAACATATGTTTTATTCACACTTTCCATTACTGCACTTACTTTCCATTACTGCACTAGCTAATAATTTACCAATAAAATACGCCTGTTAATTTCCCTAAATTCATGTTGAAGTCTGGTCTATATTATATTTGCTGAACGCGACCATTGAATTCAAAAACGTGTGTTTTCTTATCACTAGCGCCACGCGGTCAATTTTTGAAACCTAAGATAAACCCTTCCGTCAAATGGATTTTGTTTTATGCTGTCAAAATTAAAATTTCCAAGAGTGCAAAGAATAAGAGAAAAATATCATTAATTTCTTTAAAATTTTGGGTTAAATTTTCAAGCAATAAAAACACACTGATTAAAATAATTCCTAATAATGGATAATTTAGGAAGTGAAGTTGGTCAGAAAATGCGGGTACGTGTAATTGATGAAAAAACTCCACACAAAATCAAAACATTAAATTTTTTCTTTAAATGCGTGTTGTCTACTGAAATAAATTTATTAAAAAAAAACATTTTTTCTTTAATTCCAGAGCGCTGTTAAGGCAAAACTCCTGGAACTTGGAACGGGAGGTTCTGCCGGGTACATAGACGATGAATTACCAGATTATGTTATGATAATGGTGGCAAATAAGCGCTCCAAACAACAAATGATTGCCGATCTGAATTTGTTCCTTGGCTCACAAACTGATTTATTTGTTACGTGGTTACATGAAGTATTACAAAAACTCCAGGAAGTTACTTTGCCTGCTGTAGGTATGTATTGAAAGAAGGAATTATGTTTGTATGTTCTTATCCTGAACTTATCAATGAAAATTACTTTCTAGCTTTGCAAAAGAAAAGAAAAACTATTCAGAAAGATGAAGCTTCTCAGAGCAAGAAAGATAAAAAAGACAAAAAAAAAGACAAAAAAGCGCTGAAAAAACCATCAGAGCAAGATCCGAATGAAATTACATCAATTACTGATGTCTTTGCCGGGGAACTACTGGAAAAAGCCAAAAAGTCTTTCGAGGTCGATGCAAATGCTGTGAGTAAAGACAAAAAACAAGAAAACGAATCTCTCGGACCAAAAGATTCAACCGACGACTTTAATATTCCGACAATATCGGAGATGTCCTCCACTCGTGTTGTCACAAATGAGACACGGGAAAAAGATCTCGCAGAATTGGCTGACATTCAAAAGAAGATTTTCGCTGCAAAAAAACAGTTGAAGATTCTTGATGATGTGGATGAAAGTGAGGACGAAGATTTCCTCAATATAAAAGAGGATGGTGAGGAATTCGAAGAGAGCAGTGAAATGGCTCGTGAAAAGAAAAAACAATCTAAGGCCAAGAGTCCAATAGTTTTTGATCGAAATCAACAGGAAGAAATAAATTCTCCAGTTCCAGTTAGTGCCAACGAAATTCTCGTAGCAGCTTCATCAGTTGATAGTAATACAATAGATAAAATTACTAATTTGGGTAATTCTTCAAGTAGCCGAATGCCAGCGGATTATAGTCATCAAAATCGCGAAGTAGAAAGGAGTCAGGAACACACAGTTAGGGATACAAATATAAGGAAGAAATCAATTCATGAGCGTTTAGGACATGTAACTAGAGGTAATTTTTCATTTTATTTTCATACCAATAACAGCCTTAGCATTAAAGAAGCAGACTTACATATCTTTTTAAACAAAAATTTTGATCCAATTGTCACTGTCCTGTAGTTGTTTAAAGAACTAAGAAAAGTAATGTTTTCAGATGTTATATCTTAATAGAAAGACTTTTTCTGAATAGCCACTTAAATTTGTAATTTAATATTTAGTAAGTTAATTTATTTTCATTGACCTTTGCAGACTACAAAAACGAGCATTCTCAACATCAACATCAACATCGACGAGCAGAAAAAGAGTTGTATGTGCCAGCATTCCGAAGGCGCGAAATGGAAAAAGAGAGAAAATCAAATGGAGAAGCTGCTACTCGTTCTAGTCGCAAGAGATCTCCCTCAACAGACAAAAATAAAAGAGATAGTTCGAACGAAAGGCTGCCACAACAACGTATTGGTTCTCGAGTAGTAGTTGCTCCACCTAAACCAGATTTGATCGATGAAGACGTTGATAATCAGCGAACAGATCGCCCTGTTAACTCAGTTATCAAAATCAAACCACGACCTTCGATATCACCAAGCAAGCAGGCTTGCAAAAATTTACTTTTACGTGCTGTTGCAGAAGCGCAGCGTTCGACAATTCTTGTCAAACCAAAAAAAGATATTTCAGTTCGAAAGAGTTCAACTAGCGGAGTCGGTAGCACTTCGGCAAAAAGAAGTACAAAATTCTTTACAAAATCTTATCGAGATCGAATAAGTCGCGATGCTTTGATTCGAAGAACTGCTAAGAATTTTGTTATTGAAGTAAAAGCTGATACCGACAGACAACATGAAAATGAAGAAATGGAACAGGATGAAGATGAAGAATATGTACCAGAGCATATTTCAGATAGAGGCGAATCGGACTTGGAGCTTATTTATATACCCCAAGCAATCAATTTTACAAACAACGAAGAAGAAGAGTAAGTTTCTATACCAAGTATTATTTTTTTACAAAATCGCTTTAAATAATTTTTTTTAATGTTCGCTTGCAGTGTTAGCCATGAAACAAATGATGATACCATCAACCAAAATAAAACTCAGTTTGTCGTCACTCTCAATGGTAAGTTAAATATATTTCGACAAAACATAAGCATTTAATTAATTTCTTATATTTTAGATAAAGCTGCAGTAAATTATAAATCCAAGTCAAAAAGTTCGCGAGTAAATGGAGCAGAACATTCAAGTCGCTCAGAAGTACACAAAAGCTCACGAGAAAAAATCGATATACGCAGTCGTTTAACACTTAAAAATGAACAAGCTCGCAATGAACAGCGTGAGTCAAATTCCTCACCTTCATGTAGTACTCCTCCGCGACCATCATCATCATTGTCGGGAAGTAAAAAATCCGAACTCATCAAAATATACAAAAGGCCAAAAGAAGTAAAAAAAATTGTCATTAAAAATGACTCCGAAGATGATGATTTCCATAGCCCCAAAAAGGATACAACAAACAAGGGAGCACATGTCGTAAAGGAGGATAAACTTTCAACTACGAATCATGAGAAGCCAAATGAAAATGCAAATGCAAATTCAAATGCATCAGCAGATACTGAAGAAGAAGGTTCGATGACACCACCTCTGCCTGTTCGGAAACACGAAGAAAAAGTAGTCGAAAACAACACGCCAACCAAACGAAAGAGACAGCTCATCAAATTTGATTTGGTCAATAAACAAGTTAAGGCTGAAGAACCTGTGGTTCCAGCCAAGCGTCGATCGAAGAGTGGAGATAGGGAAAATGAACATCAGAATTTGATTGAGCCGAATGCCGATGATGGACATAAAATTTCAATAAGAAATTTGGAGTCGAGGAAATATGACAACTTACCGTCATCATGTAAGATGGATTTAATTTGTTGTGCTTTATGGAAGAAAAAAAAATAAGTTTTGTTTAATCTTTTATTTTAGTGAACTCAGTACCAATCGATTCAACATTAGTAATCAAATCCAAACCCAAGGAGCGCTGTAAATATTTTCCTACTTGCACCAAAGAAACTTGTGAATTTTATCATCCAGCAACGCCATGTAAGAGTTTTCCGAATTGCAAATTTGCTGAGAAATGTCTTTATGTTCATCCAAAATGCAAATTCGATTTAACTTGCAACAAAGTCGGATGCAATTTCCAACACAGTGCTCCGATGAGTGGGCAATTGTCCGCACCACCTTTATGTAAGTTTACAATATGTTCAAACTTGATTATATTAGTGCTAAACTTCCAATATTTATTTATCATTTTTAAGCCTCACATGTAGTTCCAGTGCAGAACTATAAGTCTATTTCATCATCGACGGTATCAACATCAATGTGTAAATTTTATCCAAATTGTTCAAAGCCCGGATGTCCGTTCTTCCACCCAAAGATGTGTAAATTCGGCAGACACTGCATCAATAAAATGGAGTGCAATTTCTACCACCATGATTCGGCTAGCAGTAAATTCAAATGGGTGGCGTCTGTTGTATAAGAAAACTTTTCACTACTAATTAATTAATTTTAAAATCTCTTTTACTATTTGAAAAATTTCATCGATTTTTTTTGTATTTTTGTTTTTTAATTTCCTATTGCTTCTCTTGGTATTTATTTCGATGAAATTAAGTAGTAAACATAAATTAGAAATCATATTTCTAAATTAAAATGATTTATTTATTTTACAAATAATTTTGTATACTCTCTATAATTATAACATTACCTATTCACAAATATTATTGTAATAAAAGCAGGAGTTAAGAAGAAAGTTGCTTTCTAGGATTTTTTTTCTGTCGATATGCAAACATATTTATAAACACATACACGGAAAATATAAAATTAAAACATAGTTTTTAGATAAATGCGTAATGATGGTGAACAAATAATTACCATTTTAATATATTATAAAGTAAAATGAAAGCAAAATGTTTTAAAATTTTAAATAATAACAAAAAAAAAATGATTTAAAACAAATGCAAACAATGATAGTAGTTTTATTGTCGAAGATCTTTGTTTCTTTTGTTATGTTAAAAATGAAGCAATTTTACAAATCTAAAACACCTCATCTTAAAAAAATAGAAGGAAACTGGAGAACTGTTGATTGAATTGACTTCAAAACGAATTAAAACTGTTTCGGCCAATGAATGCGAGTACCTTGGGCAACGAAAACTACAAAAACCATCATCTAGACTTTAAACAACTTATCGCGAAAATTATTGTAATCATTTAACGTGATTTTGTAGGTATTCGCTTTGTCAAGCCAACAATTTCGGTGCCTATTTCAATATATTGAGTTTTTAATTTTTCGTAAGCAGCCCAACACATTGTAAAATGGTTCTACAAATTCTACATCGGTTCCACAATATACCTACGCCCAAACACACAAAACGAAGTTGATTGTGGTACAGAAGACTTAACGTTTTAGTAAGAAGACCTCTATATATTATTTGAAATTTTGGCTAAGGAATGAAACTGAGGATGGGTATTACGTTTTACTTGTTTGAGCGGTGGAATGCAGCTAATTCTATTTCACTTAAAGATTGTTTATGATAGATACGTTTATGATGAACATGAAATCTCACTGTGCTGCGGTGCTCAAGAGATACAAATGCTTCGGTTAGACAACGATCACTTTTAGAGCTCTCTTTTAAATTCTGGCCAATAGAATCCAGTTGCTTATTGAAGAACCTGAATAGATGTGGGAATTCTACTCAAAACGAATATGGGCTTCATAAATTATAGCTAGATCAGAAGGGGTGCAAAATGGTTTTCATGGGCGGAGAAAACCTACAAACGACTTCAAATATGTGCTCACTGCACAAGATATAGTTTGTGATGGACATATCAAGAACCAAGTAATATCATGATCTCGTGTGCTTTACTTGAAAATTAAAACTACTCTGAAAGATTAGGAACAGAAATCATGCAAACCTTTTCACCGGAAACTAGAAACAACTTTGTAGCATTGTTAAAAGTGATTCCAGATTGTTTTGAAGAATACATAAGGAAGTTTTAAAAATGTTTACTTTTGCCAAATGAAAATCACTTACCTCTTTATGATTTGAGTTCATCTTTGGTAAGGCGATGCTTGAAATATTCTTTTAAATTCACAAGCGCACTATTAGAATCCCACACACTAAAAACATTGAGAAACGAAATGCTAAGCAAAAACCACATTAAATTAAAAAACTAATTCACTTTAGGATAACTATGAGCACAACACTCCCGGTTCGCGATATATTAAGTCCGAGAGCGACAACTTCGGAATTAAAACGCACACCGAGAAACAATATGAGCCGCGGTAGAAAACAAGTATTCGAAGCTAAGCACAATTAACAAGAAAAACGAACTGATTTTTGGGAATCTGAGCACAGCATTCCCGGTTTCGGGATTTTACAAGTCCGAGAGGGACAACTTCGGACTTAACCAAATAACGCAATGAAACTAAGAAGACCTATTCACTTTTGCCCGTGGTAGAAAACAAAAATTCGAAGCTAAGCACAGTTAACAAGAAAAATGAACTGATTTTTGGGTATCTGACCACAACACTCCCGGTTTCGCGATTTTTCAAGTGCGAGACGACAACTTCGGAATTAAACAATTAACACGATAAAACTAAGAAAACTTATTCACTTTTTAATTTATTTGAGCCCAACACACACCGATTAACAAGAAAAACAAACTGATTTTTAGGAATCTGAGCACAACACTCCCGGTTTCGCGATTTTTCAAAGGCTAGAGCGACAACTTCGCAATTAAACAAATAACACAATAAGACTAAGAAAACTTGTTCACTTTTTAATTTATTTGAGCGCAACACACACCGAGAAACAATATAAGCCCGTGGTAGAAAACAAAAATTCGAAGCTAACACAATTAACAAGAAAAACGAACCGAATTTTGCGAATCAACTAATTTCATTGAATTTTCGTAGCAGAATAACTGTTTACCCGGCGGGAGTTGCACACTTGTTATCGATAATTTGTATTTCAAACTTCGATGACGATGGCGTCATCGTTTTAGTTGAGTAGTACAAAATTAATTGTTAACGGTTAAAATCATAGCAAATTGACATGAATTGATTCGGTAAAAATTAAAACAAGAAATTGCAAAGTAATCTACCAACAGTGCTTTTGGTTTGAGGATTTAACATTTGTATGTATGTATGTATGTAGCTTTCAATTTTAGAAACTAACTTTTGAATTTATTTTAATTTGAAGGGATTCCAAACAAGTGTTTTTTTTTTAATAATAATATTCACTATAAGCTTCACCCGCACGAACATGTGGGCCCTCAGGTCCACATAAAAGCTCTTTAATGTACAGGAACTAACAATTTCGATTTAATTAGACTTAAAATTAAAAGGGACGAGGAATGCGGACTCAAAAAGGGAAAAAGTAAAGGGTATCTTTCGGATGGGATTTGGAAATGTTAAAGTCGAAGACTAGCATAGCGTTGCAGTGACGAAGAATTATGGACATTGGGCCAAAGTGCCCGTAATCAGTGCGGTGATGAGGGATATAGAAAAGGGAGACTGATCGCAGATTTCGAGGGTTGGTGTTAAGATGAATATCACTGAGGAGTGCCGGGGAATCTATATTGCCCATTAAAAATTGGTGAGCAAATAATATATCAGCGTTTTTGCGTCTAATGTATAAGGGTTGCAAACCTATCAGTTTTAATCGATCGGCATAAGGAGGCAAGTTGGATGTATCATCCCAGGGGAGGCCACGTAAGGCAAATCGAACGAAACGTCTTTGAACATTTTCAATTCTGAGTGAATGGTTTTCATAAAAGGGAGACCATACTTGGCATGCATATTCAAGATGAGGACGGACTAGGGAAATTTAAAGCGCTTTAGTTACACAGGGGTTGGAAAATTCTTTTGAGCTTTATTATTAAATTGGTCAAAATGAGAATGGAAATTCTAATAGAATCGACTACGTTGACGGCGTCATTAAGGAATTGAGAGATGGGATTTGTTTGCTCGTAAAGGTCAATTGTTTACATTTACCTACATTTAACTCTAGGAAATTATGCAGGCACCAAACAAAAAAGATGTTAAGATCATTTTGTAAAAGTAAGGCGAATCAGATGGAGTTGAGATAATCTTTAAAATTTTCTTATCATTCGCAAACATTAGGAAATCTGAATTTTTTAATTTAAGACAGACACCGTTAACAGATAAGACGAAGAGAAGGGGGCCAAGGTGACTACTTTGTGGGACTCCAGAAGTTGCATGTATGGGACTGGAGACTGAGTTACGGAAGAGGACTCTATAAGTTCTATTCGCAAGGTAGGAGCTTATCCAGTTTATAAATATAGATGGCAAGCCTAGGGCTCTAAGTTTGAGATAAATTTTCTTATGGGATATTTTATCAAAGGCTTTGCTGTAATCAGTGTATACAACATCAACTTCATTGCCATTCTCGAGGGCTGACAAAACTTTGGATATAAATTCAATTAAGTTAGTCGTAGTGGATCTACCTTTAGGAAAACCATGTTAAGCGGGGGAGAATAAGGGCTTGCAATGGAAATAAACGGAATCATAAACTAAGCTTTCAAAAAATTTAGGAATGCATGAAAGTTTAGCAATGGGTCTATAATTGTTAATTTCAGTTTTATTGTCTTGTTTACGAATCGGAAATATAAATAAATCTTTCCATATATGAGGAAACACACCTTGGGAAAGAGAGAGTTCAAAGAGTGCAGTTAGAGGCTTTGACAGAGAATGCATACATTTTTTAGAACAACTGATGGAACGCCATCAGGACCAGGGCTTAAGTTTTCTTTGAGGCTTACGATTTTGGCAAGTACCATTTCTTCAGTTATTGTAAAAGATGAAAGAGAAGTTTAAGTGCAGCCATCTAAATAACTAAAGTAGTGAGGATCAGGATCATGATGATGGGGCAGTTGCAATAACCGAGGTTGTACTTACTGGGTTATATTGTGTTTGTACACATTAGGGGCCGGTTATAGCTATCAGTAAAATCCATCAGTAAAATTTTTGTTTTTAGTTTTTGAATATGTTACAGATTTATTTCTAGCAAAAAATTGATGCAATAAGATGAATCCTATATTCAAGTATTTTTTTCAAAAAGAAACAATGCATTTAAAGTTTTATTTAATTATAAATCCATTTTAATTTTTTTAATGATGAAATTTCATTTTACTGAACAGCTGACTGCCAAAAGCCAAACAAAATTCCATTTCGTTTTACTGTTGGTGTTCCAACTTTTTACTGTTCCGATCACATCATTAAAAATTTTACTGATGAAAGCAGCAGTACAAAAAATTGTCTGAGGCGCGAAGCCTCAAAGTGACATTTAATTTAATGACGTAAATTTACTGATTGCTATAAACGCTCATCAGTAAAACATTTCAGATTCCTCCTGTTTCAAATTTTACTGATGGATTTTACTGATAGCTATAACCGGCCCCTTATAGTTAAATTGGTATGTTTTCTTGTAGATAACGACAATGTTATGAACAAAATTAAGTGAAACAAACAAAGAGTTTTGATAATATTTTGTTTGAGATTGAGTTTCGTCGGCCCAATTCATATAATTTGCTCACAGTAAATGGTATTTTAAAACTTAAAAGACATATAGATAAAATTTTGTGTATAAGAAATAGTAAACATGATTTTTTGGCTAGGCTGGTATTTAAAAGGCTTCATTATTAATTTGGATTCTATACAGCTGTATTTTACGTCGATAATACGAGTTAATAAATAAGGCTGATATAGTCAAGATGTGCTACAAATCTATTGTTCTGAAAATCTAAGAGTTGCACGAATTGAGGGTTACGTGAATCTGTTTACTGTACTATAAAAATGAACCCAAAACCATGTCTAAGTTATGAAGTGATAAACACATTACCTATTCAAGTATAAGCTGCGCCTTGGATGCTCCATTTTCGAACAAATTTTGGTAGCATAAGGCAGGTTATACTAAACCAACTTTAAAAAATGTACATATGCTATCGCAGTTTTTTTTAGCAAAACGTTAACCGTTTACGTAGAGCATACAGTTTATATAGCTTATAACCTTCCCCAATAAATGGGCTATCTAACACTGAACAACATTTTCAAATCGGACAAGTAGTTGCTGAGAATAGAGCTTTCAAACAAACAAAACAAACAAACTCTTCAGCATTATAATCTTAGTTTAGATTGAAAAGAGAACCTTTTCATTGAATAATTACAAATAGATGCGTACAGGCTTTTTTTCAATAGAGGGCGTGCGCAAATCATAAAAAAAAATGAGTAGTCATTGAAGGTTCGTGCATTTGAAAAGAAATTATCCAAATGTTGAGGAATGCATTTTTAATTATTTCATTTAGTTTCAAATTTAAATACTGGATCAATATCGGTGAATATCGATATAAAATATGCCGTTGAAACTGTTTTTTGCATACAAACATTCTTAATAATACATTTTAGTTTTTAAATTGATGTTTATAAAAGGTTTTAGACAAGGTGATGCGCTGTCATGTGATTTTTTTAACATCGTACTTGAAAGAATAGTGCAAAGCTCACACGTCAACACTATAGGCACTGGGCAGGTTCAGCCGACATAAGGGACTTGAAAGTAAGGCAAGTTTCTTGCATCTGATTGGCCAGCTGCCAAAAAATTGCCTTCCAATTAAGGCAACTTTATTGGAAAATTGACTGGAAAGTTAGTCAAGAAAAATCTCCCTAACTATCAAGTCAAGTCAACTTATGTCAAAATTACAATTGATCATGTTTTTTTATTCAACTGAAAGCTGAACTTTATTACTCTATGATTTATTTATTTTCTGCACAACTTCATTTAATGCTTTCTTTAAAAAGATTCCTTGTAAATTTGGAAAAGAAATAAGTAATATTTCTTCACAACACAAAATACAAATCGTGATGGACTTGTAGCTTGCCTGAGAAGTGTTCTGTAGACAATAATGATTTTGGTAGTTTTTGTACTGTGAACTTGAAGTAGAGGTTTGTGAAGTAAATTTCTGAATTTTAAATTCATGACACTTGAAAAACTAACTAGTTGCCTTGGTCAAAATTTACGTTCAAAGAATGAAGTTGACTGCAAATGAAGTCCCTTATGTTGTCTGAACCTGCCCATTGACATAATCGGAAGAACTCAGCGTGATGTCAATGGGGCTTTTGTGAGTATTGAGGCAGAGGCAGCAAAAATGGGTTTAACGGTTAATGAGGGCAAAACAAAGTACATGCTATCATCAAGAAAGGACCTACAACACCGACGTCTTGGTCAAAACGTCACCATCGACAGACGTAACTTTAAGGTAGTCAAGGACTTCGTCTACCTAGGCTCCGCTGTAAACGCAGAAAACAACACCAGCGCTGAGATCAAACGAAGAATAACTCTTGCTAATCACTGTTTCTTTGGGTTAAGAAAGCAATTGAGTGGAAAAATGCTCTCTCGAAGGACCAAAGTGTCGCTATATAAGACCCTTATCATCCCCGTCCTGCTATACGGTGCAGAAGCATGGACTATGACAAAAGCGGATGAAAGCACCTTGGGTCGTTTCGAGAGAAAGGTTCTTCGTGTGATCTACGGTCCCGTATGCATCGAAGGGGAGTGGAGGAGAACATGGAACGACGAGCTGTACGGGCTGTACAGCGACGTAGGCTTAGCCAGAAGGTTAAAAGTCCAACGACTAAGATGGCTGGGTCACGTAGAGCGCATGGAAACCAATGCTCCGGCAGGGAAAGTCTTCGAATCCACACCCACAGGACAGCGCAGTAGAGGAAGACCGCAAATCAGGTGGCGCGCACAAGTGGAAGGTGACCTCACCAAACTCGGAGCGCGAAACTGGAGACATCTAGCTAGGGACCGAACTAGATGGAGAAGTTTGTTGGGTGAGACCCTAGTTCACACAGGACTGTAGCGCCACCTTAAGTAAGTAAGTTTATAAAAGCCCGGTGTCACTTTTATCGATATTAATTCAATTAAATTACTTTATTATTTTAAAACCATCTTTAAAATTGAATGTACATATTTTTATAAATATCCTATGTGACGTTAAAACAACTTTTGAATACCGAAAAATAATCAATCCCAAATGTAAATAATCTACCGTGGTGATACAAAATAGATGCCCTTTGCTCAATATAAATATTTTGATTTTAAAAAGCTTTATGGTTAAAGATTTAAATAGTGTTTTCAAAAAATAAAAAGGTCAAAGGTTGATTTAATTTGACAGTTCAATCAAAACGCATAAAGTGCTTCATTTTTGTTGTTTCAAGTTTGAGGATATGGATTTGTCTGAGTTTTTGCAATCGTGGAGTTATGAAGATATAATTTTAATCTGCTATATTTGAATATGGAAGATCTTCGATCATTGACCTACTAGACAGACTGCTAGTAGCTTACTTCATGCTGATGTCATCCATTCCTAAACGCTAGTAGCCCTTCTGTCGGTTCTGCGGAAATATGGATAAACTTTTGATTTTTGTATTTTGTGTATATTATCAAACTTTATAATAAAAAATGTCCTTATTTTAGAATGTCAATGACATAGAAATTTCATGAGTATTAGAAGACAATCAAATTTTTTTTAGTTAAGAGTACGTTTATTAAATTGATATAAAATCCTAGATCACTTTAGGAACTTTTCATCATTTGAAAATTCTTAAAGAAAAATCTAAGGTTACCAAACACACCTCACTAAGAGTTCAACACCAAAAATATGGAGTGAAGTGGCATCACTGTTGGAATTACATATATTTTGACGTTTTTACAATACAACAATTCTGAACTTTTGTTTTAAATTTTACTTGATAACAGGGTAGACTTCAGACTGACATATCTGCTGAAAAAATTATTTAAATTGTTGTGTCCTTTTTAATTGATGTTATTTTATACGTTTTAATTTATTGTAATTGTGAGTAATTTTTGTTTCTATGTTTTTAATTAATTTTTGTTAAAATAAAATGTTTGCCCACAGATAAAACTAGGACAAAGATGCGTTATTCACCTGCAAGATGTATATCTAATCCTCAAGAAGAAGCCCTACTTTTGTTTTGCAAACAAATGCTTAGGTCAAGATTGTTTACTGGAGTTTACAAAGAAAGGTGTTACATAGACGCTGTAAATGATTACAGAGACCAAATAGTTATAAATCGTAACGAAAAAGATCTCAAAGCCATCCTCGAAGATATCGAAATGAGGCTTCGCCAATTCTATGCAACTAAATCACCTTCGATGTGGATTGGAATTAGTAGCACATATTCTAGTTCTTCCGCAGCTGGTACTGCGGCAGACACTTGTATATGGGTTGAGCTGGATGAATTAGCTTTTGATCAATATTGGTTCAGTATAAAATCAGTCAGGATGAGGGAAAACGAAATTATTATCAAACTAAAACCTATTCGTCCCGTTGAGGTAGAGTCTGTAGAAGTGGGTTCTTCTTATTCCAAATCGCCCGAAGAACTAGGAAAACCAATTGATTCCATAGGAGTACAAGATTTTATACAACTCATCATGAGTTGGGGAACGAGTACAAAAAGAATAATTTACGAGTTTATGTCAAATGATATATCCAAAGAAAATCTTGCAGCCGTAATTAGGTTCTTGATTCTCATTTCCATTTCATTGTTATCATTTTCAATAGAAGCTATACGGTTTTTAGGAATTTTTTCAATTCGTTTTATGATGGAATTCCGAAAGATTTTAGCTGTTTCAACTCCAATTATGCTTCGTATAATTGATTTATGTGGTAAGATTGTCGGTGGCTTCTACATTTTGATAGCTATGATGTGGCGAGATGTTAAAAAAGGTGGTGTTCCGCCACAACAGTTGGAACAGCGTAAAGCGATCGCATATGATCGTCAAATGTACCAAAGAATTAAAGTAGAAAAAATGTCACAGCAAAGTTTATTATATCTAAAATAATGTTTATATTATGTTTACACGTACACAAAAAAGGTTTTGTTAGAATTTAGAAATTTATTAACTATATAAAAACATCGCATTAAATTTGAAGCAGTTATGTAAAGCTGGAAAGTACTTTTGAGTATTTATTTTTTCTAAAAATTATACATAGTTTAAGTTAATTGATTGACAAATAAACGTAGTAATTAAGAATTTTGCGTTTTATTTTTTATCTGGTTTCTTAAAGGCACAAGTAAAAGGTGAACATGAGTGGGAAAACAACTTTTTTCAAAAAAATTCACATGTCAAATGGAGTTTTAAACTTAAAATCATTAAGTTTAATGCAAAAACTATATAAAAATAGTTTGAAGATCTCATATACCTACAAAAAATGAAAACTGCACCCTTCTGAAATTATATTACATTATTGATTTCGATTTCACTGGTCGACAAAATTACGTCTTTTTTTTCTCAAGGATTAAGATGTTTTGATGAGATGTGCCCCTTTAAAAATGTTAAAAGACAACCAAAAACGGGATTTTTAAGACTGAGTTAAAGCATTAAATATAAATGTTTGTCTTCCAGATACAATTTTAGCATCTTATCTGAAAAATTCTCATTCTCATATAAGTTATTAGCCGTTATTTGACTAGCAAACCTTGAATTTAATGCTTTCATTGTTTTGAAAAAATACATTTTAGAGTTAATTTTTGGTGCTTATACGATGTTAACTATCTTCTCAAGTTTAAAACAGCCGTTTCCAACACAGTTCTTAACAAATTTAAAAAAAAATAATATAATAGAATTGTCTTAGCAGTAAAGTAAAAGTAAGTTATTCATTTTATTTACATTTCAATATAACAAATATAATACAAATCATGAATTTAAGAGCTATGGCTAAGCCGTCAGCCTGGTTGGTAAGTTTATAAATGTTTATTTTAAAATTTAATTAAATTTACAATAATCAACAAAAAAAAGAACTAAAGTATCAAACGTATTCTGATATTAATAACATCCTGTACTTGTAAACTGTTTTTAAGAAATTGCTTAGGATTTTCCAGTCACACTCGTTTAGAAGTTGGATAGTTTCCTGCATTGTTAGTGTTTGTTTTCCAAAGGAAATTTGCCTTTGCGCTTTGAATATTGGGCATATACTTATGATATGAAAGCAATCTTCTTTCGATTTTAGGTTGCAAAGCGTACAAAATTGATTAAAGCTTCCATTATAGGGGTTACCATTTAAGGCAATGAGCTCACACCTTGCTTTGAATATCACGGATATTTCATCATAGCTAAGTGAGTCGTGAAAGTAGTTTTTCTTGTTTAGATTAAAATTAAGCTGACTGTATAAAATTCTACTTTCAGAATTCCGAGCCTTAACGATGAAGGCATCTCGAATAGAGTCTTCGTTTTTCTGAATAATGCGGTAGAGTTGGTCTTTCAAATTACGTTGGTTGTTCACATCAATATGTAAGGTTTCCCCACAAGCGTTGCCAATAGATTGCCATCTTTCATACCACCAGTCCTTATTTCGCAACTCATACAAAAGTAGTTTTTTTGAAAGCCTTGATTCCTCATAATGACAGCATACCTTTATTATGAAGTCAGCTTGTGACTTGAGTGTATTTGTCAAGAGTTTTGGTAGTCCGCTTTCCAAGTATATAGCGTAACAAGGCGTATTTTGGGGTAGATTGAAGAGCTTTTTTATGAAATTCCTATGGAATTTCTCAATTTCCTCGTACTCATATGACCCCCAAACTTGAGAAGCATAGCAAAGAGTTGATTTAACCACTGCATTGAATATCTTATATTTTGCAGATAAAATTATTCTTTTGTTGGAAAACACATTTTTCCATGATAAGTTAAGCAAGCTTTGAGAGCTATTGGCTTTTTCGGTTAGGTGTTTGTTGAAATTTAAAGCCGGATTTAGTATAACTCCCAAATATTTGACCTCTTTAGCTGTTTCTAGTAAATGACCATCATAAGTCCATTGCCTTTCATTGTGAACTCTTGGATATCGCGCAAACACCATCATTTTTGACTTCTCTGTATTAATTGTTAGTCCCCATCTTTTGCAGTAACACGATAAGCGATTAATCATTAATTGCATATGTTCTGGTGATTCAGAGAGTATGACAAGGTCATCTGCATATAACAACACATTAATGGTAGTATTTGCAATTCTTACTCCTCCGGGAAGATCATCTACTACGTCGTTTATAAACAGAGAAAACAACAATGCACTGAGGAGACAACCCTGTTTTACGCCAGTATTTGTCTCAAACCATTCTGAATAGGATGTGCCATCCCAAACTGCTGCATTTGTATTAGTGTACATTTCTTTTATCACTCTAATGAAGTTAGAAGATATGCCAAGTTGTGAGAGCTTATAGAAGAGCGCATTTCTGTTAACCAGGTCGAAGGCAGCTTTAAAGTCAACAAAAAATGAGTAAACTTTTTTGTTCCTGGCATGAAACGCTTTGACAATGGATGACAGCGTAAATATCTGATCAATGGTTGAATAATTTTTTCTGAAGCCAGCTTGAAGGTCAGATAGAATATTTTTCCGTTCGACCCACTTTTCAAGTCTCTCTACAAGAACGCCACAGAATATTTTTGCTATTACATTCATAAAAGAAATTCCTCTGTAATTTTCCACAACGTCAAAAGGTCCTTTTTTGTGAATAGGAAATATTACAGACTTTTTAAAAGAAGATGGGATTTCAGCTGTGAAGAAAACTTTGTTGTACAGAATTTGGAGATAGTTAAAGTTGTCTTAGCATAAACTGTTTAACAGTTCTTTCAGATTTTTCAAGGCAGCTGAAATCTAACAACTTATGAAGATTTTTCAAAAATTCTATGAAATACTATAAATATTTCAACTGAATATTGATATCGAAAATCATCAAGAAAAGCTACTTCATGAGTACAATAGCCAGAATCGTAAAAGATTTCAATACAAACAAATCAGATGGGCTGGATGGATCACCGCTATTGTTCTGAAGAGGTGTTCTTCAATGTTGGCAAAACCACTGGGTAAGATTTTTCATCTATCCTTCTCTTCGGGTCTCGTTCAGAGTAGGTGGAAAACAGCATTTATCCAGCCGATTCCCAAAAAGGTGAATCTTCCTAACCCTTCAATTATCTACCGATTCCGACGTCCTTTCTTTCCAAGGTCATGGAAATAAAAATAAAATAAATTAGGTGGAGCAACAGTCCGTAGAGAACCAGGGCCTAGTGACTTACAACTCTCAACCATTCCTGTGTGCGAGTACTGTTGTCAAGGATGGAGGGGACCTACAGTTTAATGCCGAATCCGAACGGCTAATTTGAGAAAGCACTTTTTTCATGACAAGCATTACTCTTGGAGAATTTGTCAATTCCTCGCAAGAGGCAGTACCCGTTTTTTTTTTAAATTAAGGTGGCACAGGCAGGGATCGAACCCAAGACCTCTCGCATGACAGTCCAACGCACTAACCATCATGCCACGGGTACAAGGTCATGGAAACATTGATTAATTATCAGCTCAAGAAATAGCTCAAAGATCGTAGACTTATTAATGACCGTCAGCAAGGCTCTCGTAGAAATAAGTACACTGCTGATTTAAAGGTTCATCTCACCGAACAGTCAAAAAAATCACATCTTTTGGTAAGTTAATTGCGCTTGATATTTCAAAAACATTTGATAGGGTTTGACATCAGGTCCTTTTTTCCAAAATAAATGCCTTTGGTTTCGATGAATCCAACCTTTGTTCGAATAGAAATTACCTTTCACTACAAGCAGTATGGTAGGTTCTAAGTCTGAAATTGACAAAATAAAAGATGATGTACCCCAGGGCTCCGTTTTGTCTCCAATACTCTTTCTTCTTTTTACAAATGATATCTAATCTGCAACTTCTAATCCCATCAATTGTTTCGCTTACGATAGTACTATTAGCTTTTCCGAATTACATCCCTTTTCGTCGGATGTGGAATTGCAACGACAAAATATGTTAATGTCATTAAATTGCGACCTACATAGCACTGTACAATGGGGAATAAGAAACCGAGTAGAATTTATTGCTCAGAAAACCCAATGCTGTCTTGTATCGTTCAACGAAGAGCTCTTAAAATGATTGGTGATAATAATATATTTGATGCCTCACCTGTTTTTAACGTTATTTTATTTTACTCTTTTGAGTTGCATTCCTCCATTTACACCGTAATATTCGCGCTTCTAGGAATGGCCATCAGGTTACCCTTGAGTCCACCTTAGGTCATACTGTGAACTACAGTTATCCGTTCTTTAGTCTTACTACGCGAATGTGGAATGCCTTACCACTACTTGAATAAAATAAAATTTCGAACGAAATTAAGACTCATAGAGGATATTACAGAAAACAAATCATCTGAAAGTTCAAACTCACTGTAAGAAAAAAATATAAAGAAATTGTTCCGGGTGAAATATTTTTGATTGTCTACTCATAATAGTAATAATTATTTTGAACCTTTTTTACATTTAGGCAAATTCAAATAAGAGGTTCGCCGCAGACAGCAGAATTTCGAAAGTGTGGAAAGTTTGATGGGAAAACCTCCAAGTTCAAAGAAGAGAAGCTTAAAATTACAGTAATAAAACTCCTTTTACTTTGTATTTGAATAGTTGTACACTTTTCCTTTATTAATATTAATAATTAAAGTTGCTCTTATTTATTTTTGTTTGTTTTGTTTTCTTCGGTTTCTTTATTGTAGTTCTTACACCCGGTAACTGTATTATTTCTGTATTTTTCAGAAGAAAAAAAATCAAAAAAAAAATCTTTAGCAATCATAAATATTGTGTTTTCTTTTTTGATTGTTTTTTAATGTACAATGTTCTTTTTTTATATTAGTATTTTGTAGGAGACTTTTTAATTGCTTACTTTGTTTTTATTGCCAATTTCCAAAAAGAAACAAACCCTTTTTCTATTTTTTGTATTTATATCAATATTTTTAAAGTATATATACATATATGTATATATATATATATTCCCAAATATTTTTGTTGTTTTATCTTTAATATATAATAATAATAATAATAATAATAATTTGCTAATAGTTAAAATTTGAAAATTTTACAATATACATAGATACATATATATGTATAATTATATTAATATATATGTTTAAATTCATTATAACAAATAAAGGGAATAAACTTTTACATATTTACGTTTTGTTTTCTTCTTTTTTTTGTTGTAAACAAATAAGGTGTTAGTTTGATTATAAACTTTGTAACTTATTTAATTTAAATAAATAATCTAACACAAACACAATATCAAATAACATTAGAAAGTTGATGTATACGTTTATAATTTGTATTATTTATGTAGAATTTAAAAAATAACAGTTTCGTAGATTACACGTTGCATATACAATGAAAGTTATAAATATATGCAAAATGTACATACATTTTAAAAACTATAATTGCGCTGAAAAACAGTCTCAAATTAAAATGGATTTTTTTGTTTCTTACATAGAGCTTTTATTTTTGTCTTTAAATTAGATTTATATAATAATTAATAATCACAAAAACTAAGGTTTTAAACATTAGTTTTTCTGTTGTGAAAAAAGTAACACAAACAAAAAGATAGCTTTGTGAAATAACTTTTCTTTTCTTTATTTTATAAATTTAGTTTTTTTTGTTGTTAATAATATTTACATTTTTTAAATTATTTGTATACATAATAATCATAAAAATTATATTTATATATATATTTTTTTCTTTTGCAATTAACATTTGATTATAATTGGAATACTTTTTATTTATATTTCTATAATAATAACATAATTTATCTAAAATGAGCTTTAAATGTATATCTTTTCAATTTATTTATGGTTTATATTTTATTGTTTTTTTTTGTTTTTGTTTTAATTTTATTTTTATTTCATATATGTACGTATATGTACATACATATATACATAATTTAGTTAATTTAAAAATTATGTAAACATAATTATATATGTATGTATATAAATTTGACTGTTTATCTTAGCTTTCTCTTTGTTTGTTAATAAATTTTTTGAAAATAAATTTTGCTTGGTGATCGAATTCATGGGAAATCATGGTTTGGATGAAATTTGTATGCAGTATTTATCTTTTCAAACAAAGTTGTATTTTAACTTTGCTTTGTACGAAATTACGCACTATACCTACAGTTTGAGTTTAAGGTATTTTAAATACACATATTTGACATTTTACAACAATCTTTTTTAATTTTTAAAATTTTAATTTTCAATAACTTAACTCATAGAACATTTCAACCCATACATATCGAAGGTTGAGGAGAAGGGGCGGTTTATAAGTTCATCGATAACCTAGCATTACCCTTTTTAAACTTTTTAAAGTTCTAAAATCATAAACATAGTTATTTATAACACAAAACAATGTACAGTAAATATATATATTTATTTTTATGAGAGAAATTATTAAAAATATTTAAATCCCGGAAACAGAGGAAAAGGATTAAAAGAATACAAAAAAAAAATGAGAAAACTCAGGAAAACTTAGAAAAAACTACGATAAAGGCTCTTAATTACTTTAAATCATCGGTTTCATCGATAAGATCAGCGTATTGTTCCCAATCGTTGTTAGATGGACTACGGGTGCGAATTGTCGTTTTTGATGTTTCCCCGCCACCTTCACCGCCCCCAGATGCACCGCCGTCTGTAACAACTTCGTATTCTTGTAATTCAGCTTCCAGATCCTTTTCCCACTGTTCTTCTAAATATGGTTTGCATATATTTATTTGTTATAATATATATTATGTATATATATTTATTCTTATTTTGTTTATTTTTTATTTTTTTTTTGTTTTTATAATTTTATAATAATTCCTGTTAGGTAGTCTTATTATTACAAACTTTTATAAATATAACTATACTCTAACAAAATGTTGGTATATAAGGTAGGTATAGTATTTTTATAAATAAAGTTTGTGGTAGATGTAAGTTTTCTACTTTAATAATGACGTTGATCTGAATGTAATGATTTGACAGAAAATACAAAACAAATAAAAACAATGTAAAAGAAGTAATAAAATTGGAATAAAAAGAAATTTTATGTATAAAATGTATTTTTTTAAATTAAAATGTGCAGTGCAAAAGGAATTTAATAAGTGACAAAAATGAATGCAAGTGAAGGTGTTGTGATGTGACTTTGAAAAAAAAAAAAAAATCTTGCAAAGCTGTAGCCTATATCGAAAAAACATAAATCTCTATGAAAAGTAAACAATATAATATAATTTAATCACTGATTTGTTTTTCTATCATGCTATGGGCAATATGGAAAAATTAATTTTAACAGTTTGTGGTTAAAAACATAAGTTGGAAAAAGTGTTTTTTGTAATTTTAAACACTCACAAAAGAGTTTTGAGGAATTGTCTGTTTTTGTAAGAAGCGTGTGCTTTTTTTTTTTTTAAACAAACAAAATATTACCGGAGGTGGTGGTGGGGACTTTTCAAACGTTTCTTTAATAAACAAAAAAAAAAACCGTCAAAAAGAAATTATTCTAGGCCCGATAAGCGAAATAATTTCGCTTTTCAAAAACTGGATTTAAATCAAAGCTTAGCAAAAAGCAAATTAAAATGCAGACAGACAGATTTTACACGGTGTATGTATAATAATCAAAATAAAAATAGTACAAATTATGTATATTTTAAGTGCCTTTTCACAGCAAATGAAGCAGAAGTTATAGTTTATAGCATAAATAAAATTAAATAAAAAGAACAACATTGAATATATTTTATGTACATATATGCATATTTGTCATTATTCACACATATACATAAAAATTATTATAAAGATAGCAAAGAGAATTTTCAGAAAAAAACTACATTATTTTTAAAAGTTCAAATCAATTCAAACTCATTTCAAATTCAACGTATGCTGAAAGTGTGTTCGATTGATTTTGTACTTTTTTTTAAGTTGGTTTAATTAAATTACTTGTTCTGGATTGTAGTTTTTTTTCTTCTTAATTTAAAATAAATTTAATTATACAGAGAAATGGTTTTAAAATGATAATACAAAGAAAAACAAAAAACAAATAAAAACATTTTAGAGA
This sequence comes from Eupeodes luniger, assembly GCA_951509635.1. NCBI lineage: Eukaryota > Metazoa > Arthropoda > Insecta > Diptera > Syrphidae > Eupeodes > Eupeodes luniger. The sequence goes on along the minus strand of OX608073.1, from coordinate 95,561,324 downwards.
TAAAACAAGGATAGCACTCAATTGGTATTTTGTGTGGTGAGTTTCAAAACTAAAATCAGAAACAAACTAAAACAATAAAATAAAAATTAAGAAATCGAAATTTAAAACAGGTTCGTCAGAAAGATTGTCCTAAAGAATTTTGTGCTCTTATTAGCTGTGTTTAAGATTGCAATTTTGTTTATTTTTTTTTAACATTATGTATGTTTGTCAGATTGCTAAAATATTCATTATTCAATGTCTAAGGTGGAATAACTTCCAAAAAAACCTTTTGCAAACTGCATAATTAAATGTAAAGTAATATTTGTGTACAAAGACTAACAAAAACTAAGTTTAATTCAGTATGATTCTCATGGCCAAATATGCATATTAACTTATAATTAAGTTATAATTAGTATTCAGCTTCGCAGCCTCATAAAATAATATCAAATGGAAAATCGTTATTGTTACTCTGGTAGGATTTGATTTTATACATTATATGTGTGTTGTAGTTGAGACTTTTAGTTTTAATGATTTTTTTGAATTCTCTAAGTTTTTTAAAATAAAAAAAAGTCAAACGAACAACAAGCAGGAAACAATAACGAATAAAGGCGCTCTAAAATGAAGCGTTTTAACTACACACTTTAAGATTATGACATTTTCTATTCGTCGGTATTTATATTTAAGTACGCATTATAAATCTAAAATAGTATGCCAACAACTCTGAAATAGCTGAAGCAAGCTCTTATTTTTTTAGATCATGGTTCCTAGACAAATTGAATCTGAATTATATAAGTTTTTTATATATAAGGTAGGTATATAAATATAATGCACTATAAATTATTAAATTTTTGATAACATTATTAAATTTTAGCAAAACGACATACATTTATATAAATAACAAAAGGCATTTTTATAACAATATATAAGTAATTCCTTAAAGAAAAACACCAATTTTTTTATTTACTAAACGTTTAAACAATAATCATAGAAATATCTACAAAATATATTAATTATCAAAAACACATACAAAAACAAATAAAAATAGAGTTGCCAATAAAAACGAAGAAAAGAATGAATTTATTTTGCTGTTTAATATTTTTTATTTGATGAGATTTTAAATGAAAAGAATAAATATCAAAGGGATGAATTTTGTTTAAAAAAAAAAAAAAAAAAAAAACAAAATTAACGAACGAACGTGAACAGGAAAATACACACAGACATTTAAAATTTTTATTAAGTAAATTAACAATAATTTCGATAAATTCCTAAAAATTTTGATATGATTTTTTTTTCTGTTTTATTTTTTTGTTCTAACAAACGAAATAAATGTAATGTAAACTTACCACACAAAATTTTGTATATATATCTGTATTTTTATGATTTTTTTTAATGTTTTTTATTTTTTTATTTTATAATTAATCGTTAATCCATTCAATCTTCTGAAAGATGAATTGAAATAAAAAAGAAACAAATATATATGATTTCAATACTTATAGAAGTAATAATATATCTTTTTTGTTTTGCAGATTAAATTTTTGTAATTTTTGGAAAATGGGGAAAAATATAATCGAATAAAACATAAGTCATAAACAAAATTCTCTACAAAGAAAAAAACAAAAATTGAAAAATACAACATGGAAAAGAACATAATATAAGCAATGCATATTTAAGAGCGAATTTATTTATTTTTATCAAATATTATAATTTTAAATTTTGGGTTAAATTTGAAAATAAAAGTTGTTTTTTTTCTTAAATTTTAAATCACGATAAAAATTAAACTCAATACAAGTTTAAGCAGGTTTAATTAAAGATTTTGCATAGCTTAGTAATTTGTGGTTTTTGTGGTTGTTTATTTAGTCAGAGAAGAAATTTAGTTAGTCTGTTTAAGATAAATTGAAGCATTTTTTTTATTTTGAAACTCTACAGATAGCATTACAAGAAAGTTGGAGTTTTAGTTCGTGCGTTTTCATGATTATTTCGAAACCATTACTAACAATTCAAGTGGAATAATATCATCATTCTTATCGTTATAATTCATTTAATCAAATATTATGCCATATTATATCACGATGCAGCATCTTTGATAACTTTCGTTAATTTGTTTGTATAAATTAAAAAAAAAAAAATATTTAAAAATCACTCACTTTTGCCTACAGCATTTTTAACCACATTGATTATTTAAATATTGAATGTTTTTTGAAAAAAAAAAAACAAAAAAAAATATGATTGAAAAATAAGCAAAACCATAGATCACTTGAACGTGAGTAAATATAAATAAAAGAAAAGAAAACTTAATCTGAATTATGTTATTCATGTGGTGTGTCTTTTTAGTGAATGTTTGTTTGACATTTGGAAAAGTAACAAATAATGCTAAAGTCTAGCAATTATCCTAATAATAATCTAAAAATGCAGTTTATGAATGTTATGTTATTTCTATTTAATATATATTTTATCTGGGGAACTCCAATGAAATGTTGTTTGAAAGAAGTGAGAGGTTTTGTAAAGATTTCCCAAAATGCAATTAAGATGCTTTTATTTATTATTTTAATTCTTATTGTTAAAAACTATATTCTATCGTCTGCTTAACGCATTTTTTAATGTTTTTTTTTCATTTTCATAACTTTATTTTTAACTTATTTTTCTATACATATATTTTGTAAATGTATATTTTAAAAGAACGATATTTTCTTTTCCAGTTTATTTGTTTGTTGGTGTGATAATAAAGTAATACAAATAGTTGTTTGTTTTTAAAGATATATTTAGTATTTTAATACTGTATTGCATAATATTAATATTCTTAAGCTGTTGAGAAAAAAAAGAAGAGAAAAAGATAAATCATAACATTATGTACAGAGCTTAATTGAACTTAATTACGACTCAATCAGATAATTTTCTTTAGCTTTCTTTGATTATGAATCATAAAAACGAGAACTGTGGCTTAAGAAAGTGATAAATATTATTTTATCTTGATGTTTCATGCTGAATATTATTACCAATATTTATATGAATAATCAGTAACAATATTCAGCAAAATATGAAATATTTATTATCTTTTTTTTTGTAAATAGTTAGGTCCGTTTAAGACTTGAATTATATTGCATAAGAAGCTACACATTTCTCGCCAACTGATCTACCAAAAATGTACACAACATAAGAATAAAATGATAACATTATTAGTTGCAGAAATATATATGTATATATATATTAAGATATCATTGTATTGAATCGCTTTATATATTTATTTTTTTTTATTTAAACAGGTCGCCATTTTTGTTATTTAATTTTTTGTGAGGAATATAATTGTGGGGACAGGATACGGGTTATATTCTCTATGCTATCTCAGTGATTATGTGTTCTTTTTTGTTTTTACTGTATAAGTCTTCACTTTAAGTCAAATTTTTTCGTTTTTTTTTTAACTATTTAAAACAACAACTATTGAGTTATTTTGAATTAAAGTGAACACTATAATTCTATTTTTTTTTTGTTTTAAAGGACTTTGAGGGAAAATTATTACTTCAATAAATGCATATTAGATTTCTGCAAGCGTTGGTTATAAGTAGAGTTTGTGAAAGATAATAAATTAACAAGCCTTTCAAATTGTCCGTAAATGGAAAAGGAAGCATAGCCATTTTTATATATATATTATATATATAAATATAGTATTAAAATATGATACAAAAATTTTAACTTTAAAGCGGGCATTTTAAATACAACAAATACAACTAGTTAATAGATTTTTATTTTAAAAAATGATGATCTTTAAGGCCCTTGTAGCTTATTGTTCGCGTCATTTTTTTTTGTCAAATATTCGGAAGTGCATGGCAAGAAAACCAAAAGAATGAAAATTAAAATAAATATTTTATATTTATAAAAAAAAAACTTTGCCGAAAATTAATTAATGGTTAAAACGTTGAAACAGAACTTCTTAAAATGGTTAAAAACGTTGATGCTATGTGAGTAATATAATGCGAAAGTAAACAAAAAATAAAAAACTCGAAAACTGAATGAAAGAATGAATAGAAAATGTTATTAAGTAACGAAGATGTATTTAAGTCAGTCAATACTGTTAGATGCGTTTCATTAAACAATTTAAATAAAATTAAATGTATGAAAAGAATTCTTTAAAAATTTAAAGATGACAAATATTGAGAATTTTGTCCAGTAACAAACAACTACTCAAAACAAAAACGATGAAAACTAAGAAAAAGCAGGACTGGCTCGATATTTAAAACATAATTCTTTAGGAACTGAAAAAGTTGCTTGGAGCTTCAAGTTGCAAATCGATTTCCGATGGAAAAAAATTGTTTTACAAATCAAGCGAAATCAGGGCAGGTAAAGGTGGTGTAAGGAAGTAGGTACGATCGGTTATATTAACATATTCGTTTAACCTTATTTTAGGTAACCTGCCACTGATTTTTTCTGGAATTCACAGGAAATCTTAATTTAAATAGGTACCCAAATTTTGAGGATGTTGATTGTCTTGCTTTTCTAACTTTAAGAAATAGTTTTAGTCATTTGTTGTGCCTTTATTTTAAATTTTCGTCGTTGCCTTTAATGTCTAGGTCTAGGAAGAAGAATTTATAAGCAATGCAGGTACCAATATATTTGTTAGTTAATTTGGTATATTAAATGATATATGTACGTGTGTGTTGATAATATTACTGTTAATATACGATCGATAAATTGACATGAAAAATATGACAAACAAACTTATACCCTTGAAGAAAATAAAAGTAAAATTAAGAAGTTAAAAAATAAATTAAAACAATCTTACCGTTGTTTTCTAGAGCTTGCTGCGTCATACTGTCGATACCGAGTCTACGCATTCCATCCTTAATTTCTTCTAAATCTGTTTCTGTAGTTTGAAAAGTATCCGAAACAAATTCCGATTCAGAAATAAGTTTTGCTTTTGATTTTGGAACTGAATTTTCATTATTATTGCTCTTCATCGATTTCTTTGATTTTTGTTTATGAGTTTTCGAATTTTCTTTTACATTTCTACTATCATCTTGCCCCAATTCTGGGGCAGGAGTATTTAGACTTGACGATGAATTTGTTTCGGAAGTTTGCACTTTAGCTTTGTTTTTTTTTTTTTTTTTTAATATAATTTGTTTTTATATTTTTTGTTTAGGTTTTTAAGGTACATATATAATGTCAGTTGTAGAATCCAGTGTTTTGATATAATTTGAGTGTGATTTGTGTGTTCCAATAACAAAAAAATTTTAAATGAAAAAAAAAAATAAAAAATACAATGAAAATCAAAATATAAACATAAAATAAATAAAATAAGGAAATGAATAACGCAACACAAAATATTAAATAACAATTTTTTAATGCCGTATAACATGGTGATGCTGATTTTCTCTTACATTTTAAACGGTTTTATATGAACTTAACGGGAAATGACAAATTAAATACAAATTATTTATGGAATGAAAATGACGCACATTGGTTTAAGCTATACAAAAAGCTTTTTAAATATTGATGGCTCATCCTAAAAATTTTGGTTAAAAATTATAATTTTAACTTTCAGTTAGCACATGCAGAAAATAATCTTGAGCTTAATTGTTGTAAGCCAAAAAATAAATTTGGAGAGACAATATTTGTCAACTTGTTTACAGCACCAAGGCCTTACTGGATTTGATTCAAGTATTTGTATTTAAGTTTTTTGTGTTACTGAAATAGGTTACTGCTTACAAATTGTCGTAACACTAATTACAAAAACATTCTTTTTTGTTTTAAATGAAGCCACCAAATTTAAAAATAAACTTTTGCCCTGAGTAAGGACCCGTTTTTATATTAAGGATTTTTTTTAACAAAAGGAAAACTATAAAATGAAAATAAAAAAATATGCATCAAAGTTCAACATCTAAAACATCTACGTTTATAGTTATATTATATTTAAGAGTTTACTTTTATTTTTTTTTAAATATAGAAAAAGGAGAAAAGCAAATTTAATATGTTGTTAAAATATTTACACAAATGCAAAAAATTAAATTTTTTTTAAATTATGGGTTATAGGTTTGTTGTTATTGGGAGGCTTTAAGAAATTAATAAAACAACTCAAACATTTCCTCATTTTCCTTAACAAAAATTAAACAAATCAAATATATACATATATTTATAAACATTTGATTTTACATTTTATAACATAGAAACAAAAATATTATAAGAACTTAAACCAAAACAGACTTGAAACAAAAATACAAACAATAAATTAGAACTTACCATCTTCGCTGGAAGCCTGACCAACGCCATCAACTCCCAATGTTCCCAATTCTGCTGCTTGAATAATTAGTGAAACGCGATAGAAGTAATTTCTCCAGAAGTTCTCTTCTGTGATTCTGTGGCAAAATGAAAAATAAAAATCATACATAAATAATAATTAAAAGCAAATACATAAATGTATTATTTAAAAGGAAGTCTTGATATACATTTTAGGTACAAGTTCGAATCGCATTTTTTCAAGAGCTTGATCTTCGGCCATTATTGCAATGGCTGTAGGATATGCAGTATCGTAATCAAATTGGAAGTCGACGCCAGCTGGTGGAGCACGAACAAAGTTACGACGATCCAATGATAGACCCATGATTTCTTCCTTGATTTTGGCTTCGTTACTGTGTCCAACCCAGGGGGCCTGTCCAGATTCGGAGCCACCTTGTCCCTTAATAAATGCTTCCTGCTCTTTATTGAATTCACCAAGTATTGTCTGAAATCATTAAATGAACGTTTGAAAAACGTGTTTATGTTGTACTTATGTATTTAAAATAAAATTAAGTTGAATGTTTCAACCGTTCAAGTATTCGCTTTTACTTACATTATCCTTAACAGTTTCTTTTATTTTGGCTCCTGCTTTGTTAACAGCTGAATATAAGAATGAACCAAAATGTTTGGCACCTTGTGTAACTTTTGTTGTTACTGGAAAAATAAAAACATAATATTTATTGTCACACTAATCAACAATTGTATTTTATTGGATCACAACAGACAAAAGCAGTTTACAAAAAAAGTATATTTGTTTAATGTTAGACAAATATGTATGTCTAAGAAGTAGCCTAATATTCTGCTGGTGTAAAATGACAAATTCTCTAATTCTGATTTTCGTTTTATTACATCTAGTAGTTCGTTAAGGAAATTTTTTTATATTGTTGGAAATTATTTTTGGAAGCTTATTAATGTAACCACTAATTTATGTACATATTCGTAACGCGAACTTAACGCGAATAATTATTGTTTGCTTCAGAATTTGGTTTTTGGAAACTAAATAAAGTATTCATTCACATCAGTGTCATACTAGGCTTTTCTTGTGTTTTAGTAAAATACAGTTATGGCCAAAATAATAGTAACAAAACTAAATTTTTGGTAATTATGTTTTTAGCACTTGTCTAAGGCATTCAATGTAACCATTTAATTTTATCTGTAAACATTTTGTTAATGTTTCTTAATTTGTGATTTTTAAAAAGTAACATTGGTTATCAAGATTTTATGTCCAGTTATTAAAAATACCACTTAAAAACATACATTTGTTTCCTTTGAAATCAGATCATTGGATACTTTTTGGAGTCGTTATCCTGCTAAAAAAAATTTCTAAGAGGCACATTACTATAGAAAACATTTTATAGCATGTATATACTGTACATACACATACATATGCGACTAACACACATTTTTCAATCCATTCCAAATAAATAAATTTTTGTTTCAATACTCTCTCACTTTACTTCAGTTCACTTCTTGTTTACAATTGCAGGTGAAAAAAAAGTTAAACTCAAAACAAAGGAATGTTTCTATTATTTTGACTATAGCTGTATTTATGACCATTAATGTGTACCTTTAATACAAAATTAATTAATGTGTAAATTTTAATTAAAAAAATATTTAAATCAAGTAAACTGTTTCGATTAACCCATTTATGTTTCTTTTTTGATGTCTTTAAAAATCAAAATTCATTTGTAAAAAAAAATAAAATAGTAATTTGTAAAAATTAAAATAGCCAATTAGAGAAAATTTTGATTTTTTTAAACATACTTTTATTTTCTCCCTTACCCTGTCCAATTTGGCCATCATCTGTTGGAGTACCACCACCTGATGCAGGGTGAGAGTCAGCTCCTTCTGTGGCACTGTTTTAAAGAAAAATACAACAAAAAACATTAACAAAATTGATTCACGTAAATTGTCTAATCACATTTATCCAATAAATGTACACATAAAATGCAATGACCATTTTATACGTGCTGGTTAAAAAACTGATATATTTTCAATTTAAACATTTAAAAATGAAAATACTTATTACTTCTTTATACAAAGAGAATATGTATAATCAAATTTTCTTAATGAGTTTATAATGTGTTTAATCAGTAAAATATATCATACATTTAGACACAAAGTCTTAAGAGTAGAAATTAAGAGAAATAGAGGGGAAATTGTCTAGCAAAAATAGATGTTTAAGTACTTATTATTTAACATCAAAACAGATTCTACTTCGAGTATTAAAATGAGATGCAAACATTTTTTTTTTTTTCAAATTCATAAGTCCAAAAAAGATATATTCGTATTTAGGTTCAAATCATTTATAGAAATTTCATCTACAAACAAAAACAAACACTTCAAGTTTCTATTAAAAAATAATAGATTTACAGTATACAAAAAATAGTTAAAGAACACAAAATTAGCTAATTAAATAGAAAAATAAATTGAAGCACAAAAAAAAAACATAATTAATATCTATAAAAAATAATAAGAAAACACATAAGTTAAGTTCTACTAACAATAATAATTCTAATGGTGATTTTTTAATGGGCCGTACACAAATGATGGAATTTGATATTATGTGCTTTTAATGCGTTATCATCTTCAGATATTTATTTTGCTGTGTTGCTTCAATAAACTAAATGAGTGAGAAATAATAAAGAAAATACAAAAGAAAAGTATATAATGTATAACAATAAATTAATTACTAGTTATGTGAATAAATTCTATCCGTTCTTTAAAATGTTTGTAATTAATATAAATTAATACTTATTTAGCTGTTTTTTAAAGATTTAATAATAAAAAAAAAAGAAATTAGTTTGAAAATAATTTAATTTATTTTATGATGGCACTATTCACATTAAATTAAATTCATTAAGTAAGGCAATTCATTTTATTTCAATTATTTATTTGGTAACTCTACTTTCAGTTTTAAAAAAATTTTGGTTTGTCCAATAAGTTGATGTTTTAATAATAAAATAAGCAAAAAAATTTCTTATTCAAATTTTAGTTAAATGTCAAGAATTTTGCAAAATATTAAAATTAACTTAGTTCTAAATTTTATCAAAATAAATGTTCAAAAAAATGAGATATGAATGTGAATGCCGTGGATACCTAAAATCAAAGGAAAACATTTAATTTCTATAATTTTGTTTATAAAATTGGATTTTAAATATATTATAAGTAATTTCAATCAATAAAAAATACTCTCGGGAAAAAAAACAAGTAAAAAAATTGCAAAATGTGAAATTCTGCGAAACAACATTCTATTTTTATGTTTAAACCTTTACAAACTTTTAATCTATTTGGAATATGATTATATTATAGAAAAAATGAACTATACAAAAAAATTCTTTTTTTTTTGTCGACTATTTATAAATTGGATATATTTTGGAATGCCAATTCAAATTAAACAAAAAATAAAACAAACAGAATAAAAGCTTTGTTATTTAAAAGCAAAATGCTTATTATTAATATTGTATTATATAATATTATTAAAATATTTTTTTTGTATTAAAATAAATTTTTAATAAAAACTTATCTTTAAAAAATATTAGTGTATAACAGTTAAATACCATTATTCCGTCATTAAATGTTTGGCCCATACCTAATATACCTCGACTTGTCTTCATCATCACCACTAACTGCAGCAGCAGCTTCATATCCACCCTGTTCCGCGAGCCCTTCTACGTTACCTTCTTCACCGGCACCTTTTCTTAAGCCAGGTATTGATGGCATAGCTGGCATTGCTGGCATGGCCGGCATAGAGGGCATTGCCGGCATTGATGGCATAGCTGGCATCGATGGAATAGAAGCATTTCCTAGCCATCCCTTTACATTTGAAAACATTCCACTGTAATATAAATTGAGTAGAGTTAAGAAAAAATAGATAAAATCTGCAATTTATTTTGTTTATATTACAGAAACAAATTTTATAGAAATTAATTTGATAAAGTTAAATAAGAAACCCATTTTCATTAAAGTTAGAATGCACATATTGAAATAAGAAATATTAGATTACTTTTAGTTAAACAAACAAAAAAAAAACGAAAACAAAAATCTTACCTCTCAAATAATGATGATACCAAATTTTTTCTAAACAAAGAAATAAAAATGTATAAAAATAAAAACTAATAAAAATAAAAAAATTATAAATTTAAATTAAAATTATGACATATATGTACGAGTATGTATGTATGTTATCCTTTTTGTTCTTTTTTTATATTTTAGCTGATAGAAATACAAACAATGATTTAGAAAAATAATTATGCATACGAGTACATACAAATTAAATAAATGATGTGCAGCAACAGCTTGTAGAAAACCATGGCCTAGTACCTTACAACTCTCAACCAATCATGTGTAGTAATGTCGGGGATGGAGTTTTTATGCCTCATTCGAACAATTAATTTGAGTTAGACCTTTGCATGACAAGAACTACTCTTGAACCTAACATAATCTACAGTTACTACTTCACACTACACAGGAGTGCATACTACTTAAAGTTATATTTTTCGAAACTTCCTGATATAATATTTTACAAATATTTTTTCGAAATAAAATGATATATTTTTTGGAAACAAAATGATATATTTTTTCGAAACAAAAATATATATTTTTGTTTAAAAAAAATATGTTTTACAAACTGCGACCTTGTAGTGTCCTTGACACTCACTAAGTACGTTTTTAACAATTCTTGCTAATAGTGCTTATTGTTAATATAGTAAACATTTTTTTTTTTTTTTTTTGTGAAAGGAATTTATTGTTTCCGAAAACTTATCAGTAAAATGAGGAAAAAGAAGATAACCAAGAAATTCAAAAAAAATTATACCGATTACAAAATATTGTTTTGATTTTGAAGAAATATATATGTATATGCATGGATATTAGAGTATAGTAGAAACCATATACAAAGCTCTTTTGTTTTTGTATTGATAATAAAAAGATATTGAGTTCTTAACATCTGCATTTATCCTATAAAAGTTCTTGGCACAATAGAACAGCATAACCTGCTACAAACCCATAGGTGTAAATTGGTTGGCATAGTTTACTACAATACTATACACATATCTCAATGATTTAATAATAGCCTGCAATGGTCATTCTTTTTTTGATATTGTGCCCAATATGGCAATATACAGACATTAATATTTATTGAAAGAATTTAGGTTACTTAATTCGATTGTAAATTTTATTTTTGGTTGTGTTCCTTTTTACTGATAATATTAAAACATATTGCACCGATATATTTTTGTATGCTGATTGCAACAAAAATATAGCATTGCTGAAAACTTACATATATGCAACAAGTCATAATGTAATGGAAAAAGAAGAAGTAAGATGTTTTAGCTTGAAGTGATACCACGGAAAATAACACCAATTTTTCTGACTCAATTTGGTTGTTTTTATTTATATTCTTATTTTTAATTTTATCACATCAAATAATTATGTCTTAACCTAATACCTACATACGTCTACATCTTTTTTTTCCTTTCACCCTTAATTAAATTTGACCTTGAAATGTTCTGTAATAAATTATTATGAAAGGACTTAAAATAAGATAAAATGAGCTTAAATAGTAAAAGCCTCAGTTGAAAAAAAAAAGAAAAACTCCAGAACCCTTTAAGGTTTAAATAAATTGGTTGATTAGAAATCGTGTATTTTAGTCGTTTGTTACTTTAAACAAATGATTTCATACAAAATGTAATTATATTTGTATATAATTGACGTGTGTACCTAAGGAAAATCATATTTTATAGATCAAGATAACCAATTTTATTAGTTTTTTGTTCTACTTATTAACGACAAGGAGTTGACTTTTCAAAAAATCGTCGTCTAATTCCTTGTTATAGAAAGTTACACACCCCACATGTAGAGCAGATATGACGTTTGTTTATCGATTGGGGTGGGAGTGGGTGAGATTTGTTACAGTGGAGCAGAAAAAAAAACAATGAGAGAAATCTTTTAATCTTGAAATGAGAGAACATTTCCAGTGTCACTTCTTAACACGAACTTAAAACTTAGGTTTTTTGAAAACTACATATGTGTAAATTTGAAATGTGCGTATTTCTTTCTATTTACTTCATATTGCATATCAGTATATTCACAAAGAGGATTAAAGTAACATTAAAAAATAAAATGATATTATTATCTCTACTTTTTCCATTAGAAATTTTTCTTTACTTATTGAAATTCAATACGCTTGACATTCAATATTTCGTCTTTATTACTTTGGTATGCGCTTGCTTAGAATTTCAAGAGAATTTAATATAGAAACATATTTGAGAATGGTATAAGTCAAAATTGGTTTTGAAATCTGAGGGGGTTAAGGCAAGTACCTTTGAAATTTGATTGTTATTTTTTTTTTTCTTTAAACAACTACAAATACAGACGTACTTTTAATAAATTGTTATTAAGCTCATTGAAATGAATTCGAAGTAAGAAATATGCTTAGAAAGTAGAAAGTGTGGTAACAACTCAGAGGCGTAGGAATCACTATTCTTTGAGCCATACTGAAAAAGAAAAACAAGAATTCGTTGGATTTACATATATACATATTTGTCCACCAAAAAATGCATGTATTTAATTGATTATTTTAAAATTTTCAAGTGAAACATCTTCCTGAAAGATTTTACCCAACACTGCAATTGATATCCCAATTATGTTTTATTAAAAAAAAGACATTTTTTTTCGTTGACTATAATTAACTAACAAACATTTTTAAATATGCAAAACATGAGATTATTAAGATATAAAAAATACATATATGTAAACATAAGGTAGGTAAGGGGTGTAACAAAATAAAAAGTATAGAAAAGAGCACATAACTCTCTTTTCCAATGAAAATGGAGGTCAAATCCAATCTGGAATCATATTATTTCTACGAAACCTTCGATGGTTCAAGGAAGTTTTCCACGATGAATGCTCATTTCGAAATTAAGTTGTACATTTCTGTAAGCATTAGATATTTTTCATTACTTTTTTAGAAAAGTATTCAATATGTTAAACTTCTTTTTAAGTTGGTAAAATTAAAAAAAAATTAGGCTACTTTTTTTGGCTGAACGAAAGCTCAACTTTTTTTTAATTTGAAAATTCAGCTGCTAAAAACGAAAACATACTTTTTTCAAAGCTAAGATTTTTTTGATTTAAAAAATACTTTTTGGTTATGACATAAGAGAATTTACTAGCCTTTTAAATACATTGTCAAGCCTCTTATGTGCGCTACTTTGGAGTTTTATGATTCTTCAAATTTAGTTCAAAAAGGTAGTTCCTTTTTAAAATTTTGGCAACCTTGAAACGACTCTGAATTGCGCAGTTTTAAGACTCAATATTCTATGCATGGACTTAGAAAATTGATAGCTTGAAACTTTTATAATCCTTAAAGGAATTGTTTTTTTTTTTTCTTTTAAATAAAGTAAAAGCAAGTTAAGTTGTCCATTTTTTTAGGTAAATTTTGATTTTTCTAAGGCAGAAAGTAAGAAAGAGTTTGTTCGTTATTGGAACATCCATTCCTTAGAGATGAATGAAATATACACATTAAAAGGCCAAGGGGCTTGAAAGAGAGCATACTCTCTCCTGGCCCCCACCCCTAAGACTATATTGAAGAGAGGCAGTTAACTTTTCATTGGAAGTCCACGAGGCAGAGAAAAATCGATTTTTTCTGCAATGTCGGAAGGGTGAATCTGGAAATTAGAATATATGTATGTACCTCCTTGAAACAAGTTTTTTTTTGCAAAAATAGCATATTTTTAAGTTTTTCTTTTAGAAGATTGATTTGTGAATTGTTTAGTATAATTTACCTCTTCGCTGCACCATCTTCATCTAGACCTTGTTCCATACCAGCAGCAGCTTGTTCAGGGTCGACAGCTGCGACTGGAGCTGGTTCAGCCTGTTCTGTAGGATTTGAATTTGGAGGTGGTGCTGGGACGTCTTCATCCTGAGGATCGCCTTTCACAGACCCCATCCATGATGTTACTTGATTAGTTAAGCCCGAAAACATTGTTAATTGAGATAGAAAAAGACTTTTCTAGCTTTTTTTATATTCGTTTGAATTGAAGATAGTTAGCACTTGATAAATAGGTACACTTCACTTTATATATTATGTATACTGAAAAAGATGGAACTTCACTTATGCTTCAAGTGAAGGAATTTTCACAAAATTCCTTGAGAAGGAAATTTGCACTCAACCTTCGGAATGTAACTTTTAGTCTAGGTAATATCAAAAACCCTAATTGGATTTCCAGAGAATGAAAAAACTCAAGTTTTTTTTTCTTCAAATTCTATACTATATAATTGGTCACCGAGAGGAGTATTTGGTGTTTGTCCTGTTTGAAGCGAAGGTCCTCTGAAAACTGTTGGAATAAAAGAAAACTATGTCGAGTCGACGTTGCGTTGATGAAAAGCTGGAGAATTTTTTTTTGGAAATTCGATGGAAGAAAAGATGGTCTCTTTTTCTGTGTGTAGTTGATTTAATAATGTATTGATGTATAGTAATGCAATATTATCTATTGCGCATGCAGACGACTTTTTACTTTTTAGAAGAAAACCACTTTGCGACGTCGCAAGATAAATATGTTTTGTTTTTAATCGTTTTTATATAAAACAAAAAGGAAAGGAAGGAAACCAAATTGCGTTTTTTCTGTTTTTTGGTCAAAATGTCTTTTGACACTTTGACAGCTAAAGCAAATACAGTAGGAACCAACAAACGCGATAGTCGTTGATTTTGTATTGAAGTGAGCTTGATGCTAAAGTCGATCCAATGTAAACTTTTCATTCAGTTGGATTCTGAAAAGTATTATTTTTTCAAATGGATTGTATATTTTAATCTCGCAATCAACTCTGAGTTAACCCCTCAAATTTGTCGAGTTAACTCTGGTTTAAATACAAATGTTTTAATTTGATACTGAAATTGCAATTGAAAAGTTATTTTTTCTTCTTTTTGTGTAAAAATAAATAAGTTTTTGTTGCATTCATACTTCGATTTGAGCGATGGGAGTTTATACGAAATTTAAAGTTTAACTCTTTTGAGAAGAAAAAGACTTGTCAAATCGCAGCCAAATCATTTTAATTTTTTGGAGAAAATGTTAGAATTTCGTATATTCATTTTGTATAATTTAAAAAAACAACAAATGAGAATAAAAACAACAGCTGATGGCTGTCAACCAAAATGTCAAAATCTATCGACTTCGATTGTTTTTTGACAACTGAACCAAAATGAACCAAATTATAATAGCACTCATGAGGTTAAAATTAAACCCCCATTGAAAAACTTGTTCGTGAGTTAATTCTGAATCCCGAGCAATTTATCAGTCCGCTACATTTTGACAGCTCAATCATTTTTACAATGAAACAAAAATATGAAATTATATCTAGAGCTCCGTACCACTCGGCTAAAATGCTTTGCAAAATTATAGCTTGATAAAGTTTTGAAAAGAATTTAGTACTGAAACTAAATTTTAGCTTGAGCTGCACCCCACGCGTAAAAAACTGTATATATTACAATCTTTTTGGAGACATTAGGTCTTTTCGCAAAACCATAACGCCAATAATTCTAAAATGTCATAAAAACCAATATTGGTCACTCAGCCCAAAAACTTAAACAAAGTTCCCCAAAAAACCAAAAGCGAATGCAGTAACCCAAAACTAAATTTTAAATAAAAGAACACCCAAATTATTAGTTGTCATTTTGTCCAAAAGAATTTTCAATTTTGAATTTGGGTTTTATGATGTAGAGGTTGGACCTTGTGACATTTATTTTGGAAATTACGAAGGTTATGATTTCTATCGTTTCTTATGTCTTATCACCCAACGACACACAACCCGAATCACAAAATGACATAAAGTCCCAAAAGAGAAACGTCGTAAGAAATATCACTAAGAAAACGTCAAGAAGCCCAAATAAAATGTCATATCACCCAATGTCGTAACGTCCAAATTTAGAAATATCGCAGCGTACACAAAATATCGTTAACCTGCAACCCTCCTGCTTGGGCTCACTTAATCTGGATTAAAAGAAACTTTGCATACGCACAACCTCGCACCTACCCAAGCAGGAGGGATCATGCTCGCCATACATATTTCACTGTTGACATATAGGAAATTTTTTAAAAAATAGCTAAATCTGTCAAGATACTAAACGTGCATTCAAAACTTTCAAAATTCAAGCTACCAAACATACCTGATAAATAACATCAAACGTACCTGATAACAATAAAGTCTGTTCAGTGACGCTGTGCTGGACTGTTCTAGACAGAAAAGTACAGCTTTTTGCTGTTCATTGAGGTTTTTTCTGTGCTGAACTGTTCTACTTTCCTGTTCATTGACAAACCTAGAACAGTTTAGAACAGGATTTTCTGTTCTTGCTTTTGAGTCAGATCAGGTTAGAACAGATTCGTGAGAAATGTCAAAATCGAAGTTGTCATTTTTTTTGTTTACGTTTTGATTTGGTTGTGCTTTGTGTTTTTTTTCTCGTGCTTTAAAAAAATTAAAATAAAGTTATTTTGCCAATTTGTTTAATTTGTTTAATAAAATAATTATAAAATACATTTTTTTACATTTTACATAAATAAATCTTTTACATTTCATCAAAGAAAAGGTAATAACATTCGTCACACTTTCATTCCAATCATCTGAAGAGGAATCCGTCGAAAAATCACTATCGGTGTCTGAACCACTAATATTTTCATTTAGTATTATCTTAGCAATCACTTGATTTTCCATTTCAATAATTTTTAATAATATTTTTCACAGTAAAAACACAAAAAATGAAAAAAATAAGCGAGAAACGAAAAATTCACACAATTTGCAATTTGTTGTTTTTTTTTTTGACAACTGACGTTTAACTGACTGTTCTAACTTGATCTGACGTTTCTCACGAAACTGTGCTGTCCTGTGCTGTTCTGATCTAGAAAAATCCTCACTGAACAGACTTATAGATTTATTAAATTGTTTTTATTTTCGTTTTTTTTTTGTTAAAGTCTTGTCTAAAAAAAGAACAAAAATGAAACGAAATGTTTTAACAACTGCTGATATACAAAAAGAGCAACTATTTTTGGTTCAACTTGAGCGTGAATTAAATACGGTATTAGGAAAAATTAATGAAAATCTTAATACTTTGAAAGTAGGTGCTTCTGAAAGTTACATTCTTGTCCAAGAACCAATCAAATGTTTGTTATTTTAGGTTGAAGAACTGCAACTAAGATCCCAAGCAGTGAATATGTTGGCTCCCCACAACACTTCACAAAAGGTTGAAGCTATCGCTAAACAAGAGGCTCCCCCTGTTTTCAATGACAATCCAGAAGTAGTGAATCAACAAGAAATCGATTTAAACATTTTACTAAAAAACATCAACGAAGAAGAGGAGGATTGAATAGACGTTTCTGAATAAAATCAAAATCATTTTTATTACTTATTATTATCTATAAAATAAAGTATTATAATATTGTACTTAAGCGTGCTACACAAAAATGTTAAAGCCGTAACTTATTTCATGAATTCAATCTTCTGAGGAGTCGCTGTTGTTGGCAGTTTTTTTCCGTTTTTCTTTCTTTACCCCGCTGGTGCCATTTGAGGAAGAAGATGATCCATCCGATGATGAACCCGAAGCCCCTGACGAAGACGAGGATGATGAGGAGTCTGACGAATCTGACGATGAACTATCATCGTCACTGCCTGATGATCCGGATTCAGCACTCGAATCCGATTCAGAATCTGAACTGGAATCAGAACTTGAGTCATTCTTTGATCGTTTCACTTTCGGCTCCTTAGCTAGATCAGTAGCCTTTTTTTGCTCCTTATTGGCTAGATTCTTGCTTAACTGTTTTGTCCTCGAAGTTCTATGAACATATTTTCTTTTAGCTTGTTTGCATTCATAGCTCCAGTGACCAAACTCGAGACATTTCTGACATCTCACCCCATTTGGGAATGCAGCAGCTAATTTTGCATTTCTAAAGAATTAAATTTGTTGTTAATTTAAGAAAAGCTATGTTAATTGATGGTTTACCTTTTTTTAAGGGACAATTTTCTGGCCGCTAGGCCAACGAGTGTCATTTTGCAAAACCTCAAAAATCTTTCGGACACAATTTTTGATATTTTCTTTTACAAACTTTTCACAGAGAAAATTATAGAGATTTTGTTTATTGAGAACTCCTTTTAGAAGGCTCTTTCTGGTTTAATAATATAAAATTTTTGTTTAGTTTTATTTTAAAAAATGGTTTATTTTTTCATTACGGGATGATCTGAGCGACGTCTCTTTTTCTTCAAATGTCACTTGCATTAAAAATTGTAGTAGATTATTATTTAGAGCTTTCATCTTACGTTCCAGGTTGTAGAATTTATTGATATATTTTAAAAGGTTACACTGCGTGACACATGAATCTGCTTAATTTTACGCTAATTTAAATTATTCCGCTTTTGAGCAGGTTAAGATATTTAACATTTACTTTTGTTTGCAGCACTCTTGGGATTTTATAATTGGTCATATTTTTGCTCTCTTTTTTATAAACATAAGAAATAATTACAACAATCTTATCTAGAATGGGATAGATACAAAGTAAAATACCAAATGTTTGAAATAAATTTAGATTTCGGAGCGTATACAAATTTATTATTAGATTGATAGATATTACCATATCAAACCGATTTTCATGAAATGCATTTGTTCAGAATTTAAAGGCAAATACCTGCATCAGAAATTTAATTTGTGGACAGAAAATAATAGTGTATGCATTAAGTCTGTAATGTAATGCGTAATACCCTTGGCTTGATGGTTAATGCTTAGGGCTGCCATGCCAGAGGTCTTGGGTCAAATCCCTGACTGTGCCACCACCTAAGGTCCTTTTTTCCACTTGTACTGCCTCTTGCGAAGTATTGACAAATCCTTCAAGAGTAATTAATTTCATGAACAGTTCTTCCTCAAATTATCCGTTCGAATTTGGCAAAAAACTGTAGGTCCCCTCCATCTCTGACATTACTCGCACACAGGAATGGTTGAGAGTTGTAAGTCACTAGGCCCTGTATCTCTACGAGCTGTTGCACCAACTAATTTGTATAAGTCTGGTTTTCAACTTATCTACATATATACGACCAAGTATAAAAATATAAAATACACATTAATTTATACATAGATGATTAATACAACTAAATTGAGCATTGTAAATCTTAGAATGGAAAACAATCAATGTACACAAGTACTTTAAAGACAATTTATATTAAAAGCTCTTGCCTGTCATTGTACTCAGACAGAGGAGACAGTACAAAAGTGAGGGTGGAAATAATGTTATGGTAACATCAAATAAGAACAAGGACACCGCTTGGAAGATGAAAAATCAATAAAATAAAACATTGCAATAGCAAAGTGCATAAAGTGAAAGTCGCAGTTCATTTTTCTTCTTCAATACTCCAGTTTCCATCCAGTTTTTTAAAGTTAATTTTTGTATGATATAAACATTAAATCATAAGCTTAAACTTTAAAGTATTTGAATTAGTAAATTATGGTGAAATAAACTGAATTTCGGCATCAATCGGCAAAATATATCCCTGGGCTCGTTTGTTTTTGTTGTTATCCATTTTAATTACTTAGTTTGTTTGTTTTTTTTTGTTATTTGGAACAAAGAGATTTTTAACAAAATTGACTTAGCCAGGAAGTATTTTTCAAAAACAACAAGCTCACTAATTTGTTTTTATTAATATGGTTGGTAAAACTTTGTTGTCAACCGAGGCCAACATGTTGAAAGAACGCCCAGTTTTCATACCACCTCGGAAGCGACAGACATCAAAGAAAACAAATGGAACGCAGAATTATGTTGATCATATAGTTGCAGTGCAGGTATGGTTATTTTTTAAAATTTAAATTATACTACATACATTAAGTAAAATTTCACTCATTTTCCAAAGGATTAGCAAAATACAAAAATATTTTACATGTTCTTAGCTTGGCGCACTTTGAATTAAATGAAAGAACTTAGAATGAATTCCTTTTTTTTTGCGTTTGGCAATACTCCTTCCCATGGGTACCTGCAGAAGTTTTCCCAAGGAAGGGGATAAATGACTTTGTTTAAAGTTTGGTGGGACCATGTCGTTTTATAAAAAAATAGCCATTAATGGCGAGGGGATAGCTGCCCTCCTTTCGGTCGCAAGTTCTCCTCCCTAATAAACTTTTATTTCAATTTTATGTATAAAATGTACATATCGGCTTTAAGAGATCAACTTATTTTATTTTGTCAGAATAAGATTAGAAAGTTTATAAAAACAAAATCTAACAATTTTATCATTCTTTTGATTACAAAGTTGCATATATAAGTAAGGCACTTAATCTTATCAATTGACACATATGATTGACATGATTCGTGGATACTTGGTAGACTTAGAGTAGGTACACAAATTTGCACCTATGACGAATTGGAATTTAATAAGTCATAATTTATTTTTGCAATTAATTTTATTTCCGAATTTTCATTTCAAAAACTAAAGTAATTATGCAATAACAATTAAAGAACATTTTCATAACTATGATCAAAATTAATAAATATTAAACATTTTTTATTATCAAGAATCGACAAAAGGTATCTCCTTCATCGCCAGGCTTAGAAGATGATCTTCTTAAAACATCACTCATTCTCAAAAACAAACAACCACTGCCACAAATCCCACTGGATGAAACTAAATTATCAACAACTCAACTTCAGATAAAAGCCATTTCTGCAAGTTCAGATAATATTTACGAAGGTGAGGAAAGTGAATTACAACATTTCGAAAATCTACCTCCGGTATTACTGCCAACAACTCGCCGTGAAAGTTCCACCGTAACGCCCAGTAGTTATTCCGAAAGTAGCTTAGATGCTAAATTGAGCAAGTCTCAAGATTGCCTCAGTACTAGATCATCCAAAAAACGGGTAAATATTCGAACGGATATTAAGCACGTCCGAAACAGCAATAGAAATTCACCAGAAATAGCTAACTATGAAGATTTGGAATCGGGTGAAACTAGTGTACTCAATGGAGATGATTTTAGTTTGGAAAGGTTTAATACGAAGCGATCAGTTGATAGTCATTACTTGACAATGACAGGTAATTTTGTATAAAATTTAAAAAAAAAGTAATAACTTAACGCTGGCAAATATTTTAAGGTACTATTAAGCGAGGTCGAAAAAAGGGTCAATGTGTTGATCTTCAAATAAACATAAGCCGTGCGGAACTCGAGCAAATAAACGCAGTTGCGATTGCTACGGAAACCAAAAAGAAAGCCAATCTGTGGTGGACCTGTTCGTTAACTACGGGACTCCACATCTTTATCCTATCGATGCTAAGTCTTCCATTTGTGATTTTATTCTCAGCAGTTTACTCGTTTTACATCGGTACTCTAACATGGTACAACGTTTTCAACTATTTCAATGAGGAGAAAGGACTTGCTTACAAATTTTTTGTGTCGCCGTTACTTGTTCTCACTTATCCTGTAGGCATTATAATTTGTACTGTAGGCTTAGGCATTTACGCTGGGGTCGTTCAAATCAGTTTGCAATTCAACAGTTGGTTAAACGAAGTCGGGGATATAGAAAAGGGCTTCTATGGATGGCTTTGTGCCTTTCTACACCTATCCGACTGTAGTCCGTATGAGGTCGTAATTTTAACCGATATTCGTATGCCCGACGAACATCCGCATGCAAATACATCGACTGAGGAGCTATCACTATAATTTTTTTCTGCCAAATTAAAAAGCAGCGTTCGCAAGTAAAATGTTTCTAAGAAACCATATTGGGAAACAGTCTCAAAGCATGTTGGTTTCATTTCTTTGAATGGTGATAATAATGTGGAACTTTGTTAATAACCCTATGTATCTTTTCGCGCAAGTCCCAAGCTATGTAAATAAATTAAATTATTATGATAGTTTGTATTACGCTTAAAAATTAACTCTCTTCAAAAAAAAAAAACAAACAAAATTTACTCTCAAAAAAATGTTCGCCATCCAGAGCTAACAAAATTTGATATATTTTCATATCTATTAAAATTAAAAAAAAAAACATTAAAACATTACATTTAATTGTAATAAAAACATTTGTTCCGGAAGCCAAATTATATCTTATAGTAATGTTCGTACACAAAGAACATAAATATTTAGGTATACATATAACATAAAGAAAAAAAAAACAATATTATTTAAGTAAAATTATAATTTTACAAATTATATAATTTAGAAATTATAATACAAATAAATTAAGTTTTTGAATTTTTGTACTCATTTCTTTTTAAATTTTGTATAATGTTTATACATTAAAAATAACTTTAAGGCATATGGCGTAATTTATAACTGTGTGCATCTTTTAAATTAAAATAAACTCTAACTTATAATAATTTTTATAACCATATATTTAAGATTTTTGAATAGAATTTATTTGAAATAATTTTTGACTTATAAAGTTGGCCAAATGAAAGTTCAGGAGCCTTCTGCTACGTCTAAGTAAGTGAAAGGATAAGCACTATCTGAAACATTAATTCTACAATCGTTTATAAATTTGGTATGTAAAGGTTTGTTACATTTTAAAGGCCGATGTTGAATGTGAAACACAACTTACAGTCAAGTTTGACATTTCTCAATTTCAGATTAACTCAATTTGAACCATGGAAAGATAACCAATCTATCAACGCGGTAAAGTTATTCAGGCTTAAATGAAAATGGGCGTTCAAATCAAAATGCATATCGTGCATGCTTGTACTGCTCGTACTGGCAACAATTGTACCTCTCACGCTCTTCGTTGATGACCATTATTCATAAAAACTTGCATTTATACGCTTACAAAGTGCAATTGACTTAAGAATTAAAGCCTCTTGAATATTTCAAGCGTCGTCAATGGTCAGAATGGTGGCAAGAAATGGCAACAGTGAATGATCAATTTTTGAAGAAAATCATCTTTAGTGATGACTGATGAGGCACATTTTCACCTCAGTGGATTTGTCAATAAAGTAGAATTACTGCATTTGGGCAAATGATAATCCAATAATAACGAACATTTTATGGCCGGAAGATATGGATGTAGACAATATGTGGGGTGCAACAAGACGGTTCCATTTGCCATACAGCCAACGAAACAATGGCTCTTTTGCGCGACAAATTCAATCGTAATATCATGTAATGAGACACCGTTGGAGTCTTTGGGGTTTTTCCAAAGAAAAGGTGTACGTCGATAAGCCATCAACAATTCAAGAGCTAAAGGATGAGATGATTCGGTACATCAACGGCATAGAACCTCAAATATTCCTCATGCCTCATATGGCCGATATTTAGTTCAATACATAATTGAACCGTAACGATATTATCATAATAAAAAGAAATTATAATAATTTCCTAAATTATTTGTGCTTTCTTCAAAATCAACATCGGCCCTCAAAATTTAACCACCTTTTATTTTTTTTTCTCAAAAACAGAATTTATTAATTATCATATTTTGTATATTTTTTCAAAATAAAGTCCATTGCACGAGGGTTATCATTTGGTACCATATGTCCAGCTCGGTCAACCCAGAACATGGCAAAATTACCAGCTTCTTTTTGATATCCTTCTAGAACTCGGTCAACAACAATTCCTACCCTGGGTGCAGATTCGTAGGCAGATTTATTATTCCATTGCATGTCATTGATCCAGTTTATTGTACCAGGAGTTGCACAAATAAGATCCAATTGTCCGGAAAACACAGCAACTTTTAGAGTGGTTGAGTTGAGGAGAGTTTCGACTTTAAAACAAATTTAAAAAATGTAAATTAACTTTCTTTTGTTACTTAGAGGTCTTTCTCGTAAAGACTTACCGATTTCCACAGCTGGTTTCATAAAATCACCCATCAAAACGTTAAATGTTGTGCTACTTTGTGATCCCCAAACAACATTCGAAGGTATTTTCAAAGCCTTACTAACTTGTTTACGCATGATGTCCTGTAGAATTTGATCACGGTTTTCATCTAAGTCAAACTTAACCAAGGTTCTATACATTAACTCTAAAATAATTAACACAAATAAATTCGAGTCAGCTATGAACAAAAACAAAATAGAGTTAATTTTAACCTTCATTGCTCAACAATGACCTAGTGTACAATTCTCCGTTTGTGGGCAACAGAATGTTATAGAAGTCAACTCCTTTCGATTCGTCCAAGAGAACTCGTTGAGTGTCGCTCCAAAGCAAAGTTGATTGGGTATATTTACCCTTGTCAAGTGCATTTTGGGTTTTCTCGGCTGATTTCATGATTCTATTGTAGCCACTGTGATCAATCATGCCCTAAAAAATGAAATTTTATAATTCAACAGCACTAACTTACACTTAGTATTTTTTTTTCTTACCATGTTCAACAAAAGTGGAGCCCAAGCGTTTACAGAATCCATAGGTGAAACCCATGGATCTCCTAGTGCTACCGACTGCAGATTACTTCCGATTTCTTTCTTTTCGATGGCTCTGTACAATTCCAAAGCAAATTCTGGAGCCATTTTTCCACCATAGCTTTCACAGAAAATGTGCAAAGGAACTTTCTTAAATTCAGGATGGTTTTTGTAGAATCCTTTCATAAGTTCAACCAAATCAAGAGCAATTTCTTTATTATTTTTCGTTAGGTATTTTGAACTATCCACATAACTAAATCCACTTCCGACTGGATTATCAATGAAAAGAACATTCATATCTTTTACCCAAGTGTGATTTCGTGCAGTCAGTTCCAAGGTCAATGGACCGAGTTCTTCAAAATTTCCATAACCAGTCGATGATGCTCCGGGTCCACCCTGTAACCAAATTGCTAGAGGTCGATCAGTGTATTTGGAAACATTTGCTGTTGTGTAGAATAACCAATAAAACATGTGAGCGCCTTTGCGGACATCAATATAGCCATAATCTTGATTGCCAGGTCCAAATCCTTCCTTAGCTGAGGTTACTAAAAAATGACACAGTTGAGGATTACATTTAGAATTTAATTTCTTTAAAGTTTTAAGTTGTCATTTTCGCAAACAGACTTTCACTTCAAATACATAATACACTTTTATTTGAGCGAAATGTTTATTTAAAATGTTCAAACACTCACTTTCAGCTAAGAAGAAGCAGGCGGCAATCACAAAAGCCGCAACTAACAATCGGGCCATTATGTGTAGTGGCGGTATAGAAATAGAAATCAGAACTGAGCCACTTTGTTGGCGGGCTTTTATATAAGTCAATATCTATCGGTTGTATAAAACCACCTGTATGACGGTAGTAGTTGGGATTGGTTTGTTATCTTCTTTAACTTTCAATTGTTGGACTTATTTCCCACTTTAGAACAATTTCACCTCATTACTTCTATAAGTTAACCAATTTAAGTACATAAACAAATATGTATCACAAAGTCGTGATAAGAAGTTCTCATCATGACAA
The DNA here is from genome assembly GCA_951509635.1 of Eupeodes luniger. Classification (NCBI taxonomy): domain Eukaryota; kingdom Metazoa; phylum Arthropoda; class Insecta; order Diptera; family Syrphidae; genus Eupeodes; species Eupeodes luniger. Next base: position 95,535,721 of record OX608073.1, on the reverse strand, counting down.
GTGATATGAAATGACAAATTAATTTCCAATAGCCTATCTATCAATTTCTAAAATAAATCTGTTAAACTGCGTCATATCTACAACATAGAAAAGATACAATCGTAAATTTGTAGGTTGTTTATTAATGTTCTCACGTTTTCTAGCTTATGGGGTTATCCAGCACTTATTGAGGAAAGAAGTCTCATGTTGAGTTAATGACCGGGGGAAAAAAAGTTGAACTAGAAACACACGCCCACTTTGAATTTTGCTAATAGACCAATAAGTACTTAATTAGAATAATAAACTTGCTAATGAAGAACTGCTAACATGTGATATGTTATATATAATCTGATAGGGTGAGTTTGAATACACGTAAAGATTTACCATTTAAATAACAATAATCAATCAAACTTAAGAACTACTGTATTTTATAACACAGATATTTTAAACTACAGGTAATTTTAAAATATTCCTTATCAGTGAAGGCTCCTTATCTCTCAAACGAATATAAGCTTGTAGCTTAAAATATGTACATGTACATTATAAGGGCAAAATTTAAGTCAAGTGCTGCCGCTGATAGCATTAAGAAGCACTTTAAAGTCTGCTGTTTTCACCTATGTCACTTACTATACCTACTGTTAAAACTTTAATCACCTAAAATATTTCGTTTTAGAATTTACCGAAGTACCAATCGTATCGAAAATAGAATTTCCTGTCGCATATCAATTTTTTAAATAAGAACAAAATATTTGTAGAAGGCTTTAGACACACCCTCTAATAATTTCTTATACCTTCAAACATTGTTCTATAAATAATATTTTAAAACGTGATGCGAAAAAATCGATAAATGTTAAACATTAAAGAAGTTCTAACTCTAGAAATAATTTTTTAACAAAAGATGTTTCTTTTTTTTTCAATAAATAAAAAAGATTTAAGGTATTTTTGAAATCTTACTCGATATGCTGGCATTTTTAAGAGTTCCAGCTGATTTATTGGTATGGTAGACCCAATGTCCTTACAATTTAATCCGAGAAATCCCAGTTTCTAATGCTTTTCTAACAAAAATTATGATTTATTTCATGATATAATTTCGACATTCTCCATGTTCCCCGTGTACAAGAATTTTTGGATGTTATATTTTGTTACGTCTTACATGATACTGAGTTTGACTAGAAGTTTTTAAAAAAGGAAGAGATAACCCTTTCATTCCTATAGTGGTTTCTCGGTGAAACTGAAAAGTTAATATTTATTTAATACGAGTATATTCCTTAGGATTTCATTACGAAACTAAGTGTATTTTTATTAACAATAATTGAGACCCCCCCGAGAATAAAGGTAGGTAAAGTTAATACAAATATTACGTTGGTTTTTACAACAAATGAAAAGCTGTGTGCTCTGTCACGAAAATAAACTGAGGTCCCTTGTCCCTTTAAGCAAATTTTTAGTACATACATCCCAAAGTTTAATTTTTGGATGTCAAAATAATCTCTTGTAACAAGTTTATCATATGAAAAGAGACATAAGAGTGAAACTATGGTGTGAATGACATAAATAAAGGCTCTTTAGAGGTCAGTAACATACAATTTCTGAATCACACTTTGAATATTGAACCACAAACCACGGGTGAGCATTTTTCGATAAATTTAGAATACCTTTAAAATATTTCTCTTGACGTTTTTGGAACACATAAAGTTATTTGTTTCGTGGCCATAAATTGGTATTTAACACCTGTCAAACTCAGCTATCATACGCTATCATGCACTACGCACACGACTTCTAAAACTTGTGTATAAAGTTTTTCAAATAAAATTGGATTAAAGCTCAGCACCACAAACAAAGGAGACTGATGAGTGCAAAAGTGGCAAAAGCACGAAATAGCTATATCTCCAGCCAAAAACAATGAGTGGTAGCACCTTTAAGTTGTTGTTGTTGTTCAAAAACGTTCAACAAAATTATTGAATCAAACATAGCTACTTTTCGTGAAATTTGAAGAGAATGGGACCTTTACTTTTGTTGTGCTGTGAACCGTCGAAATGCATGCTCAGTAAATATACACACAATTGACACAATATGCGTTTTTTTCTTTTTTTAAGACCAGGTTAAACAGAACGCGGTCTGGCGAGACGGTCAAAATGCGGTGATAGCCTCTACGTTCTGATAAGTCAAACAGAACGCTGTCAGCCTTCGGCGTTCTATTCACTCAGTTCCAAAAATCGAGGCAACTCTTTTTCTCTTTGCATTTTCATTTTACTGCGGCAAAACATTCTTCTGAAGAATTAAAGTTTATTGTGAACAGTGAGCAACAACAAATTGAGCAGCAGCAGTGAAGATAAGGCAATGAGCAGGTTCAGACAACATAAGGAACTTTATTTGCAGTCAACTGCATTTCTTGAACGTTAATTCAAACCTATTCAACTACTTAGTTTTTCAAGTGTCATAAACTTCAAACTCGGAAATTCCATCTCTACCTGTATTTTATCTTTTAAAAAAATTTTACTTATTACTACTCCAAATTGACAGGGAACCCTTCTACATAAAACATCACATAGTATTGTGCAGAAAATAAATAAATCACAGAGTAATAAAGTTCAGCTTTCAGTTGAATGAAAAAAAAAAGTTGCCTTAATTGGAAGGCAATTTTTTGGCAGCTGGCCAATCAGATTCTAGAAACTTGCCTTACTTTCAAGTTCCTTGTCGCCTGAAACTGGCCAATTCTTCAAATTTTCCTTATATCTCCTCCCATGCCATTGCCTTTTGGGTAACATCCCACAGCTTCCTGCGTGTCGTTGAATAAATTATAACTTCAATGTGCAATATTTTAAAAATTTAAAAACTCAAAACATGGTATTTTATGAAGGAGTACAAATTTTCAATGAACTTCCAAATAATTTACAAATTTCAAAAGACACGCAATATTAGTTGTAAAAAGAAATTATTAAATTTAAGAGAATGTGTAAAAATAAGATAAATTGTTATTTAGAGTTGTAAAAGTAGCTAAACTAAGCTAAATAAACTATATCTAATCTAATCTAACCTAAACACATAATAATTTACATACATACATATTTCATAATATCAATAAAATACAAATATTGGAAAATATTTCCTTACAAGACCTAAAATTTTGTAGACATGCAAAAAATAACATTGTTTTTTTTTAGTTTTGACGTTTGATCTTCAACATCAACTTGACCACCGCGTTCCATTTTTAATCAGTGGCGTTGATCGCGTTTTATTTTAACAAAACGTATAATTCTATAGAAGACAGGGAGAGCGACAGGAAAAATTGTTTTCCGTTCCGCTGGCCGCATTTTGTTTGACCAGGCCTTAAGTTCAGAGCAGAGCATAAACTGAAACAAAAAATTATGTTTCTTTTAAACCACTGAAAGTTGAGAGCTTCAAACTTGTTTTATTTTTTCTATTTAAACTAGTTCTGAGCTTGTCTTTTGCGCTTCAAAGGGCGCTCTCTGAAATCAGAATAAAATAACTGACCAGACTCAGTTAAATACAACTAAGTTGTTCAGTTGGCAACTGACAAGAAAACATTTAAAGATGGAAAGAGAATTAAGGATTTCTTTCCTTAATGTATTGTATGTGGTAGACTGAGATAGTTATATAGTTGTGAGATCGTGAGATAAGGTTGTGTAAACAGACAGAACTACTTGGCTCGTTGAAACCGAGCCTTGGATCGCTGGCTCGTTGAAATTTGACTTGCTGAAAATCTAAATGGATTAACAGAACCAAACCAAGTTACATCAGTTTCTCCATACACAGTCAATTTTGGATCGTTTCGCGTCCATTTGACTCTTAGGCTCTTTCGTATCATTTTTTTGCCAGCTTTAAGGCCTGGTCGGGTCTGATGCATCAAAAAGAACGCGGTCAGCTTTCGGCGTTCTATTGACTCAGTTCTAAAAGTAAAGCCAACTATTTTTTCTTTGCTTTTTAATTTACTACAACAAAAAATAATTCAGCAAACGAATCCAAAAAATTCCAGTGTTCTTTCTAAACAGACAAAATTAATAGTTTTTGTAAAGAACTTATGTTTTTCGTGAGCAGTGAGCAGCCAAGATGAGGCATTTTTTCCCCTTTCCTTGTTATTTGCTGAAGGAATCCAAATGCTGAAGATTTTGAATCCTTCGATATTAATTCGATTTTACGATGGAATCCATGTTTAAACACGTCAACAAAACGAATGAATTCATCAGCTGCCTAATATTATATTGACAGGTGTAGCATTATTTCTAAGAGAGTACTTTGACAAAAGCTAATTTTTCTTGGTTTGTTGACATTTCACATTTTCCGTATTGCAATGCAATGTTTATAAGCCTACAAAGATCGTTGTGTATCCAAAAAAAGCTTACACTTGCAGAATTGTACCTTCCACAGTCACAAATTCCTGTTCAATCACGATTGCATGCATCTTTGTCGCCCACAAACATTTAATTTATCACTTTTGCAATACAAAATTAAAGAACATGAAGTGTGAACGCATCATTAAATTAATTCCTACTCTGAACGCATTTTTGACACTTGCTGCACATTTAGTCTACGAACACGAACGAAAAGTGCCGGACACATAAAAACAATTTCAGTCGTTTCCACAAAAATATATTTTTATATTTACAAAGCTTTTGTTCCAGGTGCTCCCCTAATTTATAAAGGTAACTAACGGAAAGATACCAATAATTCTTTGATGTAATTGTGAATTCGTTCGATTAATTTGTCTCTTAAAACTAAAATTACGTGCGTTAAAACAATGTATGTGTGTTTTTTGTGTGCTTAGTGTGTAAACATATTTCCGTTCGGTTCATTAATATCAACCCAGTGTTTCCGGTTCCGTTATATAAAAATCTATCGTTAAAAAGTGGTCAGTAAGAAAATATATGTGTTTTGAAAATATTAATTCTGAAAGAACTTTGATTTCGATAAGTTGTTTTTGTGATAATGATGAAAAAAATGTTTTTGTTTCGGTTCATTTAAATAAATTTCAATTTGTGTGGTTTTTGATTCCGTTGCCTAAAAATTCTGTGAACATTCAGTTTCAAATACATATTGTTTAGAAAAATATATGCGGTTAAATTGAAGGTTAATGTCTTATTCGATGAAAGTTAAAATATTATTTAAAAAATGATCAACAAAATAGTCGGTTTTTTAATAAATTTCTGTGCCTCTTGAAGAGAAAAGTGTTTTGTGAAAATTTATTTAAATAGCATATTATGTTTAGTGATGGAAATATTTAGATAAGATCTTAAAACCCACAATGTCATATTGTACATAATAATGAAAACGTTTTTAAAGGGTGAGTTTGTTTTTTATATTTATGTATGTACATATATATTTTCCATTCTTTCTCTTCAAACTAAATATATTTTTTCATATATGTAACTATAAATGAATATAAATTTTGTAAGGTTGCTCAAAACATCGTTTATTTTTATTTCAAATTTCGGAAAAAAATAGTTGGAACGAATTTGTACTAACATATATTGCATGGCAGGGAATTTCACTTTCAAATTTTATAAACACTTGCATATACATATGTACATACGTTGTACAGATAGATACCAATTGTCCATCTCCCCCCGTTTAGGCGGGAGGGGCAATTTAAAAAAAAATATTATTTAAAATGGAAAAAAATAGTTTAAAAATAACGGTTATACTTACAATTAAGTATTATACATTTTTTTAAAGCCAACATTTTGTTCTATTAGCCAGTTTTTAAATCAAGTCAAAACTATGAGTACAAATTAAATTTTAAACTCAAAATTTGAGTAAAAAAAAAGTTTAAAAAAATTTTAATTTCAATATGTACAGCTGAGGACAGCTAATTAGAAACACAAATTGAACTCACTTTTAAAGCAGTATCTGTATTTTTTGTTTTTTTGTTTAGCGAGCCGCCTCCATGGTTAATTACTGACAAAACATATTTAGGATGGAACGCTGTTCCTTTTGGCCTTCAGACATATCGTGCACCATCTTGGCTCATCCTATTTATTTTAGTTTCGTCACTCCACACTATGTACTTCCATTCGTTTGTTGTCCAGTTGGCGTGTGATCTTGCGAACTCTATTCTTAGTCTACGTTGCCTTGCGGTTACTATGGTTTCTTTCGAGAAATACGACCATGTAACCCAACTTCCACCAATCTTCTTCTGATTGTGCGTGGGCCTATCGGGACATCGAATGCAACCGAGAGTTGGCGTTGTATCTCTGTGGAGCTTATTTTTGGGTCTTTTTTGGCCAGCCTACTAATTGCTCGATCCATTTGGCAGCTTGTCTTACGGGCCGGTTTTTTACAAGGTACATTTTCAGCAGTCCCGAAGTTTTGAAAATGCTTAATTGCATTGATAACTTTCTTTACAGAACAGTTTATTTGAGATGCAATTGCTCTATAGGATATTTTAAGCTTCCAAAGCTCAAGAATCGCTTTCCTTGTAGGAGGATCACAACTCTTTAATTTTCCCATTACAATTACCTCCAAAATTTAAAAATTATTCTTTAAAAACGTTTGCAGACAATTCAGAATTTTCTACTTACCAATGCAAAATAAAAAGATTATTTTTATTTCACGCAAATCAAATCTAATTAAACTGTTTCTAATTAGTTGACCAGTTGAAACGAACACTTTTTACACTCTACCTTGATTTTGTTGTGAACTATGCAAAGACTTATGCACAAATGATGCTTTTTCAAACAATTATCTAATAACGCTTGCATTACACCGTTTAGGATACCGCTATTCTAGTCACACATGACAAAGTGAATGTGGAAATGAGAAGCAAGTAATGTTTCTAATTAGTTGTCCACAGCTGTATATCAAAACCATAAGTTTATAAATCATTTTTTTATAATTTGTTGCTCTTATTAATTTTAAACCAAAAACTGAAAACTAGATGATTTTATGTCTTCTAGTTTTTGAGAAAATTGAAAATAACCACAACTACTATTTTAATTTAATTATTTTTTTTTTGCTTCAGTGGTGGGTGGGGTGTGTGTGAGGTTGGTTGGATGCCACACCGAGTTGTGTATCGGGGGCATGTTGCCCTCCTGCAACCCTCCTGCTTGGGCTCACTATAGGATTTGGGGTGGGTGCAAGGTGGGGTGCATGCAAAGTTTCTTTTGCATTTAAATAAGCTGGATTTAAGAAAAATTACTTTATCCTTGGTATATCTTAATCCATATTCGATTATTACTATCAAAATAAGACTACGTTAATACTCAAGCAAGGAAATAGTAATTTAATTAAATTAATTTTTTTGGTAATTTTAAATTTTCTCAAGAACTAGAAGACATCATCTAGTTTTCCGTTTTTGATCAAAAACAAATAAAAGCAATGAATTCTCAAAAAAAACAATAGTAGATAATCTTAAAGTTTTTAAAAATTACACTTAAACAAAAAAAAAATTTTGAGTTTAAAACATTTTTTTTTTCAAAAACTATGCGTAGCTTTGACTTGATTTAAAAACAAGCTAGTGAACAAAAGTGTTGGCTTTAAAACTTAGTTGCAAGTATTACCATTATTTTTTAATATTTTTTTCCATTTAAAGTACATATTTTTTTAAATTGCCCCTACCACCTAAACGGGGGGAGATAGACCACCCCTCCCATAGGAAAAAAAGCTTGGTTTTAACTGGTCTATACAAATCCGTCATTAAACTTTGTCGCCTTAGTTATCGTACTCTCCCCAATTTTTCAATTCTGATTTTTGATTATTTGGGCTCAATTCTGAAAAAGTGTTTGGGGTCAAGAATATTCAAACAATTTGCCACTATTAAATGTATCCATTTCTACAAGAAATAAAGTAGATATAAAAATATAGTGATAATAGTACCAATAACGTGATGGTTAGTGCGTAGAAATGTCATGCCAGAGGTCTTGGGTTCAATCCCTGCCTGTGCCATCACGGGTACTACCTCTTGTCAGAAATTGTCAAATTCTTGTCATGAAAAGTGGTTTCTCAAATTAGCCATTCGGATTCGGCTCAAGACTGAAGGGGGCCTCCATCCCTGACAACAATACTTGCACAAACGGACTGTTGCATCACCTAATTTATTTTATAGAGATATTAAATCTGATCAAATAGATTCAGTTCTGCTTCAGATCACGAAAGAAAATGAAATAAAATATTTCTCATAAAATGTAAATATGTATGTATGTATTTCCTTATTCAATTCTTAACTGACAGTTATTACAAAAATCTAATTTAAAACAGCCGTGTATTTTTTTATTATGATTATCAATCCGCAATTTTGCTGAGCTCAAGCTTCTCAAAATGGCTTGGTGTTGTTCTTGTCCCTAGGCTGGCAGTGGATCATTACTTTAATAGCCCCTCCATGCCCGTAACGAGATGTCTCGAAAGCTTTTGCAGTTTCTTTGATATCAAAATGATGAGTTACCAAACGTTTAGCATCTACTTTTCCCGATGCCACTAAAGCAAGAGCTGTTGAATAGCTGTACAGAAAAAAAGCGAATATTGGTTATAGAGTAGTTTCTCATTATTTGTCAGAAAAAAAAACTAACTCATTGCAGTAACGGAAAACTCCACGGATATCAACTTCACGAGCACAAGCATTTATAAGGGGTAATTTACTTTCGTTTCCACCCATTCCCACAATTACAACACATCCTCCCGATCGTGTACTCTATAAGAGTTAGTTAAGATAAATAAAATTACATGAGCAACAAAATGATTAACTTATAATAAACTTACCAAAATTGCCAATCTTGTTGTGGATTCAGCACCACAGCAATCAATGGTTTTGTCAGGTGAGTTTGGCATCAATCCCTGGATTTCTTTCACAGTTTGTTCCTCTGTTTTGTCTTTAGAAATCAAAACCGTGTGCATAGCACCAAGACTCTTGGCAACGTCTAATCGGTTTTGAGATAAATCTGTTATCACAATATTGGATGCTCCCATGGATTGGGCAACCAATAAGGTTACCAAACCAATAGGACCAGCTCCTAGAATCAAAACTTCTGATCCTAGACCAACATCAGCTCGACGGCAAGCATGGACACCCACTGAAAGTGGCTCCAATAGAGCTCCTTCTTCCATTGTTACATGAGGAGGCAGCTTAAAGCAGAAATCTGCAGCATGACGATAGTATTTCGTGAGATTGCCATCGTATGGTGGTGTCGCACAGAAAACCATATCTGGACATAAGTTGTACTTTCCAATCTTACAGAACTGACAAAGTCTGCATGGTACACCAGGTTCTATGGCAACTCTGTCTCCAACAACCAAGTTCTTAACATTCTTTCCACACTTCACTACGACACCAGCTGCTTCATGACCAATAATCATGGGCTTGTTCACAACAAAATCACCAATCCGTCCATGGACCAAATAATGCACATCTGATCCGCAAATACCAACACAATCCATTTCCAATAGAACCTCTATATACACATGTAGAAAGAGAGTAAACTAGCATTAGAAAGAGGTACAAATTAGCTTAAACACAAAAATTACCATTGTCGCTGATTTCAGGAATTGGACGTTGTTCCTATTAAAAACAATAAAAGTACATATTAATTAATGAACTGCAATTTGAATTTTTACATTCAACAAAATATAGTTTCAAAATCATTGTTACTCAGAAACGGGCCCAATTAAATTGAACTTTAAAATATCGAACTTAGTTTTCTTTCGCTTCAGTGCGAAACACCCTTTTTGAAGCAAACAATTTGCTTAACAAAAATAAATAAAAACCATATTCACACGCAAAAACAAACAAAACTCTTCTCATAGACAATTTGATGTGACGAAGTGTTAATAGATTAATTTGTTCACACGCCACGCTTAGGGTTTAATTAATTCCTATTGTTTTAAATAAAAATTGGTGTATGTAATTTGTGCACCTACATAGGCACCCCAAATAATTTTATTGAATTGTTATTACATAATTCAAACAAAAGAAGTTCTAAAATAGAATTGATAAAAATGCAGGCGTCATAAATATGTCCTGCCCTCAAAGTATAGACAATCTACCAATAGATGAAACACTATCAAGTAAATCTTATCAAAAGTGTTTACGTTTTATAGCAGAAGCGTTTGACCTTCTCTATTAATAGATGACAAATTAGCGCTGTAACTCTTATGTACGTGAATTTTGTAACATCAATAAAAATAAATTTATGAAGGTACATCTACTTTGGAAAAAACAAAAAATGCACATTTCCACGTTCATAATACAAAAATCAAAATAAATAGAGGTGGACAGGTGGAAATGCTTGCGAGCGGCGCAAGTTTTATTACTCATGTCAAAACAATCCTCAGGAAAACAATTTAGAACACTTACCAAGCGTAAATCTTCAACTCCATACAAAACTGCAGTTAGATTATCCTTAGCCATTTTATTATATTTTTTAAGGAATAGGTATTAAAAAAGCTCTAAATTGGTTTTGTATTTATTTTTAAAACGCTTAATGTTGCTCAGTGTAAGATCTGAATAGGAATGCGACACACGTCTTGCTAAGTTAGCTGTTCCACTCCAACTGATTCTGATTATGTGAATACTTCATGAATGTACTTATGTCATATAAAAAATATATATATGCATATATGTATATTATACTAGAATAAGTACCTTGACATTGCTATTGATTTAAATTAGAATAAGTCTTTAACGAGAAAGTCTTGGCAAGAGGTTTAATATTTGTATACATATTGGCTATGGGAAGGGGTATTTTAAAGAAATGTTTGAAATGTTCTTCCGATTTTTAGAACACCTAGGTTCTAGCATACATACATATGTTCTTATCTATCTACCAAGATCATTAGTTGAAAGTACTTAACCGAAAATTGTTTAATTGTGTTTATTGTTTGTTAACGTTGTAACTGCAGGTGATTGCACTCATAAACTCTTCCTTTTTTTTAAATTTTGTTGACAAAATGGGATGAGATTCTGGCCTTTGGGTTTGGGTATTCAGATGTTCATATGTAAATTTAAAAAAGTTACCCATTTGAAGCATTTCTTTATCTTTCTTAATTCGATTAATATGTAGTTTCAAAGGACTTAGCTAATCCTAACCAAACCATACCATAAGCAATTTGTGTGGACAAGCCCAATTAACATTATATTTTATGAAAGGTTTTGAGAACCCGCTTCATTCTTCACTACAAGCACCTTAATTACGTGCGGTACGATCAATGAGATTTAATCAATCTTATTAAGATTTTAGCACACTTTATTGTTAGAACATACATAAGGCCTCATACAACTATTTATTTATCATTATTATATTTATAAATAGCCTGATTTTTTATGGTTTGTTTAAAGTTTATGATTTTTATACCATAATTAGTGTATATTAGAGGGGGTGTTTTTGATTTTTATTAGGTCTTGATAAAAAGTTTTTGTTTTTCTTTGATGGCGCATAATTGATGGATACTGAAAACTGATTCTCTCATCATATCAACGACCGTCCTTAAGGCTCTATTGGAGCATGACTTATTTTTGTCTCTTGCTACCTAAGGTCGTAAAAAAAATCTTTAAGCAAATTTACATTCTGATTTTCATTTTTGTTGCGACACATTTTGTTTGTTTCTGAGCTATACACAAGTGTTATGAAACAGCCTGAAATTTATGAACTTTTATATTAGCTTAACTCTTGCTATAAACTTTAACTTTTGTGTTATCATTTGTTTATTTATATTTAATTTCTATTCAAACAAGATTAAATTCTGTTGTTTAATTGTACAATTGTACTTGAGTACATAAAATGTATACATACAAATATTAATTATTATTATTTGTATGTTATAAATTTTGTACATAGAAATATATACATATGTATATATATGTACATAAGTAAAGTACCTAGGAATAAAATTTGAATTGCCTTATGATAACCTATTGATAAACGAAAAAATAAAACTAACTATTGAGTCGCATCTAATCTGAAAATAATATACATACATATGCACCTACTTCAAATTGATCATGATCCGCTGAAATTCAACAATGTTTTTGGACATTTTTCTTTAAAAGTGGGCACGTTCAGGATACATAAGGGACTTTATGTGTCTTCACTATCACTACATAGTATAAAACAAAGTCGCTTTTTCTGTCATGTGTCATGTTGTATGTCCCTATGAACGCTTAAATCTTTAAAACTACGCAACGGATTTTGATGCGGTTTTTTTTTAATAGATAGAGTAACTCATGAGGAAGGTTTTTATGTATAATATCATCCATTAAATAGTGGACAAATACTGTTATTTTTGAGGTTTCTAATGTGATGTCGCAAATAATTACATTTTTTCCGCTTACATTGCAAACGCAGGCTGAATCCTACGAGATTTATCAAAATAACAAGAAAGCTGTGAACGTTGTATATAAAGATATTCTGTAATATATTAATTATTGTTGTAAAATAAATAGGTAAAAATGTAAAAAAAAGTAAAAATGTAAAAAAAAGTAAAAATGTTAAAAAATTGTAAAAATGTAAAAAAAAAGTAAAAATGTAAAAAAAAGTGAAAATATTGTGTATAAAAGATATTCCAAAGATAAGGAAAGGGGAATTGTTTTAAGTACTCCAAAAACGCGTGCGGGCTACGGCCAGTAAATGAATAAATCAAATCTACTGGATTGATTTTATCATTTTTTCAGTGAGTTACATATTTTAAACCCGTGCAAAGCCGGAGCGGGCCGCTATGTTTTTTTATAAACAACGTTCACAGTTTTTCTGTAGCGTATTTAGTATATCAGCATTGCACCCGTGCGAAGCCGGGGCGGGTCGCTAGTAAATTAATAAAATAAAGAATATTAAAGTTTAGCTTTCAGTTGAATACAAAAATATGAATAGCTGATATTCTGACACAATAGGCAGGTTCAGACGACATAAGGGACTCGAAAGTAAGGCAAGTTTCTGGTTCTGATTGGCCAGCTGCCAAAAAATTGCAAAAATCAAGGCAATTTTACTGGAAAGTTAGTTTTAAAATACAAAATACAAATCCTGATGGACTTGTAGCTTGCCTGAGGAGTGTTTTGTAGACAACTATGTTTTTGATAGCTTTTGTACGATGACATGTGGGTAAAGATAGTAAAGTAAAGTTGCAAGTTTGAAATTTATGACATTTAAAAAACTAACCAGCTAACTGCAAATGAAGTCCCTTATGTTGTCTGAACCTGCCAAATTATACTCTCCTTGACTAAATCTAAAGTTAAGTATACACGATTGGAAGATCTTCCAATATAAGTCGAACTGTCAAAAGTCTTCCAATAGCATCTAATTAGGTGACCGTGACAATTGCCAATTTTCTATCGAGTGAAAATTTTCCGTTTATACTGTTGGTTAATTTTATCCAATATAAGACAATTTTTTTTAGAAAATCGGCTGACAATTAGCAGGTTCAGCCGACATAAGGGCTGATTGGGCAGCTGCCAAAAAATGACCTTCCAATTAATGCAATTTTAATGGAAAGTTGACAGGAAAGTTATTCAAGAAAAATCTCCCTAACTATCAAGTCAAGTCTACTTCTGTCAAAATGACAATTGATAATGTTTTTTCATTCAACTGAAAGTTTAACTTTATTACTCTATGATTTATTTATTTCCTGCACAACTTCATTTAATGCTCTCTGTAAAAGGGTTCGTTGTCAATTTGGAAAAGAAATAAGTAATATTTCTTTACAATACAAAATACAGCTTGCCTGAGGAGTGTTTTGTAGACAATAATGTTTTTGGTAGTTTATGTACTATGAACTTAAAGTATAAGCTTGTGAAGTAAAGTTCTGAATTTGAAATTCATAACACTTGAAAAACTAACTAGTTGCCTTGGTCAAAACTTACGTTCAAAGAATAAAGTTGACTGCAAATGATGCCCCTTATGTTGTCTGAACTTGCCCAATTGCCGACAATTTTCCAATTAATAATCGTCACTTTTGACAGATAAAATTAGTTATTTACATGGTTGATAGGAAATTGGGCAGGTTCAGACGACATAAGGGACTTGAAAGTAAGGCAAGTTTCTAGCATCTGATTGGCCAGCTGCCAAAAAATTGGCTTCCAATTAAGGCAACTTTATTAGGAAGTTGACTGGAAATGGAAAATAAGTCAAGAAAAATCTCCCTAACTATCAAGTCAAGTCAACTTATGTCAAAATGACAATTGATCATGTTTTTTTTTCATTCAATATGGAAAGCTGACGTTATTACTCTATGATTTGTTAACTTCCCATAGGAAGTTATTGTAATGGGTCCGTTTTGTCAAATTGAAAATTTTGACATTTCTCGACTTTTCAAGGTCCCTAGAGTCGAAATAAAAGATTTTTAGAAAGATGTCTGTGCGTGCGTGCGTGTGTACGTACGTCCGTATGTCCGTACGTCCGCGACGTTTTTTTAGTCATCCATAGCTCAAGAACCAGAAGAATTGTCAGTTTTTTTTACAAAAAATAAAAACTTAAAAGAAAATTTAACAAAAGTTAGTAAAAAAAAATTTTCGACTCAAATATCTTTTCAAAATTTGAGATTATGGCTTCTAACTAGTTTTTACCTATAAAAAATATTGTTTCGAAAAAATTTTGAGAAAAATCTATTTGAATCTTTTTACAAAAATAAAAACCTAAACAAAAAAATTAATAAAAGTTGGTAAAAATTGATTTTCGACTCAAATATCTTTTCAAAACTTTGAGGTATTGGCTTAAAACTACTTTTATCTTTTAAAAAAATTGTTGTCAACATTCAGTAAAATTTTGATAAAAATCTAATTGACAGGTTTTTTACAAAAAATAAAAACCTAACAAAAAAACAATACTAAAACTTGATAAAAATGTACTTACGACTCAAATAGCTTTTCAAAAATAAAAAATATTGTCTTCAATCTCTTTTTATTTCACAGAAAATATTGTTTTCGATATTAAGTCGTTTTTTTTATTTAAATCCAACAGTCCGTTTTTTCATAAAAAAATAAATTCTACAAAAAATAGTACGCAAATTTGGTAAAGATTGATGTTCGGTTCTTGATATCTCTCAAATTAATTTCATTCATCCAATTTGTAAAAATTTAAGAAATGCTACTAAATTGGTAAAAATTTGTTTTCGACTAAAAATCTATTTAATAAAACTAGATTTTCAAACTAAACTATTTCTTTATATGAAAAATATTGTTGGTAATTTTAAAATTTTTAAGAATAATTCAACTAACAACATTTTTAACCCAACACGAAAACCTACAAACTTATAAGCAAGACAAATCGACAGACGGGATGGGAAGTTATCAATGTGGGTCGCATCCCAGCCTCTTTTTTATGTTTTGCACAACGTCATTTAATGCTTTCTGTAAAAAGCTTCCTTGTAAATTTGGAAAAGAAATAAGTAATACTTCTTTACAATACAAAATACAAATCGTGATGGACTTGTAGCTTGCCTGAGTAGTGTTTTGTAGACAATAATGTTTTTAGTAGTTTATGTACTATGAACTTAAAGTATAAGCTTGTGAAGTAAAGTTCTGAATTTGAAATTCATGACACTTGAAAAACTAACTAGTTGCCTTGGTCAAAACGTACGTTCATAAAATGAAGTTGACTGCAAATGAAGTCCCTTATGTTGCCTGAACCTGTCCATTGGTTTTGCAAAAAATCTGCCAATCTTGTATTCTTAGGTTAACTTTCCAAGAAAGTTGCTTTAATTTAAGGGGATATTTTTGGGATCTGTCGATTCAGAAACTAAAAATTTACCTTAACTTTAAGTCCATATGTTGTAAGAACCTGTACATGACTTCAAATTAAGGCAACATTTTTGGAAAGGTTACAGAAAAAACAGCCTTGAACCTACAAATTCCAAAGTTAAAATTAAATATTTACAAGTCTGAACATAAATACACTTGAGCTGATACTAATGCCGATATTCCTAAGCCTAACCTTCAAATCCTCACGTTGTGCGTTCTCTGAACCTTAAAAATGAAACAAACAACATAAAAAATATTAATTCTAAACTATATTTTGAAGATTGATAGAATTTTAAGTTAAATCGGGCAAACAGTTGGTTAATTTTAAATTAGACAAAATTTAATATTTTTAATAACATGATGATATATTGCTATTAGATATGTATCAGTCCCAACAGTTTTTCTTCAACTACCTTAATTTTAGCCCTTTTTGCCTCTCGTGTAGAAAATTTTAGTTTCCAATCCGAATTAACCAAACAAAAATCCTATTATTAACCACTAGTTTCTGGAGTTTTGCTTTTCACTACTAAATACAAGAGATTGTGTTTGTTTCGAAAGAAAAGACACAGATGGACTTTCGCTTCATCAACTGAATCAGAGCTAAGAGTATTTTTTTTAATGAATGCATAACTAACCATTACCTCAATCTGAAGTAAAAATTCTCATTTACTGAAATGCTCTAATATAGTATGACCTTTAGTTAGTTCTTAAAATTGATAAGGCTCTTACAAATTCCGACAAAAGTATATTCAGAAGTAGGTAAGTCATTAGGTATCAACTATGCAAATGATTTTTGCTGCAACTTAAAAAAAAATCTTATTTGAATGACCTTTCTAATTTAATTCAAAGCAATTCCTTTGATATGGAAGTTAAGTCAAAATAATAAAATTATCGATAAGGAGAAGCGAAACAACTTTTTGATTGTACTGCAATAGAGCACGTAAAAACGTTTTTTACACAATAAAAAATATAATACTCAAAGTTCTGTCGTTCAATTAGATTTAAATTCAAAACTCACATGAAAGTTTAATAATTCATTTTTTTTAATACAATCAATCCTATTCTGCTATCCATATGGTTCAATACAATTTTCAATTCAAATGACTTTTTTTCAAAATTTGAAATCTGTGCCAATATTTGTATCTTTTTAACTTTTCAAGGTAATTTGTTAGAATTGTATTTCTCTTGAAATTTGTACTTGTTAGGATAGCATTGAATATCAATTGATTATTAATCATTATCGACGATTGTTTTAAAGTTTTAGAAAAATGTTTTATTTCTATTTATGGCAATTTATGCAGTATTGTCAAAAAAAAATGTCGATTGCATCAGAAAACCAACTATTCGCACAGAAAAATGAGAGAATGAGACCATAAGGTACACATCATTATTTCTGTGACTAAAAGTTTTTTTCAGTTAATTTCTGTTAGCTAAATCTAAATGTTCCTTAATAATGAATTCAACTGATAACATATTATTTTAATGTGTTAAGAATCAAATTAAAAAACAAATATTTTTATTATTTTGTTTTGATTTATTTATTTGTATTTGTATATATTTCGTACAAAATTATAAATAAGAAATTTTCTCATACAGAGCATTTTATGTCAAAACATTTTGACAAGACATAATAAAGCAGTAGTATCGAAATATTTTATAAATTGTATGTATGTATGTATATAAAAAAAAGTCCATTTTGCATAAATTGTAATCTTACAAGAGTTGACGATTATTTGTATATTATTTTCTTTTTTTATAATTAGTTTTTCTTAAAAGCTGAAGATTTAATTTCCATTGCAACATTACAAATTTCCCCCTTTATGGTTGTTGTTTCTATTAAAACGCAATGCGTTTTCCAATAAATTGACTAGCGAAATAAAATATAATTTCGAAATACATATTACTTTCTGAATAATGTTTTTTTTTCTTTGTGATTTGTTTTAGAAATTCTTTTGATTATTTTCTTCGTTTTTATAGTAATATTAGTTGTTTTTTTTTGTTTTGTTTTATTGTTTAAGAAAATATTTATTTTAGGCACTCAAATTCTGTATTTTACTCTTCTCTTTCAAAAATGTAATGTTTTTTTCTCTTCATATAATTATATATGTATGTATTTTCAAAGGCAAATCACCTAAAGATACATAAATTAGATACACAGTTAGATGTTTCACAAATTTTGTAATTATTTTATGTTACCCCATTTTTATATTTGTTGAAAGTAAACTAATTATCAAAACTTCAAGGATCAACAATCAGAGTAGAAAACTAGTTAATGTCTGTGTTTAAATTTCGTTTAGGATGTTTTGCTGGAAGCAGCTCGTTTTACAAATGTATTTTATTTTATTACATTAATATTTATATATGGTTTAGTAAGTGTGGTATATATAGTAAAAAGTGTTAATTATTTACTCAAAATATAGCTGAGATTCAAGAGCAAATTAAAGAAAATAAAATAAAAGATTCTCTTGGACGGAAAAGCCAAAATAAAATTCAACCCGTTTGTTTTTTTTTTTATATTAATTTCTCAAATAAAAAGAAAATTAGTGTGTAAATAAAAAAAAAAGTCTCATAAAATGCACAAAAAATCTATTAGTATTTTAAACAAACAAAAAATATGTATTATATTTCCTTTCATTTTGTATAAAAAAATATATATGTATGTATAAATATTTGTGTAAATTAAAATGTGATGACAATTCCGATCACAGCACCCATTCATAAAAAAAAATAAAGAAGCACTGACAAATATGTCGATGTTTTTCTACATTTTGTATTTTTAGTTAAATTAAAAAAAAATGTTTTACTTTTAATAATAATTAGACACGTCTTTTGTGCGTTGTATTTTTGTTTTTGTTCTGTTTTTCGCTTAGTTTTTGTGTTTTTTTTAGATACCATTTGATAGCGTATTTTAAAAATTAGATGGTGGAGCACTTGGATTAAACTGGAACGTTGGATACCTTGGAGCAAAGTTAGTATCAAGAAGTTGAGTGTGTTCAGAATCTTCCTTATTCTGTAGTGTTGTTGCTTTAAATTGACTCTCCGAAAATTGAGGTGGGGCTGCAAGAACAAAAATTAAATACAAAAAATGTCATATTAATGCTTTTAAACAGGAAAACAATAATTATTGGGTTAGGTTAGGTTAGGTTAAATTGGCTGTCCGGGATGGAGTAGGACATACTTAGGCCAGTTTATTGGCCCATTTTAATAACACATGAATCTCGAGGTTTTCTTCTGAGCTCAATGAAACCAGTTTGAGCCCCTTACGAAACGTAAAAGACTGATAATGTTAACGTGATTGAGATCGTTTAGATCATTATAGAAGAATTCTACTAGGATGGTCTTGCGTTTTTGAGCTAAAACAGGGCATGTAAAGAGGAGGTGAATAACCGTTTTCTCCTCTTCCTCATCCATACAGCTTGTGCAAGTCATTTGAAAATACGTCTAGCGGCATAGCTTGTTGTTGGTAAAATGGGTTGTACTTTACCATTTCTGGAGATTGCATCTGCCATACAATATCCTAGAATAGGTGAATGTTAAACTGTTTTTTATCATCTCCATTAGAGCTGATCGGCAGTTATGAACTGTTAAAGAGAGAGTCCAAAGATTTGATAGCGGTCTGACTATCTGAGAAAATACGGATATCAGATTTTAATATCACGTTTTCTTTAAGCCTGGACTAGACTTCTTTCATTGCCAAAAGTTGAGACTAGAACACGCTTCAATAATTGAAAAGGCGGAATGAGAGACTTAATTTTAGTCGTTCAGAGAACAAGCCTTCACCAACCTCTTCTTTTGTTTTTGATCCATCTATATAAAAGTGGATTGACTTGTCTTCTACGAATACCCTATCTTCCTAGAAAGAGTCTGGAAGGTATAGAAATCTGGAATTTTATGTCGAATTGTAGTTGGGGTAATTGATTCTAAATACTTAAGAATTACGTAGTGACCAATGTTGTTATTAACCCACTGCGATGAAGCTTTGAGGCAAATAGCAAAGCTTGCAACAATTTGTTTGATAAACATATAAAGAGGTTAGGTAGATTAGGTAGGTTATGTAGGGTAGAATGTTCAGTGCCGCGACTGTGCGAAGCGATCTACTATTATTCGGTTACTGTCTGCTACTAGTCATTTCAATACAACCCGATTTACTACAAGGGTATCATTATACTTTTAATAGTTATTTATGAACATCTTATTTAGACTTAATGATATGCAATTTAAATCGCTAAAGATCAATTTATGATTATTTAAGATTCTAAAAAAAAAGAATCTCTCTTATGAGTAGCAGTTTTATGATGTAAAACGTATTTATAAAAAATAAAAACTTACGAATATTAGGATAAAGCTGTCCTCCAGCGCTATCAGCCATATTCCATCCCAAAGCCCCACCAGCACCATTGGGTGGACTAGCTGGGCTAACCGGTTGTGTAGGAGCCATTGATGGATCTTCTGGTGCTGGTACATCTGTATAAGGTGCTGGTGATTTAAAGGAAGCCAATGGAATGGTTCCCAAGGTTATAGGAATATTACCGGTTAGGTTTCTATGCGGCCCACTAACATCCACTTCCACCTATTTAATAAAAATGTATATAGAATAACTCGCAATGTGAATAATCAAAACTTATTTCTTAAATATTTGCTTACATGTAATTGATAGTCCAAATCAATAAGTCCACAATTTAACAAATTGGATGGAGGCAGAGGTGGAATTTCTAATTGCTGAGTCCAGGTCCTTGATTCAGATGCACCAACAGGTCCTACACTCAATTCAGATATTGTTATCTTGTCCTTCTTGGTTTCACGACGTGGTTGAGTTGTATGGAAAGCAACTACTTTGCGGAATATGAACTTGACAAGTGAAATACTAACATTGCTAGCGTTATCACATTCGCAAGTAATTGGTATTATTTGACCAGAAACAAAACCTGTCACTGGAAGATTGACAACAACAGCCAGTGGGCCTGAGCGGCAACAGAAACAACAAAAAGATTTTTCCAACTCAAGTTTGAAAGGTTCCTTAAATAGAAATTAAATCAGAATAAGTTCATGTTTGATAATAGAAAGGAAAGGAATATATGTATTTACCTTAACTCTAGGATTCAGATTTAAATCAATAGGCGAGACAACAGTAAATGCCATTTTCATATCCTGATCGAACTTCCATGGGCGATCAAGAGTTACTTTAATGGTGTAACGAACGTGACCAAACTCACCCTCGAAAGAGGATGGCAAAGTTGGTGGCAAGGCGCATGTGAATGGGTAAGTGTGAGTACCGCTTGGTAATTCAGTTTCCGAACCTATACAAAATTTTAAAAAAATATAATAGATATACAATGTGAAATATAAAAAACTATTGATAAATACTTACTGTTCTTGCCTCCCAAAAGATAGTACTGAATTTGGAAGTATTCTTCATGGCCAGTTAGGTTTTCCGTTTCTTCCTCATCTTTGCCTTCGCTGTTTGTTACACGTTTCGATTCGGACCACTCAGTGTTGGCTTCCCCGAGGAAACGAATAATGATTCCTGAAATATTTAAAAACCAAAACAAATTTGAATACAATTTTGGAGAAAAGAATTAGGAATCGAGAAATTCATTTTTAAGGAATCGAAAACTACAAAATCAATATCGAAAATTTTGAAAAACCGATTGACTTCAACTTAAATATTCTTAACAAAGGATTTCAATAGATCATTGGCAACGCTTCTACCTTTGCGTATTGCTCATTTCAGGTTTTCATTTAATGACTAACGTATTTTAGTGATAACAATTTTATATTTATTTCTCAGTTGATGCATCAAGTTGACTTATTTGCATAATCTCAATGTATATATGCATAAGTACCTACCATAGAAAGACACAAAAAAAAACAAACCATGAACAAACTTCTCTATTAGTAGCGTATTCTCTTAGCAAATTAAATTATGTATGATGTCATTGATCGTGGGGCTGAGTCAAATAATAATATTTTACTTTTTGTTGCTTCCAATCGCGCAGTGTTAGTAAAATAGACAATAGAAAATAACACAAAAAATCATTTGATGAAATAGAACCTAGACAGATACCTGTCAAGTATGTAGCTCCTTAGCTAATAAGTCTTTTCTTTAAGAAACTAAAATGTTCCCTCCAATCTCATAATTTAAGAATTTTTCGCAACGGGGCAATGAAACCAGGCGTACTTAAACTTAATTGTTTATATGTAACATTCCTGAAATTTTTCTTAAACGCACCGTTTTCATGGGGATGATAGGTATATGTTCTCTTTTTCGTCTTTTTTTTAAAGAAGACTTTGCGTTGTTGGCGTTTTCTTGTCCCCAATTGATGAATTTTGGTCTAGAATCGAGTCTAAAATAAAACCATTTTTTTCAGCTATGACAGTGCCGACACCGCCACCACCCTTTTCCTGTACTTTTTTTCTTCATTTTTTTTCATAGCCCAGTCATTGTGATTCTGATTCTGATTCCACTACCACCCGCAATAAGGCTATCTCTGTTGCTGCTTCAAGACTTCAGTGAAGTGAATAGAATTCAATTTTATTTTTCATTTTCATCTTACCTCTGACTTTCTTCGGCGAATCGAATGTTAAATTAACTTGTCCATTGACGGTCTGACCAGCGTAATAGGTATTCCATGGATTATCCAATTGAATTTCACACCCCTTAAGACCCATTATAAACTTGTTTATTGGTTTAACTTTTTATTAGCTACTTTAAGACTTTTCTTTAAATATTTGATGCAAAATTTTGCTGTTGTCTTGTCTGTAAAACTGAATTGAAGACGACAGAAAAAAAAACAGAAAAATATGCACCAGCTAGAGCATATACACAAATATACAACACACACCCAAGAAGAAATTTCTTTGGAGCAGTAGCAGCAGAGAAGTAGAAGATAGCAGCTAGGTACTAGGTAAGTAAGGTAGGTAAACGACAAACGAGGATGAGTACTGATTTGACGTTTAAGTCAACGTGATGCGTCGCATGCGCCAATCAAATGGAAAAGTTCAGCAAGTCAAAAAAATGGACCAACGCACTTTTGTGGGAATTTTTAATGGAAATGAAACACCTTATGGTTGCCAACTAAATATTTTGCATAAATCATGGATAATATTAATAGTAGCTTACATGTAGTTTGTACAGATAAAATATTTGACCCTTTAGACTCTCATTCCAGTTACAACTAGTTACTTCTAGCTGGATGTTCTCAAAGATTCGCACAAGTTAATAACATATATGTCTATATTTTTATTATAATAAAAGTTTTCTTTTTGAATTGCCCGATATGTTGACAGCTGTCAATTTTAATATTATTTGACAGGCAGAAAATACTTACTTATTTACTTCGTCGGCCTGGTCGTTGATTCTGTCATTGTTGTTCTTCAAAAATGGGACACCCTATTCTCTCCAACGTGGATAAGAAGTTAAGGTGTTTTGACGAAGTATATGAGTACTGGCAAGAACATAGTCTTTCACTAACTTATGGTGATATTTTTGGATTTAAAGAGTCTTGATAAGCTTTAGTAGGTTCTGTTGGGTTTATATAGACGCCAGCGAATTTCTTCATCTATGTAATACCGAGGTACCGAGGTAGGTAAATGATTAGACCACTTCAAACTCGTTTCCCTCAGACGAAGCCACTATATAAAGCAAAATATGTTCGATATACAATATATCGAACGATACACTACACGCTTTTAATAACGTATTAGAATTGTAAACATTTACTGAAAAAATGGTGAAAATCTTGCAAAAGTTTCCTAACCTATTGCGAAAAGGTAATTAATATTGGCAACAGAAATCTTGTAATTAAATAGCTTTAGACTTTTTTCATTGAGGGCCATCAGAAAGATAAAGTCATTGGCAATGCCCCAGAATTGACTCAAAGATAACATCTATAATGACTTGCAGTCAACTGTATCCTTTGGACGAGAAATGAAGCAAAAGCATCTAGTTAATTTTTTCAGTTGTCATAAATTATTAACTTGGAACTTTACTTGACTATGTTTTACTTAAAGAAAATTCCAACATTATCATCTTGAAAAAAAAAACTAATTACACAGGTTTGAAGTCCATTAGAAGTTGTGTGTTTGCAGTGTAAAAAAGAAGTCGTTATTCCTTTTCCACTATTACAAGGAACCCTTTTACACAAAACTTAAAATAAAGTTGTGCACTAAATACATATATCATAGATTAGTTATAAAGTTCAGCTGTTAGTTAAGTAAAAATAAAATTAACAGCTGATAATTTGACACAAGTACACTTGACTTGTAACTTGTAAGTAAGAGAGATTTGTGTGGGCTAACTTTTAACTTTTTAACTTTCTAAGAAAGTTGCCATAATAGAAAGCCAATTATTTTTCATCTGGCCCATCAGATACTAGAAAATATTTACTTCAAGTTCCTTCATGTCATCTATACCTACCCATTGTGACGTTAAAAAGGCGCTATATATCGTTTATAAATAAGACTTCAATTTTTTGTTTTTCGAACTTTAAACTGCAGACCAAATCGTAAAACAACTGTTAATAAATTAAAAAAAAAATCTTTCAGGAATGAGAAACCTTCGTCCACTTAATAACGCCACAGTATATAATTCCAATTCTCTGTTTTCAGATATATTCCCTTTCATTCCAAAAAAGGGGGTTGGGGTTGATTTTTGGTGTCTGTCAAACTGTTGAAGTAGGCACGAAATACGGGCGAAACATTTTTCAAAAATAAAGAATTCCAATAGGTATTTCACCGACAATCTTGCAATAATTTTATTCTTTAAATATTAACGTGTTTTTATAACCTTTAATTAAACTTCAAGATATACAAATTTCACATGAAAAAATAAAACAATCTTAATCAGTTCTCAAACTGTTATATCTAATAAAAAAAATTACAATCGGATTTTGTGGGATTAAAAGCATTGATCTTTCAAGCAATAAAATATTTGATTAATTTCATTTTAAATAATCAATTCAATATTACGTAGCAACTTTGATAAACAATTTCCAATATGTTAACCGACCCGGATGACGATTTCTTCTTTGAAGAAGATAAAATGTAAATATTCAAATAATTATTGTTAAATTATAATAATTTTGTTTTTAAACTATTTAAGTATTATTTTTGTTCAATGTTTACTTTCTTTTATTTTATAAAACATACTTTATGGTAATTTTTTTAGTAGCAAGCTATAAGTTATAAGTAAGCTATAAGAAGATATTTCAATCAATATGGATGGTTTAGCTAAATTGCACTAAAAATATATTAATTTTGTGTTGAATTTCTTAAAAATTTCTTTTATAATTTCTTCGAACATAATTTATTTTAATTTAACCCATAAACATGTGCAGTTAAACATTTATTAATGATGTCTCAAAACTAGAATGTATTTTATTTAGAAAAATCAATAATTTGAGGAGGTTGGTGCCAACGTATATTGTGGTATATTTCTTATCAATAGAACTTTTGACAGTTACGATTTGAAAAACTTGAAACAGACAAAAGCGATTTCTTAGATATAAACTTGCTTTTCATGGGCATTAATGAATTATTTTTAATCTCATATCCGTACTAATGAATCACATCATCACACTTCTCATAACGTCTCACAATCATCATATCATCGATGTAACGAATGCTAATTTGTAATTTTAAATAATAAATATGTAGATATTCACATATCGTAACTAGTAAATAATTTCAAAATGTTTGTCTTAAAACCAAATAATTATCTTATTTGTCATATTATCAATTCTAAAGTCAAGATGAAGGGGCCGTCGATACTCCCGTCCAATCAATTGGACAAACTGGAGAACTTCAAGTCGTTTGCCTGGAAGAGCAATGCGTTAGTCAACGAAAAATAATATACAGCCAGAGTGCAGAGTTAGAAAGATTGTAAGTAAAGATTCAAATTAGGCTTTTTTGTAGAAGCTTGCTAGATTTTGCGTGATACATCCTTAGTTATTCACTATATAAACCTGCACGTTCTGAAGATATATCGGATATAAGAGAAGATTAGTGATTTTTTTATTTTTGATTTCAGAGACAATCAATGGGACGATATTGTATATTTACTTATTTATTTTTCGGTATGATATTAAACCAAAAAACTTATGTATGTCGTTGAGGTTTCTGAATAAATATTTCAGCTTTCTGCAATCCCTCTATTATTGTGTCAGTTTTTCGAGCATTTATGTAAGTCTCCATAAAATAGCATCTTATTAACTTGTTATCATTTGAAATTCATCATTGTAAAGTGAGTAGATAATTAGCGGTTTATGTTGTTTTTGATACCTTACAATGAATCTTAACTTGATTTAAAACAGAGATGAGAGTTACCCACTGCCACCTGTCGTCGATAGACAAGAGGCCGCCAATAGCGGTTACATTTGATAAATTCGAATTCTATTTCTTTTGGCTCTTAGATGACCTATTTCTCAGTTCAAGTTTCGAAAAAATTTAAAAAGACATTGTGTGTTGTTTTCAAAGTCATTCCAAAATCCAATTCTACTTGAGTTTGTGTTAGATATGTAGGTATTTTTTTTAGCTTTTAGTTAATATTAAGATTTCACACAAAATACACATTTTCTTTTTTTTTTATTTAATTACATACAAAAGGTGAGATAAAAAGTAAAATAACTCCCAAATATAAGATATGTAATTCAAAATATTTTTAAATTGACGACATTCTTAATGTAGGGGAATGACAATAACAACTGGAACAGTTGTCATAACAAAAGACCAGACCAACCTCATTGGAATAAGTATTGGTGGAGGAGCGCCACTATGCCCATGTCTTTACATTGTTCAAGTATGTTTGTTTTGTTTCAAAAACAAAAATTCTCTATTTAATAATAACACTTATTGATAAAGGTTTTTGATGGAACGCCTGCAGCAAAAGAAGGCTCGCTCCAGAGTGGAGATGAATTAGTATCAGTGAATGGAGTTAACGTCAAAGGCAAGACAAAAGTAGAAGTAGCTAAAATGATACAAGTCGCAACAACAGAAGTAACCATTAACTATAATAAACTTCATGCTGATTTGGAGCAAGGAAAATCCTTTGATATTCTTCTAAAGAAAATCAAACATCGATTTGTAGAATCAATGTCTAGCAGCACTGCCGATTCATTAGGACTATCAAGGGCAATATTATGCAACGATTCATTGGTTAAACGACTTGAAGAATTGGAAGGAACAGAATACATGTACAAAGGTTTAGTTGATCATGCTAAGAGAATGTTGAAAGCTTACTTTGATTTATTAGCAACTTATAAACAATTTGGTGATATTTATGCAGAGATAAGTGTTAAAGAGCCTCAATTGAGGGCATCGGAGGCTTTCCGTGTTTTCGCAGAATTACACAGAAGTTTCGAAAAAGACGGAGTAAAAATGCTCAAAGCAATTTATCCAATTCTAGCTGATATTGGAACCTACTTGAACAAAGCCATTCCAGACACAAAGTTAACTGTTAAAAAATACGCAGACGCAAAATTTACATATCTTTCGTATTGTTTGAAAGTCAAAGAGATGGACGATGAAGAACATAGTTTTGCCTCTCTTCAAGAGTCATTGTATCGTGTTGAAACTGGAAATTATGAATACCGTTTGATACTTAAATGTCGCCAAGAGGCTCGTTCAAAATTCGCACAACTTCGTAATGATGTTTTGGAAAAAATGGAGCTTCTCGAAAGCAAACATGTCAACGATCTAACAAGACAATTGCGAAGCATTTTGGAATGTTTTGCTGAATTGCATAAAATGTCAGTTGATCGCTTGGAAGAAACGCCAAATCTATTTCCCATTGAAGTTGATTTTAAATCGTCTGCATTTGAGTATAAGTCCGATGTACTTACTCCACATGTCGATGAAGAAGATACCAATGAAGAGGAAGTAACAAAAGCAGTAGAAGCAGTTGAAGATCCAGTTAGTATCATAGATCTACTCGGAACAAGCAACGATTCAAACCAAATTCCAGCTCAAGCAAAACCATCAGAAATGCCTTCAGTGTCAAATACGATTCTTCCTTCAACATCAACATTTTCTCCTACACATGCTGGTGAGGATTTACTAAAAGAATTAGGTCTGTTTGGATTGGACATGAGTGCTGGCCAAGAAGGACCAATGAAATCATTCCAAGGAAATGAACCATCAACGAGTAGGGCAGCACTAGTTGATTTGTTGCTTTAAAATAGGGAATATTAAAAAAAATATTGGTTTTGACTGAAACAATATACAAAATTGTAAATTTTATGATCTCTGCTATAACATTGTCCAGTAGAACTTAGGTATTTTTATAAAAAAGTGCATACATTTAAATTGAAGAGAAAATAAAATATATATACCTGCATTAACTTAAATATATTAATTTATATATGGATGTTGATTTAAAATAATGTAAATTACGACCTAATAAATTATAAAAATAAAACATTCTTCTATTATTTGATGTCTTCTGAAACCAATCGGAATTCCTTACATCGATATTTTAAACCCTTATTGCTTGCATTTAGTCCATTTTTTGTGATCTTTTTCCACTCCCTTAAAATTATTACATTTCTGATTGCTTTGATTTGAAATTGCTCTAAAAAAATAACTTTTAAGCGAGATGTCCGTCCAAAAGTTGCTTGATTTTTCATCTGATATTTTTCGTGTATTTTAACCAAATAAAACTACAATTTTAGTAAAAGAAAACAAACAAAACGTTCGGTTATTTAACACATAAAAATACGGTTAATTTTATTTTGCTTAATTATATAGAAAACTTTTATTCTTAAAAAAAAGAAAAAAATTGTTATAAATTGTTTTAACATAATTATTTTATAAGATTGTGCAAGTTTTTCTTTTTAAATAATAAAGGTAAACTTGTTGGACGCAAAATAAATTAAAAAAAAATTCGATAGAAGTTCAAAAAAGTTTGCTATTAGTTTCGAAAACTAGCCACTGTCTGGACAATTAACTTTACCTTTGTGTTAACAATATTGTCTAAAACTTAGACAATTATAAACAAATATGTAAAGTTAACAAAACTCCGAGCTCTTTACATAACAATCAAACTTAAAATGAACGTGTCAAAAGTAATAAATAATTTTTCGAAAGATATTTATGATAATGATAACTTAAATGTGAACTCAAATGTACATATGTACCACATTATGCGTCGCAGATGAAATTATACTACAAAATAAAAATTTAGAATTTCGATTTGACCAGATTCGAGGATAGAGGTGTCAGTAAAACTTAACTCTGTAAGTTGCTTGTCAATTTTCAATTGAAAATAAATATTGGTGGCTTTGCATGTTTTGAATTCGTGATATTTGTTATGTTATAACTTATAATATTGTCGTGCAATTGATATCATGGGCCAGATGTATAAACAAAAAACATTATGATATCTGGACATTGACAGAGCAGAATGGTAGTTGTGACAGAAAAAGAATTGCCTGCATTCTTTTCAATATTATGTAGTTTGTATCGAATAAAGAAAATACAATTATTTTATACTGGTGTTTCTGGAGATGGCGCTGTAGGTGACTTTGATCGTGCTCTCCCAAAAAGTTCCTCATATGATGGTGCTAAAGAAAGAAACTTATTGTAAAAAAAACAAAACTCACAAAAAGAACATTGAACTTACGTAATTCATTTATTGGATATCTGGCTTGAACTTGAAAATGAACCGATGATTGAAGATAGTGTGGCAATGTAGGTATATTTGGAGGAGGATATGAACTATTCATCGGTGGTGGATCATGTATTTCGTTCACTAACTCGGCTAACATTGGATGTGCTTCGGATGGATATGGAAGAGCGTTCGGTTGCCTGGCAATATTCGGATGGATATATCCCATGGAACTTCGGAAACTATTCCTCATCGATTCTCGACTTATAGTGTCACAATCAGTGGGTGGTCTGGGTGCTGGACTAAGCGTTGCCGTTGATGACTCCGAGGTAGTTGAATATAATGAGCTGCTTTCACTTTCGTTGAGCGAGTGCGAGTGTGTAGGACTATTTGTGCTAATAAATGAACTTAAACGATTGCTTATTGGGAAAATGCCAACGCCAGTTGGGACGTCGTCTTCTTCAAATGGATTTCCCGGCTCCAAACTTCCATCTCCCGAATATACATGACATTCGAAGGACACCGAGAGATTTTTATAAAAAGCTGGCAGTATGGCTTCCACATTGATGATGTAAACAATGTTAAATATTCTTGTTGCGTTTGTAGGGGGACACGCGGGAAACAACAAATCGTGAGCAAATGTACGTTCTGATTTTTTCTCAACTCCTCCCGTTTCCTTGGTGAATAAAATAACTTCTTCAAGTTTTGTATTTATCAAAGGTCTCGTACTACTATAATATATTCTCTGAACAATAGTGAATCGAAGTTTATCCACATGGATACCGCTGCGATTATCAACAGTTACTAGGAGGGTTATTTTTTCATTTCTTACAACAAAACTTTTAGGAAGCTCA
Organism: Eupeodes luniger; assembly: GCA_951509635.1. Taxonomy (NCBI): domain Eukaryota; kingdom Metazoa; phylum Arthropoda; class Insecta; order Diptera; family Syrphidae; genus Eupeodes; species Eupeodes luniger. Next base: position 95,505,618 of record OX608073.1, on the reverse strand, counting down.
GCAACCAATGATATTGGACCACTACCAAACACACTTACATTACGCGTAGTCTGGCAAATTTGCGGTTGGGGTGGATTTATTCGAGTTATTGGTGGGCTTACGCTGTACCTTACGATAGTTAGTGGAATCGTGTACTTCTCATCGAACGTCCAGGGCTTTTGAATGACAACTTTTAGTTTATATTTTATGGAACCATATGAGCCTTTGAATGATGAGGGCAGAAATTTGGGAAGCGTATATGTAAAATCCATTGTAACATCACCCGGAGATAGTTCAATTCCCCGAGGAGGGACATAAGGAACCTCGATGTTGTCGTTAAGAAATACCTCTTTGCCAGTATAAAAGACATGCCGCGTATTTACATTGCCATAGGAGTCTTTGTGGAACATTTCCATCCATTTGCATTTTCCCTTGGCGCATACTTGAAGATTTATTGCTGAAACAACCAAAAGGAATACAATTAACAAATAACATACTTAAACTACCATAATTAAAGTAGATCCTGATTTATATTTATGAACCTAAAATACATAAATTAAAGAAGATTGGGGATTTCAAAAATCCACATTGTGCATCATTGTACATGGAAGATGGAACAAAGTGCAACATAATAAACATGACTCATTCACAATGCCTAACAAAAATACTGTCAAATTAGGAAGTTATTTCGAATGCAAGTGTCATAACAAAATTGAAGAGAAAAAAAAGAAATTAGATTATTGAACTTCTTGCAAAATAAATTAACATACATTTCTTATTTCAGTTCAAAATGCCCTCCTTATTTCAAGGTTTCTGTTGAAATTTAAACTTACCACGAATTTTTGTTTTCTTAGTCAGGAAGAAGCATATTTGTCCGCTTATTTCTTGCCCACTAAAATAAGAATTATTTGGGCTGTTTAATTTGATTTCTACTCGGTCTTTTTCCTTTTCCATTCTTTTAGTATTTTTTTGGCTTCACTTTCACTTTTTCGTCATCTTAAGATTTATTTTTATTTTAAAGTTTGTGCTTAAAAATAAGAACGGCAAAGATAAATTATTTTTGCAAGGAGACAAAGAAAAATATAATTCTTAATTTGTTTGCGTTTTTCTCCTCAATCGGAATCGGCAAGCAAACTATCCAACCACCCTTCCTAGTAAAAATTTTCACACTGACATTTCTTTCTTTCATATTCTTCTTTTCCAATTCACGAAGAACTAGATGTACGGGAAGTAGAAAAATGTACCTCATTCAGTATTGTGAATTAAAAGTGCAAAGCGAAATGTCAAAATCATTAAGTTGACTAGAGATGGGACTTGGGATCAAAGTCAAATAAAAATACATTCGATAATGGGGCCAGTTATAGAAGTTTTCATGATTGAAAATTTTGTTTCGAGATTTAAAAGCAATTAGAAAACTTAATTTTATTATTATTGGTATTAAAATGAAGGTAACTTTAGTAAAAAAAATACTTTATTTAACCCAGACATTTTCTCTTAGTTCATTTTTAATGATGAAATCTTTTTTTTCTTGTTTTTACATTTTGGAAGTAAGGGGCCAGTTATAGCTATCATTTAAATCGATCCGGAAAATTTTTTGAATCGATATTTGACGGTGTTTTCCTTTGATTAGAAATGAAAATTATATACTGATCGATCGGAAATCACACAAAGAATTTTTGTTGAGAGAAAAAAGTGTAATTTCGCATTTTTTTTCTCTAAAATGTATTTTTCTATTTTCCGGACGGAAATTAATTTTCCTGAACAGCTGATACTTTTATGTTCAAAAGTGAAACGAATCGTTGCACTGATTTGTGTTCCAATTTCACACAATTCCAATGACAGATTTCTGTCAGTAAAATCTTTTCGGTGGATTTCAATCAGGAAATTTTTTTCAATGACAGAAATTTTTAATGATAGCTATAAACGACCTGCCAAAAAATTCCAATGTTTGTTTTCAATGATGAAAAATAATGATAGCTATAACTGGCGCCTAAATCTTTCCGCTAAAAGCGTTCTATTTTCTTTGTATTCCTACCTGTCAGTTTTTGGTTCCAGTCAGGAAATTCTTGATTTCAATTAAGAAATTTGTGTTGACAGAAATCTATGACCTACCTGTCAAAATATCAATGATGAAAAATAGTTTAAATTAACTTATTGCTATGAACGCTCATAAGTAAAACATTTCAGATCCCTGCTATTTTAAATTTGCTTGATGAATTTAACAGCTAAGTCATAGATTAAAAAACAGTAAACGTAAATAAAACACATATACAATATTTTTGTTTATGATATTTCTTTTGTATTATAAAGTTTGAACGTTGATATTATGTGGGAAACACTACATCATTTAAATCACCACCACAAGAATTGTTGTAAGCATCGATTCTTTTGAGATAACTTTCGACCACTTTTTAACACATATCTCAGCCATAACTTGACGAATGTTGGTTTTTAATTGCGGCCAGTAAATGTCTCTTGCAATAAAGCCATATTCCCTCGAGTTGTGTGGCATATTGGCATGTGGCACTTCTTGTTGAAACCATATATTCTCCAAGTCGTATTCTTCAACAGCAGGCAAACAAAAGTCGGTTATCATATGACTATAACGCTCCGAATTGACAGTGACAGTCCTTCCATCGCCGTTTTCGAAGAAGTAAGGTCCAATCACTGCTCCGGACCAAAGAGCGCAATTACTTGAGGATTCTCAGAACCCCAAATATAAACATTTTGTTTATTAATATACCCACCGAGTGAAAAATATGCTTCATCGCTGAAGAAAATTTTGTTTGAAAAATCGCGGTCCACCGCCTTTTGTTCAAGCACCCATTCGACGTATGTATCTACAAAGTTGTGAATGGTCAGCTGGCTTCAGTTGTTGTGTGAACTGCACTTAATATGGATGTAGGTGTAGTTCCAAATGCAAAACACGCCATAATTTGCTGTAAGACAGTCATATGTAATTCCTGAGAACGACAAGGAACCGACACATTCGGGTCTTCGGCAACACTTTCACTTACAGAAGCGATATTTTCAGTGTTACAAGCGAAACGATGATGCACAGGCCTTACAATATCTGTAGCCAATCCAGTTTCTTCAAATTTCTTCATAATTTTGCCAATTGCTTGTGTAGTTGGAAGATTATGTAAAGCATGATCCTCTCTTAAAGCACGATATGTGGCTGTAATAGTTAAGCGATCCATTTTGGTAAATGTCAGACTTTCAACCAAAAAAAAATTCCAGCCCTATACTTTTGAAACTGCAAAAAGGATAACCCGTTATAAGTGAAGTTTACCTAGAATATCCTTTGCTTAGTAGCTCGGAATTTTAACAAATATTCAGAAAATCGATAAGTCTATCTCTATAACTCTGTTATTAGTTATATACAATACATACATACATATATCCAAATTCAAATTTACAAAACGAGTTTGCTACATTGTTGCTTATTTCTTCACTAACCACCTCCTGGTTTAAGAGGCCAGTTACAGCTATCATTGGTTTTCATTATTGAACATTTTGTTTCGAGTTTTAAAAGAGAGTCATATTTGTTATGTTTGGTGTCAAAATGAAGCTAATAATTTCTAGATTGTTTTTATTAAAAAAAAATATTTTATTTAACCCAGAACTATTCTCTTAGTTCATTTTTAATTTTCAATGATGAAATCATTTTCAATGAACAGCTGATCTTAGATTTCATAATTGGTAACAAAATCCAATCTTATTCTAATCAGAAATGCTTGATATCAATCAGGATATTATTTTTTTCAAAAACAGATTTTTAATAAAACTATAACCAACCTGTCAAACAAATTCCAATGATTTATTTCAATGATAAAGACCAATGATAGATATAACTGGCTAACTGACCCTAACTGAATGAATGCTTATTAACAGAAATGTTGCTTTATTAATGGCATGTTGTAGTTAGTCCGAGGATAAATGTATTAATTGAAATAAAAAAACCGATAACAAGAATGAAATGCACAATTTAAAGTTGTTTCTTGTTGTCTTATGTTTGTCATGACATGGCACTGGTTGACAAGGTTTTGTTTCGGGCAATCAAATTGCACTTTTCCAATGGTTTTTGATGGCCTTTATTCAGATGCGACTTCAACATTTTTCTATCACCTAAGATATTCGGATATTACTTTATTAATACAAAATAACACATACATATGTGGGGCTTTTTGAGGCTTTATCTAAATTGATGAAGTTGCTTTTCTTCATTAAAATTTATAATTAACAATTATTAATTTCCTCAATATTCATAAATTTTTCGAAAAAACTTCATAAGTTGTTAGATTTTCAGTGACTGAAATTAATATTAAATAAATGCTGAACCTTGTGTGCTAAAATGGTTTTCAACAAACCTTTTGTTCTTGTAAATTTGAGCAGATAGTTTAAATATAAATAGAAAGTTTGGATTCAAAGCTTATTTTTAAAAACTATAAAAGCGTTAAGCGAAGCAAGATTTGCTCAAAAGTTCATATAGAGTCAAATAAAGACAAATAACAAATGAGAATTTCCAGAAATTAAGTAAGATGTTAAAAAGGTTTAAAGTGTAACAAGAAGGCAAATGTTAAGGGATATGTTGTGCCTTAAATTATTAATTTATGTGCATTTTAACAGTTGCATATTTTAGAATCGATATTTGGAGGCGAGCTTCGAACTTCAGAACAATTTAATTCCTTTAAAGAATATTGTTTTCTTTGTGTGACAGAAAAAAAGCGTAAAGTGGAAATTTATGGGCAAAACAATAAATAGGTAACAATTTTTATGGAAGATTAACTCGTTAGCACGATTTGAGGTCCAAAAATGTCTTGACATTTTTATTTCATAAACCTTCATTTTAAGTTTTTTTGTTCAACTTTGTATCACATTATGAAAAAGTAAAAGAACATTCATAGAACTATTCAAAAACTTGAGGCATTTGATATCTTTATATCTTTTTCTATGACCATAGCCTTGAAGTTTGTACCTAACCTACACAACACATACTCCAATAAAAAAGTATAAACGTAATTAACTTATAATAATATTAATCTTCAAGGTAACTACGCTACGCACAATTCAAACAAACCAGTCTTGCATCTTTTTATAAGAATATATGTACATACATATGTAAATCTTAAAAGCTGTATATAAATTTTATATCCCTCATTCACAATTTGGGAGTCGCACGCTCCAACAGACGACGATAAAGATTTCAAACCTGTTTGACTCTCATTCTGAGTTGGGAGTTTCTAGATAGAATATAGAGAAGAGGAACAAGGGAATAAAATTACATTTTCGATTTTATTTTCCGCACTCGTTTGTTTGAGACTAAATTTTGTTTTTATTCCGTGTCTGTCTGTGTCTCTGACTTCAAGCCTGCCTGGCATTGTAAATTACTACTATAGACTATGTGTTCTGTTGAAATTAAAAAGATACAATAATTATAATAGTTTATATTTCGAACTGCCCCTTTAAATCCAAAATTGTATTATATTTGAACTGAAAATCATTGAACCATCAATTGCAATAATTTATTAGTGCAAATCTTATATTTGTTGTGTTTTAAATGAAATAAAATAAGTGTTCATAATGACGAGCAAATGCACAATACAATTCGACAATAATCCACTTGGGGTTTATTATGCCGGGCAGACAATTTCTGGAGTAGCTGAACTCATCACAACAAGGCCAAAGACTATAAGATGTATGTACATACTTTTACAATAATAATTAAACAAACGGAAAAAAACGTATAATTCAATTAAAATTTTAAGATATCAATCACCCAAGTTTTACTTTAATTTAGTTTAATTGAATTTTCTTTTGAAATGCGGCAATATATAATTCAAGTTGGCCTCATCTCATCTCATCTCAACTATGTATAGTTATAGTTATTGCGTTGGTTGATGGGATGGAGATTCTTAAGGTTTCATATGAATTCTCATTCTATTTGTATTAGATAAAAGTATTCTGATGTTGCATCTTCAAAGATGAAATTTGAATATAGACTTCCCATTCCATTGTCTGGAATTTGTGACTCAGCAAAATAGAAGTCGTAGTAAACTTGAATAGTTTTTTGGGGTGGAAAACTAGGGAAAGAAAGAGCAATCAATAAATCGTTTGCTTTCACTTTCTACAGATTTAACAGGATAAAGAAAACAGGAACAGAATACAACCTAAGTTCTGCTATACATAGAATAAGGGCAGTGTAATCTGCGATAGACAGCAATAGCATTATGTTCATAGGACGTTATGATATATTTTAGATTTATAAAGAAATTAATGGATGTTTTTTAACGTGTGGTTTTCAATCGAGAAATACTTTTTCTGAAGTTGGTCTTTTTGACAGCTGTAACTTGCCAAAATAATGTTCACTCTGTGCCAACGAAACAATACATTTATATAAGTTTAGTCGTTTTCGTTTACACCGATAAACCCAAGACGGTCCACACCTTGAAGATAATATTCGGCGCGTTATTGCTGACATACAGGCCCAATTGCTGACTAATAAAAAGTGGTCAAGAATTGGGCCTCGCAACTGTAATTATTTGAGCCAGCCATACTGGTAACTTGCCCGAAATAATGCTTAAAATATGGTGGCAAACCCATACCTTTATAATAAAGCTACATTTTGGCTTTCACAATAAATTATATATACTTTTTATTTCTTCTTAAAAACTACATATCATAAAAAAACACCCTTTACAATAAGGAGTACCTGCGTACAATAAGAATATAAAAGTAAATATGAAATGAAAATGAGAGGGTGGTATATATTGCACGCAATTGGGTGTAGATAATTGTTCACCTCCATAGTTCAAGTGGTTGAAAGTATAAAGGTTTGATCAAACTCATAGTCCAGGAAAAAAAAGGTTAAATTAAACCTAGAAATGAGAGATAGTAAAGTGGGAATTTGTTTAAACCCTAATTTTGGTGCTCTGAATATTGTGTAAAAAGTCTCTAAAATTTGACATTTTTGATCATCAAATATTATAAAGAAAGTATAAAAGCTTGTGCAGGCAAGCAATTATTGAGATCGGTTCTTCAGTTCTTGAAAAACTTAAAAACAAAATAACGGTTCTATGGGGGCGTTCTGGAGCAATAAAAAATATTTTTTTTATTGAAAAGAGCCAAGTTAATAAAAAAAGAGAAAATCCGAATTTTCCATTTTTTTGGGGGACTACTGTCATTTAGGGTCTTAAACAAAAAGAAATTAAAAACGCCTAGCGCGAATCTGTTTAAAACCTTAAACTCCAAGTTTGAACTCAATCGACCCAATGGTTTGGGCTGTAGGAGCGAGAACGGACGGACGAAATAGGGGGACCCACCTTTTTTTGACTTCTTAACCATCGTAATGTCATGCTTGATTAAAATCTCGAGTTTAACTGTATGGCAATACTTGCCATACAGTTCCTATATTTCGCATGTAAAGAAAGGGGGTAAGGTATTTGAGAACTAATTTTGAAGCACCCCACCCTGTTGCTGAGGTTCCAAATCATGTCCTAACCGTTCTTGTTTTTGAAAATATAAAATGTTTATATGCTGAGGGGATGCTGAACTTTTCTGTGGAAGACAACTATATAAAATCTTAAATTGAGGAAATTGAACAATTAATGTTAAGAATTACACTCTTTTTTCCTTCCATCTCTAAAACATTTAAGCGTATACAAAACTGAGTGCTACAACCAATTTTATTTTGAGACTTTTTAAACAGTGTTAAGATCACTAAAAGGAAGGTATAAATAAATTTCCAGCTTACTGTCTCTTATTCGAATGTTGACCCCTTTTTTCACCTTATTTCACTGGATTATCAGTTGAAATTATTATATGCATACTCTACTATGTACATATGTAGGTGTAAAGGTCAAGTTTCGATGATTTCTTGTGACTGAATCTTTTGTTTTGAAACTATTTTTTCGTTGAATGATATTAGATAAATTGCAATTACTTCATTTAAATCAAATTTTAGTCAAAATTTATTTCATCTTCGAAAGTTTGGAACATGAATGAAGCTTTTCATGATTTTTCAGACTAAGTTCTTGACATAGGACTTTTGTTCTTTAATAAACCAAATTTAAATTAAAATTGAAGAGTACAAACAAAAATACGTTGGTAGTCTGAAATTATAAATAATTATATTAGAGCTTTAGAATTTTGTTTATACAAAATAAATTCAAAATGCATTTCAATGCATTCAAATAACGAACAAAATTTCCTTATACGTATTCTATATTTCATATTATTTTCCCACTGGAATAATAATTATATTATATCGATACTGCATTGATAAGAATAAATTATTTATAATAATATTTATCAGCTGAATTTGAACATTTATAAAACATCAAACGTTCGTGCGAAATGACGTAATTTTGTTAAACAAAAACGTGATACGGCATCATAGTTAAATCAATGTTGCCGGAAACCAGTTGTGAAGTAATACCAATCAAACGAGCCGTGGGAAATTGTTTTAAATGCGTAATCCTATGTCTTGACTTATGATTGTTATTTATGTATGTAAATAGATTTAGGGTAAATTTATTCTTATAAACATGATTGTGATAGAGTTGTTCAGGGCAAAATATGACTGAGAATATGATTTAGTTTTGTCATCATGTTAATTCAGCAATACACTTTTTGTTTCATTTGCTCATTTGATTATAATTTGATATTACAAAGGTAATGACATTCTATAGAAATTTTACATAACGACATTATTGTTGTATGCAAATTAAAGTATAGTTCTATGACAACTGTACGATGTTTATTAGTGCGTGTCAATATTGAATCTATTGATATATGAAACAGGGTGATTCAAATGCATGATTTGTGTTATCTAATCCAACAAGATAATTTAAAAATGTATGGCTTTTTCCTCCGGTTTGTTTGATTTCGTGAACATTTTGTTTTTACAATTATTTATTATTTGTTGTTGTTATAAATAATTAAATATATTTTTAGCTATTTATATAAGTGTCAATGGCCACTCTGAAGTACGTTGGACAGAAAGCGTCTATAAACAAAATAACCAAGGAAAACGTGAAAAAGCCTTTGAAACCTTTTCAGCTACCGAGTTATATTTTACTTCGGAGAAATACGTCTACGGCTCGAATGGAGGCAATCAGCTAGAACTTATTGCTGGAAAATACGTGTATCCATTTCAGGCAACTATACCACCAAATGCTCCAACTTCTTTTATTGGCACCGATGGAAAAATATCATACGAAGTTGTTATGGTTATCGATCGTGTTCTTCGTTACAATAATACTTTTAAACAAGAATTCACTATCATTTCACCCTATGATTTGAATCTAAATCCCATGAATGGGAATCCAATGGAAAAGGAGGACAGAAAAGTATTTTGTTTGAGTTTGTGTTGTGGTGGCAAGAATCCCATAACTATTAAAGCTCGAGTTCCCTTTTCTGCATATGCTCCTGGTCAAAGAATTCGATTTAATGTAGTTTTGGATAATCAATCGGATGTAAGGTGCTCAGATGTAAAAGTAAGACTTATGAGAAAAGTAACTTACAACTGTCATACACCGGAAATAAAAACCAAATGGAACGAAGTCAAAGTATCTCAAGTCCTTTTGGGAGAAGTTGTAAAGCAAAATAGAGCCGAAATGAATGAATTTCTTGAGATTCCTTCGACAGTGCCTTCCTCTATGGAAAATTGTTCAATAATTAAAATTATTTACACATTGAAATTTACTGTTAAATTAGCTGGTTTTTATTCTGATTTTGATCTTGTGTTTCCACTAACGATCGGTACAGTTCCCTTACAAGCTAGCTTGATGGAGGAACAAGAGTCTGTGATTGTTGGACAACCTGGTGCGATTCCAGTTTTTAAACCAATGCGTAAGAGAATAAGTCATCTTTAGTATAAACTTGTATTTCTTATTATTTAATTTTTTGTTTGCGTATAGCTCCACCAACATACCAAGAAGATAGTACAGCAAAGGGAAAATATCAAGATAAAACCTTCATTCCAAAGTATCCAGTTTTTTCCTATCAAAATACTTCAGGAACAATTCGAGATCCTCCCGCAAATCTTTACCCATCAGTGGCACCCCAACAACCTATAGCTCCATATCCAACGTTTCCACCTCCAAATGATTTAAATGAAAGTTTAAATGGAACAAATACTTCACAAATTGGTTGGAAGACTTAAGAGACAACCAATTTATTAACTAAGTTTTAAGTAAAATAAAAACAATAATGAAAAGAAAATATATATTTTTATATCTTTGTATACGAAAATAAGCAATCAAGTTTATTTAACTTATTGCCTAACCTAAAATTTATTTATTACAATCAATTTATATAATTGAAAATACACATTATTAAATTTCAATCTGAAATGCATGTATGTATATTTTAATTATGATCAGGATCAATTGCTCTAATTCACATTTATTATTTAATAAACGACCACAAAGAGGCCTTTGATAGTTTATTACAAAATAAATTGATGAAAACTTAAACAAAAAGTATATTTATTTAATATTTTCAAACAAATTGAAATAGATTTAGAAAGGCTACAAGAAGACAACTTAGAGATGTGATTACAGCTTTCAGTTTTTGAAAAACGATTTTCGGCCATTGGACTAAATTATAAATAAGGTGGTTTAACAGTCTTTAGAGGAGCAGGGCCTATAGACTCTCAACCATTCCTGTGTTCGAGTCATTTCAGGGGTAGAGTTCTTATGCCGAATCCAAACGGTTAATTTGAGAAAGTACTTTTCATGACAAGAAATACCCTAAGCGAAAATTAATGTTTACGCTTATAGTTTGTATCTAATTTTTGAATTGAAGCACATTACTGTGTAGGGGACAATCATTGTCATATTTGTTCCTGTGACAGTACCTTTGTTTGGAAGCAGAAACAGAAACTTAACCAATAGATAAAATAACAAAATAATATGTATGACAAGTAAAAAATCATTTTTCTAAACTTAATTCAAAATATGTAAAACAATTATTCCAAAATATTGACTGCAATTTTATTGAAAGAAACCTTTTCTATTGAAAAAAAATTATTATTAAAATTTGCCTTGATGCCTTTAATTGTCGTGTTTTAGCTCAAGCATGGTACGCAGCTCGAGCTAAAATTTAGCCTCCATACAAAATTCTCTCCGAAGCTTAGTCAAGCTTAAATTTAGCAAAGCTCTTTAGCCGACTGGTACTTAATATTTTTGTTTCATAGTGTGCATTATTGAGCAGTCAAAATTTAGCGGACCAATAAACTGATTGGTGCATTTATTTTGAGCTAAATTTTAGCAGATAATAGAAAGTCGTTGCTAAAAGAGGGAAGGGCTTGTTTAAACAGATACAAAATACAAATGCATATATTGTCAATCGAAAAAAATTAAAACACATTTTTTAAATATTTTTTTTTTTAAACAAAAATAGTCTTAAGACGGCCCCTTCTTTAAATTTCAAATTCTTTAACGTTCAATTAAATTGAAGAACATTAAAAATGTTTTTCGGAGCCGAAAAAAGAGAACGCAAAATACGGAAAAACAAATTTGAGTTTTAACGAGAAAAAGAATTTGGAAATGCAATAGAGGCAACATCCTTCAATTTAGAACTTTGAGGACAGTTCCCACAAGATCCATTGCATTTTTACACAACATTCTTCTGTCAAAATTTATCTTAGGTTTTAGCTGATGTTTGGAGAAAAAACGAACTAAATTTTAGCTCGATCTGTGTACTACCCTATGAGCACAATTAATAATTTCCAATACAAACACAAGTGGTTTCATGGCATAGCGGTTAACTTTTGATGTGTAGTTTACGATACATTTTAGAACTCTTATAATAAGGAATGGAACCAGATATTAATTTTTGATTAACTTTTCGCTACACGTTTGCATGAAAACTCCAAGAAAAAGTTGCGAAAAGGTATGTTTTGCTTTACTTATTTAGTTTTCTTTGTTGTGGTTTTATGTTGTTCGTACTTAAAATTTCAATTTATCTACTCTGTGAAAAAAAATCAATTGCACATTTTGAAAGTTAATTTCTATCGATATAAATTTAGCTGGTTTGTTATGTTTATCTAGGTTTCTTTATTCGTACTTTGCAAAACAAAAGTTGACATAAGGGGTTAGGCCACCCTAGAATTTTCTTAAAATCTATTTTTTTAATCTTAAATTGTTCCTTGTTTTGTGCCAAAAGATAATGGCCTAAAGGAACCATTTTTGTCCTCGGTTTACACATTTTTGTATCAAAGGTATCGCAAAATTACACATGTTTATCAAAACTTCAAACTAGTTTATCTCAGTACTACCTTTTTTTTTAGGTTTGCCAGACTCATAACTCTGACAAATTTCAACTGAGGGGCATTTCACGTGAAGCGGACAGGGAAAAAAAAGTGACATCTCTTGGATTTCGCTCATATTTAGGTCAATTACAGTATTTGAGAATATAAAAAAGTAATTTCATTTTTTTTATTCTACGGCACTTAGTTTAGGAATTACGGACTACCAAAAAATTGACCCACTATGAAAAGCCATTATTTTAAATCAGTGCTGTAGGTATTAGATATAAAGTAAAAACATATTGTAGGTATGTTTTAACAAGAAAAAATGTGTATTATTTTTGTGATAAAGTCGGTGCAAAAAAAAATTTTTTTTTCTTGCTCAAAACCGGAAGTAAAGTTTTCAAAGTAAAATTTCAGTAACTTCGACCATTTTTTTTTTAATTTTTATTTCTGCAAAATAAAGATAAAACTATGTAGATATTACATAAAAAGTTTCAAAATGGAGACTTAAGTCGTTTTTAAGATAGAGTTCATTGAATAGAATATTACGCGCCTAGCATTGTACTTAGCGCATACATATAGGGTAACGGTAACGGTGACAATACGCTCTGTGAGACATAATGTTCCATATCTCTAAAACGACTTAAGTCTCCATTTTGAAACTTTTTATGTAATATCTACATAGTTTTATCTTTATTTTGCAGAAATAAAAATTAAAAAAAAAAATGGTCGAAGTTACTGAAATTTTACTTTGAAAACTTTACTTCCGGTTTTGAGCAAGAAAAAAAATTTTTTTTTTGCACCGACTTTATCACAAAAATAATACACATTTTTTCTTGTTAAAACATACCTACAATATATTTTTACTTTATATCTAATACCTACAGCACTGATTTAAAATAATGGCTTTTCATAGTGGGTCAATTTTTTGGTAGTCCGTAATTCCTAAACTAAGTGCCGTAGAATAAAAAAAATGAAATTACTTTTTTATATTCTCAAATACTGTAATTGACCTAAATATGAGCGAAATCCAAGATGTCACTTTTTTTTCCCTGTCCGCTTCACGTGAAATGCCCCCTGATTGACTTAAAATTTGATAATTGTCTTTGAAGGTACATTTTCCATTGATGCACGTATGATTTCTTATTAACAATTAAAAATTACAGAAACTGTTAGTTCGTCAGTGGGCCCTTTTACAACAAGACGTTATAGCTAAAACGCTGCACATCCACCGTTTTCAAAAGTTATCACTTCAAAACAAAAATGTGTTTAAGCATTTAATGATATGCTTAATAAAACCCCATATCTTTAATTCCGAAATATATTTTGTAGTTTTTCTTGTAAAAATTTACAAAAAGTCAATCGGCCTCTAAGTTGGTTGAGTTGACATATTCAGAAAGAAAATGTAACAAAAAATAAAAATAAAAATTGCTTGCCTGGCAATGTTGCAAATGAAATTTTAGAATTAATTCCATTTCGTTCCCCTTTTTGAATTTCAATTCGAATGTAAACAAAACACCGATAGAAAGCAAAATGTCAAAACCAGCTGATTACAATAAGTCCAGTTTTCTTCTTTTTTGTTTGTATTTCATCGGAATGTTCAATGTTACACACTCGTCTTTTACAATAAGTAAGATATCGAATGAAAAAAAGAAAGTTTTCACTTGTGTTTTGTTAAATGAGGTTTATGAAACAGTCAATGCATTTCTCCTCTTCGCCAGCAATAACGTTGGGTAGTCATCGTCATCGGTCACCCAATCTTCACATACCTAACAGCAGGCGCACGAAACTCCGAGCTATCAAAACAGAGGAAGCAGAAGGCACTCGACTACAAGAAGCATAACATACCCGATAAGCCAGCAGAAGCAGACAGAATCATTGGGTTGGAAGAAGGTGAAATTCAGTTTTGTGGTTTTATTTTATACGAATATTTTATTATCTCATTTTCTTAAAAGAAATACATAAATAGTAAACACCATTTGGGAATGCAAACAAATTAAGTGAGTGGTGATAGATACAAATTGTTTTCCAAACTAAGTTATGAAATTACTTTCGTGTGATTAGTGATTGGAAAAGACGAATACATTAAATTATATTTGAACCTCTAAAGAATTTACCGTAATGGCAGCACAAGCAATAGAGAAATCGAAGTCTGTTGAACCAACAATAGCTACAGCACCAACTTCACCCAAAAAAAGAACCCACAGCACAAAGGAACAGTTAAAGCAAGTGATAGCTGGGGGACTTGCTGCTGCTATCACCAGATCCACCTGTCAACCACTAGATGTCTTGAAGATCCGCTTTCAGTTGCAGGTGGAACCATTAGGAGGACAGGCCAGTCAACAATCTAAATATGTATCAATATTTCAAGCGTGCAAAGTTATATTCCGAGAGGAAGGTATTGCGGCTTTCTGGAAAGGCCACAATCCTGCACAAATACTCAGTATCTTGTATGGAATTTCTCAATTCTGGACATACGAACAGTTGAGTTTGTATTCCAAGCAAACAATCTACCTCAAGGACAAACCAAATTTGTCGAATTTCATTTGCGGTGCAGTGGCTGGTGGAACTGCGGTTATCATTTCTACGCCTCTCGACGTCATTCGAACTCGTTTGGTGGCACAAGATTCGAGCAAAGGTTATCGCAACGCGACCCGTGCTGTTACAGCTATTGTACGTGGCGAGGGTGTCGTAGGCTTGTATCGAGGCCTATCATCGGCACTGATACAAATCACTCCACTAATGGGTGCCAATTTCATGTTCTATCGACTGTTTAGCAAATCGGCTATAAAAATATACAATGTCGATGATCGTAGGTAAGTTTTTGGCGGCTTTTGAACTGAAATCTAATATAAACAAATTTATAAATATACTTCGCAGTAAACTGCCCACATGGAATCTTCTCATTATGGGCGCATCATCGGGCATGCTTTCAAAAATGATGGTGTATCCATTTGATTTGATCAAAAAACGTCTTCAAATTCAGGGATTTGAAAATCACCGTCAGACATTTGGCCAGAACATCAAATGTAATGGAGTTATGAGCTGTTTAAAACTTACAGTTCAACAGGAAGGAGTTCGTGGACTCTACAAAGGCATGGCACCAACTTTGCTAAAATCTAGTTTGACTACGGCATTATATTTTAGTATTTATGATAAAATACGACAAATACAATGGTGGACGTGAAACAGAACACATAGTTGAAAAATCATAACTAAGCAAGAAATACGGTGCTTTGTGCGGGGAATTGTAGTTAGCTGGTTAGCGGTGATTAAGTTCAAAGAAAATATATTTTTAAATGCTAGCGTTTCTATGACATAACTTTAAGTTATTCCTACTAAACGCCTATTGTTGTAAATTTAAATAAAAAAAATAATGTAATATGTTTGAGAAGATACAAAGATATAAAAATATTTTTTTGTAAGACAAAACTGCATTATTTGTTGTTTCTTTTTTATAACTGGTTCATTTTAAAATGCATGGATTCTTAAATTTTATATTAGTTATGCGTTATGCATCCCAGGTGCAGAAGCAGATGATGAAGATGCACATTAATATTCAACTGATCACTCTGTATCTGTATCTCTAATATGCAGTTGGAATTGGAATGTGTAAATGAAATACAACAGTATATAATTATAATTCATAAGTTACACATTTTTTGCATAACAAAACCAGAATTATACATAATAGTATTATAACTATAGCTAGGCCATGTATAATTCGTCACAAACGAATGATACTGATGCTTTGTTGACGGTGCGGCCCTGCGCATTGTCATGCTTCGAGACATCTTTAAGTTGAATCTCATTTTCTTATTCACTAGCAGAGTTAAAGATCAACAGACAAAGTTTAACACTGGCAGATGTAAAGAAAAAATGAATACATTTTAATGGATTCCAAAGACACAGATTAAAGGTGGGTTCGTGTATTGAAAGAATTTGAAATATTTGGGCAAAACTTAAGGAATGGGATTACCGAAGTTCGTAGAAAATTGATTGTTTGGATTTTTAAATCTTTGTTTGGTTTTGCATATCTCATCCAAGAAAACCAATTTTGTTTGAAAAGTTACGTTGAGTTGTCAATTGAATTAACTATAAGAGCTAGCAGCAACATTTTGCAAATGATAAAATAAACTTGATTTCAATATCTTGTTAACTAGATGCTTAGTTGAAAACCAATTTTTAAATATTGCCATTCTTTTAAAATTTGTATTTCTTATAAAAAAATACCGATTGAATTTTTCTAAGACAATTATCTTGTGTTAAATACAATATTTATAATAGTTATAATAATTCAATAATTTTGAAGTCAATACCTCTATTTATTTTAACATCATTATTTGTCAATTTGTGTAGATCATCATTATTTGTCAATTTGTGTAGATTTTTATTTGTAATACACAACCAGCAATTGGATTATTTATTATTTTATATAAATATGAAGTCAGTATCTTCTATTTTTCACGAGATATCGAGAACCGAACATCAATTTTTACCAAATTTGCGTACTATTTTTTGTAGATTTAATTTTTTTTTATGAAAAAACGAACTGTTGGATTTTTATGAAAAACTTACTGAATGTCGAAAACAATATTTTTGTGAGATAAAATTAGCTTGAAGCCAGTATTTTTAATTTTTGAAAAGATATTTAAGTCGAAAGTAAATTTTTACCAAGTTTTAGTATTGTTTTTTTAGGTTTTTATTTTTGTAATGTAAAACTGTCAATTCCATTTTACTCAAAATTTTAACGAATGTTGAAAACAATATTTTTCATAAGACTAAATTAGTTTGGAGCCAATATCTCAGATTTTTGAAAAGATATTTGAGTCGAAAATCAATTTTTACGATGTCAATTTGATTTCTTTCAAAATTTTACCAGATGTCAAAAACTGTTTTCTTCGTTGCACACAATTATTTTGGAGATAAAATCATTTTTGTTCGTAAAATATACGAGGTGACAAATATTTTGTTTCAGTTTTTTTGATTTATAAAAAAAAAAAATTAATTGGATTTTTTTTCCAAATGCATATAAACTTGTTTGGTATCACGTTACAATATATAATTTAAAATTTAATTCAAGTCTCTAGCGTTATTGGTTTGTGAGATATTTTGGGTTAACCAAAACTTTTTTTAAACTGCTATGGTAAACAAACCACCTACTCAATTTTTTTGAGTCCTTTCTGCATCTTTCTGCATTTTTATCTGTATAACAAAATTTATTTGAAGTCGATATCTCTACTGATTCTTGAGCTATGGACGATGAAAAATCTTCCCGAACGTACGGAAGAACAGACATCTCTCTAAAAATCTTTTATTTCGACTCTAGGGACCATGAAACGTCGAGAAATGTCAAAATTTTCATTTCGACAAATCTGACCTGTTACAATAACTTAGTTAAAAATTCGAATTTTTTGACAGGAGTGATTTAATTTCAATATCAAAAATTTTACTTTATTGAAATGGCATCGATATAAATATTGACGAAAACATGACTACGTCCAATAGAAAACAAAGTTTGTAATTGATTGGGTAAATATTGAAGATCAACCATCAAATAGAGGCCTGCTAATATCTGGAAGCTTGGAAGTCTTAAAAGCTTCTTCGACAAATATTAAATTAACTATCACCAAACCAACTCCTGAATTATATCAGATTCGGACGAATTTTGTTCCCCTGTTTTTTTAAAATTTTCCCTTTCCATTCATCTGCAATTAAAAACAAATTTATATACGATAAAAACTTAATTGTTTGTATCAAAAACATTACTATACATTATATACCTTGTTAATGTTATTATTTACAAATAGACAACAAAATACTGCTCATAATTAATTTTGTCTCAGTTTATTTTTTGGCAAATAATGTATAGTACTTAATTTCTATTAACTTTAAGTAGAATCCATTCCATAAAATCTATCGCATTCTATTTTGAAGTCTTAAATAATGCAATCATCAAAAGCAGTCAAAAGACTTTAAATAAAAAAGAATGCATTCATTTTTTTTGTACTGCTTGCAGTCTTGGAAAAGTCTTCTAATGGGTGATTTTTTTGAGGTTAGGATTTTCATGCATTAGTATTTGACAGATCACGCGGGATTTCAGACATGGTGTCAAAGAGAAAGATGCTCAGTATGCTTTGACATTTCATCATGAATAGACTTACTAACGAGCAACGCTTGCAAATCATTGAATTTTATTACCAAAATCAGTGTTCGGTTCGAAATGTTTTATCGACAAATTTTGTTCAGCGATGAGGCTCATTTCTGGTTGAATGGCTACGTAAATAAGCAAAATTGCCGCATTTGGAGTGAAGAGCAACCAGAAGCCGTTCAAGAACTGCCCATGCATCCCGAAAAATGCACTGTTTGGTGTGGTTTGTACGCTGGTGGAATCATTGGACCGTATTTTTTCAAAGATGCTGTTGGACGCAACGTTACGGTGAATGGCGATCGCTATCGTTCAATGCTAACAAACTTTTTGTTGCCAAAAATGGAAGAACTGAACTTGGTTGACATGTGGTTTCAACAAGATGGCGCTACATGCCACACAGCTCGCGATTCTATGGCCATTTTGAGGGAAAACTTCGGAGAACAATTCATCTCAAGGAATGGACTGGTAAGTTGGCCACCAAGATCATGCGATTTGACGCCTTTAGACTATTTTTTGTGGGGCTACGTCAAGTCTAAAGTCTACACAAATAAGCCAGCAACTATTCCAGCTTTGGAAGACAACATTTCCGAAGAAATTCGGGCTATTCCGGCCGAAATGCTCGAAAAAGTTATCCAAAATTGGACTTTCCGAATGGACCACCTAAGACGCAGCCGCGGTCAACATTTAAATGAAATTATCTTCAAAAAGTAAATGTCATGGACCAATCTAACGTTTCAAATAAAGAATCGATGAGATTTTGCAAATTTTATGCGTTTTTTTTTTAAAAAAGTTCTCAAGCTCTTAAAAAATCACCCGTTACATTCTTTGCAGAAATGCATTTAATGTACATATTGAAGTCTTTTAACTGCTTAGAATTCTTATTTTATTACTAATTGAAGGCTTTATGAGAGCCTTTTGACTATACGGTTGAAAGTTATAGATTTCAACAATTAATATAAATCTTCATTTAAAGATTAAAATTATAACAAAACTGAACCAAATTGTATATAAAATAAAACCAATATCTTATTGAGAGGCAATTTTATTTAAATAAGATAACATTACTTATTTTACAAAAGTTATGTCAATCTTGCTCTTAAAGAAAAAAGGCAGTAAAGATTCGATTTTTCTAAAAATTTTCAACGTTGCATACAATTATTTTGGAGGTAATATTATTGTTTATTTTATTTGGTATTACATCACTTCTATGACTTAGAAATGGTTAAGAACACTTATTCTGACAAAATGAAAAGTATTTCTATTCAACTTAAGGGTTTTCTAATTGGGACGGGTTAATTTTGAAAGCTCGTGGCCGCCATATTTACTTTCTGCCAAAATATCTTGTTTTAATCAGTCACTAAAGAAAAATCATCATGGCAAGTTACAGCGTCGAGTAAAATGTGCAAACGATAAAACTTAATTATCATAAGGGGTGTTCTCAAGTAGCAACGATGATGCTACCCATTATGGGTTACATGGTCGTCCTTCCAAGTCTAGTCCATTGGCTCAGTAAATATTCAGCCAACAACCGACACCGAAAACATATTGTTTCAACAGGATGGCGCATGTGTTACACAGCTCAAGGCACAATCGATATTCTACGTGAATACTGTTATCTCGCGCTCAGGTGACTTGAAAAAAAAAACAGCAAGATTGTGTGATTTGACCCTTAGACGTTTTCTTGTAAATCTTTCTTTGGTCACAAGTCTACGAATAAGTCGCAAACCTTCGCGGCCCTCAAAAACAACATATTCGATGTCATTGGTCAAACCCAGCCTCATTTATATGTGCAAAAGTCATCATAAACTGAACCTGAGGAATACTCGCTACGGGAGCGGGTCGAAATGCTGTATTTTAAAATACTGTATGGTTAAAAATCTGTATCATACTGTACGATATTGTATATTCATAATACTGTATGGTTAATATACTGTATCTCAAAATGCTGTGTTATCAAAATACTGTAGGTATCTGATAATAATGTATCTCAAAATTCTTCTTCTCAAAATGCTGTATGAGCAAAATATTATCTAAAAATACTTTATTTTTGCAAACTTCCGCTCTTAAACTTCCATTATAGAGAACAACAAAAGGAGAAAACGATTTCCGCATGTACATTATATCATTTATTGAAACTCCAAACAAGTTAAAAAACAGAATACAT
Organism: Eupeodes luniger; assembly: GCA_951509635.1. Classification (NCBI taxonomy): domain Eukaryota; kingdom Metazoa; phylum Arthropoda; class Insecta; order Diptera; family Syrphidae; genus Eupeodes; species Eupeodes luniger. Next base: position 95,485,068 of record OX608073.1, on the reverse strand, counting down.
TAATAAGTCATATCATAAAAAAGTAAATAACAATAGGCAATAATATTTTTAAGTAACAATCTATGAATTGTATAAACAAATGTATTTACAACAACAACACAAATTCAAAGACTTATGAATTATCATATGTTATTGTTCAAGGGAAATATATTCGAACATTATGCCAATGAACAAATATTATGATGTATTCTTTATAAAAGTAATCTCTAATCTGTTTTTAAAATTCTGTATTTCAACATGCTGTAAATAGGCTGACAAATAAAAATCGTTTTGAAACTGTAAAAAAGTGCGCACTTTTTTACATTATCAAAACGATTTTTATTTGTTAGCCTATTTACAGCATTTTGAAATACAGAATTTTGGTATACAGAATTTTAAGATACAGAATTTTGAGCTACATTATTTTGATCACACAGTATTTTGTACATACAGTATTTTGAAATACAGTATTTTGAGATACAGTATTTTAAATACAGTATTATGATCCATACAGGATTTCGAACCCAACCCACTCGCTAACCAGCAAAGCCGTACCGGCCATTTCACTATTTCACACAAAGTGTTATTGATAGGGCTCTTAAATAGAGATACAACCTTATTGATAGGGCTGGGGTCAAAATACTGTATGGATCATAATACTGTATCTCAAAATACTGTATATCAAAATACAGAATGTACAAAATACTGCATGATCAAAATGCTGTATTTCAAAATTCTGTATTTCAAAATGCTGTAAATAAGACTGACAAATAAAAATAGTTTTGACAATGTAATAAAGTCATGAAAAGTGCTTTCTCAAATTAGCCGTTCGGATTCAGCTTAAAACTGTAGGTCCCCTCCATCCCTGACAACAGTACTCGCACAAAGGAATGGTTGAGAGTTGTAAGTCGGGTTGGGGATGAATGACCAAAACCCGAAATCCCAAAGAGAAAATTCCCAAGGACAAAATCCCCAAAGATGTTTCTTCAAAAGACAAAATATCCAGGAGAAAATCTCCAAAAGACAAAATCTCCCAGGAGAAAATTTCAAAAACAAGATATGTGAGTTCTGAATCAAGCAATAAAATCGCGCGATTTTATTGCTTGATTCAGAACTCACATATCTTGTTTTTGAAAATAATGTTGGATGCTTCGTTTCATAAGATTTAAACAGCTTGTTTACTTAAAAAGAAAATACATTTTTTCTTTAATTTATAACTTCATTTATTATAGTAACAAAAAATTTTAAAGAAAACAAAAATATAAATACTATGTATTCAAAATTAAGCTTTATAAGTTCAGTATAATATGTTCATAAATATAAAAACACAATATCAAAAAATATATTTTTTATTTTAATCAAGAGGTAAGTTTTTTAAGAAACTTTACATGTTCTTAACATAATACAAAGTGTATTAGGTAAACGAAAAGATTTTTGGGTATTTTTTGGTATTTTTGGAGATAATGAAATTAAAGATTTTTTCTTGGAGATTTTGTGCATTGACGTTTTTACTCATGGGAATTTCCTCTTTTTGGTCAATTTTTTTTTGGAGATTGTGTCCAATTGTGATTTTGTTTTTTTGAGATAAAGGGCCGCTCCCTTGTAAGTCATTAGGCTCTCGTTCTCAACGGACTGTTGCGCCACCTAAATTTTTTTTATTTTTAGCCTATTAACAGCATTTTGAAAACAGAACAATTTTTTTTTAAAGAAAACATCATGATAATTTCTCATTACCATAAAGTTCTAATATACTTCCCTTGAACTAATAAAAATAAAAACAAATTAAATGGTATCTTCTTATTTTGTCTTTTTCATTTTCTTCTTCTTAACTACATATTTGTTTCTCTCTCACATAAAACATGAATTGTTCTTATCATAATCAACAATTACATAAGCAATTGTACCAAATTAATTGATCTTTCAAAACCATCCAGTATTATACAGTATTATAAGCTACAGAATTTTTGAGATACAGTATTTTAAATGTACAGTATCTTGAAATACAGAATATTAACCATACAGTATCATACAGTATTATACAGAATTTTGACCTTACAGTATTTTAAAATGCAGTATTTTGAATCGGTCCCTATTGATATCTCTTATATTTGTATTCAATTTTAAAATCAACCCGCCTTTAATTAAAAACCTTTCATTATTTTGATTTTGGAATTTTCTGTAATATTGTATCTAAGAAATATAGTAGTCAATGCATACAGTCTTCTCCATATTTTTCATCACTTTTAATTAATGAAATAGAAGACTTTTCATATCCAGTAGAATATAACGGTATTTTTTTCAAATATAAATTTTCTTTAAATAATAACGATTGTGCTGCCACCCTGCCACCAGCCTGAAAAACAAATTAGAGCTTTCAAACTCCAATGACAACAACTGTCAAAATGTCCTATTGCCCTATTAAACTTATTTTTTTTTTTCTATACGCAATTATACGCATGGCAGTGAAAAATATATTGTTTTATAGCAGACGAACAACGAACAACAAATAAAGAACAAAGGAAGGAAAAACATTGCAAAAAAAAAATAAATAGGATTTTCTCCCGCGAGTATTCACGCGAAGTCCTTGTCAGTTTGAAAGCCATTCCTTTAGTTGACATTCGGTTTTACATTCGCAAAGAGTAACTTACAAAATTTTGCGGACATTCCTTCTTTTCCAATATATAGTGTGGATGTCAATACATATTCGTTCAAATAAATAACGTATTAAAAGCTAATCCTAATCCTTCAAAAACAAAGAATCTATAGCGTTTTTACCATTTGTTTTAATTTAAAGAAGATTTTGTGCCGGTGACCTAACTTCATCTACCAAAAGGAACATTAATACCTATACCAACATAAGAAATTTAGAAAATAAAATACTATAGCGAAAATTGTTATTGTCTTTTGTCACATATAATCTTAGGACATTTTTCCAAAGAAGTAAATTTATTTTCTACACGCCCCTAAAACTAAAAAAAAAACACACCCGCAGCGTGTGTGCATAAATTACGACACAAGGTCCTTTATTTTAAATGTTTTTGTTGTTGTGTCTCAGCCATGTCAAATTGTGAACTCTGGAGTGCTTTCATACATTAGTGATTTTAATCTGTGAAAATTTGTTCATAATAGAAGCAAAATAAAAGAAAAATATATAAAATAAAAGACTATTTTATAGGCGCATTCAAAGGATAAAAAGAAGAAGAAGTAGAAAAATAAAAACAACGAATATACATATAATAAGAATAAAATATTAAAAATAAAAGAAAGAGGCGAAGGTTAATTTGCTGCCGCAGGAAACAATTTAAGTTCAAAGGAATTTGTGCCTATGCCAATTGAGTGCCTTATCTCCTTCGACCACAATCCCCAAGGTGTTTACTATTCTGGTCAGGAGCTGTCCGGTGTTGTCGAACTCAATGTCGATACAACAAAAAGGATCAAAGGTGGGTTACAGCAGCTATAGGTAACCTAATAATAAAATTATTGTCTATCTATACACGCGCGTATAAGTGTTGTCACTGATGAGGATGACCGTGTATACCTATAATAAAGCTATGAGTCACTTTTATGTGTAAAAATACGACCCTTTCCTATATGCGCGCCAATCATTTTCATTATAGGAGTGAACACGTTTTTTATTTTATACTTATTCTATAAGCTAGCAATATAGATGTTTTCGTGCTTAATACAACTTTCTATACTTTTTCAAACAAGTATTATTGCTTTTCTGTCTGTGTGACAGCCTTTTCAAATTTGTTCAGTCTAGAACTTTTGAAACAGGAAACTTTGTTGAAATGGGAAAATTATTATTTGTAAAATTGGACATCGAGAAAACCCCAATGTTTTAAATTTAAATTTAAACCTTTACATTCAAAGATCGGCCGTGCGTCGAGTCTCTAGCACGAATTTCATTAGGCAGCTATTTTAAAATACAAGACAAATGGTCACTCTAACTCTAATGACAATGTCGTTTAATAATGGAAGCAATGTTTTTTGTTTTGATTCACCGAGTCATGCAAGACAGAAAAGGTTCGTCACCTAATGTATATGTATGTACATACCTACATACCTCTGCGTAGCGTGTACTCTTGAAATATTAATAGTTATAAGACCCTCGTGGATTTTGCAGCAGGATAATTATTATTTATATCCGATAAAGTAGCGAGTAGCTATTTGCAATATGAGTCTAAGTTCCTTTTGAGATAGTGATCCACATATGACAATAATGGGGCGATGACAATTTCTAAAATGATAATATTTTTAAGTGCATTTGTATGTAATGAAGTTTTTTTTAAATATTTTAGCCGCAGTCTGGTGCTAGTACTAGTACACCATATATCGTTGGCTCTCTTTGAGTCATATTTATGCCCGTTTTTTTTTTGTTTGGTTTAAAGGTCAAGGCTTATTAGATTAAGGGTACGTTTAGGTGCCTTTAGCAGAATATATGGATAATTGTTTTGATGCTACCTTTTTGTTTTAACTTTTAAAGTAAAATATCAATTTTTTAATTATCATATCTGAGTATATGTACACAAGTACGTTAGATTAATTTGAGCATTCGGATGACCTTACTACAAGTACCTATGTTTGTTTTTTTTTAAACCTTTTCTTACCCTAGAGAATTTTTGTGTATTAAACTTAACGAAGGATCTTTGGCTCCGTTAGCTTGACTGGTTTTTACCTAATAAAAAGTTTCAAAATATTACGTGATGATATTTTCAAAAGAATACAATAACCTCTTTAAGCAATAAAAAAAGGTTAATTCAGTCCATTCCCATTCCCTATAAGGACACTCATATACCCCAATAACCGTTTTTATAAATTCAATGTATCACACATTGCACATCAGAATTCCGTATATGTCGGAATATATACGCACTTATATTCTCTCCATATTCAGCACAAGGACAAATAATTTTCACAATCGTCTAATAACTTTATGAAGAGGCTGCCAACTTTTCGTCCTTAAGCTCAATAATAAAGTTTTTACTCATAGCCAGAGAGACCGAGTACGGGGGATTTTAAATTGTTCAACCTCACTCCCAACCCCATTCCCATAGAATTATATCGCAGTCTCTAAAAGAGAGTAGAAGCGGTCGTATTTTCCACCCTGAAGCCTTAATCTGATTCAGAAGGATTTTGTCGTTTTTATCTTTAATTTAGAATTTATTTATGTAGATATGTTTTTGTTTGTTTGAATTTTTCAGCAATTCATATTACTGTTAGTGGATATGCCAAAGTTCGTTGGATAAAAAAGGGTTATCCGCGCGACAGCGAACGAGCTGCATGTCGTGCGTATAAATCATATCTATCATCGAGATCTTATGTCTTGGGTAGCTGTTCAAATAGTTCAATTATTGATTGGCTAGCCGGCGAATATACATATGCGTTTCATGTCATACTGCCAAATAATTTGCCAACCTCATTCGATGGGAAATATGGGCAAATACACTATGAAATTGTTACTACAATTGATCGGCCAGGACGGTATCCGAAAGTTTACAAATTGCCGTTCACCGTTATACATCCAATAGATTTAAATTCAGATCCAATTTATAGAGTAAGTTCATTTTTCTGTATGATAATTTCTTTTGTTTTTTAAAAAAGTACTCATACGCCCTAGTATTCGAAATAGAATTTTGTTGTTTTAAATCCTAATATAATTCCTACGGTGATACAGGTTCCCCTTGAAATCCTCGATCGCAAACGCTTTTGGAGTTTTTGCTGTCCAACTGGGCCATTAACTGTGAAATTTTCAACACCATACTGTGGCTATGCACCTGGCCAAAAGATAAATTTCGTACTCTATATAAACAATGAATCGTCAATTGATATAACCGAATGTGATGTCAAACTAAAACAAGAGGTACGCTACGAAAGTCACAATCCACAGCATGAATATCGCTTGGATAAGAATCTAATAGCTCGCAAAAAATTCGGAAATGTTCTTCGATGGAGTCGTAAAGTGTATCGTGGTAGTTTGGAAATTCTCTCGATACCGCCAACTTCATCGAAATTTCCTTGTCCTATAGTTGTTTCGTATTTTATAAAAATTATAATTAAGCCAACGGATTTTCATTGGAAAATAAAACTGAAAATTCCATTAACAATTGGAAGTATGCCAATAATGGATGATCAAACTTTGAGTCGTCATCAGACCAATGAGGAAATTATTCAACAACAACAACAGACCCCGTCATTGATTGTGACGGATAGTGATAATCCACCAGAGTACGTTCCAATGGGTAAGTATTATTATTGATAATGTCCATCGAGGAGTAGTAACGTATATTCTTGAATTTTGTTTATCTTATTGCAGTGCCTCCTTCCTACGAGGATGCCATGGCACTAAGTGAACGCTTCTTTGATGATACTGAATATTTGCATAATGTCAGCATGACTAATATTACCACTGACAATGGGGAATCATTCAAACCACGTTACCCAGTCTACTATGATTTTATGACGCCATTTATTCCGCCCGGTAGTGAAGAAAGTTCTGATATTTTGTATTTCAGTTAGAGAAAACTCAAGGTTTCCTCATTCACTATATTTTTAATTGAAATATTTTCATAAAATACTTACATATTTTTTTTTTTTAATTCTTTATTTTATTTAATCTTTTAAAATATAAACAAACAAGACATATTTAAAGTAAATTTAAATTTTTGTGTGGTTTTCTTTGTTCTTTGTGTTCTTTTTTGTGTTTGTAGAAAACGTTATTGAGGGATCACCTTCGCAGCTGCGATTAGCGCTCCAGGATTCATCTCCGACGAGTAGAAATAGTAAAAAAGATGTAAATTGAACAAAACAAGAAAAACAAAAAATTATAAAACGCTTATAAGCTAAGAAACATTCGAAAACAAAATAAACTACTTATATAGTATATTTATATAAAAAAAAATACTTTACAAGTACAAAGTGCCACTTACCTTTCAATCAACAATTATTATTATCTATTAGATTAATTGTATAATGTACAACATTTATAAAAATTGTCCTTCCTTTTCTTGTCCATTTCAATGCACAATTTATATATTAAAACTAATTTATATGTATTCTAGTTAAATTAAATTTAAATTAAAAAAAAACAACATAGTTACGAGTATATATTTAAAAATTAAATTAAACAAAACAAAATTAGGTAAAGTATTTTAAAATTTTCCAAATTTCGTACGTATTTTAGATTAGAAAATCACAACAAATTAAAAAAAAATATTTAAAAGAAAATTTAAACTGCACTTTAAGCTAAAAATTCAATTAAATGCAATATGAATATATATTTACCTCAGAGAAAGTTTTAATAAAATCATAAAAAAAACATAAATGACATTGGAGTGTTGATTTTCTTTTTCAAGGTTGTATGGTTCCATAAGCAGTGTTCATTTCATTTCATTACTATTTTTCTATAGTTTTTCTGAAAATTTAAAATAAGAAATTGTAATGAAATTTATAAAAGTGTATGAGTTTTTGTTGCTTTAAGTGAACTTTATGTTTCAATGAAGCTTAAAGCTCACTAAGCTCATCGGTAAGTTGAAAGTTTTTAACATTAGGCAAAGCGCATCAATCTTGCTTGTGCTTTAAGCTGTTAATGAAAGTTAAGCTTGTTTTCAAATAAGTTTTCTAATAAAAGAGCTCATAATGTTAAAGTTTTTTTTTAAATTTAATTCTATGGCGAAGCATTTTAAACAATTTAGCAAAATGTTTAAGCCATTTTAGCAACTTACTTAATCAAAAAGTTGTTTTTTATAATTTTAAAAGATATAAGCATCTTACTATCTCTTGCTTCGTTAACTTTTAGAAATTGTATAGCCCAAAACATGAGTTCTTAATTTCTGTATTTAAAAAAAAAAGAGATTTGTTTGCCATGTTTTATTTTTCACAAGCTCTAAATTCTTATACGTGTTCAGATGGATATGGATTTAAGTTTTGTTATAGCTATTAAATTGGTAAATGTTCAGAAAACTACCAACAAATAATATAATAAGCCCCTTACAGGAGCTTTTGTGTGGTTGCCAAAGTGATACATATTTATATCTCTATGCTCTGTTAATTGATCTCTTAAAGAAACATATTATCAGTAATTTATATGGAACTAAAAATCATTTTCAAAAAAAAAAATAATTAATTATTATTAAAATAAACAAAAAATAAAACCCTAGTTAACAATTAAAAGTGTATTTTACAGCCTCTTGAAAAGCTTCAGAAAAAAGAGGCTAGGATGCGACCCACACTGATAAATTTCCATCCCGTCTGATGATTTGTATTGTTCAGAACTTTAACAAAGTATTTATAACAATATTTGTTGTGAGATAAATAATTTGATTTTGAAGTCAATATCTTTCTTTATTTTCCTAATATTTGACTCGAAAACCATTTCTTATCAGTTTTTTGTTGTTTTTATATGTAGGTTTTCTTGTTTTGTTAAAAAAGTTGTAAGTTGTATTTTTCTAAAAAAAATTAACTGACAATTATTAACAATATTTTTAATATGATGAAATAGTTTGATTTCAAAATCTATTTCTTTAAACAAGATTTTTAGTCAAAAACCAATTCGTACCAATTTTAGAAGCATTCCTTGAAAGTTTTTATTACTTATATATACAAAAATTGAATCTGCATCGAAATTGTTTTAAAAGTTAATTTATTCCCGAGATATCGAGAATCAATTTTTACCAATTTTGCGATTTTTTTTTGTAGATTTTAATTTTTATGAAATTACTGACTGTTAGATTTTTTTATACAAATTTTACTGAATGCCGAAGACAATAGTTTTTATAAGATGAAATTAGTTCGAAGCCAATATTTTTCATTTTTGGAAAGATATTTGAGTCCCAAATAAATGTTTACCAAGTTTTAGTAAGTTTTAGTTTTTGTAGGTTTTTATTTAAAAAAACTATCAATTCCCAAAATCTTATTTAATGTTGAAAACTATGGTTTTTATAACATTAAATAAGTTTGAAACAAATATCTTCAATTTTATTTAGTTTTATTTTATTTATTTCAGTCGAAAATCAATTTTTACCAACTTTAAATAAATATTTTTCTTAGGGTTTTTTATTTTTGTAAAAAAAACTGTAAGTTTGATTTTTTTCAAAATTTTATTAGATGTCACGCTGTTTTTTTATTTATAAAAAAAACAGTTGATTTAATTTTTTTTTTCAGTTCGGTATCACGTCACACTATACAATAACAAAATAATTCAAGTCGCTAGCGTTATTTATTAGTAAGATATTTTGGTTTAACCAAAATTTTCACTTTTGTTTTTAAATTGCAAAAACCATCCACTCAATATTTTGAGAGCCCTTTATGCATCTTTCTGTGTCCTTATTTGTACGTTATAACACACGCACACACAGACATCTCTCTAAAAAAATGTTATTAAGATTTTAGGGGCCTTCCATAGACAAATCGGACCGATTACATTAACTTCCTATGGGAAGTTAAATAACGAAGTTATTAAGGTGCACAAAAACATTTGAAACGGTTGTACAAAATACCACAAATGAGTGGTCAGATTTTATAAAATAAGCATAATCATGACCATCAGTTACCTATTTCATTAAGTTTCCCCCTGCTTGTTTTACTTAAAATAGGTTCAATTAGTGTTAGAGAAATTTTAAATACCTCATAAGACATTCTTATATTGTTTCATATAATAAACTCTCTGGGTTCCATTTATTTATGAATTCCAAATTTTGAACGTAGAAACATGTACCATCATGTACATGTAAATCGCGAAATTAACAACATCTTTTCGACTCTTTTTGATGTATTTTGAAATACTTTTTATAATTAAACCGAAAAGTGTTCATATCCATAATAGACTAAACATAATAGTTAACCAATAAATTTAATATTTTGAATTTTTGTCTTTAAGTCTATTTTTCAATACCTTTCATGAAAACAAAGAGATTACTTAAATAAAAGACACAAATTAAAGTAAAAAGTATAGTAGCATCCATAGACAACCTTTCGGTCTCATCCAACAAAAACATCAAACACAATTAAAACTGTCTTTTTAGTTTTAAACTGTATTCCTTCCACAAGACGTTTATAAATCAAAAAGAGCGCTTCAAAAGTTTTTTTAAATAAAACAAAAACGGCTCAATGCGCCGCCGGCCCATAAAGCACACCAAACCGTAATTTTTTCGGGATGCAATGATGACTCATGGAGTACGTGTAGATTGCTGCCTGACCAAAACCGCATATTTTGTTTATTGACAAAGCCATTCAGCCAGAAATGAGCCTCATCGCTGAAGATAATTTTTCTATGAAAATCCGAATCATTTTCAAGTTGTTGCTTAGCCCAATTCACGAACATACGACGACGCTTCTGGTGGTCAAGCGGCTTCAGTTCTTGTGTCATTTTAATCTTGTAAGGATGTAGGGCAAGATCTTTTCGCAAAATTCGTCACAACGACGTCACATAGATGCCCAATGCTTGAGAACGACGTGTGAGAGACACATTCGGGCTTTTTGCAAGTGAAGCCTCAGCGGAAGCAATATTCTCGACACTACGGGTACTTCTTTGTCTCACTAGCACAAAAATGTTTTGTATTGTGCCTGTGGATTCAAATTTGTCCACTACACGCTCAATTGTTGATCTGCTAGGACGATTATGACGACCATAAATTGTACGTAACGCTCTTAACGTTGAGGTCACTGACTCCGAATTTCGGTAGTAAGTTTTAATAACTTCGACTCATTGTTGGCTTGTTTATCTTTTCATCATAAAATGGCAAACCTTACTGAAGGGAAATGTCAAAAGAGCGGCAAGAAATATTGCGTCGTTTGCTGTCCCTGTCAATCTACTTTTGTAGCGTCCTTGTTGAAAAACCCTTTATTATTATGTAAGCCAATTCATTCAACTCACTTGCCACTTAATTTTTATAATGGAGCAAAGAGAAAGAAAACCAAATGAGTATATTTAAATATTTGATTGTAAAAATTGAGAGATATCATTCCTCATTTACCTGAATGTGGAAATGAAAACTCTCTTATTTCAATAGCTTTCGAGCTTAGAGTTTTCTATCTCAAGAGAAAAACAACATTCTCTTATTTTTTTAAAAGCTTTCAGTTAAATTCAATAAATTTAAACTGCGAGCTAAATTTGTATATTCTATTTATGAGTATTGTTAAATCCAAACCAAATAAAGGATAAGTTTCCGAATTTTGAGCAAATTTATTAGTGCTAAAATTTCCTAAGAAAAAATACACAAATTTCATTTTCTGATAATAATATATAAATAATTATTAGTTCTTACGTTTAGTATTCCGAGTTTATAGATTTAACTTAAATTTGTATAACAAAAGGTTTTTTTAAAAATTCAATTTGATTTGTGGATTCAGTCCACGCGCTTTTATATTAAAATCAAAAAGACCAATTTTACTTAAATTTTAGTTCACAATGTTTCAAGTTTAGTTTTAATTCACAATAATATTATAAATATGCGCCATCTATTTCTCAACAGCTCCGGTGTTGCCGTGATTCTCAACATTCCCCCCCGGTAAGATGGAAGGGTGATCCGGCTTACCTGATACTATAGAATCGGCAACATCTAATACAGCCAATTTTGAAACTGGTCGAACATACACTCCTGATTTCGTCTGAATGACGACACTTCTTATCTTTCCATCCCGACTCGTGTTAAGCTCTAACACACGACCTTTAGGCCATTCATTTTTGGCGTTATTTTCATCAATTATAATGACTATGTCATCAACGGAGATAGACTTTGTGTGCTGGAACCACTTCGTTCGTCTTGTTAAGGTCGGGAGATACTCCCGGATCCATCTTCGCCAGAAAGAATTACTTAGCTGCTCAGCCATCATCCAGTTTTGTTTTAATATAATGCCTTCATCTTTACACTCTCCTAACGGCTTTGAACCGTTTGAAGAGCCCAACAAAAAATGGTTAGGTGTTAAGGCTTCGTCATCCTCACAAGACACTGGAACGTAAGTCAATGGACGAGAGTTGATTATACCTTCAACTTCGGCCATCATTGTATTCAGTAGCTCATCACTCGGATTTCTGGTGAATTTCATCTGCAAAAGCGTTTGCTTTACCGATCGAACCAACCGCTCCCAGCATCCACCCATATGTGGAGCTGCTGGAGGAATGAATGACCATTTGACCCTTCCCTCACCTATACCTTCAACCAGTTTCTTACCATTTATTTGTTCAATAGCTGCTTTTAATTCTCGACTTGCTCCCCGAAAGTTGGTACCGTTGTCGGTGTAGATTTGTATTGGAGTACCTCTTCTTGAAACAAATCGTTTCAAAGCTTGGATACAGGAACTAGTAGAGAGAGAATGGGCGACTTCCACATGAATCGCTCTTATAGTAAGGCGGGTAAAAATTACACCCCACCTTTTTTCCACACGTCGCCCCACAGTTACAAGCATCGGTCCAAAATAGTCGATTCCAACGTATGAGAAAGGCTTAGTGTACGTTTTTAACCTTGCAGAAGGTAGTTCCGCCATCACAGGTATCGCTGGTTCAGCTCTTTGGTTGCGACACTCCTGACATTTACGTTGTACTTTTTTAACCATTACACGTAAAGCGGGAATGTAAAATCGCTGGCGTACCTCGTTCACAACTGTTTCATTATATTGATGTTTAAATTTACGGTGATAGTGGTCAAGAATTAGAAACGTTATATGGTGATCCTTTGGAAGAACAACCGGCCTTTTGGTTCCAAAATCAACATCAACTGCTGCATCTATTCTTCCAGAAATTCTCAACACGTTATGTTCATCTAAGTATGGTGATAATTTATACAACAAACTTGTCTTTGGAAGAAAAACTCTGTCACCAATATTCGCTGCATCTAGAAGTATGATTTCTTCACTGAATATATCTCTCTGTGCTCGCCTCCACAAACAACGTTCTGCATCGTCGATGAATTGTTGAAGCGTGAGATCTGGGTTTCGAGTAAAGTACCAATCAATGAAGAGGTAAACTCTTGACATGGCATTAAGAAGTTCCCTCCAATTTGAGAATTTATGAAAATTAATTATCCATTCTTGATAGACATCTTTGGTGGTGTGATGAAGATGTTCAACCAATTCACCATCTGGCAATATAGAATCAAGTTCACACTTCGGCCAGAACTGTTCATTTAACCACAAAAAATCTGAACCTCTATACCATGGACTTTGCGATGAAAAATCGAAATTCATTCGGGTTTTTGTGGCTTCATCGGCCACATTTTGTTTGGATGGAACCCACTTCCAATATTCTGCGTGAGTTTTCTCAAGAATCTCGCCAATTCTCAAAGAAACGAATTGCTGAAATTTTCTGCTCGGTGACCTTAGCCAATAGATGACGGTTTTAGAATCAGTCCAGTATATTTGGCGCGTAAATTTAATTGAATGACTTTCGATGATTGTAGTTGCTAATCTGCTCCCAAGAACTGCAGCTTCAAGTTCCATTCGTGGAATTGATATGTGACGTAATGGTGCAACTTTCGTTTTTGCTGCTATTAAACGGCACTCGATTTCTTCTCCATATATAACTCGAATATATGCGACCGAAGCCAGAGCCTCTTCGCTTGCATCGCAAAATATGTGTAACTCCACACTATCTGCATCAACAAAGTTAAGCACTGTTAAGTACCTTCGAGGAATTCTAATATTATTGATCTCAGGCAACAGGCGCAGCCATTTATTCCAAATGACGAAATGCTCGTTTCTTATTTTCTCGTCCCAGTCAACACCAGATCTCCAAATCGATTGCAGCAAAATTTTAACGTTTACTAGAATGTTGGCAATCAGACCTAAAGGATCATAAATTCTCATTAAAAATTGAAGAACTTCTCTTTTTGTTGGTTTCTGCTTACCACTCATCACTTCAGAACACATTCGATCGCTATTAAATATGAAAAACCACTCATCGTTTGTTGGGGACCACCATAGGCCCAAAACTTTTTCAGCGTTCGACAAGGACACACTGGAGCACTTGTCAGCTGAATGACACTTCAATTCGTCCAATAAACTTGAAGAATTTGACCTAAAATTTCTTATTTCAAATCCACCTTTGCTATGTACATAAATTACATCCTTGGCGATTCTCGCTGCTTCTTCATCACTATCATAACTAGCAATATAATCGTCAACATAGTGATCTCTTATTATTGCCTTAGCAGCGTCGGGAAATTGTAGATTAAATTCTTCTGCGTTACGATTTTTAATATACTGTGCACAAAACGGCGAAGAAGTTGCGCCAAAAGACATGACTTGAAGAATGTATGTTTCGACTTCGTTTGTTTTAGGATTACGCCAAAGGAATCGTTGTGCTTCCTGGTCATCAGCCTTAATTTGTACCTGGTGAAACATTTCTTTTATGTCCGCACACAGGCCCACATTTCGTTCTCTAAAACGAAACAAAACTCCAAGCAGGGGGGATGTTATGTCAGGACCAGTCAACAAAGCCGAATTCAGTGAAACCCCATTTATTTTTGCTGCAGCATCCCAAACGATGCGAATTTTGTTAGGTTTGTTCGGGTTTAATACAGGGAAAATTGGTAAATACCACGTCTTTCTTGTAACTTTAGATTTAGGATCGATCTTTCGAGCGTAACCTTTAATAACATAATCTTCAATTAAGCTATTTATCAATATTTTAATATGTGGCTCTCTTACCAATCGACGCTCTAAGCACAACAGACGATTGTATGCATAAGTTTCACTTTTAGGTAATTTTAAGTTATCATTTCTCCAAAGCAATGGAACCTCGAATTTATCTTTAATTCTTTTGGAATGAGTGTCGAGTATTTTTTGTGCTCTATCCTCTTCAGATGACATAAGTAGAACCTTTTTCGTGCCCACATTTTCCATTGCAAAGAAATCTTTCAGAGAATCGTTCAAAAACGAGTCATCACCAGTGCGGCATGGACAAATATCCAGTTGAAAATTAAGGCTAAGATTCTTGACGGAAGTTATGTCACATGGGCCAAACGCCACCCATCCCAACCGCGTTTTGGTGGCAACAGGTTCGTTTGTATTTCCTTCTTTAGTTCGAAGCGGTATTCCCAAATTCCAATGCTTTAAACCTATTAAAATACGAGGTTTCGCATCAACAAATGACATAAGTGGAACACCCTTTAAATGTACATACCGTTCACATAAATCTTTTGCATTAATTGTTTGCTGTGGCAAATCCAAATCTTCCACTGTGCGCACACCATGAATTGTGAACTTATTCTGCATGTCTACGCCAGAAATATCCAAATCGACTTTTCTTGAATTTGCTTCTTCTCGTACTACATTTGATGTCCACTTTAAGTGCAACGGTAAATTTTCCCCTTCCAATTGCAAATCATCAGCCAACTGCGATTCCATCAACGAAGTAGACGACCCGTCGTCAAGAAATGCAAATGTTTCTACCTTTCTCCCTTTTCCGTACAAGGTGACAGGCAACACTCTGAAAAGAATTGCATTCTCTTTTGAGTGAGTGTGACAATTCGATGGTGTTTGTGTCACGATGGATGTTGATGGTGTTGGTTGTGCGATGGCGGAATTCGAAGCCGTTGAAATTTGTAAATTTTTTGTTTCTTGACTTGCATTGGCGAGGGGAGTTGGAACTGTGTTGCTTACTCTTTCGTTTGAATCATCAAAGGGAGTTGCGAGTGTGTTGGTGGAGGGGTTTGAATTCGGAGTTGCGGCAACAGTAGTCTTCTCTGATGAGTGTGATTTTACGATGTCATATTTGGTTGCATTCGTTTGATTGTATGAATAATTGTGAAGGAGCTTATGATGACGAAAGGCACAGTTATTTTCTCCGCACAGCTGTTTGGATTGACATTTGTTGTTATGACGACGGAGACAAGTTCGGCACAGATGTTTTTCTTTTACAATCAACCATCGTTGCTGTAATGAGTAGTCGAGGAACGTCTGACATTTAGCCAATGAAGTGCAATTTTTTTCGCAAATTTTACATCTTTTGGATGTTACTACTTCGTTGTGAATATTTAGATGTGATCGCTCTTGTCGTGATTTTTGCTCTGGCCATGAATTACCTGAAAATATCACATCGTTTGCGGCTCGACCAACTTCAAATAACCAAGAGCTAAATTGAGAAATGTTAATTATGGAAAGTGTTTGTTTATATATGGACCAGTTGAGGCGAAGATTTGGAGGTAGTCTCTCGACCAACTCCTGGAGCAATATAGGGTTGTTTAAATGCGATGAACAACCAGAAACTTCCATTGTGGCACAAATACTTTCAACTTCCAGTGAATATTTTAGGATAGATTCTAATTTATCTGCTTTAGGAAGCGGTTCTTGTTTGAGTTTACTAAGCAATGTGTTTATAATGATTTCAGGACGGCCGAACATCATTTGCAATGTGCTTATAATTCTATCAACTTGACCGGGTTGTGACAAGCGGCTGCGAACTGCATCGAGTGCTTTCCCTCTCAAGCTTGCCCGAAGGCGTACAAGATTTTCTTCTGACGAGAAACCGCAGATCCTGGTGCTGCTCTCAAAGCAGCTGATGAATAAAGCCCAGTCCTCGGGATCTCCATTAAACCGTGGTAGATCTTTTGGTGTCGAATGCCTTGCAGCCAATTGTCGCCGTGTTAACGTGGGATTATCTTGGAAATCATTTAAGGTTTCTTGTGGAATCTGATTATTGTTGTTCGTTGATTGTGGAAAAGATTGTCTTTTATCATTATTTGTGTTCAATAAAGGGTTATCGTGGTTTTGATTGACGTTAAGGCCTAGCCAGTTATTATTTAATGTGCTATTATTAGGTAGATCGACATTGAAAGTTACATTTCCATGCTTGGTTTGCATTTTCAACCAGTTTTCCACATTTTTTGAGGATGTGGGGGGGCCATCAGCGTTGCCGTTGTCGTTGAGGTCATCTTCAACTTCGTCCTCGTCTTCAGAAATGTTGTCCTCAAGAATTTGATATTTTTTCGACAAGTACCTTTCTTGCAGCAGCCGTTCTTCTTCTAAGCGTTTAAGTTGAAGGGATGCTCGCCTGCGTGATGAGGCCTTGGATACTGTTGACATTGCCTTTGAAGTCGTCGGATTCATCCCAGATGATTGATGGGGCATAGGTTGGCCAGCAGTAACGGGTGATGGAAGTGTTTCTTGTAGATGGGCAGCGTGTCCTGCGAAGGGAATCTGTTCGGATAGAATGGTTGTTGATGCTAACGGTGGTGGTGCAATTGGCGGTGGCACAGATGACGGTGGCACCACTGGCGGAAGCACAACTGGCGGGGGCACATCTGGTGGTGGCACAGCTGGCGGTGACACAGCTGTCGATGACGCAGCTGGCGTTGGCATAGTTGGCGGTGGCCCAACTGGTGGCGGCACAGCTGGCGGGGGCACAGCTGGCGGTAGTGTAACTGGTGGTGGATTTTGAGGTTGTGTTTGACTACCACTTGGAAAATTCATTCCACTTATTTCGGCGACTAGATCGCTTATTTTTTTTGAAGGCGGTGGGGTACGATGCATTTTGGTATATGTACTGGTTTTATGAAGGCACAAGGAAGGGAAAACTCAAAAGGTACTCACCTGGTTTAGCGATTGGGTAGGTACGGGCTAATCACGTGCTCCGTTGGTCAATCTACTTTGGTCCTTACAACAATTTGTGGCGTTTCTAACGCTTATTCCAGATTTATGAAAATTCGTTAAACGAAATTTTAGATTGTTAAATCCAAACCAAATAAAGGATAAGTTTCCGAATTTTGAGCAAATTTATTAGTGCTAAAATTTCCTAAGAAAAAATACACAAATTTCATTTTCTGATAATAATATATAAATAATTATTAGTTCTTACGTTTAGTATTCCGAGTTTATAGATTTAACTTAAATTTGTATAACAAAAGGTTTTTTTAAAAATTCAATTTGATTTGTGGATTCAGTCCACGCGCTTTTATATTAAAATCAAAAAGACCAATTTTACTTAAATTTTAGTTCACAATGTTTCAAGTTTAGTTTTAATTCACAATAATATTATAAATATGCGCCATCTATTTCTCAACAGCTCCGGTGTTGCCGTGATTCTCAACAAGTATATTTGGGACAGCGAATATTATAAATGACTTTTAAAAGTAGTTTTAAACAAAACGAAAGAAAAATTAAAGTCCATAATTTTGCCATATATTGTCACTAGCTAAACTAATTATTATAAATTGGATGAGATTTAGAAACAAATTATTTCCCAATTATTGGGCCTTAAGCTTTTTACTTGACTTTCTTCAAAATAAGCGACTTTATTAAAATTTAAAACATCTTAAAATACAAACAAAATACAGGGTTTTATTATCCTTTAAAAAAAGTCCTTTTATAGAGTCCTTGAAATATTCTTTTGAGAAAATTGTGATAAAAGAAAACGGAAGTAGGAAAATGAATGTAATAGTACTCAGAACTAACCACTTCACTTAAGGACAGAAAGTCGATAATGGAAATTCAAAATTAAGAAATAGTTATACGACAGACGATGTGTTCATTTGGAAAATTATTATAGTGGACAAGAATTGGAGATATTCTTGTTGTGTGTTGTAATAAGTTGTGTCAGTCCTTACTCCTTATGGACTCATAACTTTTATATACCAAGGACGAATAGCCTAAATAGGTAAAAGGAGGAAAATAAAATTTAATAATATTATTCCCATTTATGCATGAGTTGCACACACATCGATTATGGCCATAATGCATGCTAATAAAATCATTGATCATTGATATAAAGTGTATGGAAAGACGTTATGAATTCATACGTATGATTTGCACACATGTTATTTTAATATCGAATTTATGTACTTTTCTTTCTTTAATGAAAAAAGTAAAAACTCAATTAATTGAAGGTGCTTTTTTCAGCCCTTGAATTGACTCTTTAAAATCTATATTTTCAGAAATTTTACGGAAGGATCAATTATACCAAATAATAAGTAGATACATTTCCCTACGATTTGGAATCCAAATCAACCCAAGTAAGTTATTTATTCAGGGTTTGTGATTTTGTGATTTTGTTGTTTTTAATATCTTCCTCTGTCCTTCTATCAAGCTTTTGGCTACAAATAGGAACAATTACTTTTACTCCTTGATATACATACATATGTATTTAGACTGGTATATGTTTGTATGTAATATAAACCATGCCTTTTTTTTCATTCAGTTGAGAAAAAGGATATGCATCAACATAAATCATGCAGAAAAACTAAAGATAAATCTCCTTTTAGTATCCTCCTTATAAACCAGGTAAAATAAAGAACAATAAAAAAATAAAATCAAAAAACAAAAACAAAGAAAACGGGTTGCGAGAGAGGAAGATGAAGAAGAAGAAGATGATCCACCACCAGCATACAAAATGTTGTAACACTTTGCAATATGCAAAGAAAAATAAATAAAAATATATAAATGAAAACACAACAAACAAAACAAAACAGAATACAGTAAAAAATAAAAAAGAAAAACTTAAAACTCTTGAGGGAATATCTCGACGGAAATACTTGAACTAGATTTTAATTATTTGAAGCTTACAACTGCCTCGCAGTGTCTTACCACACACACCATTTATGTTTATGTGCGGCTTGGCAATTTCCCTTTGGAAATATGTCCATATACACATACAAATATACACAAACATATACATATGTGAATGTTGTTGGTTGGCTGCAGGAGAGTAGATCCTTATCCTTATAGAATTTTTCTCTATTTTATAGTACAAGTGGTATATTTGCTTTAGTTCAAATGTCAGTGTACCTTTAAATAGTGTTGTTTTAGAAATTGTGTTTTGAGATATGTAGGTTTAGGTACCCAGAGCCTATACCTACCTCGTACATACATATGTATACAATGTTTACATGTAGTTTATTTTTATTAGACAAAGCAACCTTAATTGAAAAGATTTATCTTCTCATTTTATGTATAGTGAATGTGTATTTCTAGAATAATGTTCAAGTCTTTTCTGGATTGAAATAAAATACCATAACATTTTCTTTTTGGTTACATTTTTCAGAAGTTGGATACTTATTAGAACCTTAGGTTTAGTTATTTTTACCTATATCGTAAAAACAAAGATCATGCAAAATATAAGCATATACACCTACTTACTCTTAAAGTCCCTTGTTCCTTTAATCAAGTAACATTTTTGATCTCTGTATTCCATTAAAAATATTTGTCGTATCTTTTTACAATTGAAAATAAAATTGAATCATATAGATCAAATAATACAGCACATGCCCGTTTACATCAGATTCAATCTGTTCCTGACGGTTGAAAGATTACTTTATTTCCACAGTTTATAATCCCTGGGGGTTTCTATAGAAAAGAAGTGAAACAAAATGTGTGTACAAAAATGTCCGGTCATCATTGTGACACCAATACAGGGTCATTCGCTTTTTGGTTTCAAAAGTGAAGCTAAATAAAACACATATGTATATTTAATTTCATTATAAAGTTTAAACTTTGCCATTAATTGTAAAAAACGGCCTTAGGTCTTTTCTCCCAAAACCATATCGCGCAGATAAAAAATTTCATATAACCAAAACCAATTTTATTAACATTTTGTTGTTTTACGATTTTAGCAATATTACCGAACTTTTGAGCGTTAAAATCTTTTTGAATTTCATGAAATTCTAAATAAAAAGAAGCGTCCGCTGTTATTGCACGGTAAAATAACGTCACCATATTAATATTGTCATCTCACCCAAAAACGTTTTTCAAAATAAAATAACATAGCCCAAAATCTATGTTATACTGTCTAAATCAATTTTAAGATATCATAACGTCCAAATTACTAATTGACATATCGCCCAAAAGATGTTATGTTTATCAAAATTTAGGCATTCTGACCAAATACTTGTTTATTTTGGGCACTAGGACATTTTGAGTTTTAAATTTTATAGGATAAACGCAAACATTAAACGAAAGAAATGTTAGATCACCCAAAAACTCGGAACGTCAAGAAAGAGTAACAAATTTTCAAAGTGAAATAAGACGAAATGGTTTGCTGACTCACGATGTGAGCTGAGCACCCAACATTATGGCGTATAAACAGTGAAAAATGAATTGGGGACATGCTGCCCCCTTCAACCCTCTGCTTAGGCTCACTCAGTACCCGCAACCACCCAAAATGTTTGCTAAATATAAAATTTTGGGCGTTATGACATTTCTAAATTTGGGAGTTACACCATTGAAAGTTGGTTTGGCTGATAAATAAATAAATAAGGTGGTGCAACAGTCCGTTGAGAACTAGGGCCTAGTGACTTACAACTCTCAATCATTCCTGTGTGCGAGTACTGTTGTCAGGAATGGAGGGGACCTACAATTTTATTGCCGAATCTGAACGGCTAATATGAGAAAGTACTTTTCATGACAAGAATTACTCCTGGGGGATTTGTCACTTCCTCGCAAGAGGCAGTACCTACCCGTGAAAAAAACTTTAGATGGCACAGGCAGGGATCGAACCCAAGACCTCTGGCATGTACTGACATGCCATTATGCCACGGGTATTACTGGTTTGGATGATATGACATTTAATTTGGGCGTCGTGACGTTTTCTTAGTGATATTTTGTACAACGTTTCTCTTTTTGGGTTTTATGTCATTTTATGATTTGGGTTATGTGTCTTTTGGTAATAAGAATATGGAACGATAAAAATTATAATCGTTGTAATGCCCAAAATAAATATCAGAAAGTCCAACCCCTATGTCATAAAATCCAAAATCAATATCAAAAATTCTTTTTAGTAAAATGACAACTAACAATTTGGGTGCTCTTTTATTTAAAATTTATTTTTGCGTTTTGTAATTCGCTTTGGGTTTTTTAGCGATTTATTTTCAAGTGGTTGGGCTTTGTTACCAATGGTGAGATTGATGACATTTTAGGATTTGGTCGTTATGGTCTTAGGCGAAAAAACAATATCAATCAAAGATATTGAAAAAAAACTAGCCGTGTCAAATAACACGATCAGGAAACTTCTCACGTAATGAAACTATAACTGGCCGTATAATGTAGCCTGTAACCCCTCTTGTTGTCCAAGCTACATATGGTCTTCAAACCAGTGCTAAATAAAATTTTATATGAATGGAGATGCAAGTGTTAAAACAAAATACCTTAAAGTCTTACATTAAATGGCAAAGATTTAACCAATATTATGATATTTTATATGACAACTTGACAGTTTGACACTTACTGAATGCTAGAGCTGCCATATTCAAACCATGAAATACATAACCCTATATAAAATACATGTGCACTTTTTTCAGAACACAAACAATGTTGAGATATTGATATTAAAAACAACTTCCCAGAATTACACTCATACAAAAAAACTCTTTTACCTCCCACTAGTACCTATCATTATATTCTTTTAGCTCTATTAATATAGCACGAACAATTTCTAACCTGGATTACAGCACTTATGTGAATAATATAAAATATTTTTTTTTTCTGTTTTAAGCTAGAAAAAAGGTTTTTATTAAAAATTCTTTGAATTCTTGGTGCTGCTATTGATCTAAGGTTCAGAAGAATTATCTGGAAAATAACATTAATATATAAATGTATCTGGACAGCTTAAGTGATTTTTAATGCAAAAAAAAAGAAAACAAAATAAAATTTAAATTGAGTCAAATTTTTTATCCGAAAATTGCAATTTTTATTGGAATTATGATACATCACAACTTTCCAAAATCAATTTATTTTCAAGCATGATTCTTAGAAACAAACAACAAACAAAGTTGTTCAAAACATTCAACAAACAATTTTTTGTTGTCAATTATGAGCTGTAATTGAGTTTAAAATTACTAAGACCTTCTGTGCAAAGAATAATCCACCAATGAAAGGCACCTGCAAATTCTTAAAAAGACAAAACCATTTTAAAAATCTTTACTCAAATAAACGTTTTTCCACACAGAAACTCTTAAGACTTTCGAATTAAAATGTCGTCTTTTATGTTCACTCATTAAAATACCACCCACATACATATGTATGTATGTATGTATGTATATGGGATATAGAATTATTTCTTCTCACACGGCACCTATATGTATGTGTGTACAACTACACGTTCTTCTATAGACCTCCACTTACATCCTTCAATAACAAACTATTATTGTAGGAAAACTTTAGTAAAACTTTATAATCAAACTTACAATTTGACAAATTGTTAAAATGACTTTCTTTTGATTCCACCCTTCTCCACAAACTTTCCTTCGCTTTACAGTAGGTAAGCTATAGTATAACGGTAACATCAGTCCTTCAGTCCTTTAGTGCAATTTTGCTACGTAGGTGACTTTCTTTCATTCCTGATTTTGGAAAAGTTTTTCTTTTCTCTCCTCTTCTTAGAAAAAAATAATACGAAGAAAAAGTTAACCAAAAAATCAAGAGTCCTATTTGGGCACCAGAACAGTTTATGTTAAGGTCTACAATTTTATGATTATAAGGTATAAAATGTGAGTATGTATGTATATATGTTTATGTAGAATATATGTGTTGAGTATTAAGGATTTTATTGTTGTCATTTTAAGACAGATCTCCCTCATGCATTTAACGAAGTGGTTTTCGTGGTATTTCATTAATTCCTATGAAGTTTTTGTATTTTCTGAGGTTTTTTCGGTCTGTGTGATACATGAAAATAATCAAGTGCCACTTTAAATAAACATTTTTGTTTCAATACAATGATTATGAGTTCTTCAAATGTTAAATATACATGTATATACATACTATGATACATAAATGTATAATGGATATCTGGCATTCCTTTGTTCTCTGACCAAGGCTTTTATAAATGTCTCCATTTATCTTTGCTTTATGTATAGCTATAAATTTGTTGGATTGTGTTTTGTATTTACCGACCTTAACCACAGACAAAAATCATTCGGAATGGACAAGTAGTTATACAATTGGATCAAAATTTTAAGATAAAATATTGTAAATGATTACATATACGAGTAGCATATACACTCCGATTCATTTAATTAAAGACAGAACAAAAATTGTACTTTAAAGTGAGCTATGGTTAAGAAAATCAATCCACAACTTTATAATTTTTTGGTATTAAAAAAGCTGCTTAATAATGTTCATTGGCGCAAAACGACGGATATGGTACCAAAGAAATTCTGAAGTTTAACCAGAATAAGACAAAAGAGTACAGCATTTTTATAAATACTAGGTGGCACAAAATGAATCATCCTATCGGAGGATGCCAAAATTTCTGCAAATAAAGTCGAACATATTTAAAATTTTTAAAATAGATACCTGTAGAATATTTTAAGAAAAAAAATGAACCGCTATGCCCCCCAAGAGGGTGGAATAATTGCGTCTATTTTCAACTTCCCATAGGAAGTTATTGTAATGGGTCCGATTTGTCGAATTGAAAATTTTGACATTTCTCAACGTTTCAAGGTCCCTAGAGTCGAAATAAAAGATTTTTAGAAAGATGTCTGTGCGTGCGTTTGTACGTACATACTTTTATAAATAAAAAAAAAACTGTAAAAAAAATTTGACACCTCGAACATTTTAGTACTGAAATATGATTTCATCTCCAAAACAATTTTGTGCAACGAAGAATAATGTTTTTGACATCTGATAAAGTTTTGAGAAAAATCTTATTGACAGTTTTTTTTATAAAAAATAAAAACCTAAAAAAAACATTACTCAAAGTTGGTAAAAATTGAATTTCGACTCAAATATCTTTTCAAAAACTTGAGAGTAAGGCTTCAAACTTATTTTATCTTATAAGAAATATTGTTTTCAACATTAGAAAAAAAATTGAGAAAAATCGAATAGAAAGCTTTTTAACAAAAAATATATATAAAAGTTGGTAAAAATTGTTTTTCGACGTAAATATCTTTTCAAAACATTGAGATATTCCCTTTAAACTGCTTTAATTTTTCAAAAAAATATTGTTGTCAACATTCAGTAAAATTTTGAGGAAAATCGAATTGACAGTTTTTGTACAAAAAATTAAAAACCTAAAAAAATTTAACAAAAGTTGGTAAAAATTCATTTTCGACTCAAATATCTTTTCAAAAATTTGAGATAATGGCTTCTAACTAATTTTGTCTTATAAGAAATATTGTTTTCAACATTATGAAAAGTTTTTACAAAAATCGAATTGTAAGTTTTCTTACAAAAAATAAAAACCTACAAAAAAATTTATAAAAGTTGGTAAAAATTGTTTTTCGACGTAAATATCTTTTCAAAAATTTGAGACATTGGCTTCAAACTATTTTTATCTCAGAGAAAATATTGTATTCAACATTCAATAATTTTTTTATAAAAATCCAACAATCCGTTTTTTCACAAAAAATAGTACGCAAATTTGGTAAAAATTGATACATATAGACAAAATTTTAAGCAAGACAAATGGACAGATGGGATGGGAAGTTATCAGTGTAGGTCGCATCCCAGCCTCTTTTTTTTACTTAAATCAATCCGTAGTCTTAGTGTATTTCCTACTAGACGTTAAGCTTTTATACTCTAACATACTGGGAACCATGCAAGGCGTGGTCGCCACCGGACGCTGTCGTTGAGAGCAAATAAACATCAACCAAATTAAGGGCCACGCAATTGGGCATCAACAGACGGGCCTTACAATGTATGCTAGGGAAAAATGTACACACATCCGCCGAACAAAGTGCAAAAGTGCACAGATAATGATGCCTGACCCTCAGTCGCATGTGAATTACTGTCACGCCCTCCTCACGAGGATCACGGTTCTGTGTCAAACATCATCATAAGCGACGAGGCTCATTCCCATTTAAGCTAATTTGGGGCATTGAAAATCTACAAGTATTGCAAGAGCCATTAAATCTACTCAAAGCCACTGTGTGGTGCTGCGTTTACGCGGGAGGTGTAGTTGGGCCGTATTGTTTTGAGTAAAACATCGACAATACGATCACTGTTACTGGTAAACGCTATCTGATCATTATAAACAAATTTTTACTACCAGAATTGAATGAGTGGGGCTTGGGGAACATGTGGTTTCAACAAGACGGTGTTTATTTCCTTAATCTTGAAAGAATGTGCGCAAAATGCGATAAAACTGACACAAATGTGTATCAATATTGGCGGCAGCCACTTGTCAGACATGATACTTTTTTACTTAATAGGAATAATTCTAAAGATTTATTTAATTTTATTTTGTTTTATTTTTAAGGTAAAAACTTATTCAAAAACAAAATCGGGTGGGTAATTTTCCGCCATCCAGTACACAAAAATTTAAGTTTTTCGTATAATTTTTGTCCGCTGTATTTATTTATACAAATCGATTTAATTGCTTGCTTTTCCGATTTGTTTTATAAAATTTAGAAAAAAACAAGATAATTAGAATAAGAATTCAATTTTTTGAGTGCAAGGTTTAGAGAGATTCTGCATCTTTGTTAAAGACTAACAAATCATAGTTGTTGACCGATTTTCCTGATAACCATCATAGCTCACTATTTCATAAAATATTCATCCTGTCCTTATTTAAATGAATCGGAGTGTACATATGTATTATGTATTCAAATTGGTTAATTAAGTAAGTGCTTTTGATTTCAGATTAAAGTATCTATACCTATCTCTAGTTCATTGTTTCAAATTTAAAGCATATACAATGGAAGGAATAAAAGGAATGTTTAATTTCTATTGTTTTATTTATGTTTATTTGTACTCGTATAATAAATGTGTTCATTTATGTATCTTTCTATAGAAGTGAGATATTATTAGGTAGAAATAAAAAATAATAATGTAAAGTAAATTTATCCGATAAGAAAAGTGTAAATATAACGAAGAGAAAACTTTAATCTATAATTGTATTTCTTGTCTTTAGAGATAATACATTTTTTTAACATACATTATTATTTTTTAAGCAAGAGTACGATTTGACTAGTACTGCTTTGTTCCCTAACTTTTTACTGCGTACATCAAGTTTGATTCAGTTATCCGATTCAGAAATGTGGGATTTGTTGCTATGAGCAAATTATTTATGCTGTAAAAGACATCATACTTTCAGTTTTGATAAAATAGACTCCCAGATTTTTTATCAAACTCCATATAGCTGACAGTATTGAAAATCAACTATTCAGGTGATACTGCCAAAAGTGCGATATCGTAATTAATGTTTTAATTGTATATAAATGCAACATGTTCAGTACAACATGCTAAGAAATCTAAAAGATTTCTAATTTACCAAGTATCAAGTAGTTCGAAGTTGAAGCTGGGAAGGAATCGGCTAAGATGATAATTGACTATCATATTTTTGATAGTCAAATTTGACAATCCGTCTGTGCAAGATGATTCCACTCAATCCAATTCGATTGACCAATTTCAGATTATAATTGTCACAATTCATTGTTGCTATGGAGACATTTTAAAATGAATCCTATAAAATATTTAAATAAAAGTATCAAATTGGCTGTGTTTAAATAACATTCTTACTTTTCTTGTGTTTTTTCGAATTACGTAACCTTTGGCGGTCACAAGAATGTGTTTTTGTACCTTAAAAACGTAACTGAAAAAATTGTCCATTCGTTTTTTGTAAGCGTCTGGTAGCTCTGTTCAGAAACGACATATTTGTAGGAAAATGACTATGACACTTTTGTTGAGACAGTTTTTTAGGTATCAATTTGACTATCACCTTACATAGATCGAATTCGATTATTTTGACTGTCATTTATCAACAATCACCTAAGCCGATTCCACCACTGGTTTAAGTTTTTTGGTAGAATTTTTTGTTGATTGTATCTTTTGTAAAAATGTGTCAATAGGATTTTTATTGCCATGTTTAAATATTTCTATATATAAAGCAATATTTTTTAAGCATTGATCCCAATGCTGCCTTCGAAAGTTTGGAAAATCTTAAAAGATTAAAATGATTAAAAGTGTCATAGGCTTATGCCTTCAATGACACAAATGAGAGCTGTAGCACTGCTGTTCTTTTTCATAAATCCAAGCTGTTGTGTTCCTGTAATGAAATGTTGTCTGCATTTTGCCGATACTCATAGAGGGCAAGGAAATGGGTTATTCATTTTTCGGTTTCAAAAGTATAGCGCTGGAATTCGACATCTGGAAAACTAAGTTGTTAAACCAATTTTTTTGTTTGTCAGTTGAAAGTCTCACATTTACGAAAATGGATCTCTTA
Organism: Eupeodes luniger; assembly: GCA_951509635.1. Lineage (NCBI taxonomy): Eukaryota > Metazoa > Arthropoda > Insecta > Diptera > Syrphidae > Eupeodes > Eupeodes luniger. The sequence continues at coordinate 95,457,008 of OX608073.1, read as the reverse complement.
ACTATCGAACAGCGCATACAAATTGTTAAAACCTACTACAAAAATGGTGATTCTGCCACAGCCACATATCGTGCTTTAAGAGGAGATTATGGTTTACACAATCGTCCAACTACGCAAGCAATTGGCAAAATTATGAAAAAATTTGAAGAGACTGGATTGATTACAGATATTGTGAGGCCTTTGCATCATCGTTTTGCTCGTGCTACTTGAAAATATCGCTCCTGTAAGTGAAAGTGTTGCCGAAGACCCAAATGCGTCGATTCCTCGTCGTTCTCAGGAATTAGAACTGTCTTACGGCACATTATGGCGTATTTGCATTTGGATCTACACCTACATCTATATAAAGTCCAGCTCACACAACAACTGAAGGCAGCTGACTATTCACAACGTGTCGTCGATACGTCAAATGGGTGCTTTAACAACAGGGGGTGGACGGCAATTTTTCGAACAAAATTTTCTTCAGCAACGAAGCACATTTCTCACTCGTTGGATATGTTAATAAACAAAATTGTCGTATTTGGGATTCTAAGAATCCTCAAGTTATTAAAGAGAGGCCATTACATCCACAAAAAGTCACTGTTTGGTGCGCTATTTGGTCCGGAGCGGAGGTGTGATTGACCCTTACTTCTTCGAAGAGACCTTACTTATTGCAAGCGACATTTCCTGGCAGCGTAATTTCTCGTCGTGGCGATATCAACTGCAACTGGTCACCAAGATCATGCGACCGCTGTATTTTTTGTTTTTAGGGCTACGCGAAAGACAATTAAAGATCTTATAGAAATTTAAAACTGCTTCGTCAATATTAGAAAATGCTAAAGTATCAGCAATTCCAGAAATGGTTAAATCTTCAGACAACAACTGGAAATTAGCTTTTATGAAGTCAAAATTATATAAGCAATCAAAGGAATTACTGTGTTCAGTAAGGTGATTACTTAAGTCAAGAAAAATGTCCAATGGGGGGTGATATTTATCAATATTAGTAATTCCTGATCTAGATTCTAGAACAAGAGTACTAATAGCGTCAGAAGAAAAGACTAAATCGAGAATTAATACAGATTGTTTGCTGTAAGTCAGTAAAAAGGATTTTATCCAGAAAAGATAGTTCCAATTGTGAAGATGTATGTAATTTTCCAGAAAATATTGTTATTTTAGAGGAATGGACTTTTCTTAAAATTTTTCTATCTTAAGATTTAAGAGTATTTGAAAGGAGAATTGAAAAAAAGTATTTATTATTTTTTGTATACCATATGTGAAAAACTTCAATCTTCCTAATGTAATTATTTTTCGTTCTAAAGACTTTCGAGCTCAAAAATAATTGTTTTTATTGAGAAAATGTATAAATAAAGTTTTAATTTATAGTCCAATCCAAGCTTTGTTAAATTGCAATTATAAAAAAATCATAAACGTACAGAAGCACATAAGTATACGCATTCTACAAGTACACACAGACATTTATTTAAAAACAATGTATTTAAATTTTAAAACTTGGAGAAATGTCAAAATGTTCAAATGGATAAAACGAAGCTTTTTAAATGAATACAAAAAAAAACTGGAACCTACATGTCGTTAGTTGAATGATTCTTTAATGTTTGAATTACCTACTATTTTTAAAATTTAGGGTTTGGATTTTGTATGAATTATCTTTCAAAATACTGCTAAAACTAAGTTTAAAGTAACCAATTCGACACGGAGAAAAAATGCAAAACAAATTACTCCATATATTCTAGAATATGAATATTCTATATACAGGGAGTCCCAGAGTCAACGCTATAAGAGACCACAGTGGGTTCTTGTGTTCATGTGAACTCTACGGCTTTTAGGTAATTTTCACCTTTTTCTAACTGTAACTTTAACAATTTGCAAAAAATTAATGATTTTTTTATAATACTCATTCCCTGCATGGAAAAAAATGGAAGCAACAGTACAACCAATTTTTGTTTAAATAAAACAAATAAATCAGGAATCTTTTGAAGTTTAATTGGCATCATAATAAACTTAATTTCAATAAAATTGCAGTTTGGTTTAAGCCACTTATGCCCCCACGGCTTGACATAACTATTTTTATATATTTACGACTATCTCCAACAAATCTATCGTAAAGGTTTAACAAAATTAATTTGAGTTCATAACCTTTGTTTATTAAAAATATACAATATTTTTATTTAGTTTAAGTATCTATCTAAGACTTTCAGCATTTAACTTTCAATAGGATCCAAGCACTCAGACTTCTATTCAATTAAAATTTCATAAAATTTAAATGCGACTATGGTTTTTTTTTAATCCTATCCCAAGGGGAATTTAGTTATAGGACGGACACACAGTTTTAAGGACATGTAGAAATATTTGTCTCGACAGAGATCAGAAGTAAAAATAATAATTTGTGCTACCCTTTTGCAGAAGACAAATTTTGTAAATTTATATACATACAAGTATTTATGTAAAAATATTACTTTATCGAACCTGTACCTAAAGTATATACATATGAGTATTTTGTATGTTCAAAAGCTAAATGTACGGTACATACCCGCAGGTATTCCTTATACATATGTATGTATACAGCACTCCTATACCCTCTCTATCTACTAGTATTCACAATAACCAATAAACCAATCAACTTTGTTGGTCGATAGCTTGTAAGTAAGTTACAATCAATTTGTTTCTTGTGTGTGTCTCTCCTAGACCAGCCGATGCGATGTCCTGTCCTCTATGTCCAAGTCCACCTACTATTCCCTTGATAAACGACAATAGCATATATGTATGTCTATATTTATTCCTATGCAACCATTTCTCTACTTTTCAATTGCATATATACAATGTACATAACTCTATAGTATACTCGTACAAAAGCTTAAAGTTACCTTTACCTTTGTTTTACTATGGTTGTACTCTAAAGGTATGGGTACAAATAGTTCCTGACCATTATTTAGCAATGCAGTGGAGTGAACTTGTATAGGGATATATATATCTACAGAAAGATATATAAATGTCCTGAAACAACACCCAATAGTCACGATACCAAAGTTCTACACTACATACAACAGTCAACACACAAACAAACAAGATAATAGAATTAAAAAAAGAAAATTCCTTGTGAGTTATAGCCGTAAGCTGAATGAGTCAAACAGAAGTCCTTACTATTATTGGACTTTTGCGGAATGATTTTCATACTTAGATTGGTGACTTTTAGAAGTTAGAAGGATAAATTGATATACATAGTTTTTTTTTGGTTCTTATTCTTTTTTCTTTTGTGTTTTTGTTTTTTGTTTTTTTTGTTTTGCTTTGTTTATTTATTTCGAGGAAATGCTTGGGTAGGCTAATGAAACAAATTAGTTTATTTAATCAAGCGGATTGCTGATTTATCTAAGTCACATTGCTATAAATGAAATACGAATATTTTTAGACTCTTCTCCTTTTTTGCATATAAATAAATCTTTTAAATTTATCCTTTGTTTTTATAGGTTCATATTTTAAATTGTATATGAAAAAAAAAACAAGTATACGCCTTAGTGAACATTTCAATATGGGTTATTAGTAAGCTATTATTTACAGGGATTTTCTTTTCCATTTGTTGTATATTATTGAGTTCCTTGTTTTATTACATTTATGATACTATAGTTTGATTTTTAATTGTTGCAAATTTCTAGGGATTATCTTATTAAATTTGCATAACTGTGGAAAAGGCAGCTGTGTACATGTCACAACATCGGGGCATTGTTTCTACCTATGAATTCAGTTTACAACATACGCATAATAGCATATCACGCTTTTAGTTAAAGGCAACTTTACTCAAATATGTAAATAAATCTTCACGATTCTAACAAAACATTCATGAATTATAAATATTATTTTTGCAGACATTTTTGTTCACCCAGAAAATTTTAGATGCGGTTAAGTGATTTCCATTTGGTCTCTTCAAGGAAATACAGAAAAAACACAACTTTAATCAACAACGAACATATGTATTTGTGTGTGTCAAGACAAGAGTTTTTTTGTTGTTTGTTTTTGAAGAAAAGAAATCCTTAAACGTGCTCCCGTTGTTATATAGGGGTAACAAAATTAATTAAGACACATCCTTGAGTAAACCTTGACCTTCTCGTGTGTTAATTGCGTTTGCTGTGCGTGCTACGGTTACAAAAATGTTTTCCTTTTGTTTGTTTTTGTTTTTTTTTCTTTTTTCGAAAAGTCGACCTCTCATTTTTTTGTTGTAACCAACTGACATGCATGTCCTTTTTATTCCAAATAAAAGAAATGTTTGCCTGTTTATTTCCATATTTTTGTCAAAGGGTCACGATATTTTTAGCGTTTAAATTGACGATTGTATAATTTATCCAAAAATAGTATGACATATTATTACCCATGCATGTACGAGTAAATTTGTCTAAGATTTTCTAAATGTTTTGTTTTTCTGATGATGGCAGTATAATAATTATTAGAATATTATTGTGACAGATGTGTGAAGGTTAAAGTTGTTATGGTATGGTATGTACTATATGAGCTTTTAGAAGAAACAAATATTTTCTGTGGAAAACTTGATTGATTGATGGAAAAATAAAACAATTATGCTTGAGTGATTAATGACAAAGTTAATGCGATACAATATTTATTACTTGACTCAAATATATAATAATAATAAATAAAACAAAACCAATTTCGAAAAACATATACACTTGTTATATAGTTGGCATTTTGTTACATATTATATGTATGAACATATTTATAGAGAAGGTAGGCCTTTATTAAATTATAGTTTCTTTTATAAGGACATATGTATATATTTTGATAAGAATATAATGTCATTAGAGTTTCTATTTTCTATAATTAAATAGCAATTCATATTTATTATTAAATAAGGAGATATAGTTAATTCTAAATGTAAGGTATCTCATTTATTTTAAGACTAATACAATTTTTGTTGTTTTCAAACACACAAATGATAAATCGTTAAAGTCAAAGTCATACTGACAAAAAGAAAACAAATAAAACTTATAACATAATAGGGAACTACATCTACTATACCCACTTCACTACACCAAATAAAAATAAACACGCACAAAATGTAACTCACACTACATTAAATAAACATAAAAACTTTTATATTTTTGTTCTTTCTTTCTTTTTTTCGTTTGATATCAGATAGAATCAGACATCAAAATATTATCTCGTTATTAACAAACAAAAGAACCTGAGCTGTGAGCTGTGTAACTCTGGGATGCGTGTGCAAATTTATGTATTTGACAGAAATAAAATGTATCCACATCCTCATATTCTTATCCTCATCTTAATCCACAAACACACATTCTCAAGTCGAAACACACACACACTTACCTAACAATAACAATAAACTAGCGAAATTTGTTGCTAAAGTTAAGTCCAGGTGGTAGTTTAAGAGATGATGTTATCTGCCCATTATATAGATAACGCATTGCTAAACACCCTTGTACCCTTGTCTCGCCTACGCTTCAATGATTTAATAGAAAGAGAGGAAGGATCCTCACAGCTATTCATGGATATTTTTTGCGAATCATGGCATATAAACATACATATGTGTACATGAATACATACCTACATACATATTTGAGTATATGCACTTGGAGAAAATCCTTTGGCTTGATGGTTAGTGCGTAGCGTAGTACTGCTATGTCGATCCTTGCCTGTTTCACCTTTTAACTTTTTCACAGGTACTGCCTTTTGCGAAGTATTGATAAATCTTTCTCAAATTAGCCGTCGGATTTGGCTTAATAACTGTAGGTCCCCTCCATCCCTGAAATTACTCGCAAACAGGAATGGTTGAAAGTTATGATACATTGGTTCTCTACAAGTTGTGGCCACTCCTAATTTATTTATTTACTTACAGAAAATCAACATTTGGAAATAGGAAGCTGTAACAAATCTCTAAAAAATAAAGTCACCACTGGACATAATCTCAAAACCAAAAGAGTCTGGGATGCGACCCACACTGAAAACTTCCCATCCATGTCCGTCTGTCGATTTGAAATTGAAGTTAATATCTTTCTTTGTTCTTTGTTAATTTTGTAGAAAAAAGTGGTCAGTTGGATTTTTCTAAAAAAATAACTAAAAGTTACCAACAATTTTTTTGCATATGATAAAATACATTTGCCGCCCCGTGGCGGCCATTTTGTTTTGGTGACATCTGTCAAATCTTTTGTTTATTATTCAGTTGCTTATGCCAAATCATCATGGCAAGTTACACGATGGAACAGCACGTTCAAATGATAAAACTTTATTATCAAAATGAGTGTTCGTTAACGCACGCCCATTTTGTGGTAGACGTGGTGGCCCTTCACAGTCGACTCCTCAATGTTTGGTGGCCAAATTTGAGACGACCGGTTCAGTAAGCAATCAGCCAATACCCGAATATTCAAGGAACGCAAGATCGGCCGAGAACACCGACGCGGTCCGTGAAAGTGTACAGCAGAACTCGAGGCAGTCTATTCCTTGTCGTGCGCAAGAACTCAGCCTTTCGCAGACTTCAACTTGTCGAATTTTAAATTGGGACTTGAGCCTACACCCGTACAAGATTAAACTGACTCAGGAGCTCAAAGTTCATGACCATAGATAAAGCCGTTTGTTCGTTGACTGAGCTTAGAATCATTTGGAAGAGGACCCCAATTTTGGACGAAAATCATCTGTAGTGACGAGGCACAGTTTGAGATGAATGGATGTGTTAACAAGCAAAATTGCCTTATATGGGACGACACTAACCCACGCGAGGTTCACCAGATGATAATGCATCCTCAAAAAGTTACCGTTTGGGCCGGCGGTGTAATTGTTCTATACATTTTTGAAAAAGACGTTAGTGAGACGGTCACCGTCAACAGCGAGCGCTACATAACGATGATAACTAATTTGTTATGGCACAAATTGAACCATAAGGACCTACACACAACATCTACCCACCTTTATTGAAAAACCTTATATATCTTGAAAATTTGTATGTTTTTTTAAACAAAATACCTATTTTATTTTTAAAAATTGATTGAGTGGTGAGTGAGTGGAGTACACAGTTTTTGGTGCGCGGTTTTAAAAGGCGAATTAGATAATAAATAATCCTAGAAAAGAATACGGAGTTATGTGAATTTCGTAGTTACAAGACACGACCGAAGAAAAAACCCGAAACATTCACGAATTTTAAGGTATTTTCCGAAGAAATTTAAACTTAATTACCAAATTTCGTATATAAAAAACAAAAAAAAGAAATAAAACGTTATTTTAAAACACTCAAGAGACTGAAAAAGGGGTATTTCTTATATTTATTTACCAAACCAATTTTGGTTTAATATATAAAAATCATATAAATTCATCCCGGCAAACAAATCACGATTATAAACGTCTAAACAATCAGCTGTGAACTCTCACTTCTAACCGATTGCTAATAAAGGCCACCTAGCGGCAAGCACGTGCATCTCAAACTTAACCAGGGTTGACATCAAAAAACAAATAGTACTAAATAGTATTGTTAGAGTAAAACTACACGAACCATTCGCAATCCTCCAGCAACGTCGTCCCTATAAACACTCAATAAACTCATCATAATGTCTTCTTGCACCATATGCCATCAAACTACGGACTACCTGATTGATTCAATAATATGTCATGGCAACTGTCGACGATCATATCATATGAAATGTATTGACGCCCCTTTTAGTACTATTAAGCTTTTCAAGGAAAGGAAATCTTTTTACTATTTCTGTGACGAGTGCGATCCGTTTGCACAGATTAACATTACTCGCGACATAATACAAAATAAATATAATCTAGAAAAGCTGCATAACCAATTACTTCGTCTTACCGTAAAAGTTGACAAAATAACCACTTTATCACCAGTACAAAATATTGAGTCTCATAATAACGAGGTCGAAATGACTAATTGTGGATCGCTAAATGACACCTCATCTTTAAACCAAATAACTGACGAAACTGATACAATTCACAACACGGATTCTCATAGTGTCGAAAATGAAACGAGTCATAGCCGATCGCTAAACGATGCAGCATCATTAAAGCGGAAAATTGACGAAAGTGACGCCGAATATAGTGAAGCTAATCCCTCAACGAAGAAGCCTGCCAGGTCTACTTCTCCCTCTGCATCTGAACTTCCTTCTCAACATCTTCAATCAACTCTAACCTTATCAACATCTTCTGTCCCAATCAAAGCAAAAGCAACCTCACCATCATCAATAGAGCCATTACTCGCAATTGCAAACCCATCATCATCAACGTTAGCAAACTCATTGTTATTTTCATCTCTTTCAAACAAAACTCATCTAAACTCACCTATCTCATGTGGATTGAAAGTAGTAGAAGGCCATCGAACTTTATTTTTATCTAAACTTGACCCTGCAACGAACGCCCTCGATATTAAAAACTTTATTTCGAACAAGACTAATACGTCGCTATTAAAAGTTGAGAAAATGATTCATCGAAACCACTCGAAATATGCATCTTTTAAGATAAGAGTTCCAGACTCAATCTTCCACCTTCTAAACTCAACATCGCTTTGGCCAAAAGGGATCATAATACACGAATTCGAGAATAAACAAAATAATCATATAAAGTCGTCATCCTTTAACCCTTTTCAAGAGACCCGGACAATGCATTATTATCGAAGAGGCAGATTCAACAAGCTTTGATTTATTACCAAAACGTCAATGGCCTAAGGACAAAGATCAATACGATCTATAAAAATATTAACAATCTACAACATGACATAATTACTCTTACAGAAACTTGGCTAAATAATTCCTTCATAGATACCGAACTCTTTGACTCAACTTACCAAGTTTTTAGACGAGATAGGCACCAATCGAGCGACTCGGAGACAGTTGGTGGTGGAATACTATTCGCGGTAAAAAACTATCTTATATGCACTTTGGTTGATACTTTTGATCTTTCTGACGTCGAAATGCTATGTATTAAAATCAAATTGGAAACAGGTTATCTCTTTATCATCTCAGTATACATACCTCCAAGATCTACCAGTTTTGTCTATGAAAACTGCATACATTTAACTGAGAAGATCCACGACCAAATGGAACCTAATGATGAACTGATGATCGTAGGTGATTTCAATCTTCCGAACCTCAATTGGACAAAATCATCAGATTTCAACTATTTTACACCTATCAGTCCAACGAGCACCAATGAATTCACAATTATTGATGGTTTAGCTTCGTGTGGACTTGTTCAATTTAATGGGGTTGCCAATCAATACAACAAATATTTGGACCTAATATTTTTCTCCGACACTATAAATACTGACGTAGCTGTATCTCCAGCCGATGTTAAACTAGTAGAAGAAGACCGTCACCATCCAGCTTTAAATATATCACTGAATATAAACGTGTGCAATATCCCTAATACATCAAATGAAAAACTTGAATTCAATTTTAAAAAATGTAACTTTAATGAACTAACTAACTTATTCTGTAATGTTGACTGGAATCAACTGCTCCTAAATCGTAATATTGATGACATGTGTCTAAATTTTTATAGTATTCTTTTTAACTGTTTTTATGAAACTACGCCATTACGGAAATCTCGCTATAAATCTAAAACTCCACCTTGGTTTGACACTCAATTAAAAAACTTAAAAAATAAAAATTTAGTAAAACTAGAGCAGAAGAAGACTTCAGGATTTACTCCGAACTTAAAAATATTTTCATTGACTACTCCAATATTCTATACTCTGACTATATTATAAAAATTGAAAATGAATTGAAACAGACCCCAAAAAACTTCTGGGATTTCGTGAAAAGTAAAAGAAAAACTGACGGTTACCCAAACTCTATGTCTTTTAATAACATAACAAGTCATGACTCCCAAATAATTTCAAATATGTTTGCTAGTTTCTTCAAAGATGCTTTCGACGTGCCTCCTTCTTTTCAAATTCCCGATTCGTTCTTTCCAGCCCAAAATTATCCACACCTGAACTCACTTGACTTGACAATATGTGAGGATTCAATTGTTCGTTGTGTCTCAGAACTTGATGACTGTTTTCACCCTGGCCCTGATGGAATACCTTCATGTGTTTTAAAAAAATGTGTGTCTCATTTATCGTACCCTCTGTTTGTTTTGTTCAATGAATCTCTTAGAAGCTCAATTTTCCCACTATTATGGAAAAGTGCATTTATAACTCCGATTCATAAAAAAGGGTCTAAGAATGAAATAACGAATTACCGGCCGATTGCCAAACTTTCCGTTATTCCCAAACTATTTGAGTCCATTATCTGTAAGATGTTATCCTTTAATTGTAAATCAATTGTATGTGAAAATCAACATGGTTTCGTCCAGAATAAATCAACAATTACAAACCTACTTCACTTCACTTCTTTCTGCCTTGACTCCTTCGAAGATCGTAAGCAAGTAGATTGCGTATTCACAGATTTCAGTAAAGCCTTTGACAAATTGTGTCACAAGACTTTAGTCCATAAACTTAAGGCCTTAGGGTTTAACGACAAATTCTTGACGTGGATCTCGTCTTATCTTAAGAACAGAAGTTATAGCGTTATATTCAGAAATGAACTCTCCGACCAATTTTACGTCAACTCTGGTGTTCCACAGGGTAGCCATTTAGGTCCTTTATTATTTATTTTATATATAAATGACATAACATCCGTTATAAAAAACTCCTCCGTTTTAATATACGCTGATGACATTAAAATTTTCAAATCTATTAGTTCAATTAATGACTGCTCACAGCTTCAAGAAGATCTTCATAGTTTTAGGGAATGGTGCAATACAAACCGACTTTTATTGAATATTGACAAATGTAAAACTATGTGTTTTACACGCAAAAAAACAATTATAGATTATAACTATTTATTGGATTCTTCCTCCCTTTGTAAGCTTTCCGTTTTCTCTGATTTAGGTGTTATTCTTGACAGTAAATTAACGTTCTGTGACCATTATAACTTTATAGTTAAAAAAGCTAACAAGATTTTAGGTTTTATTAAACGTTTTTCTCGTGACTTTCGTGACCCCTACGTCTTAAAACTTCTTTATGTATCATTTGTCAGGCCAATACTTGAATACGGCTGTATTATATGGGCACCATACTATTCAGTCCATATAGACAGACTTGAAAGTATCCAAAAAAGATCTATGCGTTTTTGTCTTCGTTTTCTTCCGTTTTCCCAAATATTCACACCACCTCCTTATTCTCAGAGACTTTTGCTAATAAACCTCCCTACACTTTCACAACATAGACAATATCTCCAATTTTGTTTTATTTTAAAATTAATTAATGGTTCTATTATATCCGCAGCAGCTCTGAATCGTCTAAATTTTAGCTATAGTCAAACTAGCATAAGAAGACAGATACCTTTATGTCCGATCTTTAGCAGAACTAACTATGGTATGAATAGCCCTTTAAATCAATTAATTTCAGTCTTCAATAAATTTTATAATTTAATTTCATCTGTTAATGACAATGTTAAAAGTAAACAATTTAAAGAAAGCTTTTTTAATATGTTATAGTATTTATTTATTTCTATGTTAATTTAAAATTAAAAATTAAAAATTATGTAAATAGCTATAAGTTTTTATTAACGTTAGATAATTAACGGATTAAATAAATGAGAATGGATGAAGTAAGTATGAGGTCAATACCTTTATCTAATCTCAAAATATTCGAACCACACATCAATTTTTTCCAAATTGAATCAAACTGTTAAAATACCCCAAAAATCTCCAATTTCCAGGTACGTCTACTGAAACCATTTCCAACGAAAAAATCTTACTTTCGTAAAAACACAATAAATAGTATTATTTAAATAGTATAACAACTCAACCTATCTGAAATATTTGGGACACTCTTGATAATCTCCAAAATTTTGTTTAGGTGTTATCTTTAATTTATTTTTTAAATTAAAAAGCATTTCATTCTTTTTTAAATAAAATGATTGTAAGGCTCTGACATATGAAAAATATTGTTGTTCTTTCCTTCATGTTCAAACGAAAATAAATCATCAGGTTTCAATTCGATGATGAGGTTTTTAAGAAATTTTATTGATACTTCGGAAAAATCATCTTTTTCATCTAGTTCAACAAAACTACTTGAAGGTTTTTCAGTAGCAGTCGACAATGAAACTTCAATTATTAATGATTCTAAAGTAGCTTTTCTCTAATAAATTCTATTGAACTTATCAACTTGAGCTTATAGCTTTTTAATATATGTAGTTACATACGTAAAGAATCCCTATTGCGTTTTAAATCTTGAACCATTGCTATCATCTTTTCATGACACTGATTTTGAAGGTCATGTAAAATCTTCAGTTCTTTATCTATTTCTTAAAATGTTTTTGTAAGTCCTAATCATAATCATAATCATAATCATAATCATTTGAAAAATGCATCAGCATTCAAAAATAAGGAGTTGAAATAGGATTGCAGGGGTTTCTTTGATGGCAGAAATTAAAATAAAAACGATTTTAATTTACAAAAATAACACGCACTTTTTTTTGTAAAAATTTGACTGCTCCAATTTCTTTGAAACGTGGTCAGTCTTTTTTACATTATTCTTTAATAACAACAAAAAAACGATTCCAAGATTTTTAATATAAATTTTATTCTATCTAAGATTTATTCAATTTTATAACGATTCAAAATATTTCTCTTGTTTTCCAAGCAATTCTGAAATTCGCAAATGCCTTCATATTAACTATGTACAAAGATAAAACAATATGTCCGCAGCAATTATTTTTCATATGTGGGTTTCCTCTTTGATCGTTACAATGCAGAAGATTTTGGTTTGGAGATTACAAGTTTGGAAATTCAAGCTTGAGGATTATGTCTTGAAAGAAAAAACGATCACAGCCCTTGAAAATATACAACTATAGTTTAGAAATACTAAGCTGTCGAAAAAGACCCAAAAGTGCCTTATTTATTCTCAATGGATAATATGGAAACAATATATGAATAACATTGTTTAAATTGCTCTGATGAACAATACTAAAACACCCTCTACTCATGAAGCCTTACCTTTTTAAAATTGAAGTTAAAATAACAACCCCCCATGTTACAATTGCGTTAAATTTTTGTATTTGAAAATTAAAATCCCACTTTATAATTTGAAGGAAAAGTTGTATTGTTTTAGTTTTAAATTTGGATTTTTCTCTCAGTGTATGCATATTTACTTACTTGAGTACATAAGTATATTTTTAGATTTTAATATACATAAATATCTAGAACATTGTTGTAGTCTTACCTTTGAGTGAATTGATACAAAAGAGACATCTAACAAACCTTTCAAGTGAATGATAAGTATATACATATATATAAAAATATATCTGTTCTCAAGTTCTGGAAATGGCTGAAGGATACAGCTCAAATTAAAGAAGAATACACATTAATATGTGTGTACGTTAGTTATCAACTTTTATTTTTGTTCAGTACCTCCCTTAAAATTATATGAAATTATTTCTGTACATTTTCCAAGTAAATTTTCGGTATATTTTTAATGTTGTTTAATTTTTGTTTAAGCATTATGTAAATGCTATCAGGAACAAAGTATCAGTGCCATTCATTGTTTAAAATAATTAAATTTGCTGTATTTATAACTTTTAGTAACTTGAATTATAATATTTTATTTTCTTAAAATTAAATGCAAACAAAAACTATGTTTTTTGTAAAAAATACATATTCGTTATTTTGAATAATTTTGTTAAAAATGTATTTCGGATAATTTATACTTATTTTTAAGGTTGAAAACTTGAAACATTTCTATAAGATCATCCTCTGCCTTTCACAAAATTATGAGTGTTGAATGAGGGACATTCATTTCGTGGTTTAAATTGGATGCGCTAACATCATTGGTTCTTTACCGGTTATTAAAGTTTATTAATGTTTATAGACCCTTAGCCCCAAGTTAAAATAACTGTTCGTACCGAATATTCTTGCCGATATACAAATTTTAGCAGTTTTTTTTTAGTCTATTGGATTTTCTTAACATTTTATTGTATAATTAGAAATAACCTTGGGATCCATGGGTTTATTTGTTTGTGAAGATACATATTTGAATCGAATTTTGCCAAAAAATAAAACATTAGCTTTGTATTTTAACTTTTTGTGTAAATATTTTACAGACTGGGTCATTTAACAAGAGCAAACAGCTTGTTAAAACAAGATGAAATTTCACGATTGCTCTGTTAATAATAAATAACTACGATCGTTTAAATTCATCAGATCACTTGGTAGCTTTTAACTGATTTACTCAGAAGCATGTACGTATAGAAACTATATAGCAAGTATTGCATTCGTTCTCGAGATTTTAATCAAATATAACATAAAGATTGTAAAGAAGTCGAATAAAGTGGTTCAACCGATTCCGTCCCGTCCGTCTGTCTGGCTGTGTGTCCTCCCTGCAGTCCAAATCATTAGGTCGATTGAGTTTAAACTTGGAAATTAAGCTTGTCTAGAATCGAAAATTCTCAAAAACGATTCAATGAATTTTTATTAAATTTTCTCTAATTTTTATTCTTAAATTGGCTTCCTTCAAATTTAAAAAAAAAATACATTTTTTTATTTCTGTAGAACCGTTATTTTTCTCAATTTTTTCAATAGCTGATGAACCGATTTCAGTATTTTTTACCCTGCACAAGCTCTTTTACTGTCTTAAAAATATTTGATGACCAAAAATTTCATTGGTTTTTTTTTTTTGATTTATTTTTGAAAAATATTATTTTTTTTTATTTCGATATCTCGAAAATGGATCATGATTCTTTCACGAAAATCAAATATAAAATAAATAACTATTTACTAAAAATATTTCTAAACATAAATTAAAAAAGAGGCTGGGATGCGACCCACACTGATAATTTCCCATCACGTCTGTCGATTTGTCTTGCTTAAATGTTTGTAGGTTTTCGTGTTTTGTTAAAAAAAGTTGCCAGTTGAATTATTCTTAAAAAATTAAAAATTACTAACAATATTTTGCATATAATGAAATAGTTTGATTTCAAAATCTATTTTTGTTAACGAGATTTTTAGTCGAAACCAAATTTTACCAATATTAGTAGCATTTCTTAAAAGTTTTTATTTCTTATATAAACAAATACATATATATATACATATGTATGTATACAAACAAAAATGTCGACAACAATATTTTTTGGCAGATAAAGTTAGTTTGAAGCCAATATTTTTAATTTTTGAAAAGATATTTCAGTCAAAAGTAAATTTTTACCAAGTTTTAGTATTACCAACTTTAAATTTTTGTTTAGGTCTCTGTTTTTTGTAGAAAAAGTGTCAATTCGATTTTCCTCAAAATTTTACCGAATGTTGAAAACAATATTTCTTATAAAATAAAATTAGTTGAAAGCCATAATCTCAAATTTTTGTAAAGATATTTGAATCCAAGATCAATTTTTACTAACTTTGAGTAATTTTTGTTTTAGGTTTTTATTTTTTATGGAAAAAAAAACTCTCAATTCGATTTTTCTCAAAATTTTACCAAATGTTAAAAACGTTATTTTTCGTAGCACAAAATTTGACAAAATATTTTGGAAATAAAATCATTTTTTGTTCGTAAAGTTTTTAAGCTTTTTTGATTTACAAAAAAGCGCACACTCAAGGGGATGTTACTAAACTACCCTTAATATGTAAGGACACAGTGTGAGCACTAGGGAAGGGAGAGAGGGGTTAAAAGGAGGGGCGCATTGATTTTGAATTCCTGAATATTGCAATGGCTGGGAAAGACATAGTGTGGTAAGGAATTCCACATTCGCATAGTACGACTAAAGAACGAATCTCTGTACTTGACATTACGACCGAAGTTGGGCTCGAGGTTATACTGATGAGCATTCCTTGAAGCGCGAGTATAACGGTTGAACTGTTTAAGAGGAACTGTGTCGATTCCTCGTCATTATCAGGAATTTGGACTGTCTTACGGCACATTATGGCGTATTTTGCATTTGGATCTACACATAAAATCCAGCTCACACAACAACCATTCACAACGTGTCGTAGATACGTCGAATGGGTGCTTGAACAACAGGCAATGGACGGCAATTTTTCGAACCAAATTTTCTTCAGCGACGAAGCACATTTCTCACTTAGTGGGTATGTTAATAAACAAAATTGTCGTATTTGAGGTTCTGAGAATCCTCAAGTAATTGCAGAGAGGCCATTACATCCACAAAAAGTCACTGTTTAATACGCTCTTTGGTCCGGAAGTGTGATTGGACCTTACTTCTTCGAAAAAGACAACGTCACCGTCAATTCGGAGAGTTATGGTCATATAAAGAATAGGACTTGGGGAATATGTGGTTTCAATAAGATGGTGTCACACGCCACACAACTCGAGCGAATATGGCTTTATTGCAAGACATTTCCTGGTCACGTAATTTCTCGTCAGAGTCTTGACGATATCACCTGGCCACCAAGATCATGAAATTTGACATCGCTAGACCTTTTTTTGTTGGGCTATGCGAAAGACCGTGTTTGTGCCCATAAACCTTTACCTCTTGATCACTTAAAAACCAACATTCGTCAAGTTATGTCTGAGATACCGCCCAAGATGTGTCAAAGAGTAGTCGAAAAATACCTCAAAAGAATCGATGCTTGCAACAATTCGCTTGATATGGTGATTTAAATGATGTTGCATTTCACACATAATGTCAACGTTCAAGCTTTATAATAAAAAAGAAACATCATGAACAAAAATATTTTATATGAGATTTATTTACATTTGGTTTTGAAAATGGATAACCCTGTATAAATTTAGCAGATAGTATTATTTTTCGGTATCACTCCTCGTTTTTCTCATAAAGCCGATGAAAAAAGGTACAAGGCTCTTAAATCGGTCGATTTAGGTTCTAGTTACCTTGAAACATTCGAGAAAATGTCCAAATTTTCATTTCGAAAAATCGATCACAAAAAAAAAAAAAACTTTCCATGGAAAGTTAATAAACATTTAGAGCAAAAATACATTCTTCATCAGGGCATAAATATTAACATCCCCTAAAAAATAAAATAAAACTAAAAAAACTAAACAAAGCAATTAAAAACACAAAAATCATTGAAGTACATTTTTCTCTATAGTACATATATAATATATATTCGCCAAACAACCAAATGCGGCATAACTTTTGCGAACAATATGTTTTAGGTAACGTAGGCAAGTGTATTTAAAACAATAGCTCCACTTTAACATCCGTTCATCTAATCCTTGTGGAATATAATTTTTTACAGTGAGGTTGTGTTTTTGTTTTGAAATTTTAAAAACATTTAGGTTTATTTTTCAAATTTGTGCTCGAGTCACACGTTAAAAAAAAAAATCGCTTGCAATCAAAGCACTCTCTCAAAGTAAAAGGAGCTAAAAAATTATGTTGTATGTGTACTCCCTTTCATTTGGAAATATTACACTCACATAACTCAGATCCTCAACGAGAAAAACTAAATTTTATTGGAGCGAATAATCCACCGGGTTCAACCAACACACACACACACAAAAAATATAAATAAACTTTTTTGTGTGAAGTAGGTAAGGTAGAAGGTACGAGTGTATAGGAAAGGGTTATGGTATTCCAAAACTTTGTACGATTTTGAAAACGGAAAAAATGAAAAATGAAAAACGAAAACGTGAATAAGTAAATAGATGTCGTTCGTTAAGGTTCACCGCTGCACTGGAAAAAGAATGTGGGGGTATGATTGTGGCAAGTTGGAAATAAGGGTGACTCTGATTCTGCTGATTCTGGATGTGACTGTATGACTGTGTGTCACTGACAACATGGTCGTATGATATGAACCAAAGCCGAATCATTTCTGGTTTGCGGCTTGGAAAAATGTGGTGGTTATTTCAATTGGAATACCTCCTGGTTGCAATAAAGAGAAATGAAATATATTTGAGCGTGAATTATGTTAAACTAATTGGAACTAATGATTCTGAATTTATGTATGTTTTTTGTGTTGTGTACTATTATGACTATTATTATTTTAAATAGGTGGATATGTTCTGTTTTCTCATTTTAAAATGATGTAAATCTACATATTCTGCCAATCCAGTGACCCAACATCATAAATAACTTATTCAATGCCCCAGAAAAGTCCTTAGAATCCTAGGGATATGTTATGGTACTTTTTTTCTTCTTTTTTCTCAACTCATGTATAGATGTGTGTACCTACCTTTGAAAAGACCCATGTTACAGGAAAGCACTAAGCAGTATATTTTATTTACTCCTTTAACTTAAACTGTGTCCAGAACCTTTAAAAAGGGATCATTTCCAGAGCCCAGGGGTATATGGAGGGACTATAAGTTTGTATGGTATTATTTCTTTTTTCTAAGTCACAAAATGCCTATTCACTCGATATTCTTCACAATTTAGTTTGAATATATAAATATATATATGAAAACATTTTTGGGTGGCAGTTTTTTCGAAATCAATTCAAACGACACTCACGCTGAAGGAGCAGCAGTTTAACCATGCGTATATGTTGATATGGTCGATTTTTTCTTTTTGCTTAAGCTTAGGAGTGGGCTAGAAATCGGAATTTAGAGTGAGGATATTTGCTTGAATAAATAATGGGGTTAATATGTCTATATTCGAAGTCCCTTTTTTTTCTACCCCCTATCTCTCCCTATGTATTTATATGTGGCGTCTGATTAGAGGGATTTTTTGTTTGAGTAAATAAATTTGTTGTATTGATACAAAATATTTTGAGTGTTTTCTTATTAAATACACATCTTAAAATTAAATAAGCAGAATCAAATAAGATTTGTTCGAAAGGTTGGAAGGTAAAAGTTACCTCAAGCATTATGTATATACCAATGTAGCTGGGGTGTATATGTGGTTTAAAAATATGTTAATTTAATATTTTTGGTTGTTATTTAATTATTTTATCGTATGAAGGGTGGTCCTATGTAATGCAATAAATGTATGCCATGTATTCCAACAAACAGTCTTATTAATTGTTGAACACAAGGTCATGCTGTTAAAGTGGCTGCCTTGGCTGGTTTTGCAGTTTATTCTAATACTCCAATCTCAAAAGGTCTTGTTGATGGTTTTCGGTTATAACTCACGAATTGTTTAGATACAAAATTAGACTTAAGTGCTTAAATATTGAATCGTTTCTAGATTTTTATTTAATTGCATAAAATAATATTGCAATTGGTTTTCACTTAGGTTTAATACGGTTTGGACTAAGGCCGTCTACCAGATTGACATTTAATTTTAATTTTGCTTAACATCAGGGCCGTCAAGAGGAATTCCGGGCCCGGGACGGAAAAATCCCGGGCCCACCCCTATTTACCATTTTTTTTCAAAGTTCATGCCTACTGATATGATCATTTACGAATAGCATGAAATTGGTTGGAATTGACGGAAATAATAATTTTTTGTTTGCAAAGTGAACCGAAAAAAAGTGTTAATCATCAAATCAATCTCACGGGTATCGTCCAGTTTAGTTGAAATGGAGGATGGATAGGAAATTATAGATTCCGAACAGAATCATACATTCAATTCATTGCCAACGACATGTTAGTAACTGATAATACGGTCGATTAACTATTAAAAAAAAATTAGCATGTAGATCTATTACCTAATATGAAAATAAAATAGAGCGAAGTAAAAGTATTTGAAATTTGTCTTTAAAAAAAACTATGTATTTTAAAAGGTTTACATTAAATACTCTTTATTGTTTTACTCTATATTAAATTATTATCACAATGTTTTCATTAAAGCTAGTTTCCATTCAATGAAATATTTTTTTTTTGCAAACGAGCTTTCCTAGCTTTCTGAGCAGCAAAACAACTTATAGGTAATTGCATCGAAATTCAATTTCCTTGCCAAAGATGCTTCGATGCATAGTG
Organism: Eupeodes luniger; assembly: GCA_951509635.1. NCBI lineage: Eukaryota > Metazoa > Arthropoda > Insecta > Diptera > Syrphidae > Eupeodes > Eupeodes luniger. The sequence goes on along the minus strand of OX608073.1, from coordinate 95,437,183 downwards.
TAGCAAGTCCAGAAACACGATCTTGTGATGAGCACGAACGATGAAAATTCTTTGTTCTGGCAAGGACGCTAAATGAACGTTCGGCACTAGCTACGGTTACAGGAATTGTGGAAAACACACGGAGAGCAACACAAATGTTGGGGAAAATCGTCTCCAAGTTCTGGGAATAAATAGTATTGAGCAAACTCAATGGCGGAAGTTCTGCTTCAAAATTGGCTTCATAAATGTGTTTCAGATGAATTATTTCTTCTTTCAACTCTTGAGACACATGCGAGTTATACTTTTGGATGAACCTTGTAGCGGAGTTTTTAATCTCAATGTCATCGATTGTTGAAAACTGCCATAAAAATGAAAATGTATGCATTCAAATTCTTCATCGTATCGAACCGACGTGAAATTCCAGTTAAATTTGAATCAACTATGACGTAAAAGGTGTTTCTCTTGAAATTTATTTCTGCGTCTGTTTTAATTTGCATTCCGTCTCCTCGATGTTCTACAAAATGTCTCTTTAATTGCCTTTTTCAGTTCGATGGAAACGATTCTGGAATATCCCCCAATCCAGTAGCAACTGCTTTGCATTCAGATAAAATTTGATCCCATCCGTTTCGAATAATGTTCAAATCCGAGATCAAGTTGTCAAGATTTCGAATTTTAACGTCAATAGTCATGTTTATGGCTTGAAGAATGATACTTCTTTCATTTATAGCGCTAAGAACCTTGCACCAAATCGAAGACATCAGGATGCATTCAAATTTGTGCATATATTTTAAAACGGCGTTTACATCTCTTCGAGTTTCAGTTAAATTAATATCACTTTAGGCTTCTAATGATGTTCTAAGGTTTTTCAGATGGTTTCACTGCCTCAATTCTAGCTGACCATCTTGTATCAGAAAGTATGTAAAGGGATCCGGCCACATTTTTCTTAAGATTTTCCCAACGTTGTGTACTGCTGCTAAACAAGTTGAAACACTTTTGAACATCACCAAAGAATGTGATTGCGGCAGTACAACATTTCGTTATATACACACTTTGAAGTGATTTGACATCCTACAAATCTTCAGTAAACAATTTATTCAAAATATTAATTAATTAATATTACGGAAACCACAATTGAAAAACGTTTGCGTGGGATTTTCCGGTCCCTCGAAACCGAATCAAAAATTTCGTTCCCAGCAGAAACAAAAATAGAAGAAAACAAAACTTTATAAAAACAGAAACCGAAATAAATATTTGTGTTTCGTTTTAAGTTGCCGGGCCCCTTATTTCGACTTTAAAAATTTTCAAAATAAAATAAATTTTAAATTTACGTTAAATTAAATAAGAAAAGCGAAATAATTTATTAGAACTTTCTTTCAATAGTTCAGAGTTGCCCAATTTTTGATTAAATATTAACAAAAATGTTCGCCAATAATAATCAGGGGCCCAGATCGGCAATCTTGTGACTGATAGGTTGGTAGATAACATGCAAACAGGGGCCCGATTGCGGAAGCATGAATGATTTTAAATTTTCGGGCCCCTAAAAATAAGTGGGAATAGGTATTTTGATGATTAATAAAAAAAAATACACTCTCTTCAATGCTTTCAATTTTACGGGCCCCTAGAAAATCCCGGGCCCGGGGGGTTTCCCCCCCCTTTCCCCCCCCTCTCGACGGGGCTGCTTAACATTATTTACAATTTTATAACATTTTTTCTGGTTTTATAACAAAAGTTGCCTTCAATTATTCTAGATATATACCTAAGCGCTGTTATTGAATATCTTGACAAAACTTCCCAGCTTAATTTGCCATTCAAAACGCATACAACTTCGTTTTTGTCAATGAAAGTCTTGCCAAAGTATTTTTCTCAGAATTCTCTTGGAATGGGGCACTTTCCAACGAAATGGTAAACATCTTCATCCGTTCAGGCCGATGTGGAATATAATTGAGTTAAACTGTTTCTCCTGTCATTTTAAATATCAAGGTTATCATGTTATGAGGATATCGGTTCAAGAAGTACGTACTTTCTTGAAGATTTAGTTTCAAGTGGCTGTATATCATCCTATGCTGAGAAGATTGCGCATCCAAAAAACAAGCATTATACATAGAGCGACTTTCTCCTTCCAATAAATGCTGAAAGTAGCTCTTTAACTCCTCCGGGATAATATCTGCATGAATTCTCATATTTTACCCAAATCCAACTGCCATTTTCTCCCACTTTATGACAAGGTTCGCTTTCCATATGATGATTCTTTTCAGGATCAGTTCGGGTAGTCTTACTTCTTCCATCTTCATAACTTTAATTACATAATCAAAATGCAATTTAAGAACGTCCAAAAACAATGGTGGTTTCTTAATGCAGCATGTTATTAGGTGTATTCGAAGGCAATCGGAAAATTCGATTAAGAAAGTATCTCAGAAACCTTCCTACCTACCTCGTATGATTTGGCATATCCCCAAGCTTGCGCATCATATAGCAAAATAGAGACCGCAGTTGCTCGAAACAGTTTAATCTTAGCGCTATGGTCAACGTTTATATTATTTAATTATTTATATTATTATTATTTAACTGGAAGTATTTAGGTTTGGGGTGATCAAAAGACCTAGATATTTGTACTCCCACACAATAGCAATATTTTGACCTTTGTACCTGCACTTTTCATTCTTATTATACTACTTAGAGATTTTGTGTGTAAATGGCGGCGCTATCCTGCATAAACCAGAATTTTTTTCAATATAAGTTTTCAATGTGCATATATCACTCTGTAAAGCCTTACTACGTGGACCGAAATGTTGTTCGATGAAATATGTTCCAAAGATGACAAAACTTATGTTTTCAAAAAAAAAGATCACTGGAAGGCTTTACGATTTTAAGTTCATATGTAATATAATATACATATGTATGTTAATCAATAATAAAATATAAAAAATAAGTTTTCAATATTCCCGAACAAACCAACAAACAGACTAACCAACAAAAATCTAACTTTCTTTTATATCCTGGTTATAGTGTCGTAGAATGTCGTGAAAAGTATAATAACAATTAATTACTGCCTTAAAAGTTAATTATTCGCACCTACTTCTGTGGTATTGAACAGAAGTACGTTTTAGGCAAAAGTGACGTTTTATTAAATTTCAATTAAAGCTTAACTTATGGTACATAATTCAATGCAATACATAACTATTTGTATAATATATAAATAGAGAGAGAGAGAGTATACACCAGCCAATCTTACTTATACTTTATACAACATCTCCCACAACAACTGGTTACAGATGAGACATATGCAATTGTAACAAGAGTTCTTGTTTTTACGGTTTATAAAAATCAGGTTTTACACATTTACGCCCGTACCTAGTGATGTAGTGATCCTGCTTGTGATTGTTAGTTGACGAGGTCGTTGGCTTTTCAATCGGTTGTGGCAAGGTAGGCTGCTTAGGAGTTTCAATTTGAGTTTCAATTTTATCTTTAGTAACTGAATCTTCTGTAGGCCTAAATTGTGGCTCATTATACGATTTGCGTAAGTGTAAACTATTTCTGCGTAATATGTGATTGTTTTCATTGCGTATTAAATAAGACCTAGGAGATTCGGCTGCTCCTACAATCTTGGCTGGTTCCCATCTTCCATCCCTCCTATAAACAACATTATCCCCTTTTGTAAGACTAAATTCGTAATTCCTACTATTTTTGTTATACCAATTCTGTTGTTTCTCTTTTATAAGGGACATCTTGTCCCTGACCTCAAAGGGTACTGTTTTAGGTATAAGTAGGCTTTTAGCAACAGGATGTTTTGTTTTAAGTAACTTACTATTTAATAACTGTGATGGTGTATAACCTAAACTTGGAATGATTGTTGTTCGATATTCAAGTAGAAAAATGTTAATATCCTTATTACTTTCCTTAGACTTCCTCATCATAGTTTTAGCAATATGAACTGCCTTCTCTGCTAGTCCATTAGAGCGAGGATAGCGCGGACTTGAATAAATGAACTTTAGACCCCAGTCGTTTTCAAAATTATGGCATTCAAACGAATTAAATGGCTGGTTATCACAAACCACCATTTCCGGTATTCCATGAGTGGCAAACATTTCTTTTAATATGTTAACAACACTTTTAGCTGTTTTATTTGGTAGCTTTTTTAAATCAAACCAACGCGAAAAATAATCTATGACAACTAAAAACGATTTTCCTTCAAATTCCAAAATATCGCAACCAACTTTTTGGTAAGGATATTCTGGGATTTCATGCGGATGTAAACTCTGTTTTATATTTGAACTTCGAAATTTTTCACAGATTGGACACCTGTATATCATATTCTCAATATCCTGAGTCATCGTTGGCCAGTAAAATAACGTTTTAGCTCGTGAAATAGTTTTGGTGATACCAAAATGATTTTCATGTAAAGCCTTTAACGTTTCATTTTTTAATGTTTTAGGAACAAATATCCGATCTTCGTAAAAAACTAGTCCATCTTCAAAAAAAATTTTATCTTTTATATTCCAATAGAATTTCATATGATCTGGTAATTTGTTCTTAGAGTTAGGCCATCCTTTATTCAAAAGTTCTATTAAATTCCTTAAAATTTCATCTTGAGTAGTATGTTCTTGATACTGTATTTTCTTAGAGTCACTCATGCTAACGCTATGGACAACATCTGTTAAAATGTTTTCTAAATTTATTTCATAATCAGGTTGTGAGTTTCGAGAAAGCAAATCAGCTATATGAAGATCTTTACCCGGCACATATTTGATTTCAAGATCGTATTTAAAAAGTTTGACTTTCATACGTTGCAATCTGACAGAATATGTTTTTTCTAAAGGTCTATTTATTATGGACACAAGTGGCTTGTGGTCCGTATGAATAGTTATGTGCCGGCCATAAATATAATCATGAAATTTTTGACATCCATACACGATCGCCAAGAATTCTTTTTCGATCTGTGCATAAGAAGTTTCAGTTTTAGTCATGCTTTTTGACGCAAAAGAAACTGGCCTTCCTTCCTGAAGTAAGCAACAGCCTAGTCCATTCTTTGATGCGTCTGTCTGTATAATTATTGGTAAATCGGGATCAAAAGAACGTAACGTGCTAGCATTAACAATTGCATTTTTAATATCGTTCAGTGCTTTCTCATGTGCTGGTGACCAGCGAAAACTATTTTCTTTCTTAAGTAAATCCCTCATAGGAGCTGATAACTCAGCTAAATTCGGAATAAACGAGCGCAGATAGTTAATCGTGCCTAATATTTTTTGTAGATCATTCTTATTAGAGGGTGTCTGAATGTGTCTAATGGATTCAATTCGTTTTGGATCTGGCGATATTCCCTCCGATGAAAAGATGTGCCCTAAATACTTTACTTTCTCAACCCTATACTGAACTTTTTTCTCATTAAATTTTATATTTATCTCTCTGGCCCTTTGCAATACTCTATCTAAATTCTTATCATGCTCTAATAATGATTTGCCACCAATAATTAAATCATCAATATATCCAAATACACCAGGCAAGTTTCTAAAATATTTGTCATTAAGTTTCTGAAATTTCTCAGGGGCGGTTTTTATACCAAAAGGTAAAACTTCATACCGGTAAGTTCCAAACGGTGTACTAAATACCGTGAGTTTTTTTGATTCTTCATTTAGTTCTAGTTACCAGAAGCCCTCTTTAAAGTCCAGTATAGAAAAGAACTTCATGCCTTGCATTTAAAAAATAAAATCTTCTATTTTGGGTATTAAATGATGTTCTTGTTTTAATCCTATGTTTAAGTCTCTTGGATCTAAACAAATGCGAATAGACTTGTCACCCTTTTCCACTATAACCATATTATGTGACCAATCTGAAGGAGTCTCAACCTTTGTAATTATATTTTTCTGTTCCATTTTCAGAAGAGTATCGTAAACCTTTGCTCTCTTGCTCACTAACCGGACAAGTTGAACTATCTAATTCCAATGAACATTTGTCAGGAAATCTACCCTGACCCATGAAAACATCTTTATTCTTCTCTATAAAATCACGTAACACTGAACTTTTCGCCTCAACTGAATTAACGCGACTTATAAGGCCTAACTTTACGCAAGATTCAAGACCTAATAGTGGTTTTGAGTTGCAATCAACAATAACAAAATCGAGATCAAACATTTTTGTCCTAAACATCGTTTTACAGCTTGCTGTTCCCAGAGCACACAATTTAAAACCACCATAAGCTTCAAGTTTTTGATTAAATGTTTTTAAATTCGATAAATCTTTAAATTTAGTAAAAATATTTTTTGGGAGAATATTAACTTGTGCGCCACTGTCTAATTTAAATTCAATAGGCACATTTTCAATGTGCAGCACTTCTGTCCAGTACTCTAATTTATTTGTATTGATTGATTCAACCACGTGATCAATATATAAAGAATCATCACTCTCTTCGACATTTTCACAAGCAACATCACTTACCTGACGATTCTTATTTTTGCATGCTGACGAATAGTGGTTTCGTTTACCACAGCAATTACATATCTTTCCAAACGCTGGACATTTACCTCTCACATGACTCAAATTACAGTACTTGCATATGTTTCCTGATCCAGTGTTGTATCGATTATTATTTCCTGATGGCTGTTGCACACGTCTCTGTACAAATTTATTGGAATGTGAATTCTGAAATTTTTTAGAATTATTATTATTTTCATTAGCATGTTTTAATTTATTATTGTTTAAATTTAAATTTTTCACTGCATGAATCTCCGATTTAGGATCCCCCGATGTCCTCTGCATAACCTTGCTTTGCTCCATTGTCGTCTCTGCGATTCGGCATGTTTCGATTGCTTTCTCTAGTGTCAGGTTCTCAATTTTAAGTAGCTGCGTCTGGGTATTCTGATTGATGATCCCAAAGACAATTCTGTCCCTCAGCATGTCGTCTTTGTGACAGTCAAAGCCACAGTTCTCCACCAATGTGGCTATGTCTTTTAAGAAATGATCGAATGGTTCGCCTTCTTTTTGTGCCCTTTTATAGAATACGTATCGTTCGTAGACTATATTCGTGCGTGGGTTACAATATTTTTCGAATTGTTCCACCACTTTTGTTGGAACTTTTCTATCAGCTTCGGTCATATTGAAGGTTTGGAAAAGTTCAATAGCTTCTCGTCCAGCACAGCTAAGTAGTCTAGCCACTTGAACTTCAGCGTCTTCTTTATTAGTTTTTGTTGCGGTTGAATATATGTCGAATTGTAATTTAAATCTTTTCCAATTTTCTTTTAAGTTTCCGTCCAAACTTAATGCTTGTGGTTTGGTAAAATCCATGTTTTTTTTTTCAGTTGCTTTTATTTCGTTAGTTAGAATATTAACTTTTTGTGTTTCTATATTTTATAATATAAACTTTTACTTTTTGAGTTTCTATACTTTTTATAAATAAAACTTTGAATTTTTGAGTTTCTATATTTTATAAGTATAAACTTTATTCCAAATTCGACTGCGCCATGTGGTATTGAACAGAAGTACGTTTTAGGCAAAAGTGACGTTTTATTAAATTTCAATTAAAGCTTAACCTATGGTACATAATTCAATGCAATACATAACTATTTGTATAATATATAAATAGAGAGAGAGAGAGTATACACCAGCCAATCTTACTTATACTTTATACAACAACTTCGAATAACATTTCTTCAAAAAATATTAAACTGACAATTGATTTTCTATTTTGCATTTAATTTCGTTCCATTTCTCTCTGTTTTATTGAGGTTTAATCCCTTATTATGATGTTTGACCAAGACAACCCAGTTTGTTTCACAATTTTAAGAACACTAAAAAAGTGAGCTTAAAGCCTTAAAAAGTGAAAAAATAAAACTAAACATTTTTAAACTTATTTTTTGATGGTTTCCTAGAAAAAACCTAGAATTAAACTTACAAAAATGGTAGAGAAAGCTAAGGTTTGGGTTAAGCAAAGAGTATACAAAATATTTATACTTTTGCAAAAATGTCCAAAATGTCCAAAATGTCCACCTGAAAGTTAACTTTCAGGTGAAAAACTTTGTCAATACAATTACCAGCACCACTACTGCACCGCATAACTTTCTTCTAACAATTTTTCCACATTTAATGGTGTTTCCTTACCGTAGTACTTGAAATTTATTTTAAAGAGACCACTAGCATACTGATGGAAAACAAAATAAAACTGTACGCCAAATAGGCTAAAGTAAAGTTATCTCCATATAGGATAAAACATTTTTGACAGACAGCTGTAAAAACAAATGGACAGTGCTGCCAAACATTTATACCGATTTCAAAAGTCGCTATTCTGCTTAAGGGGGTATTCTAGTGTAGAGACATGAATTTCTCTCGGTTTTTGAAGCGTTGTATAAAGGAAACAAAAAATATTTGTATTATAATTTTTTTATCATTTGTTTATTGATTTGTTGTTCATACATACAAAAATTAATAAAAAAAAATTAAAATTAACAAAGTTACAAGCAGTCAAAGTGGGGGGTCTAAATAAAAGAGGGTGTCCTGGCGTGCATCCTACCAACCCTCCTGGTGAACTGAAAAACAAAAACCAGACGGATTCTTAATTATTATAGATGTCGCTATTGTTTCACTCTTGGATAAGTTAAAAAAAAAACTTTTTAACAAAATGGCAGCAGTTTGAAAAAAAAATGTTCTTGTTGCATATTTTTCAACAATTCCGAATTTTTTAAAAATACTAAATGAGAAGTTATATTTTTGGGCAAGAACCACACGATAAAAAGATGTATAAAAAACATCCTCTACAAATTTGAAGTAAATCGGTGTATTAGAACTCGATATATCCTTACCGCCAGCTCGAAAAAAGTAGTTTCGAGAAAAACGCGTTCAGAGTTTTGAGACAAGTTTTCGACAATTTTACTTATAGAATAGAAATAGAAATAGAATACGTACATATTTTTAATCAGCGATTCCTGCTCCATATAAAAATCCTCAGTATATAGGTTGCAACAAAAGTAACTTAAAATGAATCTAAAAGGACAAAACAGTTTCTATGACCTTCAAAACCAGTTTTTATGACCTTCAATTAACTTGTGAAATAATAGGAATATTAAAAAATCCTTTTAAACGCATATTCCTGAATGTCTAAACTTTGGAAATATAAAAAAAAAAATTTTGATTTTTTCAAAATTCTAAATAAATCACGCATGATACTTTATTTGCTCACATTTTAAATATGTTCTTTAAATACAAATATTGATACTACATATTTCAATTACAAAATTACATAAAGTGCGTGTGAAACTAAAAGCCACAAATTTTACAAAAAAGTCCTAAAAATGTTCTAAAAAAGAAAATAAGTTTACTTTTGTCATTTTTTTACGACATTTATAGCTTAAAACTTCTAAGATCAATTAAAGTTTGTTTATTTTACATTTGCTTAAAATGTTTGTTTTGCGATAAACTTAAATATTACACACAATTTAAATTTGTTGTATGTAATTTTTGGAACAAAGATAAATAATTGTTCAAGTATAGAACTAACAATGGATGAAGTTCACGATTTACGTGTTAAAAAAAAACAAGTTCTAAGCCCGAACGCGTCTAATCTGCCACAAATCTCATTTGTCATTCATTTACACAGCATTTGCATAAATGCGATTGAAGGGAGGGTTAATGCAAATTTTTGCGTGAACTTACCATTTTAAAGAATTGGTTAATTTACAACTTTACATGAATACCCTGTTAATACATTATACTTTTCACAAAAAAATCAGTTGCCTTCATGAACCTTCATGAACCCTTCAACCCTCTTGCTAAAAAGTTGACAAGTGAAGCAAATGAAAAATCATCATGTAGCCAGGCACTATAGCAAAGATTTGCTAATGTGATGTCGTCAGACGAATTACAAAACGACCCAAAAAAGGAAAAGTGTAATCAGGCCCCTTAACTTAGGTGAACCGGAACAGTAAAATGAAGTAATCCAAAACACCGTTATTCCATTTCTGTTTAGGTTCCTTCCTTAGTGCTACTGCGATCCAATGTTGCTGAAAACTGAATTCAGTCTAAGTGTTTGAAAGTGTTTTAGGTTTCAGTAATTAATACCTGTGTGCAATAGCATTGTTTAGTTCCACTTAAGTTACAATTAAAATATCCTCTGATTTAAAGGTATGTATGTAAAAATCAACATGGGTTTGTAAAAAAAAATCTACAATTACTTATTTATTATCATTCTCTACTTTTTGTGTGGATGCATTCGAAAAACACTCTCAAGTCGATTGCATCTTTACAGACTTCGAGAAGGTATTTGGCCAACTAAGACTTAAAATTTTTCTTAATTAATTAAAGTAATATTGGGCTTAATGATCGTTTCGTTATGTAGATTTCATCATATATCTTAAAGATAAATAACCCTTTATGTCAATTCAAATTCAATTCTGGTGTACCTCAGGGAAGTCATCTTGGTCCATTGTTGTTCATGTTATTTATTAATGATTTTCCTTCTATTTAAGAAAAAACCTATATCGCTAATCTATGCCGATGATTTTAAGATGTTTCGAATTATTAACTTTAGCAATGATTTTAAAGAGCTACAAGAAGGTCTAAATCAATTGTGGGAAGTATACAATAAAAATCGGTTGATTTTAAATGATGAAAAATGTAAGACAATTTCTTTTACAAGCGTATTATAATAAGTTATGGCTATATGTTGAATTCATCACGTTCGGATAGAGAACCCAAATTTGTATGTTTCTTTTTTTCTTTTTTGTCGATTGTATTCCAATCTGAGTCAGGTTAGCTTACGAAGGAACTTACCTATTATAACTATTTTTAGCACATTGAACTATGGCACTAATAGTCCTCTTAATCAGTAAATTCAGCAAAAATTATCTATACTCATTGACTTTATGACTCTGTCAACCTTAAATCTGCAAGATTTAAATTTAGCTTTTTGCTAAAAGTAGTTGAAATTATGCCTTTAATAAATATTGTAAATTTAAAATTAGCATTTAACGTATTTAATAAACATAAATCTCATGATTTTAACATAGCTACATCATGAAATTATACGCTAACAGTAAACTTCTGGCATAATACAAATTTAATTGTTAGTGTTGTGTTGCTTGTTAAGCCGTGTTATTGAAGCTACATATCGTCCAAGTCGTGATCTTCAATTAATGGCGAACAAAAATCAGTGAGTTCTTATAAAAAACTCCACTTGAACGTGTTAACGTGACGAACAGGCCTTATCACATCTTTAACGCTCATTCGTTTCACAATTGTATTGATTGCATACTTCCTACTTTCTCCAAGGTATTTGAAAAGCTTTTGAAGTTGCGAATGGGAACATTTTTAAATAAAACAGGTTTTTTAAGTGATTGTCAATTTGGATTTCGTGAAGGTCGCTCAACAGAAGATGCAATATTAAAATTATGCAGCGAAATATGCGAGGGTTTTAACAAAAAAAGTAATACCATAGCTTTATTTATTGACATGACAAAAGCGTTTGATATGGTCAATCATGATATTCTTTTGAACAAACTTTATAAAGTTGGTTTTAGAGGTGAAATTCATAACTGGTTTGCTTCCTATTTAAGCCACAGGACTCAAAAAGTAAAACTTGGAAATGTCTTTAGCGAGGTCATGAATATTAGTATTGGTTTGCCGCAAGGTTCTGTATTGGGTCCGGTTTTGTTTTTAATATATGTGAATTCCATATTCCAGCAATATTTTAGTAGTAGTGTTACGGCTTTTGCTGATGATCTGGCTTTTACTTACGAAAGCAGTAACTTATTTCAATCATTAGTTAAACTACAAAAAGACTTGCAAGTTTTAAGACAATGGTTTTCAAAACATGAGCTATTAGTAAGCGAAAAAACAAAGCTTATGATTTGCAGCTTACAAAATGTAAAATCAAATGATTGCGACATTTATTTTCACTCCGCCGAACGTAAGGAAATTTGCATGTCGACCCACACTTGTAATAGTAAAAACTACACCGAAAATGTTGTCTGTTCATCTACTTGTTTTAAAATAGAGTCGGTTGAGAGTTTCAAATATCTAGGTATTTTAATTGATACAAATCTGAACTGCAAATCTCACACATCACAATTAAAACAGTACATGTTATCTGTTACTCGAAACATTTTTATATTAAGACCATTTTGCTCAAAATCCTTGTTGGTAACAATATACTACGGCCTCGTTCAATCGAAGCTGCAATATGGTATATCTTGTTGGGGAGGCACTTATTGCAATACACTTGAACCGCTTGTTTTGTCGGATTTATCAGCACATGGCCTTTATTTAAAAATCTTCATTTCTTACCGCTAAAACATCTTTATTTTTATAAATTACTTACAATTTTCTTTATGCGTTCCAGCCTCTAACAAAACCGACTACTCGAATTTTTTCAATGTCGTAGCACCTAAACTTTTTAATAAACTGCCTCACAATATTCGAATTTTAAACGAACGGAACCTTTTTTTGAAAAAAGTCAAAATATGGCTCTTTACAATGGATAGCTCAGAAATCAAACATTTATTGATAAATGTAGTTTAATAAACTTTGTATTTTTTTCAATATTCTTTATGTTTTTAAATTTTTTATAATTATAATTCTTCTCATATAAATTAACATTATTTATTACATTTGGCATTCGCTCTTGGTTTTCCTCCGACTATTTTTATTATCACGGTATTTATCTGAATTTCTCGTCTTGTTCCATTGCTTTCTTTATCAATTGACCATGATTTGTTTAAATGCAAGTTAAATTAACAGAATGATGAATTATCACTTTGGCCTAATGGTCTTCCTGCCATATTTCTAAAAAAGTGTCCTGCTATACTATCTTCTTCCCTCACACTAGGTTTTAATTTAGCTCAATCTTGCAAATCTTTCATTTTCCCTAGACAACATGGTTTCAAAAAAGTTAGTCTACAACTACCAACCTTGTGAAATTCGTGTCCTTTACGCTTTCAGCGCTTTGAAAATGAAACCAAGTTAACGTAATCTAAACTGACTTTAACAAATCCTATGACAAAATATCCCACAAACTTGTACTATTTAAGATTTCTACTCTTGGCCTTGAACCAATTTTGTTCCAATATAAAATCCGCGGATACAATGTTCGCTGCTATAGATGAGCTTTCTCCTACCATTTTCTTACTACCTCTGGCGTACCACAAGGTATCGACTTAGGGCCTGTCCTGTTTATCCTCATACAATTAATGGTATGGAGGGGATTTCTAAATATTCCCATATCTCACTTTAACCTGATGGCACAACATTTTTCGAACATGCTTTTTACCTTATTCATCTAGACCTCAATAATTTTTCAGATAGGTGTAAAATAACTGCTAGGATCTAAATAAAAACATATGCCATTTAATAACTTTTTCACGAAACTGAGTAAACACTTCACCCCCATTTCCTCTGTTGATGTTATTTACTATCTTGGGTTCATATGTTACCAAGAATTAAATTTAAGTGCTCATATAGATGAAATGATAATAAAAGCCAACTCAGCGCTTGGCTTTGTAAGACCTTGGTCAAAGGTATTTTCCAACCCCTATTTTACCCCATCTACATCACTTTTTCCGTCCCCTCTTTGAATATGCGTACAAATTTCAAGCGTTTAAAGATGTTTTTTTTCGATTTGCTCTTCGAGGCCTACCTTGGCATGATCTCCTGATCCTTCCTCCCTATCAAAACCGCCTTAAATTAATAAAGAGTTTGGAAGAAATTAGGCAAACATCTGACATCTTGTTTATCCATCGTCTGCTTTTTGGCTCTAATCTTTTTTACTTCATTTTCTTCAACACTGACCTTTGTGATTTTAGAAATGCTTATCTCTTTTATCTTCCAACCAACCCCACCTTTTATGGATCAAATGAACACATTACTCGCAAGCTACTGAAAGTTAATTTAAATGAAAACTTTTTTGATTTTAATGTAAGCAAATCTTGCTTATAAGACATCGTCTCCAAAACTGTCCCTCCTACCAGCCTCATCTGTAGATATAAGTTACTTTTACAATCAAATATTTTCACGAATCGCACGATGTTTTGAAATAAAACTACTAGTTTTTACTTTTACCATTAACATTTCGGTATTAAGAAATTTGGGACATTTGAAAAGCCAGATTTCGATACAATATCAATTTAAAGAGTTGTTACATAGCTTAGCGATCTGTTATCGAAAACTCTTCTACTAATTTGACACTTTAATCCGAATTTGACAGGTGGCAAATTCCAGCGCTACCAACTACAACATACTTTTATAACCAACTAACTTTTTTGATTTTTGTTTGGAGGGAAAACAAGGTGCTAAGTTATAATTTTGTTCTCGGCCTTACCGAACTTTTGTTATTTAATCTTTTAATATATTTTGGATATAAATCAATTTGCAATAATTTAAAAAACACAGAGTTTTTCTAAAAAAAACCTGCCCCCCTAATTTCTCTTTAATATAGATTTACATTGATTACAGTAGGTATTCATCTTAATTTTGTTTATGTTTCTGTTCGGTTTTCAATTCTTAACTTATTTTCTAGGATAAAACATTTTCAAAAAAAAAAAAACAAATTCAAAACAAAAAAGTTAATTTGCATTTGGATTTTGAGCAGTTTTTTTTGTATTGAGCTTTTTCATACCAAAGTAAAAACTTTTTCAATTTTCAGCGAGAAAAGTACTTACTTTAGACTTCCTTCCTCGGTTCGGTGTTTGAATTTTTGGTAAAACGTGGTGGTATTGGTTGATGTCGAAACCGAGAAACATTTTCAATTTTATAACAAAAAAAAAAACTACATGAAAGAAGGATTAATAGAGAATTGGAGAAAATTGGAGAAAATGAAAGAAAATTACGGAAACGCTTTGAAAGTTAAACTTTAGCAAACAATGTAAATTGGAATAAAAGTGTATAAAATGCATATTTATGTTGAAGTTAGTTTAACTTTTACACAAAAATAAAAACTAAAAAGAAATATAAGAAAAGAAACGCTATGAATATTGAAGAAGAAAAAAAAATTATTTATGTGAAAGGAACAATCGAAACAAAATAGTAAAGAAATTGCTTTTTGAGTTCTTTTTTTTTAACAAATTCAACAAAAAATCACGATTATGAACTTTGCCCTTTTGCCTCCTAACTTAAGCTGATAAAACATTGTTTCGTGAATTCAGTTGAAAGTTTCTTTAAATTCAGTTTTGTTTATTTTTTTAAGAAGTGAATATAATATACAATACAAAATTGAGAACAAAAGTTAACATTTTGTTTCTTGGACTTAGACTCAAATCTATAGAAAACAAATGTTTTAAGGTTTTCCTTTCCCAGTAATTGTTAACAATATGCACAATCATATTTAGAGGTTTAGAGAAATCCTTTTGTGTTTTCAACCATCATTAAAATGGCAAACAAAAACTGTGGAAAAACATTTTTGTGCATATGAAATCCAAGCCATATTCCCTTGTGGAAAATATGAAATACTTACATGTTTTTCAGTGTTCTTATATAAGAGTTTTATGTTAAGAGATGAACAGAAAACACAATAATTAAAGTACTATACTATACTTCTTTGGAAAATGTAAAGAACACAACAAAATGTGTAACAACATACATGTGCGCACACTATCAACACATCACAAAAAGGAAGTGATATTTTTCATTGCAGGGTGCAGACTTATGCGTACTTATGTACAGGGTTGGTCAAAAGTTACTTTTTAATTAAAAGTGATAACAACTTTCAAAGATTTAATTTTATAATAATAACACCATATCGCCAAATTAAGAATGTGATAGCTCCCAAAACAATTTACGATTTGTGCAATATTACCGAACCTTTGGGCGTTAACACTCTTTTGAGTTTTATAAAATCTATACATATATGTATATAAAAGAAAATCGTATTAGTTACAATATTTATAACTCAAGAACGGCTGTACCGATATGGCTGAAAATTGGTGGGTAGGTAGCTTACAGCCAGAAAACGGACATAGGATGATATACAGAGTAATTACTTGAATCATATCGGCTATTTTGGCAGCCAAAAATGTTGATGTTGACGACATTAACTTCCAGGTGTAACAGTTGTTAACAGGCTATCTGATGTCTTTTAAATCAATAGATACTGTTGTTAATGGATGTACAGAGTAGACATACCTGGAATGCCACCACATAATCTTCACCTATTATTCTCCTGCGTGATTTCCACCTTAATTCTGCAACGGTACACGTTTAGCCATGAAAAAGA
Organism: Eupeodes luniger; assembly: GCA_951509635.1. Classification (NCBI taxonomy): domain Eukaryota; kingdom Metazoa; phylum Arthropoda; class Insecta; order Diptera; family Syrphidae; genus Eupeodes; species Eupeodes luniger. The sequence goes on along the minus strand of OX608073.1, from coordinate 95,421,018 downwards.
TCACCGGAAATATTCTTGAAGCAACAATTTTAACTTGATAGTTTAAAGGAGAAGTGGTCCTGTTGCCAAGTAGTCCAATGATACAGTCAGATTCTACCATACCTTCAAAAGGTTACAGTTTCAAATTCGTTTAGATTTTGACATGTCTATAAATAAGTCTCAAGGCTTAACAATGTCCATTTGTTGTTTAGATTTGGAAAATCCATGTTTTTCTTATGAGCAGCTATATGTTGCATGTTCACGTGTAGGAAAACCGTCGAACCTATTTGTGTTACCGAAAGAAAGGTTAACCAGCGTGTGTGCAGCGATTAGTGCTACATTAAATTGAAATTAAAAATATTTATAACTCAAAGTATTATACTATATTTATGGTGATATTTATTTAGTGATAATTTTTTATACAAAGCCTATGACCGCACGTTTTACAATTCAGAGATTTGACAATATTATTATCTTACTTCTGAGATAGTATTTTATATTTTTAAAAGTGATTTAAAGTGTACAAATGGTTTAAAGGAAAATACGAAAAAAAACCTTTATTTGAATGGAAAAAAAAAGATTAAGATAAAAAAATAAAAGAAAATAATTGTGAATATAACAATTTGAGTATCGTAATAGGTTTGGTTACCTACATAATTTACAAATTAATAGAACAAACATGGAATGCTTTTGAACAAGATATAAGTGTAACTAAGAATTTAAATTATCAAATTAAGAGACAAATAAGTAAATTATATATTAAATAATAAATAAATAAATAAATAAATAAATAGGTGAATAAATAAATAAATAAACAAACAAATAAATTATAAATAAGCAATAAATAAATAAATAACAATTAAAAAATTAATAAGTGTTAATGGACGAGTACATGTGTTATTAATAAACAAATAAGTAAATAAATAAATAAAAAAATGCATGACTAGATAAGTAAATAAATAAATTAATAAATAAATAAATAAATAAATAAATAAATAAATAAATAATTTAATTAATAAATAAACAAACAAACAAAAAAAAAATAAATAAGTAAATATGAAAATAAGTAAATACAACCAAATTAATGATATATAATAATTTTATTTAATAAATATAATAAATTAACATAGAACAAAAAAAAAATAAACATATAAGTAACAAAAATGGTAATAAATTAATAAGAAGCAGACGAAATATGTTAGAGAGAGTTTATAAAATTAACGCAGATTATAAAGTTGATTTACGAGGGGATTCTCAGCTATATCACAGGCATTATTAAAATTCGTCGAGAGTTTCTGAATCGTTTATAAGTTTAACTGTCACATGAACTAAAAACTTTGTAATATACTCATTTGTTACATACTTGAATAAAAAAATAATAGTACATTTATTATACAATACAATTCTTTTGTTTTGATTTTTGCTTTACATCAACTGTACGAAAATTTTGATCAACTGTGTTTAAAGTCCTTCCAATTCAAATCCCAACCCAGTACATTTTAATACCAGCTTTAAAGTTTCCACCTTCGTTTGTAAATAATAATTTTATTGTAATAAGAGATAACGGTATTTGAAAATCAGTCATGAAAGGTCGCCATATTTTTTTTACAAATGGCACATATGCAAAAAAGCATGGTGGCGCCTATGTCTGATGTTCTCTTATCGTTACCCTTTAATAGTTTACAACAATATAACAAAAAACTTTCCACAGCAACGCGCGGCCGGGTTAGATAGTTTCAAATAAAAAGAAGCGTTCGATCTTATTGCCTAATAAAATAACGCCAAATTATTATATGTAAATGTCATATCGCCCAAAAACTTTTTCAGAGGACATTTAAAAAAAAAAATGTTTTTTAATTTTGGGCAATACAATATTTTGAAAACGTTGAACGAAAAAAATGTCAGATCGCTCAAAATCTCGGAGCATCAAGAAAGCGTAAGATATATGTTTGGTTTTATTAACTCACTGTTTTTACGCGTCTCAAAGTCCAATCACCCAAAGTTTTTGTTTAATAAAAAATGTTGGGCGTTGCGACATTTCTAAATTTGGGCGGTTCGATATTGAAAGTTGGTAATTGGGTTATATGACATTTTATTTTGGCTTTGTGACGTTTTCTTAGTGATATTTCTTATGACGTTTCTCTTTTTGGGCTTTATGCCATTTTATGATTTGTGTTATATGTCGTTGGGTGATAATGCATAAGAAACGTTATAAATTGTAATCGTAGTAATGTCTAAATTAAATGTCACAAAACCCAACCATTATGTCCTAAAACCCAAATTCAAAATCAAAAATTCTTTTGAAAAAAATGAAAACAACTAACAATTTGGGCGTTCTTTAAACACTTATTTGGGCTTAACAACATTAGATTTGGCGGTTTATGGCGATTTTTTTTAACATTTTGTGCTTTGTGACTAATTTTGCGTTTTATGACATTATAGGATTTGGGTGTAATGGTTTTGGGCGAAAAGACTTAATGCTTCAAAAAGTATGATTTATGATTTGTTTGTTCTTAGTATGGAATATAATGTCCCTCTGAAGAGTACTAGCTTCATGCTTACATAGACGGGATCTTTTTATAAAACTTACTTAGCATTAAAGTTTACTTTATATCTTTTAAAATTATCAAAGAGTCAACCCTCATTCTAAAACTCATTTTTAGAGTCGATTTCGCATTCAAAAATGATTAAGAGTAGGTTTTAAATGTTTAAGAATTTGGGCCATTATTTTTAAAATCTTCCGTAAAGAAGAAAAGAAAACCAGAAAAGCTATGATTTTTTCAAATAAGGAAGAAACTTTTAACGCACCCTGTAAATGTATGTACATACCAACAAACATTCTGAAAATGCTTTCAATTTATGTAAGTGCATGTAATGGATAGAGTGACAAAAATTAGTTCTTCTGCTTTTATAATTTATTATATAACAAAGAGATATGAGTAAGGGACCTTCTACATACAAACATACATAATAATTCAATTTAAATGGATGCAAAGTAGGGAACAGTATAGCATAGCAGTATATCTACATTTTTATTATAACATACTCGTAACATTTATGATTTAACAAAAATGGGGTGTACTCACTTTTTCATTAAAATTAAGTGAATGAAATAAATTATAAGAAGGAAATTTAAATTGGTAAATGATTTTATTATGATTCAATGTATTTTCTAAAATATATGATAATAAGACAAAAGCCTTCAAATTTTGCAATATTTTAAAAATCAACTCCACGTTAAACACTCTATTTCGTGGATCTAAGGCCCCGAGATAACCTTATTGGATTTCTATGCGTCTATAGACAAATAATAGTCAAAATAGGGATTTTCTGGAACTTTGGATAAGTTGTGTAGAAAGTTAAATTCTGTCACTAATAATTCAAAAGAAGCCATGCAAATATGGACTGCACCAATTCAATGCGACACTTGTTCTGTTGAGTGCATATTTGGTCTTAATTGTACTTCTATTAGATGAAGGGTTAAGAAAGTACTTGAAAAACCAATATTTTTGTTTTTGTAAGACAGTGGTAAGACATACATATGTAGGTAATGTACAAACAATTACAGAGAATTTTGAAAACAAATATGTGTACTTCTATATGTATCGAAGTATTTTGATAAAAGAAGCTAAATTGAGCTACAAGAGTCCCAACAAACATATCGGTACTTTATTTTCAGCACAGAAAATTTAAAACATTTTCACCTAAAAAAAAACATACTTTAACGTCAATATCTGTAGGGTCTTTTTTATTCTCCTAAATTTCATGAATATTAAAATATTGTATTTTTGGCAAAACTTCCATAAATGTACAAACTTTTTCACTTTACATATTTCAAGGCATTAAATTTAATCTAATAAATTGATTTTGTTATTTATTTATTTTAGACAGTTTGTATATTTTAATTACAAAAATTATTTAACGTGTTGATTCATCTCAATTTCAAAAATGTCTGATTTCGTAGAGGTTTTTCAATCCATGGACATCGTAACCATCCCTTAATAAAATTTGACTTTTTATTGCAAGAAAACGTCTCTTTTTATAAGCTGTTGTAAAATAAATTAAATACAAAAATAAATCGTTTTGAAGAATATTTTGAAAACAAAAATGTTAAGAACAGTGATCAATGAGTAGTGAAACTAAGAATTAACTTCGATATCGGAAATGATGTTTCGACAAAAGAGAGTTTTCGAAAATAGGAAAGAAGATACAATTCAATATTAATACATGTTTAAATCTCTTGCAACAACTTTTATGTACACTATATTGGGCTGGGAATGAAGCCCAATATCACTGTTTTGCATCTTAATAAATAAATAAATTAGGTGGCGCAACAGTCCGTAGAGAACCAGGGCCTAGTGACTTACAATTCCCAACCATTCAGAGATGGAGGGAACCTACAGTTTTTTAAGCCGAATCCGAACGGTTTATTTGAGAAAGCATTTTTCATGACAAGAATTATTACTTTTGGAGTATTTGTCAATTCCTCGCAAGAAGCAGTACCCGTGAAAAAAACCGTGAAAAACCTCTCGCATGAAAGTCCAACGCACTAACCAACTATGCACGGAATAACCAAAGCAACCGTCTGCATAGTAGTTCATGGAGTGCCGAATATTATCATGGATGAATTTATCTCTAGCAATATTTGCTGACCACAAAGTTCTTCAGACATAGCAGACATGTGAGACACTTTTACTTTTCACTTTTCAAAAAGACTGAAAAATTGAAAAATCTTTTTACTTTGCAAAGTTTGTCAAACACCTTGAAGGATATTTTTTCTCAAAGTTGCAAAGTGAAAAGTGTTTGGTGAAACATGCTCCAATATAAAAAATAAAGATTGTGTTGATAAGAAAAAAGTAATGGTTTTGGATAATTTTCAAGAAGGTGGAATGTGGAAGGTACTATTAAATTCAGGGTGAAAAAGCTGATTTTTGGGAAAATCACTAAATTTTTTGGTTTTCACAACCTAAAACCGGCAAAAACGGCTAGTGTTTGCATACTTATTTTTGACCAAAAACGGAACTTCTAACTTTACAAAAAGGAAAGACAGGCTGACACTTACTACAGACACCTTGATACAAAGAATAGATATTGAACTTTGAAACAAAATTTGGTGGCGAGAGTACCTGCACGGGTACGCTTGTAATTTTTTATTGATATTCAAACAGTTGTTGTAAAAAATGAATAGTGATTTTTCACATAAAGGGTTTTTCAATAAGAACTTGACAACTTAACCAACCGGAGAACAAACGCCACTTCAAAGAGTGCTTAGGCTTTAGTCAGCTTGATCTTGTACTTGTATGGGTAATACTAGGATCCTAAATATACCGTAATGTGATCCAAATGATGCCCAATTCTTGAGAACGCCGTGAAATTGATTGTTTTGAATCGTTTGCTACGAATGCTTGAAAAATAGCGATATTTACGACACTTCGACCAAATTGTTGTGTGACAGCAACATCACACAACGAATATATAGACTCAAATTCTTGCACTAAACCTTATATTGGATATATTTTAGGGCGAGAATTATAATCGGAAATTGGAGGTAACGCTCTTAAAGTTGCGGTCACCGATTTCGAACTTCGTTAGAAAATTTTTTAATTTGCAGATGTTGGTTGTTAGTGTGTTTTGAGTTTATGGAATAAATTGAAAATGAGAGATCGTTAATTAGTAAAAGGTTGTGTTCACAAATTAAATTCAAAGTTGTCAAGGCCCCATTAGATAACAGGACATTACAGGGTTATCCATTTTGCGGTTTCAAAAGTAAACGTAAATACGACTCAAATAAAATATTTGTTTTCATGATATTTCTTTTTATTATGATGTTTGAACGTTGACATTATATGCGAAACACTGCATTATTTAAATGACTTCCACGCGAATTGTTGCAAGCATCGATTCTTGTGAGGTTAATTTCGACCACTTTCTGACACATCTTGGGCGGTATCTCAGCCAAAACTTGACAAACGTTGGTTTTTAAGTGATCAAGAGTTAAAGGTTTATCTGCATAAACACGGTCTTTTGCGTAGCCCTACAAAAAAAGTCCAGCGGTGTCAAATCGCATGATCTAAGTGGCCAGTTGACGAGAAATTCCGGGGCCAGGAAATGTCTCTTGCAATAATTCCACATTCGCTCGAGTCGTGTGGCATGTGGCACCGTTTTGTTGAAACCACATATTCTCCAAGTCATACTCTTCAATAGCAGGCAAAAAAAATCGGTTATCATATGACCATAACGCTCCGAATTGACGGTGACAGTAGTTCCATCGCCGTTTTCAAAGAAGTAAGGTCCAATCAACCTCCGGACTAAAAAGCGTACCAAACAGTGACTTTTTGTGGTGTTGCGGTAAAATTTACCACAACAAGTTTCACTCGCCTATTCTATATCCTTTTCCCTTTTTAACCTTCCGTTCTTCGTTGTGGCTCCAAGATATTCTAAGAGTTCAGTTGAATCCTGTCTTCCATCAGTCAGTGGCCTGCTCTTATTATATACTGGAAAAGCAACCAAAAACAGGTGCGGACAAAATGGTGCATTTGTGTGACGGGCGGTCCACAAAGTGACTGTTGGTACGACAGATGGTCGGCATGCTTACCAATTATGGTGATAGACAGGTGGTCTGGTCACCAAAGCAAACAAAAAAAGGCACGAGTGACACTTGGTCCTCGATTGCTGATGTCACTCAGAGGAGAATGGCTGCATGCCCAACATAAACCAATCTCTTATTGTAAAAGATGGAACGTTAACGAGAGTCCCTAATCCCCTAGTCTGCGCGAAAGTCCAACGACGAATAGAGTAGAATCGCGAGATTAAAAACCACTGCCCACTTCCACCCTCCGACAGTTAAAACAAAAAAAAAGAAATTGATAAGCTTTCACCAATTTTCACATAATTGTAATTTCTTACGAGGGGAAAAATGAACGCGTTAAACACTTGAGTTTCATGCAACTTATCAAAGTTTCTCCAAAATTATGGGGGTGTGAATAGGGTGGCTGAATGCACCCATTGAATTCCCGCTCACTGGAAGAAGTACCAGAGGTCGGCGAATCCAATGACGGTGGTAGTGCATAAAGCTGGGGTGAAACGTGCGAGTAGGAAAGGTAGTGGTGTCTCAACTGCGTTCGCTCACTCTTGCAAATATGCTAGGTGTAGCTGAATTAAAACGCGAACGAGACCCATACTTTCTGATTGGCCGAAAGCATGTGGGAATGGAAAAGAAAGAAGAGGTCATCAAGGCAAGGTGAAAGCCTGGAAGATCACTTTTTTGCGATATTGATTCTGAGCCGGAGGTTCAAGAGAATTGAAAAAAAAGATAGAAGAAATTTTGAAAAGTGAAAAGAAATTCTAGTGTTTGGTGAAAGTAATAGAGAAGGTGAAAATTTTTGAGAAGAAAGATAGTGAAAATTGGAGGAAGTTAGCAAGAAAAAAAGAAGGATTGGAAAACAACTAGGAGAGGGAAGTTGGCAGGACATCCAGAAAGAAAAGCTAAGTATTTTATTTGGCATTTGAAGAGTAGATTTTTTTTTTATTTGTGCGTGATACTTAATATTGAGAATTGTGTAATAATCGTTGGGCTTTCGTTTCGAAAAAGAAAACAAAGTAATTCCGAAAAAGCGGAACTCGCGACCCGTGTTTAAAAAAATTGTCTTTGTCCAGTCGGGACAAAAGGTTAACGGTCCATCTTCGGTGTTATACACCAATTCCTTGTCTTTAAAAATTCAGAAAAGATCTTGGGTTTTAATCCTACTTGTAAGGTTTCCCAAGCAAAATTTAAAATAATTAAAAATACTTCTACCTGTTTAAAACATCTTTTTTTATTTTGTTTATAAATTGTTTTGTTCGGTTCTGCTCCAAAAGGTTTGTGATTTCCTTTTACAAAAAAATCACTGGCGCCCATTTTGCTTCTTTTAATTTTTTATATATTTCGAGAACACCCTATTTACAGGCTTAATCTAATTAATTTGATAAGGTAAATCATTCCAATTAATAAAACTTACCTTTGTTCCCAATTAATCGAACCCACCCCAAAACTGAGCTATCGGGCGACAGCACTGCTTTTGCTGTCTGTGCGAAAATTAACAAACAAACCTTATTCGGCTCTGACAGTTGTTTATTATTTTAATTAATCTCAAATAGGTACTACTCGCGCGCGCCGGCTACCTATTTGATACAAAATTTAACTCGATTGCGATTTTGATAATCTTGTTATCTTATTGAGTTTGCGGACAATCACTCCGCCATCATAATAATCGTCCTAAATTAAAGTTAATCATAAATTCGGTTTGTTAATTTTCACAACAATTGGCGTCCACAACGTGGGGCTTTCTTTTTCTGGAATATTTGTTATTGTCTAGTTTTGTCCTGTGCTTAGGGAAGTGAATTGTTTTGATTTTAATTCTTTTAAAAGATTTAATTACTTGGTGGTGTTCTTTTTATTTAGGTGAGCTGTCGTGGGAATTTACGGCCACAGGAGGCCTAAGGAAATAACCTTCAAAAGGAAGAAGGGAGTTCGGTAGTGGGTTTATTGTGCCGGGAAAAATAAGTGAGTCGTTTTAATATTCCCTTTAGTATTTCTTTTTTTACATAAATTATATTGTTCCATATTATATACATATATAATCGGTTTTTAGTGAATTTATTATTAAATTTTCTTTTATATAAAGTGATTTTTGGAAGTTTTTTTTTGGAATCCATTTTGTGATAGGGAGTATATAGCGTTCTCACTCACACCCGTGTTTGGTGATATATTGTGTATTTTAGCGAAGTTTTATTCAATAGTCAAGTGTTGCCAATGTAATATTTTGGTGCTTTTGTTCATTGTTTATTTTGTTTTTGATTTTCTTTCGACATTCTTTTTATTGATTTGAATTAATAATTTATTAATTGATTAATTGAACAAGTGTTGCCACTTTAGGTATTGGAATTCTTCTTGGGAAAATATTTTTTTCTTTTGAATTTTTTTTTCCTTAAGATAATTGTTTATTAAATTTAAAAATAAAATCTGGTGCAAGGACGTGTTTACGTGAATGTTTTTTGATATAGTTAGTGATTTTACAGTTTAATCAATTGCTTTTGAAAAAAAAAAGGAATTCTTAGGAGTTTTGAGATTTTTAATTTTCTTTTTAGTTCTTTCGCGTCTGCTTTTAATACGTTGTTTTTGTCGTATCAATCAACAGAGTTTTGAGCCTTTGATTTTTGTTTTGGCTTAAGGTTAGTTTACAAACTTTAGAGATTCGTTTTCGGGGATCATTTTGAAAAATAGTTTTTGTTGGTAATATGGAGAGTAGTCAGGTAAATAGATTATCGCAAGACGAGATAATCTACGAAATACAATGTCGTGGATTGACAGTAGGGACGGTAGAAGGGATGCGCAAGACGCTTAGAGCAGCATTGAAATTAGAACGTAGGAATTCTTTTACACTTCCCGGTTATCCTTTCAAATTCGAAGAGGATTCCCAGGCTGTGGAAAAGAAACTAGGAGAAATAGGGAAACTTTTGGAAAATCCTTCTAAAGAATATTTAAAGATTCTAACAAAGATAGAATGGGGTTTACGCAGGATTGATAGGGCCTTACCAGAAAACGAAACACAGGAGAAGAGTAGGGCAACATTGAAAAATAGTTTGATAATGGCTATGGCAGAATTGGAAGGGGATGAAGAGACCGATAAAGATGAGGAGAAAATCAATGAAGGAAAATGTGTAAAGGATGCAATGAAGACCAATAAAACGATGGGATTAGGAAATGTCATTAGTAGCGAAGGGAATAATAGTAATAGTATTAATCAGGATAATCCGATTTTAGAACAGGTCATAGAGAGTAGGGATAAGTTTCAAAATATTTCGAAGTGGGATGTGAAGTTCACGGGAGAGCGCTGTGGTGCCTCAGTGAACTCGTTTTTAGAAAGAGTTCAGGAAATACGTTCAGCTAGAGGGGTTTCAGAAACCCAACTTTTTAAGGCAGCAGTTGAGCTTTTTGTGGGTAAAGCTCTTATTTGGTATAGGGCTATTAGGTTGTCAGTTAATTCGTGGCCAGAATTAGTCAGGGAGTTGAAGCTGGAATTCTTGCCACCGAATTACGATGATTCACTCTTAGATGAGATTAGGCGTCGCACACAAGGCAAAGATGAATCCATCGGAGTCTATGTGGCGACAATGCAAAATCTGTTTGGTAGGTTAACGGAACCAATATCGGAAAGTAGGAAGTTGTCAATGATCCAAAGGAACTTGACACCTTTCTACCAAACTCAGCTTGGTTTGGCTAAACCAAGTTGTGTGTCCGACTTGGTTGCATTAGGTAGGAACTTAGAAGCGGTTAGGGCAAACGTGGAATCGTATCTTCCACCACCTAGTGTTAGGGATAATAGGAATCTGCTAGAACCGGATCTAGCGTATGTAGGTATAGAAACTCCAATGGTTTCGGTTGTTGTGGGGAATGACCAAACCAAAAATCAGGCCAGTTCTTCAAGTCAAAACTCGTTGATGAGATGTTACAATTGCAATGGATCAGGCCATTTTGCAAATAGGTGTTCCGCTCCTAGGCGTTGCTTTGGTTGTGGGCAGTTAGGGGTCAAGAAACAGAATTGTCGGCGATGCTCGGGAAACGGGCAACGGGCTCTTGCGCCAGCAGGGCGGGAAGTCCGCAGGAAGTGAATAGGTTGCCTGCTGGGAACCAGCCGGCAGACCAAATTCATCTAGGCTTTACTTTGGAGGCAAACGGTAGTGATAGGAGACCATTTTTAAGTGTTAGAATTTATGGTACTAGATTTTTAGGTTTATTAGATTCAGGAGCTTCTAGAACCATAATAGGTAGGGATTCTTGGAAAATATTACAGAATTTAGGTCTTTCAGTAAAGACAGATAGGGTCCGCAGCGTACGTTTAGCTGACGGAAAAGGTGTTGAGGTTTTAGGGACAATTTCTCTTCCAATTGTAGTAGAAGACAAGGCAGTAGTTATGGACTGTCTTGTAATACCAACTCTACCACTCACGTTGATTTTGGGTGCCGATTTTTGGGCCTTGTCGGGAATTGTCCCGGATTTAAGATCACGTGAGTGGAATTTTTCGGAACAGCCGGTTTCGATCTGTTCTATTACAGAACGCTCTGAATTGAGTGATAGGGAAATTAAATTGTTAGACGATCTTATTGAAGAATCATTTAGGAAAATGCCAGAAGGCTTAGGGTGTACAACAATGGTTGAACACAAAATTAGGACGTCGGCGGAACCGATTAAACAACGGTATTATCCGGTTTCTCCGGCAATGCAGGGACACATAGATAGGGAATTAAACGAGATGTTAGAGGCAGGAGTTATTGAGAGATCGACAAGTGCGTGGTCATCTCCAATACTATTAGTTAAAAAGAAGGATGGTTCCTATAGGTTCTGTGTGGACTATAGGAAACTAAATAAGAATACAGATAGGGATGCTTATCCACTACCATATATTAACGCAATTTTAGATAGACTAAGAGGTGCGAGGTTCTTGTCCTCGCTTGACATTAAGTCCGCGTATTGGCAGATTCCTATGGAAGAGGAATCAAAGCCATACACTGCCTTCACGGTACCTGGTAGGGGACTTTTTCAGTTTAGGAGAATGCCTTTCGGTCTTCACAATTCGCCTGCGACTTGGCAGAGGTTTATCGACACAGTTTTGGGTGCCGACCTCGAACCATACGTTTTCGTCTATTTAGACGACATCATCATCATTGCAGATAATTTCGAAAAACATCTTGAAATTCTGAATGAGGTGATGAAAAGGTTAAGTGAAGCCGGATTAAAGGTCAGTAGGGAAAAATGCAATTTTTGCATGCCATCTTTAAAATTTTTAGGGTATATAGTGGATCGAAATGGTTTACACGTAGATCCAGAGAAAGTGGAAAGCATGGTTAGGATTCCAGCACCGAGGAATGTTAAAGAGGTTAGGAGTTTTATAGGGACAGTTTCTTGGTACCGTCGTTTTGTGCCAAATTTTGCCGAATTACTCCGGCCTTTATCAGACTTATTAAAGAAAAATAAAAAGTTTATTTGGAGTCAGGAATGTGAGGATAGTTTTAGGAAGGCAAAAGAGTGTTTGGTGACAGCACCTATACTCACTTGCCCAGACTTTAAACGACCTTTTGTCGTTCAAACAGACGCGTCAGATTTCGGTATCGGTGCAGTTCTTTCACAGAACTTCGATGAGGGAGAAAAGGTTGTCTGTTACCTTAGTAGGTCTCTAAATAGGAACGAGAAAAATTATAGTACAACGGAGAAAGAATGCTTGGCTGTACTTTGGGCTGTTGAGAAGTTGCGACCGTACATTGAAGGAGTTCGATTTACGGTTGTGACAGATCACTACTCCTTGGTATGGTTAAGCAATCTTAAAGATCCGCAGGGTAGGTTGGCCCGATGGGCAATTAGGCTTCAACAATTCGACTTTGAAATCATTCACCGTAAGGGTAAGGAGCATGTAGTTCCGGATATGCTCTCTCGAGGAGTGCCACAGTTGGGTGGTATCTCAGATGAGGATTCAGACCCTTGGGTGAAGAAAATGATTTCAGCAGTAAATACAAATCCCCTTAGATACCCAGCCTGGCGAGTTGAACAAGGTCAGTTGTTCAAACTCGTGAAGGCAAATTATGTAGTAGTACACGAAAACAATCAAGAATGGAAGAGAGTGATAGGGAAAGATGATAGGTTAGCTATTTTACAGGAAAACCATGATAGTCCATTAGCAGGACACATGGGCGTTAGGAAAACTTTTGCCAGAATTGGGGCGAAGTTTTATTGGCCAAAAATGAGGGCCGATATAACTAAATATGTTAGGAGTTGTAAAGTTTGCCAACAAGTAAAGCCGGTGAATGAGAAACCAGCTGGATTAATGACGGAGAGGATAGGTATCAAGGCACCGTGGGAAATGATTTGTATTGATTTGGTAGGTCCGCTTCCTAAATCGAGTAGGGGTTTTATCTATATTCTGACGGTGGTAGATTACTTTACTAAGTTTCCGCTTCTGTTCGCTTTGAGGTCGGCCACTGCTAAGGCCATAGTTAGGGAATTGGAAGACAATGTATTTCTTTTATTTGGCATCCCTAAGGTGATCGTGAGTGACAACGGTCCTCAGTTCCGATCAAAGGAACTGAAAACGCTTTGCCAGGCGTACGCGTCACAATTGAAATTTACAGCCCATTACCACCCGCAGGCGAATCCTGCGGAGAGGATCAATCAGATCCTAAAGACGACGTTAAGGGCATACGTCGCAGAAAACCACAGAGTGTGGGATTTACAGCTCAGCAAGGTGGCGTGTGCTATTCGCACGTCACAACATGAGGTTTTAGGTGTTTCACCTTATTACGCGAATTTTGGGAGGGATATGGTGACTTCGGGTCGAGAAGTACCATTAGTCGGAGATGGTTCGGGGAATGTCCAGGATCTGGGGGAGATCGCTGAGCGTTTCAAAGAACTTAGGTTAGATATTGGGAAAAAACTCGAAGTAGCATCTAAAAGAGCTGCTCAAGCCTACAATCTTCGACGGCGTGATGTTAAATATCACCCCGGCGACCTGGTATGGCGTAGAAACTTTACGTTGTCGGATGCCGCGAATTACTATGCTGCCAAATTAGCACCGAAGTTTGTCGGTCCGTTTGAAATTAAGAAACGTGTGTCACCTTGGACGTACGTGTTAAAAGATATTAATGGTAAAGAACGCGGAACATGGCACGTTAAAGATCTTAAACCGTATACCGATGCATCCGAAGAAAATAGTTTAAAGTAGTTTCTTTTTTTGTTTTCATTTTTTTTTCATTTTTGAATTATCTCTAAAATAACGTTTTTGCCTTTTGATTTTTTTTGATGGAAAATCCTTAATCTTGTTTTCCATTACCTTGGCATCCTTTAGAAAATGTGTTACAGAATTGTAAGCACATTTCCTAGGAGGTAAGGGTGGGATTTGTTGCGGTAAAATTTACCACAACAAGTTTCACTCGCCTATTCTATATCCTTTTCCCTTTTTAACCTTCCGTTCTTCGTTGTGGCTCCAAGATATTCTAAGAGTTCAGTTGAATCCTGTCTTCCATCAGTCAGTGGCCTGCTCTTATTATATACTGGAAAAGCAACCAAAAACAGGTGCGGACAAAATGGTGCATTTGTGTGACGGGCGGTCCACAAAGTGACTGTTGGTACGACAGATGGTCGGCATGCTTACCAATTATGGTGATAGACAGGTGGTCTGGTCACCAAAGCAAACAAAAAAAGGCACGAGTGACACTTGGTCCTCGATTGCTGATGTCACTCAGAGGAGAATGGCTGCATGCCCAACATAAACCAATCTCTTATTGTAAAAGATGGAACGTTAACGAGAGTCCCTAATCCCCTAGTCTGCGCGAAAGTCCAACGACGAATAGAGTAGAATCGCGAGATTAAAAACCACTGCCCACTTCCACCCTCCGACAGTTAAAACAAAAAAAAAGAAATTGATAAGCTTTCACCAATTTTCACATAATTGTAATTTCTTACGAGGGGAAAAATGAACGCGTTAAACACTTGAGTTTCATGCAACTTATCAAAGTTTCTCCAAAATTATGGGGGTGTGAATAGGGTGGCTGAATGCACCCATTGAATTCCCGCTCACTGGAAGAAGTACCAGAGGTCGGCGAATCCAATGACGGTGGTAGTGCATAAAGCTGGGGTGAAACGTGCGAGTAGGAAAGGTAGTGGTGTCTCAACTGCGTTCGCTCACTCTTGCAAATATGCTAGGTGTAGCTGAATTAAAACGCGAACGAGACCCATACTTTCTGATTGGCCGAAAGCATGTGGGAATGGAAAAGAAAGAAGAGGTCATCAAGGCAAGGTGAAAGCCTGGAAGATCACTTTTTTGCGATATTGATTCTGAGCCGGAGGTTCAAGAGAATTGAAAAAAAAGATAGAAGAAATTTTGAAAAGTGAAAAGAAATTCTAGTGTTTGGTGAAAGTAATAGAGAAGGTGAAAATTTTTGAGAAGAAAGATAGTGAAAATTGGAGGAAGTTAGCAAGAAAAAAAGAAGGATTGGAAAACAACTAGGAGAGGGAAGTTGGCAGGACATCCAGAAAGAAAAGCTAAGTATTTTATTTGGCATTTGAAGAGTAGATTTTTTTTTTATTTGTGCGTGATACTTAATATTGAGAATTGTGTAATAATCGTTGGGCTTTCGTTTCGAAAAAGAAAACAAAGTAATTCCGAAAAAGCGGAACTCGCGACCCGTGTTTAAAAAAATTGTCTTTGTCCAGTCGGGACAAAAGGTTAACGGTCCATCTTCGGTGTTATACACCAATTCCTTGTCTTTAAAAATTCAGAAAAGATCTTGGGTTTTAATCCTACTTGTAAGGTTTCCCAAGCAAAATTTAAAATAATTAAAAATACTTCTACCTGTTTAAAACATCTTTTTTTATTTTGTTTATAAATTGTTTTGTTCGGTTCTGCTCCAAAAGGTTTGTGATTTCCTTTTACAAAAAAATCACTGGCGCCCATTTTGCTTCTTTTAATTTTTTATATATTTCGAGAACACCCTATTTACAGGCTTAATCTAATTAATTTGATAAGGTAAATCATTCCAATTAATAAAACTTACCTTTGTTCCCAATTAATCGAACCCACCCCAAAACTGAGCTATCGGGCGACAGCACTGCTTTTGCTGTCTGTGCGAAAATTAACAAACAAACCTTATTCGGCTCTGACAGTTGTTTATTATTTTAATTAATCTCAAATAGGTACTACTCGCGCGCGCCGGCTACCTATTTGATACAAAATTTAACTCGATTGCGATTTTGATAATCTTGTTATCTTATTGAGTTTGCGGACAATCACTCCGCCATCATAATAATCGTCCTAAATTAAAGTTAATCATAAATTCGGTTTGTTAATTTTCACAACAGTGGATGTAATGGCCTCTTTTCAATTACTTGAGGATTCGTAGAACCCCAAATACGACAATTTTGTTTATTAACACACCCACCCAGTGTGAAATTGTAGTAGGTTTTAACAATTTGTGTACGTTGTGCGATAGTTAAGCGATTCATTTTATTAAATGTCAGACTTTCAACTGAAAAAAATATTGGTTTAACAATTTAGACAGATTTCGAATTCCAGCCCTTTACTTTTGAAATCACAAAATGGATAATCTGCTATAGTCGAAAATTGGAGGTAAAGCTCTTAAAGTTGCGGTCAAGGACTCTGAATATCATTAGAAAATTGTTTTAATTTACAGATTTTGCTCGTTCACGTACATTAGCATAAAGATTTTGAGTTTATATAATAATACATTGAAAATGACAGTTCGTTGATTAGTAAAAGTTAGCGTTCACGAATTAAATTCTAATAGCCTTATTTAATAGAATTCGCTAAAGAGATGTATAGTTATATAGTGCATAAGGATTTATGTAGGCTCTATGTAACGTTGCGAAAATTCACATTTATACAAAATTCTGCTATACATTTTACTTATACAATGCTTATGTCAAAAAAAGTAGCAAAATGGAGCAATCTATTCCATTTATCTGCCTATCAAATCAGCTGTTTGTCATAACAAATAAAATATAAAAATTTGTGTTGTGGGTGGAAGAACATCCTGGAAATCAATTACCAAGTTATGAAGAACTGCTAAGGCTATAATAGTTGTTTTGGCATTTTCTAAGGAGCACCTCATACCTGATAACAAAATACGGAATCTTTACTTTCAGACGCCAAATCATCTTTCCACCGTGTTACGAGTAGCTATGTACTATTTCTATTTAACCCCTTAATTTTATTACTTTTTTTAAAGAAAATATCTACCTACTCAAATGTAGTAAATTTTTATTGGTACGAAATTTCCAGCAGGTATAAAGAACGAAAATCGGTTGAAAAATATGTGGCCTCATCCTAGTGATTGGCAGTGTATATGAAATAGTTTTGTATCTTATTTCAGCATCCGTTCGAGGATTCAAAACGAGGGTAAAGAGAATATTAGTACAAGGGTACCCACCATCCCCAAGCAGACGACCATTGAACTCCCCATCATCAAATCTTTGTTTAATTCTGCTTTTCCTAAAAATTCGTGAGTCATGAGGGCTGCACCTCCAGTGGCAAACAATGTCATTAATTTTTAGGGATGCCATTTTGGGCCATTTGGCCCCAAGATTTTTATTTTGGCCCCCCTGCCCCGGGCCATCACGATATGGCCCCAAAATCGTAAAATGTTGTTATGTTGCTTTTTATAAATAAAAATTGATTAAATAATTAAAAATACTAACTACAAAAGCAAAAAAATGAAATATAACCTAATGTTTTATTCGATTATTTTCATTTCATTGTCTTGTATTTCTATTTTAATGTATCTACTTATACCTAACGTCTGACAATAAAAAAATATACCATTTTAAAGTCAATATTAATTAGAAGTCCTATTAGATGAGAGTATTTGAATCGGTCGACTACATACTTAGTATGTAGGTGTAAAAATATTCATAAATGTGAAATCATATTTTGTCGCTCAGATGGTCGAATTTCGACCACACGCGATACTATAAATACGGAAAAATAAGTGGCCCCAAAAAAGTCAAAAAGGCCCCAAAAATGGCCCCAACATTTTTTTTCCCAGGAACAACGCTGGTCACATACTACTTGGGTATTCAGCGAGTAGTACCCTTTTCTGTTTATATAGTACTGCCCTGATGGGCCACCTACTTTTGGGATACTTATGTGGGTATTCAATGGCCCCAACCACCTTTGGAAACTCCCGTATTTGAGAGAACTTCTTCATAGTTCTTAGCTGGTCCGAAAAAGAAGAAAGAAGTTTTTTAATGAACAAAGGTCTTTTGGTAGCTAATGCTCTTGCCACTCGCTTACAAATTTGGCAAAGCGTAGGTTGGCTAAATCCGTGGATGTCTCCTCCATCGTCTTGAATCTATAAACAAATTATAAAAGGTACAAATTTCGAATTAGTGTGAACATTTAGTACAAACTTACCTCGTTCCGTCCCCAATATCTTATTACAGGCATTGCTTGGATATCTTTGGGGATGTGGCCTAATCTATTGTCGCTGCTGAGGTCCGAACGGATAATTAAAATTATTTGTATGATATTGTCATTCGAAAATCTATATTTTTTTAAATTCTTCGTTTCTTAGGCTCTAAATAGCATTTTTGCGTTTAGAGGCATTATAGAGATTACATAACTTTATGTAGGCTCTATACAGCGGTTTTAAATAAGACTGTAATTTGACAAGTCCCTATTAAATAACAAGATATTATATTCAATTTCAAATAAAAACCGTTTTTAAAAAGTATGTTTTTATTTGTATATTGAATATAACTTTGGCGATATTTTTTGAAGCTAAAAATTAGATCAATAACTTAATGTGCATGAGTACCTGTTACAAGTACTAAAGTATGCAGAGTCTCATTTTGTTGTAACACAAAAAATAACGTTATGTCTTTGTGAAATTTCAAAATTGTTGAAACACGACAAAAAGTTCACAAACATATTGCTAAAATAATAAAGTCACTTAAATTTTAAATACGTTTATCTTTTCAAAAAAAAAATTCAAAATTTCCATAGTTACATACGTAGATTGTTTAGGTTATATTTCAAAAAACCATACAATTTTTTGTTTTCAATGCGGACAAGCAGTCAAACATTCTTTTTAATAAAGTCTTTATATACTTGATACCGAAAAAAAAATACTGTTTTTGAACAAGTGCAATATACAAATTGCTTAGGTTGATGGTCCTTTTCATTCCGAAAGTATACAAAAAGTAATATATAATATTCAAAACTGAATATACAAAACCAACCATGCAATCTAAATGGCCCACAAGACCTTATACGAGCACAGTGAGTAAAAATAAAAGAAAATGCATTGGGTTGGCCTTCTGCACCAGGATAAAACACTCGAAAAAAAGTACCTACCTACGGAAAACATTTTAAGGTTTAACATACCCAAAGACAAAACGAAGTACAGTGTTTTCCCAAAAAATTGTTGTTCGTACGTTATATTTTGTATTTTATTTTTTAAAGAAAAAAAAAACACAAAATAAACATTACTGAAGGATGAGCAGGCCACACGTTGTTTAAAAATAATATCATATATGGAGTAGGTAGAGGGTAGGTAGTAGGTACCGTTTATTTATACACTTAAAACAAAAAACCCAAGGTGGATGCAGTGAAGTATTATGCTTGCGCCAATATAAATCTTTTCTCTGTTGCTGTTGCTGTTGTTGGTCCTGTTTCTGTTTCTGTTGCATTGCATTGCCAGACAAGTTATTTACATTGCTGATTCGAAAGACAACTACTAGCTAGCTAGCTGGGTCGGTCGTAGGAAAGTACTCTGGTACTGGAATATCCTCCGGTGGGGGTGGATGATGGGGTTGTAGGGTATTTGCATCCCTTTTAGTTGAGTTGAGTTTTCAGCTTCATAGTGATTCTTTGTTTTTGTTCCTGCTCGTAGAGCGATGCGGTGCAGTGGAGCAGTGGAGGTGGATACAATTTCAGTTTTGAAACATCATGATGACACTGTCTCTGGAGGGTATAAATTGTGAGCGTGGGCTGTATTTTATTTGTTGTTTGTTGGTACCCTGCACTCTGCGCTGGCTGTGATGCTATGATGCATCTGAGCAGTTTGGGGTTTCAGGTATCAGGTTAAATAAACAAAATACTTTGCATTTTTTTGCTTTTTTAAATGATATCTATTGTAGTATGAGAATAAAAATGATGTACAGTTTTGCTTACTGTTCAAGGATTCAGTTGAATATTAGTAGTCGTATAAGAAAAAGAAAAAACAGTAATAAAAAGGAAATTGAAGGTCACAAGAAATATTAAAGCGGATCAGATATGAACTAATGTAGTTTTAAAATGGGTTTTTTCATGTAATCTGGGTTGAAAACAGCTAAGTTGATTTTTGTTTAATAAATGATTAGGGCCTAGTGGCTTACAACTCTCAACGATTCCTGTGTCCGAGTCATATTAGTGATGGAGGAGGGGGGCTACAGCCGAATCCGAAGGGTTGATTCGAGAAATCACTTTTCGTGACAAGAATTACTCTTGGAGGATTTGTCAATTGCTCCCAAGAGGCAATACCTGTATTGTGTGACAATCCTACGCACCACGCCACGGGTATTATAGCAAAATATCTGCTACAAACAAAAAGTGACATTGACATTTTGTAACAAATAAAAACTTTTTGGTAGCACTAGGAAAAGAATTTTCGATTATCCTTTTGAAAAATCGACGAAAATACTCGTATCTACAACTTTAGAAAAATATGAAGAAATAGGAATGTTATCACATGGCAGTCAATTTATTAGTTTTATTTCGGTATAGTTTAGTTTAGTTTTACTGAATCATTAAAATAATATATAAAGTATACAAACATTTTGATAAATATAGCTAAAAGTCTATTGGTTTGGCCGAAAGCCGTCTACCAGAATGACACACTTTGTAGAAAAATTTTGATTTTGATAATGTGTAACAGATATAGATATATGTAAATATATACATTTTTTTGTTTAAAAATGTTTGAAGGGTGAAATTGTAAAGGACTTTCCAGCTACGAGATCCATTTAAGATATCTAAATCCAATGACTGCACTCCAAAATAATGAACTCGAAATTCTTTTAAAACAGGACAGACAGCTTTAAACTAAAACACATCTTCTCTTTCATTACGGTTACATAAAATACATAAAATAGGTAACTCAAGACGGGTGTGGTATAAAATTAAGGTTTAATAGTTCTCCTCTTAATCGGAAGAATATGCTTATTAATTCCGTCGAATGTTCTTCTAAAAAATTAGTTCTTTCATTTAAGTAATGATTCAATTTGCTATAGTACAATTTGTACTGCGAATTCTGAGCTTCCTCCATGAAGTTTTGGTACATTGTGTTTCCTGTTTTCCTCAGCAATTCTTCCAGTTTTGGTTTTAGGGATTCCACTTGCTCTTCAGCTGTAACCACCAAGTTAACTCCACATTCCGACGCCAGTTTCTTCTATTCTTGAACACATCCTTCTTTATTCGACATTAAGTGCATAAGTTCTATTTTTGGTATTCTCTGCTCATTCAATGCTAAAACTCGCGTTATGTCGTTATGACTCTTAATGTAACATATAGTTGGGTGAATTAGGGGGTATTCTAAAAAATCTCCTAATAAAGTTACGTAGGAACTTCTCTTCTGTTTCGTAGGGTTGGAATCCCCAAGCTTGTGCCCCATAAAGAAGAATGGAAGTTGCAGTTGAACGAAATATTGTTTGTTTTGAAGTACGTGAAATACTCTTCTTATGTATACAACCATACCCCAAACCGAACAAATAGCTCGCTTAGCATCTGCTAGTTTGACTTGAAGATGTTTTTTATTGTTTGTATGTTAGTTCGATGAAATCAACACGCCCAGATATTTGTACTCCTTTAAAATTACTATTTCCTCTCTTTGAAACGCCCACTTCTCGATTCGTGAACCTCTGCCTCCACTTCGTCTTAGGTCCAGGTTGACAGATAAGTTCCAACTTTTACCATACATTTCTAATCTGTTTATCATAACCATAAGTGCATTTGCATGTAGTAAGCCTGGAATTTTTGTCCGACGGAGCACAATCCCACCTCTAACAGCATCTGTAATATTGTTTATATACAGTGTAAATAGTAGTGTACTAAGAACATACCCTTGCCTTACTCCCACAGTTGCTTCGAAATCTTCGGAGAGACAATTTCCGTCCCAGATACTAGCTTTGTTATTACATTACATTTAACATTTTTGAAGATATTCCAAGCGTAGATAATTTTTAGAAAAGAGCTTCTCGAAGTATAAAGTCAAAGGCTACTTGAAAATCGACAAAGAAAGAAGAAAGCTTTTAATTCTTGTTTTTATAGATCTGTACTAAGCTTAACAATGAAAATATCTGGTCTATATAGTTGAATAGCCTCTCCTGAATCTGGCTTGGTACTCATTTTATTGTTTTCTACTCACTGATATAATCTTTTCTATAGAACCCATGACAAAAGTTTGGCCGATGTGTTCAAAAATTATATACCTCTATACTTAGCGGGATTTTCAAAGTCCCTTTTTTTGTGGAGCGGATATGTGTACAATAGATTTGCGGAAAGAATCAGGTACTTCATATCTTTCAAAAATTTTGTTAAATGATATTGTGAGCAGGTTTTTGAACTTGTTTGTGCTATTTTTAAAGAATTCAAACGGGATTTCGTCTTCACCTGTAGTTTTATTATTTTTGGCGCTGTATATGACCTCTTCTATCTCCAACAGCGTTATTGGGGAGTCTAATTGGTCATCCAGTGTGAGAGGTCTGTATTATAGAATGGGTGTTGAAAGTTGGTCTGAGTTGAGAAGCTGCATGAAGTGGTTTTTGAGCTGCTCTGCAGAAAAACACACTGCAATGGCATTTTTTCCCCTACAACCCCTTTAACTGATTTCTAAAACTCTGGTGGTGATCCGGCTGCGTTGATATTTTCTATATTTTCTGTTATTGTTTTTCCGAAACAGTCGTAAAAATGCAAAGGAGACATCTCTCACTTTTCTGCACTCATCATCCACTTCTGTTTGAATTTATTGATTCTGCTAGTTTGATTTTTGGACTTTAGGCTAATGCTTTTTATCATTTCGTTTAGTTTTTCAACATTGACATTTTCCAAAAACCTTATTTATTTAGGAAAATCTATTGCTAAGTAGTATATATACTCATACACTTTAAATTTATGGCTATTCCCCGCAATAGGTCGTTGGTATTCAAAAGATTTCGATAAAAGTACTGTTGATGCTGGTTTTAGACCATCAGTTTTAGACCACGTTTTGTTATCTACGGATCTTTGTCAAGGGTATCTCAATAAGGGCGGGTATATATTGTGTGTAGATGTCGTGGCTTTTACTGTGTGGCACGTAGTGCCGCCGCGGACATCCTGCTGGAACCACATGTCGTCTAGGTCCATATGGTTCAATTTGGGCCATAAGAAATTAGTTATCATCGTTATGTAGTGTCACTAAAAATGATTTTTCGGCCAAAATTGGAGCCCTTTTCCAAACGATTCGAAGCCCAGTCAGCGATCAAACGGCGTTGTCTATGGTCATGAACTTTGAGCTACTGGGTCAATTGGATCTTGTACGGGTGTAGGCCCAGGGTGTATGTAGGAATAGACTGTCTCGGGTTCTGCTGTACACCTTCAGAGACCGCGGCGATGTTCTCGGCCGATCTTTCGTTCCTTGAACGTACGGGTATTGTCTGATTGTTTACTGAACCGGTCGTTTCAAATTTGGCCAACAAACGTTAATGAGTCGACTGTGAAGGGCCACCACGTCTACCGTAAAATGGGCGCAATGCGCGCAACTTTTGCTTTAACGAACACTCATTTTGATAATAAAGTTTTATCATTTGAACGTGCTGTTCAATAGTGTAACTTGCCATGATGATTTGGCAGAAATAACTGAATAATAAAAAAAAGATTTGACAGATGTTACCAAAACAAAATGGCCGCCACGGGGTGCCACAATCTACCCGCGCCAATTGAAATTTTTTCAAAGGCAGTCTTAAAATAATCTGCGAACATGTTCGAAATTGACTCTGAAAGATGGCTTGAAGATATTCGTCAAATTTACGTTTAATATTAGCGTATATCCAAAAAACCCATTAAGATTCATTTTTAAATTACATCCACTATTTGAAATGAATTGAGAGTACAAAAAGTTTGAGTAAGTCACAAAATCGTTTTGAAGTTCTTAGTAAACTCCAAGCGTCTCTTCACTCTTCGTTAAATTGAACTTTAAACATGCCTTATTTTTTGTATTTATTAAAGTATTTAAATACGAATAAAAAAATGGCGTGCTACTATTTAAAGTTTTCAAATTCGCGCAGTGGGATAGTATCTAAAAATTATCAAATAAGATAAATAAAATCGTAAAATCATTTCAACTAAACACAAATTTGAAAATAATGTATCACAGTTAATTTGGAGTAATAAGTTAATTAGCTGAGTAAATTCAAATTTGTTTAAGTCAAATTGGATATGACTTTTATGTAAGGGATTTAACACCTCTAGAATTTTTTGTTGGGGGGCTATGCAAAAGACCGTGTTTACATGAACAATCCCTACCAATACTCAAGTTTTGTCTAAGATACAACGTAAAAGTTATTAAAATTACCAAAACAAAAATTGTATTTTCAGAATCTTTGTAAAGCGGCGATATGATAGATATTATTATTATTATTATTATTATTATTATTATTATTATTATTATTATTATTATTATTATTATTATTATTATTATTATTATTATTATCTTTATTTTTTCTTCACAAAAATACAGGCTCAATTACATTTTAAAGATTTACAAGCATGGCTATTAAGCCGTCTGCCGGTTATATCTAAATTTTAAACATTGAGAGAGAAGTTTTTTTTTTAGATGTTATATAATAAAAATTAACAATTTACAAAATAATTTAAGATTAAGATACTGATTATGATTAAGTATGCTAGATTGAACGATTTAATTGATTTGGAAATAACAAATGTTACAGGCTTTTAGTTTAGCGAAAACAAAAACTGCTAACATACATCTTGAGATAAAAATTATTTTGGTATAATTAAGCTTATTGGTAACTTTTTAAATTTAATCATTAATATTTAGATACATACAAAAGTGAAGAGCAGTAAAAGACTTTCAATATCAACAGTGAAGCGGGCTTTTAGTTTAGCTAAAACAAAATTATATTAGACTGAACATTACATTAGAGGTCCACGAATGAATTTCTATACGCAACAGCTTCAGAGAAAAAACGGATAAGAAGTTTCCAACCACCCTCACCATTCAAAACTCCAAGACAGTCCTCAAACGAAAGGAAGCTCTTATTGAAATAGAAACGCCGGATCTCTTGTAAGATCGGACATAACGCTAGGAAGTGGAAAACATTTTCAATTTGATTGAGGTTACATAGTGTACAGTTAGGATTTATATCATTTCTGTGAGGTCTATTGTTAAGCTCAAGCATCTCCGTGCGAACCTTAAATATCAGACTTATCTCAACAAAAGTGAACTCGGTTCGAAAATAATTTGCTTCCCCCAAAGAGAGATTAAGTTTACTGTATAATGATCTAGATTCGGACTCCCTTGCCCGATTGAGAAATGTCTGAAAAATGTTGAACAGAAATACAATCGTAAAGTTCATTCCTCCACGAATCTAGATTATCCTAACAAAACGTCAGAGGAAAGTTATGTTCTGAGGCAATCTCACTCCAATCTTTAAAAGGTGTGACTCTGCAGCGTAACGCTGTTAGGAGAATCCTTTTCTGCAAATTGTTGTTAGGTCTTTGCATGACTTTGATTATGTAGTCTGCATTCGCTTTTAGATTCTTTAAAAAAATTGGTGGTAGTCCCGACTCAACGTGTATGGCATAATTGGGGGTATTAGATGGGAGTCTAAAGATTCGCTTGAAGAAATATCTTTGGATAGTTTCTATTTCATCTAATTTCATGTAGCCATAAACTTCATTACCATAGCAAAGGCAGCTTTTAACGGTTGCATCAAACACTTTAAATTTCGAAGCCGGATCTATATTTTTGTTATTGAAAAAATTTGACCACATACTGTTGCTGGTCTGTGGAAGGGAAGGAATTAGGAAAGAGGAAGAGACGGCAAGGCAGCAGAACTACCTTACCAGGAAAGGAAGCACAGGCAAAGGGGTATATGGGAAAGGATGTTTGATCCCGGAAACGTGGCCTGCTTGCGGGTGCACAGCTTAGCTCGCCGGATGTGGGGGGATCTTGTCCCGGAAATCAAACCTAACCAACAGCCAAAACATATATCAGGCCGGAAAACAAAATCTAAAAGGAAAAAAAAATAAAAAAGGATCTAACAGCGGACGGACCTTTACCACACGAGGGCGCTGTAGGTGTTGTCACAGCGCGGCCATTTAACCCACCCTACCTTGAAGTTTAGTTGGCCTTTAATAAACTTCCCAAATACAGATACCGTTTGGGTCACTCCCTTATGATCACCGACTACTTAGTCGTCCATCAGCACCCCTGAAATTCAACTTCTCAAAACATGATGTTTTGTTTCAACAAAACAAGAAAAAGATACGGTTTTTCATTATAGAAATCCATCAAATCAAAGTTTATTATTTAGCTAAACATTTCAAAACATATATAAAGAAAATAACTTCCTTCAAAGTTAACCCTCCAAGAAAGATTTTACAAAAAAAAGTTGAAGTGCCTTTATACACTTTTGTACAAAACCCGAGCCTGCTATTCTCCTACCTTGAAAGAGCTCTTTAAAAGTAACTATAATAGGGCTATCAAAATTAGTATTAGTTATCGATACAGTATAGGGCACAATCAGGGAAGTGTACAGGAGATAATTTAACCGAAATGATTACAAAAAATTAGGTTTTTTTTTTTCAAATTTAAAACAATTTAGATTTGGACCATGAAAAAATTTTTTTTTTTTTTTTTTTAGATATATGTAACAAGATGACGATATGTAAATTGACATTTAAAATCTTATATCCTGTAGTTATAATTCACAGGTATTTTTAATATTTTTTTTATCGTTATTAATAAAAATATCTTATTAGCTTCTCAGTGTTAAGTTTTAACCACAACGTTTACCAGTTTTTAAGTTGGATTTTTAGCTAGTCCTTCCCTTCCATTGTTTAAGTTTTAACCAGATGCTTTCACTTCCTAGTTTTTAAGTTGGCTTTTTTAACTAGATTTTAAATGTTTAAGTTTTATCCGGATGCTTTCACTTCCTAGTTTTTAAGTTGGCTTTTTAACTAGTTTTTAGATGTTTAAGTTTTATCCGGATGCTTTCACTTCCTAGTTTTTAAGTTGGTTTTTTAACTAGTTTTTAAATGTTTAAGTTTTATCCAGATGCTTTCACTTCCTGGATTTTAAGTAGGGTTTTTAACTAGTTTTTAATTGTTTTAATTATTTAGAAGTTTTGAGTGTTTTTTTTTTTTTATTAGGTTTAAGTAAGGTATCTTTAAGTAATTTTGAAGTACTATAATATTATCACCTTACACTATTAATCGACACCACGATGTTTCTCTCACCATCGCAACTTCTTGAATCCCTTCCAATCGAAAAGAAAACTCTTCAAAACAGCTATCCCTTCCGAATCATATCTACTTTGTTATCCAATGTAGCAAACATCACACCACTTTCTAACTGTCCGAGAACCCCGTTTTATTTAGTTACGATAGTGTGTGGATATCAAATGAACAACAAGTATATAAACAGTACCTATGTATATTTGCGCTTATTTATTTCATCTCTTAAGGGTATGCGTCTGTGGATTCTAACTCACTCCACCAAGTCACAGGGTGCCTCCTAGCTTTTAAGATTTTACTCAGCTCATCCCAACCCTATAACAAAAATGCTAAAGTTATGTTGGAGCTATTCCTCTTTATCAGGTTTTCGTTATACCTATTCGTATTCCATTTTATTTTATTTTACTGTATTTTTGTCTAATTTCGATTTATCCTTCTAGCATTCTTCCTTTTTTTCAACTTTCCAAATTAAATTCCTATGTTGCGTCATTACCCCCATAAAAAGCATAAAACATATTGAAATATACTTTCGAGTCACCCTTTAAAAAAATTTCGTTTACATTCCATTCTATTCCCACTTTTACTATGGGACATGGAATCTGGGATGGGTCATGTGTCAACCTTCACTGACAAATGACAGCCGAAAACCAAAACCAAAAAATTGGTGGAAACTTGAAATAAACAAAATGTAAGTATCAAACACTTTCTTTATCATGGATAATTAATTATTCTTTAATACTTCTTTCTTTTATTTTCTTTACAGATATTTTCGGAAGCTGCGACCAAAAATAAAAACGAAATTCATAGTCACTACTCAGGCCAAGATTCCATCCAACTCAAGCAATGAACATGAATTCCGCTCTAAATGTATTGTCCAGCATTACCGTGGGTAAATCGTTCTTCAACCTCCCACCATAACAACAGACCGAGTGTCACCCAGGTACATCGCACATGCTGTAAGTTTTTTTCTAATAGACTTGTTTATTTCACCGATATTAATATGTATTCCTTAATTCTAGCCTATGGACGACATCTATGTTCATCAACCAGACAGAAATGCATCATGGAGAACCTGGTTGCAGCTGTGAAGTTAAATAGTAGTATTCATAAAATGTGTTATTGGCCAGTCATAGGAAATAAATCAACAGTAGACCAACTACGGTTTATTATTGGAATTGTTTTTTGTTGTTTATTTATTTTTTTCTATGAGATGTGACTTGACCAGGAATCTGCAACAAAATTTCGGCTGTGGAGGTTTCCATCTAACTCCAAAGACGAAACAAAAAGGTTTCCTGGATTTGTTTGTGGGGAAAAACCCATGATATAAGCCGGGCATGCACTTAAACGGTTTGGTAAGTGTATGGGCAAAGGGTTGTTATCTTTGACCCATGAATTTTTCGCCTTGCCGATAGTAAGGACTTGCGACTAAGGATGCCGTATCATTCCTTTCTAAATGATAACCTGCGTGGTGTATGGGTAGTTTAGTGTAGAATATGATAGGAAATATTTATAGTGAATAGAATTTTGCATGCAATGTAAATAAAGGTAGCTATAGTTAGATGTAAGGAAATGAATAGGATTTAAAAAAAATGAAATATAAATAAAGGTAAGTATAGTTTGATGTAAGGGAGTATACAGTGAATAGGGTTACAAAAAACCATGCAAGAGAAATAAAGGTAAGAATGGTTGGATATAAGGAATGCGTAGAAGGGTGTTAGGTCTCAAGGATAAGGAGTTTTCAGTCTTGGCTCTCAGGTACTAGGTTAAGATTTTGTATCTAAACAGATAAATAAATAAATAAATAGATATAAATAAATAAATAGAAATATCAGGTACGTTAGCAAGGAGATGATCATGGTAAATCAAGTACTATGTGTAGAGGGTTTTAAACGTTTTCTTAAAGTAATCAGGTACAGTGGGTAAAAGATGAGAATTTTCTTAACCCATTTTGTTACATAATGGAGTCTATTAAGGTATTACATTATGAACACATCAAACATATACACAGGTTAAGGCTTTCATCGTCATGATTTTAGGGATGGCAAAAGGGTTTATCAGATAATTCTATTTACTGTTTCAGATCTTTGGCGTGGGAAATACCAATCTTTTTCCCTGCCAAGTTTTCTAGCTCATACATTTGATTGCCTACCTGTTTGGATATTCGGCATTTTACATATTTGGGCGATAGTTTGGCTGATAGGTATTTTGTTGAGTCGCTCAAAATAAAATTTCGTCTGTAGACTT
This sequence comes from Eupeodes luniger, assembly GCA_951509635.1. Lineage (NCBI taxonomy): Eukaryota > Metazoa > Arthropoda > Insecta > Diptera > Syrphidae > Eupeodes > Eupeodes luniger. The sequence continues at coordinate 95,391,757 of OX608073.1, read as the reverse complement.
CCTGTCCAGGCAAGTATTTGACTTTCTTAGTACGCGTATTATACATTTTTGCCGATTTTTCGTTGGCCTTCAAAATATTGTCGCGGATATGGTTCCTGAGGCACTGTAGTCGATTTTGCCGGGGTATGGTTAAAAGCTCATTGTCATCAACGGCGTTTAGCTTCTGAGCTAGTTCATAGCCACTACCATGCGATATCATGTTTGTCCCAAAAAGAGCGAAATATGGAGACACTCCGGTAGCGCTATGAACTGAGCTCCTCAGTGCGCAAGCAATATCGCTCAGGTGAATATCCCATTCACGTTGGTCAGTTTTAAGATACGATCGGATCGCTGACAACAACGTGCGGTTTACCCTCTCGGACGCATTTGACTGCGGAGCATAATTAGCCGTTTTGAAATGTTTTATACCATATTTTGACAATAAATTTTGAAAATCTTGCGATAAAAATTGCTTTCCGTTATCGGAATGAATAATGTGGGGCACTCCAAACACATTAAAAATCTCTTGCCTTAAAAATCTTATAATATTCGAACTAGTGGCTTGTTTCAACGCTTTCAAAAATACAAATTTGGAAAAATGGTCTAAAACGATGAACACATAGGCGTTTCCCGACTTGGACCTTGGGTATGGACCCAGGAAATCAACATACAACTTCTCAAACGGACGATTGGAACAATACGAAGTAACAATAGGTGGACGAGTGACTTGATTAGACGCTTTACACTGTTTGCACACAGAACAGGTAGTGACAAACTGACGAATTTGAACGGTCATATTTGGCCAATGAAAGTTTTGGCGAATTCTGTGAAGGGTTTTCGCTAAGCCTCCGTGCGCTGCATGTGGAGGAGTGTGAGCATTGCTTATTATCTCTTCTGTGAGACCCGACGGTATCCACAGTAGCCATTTATGCTCTAAAATGACTTCTTCATCCTCGCCCCTAAACGCTCGCTTGTACACAAAGCCATCTTCTACTTTCAAGTCTGGCAACTCTTCAGGATGTGATTTAATAGTTTTGATCAGACTAAGGTACTCTTCTGATTGAAACTCATCGGAGTTCAAATCTACCAGAGGGGCTACTTCCGCAATGACCAAAGAATCCACATGTACCCGAGAAAGAGTGTCTGGGACTACGTTTAACGAACCTTTTCGGTGCTGTATGTCGAAGACATAGGACTGCAACAGTAAGCTCCACCTGGCGAGTTTTCCGCTCAGATCCTTCATTGTCATCAGCCATTGAAGGCTGGAGTGATCGGTTATTACCGTGAAGTCCATGCCCTCGACATACGGCCCAAACTTTTTAATAGCCATCACCGCTGCCATACACTCCTTCTCGGTCACGCTGTAGTTTCTTTGACATTTATTAAACTTTTGGGAAAAGTAAGCGATGGGAACCTCTTCGTCTTCCTCCTTTTTTTGAAACAATACTGCCCCAATACCCATATCTGACGCATCACACTGAATGTAAAACCTTTTTGAGAAGTCTGGATGGGATAAAACGGGTGCGGAAGTTAGAGCTTTTTTCAGATTTTCGAAGGATTCTAGCGCTTCTTCAGTCATCACGAATTTGCCGTTATTTGACTTCAGCATATCGGTTAAGGGTGCAGTTAGACTTGAGAAATTTTGAATAAACTTACGGTACCAGCCAGCTAGTCCAAGTAGCCGCCGGATCTGACGCTTAGTTTTGGGTATGGGAAAATCCACCATTGCCTCAATCTTTGCCGGATCCGTCTTGAGTTGCCCACCGCCAACAATGAACCCCAAATACTTCAGCTCTTTGAAGCAGAACTTGGACTTGTTCATGTTGATGGTGAGATTTGCCTTCCGTAAACACTCAGCCACCTCATCTATCAAGGCAATGTGGGTTTCGAAGTCTGGAGCCATAATAAGTAAGTCGTCTAGATACACGAAAACACGATCCCTGAGTCGTGCAGGAATCACCTTGTCCATCAACTGGCATAACCTTTGGGCTGCATTGCACAACCCAAAGGGCATAACAGTAAATTGGTACAAGGGTCTTCCCGGTACCGCAAAGGCAGTCTTTTCCCTACTCTGTACCTCGAGCGGTATTTGCCAGAATGCTTCTTTGAGATCGATGCTGCTTATGAACATAGTATCTGGAAGTCGACTAAGGAGCCCCTCGATATGGGGGAGAGGATTAGCATTTTTTTTTGTCAGAGAGTTCACCTTCCGCGAATCTAGACAAAGTCGATTCTTGCCAGGCTTTCGCAAGAGAACCACTGGCGAACTCCATGGGCTCTCACTCTCCTCGATAACGCCGAGGCTCAGCATTCGATCCAGTTCTTCGTAAAGCACAGCTTGTACCGCTGGAGATACAGGGTAGTGGCGCTGTTTCACAGGGACCGCGTCCCCGGTATCAATGACGTGTTCCATGAGTGTTGTTCTACCCAGACCGTCCCTTTCAAAACTGAGAAATTTTTGTCTAACCGCATCCAATTTAGCTTGCTGATCACTAGTTAACTGGTGAGCGTTGGAGAGATCTGCTCCTTCCGTCATAGAAATCGAACTTATTAAATCAGAAGCATTTGAAAGATCCGCATCTTCAATCTTGAAAATCGAACTTATTATTTCAGGGGCTAGTTGAAACTCTCGCCAGAAATCGACCCCTAAATATAGTTCTTGGTCCAAATTAGGTACCAAGAAAAACGTTATTTCTTTCTCCTCATTTTTATATTTTACTGGAGCTATTATTTTCCCTAATATTTTTTGCTTTGTTCCGTCAGCTGTTGTGACGTTCGTTGACGGTACCGGAATAACTGAAAGATGTAAGGAGTTAACTATCTCTAGGCAGTTTTTTCCCAGGATGCTTACTCCTGCTCCGCTATCTAACAAGCCTGACATTTCTCTTTCTCCTATTAAAACTTGGGCATAAGGCCTAGGATCATTGGCAACACTTACACTTGGTGACGTAGAAGATAAACATACAATAGAAGAAGCTATATTCTTCACCTCCTCTTTCTTTGTTTTAAATTTTTCTCTAGTCTTTAAAATATAGTTAGACACCTTGCTTTCGTCGTTATTAAAAATTCGGTCGCGAACCTGGTTATATTCTAAGATTCTCACATGTAGTGGTTTTAGATAGGACGGATGGATTACTTTTTCTTTACTATTATTTTCATCTTTAGGTCTTTTTAAAATTTGGATTTTATTATCTTCTTTTTCAGGATTTTCATTTAAAATATTGTTACTTTGACATTTGGAAGGTACGGTTGGTATTACTGGGGGTTTTGTGACGGAGCCGAACGCGACTCCCCCGAAAACTTCGCGTTCCTTGACCAGTTTTCCGGGTTACATTTGGAGCAGTGAGGTGTTCTGACTCCCTCATTACCACATTTGTAGCAAAAGACGTTTAAGACATCGGAAACACAATCAAAATAAGTATGACCCGATTCCTTACAATTCCAACAGATCAACTTCGTGGGGTCCGCATACTTTCGTGGAGGAATTTTTGGTCGTGCTCCATTTACTTGAAATGCTGCCACTGGTTCATCTGTTGTAAACAACTCGTCCTCTTCGTAGTCGAGTTCATTGGCCGTAAATTTCGTTGTTGGTTTTACAAAGGGCTTCGAAAAAGGTTGATCCTTCTTAGGGAAAACAACTTCTGCCTCTTTACACGCGTGACGTAACTGCTCAAGGGTAAATATCGGTATTGGGAAAACTAATGACCTAAGTTTTTCGCTCAGATTCTTCTTAAGGATCTTAACTAAATCCGCTTCAGGAATTGGAATTCTCAATTGGGATCTCAACCGGTTTATGGCTGCGAAATAGTCATCTAGGTTCTCCCAGGCGGCCTGCTTACGTTCCATAATATCGCGCATAACTTCGTAATCGGACTTCAAGCTCTTGAACTGGCGAATTAAGGCGTCCTTTAACATCGACCAGTCCGGCCTATAGTTGTTTCTCTGGAACTGCCAGAACCAATCGTAAGCGGCTCCTGAGAGTAATAAATGAAAGTCGCGTAAGATTTCGGACCATTGACATCCATGCTGGGCTTGGAGAGTCTCCACCCGAAAAATGAAGTCTTCCACCGTGAGGTGATCAGGCTTCCCATTAAAGTTAATATTCCATTTATTAATCTTAATTGGCCCTCTTATCGGAGGATTGAAGGTATTTATTGGGGGCGGTGGTCGATTAAACATGGAATTCGACAAGTCAGTGGGTGGTTGAAAAGACAGATCTGGATAATTATCGAAGTAGTACCCTTGCTCGGGTCTACCAGCATTGTTTTCGTGTTGTCTATGACCTGGGTGATCTACTCGAGCAAACGCTACGTTGTTTCGGTTCATTGGGTGTTGTGCTTGAACTGGTGGAGGGACATTAGGTTGGTAGGTATTGGAGGGGGCACTTTGTCGTTGTGTTCGTTGAACAGAAGGAGCTGTTCGACTGATACTCAATTCCCTCATCAGGCCTCCCATCTGAAGTTGAATTTCACCTTTCAGCGTATTCGTTATTTCCGAACGTACTGAGGTCTGATATGATGAAAAGGCATTAAGTACAGCTAGATTTATGTAGGCTTTTAAATCTTCTGGAACTACCATTCTATCCCTTCCATTAACGTTAGAGTTAATGGTTGTACTCTCTCGCTTATGTCTCCTACCTGACCCCGTTGCTGAACCTGCACCAATCGGGTGAGTATGGTTGTTATTTCCTAGCCCGCCCTGAGGAGCTGACCGGGGAACTGCACCGTGATCGCTCAAACTACTATACGAAGGTGGTTGGATTGAAGTGAGTGAAGTGCCTGAACTAGTTGGATGATCAGCTGATTCAATTCGTACATTAAGAGACGGGGGACAAAGCTGTACAAGCGGTTGTAGTAAACCATCTGCACCCTCCCTTGGGTTATTATTACCTAACTCTAAATCTGCTTCTCGAATAAGATTTATAATATTCTCTTCAGTATTATTATTAGCGGGTGACGTCATTGTGAAAATAGTTCAAAAAAAATATTTAATGGTAAGTTGAAAAAAAACGCTAGAATCAATAAGAATTGTTCAAAAAAAACAAACGTTTTTTTTTTTTCAAGTATAGGTACTTTGGAATAGTTTTTTTTTTCAAAAAACTTGAAGATGTTAAAGCAAAACAAAAAGATAAATAAATCGTGTGTAAGTATGTAAGTATGAAATCGAAAACTATGTTTTCAAAAATTATTAAAAAAAAAAACGTTGATAATATTCAAAACAAAACTGAATCAATGAATTTAACGATTTTTGTATAGTAAGAAAACTAAGATTATACTTAAACTAAAAGTATAAAATAGTTAAGTAACTAATACGTTAAACTTTTAACTTAACTCCCTATTATTAGTTTTTCGTTTAATGAAAAACGTAAAAATAAAAAATAAGTATTGGATTCAAACAACAAAATAAATAAAGTTTTTTTTTTTTTTTTTTTTTTTTTTTTTTTTTTTTGAAAGGTTTTAACTTAGAAACAAACTATAAACAAAACCAAACGAATTCAAAGAAATAAACTTAATTAACGAAAAATTCGTAAACAAAACTAAACTATGTATACAAAATTAAACAAAAACTTTTGTCTTTGAATAAACCAAAACTTTTACAAACAAAAAAAAGTTTTCAAAACGTTATTGAAACTCAAAAACAAAAAAATGAAAAAAAAACTATGACAATATAATTTTAAGCACCAATAATAAATCTTAAAGTTTGAAAACCAAACAAATAACAAGAAAATAGTATCACCCAAATAAATTATGTTTCTCAAACTAAATCATTAAGGTTGAAAACGAAGATGAATTTAAAGTTTTTTTTTTTCTTAAATAAAAACTTATAACTCAGAACCAAAAACTTAAACAAAAACTTAGAATCAAATCAAGATTAAATAGCCAAGTTCTAACTATAACAAAAAGTATTGATATTGGTTGAAATCTTAAACAATGTGAATTTGGTTTGTTTAACGAACAACCCAATATTTTTTTTTTTTTGTGAATATAATGTTTTGCAATTATTATATAGGGTAAGGTAAGTATTTGTTTTAATTAAAGTTGTAAGTATTTGTATAAGTGATTTTTAAAGCAATTGTACTTTAAAGTGTAATTATTATAGTGTGTATAAGTGTTTTTTCTCATATGCATACGGGGTGCTTCAAGAAACTGCTCGGCGTATACTTGTTGACGATCAGGAGTGACCCTACTAGAATATTTTCAAAAACTGAAGACATCGGACGGACTTCAAAATAAATTCCTCGTGTGGTAAAATTGATTAGAAATTTTCAACAATAAACAAAATTACGTAACAACGTTATCTAGTCAAACCAGCAATTCATGTTAGTCTCAGAGGACCCTATTTGAAGACTTAAGTTTGGAAAAGTTAACACAGAAAGGTAGAAAATTTGAAAGTTCAAAAACAAAATCCAGTTAGGTTTGGAATCATTGCAACGATATTCGGTTTGGTACTCCAAACATGGACACGACTCCAAGTGAACTGAACAAAAGGAATTCGAAATTTTGAATTGGGAAAAGGAAAACGTACGATAAGATAATAAACCTCCTTAAGCTAGTAGCAATTCATCCTAGTATGTCAGGGACTTTCTAGACGATGAAGACTTTACATAACTTTCAGAAAATCAAAAAAAATTTAAACCTAAACTTAACTAAGCTACACGCATTAACCGCAATCACTAAAGATTTTCAAGTACTTGAAGCAATTCAACTTGGTATGTCAGAGACTTTCCATGTGAAGACTTTACGAAGTTTGAAAAACTATAGTAAGATTGGTTGTGAACTATAACCCACAAAAAAACAGAGACGAGGACTACAGAAATATAAGGCTTTTGCCTTATACGTTGGGCGCCATTTGTTGCTGGTCTGTGGAAGGGAAGGAATTAGGAAAGAGGAAGAGACGGCAAGGCAGCAGAACTACCTTACCAGGAAAGGAAGCACAGGCAAAGGGGTATATGGGAAAGGATGTTTGATCCCGGAAACGTGGCCTGCTTGCGGGTGCACAGCTTAGCTCGCCGGATGTGGGGGGATCTTGTCCCGGAAATCAAACCTAACCAACAGCCAAAACATATATCAGGCCGGAAAACAAAATCTAAAAGGAAAAAAAAATAAAAAAGGATCTAACAGCGGACGGACCTTTACCACACGAGGGCGCTGTAGGTGTTGTCACAGCGCGGCCATTTAACCCACCCTACCTTGAAGTTTAGTTGGCCTTTAATAAACTTCCCAAATACAGATACCGTTTGGGTCACTCCCTTATGATCACCGACTACTTAGTCGTCCATCAGCACCCCTGAAATTCAACTTCTCAAAACATGATGTTTTGTTTCAACAAAACAAGAAAAAGATACGGTTTTTCATTATAGAAATCCATCAAATCAAAGTTTATTATTTAGCTAAACATTTCAAAACATATATAAAGAAAATAACTTCCTTCAAAGTTAACCCTCCAAGAAAGATTTTACAAAAAAAAGTTGAAGTGCCTTTATACACTTTTGTACAAAACCCGAGCCTGCTATTCTCCTACCTTGAAAGAGCTCTTTAAAAGTAACTATAATAGGGCTATCAAAATTAGTATTAGTTATCGATACAGTATAGGGCACAATCAGGGAAGTGTACAGGAGATAATTTAACCGAAATGATTACAAAAAATTAGGTTTTTTTTTTTCAAATTTAAAACAATTTAGATTTGGACCATGAAAAAATTTTTTTTTTTTTTTTTTAGATATATGTAACAAGATGACGATATGTAAATTGACATTTAAAATCTTATATCCTGTAGTTATAATTCACAGGTATTTTTAATATTTTTTTTATCGTTATTAATAAAAATATCTTATTAGCTTCTCAGTGTTAAGTTTTAACCACAACGTTTACCAGTTTTTAAGTTGGATTTTTAGCTAGTCCTTCCCTTCCATTGTTTAAGTTTTAACCAGATGCTTTCACTTCCTAGTTTTTAAGTTGGCTTTTTTAACTAGATTTTAAATGTTTAAGTTTTATCCGGATGCTTTCACTTCCTAGTTTTTAAGTTGGCTTTTTAACTAGTTTTTAGATGTTTAAGTTTTATCCGGATGCTTTCACTTCCTAGTTTTTAAGTTGGTTTTTTAACTAGTTTTTAAATGTTTAAGTTTTATCCAGATGCTTTCACTTCCTGGATTTTAAGTAGGGTTTTTAACTAGTTTTTAATTGTTTTAATTATTTAGAAGTTTTGAGTGTTTTTTTTTTTTTATTAGGTTTAAGTAAGGTATCTTTAAGTAATTTTGAAGTACTATAATATTATCACCTTACACTATTAATCGACACCACGATGTTTCTCTCACCATCGCAACTTCTTGAATCCCTTCCAATCGAAAAGAAAACTCTTCAAAACAGCTATCCCTTCCGAATCATATCTACTTTGTTATCCAATGTAGCAAACATCACACCACTTTCTAACTGTCCGAGAACCCCGTTTTATTTAGTTACGATAGTGTGTGGATATCAAATGAACAACAAGTATATAAACAGTACCTATGTATATTTGCGCTTATTTATTTCATCTCTTAAGGGTATGCGTCTGTGGATTCTAACTCACTCCACCAAGTCACAGGGTGCCTCCTAGCTTTTAAGATTTTACTCAGCTCATCCCAACCCTATAACAAAAATGCTAAAGTTATGTTGGAGCTATTCCTCTTTATCAGGTTTTCGTTATACCTATTCGTATTCCATTTTATTTTATTTTACTGTATTTTTGTCTAATTTCGATTTATCCTTCTAGCATTCTTCCTTTTTTTCAACTTTCCAAATTAAATTCCTATGTTGCGTCATTACCCCCATAAAAAGCATAAAACATATTGAAATATACTTTCGAGTCACCCTTTAAAAAATTTCGTTTACATTCCATTCTATTCCCACTTTTACTATGGGACATGGAATCTGGGATGGGTCATGTGTCAACCTTCACTGACAAATGACAGCCGAAAACCAAAACCAAAAAATTGGTGGAAACTTGAAATAAACAAAATGTAAGTATCAAACACTTTCTTTATCATGGATAATTAATTATTCTTTAATACTTCTTTCTTTTATTTTCTTTACAGATATTTTCGGAAGCTGCGACCAAAAATAAAAACGAAATTCATAGTCACTACTCAGGCCAAGATTCCATCCAACTCAAGCAATGAACATGAATTCCGCTCTAAATGTATTGTCCAGCATTACCGTGGGTAAATCGTTCTTCAACCTCCCACCATAACAACAGACCGAGTGTCACCCAGGTACATCGCACATGCTGTAAGTTTTTTTCTAATAGACTTGTTTATTTCACCGATATTAATATGTATTCCTTAATTCTAGCCTATGGACGACATCTATGTTCATCAACCAGACAGAAATGCATCATGGAGAACCTGGTTGCAGCTGTGAAGTTAAATAGTAGTATTCATAAAATGTGTTATTGGCCAGTCATAGGAAATAAATCAACAGTAGACCAACTACGGTTTATTATTGGAATTGTTTTTTGTTGTTTATTTATTTTTTTCTATGAGATGTGACTTGACCAGGAATCTGCAACAATACAGTTAATAGCTGCTTTTGCTGCGGTCAATTTATCTCTTATATGACTTCGAAAGTTCAGATTGTGTGTTATTGTGAAACCTAGATATTTGAAGTCCTTCACTACTTCTATATTTGAACCGCTCAAGTTCCAAGAACGGCCATTACGTGCACTGCGATTATGGTGTCTGAATATCATGATCTTAGACTTCGTAGTATTTATTTGACGGTCCCACAAATCACAATATTGTTTTAACTTGTTAATTTGGAGTTGAAGCGTCACAGGATTATCAGTTAAAATAACAAGGTCATCCGCATACAGGAGCACCTTGATAACTATATCACCGAAAACAACACCACCTGGTATATTATCTTCAATGTCATTTATAAAAAGCGAGAGAACCAAGGGACTCAAAATGCAACCCTGTGGGACACCTGTTTCTGACCTAAATTGTTTCGACGTGTTCATGCCATTTTTAACCACAGCAGTCGTATTTGAGAGAAGTTGCTCATAAATTTTTATAAATTTTGTTGATAAACCGATACATGAAAGTTTAAATAATAATGAGCTTCGGTTGATGGTATCGAAGGCTGCTTTAAAATCAACGAAAAATGCATACAGATTTGTTTTCTTCTCTATAAAGCGTCTAGCAACACTAGTGAGAGTGAAAATTTGGTCCACTGTGGAGAGATTAGCACGAAACCCAGCTTGGAAACAGCTTATTTTATTATTTCTTTCAGCCCAACTAGCAAGTCTTAAGTAAAGAATTTGAGTGAATAGCTTCCGCAGTGAATTAAGGACAGAAAATCCCCTGTAGTTTTCAGGAAGGTTTGGGGCACCCTTTTTAAAAATTGCCTTGTCAAAAATTCTGTTAAACAAAACTAAAATATGTTCAAGAAATTGTGAGCTGGCATTTTTGTAAAACTCAGCCGGGATGCCATCTAAACCCGGAGCTTTGCTGTCTTTCATTTTATTTAATGCAATAAGCAGTTCATGCATGGAGAATGGAGCATCTAACTCTTCAATGTGAATGAACGGTAACGCAAAGCTTATAGATATTTGATTTGGATCCGCCAGTAGAAGTGTTTCGAAATACGATGCCATTTGATTGGCACTAATGCAAATAATAGGCGACTTATTGCGCCCACTTAAAATACGCACATTAGCCCAAAACACTCTAGGATCTCTGCTCTGTACAAGATTTAATGCAGAGTTGTTGAGAAAAAGCTGTTTTTTACGGCTGCATAGATTTTTAAACGCTTTGTTTGACTGCAAATACAAGGATTTGAAAGCCAAATTATTTGTTTTCCTAAAAAGTTTCAAAAACTTGAAAGATTTTTCTCTACTTCTCCTACATTGCTTCGCATAAAATCCACAATTTTTTAATGAAATAATATTTTATTTTCGAAACTGTAAAATGATAATATAAAAGTTATCAACTATAAAAGTTATCAACCCTTTCAAAAAATACTTAACCAAATAAAAATTAGGAAGTAAGTAAGTATAATTGAAAAATTATTATTTGATTATCTTTTTTTTATAAGGTTTGTATAGTGATTGTTGTGTTTCTGTATATGTTTCTAATTATTTTGGGGTAACAATCAGTCTGTAATTGTGGGAAAATTAATGACCTTTTGTTTCAAATGCAAGTTGATGTGTAACGTCATTGTATACCCTATATTAAAGAATAGAGATATGTATGATATAGGGATATCTATGTATATATGTTTTAACGTTTTGTCTGTTACGACACACGGACGGATACACATATATTTCCTTTATCCTTATAACGGTTTGCTCAAGCAGACGGCACACAACTTGGACTTTGATTTATGTTGTTTCGATTACAAGACCAATCGTTGCCCTTGTGTACTCTTCCTCAATTTGCAGCAAAACAACAACCAAATAATGCTTGTCCTTCAACCTCCTGCGTTTTATAGCTTAGCTATGTATCGGATGAATACATACCTACACATAAGTATACTTCTCCAATTCAAATCTCAGAGCTTAAGGAATATGATTTATAAGCATTCACAGTTGATTTGTGTTTGAACTGTTTTAATCTTGTTAACAGATAGAACGCAGGACATCAACTGACTTCTATAGATCCATCTTCTCCGCAGAGGGATGCGATGGCGATATGGTATCCTTTTGTATTGAAATTGAGGAAGGCACAAACAAAGAAAACAAAAACAAAAAAACACTAAAAACAAAAAACAAACAAGGAAAGCTCAAATTAATCAGGATATTCTGCTACATGAATTCAATTGACTGGGGGCTTATTGTTTGAATTATCATCCTAGAGGTCACGTTGTTCATGTTCATTTGACATAGGCCATGTTTCAAAATTATCTTGACTTTTAATCAATTTCACATAAACACAAGATGGTTTGTTTTGTGTTTCTTTTTATTTTTTTTTTTGAATCGCTTGTCAAGAATTTTGTGCGCTTAAATTTATGATAAAATAAATTCGACGATAAAAAATGGAGAACGTCAAGGTTGACCTCTTTCACTGATATTCTTCCATACATAAGAATTCAAAACGAAGATAGATTAAATGTACATTTTTAGCAGATGGTTTATTTGATTAATTTATGCAGTTTCGTCACAAAAGAAAATTAATTTAAAATATACAATATTAAAATAGATGGTTTTAAGCTTAGAGTCTTACCTTACTCACTAAAGCTATAGTCATAAAAGAACTAAGTCCCTAAGTTACATGAATCTATTGACAAAGGGTGTTGAAAGCAGGTCCTTTTTTCGCAAAATATTCATAACTCTTACATTTCTATATTATTCGAGTGTCTATAGCCCCTCTTCGTTATAAACTCCAATCGTCCCGGTTCCGATACTGGTCTCGGCCCCAAGTGTGTCGTTAATCGACATGCAAAGTTTAAATATGACTGCTTGCAAAACTCTCCTGAAAACTAATTAATTTTCAATTGAAATTCCACTTGTGCAAATTAAATTCATGATTTTATATCTCTTGCTGGTGTGCCTGATCTGCGTCCTCTGTGATGCAGGATGGAATTTACAACCAGCAAAAGAAGGAGCAAAAAAAAACAACCATAACGAGGAAAAATGAGAATTGAATGATGAATCCATTATCAAAACAAGAAATACATCGTAGCTGAAGCCCGTTTCCACCAAAAGAATGTATATTATGCCAAAATGTACACAAATTGTATAAAATCCTGGATCCAATGCGAGCATAGTAACTATGTGGTCGTTCTATCCATCGACACAAGCTGACTGTTGTATACCACGGTCTGGTCTGGTCTGGTCTGGTCATGGCTTACCTCGTATATAGCTTCGACATTGGATAGTTAGTCTTGTTTCCAGGATGGATGGATAGATGAATGAGGATAGGAATCAGGATCGAGATCGGGTTGTATATGGTTGCTGCTTAACTTATTACGTTTCCTCAACTGAAATTTCAAATTGGCCCTTGATATTCATGAATCGGTAGCTTTTCTACTTGATTACATTTTGCTCAGTCATTTGGTTGTGTTGTACATCTCACAGTTGTTAAAGCTATGGGTGCAAAATCTAGGATCCCATCCAGACCATCTAACCCAATGAATTTAGTAAAATTTCCATCTCGATTTGTATATATACATATAGTTCGTGTTTTGTGTTGTTGGTAAGTATACCTACTAAGTATATCAGAAGTCTTTCATGTACCTCAAATGTATCCTAATATCTCTTATATTACCTAGACTCTGGACTGGACATCCTGGATGTTGTTAATGGAAGGAATTTGTAATGTATTGACCTAATGGATGCGAGGGATACTGCTGTATCTACATATATACAGGTGTAAAGGGCATAATGAAAAATGCAAGGATTGCATAATTTGAAAATAGATATCAAGTGATATTTGTGTTACCTTGCATGACCAATCCAATGTATATTGAGTCCATTAGTGAAATTTGGTCAAATGAACACCTTGAAATTAGATAACATTTTGATATAACTCAAATATATGAGAATCTAATAAAGTGGACAAAGTTGAGTCCTCGAGGAAATCAAAAGCAACATCAAGTCTGTATAAGAGGTGATTTAGATTATCATTTATATTCTACACACTTATTCGATAACATTCATCAAGTGGCTTGTTATTGAATGACAACAAACCATCACATAAAACATCGGTGCCAAAATTAAAGAATAAAGCTATGGCTGGGGCATTTCTTCCTTTTCTAACTTTTGATTTGTAAAATTTTAAGCAATTTTGTAAATCTAAAATTTCAAGAAAAAGCCAAAGAAAATGCATAGCCAAGTTATCCAATGAAGCATTTTGGGAGTACGTATACGTTATGTACAATAGTGCGCTTAGTTTCAAGTGACCTACAACTTGGAAAACCTTCCAATATTGTCAGATTTTGCACAAACAAATTCAACCAATTTTCCCAATACAAAATTTTATCTGTCTAAAGTGTCAAAAAAAACTGACCGACTTCTTGCAATCCTTTGAATTCGTTTAAACACCAAATTGTTTGTATACATATTTTCAAATAACTCGAAGCCAACAACGTCATAAAATTTTTAATTGTCAGAAAGTTTTTGAGCAGAAAACAACAGCAAAAGATTAAGGGATTTCGAAACAATTTACAAACTAGAAAAATGGAAAGAAATAAAAAGTCACAGTCTGGCAAAAAGAAAACGAAAAAGAAGTAGGTAAAACAAAAGTTTGAAAAGGATTGGACGCGTGAACAAGCTTTTCAATTTATCGAGGATATTGAGACCAGGCGATTTTAAAAACTAAATAAGCACACGATTTGGCAGGACGTTGGCTACGTCATTCAGTTCGCCTTAAACGAATGTAAGGCCAAATAGTCAACCCTTCGCACAACCTTCAATTGTAACCTTGTCAATATCAGGATAATCGGCAATGTCGATCTTCTGAAAGTTCTTTAAGCCGATACTGTTTTTTGGGCGTTAGGTCTTTTCACCCAAAACCATAACGCCCTAATCTTAAAATGTCATAAATCCAAAAAAGTTAAAAATATGTATCACCAAAAACCCAAAGCGAATGTATAGTAATTTTAAGTTGTTATTTTGCTCAAAAGAATTTTGAATTTGAGTTTTATGACACAGGGGTTGGGCTTTGTGACATTTATTTTGGGCATAACGACGATTATGATTGCTTTCTTTTTAGTAAAGCATTGATTTTGGGCTTTGTTATATTTTCTTCTGAAAAAGTTTTTAGGCGATAGAGCCATTTTTGGGTGATATGACATTTTAATATCTTAGACTTATTTTATTGGGTAATAAGACCAAACGCTTCTTTTTATTTGGAATGTCATAAAACCCAAAAAAGTTTTAACGCTCAAAGGTTCGGTAATTTTACCAAAATCGTAAAACAACCAAATGTTAATAGAATTGTTTTCTTTTACAGTCCTGCCTGTTTACAGCGAGCTACCCAATCTTTCGTCAAAATTTTGCGACGTCTCTTCTGTGACAACTCATCTTTTCCTTCACTGGTCTCAGGACAAATACGTTGCCAAGATCATCGGTATTGCACGATCTGTGGTTTATACTTCTAAAATAATTTTTTTCATATTCTCTGTCATCTATCAAGATAATTGTCTTTTAACGAGTCTACCAAATTTTAGCTCGAAGACAAAAATTGTCCGGAATTGTCAACCGACTTTCTACCAAACAGTTTTCTAACATTTTGATAATATCAACCATCTGCATAAACCGACAGTTTTTACTTGATAGACAATTGCAAATGTCACCTAATTGGATTCTGTTGGATGACTTTTGACAGTTCGGATGATATTGGAAGACCTTTCAATCCAGGATCCATCTTGTAAAGTTTGTTTATGCGTCCAATTCTTTTTGTGTGTATGACTTTATTTTCGTTATTTTACCAGATGATGACTTCTTATTTCTTTCCATTTACATATGTATGTGTGTAGTTTTTAAATTCTTTTAAAATCCTGTAAACTTTTGTTGTTGTTTCCTGCTCAAAACTTTCTGCCAATTAAAAATGAAATGGATAATGTTGTTGGCAAGAACATCATTCAACATTGAATTAGTATACAAGCTTCCAATTATTTTAAAATACAAAGTATTGGGGGTTTAGGCGAGTTCAGATGATTGCTTAAAATCAGCCATTTTTCTATTCAAAGAATAGAAATGGCTGACGGTTGGTTGCCATTTTTTTTCTGTCACTTTAACAAATAAAATTGGGTGTTTACATGGTGGATAGAAAATTAGTCAAAAATTCTTGCTTAAAATCTGCCAAGACCTTTTATTATTCCCTGAACTGTCAAGAAAACAACTGTTACCAAATATCAATGTGTTTTTAGGGGCCAGTTATAGCTATCATTGAAATCGATCCGAAAAAAAATTTTGAATCGATATTTGACGGTGTTTCCCTTTGATTAGAAATGATAGCTAGCTATAAACGACCTGTCAAAAAAATTTCAATGTTTGTTTTCAATGATGAAAACCAATGATAGCTATAACTGGCGCTTAAAAGTGAAATATTAGAAAAGACATTATTGCAAAAAAGTAAAAAAAACATTTGTACCACTTTAAAGATTTTTGATAATTTATAATAGAGTGGCTATATTTATTGGAGAAACTTTATGTTTAATACTGAAGTTTTCGTGTTGTTCCATTTACATTATTTTTACAATGGTCTAGCGTACTGGGTTTTCTAGCTCTAGAAGCCTTGTGAATTATACTAATTACTACTTAATTTCAATTAAGACAGAAGTTTTGACAATTTAGGGTAACAGATCAACTTGACGGGCTTTCCAGCAAGATATCTAAGAAAGTATTGCAAAAAGGTTAACTTTTCATATTAAAATACCGAGTGCCCTTTAAGAACAATCAATGGATGTTTATTTCATTGTCAGGCAAACGCACGCAACATATTCTATCCATGAAATTTTCCCTGATCAATTGATAACTGCACGAATCTTCGAGGTCTTGAATCGAATTTAAAGCATTGGCATACATTTATCACAAAATCTTGGTAAAAACTTTTGATTACCTCATAAAGGAATACCACGGTCAGGAAACTTTTATTGCATATTTTTAATTATTTTATTACTTGTGTGGCATGTAACCCAATTTTTTGAAAATTTTGACATTTCAATTCGTTGTTCAGACGTTTATTGTTTCGTTTTAAATAATGACGTAGTTTTTACTTTTCAAATGTCAAAACATAAAATCTACTTAAATAACGGACTATTTACTCTAAAACTCTTAGGCCTATTTGCTGATTCTCTTCATAAATCTATGCCATAACTAAGTACATCTTAAATTCTAAGTATAACGGAATTTATTTTTGGTTGTCAGAAAATTTTATGTTTCACTTTACTAAGTTACACATAAAATGAAACGTATCTAACTTCGTTTAGATGTAAAATGTCAAAAAAAAAATTAAATTGTTTTAAAGTATGCGTGATATTTCAAAAACAGTAAATTTATGAAAAGATTGTGAAAGGTTTTTTGTTTGTTCAAAATTAATTAATAATGGCCGACAAAAAAAAGGACAAGAAATTCCAATTTTTCTCTAAAAGAAAAGCGAACATTTTTAGAATGTGCTTATCAAGAAAAAACAATAATTGAAAATAAAAAACAGATGGAGTTACGTGGAAGGAAAAAGAAACAGCTTGGGAGAGAATAACATCGAACTTTAATTCCCATTCGGATTCAGCATGCTACAGGACCGTTGAAGCACTAAAAAAAAAATAAAGCAGAACCAGGCCACCTTGCAACCACATCAGTAAACACCATTTTTGCAGTACATACTCCCTGTACATTTATTGAAAAATAGCTTTTCTATTCCTAAAAATTTCCGAGTCGGACCCCCCTGAGACAAACTTGGATTTCGTGTGAAATGAAACCATATTTTATAGTTTACCTGGAGACTGAATTTTAACATGTGTTTTGCCAGCAGCACCAATAACAGAAGGAAAAGATGCTATATCAAAAAAATCCCTTTTGACCTGTAAACTTCTGATGATGTATAGATGGAATTTTAATATATTTCCTATACAGCCTAGCAATTCCTGTGGCAACTCCTAAAATTATTCTTGAAACAGTTGAAACATGCATCGCTCCAAAATCAGTAATACTCAAAAGATGATTGCCTGCAGCAAAGAATCATAGAGCTACCAATAGCTGGTTTATGGGTGCAATTGAATTATTTCTAGAAGACGGAAAATTTTGTTCAACGATTTGTTATAAAAACCATGTATCAAACCTGTTATAAGGCCGTTCTAGATCCTTCTCCATTTGTTCTAATACATGGATAGTCATATTTTTAGCCAAACGAATTCTTTTGTAGAAGTCCAATTTATCAAAACTAAAAAAGTACGCATTTCTATCGTAAATCTGACGCGGGACACCAACTTCAATCAATTCAAGAACCACATCATCTCCCAACAAATCGGCCAATTCAAAATTCAAAGAACTATTTTTTTTTTTGGCACAAGAATTTACTGAAATGTCATCACACAACATAATATCCTAAGTGCAACTTAATTTTTTATGCCCTACTATTTCTTCCCCATAAAATAAGTTTCACTTAGGTTAATTTATGTCATACTTTGAGTTCTGTGCAAATCATTAAGCAGAACTTAGTAACTTATGTGGAACTTAAATAGTTACGAGTCGTATCAGCAAACAGGCCTAATAAGAAAATATCAATAACAAATGGAAAGAACTAAAATTATAGACTGACAGGAATTGGTGTTATTGAAATTTATTGTTTTTGAAGTTTAAACTATATAGTCGATTGTTTTGGCCATTTGATATTTGCAGAAAAAGAACTCCAAAATCTTGCCAACTAATATTATTTTTCAATCGCCGTGTTTTTTTTGGGATTCCATATATAGTACAGTGAGAAATTGCCAAAAAAACGATCCGCAGTTTTTATATTTGAAAGTTGATACAATTGAATATTTGCCAGAATAATTTATCAAAATCAAGAAAATACGTCTGGGTAAGGTAGTAGTCGATTTCAAAGTTTAAACCAAACAATTTGACATAAACTAAAAACTTCAAGAAGGCGGTTTGTTCGTAGACTACTATATTAAAATGTGGTATTGAAGCAAGCTTGAAGCTCGCCTCAATTCTTTATATGCCTGAATCGAGTTGAAATGAGCTTGATTCACCTTGATTTCGGTCGGCGATCGGAGTCGAGTCAAAATTTGTGAAGAAAAACCTGTGTGGAGGAGTTGGTTTTACAGATAATGCATTATGGTCTTTTTATTTGCATGTTTGTGTACAAAAAATATAGTTTTGTTTTAATCAAATTAAAAAAAAAAAAATTGCACATGGAGTAGATTATTCTATATGGTGCTGAACTATTCAGTTCTTCATTGTTGAAAACGAATCAAACTATCTCACTTGCACTTCATAAGAAACATCGAAACACCATTTGCATTATAGAAAGTGCTGTCAAACTTAATCATTTTTAAATATTCTTGTGCGGTGGAAACACCGAAAAGATTTATTTAATCTTAACTGTAATAAACCTTTGGTGGAAACATAGCAAAACTTAATTATAGTTTCTATTGTTTCTCTTGAAAAATAAGCCCAGTTAGTCCATTTTCATTAATAAAACTAAATAACATCAACAGTAACAGATTGATTTTTTCCCCAATGGAAAACACATGATTCCAAATGCACAACTACTCAACGAACACAGCCATCGAGATACAAATGCAATATCAATCGTACCAACATTTGAGAACGAAATCACATAAGATCCATTCGAGACTCGTATAAATGTCAAAAACCCATCCGTATTAAGATTCTACTTTAACTTTTATTGGTAGTATTCATACTGCGGATATTGTTTTTGTTATTCGTGTAAAATCCTACTATACTATTGATAGATTTTCCAACAAAACACGGGTAATATTACAAAAACGAAAACATGGACAAAATACTAACCGAACCATTACAATTTAATGGTTTAGCTTAAGATTTTTGCTGGAACAATGCTAAATACAAGATATATTACCAACAGGTAGTGTTTGTAGTGTTCCTATTATTTTGTCCATAGGAGTTAACACATAATAACAGTAATAATTGATATTTTTTTTTAAATAATAAATCTATTAAAAATATAACATAACATCATAAAACGATTTCCACAACATAAACAATATCTAACCTTTAAGTCGTAACCTTACATACATATGTATGTAGAGTTAGGTCATAAGACCCAGTCCAGACACATTCTAGCACAGAGTCTATATTATTATTATAATGTGTTTACTTCTTTTTCTATAAAATATTTTAAATGATAGAATAAGTACAAAAGTTATGACCATTTATGATGAAGTTATCATATACAATATAAACGTGTTTGCTTAACACGATTTTATATAAAATGGATATATTGGTATCCAAGCCCGTAGCCGGAGAAATGTTTGGATGATAAATACTTCCATTCCTAAATTCCTAGCTAGTTAAAAATCAACTCAAATTTCCGAAAACTTTAAAGCTTGCAAAAGAAAATAAATGAATGTTACAACTTGTTTAGAAAAATTTGATATTTAAACATAAGAGCATAAGTGATGGTTAAATACATCTGAAGCAGAGTTGAACTCATGTAATTCAAGACTGGCTACGGCCTTGCTCATACCCTTTTATTCTAGTCTCCAACGCAGATTTCAATATTTCTCCGTTTGTTCTACATTCCACAGAGTAATAAAACCGAAGGCGTATCTCTGTTTTCTCTACGGATGACAGCAGTGATGCTGGGAAATATTGTCTTCGTGTATACACTTTGAACTGTCTTGTATGAAGAAAGCTTTATCCCTGTCATCATACAAATAACTATAACCTGCACTGAACTGAACGTGCTTAGGCTCTTGTTTTGTATTTTATTGTAGAAAAATAAACAAACAAAAAAATAAATAAATGTGTGTTCATCTAATATTAAATGTAGACAAAAACAACAAAACAAACAGACCTAGAAAATCTATGTTCACACGCGAGAGCTATACAATAATCCTTGTGACTTTTTTTTCAGTTCGAGATCACGTTTTCGGTTCAATCGAATGACGACACGACAACACAACGCATAACATTTTCATACTATAAACCATTTAGTGTTTTGGCCTTTTCAACAATAATAAAAATAATATTGAGTGATGACACGGAGGAGACTGGAGCTTTGTCTGAACTTGGATATGCTCTTAAGATGATTTGATTTACTTGATGAAGTGAAAAACATGTTTTGAATCATAAAATAAAACCCATCAAGGTTGTAAAATTATTACAACCACAATAATAAGAGGAGTTCTTCTAAAAGGGTGGTGGGGGTTTACGTTTTATCCAAGCTTGTTTTTCTTTGGTTACTATAGGAACATAAGATGCAAAAATGTCCTTACTCACTTACTTCGAAAACGTTCCGAGAAAATTGCATTTTGGTGGGGATTTTCATTTTAATGTCTTTAACACTTCCTAAAAAGTAGAAGTGTAGAAAATAATTTTAGGGGTTGGAAAGTGGATGCGGTTTCAAAGGGCAGTTTTACCTAAATAACTCGAAATACATACATACATAGGTTCATGAGATTAAATCCCACTACTTCTTTTATACAGGGTTATTAATTTTGCGGTTTCAAAAGCAAACGTAAAAAAGAGGCTGGGATGCGACCCACACTCATAACGTCTGTCGATTTGTCTTGCGTAAAAGGTTTGTATGTTTTCGTGTTTTGTTTAAAAAGTTATCAGTTAAATTATTCTAAAAAATTAAAAAATTATATTCTAAAAAATTTAAAAATCTATTTTGGTTAACGAGATTTCGAAAACCAATTTTTACCAATTTTAGTAGCATTTCTTAAAAGTTTTTATTTCTAAGTCTTCGGCAACACTTTAACTTACAGCAGCGATATTTTCAGTGGTACTAGGCAAACGATGATGCACTGCACACTGCACAGGCCTTACAATATCTGTGACCAATCCAGTCTCTTAAAATGTCTTCACAATTTCGCCAGTTGCTTTCTTAGTTGGATGGTTATGTAAACTTTAATTTCCTCTTAAAGCACGATATGTGGCTGTGGCAGAATCACCATTTTTGTAGTAGGTTAGGTGTTAACAATTTGTATACGTTGTTCAATTTTCGTAAGTGTCAGACTTTCAACTGAAAAAATAAATTGGTTTAACAACTTAGTTTGACAGATGTAGAATTCCAGCCCTATACTTTTTAAATCGTAAAATGGATAATCCGGTCTATCTGGTCAAGTAACAGTCGGATGACGGAGTTGCAAAATACGTGCTAAAATACGTGATTGGGAAAAGTACGACTTCTTTTACAAATGACTTATGATTCAAAACTCTCCGGAAAACAAGAAGAAATTAAAGACCTTATCATAACCTAATTCAATGTTCCTTAAATACTTTCCCTTCATGAATGATACTTTCTATTAATGCCCCCATATAATTTCTCTTCCTTTTTACTTTTTACTTTTACTTCTTCAGAAACTTCTAAAGATTTTCTAAGGAATTCAAGTCTAGAGAGATTTTGTTGCCATTCCAGTAGGTCCAAAAATCAATCAATCGCTCTTTTGGACTTATAACAAGGTGTAGAGCCGTGTAACAGCACTAAGTCACCTTCTAGAAACCAATCCCCAATTTGTGTCAACATTTTCGTTCTTAGGACCTGAATAAACTGGCCCTGAAAATATGTATATTTTTTTTTTGATCACGGGTTATTGTGAAGCATTACTATATCAATACAATAACTAACTAATAAATATGAAGAAATAATAATAATATAATTCCAGTAAACTCTTAAGGAAATTAGTTTTTAGAGAATATCCAGTTTATTTAACAATGTATGCAGTTTCCAGACTCCGCAAGGCCATATTCTAAACCTATAAATTAATTTGAACACATTTCAGTGTCAAACATCAAAAATCCTTAAAGCTAAACCAAAAGTTCTCACTCCTAATTTGTTTTTGGAACTCTTTTATTCTGCTCACATTTCTGAGAATAGAGACATCTCTGAGATTTGTTGACATTGACAGTAGTCTGTGTGTGTTTTGGTTTTGTTTTTTTTATCTCTCTCCAATTTCTTTGGAGCTTGTTCTCTTCCGATTTGTTTCAGAAAAGAAACACTCCTCCACTCTCAGCTTTATTAATTTTATTTACAAAGCAAAAACACTCTATATGAAGATATAAATTTTTCGTACGTATCACCCTCCAAAACCCATTTGTTTACATTGTTGTATTTGTAATGTGGACGAATTCAACGAGAAAAATTGACGTGTTTTCACGCATACATAGACACAATTCCTGCGTTTTTTGGGGAAATTTCATGAATTAGAGGAGAAATTACACGCACACTAAGAAATACTTTATGAGGCCAGTTTCCGGTTTAGCTTGTAGGCAAACCAATATGGCTACCGAGGATTTATATCTTTACTAGAGTGTTTTTGTTACAAAGTTTAATCGTGCGTCGCTCAGTGTTTAGTTTCTTCTCCATTGCATCGGTTCAATTTATTAGTGTCTTGTGTAGTACGAATGATCGTAGGACGCTGATCGTGTTTTGACATACAAAATAAAATGTCGAGTTGTTTTTATTTTTATAAAGTGAATCGGAATAACTGTGGTGTTCGGATTTTAATAAACTTATATTGTGAACAGTGAACTAAAATGATAAAACAGTCTTCTTGACACAGTGAGTATATCTATTTCTTTATTCTTAATTATTATCATATTAAAAACTCTTTAAATTTGTAAAACTGCAAGAAGTAATATTGAAACACGGCGAATAACATCTTTTTAACTATAATATTCGTAATTGTCTATTTTTAAGCTTCTTTAAAAAGACTTTTAATTTTTTGATAATTTGAATACTGTAAAAATTTAAACTGATATATTGAAAAAGGGGACCAGTTTGCTTCAGAAGGATCAGTTAACTTCAACCTTTACAAATTGTCAAATTAAACACGTCTTTACTAACAGCAGGTCTATTACTACATTCGCTATCAAACAGACAGCAGATAATTTTTGAAATGTCAATTGATTTCTTTGTGTTTAAAATAAAGTGTAAATATGGAACAAATTAAAAGCAAAATGAACACCAGCGAAGTTTTTATTCTTTACCTGGATGAAAGAAAAAAATTATAAAAAGAAAACAAATCTTTTCGTTGATTCCTGAAAATCCATTGTCTACCTCATAATTGGTAGCTTTGAAAGGTTTGCAACATTTTGACAAAATTTCTTATTTCGCTTTTAATGATTTCTCATCATTTAGTTTGTTGTTAATGATTTCAAAATGTGATTTTACTCATTCAAGCAACAATTTCTTAATGGCTGGTGTTGAATAGAGAATAACATTTTAAAATAGCCGATGAAAACATCTGTGAAATGTCAAACTATTACCAACTTAAATTTGACAGTCGTATTAGAGGGGCTTAAAGATGAGTTTAAAGACTTTAAAATTTAAGTTGACGTTAAGTCAGCCAATAAATCGATTATTAGTTTACCCGGATTTCGATCATATAGATTTGACATGCTTACAAAAGAAAGGTTGCAAATTTGCCCTTAGGGGTTTAGCATCGTATTTGACATAATTATGATAATTTATGCGAAGATTGGATTAGAAATAGAAAACAAGTCTTAAGATTTTGATCAAACGCTAAGGTATAGGTGTTTCAGCTTTGAAAACTTCAGCTACGTCCAATTTCTTGGCAAAGTTCTAAGATTAATTTAAAGCTCTATCTATTTACTCTCGGTTTACCTTTGAAAATTTGTTTTTTTTTTTTAACTCGAGTATTTCTTCGCTTTCTCTAATTTACTTGAAACTCGCTGTACATTTGTTATTGAGTTTTAAGAAGTCAAATCTCGGTTTTATAAAACAAAGTTCTAACGAATAATATGCATATGCACTTTACTATTATACCACCCTGTAGGATTTTTAACTTCCCATAAGAAGTTATTGTAATCGATCCGATTTGTCGAATTGAACATTTTGACATTTCTCGGCGTTTCAAGGTCCCTAGAGTCGAAATAAAAGATTTTTAGAGAGATGTCTGTGCGTGCGTGTGTACGTACGTTCATACGTTCGTTCGTTCGCGAGGTTTTTTTCGTCGTCCATAGCACAAGAACCAGTAGAGATATCGACTTCAAATAAATTTTGTTATACAGATAATAAGGCAGAAAGATGCAGAAAGGGCTCTAAAGAAAATTGAGTGGGTATGGTTTTTTACCATAGCAATTTGAAAAAAAGGTGAAAATGTTGGTTTATCCAAAATATCTCACGAACGAACGAAATTTTATATTATATACTGTAATGTGATACCAAACTAGTATATTTTGGGAAAAAAATCCAATTAACGGTTTCTTTAAAAATCAAAAAAACAGGAAACAAATATTTGTCACCTCGAATATTATACGAACAAAAAACGATTTTATCGCCAAAATAAATTTGTGCAACGAAAAATAACCTTTTTGACATCTAGTAAAATTTTGAGAAAAATCGTATTGACATTTTTTTTTATAAAAACTAAAAACCTAAACAAAACATTACTAAAAGTTGGTAAAAATTTGAATATCGACTCAAATATCTTTTCAAAAACCTAAGATATTGTATTGAACTAATTTTATTTTGAAAAATATATTGTTGTGAATATTCAGTAAAATTTTGAGAAAAATCGAATTGACAGTTTTTCTCACAAAAAATAAAAACCTAAAGAAAACATTACTAAAAGTTGGTAAAAATTGATTTTAGACTCAAAAATATTTTCGAAAACCTAAAATACTGTGTTCAAACTAATTTAACTTGTAGGGTTCAATCCCTGCCTGTGCCATCTAAAGTTTCTTTCACGGGTACTACCTCTTGCGAGGAATTGACAAATTCTCCAAAAGTAATTCTTGTCATGAAAAGTGCTTTCTCAAATTATAGCCGTTCGGATTCGGCTTAAAACTGTAGGTCCCTTCCTTACTCTCCGATAAAATGTTTATTGAAGCTTACATATGTACAATTGTACATACATCGTTTTGAAAATAAAATATGAACCAAATGACATTTATCTAATTTAAATGTTAGTGGATATAACGACCTTTTGAGATTTGAATCCGACACATTGTCCATTAATTTTAAATTCATGGTTATTATGTCTGCAAATATTTTCGTATATCGTACAAAAATTAAAATTTTTTTTTAAATTTTTTCTAAATGCATATATAACACTTAGTTCCATGTCAAAAATCATATTTTTTATCTGAAGACTGTTGTAAAACGGACTTGTTGACATCCATAAATTAATTTTCTAATAATTCTGGTGGTATCAATTCAATTAAAACAAAAATTTAATTAAAACAAATATTACCTAAACATCGAGTGGTACAAATATTTCTAAACCAAGTTCCAATTTTCTAGACCTCTAAATTACATTACATTTCACACTACTCAGCACATAAATGTACAGAGTAGAGAACACAGCACCTTGAGCAACTAGACTATGTAAGGTGATAACAACACAAGACATTAATACAAGACAGAAGGACAGAAGAGAAAGAACAGACAGAAGAACAGAAAGAACACATGACAACAGCACGCGGTAGGTTTCGAGACGGTCCCCCATCTGTCTACTAACCACGCTCACTGATACCTCTAAATTTGATTGATTGATATTTAGTAAATCGAAGTTCTGTCGCAAGCTGAGATAAAAATCAGAGTTTTAACGGTTGAAAACTTGATGAAGCAATGAGTTAGACCTCAATTGAGTTCTTATTTACAATAAGCCAAGTTTTTTAAAATAAAACTTTGCCAAAAAATTGGACGTTAATATTTCTATTTCTATTAGAAATTCAAATAAGGAGATACTCGTTTTTTAAACTTTCTGCATTTAATCTTCTTCGTTTAACAATATGAAATTCAAATTTTATATGAAAGTACATTCTTTGCATTTTTACACATTGTTTCAGAATAAAATTCTCATAGCTTCTTGTTCTTTTTTTTCTATCACAAAGTTCACATTTTGACTTATACAATAGCGTAAAGTAGATATTTATGTGTATGTACATATGTATGTGTAAACATAGAAAAAAAAAAACAGTTTTCTGCAAGGACATAGACATAAAAATTCAAAATAAACCCGCAAGTGAACATTTTAAAAGTATATTTACAAAAGTAGTTACATAAAAAGACCGAACGAAAACAACTGCAGTGTATAGAGTATAACTTCATGGCATCCTTGGTATGCCAAAGGCAACTTAGAAACATTCACACTAATACAATGAATAGGTGGAAATTCAAAAACAAAACAACAAAAAGAGTTTTATTGTAACATTTTATTTTCGTCCCGTATAATGCTTGCTCCCGCTTTTTATATACACACTTACATACATATATAGTAATTCTTTTTTGTTATGGTGTTTTATGTTTACATCTAAAAAGCTTTAGATTGCCCATTGGCGTTGTGCTCCTATAGTTTCAACCAAGTCTGCAAAACTCTAATGTAATTATTGTCGTTTTTACATAAGGATACTTGACTCCTATCTCCTTTTCTGTAGCAACAACGGCAACAACTTCAAGCACAAACATTCGTTAACATAGTAGAAAGAGGTATGTATATAAGCATTGTAAAATGCAGTTTTTTAAACTTATTTTTAAGGCATCTGGGCATAGAATAATTCAAAAAAGTATCTTTTTTGATGCTGGTGGGCTTTTTCTAACAATTTTATTTTAAAATAGTTCTTAAACTCAATTTGGCTTGGTGTAAATTTAACACTCAAAAGTTTTTTATAGAGTTAAGGGTTACATTATTTTGATTAAATTTTCTTCAATATGTCCAATTCAATTTTAAAAAATTATTAAAGTTTGAAAATTTTTTTCAAAACTGAAGAGAAAATGTCAAGAAATATACAAAACCTGACAACCCATTTTATTTTGCATCTTAATTTTGGCACCAAAGCAAAATTCTTCCATGCTAATGAAACCGCAAGATCAAAACTCTAATTTAAAAAGGACCAAAAAGGTAACGAGTATAAGTGTATCCCTAGACTTCAACAACAACAAGGGAACAAAAAGACGACCCTCCTCATGTCGCGAATATTAATTTTATCATCGAAGATATACCCTCTGTCAAAAATAAGCTGTATCACAATTGTTTTTCATTTATTGTCTTACTATGTTCGAGTTTATAAAAAGGTACCTAGCTATGGTACATTTTAGCACTTTCCAAACAAACCGGAAATGAATTCATCTTTGCGTTGGACACTTCGAAAGTGAATGTTTAATGTTTTTGAATTTGCAAGCAAAGCCGTTGAATTTCCCAAAAGAATTATCTATCTTTGCTCAAAGCATAAAAAGAAAAGAAGATGATAACAGACAGGCAAAATTAAAATCCAGGAAAAATTCTTTCGATAACAGATCCTTGTAAGAAAAATAAAGAAGAAGACAATGAGTTCGGTCATTTGTCTTAGTCGTTTTTGTTGTATGTTCAGAAAAAGTTTGATGTCTTTTTAAGTTTCCTACGTCTTATTTTAGGGAAGGTATTATAGCCTGTTATAAAAGGGGTCTCTATTTGAGAAAACCTTGAGAATTATTTTATATAGTTGTGTGAAAATTTGAATTTTTAGGATGAAGTTGTAAAATTTTTGATGAAGGTTTTATGTATAGGATTCCTAAAATAATGAGATTGTGAAATTAAAAATCGATATCTTAAATTTGTTTAAGTATATATTTATTTTTTAGTTTTTAATTTTTAATTTAATCTCAGTCAGCGAATTTAAAATTTAAATCGGTGAAGGGTCGAGTTATAAGAAGTTCGCTTGAATTTCAACAACATTTTTTAGAAAACATAATTTTACTAATTAGAAAATTTTAAATATTTACCAGTTATTTCAACATTTTAACATTTTGATCACTATAGTAAAATACTCATTTCCATTAGTTTAAAACGAATGAAAAACCAACAGTTGTGAAGTATTATGATAATATTGATTGGGTTCAATTGCGTACGAAACAAAACGTCTCGTCGCCCAAATGGTTGCCGCAACCTCGACGACACAACTTCATCCAATGATCCAAATTTTCGATGACGCTTAGGCATAATTGAGACTCTATGCCGTTAATGTGCTGAATTATCTCATCCTTTAGCTCTTGCTTTGTTGCTGGCTTATCAACGTATACCTTTCATTTCAAATAATCCCAAGAAAGAAATTCAACGGTGTCAAATCCGATGGTCTTGGAGGATAATTGACTTCCCCACCACGTGAGATAACACATCAGTCATTGAATTTGTCGCTCAAAAAAACAATTGTTTACTTAGCTGTGTGCGTGTGGTAAGCTGCACCGTCCTGTCCAAACCACATATCGTACACATCCATGTCCCCCATTCGGTTCATTAAAAGTTCGTTATCATCTCACGATAGTGAACATAATTCCAAGCCACTAAATCAAATCTTTATCAGATCGAATTATGGTGTTCAAAGCCATTTCAAATTCAAAACACTGTTTTACAATACTTTGGATTACAATTTGAAAAACATAGTACAGAGTACAGTACATTTGTAAATATTTGCAAAAATAGAAAAATATGTATAAAAAAGTACGAATCAATCTCTACACTAATTTGATCCCAATTTCAATTTTGCAGCAACGAATATTTATTCAATTTCCTTCCAAAAAACAGATTTTGTTTTATTGTCAATATACAGTAAGTAAGGAAAAATAAAAATAAGTTTTTTGTTTTAAATTTGTCTCGCCTAATATAATATGATTACAGTGTCAAGTTGTCCATCAGGGGGGGTATACAATATACATTTCCTTTGTTTTCACTTAATTTAGATGTTAGGATATGGAACACGTTTCTTGCAGTAGGTAATAATTTTTTTTATTATTCTCATAACGATGAAATGGAGAGGATATTTATGTCCATTTTAAGTTGATTTCAAACACGTTTTCTGAATCTGATAAAATCTTTAGAGTATATTTTTTCCTACGTACATAAAAGCTAATTTATTTTCAACGTCATTAATTTTTTTGTTCGTGTTATTTTATAGTCTTAACACTATGTGAATTTGTTAAACATTAATTAAATAAAAGGTATGAGTTCTTTTTTTTGGTGGTGGTATTTCATTGTCGATTTTTTCACGATAGAAAAAAGATATAAGTAAAGCAAATAGGTTCAATTTATTAAATAAAATTTCTTAAAATGTTTGGTAAACAAATGTGGTAACTTTAATGTATTGAATAAAACGTACATCAGTTTGTCGAGGAATGCGACATTCAACAAGGATAATGATAGTAGTTTGTGTCATTAGATCTGCAGCTTCATTTCCTTTGATACCGAAATGTCCAGCTTCTTCTTTACAAATTTAGCCATACATATGGCTGGCCTATTAAATGGTCCATTTCACCAAATTAAATTGCTTAAAAATCAAATTATTCCATATTCGTATTTTGTATGTAACCACTAATGGGTAAAATTTAGGAACATTTAAAAGGGTTCAACCAATAAACATTTAAAACTACACACAAGTCGGAAGCTATTACTACATCTGGACATTTACAATCAAAAGGGCAGCAAGTTTATTGTTAATAGTATACATCTAAATCGAAAGACGTGCTTTGAATTGATAAAATAAAAACCTTCTGACATTTAAGTTGTTAGAACAAATTAAAGTTTAATCGATTTGTGTTCAATTAATTGTTTAAGTATCATTTCCGTTTTAAGTTATTTTTTCTTTTATTTTTTGCAAATATTGATAAACACTTAGTGAGTTTGTGTTTGGTAACGAGAAGATATTTGAGGACATCAAACTAGTTTAAAGCAACGACACCATTATTAACTCAAGTTGGATAGATGTTATGTGACATGACATTTAATATATCTTTATTAAATCTATTAAAGACAAAAATTAAGTTGTTTTGAATGAATTGTTCTTAAATATTCTTCAAAGTGTTTAATGGAACATCAAATATTCAAATTAATTTGATACGCTTCATAGTCAAAAGTTTTCCTCTTCAAAATAAACATTTTTCTTTTTTTCAAGTAAATGTAGTTCACTGTCTATTCTAAAGATAATTTAATTAAATCTGATACATAATTATGTATAAGTATTGAGTCATTATTGTTAACTTTTCACACATGCAAAATAATCTTTGAAATTCCGTGAAATAACCAAATCGGAATTCAATCCTTTTCTGAATTTAAAATATTTTAAGTCCTACAAGTAAAATCTACTGAAATGGTTCTTTGGCTTTTAAACTTAATAACGTAATCCAGAGAAATACATTTGTACACTGTATGAACATAAACACTAAAGCGTAAAATTTACAAATGTGAATGAAGCCGGAAAACTTGGTTTTATAATGAAATCACTTTTTGCCTTATCCACTGATTTACTTAAATTTCTAGAGAATTCATTACGAGCATATGTGTTCTTTCCGTGCCGACGACATTCATATTTTGATTTGCTTATATCAATAATTTTTTACACTACCTACAATCGTTATGAATCACAAGAATAAAATACATTTTGATTTTGGTGAAAATATTTATTTTGTTTTTTGATAAACTCTGTGTTTTGGAAGAAAATATTAAATGTTGAATTAAATTCAGAAGAATGTCTGAAAAGCTTTCAAAGCGTAAATCATTTTAATTTAAATTAATTTCAACATTTTAAACTAATCAAGTCGTACAAAACATGACATATAAGGAAGAAGAAACAGGTCACAACCTTAAAGCGCTGTCCAATATGTATTCTCATTTTTTTAAAAGTGCCTGTGGAGACTCTTTTCCAACTAATCATTGCTCGACAATTATTACAAATATTGATCAATTTCCCAACTTAGCTCACATTAATCCAGGAATCTCTTAGGGCCCCCGCAGACTGCAGACTTTTTATCGGCCGATAGTTTGGTCGGCTTCTTAATCAGTATGGAGAGGAATGCATATGCGCACACTACAGCGATTCAGTATCGGCCGATAAAAAAGTTTGATGGGCTACCCGATTACATTCAAACTAATCTGTCAGCCAACTATCGGCCGACTGTTTAATCAGTATTGGCGCATACACGCCTGCGCATATGTACATGACGATTGTTTAGTCGGCCGATAGTTCAGTTCTCGGAATCTCTTCTTGATTTTCCTCAATAATTTTTCTGGACAATATTTTCATTGTGCGACCGCTTCAACAGTCAGTTACAAACTAGTTCGAGAATAGTCGGCCGGCTATTGGATAGTCTGCGCCCTGTTCACCAACCAAACTGTTTAGTTGGCTCTGTGATAATCTACATGGATTTGTATTGATGCTTTCTAGAAAAAACATCTGGTTGATTGTGTATTTATAGATTCTATCAAAGCATTTGACAAACTTAACTATATAAATTACTCTTAAGTAAATTAGATCAAATCGCACAATATGACAAATTAACTGCTTGGATATTATCTTACCTTACTTTTGTATATTATATAGTGTTGTCTTCAAAAATGATTATTCTAATTTGTTTATTTTTAATTCTGGTGTACCGCAAGGTTGCAACCTTGGTCCGTTGTTATTTGTCCTATCTTAAAAAAATTATTATATGCAGATGAATTGATAATATTTCGAACAGCTAATTCCTTAAAGAATTGTGAATTATTACGAGATGATTTACAATACAAATTGTTTAATGTTGAATATTGACAATTGCAAAACAAGGTCTTTTACACTCAAGAATAACATACTTGACTATGAATACATGTCAAACTCTACAAATTTAAAAAAAACTCTCTAACTTCTCAGACCTAGGCATAATTTCTTACTCAAAATTAACTGATCATATTAACTACATTTTAAAAGCAAATCAGTCCTTGAGTTCTGTTGCATAATTTGGGCCCCTTATTACTCTACTCATATTCATAGACTTGAAAATGTCCAAAGAAGGTTTTTAAGGTTTACTTTACGTTTGCTCCCATGGTCACATGGAGTAGCCTTGCATCCTTATCTTTGATAGGCTTAAACTAATAGGTCTTCCATCCCTAACCAATCTACGAAAATATTTCCAACTTTGTTTTATTGTTGGAATTCTGAATGGGTCCATTTCATGATAGATAGATAGATATTTAAGGCATTGAGAGCAGAAGTGGCGTAGCTCTCATTTTATCAATTCTGTGTTTTTAATCCAGAATGGTCAAAAATAAATTTTCCTCCAACGCAGAAGTGATGTGTTACTTAAAATCTACTATATAAAAATAAGTCGGGTTTTCTTTCCTGACGCTATAATTTCAGAACGCACGGTTCTACGGTTTTGCATTCGTTGGAAAGATCTCGGGTTCCGTGAGGTTTATAGCAGACAGAATTCAGGAAAAATTTCAACAGAAAAGCGGTGAACTCCGTTTAGCTTCCCATAGAAAGCTTTTGTAAAATTTCCGATTTGTAGTATTTTGTAGTATTTTTATTTTGCATAAATCAGTATAATAGGTGTTGTAACCGCACATTTTTACAATACAGTGATTTGATAAATATGTCTTACATCTGAAATATTATTTTATAGTTTAAACAAAAAATATTAGGGCAACGAAATACTTGAAGGAAAAGCAAAGAAAAACCTTCAATTTAAATTATTAAAAAAAAAAAAAAAAAAAAAAATGACTAGAATTTGATTCAGTTGTGTTTAACAAACATTTTTAAATAGAATTGAATTCTTGGATAATGGAGTATAATATAAATAATAAATAAATTAACAAATCAATATAATTAACACAAAAGTGAATATACAAATATATAAATAAATAAAAACAATTAATGATTTAATAAATAAAAAGAAAATAAATAAATAAGTAAATAAATAAATAAATAAAAAAATAAATAAATAAATAAAATAAATAAATAATAAATAAGTAATAAATAAATAAATTATAAATAAAAAAAGTAAGTAAATATAAATAAATAAATGAATAAGTACATAAATGAACGAATAAATAAATAAATGGATAAATTATTACGAAAAAAAAAGAAGCAAAAGAAGAGATCAATAAATAACAATTTATATGTAGATATAGTGAAAAAAAAAAATAAAAAAAAAATAAATAAAAACGTAAATAGATAGGTAACTGAACAAATATTTATCACAGATTGATTTGGATTATAAGAGGGTTATCAGATGAATTACATCTAAGCGCAAAGTTTGCTTCTAGCTTTTGAATTCGTTCGGAGATCAATTCAACATTCGTTTCTTGATGAAGGTCACAAGTGGAATAACGGAATGGTAGATTAAGCATCATTTTTAATAATTTATTTTGTGAAACTTGGAGTTTTTTAATGTGACATAGTGCAGCCCTTCCCCAAACAGGACTTCCATATAACAAAATTGCCTGAAATATCACTTTCATTATGATCACTTTATTTTCAATAGTTAGAGCAGATCTTCGATTTATAAAAGGGTAAAGCAATTTGATAGCTATATTTACTTTCTTTATAGTACAATTAATATGGTGGTTGAATGTTAGTTTGGTGTCAAGATGTATACCTAGATATTTTACAGAATTTTCCCAAGCTATGTCTATTCCATTTATCTGAATAAATTGGTTGCTGGGGAGATAACAAGACTTTCTTTTCCTTGAAAAAAAGATAGCTTGAAATTTATCAGCATTTAACTTGATTTTCCATTTGTTGTAAAAATTGCTTAATATTTCAACAGCTTGAACTAAATTACTCTCAATGTTGAGAGCAAGTTTATCTGAAGAATATATTGCTGTGTCGTCTGCAAAAATGGCAATTTCACAGAGCGGAATGGTTGGGATATCTGAAGTATATAAATTATACAAAAGAGGGCCCAAAACAGAGCCTTGGGGGACACCAAAATTGAACGTAAATAAAGACGAAATACCACTGTTGACATGAACACTAAAACATCGATCGGAAAGAAAACTTTGAACAATTTTACAAAGATATAACGGAACTTTAAATTTAATCATTTTATAAATTATTCCTTTATGCCATACTGAGTCAAAAGCCTTCTCAATATCTAAAAGTATCATACCCGTCGATTTACCTTGGATTCGTTTACTTTTGACATGTTGACAGATTCTTTTCACCTGATGAGACGTAGAGTGAAATCTGCGAAAACCAAATTGTTGATCGGGGAATATTTTTTCATCGGAAATATATTTTAGCATCTTTTCTTTAAGAATCTTCTCATAAATTTTGCTTAAACTACTTAGCAGGCTAATGGGTCTATATCCGCTAGCTAAATCGGGAGGTTTTCCCGCCTTACAAATTGGAATGATTTTTGCAATTTTCCATTTAATTGGAAAATATTGCATTTTTAAACATGCATTTATTATGAACGTAAGAAACTGAATGCCTTCTTTCGAGAGATGTTTAATATAGGTGTTTTTGATATTGTCTAGCCCACCTGTTTTTTTAAGTTTTAAATCTTTGATAATGATGTTGATATCTTTAGTTGAAACAAATGCATTTGAAGGTGTTAATAAATTTAAATTATTGAAATTGTCGATTTTTGAATCAACTAATACGTTTGTTTCACTATCACCTAAATGTTCTGAGACTCTATGATTTTTTAAAAAGCGCTCAGCGAACACATTAGCTTTATCCTCGTTAGAACATACAATCTCATTATTTTCCCTGAGGAATGGAATTTTCCTATTTTTATTTTTTGTAATTTTAACAATATTCCAGAAGGGCTTTCCATTCTTATCAAGCGTACTCAATTTGTTGTTCCATTCCTTGTTTCGAAGATGTAAAATTTCTCTCGAAATTAATTGATTGAAATGAGAAACCATATTTTTCGAAAAAGGCTGGCGGTATCTTTGCCAATTCCTTCTATAAATATTTCTCAGTTTTATCATTTCCAAAACATGAGAAGGAAGTGTTTTGTTTAGAAAAGAATCTTCTTTAAGTTTTTTGGGAACACATTTTTCCACGGACGATAAAATACCTTGAGTAAAGATTTGTACAGCGCAATCTACATCATCAAAAGAAGATATGTTGTTCAAATCCATAGACACAGTTTGAAGTTCTGCATTCATGGTTGTTTGAAATAATTTCCAATTTGCTTTGTGAAATTGTTGGATATATTGCACTTTTTTTTCACCCGACCAAGGGAGACGACAAAGAACAGGGTTGTGATCGGAACTCAACGCATCTATAGAAATTGGGTTAACTAATTGACAAGACATGTTAGTAAAAAACAAATCAAGGACGGATGGAGATCCATGGGAACCAGCGGGAAAAAACGTGGGACTAGGAGGGAAAAGGATATTAATAGGAAAGAAATGTGGAAATTGAGTTAGTAGATTCCCCCAACAATTTGCCCTTATACATCCCCAATCTTTGTGTCGACAATTAAGGTCGCCACCTAGCAAGAATTCACCACTAGTAGAGAAAAGCTGCCTTAAGTCACGCTTAAAGAAATCTTTTTTTAGATCCGATGAAGTTCCACCAGGAAAGTAGATACAATAAATCTTAACCTCATTTCCGTTCAAAAGCTTAACCGATATCCCTACATTCTCTATCAAGCGTGTTCTTATCACAGGTAAGAGTGAATGTTGAATTGATCTCTTCACGAAAATTGCTACTCCACCACCCCTTTGCTCAGACCTATCTACTCGATAACACTGAAAATCAGAAGAAGGAAGTGTATCTACATTTGTTAGCCATGTTTCAGTTACTAAAGCAACGTCTACTTTTTGGCTATTTAAAAAATTCAAAAATTCAAAATATTTGTTCCTTATTGACTTAGAATTCCAAGTTATAATATTTAAATTATTCAAAATGTTACTTGCCATTGGGATATAGAAATTTACAAGCTAAATGTGCGATTACATTGAATTGTTCAATTTTGTTTTTACAAACAGATAAGCTAGTGATCATTTCCATACAAAGGCTGTTGAGTTCTTCCATCGAAAATAAAGTTGTGTTGTTGTTGTTAGATGTACTTGCACTTGTGTTGACAAGGGTTGGTGTAATTGGTGAAATTGGACTGCAGGTAGGCGCAGAGCTTTTTTCCAATGGTCTTGTTGAGTGCTGAGATCTGATTACTCCAGGTTGCTGGCTCTCAGTAATTGCTCTCTTTCTTGGAGTGGGAAGCAATGGAAAATTGCTCATTGAATCAAGTAAAACCGGTTCTTGTGAAGGAACTTGCGTGGTTGTAGGTGCGGAGAAAGAAATTCTTTGTTGATTGTTCAAACGGAGAGATTTTTTCTCTTTGATTTGCTCTTTCTCTTTGATGTGGCTCTGCTTGCACAAGTTATATCGGTGGCTTTATGATTACAGTTTGCACATTTGTGTGCCGAGATGTTGTCACCACGGTTGCCACTTGAAAAAAAATTGCATGACCAAAGCTGAAAATAAAAATGACCAATCGTACCAAAAAAGGACCAAAATAATTTGTGTCCACAATAGCTTTTAACTTCCCATAGAAAGTTATTGTAATCGGTCCGATTTTTTGAATGGAACATTTTGACATTTCTCGACGTTTCAAGGTTCATAGAGTCTAAATAAAAGATTTTTAGAGAGATGTCTGTGCGTGCGTGTGTACGTACGTTCGCGAAGAATAACGTTTTTGACATCTGGTAAAATTTTGAGAAAATCGAATTGACATTTTTTTACAAAAAATAAAAACCTTAAAAAAACAATAGTAAAACTTGTTGAAAATTTACTTTCAATTCAAGTATCTCTTCAAAAATGAAAAAAAATATTGGCTTTAAGCTAATTTTATCTGACAGAAAATATTGTTTCCGACATTCCGTAAATCATGCATAAAAATCCAACAGTCAGTTTTTTTCATACAAAATTAAAATCTACAAAAAATAGTACGCAAATGCTACGGAAATTTGGTAAAAATTGGTTTTCGACTAAAAATCTCGTTAACAAGAACAGACATTGAAATCAAACTTTTTCATCATACTCAAAATATTGTTGGTAATTTTTATTTTTTTTTTTAGAATATTTCAACTAACAACTAGCAAATCAGGAAAGCCTACAAACTTTTGAAGCAAGACAAATCAGCAGACGGGATGGGAAGTTATCAGTGTGGGACGCACCCCAGCATCTTTTTTTTAAGATCACAATATGTAAACATTATGTCAGGAAATCGAAAAAGTCAGGAGATCGAATACTATCGCTAAATAAAATTCATATAAAATTAATTCAAAAAAATGTTTTTGCAGACCAAACGCTATGGTTATTTTTGTCATCTTGACGCTCTTTGGCCAGCATTATATTAATAATGGTACCCAAATTAAGTCTGCCTTTCGTTTTTATCAAAGTTAATTCAAAAAAATTCCTCTCAGCAGCAGCTGAGCTGTGAGGAAGTAACATCAAGTTATAAACGAACTAACTTAAATTTTGAAAACAATATTCATTTAAAGCGTTTTTATGATAATTGACCTTTTCCCGGAATTCTTTAGGTAGGTATTAGGTATGATAGAGTCGAGTTATTTTTTTCAATTTCTAAAAAAAGGGACCAAATGGAATAAAAAATGACCATGCGACCAAGTGAGAAAATAATGACCAAATTTGGTCGTAAAAGACCAAACTGGCAACCGTGGTTGTCACAGTCGGATGTTTTATGTGAACCAGCACAGATCGCGCAGTAGGTTTTAATGTGGCAATTGCGCTCCCCATGACCAAACATTTGGCAATTGTGACATTGGGTCAATTTGCCTTTGAGTTTTCTTTGATAACTCCAAGTGACTTGGGTGTAAAACAAAGATTTAATGTTCTTTTTTAAGTCATTTAATTTCACAGAACCGTTTTCAAAAGAAATTACATACAAATTGTCGCTATAGTGTTAATAGTTCTTAACAATTTTTTTAACTTCGACGCACTTAAGATCACGACGAATAAGTTCAGATTTTAGATCATGTGATTCTATTTATCCAAACCATAAAGAACAACTTTAAATGCTTTAACACTTCTCAAATCATGTGAGAAGAATTGACAGTTTTGATCATTTAAATGTTTAAGAACAGCATTAAAGGATTCAAGTGATGCACAGATAATTTTAATTCCGATGGATAGTTTTTTTAATGGAATAATCGATAATATTAATAGTGGAGTGCCTGGAGCATTCAAAACCATAAAACCTCGGATTAGAGTTACAGTGAATGAATTAATATGATCGATGTGGGATATTGTTTTTTAAACTATAAATTGCAATGTTTACCCAAAATTTTTGTGTGCACTCCATTTTTTAATTGTTTAAACAAATTCTTATAAAATATTAATGTTTGACCATATGTTTTCACTTTAAACAGTAATTTTTTTTTATTTATATGTTAAATCTTACCTGAATAGACATATAGGAACAATTTTCAAAGATACCTGTGTATAAAACTAGCAGTAGGGATCTCAAAAAGGTAGAAAAACGTGGAGGGGAGAGCGGAGCGACAGCTACTATGTACAATGGAATTTCTCGGCTAGTTTAGTTGCAAGTAACATGTGTTCTGTGAGTATTGTGCTTATATATTGGCTTTAAACTACTTTTATATTTTAAAAAATATTGTTGTCAACATTCAGTAAAATTTTGAGAAAAATCGAATTGACAGTTTTTTTTACAAAAAATAAAAACTTAAAAGAAAATTTAACAAAAGTTGGTAAAAATTGATTTTCGACTCAAATATTTTTTCCAAAAATTTGGATTATGGCTTCCAACTAATTTTAACTTATAACAAATATTGTTTTCAACATTCGGAAAAATTTTGAGAAAAATGGAATTGACAGTTTTCTTATAAAAAATAAAAACCTAAACAAAAAAATTAATAAAAGTTGGTAAAAATTGATTTTCAACCCAAATTTCTTTTCAAAACTTTGAGATAATGGCTTTGAACTACTTTTATCTTTTAAAAAATATTGTTGTCAACAATCAGTAAAATTTTGACAAAAATATAATTGACAGTTTTCTTACAAAAAATAAAAACCTAAACAAAAAAATTAATAAAAGTTGGTAAAAATTGATTTTCGACTCAAATATCTTTCCAAAACTGTGAGATATTGGCTTTAAACTACTTTTATCTTTTGAAAGTTATTGTTGTCAACATTCAGTAAAATTTTGACAAAAATATAATTGACAGTTTTGACAGTAATTTGAGAGATATCAAGAACGGAACATCAATTTTTACCAAATTTGCGTACTATTTTTTGTAGATCTTATTTTTTTATGAAAAAACGGACTGTTGGATTTTTATAAAAAACTACTGAATATCGAAAACAATATTTTCTGTGAAATAAAAAGAGTTTGAAGAGTTTGTCAAAGCTATTTGACAGGTTTTTTACAAATAATAAAAACCTAACAAAAAAACAATACCTACTACAAATTTACTTACTACTCAAATAGCTTTTCAAAAATTAAAAATATTGTCTTCAAACTCTTTTTATTTCACAGAAAATATTGTTTTCGATATTCAGTAGTTTTTTATAAAAATCCAACAGTCCGTTTTTTCATAAAAAAATAAGATCTACAAAAAATAGTACGCAAATTTGGTAAAAATTGATGTTCCGTTCTTGATATCTCTCAAATTACTGTCAAAACTGTCAATTATATTTTTGTCAAAATTTTACTGAATGTTGACAACAATATTTTTTAAAATATAAAAGTAGTTTAAAGCCAATATATAAGCACAATACTCACAGAACACATGTTACTTGCAACTAAACTAGCCGAGAAATTCCATTGTACATAGTAGCTGTCGCTCCGCTCTCCCCTCCACGTTTTTCTACCTGTTTGAGATCCCTACTGCTATTTTTATACACAGGTATCTTTGAAAATTGTTCCTATATGTCTATTCAGGTAAGATTTAACATATAAATAAAAAAAAAATTACTGTTTAAAGTGAAAACATATGGTCAAACATTAATATTTTATAAGAATTTGTTTAAACAATTAAAAAATGGAGTGCACACACAAATTTTGGGTAAACATTGCAATTTATAGTTTAAAAAACAATATCCCACATCGATCATATTAATTCATTCACTGTAACTCTAATCCAAGGTGAAAACCCCCAGGCGCTGCACTATAAGTTGTTTCATGAATCCATGAACAAATGCAGGGTTTTTTTGCAACAATTTAATAGGGGGCACAAAAACTTTTTTATTTTCAACAATTGCAGAAGATTCGTCCATTTCTTCAGTATTGTCAGTGTCCGGGAGACATTGAAGAGGAAAAAAAGAATTGTTAGAGAGGCGACTTGTACCTGCCATTGCAGTACGAAGTTTTTTATCCAAGGACAAATTCTTGCCCTCAGATTCCGGCGATCGATCGCGTTTAGTTATGATTAGGCTTATTGAGAACTTTTTAAAGAAAACACGTTATGCGTCAACGAAAGCTTCAACTAGACTCCGATTTCCGATTTGTGGAATTGAAATTTTTTAATTTTTTACGTTTTAAGGGCCCTATATTCCAAACCAAAGCTTACTTTTGGGAACCTTTTTTAGTCAACCATATCTCTAGAAGTGTCAGAGATATCGACTTCAAATAACGTATGAAATCTACAATGAAGGAATGAATCTGATTGAGGATCAATGCTGGACTATTGCAAACAAGCTACTGATTGAAGTAGGAATGATTGCGCCAACGATCGATGCACGATGCATTGAACCAAGAATTCAATCGAGAGCTGCAATTCAATGTGCCGTTGCTGAATCAACAGCAAAAATAAGTATATGAAACATTAATGCAAGCGGTGGACAATAATACTGGTGGTCTATTCTTCCTGGACGCACATGGAGGAACAGGGAAAACATTTGCCAGTTCATTGATTTTGGCTACTATTCGATCAAGATGTGACATAGCTTTGGCTTAAGCATTATCTGGAATTGCGGCAACTCTTCTAGATGGCGGTCGTACTGCACATTCTGCGCTTAAGTTGCCACTCAATTTAAACACAATTGATACTCCAACATGCAATATTTCCCGATCCAGTGCAATGGGAAAATTGTTGATGCAATGCAAGCTCATTGTTTGGGAGGAGTGCACAATGGCACATAAGAAATTACTTGAAGCACTTAACTTCACACTGAAGGATTTTCGACGTAGTAACAACATATTTGGCGGATTGATGATATTGTTGGCAGACGATTTCCGGCAGACGTTGATGCCAATAATTCCCCGTTTAACGCCTGCAGATGAATTGAATGCTTGCCGGAAGGCATCACTTTTGTGGAATAACGTTAAAACATTATCGCTAACCACTAATATGAGAGTTTAACTTCAAAATGATCAAAACGCTGCACAATTTTCCAAACAATTGTCAGCTGTTGGAAATGGAAAATTGGCAGTTGATGCGACAACTGGATTAATTACTCTTACCAACGACTTTTGCCGATTTGTAGACTCTCAATTAGCTCTTATTGAAAATGTTTTCCCAAACATTAGTGAGAATTATCAGAATTATGCCTGGTTTAGTCAACGAGCAATTCTCGCCGCAAAGAACCATTCAATCAAAAATCGCTGGCGATTTGTTGACATACAAATCGGTTGATTCCATAACAAATCCCGATGATGTTGTAAATTATCCAACAGAGTTCTTGAATCTCTGGAGTTACAGGGATTTTCACCACATAACTTGCAACTCAAAGTTGGTTCGGTTATTATATCATATTGCGTAATTTGAATCCACCGCGACTTTGCAACGGTACTCGACTTGCGGTGAAAGACTTATGCCGAATTTGATTGAGGCAACCATTATTTACGGAAAGTACGCAGGTGAAAACGTACATATGTATTCCTCGAATACCAATGATTCCGACTGATTTTCCGTTTAACTTTAACCGATTGCAATTTCCGGTTCGCCTTGCGTTCGCAATGACAATTAACAAGTCGCAAAGCCAATCGCTTAGAGTTTGCGGGATAAATTTAGAGATATTGTTGGCAGACGATTTCCGGCAGACGTTGATGCCAATAATTCCCCGTTTAACGCCTGCAGATGAATTGAATGCTTGCCGGAAGGCATCACTTTTGTGGAATAACGTTAAAACATTATCGCTAACCACTAATATGAGAGTTTAACTTCAAAATGATCAAAACGCTGCACAATTTTCCAAACAATTGTCAGCTGTTGGAAATGGAAAATTGGCAGTTGATGCGACAACTGGATTAATTACTCTTACCAACGACTTTTGCCGATTTGTAGACTCTCAATTAGCTCTTATTGAAAATGTTTTCCCAAACATTAGTGAGAATTATCAGAATTATGCCTGGTTTAGTCAACGAGCAATTCTCGCCGCAAAGAACCATTCAATCAAAAATCGCTGGCGATTTGTTGACATACAAATCGGTTGATTCCATAACAAATCCCGATGATGTTGTAAATTATCCAACAGAGTTCTTGAATCTCTGGAGTTACAGGGATTTTCACCACATAACTTGCAACTCAAAGTTGGTTCGGTTATTATATCATATTGCGTAATTTGAATCCACCGCGACTTTGCAACGGTACTCGACTTGCGGTGAAAGACTTATGCCGAATTTGATTGAGGCAACCATTATTTACGGAAAGTACGCAGGTGAAAACGTACATATGTATTCCTCGAATACCAAT
This sequence comes from Eupeodes luniger, assembly GCA_951509635.1. Lineage (NCBI taxonomy): Eukaryota > Metazoa > Arthropoda > Insecta > Diptera > Syrphidae > Eupeodes > Eupeodes luniger. The sequence goes on along the minus strand of OX608073.1, from coordinate 95,348,759 downwards.
GATTCCGACTGATCTTCCGTTTAACTTTAACCGATTGCAATTTCCGGTTCGCCTTGCGTTCGCAATGACAATTAACAAGTCGCAAAGCCAATCGCTTAGAGTTTGCGGGATAAATTTAGAAAATCATTGTTTTTCACATGGGCAGCTATACGTTGCGTGTTCACGAGTTGGGAAACCATCTGCTTTGTTTGTGTTAACGTCGGACCAAAAACAAAAAATGTGGTTTACCAAAGAGCACTTCAATTTGCGGACAAGTATAACGCTTCGATTCAGTATTTACTTTAGATTCACTTTAATTTTTTACTTAGAGAAGTTCAACTAAATTACACTTCATTATTGTAATCGAAATGAATTCATTACTGTTGTGAAATGAAATAAAATTTTTCCGTTTCAAATATAAAACAAAAAAATAATTTTACTTCATCTTTTAATCCCCAAACGAAATGTTACAAAAAACGAAGCCATCAGGTGGCGAAACGGAGTTCGCCGGGTTTGCTAGTTTCCATATAAAATATCATTTTTCTTTTCAATAGTTATAAATAACACAAGTCTGTTAGTGCAATGTTGATGTTGAGTAGAACCACAAAACACGAAGAATCATTTTGAGATTTTGAAATATTTGCAACTTTTTTATATGAACTTTTGCGCATTTCCCCAGGCAGTAGATCCATACAAAATAAAAGCTTGTAAAACTACTACTAGTGAGCTTGTTATGGTTGCTGAGTAAAGAATTTCGATTTATTAAGGGGTACAATAGTTCATTTCATGTTCATCAGTTTTGTTTCGATTCCACAATAATGTGCCCGAAAATAACTTGAGAAATCGAGTGCCGATCAAACTATGTTTTTTTGTTATCAACTTATAGTTAGAATTCAACGTAATTGAACAAATAAATCACTTACCAAGTAAGTATTCTTTTTGTATGTATTAGTTCTCAAAATTGTAATGCCATTTTATTTTTTAACTATCTCTTAACAAGCACAATATGGCTACTAATTCGGCTTTTAGTAATACTGACATGACTCGCCACCCAGGGTGAGAGTTGTAAGCCACAAGGCTCTGGTTCTCTATGGACTGTTGCACCACCTTATTTATTTTTAATTTGATAAATAGACATTACATGAAATTAAATTACTTAACAATAATACAGGGCTTTCCGATAAACTTTATGATGTTTAAATAATATGCAGTAAGCGCGAACTTACTCCTGTATCCAAAAAATGTGTTTAAAAATAGTACCTGTATTTTAAGATTTAAAAATATATGTACATCCAAAAAAAACATAGGTTTTGAATGTCAATATTCAATTCCGAAAAATAATGCAAATATAATAATAAACAAAAGAGGCTACGACCCACACTGATAACTTCCCATTTCGTCTGCCGATTTGTCTTGCTTTAAAGGTTTGTAGGTTTTCGTGTTTTGTTAAAAAAGTTCTTAGTTGAATTATTCTAAGAAATTTTGCTCAAAATTTAACCGAATGTTAAAAACAATATTATCTATAAGATAAAATTAGTTTGAAACCATAGTCTCAAAGTTTTGAAAAGATATTTGAGTCGAAAATCAATTTTTACCAAAACCTTAAGTAATGTTTTTTATAGGTGTTTATTTTGTATAAAAAAAACTGTCAATTCGATTTTCTCAAAATTTGTCAAAAACGTTATTCTTCGTTGCATACAATTATTTTGCAGATACAATCATTTTTTGATCGTAAAATATTCGAGGTGACAATTATTTTTTTTTTCAGTTTTATAATACAAAATTTAATTCAAGTCGCTATCGTTATTTGGTTCTTGAGATATTTTGAGTTAACAAACATTTTCACCTTTTTTTAAATTGCTATGGTAAAAAAAACGCCCACTCAGTTTATTTGAGAGTATTTTCAGCATCTTTCCGCATTATTATCTGTATAACAAAATTTAATTTGAAGTCGATATTTTTACTAGTTCTTGAGCTATGGACGACGAAAAAACGTCCCGAACATACGGACGTACACACGCACGCACACACATCTCTCTAAAAATCTTTTATTTAGACTCTAGGGACCTTGAAACGTGCGTCGAGAAATGTCAAAATTTTCAATTCAACAAATCGGCCCGATTACAATAACTTCCTATGGGGAGATAAAAATTGTATTAATGATCATCGAACATACTCGTAATAAGGACAATATCAGACCTTCTAAAAAGAAATATTTAAATCGGTATTAGTGGTTAAAAAAAAAATTAAAACGAAATAACGGTTCTATTAGAGAAAATTTTAAGTTTTTGAGAAAATTCGAATTTTTTGATTTTTGACCAAAAAATTTGTATGAGGACTACTGTTAACAAAACGTGTAACGTGAATCTGATTGGTATCTTAGGGTCGAGAACAAACATATAGACAGACGTACAAAGTAGACGGACTACCTTTTTTCAACTGCCCTACCACCGCAATATTATGTTTGATGAAAATCTTGAGTTCGATTTGTTATGACCTTAAAATGGAAAACGATTTTTTTATAATAAATTTATTATGACCATTTCCTACATGTGCAGCTGTATGTATGTCCTTGATAACTTACGAATTCCTTTTTTATGATCTTGAATAGATCGTGTCATTGTATCATGTAGACCGCAGCATTTCAATGCGTCGTTTAACTGCAAATCGTTGTTTTGTATTACATAATTGCGCTGTTTTAAATTTTCAAATGCCATGAGTTGACAGCTTTAAAAGCAACAGCTACCCAAATAGCGGAAAATATGGCTCTTATTGGAAAATCATTTATTTGACTACAAAAATTCATATTTGACTAAAAACTTATCTCAACCAAGTGATGTCGAGTGTATCTACCTACATTAAGTTTAAGCTTAAGAGTAATTCAGCTGCGAAAGGAATTAACAAAAAAACATTTTATCAAAAATCGAAAAGTCTTAAAATACCTTCCTTAAAAAAAATAAAATAAAAACCAAGAAAAAAAAAAATTGACAACCCAATGAAAACCATTCACCACCACCATTAAAGGTGGCTTACCTCAAAATGTCCGGCTTCAGTGGATTGTGTTTTGCGGTTAATCCTTCTAAACGTTAAATTTTCACACTTTTTTTCGGTTTTTACATTTCAAATGATATTTAATTAAAAATAAAAAGGTTGGTTTGGCTTTGCGCTCGGTGAAAATGTGGGTTTACTGTTGTTGTTGTTTTTGTTGTTTTTCTTTGCATTATAATAAACCTTTTTGTTCCTGTGTTCTATGCCATAACCACAGTTTGCTGCGTTTTAGTCTTAATTTAGGTATTTTTGTTGTGTTCTTTAGACATCGGACGAAGGGTATACGAGGATTGTATGTTTCTTTTGTTGTTGCTTTATATTTCCTTAAGCGAAATATTGTCGTAAATAAATATAAGCTCGTCAATATTATAATTTTAAAGAAGAAAATCCATCCCAAGGCTTGATATGACGATGTTGACGGCATGCAGCATCAGTAAGCTTTTGCAGTGGATAATATTATATATAGGATGTGAGTTGAAATCCAATTATAGTCACCTTTCAACGTCATTGATATACGATCTAGTTCATAAAAGTGAGAGAATGTAAGTCCACAAAAAGCAAAAAAAAAACATTTCTTTTTATTTTAATACCGTCAAACCCACTTCATGTCATAAAAAATATATTATGGATCATAAAAAAATGGAAAAGAAATCCGTCCTGAATAAATTTTGGGAGTTTTGCAGGATAATTTTCTATTAAAAACTTTTTTTTCTGAGCTTTTCTTCCAAAGAATATCGATTTCGTGTTAAAGAAAGGAGACTTAGGATTAAATTTAAATGTAGGTATATATGTATGGTTACTATACACCTAAATAGTAAGTTAAAAATTTTAGAATCTTAAAAGGTGTTTTTCTTTTATTTATGTGCAAGGATATGGGGATAAAGTCTTTCTTCTATATATCAATGATTTTTATTTGTAAATATAGAAGACTTATACTTTTTGTAATAATTCCATTGGAAGAATTGCTACTCAGTCGTTTACATCGCTTGAGGTTTCTATAGTAGATAAATGAATGACTCCAATACTTTTTTGGATCTAAAAGTCAGACAGGTTATTAAATTCTATGTAAATATTTGACACGAAATTGTGTGCGTACTTTTTTCGTTGCGTTTGACAGGTTTTTGACCCTTCAATTTAAGTTTTTGACCCTTCAAGTTATATTTTCTATAAATCACAGCTTTCGATGATACAATAAAAAAACCATAATCCCAATCAAATGTTTATCAACACGATTAATATTTTACACAAAATAATCAAGTTCCGCGGACATGCTGCCGTTGCCGTCCAATCGTATCACATTGGGTTTTCAAAAATAAATACAGAAATAAACGTGCTAAATGAACTGCAGAATGCGTATTGACATAGATGCTGCCAATTGTAAATGAGTTGTTGTTGTTAAAAACGAATACCAACCAATTAAAGCAAGCTGCCAGGGGTCAACAAGGCTAACAACAAATTTTAGCCTCAGACAATTACACCATGCCATAATACAATATGTTGCACCCTCACTCTCTCATACCACTACTGCCACTTCTACCAACTACCATCATCGTCATCATTGGCAATTGGCCATGAAGCATAGGAATTTTCCACTTTTATTTGCATTCAAAATGGAAATTTATATTATGAACAAAAAATAAAAAAAATAATATTGTTAAAGCAATTGAAAACAAATAAATAGCTGGGGCTTATATTGGCATTTCCATTCACGCGCGCAAATATAAAGCTTTGTATAGGTATATAAAAATGGACCTAGCACAATTCTATACCCATGAACAGGGTGATGATTTAAAGCAATTAAAAAAAAAAGCTCAAAAACTGCTTGATCGTTTACAAATCTAAGACCAACAGTATCGATGCTGGTGTGCCCCAAGGCTCCATTTTTCCTCCGACTTTCTTTCTCATTTTATATAAACGATCTCTATCTCTTGTCTGCAACTTCTAATCTAACATACCATGTTTGTTCAAAGAATTGTGTCCTACTTCTTTGGATATGGACCTGCAACTATGCTAGAGATATTTCTCTACTTCTGATCTGGCTATAATTTATAAAATCGCAGATATTATCTTTTGATTTTAATCGATCTTAAAATAATTTCTTTCACAATAAAATATGCAAAATACCTGCGCGATACAATTGAGTCTACATTTTTCATCAGTTAAAGTGATGAAATTATACAGGAATTCTATTCGATTGCAGGCTGTAACGTTAAGAATAAAATCGTGTACACATTAATATGCTAATTCTTTCAACTTCTCGAACTTAAGGCTTTTTTTCTGAATCTGATCTGTCATCAGCCATATTAAAAACTCTTAATAGAAAATCTATGTGCAGCTCAAGTGTTTTGATGAAAAGTAATGATAGCCCGGTTTCAATAATTATCATATAGTTTGGTGTATTTAATCAAATTTTAATACATTTTCTACCGATTCATATTTTCTGTTACTTTCTGCTACTGCAGTAAAATCTTTGTATTTACGCTATGTAAAGTAGTAGAAAAACAGTTTTCCCATGAGAAACTTTCTGATTTGAACAATTTCATAACTTTTCATATTCAGATTGCTTGTAATAAGTACTCCAAGGTTTTATATGTTTTCAAAACTTCGATAGGTTCATAGTTGAAATGCCATTTTACGTTTTTAGCCAATATGCCAGGACCGTTTTTTAATACCATCACCTTCGATTTGTTTATATTGACCATTAAATTCCAAAACTTGCAGTATACTTCGAGACGGTTGATCATTAGTTGGAGAGTTTCTGGGGAACAAGCAAAAAGAACAACATTGTTTGCAAATAGGAGGGCTTTAATTGAAACTCCAGCAAACTCTATTCCTCCCGATAAATCAGCAATGAGATCATCAATAAACAAAGAAAACAAATGAGGACTCAAGGGGTATCCCTGTTTTAAACCCTTTGGTGTTTCAAACAAGGCGGATATTTCATCCCCATTCCACACCGTCATTCGCCTTATTCCCATTATACAAGTTTTGTATCACCGTTCAAAACTTTTTTAATTATCCTTTGCTGTAGTTAGAGCTTGTGAAATAAGGCGTTTCTTTCGATTGTTTCGAATGCAGTCTTCAAATCAACAAAAAAGACATAAACTTTCTTTTACAGATCCAAAAGAATCAAAATCAATATATTGTCGCTTGTAGAGTAAACGCTACGAGAGCCCGCCTGGCATTCTTTTAGTATTTTGCTATGGTTCATCTAAACAGCTATGCGTTCGCTTAGGATTTTTACAAGAATTTTATAAACCGTTCAATACAAGTTGTATTGGATGGTTTCAAGTCTGAAATTCATAAAATAAATGCTGGTGTTCCCCAGGGCTCCGTTTTGTCTCCGACTCTCTTCTTCATATTCATAAACGATTTCTTGTCTGCCACTTCTAATCCATTAAACTGTTTCGCTAACGACACAGTACCCTCAGCTTTTCATATTCGTTTCTAGATTCACATCTTTGTCTTTCGGATGTGGAACTTCAATAGGATCATTCATATTCTGATCTCGACTGCATTGTACAATGGGGATTTAGGAACCGTGTAGAATTTAATGCTTCAAAATCTCAATGCTGTCTCCTGTCGTTAAAGCGTAACCCACCCCCGATGCCGCTACCCATTAGTGGCACTTAGGATTTCTCCGACACGGTGCAAGAAATTTTTCACCCCTTCTGATCTGGCTGTAGTTTACAAGGCCTTCATCCGTCCAAAGCTTGAATATAATTCGCATATCTGGGCAGGTGCCCCTAAACCAAATTTAAATCTCTTGGATAGAATTCAAAAAGGCGATAGAACTATAACCGAAACATTTACATAGCCATAACACCGCCGCAATGTTTCATGCCTTTCGTTGTTCTACCGATATTTTTATAAACAGTGTTCTGTCGAATTAGCCAGTTGAATTCCACCTCTCAAACAATTCAGCCGTAATACTCGTACTTCTAGGAATGCACATCAATTCAATCTTGAGCTCAATTTCGGACGTACTGTCAAGTATAGAGATTCTTTTTTTAACCGCACATCGAGAATGTGGAATGCTTTACCCAGCTCTGTTTTTCCCTATCATTTTGATATTCAAAACTTTAAGACCAATGTGCATCGATATCTTCTTTCTAATCCTTCCCTATTTTCCTAAAGCTCGCACTGTGTTTAAACTTAAAACATGTTAAGGGTATTAATAACCCCTTGAGTGCCCGTTAATTATAAAAAAAAAATAAAAGGTATTTAAAAAGGATATTCCACGGAAGTTTTCTCGATCAAAAATATAGCCATTTTTATGGATTGGAAATATAATCGCTTCCTTGAACTGATTCGGTATGATTTAAGTTTGTAGTAAATTTGGTTTATATCACGGTAAGTTTTTGAATGAGTTTAACAGTGTTTCCATATTTTAAGAAAGAAAGAACCTGGAGCTATTTCATCTTTGAGTTTATTTATTGCTTAACATACTTCTTCTTGAAAAATATCAAAATCCAGTATGTATTTCTCAAAAACATTGGTGCATCGTTTTTTGGGTTCAAAAGTTTTTGAGAAAGATCTTTTAACACATTGTAAGAAAGCTCAACGCTGCCTGATTCGTAAGTTTTTAAAATTGAATGTTCTTAAGGTTTTCCAGAATTCCTTTAAGTCTCTGCAATGAGTCAGTTTTAAGGCCCTTACTTCACAAAACAAAGTCTTTTTCATTTAGCAGATATGTTTGTAATGTTTGTTTGTTTCGATGTAAAGTCTTTTAAGACATTGGTTATTCTCAGCCATCCAAAAGATCTTTTTCGAGCTGCCTCGCAATTCATCGTCAAAACATTTTTCAAGGTTTCTATTTTTGCATGATGCTTTAGAAAATAGCAATCTGACCATAAATTCCAAATTCCTGCTGTATAAGACTTTGGGGTCCTACCAGTACTCACTTTTATGGATCCAAGACTTGGTTGCTCTGACAAACACACTATAATCTCTTATCCGCATTGGAGCTAAAATTCTTACGGGGAATATGTAGTTGGCCGTTTGTGAGAAAAGGGAATTCCGGAGGAGTTAGTTATACAAAACATACGGTGAAGCTGATATAGACACAAATAGAAAGCTTGGTAGACTCCGGTAGGCTGGGCACGTAGCAAACATGGACGAGAAAGATCCCACCTCGTATACAAAACTTTTGTGGTGTGCGCTCATTCTAAATAACGAGAATTAATTTCATATGATTTTTCTATTTTTTGTTTGCTTATTTAGCCTTATTTTATGCTTTTTGCTACAGTTTATTTTTCTTTATTTTCTTGTTACTTATATAGTTTTAATTTATTTTATTTCGATTTATTGTATTTTGATTATTTTTTATTATTTTATTTTATTGTATTCTTTCTAAATTTCTTTATTTTTAGTACTACATCAAAAAATAGTTGAATAAAATTAACTGCACATTAATAACTAATTTAAGTTAACTTAATTTAAGAGTCACCCTTTAGAAGAAACAAAAAAGTTATCTCAACGAAACGCGCGATACTAAATATATAGTATATACTATATACGTAGATACTTCGAAAGCGCAATGGAAAGCAGATACGCACGCATTTCAATTGCAAATCTAGCATGAAAAATGAAAATTCCAATTAAAATGACTTCCAATATTTTTCCAAGTGAATAAATAAATGAGTATTTTCCGAGTTTGTTTTGTTGTCTGTTTGTTTTTCTTGTTGTTTTCGCATTTCTTGTTTCGTTGAATTGTGCTTATGAAGTGGTAAACAACAATCATTGTATAAAGGATGCAAAATAAAAAGGAAGGTCCATTCGGTCTTGATTCGTTCTTTCCAATTGTTGCAATGGAATGAGTTTTTTGTTTCTGTTATTGTTGTTGTTTTTATTGTCTATAGGTATACAAATAATATCCTGAAGCAACAAAATTGTCATTCATAGCTTGTTTGGTTCGATACACTGTTATAAGTCTAGGTATAGGTATAGGTTGGTATCTTGATTGTGAAATGATTTCGTGTTTCATGAGATACATTTATATCTCATTGGAATGAAATTTAATTAAAAACAAGGATACCTTTCTTTGATTGCGGAAACAGAGAGTTCAGTCAAATTATGTTTGAACGGTTTTTTTTACAGGTTTCAATGAACCCAAGGATCCACAGCAAAATTTTTAACTTCATCAATACTAAAAGTATATATTACATTTACATGTAGCTTGCCAGGCATTTTCCAATAAAAAAATTATTATGATAGCCCAAGAAAAGTCGTTTCACATAAAAAATAAATGAAAAATCCATTAATTTTTAAATTTAAAATAACGAGCTCTTTAAAACCAGTGAAGAGAATTTTTGTAGGTGTCGTTAATTTATTTTTATTTTATTATGGTCATCATCATGGATAAATCTTCCAGATATAGGTATACCCTAAATCTATATCGTGACAATAGAAAAATTATTGGTAATAACCCATTAGGAGAATTTGTGTTGTTTTGTTTTAACGTTTTGGTGTTTTGCTGTGCTGTGGCATTTAGAGTGTCATCATAATTCAAAATTCTTATGTTTATGGGTTTTCCCAAATATTGCCTATATCATAATATAATTTATCATGTTTTGGAGGTCGATTTGTGTTCTTTATACGTGATTCATTATATGTAAGTAGTATGTTGTTGGGTATTGATTTTTTTCGTTCTATACACAAATGTGAAAGAAAATAGATTTTAATGGGAAAGGAAATAAAGTTTTTATTTTATTTTGAGATATTTAAAACGATGAGCTATTTATTAGATTTGAAGGTTATAAAAGCAAAGAATATGGAGGCTCAATAGCTCGTAAATACCCATCAAAGAATCTATATCATTTCCCATGGATGGGTTATGGCAGGAAGTAAGGATAAGGAGCCATTTACTTATTTCAAGTCAAATCCAAATGAATCGTGTAAGAATCAATTCTTCATCATGGAAAGAGAATAACTTTGTCAATTTTTTGAAAAGGAATTTTTTCTTACCTACACCTTACCTTTTACCTTATAATTATTATAATTACACAGGTCACCTATAAATGCTTAACGTGGGGTGTGACTGTGCAAGTTTGGTAGGTTTATTCATACTTATTTAAGAAGAAATATTTTTGTCTAATAAAGTTTGCTTTTGTAGTTTTTTCCAATATATTCTATTTTTTATCCATTTTGCGGTTACAAAAGTAAACGTAAATAAAACACATATAAAACATTTTTTTTTCATGATATTTTCTTTTTATTATAAAGTTTGAACGTTGAAATTATGTGTGAAAGACTACATCATTTAAATGACCACCATGCGAATTGTTGCAAGCATCGATTCTTTTGAGGTAATTCTCAACCACTTTTTGACACATATTGGGCGGTATGTCAGCCATACCTTGACGAATGTTGATTTTTAAGTGCTCAAGAGTTAAAGGTTATTATCTGCATCAACACAGTCTTTTGCGTAGCCCCACAAAAAAAAAAGTCTAGCGGTGTCAAATCGCATGATCTTGGTGACCACTTGGTATCGCCACTAGTAGAAATTACGTGTCCTGGAAATGCCCCTCGAGTTGTGTGGCATGTGGCACCGTCTTGAGACCACATATTTTCCAAGTCGTATTCTTCAATAGCAGGTAAAAAAAGCCGGTTATCATATGACCGTACCTCTCCGAATTGTCGAATTCCAGCCCTATACTTTTGAAACCGCAAAATTTTTAGGAGGATTGTTTGCATTTTAAAAAAAATTTTGTGTGTAACGAATAAAAATAGTAACAAATAGAGGCTAGAGGTTTTTAGATTTTTCCAAAAACTATTGCTTATCAGTTTTTTTGTTGTTTTTGTAGGTTTTCGTGTTTTGTAAAAAATGTATGTAGGTATGTATGTATGTATATAATACTATACGACAACATATTACATAAGGTAAAGAATTAAGTTTTATTTCAATAAATTTTCTTTTTCCAGATATATTTTAGTTGAAAACAAATTTTTAAAAAATTTTAGTAGCATTTTTTGAATGTTTTTCTGAGAAAATTATGTGATGTCAACAACAAATTTTGCCAAATTTTAGAAGTGTTTTTTTTTTAGGTTTTTATTCCTTGTAAAAAAAATACGCCTAACCGTTAATGAATCGATAAGCCCAGTAAAAATTGTTAATATTGTAAACCTCAAAGTGTCACCAAAGCGGGTGCAACAAGTTTTAAAAGTTGAGACAAGTATTGAATATGTGAAACACGTCCCGAAATCAAAACTTACATCAGGTCAAAAAGCGAACAGATTGACTTTCGCTGAAAAATATCATTTTTTTTTTTTCGAATAAGAAAAAATTGAGGAGGTCCAGAAGGTTGCCAACAATTTCGGCATAATAAACGAACCGAAAAGCAGCTCGCAAAAAAAATGCTCTCAATTTTGAAGTTGGTACACAGCCCCGTCGAGAGGAGGGGAAAGGGGGGGAAACCCCCCGGGCCCGGGATTTTCTAGGGGCCCGTAAAATTGAAAGCAATGAAGAGAGTGTATTTTTTTAATATACTCTATATTTATCATCAACATACCTATTCCCACTTATTTTTAGGGGCCCGAAAATTTTAAATCATTCATGCTTACGCAATCGGGCCCCTGTTTGCATGTTATCGACTTCAATCTATCACTCACAAGATTGCCGATCTGGGCCCCTGATTATTATTGGCGTACATTTTTGTTAATATTTAATGAAAAATTGGGCAACTCTGAACTATTGAAAGAAAGTTATAATAAATTTTTGCGTTTTTCTTATTTAATTTAACGTAAATTTAAAATTTATTTTAAGGGGCCCGGCAACTTAAAACAAAACACAAATATTTATTTCGGTTTCTGTTTTTATAAAGTTTCTTTTCTTCTATTTTTGTTTCTGCTGGGAACGAAATTTTTGATTCGGTTACGGGGGACCGGAAAATCCCACGCAAACGTTTTTCAATTGTGGTTTTCGTAATATTAATTAATTAATATTTTGAATAAGTTGTTTACTAAAGATTTGAAGGATATCAAATCACTTCAAAGTGTGTATATAACGAAATGTTGTACTGCCGCAATCACATTATTTGGTGATGTTCAAAAGTGATTCAACTTGTTTAGCAGCAGTGCACAACGTTGGGAAAATCTTAAGAAAAATGTGGCCGGATCCCTTCACACACTTTCCGATACAAGATGGCCAGCTAAAATTGAGGCAGGGAAACCATTTGCAAATCATCTGAAAAACCTTACAACATCATTAGAAGCCTTAGTTGATATTAATTTAACTGCTAAAGCTCGAAGAGATGTAAATGGCGTTTTAAAATATATGCACAAATTTGAATGCGTCCTGATGTCTTCGATTTGGTGCAAGGTTCTTAGCATTATAAATGAAAGAAGTATCATTCTTCAAGCCAGAAACATGACTATTGACGTTGAAATTCGAAATCTCGACAACTTGATCTCCGATTTGAACATTATTCGAAACGGATGCGATCAAATTTTATCTGAATGCAAAGCAGTTGCTACTGGATTGGGGGATGTTCCAGAATCGTTTCCATCGAACTGAAAAAGGCAATTAAAGAGACATTTCGTAGAACATCGAGGAGCCGGAATGCAAATTGAAACAGACGCAGAAATAAATTTCAAGAGAAACACCTTTTACGTCATAGTTGATTCAAATATATTTCGAATTTCTCGTCGTTTTGATACGATGAAAAATTTGAATCATTTTTATGGCAGTTTTCAACAATGGACAAAATTGAGATTAAAAACTCCGCTACAAGGGTTATTTAAAAGCATAACTCGTATGTGTCTCAAGAGTTGAAAGAAGAAATAATTCATCTGAAACACATTTATGAAGCCAATTTTGAAGCAGAACTTCCGCCATTGAGTTTGTTCAATTCTATTTATTCCCAGAACTTGGAGACGATTTTCCCCAACATTTGTGTTGCTCTCTGTGTGTTTTCCACCATATCTGTAATCTTAGCTAGTGCCGAACGTTCATTTAGCGCCCTTGCCAGAACAAAGAATTTTGATCGTTCGTGCTCATCACAAGATCGTGTTTCTGGACTTGCTACACTATGCTTTGAAGCACCTTTGTCAAGGAAATTGAATTTCGATGCAATTATAAGTTGTTTTGCAGCCCAGAAAGCTAGGAAAGCTCGTTTGCAAAAAGAAAATATTTCATTGAATGCAAACTAACTTTAATGAAAACTTTGTAATAATATTTTAATATAAAGTAAAACCATAAAGAGTATTTAATGCAAACCTTTTAAAATACATAGTTTTTTTAAAGACAAATTTCAAATATTTTAATTCGCTCTATTTTATTTTCATAGTAGGTAATAGATCTACATGCTTATTTTTTTTAATAGTTAATGGACCGTATTATCAGTTACTAACATGTCGTTGGCAATATCGAATTGAATGTATGATTCGGTTCGAAATCTGATCTACTCGCATGTAGAATAATTTTCTATCCATCCTTAATTTCAACTAAACTGGACGATACCCGTGAGATTGATTTGATGATTAACACTTTTTTTCGGTTCACTTTATTATTATTATTATTTCCGTCAATTCCAACCAATTTCATTCTAGTCGTAAATGAAATTAGAACGTACCATATCAGTAGGCATGAACTTTGAGAAAAAATGGTAACAAGGGGGGGGGCCCGAGACTTTTCCGTCCCGGGCCCGGAATTCCTCTCGACGGCCCTGTTGGTACATTGATGGTTTGGGGTGCCATAAGCTAGTGTTTCTACCAAAATAAATTCCCAAAAATATACGGATGTATCTTTCACAAGGATAATGCTGCTATTTATGTTTCAAAATATACAAAAGAGTTTTTAAATAAGCAAACTATTAACTCATTGCACTGACCTCTTTCCAGTCTTGATTTTAAACCAATTTAAAAAGTTTGGGCAATTTTAATAAAAAACGTTTAAAAAAAAAAAACGTTTATTTTACACTATAAATTATAAGACAAGAGAAGTTCAAGAAAAGTGAGCCAAAATTAATATGTGTCAAATAAAATCATTAATAATTTCAATACCACGACGACGGTGATGTCTACTAGATGTTATTCAATGAAAATGATCAAGCACCAAATATTGAATGCCTTCTTAAAAGCTTTAAGTTTTACTAAGAATTCCTTAAAAAAAAATGGCCTTAACATTATTTCGTTCTGAAAAAAAAAAAATAAACCCATCAAAATTATAAAGTAAAGTCTAATTTTTCATATTTTTGTTTTTCCTTATAAGTTAAGTTGTTAAGATACTAAAAGTAAAATTAGTTTGTTAAAATCCAATAATAAATTAAAAAAAAAATGTATTTTGCGTTTGTCCTTATCATTATTTCCTAGAGCGTAGATTCGAGTAGTTGAAAATACCAAAAACAAAAATATATGAAATTTAAGATTTTAATATAGTAATAAAATTGTTTTATTTGAAAAAAAGGACAAATAATTTAAAACAATTTTGTAAACAGATCATAATTTTACGTTATAAAGACTATCGGTCTATTCTAATTTGATATTCATTTGACAACGATAGTGATAGATTTTGGTTTATAATGTTAAAAGAAAAAAATCTATTTTTGTGTTCGAAAAATGCCTGACTATATTTATAAATATTGGCAGTCTTACCTTTCGCTTGATACTCATATCATCTATAATCGCGATGACAAAAATTCTCATCAAAATAATGGTTTTTTGAGATGGTTGGGTAAGCATACATATATTTCCTGAATCCTGAATAATTTTCGTAATCCTGATGAGATAGGTAATTTGAGGATCGCGTCCCTTACTACAAGAGCCTTGAGTATAAGCTAAGCACAAGTCCAAAGACCGGCGTTATACTCAAGCCTTAGACGTAAAAAAAGGAAGCTGGGATGCAACCCACACTGATAACTTTCCATCCCGTCTGTTGATTTGTCTTGCTTAAAAGTTTGTAGGGGTTCGTGTTTTGTTCAAAAAGTTGTCAGTTGAATTATTCTAAAAAAATTTAAAATTCGCATATGATGAAATAGTTTCATTTCAAAATCTAAAATGAAAATGAAAAACAATTTTTACCAATTTTTGTAGCATTTCTTAAAAGTCTTTATTCCTTATATAAATAAATAAAAATTATAATGAAATTAATTTAAATCAATATATTCTATTATTCTATTACGGAATATCGAGAAACGAACATCAATTTTTACCAAATTTGCGTAATATTTTTGGTAGATTGTGTGTTTTTTATGAAAAAAACAGACTGTTGGATTTTTATACAAAATACAGTGAATGTCAAAAGCAATATTTTCTGTGAGATAAAATAATTTTGAAGCCAATATTTTTAATTTTTGAAAAGATATTTGAGTCGAAAATCAATTTTTACCAACTTTTATTAATTTTTTTTAGGTTTTTATTTTTCCTAAAATTTTACCGTATATTAAAACAATGGGTCATATGCTAAAAGATGAGAAAGTTCTCAGAGTCAGAGCTGACGAGCTTGAACTCGCATGTGAGTACGAGCAGACTCGGACTCGGACTCAGTTTCATTTGCAAAAAAACGAATTCACTCTCTACAGTTCTGACTCAGTGATATGAGAACGATCTCAAAGCTCTTTGCATACACTTGCACTAGTTAAAACAGTAGTTTCTGTGCGGTGCTTGAATCCATAAAGTCGTCTTCATTTAAATTCTTTGCAGAGTTATGTAGGACAAAAGAAGAAGTGATTAAGCATGGAATGGTATCTTGATTTACTTGAACTTTATATTGCAAAATCGGAAAACATTGCCTTATTTGTCAGAAACATCTTTCTATTATCACTCTTTCCTTTGTTAGAACAGTATTAAACTTACGTTCGGCATCGTTACTTGTTTGTTTAAATGGTGTAATTAACCAAGGCGTTATGCCACACCCTTCATCGCCCAGTAATATTGCTGAAGAATTATTGTTCATATGATTAAATAAGAAACAATTTTTCAAAATACGGGTATAGTGGACTGATCCTGACCAGCAAACGTCAATGCTTGTAAATTTGCATCCGCGTTGCACGTGTCTGTACATTTCTTGAGTAGTATCCTTTGTGGTTGATGTACTCCTCGTGATGATAGATTGTTTTCCTTATACGCACATGTCTATATATTTCTTCAGAAGTGTGTGGGAATATGATCCAATCAGTTGCATGGCTTGCAATTTTTGTTTCGACTTGCTGTAGCACTACAAATATCGTTGATTGATTGTCACCAATGTCTTCACCAACACCGCTTTTTGAAATCCAGGATCTCCTACAGAAAAATCCTAATTTTTTCAAAGCACCACCGCGTGTTTCCAGGGTTGGGCACAAAAACTCATCTGTCCATAATTGCACACCTGTTTCACTAAATCTTTACAATTTTGGAAAATCTTCACCAATTGAACATCTTCTATTTTTGTAAACCCGATTTTTAACAAAATTATTTAGAAACTCTGCCATTTTGATAGTTGTTTATCAACTGAGTAAGAGAAAACCCATCCTCAACAATTTGTGAAATAGATCTCAAGCAATCGAGCGTTTGCTCATCCTTTTGCATATCAAAACTAGAACTTTCTCACATAGAGCTTTCGTCGAGAGATCGATCTCAACACTTTGAGTTCGATCTCACAGCTTGAGATCGATCTGGGTCTCGGTATTATTTTTGCAATACCGCTCTTAGAAAGTTCTGAGAAAAGTGAGTAAAGAGCTTGAACTCATCTTTTTGCAAATAAGATAAAATTAGTTGGAAGCTATAGTAGTATAAATAGGTAACTCCTGCGTCCTGATGGCATGCATGCATGCATGCATGCATGCCTGCTGGTATGATTTCCATACAAATGCATGCATTCCTTTGACCCAGTTGTTACATAGGTTTTTTTCGTACTAAATGTTGCATATTTGTCGTAAAAGCATTGCATACTTTGCCCCTGAACTATGTTTTTTGTACTAAAATAGCATATTTGTTGCTTAAGCCTTCGTGAACTATGTTTTTTTTGTACTAAAATAGCATATTTGTTGCTTAAGCATTGCATACTTTAGCACTGAACCACTGAATGAGTGCGGTTTTAGGTTCTGGTTTTTCGTTGTGGGTTCTTACGTATGCTTAGCCAAAACATTGAATACCGAACAATGTTTTTTTTTTGGGTTTTGGTATATGAGAGCGAACGAAACCAAGACACTTAATCTAGTAAGAACAAAGCAAGTTAGTTGGATATTTATGTCCATTGTTTTCCATACAAATTTCTTCCCTATGATGAGCGAATAAAGTCAGCCTTAGTAAAAAGAAGTGAAACAGTTTGTATTTTTGTAAATTTCAGCTCAAACGTTGATCCACGTTGATATGTTTTCTCTAACGCATAAGAGCCTCCTCAGTAGTATAAATAGGTAACTCCTGCGTCCTGATGGCATGCATGCATGCATGCATGCATGCCTGCTGGTATGATTTCCATACAAATGCATGCATTCCTTTGACCCAGTTGTTACATAGGTTTTTTTCGTACTAAATGTTGCATATTTGTCGTAAAAGCATTGCATACTTTGCCCCTGAACTATGTTTTTTGTACTAAAATAGCATATTTGTTGCTTAAGCCTTCGTGAACTATGTTTTTTTTGTACTAAAATAGCATATTTGTTGCTTAAGCATTGCATACTTTAGCACTGAACCACTGAATGAGTGCGGTTTTAGGTTCTGGTTTTTCGTTGTGGGTTCTTACGTATGCTTAGCCAAAACATTGAATACCGAACAATGTTTTTTTTTTGGGTTTTGGTATATGAGAGCGAACGAAACCAAGACACTTAATCTAGTAAGAACAAAGCAAGTTAGTTGGATATTTATGTCCATTGTTTTCCATACAAATTTCTTCCCTATGATGAGCGAATAAAGTCAGCCTTAGTAAAAAGAAGTGAAACAGTTTGTATTTTTGTAAATTTCAGCTCAAACGTTGATCCACGTTGATATGTTTTCTCTAACGCATAAGAGCCTCCTCCAATTAGTAATATGCATTCTGTGGACAGCTTTGAGTATCTTATCGGTAAAAAGACCAATAAGAAAAAAAAAATAATTTTCAAGTATTTTGTATAAAGGAAGCAGAACGAGAAAAATTGTATCTTACCATATATTCGCCAAGATCCGCTACGATCCTATCACCCCACCGTGTCGTAACCTTTCGCAAGGTTTAAATGTTATATTTTAGACCTAATTCCAACTCCGATAGCTTCTTTGTTGGCTTGAATCCACTGGCTAGGGTTAATGAATTTGCTTCAAAAGCAGCGAAATCATCCAGAGAAAAAACATAGTATTCTGCTTCATCGGGGATAGGAAAGTAGTCATATACAGGATATGATCCTAAATGTCGTATTACACATTGCAAAAGGTTTCTTTGGGGTGAAAAGTAACTAATGGAAAGAAGTATTGGGATGATAATGCATGCTTATATCATATTGATTGCTAATAGTAGAACACTAGAGTTTTTCACCGCATTCATTCATTTGGTTACCCTTATCATAAATTTATATTGTTCACACTTGGGGTATCATCGGTGTAAATAAGGAAGCAGTAGGATAAATTTATGTATGTATTGTGATCATCATGAATACATATTTTAATTGTCGGCATCCGTCCCTATAGATAAAATAATGTGTTGACCTTATTGACGTACATTTGTATTACGCAATAAAAATAAGCCCTGGACCATTTTTTAAGATTTTAATGATAAATGAATGATATGATGGTAGTGAGGTATTAGGCTTTTGTTACACTAATTATTACCTCAATCCAGGAAAAATCCTAAAGCAATAGATATATGTAGATGGTCAAGTCCTATAAGCCAGATGAGTAACATGATGGTAACGATGTATCAGGGTCTTGATATATCAATGCATGTGTTATAATCGTAAATTTTAATTGTCGACATTCATCCTTATAGAAATGTAGTGCTAACCCTATTTAAATTTTTTTAAAAATATTTTTATTTCCGTTGCCTTTAAACAACCTCAAAATGTATTCCATTTAAAAATTCTAAAGCATCAGATTGCTGTTTTGAATAATAAAGTTAATTAGGTATATAATTCGTCACAAAACATTAATTCAATGCCTTGATAATGGTTTGGTGCTTAAGAAAATTCATAGAGTGATGCAATTCAAACAATCTCAATGGCTGAAAAAAATATATTGATTTAAACAATGAACTAAGAAAAAAAACTACCACAATGTTTGAAAAGGATCAGCGTAAACTTTGCAATAATGCTGTATTCGGAAAAACTATGGAAAATGTAGACAAACGAAAAGATGTTCGAATTGTCGATTCAATAGAAAGCAAAGGCACCCATCTCGGTAGTCGCGCTCTTATAGCTAAACCTAATTTTCATAGCATATTAGAATTTTCGAAAACCATGGCTGCTATTCAGTTAAAACGAATTTACAGTGTATAGGTATAATAAGTCTATATACTTAGGCTTTTGGGTTTTGGAGATTTCAAAGTATAAAATGTACGACTTTCATTATGCATACATGAAACCTAAATTTACTGACAACCTACATCTGGCCTATATGGATACCGATTCATTTATTTATAAAATAAGAACAGATGATTTTTAGAATGATATAAGAAATGATATAATAGATAAATTTGATACTTCATCCACCCCAAAACCGCTACGGTATTGCCCCAGCTCAATGTGAAAAAGTTAGGATTTATGAAGGATGAAAATAATGGTAGAATAATGAAGGAATTTATAGGATTAAGAGCTAAAATGTATAGCATAGACATAGAAGATGCAGCACTAATAAAAAAGGCTAAGGATGTTAAATCAGCAGCTGTAAAAAAATGTCTTTACAAAATTATAGAGACTGTTTGCTACACAAACAAAACTTCTATAGTAAAATATTGAACTTTAGATCTAAACACCATACTATATACACCGAATGTATAAACAAATTAAGTTTAAGTTGTTCTGATGACAAAAGATTTATATGTACCAATAATATAAATACACTAGCTTGGGGTCATTATCGAATAGCACTTGAAATGAAATGTAAAACTGATCTTGTGGCAGTGTCCCTAAAATTTAATAAAAAAATAAAAAAATATTAAACAAATTAACATGTCTTTTTACTTAACGATTCTTTTCTCTCTTCACTCATATGGACCATCTTTTCTGAAAAAACTTAACTCTTTTTTTAACATTATGTTCTGTTCATGATTTTGTTCAGTTTCCTATGGTGATTTTTGCGTTCCGAACGTGAATTTTACGTTTTTGCGTTTTAACGTGAACGTGAATTTTACGTTTTTTTGCGTTTTAACGTGAATTTTACGTTTTTTTTTTTGCGTTTTAAGGTGAATTTTACGTTTTTTTTGCGTTTTAACGTGAACGTGAATTTTACGTTTTAACGTGAATTTTACGTTTTTTTGCGTTTTAACGTGAACGTGAATTTTACGTTTTTTACGTTTTAACGTGAACGTGAATTTTACGTTTTAACGCGAATTTTACGTTTTTGCGTTTTAACGTAAGTTCTTATGATGTATCTACCTATTTAGGTATTTATTAAAAGAGAGACCTTCCTATCAACAATTTTGAATGATCAAGGGTATAAGCAAATGTTTACTTTTTATAAGGTAAAAGACTTTATTTGGATCTTTATTTTTAGAGAAGTATTAGCATTTGTAATTGTACTTACATAAATTTGATGTCTTTGTCTCAGTCTAAAAATATATCTATGTAAATTCTAGCAAATCCAATTTTTGTATGCCAGAGCAAAGTTTTTAACTTAGGAAAAATTTGTCTATAAATTTGAAATAAACATAACGTTTTACTACTGTTTTAAAATATACATACGTACGTGCACTTTTGACTAGCAAAATAGGGGTCTTTGTCTCTTCGTGTAGGAGGTAGAGGCAATTTTAGAACGAATCAGTTCAATTGACAAACCAAGACTATTTAAAATATTTCCTCTATTTTTAAATTTAAAAATGTACCTGTAAAGCTTGTTTCCAAAATTTGATTTGTCAAAAAAAACCTTAATGTTTCAAAATTCTTATTTGAAAATCTTTAGAGCAGTTTACTTTTTAAATTAATTTTGTACACATACATTTTTTCAATTTTAGTTAAAATATATATTTTTGGTATGCAGTTATTTTGTACTAATTAATATAAAGTCTCGTAAAAACTAATGACCCATTTTGGATACATCGAATTTTGAAAAAAATCTAAAAATATAGCCAATATAAGAGCTTGTGTATAAAAAAACTATTGAAATCAGTTGATTTGTTCTTGAGAAAACTTAAAACCAAAATAACGTGGGGTACCCTTCTGAAGCAATACAAAAATCTATCGGCTTAAGCAACACATAGATGCCTGCCTAAATATAAACCATATTTACATATATGTTGTTTATGCCCTCTGTAAGGTCCGAGCTTTTTTGTCTACATTAATTTGTTAAAAATGAAGCAAAAAGAAGAATTTATATAATATAAATAAAAGCCATACATTTCATATTAAAAAAAGATCTTGGTGTGAGATCTTATATAAACAAAATACAAATTGGATGAATTAAATTAATTTGAAGTCAATATCTTCTATTGTTCGCGAGATTTCTAGAACCGAACATAATTGTTTACCAATGTTGCGTACTATTTTTTGTAGATTTTAATTTTTTATGAAAAAACTGACTGTTGGACTTTTATAAAAAAAAATCACTGTGAGATTAAATTAGTTTGAAGCCAATATTTTTAATTTTTGTAAAGATATTTGAGTCGAAAGTAATTTTTTACCAACTTTTAGTAATGTTTTTATTTTTTGCAAGAAAACTATCAATTCGATTTTTCTCAAAATTTAAGTGAAAGTTGAAAACAATATTTTTGTTCGTAAAATATTCGAGGTGACAAATATTTTTGTTCAGTTTTTTTTTGATAAAAACCGTTAATTTGATTTTTTTTTCCAAAAAATATACTAGTTTTGTATCGCGTTACAATATACATACATATAATATAAAATTTAATTCAAGTCTCTAGCGTTATTGGTTCGTGATATATTTAGGGTTAACCAAAACTTTCCCCTTTTTTTAAATTGCTTTGGTAAAAAACCACTCACTCAATTTTTTTTAGAGTCCTTTCTGCATCTTTCTGCATTATTATCTGTATAACAAAATTTATTTGAAGTTTATATCTCTATTGGTTCTTGAGCTATGGACGACGAAAAAAACTTCCCGAACGTACGTACACACGCACGCACAGACATCTCTCTAAAAATCTTTTATTTCGACTCTAGGGACCTTGAAACGTCGAGAAAACGGACCGATTACAATAACTTCCTATGGGAATTTAAGAACGCTTAACGCGAATCGGCTCTTACCCTTAATTTCCAAATTTTAGGTCAATCAACCTAATCACAAAACTTGCCTACCTATATGAAGCAAGTAAAAAAATTAATTTAATTTTCTAAATTGTGAAATTAAGTCTTAAATTGACTTTAAATATCTGAAGAATCCTTCATCTTTAACAAGGTTATAACACCAAGGTTGTGAAATAACATGAGTAATTATCATTGATATAATTTTGCGTTTATTGTTAAAAAATTATTGGTTGGTAAGTGCCACAAAAAAAAAAAACTGCGAAATCGTATAAAAGAAAATTTCAAATCAATACAAAAATACATACTTCGACACTACATTTACGAAACTAGGTATAATTACTAATAGTTAATAAGTTAAAAAAAAACTTTCAATTGGATTTTCCTAAGAGTCACACATCTTAAAATAGAAGAGATGACAAAATTGTATTAAAGGTACCTACAACAGCAGACAACATGTACCTACCTACCTAGCTAAATATAAACTAATTTTTTTTTTTTTGGTGTTTATGCCTAAGGTCCCAGCTTTATTGTTTACATTTATTTATTAAAAATGATAAAACAAAAGGAGGATTGGAACATAAAAAGACACAAGTTTCAATTATCAAATGAATCAAATTATCTGAACCAACATAAAGAATGCATTTTTGTTTTTATTTTTATTTCAAACTACATAGGTATTTATAAATACTGTACCTACCTATCTACTAATCTCAAACAAAATGCTAAGTGTACGGATATTATCGCACTGTCCAGATACTAGTAGGAATTCCCTATGAAATTTCATAAATTACCTGCCTACCTATACCAATAACTTTTATATCTAAAATTTGAATTTAAAATCAAACCCACATCCTGAAAAAAAAATCACCTACCAATTGATATTTATCTACAAAAAAAAAAATTTAAAGGTCAAACAAATCTAATCTTTAAATATTGCAGAAACCTTAAAACCAAATAAAAGCAAAATACCCCCCAGCCAAAATATACATAACTATAACCAAACGTATAACTACCCCCATATGTTTCTTCTTCACAAAAATCGCATCGTATCTTCGTATACATAATACAACCATTTTTCATATACAAAGATCGTACACAGGGAGAAGCAGAGTCATGAATGTAAATGCAAAACAAAAATCGGTATAAGATCTTAAACAACTGATGTAAGCATACAAAAATTTCGTTCATCCCCTTATTAGACACAATATTAAAACATTGCTGTTTTTCATATAAAAATGCATTGATAAAAGGAAATTACAAAAACAAATTCACCCCGGTGCACCGGTGTTCTAGAACCCTGGTGATGCCGGTGCACCGGTGCATCGGTGCAGCACCGGTATTTAGCATGAACGTAAAAACGTAAAATTCAGTCACCAGCACCGAACCTCTTCTATCTTGGGATCTTTTTAAATCACGTGCACCAATTTTCGTCATAGACTGCAGACATCAAAATGAGACTATGAAAACAGGGCCTATCGACATTCGCTTGGAGATGAGAACATCCAAAAATATTCCTCCAAACACATCAGTTTTTGTCTAATGCTGCATGACAGAATTATTGAATATAATCCACTTGATCAAGTTGTTAACAGGATTGTTTGAAAATTAAATTTAAGTAAAATTTTTAAAAAATGTTATTATTAGCTGTAATACCTATAGAATGTTTGAAAATTTACTGTTTACTCAAGTAACAACAAAAAAACAAATGTACTTTTCAGTTACCCATTTAGAACAAATAAAAAAATAGCAATAATATCCAACTAACTTGCTTTGTTCTTACCAGATTAAGTGTCTTGGTTTCGTTCGCTCTCATATACCAAAACCCAAAAAAACATTGTTCGGTATTCAATGTTTTGGCTAAACATACGTACCAGAACCTAAAACCGCACTCATTCAGTGGTTCAGTGCTAAAGTATGCAATGCTTAAGCAACAAATATGCTATTTTAGTACAAAAAACCTAGTTCAGGGGCAAAGTATGCAATGCTTTTACGACATATATGCAACATTTAGTACGAAAAAAACCTATGTAACAACTGGGTCAAAGGAATGCATGCATTTGTATGGAAATCATACCAGTAGGCATGCATGCATGCATGCATGCATGCCATCAGGACGCAGGAGTTACCTATTTATACTACTAGCTATAATCTCAAATTTTTGAAAATATATTTGAGTCGAAAATCAATTTTTACCAACTTTGATTAATTTTTTGTAGGTTTTTATTTTTTATTAAAAAATACTGTCAATTCGATGTTTCTCAAAATTTTACTAGATGTTTTGGAGATAAAATCATTTTTTGTTATTAAATTTTTCGAGGTGAAAAATATTTTTTTTCAGTTTTTTTGATTTATTAAAAAAAGCGTTTAATGGAATTTTTCCAAAAATATATTTGTTTGGTACCACGTTATAACATATAATATAAAATTTAATTCAAGTCTCTAGCGTTATTGGTTCGCGAGATATTTAGGGTTAACCAAAATGTTAACCTTTTTTAGAATTACTATGGTAAAAAAACCACACACTCAATTTTTTTGAGAGTCCTTCATGCATCTTCCTGCACTATTATCTGTATAACAAAATTTATTTGAAGTCGATATCTCTACTGGTTCTTGAGCTATGGACGTCGAAAAAAACGTCGCGAACGTATGGACGTATACACGCGAGCACAGACATCTCTCCAAAAATCTTTTATTTCGACTCTAGGGACCTTGAAATGTAAAAATGTTCAATACGACAAATCGGACCAATTACAATAACTTCATATGGGAAGTTAATAAGAGGGGAGAAAAACTTCTTACTTCGCCTTAAGAAGTATTACGTAAAAATAAGGTAATTGCGTTTGTTGCTACTTTATTCACTTAATATAACAGACAAAATGTCACAAAATTATCAAGCTAAATTCTCAATTTCAAAAAAAAAAAAAATTCCAAGTATGACAAACATTTTCGTCAAATTTAAACTACAGAAGCTGTCACACCTAATTATTCAAATCATATTTCCGTTCTTAAATATACATACACCGTTACTGTTAAGGTACAGTGTTTTGCATGTGGTGTCAAGTTTTTTGTGAAAACCATGGACCACATTTTATTCCAAAACAAGCTCTCACCCATTTCCAAAATATCAACATTTTTACATAATTAATTATACAAGAGACAAAAGGATATACCACACTCACACACTTAAATTCTTAGCCAACAGAGGAAGAGTTAAAATGAAAAACGATGTGCGAAATCTCACTCTCTAACTTTGTATCTTTTATATACTCTAAATGAAACGTATATTTTATCAAATTCTTACATCTGCACCGGAAAACACCGAACTATGCAACAGTGTATAAATATTTCTGATGCAGTTCAGTTACTAGAATATATACTCGTAAACTTCCCCTAACTCTGTAACTTTACAACCATAAATTATTATTAATTTATTTTTCTCTCATTTTTATTTTGAAATTCTTATCACAGACGATTATATGGTTGCAAAAAATACATATATCCAAAGTTTCTTCCATAATAAAGTATTATAAGATAGAAATAAATCATGAATTTCCTGCTTTTGGAAATATATTAAATTTCCGTTTATAGGTATGTACGAGTCGAGTATATATACGACGAGCTTCCTTATATTGTTTCAGAAATCTTTATGTACGCCAAAAGAATTCAGGGAAACCAAAGTAAGCCAGCCAATATCCATACATATATAAGATCGTGTTGTTGTTGTTGTTGCAGAACTAGGTTTACATGAGAAGAGAGCAAGAGATAATGCAAAAGTAGGTTAAAAGTGTTTGCCAGGTCGAAAACAAGAACAGAAAAATAAAAATTAAAATGAAAATAGGAAAGGTAAAAGTAAAGAAACCGTCAGGTATTATATCAACAGCAACCAACATTTCACTTAAATTAAACAAGAATAAACCTTTGTAGGTATTAGAGCTGTCTATTATATGTATATATGTAACTGCTACCTACTCAAGATTCAAGACTGTAAAATTGAATTCATCAGTTGGTAGAACATCCATTTATATGTACAAACCTCCCACCTGAAGGAAATTGTCGGGAATGAAAATATGAAATGATTTGATTTAATTATGAAAATTGTTTGTAATTTTATTTATTTTATTATTTCCACATGGATTGTGTGTAAGTGTAATATTATAATGAAATTACGTGTGTAGTATGTTTTTTTTAATGGATTAACTTCTTGAGCTTACACGCTGATTCATCACTTCCCAGGAAACGGTTTTTATTTTTGGATTAAATGTTACATACGTGTACTCTTTCGCTTCTCAACTGATTGAATTAAAAATTTTAAGCTATTTTGGGATCATTTGGAGTGTTTTCATAGGAATTGAAATGAGTGAAATTGAAATAATTATGACTGTTTAAAATTTTTCGTGGAATGCTTTTTAAGTCTTATTGTTACATTGATTTCAACTAATAGCAAACCACCCTCCCTCAAGAAATTTGTTAAAACTTTTTATGTGGAAAAAGTTATGTAAATCATAATTTTTTAGTAAATAACTTTTAATTAAGTGAGGTAAATAAAATATTGTCATTACATTTTAAGCTGATTGACTTTTTTTGACCTAGGGTTATTTTTGGGTTATAATTTATAACCCAATTTATAATTTTTCGTTTGTATATTATGTATTTGGAAGTTTATTCTAAAAACACACTGTGAATTTTAAACATTTTTAAAAGTCGGGTTTTCATAGGGGGAAGTTCCGAAGGTAAAAAGCAATTTCCCATATCACAAGTTTAAAATATTATTTCAATTACCTTAAAAGGTTAAAAATATGGTAATTAGTGCAAATATATTTATTTTTGTCTGAAAGATGAATAATGCAAATAGGTAACCATAAAAGAAAAAGTCCAAAAGGGTCAAATCACACGATCTTGTTGGCCAATCCATCTTGCCAATCGAAGCCATGAAATCGCTCGATATCGATTGTGTCTTGAGCACGTGTGGAACATAGCGCCATCCTGTTCAAACCATATGTCTTCGGTGTCGAAATCATCCAAGAAGTTGGTGTATCATCGACCTTTATCGATCTCATTTAACGGTAATGGTCTGGCTACCATCATTTTCGAAGAAGTACGAATCGATGATGCCTTTAGTTCAAAATCCACACCAAACAGTATAACTTTATTTTCACTGACACTTTGTGAATCTAGCGTGGATTGGTGTCGTCCCAAATCCGTCAAATCATCGAAGTATTGACCTCATCGATAAAGACGATTTTTCGACCAAAATTTGAATCAACTTTCAACTGCTTGAAAATCGAATGGTATGGTCGTTTAGTTTAAGCCTCTGGGTCAGTTGGATTTTGTATGGTCGAGGTCCCAAATCACGATGCAAAATTTACCATGTGAGCCACGCAGAATTGATTGCCTCGGACACTGCTGCACATTTTCTCAAACAGCGGCGATGTTTTCAGCAGATCTTGCGTTTCGTTGGCAAACGGGTGTTGGCTGATTATTCACCGAGCCGTTGGACTCAAATTTGGCCAACAAACGTTAAATAGTCGACTTGGAGGGACGACCATGTGCCCCATAAAAAGGTCCCAATGCGTGCATCGTTGCTACTAGATAACAAATTTTTTTGATAATAAAATTGTATCATTTCAACGTCTTACTAGACGCTGTAACTTGCCATTATGATTTATCTTTAGTGACTGATTAATAAAAAATATTTTGACAACAAGTAAAAGAAACAAAATTGATCCCTGTTAAAATCAATCCGTCATTATTGAAAAACCCTTCGCATATTTCTAGAAAACATCTAAATAAAGTGCTATCAATTTTTGTATAGACTTCTGACTTATTGCTTTTACGAGTATTATTTGTTTTGTCCTTTTTTCTTTGGCTTTGTTGCCATGACAGAAAATAAAACAACCGCTGTTGAAGAACTCACTTAAAACAATTCACGCATTTTGCATCTTTGTGACGGGTCTTCTACTTTTAGAAAGTCTAATTC
This sequence comes from Eupeodes luniger, assembly GCA_951509635.1. NCBI lineage: Eukaryota > Metazoa > Arthropoda > Insecta > Diptera > Syrphidae > Eupeodes > Eupeodes luniger. Next base: position 95,320,457 of record OX608073.1, on the reverse strand, counting down.
TGTAATATCTAACGATTAAAATCTTTAAAAACGTGTGACCAGAGGAATGTATTATTTATTACTGAAGTCAAGTTCTATTTGAATATGTAAAATGTTTGATGTTAAAAATATACAAATAAAATTAATTAAGTGACGCAAAAGTACGTTCAGAACTAGGGCCTAATGACTCTCAACCATTCCTGTGTGCGAGTAATGTTGTCGGGAATGGAGGGAACCTACAGTTTTTTTTTTACTTTTGGAGTATTTTTCCATTCCTCTCAAGAGGCAGTGGCATAGGTAGGGATTGAACCCAATACCTCTGGCAAGACAGTCCTATGCAGTAACCATCACGCCATAAACAATAGTTCAATTTCTTAAAGTACATTTGAGCGTATACGCACTTTTCTCTGTATTCTTGTATTTTATGTATTTATTGATTGTGTACTGGACACATTAACTTCATTTTTACTTCAAATTAACATCTATCGAGTTTTGGGACGTATCGTTTTTTAACTTATCCATCTTTCCACCTACATGAAACTTATAAATCTGAGCTAGTATGTTTACTATAAGAAAAAGTTATATCAGCATATCAAGTTAATATTTAATCATCTGTCACTGAAACCTTTTCTGTCTCCACTTAATACTTAATATGCTTCTCATGAATTAAATCCAATGATATTGTGTTAAATACCTCTTGACCTTCCCTTTCTCTATGGCTAATATAAATTGGCATTTTACCTATTACAAATTTGTTCTTGTTTAGTCAAGAACAAAAATAAGTTCCGCCTGCGTCCATTTTCTTATCTGGAAAACCTTAAACTGACCAAACGATAATTACTGCAGTAAATTAGCTTAGGACTTGCCATCAGAGTATTTTCATCTACAGCAATCAATCGGATTGCTTAAGCTTCACTTCAATGCCATAGTAAGTCCTAATGAGCACTACATACAGACGCGTAGATAGTATATGTGTACGAGTAGAAGGAAATACGGCCTCCAGTATTCACACGTTAAAATGAAGCGCAAGCGAGTATAGAGTTTTCCATTTTCCATGTTCAATGCGAAGTGATTCGAGATTTATGTGTCTATGGAAGAAACCAACAAACTAAGACGATTTTAGGCTTAGAGTGCTGGCACAACAAAATCCGCAGTGAAATAGTAATGAACACTGGTAATAAATCGAGCGAGTGGGCAAATTGGCAAAAGACGCAATGCCATGACGGACGGTGGGTGATGTTAGAGTGATGGTTATGGAATTGGCCTCAACCAATTTCATTTGAAGTGTGGTGGTGAGACATAAATGCGAACTTGCTAAATACAGTGGGTAATAACGCACTAAATTCTGTATGCAGTGGCGTCGTCTCTTCTCTCATACCTAAATTGCACGTTTGATGGTGTGTATATAGATCGCTATTGCCATCACACCACACTACGTGTTATTGGAATGTCATGCCCCAAGTGCGTTAAGGAGAATCCCTACTAGCCATTTCGAAATTGCCAATGGACTCTTTATGTGGCAGAGAATGTTAATATATAGGCGCATAGCTTTTTCTGTCCACCATCAGCAGTGCCGGGGAAGCTGTCCTGTCCAGAAATAACAACTACTGTATGTGGGGGGGGGGGGGGATTTCGAAGGACATTTATAAAGGGCTTTTTCGGTTTGAGTTTAAGAGAAGGTAATTTATCAAAGTATGTTGGCGATGTGTTGTTGGTGTGGATATTGAAAAGCAAGTTGTCACTGGTATTCCTCTTGAGGCTATATAATATATCCTGGGTCCATCGCTCCCTTCTCCCACTCTTCACCCTCCCCAACATACCTATGATGATGCCAATGCCAGCACACAATAACAATTTTCACATTTGCCTCTTCGTGTCGGTTGTTATGTGAAAGTTGAAGTGATGTTATTCACGCGCTCTACGTTTTTGAAAGATGTGCACCCGTGATGGAGGAAGCAGATGCATCTGGAAAACACTATAGTCAGAGTGCGGTGTTTCCATCATATACATATGTATTTGTGTATTTGTATGTGTAGAGCTTTTGTTGGGCTATAAATTTTAATCAGATTACGCTGCGGGTAGTTATGGTGTTGATACGCCTCTAGTAGGATGACGAATGGCTGGTAATGAGATGACAGAATTATCGTTGACGCTCGTAATAGCATTTAAAGTGGCAAACGGGAAATCTGCAATGTGAAACATGTTTTTCTGGGTCTGGAGTGTCATAAAGTTTCTGATATAAAAAGGAAGTTATCACTCTAAAAGTTTATTCGGTTTCGTCGTATTTAAACTGACCAAGATCCTTAATTATTCTGCCCTGAAAATAATTTTAACTCAGAACGTCCGAACAGAAAATTACAATATTTTTCAAAAGAGTATAATTATGGGTACACACTATTGTATGGGTATTAAAATCACTCATATATGAAAAACTCAACTGTGAAAAACACAATAAAAAGGCCCACATTTTTCACGATTGCATTTTAAAAATTGGGTTTGCATTTTTAACAACCGCCAAATGTTCAATGTTTCCAGTTGCGCACTCCAAGTTAGAGGTCAGTTTCTACTCTTGGGCGTCACCTGATCCGCGGCCTTCCTCTTCTGCGCTGTCCTGTGAGCCAAAATTTGAAGACTTTCGGGGCCAGAGCATTTCCATGCGTCCGCCTCTGTCTCAATACTCACAAAAGCCCCATTGAAATCACACTGAGTTCCTCTGAGTATGTCAATGTCATCAGCATATGTGAGTAATTAGACAGACTTTTGAAAAATAGTGCCTCTAGTGTTGATGTGTGAGCTCTGAATTATTCTTTCAAGGACGATGTTAAAGAAATCACATTACAGCTCATTACCTTATCTTAAGCCTAAAGCCTAAATGCATACTCTGTAACCAACATCATGGTTGATAGTTCTACTTCAACTAATGATTTAACACAGGCCGAAATTCCTACTACTTTTTCTTCTACAGATGAAGATATTCTCGTACAATCAGGTTCTGGTGTTAATAGCGCAGAAAGTGTACCTGACTAACAAGAGAAAAAGTCTAAGAAAAAAAGCCGAGAAAACTCTGAGCTTGCTAGAAATGCTCAAAAAGAACAAATGTCAACATCACCCCAATACTTACAAATCTCACCGGAATCCCCCATGTACCTCAAATTTTTGACATAAATTCAGCTTCCAATAGCGAACTGTAATGAACAATTCCATCTCTATCAAAGCTGTCTCGAAACCAAAAATAATTTTTTTATCTCGTCTGGACCCAGTTACAACGCCAGAAGATATAACTTCTCACTTAGTATCTACCAAGAACATACCTTGTATAGCTCATCCATTAGGTGTACTAAGATCAGTAAACTAAATAGCTTTGTTTTATCTTTTAAATTAGTTACGATTCCCACGTTCTTCGATTCTATTTGCAATACAAATATATGGCCCGCAGAGACTATAGTCAAAGAATTTACACAAAGTCAAAAACAAGGTGTTTCTTCGAAAACCAAGTCAAAAAACTTAACAGGCTTGCCTTCTTCTACCAAAACGTAAGGGGACTTCGTAGTAAGACTGCTTACATTTTTCTTAACTCCCAATCATTTCCACACGACGTATCCGTTTTGACAGAAACTTGGCTTGGACGAATCCTGCCTTGAACCCTCTCTTTCTTCTTCACAATTGGAACTATCTTTTCTCGATAAAATCCTTCCTACTGACTTACAGCAAACAAGCTGTATTAAAAACTCAAAAAATCGAATTCTCGATTTAGTATTTTCTTCCGACGCTATTAGTACTCTGGTTCTAGAGTCTAGATCAGGAATTACTAATATTGATGAATATCACCCCCCTCTGTACATTTTTCTTGACTTAAGTAATCACATTACTGAACGCGGTAATTCCTTTGATTTTATTTCCAGTTGTTGTCTGAAGATTTAACCATTTCTGGAATTGCTGATACATTTGCATTTTCTAATATTGACGAAGCAAATTCAAGCACGTCTTTGAAAGAGAATCCTAAAAATTTTTTTAAACTTGTAAACTTAAAGAAAAAATCAGATGGCTTTCGAGTTAACTTCACTTACAAGAACCTTTCATTAGATAAAACTGTTGATATCTGTAACGCTTTCGCAACAAATTTCATAATCTTCACTCCCTTTCGCAAACTAGCTGTAGTCACATCCCTGTGCTACAAAGTACGGTCCTTGATCTTTTATCCTTGTTGAATGATGATTGCTCAGCCGGTCCCGATGGTATTTCCCCGATAGTATTGAAAAAGTGTAGAAATACTTCAGTTGAGCCGCTAACGTTCATATTCAAACTTTCTCTAAAAACAGGCAAATTTCCCACTACATGGAAGAAGTAATTTCTAACACCAATTTTCAAGAAAGGTAACAAGACATAGTACCCGTGGCATGATGGTTAGTGCGTTGGACTGTTAGTTGTAAGTTATGGTTAATTAGGCTAGTGTTATGAATTTTTGTCTAGCTTTTAGATAGATCTGAGATTGAATTAATAAAAATGAATTTGAAAAAAAAAAAGTGCGTTGGACTGTCATGCGAGAGGTCATGGGTTCAATCCCTGCCTGGGCCACCTAAAGTTTTTTTTTCACGGGCACTGCCTCTTGCGAGGAATTGACAAATTCTCCAAGAGTAGTTCTTGTCATGAAAAGTGCTCAAATTAGCCGTTCGGAATATAAACTGTAGGTCCCCTCCATCCCTGCAATTACTCGCACACAGGAATGGTTGAGAGTTGTAAGTCACTAGGCCCTGGTTCTTTACGGACTGTTGTGCCACCTAATTTATTTATTTTAACAAGGCGGACATAACCAACTACAGGACCATTGCAAAGCTTTTTTGCTTTCCTAAAGTGTTTGAACAAGTTGTTTGTGAAAGTGTAGCCCTTTTTAGTAAGAATCTCGTTTGCGAACAGCAACATGGTTTTGTGAAAAAAAGATCAACCGTTACAAATCTCCTCATATTCTCAAACATTTGTTCAAACGCTTTAAGAACAAGGGTTTGAAGTTGATTATGTATATTGTATATTGTATCCTGTCTATTAACGATGTATCGTTATGTCTATACGATCAAGTGAAGTGAAGTTTTGCTGATTAAATGAAGATTTTTAAAATAATAAAGCCCACCCATGATCGTATTCTTTTGCAAGCCGACATTGATAGTTTCACATTTTGGTGTGGGAAAAGGAGCCTTGCCCTCAACCCTTTAAAATGCCAGACGATAACTTTTACTAAAAAACGCATCGGTAGTATATTTGATTATTGTATATCACAGTAAAACCTCTGTCGCGTCTTCGAATTTAAAGATTTAGGTGTTCATTTCTGTTCCAACTTAGAATTTACACATCGCATTAATTTTATTGTCAATAAGGCAAGTTCTATGCTTCGTTTTATAAAACGCTGGGCAAAGGAGTTCAATGATCCCTATGTTACTCTTTCTTTGTATGTTCGTCCTCATCTTGAATATGTTTCGCAGGTACATATGGACTCCGTATTTCGAAATTCATAGAAAACGTATAGAATCGATTCAACATAATTTCATTCGCTTTACCCTAAAGGGTCTTCCTTGGGATGATCCTTAAAATCTGCCTCCCTATGAACAACTTATTCTGCTTCTTCAAATGCAATCTCTAAATCAAAGGCGTGTTAATAATGACTTAATATTTTTTCATCAACTCATACTGTAGTCGCAAAACAGCTTTACAGAAATTTTAACAGTATTTTAAGGCTGTTTTCTTTACTAAAAATGGTTATTTTTGATTAGTTAATTAAATTTGTCTTTTAATTTGAAAGAATATTTTTTGTATAACATATTACTTTAAAGGTAATGGCAGTTCCTTATTTAAAAAGTCTTGTTGAAATTACTTTAAACAACTCTTCTAACTAATGAAGATTTGTCCTGACGCATTTTAATATTTTTTTATGGGCATGGTGGTAGAGCATTTCACAATAGATCGAAAGGTCCCTCTTTCAAATCTGGGGGTCCCCTTTAAAAATTCTTTTTTTGTGATTTGCGATTTTGTGAGCAGACAACAATTGGCCGCGACATTATAGTCAAACGCTATGTACCACATTAATTTGTGTATTTGTTGGGGCGGTCGATCGAACGCAAGTTTGGCCAAAAATTGTATAGGGTTCTTTTTTGGCGCGTGAAATTGTACAGCAGAACCCGCGGCAGTCTATTCCTCGCCAAGCACAAGAACTCGGCCTTTCGCAGACTCCAACTTGGCGAATTTTGCGTTTGGACTTGGGCCTACACCCGTACAAGATCCAACTGACCCAGGAGCTCAAAGTTCATGACCATATACAACGCCGCCTCAATTTCGGGCGAAAAAACAACTTTAGTGACGAGGCGCGTTTTTGGATAAATGGCTGTGTTAACAAGCAAAATTGCCGTATATGGGACGACACCAACCCACGCGAGGTTCACCAGGTGATAAAGCATTTTCAAAAAGTTCCGTTTGGAGAGGATTTTGGGCCGGCGCGGCGGCGGGGTAATTGGTCCGTACTTTTTTGAAAACAACATTAGTGAAGCGGTTACCGTCAACAGCGAGCGCTACTTAACGATGATAACTAATTTCTTATGGCCAAAGTTGAACCATATGGACCTAGACGACATGTGGTTCCAGCAGGACGGCGGCGGCGGCCGGCGCGGCGCTACGTGCCACACAGCAAACGTCACGACATCTACACACAACATCTACCCGCCCTTATTGAAAACCCTATTATATTGTTTGGTGTTCGTTTAAAAATTTTGTTCTTGAAACTTGGTTCTTTGTTTCAACAGTTATGCAGCCAAGTGGAAATTTAGAGAAGCACTCATTTTCTGACTTTTATGTTCAGATCAAAGTGAAAAAAGCTTGGCAAAGGAAAACGTAGGTATGTTACTGTAAAGTTTCATTTTTCTAATTATTACAGCATCTTGGGTTTTCAAAACGTTTGCTCAACTGTTTGATTCGTTATTGATAATGAGAGTCACAAGCTGCAATTGTTTCAAAAAATAAATGTTTTCGCTCTGTTTTTCACTTTTAACAATTCTACTTTAAAAATTAAGCACAGATTTTTTGTGTTCTTATTATAACCAATCAATTAGAAAACTCCAATTTCACTTCAGATATGAATGTTTATTTTTAGTCTTGTTTACAACAAAATAAACAAAGAAAATCAATATTTCTTTGTCAAAACCCAAGTTTGGTTTTCAACTTTCATTTTTTGGGAGTTTTAAAAATCTTAGATTGATTAACTCTTAAGTTGAAAATCGACAGTAGAAAACGTCACATTGGAGTGTTTAAAATCAAAAACTTGATTTTATAAAAAATACTTCAAGTTATGTTCAACATTGACTAAACAAACTCGGCATTAGGAAATTCAATTTTTTTTATAAATCAACTAGTTCGACTTCGATGCATAGTTATTAAGTGAAAAAATTTCAAAGAATTCTATTTAATGTAAAGTTTACAACAATTGACATCAAATACAAATAATATAAAAATTAATCACCTTAGCTTTGTACAAACAAAAAGGAAATCTGAGTTAAAAGAATTTTAATATAAAAATATATAAATAAATAAGAAATAAGAACAATAAAAAAAAGACCATAAATGCATGTTTGCTATCATTTTAAAAACCATACAACAAAAGGATATAAAGGATATACATTTAAGAATGCTTTTGAGCTCTATATTTCATTTTGTTCTATTAAATTTTATTTATATTTTCGAGGATTGTTGTTTTTAATCTTAAAATTCTTAAAACTAGTTTATTTGTATTTCTGAAGGAAAATAAAAACTGAAATAATCCTTTTAAACATAGATATATACACCAACTTAAAAAGTTCATATTTCTTTGTAAATTTCTTTTTCTATGTAATGTTTATTGAAATTTCTGTATGTTGAATCTTCAAAAAGGAGAGAATTCAAAGAATGAATTAATAAAATATCCTACAACTCTTGCGAAAACCTTTCTTTCTCAAGGAATTTGAAAAAAAAACAGGGACATAGAAAGGTCTCTATTCTAATAGTAGAATACGTTATTGTATATAAAAAGTCATAACTTCAGTCAGTATTCTGATCAAAGTTACAAAACGAAAAAAAAAAACACAGAAAAAGCCCTTAACTAACTTATGATATATTTATATGAACAGAAGTGCTAATAGGACTCATATTTATTTAAAACAAAACACACTTCTATCGAGATTGTGCAGGTACATTTATTATTCTAAAAACGTATAGTTGTTCAGGTTCACCTATCTTCATATAAACATACATATACGTTTGTACGTTTGTATGTTTGTACGTTTGTACGTACCTAGTACCATATATGTGCCACTAATTGGTATGCAGGCAAACCTACTTTCACTTGCATGCAAAATGATGAGAAAAGGAAGTGTTCATTTGAGAATGATGAAATTGTAGACTGCACCAATTATAATGCATATATCGTATACCTACATACATATATATAGAAATAGATATGGTCTATGGTTTTGACTTATATACTTTATACATACCTTCTACTTTCCCACTCCTAAAAGTAAAAATATTATGAAGGGATAAAGAAGCATGCAATCTAGAAACCTGTCTATGTCTACCTGTGGACTGCTTAATGAAGTATGCACTGCAAATTTTGGGAATGTTCCCATTTTCCTACAAAATTTCTATCATCAGAGCGACAGACAGAAATAGAGAAGAAGAAAATTTAACTCAGCTTTAGACAGGTCTTCTAGGTAGATATTAATTCTATTCATTTTTGAAAGATATAGAAGAAGTAGGTACCTATACATTTTCAAAAACACCAAATGTAAAGAATAAATAATTTTGGTTTGCTACGTATAAAAGTTATTTGAAATATTTTTGTGTGTTTCGAAAACTATTTCACGTGATGTATTTTCAGAAATATTTTCTTAATTAGAATCCTTTATTAAATATGTAAAAAGTTAATTTAATTTATCTTCCCTCATAGATTCTTTTAAAACTTATTTAATCTCATTTAAATAGATTTCATATCTACATAACCCATTAAACCAAATCAATTTTAAAAGTCAACCATATGCATTTTTCTTTAATGTGTACATAAATCGATAAGTTAACATTTTTAAAAATTGATGAACGTTTACTTTTGTGTCAACATTCTTCCCTACTCTAATACTACTATGTTGAAATATTTGTTTATCTTTAGTGTCATGACTTGTGTGTTTGAGAATGTCCTTGCAGTGTCAAGTTGAATTTTTTAGTTTTGCATGCATATGGGTCCTGGACAATTTCAAGTGAAGAATTTCTGAACTCGCTACTGGATACTCATCACTTTCCTCGTGGCTCTCAAATTGTAACTTGTAACAATCCAATACGTTCAAGTACTACTGTAACATATCCACAAGGTCTGATCACAAAGGACAAGCTAGCTACAATGAGCTCTCTAAAGCTTAGAACCATTTAAATCTTCAGCTGAATTCCAAAAAGGCTCAGATATAATTGCACCAATACTTGAGGAAATGTTCAACAGCTGTCTATACCTAGTGCATATTCCTTCGGCATGGAGATAAGCGATAGTTATTTTCGTAAACAAAGCAGGAAACTGCTCCCAAGTAAACCCCAAAAGATGTAAGACTTATAATTATATCATCATTTCTTCTCAAGACCTTACAAAGATTGATTGATATCCATATAATGATAACATGTCTATTGTAAAGAAAATTGGGGGAAACGGTGTTAAACACCTTAGTATTTACCATCGAAGACTTTCTCCATCATATGGTTGCTTTCCTTGATATCGAAGGTGCTTTTAACAATGTGGAAACTTCTGCAAACACATCTGCACAGACATTTCTGAACGTAGATGTTTCGCTTGGGGAATTAATTCATTTAAAGCGACTCTTCTGTTAAAAGATTCGTCAGCAGAGGTGGTGTTCTATCCGCTCTGCAATGGAACCCTGTAATAAATGAATTCCTAATTGGTTTGGATGCGGAGCGTTTTAAAGTAATTGCCTATGCTATAGCGGTTTCAGGAAATCATCTTAACACCCTAAAAGAACTCTTACAAAACTCTATTTAGTCCTAGTTTTGAGGAAAAACAAAATTGCATTTATTAACCCTCCCTGTATCAATGTTCTCAGACTAAGCTAATTATCTGGGTATAGTTTTAACAATCTAACTAAAATGGAAACGTAATATACAAGAACAAATCTACTGAAGCTCTTTTCTCTTGCAAAAAAGCCAATGGTAGTAAACGGGCTCATAATCCCGAATTACGCATTCGGTAATCAGAAAGATTTTACTGTACGTAGTGGCAGTATGGTGGACTGCTTTAGAAAAAGCTATAAACCACGACAAACTAAACAAAGTCCAACGTTCAGCTTGCCTATCTGCGGCACTTGGCACCCTACCTATCTACTAACACCTCTTGATATATTTAGCTACAATCTCTACCATTCGTTTCAAAGATTCATCGCTATTGGTTGATAACAACATTGGCCACTCTGTACAAACTACACCATCCCCCAACTACAATTCAACAGAAACTTCCAGATTTCTATACCTTCCAGATCTTTCTGAAAGGATAGGGTATTCCTGGAAGACAAGTCAATCCACTTTTATTCAGAAGGATACAAAAATCAAGGGGTTGTTGGAGGCTTGTACTCTAAAATTAAGTCTCTCATTCTGCCTTCCCAAATATTGTAGCGTGTTTAGGCCGAACATTTGGCGATAAAAGAAGTCTTATCCTGGCTTAACGAAAACGTGATATTAACATCTGATATCCGTATCTTCTCAAATAGTCAGGCCACTATCAAATATTTGGAACTGCCGATCATCTCCAATGGAGTTGGCACAAAAGTTTAACATTCACCGTTGCTGGTTGTCGGGATATTCTAGACATTCTAGAAAATTGTAAGGCAGATAAGCTCGTCAGAAATGGTACAATACATGCGTACAATCTATTCTACCATATTTGTCTAATGCTGGCCATTCACTTTATGTAAACTGTTGCTAATGCAAAAAGCTATAACAGCAGGTGGAATAACATCACCCCGTTTAAGGTCACGAAAAATATCTGGCCTACACTAGATTTTAAGGGCTCAAAGTGCTTGCTATCTTAAAACAGATCGCATATAAGCTGGATAATTGGTGTCATAACCGGTCACTGTCTAATAGGAAAGCACTCAACGTGGCCAGGCGGATTCTCAAATAACTTTTGCAAAAGCTCTGTGGATGAAGAAGAAGTGGAAACAGTTCTTCACCTCCTCTGTACATGAGCTGCTCTAGCTCAAAAACGATAACAGTCTAAACGATCTGAATAATATTACTATAATCAGTTTTTCACGTTTCGTAAGGGACTTAAACTGAGCCTCGAGATTCATGTGGTATCACTGGCCTAAGTGTGTCCTACTCCATCCCGGGCAGTCACTTTAATCTAACTTAACCTAGATCTGCATACTTAGTTCGTTTCTACCTTTATTTTTCAGAAGTTCGTTAAAGAAATCATACCAAAAATTTAATTTTTTAACCACAAATACACAGAGGTTAATGAATTGCTCTTCATCGAATTATTTCAGGAAAAAAAGTGTCCTGAAATTTGCTGTTTCCCTAGGTTTGAAAACGAAAATGGCTGTGGTATGGAAGATTGATTACAGAGATGCTAAAAAAGATATCAGATGAAATATATGGTCGGAACGGCGGAAATTGTGATAAAATACATCAATGACATGTTTCTACTTCTCTTAAATTTTTGGGTTCCCAAAAATAATTCATTACACTTTGTTGATGTCCCGCGTTGGGCGCCAGATAAGAATAATGCCAATTATCACAAAGGAAAACCTTCTTCTGCTGAAGGCACATTTTTAACAGACAGTTTTTTAATCTTTAATCTTTCTCAACCTCCATCCCCACAGCCCTACATCACACATCACACATCAGACTTCTGCATCTCGGTTAAAAATTCACTTCAATACGTACATATATTCAGGCATATGCATTGCATATACATAATATGATATGTTTTCAGCTTGCAGAGTACCTCTGCATATTTATGTCAGTCAATGTCTGTAAAACATCACTCGTCGGCGGAGGCTCCTCTATGGCTATGCAAAAGCAAACTGCGAGTACTACGAATACCTCTGATGTATAAAGGATTTGCAAAACAGTCAGTGTTCTACACCTTTGGTGCGGATCGGCTCCCGCAGGGTAAAATTACATGATGAGTGTAAGTCGATATATTCCAACGAGTTGGAGAATTGTGCATGTTTATTAAGCCGAACGGATTAAGGTCATTTCCCAGAGGAAGAAAACTATGATAAGAATGAAACCTCAATTTACGGTTAATTGGAAATTCTGTACCCAATGGTTTTTTTTTTTTTTTGTGTTTGCTATCCTTGCTGTTAGCTTATGTTGATGAGAAGAATGGCTTTTGGTATTCTCCCCAGAGAGTTTGGGTCAACTTGTTACAATGACTGTATCAACGTATCTTTCTGTTCACGTAATTTTTACGTGATACTGGAAAATAGGACTAGAACTTTGGTTTTGGTTTTGGCTATAGTGTAGGTTTTTACGAGTATTGATGCGCTTAAAGAGGAAAAAAGAGTAAATAACTAAGGGTTTTGTGATATATACGAGTAGGTAGTAAATTGTTATGGCTTACTTTTTAGGTAACTGAAAATCAACTCGATATAACAATATTTAATGTCGTTGCCTAGTTCATAAGGACATAAGGAAGATATCGTAAAAACATTTTTATATTGGAAAAACATAATCGTCGTGAATATGTTCGAGTATATACATAGATAGGTATAAGTATTTGTTTTTCCATTATATTCCTGCACGTATTTTTCTACTATACCTCTACCACCAAAGCATCAGGACTCCCACAGGATTAGTTGATTATAACATTTATAATGCAAGGTATCCAATTTATAAAATAAACGGGAAAAAAAGGAATCTCAACCAAATTGCTCTCTAGATTTTCACCATCTATAAAATTCTATTGCCAGCGCGTAGAACGATATACGAGTATAATATAGGAAAACTCTTCGTGGGGCTATTAACTTAAACTACACCTAATCGGAATCGGATGTATGTTTGTATATGCATTGAAAAGAAACCGGATGTTATACAGAAGGGATCTATTAAAATTTTGATTCGGATTTTGTTCCATATAAAACAAGAGGAAACTATAAAGATGAAAAAGGAATATAGACATTTTAAGAGAGTTTAAGTTTTCATTTTTTAAAATAGATTTTGTTTATGTGTGAGTAACTATCCATAGTTTTTCTTTTAGTGTGGTATTTTACGAAACTTTGCCTTGATTGTTACTTATAACACTGGCCCACAAGGTTACTTTTTTTCCATTACACAAACAATACAATTATTTTTTTAAAGTATTGAGATCTGCTGAATTCGAGTCTTTCCTTTTAATTTGTTTATCTCATCAGGTCTTTAAAATGTGTCCATTTAAAAATGCTTAAGACAATCAAAAACGCGGTTAAATCACAGCAAATCCTTTAACTATTAATTGTATGATGATTTTGCAAAGTACAAATCCTAATATTCTAGATTTTAGTACCTCAGTTGATTTTCCTTTGCATTAGTGATGATTTATGGGTCTTGATTTGAGTCTACCTGAAGTTTTGACAAACTTAGAGTATAATGTTTTATGTTTTTGAATAATTCGTTTGAGAGTAAATTTTTAGTGTTGATTCCAAATTAGTCTCCGTTTTCAACATTATTTTTATTATACACTTGAATTCGTAATAAGATCAAAAATTGCTTTTAGGTATACCGTTTTGCATTTTTTTTGTTAAGAACCGTTTAACATTAATGCTTCAGCGTTTTTTAAGGTTAATTTATTGCAAGAGAAGGCTTACAACTAATGAGAATTTTTTTTGGAAAATAAGTTAGATACCGAACATTTTTAAAACGGATTGTAGATTTGGAAAATCATTACTAATTTTATTGAAAACAAAATTACTTCATACATTTACATAGCCTAAAAAGCCCAATATTAGGTTGTAACTCAAAAACGTGTGGTGGTAGATTGATTTTGAAGTCAGATTCGAAATAAGACCATCAAAAATCTAAGAAAAAGTTTAATGTGATTGCCATTAACTATGTTTTGTTGATTCGTCAGATGAATTATTTTGTGTGATAAAATAAAGTCAAGTAGACGTCAGAAAATCTGTGAAACATATTCAATTTTACTTATTATGATGATTATTCAACAATTTGTATAAACTTACTTACATACTCAAGGTGGCGCTATAGTCCTGTGTGAACTAGGGCTTCACCCAACAAACTTCTCCCTAGCTAATTAAATAGTAAAATAATTTACAAAATAGAAAGCCTCATAAAAGAATTTTGTTTAAAGCATTTTTAAACTTTACTCTACTCCATTGTAAGTTAATTACATCGCATACAGAGTTAAAAAAGCATAAGAACGAGATATGGGATCACTTTTTCCATAGTTGGTGTAATGACGCGGTATAAAAAAAGAGATATTTCTTTCCCTGAGAGGTCTTGAAGGAACATGAATTGGGTAAAGTGCAAGCAGCATAGAACAATCTATATGGTTGCATATAACATCTCTGGCTAAAAGAACAAAACACTGTTTCCTTCTGATTTGAAGGGTTTTCAAGCCTAAAAGTAAGCACCTCTGGTTATAGGAGGGCATAATATTATCTACCCAGTTTAATTTACGTAGAGCATATCTAGTGAATTTACGTCGAACAGCTTCTATTCTATTAATGCTTGCTGCATATACTGGACACCAAATGCAACTAGCATATTCTAACGAAGATCTCACCAATGAGATATAAAGCATTTTTAAAGTATGCGGATCAGTAAATTCCTTTGAATTTCTCATTAGAAAACCCAACATTTTATTTGACTTCGAAATCATATAGTCGTAGTGATCATTTAAAGTTAACTTCCTATCGAAAACAACACCTAAATCCTTAAAAATCGAAACCTTATCAAGGCTTGTATTATTAACCTTATATTCAAAGTGAATAGGGCTGCGTGATCTAGTATAAGACATTTGCTTACACTTGGAGATATTGAGATGAAGGCAGTTATCTTCACACCACTGAAAAATACAATTGAGGTCATCTTGCGAAAGATTACAATCAAGTGGACAATTGATACGTTTGTAAATTTTCAAATCGTCAGCAAATAGTAAATTTTCAGAAAATTTGACACAGTCGGGAAGGTCGTTTATAAAAAGAACAAACAAAAGTGGTCCGAGATGGCTTCCTTGTGGAACCCCTGAAAAATTATAAATTCTTTTTGATGTTTTACATCCAATTTTCACAAATTGTGTACGATTTGTTAAATATTGAGCTAACCAATTCAATAATTGAGAATGAAAACCAAGGTGTTCTAGTTGTTTTAATAACACGTCATGCTGCACCCTATCAAACGCCTTTGAAAAGTCGGTGTATATGACATCAACTTGGTTACCCCTTTCAATTATACTTTTCGTACAAAAGTGTGAAAAAGAGACAAGTTAGTTGTAGTTGATCATTTACTCACAAACCCGTGTTGATTGTCTGAAATCCCGTGCTTAATATTTTCATAAATCCTTTTTGGACAATGGCTTAAAAAATTTTTGGAATAGTTTGAAGCTTTGAAATCGGTCTGTAGTTAAGGACATCCTGCTTCGAGCCTGTTTTATGAATTCACATAATGACTGAAGTTTTCCAAGTATCTAAGAACTGACCAAGACTGAGCGATAAATTAAATAATTTTAAAAGAGGTTTAGAAAGACCATATCTGCAGAATTTTAAGAACATAGGAGCAATTTCATCACTGTCATGTTTTTTATTGTCATCCAAAGACGAAAGTTGTTCCAAAACTTCTTCTTCCGTTAATTCAATTTGACCTAAACATGTTATTCGCTAGTGGTTTATGACAATGTTTGGATTTGAGTTTTCAAATACAAAATTCTACTGAAAAAAATCAGCAAACATATGTATGACAAATCTCTGTTTCATCGCATGAAATTTTATCTTCAAACCTCTTTCTTTGTTTGATCTCAGCGCTGGTGTTGTTTTCTGCATTCATTTCGGAGCCTAGGTAGACAAAGTCCTTAACTACCTCAATGTAACGTCTGTCGATGGTGACGCTTTGACCGAGATGTCGGAGTTGAAGGTTCTTTCTTGATGACAGCAATACTCACAAAAGCCCCATTGACATCACACTTATGTCAATGTCATCATCTACAGCATATGCCAGTAATTGGACAGACTTTTCTTTGAAAGACGATGTTAGAGAAATGACAGCGCATCACCATGTCTAAAACCTTTTTTGGTTTAGTTGATTTCAACGAATTCTCAATGGTCATCCTGCACCAACGGACGATTTTGGCAGGCATGCCAAAACTAGACATGGCTCTATACAGCTCGTTCCTGTATATGCTGTTATATGCGGCCTTGAAATCGATGAAAAGATGGTGGGTGTCGATTTGATGTTCTTGGGTTTTTTCCAGGATCTTCCTTAATGTGAATAATTGACCCTTTGTGGACTTTCCTTGTCCAAAGCCACAATGATAAAGACCTATCAGGTTGTCAACAATGGGCTTAAGACGTTTACATATTGCGGCAGAGAAGATTTGGTAAGCGATGTTAAGGAGACTGATTCCCCTATACTTAGTGCAGTTTAGAGGGTCTTCTTTTTTAAGTATAGGGCAAACAATACTTAGCTTCCATTCATGTCTATAAAACAGGTTTCAAATTTCACAGTCATACTTTAATGTAAAATGTTGTTTTCTTTGGCAAATATTTAAATTATTTAATAGATATAAGATTGCCTTCGTTAAAATGAAAAATAAATAGGTCCGAAATATTTTTTGTAAGATCGAAGCAAGGCTAGAAATTATAAAACCTTCCACAATATCAATTGTACTATCTATATTTTAAATTTCTGCACAAAGAAGAAACTAACATAGATGTGAATATTTTCAATTGCCAACAAATGAAACAAAATTGCAAATAGAAGCCAGTTACACTTCAGGTGTCATTTTTTTCGGAAAATTGTTAAAAAAAATATTTTATCGAAAAATAATGAAACAAGTTTCCAACATATCAACACCGCAACCAATTTAAATGAAGCTCTAATTTGGATATAAGCATTATTTTACAAATTTCCATTAATGCAATTAGAAAAGTAAGTTTGTTATACATTCAAATCTTTTAAATTTGTCTTCATGTTCTAAATTTTTTAATGAATTTAAAATGTTTAATTGAATTCAAATGTTTCTTCGGTTTCAAAGAAAGTTTCTTCTTGGTAAACACCCCACGCAAAACAACTCCCATATCAATTAATCAATGCACTTACAGCAAAATAATACATGTAGCTACTTTTCATTTAAAAAACACACACACACATATCTACATAAGTTTTCCATTAGAAAAAATTAAAAATGAACCCAACCAGAAAAAAAGAACTTTTCTGATGCGTTTTTCCTTTGAACAAAAAAAAATCAACGTCAATCTCATACGTAACATTGTTCAACTTCAAACTATATCCTACAAAAGATACTTCACATTGCGGCAACATTTCGAAGGATACGTGACGTAAACATACTTAAGCCATTATATTTTATATAAAAATATGTATGAGAAGCTTTATGTTATATGTATATATATATATATATACTTAAAAAAAAATAAGATTTTGTTGAAGAGATAACATCGCTGAAAAATTCTTTAAAAAAAAACTACGACCTCATGTTCCAAACTACTACGTGTAACGTATACAGTACAACTTGGTTTAAAGATACTTCAGGACATGAAACAAGACGAAAAAACAACATGTAAGGAGAGTTGGATAGTATTACTCCAAATCTAGGATGAGATTATATGATTTAAGCTTTTTTCTTTTTTATCATAATTTTGATGGTATTTTATAGTTGGTTTGTTTTCCAAAGGACACTCTGAAATGTATGCAAGATTTGAGTGTTGTAAGGATTATGTGGATTTACTTTTTGTTCGTGTAATTTTACAGTTGAAGAAACTTTTTTCTTTTCTATAGTTTAAATATACAAAACATCCGAAAGAGATTTTGAATATGTTTAAAACGAAGTAGAAGAAGAAAAGACACTGTCAAAGAATTCTATTGAAAAAAGGGACGGTTTAATTTAGTTAAATTCGGAGTTATGTGAATGAGTGAAAAAGGACCTTATTGTAAGAAATTTCTTAACCATATATAATATGCTGTGGGTAGAACTTTCAACTAGCAACTTTCATATACAATTTACTGAATTTTAAAATTTAATTTTTAATGCACCCTTTTGCCTCGAATTTTCATCGATTTGTTATGTCAAAAGAAAATTTCAAACAAAATAAATGCTAAAAAACAGAAAGAGTTTTCTAGTCAACTCTAGGACAGGAAAACTAATTTGGAATTCCCTTCTGCAGAGAAATAAATTTTGTTGTGTATTTTCTTTATTTTTGTTGCGTATTTTTTTGTTTTTATTTTCTTAGAAGTTCAGTTTGAATCGAAAAAAAAAGAACTCTTAAGAGTTTTGAAATGTAGATTGCGGTTATCCTTAACTTTTCCACTTTACAGTTTTAGGAAAGCAAGGCGTATAAGGTGACTGTCTTGATATCTAGTTTACTTTGTCACAGAGTTATTTTGTCTATTCGTCAAAATGTGCTAGAAGTTCAAAAGTTATTTCCACAAGTACGAGTAGTGCAGATTTGAAAAATGTTCTCCGAGATGAAGTTTAAAATATATTGTTGTTTTTGACATGTTTTTTAGTGAGCAAGAAAAAAAAATGAGGGAAAACTTTTGTGGAAAACTACTAACTGCATATAAGAAAAATTAATTAAGCATAACTTGAAATTCGACACAAAAAGAAAAACAGGCGTGCACTTGATGGTGTTTATTGCACTGTATACTAAATGTTGTTGAAAAGTTCTTTTGTTTTGACATTTTTACAAATTGTTGAAAATATGAAATTTTCTATTCTTATGTAACAAAATGTTTTGTCAATTCCATTTAGCATCTGGAGAGTCGTTTGTTTCCATCAACTCAAGGACTACCTTTATGGTCATATTAGATAATACTATAAGGAAATAGAAAGAATTGTTGGGATATCATTCTCAAGGGAGTCATTTTATGCGTCACGATTCAAGCAATGAGCAAGATTTAATACTTTGAGTTGGTATATAAGACAAAGTCTCCATCAAATCCCTAGGTCGTTGTTAAACATAAGTTTCAACAATATTTTTTGTGGTTTTATTGAAAACAATTATTTTGAAAATAAAATAGAAGTCATAAGAAAACAAATATAGATTAATGACACCGCTGGGGAAAATTTAATAAATATGATAGAGAAATTGGAAGTAATTCAATAAAATAAAATAAAATAAAATAAACTTAGTTAAAATTAATTTAAATTGATTAAATTGAAACATGGCAAAAAAGTGTTAAACAGAATAAGGTACAGATGAATTTATGAAGATACCTAGGTATTTTTGTTTATACAAAAATTATATGTATGTAAAATATCCTAAAGTTGCGAATTAAATTAAATACTTGAGTTCAGTACTTGCCTCAATTTTAAATTTTCAGGGTGAAACCAAACTCGACTGAATAAAAGATGTATGTTAAATGGAGCTATTGCAATGCGTTCAACTTTTTTTTGTATTTTTAATTTCTGCGTAAGGATTAAATTGGTGCAGATTTGTTTTTAAATAAATTAATAAGCACAACCTTGAAATGTTTAAAGTTTAAAAACGGTGAGAGTTTTAAAAAAATTGGGAAGGATTTAAGAGGAGATACCGGTGCACGTTGGTGTTAAGGTTTTGAATATCAAAATGAGAAGGAAACACAGGATTGATTAAATGATTCCACATTCTCGGTTAAAAAAAGAATCTCTATACTTGACAGTACGTCTGAAATTGAGCTCAAGGTTAAACTGATGTACATTCACGGAAGTGCGAGTATTAAGGCTGAATTGTTTGAGAGGGGAGGGGGGTATTGCAACTGACTAATTCAATCAAAAATATGGTGTAAGACAACGGAATGCGGCGGTTTTCAAGTATCATCTTTAAAGCTCTTTTTGGATTCTATCCAAATATGCGAGTCATATTCAAGTTTTGGCCGAATGACGGCTTTGTAAATTACAACCAGATCATAAGGGGTGACACATTTCTTGCATCGTCGTAGAAATCCTAAGCACCTAGCAGCATTTTTGGCAATGTTGAATAGTTAGTCTCCTGTGTGCAGGTGCCGCTCATAGATATCGGCATCGGAGTGGGTTACGCTTTAACTACAAGAGACAGCATTGAGTTTTTGAAGTAATACATATTACACGGTTAATAATGCTATCGAGATCGGAATTAAATGAGTTTATCATACTCTGCCGATGAAGTTCCACATCCGAAGGACAAGGTTGTGAATAGAAAAGAATATAAAAAGTTGAGGGTAACAGTTTAATAGATTAGAAGTGTTAGACAAGAGATCGTTTATGAATCTAAGAAAGAGTGTCGGGGACAAAACGGAGCCATGTGGCACCCAACCGTTTTTTATGTGGATATCAGATTTGAACCCGTCCAATACTACTTGGATTGAACAGTCATAAAAAGGTAATTCCTTACCCAACGAAGAAGACATCAATACCAAATTCAAGCACTTACAATAAGAGAGCTTGATGGCAATCTCTATCAAATTCTTTTAAAATATATAACGTGCAATAATCTTACTTTCTCTAAAATGATGTAAAAATTTGTTCCACTTTCGGTGAGATAAACCTTAAGATCACCAGTCAGTGGACCTATTGCAACGAAAGCCATACTGCCGGTCGTTAAGAAGCTTTCGTTCTTCAAAATATTTGTTAAGCTGAACATTGATAAGCGTTTCCATGACCTTGGAAAGAAAAGACGTAAATGCAAGTTAGAGGAAGAGGAGGATTCGTCTTTTTTAGGTTCAGGCTACAAATGCTGTATTGAGTCCTGAGTTTTTTTGAAGAATTCAATTCTACACGGCTACTATCCCCCCACTGGACAATGCTATCGAGATTGATCAATATCAAAAGCACAAATTTTCGATACGAGAGCTTTGTGCCAAACTCTTTCAAATGCTTTTGAAATATGAAGTGCAATAATCCTACTTTCTCCAAAACATTGTAAAGATTTGTTCCACTGTTTGCTTAGACAAACCATCAAATCACAGTAGGACCTATTGCTACAAAAGCCATACTGCCGGTCATTTAAGGGGGTATTCTAGTGTAGAATTTTTAAAAAATCAAACCTTTTTTTTTCATATTTCCAAAGTTTAGACATTCAAGAATATGCGTTTAAAAGGATTTTTTAATATTCCTATTATTTCACAAGTTAATTGAAGGTCATAGAAACTGGTTTTGAAGGTCATAGAAACTGTTTTGTCCTTTTAGTTTCATTTTAAGTTACTTTTGTGTGCAACCTTTATACTGAGTGGAAGTGCTAGCTCTGACAACGTGTTTAAAAATATGTACGTGTTCTATTTCTATTTCTATTCTATAAGTAAAATTGTAGAAAACTTGTCTCAAAACTCTGAACGCGTTTTTCTCGAAACTACTTTTTTCGAGCTGGCGGTAAGGATATATCGAGTTCTAATAGACCGATTTACTTCAAATTTGGAGAGGATGTTCTTTATACATCTCTTTATCGTGTGGTCCTTGCCCAAAAATATAACTTCTCATTTAGTATTTTAAAAAAATTCGGAATTGTTGAAAAATGTGCAACAAGAACATTTTTTTTTTCAAACTGCTGCCATTTTGTTAAAAAGTTTTTTTTTAACTTATCCAAGGGTGAAACAATAGCG
The DNA here is from genome assembly GCA_951509635.1 of Eupeodes luniger. Lineage (NCBI taxonomy): Eukaryota > Metazoa > Arthropoda > Insecta > Diptera > Syrphidae > Eupeodes > Eupeodes luniger. The sequence continues at coordinate 95,298,689 of OX608073.1, read as the reverse complement.
ACATCTATAATAATTAAGAATCCGTGTTTTTCAGATCACCAGGAGGGTTGGTAGGATGCACGCCAGGACACCCTTTTTTATTTAGACCCCCCACTTTGACTGCTTGTAACTTTGTTAATTTTAATTTTTTTTGTATTAATTTTTTATGTATGAACAACAAATCAATAAACAAATGATAAAAAATTAATAATAAAAATATTATTTGTTTCCTTTATACAACGCTTCGAAAACCGGGCGAAATTCATGTGTCTACACTAGAATACCTCCTTTAAAGCTTTCGTTCTTCGAGATATTTCTTAAGCAGATAAAAAATCAGCGTTCCCATCGCCCTGTAAGGAATAGTTAGATAGTTAGGATAGTAAGAGGGGGATGAGGAACAGCCTGTTTAGGGACAAGCTGGACACTTCCATTTTTCATCTACCTACTCGGAAAGAGTCTTGTGAAGTAGGAAAGATGGATATGGTAACGCAGTAGTTTTGCCAGCGTTGAAAAACTTAAGATTTGAAAAGTTCTTTATGCGGAGTAAATCAAGCACATTTTAAAATCAAAAGTAGTTCCATTTTGAGCTCCGTTTTTCGAAAAATTGTTAAAATGGTTGAAATAGTTGAACTTATTTTAAAAAAATTAACAAACGAAAAGTATTAATTTTTTGTTTATCCAAAATATGATTATGTTTGAAAGTGGAAATTATTATTTTCTTTTATTTAGAAATAAAAATAGTACGCAACTTTTTTTAAAATTTGTTTATAAATATGGAGATAAGTGTATTATTTTACTTAAATTATGAACGTGATAGTTTTTAAGTGTAGATGCATGGATGTTTCTTACGCTTTAACTTAAAAACTATTATACAGATTTTAATGAAACCTCACATTAATATAGCTTATACATTATAACTGGAAGAGGAACGAAAACCAATTTCGGTAAATTTTGATTGGAAAATAATACAAAAAATTTGAATTACTTATCCTACACAGACGAAATTGGAGGTACCAGCTAGTTGTATATAATTTCTTTATTTTAAAAACTGTAGAGGTCTACACTTACTTGTACATTTAGCGGGAAAGTTGTGACCGCGTAAATCGGAGCATATGTCCACCACGCCTATGTTATTTAAAATAATTTAATTTTTCAAAATTTAAACATTTTATCTCAAAAATTAAACAGAAATAACTTAAAACTATTTTTTTTCAAGGATGTGATTCAATGTTGTCTAAAATTGAGGTTTACATAGAAAATTTTCTCAAAACAGAGTTCTTGCCTTGAGAAATTATTTTCATTAGAACTTTTTATTGCATTAAATCAAATAGGAATTTTTCTAAATGCCTTCACGCAAAAGACCAATTGACCCAAAAACTATAAAATAAAAATATACCCACAAAAGAAGAACAACTTATTCTGTTTGAATGCTTTCTTTCATATGTACATACGTATATTTGTATATAGTTTAAGCAACATATAAACAAAAAATAAATTCGAACCACAGCTCACTTGAGGTACCTATTAATAAAAATCAAAAAAATGTGCATTATATTTGTTCAACATAAATTTCACATAAATAAAGTGCTTGCGGTTACTGAGGCGTATGCGCATTTAAATGGTAAAACTTGTGTAAATATTATACAAAAGGTATACGTAGGTATTCCGTTTAAACAAAAAAACTTGCTTACAGCTAAATAAATACCCTCAATTCTTCCACAGAGTATAATAATAGCTATTGTGAACGGTGCGTTTTTTTGTTTTAATTATATATTTTTATACTTCACGCAATTAATGAACATCAGAATCTGAAGTTGAAAAGGTTAATCGGATGTTATTGACTTGGCGTAAATTAACATGGATAATTGCGACTAATGATGTATATATTGTTGCAGTATTGGGTAAATGAATATTTAGCAACAAAAAAGAAAAAACAATAAAACAATATTTTTAAAAGGTATGGTCTACTTGAATACATGTTATCATGAGATTTTCAATTTAATACTACCAATATTTTAATTGGATTTTGAGTGGTATAAACAATTCAAATTAAAGGCACCCAGAGTTTTCAAATTTAAATAAATTAAATTTTTAAAGAACTACTTTGTGAATTTTAATTAATTTAATATACATATTTTTTAAATGAGTTTTGTTATTCTTGAAACTTTTGACACTTGTTATTATGAATTTAAATTATGATTGTGAACTTGAGTACACATTCCACAATTTGATTAAAAATATGATTTTGTTCTGGTCCAAATTTAAATTACATCCCATACACTATATGAGCTTTAATTGTATCATGGTCAGATGCATTCACCCGATTGTAAAGCTAATTTAAAAATTGATTGGAGAATAATAATATTTCAAATATTTTCATACCTGAACAAAAATGATTTTGAATTTTTAAAGCAGATTTTTCATTTCAGAGTTCAAAATATGAACTAGCAACTTCCAAAAATAAAATTTCGAATGCCTTTATTTCATAGATACAATTTATTTGTAAGTCTATTTTCAAAAAATACAATTAAAGAAATTTAATATTTTACCTTGCTATGTGTGCCATTTAAAAAAATAAAATTGTTCATAGTTTTCATGTGAAAAAATAAGCAAAAGTATAAATTACTTCCTTAACTACCCTTAAATTGCATACCCACAACTTTTATATCATTCTTAGAATTGAATTAATGGCTTAGAAAATTAGATAGAAACTAGAATAGGGAGTGAATGCAAGGAGAAAAATGACAGCTAGACATACCACGAGTGTGTCATTATGGTCTGATTAGTGTGCCCATAAAGTGGCAAAACATCAATTTATCAATTTTTCTATCAAATAATTTGCACTTTCTGTTGTAAAAAAATATCAAACAAAAGTGCAGACAAAAATAAAATTTATCAATTCTAATTATACAGGGGTGAAATACAAAACATTTATAGTTTGAAATTTCCTTGAAACTTATTTACAAAATGAGGGCTTTTCAAAGCATTTTATGCTCTTTGAGATTTGTAAACATCAAAACAAAAACAAAAAGAGGCTGGTAACTTCCCATCCTGTCTGTCGATTTGTCTTGCTTAAAAGTGTGTCTATATGTATCAATTTTTACTAAATGTTCGTACTATTTTTTGTAGATTTTATTTTATTGAATATCGAAAACAATATTTTCTGTGAGATAAAATAAGTTTGAAGTCAATATTTTTAATTTTTAAAAAGCTATTTGAGTCGAATGTAAATTTTTACCAAGTTTTAGTATTGTTTTATTTTATGTAAAAAGCTGTCAATTCGATTTTTCTCAAAATTTTATCAAATGTTAAAAACAATATTTCTTATAAGATAAAATTAGTTTGAAGCCAATGTCATACATTTTTGAAAAGATATTATAGTCGATATATAGTCGAAAATCAACTTTTACCAACTTTTGTTAAATTTTGTTTAGGTTTTTAATTTTTTGTACAAAAATTGTCAATCCGATTTTTTTTCAAAATTTTACTGAATGTTGACAACAATAATTTTTGAAAGATTAAAGTAGTTAAAACCCAATATCTCAAAGTTTTTAAAAAATATTTGAGTCGAAAATCAATTTTTACCAACTTTTATTAATTTTTGGTTTAGGTTTTTATTTTTTGTAGAAAAACTGTTAATTCGATATTTCTCAAAATTTTATCAGATGTCAAAAACATTATTTTTCGTTGCAAAAAATTGTTTTGGAGATGAAATCATATTTTAGCCGTAAAATTTTCGAGGTGACAAATTTTTTTTGTCAGTTTTTTTGATTTATAAAAAAAACCGGTAATTGGATTTTTTTTCCAAAAATATATTTGTTTTGTATCACGTCACAATATATAATATAAAATTTAATTCAAGTCTCTAGCGTCATTGGTTCATGAGATATGTATATATGGTTAACCAAAATGTTCACCTTTTTTTTAAACTGCTATGGTAAAAAAACCACCCACGCACTTTTTCTTGAGAGCCCTTTCTGCATCTTTCTGCCTTATTATCTGTATAACAATATTCATTTGAAGTCGATATCTCTTCTGGTTCTTGAGCTATGGACGACGGAAAAAACGTCGCGAACGTACGGACGTACGAACATACGTACACACGCACGCACAGACATATTTCTAAAAATCTTTTATTTCGGCTCTATAGACTTCGAAACGTCGAGAAATGTCAAAATTTTCAATTTGACAAATGGGACCCATTACAATAACTTCCTATGGGAAGTTACAAATCCTTTCAATTTATGTATATGGTAATGGAAAATGTCTTTAAAAGTTATAAGAAACAATAGCAATACCACTTTCTGTAATTATTTCTCCTTCTTCAAGTCTAGACTCATGAATACTTCTATCTAATGGAACAACATAAAAATTCAAAAATTATTTATCACCATTTTACGAAATTGATTGCTTTCAAAGACAACAAACATTTCAAACATGCATAGGTACATAAATAAAAGTGTATGCCCTACCATACCTAGGTAGATACAGAGGGACAGAGAGAAAGTGAAATGATAGTGGAAATCAATCATAGAAATTTCGTCCTTATAACTTTTGCCAAAACATTGTCAACAAAAATCTAAATTAAAAGCAAACATGGTGCAATCCTAGCAAAAGACACACCTAACACCCAACACCCACGTTGAATTTGCGAAACGAGAGGAAGTGGAGGTGAATATGATGATGGTGATGATGATGATGACAAACCCAATGATAGGTGTACCTTACCCGGTGCACATATGTTGCTTGCAGTATATGCAGATATAGAAAATAGGTAGAGCTACTCTCGCCTTAACAAGCATCAGGGAAAGCAAAAGCGTAGTATGCTCATCGTTCTATTAAGCCACGCATACCGTTATGTGTCCTTACTGCTAAGCCAAACAAATATCAGGTGCATTATTCACAGATGACATTTTCACTGGAACGGCAACGACAACGACAACGAGGAGAATGACTAGTAACGAACGTCGTCGTCGTCGTCGTCGACGTTCGCCGTAGCCATAGCTCGAGAAGACTCCCAAAGGGTAAATCGGGGTTCAGGAGCAAAGGTAATCCATTTCCCGGAGTGCTCCCATTCTTATCCAAAAAATGAAACGTCGTCGACATCAAGGATCAACGAAGGTGAAGGGAATATGGGCTTTGGGTGTTTCTGTTTACGGAAATATTTTTGTTTTGTCTCTTTTCTGGTGCATAAACTATGTACAGAAGAAGAAAAAGACTGTATGTACATTTGCAAAATACCAAATCTGTGTGGCATTTAAACGGGATTTTGCTATATTGTTAGTTTAACACCACACGTAAGCAGTGTACACTACACACACATCTTTATGGTGTTCAAATGTCAATAGGATTTGGCCAAATACCCGCATAGTGTGCTATGCAGTGCACAGAACAGACCAGCTCTAGACCAAGTACACACACGAGACACAACACCATCATCAAAGCATAAGCATAGAATGCAACATAAATGCGTTTACCGTTGTTTGGTTGTTTAGAAAATGGCCCCGGACTCAATCCTTATATCCTATATACAAAGTATACCCAACTTGACCCGCTTGCCATCCGCCTTCTCCGTTCCGTGATATCCAACAAAACCACGGAATAAAATACCATCATGTATTTCAATGGAATGGAAAATCAGAAAGGCCGCATTAGAGTCGGCCTCTAGAATGTGGGACATTTGTTGTGTTTTAAGCTTCCATGACTCTGTTTCAGCTGCAGGCTGATGGTTGCAATATTTTTAAAGGATCTCACTCTCTCTCTCTGTGTCGTGGTAAAGAAACGCGCGGTGCTTTTGGTTTGAAAGTTCAAAATGGAGTAAGTGCAAATCCTTAAATAGCAGAACGGACAGATTCATGGACAGGATCTAATTTACAATCCGTGCTGCGATGGGACATGGCTACTGGGTAGTGTACTGTTCATAACAAAACGTGCTGAACCGAGTCTTGAACCATTCATATTACTAGCGCCACATATTTTCTACTCAGCTCATATTATGGGAATGCAACCAAAGGGCACATAACTCTTAATGTTGCAGGTATTTTCGTCAATATAAGCAGAGTAAAATCATACCTACATCGTACAAAATCACCTAAAAGAGTAATGTTGTGCATACACATAGATGCGGAAAATGAAGTTTGCTAGATCAATCCTGATGAAGAAGAAAAGTCAAAGGGTATTATATTGTATACAGGCTCCAGAGGGTCGCCGACAACGTTGTGGTAGCAGATTATTCAAATTGACAGTAAGTTATGTATGGGTCTTCTGTGGACTTGAATACGTGCTCAGCGGGTTGGACCTATAGGCACCAAAATGTACACCTTTGGTGTTTATTTATCATCACCTGATAGAGTCACCCATGATTTGCAAATTATACAGACTTCTTTTAAGTTCTGTATGCGCAATGTGAACTATGACATTTTTGTGTTTAATCGTCGAAGCATTAAAGTCTTTATCCACTGTATAGAAATTAAACATATAAACCTTGAATCTATTCACTTTAACGAAGCCTCTGTCACTAGTCCTCCGTTTTTGCTTTTATAACTGTTGTTTGTTTTTAAATTTCCAAAGTATGCGAATTAAGACCTTGGAAATAGGTTTTGACGATACGCAAATTCTTTATGATTTCGATATTTTAATTTTAAACAAACGAAGATGTCCTTAATAGTGCAGCTTTCAACAATATAAACAAATCTATTTTTTCGTGCTATGCATTAAGAGGATATTAAATATGTGACTTACGAATCGAACCTCAACGTTTTGCACTTTTGCAGACTTTCTAGAACCAGCAAAACAAATTAAAACCAATAATTGATAATGGGATATCAAATTAGGCATTAGCTCTTTTCACCCAAATCTTAAAATGTCATAAAGCCCAAAATTGATAACAAAGCCCAAAAAGTTTTAAAAAAATGGGCAACGAACTCAAAGCGAATGTCGTGGCAACCAAATAAATTTAAAATTAAAGAACGCCAAAATTGTTGAATGTCATTTTGCCCAAAAGAATTTTTAATTTTTAATTTGTAATTTATGACATAGGTTGGGCATTCTGACATTTATTTTGGGCATTAAGACGATTATGATTTCTATCGATTCTAATGTCTTATCAACCAACGAAACATAATCCAAATCATAAAATTACACAAAGCCCGAAAAGTGAAATGTCTTAAAAAACATCACTAAGAAAATTTCACAAGGCCCAAATAAAATGTCATATCACCCAAACCAACTTTTAATGTCGTAACGCCAAAAACTAGAAATTCCATAATGCTCAAAATATTTTAAGTGGTAGAGCATACTGCCTCCCTCCCCTGCAACCCCCTACTTGGGCTCACAATAGGATTTCGGGTAGGTGCGAAGCTGATTTGCATTTAAAGAAACTTTGCATACACACAATCTCGCGCCTACCCCAAATTCTATAGTGAGCCCAAGCGGGGGGTTTGCAGGGGGACAGCATGTCTCATATCGCACTGCAAACAAGCAAACCATTTTCTTTTATTTCACTTTGAAAATTTAGCCTTATTTCGCTTTCTGAAAGTGAACAAATCAAACATATTTGTTACGCTTTCTTGAAGTTCCGAGTTTTTGGGCGATCTGACATTTTTAACTTTCCATAGGAAGTTATTGTAATGGGTCCGATTTGTCAAATTGAAAATTTTGACATTTCTCGACGTTTCAAGGTCCCTAGAGTCGAAATAAAAGATTTTTAGAAAGATGTCTGTGCGTGCGTGTGAACGTACGTTCTACGTCCGTACGTCTGTACGTTCGTGACGTTTTTTTCCTTGTCCATAGCTCAAGAACCAGAAGAGATATCGACTTCAAATAAATTTTGTTATACAGATAAAAAGGCAGAAAGATGCAGAAAGGGCTCTCAAGAAAATTGAGTGGGCGGTTTTTTTTATCATAGCAGTTTAAAAAAAAAGTAAAAATTTTGGTTCACCCTAAATATCTTACGATATAAAAACGCTAGAGACTTGAATTAAATTTTATATAATATATTGTAACGTGATACCAAACCAATATATTTTTTGAAAAAAATCCAATTAACGGTTTTTTTTTATTAATCAAAAAAACTGAAAAAAAAAATTTGTCACCTCGAAAATTTGTACGAATACAAAATGATTTTATCTCCAAAACAATAAAGTTTTTAACATCTGGTAAAATTTTGAAAAAAATCGAATTGACAGTTTTATAAAAAATAAAAACCTAAAAAAACATTACTCAAAGTTGGTAAAAATTGAATTTCGACTCAATTATCTTTTCAAAAATTAGAGAATATGGCTTTCAACTAATTTTATTTTTTAGGAAATATTGTTTTCAACATTCTGAAAAATGTTGAGAACAATCAAATTGACAGTTTTTTTTACAAAAAATAAAAACCTAAACAAAAAAATTAATAAAAGTTTGTAAAAATTGATTTTCGACTCAAATATCTTTTCAAAACTTTGAGATATTGGCTTTAAACTACTTTTATCTTTTCAAAAAATATTGTTATCAATATTCAGTAAAATTTTTAGAAAAATAAGAATTGATAGTTTTTTTACAAAAAATAAAAACTTAAAAGAAAATTTAACAAAAGTTGGTAAAAATTGAATTTCGACTCAAATATCTTTTCAAAAATTTGAGATTATGGCTTTCAAATAATTTTATTTTTTAGGAAATATTGTTTTTAACATTCTGAAAATTTTTGAGAAAAATCAAATTGACAGTTTTTTACAAAAAATAAAAACTTAAAAGAAAATTTAACAAAAGTTGGTAAAAATTGATTTTCGACTCAAATATCTTTTCAAAACTTTGAGATGTTGGCCTTAAACTAGTTTTATCTTTTAAAAAATATTGTTGTCAACACTCAGTAAAATTTTGAGGAAAATCTATTTTTTTACAAAAATAAAAACCTAACAAAAAAACAGTATACTAAAACGTAGTAAAAATTTACTTACGACTCAAAAAGCTTTTAAAAATTAAAAAAATTGTGAAACTCTTATTATTTCACAGAAAATGTTGTTTTCGATATGCAGTAGTTTTTTTTTTTATAAAAATCCAACAGTCCGTTTTTTCATAAAAAAATAAAATCTACAAAAAACAGTACGCAAATTTGGTAAAAATTGATGTTCGGTTCTTGATATCTCTCAAATTAATTTCATTCATCCAATTTGTAAAAATTTAAGAAATGCTATTAAAATTGGTAAACATTGGTTTTCGATTAAAAATCTCGTTTATACAAATAGATTTTGAAATCAAACTATTTCTTTATATGAAAAATATTGTTGGTAATTTTAAAATTTGTAAGAATAATTTTTTGTTTAGTGTTTGCGTTTAAAAGATACAATTAAAAACTCGAAATGACGTAGTGCCCAAAATAATCAAAAATTTAGTCAGGATGTCCAAATGTTGAAATACATGACATATTTTGGGCAATATGACAATTAATAATTTGGGCTTTGTTGCATTTTATTCTAAAGTATTTTTTTGGGTGATAGAGCCATTTTTGGGTGATAAGACATTTTTGATATGTTTTTAATTTACTGAGCACTAAGACCGAACACTTCTTTTTATTTGGAATTTTATTTAACTCTAAAAGACTGTAACGCCCTTAGGTTCTGTTATATTGCTCAAATGGTACAACAACAAAATGTTAATAAAATTGTTGTGGTTACTACTAATGTTTTCAAATCGGGCGATATATATTTGGGCGAAAAGATCTAATGCCATCAAATTACTATTTTTGTGCCCTATAAATACTTAAACTTAAAATTAGTTTCTTCAGCCATTTCCTTAACCTTACCAAAACCTGAGCTTAACAACAAGCTGAGAACACCAAAGCTTAATTGATTAAAATGCATTCTCTCTTATGATGATACAACCAGCACAAAAGACATTATTGGTATTGCGATAAACTGTATCCAAAACAAGCATTTATTCAATTTTTGATTATTTTACAAATACAATTAACACATGTACAAGTTAACATTTTGAAATAAGGTCACTTCGATTTTTGCAAAGAAAATAACCCCCAAGCGAAAATTTGGTTCAAGGCTAAAGTTGGTTGATTACTTGACTTTATATCTACAAACCAAAACCAACATTCCAGCAAAACGATACTTAATCTCATTGGAAATACTACAATGCACAGAAAAATAAAATAAATATAAATACAAATTGGTTCAACAAATATAACACTGACGGTGATGCAATGAAAAGAATTCACGATAACCTTACACCATATAACGTGTAACCTGGTCAATTAAATATTTTTAACGTTGAATTGAATGGCAGCTTTTTCTGTTTTTTTTTTTTTTTTTTCTTTTTTAACGAAACTTTAAAAACCATCATCCAACCACTTCCATTAAAATTCCAACCCAACTCAGCAATACTCTAGAAAAGGTCCGAGTCTTAATTTTAAATATAAATTGCCAGTTGAGTTGAGTTGGTGTATGCATTGTAGTTTGTATAGAATCATTGCAATGTCAACGAGTTGCTGCTTCGTTAAAGCAGATAATTAATGGTTTATGGCACACCATCATCATCATCATCATCATCATCATCATAATTGAAATAGTTTAATTTGTATGTGCTTTTTTTTCCTCTGAAACAAATGAAGTAGCATTGTTGTTGTTGCACTAGTTTGGTATAAATTTATGTGCTTTAGTATACAATTTTTAAGTTCTATTTTATGTGATTATTTAAATACTTAATGTTGTCTGATAAAAATTACTATAAACTGACAATATTTATCGGCTATTTATTCAGGTATTACATGTGGTAAAATTGACACAAAAAACTTATTATTTTGCAATTCCAAAATACTTACATGTATTTGAAATTTTAATTTGTTTTTTTTTTTGTTTAGAAAATAAATTTAAATTTAAAATTAATTATTATTTGTCATAATTTTGTATTCTATTAAATTAAAATTATGCGTGTTAGCTTTTCTGAAGTGTATTAATTATGAGATTAGCCACTACATCATTCTGAACTAATGTGAATCGATTTAAAAATATATATAATTGTCTGGAATGCAAAATTAGCTGATAAATTCCAATTTTTGTCCTTTAAAACTTGCACCTGATAATTTTAGTAATAAGCTTAATCGCCAAAAAGAAAAATCCAATTAATAAATTCATATTGATTTATAATGAATAATTTTTGTTATTTATTTTAATTGATATTTATACTTTTATGAATTAGATATTCGAGACGTTAAACCCATTAAGTAGTATTTTTGTAGTAGATTTTTTTTTAGAAAACATCTGTCAGTTCAATTTTCCAAGGAACTTTACGATATATTTATAAATCTTTTGTGATCAAAATAAAATTCGCCCACAGTAACATTGTTTTTTCTAAAGTTATTCGAAGGTATGCTTAAGGCATTTTGTATATTTGAAGATTTTTATTTTTGTTAAAAATTGTTAATTCTTACCAAATTTTAACATTAATATTGTGTATAAAATTAATTTAGGTCTAAAACGTATTTTTTCTCAAAAATGCTGTCAATACAATACAATACATTTTTCTAAAAGTTATATCGGATCTTAAAAAGTCTTTGTTCGGTGCCGTGAAATAAGGTCGAGACCAACTTTCAAAAATTTAACTCATTGAATTTTATAAAAATGGATTAAGGCCAATATTCAGCAGTTTCACTAAGTGAAATAAGGCCAAACTATTTTGTGAAACCAACCAACTTACTTTGATGGTGAGGTATGTAAGGAGCATGTTGCCTCTCTGCAATCCCCCTGCTTGGGCACACTATATGATTTAGGGTATTTCACTTTGTTTAAGTGTAAAAAGACCAACTGTTGGAAATTGGCTTTATTTCACTTTAGAAAAGTGAAATCAGTCCAATTTTTGAAATTGCCTTATTTCACATGGCTCAATATTACGGCACCTCGTCCTGCAATCAAGTTTTTAGAGAACTTCTTCAATATTCCTAAAAAAGTTTGTATTCAAAAATAAATTCGCCTTTAGGTTTGCTGGACATCCGGGTGATGGGGTATTAAATGAAGTTAAGGATGTTTCTTTTTTCTGAATATTGTATGCTTATTTCTCCAGATTAGTCCTTTACATTGAAATAGCCATCTTAAATTAGTAATGAACTGTTTTGCAATTTCTGAGCTATAACAATGACAACCGTATGAATGGTTGATGATTTTATTTTTTACATCACCGCGAAACAACACATTAGTCCATGCGTGTCTACCAATTTAAAATACGAACTCATATTATCTTAATAGCCCTCAATGCATAAATATAACCATAGGCATCATTTTTTCCTATCACCAGAAACTTTCTTTTTCATCCTGTTACCTCTAATATAAAACATACCCATAGGGAAATTCTAATGCAAATTTCTCAAAAAAATCAGTCTTATCCATGTTGACGAAACATTTCAAAAGCATTTAAAAAACATTAAGCTTCGATAACATTGATTAGCAGTTTTATTGTGTTGAATTCATGTTACCAATATGAGGTTTACCTGAGGGATGTTGAAGGATGGGCTGCGTTCGCAATGTCCATGTGACAAAACATTAAGCACAGTTAATACCCTTGGTAAGGTCATTCTAAGACCGATCTTGAAGTAAGAATAAACTAATCTCAAAGAAATGTAAAATACCGGGAAACTAACTTATCCAATGCAATGGTTTGTGCATTTGATAAGTTCGTTCCAATACACAAACCATTTCTTTTGGTATATTATTTTGTCAGATTTTTCGGTCAATTATCCGGGTGGTTCAATTAGCGAAACCCGTATAATTGCACGAGTAGTTCAACTAAAAAATAAAATATTCATCCCAGAAATATACTCTATTAACATTTCAGTGTCAACTTAACTGCGGTGTCTGTTAATTCGCCATAACATGATATCTTATGTCATCACATGCCAAATAAGCATTGAAATCTGCATTGTCCTCAAGAACGTTATCTATGACCACGAGATCATTTTCCGGCTGCTCTTCTTCTTGGATGAAGCCTGCATTTAAAAAAAGAACTTGCAAATGTAGGTTTATTAGTAAAATATTTACAATATTACCTTTCTAAAAAAATTTCTTATAGTAGAAGGTGTTATAAGCCACAAACAATGTTTGCTTATGTGCATTGCTTGCAAAGATGTGATCGACTTCGAAAATTCTTCGATAGTCTTGCCACGTTCGATGGCTGTAATTTGTTTCCTTATTATATTATATGTAGTACCCGTAGTGTGTTGGTTAGTGCGTTGGACTGTCATGCAAGGGGTCTTGGGTTCAATCCCTGCCTGTGCCACCTTACTTTTTTCACGGGTACTGCCTCTTGTGAGGAATTGACAAATCCTCCAAGAGTAATTCTTGTCATGAAAAGTGCTTTCTCAAATGAGCCGTTCGAATTCGGCATTTAAACTGTAGGTCCCTTCCATCTCTGACAACATTACTCGCACACAGAAATGGTTGAGAGTTGTAAGTCACTAGGCCCTGGTTCTTCATGGACTGTTGCGCCACCTGATTTATTTTTATTATATTTTGCTGATAGTAAGCTTTGAAACATGCAATAATGCCTTGGTCAAGGGGCTGAATGATGTACGTTGTATTTGTGGGTACAAACTGCACGTTTATATTTTTTAAATCGTCCAACTTCTTATGACAGCTCGACAGCACTGTCGACAAAATGAATTATTTGTCTGTTTATCATTAGTTCATCAAATTTTTGTTTTGGTTTTTACTTGCGACATATAGGAACTATATGGCAAGTTTTGCATTCGTGCAAAATTTTGTCTGTCTGTCCACGCTCCTACAGCCTAAACCATTGGGTCGATTAAGTTCAAACTTGGAAGTTAAGGTTTTGAGCAGATTCGCGTTAGGCGTTTTTTTCATTTTTTTTTTTAAGATCAAAACTAACAGTGGCCCCCATACAATTTTTTTGGTCAAAAACGATAATTCGAATTTTCTTAAGAACAAACCGATAGATTTTTTTTTAATTTTCTCTAAAATTTTATGTTTTAACTTGGCTTCTTTTAATAAGAAAAACATATTTGTGTATTGCTCAGGAAAGGTACCGCTCATAGAACCGTTATTTTGTTTTTTAATTTTCTCAGCAACTTATGTACTGATTTCAATATTTTTTTTTGTGAATAAGCTCTTATATTGCTTTAACAATATTTGATTATCAAAAGTGCAATTTTTTTTTGTTTGGATTTAAAAAAAAAATATTGATTTTTTTTTTCAAAATTCTATATCTCAAAAACGGGTTAATATTTTTTTACGAAATTCAAATGTAGAGCGTATATTTACAATCACTAAACAACTGCATACCAAAAATATTTTTAGAACAAAATTGAAAAATTTTATATATACAAAATTAATTTAAAAAAAAACCGCTCTAACGATTTTCGAAAAAATTTTTTGAAAAATCAAGGGCTTTTTTATTTATAAAATGGCATTTAAATTTTTGAAGACAAACTTATTTTTCAGGAAAAATTTTGAATCTTAAATTAGTTTTTTTTTTTTAAATTATTTTAACTGTATTGAATGTAACCCCCTCCCAAAAAAATTGAAAAATGGAGGTTTTTTCGACAAATCAAATGGCATTTATATCTTTGAAGACAAACTTATTTTACAGGTATATTTTTAAATCTTATATACATAGATACTTTTTTAAACAGACTCTTTGAATACAGGAGCAAGTTCGTGCGACCCAGTCGTGCATTTTATTTCAATAACAATCATTTTTTGTCCGTCCAATTATCCGAAAAATGTCCAAGTATTTAGTTTTTCTGCTGCATATTTTTAAGATCAATTAAGCGAGTAATTCAATAAGCGTATCATCAAATCGGGGCCAAAAATATTCGGTTATCATTGAACGGTAGCGATCCGCATTCACAGTAACGTGCCGGTCTTGATCATCACGGAAGAAGTACGGCCAATGACGCCGCCGCTGGCCCATAAACCTTACCAAACCGTTATTTTTTCGGCATGCAATGATGACTCATGGAGTAGATACGTGTGGATTGCTGCCTGACCAATACCGCATATTTTGTTTATTGACCAAGCCATTCAGCCAGAAATGAGCCTCATCGCTGAAAATGATTTCTCGATGAAAATCCGAATAAATTTCAAGTTGTTGCTCAGCCGAATTCACGAACATACGACGCTTCTGGTGGTCAAGGGGCCTCAGTTCTTGCGTTAATTTAATCTTGTAAGGATGTAGGCCAAGATATTTTCACAAAATTCGCCACAACGACGTGACATAGATGCCCATGCCCAACGCTTGAGAACGACGTGTGAGAGACACATTCGGGCTTTCTGCAACTGAAGCCTCAGCGGCAGCAATATTCTCAACACAAAGGGCACTTCTCTGTCTCACTGGCACGGGAACATTTTGTACTGTGCCTGTGGATTCAAATATTTCCACTAGACGCTCAATTGTTGATCTGCTAGGACTATTATGACAAACATAAATTGGACTTAGCGCTCTTAACGTTGAGGCCACTGCCTCCGAATTTTGGTAGTAAATTTTAATAATTTCGACTCGTTGTTGGTGCGTATATCTTTCCATTATGAAATGGCAAACCTTACTGAAGAGAAATGTCAAAAGAGCGGCAAGAAATATGGCGTCGTTTGCTGCCCCTGTCGCCCCGTATTATAATTATATGTTTAACGTTTCAACAAATTACAAAAGATTATTTTTCTTTTGACTTTTTATTTGTTAAAATTGATTGAGTAAAAAATCAGTGTCTCCAAAAATGTATTGTTGATGTTTAAATCAAGTCTGTACTTTGAATAAGCCATAAACTGAATGTTTAGCATCTTCAACAACACAGTTTTTTAAAGTGGAGTTTACGCATTCTTAAATGAAGATTGATTTTTCATCCTTTATTGGTTGGCACATTTTCTGCCATACAACAGGTGATTTTGGACAACCTTCATAAAGTCGTCGTCGTTAAGTGAATTCGTTACATTAGCGTTGGACAATAATAAAGGCTGAGGCTCCCACACCAAACGTTGATTCAACCACCTAAAACACTTCATTTTACCCAGCCCGGTGATTACAAAGCGCAGTCTCATTGTGCTTTAAATTATAATCTTTGGTATTAAGCTATACTTACATTTTTGGCAAACTAAACCAACTCATAAGTTGTGCTTTTAATTGGATTTATCATGAATTAAATTCAATGTATGACTTCAGGTGAAACCAAGCAGTCCAAACTTTGAGTCTGACCTAAATGTATTTAAGATTCTACATAAGAAAATTACTAAGCCATCAAATTTCAAAAAAAAAACATAACTTTTCACTATAGGCAACCTAACATACCAAACAGGAACATAATTTGCTTTCTTCTTCTAATTAGAATGCTAAGCATTTCTTTTGCTCATACAGCATTCATCATCAAAAATTCTTCATCATTCAAAGATTAAGCATTCAAACAAATGCCGCAGTTTCCATATTTTGATATACAAAAAAAAAAAAAAAACATGTATAAATTAATTACCAAAATCTCCAGAATATATATTTTTTATTTCGTTGACTGACTGCCCAAAGTTCATACTAATCCATCAATATAAAGTGAATTCCAACATTTCCTTCAATTATAATCCATCTCCAAGTCCGAAGCTGTTGAATGAGAAATTCTTCATAAAACTAATCTAATCAAAACACGAATGAATAAACAACATTCTTAGTCCATCAACCGTCCGTGTTGCATGATGATGATGATGATGACGGCGAAGATGATGATGATGCTGATGATGATGATCCTTGTGATGTGGATGATGATGAAAGAAAAGAATCCAAAACAGAAGGTAATTCCAATTCGCATGAACTCTGAGCTAAAGCTGACCCCATTCTTCGTGATTTTCATTTGAGGAAAACTACTTATATACATAGTTTGTTTCTTGCGACAGAACAGAAGAACAGGGATAAAACATCAGGTAGGTAGGAGCAGGATGGTGATTACGTAAGGTATTTTGCGCCCCACATTCTTTCATCCACTTTAACCTGTGATTTCATCAAAAATACCAGAAACGTTTCAACGTGCATATACATATGTAGGTAAGGTAAGGTATGCCCACTCATACCTGCGCAGCAAACACACACACATCTTTTTTACTATCACATTTTTCTAAATAAAAGAATATAAAAGCGTAATGGATAAATATAATAGAAATAAAAAAAGAAAATGAGAACTAAAATTCCAAAATACCGGAAAATTTGAAGTCCTTAGTGCGGTGGTGTGGTTCTCAAAAACAAACATGTGTTATTGAGTATAGTACATATAAGTATAATCTCTCAAAAAAAGCAACATTAAATACCCAAAGGTAGGCTTTAAAATTAGATTTTAAGATTCTTACCTACACATAGCTTTAAGGAAGAAACATTGAAGATTTTACAAAATACTGTTTTCTAGGATATAAACAAACTTAACAGCAGAGTATCGACAAGAAGAATCCATTTCACCAATTCGAATACAACATAATATGTACCATATTAGACTGATTCAAAAAAAGAATAAATGTCTCCGATTTTCAATGCAATCAATTTATCATCATATGATTTTTCATGTTTTTGGTTTTTAATGTTCTAACTTTAGATTTTCTAATATTTTAAAAATAATTTCGTTTTCAATGAATGTACTCCTTCCAAAGTTTCATGACTAGAATTACGTGAAGAAATTATCAGCTATAATTTACCAATCCATGAAGTGAACATTTTTATTATAGGGCTTGGAATCAGTTTTTATCGAAAAGGTTTCGTTTCAATCGAAATGGTTGACTAAAGTAAATTTTAATTTCGTGTTTTTGTTTTAATTCGACAAGAAAATCTAAAATTTTAATTGAAACTGAATTATCAACCATGTGTCATTTGTTTAATAAATTGGACGTTAATCTGTAAGTACACTAATGGAACAAAAGGTACAGACCATTCAAATTGCTTGTAGAATAGGTCTCAGCCGTGTTCTAAAGTGAACTCTAAATTAATATTACGCTTATAAGAGGAAATGTTGGTAAACATATTTTGTTTTCTCTTAGTCGCATTAAAATCACAGACATTTCAGTATTTTTGAAGCAGTCTAATAACAACTCGTATATATGTATGTAAGTACACAATAAATTAATTTATTTCATATTGGAAACATTGTTCCAATAAGGCAGTTAGATTAATTCATAGCCATCATATGACCGGATCTATGAAACATTGGGTAGTCAAAGAAAGGTCCGTATACTGCGGGGTGCCAGTTAATAAAAAGTAAAATTCAATTTTTTGTTTTAAAGAATATGGAATTTTAAATGATTTAGGAAAGTAAACTTTTAGATTTTGGAATTTAAACTTTTACACAGAAAAAAAAGTTGTCATATTAACCATCGTCGATAGTCGACTTGAAATTTGGCCAAATTGTCGCATTGACTACCAAAATAGTCAATATGACAACCTTATTTTAAAAAATTGACTGCTGGATAGTCAATAGAACAACATCCGATTGTCAATTTTGGGTAGTCAATAGAACAACTTTGGTAGTCAATATGACAATTTGGATGTCATATTGTATTGACTACCGTAGTTGTCATAAGTTGACTATTGAGAATTGATATACTGACTATCCAGAAGTTAAATTAGATTACGATTTTCACAAAAAAAATACCCTAGTTGTGGTAGTGACTCCCGCAGTTGTCATATTGACTACCGTAGTTGTCGGATTGACTACCACATTAGTCAATATGACAACTGTAATTTTAATTTCCTTCAACCAAAGTTATCATATTGACTACTACAGTAGTCAAATTGTAAAAAGATGTCGGATCCTAAAATTGACAACCGAAAATTGTTTTATTGACTATCGCGGTTATCGGCTGAAAATTGACTACCAAATAGTCAAAAGGATTACTTTTTTTGTTCTGTATAAGGCCTCTATCTCTTTTGAAGGAGCTATCTATGATAATTGACAATAATTAAAAATTAAATATTTCGGCAATTATTGAAATTGTTAAAATTCTATTCAAATAACGAAACAATCGAAATTTTGCAAAAAAAGTTTATTTATTTGGATTGGTGAATGTAATTGGCTACCTTAATTTTTTAACCTTTAGACTTTTTTATTTGTGGCCAAGTAAGAAAAAAGATCTACGCCAATTGCAGTAGAGACTTCCTAAATTTACAATGACTGAGTTTCTGACATTTCAAAATAATAAATAGATCCGTTCCCCTGATTTATGTTTGTTTTCTTTTTTGTATACGAACTGTCACTGTTTAAACATGTTCAGATACACCTTTCTTAATAAAAGGGAATACTAATTTAACGAATTAGAACTAAATTCAAATTCTGGAATGGCTTGAAAAGTGCTTAATGTTTTTAAAATTTCTAAGCCCTTAATTATCGGTTGTTTAAAGTGTTGAGAATTGTTTGTTTACATAATAAAACATGCTTAATATACCTATCAGAATGATCCTTAAGACTTTTCTGGGAGTATCTGTTCGAAATAGTAGAACATACAAAGGTCGATTTTATTCAAATTGTATACATGCATTATGCTTTTCAAAGACTGGCTCAACATTTTAAACTATTTATAAAAATTCTGAGGTCGTTTTTTGTAATTTACTAAACTGAAAAGATGATTTAGCTAATTTTAAACGATTGTTACGTTTCACTATCTCTTAACATTTTGTTAATATTAAAATGACGCAAAGGCTACTTTAACTTTTAGTAATTTGATAAATCTATATGGCATCTGTCATTATTACAATTACAAGTACTTGTATCACTAAATTTGCCTTGTGTGTTGAGAAATATGCTTCAGACTGATGTGGGTAGGTCAATTTTCTTATGGAACACGATGTTGTACGTATTAATCTTAATCCACTGCTCTGAACGGAATGGTTCTGTTTTTTTTTTTTTCATTTTATCAAAATCTTAAGACTATCTTAAAGCTAGACAAAAATTCTTAAAAAACAAGCGTAAACCAAAAAAATAAAAAAAAAACTTGATATCTTAATCATTATTTTTTGTTTTATATAAAACTTAAAACGAACCCCATTATAATACTTAAGCTACTTAAAACTAACCAAACCCAATAATACTACTTAAAATTACTTAAAACTACTTAAAAACTAGAACAGCCACAGTAAGTTTTTTAATTTTGTTTTGTGTTTTGTTTCGGGTTTTTTTGTTTTTTTTTTGTGTTTTTTTTTTGGTGCGACCCTGACTGTCCCTAACCTAATCCTTAAACCTATGTAACCCGCCAAGACCAAACGCTCTAGACAACTTTAAATGACATTCTCAATTTAAAGCCACGAAAACTGGTTCTCCTGCCTCACCCTATCTCTTCGGTCCCTATCGGAAACAGTCCTACTGAACCGAAGGCGCTCGGCTCCGTCCAGTGCGAGGACGTCTCGACTGTAAAGGAGTCGCCTATCTACAGTTTTACGGCTGACGTGGTAGATTAGCGGAACTGCCTCCCTGCCCTGTATCAACCCTCGATTGTCTAAATAGAGGAAAGCTTTGGGCGGAATGTTGCCACTTAAACGTGCACTTTCACTTTCGTAGTACTCATTGTTGGGGTAGTAAGCCCCAAAAATTAAGCTGTTAGTTGACGACATCGCTGCCAATACGGCAGCTAAAAAAACAACAGTTTTGTCAGGGCAAAGGCTCCCCTAGCTCTGGCCAGAGCAGCACTCATATGTCTGTCAAAATACAAGCACTAATCCAACCAGATGGCAAGGTACTTTCCTAAACTTTTATTGGCCAGTGGCTGTCGATTTGATCCAACGATCACTAGATTTTTCCAGTTCTTTCTCGTATCCCTTGAGGCTCCATACAGCGGAGTCCTGAACAGAATAATTTAGCATTTCTGAAAGTTGATTTTCAACTTAAAGTCATCGCAATATTGCTGAATCTTGTCGAAGTCACCTTGTAAAATTGTCTTGATAACCTCAATCTTTGGGGCCATTCTGTACGCAATTAGGTCGTCGGTGTACGCTATTGCCTGAGTCAGACTTGCTATCAGATCACTGCACTGGTGTAAATGCTGAACAAGATCGACGAGCTAACCGCTTCCTGTTAAAGACCATTTTTAATATCAAAGATTTTGGTAGTTGTTACATTGCCAATTTTGACAATAAACCGTCTACCATTAAGCATAATGGTATAATAGCATGTCATAAAGCATATACAACAGTTATTTACTTATGCCAAGTCTGTTTAACTTCAGATACGACCCTCTAACCATATGGTATCGAAGGCCTTCTCCAAGTCAACCAGATAAGCACCCATACATTGCCTTTTAGATTTGTTCCACTGGATATCAGAAACAACCTCCGTCGCATCAATAGTGTCATGTCCCGCCTTAAGGCCCAACTGATTATCCGGAATTATTTTGTTGTTCTCAGCCCACTTGGACAGAGCTCTATTTATAACCTTCTCGAATACCTTAGGGAATATGTTCTGTCTACAGTTGGGAA
This sequence comes from Eupeodes luniger, assembly GCA_951509635.1. NCBI lineage: Eukaryota > Metazoa > Arthropoda > Insecta > Diptera > Syrphidae > Eupeodes > Eupeodes luniger. The sequence goes on along the minus strand of OX608073.1, from coordinate 95,277,293 downwards.
TGTCAATTGCTTGGTCCGTTTAAGTTTGTTTGCTTGAATTATTTTCAAGAATTGTTCTGTAGCCCGTTTTTCAATATAAGGGAATTCAAAATTTATTAGTTATCAAAACGAAAAGGTCCGACTTGGGTGCTTTTATCAAAAGAACTTTTACAATTTTTCATTTACTAAGTATCCTAAGATGTTCTTAGGTCGGTGTTTTTTTTGTATTCTATTTTTAAATTTCCAAATATGGTAATTACCAAATATGGTAAAACATCATATTAAGAAATGTAAATGCAAGAAAAGTTTTGTGGTCAAATATTTTAAGTTGACATAAGCGATTTTTTTTTTTGATTTATATGGAACATACAAACAACTTAAAATATTTTACCAAAATTATTTCTTCCTATTATCTGCAAAACAAAATAAATTGATACATAAGATGAATAGTTCTCTACTTAAGTTATTTAACCTTTTGCAAAACCCTATGAATTAAACTAAAAGTATTTTAAAAAAGGTAATAACTTTCTCATTTTAAAAGATTTATTAACGAGGGTAAGGAAGAAAAATAGTTTGCGGTCAGAATATATAAGAATAAATAACTAAAACCCTTTAAGTCGACTTAAGAGTATTTACCTTTTGAGCACAGACTTAATCATACAATAAAATCAAGAAATACGCTCATGCAATAAAAGTAGGTATCATACTAAAAACATTGTGATCTGTTATAACTTAAAACACAGATGAATAAATATTTGATGTCATGTCCTGAGGAAATCCTTATATATGAAATCGTCAATAAAACCACATTATCTCTATATATGTATATCTACCTACCAGTTTATTGGTCATTTTAAAGTATGAAAATGAAAATGGATACAGAGTCATACATATTGCATTATAATATAGGGTTATATATCATACTCGTAGTAATATTTGAAATACAAACACCAATCTAAAGGGTAAATATAGGATCCAATTGTTTGAAACTATAGTATATTTCCTATAATATGTACGTTCCATAAAATTCGTAAAATTTTCTCTTGCTTGATAAATTGTGTTTATGTACATATGCACATATATATTGATAACTATATTTATAAATATTTACCTATATGTATTGCTTTTGCATTTTATGAGTTAATACTATACACAACACATACTTGTTTAGCCTTTGGTTTCAAGCTAATTGTATAAAGTTATTTTTTATGAATTTAAAAAAGAAAAACATTTATTTCGAGAATCATTAAAGTAAAATTTAATAATTATGAATTTATTCAACATATTATTTATATTTGAGTTAAATCAGAGGTTTACAATTAAATGGAAGCTATCGTTTCAAATTAACACATTTGCAAATTCAAAATCAATGTCTATAGTTATTCAATTTAAGGATATTATAACTAATGTATTTCAATGTTCTTTTTTTCTATGTCAATATGCCAATCAATTAATTTATATTTTCTTAAATACTTGACAGTAACTTTTGATGATTACAATTTTGAGTTTAAGTTCGTAATTTAATGTTTCAAAAACATTCAAGGTATTTAATAAATTGGTCCTCATATTTACATATATGAAAATTTGGTAGCTTTCTTCTAGATATAAATTAAATTCCAGTTTCTATGGTTGTTGTCTGATGGAACAAATTAACAACTTTCCCTTAAAAGAAGACACGTTTCCAATATTTCTATAAGCTATTGCTTTTCTTTTACTTACAATTTATTTTTTTTCGTACTTATGGCGGATGAATAAATAAAAAATATTTTCTTCTGAAAAACCATAACGAAACATCAAAGATTTTAAGAAAACCAAAATAAGTCAAAATTCAATATGTAGGTACAGTACATATGTATGTATAGAAATAGGTTCTCTAAAGAATAATATTCAGAAATCTAAAGCACATCAAGGACCGAGAATCCCATTCACAAGGCCACATGTAATTTTCTGTTCTAAAAATAGATCTCGATAAAATAAAAACAGAGAAAATTAAACAATAGTCTGTGTATACCCTTATCCGGATAAAAAAAAAAGAAGAAAAAGCACATAGCCCCGAACGAACATTAAACCTTAAAATTTCTCCTTAGAGTTTCTATGATGTTTACGCCATTTGTTGATGGTATCGATTTTTTTCAAGTTTACTTTTCTTTATGATTTGATTTGATTTTTTCATTGATTTTCTTGATTTTTTTCACTACCCCAGACACTACAACTTAAATATTGTAACAATTGAGAATCTTTAACTAAATATCAATGCTAATTAGGAGGTATTCTGTAATTTTTGTTGTTAAAGACAGTTTTATTCTGTTTGTAAATTTTCCAAGATTTATTTTTTTTTGTACCACCATGCCTAATCTACTAACCCTTAAACTATATAAGAGGTATGTAAGCCGGCCAAGGTTTAAAACCCCATCCCGACTATCCACTATCAAGTGGCGATTGAAGCCACTAAAACTGGTTCTCTTGCTTCACCCTATCAATTGGGTCCCGTTCGGACACAGCCATACTGAACCGAAGTAGCTCTGCTTCGCCTTGTGCCATGACGTGACGTCCCGATTGTACAAGAGTCGCCTATCCACGGTTCTTCGTCTGACGTGGTAGATTGGAGGAACTGCCAATCTATCCTGGATCAGCCTGTATCAGACCTCATCTATCTAAAAAGAGGACTTTGCACTTTCAAGGTACTCGTCGCCGTCGTTCGGATAGAACGCCCCCGAAATTCGATTGTTGGTCGAAGACATAACTCTTGCAATGTGACTTCGAAGGAGTTTTATCACGAAATTGTTAATTCTGTTGATTTGCAGCCGGTTGTATAGGAACTCATTGGAATAGTAAACGAAAGAAGATTTGACTGTTCGATGTAAGCCTGTACAGCAGCGTCGTAAGAACTGCCGCTCGAACACAGTTTTTAGTCGTCGAAATATCGCTGTTCTGTACGCAATTAGATCGTTGGCGTACGCAAGTTAGACAACCTATCAGACCACTGGTGGTGTAAATGCTGAAGAGAATCGGCGAATTCACTTCTCCCTGTTGAAGACCATTTTTAATTAGGAATATTGTGGTAGAAGTTACATTGCTACTTTTGACAACAAACTTTCTACCGTTAAGCATATCATAAAGTACATACAACAATGGTTTGCTTATGCCAAGCATGCTCAGTTTTAGCTAAAGGCCATCTAACCATACGGTCTCAAAAGCCTTTTTCCAAATCAACCAGAACAGCACCTGTGCATTGTTGTTTTGATATCAGAAACGAGTTTAGACGCAGCATGAATTGTGTCATGACCCGCCTTGAACCCGAACTGTTTATCCGGGATTATTTTGTTGTCCGCAGCCCACTTAGTCAGAGCCCTATTGATGATATTCTAGAAAACTCTGCTGATTTTTTTTTTATATTGTGCCCGCACTAAAGCTGTTATGAATACCCTTATAATGATTAAACACAGTACAGTAATTAGGAAAGGAGGATAGGATTAGAAAGGAGAAACCGATGCACATTGGTTTTGTATGTCTGCACATTGTAATGAGTGGGAAATATTGAGTCAGGTAAAGCATTCCACATTCGCGTAGTGCGGCTAAAGAAAGAATCTCTGTACTTAACAGTACCTCCGAAATTGGGCTCAAGGGTAAACTGATGTGCATTCCTAGCAGTACGGGTATTACGGTTGAATTGTTTAAGGGGAGGAATGCAACTGGCTATTTCGCTAGAGCATTGTTTATAAAAATAACGATAAAACAATGGCAGGCATGATGAGTGTTCAAGAGAAGCAAATGTGTCGGTGAGAGAACGATCTCCTTTAATTTTATAATGAGAGTTATATTCGAGTTTAGGACGAATAAAAGCTTTGTAAATTATACCCAGATCAGAAGGGGTAAAAAACTTCTTGCATCGTCGAAGAAAACCTAAACACTTAGCAGAATTTTTGGCGATGTCAAATATGTGATCACTCCACAACAAGTGATTTGTGATGCACATACCTAGGACTGATAGTTGTTCAATCTTCTCGATGCAAGTACCACCCATGGATAGTGGCAATGGGGTAGGGTTACGCTTTTGTGACAGTAGACAGCATTGAGTTTTCGAAGCATTAAATTCTACAAGGAAGAAGACTTATCGACCGAAGATTTGACGGGTTAGAGTTGTTGTCCTTTCCTTTTTTCGGGAGAGGATGAACCACAGCGATCTCCCAATGCACTAGATAATATGCATTATTCAGTTCATTATCGAAGAGTGTGGTTTAAATGTCAATCGCCTCCATCGGTAAATGTCAAACAACTTTCGATATACCATCGATACTTGCTAACTTTTGGTTTTTTATTGAGTTGAAGATAAGCTGGAGCTCAAACTTGATTATTAATAAGGGACTTGGTCCCAAGAGATGTCAGTGTGTTTGTGTGTACGTACGTTTGTACGTCGTACGTTTTTTTTCGTCGTCTATATCTCAGGAACCAGTAGAGATATCATCTTCAAATTTTTTTTTTATGCAGATAATAACACAGAAAGTCGCAGAAAGGACTTTCAAATAAATACTTTTTAACTCAAATATTTTTCGAAGAAGAATTGATTTTATCTCTACAAAAAATCTTACTTCACAAAGAATAACGTTTTTGAAAAGTGGTAAAATTTACCAGATGTCAAAAACGTTATTTCTCGTTACATACAAATATTTTGGATGGTGAATCATCTTTTTTTCGTAAAATATTCGAGGTGACCATTATTTTTTTTTCAGTTTTATTGATTTATATAAAAAACCGTTAATTGGATTTTTTTCCTAAGATATACTTGTTTTGTATCACGTTAAAATATATATTACAACATTTATTTCAAGTCGCTAGCGTTATTGGTTTGTGAGATATTTTGGGTTAACTAAAATTTTCACCTTTTTTTTAAATTGCTATGGTACAAAAACTACCCGCTCAATTTTCTTTGGAGTCCTTTTTGCATTTTTCTGCATTATTATCTGCATAACAAAATGTATTTGAAGTCGTTATCTTTACTGGTTCTTGAGGTATGGAGGGCGAAAAAAACTTCCCGATCGTACGTACATACGTACACACGCACGCACAGACATCTCTAAAAAAATCCCTGAAACGTCGGCCGATTACAATAACTTCCTATGGAAAGTTAATAATGTCCATTGTCTTGTTAACTATTATTTACTTCTTCATTTACAAAACGGTTCATATATGTTTTCGACAACTTTTCAAACCAAACTTTTATTTTATTTGCAAATAAAAATTCATTTTGCATAATAATGAAAAGCTTTTTCAAAATTCTAAATATAATTTACAAAGTTTATTGTTTGGTGAAACAAAAGAAAAAATAATTTGTTAAGTAGCAAAACTTTTCACTTGTCAAAGACGTATTTGCACTTTGAATATTTGTGTTTGGTGAAACGTAATGTTCAAAGTAAAAGTGAAACACTGACAGTTGACAGCTTTTTTCAACAAATCAAAACTTAAAAAAAATACTAAAAATTGATTTTCGACGCGAATACCGTATAAAGATAATGGCTTTAAGATAGTTTAACCTTATAAAGAACGTTGTTAATACTTTTTGCTAAATTTAAAAAATGTCCATTTTGCAGTTTTCTTAACTACTAAAAATTGGTAAAAATTCATTTTTTATTCAAATTTCTCGAGAATAAATAATTTTTCTGCCTTCAAAATCATTCAATTTCATGCAAAATATTATTATCGATATTACGCAATGATTTTAAAATCATAAAAACTTTATAAATATACTTTTAAAATATTGTAAAAAATTATTTTCGACTAGAATATCTCGAGACTGACTCTTTAAAATTATTTGATTCTGCACAAAATATTGTTGTTGATACTGAAAACCTGAAAAATAACGCAGAACTGATAAAAAAATTGTTATACTGGTTTTGTAAGGCTATTTCCAAATGAGAGAAAAATAAAAACCTGAAACAAAAAAAAAAATAAAAAAGTATTAAAAATTTAAGTTTGAGTTAAGTACATTAAGTATAAAAAAATATAATGTCTTCGAAGTTGTTTCATGCCATAGAAATATTGTTGTTAATGTTTTGTGATATTTTAAGACAGTCATTTCCTATAAAATATACTGATTTAACTTCTCAAAAAAAAAACAGCTAAAACTTTAGATTTAGATTAAGGTTTGTTTGCTAAGTTTTGTTTAAGAACTGTCATGCTCATAATAGAAGGAAATAAGAATTGTTCTACTAAGCAAATGATTAATATTTTTGAATAAGAAAAATGCTTATACCTTTTAAAAAAAAGGATGTTTAAAGTTTTCCCCTAACATCCAGTATTTGTTTAAGAATCAAATACCCTCATTACTGAATTGATATACAAAATTATGTTTTGTTTTTGTCTTGAAAAAAGTAAAACCATCACTCAAAGGATATGGAGGAATTTTATTTTGCAACAAATTTAATTCTAAAAGACCACCCATAAGAACAAAAGTTTAACTCTTGTTAAAACCAAAACTAATATTTTTCATTTCTCAACTTGTTGGTTAATATATCTTAAACTTTTGCAAACTTAATTTCTTATACTTAAGAATTAAATAATAAGTTACACTCAGATTTTTGTATTTTCCCATAACAATCGAATATTTTCGTAAAAACTTAAATCGTTATTATACACCAATCACCCTTTGATACAAAAGGTCCTTTTCAATAGGTAGTATAATAAATTTACCAATTTGAAATTCAGAGACATTTGCCTAATGTTCACGTAAATAATTATCATCATAAACAGGTGCTCCGATAAGAACTTAGGAAAACCTCGAAAACTGCTTCAAATAGCACACAATAAAAGAGGACTTATTCGTTTGTGACAAACAGCCGGATATACACAAACAACATACATAATTATTTTATTTACATATACACACACAATGAACGACCTTAGCCACCCGAATTAATATTACTATCAACACTTTAGTCCATCGTTCGTTGATTTGGAAGCAATTAATTACAAAAGTAGAAATTGTAACAAATGTTGTCTTGATGTAATTGAAGGTGGATTAGTTATGCGTTTAAAGGGGATGGGGTGGTGGGGTAGTTGGATTGAGAAAGGCAATGGTATAGATTTAGAATCAGAAGTGGGATATGAACACAATCTAAAGAAAATCCGAATGGAAAAGGATGAAAGGAATTTCATCTAAAGTGGGATGGCATGGAGAGTAGCGAAGGGAGGTGGTTAACGAGAGAGCTGCTGGTTAACTTTCTGAAAAATTGAAGTAATTATCCATATCCCGTGGATATATGGCAGAGCCAGGATCCAAATGAATGCGCACCATTATGTGTTCCTTTGCTCATTCTGAAATTTCAGCTTTCTTAAACTGTAAACTGAAAGCTGAATACCTTATATACCTCCCTTGGCTTGCTTTTGCAAATGAAATTCAAAATATTTGATAAATGAATTTAAATTAGAGCCTAAAGGCTGTGCTTGCTCTGGATCTTACTGTCAGAGCAGAGAAAAAGGAGAATGTACATAGTATTTCCTTCTTTTTTCGGTAAATTAATTGGCATCGTTCTGTTAATTTTAAATTGGAATTTTTTCGTGTTGAAAGAAGTTTCAGGTATTTGATCTGGGCCTGTTATTATTTAACTCAAATACAAAAAACAACAACAACAACTGTGATATTCATGATTTTATAAATGCAAATTTCACACACAGGATCTCTACACCCATCAGAGTTCCCTAATTCAAAATCTTAAAGAAAAAACGTCGACTTCGCGAAAAAGGGAAATTCAAAATATGGTGAATTCAACCTGCCAACTGGGAAAGGTAAAATAGAAACTAAGTGACTCTCTTTTTACCATTTTTAGCGCGTCTTCTCTTTAATATGTATATTGTATAAGGATATCCCACAACAAAAGAATCTGTTTTTTCATATATTGCGTTCACATCAAACACCAAAGGGAATAGAATTAAAACCCAGAGACGACAACGACTACGAAGACGACGAGGACGACGACAAAAGATGCAAAACGTTCACAAAAGTCCCATTTTGAACTTGACGTTCTTTTGGTTGTTGTTGTTGTTGTTGCTGTTATTTGACGCTGGAATGTAATTTGACAAACGTTTATTTTTTTCCTTTTTTTGTTTAACTCTGTATATTATGGTATTTTTGTAAATTATTGTAATATTACGTGTCATTTTTGCTGTTTGTCATTTGAAGGAGAATTGTTTTTGTTTTTGTATTATTTCTTTTTGTAATTTTATTTTAATTTAACCTTATTTTAAATTCAATGGGGTTTGTGATGAATTTCTTGTTGAATTTCTTATGAGTGCGATGCACAGCAAGGGAATCATTTTTGTATACTTGAGAGGGTTATTATAAAATTTTGTTTGTGTTTGAAGAAAAAAAATTAAATGTTAACCGAATTAGAATATGTTTTTGAAAATTATCATAAATTTAATATAAAAATATGGAATGTTCCATATTTTAAACTTTTGGATGATATAAATTACTCGTTGTTACTCTTAACTGGGAATATTTTTCGTTTATTTCTGGCAATTGTATAATAAATTTTGATGGGAAAAATCCTGCAAACAAGTTTAAGAATTCTTTGTAATTGCTTTACCTAATAAAAATGTAGTTATTGTCAAAATGGTGGAAATAGTTGAATCGGTGTTGAATCTTAGTTTTAAGAAAAATATGTTGAACAAAAAATCTATCATTTTTTTAAAAGATTTAAAGTTTCATTTTCTTCCAAATATGTTTATGAGAAAAAATTTAAATGGGAAGAAATATAAAGTCAGAAAATTATTGTACTTTTTTTTTTGCAATTGATTGCACGAACAGTACGTGCAATCAATTGCAAAAATTAACAATTAAAACCCAGCAACCAAATTTTGTTTAAAATTTCAATTCAAAGTTTAGCTAGTCTTAGTTTTTCTTGCCTGTTATGAATTTAGCACCGTTTAAATATTAATTTTTATTAGGCAAAAACTTTTTCGTTTTTGTCATTTTTAGGCTGTGGAAACCAAAAAATTTGTCACTCAATCGGTTTTGTCTACCCTATACTTAATAGTGCCCACATACCTACCACATTCCATTGCAGTATTTTACCAGTATTTCATATTTGTATAACAATTAAAAGTACATTTTTTCAAACAAATTTTTAAATTTATATTCAATAAAAATATAATTCGCATTGTCTTTAGAAATGTCTCTTTCTTTTGGAACCTAATTGTTACTTGCGACATATAGAAACAATATGGCAAGTATTGCATTCTTACAAAATGTCGAACTTGAGATTTTAATCAAATATAATACACTACGATGGTGAAAAATCGAAGAAAGTGTGTCCCCTACATCCGTCCGTTTGTCTGTCCTCTATCAACTGTCCAACAAATTTTGTCAGTTGAGTTCAAACTTGGAATTTAAGGTTTTATGCAGCAACGCGTAATAGTAGTCCCGATACAAGAATCGAAAATTTTCTGAAAAACTAAGCGATACATTTTTATTAAATTTTCTTTTAAATGTTTTTTTCTAAACTTGTTTTCTTCCAATAAAAAAATAAATTTTTGTATTGCTATAGAACGGTACTTCCCATATAACCGTTATTTTGTTTTATCTATTAATATTTGATGATGAAAAATTTCAAATTTTACTTTTTGGATTTACAAAAAAAAATGTTTCCAAAATTCTATATATCTATCTATACGAATCAATGTTTTCAATTAAATGAAAAGCATATATATAAATAACTTCCAAGAAATTCCATAATACAAATATTTTTAAACTTAAATTGGAAAATTTGTATAAGAAACATTAATTTAAGAAAGAGACACACTAAAACGGTTTTCGAAAAAAAAATTCAATAAATCAAGATTTTTTTTTCATTAATTAAATGGAATTTAATTTTTTGAAAATTTGTATTGGCAATTTTAAAATATAAGTTCAGAGTATTGGAATGCAGGAGCAAGTTCGTGCTATCTAGTATGGCACTTTATTTAAAATTAGTTAGATCTGCAAAAGGGAAACTGTTCTAGATTTAGTTGAGAATGTTCTTTATTCATTTGACATTTAAGTATGTTCAGAATTTTTATAACAATTATAATAGTTTAAGCTAAGTGGAAAGTGCTGCCAATGCAACATCCCCCTTTAGATATTAAAGTTTATATAAAATTAAATTTTAATATTTCATTAATTAATTAAAATTCAAAATAATTCATAATAGTCTTATGTTTTGTTTTTAGAATTCAAATTAAATACAATTTTTACCATTCAGGTTTTTTTTTAAATTATGTTAAATTTAAGTTTAGTATTCCAAGAAGTAAATTAAAAGAAATTAATTGAAATGTTTAGCTATGACATTTCAAATATCGCCATAAACTTTTTTCCCGGATCTGGTAATTAAAGCATCACTAGAAAATCGACGGGCAGGAATCCTCACAGTTTTTGTAGGGCCCGTAGATGTCTCCTTTGCTTCCGTCGTTGATGTTGGTGAATTGAGACGTCAGGTATAGGTAGGTATACCTCAGTAGAGGGTTTCATCTGTAAAGATTTTAAATAAGGAGGTTGAATTAAATGAAATCTATTTCTGCGGATAACTCGCTTATCAGTTTCGACTAAGTAAGACCTATGTTGTACTTTTTTAATAATTTGCCCATGTCTCCTAAGATCAGTTACCCATACAAACTCTCCTGCTTTTAGTTCTACCAGTTCTTTTGCCCTGTGTCGTTTATCGTAATTTGATTTATATTTGTTTCTGTAAATTTCTTACTTTTTTATCAAGTTTCGGAAATCTGGTTTTTCCGTTAAATTTACATCCGGAAGGTTGTCACGTAGTCTCCGTCCAAAAAGTAAGTCTGCTGGGCTAAGTCCATTAGAAAGTTGTGTATTTCGGTACGCTAGTAATGTCAGATCGACGTTCCCTTTTCTTCATTATATTCTTGGCTACCTTCACAGCCGCTTCTGCGGCTCCATTCGCCTGATGAAATTGAGGGCTGCTCGTGAAAATAGTAAAAGACCATTCCTTGAGTAATGAGTTCTAATAACGAAATATACTAAAGTCTTTAAATCTTGACCAAACAAAATCCCCCCTATTGATAAATACAAAATTATCCTAACACAAGACTAACACGTATGTAAAACCAGAAATATTAATAAAAAGAGGCTGGGATGCGACCCACACTTATAACTTCCCATCCCGTCTGTCGATTTGTCTTGCTTAAAACTTTGAAGGTTTCCGTGTTTTGTTAAAATAAGTTGTCAGTTGAATTATTCTTAAAACATTAAAAATTACCAACAATATTTTGCATATAATGAAATAGTTCGATTTCAAAATCTATTTTAACTAACGAGATTTTTAGTCGAAAACCAATACCAATTTTAGTAGCATTTCTTTAAAAAAATTATTTCTAATATAAACAAATAAAAATTGGATGAATGAAATTAATTTGAAGTCAATATCTTCTATTGTTCACGAGACATCGAAAACCGAACATAAATTTTTACCAAATTTGCATACTATTTTGTATCGATTTTATTAACTTCCCATAGGAAGTTATTGTAATGGGTCCGATTTGTCAAATTGAAAATTTTTACATTTCTCGACGTTTCAAGGTCCCTAGAGTCGAAATAAAAGATTTTTAGAAAGATGTCTGTGCGTGCGTGTGTACGTACGTTCGTACGTCCGTACGTTCGCGAAGTGTATTTTGTCTTCCATAGCTCAAGAACCAGAAGAGCTATCGATTTAAAATCCAATTAACGGTTTTTTTATAAATCAAAAAAACTGAAAAAAAAATATCGAATATCTTACGACTAAAATATGATTTAATCTCCAAAACAATTTTGTACAACGAAGAATAATGTTTTTGGCATCTGATAAAATTTTGAGCAAAATCTAATTGACTGTTTTCTTTATAGAAAATAAAATCCTAAAAAAAAACATTACTCATAGTTGGTAAAAATTGAATTTCGACTCAAATATCTTTTCAAAAACTTGAGATTAAGGCTTCAAACTTTTTTATCTTATAAGAAATATTGTATTCAACATTCTGAAAAATGTTGAGAAGAATCGAATTGACAGTTTAAAAAAAAAAAAAAAAAAAACCTAAAAAAAATCAATAAAAGTTGGTAAAAATTGATTTTCGACTCAAATATCTTTTCAAAACTTTGAGATAATGGTCTCTAACTAATTTTAACTTATAAGAAATATTGTTTTCAACATTAGACAGTTTTTTTACAAAAAATAAAAACCTAAAAAAAACAATACTAAAACTTGGTAAAAATTTACTTTCGACTCAAGTAGCTTTTCAAAATATTGGCTTCAAACTTATTTTATTTCACAGAAAATATTGTTTTCGATATTCATATATCATTCGATATAAAAATCCAACAGTCCGTTTTTTCATAAAAAAATCAAATCTACAAAAAATAGCACGCAAATTTGGTAAAAATTGATACATATAGACAAACTTTTAAGCAAGACAAATCGATAGACGGGATGGGAAGTTATCAGTGTGGGTCGCATCCCAGCCTCTTTTTTTTATGAAAAAAACTGACTGTTGGATTTTTATAAAAAAATTACTGAATATCGAAAACCATATTTTCTGTGAAATAAAAATAGTTTGAAGTCAATTTTTTTAATTTCTGAAAAGATATTTAAGTCGAAAGTAAATTTATACTAAGTTTTAGTATTGTTTTTTTTAGGTTTTTATTTAAAAAGAAAAATTTAATTCGATTTCACTCAAAATTTTACCGAATGTTGAAAACAATATTTCTTGTAAGACAAAAGATAAGACATTGGAGGCGATAATTAATTTCTTTTAGCTTTTTAATTTTTTGTAAAAAAAAAACTGTCTATTCCAAATTTTAGCAGATGTTAAAAACCTTATTTCTCGTTGCATTAAATTATTTTGAGATAAAATCATATTTTGTTCGTAAAATATTAAAGTGGACAAATATATTTTTTCAGTTTTTTTGATTTATGAAAAAGCCGTTGATTGAATTTTTTGCCAAAAATATGTTTGTTTGGTATCACGTTACAATATATAATAATTTAATAATTTAAGTCTCTAGCGTTATTGGTTCGTGAGATATTTAGGATTAACCAAAATGTTTACCTTTTTTTAAATTGCTATAATAAAAAAAAACCACCCACTCAATTTTTTTGAGAGTCCTTTCCATGTTTCTGCATTATTATCTGTATAACAAAATTTATTTGAAGTCGATATCTCTACTGGTTCTTGAGCTATGGACGGTGAAAAAAACTTCGCAAACGTACGGACGTACAGACGTACGGACCTAGGGACGTACGAACGTACGTACACACGCACGCACAGGCATCTCTCTAAAAATCTTTTATTTCGACTCTAGGGCCCTTGAAACGTCGAGAAATGTCAAAATTTTCAATTCGACAAATCGGACCGATTACAATAACTTCCTATATGGGAAGTTAATATACGTGTGTTAGGCTTAAATAACAGTTTGAATCGCTGGGTGAAATTGGAATCAAGACTAGAAAAACAAAAATTATAAAGTATGAATCAATCCATTCCAAGAGCTGAACAAACGGTGTTTTAGATCGAAGTACCGATTCTCAAAAGAAAATATGCTCAAATTGATTGATGACCTCAGTCGTGATGGGCTCGGAATATCCCGTATACAATTTAAAAAAAGAGCTAAGTCCTGCTGTATAGAAAAAAAAACTAAGTATAAAGTTCGCCCTACAATTAATAAGTTCTAAAAATATGCCAAATTCTGAATATATATAGATTTAAGATCAATTCATTTTTCGACAGGTTATATTGAAATGACTAATTTCTATTAAATAGTTACTGGCTGAAATTATATGAATTCTATCATAATTAGAAGTGGCATGCCCTGTATATATTTGTAGGTGGTTACTACACCCCATAAATCGAAAATCACAATTTTTCCATTGTTCCTTTCCTTGCATCACAGCTCCTAACTTTGTGTGAAATCAACAATAAAATTGCTTCATAATTTTGATGATCGGTTAGTCAGTTACTGGTTTTTGCGATTTTTGATCTCAGAAACTCTTTTGGCAACGGATTCCATTTGGTAGGACGCATTTAATCAACTTGTTTATGTAGTGAGAGTTGCAAATTTAAAGTTCCTACCTTATTTAGTTCTGTAGTTAAGTTGGAGGGGGATCAAAAGCAGACTAGCCGCTACCATGTACAAAAATTTTATGGTTTTTGCAAATAGTGCCGTAAGCCAAAAAATCGCAGCTCTTTATGAAAATATTCGACAGGAATGCGCCGAACAGCTATTATGGAATCTTTCGGAAATCTGTGAAACGGGCACGAGTAGTGTGTTTCAAAACTAGCGCCAAAACATATCCATATCCAAAGCTATCATCTTTTCTTCTCAAAAAAACAAAATCGTAATAGTCTAAATAAAGATTAAAATAGTACTAAAATTACAAATGTAACTTAAAAACAAAATTTAGCAATTTTATTTGTTGCAGGTATGTAAGTATAAATAAATGTTTATTTATAGAGTTCTCTTTTCGTTCTTTATGTTTGATGCACATTGCACTCCAATAAAATTATTCTCCAAGGTATTTTACTGAAATGTAAGTTGTGTAATTTAACAAAAGAACAACATTTATGTTGGGTTAAAATTGAGTCAAATAATTGACGGTTCTCTTGTAAAATGCTGTTTTTCTTTCTTTTTCGTACGAGTAACAGTAAATGCCAATCACTCTACGCGAATATTTTAAATTAAGTAGAATCTTAAAAAGTTGTAACCCTAGACATGAAATATTAGTTAAACGAATCATGGTTATATTATAAGAATGTTACTTCCTAAGTTTCATGTTCTTCTTAAATTAAATTTATTTCCATAATTTGTATCATTTCCGCATTTGCTCGTGAAAAAACAGCAAACAACCCGTAAAATCAACTTTGAAAAATCTATTCTTTTCCTTATACGCCTTAGGCCTTACCACCAACAAAAAAAGTAAAAATAGATTTGTCCAAAGTGCAAAAGTTTGTTCAGTAAAACGAGAAAAAAATGTATATGAATAAGTAAAAGATGGCTTCCCTCAGTCAAGATTGATATAAAGCATAGTCTTATATTTTATGAGTGTAAAATGTATATATGTATATGAATTTGTACCAAGTGCAGCCTTTAATTTAAATAAATTGTGGAAAACGTATTTGCTTTTTATTCATTATAAAGCAAAGGTAAAAAGAATAACGTACCAACATAGAGTCCTTATTTCTTTTGTCCTTTCCTGAGAAATGATGTAATGAGGGTGGTGAAGGGGCGGCGGAGGCGGCGTCGACATCGACGCCGGCATAGAGAGAAAAAAGTTCTTTCGTTTTATGCTCCTTATATATATTCCCTTTAAAAAAAATGGATAATGAACCATCACATCATCGTCGTTATTCTACCTACCTACATAGACTTGTAAAGGACACACAATGATATCCTTTATGAAGATAACGTTTTTGTGCGGTGTCGTCGTGTAGCATTTATTGAACTAAAATTGGTTGTCGAGGCCCTAGGTTATATGAAAAACTGTATATGTATAATGGAAGGATACCTTTGTTTCTTTAGCATCATATGATGGTGTCATAGTAGCAAAAACCTTTTATGTTGGTACAAAAGAAAAGGGTTTATCGGCGGCAGCGGTGGCGGCGTGATGTGCTTGAGAGTTGGGTCGTGCTTGAAATTGCATTTTAACACATCATTCATATTCGAACACTGACACCTTTCATGGGAAAGTTTCTTTTGATCCAGATCCAGACAAATGGCAGGATTTATTAACTCAAACTTAGAGCCATTACAAAAATTTCCCACCTCTGCAAAATTCGCATAAATTCATTTTCTGCCAATAGTGTAACTTTTTACTATAACGCTAACAAATACTGTTCCATACTGCTGAATTGATACCTCGCAGGAATTTGAACCTATAATTCATATACTATCCCCTTAAAGTCCTCAATAATTGAAGTGAAGAGCAGAGCAAGGATAAAGGAACGAATGGATTGCATACAGGAGAGTGAGACACGCGATGGTATACATTTATCCATACTCAACAAAGGAACTTCTCTATCGCGAGTTATTCGTTCAAATAATTTTCCAAATGACGGGCTGCAGGTGTTCCCTGTTCCCTGTTCTCTGTTTTCTGTTCAAGCTTGCTTTACTCGCTCCTTAGAGATTGTCCTACTGATGCTTTTCTACGTACTCATTCCTGAAATCAACTCCATCCCATCAGGCTCCTAGCCCCTGAAGGTGAGTAAATTTATTGGAAAAGTATCACAAGTAATTTAAAGTTACACAAAGTGGCAGAGAAGAGTGTTGGAATAAATTCGATTGAATTTGGGTTGCCTATACCTACAGACTTACTACACACCTACCTGTTTGGTTGTAAAAGTTTGAATACTATACAATGAAAGCATATCCTTCCCGATTTTTATCCTAGAAAATTGGCTGTGGAAGTATAGCGTAGGTAGTCCTTTAGCACAAGAGTCGTATGGTTGGTTTTGTATATTATACAAAAATGGAGGCTTTTCAACAAAAAAAAAAAAGAAAGAAAGACGTAAGGTCATACAATATGAAAAATGAAAACACGTCTGCAATCAATCTTTTTATTCTCTTCCTGGCTGGCTTCAAGCTCATTGATCATGAATGATTGCTCTGTAAATTTTTAACCGCAGGATTTTTTCTATGGGACACTTTGAATTCGATCGATAAACATAGGTACAAATATATATAAATATATTTACATGTTTAGGTAGGAGGTATATATATATTTAAAAAAAAATGATGTGATAAAAGGTTTGAGAGCATGAGGCACATACATTACCTACATACATATATATAAATTTAACTACGATACTGAGTATTCAATTTAACGCAACATCTGTTGGCGGTAAGCTTTATTATTTGTTAGCTTTCAAATCTCTTTCAATAGATTGAATTGATTGGTTGTAGCTTGATAAATGAGCTCATTTACATATTGAATGATATAAGAACATCATTTATGTAGGGATTTTTGTTGGTTGTTGTTGCTATATTCTTCACCTTTTTCTATTTTTTTTTCTTCATTTGTGAGAAATCAAAGTAGATGTGCTTTGATAGAAATCAATTCAGAGATTTTTTCTTTAACTTTTTGAGAGTTGTATGAATTTATTGAAATGTATCAAATCTGTTAAACCATTTTCGCATACTGATTAGTGTTGAGATTTAACAAAACGATGTGCTGTTTCATTTTTGTGAAAAGAATATGAAGTAAGTAAGGAATTTTTGTATTGGCGTTTGAAACTACTTCCGGAAAGTGATGCAAAATCGTAACTGGTCGGAAACAAATAAATATATTAAGAATCTAGGGATCTGGAAAATTTATTTCCACTGCACATAATGTAAAAAAAAACATTGTTGTCCGAAGAATATTCAGTTCTTTAAAAATTGTGATCAACAATTTATTAGTTTAAAATTTTTTTTGATAATTATTAAATTCTTGAACATTTCAAAAACGAAAAATTATCAGCCCAACAAGAAAATTGCTGTGTTGAATATTTCTTGACTTCTTGAGACAATTTACCCTTTCAAAAACCAAATCGTAATTTGTATCAAGAATAAAAAAAATTAATGTATATATTGTATAATGTTCAAATTTAGAAAACTATGTATTTAATAAGCCAAGACAAATTCAACATTTCATAAGAAAAAGACAAAATCAATGAACTTAGTAGTTTGACTCATTGTGTTTAGACAATAAAGATAAAATCTTTTCAAAGTCGAGTCAAAATAGAAACTTCACCTTCAAACAATTCGCATATCGATGAAAATTGGTACGAAAGCTTGAGACATCGTTGTTAATAAGTGCCAAAAAGTTACCGAAAATCCCAAGTCAGCATATAAAATTGTAATGGTTTTCTGTCGAAAAATTCCACTCTCATGCTCTAACTTTTGAACGGTAAATGCTTTAAAAAGTTGTTTAGCTATATTTTGTAGATCATGTGCAACAAAATAATTTAAGTCACTTTTTTTCAACAAGCAAGTGTTTAAAGGATACTGCTGTTTCAAAAAATGTCAAATATCGAATTTTCGCATGTTGAGCCTTTGTATCTAAAAATGTCTTAGGTAATAAATATAGTTTTTATATTTTTCGATTGGAAATCAAACTTTTTTTTTAATTTGTATATGTTTTATCATAAAATTTTGTTCAACTATTTTTAAAGTAATAATTTGCAACAAACCAAAATATACGATCTTGAACAAATTTATGTTCGAGAATTGTGAAATATGTTTTATAATACATTTCTGGATTCCCTAGTTTTCAAATTTGAATTTTAAGTACTTAGTCATGCAGACTTAAATACAAAATGTATTAAAAAAAACTTGAATCCCTTTATGTGGTCACTTGGTATTTTTGAAAACTGTTTATATTTCCTTAATAATGAATGTTTCTGAATATTGGAATTTTTCTTGATCAAAATTTCTATTTTAATTTGACTGTGCAGAAAGATTGTGTTATTTCGTTAGATTAAAACTTATTGGAAAAGAGACGTATTTTTTGTTATTTAATAAAAAGGGATGCAAAACTAAGTTTAATTTTCTGAAATTAATTAATTTATACCACAGTCATTTTTAAATCTTACAGTTTAATGTTTTGTGAGTTAACATTTAAAAAAAAGTACGTATACGCCTTAGTATACCATACTAACTATTTTCTTTATATCAAGTGACCATAAAATGTTTAAGCAGAAACTTATCAAAATATTGATAAATGACCCTTCTCTGAGCCATAAAGTTCATAGATATATAAACAATCAATTTATAAAGGGTGATTTTTTAAAAGCTATAGGAAAGTTTTTCAAAAAAACACGTAAAATTCAGAAAAATGCATGAAATCTTTATTTGAATCGATAGTACGGTCCATATAATTTAATGTTTCAAGATTATTTCATGCAAATGTTGACCTTGACTGCGCATCAAATGGTCCATCCGCTTAGTCCAATTTTTGCATACTCTTTCCAACATTTCGGCTGGTATCTCACGAATAAATGCTTCAATGTTGTCTTTCAATGCGTCAATTGAAACGGGCTTGTCTGTATAGACATGAGCTTTAACATAGCCCCCCAAAAAATAATCAAAAGGCATTAAATCGTACGATTAATGTGGCCAATTGACCGGTCCCGAACGTGAAATAAAATGTTCATCGAATTCGCCTCTCAATAAGTCCATTGTTGCGCGTGCTGTATGGTATGTGGCACCGTCTTGTTGAAACCACATGTCATGCAAGTCAAGCTCTTGCATTTTGGGCAAAAAAAAAGTTGGATATCATCTCACGGTAGCGCTCACCATTCACAGTTACGTTACGATTCTCATCATCAATGATGCCACCAGCCCATAAACGGCACCAATTTGTGATTTTTTCTGGATGGTAGCTCTCGCAGTGCTTCTGGCTGATATTCATTCTAAAATCGACAATTCTGCTTATTTACGTACCCAGTGAGCCAAAAATGAGCTTCGTCGCTGAACACAATTTTTCGGTAAAAAAGTGGATCTTCGGCCAAGCTGTATTTTGAAAGGCATCACACCTAAATCCTTCCGAAAAATTTTCCACTTTGTTGAGGAACAAAGGCCTGCGCTGCGAACGGCGACGAATCGATAATTGATGGTCATCATTAACACTGGCATAGCTGCGATATTTTCTTTAGTTCGCACTCTACGTTAGCGTGTTGGTGGTTTCATGTCCAACAATGTAAATTTGGTGCGAAATTTAGTCACAATAGCCCCAATAGCCGCTTCAGTGGGTCGATTAAATTGACCATAAAATGGAAGAAGCGCGCGATGATTTTTCTTAACAGGGCACGCATTTTGATAATAAAATTCAATAATTTGCAAGCGTTGTTCGTTTGTATGACGATTCATGGTTAAATTATTGACTAAACTGAAGATGTTTGACAGTGAAACAAAACACGAAACGTGCGTCAGCTGTTTAAACCAGTGTTGCCAAAAAAGATAATAGCTAAAAAATCACCCTGTATATATGTATGTATGTAGATTTGTAAGTAATTTTACGATGTTTTTTTTTTGTTTTCTGGTCTTAATTAAAGCGCGTTTTTTTCAAATGAAACTTTTGAATACAATATCGTCTGCAATCATGGTTGCGTTAGACGCGATTATTTTTTCCCTTCGGAGACAGAAATTAACTTCATTTCTGAATTTTGATTGATTAATTTTCTTCACAAAAATTCAAAAAATCACCCCAATTTCTAGTGCTCACACTGGTATAGCCCCTTAATAATCCAGAATAAACTATTTTAAAATTGATTTTTTTCAAATATCGGAGAGATGTTTTAAATTAACAGTTGTATCTTTGAATCTCACTTTTACCGCGTTTACCGAGTTGCACACGATATTTTTTTCTTGAATTTTAACCTTCTAAAGATTTCGCTTAGATCAAAAAAATGTGTTCACCTTAATTTTCTATTTATTCGGTTCAAATTATAATACGAATAATATTATTGTGGCATTTCTTGTTCGAATTCAAAAAGATAATACTATTAATTATTAATATAGCTAACACTGATTTACCTCCTTCTGTTGGCTCATTTTTGATCATAATATATTTAAAAGATTTACGAAAGAAAATTTCAGATTTTGTCGACTAGTTTCAGCTGCCATCAAAACAGTGTGAAAACTTAATGTTAAAAATATAATTTAAGCTACAAAATTGTTTTCTTTTTGTGAATAATCTATGTATGTACAAACTTATGTGATACGGTTGGAACTGTAAACCAAAACGAACTCAACGGTTTAAAAATATAGGCACATTGAATTTTTCGTTTAATTCCATAAGAGCAATCTGAACATAAATCTAGTATTGTTTACTCATACCTTGACTAAACAGAAATATTTCCATTTCACATATTCTAATTGATTATTTATTCATCATTCATCTTAGCACTTAAATTTCAACTTAACTGTTTCGAAATACATACATACATACATATGTTTAAAATTTATTCAAACATTATTTACAAAAATTGTATCTTCTATATATGTATATAAAAGAAAGTCGTGTTAGTTACACTATTTATACCTCAAGAACGGCTGTACCGATATGGCTGAAAATTGGTGGGTAGGTAGCATAGAGCCAGGAGACGGACATAGGATAATATACGGAATAATTACTTGAATAATAACTGCGTCAGTCATCGGGCTATTTTGGCAGCCAAAAATGTTGATGTTGACGAAATTAAATTCCAGGTACAACAGTTGTTACCAGGCGATCTGATGTGTTAAACAATCGATACTGTTGTTAATGGATATACAGAGTAGACATACCTGGAATGCCACCACATAATCTTCGATTAAAGATTGGTTTACCTTTTATTCTCCTGCGTAATTTGAATCCACCTAAATTATGCAACGGTACACGTTTAGTCATCAAAAAGATCACCGGAAATATTCTTGAAGCAACCATTTTAACTGGAAAGTTAAAAGGAAAAGTGGTATTGTTGCCACATAGTCCAATGATACAGTCAGATTCTATCATATCTTCAAAAGGTTACAGTTTCAAATTCGTTAAGCTCAAGCCCAAACAATGTCCATTTGGGATTTAGAATTGCAAAATACATGTTTATATGATGGGAAACTATATGTTGCATGTTCATGTGTAGGGAAAACGTGGAACCTATTTGTGATACCGAAAGACAGGTTAACCAAAAATATTGTGCACCGATTAGTGCTACATTAAATTGAATTTAAAAATATTTATAATTCAAAGTATTATATTATATTTATGGTTGGAAGTTTTTAAACTATACCTACCTAGTTTATGAGTTTAACTGTCACATGAACTAAAAACTTTGTAATGTACTCATTTGTTACAAACTTGAATAAAAAAAATAATACATTTATTATACAATACAATTCTTTTGTTTTGATTTTTGCTTTACATCAACTGTACGAAAATTTTGATCAATTGTGTTCAAAGTCCTTCCCTTTCAAATCCCAAACCAGTATATTTTAATACAAGCTTAAAAGTTTTCGTTTGAAAATACAAATTTTATTGTAATAAGGGGCAACGGTATTTGAAAATCAGTCATGAAGGTTGGCAATGTTTTTTTTACAAATGGCACATATTTAAGAAAGCATGGTGGTGTCCATGTGTGATGATCTCCTATATCGTTCCCCTTTAATAGTTTACAACAATATAACAAAAAACGTTCCACAGCAACGCATGTCCGGGTCAGCTAGTTGAATAATATATGTATCACAGATATCAAACAAATTTTAGAAAATTACAAACTGGTATCAATAAAAGCTAAAAGCCCTTAAATTTTAAGCACCAAAACAAATATGAGTCTATTACGAGTATTTCCACATCAACAGCGCTTTTGTTAGTTGACCATTTGAATTAAAGTTCTTAACGTGCATATTTCTTGAAAATCTCCCTTTTATTCTAAAACATACTCCTTTTATTTTCAAAAAACTTATGCTCTCAAATGTGAATATGAGGTATTTTGAGATCGTGTATTGAAAACTATGATTTAAGAAATTACATTATTTGTGGATATAATTTTAAAGGTCTGTAATATATTTTAAATATAAATTGTACCATTTTAACTTTTTACTGTGCTATTAAATTTAGAAAAAAAAAAACTACCTTCATTTGAGCATTCTTAT
Source organism: Eupeodes luniger (assembly GCA_951509635.1). Classification (NCBI taxonomy): domain Eukaryota; kingdom Metazoa; phylum Arthropoda; class Insecta; order Diptera; family Syrphidae; genus Eupeodes; species Eupeodes luniger. Next base: position 95,254,684 of record OX608073.1, on the reverse strand, counting down.
AGTTAAACTTGTTACAAGAAAAACAGATCCTACAGAGGCGTTACACTTTAAAAATAAAAACAAATTAAAAATATACTTATAGCAAACGCATGCCAACATTATTTTATTTACAGGTTTATAAACCCTACGAGTACTTCACTTTTTTTTTAGCGCTAAACAAAACTAATTAAATTTTAATTAAAATTAATTTCAAAACTATAAAGAGAGAATAAATAATAGAAAACAAGAAAACAGCATAAAAATATAATGAGTTTTTCTTTTTCAATGAACAGAACACCTACATCCTTACATACCTACGATTTTGTTGCCTTATGATATTTAAAACTTCTCATATATCTCAAAGCATTTGTTTTACATAATCTCAAAACAGTTTTTTCACACCATAAGACATATAATTAAGTGCACATCAAGGGACAATCCGAAACGTAGGCGACACAAAAAGACTTAATTACGTTATTATTTTTGTTTTGTTTGTTTTCCTTTTCGTTTGCTCTCATTTTTGCTTGCATTACTTGTACTTTATGCTACTCGTATAGTGAGGGGACGGGAGGGAACTAGATGGCTTTTGTTGTGATATTTTTATTTCTATACCGCCCCTACCACCACCCTACATTCATTTTGCTTTTTATTTTATATCCTTTTAGTAAGGATGTACCCTTCAACTTTATAAACAATAAAAAAGAGTTTTTGTTTTCTTCAGATGCGTATTCGTACATAGGTACTTAGGGATGTGTGTATAATAATTTCAATTGTTCTAACACTGACGACTGACCTGTCGTCCTTGAGAATAAAACAGCAAAATTTTATTTCATAACGCGCACTAAGCGCACCCACATACTCGTACATATAGCATAAGCATTATAATATAGTTGTATATATAGAATATGTGTATATATGTGTATATTTGGATATGGTCGAATTATTTTTTGCCGGAAAATGTCATTTGCTATAAATTGTATTGTCTTATTATTATTTGCACATGGATGCGTCCAAATTATATCCTTAATGGCGGGTTTGAGGCGAATATATGTAGAGCAAAAGCAAAAGGAAGCCACAGGAAATGCTTCGAAAAACAAGAGAATACTAAGTTTGACAATGACATTCTATGTTATATAATATGCCATCCTCTAGTAGCAAAAGCATATCAGTATTATTAAATATATATGTATGTACATATACATATGTATTTATACTCATACATATAATAAGGACCAAAGCATCACCAGCAAAGAGACTTAAATAGCATTTTATCATAATTTGGAAACGGAAGTGGGGATGCTGAATGTTGATGTCATTTGAATTCATAGGGTTTGCCAAAAAGTTGGCCACAAATATTATACGTATATATATATACTTGTACAAATAAACAAACGGATGTATTCTGTTAAATATTCCCACATAAATCTATATATGTATACGGTATATCCATTTATCTACTTATATGTATGTGTAAGTGTACAAACCATATTATGAAATATGGATGAACGTTCGTTTTGTTGGATAATATTTTTTTTTGTTTTATAGCAAAAATATTTATTTTGTTTATTTTTGAGATGAAAGTCATTTAAGTTTGGTAATAATTCGCATGCAATCAATTTCAATGTCCCACAATTTAAATATGATTTTAATTAAAATGAATATTTATCTCTGTGTGTGTATTAGGTAGATACGTATTTTTTCTGGGAATTTTATGTTGAGCGTGTACATTGAGACATCAGTGATATTTCTGTATATAAAATTGATTTACCTAGTTTGTTTTATTTTAGAAAATATAAGGCCTTAAAAAATACAAAAAAATGTATGATTTTGTTCTAAATTTTATAGCATTACTAACTTCAAATTTAGAAAAATTTATTTTTTATTGAGAAGAAGACAAAACGTCAGTGTTTTCTTCGTGTAAGCTTAATTTGAATGAAAAAAAACAGGCTGGGATGCGAGCCACACTGATAACTTCCCATCCCGTCTGTCAATTTGTCTTGCTTAAAAGGTTTGTAGGTTTTCGTGTTTTGCTAAAAAATTGTCAGTTGAATTATTCTTACAAAATTAAAAATTGCCAACAATATTTTGCATATAATGAAATAGTTTGTTTTCAAAATCTATTTTTGTTAAAGAGTTTTTTAGTCGAAACCCAATTTTTACCAATTTTAGTATCATTTCTTAAAAGTTTTTATTTCTTAAACAAATACAAATTGGATGAATGAAATTTATTTGAAGTCAATATCTTCTATTGTTCACGAGATATCGAGAACCGAACATCAATTTTTACCAAATTTGCGTACTATTTTTTGTAGATTTTATTTTTTTATGAAAAAACGGACTATTAGATTTTTATAAAATTTTATTGAATGTTAAAAATAATATTTTATGTGAGATAAAATAAGTTTGAAGCCAATATTTTTAATTTTTGAAAATATATTTGATTCGAAAGTAAATTTTGAAAGTTTTAGTATTGTTTTTTAGGTTTTTAATTTTTTCTAAAAAAAACTGTCAATTCAATTTTTCTCAAAATATTGCTGAATGTTGACAACAATATTTAAAAAAATCAGTTTAAAGCCAATTTCTTAAAGTTTTGAAAAGTTATTTGAGTCAAAAATCAATTTTTACCAACTTTTGTTAGTTTTTTTTTAGGTATTTAAATTTTTGTAAAAAAAACTGTCAATTAGATTTTTCTCAAAATTTTTCAGAATGTTGAAAACAATATTTCTTATAAGATAAAATAAGTTGGAAGCCATAATCTCAATTTTTTGAAAAGATATTTGAGTCAAAAATCAATTTTTGCCAACTTTAAGTAATGTTTGTTTTAGGTTTTTAATTTTTTGTAAAAAAAACTGTCAATTCGATTTTTCTCAAAATTTTACCTGATAAAATTTGCATAAAATTGTTTTGAAGATAAAACCATTTTCGATTCGTAAAACTTTCGAGGTGACAAATTTTTTTTTTTCAGTTTTTTTGATTTATAAAAAAACCGTTTATTGGAATTTTTTCGAAAATTATATTTGTTTGTATCGCGTTACAATATATAATATCAAATTTCATTGAAGTCTCTAGCGTTATTGGTTCGTGAGATATTTAGGGTTAACCAAAATGTTCACCTTTTTTTTAAACTGCTATCGTAAAAAAAACACCCACGCAATTTTCTTGAGAGCCCTTTCTGCATCTTTCTGCATTATTATCTGTATAACAAAATCTATTTGAAGTCGTTATCTCTTCTGGTTCTTGAGCTATGGCGCCGAAAAAAACTTCGCGAACGTACGTACACACGCACGCGCAGACATCTTTCCAAAATCTTTTATTTCGACTCTAGGGACCTTGAACGTCGAGAAATGTCAAAATTTTCAATTCGACAAATCGGACCCATTACAATAAATAATAATACTGACATTATGTGTGAGACGCGACATCATGCTGACTTCAGTTGTTGTGTGAGCTTGACAAATGCAAAATACGCCATAATGTGCCGTAAGACAGTCCTAATTCCTGAGAACTGTAATGTGCTATTCCGATAACATTTCATTTTTTTTAACCACCACTAACTTCCAAGCACATCACTAGTATTATTTTTTTTGCTTCTCAAACCAATTTCCTTTTTTGGAGCTCTTGAAAAATAAATACAGCAAACTAACATTTCCCATAAGACCTAACCCAATGCATTCTTTTCTAATGTACATAAGTACATAAGAATGTAGAAACAGGTGCACAAAGCAAAATAAGAGCAACGGTTAAATCGCGCGATTCTTATTAGTTATAAGAGGGAGATGGGATCATTTTTGGCAAAATTAAAAATAGTTCAATGCCATGCACTCGACAGTCGGTTAAGAACTTTAAAAAGGTCAACATCGTAATTTGCTCCCGAAAATAAAAGAAACAAAAACAATAATTGATAAATTGTATGAGTATTTTTTTTAAAGTAAAGTTAAAGTAAATGAAACTATTGCTAATTTCTATCGGAAACAGTGAATCGTTTGAATTAGTATTTCAATTTGAAAAAAAAAGAAGAAACATTCTGTGTTGATAATTTTGTAAGCCCCCGTTTAAAAAAAAAGGAAAACAAAAAAAAACACAACTATCAACCAACTACCAATTTTCCCTCTGAAAGACAGAAAAAAAAACTAAAACACGATTAAACAAAAAGAATTTAAAACAAAAAAGCGGTATGTAAATTATAATTAGTGAATCTCTAGTTTTGTTTTCTAAGTGCCTTATACCTTTTAAATAGGAGACATCATAGCTCCGCTTCTAGGAACGGGACACAGATCCACCCAACTTCTCCACCACCGTCAGAACCATTTCCATCTTTACTGGATTTACCCCAAATTAAATGCAGAAGAGGATAACGGAGATAACAGGCAACTTCAAGATATTTTTGTTTAGTTCTCAAAATTCAAATTTAAACCTATTTTTCTAATTTTCAATAACTTCAAGATAATCTTTTTTATATATTTTCAAAAATTTAAATTCAAACTTTTTTTTTGTATCCTAAATTAATTACCTTCAAATTTTCAAAATTTCAAAATTTAGATTAAAGGTTTTTTTTTTATTTCAATTTCAATTAATTCTTTTTATGGTCAATATAACCAATAGTGTACAACGAAAAGAAAGTACATTTTTTTGCCATCATATACAAAAAAAAAAACATTGTTACGGAACAAGTATACATAGGTAGATGTACATAGGTATATTCTTCCAGGCATTTTTTCTTAGTTATTTTTAATTTTTGCAGGCAAACGATTTTCTTAGGTAATAGGCCTATTAGCTATAGGGAATTTGAAGTTTTTTTTGCCCATTTAAAATTTTATTTCGCGTTTTGAGTTTTTGCAATATGATGCTATATATACACAGTTCTCTTAATTAAAACATTTGTATGCATTACAACTTTTCTGGCTTTCTTCTCGTTTCTCTTTTTTTTTAGAAATAGAGTATCTGATCAATTTGTTTAAATATTTTAAATATTAATTTAAAATCAAATGAAATTTAACATATATATAAATAGATAAAACAAAAAAATGAATTTTGAATAAAATTTTGTGATGTAGGGTATACACAATAAAAGTTTCGAGTTTGGTTATTTGGGCCATTCAATAACTTTTTTTGGATGTGCATGGTTGGGAGGGAAATGTGAGGCCTTTACAACACCTTGGTCTCAGACTCATTCAAATGAATCCATACTTTTTTTTGCGAGCACATATCTTTTGTATAGTTTGGTTAGACAGAGTAAAAACCCACCCCGGACTGAAGCGGCCGTTGATTTAAAGTGCTCAACATACTCTGATATAGGGAAAATTAAATCTCATCCCAAACCAAACATAACAGAACAACGACGAATCGACACATTTGGGTCCTCGGCAACACTTTCACTTACAGGAGCGATGTTTTCAGTGGTACTAGTGAAACGATGATGCACAGGCCTTACAATATCTGTGACCAATCTAGTCTCTTAAAATGTCTTATCAATTTCGCCAATGCTTGCTTAGTTGGACGGTTATGTAAACTATAACTTCCTCTTAAAGCACGATATTTGTAGTAGGTGTACACAATTTTTGTGCGTTGTTCAATTTTCATAAATATCAGACTTTCAACTGAAAAAATAAATTGGTCTGACAACTTAGTTTGACAGATGTAGAATTCCAGCCCTATACTTTTGAAACCGAAGAATGGATAACCCGTTATATCTGGTCAAGTAACGGTCGGATAAGGAAGTTGCAAAATACTAGCTAAAATACGTGATTCGGAAAAGTACGACTTATTTTACAAAGGACTTATGGCTCAAAACTCTGCGAAGAACAGGAAGAAATTAATGACCTTATCATAACTTAAGCTTTAGTACTATGTTCCTTAAATACTTTCTTATCAATACTGAAACTTTTGGAGTTCTTTATTAGTTTTCAAAATCAATTCTAACGCTGTAAAGTTATTTTAAGTTTTATATTCAATACTAGTACATTTTTGTGATCTACTTCAAAGACTGTGATGGTTTTATATTTTAAGTTAATGCTTTTTTTATATATTTAAAGTTTTCTGTGAAATAAACCAAAATGAATCAAATTTTTAAAATTTGCTTTCAAAACTCCTTAATTTCTAAATAAGTTGAAACGAAAGTGACTTTTCCAATTATTATTTTCAAAACTGTTACTTTCCAAGTTATTTACGATTTTTTATAAATTGTTGGTCTGCCTTAAAGGTTAAAAACCATAGGAAATTGGTAAAGTTCATTACAAACTTATAATTTAGACTTATTATAACCAATAGGCATTAGGCAATATTATGTATTTTAGGGGAGAGTACTTTGTCGCCAAGATAATATAGTACAAGTTTCTGGTAGAGCTCAATACAAGCAATTTAAGAACATACTTTGAAGCTATATGGAAACAAAATTTTCAAATATAATTTGAACAAATCAAAAAGATCCCTCTTGGCGGATATAACAACTCTTTTTGGCATTCTTTGAGTTTGAATTCTTTATATTCCTTATATTCTTCTTTATGTGCCATACATACATGAATGAAACTTTCTATTAATGCCCCATTATATGTTAATTTTTCTCTTCCTTTTTCCTTCTTTAGAAACTTCCAAAGATTTTCTAAGGAATTCAAGTCTAGAGAGATTTTTTGCCATTCCAGTAGGTCCAAAAATCAATCAATCGCTCTTTTGGACTTATAACAAGGTGTAGAGCCGTGTTAAAGCACTTAGTCACCTTCTGGAAACCAATCCCCAATTTGTGTCAACATTTTCGTTCTTAGGACCTGAATAAACTGGCCCTGAATATACATAAATGAAGTTTTACTAAATCAACACAATAACCAACTAATAAATATGAATAAATAATAATATAATTTCAGTAAACTCTTAAGGAAATTAATTTTTAGAGAGTACCCAGTTTATTTCACAGAGTATATGCAGGTTTCAGACTCCGCAAGGTAAGATTCTAAACCTATAAATTAATTTGAACACATTTAAGTGTCAAACATCAAGAATCCTTAAAGCTAAACCAAAAGTTCTCACTCCTAATTTGTTTTTGGAACTCTTTCATTCTGCTCACATTTCTGAGAATAGAGACATCTCTGAGATTTGTTGACAGTAGTATGTGTTTTGTTCTTGTTTTTTTATCTCTCTCCAATTTCTTAGGAGCTTGTTGACTTGTTCTCTTCCGATTTGTTTCAGAAACACTCCTCCACTCTCAGTCTCAGCTTTATTAATTTTATTTACAAAGTTTAAGCGTGCGTCGCTCAGTTTTTAGTTTCTTCTCCATTGCATCGGTTCAATTTATTAGTGTCGTGTGTAGTACGAATACAAAATTCAATCACAGTTATAGTGATCGTAGGACGCTGATCGTGTTTTGACATACAAAATAAAATGTCGAGTTGTTTTTATTTTTATAAAGTGAATCGGAATAACTGTAATATTCGGGTTTTAATATACTTAACTTATATTGTGAACAGTGACCCAAAACTATAAAACAATCTTCTTGACGCAGTGAGTACTGAGTATATCTATTTCTTTATTCTTAATTATTATCATATTCAAAAACGCTTTAAATTTGTGAAACTGCAAGAAGTAATATTGAAACACGGCGAATAACATCTGTTTAACTATAATATTCGTAATTGTCTATTTTTAAGCTTTTTTAAAAAGACTTTTAATTTTTTGATAATTTGAATACTGTAAAAATTTAAACTGATATATTGAAAAATTTTGCAAGGGGACCAGTTTGCTTCAGAAGGATCAGTTAACTTCAACCTTTACAAATTGTCAAATTAAACACGTCTTTACTAACAGCAGGTCTATTACTACATTCGCTGTCAAACAGGCAGCAGATAATTTTTGAAATGTCAATTGATTTCTTTGTGTTTAAAATAAAGTGTAAAGATGGAACAAATTAAAAGCAAAATGAACACCGGCGAAGTTTTTGTTCTTGACCTGGATGAAAGAAAAAAATTATAAAAAGAAAACAAATCTTTTCGTTGATCCCTGAAAATCCATTGTCTACCTCTTAAATTTTTAAGTTGATCTCAGAAGATTCTTTCTACCGGTTTCTTTTTAGGACCTTTTGAATTGACTTATATTTTTTCTTGCCGAAATTTTAAGGCGAACTGATCCCGTATTTGTTTTTCCTGGGGAGAGTAGGATAACTTTGGCGACAAAGTTTAATGACGGATTTGTATAGAACAGTTAAAAATAAGCATTTTTTTACTATGGGAGGGGGGGTCTATCTCCCCCCGTTTAGGCGGTAAGGGCAATTTAAAAAAACATGTACATTAAATGGAAAAAAATAATTACAAAATAACGGTAATACTTACAGTTAAGTATTATACCTTTTTTTAAAGCCAACACTTTTATCTATTAAATAAATAAATAAATTAGGTGGCGCAACAGTCCGTAGAGAACCAGTGCCTAGTGACTTACAACTCTCAACCATTCCTGTGTGCGAGTAATTGTAGGGATGGTGGGGACCTACAGTTTATATGCCGAATCCGAACGGCTAATTTGAGAATGCACTTTTTCATGACAAGAATTACTCTTAGAGAATTTGTCAATTCCTCGCAAGAGGCAGTACCCGTGAATTTTTTTTTTTTTTTAATTAAGGCGGCACAGTCAGGGATTGAACCCAAGACCTTTTCAATTTTCTCAAAAACTAAAAGACATAAAATCATCTAGTTTTCAGTTTTTGATCAAAAACAAATAAGAGCAATACATTTTGAAATAAAAACAATGGTAGATATTTTTGAAGTATTGAAAAATTACACTTTAAACCTTTTTTTTTAACTTTTTTTACTCAAATTTTGAGTTTAAAATTAAATTTTTCAAAAACTACGCATAGTTTTGACTTGAATTAAAAATTGGCTAATAAAACAGAATGTTGGCTTTAAAAAAAGGTATGATACTTAATTGTAAGTATTACCGTTATTTTTTAATTAATTTTTTTTCATTTTAAATAACAATTTTTTTAAATTGCCCCTACCGCCTAAACGGGGGGAGATAGACCCCCCTCCCATAGTAAAAAATGCTTGTATTAAGCCCTTCTACCAAAACCCGTTATTATATCTTGTCGCCAAAGTTATCGTACTCGTGCCTTTTTCCTTATAATAATAATTGGTAGCTTTGAAAGGCTTGCAACATTTAGACAACATTTCTAACTTCGCTTTTAATAATTTCTCATCATTCAGTTTATTGTCAATGATTTCAGAATGTGGTTTTACGCATTCAAGAAACAACTTCTTCATGTCTGGTCTCTAGTTCGATAAACGATTTCTTTTCGATGTTTTTCTTTTTTTTTTCAGTTTTTTTTCAGTTTTTTTGATTTATAAAAAAACCGTTTGTTTGAATTTTTCGAAAAAATATACTAGTTTGGTATCACGTTACAATATATAAAATAAAATTCAATTCCAACCGCTAGCGTTATTTGTTCGTGAGATATTTTGGGTTAATTAAAATGTTCACCTTTTTTTTTTAAATTGCTATGGTAAAAAAAACACCCAATCAATTGTTTTGAGATTCCTTTCTGCATCTTTCTGCATTATTATCTGTTTAACAACATTTCTTTTAAGTCGATATCTCTACTGGTTCTTGAGCTATAGACGACGAAAAAAACTACTTCGCGAATGTACGGACGTCGAGAAACGTCAACATTTTAATTTTTTTAATTTGACAAATCGGACCGATTACAATAACTTTCTATGGGAAGTTAATAAGTAAGTGTAACTTTCTATGGGAAGTTAATAAGTAAGTGTTAGTATTTATCTTGAGTTATTCCCAAGTGCTTTAATTAAAAATTGTCACTGATCATAATATTTTTTAAATTTTTGACACCATGTGTCAGAAAGAAGTCAGTTTCAGAATGATCTGCATTCTTTTGTCGATTGGTGCAAGTCAAATTATTTGTTGTTAAATGATAAGTGACAAACTATTCATTGCATAATTTTCCTTACAATAATTAACTTGGGTGTTTTATTTGATTCAAAATTGAAATTTAATTCGTTATATGCAAATCAAATTCCTTACACGGATACATCAAAAATTCGTTAGAGTTTAAGGATCCCTATACAGTTAAATCTTTATACTGCAGTGTTTGTCAAATTTTTTAATATAACTCTATTGTTTAGCGCTCTTCAACTGAATTCAATAAGAAGAGAATTGAAAATGTTAAAACAAAAATTCTCAGATTTGCCCTTTGAAATATTTTTTGAAAATAATGCAGAGGGATGTCATCATTATTATAATTCCGAATGCTTATTACAACAGACTCTTGAGGCCAGAAGAAAAATGTTTAGTGTCATGTTTATTCGTGATATTCTAACGTAAACTTTTGAATGTGAAAGTTTGCTTAACTACTTGCATCTGTATGCTAAACCAATTTCTTTAAGAGCTAGACCACTCTTGGATATTGATTCCAATCATACGGTATATGGATAGCGAAAATCGATTCCTGGAAATTGTAATTTGCTTAATACGATTTATTCTATTTTTCTTCAAAATACAAAGTTCATCCAAAATTGATGCGAAACAAATTTTTCAGCATCCATTAACTCCTTTAAATAAAAGTGTTTTATTGCAATAAATAAACCGTTGCAACTATAAATGTCAAATTTGAGAAAATGCGATAGTAAATACAGGCATAAAGCTTTCCCCATTTCACTGTGGCTTGAAGATGGAGGATAACATTGTAAAACTGAAATATTTCAATAGAATTACGGCCCCAGAATTCATTGGAAATTTCTTTGTAAACGAAAATTTAAGTGAAGACATCACTTTAAAATGTTCACCCCACCATCAATTTTCAAATAAAAACGATTTTCATTCAATTTGATCACGTAATGCGAGTTTGGTGTTCTTTGGTTATGTCTACAATTAAAGGTGGATCTGATATAGGAAAAAAGTTCTTGGGGTTTTATGTTGAAAAACGCATTTCAAAAACTATTTAAATGCATCTGCCAAGCAGAAGGCTGAAATCAAATCGTCTTGGACATACATTTTTGTAATCCGGGGAAGTTTTCTGATATTTTGGTTTACCATTATAGGAAAAAAGTTTTCAGTGTTTAAGGTTGAAAAATACATTTGAAAAATTATTAAAATGTGACTGGCAATCAGAAGGCTGATAGTAAAACGTCTTGGGCAATTTTTGTAATTTCGAATGCTCACTCCCGACCATTTCTGAAAAAAAAACAGCTAGACGGTTAAATTTGATGTAATGTTAAATTAATTATGATTATCACTCCACTCCCAAAGTTTGCTGTCCAATGTCCAGAAACTTATTTAAAAGTCGATTAATTACTTTAACCCATTTTTTTAATGTTTGCATTTTATACATAATAATTAATTTGTATTTGTAAATTAATTGTTATTGGATACTTAAATAAAAAAAGAGGCTGAGATGCGACCCACACTGATAACTTCCCATCCCGTATGTCGATTTGTCTTGCTTAAAAGTTTGCAGGGTTTCGTGTTTTGTTTCTTAAAAATTTAAAAATTACCAACAATATTTTGCATAAAATGAAATAGTTTGATTTCAAAATCAGTTTTTGTTAACGAGATTTTTAGTCGAAAAACAATTTTTACCAATTTTAGTAGCATTTCTTAAAAGTTTTTATTTCTTAAAAAAAAATTGGATGAATGAAATGAATTTGAAGTCAATACCTTCTATTTTTCAGGAGATATCGAGAATCGAACATCATTTTTTACCAAATTTGCGTACTATTTTTTGTAGATTTTATTTTTGTTAATGAAAAAAACTGACTATTGGATTTTAATACAAAATTTACTGAATGTTGAAAATTATATTTTCTGTGAGTAAAATTAGTTTGAAGCCAATATTTTGAATTTTAAAAATGATATTTGAGTCTAAAATCAATTTTTACGAACTTTTAGTAATGCTTTTTTTAAGGTATTTATTTTTTGTTAAAAAACTGTAGGTTTGATTTTTCTCAAAATTTTATCGAATGTTCAATACAATATTTTTTATAAGATGAAATTAGTTTGAAGCTAATATTTTTAATTTTAAAAAAGATAATTGAGTCGAAAATTAATTTTTACTAACTTTTATTCATTTTTTGTTTTTAGGTTTTTATTTTTTTTTTTTTAAACTGTCAACTGTGTTGAAAACGTTTTTCTTCGTTGCAAAAAACTGTTTTGGAGATAAAATCATTTTATATTCGTAAAATTTTCAAGGTGACACATTTTTTTTCCAGTTTTTTTGATTTATAAAAAAATCGTTAATTGGATTTTTTTCCAAAAACATACTTGTTACGTTACAATATACATATAATATAAAATTTAATTCAAGTCTCTAGCGTTATTGGTTCGTGAGATATTCAAGGTTAACCAAAATGTTCACCTTTTCTTTAAACTGATATGGTAAAAAAACCACCTACTCAATTTTTTTGAGAGTCCTTTCTCCATCTTTCTGCATTATTATTTGTCTTCTAGTCCATATTTCTTTGAGTTGATGTTTTGAACGTAGATTTCTTTTTCTAGATTTAAATTTCAAATCTACTTATTTCATTTTTTTGTAGAGAAAATTTAATCAACTTCCAAAAATATCTAGCACAAAATAATGCTAAATCATTTCAAGTAGCCTTTAACCATGTTTCCCATAATACACAAATTGCATACGACGCACGGTTTAAAGAATGAAGTTATTGATTATAGATTTGTTGTGCTATTTTTCAATCAAATTTCTCTTTCATTGCAAATAGATCAAAAGCTCAAAAACAATAAAAGAACATTACTTCTTTAATTTAAATCCGGATTAAAAACAACTCACCTTGAAAATTACAAGAATATGTAAACATGTAAGCCTGCAGATTTAACAAAACAGTCTTTTAAAGTACCTTGCATATGTAAATATTCTAATTTTAATCCTACCCACTTATATTATGCCCAATGGCATTTCAAAAATAAATCTCCTGAAACCAATTTCAAAATTCAGAAACAAATGAGTATTTTTAAATAATAAATATATGTGCATACATGTTGTTATTGTATTTTATATATGTAAATACATAAAGGTCTTATAGGCAAAGGCATGAGTGTAACATAATTTTTTCAAAATTGGTTGCCTGGATATACCCTTATATATTTATTGACCATTTAAATTTTGAATAGAAAAGTTCAATTATTAATATCTCTTTACTTTAGTTTTTGAAAACAAGGGTTTTATGAATATGTAAATATATATTTTGTGAAATTATTTACTGATGGCTTATAATTTTATTTTTGTTCGAGAAAATACTTAGGCTTAAATCTCTTAAGTCATATTAAATAACTAAAATTTACATATATGATATTTAGTTGTTGGTATTTCATAAAACAAAGAAACACAACTTATGATTGTTAACTTAGAAACGCACCACCTACAAAAAGGAGGTTAAGGGCGTTAGGTCTTTTTACCCAAAACCAGAATGCCCAAATCCTAAACTGTAAATTGGTCAGAAAGCCCAAAAAGAAAAAGGAGTCGCTAAATAACCCGAAGCGAATATCGTAACGCCCAAATTAATGTTAAAGTAAAAGAACGTACAAATCGGTAGTTATAATTTTCTCCGAAAAGAATTTTAAATTTTGAATTTGGGTCTTATCACATAGGGGTTGCTATTCGTGACATTTGTTTTAGGCATAACGAAGATTATGATTTCTTTCGTATCTTATGTCTTATCATTACCCAACAAAATATAACCCAAATTATAAAATGATAAAAAGCCCAAAAAGAGAAACGTCGTAAAAAATATCACTAAGAAGACGTCACAAAGCCCAAATAAAATGTGATATCACCCAAATCAACTCTCCATGTCGTAATGCCCAAATTTAGAAACGTCATAACGCCTAAAAGATGTTGGGTGGTTGGAACGTGTAAAAACACAGCGATGTATGTAGTGCCCAAAATAAGGAAAATTTTGTCAGAATGCCCAAAATGTTGAAAAACATGATATTTTTTGGGCTATATGGCTCAAAATCACCAAGGTGCAGAATTGGCTTCGCTAGCAATTTTATGTCTTAAACCTTGACTTAATTAAAAAAAAAAAATTAATAAAATACTAAAACTGACCTGTTATATGTTTCTATCAAACAATATAATTTATTAATAAACTAAATTTTAAATTAAATCAATATACACGCATAGAAAATCATTTCGGGAACGCGTCCCAATCTACAATCTTCAACTTCAAGCCCAAAATACAATTGAAAGATGTAAGGTATTCAACCCCGGTCATCACTTAATACACCGTATTTTTTATACAGAATCTAGTTTTAGAAACGGTACTAACAGATTATTTATTTTTAACTGTAAAAAATGCAAAAACAGTTTGTCCGATACCGCACAAGTCATTTCAGGGAACATATCGATAATCGATCACAAATAATTTTAAGTGAACGCAATAATTCTGTGTCAAACGTCAGTCGAGGAAGAAAACAATAACAAAGCCGGCTGTCAGAGTATTTATCGTAAAATAAGTTATATCTAAATGGTAATTAAATTTCTATTCATCATTCGTAGAGCGTACATCAATTTATTACATTTAATTATTGATGAAATACTTTTCTACGACACGAAATTTCAAAGTTACCTCAAATATTTTCCTATTGACAAAGTCAGATCGCATTTAAGATGACCGCCGTATAATTAAAGCGCGCGCTTATTTGAAATCGTCATTTCGGGAACGGTCATTTCGGGAACGTTTCCGGACATGATTTTTACGTATTTTGCTTGTAGAAGATTTTGTATGTATTGTTTTCATTATTGCTCATTTAATACACATACATAATATACCCATGTTATTAAACAAAGCTTAAATTATGTACTTTGTTTTGTTTTTGTTGATTTTATCAAACTTAGAAAAACGTTCCCGAATTGATGGTTTTTGTATGAAGTTTAGTACTAAACAATAATACTAAGAAAGTATAGAGTTCTGTGCGCTGCCCTGTCAAAGTTTATTAATATAAAATGTTTGCAACAGTATAAACTAAAATTCATCATTATAGCTTGCAATTTTTTTTTGTCATAAAAAAAATTTGAAATTTGCAACCTTGGTGATTTTGAGCCATATGACAATTACTGGTAATTTGGGCGTTACGATACTTTAAAAATGATTTTGGCAATATGACATTTTTTTCTGAAAAAGTTTTTTGGCAATAGAGTCATTTTCGGGCTGTGTGATATTTTTAATGTGTTGGCGTTATTTTATTGGCCAATAAAACCATATACTTCCACTAATTACAATAAAACCGAACGCTTCTTTTTATTTGAAATTTAATTAGACCCAGAAAAGGGTGACATTTTAAATTTGGGCGAAAAGACCTAACGCCGATGTTAGGTTCTAATGCTGAATACTATACTGGTTATTGAATTAGTCGGATAATTTTTAATTTATCGTTTAATGGTTTTTTAAATGCTATTTTGTATTTTTTGATTTTTGCTAACTTCAAATCAATTTAAAACACTTTGCATTGAAAAAGTTTTAGTTTAATGGACAAAATCAAAAAAAAAAAAAGAGGCTGGGATGCTACCCACACTTATAACTTCCCATTCCGTCTGTCGATTAGTCTTGCTAAAAAAGTTTCTAGGTTTTCGTGTTTTGTTAAAAAAGGGGTCAGTTGAATTATTAAAAAAAAAAAATGCTTAAATTAACAATATTTTGCATATGATGAAAAGATTACTGAATGTCAAAAGCAATATTTTCTGTGAGATAAAAATAGTTTCAAGCCAATATTTTTAAATTTTGAAAAGATATTTGAGTCGAAAGTAAATTTTTACCAAGTTTTAGTACTGTTTTTTTTCAGATTAATATTTTTTGGAAAAAAAAACTGTCAATTCAATTTTTCTAAAAATTTTACCGAATGTTGACAACAATATTTTTTTAAAGATTAAATTAGTTCAAAGCCAATATCTTAAAGTTTTGAAAAGATATTTGATTCGAAAATCTATTTTTACCAACTTTGAGTAATATTTTTTTTAGGTTTTTATTTTTTATAAAAAAAAACTGTCAATTCGATTTTTTTCAAAATTTGAACAGGTGTTAAGAACTTTATTCTTCGTTGGACAAAATTATTTTGGAGATAGAATCATTTTTTGTTCGTAAAAGTTTCGAGGTGACAAATATTTTTTTTTTCAGTTTTTTGATTTATAAAAATAACCGTTAGTTGGATATCTTTTGTTTGGTATCACGTTACAATGTATAATATAAAATTTAATACAATTCTCTAGCGTTATTGGTTCGTGAGATATAAATAAAAAACCACCCACTCATTTTTTTTTGAAAGTCCTTTCTGCATTTTTCTGCATTATTATCTGTATAACAAAATTTATTTGGAGTCGACATCTCTACTGGTGCTTGAGCTATGAACGACGAAAACATTTCGCGAACGTATGTACGTACACACGCACGCACAGGCATCTCTCTAAAAATCTTTTATTTCAACTCTAGGGACCTTGAAACGTCGAGAAATGTCAAAATTTTCAATTTGACAGATCGGACAGATTACAATAACTTCCTATGGGAAGTTAATAATGAACTAATTTGTCAATAGATGAATTTTATTTTGCTAAGTTGAGAAATATTGAAAATTTTACCTTACAAAATTCACTATCGGCATTTAACTCCTGATTTGATTTTCCTATCTTTTCTATTGAGAGTTGGAGTTTGATCTATAAAATTAGAATTACATTTTTTTAAAGTTGCATAAAACTTTACCTTCTTTTTCTAGATACACGCTTGCTAAAAATTTTAATCTGAGAATGTATTTTATCTTAACCACCAAAATATCTCAATATCTAAAGCCCGATAGCACGTTTTCAAAAACATTCTGGTACTTTGGAGTAAAGTTTACTTATGTATGTTTAAAACACGTTGCCTTTTCTTAAAAACACACGTTCCTATTCTGTGCGTGTTCGAGAATTAGCTTGGATACAAATGAAGTATTAAAGATTGCGTTCATATTTTGTTCTAAAAATAAAAACAAACGAGGATAACATCAGGGGAAAAATGTTTTGCAGTAATTCCGGAAAGAATCAATAAATGACTAACTCGTAACCTTTCTTCTGATATTTTTGTTTGTTTGTTTATTTTTAGGAAGAATTGTTTTTCCTTATGTAAAGGTGAATGAAAATAAATTTAATCTTTTTTGTACTTTAATCCCGATGCTACAAAACCAAGCAAAATGGCAACCCATATTAGAATGGGATTTAAAAGGTTAAGGAAAATATTATATGTATGTGTTTTTGGGTTGGCTTCGAGACTTTTTATGGTATTGGAACATTGAGAATGTTCTTGAGAAAAAGTTTAAAAACATAGGAAAAAAAAAAACTCAGAAATATGATTCGAATTTAAGTACACAATAGAATACACGGTAAGATAATAATTAGTTAAAGATAGTAAGCCATATATATATTTATGTAAGTACTAGACAGTGAATGGAAATAAAATTAAATCAAGTCGATTTTCGAAATTAAATTTGAAGGTTTCTGCCCTACAATATTTCATTCAAGAACGAACAAATATTTTCAAGGACAATTTAACCACAAATTTTGAATATTTCTTTTTAACTTTATTTTGTATAATCTCTGTGAAAAAAATCAATTTTTCTAATAAAAATCTTATACACATTCATTTTTTCCCCTCACTTAATTAAATTAGATCCAAACGGCGAAACCTTAGATTATAGAAACTCATCAAAATCATCCAATTCGTCCTTTTCACGAGTTACCCGCCCTGCCTATTAGCTATGGCGAACGTGCCTTGTATAGGATTTGGATGCTTGTGTTGTTTTTTTTTGTCGATAGGTACGTACAAAAATGATATTTTTCAAGATAAAGGCAAATGGACTTCATTTTCAAGAAAAAAAATCAAATTACCCTTAAAATCCTTAAACCTACATAAAATATATAAACAAAAAAGTGAATTGTAAGATTATTTTATTCTTTTTTTTATTTTCTGAAACAAAGTTAACGCATCGTATCCTTGCGGAGATAATCAGGACCTTTTTTGGGGTTAGGTCCATCTTAAATAGGGGTATAGTGCCATTAGAAACATTAAATCGATTGGACTCTAATTACTTGAACGGATAACGGATAATTCTATGAATTTACTTGAAAGGAATCGTATTTTTGACCCTTCTTTTTTGTGCCTGTAGCTCCTTGGATATGGATTGAAAAACAAAAATAGATTTGTTCCTTATGTTTTTCTTTTATTTGCATTTATACTACTGTGTGTCGTATTGCTGACTATAAAGTCATGGGAGTGTGTACTAACAATTTATTCCATTCCATTAAACTTGAATAAAATGTACCTCTAGTAGATACGATGATACTCTATACCTACTCCCAGGGAGACGGTAGTCCTATTCTGTTATGGCCTATATGCGAAAGAGGAAATTCTAACCGCCGCCGCCGCCGTCGTCGGTCGCTTCCATCGTCCTTATCATCGTCATCCAAGTAGGGAATACCAGGTCTTCTGCCATTTGTGCATTGGGTAGGACATGTACGAGTATGTGCTGCAGCGTGAAGAAAAAAAAGAGGAATTGATCGAAATTCTATGAAAAAAGCGATTATTTTGTTGGGTCAAGAGGAAACGCCCTCTGACTTTAGTCAAGAAGACAAATTTTATGCATTATCCCTTTTCATAAATTTAGAAGAGGATTTTGGTTTAACATTGCATAGGTTCCGCATCTATAGGCAGAATGCGATGACTTCCAAGCATTTTTATTCACGTAATTTTCTTAAATTCAATTTTTTGGTCTCTTGTGATATATTTGTTTGTCTTTTTTTTTCGTGTGATTTTTATAACGATTTTAAGAAGCTTTTCAATATTAAAACATAATTATTTTAGGTTCAAATTTTTGCCAAAAGAAGGATATAGGAACAAAAGTTTGAAATACTTTTTCGTTTACTCTTTTAAAGTCATTTGCACATTCGTTCTACCGTTATTTTTACCCCATGTCTAAACTCAAAAAGACAGACTGATAGTCCGTGGCTAACCCCTCGAGAGAAACCCTTAAAATATTGACCAAAATTGATTAAATAAATGTATGTATATAGAACTAAAAAGAATACGTTATTGTTACTTAAATTTGTTATAACTTGCGACATATAGAAAACGACAATATTCATACAAAATTATAGTTTAAAGCGTTGGTTGTTTTTTAAAACAAATTTTAACTAAACTTTTTTTAATATTAGAAATATATTTTGTTATTACTCCACAAGGGTACCCCCATATTTTTTAATTTTCTCCGGCGCGGCGCTAATGAACTGGGGTGGAATCGGCTAAGGTGATTGTTGATAAATGACAATCAAAATAATCGAATTTGATCTATGTAAGGTGATAGTCAAGTTGATACCTAAAAAGCTGTCACAACAAAAATATGATAGTCATTTTCCTACAAATATGTCGTTTCTGAATAGATCTATCAGACGCTTACAAAAAACGAAAATTTTTTCAGTTACCTATTTTAGGTACAAAAACACATTCTTGTGACGACAAAGCTTACTACATTCGAAAAAACACAAGAAAAGTAAGAATGTTATGTTAACACAGCCAATTTGATTCTTTTATTTAGATATTTTACAGGAATCATTTTAAAATTTCACCATAGCAACAATGAATTGTGACAATTATAATCTGAAGTTGTTCAATGGAATTGAATTGAGTTGAATCATCTTACACAGACGGAATGAAAATAATAATCAAATTTGACTATCAAAAATATGATAGTCAATTATCACCTTAAACGATTCCACCCCTGATTTAGATTTTGTTGCTGAACTGTTTAAATAATATTTGAAAATCATAAATGTCAATTTTTTGGATTTTCAACAAAATGTTATTTTTTCGAAATTCGAAGATAAACTTATTTGGCAGGTTTATTGTTAAATCCTTAAATACAAAGATACAGTTTTTCAACAGCCGTTTTGGATACAGGAGCATATTCGTACGACCAAGTCGTGCATTTTATTAGATGTGCCATTTAATTAAGATTTAATTTATAAAATTGGGCAAATTCGTGCTTCTCAGTTCATCCGAATTTTTAAAATAGGTGTTTCCCAAAGTCCAGAAACTGGTAAAATTTTAAGGATAATGTCTAAATATTTAGTCCGAATTCTTAAACATCTTTATAATGTCTTTTTTAAGCATAACCATATAAGTCTCCCTGCAAACAAAAGAACATGTCTATCCGATTTTCCAAGTTTTCAATGATGCTGAGTCATTATTGAGGTTTAATGTCGTTAATAAGCCGAACTATTTCATTCTTTAGCTTAACGTTGTTAAATCGCATGGTTAGATGATAGCGGCCAATTAAAGTTCTCATGTTAACGACGAAAGTGAGATAACACATCACTTGACCCATTGTTTCTTTAGCTGTGCTTGGCATTGGCATCATCCTATTGCAACCACATTTCGTCCAGCTCCATGCCTTTATTTAATCTTACATCGCGTGCTTTACTGACCTTATTAAGAAGATGTACAGCCTGATGATGCTGTCAGCATATAAAAAACCGCTCGTAAATTTACATTTAAAAAATGTCGGCAATTCTGTTTGTTAACAAATTTACTAAGGTGAAAGTGTTTAAATGTTCTGACCAAAATACCCCAAAATGCACGGCGAGTATTTTTATTTGAGCGCTTATTTTCATAAAACGCTTCAATAATCTAAAAGTATTGCTCAATTAATCAAAAACCAAGAAAAAGATATCCCAAATGAAATTGTTCAAAACACTTAACGTATGGACAACCTTTTATAAGAAACTGACAGTAGGATATTTTTATTATTCGTATTTATTCTTTGTAAATTTATTTTTAATTGCTATCATAAAAACCATTTCATGATTTTAAAATTTTTTAAAACTTTTTAAACTATTAAATATTTATTTATAAATTTGGAAAACTTTTCAAAATGCAATCGAATTTCGTTTCAAAGTTTAAAATTGATTATATGTATAAAGCTGTCGTAAGTCTAATTTTTTCTTGTCTTTTATAAATAACATTTGGTCCTTCGAGGCGGATTTCCC
Source organism: Eupeodes luniger (assembly GCA_951509635.1). NCBI lineage: Eukaryota > Metazoa > Arthropoda > Insecta > Diptera > Syrphidae > Eupeodes > Eupeodes luniger. The sequence goes on along the minus strand of OX608073.1, from coordinate 95,233,695 downwards.
ATGTTAGTGACAGACAGGATTGCAGCACGTTCATGAGGGGTCGGATCAGTTCCTCCTCTAGAATGACAATGAGATATATTTTGGCACTGAAATATTTATACATTGTATCGGGTTGAAACTTTATGCGGAATATTCAAAGCGCATAAGTAAGAACATGAAACTCAAACACATGGAAAAAAATAGTGGTAAAGGGTCGCCATAACTGTGTAGTCTTCAGCTATGCCTTCCATGTGTTAAAGCTTGATGTACTCAGTTATGCACTTTGAATAGTCCGCACAAAGTTTAGGATCCGCTGCGAGTTTTTTCACAAGATGGAGAAATCGACGAGTAGCTCCTTGAGGACTAAATCCTATCGCTGGAAGACCTTCTCTGAACGACAATTTGACTTGGTATCGCCCGTCTGGTAAATGTTTCGCATTCTTCGCAAAATGTTCTTCGCAAGCAATGTTGTCTAGGTTTTCATTTTTCTGTAACTGCATTCCGAGGTCGGTAACCTGCACGCAACTTCGATTTTTGCCAGGGAATGTCCTCTGGAACTTTCCCTAACAGGATCCACCCTAATTGCGTATTTTGCGCTATTGGTCCACTGTTATTCGGAGACCTTCTTAATCCCGGTAAAAGTATTTGGGCGCAAACATCACTTCCAAATAATAAATCAATAGGAGCAGGTTCGTAGAGATGGGGATCTGCTAACAACATACCCTTGAGGTGATTCCAATTATCAGCTTGAACAAGACAACGTCTTTTTATTTACCTCTGATACCTCTTTAAATAATTTTATTACCTGAATGTACCTACCCTATTTATCTATCTATACATAAAACTAGGTAAACACATAATTTTTTGTTATTAGCACAAACTTTATTTTTGAAAAGTAAGCTTGACGTTTACGAAACATTTAAAAATAATTTAAACTAAACTCAAACCCAGAAATAGGGAAATAGGAAAGTATAAAAACCATTAATCTTCGATTACCAGTATTACATTATTCTTGGGATGAGTTTTTGTTTCGGTATGAGGTGTCCCTGGGGTATATTCTGATATGCCTTCAAAACATTCCTCACGGTTCATCTCCTTGCTTAGCTCATCCTCAGATCTCTTAAAACGTAAGAATTCTTTCTGCCCAAAAAATATATTTTTTTAATTCCTGAATATTGCAATGACTAGGAAAGACAGAGTGTGGTAAGGCATTCCACATTCGCGTAGTTCGGCTAAAGAACGAATCTCTGTGTTTGACAGTACGGTCCAAGTTGGACACGAGGGTATACTGATGAGCATTCTCAGAAACGCGAGTATTAAGTAAATGAACTTATGATGATATTATCACCTATCAATTTAAATGCTCTACGTTTAATACTATCCAAGAGGCTTAAGTAAGTTGCAGGAGCATACTCAAGTTTTGGACGTATATAAGTCTTGTAGATAACAGCCATATCAGAAGGTGTCAAACATTTCTTGCATCGACTAAAGAAAACCCAAACACCTTGCGGCATTTTTGGCGACGTATGTGATCGTTCCACAATAGGTGGTTGGTTGCACACTTACCGATAATATCGAGATGTTCAGTCTCATTGATGCAAGGGCCATTCATGGATAATGCCTAGCCTAGGGGGTATATCTCGCTTTAACGATACAAGATACTATTGGGTTTTCGAAGCATTAAATTCCACGTGGTTTTTTAATCCCCATTGTACAATGCTGTTTAAGTCGGAATTTACTGAGCTTATCATATTTTGTGGTTGTAGTTCCACATCCGAAGAAGAGGGATGTGAGCCTGAAAACGAATATGAAAAGCTAAGAGTACTATCGTCAGCGAACCAATGTATTGGATTAGATGTTGCAGACCGGGGATCATTAACAAAAATGAGAAAGATCTTTGGAGATAGAACAGAGCCCTGGGGCACACCAGCATTTATTTTATGGTTTTCAGACTACTTGTATTGAACGATCCGGAAGGTAATTTAATTACTAATCCAAGCAGGGATTCATGAAAACGGAAAGCACGCATTTTCGATAAGAGAGCCTGATGCCAAACCCTATCAAACGGTTTTGAAATATCTAGTGCAATAATCTTACTTTCTCCAAAGCGATGTAAAGATTTGCTCCACTGTTCGGTAAGATGAACCATGAGATCACCAGTGGACCTACTGCTTCGAAAGCCGTACTGACGCGACGGTCATTAAGATTTTCGATCTTCAAGATATTTCTTGAGCTGTTAATTAATCAGCGTTTCCATGACCTTGGAAAGAAGGGACGTAAGTGCAATCGGTCGGTATATACTATACATATGCATATACATACTGTTTTTCCAATAGTTTATATTGATTTTTGATTTTATTTTTGAATTGCAAAAATTTGTTTTTTTTTTTAAACCAATACATAGCCGAGGTGAGGGCTGAAAAACTTAAAATATATATTTTAAGGAATAAATCATAAACTAAAAAAATGTTTATTATTTTAGACTACTTTAATGTTTGATCGTTTTCTACTAAAAGCTTTGCATCTTTAACGTATGTTCTATGTTTTTTATTTTTAAGCTCTTATTTCCATTTACATTTTGTAATTTGTATCCTTAATTATTCCTGAATCCTGCGGTCAATATCTAGTCAACTTATATGTATGTACATATGGAACCTTCTGAAATACCCCAAAGCCTTCTCCAGATATATTTTATTTTTTTGCAATTCTAATTTCTTATTTACAGTTTTTCCAGAATGAACATTTTAAATTCGTTCAAATTAAAATAATTTCAACTTTTAAGGATCTCATCTGTCAAAAGCATTGTTTCTATGTAATTGTAACAAACAAAAATTAAATTCAGTGAAAAGGAATGCGCTAAGAATTCAGTTCATTGAACAACTACAAAGGTTAAATTTACAAGTCCCGATATTTGTTGTTTGTTTTAATTTGTTTTGGCTTTCATTATAAGGTGTGTCTTAACCATGGTTTCATTTTTGATTTATGAACCCAAATTTGGTGGAAATAAAATTCTGCGTCACGCAGAACAAATAAATTGATTCGTATTGTAACAAACAAATTAATGATCCATTGTCTGATGTCTGCACTGCGGATGCGGATCTCACTCCACCCAATATAGGTATAGGTAGGTATCCTTTGGTTCTATATACGAGTAAGTAGGTACAAACGGAAAGGTTGTACAACGAACGTTCATAGTGCCGAGTACCGATATTGTGGCAATGAGATGATGGCATGAGAAAGCAAAAATCTGATTTGGGTCAACAAGCAACACCACTATCCGACATCGACATCGTCGTACATCGAAGTACTTTTCATATTATCCTGTTCCCTTCCTTTTTCCTTTGTTTTCCTTTTTTGGTTTATGTTGGTGTTCATATAAAATCTATATAACATAATGTACACCTCATGATGGCATAGAGCTACATTTTGTGCTTGCCGCGGCATCGGCACTGCTTTAGCTGAAAACAATCAAAATGTAAACGCTATCTGCACTTGACATTGATTTATGTTACTTCGATTACGAGAGCGCTTTTAGCCTTCTGGAAAATCAGTCTCGATGTCCTGATTTTGAAGCAACAAACAGCTTAAGAAGAAGATTTATATTCATGACCAGTTGAGTAGTTCGAAGAGAGTTGTTTTAATGGTGTTGGAGATGATTGATATGGTATGCTATAGAGCTTCACAAAACGAGTGGGAGGGGGGTTTGTGATATTTTTGGTTTTTTGTGTGAAAATGGTTTAAAATAATGTGGCTAAGTGGAAATTTGGAGAAATTCATTTTCCCAGCCATCCTCCAGCTAACCTACCCGAAACTTGAACCGACCAACAAATGACGACGACATTGATGATGACGACAAGACTACGACACCAAAATAGGAAGCAATGGCATGGGTTGGGTATATACATATATATTTTTTCTTTAACAAGGATCAATATCAAGAAAATGAGGATAAACAAAAACATAAAATCCAAGAATGTCAGTAAATCATGAAAATGGTAGATTTAATGGTCAAGAGAATACCAATCTGGTAATAGTTGTGGGATTTTCTGAAGATAATGATATCCTGTGCTGTGGTGTAGTGTGCTAGTTGATGAGGGTATGTTCGGTTTATCATTGTCTGGTGTCTGGCGGATTATTCAACATGTTTCCAGTAAATAATAGGTAGGTACTATCATTTCTTGCAGGCAGTCATTTATATTATTAAATTAATTTGATATGTAATTTAAGTAATTCGGAAATCATTGTCAATTATTGTTATATTTTTGGTTGAAAAGAGAAAAGGATAGTGAATGTTTGTATTTTTATTTTGAAGTCGTTTGGTCAGTGCTTCCTGCTGTTAAAAATAATCAAAAAGGAGGCTTTGATGTGACCTACACTGATAACTTACCATCAGTGCCAATTTGTCGTTTTTTTTTAAAGTTCAACAAAATATTAATAATTGTGTAAAACAAACAAAGTTTAAGGTCAATATATTTATTTGCTCTCGTAAAACTTGAGTGAAAATTATTTCTTATGAGTACCAGTTTTTTTGTTCTTCTTTGTACGTTTTTGTGTTTTGTAAAAAAAGTTGTAATTTGGGATTTTGTAAAAAATGTACTTAAAGTTAGTACCAATATTTTGGGTAAGATAAATTACGTTATATTTTAATATCTTTCCTTGTTACCTAGATAGTTGAGTCCAAAGTCAGTTTTTAACAATAGTGTGTAGTATTTTTAGTAGATTTTTATTTTTTATTAAATAATTGACGGTTCACTTTTTACTATTTTACTATAAATGATTACCATCAATTGTTTTTAACATTTATTTTGTAACTTAAGGGTACATCTGCCTCTTGCCTCTGGCAACAAGATGTTCCTAACTATTTTATTTGCAGTATAATGCTATTGTTTATTTAATTTTTGCTTATTTAATTATTGCCTACAAACTGTAAATATTGTTAGCTTTAAGTCTTCATCTAAAATAAAGTAAAACAAAAATCATTTACTTATATTTTTTCAGTTTTTTACTTGCGACATATAGGAACTATATGGCAAGTTTTGCATTCGTGCAAAATTTCGAACTCGAGATTTTAATCAAACATGATATTACGATGGTGTAGAAGTCGAAAAAAGTGGGTCTCGCGATTCCGTCCGGTCAATTTTGTCTGTCTGTCCACGCTCCTACAGCCTAAACCATTGAGTCGATTGAGTTCAAACTTGGAAGTTAAGGTTTTGAGTAGATTTGCGTTAGGCGTTTTTTTCATTTTTTTTTTAAGATCAAAACTAACATTGGCCCCCATACAATTTTTTTGGTCAAAAAACGAAAATTAAAATTTTCTCAAAAACAAACCGATAGATTTTTTTTTAATTTTCTCTAAAATTTTATTTTTTAACTTGGCTTCTTTTAATAAGAAAAACATATTTTTGTATTGCTCAGGAAAGGTACCGCTCATAGAACCGTTTTTTTTTTTTTTTAATTTTCTCAGCAACTTTTGAACCGATTTCAATAATTTTTTTTTCTGAACGAGCTCTTATATTGCCTTAACAATATTTGATTATCAAAAGTGCATTTTTTTATTGTTTGGATTTTTAAAAAATATTGAAATTTTTTTTTTCAAAATTCTATATCTCAAAAACGGGCGAACATTTTTTTACGAAATTGAAATATAGAGCGTATATTTACAATCACTAAACAACTGCATACCAAAAATATTTTAAGAACAAAATTGAAAAATTTTATATATAAAAAATTAATTTAAAAAAAAACCGCTATAACGATTTTCAGAAAAAAAAATTGAAAAATCAAGGGTTTTTTGATTTATAAAATGGCATTTAAATTTTTGAAGACAAACTTATTTTTCAGGTAAAATTTTAAATCTTAGATTAGTTTTTTTTTTAAATTATTTTAACTGTATTAAATGTAACCCCCTCCCAAAAAATTAAAAAATGGAGTTTTTTTCGACAAATCAAATGGCATATATATCTTTGAAGACAAACTTATTTTACAGGTATATTTTTAAATATTATATAGATACTTTTTTAAACAGACTCTTTGCATACAGGAGCAAGTTCGTGCGACCCAGTCGTGCACTTTATTTTTTTTTAATTTTATGATTTTTACTTGTGACTGACGTATATATTGTCAAGTATTGCATTCGTTAATAATTTCAAATTCCAGATTTCGATCAAACATGATTTTAGAGAAGGCGAAAAAGTGTGTCCCACGAATCCGTCCGTCTGTCGATTGAGTTCAAATTTGAAAATTCGTTTTAAAAGTGTTTTTTTTAATTTTTTTTAAGACTACAAATAACCGTAGTTGCCATACAAATTTTTCCCATTCTCAAAAACGAACCGATAGATGTTTTTCAAATTTTCTTTAAAATATTTTTTCTTAATTTGGCTTCTTTCAATAAAAAAAATATATTTGTTTTGTTCCATAGAACCGTTATTTTGTTTAAAAGTTTTCTCAGGAACTAATGAAATGATTTTAATAAGCCTTAATAATATCTGATGATCAAAAATGTCTAATTTTACTTTTTGAATCCTTAAAAAATTATTACATTTTTTTTTTAAATTTGATGTATCATAAACTCGTCTATTTTTTTTTCAAATGAAAATTAATCTAAACACGTATATTAAAAGTTCTAAAAAGCCGCTAATTTTTAAATACAAATTATGAAGAATTAATGTTTTTTTGTGAAATTTTTGAAAACAAACTTTATGTGCAGGTTCTTGTTTAAATGTTTAAATGCAGGAAATATTTTTAAACATACCCTTTGGATAAATGAGAAAATTCGTCTGCCCAATCGTGAATTTTTTTAAATTGCTGTAGTTAAAAAAAACACCGACTCAACCACTCCACATCTCTTACAGTTCTTGAGATAACTGCGACGGGAAAAAAGTTTTCTCGAACGTACGGACTAATGAACGTGCATACTAACGCACACACAGAACTGTTTACTTAGATTCTAGGGATCAGGAAACGTCGAGAAATTTCATCATTTTCAATTCGACAAACGGATCGATATTTTCCTATGGGAAGTTTATAAATTTAACTTTTGGAACATTGGCGTTTTTAGAGAGATTTCTAATCTGTTTATGCGTGTGTATCTTACCTGCGTTCGACTTGTACGTTGGGGATACCTTCCAGTTAATTACATCCAGATTTTTATTAAAGATTTTCATAAAAATTCAGTCAAATTTTTTTTTTTTAACTTTGTAATTTAAAAAAAAAATGAGCGATATAATCAAATTTGGAAAACTATAAAGAAAAAGGTTAAATAAGATATAAAATATTGATTTCGAGTTTATCTTCGGAAAATTACTATTTTAAATACTAGTAAAACAAACTTTTTTTTAAGTTGCTATGGTAAAAAAACCACCCACGCAATTTTTTTGAGAGTCCTATCTACATCTTTTTGCATTATTATCTGTATAACAAAACTTATTTGAAGTCGATATCTCTATTGGTTCTTGAGCTAGGGACGAGCTTCCCGAACGTACGCACGTACGTACACATGCACGTACGCACAGACATCTCTCAAAAAATCTTTTACTTTGACTCTAGTGACCTTGAAACGTCGAGAAACGTCAATTCGGCAAATCGGACCGATTACAATTACTTGCTATGGTAAGTCAATACAATTGACAATATAACTTACAAGAAAATGCTATTAATAATTAATTTTTCTACTCGAATGTTCAGATGTTCACTTCAAACTTATTTTGTTAAAAAAAACAAACAAATTAACAAAAATACTAAAAGCAATGTTTTATTTGTTCCTCCTTGCATATTTTTTTAACGAATAATAATGTTATCAATATCTGGTAAAGTGTTATACAAAATCACATATTTTCTCCTACAAATACAAAATACCAGCCAAAAATTCGGTTCTACATACTTTTCTGAGTTCCTCAAATGAACGAAAAACAATGGAAAGTTATTAGGATTGTATCAGCAAATTTTTTAGGAATTCAGCATCTGTTTCAGAACATTTTTTATAGGTTTCCATTCTCTAAAATTAAGAAAAAGTTACGAAACTATTTTTTTTGTTTAACTTTTCTACTTGTTATCAACCACAAAAATATTAATGTTTAGCATAATTTCTTAATTTTTTTTCTTTTCAAATATGCTAAGCAAAATATGTATTTGTGAAAATAATAAACATCAGAATAATATCAGTTTTCAACTAAAAAAAAGTAATTTTAGATGAGACATCTGGATGGTCTTTTGAAGCCTCAAAATCTCAAAGACTCTTGATTGGATTGAATTACAATAAATCTGTTACCTACTTCATTGCCATATTTCTTCATTTAATAACAAACAAATCAATTCCCTATTCTGATGATTCAATTAAATATTAAATAAATCCCAAAAATGTCCCCATGCAACCAGCAAAAGAATATTAAATACAAAACACCACCTGAAATCTTATTATTAACACCAACGCACATAAAATTAGAATTTATAATGAAGTACAAGTATAAAATTGAAAGAAATATCCATTAACTTTCGAAAGTAAAAAAAATAAATAAAAATGGATAAAAAAGTATGCGACAAAAAGCTTATTTCATTTCCATCTAATATCCCGGGTTTGTGAGAGTCCTGAGCGTTGATTCGATTTGGGCTTATTTTTTTAATAAGCTTTTTTCTTTGTTAGGTTTTTTTAATATTTTCATATTTATTTTCTACTTTCGCATTTTTTTTTTTGTTATTTTTATTTCTTTGTATCCTTTTGTACCTTTTTGGGATGAACAAGGATAATGAGGATGGTTGAACTATAAATAGAAGATAGGAGATAGAAGATAGGAGAAGAAGAGAGCATTGCAATATTGCAGCATCAATTACTTGGTATTTTTCCGTGAACATTACGTCTTCTGGTGGTACTGTAGAGAACATATCTAAGCTTATTTGCAATCGTTGCACGTAAAACCCAGAGCTTAGTGAAAGAGTAGACGAGATTGTATGTAGTATACAGTATGTACCTATACCTACCTACATAGAAGACGCCGAGATGGCAGAATGATAAAATTGATGGCAAGTAACCCTCAAGGCTATTATCATCATTATTGACAATATCCTTGTACGGTTTAGGAGCGAAGCGAAGAGCCAAGGACTGCACATATAACAACACCTAATTGGATGGGACTGCCTTGGGGAGTACAAGACAGGTTGGTATGGGGCTGCAGAATATAGGCAAAGGTGCACTGGGAACTTAAGTTGACCATGTCTATGGACGACGACGACATGGCCAACGACGACGACACAATAGCAATGGAGCTATGAGACCAAATTGTGTAGTGTGTAGGTAGGTACCAACTATTACAGCAAGAACGAAGTATAGAGGTGATGACGTTTGCACTCGATGTCAAGAAATGGGTAATTGGCCAAAGGATTTTGTGTGCGATGCGGCTGTTTGGGGTGGTAATGGCAATTTGAAAGAGTGACAAGCACAAGTTTCCGTATAAAGCTGGTATATGCTGTGAAAGAATTAGGATTTTCCGCTACATTAAAAAGGTATATTTTTTTCGTATATTTCTTCTTTGTGGATTCTGAGGTTTGTTTGAGTTTCAAACTGGTGGCTTTTGGCAAAAAGCTGTGGGGGATTTTAGCATTTGATGTTAAAACAAGTTGTCTTAATATAAGTACTCGTATTAATATTATGTTGTGAAAATGTTCACTTTTTTGTATATCTACATGAGAAGGATGTTTTCTTTTTTTGGGTTCTTTATCCATTTTTAATAGCGTTTTAGGATGAAACAGGTAAACCGAAAACCATCAATGACACAACTTCAGTAAGAAATCACTTCTAAGGCTATAGGAATTTAAAAAAGAACATTTTTAAAAGGTTGAAGTTAAGAAGCGTATATTAATTAAACATAGGCTATATGGATTCATACATATATGTATGTATATCTTAAAAAATATCCTCAAAAATCATTACAGGGCTAAATATTTGTGGTAGGTGTTTTAAACTTGTTATTAGAAATTTAAAAGATTAATATTGAGCATAGAAGGACGAGAGCTGCTCATGACCAGAAAAAGCGAGAGGAACACCGACTTCTCAGAAGGAAAAAGAGAGAGCATGAGAAGCGTGCAGTCGAAGATGTTAAGAGGTTTAAAAGCAGGAATGAAGTTCGAAAGTTTTATGAACAGGTGAAACGAAATTCACAGTTACATAAACCTAGAACCGAAGGCTGCAAAGACGGAAACATCATAGTGGAATCGCAGTCAATGCTGAGGATATGGAAGGGCCACTTCTGCGGACTGTAAACGGCGACGACGAACCGAATTCCGTTGTCAGGCAGGATGATCCATTCAACATAGACGACGAAAGCCAACAATACCGCCCTCCCGTCCCTCCCGACTTAGACGAAGTAAAGATTCCCATATCTAAGCTGAAGTCTAATAAAGCCACTAGAGCGGATGGCTTGAATGCCGAGCTCTTCAAAGCAGCTGGAGATAATTTGGTTAGGAGCATGCACTAACTTATCTGTAAGATATGGTGGGAAGAATCAGTATTGTTTGCCTGATTCTGAAAAAAGGAGACCCTCTAAACTATGCACCATCTATAGAGGAATCAGTCTACTTAACATCGCTTACAAAATCTTCTCTGCCGTAATATGTGAACGTCTAAAGCCCATCGTCAACAACCTGATAGGTCCTTATCAGTGTGGCTTTAGACCAGGAAAGTCCACAGTCGATCAAATATTTACATTACGGCAGATCCTGGAAAAAACCCAAGAACTCCAAATCGACACCCACCATCTTTTCATCGATTTCAAGACCACATAATTATGACAGCATCTACAAGGACGAGCTTTATAGAACCATGTCTAGTTTTGGCATCAACCAAACTAGTCCGTTTGTGCAGGATGACCATAGAGGATTACAACACCGACGTCTCAGTCAAAACGTCACCATCGACAGACGTAACTTTGAGGTAGTCAAGGACTTCGTCTACCTAGGCACCGCTATTAAGTCTTCGAATCCACACCCACAGCACAGCGCAGTAAAGGAAGACCGCGAATCAGGTGGCGCGCATAAGTGGAAAGTGACTTCACCCAACTTGTAGCGCGAAACTGGAGACATCTAGCTAGGGACCGAGCTAGATGGAGAAGTGTGTTGGGTGAGGCCCTAGTTCACGCAGGACTGTAGCGCCATCTTAAGTAAGTAAGTAAGTAATATTGATTAGCAAGATTAGGGGATCCTCTTGTTGAAACCTTTAAAAATGACTGGCCAGAAAATAGTATACGTGATTAAGCTTTAAAAATAACACATTTCGATAAAATATATGAATTTTGTTTTAGTTTATTATAACTTATTTTTAATATTCGCTTTTCCATTTCTCTTTTCTTTTTCAGCACACAAAGGCACTAGACCATGTATTAAATCCAGTAGGTCTTATATTTTGGTAAGTTACTTCCAACGGAACATGAATTAAAATCAGAAAATAACGAAATTTTATTTATATTTAACAATTTGAAGTCTTATAAGATTGTGTCTTTAGATCTAAGAGTTCTTACTCACAGATATTTCTAAATTCTAAAATAAAATATGCTGGCGCATAATTTAAAAGAGTTCTCGTTTAAGCAATAAAGCCGACTCTAGTAAAAGCATTTCTTTATTTAAAAAATGTTTGTTAAATTTAAACACTTAAAAAAAACTTTTCTTACTAAATAACCTGTTTAACAAAATGACAGCAAAATAAAAAATTTAAAAGATTAAAAACAAACCTCAACATTCATAAAATATCTATTAAAATATAATTGTTAGAATATACATATGCATACTACATATATATTATTCCACTAATTTTAGAAACAAATAAACGAACAAAAATTACGAAAAACTACAGACTAACACAAATATAAGGTTACCAAAACTTGCAGTTGTCGTGAATTGTTATTAGCTCCCTAGTATTTGTATTTTCAATTAAAAATCGAACTATGGTCTTATCAAAACAGTATTATGAGTAAAATTCAAGATCTTCAAGCTCTTCGAATTGACAAGGTCGAGGTTTAAACGCTTTTGGCCTTCTAAAGAGGTCATAATCCTCGAAGATATCAAAACCTTGACCGTCATGACACATTTTCCTTTAATATTTTTTTTAAAATTAGTCCCTTTGAAGTATAGGGTTTCCCCAGACTTGTATTGCATAGGGTGTAAGTTGACTCTGAGAGTGTCTTCGTATGGTTTGTACTTTAAAGGCAAGAGTTCACCTCTGGTCTAATAGATTGTAGATATTATATCTACACTTAGATCATCATGCAAGTAATTCTTAATTTCCAGGTCAGGTTGGAGATGCTTGTACGTCAATCTCCTTTGACTATCTTGGATTTGATCGCGGAAGCTTGTAAATTGAGCGGAATTTACCTTTTCAAGTTCACTAACATTGTATTCTCTGTAGAGCCTAGACAATTCATTGAAGCATTGTTTGTTGGAGTTTTTTTTAAGATGCGAAGCAATTTTAAATGTAAGCCGATGTACCTACTAGTTGGTTTATCACCTTCTTAGTGTAGTCAAGATGGACCTATAAGGTGTATGTTAACAATGGTTGTAATCCGATCTCTATGTGTACTATATGGTTTAGCGCAGCCATACTCAACCTTTTTTTTTTAATGGGCCACATTGATAATTTTGTAACTGTACCCCGGGCCACAAGAAATTTGTTTTTATCGTAAATAATAAAACTCATTTTAATGTGCATATATTCATACATTTTGTATTTATTTATTTATTGAAAATATTTTAATGTGATTTTTGAAATTGAGAACACATTTTCAAAACTTTATTTAAATCTGGCTTGTTGCTGCATGTCAACCTAATTTTTTTAAATATCGAAAACGAAGATTCGCAAACAAATGTACCTTATGTACATAGATCCAAATAATGTTAGCAGAATCTGTGAACTTCTTTTGACGATTGCATATTTTTCGGGACGATGCTCCAAAATTTTAAGTATTCCCTTTTTCCCTTTTTTCCTTAAAAAGAGCTTCAAGATTTGAATCGTTTTTAAAATCGATGAACTTATCGATCTTGATTTAAAACAGAAGCCACCCGTGAGATAGTCGTTGTTTCCAGATGCCATGGGTTTTCTACAAGCGTTAAGCGTTTTTTTTATTTTTTTGATATCATGAAACCTTTTTTCAAATTCTTTTGACAGTGCAGTGCTGTTAAGTAATTCAATATTGTTGAGTAGTTTTCTTCAGAGATGTCGATGAGGTTCTTTGTAGTTATTACCATTGTTGGAAAATTTTGTAGCTGTTTACTTCTTATTTCTTCATGACAAATATTAAGCTTTTCTTCAAAAGCAAATATTTTACTTGCCATCTGTGAAATAATGTTATTTCGTCCTTATAAATTTCAATTGAGGCTATTTAGTTTTAATGTGATATCGCATAAAAATGCTAAAAGACACCACCATTGATCATCTTGCAATTCTGGATAAACTTTTTTATTTTGTTGTAAGAAGAGGATTATTTCGTGGCGCAAGGAAAAAATCCTTTCCAAAACCCTTCCCCTACTAAGCCATCGCACAGAGGTATTCTTCCAAAAGGCTTTTAAATTTTCTGTGGTTTAATTCTCTCGCTCGAATATAATTCACAATAACAATTACAATCTTCATCACAGCATCTTGATGAATAATGCAATGAAATGTAATTAAATTTGTCAAATTAGATTTTTTTTAAACAAGATTATAAATCCATTTTCAGATCCAGTCATGGATGGACACTGGACAGCCATCTGTACATACACCCACGATTTTTTTAATATCAATATCATTCTGCTCTAGAAAATTTGAAATTGTATCAAGGAATTTGAAAAATTCTTCAAAGATTAAATTCTGTTCTGTGCAATATCTAACAAACACCGAGCATTGAGATTTTGCTGAAATATCAGTGCTGGAATCGAAAGCCAAGCTAAAAAACATACAGTTCCTTAAGTTTTCTATTAAATTGTCACGAATATATTTGGAAATGTCTTCAATACGTCTCATACATGTTGAATCAGACAGCTGTAGTTTTTTATTTCAGACAATATTTGTTCTTTGTTGCTAAATTTATCAAACAGTATATCGGCAGCACTTACGAAAAATTCACTGCAACCGTACTAACTGAAATTCAAAATGTAAGTACCTAATCATCAAAACGAGGTACATGTGTCGGCAAAATAGTTTCCTTGACTTATTATGCCTGGACTGCTGTGTTTATGAATTTTCCATTCAAAATTTGAATAAAATGATTCCAATTCAATTTCGCAATGGCAAGAAAAGTAAGGAATAATCAGCGACATCTGTTTTTCATTTAGTTATGCAAACTTTTCCTGGCGTTGAAAGGAGTGACATCTAGAATATTTTTCGAAAACACACGATGTCCACTTTTCCACTGATGTACGTTCCAGTGTTGCTTCCATTTTGAAAACTCAAAAGGATATATTTTTCTCACGTTTTTCTGCAGGCACTAGATATTTTAAGAATTTATTAAACTACGCTGCGGGCCAACTTTTATAAGCCGGGGGCCGCAGATTGAGTACAGCTGGTTTAGCGTGTTATATCGAAATTTGAAAATTGTTTTGATAAAATATCCTTGGAGTTTTTCCACTTCTTCGACTTCTACTTGTGCTGCATATCACATAATTGCACGAACTGCTTCAAATATTCAATATTTTGCACTTCGCACAATATTTTCTTTTTTTAAATTTGTACTCCAAGTGCTGTTAATAGCTCTTCTTGCCTCTTTCAACTTTTCTTTCAAGGGAGTCTTGAAGGAAATTTGAGGTTTTAGACACTTATGTTGTTTAAACTGTTCTAATTCTTCTTTTAGAGTCCAATTCCATTTGTCAGAAAGTCAAGATATTTGACTTGTTCGTGTTTAGGTTAAAGTTCCGTAAACCACAATATGTTTGGACTTTGTTGATTATCAGTTGCATCATATTCGTAGTGTCAGCCAATATTAAGTCATCCGCGTACATCAGAACTTTTATTTCAGTTTCCGCGTGAGATATACGTACCTCTGGTAGGTGTACACTGAGGTCATCCAAGAAAAGTGAGATAAGTAGGAGTATACTAAGGAGGCAGCCTTGTTATACTCCTATTTCTTTTTAAAACCTTTCTGATAATATTCGTGATAAAGAACTCACGGAATCCGGCTTGGCATTCACCAGAGTAGATTATTTTCATCTACCCAATTAGTGAAATTTTCCAATGACACTCCTGTAAGGATCTTCGTAACACCATTATGAAAAGATATACATCTATTTTTATTTGGGCCCGTTGGATTTCGTTTCTTCATGAATATAGGGATTATGATGTTTTTCCTGAAGCTTTTTAAAACCTCACGAGAGTAGATAAAGTAAAGGTACTTTAAAAAAGATAAAAAAGCATTTCGCTGCTTTAGCGTCAAAGTATACTTTATATCGTTTAAAATTATTAAACCCATTATTAGAGTCGACTTCGATTTTAAAAATGATTTAGAGTAGGTTTAAAATGTTTAAAAGTTTGCGCCGTTGTTGATTTTTGTTTACAAAAACTTTACAAATTTTTAGTTGAATAACCAAAACTTAGAGTTTGACTTGAGTTTTACCAAAACACTGAAGCGCAAGGAAATGGTTCAGAATTTTGTATTGTCTAATCGTCTTATCAATTTTAATGTTTAAATTTTGTAAGAAATTTAAAACACCAAAAACGATTTTACTGTATCCTCGTTTCCTGACAAGAAAATTGCATTTTTTCTCATCAGTTGATCTTAAAAATAATCTAAGTTTTCAACATCGACAAAATCACCAACACCGTTCTTTTCTGTCAGTCTTTCTTTCGTCAACTTAAAGATTGATGGATTAATTTAGCTTCAAATATGAATCACATAAATCAATTATATTTTAACGCATATGTGTGCAATATTATGAAACTCCAGGAATAATCATATTACTCATTTTTCAAAACACCTTAAAATACCAGATAATCAGTATCATAACCACATCAACATAAATTAAAACACACCTCCATACGAAAGAATCTTATGTGTGCCTATAAGTGGAATAAAACCTTTTTTCTTCCACATTACTCCCTATGTTAACTAAGATTACATCCTATATGAAAACTCTTAATAAGCTCTTCCATTTCTAAACCTGTAAATTTTTGTTCTTAATTAAAACTGCATTAAGAAAAAAATTACTTTATTTCATTCAATTTGAAAGTGAAAATATTTTTTCTTCTTCGTTTTAAATTCATTTCATCTAAATTTCTTAGAAAAAGGGTTTATAATATTACAACCAAGTTTATTATAATCAAAGCTTCTTCCGACAAAATAAAAGAAAACAAAAAACCCGCCGGAAAATTCTAAATTCTAAAATAACTCGAACAAACCCATGATTATGGTTATGAGATCGCGCAATGCTATTTATTTCATACTCATCTTTATTTTGTAAAGTCTAAAGGTAGGCAAGTATACGTCAGAGACTTTTTCTTATGCTAGGAAAGGTGCGGGTGATGTACCCATACCTATAAAAGCCAAAGAATTTAATTATCTACTTGCTTCCTAAAAGTGTTCGCATACTTGGGAGCTCCGTTTCGTTTTACTTACGTCTTAATTAAATTGAAAGGAGCAAAACGTGTTATGGCTTTTCCAAATCCTCATTTACATTACACTCCTGCCATACCCATCACTATACATATATACGTTCTAGGAGCAAGCAAAACAACAGAAAAATAAAGTGAAACAAAATAAAATAAAATAAAATAAAATAAAATAAAAAGAAACGAAATGAAAAACAAAGCCGAAGCGAAGCGAAGGAAAAACTCCTTTCTAATTAGTATTCTGAAAGAAATGTTCCGCTTTCCTTGTTGCCTTTATTTTTATCCTATGTTTTTGTTTCAACAAAAACTCCAAATCAAACACAAGGAATAAACTAAGAAGAAGTACACGACAAAAGAAGAAAACAGCAACAACAACAAAAAGGGTTGGTTTTTAACATAACTTGGTTAAAAAAGTAATTAAGGTCCTTTCGCACACCACGAAAATAATGCATAATACGAATGTATATTCTGCACTAAAATAAGAAGAAAGAAAAATTCAAAGCAAACATAACTCTGTCCTAAGTTTTGTTTTTTGTTTTTCCATTTTTCTTACAAGACAGGAAGTTTACCCTGTGGTTTCAGGAAGAAGGAGTCGGAAGTTTCCTCGCGGAATAACCTTTAAATCAATTCCATTTTCATACACACGCAATCTGAGTGAACCGGATACGGAAAGTGTGTTTTGCTCTAGTTATATAAAGTGGAGAAAAAATTATGCAATGCAGTGCAGGTGAAGAAACTGTAACCCATAAAATACTTACCTAGGAGATTTTATGGTTGATGCAAGGAAGCAGGCTTCAGCTTGAACAAAGGTTCAACGCTGTCTATCTATTCTCGACTCGACTATACCCTCAACTCGTTCTATCAGCAATTAAGTCGGAAACCAATAATGATGAAGAATCGGAAATCTCTTCAACAGTAATTGCTTCCGGTGAAGTGACTTAAAGAATTCGCTTGATCTAGAAATTTAATTGCAGTTGCAATTGCATTGGTATTACCAGTTGAACTGATGAAGGAAGAATAGTGTTGTTGTTACTTTTTGCTCTTCAATCGGAAATTATCTCTCCTTAAACCCAAACGGACGGAATCGAACGAAGCCAGCCAAAGCGCAGTTAGGTACAAATTGTGAATAAAAGCGTCAACCTGGCTTTTATTCCCTTTATTCCAACAACTCTACTTACTGCATTCACATTTTCACAATCCACTATCCGCAATGCACAAGAATAGCAGAAAATGAGAAAATCTCTGGAATTGTCTATTACCGATATCGTTAGGGTTAGAGATAGGGATAGGGATACAGCTAATACTCAGGTAAGATGCTTAGTATATATTTTATATACCTACATATAAATACAATACATGCATACAAAAATAGAAAAAAGTAGGTGGAAGTTGCTGAGATGCAACCTGACAGAATGAAGGATCTGACGTTTTGTATACCATCGCATAGAAAGGACTAATTTTGTGTAGTTTAAGTATTTTTCCTTCATAGAAATAACTTCTTCTACTCGTATATTGTATAAAATTGGTTGGCATGATTACTTTGCTTTCTTTTGACTGCCATTTATCTGAGGGGAGGAACTGTTTTGGGAAATAGGTTTTAGTTGTTTCTTTTTTTTGAACTTAGTTGACAGAAGATTTTTCCGATTAATTGCATTTCAAATTGGTTTTGTAAAGACTGTAATCATTAAGCTTCTATACTATTCACGCTATATACTATATAATTTTTTGAGAAGTTTAATTAACTTTTGGAATAAGAAACGATCAACAAATTTTTGGCATTAATTTTCGATATTTGGCCTCACTGGCCAATTTTTATAAGGTTAGTAATAGTTTATAGAGAAATAACGTTTTTTTTGAGAGAATGTTAGAATTATTTTTTAGCCACAAGAGAATTTTATATACATTTATACAACCATATAGAAACAAAAATCTATCAGCGTGAGTTAATTACCAAAGAAATTAAGTTTGTCTCAGCCGATGAAGTAGTATTTTTTGTTATAATAATCTAAATAGGTGTTAATAAAATAAAATAATATAAAATTAAATAATAAAAAGAGGCTGGGATGCGACCCACACTGATAACTTCCTATCTAGTGTATCAATTTGTTTTTCTTAAAAGTTTGTAGGTTTTCAAGTTGTCAGTTGAATTATTCTTAAAAAAAAAAAATACCAACAATGTTTTGCATACAATGAAATTGTTTGATTTCAAGATCTATTTTTGTTAACGAGATTTTTAGTCGAAACCAATTTTTACCAATTTCAGTAGCATTTCTTAAAAGTTTTTATTTTTTATATAAAAAAATATATATATATGTATATATAAACAAAAATGTCGAAAACAATATTTTTTGGGAGAAACAATTATTTTGAAGACAATATTTTTTATTTTTGAAAAGATATTTGAGTCAAAACTAAATTTTTGCCACGTTTTAGTACTGTTTTTTTAATAAGAAAACTGTCAATTCGATTTCTCTCAATATTTATTTTATTATTAGATAATATCTATAGGGGGTACACTTCTAAAGCAATACAAAAATATTTTTTTGTATTCAAATAAGACAAGTTAAGAAAAAATTTTTTGGACAAAATGTAATACAATTCTATGGGTTATTTAGGGAATGGGAATTTTCGAATTTTGCTCAAAAAAATGTATTTGCCTAACGCAAATCTGTTTAAAACCTTAACTTCCAAGTTCGAACTCGATCGACCCAATGAGTTGGGCGTTGGGCTGTGTGGGCGATGACGGACAGACATACAGACAGAATAGGGGGACTCACATTTTTCGACTTCTCAATCATCGTAATGTCATGTTTGATTAACAGTCTCGAGTTCCTATATGTTGCAAGTAAAAAGTGAAAAATTTGGCTTGCCCCAAATATCTTTCGAAATATTAACGCTAGCGATTTTAATTAAAATTTATATTACACGTTGTGATGTGATACCAAATTTGTATAAATGCGAAAGAAATCAACTAACAAACAGAAAAAAAATATATGTCACCCCTAATATTAGGCGAATGAAAAATGGCATTTAAGTAACATTTTTAGAAAGAACAAAGCTACAGTCGTTTTTTACAAAAAATATAAACCTACACAAATGTTACTAAAAGTTGTAAGTTGATTTTTGACTCTGATATTTTGGTAATTATTAAAGATATTAGCTTAAATATAATTGTATCTTATTTAATACATTACTTTTTACAATTGGTAAAATTAAAAACAATTGACAGTTTATAAAAAAATTTAAAAACCAACAAAAAATACTGCACAAAATTAGTAAAAACAGATTTTTGATTCGAATATCTCGAGAATAAAACAAGGTATTGACTTCAATATTGGTTCATTCCAGACAACCCTGGGTTATGCAAACTTTAGGTTAGGCAACCCTATACTGTAGCAAAGAGAATTAAATACTCTTTTTTTTTTTGACACAAAAAACGACTTCATAACACATGGGAGCAATATTCTACACTTGCCAAAGACCAAACTTTTCAAATGCGGGCAACCATGTTTTGGGCCAAGTTTTAGCTAGGCAACCCTTTGCTATCAGACGGATATTTGGATGAGCATTCATTTAAAACAAAAACCGATAACACATGGGATAGATACATTTTCTATACTTACCAAAAAGTTCAAATTAAAAATGCAGGAAACCCTGGCTTTGGCCAACTTTGCTTACACAACGATACGCTTTTAGATAGAAAATTAAATAACCTTTCCTTTAAACGGAAAAGCGACTATTTAACACATGGTATACATTTTCTAAACTTAAAAAAGCTTTAACACTTCAACTGCAGGCAACCCTGAGTTATGCCAGGTTTTGGTTAGGCAACTCCATATTGTTCGAACGAGAATTATATTACCTTTCATTTGACACCAAAAACAAATAAGTTACAGATGATAGTATATTTACTCCGCAGACCCACCTCTTTAAGCCAGGCAGCCTTCCAAGCCAGGATGTTAGTAAGCAACCCTAGTTTTTTAATCTTTATGCGCCATGGACTTTTAAAATATACCCGATTTTTGTAAATAACGGATGAGGGTAATAGAACTCAAAAATGCACTTTTATTTTGCAATATTTAGGAGGAAGTTATAGCTAGGCAACCCAAGCCCAAATTGTTATTCCAATTCATGTCTTTGATAAAATATTGGTCATTATTAAATAACAGATGAGGGTAGATATTCCTTCTACGTATCTCGTACTATTACAAAATAGTTTTGTTACATTAAGAAAATAAAATCAGTATTTTTTGTATAAGAAATAAGAACCCTCAAAAATGGTATTTGAAATTGGTTTTGGACAAAAATATCTCAGGAACAAAAACAGATATCGCAATCAAACTTATTTTATCGTGAGCAAAGTATTTATTTGTCTATCATCTATTTCTTTAGAAAATTCTAATTGACAATTTTTTTTTACAA
Organism: Eupeodes luniger; assembly: GCA_951509635.1. Lineage (NCBI taxonomy): Eukaryota > Metazoa > Arthropoda > Insecta > Diptera > Syrphidae > Eupeodes > Eupeodes luniger. The sequence goes on along the minus strand of OX608073.1, from coordinate 95,212,739 downwards.
GAACGAAAATTTACAAAAACAATTAAAAACTTAAGTGATGGTTTTTGATTCAAATTTTGTCATTGTACACAAAATGTTTTTTTGTTTGTTATAAATTGTAAGACTTACATATATACATGGACAGACGGACACGAATTGGGTTGCATCCCAGTATCTTTTTAGCTTCCCATATAATGGGTGATTTTTTTGAGGTTAGGATTTTCATGCATTAGTATTTGACAGATCACGCGGGATTTCAGACATGATGTCAAAGAGAAAGATGCTCAGTATGCTTTGACATTTCATCATGAATAGACTTACTAACGAGCAACGCTTGCAAATCATTGAATTTTATTACCAAAATCAGTGTTCGGTTGGAAATGTGTTTATCGACAAATTTTGTTCAGCGATGAGGCTCATTTCTGGTTGAATGGCTACGTAAATAAGCAAAATTGCCGCATTTGGAGTGAAGAGCAACCAGAAGCCGTTCAAGAACTGCCCATGCATCCCGAAAAATGCACTGTTTGGTGTGGTTTGTACGCTGGTGGAATCATTGGACCGTATTTTTTCAAAGATGCTGTTGGACGCAACGTTACGGTGAATGGCGATCGCTATCGTTCAATGCTAACAAACTTTTTGTTGCCAAAAATGGAAGAACTGAACTTGGTTGACATGTGGTTTCAACAAGATGGCGCTACATGCCACACAGCTCGCGATTCTATGGCCATTTTGAGGGAAAACTTCGGAGAACAATTCATCTCAAGGAATGGACCGGTAAGTTGGCCACCAAGATCATGCGATTTGACGCCTTTTGACTATTTTTTGTGGGGCTACGTCAAGTCTAAAGTCTACACAAATAAGCCATCAACTATTCCAGCTTTGGAAGACAACATTTCCGAATAAATTCGGGCTATTCCGGCCGAAATGCTCGAAAAAGTTACCCAAAATTGAACTTTCCGAATGGACCACCTAAGACGCAGCCACGGTCAACATTTAAATGAAATTATCTTCAAAAAGTAAATGTCATGGACCAATCTAACGTTTCAAATAAAGAATCGATGAGATTTTGCAAATTTTATGCGTTTTTTTTTTTTTTAAAGTTCTCAAGCTCTTAAAAAATCACCCGATAGAAAGATTTCTCGACGTTTCAAGGTCCCTAGAGTCTAAATAAAAGATTTTTAGAGATATGTCTGTGCGTGTGTGTGTACGTACGCTCGGTAAGTTTTTTTCTTTGTCCATATCTCAAGAATCAGTAGAGATATCGACATCAAATAAATTTTGTTACACAGATAATAATGCAGAAAGATGCAGAAAGGATTCTCAAAAAATTGAGTGGGTGGTTTTTTTTACCATAGCAATTTAAAAAAAATGAAAATTTTGGTTAACCCAAAATATCTCACGAACTAATAACGCTAGCAACGTGAATTAAATTTAATATTACATATTGTAACGTGATACCAATCAAGTATATTTTTGGAGAAAAATCCAACTTACGGTTTTTTTATTATAAAAAAAAATCAAATGGGCATTTTTTTTTTCAAAAAATAAAAACCTAAACAAAACATTACTAAAAGTTGGTAAAAATGTATTTACGACACAAATATCTTTTCATAAATTTAAGATTATTACTTCAAACTAATTTTATCTTATAAGAAATGTTGTTTTCGACATTCCATTAAATCTTAAGAAAAATGGAATTGACAGTGAAAATAATTATGGAGAGAAATAAAAGACACGTCTCAATTCTTGTGAATGTTTATTTCGACTCAATTTTTCTAAAACTACTTACAACTATTTATACCTACTTAAATCTAAGGAACATGAGATAAGATACTGATAAAAATAGAATACACATTTCCACCCCATGCTATCTTTGGCTATTTGTGTGTACACATGTGTTCCTATCCTATCAGTATCCTATCCTCTGACGCTACTCACTATCACAAGATTATTTTTATCTGTCTTGTGAAAATGCGCAGCTGCTCCCATGCAAGGATCATGTTCATTTATGAACAGACAGTTTTTTTTACAAAAAATAAAAACCTAAAAAAAAAACAATACGAAAACAGAATACAAATTTACTTTGGACTCAAATATTTCAAATTAAAAATTTCATGGATTCAAACTGATCTTATCTTACAAAAAATATTGTTTTTGACATTCAGTAAAATTTTTATAAAAATCTGACAGTCAGTTTTTTTTTAATAAATAATTAAGACCTACAAAAAATAGTACGAAAAATTACGAAAAATTGATGTTCGATTCTCGATATCTCGTAAATAAATCGAGGTATTGACAAAATGATTTCATTCTGTGAAAATAAATCTGTATTTGTTTACACAAGAAATAAAAACTTTCAAGAAATGTTACTACAATTGGTAAAAATTGGTTTTAGACTAAAAATCTTGTTAACAAAAATAGATTTTGAAATCAAACTATTTCATTATGTGCAAAATATTGTTGGTAATTTTTATTTATTTTTTTAGAATAATTCAACTGACAACTTTTTTAACAAAACACAAAAACCTACAAACTTTTTTAGCAAGATAAATCGACAGACGGGATGGGAAGTTATCAGTGTGGGTCGCATCCTTGCCTCTTTTTTGTCTTTCAATTGAAACAAAATTGCCACTTTATAGAAATTAGTCCAACTTATTCATCAGATTCTAGGGAGAAGTAGTATCTACACTGCAAGAAAGCAGTTCCTTATTTAATTTGTATATCAGATACAAATTTAAAGACCAACATTTATCCCATTCACATTCTTTCAGAAATAAAATTTCTCCTATGGTATTTTATTTTGCATTAAATCACACTTCTCTATCTGTGAAAATAAAAACTAATAGTACATAAAATAAAACTACAAAATACTTTGTACTACGATCAAAGAAAAAATTGAATTAAATCATCTAAATTAGTTTCATGAAATTGCTCAGTATAGGAATTGTAGGTATTTTAAGAATTCTTGAAACGTTGGGTCGGGTTGTTTTGGTAGAGATTTTCAATAGAGTTCCGGTTGTTCAAAACATATTTGTAAATTTCCAACAAAAATCTCAACAAACTATTTGACGGTTTCAAAGCAAATTGAACTTAACTAAGAAGAATCAAATGATTCTATAAAATTCGTTCTGAGTAAAGTTATATTTTTACTGACATAAATGTTGTTCTTAGAAAAATTCATTTATTTCTTTTCGCACATTTCATTGTCTCAATTCGTTGAAATTGTCAATATAGGTTTTCAGAAAATGTTATTTTTTATTTCTTTTACAATAAATATTAAAAATAAACGATTTCAAAAATTCTATCAAAACCAATACTTTCCTTCAAACTTAAACTCTTATTAAAGCATAATCAAAATAGACCTATGCAAGTATTTATGTCAAAATATATTTTTCCCACAAAATATTCACTTCGGTTGTGGGGGTTTTTCGGCAGAGCTTCCTGTTTTTGTGGCAGCATATCTGGGGTGGGGTGTGGCTATTGGTGTGTAGGGACGATATCTAAAATTCTAACATCCTCCTATCTAACTAAAAAATTTTTGTCAATTTGATTAGAGCGATGGACAATGTGAAATTCTGCCGGAAGTTTGGACAACAAAGTGATAAATATTTTAAAGTGTTTTATGTTCAGATAGTGGGTATACGAGTATATCCTGTCAATGTATATTAATAGTTTTGTCTATATTATGAGATTGTTGAATTAATATTGTTGGGCACATTTTTATAAATAGACATTTTGGAACATGTATTCTTTCATAATCGTCCAAGTTTTGTTTGCCTATTTTTATAAACGAGAGTTTTGAAGGATGTATATTTTTATCAATTATTCATTGGTAAATCGATTAGATATTCTGAAAACCTTCACTGTCTAGACGCCCCCACCGACCACCGACCACCGCGCCGCGCCGCTGCCAGCAGCCGTTAGACATTGCTATTTCCAAGGGAAATCAATTCTTCGATTTCATTTTCTTTTGGCCATGTTCATATACTCGTATATATTATTGAATTCCAAATAAATTGTGTTTAAATCGTTTTGAAATTTTGTTTGATTTACCACATCCTCTAATTCGTGGTGTGTGTCTTTTGTGTTATTTTTATTCTATTTTTCATTTTTTATGTGGAATTTCTATGAGTTTGTGTTTTTTATTTTGGCAATAGACTGGCGAGTGTGTTTGGTTGACACACATGTGCCTTAGCCACTAAATCAAATGAAAACATAATCATGAATCACTGCAACTGACATTAGGAATGATTTATGACTATCAATTGTTTTAAAGAACCATAAATAAAGAATCTTGAGTTATGATGACAATGTAAAGCACCATCAATTCTGACGCCATCAGCCAATCATGTATCAATCTGAGGCTAAGGGTGAGCCAAGGTGTGAAGTTATTGGTATAGGTACAGGGTACACATACCTATTAACTGATGGACATTTTATTTCGAATTAGTCATTATATATGTATTAATGAAAGTGGTGTACATTTTATCGTGTCTATACTATTATACGAACTGTTTAATTTGAATTAAAGCATTGGAGGAGTTTATTGCGAAACTAGTTCAGTGAGTTTAAGTATTAATGAAATCGATATTATATCAAGGAATTTGTGTTTTGTGGCACGTACAATATGTTCTCGATTTTCTCAACTACCTAATTAAAACGAGGGTGGTTGCAATGACCAAGGTTTTTGCAATGACCTAGTAAATATTTTTTTAAGCACAATTAAAGATGAAATGCGAAGACCAGAAAACCATCACTTACAAATATATTTATGTATTAAAACAAAATTCTTATTCAACAATATTTTATATGGGTTATTATTTTCTTTTGAAAAAAATGGAAATTTTTGTTTCGATTTTGTTGGTTTGTTAAATTTCCTAAAATCCTTATTATTAAAGACCCAACATTTGTTAAAGAGGGGTTGAATTTTCTTCAACCAATGGAATTGGTGCATTTTTAGAAACAAACCAGCGACTTATTATTGGAATACTGAACGTACGCAATTTTTACAGCTTTTATTATTTTTTGTAAAAGAAATTTAAATTGAATTTTTCGAAAAACATTTTCAGATATATTAAGAACATCCTTCTTTGTACTTTTTTGAAAATTGCCTTGTGTAGTTCAAAATCGGTTTTGTATAACTTAATATTATGTTAAATAAAATTAAAATTGAATCGACACATTTTTGGTCAAGAGTGTACATGAAAAATTTTAATAAAATCATTAAAATTTAGATTGATCCACAATAAGTTGCTATATTTACTCCTAACCAAACTTGTAAGAGAATGTAATCTTTTGGGAATGCAATCATTATAAATCATTTATTGAATTCAACTTAAAAAGATTGCATTACATTGGGACTTTAAATTTAGCAATCACCAATAACTTTACCTTAAAAAGACTGCACTTTTTGTTTACTTACGACACATAGGAACTATAAGCCAAGTATTGCATTGGTAAAATATTTTGAGCTTGAGATTTTAATCAAATGGTATAGAAGTCGGAAAAAGTAGGTCCCACCCGTCTGTCTGTCTATCCTCGCCCTACATCCCAAACCATTAAGTATATTAAGTTCAAACTAGGAAATTAAGGTTTTAAGAAGACTCGCGTTATGTATTTTTTTTTTAATTTTGTTTTTTAAGATCAAAAATAACAGTAGACCACATACAATTTTTTTGGAACTCTAGGCATTTTTTTCTTAGCTTTTCTTCTTTCAAAAAAAAATATTTTGTATTGCTCAAGTAAGCCCCATGGAACTGTAGTGTTGTTTTAAAGTTTTCTCAAGGACTAATAATCCGATTTCAATATTTATTTTTTGCACTTATATTGTCTTAATAATATTTTTTGATCAAAAATTTCCAATTTAACTTGTTGCATTTAAAAATAAAGTGCACGACTGGGTCGCACGAACTTGCTCCTGTATGCAAAGAGTCTGTTTAAAAAAGTATCTATATAATATTTAAAAATATACCTGTAAAATAAGTTTGTCTTCAAAGATATACATATATGCCATTTGATTTGTCGAAAAAACCTCCATTTTTCAATTTTTTGGGAGGGGGTTACATTTAATACAGTTAAAATAATTTTAAAAAAAACTAATTTAAGATTCAAAATTTTACCTGAAAAATAAGTTTGTCTTCAAAAATTTAAATGCCATTTTATAAATCAAAAAACCCTTGATTTTTCAAATTTTTTTTTTGAAAATCGTTAGAGCGTTTTTTTTTTAAATTAATTTTTTATATATAAAATTTTTCAATTTTGTTCTAAAAATATTTTTGGTATGCAGTTGTTTAGTGATTGTAAATATACGCTCTATATTCAAATTTCGTAAAAAAATGTTCACCCGTTTTTGAGATATAGAATTTTGAAAAAAAAAATTTCAATATTTTTTTAAAAATCCAAACAATAAAAAACTGCACTTTTGATAATCAAATATTGTTAAAGCAAAATAAGAGCTAGTTCAAAAAAAAATTATTGAAATCGGTTCAAAAGTTGCTGAGAAAATTAAAAAACAAAAAAACGGTTCTATGAGCGGTACCTTTCCTGAGCAATACAAAAATATGTTTTTCTTATTAAAAGAAAGCAAGTTAAAAAATAAAATTTTAGAGAAAATTTAAAAAAAATCTATCGGTTTGTTTTTGAGAAAATTCGAATTTTCGTTTTTTGACCAAAAAAATTGTATGGGGGCCACTGTTAATTTTGATCTTAAAAAAAAATGAAAAAAACGCCTAACGCAAATCCGCTCAAAACCTTAACTTAAAAGTTTGAACTCAATCGAACCAATGGTTTAGGCTGTAGGAGCGTGGACAGACAGACAAAATTGACCGGACGGAATCGCGGGACCCACTTTTTTCGACTTCTCTACCATCGTAATATCATGTTTGATTAAAATCTCGAGTTCGAAATTTTGTACGAATGCAAAACTTGCCATATAGTTCCTATATGTCGCAAGTAAAAAAGAGGCTGGGATGCGACCCACAATGATAACTTCCCATCCCGTCTGTCGATTTATCTTGCAATATCTCAAAGTTTTGAAAAGATATTTGAGTCGAAAATCAATTTTCACCAACTTTTATTCATGTTTTTTGTTTATTTTTTTTATTTTTTGTAAGAAAACTGTCAATTCGATTATTCTCAAAATTTTTCCAATTGTTGAAAACAATATTTCTTATAAGATAAAATTAGTTGGAAGCCATAATCTCAAATTTTTGAAAAGATATTTGAGTCGAAAATCAATTTTTACCAACTTTTGTTAAATTTTCTTTTAGTTTTTATTTTTTGTACAAAAACTGTCGAATTGATTTTTCAAAAAATTTTAGTTAATATTGACAACAATATTTTTTAAAAGATAAAAGTAGTTTAAAGCCAATAGCTTAAAGTTTTAAAAAGATATTTGAATCGAAAATCAATTTTTACAAACTTTTATTATTTTTTTGTAAAAAAAACTATCTATTCAATTTTTTTTAAGTTTTTTTCGAATGTTGAAAACAATATTTTTTGTAAGTTAAAATTAGTTGGAAGCCACAATCTCAAATTTTTGAAAAGATATTTGAGTCGAAAATCAATTTTTACCAACTTTTGTTAAATTTTCTTTTAAGTTTTTATTTTTTGTACAAAAACTGTGAATTCGATTTTTCTCAAAATTTTACTCAATATTTACAATAATATTTTTTAAAAGATAAAGGTAGTTTAAAGCCAATAGCTCAAACTTTTGAAAAGATATTTGAGTCAAAAATCAATTTTTACAAACTTTTATTAATTTTTTTGTTTAGGTTTTTATTTTTGGTAAGAAAAACTGTCAATTCGATTTTTCTCAAAATTTTACCAGATGTTGAAAGCGTTATTTTTCTTTGCACAAAATTATTTTGGTGATTAAATCATTTTGTGTTCGTAAAATTTTCGAGGTGACAAATTTTTTTTTTCAGTTTTTTTGATTTATAAAAAAACCGCTGATTGGATTTTTTTTCAAAAAATATACTTGTTTGGTATCACGTTACAATATATTATATAAAATTTAATTTAAGTCTCTAGCGTCATTGGTTCGTAAGATATTTAGGGTTAACCAAAATTTTCACTTTTTTTTTAAATTGCTATGGTAAAAAAAACACCCACGAAAGTTTCTTGAGAGCCCTTACTGCATCTTTCTGCCTTATCATCTGTATAAACAAATTTTTTTGAAGTCAGAGATATCGACTTCAGCTATGGTTCTTGAGCTATGGACGACGAAAACAACGTCGCGTACGTACGGACATACGGACGTACGGACGTACGTACACACGCACGCACAGACATCTTTCTAAAAATCTTTTATTTGGACTCTAGGGACCTTGAAACGTCGAGAAATGTCAAAATTTTCAATTTGACAAATCGGACCCATTACAATAACTTCCTATGGGAAGTTAATAATATTTTTCAAAACTCGATATCTGAAAAAAACGCGTCAGTAGTTTTTGAACAAAACTTAAATGTAAAACGTATGTATATTAATAATAAATTAAATAATTTTAAACGAAAATTGAAAAAAATGTATGTATCGAAAATTAATGTACAAAAAACTGCCCTAGCGGTTTCCGAAAGAAAAATTTTAATAATAATTTTTGAATTAAATGACATTTAAATTTTTGAAGACTAACTTATTTTATTCCTAAATTTTTTAATTTTAAAATATAAGTTCTATTTGTAAACAGAGTCTTTTTAAACAGGAGCAAGTTCGTGCGATCCAGTCGTGCACTTTATTTATCCAATCATTCTTAAGTTAAATTTTTCTACACAAATTATCCTGAAGTGGCTCATACATTTCGTACATAAATGTTCGGTGTCAGACACCAATTTTCGATGTCAAACGCTGAGAGATTGAAATAAAAATTTCAAAAGCATTTAGTGATATTTCAAAGAAACATGAGAAGTGAATGCAAAAACTTAAAGGGAACGAAAAGACTTCAAGTAAAAGCAAAGACTTAAAGTGAATGCATGCATGAAGTCTCAAATGAGTACAATCAATTGATTGCAGTCAAATGATTGGAGAAAAAATGATTGTAGTCCTTTTTAAGTTCAAATTGTTGGGGATTACAAAATTTTAAGTTCCAATTCTAAGGGAAATTTATAGTGCAATCTTTATATTGACTAAAAGATTGCATTCCCAAAAGATTGCACTCTTCGGTCTTTCTCTTTTTGAAAAATTTTGATAGTGGAGATTTTTGACAATTTTATATTTTTTTTGGAAAATGAAAATATACGATCACACATATACTCGTACATCAAGGCTTTGTATAGTATTTAGGGTAGGTGCAAGGTTTCTTAAAATCCAGATTATTTAAATGCAAGGAAACTTTGCATACACCCAACTTTGCACCTACCCCAAATCCTATAGTAAACCCAAGCAGCTGTTATGCAGGGGAAAGCATGCCATCCATACATCCCCTACCATTTATCCGCGTCTCAGAGCCCAACCACCCAAAATCTTGTCTATTGTGTCTATTGGGAAAAATGACAACCAACAAATTGGACGTTCTTTTATTTAAATTTTTTTTTGAGAATTACGTCATTCGTTTACGATTTTCTGGCGATTTTTTTTTTAAACTTTTTTGACTTTGTGACATTTTAGGGCCCTTTCACACCAAACGAATCCGAATCAATCAGAATCACTCCAAATCAAGTTGAATCTGATTGACCAAGATTTGGCTTCGAACGCTCCGTTTAAATGTGAAGGGATTCTTTTCCCGCTTTCAGACCGGACGAATCTGGTTCAATCAGGTTTGATTCGAGGTCGCACTTGATTTAACCTGTCAGATTCCTCGTCCGGTCAGTCTTGAATCAACAACCATACGAGATGTGTTCCTCGGCTGTGATAGACTTTCTATAATTTGTATCCAGTTTCGAGATTTCAGGTCCCACCAAATCCAGCAGTATTACGAACAATTCCTCACTCATTCGGAAGAAGTCATAGAATTTCTTCTCATCATTTTGTAGGTCAGGATGTAAATGATGAAACATACCAAAATCCGGCCTTTTCCTATTTATGTGATATATCCACACTGTTCTTGTTTTCTGTTTCCGCCGTTACCTCCTACGAAACACTATTGCATTTAAAACAACTGCGTCCATGATGATAGCTCAAAAGCAACTAAAAGAAGGAAAACAAAAAGAAGATGAAAGGATTTTTATAGATTCAGGTGGTGTGAAAGAGTGGAGATGACGAATCAGATTCAACTTGATTCGGAATGATTCTGATTGATTCGGATTCGTTTGGTGTGAAAGGGCCCTTAGGATTTGGACGTTAAGGTTCCGGGCCACAAAAACCCAACCCCTAAGAAAAGTTGCTTAAAAATTTTCCTGGCAGTGTTATTACTTCAAGATCTTGGTCACGAAAAGGATATGGTGCAACCGTAGCCGTACTAGTCGTTTGGATAGCTTCTGATTTTGGTTTATTGGAATTGGTCCAATTTTCCAAATTTAAAATTTATGGTTGTAAGAAAAATTTATGATTTCCAATAAGAAAGGAATTTTTATGTTTCAATTGCATGTAATGTTCTATTTGATCTTAATTTAAATTCGTGTTTTAATAATTCATATCTTCACAGGTATTATGTACGTTTTCAATCTTACACAAATAAAAATACCTTAGTTAATACAGTATTTTTATTTTCAGGCATGAAATAAAGATTTATTTGAATACATTTCCTTAATAAATACATCTTTTGTTGTCTCTATAAGAAAATTCATGAATTTAGTTGTAAATGTGACACTAATTTCCTTTTTCTCTTTGTCTGATTGTCTTTTAAGTTTTGGATAAATTTATCACTTTGCAACATTCCATTTATTTGCGGAGGAAGTAAGTTGACTAATTACAAGTAAAACTGAAAATTTATTATACCTTCTCGTTTTGTTTTCCATCTATGTGTGTGTGTGTGTGTGTGTATGTGTTTTCAAGAGGATAAAACATTTTATTCTGTGAGGAGTGCTTTATGGTTCGAAAGAAGAAACACTCAAGTTGAAAAATTAAATTCATAAAACACAGAAATATCTTTAAAATGCATCATAAGTCTTCTTCTTCTTTTGGTATTACTTCAAAAAGCTATATGATTGTTAGCATAAGACACCAATCATGTCTCTTTAGCATCAAGTGAACAAAAATGTTTTTTCTTATGATACTTAAGGAAACTCATATCACTTTCTAACTTTTTTTTTCTTGCCTTAGTTCAGTTTCTCTTGTCTTAGTGCAGAGGAAGTCAAAAGCTCTTTGTTTGCATCTACATTGCTAAAAGAAGCCCCCATTTTTTGCTTCCTTTTCACATTTTAATTTAAGAAAAAAAAAAATAGAAAAACTAAATAAAGCAACAGGACTTTCCTCCTACATACAAAAAACGCAACGTTAGTTGCATGGTAAAAAATATTCTAAGGAAGGCAAAAGCAGACGCAGTTTGTCGTCGTAGCCGTAGTCGTTGTCGTATAGTCTTCGTCGACGTTATCATTGTAGCGTGAAATTCGAATTCAATGGAACCCAATGGAAAATGAGGAAGATGGCGAAAGGGAGGTGGAGAAAAGGAAACGTAACGCATGTGACGGAAGAAATATGCATCCTCTGCTGCTGTACCGACAACGCCAAAGATTTACGTAGGTTAGGTCTTGCATTTTGTCTCTTTTTTTATTCACCATGTTGCACAGCCGAGTAAGGAACCGTCGAAAATGAATGCCAGTGTCCTTTAAGAGTGTGCAGAACGGAAATCCTTTTAACATAACCTTAACAAAACCGGCATATAGTCTCAGTCGCACATATACTCTACTCTTGTGATGATAAAAATAAATGGGTCGCTTCGCTTCTATCTTTGCAAATTGTTGCTGCAGCAAACCATTCTTTACCTAGTTGCATATTCATTTTTGTTCGTTTTTTTTTGTTCAAAAATACAACCTACATCTCTATATCTCGGATGTAACACACATTTTTGTTTCTCTTAATATCCTTCAAATGAGATGTATCAGATTAAAATACATGCAAACAGGTCTAGTCAGTTGTTAATAAATTATTCCATCAAATGTTTTTCAATCACGATATTTAAAATTCTACGCTCGTAGATATATTACACAAACAGAAAACTAAAATAAAAATAGAACCATACAATTAACCAAAAAAAAAATAAAACACCATTATGGCAATGAACTCAAAACCTCCCAAAACTGTTTGTATATATAAAGTACAATCATAAAGTCTGCCTGTGAATAATTTTAACGATTTTTATTTTCTTTTGTAACACTGTCAGATGTGGGATCGACTATATTTAATCTAATTAAATAACCAAGGCGGTACAGTTACTAATTAGTCCCCAAGGCTCTCGCAGGACTTAATATAATATACAATACAATACATACCTACTCTTTTGCCCAAAACAATAATTATTAATTTCAATTACGACTACGACTAAGAGTATAGTATAACCACGGTGGTAACAGAATTATTAATGAATGAAAAATAATCCTCAAAAAGCAGCACAAAAAGAAAGTATAGCAAAACGAACAAAAAGGACGAAGAACTTTTGCTCGTATTTAGGTTTTTGGCAGATGGTCACATAAATTGCCTCCTTTTTTATATTATATGTATGTACATACATATTTATGTATGTATATGGTATCCCGAAAGTAGAACACAGCATGTAATTAATACAAAAGTAGGTTCGTTAAAGAAACCATCATATAGCCATCCAGCTTGCAGGACATAGCTTTCCGATCCCGATGTTGATATTACTTAGTCCTTAAAGCTACTCTCACTCTTTAAGTCTGCCTCAGCTTCAGCCTCTTTCCATCCTTTTGCTGCTACCCTCTCATGATGATGATGATGATAATGATAATAATAGATGTTGATGTGGTTAGTAATGGTAAGTCTCACGTAAAATGTCAGATTCAATTTGTTGCAGCAAAATAAACACTTTTCAACTAATCAGGTAAGACTTTGGCTTAATTATTATGGATAATATGCGGGAAACCATCATGATTTAAATGAATTTCATTTAAGATACATATGTACGTATAGATTATACCTGTGTACATAGTTTTGGAATCTTTATTATTGTTGGTATATTTTGAATGGTGTATATGAATTTGATGGTGTATCGTGGTTGACAGCACTTAGTGCGAGCACAAAAACGATATTTGAATTTTAATGAGATCAAGCGTTTATATATCGGAATATACCTACACACTCGTACATACATATATAATAATAATAGTAATTTGGAATGAAATTCAATGAGCCATGATGGTGTGAATTTTTTTTGTACTTACCTATATTTTGTATAAATTGGATAAATTTAAATATGCGCTATAATTTTATACTTATACCTATGTACATTTTGTCAAGTGGTTTTGTGTCCTTTTATTTTGTTTGGACAACCATGGAGAGTAGTTTGATAATAATTCTAGGCAATTTTACGTTAAACGCGAGCAAAGTATAAAATTGGTGGTTTTTGTGGACAAGCAATAAAATTAAAATTAGGTAGGTTGGATAAGGATGTGTACTGTGAGTGTGTGTGTTCTTATTTTTTTTGTTCAAAACATATAAATAAGGACACGAAAGCTACTTAAACATGATGACACTCTGTTTTTGTTAGAACTGCTAATTTATTATATTGTTAGGCAAGTGTTTTGAGTGTTGTACTTTTTGGGATTCTTTTGTAGTTGAAGGGTCAATGACAAATTTTGTATGGAATTCAAATTCGTCAAAAATCGTATTCCAACAAAAACAAACAACTTTGAGATACATTGTGATGAGTTTTTGAAAAAAATAAGATATATTCAACATTTGCGTAACAGAAGTGGAAGTCACATATTTCCTCAATAAAAATTTTATTGAAGTAGCGAATGGTGTTTAAAATATTGGAAGTTCTTGTGTTAAAAATTCGATCTAAATAAAAAAAAAAAGATGTAGCTCCACACTGAAAACTTGTCATTGGTGTTCTTAAATACTTCCACGTGATATTTTATTTTGTAATAGGTAATAAATCAAATTGTCATTTGAAGAATTTAGAAAAGTTGCAATCTATACTTAAAATTTAAGCTGTTTTTCTTTGGAGATGTTAAATCTATTCAGTAATATTTTTGTTATATTGGATTTTACACAAAATATACAAAGTTAAGCAGATATTAACAACAATGTTTGCTATGAAAGTGAATTCAAGGAATTTTTAAGTGCCAAAATTGGCCACAAAGCCCAAAAAGATAAAATAGAAGCTTTGATATGACCCCCACTGATAACTTCCCATCGCGTCTGTCGATTTGTCTTTCTTAAAAGGTTTGAAGGTTCTCGTGTTTTGTTAAAAAAGTTGCCAGTTGAATTATTCTTAAAAAATTAAAAATTACTTACAATATTTTGCATATAATGAAATTGTTTGATTTCAAAATCTATTTTTGTTAACAAGATTTTTATTTGATAACCAATTTTTACCAATTTTAGTAGCATTTCTTGAAAGTTTTTATTTCTTATGCATATAAACAAATACAAACTGCATAATTTAATTTGAAGATAATAAATTCTTTTATTCACGAGAACCGAACATCAATTTTTACCAATTTTGTGTAAATTTTAATATTTTATGAAAAAACTGACTGTTTAAAACAGTATTTCTTATAAGACAAAATTTGTTTAAATCCAAAATCGCAAATTTTTGAAAAGATATTTGGGTATGTTTGTAATGTTTTTTTTGGTTTTTATTTTTTGTAAGAAAAACTGTCAATTCGATTTTTCTGAAAATTTTACCGAATGTTAAAAACAATAATTTTTATTAAAAAAATTAATTTGAAGCCACTGTCTCAAATTTTTGAAAATATATTTGAGTCGAAAATCATTTTTTTTTATTTTTTATAAAAAAACTGTCCGTCCGATTTCAAAATTTTACCAAATGTCAAAAAGGTTATTGCTTATTGAACAAAATTATTTTGGAGATAAAATCATTTTTTGTTCGTAAAATATTCGAGGTGACAAATATTTTTTTTAGTTTTTATAAAAAAACCGTTAGCTGGATCTTTTTCTAAACATATACTTGTTTGGTATCACGTCATAATATATAATAAAAAAATTAATTCAACTATCTAGCGTTATTGGTTTGTGAGATATATAAGGTAAACCAAAATGTTCACCTTTTTTTTAAAATTGCTATGGTAAAGAAACCTCCCACGCAATTTTTTTGAGATGCATCTTTCTGCATTATTATCTGTATAACAAAATTTATTTAAAGTCGATACCTTTGCTGGTTCTTAAGCTATTGACGACGAAAAAAACGTCGCTAACGTACGGACATACGGAGTTACGAGCGTACGTACACACGCACGCAAAGACATCGCTCTAAAAATGTCTTATTTCGACTCTAGGGACCTTAAAACGTCGAGAAATGTCAAAATTTTAAATTCGACAAATCGGACCGATTACAATAGCTTCCTATGGGAAGTTAAAAATCCTTAAAAAACCCAAAACGAATAAAATGTTATACCACCCAAACCAACTTTCAGTATCGTAACGCTCAAATTTAGAAATGTCGTTACACCCCTACTTGGTCTCACTATAAGATTTGGGTTAGGAGCTGTGTTGGATGTAGGAAAAGTTTCTCTGCATTTCAATAATATGGACTTCAGAAACTTTTCATACAAACAACCTAACCAACTTACCCAAATCCTTTAGTAGGCCCAAGCAGGGAGGGCATGCTGTTGTTTATACGCACTGTGAGTAAGCAAACCATTTCGTTTTAATTCACTTGAAAAATTGGCCTTATTTCGCATTCTACCAAACACATTTGTTAAGATTTTTTGACGTTCCGAGTTTTTGGGCGATCCCACATTTTTTCTTTTAATGTTATCGTTTGCGCGACAAAATTTAAAATTCAAAATGTTGTAGTGTCCAAAATAAACAAAAATTTTTTCAGAATGCCTAAATGTTGAAACACATGACATCTTTTCGACGATATTTCAATTAGTAATTTGGGCGTTATGATATTTTAAAATTGATTTGGAAACTATAACATTGAATTTGGGTTTCGTGGTATTTTCTTTTGAAAAAAGTTTTTGGGCGATATGACAGTTTTAATAACTTGGCGTTATTTTATTGGGCAATAGGACATAAGTGTTGGCGCATTTATTTTGGGCATTACGACGATTATGATTTCTTTCTTTTCTTATGTCTTATCACCCAACGACATATAACCCAAACCATGAAATGGCATAAAGCCCAAAAAGAGAAACGTTGTAAATAATATCACTAAAAAAAAATCACATAGCCCAAATAAAATGTCATATCACCCAAACCAACTTTCAATGTGGTAACGCCCGAAAGATTTTGGGTGGTAGGGCTTTGAGACGCTTATAAACAGTGGGGTACATATGTATGCCCCCCCCCCTGCAATCTTCTGCCTGGGTTCACTATAGGATTTGAGGTAGGTGCGAGGTTTGGTGTATATGCAAATTTTCTTTGTATTTAAAAAACTATAGATTTAGAGAAACTTTGCATACACACAACCTCCCACCTACCCCAAATCCTATAGTGAGCCGAAGCAGGTGATTGCAGGGGGCAGTATGCCCCAATACATATTCCAGTGTTTATAAGCCATAATCATGTTGTGTACTAGCATTGTGAACAAGCAAACCATTTCGATTCTTTTCTCTTTGAAAATTGGCCTTATTTCGTTATTTGAAAGTAAAATAAAGCCAAACATATTTGTTACGCTTTCTTAACTTTCCGAGTTTTTGGGCGATCTGACTTTTTCTTCTGATGTTATCTTGCACTTGCTCAAATTAAACAAAAAATTTGTCAGAATGCCCAAATGTTGAAACACATGACATCTTTTGTACGATATGGCGTTATGATATTTTTAAATTAAATGGACTTTAATCATGTCCAGAAAACTTGAGAAAAAAATGTATAATAAAGGAAAATGCTTTAAAATTTAATTTAAAATGGACAAATAAATTTTAAGATCTTCTAAAAAATCTGCACGTAATGATTACGAACAAAAAAATAGTACTTGGAAAGTATTGAACGTAGAGCATTTAAATTGATAGATGATTATATCATCATAAGTTCATTTACTTCGCTTGAACATCGTCGTAAGGTCTTTTGTCTGACCCTTTTTTACCGTTATTTTAAGGGCTTATGCTCTAGTGAAATAGCCAGTTGCATTCCTCCCCTTAAACAGTTCAACCGTAATACTCGCGCTTCTAGGAATGCTCATCAGTATACCCTCTAGCCCAACTTCGGCCGTACTGTCAAATACAGAGATTCGTTCTTTAGCCGTACTACTCGAATGTGGAATGCCTTACCACACTCTGTCTTTCCTAGTCATTGCAATATTCAAGAATTCAAAACCAATGTGCACCGACATCTCCTTTTAAACCCTCTCTCCTCTTCCTAGTGCTCACACTGTGCATCTGCATGATTAGGGTAGTAATATCCCCTTGAGTGTTTGCTTATTATAAAAAAAAAAAAAAAAAAAAAATGGAATAGGAATAGGAATAGAAGCATAATATTTTCTTTGTACTTATGGTTTAACTGAGTAAAAAACCTGTATTATCGATTTTATCCCTTAATCCGTTTTATCGGTAATCGAATTTGGTGTACCTACCTACATATTTTATCGTAGGTATGACAATATTCAAATCTATTCCATTTTACACTTTTAATATAAAAATGAAATACATATTATTCAGATTTTTCAATATCTTATTCACATGTTTGTACTTTCACCCTCACCAAAGACAAAAATAGTGTGGTTTCCCTCCAGAAGACAAAATGCACCTGAAAACGCATATGGCAAGAACAAACACCTTGTTTGACCACGTTCTAATTTCAAAGACCTTTCGATTTTTTATTTATTTACGTATTCCAAGTAACCCCGTTGTCATCACAACTTAATCCACCCTATCCTTCGAATTTTCTTATAATACATAAGCAAAATATAAAAAATATTTTAATCGATCGATTTCATAAAAAAAAAATATGTAACTTCAAATTTAATGTTTAAGTAGTATTTTCGCTCTAACAAACTGGAAATGGCTTTGTAAGATGTAGAAGAAAAAAATGTAGTTCTTCCCCCGTATACAAATTCCCAAAATTGCACTGTTTCGAATTTCACCAGAACAAGTCAACTTCTTTGATCCCTTTTATTTAAAAACACAATGGTCTTCTGCACTATCGAAGTAATACTTTCAAGGACAATGTCGTCGTCGATATATTTTCACTTAAAAGAAACCAATAATCTTCCTTTAGGTCAAGTAAACGAGTAACAATTTCCACAGAACATTTTATTAAAGTCGTCAAAATATGTTTTTCGTTGAAATCCGAGGTTGAGCTGGGGTCTACTTTGACGAAGTTGTTGAAGTATTTAGAGATGCAACTTCTTCACGTGTCCATTGTCCTTGTAACATACAAACTTCCTCCTTCCTTTTGTTTTTATACAATAGATGATAAGATTACACCCCTTTTTTCAGTGTTAAAAAAAGTGATCATTGTTCAACTTAAATGCCAATTAATACCACTTGACCTTTTTTAGCGTTTTAATTATTCCTCTATCATAAAAAAACCTTAACTTTTTCAATTCATTTTCAGTAAAAAATTAACAAAACAAAAATAGAAGAACTTCGGAAAACTTTCCCAACCAATAAAAGTCCTTTTTAGTTTCTTTCCACCCTAATAAAAATATCCCACTGTGCATTTTTATTTTTAAATACCTCGGAGCAACTTCATTCCGTCATCATCATCATAGTACTCGTGTTTATATACATATAGAAGAAACAAACAAACAACATGTTTTAATAGATTCATAGATATGTATATTGTATATGTCAAGAAATTCAGGAGGGAGTTGAAGTCAGTCAAGTTGGCTGTTGCGAATTATATACGAGTAAATCCTCATTTTCAATTCGTTGATGGAGGAATCTTTTATTCGTATTTTCATCTTTGGCGGTGCCGCTCCGGTGCCATAAGATCCGGAATAATACGACATTTTCCTGATTTTCCTTCTTATGTGTCTGTATGTGAAATGTACTCCATCGGGATGTTGAATAATACACAGAGGATTTAAAGAAAAAGAGTGCAACTTTTGTGTGCACTTTCTTTGAATTTTTGTTTATTTTGTTTAAAAATACTTCAAGCTATTGTTGCTTTTATTTCAATTTTTTGAAAGTCCAACTGATGCTAACACGCATAGGTACAACAATCTGTATCGAGAATTTCATGCAAGCGTTGTTTTTGTTGTTGTCTTTCCTCGGGGCCATGTCATTCCCAACACCACATCTAGTACGGATTTATAGATATAAATATCTGAATGTATAGGATAGGGTTTCACTTTTTCCTAAGATCGCAATGGATCCCAAAGAGATTTGAAACAAAAAGTTTTTTCTTATTTTTCGAAGAATTTACGAACCGTGTGGTGGTGGTGGTGGATGGACAGCAAAAAGTATAAATGTTCGTATCTTGAATTTTCATGAAAACTTCTGAGAGAACTCACTCTTTTTTTCCAGATGTATTTCCGTTTTTTGAAAAGTTTGTTTGTATTTTTTTTTCGATTTTGTTTTTTTCTTAAAGATTGCATGGACCGACCTTCGTTTTTGAAGTTCTTAAGAGGTTCATATGTATGTTTATACTTATGTATAGATATCTGATGTGAATGTGCGGACTTTCCAAAGAACGTCAGCTAGGGACAATGCATTAACGAACAATTTCAATTCAAGATAAAAATACTTGAGAAAAAGTAGGTAACTTCCGTTCTGGAAAGAGGTAAAGTACATATACGACTACGAATGTACATATGTATATTCGAATTGTGAAATACCAATTGTTATTGTCAAGAGTATTTTTGATGCTTGTTGACTTGAAATGATTCAATTGATTTTTGTTTTTATTTGAAAAATAAAACTGGATTAAAGTTTCGTTGCAAATCTTTTATTCAACACAAAAGAGTCGATATTCCTATTGTCATTTGAATCTATTTCCCTTAATTTATCAATTTAAATTTTTACATTTCAGAGGCCTAAAAACTGGTATGTATTTCCACATAGATACTCTGGAAGATACATAACCTAAAACTGCAGTAAATTTCGTTTGGAGATAAAAATCAATATTTGAAGAATGTAAAAAAGAAAGCATATGCAATCATAATAATAAAAGAATCATAAATGAAATTTATGGGAATTTGAAGAGAACAACAAGTGATAATAATGGCACTGTGCAGTTAAAGGCATACCGAAACGAAGCGACGCACGACGACGTGATATACGTATGTATAAGTAGGTATATAAAAGACTATAAACCATTTCGTGGCTTTGATGTTTTATGTTTGCATTGTTTAGCGTTTAAAAGGTTACTTCTTTGTAAAATAAATGTAGGTAGTTATTTGCATAGAAATATCTTTTATATCTTGCTGTTTCCATTTCCTATATGGGCGGATGTACCATACCTATATTTCATTGTTGAGTAGGAGGTGAATCTAAAATCCTCTACCCATTGTCAAGATTAAAAATCAGCAGTGTATTAAAATAGGACTGTTAAAATAGATTTCGTAACTAGAAATTAAATCCAATTTATGAGCTTTTAAATTTCAATGTGAATAGTTTTTTAACAGCCACTAACACAACTAACACAAAATAATTAGAAACACTTCCCACTAAAATTAATAACTTTTTAAATAGGATAGGATAGTGACAAAGATATGTTTCATCTACACACAACTTATTGAAAACAGGATAAAAGACTAAATACGATATTTTCAAAGGTGGTTTCGAAAAAAGTGAATGACTGGGTGGCACGAAATTTATCTTGTATCGAAATACTCTGTTTACCAATAGTACATATATTTTAAAATTTTTAAATTTACATATTAAATAAGTTTGCCTTTAAAAATTGAAATGCCATTTTATTAATAAAAAAAACATGATTTATTGATTTTTTTTCGAAAACAGTTAAAGCGGTTTTCTTTCAAATTATTTTTTTATAGGTACATATATACAAGTTTTGAATTTATTCTTTAAAATATTTTTGGTATGCAGGTTTATAATACATATAAATAAATGATTTATGTTGGAATTTGTTAAAAAAATGTTGACCTATTTTCGAGATGGTAGATGGATGAAATATTTTTTTAAAATCCAAACAAAAAACAATGAGATTCTTGATCATCAAATGTTATTAAGACCCTTTAAGAGCTTGTATACAAACGATATTGAAATCAGTTTATTAGTTCTTGAGAAAACTTAACAAAAATATAACTGTGCAATACAAAAATATTTATTTTATTGAAAAAAAAAATTTAAGAAAAAAAATTACTAAAAATTAAATAAAAATCTAACGGTTTGTTTTTGAGAAAATTCTAATGTTCGATTTTTTACCAAATTTTTTGCATGGGGTGGGGACTACTGTTATTTTCAGTCTTGAAAATATGAAAAAAAGAACGCTTAACGCGAATCTACTTAAAACCTTAATTTCCAAATTTGATCTAAATCGACGCAATGGTTTGGGTTGTAGGGGCACTGACAGGCAGACAGACGGACGCAATTGGAGGACCTACTTTCTTCGATTTCTTTGCTATCGTTATTTCATGTTTGATTAAAGAAGGTGAGTAAGAATTTTTTTAAGAATGCAATACTTGCCATATACATACATGGTTATCTACTTTGCGGTTATAAAAGTTAACGTACAAAAAACACATACATACATATAAAACATTTTGTTTCATGATATTTCTTTTTATTATGAAGTTTGAACGATCACATTATGTGTGAAATACTACATCATTTATTTGACCACCACGCGAATTGTTGCAAGCATCGATTCTTTTTAGGATATTTTCGACCACTTTTTGACACATATTGGCAGGTATTTCAGCCAGAACTTGACTAATGTTGGTTTTTAAATGCTCAAAAGTTAAAGGTTTATATGCATAAACACGATATTTCGCGTAGCCTCACAAAAAAAGTCCAGCGGTGTTAAATCGCAGAAATTACGCAGCCAGGAAATGTCTCTTGCAATTAAGCCATATTCGCTCGAGTTGTGTGGCATGTGGAACCGTTTTGTTGAAACCACATATTTTCCAAGTCATATTGGTCCAAATCGACGGTGACAGTCGTTCCATTGTCGTTTTCGAAGAAGTAATGTCCAATCACACGACCGGACCAAAGAGCGCACCATCAATTACCTAACGATTCTCAGAACCCCAAATACTACATTTTTGTCTATTAACATACTGAGAAATGTGCTTCGTCGCTGAAGAAAATGTTGTACCAAAAATCGCCGTCCACCGCCTGTTGTTCAAGAGCCCATTCGACCTATCTACAACGTTGTGAATGGTCAGCTGGCTTCAGTTGTTGTGTGATCTGGACTTTATATGGACGTAGGTGTAGATCCAAATGCAAAATACACCACAATGAGCCCTAAGACAGTCCTAATTCCTGAGAACGACGAGGAATCGACACATTCGGGTCTTCGGCAACACTTTCACTTGCAGCTTTCAGTGGTACGAGCGAAACGATGATGCGCATTGGTTACAATATCTGTAACCAATTCAGTCTCTTCAAATTTCTTCACAATTTTGCCAATTTCTTGCATAGTTGGACGATTATTTAAATCATAATCTCTTCTTAAAGCACGATATGTGGCTGTGGCAGAATCACCATTTTTGTAGTAGGTTTTCACAATTTCTACGCGTTGTGCGATAGTTAAGCGATCCATTTTCGTAAATGTCAGACTTTTAACTGAAAAAAAAAATGGTTTAACAACTAAGTTTGACAGATGTCGATGTCCTATACCTACTTTTGAAACCGCAAAGTGGGACACCCGTTAGTTCTTATATGTTGCAAGTAAAAATAATAATACTTAACCCAATTTATTGATTCCTCATAAATAGAAAAGGTAATCGAATTTATAAAATTGCTAAGTATTTGTGTTTAAACAATAAATATGATAAATTGTGAATAAATTGTTTTAAGATTTTCTTATATTTCTTTCGTGACTTTAATTATTGCTCCTATACTTATTGTTATTTTCAATATTTTTTTGCTTTCAGGTGAAACTCTCAAAATCTAAACAACTGTTTTAAGATCAAAGGTATGTAGCTTTTTTTTCTACTAAACCTGTGTTTGAATAAAAACATAACATTATAATATAATATTGTTTTAAAGAAAACAGTTTTAATATTAAATTTCATCTTCATTATAATGCTTCATGAGTTTCAATGACCCTCTTTTAGGTAAATTTCTCAAAACCTGAACATTAAAAATTCGTGCATTAACATTTCATTAAACAAAAAAAACTATTAATTTTTTTATATTAAGAACATAAAATGATTAGCAAAAAAATGTACTACATATTTAGGCATTTTCATAAAATTATTAATTTTTTAGTATGCTAGCGGCTATGTACATAGAAAATTCATTACTGTCCTTAGCCGTATATCTTTGAAGATTGAAAAACTAAAGGTGAATAATGTTGCCTTCGTTTGTTTCGCTAATTTGAGTCACGTTTTGATAATCAAAGTCAATAAAGCGTCTGTGGGTTTTATTTTTATTTTCTCAGTTACTTTGATGATACTTTTTTCTTGAGAATACAAAGGAACTTAATTCTCATTCCAGGTTTTTTATTATCACCTTTCTCAGATGTATCTTTTCCAAGCAATAAATTGAAGAAAGTACGAGAAATGTTAGTTGCACATCCCAACGAACAATTACTAAAAATTAAATATTTATGGTTTCTGTCAACTGATTCCCATCGCGTAAGTTACTTAATTAAAATTTGAGTTGTTATTTGTTTAGCAAGATTTTGTACGGTATTAACATTCTTAACCTTTATATTTTGAACGTAATCCTGTCAAACTCATGTCGAACTTATTGATTAATGAACAAAACCTATAGATGAACATAACCTCAATCTATGTCAAATGCAGTTACAGTCTTTTCAATCTGTTTGCTAATTAAAGTTCTTGGCTAACAGCAGAAAGATGAAATCACACTTTCCCATTCTTCAATATACATTTTACAGGGTGGGTCAAAAGTGACTTCCTAATTTAAAGTGATAATATTTTGTACAGATTTAATTTAATACAATGTCCCATAAATGAGCATCAACTTCATGTTCACAGAGACAGAATCTTTCTAGAACATAATCCATAATCATGGGCTCAGTGCCTGCATTTGAGCAAGAATGTTGTACTTCAACTGCGGGTACATTATTGGGGTCTTTGTCTTCAAAGAAGAATGGTCCAATTATATTATTTTGAAGTTGCGCCACACCAGACACTGCATTTAAATAAAGGCAATTCCCAATGATGGATACCATAATCTATCATTTTGTCTATTCTTAAATCTAATTGTTTTGGAAATGAGCTTCATTCATTTACTGTAAACGATCTGTGTAAGCTACAAGATCTTACCTGGGTCCTATTTCACCAAAAACTTTTCACTTTGCAACTTTGCACAAAAAAATAATATCCTGCAAAGTAAAACCTCAAAGTGTTTCACAAAATTTGCAAAGTGAAAAGACTTTTCAATTTTGCGGACTTAATTTGAAAAGTGAAAAGTAAAAGCGTTTCACCAATTTAAAATACAACTTTATTTGTGTTTTTTGAAAAATTGGAAAGCAAATCTTGGTCAACACATCCAGCTACATTAGGAAATCTACCTTAAGAAGAGAACTGAGATGATATGTCTAAACAATTTTAGGTCCAGCAAATGGTGTTATTGATAATATTCTACACTCTATGAACTACTCTGCAGACGGTTGCTTTCCTTATTTCTTGCATAGACGGGACACCGTGATGTTGGGCTCCATTCCCACCTCAATATAGTCTCCACAAAACTTGTTCCAAGAGACTTAAACACATAATCCTTTGGATATTAAATTGATGTTTATTTCCGATTTTAGACAACAAAAATTCGATAGTACTTTTCGTTAATCGAAAACACTCTCTTTTATCGAAAAAGCATTTCCGATATCGCAGTTAATTCTTAGTTTCACAAATTGGTAATTTTTTTAACTTCTTGGTTTCTTTTATAAAGTTTTACTATAAATTGTCAAGTTCTATTGAAGGATGGCTACAATACAAATACAAAACAACACTCTACAAAATCAGACGTTTTTCAAATTCAGAAAAATCAAAGTGTTAACCTTAATTTTGAACTTCTTGTTCTTTAGAAAATTCGTCAAAATTAAAAAAATATATAGCTTATGTCCTTTCCCTTGCTAACAATTATCTGGCTTCTTCATTTTATTAGTTTTTGACAACTTTTCAAAACAAACTCTTGTTTGAAAATGAGAAATTTTCAATGCATATATTACTGAAAAGCTTTTCAAAATCCTAAATATAATCTGCAAAACTGGCAAATGCTGCAATTCGATTTCTAGAACTTTTAATAAAGGGCTGCGGGACACACAAAATTGTCCAGAGCACCTCCGTGTCGTGTTCGTGTTTCTGGACTCTCCACAACATTTGCAAGAATATGTTCTATTTTCACTTCTGTCCTGCTGTGAGAGGTCATTCACAGCTCCTTGTTGGCGAAATCATGTGCGCAGACGCACGTTAAAATTTGGCCGATAAGCTCTCAAAAGAGTCAAGTAATTATATTCAAAATTGAATTCAAATCTCTGAAGTTCATTTCCCAAGTTTCTAACTTACCTTAAAAATAAAAGAAATAAAAGAAACAAACATTAAAAACAGAAAAGTTATGATTATTTTTTATTCGGGAGAAACTTTTGACTCACCCTGTACATACCTAAATTCTATATATTGCATTTCATATTCTCATATTTCGATATCGATGTTTTTTTTGTTGTAACTTACATATAGATCTTTTTGTTTTACACCCTATAACAATATAAGTGCACCTCCTATACAAAAATGTTTATAAATTGAACTCAATTTACATATTTTGACTCCCGGAAACCATCGTCATCATAGAATGGTTCGGTTATGGTTATGGTTTCCTGTTTTAATTTGCATTTGGTCGTGGCATAGTGTTCCTGAATATTGTGGTTTTTTCGCTTTTATCTTTTTTCTATTCTTTCTCCAAATACCACTTTTGATTGAAAGAAGGAATCAAATTGCAATGTGAGGGGGCTTTTCTTCTTCTTCCGGTTTTTGTTTCGTTTTCGTATTCGTTTTAGTTTTTCTTCCTCTTCTTCTTTCATTTCGAAGGTTTTAAGTGGTCCATTGAATTTGTGGAGATCGAAAATCTTGACTAGAATATTGATTGGAAAATCAGAAATTGCATTTTTTGGTCTGGTTTGCGTTGGAAACGACAATGGAATTAAGTTGTTTGCTTTTGTTATATGCTTGTTATGTCACTTAAAATGCAGATTGTTGCAGAAATTGAATTGGAGATTCTATAGATAATTAAATTGAACATTTGTTTTTGTTCCACTTACATTGTCAGTATATAGTACCTTCAATGTACAACCTTTCAAAACTCCTTTCCCCCCCTACCTCTACCGCTCTATTAACTGTCATGCTTTGTCTATATGAGTAGTGGAAGTGGAGTATGGTTATTATATAAGGACATGACGATGGAGAATTTAGAAAAGCTTAGTACGAGTATATTCTTCTGAAAAAGTAATCATTTAATTAATTTCAATATTATTCTCCCTTGCAACTATTGTTTATCTTCTCAAATTTATACATGTATGACGTAGGTATGTGCTAAATAAACAATATGTAGGGATATTTCTAATCGAACGCATTTTATAATGGAATTAATGTTTAAGGTTCTTTGAATTATAGTGATTATACAATGATTAAACTTTGTAGCCTGGAGAAATGTTGGTTCATGCAATACGGATACGATATAACTTCATTATGAGGTTTTGAATTTTAGATAGATCAAAACTTAATTAAGAAATTGTACAGAAAGAGAGAGCAAGAGTATATAGTCGTACATTCTCGAATGTACTGCTTTGAGTATAATGTCCTGAGGTAAAATTTTGGATTGATTACGTTCTTGTGTTTTGGATAAGCTATATTAAATTTTAGAGACAAACAATCGACTACTATATACTTAATCAATCGATAATTTTTTCTTATGTTCGATTACATACATGCATATATGTATATCTTTCCATAGAAATATAAGGAGGGCTGTTTGCTAAATGTTGACGTTTACATCGACATCTATTATAAATGGACTGCATTATTTGATAAAAAGGAGTACAAATAAAATATCTTGATTGGATATCGTTGCTCTTTAATTACTGTATTTGGCTATCAATATTGTTGTTTTTATTTTATTAATGCAAAAACATACTAAAACCTTTTTATTGTTCTAATTATTAATAATATTCGGCACACCCGCCTTATCCATTTAGTGAAAGACATTTTTGGTAAGCATGTTATCTCGCGTCGCGTTGTGGGGTTATGTGATTTGCTTGTCTACTTAGATAAGCCCGAGGTGATTGATGCATGTGAAGAGAATATTCGGGGCGTTATTGCTGACATACGATCAAAGTGGTCGGAAATTGGGATATTCTAAGCCGGAATTGATTCGAGCCAGCCTCGGAGGCCACTTACTCGAAATAAATTTTTAAAACATAATGCCAACCTCTTAACTATGTTTATAATAACGCTAAATTCTTGGCCATAACATTATACTATATTCGTTTTATTTCTTCTTGAAAACAACACGTATAAAAAATTAAAAAATACAGTCTTTATATAAACTATAAACTTATTTCCAAAGTGAGTGCTTTACAACTCAAACCTCGTCTACTGTAACCAAAGGTGTACAAAAAATTCATTAGGCTAGTAGACAACAGTCTATAAAGTGCGTAGAAACGAGAATGTTGCTACTGATGGAGCCGAGAGTGTAAAACTCAATTTACGAACATTAAGCCGGAACCCGACCATCCTCTCAAATAAATATTTCCTCGCAACCGGTGGAAAAAGTGGAGAGCTTTCAATACCTTGGAAGTATCGTCTCCATCGAAGACGGAACCGAACAAAACGTTATCTGACACATTGGCAAAGCAAAAGTGGCGTCCGCTATGCTGTTGAAAATTTGGAGGAATAACTCTATCAGCTTAAGCACAAAGCTACAACTGTTTCACACAAATGTCGAATCTGTGCTTCTTTATGGGTGCAGCACTTTGAAGGTTACTTCATTCATTACAAGAAAGCTGCAAACCTTCGTGAATAGATGTCTTCGTAACATCCTAATGTTTTTCTGGTCAAACCGTATATCAAATGAAGTCCTTCATAGAAGGACAGGTCAGGAACTTATGGACTCTATAATACGAAGGCGTAAGTGGCAATGGATTGGACATACGCTTCGAAAACGCAATGGATTAGACATACGCTCACACAAGAAGGAAGAAGAGCTGGACGGTGATGGTGATGGTGATGGTGATGGTGATGGTGATGGTGATGGTGATGGTGATGGTGATGGTGATGGTGATGGTGATGGTGATGGTGATGGTGATGGTGATGGTGATGGTGATGGTGATGGTGATGGTGATGGTGATGGTGATGGTGATGGTGATGGTGATGGTGATGGTGATGGTGATGGTGATGGTGATGGTGATGGTGATGGTGATGGTGATGGTGATGGTGATGGTGATGGTGATGGTGATGGTGATGGTGATGGTGATGGTGATGGTGATGGTGATGGTGATGGTGATGGTGATGGTGATGGTGATGGTGATGGTGATGGTGATGGTGATGGTGATGGTGATGGTGATGGTGATGGTGATGGTGATGGTGATGGTGATGGTGATGGTGATGGTGATGGTGATGGTGATGGTGATGGTGATGGTGATGGTGATGGTGATGGTGATGGTGATGGTGATGGTGATGGTGATGGTGATGGTGATGGTGATGGTGTTCCCAACGGACTTAACAGGTCTAAGGACCTGTAAGTAAGTCAACATCGGATCTTAACAGCTCAATATTTCTCGCATTATATTTTGAGAAGAATTCCACACAAAGAACTCGTATTATTCGTTTGTATAAAGTCTAATTGACTAGAAAATTGAAGGAGCACTACAATCTCCTTCGTTTTACCTTCCCATAGTTTGGGCCTTAGAGCAGCTTGTATTGGACGACGAATTTAATCAGCCATGTTCACGGACTTTTTCTTTGATATAATTATTATAAACATGGATTGGGCGGCGGCCTCCAGTACAGAATGATGAAAATTAAAAAATTGGAGTGACAGAATGCGTTTCTGGCAAAGCTATCCGAATGTTGTGTCACGTATAATGCCAATGATATGCTCCTTCTAATAAGGCCTTAATAAAGGGTGGTTCCATTTTAAAGGCCGATGTTGATTTTGAATAAAACACAAATTATTTAGGAAACTATTGTCATTTATTAACTTCCCATAGGAAGTTATTGTAATGGGTCCTATTTGTCAAATTGAAAATTTTGACATTTCTCGACGTTTCAAGGTCCCTAGAGTCGAAATAAAAGATTTTTAGAAAAATGTCTGTGCGTGAGTGTGTACGTACGTTCGTACGTCCGTACGTCCGTACGTCTGTACGTTCGTTACGTTTTTTTCGTCTTCCATAGCTCAAGCACCAGAAAAGATATCGACTTCACATAAATTTTGTTTTACAGATAATAAGGCAGAAAGATGCAGAAAGGGCTCTCAAGAAAATTGCGTTTGTGACTTTTTAACATAGCAGTTTAAAAAAAGGTGAACATTTTGGTTAACCCTAAAAAATGTCTCATGAACCAATGACGCTAGAGAATTAAATTAAATTTTATATTATATATTGTAGCGTAATACAATATAAGTATATTTTTGGAAAAAAATCCAATTAAAGTTTTTTTTATAAATCAAAAAAAACTGAAAAAAAAATGTGTCACCTCGAAAATTTTACGACCAAAATATGATTTCATCTCCAAAACAATTTTGTGCAACGAAGAATAATGTTTTTGACATCTGATA
Source organism: Eupeodes luniger (assembly GCA_951509635.1). Classification (NCBI taxonomy): domain Eukaryota; kingdom Metazoa; phylum Arthropoda; class Insecta; order Diptera; family Syrphidae; genus Eupeodes; species Eupeodes luniger. The sequence continues at coordinate 95,182,865 of OX608073.1, read as the reverse complement.
AAATTTTGAGAAAAATCTAATTGACAGTTTTTTTTATAAAAAATAAAAACCTAAAAAAACATTACTCAAAGTTGGGAAAAATTGAATTTCGACTCAAATATCTTTTCAAAAACTTGAGATTAAGGCTTCAAACTTATTTCATCTTATAAGAAATATTGTTTTCAACATTCAGTAAAATTTTGAAAAAAATCGAATTGACAGTTTTTGTACAAAAAATTAAAAACCTAAAAAAAATTTAACAAAAGTTGGTAAAATTTGATTTTTGACTAAAATATCTTTTCAAAAATTTGAGATAATGGCTTCTAACTAATTTTTACTTATAAGAAATATTGTTTTCAACATTCGATAACATTTTGAGAAAAATCGAATTGACAGTTATTTTTTACAAAAAATAAAAACCTACAAAAAAACAATACTAAAACTTGATAAAAATTTACTTTCGACTCAAAAAGCTTTTCAAAAATTAAAAATTTCGGCTTCAAACTTATTTTATTTCACAGAAAATATTGTTTTCGATATTCAGTAACTTTAAAAAAAAAAAATAAAATCTGCAAAAAATAGTACGCAAATTTGGTAAAAATTAATACATATAGACAAACTTTTAAGCAAGACAAATCGACAGAAGAGATGGGAAGTTATCAGTGTGGGTCGCATCCCAGCCTCTTTTTTTTATTATGATAATATTAAGGTATTGCCCGTGCGTTGGACTGTCATGCCAGAGGTCTTGGGTTCAATCCCTGCCTGTGCCATCTAAAAGTTTTTTTCACGAGTACTTTCTCTTGCGAGGAATTGACAAGTCCTCCAAGATTAATTCTTGTCATGAAAAGTGCTTTCTCAAATTAGACCGTCGGATTCTGCTTAAAAAACTGTAGGTCCCCTCCATCCCTGACAACAGTACTCGCACACAGGAATAGTTGAGAGTTGTAAGTCACTAGGCCCTAGATCTATTTATTTATTTATTTATTTATTTATTTATTTATTTATTTATTTATTTCACCTACGAGTAACAAGCTCCACAGATTACTTTAAAATTATTTAGGTAAATAAAGTTAACATTAACAATAATGAAATTACATTCTTATAAATAAGTACAATAAATCATTTTTGAATTTTATTCTGGAAAATGAAAGATCAAGATGTCCATTTATTTCATTGAACTCCCTAACTGACCTAGAAATTGGTTCATTCATTCCGTAGTTTGTTCTATGTCTAGGTTGAAAAAGAAGGTGTCTTTCCCTCAACGGTCTTGTTGGAGCATAAATACAGATTAAAGACAGTAAGGTAGGGCATTTAATATGGTAGCACATAATATGGTAGCAGAAATTCCAATGCATTTTATAAAAAACATACCTTGTAAAATGATTTTAGATCTTTTGAATTCTATCGGAGAATAGTTGTTGATCTTACTTAAGTAGTATAGAGCACAACAAAGGTGTAGGGGTCGGAAAAATCAGTTGAATTTCTTTTTATAAATCCTAACATTGAGTTAGCTTTGGCGACGATGGCATCAACATGTGGAACAAAAGAAAATTTGTGATCGAATGTAACCCCTAGATCTTTAACTTTAAATGTTCTTTGAAGGTGGCTCGATCCTAGAGAATAAGGAAACTCGTAAATAAAATGTTTCTTGGAGATAGAAATAACAAAGCATTTTTTAACGTTAAGGTTTAGGCTGTTAGACTTACACCAATAGGATAAATTATCTAAATCCATTTGAAGTTTAATGCAGTCATAGTCGCTTGTTACTTTCAAAAATAGTTTGAGGTCATCAGCATATATTAAACATTGGCTAAAATTAATATGGTTGACAATATCATCAATAAATATTATAAACAGCAAAGGACCAAGATGACTACCTTGAGGGACACCTGAAGTACATCTAATAGGTCTTGAAGTATATTCTTCTATTTTCACTTCTTGCATTCTACCAATTAGGAATGAGCCGATCCACTGAAGTAGACTTGAGTGTATGCCGAATACTTCAAGCTTACGAAGCAAAATATTGTGACATACCGAATCGAAGGCTTTACTGAAGTCTGTATAAATAGCATCAACTTGGCTTTGGGTTTCAATAGATTCAACCACGAAAGAAGAAAAACAAGCTAAATTAGTAACAGTCGATCTTCCAGAAATAAATCCATGTTGAGCAATACTAACATGTTCCTTCACAAGAAAATCAAGTTTTAATTTAATTAAACTTTCTAAAAGTTTAGGAATGGCAGATAACTTACAAATTCCTCTATAGTTTTCAACGTTGTTTTTAGAGCCTGATTTAAAAATTGGAATCAAGAAAGATGATTTCCATTTCTCCAGAAATATTCCGGAAGACAAAGAACGGTTAAAAATAATAAGCAAAGGTAGGCAAAGAGAATTAGAGCATCGTTTTAACACAATCGCAGGAATGCCATCCACACCAGGCTTAGTGTTGGGTTTGAGACTTTGTAATCCTTCTAAAACATCAGCAGAATTAAGCTGTATGGACCAAATATCCACTTTGGGCTGATCATTAGAAGGAATGAAAGCATTTCCTTGAGCGTTAGAGTATACGGATTCAAAAAACTGAGCAAAAAGTTCGAGTGTCTGACTAACATCGGTGGATTCTTCACCTTTAAAATTCATAGAGTTGGGAATCCCAATTGATTTCCGTTTAGAATTAATAAAAGACCAGAATCGCTTTGGGTCGCATTTTAAGTTAACTTCAGCGTTCATGACATAATTTCTGTGCGAGAATTTACTGAGAACAATGAATTCTTTACGAAGCTTACAAAATTGGATTTTGTCATTCAAATCGTTGGATTTCTTAAACTTGGCAAAAGATTTGTTTTTTAGATTTTTAAGGTGAGCCAGCCTCCTATTATACCACGGAGGTTTTGAGACATTCTTTTTCAATCTAGCTGGAACAAATAAATTGAAAGCATTATGTATAAAGCCCGAAAAACGATTAAACATATCCTTCAAGTTTAAATTTAAAAATTCAGTTTTCCAGTCGATATTTCCAAGGTAGTTATCGAGTTCAACGAAATTGGTTTTTAAAAAGTTATAAGATTCTAAGTAGTTATCAATTTTTAAATAATTATATAATTCAACTTCAATATATAGTTCTTTGTGATGAACAGAATTGTTTAACAATGTAAAAGGGACAATATCATTAACTGACGCTTTAAAATCATCATATGGAATAAATATAAGATCAAGAATTTTGTTTAAATTATTAACAACATTATTGATTTGGTATAAATTAAGGGCAAATAGATGATCAATGAAAGTTATTTCAGTATCTTTTTTTAAGTTACAAGGTATAAGCATATTTTCAGTAAAAGAATGCAACCAATTTACATCGGTTAAATTAAAATCGCCTATTACGAAAACTTTTTGTGGACTATTGTTAAGATTGTATACAAAATCAATATTAGCAAGGTGTTTTTCATAAATATCAATGTTACTTTTCGGTGGAATATAACTTACAATAATATAAACGATAGCACCTGGTCCAAGACAGATTGAAACGCATATTTGTTCGATTTCCAAGATAGGCAGAGTAATTAAATTACAAGAAATGTATGAACGGACTCCCAAAAGTATACCACCACCACGATCTTCAGCAGTAAAACAACGATCCTTGCGAAAAGTGATGTAAGAGTTTCCGTCAAAAATTTCAGAATCAGAGATTCCGCTCCAAAGCCAGGATTCCACAATAATTATTATATCATAGTCGGCATGACTAGATGCAAGGTATAAAGCAGGTAGTTTAGTTCGAATCCCACTGGAGTTATGGTAGTACATCTTCAGACAAGCAGCATTTAAGAAGTTAGATGGAGAAACATTAATTATAGTTCCCCCATCAATGGTATGTTTTTTGGAATGTGTTCAAATTTCCGAATTTTGATCCCGCAAGGCCAAAATGATGGTTTGAATACTGAATTAACAAACTCAACAGGAACTCCAATTTTGAAACAAATAAATCTTAGATTTGATTCACATCCAGTTTTTAGCAGTTTATAGCATTTAAATAGTGACGTATTAGCATCTAAGTTTGAAGATAAGAAGTTTATAAAGGATTCGGTGGATGTCGAAGAAGAGAACTTAGACAAATGAAACCATTTTAAGTTATTATAAATTACAAAATCAACCTTTTGTGAGCTTGTGCCAGAAACAATACGATGATTTATTTGTTTCACCTTATTATGATGACTTCTTCCCGATGAAAGTTCAGCAGGAGCATCAGAACTAACACCATCAACAACAACATTCAAATTTTCAATAATAGAGTCAACACCAACAACGCCTGCGGCACCATTAGAATCGACATCACATGCATCACCATCAGTAACAACAACAATCTCTTTCACAACTGCATTGTCAGTGTCACCTACAGCATCCACAGCATCTCCATCAGCAACAACGGAAACTTTTTTCACAACAGCAGCATCAGTAGCATCACCTTTATCGGCCACAACAACAACTTCATTTCCATTTACCTCATCGGAGTTAAATCAGTTGCGCTGGGTATTAAGTTTTCATCATCATCAGTTCTGTCAGAACCAGCGGACAGAGAAGATGAACAATTGGGCATCAGGCCAGCATCAATCGTTGCAATCCCTTTAGATGTCGAAGCTTTCACATTGCAAGCAGCTTTAGCAAGATCCCCACTCTTTGCGGAAGAGTTGGACTTGCTTGTTGTTTTGGTATTTTGCTTAGACAAGGGAACAGTTTTTCTTTTATTCATTGCAAGTTTGCTATCACAACTTTTAAGCGCAGGAGATGAAGAGGGTGTATTTTTATGCAAAGGCGAGCTAAGAAAGCGAGGAGAAGAAGAAAGGTTAAATTTATCTTTAACGGCTCAACGGACTGTTGCTCCACAACATAATAATAATAATTAGTAAGGTACAATTATGCATGTAAAAAAAAATATCGGCTAAATGGATGCCGCGAGCTCGGCGGCACGCCTCCATCCGATTGTTCAAATTTTGGATGGCGCTGATGCATAATTCAGGTTCTATGCCTTTAATGTGCTGAATTATCTCATCCTTTAGCTCTTGAATTGTTGCTGGCTTATCACCGTACCTACACTTTTTCTTTCAAATAACCCCAAAGAAAGAAGTCCAAAGGTGTCAAATCACAAGTGAGATAACACGGCCATTGAATGTTTCGTTAGCTGTGTGGCAATTGGCACCGTTCTGTTGATGCCGCCAGCCCATAAATTGCACTAAACAGTCAAACTTTGGTTTTTCGATAATCACTTTTGTATTATTATTCGCTGTAATGCGGCACTCCTGCTTATTGACGAATCCGCTGAGGTAAAAATTTGCCTCATCAATGAAGATGATTTTTTTCGAAAATTGATCATCCACTGTGGCACTGTTGCCATTCCTTGCCACCATTTTGACCATTGAACACGCTTGAAATAGTCAAGAGGCTTTAGTTCTTGATTTAATTGCACCTTGTAAGCGTGAAAATGCAAGTCTGTATGTATAATGTTCATCAACTACGAGGGTGGGAGGTTTAATTGTTGGGCTCGAAGACGAGTTGGGGTGAACGACTCTTTAGCAACAGCAGCAATATTTTCTAGAGTACGAGCTGTACAAACATGCACTGGTATTTTCACATCTCCTTCAGACTCGGTTGTCTATTGTACACACATTTGGACGATTAAATTGACCGAAAAATTACGAAGTGCACTATGCATTTTGATTTGAACGCCCATTTTGATCATGAGCCTGAAAAACTTTAAAGCGTTGCTCGACTGTGTATCTTTCCATGGTTCAAATCGAATTAATCTGAAGTTGAAAAATGTCAAATGAAAAGCAGTCAATAAATTAAAGTTCAGGTTTTCACTTTCATTCGGCCTTCAAAATTTAACAAACCTTTAGAAAACCTCTAATGCAATAGTTTTGGTAAAATTTTCAATCTAAGATTGATATTGAAATATAGTCTAAGGATTTCCATCACAAAATATATAATGTTGCATCATGGTACAGCGAAACACTGTCAAGAATTACTGCAATATAATAATACATTTTTGATTGAGTAATTTTATTTCATCTTTAAAAATAGAATAACAACGATATCCAATATTATTTACACTACCTTCGAGTTTTTGCATTTAAACAACTATTTTTCAACTGTTTGAAAAGCCCCAAAGGAAAACCCACCATTTTACTTCACCAAGTAAACCAAAATCTATCCTCAAGTTATTTTGTTTAACAAAATAAAAATAATATATACAAACGTACATAGTTTATCGAACATACAAATGAAATGTTTCTGTCAACATTTAAACCTATTTGCCATTTTGTCGAAAGTTAAATTGGAAAATCTATTAGAAAAGCTGCTGCTAGTGCTACCTACTGCTACCATTTGTGCGGTTGTTGAAGGAACCTAAACCTATACACCTACAATCCTTGCTGTGCTGTCACTGACTGCAATAAGAAATAATTTATCTTTACTCCAGTTTCCTCTAGCCCTTAAGTTTGACAGGTGAAAATTGCGATTTTCATTTCTGAGCAAAAGTTTTAAACTGCTTGAACTATTAGTCGACGAAGACGTCGATGAAGACGAAGACGAAGACGAAGACGAAGACGACAACGACAACGACGAGAACTACAACGAATGTTGAAAAAGAAGAAGTATTTATTGCTTCGTACAGATGTCAATAAGGTTAATTGCGATGAAGAAAAGTTTATGTTTTCCCTACTGATGGAGAAATTGTAGTTGTAGGTAGGATTTTGTATTTTCATCGCATTTTACTAAAAACGCTTAAATCAATAAACAATTTAATTTAAAACTTGAATTAAATGTTTGGTTCTACTTAATATGAAGACGCCAGAAGCATTTGAATTTGAATTCAAATTGTCCTTTTTTTCCTAAGTATTTTGTTCCTGTATTCAAATGATACCTGATGTACATAATATAATATGTAAGTTGCAATGTTAATAACCGAATTAATCGATTGGAATATTTTATGTTTGCTTGCACAATCGGATTACCTTATCGTTTTGTTATAGATACTCGTACATACATACATATGTATGGGTATAAAGTCTCTGAAAACACATTTAAGCTCCACTAATAACAATGTGTTTTAACTGTATCACATTATTCATATTAATTGAATGCCATAAACAAAGAACCAATGCGGAAGTGGAAAATTGAAATAAATATCTGCCGGGCATTGCACTATTGTAAAGGTACAAGTTGTACAATAGCGAGTTAGAGTCATACCAATGGATAATATTATTATTATTGTTTCCTATAAAGCCAATTAAGCTTAGACATAGGTGGTGTGTTGATACAAATAATGAAAACCAATTAAGTTTGAGAGAGAGTATATTTTGCTGTAGAACTGTAGGGGGGTTCTTTGGAATGAATTGTTTTAGCAGGTCTTGGAATAATGTAAGAAGTATTACAAGTGGTTTAGTATTTCAGTTGCAGTAGTTTTGAAGATTACGATTTTATTGGTTGTATTTTATATTTCTAAATTGTAATACAATACAAACAGACTTTTTTTTCTAGGTGGATTCCTTACACGCCAATTACATAAAACTAAATTATTGAATATTTGAAGTTTTTTTTTGTGATAGATACAAAACATTGTTGTAAAGAAGATTCCCAGAACTAATATTTCGATAAATTTGTGTTTGTCTAACACGAGAATATCATATTTGACTATGGTTTTAATTGGCTCTTTTCTGGGAATGACAATTCGGTCTGATTTGTCGAAATCATCACATTTAATATTTCTCGACATTTCAAGGTCCCTAGAATCAAGGTCAAAAGCTTTTAGAGAGATATTTGTGTGAACGTTCGTTCAGGACACCTTTTTTCATTGGCAAGATCTCAAGAATTATCACCACCATCAGTTATACTGTTATTAACATAAAAAGTTTAAGAAAGGACCTAAAGAAAATTGAATTGGTGTTTTTTTTTATTATCACAATTTTTTTTAAATGTGAAAAATATGCTTTACCCCAAATGTATCTCGAATCAGTAACGCAAGTGACTTCAATTGAATTTAATATCATACACTGTGACAGCATACGGTTCTTTCATAAATCACAAAACTGAAGAAAACAAAATATAAGTTAGTTCAAACGAAAAATGATATTACCTCAAAAACAATGCACTGCATCGTAAAATAACATTTTTGACATCTAGTATTTTTTTTTTTAAATCGAAGAGATATTTTTTACAACAAATACAAGTCTAAAAGAGAGGCTGGGATACGACCCACATTGATAACTTCCCATCCCATCCCGTCTGTCGATTTGTCTTGCTTAAAAGTTTGTAGGTTTTCGTGTTTTGTTAACAAAGTTGTCAGTCGAATTATTCATAAAAAAATAAAAATTACCAACAACATTTTGCATATAATGAAATAGTTTGATTTCGAAATCTAATTTTGTTAACGAGACCCAATTTTTACCATTTTTAGTAGAATTTCTTAAAAGTTATACAAACAAATACAAATTAGATAAATGGAATTAATTTGAAATCAATATCTTCTATTGTTTACGAGATATTGAGAACCGAACATCAATTTTTACCAAATTTTCATACCATTTTTTGTAGATTTTATTTTTGTATAAACAAACGGACTGTTGGATTTTTATAAAAAAAAATTACTGAAAGTCGAAAACAATATTTTCTGTGAGATAAAATAAGTTTGAAGCCAATATTTTAAATGTTTGAAAAGATATTTGAGTCCAAAATCAATTTTTACAAACTTTTAGTGTTTTGGCGTTAGGCCTTATTACTTATTTTTTTTTTTTAATCAAAATAAGTTAGAGTTTAAATTGAAAGAAAATAAAACGGCAAACTTTTTTTGGTACACACTTTATTAAATTGAATTGAATTGACAGAAAGAATGACTTGACAGAGAAAATCCATAGCCAGAGGCCGATCATCATAGATAAAACATTAATATAGATCGTTCATAATATTTCAGTCCCTCCCTTCATGGCGGTTTCGAAGTTTCAAAAGTTGAACGTGATGGGTGCGTTCAACATTTAGTACCTAATGTTTTTGTTAAGGTTTTTATTATTTGTTAAAAAACTTTCCGATTTTTCTCAAAATCTCATCGAATGTTGAAAACAATATTTCTTATAAGATAAAATTAGTTTGAAGTCAATGGCGCAAAATTTTAAACAACCTATTATTAAGGCCTTAGCACCATACTAGTTAACAATTTACTATAAACATAGTAATCTACTAACTTTTCACTAATTTTAAACACTTTTTATTGTTTTGCTAACTATTATCATGCTAAAACCATTTTATAAAAAAAAAAAAACATGAACACATCTAAATAATGACAGATTGTGGAGCAAACAAAACAAACATACCTTAATATTTTTGCAAATGTCAAAGTGACAACATTGAATTTGTATTTTCTTTTTTCATTAATTTTGTTTTCATAACTCGCCGTGGTTTATTTGCGTTAAAGTTTAGGTTCGTTGCAACTATTTTGGATATTAACACCGTATAATATTAAAAATTTATTCTACCAGGTAAAAGAATAATTGTTTAGTGAAAAAGTTTAAATGAAATGTGCATTAAATTATTGAATATCTGCGATAGATCTATTCCCCGTGAAGCATCTTCAATACCCAGAAGCAGCTACAATGCTACAACTGTTGGCTTTGGCTTCGGTGTGAAGGTTGGTGGCAGTGGTTGTGGGTACTCCGGAAGGTATCTAAGGTTGCGACAATAAAGACAAGCATTGTCCAGAAAAGGAGCGTGTTGTTCTTGGCAGTCCAACCAAATGCAAAAGTGACCTGTTTTGGTGTTATTGATTTCTTCGATGAAGTTCCTTGTTATGCTATATTTTTGGTTTTATTATTGTAAATTTTTTTGTCTTCAGTCGATTAATCACCACTCTGTATTGCCAAAGAAAAAAATACTAAACGATGAGCTATCAACTTCTATAAGACGAGACCAGACGAGATACAGTGGAACCCGTCTATGGACACGAGAGAGCGGCGCTTTCTTTAACGATGTCCTTCTTCCTCCGAAAACATTTTAAATTAATTTACTTTTTATGATATCTATAAATAAATTTTATTTCACAATTTATCAATTTTAAAACACTTTGTCACATTTGAGAAAAATGACATATGTCATACAGATTTAGTACGATACTAAAAAGATAAAGTAGCCATTTGGTGATTTTAACTTTAGTAAAATGTTAAGAAGATAGTACGATACTAAACTCGTTTAAAATTATCAAAATCCTTTTTTAACCTAGTATCATACTAAAAATGATTTAACATCGTACTAAATCGTCTAAAATTTTGCGCCAATATTTTTAATTTTTGAAAAAAATATTTGAGTTGAGAATCAATTTTTACCAATTTTTCTTAAGGTTTTTATTTTTTGTAAAAAAATGTCAATTCGATTTTTCACAAAATTTTACCGAACGTTGAAAACAGTTTTTTCATTTAAGACAAAATAAGGTTAAAGCCATAATATCAATTTTTTTAAAAGATATTTGAGTAGAAATCAATTTTTACGAACCTTAAGTATCTTTTTTCAGGTTTATAGTTTTTGTTAAAAAAACTGTCAGTTCGATTTTCTCAAAATTATACCAGATGTTAAAAACGCTATTTTTCGTTGCACAAAAGTTATTTTGGAGATAAAATCATTTTTTGTTCGTAAAATATTCAAGGTGACAAATATTTTTTTTTCACCTTTTTTGATTTATAAAAAAAACCGTTAATTGGATTTTTTCCAAAAATATACTAGTTTAGTATCACGTTACCATATATAATTTAAAGTTTAATTCAAGTCTCTAGCGTTATTGGTTCGTGAGATATTTAGGATTAACCAAAATTTTCACCTTTTTTCTAAATTGCTTTGGTAAAAAAACCACGGAACTCTCGCGAAGATCTTTTGACGAAACCAAGTGTTTTGTTAGCTTTTTTTGAAAATTAATTATAGTGATAAGTAAACGTTAGTTTTGAGTCTAGTTCAATACCAAGGTCAGCAAAATTGGATTCTCTATCCAAACGTGACGAATTCAAAATAAAGTCATAATTTATTATATAACATTTGCGTGTAAAACAAACTGTCTTCCATTTATCAATATTAAAGACCAAACGATTTTTACCATTATTCCCAAAATTGAATAAGATCTTCTTGAAGTTCTTTACAGTCCTTGATAGAGTTACTATTTCGAAAATATAGAATTATTTCAAACTGAAGGCAAATCATTAATAAATAACATAAACAGCAATGGACCAAGACGACTCCCTTAAGGTACACAAGAATTGACATAAAGGGTTACTCCTAACAATGTCGCTGTAATATCTATGTTTAAGATATGACGAAATCCACATAACGAAACGGTTTTTAAGTCCAATTTAATTTAATATATTAAGAAAAATTCCATGACTTATTTTGACAAATGCCTAACTGAATCATGTTGATGTTCACATATACGAGTTATAGAGGAACAATGAAAAGAAATAATGTCACAGACAAGGGATCAGACAATTTCACTATAGGACTTTAATTCGTTTTTAGAACCTTTTTTATGTAATGGCCTTAGGTATGAATATTTCCAAAGATCTGGGTACTTAAAACATTTCAGAGACTCGTTGAAAAGAAGAAACATTGGATAGAAAATATAAGACACACATTATTCAAACATAAATAACGGTATTCCATCAGAACTAGGACTGAAAAATTCATTTAGCTTTTACATTTCATCCCATATATAGAAACCTAAGGAACCAAACAAAATGTATTGATGAAATATTACTGTATTCTTGTGTGTTAGGAAAAATAAGAGAAGAGATGCTTGCACAAGAAAAATCTTCAAAAGCAGTTTGTAAATAATCTGCGAACATGTTCGAAATTGACTTTTCTGAAATGTTTGTCTTTTTTCAGCTTAAAACTTGAAAGAATTTGCTTGATCGAATTAAGTTGTTATGCAAAAGGAACGTTTAAAAATTTTATATGAGAAAAACCTTACAATGTTGGTTCTCAAAATTATAAGCTTATTATGTAGGTATGGTATTTTTTTTTGGGTTGTACTAAAGGGTGATTTTTTAAAAGCTACTCGTATAAGAAAGTTTTCAAAAAAAAAAAAACACACCCAATTCAGAAAAATGCATGAAATCTTTATTTGAATCGATAGTACGGTCCATATAATTTAATGTTTGAAGACTATTTTATGCAAATGTTGACCTTGATTGCGCCTTGAATGGTCCATCCGCTTAGTCCAATTTTGGCATACTTTATTCGGCCGGTATCTCACGAATAAATGCTTCAATGTTGTCTTCCAATGAGTCAATTGAAGCGGGCTTGTCTGTATAGACATGAGCTTTAACATAGCCCTACAAAAAATAGTCCAAACGCGTTAAATCGCACGATATAGGCGGCCAATTGACCGGTCCCGAACGTGAAATAAAATGTTCACTGAACTCGCCTCTCAATAAGTCCATTGTTGCGCGTGCAGTGTGTCATGTGGCACCGTCTTGTTGAAACCACATGCCATGCAAGTCAAGCTCTTGCATTTTGGGCAAAAAAAGTTGGATATCATCTCACGGTAGCGCTCACCATTCACAGTGACGTTAAGATTCGCATCATCTTTAATGAAGTACGGTCCTATGATGCCACCAGCCCATAAACCGCACCAAACTGTGACTTTTTCATGATGCATTGGTAGGTCTTGCAATGCTTCTGCCAGATATTCACTCCAAAATCGACAATTCTGCTTATTTACGTTCCCATTGAGCCAAAAATGAGCTTCTTCGCTGAACACAATTTTTCGGTAAAAAAGTGGATCTTCGGCCAACTTTCCAAGAGCCCATTCACCAAAAATTTTGCGTTGCATAGTAGGTCGTTCGGCTTCAATTCTTCCACCAGCTGTATTTTGAAAGGCATCACACCTAAATCCTTCCGCAAAATTTTCCACCTTGTTGAGTAACAGAGGCCCAATTGCTGCGAACAACGACAAATCGATAATTGATGGTCATCATTAGCAATGGCGATACAGCTGCGATATTTTCTTTAGTTCGCACTCTACGTAAGCGTGTTGGTGGTTTAATGTCCAACAATGTACATTTGGTCCGAAATTTAGTCACAAGAGTCCGAATAGCCGCTTCAGTGGGTCGATTAAACTGACCATAAAATGGAAGAAGCGCGCGATGAACTTTCTTAACAGAGCACGCATTTTGATAATAAAATTCAATAATTTTCATAAGCGTTGTTCGTTTGTAAGACGATTCATGGTTAAATTATAGACCAAATTGAAGATCTTTGACAGTGAAACAAAACACGAAACGTGCGTCAGCTAAAAAATCAAATTAGATCCTAAAACCTTTTTAGTGAATTACTTACTTACTTACGCTACAATCTTGTTAGAACTAGGGCCTCACCTAACAAATATCTCCATCTAGCTCGGTCCCTTGCTAGATGTTTCCAGTTTCGCGCTACAAGTCGGGTGAGGTCACTTTCCACTTGTTTGCTCCACCTGATTCGCGGTATTCCTCTACTGCGCTGTCCTGTGGGTGTGGATTCGAAGACTTCCCGGGCCGGAGCATTGTTTTCTATGCGCTCTACGTGACCCAGTCTTCTTAGTCGTTGGACTTTTACCCTTCTGGCTAGGTCTACGTCGCTGTACAGTCCGTACAGCTCGTCGTTCCATCTTCTGCTCCACTCCCCTTCTATGCATACTGGACCGTAGATCACACGAAGAACTTTTCTCTCGAAACGGCTCTAGTTGCTTTCATCCGATCCGCTTTTGTCATAGTCCATGCTTCTGCACCGTTTAGCAGGACGGGGATGATGAAGGTCTTATATGCCGACATTTTTGTCTCTCAAGAGAGGGCTTTGCTACTCAATTGCTTTCTTAGCCAAGGAAACAGCGGTTAGCAAGAGTTATTCTTCGTTTGATCTCAGCGCTGGTGTTGTTTTCTGTGTTCATATAGCGGAGCCTAGGTAGACAGAGTTCTTAACTACCTCAAAGTTACGTCTGTAATTTTTACAAGTTGTATCATCTAACATTATTTCTTCAGGAATGTTTAAAGTTTAGACGTTTTCGGATTCCATGTCAGAGTTTTTGTTGAAATAATATCCTTGGTATATAAGAAGTAGCGATCTACACCATCACCTCCAAATTAAAGTGGTTGCAGAAGTGGTTTAAAAACACTGTATCATACAATCAACCTCCGAAATTACGTAACGTCTTAAATATTAAGAAGTTCCGATACCAAGAAAATTTAAGCCTTGTTAGCTGATAAAAATAACTTTCACAACTCTTGTTTTCTCTTATGAATACTCGTCCCCTTTTTGACATAATAAAGTTAAGCCTCTAATTGATGACCCTGTAGTAAAATATTAAGCCATTAATATTATATTGTTTAAAACTCTTCGCTTATGTATTTATTGCTTAGTTTCATTTAACAAATTCTTCTAAATACAATTTAAACAAAAGTGAGTAAGTCCTTAAAATAAAAACAAAAGTTTGTACAACTTATAGATAAATAATTTTAAATATTCTACACCTTGAAAACAAAATTTGCCCAAAGGCAATTTCTAGAGCTCCACACATGAACCTATCACAAAAGTTTAAGACTTTAAACTCCAATCAATTCTCCACTCACACTTCCTTATTTCCTCCCCTATAATGACTCCCTATGTGTGGACCCTATTTAAATCATACAAAAAAAAGTTTCTTAACAAAAGAGCAAAACTTTTTAAGGGGAATTTTAATTTACTTTTCATAGTACCTCGAAAAATGACAGCATCGAATAAATCCAAAGGAAATAATGTATAAAGTATCTATGTGTATACATATGCGCATAGGTTCGTATAAAAATAAACACTCTTTATCCAAAATAGCAAGAATGGAAAATATATTTTTAACGTGTTTTATTCGAATCAGATTTTATAGTTACGCTACAGGTTGAATTATATTATGAAAATTAATTTCAGCTTATGAGCTCGAAGCGACTCTTGACTTGACTTTCCTGTGATCAAATAATAACGTATAGAATAGATGTATAGGTAGGGTAGATATATTTATATTTTGAAAACCCCAGGGAAACGGAGCAGGATTATCCTCGTGGCCAATTATTCTCACAGGCAACTAAACATCGAATATTAATATGTTATTTATGGTTTAATTGAAAACGGAATGAGCATATATCACCAATTAACTAAAGTCCGGAATATTATTGCTTACACAGGCAGGATACACGTTTCTTTTTTTTTATTTGTATTTGTTCCCAACGAACTATCTATAAGATTCATAGTCTGACATGATTTATTATTCAAGAAGATCCTCTCCTAACTGCTTTTTGGTTTGGCCAATTCGTCCGGTCCGTCTGTTCTGTTGTATGAAGTGAGAGACAGGGAGAATGAGGCAGACAAAGGGGCTGCAGCTGGATGGAAAATTAGTTGTTGTTAAATTCTGAATACAGATGGAGCGAGATACTACTATAGTATTTATTAAGGATATAGCCAAAGTGTATTTCAAACACTTTTGCACTTGACATAAAGTTCGTTAATTGATATTTACCGTCTACGAGTGTGGGTAATATATATGAACAAGGATAATATAATTCATAAAATGGCAGTCTGAATCAATATCTACATATATATGTACATATATGCGATGATTTATGAATATAGGAAAGAAATATATGTTAAGGCTATTGAGATCCTTTAAGGTACCTATAAAGCTCATGGATCTGCTATATGTGCTATGGTGGTATACGAGGTGGGTATTGAGTATGAGTGGATTTATAAATGGGGGGGAAATAATTTGTACAAGCAAACTAATTCATTCAGCTACGCATATATACGATATGAAATCGTGTTGAAAGAGCTGAGAATTTATCGTTTGGATTTGGTTAAATTTGAATTGAGATGGGTTCGCAAATATTTGTAAGTGTCTTGATGTTAGGATGGAAATGATAAAACACAACATTGGAGTAAGTAGTATTGTTGATGTATAGCACAGCTGATGAGGGATTCATATTTCACAATAAAAGAGCTAAATAAATCTGAGGGAAATTTTGTTTAGGCATGGATTCTGTGTGTGTGTTTTTTTTAAGAATTGAATTTGAAATATGTAATCCCGAAGAGTTTTCATTTGTTGTATTTTTTTTGTATTTATATTTTAAACATTTAATTTATTGATCCAAAATTGTGTTGAGGGTTTTATAGTTCTATGTATACGAGTATGTACTTATGCTTTGTTTATTTGAAGAGAATTTAAAAACAAAACAGAGGCTGGGATGTGAACAACACTGGATGACTTCTCATTCGTGTCCGTCTGTCAACATAACGGAAAGCCTTACACAACATTATAAAAAGAACATTTTGTTTAAAACAATTTTTTTGTTCTTATAGGATACTTGAGCCGACAAACATTTTTTATCAGTTTTTACTTTTTTGCAGAATTTAGTTTTTTTGTAAAAAAAAGTTTTCAAATAGCATTTTTCTAAAATATGAATTAAAAGTCTTTAAAAATATTTTGCATATGAAATAATAAGTTTAATTCCAATATCTGTTTTTGTTTCCGATAAATTTTTGTCGGAAACTAATTTTTACCATGTTGAAAGTCTTATTAATGCCGATCGGATTGAAGAAAATTACCTAACGTTAGAAACAATATTTTGTATAAAATAGAATAATTTTGAAGTCAATTTTTTCATTTACTCTCGAGATATTTTAGTCGAAATAAATTTACCAATTTTTTGTATAGTATTTTTAAAGATTTTTAATTTTGTTTTTACAAAAAACTGTAAATTGTTTTGTTCTTAAAATTTAACCAAATGTTATTGAAAATATCATTTATGAGATAAAATGAATTTAAAGCGAACATTTTTAATTATTACCAAGATATTCGAGTCGAAAATAAATTTTACCCAACTGTTAGTAGTATTTTGTTTAGGTTTTTATTTTTGTAAAAAGACTGACACTTCATTTTTCTAAAAGTCTTAGCAGATTTAAAAAAACGTTATTCTTCAAGACATTAAGTTATTTAAGAGCTTGTATCATTTTATGTTCGCAAAATATTCAGGATGACCATTTAATTTTGTCAGTTTTTTATTCATTTATAAATAAAACCTTTAGTTATTTTTTTTTCAATATTATATCACGTCACAACGTAAAGTAACGGGTTATCCATTTTGTGGTTTCAAAAGTAAAGGGCTGGAATTCGACATCTGGCAAACTAAGTTGTTAAACCAATTTTTTTTTCAGTTGAAAGTCTGACATTTACGCTTAACTACAGCACAACAAATACAAATTCTGCTACAGAGACATATCATGCATTAAGAGGAGATTTTGGTTTACATAATCGTCCAACTACGCAAGCAATTGGTAATATTGTGAGGAAATTTGAAGAGACTGAATTGGGTATAATTTATAAACATTGTATAAGGGTTATGTATTATCGTTTCGTTGATATCACAGAAAATATCGCTGCTGTAAGTGAAAGTGTTGTAGTACCCGTGGCATGACGGTTAGTGCGTTGTACTGTCATGCCAGAGGTCTTGGGTTTGATCCATGCCTATGCCATCTAAAGTTCTTTTCACTGCCTCTTGCAAGGAATTGACAAATTCTCCAAGAGTAATTCTTGTTATGAAAAGTGCTTTCTAAAATTAGGTGTTCGGATTCGGCTTAAAACTGTAGGTCCCCTCCATCCCTGACAACAGTACTCGCATACAGGATTAGTTGAGAGTTGTAAGTCACTAGGCCCTAGTTCTCAACGGACTGTTGCTCCACCCAATTTATTTTTTTAAGTGAAAGTGTTGCCGAAAACCCGAATGTGACGATTCGTCGTCGTTCTCAGGAATTAGGACTGTCTTACGGCACAGTATGGCGTATTTTGTATTTGGATCTACAGCTACATTCATATAAAGTCTAGCTCACACAACAACTGAAGCCAGTTGACAATTCAGAACGTATTAAATACGTCAAATGGGTGCTTGAAAAACAGGCGGTGGTCGGCGATTTTTCGAACAAAATTTTCTTCAGCGGCAAAGCACATTTATCACTCAGTGGGAATACAATATTGTCGTATTTGAGGTTCTGAGAGTCCTCAAGTAATTGAAGAGAGGCCATTACATCCACAAAAAGTCACAGAATCGATGCTTGCAACAATTCGCGTGCCGGTCACCCATAATGTTCAAGCTTTATAATAAAAAGAAATATCATGAAAAAAATATTTTATATATGTTTTATTTACGTTTACTTTTGAAACCGCAAAAATGTATAACCCTGTACAATATAAAACTCAATTGAAGTCGCTAGTGTTATTGGGAAGAGTGTTAATTTGGTTTAATACAACTTTTCATTAAATTGCTATTGTAAAAAACTTTTTCTGCATTTTTTGATGTTATAAGCGGTACAACAAAATTTATTTGAAGCCGATATCTCCACTGATTCTTGAGATATGGCCAACTGAAAACGGACGTACGTAGCGTCGTCGTACTAATGCACATACGCATGCACTTAATGACATCTAGTTAAAAACTTTTGATTTAGATTCTAGAGAATGTAAAACGTCAAGAAATATTAAAATCTTCAATTCGACAGTTCAGAACTATTACGATAACTTCCTTTAGGAAGTTACAAAATTCCACGTTTTTTTTCCATAATTATGGAAGTAATGCTAACTCTACAAAAATGTTTCTAAACTTTATGAAATTCGCCTTGTGTCTTGACTTTAGTTATGATGTAGGTTTACTTGATCTAAGTATCAACATAAATTTTGTTGTTCTATGATTTCTAAATTATTTTCGTTTGGTAATTTTGCTTGTTAACACAGCCATTCACCCAAAAATGCGCCTCGTCACGAAAGATGATTTTTCGTCCAAAATTGGGGTTGCTACTCCAATCGATTCGAAGCCTAGTCAGCGAACAAACGGCGGCGTTGTCTATGGTCATGAACCTTGAGCTCCTGGTTCAGTTGGATCTTGTACGCCCAAGTCCCGACGCAATATTTTCCAAGTTGAAGTCTGCGGAAGGCCGAGTTCTTGTGCACGGCGAGGAATAGACTGCCTCGGGTTTTGCTGTACACTTTCGCAGACCTCAGCGATGTTCTCGTCCGATCTTGCATTCCTTAAACGTACGGGTGTTGACTGATTGTTTACTGAACCATTTGTCTCAAATTTGGCCACCAAACGTTGAAAAGTCGACTTTGAAGGGCCACCACATCTATCGTAAAATGGGCGCACTGCGCGCAACGTTTGCGTTAACGAACACTCATTTTGATACTAAAATTTTATCATTTGAACGTGCTGTTAGTTGTTGAAAACTTTATTTAACACAAAATAATTTTAAATTAACAATTCCACCTCAAGTTTAATATGGTTTGGCCAAAAGCCGTCTACCAGAACGTGCTGTTCAATCGTGTAACTTGCCGTGATGAATTGGCATAAACAACCGAATAATAAACAAAAGATTTGACAGATGTCACCAAAACAAAGTGGCCTCCACTGGGCGCCAAAAGCTACCCGCCCCAAAAAACCATATATAATTATTACAGTAACGTAGACGCTTTATATAAACTAAACTTTCTCATGTAATTTTATTTAGATGGCTGAACTTTAATTTAACAAATTTTTCTAATCACTATTTTAAAACTAGTCAAAAACTCTTTACATTACAAGGTTTGTAACAAATTTAATTTCTAACGACTAACTGTTAACTCACGAAAAATTTATACACTAATGACTCATTTAATGCATTTCTAGGGGTGCTTTTCTAAATTAATGTCGTTAAAAAACCTAAACAATTGATTAAAGTTTTTTTTCTGAATAAAACGGCGCGATTTAAATATAATTCTTAAAACCGTTGCGTGGCATCATAATAGTATTAGAAGAGTGTGTTCTTCTGGTAACATCTATCAGAATTAATTTCATGTTGAAAAATTGAAATATTACTATTCATATTTCTCCTTTATATTATTTTCAATATTAACATCAACCATTAAAAGCTTGAACCAAATTCCACAGTAGAGACATTAAATTTAACATAATAACTAATTTATTTGAAGGAAAATATCCATAAATATTCTCATCATGTCATAAACATGCCATAAACACAACTTGCTTACTTTTATAATCTTCCAACAATAACTTTTTTTTTTAAACCTCAAGTAGTTATTAAAAATTTATTTGAATAGAAAATGAAAAAATTCAAGAAATCAAAAGAACAAAATTGATGTAAGATCTTAAAAGAAACTAACAACTTTGGCGGCACCACATCAATTATTATTATACTTTGTCGCGACAAATAAAGTCAAATTTTAATATCGACAAAATAGTAGTCCTCGCCCCCCCTAGGGGTAAAAGAAAAACTATTATTCATATTTTTATTCTACATGAAAGCATAACGCTTTAAGGTCCTTCATGGGTATATTATTATCCTTTTCGACATTATATACGTACTACATGGCAACGTCACCTCTTCATCTACTTCTGCATTGTATGAAGAAATTGGTGCCCAAAATTTAACGTCTTTATGAAAAAAAAGTCTTTAGAATTCAGGAACTTACTTACATAATGCAAACTTCTATCTATGTATAGGTATCTACCTATCTAAGGATGAAGTATAACAGCAACAGCGGCAGCAATAGTAGCAACAAAAACGATGTTATCCCACGACGCTCGCAGATGCAGTAAAATTTATGAAACCAACACGGATAATATCTAACTCTCTATACATGTTTTCTCACCAAGGAAATACAACATTTCTTTTGAGCTTTCTTCACTCATGGAATAAGTCGCCGCGCCGCCTTCACCACCGCCACCGAACCATCTACCATGCGTCGCCCTGGCCTGGGCCGCCGCCGGGCTTCTGAAAATACCCAATTTTCTGTTGTGCATCAGTTGGGAAGAGGATTCAGCTTCGCGTTATTCGGAAAATCAATAGAGCGAACAAAATTTTCCCATTTGGTTTAGGTGAAGAATCTATACCATCAAGTTCCTTCATACAAAGCCATTGTCTTGATGATGGTGTACAAAGACGATGGTGATTGTGGCCACATGCGGCGGCGGGCGACCGACGACGCACGGGCTGCAAGCTGGCGGTGATGGTGGCTTTTGAGTGTCGTATAGCTGAATTGTTCAACCCAAGCAATATGCTACAACACAAAAGAAATTTCTAATCGTTTTTCGTCCTTTGACTGCCGCCAATGGCAACGTATAACATTTTCTTGTGATATTTAATATGATTATGTTATGATGATTGTGTGGTCCGCTCCGTATTCGCTGTTCCTGTTGTATTTTCGGAGATTTCGAAGGGAAGATAAGGTGGCTTGTGCTGTTCTTTGTATTCCGTGAGTAGGTGAGTTTAGATGTGGATTATCGTGTTTTACATTTGAAACTTTTATTTGAATAATGCCTCCGTTAAATTGAAATGTGGTGTGAAATTTTAGCACGATGAAGATTATTTGAGATCTTACATAAAAGTCAATGCTTTCAAGAAGTGTAAGGTTTGAGTAATTATTTGTTGGAGGAAGTTGCTAAGTTAGTGATAGATTTGTAGGCAGAGATTAAAAATATTGAAACGTGCGTATATCTTCTGCGTGTAATAAAGGTACCTACAAGATAAATAAGAAAATTCTATTTGCTTTGTTCCAAAAATAAAAATGACCTTTAAGACTTCTTAATGTAATGATTTTGAACTTTGAAATAAAGAAGAAAAACATGTACAAATAAATATGTTCTTTTTTTTCTGAAAACTTCAAATAAATAAAATGCAAATATTTATTACCTCCACATTAATTCATATACTTCAAAGAACAAACTTCTCAGACAGTTGTTTCCAGAATTACTTAAAATTGATTCATCAATTTCTCGTGAGATAAATTGCACTCCTGGGTCGTACGAACTGGATTTTAAAGGTGTATTAAATAAATATTTTATTGGTGTTGTTTTAAAAAACTGAAAAAGAAACAATAAAGCAACTACATAATTAGTATTTGTTATTCCAACTGGTCGGGAACTCCTTTAACCAAATTTTACTTCAAAGTTCAAGCTTTTTGAAAGTCTCAGTTTTTCTTGCCTTTAGCAGAACCATTTTTAATTTTCGGTGAAAAAATAATCTTGACTATGCAAACGCTCACCGTTTTTGCTTGACCAGATAAAATTTATAATTTTCATACAAATAATATTTATTAAGTGTGCCATCTCTTCCTACAAGTATGGGAGAGATGCCGTTTTTAATGAATTTTACAGTTAAATATTTTTAAGTCATTCTTGATCATCTCCACTGATAACTTCCCATCCCGTCTGTCTTGTTTAAAAGATTAAATGGTTTTCTTGTTTTGTTAAAAAAGTTGTCAGTTGAATTATTCTTAAAAATTTAAAAATTACCAAAAATATTTTGCATATGATTAAATAGTTTCATTTCAAAATTTTTACCAATTTTAGTAGCATTTTTTGAAAGTTTTTATTTCTTTTATATACAAATACAGATTGGATTTTTCTTTGAAAATTTAGCACAGAATGTAATCATTTTAAAGTCAATCACTTCATTAATTCACGAGATATCGAGAACCGAAAATTAATTTTTACCAACTTTTGTAAAAAAATTTTTAGGTTTTTAATTTTTTTGTAAAATAAACTGTCAGTTCGATTTTTCTCAAAACCTTACCGAATGTTGAAAACAATATTTTTTATAAGATTAAATAATTTGGAGGCCATAGTCTCAAAGTTTTAAAAAGATATTTGAGTCTAAAGTAAATTTTTACCAACTTTTAGTAATGTTTTTTTAGGTTTTTATTTTTTGTAATAAACTGTCAATTTTTCTAAAGATTTTACTTGAAAACAATATTTTTATAAAATAAAATTAACTTGAAGCCCATATCTCAAATTTTTGAAAAGATATTCGAGTCGAAAATCAACTTTTAGTAATTTTTGGTCTTATTTTTTAGAAAAAAACTGTCAATTCAATTTTTCTCAAACTAGATGCTAAAAACGTTATTCTCCGTTGCACACAATTATTTTGGAGATAAAATCATTTTTTGTTCGTAAAGTTCTCGAGGCGACAAATATTTTTTTTCAGTTTTTTTGATTTATAAAAAAACGATAATTGGATTTTTTTTCCAAAAATATATTTGTTTGGTATCACGTTACAATACATAATATACAATTTAGTTCAAGTCTCTAGCGTTATTGGTTCGTGAGATATTTAAGGTTAACCAACATTTTCACTTTTTTTTAAATTGCTATGGTAAAAACAACCACCCACGTAATTTTGTTGAGAGTCCTTTCTGCATCTTTCTGCCTTATTATCTGTATAACAAAGTTTATTTGAAGTCGAACAAATGGTAAAAAGAAATGTTTGCCTGGATGACTTGAAGTAGGAACTTGGTTGAATGCAAGAAAACCTCACATTTCATGTGAACTTTATTCTAAGATTACATGGCAAATATTAGGTTAGGTTAGTTCCTGTTACCGCAAGTAAAGATGAATTGCGGCAACAGGAACTATATGGCAAGTTTTTCATTCGTAAAAAGTTTCGAACTCGAGATTATAATCAGACATAGAAAAGTCAAAAAAAGAGGGTCCCCCATTCCGTACGTCAGTATGTCTGTCCTCACCCCTACAGCCCAAATCATTGGGTCGATTGAGTTCAAACTTGAAAATTTTATTAAATTCTTAACTTGGCTTCTTTCAATAAAATAAATTAATTTTTGTACTGCCGTTTTTTTGTTTTTGAATTTTCTCAGAAACTCATGATCTGATTTCAATTATCTTTTTTTTTGCACAAGCTCTCATATTGTCTTAATATTATTAGATGATTAAAAATGTCATAATTTTTGTTTTAAATTTTTAAAAATATATTCATTTTTGTTTTCAAAATTCGATACCTCAAAAACGGGCCAACATTTTCTACGAAAATCAAATTTAAAACGTATAGAATTATGTTCTAAATAACTGCGTACAAAGAATATTAAAAAAAATGAATAGGTACAAAATTAATTTCAAAAAAATGTTCTAACAATTTTCAAAAACAAATTCTCAAAAATTAAGGTTTTTTGAGAAATGAAAATCAAATTATTTTGCAGGTATTTTTTTAATATTTAAAATTATGGGTATTATTTTTCAACAGAAATTTTGGATACTGGAGCAAGTTCGTGCGATCCATGTTATATGATATAGCCCATTTTTATTATGACCCAGGTTATTTTGAACCCTGGCATTTTAAAAACCAGGTTATGTGATGTTGTATATAACCCAGATTATTTTAAAATCAAGAATATTTTCTAACCCAGATTAAATTTTAAACCGTTTTATATTTTAACCCGGGTTATATTTAATCGATGTTACTTTGGTTAACCCTTGATATTTTTTAGCCTATGTTATGTAGAGAATGTTATTTTGTTACCGATGTTATTTGTAAGCCCAGGTTATTTTTCACTCAAATTAAAAAAAAATAAATTAGGTGGCGCAACAGTCCGTTGAGATGTAGGGCCTAGTGACTTACAACTCTCAACCATTCCTGTGTGCGAGTACTGTTGTCAGGGATGGAGGGGACCTACAGTTTGTGTAAGCTGAATCCGAACGGGTAATTTGAGAAAACACTTTTCATGACAAGAATAATTACTGTTAGAAAATTTGTCAATTTCTCGCAAGAAGCAGCACCAGTGACAAAATCTTTAGAAGGCACAGGCAGGGATCAAACCCAAGACTTCCGGCATGACAGCTCTGATTTGCTCTGATACATTTTTATTATTTTGCTGTGATACAATTCCGTTTAACAGAAACACTGAACTGGAATATTTGGAGTTCGAACAAAAATCCTTAAAGTTCTAATTCAAGTTATATTCCGTACAAGCTTCCGTTAATTCAACAAATGTTGTGTTTTGCCAAAAAGCGAAATACACTGTACATCAGACCTTTCGTCTAAAAGATTTTTCCTTTATTGGATATGATGTTTATATATTCCAAGTTTTATATCATATGCGCCTTAAGCAATATGGCCCGAATTCGATATTCAGTTATTGGTAATTCCAATTCTAATGGACCAATTATTTCACAACTATTACACTAGACCACACCGAGAACCTTATGTTTTCCAAAGACAGACAGACTGGCAGAATTTCGGAATTAAAATCTAAAATTCGATTTCTTTCGATTCCTTCTCCTGGCTTAGGGAGTCCCTTACCAAAATCGTAAGAAAAAGCTTAAATGTCAAAAGTATCTTCTTTTCCTTATAGCTGGACTGGATGTCGAAAATCATTATAACTTTTCCAATAACGTGAAAATCTATTTGGGAAAATTGTGAGTTTTCTTCTAAAAGAAATCTATATTCAGTATATTCAGCAATGAGCCATTTAGATCATTGTAGCATTATTTTTTGTATCGTTTCGTGTACAATTTGCGTTCCTCTCTCTTGCTCCCTCTCAAAACTTTTTCTTTTCACTATGATGCTACTTAAAATTCAAATCATCTCCGCTACGATTATTGTGGCCTATTAAAAGTATCCCCAAAGTTAGCATGAAAACATACGCATTTCACATCCAAAATAGTTTGTTTGTTTGTGACAGGCTTATTCGGAATTAAAATATTAACTCAATTATTTTCGGGTGAAACTTTAGTAACATACAAATGGTCGAATTACCTGCGAATACGATGCAAATACAAAACAAAGTAAAAACTCCAAAAAGGGCCATTTTTATTTCTCTACAAAAACTTTTCACATATAGTTAATCCTTGTGAAGATCCTTTTTCGTTCGATTTGGCTTCGTAACATCTTTTTTGTTGTTGTTTCTCTGAGATGTTATTAATAACGGCTGCTGCTATATGACTTTCTATCCCCAAATAAACTCTAAGACAACCCTAGGATATTATTATAATATATGTGTGCTGTTTTTTTTTCGTCCTGATCAAATGTAGAAGCGAAGCAATGGTAATCCATTTTTATACTTACTGAATATTTATGATAATAATACGATGTCCTTTCTCTTTTTGTGATGCTGCTCCGATGGCGGTGATGGTGATATGGGAACATAAATGAAGGGAAGGAAAACGACTAGGTATGTACTTATATAGGCATGAATATCATTTTTGATATTTTGATGTCATTCTATAGAAAAAAGGTTTCATTTCAAAAAGGAGATCTAAAGCATAAACTTTGTGTACATCTTGTATTTTTATTTTATTTTATCAGAGTCGGTCGTCATCTTTGAATAAAAACAGAAACTTTATGTATAATTTTTATGAATATAGAGCAAAGTTTGACAGACCAGTGTTATAAAGAACAGCTTTCCATTATGTTAAAATATATAACGAGTGAATTTGTGTGATCATTAAAAATAATTGAACTGGTCAATCACTTTTGTGAGTGAGGTGACAAAATATTAAAGTTAAAAAAAGTGAATTATATTAGATTCCTCTGATAGACAGAATAAAATTTGCATTGTCATTTATGTTTATTGATTTTGGTTCTGTTATATTTTTGAAACTTGGAAGGGTTTTGTATTTTGTTGTCTGTGGAGGTATTGCAAGTTCATAAAATCATTGAGAGTTGTCATATTTTGTAATCTCGAGTGATTTATTGATTTTTAAAAGACATTTTTAAAGGAGAGGTGTTACACTATCGTTGTAACACCTTATCATTATAAAGTTCTACAAACATACATGGTACAACATTAAAGGGGTTAATCAAACAATAAATCTTGAAAAATGGCTTAAATCTTCTAATACTTCTTGAGTAGAGTTACAGGTTAGGTTAGGTTAGGTTAAAGTGGCTGTCCGTGATGGAATAGGACACGTCTAGGCCAGTTTAATGGCTCATTGTGATACCACATGAATCTTGAGGATTTCTCCTAAGCTCAATAAAACCATGAGTCATTTACGAAGCGTGAGAGGCTGATTATGCTAATATGATTTAGATCGTTTAGATCGTTATAGAAGAACTCTCCTAGGTTTTTGAGCTAGCCCAGCGCATGTACAGAGAAGGTGAAGAACTGTTTCCTCCTCTTCCTCGTCCATACAGCTTCTGCAAAAGTCATTTGAGAATAACCCTAGCCGCTTGGCATGTATTAGACAGTGCCCGGTTATGACACCTTTTATCTAGCTTATATGCGATAGCAAGCACCTTGATCGCGTTAAATCTAGTGTAGGACATATGTTTTTTGTGACCTGACACGTGATGATGCTGTTCCACCTGGTGTTTGCCTTCTTCATAGCGTCAGGTTTTAGCAAAAGTTTACAAGTAGCGATTGGTATGCCAGCATTTGCCAAACGTGGTAGAATGTTATAAAGTTTGTAGAAACAGAGTCTAGAGATTTAATAGCGGCCTGACTATCTGAGAAAATACGGATATCAGATGTTGATATCACGTTTTCTTTAAGCCAGGAAAAGACTTATTTTATCGCTAAAAGTTGGCCTTGCAACACGCTACAATTATTGGAAACGCGTAATGAGAGACTTAATTTTAGTCTTTCAGATTATACGCCTCCACCAACCCCTTCATCTCTATAAAAGTGGATTGACTAGTCTTCCAGGAATGCCCTATCCTCCCAGAAAGATCTGGAAGGTATAGAAATCTGGAAGTTTCTGTCGAATTGGAGTTGGGGGATGGTGTTAATATAGGTGTTAAGATGCTTTCCTGAAACCGATATAGCAACGTCATCCGTATTGGCAATCACTCTGAAACCCTCCTCATTCAGACTAGTTAGGATTTCATTTACCACTAGGTTCCCGAGGAGAGAGGTTAGAACACCACCTTGCGGTGTCCCTCTACTAACGAATATTCTGTCAGAAGAGTTGAGTTTATTATTCTGCTAGTCAGCATTAAATGAATAAACTCCCCAAGCGAACTCTCTACGTTCAGAGATATTAGTGCGGATGTATTTGATAGTGAACTCTCTAAGATAGAGGGAGTATTCGATGGTGCGTACTAGTGTGTGAAACCGATTTACCTTAACAGTAGGCATGTTGAGACGAAGACACAAGTCTTGTATCAATACTTGCCCTTAAATGGATATCAATCAATCTTTCCAAGGTCTTAAGAAGGAATGTTGATAGACTTATAGGTCGTTGATATTTAGGATTGACTTGTGAGCATTTACCTGCTTTGGGTATAAAAACAACTTTAACTTCTCTCCATGCCGAGGGAATATGGACTAGATATAGGCAGCTGGTAAAAATTTCCTCAAGGATTGGTGCAATAATGTCCGATGCTTTTTGTAGTTTGGCTGGTATAATTCCATCTGGTCCTACAGATTTAAATAGTTTGAAGCTGTTGAGAGCCCATTGTAGCTTGTCCCTTGTGATCAGACCTTGTGGATATGCTATATTGAAACTTAAACGAATTTGATTGTTGCAAATTGCGGTTAGATAACTACCAGGAAAGTGAGTATCCAGTACTCATTACTTGAATTTGTCCAGGAGCCGTCTGCATTTTTCAGGCAGCTTGGCATCGCTGGATTAGTTGAAAGAATTTTCCGTAGCCTAGAGGCTTCAGAAGTTTCTTCTATCGTGCCACAGAAGGATCGCCAGGAAAATCGCTTAGATTTCCTTACTGCCTTCTTATAAATTCTTAGGGATTCTTTATAAGAATCCCAGTGAGAGGCTAGTCTTGTGGCTTTCGCTCGTTTGAAGAGTTTCCTACATTCTCTTCTGAGCGAGTCAAGCTCTGAGGGCCACCATTGTGGTTTACTCTTTCCTTTTATGAGTATAAGTGGACAAGCAATTTGTAACGATCTATACATAGCTGAGGTGAAGTCATTGACTTTGTTGTCAAGTTCGTTAGCACTAGAGGAAGGACCAGATAGTCCAGGTTTTAGTTAACTTTGAAATAAGTTACTGTATATAGCACAGTCGGTTTTCCGATAATTTTGAAAAGTCAATGGACTAGGGTTTTCTTCCACATGAGAACGGATGTTCTTTAGATACTTTTCAGTCCAAGATCATATGGTGAATAGTATCGGAGAGAGTTACAGGACTCGACCAGGAATCAAACACATTTCACTGTGCAACTACGCAACAAATAATATCCTGCAAAGTGTTTCACAAAATTTGCAAAGTGAAATTGGTTTTTCACCAATTTAAAAAATAACTGCAGTTAATTTTTTTCTGAAAAGATGAAAACTTCTTTGCAGACGATTGCTTTGCTTATTCCGTGCATAGATGCAACATCGTGATATTAAGCTTCATTTCCAGATCAATGTTGTATACACAAAAGCTGTTGCAAAGGCTTATTCCCTTGGCCATTGAATTGTAGTTTATTTGTAATTCCAGGAAATTCAAATTCGATAGTACTTTTCATTGATTGAAAACTGTTTTTGGTCGAAAAATAATTTCCGATATCGAAGTTGATTCTTAATTTCACCACTCCTTGGAGACTATTTTTAACTTCTTCGTTTTATTTAAAGAAATGTTTTCTAACTAAAAACTGTCAGATTCCATTGAAGGATGGCTACGATGTCGATGGCTTAAAAAACCTCAACGAAATCAAACATTTTTGAAATTGAGATGAATCAACGAGTTAACCCAAAAATTAAAAATTCCTGTTCTTTGGTAAATTTGTAAAAATTGTGAAAAAAATAAAAATTGTTTATGTCCATTGTCTTGTTAACTATTTTTTCTTTCTTAATTTTGAAAACGGTTCATATAGATATTTGAGTTTGGTGAAACGTATTTTGCAAAGAGGAAATTTCTTTAATCCAATAATTTCCTATTTGCAAGTTTGCGTAATTTGAAAAGTAAAAGTGCAAAGTGCATAGTGAAAATTGGCGCAGGTTGAAACACGGAAGGTATTTTTTAATTTTTTTAAATGTTTTATTTTCTATTTTTTATTATTTAGTGGCTCCTTTTGTCATTAAGAAAGTAATGTAAGAAGTATTGCTTATAAAGTTTAAAACGTTGTTAAATTTTTTATCTGCACGCAAACGAAAAGAAAACATTTTTTCAAGTCTTTGAAATGATAAAGATTTTAAAGTTTAACTCCAAGAAGACGTAACTCATACAAAAACGTCCATTGTCCTTTCCAATGTTAAGTGTAGGTACTACGTTGCGTATACGTACTTTTTTTTAATTTTTGAACAGAATATCTTAGCAACGTTTATAATAATACCTGCATTTAATACACTAAACTATTTAGGATGTTAGTAAATAAACAATGAAAAAAAGACTACATGGCGTCCATGAATTCATTTAAATCAATGATATGATTAAAACAAAGTAATAAAACCTTCAAAATGTCAAGAAAAATAACAACATATTGTTGTTTTAAAATGCTGAATAATTTAAATATACATATATTTTAAAACACTTAGGTTTCAAGACTTGTCAATGTTAAGAAAAAGATTAGTAGTATTTTTGTTTCAAATGTAGATCTGGAAACATTATCTCCTTAATGTACTCAACATTGAATGTCCTTAAAAGTGGGAGACAAATCTTGAAAATTATTTGTATTCATGTGTAATTTTATATCCGATTGAATATTGCCATATACACAACATGTATAAAAGCCATTCAATTTTTTCGAGGATTAAAATAGAACAATAAAAGTTTAAAATGTATTAATCCGATTCATTAAGCTAAAACCATTTTTAAACAATTTATAAAAGTATATTTGTGTATGCATATTTTTTTTATAAAAGACAATTTATTATAAACAACTAATCTCTGCTGTTTTATAGCATATCTATAAATCGTCAGTGGTAAATGTATGCTTCCAAATAACATAGATTATGTTTAATTATTACAAAAAAATGTAGATATACTATACACGTTTGTAGATTAATTACTTTAATAGCTGGTTTAATTTTATTATTTATTCAGTAATCTAGAAACATTTGCTTTTTATTTAGTAAATATTTGTGTAAGTTTATGGAGTTCAGTTCATATACGCATTATTAAACAATAATTTAAAATTTAAAACGACACAAATACATATGTATATATATTTTTTATGTATTATAAGGTGTTTTAGTTAGAACATTTGAGATGTTATAGTTTGAAATTACTTAGAATATTCAAATGAATGATAACACACAAGATAATACTTTTTTGAGTGATTAAGAGGTATTAAATTTAAATCTTGCCTTAAAATTTTGTCTATCACATCAGATTTTTAAAATGTGTTCCATTAAAAATGTTAAAAACAACCAAAAACGGGGTTTTTAAGTTAAAGTTAAGTTGAAACTCAAAATATATATTAACAATCATTTTTATAATGATTTTGGAAAGAGCAAATCTTTATCTTCTAGATACAAATTCAATCATTTTAGTAGTTTACTTAGTTTTGGCAATTCTTATTAATTATATGAAACTTTATTTGACTCTATATAAGGTTTAGAAAAAAACCTTGAATTTGATACTTTCATGGTTTTGAAAACTACGTTTTAGTCTTAATTTTTAATGCTGATTTCAAATCAAAACATTCATTTTTATTACTTGCTCAAGTTTTAAAAATACATGTTTTCAACATTATTTTTATATTTTTTAATATATTTCAAAAAACTTGATATTATAATAATTGTTTAGACAATAGGTTCATTTTAGGAACAGGCAAGAGTACGATAACAAGCAAACAAAAATAAATAAATTAAAATAGTTGTGCTTTTTTCAATTTTCTCAAAAACTTAAAGACATAAAATCATCTAGTTTTCAGTTTTTGATCAAAAAAAATAATAAGAGCAATACATTCTAAAATAAAAACAGTAGTTTATTATCCTGAAGTATTGAAAAATTATAGATAGATCCCCCCCTCATTGTAAAAAATACTTGTTTTTAACTGTTCTATACAAATCCGTCATTAAACTTTGTCGCCTGAGTACTCTCCCCCAGGAACAAAACGTACTTTCAACCCGTTTTACCTTTTTTTGTTGAAAACAGTTTTAGAATAATTGCCTTAGAGCTTCTTGAAGATCGGGCGTCAAGGTGAGCGTAATGCCGAATATAGTAAACCGTTCTAGACTTAACATGTGTGTCAAAATATACCTGCAGATCTTTGGAGGGCATACAACATTAATCTTAAAACTATTTGGTCAATTAAGTTTTACAAACAATTAAGAAAAAAAAAATAACTCAAAAATAAGGGATGTTCCCTTAACCATAATTGTGATTGCTTTATTTTAATGCAATTATTTTATATAACAGATTTTAATTTTATTAACAAAACCCTCTGCTTGAATTCGATTTAATGTTTTCACAAAAATCAATTCTCGTCCAGTCGAGATTAGTTAACAAATTCATTTTTTTTTTCATTCGAATAAAAATTGGAATGCAAAATAGCAATAAATCTAATAAAAGCAGCAAAATGTAATTCGTGATAAAAGTTTAGTAATTTAATAAAATTTTCTTCAAAAATACCAAAATTAACTATTGTAATTTATACTAAAATTATAAAGAGGAAAGATTTGTATTTTTGTATGCAACGAATAAACTCAAAAAGTACTGGACTGATTTTAATAATTCTTTTTTTATGATAAAGCTACATTGTCACTGAGTAACACAGGCTATATTTAGTACTAGATTACTACAGAAATCTTTTGAAATTCCTATTAAAACCAACCGAAGGTGTACAAAAATTAGTCATAAAATGTCTTTCATCGCATATGCTGCGAAGAGTATTAATGATAGGACAAACAAATGTTTTCTAATTAAGTGATTCATAGTCGTTTTAATTAGCATACTTATAACTTAAATATCTTTACCTATTTATGTCTACCCGTGCGAAGCCGGGACGGGCCGCTAGTATCTAAATAAATGTGTTATCCCTTAAACTCGAAAAAAAATTCAAAGTTCATGCAATTCCGTAGTTTCTTTATATTTTGCATTTTTAACTAAAACACCCTTTGCAAAAAATTCAAACTCTGTATGTGCAAAGGACCTATAAGTAAATTAAATTCGTGCTTGAAAAAAAAAATTCATAGAAAAATCCCCAACTATATATTATAATGCATTATTGAAAATTATTGTTGGTTGCAAAACTATCAAATGTTCAGTTATTGAATAACACAATATACAAAACAAATTTATAAGAGCATCAAATTGCAAAATAATTGGTTTGCCTTGGGCAACAAAAACAATGTGCAAAAATTATATTAAATTGTGTGAAGCCATAAAATTGGTGGAATTTTGAGTAAATATTGGCTCAACATTGAATGAGTTTATAGGTGAGGAAGCCAATTTTACAAAAGAATGCTATTTCTATATTATTTTTAATACAGTCTGGGCCAAAATGAAAGAAACTTGATTTGTTGTATTTAAGGTTGGTGTATAATTTTTTAAATTTGTTTTATTTATTTACCCACGTCAATTTTTAATGACTCTTCCTCATAGATCCGGCAGAATTTGATCGATGGCCTGTGTTTTGTTTACCTTTAGGGCATCGGTCGATTTTGGTTTATTTGCATAGACCTGCGACTTCAAGAAACCCCACAGGAAAAAGTCTAGCGGGGTCAAATCGCATGAGCTTGGTGGCCAATTCACATCACCCCGGTGAGAGATATCCTTACCCTCAAATCGTTCATGCAAAATGTCAGTCGTGGCGTTTGCTGTGTGGCACGTAGCACCGTCATCCTGCTGGAACCACATGTCTTATAGGTCCATATGGTTCAATTTGGGCCATAAGAAACTATTTATCATCGTTATGTAGTTCCCGCTGTTGACGGTGACCGCCTCACCAACGTCGTTTTCAAAAAAGTACAGACCAATTACGCCGCCATCCCAAAATCCACACCAAACGGTAACTTTTTGAGGATGCATTATCACCTGGTGAACGTCGAGTGGTTTGGTGTCGTCACATGTACAGCAATTTTGCTTGTTAACACAGCCATTCATTCAAAAATGCTTCTCGTCACTAAAGATGATTATCCGGCCAAAATTGAGGTCTTCTTGGCCCAGTCAGCCAACAAACAGCCGGCGGCGTTGGTTATGGTCATGAACTTTGAGCTCCTGGGTCAGTTGAATCTTGTACGGTTTGTAGGCACAAGTCCCGACCCAAAATTCTCCAAGTTGAAGACTGCGAAAGGGCGAGTTCTTGTGCACGGCGAGGAATAGACTGCCTCGGGTTCTGGTGTACACTTTCACGGACCGCGGCGTTTTTCTCGGCCGATCTTGAGTTCCTTAAACAAACGGGTTTTCGCTGATTTTTTACTGAACCGGTCGTCTCAAATTTGGCCACCAAACGTTTAAGGTTGAAGAGTCGACTGTGAAGGGCCACTACGTCTACCGTAAAATATGGGTGCAATGCGCGCAACGTTTGCGCTAACGAACACTCATTTTGATAATAAAGTTTTATCATTTGAACGTGCTGTTCAATTGTGTAACTTACCATGATGATTTGGCATAAACAAGAAAAAGATTTGACCTATGTCACCAAAGAAAATGGCATCCACGGGGTGCCAAAATCTACCAGCGCCAATTGAAAAACCCTTTAGATATGCTCTGTGACTCGTTAGAAATTTAAGATTGATTAGTTAAATGTGTTGAGCTTATAGTGACAAGGTTATTCCATTGGACCATGGTACTAATCTTAAGCAAAAATCTCTTTGAACGGACTCCAATATATTTATATGAGCCGCATAATAGGGCACCCATGCAACATAACCATACTTTAAGATAGATCTTACGAATAAGATATAGAGAGTTCTTAGAACATATGTGTCATATTCATATGTAATAAATAAAAGAGTTAGTTAGTCTTTCAAAAAGTCAAATATAGTCAAAATGGTCAAAAGAAGTTAGTTTTAAGTCTATCACTAACCCATGGTTAGTAAAACTTGACAAATTACAAAGCGGTGATAATTTAATCGCATGGTTAAAGATAATCACATTTTTCTTGCTTGTAAAACACACTGTCTTAAACTTGTCAATATTCTAAACTTAACCAATAATATTGCACCATTCCCAGAAACTTTGAAGGTCTTTCTGTAAAAGATAAGAGTCTTCTACAGAGTTGATTGTACTAAAAATGTGTATATCATCGGCATATATAAGATACATAGAATTAACTAGAATGGACATAAGATCGTTAATATAAAGTAGAAATAATAACGGACCAAGGTGACTACCCTGAGGTACACCAGAATTAACAGTAAATCATTTAGAACGTTCACTCTTAAAAACAACATTGTGTAACCAGTCTTTGAGATATTAAGATATCCATATCAAAAATCTGTCGTTAAGACCCATATTTTGTAGTTTTCAGTAGTTATGTTTGTCAAACGCTTTACTAAAGTCAGTACAAATACAGTCAACTTGTTGTTGGAAACTGTAACATTTATTTGTTATTGTTGGATTCTTTTTAACAAAGCCATGTTTATTATCGAGCAAAAATATCAAACTAAGATGTTTTTCCCTTTCTTATGAGTAGGTATAAGGAATGAATTGTTTCAAAGGGCTTGATATTTACACCTATGTATATATTGCACATTTTTTTAAACATAAAATTTAGAAAACGGGACTTTAGCAATCATCTATTTTAATAATATACTCTTAGATAGTTCCTTCAGAAATTGTAAAGCCAAATAATGTTTCAATACCTTCTTAATACTAAAAGGTTTTATATTATATTCAAAAAAAAGAGGCTGCGATGGATTTTGCATATGATGAAATTGTTTGATTTCAAAATCTATTTTTTTCGAAAACCACTTTTGACCAATTTTAGTAGCATTTCTTAAAAGTTTTTATTTCTTATATAAACAAATACAAATGGGATGAATGAAATTAATTTGAAATCAATTTTTACCAAATTTGCGTACTATTATTTGTCGATTTTATTTTTTTATGAAAAAACTTATTGTTGGATTTTTATAAAAAAAATGTATTGAATGTCGAAAACAATATTTTGTGTGAGATGAAAATAGTTTGAAGCCAATATTTTTAAATTTGAAAAGATATTTGAGTCGAAAGTTAATTTTTACCAAGTTTTAGTAGATATTTTTTTTTGTTGGTTATTATTTTTTGTAAAAAAAAACTGTCGGTTCAATTTTTCTTAAAATTTTACAGAATGTTGGCAACAATATTTTTTGTAACATAAAATAAGTTTAAAGCCAATATCTTAAAGTTTTGAAAAGATATTTGAGTCGAAAATCTTGTACATTTTTTTTAGTTTTTTATTTTTTGTACGAAAACCCTTAATTCGATTTTTCTCAAAATTTTACCGAATGTTGAAAACAATATTTATTGTAAGATAAAATTAGTTAGAATCTAGAATCTCAAATTTTTGAAAAGATATTTGAGTCAAAAATAATTGTTTACGAAGTTTTAGTAATGTTTTGTTTAGGTTTTTATTTTTTGTGAAAAAAAACTGTCAATTAGATTTTTTTCAAAATTTTACCGAATGTTGAATTATTTCTTATAAGACAAAACTAGTTTGAAGCCATAATCTCAAATTTTTGAAAAGATATTTGAGTCAAAAATCTGTTTTTACCAACTTTTAGTAATTTTTCTTAGGTTATTATTTTTTGTTAAAAAACTGTCAATACGATTTTTCTATAACAATAAATACAAAAATGACATTTTTAACAAGTACGTCGCGGGAAATTTTGTGCTAAAAAATTTGTTGACTATATCCACTAGAAAAAAAACTTCAGGAAAGTTTGGCATGTAGCAGACTTCAGTGATGGTCAAAATAAATAATAAAACATTCTAGATCGAAAGAAAATCTCAAATCTCCTCTTTGGTCAGGATGTCTTGAATATGGGATTTTATGCATAACAATTTTTTTTTTTTAAGTTGCTGTTATTATTTTAATTTGAAATATTGTAGGGACTTTGTTCATAAAGACATTTAAAAAAAACATTTGAATCTTATAAATTATGCATACAAAATAAACAAAACAAATTAAGTTGCTTTAATTTTGCGCAACACTGTATGTGTACAGAACAGATATACCTTTTTTATAGTCTGGGCCATAAGCAGACAAATAATTTGAATTCAATGGAAATTAATTAAAAATAGATGTGGCATTCAAAGTCAATTAAGAATATTATTTTGTTTTTGTAAGTAAATTTTAGACCACAAATTAAATTGACTACACGAGTAGAGACCATAAAGAGGACTTAAAAGTAAAAAGGTGTGTGTGTCTCAACTTTATGACTAAGTTTCGACAACATCTACTTTTGATTGTGGCTTTCAATTTTAATACTTTTAATTGAAATAATATGATTTTATAATGAGCCAAGGATCTTTCATCAGTTTTATTTATTAACTTTAAATAATCTAAGATTCGTTAAAGACTTAAAACTTACCTGTGTTGAAATATTCTGAAATACATTTGAAATCGAAATCCAATATCAAAATACGAAGAATATTAAAAATATATGTTCACAATCATTTTTTGTATCTAAACTTTATAGAGCAAGAGCCCGGGCCTGCCAGACATACCTCATTTTATAAAAGCTGAAAGTTTGTGTATGTGTGCCTCTAGTACAGGTAAGAACGATCCCCAACCATGATACCTGGGTAGTGGTTCCTTTGGCAGATAACTGGTAGCAAAGGTGCATAAAATTCCATCTAACTTACCTTATTTTATAAAACTCAATTTTTGTATATTTCATTCGTAACAACACCAAAATTCGCTTTACTCATTGCCAGACACTTGGCATGGTTCCAACCCCCTGCCAGACACCCCTAAACTATAATAGTTTGTAATTCAATTTACGTTATATTATAAAAGCTAAATTTAATATATGTTTTTTGGGGAGCTATTAAACGATGTTTCCTTAGCAGCCAGACAATGTCGAGGGTTCTATCATCCTGCCAGACACTTTAAATTAAGCGGAATTTGCCAGAGCGCGGAGCATATGTAGTAGTCGGTGCAAGCGAAACAGAGCATTCAATCGCAATTTTATTGCGATATTTTACTGCACATCAGTTGTTTATGCTGTATTATTTGGTGAACAGTTATATACTAATGGTAAACGTTATAATATTAATTTGTATTATTTGTAACATAAATATGATCCATCTTTTTTAAATAAAGTGTTATCATGTTACAATATAGTAGATAATCTTAAAGTTTTCAAAAATTACACTTTAAACCCTTTTTTTAACTTTTTTGCACAAATTTTGAGTTTAAAATTAATTTTTTCAAAAACTACACATAGTTTTCACTTGATTTAAAAACTGGCCAACAGAATGTTGGCTGTAAAAAAATTTAATATACTTTATTGTAAGTGTTACCGATGTTTTTTAATTATTTTTTTCCATTTAACGTACATATTTTTTAAATTGCCCCTATCGCCTAAACTGGGGGAGTTAGACCCCCCCTCCCATTGTAAAAAAATGCTTGTTTTTAACTGTTCTATACAAATCCGTCATTAAACTTTGTCGCCTGAGTTATCGTACTCTCCCCAAAGATCGCAATAAACCGAATGCTCTGTTTCGCTTGCACCGACTACTACATATGCTCCGCGCTCTGGCAACTTCTGCTCAATTCAAAGTGTCTGGCAGGATGATAGAACCCTCGAAATTGTCTGGCTGCTAAGGAAACATCGTTTAATAGCTCCCCAAAAAACATATATTAAATTTAGCTTTTATAATATAACGTAAATTGAATAAAAAACAATTATAGTTTAGGGGTGTCTGGCAGGGGGTTGGAACCATGACAAGTGTCTGGCAATGAGTAAAGCGAATTTTGGTGTTGTTACGAATGAAATATACAAAAATTGAGTTTTATAAAATAAGGTAAGTT
This sequence comes from Eupeodes luniger, assembly GCA_951509635.1. NCBI lineage: Eukaryota > Metazoa > Arthropoda > Insecta > Diptera > Syrphidae > Eupeodes > Eupeodes luniger. The sequence goes on along the minus strand of OX608073.1, from coordinate 95,144,243 downwards.
AGATGGAATTTTATGCACCTTTGCTACCAGTTATCTGCCAAAGGAACCACTACCCAGGTATCATGGTTGGGGATCGTTCTTACCTGTACTAGAGGCACACATACACAAACTTTCAGCTTTTATAAAATGAGGTATGTCTGGCAGGCCCGGGCTCTTGGACTATTATCCTTTAAGTCACAAAATCTTTTGAAGTGCTTTGTTATTGAAGTGGAGTAAAAAAACTTTTTAAAGTTTAGATTTAGAGGTTTTGAATTGAAAGTCGTTAAAACTTCTTCGGCTTTGAATTAAAAACGATTAATGTAACAATATTATGATTTATTATTTAAGAGAAATGACGAAAAGTCACTTTTGATTATTATTAAAATCCAAAAGGTCATCTTCACAAAACCAGTAGCAAACTCAAAACGATAAAAATCACATTTCATAAGGCGATCCTTTGATTGAAATGAGTATTTGTAAATGTAAGTGATTTATATTGTATTTTCCTTTCAGTTGTTGGGGTTTTTGATTTGCGTGATGCCTTAATTGAAATAAGTCACGCAATTTCTGTACCAAAACATCACAATATCCCTTTAAGGCGTTTCGAACTAATAAAGACTTATTTGTTATGGGGGGGTAATTTTGATGTCAATTCAAAGTTGAGGGTGTACGATGTACGTCCCCTTTCGTCCTTTGGCTTCATTTCGCGCCGCTTCGTTGTACATCCATCCATTCATCCTGTGCTTGCAACTAGACTTGAGTTGTGTTGTGTTGTGTTGTGCTGTGCTGAAATAAGCAATTAAAAGATCCAAAATGAATTTTGTATTTTACTTCAGCCTCAGAGATCATGGTTAAATAAATTGTAGTTATCGAAAACATGCCATCTCACCTATAAACATTTGTTTGAGTGAATTTTAATTGCGCTATTATTGTTTTATTCGTTTTATTTTTGTATTTTATTTTCTGCTGTTATTGTTCGTGGGTTCTGGAGGTTGTCCGAGTAAAATGGGAGATCAACATTTTCCAAACATTAATTTATATGAGAGTCTTTTTCACTCAATAAAGTCGATAAAGTATCTGGATTAAATAAGCTTTGGTTGATACGTCCGTGCGTCGTCGTCGCGTCGCGTCGCTGGTCGTCGTATTTGGGTTGATGAAATCGATGTGGGATGCAATGAATTTTAATAAAATTGTTTTGTACCGAAATATGGGTATAGTCTGATGACTTTCTATAAACATGCAAGTGTGTATGCGGAATACAATTTGCGTCTATATTGTCTATATTGTGGCCGATTAAATATTATTTTTTATTTGCAAGGAACATGACCAATTTACATATGTGCATTTGTATGCACCTACATATATTAATTTCCAATCCGTTTATGATGAACCTACAGGAAACGCGTTACGATTTAAAATCAATGGCGGATGAATATTTTTTGAGCTGGTAAATTACATTTGAGTATATTTTTTTAATATTTAATACCCTTGTCAAAATGGCTTTCTGCTTGATTTTTTGTTCGTTCTATACATCTTTGATGTCTTTTTGGGGTTTAATACAAAATACCATTCTTTAATAAAAATAATTGATATGAACAGTCGTTTTGATTTTATTGTTTCTACTTTGTTAGATTGGATTGGCCTTAATTTTATTTAAAAAAAAAAGGAGAAGGTAAATTGTAAAGCCGTATTAAGATAAACGCGTATTTTTTGTAAAAGGTTTATTTTCTACAGTTAAATTTTAACTTGTTTTTTCTTTCTTAAAAAAATGGTTAAAAAAGAAATGTATTTGAATATTTATACTTCCAATTATTCATGATTTGGTGACCGGAAGTGATGAGAGCACACAAAACAACAATCATCGAAGAGAAAACTAAAAATAGAAAATGGAAACAGTCGTATTCGTACATCGAACATACATATGTATGTATCTACACATGTTTATATTAGGGCGCTTCTTTGCGACTATTATTTGTTTTTCGGCCCCATGGTACAAATTTGTTAGAAAATTTAAAAAACAATTCATTGAGCCCTTATGCAAGGGCGGATCCAGACTTTAATTCATGGGGGGGGGGGTCACACGCTTAAAATATAGACGAGTTTTTACTTACCGCTTAAAATGTTTTTTTAATGTTCTGTAAAGGAGGCTAACAAAATTTAAATAACATTATGTGTATTAAATGTACACATTTCAAAGGCTAAAGTGACAACTTTAGTTATAAAATTATTTTTTTTAACGTAGTTTTTCCGAACTCAGTTTCGAAGATTGGAGCTGATACTACAAAACATTTTGATCTTAAAGGAGTCAACAAAACTTAAAAAATGTGGAGAGAAAAATGTTTGTTTTTTGGATTTAAGGCAATAGGTGCATTTAGGAATTTAAAGGCAACTTAATGAAAATTGACGATCTCTTATTCAAGGTTTCTTTTTAAAAACCTGAATATTTGCTCTTTTTCTTATAAACAAATTTTATTAAAATAATTTAAACCATTAGTAAAGCTACAAACATTTTAGTTGTTTTTGACAGCAAACCACTTTTTGGTGAATGTCGTTGAATCACTAACAAATCTTTAGATGAAATCTTTACTTATACAACTTAACTGTGTAAGCTTTATTGCTCATATGACCCCCCCCCCCCCCCTGGATCGTCCATTGGTCAAAATTTGATGAATTTGTGCTAAGTTTTTTAGAAAAGGAGGGAATTTCCGATTCATATTGGTCCAATCCTCAGTTAAAAGTGGTACTTTTGGCAACAAAGTTTTAGGAAGTAAAATACAAATTTTGTTTTCATATAAATAAAATTAATAATTCAAAATATGATATATCCATTAAATCAATACGATTAGTTTTGAATTGAAGGGAATTCCTACAAAAAATCAAAAAAAAATATCTCCAAGGGGGGTCATGACCCCTACGACTACCCCCCCTGGATCCGCCAATGCATTTATGGTTAATATTTGGTCTCGCCAAATACATTTCAAGTTTTCCCATATAAAATACACTTAAAATTTGATCTTATTGCTTTAAATTACCATAACTTCTCTTCAGTGAAGAATTTTTTTCAGAATTGAAGGCAGTACAGAAGCTTCCATTGCTCTTTCTAATTTTTCTGCCAATATCTTGAAAATGGTAATGGTAAAAAGAAATAAGGCCCAGTTTTATAGGAAATGCAATTTTTTCACAAAAAACTACTCTGCATTAAATCACTAAGATTTATAATTTTCGAGATATTAGTAGTTGAAGTTTACGAAACTTTCTTAAAGGTGGCTACTCAAACTTCTACGACTAATAGTCTACTAATAGGCTATTTTTTTGTAGGACATTTTTTCTGTGATTCCTCTCATTTTCGAGTGAATTGCTGAAAAGTTAGATTTTTATGAAAAAAAAACATTTTTGTGGACGGTACTACCCTGTTGGTGGAAGTAAACTATAAACTGCAATTAACATTTTTGTAGAGTGTTAAATTTTGAAAAAAAGGACCCTTTACGTATGTTTCATATACAAAATAAATAAATTAGGTGGTGCAGCAGTCCATTGAGAACTTGGGCCTAGTGACTTACAACTCTCAACCATTCCTGCGTGCGAGTACTGTTGTCAGGGATGGAGGGGTCTTACGAGTTTAAAGCCGAATCCGAAGGGCACTTTTTATGACAAGAATTACTTTTAGAAGATTTGCCAATCCCTTGAAAAAAGCAGTACCCGAGAAAAAAACTTTAGATGGCACAGGCAGTTATTGAACCCAAGACCTCTGGCATGACAGTCCAATACACTAACCCTCATACCACGGGTTCTGTATTTCATATGATAAAACTTTAAATTCCATGGACATTTTTTGACATTTCCAGCAAATAGTCATAAAATAACCACCCTAATGGATATTCATCTACATTTTTAGTTTTCCCCTTTTTGTTATTGAATGGAGTTTCTGTATGGATGAGAATGTAAAGTAGACTTTTTGATAAAAGTTTTCTTTTACCGATGAAGCTAAGGTTCAATGAATTAATTTTATTTAAAATTTTACTGAAGCTGTTTGTGACTGTCACTGTGACTTGAATATTAAATGAATATAGAAATTGAAGAAAATGCCATATAATTGATAAGGATAAACTTTTTGAAAACATTTGATGATCTCTGATTCGTATGCGATCCCAATATTTTCAAAATTATCCATTACCGCAGGATTTCAGAATATTCAAAGTTTAATGTGTATTTCTAAATTATTCAATTCGTAATAGTAACTTAAAATTTTGTTGTTGTCTTGTTTGATTTCGCTATAACTTTTCTAATTTTGTAGAAAAATAAATCTAAAATTGAATTTTTGTATACATACATATATTTTCTACAAAATCTATAGAAAATACATGAAATACAGAGAACCACCGACTTCGACGATTCATCCGAGCACTCAATTCAAACTCAATAATCAACACGGTGACGAAAATTGAAAATGTCATTCATATTGAACGTGACTGAATATTGAATGCTGCTACTGACAAACTACACTTGACTACACAAGGACTAAACATAGTCCTCTTGCACAAAACACAGAACCATAGAGGAAACGAGAAATTCAAAGATAAAATAAAACAACAACAACAACTACAAAAAATCTAAGAGTAAATTTACAAGTCCCTAAGTCGTTGTTATTCCAATCCGCACACAACAGTTTTTGAAGTGGAGTTTGGGCTTCGAGATTTGAGTCGAGGACGAGTTATTATTAGGAGCTGCTATGGGTTATTGCCTTTCGTATTTCTATCCCAATCCCTATCCCTACATACGTATAAACGAACAGGAACAACACTGACGAGGACTATGGCTATGACTATGACTATGACTATATGAATATATAACTATGATGATGACGACAACGACGACAGCGACGAATGCTTTTGTATGTTTCTTCAAAGGATATGCGAGAGTTTGGTGGAAACTTTTCTCTATTCTATTCTAACTGTTCTGGATATATGAAAAGCCCCAGTGCACAGTACAATAACACAAAGGGGCTTTGTTGGTGGGTGGGATTTCCTAGAGGATCATTTATATACAGGATTTTTGGAGTTTTGTTTGTGTATGGGTTGAATAATTTTGTTTTTATGTGAATTGTTATGATTCGGCTTTTTCTACCTCCTATATATGACTGTAGATTGATCTATAAATGTGGACATACATCGGGTGGAGTCCTGATGGCCTAATAAAATGATAATACCAAAAGTACATTCCTACAGGCAATGTCTCACATATCAACCTAAAATACCAAAAAGGATATATTGATGAAGAAGAACATGAGAAAAAAGGACCCAGATATATATTCAGATATTGGATTGGTTTTTATTTGAAATTTTTGATGCTTAATATTGTGTTTCCTTTTTTGATGTGGTATAGGATTTTGATATAGCATCGTCGTCAACATGACTCCTTGAATAATAAAAAAAAAAAAATGAAATCACAGTTTGGTAAAAGATTCACTTTCTAAAGGAGGATTGAGGTTTTTTTTTCTGTTTGTAAGTGACTCTTTTTAAGCCAAAAGGACATGGGGAAAAATTGCAATATGAATGTGGTAAAACATAAGAAGTTAAGTTTTCTGAAGCTTTAATGTATTAGTATGGAGCTCAATGATCTATATTTTTAGTAGATGTACAAAATAATATCTTCCGGTTTAGCTAGTGTAATGAATGTATTATAGCTTCAATGATTTAAGATAATTATTAAGTGCCAGTTACTAATATTCTACCCAAATAAATACAATTTTTGATTTAAAGTTTAGACTTCAAAGTCTTGTCCTTAAGTCAGTCAGCAAGTCCAGTGTATGAGTTAAATCCAATAAATTGTCTTTGACTTTCTAAAGCCATTATAAGGAATAAGAATACAATCTTTTGAATTAAATAAATTGCTGTGATATAAAGAATTGAATACTGGCAAACGTCATCTAGATTAAACTCAATGTGAAGTAATATTTTGAATTAATAATTTTTCTTTTATTAAGAAACTTACCTTAAAATAAGTAATTATCTTTACAACGAAAGAATTTATTGAAACATTCGCAACTTATTTTCATTTTGTCTTATTTTTATTGACCTTTTCACTCTTTTTGTTTAATTCTCTTAAAAATTAGTTTTTTTTTCATATACATTCATATCAAACTTAAATAATTGAATATAGGTACATAGTAAATACGGTTTTATTATTATTTATTTTGTTTTGTTGAAATAACTAAAGCCTTGTCCGAATTTCTTACAATTTATAGATTTTTGTTGGTTTTAATTTGATTTACACTAGTTTTTAATTATATCATAAGTAAAATTCATGTTTTATTAAATTTTATTTACAATCATTATTTTTTTAATAAATTAAGAAATATATAAATACAAAAAAATATACTGTTTATACAATATACATAAATGCATTTCCACTCTTCGTGAACTTGAATTGGTATATTTAAAACTATTATTAGCGTTTTCTTCCATTGACTGATTAATTGTTAAATACATGTATTTAATTTATTTTTTAAATTGTTTTTGTTATTAATTAAATTCACTAAGTGCATTTATTTAATTATTGTTTGTTGTTTGTTGTTTGTTGTTTGTTGTTTTTTTTTTTATTTTTTGTTAACAAAATATTATTGTTACTTCATTAAAAATTATGATACACTGCTGTTTATTGTAAAATTTAATTTTATTGATTAGTGTCCTTTTCAATTTGCTTATGTTGTTTCTATACAGAAGTGGAATATACCTGTTAATTTACTTGAAGTTAAATAAAAAAAGTTGGAACTATTTTGTGTATATGCTTTGCAAATTTTCTAAAACTATTAAAATAGTATTTTTTTAAATGGAAGCTTTTTTTAATCATTACTTCGTATTTATAAACAAAATGTTAATATGTAAGAATTCAAATTAATTTCTGTCTGATAACTAGAGAATCTTTTCAAAATACACTAGTTTACTGCCAAAACTGTTCTTTCGTTGCTTTTCAATTTTTGTGTTTAATTTGAAAATAGGTTTTATAAAATACAGTCTGTAACATATCTGTCATAAATTGTCAATTAGGTTAGAACCTTAACAGTGAAAATCTTTTTTTCTTTTACTAGACTTTTTCAATTGAAAATTTTGACTTTCGTTGCAGCCCAACTAATATCATGAAAATTCGTATTATTGCTGTTGAAAATTTCCTTTCAGAATCTATTTTTTTTCATAGTTTCTTACAAAATAATTTCATCAGATGTTAATTAAATGGTAAATTATAAACAATTATAATAAAACGTTAAGTCCATTTTAGGAAGTTACTTAGTCTAATTTATGATTTTCTCATTTAAAACAATTTTAGTATCTAACTATCTTTTTACATTATAAAATCATGAAATTGCAATTTAGTAGTTTGCTAAAACTGTCATTTTAATAAAAAAAAAAATAATCACTATTTAACTAGTTAGTAAAGGATTAAAATCCTGGAATGACCAGTGCCCTGTTTAACCAAACACATCTCACTTTTCACATTGCAAGTTTCTACTTTTACTTTGCATAATTACCTTTCACCAAAACGGGATGCTACCCACACTGATAACGTCCCATACCATCTGTCAATTTGTCTTGATTAAAAGTTTGAAGGTTTTTGTATTTTGTTAAAAAAGTTGTCAGTTAAATTATTCTTAAAAATTTTAAAATTACCAACAATATTTTGCATATAATGAAATAGTTTGATTTTGAAATTTATTTTTGTTAACAAAATTTTTAGTCGAAAACCAATTTTGACCAATTTTAGTAGCATTTCTTAAAAACGTTTATTTCTTGTATAAAAAAATACAAATTGGATGAATCAAATTAATTTGAAGTCAATATATTCTATTATTCACGAGATATCGAGAACCGAACATCAATTTTTACCAAATTTGCGTACTATTTTTTGTAGATTTTATTTTTTATATTAAAACGGACTGTTGGATTTTTACAAAAATTTATTGAATGTTAAAAATAATATTTTCTGTGAGATAAAATAAGTTTGAAGCCAAAATTTTGAATTTTTGAAAAGATATTTGACTCGAAAGTAAATTTTGAAAGTTTTAGTATTTTTTTTTTTAGGTTTTTATTTTTTGTAAGAAAACTGTCATTTCGATTTTTCTCAAAATTATACCGAATGTTGAAAACAATATTTCTTATAAATCATAATTAGTTTGAAGTCATAATCTCAAATTTTTAAGAAGATATTTGAATCGAAAATCAATTTTTACCAACTTTTATTATTTTTTTTTTTAGGTTTTTATTTTTGTAAAAAAAAACTGTGAATTTGATTTTTCTCAAAATTTTACCGAATGTTGAAAAAAATATTTCTTATAAGACAAAATTATTTGGAGCCTTAATCTCAACGTTTTGAAAAGATATTTGAGTCGAAAATCAATTTTTACCAGCTTTGAGTAATGTTTTGTTCAGGTTTTTACTTTTTGTAAAAAAAACTGTCAATTCGATATTTCTCAAAGTTTTACTGAATGTTGAAAACAATATTTTTTAAAAGATATTTGAGTCGAAAATCAGTTTTTACCAACTTTTAGTAATGTTTTTTTAGGTTTTTATTTTTTGTTAAAAAACTGTAACTTCAATTTTTCTCAAAATTTTACCAGACGGACGGACGTATGAACGTACGTACACACGCATGCACAGAAATCTCTCTGAAAATCTTTTATTTCGACTCCAGGAACTCTGAAACGTCGAGAAATGTCAAAATTTTCAATTCGACAAATCGGACCCATTACAATATGGGAAGTTAAAAATATATGAACAGTTTTGAAAATGGAGAAGAAAATAATTGTTAAAAAGACAATGGACATCGGTTTTTATTATTAATTTTGGCGAGTTTTCCAAAGAACATGAAGTTTGAATTTGAGGGTTAACGCGTTGATTCCTCTCAATTTCAAAAATGTCTGATTTTGTAGAGGTTTTTTAATCCGTCAACATCCTAACCATCCTTCAATGGTATTTGACAGTTTATAGCATAAAAACGTTTCTTTTGAAAAGCTGTTGTAAATAAAACGAAGAAGTATTAACCAAAGAGAAGAGAAACAATGAATTAACTTCAATATCGCTAATGATTTTTCGACAAAAGAGAGTTTTCGATTATCGAAAAGTACCATTGAGTTTTTTTTGTCTAAAATTGGAAATAAACTTCAAAGGAATATGTGTTTAAGTCTCTTGCAACAACTTTTGTGTATACTACGTTGGGTTGCGAATGGAGATCAATATCATACGGTGCTGCATCTATATGTACGCAAAAAGTAAGGAAACTGTCTGCAGAGTAGTTCATAGAGTGTCGAATATTATCATTGTTCAAAATTGTTTAGACATGGGCTTGCAATGACGATTTCTTTATGTAGGTGGATATGTTAACGGTACCATGCAATGCATAATAGATCTTAATAAGACCAAACTAAGATTTACTTTGCAAATTTTCAAAATAAAAAATAAACTGAAAGTTGAATTTTGAATTGGTGAAACACTTTTACTTTTCACTTTTAAAATAGAGTCTGAAAATGAAAAGTGCACTTTTCACATAAAATTTCATAGTGTTTCACAAAATTTGCAAAGTGCACTTTTCATTTTCAGGCTTTATTTTAAAAGTGAAAAATAAAAGTGGTTCACCAATTTAAAATTCAACTTTCAGTTAATTCGTATTTTTGAAAATTTGCAATAATATATTTTTGCAAACGTTCAAAGATAAAAGTGAAAAGTTTCGGGTGAGAAAGGCCCCAGTACTTTGATGATTATTTAGAAAATCGCAAACTAGTAAACTGCTAAGACCTTACAAAAGATTGTTTAAAATTTAGCTACACTGTAAATTAGATTATCAAAAACCAAAACACATTATTATAAAAACAAAAATAGGAACATAAAAGACTTATGTATTCTTACTCATAACGATTTTCATAATTTACTTACATAACTTACCAATTATTATTATTATTCTTAAATCTAATCAATAGTCGTTCAAAAAATCACATTTTATTTTCTTAAAAATTATAGACTCCAAAATCTCTTTTGCTTTTTTAATTCCATTTTTGTTTTGTTATTGACAAAAATCAATATTTTAAATTAGTCCTCGTTTCTCTTACATTATTAATCACCTAAAGGACCAAAAATATCCTATTGACGATGGCAGACATAACACAAACATCATCCAACTTATGACGCAATCATCCACTAGGAACAATTGTAATGTTGTAATTGCATGATGTACAAATGTTTTGCTGCTGCTGATGGAGGTGAAAGTCGACGCTGCCACCGTCAGTTTTCGTTTTCGATAACAATGCAATGATGATGCAAAATTGTTGGTAGTACTTGTTGTTGTTGTAGTAGTACTGTTGCCATGCTGCATTGCGGCAGGATGTTCGCCGTTTATAACATGCACCACAACGCTGTCGGAATCTGCACGTAAAAATATACACAAATAAAATTTTAAAAAAAGCTACAAACAAAAGTTTAAGAGTAGAAACAAGTTTACTACAAAATTAAAAAAAAAAAAAAACAAAAATTAAATTATTTCTACATGTGTAAAAAAGTGAACCACTTAATTTCTATTTTCAAAAGGATATTTTTCATTTTCATTTTCATTCGCTGCATCAGCAGAAACATCGGGTTCTTTTTTCTTTTATTTCTAGCTCGATAGCTAGTTTCTGTGTTGTTTCATGTGCAGAATTTTCCATTCATCGCAGAATAAGCAAAGTTACTTTAGTTTTTCTCATATCTCTTCTCAAAAAATTACAGAAACAAAAACATGAAAATAAAAATAAAAATTATTTGAAAGGACGAAAAAGAAGAGCTCGCTTTTACAGGACAAACGTAACGTGAATGTAATCTTGTGAACAAAAATGTTGTTTCTTTATGAATAAGAATATGTGAATATTCTGAATGTATGTGTGTGTGTTCAACACGACTATACTAGTTGGCGTTTTTGTAGTTTTTTTTTCTGTACTATTTGCCGATGTCCTAGAAGGGATGGTGGAAGTTTGTTCAACATTTTTACACCAGGAGAGGTTTCCTAGATCCTTTGCATCCATCGGCCGTCATTGAAAAGGTGAATTTTCATAAAAAAAGAAACAGGTAGAATTTGAATGTCAGCAATGTTTTTTGTATGTTACTTAAATTCAAATGGGCTTTTGAAGGTTACTTTTTCTAAAGCTACCGACAAGGTCATCGGAGAAATACACATTCACATTGAATCTGAGAATGAAAAAAGGACTATGTAATGAAAAGTTTAAGGATACAATTTCAACATTGAAAATAGAGAACTTTCAAAAGAACTTGAATTGATTAGGATATTCAATATGTATAAATGGTAAGTGATTTTGAGTATAGACTATAAAATCTAGATAAAGCTAAAGGATAATATGGATGCTGCTAGGAAAAAATGTTTTCTGTAATGTAACTTCTTTGAAAGTCAATATTGTAGCGATCAGCAGATGAAGTGATTTTAGTTTACTCAAAAGGAAGGAAGAAAAGACTTGTTGGAACCCTTTTTAGTTGCAATTTAATTAATTTGTTTTTTTTTTTCTTCAAACATTTCCTGGATGCCAAGAAATGTAAAGCTTAAGTGACAAAATCTGAATATTAAACGATCCATATAAGCTGAATAAGAAATCTCAGAGAGCTTGTGTCGCTTTGTGGGTAAGTAGATAGGTACCTACATCAAAGATAAAATCCTCCGAACGCAGAATCACGTTCTTTTCGTGTCATCGCGACTGTAGCAGTCGTAGTCTTCGTCGTCTTTATCGTCTTCGTCGTTGTCAGCAAAGAAACATTCCATGTTGACAAAATGTATAAACTTACTTAAGTTAAGATAACAAGGATCTCTTCACATATGCGCAGGTACATTCGTATAGGTATACATATCCTTACCTTTATGTGTCTAGTGTATGCCACTTCAAATGTACCTTGTCCTTTTTAGTTTTATGAAAAGTGGGTAAAGTAGGTACATTTGAAAAAAAAAAGAAAACACACGCCAAGTATTTATATATGTATGTATGTATATACCTTTACCTCGTTTTCTCTTCTATTAGACTCTTGCATAGTTAGAGAGAAGTCAACAATGCTATAGAGCTTATATTGTAGGGCAACAAAACACACTTTATTTGGAAAATAAAAAAATATAAATACGAATAAAAACAGGACGAAAAAAGGATTCCCGTGTTTACTGTATGTACCCCTTACATAGGTTATATATATTTCACCTATTCATTTGAATGTTAGCAGGATTACTATTTGTTTTAGTATGTAGCTGCTTTGTGTGCTTCATAATACACTCCACAGCGAGTGAATATATACAACATACCAACAAACACATGCATAGAACACCCATCATCTTTACACAGGGACCAACTATGTGGTCTACATTTTGGTTTAGTATTACTGACCCAGTTATTCTAGGTGATTTATTGTTTCACACAATAAGCCCTCTTCTGTAATATCACGAAGGCAAGAAGCTTAAATATCTCCCTTATATTATTAGAAGAAGGTGGCAGCCGTGGTGTGTATATTTATGGAGAATAAATAGAACATCGCGTAAATGTTGTGACTTGTGACTATGTGAGAATGCGGGTTAAGGAAGCTCTATAGAAAAGGACATTTCTACAAATCCAAGTGATAAAAGGTAGTTGGATTGGGAATGTGTTAAAAGCAGTGTTGTTATGATTTTGTCTGAAGCTTCTTTCATTTGGTTTGAAATTTTATAATCAAAGGCATGTTTTTTTTATATTTGCACATTATTTCGTCATAAGTTGTAAGTTATAACAGAAAATAACACCAGCGATGAGATCAAACGAAGAAAGTAAATGAGTAGTAAGGCCTTCTCTCGAGCAACTAAAGGATCGCTATATAAGACCCTAATCATTTTCGCCCTCCTTTAAAGGTGCAAGCTTGGACGGACTTTGAAAAAAGCGAATTAAAGCACCTTGGGTCGGAACCTCACCCCACTTGGAGTGCGCAACTAAAGACATCTACCTAGAGACCGAGCTAAATGGACCAGTTTATTGCGTGAATTCCTAGTTCACACAGGACTGTAGTTACAACCTTATGTTCGTAATTAAGCTGTAAAACATTGTAAAACTTCTTATTATAGACAACATTATAGAATGATGATAAGTGAAATTCTCGATTAATAACCTAAACTAAAAATTAAAAAGGTTAAGAAGTTTAAAATGTCGGAAGTTTAAAATTTTGTTAATCATCCACTTTATAGGAGAAGATTAACAATAAAATAGTGTCTTAAGTCACATTCTTATATTTAATTAAGTTTCCGATTTATTTTTATCAAATATAGGTCCGTCAAATAACTTCTTTTTTTTGAAAATGCTATAAAAACATCGAGTGTAGCTTCCGCTGTGTGGCACGTAGCGCCATCCTGTTAAAACCAAATGTTGCCAATATCCTCCTCTCAATTTTGTGAACAAAAATTCGTTCAACATGGCCCGATAACGATTGCCATTGACTGTAACGGCCACTATTGGCTCATTTTCAAAGAAAAATGCCCAATTATGCCTCAAGACCGAAATCCGCACCAAACAATGATTCGTTTTGGGTGTATCGGCTTTTCAATGGATGCGTGCGGGTTTTCTGTGCCCCAAATGTGACAATTTTGCATGTTTACATACCTGCCAAGATCAAAATGGGCTTCATCTTAAAAGATGATTATTTTGGCAAAATCGGCATCTTCTCTAAGCGTCGTTCCCAGCGTTTTGTTCAAGCGTATACACAACCATATTCGTTCAGCAGAAGGTTAAAACTAATTATCTGTCAAATCAGACATGAGCTAAGTGTAAAATGCACGACTGGGTCGCACGAACTTGCTCCTGTATTCAAAGAGTCTGTTTACAAAATTACCTATGTTTATAAGATTTAAAAATATACCTGTAAAATAAGTTTGTCCTCAAAGATATAAATGCCATTTGATTTGTCGAAAAAACCTCCATTTTTCAATTTTTTTGGGAGGGGGTTACATTTAATACAGTTAAAATAATTAAAAACAAACTAATTTAAGATTCAAAATTTTACCTGAAAAATAAGTTTGTCTTCAAAAATTAAAATGCCATTTTATAAATCAAGAAATCCTTGATTTTTCAATTTTTTTTTTCGAAAATCGTTAGAGCGGTTTTTTTTTTAAATTAATTTTTCATATATAAAATTTTTCAATTTTGTTCTAAAAATATTTTTGATATGTAGTTATTTAGTGATTATAAATATACACTCTACATTTGAATTTCGTAAAAAAATGTTGACCCGTTTTTGAGATATAGAATTTTGAAAATAAAAAATTCAATATTTTTTTAAAAATCCAATCAAAAAAATTGCACTTTTGGTAATCAAATATTGTTAAGGCAATATAAGAGCTTGTTCAAAAAAAAAAATATTGAAATCAGTTCGTAAGTTGCTGAGAAAATTAAAAAACAAAATAACGGTTCTATGAGCGGTACCTTTCCTGAGCAATACAAAAATATGTTTTTCTTATTAAAAGAAGCCAATTTAAAAAATAAAATTTTAGAGAAAATTTAAAAAAAATCTATCGGTTTGTTTTTGAGAAAATTCTTATTTTCGTTTTTTGACCAAAAAAATTGTATGGGGGCCACTGTTAGTTTTGATCTTAAAAAAAAATGAAAAAAACGCCTAACGCGAATCTGCTCAAAACCTTAACTTCCAAGTTTCAACTCAATCGACCCACTGGTTTAGGCTGTAGGAACGTGGACAGACAGACGAAACAGACCGGACGGAATAGCGGGACCCACTTTTTTCGACTTCTCTACAATCGTAATGTCATGTTTGATTAAAATCTCGAGTTCGAAATTTTGCACTAATGCAAAACTTGCCATATATGTATGTAGTTCCTTTATGTCGCAAGTAAGAACGTTAGATGGCGGACCCATTATATTAAAAAAAGACCGCTGTTAAAATTTTCTGAAAAATGCATGATTAAACGCAATTGACTTTGTCAAATTACATTTTTGGACCCAGAAGTTTGAAATAAAGAAGTTTTTTCAATAATTAGAAAATACTATTAAATATGCCAGTGATAGAGTGTGGGGATTAAAAGAAGAAGGAGTGCTAAAAACGAGATGTCTATATACATTGGTTTTAAATTCTTACACAGAAACAGCGAAAGATGGAGCATGGTAAGGTATTTGATATTCGCATAGTACGGTTAAAAAAAGGAATCTCTGTACTCCACAGTACGCTGAAGTTGGGCTCAAAGGTAAATGGACATTCCAAGAAGTACGGTTGAACTGTTTTGGTGTAGGAATGCAACTGGCTATTATCTATACCTATCCATAAGTTGTTAGGTCGAAAATTATACCATATAACACCCCCCTGCCATCAGAAATCTTCTTTTTGGTAAAGAAAAAGAGTTGCGCGAATATTATAGAAGATAGAAATGTGAAACAACATTTCTCAAATAACAACGCTGTTCATTTGTATAAGATTAAAGGGGTACGGAATTCAAACTATAAAAGTAGAGTACCTAAGCCGTATATAAAAGTTCGTTATATGTTCATTTTATTACTACTTAAATTGGGACGAACGAGCGCAGTTATTCTTTAAGAAATATTCTTCTATTTATCTGTGATGTACCTCTAGTAACTTTCCTACATTCCTTACTTATTATTTATTCTACACATGAATGATATACGAATGCAAAGGATAATGATTTAATTTCTAATATTTCAATGTCAAAACTAAGGACATACACTCTTTTTGACACCAACATTAAGAAAAATAACATTGTTTCCTCCATAAACATATGTGGAAGATATTTTTCATAATGTTTAATGCATTTCCATATCGTAGCGTGACGGCGCGGCGTGGCAGAGGCGGAGGCGTTGGCCCCCCTTTTCTGTCACAAATTTCTCTGTCTGTCTTAAGAAAAAAAAAAAGTAACAAAAATAAAACTACCAACAACATATTTTTATTTTACACTTACCTGAACTACTCGGCGAACAGGTATAGTTGCCAGAATCAGCTGGCGTTGCTTTTGCTATCAATAATTTACTCGTCCGAGTCTGTCGTTCTGTTATAACGTTGATGCCACCACGTTGAGAATAATTCATGACACGTTTTCCTTTGTACCAATAAATAAATGACGGCGGTATTGGTGATTGCATCGCCAGGCATGTCAGATTTATATCACTGCCACTTTTTATAAAAAGTTCTGAGTTGCCAAGGATTTTCGCACGTGATACTATCAACAAAAATAAATAACAAAAACAAAAATGAACAAGTGCAAACAAAAACAACAAAATTAAAAGAGAAAAAGGGGAAGGAAAAAGGGAATATAAAATTTTGTAAACTTTTATTAAATAATGATGGAAGAGTAGAGCTGCTGAATTTATGGTTTTACTTTTTGTAGCACAAATATTTTTATAAACGTACTTACATACATAACATACATATTATATGTGTGGATGCATGCGTATATAAATAGATATGTGCCATAATTGAACAAGGATCAAACTGCATCATATGAGTATGTATAGCTCCTTATAAAAAAAAGAGCTTAAAAAGCACTAAAAGTGCACGCGCAAGAATGAATTTACGTGAAATTTCTGCTCGTATTTATGTGTATGATGAGGAGAAAGGAAGTGTTGCAAGGATGTTTGTAAGGAATGAAGATTAAGTGATATTTAACTGAACATACTCAAAAGTTGAAGGTAGTTGGTATGTTGGTATACATTAGGGTGGTTCAAAAGAAATCAATTTTTGTTTCTACAATTTAGGGTCACCTACAAATTTGAAAATTTAAGGTCAAAGAACGGAAGTCTACAAACTACTATACTTTTTAAGGAAACACTATTTTGAGATAGAAAATTTTAGGATACAGCATCATAAGACATTGTATTTGTAAGTTTTGATGTACAGTGCATCATAGAGAATTTTGAATCGTCCGCCCCTTTTAAAAACATAAGTCAATACAATAATCGTTTTGAAATGCTGCTGAAAAATACTGACTTCAACCCTTTATAGCCTGACAGTTCAGTAACAAACCGAATAAATTCTTATAAAATAACTATTGAATAAATGTATTTAGTTTATTGAAATCATTAAAACAATAATATAATATACTGATGTTCAACTTATTTGTTCAGTTATTTGTTTGAAGTGGAGTTTCAGATTTTGCTTTTAAAATTGAACCTGAAACAGGACTTGAAAATGTTGTTCCTTTTGGAGGAACCCAATATATTAGCATTTTCTTAAAAAATTATTACCAATGTGTCAAAATTATCAACTTTATTTTGACAATTATTTAACTTCTTTACCCTTATGGCTAAGGATTGTATTTAAGTCTTGAAAATTGAAAATTGCCAACTGACAAGGAGTTAATGAAGAAAGAACGTGAATTTTCCGTCGAATACGTGTCTGACATGTATGGTATTGATGTGTCAAATGTTATATGGAAGGACAACAAAGTTGTAATGATCTAATCATCTTTTGCTGGTGAATTGCCCATATCCGAGGTCATAGGTTACGATGAGGCTAACAAAAAATAAATCAACATTGACGTATTTTTTGTCGTTGAAGGTATAAACCATACGAAGTCTATTCAAAAAGTACCCGAAATTTCAAGGGTCTGGAGAGTCCGAAGGTCAAATTTTTTTTTTTTATTGTGTTGGTATACATGCCCCTATGATGCATGTCAGCTATATTCTCTGTTTACTTTGTCTGTGGGAGTGGCTAAGGTGCGACGTGTTTTTATAAGCTCTGCTATGAAAAAAAACAAGTGTTTACGAGTGGTATAAGCGATTCCAAGATGGCCGCGAACACGTTGAAGATGACGAACGCTCCGGTCGACCCAGCACGTCAATAAATCGATGAAAATGTGAAAAAAGTGGAAAAAATGGTTATGAATGATCGCCGAATCACAATTAGAGAAGTTGCTGATGAAGTTGGCATATCAATGGCTCATCTCATAACATTTTTTCAAATGTTATGGGCATGAAACGACAAGCAAAATTCATTCCAAAACTGCCGAATTTTGAAAAAAAAAAATCGCATGAGCATCGCTCAGGAGCTGTTAAATGACGTCAAGTTTGCTTAATAGGGTCATAACTGATGATGAAACATGGGTGAACGGCTATGATGTCGAAACCAAAGCACAATCGTCCACCTGGAAGCATCCTACGTCACCATGAGCGAAAAAAGCACGTCAAGTTCGGTCGAATATGAAGGCTTTGCTTACTGTTTTCTTCCATTATAATGGCATAGTGCATCAAGAGTTCTTACCACAAGGTCGTACAGTTAATAAGGAGTATTACTTTCAAGTGATGCGAAGTTTGCGTGAAGCAATCCGAAAAAAACGCTCGGATTTTTGGCTTTTGCACCACGATAACGCACCTGCTCACTCGTCGTTGCTTGGTCGCAATTTTCTGGCCAAAAACAATACCGTAGTCATGCCCCAACCTCCATATTCACCAGATATGGCTCCGTGTGACTTTTTCCTTTTTCCAAAGTTGAAGAGACCCATGAAAGGACGGCGTTTTTCCTCGATTGAAGAAATAAAGGCCGAATCGCTGAGAATGCTCAAGGACATATCGAAAACTGAATATCAAGAGTGCTTCGGAGATTGGAAAAAACGCTGGCATAAGTGTATTATATCTGGGGGGAACTACTTTGAAGGGGACCACATCGATGTAAACGAATAAATAAATATTTTTTTGAAAAAACGAAAAACTTTTTGAACAGACCTCGTATGGTTGGTGTAGACCTAATATATAGCATAATAGGGCACAAAATTAGGATACGAAGCAAAAGATGGCAAGTGCAAAGATAGAAATTTCTTGGCTTTTATATAGAAGAGTCAGAAAGGAAAAAAACCTTACCGACGAACATTTATTTTCAGCTTATTTTCGACTTGAGGTAGGAGAGACTTTATGCAAGCTGGCCCTGAAGCCAAAATAAACAATAAAAGATCAATTGAAAACGATATTCAAGCCAAGAAAACATAAGGGCCCTCGAATCCCGTTCCTTCTTTGGCAGTACGACAAGTTCAAATCGGGCACTGGCCAATTTGGATGGAAAAAAGGATAAGCTGCAAGTTTTCAAAATGTACCGGAGTTAAACAAACAATTGTATGAAAAATGCTGTGTAGCATTATGCACTCAAGGTGTTATTAGTACCCTTTATATTTTTATTTATGAACAAAGTGCGAGCGTTATTAAAATAGGGAAGGATTCAAGGAAGATACCGGTGCACATTGGTCTTAAAGTTCTGAACATCAAAATGGGAGTGAAAAACAGAGTTGGCCAAAGCATTCCACATTCTCGATGTGCGATTTAAGAAAGAATCTCTATACTTGACAGTACGCCCGAAAAACTGATGAGCATTCCTGAAAGATTATTACTGCTGAATCGTTTAAGGGGTGGAATGCAACTGGCTTATTCGACAGAACATTGTTTGTAAAAATATTAATAAAATAACGAAAGGCGTGAAACATTGCGGCGTTGTTCTAGCGATGTAAATGTTTCGATTATAGTTCTATCGCCTATCATTTTTAAAGCCCTTTTTTGTTATAATAAACATAATAACTGTTTTCGATCTTTCCACACAACAGCAATTTACAGAAATGTAACGCACCCTTAAATATTAAATAAACTTTGAATAACATGGTACCCGTGGCATGGTGGTTAGTACGTTGGGTTTTCATGTAAGAGGTCTTGGGTTCGATCCTTGCCTGTGCCACCTAAAGTTTTTTTTCACGGGTATCGCCTCTTGCGAGGAATTGACAAATCTCCAAGAGTAACTTTTGTCATGAAAAGTGCTTTCTCAAATTAGCCGTTCGGATTCGGCATATAAACTGTAGGTTTATATGCCTCCAACCCTGCAATAACATACATTTTTTGAAATTCTGAAAAATAAGTGTTTTTTTATTATCCAATACCTATCGTTTTTCAAAAAAAAAGTAATATTTTTTTGATCTTTGGCTATAAAGGGTTAAAATAAAAACTTCCGGCTAACTTGACTCATTTTAAACATTTTTCTAAGGATGATCATCATTTTTAAATGAAGCACTAAAATACCATAACTCAGCTTTTAATCAACTTTGTCTCCAATTTGTATTTATAAAAGACCTTTCTGGCCTTAGTATTTCTAAAAAAAATATCTATTTACAAACAAAAACATGTATAGGCACTTTCCAGTTGATTTTCCAAATGGCACAAGAAACCAACATTTTAAGGCAGAAAGAATAAAAACAATGTTTTATAGGAAGCGCCCTTGTGTTTTTTTACAACAATGTATGCGAAAATATTTAAATTGACATACCTACATACAAAATTTATTGAAATTAGTTATACTGATATTTATTCTTTTTATATGTTAAATATTTTGCTTTCATAATTCTCTTTTTGAAAACAATTTGAAGTTTTGCAAATTCAACTACTCAGGTAATAAGAAGAAAATTGTCATACAAAGATTTTGGAATTTAAATTGAAAACTGGAAAAAAGGATTATGAACAATTTTACATAAACTTTCGATATATTTGCTCGGATTTACCTACATTTCAAAGATAGATTACTTATGACTAGGGCAACCAAAAATATGTCCTAAAAAACTAGTTTTAAGCGCTTATAATATACCCTTAAAAATCAAATATATGCCCTCACAATATGCTCAATAAATGTAAAAGTTGTTTATAAGAGGCGTTATTTGCTTCACGAAATTAATTAATAAGAACAATACCAATCAAAAAAAGAAAAATCAAAACTCTTCTTTTTCACTCAAACTTTTTGAAGATAAATAAAACATCCAAAAAATTGGTTTTATGGCGAATAGTTCAAATTCGCACACATATATTATTTAAGAAAGAAAAAAAAAACGAAGTTAACAAAGCAGATTCTTTTTTTAATTGAAAGAATTTTCGTAATGTCAGCGATCAGTAAGAAAATTTATTGCAAATTTTTGTTGGAGTAAATATGTAACATTTGCCTCAAATTTTTGAAAATGAAGCTTTGTCTGTTTGATCGAAAAACACTTTTATAAAAGCTCCGTTCAACGTCAACAGAAGTGATCGGAGCGTATTTGAATGCTAAAACTTCAGCAATTGTATAGTCTTTAACTGCTATGGATTTCTCTCCTGACAAAGCCATTGCAATTATTTTTAGTTTTTCAAAGCCAGAATTTTTTTCTATTACATTTTCTATTTTTTTCTTCACTGATTTCGCAGCCTTGCTGTTAATGCTGTAGATTGTCTTCACAGTATCACTTATAATTTGTGTGCTGGAGTTGAGCGATAAACCACGTGATTCAAGTTTTGAAATTGATGTTACTAGAAACCCATAGCTTGATGCCAAAAAAATTAAGTCGGCTTTCAAATCTGTTTTTTTAAGAAGATCGTTACAAACTTTTACTGATGCAGCTTCCTCGTTGTCAAAAACATCAAAAATCCGAACAATCTTTTCAAAATGCTTGGCGTAGAAGTTAACCGCTTCGAGCCATGTCCCCCATCGCGTTATGATTGGTTGTGGAGGAAGTTCCAGTCCAGGTTCTATGTCTCTAAAAGTTTTCACTCTGGATGGAGCTCTAATTTTTTTTTCTGATTTTTTGTTTCGACCTCTTGGTCTTGTTAATGCTTTATTTTTATTGCTTGTCTTTACAAAAAAAAAAAGGAAAAATATGCAATAATATGCCTTTTGAAAGCAAAAATGCAAAAATATGCATTTTCAGTGAAATATGCAAAAATATGCCCTAACAGATGACGTTTAAAAGGCGAAGATTTCAATGAAACGCACTTCTATCACAGTCTCGTAATAATAGCGATGTTAACAAAAAATATGTTCGAACATATTTTTGGTTGCCCTACTTATGACATGAGCAATTATTTTCTGTTATTTTTTTAGAATTTCACTAATCCTAAAAAGAATCCTTTTCAATTAAAAAAGGACTAATACATATATTTATTTTCGTTATTCCTCTTTCACTTGGCTTAATTTTTATATTCTTCAATTACTATTGACTACTGATGACTATCAAATAGTCTTCTCTTATCCTTTTAATCCATAAAAATAAAAAAAGGGCGATCTGAAACAAATTACTCAAGTCATCAATTTTAAAGCTCAGCTCTATTATCCTTTCATCCTTTATTTCTTTCGATATTAAAAACTAGGTATGTATTTGTGTTATAATATAAGTATAGGTACTATGCTCAAACACAAACAAAAATAACAAACACAAAAAAAGACAGACAATGACGTTTTAATAAATCTTTTCTTAAATCACTCTACCGATGTTCATTATATTGTGCTCTTCAATCCCAAAGGCTTTTCAGGATAGATACTTACACATACACTCATATATTTATACGAAAAATGACAGGAGAAAAAAAGTTAACTCCTTTGGTTTTAATCCTCCAATGCAATGACAACGGAGATTTCCTTGTTCTCTGATGATGGAAAAGTATACAATTTTATCGATTTTGAACTGATTTATCCCTCTGCCCTTTTCTTTTCTTTTCTTTTTTTTTTTTTGACCAATAAAATGTTGGGGGTATAACAGTTATAATATGGTTTTTTGTTGTTTTTCCAACTCAAGAGAAAAGTGCATTCTCTTTAAGGGAATAATATTTAAGATACTTAAAAAAGAATTAAACAAGACTTAGTTCGGAATTTGTTTTTAGGTGGAAATTAACTTTATCGCATAATTATGAAAAAACATTTGTGTCACATTTCTAAAAATTGAAATTCAGATTCAAGCTTACAACTTCCCACTGGAAAAAGTTAAAATTCTATTCCTTTCACAACAGAAAGTAGGTTTAAAATTAAAATAATTTTGAGCCCCATGGAGACCTATAGAAATTTCTTGTTTTCAATTTTCTAAAACTTTATTTATGAAAAAAAAATTCGAAAAAATTTAAAACTTACCAACAACATTTAGTCGAAAGCCTTGACTTATTTTTGGTTCTGTTGAAACCTGACACTCATACGTTCCAGAATCTCTTGGCTGTGGCGATGATATTCTTAAAGTCCATTCATCCGATCCTTCTGTATGCAACGACTGAAATCTCTGGTCATTCGTGTATGTTAGAATACCAACTGTTAAGATATGTAGGTCTCTTTTTCGTATCCACGAAACCTGTCAGATAAATATATATTTGAGTAAAAATGTTCCTCAAACTTATTTTATTATTTCAAACATACATACATATATCTACACATATGCAGATGTATGTATTATATAAAAACGACATGAGGATATAAAGTCGAAAGAAAGAAAGTTTTTGAGTAAACGGGTGTGTGCAGTAAAAGTTTATCATAAGTTTGTATTTTTTCCTTTTTTTGATTTTTGGTTGAAAATAAATCCTTGGAACTAGATTTAAAGATAAATTTCTTAAGAAATATTCAATGTTGGATTTTCTTTTTTTTTATTTCAATAGATTTTTCTTTTTTTTTGATTTTTCAATTTCATGCAACATGACAAAATTTTTCAAGCATGAAATACTAGAGAAACAGATGTGAGTAATGATAACTATGATGGTTAGTTGAATACAGTTTATTCGAAAAGAATCCTAACGATGTATAGAACGACTCTCTAAGAGTCAACACAATATTATGCCTTGGCCTGAAATTGAATTGGTCATAGATACTCATAATTTTCCATTTTTGATTAACATGTCAAAATCATAATGTATTGTTCTACCCAATAAAATCAACAAGTGTGGAAAGTTTTATTTGAGGTGATAAGGGAGGAAAAATCCTAAGATTTTTAAAAACATTACAAAAAGAAGTAAGTAAAAAATCTTATAAATATTTGATACACATATCTGCAAAGAGTGTATCTTTAATTCTTGTATGCGAATTTTCATACACAAAAATGAATGTTGTTTGATTTATAGGCTTATTTTATTTGTAAACTATAAATAAATCAGTAATACAAGTGACAACCAAACACTATACTTACGAATATAATTTACCTTGAATCTATTTTTTAAAGTTTGTGTCGGTGGAGTCATTGCTTCAATTTATTTTGTTATTGATTTTTAACTTTCGTTTTTCATTCGCATTAAAATATTCATGCGGAACTACAGGTCGACAAGTTTAAAGTTTATCTCTGTGTCGAATTTTTCGCAACCCTTGCACGATCAAGTTATTGGACCAATCATAATGTTGATATATTGGTAAAAATAGAATTTGTAATGTCACACGTATTTGATGAATTCTGATCAAATCACTTTTAAATGGAATTTTCTACTGGAACCAATGTACCATATAAGGGTTTCCTGAAAGAATATCTTATCCCAGTTGATTCTTTAAGCATCAATTTAAGAGTAAAAATGTAAGACTTTCGTAGTGTGTTGTATAAGTTTTATATACAGATGAAAGTCAAATGTTTAAAATGTCTTTTCGACAGATGCTTATTTATTTAAAATCAATTTTTTGGATCAATTTCTTAATTTTGGTACACATTGTTGTGGAGATAACCACAAGAGAGATTGGGAACGATGATACATTGGGTCAAGTGGAGACTAAGTATTACACAGAGCAAATATCGAACACGAACACGACCTCAAGTACGCTGCCAACAATCAATTGTTTTTTTTGCATCTACTAACTGTCCCCTTCATTTCTGATTTTGAAACTCTATACACACCTTAATATTTGTACAATTAGCTGACTTATTTATTTATATAAAGGGTGATTTTTTAGATATTATCTTTTTGGCCACACTGGTTTAAACAGCTGACGCACGTTTCGTGTTTTGTTTCACTGTCAAAGAAAGTTCATCGCTCGCTTCTCCCAGCGAGCGACGAAGCTCATTTTTGGCTCAATGGGTACGTAAATAACCAGAATTGTCACTACTGTCAAGTTAACACTACATTTTTCGAAATTTGAAAAACTGAGTAGGTATGCAGTTAATTGTAGCTTTTTTGTTGTAAATTAATTGTGGAAAGAAAAAAATTCCAAACAATTTGTTTACTTTCATTTTTAAAAAAGGGGATATGTAGTGAATGTGTAAAGTTAGCCCCCCTTTCCTATTTTGGAAAGTTGTCCCGGTTTGTTCCGCATTGTTCCAAAGTTTTTTTTTGAAAACACCCAAAAATGGGGGTCTAAGACCCAAAAAACTGTTTTTGACCTATCCCCCCCCCTTTTCGGAAATCGATTTTTTGAAAATTGTTCCAGGTTGTTCTGAATATTGTTCCAAATTTTTGGGCCTCTATGATCAAAATTTTAAAAGATATGGGCAAAATTTGAAAACATTCTAGCCCCTCTTTTTCGAAATTTCAACTTTTTATATTTTTTTTAGATTCTAAAAAGTGTTTTAAAAAAAAAATAAAAGTCGTGAAATGTATATTTTAAAAGATATTGCCCCCGATTTTTTTTTTTCAAAAATGCAAAATACGTCTCCCCATTTTTTTGTTTTGTGTTTTTAAGCCTACATATTAATAAAACGCAATTGAACAAATGTACAGCAACCAAAACTTGGCTTATAACCTATTATTTACGCTGATGATCGATCTTTAAAAAAAATCTAGATGTCTTTTAGTTTTGTAAAAATTATTTTAGCTCCCCCTTTTCAAAAATCAAAAACCGTACTTCCCCCAGTTCGGGCCCAAACTTCATCCAAAACCATAAGGAAATATAGCTAAAGGCGCACATAAACGAAAAAAATTATATTTCCCCTCCCTTGAAAAAAAAGTTCCAAAGTTTCATTCAAATATGTTCAAAAATAAAGATATTAAGTCCAAATAAAACTTAACAGTGTACCATTCTATTAATAATATTCTGGCCCCCCTTTCCGAAATTAAAAATTCCAAAACTTGTTCCCAATTGTTCCGGGGCTCTTCTAAATTGTTCCAGAGATTCGTTTCTTAAATTGATTTTTAATATAAAAAATTTACAAAATATGTTTTTTCGGCTTCAAATCTTTTATTGAATATTTTTGAATGAATCTTTGGAACGATTTGATCAGAGTGATTATGCATTGCATCGTTACATTTTCGAATATCCTTGTTCTATGCATGGACTCACGGTGCCAAGTTAGCACTACATACCTCCTTTTTTAAAAAAATGAAAGTAAACAAAATTTTTGGAATTTTTTTTCTTTCCACAACTAATTTTAAACAAATAACTGTCAATTAATTGCGTACTTAACTTAACAAAATCAAAAAGTGTAGTGCTAACTTGACATCAACCTGCTACATGACATCATTGGCCCATACTTCTTCAAAGATGATGCGAATCGTAACGTAACTGTGAATGGTGAGCTCTACCGTGACATGATATCCAACTTTTTTTGGCCAAAATGCAAGAGCTTGACTTGCATGACATGTGGTTTCAACAAGACGGTGCCACATGCTACACCAGCACGCGCAACAATGGACTTATTGAGAGGCGAGCTCGGTGAACATTTTATTTCACGTTCGGGACCGGTCAATTGACCGCATAGATTGTGCAATTTAAGGCCTTTAGACTATTTTTTGTGGGGCTATGTTAAAGCTCATGTCTATACAGGTAAGCCCACTTCAATTGACGCATTGGAAGATAACATTGAAGTATTTATTCGTGAGATACTGGCCGCAATGTTGGAAATAGTATGCCAAAATTGGACTAAGCGGATGGACCATTTGAGGCGCAGTCAAGGTCAACATTTGCATGAAATAATCTTCAAACATTAAATTATACGGACCGTACTATCGAATCAAATAAAGATTTCATGCATTTTTCTGAATTTTATGTGTTTTTCTTTGAAAAACTTTTTATTGGTTGTTTTAAATTTAATTTAATTTATTTTAAATTAAATAAATTTGCAGTAAATTGACTTCCCAATAAAACACGACTGAAATTATCTCTCTTTTTTCTTCGGCGTAAGGTGTGTCTGGGTGAATTTTGTACTTTATGACGAAGTAATATTTATCATTGAGTATGTTATTTAAATAATACATATAATTTTTAAGTTTTTCGAAGAAACTTAAAATTTTTTTATAGTCAATTGTTATAAATTATAAGTTTTTATTTTAATATACTTTGCTGCTTTATATCAACCAGAGCTGAAATAAAACAACGAAAACTCGTATGTTTGATTTTATTCAATTTTCCGATTTTTTATCAACCACTTTTCACTCCTCACTTTCCAATTTTGCACTTTTACTTTGCAAATTACTTTTCACCATACGCGAAATTGCAAAGAGGAAATCAAGGGATTGAAAAGTTTTAGTCTTTGCAAAATACGTTTCACCAAATTCAAATTTGCAAAGTGCAAAGTGTTTTCTGAAAAGTGGAAAGTTTTGTTATTTTGCAAAGTATTTTTTCTTTCTGTTTTACTAAACAATAAACTTTTCAAATTATATTAAGAATTTTGAAAAGCTTTTCAGTAATATGCAAAGAGAAATTTTCATTTGCAAATAAGAGGATGTTTTGAAAGTTGTCGAAAACTAATAAAAAAATATACGAACCGTTTTGAAAATGAAGAATTAAATAATAGTTAACAAGACAATATTTTATTTTTGTTTTTTAATGTTGACGGATTTACCAAAGAACTTGAATTTTGAATTTAAGGTTTAACGCGTTGATTCATCTCTCAATTCCAAAAATGTTTGGTTTAGTGGAGGTTTTTTAATGGAACTCGACAGTTTATAGGAAAAGCAAAACATTTTCTTTGAAAAGCTATAATTGTTAAATAATTTATACAAAATTTATCGTTTGGCAAAATATTTTGAAAACGAAGAAGCTAATGATAGTGACCAAATAGTAGCAAAATTTAAATTTAACTTCGATATCGTAAATGAATTTTAACAATAGACAGATTCAATGCAGGGATGCTAAAGAATTCTGGAAAAATGTACGAATTTTAGGTAACCGAAACAGATCGAATGTTTTTCCAATCAGTATCGACATGATGGGCTCATATTTCGCAAAACTTACAAAAGTAGATATTAACAAATCTTACATATGTTTTGCGTATCCTTTCATTTACATCAAAGAACTAGACTCTCCGTTCTCAATGCTAGAACTACTTTTTGCCTTAGAAAAAAATAAAAAATAATAAGGCTTCGGGTTTAGATGGCATCCCAGCCGAGTTTTTGAAAAATGCCAGCTCACATTTCTTAGAACATATATTGTTCTTACTTAACCGAGTGTTGAACAACGAAAAAATACCAAAGAATTTCGAAGAGTCATCCATTTTAGCGATTTATAAAAAAGGAGATCCTAATCTCCCCGAAAACTATAGAGGTATCTCTGTTCTCAATTCATTACGAAAACTGTTTACTCAGATGCTGTATCTTAGATTTGTACCTTGGGTTGAAACAAACAACAAAATAAGTTGTTTTCAGGCTGGATTTCGAGCTAACCTCTCTACAGTTGATCAAATTTTTACTCTAACTAATGTTGCTAAACGTTTTTTGGATAAGAAAACTAATCTCTATGCTTTTTTTGTAGATTTTAAAGCTGCCTTTAATACTATAAACAGAAAACTATTACTTTTCAAACTAGCAGGTGTTGGATTATCAACAAAATTTTTATGAATATATGAGAAACTTCTTTCAAATACAACAGCGGTAGTTTCTAATGGTAGAATCTCTTCACAGCAATTTAAGACAGAAGTGGGTGTCCCGCAAGGTTGCATTTTGAGCCCTTTGCTCTTCTCACTTTTTATTAACGACATTGGAGACAGTGTTCCAGGGGTGTATATTATGTTGATTTGCTTATTAAGGTGCTATTATATGCGGATGACCTTGTCATTCTAACTGATAATCTGGTAACTCTACAACTGCAAATTAACAAACTTAATTGTAACTCTTGGGATCTTCAAATAAATACTTCAAAGTCGAAGATTATGGTTTTTAGATCTCATAATCGTAATGTCAGAAATGACCGTTCTTGGAACCTTAATGGTGAAAGAATAGAGGTAGTTAAAAATTTTAAATACTTAGGTTTTACAATAACACAAAATTTCAACATAGGACCTCATATAAAAGATAAAGATCAGTTGCAAAATCAGCCCTTAACTGCATTTGGTCAAGTTGTTTTAATAACAAATGTATCGAACCGATGGTAAAATTCAAAGTATTTGATGCAACAATTAAAAGTTCACTATGTTATACTAATGAAGTGTATGGTTACGAAGTATGTGAAGACTTTGAAGTTATCCAGAGATATTTCTTCAAACGTGTATTTAAGGTCCCTTTAAACACACCTAACTATGCAATATATGTCGAATCTGGACTAACCCCAATTTTCTTAAAAAAACCTTAAGGCAAATGCAGACTATATTGTCAAAGTTTTAAAGAGATGTGATAATAATCTTCAAAGAAAAGTACTCATGATTGCACTTCAGCGTTGTTACACGCCGCCGTTCAAGGATTGGCAAGAATTGGCTGCTAAATATAATACGACATTGAATTTAGCCTTCAATAACTTTGGTTCATGGAAGGATGAATTCTATGACTGCATCTCAGCAATTGACGAACAAATATTTCAAAATTCTCTGAACCGTGCTAAAGAGTCCATGTCAAGAACGATATACAGCAAACTGAATAACTGTTTGGCGGAATCTAATTATATTTGAAAAGAATTCACAGTTAACGAGATGAGGTTAATATTTAAGATCCGAACTGAAATGCTAGAGCTAAATTACAGACCTCATAGGGTTGATATAAATCATTATTGTAATCTTTGCAACCGTAATCAAATCGAAAACGTTTATCACTTCCTAGCAAGATGTCCAATACTCCAAGAAATTCGACGTTTATACTTTAGGAAATGCTTTCTTTCTACAGAAGAGTTACTCAATTCTAAATGGTGAGTGTGGTTGGAAAGTTCTTATCTGGTTTGTTACTGAAGCTATCGCTTACAGAAATACTTATGTAAATCTCTTTTAGACTCAATCTATTATTTTGTTTTAGCTAAACTAAAAGCCCATCTTTTAGTTAATATTGAATCCCTTAATCTTCCATTACTCTTTAATCGATTAATTCAAATTTAAATACTCTAGTTTAAATTTGTTCCTTTTTTGTTTTTAAATGTAACTTTTGCAATATATTTATATATTAGTTTCTATCAGTTTTAATTAGATCTGATTAAAATAAAGTCTTGAACTCTAATGATATTTTGTTAAAATTTGTCTATGATAACTGGCAAAATTATATTTAATATTAAAATACTCTACACTTTTTCATTTTCAATTTTCTTGCTGTGTTTAAAATTTATAAATGTAAATTTAAATTTTTAGATATAATCGGCAGACGGCTTTTAAGCCATGCTCGTAAATCTTTTATATTAAAACATTTGTACTTTATATGTTGAAAAAATAAAGATTGTAATAATAATAATATAATAATAGGCAGATTCCGAGTAACGAAAAGTACCATCGAATTTGTGAATGGAACCCAATATCACTGTCTTCCATGTATGCACCGAATAAGCAAGGAAACCGTCTGCAGACTATATCATCAAGTGTCGAATATTAGTGTCGATGAAATTCTTTCTTACACCGTTTGCTGGGCACAAAAGTGTTCAAGAGGATTTCCTTATGTAGCTCAATGTGCTGAAGGTTCTACGATATACACTGCCAACCACTAGGTTGGGGCCACACATTTTTGAACCCGATTTTCGCGTTTTATAGCTGGTGGAAGTGTTGTACCCAGAAACCTTTAAATAAGTAGGTACATACGTATTTCGCCAGTACAAACTCTTAAAATTAAAGGGAAAATTAGAAACGGGTGTTGAAATTATATGTATGTATATATATTGATTTACCAATTTTTACAAATGCATATTTGATCTTAATAAATACAATCTAAAATTTAATTTTCAAAATACTATTGGCAAAGTTGTATTTTTAATTGGTAAAACACTTTTCACATAAAGTCCGAAATATTGAAAAGTTAAGAGTCTTTTCACTTTGCAAATTTTGTGAAACACTTTGTTCTTTACTTTGCAGGAAAAGTGAAAAGTGTTTGGTAAAATAAGCCCCAGGTATGGGATGCATAGATATAAATACTTATGAAAAAATAAATTTGTATAGTTATGTCTTAACAATAGCCTTTTTTTATTTCAGGATTGAAGCTTCCATTATATCTCAACTGAAAAACGTTTGTCCATAAGTTGAATATTCGGAACGTCCTTTGTATCCGCTGAAGAAATACAACAAAATTAGAAGATCAGAACGCCCGAAGCCTTGAGGATAGCTCAAGTGATTTGTTGAAGTGGACCTTTGCTGAACCCTGCTTTTCGGGCGATGATGGTAAGAATAGTATTTTCTGATTTTTGAATAAATTCTCTCACGTGATAATATCAGAAATGTTAAGGTCACAATTTTCAATTGTGTAATATTTTTGGTATTGTGTCCTTTTTTTAAAATTTTTAATTTCATCTCTCACCTTGAAATCATTTTACGATCAAAAAGCATTTTTGAAGCAATGTTGAATTATAGTTCCCCTTTCTCTACAATACTTCCTTCCGTTTTTTCAAAAAGCAAATAATAGGTAGACTAAAGAAATAAAGAAGATGTATTTATCTGGCTTCGAGTATTCTATGCGTCACATATTGACGAAAGATTTGTGATACACTCGTATCTAAGTATCTTTAAATTGTTTTTAAGTAATCAATAGTAGTTTACCTGCAAAACATAGTGTTATGCTCAAAAAAACCAACCTTAAAAAAAAATTATTATACATAATAAATTCAAAGCTGTGTTTGCCCTAGAAAAAGGATCAAATAAGCCAAAGTTCCTCTATATGTATACAAGTACAAGTATACATGTATACTGTACAGTGTACAATGTACATCCCGGAAGCAAAGTGCAAGCACGTTGTTAGTAAGAAGTCTAGCGAGGGACACGATATTATACTTGTGTTACTTGTCTCTGCTGTGCAGCACTGAGTGACATGTTCCAGTTAAGGTAAAATTTAGAATTTTCTTCCGCACCCAATCCAATAGCCTTATATCCTCAACACACATGTGGCTGCCAGGATGTCTTTTATATATTATTATACCTACGTATATGTATGTACATATGTTTGCTGTATAGTACATATTTCCCAAATGCCTTTCCTATATATGCTGCAGTAGACAAACTAAAGGAATGACGAAAAAGGGATAAGGTTATGGAGGTAAAGTTATACTCGTATGTAGAGAAAGCTCTATAACGTTTATTGTTGAGAGACATGCAATTTTGTCAATTTGTCAATTTACGAACAAAAGAATAGAATTTGATGTGAGACTCGTCCTTGATGGCTATAGGTCCTTTCTGCTCTAAATAAAATTTCTCGGCTTTTAGCTTATATTATATATATGTACGTATATAAGATTAGCTATGTGTGTGCTTTGCTTTTTCACAAATTTCATGCAGGAATGGGTTTTTAAAATGATGTCTTCTGAATGACGGAGACATTTTTTTTTGTTAAATTTATTTCTTATAAAATTGAAAAAAAAAAAATAAATAAAATATCCTTTTCTTATGTCACCACATAAATTGACAGGAAAAAAAATTGGAAATAAAATTCTGATACAACAGTTTCCGTTTGTTAAACATCATTTATTTGAAGGTGAAATTGTTGTGGTCAAGGAAACCTCTGGTTTATAAATTGAGTGGCTTTGTGTCGAAAACGAAAGCAAACATCCCCTGGAGTTTTACTACACATACATCCATAGATAGGTATGTATTTTTATAGGAGCATATAGACATACGTATTAATACGTTTATCCAAAGCCCTTATAGTGTTGTGCAATCAATAATTGTGCAATAGTCCAGTACAACAATAAACGATTTAGTAAAGTAATCCAACCAACCGACCGGAGCATATGGTGTGGATATATACGCTATCTAAATATATATCTTTTACTGCAAACACTAAAATACATACATTTATGTAACTACTATATATATATATAGATACAGATCGTTGGAAACAGTTCGTGTGGAGAAAAGGCTATATTGGTTAATGGAAACTGTTGGCAGTTTCATTGTGAGAATTATCAATAGAAATTTATTGGATACGATTTATACCATTGTCGGAAGTATTTTTCATTTTTTATTTTTCATTTTTGTATTTTGTTTTCGTTTTCGCTTTCGATTTTAACCAATTTCATTAAAAGTGCAGTCTTGAAAGTGCCATTTCACTCAACGTTCAAAATATTGATCAACTAAAAGGTCATATGTGTTGACATAATATAGGATTGGAAATAATGTGTTTATCGTGAAAAACTGAAAAAAAACTAACTCACCGCTCTGTCACCTAAATTTCTCACTCGACAATGCAGCAAAGCTGATTGTCCCACTGTTGCTGTTACTTCTCTTCGTGTGGTATTATCAAAATATGGCTGGGAATATGGGGTTTCCCAGTAATGAGGTTGAACATCGCCGCATATTGATTTTGTTCCTGGAAAAAAGCAATTGGACATTTAATTTTGTTATTTTGTGATACTTGTGGTTGAGTTAATTTTCACAATGTTTTGAATGTAAATTTAATTAGTTTTAGACAAATTTCAAATAAAAATAAATTCATTTTCAAATTAGTTCACCGTGCGAGTTAATTCTAAACTGTGGTTTTCGATAATCGGTAGTTTTGAAGAATTACAGAAAACCAACAACTCTTTGAAATTAAATTTTAAACTTATTAAAAAAAAAAAAATAAACAAAAAAACAAATACACTCACTTCGATTTTCTAATCCAAAAACTTTCCTCAAATTTCGAGTTCATACCAAATTCAAATTTTTCCCTAAATACAAAAGTAAAACTTAACCTAACCTAACCTAACCTAACCCAAACTAACCTATAACTGAACCATTAAACCATCCTCTCTTCCCCTTTGTGCACTCTTGTTGTTGTTGTTGTACCTATGATGTGAAAACTCATTCTATTCCACTGGGGCGAGGTGACAATTCGAAAAAGGATGTTTCTGAATATTCTGTTCTGTTCTGAATGTAACTGCGGTTTTCGAACTATATACGAATATACTCTGTAAGTCAAAGTGACTGCAGAAATTACTCTACCGTACAAACTAGAAACAAGTCTTGTATTTAATTTGCAAGCACTGAGTAGAGTTTAGAGGTAAATGTTGATGGTTTTTGAGCAAAATGTTTGACTAAATTAATGGATATGGGTACATAAATGTATACATATCTATATGATTATGTGTAGTAAGGGTTGACTCTATATCTATAGTATCAAATCCGGTAGGGGATAAAGTTAACTTTATAGCAAAAGAGAATCATTGTGTCATGATCATGAGCATTGAAGTTTGTCCCATTTAAATCAATATGAGTGTGTGACTTTGGTAATAAGAAGTGTGAAGAGAATTATTCTAAGTTTTGTGAATTGAACGAGTTAAGAAAAACAATTATTCGAAAAATGTTTGAGTGCTGGGTTTAATGTGGGAGTAACTTTTTATAAGAGAATCAGCATTGTCATTATGCATCGTTAGGATAGTGCTCACATTGAATTCTTTTTGAAGAAGTGCTATGGGAAGTGCTGTTTTAATAATATTTTGTTTTGGTATTTTAGACAGTGATAAAAATTCGGAAGAATTTTCAATTGTTATTATCGTTGATATGTGAACAAATCACTTACTCGAACTCTTCTACGCTGAAAAAAGTGTAGAAGATAATCTTTGATTCTGAACAAGTGGTTTTTAAGGAATGGTTCTTGAGGAATTCGATACGAAATTAACTCAAGAAAGCAATACAGTGTGCCTTAATCTGGTGTGTGGTGTATGTGTTAAGGGTCACATATTATGCTTAAGATCAAGATGAGTTTTTTGGAATCACTTAAAAATGTTATTTAAAGTTCTGTAAAAAAAGCAGGCAAAATTAAAATAACAAAATGTGTAACTTAACATAACATTTACGTATTTCAAAGGCTAATATGACAACTTTAGTTATTACAGTTTATTTAAACACTGTTGTCTAACAAATGGTCTAACTATTTAATTGGGTGTATATCATGCATAAATGTTAGAAATTGTGTTGAGCTTTTTTCCAAAAATAATAAATGCGAAGAACGCTAAAAACTATAGATGCAAAAAGAAAGAAAATGAGCAACTTTGTGCCATACAAATTAAAACCTTAGTTTTAGGAAAATAACACAGAATTTAATTTAAATTTTTTGGGGTATTTTCATCGGACACAATTTTATTATTATACGTTTATTAACTTCATATAGATAGATAGATAGATAGATAGATAACTTCTTTATTAACAAAAAATTTTGATTAACAATATTTTCTTTCCTTAAGAATAATGACATGGCTTATTCTGCCGTCTGCCTGATATGACATTTCATTTAGTGTTATAAAGAATAAAAATGAAATAAAATAAATAAAAGTAACAAGTTTTTTTTTTTTTTTTTTTTTTCAAATACGAAATTAAAGTGTATACAAATTCAAAAAAGCATAAAGTAACTCAAAATTAGATTTACACAATTCAATTGAGCAATTTAACAATTTTAATATGATTTGAAACACAAAATAATACCAATTTTGAAATGATTTGAAACACAAATATATTTATACGTTTTCAATTTTAAAGTGATTTGAAACACAAAAGATATCAACAAAAATTTTGGTGCTTGAACTGCAACAACTGCTGCTTTAAGTTACATAACTATTGCGATATGCTAAGGCGTGTTTGCAGTACTTAAAGAGGGTAGACCATCCTAGCTCTCCATTGAGTATTTCATAGAGTCGGTTTAGGGTGAGATGACTTGATTCGAAATACAATCGTCGGATTTCCTGCAGCATTGGGCAGATCGCAATAAAATGGATTGTATCTTCATTCTCTCTTCTGTTGCAAAGCTCGCAAATTTGTGACAAGTCAGCTCGGTGGGGCATAAAGTTTAAGTTTAACAATTCGACACGAGCTCTGAATATGTAGCTTATAGCTTCGGCCGAAAATTCAGTACAGAAATAATTCGCTTCCGAGGGTAACTGGTGATTGAGGTTCTTATACATATTTCTAGATGTAGTTTCATTTGCTCTAGATAGATACTGGGTGTAAATTTTTTCATCTATTTTAGCGATGACATTAGCAAAAAACCCCGGCCATTCATCAACGTTTGTTTCACTTAGGGGAAGATTAGTTCCGTGGGCTAGGGCTAACTCGTTCCAATCCTTGAATGGTGAAGCCCTCGTTTGCAACAATCTTACCATGATTGATTTATGAAGACTTCTTCCGCTTCTTCTCATAACTCTTATTAAATAGTCAGAGTTTGATTTTAGATTTTCAATGTAAAGAGGCGATAATCCAGATTCAACGTAGATGGCATAATTTGGCGTTGAATTTGGCAATCTAAATAAGCGCTTGAAGAAATATCTTTGTACTGCTTCGAACGCCTCTATATAAGTATGTCCGAAAACCGGGGTACCATAGCACATGCATGTATTTACAGTCGCGCGAAACACACGGTATTTTGACAACAGATCAATTTCTTGGTTCGCAAAGAACTTGGGCCACATTATGCTCAAAGCTAATTTAGCCTCATTACTTTTATTCTTAACATGCTTTGCGAAGTTAAGGTTGTGTGTGATTAAAACTCCCAGGTACTTAAATTCCTGCACCACTTCAATAGCAACATTATTTAGTTGCCAATTCTCTTCGGGAAGCCTTCTTCTTTGACGAGTCTCAAATATAATCACCTTAGTTTTGCTCGTATTGATAGCTAACCCCCATTTCTCGCAGAATGTATTTAA
This sequence comes from Eupeodes luniger, assembly GCA_951509635.1. Classification (NCBI taxonomy): domain Eukaryota; kingdom Metazoa; phylum Arthropoda; class Insecta; order Diptera; family Syrphidae; genus Eupeodes; species Eupeodes luniger. Next base: position 95,107,623 of record OX608073.1, on the reverse strand, counting down.
CCTGTTTATTTGCAGCTGTAGAGTGAAAGGGTTTTCCGCCAGCAATACTAGGTCATCAGCATAGAGTAAAACTTTTACTTGTATGTCGGCAAAAGATATTCCTCCTGGAAGAACATCGGAAATATCATCAATAAATAAAGCGAAGAGGATTGGGCTTAAAATGCAGCCTTGTGGGACACCTGCTGTCGTATCAAACCAATCTGATAGATGCGACCCATCCCATACCGAAGCAGTCGACGAGATAAGGAGGTTGAAGTATAGCTGCAAGAATTTCCGAGAGATTCCAAGCATTGAAAGCTTGTACAACAATGCTTGTCTATTCACCTTGTCAAATGCAGCTTTGAAGTCAACGAAACAAGCGTATAATTTTTTCTTTTTAACAATACATTTCTTGGCAATACTTGTTAACGCAAATATATGGTCCAGTGTTGAGTAACCCGCTCGAAAACCGGCTTGGAACATACTGAGAAGGTTTTTGTCCTCAATCCAATTGGTCAGCCGTTCGTAGAGTATTGAAGTGAAGATCTTCCTTAATGAGCTAAGAATAGATATGCCTCTATAGTTCTCTGGCTGGTTCACATTTCCACTCTTATAAATTGCAAAAATAACTGCTTTGTTTAGATTGTTTGGAACATGAGACTCATCATATAATCGGTTGAAGTATAGAAGAAGATAATTTTTCAATTGCTCAGTACCATTTTTGTAAAATTCTACTGGAATTCCATCGATACCAGGTGCTTTATTATTTTTCATTTTTTGTAAAGTTGATTCCAATTCACGTAATAGTATTGGACCATCCAGTTCATCGACTATAAAGTTGGGGAGAGCATAAGAGAAGGTATGGAGATTCACGTCAGCCGACAAAAGCGTTTTAAAATGAGTCGCTAGTGTCTCAGCTGCGAGAGTATTCACCGAATGTCGACAACGTCCTCCTAGCTCACGAATATTATCCCAGAAAACTTTTGAGTTTTTACAATCTACAAGTTTCTTCGCCAGACTAGTATTGTAATCTCTTCTTTTTGCTGCGCATAAAGTCTTGTACTCCTTATTTACGTGAAGGTAAATACTTTTGAAGAACAATGCATTTGTGGATCGAAATAGTTTGAGATACACAAATGATAGGTTGCGGAGCTTTTTGCAATCATTGTCAAACCATAAGTTTTTAGGAGTAAAAGAGTTAGAGTTGTTATTGCTAATGGCAAATGGCGCTGAGATATGAATTACACTTGTTATTCGTTCATCTAAATGTTCTACTCCGGTTGTGGCATGGGGAGGGAGGGAGCTAAAGTTACGATCCAGGAGAAATTTATAAATGGTAGCACTGTTTTCTTTCCACCTTAACTTTTGGAAATTATTTGAGATGCTTTGGCTAGCTACATCAAAGAATTTAACGTTGACTTCTATTGGAAGGTGTGCAGAGAAGTTCGCTATGCCGACTTTGAAGTTTGGGGTTGTATTTAGCCACCCAGTTGATACTGCGCAAATATCGATCACTGACTGTCCTTGCCCGCTGATAAAGGTAAACTCTCCATATTCGTCGCCTGTAATCGCACCATTCAGTACAAATAGTCCAAAGTTTTCAAAGAATTCGGTAAGAAGTCGTCCGTTCCTATTAAACTGTTCATCTTTGGAGTTTCTAGCAACATTTAGTAAGTTTAGCGACAGTAATTCATAATTTGAAGGATTCTGATATCTCCCAATACGTGCGTTTAGGTCTCCAATGATCATGATGTTCTCCAGATTATTGTTATTCACGTAATCAATTAAGCAATCGAAGTCACTCTGCCAGTTATTACAGTTCAAGTACACCGGAATTACTGAGTATTTTAAATTATCATTAAAAATATGAAAAATAATTCTATTTTCTAAACAAATAAGTTTGACAAAATTGCTATTTATAGTTTTTTTGACACCACATAAAATTCCTCCACTAGCTCTACCGTGGACGTTTGTTCTAGTTGCAGGTGAACACATTATTTTGAAATTTTTGAAATATTTTATACAATCATTTTCGTGTTTTTCCTCTAAGAAAGTTTCTAATAAAATTATAACATCAAAATCTTGAATAAAGTTAAAGAAATCAGGTTGTGCAAGCTTACTTCTAAGACCTGTAATATTATACGATAAAATTTTTAAAGTTTGTAAATTATTGTTAGTTTTAATATTGTGGCAGACGACAGATTCTTCCTATTGCGAACCCCCCCTTACGACTTGTGAATGTTGACTCACAGGTGGCGCTATCATCGGTTGAGAGGAAGATGGTAAAGAAGATGGCGAGATCGAAGTTGGTGCAAATTTCACTCCCTCGCCGCAGTCAAAAAATTCAGACGATCTGTCACCAAACATCTTCTTGATAAATGTCAACTCCGTAGAACTTTTGACATTAAGTCCTCGTGAATATTTGTAAACAAATGTGTGGCTATTAATTTGCATTTTGTCGCCTTTGACAATAATTTTCACGTTCGGATTAATTTCGAGAAGTTTGCTTCGGAATTGCAATAGTGTTTGCCTCTTTTTTCTATATAAAAGTGATTGCTCCCGAAAGATACTGATGCCCGAATTTTTAAGATGGTGCGCCGCGGCTATAATCTTGTCTACGATCTCTGCCGAAAGAAGCTCAAGAACAACAGTTCCCCGTTGTGCGTTGTTGTTGTGAATTTCACGGGACTTTTTAATGTTAAAACTATCACTTTCCTGTAGCTTAAGAAGCCCCTTGCAACTTTGTATAGCGAATTGAGTTGCATTGGTTTCTGCGTTTATGGGAAGGTGTACAACAATGGAGCGTTCGTTGGCCTTACTTCATATAGGAAGTTATTGTAATCGATCCGATTTTTCAAATTGAAAATTTTGACATTTCTCGCCGTTTCAAGTTCCCTAGAGTCGAAATAAAAGATTTTTAGAGAGATGTCTGTGCGTGCGTGTGTACGTACGTTCGCGACGTTTTTTTCGGCGTCCATAGCTCAAGAACCAGTAGAGATATCGACTTCAAATAAATTCTGTAATAGAGATAGTAATGCAGAAAGATGCAGAAAGGACTCTCAAGAAAATTGAGTGAGTGTTTTTTTTACCATAGCAATTTGAAAAAAAGGCAAAAATTTTGGTTAACCCTTAATATCTCACGAACCAATAACAAAAAGCAACATGAATTAAAATTTATATTATATATTGTAACGCGATACCAAACAAATATATTTTTGGAAACAATTCGAACTAACGGTTTTTTTATAAATCAAAATAACTGAAAAAAAAATTTGTCACCTTGAAAATTTTGAGAACAAAAAATGATTTTATATCCAAAACAATTGTGTGTAACGAAAAATAACGTTTTCAACACCTGGTAAAATTTGAGAAAAATCGAATCGACAGTGTTTTTACAAAAAAAATTGAAACCAAAAAAAAAAATTACAAAAGTTGGTAAAAATTGATTTTCAACTCAAATATCCTTACAAAAATTTGAGATTATGGCTTCCAACAAATTTTTTCTTAAAAGAAATATTGTTTCCAACATTCTGAAAAAATTTGAGAAAAATCGAATTGACAGTTTTTTACATAAAAAGAAACTTAAAAAAAATTAATAAAAGTTGGTAAAAATCGATTTTCAACTCAAATATCTTTTCAAAAACTTTAAGATATTAGCTTTAAACTAATTCTATCTTTTAAAAAATGTTGTTGTCAAAACTTAGTAAAATTTTGAGAAAAATCGAATTGATAGTTTTTTACAAAAAATTAAAAACCCACACAAAAATTAACAAAAGTTGGTAAGAAATTGATTTTCGACTTAAATGTCTTTTCAAAACTTTCAAATATTGGCTTCAAACTCATTTTGTCTTTTTAAAAATATTGTTGTTAACATTCAGTAAAATTTTGAGAAAAATCGAATTGACAGTTTTTTTTACAAAAAATAAAACCTAAAAAAAGCTTTACTAAAAGTTGGTAAAAATTTATTTTACTCAAATATTTTTTAGAAATTAAAAATATTGGCTTCAAACTTATTTTATCTCACAGAAAATATTGTTTTTGACATTCTGTAAATTTTTTATAAAAATGCAACTGTCAGTTTTTTCATTAAAAAAATAAAATCTACAAAATATAGTACTAACATTTAGTAAAAATAGATGTTCGGTTCTCAATATCTTTTGAACAATAGAAGATATTGACTTCAAATTAATTTTATTCTTCCAATTTGTATTTTTTTTTATATAACAAATAAAAACTTTTAAGAAATGCTACTAAAATTGGTAAAATTGGTTAACGACTAAAAATCTCGTTAACAAAAATAGATTTTGAAATCAAACTTTTTCATCAAATGCAAAATATTGTTGGTAATTTTTAAATCTTTTAGAATAATTCAACTGACAATTTTTTTAACTAATCACGAAAACCTACAAACCTTTTAAGCAAGACAAAACTACAGACGGGATGTTTGAAAAGGATCACTCTAATTGCATACGGCAGACTTATACACAAAACCAAGAGTAAGGCGTTTTCCCGCTTTTCAAAATTCAGCTGTGCTTTAGTATTTAAGTTGGTTTAAAATTTAGTTATTGTTAAAAATATCTCCAAAAATATTGGGCTTATAAACCAATTAAGTAAAATATAGAGAAATGAATGTTTTCAGTTACAACATTTAAAAATTGTTAAAAGCTTTGGCGCAAAATTTTAGACGATTTAGTACGATGTTAAATCATTTTTAGTATGATACTAGGTTAAAAAAAAAGGTATGTTTGTTTTGTTTGCTCCACAATCTGTCATTATTTAGATGTGTTCATGTTTTTTTTTTAATAAAATGGGTTAAGCATGATACTAGTTAGCAAAACAATAAAAAGTGTTTAAAATTAGTGAAAAGTTAGTAGATTAATATGTATATAGTAAATTGTTAACTAGTACCGTACTAAGGCTTTAATAATAGGTTGTTTAAAATTTTGCGCCTTTGTTAATAAGTCGTTGAATTAAAATTTTAATAAGGCTACGTATTCGAAACGTAGAGAATTTAAATAATAAATAATCTCATCCTAATTTATTGAAACATTTAAGTGAAGTAAAAGAGTCATTAGAATAAGAAAGCAGCATGAGCCTGATAGATGTCTTAAAAACTAATTTACATTGAATGAAAAAAGTATAAAAGACGTAAAGTGAATATTTTTGATTTTTGAAAAAGTTCAAGTGTGCGAAATTTTAAAGGTAAAACCTTAAAGCTTAAAAAAAAACTATCTTATTTTTCCAATTATTTGACAGATTCTGATTTGGAACGCCATCCATAGACTAAAATAAATATGAAAATTCTGCTCCAGCTTAGCACCAACTTATTTTAAAGTAAAATCTATTCACAAATGGGGAATCCAAACAAACTCCTTATCTCGTATCAGGATTAGACATGCATACAACATTAGACATGTATGAAGAGCTCTTAAATTCCCCTCGGAGCCTTATGATGGCTTCATGAAACCTTTGAATCTTTTATAAATAAATTCGTTCAAATAAAACCAACCATCAAATGGTTTTTCTTTCAATTTGTATTCAACTGATAATTTTATAGAACATGAGTTTTCTTTTTTATTTACATAGGTACATATTTTCCAAGTACGCATATATTCAAGACTTTTTCCTTTTTATTTTTCTAATAGAAATGAAAAATAGATAAAATATAAATTATACATTTTGGTATATATGATGTGTACAATGCTGTTGATTTATAAAAGCAAAATCATAGTCTACCCTACTTACTCCTCCATATCCATCATCATGATATAAGCTCCCTCAATCAACCACTTTATGGAAAATATTTATACCTATAGTCTGCAGGATGTACTTAGATACTTGTTCATATATCTGTCAGTCAGAATGTGTTTATGATTCCCCATTTTCTCTTTCATAAATATTAAAATAACACTTTACGCGTGAATAGATATCTGATTGGATCATAAAAATATGAAACACACTGAATCGTGGCGCGGTACGGTAGTTAGGGGAAGGAAGTATAGAAGAAGATGAAAAAAGAAGCTTTTTTCTCTCAACGCGCATTTAGTGTCTAAGTAAACTCAAGATCAACTCAAGTGTATCCTTCAAATTTCCACTTTTGTCAATCAAGTGCGTACGACCAGAAGTCATTTTTCTTATTTTTTCTCTCCGTTTTATTATTTTATGTTTGTATCTCGTATAACAAGGGAAGAAAAAGGAAAAATACAGAAAAGAAAATGAAAATGAAAATAATCTACTGCTAAATGAAGAATGTTGATGGTGATGGATGTATCTTTCAGATACTTTCTGATTGTAAGAGCTGGGTAGATTTATATATACTTGTATTTTGTTCATTATCCTTGGAAAATATTGTCAAAGGTCGTTGTTGCCAAAAGAAACAAGGACACCCACCAGATAAACACTCGCACTACAGACACTTTGAGTGTTCTTTTTGTTGTTGTTGTTGTTGATAGAAACCATATTTAGATGAAGGCCTTGAATATTCTATACTTTAGGTTTTCAATATTTCTTAGAAATATAAAAATAAGTAGGTATTTCCTGTATTTTCTATCAAACAATAAACTTCCAAATGGGAATTTAAGAAACGAATCACTGTATTGGTTGAAGCAATTAAAATACAATTAAATTAATTGAAATTAAAGATAATAATAAATAAAAGGAATGTATTAAAATCGAATAGAAAAAGAATACATATTAACAACAATATTTCGTATCAAATTAGATTGATTTAAAATCAATATCTTATTTCATGATATTCAAATCAAAAATAAATTTTATCAGTATTTTATTTGAGTCTTTTTTAAATTTGTATTTTTGTAACTTAAAACTGCCAATTGATTTTTGTCAACAAATTTAATGTAGGTACTTTTGAATTGTCATTCTTAGTTGTATAAACTTTTTCTAAAAATATTAACATATTTCTTTGAGAGTCCTCTCTGCACATTTTGATATAATTTTCTGTAAAAAAACATTTATTAACTTCAAATAGGAAGTTATTGTAATAAGTCCGATTTGTCGAATTGAAAATTTTGACATTTCTCGACGTTTCAAGGTCCCTAGAGCCGAAATAAAAAATTTTTAGAGAGATGTCTGTGCGTAAGTGTGTACGCACGTTAGCCCGTACCTCCGTACGTCCGTACGTTCGCGAAGTTTTTTTTCGTCGTTTATAGCTCAAGAACCAGTAGAGATATCGACTTAAAATGAATGTTGTTATACAGATAATAATGCAGAAAGATGCAGAAAGGACTCTCAAAAAAATTGGGTAGGTGGTATTTTTACCTAAGCAATTTGAAAAGGTGAAAATTTTGGTTAACCGAAAATATATCAAGAACCAATAACGCTAGAGACTTGAATTACATTTTGTAATACATATTGTAACGTGATACCATACTAGCATATTTTTCGAAAAAATCCAATCAACTTTATGAGTCAAAAAAACTGAAAAAAATATTTGTCACCCCTAACATTTTACGAACAAAAAATGATTGTATGTCTAAAATAATATTATGGAACGAAGAATTACGTTTTTGAAAACTGGTAAAATTTTGAGAAAAATCGAATTGACAGTTATTTTACAGAAATATAAACCTAAAAAAAATTACTAAAAGTTGGTAAAAATTGATTTTCGACTCAAATATCTTTTAAAAACTTTGAGATATTGGCTCAAATTAATTTTATTTTATGAAAAATATTGTTTTCAACATTTGGTAAAATTAAAAAAAAATTGAATTAGCATTTTTCTTACAAAAAAAAAACAACCTAAAAAAACAATACTTACTAAAACTTGGTAAAAATTTACTTTGGACTCAAATATCTTTTCAAAAAATAAACAAAGCATTTGGCTTCAAACTAATTTTATGTCACAGAAAATATTGTTTTCGACATTCAGTAACTTTCTTATAAAAATCCAACAGCCTGTTTATTTCATAAAAAATAAAATCTACAAAAACTAGTACGCAAACTTGGTAAAAATTGATGTTCGGTTGTCGATATTCCGGGAATAATAGAAGATATTGACTTCAAATTAATTTCATTTATCCAATTTTTATTTGTTTGAATAAGAAATTAAAACTTTTAAGAAATGCTACTAAAATTGGTAAAAATTGGTTTTCGACTAAAAATCTCGTTAACAAAAATAGATTTTGAAATCAAACTATTTCATTATATGCAAAATATTGTTGATGATTTTGAAATTTTTAGGAATAAATCAACTGACAACTTTTTTAACAAAACACGGAAACCTACAAACTTTTAAGCAAGACAAATCGACAGACGGGATGGGAAGTAATCAGTGTGGGTCGCATCTCAGCCTCTTTTTTCAAGTCGATATCGGTGCTCGTTCTTGAGATATGGCTGACAACAAAAGGTACCTTTAACGTACGGATGAGAGCACACACGCACGCAAATACATCATTCTAAAAACGATGGAATTAGATTTAAGGGACCTTGAAACGTCGAAACAATTTCAATTCAGCAAACCTATTACCATAACTACAAATGGGAAGTTAATAATAAATTAGGCATAAGTAAAGTAGTTGAGTGAAGTGCGTAAACTTTGCTTCAACTGAATGCTCACGAACATTTTTGAAAACACTTTTAACATTTTTTCCAACTATTTATGGTTATTGTGACATTGAATCTTACTGCTCCCTTGAGATATTAAGAAAAGAATTTAAAAAATATCAAAATTTCGCCCTTTTATTTACTATTAGGAATTATTAATTTTTTCTTTGAGTCAAATTAAAATTGCTTTGAGTTTGTTAGTGCGTACTTTTAGTTTCAATCAATTTGTAAATTAGTTCCGGTATGAATTATAAAGCGATTTGATTAAGTTCAACGAAATTTCGCCCACGCTAATTTAATTGCAGAAATTACGGATTATTTGTCTCCAAAATGACGACCACCTTTATTGACTGTGGAACCTAACTATCCTTAAGTATATTTAATAATGTTCAAGCTTTTATTATGCACACCGAGTGAAAGGGCGCGTTATCATGTTAGTAGGTCAAATTTATGGGTCCAAAGATGTTAGAATATTTCGGAAAAGTTCTTTCCAAAATTGCCTTATGACGAGCTGAAGTAATTGTTGATGTTGCTGTTCCATAAAAACTGACAGCTTTACATATCATAACACCTCCTGCTTGCCTGTGATAATGCTATAAACACCTTTTAATTTTTTTGAAATTCTGAAAATAAAAGTTGGAGCCTTCAGCCTGATCAAAATTAAATTGTTTTTCGTCAAGACAAAAAACAACTTGATACCATTAATTTTTCCAGCATTCGTTTAAGATGGTTTTATAATAAAAACTCTTAGATCTGTTGAGTGACATGCGTTTAAACCAACTTTTTGTTTTATTTTTGCTACGAATTCAGAAAAATCTGATAGGTACACTCCTAAAAATGTTTCGTCTTTAAGCGTTGTTGTTACCTTCCTTCATGTTTTTTCTGTACGAATATTTATTTTTTGAGTAAGAATAAAAACTATTTAAACTTCTGGTAAGGTCTTGATTTTTAAGAAAATCGATGTTAGGTTTTTAAAAACAGCTAAGGTAGTTACCCATTTTTTCTTAAAACTTTAAGATTAATAACTGAAATTTACTGAAAACACTAACATTATTGATTTAAACTGCCCAGCGCTTGAAAACGCTCATAAAAAAGGAGAAAATTGTCTTTGTACCACTTCACTTGAATAAAAAAAAAACTTCTACTTTGCTTATGAAACAGCAAGTGTACAAAGAAAAATGTTAACATCTTTAGCGAGTAGTTGGCATATGTCACAAAAACCCTCCATATATGAAAAAAAAAATTAAAAGTATTTTCAAAAATGTTTGTGTGTATTCAATTAATGACAGCGTTTACGCTTTTTTTGTTTTACTTTAACTTCTTCAAATTTGTTGTATGACTGGTTCTTCTCAAAGGATCACCAAAAAAACCTGAGTTTAAAAATAACTGCGCAATGACCGTGATATGCCAGAATTCAACGAAACACACCTTTTAAAATCACCTTTGTCATCATGTCAACAACATATAGACGTATTTTTTTACTTTTGGCAACTGGCGACAAGAGACAATTTTCAGGCATTTATTCAAATCAACTCCATCGTATATATACCTTTTCATATCCTTTGACAGCGCTTTGTTTATTTTTTGGCAGACATTCAACTGTCATCCAGTAAAAATATAATTCCTTGAAATGTCGCCCTTTTAAAAAGAAAGATTTCATTTGATTTGACTTTGATAAACACAATCTGCAGTATTGTGACACAGATCTGCACACACACATAGGTGCAAAGCAATTTAAGCACAGGTGTTAGAAAACCGACCCAATTAGAAGTGGAGCATAATGCAGTCAGCGTCAGCCTTATAGTCCTTCAATACCAATCGGTTGACGGAATCTATAATGAATTTCGAAGTTATCTTTTTCTTATTTTTGATTTCAACACAAGATCAATATTGTGCCTGAGCTATGCATATATACACTCGCATCTCCTTGCTTTTGACACAGATTTTATGGAAAATTCCTTTTTCTCCTTTGAAGCAGGTGAAGAATGTTGTCTTTGTGAAAGTTTCATTGTGATGTGCAAAGTTGTATAAAATATTTCTGAAAAAAACAACAACACTTTTCGCAAGTAAAAATTGAAAATCATTCACGCTACTTTTGTTATGCAAAATCATTTGGTACCACAAAGAGGATTTTACAGACCTATCATCGTCAAGAAACACTCTTACTCGCGAGATAGAGAAAAACAAGGCGAAAAAGCTTTTCTTGTGTGACTTAAGGTGAGAGCCTTTTTACTTTTACAAAAGAGAATTCTGCTGACTGACAACGTGGCTTTTTTTTGTTGTTGTTGTCTTAGGTGCTAGAAAAATACAAAATTATGTAGACGAATGGGTAGTTCCAGGACTTTTTTTCTTCCTGAGACCCATCACCGAGCCTATATGGATTTTTTGTTTGTAAAATATTCCACTCTGTTTGACAACAAACACAAAATTGATAAATAAAATAAAATCGATAAATAAATTATTCCGGTTCGATAGGTCTTCTAGTTTTCATATTTTTTCTATGTTGAGCTACTACCGGCGCGGCGGCGGTGTAGGGCTAAGCTTAATATGCCCGGCCCAGCCAACAAGGATGTATGCTTTATATGTTTAGGTACAAAGTCAAAATAAGGCGCAGGCAAGCGTATTTTTTATTCTATTCATAACAAATTTCTTCACTTTTTATGACATCGTAGTTGAAGTTTTTTTTCGACTTTCTTAGTGTTTTAGGCTTCGTTTTTGTGACGAGGAGAGTCATTTGGCCAGGATGATAAAATATAATAATAATAAAAAAATATAAAAATTATCTGAGTTATGTATGTTTGTGTATGTTTTTGACATCATCGTTTTTTGTTATGACAGATTGTCATGGAACAAGATGCCAAGTTTGGTAATCGTGGAAAATTTTGTTTTTGTGTCTTGTTCTCATCAATATTCGATGGGCAAAAGTCATTTCCATGAAACTTTCTTCTGATGTATGTGTGTGTGTGTGTAATAGTAAATTGATGCGGAAAATTTCTTGTAATCTAATTTGTGTTTGTGTGTGTTTGTTTTGCTAGAAAGAAAAAGAAATGTAATCAAATTAAGTTTTTAATTTGACCAGAGTGTGGATGGATTTCTTTAGTTTGTATATTTTAAATTCGAGGAGAGATTTACAAAAGGACTTGTTTAAAGGAGAAGAATGAAGGACAGCTTAATTTATTATACAATATCTACCTACATACATTAATATTCTTTTTAACTAAAAGAAATAATTTCATATAAAATTAACATATAAAAGCCACGAAAAACAAAAATGTCGCATGAGATTGAAGCAAGTAAGTGATATACGTTAAGTCAAGACAAGAAATAATTGTAAGGGAGGAGAAAAGGTTAATTGATATTCTATTTATTAAACTCTAAAAACAACATTTGATAAGATGAAATAAGTTTTAAAGGAATATCATTGTTTGCTTTCAAGATATTCGAGTAGAAAATGCTGAAAATTTGATTTTTCTACAAATGTTATCAGGGGATCATGACGAAATCTAGAATGCCAAAAATTTCGAATGCCGAAAATAACGAAAATAAAAAAAATTATCTAGAACGCAAAAATCTCGAATCCACAAAAATCCAGAATTAACAAAAATCTCGAAAGACTCTATCTAGAAACAAATCTCGAAAAAAAATTCCTTTTCGTCTAGGACTTTCAAGATACGTTTTTCTTTTTGTAAGTACTCTCGTCTAACTCTAGTCTCCTCTCCCATCTGAAGTTTTTCAACAAGACACCTAACATGAACAGATTCATTCGACAAAATTTCAATTAATTTGTACAGGCTAATGTGAGGCCTTCCAACTAAAACCTTAAGCCTTCTGTGCCAATGCAAAATGCAAAAATCCAGAATGTATGTTTGAATTTTTGAGACAATGTTTAAAATTCGATTGAACTTCCTTTCTAATCCTTCCTTTTTTTCTAATGCTCATTGCCTTTGAGCTAATGTTAACGATACAAAAAAGTATTAAGTATTTATTCTCAAGAACACTAAACAGCTTGAGCATTTATTTTGAACACGGAAAAAACACTTTTGAAAAAAACTTTTGTTAAAATATACCACTTTTGAGAGATAGATAATGGATGTCCGTACTACCATCAAGAAACACTATTAAACTTCGTTATTTGTATAAAGTCATTTAATTCTTATTTAATACATTTTAAGAAACACCAACATATCAACAATATGATCAACTCTCATCGTCCCCTTCTATAAATGCGTTTGAAAGAAAAGTCAATGAAGGAATTTCGGGGGACTTTGTAGTACCCGTGGGCCGTGATGATGAGAGTGTAGGACTGTAATGTCAAAAGGTATTGGTTTCAATCCCTGCCGTTTTCACGTAAAGTTTTTTTTTCACGGGTACTGCCTCTTGCCGAAAATTGTAAAATCTTCCACGAATAATGGTTCGGAGTTATAAGTCCTGGTCCTCTACTTGCTGTTGCACCACCTAGTTTATGAATTAATTCGTAATGTTGCAAAGGATAAAGCTCAACTCAACTGCACCATAATATTTAATGAATCTTTTTCTTAACACTTCACAATTCTAGACATAGGACCATCATAAGTATTTAAATTTGGATCTTTCCTATTTTTCCAAGTAAAGGAAAATTCAAAGTTTTGCAGAAAATACAATTTTCCCAACAAATAACCGTTCATTAAAATAATATATTTATGTACTTAAATCTCATCAAATACTGCATAACCCTGCATTCTATTAAAAATAAAATAAATTAAATGGCGCAACAGTCCGTTGAGAACTAGGGTCTAGTGACTTACAACTCTTAACCATTCCTGTGTGCGAGTAATGTTTTCAGGGATGCAGGGGACCTACAGTTTTAAGCCCAATCCGAACGGCTTATTTGAGAAAGTACTTTTCATGACTAGAATTACAAGAGGCAGTCCCCGTGAAAAAACTTTAGATGGCACAAGCAGGGATTGAACCCAAGCCCTCTGGCATGACAGTCCAACGCAGTAACCATCATGCACGGGTACTACATTCTATTGTTGTTCTATAATTTCATATTTTCTATCTGAAAAAATAACATCAAATGCGTGTATTCAATTGAAGAACTTAAGCAATACTGTCTACGAGTATAGTATTGTTTGACCAGCTTACTTTTGTATTTTAGACTAGCCCAAGTTACAGTTCCTTGTTTCTCGTTTGGAAAATATTTCAATGCTTTTCTGATGGATGCTTCAGCTTCTGCTTTTGAAATACGTTAAAGTATAAAGCAACCAATGCAAATTGTAAAATTGAAATTCTTCATAAAACCAACAACAACTCCAAACTCAAAGAACCTTACACCAATATGGAAACGAGATGGTAACAACTGAAGAAAAGGAATCATTTCAAGTAACTCACCTTATACGTTATATAGGGTATAGGTATAAGGAGTGTTTACCTGAAAATCTAGTTCGAAAAAGCTTCTGTTTGAACACTAAAATTGAACATTGAATGTTGAAATACCAGCTTAAGGGATAAATTTTACCCTGTATGTGTATGAATATACATACACTTACACACTTATAAACAAGCAACAATACAAACTTAAACAAAAAAAATTACACTTACACAACGCGTCTCGATTGCAATTTTGCACTTGTTGGGTGCATTTTCAAAATAACCCTTTGGAACACTCGCCTTGGTCGTTGTTTTCGACCTCCCTCATCGTGTTCGTGTTTCTTCCTTTTCTTTCCTTCACCTTCATCGGTTGATATAACTTCAATATAGTACACGTAATGCTGTCAAAATTGTGGTAAATGTGCAAAGCGCCATAAAGAGCAGAACAAATGTTTGAAACTGTAAAATTGAGCGGCCTTCCCTCTGCGTTTCTCTTTTCTAAAACACGTTACACCACCTACCCTCTTCAACTATTATTATGGTCTATGCTCTATGGTGTGTATACTATAGGTATACGTAACGGTACCTTCTTGTACATGTAGCAATATAGAGGGGAATACTAACAGAATGGTTAGAAGGCTCGAGGCGAAATCTCACTGCATTGTTCTGCGAAAGGGTTCAGGGTTATAGTGGGGACATGCTTCAGTTTAATGGGGTTGCTGCTTCTGGATCCTTTTTGAAAAGCAATGAATGCCAAAGCGGCTACTTGTGGTGGATTCCTTCATTTCATTTTATTTTTGTGTTTTTATCCCTTTCCTTGTTCCAACATGCACTATTATTGTGGTTTGGTTAGATTTTCTTCTCACTGGAATATTGGTGGGTATACGACGACCGACGACGACGTAGAGGTATTTCTAGCACTATTTGACATTTATAGCCGTTTATAAGAGGGAACATTCAACATCGTGTTGTGGGAGGAGGGTTTTAAGTATTATTTCCAGTCCATGAAGTAATTATTTGAATTTTGTTTTATAGTTTATTAGTGATGACGATGAGACTAGTACCACAGTTCAATAGATGTTGATGTGTCGGAATAAGTGATTCAACTTGTTACTGAAACTCTTAATTCTGACATAAATTTTAGAAGAACTATAAAATGATTCAATATTGGTTTTCTGTTTAACTTATAGCAATAAATAAAATTAATAAATTAGGTGGCACAACAGTCCTTTGAGAACTAGGGCCTTAGTGACTTAGAACTCTCAACCATTCCTGTGTGCGAGTAATGTTGTCAGGAATGGAGGGGACCTACAGTTTTTAGCCGAGTCTCTACGGCTTATTTTAGAAAGCACTTTTCATGACAAGAATTACTCTTAGAGGATTTGTCAATTCCTCGCATCAGGCAGTACACGTGATAACACATGCAAGGATTGAACGCACGACCTCTGGCACAACATTTCAACGCACTAAACATCATACATCATACAATCTAACCTTTCGATGATGCACTCAAAAACGCACAAACAACTTGAACAAATTTTGTTCATCAACTTAGTATTTTCTAATGAAATTGAATTGACTTTTTCGAACTAATCCTTACATCGTTTTGAAGAAAGAAAGTAAGATAATATTTCAAGGACGTTTCATGCTCGTAGGATTCACAATCAAGTGTTTTTATCGAAAATTTGTGCATTTGGTATCGTTTAATTTCTTCAGTCTTGGCATAAAAATTACCTTTTGAATGGTTTCAAATCTGTATAATCTAAAAAATAAAAAAGAGGCTGGGATGCTACCCACACTGATAACTTCCCATACCATCTGTCAATTTGTCTTGCTTAAAAGTTTATAGGTTTTATTGTTTTGTGAAAAAAGTTTTCAGTTGAATTATTCTTAAAAAATTTAAAATTATCAACAATATTTTGCATATAATAAAATAGTTTGATTTCAAATCAAAATCTATTTTTGTTAACTAGATTTTTAGTCGAAAACCAATTTTTACCAATCTTAGAAGGATTTCTTAAAAGTTTTTATTTCTTACGAATTAAATTAATTTGAAGTCAATAAATATCTTCTATTATTCACGAGATATCGAGAACCGAACATCAATTTTTTTCCAATTTTGCGTACTATTTTTTGTTGAATTGTTCTCAAAATTTTACTAAATGTTGAAATCCGTATTTATTATAAGATAAAATTAGTTTGAAACCAATACCTCAAATTTTGGAAAATATGTTTACGTTGAAAATCAATTTTTACCATATTATATAATATACTAAAACTTTAAATTTTTATAATTATTTTTAATAATTTATACTAATAAAAAAAAGATTAAATAAATAATTATTATTCAATTTATATTGATTTGCACAATATTCTTTTCAATGTAAATGAAATGCTTTCTTCATCTTTCTGCATTTTTATCTGTATAACAAACATTTAGTTTTAGTCGATATCTCTACTAGTTCTTGAGCTATGGACGACGAAAAAAGCTTCCAGCGCACATACATCTCTCTAAAAGTCTTTTACTTAGACTCTACAGGGACCTTGAAACGTCGAGAAATTTCAAAATTTTTAATTTGACAAATCGGATCGATAACATTTACTTCCTATGGAAAGTTAAAACACTTGTTTCATCTCCGAGTGTGTTCCAAATTTTCAAAAACCAATTTAAATCACTTTTATTAAATTCTGATTTGTCAAACATTTTCATTTTCAATTCCACTTATCATGGGAGACTAAATATAATTAATTTGAAGGTATGTGTACCACAATTACGAGAGATCTTGAAAAAACCGAAGAACTTAGTATTCCCACTATTGTTCTGAAGAGGTGTTCTTCAACGCTGGCAAAACCACTGTGTAAGCTTTTCCAACTGTCCTATTCTACAGGTCTCTTTCCGAGTGGATGGAAAACTGCATTTGTCCAGCCTGTCCCTAAAATAGGTGTCTCCTCCTCACCATCTAACTATCATCCAATTGCACTTACATCCCTTCTTTCCAAGGTCATGGAAACGCTGATCAATTTTCAGCTTAAGAAATATCTTGAAGAACGGAACCTTCTTAATGACCGGCAGTATGGCTTTCGTTGCAATAGGTCCACTGGTGATCTCATGGTTTATCTCACCGAACAGTGGAACAAATCTTTACATCGTCTTGGAGAAAGTAAGATTATTGCACTCGATATTTCAAAGGCATTTGATAGAGTTTGGCACCAAGCTCTCTTATCGAAAATGCGTGCATTTAGTATTGATGAATCCCTTCTTCATTGGGTTAGAAATTACCTTTCGGACCGTTCAATTCAAGTAGTATTGGGCGGGTTCAAATCTGATATCCACAAAATAAACGCTGGTGTGCCCCAAGGCTCCGTTTTGTCTCCGACGCTCTTCCTTATTTTTATAAATGATATTTGTCTGAAACTTCTAATCCACTAAATTGTTTCGCTGATGACAGTACCCTCAGCTTTTCATATTCGTTTTTAGATTCTCATCCTTGTTCTTCGGATGTGGACTACCAACGGCAGCGTATGATAAGCTCATTAAATTCTGAACTTGACAGCATTGCACAATGGGGAATCAAAAACCGTGTAGAATTTAATGCTTCGAAAACTCAATGCTGTCTACTGTCGCAAAAGCGTACCCCTCTCCCAATGCCACTATCCATGAGTAGTACTTGCATCAGGGAGACTGAACAGCTATCAGTCCTAGGTATGTGAATTACAAACCACTTGTTGTGGAGTGATCACATATTTGACATCGCCAAAGGTGCTGATAAGTGTTTAGGTTTTTTCCGACGATGCAAGAAGTTTTTTACCCCTTCTGATCTGGCTATAATCTATAAAGCCTATATTCGTCCGAAACTCGAGTACAATTCCCATATCTGGGCAGGTGCTCCTATAACCTACTTGAGTCTCCTAGACAGAATTCAAAAGAGAGCTCTAAAAATGATAGGTGACCGTTGTCTAACTGAAACTTTTGTATCTCTCGAGCACCGTCGTAAGGTTTCATGCCTGTCATTATTTTATCGTTACTTTCATAAGCAATGCTCTAATGAAATAGCCAGTTGCATTCCTCCCCTCAAACAATTCAACCGTAATACCCGTTCTTCTAGGAATGCTCATCAGTTTACCCTTGAGCCCAATTTCGGACGTACTGTAAAGTACAGAGATTCTTTGTTTAGTCGAACTACACGAATGTGGAATGCTTTACCAAACTCAATGTTTCCCACTCATTACAATGTGCAGGCATTCAAAACCTATGTGCATCGGTATCTCCTTTCAAGTCCTATCCTCCCTTCCTAATTACTCGCAATGTGTATAATCATTATAAGGGTATTCATATCCCCTTGAGTGCGCGTACTATATAAAAAAAAAATCGATACCCATCATATAGGGCCATCTATAAGTATCAATGTTTATTTTTGACATCCCTGTGAAACTTGTTCATTTATGCAGAATGACAATGGAGAATGTACAAGTACATTGCTCTATCAAGATCGAAAAATATGTCACCGATGCTTTTTATATCAAAAAGGCGGATCACTATCACGTTACCTTAACCAAGTTGGCGTGCGAAACTGGAGAAAGATAGATAAGGACCGAGCTGGCTGGAGATGCATGTTGGTTGAGGTATAGGTCGGTCTCGGAAAGTGGTGCAAAATTAAGAAAGTAACTGTATCAACTATCATCATTTGTGGAGGATCACATATTCGACATTATTCCATGTTCTTAGACATATTTGCAAATAACTTTAAACCAGTCTTATCTAGTTGCAACGACTTGGGTTTTTTGCAGGTTCCTCAATAACCTAATTGGGTATCTTGGACGGAATTCAAAAGAAAATGTTTAACAGAATCATTTGTGTATTTCTCATAGCATTGCCACAATTGGTCCTGCCTGCGTTACAATTTTCACAAACATCATTTTCATTGAAAATGACATTTACATTCTTTCCCTTGAAAGCCTAATTTTGAACATACTGTCAAGTACAGAGATTATATATAGCTTCACTGTACACGAATGTGGAATCCCTTATGTGGCCTAATATTTCCTACTCTTTGCAATGTACAGACCTACAAAATCAATGTGCATCGGTATATTAGTCCTAGTTTCTTTATGGCTCGCACTGTGTGTAACTTTAAGGGGGTATTTAAAGTAGGTATAGTAATGTACAGTAAAGTAATTCCTAAATTTTCAAATACATATTTAAAAATGTTTGAAAAACTGTGCGGAGATAGTTAAGATTATTTGAGTTTTATATTTTGCCTCTATTCTTAAATTACACAAATTAAAAAGAATCAAAAATTTAAGGACATTGACTTAAAAACTTTGAAATCAAGTAATTTTAAATTCAATGTTTGACCTCTGAATGCATATGGTATGGTAACGATTGACAACAATAATTTGTTTTTATTTTTTGTCAAGTTCTATAAATTTCAAATTATGTAGGTACTTTGAAGTGACTAATTAAAAATGCACTTACTAGAATTTCCATACAAAATTGAATCCAAAAAGCTTTCAAAACACCGTCTGAATTATTATTTTAACGAAAAGTCTTCTTAGTACATAAATAATTTATTATTCGACATTCCCCTGAAATCTAAGTAATTTGAAGTCCTCATTGGATACAATAAATTTAATTTAGTCGTCCTTACTTAATCAAATCATCTAATTGCCAACAAGATATAACTAAAGACTTAGAAAAGTCCTTGAATATTAGCATCTTTAATGGCATTTCGCTCAAAAATCTGACATCGAATTTAGAAAATAGCTTACAAAAACAAAAATACAAACAAACAATAATCGATTCTACTCTAAGCTTTAAATTTTCTTTCCCTCATTTTCACCATAAGTAAGAATGGTTGCGGGTATGAGTGTAGGTAAAGTACCTTAGCTACAATTATCCTTTTGTTCATTTATTTTCATTCGTTTCTTAGAACCATCAGAGAAAAGTAGATGTTTTGTAATTAAATTAAAGATTAAAATCGCTCCAACAAAAAACCCAACTTTGAAAATGTACAGAAGCTTAGAGTGTCATCAGGAAGGTCCCCGACGACGAACGACGACGACGCACGGTTGTCGGACAGAACTCAAATCCCCATTACCCAACTATTTGCTATACAAGTCGGAAGGGGACTCAATGTCTATGGTAACCAGGCCAATCTGTACACCTCTGTTCTGAACAGGAGTATTCAGTTTACCTTGTTTGTCTCTAACTTGTAAGACAATTGTCCTTGATCAACTTTGTTTTCAATTAAAGACAATTTTGTTTTTTTTTGGAATTGCAAATTTCTCTAATGTCCCCAATGTCACACTTTATTTTCTTGGAGCAATCAGAAACATTTTGCGTAGGTAAATAGGTACATCTTCACACAGTGTTTCTGATGCTGAAAACGTACGTGAAAGTGGAAGTGGAATGGACATAATTTATTTTCCTACAAATTTCTGCCTTAATTTAGAGTGTTAAGTGTTTCTTACAGCCGGAATCTTAAACATCTCATAAGTCGCACTTGGCTTGAAATTGAAACAAAACGAAAACGAAAAACCAGCATTTGATTTGACTTTCAATTTGAATAAATATTTTATTTAGAAAAAAAAAATAACACTACGATATGCAAATATATATAATTCCACCGAGCGAGGTCTATGTGAAGGCTGACTTGCCTCTTATTTCTTTCGTTAATGATTCTCTGTTGTTTCAGCTGACACAATCCTCTATATACGCAAAGTATCTAAACGTAAAGCTTTAATTTTCATTTTGAATGGTATTTTTTTGGATGTGGGCCAAATTGACGAAGCAAACATGTGAAGGACTTAACTTGGCGAAATTTCAAGATAACATTTTTTAGCTTAGAGGGCAGAATTTATTTGGCAGAAATGTGAGGGGTGAATTGAATGCACACACAGGCAATCAGGTAAAATATTTTGTATCCTCGAGCGGAGACGATGTGTGTATGAAAAAAAAGATAGATCGGAATACAGGAACGTATATATGTAGATACATACGAGTATATGTATTTTCATTTCCACATAAGCCCGGGCTATAGCACCAAGCTCGCAGGCCACCATCGCCACATGGATGCAGGCTAACAAAATTTGGCCGTATTTTGCTTGTCAAGTAGACTGCTGATACGTGCCTCAAATAGAAAATGATGCGGCTGATTTAATTAGGACAGTAGTTGTTCCAACCATAGGCTTTTATACACGAGCAAGCCTTCACACAAAAAAGGGTAGTTTATGGACTAGGGGCTTGTTTATGTTTTTTTTTTGTTTTTTGTTGTACCTATTGTCAGACTATAAGCGCTACACGGCTCCAAAGGGATTGTTAATTTTGTTGTTGTTTTGGAATTTTGTTAGGATGTGTTGTGTTGTGTTTTGTGGTTTAAAAAGGTGACATTGATGGTTTATTGATTTTTTTGTTTTGTCATTTAAGCCTTGCATAGGGTAAATAATACCTACAAGAATAAAATAAAAAACGAGAAAATATGTAGCAATGGTTGGGTTTTGGTGAATAAATTATATTTAAACTAATTTACATACACTTTATTGATCACATACATTTTGGACGTGTTTGGGCTGTGCTTACTTCATTTCCTTATACATTCATCAAGTGTAAATATTTTAAGACTTTCACGGGCTTATTTGAATTGGTAATGAATATTTTCTCTATTTTTTTATTTTTGGCTTTTCTTGATAGAGCACGTGCCTTACATACATACTCGTGTAAATACCCTAAACGGACTTAATGGTAAATCAATTTTGATGGGGGATAGAAATACATTTGTTATTTATTTTCCAAACGATTAAACAAGACTATTAATAGCTAAATGATTTGAGTAGGTATAATTTGAATATTAATTTGTTGTGCAAATTATCAAAGCAAATAAAACGATTTATAAAATTATTGAACATAGGTACTTGCATATAATTCAATTCATCTATGCATACAAGTTCATTTAGAATCATGAATAGGCTTCTTTTCTTCAACAATTTGAGCCGAACTAATAAATTTTACCAAAGGAATTTATTGATAAGACAAACAAAGTTTTGACCTCGTCCAATATGCGAGGTTAACCCTAACTGATATGCCCTAGAGTGCAAAGCAGCACATTCCCAGTAAACATAAAGTTCCCAGTTCCATATACTCGTAGGATCATAAAATTAAATCGAGACGTGTCACAGAATATGCAATGAGTATCCATCATAGTGGGGTTTCGGTCTACCTTTTTTTGGGAGGTGTAGGTGTAGGTGTAGGTAGGTAGGCTGAAGGTTACTATAGTATATATGTATGAAGCCCTGTTTATTCCGCATGAGGATATGAAAATGTCCAGAAGCAGAAAGGCAACTAAAACCAGGCAAGAGCATACGTATTAGGCTATAAATTCGAAGAACCAACAATCTGTACAAGTGTAATCAATTTATTACAACTGCAGAAATCCTTTTTGCCTTCACTTTTACACGCATCTATATAGCCTCTGTGTTTGTGTGTGTTTTTGTGTTTGTGTATACTGTGTGGGTGTACCTAAATATTCAACAAACGATCGCAATTAAGGACGTATATCCTCGCCTGTGCATCCTGCTCGGAGGCTTTTGTATCCTCCGTAATGAATTTAACAAAAAATACACAACTGGACCATACAACATACACCATACCCAAAAAGAGAATATGACCAACAGGCACCAAGCCCAAGAGCACTGGCCAGTGGCCATTATCAAGTTTAGTGCCATTCTTTCCCTGAAATGACTATACGAGATATTGAAAGTATGAGTGCGCTTTAAGGTTTTGGTTTTTACTTTACTTTGACTTTCTCAATGAAAATTTACTGACTACAAAATACTTAACCTCAATATGAGTGCAAAAACTGCATTCATACAATGCTGAGAAAGCATACAATTAAAAAATTACACAAAGATGCAGATACGACAGGAAATTTTAAGGCCGATGCTGTAGTAAAATAATTAAAAATGAGGGATATTACTTTGGTTTCGAGATTTCAAAAGCACATCAGTACCTACTCTTGAGGAAGGTATGCTTTTGGAAAGGAGAACTTTTAAATCCAAGGACAATTAAAATGAGATTTACGTGTCTTGTGTAAGGTAGATAGTGTCTGTAGGTCAAGTTTGCAATTTATTAAAAAAAAAAAAGGATTTAAATCAAAGTCCTACTAATACGAAAATGCTTTTTATTAAATATTTTGTATCGCCTTTGTATATGATGTAAGCGTTTTTGTTATGTTGATTAAAACACCAGACATACACTAAATGTCATTTACTTTACAATAACCTATCACGATATATTTAAAAAAAACGCATTTTTTTGGAATGATAAGCGCTCACTAAAGGGGATTTTTTTATCCTTATTATCCCCCAGAGGCAAACATAGTATTGAGTTTTAGGAATGGGAGAAGGGGTTTTGAATTAGGTGTCGGTGCACATTGGTTTTTAATTCCTGAATGTTACAATGACCGCGAAAGACGGAACGTTGTAAAGCATTCAACATTCGCGTAGTACGGCTAAAGAACGAAAATCTGTACTAGACCGTATTTTGGCTCGAGGATATACTGATAAGCAGTCCTGGAGGAACAAGTTATACGGTTTAATTGTTTGAAGGGAGAAATTCAACTGGATATTTCAGTAGAGCACAATATGTTAAAATAAGACAAAAACGACGATGTTCAAGCGACGTAAATGATTCAACGATGGTATCATCACTAATCAATTTAAATGCTCTGCGTTCAATACTGTCCAAGAGACTTAAGAAAGTTGCAGGAGCACCAGCCTATAGATAGGAATTATACACAAACTTCAGACGTATATACGTTTTAAAAATAACAGCTAGATTAGAGGGGGGGGGGAAATACTTCTTGTATCGCCTTAGGAGACTAAAACATCTAGGGGCGTTTTTGGTGACAAGAGGTGATTAGAGATGCACATACCGAGAATTTTCAGGAATTTTTCAAGGAGACAGAAACCTTGATGCAAGTGCCTCATGGACAGTGGCAAAGTTGTTAAGTATGTTTTAAAGGCATTAGACAGCATTGAGTTTTGACGCATTAGATTCTACTCGTAGTAAATTCTGACCTTTAAAATTTTTTGACCTGGGCAATTCAACAGTTCAAAACATTTTAAAGGTCAGAATGTAATACGTTTAACATACATTGTCGATCCCGTTCAAGATCCACATCCGAAGAGCAGGGTTGTGAATCTAAAAACAAATACGAAAAGCTGAGAGTACTATCGTTAATAAGGTGGATTAGAAGTTTCAGATCACATTGTAAGTTAATCTTTTTAAACCATGGGCCTAAGTTTCGATAACCTCCTTAAGTTCAGAGGTATTTATCCTTTGCATGAATCAAACAACTAGAGTATTTGAACAGTTGGCTCAATTTTGTCACCTTGCAATCAGCGTTTATTTTAATCCATCCCAGAAATCCTTTCATGTAATCTGAGCCCACATTCTTTGTTCATGGATCACACTAAGTAGAATCAAAACCCCAAGCTATAATGAACTGTATTTTGTTTATATAATTATTTTAATTGTTTAAGATTAATGTCTTTGTTAATCTTACATTAAATGCTGCTATTTACTTTTACTCAACTCATATATCACATTTTAAGCACTGCCTGTAAATTATTTTGTAAGTTATTCAAAAACTATGTGATTTAATCTTAATGTGAAACTATTTTTTAATAAATGAAATGAAAATGTAATGAAAGTACATTGTGTCACCTCAGAGCTTTGATCTCTCTCCATAACCAAATTTTCCAATTTTAGAGAAATTCTTTGAGTTTTATTTTTGCTGTCAACTTGTGCTAGAATTGTCCTGTCAGATCATAAGATATTCAATGTCTGTCACTGAAGGAGATTTCTTTTTTATTTTTAAAAAAAATTTAAAGTAGTTGGACAATTTTGGTTTTTAATTAATTTTAGCTATTAACCAGGTTCAATTTTTTTTTTTACAAAGGAGACTAGTTTGTTTTTTAAATAATGTTTTTTTTTTCAGATTTTTAATAATATTTAAATTGTTAAACTGTTTTTGTTAGCAAATTTTAGCGAAAAAGTGTTAACGAAATTACGAAGTCAGAGCTCTTTTATCTTTTCCTATACAAATATAAAAACATATTATAATTTACATCTTTTTCAATTCGTTCAAGATGATTGGAGTTTTGTTTAAATCTAAAAGTGAATGCTTCTGATAAAATAGGTGGCACATGTCAAAGCGTTTTCATGTTTATAACTGGTGCGAATTGCTTCAAGAATTTTCCATTTTTTAATTTACTGGCACTCAAGGGGCTATTAATACCCTTAACATGTTTAAAGTTCAAACACAGTGCGAGCTTTAGAAAAATAGCAAAGGATTTAAGAGGAGATACCAATGCACATAGGCTTTAAATTTTTGAATATCAAAATTAAGGAAAAAACAGAGTTGGGTAAAGGATTTTACATTCTCGACGAAAGGTAAAAAAAAAGAATATCTATATTTGACAGTACGTACAAAATTGAGCTCAAGGGTATAGTGGTGAGCATTATCGCAAGTGCATGTATCGGGTTTGTCAATAAGAGCGCTACAAAAGTTTTTTTTTTAAATAAAACAAAAACGGATTTGGATATCAATGAAATTCTTTATTCCTGTGAAAGTACGTTCCATGTCATTATGTATGGAACTCGATTTATTTTGCATGGCCACCACGCCATGCACGCTTGCAGAAGTCCAGTCGCTGAACTCAATTTTCGACGGTTTTCAAACATAAATCGGCCGATACTGCTGCAATTTCACCTTCGATATTCGTACGAAGTTCATCAATCGTCCCTGGCTTGTTGATGTTGGCATAGACCATAGACTTGACGTAACCCCACAGAAAATAGTCTAACGTACGACCGAGGCGGCCAAGCGACTGGACCATTTCGTGAGATAACACGCTCTTTAAACTTGGTTTCCAATAAATTGATTGTGGCATTCGCTGTGTGGCTTGTGGCGCCGCGCCGCTCCGCCGTTCTGTTGGAACAACATGTCCTCCAAGTCCATATTATCTAATTAGGGCCAAAAATATTCGGTTCTCATTGAACGGTAGCGATCCCCATTCACAGTAACGTGCCGGTCTTGATCATCACGGAAGAAGTATGGCCTAATGACGCCACCGGCCCATAAACCATACCAAACCGTAATTTTTTCGGGATACAATGATGACTCATGGAGTACTTGTGGATTTCTGCCTGACCAATACCACATATTTTGTTTATTGACAAGGCTATTCACCCAGAAATGAGCCTCATCACTGAGGATGATTTTTCGATGAAAATCCGAATCATTTTCAAGTTGTTGATCAGCCCAATTCACAAACATACGACGCTTCTGGTGGTCAAGCGGCTTCAGTTTTTGCGTCAATTTAATATTGTTAGGTTGTAGGCCAAGATCTTTTCGCAAATATGGCGTCGTTTGCTGTCCCTGTCGCTCTACTTTTGTAGCGTTCCTGTACAACAACCCTATATTACTGCTGAAATCTTTGAGTGGAAGTATACAACCGGTTAGTTTGTCAGTAGGTTCACATCCGAACGACAAGGATGTGAAACAGAACCCTGAGGAACTCCACCACTTATTTTATTTATTTTGGACTTGAAATAATCCAATAAACTTGTGTTGAATGGTTTGAAAGGACATTTATAATCAAACAGAGAAAAGATTCATCTTTTGGATAAACCATCAAATCACCAATCATTAAGAAGCCTTCGTTCTTCGAGATATCTTCTGATGTTTAATCAGCATTTCCAAGACCAGCATTTCTTTAAGTACTCTTGGAACTGCTCGAGAAGAAGAAGAAGATTTGTCCCATAAAATCGCGTATGCTCTCAAGGGCAGGAGAACTCATGAGACTCTCTGGTAACGACCAATAAAGTATTAATAAAATGCTTTACTTATTGACTTTTATAAAGTATTATAATCGTAAATTATAAATGATTGAACGTACAGAGAAAAAATTAATTAACAAGAGTTTAAAAGAGCACCTTCTCAAAGTTGACCCTCCTTGGGCTTGAGGTTAGAGTAAAACAAAAAAAAAAACAAATGAAATATTATATTGCATATGTTTTCATATTGTGCTTTAAGTAAATCTATTTGCAATCACATTTTTTCTATCAATATCTTTATTTTGTATCAAACTAATGTGAGAACAATAAACATTTAGTTAAAGCAACGATCATGCATTGCTTCGAATGCAAGACGATCCTATTATAGAATATATATCAACGAATCCATTCAAGCACTCCACCTTAGCACACTACACCTTTTCTATCGAAATATCTCTCCGAGACATTTGCTTCTCTTGAACACCGCTGCAAGGTCTCAAGCATGTCATTGTTTTATAGTTATTTTTATAAACAATGCTTTAGCGAAATAGCCAGTTGCATTCCTTCCCTTAAACAATTCAACCGTAATACCCGTACAGCTAGGAATGCCCATCAGTTTACCCTTGGCCTTGAGCCCAATTTCGGAAGTACTGTTAAGTACAGAGATTCTTTCTTTAGCCGCACTACGCGAATGTGGAATGCTTTACCTGACTCAATATTTCTCACTCATTACAATGTGCATCGGTTTCTCCTTTCTAATCCTATCCTCCTTTCCTAATTGCTCGCACTGTGTTTAATCATTATAAGGGTATTCATAACCCCTTTAGTGCGCGCACAATATTAAAAAAAAAAATCTCGAAGCCTCATGTTCAAAAAAATGTTTAAACTGACTGCTTACATACTACTTGTTCATCCTTCAAAAAATGTAGGTCATTTCTTCTAACAAAATGAAAACGAATTCTCAACATTAAAATCTCTAAATTTTGTAAACATAATAATATATTTCGATGTTTTATAATATGCTAGATAACATAAAAAATATATATAATATATATAATCTACATATCGTTGTTACCTTTATAAATTAGTAACTAGTAGTCAACACTCAAATTTCCACAGACCGAAATCAAACTCCATCGCTACTCTACCATACAAAAATTTGACACTCTAGCCTCCACTATTTCATGTAATAATTATTATAAAAGCCTTTTAAAAGCTTCTCCTAATCAAACATTTTTTCCAAATATTTTCTTATTTGAGTTGTTATTATATTATGCAGTAAAACAAATTTTTAAAAAATAAAATCACATTTAAAATAAAAATAAGAGTAAACAAACAAATAAAATCAAAATAAATCATTTGGAAATAAAGCATTTCATGTAATAAATATTCCATATAAATATTTATCAAAAAAAATTAGAGAATGTATAATTTCAAATAAACGGGAAACCGATATTTTAAAAAAGCGATGTATATTAAATGAGTAATTCAGTCGTGATTTCCGGCATAAAGTCCTCATGGCCCATATACAATATTATTCCACAGAAAATCAAAAAAAAGAAAGAAAAACCAAGTATTTGTATATTCATTCAACGAACGTTCGATTTTGGGCTTTATTTGTACAATATCCCAGTATGCTTTCGAAAATGTGTAGATACGTGTGTTCATATATATAAAAATTTAATCGATGAATGCGTTTTTATGTGAGGGCCATTCTCGAAAGCAATACTCGTCCTAAAATAAAATATAATAAAAAAAATACGCATTGCCTTAGGGTCGACGGATTCATCGTCATTGGTATAGAATAAAATTTATGAGATTTTTAAATCAGGAGTTTTCATTTTTTTTTGTACATATGTACATATATACATACGAGTATATTCATATGTACATACATATATTTGTTATCGTTTTATTGTGGATTCATTTTCCAACGGAATTCCTATTTGTTGTGGGTTTTGGTTTTATTTTAATAAATAATAAACGCAAAATGAATAAAATAAAACAGGAATTTCGTTTGGTATAGATTACCTACTGTGACAATTTAAAACAAAATCAAAATAAGACTTATAACATTTATTTTTGTTTTAATTTAAAAATTCTTTGAAATTTGTATTTGTTGGAAAAATTTATATGAAAACAGTATTTTTTAAACATAATTTAATATAAACAACAAAGAAGCAAAAAGTAACTTTCATTTTAATTTAAATTTTTCAATGAAGTAGACTATGCTAAAAATTCATAAAAATTGTTAACTTATTAATTTTGTATACTAATCGATTAAAGGAATTAGACTAGACAATAATTTACAGCAGATTAAATGTAGAATAGTTCTATCCTTCGGCGTAAGGTCTTTTCGCCCAAAACCATTCTCAAACATATGTTCAAACGCTTTAGAACAAGGTTATGAAGTTGACTGTGTATACCTATACAGTTATATACTGACCTTTCTTCTTTTCTTAGGATTTTGACTAACTTGGTTTTCCACCATTTTTCTTAGCTTGGATCAAATCATACGTTGAAAACAGATCCTATGAGGTAAAATTTAGAAATTATCATTTGAAACCTTTTGTTGCTCAATCTGGTGTTCCCCAGGGAAGCCATCTTGGGCCTTTTCTGTCCATCCTGTCAATTAACGATGTATCGTTATGTTTGCGCTCAAGTGAAGTTCTCATTATTGATGATGACATGAAGATTGTTAAAAAAAATAAAGTCCACCCATGATCGTATTCTTTTGATAGTTTCACATTATGGTGTGGGAAAAATAGCCCTTCACTCAACCCTTTAAAATGCCAGACAATAACTTTCACTAAAAAACGAATCGGTAGTGTATT
Organism: Eupeodes luniger; assembly: GCA_951509635.1. Lineage (NCBI taxonomy): Eukaryota > Metazoa > Arthropoda > Insecta > Diptera > Syrphidae > Eupeodes > Eupeodes luniger. Next base: position 95,078,061 of record OX608073.1, on the reverse strand, counting down.
TGATTATTGTATATCACAGCAAAAGGTGTTCATTTCTGTTCCAACTTAGAATTTACACATCACATTAATTTTATTGTCAGAAAGGCAAGTTCTATGCTTGGTTTTAAAAAACGCTGGGCAAAGGAGTTCAATGATCTCTATGTTACTCTTTCTTTGTACAATTGTCATGTTCGTCCTCATCTTGAATATGCGTCGCAGGTATGGGCTCCCTTTTACGAAATTCATAGAAAACGTATTGAATCAATTCAACACAATTTCGTTCGCTTTGCCCTAAAGGGTCTTCCTTCGGATGATCCTTATGATCTGCCTAACTATAAACATCGTATTCTGCTTCTCAAATGCAATCTCTCCATCAAAAACGTTTTAATAATGACTTAATATTTCTTTATCAACTCATTAATGATGAAATTGATGCACCTTATTTCCTATCTTCTGTACATTTGAATTATCGAGCCGGAACTCATCACCTGCGTTCATTTAATTGTGTACATATTGACTTCCATAGAACTAACTATGGGAAGAATGAAGCTTATTTATAACTTGAACTGTCCATCGATAGATTTAAATCTAAATAAGGTGGGATTAAAATCACTGTTTACAACCAGTGCTCCACTATCGTTTACGTCATTAATTTATTTTTAACTTCCCATAGGAAGTTATTGTAATAGGTCTGATTTGTCCAATTGAAAATTTTGACATTTCCCGCCGTTTCAAGGTCCCTAGAGTCGAAATAAAAGATTTTTAGAGAGATGTCTGTGCCTGCGTGTGTACGTACGTTCGTACGTCTTTTTGTCACCCCGAAAATTTTACGACTAAAATATGATTTCATCTCCAAAACAATTTTGTACAACAAAAAATGATGTTTTTGTCATCTGTGAAAATTTTGAGAAAAATCTAAATGACAACTTTTTTTTATAAAAAATAAAAACCTAAAACAAAACATTACTCAAAGTTGGTAAAAATTGAATTTCGACTCAAATATCTTTTCAAAAACTTAATATTATGGCTTCAAACTTATTTTATTTTATAAGAAATATTATTTTCAACATTCTCAAAAATTTTGAGAAAAATCGAATTGACAGTTTTTTTTATAAAAAAAAATTAAAAACCCAAACAAAAATTTATAAAAGTTGGTAACAATTGATTTTCGACTCAAATATCTTTTCAAAACTTTGAGATATTGGCTTTAAACTACTTTTATCTTTCAAAATATATTTTTTTCAATATTCAGTAAAATTTTGACAAAAATCGCATTGATAGTTTTTTTTCCAAAAAATAACAACCTAAACAAAACATTGCTAAATGTTGGTAAAAATTTAGACTTAAGTAATTTTCGACTTAAATAATATCTTTTCAAAAATTTGAGATTTTGTCTGCAAACTATTTTTATCCTACAGAAAATATAGTTTTTGACATTCAGGAACTTTTTTTATAAAAATCCAACAGTCAGTTGGTAAAAATTGATGTTCGGTTCTCGATATATCGTAAATAATAGAAGGTATTGACTTCAAATTAATTTCATTCATCCAATTTGTATTTGTTTATATAATAAATAAAAACTTTTAAGAAATGCTACTAAAATTGGTAAAAACTGGTTTTCGACTAAAAATCTCGTTAACAAAAATAGATTTTGAAATCAAACTATTTCATTATATGCAAAATAATGTTGGTAATTTAATTTTTTTTAAATAATTGAACTGACACCCTTTTTTTTAACAAAACACGAAAATCTACAAACCTTTTAAGAAAGACAAATCGACAGACGGGATGGGAAGTTATCAGTGTGGGTCGCACCACAGCCTCTTTTTAATTTTGAATTTATGTTTTGTGACATTTGTTTTGGTCATTACGACGATTATGATTTCTATCGTTTCATATGTCTTATCACCCAACATCATATAACTCATACATAAAATGACATTTTTTTCGTTTAATACTTGCGTTTGGCCGATACAATTAAAATCTCAACATGTCCACGTGCCCAAACTAAACAAAAAATTTGTCAGAATGTCCAAATTTTGAAACACATGACATCTTTTGGGTGATATGTCAATTAAGGCATTAAAAAAATAAATTAGGTGGCACAACAATCCGTTGAGAAGTGACTTACAATTCTCAACCATTCTTGTGTGCGAGTACTGTTGACAGGGATGGAGGGGACCTACAGTTTTTTAAACCGAATCCGAACGGCTAATTTGAGAAAGCACTTTTCATGACATACTCTTGGAAGATTTGTCAATTCCTAGCAAGAGGAAGTACCCGTGAAAAAAACTTTAGATGACGCAAAAAGGGATCAAACCCAAGACATCTGGCATGACAGTACAACGCACTAACCATCATGCCACGGGTACTGCTACTTATAAGGCATTATGATATTTTAAAAGTGATTTGGGCAATATTTTGGGGCTTTGTGCCATTTTCTTCTGAACGAATTTTTGGGCGATACGACATTTTTATTATTTTATCGTTATTTTGATGGGCAATAGACGGAAGCCTTATTTTTTCTCAATTTTATAAAATCCAAGAAAGTTTTGGTTGCCAAAGTTCCGGTAATATTGTCTTAATCGTAGAAGAACAAAATGTTAATAAAATTATTTTTAGCGCTATGACATTTTTAATATGGGCCATATGGTTTTAGGCGAAAAGACCTAACGCCCTATCCTTCATTCCATGATAATGAGCTTTGTCTTTCACAAAAAAAATATCGTTTACAAAGAACTGGCGTTGTTCAAGAGCATCTTTTCTCATTTCTTGTCCAATTTTATTAAAATATTATCCACTCACAGAATAACTGAAAATCCATTATCTTTAAAACCTTCTACAATCAATTATTTGTTAGAGTTAGTTTGAAAAAGAGTTCGAGTTCTTCGGAAGCAAAAACTTTTCTATAGATCAAACTTGATGTGACACAAAAAAAATTTAAGAAATTTTAACTTTTTCATACATATTTCCCTATCTTTCGGTCAGGAGTCAAGTTTATAGAAAACAAAAATATTAACACAATTATTTACTTATTCAACATATCCTTTATCTACTTCCATTTTTCAGTATCTTGTTGTGTTTTCTTCTTCTAGATTCCTTCATAGTAATAATTTTTGCAACCATAAACATTTGTAGTAGCCACTTTGTTTGTTCCCGGAAGGAAGCAAGTTCTTCTTTGGCTCTTCCCTCCCCTATTCCAAATAGAAACTTTTTTACAACTTTCTGCTTCTTTTTGCTCTTATACTTGAATACAGTCGCATGCGGCTCCTTGAAAAGAATGTTTTGCTGAATTTTAAATTATTTTTGAAGAAGAAAATAAAAATGATAAAAAATAAAATCCTCGATTCTATAGTAAACGGTTCGAAAAAAGCAAACATTCTCTATGTGCTTCTTTATAATATATGTATGTGTTAGAAATGTTAACCTGTATGCTAAATTTTCCTTATTTTTTTTTTTAGAAATCACTAACCCTTTTTTTAAAAAAAAGGTATTCCATTTAATCTGACCTTTCTCTTCCGCTGCATGAATACACAGAATTAAGAACTTTTTAACTTCAGCCTTGGAACGACCGTTGTTGGTATAGTAATGAGAAGGTATAGAGAATCTATGAATAAGAAAAATATATGTACCTCTGTTTTTTTAACGGTATTTTTTTTGTTTTCATTTCATGCAGGAGATTTGGAAAATACAATAAAGATGAAAAGAAAACGAATATTCCGGGTTTTGTTTTTCTGCGGATGATACTCTGGCGTATACGTACTATTTTTGGATACTTTTTGCAGATTTGATTTCATGAGAAATGTTGCTTCAAGCGTCGCATATATTATTTTACATGATAGATGAACAAAGTAAGTACCTATATTTTTTGTTTCTTAATTTCCATAACTATTTTGCGTTGGGGTCCAGGGGTGTATACGTATTGTTTTTGCTTTATTTTTAATGACTTTTTTCATTGGTATAATGTTTTTCTGTGTTATTCCACCAATGTGCTGCGATGAGCCTGAGAATTTGTTTTTGAACCTTAAGGTCGTTTTGTTGAATAACAAAATTAATTGCAAGTCATTCATTTTAATTTTATCACTTTACGTTTCTCATGTACAAAATTCTTAAAAAAAAGAACTGCATTTAGAAATTAATAGCCTAAAATACTTCCTTTATATTTAATCTCTGTTTGACAACTTATAGTACATTTAAAATCAAAGAACCAACAGAAAGTTATTTGAAGAAAGTAGGTACTCAGCAATTTAAGTTCATTAAAAATAATGTCATAAAAATAACGCTCGCAGGTACATATTGATTAGAATGGCTTTTATGGCCATCTCCTCCTCACTCTGCCCAAAAAGTACAACATGACACAAAGAAGCCACTTACCTAGAAGCATCAACAACAGCAGGTGGGTGAATAAAAGTAATCCAAAACGACGCAGGTATTCCATCAGCATTTTTTCTTAGATACCGTTTTCAAATTATATTTTCTATGTAAAGGTATTTTTTTTTATAATACTAATTAAATTTAATATCCTTTTCGTGTTGCTCCTCAGTGCTCTCAGGGTGATGACAATTTTATGACATGTTGTTCTGTAAATTTTGCACTTTTTTTATTATTATGATTTTTCTTTTAATACTTTCGTTTGATGGAAATATAATATATTTTTAAGGACATACATACATAAAAAAAAGCACACACAACAAGTTAGACATCATACAAACATACACGTGTATTTTAGAGAATAACTTTCTACAGATTCATGTGGGAAAGAGAGTAAACCTTAAAAGGACTATTGGAATTTTCATTGAGCTTGCGATGAGAATAGCGTACATATTTTTTTCATGGGTCGTTAAAAACTTTGCCAACAATATTATACACGAGAGTTCAACTGAGGATATTCTTGAGGTTGATACATTTTGTTGGGCTTTAGGTATAGGTACATTGATATATTTATCTTCTACAGACACAATAAAATTAGTGAGAAAGGTGTATGGCGGAGAGTTTTATGTAAAAATAAAGTGCCAACAGGGAGGAATTTATACTAATTAAGGTGTTTTTTTTGTGGTTTGTCGTAACTTGGCTTAAAAAGTGTTATTTTTGTTTTTCAAGAAGGGACTTTTTTTAATTTTCTATAACTTTTTAGCACAACTTTCGAAACGACCCAAATTCTTTACTAAGGTAATTTTTATATTTGTTTCATGATTTCCTTTAAAAATAAATCAACACTTTTCATAAAACAGCTATTGGGAATACAAAAATTATAAAAACGTTATTTATTTCCCGTTATTAGAACTTTTTCTCATTTAGTTCTGGTTTCATCCACGTTAGCCAAGGCGTATATTAGCACTTTTTATCTTGTTTTTTGAATTTACACGGTTTAATGTTTTTTTAATATTAGATTGTAGAAATTGTTGATACAACTATTTCATTGTATATTTTCTTCCTTGTTCTTCTGGATAAATTTTCAATTAAGAAGGAGATTAATTTGCTTTTTCTTTGCAATCAATTCATGTGTTCTCAATCTGAGTTAGCTTATCTCCATTTCTATGAAAATCCACTTATTTCACGTCTGGGCGGTCACGTTACCTTTTATACATCTTATCTTCTTGAGAGTTCATTGATGCATATTACTGAAAGTATTCAAGACATATCTGAAGCTCAAGCGATATTTCATGTCCTCAGACCGAGTACAAAGAAACTCATATATTTTGTATCAATATATTAAATCAGGTTACTGGGGCGTTTACGCACTTATTTTTATTTGTATTTTTATTTTTCGAATTTCATTGAACTAGAAAACAAAACAAAAAAACACGGACAAAATGCCATCCACTCGGGCGTATACGCACTCTTTGTAAATCATATTTTTATATTGCTGTTTTTTGTTTCGATTTAGCCACCAAATATTTGAAATAAATGTTGATACAAATTGAATTTTCAAATAAATCGCACTCAACAAAAAAAAGATCATAAAATTTCGACTTCAATGCTCGCCACGTGAAAACACTTCCACACCATCTAGATTGTAATTGACACAAAAAGGACAAGCTACATAATATACAATTTTGTTGTTTCCTTTGTAAATTTGTGTAAAGGTACTACATATACAATACACTACTTCCACTATACCTATAGAACTCGAAACACATTTATTTTGAAATCACATTCAACGTTACACTTCCCGTGAGTGAAATATATTAAATTCCTTCAATAAGGATCATTTATAATTTGCTTTTCGTGAAATCGCTCTAGAAAAAAAAATGAGAGACCTAACGTAATTCTTTGATTATTGAGTGCTTGAAATTTTCAAATACGCTTCACTCACGCAACCGTTTGACATTCGTGTATTTTCGGTTGGAAAATTCATTTTGACACGAAACAAACAACAGAACAAAATTATTGTTAAGGGTGCCAGAGACCATAATATATTCTACCTTGAGGACCCTTGCTGTAGGATTTTCCAAGCGATACTGTTTTGATGAAAGAGAAATTGTTTGAAAATTTTAGGTTTCCATGAAGTTATTCCATTGGACTTCTTGTGTGTATCGTAGGATTTAATGACGAGGACAACGCTATAACGTGCGATTGCGAAAGGTATCGCATTCCATGAAGCTTTTGCTCATTTCCACCATCAGACTCTTTCAAAAGAACGAAATCATGAAGAAAACATACAGGATTCTCTTAACATGATTCGCTCATTGGAAGGCGCAAAGGCAATATTTCTCTTTATACTCGCATTGTGAAACCGAAAACACCGAATTTGTTTTCTTTTTTGAAGTGAAGCGCAAGTAGGTCAAAAAAAATTGTGTTAGGAAGGCCGTGTGTAAATTGAGGCTTGAAAATTTGATTAAAATCAAACAATGTTTTGTTGTAATCCCCCTAAGTGAAAGAGGATGCGAATGACATGATAACAGGGTTAACCAAACCATGTTCCCTGACTAAATTTCAACATAAACGAAACATAATTTGTTCATTTATTTATGAAATGCATAAATAAATTTGATGAGAAAATAAATTCTCTTTCAGCTATCATAACCATATTTTTTAAACAAAAACCTTCGCGTTGGCCATAAAAGATAAGGACTCTTGTGGATGAAGCTTAAAGTTTCTGTGTGAACATTAACAAGCATTTGAACTTTTCACCCTTTTTACGCACCATAGAACTTGGTTTTCTGACAACAACAACAACAACAACAACAAAACAAAAACAAATATAAAAAGGATAACAGCAACAAAAAGTGAAAGAAAAAAGAAGAAGAAGAAGAAGTTTTCCATTAGACCCGAGGGCTGCGGTTGCAACACTTACAAAGCCGCAGGACATCACTGTACCGTAAAGCTTTTGATTAAATGCGTTCAACGAAAATTGACACACCAAAGAAAAAAAAAAAAAAGAGGAAAATACAAAAATAAAATCTAACATCTCGTCCTCGTGCTCCTGATGATGCGTAGTTGTGTTGAATTTATGAATAAAAGATTCCTTTGGCCTGTAAATCTTTGCTATAGGAAGAAGAGTTGTGTGAAAAATTATGTATATTGAATCTTGTTTTTATTTTTATTTTCCTTTTGCGTTTTCTTTTTACTTGTACTATTTTTCTGATTCATTTGTTAAGGGGGTTGGAGTGATTGAGGAGGTGAAATGTATTGATGAATATTTATGTAGTGATTTTGAATTTATTGAATTGATAGATGAGAAATCTGTGAGTATGGTGCGGATGGTGTCGTTGTACGGATTGATTGATTTTCGAATTTATACATGTACCTATCTAAAATTTAAATAATATAAAGTGACAGATGATTTTGTTTATGATTAAACTATGGTTTATTCGTCTTTGTGTGTGTGTGTGTGTGTGTGGAAGCGTGCGAGAGATAGATGCAATTTTATGTTTCTGTTTAAATGTTTGTATTGCAAAACTAACAAATACAATTATTAAATGTTTTATGTATTTGTTTTGATATATAGTTTTGTGTCAATATTTGTGTTTAATTTATGAAATATTTGAATGAAAAATAAACAAATATTTAATTTAAAATACATATAGCTAATTTAATAGACACTGTACGATATGATATATTTGTATGTTGATCTTAATTAATTCAAAACAAATAATCAACAATGTCAACAGTAGCAATAAAGAAAATTAAAGTTGGTTTGGTTTTTTTTTTAATAAATTGAATTTAAAATTCTTAAAGCAGATCTTTATAAGCTTTGCTTATTTGTAGTAATATTTCAACTAAGAGTAAAGTAATATTGCATGGTCATTTTGTTGAATCTCTGACGTCACAAAAAACTCAACGTTAACAATTACTGAAGGTGGCGCTACAGTCCGTGACAGACCTGGGCATCAACCAACATGCGTCTTCCGCCAGCTCGGTCCCTAGCTAGCTGTCTATAGTTTCACACGCCAAGTTGGTTGAGGTCTTCTCGGGATTGGATTCGAAGACCTTCCGGGCTTGAGTGTTGATTTCCATTCGCTCTACATGACCCAGCCATCTAAGTCGTTGGACTTTATTTCTTTTAACCAGGTCAGTGATGCTGTACAGCCCGTAAAATTTGTCGTTGTATCTTCTCCTCCATTCTCCATCTATGCAGACCGGCCCAAAAATCACCCGAAGAATTTTTCTCTCGAAGCATCCTAGGACTTTACTACTCAATTGCCTTCTAGGTCCAAAGAAGCAGTAATTTGAAAGAGTTATTCTTCGTTTCGATTTCAGCGCTAGTGTCGTTGTCTGAATTTATAGCGGTGCCTAGGTAGACAAAGTCCTCAACTACTTTTTTTTATTTTATTTTATTTTTATTTATTTAATCCGTTTATTATCTAACGTTAATATAAACTTATAGCTATTTACATAATTTTTAATTTGAAATTTTAAATTAACATAGAAATAAATAATTACTATAACATATTAAAAAAGCTTTCTTTAAATTGTTTACTTTTAACATTGTCATTAACAGATGAAATTAAATTATAAAATTTATTGAAGACTGAAATCAATTGATTTAAAGGGCTATTCATACCATAGTTAGTTCTGCTAAAGATCGGACATAAAGGTATCTGTCTTCTTATGCTAGTTTGACTATAGCTAAAATTTAGACGATTCAGAGCTGTTGCGGATATAATAGAACCATTAATTAATTTTAAAATAAAACAAAATTGGAGATATTGTCTATGTTGTGAAAGTGTAGGGAGGTTTATTAGCAAAAGTCTCTGAGAATAAGGAGGTGGTGTGAATATTTGGGAAAACGGAAGAAAACGAAGACAAAAACGCATAAATCTTTTTTGGATACTTTCAAGTCTGTCTATATGGACTGAATAGTATGGTGCCCATATAATACAGCCGTATTCAAGTATTGGCCTGACAAATGATACATAAAGAAGTTTTAAGACGTAGGGGTCACGAAAGTCACGAGAAAAACGTTTAATAAAACCTAAAATCTTGTTAGCTTTTTTAACTATAAAGTTATAATGGTCCCAGAACGTTAATTTACTGTCAAGAATAACACCTAAATCAGAGAAAACGGAAAGCTTACAAAGGGAGGAAGAATCTAATAAATAGTTATAATCTATAATTGTTTTTTTGCGTGTAAAACACATAGTTTTACATTTGTCAATATTCAATAAAAGTCGGTTTGTATTGCACCATTCCCTAAAACTATGAAGATCTTCTTGAAGCTGTGAGCAGTCATTAATTGAACTAATAGATTTGAAAATTTTAATGTCATCAGCGTATATTAAAACGGAGGAGTTTTTTATAACGGATGTTATGTCATTTATATATAAGATAAATAATAAAGGACCTAAATGGCTACCCTGTGGAACACCAGAGTTGACGTAAAATTGGTCGGAGAGTTCATTTCTGAATATAACGCTATAACTTCTGTTCTTAAGATAAGACGAGATCCACGTCAAGAATTTGTCGTTAAACCCTAAGGCCTTAAGTTTATGGACTAAAGTCTTGTGACACAATTTGTCAAAGGCTTTACTGAAATCTGTGAATACGCAATCTACTTGCTTACGATCTTCGAAGGAGTCAAGGCAGAAAGAAGTGAAGTGAAGTAGGTTTGTAATTGTTGATTTATTCTGGACGAAACCATGTTGATTTTCACATACAATTGATTTACAATTAAAGGATAACATCTTACAGATAATGGACTCAAATAGTTTGGGAATAACGGAAAGTTTGGCAATCGGCCGGTAATTCGTTATTTCATTCTTAGACCCTTTTTTATGAATCGGAGTTATAAATGCACTTTTCCATAATAGTGGGAAAATTGAGCTTCTAAGAGATTCATTGAACAAAACAAACAGAGGGTACGATAAATGAGACACACATTTTTTTAAAACACATGAAGGTACTCCATCAGGGCCAGGGTGAAAACAGTCATCAAGTTCTGAGACACAACGAACAATTGAATCCTCACATATTGTCAAGTCAAGTGAGTTCAGGTGTGGATAATTTTGGACTGGAAAGAACGAATCGGGAATTTGAAAAGAAGGAGGCACGTCGAAAGCATCTTTGAAGAAACTAGCAAACATATTTGAAATTATTTGGGAGTCATGACTTGTTATGTTATTAAAAGACATAGAGTTTGGGTAACCGTCAGTTTTTCTTTTACTTTTCACGAAATCCCAGAAGTTTTTTGGGGTCTGTTTCAATTCATTTTCAATTTTAATAATATAGTCAGAGTATAGAATATTGAAGTAGTCAATGAAAATATTTTTAAGTTCGGAGTAAATCCTGAAGTCTTCTTCTGCTCTAGTTTTACTAAATTTTAGCCATGCCTTATTTCTTTTATTTTTTAAGTTTTTTAATTGAGTGTCAAACCAAGGTGGAGTTTTAGATTTATAGCGAGATTTCCGTAATGGCGTAGTTTCATAAAAACAGTTAAAAAGAATACTATAAAAATTTAGACACATGTCATCAATATTACGATTTAGGAGCAGTTGATTCCAGTCAACATTACACAATAAGTTAGTTAGTTCATTAAAGTTACATTTTTTAAAATTGAATTCAAGTTTTTCATTTGATGTATTAGGGATATTGCACACGTTTATATTCAGTGATATATTTAAAGCTGGATGGTGACGGTCTTCTTCTACTAGTTTAACATCGGCTGGAGATACAGCTACGTCAGTATTTATCGTGTCGGAGAAAAATATTAGGTCCAAATATTTGTTGTATTGATTGGCAACCCCATTAAATTGAACAAGTCCACACGAAGCTAAACCATCAATAATTGTGAATTCATTGGTGCTCGTTGGACTGATAGGTGTAAAATAGTTGAAATCTGATGATTTTGTCCAATTGAGGTTCGGAAGATTGAAATCACCTACGATCAGCAGTTCATCATTAGGTTCCATTTGGTCGTGGATCTTCTCAGTTAAATGTATGCAGTTTTCATAAACAAAACTGGTAGATCTTGGAGGTATGTATACTGAGATGATAAAGAGATAACCTGTTTCCAATTTGATTTTAATACATAGCATTTCGACGTCAGAAAGATCAAAAGTATCAACCAAAGTGCATATAAGATAGTTTTTTACCGCGAATAGTATTCCACCACCAACTGTCTCCGAGTCGCTCGATTGGTGCCTATCTCGTCTAAAAACTTGGTAAGTTGAGTCAAAGAGTTCGGTATCTATGAAGGAATTATTTAGCCAAGTTTCTGTAAGAGTAATTATGTCATGTTGTAGATTGTTAATATTTTTATAGATCGTATTGATCTTTGTCCTTAGGCCATTGACGTTTTGGTAATAAATCAAAGCTTGTTGAATCTGCCTCTTCGATAATAATGCATTGTCCGGGTCTCTTGAAAAGGGTTAAAGGATGACGACTTTATATGATTATTTTGTTTATTCTCGAATTCGTGTATTATGATCCCTTTTGGCCAAAGCGATGTTGAGTTTAGAAGGTGGAAGATTGAGTCTGGAACTCTTATCTTAAAAGATGCATATTTCGAGTGGTTTCGATGAATCATTTTCTCAACTTTCAATAGCGACGTATTAGTCTTGTTCGAAATAAAGTTTTTAATATCGAGGGCGTTCGTTGCAGGGTCAAGTTTAGATAAAAATAAAGTTCGATGGCCTTCTACTACTTTCAATCCACATGAGATAGGTGAGTTTAGATGAGTTTTGTTTGAAAGAGATGAAAATAACAATGAGTTTGCTAACGTTGATGATGATGGGTTTGCAATTGCGAGTAATGGCTCTGTTGATGATGGAGAGGTTGCTTTTGCTTTGATTGGGACAGAAGATGTTGATAAGGTTAGAGTTGATTGAAGATGTTGAGAAGGAAGTTCAGATGCAGAGGGAGGAGTAGACCTGGCAGGCTTCTTCGTTGAGGGATTAGCTTCACTATATTCGGCGTCACTTTCGTCAATTTTCCGCTTTAATGATGCTGCATCGTTTAGCGATCGGCTATGACTCGTTTCATTTTCGACACTATGAGAATCCGTGTTGTGAATTGTATCAGTTTCGTCAGTTATTTGGTTTAAAGATGAGGTGTCATTTAGCGATCCACAATTAGTCATTTCGACCTCGTTATTATGAGACTCAATATTTTGTACTGGTGATAAAGTGGTTATTTTGTCAACTTTTACGGTAAGACGAAGTAATTGGTTATGCAGCTTTTCTATATTATATTTATTTTGTATTATGTCGCTAGTAATGTTAATCTGTGCAAACGGATCGCACTCGTCACAGAAATAGTAAAAAGATTTCCTTTCCTTGAAAAGCTTAATAGTACTAAAAGGGGCGTCAATACATTTCATATGATATGATCGTCGACAGTTGCCATGACATATTATTGAATCAATCAGGTATTCCGTAGTTTGATGGCATATAGTGCAAGAAGACATTATGATGAGTTTATTGAGTGTTTGTAGGGACGACGTTGCTGGAGGATTGCGAATGGTTCGTGTAGTTTTACTCTAACAATACTATTTAGTACTATTTGCTTTTTGATGACAACCCTGGTTAAGTTTGAGACGCACGTGCTTGCCACTAGGTGGCCTTTATTAGCAATCGGTTGGAAGTGAGAGTTCACAGCTGATTATTTTGACGTTTATAATCGTGATTTGTTTGCCGGGATGAATTTATGTGATTTTTATATATTAAACTATAATTGGTTTGGTAAATAAATATAAGAAATACCCCTTTTTCAGTCTCTTGAGTGTTTTAAAATAACGTTTTATTTCTTTTTTTTTGTTTTTTATATACGAAATTTGGTAATTAAGTTTAAATTTCTTCGGAAAATACCTTAAAATTCGTGAATGTTTCGGGTTTTTTTTCTTCGGTCGTGTCTTGTAACTACGAAATTCACATAACTCCGTATCCTTTTCTAGGATTATTTATTTATTATCTAATTCGCCTTTTAAAACCGCGCACCAAAAACTGTGTACTCCACTCACTCACCACTCACCACTCACTACCTCAAAGTTATAGCTGTCCATGGTGACGTTTTGTCCAAGACGTCTTCATTGATGAAAGCATATAAATACTTGGTCTTGCACTCATTTATCACTAAACCCATCTTCTCCGCTTCCGTCTCAATGCTCAAAAACTCTCCACTGACATCACGTTTCGATCTTCCAATTATGTCAATATCATCTGCTATCCGAAATCCGAGTAGTTGGATGGACCTTTGAAAGATTGTGCCTCTAGTGTTGACGGTTGAGTTTTGCACAATTCTTTCCAGAACGATATTGAAGAAGTCGAATGACAGTGTATCGCCTTGTCTAAAACCTTTTTTGATATCAAATGCATCGGTGAGATCTTTTCCGACCTTGATGGAGCAGCGTGCATTCTCCATCAATGCATAAAACGATGACTATCATGCGAATGAAACGTTTCGGTCAATGCTGTTCCAAAATGCTTTGACGCGTATGGGATTCAACGTGACCTTAAGCTATCTCTATCAACGCGTTGACTCCCCTAATTTTGACGATCAAACGATTTGACAAAATAAAGTGTACGTGAATCAATTATCAATGTTACTTATCTTAAGGCTGGTAAAGAATTATTACATGTACAATATATGTAAGCATATGGCACATAATTGAAGGGTAGTATTGAATTTAACATCTTAAAAAAATAAAGTTTTTTTTAGTATTAAAGCAGGTAAAATACTACCGAAAGGAGAAATTACTGTTTAGAATTTGTCGTTTTAAAAATAGATTAAGGTATATATGTAAATATCTTAGGAATAATGGTGTTTTTTCGAGTTACATTTTTACCAGAAACCCTCTCCCAAAAGCTAATTAAACATATGTATATGGATGGTAAAATATGTTTTTTTTAGAGACATTTATTTACCTCATTAATGGTCTTAACTTTGATTTCATTTGAATAAACTTCAAAAATAAATTGACTTTTGAATCGAATTTGAGTTGATACAAGGCCCCCAAGAAAAGTTATAGCACATAAACATGACTTTAATATCATCACTGATCATACTTGCACCACACTTTGTTCTCATTCTGTTAAAATGCGTCTGGACAAAAAGTCAATGGGGAGATTTCGGACACATAGGGTTTATAGATTATTTCGACCTTCCGGTTTTATTTTATAGGTATTTCTCCTAACTATTTTCAATTAGTAGCTACAAAAAACCATGGTGAACATATGTACATTATAAGAGGTAAATAGAGTTGGAAAATCTACTTTCTATCTTTGTTTTGTCTCAATCGCGATTCTGTCACTTCACATCTGTCAATCATATTTGTAAGACTCATGGTTCTGATAACAATACATCATTCTTATATTAAAACATGGGAAAACAAAACAAAAAGAAATCCCGTACTTTAAAATTAAATTATTAACCATCTTGCAACTTAATGTGTATGTTTAAAGTTGGAATAAATTCTGCCCTGTGAATGTTGTCATCACAATGGCCAACAGTCCCAAAAACAAGTCATCGTGCCTCAAATAGCATTGACGCAGACATTAAAAGGTCACAGGAGATTGACACCGAGTTGAATCAAAAATGTATGTCAATGTACTCGTCAACGCATTGGCAGCAATTTTCGATGACGATTTCAAGAACGTGAAACTCTTGTAGCAGACGTGTGTCGATCTTACGTCAAAAAGTCAACGTGTTGTTTAATAGTATCTTAAGATTTTATTCTTAATAAAAATGAAGATAATAATACTTTCTTTTTTTAATCATGGACAAAATATATAAACTTCAAAAACATGTACGAACAATTTCAACCAAAAAATAAAATAATATTATTTGGTCGCATGAATTTCAGATCAAAATTTGTTATTCACAGAAAAAAAAATTATCTAGACAACTTTCCGATCTGAGCGAGAAGAACTAGAAGAAATATATCACTAATATTAAAAATTTAACATAACAATGTTCAATGAGCGAAAAATATGTTAAAATGTTATTTTTTAAAGAATGGAATTCACAAGTGACAATTTTAGCTATTAAATTATTTTAGAAAACTGTTGTCATGCAAAGTATAACCTAACTTATTAATTTGGACGACTCCGTACATATAAAAAGCATTCCAAGATTCCAACAATTTGCTAAATATGCCAATAGGTTTTTGTTGCTTTCATGCAGAAATTTAAGAAATTTTTTTTTCCAAAAATTATATATGTAGGTAAATTCTTTTTTTGTTGCCAATTCTATTAATGCGAAAAACGTAACAAAAATCCAAAAACAGAAAATGAGACAGAATCTGATATCAAGAATTTTCTGGCTTTTTTCACGTAGTTTTCTCGGACTCAATTTTCGGGATTCTATTATTACTATCTCAGTCTGCTTACTTTTTTCGTAGATTAGAGCTGATGCTAGAAAATATTTTGATCTTAAAGGAGTAAACAAAACTTAAAAACTGCAGAGAGGAAAATGTTTGGTTCTTGAATTTAAAAAAATAGGTGCATTTTAATTACATAACTTTTCTAAAAATGAATTAAGAACAAATTAAGGTAAAATAAGTTCTGTAGAAAATTTTGTGAGACACTCACAAATTACACGATTCAGAATCTCTTTTCACTTCAATTCTCAAAAGATTCAAAGCTTTTATATTGATAAATATGAAACGTTCATTGTGCTTTTCAATTAGCCATTAGTTTAACAAAAGTGTCACTTTTGCTGTTTTTAGGACATTAATATTCTTGAAAATCATTCTAAAATCTCAGTTCTAGAGCATCCAATGCAAACTCACTTCAAAAAGTAGATTTTTTTAATTTTTTAGGACCCTAAAAGTTTTTGTATTCAACAGAAAATCAATTTTGATAGAAATAAAATGCACGACTGGGTCCTAGCGACTTGCTAATTTCTTCCAAAAACTCTGTTTAAAAATAAAAATAGTAAATGCAAAATAAGTTTTTTTCAAAAATTTAAATGCCATTTTATTTCTCAAAAAACCTAGATTTACTTATTTTTTTCGATTTTTTTTCATTAATGCTCATGTATAATTTTTTTAAATTTTGTCTTTATATATTTTTAGTATGCAATTATTAAGTGCTTATAAATATACATTTTACATACAAATTAATATTTTTTTAAAAATCGAAAAAAATAATAACATTTTTGATCATCAATTTGATCATTTCATCATCGACAAGAGCTTGAACAGAAACAAAAGATTAATGAAATCGGCCCATTAGTTTTTGAGAAAACTTAAAAACAAAATAACGGTTTTATGAGGGATACCCTTCTGGAGCAATACCAAAATATGTTTTTCTTGAAAATAAAAACCAAATTAAGAACAAAAAATGTAAAGAATGTTTTAAAAAAAATTAATCGGTTAATTTTTGAAAAAAATCGAATTTTCGATTCTTAACCAAACAAATTGTATGGGGACTACTCTTATTTTTCGTATTAAAAAAATTAAAAAAACGCCTTACGCTAATCGGCTGAAAACTTAACTTCAATCGACACAATTGGGCTGTAGGGGCCAGGACAGACAGACGGACGGAATCGGGGGACCTACTTTATTCGACTTTTCTACTTTCATAATGTCACGTTTGATTAAAAGCTCGAGTTCGAAATTTTTTACGAATGCAATACTTGTCATATACTTATGTAGGTAGTTCCTATATATAGCAAGTAAAAATCACTTCAATGTTCACTATTTATGTGCGTCAACGTCCAAGCTTTAGGAATTTAAAGGCAACTTAATATAAAATTGACGATCCCATATTCAAGGTTTCTTCTTAAGAACCTGAATATTTGCTCTTTTTCTTAGAAACACATTTTATGAAAATAATGTAAAGCATTAGGTACTAAAGTTTTTTTATATTCTAAATTACGTGAAAACAAACATTTTAGTTGCTTTTGACTGTAAACCACTTTTTGGTGAATGTCGTTAAATTACTAACAAACCTTTAGATGAAAACCTTACAACTTATAGCTGAACTTTATAAGCTTTATGGCTTATATGACCCCCCCTGGATCGTCTATTGGTCAAAAGTTGGTGAATTTATGGTGCGTTTTTGGAATAGGTCTGAATATCAGATTCATATTATGTTCTTGGTCCTCAGTTAAAAGTAGTACTTTTAGCAACAAAGCTTAAGGAAGTAAAATAAAAATTTTGTTTCCATATGAAAAAAAATAATTCAAAACATAATGGGGGTCATATCCATGAACGCAAACGATTAGTTGTGAATCGAAGGGAATTCCTTCGAAAATACAAACAAATTATCTAACAGGGGGGGGCTAGGCGTTGCAAGACCCCTGGCCCTGTGTGATATAACCTCAATTTTTATTTTTTTAACTCAAACTCAAATCAAAACTTCACAAGTTTCATATTTCAATTTTTCTATGGTTTTCTTGTCCGACAACAAATTCCATTACTTCCAGAACTGTAATGTTTCGTGTTTTTCAGTTAATATATAGTTTATCTTGTAATCTTTTATAATAAGTTTAAAAAGTCTCTTATACTAAAAGACTGTCATTGTAAACAGATTAAATGTCGTCACTTTCTTAAACCTCATTTTTGAGTTTATGCTATGATGATCAACTTTATTTTTATATTTCTTCTTATACCCAATTAAACATTATTTTTCATGTATAAAGTATCGATTTTCCATGACAATGAAACCTCATCGAATTTCCTTGAGTGCCACTTAGTGACAGAAAATGTTTATTTGATGAGAATAGAGGTCATTTTTGAAGTAGCCACTCAACTAAAAATCGACAATACCAAATTTCAAAAAAAAAAAAAATTGTTATGATAAACGTGCCCTCAATTCGTCACATTATTTGTGATTTCAAAAAAGTACATATCACTGAAAATGCCATCATAGCATTTCGATTTATATTCAAGTCCTCAAAAAATTGCATTGCCTGATTGAGAGTCAACAAAACGGTTCTCCTCGCCATTTGCCTAAATCCACATAAAAAATTCGAACGTTTTATTCACATTTTTTCTATTTATTTCTTTTCTATTTTCGAACTTCAATTGTGTGTGACAATGTCCTGCAGGGAACAGGGAACTGTGGACGTTAAAAAACACCAACTTTTTCATCCAAGGATATCTATATCTACGTATATTTTCAAATATGTATAGAAATGTATAAATATTTTTCAAACTAACAAAATTGTCAAGCATATCTTTCCCTCCTTAGCATTCCCGCTTGTGTATTAATTTCTTTCAATTTTCTTGATCCAATTTGTAATTTGTTTGATAAAACGAGCTGAAAATTGCATTCAAGGATGGAAATGGAGATTATTTTCTTGCAGTCAATTACTTAGAAATAATTTGCAGTTCGTATAAATTTATAGTATTTAGTGTGACTTCGATGGCAGAGCATCGAGGTCGAGAGTTGGGTTGGAAAAAAGTGTTTTGAGATGGAGATTTAAACTTGACATCCAGTCAGAGCTCTGATGAAGGCAATGAAAAATAGCAGGGAATCTTATTTTATTTTTCAATTCGAGTTTTGTTTTGATGGTTATTCAATTAATTTTGTTGTCAAAGAAAAAAAGAAGCAAAGCAGTTAAGAATTATTGTGGAGGGATGATTTTAATTGAAATTTTCTTAGATAAACAAAAAATGTGCTTTGTGTTTGTGCGTAGGTTGTCCTATAATTAATTTATTTTAGATTCAAACAGGAGAAGACTACCGTTAATTGTTAATTGCACTGATTAAATTCCGAAATTTTATGTGGAGTCTAAGATCTTTGTTTTGCAAAACAAGCACTTATATTTAAAGAGAAAAACATTTACTCACTTTAAGATGAAAAAACCCAATTGATATGAAAAATCCTTTAAGGAACGATGTGATAATTAAAGGGTTTTTAAATCAATTAACCAGATCCGAACAACTTTTAAAATTACATTGGTTTGTGGCCACCATGTGTCCCTTGTACGATATAAAATGTGGGAAATGTATGCTTGGCTGTTAAAGTTTTAAGCACTATGCGTGAGAATTTAAAGAGTGAAAGGGAATTATAGATAATGTTTCCTTTAAAGAAATAAGAAAAAAATTATTATTTTCAATAATAATTTTAAAGTAGGTGTGAATCTGAAAATATGAAATATGAATGAAAAAGTGTGTAGCTTTAAAGTAAACTTTTGTTTGTAGTTTACTTTGAGTATGGAAAATCCTATTTATTGCTGGAAGTCTGAGGGTCCTAAGGCAGGATAAGTTTGATCGCATGTAGAGAGGAAAAAATTCATATTAGGATTTATCTGTGAGAAATTTCAAATTTAAAAAAGGTCACGGCATGCATTTTAAAATTAAAGAAATGTCTATATTTTCGAGGTATTTTATGGTATCATCATGCCCAGTGCTGGGTTTTTAATTAAACACTCTACAATACATAGTATCCATTGCTATTTCTTTAACTGCCACCGAGGGAGACGTGCTGTCCCTTTGTCATAAAAACTGTTTTTCGACTAGAAAAAATTAAATTAACATGCAATTTTTTTCGGAAGCATTCAGCATCAAACTGTGACGATTGATATTTTTGGATGTATTAGTTGTACAATCTATACGAATTTTTAACTTCTCGACATTTGAAGGTCTCTAGAATCGAAATCAAAGATTTTAAGAGAGATGCCAGCGTGTGCGAGTGTACGTACATTCGAACAATCGGGAAGTCGTTCATATCTCAAGAACCAGTGGAGATATCGGCTACAATTAATTTTGTAACAAAGAAAAATGCAGAAAGGACTTTTAAAAAAAATAAGTGTGTGTTTTTTTACAACAACAATTTAAAGAAACAAAGTGAACTTTTGGTTGACCCAAAATATCTCTCGAAACAATAACACCATCGATTTTGTTAAAATTTGTATCGTTAAATGTGACATTATACAAAACGAATATAATTTTGAAAAAAGAGGCTGGGATGCGACCCACACTGATAACTTCCCATCCCGTCTGTCAATTTGTCTTGCTTAAAAGTTTATAGGTTTTCGTGTTTTGTTAAAAAAATTGTCAGTTGAATTATTCTTAATAATTTTAAAATTACCAACAATATTTTGCATATAATGACATAGTTTGATTTCAAAATCTATTTTTGTAAAGGAGATTTTATGTCGAAACCCAATTTTTTCTTAAAAGTTTTTATTTGTTATTTAAACAAATACAAATTGATTAAATGAAATTAATTTGAAGTCAATATCTTCTATTATTCGCGAGATATCGAGAATCGAACATCAATTTTTACCAAATTTGCGTACTATTTTTTGAAGATTGGTGACTGTTGGATTTTTATAAAAAATTACTGATTGTCAAATGCAATATTTTCTGTGAAGAGATATTTGAGTCGAAAGTAAATTTATACCAAGTTTTAATATAATTGTTTTTTTTAGGTTTTTATTTCTTGTAAGAAAACTGTCAATTCGATTTTGTTCAAAATCTTACTAAATTTTGAAAACAATATTTCTTGTAAGACAAACTTAGTTTCAAGCCAATATCTCAAATTTTTGAAAAGATATTTGAGCCGAAAATCAATTTTTACCAACTTTTAGTAATTTTTTTTTTCAAAATTTTACCAGATATTAAAAACGTTATTTTTCGTTGCACATAATTATTTTGGAGACAAAATCGTGTTTCGTTCGTAAAATATTTGAGATGACAAATATTTTTTTCAGTTTTTTTGATTTATAAAAAAATCGTTAATTGGATTTTTTCCATAAATAAACCAGTTTGGTATTACGTTACAGTATATAAATTAAAATTTAATTTAAGTCGCTAGCGTTATTGGTACGGGAGATATTTTCACCTTTTTTTTAAATTGCTATGGTAAAAAAACCACAAGCTCAATTTTCTTTCTGCATCTTTCTGCATTTGTATCTGTATAACAAAATTTATTTGAACATTTATTCGAAGTCGATATCTCTACTGGTTCTTGAGTTATGGACTATGAAAAAAACTTCCTGAACGTACGGATGTACGAACGTACGTATAAACGCTCGCACAGACATCTCTCTAAAAATCTTTTATTTCCACTATAGGGACATTGAACCGTCGATAAATGTCAAAATTTGCAATTACCAATCAATTACCGAATTTTGTATAAATACAAAAATGTGAACACAAATATTTGTCACTTCGAATATTTTACAAACTAAAATTGATTTTACCTTCAAAATAATTTTACGCAACGAAGAATAACGTCAAAAGAATTGGTCAAATGTTGAGATAAATTGAAGTACCAAAAATTTAAAACTAAAAAACATTATTTAAAGTTGGCAAATATTGATTTTCGACTCGAATATCTTTTCAAAAATTGGAGATCTTGGCTTCAAAGTAATTTCATCTTAAAAGAATTGTTGTTTTCAACATTTAGTTAAATTTGTATAAAAATACTGCACAAAATTGGGAAAATTGATATTCGATTCTCGATATCTCGTGATGAAATGAAGGTTTTGAATTCAAAATTATTTCATTCTGTGCTAAATTTTGTTCTTAACGTGAGATAGTATTAGAAAAATGGAATCTTTATGTTTGTATATAACAAATAAAAAATGTCAAAAAGTAGCATTTTTTAAATTGGTCAAAATTGGTTTTCGATTAAAAATCATGTGAACAAAACAATTTTTGAAATCACACTTTTCTCTTCATATGTAAAATACTATTGGTAACTTTCAACTAATTTTTTAGAAAAATTCAAGTCATTATTATTGTTTTCCGAAACATGAAATGTTACAAGAATAACAAAAACTTGGTTAGAAATGACTCAAATATTAGAAGAACAAAAAAAGATATTGATTTCAAATTTGTATCTCACATAAAACGTTGTTATAAATATTTTGTTAAATTTTTCGAAAAATCGACAAACGAACATGCCGCTTTTTTTGTTGTTAAAATGTGACATACCTGCCAACGTAAACACGAGATTTTTCGAGATTTTTCCAGCTTACTGTTTTTCATTCTTAAGTAAGATCCTTATACTTTACTGGACGAACATGAATTTATTTAATAAAAAATCTGTTAGTACAAAGTACACAATGTGTATTGTACAAATAATCCTATTCTTTTTTTTTAATATTAATAAATATTCTAAGACTCTGGTCAAATGTATTCTTACTTTCATATTCATTATATATTTGACTTCATGACCAACCGTATCCTCATGTACATAGTATTCTTTGCTTCCATTTTTTACTCTGTTACGTAACATCAGTACTTGTCAACTTTTTAAAATGAATTATACTCTAATAATTTGTGCCACATCCAGGATGAGCCCCCAGGTTTCATCTCCATATATTCTGTCATCCATACTTGTCTGCAAACAAAAAACAAATGCAAAACTCTCTTTCTTTTTGAATAAACGTAATGAAATATATCCCTAACATGGCAGTATTCATCACTGCTCAAAACACATTAATTTAAATAACCACATCCTTTTCTCTTTAAGTATGAGCGCGCACTGAAATAGCAAAAGAGAGCTCTTGTGTAAGATATCCTGCCACATATACATATTTGCACGAAAAAACCCGCTCCTATAGAAATCATTAAAAGGTAACTAAAACCTATTATGAAACATTTATTAGTGTTTGTGTGTTGATTACTCTCCACACTGAAAGTGTGACAATAATTTTACACTCAGACAAAGAAATAAGAGCGACTGAAGCACACAATAGCAGCAGGTAAGGTATGGTGGGTTATAAGTAGTAAGGTGATGGCGGCTCACGCAGAATTATAATACTTCTTTATCCCTTCATTGCCGGCCGTCCTAGGACTAGCGACTAGGTACTACGATACCGTATGTTTAGCGTGAATAGACACAGGACATAGGACACTAGACGTAGCACACAGGACATGCATGGCATAGGTGTACCTAGGGATAAAGTTAGCGCACATTCGCTTATCTTAATCCATGAAAATACATTCAACTTCATTGTTCGCTCGTTGCTTGGGTAATGTTCCACATGAAAGGTACTCTTATGGCTAATGGAGTGTAATTAGTATTGCGGTTTAATGGGAAGAGTGTGGCAGAACTTTTGTTGTCCAGTTTCTGCAGACCATTTTTCATATTGGACAAAAACAAATAAAATTGAGACAGAAAAACTTTTGTAAGAACATTAACCTGGTGTTGGAATACTTTACATCATGCTATACGAGTATATGTGCTTAACAAGTTAGATGACAGTTGTGGTTGCAAAGACTTTAAGTGGCCACAATTAGTAATTATACAATTTTAAATTTTTGAACTATATGATCTTCGACTTTTTTTATTTCACTCGGTGAAAATTCATTTAACTTTTTCACTGCTCTGAGTTTCACCCGAAATATGATTGTGAAAAATAGTATATAATTTCCCATTCAGAACGAAACAATTAATAACTTTTAAAATTCAGGTGAAATATATATTTAGCGAGCGGAATAAGGCTGAATATGTTTTTAGCAAGAATTATATGAACTGCAATATGGTTTAATTAACTTACTTAAAGCATTTCTTTCTTATCAAAGTTCAGTAAAATTACACGTATAATAAAAACAAAATAAACTTATACATTCTTTTCCATATTTCATTAGTTAAGAAATGTTAAACAACAAATTAAAACTTTTTTCTTTTAAATCAAATTAAACTTCTCCCTCATTTGCAAGAAACAAAAATATAAAAATAAAAATCATAAAGTTTCCCAGACAGCTCAAGTAGGAGGCGTGCTTCTCATGTTTACCTATTTAACTTTTAACACATTCGTGAGAGTTATGTATATGGTATTCAAAACACATTTTTTCTTTCGCACCACCTGTCATCATTATTTCACTTTTTAAAATACAGACGAAAAAAAGAACTTAGCAAGAAATAAACTTTGTTTTACTATTCAATTAAATATTTTTACTTAACATTAAGCCAATTCCATATAATTTGCATTTGTAATTAATGTTGGACTTGTGTGTTGTTAATTATTTTTTTTTTTTCTGTTTAAGATTTGTTTCTGTGAAGTTTAAATAAATGTACAATGTACTTGCATGCATTGAAAATGCAGGGCCATAGTCATTAGTGTGAACTTTTAGGGCGGCTTATGAAAGCGACGCATAAAAAATCAGAAGTATTGTGGCTTCGTTAATATCAATAAAATGGTAAAAAGGACATAGAAAAGTGTTTTTAAAGGTCAACACATTTTTGAATAATAATGTTGTTCGTTTACATATTTTTGTTAACCTTATTGACTTTGTGCCAATATTTTTTTCCCTTAAAAAACTGAAGTTGTTTTTAATTTTTAGGTTTTTTTGTATTTATAACCGAATAAAAGTTATTTATTTTTGTTACATTATCTGTAAAACAAGTTAAAATAAAATGTTTTAATTCAATTTTATTAGAAACATGTTTTGGTTTTTATTTAAGAATAATTTCATTTAAAAAATTATAGGTGTGCCAATACTTTTATCCATGTATATGTACATAAATGATAGCGTGAAAGTTAGTGCGTAGGACTGTCATGCAAGAGGTCTTAAGTTCAATGCCTGCTTGTGCCACCTATAAGTATTTTTTACGGGTCCAGCCTCTTGGGAGGAATTGACTGTTATTTTAGAACTGTTGCGACACCTAATTCATTTATTTTTGACACAAACGAGATAAATAGGAAATGAATACTAATTTATTACATTATTGTAGTATCGTAACATCCCACGCTACGGGCCAGCATCGTTTCTATTGACTTAAAAAGGAATTTTTCAACGCTAGCAAAAACGTAAGCTATCTATCTACCGTACTCAGGTATGTCTTCGATTGGATGGAAAAGATCATTTTACGTTTTGTCTAACCGAACTGTTGAGCAAATTTGTACATCGTTTTGGATCGTATGCTAAGGTCATTAAATAATGTTTAAGACAGTATTGGCCAAATTGGATTTATTCAATGCGTCTCCTTTCTTTAAATTATAACCCTGTAATCACCGATATTTGACAACCCCTTGTGAAAAGATGAAACATCAACATTTAGCAAAAATGCTGCTAAGTGATGCAATATGTTTTGTTAACCCCTTCAGATTTGGCTCGAATCTACAAAATATTTATTTGTCCATGAGAAGCTAAATCTTTTAGATGATGGAAGGATAATAGAACTGCAATCGAAACGTTTTAAATAGCTTGACCACCGCTGCAATGTTTCATGTTTTTTTTTTGTTGCTGATGTACGATGTACAAATCCAGATTTGTAATAACCTCTGTTCCGTTTTTTTCAACCGCTTTCAATTAATTTAGAAGTAATACACCCGTACGTAGGTGATTTTAACGTTCCGTCTATAACATGGACTTTCGACTCAGTTAGAAAGAGCTTATAATACCAAGTTCATATACGTCTCGTAGAGACGAATCAATTTTAATATTTTCATCGTTTTGTAACGTTTCACAATTCAATGAAATCAGAAATTGCGACAATGCGGTCTCCAAATATTACGGTGTCTTTAAGCAATGAAGCTTGTTCTAAAATTTATTCATATCACCCACCACTTGCTATAAAATAATAATTTTCATATACATATGTATGTACCTACAAAAATACTCAAAGCAATAAGTTCGAATGTTCCACTTAAATAATTGAATGTCAAACTTAAAAAAGTGGGTCAGATGATATAACAAATTTTAGGTATTTGCGTTCATTAGTCAAAAAAACAGATTAGTCAAAAAAACAGAATAGTCAGTGCCATTTTCAGTACAAAAGTGATATTGGATCCAGGTTTTTGATCGGGGGGGGGGGGGTGGAGGAGGGCTAGTTTTTACTCATCCCTTGAAACTGTTCTTTAATGTTCTCTAAAGGAGGTTGACAATATTTAAATAACATATTGTATATCTTAACCTTACATCTACAAATTTCAATGGCTAAAGTGACAACTTTATACTTATTAAAGTATTTAGGAACACTGTTGTCCAACGATATATGGTCTAACTTTTTAATTTGGACTATTCCCTACATATGAAAGCATTCCAAGATTCCAAGATTCCAACAATTTTCTGAAAATGTCATATTTAAAAGCTAAAACACAATAGTTTAAAGGGTTTTTGGTGCCATATCACGCAGAAATGTAAAACATTGTTTTTAAACGTAGCTTTTTTACGAAAATGATATATTCTTTTCTTGTTTCTAATAATACGAAGAACGGTACACATGTTCAAAAACCCAGCAAATGGGAAAGAATCTCATACGAAGAATTTTCTGTATTTTTCATATTAAATGAATCAACAAAACTTAAAAATTGTAGAGAGAAAAAGGTTTAGTTCTTGTTTTTAAGTTGGGAACAAACTTTTGTGTTGCACTTACAAATTACCCGTTTTAGAATCTCTTTTCGCTTCAGTTCTCAAGAGATTCAAAGCTTTTATATTAATAGATATGAAACGTTTATTATGTTTTTCAATTAGCCATTAGTTAAACAATAAAAGTTGCTGTTTTTGGGACATTTATATTCTTGACATTCGTTTTAAAAATTTTAGTTCTAGAGCATCCAAAGCAAATTCACGTCAAAAAATACATTTTTTTAATTTTTTAAGATCTTAAAATTATTTGTATTCTACAATTTTGAAACAAATAAAGTGCACGACTGAGTCGCTAGAACTTTCTTATGTCTTCCAAAAAGTGTATTTAAAAATATTTCCTATATTTTAAGATTTAGAAATGTACCTGAAAAATTAGTTTTTCTCAAAAATTTGAATAGGTACCATTTTATTTCACAAAAATAATATTTTTGATATCTAGTTATTTAGCTTTCATAAATATATATTTTAAATAGTGATCCCTTTCTGAGATATCGAGTTTTGTAAACAAAAACTAATATTTTTTTAAAAATCAAAAAAAAATATTGACATTTTTGGTTATCAAAAATCGTAATCATCAATTTGATCATTTGATCATCGACAGTAAGAGAAGATTATTGAAATCGGTTTATAAGTTCTTGAGAAAACTTAAGAACAAAAACGGTTTTGTGAGAGGTACCCTTCTGGAGCAATTCCAAAATATGTTTTTCTTGTAGAAAAAAGCCAAATAAAGAACAAAAATTGTAAAAGTTTAAAAAAAATGTATCGGTTTGTTTTTGAAAAAATTCGAAGTTTCAATCTTTAAATAAAAAAATTGTATTGGGACTGCTGTTATTTTTCGTCTTAAAAAAATTAAAAACCACCTTACGTCAAACGGCTTAAAACGATTTCTTATCCAAGGTTTCTTCTTAAGTGCCTGAATATTTGCTCTTTTTCTTAGAAGCAAATTTTATGGAAATAGTTAAAAGCATTACCAAAGTTTTTCCAAATTCTAAATTGCGTGAAAACAATAATTTTAGTTATTTTTGACAGGAAACCACTTTTTGGTGAATGTCGTTAAATTACTAACACATCTTTAGATGAAATCTTTACTTATACAACTTAACTGTAAAAGCTTTATGCCTTATATGACCCCTACGACACCTCCCCCCCTCCCCTTGGATCTGCCACTTCTCATTCGGATACTTATCATTCGGATGCAAATTCATCACAACCATTGCTTGTTGTCGTTTGATGTCCTAAATTTTGAAATAAATCAAAACAATGAAAATCACAGTTATTGAGACTTGTACCATTCATCCTCATCTCCTTCTCATTTGTATCTTCTTAATCTTTATTTTGTCTTTCTTTATTGTAACATCTGTTTTTTTTTATAAATTTCAAATTTGCAATGAATTTTTCATTTCTTTCATTCATAAGCAATTAAATAATAAAAATTCCATAATTTTAACAAAGTCTAAACTGTTTCAAAGGAAAATTAAAAGTGCTTTAATATTTAAGAATGTTCAAGATACATCAACATACTTAAAAGTATTCCACTATACCAAACCATTTTACTTTCAAGTTTTTTGTATTTATTTTTCAAAGAAAGAAGAACTTTTAGGGCGCTTAGTTTTCTAAGACCGGCTTTTTCTTACATATTCCTACATTTGCACACGTTATTTTTAATCAAATACAAATGAAAGGATATGAAATGAGGAGTATCCAACAACAAAAAACAACAACCCAATGCGATTTATGTGAATAGTATAATATGTTATGTTGTATCGCATTTCTCAAACAAAAGCAACCCTCTTTAGTCTATACTACTTTTCCTTTACGTACCTATACATACTTACAGCTTACTATCAATTTTCATAGAAAAGCTGCTTTTTAATTCCTTTGTTCGTCGTGTATCGTCTATCGTGTTGTTGTTCTTATTGCTGCTGATGGTTCAGAATCCAATTTCTTACATGTTGTATTTTCGTTTGAACTAACTAAGCTCGAGAATAAGGGAGTGTACCTATAGTTAACCTATCTACTCAGACTTTTTTAAGGATCTCCTCCTTGGTTTTTTATTCAAAATTAATTTTCATTTCATGTTAGTTTGTTAAGTTTTGTTTCCTTTTTTTGTTGTTCTTCTTCTTTTATTTCTTATCAAGTGGGCTTTTGTTTAGGGCTGTTTTTTTCTGTAGAACAAAATCCTCAAGACAAGGCTTCTTATTTCCATAGTTATAAACGTATACGTATATATTTAAATATTTCCAAAAAGGATAAGTTTGGTGCTCTTTTTTATCAGCAACTCCTTGCGGCAAATTCATTTGTTAACCTCATTGGATAATGTGGTGTTATCTACAACCCCCCATTCCCTTGACCAGTTGGGGTGGTGCGGATGCGGCGGTGGCGTTCTTCTTCTTTCATTTCATTCCTACTAAAGATAGGGAAAAAGGCATAAGGATAAGAGTGAAATAATGGTCACTTCCTTTGGGAAGAATCACTTCGTTTGATAAGGGAATTCACTCTGCTCTGCAATTATTCCAAAGCTGGTAAAACACGTTGTTTCTCCATCACCAGGAGCCAGCAGCACAGCGCCCTTTTAACTAAGGTATATAAGTACAAACAATTGGAACTTTTGAATAACTAATGTTATTTCAATGGAATAACAAACCGCGCGTAAGTTTTTCAATTAATTACACAAGGTGCATGTGATGAAACGATGATATCGGAACTTTGCTTCCTTCGAAGTGAAATATTGAGTACACATTTCCAGGAGGAGGTCTGCTGAGTATAGAATATAGAAGATATCTAAGCTCGTGTTTACCACGAAACATGGAGATATGGATACATCCTTGCGGCTTGTTATATAGATAGTTTCATAAATCTTTTGAACTTTTCTCTCTTAAACACATTATTTACACATACACACACACATAAGAAAAATTTAATTGGCTGGCAAAATGCAATTGAAGAAATCATAGCAATTTGCATACCTATGAAGAGATATAAACCTACATAAGTACATATATATGTATACAGTCGGATCAGAGTGTGGTTATTTAATTTTATCCATTGGATGTTGAGAGGGCCGGTGGCACCGAATTTCATTTGTTTTGCATGTGTTGTGTGTGTAGGTATAGTCAAGTGTATTGTGTATATGGAGGAATTGCTGCCGGAAACTTCGAATTTTTCATTCAAATTTATTGCATTTTCAACGCGGCGATATCTCTTTTGAATTGTTTTACACTTTCCGTGCATTTTGAAATTGAATGCCTTTTTTTTAATTTTCAAGCCGATTCGAATAATATACGGCCGAGTTACACACAAGTAGAACTATAATTGTGGGATACGTCTATAAATACGTATAAATATGTATTCAATTCCTGTAATGAAAGATGTTATTTTCGGATACTGTTAACGCTGGCTTTTTTTCAAAATTATGTTCACCCCTATTAACTGCAAAAGTTCTAAAAGGTATACATAATTTCCTAGAAAATGCATTTTTAAAATTCTTTAAGATAATGTTCTTATATCTAACGTTGTTTATTTGATAGAAAATTAATTGGATACTCTTGCAACAAAGAAAATGATAGATCTGAAAAGAAACTCAAGGAATTGAATGCACAAAAGTAGATATTCTTCAAATTCTCTTCCGGAAGTAAAACATTCTTTCAGGATTAACTATTTTCTTTCCTTTCGTTTACCTTAGCTTACCTTTTCGAATCATTTCTTGTTTATCTTTCATTTGAGTCCTTCAACAGGAAGTCATTTTCTGATTATAAAAGTAAATTTTTAAGAACGGTCTTTAGAGAAAGCTGAAAAGAAAAAGCATTTGACAATTTCTTAAAAATTCCCAATTCGGTAGCATTTTGAAAAGGTTACAAATAAATTGGCGTTAAAATGTACTCAATAACCGTGATTATTGCTAAAAGGTGTGTTTTATTATAAGTGAATATGGTGCAAGGCAATATTTTACACGGAAAGCTACAAGAGCGCTTAAAAATAAGTCATTACTTAATAAAAATGTTTTGGGGAGCTAGAGCTCCGGATTGTGTAGTGTCTGGCAGACTTGAGGGTGTGTTTGTTGATATTTAACAATGATTTATAAAGAAATATAGAGAACGAAAAAAACTGAATTAAAACAAATGGTTTTAAGCCATTTGTTAAATCCACCATTATTGTTGTCTATTGAAATTTTACCTTTTTTTAATTTCAGGTCCAAGAGAAACAACTTGGGTAAAGGACATTTTCGTATCGATCGTTACACCATCCGCAGTTTGGCATACAGTTACAGGTAAATCTTTGAAGTTTTTCCAACACATGCAATATTAAGACTTTAAATTGAAGTTATTTAAATTTCATTGGACTTATACAACCCTTAGGCTTGAATAAGTGTAAAATATGTAGTTTGATCACTTTCACCCAGTCTTTTAAATTAAATCAAAAAATTGTTGAATTTAGTTAGAGTAAATCAATCAAACTTGTGTGACACAGACAATTTTGCACACTTAAGATTGTGTATATGATAAAAAAGGGCAATCAAATAAGTTTGAATGAAAAAAGAGGCTGGGATGCGACCCACTTCCCACCCCGTCTGTCGATTTGTCTTGCTTAAAAGCTTTGTAGGTTTTCGTGTTCTATTAAAAAAGGTGTCAGTTAAATTATTAAAAAAAAAATTAAATTACTAACAATATTTTGCATATGACGAATTAGTTTGATTTCAAAATCTATTTAAGTTAACGAGATTTTTAGTCGAAAAACAATTTTTACCAATTTTAGTAGCTTCCTTATAAAAGTTTGTATTTATTATATAAACAAATACAAATGGGATGAATGAAATTAATTTGAAGTCAATATCTTCTACTATTCACGAGATATCGAGAACCGAACATCAATTTTTACTAAATTTTTACTATTTTTTGTAGATTTTAATTTTTTATGAAAAGACGGGCTGTTGGATTTGGACAATATTTTCTGTGAGATAAAAATAGTTTTAAGTCAATATTTTTAATTTTTGAAAAGATATTTGAGTCGAAAGTAAATTTTTACCAAGTTTTAGTATTGTTTTTTTAGGTTTTTATTTTTAGTAAAAAAAAAAAATTTCATTTCAATTCTTCTTAAAATTTTGCCGAATGTTGACAAAAATATTTCCTCTAAAATAAAATTAGTTTCAAGCCATGATCTCAAATTTTTGAAAAGATATTCGACTCGAAAATTACTTAAGCCTCAATTTTTACTAACTTTCAGTAATGTTTTCTTTAGGTTTTTATTTTTTGTTAAAAAAACTAACAATTTAATTTTTCTCAAAATTTAACTGAATGTTGCAAACAATATTTTTTAAAAGATTAAATTAGTTTGAAGCTAATATCTCAATGTTTTGAAAAGACTTTTGAGTCGAAAATCAATTTTTACCAACTTTTTTTTAATTTTTTTTAGGGTTTTATTTTTTGTAAGAAAAATGTCAGTTCGATTTTTCTTAAAATTTTACCGAATATTAAAAAGACTATTTTTTAAAAGATTAAATTAGTTTAAAGCTAATATCTCAATGTTTTGAAAAGATATTGGAGCCGAAAATCAATTTTTACTATTATTAATTTTTTTAGTTTTTATTTTTATAAAAAAAACTGTCAATTCGATTGTTCTCAAACTTGTACCAGATGTCAAAAACGTCATTCTTCGTTGCACAAAATTATTTTGGAGATCTGTTAATTTTTTTCGTAAAATTTTCGAATTGACAAATATGTTTTTTTCAGTTTTTTTGATTTATAAAAAAACCGTTAATTGGATTTTTTTCCAAAATATGTTTGTTTGGTATCACGTTACACTATATAATATACAATTTAATTCAAGTCTCTAGCGTTAATGGTTCGTGAAATATTTATGGTTAGCAAAAATGTTCACCTTTTTTTTAAATTGCTATGGTAAGAAAACCACCAACTCAATTTTCTCGAGAGCCCTTTCTGCATCTTTCTGCATTATTATCTGTATAACAAAATTTATTTGAAGTCGATAGCTCTACTGGTTCTTGAGCTATGGACGACGAAAAAAACGTCTTTTATTTCGACTCTAGGGACCATGAAACGTCGAGAAATGTCAAAATTTTCAATTCGACAAATTGGACCGATTACAATAACTTCCTATGTGAAGTTAACTAGTACTCGAGTTTCAAAAAACAAAAGAGGACTCGAAAAAGAGTACAAAACGAAGGAACACGTTTTTATTGCAAACAAAATACCAAAAATTGTATTAACATTTTAATTAAAATAAATATTTAGTTTGAAAATCACATTTTTAAGGTACTAAACATCATTTAGGAACTTCATCTGTTTTTTTTTAATAAATAGCATTTACAGCGCTAATTATATAATCATGTCGTAAAAAGATTCACAGTTTAACTTGTCAAAGTTTAATTTTATGAAAATAATTCCTAGTTTATTTGCCTTTATCTTTTGTCCAACAACACTTAAAATATTAGAATGTTAGCCATAGGGATCCTAACATTAAAAAATTGATTAAATAATTATATTGAAGAAACTAAATTACACCTTTTTCTTAAAGATAAATTACACATGGCTTAAGTGATTCCCCCCACGTAACATTCTTCTCGTTAAACTGCATCCATAAGAAAACTTTGAATCCTTAAAAAGGTTCTAATCAGGATTCAATGTTTCAAACAGTAACACTTAAGACTTTACTATCATCGTTTTGACAGTCAGATTTTTCAAGCTTCTTCAAAAAAGATTTTACTTTAAGTGAAACAAAATTATTATGGAATAATATTATTTGTAAAATTTTCCGATTTTAACATACAAAATGTTTTTCAAGTTATTGAATATTGATATAAAAGAATGAACCAATAATAAATACGCATCACTTAAGCCGTCTTAAAAAATTGTTGGCAATATTTTAGGCAGATTCTTCATGTCTTCCAAATAGGCGACTTCGTACATCAGCAAAAGGCGTTCAACAGCAGGATAGAAAAAAAACTCATCTGGTTTTCGAATGGTATGTATAAGAGAAGTTCATACTCATTTTCGAGACATCCAGTAAAATGTCGAAGTCTTTCCTATTCTGTTTCTGTAGACATAGAAATATTTGTATATTTTGACAATAATGATATCAATGTCGACATTCATGAAGTGAAGTGGGAAAAAAAGCGTTTCTGACTAATGTAAGGTAAATTTGTTTTCAACAAAAATTGGAGTTTTAAAGTTATTTTAGTTCTATAATTTTTTTTTCTCATGTATTGGGTCGTTGGTTTTTTAAATAAGACTTTGGTTTATTTTTGAATAGCCATTTAATTTTAAGAGGCATAAATGTAAATAGATATTCAATGAGTAAAAAGAATGCAATCCCAGACTGTCCCAGAAGTCCATCCTCCACAGAGGGAAAAAAGGATACATATCCGGTAAAATCCGGACAAATAAAAACTCTATGATAAAACCAATATTTTGATCGTACAAGGGTCACTCTTAAGAACGGATAAATTTGATAACCTTAGTTGCTCTGAAATTGTTAATCTGCATCTCCATGAATATTAAAATTTTAAAGAAAAAGAAGCTTCTACAAAATAAATTCTAGAAGTGACATAAAAGTTCATAATAATTTGTTGAAAGTTAAAATTGAAGCATATTTTCGCGAGATAGTGTTTAATTAATATTTGTAATACTAATAATAACTATAGGATACCAATCAAAAGGCTTTTAAATTATGTTTTATGAGATTTCAGACGTAACAGCGGCAGAGGAATTGTCACTTTTTTATCCTATAAGACATTTACATAAGTTTACCATTCTGTTGTGCATACATATCAATCTTTCAGTTAGTTACACTGGCAATTTTTAATTCTGTATTCGTGTTTGCATTATATCAGTCAAATTCTGTAATGATGTCATTAATTTGAGAAAATTGAAATTGGAGTCTTAGATTTATTTAAGCAGAAAAGTGCACAAATTGCAAATATGTATAATTGTTATTTTTCTGGTTATGAATTAAGACAGCAAAGTAATGAAGAAATTCACTGAACATTTGAGCTCAGGTAGGTAAAAGCTATAACTAAAAACATAGTTCCATTTAATAGATGTTAAAAGTTTTCAGACAAAGGCAATCTCAAGGCCTTTTAGTGTATGTACACAAAACTTTCTTTCTTTCTTTCCGGTCTGCCAGGATTACCTTTGTAGGTGCGATGGTACCTTATACCTTTTTCGTATATACCTAACCTATGACCTAATAATCACAACGTCTAAAAAGAACTTATAAGATACCTACCTCATAGATATGTCCCTTGTATATGAATGAGGGAAGCTCATGTTGTTTGTCATTTAATTACACTTCAGTGGTGTTATTTCACATTTGTTTCTGTTGCGCTTAGTCAACTCGAATTGCCCACAAAGAACAAGCCTATAATTTCTCTTTTAGTGCAAAAATCTCACATACGAGTATATAGACACTAGATTTACCTATGCTCTAGGTTCGTTGGTATTTCTAACACAAAATTGTTCTAAGCCGTAAAAAAGCATAAATCTTATGCCTCCAAATGATTATCCAGTTCAAGGACTAAGCTCTGTGAACACACATCTACGAAGTACGTATAGCTATATGTGTGAGCTATATACCTAACCTATCCAAAAACTCAGTAGTTAACGCAAAAACCCAACTGCTCCGCAACCACAGAGACATGCAATTTATATATGCGGTTTTTATAGCTTTCCATATACACAGATTATCCCCCCCCTTCCTCTTCTTCCTCTTCCCTCTGCCGCTACGCTATACCTATACTTATCTACTTATGTGCCGTGGGGAATATTTGCAGAAGAACCTCATTATAAATTTAACAGTCACAGACAAAAATATCCTTGTATCTTCTATCCGCAGATGGTGATACCCCTTTGATTGATGGGTGCAGGGTTTATAGAGGTTAAACTTTTACCAAAATTGGAACCCGAAATCTACATTTAAATCTCTTTGCTCAGGTTTAAGTCCTGGTGCTGTGCTGATGTTAGTGTGGTGTGGATGGCGTGGTGTTCGGAAAAAGCGTCAGGCGTTGGCGGACGTCTGTTGCGGCGCGCCGCACGGCGGGCGGTAACGTGTCGGTTTGAAGACAACACGCGGTGTCGGTGGCGGAATATAAATACACTAGATCCAACTTAAAATGGGTTACAGCAAGTTGGTCCATTTTTTATTTTCGTTCCTTAGCTCGTTGGATCTTGGTAGTTTTGAAATTTTTCCTTTACGTTTTTCCCTAATTTTTGTACATTTTTCCTTTGCTCTCAATTTCCTAATCGGATTTTGTCGTTTTAACTTCTTTTCGTGCAGCAACGTACTTTAACGATTTGAAAAGCATCTGGTTTCCCTTTTCCCAGTGAGTTGGTAATGTGAGGTAGGTATAATGAGTTGGAAGCAATGAAAGATACCTACACAGAAAAAAAAAAAAAAAGAAGAAGAAAGGAAAGGAAAGGAAGGAAAGGCGAAATAAACATAAGGAATGAGATGACACAACCACAAGTTGGTAATAAAAGATATAGCGCATAATAGTTGCGAGAAAAAATCTTAATGTCCTGTATAATGGAGCTTTTGCATGTCATTAATAGTCGAAGTCTCTACTTTCTCATCGCTAAGGAGTATTGCAGTCTTAATTTTATGTTCCACTTGCTTTTGTCCCTTTTTTCTTTTCTTTTCTTTTATTTTTTTTGTTGTACTATTTGAATCAGTTCAGCTAAAAGCAAAAATGAATGGAAACATAAAACGATTTGTTGTCGGGTTAAAGAAAAGTTTCTTTCTCTTATCTTCCTTTTATCTATCTATCTTTGGCTTTGACATTTGTTGTGTTCTTTTGCAGCGGCAATCAAGAATGAAAAATAATAAAAACAACAACAGCTCAATATACTAAGAAAAAAAATAATCCTTAGAAATAGTTTTGCTTATGTGCCGCAATGATTGTGGTAGGAGGATATTGTCTTGAACAGAGACAAGTGCTATTAGGAGCATAAAGATGAAGAAAATAAAAACAAACAGTTTTCTTCCTTTAATACTCGTACTTTTATTATATACCTACCTCTACATAGTTATAACTCGTATACCTACTCGTCCTTGGGCCATCTTCTTTCATTTGACAGGCAAAAGCGATTCTGTCTGAGTGTATTTAGGTTCCACCGTTTTGCACTTCAGAAACTTGTTTTTTTTTTTTTACTTCCTTTACTTTTATTATGCCTTAAGGACTTACATCACCCCTGGCTATTTTCCAGGAGAAAATAAGTCGAGAAGCGACCCAAATTCGCTACTTGAAAACGCCAAATAAAAACAATGAAATATAGCTACCTAAGAGAGTTACATAACAGTAGAATTTATATGATATAGGAATATAGCAACATGTGGTAGTGATGGTGGATAAATTTCAACAACAGGTTACGATGAACGAGCTGTCATATTTTTAGATGAATGGCTTATGGGCGAAAGGATTATATAGAGTGTCCTTTAAAAATAAATAAAAAGGTGGGTATATGTAGATATTATGATTCACTCACGATGACGATGGATATGGCAGAACCAGAAGAGCCTGCGACAGATTTAATTTGAGTTTTGTTTTTGTTTTACAAGTGGAATTCTTTAATGTTTCTACCAATACCAACCTATAAATGGTGTTGTTCGGGTCCTCATATAGCAAATGAACTGAATTTCAAGTTGTCAACTCACAATAAAGATTGGAAAAGTTGTATAACTAGCATAACTTTACAAAAAAACTAAAGTCACATAAATAAATAAAAAAAATCCAGATGGAGCTGCTTTATGACTGGGGTGTTAAATTTTAAGAACTTTACTTTTGTGTCATAGAAAACTTTCTTTTTTATTTTCTTCGAGATAGTTTGATGTTTTTTTCAGTCAATAAAAAGAAAGTTTCACAAAATGAAGAGGTCATACTGACAAAAAGGAAACGAAACAATTAATTTTAACAATGACTATATACCGATCATTTGTGTAAATTTTCAATAAAAGAAGTTATTGCGGGGTTGTTTTTTTTTCTCATTTCTTTTTTCTCATTTCTTTTGAAATTTCAATTTTATTTCCAATTCCTTGTGGAATATTGAATGAGCTCCAATTTGTAAAGAGATAAAAAAGTTTGAGCATTCTGAAAATCAAAGAACTTCGAAAATGATTTAATGATTTACTTGTTGCGTAAGTTTTTATAAACTATCATATTTTTGATGTTTATCTTTAAGCTTGAAGGTTGTTTTTGAGTTAATTTAAAAGAACGTTAAATGATTTAAAAATAGTCATCTTTACCTATATGTGAAAAATAAAAGCTTGGTTATAAAGTATGATAAAAGTCGGCCAGCAAAGTGGGTTTTAATTATAATTTAGCAGTAAACTATTAAATTGAATTAAATTTAAATTTAATTTTTTATGAAGTTACAAAAATATTTGTTGGAATATAGAGTCTCATTAGAAATAGCGAATCGATCGTTCGACTAAAAGCGAATTTATCTATATATAAGTATATTTTTTTTTTTTTTTTTAAATCCAATTAACGATTTTTTTTATAAATCAAAAAAACTGCAAAAAAAAAATTGTCACCTCGAAAATTTTACGAATACAAAATGATTTTATCACCAAAACAATTTTGTGCAAAGAAAAATAACGTTTTCAACATCTGGTAAAATTTTGAGAAAAATCGAATTGACAGCTTTTTTATAAAAACTAAAAACCTAAAAATAACATTACTCAAAGTTGGTAAAAATTGATTTTCGACTCAAATATCTTTTCAAGAAATTGAGATTATGGCTTCCAAATAATTTTAACTTATAAAAAATATTGTTATCAACATTCAGTAAAATTTTGGGAAAAATCGAATGGACAGTTTTTTTACAAAAAATAAAAACCTAAAAAAAAAATACTACAACTTAGTAAAAATTTACTTTCGACAAATAGCTTTTCAAAAATTAAAAATATTGGCTTCAAACTTATTTTATTCACAGAAAATATTGTTTTCGATATTCAGTAATTTTTTATAAAAATACAACAGTACGTTTTTTCATAAAAAAATAAAATCTACAAAAAATAGTACACAAATTTGGTAAAAATTGATACATATGGACAAACTTTTAAGCAAGACAAATCGACAGACGGGATGGGAAGTTATCAGTGTGGGTCGCATCCCAGCCTCTGTTTTTACTTTGCAATCCCAAAATTTAGGGCGCTAACATTTTATTTTAAAATAAATTGAACTCTGGTCTCAGGACTACAAATTAATTGAGTAAGCTATTCACTCTCACTTAAAAATTGCGAACATTATACACCAAATCCTTAAATGTGGATATGTGTTGACTTGTATGAATTATATGTCAGAAGGTTTGAAAGGATTAGTTGCATACAAAACTAGAAGGAATAAGTGATCAGCTTTTTATTTTATTCATAAGTGATGATTTTTCGTATAAGTATACTGGTATACATTTATTTTCTAAATATTCCTTTAACATATTTGGGATTACAATATTTCAGATTCACTTAAATGTATAAAAACAAATATGTACGCAAGTATACAAAATGTTAACCACATTTTATGAAACCATTTTGAGTTTGCATATTATATGAATGAAAATGCAAATATATTTTATATTCCAATGTTTGATACTCAGCGCAATAGGTGAACCAGATATTTTTTATTTTTATGATGTTTGTAATCCTCCTGCTCTGTCCTCACCACCGCACCGCACCGCAGCCAGGCCGGGCCGGGTTCCACCGACAAGATGGATATCGAATGCCACAGGTTTTCATTACGTTCACAACACAACAATTTTCATTTCAAAAACAATACTCGTATTGAAATGTACCCTTTCAACCTCTACCTACAAGTATCTATTTACATACCTACACTTTGTGTACCTATATTTATATATTTATTTCTCTGCGTTTCCCTTTAGAATTCAACCGACACAGGACTCATAGATACCCACTATCATCTATTCCATTTATTTGCCTATCGGGAAAACATCCTATTTATTCACTTCAGAAAAATGATAAAACGATGTGCTTGGAATATTTTCAAAATTGGTAGCAAATATTAAAACAATTCATTCAGATTTATCGAAACATTTCAAAAGTGTTCTACACTTTGGGGGAGCATTTCCTAAAATATACACTACCCGCGTTCTTTATAACAAATAATGTAGATGTACCTTTCGAAAGGCTGGTTTATTAAGAATTTCAATATGATGGGGAGGAGATGAGAGATAGGGAAGAAAATTGAAATTTGCTTGCCAAAAATTGTTATTTTATTGTTATTTTACTTCAATAATATGGTATTTTATTTG
The DNA here is from genome assembly GCA_951509635.1 of Eupeodes luniger. NCBI lineage: Eukaryota > Metazoa > Arthropoda > Insecta > Diptera > Syrphidae > Eupeodes > Eupeodes luniger. Next base: position 95,038,143 of record OX608073.1, on the reverse strand, counting down.
CATTTTTATATTTGCATACGAATGAACAATTCCATCACAGGCAAATGCCAAACGAATTAGAAAAACAAATTCAAAGTAGCTATACCAAGGTATTGGTTTGGTGTATACTGTATAGTAAGAAGTCCTTTAATGTCTGCAGATTCGAGTTATTCAGGATAAAGTTATATAAGTATAGTATGAGAATTAAGTCAATGACTTGTGAAATATCAATATAGGGAAATTAGCTTATTTTGGCGATGGTGATTGAAATACGCCAGATTAGAGCTAACATATATTTGCAAACAAGCTATAAAAAATAACTAATGGGCTATTTTATGGCACGCATTCTCTGATGGTAGCTCATACGTAGGTACCGTATATAAATACAACATGTATATTTGAGGCCTTTAACCGAATCCTACTTGAGCATGAAATGTACCCTCGAAATTGTTCCTTGTCTCCCGATGAGATTGATATAATAAGCTATTACCATAATTTCAAGTGCCATCATATCAACTTGAGTGAACGGCAATTTTTATGTTACGACATTTTTTATATGGAGCTTAGGATTGGCTTCCTTTGGTTTTTCTTTTTTTTTTTAAGAAATATTACGAAAAATCACGAAAAGTCAGGAGGTAGAAAATTTTTTCGCTGGTGCTTTATTTTGATAGCTTGAATAGTAGTATAATTATGATAATAATGAATTTTGGAAGTGAATTTGAAAATCCCGATAAAACTGAAATTAAAAAGAGAGGTCGGGCTGTAATTCATATACTGATAACTTTTGATTGGTGCCCTTAAAAACTTTCTTGCAAATTAATATTGTTCTTTTTTTGAAATAAACAAAATTATTATTGGAAGAACTTCGATTCTAAATTAAAAAAGAGGCTGGGATGCGACCCACACTGATAACTTCCCATCTGTCTGTCGATTTGTCTTGCTTAAAAGTTGATAGGTTTTCGTGTTTTGTTAAAAAAGTTGTCGGTTGAATTATTCTTAAAAATTTTTAAATTACCAACAATATTTTGCACATGATATGAAATAGTTTGATTTCAAAATCTATTTTAGTTAACGAAATTTTTAGTCAAAAACCAATTTTTACCAATTTTAGTAGCATTTCTTAAAAGTTTTTATTTATTATGTAAACAAATACAAATTGGATTAATGAAATAAATTTAAAGTCAATATCTTCTATTATTCACGAGATATCGAGAACCGAACAACAATTTTTACCAAATTTGCGTATTAGTTTTTGTAGATTTTATATTTTTAAAATGGACTGTTGGATTATTATAAAAAAAATTACTGAATGTCAAAAACAATATTTACTGTGAGATAAAATTAGTTTGAAGCCAATATTTTTAATTTTTTAAAAGCTATTTGAGTCGAAAGTAAATTTTTACCAAGTTTTAGTATTGTTTATTTTAGGTTTTTATTTCTTGTAAGATTCAATTAGATTTTTCTCAATATTTCTTATAAGACACAAATTAGTTTGAATCCATAATCTTAAATTTTCGAAAAGATATTTGAGTTGAAAATCAATTTTTATCAGCTTTTATTAATTTTTTTTTAGGTTTTCATTTTGTGTAAAAAAAACTGTCAATTCGATTTTTCTAAAAAATTTTTGTTGCACAAAATTATTTTGGAGATAAAATCGTTTTTTGTTCGTAAAATATTCGAGGTGACAAAAATTTTTGTTCAGTTTTTTTGATTTATAAAAAAAAAACCGTACATTGAATTTTTTACTAATTTGTTACCACGTCATATAATATATAATCTAAAAATTATTTCAAGTCACTAGCGTTCTTAGTTCGTGAGATATTTTGGGTTAACCAAAAAGTTCACCTTTTTTTTAAATTGCCATGGTAAAAAAACACAACTGAATTTTCTTGAGAGTTCCTTCTGCATCTTTCCACATTATTATCTGTATAACAAAAGAAATTTTAAGTCGATATCTCTACTGGGGGTTGGGGTCGAAACTCGAAATACTGTATTTAAAATGCTGTATCTCAAAATTCTGTATTTCAAAATTCTGTATATCAAAATTCTGTATTTCAAAATGCTGTAAATAAAGCTAAAAAATAAAAATCGTATTACATTATCAAACCGATTTTTATTTTTTAGCTCTATTTACAGCATTTTGAAATATAGAATTTTGAAAACAGAATACTTTTTTTAAGAAAACATCATAATAATTTTTCAATGGCATAATGTTCTAATATACTTCTCTTGAACAATAACATGTATGTCTATGTACCTATGATAATCATAAGTTTCCGAAATAATAAAAAAAAATATAAATGGTATCTTCTTTTTATTTTCGCTTTCTCATTTTCTTCTTAGTTATTTGTATCTCTCTCACATTTTTACATGAATTGTTCCTGTCATAATCAACAATTGCACCAAACTAATTGATCTGTCAAAACTTCCAGTATTATGATTATGAGATACAGTATTTTAAATGTACAGTATTTTGAAATTTAGAATATTAACCATACAGTATTAATACAGTTTCGTACAGTATCATACAGAATTTTGACCATACAGTATTTTAAAATACAGCATTTCGACCCGTTCCCCTCTACTGGTTCTGAACTACGACTGAAAAACTTCACGCACGCAGAGACATCTCTCTACAAATCTTTTATTTCGACTCTAGCTGCCTTGAACGTCGAGAAATGTCAAAATTTTCAATTCGAAAATAAACAAAATTAAAGTTAAAGATTTATTTTATTTTTGTAAATGTTGTATTTAAAAAATGTGGCTATTAAAAGTTCATATATGTATGTAAATACGTTAGTTATATTTATTTGTCGCTATTGTTTGAACAATCAAATAACGAGCCCGAAGGCTAATAAAAAAAAAAAACAATTTTTGGTAGAATCGTTTTTTGTATTTTGTTTTAAACAAATTGAATTTAATTATTCGGCGTTATGTCTTTTCACCCGAAACCAGGACGCCTAAAACCTAAAACGTCATAAAGCCCAAAATTGGTCACAAAGTCCAAAAATTAAAAAAAAGCCAACAAATCTAAAGCGAATGGAATTTTTTGCTTTTTGCTTTTTTCATTTTGCGCAACAGAATTTTTAATTTCATGCCTTATCACCCAACGACATATAACCCAAAATCCAAAAACGTCTTAAAAAATATCGCTAAGAAAACGGCACGAAAAAAATTTTATATTACCCAAACCAACTTGCAATGTCGTAAAGCCCAAAAAATGTCGTAGTTCCCTAAATATACAAATAGTTCGTCAAAATTCAAAAATGTTGAAACACATGACGATATGTCAATTATTAATTTGGGTCTCATGATATTTAAAAAATGATTTGGGCAATTGATTTTGGGCTTTGCTTTATTTTCTCCTGAAAAAGTGTTTGGTCGATAGAGTCATTTTTGGGCGATATGAAATTTCTAATATCTTGGCGTTATTTTATTGGGCAATAAACCGAACGCCTCTTTATATTTGAAATTTCATAAAATCTTAAAAATCTAACTCTCAAAGGTACGATAGTATTGCCCAAATCGTACAACAACAAAATGTTAATAAATTTGTTTTGGGCACTATTACATTTTTAATGTGGCCGATATGGTTTTAGGCGAAAAGACCTAACGCCGAATTATTCTAATAAAAATATGCAATTTTCAGTATTTTGTTCAAAATGGAATAATTTTGAAATCAATATCTTTACATTCGACAATCTCTGACGTCAGGTTTTCGAATTACAACCTTTTAAAATTAGTTTTTTTTTAATAAAATATAATATAATGGTTTGCCAAATCCACAATCCCTTACTCTGACATTATAAAATGGCGTAGAATCAGTGTTTAGTTATTATCTTATTACAAATCCCTAGTCTCAACGGTATGACGTCGTTTTAAAATATATTGAAAAAATATAAAAATAATGTTAAAAAATTAGATTTCCTGAGTTCGGATTCGGCATCAGCACTCAAAATTAACTAAAAAACCAATTATTCAAAATCTTTAAGTAGTTAAATTCAAGGTTTTCAAAGAGATAGATTCAATTGAAGATCCTAAAGTCATCTTATAATTAATGAGAAATCACGAAAACTAAGTGAGTTAAAAAAAAAATTCTAGAAGATAAAGATTTGTGCTTTGCAAAATCATCATCCAGAAATATGTTGTGTTTTGAATTAGTCTTAAAAAACACGTGCTTTAAAAACCTGATGTGGTAAAAAAAAATTCAGGTGTGATTCGAATTCAGGACATTTTTATCCATTAAAATAGTATTGTTTTGTCGACCATTGTTATTTTTCCTTAAAATGTTTGTTTTTTTAGATATTCAAAGACCTTAACTAATTTCTTACAGTTTTCTTAATAAAAAAAGTTTGATTTTTTCTTAATTGCTACAAAATCTTTCAATAATAATTTTTTTTCTGAGATACCTCCGCTCCACTTGAATAGAAACAAACTTTTTTTTTACTATCAGACCGTGCAGCGCTTTGGTAAATATATAAATTCACCTTTTTGTTTTAGTTCTTATAAGATGGATCTATTGCAAATAAAACTACATAGACAGAATAATTCAGGAAAATACCATTAGCTTATTTTAAACACTTTTCTAATTACTTCATTAAAAACACCGTTTTTTTTTGCGCCACTTGAATAGAAACATTCGCTTAAATAAGGAAACAAATTGAAAAAATGCAGTAAAGAGGGTATTTTTTGTATTTAAAATGATATTTTAATAATATGTGCTACCACCTTTATTTGAAATAACGTCAAAAACCCTGTTGGGAAGTGAATCATACAGTTGTTTTAAGTAATTTAGTGAAATTGCACTCCATGCCTCTTTGATAGCAGCAGTAAGTGATTCTTTGTTATCATACTGTCATCCAGAGTCGTACACTCTACGAACCATCCATCCCCATACGTTTTCTATAATATTTAGGTCCGGGGAGTACGGTGGCCATTGAAGTAAGGTAACATTTTTCTCGGATATCCAACTTTTAATGATCCTTGCGTTGTGGATTGGCGCGTTGTCTTGTTGAAAAGTCCATGGTATTGGTCCAAATACATTGGTAACCTTAGGGAAAGCTTCTTGCAATATTTGCTTGTAGGAGTTTGCCGTCATTTTCAACGTAGGAAACTCCAGATCAACTGTTCCAAACTAGGAAATTGCCCCCCACACCATTAAACCGCCTTCTCGGCTATGGTGGCGCTCCGAAAACCTTGGTTCCTTTCTCATGTCATGAAAATAGAAATTATACCCATCCGGGCTATCTAAATTAAATTTTTTTCGTTAGAAAATACCACTTTTGTCCACTCTTCCTTCCACGTCATATTCCTTCTGAAAAAATCTATTCTATTTTGTCGTCGTATTGGATTTAATGGTGGTTTTTTCTTCAATTTAAGGCGCTTCAAATGTTGTGACCTACGAATGACACGTCTAATAGTGTTAAGACTAGCTGCAATACCACTCTTCGCCTTGATTTTAGCAGCAGAGTCGCTTGAATTGGAGGCCAGCCTAATAATCTTTCTTCTGTCTGCTTCTGTTGTGGCTCTTGTTTGCCTGCCCTTCATATTTGTTCCATAGCTGTCTTTATTTCTAAGGTACGACCAAACAATTTTCACACTTCTTTCTATTTTGTTGGCAATTGTGCGTAGGGGAAGCTTGTTTTCCGCGTATACTTCTATTTTGGCCTTTTCTGCAAGGTTTAATGGTTTTCCGCGGCCCATTTTTTCTTTGATCGAACAATTAATGCTTTTAATCTAAATTTCTATTACTAAAATAAGAATTTTTGTCGTAACCGTAACCAATAGAAACAAAACGCACACTGTTTCTATTCAAGTGGCGCAAAAAAAACAGTGTTTTTTAATGAAGCAATTAGAAAAGTGGTAAAAAATAACCTAATGGTATTTTCCTGAAATATTCTGACCATGCAGTTTAATTTGCAATAGATTCCTCTTATAGGAACTAAAACAAAGAGGTGAATTTATAAATTTACCAAAGTGCTACACGTTCTGACAGTAAGAAAAAAGTTTGTTTCTATTCAAGTGGAGCGGAGTGTAGGTATTAAATACTGAAGTTTTTTTAAATTATTGTTTTATTTAAAAAAAAATATTTTTTTCTGATATATGTATGTATGTACCTAACTATAAACCATTGGAGCTAACTTCAATCAATCAATGTTTAAGTTAACATTTAAACATTGTTCATTAAAAAAACATACTGATGTAAGAGCACGAATTCGCAGAGCACCTACGTTAATATTTCAAGAATCAAAACTAAAATTAATACAACTCTCCAAACACATCACAAATTTAATGGCTGTATTCCACTTCTGAGTTATGATTCTTGTAAAGATTTTACCACATTTCAGAAAGTGATAGTGTGGAATATTACAAAATAGCAGATTTTCTTTTGTCAAATAAGTCTATATATGTACAATGTACATATATATCCAGGCATTAGGCAAATGTGGTTTTATGTATATAATTTGTAAATATATGTGCTACTTACATATTATTAAAATTTCCTAATTTACACGAATTGTTTTTGTTTGTCAGTAAACTGTTTTGATAGAAATTGTTAGTACAATCTAAACTAGTGTTTATTGCCTTTCGGGAAATGTGTAAACAAATAACAAAAATGAGTTTCACGAAAATGAAGCTAGAAACATAAACATTTTTACAAATTATTTTCATGTCTCATTATGAAAGTGCTTCCGATATTATATGGATGACGGTGTTACCACACTCTAACCCAACACAAACTAAAATTAGCAACAAAATTATTTAAGCATAAATACTACGTTGTTTGTTTGACGTTATTATGCAACAATATACCTATAGGTACATTAGCCATTAGACTCCTGCCATTCATATTATTTCTACTAGAAAACCCTCAACATACTGAATAACTAACGATGTATCGTGACTCAGTATCAAAATAGGTTAAACGCATATTAATTATTAAAACATGTGTTACCACCAACAGCACGGTCGGTATATATAGCAATAGGGCATACGACTAGGACTCACTTACCTATATTTATACCTATATTGAACCTATACCACCTCTAATATCACAGACTCGCGCTCAAAATGCTGTTGTTACTGATGTTGTGTTTTTTTTATTTCTATACCTACTTTTCTATCATATTATCGCGTTAAAACACCCATCAAAACTCTATGGAGTAATCGAGGCGCCACTAACCACCAGTTTTTAAACGCATTTTCAAGCCAACTTTATACCTACCTATGCATCTGTGCTGTGAAACACAAAAAGGGGTAGATTTTGCAACCTATCTACGTTTTTGTATGTGAATGCGAACATGCTGCATCTTTATGTGTGTAAAATAGACCATTAACCTACCCCAAGCAGAATTGTAGTATAGAATAGATAGACTCGTTGCAGTTTTTCCCACCAGAACGAGAAAAACGGAGCGTTGGGGGGAGGCTCTCCCCCGGTTGTGTGTATATTTCAAAATTAATTATGATGTAATAAACCGACTGCAAACTTATGTGTGTACCTACCTTCATATATACTGATGTACTCTATTCTGTATCTGTACCGTGAAGCTATTGAAGGCAGGGAAAAAGATAACGGCAGCGGCAGCTTTGTGTTTGCATGTGCTTCTATAGTAAAGTTTGTTTAATAACAGCACAAGCTTACCTAAGAGAACAGTGGTACAATTTATGTATGCAACTTTAAAAAACATTTTTTAATTTGAATCAAGGTTCATACATGTTTTCAAAATTGTATCTTAAATACTTTGTAAATTTGTTGAAATCTTCCAGACAAATTGTCATTTGACCTTACGCACTTAACTTTAAAAAGTTTAAGCCTAATTTTGTACCACTTGGCAGCTTTTTTGACAAAGATATTGGAAGATTTTGGTAAAGTACCTTGAATTGTTGCCGTTTTTTAAAATACGAACTTGATCGTATTATAATTAATAGGCTTAAATACTTATGCAAATTGTTTTTGTTAAAAGAAATGTTTAAAAAGTTTTTCGTTAAAAATAGATACCTATTGTTTGGTAAAAATATAGGTACATTTTTGTAAATATTAAGAAAAAAGCTCATAATGCGATCATCTTCTTGACTATTCTTGGAGTTTTTGAATTTATCTTGTATTTAAAAAAAAAGATTAGCTCTCTAATATCGAGAGCCGAGAAATCTATGAATGAAGCTGGATAAGTTTATGATGTAAAAATGAAAGCACATTATAGGTATTTGTTTAAAGAAAATCTGACGAAATTTAACTTCTAATTGTTTTTAAAGTTCTTAAGCGAGATCTAAAAAGTTGATGTGAAAGCGAGTTTTTAATAGAATATTGTCTCTTAATGTTTTTTTCAAAGAATATTTCAAAGCAAATATTTTATTTTAATTATTAAGGTAATTTAAATATTAACCTATTCTTTTTCTTTATTTTCAGTTTTAAAATTTATTTTAAGTTCAAGTTCCTAGAAGTACCTACAATGCAAATCTAGTGATCAGAATTAAAATTTATAAAGCAAATTGTATGAAATTAATAAAGATTTTTTTTTGAAACAATTATAAACTCTATGAACTATCAGGAAACTCCAGGGAAATGCTTTTCGATTGGAATATTCGATTTTATTTTGTATACTTTCGTATACTGACCAAAGAGCTACGAGTGCAGCTCCACAAACGTGTGCGAAAGAGAACTTGGTCTATAGTTCAATAACTCATTTGAATGAACAGCACAAGTTTTATTTGTTTTCCAAAATATGTCAAAAAAAATTGGCTCCGCCTTCAAACACCTTTTTATTTTGACAACTTATACAAGATGGTAATCAATCTACCAGGCAATCATACGGAGTAAGAGATATATCATGGTCATCTTGTAAAAGATCAACTCCACCGCTTTTTTCTTAAAAAAATAAAACGTAGTTTGAAGGAGGAGCTCTGAGAAGAAAAAAACTGTCAAAACAGAAAGACTCAAGAAAGCTTAAAATAAAACAAGATCGTTCAAACCTCAAACTCACAAATTTATAATATGTAATAGATCAGGGATGGCAGTGGAGTGCATTTAAGTATTGTTTTCGTAGGATTGAAACAGCAACTCAAATAGGTTTGTATATAAATGGAGAAATGTTTGTTCTTACTTGAAAACAGGTGAAGCCCCCACACAAAAACTCAAATTAGGAAGCAATAAAAAAAACCAATGTAATAATAGCCCTTTTTTGCGAAACAAACTAATTTCGAAGGAATCTTTTCAACATTATTTATGTTCGCAATAGCTCCCCATATCTGAGCCGTTTATTTTGAAAGTGGCATTAGTCACTTTTTTTTTAAGTCGAGATATTTAAGATATTTGTTATACCGTTAATTACCAATACTTCTCTCGAAGAAATCTCAATAGTTCTCAACTTATTGAGTGCAAATTTTTTAAAAATGAAAATATACCGTTCAATTGTATTTAGTGTTGCCATTAACTCGATTTTTTTGAAAAAGTGACTTATGCCACTTTCAAAATAAACGGCTCATCTATTAAGTCTATCCACATTTAAAATAATATGTGCCTTTTTATCCCCTACATCAGCTCTTTCCAATCCTCAAATACATAAGAAATGATCATTTTGTATCAGCACATACATATGCGCCCGATTCAGTTTGATCTAAGAAAAAGGAGAGTGTATAGAAAAATGTGTACATGAGAGGTACCAGATTTTATTTTCCATACAAATTTTAAAGAACTACCAGGCGAGCATAAAAATCAGCAAGGGTAAACATTTTTATCTGTTTGATTTTATTTCAAAAAATTGGATCCGCCTCTCACCCACGCTTCTAACATTTTGCTTTAATTTCATACAAGATCCATATCGAAGTACCAGCCAACCATGCGGACAAAGGTACATTATGGACTTGTCTTGTAAAAGATCAACTCTACCGCTTTTTTTTTAAAGAAATATAACGATGCTGTAAGGAGGAGCCCGAGCCATGGAAAAAAAACATACAAACAGGACTCAAGAAAGCATAAAACAAAATAAGCTGGCAGAAACCTCAAACTCACACATTTTAAATATCGAATAGATCAGGGATGGCATTAAAGTAGGCACATTTAAATATTATTTTCATAGGTTCAAAATATTTGAGAATCCACCAGCAACAAAAATAAATTAAAATATGTATTTGTTTAAAAAAGGAAATATTGATTGATACCTTTTAATATTCTTTCGCAGTTAAAACTGTCTTCTTTTTTTTTTAACTGGAATTCTAAAATATTTAAAACATTTTGAGAAAAGGAAATACCTATAAATGTTACTGGAATACAGAGGAGATTTAAAAAAAAATAAATCGAAAGCAAAATAAGTACTCGTATGTGCATAAATAAATAATCCAAACATGTGTATATTTGTAAACTAATAAGTTATTTTTCAGGCATTTGCATATAAATTATGTAATGCGGGACATATTAAGTTTAAATAAAAACAAATAGGTATATTTTGTAGGTCGTTGTTTCTTCAATGGCCAACAGTTCAAAGTTCAATTCAATGCAATTAAAAAAATTCACAGAAAACCAAAAAGAATACCTATGCAATAATAGCCAATTTTTTTTCCGATACAAAATGATTTCGGGAGACATTTTGAACGTTATTTAAGTTAGCGATAGTCTATCCATCTATGTAAGTATATTAAAAACACATACCTTTATTATTTCCCCTATATCAGTTCTTTGCAATGCTCAATTCGAGTTCAGAAACTAAATCTGTGTTTGATTTCTCTTTCACGGTTTTATTTTCCCGCCTATAAGTAGCGATTTTTGTGAAAAAAAAGAGAAGAAGGTATGGCAGTGGGAGACAGTAGATCTTGTTTATCATACAAATTTTCAAGAACTACCGGGTGAATATGTTAAAGAGCAAGAGTAAAAGCCTTTCATCTCTTTGCTTTTCATTTCAACAAAATTTGACCAACCTGCTTTACCTCTTACCCACACAATTTATTTTCTTGCATACAATTTTGTTTCAAACTTATAGAAGATCCGTATCATAGTACCAGGCAACCAGACGGAGAAAGAGGTATATCATTGTCATCTTGTAAAAGATCAACTTTACCGCTTTTTTCGTAAAGATATATAGTGGTGTTTGTAGGAGGAGCCCTGAAAAAAAAATTAAAAACAGATGGACTCAAGAAAGCATTAAATAAAATAAGCTCACACAAACCTCAAACTCACACATTTATAATATGAAAGAGATCAGGGATGGCATTGGACTACATTTAAATTTTATGTTCGCAGGTTTGAAATATTTGAGAGTCCGAAAGCCACAAAACATTAAAATATGAATTTGTTTATAAAAATGTAAGTATTGACTGAGACCTTTGAATTTTCTTTCGTAATTAAAAATGTGTTATTTTCCTTTAATGATGGAATTCGAAAATATTTAAAGACCTTAAGAGAAAAAGATATCTTAGTGTTCCTGGAGCATAGAGGAGATTTAAATCGCAAATCGAGAATAAATCGCAAACAAAATAATTATGTGCTGTGTATAAATAAATAACCCAAACATTTAATATTTTTGTAAAATAATAAGTCAAAATGCAATATTTGTACTATGCAATGCAAGACTTATCAAGTTCGAATACAAAAAAGGAATATTCTTTATATTGTTGTCTCTCTTAACCAACTCAAATAAGTATAATATCCAATAAAAAAGATGAAGCCAACAATCTTAAGTTCAGTGTAATGAAATTACAAAAAAATCACACTAAATCTCAAAAAAAAAAGAATACCCATGCAATAATAGCCAATTTGTTTTCCAAACTAATTCGTGGCGAAATTTTGAACGTTATTCACGTTAGCGATAGTTAATCCATATTTAAAATACGTACCTACATTATTTCCCCTAGATCAGTTCTTTTGTATGCTCAAATTCAAATACTTACACAAAAATGATAATCTGTATTTGATTTTTCTTTCATGGTTTTATTTTTTTGGTCTTTATTGGGTAAAAGTTTTAATCTGTTTGCTTTTATTTAAAAAAAAATTGTCCTAAAACCCATACTTTAAACTTTTTTTGCATGCAATTTGCCAAACTTTTACAAAATCCTTATCGATTTACCAGGCAATCATGCGAAGAAAGAGGTATATCATGCTGATTTCAATAAAGATCAAATCTACCGCTTTTTTTGTAAAGAAATGTAGTGGTGTTTGTAGGAGAAGCCCTGAGCAAAAACCTAAAAAAAAAACAAGAACTCAAGAAAGCATAAAATAAAATAAGCTCAAACTAACCTCAAACTCACACATTTATAATATGGAATAGATCAGGGATGGCAGTGAAGTATATTTTAATTTTACTTTCGTAGTTTTCAAATATTTTAGAGTCCGAAAGCCACAAAATATTAAATTATGTATTTGTTTAAGAACGAAATAAGGATTGAGACACTCGAATTTTATTTCGTAATTAAAAATGTATTTTTTTTTTCTTAATGATGGAAATATGAAATATTTAAAAAAAATTAATGTAATAAAGGTAGGTATATTATTACATTGTTGTTGCTCTTAGCCAACTCTAATAAGTAGGTAAAGATCCAATAAAAAAGATGAAAATATAAATTTTAAGTTCAATGTTATAAAATTAAAAAAATTCACACTAAATCTCAAAAAATAAAAATCTCATGCTATATTAGCCAATTTGTTTTCCAAACTAATTCGTGGCGAAATTTTGAACGTTCTTTACGTTTGTGATAGTCCATCAAATCAGTTCTTTGCAAAATGCTCAAATTCAAATACTTACAAATGAAACGATGATATGTATTTGATTTCTCTATCATGGTATTATTTTATCATCACTCATAATTAGCGCTTTCTTTTTGTTTAAAAAAAAGAGAAAAAGGTGTTCAAGAGAGAGGCACCAAATCCTGTTTACCATACAAATTTAAAAGGCGAGCATGTGAATGAAATCTTGTTTATTATACAAACTACCAGCGAGAATGTAAATAAGCAGGATTGAAAGTTTTTATGTGTTTGTTTTCATTTCAATAAATTAGGCCTGCCTCCTAATCCACACTTTTAACTTTATGCTTTGGCATGCCATTTTGCTTTCTCCTTTTTAAATTATGTAGTTCTTTTCCTCAAGAATTATAACAGTGATTGGAGGAGGTCCCTTAATTTGAAACCAATTAAAATATGAAAAAAAAACAGATAACATAAAATAGATGAGTTTCTTGCAATGCTCGAACTCAAATACCAACAAAGTTTATAATTTCCGTATATTCACATCACCATCTACGATCCCTTGAGAAAATGTTCTTGATTTTTTTTAATAGCGCCCTGCAATTTATTGAAATTAAAAATGAAACTACCAGGCGAGCATGAAAATGAGTATGCGTACATTTTGTCTCAGATTTCAAAAAATAAATTGGTTCCGCCTCTTAACACCTACGCACTAACACTTTGTTTTGTTAGTTTTTTTTTATTTAACCTCTTACAAGATCTTAACCCATATTCCAGCCAATCATGCGCAGCAACGGCAACATGTGAAGATTAACTTTTTAGTTTCTCTAAATCTTTCCTTTCTTAAGAACTAAAACAGTTCTTCAAGGAGTAGCTTTACTATGTGAAAAAATCCGACAACACTCACTTTTATAGGGTGTTTTTGAATCAAACTATGAAACCAGAACAGAGCAAGGGCAAGAGCGATGAGCATTTGACATTTTTGTTCTTTTTCTTGGGTTCAAAATTTGAACGTCCTCTGGCCTCTTAAAATTAATTTAATTATATTAGTAAAATTAGTCAAAAACAGTTAAATGTTTATGTACAAAACTTAAATTTGCTTGCCGAATGTAATATTTGCAAAATGGTGGCATTCTAATATATTTTGCATGTGAACCTTTGCTCAATTTGCAAAAGCTAAATCAAAATTCAAAAACATAAAATTCCTAATCATAATACTTTAAAACTAATAATTTTTGTTTGATGTGGTTGTGTTTAAATTTATACAAATCTGTCTGTCTTTTCCCTAGACATAGAAAGTGCTAATTTTTAAATTAAAACAAAACATTTTTTTTCACAGAATGAATTGCAAGTCCTGATTTTTTTTGTCAGAGAAGCACATTTTCTGCGCATAAATGTTGTTCAAATAATGTGAATCCACTAAATTACAGCTCATTGATACAAAATTTAAAAACGCTCACAAAAACTCAAACCCCATTTCACTCTTCATAACCACGTGTTCAACTTGTAGTAAGCGGAATCAAAGTTTTAAATGTTTTTGTTTGAGACCCTGAAACACCTGTTAACCATTTCTGAGAATTTTTATTTTCTAGGGGAACGATAGGTGCAAATTTTCAAAATATTCACGTATTAAATATTTCGATATCATTTTTATCTTGAGTTAGTTTAAGCAAATGAGTTTTAATAACAAAATAAATTTCTAAAACTTACATGTTAACACCCTGTGCATTTGTTTCTCCTTGAGAGTTTTTTCAATATTTGTTCTTATATACATATTTGTTTTCATTCTTATAAATTGGACCTACCTCCTAATCCAAACTTTCAACTTTCTGTTTATGCATGCTATTTTGCTTTCTCCTTTTTCAGTTACTTCTTTTTCTTAAGAAATATAACAGTGTTTGGAGGAGGTAACTTAAGTTGAAACCAATTAAAACATATAGCATAAAATAGATCAGTTTCTTGCAGTTCTTCAAGGAGGAACTTTACTATGTGAAAAAAACACTCACTTTTATAGGGTGTTTTTGAATCAAACTATCAAAACAGAAAAGAGCAAGGGCAGGAGCGATGCATATTTGAGTTTTTAGTTCTTTTTTCATGGGTTGAAAATTTGAACGTCCTCTGGCCACTTAAAATTAATTTAATTTAGTTAGTAAAATTAGTCAAAAACAGTTGAATGTTTAGTTAAAATATTATAATTTGCTTTCGCATATCTAATAGTTGCAAAATTATGAAATTCTAATATATATTTTCAAATTTCTCAGGAGCGTAATTTTATAGATCGGTCAATGTATTAAAATAAATTTGAGCATTTACCTACTCAATTTGCAAAAGCTAAATAAAAATACAAAAACATAAAATTGATGCTATTATGTTAAAATTTATACAAATCTGTTCCCTAGACATAAAAAGTGCTTTTTTTAAATTAAAACAAAACATATTGCAGATCATTTTTTTCACAGAATAAATTGCTAGTCCTGATTATTTTTTTTTGTCAAAGAGGCACATTTTCTGCACATAAATGTTTTCAACTAATGTGGATCCACTAAATTACAGCTCATTGAGACAAAATTTAAAAACGCTCACAAAAGCTCAAACTCCTTTATAACCACATGCTCACCTTGTATTAAGAGGAATTAAAGTTTTAAATGTTTAATGCAATTCTCTAGATTCACCAGAAAAGTAAATACGCTAAGAAGGTGGATAACTTTATGTAGCTTTGTTTATTGGAAAATTCGTTAGAGACCCTTAAACACCTGTTAAATGTTAACCCATTTCTGAGTATGTTTATTTTTTCTAGAGGAACTATAGGTGCAAATTTTAAAAATATATGCGTATGAGTATTGAATATTTCTATATTATTTTTAACTTGAGTTAGGTTAAGCAAAAGAGTTTTAATAATAATTGTTTAAATTCTAAAACTTAGATGTTAGCACCTTGAAATAACATTTTAAAATGTACACCCTGTGCATTTGCTTCTCCTTGTGAGTTTTTGCAAGATCGTTTTGCTTCATGTATTGTATTCATGTATACTTTCAAATTTGCTTGTGGTAGAAATTAAGCCAAAATCTAAGCTCCACCCTTGAGCACCGTTAGCTTTCTAGGAAAAAATAAGCATGAGGATTATAATTTAAAAAGAGAACATGATGTAGCCTGCTCCACATGTTCGCCTGGTACTATGATTCGAATTTCGTTGCAAATTGAAAATACTGAGAATGAATGACGATTACTGTTATTTCTTATCAATGCTTAAGGTAAGCTTCAGCAAAAGGCGGAGCTACATTCGCCATTTTAAAAATTAAAACTCGAATATAAAAAAAAACAAACGCCAAAAACCTTATTCCTACTTCGAAACATGGTCGCCTAGTAGTTTATGCATATAAATTTAATGGCGTGAGAAGAAAGAAAGGAAGGAATTACGCATGTGTGGTGAGGTGAGATTCATTGTTGCAATGTTGTTTAAATAAACACGAAACAAATTACCAGGCGCACATAGAAAAAAGAAGGCAAAATTCGAGTCGGAATTTACATTGATTCCCCCAACTTTTGAGGATGATTAGGTCCGCCCTTAAATAACGTTAACTTTAAGCCGTTGTGTGCAAAAAATCTGCTAATCTTTGAAGTTGAACAAGGACAGAGACAATTGAGTTGAAAGAAGAAGAAACGTAAAAATAATGAATTAGGCTTAAGGTGTTGTCAACAATACTTTCTTCAACTAATTGTTAAAAAACTTGTAAATAAAATGGGTGAAAGTAAATTACATCATACATACGACTTAAAAAAAATATTTTAATATCCATTTTAAATTTATTAGCTTGGTACTATTCATACTTACTCGGTTGAATTAAGTAAATCCCTATTTTCCTAAAGCTCGCACTGTGATTAAACTTTTAACATGTTAAGGGTATTAATAACCCCTTGAGTGCCCGTTTATTATAAAAAAAAAAACAATAAATAAATACACAGAATTAAACAATCTTTTATTAAAAAATTTGTTAACATTGAGAAATATTTTTAAAAAATCGACAGGACGGTTCTGATAGTTAGTCCATCCGGAAAGGTGCTCATAGTTGTTTTTCCAGGTGACCTGGAAACAAAAGAAAAAAAAGGACAATAATCAGGATAATTTTTCTAACAATAATTTTTATTTTTAAATATTTTTATTTTTACAAAAAAAGTTAAGTGAACAATTCCACTGTACTTTGATTAGATAAAATTGCATTCTAATCATGTCAATTGAAAGTAAAGCTCAAGCTGTGGTCTACATACTGTTGGGCTAATAGAAAAATAATTTCAAGCTATCTAATATTTGTTTTAGCTTTTAGTTGGTTTCGTAAAAATTTGCATTAGCTTTATTGTATGCGGGTGTGATAAACCTATGAATTTTCCATCGAAATATCGTACACTTACATTATGTCTGTATATAAAATTATAAAGTATTATAAACCGGTTATGTAATTGATAAAACAGCTCATAATTGCTTTGGGATTTTCAAACAAATTCCAATATTTGATAAGTTTTTCTTTTTTATGAACAGACAAAGTATGCATATAAAAAAATATTCAAGGATAAAAATAATATTCAATTTAATTTTAATTTTATATTTTTAGCGATAATGAAATTGAAAATAAAATGAAAAATCATTTTTAATAAGCTTTAAGAATAAATTAATGTACATAATTAAATTTTCAGCAATTCCATTCTATTATAGTGTTAAATTTGAAGTTTTAATCTATTTTAACGTACTTTTGTGTATTTTAATTCAATATTCGTTAAGTGGAACGACCCTATTTTTGAACTCTGAATTGTCAATTATTGATTCCTAAGTATTGGAATTGCATACTCGTTCTTCCCTTGGTATCCCTTTCTAAAAGAGGACAAAGAGCACAGCGCAAAATAATGACAGACTTATGGTAGTTTATAGTATTGCTATATCTAAATATATGACTATATTTTTATGAACTTGCAATGACAATTGGTCCTTTCTTCATGACCAGATGCTCGCTCTCTGTGAGAACTCACATTAAATAGAAACAATTCGAAGCTATGGCCAATATGTCAGATATCCATTGCACTCAACAAAAGAACAGAAACAGAAAATGGCGAAATGTTAAGCAATTGCATAAGTTCCGGAGACATAGAGATACTACAAGTGCTTGCTTGATTTTCAAAAAGCATCCTGAGATATATTTGGTGTTTTATTATACCATCATGCACTGCTTAAGGAGAGTGCTGCAAAAACAATATGAAAGGCACACGAAGCTGAATGTTCCTGTCATGTTTCAAAAGAGATATAGAGATAGAGGAGGTCCCTCGCCATCATCAGAAGAAACCACCAGAAATATGAGGTTAAATTAGCACGATAAGCGGAACTCCGGAGGACTCTTCAAAAATTTATCCTGGATTTCTATTTTGTATTATGATGATATTTATGTAGGTATAAAGATTTTTGCTATAAAAAAGATGTGAAAATAAAAAAAGGGGGTCAGCAATAGAGAATTTTTAAACTTTGTTCAGCATCAACAACTTGCGAAGTTCAGCTCAGCTCAGTTTGGTTCTTTTCTTTTCTTTATTTCTTGTTTCTTTATTTTTTTTTTTTGGTTTAGTTTTGTATCCCATTTGGTTGAAGACATTGCTTAGAAAGTCCTTATCCATCAAAGTGACTAGAGTGATGGTAAGACTGCTCCTTTTTTCGAATAGCACTATACCATCACGAGTGGTGGACAAAATTGCTTTAGCTTTAAAAAGTATACCCCAACCATCAAGCAGATGTTTTCTTTTCTGTTCCCAAGAAATATAGTGACACACAAGAAAACTCAAGGACTTGGCTTTTTTTTCCTCACCACTTTCCTCCCTGAGTCTTAGACTTCCTTTACCAACGGAAAGTATAGGGGACTGACTGTTTCCATATGTTTATACCACGCTGCCTCTAAACAAAACACACACCAGAGTAAAACAAAACAAATAGGTATGTATAGGGAAAAAAAAAGGAAAAACTTGGTTAACTTAAGTCAATGTGAAAGCTTCTCTTGTGGCAACAACGGCTGTCACCCAGTTCAAAGAATGTGCAGGAAGAAAAATTCTCATTAGATGTTGTTACTGTTAGTCCAGAAAACGTCCAAGTTTTGTTGCAAGAATAAAGAAGATACGAGTATAAATATGTACATACAAACATACTACAACTCCTATCATGATATATACATATATGTATATATAAGTTTGGTATATGTATAACTGTGTGTTTATTGGAAAGGTATCTCTTGACTGTGTGTGGCCAAGGAGGATTATGTTCAGCTATGTGTGCTTTGCCTTGTTAAATTTTTTAAATCTATTTTCCTTCCTTTTAAGGACTTTTTTCTTTTCTTTTCTAGTCTTTTTCTTATAATTCAAAGGTAGTTTTAGTTGTGAGCTTAAGTTAAGGCAAAATTCATTTTGTTTTACGTTTATAGTTCAATGCAGTGATGGTTTAACGTGTTATAGTGGTGAAACGACAGAGTGCGGTAAAGCAGTGATAGGAAGTTGAAAACTACTTAGATAAGAACAATTTGCATAGAACTTAGAAGTTGTGTGCTTCAACATTTTCTCTTTTAGAGAGTTTTAGAGGTCAAAGAACATTGTGAGAGGAAAAGTCTGCAGTCTACACATACCTTTATAGGTATACCTACTTCCTATACCTAGGTTTACAAACTTTATAATCTGCTAATGTAATGTAGGAGTATTAAGGTACACAAGCAAAGTGACGAAGTTTGTTCAGTAAAAACCAGGAGATTTTTTTCTTCGAAGAACAAAATAAGAAAGATTGAAAAATCATTCTCTTTCAAAAGTCTAGACTTTGATGAAAGTAGCTTATCTAAGTTAAATTAATTTCGTGTTGGTTTGTTTTAAAATTACGGCTTAAGAAAATGTGGTGTAAGACTGAAAATCAAATGATTTTTGAAAAAGTTTTTCTTACGTACCTTACCTATCTAGTTTCCCAAAAATGTGTTAGTTAGTAGGAGAGTGGGCTGGGGTCCGACTTCAATTAAATAATTGCAAAGGTGTCAATTGATCGGAGTTAGAAATTAATTACATTTTTGTTGGTGTGAAAGGATCGATTTGAAGCTACAATAAGTAGCTTCAATAATTTCATTCCTTGAGTTGAATTCAATTAATTAAAAAAAGAGTAATTCCTTTAAAATAAATTTATTAAGAAAAGAGTGCATTCTTTCGATAAGACAATGTTGTTGAGCATCGATTAAAAAAATTAAGCTTAAATATAAAAAAAAAAGCTTTGAAGGCTAGAGTGTGGTTTTAAAATATATTCCACAAAAAAGTTTTACAGACCTGTTGATGTTCTTGCTTGTTTCTTATGATAATAATAATAAATGGTGATTAAAAAAAGAGTCTGGTCAGACCATGTCACAGAATGATAATTATTGTAAGTCCAAGTTATTTGTTCGTCCAACTTTATTTTATAATTCTTTGCTCTAATCTTTGACAAATTTAACCATGTCTAGGTGAACAGCGTTTTAAGATTTTTTAAATGTTTTATGAAAATGGATGATCAAATCAAAAAACAATTAGTGTAGAGCGAAATGTTTTTGTTCAGCAACATCAACCAAATATGTCCACAATTGATCTGTACGAGAAGTGAAAGCTAATAACCAAAAGCGGTCTATGAGCAGCCAGCGTCATCGTAAATATTTCGACCAATGGTTTTGCTATTAAAAATTGATAACGAACTTTGTGTTCTCAGAGTGTAAAGATATGGAGCTGGACGATATGTGGTCTCAACAGGGCGGTACCGCTTACCACACCACAACGAAAAATAGCTCCTTTGCTAGAGATATTAAATGGAAGTGTTATTTTATGACGCCGCCGTGTCGTGGCGATTTTAATTTTTCGCAACGATCATTTAATTTGACACCGTTGGGCTTCTTTTTTTTAGGGAAATTAAAAGGCAAAAATATATGTCAAGTAAAAAAAAACAACTCAAGTGCCTAAGGATGAAATAATTTAGCACTGCAACTACATTTAAATTCAATTATGCTTTAGCGTCATTAAAAATATGAACCTAGGGATAGAGGAAAGGCACAGAAGTTACGGCGAACGTTTAGCCGATATTACGTTTTGCACATAATTGCATTATAAAATATAATAAATTAGGTGGTGCAAGAGTCCTTAGAGAACCAAAGCTTAGTGACTTATATCTCTCAACCATTCCTGAGTGCGAGTCAGGGATGGAGGGGATCTACAGTTTTAATGCCGAATCCGAACAGCTTATTTGAGAAAGCACTTTTCATTACCGCAATTACTCTTGGAAGATTTGTCAATTCTCGCAAGAGGCACTATCCCTAAAAAATTTTAGGTGGCACATGCAGGGATTGAACCCAAGACCTCTCGCATGGCAGTAACTAACCATCATGCCACGGGAACTATACCACATTCAAAATTGCATAAGTCATTCTATTTTTAGGGACAACAATTCATAAAACTTTTTATTAACTTCCCATAGGAAGTTATTGTAATCGGCTCGATTTGTCGAATTGAAAATTTTGACATTTTGCGACATTTCAAGGTCCCTAGAGACGAAATAAAAGATTTTTAGTGAGATCCGTCCATATGATGGGGAAGTTTTTTCATCGTCCATATCGACTTCAAATAAATTTTTTTATACAGATAATAATGCAGAAAGATGCACAAAGGACTCTCAAAAAAATTGAATGGGTGTTTTTTCACCATACCAATTTAAATGTTGGTTAACCCAAAATATCTCACGAACCACAATAACGCTTAAGACTTGAATTAAATTTTTAAGTATACATTGCAACGGTTTTTTTTTTATAAATCAAAAACACTGAAAAAAAAATATTTGTTACCCTAAATATTTTACGAAAAAAAAATGATCAAAATAATGTTGTGCGACGAAAAATAACGTTTTTGACATCTGGTAAAATTTTGAGAAAAATCGACTTGACAGTTTTCTTGTATAAAAAAGAAAAACCAAAAAAAAAATACTAAAAGTTGGTAAAAATTGATTTTCGACACGGCTTCAAACTAATTTTGTCTTATACAAAATATTGTTTTCAACATTCGTTAAAATTTTGAGAAAAATCAAATTTATAGTGTTTTTACAAAAACCTAAAAAAAACAATACCGAAACTTGGTAAAAATTTACTTTGGACTCAAATATCTTTTCAAAAATTAAAAACATTGGCTTCAAACTAATTTTTTGTCACAGAAAATATTGTTTTTGGCATTCAGTACTTTTTTTTTTATAAAAATACAACAGTTCGGTTTTTCATAAAAAAAATAAAATCTACAAAAAATAGTACGCAAATTTGGTAAAAATTGATGTTCAGTTCTTGATATCTAGTGAACAATAGAAGATATTTCATTCATCCAATATGTATTTGTTTATAAAACAAATAGGAACTTTTAAGAAATTCAATTAAATTTGTAAAAAATAGTGTTCGACTAAAAATCTCGTTAGCAAAAATAGATTTTGAAATCAAACTATTTTATTGTTTGCAAAATATTGTTGGTAATTTAAAAATGTTTAAGAATAATTTAACTGACAACTTTTTTAACAAAACACGAAAACCTACAAACTTTTAAGCAAGACAAATCGACAGACGAGATGGGAAGTTATCAGTGTAGGTCGCATCCCAGCCTCTTTTTTATTTACAATTAACACCGTGCTTAATGGTTCTAATCGACAATGGACCTTACAGTCTAGTTATATGTTCTCCTGAATTGTCTTGGCTTTGAAATCTGAACCCCTGTTTTGGTTACAGCAGTGTAAGGGTCATATGAAGTCTAAGCTTGAGACGAGAATTCTCCGGAAGTTTAACACCTTTAGTATTTTTAATTAAAGTCTCTCTACAAATAATTCCCCACAAATAATCCTTGCAATGTCCTCCTCTTGTCCCATCAGATAATTGAATTGCCACTTGCTTCTTTATTAACTCTATAATAAATTAATTAAATTAAGTTCACTTCATGTTTATGTTTCTGATGGTTCCTTTCTTGCTGAATGGGCTAGGAATACCTATCTTCTAATAAATATGCATTCACAGGCAAAAACGGTGATGTTTTCCCATTTCATTTTTCAAATGAGAAAAATTCTTTAGAAAATAAATACATTTAAGCTCTTTCAAAATTCCACCAACAGTAGTATACGAGTATAGTATAAATTAAATTCTCCGTTCTTTTTTGTTTATTTTGTTGCTGTTGATGTTTTTGTTGTTGAAAAAAATCACATTACACCCCCTTCAAACATCAGATTCAAGGTTAAAATACTACACTTAAAAAAACACCATCCCCTGGGTGAAAACCTAACCAGGCTATTAGGCTAATGTCACCTTGTAAACGTTATTTTTTGCTCGTTCTTTTTATTTGTTGTTTGTTTTTAATGTTAACCCCCCTCGTCGTCGTGATGTTCGATGTGTATATAAATATAAATATACTTCTATATATGTATGTAGCACTCTGGCTTTATCTCTCGTAAGCCATTTGTAGCCCTCTCGTGTATTTTGGTAAAGCTTTACATATAGTCCTTGGAAAAGGAGTTTATACCTATGAATATATGCATTCATATGTATGTATGTAGGTATCCTATACTCTTATATAACCTGCATCTACCTTAATAGGAAGGTGGTATTTTCCGTTTGTATATATATAGGCTACGCATAATGTTTGTTATTGTGCGTCATTTTTATATCCACATTTAAGTTATATACATATATAATATATACATATGCTTGTGTGTTTATGTGTTTATATATAACGTAGGTACCTAAGCGAAATAAGTTATGAATTTATCTTGATACTTCTGGGTCTCTAAAGGATTGTACGCGGTATAAGAACTTCAGAGAGATAAGTTTTTGGGACGTTTTGATTTGTTTAAAAAAGAGTATTTTTCGTATTTTGTACCGTGTTTTTCATTTTTGAATTTATCTTTATAATGAATATTTTTTATCTCGATCATATCGAAGATATTTTTTTAATACAATATAATTTGGAAAACCTTAATTTTAATTTTAGATTAAGTTCGACCCGCAAAAAATAAGTAAGGCGGGAAATTAATCAAATATGTAAATAGGATGCTGAGTACTTTACAAATAAGAACATTGACCACTAAACCCATCTTCTTCGCTTCCGTCGCAATGCTCAAAAACGCTCCACTGACATCACGCTTTGATCTTCCAATTATGTCAATATCATCTGCGTATCCGAGTAATTGGATAGACCTTTGGAAGATTGTGCCTCTAGTGTTGACGGTTGAGTTTTGCACAATTCTTTCCAGAACGATATTAAAGAAGTCGCATGACAGTGCATCGCCTTGTCTAAAACCTTTTTTGACATCAAATGCATCGATGAGATCTTTTCCGACCTTGATGGAGCAGCGTGCATTCTCCATCGTCATTCTGCACAAACGGATGAGTTTGACAGGGATGCCAAAACTAGACATTGCTCTGTAGAGCTCTTCCCTATAGATGCTGTCATACGCGGCTTTAAAATCGATAAAGAGATGGTGGGTATCGACTTGAAGTTCCTGGGTTTTTTCCAAGATCTGCCGTAGTGTGAATATTTGGTCGATAGTGGACTTTCCTGGTCTGAAGCCACACTGATAAGGACCTATCAGGTTGTTGACGAACGGCTTCAGACGTTCACATAATATGGCAGAGAGGATCTTATACGCAATGTTAAGGAGACTGATGCCTCTGTAGTTGGCGCAATTTACAGAGGTCGTTAGTAGTGAGATTTTAAAACTAGGAAATTTCACATTCGAGTAAATTTTCAGAAACCCTAGAAGAGCATCAAATCGACACCCACGATCTCTTCATCAATTTGAAGGCCGCATTTGACATCATCTACAGGGACGAACCGTATAGAGCCATACTCGTCCTTTTGTGCAGAATTGACATGGATAATTCGCACTGCTTTAAAAATGTGGGAAACAACTTAACCGAACCTTTCAATTTCAAAAAAGGCTTTAGACAAGGTGATGCGCTGTCGTGAGATTTCTTTAACATCGAAAAGTGCCAAGCTCCCACGTCAACACTAGAGGCAATATCTTTCAAAAGTCTGTCCAATTACTGGCATATGCTGATGAAATTGACATTTGGAAGAACTCAGAGTTATGTCAAAGGCTTTTTTGTGAGTATTGAGGCAGAGGTGTCAAAAATGGGTTTAGCGGTTAATGAGGGCAAAACAAAGTACATTCTGTCATCAAGAAAGGACCTAAAACACCGAAGTCTCGATCAAAGCGTGATCTACGGTCCCGTATGCATAGAAGATGAGTGAAGGTGAATATGGAACGACTAGCTGTATGGGATGAAGCCAGAAGGATAAAAGTTCAACGACTGACATGGCTGCGTCACGTAATGGAAACCAATGCTCCGGCCCGGAAAGTCTTCGAATCCACGAAACATAAAACTGCCTTGTTTGATATGTGCCGCAGAGGTCAAGTTCTTAACAAATTTTATGGAGTGAGAGAAGCGTAAAAGAAGTAAATTATTACAACTTGAAATAATGATTTAAGTAGTGTACTCGGGCGTATGCGTACTTTTTTATATTAATATTTGTATCACTATTTTTTGTTTATTATTTAGCTTGTTCAGGGTATTAATGTTTTTTACAGTATATATTTTTTTAATTATTATGTATTAAAGTTTTAATTTGATAGAAAGAGTAAAACAAACGTCAAATAGGGCCTCTTATAAATAAATATAAGAAATGCACGATTTGTTCTTATCCAAAAGTCAAAAAAATTAATGAAAACACAAGATTTAAGAATTAAGAAAACAGTTTCAAAAGGAGGGAGTGTATTATTTTAGCAGTATTTCATTTTGATACGGTTAAGTAGGTGAATACCGAAAGAAACCAAGCAAAACCAAAGAACGTAGATAATCCTCTTGATATGTACTTAGGTAGGTAATATCTAAAGAAAAAACATTTGAAAAAGTATTAATTAACCACATAAGACATCAGACTTAAGAAAAATAGGCCATAGTCATTATGAGATGGGTTTTTTAGTGTGAGAACCAGGCTTGACTGACGGAAACATACATACATATATCTTTTATAATGAGAAAATTAATATTTTTTATTTATATGTGTGTGCGAAAACAAAAAATATCATAATCATAACTGTGTAGGTACTTCTTAACTCTTGGCGGATAAACGTTTTTATTAAGTTTTATGTATTATTAAAGCATTTTTGATTAAAATCATAAAAAAAGAGTTTATATAAGCTAAAAAAGCTCGTTAGAAGAAGCATTAACTATTACGGGGATCTTTAAGGAATATTTTGTATTAATCAAAAATAGATTTAATAATATTTGATAATTTGGTTGAAAAATTAATGAAATTTACAGGTTTATGTGACACTTTTACTTATAAAGGGTGATTTTTTAAAAGCTATAGGAAAGCTTTAAAAAAAAAACACTTAAAACTCAGAAAAAGGCATGAAATCTTTATTTGAATAGATTGTACGGTCCTTATAATTTAATGTTTGAAGATTATTGCATGCAAATGTTGACCTTGACTGCGCCTCAAATGGTCCATTCGGTTAGCCCAATTTTGACATACTCTTTCCAACATTTCGTCCGGTATCTCACGAATAAATGCTTCAATGTTGTCTTCCAATGCGTCAATTGAATCGGGCTTGACTGTTTAGACATGAGCTTTAACATAGCACACAAAAAATTGTCTAAGGTCACACGATCTAGGCGGCCAATTGACCGGTGCCGAACGTGTAATAAAATGTTCACCGAACTCCCTTCTCAATAAGTCCATTGTTGCTCGCGCTGTGTGGCTTGTGGCAAAGTCTTGTCAAAACCACATGTCATGCAAGTCGAGCTCTTGCATTTTGGGCAAAAACAAATTGGACGGACATCATCTCACGGTAGCGCTCACCATTCACAGTTACGTTACGATTCGCATCATCTTTGAAGAAGTACGGTCCAATGATGCCACCAGCCCATAAACCGCACCAAACTGTGACTTTTTCTGGATACATTGGTAGTTCTTGCAATGCTTCTGGTTGATATTCACTCCAAAATCGACAATTCTGCTTATTTACGTACCCATTGAGACAAAAATGAGCTGACCATAAAATGGAAGAAGCGCGCGAAGAACTTTTTTAACAGAGCATGCATTTTGATAATAAAATTCAATAATTTGCAAGCGTTGTTCGTTTGTAAAACGATTCATGGTTAAATTATAGACCAAACTGAAGATGTTTGACAGTGAAACAAAACACGAAACGTGCGTCAGCTGTTTAAACCAGTGTTGACAAAAAGATAATAGCTAACAAATCACCTTTTATATCTATAGGTATTTAAAAAATATTTATTTTAAAGTTACAAGACATTACTAAGTCTTAATGCAATAAAAATCATATAAATAAACATAAGGAAGAAACTCGGTCGATTTTAGAGATTTTGAAATTAATAGAGATAAATTTAGGAGAATGCTTGAAATCTAAATATTTTTTGCTAAACATAAATTTAACTTTTTCTTAGAATTGAGTACAAGTTCTTTGTATACCGCCCAAACGGTCACATCTTTAGAATTTGTTTAAGATAAAAAAGTCAATTATTTCTCAAATTCTATGTTTCAATAGAAACAGTTAAATGAAGTGAAATAATAGCTAATGATTTAAGTCCACTCTGAACCTCTGATGATCTCTAATATTAATCTCTATAAGTCCTATAGAGATGTCAACAAATACAGGAGACACTTTCAATTTATTTTCTCATCACTGTCATAATATACGAAACAATAAAACACACAGATTTATCAATTTAACAGTGACATCTTAAATTTAGCCTTAAAATTAAGTGCCATCAGAATTAGTATGCCAAAAATGTGTACTTAGGTTTTCTAACAAGCAATTTCATTATTCAAGATTCAAATAAAAATGGATTAGGAAATGTTCTCGCAGCTTTAACTCGTCAAAAAGCAACAATCTTATATAGGTATACAATACAAATGAAACAAAAAAGTACACGTTAATCGTAAAGAGTTTCATCAAATGGCCCTATATAATATTCAAGTGCTTCATTCTCTTAAGAGTGATGTTGCTTTTTTGTCAGTTCAATTTTTCTTTTTGTTTTAAAACATATCTCAGAAGAAAATTTGACTCGCAAAAAGAATGTAATTTAAAATTTCCAAACAATTTTACTCCATTTTCATTTGTAACGAAATCAAGAGCTTTTGTCAATTTCATTCCGAAGTCCTTATATCCCAAAAAATATCTATACACACGCCTAATACCTACCTATCTATGCAAACATTTCCTCCTCCAGGCGGGCAACTTCGGTAGCCCATAAGACCCTTCTACATGTAGGTTTACTGTTTTTTAACCCTTCAGAGAACTTTACCTATATGCGTTGCCAAAACAGAAGAATGCCTCAAGTTCAAGATTTTCCAACACAAAATTCATGAGATTTCATTTTATTTTAATCCAATTTGATTAGATACAAATCCTCTTTGCAGGGAAATGCAGCTCTCTTTCACACTTTCGCTCTTTCTGGAAAATAATCCCTGAACCAAAGAGTACCAAAGTTTTTCATTTTCCCATTTTTTTTTTTCGAAAAGCTTCAAAATAAGCCATCGCATCAGGGAGCTTTCCAGACCCACGCGTAACTATGCTCAGATGGTAGTTTTTATTGAAAAGTCCTTGCGGTAGGACATTTAGTATCATAGCTCCTGTTCGTGCGTCTGTTGTATCTGTATAACCTGGCTTATTCAATAAAATTTTAATTGCAATACAATAAAAAGGTCGAATTCATCTTTTGCGAATACCAAAATTCCTACCCAGGTGTAAAATGTAAACATAAAAGCTTTTCTTTTTATAAAACGGTATCTGCAACATATAAAATACAAATTTCAAAAAAGAAAAGAAAACTTCTGTATCCTTACTGCGGTACTTGTATTCAACATCGTCGTCGTCCGTCATCGTCATCGTCGTCGTCCTCGTCGTCAGTCAAGTTGTCAATGTCATTTCATTCTTAACTAAATACGAAAACGAAAAAAGTTAATTTGATATTTTCCACTCTCTCAAAACATGGAATATATATGTGTGTGTGTTTATTATACCAAAGCAAGTGCGGCTAAATCAAATTAATTTTGATGAAAAATTTGTTTGTTTTTTTTTTATTTTACAATACGTAGAAAATAATAAAATTAAACAACAACAAAAAAGGATTAAATGTTATTGAAAAGTAACATTTTTGTGAAAATCTTTAATATATTCAATTCATCTTCTTATGGATTACGTTTTGGATTAATATATATAACACATCTTTTGTTGCTGATGCTGTTAGGTAAGATGACAGTACCAACCTATCGAAATTAAAATGTCAAATATAATTGAAATTAATTATAACCGTCAAAAGTTAAAAGGGGGAAGGCTCTTAAATTACGTAGTCAGGACATTTTTCGTCAAGGACATTTTGTGTGTGTGATCATAATTATAATATGGGTACATCAAAACATAAGGAGGCATTTTATATCAAGTTGGCCTTTTCGGGCCTAAAAATGTATATTTATACCTTTTACATATTTTCCTTGTTTTTTTGGTAGGTATAGTAGATTTATGTGTGTATGCAAGTTAAGTATAAGGAAGTCAAGATCGAGAAAAGGGAAGAAAGTCGTAAAAGTTTACGATTTAATTTGTTTGCTTGATTTTTATTGTATTTCCTTTATTGAGCTTGAAAATTGGAAATAAAACCAAATTTTATTGGCAAACACTAAACAATGAAATTTTGTCTTACATTATACGAGAGTACCTACTTGTATCTACTTAACTTTTTGTATATAGAAAACTGCAATGCAGTATTGGTAGGCGGGTACCTACCTAGAAGTATTACAAAAAGGATTTTTTGTGTATTAATGCAAAAAAAAAATAACGAAGGTTGATTTTTAGAGATATTACTGGAATATCAAAATTTAATCATTTTTATTAACTCATGAATTCCATATAGGTAGGTAGACATACTACAATAAAATTCCTAGAATCCATAAATATCTGATTTTAAATGCGAAGGTCTCAAAAATTCTATTAAAAATGCGGTTGCAGACATTCTAATCCTATAATCTGCAACCCTATCCCCTTTACCATCACCACATAGTCATAAAATATTACCCCTGAGCAAGTTTAATGGAAGCAATTTATTATAGGTATACCCCGAACTGAAATTGATTTTGGATTTATTTAACTACAGGTAGGTAACATCAATTTAGAAGAATTCAATGGCTAAATCCATAAAGAACCCAGGTTATTTTCAAATATTCAAATTCAGCTTTAGGTAAACTTCCCTTGATGATGGTACAACATATTAATTTCAGAAAATTGATCATTATTTCTCCCATAGAACCATAAATAATTTATTAAATGCTCAATATTATTTTGTTTAACTTGAGGAATAGGAGTTTTATATGAAACTTAAATTTATTAAAAAATTGGGAAATTCGATTTTTTCAAAAGAAATTCCGTATCTGCTCTTTTTTGTAACTCGTGGGCACTTTATGTTTAGAGTGTTCAAGTCACACAAATATTATACACTTTTTCACTCCTAACAATATTTTTCTTTTTGAAAGAAAACATTTTACTGGTGTGAATTTATAATCATTGTCAACAGAACTTGTCTAATATTTTGAGCTTGAGCTAGGAATTGAAAAGATTTTACTTTCAAATGCTTGGCTAAAGATAAGTGAGGTGACAGTTTTTCTATAAGCATCTGAAACTTTTTAAGCTGCAAGGCAAACTAAAATGTAAATTAATAATCAGCAGATGAATTTTTATTTTTACTTGTGATTGAAAACTTTCGAGCAAACGCTTGTTTGCAAGCAAAGGTTGAGTTTTATATATCTTAAAAAAATACGTAAGTTTCCGTTATAAGAAATTAGAAGTAATTTAAACGAGCTAGAAAGACTTGATCGCTGATATTTAACAAATAAAATTTTTGAATAACCAGACATAAGGGCAAAAGATATGTTATTGTCCCTAAGATAGTAAAAATGTCTTCTTTTTTTTCTTTTTTTTCTAAGATCGATCGATAAGGCAGAGAGCATAATGACTTCTCCTTTGATTGAGAGCGTAAACGATTCTATTTGCGACAAGTCATTTTTCGCATTCGAACATGTGCTAATGTTAAAAGATCTTGAGATACACAAATCCGCTGTCCCGGATAGACGTGTCTATCCTTTTGTTCTGAAGAGATGTTCTCAATGCTGCTTTAGCTTTTCTATCTATCAAAAACGGCATTTGTCAAGAATGTTCCTCCATGGTTTTGGAAAAAGTAAGATTATTGAACTGGATATTTGAAAGGCATTCGATAGAGTTTGGCATTAAGCTCTCGTATCGAAAATGCGTGCTTTTGGTTGCAATGAATTTCTTCTTTGTTGGGTTAGAAATTGTTTTTCGGAATATTCAATACAAGAAGTATTTTTATAGAGTTCAAAATTGTTATTCACATAATAAACGCTGGTGTGCCCCAGGGCTCCGTTTTTTCTCCGTTACTTCTTATTTTTAAAAATTATCTTTTGTCTAAATCTTCTAACTCACTAAATTGTTGCATTTTGTATTCACATCCCTGTCCTGCGGAGAAGTTTTTACCGCTTGTGATCTGGCTTTAATCTATAAAACCTTTATTCGTCGGATACTCGAGTACAACTCACATATTTCTGTCACTTAAGATACTAATTTAGTCACTTGGACACAATTGAAAAGAGAGCTTTAAAAATGATAGGTCAATGTTAATTAACAGAAACATGTGGATCTTCTGAGCAACAAGCGATATCATTGCAATTTAAAAATGTACCAATTAATTAATTCAAAAAAAATTAACGCGTCAAAAATCCATGAACTAAAACATTTATTTTAAGACCAAACATTTTACACATGAATTTAAATTTGTTTGAATTAAGGTATGAACACTTGTTTATTGAAATTTAAATTTATTTAGTAGTTAGTTCTATGAATATAATGTATTCATAACTTACATATATATGATTTATAGAAGAATTCTGTTTTTTGTTCTCATTTTCAATAAAAAAAACGTGCATAGTCCTTTTTCTTAAAAAAAAATAAAGAATTAAAATGTTTTTAAATGTAAAATGTTGATGTTCAAATAACTAGAAATACAAAAAATACAAGTTGTGAAACATATAACATTATGAAAGAACAGAATTTTGATAATACGGATATTTTTAAGACGCCTTGTCTTAAAGTCTACGGTGTTTGCTATCAAATGGATTAATCACTCTCAAAGTAGATGCATGAAGTTAGGTTTAAATATATGACCGTGCTATTTCATAATGTTAATTAAAATGCGGAAAATGCCAATAATACCCAACATCCTCCTGTTTGTTTAGGACAACCTATACGTGCAGTCAATTTTCAGTATGACTTTTTGGTTCTTTTTTTGTACAGCACGCTCTTTGTTATTGTAGTTTATTAACAGATACAAAAAGGAAATTAACCACATTATTGATTTTAGAAGAACACATAAATCTAATCAGCCTTTTTTTTTAAGAAGCTACTCTAATTAAAACTGACTGTAGAAGACTTTTTCACAGAGAAAATCTCTACTGTACCCATAGGTGTACTGTCCAATATTCTTGTCGCAAAATTGATATTTGGTTTAAGACAATGTTTACAAAATTTTCTATAGAATATACATATACAAATATAATTTAGTAAGGACTACTATCTCCTTTCTCAAGTAGTACCCGTGGCATGATGGTTAGTGCGTTGGACTGTCCTGCCAGAGGTCTTGGGTTCGATCCCTGCCTATGCCATCTAAAGTATTTTTCACGGGTACTGCCCCTTGCGAAGAATTGACAAATTCTCCAAGAGTAATTCTTGTCATGAAAAGTGCTTTCTCAAATTAGCCGTTCGGATTCGGCTTAAAACTGTAGGTCCCTTCCATACCTGACAACAGTACTCGCACACATGAATGGTTGAGAGTTGTAAGTCACTAGGCCCTAGTTTTCAACAGACTGTAGCGCCACTCAATTTATTTATTATTATCTCCTTTCTCATGTATCATGCAAATTTCAACCCATTCGTTTTTAAACCATTGTTTGGACTCTTCGAGATTTTTAACTCAAATTTTATTGTAAGATTTGAGTATTATTTTTACTTCAACACTTAAACTATATGAATTTTTTTAAATTCTAAAATGTAGAAGATGTTTTCTTGAGGTAGTTTTCGTTAAAGAACTAGTGTTTTCCCCCTTTAACTGCTATTTTCCATTGTTCAAAAACAAAACTATACCTTTTTTTGGGTAACTAGAATATCTGCTATCTACGTTTAATGGAATTTATTTATATTGGAAATCGTATTTTTAGGTGAACTGAAAAGTAAAAGTGGAAAATTATAGAGATTTCCAAATTTGTTCAATGGGAAAAATGTATGAACCACAATTCATACATTAATAATGATAGGGTTAGTTAAAACATTTAATGAAATCAAACGGATAAATTTCGTATTTGTGCAGGTGTCCTGGAGAACAAAAATATTTTATCAAATTATACGAGACAAACATTAAAACAATAGCCCACAGTAGGTTTTTAGTTGGTCTACACTCCTTTTACCGATTGAGTTCACTGGTGTTTGATTTTAGTAATCGATGGGAACCTAAGAATAGTGCCACTGCAAAAACAGACATACATATATTTGATTAATCTTTTAAAAAAAGTTAAACTCAATTATCAAACTTTGATAGGACCACTTAATTAAAAAAATACTGAAACTGAAATTTCGAAATTTTAAAATACTTCATCATGAAATACCCTTATAGAATTTTTCACTTTCTATTCTCAAAAACACAACTTTTACCTTTCGAAAATGTTTTATCCTAATTATAGAAAAAAGCTTTCTAAAAGTCAATCATGGAATATAAACGTAACCTATCAACTTAAAAATAATCAAAACAAATCAAAAATAAATATCGATCTCCTATATCCTCAGAGCTTTTCATTAAATTGCACTAATTATTCTGTTAATAGATTTCAGCAAGAACAAAAAAAAATAAAACAATTTTATTCTTAAATAAAGGTTTCAATTAAAATCAAGATTTCAATCACAACAAAAGCAAAAAAAAATAATGAATCGTCAATTTCAAATCGAAAAACATTGCGTGTACCACTGTTTTAATTATACACTGTCACGCTAGGGTATTAAAAGATGGCCGAAAAGATTTAATTTGTTTGGTATAGGTAAAAGCTTAGGTACATATATATATATCTATACCTCTGACTTAAACACACACAGACGTAACATAAATATCGGTTAATAAAAATTAATTGTTATTTAAATGTGCACTTTCTGGTACTACCATCAATTATGCATAGAAATTGTTGGATAAAAATCACTGTCGCCGGGGTCGTGGTTCTCCATTTCCGTTTCAGTGCCATTTATGTATATATTGAATATTTAGCCTTTCCGGTTGCCATTGCCTTCTTGGTTTCTTTTTGTTATGTTTGCTGTTGTTTGTATATAAGTATATGTATGTATAAAGCCATTTAGTGAATAATAAATAACATTGGAATGGATAATAGTCCAATAAATTGTTATTAGCAAGGCATTATTTTGTGTGACATGTTTATTTATGTATTGTTTTAAGATATACATACCTACTTCTTCTTTCTTGATACTGCACACGCCTCAATATGTACACATGTATGTACATACGGTGTACTTTGTATTCCCTTGATAAATATGTGCGAAATAATCTGTAAAAAAGGATATACTGATTTATTAGCAATTAGGTAGAAATCTACGTTCCTTACTCGAATAATAAAATGTATATTGTTGCGGGTTTGCCTTTGGACAATAATTTTAAGGAATATCTGCAGAACTCAGTAGGTGTGGAACAAATTCTACAGACAAATTTTGGAAATTTCCTTTATGCTTTTAGATAGTCCTTGAACTTGAAATTGGCAATTCATAGGTATATATTGATTTTTACATGAAAATATTGTTGTTAGAGGAATTTGAAATGGGATAAGTATGCAAATGATAATCCTTTTTTACGAAAGTAACTGGAATCGTCTGGGTGTAATAAAAACATGTGCATAGCAATCCGAACAATAATTTTATTATCATTTGAAGGTCTTACAACTGTTCATATTTATGGCTTTGGAATACGACTACCAGCTCAGGGGAGGCATGAGAGTTCTTGTGGTTTGAAATACTTGTGTTTTAAAAAGCCATACACTCCGACTCATTTGATTGATAACGGGCAGCTTTTTGTTTCGGTCTTAAGATATTTTCAAAATCGACTCTAACATGAACAAAACAATAATTTTACAATAAATTAATTTCAGAGTAAGTTAACAAATTCCACTTTATGATGCTCTTTAAAATTAAAGTAGGTGTTTTTTGACACAATTCATTAAAAATATCAACATGAACCATCTTTAAATAAATTAAAAGAGTACTTTTCGTATTTTGGAGTTTTGTTGAGGAAATAACCCCATATCACAATTCACCATGAGTAGATACAAAACTATCACCAAGGATACAATTTTCCAGTTTAAGCTTACCAGAACAAAACGAATATATTTTTGGCATAAGACAAAGAGGCCTTAGGTCAAAAAATTACATTTTTGGTTTATGATTTGGACATTTGGTGTAACAGCCTTTTTTGTCTCTTTTGTTTTATACTAACAACTTGAGTCTGGAGCAACTTCTTAATATTGTATGAATTTAGTCTTAAAACAATAAGAAAGAAACATTCATATTTTATTTATCTTAACGTCGTAGGTTAATTGAGTCTGTGTGACCAGTTTCTGACTTAGGCCCTTTTTGTCCAACGTCAAAGATATCTATCTTGAGTTGTACACAGCTTTCTTAAGGAACTACTAAGGTTTAGAACAAATTGCCCTGCAATTGAGATGCAAGGAAGTATCTCAGGAATTGCAATTCTGATAGCTGCTTCTAATTCAATGCTCTACGTAAGAAAATTTAAAGCAGAAACTAGAGGTGAAGCTAGCAGATCGATTGTTCATCATGTAATACAAAAGCCCAATCATATTCAACTTGATATTAAAACAAATAGCTATCAAACAAAAATTGTAAAGCGATAACTATTCAAATTATTCAAACAAATTCTTTGTTGGCCCAATGTCATTCCAATAGAACTTTTAAATAAAAAATGTTCTTTAACGTAGGATTTGATTTGAGCAGAAATGTTAAAATATTTAAAAATAACAGATTACTTATACAAATTTTATCTTCTAAAGTATTATTTTAAAATACCTTTATGACAGCTTAAAATCCATCTTGGTATTTTTGACAGCTTAGTACCATTCCAATACTCAATAGACGATCCAGGAGTTTTATTTTCCGATTTTGTCAATATTGGCTTCATTAGCTGAAAGAAACCTTTATAATTTCCCTAGCTATATTGGTGCAGGAAAATTATGTAAGAAAATGGTCTGACTTTCATTTATACTGTCTTAACACTCCATTTAAATTTTTCTTAACTTAGAACGAAGCAAAAATTTAAAAGAGGGTGAAAAGATATCAATTACACCTTTTTTTAAATTATTTAAAAACCGTTTAAAAAAAAAAAATGTACACAGATTAAACCTTTTTTCCTACAGTTGAAGAAAAATGTTAGAAAATATTGGGTTTAGCACATTTAGTTGAAAAATTAAAATAAAAATATGTTTTTGGGTGGGAAATTTGGTTTTGAACTATTTTTGGAAATTTTTGTTTGCAGAGTGGTACCGTTATGTTAAAATAATTATTTGTTTTGCATATTGCTTAATAATTCCTAAGAAGTTTATTGTTTCACAAAATTGTCTGAGAACAACATATGCAGAAAATACAATCTACACTAATATTATAAAGAGGAAACATTTGTATTTTTGTATGTAACGAATAAACTCAAAAAGTACTGGACCGATTTTAATAATTCTTTTTTCATTAGAAAGCTACATTATCACTTAGTAACATAAGCTATATTTAGTACTAGATTACTATAGAAATCTTTAGAAATTCCTATTAAAAAAAACCGAAGGTGTAAAAATATTAGCCATAAAATGTATTCCATCGCATACGCTGCGAAGAGTATTAATGATAATACAAAAAATGTTTTCTAATTTAGTGATTCATGGTCGTTTTAATTAGCATGCCTATAACTTAAATATCTGTACCTATTTATGTCTACCCGTGCGAAGCCGGGACGGGCCGCTAGTTATCTATAAAATGATACGTTAGTGAGAGATGTAAGTTATTTATTAACTTTCCATAGGAAGTTATTGTAATCGGTCAGATTTGTCGAATTGAAAATTTTGACATTTCAAGGTCAACGTTTCAAGGTCCCTAGAGCCGAAATAAAAGATTTTTACAGAGATGTCTGTACGTGCGTGTGTTTTTTTCGTCGTCCATAGCTCAAGAACCAGTAGATATCGACTTCAAATTCACGAACCATTAACGATAGAGACTTGAATTAAATTTTAAATTATATGTATATTGTAACTAGTATGTTTTTGGAAAAAATCCAATTAACGGTTTTTTTTCGTAAATCAAAAAATCTGAAAAAAATATTTGTCACCCCTAATATTTTACGACAAAACACGATTTTACCTCCAACAAATTTTATGCAACGAAGAATAACGTTTTTGACATCTGGTAAAATTTTGAGAAAAATTGAATTGACACTTTTTTTATAATAAATAAAAACCTAAACAAAAAAAAAATTGATTTTCGACTCAAATATCTTTTCAAAAATTGAAGTTAATGGCATAAAACTATTTTTGTCTTATAAGAAATACTGTTTCCAACATTCGCTAAAATTTTAAGAAAAATCGGAATGATAGTTTTTTTACAAAAAATAAAAACATACAAAAAAAACAATACTAAAACTTAGTAAAAATTTATTTCCGACTCAAATATCTTTTCAAAAATTAAACACATTGGCTTCAAACTAATTTTATCTCACAGAAAATATCGTTTTCGACATTCAGTACTTTTTTTTATAAAAATCCAACAGTCCATTTTTTCATACAAAATTAAAATCTATACACAAAACTGTACGCGAAAATGGTTAAAAATTGATGTTCTATTCTCGATATCTCGTGAACAATAGAAGATATTGACTTCAAATTAGTTTCATTCATCCAAGTTGTATTTGTTTATATAAGAAATAAAAACTATTTCATCATATGCAAAATATTGTTTGTAATTTTTGAACTTTTTAGAATAATTCAACTAACAACTTTTTTAACAAAACACGTAAATTTACAAACCTTTTAAGCAATACAAATCGACAGACGGGATGGGAAGTTATCAGTGTGGGTGGCATCTCAGCCTGTTTTTTCATTTTTGGGATTAGAAGACTTGGGATTTTTGTGTAATATCTCAAATAACTATTTTTCTTTTGGATAACGCTTATAAACTTTTTTGAATTAATCAAAACAACCCTTAAAAAGATATCATACATATTTCACATTTCTTTGTCTTTGATAAGTTCCAAAATAGGTACAAATTCATCTTTTTCGGTATTTTTTTGAAGTAAATATCTAATTTTCATATAGACTATAAGGTCTCATAGATTAGAAGGGACTGCAAAACAAGTCCCGTGAGAAGGGACTTATCAACTGGCATCTGGCAGGTGTGTTTGATAGTGTTTAAATTAAAATAAGCTATTTTCAAGTATAAATAACTTAGTATTTGTGAACTTTGGTACAGTTTTACAGAATTTTTTCCCTGGAACGCTTGTGCATTCACTTGGTTGCCTATTTGATTGCACTTTTGTCGAGAAAAAAAGCGGTTAAAACTAAAGGTCTTACAAGGAAATGTCAACTGAAAAAATTAGTAAAATAAAAATTCAAAAGAAATGATTTCAATGTACACTGGTTTCAATTACAAAATGGGAAGAAAAAGAAAAAGCAAATATTCGTGTTGTATGGCTAAAGAAAGAATATCTCAAGAGAATACTGTTCTGCATTTTTAGAAGTAGGTACTCAAATCTATTTTACTTATGTGTGTATATAATTTTTGTATTACAAAATTAAGCATTTAAAATTTTTGTATGAATTCTGTTTTTGATTTATGAAAAAATCCACCACTTTGATGATCATATCTGAATTTGTTTTGAGAAACGAAATGTTTAAATGAATTTTATGCATGGTAAACTCTATAACTGAGGTCGTTCAAAATCAACATTAAAAATCTTTAGTTAACCCTTTGTTGACCAAGCTATGAAAAAATTATAAAAAGAAGTTTTTTTTTTTGATTACATAGCTATATCTAATTTTTGTGTTTTAAGAAGGATTACTCATTTTTGAATTTTTCAAGGACTTCCAAGGACTAAACGTATTGGTGGTACTCAAAAGTACCGTTGGGCTATGGAATGTACAAAAAGTCATCTTTTTTATTTGAATGAGAATATGAATAATGTACATTTATTTTTATTTATTAAAAATGTATTCCATGGTACAGGGAAAAGCAGTTTTTTTTGTCATTGTAGTTGTAGCAAAGGTATTCATTACAATGACTGCATTAAGAAAAGGGCTTTGACTGTATTTTGTTAATTTAGAAAAAAAAAAACAAAAAAACGTTGGAAATATGTAGTAAATTCATTCTTATTTATTTTCGGTAACGATTTCACATTATTTCAATTTTAGAGCAACCTATTTTTTTTCCAAAACAAACAATGATAAAATCTGCTTAGAAAAATATAAATCCATGGGGAAAGATCTAATTTCAGCAAACACACTATGTACAAAATTCTCCTTATCTGCATTAACATTTGCATTCATAAATAACATGAAAAGGATTTTGTTGGTTCGATAAAAGAACAGAGAATTTCAAATTAAATGTTCGAGGGAAAAACAATGTTCTGTTTGTGTTATTGTTTTTTTTTAATATTTTTTTAAACGGAAGAAATGAAGTAATGTTTGTTAACTCTTTCATTGAATATTTTAAAAACAAAACTAAAGTAGATAGAATAAAAATGAAAATTAAGTTGTTCCATCTATATGTTATGAAAAAAAAAGGTTTTCGTATGCTGAATTCGGATTTTATTTTTTGTAATTTGTTGTTGGAAAATATTTGAACAAATTTTAGAATAAGACATTTCTAGTTTTAACATTTTTATGAAAAACTTAAGAACTTAGTTAAGTTTATAAAGTAAAACACTTTTATATTTTTATTTTCCAAAGTTGGTAATTTATTAAAAAAAAATCTCCCAAATCAAAATTGATAGACATCTTACACATGATAAAATCTTCCAAGCAAAATCCGGCTGAATTGTTATAAACTTCTTAATTCTTCACATAAATCTTGGATACACGTCAGAGACAAATATATCTTAATGAGGGTTGACTTGATTTGATTTTTAAAGGAAAACTTTTATTTGAGAATTTAAACATCCTTATCTTGATAATATTATTCCCAAGTTGGAACTCAAAAGTCATCATTGTTTCAATCTCTCATTTGTTTAAAGATATAAACTTCAATGTCTCGAAAAAAAAACAAAAGGAAAAGGTTTTTGTAGCATACCTAACCTTCAACTTTATTCATGTTTTATAACCTTGAACTATTTATAACTTTAAGATATCTCTGTCCAAAATAATATTACCACTGAACAGAGCAGTAAGCAGGGTCTGGTCTTCATCCCCGTACAGAAGTGTTATAATATAGTTTCTTCTTGTTAAAACCATAAATCAAGGTTTTCACAAGGGAAATGGAAACTCTACATCTGCATACTTATACCCACCTACATTATGGCCTACCTAACCTATAGAATTCTA
Organism: Eupeodes luniger; assembly: GCA_951509635.1. Taxonomy (NCBI): domain Eukaryota; kingdom Metazoa; phylum Arthropoda; class Insecta; order Diptera; family Syrphidae; genus Eupeodes; species Eupeodes luniger. The sequence continues at coordinate 94,997,732 of OX608073.1, read as the reverse complement.
GGAGGACTCTCTGTTGACTGTTGCGCATTGTTTTGTCATGATGCTTGGCATTTGCATTGTCGTTAACCTCGTTTTCCATTGATTTTTGTATATACTTCTTTTAGTTGCCTTATTTAAGTGTAGCATCAGTCATGAACTACTAATGTTTAGCTTACGTTGCTGATTCTCTAGAGAAGGAGCACTATGTAAGGACTTTGAAGTGTTTTTTTTTTCCAAATGAGTTAAAGATTTTGTGTTTTGTATTTGCATCAATTGAAAATTTTTGAATAAATATTTTGCAAAGTTCTATTTTAATGTTGTTTATTTTTATTAAAAGTGTATATCTGTTAATTGATTTAGTTAGTTTTCATGCAAACTATAAAATAGAAAATGTTAGAATTTTGAATTATGATCACATTTTCTCAATTTCATATCTCAATGGATGAATCTTGGATTTAGAAACGAAAAAGTTCTTTAATTTCAAAATTAAATTAAAGAAACTTTGTTCTTATATTGGAATTCTCTTTTTATTAGTGCATTCAAAAATTAGAGTTATTAAGTTGGATATTTTCAAAAAATTTTTGCATATGCTAACAAAAATCAGTTTTGCTCAAAAAGAAATAAAATTAAATTTTAAATACTTCGTAATGTATGTACGGGTATTTTTGTTGTACATTACTATAAGCAGGAAAAAATCTATCAATAACAACTAAAACACCATTTAAAAAAAAGTGTGGTCCAGTAGTTTACAACGTCCATCTTTCGATTCAGTTAAGACATTCGACTTATCTATAGCAAACATTATTTCAGGTCACTCTCTTTCGGTTGAGCTAAATAATTTATTTAAAATTGTCGACAGATTTCGTTAAAATCGGATTTTTACTAAAGGATCATTCACTACATGGTTTAAAGTGGTAGAATATTATTTTAAATGATCATGGATCGCTTCACAATCGAACGTGGTGATTTAAATGTAGCTACCGTTTAGGAATTACACAATGACCGACCACCGACGACTTCAGATTCAGATTTGAAGAGAATGGGTTAGGTTAGGTTGAAGTGGCTGTACGGGATAGAGAAGGACACGAGGCACTTAGGCCAGTTCACATTATGATACCATATGAATCTTGAGGCCTTCTTTTGATCTCAAAGAAATCAATTGGAGTTCCTTACGAAACGTTAAGGACTAGGATGAAATAGTGTGTCTGAGATCGTTTAGATCGTTATGGAAGAATTAACCTAGTTAGGTCTTACATTTTTGAGCTAGAGCAGGGAAGGTTCAGGGGAGGTGAAGAACAGTTCCCTCCTCATCCTCGTCCAAACAGCTTCAACAAAAGTCTACTGACCAATTTTTAAGCTATTATAAAATCTACTTAGAGACATCAAGCACTTTGAACGCTTTGAATCTAGGGTAGGCCAAATGTTTCTTGTGACCTGGCATTTGTTGATGTTATTTTAACCGATGTATGATATCTCTGTAGCATCCTATTTTGAGGAAACAATTACATGAAGCCACCATTTTTTGGTGAGCTCATTTGCTTGGGAAAAGAGAGTTACAGTAGCTTTCTTAACTCTTTCTTGTGTGTAACATTCCCAATTTATTTTTTGTCTAAAATGATATGATATGATAAGCTCATACAATTTCGACTTAAACAGGATTGTAAAATGAGGAATAAAAAACAGCGCCATTATCAATGGACGACACTTGCAACGAGGAGACTGAACATCTCGATATTCTCGGTATGTGTATCACCAACCACCTCTTGTGGAACGATCACATACACGCTGTCGCCAAAAATTCCACAAGATGTTTGGGTTTTTTAAGGCGATGCAAGAAGCTTTTCTCCCCCTCTGATCAGGCTGTTATCTATAAGACTTAAATACGTCCTAAGCTTGAGTAAAACTCCCATCTCTTGGTTAGTGCTTCTGCAACTTACTTAAGCCTCTTCTACAGCATTGAAAGTAGAACATTTAGATTTATTGGTGATAATACCAACATAAGACCATTTACGTCGCTTGATAACAGTCGTAAAGTTTCTTGCCTCACCCTTTTTTACCGATATTTTAACGGTTTTTGCTCTAGAGAAAAAGTCAGCTGCATTCCTCCCTTTAAACAGTTCAACGTAATACTCGGGCTTCTAGAAATCCTCATCAGTATACCCTTGATCCCAACTTCGGTCGTACTGTCAATGACAGAGATTCGTTCTTTAGCCGTACTACGCGAATGTGGAATGCCTCACCACACTCTGTCTTTCCCAGTAATTTCAATATTCCGCAATTCAAAACCAATGTGCATACCAACACCTCCTTTCAACCCTTCTCTCCCTTTCCTAGTGCTCACACTGTGTTTTTACATAATTAGGGTATTAATATCCCCTTGAGTGTGTGATCATTAGGTATAAAGAAAAAGAGCATAATATTGGATGGCTTATATTTCCTGAAGAACAGGACTAAATCGATTTTGTGTTTTGGAAGAGTTATTTTAGGGTATTGAGATGCTTCGGTGAAACTGATATAGGTAGCAACTTCATCCACATAGTCAACATTTCATTAACTACCAGGTTCCAGAACTCGACAAGCGAATTCGCTACGTTTATAGATGATAGTGCAGATTTTATTATGGAGATGTGTCTACGTTATTAAAAGCACCTTCAATGTCATGAGATACCTGATGTCACAACGAATGTTCATGCTATCGTAGATCACGCTAAGTTTAAATGTTCGAAAAATTATCTCAAAAGAATCGCATGCAACAAATCTTCCTAAAGCGGATATTCGAATTATATCACACTTAATGGTAAAGTCTATAAATTATACAATGAAATACAATTTTTCTTAATCGACGTCTATGGTTTATTTACCTCTACATTCCAAACCAAAAAATGAACGACCCGTTATTTACATTTAAATACTTTCTAATCTCATAGTAATGACTGTAAACTTTTTCAGAAAAGTATTAAAAATATAATATGTTGTAAAAGCGGCCCGTCCTGTACTCGGTCCAGTACTTTTTGAGTTTATTCGTTACATACAAAAATACAATTCTTTCCTCTTTATAATATTAGTGTAGTTATAGGCATATCCACAGAATCTTTCATTTTCAACAATTGAACAAATTTTTTTTGTTTTTTGAGGCACATCTATAAACAAACATTTTCTTGATTGTTTATCATCTAAATAACAAGAAAATATTTGCGTGATTCATTTTGAAACATCGTTAATATCCGGTACGTTAGATCACTGAAAAGCATTCAATGAAAAACCCTAATTTCATAGTAAATTTTGATTTTGTACTGTCGTACAAACTTTGAATTTTCGAAATTTAGATCAACAGCTTTTTTTTACTATCGATTATTCGTAAAATTATCATTGACAATCATTTATTTTGCTGTAAGATCTTATCGATAGGTGTGCCGCTAAAAAAATCACATATTACATCACATTTTATACCAATCACGTTTTCAATTTTAAACTTTAAAATGGCATTATTTTTTTTTTAAACAGAGGCACATTATCCAATTAAATTTTAATTGATTTATTGATTGATAGAGAATATAATTTAAGCCTATAAAATACTACCAGAATCGATCGTTGAGAAAGTTATATAGAGAAAAAGATCAGATTTTAATATTTGTAAAAACGCAGGTACTCTAATTTAATTGCTTTGTACTATTTTTTAAATGGTAGCACACCTTTCTTTAGAGGTTTTTCTATCAGTGTATATTGTAATTAATTATATTTTAATAATGTTAAGTTGTTTTAAAGGTCGTTGAAATGTGTTTTCTTTATAAAACTTGATAAATTTGCATCTGGTACGCTTGAAATTTGCAATAATAAAGCCTATTTTTTATTAATTTTAATTAAAAATTTGTATCCAATCAAATCACAAGTAGACTACATAGTTGAAGTCATGGTACGAAAATCTATCCACTTAGAAAGTGCCTATTTCATTTCTAAGGCTACTGTGGTAACATGAAAGTTAAAAATACTGTGGATATGCCTATATATTATTATGCACTTAACATAATTGAATAATTTTAGTTAGTTGAATATGGACTAAAGCTAGTTTGTTGGTACCATTCATCAATGCAAAAAAATAAATAAAACAATTCTTAAACTTTCTTCAAAGTTTTGTGCTCCTTATTGTTTTCCCGACTATTTATTTCAACAAAATATTGAAGAGTTTCTGAAATTGTCCTTCTTCTCCTATTTTGATAAAATATATTTTTTTTTTAAAGAGAAACAAAAAATCTGAAACCACTTTAACCCACTCGAAAATAGTGAAAACCAATTTCGAAATTTTCTCTTGGCTTTCCGTTTTATTTCAAGTTCCTATTGTGTTCATTATGACAAAGTTTGTGCTTCACTAAATTTTTAAGGGCATCACAATCACAATCCTTATTGAAGGACACTCCTTTTCTGATTTCTATGTCAACTGCATTTAATATTATGTAGGTACCTACTCCAACATATACTTACTCGTTTAGTCCTCTCTCGACAGTTGTATTGCATCAAAATCTAAAAACTTTATAGTTTCCGCTGTTTTCATCTTCAAACTATGTGTACTTAACTGCTTCCCTCTCTGTCAACTCCCTCTTTTGCTCCCCCACTCCTACGTTTTGAGCCAGCCTCTTGTATATATGTATTTGTTTTCCAAAAAAAAAAACTTAAAAAAGAATAAAACAATTTTCATGAAAATTCAGTTTGGTGAAGTGCTAGACATAGCCTTGACCTAAGTTTTAATACTCTTCCGATAAAGCAGGAGCAAGGGGGCTGGTAGAGGTAGGTGGATTGAGAAAAAAAAGGAGTGAGGGAGATAAAGACTACAGAAACATTATATATAAACCGTACAGTACAGTGAAAATTAAGGACACATTTTGTGGTGAAGAAGTGAAAATATTTGCACAAGTTTCAGAGGATATGAAAGGATTTTCTTGGTTTCTTTTTTCCCGAATGATTTTTGCTGTGCAGTTTGATGAGCATTGTTTGTTGGTAAATCTTGACAAAACCGATTGAAAGGAAGCAATCATTTTCAAAATGAAGGCAAAAACATGAAAGCACTGCTCCCTGCATCAGTGCACATTCTCATATACTTATTAGCTAGCGTTAAAAAAATGTTTGCTTTTCGGCGAGTGACTTGAGTGGCAAGGTTATTTAGAATTCTGTTTTATGCTTAAACAGCTTTTAGATTTAGACGAAAACCAATTTAACGGGTGAGTTATTTCGAAGGATAACTATTTAAATATTTAAAAAAACACCAAAAAAAGGAGTATTTTTTAATTAAGGCAGCTGGATTTAAAAGGGTTATTTTAGATATTAATTTGAATCATTCGGAAATTTAAATTAAATATTTATATGGTTTTGAAATTGAAATCAATAAAATTTGTTGATGTTGTTGTTTTTTTCTTTGCAGAACCGAAACTTATTAAAAGCGATGTACCGCCACACTATTGGGATGCTCCATATGCTTTGCCATTTTTTGACAATTCGTCGCAACGTGAGGTGATAACAACTGTTGGCAAGTCTGCCTATCTACATTGTCGTGTAAAAAATCTTGGAGACAGAGCGGTAAGACATTATATATTCAAATTTCCATAAAATATTTAAAAATTTTGTATAGATCGTTCTTCTAGAAAACAATAAATACCGATTCGAATAGTTTTTGATGACCATACATTTTTTGAACAAGTTTTGAAGTAATCTCTCATTTTGAAAAATTGAAAACAATATTGCCCTACCTAGGGTGTTTAAATTCTGTAATGACAAATAACGACCTCAAACCAGTTTCTATTTGCCTCAGCTTAAGGAAATTTATAACTTAAAAAATATACAAAAGTCACAAAAATAAATTCAAAAAACGTTCACAGTCAGTCTTTCAAACCACTTAAAACTTGATTGGATATTATTAGAAGTACTTTAGCTGCGAAATGATGACACATTTGATGGTTTCTTGTGGTACGAAATAAATTCAATAATTCGTTATCTTCTTCTTTTGAAAATAAAGCTTGTGATAAAAGTGCAATAAGAGGTCGAAATGATAAGCCAAAGAATTGGAAAGGCCACGTCAAAAACAAACTTTCTTTAATCAATAGCTTTTCATTAATCAATGTCCTTTAGGGCAATATCAGCCAAAAATATGCAACACAAAATCATTTTTAAAACACATTGATATTCCTGGAATATACATACATACATAGGTAGTTTAAACAATTTTAACAAATCAGTCACAACAAAGGGAGCTTTTTTTAAAAAATAAAATTAAAAAAAAACTAGCCTTTGTGTGACCCAATAAATTTATATTGATATTGTTCAATGGAACGGAAATTAAAAACACAAAAACAAAACAAAAACAAAATACAAGAAAATTGCAATACATACAAAAAACTTCATTTTGTATCTCGAACGTGTATCTTTGTCTATAGATACATGTAAGTATTTTTTGGTTTCAGGGATTAACCATGCACTATACAGACATATACAAGGTACGTATGTGTATCGCATATAACCTCGATGCAGAGGCAGACCATGTAAAGTAATATGGATAGCAATTTGGATTACTCTCCTCCTGCAGCTCTTTATTTTATTTTAACTTTGTTTTGCTCTCTCCATGATGTTTATCCTTGGTGTAACTATGCAAAGACTGATGCAGAAAAAAAGCAATCTTGTTGGTCCTTTGAAATTTGTGGTTGCATTTTGGTTCAAATTGAAATCATTTAACTAAAGTGGTAATCTTGGTCTTTTATATTTTAAGTTAACAAAAAGCAAAAAATAAAACTCAGCTAACAATAGGGCTACTAAATTTATGTTATTTAGATTTCAGCTAAAAAATGCCGTCAGCCACTCTAATTGAAGTCGATTTTTTTTGTTTGTTCTTCTAAACAATAAAAAAGGTCAAAAGGCGTCCCTTTTGTCCTTAAATATCAAGCGAATATTTCGTTCCATTTTTTTTTGTGTTGTTTGTCTGATGTGCTATGATCTACTTAAATGATGCAAAGTGGTCCTCTTTGAATAACCTTTTATCCCTTTTGATGGCTTGTAGTTCTTTTGTAAACCTACTCTTTTCGTTTATTTTACCCTTAAAGTAATGGGATCACTTTTGCCCTGTCATTATTATTAATTCACAAGTTTTAATATTAAGACTATTTTTAGTTTTACTTTTTTCTCCATCTTCTTCTTCTTCTTTTTGTTTGTGCGTAAAGGCAGGTGTTCTGTGTTGTCCTTTTAATCAAATAGCTTTAAGTCATTTCGGTATAGATGTTTTTGTTGTGTTTGGTGTAAGTTAAAATGTCATTATTTGTATCTTTGAAGTCAAAAAGTAGGTATAGGTTCTTTTGTACAACGATAAGACGACTACCTTTAAAGCAACATCTGAATATAGGGAAGATTTAAACACCAACACTTTAAAGTAGTTTGAAGAATTATCAATTAATTTCAACATAAAGTGAAGTGAAACAATTTATTTATTCCACTTCTGACACCCATGTAACAACTATGTTGAAATTAGATTTACTATAATAAATATTTGATAAGGGAGGTTATTTTCAAGCTTTACATTGAAATTGAAATTTCATTCTATTAATAACACAGAAAACTACACGACAAAATGGAACGAATCTGTTTTCAAAAGAATACTTCCCTTGAAGTCTTAAAATTTTATTCTAGAAAAACAGAAATGTTTTTGTAGAAAAGGGAAAAAATGTCCTCAAATTTCTTTTCTTTCTTAGTATATAACCTACATATTTTATACAACTACCTTTACGTTGCAGAGTTTTACGAAATAATTTAAATCATTTTCAACAACTTTGAATTAGTTTCTGGATGAAAAATCTGAACGCACTTATAACATTTTTATTTCTATCTAAAGGTGAAATTGGTTGAGATATTTATAGATTCAGAATTTTTCAGGTTCTTTTACATCATAACAATTAATTTTAATACAAATTAAGATTAAAAACAACCATAATAACGGGTACATAGTTCCTAAACTTTTTTTAAACGTCACTCTTTTTTTATTTGCAGGTATCATGGATTCGAAAAAGGGATCTACACATCCTCACTGTTGGCATAATAACATACACAAATGATCAACGATTCCAATCCCTGCACACTGAAGGATCTGATGAATGGACACTTAGAATTTCCTCCCCCCAGCCTAGAGATTCAGCAACATATGAGTGTCAAGTATCAACTGAACCGAAAATAAGTCAAGGCTTTCGACTCAATGTTGTTGGTAAGTTTCCAAATAAACATAAAATCAAATCACATCAAAGTTTTTAGAACTTCTTCGAAATGAAAAAAATAAAAATTATCTATTTATGTAAATTTTAAATCCTTTAAATCATATAAATAGTTTCTCGAGCGAAAATACTTGGAAATTCTGAACTTTTCATCAAAAGTGGCAGCGATTTGAATTTGACATGCTTAGCACTCCAATCACCTACACCTCCTTCATTTATCTATTGGTACAAGGATAAGCGTGTGATGAACTATACAAAACATGGTGGCATCAATGTTATAACAGAGCGAAAGACTAGAACGAGTATGTTACTGATTGCCAGAGCAACACCCGCTGATTCTGGAAACTATACCTGTTTGCCAAGCAGTTCATGTAAGTTCTTGAAATTAGTTTTAAGGATTTTTTGTTTGCTCTTTTCTGTCTACCAATTCCTAAGTTGAATCGAAAAATAACAAGAAAATGAGAAAAGGATTCATCGAATCTTGAATGATAAATGGAATTGGATTTTTTTGTTGTTGGTGTATTTTCATCCTGCGAAAAAGGAATACAAAACGAACAATGAATTTAAATTTAAATAGCTATCGATTCCGATATCGATAATGGTAATATGTTCCAATCGAATACGAATCCAATGGTTTTTATTCCAACTCAAGATGTTTCACAAAGAGAGAAACAAAATTCCACACATATTCACATTTTACACCAACATCACCCGCCGCCGCGCTACAGCGTCCCACACGTTTAACTTAGATCCATTTAAATCCAAATCACGTTTGAGAGAAAGGAGCTTTTAAAAACCAAAACCAGCAAGAAGTTGAAGTCTAGGAAGTCGATGTGGTGTGCTCTTGTTCCTTCAAGCAATTTAGAAAATTTGGGTTTTGGAAGTTTGGTTGTAAAAAAATAAAAAAATGAAAAATAGAAAATGCATAAGGCAAACGGTGCTATGTGTGTATAGAAAGTTTTCCTTTTTGTTTCGATAGAGAATAAGAGTAATTTAAAGATTTAAGCAAAGTTACCAATTTTTCAGAGCGGAAAAATAAGAGAAATCTGATGCATTTATTTAATGGATATGTGTGGTTTTGAATAAGTGTAAGAAATTATTTTAAGTTTCTCTCCTAAATCATTGAATTTTGAGCTTCTGGGTATCTGGGTTAAAAAACTTTCGATGGTTTTTATTTGTTAAATCAAGTTTCAAAAATTATTTTGCGCATAAGTCTGACCCTTTTATATTTTTCCTTATTTCTTACAAATTTTATATTTTTTATACACAATTTAACTTTATGACACGTCCTTAATAATGAAATTCAATTGTTTGAAAAAATATTTTAAAATAAGTTTAGAAAAAATTAAGCTATTTTTCAAATTCATGAGTTGCAAGAGTTCTCGTAAGTGTCCCTTAGCAACTTGCGGGAAGTCTCGCAACCAAATTTTGCTTCCAAGTGAATTTATTCAAAGTTAATTATGGGTCTCAATTTTTCTGTAGTAAGTCTTATTTTTTGTTGTCTTGCATATACATAGTTAGCAAAACCGTTTTTAATTTTTGGTCCAAAATTAATCTCATACTTTTTGGGCGGTGAAAACAAAAAATTGTCACTGAAGTGGTTTTCCAACAAATCAATTTTTCTACCCAGAGTTTAGTAGTGTCTACATAACACCTTTTTAAAATTTATACTTAATCTTTAAATTGTGAAAATAATATAATAATATTATAACAAATAATGCAATTCATTTGAATGAACCCCAAACGCGAAAAGGAAATATAAAAACCCTTAATTTTTGTTTACCAGTGTAACATTTTTCTTGGGATGAGTTTTTGTGTCTGGTATGAGGAGTCTATGATTATTAGGCTAGGTGCCTTCAGGCGCAGAGACATAAGGCCCAGGGACATAACGCCCACATTTTTTTTGGGGCTTATGTCCCACCCGAGTGGGACATAAAGCCGAAATTTAATTTGGGCCCTAAGTCCCATCCAAGTAAGACCTAAGTCCCAAATTTGTTTGTTGAAAATAGTACATTGTCCCCAAATTTTAGCAGAGCCAAAAAAGAATATAAAGTTTTTGTATTTCAATACAATGAACAATAATTTTTTGATACGGTGATAATACAAAAATTAGGAAAAACAAAAAATTTATTTTCAATATTATTTGCGGGATCTCAGGATTTTAACTCCCTTTTTCGGGGTCACACCCGCTCACGCAACTCCGTTGCTCCGCTTAGGGTGTGTAAAGTCGCCAGGCAGGCGCATATATCAACAACTTCTTTCAATAAAAGCACCTGTGGGTGGCACGCTTCGCGCGTTCTCAGGGTTTTAACTCCCTTTTTCGGGGTCACACCCGCTCACGCAACTCCGTTGCTCCGCTTAGGGTATGTAAAGTCGACAGGCAGGCACCAATATCAACCGCATTTTTGAATAAAGCACCTGTGGGTGGACCGCTTCGCGGGATCTTAGGATTTAAACTCCACAAAACAAAGTCTTGTGGTATTGAAGTGCTCCAAGTTTTGTCATTTGGTGATTCTTATTAAGTGGGACATTAGCCCCAACATTTTTATTTGGGGCTTCGGTCTTACTTGAGTGGGACTTAAGTTGGGCGTTATGTCCCTGGGCCCTATGTCCCTGCGCCGTGCCTTCACGCCTCCCACAAAATAATCCGCAAGGTTTGTCTTCTGGTTAAATTGATCCTAAGATCGCTCATAACGTAAGAAAGAACTCATCTTAGGTTGGTTAGGTTAGGTTAGGTTAAAGTGGCTGTCCATAATGGAATCGGACGCACTTACATGGGCCAGTTTAATGGCCCACTGTGATACCACATGAATCTTGAGGCTTCCTCCTAAGCTCAATGGAACCAGTTTGAGTCCCTTACGAAACGTGAGAGGCTAGTTATGCTAATATGATTTAGATCGCTTAGATCGTTAAAGAAGAATTCTCCTAGGTAATTCTTGCGTTTTTGAGCTAGAGCAGGGTATGTACAGAGAAGGTGAAGAACTGTTTCTGCAAAAGTCATTTGGGAATACGCCTAGCAGCGTGGTGTGCTTTCCTATTAGACAGTGTCCGGTTATGACACCTATTATCGAGCTTACATGCGATCTGCTCAGAAATAGCAAGCACCTTAATCGCTTTAAATCTAGTATTGGCCAGATGTTTTTTGTGACCTGACACGTAGTGATGTTGTTCCACCTGGTGTTTGCCTTCTTCATAGCGTCTTGCATTAGCAATAGTTTACAAGTAGCGATTGGTATGCCAGTATTTGCCAAACATGGTAGAATGGGTTGTACTGCACCGTTCCTCGCGAGTTCATCTGCCTTACAGTTACCTGGAATGTTTCTATGGCCCGGCACCCAACAAAAGTGAATATAAAAATGTTGTGCCATCTCCATTAGAGATGATCGACAGTTATGGACTGTTATAGAGTTTGTAGAGACAGAGTCCAGAGATTTGATAGCGGCCTTACTATCTGAGAAAATACGGATATCAGATATTGATATCACGAAGACTTTTTTAATCGCCAAAAGTTCCGCCTGGAATACGCTACAATGATTGGGAAGTCGGAATGAGAGACTTATTTTCAGTCGTTCAGAGTACACAACTCCACCAATTTCTTCTTTTGTTTTTGAACCATCTATATAAAAATGGATTGACTCGTCTTCCAGGAATGCCATATCCTCCCAGAAAGATCTGGAAGGTGTAGAAATCTTGAAGTTTCTGTAGAACTGCAGTTGGGGGATGATGTAGTCTGTGTGCAGAACTCATCTTAAAAATATGAAATACCGGGAAACAAAACTATCGAAAGAAATGGTTTGTTCAAATACAAAAACCATTTGTTTTGATATATTATTTTTCCAGAATTTCATATTCTATTATAATAAAAATTTATGTTTTTCAACTAAATATTCAATAAAAATGCAATTCGCATAGTTTAAAAAAAATATTAAGAATCTATTTTTGAACAAAATAAAAGAGTTTTTGCTTCTTTTTCAGAACATTTTAAATTCAAAATTTTGAACAAGAAACCAGAAGTAAGAAAAATAATTTTTACATTATTTAGAAGAAAACAGTTAGGAATGTTATCAATTTTCCCATTATTTAAAAATAATTAACTAATATTTGAATTAGTATTATATTAAAAGGACTATCAAGCTATAGTCATTGAGTTTAATCGCCTGTGCAGAGTGAGTTTTATCTACAGCGAGTACAAATTTGATAATTTACCTAAACGTGTCTCACAAAAATCCAAATTTGTTTGATACCTTTTAATGTTTAAGGCTGAAGCTACGTGTTTATAGAACCAAGATTCTGCATCTGCAACGTAATTTACTTACTAATTTACACAATGGCTTCTTTTTAAGAACTTCTGTGGAGAGCGGTAAAGTTCACCTCTTCCGAATAATATTTTGACATTCCTTACAACAAACATGACGAAGAATACAGGCTATGTTTAAACCAAGTTTACAGGAACAAAAATAAATAAAAACAAAATTTTACAAGATTTTCAAACTCATTAATTTTTTGACTTAAAATTATTATTTTTGTTTGTATTTTAATTTCAGACTCTGCTAGTGTCGTTGTCCACGTTATAAATGGTGAACATCCAGCAGCCATGCAACATGGCAACAGTAGTGCCAATAGTTTATCAAATTCTCTTCATTCCTATCGGGCTTTAAGATTAATTGATATAAATTTCATCATTAAATATAAAACACTCTACACATTTTTGATAAATCTTTGGCACATAATACAATTTAAAACATTAATTATATTAATTGGATTTTTATTATTCAACTCAACAAGAAACTACAAACAATTTCTCTCAATTAGATGACTGTAAATCATATTTCTTTTTAAATATATATTTATCGTGTTGTGTATTATTATTTTTAATAAAAATTTTAAAAAACAAAATAAAAAAACGAAAAAAAATTACTGAATTAAATTCTATATAAAGAAAAAAGTAGATATATATATAAAAAAAAAGAATGTAGATGAAGATAAAATGTAATTCTATTGATAGTTTTATTTTTCTTATTTATTTTTTAAATTTATTTTTATTGTATATAACAAACTATTATGTATTAAAAAAAAAAAAAACAAATAAATTAAACTTTCTAGAAAATCCATGTAAAATAAAAATTTAATTGTGTGTATATTGTATATTTACGTGAATTTACAATAAAAAAAACAAGAGTTTATTTAAAAATATGATGCAATTGAGAAAATAAAACAAAAATTAAAGAAAAACAAAAATAATTATTTAATTATGTTTAAGAAATAAATTACTTTAAAATAATGAAAAAAACAATTGTTTTTGTTTTGTTGAAATGTTAAAATTAATTCTTAAAAGTTTAAGCCAACCTAGCGACCGAAAAATAGGCTTTTGGGGATTTTCTTTCAGTAAAACTAAAAAAATATATCGGAATTAAAGAAAAGGGTTTTTTTAACATATCATTGAATGCTTAAAATAATGTTTTGCGTCGACGCACGTCGTAAAGTTTGGACAGCTCATGTAGTTTTTAAATTTTAATGTTTCACTGTGCATATCACACTATGCGAAATATTGACTTTTCACAAACTTGGCAAACTTTTAAATTTAAAAATACAAAATTTATATTCAATAGTATCGTCATATAATTGTAAATAAAAAATGAATGTAAACAAATCGAACGTACTTCCATGAAAATTGTACTTTCAAGGGTATATTCAAATTTCAAGTCAATCAGTTGAAAATTGTCCGATTTATAAGTCTGGCAAACCTAAAAAAAAGGCAGTATTGAGATAAAGTTTTGAATAGTAGATACAACATTTTTGAGATCCTCGAGAAAAAATATTTTAAAAAATCCTTATAATTGAAGACAAATGAGATGAGTAATCCAGATGAATTGTGGAAAAACAGCAAATATGCAACAAACAAGATAGTTCGGCAACATTTTGAGATTTAGAAATATTAAGAGGCTATGAATAAATTAAAACAGTAGACTGTCACAACTTTTTTTTCAGCGAAAAAGAAATTCAGGTAAGCGGACTCCAGATACGTACAAATCATGGGAATGTTGTTACTGATTCAAATGCCATTTTCATGCTAAAGGTAAGAAATATAAAGGAAATGAAAGCGTTTGCACATTTTTATTGTGCTCTATTAAATATTTTTTTAAGTTGAGTTTTGTATTCAATCAAATTATAAAATTTTGCTGTTAATATATTTCAGGTATCCAGGTTTTCTACTACTCAAAGTTTAATCAAAATCTAGACTGAAACAAATAATCTATTCTAAATTATTATTAGGTTTGTTTATGAAAGTTGAACTCATGCCTTTCAACATCTACACAGGACTTTTGGATTATAACTCAATCCGTGTCGTTAATCCCTTTCTTCCCTCGCAATAACGTAGAACAAAACTTATTCATTTTTCTTCGCTGTCTATCAAAAGCCTACAAATATTCTCTTTTCCAAGGCCAAAATTTATCCTTGTATTAAGATTTTCCCGACATTATGACTGGACATACAATAATTTCTATGTTCATTATTATTTCATTTGTCATCATTACCCTGAATTCCTCGCATAATATCAAGACCTAAGGAGGCTAGAAAAAAAGAAGAAAATATTTGTTGTTGGGTTGCATGTTCAAAGGATATTGATGTAAAACATGGTTGAGTTTGTTTGGTCATCATGGGTATTTCATGCGGAGAGTTGAATAGAAAGTTTTCATTTACATTTTGGTATTCAAGCTTTAATTTTTGTCATGCGAATAAGGCAACCTTATTCTTATTCTCATTCCCTGTGTAAGTGTAGGTATATTTATTTTTTACGTCTGTGTATTAGTAAATTACATTTCTTTATTTTAAAGATATGCGTAACCTCTATATCTATAGACTTTCTTATAAAGATTATGCAATATGAAAAGTTATTAAATTTTTTGTTGTCCCAAAAACTTGATCTCCTTATTAAAGGTAATTTCTTGGAATTTATTTGTTGATTTCATTTTATAAAATACATAGAATCTAATTATACTACCGCCCCTATAATACAATAATTTTTCATTTGGGATTTCACATTTTCTCAATTTCCAAGAAAGAAGTATTTGAGTAATTTTTGTTTATTTGTTGTGCTTCGTTTTGTTTAGAACGACGACAAAATAAAGCCTTATGTATATATACTTATATACGGCTTAGGATATACCTATTATAGATATATCAAAATAAGTGGTATATTTTGCAAGAATGTGAAAATAAAGCATTTCATGGGAATCCTTTGACAATAAAAAAAGCTTTATAAAGAATACAATAAATTCATTCATTTAAAGTTACTTCATGTTGCCCGTAATCAACCTTTCAATGTCTCTTGGATTTGACATAACATGCGTATAGAGCAGTGATTTCATCCTGGAAACAGAAATGTTTTTATTTGATTTCGTTTTATTTATTTTATGATGAAAGGTTTTAAAGGACAATCATTTCGCCATTCTAAAAATAATTTTTATTTTATCTTTTTTTATAATATTTTATATTGGAAAGTGGATAACTTTGTATATTGTAAAAACTGATTTCCAATGTTAGCAGACTTGGGTTTGTATTTTATTGTTTCTTAAAGGGAAATTTATTCTTTAAACAATATTGGAAAACTTAGAAACACGAGTTTTTCTTTCATGATTTCTTAGATTTTAAGTTGATTAACTTTTTGTTGCTACTGATATTCTGAAAGAACTTAAAAATATGTTCAAAAACAATCCTATTGATTGTATAGGTTTTTCTAATAAGAGGTTTCATTTTTAATAGCCCGCTATTTGAGCAGCTGTAACTTTTATACACTCAAAAAAAAAAAAAAAAACTGGTACCGGTGACCAGATTTCCCGCTAAATTTATCCAGAAAAAGTGGTTTTTAGATTCCTACCAAGCGTCTTGGTAAATTTTACCATGAGATTTTTCGAAGAATTCCTGGTAAAATACACCAGATTTCTGGTAGAATATACCAGGAGAATAATTTTTCCTGGTAAAAATTATACCGGGAATAAACCCAGTATTCTGGTAGAATATACCAGTAATATATTGTTTTCCTGGTAAAATTTTGCCCAGTATTCCTGGTAAAAATATACCAGAATTCTGGTAGAATATACCAGGAATATTTTTTTCTCCTGGTAAAAATGTACCAGAATTCTGGTAAAATATACAAGGAATATTTTTTTTCCTGGTAAAAATGTACCAGAATTTTGGTAGAATATACCAGGAATATATTTTTTCCTGGTAAAAATATACCATAATTCTGGTAGAATATACCAGGAATATTTTTTTCCTGGTAAAAATATACCAGAATTCTGGTAGAATATACCAGGAATATTTTTTTTCTGATAAAAATGTACCACAATTCTGGTAAAATAGAACAGGAATTTTTTTCCTGGTAAAAATGTACCAGAATTCTATTAGAATATACCGGGATTTTTTTTACTCAAAATGTAGCTGAATTCTGGTAGAATATTAAGCTCTTCCAAATTATGGCAAGCGCCTTATGAAATCATGCATAGGCATAGCATATATTTAATAGTATTCTTCCTACTAGAAAGAACGCATAAGATATAGGTAATATTCCTAAAGAAAACATTCACATCAACATCGTCTCTAACATGTCCAAGAAAAAAAGGAATAAAGATTTTTCTCTAAACTAAACTATCGGAAACGCTATGTAGTTTACGATTATTTGGCGGGGAGGGCTTGATAGGTATACTGTACTAAAATTTGATTTTTACCTAAGAGGAAAATATATACCAGACAATAAAATTCCTGGTTTTAAGTACCAGAAGGCTGGTTTTATCTACCACGAAAAAATATACCAGAAAATAAAATTCCTGGTTTTATTTACCAGATAAAAGATAATTTTTAGACTTCCAGTATTTCTGGTAATAAGTACCAGAAGACTGGTTTTATTTACCAGGAAAAAATATACTGGAAAATAAATTTCCTGGTTCTATTTACCAGATTCCAGATAATCTTCATTTTAGCCGGAAAAAAAATACTTTCTACCAGGACGCTGTTAATATTTACAAGAAAATTTTCTGTCAAACATTTTATCAGGAAACCAGATTTCTGGTAAATAAAACCAGATTTCTTTTAACCAGGAAATCCGGAGTTATTTACCACGAAATCTGGAATATTTTAACATATATATAATCCTGGTTTTTTTCTACCAGGAAATCTGGTTAAAAAAAAATTTCTTCTGGTACTTGTTAGATTCTACCAGATTTCTGGTTTTTTGATTTTTACCATGAAATCTGGAGTTATTTACCACGAAATCTAGACTATTGTACCAGTTTTTTGGCTGGTATTTTCTACCAGATTTTGCCTACCAGGAAAATTTTTTGAGTGTAGATGTCATCTTGTGACATTTGACAAGCATAAACTACACTAACTACAACTTATGGAAGGATATATACATCAACCATTGATATTTTTAAAATTCACTACAAATATTGGCTGCGTTTCAAACAAGAAAGAAATCGCAATTTTGCGAGAAAAGTTTCCTGACTAAGCTTTGATACCACGTGTCTATGATAATGCTTGACAGTTGATTCAAGACTTACTATGAATTAAGTATTGATTGATTTCTCTTAAAAATAAATCGTTGTTTTTGTATAAAAATGAAACATTTCAATGAAAAACAATATGCATATTGTTACTACTACAATTATTAAAAAATGTAAGGTCTTAAGTTTTGATTACTTACTATTAAGGAAATAGCGCTTACCTAATTAAAAAGGCGTTAGGTCTTATCAACCAAAACCACAACGCCAAAAATCTAAAATGTCATAAGGTCCAAAAGTGGTCACAATGCCCAAAAAGTAAAACAAAATCGCCAAAAAACCCAAAGCGAATGTCTTAATGCCCAAATAATTTTTAAAGAAAAGAACGTCCAATTGTTAGTTGTCACTTTTGCCCAAAAGATTTTTTATTTTGAATGTGGGTTATACGACATAAGGGTTGATGGGTTTTTCAGATATTTATTTTGGGTTTTATGATTTGTATCGTTTTTTATGTCTAATTACTCAACGTCATGTAGCACAAATAATAAACTAACATTAAGCCCAAAAAGAGAAACTTCGTAAAAAATATCACTTAGAAAACGTCACAAAGCCCAAATAAAATGTCATATCACCCAAATCCATTTTCAATGTCGTAAAACCCAAAAGATTTTGGTTGGTTGGGCTTTGAGACGGATAAACAGTGAGGTATGTAAGGGGACATGCTGCTGGAAGTAAAATAAAGCCAAAAATATTTGTTACGTTTTCTTGACGTTCCGAGTTTTTGGGTGATCTGACATTTTTTTCGTTTGAGTTTGGTTGATAAAATTTAAACCCCAAAATGTCGTAGTAAACAGATGATAAATTTTGGGCCATATGTCAGGTAGTAATTTGGGCATTATGATATTTTAAAACTGATTTGTGCAATATGACATTGATTTTAGGCCTTGTGGTATTTTCTTCTGAAAAAAGCTTTTTGGCGATAGAGCCATTTTTGGGCCATATGACACTTTTATTATGTTGGAGTTATTTTATTGGGTACCTTTTTTTTATTTGAAATTTCATAAAACCCAGAAAACTTTAAGGGCCCAATAGTTCATTAATATTGCCCAAATCGTACAACAACAAAATGTTAATACGATTGTTTTGGGCGCTATTACATTTGTAATTTGGGCGATATGGTTTTGGACGAAAAGACTTAACAACAATTAAAAATGTTCTAAATATTAAGTAATTTACGAATTATTTCATTTTAATCATTTCCTAACAGAAAATACTATTTATTTATTTAATTCGTTAAAATCTAACGTTAACAATATTTAACAATATTTAAAAAAAAAAATTCTTATAATCTAATAATATCTAATATCATAATTTATATTTATTATACAATATTGTTGAAAAACATAAGTTTAAATTGTTTACATTTTATATTATCATTTACAGATTCTAAACAAAAATGAAATTCGTTATAAATTGTTATTAACTGATTGAGAGGGCTACATACACCATAGTTTGATCTGCTAAATATTTGAATAATAGGTTGCTGTCGCCTTAAACTTGCACGACTGAAACTGAAATTTAATTTACTTAGAACTGATGGTAATGATATCGAACCATTAATAATCCCAACAATAAAACAAAATTGTAAATACTTTCTGTGGTTAGTCAAAGAAGGGAGGCTGATCAAAGCTAGTCTTTGAGAATAAGGAGGAAATAGATTTTCCCTTGCCCATGGAAGAGACCGAAGACAGAAACGCAGAAACCTTTTTTGGATCGCTTCAATTCTTGAAACATGTATTGAGTAATAAGGTGACCATACCACACAGCCGTATTCTAAAATTGGTCTAACAAACGAAATAAATAGAAGTTTAAGAACATAAGGATCCCGAAAATCACGACCGAATCTTTTAATGAATCCAAGAACCCTATTGGCTTTTTTAATTATATAACTTAAATGATCATTAAATGATAATTTGGGATCTAGAATAATACCTAAGTCAGAAAACATAGAAACTTTACATAACGGACAAGAATCAAACGTATAGTCGTACAAAAACGGAATTTTTTTACGTGTAAAACTCATAGTTTTACATTTGTCAACATTTAAAACAAGTCGGTTTTTATTGCACCATTCCCTAAATATTGTTAAGTCTTCTTGTAATAATAAACAGTCAGAGGAGGATTTTATACTTTTGAAAAGCTTAATGTCATCAGCATAAACAAGGACAGACGAGTTTTTTAAGTTTGAAACCAAGTCGTTAATAAATAAAACAAATAAAATAGGACCTAGGTGGCTGCCCTGAGGGACGCCAGAATTGACAACAAATTGAATTGAACTTTCATTACGAAACAAGACAGAATAACGACGATTTTTTAAGTAAGAAGAAATCCAATTTATAAAATTGTTGTTAAATCCTAGATGGTATAATTTTAGAATTAGTGTATTGTGACATAACTTGTCAAAGGCTTTACTAAAGTCAGTAAATACGCAATCAACTTGCCCGCGTTTTTCAAATACATCTAGACAAAAGGACACGAAGTTAAATAAATTAGTTACAGTGGATCTCTTTTTGACAAAGCCATGCTGGCTATCACAAATAATAGAACTACAATGAAAAGAAAGAACATTACTCACAATTGACTCAAACAGTTTAGGTATCACAGATAGTTTCGCAATGGGCCTATAGTTCATTATTTCATTCTTTGGGCCTTTTTTATGTATGGGAATAATAAATGAACTTTTCCAGATAACAGGAAAAATTGAACTTTTTAAGGATGCATTGAAGAGAACACATAACGGATATGACAAATAAGAAGCACATTTTTTTAATATATAAGATGGAACACCATCGGGGCCTGGAGTAAAGCACTCATCGAGTTTTAAAATATGTTGAGCAACTGTGTCTTCACTTATTTCAAAATTAATTGCGTTTAAATGAGTAAAACTGTCAGAAGAAGAAGAAAAAGAAGAGGAATTATTAAAGTCTGATTCTTCAAATGCTACTTTGAATTGATTAGCAAACATGTTTGCAATAATCTTTGGATCATGACTAGTTGACGAATTATTTGACATCGAGTTCGGATAGCCACACGTTTTCCTTTTATTATTAACGAAATTCCAGAAACTATCTGGATTAGATTTAATACCATGTTCTATTTTACAAATGTAATCGTCATATAGAATGTTAGAATAATCAGAAAAGAGTTGTTTTAGAATTAAGAAAGTTCTGTAATCATCGTCAGTTCTAGTTATGTTATATTTTACCCAAGCTTTGTTCCTTTTATTTTTTAAGTTTTTAATACGCGTATCAAACCATGGTGGTGCATTTGAAGCAAAACGTGATCTTTTTAAAGGAATAGTTTCGTAAAAGCAGTTAAAAAGAGTTCTATAAAAATTATTACACATATCCTCAATATTACAATTATAAAATAATTGATTCCAATTTACAGTTATTAACATATCAAAAAGATCTACAAAATTACATTTAGAAAAGTCAAATTCAAGTTTGTTGTTATTATTGTTATTGTAAGGAGAAGACATGTTTAAACCTAGTGAAATATCTAATGCAGGATGATGTCGATCTTCGTCTATTAGTTTTACAGTAGCAGTTAAAACAGCAATTTCGTTGTTAATTGTATCGGCGAAAAACACTAATTCACTTTTTTTAAAAAAATATGCATCTGGAAATTCTAAAAGTCTAAAACTAACGAAGATCAAATAATTTGAAAATTAGGCAACGGCCTAGTCACTGATAAAGCTTCGGTTCCCATCCATCACCGAAATTAAGCATCAGTGAGCGTGGTTAGTAAAAAGATGGGGGGATCGTCTCGAAACCTACCGCGTGCTGTTGTCATGTGTTCTTTCTGTGTTGTTCTTTCTCCTCTGTCCTTCTGTCTTGTATTAATGTCTCACTCAAGGTGCTGTGTCTCTATACTCTGTACATTTATGTGCTGAGTAGTATGTAATGTAATGTAATTTGAAATGTCCAAAACTCAGATTTCATGTCGCACCTCCGGTGGTACAACGACGTAAGTGCAAATTTTGAATTTTCTCAGTTAAGTATGTCACAACTCTTAAAAAAGGTATTTGCCTCCAATAAAACAAAGACCTAATTGAAATTGTTCTATTTGTGTCCAGAGGACAGATATGTCTTTGTACCATTAAAACATTTTCAAACTAAAGTATCGCAAGTACATTGACTTATCTGTCACTTGTGTTTAAAATCTGCAACGAACAACGCTTTGATTAGTCAGACAACGACCTATTTGTATTAGTTCCAAAACTTTTTGTATAATTGTTTTATTATTTTCGGTCGAACAAAGTCGTAAGTGCACGTTATGACAGTTTTATGTTGAATTTTTTAAATATTTTCCTAATATTTCAGTGGTACATCGACACAAGTGTTAAGTTTATTTATTACAAATCACTATTTTGTTTATTTGTACTAAAATTGTTATTAACACTGCTAGAAGCAGACAAAAATGACTGAACTTCCAAAGACTGTGTTTAATTAACCTTGAATAAATAGTTTTTTTTTATAAAAAAAAAATGTATGCTTTTTTTTAATAAAACCCGTTTTCAAAATGTTAAATCGTGTTTTCCGAAGAACCGAATTTTTTGCATTTACGTCATTGTACCACCGGAGGTGCGATGTGTATTTATCATATTATTTAAAGTAAAATTAGACACTTTGTGATTTTGATTTAAGTCAAATGTTAAGACAAGAAATTTGTTAAATCTTTTAAATTGTATTTAATTTTTTTTTAATTGCTTTAAACTGTGCCCACATTTTTTTATACAATTTACAAAAGAAATACAAAGAAAACCTAACAAGTGCATGGAAGTGGTTAGTTTGTAGACCAAAATGCAACCAATACTTGTTTTGGCATAGTGTAAGTTTTATTTTTAAACAAGAAAAATGAAAATGCTCCCCCTGTTACAAAAATTTCACATTTCATTGAGATACAGTATGGATTTTTTTAAAGAACTTGTGGCAAAAAACATGACTCTCTGAAATTTTTCTACCATATTCAAATACCTATCAAAAGAGTAAATTCGCTATCGGTGGAACAGTCGGCGCGGAGGAGGGACGTCAATTCTATGCGGTGGCATGGCTAATCCTTTTCGGTGTTAACTCCCCATCCGAGGGCGTTCATTCCAAAAATAACCATATTGAATTGTATATTACTCAATGAAGATAGAACAAAAATAGCCAACAGAAACGTCAGTGGAAATTGTAATGCCAATCAAAAATTTAAAGCCTTTCCTAAACTAAAAGGATTCAAAACGAAACGAGCCCCCCAGGCTGTGCACCCATACGTGCATGGGCATTATTATAAACGAACGTTGTTCAAAAATTCAGATTGAAAGCTTTCGCAGACGAAATAAAAGAACATGGCGAACCATGACATTCACTCTAGCTCACCTATCTATATGAAAAAAGATGTTAATTTTGACGAAAAGCGTGATGTGGGTTAATATCTTTTCCTACTTCCTTTGTGCTGCCCATAAAATAGTAAATTTTTTCCTCTTCCAGACTTGGGCCGAAATGTACCCAAAAGCAAATATACATACAAAATACATATAGAATCTTTTTTAAATTGCTCCAAGCATCTTAATCATTCTCCTTGTATACATAAGTAGATGTATAGAAAAAGAAAAGTTTAAGGATCAAAGAAAACTTAATATTTTACTGTTCGTTTTGAGTGAATCTTTTTCTTTTTCTTTTTCTTTATATTTATATACATATTCTTTTTCTTTATTGTTTTTTTTTTGTTGCTGTTGTTTACTTTAGCTTTCAAGAAGTAACCATAGACCCTTAGGCAAATGGACCCATGAATTGACATGGGAAATGAGAGTACTGAGATAGAGATGTTATATTTTCCTTTTTATTTTGACAAAGAAAAGACGCTGTCAAAAAGGAGAGAAAAAAAGGACCTTGTGACCTGAATGTTGAATATAATAAATATATGAAGTACCCCTGCATAAAAGTAGCTTGAAGTTGCCGTACCATGCCCATAAAAGTCAGAGCAATGGATGAGATGTTTTAAAAATATATTTTATATTTCATATATTTTTATACGCTACACACAGAGAGATACATTATAATATTAGGTATTTTGGTAATGATGAAAATTATTCGAGTGAAAATGAGAGGAAATTGTTGACATTAAACCAAATGGAATGAGTTGTTGAGTGTGTCTATACATGATGAGGATGAGTGTATTTTTATGAGAGTGAGATTGCTTAGGAAATTGGACTTCCTGAGGAATTTTTTTATTCATCTCCCAACTTAGTTCTGGTCATTGCGTGTGAGTCGATGTATATAGTATACAATCAGTATTCATGAATAACAAACATTTAATGAAGTGAAAAATGTGTTTTGAATTACATGTGTATATGAGTCTGTAATGGGCGCATATAAATACTTGAGAATTTTCTGAAACATACCAAATATAGGGTAGTTCAGCCAACATTTTAATTGTAAGTATAACAAAAAGTTTGTAGAGAATTATATTATTTTTGTTTGTATTATAAGAAGGTTCAATGTTTTAAGTTTAACGAATTTGTGGCTCTTTACTCCTTGATGCAAACTTTTTCTTAAAGGAAAGAGTCCTACGGTGAGAAATCAGATGATATCAACACAAACGACGTCAAAAAAGGCACTTTTTCGATGGCTGTATCACAAGTGAACTCATCTCCAATTAGATAATTCAGAAAATCACAAAATCGAAAACATCAAACCCAAATTTCCAAAATATTAAAAAACCAAAAACTATAATGCAAATTAATAAAACTAAGACCCCAGTAGAGGAAAATTATTGAAAACGGCGTTACTCATCTTAGTACTCACCATCGAATACTCCCTTCATCATAGAGAGTACACTATGTTTGCTTTCCTTGATATCGAAGGTGCTTTTAGCAACTTGGACACTTCTGCAATCACATCTGCACTGAAATCTCTGAGTGAAGAGGGTTGGGTTGAGGAGTAATTCATTAAATTGGCGACTTTCCTGCTAGAAGATTCGTCAGCAGAAAAACACCGCGAGATGGTGTTCTGAACATTCTCCTCTGGAACCTGGAAGTAAGTCCTAACTGGTCGGGATGCGGAGGGTTGTTTCAGAGTGATTGCATATGCGGATGATGTTGCTATAGCATATATATGTCAGGAAAGCATCTTAACATCCTAAAAGAAGTCTTACAAAACGCCTAAGATAAACTAATAATTTGGGCTGACAGGTGTGAACTGGGTATCAACCCACACAAATACGATTTAGTCCTATTTTCAAAGAAATGCAAAATTCTATATATTAACCGTCCCTAGATCAAAGGTGTCCAATTGAAGTGCTCTGACGAAGTTAAGTATCTGGGTCTTATTTTAGACAAAAAACTAAACTGGAAACGCAAGATTCACGAAAGAGTCAAAAAAGCTACTGAAGATCTCTTTTCTATTGCTAAAATAAATGGGGTTTACAACCCCGAACTACGCATTGGTTATACACATTGATAATCAGACCGATTTTACTGTACGGTATGGCACACAGACTATACCATCCCCCAACAACAATTCGGCAGAAACTTCTAGATTTCTATGCCTTCCAGATCCTTCTGCGAAGATAGGGCATTCCTGAAAGACGCTTCAATCCACTTTTATAGAGCTGGATCAAAAACAAGGGGTTGGTGGAGGTGTATACTCTGAAAGACTAGAATTAAGTCTCTCATTCCGCGTTTCCAATCATTGTAGCGTGTTCCAAGCTCCACTCTAAGGGATAAAACAAGTCTTATCCTGGCTTAAGGAAAACGTGATATCCACACCCAATATCTGTATTTTCTCAGATAATCAGGTCCCTATCAAATCTCTGAACTCTGTCTGTAAAAACTCCATAACAGTCCATAACTGCCCATCATCTCTAATGGATAGAACAATACAGTTTAAAATTCACCTTTGCTGGGTGCCGGACCATAGACATTACAGGAATTTGTTAGGCGGAGGAACTCACCAGAAATGGTGCAGTACAACCCATTCTACCGCGTTTGGCAAATGCTGGAATACCAATCGCAATATGTAAAGTGTTGATAATGCAAGACGCTATACAGAATGTAAACATCAGGACTACACTAGATTTAAAGCGGTCAAGGTGCCTGCTATCTTTAAACAGATCGCATATAAGCTCGATAATCAGTGTCATAAACATTAGCAGGGGCGAACGCAGAAAATAATTTTCAAAAATATATATTATATTATTTTAAATGTCACAGTTTGAGAATTTGAGTTGGAAATTAAAAGTACCATTTCTGTTTTTTTTTTTCTTTTGAACAATAATGGATATTTGATTACTGCCCATATTCTGAGACTTCGGGAGAGGGGGGGGGTGTTAACCCCCAAAACCCCTACCTGCGTTCGCACCTGACCGGCAGTGTCGAATTGAAAAGCACACCACGCGGCTAAGCGTATTCTCAAACGACTTACAGAAGCTGTATGGTAGAGGAAGGGGAGGAAACAGTTCTTCACCTCCTCTGTACCTGCCCAGCTCTAGCTCAAAAACGCAGGACCTACCTCTCAATCTCAATCAAATTACCATTATTAGTCTTTCGCGTTTCGTAAACTTAGAAGAAAGCGTAGAGATTCATGTGGTATTACAAGAGGTCAATAAACTGGACTATGTGTGTATTACTCCATCCCGGACAGTCACTTTAACCTAATCTAAACCATGTATTAAAAATTACGACAAGCCAAAAATTTTATATTCAAAACTTCCGAAACCAAAATATATGTATCATAAAACCTTAAAATAAATGGGGCCACCAATAAGACGAGAACAAAAGAAGCTAATACAAGTCTTGCCTCGGTCTCGAAAAATTTAAGTCTCGTTTCAGACTGGGATAACGATCTTTTAAAACTTAGGCTTAGCTCATCGTTGTTGTCCTAAATGGTTTAATATTAGTCTCGTATTTAAAAGTTTTGTAAATTGTGTTTAAGGTTTTAGGTTTCAACTAATGATAAGGTTTTAAAATCGTGAGAAACTAGGATACAAATAATTAGAAAATGGATATTTATCCTGCTTTTTGTTCATACAGCTATTGAGTTGCTTTTGTAAGCTTATATTCTATTACTTGGAACATAAACAGCTTTAAAATTGAACATTTAGGTTTTCGTTGGAATAGAAAAACACAATTTTTGGATATTTAAAAAAATAATAATTAAACATGAAATTTTAACAATAAATTAACAATAAAAGGTCTTTTATCTGCTCTCGTACCATGTTCTAAAAATGAAAGTTCAACCAAGTTCTTTAATTGTCAAATGTTTGACACAGATGCATTCGTATAAAATGCTTTTATGAAAAACTAAAGTACATATACCCAATGAGCCTTTAACATCTTTAAACCTTATAAGTAATAAAAGTTCAAATTCCACCTTTTCAATTAGTGTTGGTTGTAGAAAAATTGAGTTACGTTCCAGAACTTGCCCAGACGTTTGATACTCAAAAACTCTTAATGTCACGTACAATGCACATATACCACCAATAAATGTGTCTCGCGATTCGATAAGCATAATTATTAAATGTTGAACATCAATAATGATGCAAAAATTACATCGTAAATTGATATATGATTATAAAAAATTGATGTTTACACAATTCCAAGCCTTATAAGCTACTCGCTACCTTATAGCTACCTCATTAGTGTACCTTCTCAATTCCATATAACTGAAAATATAAGTTTCCATCGCACAAACAGAAGTAATCTCCGATAAGAATTTTTGTGTCCGATTTTTTTTCTTCTTCATCTCCAACTCCATTTCCATCACTGATGGCATACAAATGCTGTATTCAATTTTCCCCAACGAACCCGATGATGATATCGAAGTTGATGATGATGATGATGATGATGGTCCAATCTTAAATATTTCTCGCTGGCACATAAAAGGAAATGTACTCCGTCCGAAGTAATATAATCTCCGACCGTCAATCATTTAATGTTACAAAGTTACGACATCACAAGCATTCTTGTCCTTATTTCAGAAAAAAAAACAAGTTCATTGATTGTCGATATACATAATATAAGGACTCTTACTCTATAGAGCTTTATGTTGTGATAACAATCCTACAGTTACGTGACATTTCTTTACAAGTAGAATTTATACAATAAATGAAGAAAAAAAGCTGAATGAATTATATGAGAAAAACAAGGACTTCAAAGAGGAAAATATAGAACGTAGGGACATTGAACGAAATTTACACGAGATACTTGAGACAGGGAAAAACGCTCTTAAAGGAGAGAATGGGACAAATTGGTCTATGCCTCGTCGGTTTCTTACACAAAACTAAAGACGATGATGTAGACTTCCAGTTATAGGTAAAGAAGATATTCGAAAAACCTTCAGTGACTTTGACCTCCGGAATTTGAACACTTCATATGTGAGACATTCGCAAATTAAAGTATATCTCCTTTTAGGACAAGAGAATAAAAAAGAAGTTTTAATGATGAAATTTGTGAAGGTCCTTAAAATTTGCTATAAGTTGTGTGTAGACATCATCATCCCCCAGTTGCAGTTCTGCCCATGTATTTAATGAACTCGTCACTTGTAATTCGAGCTGAGTTCAAAAAGTTGAAATTATAAGCTTGAAGATAAACAAAAGATAATTTGTATTGTCCAGAAAAAAAGGCTTCTACTTTACTTCTTTTTTTTATTTCAAAGTCCGGATATTACAATCCTTAAAATATAAAACCAAACATACTTTACCCTAGATATAAACATAAATATGTATATTAACCTTACCCAGGCATTTTAAAAATTGCAACTCTAAAGAATATTATATAGCTTTTCCGGCAAAAAAAAAGTATAATGATGATGGTTGGTTGGACCGACATTTAATCATAAAAATAACGATGGTAAAAATGTAATTGATGAAATTTCAAAATTTCTAAAGTTACCTTTTCTTAACAAGATGTCTTTAAATTTTCACAACCCAAACACACATCGATAAAAGAAACATAACAGCCAAAAATATCAAATTACAAAATCGCCTAAGGACACGCTCTCTCAAAAAATAAACAAAAGAACTTCTCTCTATGCGATGACATACCTTCCCTGAAGTGTAAAATTATGGTACCTTTCACCATAGCTTAAGAGATATCATTTAAAATACCTAAAAGACACTTTATGCCCTCGCAATTAAATACTTCGCATTATTTTCTCCAGATCCTTTCTCCCTCTCTCGATCCTTTTGCAATATTAAAAGTCAAACAACGAACGAAAAAATAAAGAATGAAGAAAAACTTGTTTTCAAATTTAAAGATCCTATGCATTACAAGTTTAGACATAGAAATTTAAGCGCCAAAAAGTATACCATCAGAAATTCCGGTGCGAGATAGGAAGGTATTTCGCTCTGTATGTCGTATCTCTCCCTCTTCATTATCTACGTAAATACAAAAATTCAAAAAAAAAAAAAATATATACAACTTCAAAATCCTTATACAGCACGAAGTGAAGTGAGTACAAGCGGGGTGTTGAAGGAAAACACCTCCATAACTTACCCAAGCATTCCTTTGCCGCCATGATACCTTCCGAACCACCGCGCCTCCGCCGCCCGCCATCGCCCTGCACCACCCACCAACCGAACTCTATCAACACCGCATCGCCAACGCTAGGAAAACGTATAAAAAGCAAGGATAATTGCTACGGTTTCATTGCTGCAGAAGGACCATGATTAAATCTAGAAAAAAGGGTTTAAAATGAAGACGTACATTTTATAGAGCCCCAAATATTTTTCATTATGTTTAGTGAGAATAAAATAGGAAAAAACGCTTCAGGGGTAAAGTAGGTAGGTAGGTATAGGTAGGTGAGTTTTATTTTTTAATGTTTCGTGGTCTTGTCTTTGTTAACAAACCCGTATTTATTTTTTGTCGTTTAATTTTTTCAAGAGGACAAATTTTATGGAGAATTTTTGTGTCCCTCTCGTTATGTGATTCTTGGTGTTGAAGTTTTTCTAAGATTTTGAAGGGGAGAAAAACGCATTTTGAATGTCTGTCAATTTATGTAGATAGGTATAAGTATAAGTAGGTATAGGTATTCATACCCATAGGCTTCCTTTGAGTTTGGTTTGAATTTTGTTGGTTTCACTTTTGCTTAAGTCATAATTGCATTTGTAATAAAATTTTATAGATTCAGTATTTTTCTACCACAAAAATCATTTGAAAGTGCTATTACTTGCTCCTTATGTTAAGATTTATGCATTTTGTGATCTTTTTTAAACAAAGCAATAAAGGTTAATGAACCTGAAATTCAAGCCAACGATTAAAGTGGGAGTATTACCTGGGTAAAGAAATATCCTGAGTTATAATATTAACTGGGGTACAAATTAACATGGGTTATAAAATACTAGCGTTATAAAATAGCCTTGGTCATACAATATCCAGGCTTAAACTGGGTGAAAAATAACATAGATTACAAATAACCTGAGTATTAAAATAACATGAGTTTCCAATTATCTTGGGTGGCGCTACAGTCTGAAGCGGACTTGGGCCTCAGCCAACATGCGTCTCCAGCCACCTCGGTCCCTAGCTAGCTGTCTCCAGTTTCACACACCAAGTTGGTTGAGGTCTTCTCCCACCAGCGGCGTGCTACACCTGAGTCGCGGTCTTTCTTTACTGCACCGTCCCTCGGGATTTGATTCGAAGGCCTTCCGGGCTGGAGCGTTAATATCCATTCGCTTTACATGACTCAGGCATTTAAGTCATTGGACTTTTATTCTTTTAACCAGAGCAGTGTATCTTCTCCTCCAGTCTCCATCTATACAGACGGGACCAAAAATCACCCGAAGAATTTTTCTCTCGAAGCATCTTTCTTTAAAAGGGTCCATGACTCAGCGCCATAAATGACAACCGGGATGATAAGTGTCTTATAGATGATTTTAGATGCTCAAGAGAGGACTTTACTACTCAATTGCCTCCTAAGTCCAAAGAATCAGCGATTTGCAAGAGCTAATTTTCGTGTCGATGTCTGAATTTATAGCGGTACCTAGGTAGACAAAATCTTTAACTACTTCAAAGTTATAGTTGTCCATGGTGACGCTTTGTCCAAGACGTCGTCGTTTAATGTCCTTTTTTGATGAAAGCATAAACTTGGTCTTGCCTTAATTGACCACACAATCCATCTCCTCCGCTTACGTTGCAACGCTCAAAAACGTTCCACTGACATCAGGCTTTAATCTTCCAATTATGTCAATATTATCGGCGTATCCGAGTAATTGGATAGAAATTTGGAAAATTGTTGACGGTTGAGTTTTGCACAATTCTTTCCAAAACGATGTTGAAGAAGTGGCATGACAGTGCTTCGCCTTGTCTAAAACCTTTTATTGACATCAAATGCATCGGTGAGATTTTTTCCGAATTTGATAGAGCAAGAACGGATAAGTTGACAGGGATTCCGAAACACGGGTTTCACAGAAAAAAAAACAGGGTTAAAAAAAAATCTGGGTTATAAAATAACCAAGGTTTAAAAATAAAGACGGTTATAAAATTACTTTGATTAAAAATAACCTGGGTCATTAAATATCCTGGCTTAACCTGGGGAAACAAATCAGTCAAAAACATATCCTCGATTTCAAAATAACCAGATTTAAAAAATCAACTTGGTTATAATATAACCCGGGTTAGATAATAATCTTGGCCAAACAATAACCTGGGTTAAAAAATAACAAGAGTTTAGAAATAACCTGCGTTAAAAAATTACTTTGAGTACAAAATAACCTTGATTTTTAAATATCCAAGTTTAACCTGGAAGAAAAAATAACCTGTATATCAAAAAACAATGGATTACAAATAATCTGGGTAACAAGATAACCTAGGTCAATAAAAAATGAGAGAGTTAAAAAATAACCTGGGTAGTAAAATAACTTAAATAAATTAGTTGTCACAACAGCTAGTTAGGGGCTAGCTAGGGGCTAGTGACTTATAACTCTCTTCCTATATGCAGACCTCGTCCTTTTTACACGGAAATACAAGATCCCAGTAATTGTGTCTCCTTCAATAAAAGGTGTACCACTAATTTTTACCAATGAAGTCAAATATCTTGGTCTGATATTGGACAAAAAATTAAGTTGGAAACCTAATATTCAGGAAAGAGCCATAGGAAGCAAATTGGGGTTTCCACCTTGTATAACCTATTGGCTATACACATCGGTCATCCGACCAATCATTATGTACGGGGTTGCAGTATGGTGGACTGCATTGGAGAAAGTCACATACTACGACAAACTCAGCAGAGTCCAACGCACTGCATGTCTCTGCATAAGCGGGGCATTGAGAACCACACCCTCAGCAGCGTTAGACACTCTCCTAAATCTGATACCCCTTGACATCTTTAGCAAACAAGTGGCAGCGAGTACAGCTATAAGACTCAACGCCTCATCTCAATGGACCAACAACAATGTGGGGCACTCCATCATTTTGAACCTTTTTGGTTCTATACCAAAGTACAAAGACTACACTATTCCAAAACCCCAATTTGAAAAAAAAACTTCCAGGTATCCATTCCATCCAGAGATGAATGGGAAGACAAAAAAACTCCTGGATGACAAAAGCATCCATTTTTATACAAATGGATCCAAGACAAATGAGGGAGTTGGTAGTGGTGTGTACTCAGAAAAGCTTAATCTAAGCATCTCATTTCGCCTCCCTAATCATTTTAGCGTCTTCCAAGAAGAAATTTTAGCGATCAAAGAGGTGATATCAACTTCTGATATCCGCATCTTCTCTGACAGTCAGGCTGCTATTAAATCTCTTGACGGTGTCTCAACCAAATCTCAAACGGCCCTCGATTGTCGATCGTCTCTTATGGAGATGGCGCAGCAATTTAACATTCACCTCTGTTGGGTGCCTCGCTCAAAATGGAATTGTCATCCCTATTTCACCTGAAAGGGAGAAGATAGGTATATCGATAGCTACATGTAAACTTCTGCTAAATGAAACAGCTTTTGCTATAACAAACTTAAGGTGGCACAATTTACCAACGTGCGCAGCCACAAAACTCATATGGCCTTCACTGGACCTAAAGCGCTCTAAAGACTTGTTATCTCAAAGCAGACTTCATATTAGCTTCCTAATAGGTGTCCTCACGGGACACTGTCTTATAGGCAGACATGCAATACGACTTGGTTTAGCCTTAAATGACTTCTGCAGGAGCTGTATGTGCGAAGAAGAAGAGGAAAAAATCTCTCACCTTTCTCTGCACTTGCCCTGCTCTCTCTTTCACTAAGACGCAAACTTCATCTGGGAGACTACTCTTTTGATAATCCCAATGAACTAGCTAAAATGGATATCAAATATCTTCTTCGCTTTATAAAAAGCTCAAAATGGTTCGACTAGTAGGAAGTAATTCTCTAGATTCATGTGGTATCACAATGGGCCTTTTCTATTGGCCTAAGTGTGTGGATTCTGAATCCGCAGCCACTTTAACCTAACCTAACATAACCTATATGCGAGTAATGTAAGAGATGAACGAAAGCTACAGTTTTATGCCGAATCCGAATGGTTAATTTAGGAAAGCAATTTTCATGACAAAAATTACTCTTGGAAGATTTTTCAATTCCTCGAAAGAGGCAGTTTAGGTGGCACAGGCAGAGATTGAATCCAAGACCTCTAGCATGATAGACCATCACGCCACGGGTACTACGTAGCCATTAAATATATGAAATTATTCCCGATTAAAATTCATACGACTTGCCAGTTTTGGAGTGAAATTTGGCGTCAGACTGTCAATACACTGGCTATAGGAATTAGTTAAACATGTTTTTCAATGTTCGTGAAAAAAGTGCGTATACGCCCAAGTGAACTTTCTAGTTTATCGATAATTAAATATAGACAAGGGCATATTTATTGATAAATTTTGTACTTAACTTTTAAAATATAATACAAATCAATGAAAGTTATTGTTTTGACTACGGTTTTCAAGATTTAACCAAAAGATACGAAAAAACAGTGAAAGCAGTTTTTCTGAAAAGGATGTATAATGTATTTAATAGTGTAGCAATGCTTTTTGATGAATAATAAAATGTTTGTATTTGTGTAAAAATACTACCCGGTGCCGTTTTTTCACTTTGAGATTTCTAAATTAAATGCATAGTGTTTTTTTTTCTTGTACCAAGATAAACTTTTTAAGTAGACCATATCTACCAGTTATTAGGAGAATCGAGCTTAATGAAAAGCTTTCATTTTCTTTGACTATAAAAACAACAAAAACATTTCTTCACAGATATTTATTCAAAATCGAATTCCAATTAAATTAGAAAAGTCTGTGTTATTCTAATTGTGTTTTGCAATCAAAACAAACACGATTAAAACGGGGATAACACACATCAACACACATTATCATGTTAGCAATTATTTTCAAATCATTCTCTTCAAATTATACCTTTAATCACATTTTGTAGTAAATTTCAAATGATTTTTCAATTCACTTTTTATCTCTCCCACTCTCTTGAAATATATTTACTTTTGTTCCATATGTGATGATGAAGATGATGGTAATACATACATATTTTCTATTCAACATTCAAAGCAGAAGGAAAGAAGAAAAATTGGATTTTCATTGTGTTTTCTTGCTCATTGGACTTCAATTTCCTTATAATTGGATGTTGAGGAGCGACCAAAAAAAAAGGGAGAAGATGGGAAATTAAACTTTTCTGAAGTGTTCTTAAACCACACATCACAAAGGACATTCTGATTATATACATTTAGCAAGAGAGAGAATTAAACAAAAGGACATGTTTTTTTCTTAAACATTTAAATGGAGGTATATACATACAGTACTGTGCAAAACTTTTGTGGTTGGTAAGTTTATACGTGTAGCTTGATTTGTTCAGTTAGTTTTAGCCGAGATTTGACTTTTTTAAGATAAATTCTTTTTAAAATGGCAGGAAATAAATATTCATCGGATGTAAAATTCAGAATTTTGAGTGATTTAAAAAAAAGAGCATCACAAAAAGAAATTTCAAAGAAATATTCCATTCATAAATAAACTGTTTGTGGAATCATCGAAAGTGGAAAGGTGTTATGCCATCATAGAGGAGGAAGGTCTCGAAGCACCACAGCAAAAGATGATTGAAAAATAACAAATTTCTTCCGAAGAAACCCCACGGCATCATCCAGGGAAGCAAAAATTGAACTCAAGTTACCCATTGACTCATCAACTATCAGACGCGCGCCGGCCGTGCACTGCAGGCCGGATTGCGTGGTTTTCAGATAGCAAAAGAGCCATTTATTTAAAAAAGAAATGTGAAAGCTCGTTTGGCTTTTGCAAGAACTCATCTCAATTGGAGTCCCCGAAAATGGAAAACGGTCTTGTTTTCTGACGAATCAAAGTTCAATATGCCACTGATCGGGTGGAAAACAACATGTCAGAAGGCCAAGAGGTGAGAGACTAAATCCAAAATAAACTAAAGGACGGTCAAACATGGAGGTGGTTCAATTTTGGTTTTGGCCTGCTTAGGAATTGGGCCAATTCGACGAGTGGAGGGCATAATGAATTCTGAAGACTATGTAGACATCCCTTCTGCCTTATTCCCATTGGAAAATGTACGTTCCAACACGAAAATGATCCCAAACACAAGTCGAAGTTGGCCTCAAAGTGGATTACAGAAAAAAGATTGAGGTTTTACCATGGCCAGCCCAACCCTAAAACCTAAACCTAATAAAGAACCTGTGGGAAATTGTGAAGAGAAGAATTGGGAGCAATATTTGTTAAGCACAAGAGTGACCTATTCGCTGGAATTCAGAGGCAGTGGAATGACATTCCAAAAACGGTTATTAATAACTTTATAGCTTCTATGCCCAGAAGATATACAGCCGTTATAAAAAATAAAGGGTACGCAATTAAATATTAACATTTCCTTGCCTTGAAGTAAGAAAATAGTTTTAAATTTAGTTGTGAGGTCTAAATTGCAAATGTTTTGCACAGCCATTTTACCAACTATTAAAGTATTTCGTTATTTATTTTTTGTTCAAGTGAAGAGTGTTAATTTTGTTTCCAACAATTATAAAGTAATATCAAAAAAGTTTAGAAAACTAAAGAAAGAATGTGGCTGTTTGATTTTCTAAACAATTTTTTTTTTAATGAAAAATGTTGGAAGTTCTAGTTGCAAATGTTTTGCACAGTACTGTATGTACATACCACTAATATATGTATACAATTAAAATGAACATAAGAATGGAAAAATAAGAAGTTTTTTAGCCTCATTCGTTTTCCTTTTAAAAACTCTTGATTTTTATTACTCTCATTTTTGTTTTTTGAGGCAGGCTTTCACCTTTACGAAGAAAAAATCACAGACTTAAATTGATGAAAACAAAATAAAAATCGCTCGCATTCACATTCGTATTCGTATTCTCACATTCGTCGTATCTGCCATATCGTCAGTCGTCTACGTCTTTATAGCCGTTTTGTTGTGTCGTAGTCGTCGTGTGCTTTCGAATTCTTCCATTAAATTCTCCTTTTATATTCGTGTTTTGCTTTTACATCTCCGGATATAAGCATCCTAATACTCTACTTAAGGCTATTTGCAGAACACCAACCAAACATTAATGTCCTCTACTAAAGTCCTACGAGCGGTATAGGTATACGATCTGTCTCTAAGTAAAACGTTTTCTCAATTGAAATTCAGTGTGGGCTGATGATGATGAGAGGGCTCGCCAGCACGGAACGGCGGAGGCTCGCAAGTCGCAAAACCCATATCGGAATCGGCAGAGGTGGGAAGGTACATTTGAAATGAAAATAAACGCCTGTCGGCTTTGTCAAGTTGTGCCCAGATTTGATGCTATCGTGATTGCTATAAGAGTTTTCTTTTTATTTTCTTGATACATATGTATATGTTCAGGGTATTCAGCACTCCAACTCCAACCTCTTGTTTTCTTTTTACTTACAAACAAACACACATATAAACAAGCATGTGACCATAATGGCAACAAAGGAAACGACACCCTCGAGGATTTATGATTAACTTGAGCCTTACGTTGGTTGTTGGTTAGATGTTTTGTTTTGGTTTCGTTGCTTTTTGGTTAGAATGGGTATATGGTTTTGTATCACTATAGAAAATGACGAAGACGATGACGACGACAACGACGGTATGTTTAGTTGTAGGTATGTATGTGGGTTTTTGCTTTCAAGCATACTGCGCAAAAGATGTTGGTTTTCATTTATAGGTTTCTTTGGATTGCAAACGGACATTGACCTTGGGAGGAGTTAAGTCAGCAGCAACATAATAAGCATAAGCAATAAGCATACATATTCGTTTAATTAACTTGGCACATCAGGAAGGGAAGTTCGGGTAACATACATATACCTACTCGTATGTACCTACAAGTAGTGAAGATCTTTGGTTTTTATGGTGATTATATCCCTCTCTTTTTCTGTTTTTTCTGTTTTTTCGAATATACAGAGTATTATTTCTATGTTTTGATTACTTTGGAATTTTTCATATGATTTCTATAAGACGGCTTACAATTTGTATCTTTTCTGTATACAAATACACCATCTTATGAATTAGTGAAAAAGAAGTTTGTTATTATTCATATTCTTAGAAAAGCTGATGCCAAAACAATGGAAAAATGTTGAGTGGTTTCACGAGATTTAATTAATAATTAGTGTGGGTGTTTTACGAAGACAAGACGATTCCTCCTCCTTGAATTTTTTCCTGCTATTTTGTATTAATTTTATATCTTGAAAATTTAACTGAAGAACATTAACAAGAAGTCCTTAAACTTCTCATAGCTTTTCTGGAATTTGTTTTTGAAGTTTTTCGTATGAAACAAATTATTGAGTATTTTAAAGGACTCTGTTTACCTTATGAGCAATATTAATTTGCATTTTTGTACGAAATTTCAATACAAGTTCTTGAATCAATCAATTTTGTAATTTAATCTAAGAGCTGAGGACTATTTTTGCCGTGAAAGGCAATTAAAGGGTGATTTTTTAGCTATTATCTTTTTGGCAACACTGGTTCGAACAGCTGACGCACGTTTTGTGTTTTGTTTCACTGTCAAACATCTTCAGTTTGGTCTATAATTTAACCATGAATCGTCTTACAAACGAACAACGCTTGCAAATTATTGAATTTTATTATCAAAATGCGTGCTCTGTTAAGAAAGTTCATCGCGCACTTCTTCCATTTTATGGCCAGTTTAATCGACCCACCCGTGGCATGATGGTTAGTGCGTTGGACTTTTAACTTAGAGTGTCCGTATGGGACCAGTAAGTTATGGTTAATTAGGCTAGTTTTATGAATTTTTGTCTAGCTTTAAGATAGGTTTAAGATTGAAGTAATAAAAAATAAATTTGGAAAAAAAAAGAAAAAAAAAGTGCGTTGGACTGTCATGCCAGAGGTCTTGGGTTCGATCCCTGCCTATGCCATCTATAGTTTTTTTCACGGGTACTGCCTCTTGCGAGGAATTGACAAATTTTCCAAGAGTAATTCTTGTCATGAAAAGTGCTTTCCCAAATTGGCCGTTCGGATTCGGCTTAAAACTATAGGTCCCCTCCATCCCTGACAACAGTACTCGCACACAGGAATGGTTGAGAGTTTTAAGTCACTAGGCCCTAGTTCTCAACGGACTGTTGCGCCACCCGATTTATTATTTATTTTATTTAATCGACCCACTGAAGCTGCTATTCGGGCTATTATGTGACTAAATTTCGCACCAAATTTACATTGTTGGACATTAAACCACCAACACGCTTACGTAGAGTGCGAACTGAAGAAAATATTGCAGTTGTATCGGCCAGCTTTAAAGATGACCATCAATTATCGATTCGTTGCCGTTCGCAGCAATTGGGCCTCTGTTACTCAACAACGTGGAAAATTTTTGCGGAAGGACTTAAGTGTGATGCCTTTCAAAATACAGCTGGTGCAAGAATTGAAGCCGAACGACTTACTGCAACGTACAATTTTTGGTAAATGGGCTGTTGGAAAGTTGGCCGAAAAACGAGCCGCATCAAAGATGATGCGAATCGTAACGTAA
This sequence comes from Eupeodes luniger, assembly GCA_951509635.1. Lineage (NCBI taxonomy): Eukaryota > Metazoa > Arthropoda > Insecta > Diptera > Syrphidae > Eupeodes > Eupeodes luniger. The sequence continues at coordinate 94,959,000 of OX608073.1, read as the reverse complement.
CTGTGAATGGTGAGCGCTATCGTGAGATGATATCCAACTTTTTTTTGCCCAAATGCAAGAGCTTGACTTGCATGACATGTGGTTTCAACAAGACGGTGCCACATGCCACACAGCACGGACTTATTGAGAGGCGAGTTCGGTGACCATTTTCTTTCACTTTCGGGACCGGTCAATTGGCCGCCTAGATGGTGCGATTTAACGCCTTTTGACTATTTTCTGTGGGGATATGTTAAATTTCATGTCTATACAGACGCGCGCTTCAATTGACGCATTGGAAGACAACATTGAAGTATTTATTCGTGAGATACCGGCCGAAATGTTGGAAAGAGTATGCCAAAATTCGACTAAGCGGATGGACCATTTGAGGCGTAGTCAAGGTCAACATTTGCATGAAATAATCTTCAAACATTAAATTATATGGACCGTACTATCGATTTAAATAAACATTTCATGCATTGTTCTGAATTTTAGTTGTTTTTTTTTTTTTTGAAAAACTTTCCTATAGCTTTTAAAAAATCACCCTTTAGTTGATATTAAAGTTGTGACATACAGACGATGTTTAAATTTAACGAACTGCTCCCAAAGTCTAAAAACGCAAAAAAAAACGCGTTGTTGGCTACCTCTGCAGGATAATTGCTGCTATCTACACGTCTGTCGTCAGCAATTCAAGATGCAATGCATTTGAAGTGATTTCCCCTTTTTTTTAAATTTTCGGAAAAGTTGTACTTTTGATCTACTTTTTTTTATAAAATTGGCCGCTTGTTAGCACTTTGAATAAGACAACCTTCAATTTTAATATCAACTGGTTTTCTTTCACTCCAATAATTTGGAATCAAAATTTCCAAGAAATAAGCTTTTGAATATTCATAACTGTAACTGGAACTGGACAACAATTTATATTTATTTAAAGTTTTAAAGTTTTAGATTTTCAAGTCGTATATTTCGTATCAAACATTAAACACATTTGTATTCATACAAAACCATCATAGCATACTTAATCCTTTACACCCATAAACAACTGTAAGTGACTAAAGATAAATTTATCAAAAGTCCTTTTATGGATACAAAAAAAAAAAAACTTTGACTGTGTTTTTGGAAGAAGACTTTTACATGCATCTGTTTTCAAGTTTTAAAGAACATACCACAAACAAATCAATAAGTTTAAATCCCACAGCTAAGAAGATTTATCTATGTATGTATATGTAGATAAGTATGCATGTATAGGTACATATATGTTTATAGAAACTCATTACTTATAACTTCTAAAAGCATCTCGTTTAATTTGTTAAAATATAAAACACACTCTCATTCTCAAAAGAACACCAAACTTATATACAAGAGTATATTTTCCACACTCGAAGCTTATGCAATTTAACGAACAAAAAAAGATACAAATTTGTATCTTTTGTACCCTGGTGAGTTAAATTTTTAATTATAGTTATAACGTTTCTTTTTGAAAATGAAATTTCTTAATCGTCCGTTGGACAAAAAGTATACAAAATTGTGTGTACACAGCAGTTATAAATGCATAGTTTGTATCAAGATACACAAAGTATCTTTAGCGCTTAAGGATGTATCTATGTATATGTACCGTACCTACAGTACATCAGTACATATACTGATAGGTAAGGTAGTGTTATGCTCTAAGCTATTTTTCCTCTAAGAAAATTCGTTTGCATCCTGCAACTAACGTGAGAAAGAGAACAAGATATGGAAAGAGAGGGAAAGCGTTCAATTTATATAATACCCAGGAATTAAGTATAATTAGCATTAAACGTGTAAGGGTAAAGGGTTTTCAATGCAGGTGTGCATAAAGTAATTTATATTATACTGCTGAGAGTAATTAATTCGCTTGTTGGATTTGGAGTAGCACAAATGGCTCTCTGGAAGCTGAGCAAAAGGATCTGCGTATTCTATGAATAATGATTAATAAATTGGATTTTTATAGCATCAAGTAGTGGCTTTGTGCTTTGGAAGAGTGTGATTTTAAAAGAAGGTATTTTTTTTTTGTTGTTGTTTGGTTGGAATTAAATATAAAATTATTATAAAAAATTCTTACACTTACTCAAGCCATTTTCACACAAAGTATAAGCGATCCTTTTGAAGAAGACACCAGAAGAACTGTTTATGGAATTCATAAAAAGACATTTTAACCCTTTGGTGAGTGGATTAGAAAAATGAATTCAAGAAACAAACATTTTTTCAATGAAATTGCTGTGGTTTTTGTCCAGTTCTTAATAAAAAATTATTCAAATCAAAAAACATTTGAATTCGCTCTAAAGCAATATAATCTCTCTAAACTTTAAAAGAAAAATTCTGCTTAGTTGGATTTGATATTCAATAAACTTCTAAGAACACAATGTCTTCTTTGAAAACCAAAATACTGCTTATTTTTTTACTGCTAGTTCTTTCATTTTCATAAGATTGGTTTCTGATATAATTCTGTAATTAAGTCAACTTTTATTTCTGACAGCTTACTGTTTTTTGAAAAATTAGATCTGTTTCTTAATAGTTCACTTTTTTTAAATGGTGAATCTAAACTCGTCGAAGCAATGACAACTCGTGAAAAAAAAATAAAGCAAACATACATGTATTTAAAAATAAATTAGGTGGCGCAACAGTCCGTTGAGAACTATGGCCTAGTGACTTACAACTCTCAACCATTCCTGTGTGCGAGTCCTATTGTATTGAAGGAACCTACATTTTTAAGCCCAATCCGAAGGGCTATTTGAGAAAGCACCTTTCGTGACAAGAATTACTCTTGGAGAACTTGTCAATTCCTCGCAAGAGGCAGTACCCGTGAAAAAACTTTAGCTAGCACAGGCAGGGATTGAACCCAAGACCTCTGGCATAACAGTCCAACGCACTTACCATCATGCCAAGTGTACTACATGCAAATGTGTATTTAGAAAACTGAAATACTAGAAACTCAGAAGTCATACAAAATAGCCATTTTGTGTTCTTGTGTGATAAAAATGCTAACAGATATGCTAACACACTGAAGGGTTTCACAACCTTTAATATGCCAGAGACAAAATTTGAGCATAAGGAAAAGAAGGAGTTGTTAAAAAGGCAGTGTTAATGTAATGTTTTAAATTCTTGAACATTGCAATGACAAGGAAAGAAAGTTCGTGGTAAGGCATTTCACATTCTCATAGTACGGTTAAAAAAGAATCTCTGTTCTAAACAGAACAGCCAAAATTTTGTTCGTGGGTAAAATGATGGGCATTCTTAGAAGCGCGAGTATTACAACCAGTATGTAACTGGCTGGTTTCACTAGAACATAGTCCGTTTAGATAAAAAAGGATGAGACAAGATGCTAAGAATGAAAATAAATTAATTTTAGTATAACCTACAAAAATACCTTTTAAACTTTATTGGATCTTTAATGATTTTAAGCCTGCGGCTTTATACATATGTATGTATGTATTTTGCAATCAAAATTAAGAAGAAATTTAAAAACGTATCATGTGAGCTTTAAAATTCAAAAATGTATATATTCTAAATTATATTTTTTTCCAGCTACATTAGCAATGTAAAAATAGAAGTCCACTACTGAAACAACTAAAAAAGAGTGATTGAAAAAAAATTGTTTATAATTTTGAAAACAATAACCTCAATTTTTTTTAAAAAACTAACACCATTTTTGCATTTCGAAAATTTAAACTAAAATTCCAAAAACAAAGCTTGAGGTCTTAGGTTTAATAAAATGTAAGACTAAATTTATGTTACACAAATTAAACCTAAATACAAAAGTTAAACACAACACAAATTCCCAGAAACCAAACCCTAAGGACTTTAATATTAAACAGCAAAAATGTCATTAGAAAACGTTTGTATTGTATACTCGTATCACCTCTCTCTATGGCCCATTAAAATTTTCATAGAAAAATAAAGAAGAAAAGGAAAACTAATTTCCCTTGTGGTCAACAATACAAATTATGCCTTAATCTTGAAAACCCCCATTTACAATCACTACATCAATATTTACTCATACATTGGTTGGTTCTTGGTATCTGGATCCTTTTGGTTTGGTACCTACCTCTATACCTTACTTACACAAACATTTTCACATTTAAAGTAATTTCTGATTCCTATGCGGAGAACGCAATTTTAATAGATTTTTATGAATGTTCGATTACCAGTGGTGCACACACCTTTGCCACAAGCCATTACAGCTTAATGTGCGTGTAGGTGGACCTGACCAATCTGATAAATGCCAACAATCATTAAACCAACCAACCCCTTTTCTTGTCCTTGGTATCGTTCCATAGATGTAGGTTTGCGAGTGCGAGGCGAGTACGAGTGCGACTGGACTTGAAATTCATATCCTGTTATACTTGAGCACCTATACCTACACTATACATCTATCTATCGATATTGCCAATGTGCTTATGCTGCTCCTACTGCTTCTGCTTCTGCTTCCTGCTCTACTGCCTGGCTTGGCTGCTATTCATACTCATTGAAGATTTAAGTGTGGCAAGGATATCTGCGTCAGCAAAAGTGGCCACACTCAATACTCTAGCACTTATAACTTTGCATTGACATTAAGCTTTCATTTTTTGTGTTTTTTGTTTTTGCACTACGTACGTCTACAGCTCATACAGCTCTTACATAGCAACGTCTACGTATAGATTCCTCCATTATAGTGTTTGACTTTGTACGTTGTACGACGAGGATATAAAAAGTCTCGAATCGAGTTCGATATACCATCATTTTGTGGCAGAGGGTTCGTAACCCCATTGCTCTGGTTAGATTAAGTTTATGGAAACGACAGGCTTTGATACCGCAATAAGATTATGGGTATGACTAACATATGTGGGTGTATATATATTTGTATCACGTCTACTTGAGAATATAATACAGACACCACACTCCGGACATGTTGAAAATAATTATATGAATGTAGGTATTACATGTATCTACTCTTATGCTTGTGAATATTCGAAATTCGGTTCTATGGCTTTGATTTTCGAAGAAAACTTTTGAGTTGTTGTTAAACTCCTGATTCCAGATAGGGGTAGTTCGACGTGAGAGGGAGGCGACAAGGGAGTTTCAAAATATTTAATTCCGGTTATTTGGTAATTTGCAATAAGTAATAGGAAGGAACAAGGAAGTAACTGAGTGCATTATCTCGGTAACATGTGCGGCAAATTTAGTTGGTTTTATACATACCTCTATACCTATACATTATTTGGGTTTCCATGATGTTGGAAGCCTTACGGATGTTGGTATGGCTTGTAGTTGTTAAGAACCCAAATGTAACATGACAACCAGATATAAGCTCAAGTTTAGAGTTTATGTAAAAACTAAGCAGACTTTTAAGTCTGAATCTTTGTGATGATCTTTAGCGAAATCTGAAATAATAAGAAATCTTGTTTTGTTTCACTTTAAAAACTTACAACTGTTATGATATGGAAAAGAAGATTTTGAACGAAAAGATGTTAAAATTAGAGCTATAAGTTGGATGTTATGGAAAAAAACAAAAGAGACGACTTACTTCGATGATTTGTATTGAAATTCCGAAAATATTGGAAAGAAATGTACACATTTACTTTTGACAGTCTATCAAACAAATTCAATATTAAATTGGGAAGCTAAGACAAAAGTTAATAATAAAATACAAAATTGCAGAAATATTTACTTTGGAAAATATAATAATAAACAAACTATTAAAAGATAGCCCAAATATATTCGCGTCCAGCATCAAAAGGCTGTATTCTAGAAGCCTTATAAAATGGATGGTCCAATATCTTTAAGTGAACTTGAATCAACTCTTCATAAGATGAAAAACTATACAGCTTTAGGCATGAAATGTAAATCCGGCAGAATTGTACAAAAATAGTTCCAATGAATTAAAAAATTATTGTATGTTCGAAACGACATGAACAAAACAGTTATCTTTGAAATTTACAGGAGTGAAAATGAAAACTAACCAAAAAATTACAGAAGAATTTTTAAACAGTTTAAGGAAAATTTTTGCTTCAATATTCTACGAAAGGCTTACAAAATAGATCGAAGACAGAAACCTTTTTAGCGTGTTCAAAGCCGGTTTTCGGGCAGGTTCCTCAACAATGGACCATATATTTGCATTAATAGATATTGCTAAAAAGTCAATTGAAAAAAAAAAAAATTTACCTTGGCTTCGTTGACTTCAAACCAGCATTCGTCAAGATAAATAGACAATCTCTGATGTACAAACTCTCAGCGCTAGGAATTATCGAGTGTATCAGTATGGGATGGGACGATTTTCTTAGAATGGTTTGAAACATCGACAGGTGTTCAACAAGGCAAATCCATTAAACATGCAGAATACCTTTTGCGAAAAATAGTGGTTAGTCACTAATACAAGAAAGACTAAGGTGATGTTCTTTGAAGCACCTACAAAGAGAAGGCAGCCCGAAGAATGTTGGTCATTCAAAAATGTATAAATATTGAAGTTGTGCAAGAATTTAAGTACCTAGGTGTTTTAATTACACATAACCTTAGTTTTTTAAAGAACGCTAAAAAAAACAGTGAGGCCAAACTTGTTTTTAGCATAATGTGACTTAAGTTCTTTGCTAACCAGGATATCGATCTCGCGTCAAAATGTTGTGCTTTGCATGCAACGGTCAACACATTTATGTGCTAAGGTTTTTGGTTATGTGTTCTTTGAGGTGTTTGAAACGCTTCTTCAAACGCTTAATGAGACTTACTAATTCAACGCCAAACTATGCTATCTATATGTGGAATCTGGTATAATGCCTTTGTACATACAAAATCTAAAATCCAACTATAATTTTTTGATAAGGGTAATGAAAAAAGTGGAAGAAGTCTTCACAAGAGTATCATGGTAAGACTTTTGTAACAAAAAATATATGAGAAGCTTTACACTCAGCATCTTACCAGAGCAACTTCTACATAGTTCAGGAATACATACAGAAACCTTAATCACCAGTTGTCTTCAGGAACCTATTTCAGCACCGAATACTCTGTCGAAGCTATTACATATCTTAATTTTAGAGCACGTGTTGAAGTTTTTGACTTAAAACTTATCTCCCATCGAGCTGATCTATACCTCAAGCTTTTCATTCTTGCAAAAGACGGGAAAATAAAGACGTTATCCATTTTGTTGCCAAATGTAATATGCTGCAGGAAATCCGCTGATTGTATTTTGATGAAAATTACCTTTCCTTTCCTTTTGTTATTAAAATTGTGGTAACTCTATTAATGGAGAAAGGACTCTCAAAAAAATGGAGTGGGTGGTTTTTATACCATAGCAATTTGAAAAAAGGTGACAATTTTGGTTAACCCTAAATATCTCACGAACTAATAACGCTAGAGACTTGAATTAAATTTTATATTATGTATTGTAACGTGATACCAAACAAAAACATTTTTGGAAAAAAATCCAATTAACTGTTTTTTGTATAAATCAAATAAACTGAAAAAAAAATATTTGTCACCTCGAAAATTTTACGAATAAAAAATGATTTTATCTCCAAAACAATTTTCTGCAACGAAAAATAACGTTTTCAACATTTGGTAAAATTTTGAGAAAAATCGAATCGACAGTTTTTTTTTACAAGAAATTAAAAACCTGAAAAAAATTAACAAAAGTTTATAAAAAATTGATTTTCGACTCAAATATTTTTTTAAAACTTTGAGATATTTTTTTTAAACTAACTTTATCTTTAAAAAAATATTGTTTTTAACATTCAGTAAAATTTTGAATAAAATCGAATTGAAGGTTTTTTTTACAAAAAATAAAAACCTAAAAAAAAATTAATAAAAGTTGGTAAAAACTGATTTTCGATTAAAATATCTTTTCAAAAATTTGAGATTATGGCTCCCAACTAATTTTAACATATAAGAAATATTGTTTTCAACATTCAGTAAAATTGTGAAAAAATATCGAATTGACAGTTTTTTACAAAAAATTAAAACCTCAAAAAAATAAAATTAATAAAAGTTGGTAAAAATTGATTTTCGACTCAAATATCTTTTCAAAGCTATAAGATATTGGCTTCTTATCAGAAATATTGTTTTCATTATTCGATAAAATTTTGAGAAAAATCAAAGAGACAGTTTTATATAACAAACAAAAACTTTTAAGAAATTCTACTAAAATTGGTAAAAATTGGTTTGCGACTTAAAATCTCGTTAACTATGGCAATACTGAACACGGCCTTAGAACCACTACCATTACATTTCATAAGCATTTAATTTGTTTTTTTTTGAGCGAGTGAATTCTAACTTGAACAATACTTTTTCATAAATAAGTTATAAGTAAATTTCTCTAGCACGCCAAATGTAGATTTTACATATAAAATTTTTCACTGAAAGGACTGTTTTGAGGATAGAATTCATTGTAGCAAGTTTTAAAAGAGTTGTAAAATGGGCTTTTAGAACAAAAATTGGATATAAACTTGTCTATTCTTTAAGTGCGTTTTTTTCGTATTCCATGTATAGTAAAGTGAGAAATTGCCAACAAAATGATCCGCAGTAGTCCGGTTCTTATAAAAAAAAAACTCCACAAAAAAATAGCGAAATTCAGACCAGGGGTGAAATCGTGTAAGCTGATTTTTGATAGTTGACTATCAAAATCAAGAAAATACGTCTGTGTAATGTGAAAGTCGATTTAAAAGTTTTAACCAAACAATTTGACATAAAATAAAAACTTCAAGAAGGGGGTTCGTTCGTAGACTACTACATTAACATGTGGTGTTCAAGCGAGCTTGAAGCTCGCCTAAATTCTTTATATACCTGAATCGAGTTATAATGAGCTTGATTCGCCGCGATTCCGGTCGGGAATCGGAGTCGAGTTAAAATTTGTGAAGAAAAACCTGTGTGGAGGGGTTGGTTTTCCAGATAATGCGTTATGGTCTGTTTAAATATATACTACTACTATATAGATTTATAATTATTTTTAAGGCAAAAATATAATTAAGATACATTTCAAATTCTAGTTATTAAATTCATTTATGAGTTGTTGGCGATAATTCAGTGCTATTTGTAAGAATTTGATGATACAGTTCCAATCCTTTATTCCATTTAAGAAATCTATTATAGTGTTCATATCAAGTGAACCACTTCCTAATGTCTCTCGGCGAATACTTCTTAAAATTGGGCAAGTTCCCACAAAATGTACAAGGGTCTTTTCTTCGTTTAAATTGCAGAGAAGACAGTTTAGATTTTCAGTTTCTGTCCTTCGTGTTCCATTGGCTTCTCTTCAATGTCGAATAAATCTTTCGCCTTTTACAAAAAATATAGTTTTGTTTTAATCAAATTAAAAAAAAAAAATGGCACATGGAGTAGGTAGCATATTCTTATATGGTGCTGAACTATTCAGTTTTTCATTGTTTAACACGAATCAAACTCTCTCTCACTTGCACTTCATAAGAAACATCGAAACACCATTTGCATTTCAGAAAGTGCTGTCAAACTTAATCATTTTTAAATCTTTTGTGCGGTGGAAAGACCAAAAAGATTTATCTAATCTAAACTGAGATAAACTATGGTGGAAACATAGCAAAACTTTATTATCTTTTCTATTGTTTTCTCTTGCAAAATAAGCCCAGTTAGTCCATTTTCACTAACAAAACTAAATAATATCAACAGTAATAGATTGATTTTTTCCCCAATGGTTCCAAATGCACAACTACTCAACGAACACAGCCATCGAGATACAAATGCAATATCAATCGTACCAACATTTGAGAACGAAACCACATAAGATCCATTCGAGACCCGTATAAATGTCAAAAACCCATCCATAGTAAAATTCTAATCTAACTTTTATCGGTGTTATTCAAACTATGGATATTGTTTTTGTTATTTGTGTAAAATCCTACTATACTATGGATAGATTTTCCAACAAAACACGGGTATTTTTGTCATGATAATTGTCATCAAGGTTTGTGAAAAATATCATATCTTGAATATTAAGGCAAAACTTTCAACTTTCTATAAGCAAAATAAATCACACTGAAATACGAAAACAATCAGAGAAAGGTATAGTTCTCAAAAATTACTTTTCAGCGGAAATATCAAAAAAGCCCCCAAAAACCTATATTTTACCAAGAACGGATGTATTGCATCAGAAGGTGGGTAGAAGATTTTTTACTTGGTACACCAACATTTGTTCCGTTTTTTTTTGTCAACCCCTTCCATTCCAAAAAATACCTACGCAATATTTTTAAATTTGTATTTTAAATATTTTGTATACATACCTATCCTCGATGAAAAAAGTACATACGTACAAACAAAGAAAAGGAAAGTACCTTTTTGGAGTAATGCACATCTTTGCCCGATAAATTCCCAAAGCACGATCATATATTTCTGCAAAGAAAAGAAGGACAAAAAATCTGTAAGTTTTTCTGCTTTTGTTTTATTGAAAAAAGAAATGGCAAGCCTCTCTCAGTATTTTTATATTATACTCGTACCTACGGCTGGACGACAAACATTGCAGGCAATAAATCTTCTTAAAAGTAATTATTCTCTTGCCTGCTATAACATAAGGATATGTATATATGTATATCCTTACAGTCCCATGTTTTTATTTTATGTTTGTTAAATTTACCGAGTTGTGGTTGCTTGAATGAATGTTTCTGTTTTCTTATAGAAAAAAGTCAGTCCATAGTTAAAAACATTAAGTTTTTGCCTATTTCTTTTCTGAATGAGAATATATATGTAAGTTCTATTAAACCAGCATTTTTATTGCCATTTAACCAAATGAAAATAAAAAAAGCCACATATTATACCTTAACCATCATATTAGAAGCTAATACCTATACAGATGGCATTTTTAGGTATATTTTGAGATAAAAAAGAATTAAATTTTAAATTGGAAAATTTCAACTCAACCAATAAACACCATCAGTAAAACGCCTTCGTACGAATATAAACTTTAATCTAAAACGCTTTTTAAGGTAATTTCACTTCCGTTTCCGTGCATGGGAAATTCAGGGGGTAGAGATAGAGATAGGAGAGTTGTTGTTGACGGCGGCGGCGGCGGCATATCCGGTGAACAAGCCTAACTAGAAATCGATTAAAACAAAACCACTCACTATCACTAGAGATATACATATATGTATGTATGTGTCGAGCCTTGCCCGGTCTTTCGGCCGGCATAGAAGGTAGATACAACTAACAACCATATCTAAAAAGGGACTTAAACATCACAAAAAGTATATGTATAGAATATAGGTGGTATAAGTGGATGTGGAAAATGGTGCGGGAAATGAAATCACAGGACGATAAAACCATAATCGCCTTCATACTTTCAAACTTTCAGATAACTGAAACGAGAATTTGATATGGCGCAATAAACGAAGCAAATTACTGATCATTTATTGCCGTAGAGTGGGTACTTTGTCTTTATTAAATAAATGTTTATCATTTTGCATTCGGTATTAGTATTGGCTTAGAAAATCGTAATACACACGTTTCAGTAAGTGTGTGTGTGTATTAAACTATTTTGAAACCAGCAAGAGTTTAGTCCAATTGTTGGTTGATTTTTCCTCATCTCATTGGCACATAGTCGAGTTTTGAGGACAAAAAACTTAATCGAGATTCAGGGGGATGAAATTTGATCACAACCAAAATTGACTTCGTTTATTTTTAATTAGAAAATTGTCGGTCTAGACTTAAATGAAGTTCAACAACAAAACTTAGGGTGGCTGATGATTGGAAAAATTATAGGTCTAATCAATGAAATTCCAATGTAATTTAAAGTATAATTTAATGTATCAAGGATTTGAAGTGGCTGCTTAATTCATTGGAGCTTGGTGCCCTTTAACTTACCACCTTAGGATCTCTTCATGATTTTAATGACTTTTGGTTTTTAGTTTTTAGAAAATACAAATTAAGTGTATTATGAAAATATTTCAAGAAAAAATGTCTAACGACTTTCGTCGATGTGTTTTAGGAATTCATTGGCCACAAAGTATACTTCACATTTTATTAAAATTACCGGAAGAAGTCTTTTTGACATAATGTGTCATTAATTTGCAATTGAAAATACTGCATCATGAAATATAATGTGGAATACAATAACAACTAGTAAGGGTACACACAGGGGCGTCTTTAGACTTTTGGGGGCCCTGGGCCCAATAGGATTTGAGGACCAAAAAAAGTAGGTGGTTAAAAAAATCATTTTAAAATTAATTTGTTTTTTTTTTTACACATTTTTTTTTTTTTTTAAAAGAACTAAACAAAAACATAAAAAAGATATTTTTTTATACTTTTATAATTTTTTTTGATTTACCTTTAATAGTTGAACATTTTTCTTTATAGTTGATTTATGATACTTTTTATTGTTTTTTTGGTTGATTTCTAATGTTTTATATTTTTTTTAAATTTAATGTAAGTTTATTTCTTTATATTTGTTTTGATTTGGTTTTTTTTTAGATACGAGTATATGTATATGTAAGTTTAAGTATACAATAAAATATTTGAAGGCAACTTTTCTGATTTTGTCATTTGCAAAGTCATCAAATTCAATTTCCTGCAGTAATTCATTTTCAATTCATAAAATTGTGCTTCGAAGTTAATTTTTTCTCCGGTTCAATTTCGAAAATGAACGCTCTCCAATGGATTTGAAACCATCAAAGATAAAAAAATTCTACAGGAAGTTTGTACATTTGGAAATGTGTTCCCAATTTTATCCACTGTAATTAGACTGTACAATTTTAATATTGTAATAAGATCTTTACAGTAGCGTAGCGTGGAGGGGGCAGGGGAGGCAAATGCCCCGGGCGGCACTTGTTTGAGGGGCGGCAAAAAAGGGGCGGCGGCAAAAAAAAGGTTACCAAAACAAAAAACCCTGCACTTGTTTGAGGGGCGGCAAAAAAAAGGTAACCAAAACAAAAGAACCCTGAAATAATTTCCGGTAAACAGAATTTTGTATGGGGTGGCATCCAATCGACCTGTACCTATACCACCACAAACGAGAACAGATGCAGGAACTTTGCTTATAGCAATACAATCCTTTTCTTTTCTCTGCTTTTTGGGCTTTTGGAAACCTGTTCTTCATGAAATAAATGATTGTCAAATTTACTTACAAACCGAAGGTCTTGACCTTTATCAGTGTCCAGCTAAAATCAGTTTTCTACTGACTTTTCTTGAAGACACATGAGAAAAATTAGTCAATGATGCACTTGTTTACTCAAGAAATTTGTGTGAGAGCTTAGGCATTTTCTTGGATGCTCCCAGAAGGAAAAAAAGGAAGTACATCTTTGGTGATGAAAGCACAGATGTTGGTCTGTCTCATGACGAAGAGTTGAGAAGAAAATTGTTTTCTTCCTTAGATAAAATCATCGTCGAAATCAAGGAGAGATTTAACCAATTGCAAAGTTTGGCCAAAAAATTCGACTTTCTTTCAGCTTCCAAGCTACTGGCTGAAAATTTTGATTACGATTCGGAACTTGCATTCAATGAGCATGATGTATCTCCCGATGATTTCAAAATAGAACGTGGTCGATTAAGAGCCTTTGCATCTTTATTGGAAATACTTAACGATCTTGAAAAAACAAACCCGCTTGAAATATTAAATGTCATAGTACAGTCGAAGTTAGAAACAAGTTTGCCAAACATTACCATTATGCTGCGTATTTTTTTAACAATTAGCAATAAGCAATGCCGGATGTGAGAGGAGTTTTTCAAAACTAAAACTAAAAAGAGTCTTGGATGCGACCCACACTGATAGCTTCCCATCCCGTCCATCGATTTGTCTTAATTAAAAGTTTGTCTATATGTATCAATTTAAACCAAATTTGCTTACCATTTTATGTTTATTTTTTTGTTATTGAATATCGAAAACAATATTTTCTGTGAAATAAAATAAGTTTGAAGCCAATATTTTTAATTTTTGAAAAGCTATTTGAGTCGATTTTTATTTTTACCAAGTTCTAGTATTGTTTTTTTTAGGTTTTTAAAAAGATAAAATTAGTTTGAAGCCAATGTCCCAAAGTTTTGAAAAGATATTTGAGTTGAAAATCAATTTTTACCAACTTTTATTAATTTTTTTTAAGTTTTTATTTTTTGTAAGAAAACTGTCAATTCGATTTTTGTTAACATTTTACTAAATGTTGACAACAATATTTCTTAAACGATAAAATTAGTTTAAAGCCAATATCTCAATATTTTGAAAAGATATTTGAGTTGAAAATCAATTTTTACCAACTTTTATTAATTTTTTTGTTTGTTTTTAATTTTTTGTAATAAAACTGCCAATTCGATTATTTTCAAAATTTTAGTGAATGTTGAAAACAATATATTTTGAAAGATAGAAGTAGTTTAAAGCCAATATCGCAAAGTTTTGAAAAGATATTTGAGTCGAAAATCAATTTTTACCAACTTTTAATAATTTTTTCTTAGGTTTGTATTTTTTGTAAAAAAAAACTGCCAATTCGATTTTTTTCAAAATTTTACAGAATGTTAACAACAATGTTTCTTATAAGATAAAATAAGTTTGAAGCCTTAATGTAATCTCAAGTTATTGAAAAGATATTTAAATCGAAATTCAATTTTTACCAACTTTGAGTAATGTTTTTTTTAGGTTTTTATTTTTTATAAAAAAAACTGTCAATTAGATTTTTTTCAAAATTTTATCAGATGTCAAAAACATTACTCTTCGTTGCACAAAATTGTTTTGGAGATGAAATCAGATTTGAGTCGTAAAATTTTCGAGGTGACACATTTTTTTTCGGTTTTTTTAATTTATAAAAAAAAACAGTTAATTGGATTTTTTTCAAAAAAAAATAATTGTTTTGTATCACGTAACAATATATCATATAAAATTTAATTCAAGTCTCTAGCGTTATTGGTTCATGAGATATTTAGGGTTAACCAAAATTTTCACCTTTTTTTTTAAACTGCTATGGTAAAAAAACCACCCACGCAATTTTCTTGAGAGCCCTTTCTGCATTTTTCTGCTGTATAACAAAATTTATTTGAAGTTGATATTACTTCTGGTTCTTGAGCTATGGACGACGAAAAAAAAGTCGCGATCGTACGGACATACGGACGTACACACGCTCGCACAGACATCTTTCTAAAAATCTTTTATTTCGACTCTAGGGACCTTGAAACGTCGAAAAATGTCAAAATTTTCAATTTGACAAATCGGACCCATTACAATAACTTCCTATGGGAAGTTAATAAAAAACTATCTCAGGTCAACAATGAGTACTCTAAGGTTAAGTAACCTAGGAATTCTAGCCATAAAAATGCAAAAAACTGATGCGATTGACACCGAAAGAATAATAAAAGAATTTGTGTGTAAAACACAAAGAAGACAAATAATTTAAACATTTTCTACGTTTTATAAATTATTAAATATGGGTAACGTACATAAGTCAATGTCAGTTGAGTTGCTTGCCACAATGTAATTAAAAAAATCAAATTTGCTTAATTTAAAAATCGAAACAAATGTTCATTAAAAATAAAAATATACGAAACTTTCCTTATTAAAATGAATACAAAAATTAAATTTTTGCTTTGTACTAGTAATAACCAAAATGAAGTGATTTAAAAAATTAAATATAATTTCTTAATCTTAATTTATTTTTTGAGCTTTATTTTATAGTGAGTATGCAATTTAAAACATTAACCAAATTTGAATGTTAGGTTCCTTAAAATGTGGTTACTTTCAATATGGTTATAATCGATATACATCACCTACAAATAAATGGATACTCTGTAAGTATAGTTCATTATGGAAGAAATGGTAGTGTTCACCAACTTTGACAAAAAAATTTGGGGCGGCAAAATTTGATCTGCCCCGGGCGGCAAAAACCCACGCTACGCCACTGGATCTTTATTGAATTCTTTTAAATATTGTACGAGGTGCAAGCATTCTACCTCAATTTCTTCTGCATTAACATCTCTATGGCTTTTTGAAAACTGTTCGCAAGAATTTTGCAACTCCACTGAAGTCAAATATTGCAATCGACAAAAAAAGGCAAACAATGCATTAATTTCTTGATAGAAATTGCATCGTATTTTGAATTGCAAAGTAATAGTGTCAATAATTGGAAATATTGTTTCTTTTTGAAGGCTCTTGCTTGTTTTATGAATTCTTTCTAATATTGTGCTCCTAATTTCTATTAAAATGAGGAACTCCAGTGTTGACATTTTCTTAGACAGACTTAGCGCTTCGCTTTTTGTGTCTGGAGCTTGCTCTGGATCTCTAAAGATAGATGTCAAGGCTTCAGTAATTTGCTTATAACCATGATGGAACGCGTTAACTGCATCAGCTCGTGCAGACCACCTTGTTTCGGAAAGGCTTTTAAGAACTCTAAATGTAAACCTAAACATACATTCAATTTATTCCAGCGATGGGTAGAAGCAGAAAAAAAGTTGTATTTTTTTGAACCACTTGAAAGAAACTTGTTGCCTCCTGCACACAACCAGCCGCATGAAGGCCTACTAAGTTAAGAGAATGTGCTCCACAAGGTACAAAGGTCGCAAATTCGCACTTCTCCTTTAATCGTGCTTGCAAACCAGAATATTTTCCCGACATATTAGACGGATTATCATAGCTTTGTCCTCTACAATCCTCTATTGAAATATCATGACTTTCCAGAAATGTCGAGATTGTGTCAGCCAAATATTCAGATTTATGCTCTTGAATAGGTATAAATTTTAAGAGCCTTTCGATGAGAACACAATTTTTAATATACCGAATTACAAAAGCCAACTGGTCGATATGAGAAAGGTCGGGTGTACTGTCAACACTTAAGGAAAAATATTTTGCCGATCTAATTTTACCTAAAATTTTTATAAGGACTTGTTTTCCCATTATGTATATCAATGAATTCGTTGCAAATATTTGCTGAAGGAAGTGTATCCCTTTCTTGAGTTCTCACATTTTTTTAAATGATCTGCGATAAATGAATCATCATGGGACAACTTTATGTTTGTTTATGGAGTGAGTTGAAAAGTCAACATGTGTGCAGAACTGTAGAGTAGAACGAAAGCAGAGTTGTTAAAATAATGTTGACAGCGTGTGCAGGTGTATGATTAAAGATTCATGTTGCCAGAAGTTTAAGATGTTGAGGAGGAGAATTTCAACGGAACGGAGATTAAAATGAAACTTGTTTTTTTGTTACTGTCTACCAACCTTATTTCGTTTTCTATGGGCCCTGGCCCACCGGGCCCATGCCTAAAGACGACACTGGGTACACATATAAGTAAGTGGTCAGCAAAAAATATTAGGTAGAGATACAGTTTTGGAAATGTTGAAAGCGTGTTGTTAAAGTGAAAAATAATTAAATTTTCAAATCAAAAGTGATTTGACTTTCGTCAATCCATGAATATATCAATTCAAATCGAAAACTCGAACTTCTGAACACACCCCTGGAAAATAATTTCAGGAAGTAACATTTGAAGGAGTAACATGTTTTTCCTTGACAATGACACAAATGACTACTTTTAAAATGGACTCGGTGCAAACCAAACTGATAACTTAACATTAGTGTTCTTTAAATTAATTATGTTTTTTTCAAGAAGCCAACTTGTTAGGATTTTATTTATATTTTGTAAAAAATACAATTAGTAGAATATATTTTTCAAATTGTAAGTGAATGACATGAAATAAGTTTAAAGTCAATGGTGGAAACTATAGACGACTCTAGTTAAAACAGTTCATTATTTAAAAAGTCTTGTTTAAATTTTTCTTCATTTTAAGCATTTTTAAATTACTCTTCTTACTAAAGAACCTGACCAACAAAATGGCAGCAAACTTTTGTGAAACTCCCTTAATTTTGACTATTAATTGATTTTGTTCGTTTTTGATACATTTCTTTCAAAGTAATGAATTCTTTTAAATCCATGCAATATCTCATAAATTACCTTTAACTACGCCTTCAAGCCTTCAAAATTACAAATTAATTTACAACAAATTCAAACTCACGTCGATAATCAATAATGCTGTTTTAAAAATCATTTGTTCAGTTAACCGAAGAAAAACCCTGAATTTTATCTCGATTTTGCTTCTTCGTTCGCATAAACTTTTGCAAAAGTTTATTAAGACTTCATAAATATCTCAATTAAGGTTGAATAAGTCAAACAAAATCAGCTTTTGATCTATTTATGTGTTCTATATACATATATACACACGTAGACAGGTAGATATACAGTGGTATACATTCAGACGTAAATATTGATTTATCTCTTTGATGCTTTTATTTATATTTTCAATATTTTATATTATAGTTGTTATTTTTCTTTGGCAATAATATTGAAGTAGGTTACCTTTAAAATACTTCAATATGTACCATAATATTAATATAGAGAAACAATTTTATCCTTGCCCCTATAAATCTATACTATAACTACTTGTTCACATTGCCACAAGTCTGCCAACATTTAAGACACGCTATATAATTGCTTCGTCCTTTGGTGTACATGTTGATATATATTGTTCCTATTTCACAAAATATACAGAGAAGACCAACACACCTATCATATCTATTAATTTCTATCCTGAAATCCAAACAGGAAGAGACGGGAAGTAGAATATATCAACCCTTCTGCAAATAAAACCACTTCAGTCAACTAAGATAACCAAAAGGCACCTGGAACTCAACTCAATGTTCCTGCTGATGTTCGTTCTTGATGCATGCCAATATACCAAAACCTCATATAAAGAAATTGCTTCAAAAAATATCTTTTTCCGGTCCCCTCCGCTCCATCCTCCATCCCACATCAACTGTTGTCGGTGGTGGTAGCAGTGGCCCCAAAAATTCCAAAGCCAGGTATAGGTATCCTCCATGCAGACAGTGACGAGAACGACCGGTACCCCATAAATTCTTCATTTTCCGTCCATGGCACTTCTGCATTACTTGTGTGAGCTGAGTACCCCAGAAATGGCATTTAATACATTATGTTGAAGTGATCGATTGGGTGAACCCGAAAATTCAATTTTCTTCCTTAAACTTAAGTAACACAGTTATACATAGGTACATATATACACCACACATAGAGACAACGCAAAATTGCACAAGGATATACGAGACTTTATGTCGCAAAATATGGGATTCTAGATGTAGAAAATGGTTACTGGTTGGTTACATCAAATCGTTCCTAGCACGTACCATAGAATAACTTTACTGTACTTTACGTGTGTTGCCCCTTTTTATGCTTCTTCTTTTACTATACTCGTACTTTATGCGACGACGACAACGACGACAACGACGACGAACGACGATAGGAATTTTTCAGGAGACAAATTGAAGGACACCACCGGAGAATTTCCTTTCTCATGATGATGGCAAATTGAAAAAATAGCAGATACATTGAATGTCAATTACCTTTATGAAAATTGTTTTCTGCAGTACTCTGAGTGCTTGAGAAACTCCAACATATGGGCGGGCTAATGGAACTAAAAGCATTGATGGTATCAAATCTTGGAATCTGTCGTCAATACTCATCATATGGATCCAGGATACGAGACAACACATCGACAACGGACGACGACTTACGGACGAATAGAAACATATGTTATGTATATGTATGTATAATGTAGCTTATATATACTATATTTTTTCTCTTTGACTATTATATTCTTTTCTGCTTTCTCATCTTTTTTTTAAGCTTGGGTAAAGATTTTTCATCTCTTGTTGGTTGATGAACTTTATAAAAAGGGTCAGTTTCAGTTCGCATAATGGAATGAAATTGGGCATTTTCTTAAAGGAGACAGCATTTTGTAGGCACAAGTTACATATTGGCAAAGGCAGTGAATGACAAAAGAAAGAGTTGGATTTTTGTAGTCCTCCTATTTTGTTTTCTTTTGAGAACTGAATAAAGGGAATCCATAATAGAAGAGTGTGTGTACATTTCTTGGTATCTGTCTAAATTGGACTTATTTCAACCAGCTTTTAGGAAGATCAAAACATCAAAAGTTCATACGGTAAATTTGATTATTGTACGGGTTTTTTTCGCTCTACTGATGGTAAGATACTCCATAATGATTACATTGAAGTAAAGGTTGACTTTAATGTTTCAATACGTGTAATGTCACAGAAGTAAATGTCACAACTAAATCGTTATGTCAATTAATAGGCCGAACGAACGAATATAATGTGTTCCTACACAAATTCCGTATGACATTTAAAAGCTTGAAGGTAAAATGAGTAGACTATTGTCAGTTGTACCTATTCCTGGAAAGTATGTAATTTTTAATATAATTTAGTCTTTTGATCAAATGTCAAGACCAATTTCGGTTCCACCTATAATAATAAATGGTGGATGATGGTTAAATTAAAAAGGGCAATTAAAATTTGGTTTTGAATACTATGTTATATAATCAATAATTACTTTAAACTTTCAAATTCATTTCTATTTTGTTTTAAAATTGTGTTGTGAGATTTTAATAATATCATATTAATATGATAAAAATAAAACACCGATTTGGAATGGTATTTATTCTTAACACAAAATTTAGCCCTTTTTAATGGAACTTAGTTAAACACAAAATACAAATATTGATTAATGAAAACTTTAAGATTAATTTTTTAACTCAGAGTTAGTATAGCATTGTCAACGGTCGTTAGGTCTTTTCGCCCAAAACCATAACGCCCAAATTCCAAAGTGTCATAAAGCCCGAAATGTGTAAACAAAATTGCAAAAAAACTAATAGCGAATTTCGTAGCGCCTTATTAAATTTTGAACACTGATAACTTCCCATCCTGACAGTTACTTTGTGTTGCTTAAACGATTGTAGGTTTTCGGGTTTTGTTAAAAAAGGTGTTAGTTGAATTATTTGAAACAAAAATTATGATAAAATAGTTTGATTTAAAAATCTATTTTAGTTAACTAGATTTTTAGTCAAAAATTAATTTTTACCAATTTTAGTAGCATTACATAAAAGTTTTTATTTCTTATATAGGTAAACAAATACAAATTAAACGAATGAAATTAATTTGAAGTCAATATACCTTTTATTGTTCACGAGATATCGAGAACCAGACATCAATTTTTACCAAGTGAGGTAAAAAAAGTTTGAAGCCAATATTTTTAAATTTTTAAAAGATCATTTGTGTCGAAAGTCAATTTTTACCAACTTTCATTAATTTTATTTTAAGTTTTTATTTTTTGTAAGGAAACTGTCAATTCCATTTTTCTCAAAATTTAACTGAATGTTGAAAACAATATGTTTTAAAAAATAAAATTAGATTAAAGCCAATATCTCAATGTTTTGAAAAGATATTTGAGTTGAAAACCAATTTTTATCAACTTTTATTAATTTTTTTTAGGTTTTAATTTTTTGTAAAAAAAATTCTTTAAATTTAACCGAATGTTGAAAACAAAATTTCTTATAAGATAAAATTAGTTTGAAGCCATAATCTCAAATTTTTGAAAAAATATTTGAGTCGAAAATCTATTTTTACCAACTTTGAGTAATACATATTTTTTTAAGTTTTTATTTTGTATAAATAAATTATCAATTCGATTTTTCTAAAAATTGTATCAGATGTTAAAAACGTTTTTCTTCGTTGCACAAAATTATTTTGGACATAAAATTATTTTTTGTTCGTAAATTTTTCGAGGTGACAAATACTTTTTTCAGTATTTTGATTTATAAAAAAAACCGTTAATTGAATTATTTTTGCAAAAATATATTTGTTTTGTATCACGTTACAATTTATAATATAAAATTTAATTCAAGTCTCTTGCGTTATTGGTTCGTGAGATATTAGGGTTAACCAACATTTTCACCTTTTCTTAAATTGCTATGGTAAAAAAAACACCCACGCAATTTTTTTGAGAATCCTTTCTGCATCTTTCTGCATTATTATCTGTATAACAAAATTTATTTGAAGTTTATATCTCTACTGGTTCTTGAGCTATGGACGACGAAAAAAACGTCGCGAACGTACGGACGTACGAACGTACTGAAACGCTTACTGAAAGTGAAATGAAGCTTTCTTGACGTTCCGATTTTTTTTGGCGATAAAATTAAAAACTCAAAATACAAATTTTGTTAGAAGTTCCAATTGTTTAAACATTGATTTTAGACTTTTTGGCATTTACTGCAGACAAATTTTTTGGGTGATGTGACATTTTTAATATATTTAAAAAGACCTAAAGCCTTGCCAACGAAACACAAATATGTGTATAAATACCTACTCTTTAAATTATTTTTTAAAGATGTCTTGAACTAAAATCTTCATGCAAACGAAGT
The DNA here is from genome assembly GCA_951509635.1 of Eupeodes luniger. NCBI lineage: Eukaryota > Metazoa > Arthropoda > Insecta > Diptera > Syrphidae > Eupeodes > Eupeodes luniger. The sequence continues at coordinate 94,936,832 of OX608073.1, read as the reverse complement.
TCAAAGATTTACTTTTTACAGACAAAAATTTGATGTGTTTTTGTTAGTGAAAATCAAGTCCTTTTTTATTTCGCATCCTGATTGATTAATTGTACTGATATTAGATTTTTTTCTGAAAAGAGTAAGTAATTGAATTTGACTCTCTTAAATTCGAAACTATCGAAAAAAACCTTAAGTTTTTCAGAACTGTCTTTTGAAAAACGTTAGAGCTTATTTTTTGTAAATGAATTTTGTGTTTATATAATTTTTCAATTTTTGTTTAAAAAATATTTTTAGTATGAAGTTTTGTATTAAAATGCATTTTATGTTTGATTTTCGTAAAAAAAATGTTGACCAGAATTTTTAAGATGTCGAACTTTGAACAAAAAAATGTAATATTTTTTTTTTAATTCTAAACAAAAATGTTGACATTTTTGAACATCAAATATTATTTAGATAATATGAGATGTTCAAATGGTAGACATGTGCATTCAAGAGGACACAAGCGTCCACAGGTTTTTCTCAAAACCCACCTCTGTCTATCAACTCCTACTCTCACCTCCCCGCGGTGAACATCGGGTGCCTACTACCTCAACTGGAGATTGGGTTCTAACCCCAGTGGAAAGTTGTTGGGGGCAGCAAACGAGAGAGGGGGGGAGAGGTGTTTCCACTAAGGCACCTCTCCTTATCCAGACGGCAGCGGACGAATTCTCGAGATGGAATCAACGGTGGCGTCTACAGTTCCAGTAAGGTTGAACTACTTAGTGAACACCTTATAGGGCTTCTACGACTTATTCGGAGCCCAGGCCTATAAGGAGCGGTTTATCCGGCTCCCCGTCCTTGGAGTTATATTAAGGATCTGGCCCTCCAGGTTGGGGGTTGTGCCGTCGGGGTGACTTCCTGACCACGTAAAAACCTTTCTAGTTGCGAAGCACCAACAAGCCTCGGATACGGACGGATTCACTGTTGACAACCCAAGCAAACGAAACAAGGACAACGAACTTCGGATCTGTACGTGGAATGTTAGGTCCCTTAACAGACCACGTGCAGCCGAACAACTAGCGGAAGCCCTAAACTGCTGCAAGGCAGATATTACCGCCATCCAAGAAGTGCGATGGGATGGACCGGGCAAACGCAAATTAAAAGACTGCGATGTATACTACGGCGACTGCTACCGAGAACAAAGGCAGCGTCTATTTGGGTGTGGATTTGTGGTTGGAACTAGACTCAGGCAAAAAGTCTTGAGTTTCAACAGTGTGAGCGAGCGCATCACGACAATCCGCATCAAGGCTAAATTCGCCAACATAAGCCTAATATGCGCGCATGCCCCAACAGAGGAGAAAGATGAAGACACCAAAGACATATTCTTCGAGCTCTTGGACAAGACATATGAGCAGTGCCCTGGCTATGACATTAAAATTGTCTTAGGAGATTTTAATGCCAAGCTAGGAAGAGAAGACATCTTTGGTGGCACAATCGGGAGATACAGCCTGCACGACACCACCTCCGACAACGGATTCAGGCTGATCGATTTCGCTGCGGGGCGAGACGTTCTGGTAGCTAGTACGCAGTTCACACATCTCAATATCCACAAGGGGACATGGAAATCTCCTGATCAATCAACTGTCAACCAGATTGACCACATTGCGATCGACGCACGACACTTCTCCAGTATACAGGATGTCCGAACATTCCGAGGGGCCAACATTGACTCGGACCACTACCTCGTTGTAGCCAAGGTACGGCTACGGATATCCCGATCCAAGCCAAAACAAGGAAGTACTGTGAGAAGTTTCGACGTTAGACGGCTACAATCGCAAGAGACTGCCATGTCCTTTTCCGATCGAGTCTCAAGTAACCTCTTAAGGAGTCCTATGCTGCCTGCATTAAGCATTGAAGACCAGTGGCAACATTGTCTTGCGGCCATCAGAGATGCCGCCTCTGAAGTGCTAGGTTTCACACGGCCACCACAGCGAAACCCCTGGTTTGACGACGAATGCCGGCAAGCGCACGCAGCGAAACAACAGGCATACAAAACGGCGCTGCACAGGAGGACCAGAGCTGCTCGCGAGCTCTACGAGCAGAAGAGGAGAGAGGAGCACCGGCTTCTTAGACGGAAAAAAAGAGAGCATGAGAAGCGCGCGATCGAGGAGATAGAGGGATGTCACAACAGGAATGAGGTTCGTAAATTTTACCAAAAGGTAAAAAAAACCTCCCAAGGGTACCAGCCACGAACAGAAGCCTGTAAAGACGATCAGGGGAACATCGTTGTAGAACCGCAGTCTATGCTGAAAATATGGAAAGACCACTTCTCCAAATTATATAACGGCGATGACGAATCGAATTCCGCTGTAAGGGAGATAGAACCACTCAACCTAGGCGACGCAGATCAACAATTCCGCCTACCCGACCTCGGCGAAGTGAAGATAGCTATATCTAAGCTGAAGTCAAACAAAGCTGCTGGAGCTGACGGCATCACTGCCGAACTATTCAAAGCAGCAGGCGATGACTTGGTAGGGAACATGCACCAACTCATCTGCAAAATATGGTCGGAAGAAAGCATGCCCGATGAGTGGAATCTCAGCATAGTTTGCCCGATACATAAGAAAGGAGACCCTCTAAATTGCGCCAACTACAGAGGCATCAGTCTCCTTAACATTGCGTATAAGATCCTCTCTGCCATATTATGTGAACGTCTGAAGCCGTTCGTCAACAACGTGATAGGTCCTTATCAGTGTGGCTTCAGACCAGGAAAGTCCACTATCGACCAAATATTCACACTACGGCAGATCTTGGAAAAAACCCAGGAACTTCAAATCGATACCCACCATCTCTTTATCGATTTTAAAGCCGCGTATGACAGCATCTATAGGGAAGAGCTCTACAGAGCAATGTCTAGTTTTGGCATCCCTGTCAAACTCATCCGTTTGTGCAGAATGACGATGGAGAATGCACGCTGCTCCATCAAGGTCGGAAAAGATCTCACCGATGCATTTGATGTCAAAAAAGGTTTTAGACAAGGCGATGCACTGTCATGCGACTTCTTTAATATCGTTCTGGAAAGAATTGTGCAAAACTCAACCGTCAACACTAGAGGCACAATCTTCCAAAGGTCCATCCAATTACTCGGATACGCAGATGATATTGACATAATTGGAAGATCAAAGCGTGATGTCAGTGGAGCGTTTTTGAGCATTGCGACGGAAGCGAAGAAGATGGGTTTAGTGGTCAATGAGGGCAAGACCAAGTATATGCTGTCATCGAAAAAGGACATTCAACAACGACGTCTTGGACAAAACGTCACCATGGACAGCTATAACTTCGGGGTAGTTAAGGACTTTGTCTACCTAGGCACCGCTATAAACACAGACAACGACACCAGCGCTGAAATCAAACGAAGAATAACTCTTGCAAATCGCTGCTTCTTTGGACTAAGAAGGCAATTGAGAAGTAAAGTCCTCTCTCGATCATCTAAAATCACCATCTATAAGACACTCATCATCCCGGTTCTCATTTATGGCGCTGAGGCCTGGACCCTGTCAAAGAAAGATGAGAGCGTCTTAGGATGCTTCGAGAGAAAAATTCTTCGGGTGATTTTTGGTCCCGTACGTATAGATGGAGAATGGAGGAGAAGATTTAACGACGAACTGTACGGGCTGTACAGCGACACTGACCTAGTTAGCAGAATAAAAGTCCAACGGCTTAGATGGCTGGGTCATGTAGAGCGAATGGACATCAACGCTCCAGCCCGGAAGGTCTTCGAATCCAATCCCGAGGGACGGCGCAGTAGAGGAAGACCGCGACTCAGGTGGCGCACTCAGGTGGGTGAGGACCTCAACCAACTTGGCGTGCGAAACTGGAGACAGCTAGCTAGGGACCGAGCTGGCTGGAGACGCATGTTGGTTGAGGCCCAGGTCCGCCCCGGACTGTAGCGCCACCTTAAGTAAGTAAGTAAGTAATATGAGAGCTAGTGCAGAAAAAAAATATTGAAATCGGTTAATAAGTTTTTGAGAAAATTAAAACAAAATAACGGTTCTATGAAAGTACCCTTATGGAGCAATATATATTTTTATTACCAGAATTTTCGAATTTTGACCAAAAAATTTACATGAGTCTTCTGCAATTTTTCATTTTAAAAAAAATGAAACAAATGCCTTACGCTTAAGACTTAAATTTTCAAGTTTGAACTCAATCGACCCCATGGTTTGAGCAGTAGGGGCAAGGACAGACAAACAGACTGACGGAATTGGGGACCCACTTTTTTCGACTTCTCTTGCTTTAATATATTGTTGGACAGAACAATGCTCTAATTGGTTATATTTGTACTCCCTTAATTATGAGCGTGCAAAAAGCAGTCGATATAAATATAAATTTTACAAATAAAAATATAAATAATATTCCATTTTATATAAACACTACAATACTCCAATACTGCCAAATACTTTAGAATGACTTTGAATGCAAAGCTTAAATGAAAAGAACCCATCAAAAAGAAGAGAAGAGTTTAACTTGAAGTACAGACAAATGTACTGGTTGATAGGAAAGGACTCTGACTTTTCTATCTACAACAAACTAAAGTTAAATAATTACTTAAACCCGTTTGTACATATAACATAATAAAATCTAAGCCCATCCCAAAATTCCATAACAAAGGCCTTCGTGGAATAATAAATGATCTTGGCTTATAAAGAATAGCGATCTAGATCGTTAAGTTCAAAGCACACAATCAGCGACTGCAAAGTCATACGAACTCCAAAATATAGACCGTTTTATATGTACGAGACAATGTTCGAAGATAAGGAAGAACCAAGCCTCATGAGCAGAAGGTCAAAAAGCTATTAAATAAAGAAACAGAAATCATTTGGAAATCAGGACGAATCTTTGAAAGATCTCGTCCTGATTACCCGATGGTTTCAGTGTGGTAATCGGTACTACTCGTTATCGATTTTTACAGAGTGTCTTTTGTAGGCTTTCAATGGAATAAAAAACAAATTATTTAGAAAATTTAGATATAGATAATTTAATAAATGTTCAACAAAAAATGGATATACCCGTTCATGTAGTTTATATACCTTTATCATTGGAATACGCAATCATTTATAAATTTTAGTTTATTTTTTTTTTATTAAAAATGTTTAACATTAATTAATTAATTAATGTTTAATTAGTTATATTATTTTAGAAGCCCCTCAATGATTTATTTAAAAATTATTAATATTACTGACAACCAACCATCGACCTCCTCCCCTCCTCCCTAAATAATATTAAGCTAAATAAGCCATGCAAAACAATGATTGCACACATCACGTGCACTGCACAGTGTGCGGTTTTAAACATACGTTTTTGAATGATAATAATATATTGCGACACCGCATCGCAACGCTGCTGTCAGAATGTGTGTCGCTTATTCGATCAACAATAAATACTACCTTGACAAGATATCTGAATTAGATTTACGAGCATTGCACTTACATATAGCTATATCTTTGGGTCTGTAGTCAAAGGTGTAGTCATCAATATTAATTAAATGCAAAAGCATCTAATGACAAATAGGAATACGTTTCCTAGGTATAATTGTTAATTTGAATCTCTCTAAAATTAGTATCCTAATTCCTGACTCAGCATCATCACCATCACCATCATCATCATTATCATCAACAGCAGCAGCCGAGCATAGAAGAGAAGAGCAGAATTATCAGAATCCTATACATCCACAATCCACATCCACCTACATTATATATAGGAAGAGCTAATCAGTGTTTTCCGGATTAATTAAGCTGATGGGTTATAGTTAACCTATCAAGGATATGATTTTATCTACAATAATCTAATTGAAATTAGTGTTTGTTGCGTTGTTGTATCTAATGTGTCGAGTGTTGCTAGTTACATGAGGATGAAACTAACTTATGGCTCAAGTAGAGGAAAAAAGAAAAACTTTCCTATATACACTTCATTTGTTTGGAGTGCTTTATAGGTAGATAACCCCTGTTTTCCATTGGAGATGCATGTAGAGGAAAAAAGGAGATATGGAGTAATCCAAAGTGGAGCCGTCTTTATAAGCATATCCTTACATGGGAAATTGTTTTTCGTTTTTGTATCTAATTAAGGCTTTTTTTGAATATTCTGTTTTTGTATTTGAAGTCATATGTATAGTGGAAGCTCTATTAACGCACACGGACAATACCCTTGAGCGTTCATAAAACCTTTCCCCTTAAGGATACTTTTTGGGAGATTGTTGCATTGTCGGTATGCACAAAAAAGCGTCCTGGGAGAAGAGCTTGATCTGTGAATTTGAAGAAAGCCAGGTTTGAGGTCCGAACCAGACAAGGAAGTTCCACCAGTCCGTTCGAAACATGATGCAAGGACAGAGAGAGAAATCTGATGCCTGTCCTACAGCCATACTGAAGCGATAGGCAGTGTTATTTTAATGAATTGCTAAACTGTCAGCTCACTGTAGAAGTGGAGGCTCCACTTCAAGAAAAAGCCCTATACGCATCTGAGACCAAGCAAAAGAAGAGTTCGAGAAGCCTCAAACAAAACAAAGCCCTGGGAGCTGATGGCATATCAGCCGAGCAGTTTCAACATGGCGGGATAGCTTTACATCGAACTGTTCATGAAATTATAGTGCACGTATGGGAAAATGAAGAAATGCTAGAAGACTATCAAAAAGGTATTATATGTCCCATACACAAGAAAGGAGATATAACAACGGTGCAGCAACTACAGAGGTTTCTCTGTTTCTATCCTCTATTTTCTCCTTTAGCCTCATACGCTAAAACTACCATCACGCAATATCAGTGTGATTTCATCCAAAGCAAATCAACAACCGATCAGGTTTTTACTCTTAGGCAGGCGATGGAAAAATGTTTTGAATTTAATTTTTTAAATAACATCTGTTTATAGATTTTAAAGCCGCCTACGATAGCAAAACTAAAGTAGAACAATACAAAGCCATGAGAGAATTTGACATCACAAATAAAAAATGGTTGCCCATGACCAATATAACAAGCCATGTTAAAATTGCCGGATTGCTATTCAGACCAGTCAACATCTACAATGAACTCTGACAAGGGTATAGTTTGGCCTGCCTTTTCTTAAACCTGGCGTTGGAGAAAGCAATTCCTTATTTTGGCACGTCAACTAGAGGCACCATCGTCGACTGCGAGAAGAACAATTGGTCAAACAATCAAGGTAGCAAAACATGAACTTGAAGTAGGGTAATCCTTCGAATACCTTGGGTCAAAAATAGCAGCCCATAACAACATAGAAGAAGAAATAGGCGGACGGTTGCTCAAAGTCAACTTAGCTTACTTCTAGATTTCTGGATTTGAAATCTAGATCTTCGCTATCCCCCTAACCTTAAGCTCACTATATTTTGTTTGAAATATAATTTAATTTATAATTTACCATGCCACTGAAACAGTGTTTGCAAATTTCCAATAGTATTCTGTGAACTTAAGAAGCCAATATCTCTAATATCGACTTCTAAAAAGTGACTGATAGCTTTTATCATCGATAAATTTAGACCAGACAAATCATCGTAAAAAAAGGGAAAGAAGTTATCCCGGTTTTTATCGGTGCAGAAAGCTTTTCTTTTGTTTCAGCTACTCCACCGTCCGTAATTACGGAATCAAATGGTGACTTTTTTTAAGAGAATACATAATCACCTATAAATCGGTATTTTCACTTGAAAAAATAATGGATACTTCCGAAAACCACCTACATTTTACGTGTTCACACTGACGTGGGCACTTAAAAAATGTTTTGAAGTGAAATGTGAAGAAGAAGAACAAAAACAGCAATTTTTTGACCAAGAAAAAAATGTTACACTTTTAATTTTGACTTCAAATATATTTCTAAAAAATACGGGCCAGAAAATAGAAATTTCTGAAGACCCAAGTCTCTTTTGATATTATAGTAAAAAAAGTAAAAAAACGTAACTTATCTAATTTGTTGCAGGTGGTAAGGGTAATATAACTGTCACAGAACATTGCTAACAAATATTTTATCAACAAAGATACATATGTACCAGGCACATAATTTTCTGTCAACCCCTTATCAATGTTATAGCTTTGTTAAAAAATATTAAAAATAACAAAAAAGCAATGCAAACAATCCTTCAAGTTCGCTACAAAGACGAACAAAATTTTTCATATAGAATAACTTTTGTTCCGCAAACAAACCCATTTGTTTCCCTTTTCTATTTAAACTGTCATTCACAGTAAGACCCGTCAACATCACACCACCAGCAGCAAAATTTTCCAAAAATTGTTCAAAATTTTATTTCAAACTACTGATGTTTTTTGGGTGTAGGTGCTGGTGTTGGTGTAAGGGCAGGGTAGGTAACAAATAATAAAATGCTTATCAATATAGAAAATTCAAAAGTCCCTTGCGTGTTATTTTTTCATTCCCTGTCTGCCTCTCTCACTCTCTTTCACCAAAACTCTTGTTTTTAGTTTAACCTAGTTTTGTATTTTGAATGTGATAGCTGATAGCAAATCGAGCGAGGAGGGTGGTGGGATGGTGCAATGGTGCTGAATCTGAATTTAGTTTGAAACTCAAGTTTTTGATGGGTAAAAGTAAAATATGCAAACAATCTAACGCCACCAACTGCTCACTATATATGGAAAGTAATCACGTGTTTTCGTGCGAGCGAGTGAAAGTATATTTTTTGATTTGTTTTTTAATGCACGTACGTATATAGTAATTTGGATCGTATAGATGTGATTATTAATTCATTTCTTACCTAATATAATTATTTATTGATTTTTTATGCCAAACGAAACAATCGAAATAGGATTACCAAGTGTGTTCGATTTTTGGTGACAAAAATATATATACTTTGTTTTGTTTAAATTTTTTGAACAAAATACGAAGTTTGAATGACTGTTTACTATTATACTAAAGGGTTTTTCAATAAGGGCGGGTAGATGTTGAAATGGAATAAAACAAGCTGTGTGTGAGGTATGCCATTAAGTGTGGAATATGACATCATTCAAATGCCAGCTTCGGCTTCTTACGGTGGAACGGATCCGAATAGTCCAATTTTCAATGACTGTTCCTAATAGATCCGGCTGAATTTAAGCGATGGCTTGTGTTATGTTCATCTTAAAAGCATCGGTCGATTGTGGTTTATTTGTATAGATTTGATATACTTCAAGAAACTCCACAGGAAAAAGTCTAGCGGGGTCATATCGCATGACCTTGCTGGCCAATTCACATCACCCCTGCGAGAGATAACCTTACCCTCAAATCGTTCATGCAAAATGTCAATCGTGGCGTTTGCTGTGTGACACGTAGCGCTATCCTCCTGGAACCACATGTCTATATGGTTCAATTTGGCCAATAAGAAATTAGTTATCATCGTTATGTAGCGCTCGTTGTTGACGGTGACCGCTTCGCTAACGTCGTTTTCAAAAAAGTACGGACCAATTACACCGCCGCCACCGGCCCAAAATCCACACCAAACGGTAACTTTTTGAGGATGCATTATCACCTGGTGAACCTCTCGTAGGTTGGTTTTGTTTCATATACGGAATTTTTTTTGTTAACACAGCCATTCATCCAAAAATGCGCTTCGATACTAAAAATGATTTTTGGGCCAAAATTGGGGTCCTCTTTCAAACGATTCGAAGCCCAGTCAGCAAACAAACGACGTTTTCTATGGTCATGCACGGCAAGGAATAGACTGCCTCGGGTAAAAAAGTGAGCACTTTTGTACATTATCAAAACGATTTTTATTTCAGCCTATTAACAACATTTTGAAATACAGAATTTTGATATAGTATTTTGATCATAAAGTATTTTGAACATACAGTATTTAAAAATACAGTGTTTTGAGATACAGTATTTTGAATACAGTATTACGATTCACACAGTATTTTGACCCCAACCCGTTACTAACATCATACTAAGTATACTACTTGCACATGGATATTGTTTGCCATACTTTTGTCTACATGTTTCTTATCAACACCAATTGAATCGGTGATTGTTAAAACAACATAAGTAACAGAATTTTCGAAATCACTTTTATTATGGTTTTGCACTGCATAGGGGTAGAGCTTTAGGTTGAGAACATAAAAAACATAAATTGATACCTGAAACACACAAAAATTTGATCGCGAAATCCGAATTTAGTGTTAAAACAACATATCTGTTCTGCCATTTTGACAAATGAGTGCTAAAACACATTTAGTGCATGCAATTAATTTCTTTTTACACCCAACGCTGGAAAAACGTAGTAGGCTAACGGTTGTTTTTTGCAGTTTCTTTCATAATAATATTATTGTCAGTCAACAAAATAATGTACTGCAATTCAAAAATTGGTGGCATGAATTCTATTAAAGAACCTGCTTATCAACTTGCTCATATGGAAGGTCTGTCCCTAAGGACAAAAAGGTATCTTTCCAGGTTTCAAAGTATACCCATTTCATACATAAAAGTGATAATGCTGGAAACGTGACATGCAAGAAATTCGTTGATGAATTGTCAACGTTCTGTTTTTTTAAGGCTACCTAAAAAAACTGTGACCAAGAACTCCTACAATTTCCAACAGAAAAGGCTTACACGAGCAAGAGACCGATAAACGAAAAAAAGATAGCTGATATCTTAAGACTTTTACCATATGTGCCTGAAGAGAACCAAACGTTTTATGAGGAGTTTTTGTTATGAGTTTTTTTCTTTAATAAAATACTGAACTCTTAATAATGTGTTATTTTATTAATTTTCAGTTGATTTTTCTATAACTTACGTGGCAAATTGTAAAACAACATAACTTAAAGTATTTGAGTTGTTTTGGCTCTCAACAAAACGTTTGGTGTTAAAACAACATAAAAAATAAAGTTATTTTTTTTTTAAATCTCCTTTGCATTTTTTTAAAACTTTTAACTGTTTACAACTCACAGAACTGCCCCTAATCAGATTTTGAAGTTAAAATTGTCAATGCGGCCGCGTTGTCAAAAATATAAGGTTTTTTGTCTCTCCTGTAAAAACAAAAAAATGTCACTTATGTTGTTTTAACAATCACGGATTCAATTGACTTATGAACCAAAAATATCAAGATTACATGGCCGAAGCCTAACATCAAAAGCGTGTTAGAACATCAAATGATAATTTGCAAATTAATGAAGAAATATGGAATGAAGCATTCATTCTAATTGAAGACATGTGCTTGATGCTTACCAACAAGGAACAATTCGGAATCGGTAAAAATATACGAGATGCGAAACGCAATATGATCCCGTCAAAAGAAATGTTCCCCTTTTAAATAAACAACTAAAATATGTCTACGATACGCTAATAAAAGTAGTGAACGATGAAACTGGCCGATTTTTTTCTTAGATGCTCCCGGGTGAGATTGCGATATCTTTGTGCTCATTCCGCACTCAATTTGAAGTTGAACATGGAAATATATGAAACACCAATTTTCAATCTTTCGAGAAATTCTGCGATGACCAAAGTGTTGCAACAGAGAAAATTAAAAGTTTGGGATGAGTGCACGATGGGACACTAAAAATGAAATCATTTTAACCATTAGACCACAAGTTGCAAGATTTCCGAAAGTACATTTTGTGGTGCAATGATTTTATTTGCAGGTGACTTTTGCCAAACATAACCAGTTATACTACGATTAACGCTAGCCGACGAACTAAAGGCATAATTAAAGTCAACCATTGCATGGAAAGACGTTAAAATGCTCAAATCAAATACAAACATGAGAGCAATCTGGAGAAGCCTTTTCCAAACAATTGCTCGATTTTGATAATGGCTAAATACCTGTTGAAACATCGTCTGGATAAATCACATTTCCTGTCAATTTTTGTCACTTTACTGAAACAATGACGCAACTCATGGAAAAGGTTTTCCCAAACATTGCTCTAAATTACAAAGATCGTGTATTGTTGAGCGAAAGAGTTGTATTCACCCAAAAAACGTTGATATCAAAGGCCAAATTAATGACATACAAATCGATTGATTCCGTTACGAACCAAGATGATGTCAATTATCCAATGGAGTTCTTTAATTCACTACAATTGCCCGGATTAGCACCTCATAAACTGCAACTAATATAAACAAGCCATGTCTTTGTACTTGCGGTGATGAAAGTAATGAACAACGTCATCGAAACGACAATTTTGAAAGGGAAATACAAAGGCGAAGACGTTTCGATTCCACTGATTACCTTTATTTCGAACGACATGCAATTCGACTTAAAACGGTTTCAATTTCTAGTGCGGCCAGGGTTTGCAATGTCGATAAATAAATCTCCAGGGCAGTCGCTAAGAAATTGTTATATTAATCTTAAAAATTCACATTTTTTACATGGCCAGCTATATGTCACCTGTTCTCGTGCTTTAATACCAACAAAGCTATTTATGCGTCAGAAAAAAAAAAACGTTGTGTATCATAAGACATACAAATAATGAACACTTTATAAAATATATTTTTAGATAATTATACCAATCCAAAATCATTATTCATGGGACAGGACAACATCGGCCCGGTCCGCTAATTACAAATAAACTGAAGATGAAAAAGTATCAGGGCTCGAATTAATCAGTAATATGTTGACTGTACGCACAGTAGCTCTCAGCTTACTCCATACAATGGATTCATTGAAGAACATGGTTTTAAGCAAAGCTGGTCATTAAATTACGTTCTCGAAGTAGATGAAGATAAGAACCCCAGTTGCAAGTTTTGGCCGAAAATATTTAATTTTTCGAAGAAACCATCGATTAACGGATAGAAAAACGGTGTTTCAACTTGCTTACTTACTACAACATTTGAGTGCACACATTTTCGTTTAATTTCCTGAATAGTTTTATTGTTGTTGTTGTGGTGCTGAATAATAAGTTTGCGAACTTTATTTATTGTATGGCGACTAAGTTTTTGAAAGCAAACTTAATAGTTGTTGGATACTATAAACACAATTATATTGAAAAATTGACAAAACGACAGAATAAATATGAAGCAAAAATTTTACAACCTTTTGTCAAGGGCTTAAAATTTTGATAGATATCAATTTCCTAAATATTTATCAATCAACTAGTGACTCCAAAATTGTAAACCTCTCTTTTCGTTTTGCTAACTATTAAATTTCGAACTCTCTTTTATTTAAAAACGGGCAACCGAACATGTCTAAACAGTGAGAATTTGTTAAAATAAACAGAGCAAATAAACATAAATGGACTTATACATTGGAATTCCCAACTGTAGCCTGTACCATTCCATCCAGTAAATAAATAAACCTAAATTGGGTGGCGCAACAGTCCGTTGAGAACTAGGGCCTAGTGACTTACAACTCTCAACCATTCCTGTGTGCGAGTACTGTTGTCAGGGATGGAGGAGACCTACAGTTTTTAAAGCCGAATCCGAACGGCCAATTTGAGAAATCACTTTTCATGACAAGAATTACTGTTGGAGAATTTGTCAATTCCTCGCAAGAGGCAGTACCCGTGAAAAAAACTTTAGATGGCATAGGCAGGGATCGAACCCAAGACCTCTGGCATGACAGTCCAACGCACTAACCATCATGCCACGGGTACTACACCATTCCATCGACTGCTCTTATAAAATTTCAACTCATGTTCCATTAAGAAGTTAACGTACTAACATCAGCCTAAATTATATTTCTCTAAAAACAAAAATATAGTTATATTAGTACTTGCAACTCCGCCAAAAAGTAAGCTTACGATTTGTTATTCGAAATTAAGTGTGGTTTTTTGCCAAGAAACGAACTGCCAAATTATACCCAGAATTATAAAAATTCTCTATCATCCAGCCCTTCGAAGAAATTTGCTAGGGATTTAACACATCACACTTTTCTGCACAAAGCCGAGTTTTCAAATATTTCGAAATCATCGCCTTTTCTTAAAACAATTTTAGCTCACGAATTATATAAAACGCACAATACAACTCTTTCAAGTAAAATTGACAAGAAATTTTTTCTAGGAGAATGACAAATGCCATTTGAATTTAGAACATTGCTAAAAGTTAAAGTAGCCACATCGTGATTTTAACTTTAACAAAATGTTAAGTTATGTGAGATATTAAAATCGTTTAAGATTGCTAAAAATGGTTATAACATTTTTCTGAATCCTTTAAAATTTTGAAGGAAACAAACAATGCATCAAAAAACTATGAGCTACCCCCACACATACGAGTAGGTATCTGATTTATTAGTTCTTGAGTTTAGCTCTATCAATTAATTTTACACTCATAAACAAAAATGAATCCTTAATCAGCTGGTAAAACACTTGCCAGTCCAAAATAGTTTCAATTAATTAGCACAGCTTCAAAACGAATCATCCGACATAAACTGACGAGTATAGGTACTTTAATAATAACAATCTTCTTTCATAGTTTTTTAATTAAAAATTTAAAATTTCCAACATCAACTCTGAAGTCGGAAAAAACATAAACTTCAAAAATTTCATAAGGCAAAACGTTAAAAAAAATTATATTTCCCAGAACAGAACGAAATAATTTTAGTTTAAAAAAAAACTTTCTCTTCAAAAATACACATACACTGCACTGAAAAGAACAGCACATGGCACGTTGGGACCTATCATATAGCACAGACAAGACAGGATCAAAAACAAAACATAAAATAATCAAACTGTATGACTTCAAAAACTTTAATTCAATTAGAGTCCATGTAGTGGTTCATATTCTATTCTGTTGTTTTGTTAGTAGCAGCCAGCCATAGGCATCAGGATTCATTTTTATCCAATTCTATGTCGAGGTTTGGGAGAGCTAAACGGTAAACCTTTTGATCCTTTGACTGCAGCATAAATCTCGCATCACACTTTTCTACACAATGTATGTATGTTGGTAGGTGTACGATAGGAACATTCTATAAACTGACTCTAATGACTTCCAATGAATACTTAAAAAGGATCTGCTCAACTCAGGTCCTCTTTTGCAATGAGATAGAGATTTTTAAAAGCATCAAATGATGCGCACACGTTTCAATGGGTCTGCAAATTGTGGTTTGTTAAATATCCTGCGAATTTCCATTCAATATCTCCCACCAACTTTCACCTATTTTTATTTGAATGAACTCTAGCGTCCTAACCTAATGCACTGCACACGGCAGCATAGCACAGGGCACACCTTTTATGTACTGCTAGTGATGGGTACCTACAACATACCCGTAAATATATAAAACTCTATATAACTTTTAGAACGAAAATGGGACTGGAAACTTGGGAACTTGGGGGATTTTGGCAGCACCCCTACTAAAAGTATATACAAAGATATCTACATATATAAATGAACCTTACCTCAATGGAACAACTTTTGCGGATGCACTTGGCCAAGCATGGTGTTTTTCATGAGTTTTAATCTACGCGTGGTATTGAGTGCATCCTTCGTTTATAGTTACAAGTTACGATACGACAACGATGAAGCAATGTGGTTTTGGGACAAAAAATTGACTTTTACCGAGTTACTTTTTGAGGTCGAATCTATAGTTTACCGCACTACCGCCGCGCCGCCGTGCCGTGACGATTCACATATACATATGCATGTACACCCAAACATACAAAAGAGTTAAAGATATAAATTTTAGGTTTTTAGGATGTCGAATTTAAGTTTGTTTCTGTGCGCGAGGATATATGCACGTATATGGGATAGTTACATAAGTATAGGAACGAGTCGACTTTAATATTTAGAAAAGTAAGAGGACTCAGCGCTTTATTGCATGATTGCTGATTCGTGAATTGCGTTCAATGATGGAAACAGAAAACAAGCCAGAAACCACCTCCACCCTCTATGTAGTCACTGCTCTTATAACCAATAACCTACCCTTCTCTGCCATTCTTTTTGTGTATTTCGAAATTTAATGAATGTAAGCTTTAAGTAGTAAAACTTAACGGTTGAGTGGGATTTCGGTGTGATTTGTTTTTGGTTTGGTTTGGTTCAGCTTAGATGGTAAATGACATGGCTTTTTAATTAGGTGCCTATAAATACTATAATTAACTTGTTTCCATCGCAATGGTTAAATTTGGTGGGTCGTCCGAAAGGCTAGGTCCATGAACACAATTTGCTTTGTGTATTTGACCATAGAATATTCGAAAGAAAATTTTGAATATGTCATTTATGTTATGTATGTATATGTAGGTAGGCACAAACAGAGTTTACGTTCATGACCTTTCTTTTAAAGAAGCTTTTTATAGTTGCAAATAACTAAAACCGCTGATTTCTTAAAACGAATATTGGATTTCAATTATGTGATCTAATTGCCCTCAAACCGTAAAAAGAGACACAAATCTCAGATTTATAAAATCTACGAACCACATACATTTTTCAGTTTCTCAAACTATACCTTCCATCAAATAAGGCGGAAAAACGGCACAACCTCAGAATAATAGAAAGTAGGCTGGAAATGTTCTTATATAAATCCCTTTTGGTGTTCAAAAAATTATGCGTGGAAAGTCCCAAAAAATCTATTTGAACATTGGTCTTATTTTAAGTTTCTTCCAGTTTTATAAAACACGAAAATTTATTGAATCTGTGTAATCAACAAGTAAGCACAAGTCTAATTTTAGAAAAAAAAATGAAATTTTGAAAAAAAAAATAAAAATATTTTCCGGACCTTGAAAAAGCTAAGGACCGGTCCTTATTTGAGATACGGGTTGACTTTTACTGGAGAATTTGCAATATTTCTGTTTAAAATTACGTGTTTCAGTAAAAATAAAGAACATGCTGTCCGAAAAACATTACAATATACACTCCTCGTCAACTGAATACGCACAAACATTTTTGAATATATTTTATCCATTTTTTCCAAACAGTGATGGTTATTATGCCATCTGTTGATGGTAAAAATTTTCGTAACATATAAATAACAGAATTTCTAAGTTTTATCCAAAAACAACCGTGAGTTTTTCCTTCAACCACTTCCAAAGTGTAACTTATGCAAAGTAGAAGTTTTTTTTTGAGTTAACTGAATAGGTACACAAATTAAAATTGGTATTGGAATGGAATGAAACAAGTTTTTGTTTAAGTTTAATAGTGGGTACTTCCACCTTTATTTTTAATTACTTCGTAAATTCGATCCGGCATGGAATCGTATAGCTTTTTAATGTAATTTAACGAAATTTCGCTCCACGCTAATTTGATTACAGAAATTAAAGTTTCTTTGTCTTCGAACTGACGACCACCCTCATAAACTTTGCGTACTACCCATATCCCCAGACATTTTCTATGATGTTTAGATCAGGTGAGTACGGCCGGCGCGCGGCCATTGAAGCAACTGCACTTGTTGCTCCTCTATCCATGTTTTTATTATGCGCGCTGAGTGAATAGGCACATTATCATGTTGGTAGGTCCAGTTTATGGGTCCAAAGATGTTAGAAAATTTAGGAAAATTTCTTTCCAAAATTACTTTATACCCAGCTGCTGTCATTTTTGATGTTACAACCTCGAGCTTAACTGTTCCATAATAACTGACTGCTCCCCATATCATGACACCTCCTTCACGACTATGATGGCGCTTTAAAAATCTTTTTTCTTTTCTTAAGTCGTGAAAATAAAAGTTGAACCCATCAGGGCCATCGAAATTAAACTTTTTTTTATCTGAAAAAAGCACGTGATACCATTCTTTTTTCCAACTCATGTGAACTTTTGAAAAATCTAATCGCAACATTTTCCGTCTCTCGTCAAGTGGTGGTTTTTTCTTAAGTTTCATTCGTTTAAGATGGCTTGAGTTGTTGATTACTCTTAAAACTGTTGAACAATTTGCGTTTACGCCGACTTTTTGTTTTATTTTTGCCACACAATCAGAAGAATTTGATGCACATCTTAAAATTCTTCGTCTTTCAGTTGCTTTTGTTGCTGTTTTCTTACCTCCCTTCATGTTTTTGCCGTATGCATCTTTATTTTTCAAGTAAGAATAAACTACAATAAAACTTCGACCAACTTTATCAGCTATTGCACGTCCAGTTAGGCCTTGATCTCTAAGTAAATCGATTTTAGCTTTTTCAACACTGTTAAGACACGTAGATCTACCCATTTTTCTTAAAATTTGAAATCAAGAATTAAATTTTACTGAAAACACTAAAATCGTTAATTTAAACTGTCAAGCACTCTAAAAAACTTATAAACAACGAAGAAAATGGCATTGTACCTATTCAGTTGACTAAAAAAAACCTCCTACTTTGCATATAAAACACTTTGCAAGTGGTTGAAGAAAAACTCACGGTTGTTTTTGGATAATTCTTTCGGAATTATCTGTTTAACATCTTAAGGGAATAGTTAGCATCAACAGATGTCATAATAAGCATCACTGTTTGGAAAAAATGGATAAAGTATATTAAAAAATGTGTGTGCGTATTCAGTTGACGAGGAGTTATTTTTTTAATGATATCCTAAATTTGAATCTCGTCTTTTAATTTTTCTTTCACATCAGGTTTTCGAAATATGCCTCTTAAAAATGGTAAAACCAACCAAAAATGGGTTTTTAAGACTAAGATAAGGCTCAACACATCTCTTAACATTAAATTGTAAGTTGATTTTCCAAAGTACAAATGTTTCTCTTCTAGATACAGTTTAAGCCATTTTAGTATCTTACTTAGTTTCTAAATATTTTCATTAGTAATGACAATGAGTCTTTTTTTTTTTACTTTGTATGAAGTTTTGAGAAAGCGTTTAATTTGATACTTTTATAGTTTTAAAAAATAGGTTTTTGAATTTCATTTTTAGGAATGATTTCGAACCAAACTTAAATTTTAACTATTTTTCCCAAGTTTTAAAAATACTAGTTTTCATCATTAATTTTTTATTTCTTAATATACTTCAAAAACAAGAACAAAACTTACTTTTAAACCTTTTTGCCTTTTCTGTTAAAACCCGTTTAAGCATTAATGGTTTAGCGTTTCTTACAGGTACTTTTTGAACTTATTTAATTAATGAATAAACTTAATAGGGAAAAATATCAATTGTTTTTAAGGGCACCGCTAGGAAGTTATGAGTGTGGGCCACATCACAATAAATAAGGTAGATCAAAAACTTGAACACACTAAGATTTCGAATACCTAAACAAAAATCTCGAATGAAAAAATCTGAATATTAAATTGTTATTAAAAGATTTTGTTTTTACTCTTATTAAAATAATTAATTATTAATTAAATTAATTAAAATTTAATTAATATTCAATAATTAAACTTAAGGAACATATAAGAATATTTTTAATTGTATAAACATATATGTAGGTATATACGAATTATAGAACCGAATAAACAACAATCAAAGGCAACAAAATTACAAGTTTGAGCTGTAGACAAGGCCCATTATATGCCCATAACATTTGTTTTTCTTTTTGTATGTACTCCCTCCAGATCCTAATTATTTTCTTCACTCTTATGAATTTTTTCAAAAAAAAGTATTAACTCGTTAGCCAAACATTTCAACTAACGTGTAAAGGCCTTTTTACTTAAACATCTTCTATGCCGCGAATCAACAACAAAACAATTAAAAAACATGGACTTAGATTTTGTGGAACCAATGCAGTTTTTGTGGAATTGAAATATTTTTTTTTTAGATTTTTCCATTCTAGATTTTTGTTTACAAAATTTTTGTATTCTGGATTTTTGTTTCTAGATTATGGATTTTGAGATTTCGAGGTAAACCCATCCGAATGCTGTTAAATACAAATTTTAATTAATAATAGTGCTATATTAAAATTTACTTCCTAACTGAAAAAATATCGATGCGTGTTCACAAATATCGAAATAAACTGAATACGTATAAATTCGAGACGCTTTCCAGCGTAGAGCCAACACTTTTAAAATAACTGGGGTCCTTACAAACCACACAATTTACCTGCCTATTTCTCTCTTCGTGCAACACTATTGAAAAAAATACTGCGAAAGTATGGGTTTTTAAATTGGAGGGGGTAGATTTTGGCGCCCCGTGGCGGCCATTTTGTTTTGGTGACATCTGCCAAATCTTTTGTTTAGTATTCAGTTGTTTATGCTAAATCATCATGGCAAGTTACACGATTGAACAGCACGTTCAAATGATAAAACTTTATTTTCAAAATGAGTGTTCGTTGAAGTAAACGTTGCGCGTATTGCGCCCATTTCACGGTAGACGTGGGAGCCTTTCACAGTCGACTCTTCAACGTTTGGTGGCCAAATTTGATACTACCGATTCAGTTAACAAGATCGGCCGAGAACATCGTCGCGGTCCGTGGAAGTGTACTTGGAAGTGACTTGGGCCTTCACCAGTACAAGATCTAACTGACCCAGCTCAATGTTCATGACCATAGACAACGTGTCGTTTGTTCGCTGATTGAGCTTCGAATCGTTTGGAAGAGGACCCCAATTTTAGCTGAAAATTGATGTTTAGTGACGCACATTTTTGGATGAATGGCTGTGTTAACAAACAAAATTGCCGTATATGGGACGACACTAACCCACGCGAGGTTCATCAGTTGATAATGCATCCTCAAAAAGTTACCGTTTGGTGTGGATTTTGGGCCGGTGGCGTAATTGGTCTGTACTTTTTTGAAAACGGCATTAGTGAGGAGGTCACCGTCAACTACCTAACGATGATAACTAATTTCTTATAGCCAAAATTGAACCATATGGACCTAGACGACATGTGGTTCCAGCAGGACAGCCGGCGGCGGCGTTACGTGCCACACCACAAACGTCACTACATCTACACACAACATCTACCCGCCCTTATTGGAAAACCCTATAGAATGCAATAAAATATTTGCAATAAATCGAGACTATAAAAACTCATTCCAAATACATTATTTAAACAATTTAAATTAGTATGCATGTGAACCAATTGGATTTGACAATTTGCATCGTCATAAGTTATTTAAAAAAAAGTAAAATCGTTCTCAAAGTAAAAAGCTTGGATTTAAATTTAAGCGCCTTCTTTTGTGTTCTCTACGAAACCTTTAAAAAGGTATGTACCTACTAGGGAATCATATTTTATCTATTTTAATCCATATTTATTGAAAAGGTAAATTTAAATGTAAATGTTGTTATACTTTGATATACTTCGGATGTTGCTCACCTCACTTTTATAAATACAAAAAAAAAAATAGTTCGACAGTCCCAAACTGAATTATCTATAAAAGACCAAATCTCATATTAAATATTTTAAATCTCCTGTCGTAATTTGGTTATAAGGATACACGGCAACAACGAACGACAACGAGTGACAAGCGACCGAACGCACGGGCCGGGCGTGTCATGAATAATTAGCTCAATTTATAACATATTCATGCCCAATTTCCAGACATTGCTTCGAGCATTATATCAGCCTCATGAATTTCTTTGTGTTCTGAAATTGTTTTTGCTTCTCCTTTTTTTTCAAGTTGAAAGCATTATAACGACATCCCCAAAATAAGTTCAATTTAGAGTGTGGAAAAACGGTTTTGAAAAAAGCAACAAGAATTGTTAACAAAAAATGATTACAAATAAATATAACAAAATTTGAAGACAGTGAACAGCCAAATTGTGGATTACACAATTCTATTGTGCCAAAGCTAAAGCATTGGTCTATTAAAGTTAGTTTGTCCTTATATTTGTCAATAGGCAATTTCGAGTAGTTAAGCACACAAAAAACCAAAAAAGACAACCATTTATATATTTTTAGGAATTTCTTCAACAAATATGATATCAAACAACCTTCATGTTGTGTTTTCATTCTTTCATTTTTTCATTTTTGGAACAAGTTATGAACAGATTTGATATTTATCTTTTTGTCCTAGCCCCTAAAAGAGAAAAAAAAAAAAAACACCATAAGGACTAACAACTCCACCGCATTTATTCTACAGCGTTGTCGTTTATGTGTGTATCTATGTAGTAAAGCCTAACTATATGACCATAATAACAGGCCAGGCTATTAGGCCCCAGAGAATATCGTCAGCAAAGTTAAGAAGTGGCCCGAAGTGGTATTCATGGGATTGTATTATAGCCCTGACACTCATATAAGGATTGTGTTTCCGTTTAGCCTCCCGATTACATTGTTCCGAGGGGTTTATTGCTTTAACTCAAGGGGTGTAACTATAAATGTTTAGAGACTTCCATTTCCATAGCTTAAGAGACACATGAAAAAGGAGGTCGCAGGAAACACGCAAAAATTGGACAACAATAAATCTGATAACCAAATATGTCTAATACACAAATAACACACATTAACCTTTTTCTCTGGATGTTTTGTGTTCTATATACCGTACGTAGCGTCGTCGTCCTCGTCGTCGTCGTCGTTGTAGGTAGTTAGGTGTATTGTACCTTTTTCTGTAAAAATTGGGTTTTCTTTTTATGACGAAGCAGTTATGCTTGCCTTTTTTGTGACGGCAATGCCTAACAGTTTACAGAGATTTCCACAACAATCTACTCGACGGATTTATGTATGTTTGAAGAAAAAAGGAAGAGAAGTGAAAAGTTTACAGAGGACACTTACCTACAAAACGTTAGGCATTAGGCAATCTAAAATTTAGGTGACCCATAAAAAAGAAGGATATGTGCCAGTTCCTCAGCCTATGGTACTATGATGCTGAAGCGATGTTGATGGGAATCTTTTGTGTCCTCTCCATGAAATGATATTAATCTTTTTCTTACATAACCTTCCTTGGACTTTATGATACGTTAACGTACGAACAGCTACAGGACGATTCAATTCACATATTTTGTTAACTTTTAATCATGTTTGGTTTTTTCGTTACTTGAAAACAATAATTTTTAATTTTGGTTTTAATCTTTCTCAATGTTTAATTACAGTAATTTGTACTCAATGGAATTTTAATTGTGTTTTCGATTCCTCGTTGTGTCCTTTTTATTTTTGTTGGTTGAACGGATATAATTGGAAGAGTAATAATTTATTTTCAATCTTCTTGGCTGGCATATTGTACAAGTGAAGCGGGACGGGATTGTGAAGAGATGACGAACAGAATAGTAATTATTATTGTACAATGTTACAATAATGCGGTGTATGAATTGAATGGAGTTCCAATTCTAAAAGGAAAATAATGAAAATTATGGAATATTTAAGAAGACGAATTGAATTTTGTAAGCTTTGTTTCTTATTGAATGCTTAATTATTTATTTATTTCCTTCTGTTCAAGGATATTGCGTTACAAACATTATTAAAGTCCAAGAAAATTATTTAAAAAAATGGCCTTACTTCGAAAGAAAAACCTCGCACTGATGAATTTTGGTAGTGTGCTCTATTTATACGTCCTTAATACTTATTAAATATGAGTAACCAACAAAATTAACCGCTGAGAGCGCTGAAGAATTACGGTCAATTAATTTTTTCATCGAAAGAGGATTGGGAGACTTGGACTTTTTGTAAAAACCTTTAACGCTATTGATAATATTAAGAAAAAGCATTGCAGCATAAGTGTCGGCAAAAGTATTATTTGATATTTCAAAAAAGTTTAGTTAGAATAGTTAGATAAGGAACTATAGAAGGAAATGCAAGAAAACGAAAGGAATTAGAGAAAAGGGGAATGGGATGCGACCCACACTGATAAGTTCCCATCCCGTCTGTCGATTTGTTTTACTTAAAAGTTTGTAGGTTTTCGTGTTTTGTTAAAAAAGTTGTCAGTTGAATTGTTCTTAAAAATTTAAAAATTACCAACAATATTTTGCATTATATGCAAATAGTATGATTTCGAAATGATTTTTTTTTTGCTGGCGAGATTTTTACCAATTTTAGTAGGATTTCTTAAAAGTTTTCATTTATTATATAAACAAATACAAATTGGAAGAATGAAATGAATTTGAAGTCAATATATTCTATTGGTCACGAGATATCGAGAACCGAACATCAATTTTTACCAAATTTGAGTACTATGTATTGTAGATTTTGTTTTTGCATAAAAAAACGGATTTTGATAAAAAACAATAATGAATGTCGAAAACAATATTTTCTGTGAGATAAAAATAGTTTGAAGCCAATATTTTTAAATTCTTAAAAGATATTTGAATCGAAAGTAAATTTTTAGCAATTTTAGTATTGTTTTTTTGTAGGTTTTTATTTTTTATAAAAAAACGTCAATTCAATTTTTTCAAAATTTTACGGAATATTGAAAACAATATTTCCTTTAAGCCACAATTAATTTAAAGCCATAATCTCAAATTTTTGTAAAGATATTTGAGTCAAAAATAAATTTTTAAGAACTTTCATCCATTTTTTTTTAGGTTTTTATTTTTTGTAAAAAAAAAATGTCAATTCGATTTTTCTCAACATTTTACTGAATGTTGACAACAATATTTTTTAAAAGATTAATTTAGTTTAAAGCTAATATCTTAAGGTCTTGAAAAGATATTTGAGCCGAAAATCAATTTTTACCAACTTTAAGTAATGTTTTGTTTAGGTTTTTATTTTTTATAAAAAAAACTCTCAACATTTTACCAGATGTTAAAAACGTTATTTTTCATTGCACAAAATTGTTTTTGAGATAAAATAATTTTTTTTTCGTAAATTTTTCGATGTGACAAATATTTTTTTTCAGTTTTTTTTTTTATTTATAAAAAAACATTAATATTTGATTTTTTTTCAAAAATATATTTGTTTGGTATCACGTTACAATATATAATATAATATAATAATATTGGTTTGTGAGATGGCTTAACAAAATTTCACGCAATTTTTTTGAGAGTCCTTTCTTCATGCGTATAAGCGTACAAACGTATGTACACAAGCACGCACAGACATCTCTCTAAAAATCTATTATTTCGACTCTAGGGACCTTGAAACGTCAAGAAATATCAAAATTTTCAATTCGACAAATCGGACCGATTACAATAACTTCCTATGGGAAGTTAATAAAGGGTGGTTAAGACGTGATGTTGAATGTGAACCGAACCTATACGTTAAGTTTTGTCTGCATTTCATTTGACATTTTTCAATTCCAGACTAACTCAGTTTGCACTATGGAAAGATACATAATCGAGCAAAGCGTTAAAGTTATTAAGACTCATTATGAAAATGGGTATTAAAATCAAAATGCATATCGTGCACTTTGTGATTTTTTTCGGTCAATTTATTCGTCGAAATGTGCGTACATTTGGAAAAATCGTGCAAAGATTTGTACTTACCGGGTCTGTGGGAGATGTGAAAACACCAATGCATGCTCGTACAGCTCTTACTGCAGAGCCGTCCACCTCAAATCGTTGTCGTGCCCAATAATTGCACCTCTCACGCTCGTCGTTGATGAACATTATGCATAAAGACTTGCATTCACACGCTTACAAGGTGCAATTGACTCAAGAACTCAGACCTCTTGACCATTTCAAGCGTCGTCAATAGTCAGATTGGTGACAAGAAATGGCAACAGTGGATGATCAATGTTTGAAGAAAATCATCTTTTTACCTCAGGGGATTTGTCAGTAAGCAGAATTGCGGCATTTGGGCGAATGATAATCTAAGAGTGATTGTTGAAAAACCAACGCACCCACAAAGAGTGACTATTTGGTGTGGTTTAAGGGCTGGCGGCTTCATCGGGTCGTATTTTTTCAAAAATGAGGCAGGTCAGGCAGTTATCATGTGAATGGTGTTCGCTATCGTGATATAATGACAAACTTTTTATGGCCCGAATTGGAAGGTATGTGATTTCAACAGGACGGTGCTACACAGGTAACCAAGCAATGGCACTCTTATGCGACAAATCAATGGCCGTGTTATCTCACGTGGTGGCGATGTCAATTGGCCGCCAAGATCATGTGGTTTGACACCGTTGGACTTCTTTCTTTAAGGGTATTTGAAAGAAAAGGCGTACTTCGATAAGCCAGCAACAATTCAATAGGTAAAGGATGAAATAATTCGGCACATTAAAGGCAGAGAACCTTATTATGCCTCAGGGTCATCGAAAATTTAGACCACCAGATGGAGGTGTGCCGCCGAGTTCGCGAAATTTTGTTCCATACATATAATTGAACCATACCAATATTATCATATTTAAAAGGAAATGACACAAATTTGTATTCAAAATTATCATCGACAATTAAAATTTAACCAGCCTTATTAGCTATCACAGTAGAATCAAAGTGTTTGTGTCGTTTCGTCGATAGTTGCATTGATTACAAGTTGTTTTAAGAATATACTTTGTTAAACAAATAAACTATGTAAAAAAAGAATTTATAGACTATTTATTGGGATAAAATTGTGTTTTAATTTTCTCAACATCCCTTAAATATTTTGCTTAACTCCAAATTCAGGATACTTCTGGAAGTTTTTATGACGTTAAGTTCTCCGTCCCATAGTTCACCATTATATGTTGAAATATTTTTTCATAAGGTAATTTATAAATGTGCCTAAAGTAGGTATTGAAGATATTGTTTTTTTTTTTTTAATGTATTATAATCAACAAAACAAACAAATCTCTCTTGCACCCTTATTTGCCCAAAAACCAGAAACCATACGACCTAGAAATTTGATCACAATCAAAATAACATTTAAAAATTGATATACATACTTAATTTATTTATTAAATTTTATCAGTCAAAGTTTCATGAAACACACACAACGAACCTCAAAGTCAATGTCAAGAATTTCCATAAAAATATACATACACACATAAAATATCATCAAAAAACACTTTTCATGCATATAGCCTGCTCAAGCTCAACAATCAAGTTTTAATCTTTAATCTCGTCACTTAATTGTGATAAAACCTCAAGAAGGCAATCATGCCTCAGGTTAATCTCTGTGCGATGCGAGAGAGCGATCGATGGTTATTTTAGTCTATTCTATCGCATAAACACAAACATAATGTTGTTGTTTCACAAAGAAAACACGTGTAATATCGAGAAGTTTATTTACCAAACAACTTGAGAACATGCGTCTACATTGTCTCATCGTCAGTCGTATACCGATGAAATGACTAATAAATGAAGTATCACGCGGAAGGTTGCCTCATCCAAAAAAGGTTTAAGGACCTGTCAAGGACTTCATCAGATAAGATTCTTATTCACCAACGAGTATGTAAGTATGTAAAATTTTCATGTCAGACACATACGACTACGACTCGACGGCTTCGTCAACGAAGGACCCCTTCGAAAAGTTCATTTTAAAATTTTGAACAATTAATTATTTAATGACCCTTAAAGTATACGAAAATGAATTTCTAACTGTGATTTTAAGTTTTGCGTGTCTTTTGGCAATGAATTTTCTTTTTTGTTTTCACCCTATCATCAGGCTTATAACACGGTTAACGGTGTACCTTTAAGTTTGGAAATCAGATACAAAGACCTAGTGCAATTAGTGTACACGAAAGTTGTGGCGCGTTATAAACCAAGCATAGAAATTTTCCAGTTAGTGGAAAATGGTTTAATCTGCCTGAGTCTACACATACATACATACATACATATACTATGTATACACCTCTATATCTATACTTGGATAGACAAACCAGCCTGCTCACAATCTTGTCAAGGCTTAAATTATGTATGTTTTATGTTAAAACGATTACAATTGAAAAGAATGAAGATAAGTCTTTTGCGTGGAGGGTTTTATGACAGAGAATGATTAAAGAGGATAATTTGTTACTTTTTGAGGACATTTTTATGACATAAAAATATATATGTACATATAAAAAGGACGTATGAAATATATATATCAACATAGTTTAATGAAGAAGGACAATGGCTGTAGATGGAAAGTAATGTAGATGTTTTAAAGCGTTTTTAGCATATTTTGAATCTGTTATTAAGGACGTTTTGACAATATTTATTCACTCCATCAATTAAAAATTCTGTGGAGCCTATACCCGCACTTAAATCTTTCAACTGCATAAGCAAAATGAAGAAGATTGATTTCCAAATAAAAAAAAAAATATCAACATCACCTCAAATACAAGATGTTTCATTTCTCATTACCAACCACAAAATCAGGTTAAATGTACTATACATAGGCTTTTATTTGGTAAATGTAGCTTGGTAAGTACATATCTACAGTTATGGTCAAAATAATAAGAACAACGCACTTAAATTTTAGTAGATAATATTTTCGTAAGTACTTTTGATAGGCATACAATACAAAATAAAAAGTTATATTTCTTCAATGCAGTTTTAACGTTGAAAGTTTTAGTGACTTTTAGGACATTTTCAAGAAAAGTATCCGATGTTTTTTTTTTGAGAATTGAGAAGAACATATGTATATTTCATAATTTTTTCAAGTAACTTCTGCACTGCCAAAAAACCCCTCAATTTGTATTCAATCAAAAATATTTTACCTCATCGTAGAGTAAATATACTTTCGAGAACTCAGTTCAAAATCAAGGACTACCGCAGGGCCGAAGCTACCATATGTGCGAAATGTGCGGCGTACAAGTGCGCCAACCACCTAGGGGCGGAAAATTAAGAGATCGATCTAATTTAATTCATAGAGCATGCTCTAAGTCTACGAAAAAAGACAATTGTTTTCTTTAACCTAATCTAACGTGTTTACAATCTACTAAGAATCTGTATATTTTGTTCAACATTACTAATTTTATCGATTAAAAACGTAAACAAACCACCTTAATAACGGAAAAGAACAGCAAAAATACACAGTTGAGAAATGGCGCCGATGAAATTAGAACAAATATGTTTTGTGTCTCTAAGTAAAGTATTCACTAAGTGCTCATAGCTTTATGAGCGCTCATAACGGCTCTAAAACTGTCAAACGACATGTAAACAAAATATTTATGAGCGATGATTACGGCAACAAACATTTATGTTTATTATAAAACAAGGGCTCAACAATTTAAATAATTTCAGCAAAATGATGCAAAATCCAACAATCAATACTCAAATTTGTGTTAATCTTTTAGATAAATTAATACTTATGTAAGTTCAGCAAATATCGCACAGATGAGCACAAAAAAAAATATTGGAAGAAGCCGCTAATATGGCTCAACTTCTTAACGTAGAAACAAATTTCCCCCCACTTAGCTTGATCCTTTCAAGAAAAAAACCGAAACAATTTGAATATGAACACATTGATTAAGCCTTAAATAATCCCAAAATTAAATATAAAGTAGATTTTTTTTTCGAATCTTGGATCAAACTCTTACTTCCTTAAACGACAGGTTTGAGGAGGTAAAATTTTTTGCAGATGTGTTTGGCATTTTTAAGCGATCTTTTGTTTGATTACAGGGACGATTATTTAATAAAAAACTTTAAACACTTAAATTTGAAGCTGAAAGATGTTAATAGTCGGCAATCGGACATCGACGATTTATTATTCAACGATTTATTCAACGAAATTATAGCTTTGAAATTTCATTTTTCAGAAAAAATGGCACATGACCCGTAGACCCTGCTGCAATATTTATTTATTTATTTATTTATTAACTCTAACAAGTACATTTGACTTTCATAGAATATCTTATAAGCTAAACTTAAATCTAATTAATTATATATTATTTACAAGTAGAGTCTTACATTCATTTCGACTTAAATGGAAATCTAATAAATCCTCAAATTGATTGAAACAGGAAGCAGCATTGCATATAGGATTATTCAAACCGTAATTAGTATTGTGTCTTGGGATATAAAAGAAGTCGCTTTCTCTAGGTCGTAGGAAACGCGCAGGAGCATAGATATTAAATAAAGACAGCAACTTAGGGCTATCAATGTGGTTACACAGAATGTCCCTGGCAAACATTGCGAAATAATAATCTCGTCTGTTTTGGAGTGGCTTTAATTGAATTAATTGGCATCTTATATTATAGCTAGGCATATCAGAATGCAAGTAAGTTCTACGCAAAGCAAATTTTGTAAATCTTTTTTGAATACGTTCCAGCCGTAATGATCCTTTGTTGTAGTAGGGTGACCATATTGTACAGCAATATTCAAGATTAGACCGAACTAAGGATACGAACAGAGTCTTTAACGTGTAAGGGTCGCTAAATTCCTTAGAATTTCTAAATATAAAACCAAGCATAGCATTCGATTTTGAGATCAAAAAGTCCATATGCAAGGCGAAACTCAACTGAGAGTTAAAAATAACCCCCAAATCCTTTTGCACCGTAACGCGATTAAGATCACTCTGAGAGATGTTATATGCAAACAAAATTGGATTTCTAGCTCGAGTAAATGACATCACAGAACATTTACGAATATTTAAATACAAGCTATTTAAATCACACCAATTTGTAAGCCTGTCAATATCAAGTTGAAGTTGTGTACAATCAGACACAGTTTTAATTTGTCTAAAAATCTTAAAATCATCCGCAAAAAGTAATCCACTTGAATTTAAAATAAAATTTGGCAAATCATTAATAAATAAAAGAAACAAAAGAGGACCTAGATGGCTTCCTTGTGGAACTCCCGAATGATTGAAAATCGTTTTCGAAAAATGCGAACCTAATTTCACATATTGCTTACGGTTTTTTAAGTAACTCATTACCCAACTCAGTAAAGTAGCGTGGAAACCCAAGCCCAATAATTTACGCTCTAAAATATGAAACTGAACACGATCGAAGGCTTTAGCAAAGTCTGTGTAGATAGCGTCCACTTGAAAGCGTCGTTCCATATTGTAAAGACAGAAGTTGGTAAAAATTGCCAAATTTGTTACCGTAGACCTACCACTTACAAACCCATGTTGATCCTCGGATATAAGAGACCGAGTGACAGAATAGAGTTTTCGCTTGACTATAGCTTCGAATACTTTAGGGACCAATTGTAGTTTCGCAATAGGCCTATAATTTTCAATATTTTGCTTAGAACCAGACTTATGAATTGGGGTGACAAATGAGTACTTCCAGCAATCCAAAAATACACCTGTAGACAGCGAAAGATTAAAGATTATATGAAACGGGATTACTAGATTATATCTACAATTTTTAACAAAAATAGCTGGAATGTTGTCAGGTGGAAGAGTAGGAGAGCCATCAAGAGATGATAGTTCAGATAAAATATCATTTTTAGAGACATAAAGATTTCCCAAATTTACAGACGAGACATCACGAATTGGTTCAAAAGCAGATTCTGGCTCAGCAACGTAGTTAGATTGAAAAAAGTTCGCAAACATGTTACAAATATTTTTTAAATCGCTGCTCAGAACATCATTGTATTTCATAGATAGAGGAATACCGAGCGATTTCCTTTTTGTATTCAGAAAAGTCCAAAAAGCCTTAGAATTCCTCTTAATTTTGGATTCTACAGATAAAATATGCTGACGATAAAGAAATCTTTTTAAAAATTCATATTCTTTTCTCAGTCGACAAAATGTTATATGATGTGATGAATCATTTAAACTTTTCTTATACATTCGTTTCATTTCACCTTTTAAGTTGGCCAATCTTTTATTAAACCATACAGGCTTATTTGAGCTCACCACTCTTTTGAGAGGTACACACTTAGAGAAAACGTCTTCTATTATATTCATAAACAAGGCAAACATATCATTCAAATCAGATGATCCCGATAAACTTAATTCCCAATCAATCAAGGATAAATAATAATTAATATAGCTATAATCTGCTTTCAAAAAATCATAAATATAATCATATTGATTAGAATCTTCAGAATAACAATTTAAAAAAGAAATATCAAAAGAGATGAGCAACGCTTTATGATGAATACTATTATTTGACAATAAAAAAGTATCTTCAGTTACAGTTAAAATTAAGTCTTCATATGTATATACTAAGTCTAAAATACGGCCAATACTATTACGGATTCCATTGAACTGAACAAAACTCATAGTGAGCATAGAATCAATCGTTTCTACTTCAAAATCAGTTAAGGCATTACACGGAATCAAACATTTATCATCATTAGAGTAAATCCATTTGACGTTACTTAAATTAAAGTCACCCAACACTAATATAAAAGAATTTAAATCTAAACTGTCAGCAATGATTTTTATGTTAGAAATATGTGCTAAATAAATACTTATATCGGAATAAGGCGGTATATATGACAAGATATAATATATTTTAACAGTGCCTCCATCTCTAGAACGACTATAATCGACGCATACACAAATTTGTTCAATCAAACCTGAAGAATTATCAAGATCTACCCAACTACTCCTGAATGAAGATTTAATTGCCAGCAGAACTCCACCTCCCCTTGATAAACCTGTGGTAATTGAACAGCGATCTTTTCTATAGACGACATAGCTGGCGTCAAACAGTTCAGTATTACTTATACTATCACACAGCCAAGTTTCAGTCAGAGCAATTACTGCATACGAATTATCCGTCACTGCATTATAGAACTCTATTGTTTTTGTCCGAAGACCTCCAGAATTTTGATAGTAAATAGAAGTACTGAAATCATTATTAGCATTATCAGCAACATCAACAAAATCACCATCAATAGCAACAACAACATCGGCAGCAGCTTCATAAATATAATCATCAGCAGCAACACCATTGGCAACATCATCAGCAACAAAATATATATTTTCCGTAATGATTTAATGTCAAAGTTTCCAAAACTGGCAGTCGCAGTTCGAATTTTTCGTTCAATGCCGGTCTCTGTTGCATGGGGTGAAAGATGATTTTCAAAATTTGAAATAATACAAAATTATTTAAGGTCCACTATGTGCCAACAAAGACTCACTAATTTAGCAATAGTCTCAATAGAACATACTATCTTAGAACGGTTCGATACCAAGCAAATCATAGAAGACTTTGCTTCTATTAAAGTGAGAAGGGTTCAGTTCAACTAGCATAAAATAATGCGAATGCATTAAGGATACTCTGTACCTTATATGTATGAACATTTCTGTAATAATTATTATTAATTTTTTTGCAATATTAAATATAAAACCTATATTTATTTATACACATAAGCTATAATATATAACTTATTTTTATGCTATTAATTTGTTTAAAATAAATGTAAATTAATTTTGTAAAGGAGAATATGCATTATTGCTTATTTTGTTGGTTTAGATCCTCGAGAAAGATAAAATTGAGATTGGGTTTGAAAAAGATAAAGTTGGAATTGGATTTAATATTTGGATTTGCAAGAGTGTGTAACACAAACACCACAAAACATAGGGCGGCATTTTGGGCTCTGGCACTCGGGCGCTAAAACACCCAGCGGCGGCCCTGGTCTATCGGATAATTTCTCTTTGAGTTTGTATTGTTAAAACCATAGCTTCTTTAATTTTACTCTAAAAGGATATATTTTCATATACCTATAATATTTTTTAAATTAACAATACAAATTGGATTCATTTTACTATACATACTGCCACCTTTAAGTTTTAACATTTTATGAATTTCGAATATTAGGGGACAAAGAAAAATGTCCATGCATGATCATTAAGTTGTACATTTTTTCGAAATGAGTTTGCTTCTTGGCGTCTTTTTGGACAATAGTACATTCCTTACATATCGGGTGTTAAAGTCAGTCTTCTTCAAGAAACGAAGAACAGTTATAGAGCTTTGCATGCCAAAATGAATGAAGTTACACTTTCCCTATAACAGTCGTTATATGTGGAAATCTTCTAATTTCTTCGGATTTATCCATTTAAATTTTAAACAACAATCTTTGCTGATTTTTTGTTTTATTTCAGCGTTTTAACTTATCAATTATTATAAAATGCTAAAAAGGATTTATTGGTCTTAAATTTCGAAATCAGTCAAATTTTTATCAAGTTTTTATATTGTTTTGACCAGCTTAATATTGTAAGTCACTTTAAACTAAGTGCAGTGTGTGGTTCATAAAATTCGTCTGCGTACTCATAAAATTCTCAATTGAATAACATAAAATAACTTTTTTACGAGATTTTATCATAACTTAATAACTCTTAAGTGCAATTAACATTTTTAATCATAAAAAACGACTGTTACTATTATTTTGGCAATAGCTGTATGCCTTTTGGTTTGGTTCATTTTCTATATATGAAAGTTCAAAAAAGGGCTGAAAATAATTACCTCTACACTGTTTTTGATGGTGATTGATTGTTTTTTGTATACGGTATGAGTATTACATATATATACAATATCTACATACTTCCTTTCTCATCAGGCTTAATTAGTGAGCAAAATATTCGCAAGAAACCATTAATATCTTCTTCTTCCTTAATCACTCGAGTGGAACTTGTGAAAGGTATACTCTTAGGTAGGTACCTAAGTACATACATATACAATATCTGGTATCAATCTGTTTTCTTTTTTGAGTGGGGAAACGTTTAAGATACATAACGTAGTTAACAATGTATAAACGAAAAGAAATATTGACATGGGAGTATAATCGCTTTTTAAAAGAGAAGACAATCTTAATAGCACTTAAGCGGTTTGAGATACTTTTAATCATAGGCTATCAGGTATATTCACGTTGGGACTTGGATTTTTCTTCGAGAAAATGCTATAAAATTTAATGTATATTTGATTGAGTACACAGTTTTTAAATTTGTATTTCTACAAAGTAAAAAAAGCTTAAATATATACATATTTTATATTTTGTTTAAAAGATAAAAGCTTTTAAATATATCATTATAGTTTTTCAGAAATTTAATTTTTAACTTGCAATTTAAAAAAAAAATAAGAAGGATTGATTGATAAGTAAAGTTTTCAATAATTTTGCCGTCATGTATACAAATATTTAAATAGGAAATTAAATTTTGATAAGTTGAGTATTTAATACATTTACTTGTGTTTTTTTTTGCTTTTACCAAAACAACTTCAAACGTTTTTAATTTACTAAGTATGCAAAGACGTTTTTAGGTCGGTTTAATCGTTATTGTGTTTTTATTTTTATTTACCAAATATGGTCAAAAATCTTGAGTCAATATAAGAAATCTAAATGTAAGAAAAGTTTTGTGGTCAAATATCTTAAGTTGATATAAGCAATTTTACTTGTTTGATTAATATCAAACATAAAAACAACTTAAAATTTGATATAAAAAATAAATAAATAAAATAAATTGATATATAAAATAAATTGATACATGAGATGAATCATCATCTCCTTACCTATGAATGAAACTTAAGTTATTTTACAAAAGGTTATAACCCTTTTTTGTTTTAAAATATTTATTGAACAGGGTAAAAAAGAAAATAATTTGCACACAGAATGCATACAAAAAAGGATAAATAGCTAAAACAACTGAAGTCTGCTTAAGACCATTTACCTTTTGAGCACGTTAATCGAGTATAGATTTGTAAAACCATTACAAATATGTATCAAAAAACTGTTTTATTTATTTTCATATCTTTCAAGAGCCTTTTTTCAATCTTAAAATTAGGAATTTAAAAAAAACTGAGGTGATAAAATAATTCTAAGCCGGATTTAAAAAATGTCATCAATAAAAATTGAGAAAAGTATAATTTGGTTGCATCTACAAAACCTTGTTCAACAGTGTATAATCTTCATGATATTCTCACCGTAAGAAAATATCATCCAAGCACTACCAGAGAAATGGTGTCAGTAGACGCACCAATTCTGGAAATTGGGGATTTTGACATTTCCTGTTTTTCTTTTTGGAGATAAAGGCCAGTAAGATAACATTTTTTTTAAGATTTTAAAAAATGGTGGTTTTATTTTTTGGATCCCATAGTTTAATCGGTTGGAGCTTTTTTGTTGCATGTAAATATAGTAGTAGAAAAAAACAAATATGTAACGATATCGTGACAAACGCAAGATTTTAAACAAAAAAAAAAAACACTTAAATACAAATTTGAACACTTTTTACAAACAATTAAAATTTGGATGCTTTTTTTTAGGAATTGGTTTGTTGAAATAAAGTACTTTTTTTTAAATAAAAACAAATTTGAAGAATCCAATTTTGAATTTCGATAAATTATATAACAATAATAACAAATACGAAATATGTTTTCAATATATGTGTGCACTTTTTACGACGTAATTCCACGTTAATGTTTATTGTAGTAGATGATAGAATCGCAAGTGAAAACTTGGAAATGTGTGAGCTAATTTTCATTGCATTTTTCCATATTTTTGTTAAAACAATTTGAACAATCTGCAATAACTTGCGAAAATAAGAATTAAAAAAAATAAATCTAGGTCAAAAAAGGTCTGACCTTCATGAAGCAAAGTAAAAGGTAAGTTAAAAGTAAAGTAAAGACTAGTGAAAGAAGTTTTTTACATAAAAGCTCAATTTTGTTTTGATATCAATTTAAACTTTAATAAAAATTATATGAAAATCATATTCTTATTGTTCTTCTTTAATTTAAAAATTACATTTTGTAACATATACATAAGTTAAACATACATTTTTATTTATATTAAAAGAGACTGGGGACATCATTATTAAACAAGCTTCACAAAGTCATCGAAAATCTCACGGGAGCATACTAATTTAGTTAGGTTTTTTTTGTTGAACATTTTCGTTTTTAGGCTGGAACCGGACAAATAGAACATGTACAACAAAATAACGTTTAGAAGTTGCAACGGTTTCAAAAAATTTCAGACGCTTCTTTCTTAATTTAGTAAGTGGCTTCCATTAAGTAAGTGGTTGTTCTTCTTTAAAAAAAAGAGCGACACATAATAAAATATTGCGATAAGAAATTGTCGAAATTTTGAAAATTTCCGTTTTTGGACACAACTTCTTAATTGTTATCTTTTAATAAAAATTTTGTCTGAGACGTTGTTTTAGACAATATTTATGTCTACAAGTCTACTTTCTTTTTACGAAAAATACTGGTGTTTGTCAAATGTGACCAACACCCCCAAAATAAATGTGTTTTATTTCTTGTAAATGACGAAATTTTCGATAGAAAGTTTATATATATTTTTATATCAAACAATTTGTTTGTAAAAAAGTAAGTTCTGTTTCATATAACCAACATATAATTAATACAAAATATGACAATTTTTACATATTACCATAATCCCACTATTTGACCTTTAATTCGCCAAGTTTAAATATTTAAAGGTTTAATTTTGACACATAAAAATAAATAAATTAGGTGGCGCAACAGTCCGTAAAGAACCAGAGCCTAGTAACTTACAACTCTCAACCATTCCTGTGTGCGAGTAATTTTGCAGGGATGGAGGGGACCTACAGTTTATATGCCGAATCCGAACGGCTAATTTTGAGAAAGCACTTTTCATGACAAGAATTACTTTTGGAGATTTTGTCAATTCCTCGCCAGAGCAGTGCCCGAGAAGAAATCTTTAGGTGTCACAGGCAGAGATCGAACCCAAGACATCTGGCATGACAGTCCAAAGCACTAACCATCACGCCACGGGTACTACAAAGGTCTTATTTTGGTACTTAATGATTTTTTAAACATTTTTAGTAGCCTACACTTAAAGAACCTACGATTCAGAATCACTGTATAGAACGTATTATAAAACACACTCAATCTATGAACTTGAACAAAAAGGAAGTACAAGAATTGTGAAATATTTTGATCATTTTAAAATCATGATTAAACATACCAACATACCATACATTTTTTAATTTGTTCTAAAATAAATTTGAGGTCCAAAAATTTGAATGTTAAATAACAAAATTCAAATATTAAAAATACAAAAAAAACGTATACGCCTTAGTATACCATATAAACTATTTTTCTTATATGAAGTGACCATTATTACCAATAAAAGTTTGAGCAGATTATTTATATGGGAATTATTTTGCTTACTTATATATATATAAAACTTTAATAACTTATTATCCTCACATGGGATTTTTAGGGTTAGGTTATAGTGGCTGTCCAAGATGGAAACGGACACACTTAGGCCAGTTTAATGGCCCATTGTGATACCACATGAATATTGAGGCTTCTTCCTAAGCTCAATGGAACCAATTTGAGTCCCTTACGAAACGTGAGAGGCTGATTATGCCCCTTACGATATGATTTAGATAGTTTAGATCATTAAAGAAGAATTCTCCTAGATAATTCTTGCGTTTTCGAGCCAGAGCAGGGCATGTGCAGAGAAGATGAAGAACTGTTTCTTCCTCTTCCTCGTGCCAGTACGTGCCAAACGTGGTAGGATGGGCTGTACTGTACCATTAATGGCGAGTTCATCTGCCTTACAGTTACCTGGAATGTCTCTATGGCCCGGCACCCAGCAAAGGTGAATATTAAACTGTTGTGCCATCTCCATTAGAGATTATCGACAGTTATGGACTGTTATAGAGTTTGTAGAGACAGAGTCTAGAGATTTGATAGCCGCCTGACTATATGAGAAAATACGGATATGAGATGTTGATATCCCGTTTTCTTTTTTTAGCCAGGACAAGACTTCTTTTATCGCCAAAAGTTCCACCTGGAACACGCTACAATGATTGGGAAATTGGAATGAGAGACTTAATTTCAGTCGTTCAGAGTACACACCTTCACCAACCCATTCTTTAGTTTTTGAACCATCTGTATAAAAATGGATTAACTCATCTCCCAGAAAGATCTCTGGAGGTATAGAAATCTGGAAATTTCTGTCGAATTGCAGTTAGGGGATGGTGTAGTCTGTGTGCTTTGGAATTGATTCTAAATACCTAAGAATTAGGAAGTGGCCAATGTTGTTGTAAATCCACTAAGACGAAGCTTTGAGGCGAATAGCACATAGCAGAGCTTGCAGCTATATGTTTGCTAAATATGTCAAGAGGTGTTAGGTAGAGTAAGGTGTCCAGTGCCGCAGATGGGGTCGTGCGAAGCGAAGCTTATACATAGGCAAGCTGAACGTTGGACTTTATTTAATTTATCCCGGTTTATACCTTTTTCTAAAGCAGTCCACCATACTGCCACACCGTACATTAAAATCGGTCTGATTACCGATGTGTATAGCCAATGCGTGATTCTGGGTTGTAAGCCCCATTTATTACCGATGGATTTTTTGCAAGAAAAGAGAGCTACAGTACCTTTTTTGACTCTTTCCTGTACGTTGGGATTTTTAGGGACTTTTGTCAATTGTCCTCAGTGTCTGAACCAATTTTCATCAATATGCGAACTATTCCGAAGTTTGACGAATTTTATGCTTATTTTAATTACACTTTAGAGAGAAAAATAATAAATTGTTTTAATTTACGTAACTTTGAACAATTTTAAAATTTGGTCAACAAAAATATTAAACATAAAAAGAATATTTAAGCTGATACTAAGGTGAGCAGTCAAGTTATCTGTGAAAATGAAAACAATTAAAAATTACAAAAAATTGGGTTGTGATGTATAAACGTTATTTCTAAAGACGTTTACAGTGCACACCATTGACTAGATATATAAGACATCAATAATTACCTTCACTTGACTTACCAAAAGCCTATCAGACCGCGAATATTGCGTTATGTTCAGAGAAGACGGACGCATCAAATCGTAAAATGTTGTACATGGCAATTACAAACTAATAATTATTATGGACTTCATGTTTTTCTTTTCATAATTTTCTTTTTCAGCCAACGCACAAAACAGGAACTTGACATAATTTAAATTTCAAAACCCTCCCTCCTCCCTACTGCTGTTCATAGCCAAGGTTATTACACTCCATTATATTATATTTTTTTGTTTTCTCCTTCCAGTTAAATTCTTTACTCCAAAAATTATATTCTCTCCCCACTCTTGACACAAATTTAAGACCAAAAATGTACCAAAGCGAAAAAAAAATTCAAATTGGCGGAAATACTGAAAAGTGCGGATATCCTACCTTTTTTCCAATTAAGTTCCTGTCTTCGCGTCTTATATTTTTCTTTTTTTTCTTTGTTGGTTGGTGTAAAATTTTACTTTGATAAAACACTCATGTACCTGCCACGAAACCAGATGGCCTTGTGGTAACGGCTCCCACATTAAAGTCAATTAAGGCTCAAAAACATGACTATACAGTATACAACACCGTCAAAGAACGTGTGGTGTAGGTACAAAAATAAGAATCATTGGTTTGGTGCTGCTTACTTCAAAAACAACAACAACACAAAATATAACACATGTCTGAGGTACCTTAACCTACTGTTTCCCTCTCCCCATCTTATAATTGACAGAATAAATACGCAATATATTACATCAGCTGTATCCTTAAAAAGGCAGGTAGGTACTCCAAGCGGCCGGAGCGGCGCTCCTCCAACAAGATAAATATAAATATGAATATATAGCCACATGAATGACTTCTAGAAACAACATCCTTCCGTTAAAAAAAAAAAAAAAAACGCCTTCAGGCAAAGAACCACTAACTTACGAAAATAGAGAACGAAAATGAAGGCGAATGTAATGTAACCTACTCCAGGCTCTATCTCTTCGAGAAAAAATATAAAATAATAAATAAATACCGTGCAAGGTACTCGTGCAAAAATTCATGCATATGAATAAGTTTCTGTTTATCAGGAACACCAGGAACACCATATGGAATATATGGTAAGAAGATATTAAAAAAAAGCATACAGAAGCGCAAAATGAATGCTGCTGATGCTCGGCTTCTCGGGCTATTTCCTGTTTCCGTCTGTCCTCATCATCGTCGTCGTCGGAGTTAAAGTCGTAGTAGAAAAGTCCTATATGCATAGTCACTTTTGCTGCTACTACTTTTTCTTCGACGACGCGACGACGAGAACAAAAAAATTTAATATTTTAACCAAATGACGTCACATAACCAACCCCGTGTCGTTTAATTTAAGTCCATTCCCTCCCTGCTCTCTTGGTCGTCGTCGCTGCATATGTGTTCCTTTTTTTTAAATTAATTTCAAGATTCCATCATAACAAGGAAGGTACACTCTGTGTGCTGCTCTTGCTTCTAGCCGTGTCGTCAGGTCGAGCCGCGCCCGCCGTTCCGCCATGCCATACTTCTACCTATACAAACCTACTCCAAGCCATATTCAAGAATATCTCCATAACACATCTATTTTTTATTTCTTGCATGACGCCGAAAAGTATGCCAGGCTTTTTTCTACATCGCTTTTTTATTTTATTTTAATGTTGCCTCTTTTGTTATAAATACATATATGCGGATGAAAGACGGAGATTCTAAAAAAATTGCTTTGGGACGAAAAATTGTGGCTTTTACGTGACTACATTAGTGACAAAAATAACGTGAAATGCATCATGTTGCAACACATTTTTATATTATTTTTGTTGTCAACTCGGACAACACTGTTTGCAGACTTAAGCTGAAAGCACCGTTGAGAATAATATTCAGAGATTTTTTGAATTGTTGAAAAGAAAAATAAATTACACGGGGATGGGAGGTGACCTTTTCTAGTCTTTCTGCATGAACCTTAAACTTGTATGAAAATGCCGCTATTTTCATTTTAAGGAAACATTATTTTTTCTTCATATCCCTTTAACTGAATAGCAGTTCAAAAGGGGGGCCAGATCACCCTAAAGAATTCGATCGAACTAACATCGTTTTGGATATTGTTCACTTTATTCTTTTCTATAGGTTCGATAGAGAGAGAAGATTATCATCAAAACGATCGTTGTTTTATCAAATTTTTCATTTTAAAATTTTATAACAACAATTGACAATCGAGAACAATATCAGTCTACTAAATTTAACATTTATCACCATTGCCATGTCTTTGATAACCTCATAAAAATTCATCTTTAAGATCCTTTTTCGGTTGTGGAGCTTTTATTTTTCAGAAAGAAGCCTAAAGTCCAAATTGTATCAGCACTCCGAGAAATAACATGGTCAGGAAACTTTTCTTGCAAAATTAAAATTGTTTCCGCTGACGGATTGTTTAAAATAAACTTTGTCCGCATAAATAAATTTCAAACAAAAAAGTCATCAATTAGCATTATCACCAGCTTCATTTAAAAATAATTAACCCAAAAACTAACCCAAACAATGACACGTTGACGATAGAACGACTTTTAATGCAACAAGTACAATGATTTTGCTTACTAGCCTAGCCTTTCGAATTTATAATGGTAATCATCACACAAGATTTATTATTCGATAGAAATTCTGGTGATCGACCGGCTTGAGTTCTTGAACTTTGAAACCCTCAAGATCAAAGTCTTTATGCTATATACATACATTCACAAATCCGCTGGCCCGGATAGTATCCCCGCTATTCTTCTGAAGAGGTGTTCTTCAACGCTGGCAAAACCACTGCGTAAGCTTTTCCATCTGTGCTATTCTGCTGGTCTCTTTCCGAGTGGATGGAAAACTGCATTTGTCCAGCCTGTCCCTAAAAAAAGGCGAATCCTCCTCTCCCTCTAACTATCGTCCGATTGCATTACGTCCCTTCTTTCCAAGGTCAAAGAAAAGCTGATCAATTTTCAGCTTAAGAAATATATTGAAGAACGGAAGGTTCTTAATGACCGGCAGTATGGCTTTCGTTGCAATAGGTCCACTGATTATCTCATGGTTTCTCTCACCGAACAGTGAAACAAACAAATACATCGTTTTGGAGAAAGTAAGATTATTGCACTTAATATTTCAAAGGCATAGGATAGAGTTTGGCATCAAGCTCTCTTATCGAAAATGCGTGCTTTTGGTATTGATGAATCTCTTCTTTGTGTGGATAGAAATTACCTTTCGGAACGTTCAATTCAAGTAGTATTGGACGGATTCAAATCTGATATACACAAAATAAACGCTGGTGTGCCCCAGGGCTCCGTTTTGTCTCCGACGCTCTTCCTTGTTTTTATAAATGATATTTTGTCTGAAACTTCTAACCCACTAAATTGTTTCGCTGATGACAGTACCCTCAGCTTTTTATATTCGTTTTTAGATTCTCATCCTTGTTCTTCGGATGTGGACTACGAACGGCAGCGTATGATAAGCTCATTAAATTCTGATCTTGACAGCATTGTACAATGGGGAATCAAAAACCGTGTAGAATTTAATGCTTCAAAAACTCAATGCTGTCTACTGTCACAAAAGCGTAACCCTCCCCAATGTCACTATTCATGAGTGGTACTTATATCGGGGAGACGGAACAGCTATCAGTCCTAGGTGTGTACATTACAAACCACTTGTTGTGGAGTGATCACATATTTGACATCGCCAAAAGTTCTGCTAAGTGTTTAGGTTTTCTCCGACGATGCAAGAATTTTTTTATCCCTTCTGATCTGGCTATGATTTTCAAAGCTTTTATTCGTCCTAAACTCCAGTATAACTCCCATATTTGGGCTGGATCCCCAATAACGTACTTGAGTCTTCTGGATAGAATTAAAAAAAAGAGCTCTAAAAATGATAGGAGACCGTTCTCTCACCGAGACATTTGCTTCTCTTGTAGCAAAGGTCGCAAGGTTTCATGCCTGTCATTGTTTTATCGTTATTTTCGTAAACAATGATCTAGTGAAATAGCCAGTTGCATTCCTCCCCTTAAACAATTCAACCGTAATACCCGTACTGCTAGGAATGCCCATCAGTTTACCTTTGAGCCCGATTTCGGACGTACTGTTAAGTACAGAGACTCTTTCTTTAGCCGCACTACGCGAATGTGGAAGGCTTTACCTGACGCAATATTAACCACTCATTACAATGTGCAGACATTCAAAACCAATGTGCATCGGTTTCTCCTTTCTAATCCTATCCTCCTTTCTTAATTGCTCGCACTCTGTTTAATCATTATAATGGTATTCATAACCCCTTTAGTGCGCGCTCAATATAAAAAAAAAATTTAAATTAGTCTCTGTGAAATTCCAAATTGCAAAGATCGACGCAGAATCGCTAACCATGGGTTTTCGTCAACATTACGGGCTGCAGCAGCAACATTTTAACATTTTTAATTGTTCTAGATCGACACACTCTGTTCTAACTCTTTGAACCACTTAATTGGCCCAGCCAGCAGGTCAAATGATTCTGATGCTTCACGATGACACAAAATCGCTTTAATTATGCAAGCTTTGTCTGCAAACTGTTCACTATTTTATTGAATTCTATAAATTTCGCTGTATTGGGAAAGCGTGTTTCATTCTAATTTTATTGATGGCATCCTTTTTACATAAAAAACATCGATTTTGTAGAGGTGTTTTAATCCATCGACGACATCGTAGCCATCCTTAAATGGAATTTGACAGTTTATAGCAAAAACAAAGTTTCTTTTGAAAAGTTGTTGAAAAAAAACGAAGAAGTTAAAAAAAATTACCAAGAACTAGTGAGGCTTAAAACCAACTTAGATATGGGAAATGATTTTTCGACAAAGAGAGTATTCGATTAACAAAAAGTACCATAACATTTTAGTTGTCTAAAATTGGAAATAAACTACAAATCAATAGCCAAATGAATCTGTGTGTAAGTCCTTTGCATCAAATTTTGTGTACACTACATTGAGCTGGGAATGAAGCCCAATATCACCGTGTTGCATCTATGCACGGTATAAGCAGAGCAGCCGTCTGCAGTGTTAAACTTTTTTTCTCAAGGAGGATTTGATTCACCAATTTTGTTCAATGCATATTTGATCTTAATAAACACAATCTAAGATTTATTTTTCATTTTTGCAAAATATGAATTAATTGGAAAGTTGTATTTTAAATTGGTGAAACACTTTTACTTTTTTCATTTCAAATAAAGTCTAAAATATTGAAAAGTCTTTTAACAAAAGTCTTTGATATTATTTTGTTTGCAAAATTGCAAAGTGAAAAGTGTTTCCCTGATTTAGGAATTCGGGATTATTATAAACATCGAGATAAGTTAAA
Source organism: Eupeodes luniger (assembly GCA_951509635.1). NCBI lineage: Eukaryota > Metazoa > Arthropoda > Insecta > Diptera > Syrphidae > Eupeodes > Eupeodes luniger. The sequence goes on along the minus strand of OX608073.1, from coordinate 94,892,389 downwards.
GTCGGTTTCGCAAACGCAACGCAGACAATAATCTCTAATGCAACTAAATTCTCATCCATTTCTTCATACTTTTAAAGATAGTTCTAAATGAAGTTGATAGCAGGACAAAAGAAATAAATATTCGATCTTCATAGAGGTACAGAAAAATAAAAAAGGAAGACATAATTGGAAACTATCCAGACCATTGCTTTGTCTATGTGAGATATGAAGTTCATTAAATGGCTTAATGCCAACTAGAACACTTAGATTCGGAAAAAAAGCACTTCTAGACATAATGGAATGGAAAAACTTCAACTACATATACCTAGTATTTGAGTATGTTATGAAAAGTATTATTTCAACATATACCTGATTCTTAATGAAAACAGAGTAAAAAAAACTCGTTAACATAATGTAGCCGCATAGTCCCGAGTCCCGACTCTAGACTCTGAAGCACATATCACGATAATGAGAAACTAATTTGAGAGTACATACATTTACACTAGAAGGGCACCATTCGTATATGACACTGCATGGACTGGACGAACAACATAGGACATTAGACAGATACTATAGGAACACAAATTCAAAAGCCAACGACACGATGACGACCTATACCACAAAATACCAAAATAACAAGGCCAGCACAATTCTGAGGATGGACGTTATGTACATTGTATACTTATACTCGTACATATTTGTGTTCTCTATATGACGCTATACATATATGACATTAAATAATAATCCATCACTAAATACAGGAGATAGCCTGGTGTTAGTGTTATCCTAATCATGTCACACCGTAGAATTGACCACAACAATTACCAATTTCACAACAAATAACGTGTTTGTCAATTTGATTGCTAATTGAATAATTAATTCTAATAACATGTTAACGTCATAATATTGACAATATACATTGTATAAGCCAAAATCGAAAGTTTGAATAGCTTGCGTTATGTAAGTTAGTTCGAATATTCTACAATCTATTATAATATTTACCTACTTGCATCTTCCTTATGGGGATTATGACGGCATTGTTAGAAGGTTTTTGACAGGTATAAATAAAGGGGAAACACGAAAAACATGATGTCAATTTATTTATTCATATGTAATATCTTAAGAGCTCTTTTTTTAAGGATGACGTAAACTGAGAAGGCTTCAATGCTGATTTGTCAATTATCATCATAATATTTAAAAGCTCTTAAAGAGCTATCATGTCAAAATATGTGATGTCATATATGCTAACCAACGGAATAAATTGTTTGTCTGAAAGTTTTTAGTTGGATAAGATGCTGTTTAACAATCTTATAGTTGTGTGACCCGAAGTCTTGTAGTGTTACATAATCAAGGGACATCTAAATTCTTCACGCTAATTTCAATTGGAGCTTATGTGAGGGCACACCGGACAGTTCAAGGGTATGAAGTTCTCTGTTCCGTTTCCATGACAATGAATATTCACAAATACTCACATCTCGTACCACTTCATCCAAATCAACGACGTTTCTTGGTGCTACAACTGCTATTTGACAGAGAAATTGATTGTCATGTATTTTAATTTCTAAATCAGAGTAAAAACTTGCAATAAGATTGTACTAAATTACAAAAATCTTTCTTTAGTGTCCCATAGCCCTAGGTATTGGTTTTAACCACCTATCTCCTATTTTTAAAAGTGTTTCAGGATAGTTTCGTGCACTAATGTCATTATATGAAACGCCTAATGAGAGGCAACAATGGTATTTACAAAAGGAGGCAGCACCTAATGATATGCTACTAATTAGTGTTGTAAGAAAAAGAATGTATTGAATATCTAATTATAAGTGTTACCGACAGATCTGCTCGAATGAGCTGTGAATGAGATACTTTAAAGCGGTAAAAAGCAGCTTAAACACTCTCCAGACTCGTAAATACCTCCACACAAAAAATCATGTTATAGTATTGCACCGGTGCGGCGTGAAAGGTGGACAAACAAACAAGCAAACAAACTGACTTACCCATTTGAAATATTAGTATATAAATTTTCTCGCTTTTTATTGCTGAAATGGATGTAAAATAACTTTTTTCCTCTAAAACTTTGTTCTTTTTGTTTAAATTTATATTCTTTTATGTGGAAATAATAACTTAACTAGTTAAAACCACACTTAACATTAAATTTTAATAATTAAATATTTTACTATCGGACTGATCTCCTGAAAGCCTTAAATACACTACTTAGTACCAATCTTCAGTACAATAAAGAAAGAATTTAGGAGAGTTGATAATTTAACAACCACAAGCAACTTATCATCATTCCAATTGATCAAGCACATGTAATAATAAGCAGCTGGAATATTGTGGCATGATTACCTTTATATGCTCCTAGGTACCGTCTCCTCAATCTACATAAAGTCCAAGGTCAAACTTCTTATTTTCAAGTTTGCTGCCAAGGGCATGGAACAGAATTCCGTGGTTATCTTCTCCAAAAATTACCTATGCCTACAAGAGCAAGCCTGGGATCACGGTCAATTCAAGGCATCGACGTCTATTTCTTTATATTTGCTTATTGCTGAAGATTCACATTACGGCAGATCATGGAAAAAACCCAAGAACATCAAATCGACACCCACCATCTTTTCATCGATTTCAAGGCCGCATATGACAGCATCTACGCTGACGAACTTTAAAGAGTCATGTCTAGTTTTGGCATCCCTGCTAAACTCGTGCGTTTGTGCAGGATAACCATTTAAAATTCATAAAGGTAGGAAACAACTTAACCGAACCTTTCGATGTCCAAAACAGTTTTTAGACAAGTTGATACAAAGACCCAACGTCAACACTAGAGGCACTATCTTTCAAAAGTCGGTTCAATTACTAGCATATGCTGATGACATTGACATAATCGGTAGAACTCAGCCTGATGTCAATGAGGCTTTCGTGAGTGTTGAGGCAGAGGCGGCAAAAATGGGTTTAGCTGTTAATGAGGGCAAAACAAAGTACATGTTGTCATCAAGAAAGGACCTACAACACCGACGACGTCTTGGTCAAAACGTCACCATCGACAGACGTAACTTTGAGGTAGTTATGGACTTTGTCTAACTAGGTTCCTCTATGAAGGTAGAAAACAACACCAGCGTTGAGATCAAACAAAGATTTACTTTTGCTAAACGATTTTTCTTTGGTCTAAGAAAGAAATTGAGTAGTAAAGCCCTCTCTCGAGCAACTAAAGTGTCGCCATATAAGACCCTTATCATCCCCGTCCTGCTAAACGGTGCAGTAGCATGTACTATGACAAAAACGGATGAAAGCACCTTTGCTTTGAGAGCTTTGTCGTTTTGAGAGACAAATTTAGTGCGTGATCTACGGTCCTGTATGCATAAAAGGTGAGTACAGAAAAAGAACGACGAGTTGAAGGGGCTATACATAGACGTAGACTTAGCGGAAAGTTTCCGAAATCATACCAACAGGACAGTGCAGTAGAAGAAGGTCGTAGGTCAGGGGGCGCACACAAGTGGAAAGTGATCTTACCCAACTTGAAAAGCGCAACTGCAGACATCTAGCTAGGGAACGAGCTATATGGAAAAGTTTGTTGGATGAGTCTCTAGTTCACACAGGACTGCAGTAAATAAGTAAGTAAGAATACAAATAGTATGTAGTATCTTGCGAGACTTAGTACTCAGATATCCGAAATTCTATAAAACCAAGTTTTCGCATTCTTTTTTAAAAATCCTGAACTCAGCCTAGTTCAAAAATTCATCATTAAGAAATAAATGAAACGTTTTATAGTTTTTTTACGAAATTGATGTAAACTGTCGAAAAACTTGTTTGAGGAAATTTAAACTAAAACAAACTTATGACATTGCCATACAGAAATGTACTCTTCTATGTTTCCATTTCATCAAAAAATTAGATATTTACTACCTAACTTGTAGAGGAAAAACAAACAAAGTAGGGTAAGGTAACGAAAAATAACCACCCACCTCAATACTTTCTAACGAGTCTTTAGGTTCTTGAAACCATTAAATCTTACACTGATTTAAGAAAGTCATATGACAAAGTCATCTAATACAAAACGCGCTTCATTCTTTCGCTTTTTTACAATAATATCATGTAACGAATGAAATTTCATCCAAACAAAAGGACTTAGGTACATAAGTGTATATATTATGTTTATTTTATATCAAGAAGATTTACTACAACAATACCGTCAATTCGAAACTGCTCTTCAAAATTGGAAGATATCTTATACGCAGAAATTATAACCTCAATTTAACCCGCATTTACATTCAAATCAAGGATAACAACACATTCCACTCTCGCGAAATGACAATTTGCAATAAATGACTGTGTGTGCCATAAGCACGTGCGTCGCGTCGTCGTCGCTAGATAATTCTACCTACTACATACATACAAATAAATATATATATGCGTCAATCGTCATATTGTATAATATTCAACTGTGTACGTGTGCAACTTAAAAGTAGGTATTCGAGTGAAACACGTTCCAATTTTTGCTGTGCATAAATTTACGATGAGCATGCATGACAATCAGCAAGGTACTAACTTTTAAAGGATATTTTACTGCTTCGTTTTGTTTGTGACACAATTATGACAATTTTCAAAAAACCTCGAAGGATATATGGATATACACTACACACACATTCTGATGAAGTAAGCGTTTATAATTTGTTTTTGTTTTTTTTTAATCTGTCCGTAAGAGAGCGTTGTTTGCGCTTAATTTTTAAATAAAATGTGTATGAAAGTAACAACTTACGAACTTACATATAAACATCATGATTTTCGGTGAAACTGCATATAAAGGGGAGAAAAGGGAAAACAGTGAAGTCACATTAACAGCCATTTCTGGATGGAATATAATTGAAAACCGATCAGAAACTGATAGCAAACCTATTAAGATTGTCTTGGAGTAAAGTTTCAATTAAACGCTTTTGACATTATTCGCCAATTATAATAATACAGAAGTTCTGAAAATGTAATTAAATAGCTTAATGAAGTAAGTATTAGTATCAAAAACTGACCGAATTTAATTATTAAATGACGAAGCAATTATACTCAAGAGTTATTGTTTGGTTGAAAATTAAAAGAGACAAGATTTAAATGAAAATTTAAAAATCTTAAAGGGAACAAGCCAACAATTTTGTTGACTAATATTTTTATAAAGGGTTTTTTCAAAAAGGGCGGGTAGATGTTGAAATGGAATGAGGTATTAACAAAATTATTTTTTATTTGAAAGGCGCATGTATGGCATTAAATGTGGAATATGACATCATTCAAATGCTCGCCTCGGCTTCTTACGGTGGCACGGATCCGAGTGGTCCAATTTGTAATGACTCTTCCTCATAGATCCGTCTGAATTTGAGCGATGGCGTGTTATATGTTCACCTTTAGGGCATCGGTCGATTGTGGTTTACTTGCATAGACCTGCGACTTCAAGAAACCTCACAGGAAAAAGTCTAGTGGGGTCAAATGGCTTAACCAATTCACATCACTCCTGCGAGAGATAACCTTACCCTCAAATCGTTCATGCAAAATGTCAATCGTGGCGTTTGCTGTGTGACACGTAGCGCCGTCCTGCTGGAACCACATGTCGTCTAGGTCCATATGGTCAATTTGGGCCATAAGAAATTAGTTATCATCGTTATGTAGCGCTCGCTGTTGATGGTGACCGCCTCACTAACGTTGTTTTCAAAAAAGTACCGACCAATTACGCCGCGCGCCGCACCGTGCCGGCCCAAAATCCTCATCAAACGGTAACTTTTTGAGGATGCATTATTACATTGGTGAACCTCGCGTGGGTTGGTGTCGTCCCACATACTGCAATTTTGCTTGTTAACACAGCCATTCATCCAAAAATGCGCCTCGTCACTAAAGATGATTTTTCGGGCAAAATTGGGGTCATCTTCCAAACAATTCGAAGTCCAGTCAGCGAACAAACGGCGTTGTCTATGGTCATGAACTTTGAGCTCCTGGGTCAGTTGGATCTTGTACGGATGTAGGCACAAGTCCCGACGTAAAATTCGCCAAGTTGAAGTCTGCGAAAGGCCGAGTTCTTGTGCACGACATGGCGAGGAATAGACTGCCTCGGGTTCTGCTGTACACTTTCACGGACCGCGGTGATGTTCTCGGCCGATCTTGAAGGTACGGGTGTTGGCTGATTGTTTACTGAACCGGTCGTCTCAAATTTGGCCACCAAACGTTTAAGAGTCGAATGTGAAGGGCTACCATGTCTACCGTAAATGGGCGCAATGTGCACAACGTTTGCGTTAACGAACACTCATTTTGATAATAAAGTTTTATCATTTGAACAAGTTGCTCAATCGTGTTACTTGTCATGATGATTTGGCATAAACAACTGAATAACAAACAAAAGATTTGACAGATGTCATCAAAACAAAATGGCCGCCACGGGGCGCCAAAATCTATTCGCACCAATTGAAAAACGCTTTACTTAAAGTTTTAATGTGGCCGGTGCCTTAGAAATATTGGTATGTATCTTCCCAAACCTTTGCAAAAACTGAGAAATCATTTTATTGATTGAATTTTTGAAGGCAGAAATTTAAAAGAATATTATTTCACACTTTAAGATAACTTTAACCATTAAACAAATTTGTAGGCTCTTTCTCATGAATCGTGACTTACAAATGTCAACCACTCCTGCTTGTAAGAAATATAAATTTGTATCCCAAAAGCGAACGGAATATTTGAAAGGCGCTTTCATGACAAAGATTACTCTTGGAGGACCTGAGAAAAACAACATGACACATGACAGCCCTAATCCCTTACGATAATACTACTGCGGAAGTCATAACAAAATCAGATTAGTATTGCCAAGTTGTTGTCTATGTGGTCACTCTTTTCGGGCTAATCAGCGTAAACTAGCGTCTTTACATACATGATATATGCACATAGAAAAAAATCAAGTAGCACGATCTTGTAGCCCAATTCAAGAAACAAAAAAGTATGTGATTATTTTTCTATCGTGGTCATTATTCACTGTAACGTTTTGGCAAAAATCGTACATGCCTAATATTTCACTAACCTATAAATCACCACAAACAGTAATTTTTGTGCGTGTTTCTGTGTCTCAACAAACACTTGAAGATTATTGTCACTCCAAATACAGCAATTTGACTATTGACGTACCCATTCAACCAAAAGTGAGTTTAATCTCTAAGTGGTTACTAAACTAACCACCATGAATGTTGTGTGTTTGTGGTCACAGTCCAAATGAAATTTATACATGTAAATATAATTGCTGTTTTTGATTTTTTACAGTATGTCGCGCCGCGACATTATTAAATCAAAATTATGAAATTCATTACAATATTACAAAAAAACATTGTTGTTAATATGTGCTAATTAAAAATTTTTTCTTTGAAAAAAATACATTATTCTTGAAAATAAACACAAAAATGAAAAAACTATTTTTTTTCGGTGTAAACACGTATCCTTAAAAAAACTCTCAACATTTGAGTTTTCTTAATAAAATTTAAGTTTGAACCTATTCCTACTCTTATACAAGGCTTTAAAACAGAAAAAGTCACTTTAGACTTTTCAAAATAATTAATCGCACAAAATCACCATTCTTGCCCCACTGTGCGCCTGCTACAAGGAAGAGAAACTTTCGAATATTTGTTGGAAGATATTCCTTCAGGAAACGACAGTTTTTGTAGTGACCTGGATGACGGAGAAGAAAGAGACGATCAGCCAAATCCACTTTTGTTAGGGGATTTGATAGGAGAAGTTCCCAATTATGACTTTGATTCCGATGATGGCCTCCCTTTATCAAACTTAGTTCAGCGAAATCCTAATGTTACAGAGTCCAACACCGTGAATGTAAATAGACCGATGACAATAGCTCCAAAGTGGAAGAAAAATTATAGAATGGACACACCTGGTGAGTTTTCGGAAAGTGTGGGAATATCTGATGAAATTCTGGGCATGGAGAATGTTGCCCCTCTTTCACTATTTAGGCTATTTTGGATGGAACATTTACAAAACATTTTATGTTTTCAAACTAACCTTTACGCAACTCAATCTGGAAAGCCTTATACATCCACTACAACCGAAGAGCTTGACGTTTTCATTGCGTTGAACTTGGTGATGGGTATAAAAAAAATGCCAAGCTACAAGGATTACTGGTCTTCAGCACCTAATTTTCATGACGACAGCTATGTCTCGAAGTTTATGAGCTTGAATAGATTCAGTAGGCTTCTGAATTATTTGCACGTGAATGACAGTTGCGTAATGCCTGACAGAAACTGCCCAAATTTCGACAAACTGTATAAAATTAGACTTCTACTAATTTTCGAAACAATTACAAGCCATCAGAAAGAGTTGCTATTGATGAGAGTATGATAAAGTTCAAGGGAAGGAACTTTTTGAAGCAATACATGCCAAAAAAACCGACGAAACGAGGGCATAAGGTATGGATGATGTGTGCAGAATTAGGTTACTGCCTTGATTGCGATTTTTATAATGGCAAGTAGGGAACTAACATTGAAACTGACTTAGGCGGTAAAGTTGTAACGAAATTTTGTGAAAATTTGAAAGGAAAAAATCATAAAGTCTATTTTGATAATTATTTCAACAGTTACCCTTTACAAGTAAGATTACAAGAAGACAAAATTTTCGCCTGTGGAACGGTGAATTCAAATAGAAAGTTCTTGCCGAAACTAAAAGAAGACAGGCATTTACGCAGAGGCGAACAGGATTACCGCATAAGTGAGACAAAAGTTATTTTGTTGAAATGGAAAGACAAGAGATCAGTATTCATGTTGTCAAACTATCATGATCCTAAGAACGTTGGTAAAGTTAACCGTAGAGAGCGCAATGGTACCTATAACGAGGTTTCCTGACCAGAAGCCGTTAAAGACTACAACGCGAACATGAATTTTGTCGATAAATTTGACCAGCTAAAAGGAAGTTATGATGTTGACAGAAAATCACACAAGCCTGCATTTATTAAACGCCACAAGCCACAAATCGCAGAGGAAATTCCTCTAGAATGCAGTCAACATCAACCACAAAGAAGCATTTCGAGAAGATGCTGCAAATGTAGCACAAAAGTAAATGCAGCGAGGACAATATGGCAGTGCAATACGTGCAAAGTTCCCCTTTGCATTCGCAAAGGAAAAACCTGTTTTGCAGATTTTCATACCAAGTAGTTATAATTTTGTAATAAGTTTATAATTTAATTTCGAAATATAAATTAATAATAAAAAGTATTAACAATCCATCATAGTTTTCTTTTCGTCAATAGTCATGGTGGTTAGTGTTGCTAATTACCTCATTTCTCGAAAACCTTAGTAATCAGATTTTTTTTTTATATTTTCTGCTATATTTTAGTCGATTTAAATTATAAAAGTAAATCAGAAATGATTAAATATTCTTAGTATACAATCGTGGCTGAAAGAGTTAAAATTTGCTTAGTTTCTTATTTGTTTATATGAAGCTCTAAATGACGAGTATCAAAATTTATAAATGTCAATTGTCAGATATTTTTAAGAATTCATGCCTATTCTTTGTTCTTAAAATCTAACTTATTGTATTAGAAACTTGGATTCAACATAATATTGAGCTTTAATTAGCTCAACTTTTATTTTCAGTATATGTAGGATTATGTTACTTATATAAATACATATTTCAATTCTTATTTATTTTTTTCTTTAAAAGTGCAAAAATTCATATTTGCCAAACAAGAAGCTGTTTGTGGTAATTTTTTAATTATGAATAATTTAAAAAAAAAAACAATACCTACTTCAAGTATATTATTAAAACAATATTATGTACGTCTACCAATTATATATTGAAAACCAATGTTTATTTATTATTGAACTCTATAATCAGCTCATTGCTTAAAGGTATACACCAAAGCCCACACATCTAGCCACTAATTGTTATATTTTATATAATTTCATGTTGACATTTTGATAAATGTATGTATGTATATCAACAAAACACATTGGATCGATTTTCACTTCCATTGAAAACTTGGAGCTGATGTGAGAAGGAGGACTGAGGAGGCCTTTGAGAGTAGGTGTACTCTTTTTATAAATGGTGGCAATTCCACTGCAAAAGGATATTGATTGCATTATATTTTGTTTGTTTGTGTTTTCTTGCTGTTTGTGTGTGCTTTTAGTGTGGGAGAATGTTGTAATATATACATTATTGAGTAATAATTACAGTTACAAGAAAACGAGGAAAAAGGATAAAATTCCAACATAAAATTTTTCTTCGGGTTCCGAGGAGCGAGGTGGTTGTATTGAGAAATTTTGCAATGCCTTATGTGGTTTCCTTGATTTATGCTTTTCCTTCTTATTGCGATTGTTCTTTTTATTTTATTTTGTTAGAAATATTAATGATTGGAATAAATCAAAGTTGATTTGTTATTTGAAATCTTATAGCTGGGGTGTTGAGGTACACACAAAATATACACAAATTATTGCATTAAAAATTAATCTTTTAGATGTATAAATATAAATAAGAGAATGTATTTATATTAAGGATTCAAATAAAGAAACTTCGAAAAAAAGGATTTCTAATTTTTTAACATTTGCTCAGATCACAGGAGATGACGTTTATTTTTATTGGAGTTATTAATTTTATTATTGATCCGAAAAAGAGACCGAAATGCGATAGTAAGTACTGAAATCTAAAAGCTGGTTGGTTAAAAACTGTCTATGTTTGTCTATCTTATTCTTTATTCATGAAGCCAAAAAATCCAATAAACGCTTTAAGTCTATATATTTTTTAACATAATCTTCAAACATTATGTACGATAACATACTCAAGGTTAAATAGATATACATATTTATATTTTTTAATTTAAAGAACTCATCTCGACATCAAATAGAAAACATAGAAGCAGAGAAGACCTAGAGCCAAGAAAAAAAGAATATTATAAAATATTATTATTTACAGTTCAGACTTCTGAAGAGAATGTTCCTTCAAATATATATAACGACATTTCAAGGGGTTAAAGCTATACGTAAAGACATAGAACAAAATACGTAGGCACTTGTGAAACTAGCACAACAACGCACTTCAAGGATATCTTAGTTCGTTTTCTAGTTTTTTTTTCGCTTTATATTCATTGCTACTTAATTGCCACAATTTTATTTCTATCTTTTTTGCTTTTAAGTGCATTTCGATGCAAGTGTTGGTTTGGATTTCTATTTAATATGCGTGCATCACACAGTTGATAAGTGGGCACTCTTATGTAGATTGCAGACATAAGTAGCTAAAGGTACATAGTTTTAATTTAGGTATAAAATAATATTAACTTATAATTAAAATATGGCATAAGGTTTTATGAATTGAATTGAAATATTGTAAGGACTTTCATTCCATTGACAATTTATAGATTTGGATTTCGAAAGTTATGAATTGAAAAATATGTTCTATGAAAATTGAAAAATCATTCAAAAATTAGCCTTTTTCCCAATTCAATGGTCTTACAAGCTTAAGTAAAAGAAGAAAATAACTGCTCTTGGAAATTTTGATTTTAAATGTTCTTAGAACGCAGGATGAAATTAATCTGAAGGATTTTTCAATAACGCGATGAAATAATTAAAGTAATCTACATATCTATGAGGAGCCAATAACTGCAAATAGTAGACTTATATATTATCTAGAAGAAACATTTTGTATTAACAGCTAGCCAACAACTTTACTGATCTGAACAAATAATTGGTCTTTTACGATATACATTGAAAAAATTAGAAAAAATGTACACCCCGATAAGATATTAATAAATATAAAACACTAGCGGCCCGTCCCGGCTTCGCACGGGTAGACATAAATAGGTACAGATATTTAAGTTATAAGCATGCTAATTAAAACGACTATGAATCACTAAATTAGAAAACATTTTTTTGTCCAATCATTAATACTCTTCGTAGTGTATGCGATGAAAGACAATTATGGCTAATTTTTTTGCACCTTCGGTTGGTTTATTAGGAATTTCTAAAGATTTCCATAGTAATCTAGTACTAAATATAGCCTATGTTACTCAGTGATAATGTAGCTTTCTAATGAAAAAAGAACTATTAAAATCGGTCCAGTACTTTTTGAGTTTATTCGTTACATACAAAAATACAAATTTTTCCTCTTTATAATGTTAGTGTAGATTAAATCACTGAACATAGAACATTTTTAAAGAAAACAATTCATACAATTGTTCTTCCAGAAAGAAGTTTCATTATCATCGAATCTATACAAAAACTTAGATACGTTTCTCAAAATTAATAATGGATTTAAACGCACTAAGTACGATGAACTATCAATGGCGGATCCAGACTTTTAATCAGTGGGGGAGTCACACACTTAACATAAAGACGAGTTTTACTCACTCTAATTGTTTTGAAACGTACCTTTTTTTCACCAAAAATGATATATTCTTTTCTTGTTTCCATTTCTAATAATGAGAAGAAGGGTACAAAAATTCAAAAACCCAGAAAATGCGAAAAAAAACTGATATGAAGAATTTTCGGGCTTTTTTCGACGCAGTTTTTTCGAATTCAATTTTCGGGAGTCTATTATTACTATCGCTATCAGTCTGCTTACTCGTAGATCCTAGAAAATATTTTGATCTTAAAGGAGTCAACAAAACTGAAAACTGCATTTAAGTACATAATTTTTCTAAAAATTAAATAAAAACAAATTAAAGTAAGCAAATAAGTTGGGAAGAAACTTTTGTGTGGCACTCATGAATTACATGTTTCAGAATTTTTTCTCATTTCAAATCTCAAGAGATTCTTAGCTTGTATATCAATAGATATGAAACGTTTATTACGTTTTTCAATTAGCCATTAGTTAAACAAAAGTGTCACTTTTGCTGTTTTTCGGACATTTATATTATTGAAATTCGTGTTTAAATCTCAGTTCTAGAGCATCCAAAGCAAATTTACTTCAAAAAGTAGATTTATTTAATTTTTTTATATCTTACAAGTTTTTGTATTTAACATAAAATCAATTTTGAAATAAGATATGAAATTCACGACTGGGTCGCTAGAACTTGCTAAGTCTGTTTAAAAATAGTCTGCAAAATAAGCTTTTCTTAAAAATTTAAATGCCATTTTATTTCTCAAAAATAATATTTTTGATATGTAGTTATTTAGCGCTCATAAATATACATTTAACATAGTGACCCCTTTCTGAAATATCGAGATTTGTAAACATAAACTTATATTTTTTTTAAATCAAAAAAAAAAATGACATTTTTGATTATCAAAAATCATCATCATCAATTTGATCATTTGATCATCGACAAGAGCTTGCACAGAAAGAGAAGATTATTGAAATGGGTTCATTAGTTCTTGAGAAAACTTAAGAACAAAACAAAGGTTTTGTGAGAGGTACCCTTCTGGAGCAATTCCAAAATATGTTTTTCTTGTAGAAAGAACCCAAATAAAGAAAAAATTGTAAAAGTTTTAAAAAAATGTATCGGTTAATTTTTGAAAAAAATCGAATTTTCGATTTTTAAATAAAAAAATTGTATGGGGACAGCTGTTATTTTTCGTATTAAAAAAATGAAAAAACGCCTTACGCCAAACGGCTTAAAACCTAAATTTCCCGGTTTGAACTCAAGCGAGGCAATGGTTTGGGATGTAGGGACCAGGACCGATAGACAGACAGACAGACGGAATCACTTTTTTCGACTTTTCTAGCATCGTAACGACATGATTGCTCGAGTTCGAAATTTTTTACGAACGCAATATTGCCATATAGTTCCTATAATGTCGCAAGTACATACATACAAATCACTTTAATGTTCACTATTTATGTGCGTCAAAAAATAAGACGGAATTGAAGGCGAGTTGATGATCTCTTATTCAAGAATTATTCTTAAGAATCTGAATATTTGCTCTTTTTCTTTAAAACAAATTTTAGGAAAATTATTTCCAAATTCTAAATTGCGTGAAAACCAAAATGTTAGTTGTTTTTAACAGCAAACAAATTTTTGGTAAATCTGGTTAAATTACTTATAAATCTTTAGATGAAATCTTTAATTATACAACTTTACTGTAAATGCTTTATGGCTCATATGACCCCCTCTGGAACGTGCATTGGTCAAAACTTGATAATTTTGTCCTGCGTTATTGGAAAGAGGCTGAATTTCCTTAGTTAAAAGTAGTACTTTAAGCAAACAATGCTTAAGAAAGTAAAATACAAATTTTGTTTTCATATAATAAGAAATAAATAATTAAAAATATAATGGGATTCATAACCATTAACGCAATACAATAGTTTTGAATTCAAGGGAGTTCCTACGAAAATAAAACAAATTATTTTCCAGGGGGGGGTTCATGACCTCAACGATCCTATATTTTGAAGGGTCGAAATATTCGAATCGAACATCAGGTTTTACAAATTCAGCGTAAATAAAGTGCACGACTGGGTCGCACGAACTTGCTCCTGTATTCAAAGAGTCTGTTTAAAAAAGTATTTATGTATATATGATTTAAAAATATACCTGTAAAATAAGTTTGTCTTCAAAGATATAAATGCCATTTGATTTGTCGAAATAACCTCCATTTTTCAATTTTTTGGGAGGGAGTTACATTTAATACAATTAAAATAATTAAAAAAAAAACTAATTTAAGATTCAAAATTTTACCTGAAAAATAAGTTTGTCTTCAAAAATTTAAATGCCATTTTATAAATCAAAAAACCCTTGATTTTTCAAATTTTTTTTTTGAAAATCGTTAGAGCGGTTTTTTTTAAATTAATTTTTTATATATAAAATTTTTCAATTTTGTTCTAAAAATATTTTTGGTGTGCAGTTGTTTAGTGATTGTAAATATACGCTCTATATTTCAATTTCGTAAAAAAATGTTCAACCGTTTTTGAGATATAGAATTTTGAAAAAAAAAATTCAATATTTTTTTAAAAATCCAAACAATAAAAAATTGCATTTTTGATAATCAAATATTGTTAAGGCAATATAAGAACTCGTTCAGAAAAAAAATTATCGAAATCGGTTCAAAAGTTGCTGAGAAAATTAAAAAACAAAAAAACGGTTCTATGAGCGGTACCTTTCCTGAGCAATACAAAAATATGTTTTTCTTATTAAAAGAAACCACGTTAAAAAATAAAATTTTAGAGAAAATTTAAAAAAAAATCTATCGGTTTGTTTTTGAAAAAATTCGAATTTTCGTTTTTTGACGAAAAAAATTGTATGGGGGCCACTGTTAGTTTTGATCTTAAAAAAAAATGAAAAAAACGAACTCAATCGACAAAATGGTTTAGGCTGTAGGAGCGTGGACAGAACGACAAAATTGACCGGACGGAATCGCGTGACCCACTTTTTTCGACTTCTCTACCATCGTAATATCATGTTTGATTAAAATCTCGAGTTCGAAATTTTGCACGAATGCAAAACTTGCCATATAGTTCCTATATGTCGCAAGTAAAAAACTGACAGTGTAATTTTAATAAGAATTTAATAAATGTTAAAAACAACATTTTTTATGATGTAAAATTAGTTTAAAGGCAATATCTTTGATTCATCGCAAGATATTCGAGTTGAAAATCAATTAAAAAAAAATGTCAATTCGATTTTTCTAAAAATTTTACCTGGGGCCTATTTCACCAAATACTTTTCACTTTGCAAGCTTATGCAAAAATAATATTCTGCAAAGTAAAAGCGCATGGTGTTTCACAAAATTTGCAAAGTAAACAGACTTTTCACTTTTCAATTATTCAGACTTTATTTGAAAAGTGAAAAGTAAAAGCGTTTTACCAATTTTAAAAAAAGCTTTGCAATTTATTCGTATTTTGAAAAATGGCAAAACAAATCTTGGATTGTGTTTATTAAGATCAAATATGCATTGAAAAAAGAAACGTTGACAGTTGTGTGTATCTACTTAGCGTAAATAATGCAAAATGAGTCCATCAGATAAAAATAATCAAAAGCTAGACTTCTTGGAGGTTATATAAAATTAAAAGGTTATTCGTCACTCGATGAACTACTCTGGAAGACGGTTTCTTTGCTTATTCCGTGTATAGATGCAACACTGTGATATTGGGTTTAATTCCAATCTGTACACAAAACTTGTTGTAAGAGACTTAAACACCTATTCCTTTGTCTATTAAAGTGTAGTTTATTTCCAATTTCAGACAACAAAAAATCGATGGTATTTTTCGTTAACCAAAAACTTTCTTTTATCGAAAAATCATTTCCAATATCGAAGTTAATTCACTAATTTTTGTATGGATTATTTTACAGGCGCTTTTTAAAACGAAGGTTTTTTCTTATAAACTGCTAAATTAAACATCTACAAAATCATAAATTTTTGAAATTCAAACAAATCAACGCGTTAACCATAAATTTCAAAATTCGTTTGGTAAATTCGTCAAAATTAAAAAAAATGCCTATGTCTATTTTATTGTTTACGTCTTTATTTTGAATACGGGACTCATGTATTATTTGCAAATGAAAATTTCTCTTTGCATATTACTGAAAAGCTTTTTCGAATTTTAAACATACACTTGCAAATTTTAGTTTGGTGAAACGTATTTTGCAAGGAGGAAAACTTTTAAATTCAATAATTTAATCTTTGCATATTCCCGTTTGGTGCAACGGAATTTGCAAATAAAAGTGCAAAGTGGAAAGTGTTTGGGTTTGGTGAAACAGGGCCTAATGTTTAAAACCTTATTCTTCGTTACATAAAGTTTTGGAATTAATGTCATTTCTTGTTCGAAAAATATTAGAGGTATTAAGATTTTTTGATATATTAAAAAAACCGTTAAGTTTTGAAAACATCACGTCTAAAAAAACAACCTTTAAAACAACTTTCTCGGTAATGCGTCGAAGAAGCAAAAAAATGAAATAAAAGCAATGTGTTTGGAAAACATTAAATATTAATCTTAACAATTTAAACTTCGACAGAATTATGGTTCCATTGAAAATCGAGTATATTTAGGTTTATTTTGGATCAGCCCTTACGCGTAGAAGTATGTACATATATAAGCGAAATGTTACCTCTGTTGAAATACATACTATTTAATTTACAGAGAAATACTTGAAATCTGATCGTTTGTCAAAATAACGTTTTCCCAATAACTTTTCATAACGTTATAAATTAATGAAATTAATGGATAAGACAATACAAATCCTCAACAAGTAAATTCATACCTATTTATTTATTAAATAAACTGTTATATACGATCATAGGTAGGTATGTTGACATTGATTTATCTTCTAACTTACACAGATTCCTAGATACATAAAATAATTTATTGTAATTTTTGATTGAGTAGAAAATCTAATAAAACTTCTTCATTAGGACCATCAATACCGATTTGAGTGAATGTATGTGTACGAGTATATTCAGTGATAAATTATAGTATAGTAAAAAAGAGAACAAAATTGATGAAACACAATAAATATTTATTATAGTTTCTACTATCAGCAACTCGAGTAAATTAAGCTTTATGTAAGATAGATAAATAAGTTATAACAATGCATCAGCTTGAAACAGAAGATTTTTATAATTTTTTCATTAATTTAATAACAGGTATTAAAAAGATTTCTTTTATTAACTCTTACTTCACTTTTATCAATACTAATTGTAAACTTTTACTCTTCACTTTCATGGGATTTTTAACAGTCACTCAAAAATTCATTCACACATCAAGTTTCTCCTTCACTTCGAATAGAAAAATCAAAAATCAAATCCCTCCTAAAGCTAATCTATATAAATTAGAAAAAAAGCAAATATCATTTATTTTATAACTGACATGTGTGCAAACACAAGGACTGAGAGTCCAGAGATTCTTACACCTAATCCCATATTTGAACATGTTTATATCAATCCAGAAAAGTGGGTTAGTTTTCTCAAAACTGTCCGACTCTGTCCGAAAACTCCACTTTATAAACTTGGCACATTAATTATAGGTGTCAATCATGCAATAGAGAATAGCAATTTGTACACCCCACTACTTGATTGGCTTTTTAAAAAAAGCCGGAAGTTATACTTTGGCCCGATTTTGTTCGATTTCCGGATTTTTAACGATACCCTTGTGAATTCTCGCGTGCAAAACGAGGTCGAGTGTAGAAAATATGGTGGTTGATTTTGTATTTTACTTGGTTAGAGTATTGTCGAAGGATTTTACATGATAGTCTTATATACATGTGTTTCATTAGATGGCGAACAGAAGATTTTTTAAGCCAAATTTATGTACGTAATATTGAATGTGGGCAAATCAATGAAACGATGAATCATTTGTGATTTTTTTTTTGATTTTCTACAATTGTTTCTTGTTTTTAAATTATGTTTTTAGTTTCATGAATAAATGGTTAATTTTTAAATTGATTGTAAAATACAATATTTATGGTTTCTTCTTTTCGTATGTCCTTGAACCAAGTCCTTTAAGTTGTTTACTGATTTTTTATTTAAATTATCATTTTTAATTAAATATTTTGTTATGTGCCTCTTGGAAAATGTTTCCTCTAAGAAATTGCTGAGAAATTAAATAATACACATTTTAAAGATATACAAATACATCTATAAGCACACACCCACCTATAAGAAAGACGTAAAAATATACATAAATAAAAATAAAGTAAAAGGTTGTTTATAGAGAGATATAAGCGCTTCCTTCCAAATAATAATAATTTAAGTGCTCGTGTTGAGTTTGAGGAATTAAATTTTATATTTTATTCACATTCCTATGCCGCACAGTCATCGTCGCTAGTCGCTAGTCGTAGTCATCGTTAAAAAATGTAATAAGAATGAAAGTTTAATGTTATAACCTTTTATTTTTAATGAAGCATAAAATAGATTTTTCTTCCAAAAAAAAAAAAAAAAAACAGCCTGCTTAGTAATTTTTGTTTGCCCAGTAAACATTAATAAAATGAAGTAAATAACATTTCCTTTAAAAATATGGGCAATTTAAAATGCCATTTTTATGTTTATAGCACTAAAATTGAAGCCAACATTTATCTGGGAATCAAAAAATATCCGTTTAATTAAATTTTATATTTTTTTAATATAAACTACATATCTATCATTGAATAAAATACTGTTTGCAAAATTGTGTTTTTAAACCTTTTATGACCATAATTCTTAACAGTAAGAAATAGTCAACTAAAATTATGGACCATTGAACCAAATCATATTTGAAATGGAAATTCTAGGATTTAGTTGCTACTTGATTAAAATGTTGGCTATCACTTCGACACACGCTGATAACGAGATACCGACAACAGAACTACTTTCTATAGAACAAACAAAAATTCAACTACATATTTTTATATTGAAGCCGTGTCCGAAGCTACGTTTTCAAAGAACTTAACTACTTTTCGATAGAATGACTTTACAACCTGTTGTTTTACATGGATATTATTTTGTTTTGCAATTAAGAGTCTATCAACTATATGGCCATAAATAAATTGTTGACTCTATAAAAACAAACCATTGCACGCGATGCTTATAATCTACGACTTTATGACCAATTATACCATCTTCTGTGGTAAAGTATATTTGGGTTATAGTCTAGGCAAGAAAAACAATAAATAAGTTTTTCTGTAAAAACAAAAAACATTTAGAAACTTATAAAACGGTTTTCAATTGGCACGGGTAAATTTTGGCACCCCGTGGTGGCCATTTTGTTTTGGTGACATCTGTCAAATCTTTTGTTTATTATTCCGTTGTTTATACTAAATCATCATGGCAAGTTACACGATTGAACAGCACGTTCAAATGATAAAACTTTATTATAAAAATGAGTGTTCGTTAACGCAAACGTTGCGTGCATTGTGCCCCTTTTACAGTAGAAGTGGTGGCCCTTTACAGTCGACTCTTCAACGTTTGGTGGACCAATTTGAGACGACCGGTTCAGTAATCAATTAACCAACACCCGTACCTTCAAGGAACGCAAGATCGGCCTAGAACATCGCCGCGGTCCGTGAAAGTGTACAGCAGAACCCGAGGCAGTCTATTCCTCGCCGTACCGTGCACAAGAACTCGGCCTTTCGCAGACTTCAACTTGGCGAATTTTGCATCGGTAATTGGGCCTACACCCGTACAAGATCCAACTGACCCAGGAGCTCAAAGTTCGTAACCAAAGACAACGCGCGCCGTTTGTTCCCTGACTGGGCTTTGAATAGTTTGGAAGAGGACCATAATTTTGGCCCAAAAACCATCTTCAGTGACGAGGCGTATTTTTGGATGAATGGCTGTGTTAACAAGAAAAATTGCCGTATATGGGACGACGCGACACCAACCCACGCGAGGTTCACCAGGTGATAATGCATCCTCAAAAAGTTACCGTTTGGTGAGGATTTTGGGCCGGCAGCGTAATCGATCCGTACTCTTTTTGAAAACGACGTTAGTGATGCGGTCATCGTCAACAGCGAGCGCTACATAACGATGATAACTGATTTCTTATGACCCAAATTGAACCATATGGACCTAGACGACATGTGGTTCCAGTAGGACTGCGCGGCGCTACGTGCCACACAGCAAATGCCACGATTGACATTTTGCATGAACGATTTAAGGGTAAAGTTATCTATCGCAGGGGTGATGTGAATTGGCCACCTTGCTCTTTGACCGCGCTAGAATTTTTCCTGTGGGGTTTCTTAAAGTCGCAGGTTTATGCAAATAAACCACAATCGACCGATGCCCTAAAGGTGAACATAACACAGGCCATCGCTCAAATTCGGCCGGATCTATGAGGAAGAATCATTGAAAATTTTACCACTCGGATCCGTGCCACCGTAAGAAGCCGAGGAGGGTATTTGAATGATGTCATATTTCACTCTTAATGGCAAACATGTGCCTTTCAAATAAAAAAAATAATTCTGTTAATATTTCACACACAGCTTGTTTTTTTCTATTTTTAGTATCTACCCGCCCTTATTGAAAAACCCTTCACTACCTATTTAAACTTAACTTAATTGATAAACCTACACGTTTAACATTTAACCAATCAATTAACAACAGTTTTAAAATTTAAATCTAAATCATTTTAAAATAATTAAATTAATAAAGTGTAGTATCCGTGCGTGGGACTGTCATGCCAGAGGTCTATTTCACGGGTACTGTAATACCTACTTGTCATGAAGAGTTTAGATTAGGAGTGGTTGACAGTTGTAAGTCACTAAGGCCCAGTTCCAACAAACTGTTGTGCCGCCAAATTTAATATTAAATTAAGAAGTAAGTAATTAAAAAAAGATTATATTTATTATATACCGTAAATTTACAATACTTACTTAAATCTAAGCTTAAAGCGTTAAAAATATTTCTAAGGGGTAAGTTCCATGTTAAACTAGCCTGATTCAGATTAAAATACAATCGACAAAGAATAGATGGACATAAAATCGTTCCCTTCAATACACGCAGATATAAAGCAGAACTGCAAATACTCCCTATGACCAGAAAGAGATGGGGGATTTATCAAGGAAAGGCTTTGAGTGTACGGAGGTAATAAAAGTCTATTAGACCAGAGGAAAAAACGAAAACAAACTCTTAAAAATCTACGTTGAATCCTCTCTATTCTATCAATATGAACGAAATAGTATGACGCACATATGTATGTAACGCAAGCGTATTGGATAAGTAGCCAGACATAAGAAACATACAGAATTTTAATAATGTATGGAGCACGGAACTTTCGGGAAAATCTTTTGATAAAAACAAAGTGTTTTGTTAGTTTTTTTTTTAATACAATTATAGTGATCAGTAAACTTTAGTTTTGAGTCTAGTACAACCCAAGTGAAAAAACTGTATTCGCTATTCAAATATATTAAACATAGCTATAATTTCCGTTTAAAACACATTGTCTTACATTTGTCAATATTTAAAATCAAACGACTATTCGCAAAATTCATTTAGATCTTCTTCTTCGAAAAATGTTTTTCATCATCTGCAAAGATAAATGATTTAGAATTATTTAAAACAAAAGCAAATCATTTACAAATAAAATAAACAGCAATGGACCAAAGAGACTCATTTGAGGTACACCAGAATTGACTTTAAATTGTCATGAAGGTTTACTTCTGAACAAAATGCTATAATATCTACATTTAAGATATGACGAAACCCACATAAGGAAACGGTTGTCAAGTCCAATATTACTCAAATTATTAAGAATAATTCCATGACTTAATTTGTCAAATGCGTTGGTGAAGACTGTAAAGATGCAATCAACTTGAGAGATTCAAACAATTTAGGAATAGCAGACAATTTCACTCGAACACGATAATTCTTAACTACATTTTTAGATAATTTTTATGGACTAGCGGTAAGTATGAATATTTTTTAACCTCTGGTAAATTAGTGGGATAGTATCTAAAAAACAATCATATAAGTTTTCATATAATCGTAATATCATTTCATCTATACAAAAATTTGAAAGTATAGCATCATAGTTAATTTCTAGTAATAAGTTAAATAGTTGAATAAAGTTACATTTGTCAAAGTCAAACTCCACATGATTTTTACATAAGTTGCATACACGTTTGTACATCAAATGAAATAGTAAGGGTGGGATACTGCCGATCTTCACGTACGAGCTTTGAATGGCTTAGGATAACAGAAGCGTTAGTATTCATTACATCAGAGAAGTAGACAAGATCCAATATTGTTATATTTACTTTTTTGACACCATTCAGCAGATTTAAACCAAAAGATGCCATTCAATTTTTTAAACAAAATTCGTTTGTATTCGAAGCATTAGCACCAAGTAAACAACATCATTAGTTTATCGGCACCATTCCATAATAATGCTTTCATCAGTTTGCTTAATTTTCTAAAATATTGTTCAAATTTACATTTCGGTAGAAGAGCCAGGCGGAATATAGCATGCAACTATATAAACAAAAAGAGAAGACATTTTAATTTTCACACAGAGTATTTCATGCGGGGTTTGCAAAAAAAATTCAACAAGTGAACATATAAGAGATGTTCTTACTCTAAATAATAAATTACTATGATACTATGATTTTCTATTTTAATATTGGAAGTTTAAACCTTTCAACTTCGGAAATTGAACAAGCCCCCGGTATCTGAAATTTAGGTTGACACACGACTTAACATGGATGGAATCGCTGCTATTATTCTACAAAGATGTGCTATAGATTAATAGCAGCTCCTTTGGAAATAATTTTTAATCTTTCCTTTGAAAGTGATGAGTTATTAAATACATGGAAACGTTCTTTAATTACACTAATTTATAATTCAGCAGGAAGTTATCACCTATAGCCCTATTCGAAAGATAATTACAATTCCAAAAGTTAAAAAAAATAATTTATGAAAGATTAACTACGATTCTTAATTTCTTAATAGCATTATTTCTCCATGCCAACATGGTTTTGTTGCTGGTAGATCTACTAGCACAAATCTTACATTTTTTTCTAATGATGTATTAAACGAACTTGAGAACTTTGTTGTTGTATATTTCTCTAATGCATTTGATCGGGTTAATCATCATTTACTACTAAATAAATAAATAAGGTGGAGCAACAGTCCGTTGAGAACTAGGGCCTAGTGACTAACAACTCTCAACCATTCCTTTGAACAGTTTTAAGCCGAATCCGAAAGGCTAATTTGAGAAAGCAATTTTCATGACAAGAATTACTCTTAGAGGATTTGTCAATTCCTCGCAAGAGGCAGTACCCGTGAAAAAAACTTTAGATGGCATAGGCAGGGATCGAACCCAAGACCTAGGGCATAACAGAACAACGCACTAACCATCTCGGTCATCTTTTTTTCATATTATTTATCAATGACATTTTCAACGTATTTTTAAATTTAAAGTGCCTAATGTATGCGATGATTTAAAAGTCTTTTGTTGTATAAAAACAGAACAAGATTGCATTTTATTGCAAGTAGGTTTTCAGAGATTATCGAATTATTGTTTGATTAACTCCATAAACCTTAAAATTGCAAAATGTTAAAGTTTAACTTTTTCTCGAAATCGTTCATCAATTAACTTTTCTTATAAAATAAACAATACATTTCTTTTAACAGTAACCTCTAAAAAAGACATTGGTGTAATTTGTAACCAAAAGCTAAGCATAAAGATTTTTTAGTAGCAAAAGGTAACTCAAGGTGGGGGTTTATCGAACGCAATTGCAATATGTAATGTAATCTATATAATGGGTGATTTTTTTGAGGTTAAGATTTTCATGCATTAGTATTTGACAGATCACGCGGGATTTCAGACATGGTGTCAAAGAAAAAGATTCTTAGTATGCTTTGACATTTCATCATGAATAGACTTACTAACGAGCAACGCTTGCAAATCATTGAATTTTATTACCAAAATCAGTGTTCGGTTCGAAATGTGTTTCGCGCGTGTGTTTTGTTCAGCGATGAGGCTCATTTCTGGTTGAATGGCTACGTAAATAAGCAAAATTGCCGCATTTGGAGTGAAGAGCAACCAGAAGCCGTTCAAGAACTGCCCATGCATCCCGAAAAATGCACTGTTTGGTGTGGTTTGTACGCTGGTGGAATCATTGGACCGTATTTTTTCAAAGATGCTGTTGGACGCAACGTTACGGTGAATGGCGATCGCTATCGTTCAATGCTAACAAACTTTTTGTTGCCAAAAATGGAAGAACTGAACTTGGTTGACATGTGGTTTCAACAAGATGGCGCTACATGCCACACAGCTCGCGATTCTATGGCCATTTTGAGGGAAAACTTCGGAGAACAATTCATCTCAAAGGAATGGACCGGTAAGCTGGCCACCAAGATCATGCGATTTGACGCCTTTAGACTATTTTTTGTGGGGCTACGTCAAGTCTAAAGTCTACACAAATAAGCCAGCAACTATTCCAGCTTTGGAAGACAACATTTCCGAAGAAATTCGGGCTATTCCGGCCGAAATGCTCGAAAAAGTTACCCAAAATTGGACTTTCCGAATGGACCACCTAAGACGCAGCCGCGGTCAACATTTAAATGAAATTATCTTCAAAAAGTAAATGTCATGGACCAATCTAACGTTTCAAGTAAAGAATCGATGAGATTTTGCAAATTTTATGCGTTTTTTTTTTTTAAAAAGTTCTCAAGCTCTTAAAAAATCACCCGATACATACTTTGAAATGTATGTTTTACGCGAAGTATTTGAGTATTACATATAATATTATTTGGTGCCCTTCGTATGAAGTTCACTCTTTTAGAATTGAAAACAGGCGTAATTGGAATATAGATATGCCGTCCAATGGAAAAAGATGTAAATTATTTCTAATCATGCCTCTGAACATTCGAAAAAAGTTCTCTGGCCTTAAGTTCATTCGTGACGTATTGATTGTTCCGATATTTTAGCCTAAATTAATTTCAATGTTACTGCGAGGCTGCTTAGGAAACTATTGTTTTTTTAAGATTCCATACCCAAAACAAATTTTGCAGCCAAGGAATCATTGTGTTGGTGTTTAAGAATAACTAATAGCGTTTGCGGTATGATCGATTTTAGTCTGAGTAGAGTTTCATTTAAAAATAATTTGCTTTTTGTAATTGTAATTTTGTTTTTATATTAAATTATTAGCAAGCAATCACAGAAGAATTGTAACTTTGTTTAATGAAAGAAAGTAAACTAATTTAAGTCTCCACCAACAGTAGTTGAATCATTGAGTGGATGGCGATCAGTTAGAAAAACTGGATACGTATTGTCAAATCAAACTCAGTGTTATTAGAAGTTGAGTTCAACGAATTTGAAAAAATCATCAAATTAAATTCAATCATACCACAATCTTTATATAAAAACTTATTTCCTTTTAGAATAATTTGTTTAAAAATAAAGAACCTCAAAATTCAAATGTTTCCTAGGAAGTGATTCCTTAAGTACTTTTTTTTTCTTGAATAAATCATTCCGAAAAAAACGAAAAATAAGGAATTACTTCAAGTCATAAAAAAAAGAACAAAACATTTCTGTTTCCTCAAAATATATATGCTCTAGCTTCTTAGATTCTTTTTGCTCGAAAAATCACTGCCATCATTATCTCCGCTTTTTTTTCATCAAAAACCATAAATTCAAATATAAAAACGGAGAAAATGTCCTTGAATTTCATTTTCAAATTTTCAAAGCAACAAACAACAACAACAAAAAATCTAAATCTAAATCTACACTTTATAATTTTTTTTCTGGTTGCACCCAAATAACTCATATTATAACCCGTTTTATTGTTCTAAAGAGTTCTAATTTCCAAAAAAATAAATGTCAGCGTCATGAGTTCCGTTTAAATGCCATATAAATGGCAAAGCTTTGCGGGGACAAATGGCTCATTGTTCTAAAGAATAATAGCTTTCAAATGGCGTATATATGTATTGCATAGTTTCTCTCCGTATAAGAAGAACAATATAGCATGTCAAGTGCATAGTCAGGCAAAAAAGTTATGATAAATGTGGGTGTTTCCGTTGCATTGAATTTATTTTCTTATATCTATTTTATTGTACGACGACGACGTCGAGTAAAGGATCCAAGGAGTGTGAATTAAATATTCCTCTGAATTTGGAAAAGGTGCATTTGAAGATTATTTTATTTGAATAAACCAGAAAACTTTAACTTTAAGATATTAAATCGATGGATGAAATTTTCAAAAAAATAGATTGCATGGGTTAAAGTTGAGTATCTTTCCAAAAAAAAATCCAATCACAAAACCACCCACTTTTAATAAAATATATACATATTTTCATTTTTTTTTTTATAAATTTACAATTGACGTGATGTGGCATTGTGTCATTCTTCGTATAGTCATAGTCAGGACAGGATTGTTTTTTTTTCTGCCTTCTTCTTCTTTATTTTAGACAAGAACATGATTCACTAACTTTTGCTCTGTGACCTTTACTGTCATTATTTGAGGCTGGTAAGCTCTCTGCTTGGTTGTTTCTTGTTAATATATTACATTCTTACCCCCAATAAATCAATGTTACACCCGTGACGAGTTCTTCTTCATCATACTTTGCTGTTCTGGAAAATATTTCAGAAATTTTTATCTTTTTATTTTTTATGCTACGATACTTTCAGACAGCAACACAAAAAATAGAAATTGTGTAAAGCTTTACAAATTATAAATTTGAAGCTCACTAAGAAAAGAATATAAATATAGAAGTGAGAGTAAAATTGATGGTCTTGTTCACAGGTGGTTCTTAGAATTTGATCAGGGAATCTTTAAGTGTTTGCCCGTCCATTTGTGAAAACACGTATAGGTACATGATTGTCTTTACCTTTCTTTGTTGTCCTTATGAAGCATTCACGAAAAAAATAAGAATACCTTAAGCAGTACCTAATAAAAAAGATACATTAGTAATGGTATAGTTAAGTCATATAGGGCTAGCCTTGACATGGGCTTTCTATAAATACATATGTACATATTTACTACACATTCCTACTTATATTTTTGTTGGAATACTTTATTGATCAATATATCGGTTCATTACTTGTATTTTCCCGACAACTACCGAACAAATTTGTAATTTTTTTGAATAACCAAATTTGAAAACTGGAAAAAGTCATGTGATTGACCCATAAAATGAGTTGAGACTATTGAGTGTTTTGAAAATAATCTTAATAAAATTAAAGATATGTTTTTGAACCCTACTTTTATTTGAAATTTCTAAAACTAAGAATTCCGAAATCTAAAGTTAATAACAAATTAAAAACTAGCTTGAAAATGCTAATAAAATTCCACTGCAACAACAAATTTCTAAAATCTATAGAATTATCATATTTTTTAAACCCAAAATACTAAAAAGGAAATTTACACTAGGTTAAAAATTTCACTTCGAAAAAAAAGACATATTATGTACATATACTTCTACCTATAAAACATAATTAGCACACCCCTGCCTGTCTAACATCATGCATCACTGTTTCACCTGGCAAGACAAGTGACAGGAGCCTTCAACTTAATGGAACAGATAGCCTGGCGATGTTTCTTTATTATTTGTTCCGCACATACATACATACATACATCACCACCCATAAAGCAACCTGTTGTGTTATTATTCTTTTTTTTTTTGAGTAAAAATGGAGTGTAGAAGCACCTTCAGGTCGGACGGGAAGTTTAAGGGAGGCCTGCTTCATAAGATGTCAGTTTTGTTTTTTTAATAAAACATCCTTCAGATTTAAGATGAAAATGTAGGAGTTTTCATTTCGAGAGGATTTGTGTCAAATGTTCTGAGAAAAAAAAAAACAACAAATACTGATGACGATGACAACTTAGATGTGGTTTGAATTAATTCATGAAACAAAAAGTTAAAAGTTTTCTTTTTTTTTTATTATTTAAGATTTACAAAATTGGGAATATCTGAAGAAGAGTGGGTGAATTATTTGATGTACATAATATATTTGTAGGCAATTGAATAATGGGCCAAGAACTGAAGCCTCAAAGTTCAACCACGTGAAATGAAAACAAAAGCATCAAAATAGCGTACAAAAAATATCTTTTAACATGAATCAATTTTTAAATTAAAAAAAAAAGCTTTCCACGATTATTTAGTTTAATTTTTATTAAAATAATAATAGCAATTTGAAGTTAAATAGCTTTTTGATAAAGCGTGCGCGTTTGTTTGGGGGACAGTTTGAGAAAATATTTAAAGAATATTTAAAACTTAAGGAATTACTAGAAATTGAACTTAAACAAAATTATTTAATACTTAAATTTGAATATAAAGCTTTGAGAGCACATTTAATCTAAAAACTTGAATATTGTAAAAATTTCACAATATGCAAATTAAATGCATATCAATTCTTTAGATAAAAAGTGGTTAGTAGAATTAAAGTCAGAAACAAAAATAAAAAAAGGCTGTAATGCGACCCACATTGATAATTTCCAATTCCCGTCTGTCGATTTGTCTTGCTTAAAAGGTTTGTTGGTCTACGTGTTTTGTTTAAAAATTGTCAGTTGATTTATTCTAAAAATTTTAAAAATTACAAACAATATTTTGTACACGATGAAATAGTTTTTATTTTTTATGTAAACAAATACAAATTGGATGAATGAAACTAATTTGAAGTCAATATCTTCTATTGTTCACGAGATTTCGAGAACCGAACATCAATTTTTAACGATTTTGCGTACTGTTTTTTGTAGATTTTAATTTTTTATGAAAAAAAACGGACTGTTCGATTTTTATAAAAAAAAAGAGGCTGGGATGCGACCCACACTGATAACTTCCCATCCCGTCTGTCGATTTGTCTTACTTAAAAGTTTGTCTATATGTATCAATTTTTACCAAATTTTCATACTATTTTTTGTAAATTTTATTTTTTTATGAAAAAACGAACTGTTGGATTTTTATAAAAAAAAAATACTGAATATCGAAAACAATATTGTCTGTGAAATAAAATAAGTTTGAAGCCAATATTTGAAATTTTCGAAAAGCTATTTGAGTCGAAAGAAAATTTTTACCAAATTTAAGTATTGTTTTTTTTTTAGATTTTTATTTTTTGTAAAAAAAAAATGTCGATTCGATTTTTCTCAAAATTTTTCAGAATGTTGAAAACAATATTTTTTATGAGTTAAAATTAGTTAGAAGCCATTATCTCAAATTTTTGAAAAGATATTTGAGTCGAAATTCAATTTATACCAACTTTGAGTAATGTTTTTTTAGGTTTTTATTTTTTTATAAACAAAACTGTCAATTAGATTTTTCTCAACATTGTATCAGATGTCAAAAACATTATACTTCGTTGCACAAAATTGTTTTGGAGATGAAATCATATTTTAGTCGTAAAATTTCGAGGTGACAATTTTTTTGATTTATAAAAAAAACCGTTAATTGGATTGCTTCCAAAAATATATTTGTTTGGTTACGTTACGAAATATAATATAAAATTTAATTGAAGTCTCAAGCGTTATTTGTTCGTGAGATATTTAGGGTTAATCAAATTTTTCACTTTTTTATTAAACTGCTGTGGTAAAAAAAGCACCCACGCAATTTTCTGGAGAGCCCTTTCTGCATTTTTATTTGTATAATAAAATGTATTCTAAGTCGATATCTCTATTTCGACTCTAGGGACCTTAATAAATGTCAAATCGGACCGATTATAATAACTTCCCATGGGAAGTTAAAAATTAAAGGGAATACGATTGTTGCTAATTGTTATACTTTCCAGGTAAGCCACCCTCAAGCATTTTCTTCAAAATTCAAGCCAAATTCAAAAACTGAAATGCAAGCAGTATTGATACTTCTCATTCTAGCTTTAAAAATTTTCAAATGAAAAATCATTTTAAATTGAGCTAGATTTTATGTTAAGGAACTTTTTATAAAGCTTGCAAAAGTTAGGAAGAATGTTAATTTTTGTAAAAAATAAATATCAGTTGGATCTAAGAATTTTACCTCTGTTCTTAATATATTCGAGCCAATTTTAATATTTTACTAGTTTTAAGTTATATTTTTGTATAGACTTTTATTTAAGAAAATGTATGTTTGAAAAAATACAACTTCATATTTGTCAGTATTTAATTGACAATTGCGGCAGGAAACTCAGTTACGGTCAAGTGTTGACAGTAAAAAGGCTTAAAATTATATACGATAAATTTTTAAGTGAAAGTGAAAGTGAAGTGCTGACGATTCTCAGTGGGGCCCATATCCTTCCATTTGTTTACCTTCATATCATAGCTCAAGGTTTCACAAAATTTTGGGAATTAAATATGTTTTTTACGATTTACCAAACTTTGACATTATTAAATCCCAAGATTGCAGGCGTTATGTTATTTCTAACATCGACGAAATTAATCAACACATTTCAAGATTATACATTGAAATTTGTCAGTATATGAAAATGACAATATTGTCATGACAAATTTGTCATTGTATTTTTCTGGCAAATTTGTCACCTGTCAATATTTAAATATAAACAGATTTTTCAGAGAAATGTGACAAATTTGTCACCTGTCAATTTTTATGATAGAGGGCCAAGAAATGAAAACCTGCATCGGGAACATTTGCAGAATTATGTAGAAATAAACAATATTGACGATGAGTACATGATGGTTCTGTCTTAAATTACGAAAGAAGACCTTAAGCTGAGACGTTTGTTAATGACAATCGGCTATGGTGAAATTGGTGCACCGCCTATTGTGTAAGTAGAAAATAAAAGTGCTTAAAATATGGCAAAAATTTTGTTTACCATAGCAAGTCGAAGCATACTGACTTGGCAAAGTTAAGAGATGTTTGAGAATAACCATTTCTTAAAAGACCACATCTTAATTTTATTATATATTGAAGTCAATATCTTTACTGGCTCTTGAGACAATGGTTAATGTATCCTGAATACACGTTCCATAAATTAAAACGTTAAAACTAATCGAATACAAAATTTAAAGCAGAATCAACTGATTGAATAAAAAAAATTAAAAAAAAGCAATATTTTTGATTGTTTTTGATGTTTTTGACATTTTGCAATTTTTTTTAATACCCATATGTATATACAACTGATTGTTTTTACGATAAAAAAAGAAAATACACAAAATACTTCTCAAAATCGGTATAATCACGTTTCAGAGGAACTTATATGAACATAGTTTTTCAATTTGGACATTATGAGCAGAAAAAGTGAAGCTGATCAAAATTCTTTAATTTCTTAAACCATTTTAAACTTTCTTACAAAAATACACTCGATAGTTATTTAAAAAAATACAAACCCAAAAAAGGCACTTTCAAATATTCAAAAAAAATGTTTTGACTCGATTTCAATCAATCGATATTGACGTGGGATGAATATTCCTGGTTACTTAAAAATACACGCTTTTGTCTTAAAAAACGAAAATACAAAACACTAAACGAGTAACCCCAAACGTATTAAATTTACAAAAATATAAGAAATAGTAGTTTTAAGAGGTTCTCAAGAGAGGATATCAGTGTGGGTCACCTACCAGCCTTTCAATTATTCCCTTAAATCCACCAAAGGATTGCTATGATATAGTTTGAATAGAAGCTACCAACTTCGGGGACTGATGAAAAAAGCCACTAAACTCCAAAAGGAAATATTTGAAGAGACCCTTAAGGACTACGAGAAAATTCGAACTTGTTTAAGTGTTCAACTATAAAACGATTTTGGAACTCAACTTTATCCCTCCATGCCCTTCAAGCGCAATTATTAAACACCTAATCTGGTGTAAATTTGTATATTATTTTCTCAGAAATACTCCATGCAATTGCTGTTTATAAATTATTGTAATTTTAAAATATCTGATCTTACCACCAATTAAATGAAAAAAAAAAACAATTTATTTAATAAATATATTTTGACACAGCAGAAGCATGTGCAATGGTAATAGGTTGTTTTTTCTTTCAATAATATAAAAATATATTATAAACGATCAAGGCACGCAGGATAGTACCCTAGCTTGTGTATAAGAAGATTTGAATACTTCGAAAACGTTTTAGTTTTAGTTCGTGAGTTTCTGTTCAAGTTGGTGAAGCGGTTTCTGTTTAAAAATTCAAACTTTGGAAAGAGAAAATGATTGAAAAGGTCACATTTTCTGTGGCTTTAATTTTTTTAGTCTTTGCCAAGTTGAGCTTAGGAGAGTCTCAGTTTATCAATTTGACACAATATCCTGGAGAAAAATGTAATTCTAAATGTGTTAAAAATCAGACTCGGGTGTGCTACTTTGAGTGGACTTTGGAACTCTATCATGCAATGGGACCGTGAGTACCGATTGCATAGCCAAACTTAGACAAAAGCTTATTTTGTATTTCTATTTCAATACCTAAACATAAAATAGAGCTTGCGGAAAATGTGAGGAAGGAGTCGTTTCTGACTGTTTTAAGCCACAATGCATTGTTGGCGATGGCTACCAAAAAGGTGTAATGAGTATCAATCGAATGATACCTGGTCCTGCTCTTCATGTTTGCAATGGGGACCTCATCATCATTGACATTAAAAATTTGGCTCATGGGTCAGCTGCTGCAATTCATTGGCATGGACTACACATGGTGGAGACTCCCTTCATGGATGGTGTACCGCACGCGACACAATGTCCCATAATTTTCGAATCTACATTTCGATATAGGTTCTATGCAACAGAACCTGGAACGCACTTTTACCATTCACATTCAGGTGAGTTTGAATTTCATTCGGCAAAAGACTTAATTAAAGTTAATCTCTGAAGGACTCCACAAATTGAATGGACAGTATGGAGCGTTAATCATTCGAGAACCAGATGAAGATAATCAAAATATTAATGCGTACGACTACGATCTACCAGAACACTATATTCTTATCTCCGATTGGAAGCATGGATATGCGGAGAACTCCTTCCCAGGCCTTCCTAAAGGCGAAACATTCCCTGACTCATATTTGATTAATGGACTGGGAACTTATGTGGATGTAAGGACATTTCGGTGAACATAAGTTTATACAAATTGTATTAAATAATTGTTTTGTAGAAAGATACCTTCAAGCACAACCAAGTTCCCGTCACTATTTATTATGTCAAACCAGGAAAACGATATAGATTCAATTTGATAAATTCTGTGTCATTGACTGACACCGTTCAATTGCAGGTGAGCAGTTATTGATAAGGCGAATAGACTTATTTTCCAAATTTCAAATTTGCTCCTATCCAAGATCGAAAAACATAACATGACGATAATAGCAACCGATTCAAATGAAGTTGAAGCTGTCACAATTGACACCCTTTTGTCAAATGCTGGAGAACGATATGATTTTGTTATCAACACCAACCAATCTGAAGGTGATTATTGGATTCGAATACGTGGCGGCAATACTTTTCAACCACAACCACTTGACTCCTTTGCCTTGTTACGTTATGTTACCGATGGTTCTGACAAAAATAAAGAACAACCTCCTTTTCCCGACTACAATACAACTTATCCCATTGGATATGTAAGATTGTCTTGTGACTATTCTAAAATTCTAGAGAATATATACACATACATATACTTTGTTTTTTTAGCGTCTAAATCATCCTAAAGCAACATGTTTCGATAATGATACAGAATACTGTGTTGCTGATCTGACAGCATTGGAAAAAGATTCGAATCTTGCCACCAAAACACCTGATTACAAATTTGTATTTTCATTTTCCAATCATATTTTTCCAGTTTCAGAAGGATTCCAGCCAGGGAAATACAGACGATTTGATAGTGAGCTAGATTGTGTTCATATTTTGAAATTTCATAAGATTTCCTGACCAATTCTCAAAATATACATATGTAGATCCTGAGGGAGATATTATTGCTGAAGGAATTGTGAACAACATAAGTTTGATATTTCCTCCAACACCACTACTCACCCAATATTCTGAAGTTGATAAGAGACAATTTTGTGATAGAAGTCAATGTCCAGAGAAATGTGAAGGAGAATCCACTCGTGAATGCATTCATATAATCAAAGTCAAAACGAACAGTACTGTGGAAATGGCTTTGCATGACGGTGAGTTATAAATTTTGATTTATTCTAATTTTTATAACTAAAACAGATTTATTCTTTTTTCAGACGCAAATGTAAACGGTCTAGATCATCCATTTCATTTGCATGGATATCGTTTCCTCGTAATGGGGATGACCGATAACACCCTAAATCTCACAGAAGCTATTGAATATGCTGGCAAACATCGGAAAAGACGACCTGTATGGAAGGATACTGTCTCAGTACCAATGAATGGAGTGGTTGTGGCTCGATTTAGAGCAAATAATCCAGGTAACTTAAAATTTAGGAGGAATACTTCAAAACAATACCTTTTTAAATATTTGGTTCTAGGAATTTGGCTAATGCACTGTCATTATGAGCTTCATTTGACCACGGGTATGGGTTTGTTTTTCCAAGTTGGTGAGCCAGATGAATGGGTGCCCACTCCTAAACATTTTCCAAGATGTGGTAATTATATGCCAGGAGTTAAGAAAAAGTATGATAATCATTAAAAGGTGAAATTAAATTATGGATTGTTGAACTTTTGTTTTATTTTGTGTGAAATAAAATCTCCACTTTTGTTTGTCTTGAAAAACGAATCATTGAACTTTCTACAATATATACATAGAGGTTGGGATTATAAGATTCTTGTTGTGTCTTGGGTATTAAATTCAAAATTATAACCATTCGGAAGTCGTTGAACTCAAATTGCTAATAAATTGTCCATTACTTTCGACAATAACTGTAGTAGCTACGCAAAACATTTTTGAATAATTTATCAAACCCGAAAATCGGTAAGTAAAATTAATCGTTTAATTGATCAGAGCTTTTTCGTTGCATTTTTAGAACTTCCTACAGCCCAGTAACTATAAAAATCAGACCATGCGTTTAATCTGATTGATCTAGTTTGTTGATTACTTGGTTTCTTGTTTATGATGTTGGCCGAATTAATAATGCAAGTTTTCGAAATCAAGCGCAGAACGCAAGATGTTGATAAATTAAAAACCCGAAGGAGATTTATTTATATGTATTTATTTATTTAAAATGATTAACAATAAGTTTAAATGTATTATCCAGCAATATTTAAGAGCAGAAGAGATTTATTTTTAATATAATCATGTTCTTCTATTTTGTTGCAAAGTTGTGTCTGTAGTTTTAACAGTTTTCAGAATACATTTTTTCAAAAATTAAATTCGTTCTTTTACAAAAATTCGAAGAATTAGTACTAAAAAAGAAAAATAGACAATAAGACTTTCAATACTGTAATATAACTATTTTCAATACTCGTATCATTAAGAACTAATTCTAAATTTCAAAATTTAAAACAACAGAAAAATTCTTTGACAAAGTTCTAGTCCCTAAACTCGGTTTATTGAAAAATTTGAACTCGGTTGAGTCCTTACTCATTTCTCAAGTTTTCTGGCGTTAGAACTCTGATTTAAATCTCAGTCTGAGATTTATTTGACCTTGAAATTTGTCAACAAATAACTTCAAGTCTCAAACGTCCAATATGTTCATAGGTAGATATTTTGTTTGTTTACAGAAGTTGCTGAGTGGACATCGTGTTCTTTAAGAAGCCATAATGTTCATTTATTAATACTTTTTGTTGAAAAACGATATA
This sequence comes from Eupeodes luniger, assembly GCA_951509635.1. Lineage (NCBI taxonomy): Eukaryota > Metazoa > Arthropoda > Insecta > Diptera > Syrphidae > Eupeodes > Eupeodes luniger. Next base: position 94,856,457 of record OX608073.1, on the reverse strand, counting down.
CAAGTTTCAAATCCATATTACTCTCATGTTTTCCCAAATACGGACGCGACCCCTTAACCCTTGCCACGGTAACTTGAATCCTATGAACATTCCAAGGAAGTCATAAGGTCTATAGACCTTGTTTCAATTTCTGTAATCTTAAGGTGTATGGACATTCTTACCGCAGATATTATGATAATCAATAATGCCATAGGTCTAGTCACCGAATACGCCCTCTCGTTGGTAAGCAAATGGACTAGGAACTGTGGGCTGACAGTCAATCCAGCTAAAACAGAACTAGTGCTATTTACTAACAAGCGCAAAATACCTGATTTTAAAATTCCTTCAATTGAAGGCTGCCCTCTTAAAATCTCTGATCACGCAAAGTATCTCGGTGTGATCTTAGATAAAAAACTAAATTGGGGCCTGAACACCAAAGATAGATTCAAAAAGGCATCGATTGCCTTTTACTCCTGCAATAGAATAGAAAACCTGGGGATCAAACCCTTAAATTATCAGATGGATGTATTCGGCAATAATTAGACCAATACTAACCTATGGTAATTTGGTATGGTGGAAAGCTTTAGAAAAGAGCACGAACCTGAAAACTTTGACAAAAGTTCAAAGACTTGTGTGCACTGGCATTACGGGAGCAATGAGATCCACTCCAACTGCGTTACTGGAAGTTATACTCAATCTGATTCCCCTAGACCTCTTTGTTCAAGAATCTGCGGCCAAAAGTGCCCTGAGACTTAGTCAAACTAAAGTCTGGATAAACAGTTACATAGGACATGCCCAGATCCTTCATAAAGTTATGGGTCATAGTACTACAGCAGACTATAAAATACCCGAACTTGATTTTCATAAACCATTCCAGGCTGCCATCCCAAGCAGAGGAATGGATAGATAATATACCATACTCCAGTGAGTCGTCAATAGCTATCTATGCTGATGTCTCTAAAATGGACACTGGTGTAGGGGCAGGCTTCTATTCTGAATCTCTCAAGTTGACCGCCTCGCTTAGGCTTCCAAACTACATAGCATCGTCTTCCAAGCGGAGGTCCTCGCAGTGACAACAGCTGCTAAAAAGGTATTAATGATGGCTATACCACGAGCTGATATCACCTTTTACATTGATAGCCAAGCGGCAATAAAAGCGATTACTGCAACTGAGGTAAAATCAAAGCTTGTTTCATGCTGCCGCCAAGAGCTTAAGGTTCTTGGCGCACAGCACAACATTAGACTATGCTGGGTCCCAGGCCACAGCGATATACTAGGCAACGAGAAAGCCGATGAATTAGCAAGATTAGGGTCAATGCTTGACGTAAGCCAAGCTCAGCTAGTTAGCACCCCTACCTGTTATTTAAAACAGGAAATCTCAAAAAGAATATCAATTAAGGCCGATGAAAGGTGGAACCTTCTTGACACCTGCGGCACTACAAGAAAGATCTGGCCCTGTTTTAACAAACAAAGAACGGAAAGAATTATGCAGCTACAAAAGGGATCACTTCGATCTCTTGTAAGCATAATCACCGGACATAATCTGTTAGGTTATCATATGAAAAAGATGAGAATCAGTTCAGATGATCTATGCAGAGGATGCGGTGACGAGGAGGTGCATGAAGACACTTCGCACTTTCTGTCACTGTCCCGCACTCTAACATCAAAGAAAGAAACTGCTTGGCAACTTTTTCTTTAAAAGAACTCTCTAGTACGCCAGGTACTAACATTCTGAACTTCGTCAAAGCCTCTAAATGGCTTGACTAACTGAACACATAGGTTTTTCTTATTAGCTTGAGTAGCAATACTCACGGGTATCACAATGGATCTGTATTGATCTAAGTGTGACGGTTAAGACATCAACTGTCAGCCCCTTAACCTAACCTAACCTATAGGTCTAGTCACACCGAACACTTCGTCAATTTATTAGAACCAAATAAGCAATACAATTTAAAAGCAAACTGTGCAAAATAATATTGAAAATAAAAAAAAAATACACGACTGGGTCTCACGAACTTGCTCATTTACAAAAAGTCTGTTTAAAAATATTTCCTGTATTTAAAGATTTAAATATGTACCTTCAAAAAAAGCTTGCTTTCAAAAATTTAAGCGCCATTTAATTTCTCAAAAACATGAAATTTTCGATCATCAAATATTATTAACACAGTATAAGAGCTTGTACAGAAAATATTGAGATCCGTGCATTAATTATTAAGAAACCTAAAAACAAAAATAACGGTTCTATAGGGGGTACCCTTTTGGAGCAATACAAATTTTGTTATTTTTTTATTGGAAGAAGCCAAAAAAAATTAGAGAACATTTTTGAGAAAATTCAAATTTTCGATTCTGGACCTAACATTTTTGTTTGGGGGGACTACTGTTGATTTTGGTCTTGAAAAATTAAAAAAAAATGATTTAAATCGACCATTTATTTAATAAACTGAAATCAATGACAACATTTTTTACCGCTAAATCAAAACTGGCAAACATTCAATATTATTTTTACTCGATGGAATGTTAAAAATGTGTGTCCAAAAATTTTACCGGGTGCTTTGAAAGAAGTTTATTACTCGTTAGAAGTTTGTTTTATTAAACCGACTTCTAATTCCTCAAAACTCAATAATAAATGAACACTGAGTTTTAAGAAAATTATAGAAAGTGAAGAAATGCTTGAGTTCTAAATATTTTTAAACCCAAATTTTAAAGATAAACCGAGAGTTATTAGATCGAGCTTTAAATTAATGTTTGAACTTTGTCAAGGAATTGGCTGATACACAAACAAAAATTGTTTTTCAACTTTCTATGTTAATAAGTTATATTTGCTTTGCAGTAATCAATGTCCTTGGCAATTTTTGACTAAACACCAAAAATCCAAATGTAAAAACATATTTTAGTTTTTAAGAAAGTCTTTTATTTCAATTTTCAGTCTTTTAAAGTTTTCTTTGGACAGAAAAAGCCGTTTCGTTAAATCTGGTAGATCAAGTTATTTTCCATAATACACTTTACGATTTCAAGCTTCCTGATTTTTCCTCATTTTGAGCCCAATACTGTCTTTGCTTGCCCAATACTTTCCAATTTACTGGACTAATAGTGTGAAAGAAAATATCATAATAAAAATTCTAATGAGAATTATTTCAAGTCGATAACATATCAAAGGTACACTGTGACGTATACTTATTTTTTTATTTTTTATTGTAGAATTTTTTTAAAACTAAATGTTGGCTATTTATGACAAAAAAAGAAAACAATTGTTGAAAGAAAAACTAAAATGATTTTCGAGTTTTCGATGTGTTATAATAAAAATTCGACTTTCCTTTTCAATGTAATCACAGAAATATGCTCTGAAGATAGGTGTAACTTAACATTTTTGCTTCCAATATAATAAGAACTATACGGCAAGTATTGCATTTGTAAAACTTTCGAACCTGAGATTTTAATCAAACATAACAAAAAGTGGGTTCCCCCAGTTCCGTTCGTCTGTATGTCTTCGCCCCTACAGACCAAAATATTGGGTCGTTTGAGTTCAAACTTGGAAGCAAAGGTTTTAAGCAAATTAGCGTTATGTGTTTTTTAATTTCCCATAGGAAGTTATTGTAATGGGTCCGATTTGTCAAATTGAAAATTTTGACATTTCTCAACGTTTCAAGGTCCCTAGAATCGAAATAAAAGATTTTTAGAAAGATGTCTGTGCATGCGTGTGTACGTACGTTCGTACGTCCGTATGTCCGTATGTCCGTATGTCCGTATGTCCGTATGTCCGTATGTCCGTATGTCCGTATGTCCGTATGTCCGTATGTCCGTACGTTCGCGACGTTTTTTTCGTCGTCCATAGCTCAAGAACCAGAAGAGATATCGACTTCAAATAAATTTTGTTATACAGATAATAAGGCAGAAAGATGCAGAAAGGGCTCTCAAGAAAATTGCGTGGGTGTTTTTTTTACCATAACAGTTTAAAAAAAAGGTGAAAATTTTGGTTAACCCTAAATATCTCATGAACCAATGATGCTAGAGACTTGAATTAAATTTTATATTATAAATTGTAATGTGATACAAAACAAGAATTAACGGTTTTTTTATAAATCAAAAAAACTGAAAAAAAAATTTGTCACCTCGAAAATTTTACGACTAATATATGATTTCATCTTTAAAACAATTTTGTGCAACGAAGAATAATGTTTTTGACATCTGATAAAATTTTGAGAAAAATCTAAGTGGCGGTTTTTTAGCAAAAATAAAAACATAAAAAAACATTACTCAAAGTTGGTAAAAATTGAATTTCGACTCAAATATCTTTTCAAAAACTTGATATTAAGGCTTCAAGCTTATTTTATCTTATAAGAAATATTGTTTTTAACATTTTGAAAAATGTTGAGAAAAATCAAATTGACAGTTTTTTACAAAAAATAAAAACCCAAAAGAAAAAGATTAATAAAAGTTGGTAAAAAATGATTTTCGACTCAAATATCTTTTCTAAACTTTGAGATTTTGGCTTTAAACTACTTTTATCTTTCAAAAAATATTGTTGTCAACATTTAGTAATATTTTGAGAAAAATCGAATTGACAGTTTTTTTTTACAAAAAATTAAAAACCGAAAAAAAAATTTAACAAAAGTTGGTAAAAATTGTTTTTCGACGTAAATATCTTTTCAAAAATTTGAGACATTGGCTTCAAAATAATTTTATCGTATAAGAAATATTGTTTTCAACATTCGACACAATTTTGAGAAAAATCGAATTGATAGTTTTTTTTACAAAAAATAAAAACATAAGAAAAAAACAATACTAAAACTTGTAAAAATGTACTTTCAAATTTACGACTCAAATAGCTTTTCAAAAATTAAAAATATTGGCTTCAAACTTATTTTATTTTACAGAAAATATTGTTTTCGATATTCAGTAATTTTTTTTATAAAAATCCAACAGTTCGTTTTTTCATAGAAAAATTAAATCTACAAAAAATAGTACGCAAATTTGGTAAAAATTGATACATAAAGAGAAACTTTTAAGCAAGACAAATCCCAGCCTCTTTTTAATTTTTTTTAAGACTTAAAATTTTCAAATTTATTAGTCAAAAATCGAAAACTCGAATTTTCTCAAAAACGAACCAATACATTTTTATTAAATTTTCTCTAAAAATTTTTTTCTTAACTTGGGTACATTCTTTCAATAAAAGAAAAACATGTTTGCATTGCTCCAGAAGGGTACGCCCCATAGAACCATTATTTTTTTTAACGTTTTCTCAAGAACTAATTAACCGATTTAAATAATTATAATTTTTCTGCACAGGCTCTGTGTTAATTATATTTGTTGATCAAAAATAATGTCATTGTTTTATTTTTGGATTTTTAAAAAAATATTCAATTATTTCTTTTTAAAAGAGGTTTTGAAATTAGGTCAACATTTCTCAACGCACTACAAAACTGAATACCAGCAATATTTTAAAGAAAAAACTGAACAAAAATAGTAAATCAAGGTTTTTTTTATAAATTACAAATCATTTTATAGGTAAATTTAAAGATTTTAATACAAATATACAATTTGTAAACAGAGACTTTGGATAGAAGAGCAAGTTTGTGCGACCCAGTCGTGCACTTTACTTAAGCATATGAATGTGTTCTAATTTCAATTAAAAAATTTATAAATTCAAATTACCTTGACATAATCTAAGCATCTAATTTTAATTCTTACCGACAATAAAAATATTCCAATATTTATTTTTTTGAGATAGTGATTACACAATAAACCAAACAAATAAGCGAATTCAGAGCGCAATTAACAAAAATCATTTAATCTGAGTGAGAAAATTAAAACCCATTTCACATTAAACACACAAAAGGGTTGTATGTAATTGTTCTAATAGTTTAAGTCGGTTAAAGTTTTAAACAATAATATTGAAAATAAAATCAAATTTTAGTAATTTTTAGAATTTTGAAATCGTTATGATTGTATTGATGTTACTGTTTTGTTTAAAGGTTGTATACAATGTTCTAAAATTAAAATAAAGTTAATTTTTTTTACGAATCCAAAACATACCCTATGATACCAAACATAGGTATAAAATCAGTAAATAAGCGGTAAATTACCAATTGAGGCAACGTCTATATTTTAATGTCTTGATTTTTTTTATCAGAAAAGTGTATTGAATTGCATATCATTAATACTTACAGCACATGCCTGCGGCAATATAATGTGTTGTCAATTTGATGGGTATATTTTATGACAAAATCATGCCACAATGCAGAATTCCTTCTGAAACATCTCTAAAATTTTCTATAAGAAGACCTCAAAAAATCATGGATAATTTAGATTGTCAATCCATTTCGAAAGATTCACACTTGAAAAATGGAAAAATTGTTTTTTTCGATACTTATAACATTCGTTTTGAATAAAGGTTTAGTCGAAGGTCAATACACTAATTTGACACAATATCCGGGAGAATTGTGTAATTCAAAATGTGTTAAGGGTCAGCCGCGGATTTGCTATTTCGACTGGACTTTGGAACTTTATCATGCAATGGGACCGTAAGTTTGTTTTACTTTAATAGCTGGAAATTCAATTTTAGAAACTTCCGACCGGAATTCGAATCTGTTAAATACTTAATTCGTGCAATTTTTAATTAAAAAATAAAAACAGGGCTTGTGGAAATTGTGAGCAAGGAGCCGTAACTGACTGCTTTAAACCACAGTGCATTATAGGCGATGGCTTTCAAAAAGGTGTTATGAGCATTAACCGAATGATTCCAGGACCTCCGATTCATGTTTGTCAAGGAGACAAGGTCGTTGTTGATGTGAATAATAAGGCTTATGGTACAGCTGCTGCAATTCATTGGCATGGACTTGAAATGCTGGAAACTCCTTTTATGGATGGAGTGCCATATGTAACACAATGTCCTATACCATATGGTACAACATTTCGATATGAGTTCTATGCAAGAGCGCCTGGAACATTCTTTTACCATTCGCACTCAGGTAGACGTAAAATTGTATTCAAAAAAGTTTATTTCTTAAGCTCTTTTTAGGAATCCACAAGCTAAATGGACAATATGGAGCTTTAATTGTTGGACAACCAGATGAAGATAATTTACACATTTATGAATACGACTATGATCTGCCTGAACATTATCTTCTGATCTCCGATTGGAAGCATGGCTATGCGGAGAATTCCCTCCCGGGCCTTCCCAAGGGCGAATCATACCCTGACTCAATTTTAATTAATGGACGAGGAACTCATATCAACGTAAGAACACTTCCGCGAAATAAATGAGTTTTGAAATACTTCAGAAGTTTTTTCTTGCAGAAACATACTTTCGAACGTAGTCAAGTTCCGTGCACTATTTTGTATGTCAAACCGGGATATAGATACAAGGTCAACATCATCAATAGTTATTCATTAACAGATATTGTTCAAATGCAGGTGAGTTATAGGACTTAAGTCCGTGGGTGGTATGTGTTTCTTGTTTTTCAAAATAATTATTTTACAAAATCTCAAATCCAAAGATCGAAGACCATAGTATGATTGTGATAGCAACAGATTCGAGCGATGTAGAACTGTTCGAAGCGGACAGTTTAGTAACGAATTCTGGCGAAAGATATGATATTATCATTGAAGCTTATAAAACTCACGGTGATTACTGGATCAAATTTCAAGGATTAAATACGCTCCAACCTCAACCAACTGAATCATTTGTACTGTTACGTTACATAACCAGTGATGCAGACTATAAAACTCCACAACCCCCTTATCCGAGCTATAATGAAAACAAATATCCCACTGGAATTGTAAGTTTGCTTTGTATTACTTTTTCAACTCCTAAGACCAAAGCTTTTTTTAGCGTTTAAATCATCCCGAAGCAGTATGTTCTGATAATGACAATGAGTATTGTGTTTCTGATCTTGAAGCATTGGAAAAAGATAAGGATCTTGTTACTGGAAAACCTGATTATCAGCTCACTTTCTCATTCTACAATAACGTTTTTCCAGTTGAAAAAGGATTTGTGCCTGGAAAATATAAGCGATTTGATAGTGAGATAAAAATTGCTTAGTTTTTTTTTCATTTACTTAATCAGTTTACAAACACCACACAGATCCAGAAGGAGATATTATTGCAGATGGGGTAATGAACAACATCAGCTTAATTTTGCCTCCTCAAACAATTCTCACTCAATATTCTGAAGTTGATCAAAGAATGTTTTGCGACAAAAGTAACTGCCCAGAAAAATGTGATGGAGAATCTACTCGCGAATGCATTCATTTAGTTAAGATCAAAACCGACAGCATTGTGGAAATGGCCATTCACGACCGTAAGTGTCATTTTCAGTTTTGTATTCGCAGTTTTTCGGAAATTTCTAAAATCTTTCTTTAGAAGCCAATGAACCTGGTTTATTTCATCCATTCCATTTGCATGGATATCGTTTCGCTGTAATGGGAATGTCTAAAGATGCAACTAATTTAACTAATGCTATTAATGAAGCCAGGAAGTATAAGAATCGTCAACCGGTTTGGAAGGATTCTGTAACAATTCCAAGGAACGGAGTGATGGTGGCTCGATTTCGAGCAGATAATCCCGGTAAGTTATATTTAAAAGTAGATTGACCCGAATTGATTTTTTTTCTAATGGTTTTCGAATTGCAGGAATTTGGCTAATGCACTGTCATTATACCCTTCATTTGACTACAGGAATGGCATTTCTTTTTCAAGTTGGGGAACCCAGTGAATGGGTGCCAACACCAGTAGAGTTTCCAAAATGTGGTAATTATATGCCCGGAGTTGAGAAACGTTCAAGTCTCCTGAATATAAATATACAAATTTAAAAATTGCACTATTTTTGTTTTTCTGATTCAACGTCATAAGATTTGTAAGAAACTGTAAATTTTTTTTTGTTAATGAGTATTGTTGAAAATTAAACGCCGCGTATGATTTACCCTATTTCTTTTTAAATACATAATCGATATAAAATTTACCAATACTTTAATTGTTACATACTATAACATAATTTCTTTGAATTGCTATTTATTCTTACTTTCCTTTGATTACAATATTCTTTCTTTGTATACTTAACTGTTAAGAAACTGTCTACTAAACTGTTAGACGTTAAGTTGAAATAAAAGTTAGTTGTCACAAGATTTTAGACCCGAAAAGATCAGTTGTTTTCTTCAACTAGGTAAAATCGGTTTAATTATTTTCCCACAGGGTTATTTTTGAAAAGTATAATGGAAGAGCAATTGGACAGCAAATCAAAGTTAAGTCATGAAAACAAACTTTTAGTTTTTAAAGTGAAATTTCAAGCAATCATTAGGGTAACTGCGAAAGAAGCCGTGTATCGGAAGGTTGAGAAACATCGCAAAACAAGTTGCTTTTATGCTTTAACTTTCCTTGACATTATTCAACGAACGAACTGTATACTAATATTGAATATATTTCTGATAATATTATAAAATTAAGAGAACGATAAAAAGGTTCCTGCGAAATATCTGACAATGTTTTAATTTCAAATTTAACTACTCTGATAATTAAGTAAAATAGGGGTTTAAACCACGGAATTTATTTAATTGAATTTATATCTTAATTTTAGTGCATTTTGCGTTGTGTAAAAAATCTCATAGAATGTCGTGTCCACGTCTTAAGTTATGGGCCGCCAAAAGTCGCTAAATTCATTGTATCCATGTTTATAGCTCCAATGGTCTTTGACTCAATCACTTTTTCATACACTCAATCGTTTTAGGGATAGAGTGGAGAAAGTGAATACCGCTCAACATTTCTATTAAATTAAACTAATAGTGAACAAAATGATCTTAGTAAAAAATATGACTTTTCTATAAAATGTGTAAGCTTAAGTGGGTATCTTATCTAAACTGTGTGTATTATCAAATACACTAATGGTAAGGACATGTTTTAGAACCCTATTAATGGGTCTAGCAACTCCCCAATAGATTTTTGGAGCCAATGATATAAACGTTATCATTAGCTTTAGATGAATTACTTAAAATAAAGCTTTGTAGTTGTAAGAATGGAGACTGTTCACGCTGTGATCATAGGAAAAAGGGGTTTAAATGTACAGTAGGTATTTGGGAATTGGTTTTGGAGCACACAATCCCAATTCAGGATTTCTAAGTCATGTCCTTACCATTTTCTCTTTTACAAAAAGATAAAATTAGTATGCTAATGCGATGTTGTACTTATCGGTTAAGAATTAGACATAGACTTAAAAGCTTACACAATTCAAAGCAAAAATATTATTTTCAATACTAATTACAAACAATACTTTTATTTCCGTCTGTCTCGGAAACGGTTGAGCGTGTGAAAATATAAATACAACATTATGTTTAGCAAATTGTATGCTTTACAATTTTGCTAAAGATGTTAACACCATTTGGAGCTATAGAAACGAAGAAAATCACAAAAATCGGTTTTTTGCAACTTTTGGTTGTTTATAACTTACGACGCGGACACGAAATTTAATTAGACTTATTACACGACGTGACGCTTAAAACACAAAAAGGAAGGTATGACAAATTTTCAGCTTACTATATTTCTTATTCCGAAATTGACCCTCTTTTGCTTTATTTTACAAATATGTAGTTACAATATTCAAAAGACTGATTTTTCTAATGTTTGTTTGTGCTTATTTAAGATTTTATTTATTTTTTCTTTGTTTTATTTATTAATTTTATTGTGATAATTATACACTCCATGAGAATATAACCTCCAATTTTTAAATATTGTCTTTGAATACACACGAACCCCTTCTTATCTGTTAAATTTCATCAATATAAAGCATCAAAATTGTTCGTGGCAAATAATAACATATATGTATATGTAAAGCCCCTAAGGGGGCCTTTAGGGTATAACCTCAGTCTTTGAATACAAATCAATCGCTGTTAAATTGTATCATTCAAATCAGAATCAGAAGTATGTCATATAAACGATTCAAATTTTGAGGTTTTAAAAGTATAGGCATGGGATTTGACATCTATTAAACTTAATTGTTAAACCAATTTTTTTTTTCAGTTAAAAGTCTAACATTTACGAAAATGGATCGCTTTACTATAGAACAACGCATACAAATTTTTAAAACCTACTACAAAAATGGTGATTCTGCCACAGCAACATATCGTGCTTTAAGAGGACATTATCGTTCAACTATGCAAGCAATTGGAAAAATTGTGAAGAAATTTTGGTTACAGATATTTTAAGGCCTGTTCATCATGATTTCGATTGTAACACTGAAAATATGTGTCGATTCCTTGTCGTTCTCAGGAATTAGGACTATCTTACGGAACATTATGGGGTATTTGTCATTTGGATCTAACCTACATCCTTATAAAGTCCAGATCACACAGCAACTGAAGCCAGCTGACCATTCCGAACGTCGTAAATACTTAAAATGGGTGCTTGAACAACAGTCGGTGGACGGCAAATTTGTCTAACAAAATTTTCTTCAGCGACAAAGCACATTTCTCACTAGGTGGGTATGTGAATAAACAAAACTGTCGTATTTGGTAACCGACTTTTTCTTGCCTGCTATTGAAGAATACGACTTGGAGAATACGTGGTTTCAACAAACGCTGCCACATGCCACACAACTCGAACGAATATAGCTCTATTGCAAGAGGTATAACCTGCCGCGTAATTTCTCGTCGTGGCGATATCAATGGCCATTAAAATCATGCGATTTTAAACCGCTGCACTTTTTGTGTGAAGCTACGCGAAAGACCGTATTAATGCAGATAAACCTTTAACTCTTGAGCACTTAAAAACCAACATTCGTCAAGTTATGGCTGAGATACCTACCAATATATGTCAACAATTCTCGAGGTAGTCATTTGTCAGTTTGTCTTCAACATTTTTAAACGACTTTCGATTTCTCAAAAAAACATTGATTTTTCACAATGTTTTTTTGAAAATCGTTGGAGCGGATTTTTTCAATTAATTATTTATATGTATAAAATTTTTCAATCTTTGTTAAAACACATTTTTGGTATTCCTTAAACAAATATTGAATCGTTTTTCTAACAATTAAAAAAAAATTGAATACTTTGATCATCAAACATTTTTAAAACAAGTTAACACCTTGTGCAGAAAAAAAATGTTGCGATCGGTTCATGAGTTCTTGAGAAAACTTAAAAACTCTTCTGGAGAAATAGAAATATATTTTTTTTTTATTGTAAGACACCAAGTTAAGAACAAAAGTTTAAGAGAAAATTTAATGAAAATCTATCGGTTGGTTTTTGAGAAAATTCGAATTTTTGATTTTTTGACTAAAAAATTTGAATGGGGTCTACTGTTATTTTTGATCTTAAAAAAAAGAAAATAACTCCTAGCTCGAATTTGCTTAAAACCTAAACTTCCAAATTTGAAATCAATGGACCCAATGGTTTGGGCTGTAGGACAGACAAACAGACAGACCGACGGAATCGGGGGACCCACATTTTAGGACTTCTGTATCATCTTAATGTTATGTTTGATTAAAATCTCGAGTTCATGACATATTATTTAGGACTGCTTATTGCGGTTTTAAACTTGTGATTTTTTCAACTTCGGAAGGATCCAGAGCACTTATTTTATGAACGTCTAAATATCACGCATTTTAATTATTAAATTATCAACTCTGGTTATGTATACCTTCAGTATATAAAAGTTTGTTATCTTCAAATTCAGAATAACTTTGCAACACATATTTTTGAATTATCGTCTTAGCTTATACTATTTAGGCATGACACGCCAACAATCTAAAGTTTAGTGTTTTATTTAGTCCACATTATAACCAAATTATTTAGCAAATATAAAAATAAATATTTCGCACGTGGTAATAACAATAGATGTTTTATCAACAACACACCTTTTAAAGTATTTAAACTCACAAAAAAATTCATCTGTATATAAAGACATCTTAAAAGTTCGTTGGTCTTTTAGTTTGTGAATAGAATTCTGATAGTTAGGACTTAGAAATATAGAAAGACAACAATATGATTAAAAAGCTTCTAGCGGTGGCTTTTGTAGTCCTGCTTTTGAGTGAATATTTAGCCTTTGCTCAGTTTGCTAATTTAACCCAATATCCTGGAAGTTTGTGTAATTCTAAATGTGTCAAGGGCAAAAAACGGTTGTGTTATTTCGAGTGGACTCTGGAGCTCTACCAGGCGATGGGACCGTGAGTTGTGAAAATTTAGTGTGTGTTTGACGAATTACTGGACAAAACGATTGTAATTTTTTTTTTTTTTTTCAAAACAGAGCTTGTGGAAAATGTGAGCAAGGAGTGGCATCTGATTGTTCCAAGCCTCAGTGCATTGTAGGTGATGGTCATCAAAAAGGAGTTATGAGTATCAATCGGATGATTCCAGGTCCTGCAATGCATGTCTGCGAAGGAGATCAAGTCATCGTGGATGTCAAAAACATGGCTCCCGGGACAGCTGCTACAACACATTGGCATGGGTTGTACGTGGGGGAAACTCCTTTTATGGATGGTGTACCATTTGCCACACAATGTCCCATCTTGTTTGATTCCACATTTCGCTACCAGTTTTATGCAAGCGAGCCCGGAACGCAATTCTACCATTCACATTCAGGTGCGGATTTTCAATTCAAATTCATAAATGAGCTTTTTGTATTTATTTTTGTTTCGCGTCAGGCCTCCATAAATTAAATGGACAATACGGTGCATTGATAATTCGAAAACCAGATGACGATAACCCACATATTGGCTCTTACGACTACGATCTACCTGAACACAATATACTTATCTCCGATTGGAAACATACTTATGGAGAAAATTCCTTCCCAGGGATTCCAAACCGGGAATCATTCCCTGACTCGCTATTGATCAATGGAAGAGGAACTTATGTGGACGTAAGAATTGTTCTCAAAACATGGGATTATTAAGTTGTTCCTATTTTTTTGAATTGTAGAAAAATACGTTCAAACACAACCAAGTTCCTGTCACCATATTTTATGTCAAACCTGGAGCACGTTATAGATTCAGATTGATGGATGTTATGTCACTTGCGGACATCGTTCAGATACAGGTGAGTTAGTAAGGGTGACAAAATAAATTATTTTCTGTACTAATTTGTGTCAAAAACTCAAAAGTTCGAAAAACATAGAATGGTGGTGATAGCAACAGATTCCTACGACGTGAAACCTTTGGAAATCGACACTCTCCTTATGAACGCTGGCGAAAGATATGACATTGTTATCAATACAAACCATACCGAGGGTGATTTTTGGATTCGAATTCGAGGAGCATTCAAGTATCCGCCACAACCAACTGATTCGTTTGCCTTATTACGCTATATTAAAAACGATTCGGACATTGACAAATCACAGCCACCTTTCCCGGACTATAATCAGACTTATCCCATCGGAGTTGTAAGACTGTTTTTTGGTTTGTGTTATAACCAACTTATTTCTAAACTTATTTCTTAGCGCCTCAATCATCCGCAAGCAACATGTTTCCAAGATGATTCGGAATATTGTGTTGTTGACTTGAAAGCCTTAGAAAAAGATACAGACCTTGTAACAAGAAAACCAGATTATAGACTTAAATTTTCATACCAAAGCAAAGAATTTCCGGCTAATAAAAGATTTGTTCCAGGAGAATATAAGCGATTTGAAAGTGAGAAAGAATTTAAAATTTGTTCATATTTCGTTATGTATTAAAAACTTTTCATATACCTACCAATAACAGACCCTTATGGAGATGTGATAAGCACTGGAATTATCAACAATATTAGTCTCATTCTCCCTCCGCAACCTATTCTAACTCAATATTCCGAAGTCGATAAAAGCCTATTTTGCAACAGCAGTCATATGCCAGATAAATGTAAGGGAGAATCGATTTGCGAATGCATTCATTTGATCCGAATCAAAACAAACAGTATTGTTGAATTAACTTTGCATGACCGTTAGTATACAAAAAATAAATTTACAAAATAAAACCTTCGGAATAAATTGTTCTCTATTATTTGAGTAGTTAAGAACACCCCAGGTATGGATCATCCATTCCATTTGCATGGTTATCGTTTTGCTTTGATGGGAATAGAAAATGATTCAAGCAATCTTACAAAAGCTATTGAAGACGCCAGTAAATATAAGCGGAGTCGACCTGTGTGGAAGGACACTGTTTCAATACCGAGGAATGGAGTAGCTGTACTTCGATTTCGAGCAGATAATCCAGGTAAAATAATGATAATTATTTACTTTAAAATTCAATTTATCGACATATTTTTTTCAAGGAATTTGGTTATTGCACTGTCATTATGAGCTCCATATGGCTACAGGAATGGCCCTACTTTTCCAAGTCGGTGAACCAGATGAATGGGTTAGGCCTCCAGCAGATTTTCCTAGATGTGGCAATTATATGCCTGGAGTTAAGAAAGGTTTTTAAAATGTTTACCTTCAAACAGCATTAAAATAGTTTGTTAAAAACGCTAGTTCGTTTTTATTGTTTTAAATTACTAATTTGAGAATCAAGATAATCTTGTCCAAAGCAAAAGATTTCGTACTATTTTATTTTTGAATACAACCATTAAAAACTTTAGTAAAAAAAAAAAACAATTTTAGCTTTGCTATTTGATCCCCAAAAAAACTGAGATTTTCAGTCCGCGCATGTTAAACCTCATTTAGATATCCAGAACATGTGTCTTGAGTATAAAAACATAAAGCGTTATTATTTGGAATAATAATGAAATACAATGGAATACAATTTAGTAGATAAATATAATTGATATTTTATGTTTTTAAAGCATTATAAAGAATTATAACACTTAGGTGGTAAGTATCATATATTTGACTTCTTATGCATAAAGATAAAGATATTTAGTTCATTAACCTAAATTGAATTATTTGCATAAAAAGAATATAAATGTAGGTAATAGCTTTATTGAAAATGTTGATAAACATTGTCATAAACAAAACAAAGAATC
This sequence comes from Eupeodes luniger, assembly GCA_951509635.1. NCBI lineage: Eukaryota > Metazoa > Arthropoda > Insecta > Diptera > Syrphidae > Eupeodes > Eupeodes luniger. The sequence goes on along the minus strand of OX608073.1, from coordinate 94,840,562 downwards.
TATGTACAGTGACGGAAAGAAAATTGTGCTTCTAAATGCACTTCCCGGATGGTGAAGCATTGGTTAAAATTGTTCAGAAAACTAAGTAATTTGTAAAAACTTGGTAAGAGGATTGAGGAACATAACTTCTTTGATCGGATTAAGCTGTAATAAAGCAAATGGGCTAATCAACACAGGAAAATCAAAAAAGGAAAATAACTTTGCAGCTTCTCCGACAGTACGTATACAGTTCAACTAAATGCTTAAATTGTGTGGGAGAACATATTTGTGAATGCAACTCACTATTTTACAGGAGTATTGTTTATGAAAACATGGGTAAAATAATTAAAGATTGGCAACTTTTATATATTGTTTATTTTGGCACTTGCCAAGACGTGAGAATTCTAAGAATTAAGGTTTTATAAAATACAGCCAGATCAGCGGATCCAGACTTTAAATCAGTGGTGGGGGTCACACACTGGGTGTTGCAAACACCCACAAGATGAGACAATTTCCTAGATAAATTTTATTATGTTTATCTAGGAAAATAAAACGGAATCTAATATGAAGAATTTCCGGAATATTTCCTCCAATTTCCAGAAGTTTACTGTTACTATCATTTTTAAACTACGTGCTCGTAGAGTGACGCTAAAAGTCAAATTCTTAAAAATGACTGTTTTGTTTGAATCATTTCCAATTATTTAGTTCAAAAAGGAATCAACAAAACATTAAAATTGCAGAGAAAAATTCTTGGTTCTTGAATTGGAAATGGGGCATTTAGGTTCACAATTTAATAAAATAAAATAACAAGTTAAGGTTAACAAATAAGTTGGGAAGGAAAGGAACTATAGGGTGGCACTCACTAATAATTACACGTTACAGAATCTCTTCTAACTTCAATTCTAGCGAGATTTAAAGCTTTTACATTAAATGAATAGATATAAAACGTTCATTTATTATTTATTTCAATTTGTCATTAATTTAACGAAACTGTCACTTTTGCTATTTCTAAGGACATTTCATTTCCTGAAATTCATGTTTAAATCTCAATTCTAGAGCGTCCAAAGCAAATTCACCTCAAAAAGTAGATTTCTTCAGTTTATTAAGAAACGACACTTTAAGAAAAACACTTCAGGAAAGCCTTACATTGTTAATGTCCGTCAAATAAAATAAGATGTAATTGAAGACGAGTTTCAGGAATTTAAAGTTAACTTTAAATATCAAATTGGTGGTCTTTTATTCAAGGATTTTTCTTAAGAACCTCATTATTTGCTATTTCTTTAAGAAATCGTATGAGAATAATTAAAATCATTACGAAAATTTTTCCAAATTTTAAAGTTTCTGAAAACCTTTAAGATTTTAGTTGGGTTTGACAGACAAACTAACTTGTTTCTACATTTTCGGATCTTTCAAATGTTTGTAATTCGTTTGCCCATTACTTTGAATCAAATTATTCGAAATTCAGTTTAGATCCATTTAAAATAGTCGAATTATATAATCATGGTTATAAGATTGACATTGGACAGTTAGAAATTAATATTTCGGAAAGCGACGAAGGTATTTTGAATTTAAACAGCGATTGCAAGCAAGGCCCTGATGAAATTCCATCAATTATTATGACGAAATGTGCACTTGCTATATCTGAGCCCCTTTTTCAATGCCTCTCTTTGGAACGGTGAATTTCTTTCAGTGTGGAAAAAATCATTTCTTTCTCCAATTCATAAAAATGATCCTAAGCAGGAAGTAAATAACTACCGTCCTTTTTGTAAATTATCAAGTATACCGAAACTCTTCGAGAAAATTATATGTGAAAAGTTGACATTTCTCCTTATGAAGCATATTTCAAATTTTCAAAATGGCTTCATTGTAGAAAGATCCACAACCACTTATCTTTCTATGTTTTTTAATTTCGTTTTAAATAAACTTGAAGAAGGCTACCAAATTGATGATATTTATACTGACTTTGCGAAGGCTTTTGACAGAGTAAATCATACTATTTTGTTTGAAAAACTGAAACTATTTGGTTTTCACTCAAATATGTTGAAATGGTTGGAGTCCTATATAAGGGGTCGTGTACAATTCGTTTGTATTGATCAAGTGCTCTCAAGTCCAATTAGAGTTACCTTGAGTATATTTATTCCGCTTAATACAAGCTATAACTTAACATAACTTAACTTAACTTAACACTAACTTAACATTTTTTTTTTTTTTTTTTTTTTTTGTTGTTCTTGTTATCAGTTTTCAACATTAAGTCATGTCCACATAAAAGCTCTTTAATGTACAAGAACTAACAATTTTGATTTTATTAGACTTAAAATTAAATGGGACGAGGAATTAGAAGGACTTTTTTATGGAAGTGATTTTTTTTTTTTTTAGGAGTTATAGAGAGAGTTTCTGAGAGAGGATGGACTGATGTGAAAGTCAAAGGTGTACTGTGAAGTATTTGCCAAACGCAACATTCTTGAAATCAGTTCAAAGAAGCCGTAGTTTGTGCGGTGGTGAGGTGGGCGGAAGAGTGGAGCGGATCTGATGTTACGTGGGTTAGTATGGATCGGGATCATTTCCAACAGAATGGGTGAATCGATTGTACCCGTTAAGAGTTGGTGAACGAAGATTATATCAGCGACTTCTCGACGTTTTTTAAGAGTTTGCAAGTTTAACAATTTTAATCTATCTTCATAGGGGGGCAAGATGATATTATCGGACCCTGGAAGGCCGCGGAGGGCGAACCGAAGAAATCTACGTTGCACAGCTTCAATTCTTCGGGAGTGAGAGATCTGATATGTCGACCAAACTTGGCTGGCGTATTCAAGGAGGGGCCTAACGAAAGTAATGTAAAGGGACTTCGTGACGTAAGGGTTCGAGAATTCTTTAGACCAACGTTTTATGAAGCCGAGAGAGGAATTGGCTTTGTTAATTATTTGATCGAAATGAGAACGGAAGTTAAGCTCACTGTCACAAATAATTCCAAGGTCTCGAATGGAACAAACAATGGCAATGGCTTCATTACAAAAGTAGTAAGTTCTGGGGGGTGAGGGTAACAGTTTACGGGAGAAGGTTATAGATTGACATTTAGCAACGTTGAGTTCTAAAAAATTCTTATTGCACCAAGTTTGGAATAGGTTTAGGTCGTTTTGGAGTAAGCGAATGTCAGCGGAAGAAGAAATGACCTTAATGATTTTCATATCATCTGCGTAAATAGACAGATATGAGTCACTAATTATACTTTCAACATCGTTTATTGTTAGGACAAAGATAAGAGGGCCCAAGTGACTGCCTTGGGGGACGCCTGAAGTGGCGTTGATGGGATCAGAGATTGAGAACCTGAAGAGAACCCTGTATTGACGTTGTTCTAGGTACGATCTTAACCATGAAATGAAAAAGGGAGGAAATCCAAGGGCATTAAGTTTAAGGTATATAATTTGATGACAGATTTTATCAAAAGCTTTACTAAAATCTGTGGTTATGACATCAACTTCTTTACCTTTCTCTAATGCATTAAGTGACCTAGATACAAATTCAGTTAGGTTAGTTGTGGTTGATCTACCCTTAAGAAAACCATGCTGCAGGGGAGAAAATATAGACTTACAGTGAAAGTAAAGGCAGTCATAAACAATGCTTTCGAAGAGCTTGGGGATAGAAGATAGTTTGGCTATAGGCCGGTAGTTAGATATGTCGTTCTTAGCACCTTTTTTGTGAATAGGGAAGATAAAGGAGTCCTTCCATAATTTCGGAAAGGTAGCTTGAGAAAGTGAAAGACGAAATAAAGCTGTTAGGGGCTTACAAAGTGAACTAACACATTTTTTAAGTAATATGGTGGGTAAGCCATCGGGACCGGGAGAGAAGTCATCTTTAAGCACACTTATTTTTTTGGTGACAATATCAGTCTTAATGTCGATAGAGACTAGAGAGGTTTGAGGGCAATTCTTCAAGTAACTAAAAAATTCGCGGTCGGGTTCGTATGTGTTATCACTATATGATTGGCTGAAGAAGGAGGCAAAAAGGTTACTGATTATTTTAGGGTCTGCAGAAGAAGTATTTAAATATTTCAAAGTAGAAGGGAAGCCATCAGATTTTTTCTTAATAATAATTAATTGATAAAAACGTTTCGGATCCGAGATCAGACTAATCTGCATTCTATCAAGATAATTATGGTAGAGTGACTCACAGAGATAGGAGAAGTTAGAGGAAGCTTGCTGGTAGAAGGAAAAATCTGAAACAGACCTAGATATAAGATAAGTTTTCCATAGCTTGTTTCTGGCGTTACGAAGCGTTCGCAACTCCTTATTATACCAAGGAGGGGAGTATGAGCAGTTTTTGCGAGGGGCATAAGGAACACACTGAATGAGGCACTCAATGATGACTGAGTAAAAGAAAGAAACAGCCATGTCGATGGGGGTTTTATTGTTTAAGAAAAGGCTAAAATCAATATTATTGATAAGACGGTTTAGTTGGAGGAAGTCAGCTTTTCGAAAGTTGAACGAAAGGGAGTTCTCAGAATCATTAGTTATAGTTTCATGGCCATATGTAAAGGTCAGAGCGAGAGGGGGATGGTAGAGATCAAGGGTGGAGAGAAGATGGGTACTTTTGGTAACGACCGAGTTAAAGGGGTCAGATGAGAAAATGAGGTCGAGTTGCCTACATAAATTGTCCGGCAAGGAAGCAATCTTGGTCCCCTTCTTTTTTTAATCAACGACTTGACTGATATCTTCTCAAATTCTAGTAGACTTTTATTTTTTGCAGATGATTTAAAGTTTTTCAGATGCATACATTCTTAAAATGATTGTATTCTTAAACAAAATGATCTCCAAACGTTAACAGAATGGTGGACAACTAACCAATTATCCTTGAACGTTCATAAATGTCAATTTCTTTCCTTTTGTCGCAATTTCTCGAAAATTACTTTTGATCACAAAGTTAATAACTTTGTTCTTGAAATAGTTTTGAAGAAAACGGACCTTGGTGTATTGTTTGATTCAAAACTAAACTTTAGCAAGCATATTATAGAATATATTGTAGCTGAATCCAATTCAATGCTAGGTTTTATTAAACGTAATTTAAAAGTCTTTAAGGACCCTTTTGCCCTTAAAATTTTATTTAACTCCTATTTTAGATCAAACTTAGAATACTTTTGTGTGATTTGGAATCCTTACTACATTTTTTATTCAAATAGAATTGAAATGATCCAAAAAAATGTACAAGGTTTATAATATAGAAATTAGGTTGGAACATCGAAATCCCATCGTACTCGACTAAATGTAAACTTCTTGGAACTCAGTCCCTTGAAAATAAAAGGAAAATGTTATTTCAGTAATGGTGCTTTATAAGTGATATTTTGTCGCATCATATCAAATGCTCTTTCCTTTTATCGTTGATAGATTTGTATGCTCCCTCGCGTCAAATAAGAGAACGTTGCTTATTCCGAGAAAAGGAACATAGGATAAACTATGCTCGTAATGAACCTTTAACTCGATGTGTCAGAGAATTTAATCTCATTTCAAATCTTATTGATTTTAATTTTCATATAAACAGATAGGTACACTTTGAAAAATAATAAACTTTGTTCTTTTCGAATTAATTAATTAAACCATGTTTATATAATTGTTGTATTAAACACTTAATGTTATGTATTGTTAGTATAAGAGTAATTATTCACGATGTTATACGAGTATCTTAGGAAGAGTTAAACAAAACAGGAACAAAATCGTAATCTTGGGAACGGATCTATTTATTTTTAGCGTCAGAAACTCAGACGTGCGTCGTATAAACTTGGCAAATCAAAAATATTTAAAGTAGCAGTTAAAAGTTAAAGGTCAGTAAAATGTTAAGCGGTAGTAAAGTTCGCTTAGTATAACCAACTGAAACACAACAACAACATTTTTAATGCAATATTGAAGACTCTCAATTTTTTTACAAAAATATTGAAAATATAAAAAAACTTCAAGTAAGTCAAAATAAAGTTTTGAAAATGATGCTCGGATTGCCATGGCATTACTCAACTAAAAGACTCCATGATAAGGCTAATGTTTACACAGTTAAGAACCTTGTTAACGAACAACAAGAGACATTTTTCTTAAACTGCTCCTTCTCTGACAACAATCTTATCAGAAACGTATCTAACCAAAATAACACTTAAATTACAGTCAACTTCTGCATTTTGTTGATAATGGGGCCTAAGCAATACTAGTTTTTAAGATTCTAATAAGGGTTTTTCTTAGTAAAAGGAAAATGTTATTTCAGTAATGGTGCTTTATAAGTGATATTTTGTCGCATCATATCAAATGCTCTTTCCTTTTATCGTTGATAGATTTGTATGCTCCCTCGCGTCAAATAAGAGAACGTTGCTTATTCCGAGAAAAGGAACATAGGATAAACTATGCTCGTAATGAACCTTTAACTCGATGTGTCAGAGAATTTAATCTCATTTCAAATCTTATTGATTTTAATTTTCATATAAACAGATAGGTACACTTTGAAAAATAATAAACTTTGTTCTTTTCGAATTAATTAATTAAACCATGTTTATATAATTGTTGTATTAAACACTTAATGTTATGTATTGTTAGTATAAGAGTAATTATTCACGATGTTATACGAGTATCTTAGGAAGAGTTAAACAAAACAGGAACAAAATCGTAATCTTGGGAACGGATCTATTTATTTTTAGCGTCAGAAACTCAGACATGCGTCGTATAAACTTGGCAAATCAAAAATATTTAAAGTAGCAGTTAAAAGTTAAAGGTCAGTAAAATGTTAAGCGGTAGTAAAGTTCGCTTAGTATAACCAACTGAAACACAACAACAACATTTTTAATGCAATATTGAAGACTCTCAATTTTTTTACAAAAATATTGAAAATATAAAAAAACTTCAAGTAAGTCAAAATAAAGTTTTGAAAATGATGCTCGGATTGCCATGGCATTACTCAACTAAAAGACTCCATGATAAGGCTAATGTTTACACAGTTAAGAACCTTGTTAACGAACAACAAGAGACATTTTTCTTAAACTGCTCCTTCTCTGACAACAATCTTATCAGAAACGTATCTAACCAAAATAACACTTAAATTACAGTCAACTTCTGCATTTTGTTGATAATGGGGCCTAAGCAATACTAGTTTTTAAGATTCTAATAAGGGTTTTTCTTAGTAGCGTTTTCCCTTGAACCATAAATTAATTTTAAATAACATCTCTCTTTACTATATATACATATTTGAATCAAATATGTTAAGAATTAAAATGTTCTAAGCCACTTGCTAATGAAAAAATGTAAAATGTAAAAGATATTGTATATTAAGCTACAAATAAATAAACCTAAATCTAAAAAAACTGAATTTCAGAACGCAGATCTTATTAACAAAGAAACCAAAGTTTTTTCTCATCCAAATATTCCAAAATTGAGCAATAAAACTGAAATAACTCTCAAAATGTGTATTTATACTCGTTCTCGAAACACACAAATAAGTCAACCATATCATCTATTATAAATCCCCAAAGTCATTTTCAGGCAATATGACTGTCCCAAACAAAGACCAACAGGACCTCTGAATATTGATTTTTTTTGTATGATTGAGGAATAAGAGGGTGGCAGGAACTTTGTTGGCATGATGTGGCAGTGCAGATAGATAATAATGGATTCTATCTCTCAACTACATATTTTGATAAGTGTACGCATAAGGGCAGCCAGCGCAACCATGTTCAAAGTCAATTATGTGCTTAATTGAACTGCATGCATTCCCCTTTTTCGATATGGGTGATGTTCAATCATATTGTGTGTGACATGCTGCTTTGCATCACAATACAAAAGCTTGCAAACAATCTTGCGAGAATTCAATAATAGAATATCTCCATGCTTTGTGCTGTACTATGGCCACATGGGCTGATATGGTTGAAGGAATGTCGAATTTGATAGTTAAATTATTGAAAAACATGCAATCGTTGTTTTAAAGTGTAATTGAAAATTATTTTACAATTAGAAATTACTTTTATTCTAATATTAACTGTGACGAGGAAAACATCGTTTTAAATAAACTTTTTTTGTTTATTCATTTGGAATCAGATAAGCGTTTAATTACAATAGGTATTTTTCAGTTTATCGGCTGTAGATATGACGATTGGCAATTTCGAATGAAAATTCTTCTAGATTCCAAGAATCTATTGGACGTTCTTACAGACGATACCCCAAAAGATGCAAAGAAAAAATTAGAATTTTTGAAAAGGGTTATGGCTAAGAATTGCTTAGTGAATTTGGTACGTCAGCTTAAATTATCAGGAGCGAAATTAGAAGAGAGTGATATGCTTGCTCAACTATTTCTTTCTTTGCCGGAAAATGAAAGAAAAGAAGAAAAAGGTCAACGGAAAATGTTTCAAATGCAACAAAATTGGAGACATAGCAAACATTTAGGAAAGAAAGCTCAAACTGTTAAAACCAAAAGTTTTTGTTTTATGGCTGACAGAGACAATACCAAAAGCAACTAAAAAGAGAAGATTATCTTCAAATTGGATTCAGGGCCAAGTGATCACCTAGCTAACGAAAAGTGGTACTTTTCAAAGATCAAACAGTTGAACAATCCAATCGAAATGAATGTTGCTAAGGACAATGAGTCTTTGTTGGCTAGGCAAGTGGGTCTAATTTACGGAGTGAGAAAGACAGGAACCGATCTGACAATACAAGATGTGCTGTATATTCCTGAATTAAGAGACAATTTGATTTCTGTTAGTAAACTGACGAACGCTGGAGCTGAGGTTAAATTCTGTGGCAAAAACGCTTTAATTTTGAAAAACGAGGAATTGATAGCAACAGCTCATTTAAATGGAACTTTGTATGAACTCGAAATTGTCGTAAAGAAATTTATAGCGGACACATGTGTAAAAGATCAAGTCATGTTGTGGCATCGACGACTCGGACATATTGGTCATCAAAGAATGGCTATTCTAACTTAGGAACAACATGACTCCACACTTGAACACAAAATCCAAGATTGATTTTTGTGACGTGTGTGTTGAGGGAAAACAAATACGAAATCCGTTTAGTAGAACACGCAGAAGAGCTAAGCGAGCACTTAAAAGGATACATTCAGATGTCTGTGGCCCTATCAATACTATTGCAATTGACGGTTCCAGGTGTTATGATTCCTTCATTGATGACTTCAGTCATATTGCGATGATTTTCCCAATCAAGAAGAAGTCTGATGTGTTTTCTAAATTCAAGGAATATGAAGCTTTGGCCACCGCTATGTTTGGAAGCTCAATTTCAAAACTAACAATAGACCAAGGACGAGAATATCTATCTAGTGAAAAAATTTGCTGGTGTAAACAAAAAGAAATTCAAATCGAACCAACAATTGCTTATTCTTCTCAACAAAATGGTGTCGCTGAGAGATTTAATAGAACACTGTGGAACGAAGCTGCATTTGCTGAAGTATACATCATTAATCGCTGTCTAACAAGTTCCTTGGAGATTTCAACAACACCATCGGAATTGTGGTTTGGATCTAAGCCAGACCTAAACAATTTGAGGGTATTTGGTGCAAAGTTTACGCTTTGATTCCTAATCAGTGCCGAAAGACGCTAGATCCAAAAAGTCGAAAATCTGTTATGGTAGGATATGCTCCAAATGGATACCGAATATCGAATCAAGAAAAATAAGAACAGCTCATGACGTTCAATTTGAAGAGACAAGTATTCCATCAAGTGTCTGGCACAACAAACACCTACTAGGGACAACAAGAAAGAAGTAACTTTATGGAGCCATGAACAAGAGGGGAAATCTAAACATGTAGGTAGATGTTGTAGCTGAACCATATAGATATTGCCATGGCTGAAACTATCAGTGGGACACAAGTGAAGAGGACGAAGAGCCAACTTTAACTAATGACTTAATAGAAGCCGATCTTATGTCAGGAGATGAACAAACAGCGCTCCCTTTGCAATCAAATAACAGTCCTCCAACTGAGACTGTGAGGCGCAGCAACAGAGAGCGCCATTTTTACCAAATGTACCCGAAACCTATAATGACATATTCGGGCGAAGCGATAGTGACCTATGGAAGAAAGCAGTTCATGAAGAACTAAATTCCATGAAGAAAAAAAATGTGTGGAAGATCTTGAAGACCACACAAAACAACTAAAAAATAAATGGATTTTTCACATAAAAGAGGATGAATATGGCAATGCAACAAAATACAAAGCTAGATTAGTAGCAAAAGGTTTTCTGCAACGATTTGGGGTTGACTATGGTGAAACATATGCACCAGTGACAAAGTTGACCACAATTCGTGTTGTATTACTTATTGGTATCTATAGGAAATACCACTTCCACCAACTCGATATAAAGACTGCATATCTTCATGGAAATTTAAAATACAATATATATTTGGTAATACCAGAAGGATAAAAATGCATGGAGGGTGCAGCCTGTTAACTTTTAAAATCCATTTATGGATTGAATCAATCGCCTCATTGATGAAACCAAAAATAGAACGATTTTTTTATAAAACTATGGTTCAGCAGATCAAACCATGACTACTAAATTTAATAAACAAGAAGAAGTGCTTATTTAAGTAATTTATGTTGATGATATTTTAATTTCTGGAAATAAGATGAACTCAATATCGAAATTAAAAAAGGAACTCTGAAAGCGTTTTGAAATGTCAGATTGTGGAACTCTAAAATTCTTCTTTAGGAATGAAAATAGAGTTATCCGAAGACTACTTAAATATTTTACAAGAATCAAGTATCGACAAGCTTCTTGAAAAATTTGCAATGCTATCAAAACACCTATGGAGAAAGGATTGCAACTTGAAGCAAACAATACAGATTTTGCGTTACAAAACCTTACAGAGAACTTCTTGGAAGCACAATGTACATAATGCTGTGTTCAAAACTAGATACATTTATGTTTCGCTGATGGTTTTATGGGCAGATACCAACAAAATCCGTCGGATATTCATTGGCAGCATCAAAAAAGAAATGTTCGGTATCTAAAAGGAACAAAGTCTCTACATTTAAAAGCTGTGAAGATAAGCCTCTTATTGGATATGCCGATGCTAACTGGGCCACTGACTTGATAGACAGAAAGTCAGTTAGTGGGTGTGTGTTTCAAGTATATGGTGTAGAAAGAAACAACCAACTGTAGCCACTTCTTCAAGTGAAGCTGAGTATATAGCTTTAAGTTCAGCCACTGCTGAAGCTTTGTGGTTGAGAGGTATTTTGAAAGATGTTAAGGAGCTTAAAGATGAACCAGCAACCATATATGAAGACAACAGAGGATGTATCGGTATGGCTCATAATTTAGAGAACAAGAGAGCCCAAAATATTGACATAAAACATCATTTTAAACGCGACAGTATATCTAAAGATTTAATAAGAATTGAAGCCATTGACACAAAAGACCAACTCGCAAATGTCTTAACAAAGTCAACGGATCAAACGTACTTCTTAAAGCTGAGAACAAATCTTGGATTGAATTTTTGCATACGATTGAGAGAGAGGGTATTGAAAAACAAGCAATTATTGTTTTAAAATGTAGGTAATTGAAAATCATTTTACAATTAGAAATTATTTGTATTCTAATATTAACTGTGACGAAGAAAACATCGTTTTAAATAAACTTTTTTTTGTATTCATTTGGAATCAGATTAGCGTTTAATTACAATATACATAAATCAATATTTTAAACATTATTTTCCACGCATACAAAATACATATTTCTAATATTTTGATGTAACGTAATAATATTAAAAATCAAAATGAAGTTGAATACGCAATTTTCAAACACAACGAGATTTTATTAGAAATAATAAAACTTGATTTTCAAAGGACTTTTACCAATATACTTATACCTCTCTTTGTAATGTCAAAAGATTGATTCGAGCCGTTTTTCAAAATAACCGTGTTTACAAAGTCCTTTTCATGTATGTATGTACATTTATATGAGTAAGAGTATGAGTAGGTATAAGAATGTACTTTCCAAAGTGTTATGACTCAGGATAAAGGAAACACTTAAGCGTATTTATTTTATCATGAATATAGGAAGAATATCATAAAACACCTAAACATACATCGAAGAACAAAACACACACACATCTCTATAGAGGAGAGGACAAAATTCACAAATTTTATTGTCACATTTAATAGGTTATTATATCTTTAATGCGCTCCAGTGATGTACTTAGGAAATGTTAACAGGCAAAAAACAATTTGTTGGCCTAGGAAAAAAAAAACAGAGGAACCGTACTTAGGCCTTAAGTTTTTTTTTACTTTATTTATTTTTGTGGATACGTTAAAACAGCATTACATTGATTTTTTTCCTTAAGAAGCTTATTTTCAGAAGAAAACAAAATTAATACACGCAAGAGTGATAAAGGACATTTTTATATGTTATAGAAAAATCTAAATCAAACAAAATCAGTTTATGCCTCTGGCAGGAATATTTCTGTGTACTATGTATGTATGTATGAAGGTGTGATATTATCTCCTCGCTTAAATTGTGTCATAAAAATAAGCTGATTTATATTCATATTAGGATCATGGATACAAAAATATGATCCTTAACAACAAGGATTTCGCTGAAGAAGAAGAAAAATCCCTGCACGATCGTAATATAATTTTTCTTTGATGTTAATTGTGTAGATATCGAAGGTTTTTGATGGCAAGATGACATGAATGACTAGTAGCAAAGTAAGAAAACATAAATTGTCGTTTGTTAGAGTTGGGCAAAAAAGAAAGAAAAGGAACTGGGATATGACGTACTTTGATACCTTTCTATTTGTGCCCCTAATAGCTTGCACATGATAATTGTTTCCAATATTCAAGATTGTTCCTTAAGATACTTTGCAAAGTTCATAATATTTGAACGTAAGCTGTTTTTTTTATTGAAACAAATGTCAACAGTTTAAATTCAAAAAATCTAACCAATATGTCAGAATGGTAGACACGTGCATTCAAGAGGACACAAGCGTCCACAGGTTTTTCTCAAAACCCACCTCTGTCTATTAACTCCTACTCTCACCTCCCCGTGGTCAACATCAGGTGCCTAGTACCTCAACTGGAGATTGGGTTTCAACACCACTGGAAAGTGGTTGGGGTTCGCAAACGAAATATTTGAAGCCCAGGCCTGTAAGGAGCGGTTATGCCTGCTCTCGCCCTTGGAGTTAAGTCAAGGACCTGTTCCTTCAGGTTGAAGGTTGTGCGTCATGTTGATTTCCTGACCACATAAAGAAAATCCAGTTGCGAAGCACCAACAAGCCTCGGATATGGACGGATTTTGCTGTTGACAACCCACGCAAACGGATTAAGGACAACGAACTTCGGATAAGGGACCTAACATTCCACGTACAGCCGAAGAATTAGCGAGGGCTCTAGACTGCTATAAAGCAGACATCACCGCCATCCAGGAAATACGACGGAATGGGCCGGGCAAAAAGATTATGAAAAACTACCACATTTACTACGGTGACTGCTACCGAGAAAACCAACAGCGCTTATTTGGATGCGGCTTTGTCATTGGAGCCAGACTTAAGCAAGTCTGAGCTATAGGTGAATCAACGAGCGCTTCATGACCATCCGCATCAAGACTAAATTCGGCAACATTAGCCTAATATGCGAGCACGCCCCCACAGAAGAGAAGGATGACAACACCAAGGGTATGTTCTTTGAGCTCTTAGACAAAGCACATGAGCAGGGTCTTAGCTACGATACTAAAAATGTCCTTTGCGATTTTAATGGCAAGCTAGAAAGGGAAGACGTCTTTGGTGGAATAATCGGGAAAAACAGCCTGCACGACAATACTTCCGACAACGGATTAAACATCCACAAAGGAACTTGCAGTTATCCACATCAATCTACCGTCAACCAGATTGACTATATTGCGATCGACGCCAGACACCCTTCCAACATCGCATCATGGATGTCCGAACTTTCCGAGGAGCTAACATCGACTCGGACCACTACCTCGTTGTAGCCAAGGTAGCACTTCGGGTTTCCAGACCCAAGGCAAAACAGGGAGATGCTGGGAGAAGGTACAACGTCGAACGGCTCCGAACGCAAGAGATAGCCAAATCCTTCTCCGACCGAGTTACAAGTAACCTCTCTCGAAGTTCTCTGCCGGCAATACAATGAATCGAAAACCAGTGACAACATTGCTAAGATGCAATCAGAGAAGCCGCCTGATCTGACGTGCTGGGTTTCAAGCAGTCACCAACAAGGAACCCCTGGTTTGATGAGAAATTTCGGCAGGCAAATGCAGCCAAACAACAGGCACGCAAAGTGGCGCTGCATAGAAGGACGAGAGCTGCTCACGAGCTCTATGAGCAGAAAAGGCGAGAGGAACACCGACTTCTCAGAAGAAAAAAGAGAGAACATGAGAAGCGTGCTGCCGAAGATGTTGAGAGATTCAAAAGCAGAAATGAAGTTCGAAACTTTTATGAGCAGATGAAACGGAACTCACAAGTCCATAAACCTAGAACCGAAGGCTGCAAAGACGAAAGTGGAAACATCACAGTGGGATCGCAGTCAATGATGAGGATATGGAAGGACCACTTCTGCAGACTGTATAACGGCAACGACGAACCGAATTCCGCTGTCAGGCAGAATGATTCATTCAACATAGACGACGAAAGCCAGCAATCCCGTTCTCCCGACTTAGACGAAGTAAAGATTGCCATATCTAAGCGGAAGTCTAATAAAGCCGCTGGAGGCTTGAATGCCGAGCTCTTCAAAGCAGATAAAGATCGTTTGTTGTCAATTAAATACAAATTCAGCAGCATTGCTATTTGAGAGTTAAGATGAAATCCTGGATGTTATTATTTTTCTCATTTTGTGAAATAAAATATACATAACTTAAAAAAATAATCTTAGACAAAATAAATATGTTTTCGAATAGGAAAAAAAATAAAACTACCTTAAAATTCTCAAGATATCAAATGATGAAAATTATAAACGCTTGTTCGTAGAGAAAAAAATTACTCAAGTTTTTTTGTTATACCTACATTTTCATGAATCCCTACTTCATTGGATCAGTAATTACCGTTCAGATCGTTCAATACAAGTTGTTAAAATAAATATCGGTGTGCCCCAGGGCTCTGTTCTATCTCCAACACTCTTTCTCATATTTATTAATGATCTCTTGTCTGCAGCTTCTAATCCAATACATTGTTTCGCTGACGATAGTAATCTTAGCTTTTCATATTCGTTTTCAGACTCACATCCCTCTTCTTCGGATATGGAACTGCAACGAAATAATATTATAAGTTATTCCGACCTAAACAGCATTGTACATTGTACAACGGGGAATTAAAAACCGAGTGAAATTTAATGCTTCGAAAACATAAATACGCGATGTCGCCAAATATACCGCTAGGTGTTTGGGTTTCTTTAGGCAATGCAAGAAATGTTTCACCCGCCTGATGTGGCTGTTATCTACAAGACTTATTTACGTTCAAAGCTTAAGCATAACTCCCATCTCTGGGCTGGTGCTCCTGCAACTAACTTAAGCCTCTTGGATAGTATTGAACGTAGAGCATTTAAATTGATAGATGATAATATCATCATAAGTTCATTTACTTCACTTGAACATCGTCGTAAGGTTTCTTGTCTGACCCTTTTGTACGGTTATTTTAACGGTTTATGCTCTAGTGAAATAGCCAGCTGCATTCCTCCCCTTAAACGGTTCAACCGTAATACTCGCGCTTCTAGAAATCATCATCAGCATACCCTCGAGTCCAATATAGGCCGTACTGTCAAATATAGAGATTCGTTCTTTAGCCGTACTACGCAAATGTGGAATGCCTAACCACAGTTTGTTTTTCCTAGTCATTGCAATATTGAGGAATTCAAATACTAATGCCCACCGACAGATGATCTACAAGGCCTAGCTAAAAACTTGTAGCATTTACCTTTGAAAAATGTCAATCTTAAAACGGATATTTTCTAAAAAAAAATCTTTTCTAAGCTCACGAGGGATTTTTAGGGACATTTGGTCAGTTGTTAATATAGTTGTTGTCAGTTTTGTACCAATTTCCATCGATATACGAATTAATCTAACCTGACGGGATTATAGTATATATATTTATTTATTATCATTATATTATGACAATTAAAAATATTTATATCGCTGAATTTTATGTTTTTCAAGAACACAAAACAAAAAAACAATTCCAAATTTCAAACACCTTGGTATTTCCACAAATAAGAAAACAAACATTCTAAAGTACCTACCACCTGCTTTTGATTTGGAATTTTTAACAAATATTACATTTAGTTTAAAAAATAGCAATAAATACATAGAAAAAGAACATACCTTTTAAGAATTTCAATTTAGTCTTCCTGAAATTTAAAAACAAAAAGAATTAAATTATTACAAAAATACTTATGTTCATCTATTTTTAAAATTCAATCAACTCTAATAATAAACTCTTCATGTGAACATGAACAATATTTACGAGCATATAATTTCACCCAATGCTATTTTAATATAAATTAATATTAAATAGGATTAAAAAATTAAATATTTTTCAAAACCACAATGCGATTTTTAAATCCTATTTTACCTATGAATTTACATAATTCTTTTAATTCCGTTTATGTCCTCCCACAAATAAAAAATGGTAAATCAATTCTATGAAAGTATAGATCTATAAATTTATATTCCATATAATTCCACAACCATCAGAACCTCCCCTCCCCACCCCATTTCGAACTAAAACACCTTTATGCATTCATCATTTTCAATCTTATGTTTTTTGTTTGTTAAAATTATTATTATAATTTTATGTATGTCATTGCTTACGCAGTGGTGGTTTAACAATTTAGTTTGATTAATATTATTTAAATTCCATCATCCTCGTGATTATCGTTATTTTGTTAATTTTCTATGTAGTTCATTTATCTCTGTGTCCCTGGGCAAATAAAATATTTAATTAAAATTTAAATTTAAATTAAAAAAAAAACTCAACACATTTTATTATTTTGTTTTAATATCTAATATGTTTTTATTTTGTTTGTGATTTGTTGTTGTACAAGAGAACAAAAAATAATAAACATCTAATGAGTTTTTGAAACAATTGCAAAAATAAATTGCGGTTGCGGTTAAGTATGAATGGAAATTAATGACAAAATGTAGGATGTAGTGTAGATTTGCCTACTTTTTACACCATGTGATACATTCGACTACACAAACAATTTATCCATCATCTGATTTAATAATCGGATTATTGTTATTATCAATCAATCTTTGTGGGCGTGGTGTTAGTAAGACTGACAGTTCAAAATATCTATGGTTGGCTCATATGTTACATGTTATCAATTTGCCTCTAATGGGTAATCACATTTTAGATGACTTGACAAGACTCATTCAAAATCCTAAATTATGAACATACAGTGGTGGAAAAAATAATAGAAACAAATGTCTTCATCATTTTCGATACACAATATTTTTTTAGTAATTAAGTCTTTCGTCGTTAGCCTTTCTATATTTTAATCGTACCTTATATAATACTCTAAAATTGTTTTGTTGGCATAACTTTTTTGTTTTGACTTAACAGTCAATGATGATTTCGTCTGGAAAAAATTATAGAAACAACCTAATTTAACTATTATTCTAACGTAAGGATCCATTTTTTTGTATTCAAATAGGCGTCTTGAGTTTGTTTATAAGTTTGTCAGATGTTTTATATTCCATACTAAACAAAATTTTTAAAAGTCATCTATAATTTTAGTAAATAGGGTCGTGGATTACATTATACACCCTTTTAACGCGAAGTGATGAAAAAACTAAGACAAGCTGGAAAAATGATGGTTGAAATTGCAAAAACCTTAAACTATTCGAAGAAAAAAGTATTCAAAGAAAAATGATGAAGAAAAAGATAAGCTTCTTCGAGTTTTGATACACTATTGGTAAGAATATGTAAGAAGAAACCATTTCTTTCTTTAAGAGAACTCAAAAATGAATTAAACAGATTAGAGACAGCTAGAACAATAAGAAACCAACTTATAGAAGCAAGTCTTTATGGTAGAAGTCCACGAAAAGTGTCATTTTTTAAACAAGCAAAACATTATACAAAGACTTCCCTTTGCAAACAAACACTTACACCGTTCTTAAGTGTCTTGCACATGAGCAACGAACTGCGAACTGCGAATGGACGAACAAACGTGATTTTACACATTTCAAAAAGTCAATTCCACACAAAAACACATTTAAATTATAAGAAACCAATTGACACTAATATTAGGATAATAAAATTTGCATTTTGTTCTCTAAAACAAGAGAATTTTGTAAAAACAATTTGGTAATAACGAATCGCAGTGTGGTTGCTGCGAACTGTCAAACTCTATTCGCGTTCCACATACCATCCACACTGCAACGAATAAATTGTTCGCGCTCAACTTACCTCAAAATTATACCACTATTGTTT
The DNA here is from genome assembly GCA_951509635.1 of Eupeodes luniger. Classification (NCBI taxonomy): domain Eukaryota; kingdom Metazoa; phylum Arthropoda; class Insecta; order Diptera; family Syrphidae; genus Eupeodes; species Eupeodes luniger. The sequence continues at coordinate 94,822,173 of OX608073.1, read as the reverse complement.
TGTTTTTGTGTAAAAGATGATGGCTGAGGAAAATATGGAGAAAAGGGTTGACAATTCGTCGCTACCTGCGAATAGAAATAAAAGCTCATGTGAAAGAAAAGTCAAAATATACGAACATCCACAGTTCGCAGTTCGTTGCTCATGTGCAAGATGCTTTATTGGAATAACGTTTTGTGGTCGGACGAAACGAAGATCAATTTTTTTACTTCCGATGGAAAAATGTGTGTGAGAACGCCAAAAGACAAGAAGTTTAACTCAAAATACACAAAGAAGACAGTGGAGCACGGCGGCGCGGTGGTGCGAATATAATGATTTGAGGGTACTTTTAAGCATCTGGTGTAGGTTCAATATATCGGATCAAAGATGAGATAAGGATTATGTCCAAATCTTAAATTCAGTTATGCTAACATTAACTGAAGAGGAGGTGCCAATCAAATGGGAGTTCTTGCAGGATGATGACCCGAAAAAAACCACTCAAAATTGGCTAACAAATACTTACAACAAAACAAAATCAATGTTATGGAATGGCCATCACAATCCCCCGGCCTAACCCCAATTGAACACTTATGGGGCATCCTAAAGCCAAGGATCGGAGATTGTAAAACCAAAAAGAAAGATGAGTTGTGGTCGAAAATTCAAAGGGAATGATACTGTAGACACATATTCCGAATTGGTAAATTCGATGAAGCGAAGAGTGGATACAGTTATTATTATATCAAACAATTTGAAATATTTTTACCGTTAAGTTACTTTCTTACTACAAAAAGAGTACCATTCTAATTTTGTTTCTATTATTTTTTGCCAGAAGGAAGCAACATAATAATCACAAGTCTATTTTGTATCATTATTTCCCAATATTATATTAAAAAAAAGAGGCTGGGATGCGACCCACACTGATAACTTCCCATCCCGTCTGTCGATTTGTCTTGCTTAAAAGGTTTGTAGGTTTTCGTGTTATGTTAAAAATGTTATCAGTTAAATTATTCTAAAAAAATTAAAAATAACCAACAATGTTTTGCATATGATGAAATAGTTTGATTTCAAAATCTTTTTTTGTTAACGAGATTTTTAGCCGTTAACCAATGTTTACCAATTTGAGTAGCATTTCTTAAATTTTTTTATTTCTAATATAAACAAATACAAATTGGATAAGTGAAATAAATTTAAAGTCAATGACTTCTATTATTCATGAGATATCGAGAACCGAACATCAATTTTTACCAATTTTGCGTACTATTTTTTGTAGATTTTAATTTTTTATGAAAAAACGGACGGTTAGATTTTTATCAAAAAATTACTGAATATTGAAAATAATATTTTTTATGAAATAAAATTAATTTGAAGCTTATTTCTTAAATTTTTGAAAAGATATTTAAGTCGAAAATCAATTTTTACCAACTTTTTTAGGTTTTTAATTTTTTGTAAAAAAAAAGGTAAATTCGATTTTTCTCAAAATGTTACTGAATGTTGACAACAATACTTTTTAAAAAATAAAATTAGTTTAAAGCCAGTGTCTCATAGTATTGAAAAGTTATTTGAGTCGAAAATCAATTTTTTACTAACTTTTATTAATTTTTTTCTTACGTTTTTATTTTTTGTAAGAAAACTGTCAATTCGATTTTTCTCAAAATTGTATCGAACGTTGAAAACAATATTTATTGTAAGATAAAATAAATTAGAAGCCATAATCTCAAATTTTTGAAAAGATATTTGAATCGAAAATTAATTTTTACCAACTTTGAATAATGTTTTTTTAGGTTTTTATTTTTTTATAAAAAAAAACTATCAATTCGATTTTTCTCAAAATTTTACCAGATGTCAAAAACGTTATTGTTCGTTGCACAAAATTGTTTTGGAGATAAAATCATTTTGTATTCGTAAAATTTTTGAGGTGGCAATTTTTTTTTACAGTTTTTTTGATTTATAAAAAAACCGTTAATTGGAAAAAACGTCACGAACGTACAGACATCTCTATAAAAATCTTTTATTTCGTCTCTAGGGACCTTGAAACGTCGAGAAATGTCAACATTTTCAATTTAACAAATCGGACCCATTACAGTAACTTCCAATGGGAAGTAAAAAAAAAATGTTGTATTTAAGCAATAAATTGTTAAAAATCTATCTGTGTAGTCTTTATTTTCTTACTCTTCAGAAATATCTTTTTATGTGTTAAAAAGAATGAAAACTAAGCTTGTTTCTATTATTTTTTCCAACACTTTAAATTCAATCAGACGAGGCTTAATGGCTATTTAAATGTGTGTGGTTCTATAGACAAATTATCCGTTTTCTAAAATCAGTTTACTATAATTTGATGGAATTTCATTCATCTATTGATTTTATATAAATTAGATAAACATATGTATGTAAATTGTAAATCCTGATTTTATGAGCCCTCGTCAAAGTTAAAATAGAAGAACAAAAAAAAAACACTTATTTTGAAACAGAACTAAACACACTATTGACAAAAATATTTACTCTTTTTGCACAAACAATAAAAACATCCTTTTTAAGATGCCAGATTTTTCCTGTAGGTTGTTAGGTTGCGTATACAGTACACTAACAGTGTTGTAGCATCCCAAATTCTGTGCTTTAGTGTAACAACATTAATCTGAAAAGTTTTATCCTTGTTTATTTGTCTACTGTAAATTGGTCTTAATTTTGTTGGAAGAAAGTTTTATACTCAAGAAAACGGATGCACAGAAACTTTTTGAAGTTTTCCCCCTTTATTTGTATAAATCTTTACATCTACTAAGTTGGGTCGCTTTTATGGAAGCTGCAGAGAACAAGTCGAAGAGAAAGAGAAACAAAGTTATCAGGAAGAAACAAGACGGTTTTAGTGTCTTTTGTGTTGCATTAATATATAGAAAATGGAAAATGAAAATGCATTCAATAGAATATGGCGGCGGTGCGGTGCGTTGGCGAGAAGCGGCCGGCGCGGCGCGGCGATACGATGGTTGTGGGATAGTTAAGCCTTTGAAATTTCTTCGTTCGTTTGGACTTCTGAAAATTGTATGAGACTATATTACAGAAGCGAAATCAGTGAGATTCTACACAAAATAATGGGGTAGAAAATATTTAAACTTCTGTTTTAATTTCACGGATATGAACTTTGAATCATGAGTTCTATAAAGGACCTAACAACGTTTCATTTTGAGATTTAATGGTTTGGTTGAACAATTTGGTAAATCTAATAATCGAAATTTTAAATTAGAGCTTATGAACCCGCATTGTGTTTGTATTTTAACATAGTCTTATACTGAAACATCACATACGTACGAAGTGTACTCTGTCCTCAAGGCCACCTACCATAAGGAGGCGCCACTTATAACCGGACAGATTTCAAAGAAACTTTAAAAATACACGATTTTTCAAATTAAAAATCCTCTCATAAGCGGACTTTCCCATAACAGGACGCGGACACCAATTTTCATAACTGCAATAGAATAGTGAAGTATTTGTTATCATTTAAAGAAAAAGTTTAACACAATTTAAAAAACACAACAATAAGTATTCGCATGTTAGCGGCAAAATATAAGATCGGGAAGACACAAGCTGCGGAAACCCTACGGCAAAAAGGAAATGTTTTAACAAAGTGGAAGTCTAGTGGAAATGTTTATGAGAAAAAAGTGTTTTTTTTTTTTAAAGCGGAAGGTTTGAATACTGACAGACTTTGTCATGAATAATTTGTAAAAGGACGAATTAAAAATATGCACATCTCAAAAGCCCTTATAAGATCAAAGTCTAATAAAATGACAGAAAGTTTTGGCTACAAAAATGCTTTTGGCTGTCTGGGAAATTTAAGAAGCGGCACAATTTGCCATTTCGAGAAATTTCTGAAGAATCCGGAATTGTTGACCAAGATTATGTAGCAACTTTCATTAAAAAAGTATCTGATCTTATTGATGGTAATGATAACTCCAGATATTAACGATACAGATGCATTGTGGCAACATGGCTGTACAAATTATTAGTGATTGGCAGAGCTGCTAAATCTCTCATTTTCCACAATATTATTTTAAAGGATTAAGCATTTACCTTGCTATCAATTCAAAATTCATGGATGACAATTGAATTAATACCTGAATATCTCTTACATCATATATAGGTTCAAAAAATAAAAGTATGCTTTTTTAAACAATGAAGTATTACACCCTGGCGATCTTAAGCTTAAACATTTAAAATAATCTATGATAAAGTCTGCAACTTGATAACGGCGATTGGTTGCTTGGACTTGACATGAGTTTGCCTCTATCCATAATATCCGGAACTTTAAGCATAGTAACTTAAGCCGTTGCAGACCCTAATGTATTCTTAAAGATTATGTTTCTATGGATAACGAAGACAACGATTTGGAAAGTTCTCACATTGCCAGTTTGAATGAAACTGAAATTCAGGAAATTGATTCTGATGAAGAAACGGATATTAATTGAAATGTTACCAGCCCCTTGAAAACATACGAAGATACTCACTATGTGATCATAAGATTAAAAAACTTTTCGTTTAAAAAAGTCATTTAAAAATATTGAATTGTCGCGCAAAAGAGTCATTGTTTCGTTAGCTGTGTTGAAAGTGGCACCGTCCTCTTGAAACCAAATATCATCGACATCTATATCTTCCGATTCGGGACATAAAAAGTTCGTCATTCACAGTAACTGCTTGAAAGGTCGCATTTTTGAAAACATACGGCCCGATGATGCTGCCAGTCCATAAACCACACATTGGGTGCATTGGTTTTTCGACAATCACTCTTGGCTTATCATTCGCCCAAATGTGGCAACTCTGCTTATTGACGAATCCACTGAGGTGAAAATGTGCATCATCACTTTAGCCATTCCATTTTGACCATTGACAACGCTTAAAATAGTCCAGAGGCTTTAGTTCTTGAGTCAATTGCAACGACGAGCGTGAGAAGTGCAAATGTTGGGGACGACAACGGTTGAGGTAAATGGCTCTTCAGCCACACTATCACGTATAGCAGTAATATTTTTTGCAGTATGAGCTGTAAGAGCATGCACTGGTGTTTTCACATCTCCTACACCCCCGGTTCTCTCAATTTTTTGCACTATTTTTCAGATTGTACGCACATTTGGGCAATTCACCGAAAAAATCACGAAATTGAATTAGTCTGAAATTGAGAAATGTCAAACAATATCCAGAAAAAAACTTGACGTTCAGGTGTAGTTCACGTTCAACATCGGCCCTTAAAATTTAACCACCCTTCATTACAGTTGCATTTTTAAAGTATGGCAATTAGGAACAAAAACTTAAACCAAACTAAATTTTAATATTTCTTTAAACAAACCAATTAGTAATATATATGCTTAAATCATAAAACATCTTTTTTTAATGAACTACTTTTTGTTTCGTACATTAATCATTTAAAAATGAATTATATTATTTAAGAAAATTTAACATCATTTTTCAATTCTTGGTACCATCAGTGTCCACTTATCAGAGAGTTCACTCCATAAAATACATAAGATTATATGTACATATATTTCGAATATTTTTTTAGATCATTAAATTCTTTTTGTCACTTTTCAATAATTTAAAAATCAATAACTATTTTCGAAAAGAAATCATATTTTCAAAACAATTTATATCAATGACTCATTCAATTTAATTTCTACTTAGAAGAACCTAAGGCTTTTTACATGTAAAAAAAATATTTTAAAAACTATGAAGAATAAGTAATATTTAATCAATTACTAAAAGATAAGATTTGGAAATTAAAAACATTTCAAAAATATTCCAAAACTGGCATTTCAGAAAACTTTAAGGTATTTAAAATCATTTCAAAAATATTTAAGATATTTTACAAAATGATTTCAATTTTAATTCAAAATGTTTTTAAACACTTTGAAAACCCTACAAAACAAATCAAAGATATTTAATATATTCAAATACAAAACAAAAGTAACACATCATCAAAAATTCTTCAAAATTATTTCCGACACATTTAAGAAGAATCATTGAACTCTTAAAATTCTTGCTAAGGAAAGAAAGAACAACAAGAGAAGCTATCCAAATCCTTTATTCATTATTAGAATGCTTTTTAAATGTCTATCATCTTCAAACTTTATATCTTCCATCTTCTTCTCTGATGCACACAAACAAATAAATCTATTTTCCATTCCAGTGAATTTCTTTGAATTTGATGTTACATTTACATTTGAAAAACAAGTAGAAATATGTCTATCTTTTTGAATTAATTCCTAAAGCTATGTAGTTCTTGTGTAAAAAACATTATCATCCATTAAAGAAAATGGAATCATTTTTGTTTTAATTCATTACAATGATATGCACACATATGAACATATATTATGCTCCAATTGTAAACCAAAGAACTTTTATGATGAAAATGGTAATTTGAAATTAAATTTCAATAGAGGTAAATTTTTAAATCACTCATAGAATTGATATTTATTTCTAAAAATTAAACTCATGAACCAACAATTTAAGTGCATCGTTTATTTTAGCACCATTAACTATTATCGAAAAACTTTATTAAAAATATTTAAATGACTTGACGTTAGGTCTTTTTGTCCGAAATCTGAAATGTCATAAGCCCCAAAATTGGTTACAAAGCCCAAAAAGTTAAAAAAAAAATCGCAAAAAAAAACCCAAACCCAATGTCTTAAAGCCCAAATAAATTCTAAAAATGAGGCTGGGATGCAACCCACACTGATAACTTCCCATCCCGTCTGTCGATTTGTCTTGCTTAAAAGTTTGTAGGGTTTCGTGTTTTGTTAAGAAAGTTGTCAGTTGAATTACTCTTAAAAAATTAAAAATTACCAACAATATTTTGCATATAATGAAATAGTTTGATTTAAAAATCAGTTTTTGTTAACGAGAAAAAGTAAAAGTCGAAAACCAATTTTTACCAATTTTAGTAGCATTTATTAAAAGTTTTAATTTCTTAAATAAACAAATACAAATCGGATGAATTAAGTGAATTTGAAGTCAATACCTTCTATTTTTCACGAAATATCGAGAACCGAACATCATTTTTTACCAAATTTGCTTACTACTTTTTGTAGATTTTATTTTTTTTTTCTAAAAAAATGACTGTTGGATTTTAATAAAAATTTACTGAATGTCAAAAATTATATTTTCTTTAAGTAAATTAGTTTGAAGCCAATATTGTTACGAACTTTTAAGCAGTATTCACATGAGCGCGACCAACGAACGACGAATGAATTACAAAATGTGAGTTTATATACACAAATTCTTAACAAAACGATAGCAATATAGTTTAAATTTGATTTATGATGCATACTTTTACTTTTCAATATCATATATTAATAAATTTAAGAAAACAAATTTATTCGTCGCGAAAAAAATTGTAGTTGATACGAACTGTCAAACTTTATTCGCGTTCCACATTATCCACACTCGCAACGAAGAAAATAATCGCGCGTACTTAACCTAAAAAAATCATTCTTGTTTTAGTTTCGGTGGTGAATGGTGTTCGGCTCTCAAACTTCATTCGCGACGAATTAAAAACTCTCATGTGAAAGAAATGTCAAAATCGACGTATATTCGTTCATTTGTTTGTCGTTGGTCGTGCTCATGTGAATAGTGCTTTAGTAATGCTTTTTTAAGGTATTTATTTTTTGTTAAAAAAATGTCAGTTTGATTTTTCTCAAAATTTTATCGAATGTTCAAAACAATATTTCTTATAAGATAAAATTAGTTTGAAGCTAATATTTTTAATTTTAAAAAAAGATAATTGAGTCGAAAATCTATTTTTAACAACTCTTATTAATTTTTGTTTAGGTTTTTATTTTTTGTAAAAAAAACTGTCTATTCGATTTTTGTCAAAATTTTACTGAATGTTGAAAACAATATTTTTTTTTTTTTAATAAAATTAGTTTAAGGCCAATGCCTCAAATTTTTGAAAAGTTATTTGAGTCGTAAATCAATTTTTACTAACATTTATTAATTTTATGTTTTAGGTTTTTATTTTTTGTAAAAAAACTGTCACTTCGATTTTTCTCAGAATTTTACCGATTGTTGAAAACAATATTTTTTATACGATAAAATAAGTTGGAAGCCATAATCTCAACTTTTCGAAGAGATATTTGTGTCGAAATTCAATTTTTACCAACTTTGAGTAATGTTTTTTTTAGGTTTTTATTTTTTATAAGAAAATTTTTCTCAAAGTTTTAACAGATGTTGAAAAAAACAATCAGATAAAATCATTTTTATTTGTACAATTTTCGAGTTGACAAATATTTTTTTTTCAGTTTTTTTTTTTGATTTATAAAAAAAACAGTCCATTGAATTTTTTTCCAAAAATATACTTGTTTGGTATCACATTACAATATAAAATTTAATTCAAGTCTCTAGCGTTATTGGTTCGTGAGATATTTAGGGTTGACCAAAATTTTCACCTTTTTTTGAAATTGCTATGGGAAAAAAAACACCCACTTAATTTTCTTGAGAGCCCTTTCTGCACCTTTCTGCATTATTATCTGTATAACAAAATTTATTTGAAGTCGATATCTTTACTGGTTCTTGAGCTATGGACGACGAAAAAAACGTCGAGAACGTACGGGCGTACAGACGTACGGACGTACGAATGTACGTACACACGCACCCACACATCTTTCTAAAAATCTTTTATTTCGACTGTAGGGGCCTAATGTCAAAATTTTCAATTTGACAAATCGGACCCATTACAATAACTTCCTATGGGAAGTTAATAAAAGAATGGCCAAATATGTAGTTATCATTTTTCCCAAAAGAATTGTTATTATAAATTTGGGTTTTACGACAACGTAAGGGTTAGGCTTTTGTGACATTTATTTTAGGCACTACACCGATTATGATTTCTAACGTTTTTTTTGTCTTCACCAAATGACAAAAAACCTAAATCAAAAAATGACGTAAAGCCCAAAAAGAGTAACGCCATTAAAAATATCCCTAACAAAACGTCACAAAGCCGAAATAAATGTCATATCACCCAAACCAACTTTGAATGTCGTAACGCCTAAATTTATAAATGCCATGACGACCAATTTTCATTATTTAGCAAATATTTTGGTTGTTGTATGTATGCAACAATCCGGATTGGGCTCTTTATACAGGATTTGGGGTAGGTTCGATGTTGGGTGTTTGCATTTAAAAACTTTGCAACTATCGCACCTATCCCAAATCCTACAGTGAGCCCAAGCAGGGCGATTGCAGCATACCCCCCCTTTCATATTTCATTATTTAAACGCTTTGTGAGGAAGCAAAATATTTTGTTTTATTTCACTTTGTAAATTGGCCTTATTTCACTTCCTTGAAAGTGAAAGTGAAATGAAGCCAAACATGTATGTAAACGCTTTCTTGACGTTTCAAGTTTTTGGGCGATGTGACATTTTTTTCGTTCAATGTTTGCATTTGGGCTATAAAATTTAAAACTCAAAATTATGTAGGGCCTAAAATAAACAGAACTTTTGTCAGAATGCCCAAATGTTTAATTACATGAGATCTTTTGGGCGATATGTCAAATAGTATTTTGGGCGTTATGATATTTTAAAATTTATTTGGTCAATATGACATAGATTTTTGACTTTGTGGCCTTTTCTTCTGAAAAAGCTTAAAGAGATTTTTGGACTATATTTTATTTTTATTATCTAAGCCTTATTTTATTGGGAAATAAGAACGAACGATTTATTTTATTTGAATTGTCAAAAAACTGAACAAAGTTTTAACGCAAAACAGTTCGATTATATTGTCCAAATCGTACAACAACAAAATGTTTATAAAATTGTTTTGGGAGCCATGACATTTTTAATTTGGGCGGTATGGTTCTGCGCAAAAAGACCTAACGCTAAATTACTTACGATATGACAATCTTCATGCACTTCATTATTAGATAGATAGACAGGCAACAACAACAAAAACTAGATGCAAACGAAGGCAGTAATAACACAAGTGAAATAAGCCTTCGTAGACAGCGAAATGATTAAGCCAAAAATAAGCCAACTTACCATTTTGGGATTTCTTTGACAAAAGCATCAGTAATAGTCGTCTAAGAGTTGTTCTCCATATACGAAGTTTAATAAAAATAGTTACAGTTAATATCGACAAGGTATTTAAGCTACACGTCAAATAAAAGCTAACACAACATTACAAGCTAAAGGGAATGACATTGAAGTTCTCTGTATCTGTACCAAATTTGTAGCTTGACGGTCCATTAGATAGAGTCTAGCTCGATTAGCAGTGACATATGTACATAGAGAAAGGATGGTATAACAAGAACTTTCTTGGACTTATCGATCAATCATCAAGATCCTATCCGAAAGATGTAAATAAACAAACGAGAGCTAGATAATTAAGCTTTTTAGCGTAGTCTTTGTTTTATTCACATTGAAACAAAGCTCAAGCTAGAACTGTCTTACTTTAGCAACTACTAATAGCTATGACTCCTCAGCTTTATCTTGGTCCAAAAATAGATTCTCCTTTTTTTAGCACAAGGCCAATTGTGTTTCCTTGTATAGCATAATGACCCATAATTGACAACGCAGAATTTGATTGACATAATTTTGCTAAGAGTATAACTTCAATAATACTTTTCTGCCACAAAATGCACTTTTATAAATTTAACGCAGATACAATATATGCATCTTATTTGAATTACCTTTAAGGGATATTTTTTTATAATTATTCTCAGTCGAAATGTATGTGTTTCAATTTCCACTTATGGTTTTCCTTTTGAATTTATAATTACTCATTTAAATGAGATACACATATGACTATTTGGTCTGCTCATATTTGCTCAATATCCAAAGATAATCTACAATCTGAAATTAATCAGTTGTAATTAAAAAACAAAAGTAGTGTCTGTAAAGATACCATTACATTATAATTATTTATATATTTTAATTATATCTCATAAACATTAAATCTATATGTGTTCGAATTCTTGTATTTAAATGCAAAGAAATAAAAAAAAATATCCAACGACAAAAAATCCATTTTGATAACTTTATAAATATTATGGACATTATAAATTGTGAATATATGCGTTTTGCGTGTGTTGTGTATGTTGTGTGTATATCCTGGATTTACAAAGAGATTTATGAAAAGAGGATGTTCGAAACTATTTAATGTTTAATAAGTACTATTGAATTAATTACAAGAGGGTATATTAATTTTGTGTTAATATGTAAGTATTTATATTTCATTTTTTTCGGCGCGCACATTTAAAAAATATAAATAAATATAAATTCACACTCAACTTCCTCGCAAACGGGAATATTTCTTTTTGTTTATAAAAAGGATATAATTCAGTTTTTTTTTGTTTATTAAAATGCAAACATTGGCAAATTAACGTGAAATTAAAAATGTAATGAGTCCGAAAAGCTCTTGTGATGTAGAAAGTTGTTTATATGTATGTAAATTTGTATCTGTATACGTCCTCGTTTATATTTTAATTAATGCTTGAATCAAATACACTGAATAAAAGATTATTATTGCAGCTTGAATGGTTTTTAATTTTTTTAATTCAACAAATAATTTATTTCTAAACAATTTGATTATCCTGCATGTATCAAGAACATATACATCTGAAGATGACACAAGAGTTGGATTTTATTTTTCAAAGACACACTCTTACGCAAATTAGGGAAAAAGTTATAAAGGGTGAATTGGCAAGGGGCCGTTTTATTCAAATTATCAAAGAACAGTTTTTTCTTTACAAATGGTTTAGGGTACACAATGCAGCCAACCTTAAACAAATTTTTTTTTCCATTCATTGCTTCTTCTACTTCGAACGTCGAACTTGTCGAGTTGTAGAAGCTGAGTATAAGGTCAATGATTTCTGAGAATTTTCTCCAGATGAGTCCTGAAACTAAAGGACGTTCTTATCCCTCTACCTTCCCAGAATCATCACCCCTTCCCACATAAACAAGGCATACAAGCCAACGTTTATGTCACCAACTCCCATCCCACCTCCCACGTTGTAATGGCGAAAAAGCTGTACGGACGAGGAAGAGGAGGAAACAATTTTTCATCTTCTCTATACATGCCCTGCTCTGGCTCGAAAACGCAAGAATTACCTAGGAGAATTCTTCTTTAACGATCTAAACGATCTAAATCATATCAGAATAATCAGCCTCTCACTTTACGTAAGGGACTCAAACTGGCTCCATTGAGCTTAGGAGGAAGCCTCAAGATTCATGTGGTATCACAATGGGCCATTAAACTGGCCTAAGTGTGTCCGTTTCCATCTTGGACAGCCACTTTAACCTAACTTTTGTCTTGCTTAAAACTTTAACAAAATATTCATAAATAGATAGATAAATAGTTTGAAGTCAACAGATTAATTTATTCACGAGATATCGAGAATCGAACATCAATTTTAAAAAAATTGACTGTCGGATGTTTATAAAAATTGCTGAATGTCAAACACATTATTTTTTATAAGATGAAATCAGTTTGAAGCCAATATCTTTAATTTTTGAAAAGATATTTGAGTCGAAAATCAATTTTTACGAACTTTTAGTAATGTTTGTTTTAGGTTTTTATTTTTTGTAAAAAAAAAACTGTCAATTCGATTTTTCTTAAAATTTTACCAGATGTCAAAAACGTTAATCTTCCTAGCATAAAATTGTTTTGGAGAACAAATCGTGTGACATTTATTTTTTTCCGTTTTTTTGCTTTATGAAAAAATCGTTAGTTGAATTTTACTAGTTTGGTATAACGTTACAATATATAATATAAAATTTAATTCAAGTCGCTAGCATTACTGGTTCGTGAGATATTGTGTGAAACGTCGAGAAATGTCAAAATTTTCAATTTGACAAATTGGACCGATCACAATAACTTTCTATGGGAAGTTAAAAAAGGGTTTATGAGCATTATCCAGAGAAATACATCAGAAGAGACGTAAACAAATAATTATTAGAGCCACAATGAAGATCATAGGTTGGAACCAAAAATTTCCCGATCCAAGAACTTATTGAACTTTCTCTTCTAGAACAAATAGCCCAGCAATATTAAATCGGATGAACTTGAGGCGGCGCGGCGCCATAACAAATTGATTGTTTCGTTGTGTCGAGTGAACTGCACCATTAACTTGGTAATAAATTTGCAACGACTCTAAAACGTTGTTCAGAACTGTGTCTATTGATTATGAATTGGCAAACCAAACTGAGAATAAATCAAGTGACAGCTGTCAAAAACACCAACACTGAAAAAGTATAACCAGACCACACGTCAAGAAAAAAAAAACCCTTTGTTTTGACAGTAACTTTCTGTACCATTTTATAAAGAAAGGCCGGGAGAACTATGGTCAAAAAATCTTTAAACAAGTTGACAATCAACTATAAGCTTAGTAGATTTCACCCAATAATTTTTAGAGTCGCTGATAAAATATAGCAGCTGTACAAGCATTATGGCTTAGAATTAATGCTTCCTATTGACTAAATGTTTGAAGCTGACAACATGCAACAAAACCTTCTTTTCAAAAATACATTCCAAAGCACCTCTTTTCCGCAAGTGCGTAAAAAACTACGTTAAGATTGTCTAAGAACATGTTTTGGTTTCGTCTTAAAAATTCATAGAGCTAAGCAAACAACTTATGAAAATATTCCACGGAAGCAAAAAACAACTCAGATACTGAACTACTTACCTGCGTTATTTGTGTAGATAAGTCTGCTTTTATGAAGTTTCGAAGTAAAAGAAAAAATATATTAAGCGCTTGATGGATCAAGTTTTCTAGTCTTGACAGACATTTCAAGAATAATTAACAAAACCATACAACACAAAAAGCGGTCTTACTGAATAGTTTTTATTAATGACAAATTTTACCCCTTAAACAGTTGAACGTTACAGTAATACATAGCTACTTGTATTCATAATTGATTTCTAAAGTTGTTGTGGTTTTCTGAGTGTTGAACACCACACTCAAAGAACTTTCCAAACCAAGAAGAAAATCGTCTTACAAAACTACTTCCCACTTAAACATCCACACAAAAAGAAAAACATTACATTTGAGAGATGTGTCTGTCATATTTCAAATAAATTTCTTGTAACATTTGTACTACACACATTTTTAAGAAAAAAATTTATTCATTACATATTTATTTATTCAAAACTTTTTGTCAGTTGTTGTCTTTCATAATTCAAGATTTTCTTCATTAATAAAATGATAAGACAAAAAATAATAATAAAAAAAAAGACTAAACTGAAAGTTAAGCAACATTACCCATTTCGTATATTTACTCGTACAAAGATTTTTGCTGGCTCCTATAAAAATGTCCTCATCATCAACATCAGAAGAACAAGTTGAAGTGTAGAAGATCCTAGCGGTGATGCTATTTTTCAAATTAATTCCAGAAATTGAAATTCATTAAAATTTAGACATGAAGATTATTTTGTCTTTAACAGTAGTGTTGTGAAATTTTTCAGATAAAATAATTTTATTGTATTCCAAAAGGAGCAAAACAATTATTTTAACTACTTGATAACGAGGAAATTCAATACACCATTTATTTTTTAAATTTAGGCACGCTACTTACAAAATTTACAAACGGTTTAGTTTGCTTACGATGGCTTATAACAAAAAAGTAAGCATTAAACAAGAAAGTTACCAACTTTATGTCTAATTCTGAATTTCATAGTTTCAATATTTTGAAGAAAATTCGTTTCTTAAAAATTAAAACTCCTTAGGTGCAGTCAAACATTTTCAAGTAGATAGAACTCAAATTTAATTATTTAATTCAAAAGATTTCAATTTTTAAAAACATTAAATCCCCACTTCCTAACATTTTTGAAAACTAAACTTAATCTGTAGTTAAGGTTATCTAGGTGTAAGCTACCGTTTAAACGCAATCATTAAGCGTTTTTCGTTTCCTGTTCTGAGCTCTGACATTCAAATTCGTTTTTTTGAAATGCATTCGTGTATCAAACTTTCAAGAATCGACATTTGAGATTTCTTACACAAAAAAATTGTATTTTTGTAAATAAAAACATGCATATACATTTTTAACTAATTACACTGGTGGACAAGGTTTTGTTACTGGCTTTTTACAATGAGTTTGGATGGCTTTTATTCAAATACGACTTTAAAATTACTGTGACATTACTTTTTAATATTCGAAACAAAAACACATGCATAAGGCTTTTGAGGCTACCTAAATTCATGAAGAATGTATATTTTTTTTGGTTTTAAAAATCTAAAATCCTTCTGTTCGATATTTAGTTAAAAAATGTATAGTATTTCATAAAATTTTCGCAAATTCAATATACAATTTATTGTTAAGGGATATAGACCTAGAGCCGACAGTAAATTTGGGGAGTGGATTGTTAACCAAAATTCCTTTGTATGCATGTGTAAATAGATATACGCACCATTATATCAAATTCAACCGCTTAGCAGTTTTTTTTCAGCCGTGGTGGGCGGAAGTGAGCGTTCAAAAATGGTCATTATTTCGATTTTAAGGTCGAAATGATAACCACATGAGTGATACATACAAAAATCAGAAAAAAAAGCCTGATTACCAAAATTTATATCCAAGACGTTTTTCTTTGAGCTTTCCGCTTGTCAGACGCATTTTTGGCTTTTTTAAATGCATTTTTCAACCTAAGACCCCGACAACTTTTTTCCTTTAAGGTATAACCAAAAGAATTATGTATATAACAAAACATTAACAAATAGTTTGCACATTATATAAAACAATCGCCCCCTTTAAGTTAATGAAGCACGATATGAAGCACGATTACAAAACTTAAAAACCAACTTCGGAAAAACGGTTTACAAACATTAAAAGTTAGTTAAAAGTTTTAAATATTTCTGTAAAATCTTAAATAAATTATATGTACATTTTATCTGCAGGTTTTGAAGGAAGCTTATTGCTGCCAAGTATCGGGTTTTTCAATAAAAGCGCTACAAAAGTTTTTTTTTAAATAAAACAAAAACGGTTTTGGATATCAATGAAATTCTTTATTCCTGTGAAAGTACGTTCGATGCCATTATGTATGAAACTCGATTTCTATTGCCACCACGGGCACACTTGCAGAAGTCCAGACGCTGAACCCAATTTTCGACGGTTTTCAAGCATACATCGGCCGATACTGCTGCAATTTCACATTCGATATTCGGACGAAGTTCATCAATCGTCGCTGGCTTGTTGGCATAGACCATAGACTTGACGTATACCCGCAGGAAAAAAGTCTAACGGCTTCAAATCGCAGAACCGAGGATGCCAAGCGACTGGTTCATTTCGTGAGATAACACGCTCTCCACACTTGGTTTCCAATAAATTGATTGTGACATTCGCTGTGTTGTTTATGGCGTCCCCGTCCTGTTGGAACCACATGTCCTCCAAGTCCATATCATCCAATTGGCACCAAAAATATTTGGTTGTCATTGAACGGTAGCGATCCCCATTCACAGTAACGTGCCGGTTTTGATCATCACGGAAGAAGTGCGGCCCAATGACGCCGCCGGCCCATAAACCACACCACACCGTAATTTTTTCGGGATGCAATGATGACTCATGGAGTACGTGTGGATTGCTGTCTGACCAATACCGCATATTTTGTTTATTGACGAAGCCATTCAGCCAGAAATGAGCCTCATCACTGAAGATGATTTTTCAATGAAAATCCAAATCATTTTCAAGCTGTTGCTCAGCCCAATTCACGAACATACGACGCTTCTGGTGGTCAAGCGGCTTCAGTTCTTGCGTTAATTTAATCTTGTAATTGTTGTTGAGGCCACTGACTCCGAATTTCGGTAGTACATTTTAATAATTTTGACTAGCCCATTTCACTGTGGCTAGACGATGGAGTATAACAATGTAAAACGTTGATTTCAAACACAACGGATTTGTGTTCCTAGAAACCATTGAAAATTTCTTTGTAATCGAAAATGAAATAGCGAAGAAATTACTTTGAATTTTTCATCCGATAAATCTGATGATGAATGTTTTTTTCTAAAAAAAATCAATTTTCAAATAAAATGGTTGATATTGATTTCAAACACAAATAAAAGATCTCTCCTTAAGATCGTCTAAGATGCACATTCCTATCAGGAATTTTTTTCTGATATAGCAGTTAGTGGGGTTTTGTGTTGAAAAACGCATTTAAAAAATTTGCTGGCGGTTCTTGGTCTAATATGTTGAGTTTTAACTTAGCCTTAAAAACCCTTATGCAATAGAAAATTTAAAGGTGAGATTTGAATTCATGACATCTTAAGCACTATTCACATGAGAGCAAGCAACGACCGACGAATGAATGAATAAATGAGATTTAAAACAATTTATAAACCTGAATTTTGTTCAAATTGTAAATAAAACGGTAGAACGGATTTTGATGCAGATCTTCTTGTTCCTTTTAATTCAAATAATGAGTGTGATTCTTTATTTATTGATTCGCTTTCAACTGTTAATTTGGTTCAAATGAACAATTGTAAAAATAGTTTAGTTAGATAGAACACTCGATTTATTGTTTGCATATAAAGACTTACATTTGTTCGTAAATAATTCTATTTTTCCAATATTTCCAAACACTTTACATCACATTGCTTTGATTTTTGAATTTTAAGTACTGAACTTTTTCAAACCAAAAATGCCTTTTAATTATACATAGATATATTTTCTCCAAAGCTAATTTCAACAACATTGCGAGTTATATCAATAATAATGTAGGACTGCCTTCAACTTTTATTCAATCTTAGGAATTATCAAGTTTTTACAACAATTTTCTTAGTTCTCTTAAGACGGCCATCGATCTGTTTGTTCCTAAAACTAAATTGAAAAATGCCTCTAAGCCTCCTTGGTATAACAGTCGATTAATTAATTTAAATAATAAAAAGAATAAAGCTTACAAATGTTTATGAAAGTGTAATTCTGGTGCCAATTTCCGCAGTATTTGTTACGAATTTGAGAGGAATTTCAATGTTATAAATAAATGTTTATATAAAACCTATAATAACTCTATAGAATCTAAGTTAAGAGTCAATAGTAAATGTTTTTGGAGTTTCATTAAAAATTTAAAAAAAAAATCGAATGTATTCCCTTAAAGTATGCAATATTTAGGTTCGACTTTAACAAGTCTACCATCTATCTGCGATGCTTTTTCTAAGTTTTTTGAATCAAATTATATTGATTCTAGTAAAGTCCATAACACCTCTATTTTCCAGTCCCTAAATAGTCTAAACATAGATAATTTAAGTGTTACCTTATCAGAAGTGGAATTGGCTCTATCTGGTCTAACTGAAGACAATAATTCTAATACGGATCAAATCCCATCTATTGTTTCAAAAAAATGTTCCGTCGCTCTGTCTAGAGTTTTGTGTTTTATCTTTAATAGTTCGTTAACATATGGTGTATTTCACAAATGTAGTCCAAAACAGGAAATAACAAACTACCGACCTATTAGTAAATTGTCCTCAATACCTAAAGTATGTATTTGAAAAAATTGTTTGCGATAAATTGAATTTTTTGTTAAAAGAAACCATATCCCCGTACCAACAGGGTTTTGCATCCGGAAGATCAACTTGCACTAACCTAACCATTTTCGCGAATTGCATTCTCACTTCATTAGAAAAGCGTTACCAAGTGAACGTTATCTACACCGATTTTGCAAAAGCGTTTGACAGGGTGCATCATAAAATTTTATTACAAAAATTAGAGAAAGTAGGTTTTTATTCCAACACGCTAAAATGGCTGACAGCTTATCTTACGGCACACAGTCAGCTTGTTTCAATTGATTCGATTACCTCTCATCCCTTTTCTGTAACTTCTGGTGTTCCGCAAGGGAGTCATTTAGGTCCAATGCTGTTCCTTATTTTTATAAATGACCTACCTGATGTCCTTAAAAACTCAATGCGTCTTATGTTTGCGGATGATTTAAATTTTTGTAGACGTGTACAAAATTTAACAGACTGTACGCGTCTCTAAAATGATGTAAGCAATCTTATCAACTGGTGCAATATAAAACAATTAGCCCTAAACATACCCAAGTGTCAATGTTTTTCCTTTACCCGTCGTTTGTTACCTATCGTTTACGATTACAATATACAAAATAATGTCCTTGATAGAGTTTCTTTTAATAAAGACCTTGGAGTAATTTTTGATTACAAACTAAACTTTGTACAACATACAGAATTCATGGTGAACAAAGCCAACTCTATGTTAAGTTTTATTTTTCGTAATTTGATTGGTCTTATGGACCCCTAACACAAATAATATAGATTTTAATTTTCATTTGAGTATAAAAACTCATTCAAAAATATGTTAAACTTGTATTTTTTAACAAATTAAATAACAAACTGTAATGTTTTTTGTATACATATAGCTTCAATTATAATGATTCAATGTATATTTTAAGAATTTCGATAGTCTATTTTTTGAGATTGTAAACTCTAATTGATATTGAATAAATAAATATTCTTAATAAAAAATATAGTTGCACAGGGCAATAATATGAGAATTTTAAGATATAAATGTATGAAAACATATTGTAAGTCACGAATAACAGTAATCGGAAAAAATATTTTTGCACAGTGGTGTTGTTGAATAAGTATGACAGACAACCCGTATAAAGGAAAAGTTATTCCTTCATAAGTGCTGCAAGTTTGTGTGTGTTTTTTTTTTGGTTTTTGTTGCCTCTAATTTTGTTTCCATCTTTTTTCTTGTTTTGGAAAATAACTTTTTGACACTTCAAGATATACATACCGGATCTTCAGATTCAAATTCAACTCAACATTCAGAAAAACTAGCTCTTCAACACCACCTTAGGATAAAAAAAAATCTACGCAGCTAAAATCCTACGACGATGAAGCGCAAGTGATTAAACTTTATGCAAATATAATTTTCATACTTTCGAGTGAGTTTGGTTTTGTTTTAGAAAGTTTATCATCCCCCTCTGCCCTCCCTTTCTCACTCTCTCTCCAGACAAACATAGCTGCACATTGCACATGAACCTAGACCTAGTATACCTAACCTAGGCGGATGTTGAAATATTCATTTTGCCAGTTTTGCATATATGAAGTTTGTTTTGAGGATATTATGTGTACATGTTGTATCTCTAAATACAAAACGAGAAAACAAAAATTAGTATGAAAATAGTACCTAGTTAGTTATTGAATTCTGAAATGTGTTTCAAGCTTTTAGTTAGTTTCATAGTTCCTGTGTGCTGTGCTTGTGTGGATATGCAATGCAGGTCTATAGGGCCTGGGTATAGTTTTTGAGAATTTGTGGAAGTTAGAAAACATCGGAGAAACGCGAAGGTGAACATTTTAATTAAATTAGTTTTGAATAATAAACGACAGATTGAATGACATTGTAGCATTCAAGCTGATGATGAGACACCTTTTTAGATTAATTTTGAAACATTTCTGGAATCTTCTTTCTATCTCAAAATTTGAGGAGTGAAGTTTATGTCATACCTATATGTCATCTCACTTCTGAAAACAAAACAATCAATCTTTAGCACAACCTTCACACACCTTGTTTAATTGTTTTTCAATCTATATTTCTTGTGGATTTATTTGAAAAAAAAAAGAAAAGAAAATAAAGAAAAAACTTTTCAAAACTCATTTTAAAACCCAAAAGTGACCGACCACGCGAACTTAAGGCTTCCCAAAAGTTTTCATCTTCTTTTTTCTCATAACACTTTTGCCACATGCTGTGTGTTTGCTCTGTTGGCAAGGACCTCCAATAGTCGTATATCTCTATTCCCAAATGCAATAAAGTTATAATCTTGCCATGTCATGGACTGTTTTCTGTTTTATTTTCTTATTCGTTTTTGTTCAACTTAGCAACAAATAACGATAATCCAATTTAAAGGTCTAGCCTTATTGATCATAGGCCAGGGAAAAGGATAAGAAATGCGAGAAATTAAATTCATGAAGGACTATTTTGGCGTTAGAAACCCACATTTTTTAGGCAAAACAAAAAATAGGACATTGAATAGGTGTATAGTAAAGGTACACATAAATGATTTCGATTAAGCTCGTAGATAGAATTATGTATAAGGTTTGACAGTAAGAGTGTGGACATGAATATAATTTAATATAAGTTTATTTTTGTGAATTAATAAAATATTTCTTGTTGATGAAATATACCTAACTGATTTAATACAAAATTGAAGTTGGAGTTATAAATGAACTAAGATTTAAAATTAATTAAAAGATTACAAGGTTGACTATTCTTTTCAATAGTTCAGGAAATTTATTTAAAAAAATTATATAATTGAAATAATAAAATAATGAAATTTATTTAAAAAAGTTATATAAATGAAATAATGAAATAATCAGCTCAAAAATTAGTCATGGGGATCTTCTTCAAATCTTAATTTATGTGCATAGACATAAAAAGCTCTGGAAGCTGTTTCCTTCGAAACCATATGTCATATATTATTCATAATATTTCAAACACTTAGTACAAAATAAATGTATACACCAACAAATTACATTTTTTGGTATTAAGGAACTGGGCTTACAATACTTCGAAACAAAGTAGACGTATTTTAAATTGATGAATAATTATGTGTCACAAATGCTTGAACAACAACTACCGACTTATTTGTTGTAGTAGAAATATTTCAGTGAAGAGGGAAGGTCAGATACAAATTTTAAATCAGGGGGGGGGGGGTGGTGCGGTTACACACTTAACACAAAGAGTTATTGAGCACCGCTTAAAAATGTTCTTTAATTTTTGTAAAGGAGTCTGAATATATTACAATACCATAATGTGTATACATATGTTAACTTTATATTTACTATTTCAATCTATTGTTATTAGATTTTTTAGGAACACTGTTGTCAAGCAAGGAATGGTCTTACTGTTTATTTACAAAGACTCCCTACATACGAAAGCATTCCATGATTCCAGGAGTTTTCTAAATATTACCAATTTAAGAGCTAAAATACAAAAGCTTTTGCTGTATACAGAAATGTTAGAAATTGTGTTACAATGTAGCTTTTTTTCAAAAAACAATATATTCTTTTTGTTTCCATTTCTATTAACTAGAAAAACGCTTCAAAAATGTTGTTGCAAAATGTCAGAAAATAAGAAAGTTTGCTAGAAAAAATTGATCGTTTTTACCTAGGAAAATAAAACAGAATCTAATGTGAAGAATTTCTGGCATATTTCCTCCAATTTCCCGAAGTCTATTATTACTATCATTTTCAATTACTCGTAGATGCTAGAATACAATTTCCTAATAATAACTGTTTTGTGTGAATCATTTGCAAGTATTTTGATCAAAATAGAGTCAACAAAACTTAAGGATTGGAGAGAGAAAAATGTTTGGTTCTTGAATTTAAGGAAATGGATGCACTTAGGTACAAAATTTAACAAAATAAAAGATAAAAACAACTAAAGGTAAGCAAACAAGTTGGGAAGGAACTATAGTGTGGCACTCGCAAATTACACGTTACACAATCTCTTCTCAAATTATTAGCAATAAATTAGCATTATGTGTTTCATTTAGTCATTAATTTGACGAAACTGTCATTTTTGCTGTTTTTGGGACCGTTATATTCCTGAAATTCATGTTTAAATCTCAATTCTAGAGCATCCAAAGCAAATTTACCTCAAAAAGTAGATTTCTTTAATTTTTTAAGATCTTACGAGTTTTCGTATTAAATAGATAAAGAATTTTTAACACACTTTAGGAAAGCCATACACTCTTAATGTGTGTCAAATAAAATAAGATGTAATTGAAGACTAGTTTCAGAAATTTAAAGGTATCAAATTGGCGGTCTTTTATTCAAGGTTTTTTTTAGCTCTTTCTCTTAAAAAAGATCTTATAAAAAATATTTAAAGCTTGCTAAAGTTTTTTTCAAATTTTAAAGTTTGTGAAATCCTTTAAGATTATAACAAAGGTTAAAGTTGTTTTCGACAGACAAATCACTTCTTTGATGAATATCTTTACTTTTAGAACTTCGTGTCCAATGGATAGGGACAAGCTTTTTTCGTTTTTTATTTGATGTTTTTTTTCAAACCTTTAAGTTTTTTGGAAAAACCCAAATGTGGAATGAATGAGGTATGTATTAAGTTTGTATTGCAAAGTATGTGTTGATAAATACAAGTTTTATTGCGGTTAGTACCTGTTTTTTGTGTCACATGAATATAGACATGAT
Organism: Eupeodes luniger; assembly: GCA_951509635.1. Lineage (NCBI taxonomy): Eukaryota > Metazoa > Arthropoda > Insecta > Diptera > Syrphidae > Eupeodes > Eupeodes luniger. The sequence continues at coordinate 94,799,081 of OX608073.1, read as the reverse complement.
CTAAATTTCCCTGTAAGACCCTTTAAAGTAAAGAAAATAACAACAAATCTTATGGTTTAGGTAAATACTGATTTTATTGAATGGATTAAAATACTTTTTAGTAATGTGTGCTGCCTCCTGATTTCTGAATTACTTCAAGTAACCTGTGGTGTATGGATTCATGGAGTGCTGTCAGATAATTGAGCGAAATTTGGGCTCAGGACCGTTTTATGGCTTCAATAATCTCTAATATCAATCTAGTAGCATTTAACCTAGCTTCTGCCTTGATTTTCTTAATCGAAAGCCTTGAATTTGAAGCAGCTCTTTTTCACCTGCTTTTTCTGAAATAATGTGGCTTTCTTGACACTTCCTTTGTGGTTTTTTCCATGCCTCTCTGGGTCCTTGAGGTAGTTGTATACAACATTTGAACTTCTTCTAATTTTGCTGGCTATAAAACAAATAGTTTTTGCGGAGATCCCGGTAAGTTCGAAATGATTAAAAACATTTTAATAGGTAATAGGATCTTGTCCCTATTTATTTATTTACTTAATCAAAAAATTTTATCTGCAATATGTACTTTATACATGCCTCATTCTTTCCACATTTGGTTTTTTCCAAAAAACTTAAGGGCTTGAAAAATAACGTCAAATAAAAAACGAAAAAAGCTTGCCCCTATCCATGTGACACGAAGTGTATGTATCCTACTGGATCCTCCGATTCCATGAATATTTCAATTCAAAACAAAAACTAAATTTCTAAACACATGCCTGTAAAATAAATACAAGAAATTTTATTCAAGGCTACCTTTGTTATATTGACAATGCCACTACCAACGTCAAACTAAATTAAGAAGTTTGTTTGTGAATCGTAAGAAGTCTTCTTTGTAATTTTGTATTTCAGCGCTGGCAAGATTAAAGGGTTTCCAATTATAGGTTACTTTAGGTAAAGGTGGCTGCTGACGAAAAAGATCACACACTTAGAGAGATCTAGAGATCTACCTTTGCAGTTTCCTAGAATGTCTCTATGACCCGGCACTCAGATAAGTTATGAACTGTTCCAACTTCTCCACAAGAGATGATCGACAGTTTCGGGCTTCTAATAAGATTTTATGGCAGCACATTTCCAAGTACAAAGAGAAGAAGTCCGGTTTTGTGGGGATTGACGCCAAGTCCACACCGATCTGCCTAGGTAGCGAGCCTGTTTGAAGCAGTTTGTAGTAGCTCCTTCAGTGTGTTAAGACGCTGCCCAGATATCGCTATGGCAAGGGCAACTTCAACACGCCTATTGTATTCGAAATCTGGTAATATTTGTATATAATGTTTTTAAAAGAAAGAAAAAATCTTTATTTTAGAAATCAAAATAAAATACAAAAAATTACCGACTGGATCGCACTAACTTGCTCCTGTATCATAAGAGTCCGTTAAAAATTAGTACATATAATTTAAGATTTTAAAAATATACCTGCAAAATAAGTTTGTCTTCAAAAATGTAAGTGTTATTCGATTTCTCAATAAAATTCTTAATATTTGAGAATTTTTTTTATTGAAAATTTTCGTAAAAAATTTGTATCCGTTTTCGCGATATCGAATTTAAACAAATTCAATTTAATAAATATGAACGCTTGAGAATTAAATAAATTATAGAAATCGGTTCATCAGTTCCTGAGAAAACGGAACTATGGAGGCTACACTTCTCGAGCAATACAAAAATATATTTAACTTCCCATAGGAAGTTATTGTAATCAGTCCAATTTGTCGAATTGAAAATTTTGACATTTCTCGACGTTTCAAGGTCCCTGAGTCGAAATAAAAGATTTTTAGAGAGATGTCTGTGTACATCCGTACGACCGTACATCCGCGACGTTTTTTTTGTGGTCCATAGCTCAAGAACCAGTAAAGATATCGACTTCAAATAAATTTTATTATACAGATAATACAGAAAGGTGCTCTCAAGAAAATTGTGTGGGTGTTTTTTTTTTACCACAGCAGATTAAAAAAAGGTGAAAATTGTGGTTAACCCAAAATATCTCACGAACCAATAACGCTAGAGACTTGAATTTAATTGTATATTATATATTGTAACGCGATACGAAACAAATGAAGAATGAAGAAAAAATATTTGTCAACTAGATACTTTTATGAACAAAAAATGATATTATCTCCAAAACAATTTTGTGCAACGAAAAATAACGTTTTTGACATCTGGTAAAATTTTGAGAAAAATCGAATTGACAGTTTTTTTTTATAAAAAAATAAAAACCTAAAAAAAAACATTACTCAAAGTTGGTAAAAATTGATTTTCGACTTAAACAAATTTTCAAAACTTTGAGATATTTATTTTAAACTAATTTTATTTAAATAAAAATAATGTTGCCAATATTCCGTAACATTTTTAAAAATTGAATTGGCAATTTTCTTACAAAAAATAAAACCTGAACAAAACATTAATCAAACTAATTTTATCTCAAAGAAAATATTGTTTTCGACATTCAGTAATTTGTTTATAAAAATCCAACAGTCCGTTTTTTCATAAAAAAATAAAACCTACGAAAAATAGTACAAAAATTTGGTAAAACTTAATGTTCGGTTCTCAATATTTCGAAAACAATAGAAGATATTGACTTCAAATTAATTTCATTCATCCAATTTATATTTGCTTATATAAAAAATAAAAACTTTTAAGAATATCTAATAAAATTGGTAAAAAATGGGTTTCAAATAAAAATCTTGTTTACAAAATAAGGTTTTGAAATCAAACTATTTCATTATATGCAAAATATTTTTGGTACTTTTTAAATGTTTAAGAATAATTCAATTGACCTACCAACTTTTAAACAAGACAAATCGACAGACGGGATGGGAATTTATCAGTGTGGGTCGCATCCCAGCCTCTTCTTTATATTAAAATAAGCCAAGTTAAATAAAAGATTTAAGAGAAAATTTAAATAAAATCTATGTGTTCGTTTTTGAGAAAATTGGAATCTTCGATTTTTAAATACAAAATTTGTATGGAGTTTATTGTAATTTTTAATCTAAAAAAAAGAATATAAAAACCCCTTAACCCAATCTGATTAGAACCTTAATTTCCAAGTTTAAACTTAATTGACCCAATGTTTTAGGTAGGTAGGGGCTAAGACAGACACACAAAGGGGTGGAATCGGGGACCAACTTGTTTTGACTTCTCTACCATCGTAATGTCATGTTTGACTAAACTCTCGACTTTGAAATATTTTACAAAGTTCCTATATGCTTCAAGTAAAAATACCTAAACATTGAGTTAATTTTGTTTACTTTAAAGTTTGAGTTATGCAAATAATTGGTAACTGTTTGAACTCAAATTGTTTTCAAATCAGATCTGTGTTCATGTGCGTGTGGGACTTGAGTAATATAAAACAAATCTTTACGCGTGTATTACATGTTAATGTACAGCTGCCATAAGATATAGATATATTTCACCCACCAATCAATTAAGGCAAAATGTGAAGCCTGACATGTGTCAGGGAAGTTATTATAACATTATTTTATGTAAATAAGCTCCCGCATGTTTTATCTTAAGTCATTTGTGATGTACCTATAACACACTTCTTCATATCATAACTCTATATCACCCTCTGTCTCTGTATCCGTATATCCTAAAACCTTTGACTTCAACAGTGTAGATATTAAGCTTCAAGGGGTATAATAATCCTGAATCCGGCCGATAGCGCATTCATTTCCTTTTTATTAAAACTTCATCTCTATAACCATCCATCAAAAGGTCTTTATAGAATGAAAGCCCAATGTACATAGTATAGTCTATATACATATTTATGTACCTATATACCAAACCAAAAATGCTTAAGTTAACCTTCCCTGATGTTTTTGTTATTGTTCCGCCTTTTTAGCCGTAAAAAAATAATCAATAGTCCTTTATTTTAGCCATTATCCCGTGTATAAGCCTATAAAAAGGATATTTAGCGTGGGTCGGTCGAATTTATTAACTCTTATTAGATCTAATTCAATCCAACATATTGGACTTAATTAAGATACAATATTCTACACATAGATAGCTATACACCTTCAAGCATATACTCGAATGTATGTAGTTTACGCTGTATACCTTCCTATACCTTATGTCTATGTATGTATCTAGGTCTCTTTTGGCTTGCGGAAAATAGGGAATTTTTGGTCGTTTTCCTTCTGGTTTTTGTTGTCAGCATTATTATAGAGTTACCGTTACGTTACCGAAGAACATACCTATCTAACTATACACTTATATAGGTCTATACAGAAAGGCAAAAACATATTTAGGATTAGATTGTTTATACCTTTTGGATTTGGTTTTGGTTTGGTTTAACCCTCAAAAACAACACACAACAAAACATAAGCTACGTGTGTTGCTCTTGAATATTTATTAGAATGAGATAGGACGATGGGCGGGGTCTTAGCATTTGGCCTCTTTTATGGAATTAATGTTACTCTGAATGGTTCTAAGTTAGAAGCATTAATTTTCTTCGCATTTGACTAAAATGAAATTAATATGGGTTAGGAGAGGATGTAGGGTAGGTATATGGGTAAGTAGGTATAATGACTAGTATAGAAGTAGGTGGTATGGTATTTATAAAGGTACGCAGTACGCTATACAAATTTTGGGATTTTCGGAAACGTTCAAAACGTAGGAAAACAATAAATCACAAAAGGATGAATTGAAATGTTAAACCGATTGCTCGAATAAAAGAAATACGAATTACATAATACGATTAAGATGTTGACAGCAAATTTCTTTCTTCTTTCTTTTAGAATTTATGAAAGAAGAAATTGATCCATTATTGCGTCAAATCTAGAGAAATATAACGATGCCAATTGAACGGCTAACTTTATTTTTGTGTGTGTGTGTGTGCATTTAGTATATTTTGACCATCATTAAGCACATTAATTGGCTTGACCTACATTTTATGTTCACAAATTACAAGGGATTAATTTAAATTGCATTATATGTACCTTCCTACTTTGGCTCGCAAGTTTGATAAATACCAAAATCATTCAATTTCGGAAAGATGAGGGTAATGATGATGGGAAAGGTCAAACTTCTTTGAGTTATAGATAAACGTTTTTTGTCTCTATAAATTAAGTGGAACATTAGGAAGGAACCAGATCATAATTCGAACGAATTAAATTCAATGATACCGCTATTATAGGTTTTAGGGTGCGGGTTGGTAATAAAATTCGATGTTATTTCCTCGTTATCTCAAATTAAAATGTTAGTCGATGTATTTCTGTGATAAGGTGAAGTATAATAATGTTCGAGAGGATTTCATCATAATGATGATACAAATATAAACAATTTCTAGAATTACAAAAAAAGGACTATTCAAAAAACTTTATTTGACCAGCTGGAATTAGAGCAAACTTCACAAAGCAACCATGACCCATAGTTCTAAGTTCAAAAAAGAATAAAGGAACACATTAATTTGAGTCAGAGGAGAAAAACCAACAAACATTTCATTATATTTTCAACAATCATCAGAGAAACAACAAGAAAAGAACTCAACTTACAATAAAACTCATTTTATTTTATTCACAAACAATGAATAAAATCAAAAGCATACATTATATACTCCTTTACATATTGACATATAGTGAAATCCTACATTTAAGAGACAAACACTTTTGTTCTTATCACAAAAGATTTTCCTATGACTAGGGGCACTTCTTTTTTTTATACATATATGTACATAGAAACAAAAGTATGAAACAGAAGAAAAAAATAATAATAAAAAAACCAAGGATCCGATTACGGATAAAAGAAAAAGTCCAACACATTCCTCTAAGGATCTTCCTATATACAAAACATATAAACCGCACATTCACGAATTGTATGTTTGTACATACCTACATATGTATATAGGAGAATATTTATTTCCAATAAGCTTTCATAATCTGCATTCGATGGAGCCACAAAATGTACAGGATATTGTAAGGCACAATGAGAAAGAAATAGCACGTACTTTTTTTATGAGACTTGATGGAGTACTTATTGGTTCACACTTTTTCTGAAAGGAATATGTCTAAAGAGACTTAAGCGCAATTTTTACGTCCAGAAAACATCTTAGTTTTGTTATGGCACAATGGCTTGAATCTGTCTAGTAGAAAATAATTGAGTGATGTGACTTAAAATCGATGATTTAAACCTACATCATCGTAGCACGATCTTTCGGAGTATATTATAATTTTATTCTTAAGCTTTGACAACTCAAGTGCACATCCTAAAGTGTTTTAAAACAATTGAACTTAAGTCAAGAAGACGTTTCAGCAAATAGTTTTCAAAATAAGATAATTCACATTTTTAACTTCCTATAGGAAGTTATTGTAATCAGTCCGATTTGACGAATTGAAAATTTTGACATTTCTCGACGTTTCAAGGTCCCTAGAGTCGAATTAAAATTTTTTTGTTAAGATGTCTGTGCGTGCGTGTGTACGTACGTTCGTACGTACGCGACGTTTTTTCGTCGTAAATAGCTCAAGAACCAGTAAAGATATCGATTTCAAATTAATTTTGTTCTACAGATAATAATGCAGAAAGGACTCTCAAAAAAGTTTCTTGGGTAGTTTTTTTACCATAGCAATTAAAAAAAAGGTGACAATTTTGGTCAACCCTAAATATCTCACGAACCAATAACGTTAGAGACTTGAATTAAATTGTATATTATATATTGTAACGTGATACCAAACAAATATATTTTTGGAAAAATTCCAATAAATGTTTTTTTTTTATAAATACAAACAAAAAATCAAAAAAAAAATTTGTCACCTCGAAAATTTTACGAACAAAAAATGTTTTATCTCCAAAACAATTTTGTGCAACGAAGAATAACGTTTTCAACATCTGGTAAAATTTTGAGAAAAATCGAATTGACAGTTTTTTTACATACAAATTAAAAACCTTAAAAAAAAATTAACAAAAGTTGGTAAAATTTGATTTTCGACTCAAATATCTTTTCAAAAATTTGAGATTATGGCTTCAAACTAATTTAAACTTATAAGAAATTTGTTTTCAACATTCGGAAAAATTTGAAAAAAATCGAATTGACAATTTTTTTTTACAAAAAAAATCTTATAACTTAATAAAAATTTACTTTCGATTAAAATATCTTTTCAAAAATTAAAAATATTGGCTTCAAACTAATTTGTTCTCACTGAAAATATTGTTTTTGACATTCAGCTATTTTTTTATAAAAATTCAACAGTCCGTTTTTTCATAAATATAGTAGATTTGGTAAAAATTGATGTTCGGTTCTAGATATCTCGTGAATAATAGAAGATATTGACTCCAAATAACATAATTTCATTCATTCAATTTGTATTTGTTTATATAAGAAATAAAAACTTTTAAGAAATGCTTCTACAATTGGTTTTCGACTAAAAATGTCATTAACAAAAATAGATTTTGAAATCAAACTATTTCATTATATGCAAAATATTGTTGGTAATTTTGAAATTTTTAAGAATAATTCAACTGACAACTTTTTTTTTAACACAACAGGAAAACCTACAAACTTTTAAGCAGGACAAATCGACGGACAGGATGGGAAATTATCAGTGTGGGTCGCATCCCAGCTTCTTTTTTGAAATGGTTATTTCAAAACTGTCACGTCTACTAGTACCGGGCCTTGAATCATATGTCATTGTCAAAAAGAATCTAACGAGATTTTTAAATTGTTGAAAGGAATCAAATATTGAAAGTTAAGAAAAATATTTGTTCAAACAAAAAACAAAACAAAATTTGTTCTGAAAATCTTTATTTTATTTATTCTATAATTTCTGGTCATAAGTAAATTTGGCCAATTTTCGAGATTTTAAAATTTAATTATGTGTAGTATATCCTCATGACTTTTTTGTAGCAGTTCAAAAGTTACATCCTAAAAGCGGACATTTTCGTCAAAAAACCTTAACAACGTTTTATGCGCATATGGGATTTTTAAGGACTTTTTTCACTTGTCTGTACCAATTTTTATCGATATGCTAATTACTCCTAGGTTTGATGAATTCTGGAATGTTGTGGCAAGAAATAGCAATAGTGATGATGATTTTAGAAGAAAATCAGCTCAAGTGATGCGTCACATTTTCACCTCAGTGGATTCGTCAATAAGCAGAACTGTCGGATTTGGGCAAATGATAATCCAAGAGTGATTGTCGAAAGACCAATGTACCCCCAAAAAGTGACTGTTTGTGTTAACACCATCGTATTTTTTTCCAAAATGAGGAAACGAACTTTTTATGACGCGAATTGGAATATATGGCTGTGGAAGAAACAATGTTTTTATTGCGTGACAAATTCAATGACCGTGTTACCTCACGTGGTGGCGATGTCAATTGGCTGCCAAGATCCTGTGACACTGTTGGACTGCTTACTTTGAGGTTATTTGAAAGAAAAGATAGCAACAATTCAAGAGCTGAAGGATGAGATAATTCGGCAGATTAACGGCAAAGAACCCAAATTATGCTTCAGCGTAATAAAAAGAAAGAAATGACAATAGATTCCTAAATAATTTATGTTTTATTCAAAATCAACATCGGCCCTAAAAAAATTAACCACCCTTTTTAAGAGGAATAATCCCATCAAACTATTTTTCATATATGTAAACCTTCCTCAAGAGTCATTCTATCTTATCTACAGATAAAAATCGCATGGAAATCCGTTTGCAAGTTCTAGAGATTATCACGAAAATATAGTGAGGGACTTTAAATTCATAATTTTATGTACAGCGATCTTTAGCGTTGTCTCAAGATTGAATTAATTAACCACAAAAAATTGGGTCAAAATCTGCCAACCGTGTGAATATTTTATTCAAAGAAATTTGGCTAATCTCACCTCGTTGCGGCAGGTATTGTCGGCCCAAAGATAGACAGACAATTTCTGTACCTTGATTAAAAATGTCAGCTTTTTTTTATATTGTATGCTATACCTTTCTGATCCGACCCTGACCCTTACTTCTCTCTACACTCTGGATATTGTTTGTCTACCCCAAAGGAATATTGACGCATTAAAAGGGAGGTGAACCCGTGGCAGAAAAAAAAAAACAAAAAATAATCTTACTCTTGGATTGGCTTCCCAATGGACAACTCTTATCTAAATCTCTACCACATACGTGCTGTATGTGAATGTTTGTTCGCTTTCTTGATTTATATGATTTTACAACTATTTCATTTTCTACCAACTTCCACCCACCCCCTCCTCTTTTTATCATTTATGAAATAGACACAATTCAAGTTGGATGGGAAAAATCTCATTCTTCGAAGACTGATAAAGGATGCTTCCAAGAAGTACAAAAAAAAACTCCTACCGTATACGAGTATAACAATAATAATGCAGCAGAGAAAAGGATATTGCATAACTTAAGGGAGCAGGATAACGGAAATAACTTGTGGCCCTGATGCTGCATTTCATTGTTGTATCCTTGTATACTTTAGCTTTACGTATATGGCTGATATGGAAGGTACCTACTGATGGAAGAATGCGATATGTGATCCTAATCCTAATGATTATATGGTCGCAATTGCTATGTGTGGGCTGAGACTGGATTCTTCTTCTTCTTATTCTTTTGAAACGAAAGGAATTCTTTCGATAATGCGAAGAACGCATACTTTTGTAACAAATTTATCAAAAGGCTTCTTAGGTTGCAATGTGCCTTCAAGCATTGCATTATTGAAGTGATGCAGTGCAGATGATTGCAAACGTTTTTGTTGTTTTTGTTGTTGTTGTTGGCCTTGGTAAGATTGAAAGATTTTAAGCTTGTCAAGAGGATTGAGAGTTCTCTTGGAGGAAGAAAGGAATAGTAAAATACATACATATCAAATGCCTTTTGAATGTGAGGATAAAAGAATGTGACCTTTAAGAGATATAACCTTTTTTAGTTGATATGATTCATGTTTTTAAGGTTTCTCATAAATGTATCTAATTTAAAGGTTTTTTTTTCAAGGACCTTTAGAGAGAGAGAGAGAAATCCAATTATATTGTTATAACAAGTCTATCAGTACCACTAACACAATGCCTCTATTTCGTGTTGATAAATGAATGACAAAGATTCAAAAAATATAAAGTTCAACAGTTAAAGGCTTAACTAACGCATATCACTCAGATGTCACTTGAACACGATGAACTTAAAAGCCCCTTTATAGACAGATATGATGACCTTAGGCACCCTTGATTTGATTGAAATGGCCAATTCCACATCACAAAATGGACATTGCTTGCTTAGGGTTTCCCAGAAATATGCCTTCCAACGACAAGATACGAACAATCCACAAGTCACTCGCACCATTATCACTAACTCAACATTGTAGTCTACTGTTACACATATTGAAGGATCCTTCACTTGCCACCATGTGACACTTCCTTGGCCATATAATCTTGAAAATTTGTATTCACAAAGAGTATAGAGTGTTTCCTTTTCTATTTTCAAATTAAAATGTCATTTACACAGCCGCATCCTTCAATCCAACACACAACCATTAACCATTACTGTATCTCTTTCTGCTACTACATAACATACATATATTTGCCCAGGAAGGACAACGGATGGACGACCATTATATTGCAATGCTAAGGACGAAAATTCGAAAAATTGGAATTCAATGAAAAGCGGAAAAAGCAATGACAACGGTCGATGGGTGCCATGACACACATGAGAAAATTATTTCCTTTGATTTTTTTTTCTATTCGTTTCCTGCAAGAAAATCCTTCGATGTTATTTCATTCATTTATCTACATACATACACATTTATGTATGTACCTTCTAATAGTATAGAGACTTCTACTAACTTCTTTTTTTTTGGCAAAGGGTTAAAACGGAATAAGAAGGTTTCTGGGGAATCATTGCGAGTCGAGTTGGTATGCTAAGTTGTCCTTTCGGTTTCTGTGTACGATTGAGTGAGTTTAGAGAATTTATATAATTCACTGAGTGATTTTGTTAATTTTGTTTTTGTGTGTCCTTTTTGTTATTTTTGTTTTTGAAGGACATGTGCTGTGGTGACCGGATGGTTCATATTAATTTCCTCAAAGTAAAATTGAATATTTTTGGGGATTTTATGTTAATAAAGAGAGCCCAGTTGGCCAATGCTCAGCATAATATGAAATTTTGGGGAAATGAAAAGAAGGATATTGGATGGATGGTGTATCGTTAAGGGTTGGGGTGAAATTATAATGGCCCAAAAACCAGAATTGTAGGCATCAAAAGGACATATCCAGAAGGGTGCTGGAGCTGGGTTATATACTCATCATGCTGAAAGTAGTTTTCTATTTTTTTTTAAATTAAGTTGAATAACCTTATACTACAACAGTCGAGTTCGGTAAATAAAATCAATATTAACTTTTTTTTAAATCAACTAGAACTTAAACATTTAATTTTTCTTCGAAAAGACTAATTATCATAACTTCGTAACTCTTTAACATTGAAAATTAATACAAATCAAAATAAGCCAGAAAATATGTTTCAATTTTTGAATTATAATTTGTGAGTTATTAGGTCAGCTTAAATTGTCATATCTGCTATCAAGACGTTTTGAACGATGGTGGTTTATGGTTGATGATTATTCTTTACAATTGAGGAATAAGATAAGTGAATTTTGAAGTTCTTCCCACTATAAATTTGGACAATAACTTAACATTCGTAAACTAAAATTGTTTAAATTTCTGTGATTTAGGTAATTTTCGCACAAAGTGGGCAAGTTGGAACTGTCAGTAGTGAAACAATAGAAGAAAATGAGACTGGGATGTGACCCACACTTGTCTAAGACTTGATATAATATTAATAATAATATTTTGTTTTAGATGAACAAAATTGAAGTCCATATCTTTCTCTGTTCTCATAATTCTTGAGTCGAAAACTATTTCTTATCAGCTTTTCGTTGTTTTTGTGGGTTTTCGTGTTTTTTTAAAAAAAAGTTGTCAATTGATTTTTTTTTAAATTTACTAAAAGTTAGCAACAATATTTTGCATATGAACAAATAAGTAATTTTAAAATTTGTTTTTAGTAAAGAGATTTTTAGTTAAAAAACAATTTTTATCGATTTTAGTACCTAGCATTTTTTGAAAGTTTTTATTTCGTATGTAAAAAAATAAAGATTGGATTTTTCTATCATCTTAATCTTAAGTTAACAACAAAATTAAACTAAGAATTAAATAATTTTTAAGTTAATACCTCCATTCATTCACGGGATATCGAGAATCGAACATCAATTTTTACCAACTTTGTGTAGAATTTTGTCTAGATTTTAATTTTTATGAATAAATTGACTGTTGGATTCTCATAAAAATTTTACAGAGTATTAAAAGCAATATTATTTATAAGATTAAATTAGTTTGAAGCCAATATCTTTAATTTTTGAGAAGATATTCAAGTCGAAAATATATTTTTACCAACTTTATTTATTTTTTGTTATAGAAAAACGTTACTTCGATTTTTCTTAAAATTTTACCTGATGTCAAAAACGTTATTATTAGTAGCTTACAAATATTTTGGAGGTTAAATCATTTTTTTTTGTTAAATTTTCGCGATGACAAATATTTTGTACAATTTTTTTGATTTTTAAAGAAACCGTTAATTGATTTTTTTTCAAAATTATTCTAGTTTTGTATTGCGTCACATTATAACGGGTTATACATTTTGAGGTTTCAAAAGTATAGGGATGGAATTCGAGATCTATCAAACTAAGTTGTTAAAATCAAATTTTTTTTTTCAGTTGAAAGTCTGACATTTGCGAAAATGGATCGCTTAACTATAGCACAACGCATACAAATTGTTAAAACCTACTACAAAAATAGTGCTTCTGCCACAGCCACATATCGATTATGGTTTACATAATCGTCCAACTACGTAAACAAGTGGCAAAATTGTGAAGAAATTTGAAGAGACTGGATTGGTTACAGATATTTGCCCCCAGCGGGAATTACTTGGGAAATATTTTTCCCACGGAATTTTGTTGTTCCCGGGAACGCATTCCTTCTATCGGGAATTCCCCACGGAATGTTTTTCCCTGGGAACAACTTTTACCAACATGAAAATGAAAAAAAAAAAAAAAAACTCGAATATTGTTTTCGAAGATTTTGACATTTGATTTTGCAGTAAAAAAAAGTTTTTTATTTTGTGCAGGGCTTTTTTATTATAAACAAAGTGATAGAAAATGCAAAGAATATCATTTTTATTATTAATTGACGAGATAGAACAGAGAGAACGAAATGAGAAGAGAATTATAAGGCTGAGTTTAAGGGATCATTAAAATCCCTTAAACTCAGCTACCAGAACCACTGTAAGTTGAAACATTTGATTGACTCATACATTTTTGATACCGTTTCTAACTACAGATTCCATCGTTACTATAGAGCTAACAAGCCATTGTTTAAACCTTTGTCTGATTTCTTGCGTCAGTCAAAGAAACGTATCGCTATTCCTCCTTTCATAAAGATAAGTGCGTGTTTGCGTTTCTTTGCAGAAGGTGATTATCAGACAGGAGTTGGAAAAGACCATGAGGTTGGCTCAATCTTCATTTTCAGAAGTCCTTTCTAATATATTAGATTTCTTTGAGAACAAAATTTGCCCGTTACGGATCAAGATGTAAATGACTCAAGAAGAAAAAAGTAAAACAAGCTTGAAGTTAAGATCACTTTCAACATTTTTCCAAAAATTTTGGATATCTTCCTTCAGTCTATTTGTAGTGAATCCATTGGCGATATCTCGTTTTTTTTCCATAAAATTAATTAAAACTTCTAATTGCTTCGAATTAGAAGAATTTGACCTTAAAAAAAGGTATTTTTAGTTTTATACTTTTTTTTTTTAGAGAATAACATCGTTGTTTATTGTTTTGAATTCCCACGTAAAATAAAAAAGGGAAAAATTCCCAACGGAAAAAGCAAAAAAATTTCCCATAAAAAAAATTTCACGATAGCCTTTTTTTCTCTCGGAACTTTTCCCTGATTTGGAAAGATGTTCACGATACCTATTTTTCGAATATGGGAAAAAGTTCATGGGAAACACAATTCCCGATAGCCCAATTGTAAGGCCTGTGCATCATCGTTTCGCTCGTACCACTGAAAATATCACTGCTATTAGTAAAAGTGTTGCTGGAGACCCGTCGCCGTAGATGGGTCGAATGGGTGCTTGAACAACAGGCGGTGGACGTCAATTGTTCGAACAAAATTTTCTTCAGCGACGAAGCACATTTCTCACTCGGTGGGTATGTTAATAAACAAAATTGTCGTATTTGGGGTTCTGAGAATCCTCAAGTAATTGAAGGGAGGCCAATACATCCACAAAAAGTCACTGTTTGGGTGCACTCTTTGGGCCGGAGGTGTGATTGGACCTAATAAATAAATAAATAAATAAATTAGCAACAGTCAATTGAGAACTAAATCCTAGTGACTTACAATACTCTCAACCATTCCTGTGCGTAAGTAATGTTGTTGTAGGAATGGAGGGGACCTACAGTTCTAAGCCGAATCCGAACGGCTAATTTAAGAAAGCACTTTTTATGACAAAAATTACTCTTGGAGAATCACGCCATGGGGGATTGGACCTTACTTCTTCGAAAACGACGATGGAACGATTGTCACCGTCGTCAGTTTGGAGCGTTATGGTCATATTATGATAATCGACTTTTTTGTGCCTGCTATTGAAGAATACGACTTGGAGAATATGCCAACATGCTACACAACTTGAGCGAATATAGCTTTATTGCCTGAGACAATTTCTGGGCGCGTAGTTCCTCATCGTGGCGATATTAACTGGCCACCCAGATCATATGATTTGACACAGCTGAACTTTTGTGTGTGGGGCTACTCGAAAGGCCGTGTTTATGCAGATAAACATTAATCTCTTGAGCAATATCATGAAAAAAAAATATTGTATGTGTTTTATTTACGTATAGGTACTTTTGAGACAGCAAAATGGATAACCCTGTATAACATAAAATCAAACTGAATTCGGTAACGTTATTGATACGTGAAATATTAAAGCTTCACGTTCACGTTCTAACCGTTCGGATTCGGCTTAAAACTGTAGGTCCCCTCCATCCCTGACAACATAACTCTCACACAGGAATGGTGGAAAGTTGTAAGTCACTAGGCACTAGTTCTCAAAGGACGGTTGCTTCACCTTATTTATTAATGTTTTAATTTTCACGTTCTTGCTTTTAAATTGCAAAAGTACGCTAAATTATTGGGCCAGTAAATATTGACTTAACGTCAACCCACTTGAGATAGAACTGTTTCTATTCACAAGAAATCGAAACATTGCAATTACGGACTGCCCTACTATTAATGGTGTTTTCCTTCACATTACTGGTACGGCAAAATATCTTGGACCTGTTTTCGATCGAAAATTAAACTGAAAAAAAAAAAACATCAAAGAAAGAGAGAAAAAAATCTCAGTTGCCTTCTGTACCTGCTGCAGAATTTTTGAAAGAAGATGGGTCCAAGCGCTATGTTTGGGTCCCAGGACACTGTGACATTGAGGGTGATATAAAGGCAGACAAATTGGCCAAAAACAGATCAATGTTCAGTGCGACCCATATGATATCAATGATATACATCCACCAACATTTCATTCAAATCGCAAGCAACAGGTGGTCAGCTCTTGAAACTTGCAAAGATTTGTTAAGAATCGCCGAAGAATCCGTCGAAGATTTCTAAAGGTAAAACAAAATTTCTCTTGCACAGCTGAATAATGAAATTTATTTGAAGGCGATATCTTTAGTGGCTCTTGAGATATAGACGACTAAAAATGGTATCCCGAACACACAGACGTACGGACATACCAACGTATGACTCGACGCTTTAATTTTTATCTTTCAAGACTGTTCAAAGTTTCTATTTACTTGACAGTAATTCTAGTCAGTGGCTAAATTTGAAAATCTATCTATCTATTAAGCCTTTAGTGGGAAACAATTGTTTTTCCAGTCAAAAATGTCATTATTCAGCCTAAAACAAAAATAAAATATTTCCTTAGTGACTTTGTTCCATATTAAGCTAGTTTCTTGTAATGGTATTCATTAATTCTAGGATCATCAGTTGAACCATGACGAACTACAGACAAATGGTGGCTTAATTTCAGCAAAAATAAAAAGTATAATTAATAAAATTGACATAGGGCATGTTTTGGCTAATTTCAACAAATGTTTTCATTAAAATTAGATTTTTTCCTTCGGAAATTTCTAGGATTCTTAACAAGTCCAAAAAGCTTCATGTTTAAAAATCTTGCACAACTTTCTAAACGATAAAATCAGAAAAGTGGCCAACGTTCTTCAACATTATTATGGTCACCTTGATAAACTTATATCGTTAAGCTTTTTCATATGGTATATACATATATATATCTAAAACAATTTTTTGTTGTTTTCTAATCCATTCAACTGATGAAACACTTCAATAAGTTTCATCCACCACCACTAGAACCATCAGCAACCAGCACAAGCACCATCACCATCTCTCTCGTCATCGTCATCTACCACAATTGCTCTCATTTTCCACACCCGAATAAGTTATCTGTGCTCAACATGTGAAAAATTTCACATTGGATTTTCGTATTAACAGTGAAACCGCTTACGTCCGAATGAACTTAAAACATAGAAGCACATTCTCATCCATACAGCCAGAATCACATCCGTCCTGAATGAACGAACGAACGAACAAACGTACCGTCCGTCGTCGTTGTCCGTTTATACTCGTCCTCCTGCTCATGGTCTTGATGGTTTTATCTCGAGCATGGGCCCTCATCACATACTGCAATCTCTGATTTACACTGGGAAGCTTTCCGATGTGGCCATGGCTCGAGATATAATGGTGCCATTTTTTGCAGTCATCCTTATTCTACTTTTTTTTGACGAGACTTCTAATAGCATTGACGACGGGTTGGTTGCATTGGATTTATCAGTGACAGACGGAAAGTTATTTGATGGAATCAGTCTATGGTTGAAAGGATAAAGCGTTGGATTCAGAACTTGAGTTTTTATTTTTATTTTTGTATAAGAGGGCGTTAGGTGTAGGTGTAGATGGTAATGGCAGAAAAGGTACCTATACAGCAAGGGTACCTGAAATAAAATCAAGTACACACACATATGTATATGTACAGTACGTACTCATGAGAAGAGGACGTCTCATTGGCAGGAACTTGCCTGGCATTGCCAAGAGTAAAAGTAATACTAATGCAATTAATCACAAAGTGATTTTAAAACCCTTTTATGGTATAACCCAACATGCAGAAGCTTCAAACACCTAGTTGCTTCCAACTTGCCTTAGCTTTACATTTTTGGTTAAAGAAATTGCAACTTTAGAAATTGATGGTTTTCAATTTTTTCCCATTAGAAATAAAATGAGATACATAAAGGAGAAGAAAATAAATACGTTAAAGGATATTGCCTTTGCCGCACGATTGAAGAAAGTTGCAATTTTATGAATTTTTGTCTGGAATTGTATTTTCATTTGAGCGGTGATGGAGGGTAATTTTGTATTTAATTTTACAAGGAAAAAAAAGTCCTTCCTCTTCAACGAACGCACCAATCCAACCATTTTCTGCCAGAGGCAACAATATTAAAAGATCCTCTTCAAAGGACATTTTTTTCTAAATTATTATTATCATTGGTCGATGGTGATGGTGATGATGATGATGATACCAAGGACATGAAAGGCAATTAGAAGTTGTCTATTGGGCTACAATTAGTTTATATAATAATCACCATCCGTTTCTATGTCAGCAAATTGTCTGTTTCGTTGATTCAAAGGGAGAACGCTTGAGGTAATCGAAAGGATAATGGTCATAAGCCATATAATAGACTCGATCTATATAGTCTACTCTAAGTAGGTAGATAATGGTAAAAAGACGTGTTTAAATTTATCAAAAGAGATACAAAGTAGATAATGGTTGCATATTTCAGCACTAAAAGATAGATACCCAGATAATGAGATACTTATTTTCTTATTTTATGGAAATGAACACCAAAAGTTAATTTATAAGAGATCAGGCAAAAGGGACTCTTTTTATATGGTTAATTGAACTCGAAGCAAAATAGACAGAAATACAACAAAACTGTGTCTATTTATATGTACATAACTGAACATAGATTTTCTTAAAACCACACTCACCTTATTTCAACATCAAAAACACAAATCTTTTTTCATCTTATTTCACTAAGTTATTAATATCACAATTTAAGTAGAATCAAATGTTTGGAAAATGTAAGAAATAGCAACAACAGATACATTTTGTGGTTTTAACTTCCTCCTATTGGAAGTTATTGAATTGAGACCAATGTGTAGAATAGAAAAAGTTATAGACGGTTTAAGGTCTGAAAATTGTTTAAGAAATGACTGTGTGTATGTACATCCGCACTACGAATATTCCAGGATACCTTAAGGGGGTCGTCTATAAAATTTCGGGCCTATTATTCAAGGATGGATTGCAAAAAAAACCACACATGATATTTGAACACATTTTTTTTATTTCATTTGTCAATTCTTGAACTTTAATGGAAAACAAAAAAAAGATGATTTTTTAAATAAAATTCACCCTTGACGCGTCGTTAAATGCACTACTGCCGCTGCGACGGAGTAGAACGGCTGGCACGATATCTCAGCTTCAGAGCCTTGAAACAACAATAAAAAATATTTTAACTTAATTTTTAGAACGGTGATTAGGTCTAGACAGAAGTTTTTTTGAATATTTGAAAATTTCAGAAAATGGCAGCGATTTGAAAAAAAAATTGCATTTATTGACCATGTTTTACAATCTTAAAAAGACTAAAAAATCCAAAAAAGATTGTGTCTAGATCTAGAGAGATGTTTTGTGAATAAGTAACGTTTTACAGATTTAGGATATCTTCCATAGTTTCGTCAAAATCGTGCCAACGGTTTTGATAAACAATACTTTTGGAAAAACGGGTTTAAAAAACTTACAATTCAATCAGCTACGCCAGGACCGTTCCTCATCATTTTTACGTTCAAGATCAGCAACTTTCGATACACACGCGTACACAATAACAAAACACCAATACATAGATTGATTCATCTTGTCATTGGGAATAATAGCCAGCCGCGACACCTACCTCTGAGCGACGTAAATAGGCAGGGTGGGAACAGGTTTGAGGCTCGATATCTCGTAAGCCAGCATGCTTTCGATCAAATCCTTCACAGAGCATGTTTTTAGTTATGTCTACATTAGAAATATGCAAAAAATCGATTTTTTTCAATCCGCGAAGGTAGACGGCCCCCTTAATATGTTCTTCATGGACTACTAATATATTTGTTTACATATATGTACATAATAATTGAAAGATGTTCTAAAAGAACTGAAATAAATTCAATTTGTCTAAGTTTTAGTAAGTCTAAAATTTAAGTTAATCTCAAATATCTACTACACAAAAATTAGTATCGGCTTTGATCAAATTCTTACTTACTTACGCTACAGTCTTGTGTGAACTAGGGCCTCACCCAACAAACTTCTCCATCTAGCTCGGTCCCTAGCTAGATGTCTCCAGTTTCGCGCTCCAAGTTGGGTGAGGCCACTTTCCACTTGTGCGGGCCACCTGATCCGCGGTCTTCCTCTACTGCGCTGTCCTGTGGGTGTGGATTCGAAGACTTTCCGGGCCGGAGCATTGCGCTCTACGTGACCCAGCCATCTTAGTCGTTGGACTTTTACCCTTCTGACTAAGTCTACGTCGCTGTACCGCCCGTACAGCTCGTTGTTCCACCTTCTCCTCCACTCCCCTTCCATGCATACCGGACCGTAGATCACACGAAGAATTTTTCTCTCGAAACGACTCAAGGTGCTTTCATCCGCTTTTGTCATAATCCATGCTTCTGCGCCGTATAGCAGGACGGGGATGATAAGGGTCCTTCAAGAGAGGACTTTTCCACTCAATTGCTTTCTTAGCCCAAAGAAACAGCGGTTAGCAAGAGTTATTCTTCGTTTGATCTCAGCACTGGTGTTGTTTTCTGATGCGTTTACAGCTGACTACCTAAAAGTTACGTCTGTCGTTGGTGACGTTTTGACCAAGACGTCGGTGTTGTAGGTCCTTTCTTGACGACAGCATGTACTTTGTTTTGCCCTCATTAACCGTTAAACCCATTTTTGCCGCCTCTGCCTCAATACTCACAAAAGCCCCATTGACATCACGCTGAGTTCTTCCGATTATGTCAATGTCATCAGCATGTTCTAGTAATTGGACAGACTTTTGAAAGATAGTGCCTCTAGTGTTGACGTGTAATAATATTCTATTTTATATAAATTAACACGTTATACAAAAAGGTTATGAATTAAAAAAAAAAGAAACTGCTAGTTTTTAGACAATAAATATTAAAAATTTTTCTCAAAAAAAAAGACCTATAAAACGGTACTTAAAAATAATAAAGATTGTTTCGTAGAAAGAAATATTGACTTCAAACTTGTTTCATTGTACGTAATATATTGTTGTTGACATCCGATAAAATTTGTAGACCATTTTTATACACAAGATCCTAGTAAAAACTAGTAAAAATAGTTTTTCTACTCAAATATATCATAATCGAACAATGATTTCTTACCGGAATTTTCCGTGGCTCTCAAAACGGTATGGACAGAATTCTCGGGTCTTTTTAGCTTCAGAGTTGTTCTTGCCTTCCTTTTTTAAATTCGTATTAACAATAATTATTCTAGATTCTAGAGATCTTGAAACGTCGAGAAATGTCAACATTTTCAATTCGACAAGTCGGACCAATTACAATAACTTCTTATAAGATGTTAAATATACGAATATTCAATATACACCTAAATAAAACGTGTCCTAAATATGCTAAAAATAATTTTTCGTAACTATTTTGAACTTTAACTCGTAATTATTTAATAACATAAGTGCTTATCGCTTTCTTGTGCATTTAACTAAAACACGAAGCTATTCGATGTCAAGTTTTGTAACAATTTCAAGGCAATCCTTTAAGTACTAAACTTTACTGATCTCGAAGAAACCAACATTTAAATTTCGATTGGTGTGGGTTGAAAGAAGATATATAAATATAAGATTAACTTTTCCGCAACATTTGATTTACAATCGATCAGCTCATTAGGATTAAGTATCCCAAGCCCAACCCGTTTTTTCCATGTAGATATACCTAATTTAATAACACTTTACACACACTCGTGTTAAGCTTATTCAAACAATGGAAACTCCACAATAAACTTATGTTTTCATTCGTTGAAAGCGCAGCTATTTCGTTCGTGGCTTATTCATAAAACCTATCCTTTCTGATCCTATAGCATGATAGCGAACTCTAAAAACATCAACTTTAAAAGTCATTCCTTTGAATTTATGTGTGGATAATGCAATATTGATAATGAAACGAACACAATGCGAAGGTGTGAATTTATGCGTGTGATGTCAATAAATGAAATCGATAAAAGCCACAATACCATACCCATACCATTTCATATGTGCCTCCTACTTTTAATGCATTAAATTAATTAAAATAAGGACCGAGATCCTGCATGGCGGCCGAGGCAGAGCGAAAGGAGATTTGTCGAGGAGGGGGACACGTTAGGTAGATGCGATAGCGATAGCAATAGCAATAGCGATACTATGTCGATGTGTGATGGAAAAGTATATCTGTCAAAGTAACCAAAGTGATTGAGCATATATCATCGAACATTACCTACAGGTAGAACATTATGCACACAATCCGTACTTGATGGCACGAGTAGTTCTCTTCAGATGGTTGTGGAAACAAACGGCTTCACAAGCAAATTACACATGGTAAATATTTGCGGTTGTACTATGAGAGTTTCATTAAATCGAATAAAAAGAAAAACTGAAAGTTGTGGTAAAAAAAATTGACAATCCTATTATGTCACATGGGGGAGAAAAGGATTCTTTAATCTGCTTATCGATGAAACGCAGTTAACAATGTTTTCCTGTTAAAATGTTAAGTTGGCTGCCTTGGCATAACCTACTTTCCATTGAAGAGAAGATATTTCTCCATTGGAAAATACATTTTAAGTGATATTGATTTATTAGTTTTTATGTTTGTTTAATTCTCAAGTACCTGGTTGGTTGGTAAACATACAAAGCAGAATATCAGGATGAAATATTATCATGGAAACAAAGAGCAATGAACAAATATTGAACACATTTATGCACTTCAAAAATGATGGTTTTATAGAGTGAATATCATACATATCGTACCTATGTGCATAGCTAACGTAGTGAAATGGGATTGAATGTATTTTGTTTGTTTTTGTTTTTTAAGGGTTTTAAGTTTTCGATGTTTAAAAGTTCGTTAGCTATATTTGATGACAGTTAGTTGAATAGTCTTTTATGTTCGAATCGAAAGGAAGTATAGTTTTTTGAACTGATATTCAACTTCCAGAACTGTACGCTTCTACTTTTTGAGCTTTTGAATGCAGTTTGAAAGTGAAGTTAGTATCTTTTGGTCCTTGTATTGCATTCAATATAGATCTTTTCCGATGTTTTTGAAGCATATGTCTTGACAAAACAATTATTTCTCATGTTTTTTTCCACCGAAATACCACAAATAACACTAATTTATGACTGCCAAGTCCCAGATTTTTTGACATTTGCTCACGTTAAGTATTGTAAATAATATGTCAGAAAATATAGGGACTTGTTTGTTTTAACGCTAGAACCTATACAAATCGGAAATTAGACTTTTCTCAAAAATGAACCGATAGATTTTTTCTTAACTTGGCTTCTTCAAAAAAACATTATTTTTGTAGTGATTCAGTATGGTACCCACCATAAAACGGTTATTTTGTTTTTAAATTTTCTAAGGAATTAATGAACCACTTTCTGCATAAGCTATTATAATGTCTTAATAATCAAAATGTCAACATTTTTGCTTTGGACTTAAAAAAAATATTAAATCTTTTTTTTTCAAAATTCGATATCTTAAAAACGGTTCAACTTTTTTACGAAAATCAAATATAAAACGTATATTAAGGGGGTCATCCCATGTGATGGGTTCAAAAAATCGACTTTTTTTTTTTATAAATTGTTAGTTTAATATGTCTAGAATACGGTAGTAAAGGGATTTTTCAAAATTCGAAGTCGTTTTAAAGATACAGCAGGTCCATGTTTAGAACCAGTGCTCCACTATCGTAAACGTCTTTATTTTATTTTTTGTTGTTCTGTACTAAATCATGTTTAATGTTAATTATGTTTTGTATTTTGTGCGTTTGTTAGGCTTTAATTGTAATATTATCTTACTAACAACTAACACATGCACTTATGATAAGCCTCTGATCGTAGTTTGAAGCTTGCTATAAGCTAACTACTTTCTGAAAATTCTGAAGTGTAAAAAAAAAATATGGGGTAAAGTATCTTACATACATCGGCGATGGTGACAGTAAAACTTACAAAGGGATCCTACTTTTCATCTTTAATGAAGGTTTCGAAGGTAATTTGAAAGTAATGTCGGTTATGGGATGCCCTATAGGCCGCGAAGCCCATACTTATGTTGAGAAACGTGATGAAAACGAATCTCACGTTCTGAGCGGCGCATAAGTGATGCCGTTAAACAAGCCAGAATTGATTCAAGAGCTGAACAATCTGCTTTGAAAGAGTTTCAAGAAGAAGAGGAAGAAATACTCTATGGACCAGGCATCGCCAATTAAAAGGTAAGTTGATATTTCCATAGTTAAGAGGACTTGAAACTTTAAACGAGTTTTTCTCAAAACTGTGTTTTTTAAACTTTCCTCCATCGTATCTCAAAAACGGCTTGACCGAATGACTTGAAATTTGGTGGGTTGGATTCAGCACATATGTAAACGCATGGAATGAACTATCGACAAGCAAAAATTCCAAATATTTCGATTTTTTTATATCAAAAAACAAAACAAAAAACGCAAAATTCGCAACTTTTTTTTTCAAATGTCTCCCAAAAGTCCAATTTTTGGTATATTCATTTGATGATAGTTCATTCCATGCATTTAGGCTCACAGATTAAAACGCCGTTTACTTTTTTTGTTTTCGATAAGCCAATCAGCTGAAATCGTGGAGGAAGTGCGAGCCCATTTTTTCGAGGTGGTGTTGTTCGCACCCGTGTAACTCGTGTTCTTTACAACATTTTTAATTCAAATTTTATATTTTTTTTGTCGAACTATGTTCATAAATGATAAAAAACTTAATAAAGTTGTATCTATTTACTGGTCGTAAAAAAAAATCCTAAAAATTCCTTAAAATGCAGGCCGTCACATGGGATGACCCCCTTAATATATTAACAAAAAAATATTTTCAACAAAAAATCCAAAAATTTGATATCTAATAAAAAAAATAATTTAAAATAAATGTTGTT
This sequence comes from Eupeodes luniger, assembly GCA_951509635.1. Taxonomy (NCBI): domain Eukaryota; kingdom Metazoa; phylum Arthropoda; class Insecta; order Diptera; family Syrphidae; genus Eupeodes; species Eupeodes luniger. The sequence continues at coordinate 94,774,796 of OX608073.1, read as the reverse complement.
GTTGCTTTCAATGCCTTGCTCGATTTATGTGTTTAAAGACGATCAATTTCTTACAATTTTAGTGGAAGCACTGCAATAAGCTAAAGGGTTTTTTACTAAGGGACGGTAGATGTTGAAATGGAATAAAACAAGCTGTGTGAGGTATTAACAAAATTATTAAGAGTGGAATATGACATCATTCAAATGCCCGCCTCGGCTTCTTACGGTGGCACGGATCCGAGTGGTCCAATTTTCAATGACTCTTCCGCATATGTAGATACGGCTGAATTTGAACGATGGGCTGTGTTATGTTCATCTTTAGGGCATCGGTCGATTTTGGTTTATTTGCATAGACCTGCGACTTCAAGAAACCCCACAGGAAAAAGTCTAGCGGGGTCAAATCGCATGACCTTGGTGGCCAATTCACATCACCCCTGCGAGAGCCGTTTGCTGTGTGGCACGTAGCGCCACGCTGCTATCCTGCTGGAACCACATGTTGTCTAGGTCCATATGGTTCAATTTGGGCCACAAGAAATTAGTTATCATGGTTATGTAGCGCTCGCTGTTGACGGTGACCGCCTCGCTAACGTCGTTTTCAAAAAAGTACGGATCTGATTGCGCCGCCGCCGGCCGGTCCAAAATCTACACAAAACGGTAACTTTTTGAGGATGCATTATTACCTGGTGTGCCTCGCGTGGGTTGGTGTCGACCCATATACGGACATTTTGCTTGCTAACACAGCCATTTATCCAAAAAATGTACCTCGTCACTAAAGATGATTATTCGGTCTAAATTGGGGTCCTCTTCCAAACGATTCGAAGCCTAGTCAGCGAACAAACCGCGTTGTCTTTGGTCATGAACTTTGAACTCCTGGGTCAGTTGGATCTTGTACGGGTGTAAGTCCAATTCCCGATGCAAAATTCGCCAAGTTAAAGTCTGCGAAAGGGCTAGTTCTTGTGCACGTCGAGGAATAGACTGACTCGGCTTCTGCTTTCCACTTTCACCGCGGCGATGTTCTTGGCCGGTCTTGCGTTCCTTGAACGTACGGGTGTTGGCTAATTATTTACTGAACAGGTCATCTCAAATTTGCCACCAAACGTTGAAGAGTCGACTGTGAAGGGCCACCACGTCTACCGTAAAATGGGCGCAATGCGAGAAGCGTTTGCGTTAACGAACACTCATTTTGATAAAAAAAAAGGTTTATAGGTTTATCATTTGAATGTGCTGTTCAATCGTGTAACTTGCCATGATGATCTGGCATTAACAACTGAATAAAAAACAAAAGATTGACAGATGTCACCAAACCAAAATGGTCACCAAGAGGCGCCAAAATCTACCCGCGCCAATTGAAAAACCCTTTATTTTGTCGCTGTTTGGTTCATTCTTTACTTTAAAATTAATAAAAAAAATACAATCAAGGTTTTTCTTATGAATCGAAAAATAAAATGTTTTTAAAATTGAACATAAAATGTAATAAAAATTACATTATCTGCGGTATAATTTTATACAATCGGAATGACTTTTTTGACGTCTAATCAATGGTATATTTCCAAAAAATTGATAGAAAGTGTTTCTTTTGATAAGAATATCATTTAAAAAGGAAAGAAATTTTCTTCAAACTTACTTAATTTTAAACAAAATATTAGTGTTACCATCTAGTGAAAAAAACTACACAAAAAAAAGTTTGGTTTTACATACCTTTCGAAGTTCTTTCATTGGATTATTATAAAACCAATGGGTTTTTATCAGCATGAATCGCATTTTATAGATGTTTATTCTCTACTCAATCAACAGAAAACCATTTGGGGACACGAACAAAAATTGCATACGTGAGCCATTTGACCTAGAAAAATAAAAAATGTTTATATTTAAAAAAATGATGTTAAGTAAAAAGAAATAAAGTTTCTTAAGCTGAAAGAAATCCAACATACATTTAATTAATTATTTATTTAATTTATTTTAATTAATTTATTTATTTACATTGATTTACAAGAATTGTATACAATATTATTAATTTAAATGTCGTCATCCAGGTTGACAAAAAAAATAAGAATATTTATATTTGTGTTTTTGAATTTAATAGAATTCTGTTATTAATAACAATCTTCATTTGTAAATATCTTTCAAAAATGTACTTAATCATGCTTTCAATCATGTTCGTTAAGGATATTTATAGTATCTTGTAAGGTAAGTGTATTTTTCTCGAAAAAGTAGCGTCTTTGAGTTTTGAATATTGGACAAATATTAATGAACTGAAGGCAATCTTCGATTGATTTTAAGTTGCACAGTATACAGAATGGGGACAAGACATATGAGCAGTGCCCTGACTATGACATTAAAATTGTCTTAGGAGATTTTAATGCCAAGCTAGGAAGAGAAGACATCTTTGGTGGCACAATCGGGAGATACAGCCTGCACGACACCACCTCCGACAACGGATTCAGGCTGATCGATTTCGCTGCGGGGCGAGACGTTCTGGTAGCTAGTACGCAGTTCACACATCTCAATATCCACAAGGGGACATGGAAATCTCCTGATTAATCAACCGTCAACCAGATTGACCACATTGCGATCGACGCACGACACTTCTCCAGTATACAGGATATCCGAACATTCCGAGGGGCCAACATTGACTCGGACCACTAACTCGTTGTAGCCAAGGTACGACTACGGATATCCCGGTCCAAGCCAAAACAAGGAAGTACTGTGAGAAGTTTCGACGTTAGACGGCTACAATCGCAAGAGACTGCCATGTCCTTTTCCAATCGAGTCTCTAGTAACCTCTTAAGGAGTCCTATGCTGCCTGCATTAAGCATTGAAAACCAGTGGCAACATTGCCTTGCAGCCATCAGAGATGCCGCCTCTGAAGTGCTAGGTTTCACACGACCACAACAGCGAAACCCCTGGTTTGACGACGAATGCCGGCAAGCGCACGCAGCGAAACAAGAGGCATACAAAACGGCGCTGCACAGAAGGACCAGAGCTGCTCGCGAGCTCTACGAGCAGAAGAGGAGAGAGGAACACCGGCTTCTTAGATGGAAAAAAAGAGAGCACGAGAAGCGCGCGATCGAGGAGATAGAGGGATGTTACAACAGGAATGAGGTTCGTAAATTTTACCAAAAGGTAAAAAAAACCTCCCAAGGGTACCAGCCACGAACCGAAGCCTGTAAAGACGATCAGGGGAACATCGTAGTAGAACCGCAGTCTATGTTGAGAATATGGAAAGACCACTTCTCCAAATTATATAACGGCGATGACGAACCGAATTCCGCTGTAAGGGAGATAGAACCACTCAACCTAGGCGACGCAGATCAACAATTCCGCCTACCCGACCTAGACGAAGTGAAGATAGCTATATCTAAACTGAAGTCAAACAAAGCTGCTGGAGCTGACGGCATCACTGCCGAACTATTTAAAGGAGCAGGCGATGACTTGGTAGGGAGCATGCACCAACTCATTTGCAAAATATGGTCGGAAGAAAGCATGCCCGATGAGTGGAATCTCAGCATAGTTTGCCCGGTACATAAGAAAGGAGACCCTTTAAATTGCGCCAACTACAGAGGGATCAGTCTCCTTAACATTGCATATAAGATCCTTTCTGCCGTATTATGTGAACGTCTAAAGCCGTTCATCAACATACTGATAGGTCCTTATCAGTGTGGCTTCAGAGCAGGAAAGTCCACTATCGACCAAATATTCACACTACGGCAGATCTTGGAAAAAACCCAGGAGCTTCAAATCGATACCCACCATCTATTTATCGATTTTAAAGCCGCGTATGACAGCATCCATAGGGAAGAGCTCTACAGAGCAATGTCTAGTTTTGGCATCCCTGTCAAACTTATCCGTTTGTGCAGAATGACAATAGAGAATGCACGCTGCTCCATCAAGGTCGGAAAAGATCTCACCGATGCATTTGATGTCAAAAAAGGTTTTAGACAAGGCGATGCACTGTCATGCGACTTCTTCAACATCGTTCTGGAAAGAATTGTGCAAAACTCAACCGTCAACACTAGAGGCACAATCTTCCAAAGGTCCATCCAACTACTCGGATACGCAGATGATATTGACATAATTGGAAGATCAAAGCGTGATGTCAGTGGAGCGTTTTTGAGCATTGCGACGGAAGCGAAGAAGATGGGTTTAGTGGTCAATGAGGGCAAGACCAAGTATATGCTGTCATCAAAAAAGGACATTGAACAACGACGTCTTGGACAAAACGTCACCATGGACAGCTATAACTTCGAGGTAGTTAAGGACTTTGTCTACCTAGGCACCGCTATAAACACAGACAACGACACCAGCGCTGAAATCAAACGAAGAATAACTCTTGCAAATCGCTGCTTCTTTGGACTTAGAAGACAATTGAGAAGTAAAGTCCTCTCTCGAGCATCTAAAATCACCATCTATAAGACACTCATCATCCCGGTTCTCATTTATGGCGCTGAGGCCTGGACCCTGTCAAAGAAAGATGAAAACGTCTTAGGATGCTTCGAGAGGAAAATTCTTCGGGTGATTTTTGGTCCCGTACGTATAGATGGAGAATGGAGGAGAAGATATAACGACGAACTGTACGGGCTGTACAGCGACACTGACCTAGTTAGCAGAATAAAAGTCCAACGGCTTAGATGGCTGGGTCATGTAGAGCGAATGGACATCAACGCTCCAGCCCGGAAGGTCTTCGAATCCAATCCCGAGGGACGGCGCAGTAGAGGAAGACTCAGGTGGCGCACTCAGGTGGGTGAGGACCTCAACCAACTTGGCGTGCGAAACTGGAGACAGCTAGCTAGGGACCGAGCTGGCTGGAGACGCATGTTGGTTGAGGCCCAGGTCCGCCCCGGACTGTAGCGCCACCTTAAGTAAGTAAGTAAGTATACAGAATGGGTTAAAACTACCATTATAAGAACTTCTCAGCGAATCCTTGAAATAATTTCTGGAACCAAGATTATAGTTGAGCTGACTGTAGATTATTCATCTGAATGAATCTTGAGATTCTTCTATTGGTGAATGCCTTATTATTACCTCATTTTTCTCTATGATGCTGTACATTTGTTCTTTCACATGGTTTACATTACTGAAATCATCATCCGATCTCATTCCACACTCATTGCCAACAGATTACCATCTTGCAAACCTCCAGTCCTTGTTTCTCAACTCATATAAAAGAAATTTTTCGAAAGTCTTGTGCTCTGCTGGTTGATGCAGACTTTGATGATGTAGTCAGCTTGAGACTTTAAGGTGCTTCTTAGAAGTCTTGGAAGTCCTGTTTCTAAATATATGGTATAACTAGGTATATTCAGAGGTAGGTTGAAAAGTTTCTTTATAAAATGCCTATAAAATTTTTCAATTTCTTCATATTCTTCTGACTGATCCCCAAACCTGAGCAGCATGCAAGAGAGTAGATTTCACTACTGAATTAAATATTTTGTATTTTGTAGATAAATAAATTTGTTTGTTGGAGAAGATGTTTTTCCATGCTAAATTCATCAAGCTTTGTGAGCTTTGGGCTTTCTCCGATAAATGAATTTTGGAATTTAATGTTGGATTCAGTTTCAAGTTTAGATATTTGATCTCCAGTTACATATCATTATATTTCCAGATTCTTTCATTACAAGCGCTTTATGTACGGGCAAATATCATTATTTTGGATTTTGTTGTGTTGATAGATAGTCCCCATATGTTACAGTATGCAGTTAACCGATTGATCATCAATTGTAAACCTTCGGGTGATTCTGAAAGTATAACGAGGTCATCGGCGTATAATAACACATTCACGATGCAGCTAGCTATTCTTATTCCCCCAGAGAGTTCATCAGCAACATCATTTATAAATAACGAAAACAAAAAAAAGAGCGCTTAGTGGGCATCCTTGTTTGACTCCTGTGCTGGTGCTAAACCATTCTGAAAAGCTCACTCCATCCCAAACAGCAGTCTTCGTACTCTTGTAGATCTCTCTATAATTACTTTTAGGAACTTTGTAGATATACCAATTTGTGTCAGCTTATAAATAAGAGAATTCCTATTGATTAGGTCAAAAGTAGCTTTAAAGTCAACGAAAAATGCGAAGACCTTTTTGTTATGTGCTTGAAACCCTTTGACTATAGATGATAGTGTAAAAATGTGATCGATCGTTGAAAAGTTACTTTTAAAACCAGCCTGTAGATCACATAAAATATTGTTCTCTTCGATCCATTTTTCGGGCCTTACAACTAGTATACTGCAAAATAATTTTTCAATTACATTTATGAATGAAATTTCTCTGTAATTTTCAGGAGAGTCTAGTGAGCCTTTTTTGTGTCAAGGGAAAATGACGGATTTTTTTTACGATGAAGGTATGTCGGCATTCATAAAGATTTTATTGAAACAAAATTAGTGAAGAATTCCATCTTCACCAGGCGCCTTGTTGTTTTTTGCTTTGTTAACACAGCTTTAATTTCTTCTCTTTCAATATATATGTACATTGTACATCTAATATTTGGTCAGTGATTAAAGGATCCGCAGTGAAAGTTGTATAGCTAGTCATTGGAGAGGAGAAGCTTAAAGTGAGTGGCAAGGGTTTCGGTAGAAATCCCTGCACCTATTTTATAGTTGGTTCCATTAATTTCCTTCGCAATTTTCCAGAAGTCCTTCGGGTTTTTAGCTAGGTGTAGTTCAGTTACTTTTTGATTATCATAACATTTTATAACTTGCTTTCGCTTCCAGATACCAGCTTCTCAATTGAAGATCATTTGATGACCGCATTGATTTCAAAAGGGCAAACGATTTTTTCCGAGCTTTGTAGCAGTCATAGTCAAACCATTTTTGCTTGAATTTTAAGTTGGGAAAGAGTGATTTGTTAGGCGTTGAAATGTCGTATGTATTCAGTAAACTTATTAATGAGAACTTACAGCAGTTCTGATGAAGCACTGCTGTTTAAAAGAAAAGAATCCAAGGATTCATTTTTCAAGCAAAGTCGAGGTAGTAGGTTAGGATTGGTTTTTGTCTTTTGTAAAGTGTTCGCTATTTCTACTTTAATAGGCATATGATCAGAATTCGGCTTGCACTGAACTTCAAAGTGTTGAATTCGGTCAATCCAGTAATTATTGGCATTATAAAGTATAAATAGGTCATACAATTGTAACAGTTGTAACATATCGTCTCGACGTTTCAAGGTCTCTAGAGTCGAAATAAAAGATTTTTAGAGAGATGTCTGTGCGTGCGTGTGTATGTTCGTAGGTTCGTATGTTCGCTACGTTTTTTCATAACTTAAGAACCAGTAGAGATATGAACTTTATAAATAAATTTTGTTATACAGATAATAATGAAGAAAGATACAGAAAGGACTCTCAAAAAAATTGAGTGGGTGGATTTTTTACCATAGCAATTAAAACAAAAGTTTAAACTAGCCCAAAATATCTCACAAACGAAATATATTGTAATGTGATACCAAAATAGTATATTTTTGGATCAAAATCCTAAGAACGGTTTTTTTATAAATCAAAAAAAAAACTGGAAAAAAAATATTTTTCACCTTCAATTTTATCTCCAAAACAATTTTGTGCAACGAAAAATAACGTTTTTAACATCTGGTTAAATTTTGAGAAAAATCGAATTGACAATTTTTCTTATAAAAAAATAAAAACCTAAAAAAATATTACTTAAAGTTGGTAAAAATTGATTTTCGACTCAAGTATCTTTTCAAAAACTTGAGATTATTACTTCCAACTAATTTAATCTTATAAGAAATATTGTCAACATTCGGTAAAATTTTGAGAAATATCGAATTGACAATTTTTATACAAAAACATAAAAATCTAAAAAAAATTAATAAAAGTTGGTAAAAATTGATTTTCGACTCAAATATCTTTTCAAGACTTTAAGATATTAGCTTTAAACTAATTTTATCTTTTAAAAAACATTGTTGTCCACATTCAGTAAAATTTTGAGAAAAGTCGAATTGACAGTTTATTTTTACAAAAAATAAATAAAAGTTGGTAAGAATTGATTTTCGACTCAAATATCTTTTCAAAAATTAAAAATATTGGCTTCAAATTAATTTTATCTTATAAGAAATATTGTTTTCAATATTCGATCAAATTTTGAGAAAAATCGAACTGATAGTTTTCTTACAAAAAAAAAAAACCTAAAAAAAAAACTATACTAAAACTTGGTAAAAATTTACTTTCGACTCAAATATCTTTTCAAAAATTTAAATTTATTTTATCTCTCAGAAAACATTGTTTTCGACATTCAGGACATTTTGTATAAAAATCCAACAGCCCCTTTTGTCATACAAAAATAAAAGCTTCAAAAAATAGTACGCAAATTTGGTAAAAATTGATGTTCGGTTCTCGATATCTTGTGAACAATAGAAGATAATGACTTCAAACTAATATCATTCATCCAATTTGTATTTGTTTATATAAGAAATACAAATTTTTAAGAAATGCTACTAAAATTGGTAAAATAGATTTTGAAATCAAACTATTTCATTATATGCAAAATATTGTTGGTAATTTTAAATTTTTTTACAATAATTCAACTGACAACTTTTTTAACAATACACGAAAACCTACAAACTTTTAAGCAAGACAAATCGACAGACGGGATGGAAAGAGTGTGTCGCATCCCAGCCTCTTTTTAAATATTAAGGTCTTACCTCAATTTAGTAATCTCTCAAAATACATACATTTTACACGCTATTAATTAAATTATTTCACATAACAACATCAACAAATCATTCAAAATAATTACTTTTCCTGTTTTAATACAATTTTAAGTTAAAACAATTACGTGTTTCTTAAATTCTGCATGCATTTTAAAGAGCCTCTTTTATGACAAGAAAACAATACATGGCTTGTTAAACCTACCGTTAACATATTTATAAAAATTTTGCTACAGGCTCTGAACAAAATTTAAAAAAAAAAGTGATATACTAAAACTTTTTTCTTTTCTTAGAAAAATCGCTTGTCTTCTAATTGCCTTGAACCCGAGAATCAATCGTGCATTTCATTTCAATAAAACAAATATTAAAAACAGTAGACATTTTTATTCTCTAAGGAATATTATTTTTCCAGCCTGAAATAAAAACCAAAAAAATCGCGAATAAAAAGGTTCAAAATCTATCAGCTTCACATTTCAAGCAACACTTTACATTCTATTACCACACCGAAAAAAAAAAACAAAATATATTTTAAAATGGAACATCCAGCTAAATCACAGCCATTAGGGAAAACCTTCGTCTTCGGCTTTGTTTTTTTTTACATTTTTCCACGCGATAAAAATTTAGAAGAGAAAACGAAGAAAAAGAAGTTGAATGGATGGAAGGATTGTTTTTCAGTTTGAAACAAATTTTCCATTTATCAATATGATTGTCATTGAAAAGGATCTGTCATCATGTTGTCGCCGGGCTTTGGATTTCGTTTTGTTAAATTATTTTCTTCGTTTTTTGTTGGCTATATACACAAAATATGTCTTTTGAGAAAAAAAGTCGCCGTCAGAACCTACTCCTTGTGCGTCCGCGTCGTCCTTGTGACATAGGAACGCGACACACAAAGCAAAGAAAAAGTGCTTGTCACAAAAAGAATGACTGATGGAATGGAAAATATGAAAGGCTAATCATTTTAAATTCACCAAAGAGCTATCATAATTTTTTCTTTTCTTTTTGCTCAGTTTCGGTTCTTTTTGAGAAAACCAAAAGAATTTTTTTTTGTGAAGACAGTTAAAACCTTCTTCCTTCCATTATCCTTGGTGCATTTAGAGATTATTTTTCGAAACAAGTCTAAGGATGCGGCAGAACAAAAAAAAAAACAATAATAAGAAAACAAGTCTAAGTCCTTTTTGGAATTTTGTCATTTTGAAATTGAAGATCTTTGGGTTTTCTTTTTTTGTAATCCAAATTCGATGGGACAGAAAACAAAATCACTGAGAACAAAGCTTAACGCACGTTCCTTGAATACCAAGTCAATAATGATATTTTCTTTTTTCTTTGTTAATTTCAAAATAAAGATGTATATGTGTTCTAAGTATCCCACATTTGTGTACCTCCTTCTTCCTTTAGATTATTGTCTCCCACGTTTTCTGCAAGTATTTATATGTTGATCCTTTTTCTCTGTTGGAACCCATTTTTAGTCTTTGAAAATTGACCTTTTTCTTAACCTACATATAGTGCTTTAATTTTGTAAGAGATTTGAATTTCTGGAATCTATGCGTAAGAATAAGAAAATAGTCTGAGAATTTGTTTGACCTTTTACTTTTAAGGAATTCAATTTTCCTTTACGATTAATAATCTGTTAAAGTTATGTCCAGTATTATTTTTTAAATTATTGAAAGAAATTAATCTAACGCATTTTTTAATTCACTTATAGGCTTACAAAAATGTTTCATGCATACCACAAGCCTTGTGCAAATATGTACTAAGAAAACTGCTAAATTTTACAAGTGTTGAAATACGACACCCAATGAAGGAACCTTGAATCCAAAACGCATTGAAAAATGCAAACTATTGTTACGTTTTTGAGTAAATTTAATGTTATTAAATCACTTTGTTTAATTTGGTACACAAATTTTTTCAGTTTTCTAATTTTAAAAATAAACTCTTATACCAGTCAACATTTTTCAAAGAGGATGAGAATTTTCAAAATTGAATATTTAAGTTTTTTCAAAACAAAAAAAAAGTCATCTAATTTTGCCCCCAATTACCGTATAAAAACCTTTACCCCATCAGCTAGTGAGAAAACGATTCCAAAATATGTGCTGGGGTTGAAATAATTTTTTTTCTTAACAAAATCTGACAGAATGACAGTTTGATGGACTGATAACTGACAAGATGATAATTTGAAAGAATGACAAGCTGATAATAAAGTAAAAATTAGTCGACTAGACAGAGTTAAAAACTGGAGAACGGATAGAATGACAGAAACAATTGCGTAAACCGTGTTCGTCTTTTGATTTTATTGGAACTGTCAATTCAAATCCTCTCGTCTTTTACATTTTAACATCAAAAATCCCATACTTTACCCCCTCACTTCCGAAATATACAATCAAATTAATTTTCATGAACGTTTTTCCTCAGAAAAAAAAACCTTAGGATCACTAATCACTGACATCTCATTCCCTAAGCTAAAATTGTATCTCATTAACTCGAACTTTAACATTGCACACATAGTCACATCCCAAAACAGAATGGCTAACGATACCATTGACATTTTCAAACGAAAAATAAAATTAAGCTTCAAAATACAAAGCGACCAAAAGGCAACAGGAAACGTACAGAGGTTGTATATAGGAAATTTAAAAACCCTTAGGCTAAGACCAGGCTTTTGCTCGCAGAACTTTAACGATGTGATGACAGAATATAACAACTAGGTTCTAAATGTCTATATAGGACATTGTATGCATAGGAACTGGTAGAGTTGTATACATTGGAATTCTGTGATATTTCGTTAAGGCTTCGTCGACTGATGGAACATTTTGCTTTTAATTTCTAATTAGAGAGTTTCCATCTACCAAACTACTAGCTTCTGTGATGATTTTCACGTATGTATTATCAAAGAGAGATAGGCTGGGAATTGCTATCATAGAATGAGCAAAGTAGTATTCGAACAATATACACAAAACGTGTATCGATTTTCAAAATGCCCAGCAACAATTTTGATTGGGAATCAGAATCACAGAATGATTTGCTGCTTGGTTGGGTTTGTGTTGCAAATGAGTAAATAGAAGAAGATGATGATGCCTTTGAGGATGAACGAACCTATAAACTATACTACTATGAGATTCAAAAAGAATTCTAAATAGAATAGTAACTAATTATCTGGACTAACACAAAAGATACTATATGTAATAAAAAAAAAGTCGCCATCTGCGACAGAATACTTATGATCTATAGATAATAGATTTATAGAAACTTAATGTCGACAAATTTGGGAACATAATCGGAACTATGTGAGTGGAATTTCCTTGGAATTTTCAACATTGACGATATTTGAGAATAAAAATGCTTTTGCACTGTTTTTGGGAAGTTAGAAATTAGCCTATTGAAATGAAAGCCATAAGGTTCCTCAGAAACTTTCTTTGTAAAATATTCTTACTTACTTTAGTTGGCGCTACAGCGCATTGTGCTCCTGGGCCTCAAGTAATACTGTTCGCCAGCTTACTCGATCTCTAGCTTGCTGCCTCCAGTTTCGAATACCAAGTTGACGTGCGTCGGCCTCAACTTGATCACTCCACCAGAGATGAGGCCTGTCTCTGCTTCTTGTTCCCTCAGGCTTGGCGTTGAAAACCTTACGGGCTGGAGCTTGGATGTTCATTCGCTCGACATGCCATGCCCTAGCTATCTTAAGCGTTGAACACGCAGTTTTTTGACCAGTGGCAAGTTGCTGTACAGCTCGTATAGCTCATGATTATATCTTCTCCGCCAGATGTTACTTTGACTGTCGACACAAACCGGACCATAGATCGTACGCAGAACCTTCCTCTCGAAGATACCAAGAGATCCTTCATCCTGCCTGGGAGAGGGTCCATGCTTCTGCACCATACAGCAAGACTGGAATGATTGAAGTTTTGTACAGTGTCTCTTTGGTACTTCGCAATAGGGCCTTATTCCTCAACTGCTTGCTTAGGCTAAAGAAACAGCGATTATAGCTAGGGTAATTCTATTTTTGATCTTCGCGCTGATATCATTTGCAGAATTAACAGCAGTGCCCTGATTAACAAATTCGTTTACAACCTCGAAGTTATACCTGTAAATTGTCACGTTTTGACCAAATCAACGGTGTGAATCGACTCTATTTGACGACAGTAAATACTTCGCTTTGTCCTCGTTAATGCCAGAACCTATTTTCTTCACCTCAGACTCGATATTAGAGAAGGCACCCTTCACTACTCGTTTGGTTCTTCCCATAATGTCGATGTCATCTGCATATCCAAGATATTGTGTGGATTTTTGAAAGATGGTGCCACTTGTATTGACGTTGGTGTTGTGCACCACTCTTTCAATAACAATATTGAAGCAGCTACATGACAGCGCATCGCCTTATCGAAGTCCTCTGGTGGTTTCGAAGGTTTCGGTCGAGTCTTTTCCAATTTTAACGCAGCAACGAGCATTTTCCAGCGTCATCTTGATAAGTTGTATCAGTTTGGTAGGGATACCAAAACTCAACATGGCACGGTATATTTCGTTCCTGTCTACACTGGTCATAAGCTGCTTTAAAATCGATGAAAAAATGGTGTGTTTCGATGTTATGCTCTTGGGTCTTTTCCAGGATTTGGCGTAGAGTGAAAATTTGGTCGATGGTACACTTTTCCAGGCCTGAAGCCACACGAGTAAGGGCCAATTAGTTCGTCAGTAAATGACTTCAGGTGTTCACATAATACGCTCGACAGGATCTTGTATGCGATGTTTAAAAGGCTAATGCCTCTGCAGTTGGCGCAGAGAAGGCGGTCACCTTTTTTATGGATCGGGCAGATGGTGCTTAAGTTCTACTCGTCGGGCATGCTTTCTTCCGACCAAATTTTAGTAATTATAGCTGGTGCATGCTCCTTACCAGATCTAATCCAGGGTACTTAAAAAGCTCCGCCTGCAGACCGTCATCACCGGCCGCTTTGTTCGACTTCAACCTGGTGATGGCTAGTTTGATCCCACTCTGGTCAGGTGGGTGGAACTCTAGATTGTCAACCAAATGGATTTGACGTGGCTGCTGCTTGGCGGAATCGTTGACTTCATCACCATTAAGCAGCTACTTCAAATGATCTTTCCAGATTTTTAGCATTGACTTCCTTATCTTTGCAGTCTCCAGGGCGGCTAGTGAATCCCGTTGTTTTCTTTTTGACTCTTCTATAAAAGCTCCGCACATCCCTGGATCTCCTCGACTTCACGCTGCTCATGGGCTTTTTTCTTTCTTTTGAGCAATCGGTTCTCATCCCTTCTCTTGTCGACGTAGAGCTGGCGGGAATATCGTGTCCTCCTTTGCTGCCACAATCTGTATGCCTGCGTTTTGGCTTTGTTTGCCTGAGCACATTCGGAGTCAAACCAGGAGTTCCTTGGTGGTGGCTGTGAGAACCTAGCACCTCTTCTGCAGCATTCCTGATGGATTGTTTGCAAAGCTGCCAATGGGTCTCTGGATACATCTCGTCCGTTGTAGGGTTTCTCGGTCGGCAAAGGCATTGGCGGTATACTCCTGCTGCAGTCTTTCAACGTTGAATCCTCTCCTCGTGGTTGTTGTTCGTCAAGAGCTTCCATGGATATTCGTACGCGCTGTTTAGAACCAACTAGGTAGTGGTCGGAATCTATGTTGGCTGATTTGTACGTACGAACGCCAAGTATGCTAGAGGAGTGTCTTCCGTCAATAGCAACATGATCGATTTGGTTGCATGTTCAATCATCGGGGGACCGCCAAGTACCTTTGCGGATATCTGGGCGAGGGAATCTGGTGCTACTTAACACCATGTTTTTCTCGGCTAGGAATTCGATAAGCCTGAATCCGTTTCCAGATGTGATGCCGTGAGGAAAATTTTAACGTAGTTTTTGGGACATTGCTCATATGTTTTGGCGAGGAGCTCGTAAAATTCTTCTTTGGTATAGCTGATAAGGCTCAAGTGGTGGAATTTGGCCTTAGTGCAGATTGTCGTCACTCTTTCGGTTACTTCCCGAAAGCTTAAAACTCTTTGCCTTAGTTTCCCTCTAACAGCAAAACCATATCCAAATAAGCGCTTCCTCCCATCGAGTAGACACTTCCCATAATCGAAATAACAGACTTCAATCTTCCTACTGCTTGGCCCATTCCATCGCATTTCCTGGAGGGCTGTCACATCAGCTTTGAGTTCGGCAAGCTGCTCTGCTTTGCGTGGCCGGTTGAGTGTACGCACATTCCATGTACATACACGTAAATCGTTGTCCGTTTTCCGTTCATCCGAGGCTATTACTTGTGTTTTCATCACACTTTAAATATTCCTTTCATGGCCGGCTTGTGAGGCCGGCGCATGACTAAGATCGTTTGAGCTGGTTCTTCAGAGCGATATCTGGTCTTTTCCTCCAACTTCCTGAGAAGGTAACTCAAGTGTCACAGCTCTGGATCCGATGGATCCAACGTTCGTCGTTAGTTCACCTTTCGGCTATCCAGCGGGCACCACTAGGTGACGATACGATTTTGCACCACGCAAAATATATACGCTCTCAATTTTCTAATATAGAAAAAATTTCGAAAGAAATTTCATACACGGCAATCTAAAATGATTAATCTCAGGTTCATTATTAATCTAAAAATTGAAGAAAAAGACAATGTGGTTTCATCAGAGAGACACCGAACATGCCAAATTTCGGATTACCTTAAATCCTTCAAGGTCTGAGTTGAGTAAGCGCCTAAATTCTTATATATCTTTTACAGCAGCCCTTCATGAAATCCTTCCATTTTTTTTTAACATTGGGTTTCCTATTTGCAATTGAATTTAAATAAATTGTTGGGCTTGGGAAATTGACAGATATTCATTTTACGTATACACCTAACACACACACATACAATGTCGTTATAGGTATAACATGATATGGTTTTGTTTCTGAAGTTCCAAATTTTGTGTGGCCTGCATAAATTTGGCTATACAAAAGCCTCTCTGAATGTCACATACATATTATGTAGGTTTAAACTCAATCTAGGAGGCCATTATAGGAAAGGATTCAACAAAACCAATCCTATGAATACCTTATACAACATAAATACACTACAGATACATATGTACAAATAGGTTGTTTGGATTTAGGGTTTGAATTTATAGGTGTATTGAGCTTTGTTAAAACAGACGCGGCCAAAAAAAACAATAAGTGAACCTAGTTGGAGTTGAATCGATAATAGGACGCACCTTTTACTTTCAATGCAGTTAACTTCAAACTGTTTTTGAAGTTGTGATTTGTTGCTTGTGTATGACTACGAGACGTTATTCTTTTTTTTTTAATTGGGAAGTAGTTTTAACCTCTTCTCAACGCTAAAAATAACGACTGCTGCTTTACAAGTCACAAACTGTCAAAAATATTGTGTCATGCTATTGGTAGAAAGTACAGTCAACAACCGAGTTCAAAACCCTGTAAAAAGTGGATGTACTTTCTGAATTTATCAGAAATGAGACTCCGATAAGTGCCTCTCGCTTAAGTATACCTAACCTTATTACGAAAGACTGGACTAACAAAGTTCTACATCTATTTCGACTCTAACTGCATGTTTCTTAGTCCAAGTTGGACGAGCTCACTTTTCTCTTATGTGGATTAACTGATCCGCGGGAAGAAGATTTGAAGACTTTTCTGGTTTGGATCGCCGAACAATCTTCGCCACCACTATTCATGTTACCATACATCTGAAATCTCACTAGGAATTTTTCTCTCATAGTAACCTAAGTTTAATACGTTTTTTGTCAACGTTGAAGCTTATGTACAATAAAGCAGGAGTGTATAATTAGTCTTATGCAACTATATCAAGAGTTTAGCCCGAAAAAAACAAAAGTAAGCAAAAGTCACTCTTCCTTATCCTTTGATCTCGTACTAGTGTTGTCTTCTGCGTTGATAGCTGTGCCAATAGAGACAATGTATTTACTGATCGTGACGTTTTGATGTTGAAGATCCCATTTCTGCAACATCTGTGTCAATTATTACAAACGCCCCTTTGAAATTGCACTCAGTTCATCCGATTATGTCAATATCATAATATATATTTTTAAAGTCTTTGGAATGATAGTTTGTCTTTTAGTCGCTGTCAAAGGCAGTCTTGAAATCGATGGAAAGGTGGTGATATATTTTTTCTGAGATCTTTCATAGTATGATTACTTGGTAGACTGTGCACTTCCCTAGTCTTCAGTACATATCAGGCTGTTTACCATGGTCTGTAGTTCTTTACATATTACGATAGAGAAGTTTAAATACAAAGCACTACAAAATATAACCAAATAACTTGAAATGTGATAAGGTATACAATTAAATAAACTTAATATATTAATTATACTTTTTAAATTGTCTATAACAATATTTGTCAGAGTATATTTACAAAAACCAGGTTAAGAAGAGTCTGAGCTACATGTATACACTACACACAAGGGTTTTCCTTAATCCATTATAACAACTGATATGCGTTTCATGACAGGCTCTAGGCGCTTAATCCCCTCACATATTCATTGAATACTTCTCTCTGTGTTCCAACCGATAGAAAACTTGAAGTTACACCAATCCCTTGCTGTCACTAGGAGATTTATGCATGTATGTCAATATCCCACAAAGCCCCAAGGAACAACAACTATTTACCCTATTTCATTCGATTCGATAGAATATAAATACAGATTGATTGCAATCCCAAAGCTTAAGTGTCTTCCCCATTTCTTTGGCTTTTGACATTTCTGTGTTTTCTGCGTTCATCCATAAAAAAAACCCTACCTTCAAAATCCAAAAAGAGTGTAAGAGCTTTCTGCATGGGTTTTCGTTTTCTTTTTTTTTAAGAAGGTAAATGTGGGTAGTCACTTTTTTTATTGCTACATAAATTAGAATTATTTGAAAAAATAAAGGTGTGAGTGTAACAAGACTGCGGGATGCGTGAGGAAAGATATAGCTCATTGAAGCTGTTAAAAGCTACTTTACTTTGTGTTTATTCGGGATAGACGAGGGGCAAAGGGAAAGAGGAAGGATATAAGGGCAAAGGGAGGAGAAGGGGAAAAAGATATTTTGAGGCTAACGCACAAACCAAAAATTTTGTGTTTATTTTTCTCTTATGAATAATTTGCGGGATATAAACATGTGTACTTTTCGAAAAGCAGAAGGAGGAGATTTTATTATAATTCAGTTAAGAGATACGTTTTCGAGTATATGTATATCCAAAAATAAATAAGATATTGTGGGTGTGTTTGTTATTTTATTTTATTTTTCTCTTAGATTTTAATGGTTTTTTGAGTGCGCTGTAATGGAAGGATCCATTGAAATAATCATCAAACACAAATCTTATGTGACCCTTGGAAAGGATTGATGTTTTCACATAAAATTTTGAATTTAGCATTGAGTTTAAAAACCCTATTCAACAAAAAACCATATTCCACCCACGCACACATACACATCTCATGCGCATGTAACTCCTTCTTTAGTATATCACCCAAATTACGAAACATCAATATTGGTCATCAAATTGATGAACCTATATAATTCCAATGTCCATAACTTTGGCCACAAAATTTGAGAAGAACTTTTAATGTACTTTTGGTGTTAATGTTAATTCCCTGTCGCATAACTTTGTCCATCACACTCTCAGTTGAGAAAGAGGTCGAATTATGTAATAGTATAGTAATAAAATTATTATTATTATGATCTTATTGCACCACATAAAAAGTAATCAAACTTACTCACGATTAAAAGTTTTTCACAATTCCGCAATCCCAATCCAAGAAGAAGACGTGTTTCATGAAATTATTTAACCTAAATTATAATTTATGTATTTACGCTCGCGTTCGTCTATTAAGATTTTATTCGTCACACAAAATTCTTCAAGGTTTTTGATGATGTGATGAACACAAAAGTAAGGATTTAAGAAGTTTTTCTTGAGGGAAAAATTAGTGAATCGTAAATCAATTAAGAATGCAGAATACACAATTATTTATTGATTCATATTGGGTAAGAGAATCGAACTTCTTCTTTTACGTTAAATGAAAATAAATAAATTGGGTGGCGCAACAGTCCGTTGAGAACTAGGGTCTATTTACTTACAATTCTCAACCATTCCTGTGTGAGAGTACTGTTGTCAGGGATGGAGGGGACCTACAGTTTTTTTGTAAGCTGAATCCGAACGGCTAATTTGAGAAAGCACTTTTCATGACAAGAATTACTCTTGGAGAATTTGTCAATTCCTCGCAAGAGGCAGTACCAGTGAGAAAACTTTAGATGGAACAGGCAGGGATTGACCCCAAGACCTCTGGCATGACATTCCAACGCGCTAACCATCATGCCACAGGTACTACTCTTCTACATTATTCAAATTTAATTTAATCATAAAATTATTGGCTATAGTGTACCAGACGAGAAAAATTTGTTAAAATATTAATATATTCCATGGAGTTTGGGTAATTTATCGAAATTGCATTAAATTGATTTCATTTGCCAGTTACCACTTTTAAAATTGATTCGAAGGTCAACACACATTTTTTCGATGTGACTGTGAATTTTTAATGGCTTCAGCTACAAGATTAACTTTGTTGCAGAGGATTGAATTTTCCAACAAACACATGAATTATAACCAAAAAATCAAAATCAATGACATTGAATTAACTTCGTTAAAACTCGAGACTGTCTTTATCGATTTTTGATAATTCTTCTATTTTTGACCGCATTCATTTCTTTACATAATGTGAGGAAAATTAAAAAAAATAAGACTTGTGCGAGTTTTATATGCAAGTTCCATATAAAACTGCACATAAAAACCATTCCAAACCCCGTGTTGAATGACTATTTTAATCAGATTTTGAGATAATGAGATTTTTGGCTCATCGTTTTTTTCGTTTGTAACTAATTCCATATTACGATGGAACTATTTTTTTTCTATATAATAAGCACACACTCAAGGGGATATTACTACCCTTATTATACAGAGGCACAGTGTGAACACTAGGAAGAGGAGAAAGGGTTTAAAAGGAGATGTCGGTGCACATTGGTTTTGAATTCCTTAATATGGCAATGACTGGGAAAAACAGAGTGTGGTAAGGCATTCCACATTCGCGTAGTACGGCTAAAGAACGAATCTCTCTATTTGACAGTACGGCCTAAGTTAGACCCGAGGCTATACTGATGAGCATTCCTAGAAGCGCGAGTATTACGGTTGAACTATTTACGGCAAGAATGCAGCTGGCTATTTCACTAGAGCATAAACCGTTAAAATAACGGTAAAAAAGGGTCAGACAAGAAACCTTACGACGATGTTCAAGCGAAGTAAATGAACTTATGATGATATTATCATCTAGCTCTACGTTCAATACTATCCAAAG
This sequence comes from Eupeodes luniger, assembly GCA_951509635.1. Lineage (NCBI taxonomy): Eukaryota > Metazoa > Arthropoda > Insecta > Diptera > Syrphidae > Eupeodes > Eupeodes luniger. The sequence goes on along the minus strand of OX608073.1, from coordinate 94,754,843 downwards.
GGCTTAAGTAAGTTGCAGGAGCACCAGCCCAGAGATGGGAGTTATACTCAATTTTTGGACGTATATAAGTCTTGTAGAAAATAGCCAGATCAGAAGGGGTGAAATATTTCTTGCATCGCCTAAGGAAACCCAAACACCTTGCGGCATTTTTGGCGACATAGCGTATGTGATCGTTCCACAAGAGGTGGTTGGAGACACACATACCGAGAATATCGAGTTCAGTCTCATTAATGCAAGTGCCATCCATGGATAATGGCAAACGCTTTAACGATACAAGACAGCATTGGGTTTTCGAAGCATTAAATTCCACGCGGTATTTAAATCCCCATTGAACAATGCTGTTTAGGTCGGAATTTAATGAGCTTATCATATGTTGTCGTTGCAGTTCCACATCCGAAGAAGAGGGATGTGAGTCTGAAAACGAATATGAAAAGCTAAGAGTACTATCGTCAGCGAAACAATGTATTGGATTAGATGTTGCAGACAGGAGATCATTAATAAAAATGAGAAAGAGTGTTTGAGATAGAACATAGCCCTGGGGCACATCAGCATTTATTTTATGGTTTTCAGACTTGAATCCATCCAATACTACATGTATTGAACGATCCGAAAGGTTATTACTAATCCAATGAAGCAGGGATTCATGAAAACCGAAAGCACGCATTTTCGATAAGAGAGCCTGATGCCAAACCCTATCAAATGCTTTTGAAATATCAAGTGCAATAATCTTACTTTCTCCAAAGCGATGTAAAGATTTGCTCCACTGTTCGGTGAGATGAACCATGAGATCACCAGTGGACCTATTGCTTCGAAAGCTACTGACGGTCATTAAGAAGCTTTTGATCTTCAAGATATTTCTAAATTAACATTATAGAATCGGAATTCATGGATTGTTTGTTTCAACGTTTCCACATTAGTTGTGTCTTTTCTATTAAAAAAAAAGTACCACAAAATATTTAAAAATTAAGGAGTTCGAAAGTTTTATGAGAAGGTGAAACGAAATTCAAAAGTACTACGACCGGAAAAAACTGCAAAGACTAAAGTGGAAACATAATTGTAGAACAGCAGTCAATGCTGAGAATATGGAAGGACCATTTCTGCAGACTCTATAACGGCGACAACGAGCCGAATTCCGCTGGCAAGTAGTATGTTCCATTGAATATAGACGAAGTAAAGATTGCCATATCTAAGCTGAAGTCGGACAGAGCCGCTAGAACAGTTTTTTTTAGTTTCAAAAAACATTTGCATGCATCAAAAAACATTTGCATGCACTCAACCTCACACCAAGCCCAAATCCTATAGTGTGCCCAAGAAGGAGGGCAGCATAACCTCCCTTACATACCTCACCGTAATAATATGTTGATGTTATTTCGCAATTGTCAAAGTGCAATATTACCAACTGCTAAAAATTGACCTTATTTCACATTTTTAAAGTGCAATAAGGCCTACAACACCAGCGTCTCGGTCAAAACGTCACCATCGGCAGACATAATTTTGAGGTATTTAAGGACTTCGTCTAGATTCCGCTTTAAACGCAGAAAACAAAAATAGCACCAGATCAAACGAAGATTTTTGTTGCTAATCGCTAATTCTTTGGGCTAAGAAAGCAATTGAGTAGTAAAGCCCTCTCTCAAGCAACCCAAGTGTCATTTTATATGACCCTTATCATCCCCAACCTGCTATACGATGCATAAGCATGGACTATGACAAAAGTGGATTAAAGCACCCTGGGTCATTTTAAGAGACAAATTCTTCGCGTGATCTATGGTATAGTGGAGAAAAAGGAAAGACGAGCTGAACGGGATGTACAGCAACGTAGACTTAAGGTCAAGTAGAGAGCATGAAAACCAATGCTCCGGCTCGGAATGTATAAGAATCCACGCCCACAGGACAGCGCTGTAGAGTGAAAAGTGACTTCACCCAAGTTGGAGTGCGCAACTGAAGACATCTGGAGCTAGGGACCGACGACGGTGTATTGAGCATTTTTCTATTATTTTAACGTATGTATAACCATTAAAATAAAATACATAGCTGAGTCGTACGAACTTACTCTTGAGTGCGTTTAAAAATGGTAGATTTAATTTAAGTTTTAAAAATATACCTGCCAAAAAGATTGCATTAAAAAATTTAAATTCTAACTTTCGATTTTTGACTAAAAAATTTGTATAGACTTCTGTTATTTTTGATCATAAGAAACCATTAACTTGCAAGTTTGACCTCAATCGACCCAATGGTTTAGGCTGTAGGGGTGAAAACAAACATAAAGACAGACGGGATCGAGGGAACCACTTTTTCGGCTTTTCTAACATCGTAATGTCAAGTTGAATTAAAATCTCGAGTTCAAAAGTATTACTAATGCAGAACTTGCTATCGGATACCTGGCTAGTGGAGCGTTTTGAAAACTGGGGCGTTATATATAGTCTTACCCTATATTTCATCACAGTCACAGCATCTTTTTTCTTGACCAATTTACCAAGAATATTATGGATGAAATAACTCCGATCTCCGTTTCCTCAGGATATAAGCTATAAAATATCAGGCAGAACAGTGTCGAAATTTTAAACTTTTGCTTAAAAGGATATTTTTTAGTTTTCGTCATTTTGAAGAATGTAAAAGAAAATATAAAATTGTTTTTTTTTTTTAATTTTTAAAAAAGATTTTGAAATGTATTTTTCCAAACTAAGTTAAATAGTGTTTACAAATGAAGCTCTGGAAGTACTCTGTGATTAAAATAGAAATAATTTGTGCGACATGTGTGTAAGGTAGTCGTAATTACATCATTTCGCGGTAATGGTTTTCATGAGTTTTGGTTTCGTAATTAAATTATTGGAATTCAAAATTTATAATATTTAAATTTGAAAACCCAACAGATCAACAAACAAGTATAAGCTTTTGTTTTTGAAAATTAATGTTCAAAGCTGATTATACATGAGTGATAAACTTGTTTACATAAAGTTTTACAATCAGTTATTTATATGTATATTTTACATTAAACGCAGGTGCAGTGCTGCATGCAGAAGTGCAGTGAGTTAAATTTAGTGTTTTGTGATAGAACCGTGGCACGTGTGGGTAGCTACGAGCTCGTATGTAGAATTATCCTCTAGACTTTGAGAATGAGGGAGAATAGAGAGGAGTTAATTAGAAATTTAAATTTAAATTCGAATCGAATACCATATTGAGGTTTTAATTGTGGTACCTGCATAACAGATCACAAATCAAATTCACATTTTCGATTTGAAATATCTATGTTTTCATTAAAATCAATCCTTTTTTCCTTACAATCAAGCTTATAAGCGTGTGTTATTATTACCTATAGACCTTGCTTTTTTCTGTAGCCGTATCTACATAATGTATATAATAATTATATTCTATAATAGGATTGAAATGCAACTTAATGGAACCAAAACTAATGTGCACATTCGAATCACAAACGAAATTTAAATAACCAATTAAATGAGGTTAATTTGACATCTAAGCGTGGCGCTACAACGTGTGTAAGTGTGTTTTAGATTGTGTGTGTGTGTGTGCAGGATGTGAATAGGATGTACTTATAGAATGTATACATTTTTGCTACGTGACGCAACGAATTTACAAATAAACATTTCAGCAAAATCTACTATCCTCTGTGCGACATTTATATCAATGTAGGTATTTACAATCTAGCGCGCTTACCCATAGAACCGAGCATCAGGACTAATATACGATATTTTACCAACTAAGGGTACCTATCTATTGGCTTGGGAATTGATTTCTGGCAAATTTTCAAAACGAGACATTCATATTGCGACAAAGAGTATATAGGTAAGGGGTTATTGGGTTAATTCAGCATATATCGGATCATAGTTTCTATTATGTGTGCCTAATTTGAAATTCAATTGGATTCAACTGTATTGTACCTAGTAGAGAGGGTACTTAATAAAATTGAAGGAAATTAGTAGTGACAGTTGAAAATTGTTCAATAAATTAGTTGAAATCAATATAAGAACAATACAGCCTCAACCAAAGCCACAGCCACAGCCACAGTAGCATGTTGAAGAGATTTGAATTTGAATTCGAAGCACGTGATTTCTGATTGAGTGTATACTGCGTATAGACGTTTACATTGTCGGAAGTATTAATATGCATATATTATACGTAAAAGTTCTTTGACAAAGGCTAATATTATGAAATTAACTTTGAAATTAAATAAAAGAGAGTTTCGAAAAGAGAAACAAGAGATTTTGAAGAAGGGGTTTTTAAAAGCATTCAATATATATAAGAAACTAAAGTTAGAAGAAACTTCGAAAAATTCTCAAATTCAATAGAATTTAATTGTAACACAGCTGATTTTATTTCAAGCTCTAGTATTGTAGACATGGTTATTTTTTTTTAGATTTCTGAGGGTTTAATATTTAAGTCAAGTCAAATGTAAAACCATTAAAATAATAATATCAATATCATCCACCATATACCAAATACCTGATTTAACATAAATAAATATGCTGGGAAATTATGTTCGAATGTTAATTGATCTCGTAAAATTATAAAGTTTATATTTTTTAAACAGGGAATATTAAAGGAATCCTTCCTCTTATAGGGCTCATGAAGCTGACATCAATATAATGTTGGGGCATATGTATCTGTTTTTTCCAACACCATTTTCACTTATTAGTGCAGTAAAATGATAATTTAAACCCGGAATGAAAAATGGTACCGTTGAAACCTGTTTTGGTGTTGTTAAAATTTCGTAAATATTAGCATAAGATATCGTGTCTGCGTCATAAGTTATGGACCTTCAAAGGTCGTGAAAATCATTTTTTTTGGTAATTTTTTGCGGTTTCAAGGCTGCGAAATGTTTTTAAAACCTTTAGAAACATATTTGCCGCAATCTTTTTTTCTTCCGCTCAACCGTTTCTCAGATAGATTGCAAAAAGTGAGCAAAGCTAAACGCTTTCAAAAAAATGTATCATAGTCTTATAGTCTTAAACTCTCCTATTAAGGTTTTGAATCCTGTATCAGGAAATATTTGGTGAATATTGTATCCTGTTCAGATCTGCAATAATTGGGCGGTTCTGATGTCCCTCAAGGTAGTCACTTAGGCCCTCTTCCTCTTTTTCCTTACAGTTAGTGACATTGAAATGGTCATTAAACATTATCAAATGTCGCTTTGGGCTGACGATATAAATCCTTGCCGCACCCGAAAACAAATCTCTGCTCCCAACAGATTTCAATAGTTTCTCAACTTGATGTACCAAATGTCAGACAATGGCCTTATCACGTAATCGCATTAAAACAACTCTCCGATTTCTTTAATATCTTCATAATCATTCCCTACAAGTACATAAGGAATCTTGATCTTTTATGTGACCGCGAACTTAAATTTTAACTTCATATCAATAAAATAATCCATAATACCGATTAGGCATAAGTTTTTGTATAAAGATGGTCTAAAGAATTTTCTAACCAATCCTTTCTTGGAAGTTCTTTGATTGTATACCCTTATCGTTACCGTATATCATTAGGAATCAGAACACTCGTTAAAATAGTTTTTGAATGTTCAGCGTTTTTAGTTTTCAACGGATTTAAATAAATAAATTGGGTGGCGCAACAGTCCTTTTTGAGAACTAGGGCCTAGTGACTTACAACTCTCAACCATTTCTGTTTGCGAGTATTGTTGTCAGGGATGGAGGGGACCTACAGTTTTAAGCCGAATCCGAACGGATAATTTGAGAAAGCACTTTTCATGACAAGAATTACTCTTGGAGAATTTGTCAGTTCCTCGCAAGAGGCAGTACCCGTGAAAAAAAACTTTAGATGGCATAGACAGGGATCGAACCCAAGACCTCTGGCATGACAGTCCAACGCACTTTTTTTTTTTTTTTTTTTCAATTCATTTTTATTAATTCAATCTTAAATCTATCTTAAAGCTAGACAAAAATTCATAAAACTAGCCTAATTAACCATAACTTACAACTAACTTACTGGTCCCATACGGACACTCTAAGTTAAACAATAATACTTAATGCTAATGCCTTTCGGCCCTAAGATCTATTTTAACTTCAATTCAATTTTATTTATTTTTGTATTCATTAGAAAATTTAAAAAAACTAATGTCAATATCCTTTTTTATTTTTACTTAAAAACTACTTAAAATAAGGTCCTTAATATAAAACTTAAAGCTAACTAAAACTACCTATTCTACCTATAACCTACTTAAAACTAGAACAACCACAGCAGCAAATCTAACTATCTAACGTTTTTTGTTTTTCATATTTTGTCTTTTTTTTTTTATTTTTTTTTTTATTATTCCATGTTTTTTTATTTATTTGTATTTGTTTGTATTTTTTGTATTATTTTTTTTTTTGTATTTTTTTTTTTGTTTGTTTTTTTTTTTTTGTGCCACCATGCCTATTCTACTTAAAACTAAACCCTAAAACTATAAAACAAGTATGTAAGCCGGCCAAGGCTTAAAACCCCATCCCGACTACTCACTATCAAGTGCCGATTGAAGCCACCAAAACTGGTTCTCCTGCTTCACCCTATCAGTTCGGTCCCGTTCGGACACAGCCCTACTGAACCGAAGGAGCTCTGCTCCGCCTTGTGCCATGACGTCCCGATTGTACAGGAGTCGCCTATCCACGGTTCGTCGTCTGACGTGGTAGATTAACGGAACTGCCAATCTATCCTGTATCAGACCGCATCTATCTAAAAAGAGGAATGCCTCTGGTGGAATGAAGCCGCTCAAGCGTGCACTTTCAAAATATTCGTCGTTCGGGTAGAACGCCCCGAAAATTAAATTGTTGGTCGAAGACATAGCTCTTGCAATGTGACCTCGAACGAGTTTTATCACGAAATTGTCAATTCTGTTGATTCGAGCCCCGTTGTATAGGACCTCGTTGGAATAGTAGTGCACGTAAGAAGATTCGGCTGTTCGATATAAGCCGGTACAGCGTCGTAAACACTGCCGCTCGAACACCCGAAACTTCTCCATCTGGGAAGGGGCAACGTTGAACCACACAGGACAACCATAAACGATCATCAGCCGTATGAGGGCCATGTAGCAAATTACCTTCACTCTGGGGTCAAGCCGACTGCTAAAAAAACAGCCGTTTCGTCAGAGCGAAGGCTCCTCTGGCCCTGGTCAGAGCAGCATTTATATGTCTATCGAAATATAAATACTGATCTAACCAGATACCGAGGTACTTCACTACACTTTTGCTCGCTAATTGCTGCCCGTGAAGATCAACGATTACCATCTTGCGCCAATTCTTGCACGTATCCCTCGTGGCCCTAGCCAACGGAGTCCGGAACAGAATTGTCTCCGACTTCTGGACATTTATTTTCAGTTTCCAGTCGTCACAATATCGCTGAATCTTGTCGAAATCACGCTGCAAGAGAATTCTAATAACCTCAACCTTTCGGGCCGTTCTGTACGCAATAAGATCGTCGGCGTACGCAATTGCCTTTGTAAGACTACCTATCAGATCGCTGGTGTAAATGCTGAAGAGAATCGGCGAATTCACCGCTCCCTGTTGAAGACCATTTTTAATTAAGAATGTTGTGGTAGAAGTTACATTGCCACTTTTGACAACAAACTTTCTACCGTTAAGCATATCATAAAGTATATACAACAATGGCTTGCTTATGCACTAACCATCATGCCACGGGTACTACGGATCAACGGATTTAATATAACAAATAAATAAAAATTGATTTTGAAATTCTGGTTGTGCTGATGACGTGGAAATCCAGAAAACTTTAGAAGTTGGAAATCTTCGACAAATATACGACAGAAATAAATATTTATGTATATTCATTTGATGACATATCTTTTGACAAATCATTACGGTTAACAAACATAAAAGGTGTTATGTCTTTTCGGCCAAAAACATATCGCCCACTTTGTTGTTGTACGCTTTGGCCAATATTACCGAACTTTTGGGCGTTAAAACTTTTTTGGGTCTTTTGACATTCCAAAAAAGAAGTGTTCGGTATTATTGCCCAATAAAATATACGCCAAATTATTAAAAATGTTATTTCGCCGAAAAATGGTTCCATTACCCAAAAACGGTTTAAAAAAAAATGCCACAAAGCCCAAAGTCAATGTCATGACAGGTAACAATTTGGGCGTTGAGACATTCGCTTTGTTTTTTTTTTTAACTTTTTCAGTTTTGTGACCAATTTTTAGCTTTATGACGTTTCAAGATTTGGAAGTTATAGTTTTGAGCGAAAAGAACTTACATTAAATTTGGTGTGTTTAGAAAAACATCCATCGCTCATATCAATCAAATTTTCTTTGCAACTGAAAACCAACCTTTCAAAATATGGCTGACTTTGAAGGAATGCATGTCTTGACAGTTTCAACGATAGTTCTCAAAGTTTTAAAAGCTATGTTCAGACTTAAAAATGACTTTATAAAATTTCAGGAATCCTTTCTGATAAAGTTAAAATTCAGTCTCGTGGTTAGTGTCATGTATTTTGTTATATTGTTTACAAAAGTTGTTCGAAACCAAAAAAGTTCTTTCTGTGTAAACTACTAAGCGATTTTCAATGCTGAAATGATTTTCATCAATGTGGCAGGAAGATGGCCTAATAGATCAAGTCATTAGTCAAGAATTTTTCATTCGATGAGAAGTGAGGCTCTTTTGTTTATTCAGACATTTTCTTTTATTTTATAAAAAAAATACAAAACAATAAAACACTTTCACAGTTTTAAAATTTGAAGTTTTATTTAAGATTTCAAAATTTTGAAATATTAATACTTCAACGAGAACTTAGATGCATAATAAATCTGTTATATTTCCTAAGTAGGGCTGACAACGAAAACAAAGACGTACCAAAATTTGTCGAAAGTCTCGTCAGTCTTTTAGAATTTTATATTCTTCTTTAAGATAGAAGAAGATACTGTATGTATAATTTCAAAGTAATGTGACTTAGATATTAAATAGTTGTATGACACGAATCAGCAAACAGGCCTAGATCTAGCCCCTTCTATTTCCTAACAAACCACCCCTCCTAAGGGCGTAATGAACCACTGACTGTGTGTTGGTCAAATTGAATCAAAACTCAGGTGATTTCAATATCAGCACGAACAACCTCAAACTCCCTTTGTCCCAAACCCACTCATAGCTGAATAAATGGTTGCTAAGCCAAGACTGAAATTAAACCAGAAACTTTTTTAAGTCGTTTTTCATCTTCCAAAAGTATAAGTTTGTTTTTAAGTTTTTCTGTCTTTTTTAAATAATTTCTATAAAAAAAGAACTAGTAACAAGCAGTATCATTCCCAAGTAAATTTATGTTAATGCCTACGCATCACATTTTTTCTGCTATAGGACGGAACATTTTTTCCTGGCAATATAGAAATTCCTAGAATGATTTTCCAATAATCTATGGAAAGCTTTATATTTTCAACTTCAAAGTTCTAGTTGGTTTTTAATCCATCTACAATTCCATTGAACTTAATTCTTCTCTCTTGGTTTTTATCCTTTTTGTTTTTACTAAATGAAAACCTTAAAGCAACTAGTGGTATTATAGTGATAGTTTCTTGTTTGTTCATAGGAAACAAATACATAGTTTATTTAATGAAACTCAACAATTAAATTTCTTTGATAGCTGAGGCGATGTTGTTGATGTTTTGCCTTTGCAAAAAACCTAAATCCGACACGTAGAGTAGTTAAAACAATATAAAACTTTTATTACCATTGCGTGCTTAGGAGAAAACTGCAAATGGTTATTTTGAACCTTCCTCAAACTCATTCGCAGAAATTACATTCCGTGTTGTTTTACATTTGATGATTAACGTGAATGCAAATAAAATTGTGTGGTATTATATTTTGAAACAACAAAAAATTGAAAAAAATTAAATATTTACTTCCTCAAGGAGGTTTAACTCGGTAAGGTAGGTTATAGGTTAGGTACTTTACCTACATACATATGTATATTGTATATGTAAATGAAAATAAAGTTCAGTTGGTACCTGCACACATACATACATTAAAAAGAATTTTGCACTTGTTTTAATTGTTGTAACGTGTGTGTGATGATGATGATGATGATGTTTTATTTGCATGTGCAGACACATAATAATAAATTGTTTTACAAACACCATCATAACCAAAACCATCATTATGATTTGTTGATGTGTGTGTTGCGTGAAGTTAAAATAGTTTTTTTGAATTATTTTTGTACATTCGCAGATGCTTGTATAATTTGAAAAACGTGTACAGACACACTGTTAAAAATGTTGGGGTACTTTTACAATTACTATTAAAATTTAGTGACAACAAATATTGAAATTTTATATATGAATTAAATACTAATATTTATTAAGATTTGAATGCACCTGTGCAAAATTTAAATACTTTCTGCGTAGGAAAACTGCTGTTTTAAAATATCCTGGTATTGAAAACTACCGGGTTATCCGTTTCGAGGTTTTAAAAGTAGAGGACTGGAATTCGACATCTGTCAAACTAAGTTGTTCAACCAAATAAATTTTTTTTGTTCAGTTAAAAGTCTGACATTTGCGAAAATGGATAGCTTAACTATCGCACTACGCATACAAATTGTTAAAACCTACTACAAAAATGGTGATTCCGTGCACCGTACACACCGTGCTTTAAGAGGAGATTATGGTTTACATAATCATCCAACTACGCAAGCCATTGGCATAATTCTGAAGAGGATTGGTCACAGATATTGTAAGGCTTGTGCATCATCGTTTTGCTCGTACCACTCAAAATATCGCTGCTGTAAGTGAAAGTGTTGCCGAAGACCCGAATGTGTCGATTCCTCATCGTTCTCAAGAATTAGGAGTAGGACTGTCTTACGGCACATTATGGTGTATTTGGCATTTGGATCTACACTTACATCCATATAAAGTCCAGCTCACACAACAACTGCAGCGAGCTGACCATTCACATCGTTCGTCGTAGATACGTCGAATGGGTGCTTGAACAACAGGCGGTGGACGGCGATTTTTCGAACAAAATTTTCTTCAGCGACGAAGCACATTTCTCACTCGGTGAGTATGTTAATAAACAAAATTGTCGTATTTGAGGTTCTGAGAATTCTCAAGTTATTGAAGAGAGGCCATTGCATCCACAAAAAGTCACTGTTTGGTGAGTTCTGGGTCTGAAGGTATGATTGGACCTTACTTCTTCCAAAACAACGATGCGACGACTGTCCCCGTAAATTCGGAACGTTATGGTCATTATGATAACCGACTTTTGTTTGCCTGCTATTGAAGAAAACGACTTGAAGAATATGTGGTTTCAACAGGTCGGTGCCACATGCCACATAATTCGAGTGAATATGGCTTTATTGCAAGAAAAATTTCCTGGTCGCGTAATTTCTCGTCGTGGCCACTAAGATCATGCGATTTGAAAATGCTGGCCTTTTTTTATGGGGATACGCGAAAAACCGTATTTATGCAGTTAAACATTTAACTCTTGAGCATTTTAAAAACCAAGATACCGCCCTATGTGTGTCAAAAAGTGGCCGAAAATTACCTCAAAAGAATCGATGCTTGCAACAATTCGTGTGGTGGTCATTTAAATGATGTAGTATTTTACACATAATTTCAACGTTTAAACTTTATAAAAAAAAGGAATGTAATGAACAAAATATATTTATTATGTGTTTTATTTACGTTTACTTTTGAAGAATGTTAATTGTTGATAGTTGATAGTATAGTAAAAACTTCATTAACAGAAATCATATTGATGCATTATTATCTTGCTACAAAATAAATATTGGAAATTACTAAAAAACGTAATTAAAGAACTTTATTGTTATGTTGTGTTGATTTCAATTAAATAAGCATCCGCTGACATAATTTTTGTTTTTCTATTTTCGTTTCACTTTTTGTTTGTTTTTATTAAATTTTTTGTTTTAGAGTTTTTAGTTTAAAATCTTAAAAACATACAAATTAATGCATAGTCGTATGATCACATTACCTCTAGGAATGAGAATTTCTTACTTATTGCTACAAAAACAGGTTATTGAAGTTAAAACAGACATACAGTTCCTAAAACCTAAGAATAATTCACATATCGATTTGGTAATGAAGATATCGTTTCGTAATATTAATAAGGAAGAAAAGGTCCCCAAAAATCCTACCTTAGCGTAAAAGTTTATTAAGATTTTCTCTCAAATTTCTGAAAATAATTAATTAGTGCCTAAAAAATTCAAAGACTAAAATCTTAACGTTAAATGAGCTTTAATAAAAAAAGTAAAAGAAAAAAGTACGTATACGCCTCAGTATACCATACTAACTATTTTCCTTGTATAAAGTGACCTTGATCGTCATGAGAAATTTAAGCAGATCCCTAAACCCTAGAACCCAACCCATATTTGGAGTAAACTTTTCTTACCCTAGGTCCCTAGACACTCTGTGTTTTATTTTAAGGCATATTATTATTTATTAAAATAAGAGTTTTCACATCTTTAATAAAGGGTTTATCAATTGGCGCGGGTAGGTGGCGCCCGGTGGCGGCCATTTTCTTTTTGTGACACCTGTGAAATCTTTTGTTTATTATTCAGTTGTTTATACCTAATCATCATGGCAAGTAACACGATTCAACAGCACGTTCAAATGATAAAACTTTATTATCAAAATAAGTGTTCAAATTTGAGACGACCGGTTCAGTAAACAATCAGTCAACATCTGCACGTTCAAGGAACGCAGGATCGGCCGAGAACATCGCCGTCGAGAACATCCAATTAACCCAAGATCTCAATGTTCATGACCATAGACAACGCCGTTTGTTCGCTGTCTGGGTTTCGAATCGTTTGGAAGAGGACGCCAATTTTGGCCGAAAAATCATCTTTAGTGACGAGGCGAGGATGAACGGCTGTGTTAACAACAAAATTGCCGTATATGGGACGACACTAACCCAAGCGAGGGTTAGGTTAGGTTAAAGTGGCTGTTGGTTTGGGACGTCCAACACACTTAGACCAAAGTATGGTCCGTTGTGATACCACATGGATCAGTTAATCAGCTTAACTCGTTGAACCAATTGGAGCTTCGAATGAAGCGTAGGAGACAAGTAATGTTTGAATTTCTTAGATCACTATTATCGTTAAAGTAGTAGTCTCCAAGGTGGATCCTACGTCTTTGTGATAAGGCAGAGCATGTGCACAGAAGATGAGAGATTGTCTCCTCTTCTTTCTCGTCCATGCAACTCCTACAAAAATCATTTGCAGGGGCTCCAAGTCGAATAGCATGCCTTCCTATTAAGCAGTGCCCAGTCAGGACACCTATAACGTAGCTAATGTGCAATCTACTCAGAGAGATTAATTGTTTTGAGCGCCTGGCGCTAAGATTAGGCCAAATTCGTTTAGTCGCTACACAGGTGGTGGTGTTATTCCACCTGAAGTTTGTTTTCTCTATGGTATCTTGCTTTAGCATGAGTTTACATGTAGCTAAGGGGATACCTATGCTAGCATTGTGAGCCAGCAGAGGTAAAGTTGTTCCGCTTTTTGCAAGTTCGTCAGCTTTGCAATTTCCTGGAATGTCTCTATGGCCCGGCACCCAGAAAAGGTGAATGTTGAACTGTGTAGCCATCTCCGTAAGAGATGATCGACAATTTAGGGCTGTTAGTGAATTTGTAGAGACAGAGTCTAAGGATTTTAACGCAGCTTGGCTATCCGAGAAGATGCGTATATCATTAGTTGATATAACGTTTTCTCTAAGCCAGGATAGGACTTCTTTTATAGCCAGGATTTCAGCTTGGAACACGCTACAATGATCGGGTAAACGAAAGGAGAGACTTAAGTTAAGTCTATCTGAGTATACGCCTCCACCAACCCCATCCTCCGTTTTTGATCCGTCTGTACAAAAGTTTATAGGACCATCGTTCAAAAATGATGTATTCTCACAAGAAGACCTGGGAGGTATAGTCACTTTGAAGCTATAGTTATTAAAATGAGGATGGGGTATGGTGTAGTCAATATTACTGTTTATAGTTCTGAACGAGTTCAAAATAGTGGTGTGGCCAATTCCATTATTGATCCACAGAGAGGAGGCCTGAAGCCGTATGGCAGTATTAGCGGCCGTTTGCTTGCTGAAAAAGTCCAGCGGTATTAGATGGAACAGAACATCTAGTGAAGCGGAGGGGGTGGAGCGAAGTGCTCCTCCCATACACAGGCAGGCTGTTCGTTGGATTTTGCTGAGTTTATCGCGATTTGTCGCTGTTTCTAGCGCCGTCCACCATACCACTACTCCATAAGTAAGGATCGGTCTTATGACCGAGATGTATAGCCAGTGTGTAATGCGGGGCTGTAGGCCCCATTTATTACCAATGGCCTTTTTACAGGAGAACAGGGCTACTGTGGCCTTGTTTATTCTCTCTTGAATATTAGGTTTCCAACTTAATTTCTTATCTAAAATGAGACCCAAGTATTTTGCTTGATCAGAGAATTTAAGTGGTACACCGTTTATGAGGGGAGGGTCAATGTGTGGGACTTTGTATTTTCTTGTGAAGAGGACAAGGTCGGTTTTTTGTGGGTTAACGCCTAGTCCACACCGATAAGCCAATGTGGTGAGCTTATTTAAAGCGTTTTGTAAGAGTTCTTTTAGTATATTGGGATGTTTACCCGTTACTGCAATAGCAACATCGTCCGCATAGGCAAACACTCTGTATCCCTCTCTTTCTAGAGTAGTTAGTAATTCATTTATTACTAAATTCCAGAGGAGAGGGGATAGAACACCACCTTGTGGCGTACTTCTGCTGACACCCCTTTGTGTTGAATTGATAATCCTGCTTATCAGCATCTGATTAATCAATTCGCTGATCGACTTATCTACCTTCAGAGATGTCAATACACGTGCAATTGCAGATGTGTCGACATTGTTAAATGCACCTTCTATGTCTAAGAAGGCAACTAAGGTGTACTCTTTATGATGGAGGGAATATTCGATTGTACGTACTATACTGTGTAGAGCCGTTTCAACTGATTTCCCTTTGTTGTAGGCATGTTGAGCCTTTGAAAGGAGGGACTTATCAATACTTGCCCTTAAGTGAATATCGATCAATCGCTCAAAAGTTTTGAGAAGGAATGATGATAAGCTGATAGGTCTTAGGTCTTTAGGGTTTACGTGACTGAATTTTCCAGCTTTTGGAATAAAAACAACTTTAACTTGTCTCCAAGACATCGGGATGTATGCCAAATTAAGGCAACCTTTGAAGATGTTTTCTAGGATGGGTATTAGAAAACTTGCATTTTCTTGCAGTTCGGCTGGAATTACACCATCCGGACCAGCAGATTTATATGGTTTAAAGCTGTTAATAGCCCATTTGAGTTTTTTCCTAGTGACTAGACCTTGTGGGGGTTGTAAAGTATTGTCACCATTATTAAGTGCAATGTTATTAATAATATTAGAGCTACCAGGAAAGTGGACGTCTAGTAGCAAGTTGAGCGATTCTTCGCTTGAATTGGTCCAGAGGCGTTTTCCAAGCAGCTTGGCATGATTGGATTTTTGGAGAGGATTTTGCGCAGCCTGGATGCTTCGGAGCAATCTTCCACGTTGCTGCAGAAGTTTATCCAGGATGATCGCTTGGTTTTCCTCAGTTCTTTTTTATATATCTTCAGTGACTCTATATATGAATCCCAGTCAGACATGACTCTAGAATCTTTCGCTCTGTTAAAGAGTTTTCTGCTCTTTTCGAAGTGGATCCAGCCCTGAGTTCCACCAGTGTGGCTTCTTTTTACCTCTTACTTGTATAAGAGGGCATGCAGTATCTAGAGCTTTGTTTAGGGCTAATGTTAGATTATTGACTTTGTCGTCAAGGTCTTCAAAGTTGGAGGGAGTATTAAAGAGTTCAGGTTTTACTAAACTATTTAACGTTCTCTTATATTTTGGCCAATTTGTTCTTTTTAGATTTCGAAAGATCGGTTGGCAAGGTGGTTCATTTAAAAAGTCAAACTGGATGTATCTATGATCAGAAAAGGAGTGATCTTTAGATACCTTCCAGTTCAAAATATTATTATTAATGAATTCGGAGACAAGAGTTATATCTAAAGCGAGGGTTACGAGGTGATAATGCATCCTCAAAAAGTTACCGTTTGGTGTGGACTTCGGGCCGACGGCGGCGGCGTAGTTGGTCCGTACTGTTTTGAAAACGACGTTAGTGATGCGGTCTAATTAATTTTGTATGGCCCAAATTGAACCATATGGACCTAGACAACATGTGGTTCCAGCAAGACGGTGCTACGTGCCACATAGCAAACGCTACGATTGCCATTTTGCATGAACGATTTGAGGGTAAGGTTATCTCTTGCAGGGGTGATGTGAATTGGCCTCCAAGGTCATGCGCATTGACCCCGCTAGACTTTTTCCTATGGGGTTTCTTGAAGTCACATGGTCTATGCAAATAAACCACAATCGACCGATGACCTTAAGGTGAACATAACATAAGCCATCGCTCAAATTCAGCCGGATCTATGCGGAAGAGTCATTGAAAATTGGACCACTCGGATCTGTGCCACCGTAAGAAGCCGAGGTGGGCATTTGAATGATGTCATATTCCAGACATAATGACATAAAAAAAAAAAAATGTTGTTAATACCTCACACAGAGCTTGTTTTATTCCATTCCAACATCTACCCGCTCTTATTGAAAAACCCTTTATTTGGTTTATTTGGAGTTAGGCCTTTTCACTCATCTTAACGCACAAAAATTAGTTATAAAGCTCAAACAGTTAAAAAATCACCAAAAAAACCCAAAGCGAATGTTGTAACACCCAAATAAATTTTAAATAACTGAACGCCCAAACTGTTAGTTGCCATTTTGCTTAAAAGAATTTTTAATTTTTAATTTTGGTCTTATGACATAGGAGTTGGGCTTTGGGACGGGTTGGGTTCAAAATACTGTATTGATCATAATACTGTCTTTAAAATACTGTATCTTAAAATTCTGTATTTCAAAATGCTGGTAATGAGGCTGAAAAATAAAAATCGTTTTCATAATATAAAAAAGTGCTTAATGTATGAAAAGAAGGTATTGGGGGCTTGCATTTAAAGAAACTTTGCATACACACAAACTCGCACCTACCCCAAATCCTACAGTGAACCCAAGTTGTTCTTTAACTGTCTATATGCACTGTGACCAAGCAAACCTTTCCGTTTTATTTCACTTTGAAAATTGGCCCTTCTTCGCATTTCAAAATTGAAATAAAGTTAAGCATATTTTGTTACACTTTCTTGACGTTCCGAGTTTTTGGGCGATATATAAAACTCGAAGTGTCAAAGTGCCCAAAATAAATAAAAATTTTGTCAGAATGTCCAAATGTTTAAACACATGACATCTTTTAGGTCATATGTCAATAAGCAATTTGGGAGTTACGATATTTTAAAATTTATCTGGGCAATATGACATTGATTTTGGGTTTTGTGGCATTTTCTTCTCAAAAAATCTTTTGGGCGATATGACATTGTAATATTTTGGCGTTATTTTACTGGCCACTAACGCTCAAAGATTCGATAATACTACCCAAATCGTACAATAACAAAATGTTAATAAAATTGTTTTGGGAGCTGAGATTTTTAATTTTGGCGATGTGGTTTTGGGCGAAAAGACCTGATACCATTTTATTTACTTTTATTAAAGTTCAAATAGAATAACACAAAACTATTATTAAAACCTCTAAATAACGAATTTAGAACACATTTTTATTCGATGGCCTTCGCAAATGTTATTAATCAAATAAAAGCACAGGGTGATACAAAAAAATATGTATAGATATATTTTTGACCAAAAGAATTAAAACAAAAAAAAAATAACATAAAAACGATGAACTTAGAGAAATAATGCTTTCTGATAGTGAAATAACAAAACTACATTTATTACTTAAAGCGTTTTAGATGGGAGCGGGTCGAAATGCTGTTTTTTAAAATACTGTATGGTCAAAATTCTGTATGATACTGTACGATACTGTATGGTCATAATACTGTATGGTTAATATTCTGTATTTCAAAATACTGTATATTTAAAATACTATGTCTCAAAATGCTGTATTGTCAAAATACTGTATCTCAAAATACTGTATAATAAATTAGGTGGCGCAACAGTCCATAGAGAACCTGTGTGCGAGTAATGTTGTCAGAAATGGAGTGGACCTACAGTTTGAAGCCGAATCTGAACGGTTAATTTGAGAAAGCATTTTTCATGACAAGAATTACTCTTGGAGAATTTGTCAATTCCTCGCAAGAGGCAGTCCCCGTGAAAAAACTTTAGATGGCATAGGCAGGGATCGAACCCAAGACCTCTGGCATGACAGTCCAACGCACTAACCATCATGCCACGGGTACTACTATTTTATTTATTTATTTTATTTATTTATTTATTCATTCATCAATTAGAGATTATAATAACTCTTACAGACTATCGAAATACAAAATTTGTCTTAATAAAATTTTAGTTAATTAACCAGAAAGAATAGGCTGAGCATATTTTTAAATGTATCCCTACTCAAATGAAAATTAAAATCAATAAATTCAGATATTTGGTTGATTTCTCTGACACAGCGAGATATTGGCTCGTTAACAGCATAATTTACTCTATGAAGTACCTCATGGAATAAATAACGATTTCTAAGCACTCGAGTTGGAGCATGCAAATTTATAAGAGACAATAAAAACGGACAGTCAATATGATAGGATAAAATATCTTTAATAAACATTATAGAATATATTTTGCGGCGGTTTTCTAAGGTCTGAATGCCAAGAAGTTGACGTCGAGTATTATAAGGTGGCATAACATCAGCGTTCCATCTAAGTTTATAAATAACTATTCTTGTAAATTTTCTTTGAATTTTTTCAATTCTAACAGAATGAGTTTTGTAAAACGGATTCCATACCACACAGCAGTACTCGAGAACTGATCTAACATAAGCAATGTAAAGCGTTTTTAAGGTATAGGGATCAGTTAGACCTTTAGAGTTGCGGAAAACAAAACCAAGCATAGAGTTGGCCTTATTAACTATGAATTCTAAATGATTAGCGAAGTTAAATTTAGAGTCAAAAATGACTCCTAGATCTTTTTTGGTTGAAACTCTATCGAGAACTTTGTTCTCAATATGATAATCATATACAAAAGGAGACGAGCGGCGGGAAAATGAAAAACATTGACATTTAGAGATGTTGAGGTTTAATTTGTTGATTTTACACCAAGTTGATAAGCTTTGAAGATCTTCTTGAAGAAGCACACAATCAACTGGATCCTTAATGCATCTCAGAAATTTGAGATCATCGGCAAACATCAAGGAAAAGGAATTTAAGAGAAAATCAGGTAGATCATTTATGAATATAAGAAACAAAAGTGGTCCAAGATGGCTACCTTGGGGAACACCCGAGGAAACATCTATTGGACTTGAGACGATCGAATCAATACGGACATATTGAATGCGTCCTGTAAGATATGAACGCAACCAATTTAACAAGTTAGAATGTATACCTAGTTTTTCCAGTTATGAATCAAAATTTGATGGTGAACTCTGTCAAATGCTTTAGCAAAATCCGTATATATGACATCGACTTGATATCCTTTTTTTAAATTATTTAAAACCAAGTTGGAGAAAATTGTAAGATTTGTAGAAGTAGATCTCCCGGATACAAATCCGTGTTGAAATGGTGATATAGTCTCTTTTAATAAAAACGAAAGCTTATCGCAAACAATTTTTTCAAAAAGCTTTGGTATTGCGGATAACTTGCAAATCGGGCGATAGTTGGAAATGTCCTGTTTTGGACCACTTTTATGGATAGGAGTTATGAAAGATGTTTTCCATTCGGAAAGAAATACACCTTTCTCGAGTGACCTGTTAAAAATAAAACATAGTATTCGAGACAGGGAAGCAGCACAATTCTTTAAAATAATGGGAGGAATTTCGTCAGGACCGGCATTCTTATCGTCATTCATGCTCGATAAAACTTTCTCAACCTCAGTTTTGTTAAAACTTAACTGACCAATGTTAACCGTATTATTAGATGGTGGCAAAGAGAAAGCATTATTGTTATTTGAAACTAAATAATTTGATTTGAAAAATTTGGCAAAATTATTGCAAATGTTAGGTAGGTCAGTGTAGGTATATCCCAAATACTCCATACACTTTGGAATTCCATTATTATTTTTTTTATTTTTAATAAAAGTCCAAAAATACTTGCTATTTTTTTTTAATTTAGATTCTATTGAACAAATATAGTTTTTATAAAGAAATTTATTTAACAAGTTAAAGCTCTTTTCAAGAGCAATGTATTCAACTTTCAAATTGGAATCAGACGAAGAAACACGCAACAGTTTATAAACTTTGTTTATGCTTACTTGAGATTTTTCGAGCTTCTATCACTTGTTAATAACGAAATGATATCGTTAATGTATGCGCCAATTTGTCTTGATATGGGGAATCCTAAATTTAAAAAATACCCCAAAGTTTTTAACCGTGCAGACAAAGTATGATGAGATAAAAGTACATTTTTCCAAAGATATGGTTGTTTTGTTTGTTTTAGGAACATTCATTTCAAAGAACTCTCCTTTTGATTCATAAAGCAAACAAAAGAACAAACAACAAAAACACAATTATTTGGATAACGTTACATTAGTATCCTTTTTCCAGGATGAGCTTAATATAGAAAAATTCAAAAAAAAAAATAATTATAACAAAGGAAAGAAAGCTCTTTTCACATACATACATAAATCAAAATTTTTTTAGGTCTCAGTTTCTAAATTTCAATTAAAAGGCATATTCTCATTATTCTAAAGAAATAACAAATGAAAACAAAATATTATTTAAGTATGTATAAGTATATGTATCTATTTAAAAATGGGATTATCTTTTATGTTTGTCTTACATTTAACAAACAAAATATATATACATACATATATGTAAGTAATCACAATCACGTTTCACATTAAGGAGCATGCGAAAAACTGGTTACAGAAAAATTCAACTATTTCGTGACGACCTGCAATTTGTCATTAATTTTTAAGTATACCATTCCAACCTCAACAACTAAGTACAAATTGTAAAATCACAAGTTTTTACACCTGCATTCAACTTAGGGGATAAGGAAGGTTATGGTAGCTGTGGAGGTAGGTAAAGCTTATTCTACTATTTGAAGTAGCTGTGGAAATTTTTTTGTTTCACTTTTTTTAATTGCAAAAATCGCACCTCCTTTATATTTAATGGCAATGGCACTTAACATAATTGGTATTTGAATTTACCGTCGACGAACGTCGCATCGTCGTCTTCGTCGTTTTTCGCAAGGTATTATTGTGCACTGAAAATTCTCTAATCTATGAACGTTGGGCAATTCACATGAAAAAATTACTTTAAGGATTTTTTTAATTGGAGACCTAAAAGTTTGTATTTGAAAATACTTTGGTACAAAAATGTTTTCGTGACTTTTGACCCCATCATGCTTCAGAAATTTGATGCTGTTAGAATTATAGATGACAGTACCTTTGAACCTATTCATTTTTTCAGAAACTACTTATTTATTTAAGGTCTATTTCACCCAGACTGTTAAGCGAGGGCAATATCCTTTGCATACTCCATAATACTCGTAGGTAGGTATTAAGGTATATGATCGTCCCATGCCTATGCTTATCTCCAAGTCTCATCGTCATCATTCCTTTGCCTCGAACCTAATGACATATTCATTTGGTATTCATTTGCTCTGTAAGGAGCGCTTATTTTGTGCTTACATCATGTTCCTTCATATATCTCCGAAGTAATCTCTTCTTTGCCAATTGCGAGGGTATAAGGAGACACTCACACTACGTATAATTATATTAATATTTTAAAATGCAACCATCCACTTTTGGCTTATAACAACATTATGATGGCAGAGAATACAGTAACTAACGAGATTTTCACTCACATAAAGGAAGGTTTAGGTACATGACATTGTATCCTTGGGCTGTCTAAGACCATACCTTCCCTTTGTACATACATATATAGCGGATGTATTTTTGAGTAAAGTGTTGTGTAGATTTTAAGAGTCAATTTTTAATATTTTTTTGTTTTTCTTTTTCATATTAGTATAAAGGAGGAAAAATTGTCACAAGAGATGATAACACAAGCCATAAGAGGTAGAGACACATCAAAAGCATTTTCTTGTAAATATAGAAATGCGAAAACGTAATAAACAGCAACTGGTAGCAAGTTTCCACTATGATGGCACATAACATGCATACCTAACCTATGCAGACAACACAACTACCGCATTTACCTATCCAATCCACTTCCACATCTACTCTGCCTGAAGTTCAGAAGCTTTCTTTTTCAAGTACCCAAATGAAAAGATACATATTTCTTTTAATTTTTTTGTTTTGTTTTCTTCTTTCAAGAGGAAAGATTACGCTATGAGCGTTTAATAACATTGTGGAAAAGTCAAGAGATTGCAGAGAAGAGATGCAGCCATAAGAAGATTTTGTGTCTTTATTAACAGGAAGAAAATTTTAATTCAATTTAAAATTGATGAAGAAGACAACAACAAGTTTTTCAGTACAGGTGTATATGATATGGTTTATAGTTGATGGTGCTTAAGGAGTTGCCGTTCTCAAAAAGTGGTTTCTTTTTTGTTTTGATTCATTTTAATTATGTCGTATATAAGCTTAAATTCTTGTATGCCATTCACCTGTACTGTACACATACCATAGCTATACATGTCTTATCTACACATTGAAAATAAAAGTTAATCCTCTCTGTTATCATTTTTTTGAGAGGTCCTGGAAAAAGAGAAAACCGTGAAAGAAATTAAACTTTAAAATAAAGCACCGGAAAGTAATTCCGCGGAGCGAATAGCAATTCAAAAATATACCTATGAACTCTTAAGTCACTATTTTAAATGGTATGGTTGTCGATTCGAACAGGAAATAATTTAAATAATTGGTAACCTAAAGCACTTTTCTTTCAATTCATAAGTTGTTATGTTGTCCCATATGTCACTCCTTGAATTTATTTTGAGGAGTGTGGTCAGAAGTTTTGTTTTTCTTTTATATTGATAAATCCATGGTTTAAATGTTTTCCCTTATCGATCAAATTATAGTGACGCATGCATTTCATGTGTTACGGTTTTCTAAGTAAGAGCAGATATTCTCAATACTTACGACAGGCAACGTCGCGTTGTTAAATTGGCTGTTTCGACTGACTTCGCCAATTCTGTCACTTCAATATTTTAAAACTTTGTTAATGGTTTTGGGCAGTAGCTCCCGGTTTTATCGGTCATACACTACAGTACACTACTACAGCAGTGTGAATTCAGAACCCCGAACTCTAAATTTTTTAACCGGGTATGTCAAATTCGTATGTAATGGGTTATACATTATACGATTTCAAAATTATAGGACTGGAATTCGACATCTGTCAAACTTAGTTGTTTAACCAATTTTATTTTTTTTTTGCAGTTGAAAGTCAGACATTTACGAAAATGGATCGCTTAACTATCCCACTACTCATAAAAATTGTTCAAACCTGCTACAAAAATGGTGATTCTGCCACAGCTACATATTGTGCTTTAAAAGAAGATTATGGGAATACATAATCGTCAAACTATGCAAGCAATTGGCTAAATTGCGAAGAAATTTGAAGAGGATTGGTTACAGATTTTATAAGGCCTGTGCATCATCGTTTTGCTTGTACCACTGACCATTCACAACGTCGTAGATACGTCGAATAAGTGCTTGAAGAACAAGCGGTGGACGGCGATATTTCGAACAAAATTTTCTTCAGCGCCGAAGAACATTCTCACTCGGTGGGTATGTTAATAAACAAATTGTCGTATTTGGGGTTCTGAGAATTCTCAAGTAATTAAAGAGAGGAGGAGAGATGATCCACAAAAAGTAGCTATTCCGTTTTTTTTTTTTTTTTTTTTTTAATAACAAGAACACACTCAAGGGGATATTACTACCCTTATTATGCATACACAGTGTGAGCACTAGGAAGAGGAGAGAGGGTTTGAAAGGCGAAGTCGGTGCACATTGGTTTTGAATTCCTGAATATTGCAATGGCTGGGAAAGACAGAGTGTGGCAAGGCATTCCACATTCGCGTAGAACTCCTAAAGAACGAATCTCTGTATTTGAAAGTACGGCCGAAGTTGGACTCGAGGGTATACTGATGAGCATTCCTAGAAGCGCGAGTATTACGGTTGAACTATTTAAGGGGACGATTGCACCTGGCTATTTCTCTAGCCTTATAATAAGCTTATAATAATAATATCTCTAGAGCATAAACCGTTAAAATAACGGTAAAAAAAGGTCAGACAAGAAACCTTACGACGATGTTCAAGCGAAGTAAATGAACTTATGATGATATTATCATCTATCAACCTAAATGTTCTATGTTCAATACTATCCAAGGAGCTTAAGTAAGTTGCAGGAGCACCAGCCCAGAGATGGGAGTTATACTCAATTTTTGGACGTATATACATAAGTCTTGTAGAAAACAGCCAGATCAGAAGGGGTGAAATATTTCTTGCATCGCCTAAGGAAACCCAAACACCTTGCGGCATTTTTGGCGACATAGCGCATGTGATCGTTCCACAAGAGGTGGTTGGAGACACACATACCGAGAATATCGAGTTCAGTCTCATTAATGCAAGTGCCATCCATGGATAATGGCAATGGGGGTATATCTCGCTTTAACGATACAAGACAGCATTGCATTTTCGAAGCATTAAATTCCACGTAGTTTTTTAATCCCCATTGAACAATGCTGTTTAGGTCGGAATTTAATGAGCTTATCATATTTTGTCGTTGCAGTTCCACATCCGAAGAAGAGGGATGTGAGTCTGAAAACCAATATGAAAAGCTAAGAGTCAGCGAAACAATGTATTGGATTAGACGTTGCAGACAGGAGATCATTGATAAAAATGAGAAAGAGTGTTGGAGATAGAACAGAGCCCTAGGGCACACCAGCATTTATTTTGTGGTTTTCAGACTTGAATCCATCCAATACAACTTGTATTGAACGATTCAAAAGGTAATTACTAATCCAATGAAGCAAGGATTCATGAAAACCGAAAGCACGCATTTTCGATAAGAGAGCCTGATGCCAAACCCTATCAAATGCTTTTGAAATATCTAGTGCAATAACCTTACTTTCTCCAAAGCGATGTAAAGATTTGCTCCACTATTCGGTTAGATGAACTTTGAGATCACCGGTAGACCTATTGCTTCGAAAGCCGTACTGACGGTCATTAAGAAGCTTTCGATCTTCAAAATATTTCTTGAGCTGATAATTAATCAGCGTTTCCATGACCTTGGAAAGAAGGGACGTATGTGCAATCGGTGAAGAAATAGCGGGTATGCTATCCGGGCTCTCTAAGGACTTCTGCCACAGTACAAGTACGAAAAAAGATTGGTCTAATAAAATCACTAACTCGCTCAAGTACAGGCGGAGTCATAAAACTCACTGGCAGCGTAGAATTGGCGGCGAACTGCCTAGCAAAGGGATTAGCTTTCTCTAAAGAGCTTACAAAAGGAGTGTCATTGACAACGAGCTCTTTGGTCCGGAGGTGTGATTGGACATTACCTCTTCGAAAACGACGATGAAACGGCTGTCACCGTCAATTCGGAGCGTTATGGTCACATGATAACCGACTTTTTTGTGCCTGCTATTGAATAATACTACTTGAAGAATATTTGGTTTCAACAAGGCATGCCACACAACTCCAGCGAGTATGGCTTTATTGGAAGAAACAATTCCACCGAGATCATGCGATTGGACACCCCTTGTGGGGCTACGCTGGGTTTATGCAGATAAACTTTTAACTCTTTAGCACTTAAAAACAAACATTCGTCAAGTAATATAGCTGAGATACCGCCCAATATGTGTCAAAAAGTGGTCGAAAATTACCTCAAAAGAATCGATGCTTGCAACAATTCTTGTGGTGGTCATTTAAATAATGTAGTGTTCAACACATAATAAAAGAAATATCATGAAAACAAATATGTATTTTAAATGTGTTTTATTTACGTTTACTTTTGAAACCGCAAAATGGGAAACCCTGTACAAATTTGATTTGAGATTTTTAAAATAGAGAAAATTTACTTGGTAAAAATTTTACAATTCTTGTTTTATATTAAATTTACATTAAACCACAACGAAGAAGAAGCCTCTCCATTTCCGAAAGGAAAACAAAAATTTTAAGGTCTCATGAAGAAATTTCTCAGCAATTTATGAAACTGAACTAAATGGAAGCAGAAAAGAAATGTTTTTTGGGTTCGCAATAAACAAGCCATTCAAAACAATTTAGGTTAACGAATATTAGGTGCTTTTGGAAACGTAAAAACTTGACAAAAAAATCCTTACCTAGGGAAAAACGTTGGTTAGTTAACTACTCCAAAAACACTTTTTATATTAATGCAAGACTTGAAAGTTTGTTTTTATAAGACTGTCAGATTCTTAGCTCCAAAAAGTATGCTCTGTCAGTATGTTCCCTTTAACAATTGTAAAGTATTAACATCTATTCAAAAACATACTTTTTGGAAGGCACATTTTAAAGTACAGTTTTGAACTACTTAATAAAGTTTTTCGATAGTAATTCTACAATTTTGGGTGTTCTGCAAAACTAAATATCAACCTTTTCATTCCGGTTATAAGCCATGACTATAAATTCCTTGTTACATTAAAAACTCGAATAAACCTTATTCTAATTATACCTAAAAGACATCTCAGCACTCCTTGACGTCCATTTGATGCCTATCTATAGACCGTTATAATTTCCTTTGACAAAACTGTTATATCAACTCAAAATGTCTTTCTTCCAGTTCCTTATCTCCTTTCAAACAAACCAAACAAATGAACACTAAAACAAAAAGAAAATCATCTTTAACTTCATTTGTATGGTTTTTCAAAACAACATCTACAACAACAAAAACAATTTCTTCCACAACTTCCATGATACCACAAAAATGATAAATTAAATTTTATGTCAGCCCGCAGTTATCACACCGACAGCGATCTATTACATTTTACGGTCTTGCACCTCTGCAAGGCCACAATTCACATAATAAAACTTTGTAAATCACAAACTTTTACTCCTTTGATCGCATTGCTGCGTTAAAAACTTTGGTTATCTTTGTGCATTTTTCAAATTAATATAGTCAAAGTTTTCTTTTTTCTTCTTTTCTTTACTCCAAGCTGCCTCTATTTGAGCTGATTCTGAGTGTGGTGGGTATACCTTTTCTTGGGGTGAAGATACGCCGCTTCTACTACTATTTTTCGCACTGCTTTCGAAGAACTATAAATTTATCATCAAACTTTTCAATAACTTGCGCACAAAAGGAACAAAAAAAATAATAAGTTCCCTACCTCACTAACTTTTCCTAATCTTTTCCCTCCACTTAGACACAGTTCCTTACATTTGACTCTGGCTTGAGTCCCTCTCTGTATGGATGTGAAGATGAACACAAGATAAAATGAAAAAAAAACGATAGGAAGAATAAAATATCAGAAGGCGTTTTGTGCCTCAGGTTTCGCTCACTGCGTCCAGAAGTTTAAGTTCCAATATAATCGAATTAAGAAACTTTTAAGTATCTGCTGTGAATGTAAAAAAGGACCCAAAATTCATTGTCGCATAAGAAGAAATCAGGACACTAAGCTGCCGCACTCCGCCTCGTCGGTCGCCGTCGGTCGGCCGCCTCGCCGTCGAAGAAAAAACCAAAGACACATGTTGTGTTACAAAAACACCCCAACAGTTTAATAGTCCGGTATTTTACTCTCCTTTACATTACATATGATTTAGGTATTTAATTCCATGGACACAATGTCGTGCAACTTAATTTTCTGCAAAAGCAAGTTTTCATCTTCGTCTTTTCTATTATCCTCTGGCTGGACTAACAGAGAGAGAGTTTTATGGAGCTTTGAGCCTTGCGGCAGGAAAATATGGAAACTGGGGACGAGGAGGCCCTTATTAAAAAGTTTTAATTTTTTTCTTCATTCATTCATTCTTATTTTTATTGTGTGAGCTCCTTATCCATCCTCTAGTGCTTTTCTTTCAACAATAGGTAAGTTTTCAAGAAATATTTCCGTCAACCAATAAAGAAATTGAAAGACGCCGAGAACGATGGAAATTATGGAAAATGAAGAGAAACTTGTTACCAAAGTATACCCTCTATACACTTTTAAGGATATTAAGGGACAAACACGCTAACAAACTCAAAAAAAAACTCAAAACTCGAAAAGTATAGAGGCAAAAAGAAAATAATAATGGAAATAATAAAATAATATGCGATAAAAGAAAGAATGTATAATTTCCGGAATCGTTTCCACACCATTTTTAAGCGTGATCGCTAAGCTTAGTACGAATAAGCAGCAGTAGCAGGACCAGCAGCAGCAGCAGTAGGGTATGAAAAGGAAGGATAACTTTAAAATATCCCAAAGAATATTGCCTGCTACATAAGTATCTACACTGAGAGAATATTAGAAAATACCATACATTAAAAAATGTTAACATTTTTAAATTACAAACAAAATAACTAAAATATAGGGCCCGCCAAATAACTTCTTTTTTTTTTGAAAAAGCTATAAAAAACATCGAGTGTAGCTTCGGCTATGTGGCACGTAGGGCCGTCCTGTTGAGACCAAATGTTGCCAATATCCTCCTCCTGCTTTTGTGAACAAAAATTCGTTCAACAAGGCCCGATAACGATGGCTATTGACTGTAACGGCCACTCCTTGCTCATTTTCGAAGAAAAATGGCATACACAACCACATTCGTTTAGCGGAAGGATAAAACTAATTATCTGTCAAATCAGACATGAGCTAAGTGTCACCATTCACCAAATAAGCACTAGTTGAAAAACAAACGTAAGATGGCGGACCCAAGATCAAAATGAGCTTCATCTGAAACTGAAACTATGATTTTTTTTGGCAAAATCGGCATCTTCTCCAAGCGTTGTTCCCAACGTTGTTCAAGCGCATACACAACCACATTCGTTCAGCGGAAGGATAAAACTAATTATCTGTCAAATCAGACATAAGCTAAGTGTTATACCATTCACCAAATAAGCACTAGTTGAAAAAAACACGTTAGACGGCGGATATAAATTTATTTATTTTAAAATTACCAAAATTTATATGATTTCGCTGAATCTTATACAGGGTCTTTCGGTTCCAAAGGTTAAAGCTAAATAAGGCACACAAAGTGATACATTTTTAACTAAAATTGTATTTCGTTGAAGTAATTTCTAACCACTTCTTCGCACATTTTGTGCTGTAATTTGGTCATAATTTAAATCTCAGAAAAATTTCTAACGGAGTCAAATCGCATGATCTTGGAAGCCAATTGATGTCAAGTCGAAAAAACGTGAAATTAATCGATTAGAATACTTCTTACGCAATTAATTGTAAGACATAATTTGTGGTGTTGTGTGGCTTTTTGTCCCGTCTCTTAGGAGAGGTTTACTACATGTTCAATTTCTGCGAACGACGCGAGATCAATACATTCAGATCATAAGCACTTTCATTTGCAGCAGCAATTTTTGGAATGAACGGGCATTAAGATGGTGTATGTACAATGTACAGTACATGCTTTACTAAAGGGTGATTAAATTTTAAGGGCCTATGTTGAATGTGAACCATACCTAAAAGTTAAATTTATTTCTGCATTTCTTTTGACATTTCTCAATTTCGTACAAACTCAATTTCAACCATGGAAAGATACAAAATCAAGCCACTTGTTAAAGTTATTAAGGCGTATTATGAAAATTAGCATATATGCATATCGTGCACTTCCTGATTTTTCGGTCAATTTAGACGTCCAAATGTGCGTAAAATCGCAAAAATTGTGCACAAAATTTGACCCAACCGGGTCTGTATGTGAAAACACCAGAGTATATGCTTGTACAGCTCGAACTACAGAAAATATTAGTGCAGTGCGCGAAATCGTGGCTGAAAATGTATTATGCTTAAAGACTTGCATTTACACGCTTACAAGGTGCAATAGACTCAAGAACTAAAGTCTTTTGACCATTTCAAGCGTCATCAATGGTCAGAATGGTGACAAGAAATGGCAAGAGTGGAAAATCATCTCAAGTGATGAGGCACATTTTCATCTCAGTGAATTCGTGAATAAGCAGAATTTCCGCATTTGGGCGAATGATAATCCAAGAGTGATTGTCAAAAAATCAATGCACTCACAAAGATTGACTTCACTTTGGTTTATGGTGTAAATATGGTGTGAATGGTGTTAGCTATCGTGGGATGATTAATAAGTATATTAAATTAATAACTAGAAGTTTTTTGGCGGTTTTTCAAAAGAATGTCATAAAAAGTACCTGTTTTTTTGTGTCACATGAATAAGGACAAGATCTAAATTTACCTGTAAGCGTGTTTTAAATCAGATAAAAGGATACTCTGATTGTTTGGGAACTAAGTACGAGTATTAATTTGATAGAATCAAGAAGTATGGGTAGAGGCAAGGATCTAACCAAGGAGGAATTATGTCAAATTCGAACTTACCGGGATCTCGGCAAAAACCATTTGTTTTATAGCCAGCAAAATTAGAAGAAGTTCAAATGTTATATACGAATACCTCAAGGACCCAGAGAGGTATGGAAAAAACCACAAAGGAAGAGTCAAGAAATCCACATTATTTCAAAAAAATCGGGTGAAAAAGAGCTACTTCAAATTCAAGGCTTTCCATTAGGAAAATCAAAGCAGAAACTTGGTTAAATGCTGTTGCTCTGATGATACAGAAGGCAGACACCAAAAAATGAAGAAAACATCACCATCTAATGCTGCACGCAAGAGCCAACGCTTAAATTTTGCAACAAATCACAGTAGGTGGAATCGAGCTTGGCATACCGTCGTCTTTTCAAATGAGAAAAAATCAATTTGGACGGACTCGATGGATGTAGCTGCTATTTTCATGATTTCATAAAGGAAGAAATCTATCTTGAAAAAGGGCTCAGCAAAGGAGGCGGTGTGATGGTATGGGGTATAACGGGACAGTGGAGCTGGATTTTTCAAAGCTCTAAAATGACGGCAATCACTTTTCCGCAGTTTTCTGAATTATTTGGTGGACAACGATGGACTTTCCAACTAGATATTGCACCAATACATACCGCACGTACAACAAAAGCCTGGATTCAGGGGCAAAATGTGAACCTATTACCATGGCCTCCATATCATCCTGACCTGAACATCACGGAAAACGTGTGCATGTGGCTTTCAAGAAAAGTCTACGAAGGAAGGCGGAAATACCAACAAACCGAAGAGATTATTGAAGCCATAAAACGGTCCTGAGCCCAAATTTAGCTCAATTATCTGACAACACTCCATGAATTCATACATCACAGGTTACTTGAAGTAATTCAGAAATTAGGTGGCAGCACACATTACTAAAAATTATTTTAATCCATTCAATAAACCCAGCATTTACCTAAACCATAAGATTTTTTGTTATTTTCTTTACTTTGAAGGGTCTTACAGGTAAATTTAGATCTTGCCCAAATTCATGTGACACAAAAATAAAGGGACGTTTTATGATATTCTTCGGAAAAACGGCCAAAAATCTTGTTTTTTTTTAGCTTAATCCAAATGGTTTGTCTGCAATATAAAGTTAATACACACCTCCTTCATTCCACATTTGGGTTTTTCCAAAAAACCTAAGGTTTAAGAAATATCGGCAAATAAAGAACGAAAAAAGCTTGTCCCTATCCTTATCACACAAAGTGTATATAACGAGTGTTTTTTTAGACGTGTGCTTTTCAGTCTGGCAATACTTTTGTCGAAATTTACCGTTTTGACAGCTGTCACTTGATTTATTTTCAGTTTGAATTTCCATTTTATAATATAAATATCTTTGCTCCTAAGCAACGTTCGAACAGCCACCAAAACAATACATTTATTGAAGGAAACTTTTGGTGAAAATCACACGTCTAACAATCACCCTTTTTTTATTTAATTTCTTAACAATTTAGCCCTCAATTAAAACATACCACACAACATACAATTTAACAACATTTAACTCTAATTAATTTTATACAGACAAATTTCTTTGAGTGTACCTGCACGAAGGAGAAACTTATACTTTCTTGAAGCTTTGAAGAGAAAATAAGAAATTGGAATTTGGAACGAGAAACAAAGGTGGCGCGATGATGGTCTTTCGGTTATTCTGATGATGATGGTAAGGCGAAGCGAACTTTTTTGAAACTAGTGCTTAGCAGCTCCATAGTGTGCGGGATAAATGATAGGGATATTAAATTTACCGGCTGCAGGTGAGAGCTGCTTTTTGAGGAATTCTTTTGATGAAAGTAACTAATTTTGACCATTTTTCATTGGGTTTTCTATAGAGAGCGTTTTCTTCTTACATTCACTTTCTTGAGATGAAGATACATACATATGTATGTGAATCATGGTGTAAGTTAGGTACCCACACCTACCCACAACGTTCCTTATTATATTCTTGTACCTATTTTAAGGTGTAAGGATCTGCGGGCTCTGTATAGTTCTCCTGGCCACCTACAGAAACGTTTTTTCGGAGGGTGGAAGAGAGGTACTTCAAACTTACTTCCTTCGTTTTAGAATGAAATGATTAGTTGAGTTGATGGGTAATTTAATGGAAGAATCCTGGAATCCTCGTAATGAATAATTTAAGAGTTCTTCTTAAGAATGAAAAACTGATGCTTATTTTAGAGAAAGCGAATTTAGGTTAAAAGAGGTAAAACACCCAGTAAAGGGGTATTCATTTTTTTTCTTACACTTTTATTTGAAGGTAAAGTGAAGTTTTTTTTAAATGAAACTAAGCGATTTAATTTTTTTTTTTGATCAAAACTTGATGGGTTTTAACCTTTCTTCGACATAAAAAGAAAACGAAGCTATTAATAATATTAGTTTTTCATTTATTTTGGCTCGAGAGGTGTTTAAGCAAATTAAATTGCTAACCTGCGATGAATTTCAATTAATTTGTATAAATAATAGTTAAAGAAGATAAACATAACAAAGAGTAAATAATTCAATACCCTTTCAAATTTAAATTAGTTTATGGATTTTTTTTGAAGCAAGAAATAAAATTATGCATGAAAAAAAAGTTTGTTGAATGTTACGGGACTATTTTTCTAGAAATTTTGATTAAAAAAAATTAGAAGGGCTCAACAGTCCGTAGAGAGTTAAGCCCTAGTGACTTACAGCTCTCAACCATTCATGTCTGCGAGTCATTTTAGGTAAGGAGAGCAGCTTTTTTATAATTTGCATGCACTCAAGGGGTTATTAATACCCTTTATATGTTTATATTTATAAACCACAATACGAGGGAAAAATTTAAGACGAAATACCCGTGCATATCGGTCTTAAAGTTTTGAATATCCAAATGGGAGGGAAAAACAGAGCTGGCTAAAGCATTCCACATTCTCGATGTGCGGTTGAAAAAAGAATCTCTTCACAGTATTTCCAAAATTGAGCTCAAGGGTAAACTCATGAGTATTCATGGAAGTGCAAGTAATGCGGATAAATTGTTTGGGGGGGGAGTAATGCAACTGACTAATTCAACAGAACAATGTTTGTAAAAATATCAGTAAAACAACGAAAGGTATGATTGCGGCGGTTCTTGAGCTTTGTAAATGTTTAGGCTTTAATTCTATCGCCTATCATTTGCAAAACCCTTTTTTGGATCCTTTCCAAGAGATTTAAACTTGTTTTTTGGGCAGCTGCCCAAATATACTAGTTATATTTAAGTTTTGTACGAATGAGAACTTTTTAAATTACACCCGGCTCAGAAGGGGTACAAAATTTCTTTCACCATCACGTCGGAGAGATCCTAACCACCTAGCAGCATTTTTGGCAATCTCGAATACTGTGATACACATACCGAATACTGAAAGTTGATAAGTTTCCTGGATGCGAGTGCCACTTATGGATAGCGGCATCGGGGTATTTTACGCTGTAACGACAGGAGTACAGCATTTAATTTTTTGAAGCATTTAATTCTACACGGTTATTATTTCACCATTGGAAAATGCTATTGAGATTGGAATTGATGAGTTTATCATTCGCTGCTTTTGAAGTTTCACATCCGAAGGCCAAGAATGAGAATCTAGAATCGAAAATGAAAATGAAAATGAAAAGCTAAGGCCCCTTTCACACCAAACGAATCCGAATCAATCAGAATCCCTCCGAATCAAGTTGAATCTGATTGACCATGATTCGGCTTCGAGCGCTCCGTTTAAATGTGAAGGGATTCTTTTCCCGCCTTCAGACCGGACGAATCTGGTTCAATCAGGTTTGATTCGAGGTCGCACTTGATTCAACCTGTCAGATTCCTCGTCTGGTCAGTCTTTAATCAACAACCATACGAGAGAAAGAGCAACTAAAAGAAATAAAACAAAAAGAAGATGAAAGGATTTTTATAGATTCAGATTGATTCAGCTGGTGTGAAAGAGTGGAGATGACGAATCAGATTCAACTTGATTCGGAGTGATTCTAATTGATTCGGATTCGTTTGGTGTGAAAGGGGCCTAAGGGTACCGCCGTCAGCAAAACAGTTAAATAGATTAGAAGTGTCACAAGAGATAGTTTATGAATATAAGGAAGAGAATTGGAGACAAAACGGAACCCTGGGGAACACAACCTTTTATTATGAATTTTAGCCTTGAAATCATCCAATACAACTTGTATTGAATCATTAGAAAGGTATTTTCTAATCAAACGAAGAAGAAATTCATCTTTACCAAAAACACGCATTTTCGATAAGAAAGCTTATTTCCAAACTCTATCAAATGCTTTTAAAATATCAAGTGCAATAATCTTACATTTTCCGAAACAATGTATAGATTTGTCCCACTTTTCGGTTATTCGGACTTATTGCAACGAAAGTTATACTGCTAGTCATTAATAAACTTTTGTTCTTTAAGATATTTCTGAAGTTGATAATTAATCAGCGTTTTCATGACCTTGGATAGAAGAGACTTAAGTGATATTGCACGATAGTTAGAGGGGGAGGAGGATTCGTCTTTTTTGTTTTCCATCCCCACGGAAAGAGACCTGTAGAGTAGAAAATATGGAGAGCTTACGTAGTGGTTTTATCAGCGTTATAGAACAACTGTTCAGAACAGTAGGGGGAATCGTCCTTTTTCCTTAAGTTCTAGTATTCTACGGAGAGACTGTAGAATACATAAATTAGCACTGACAAATGTAACGATAACTTTAAAAAAAAAAGAGGTTTGTCATAATACAAATTCTATATACTGTTGAAAAAATTCAAGCAAAGTAGAAGACAATGCACTTAACTTTTTTAATTGATTATTCTCTTGTTTACAACAGTCTTACTTATTTTGAAGGTGTCGAAACCGCAACTTATAAACCATTTCTTATTTGGGTTTATTGATATCTTTTATTATATTGCAGCGATTTATGCAGAAAGAACCTTAAGGAATTCTTTATTTTCTGCAATATGTACATATTTAATAAAGACAATTTTTTGAAATTGAAAAACTCCTTTCTTTGTCTTTATTGCCCACAAAAACATCCTTTAAATTAAGTTATTTTAATCGAAACTGCCACGAGAACTTAAGCATTATAATTTAATTTTGTTTTTCTATCAAGTCATTGGAAAGTGTTATGTCAATTAATGTGCACATATCTCTCTCGATAAAAAAACACCCTTTGACTTCAAATATGTTTGTGTTGTCTGTTGATTTCAATGCTTATGCCAAATAATACATTTTCTCTAAATTTCAATGAGATAACATTATTTTAAATGAGGTTTCCGACCTGTTGTTCTTACAAACAAAAATACAATTTTATAAAAGGAGCTATAACTTTTTAAAGAATCGTTCAATTTCTTTAGCTAAAGTTGTTATTAGGTTGGGCATTAATATCATGTATCATGATCTTTGATTGTGTAAAACTGAATATTTCAGTTTGTTTTATCTACTCCTCCCCCCCCCCATCCAACCATCCTTTAAATGCTATTTTACAAAAATACAATAGGGGAATTTTGGGGGACTTTTGATGTGTTGGTTAAGATGACATGCAATCTCAAAATTTAAAAAATTGGGTATTTATATGCAACGGTTATATTTTTGGTATAATTCCAGACTATAACTTTTATTCAAAAGTCTTACTAATTTCCTACTAATTGAAACCTCAACTTCTGAACCATATTCTATTTGAGCTTATTGAACTTTGCTTATACATTAAAGTGATTCGTACATCTTCAAAGAACCTTAAGTTAATCTTTCTTTTCGTATAAACATAAATTATAAAATCCTTGTACAAGCATTTAATTATTTAAAAGACCATCATCAAATACAGTTTTCTTAAGCTTCAATAATAATGAGAATGACCACAATCAAAACAAATTACCCAAAAAATGTTCACTCAAATTAAATCCATTTACGAAATCAATATCCCCTATCTTAATAAATTGCATTTAATGTTAGAATCTCATTTCCTTAATTAACCCTAAACTGGTCAATTTAAGAATTGACTTTCCTGTTCGGATATAAGGTAGGTAAATTAACAACGGATAAGTTCCTCAAAGTTACTGATATCATCAAATTAAGACGACAAAAAATTCCAATGTTTGCACTAATTAGAGCAAATATTTACATACTTCAAAGCGACAACAAAAATTAACAATTATGGAAGAAATTTCCTTAATGAGGTCATACCCACCTACTTTGCCCATCGCTCTATCTCAAAGCCCCACACCCCTTATATCACACTCTATAGGTAGGTATACCTATTCGTGCACCTAGCTGATTTGGTGGAAAGAAGATTAAACCCACAAGACGTTGAAGGTAAAAAATAATTCATTGGCTGTAACTATCCTATCATTGATGTTGTTAAAACAAACTTAAGCATTACTTACAACATCTCTTTGCCCAAGTGAGTCGAGTATGATGGCAAATATAAGGATAACAACCTTCATCTCCCTTTCTCTCCATCGCATCGCATCGCCTATTCTCACTCTCTTTTCCGCTCTCACTTATTTTATATGTGTTCATAGCTAAGCTTTAAGTAATTAAAGTGCTATTAGGTGAAATGAGCAAAAACACGGAAAAAAGCACAATTCTCACTTAGTCAAGTCAGACAGTTAGTTTCTTTGGGGTTAGGGCTTAGGGTGGAAATTACACCAATTAAAACGGAAATTAAATTACCCACCTGCAACCTATTTTCAACCTTACGCATTTAGATTTAGATATATATACCTACAAAAAAAAAGTTCAAAAGTGATTATAAACAGACACAGACATAGACAGACAGACACAAATAGACAAAACGGAAAATCCTTAATACTCGAACATATGCATGAAGTGTGAAATAGGAAAAACAAAAAAAGCAGTGAAACAGGAGAAAAGTTGAAAAGCGTTGAGAATGGCAAGGAGAAGCAGAAAACTATATACAAACATTTATTATTATTTGTTTTAATGTGAAATTAGCTTAAGCTTTTGCCTAACACGAGTTTATAGTGCGATGCTTACAACACACTCCTGCATGCTTCAACAATTCACCCTGCGTAACACCCTGTAGAGTGTAGATGTATAATAATTAGAACATCACCATCACTCTTCCTATAGTTTAGTTTAGTTGTTAGAAGTTGTTCTTGTTCTTGTTAAACGGGTAAAGGGTAATGTAGTAATGTTGAAGGGCAACGCTGTTAGCAGCTTACGCTTGAATAATCCCACCGCGCTCCGCCCGTCTGTCATGCCAATGCCGCACCACTGCCACCGTGCAACAACCGTAGAAGAAGTTTTCCCATGCTTATGAAACTATGAAATGGAAAAGGATTATTAATTGTTGGCACAGTGTTTGGTGGAAATGAGAAGTTTCACCGGAAAAACTTTCTTGATGTTCCAGAGTCACGCAAAAAATAAAAAAAAAAAATGGCAGTCGAAGAGATGGTTTATACCTACTCTACACCTGGAAAGTTTCCATTAATGTAAATGGTTAAAGGGTGGTAGAGAATGTGTGTGTGTTTGTTTTGTGTGCCATTCAGTTTTTTTTTTGAATGTGTTGTCCGTGGGGAATAAGAATTTGAATTGTGTAAAATTCATCTATCGGTTCGTGTCGATTATCAGATAAGACTAATCGTGAGAAAATTACTGTAATGGTGCTGAAATGGTTTATAGATTTTATTTTATTTTATTTTATTTTATTATATTTTTTGAAACAAATAAATATGTTGGTGATTAAGTTCCTACCCCTACAATTAAGCAAAATAATTAAAACTAAGCAGTGCCCTGGCTATGACATTAAAATTGTCTTAGGAGATTTTAACGCCAAGCTAGGAAGAGAAGACATCTTTGGTGGCACAATCGGGAGATACAGCCTGCACGACACCACCTCTGACAACGGATTCAGGCTGATCGATTTCGCTGCGGGGCGAG
The DNA here is from genome assembly GCA_951509635.1 of Eupeodes luniger. NCBI lineage: Eukaryota > Metazoa > Arthropoda > Insecta > Diptera > Syrphidae > Eupeodes > Eupeodes luniger. The sequence continues at coordinate 94,716,531 of OX608073.1, read as the reverse complement.
ACGTTCTGGTAGCTTGTACGGAGTTCACACATCTCAATATCCACAAGGGGACATGGAAATCTCCTGATCAATCAACTGTCAATCAACCACATTGACCACATTGCGATCGACGCACGACACTTCTCCAGTATACAGGATGTCCGAACATTCCGAGGGGCCAACATTTACTCGGGCCACTACCTCGTTGTAGCCAAGGTACGGCTACGGATATCCCGATCCAAGCCAAAACATGGAAGTACTGTGAGAAGTTTCGACGTTAGACGGCTACAATCGCAAGAGACTGCCATGTCCTTTTCCGATCGAGTCTCTAATAACCTCTTAAGGAGTCCTATGCTGCCTGCATTAAGCATTGAAAACCAGTGGCAACATTGCCTTGCAGCCATCAGAGATGCCGCCTCTGAAGTGCTAGGTTTCATACGGCCACCACAGCGAAACCCCTGGTTTGACGACGAATGCCGGCAAGCACACGCAGCGAAACAACAGGCATACAAAACGACGCTGCACGGGAGGACCAGAGCTGCTCGCGAGCTCTACGAGCAGAAGAGGAGAGAGGAACACCGGCTTCTTAGATGGAAAAAAAGAGAGCATGAAAACCGAGCGATCGAGGAGATAGAGGGATGTCACAACAGGAATGAGGTTCGTAAATTTTACCAAAAGGTAAAAAAAACCTCCCAAGGGTACCAGCCACGAACCGAAGCCTGTAAAGACGATCAGGGGAACATCGTAGTAGAACCGCAGTATATGTTGAGAATATGGAAAGACCACTTCTCCAAATTATATAACGGCGATGACGAACCGAATTCCGCTGTAAGGGAGATAGAACCACTCAACCTAGGCGACGCAGATCAACAATTCTGCCTACCTGACCTCGAGGATGTGAAGATAGCTAGATCTAAATTGAAGTCAAACAAAGCTGCTGGGGCTGACGGCATCCTTGCCGAACTATTCAAAGCAGCAGGTGATGACTTGGTAGGGAGCATGCACCAACTCATCTGCAAAATATTGTCGGAAGAAAGCATGCCCGATGAGTGGAATCTCAGCATAGTGTGCCCGATACATAAGAAAGGAGACCCTCTAAATTGCGCCAACTACAGAGGCATCAGTCTCCTTGACAATACATAGGTATAAGATCCTCTCTGCCGTATTATGTGAACGTCTGAAGCCGTTCGTCAACAACCTGATAGGTCCTTATCAGTGTAACTTCAGACCAGGAAAGTCCACTATCGACCAAATATTCACACTACGGCAGATCTTGGAAAAAACCCAGGAGTTTCAAATCGATACCCACCATCTCTTTATCGATTTTAAAGTCGCGTATGACAGCATCTATAGGGAAGAGCTCTACAGAGCAATGTCTAGTTTTGGCATCACTGTCAAACTTATCCTTTTGTGCGGAATGACGATGGAAAATGTACGCTGCTCTATCAAGGTCGGAAAAGATCTCACCGATGCATTTGATGTCAAAAAAGGTTTTAGACAAGGCGATGCACTGTCATGCCACTTCTTCAACATCGTTCTAGAAAGAATTGTGCAAAACTCAACCGTCAACACTAGAGTCACAATCTTCAAAAGGTCCATCCAATTACTCGGATACGCAGATGATATTGACATAATTAGAAGATCAAAGCGTGATGTCAGTGGAGCGTTTTTGAGCATTGTGACGGAAGCGAAGAAGATGGGTTTAGTGGTCAATGAGGGCAAGACCAAGTATATGCTGTCATCGAAAAAGGACATTGAACAACGACGTCTTGGACAAAACGTCACCATGGGCAGCTATAACATTGTGGAAGTTAAGGACTTTGTCTACCTAGGCACCACTATTAACACAGACAACGACATCAGCGCTGAAATCAAACGAATAATAACTCTTGCAAATCGATGCTTCTTTGGACTAAGAAGACAATTGAGAAGTAAAGTCCTCTCTCGAGCATCTAAAATCACCATCTATAAGATACTCATTATCCCAGTTCTCACTTATGGCGCTGAGGCCTGGACCCTGTCAAAGAAAGATGAGAGCATCTTAGGATGCTTCGAGCGAAAAATTCTTCGGGTGATTTTTGGTCCCGTCTGCATAGATGGAGAATGGAGGAGAATATATAACGACGAACTTTACGGGCTGTATAGCGACACTGACCTAGTTAACAGAATTAAAGTCCAACGGCTTAGATGGCTAGGTCATGTAGAGCGAATGGACATCAACGCTCCAGCCCGGAAGGTCTTCGAATCTAATCCCGAGGGACGGCGCAGTAGAGGAAGACCGCGATTTAGGTGGCGCACGCAGGTGGGTGAAGACCTCAACCAACTTGGCGTGCGAAACTGGATACAGCTAGATAGGGACCGAGCTGGCTGGAGACGCATGTTGGTTGAGGCCCAGGTCCGCCCCGGACTGTAGCGCCACCTTAAGTAAGTACGTAAGTAGGTAATTAAAACTACCTACTACATTCATCCAACTTGTATTTGTTTATATAAGAAATAAAAACTTTTAAGAAATGCTACTGAAATTGGTAAAAATTGTTAAATTGTTAAATTGTATAAGTAAAGATTTCATCTAAAGATTTGTTAGTAATTTAACGACATGACATTCACCAAAAAGTGATTTGCTGTCAAAAACAACTACAATTTTTGTAACTTTAGTAATGCTTTAAATTATTTTCATAAAATTTGTTTCTAAGAAAAAGAGCAAATATTAAGGTTTTTAAGAAGAAACCATGAATAAGAAACCGTCAATTTTATATTAAGTTGCCTTTACATTCCTGAAACTAGCCTTCAATTATTATGTTTTCTCAAGAACTAATCGACCGATTTCAATAATCTTCTCTTTCAGTGCAAGCTCTTGTCGATGATCAAATTTTCAAATTGATGATGATTTTTGATGATCAAAAATGTCATTATTTTCTTTTTTTTTATTTAAAAAAAAAATAAAAGTTTTTTTTTACAAAACTTGATTTCTCAGAAAGGGGTGAACATTTTTTAACAAAATTGAAATGTAAAATGTATATTTATAAGCACTAAATAACTGCTTACCAAAAATATTTTAAAGACAAAATTTAAAAATTGTATATATTAAATTTAATTTAAAAAAAAACGCGCTCTATTGATTTTCGAAAAAGTAATTAAGCTTATCTAGGTTTTTTGAGAAATAAAATGGCATTTAAATTTTTGAGAAAAACTTATTTTGCAGGTACATTTTTAAATCTTAAAATATAGGAAATATTTTATAAAAATATATTTTCTGTTCAATAAAATTTTTAAGATCTTAAAAAATTAAAGAAATCTACTTTTTGAAGTGAATTTGCTTTAGATGTTCTAGAACTGAGATTTCAACACAAATTTCAAGAATATAAATGCCCCAAAAACTGCTAAAGTGACACTTTTGTTAAATTAATGGCTAATTAGAAAACACAATGCACGTTTTATAGAATAGAAATGGCAACAAAAAAGAATATATTCTTTTTGGAAAAAAGCTAAGTTTCAAAACCATTTCTTACATTTCTGCGTGAAAGCAACAAAAACCCCCTAAACTATTGTGTTTTGCTCTGAAATATAGCACATTTAGAAAACTGTTGGAATCATGGAATGCTTTGGAATTTAAAGATTCCACCAAATTAAATAGTTGGACTATACTCGTACCTTGCTGGGCAAAAGCGTTCTAAAATAATGTAATTACTAAAGTTGTCACTTTAGCCTTTGAAATGTGTACATTTAAGGTTAAGATACACATTATGTTTTTTAAATTTTGTTAGACCCCTTTACACAACATTCAATAACATTTTTAAGCGGTCAGTAAAAACTCGTCTATATGTTAAGAGTGTAACCCGCCCCTGATTAAAAGTCTGGATCCGCCCTTGCTACCCTGTTAGGTAAAAAAACGACCTCAAACAAATTTCATCTTATAAAAAATAATGTTCAACACTCACTCAAATTTTGAGAAAAATCGAAGTGACAGTTTTTTTTTTTAACACAAACCTAAAAAAAAAATTACTTAAATCCAAATTGATTTTCTAATCGAATATCTTTTTAAAAATTGAAGACATTGGCTTCAAACTAATTTCTTATAAAAAATATTGTATCCGATATCCAGTAATTTGTTGGCGCAGAGACATAGGGCCCAGGGACATAACGCCCAACTTTTTTTGTTGGGCTTATGTCTCACTTCGGTGGGACATAAAACCGAAATCTAATTTGGGCCCTAAGTCCCACCCAAGTAAGACCGAAGCCCCAAATAAAAATTTTGGGGCTAATGTCCCACTTAATAAGAATCACGAAATGACAAAGCTTGGAGCACTTCAATACCACAAGACTTTGTTTTGTGGAGTATAAATCTTGAGATCCCGCGAAGCGGGCCACCCACAGGTGCTTTTATTCAAAAAAGCTGTTGATATTGGCGCCTGACTAGCGACTTTACATACCCTAAGCAGAGCAACGGAGTTGCGTGAGCGGGTGTGAAGCCCGAAAAGTGGAGTTTAAATCCTGAGATCCCGCGAAGCGTCCCACCCACAGGTGCTTTTATTGAAAGAAGTTGTTGATATTTTTGTATTATCACCGTATCAAAAAATTATTGTTCATTGTATTGAAATACAAAAACTTTTTATTCTTTTTTGGCTCTACAAAAATTTGGAGACAATGTCCCATTTTTAACAAACAAATTTGGGACTTATAGGTCATATTTGAGTAGGACCTAAGGCCCAAATTCAATTTCGGTTTTATGTCCCACCGAAGTGAGATATAAGACCCAAAAAAAAAAAGTTGGGCGTTATGTCCCTGAGCCCTTTGTCTATGCGTCTAATTTGTTTACATCCAACAGTCAGTTTCTTCATAAAAATTAAAATGTACAAAAAATCAAAAAATGCTACGCAAAATTAGTAAATATCAATATCTCGTGAATAGATGAAGGTATTAACTTCAAAATGATTTATTTTTGTTGTTAACGTAGGATAACGGCCTTAGAAAAATCCTATTTGTATTCTATTATATACAAAAAATAAATACTTTCAAAAATTCAACCAAAATTGCTAAAAATTGCTTTTCTACTAAAAATGTCGGGAACAAAAACAGATATTGAAATCGAACTTATTTTATCATAATTATGTTAAATATTGTTGTTAACTTTAAGTTATTTATTTAGAAAAAAAAGCATTTTTTTTACAAAATACGAAAACCTACAAAAACAACAAAAAACTGATGAGAAATGGTTTGAGACTTAGGTCTCACAACAAAATAAGATATTAACTTAAAACTTGTTATCTCGCACAAAATATTGCTGTTAATATTTTGTTAAAATATTGGACAAGACAAATCCACAGACAGGATGAGAAGGTATCAGTGTGGATCGCATCCCAGGATCTTTTATTATTTTTTATTTTAACAATATATTTAGTGTGAAATCTGTACCGTTCCTTAGCACACAGATCTAAACAACTACGTGCTTATTATATATTACCTTGAAATATTTATATTATTAAAATTATACTCACAAATAAAAAGCTAATCACGTGACCTCCTGTACGCAGAACAATAATTCACAATTATCTAATACGAGTTAAGTCAATAGCACGATCAATCACATTTTGGATTACAAAATTACAAAATAGAACACACGAAAACACGTATTGTACTTAGAAGAAAATAAACAATAAAATTTACCGGGTTATAAATTAAACAAACAATGGAGAAACACAACAAAAGCAATACATTTTTCTTCACGGATATAGCGACGACACGAACGACCACTGACTGACTTCATTGGGCACTGAACTGATCACTGACACTTGTTGCTCTTTGGAGAAACGCAAAACAAAAGCACAAAGCACAATAATAATAATAATAATTTCTCTCTCTCCCACGCAACGTTGCCAACTGAGAGGTTTTTAAATGTTTTCATTTCTTTTTTATGTCAGAGGCGTTGGAGGTTATTTACTTTTTCAAAAAGGCAATTTATATTGTATTTTAAACACCATGTTGTTTTAATTCAAAATTCACAAAAACTGCGCATTGCGTGCCCAACCGTAGTACAATTTTTGTATATATGGCAACGATTAATATGAAACTTATTTCATGAAAATTAGGTACAAAATTGTTCTTACTTCTAAAAAAATTAGACAAAGCTGAATTTAAGTAAAAAGCTACCTTTCTGAGTGCGTAAAACTTCCTAAAAAGTATGACTAGCTTAAAAGGGAGTAAACAATTTTAGAAGGCTTAATCAGTTGCAGCTTTATTTAACAGAGTAAACATTTCTGAAAACCGACAGTAAAAATTGATTCTGCACTCATTTTGTAATACAATATTTTTTGAGTTATGTATAAACATTTAATTTTGTAATAAGCGATTGATAATAATTAAATAAACTTCTCGTGTGTTTATACAATTTTTAAAAGTTGGTCTTATTTAACTTGGATTTATTTCACGGCACCAAAATGTCGTATTGCCCAAAATAAACAAAAAATTTGTTAGAATGCCAAAATGTTTAAGCGCATGACATCTTTATGTCAGTCAGCAATTTGGGCGTTATGATACTTTAAAATTGAATTGGTCAATATGACATTAATTTTGGGATTTATGGCATTTTCTTCTGCAAAGGTTTTTGGGCGATATGACATTTTTAATATTTTGGCGTAACTTTATTGGGTAATAAGACTGAACGTTTCACTTTATTTGAAATTTCATTAAACCCCAAAAAGTTTTAACGCCCAAAATGTTGGTAGTATTGCCCAAACCGCACAACAACAAAATGTTAATAAATTTGTTATGGGCGTTATGACATTTTTAATTTGGGCGATATGGTTTTATGCGAAACAAAATAACGCCTATTAAGGTACAAACACAATTTTTTTAACATACGAAAAGTTCATTTAATTATTAATTAAATTTTGGTGAACTTTTATAAACAATTGTCTTAATAATTGAAGTTTGAAAAACTCAAAACATTTAGAATCGAGATTTTAAGTTAAAAAAAAGTGGGTCCTGCGATTCCGTCCGTTTTTCTGTCTATCGTCGCCCCTAAAGCCTAAACCATTGGGTCGATTGAGTTCAAACTTGGAAATTAATGTTTTAAGCTGACTGGCGTTAGGAGTTCTTTCTGTTTTGTTTTTTTTTTAGACTAAAAATAACAATAGTCCCCATACAAATATTTTAGTCAAAAATCGAATATTCGAGTTTTCTCAAAAACGCGCCGCTGGTAGATTTGTATTAAATATTCTCTAATATATTTTTGTATTGCTCCAGAAGGTTACCCCCCTTAAAATCGTTATTTTGTTTTGAAGTTTACTCAAGAACTAATGAACCAATTTTACTAGTTTTTTTCTGACAAGCTCTTATACTGTCTTAATATTATTTGATGGTGAAAAATTTTAAATTTAGTTATTTACTTATCAACTTCCCGTAGGAAGTTATTGTAATGGGTCTGATCTGTCAAATTGAAAATTTTCACATTTCTCGACGTTTCAAGGCCCCTAGAGTCGAAATAAAAGATTTTTAGAAAGATGTCTGCGCGTGCGTGTGTACGTACGTTCGTATATTTGCGACGTTTTTTCGTCGTCCATAGGTGAAGAACCAGAAGAGATATCTACTTAAAATAAATTTTGTTATACAGATAGTAATGCAGAAAGGCTCTCAAGAAAATTGCGTGGGTGGTTTTTTACCAACGCAATTTAAAAAAAGGTGAACATTTTGGTTAACTCTAAATATCTCACGAACCAATTACGCTAGAGACTTGAACTAAATTTTATATTATATATTGTAACGCGATACCAAACAAATATATTTTTGGAAAAAATTCCAATTAACGGTTTTTTTATAAATCAATAAAACTGAAAAAAAAAAAAATATTTGTCACCTCGAAAATTTTACGAATAAAACATGATTTTATCTCCAAAACAATTTTGTGCAACGAAGAATAACGTTTTCAACATCTGATAAAATTTTGAGAAAAAATTTAATTGACAGTTTTTGTATAAAAAATAAAAACCTAAAAAAACAATACTCAAAGTTGGTAAAAATTGATTTTCGATTTAAATATCTTTTCAAAACTTTGACACATTGGCTTTAAACTCATTTTATCTTATGAGAAATACTGTTTTCAACATTCAGTAAATTTTGTGAAAAATCGAACTGACAATTTTTTTCACAAAAATTAAAAACCTAAACAAAATTAATAAAAGTTGGTAAAAATTTATTCTCAAGCTATTTTATCTTATAAGATATATTTTTTTCAATATTCGATAAAATTTTGAGAAAAATTAAACTGACAGTTTTTTAACAAAAAATAAATACCTTAAAAAAGCATTACCTACTAAAAGTTCGTAAAAATTGATTTTCGACTCAAATATCTTTTTTAAAATTAAAAATATTGGCTTCAAACTAATTTTACTCAAAGAAAATATAATTTCCGACATTCAGTAAATTTTTTATTAAAATCCAACAGTCAGTTTTTTCATACAAAAAAAATGAAATCTACAAAAAATAGTACGCAAATTTGGTAAAAAATGATATTCGGTTGTCGATATCTCGTCAAAAATAGAAGGTATTGACTTCAAATTCATTTCATTCGTCCAATTTGTGTTTGTTTATATAAGAAATACAAAATTTTAAGAAATGCTAATAAAATTGGATAAATTGGTTTTCGACTAAAAATTTTGTTAACAAAAACAGAAATTATTTCATTATATGCAAAATATTGTTGGTAATCTTTAAATTTTTAAGAATAATTTAACTGATAACTTTTTTAACAAAACACGAAAGCCTGCAAACCTTTTAAGCAAAACAAATCGACAGACGGGATGGGAAGTTATCAGTGTTGGTCGCATCCCAGCCTCTTTTTTTATAACAATTTTATAAGAACAAATAATTGATAAAGTCTTTTTCTAAATGCCTTAAAATTTAAAATATAAACTATATCAATAAGAAATGTTCAATATGAGCTATAAAATTGCTACATGAGTACGTGCGGCTGGTTTTTTGTTATTAAATTATGTAATTATCAGAAGACTTTATCTTATCCTATTGTTTTTATACACGGTTCGATAAATGCACACACTTATAGAAATTTAATTTATTCTTTTTTCTTTCCAAACAAAACCAGAAATCACCCTAACTTGCGTCTTTTATTTGTTATTTAATTTTGTTTACTTAATGAAATTATTGCCAATTTTCTCTCGATTTCTCTTAAAGAATTCTCTTTGAGTTCTTTCTAAGCATTCTCGTCTCGTCATCATATTTAGGTTGAGGTTATATGGTATATTTAAAGTTCAAAGATTTGAGTATTAAGCTTAGTAAGAAATCAGATACAGAGAAGAAATACGTTCGTTTAGTGTTTGTGTTTTGAAAAACTAAAATGTCGTCAAAATCTAGTAAATATGAGCTTGAAAGCCCCAAGTGGCTAAATGAAGATTTCTTTGATATGGTGTTACGAAAGTTTCTTAAAGATGACACCATTAAGGTAGCTTCATTGGTGTACCATTCGAATTAAAATATAAAATTAATATTTTTTTTGTGTGCAGGTTAAAAGCTTGTCGATAGCTCCAGCAACCATAATCAACGATCACTATGGAAGTACAATGTTTCGAACTACTATTGACTATTCTGATTCAAAAAACAACAACTTTACAATTCCGTATATTGTAAAAACTGCAACAGAAGTGGAAAGTGTGAAAAAGGATATACTGAATGATTCGTTTGTTTTCAAAACTGAAACTCGAATGTATTCGGAAACAATTCCGAAAATAGAAATGATCTTACGGAAGTACGGCGATGATACTACTATAGGGCCAAAGTAATAATAATTAAGAGAAAGGAAGACAGTTTTGAAAGTGAAATTTGATATCTATTTTAGATTAGTCTATTCAGCTATGACACCACATGAGGTTATTATTTTAGAAGACTTGAAAACTCAAGGATTCTTTGCACTTGATGACGATTATCCAAATATTGAACAAATCAAAAGAGCGATTTCGAAAATTGCTAAGTGGCATGCTGTTAGTTATAAGCTGGCACACGAAGTAAGTGCAATATCGATAGTAAATTATTTACAGTGTAAATAAAACCAGTTAGGCCAGGCCTTTCGGTGCCGAAGCCGCTGGCTTGTGGGGAGTGAGATTAAAAACTTATTTATCGTAAAGTTATACATATAATAGTTATAACTGATAATTGAACGGTAGTAAACTTGATTTTTTCGTTGATAAAACGGCAAGAATTAAAAGAAACAAGTTGTAAGATTACGTTATTACATGTTTATTCTTAATCTTATATCTTAAAGGAACCAGAATCAATCACCACATATAATGATGGAGTTGCTAGTTTGAAATTGGAAAAAATCGATTTCTTTACTTCTGGCATTAAAAATTTTATTAACAATATTCTATCAAACGATGAGGAGCTCAAAAAATATATTCCATATTTTGAAGAAATCGATAGGACACTAATTGAAACTTTTTCAAACATCGGAAATGCTTACAAACGAGGTGATAAAGCTTTATTCGTTCTCAATCATGGAGATTTTCATTTCAAAAATATGATGTTCAAGCTCAAAAAATCTGGAGAATTGGATGATCTTTTGTTAGTAAGTAAGAAAAATTGTATTTAAGACATCTAACTTAACATTTTTCTATTTTCTTAGATTGATTATCAAATGTGTTCTTACGGGCCAGCTGTGATGGACTTAATTTATGCCCTTTATTTACTAATGGATAGTGAAACACGATGGAATAAGCGTGAAGAAATTATTTATGAGTATTTCGAGGAATTCCGAGACACATTGAAAAAAATCGAGTTTTGTGGTGAAATACCAAAAATGATGGATTTACAAATTGATTTTATCAAATATCAAAAATATGGTATAGGAAACTTATTTTTACTTGTTATAACTTTTTTAATATATCTATTTAAATGTGTTTCTTTTTTTTAAATTTTTAGAAACAATGCTTGTGGCAATTTTCCTTCCAGTTGCTCTTGCATTTCATGATAAGGACTTAAGAGTCGATGATATAATGGAATCATCGGAAACTCGAACTAAATTATATCAGCATCCGAGGGTAATGAAGGAAGTTAAGAGAATTTTACCGAGGCTTCTGTATAAAGGTGCTTTAGAGTGAAAATTCAATGAAGAAAAAATGAACCGATTAATAAAATAAAATTGTAAATTATGCGGTTACTTGAAAAATTGGTCAACACTAAAAATGAAAGTAAAAATCTACATATATGATTCAGTATTAAAAACAATCTATTTTATTTTATACATTTCGAAGTTCCTTTTTCAGAAATATATTTACAAATATTTCTCGAGAGATTGAGTAGTTGATCAAGTTACAAAAAATGTTCCGATACATTCGAAAATTTTCTTTGAATGTGTCACTTAATATTTAAGCAATAAGGCAAAAGGAATCACATCTCCGACCGTGGCTTAAATTTTCAACAAAACTGTATATAACTAACAAAAATATCAAAATAAAAGTGAGCGAATTCTGAGTTAGGTCTTTTCGATCAAAACCATAACGCCAAAATCCTCAAATGTCATACAAATTGGTGGCAAAGCCCAAAAACCCCCAAACCGAATAAATTTCAAATAAAAGTTCGTCCAAATTGTTAGTTGTCATTTTGGCCAAAAGAATTTTAATTTTTAATTTGTATTTTATGACATAGGGTTTGGGCTTTTTGACATTTATTTTGGGTATACGACTATGATTTCTACAGCTTCTTATGTTTAATCACCCAACGACATATAAACCATATCACAAAATGGCATAAAGCCTAAAAAGAGGAACGTCGTAAAAAGTATCACTAAGAAAACAGTAAGGCCCAAAAAATATGTCATGTCGCCCAAATTTAGAAATGTCATAACGCCAAAATATTTTGGTTGGTTATGGGCTCTGAAGCGTGTATAGGCTGAGATGAATGTATGGGGTGACGGGCAACCCGATACATATTTCAGTGTTTATAGGCTATAATGCTGGGTGCTAGCCTCTGAGCAAGCAACTCATTTCCTATCACTTTTAAAACTGACATTATTTCGGTATCTGAAAGTGAAAGAAAGCCAAACATATTTGTTACGCTTTCTTGACGTTCCGAATTTTCGGGTGATTTGAAATTTTGTTCGTTCAATGTTTGCGTTTGGCCGATAAAATTTAAAAATCGAAAGTCGTAGAGCCCAAAATAAACAAAAAGTTCGTCAGAATGCCCAAATGTTGAAACACATGACATCTTTTGGGCCATATGACATTTGGTAATTTGGGAGCTATAATACTCTTAAATTGGTTTTGGGAAATATATCATTGATTTTGGCCTGGCATTTTTTTTCTGAAAAAGTTTTTATGTGATAGAGCCATTTTTGGGTGACATGGCATTTATGGTTTTGGCCGAAAAGAACTTACGCCAACGAATTCACCTGCTCGATTTTTTAATTTTGATTTTCAAGATTTTTAACATAGAAAGTTATTGTAATCGGTCCGATTTGTCGAATGGAAAATTTTGACATTTTTCGACGTTTCAAGGTCAATGGAGTCGAAATAAAAGACTTTTAGAGAGATGCCTGCGCGTGCGTGTGTACGTACTTTCGTACGTCCGTACGTTCTCGAAGTTTATTTCGTCGTCCATTCCTCAAGAAATAGTAGAGATATCGACTTCAAATAAATTTTGTTATACAGATGATAATGCAGAAACATGCAGAAAATACTCTCAAAGAAATTGAGTGGGTGATTTTTTTACCATAGCAATTTAAAAAAAGGAGACAAAATATCTCACGAACCAATAACACTAGCGGCTTGAATTAAATTGTATATTGTATCGTGATAACAAACAGAAATAATTTCGGAAAAAAGTCCAATTATTTTTTTTTTTTATAAATCAAAACAACTGAAAAATAATATTTGTCACCTCAAATATTTTACGAAAAAAAAAATGATCTCCAAAATAATTTTGTGCAATGAAGAGTAACGTTTTTGACATCTGGTAAAATTTTGAGAAAAATTGAATGGACAGTTATTTTTACAAAAAATAAAAGGGTTGGGTTCGATATCCCGTTTTTTATATTCCCGTTTCTTAAAATTCCGATTTTAAAATCCCGTCATTTATAATCCTGCATTTTATAATCCTGATTTTTTATAATCCCGCCTTTTGTTATCCCGTTTCCTATAATCCCGTTTTTTACTATCCCGATTTTGCAATCAAAACTAGTTGTTTAATTTTAAAAAATCGCACGATTTTCGAAAGCGAAATTATAAAAAATTAAACAAATTCAAAAATGAGGTATTTTTCTTGATTCATTTTATTGTAACCTTAAACAAATATAACATATCAAAAAATAAAAATATAAAGTAAAGTAGTATTCTTTTAAAACAAAACAACGAACTCAAATTAAAAATTAACAAAGTCAAAGATAGTGGTAAGACCGTTATCTAGAGGTAGATTTGTTGTAGGATGCATTTTGTTTGTGCAAGAATTAATATTGTAAACAAAAAAAATTGTTTATGTACAGTAAAAACAAAACAAATTACGATATTATTATATATTAGTTTTATTTGTAATTATTATACATTAGTCAAGTAATTTAACATTTAAACCTTTGACTCCTATTTTTATTCAGTTTAATGCACGTATTTTGTAAAAAACAAAAAAGGCATTGTCGGGATTTGACGGTATTTTAGAAAGCGGGATTGTAATTGATCAGGATTTTGAATAAGCGAGATATTAAAAGACGGGATTTCAAAAAATCGGTATTTTAGAAGACGGGATTGTAAAACTTTTTTTTAGGGATTTTTTAAAAACGGGATTTTAAAAAGCGGGATTCCGATACTCTCCCAAAATAAAAACCTAAAAAAAACGTTACTAACATTTTTTAAAATTGATTTTCGACTTAATTATCTTTTCAAAAATTTGCGATTATGTCTTCAAACTAATTTTGCCTTGTAAGAAATACTGCTTTCAACATTCGGTAAAATTTTGAGAAAAATCTAATTGACAGTTTTATAACAAAAAATTAAAAACCAAAAAAAACTATACTAAAATGTACTTTCGACTCAAATATGTTTTTTTTTAAATTAAAAATATTAGCTTCAAACTAATTTTATCTCACAAAAAATATTGCGTTCGACATTTAGTTAATGTTTTATAAAAATCCACAGGTCCGTTTTCTTATAAAAAATAAAATCTACAAAAAATAGTACGCAAATTTGGTAAAAATTGATGTTCGGTTCTCGATATCTCTTCATTTATCCGATTTGTATTTGGTTATATAAGAAATAAAAACTTTTAAGAAATGCTACTAAAATTGGTAAAAATGGGTTTTCGACTAAAAATCTCGTTAACAAATAATAATTTTGAAATCAAACTATTTCATTATAAAAAGTAAAGCAAAGTATTGTTGGTATTTTTTAAGACTACATAATTCAACTGACAACTTTTTAAGCAAAACCACGAAAACCTACAAACTTTTAAGCAAGACAAATCGACAGGTGGGATGGGAAGTTATCAGTGTGGGACGCATCCCAGCATCTTTTTTTCTAGGTTTTTGCGTTCGAAATATTAGTGTTCCATGTGGAATGCCAAATAACATAAATTGGGTAGAAAGAGCTTTCAAGAAAAGATTCTCTCTTTGTTTTTTTTTAAGTTTTGATACGTATTAAGAAAAATTCACCAACAGTTTTATTATTAGGTATATACATAAAATAAAACTTAAAACAATATTCGTGACCTCGAATATTTTAGGAAGACAAAACTAACTTACGAATATTTTACACTATTAAGAATGTCATCTGGTCATCGACAGTTTTTCTTTACAAACATTTTACCAAAAATATGAATAAAATTATTAATAGTTTTAAACTTTTGTATTAACAGAAAAATTTTTGATTTAAAATTTTTAATTGAAGTTCTTTAAAAACAATTTGGCTTCTTACAAATTATGGAAATTAGTATTGTTTTTATAAGGACTACAACGCCAATTTATCATGTTGTGATCTAATAACAACTTTTAATTTTAATTCGTTTTCAATTTACGAGTATAAAGTTCTTAATTGTGTCTAAAAATGGTATTTGAAAGACTTGCATGCATATTATGTGAATTTTTCAAATATCTTTCGTTTATAATTTTTTGATAATGCTCATGACCTTTTTTGCAGTGTTCTTAACAACATTTTTCAATAAATTCTGAAAAATAGCAGAACCAGAAAAAAGCTTGGTAAGAGTGGAGATTTGGAATTTTTGGTACTTTTTTCAAAAGTTTGAAGGACGTAAAAATAAGATTCTAAAACAAAATTCAGCTTTCTCGTAATTATTTCAAATTAAGTCATCAACAATAATTTTATTAAAAATCAATAGATTAAGTTTTTTCCTAAATGCTGAAAAATTAAAAGTTTAAACTATCTATACAAACTTTGAGATTAACGCATAAATACGTGTGCCTAGTCTTATTTCTATTTTTGTTTTTATTATTATTGTATAAACTATCAGAAGACTTAATCTTATCTATTGTTTTTATACACGGTACGATACTATCACACTCTTATGGAAATTCAATTGATTCTTTTTTATATTTTTGTAATTGTTCCGCATGTAACTATGTGTATATTTCACAATTCTACACAACTAGTTAATACATTTTATCTCAATTAATTTGAAGCATGTACAACCGTGAAAATGCAAAACAAAAAAACTATTCATAAATTATTAATAAATTGAATTCAGTAAGTTTTAGCAATTCGTTCGAGCGAGACGTGTTTTAGCTTTTGTGACAAAATTAAAATGGACGATAGTTATAATAAAGATGAACTTGAAGCTCCGGGATGGTTGAATAAACCGTTTTTTGAAGGAGTTTTGAAAAAATGTGAAAATACCGATGTGATCGTGGTAATATTCTATTGATTATCTTGAAAAGTACTTAAACTGTATATCAGTTTTTCGTCTGTGTTTAAGGTCAATGATATTAAAATGTCACCAGCAACAGCCAAAGGTGATCACTATGCAAGTGTTATGTTTCGAGCAACCTTAAGCTATGATTCGAAAACTGCAAAAGGATTGACGAAATCTTTGATTATTAAAACTATGCCTCAAGTTGAAGGACATAAGATGGATTTTTTGAAAGAATCGTACATTTTCGAAACTGAAATCGCCATGTATTCAAAAACAATTCCAATGTTCGAAGCAGAATTAAGGAAAATCGGTGATAAGACAATTTTGGGAGCTAAGTAAGTTTTGAAATGAAAAGTCGATATGACTTTGAGATCATCTTTAATTTCAGGGCACTATTTCATTCACTGACACCGCAAAAATGTATTATATTTGAGGACATTGTTCCATTGGGCTATCAGACTTTGTCAACCAGAACGGCTGACATGGAGCAATCAAAATCTGCTCTTCTAAAGTTGGCAAAGTGGCACGCAGTTAGCTATAAACTCGCAGCTGAGGTTGTTTTTTTAAAACACAAAATTAACTGTTTATATGAGCTATAACTTTTTTTAAATCAATTTTTTTTTAAACAGGGTGACACATCTCTAACAGATTATAAACATGGGCTTTTCAGCCTTAAAGAGTTCGAAACAAGTACTTTTGTTCAAAATGGCATGAAACAATTCATTGCCAAATGTGGAACAATCGATGAACTCAAACAGTACGTACCTAAGCTTCAAGCCCTTGAAAAGGATCTATTGAATCGATGTCACCAATCATTCGAGAGTTATTTTCAACCCGATGCAAAAGGGATTTTTGTTCTTTGTCATGGAGACTTCCACAGTAAAAATATGATGTTCAAGAAGAATAGCAAAGGAGAAAACGAAGATGTCATGTTGGTAAGATTCTTTTTAGTACACATTTGGAAATTTAAATTGTTATGAAATCCTTTTTTTTCAACACCTAAAGGTTGATTTTCAACTTTGCTATTTCGGACCTGCCATTTTGGATATCATCTATGGATTGTACACAATTCTCCCTGGAGATGTTCGTAAAAATCATCTTGATGAAATTATTCATTATTATTCTTCCAATTTCATTGAAACACTTCACAAACTAAAATTCAAGGGGAGTTTCCCTAAAATTTCTGAATTCTTTATTGAACTTCTTCGTCATTCGCATTTTGGTAGGTTTTTATTTTTTTAAATGTTTTTTAAAATTATTTTTTTTATGAACACAAAAAATATGTGAACATTTACAGAGATGTTTATGATGTCAACATTTTTACCAGTGTTTTATGCATTCGAAACAGGAGTGGTAGATCCTGAAGAACTCATGACTTCTGAAGATGCCGGCAAAAGTCTCTATAATAATGAACGCTACATAGAAGAAGTAAAACGTATGCTACCGATTATGCATAGTCGTGGTTATTTAGATTAAGTTGTTTTTTTTCTAATACGAAAGTTGTTTTGTTTTAAATAAAAAGATTATTATTAGCACAATTTTTGGATTTTACTCAGAGTTATTTGTTCATTTGATCGGAGTAAAACTGACTTGAATTACAAATCTTCGATAATATTTTCTAGATTAGATTATCGATTTTAAAGTTGTCTGATTGTAAGAATGTTAAAGACTTATGTTCACTAAAACACCATTACAATAAAAGTAAATTTTTACTACAATATCTTGGTATACGCAGCAAGTTTTGACCAGGAATTTAAGAAAGTATCCAAACCTAAAAATATCTTACAAGATTCAAAACATTTTGCAAGGATTTATAAAATAAATGGAAGCTTAGTTTGTAGCTCTACATATAGTATATACTTAAAACCTTAAAACTTAAGGAACATTTCTTATCAATTTTAAATGAAAGAGAGTTCTATATTTCGAAACAGTGTTTGGACCATCATCTTTTCTTAAAAAGTCTTTACTGTAGTAAATAATTTTAAAATACATCTTCACCCATTGTTGTGCATCGCATTCTTCAAAAGCTATAAAAGCAGTGTACTTTTTTATAACATTTCTGCACTAACATTTCGGAATTGTGAAATAATAGACAAAATATTGGTTTTAGATTGCTTCGGAATTTGAAAATGCTTTTGTAAACATCGCATACAAAAAAGCGGTTATTAAATTGCAATATTTAGGCGGTCTTTCGAAATTGAAATTATACAAAATTCGATAATTATTTCTACTGCCTGTGGATTTTTGGGGTTTTCAAATATACATATATCACCATAACGTTTTGAGTTTGAAAAATATAGTCGAAAAAGTAGAAATTATTTGGAATTTTAATAACAACATTTTTTCTAATATGACATACATTTTTATTATAAAACTATTAACACACACATCTCCTAGTTATAACCGCCTTCGCCTGCTTTAATTGTTTAACAATTCAAGCATTGTTAGTATTTTTGTAGTTATTCCGCGTTGATATTGCACATCTCATTAATAAACTTTATCTCAATTTATATTACAAGCATGCAACCCTTGAGTCTATATTAATTCAAATGGCAAATATTTCTATCTACTATATTTAACAAATACCTATACTCATATTCAGTTAGTTTTTGCAATTCATTTGAGTAAGACGTATTTAAAAAAAAACTATGAGCGACAATACTTTCAATAAAGATGAACTTGAAGCTCCCGGATGGATGAATAAATTGTTTTTTGAAGGAGTTTTGAAAAAATGTGAAAATACCGATGTGATTGTGGTAACTTTGCATGAATTGCTCTGATAAATTGTTTTTTAAATAAATTCGTTGTAAGGTTAATGATATCAAAATGTCACCAGCAACAGCCAAAGGTGATCACTATGCCAGTGTTATGTTTCGAGCAACCTTAGGCTTTGATTCGAAAACCAGAAAAGGATTGACGAAATCTTTGATTATTAAAACTATGCCCCAAGTTGAAGGGCATAAGATGGATTTGCTGAAGGAATCGTTTGTTTTTGAAACTGAAATTTCCATGTTTTCGAAAACGATTCCAAAGTTCGAAGCAGAATTAAGGAAAATCGGTGATAACACAGTTTTGGGGGCTAAGTATGGTTTTTTAATTGATTAATTTCATATATTGGTTGAAGTGCACAGATAATTTCAGAGTTTTGTTTCATTCGCTCACACCACACAAATGTATTATATTTGAGGACATTGTTCCATTGGGCTATCAGACGTTGAAAATTAGAATGGCTGACCTTGAGGATTCGAAAGCTGCGCTCCTGAAGTTGGCAAAATGGCATGCAGTTAGCTATAAACTCGCTGCAGAGGTTGATTTCAGCATATATATTTAAATAGTTTTATGAGCTATTTTAATTTTTTTTTAAAGGGCGACACATCATTGACAGATTACAAACGGGGGATATTCAGCCTAAAAGAGTTCGAATCAAGTTCTATAGTTAAAAACGGAATGAAGGAATTCATTGCCAAATGTGCAACAGTCGATGAACTCAAACAATATGTCCCTAAACTTCAAGTTATAGAAAAGGATTTACTGAATAATTGTCACAAATCTTTCGAAACTTATCGACAAGGAAATACAGAAGGGATTTTCGTTTTATCCCATGGAGATTTCCATAGCAAAAATATGATGTTCAAGAAGAATAGCAGAGGTGAAACAGAAGATGTGATATTGGTGAGATCAAGAGATTAGGTTATAATTATTTTGAATTGTTCATTTTTCCATTTCCAAAAATATATCAAAGGTTGATTTTCAACTTTGCTATTTTGGACCAGCAATTTTGGATGTCATTTATGGATTATACATGCTTACAAATGAAAATGTTCGTCAACATCATCGTGACGAATTTTTTTATTTTTATTCTTCGAATTTTATAGATACTTTAAAGAAACTTCAATTTCGCGGTCATATTCCGAAAGTTTCAGAGTTTTTTATGGATATTCTTCGTCATAGACATTGGGGTAAAGTTTATAACTTTTTTGAAATAAATTTATTAAGAACTGTTAACATAATACTAACTAACTTTTTCAGAATTGTTTTTAATGTCAACATTTTTACCATTGTGGTATGCTTTCGATTGTAAAGGAATGGATCCTGAAGAACTTTTAACTTCTGAAGACGCTTGTAAAAATCTCTTTCAGAATGATGGTTACATCGAAGAGGTCAAACGACTGCTTCCAATGATGTTTTATCGGGGATATTTAGAATGAGGTTGAAGAATTAATTTTATTGTTATTTGTGTTATTTTCTTTGAAATAATTTTAAAAATTTACAAATTCTAAAGTGGACTCATGTAAAATAAAGTATGTAAATATATATGTACTGTTATGTAATAAAAATAATTTTAACGATCAACTGTGGTACACATTTCGAATTTATTTTATTTGGAAGATGTTGTTTAAAACAAAGCTTAGATTCAAACATTTTTACAAACATAGAAGCTTCTTGTGTACCAAAAATTGTTGTTAAATAAAGGCTGAGAGGATTCATGCATCAAAAACGCTTGCTTAAGCCTGGGATTGAAATTCCTATAAGACTTATTCAGCTAGTTTCATTCTTTAAGGGCGGAAAAAGGATGGTCAAATTTTAAGGCCCCATATTGATTTTGAATAAAACACAAATTGTTTAGGAAATTATTGTCAATTCTTTTTCTTATGATAATATTGGAGTGGTTCAATTATGCATGGCACAAAATATCGGCCAAATAGCTGTCACAACCTCTGCGGCACACCTTCATCCGATGGTCCAAATTTTCTTCGAAAATTAATCATCCACTGCTGCCATTTCTCGCCACCATTCTGACCATTGATGGCGAAAACGCGTGTAAACGCAAATCTTTATGCATAATATTCATGAACGACGAGCGTGAGAAGTGCTCAAATTTTTGGTTCGATTTATCTAATTCTACGCTCATTTGGACGGTTAAATTGACCGAAAAAATTACGAAGTAGACGATATGCATGAGAATTAAATTCCCATGAGATTATTTCAGCTAGCTTAATTTTTTTAAGGCGGGAAATTTAAAACTCTAGAAAAAAATACTTATAAACAATTTTGTAAAACAATTGTCACATTTAATTAATTATAAACAAAAGCAATTTAAAAATAAAGATACCTAAAATAACTCATCAACTGCAAGTCATATTTATCATCGACTTACGACTTTATCTAATATTTTATTTACATTCAAGTCTAAAGTACTCAAACGTTATACACCTACTCGTGGCTACTCTAATTCTATACTTGTTGCATTTTAGATGTGAATAGAATAATTAATCAATGAGACTGAAAATATACTTTTTTTTTATGAATACAAATATTGTTATATGGATTTATGGGTGGCGTTGTTGTGTTTTTTAATTAATGTTTATATCATTGTGTCTTACATGAATTGTATTTATCTTTATATGTAATTTGTTCATTTCCATAATTACAGAAATTGCATATAATTAAATAATTTTAAGATACTCATTCTATCTTATTATTTGGACTTTAATCGTTAAGACATTAAGGTGTCGTCATCACAACAATTTTAAACTAATTAAGTCTTCATTAAGCAGATTTAACATTGAAAACTCTTATTTCAACAAAATCATCAGTCAATAGGTATCGAAAATCTCTTAAAAAAATCAGGAAGTAGACTAAGACACTCTTCAAACAAGTGTAGATAAACAAAAATGACGAAATTGTTTTATAGATTGTTAAGTTTCTAAAGTAGCAGAAGAGTCATATCACCACTCTCTCACTCACTCTTAAAAGCTACTACAACACATATGATGAAATAAAAACTTTTCTCTTTATAAACAATTTCACAATGTTATACTCAGAATGGATTTGTTATCACTCAATTACGACCCAAATAAACAAATAAAATCACTCAACCTCTGTGACTGCATAAAAACCAGAATGGAATGAATCAAAACAACTAGTTTAAGTTTCTTCTTTGATTGATTCAAAGCTAAATTATTATTATTTTTATATCAATAACTATATTTGAACTAAGTGCAATATGAGTAAATTTAACGCCGATGAATTACACGCTCCAAGTTGGATGAACGAGGAATTCTTCACAGAAGTTTTGAGAAAATGTGAAAAAACTGACAAAATTTCGGTGTGAATTGTGTTGAAAATTATTTATTGTACTTTGAATTAAAGTTTTTATTTCTTCTTGGCAAAAAAGGTTAAAGAAATTAAAATATCTCCTGCATCGGCTCAGGGTGATCACTACGCCAGTGTTATGTTTCGAGCAGTTGTCATCTACGACACACCAAAATCCGAAGGAAACTCAAAATCCTTAATTATCAAAACAATGCCAGAATCTGATGGACACAAGAAGGATATGCTCGGAGAATCATACATTTTTGAAACAGAAATATCCATGTACTCAGAAACAATACCAAAATTTGAAGCTGAACTCAGGAAATTTGGAGACAAAACAGTATTGGGAGCAAAGTAATAAACAAAAAAGAAAACTATTTTTAAGTGTGATGTGTGAAAAACTAAATTGTATTTTTATAGTTTATTGTATTACTCACTTGAACCAAGAAAAGTGATCATTTTTGAGGATATCTGCCCGAAAGGATATATCGTTTTGCGAGATAGGCAATGTACTATGGAAGAAGTTAAAGCGGCATTTTTGAAATTGGCCAAATGGCATGCTGTCAGCTATAAACTAGCTTCTGAGGTGAGTTTTTAAGCGTTAATAAATAAATAAGGTGGCGAAAAGATCCGTAAAGAGCTATTAATTTATTGCATTTCTAACACTTTTTATTACAAAACCATAAATTGTCATTGTCATTTAATTGCTCTGATAGTCATAATTATTCGTTGTCTTTATTTCATATCTATAATTAGGAAATTGCTATTTTGTAAAAAGAAAACACATCTATTTAAGTTAAGTTTATCAATAAGGTAGTTTTCTTCAATCTTTTCCTTATATTTTTCATGTGCACTTTGTTTTGAATAAACAAATACTATGCACTTGAGTTTATCATCGATTAAATTACACTATTTGTTTATGATGTACACGCGCTGAGTGATAACTTAGCGGCGCGGCGGCGTAAGATATCTATGCCTAAGATCTAAGATAGTATGCCTGCTATCTTACTTTGGAGTTAAAAGCTCACAATTAAAATACATTCATTTTTTTTTCATCAGCATTATTTTCAATTTTTTAAAGATCAAATCGAGTCAAGTTGTTCTCGAAACTTAAATAATTTAATTTAAATTATTTGAAAAATGAGCATTCAATATTTTTGTTATGAATCTAAGAATTCATATTTGTTTTCCTTTTTTTTAAAACTCAATGAGTTAAGAATCAACATTCCACAGCTGAATAATGCGCCTTATCAGAAATCTTAAGAGAAAAGTTGTTTCTCTCGGAATATTTCTTTATCTAAAAATATTTCTGATATCGTAAAATTTCCCTAGAACAAAAATTTAATGCAAAGACAAACTAAATTTGTTTCCCTACCCGATACGAATTTGCACCTATGGAAAGTTTTGAACGTTCTTAATTTCGAGAAATTGCAATATACTCCAAAAAATAATAAAAATTTTTTTTTGTTTGTTTAATTCAAGGGTGACACTTCTGTAACTGGATACAAAGAAAGTTTCTTAGCTTTCAAGGGTGCCGAAGAAATGCCAATCTTCAAATCTGGAATGGAAAACTTTATAAATAAATTAGAAACAGTTGATGACCTCAAACACTATGTACCACAATTACGTGCAATTAAAAAGGACGTACTTCAACGATCCATTAATTCAGCCAGATCAGGTCAAGAAAAAGGATTAGAAGGTATCTTTGTTTTGTGTCATGGAGATTTTCATCGAAAGAATCTGATGTTCAAACACAGTTCGAATGGAAAACTTGAAGACGTACTTTTGGTAAGAGGAACTTTTGAACACATAAAATGTTTACATAATTTTATACAATTTCTCTCTTTATATATGTGAATAGATTGATTTTCAAGTGTGTAATTATGGACCTGCAGTATTAGATATTATATATACAATGTATATGCTGATAAGTGAAGATATGCGCACTAATCAATACGATGAAATAATTCACTACTATTGTTCAAGTTTTATTGAATGTCTTAAAAAATTGAAATTCCAAGGAGAAATACCTAAAATAGCAGATTTTTTTATAGACATTTTACGACACAGACATTTTGGTATGTTAATTGAAATTAAAACACATTCATATATAAAGAATTATTAATGTGATGGATTTATTTTTAGAATTATTTATGATGAGTTCCTTTTTGCCAATTTGGAATGCTTTTGCATTTGGTGATGTTGCTCCCGATGAACTTATGTCCTCAAATGAAGCCCGCATAAAAGTCTATGATAATGAAAACTATATTCGTGAAATTAGAAGGCTTTTGCCTAAAATTTTTTATAGAGGATATTTGGAATAAAAGAAATTTTTGTCGCAAAACATTTGATTTTTTTATATTTTAATTAAATATCGTACAAAGAACATCACCTTTCGGGGAAATTATAACAGGGATGGTTAACCAGGGATGAGTTCAATGCAGTAAATAAACGATTTAGTCGATAGCTCAGGGAAGATATTGACCGTATGCGAGCTACCTTAACATACTTAGAGCCAAGATCAGTGTAAGAAAATCGTTGTATAGTCCTGGCAGTGGTTCTATCCAACAGAAACTCTCATAACCTTACAGCGGATTACTGAGGGTTGTGTGATTTTAAATTTGTGACATGTTTTTTGATTCTTTTTTAAAATAATAGCCATAAAATTATGATTATATTCTGAGTGAATTTGGTAAAAACTAAAAAAGGTTCTTTTGAAAAAAAACTAAAAAAAATTAGTCTTGCAAAAGACTTCCATAATCAATTTGAGAATAGACACTAGACACAGCTATAGGAGCTCACTAATAACACTGGTGTTGACCATAAAGATTGTCGTCTGTTGTAAAAATCAAATAATACTTTTTCAAAGATTTTGTTCTCCTGAAATTGAATTGGACGTTATAATTTTTTCAAAGGGTCAAGTTTTAAAGAAAATAAATCTTTAGAAACTTTAAAAATCAACTATACGGTGTTTTTAAGGCTACATGGTTCAGCAAGACACACAGTTCTTAAAATCAAACTTTATGAAACATTTGCAAAGTACAAATGTTTATCTTCTAGATAAATTTCAAATATTTTTAGCACCTTAAATGTTTTCTGAGAATTCTTATAAGTAACTAGACTTGAACTGTATAAAAGATTTTGAAAAAGCTGGGTTCTTACAGTTTCATAGGGTATAATAATTTTAAAAAAATGCACGACTTACCCAGTCGCATGAATTAACAAATACTGGTTATACATATTTTAAAATTTAATAATATAATAAGTTTGCCTTCAAAATTTAAATGCCATTTAATTATTTAAGAGAACCTTAATTTAATGTATTTTTGTTTAGAATGGTTTTTTTTAGTTAACTTTGTATTTATATAATTTTTGAATTCATTCCTAAAAATATTTTTTTCGTTTGCATTTTTGTAGAGCTTATAAATATACCCTTTACATTAAGAATTTTATTAAAAAATGTTCACCCATTTTTGAGATATAGAATTTTGAAATAAAATATGGTTACACTTTTTTTAATCCTAGGAAAATAATAACGTTAAAGGAGCTTGTACAGACAAAAATTATTGAAATCGGTTCTTTAGTTCCTGAGAAAACTTAAAAACAAAATAAGTTCTATGGGGGTTAACCTTCTGGAGCAATACAAAAATATTTGTTCTTTTTGAAAATTAGAGAAAATTTAATAAAAACCTATCGGTCCATGAGGATTTTCAAAAAATTTTATGAAATACTGGAAAAATTTAAACTGAATATTGAAGATAAGTAGTAAAGTTTTTTTTTCCGGGTACTACCTTTTGAAAGGATTTCCAAAAGTAATTCTTGTCGTGAAAAGTGCATTCTCAAATTAACCGTTCGGATTCGTCAAAAACCTGTAGGTCCCCTCCATCTCTGCCATGACTTGCACACAGGAATGGTTGAGACTTGTAAGTCACTAGACCCTAGTTCTTAACGGACTGCCGAGCCACCTAAATTATTTGTTTGTAGTGAAGATAAAAGTTTGGAAAACCATCTCTTTTAAAAAAAATAAAGCTTTTTGTATGTATCTACATTGCTTGAAAAAAAAAACTAATAAAGGGTTTTTCAATAAGAGCGGATAGATGTTGATATGGAATAAAACAAGCTGTGTGTGAGGTATTAACAAAATTTGTTTTTTTATTTGAAAGGCGCATGTAGTATGCCATTAAGTATGATCTGACACCATTCAAATGACCGCCTCGGCTTCTTATGGTTGCACGGATCCGAATGGTCCAATTTTCAATGACTCTTCCGCATAGATCCGGCTGAATTTGAGTGTTGGCCTGTGTTATGTTTTTTAGGGTATCGGTCGATTGTGGTTTATTTGCATAGACCTGCGACTTCAAGAAACGTAGCGCCACGCCGCGCCTCAGCCGCGCCGTCCTGCTGGAACCACATGTCGTCTAGGTCCATATGGTTCAATTTGGACCATAAGAAATTAGTTATCATCGTTATGTAGCGCTCGCTGTTGACGGTGACCGCCTCACTAACATCGTTTTCAAAAATCTACGGACAAATTACACACCAAACGGTAACTTTTTGAGGATGCATTATCACCTGGTGAACCTCGCGTGGGTTGGTGTCGACCCATATACGGCAATTTTGCTTGTCAACACAGCCATTCATAAAAAAATGCGCCTCGTCACTGAAGATGATGATTTTTCTGCCAAAATTATGGTCCTCTTCCAAACATAGTCGACTGTAAAGGGCCACCACGTCTACCGTAAAATGGGAGCAATGCGTTTGCGTTAACGAACACTAATTTTTATAACAAAGTTTTATCATTTGAACGTGCTGTTCAATCGTGTAACTTGCCATGATGATTTGGCATAAACAACTCAATAATAAACAAAAGATTTGAAAGATGTCAATGTCACCAAAACAAAATGGCGGCCACTAGGCGCCAAAATCTACCCGCGCCAATTGAAAAACCCTTTATAATGTTTTTTTTTGTATTTAAATTGGTGACATTTTAAAAACTTAACACAATAAAATGATTTTTAAGTCAAATTAGGGTTGAGGCCACCAACATTTTTCGGTAAAGTAGAATTTGATTGTCAGCTATAAGACCTTGTTGACACAGTAAATCAATCAAAAGTTTGAAAACACAACATAACATAATTTAATATTATTTTGAAATATTATGTTTCTCCAAAAACACACGTGGGATCAAAAAAGAGAGAACAGAGTTAAGAACCTGGTAATTTTTCATCGACTGTTAGTTTATATATCCATAGATAGCGTGACATAGAGCTCTACTTTAAAAAATCATTTCAATATACATACAATTTTGACTTGTTGCTAAAGACTTAACTGATGATTAAATTCGTTTTAAGTCCATATGTAAGTATGCAAATTTCCTAGAATTTTAAGGTTTTCGTTAAACTAAATTTGATTTGTATTACTGCCAATGTATATGGACTGCTTCCACAAACTCCTGATTAAACTCTGTGCAACAAACTAGGGCTCAAATACTTTAATAAAAGATCAGTTTTTCAAAAGAACCTGACAAGATTAATTTCAAGGGACCAAATTAATTCAATTTGAAATTTCATTCAAAATTCAGTTTGACAGCTAATAGTCAAAAAAAAAATAATTAAACAATTCCATGGTAGAATTGTACTGACATTTTTTAGAAAAGTCGCTCAGGTAGCAATATGATACTAAAACGACAAGAAGGACGCATGAAACACTTACTGAAAATTATCAAAATTGCTGATGCAACATCATACTAATTATGCTAAAGTCAAACGCAATACTACAACTCCAAAAATAAATGACGAACAAATAAACTTCTGAACAAAAATATACTACCTACCTGTAATTGAATAATAATAATAATCATATGGTAGATTCAACCATTGAAGTAATAGCAACAACTTTTATAATTATCTAGAAAAACAATGTTATCGTCCCCTACAGATAATTCCACTAATTTTGTTCGTGTGCGAGTGTTTAAAAGACTTCACTTTTGTAGTTTACATTTAGTTCTAATTTGTTTTTCATATATGAAAGAGGGTGTTGTCATACAAAAACAGAAAACACAAAAAATAAATAATGTTAGAATTTAATCAAGATGAGTTAAATGCTCCAAATTGGATGAATAAAGAATTTTTCACTAAAGTCTTGAAGAAAAGTGAACAAATCGATGGAATTTCGGTAAAATTGCAATAAATGCATCACATTATATTTTGCTTAAGAAACCTTCTGATTTCTTTCAGATAAATAACTTAGATATTAAACCTGCGTCTGCTAAAGGTGATCACTATGCGAGTGTCATGTTTCGTGCAACAATCAATTATGACACCAACAAATCGAAAGGACTATCGAAATCAATGATAATTAAAATTGCTCCAGAAATGGATGGAATTAAAAAAGATGCACTCCAAAAAACATTTATTTTTGAAACAGAAATTAAAATGTACTCAAAGACAATACCAAAATTCGAAGCAGAATTAAGGAAAATTGGAGATAATACTGTTCTAGGAGCAAGGTAAACTTTTTAATTATATTTTGTTTGCTGAAATACTTGAAGTTGTTATCTCATTAGAGCACTGTACTATTCACTCGAGCCAAAAAAGTGCATAATTTTTGAAGATATTGTACCAAAAGGCTACGAGGTATTGCGAGATAGACAACTTAATTTGGAAGAAGCAAAGGCAACATTAACAAAACTAGCTAAATGGCACGCTGTGAGCTATAAGCTTGCTTTGGAGGTAGATATATTTGATATACAATATTTGATTTGAAAGAAAAACTGATTTCTTTATTATAAAAGGGCGACGAATCGGTAACCAACTATGAACATGGTATTTTTAGTACTGAAAATATTGAGTCAATTCCATTCTTGGGAACTGGTCTACAAAGCCTGATAGAGAAACTAGAGACATTGGATGACTTAAAACAATATGTTCCGAAGCTACGATTAATCGAAAAAGATTTCTTAAGAAACTGCATCGAATCTTCAAAGTCATACAGAAATGAAAACGCCGAAGGTATTTTTGTGCTCTGCCATGGTGATTTTCATGGTAAAAATTTGATGTTCAAGAGAAACTTTAAGAATCAACTGGAAGACGTAATGTTGGTAAGACATAACCATTTTTAAACGTATTAATTTATTTATCACTTGCTATTTTCTTTAAGATTGATTTTCAAGCGTGCTATTTCGGACCAGCTATTATGGATATTATGTATGGAATGTACATGATTATCGACGACGAATTACGTATAAATAATTTTGACGAAATAATTCATCATTATTCTTCGAATTTTATCAATACCTTGAAGAGCATGAAATTCGAAGGAAAAATTCCACAAGTGTTTGAATTCTTCACTGAAATCTTACGACACAGGCACATGGGTAAAAACACATTCCTGCATTTAATTGAAATAAAAAAAAAAGAATAATTTTTCTTTTTCCCAGAACTCTTTATGCTGAGCACATTTGTGCCAATGTGGTATGGTGTAGAAGTTGACGTCATGGAAATCGAAGATTTACTGTTTTCAGTGGAAAAAAGGAAAAAGCTCTATGACGCTCCTGGTTATATCAAACAGATAAGACGAGTATTGCCCCAAATGCTCTATAGAGGCTATTTGGATTGAATTTTGTAAAATGTTGTTATTAAAATGTAATGTTGTGAAATTATCAACATTAAACTTTGTTTTTTAACTTTAATTTAAGGAACTGGAATAAATTAAAGCCCCTTATAAATCTTTCTTATATACGCACAAACCCTCCATCTGTTAAATCAAATTATTTCCATAATTTTGTAATTCAGGTCGTTTTTAATAAAAACACATTATTATTATAATAGTCTTCTCTTTCTTCCCTACTTCTTCTACTCAATTTATTTATTTTTTCCTTCATTATTTATTTAAAAATTTATTAACAGTTAATTTTGTTTATGTTTATATAATAAGACACACAAAATAAACTGACATCCATTAAAAAACAAAGCAACAAAGTTAAAACAACATAAAACAAAATCTTACCGCTACCTCCGCCGCCGTTATTCACCGCCACCAAACCGCACGTACATAGTTACTTTACATATTTTCTTCTTCTTCTTCTTATTTAACAAAAGCTTTTATCCTATGCTGCGCTTTTTTTTCTTCATCTTCATAATTTTAAATCATCGCATCGTTTTAAAGCAAAAGATATTACAACAACAACAACAAAATAATAATGTTAAATTTTATTTCTCAATTAAGAAGGCAATTCTCCATTGCCGCCCACATAAAAATGGAATTAATTAAGCGTATTTAATTCTCTAAGCGTAAAGTAAACAACAAAATGTGTCCTTCCACCTCCCTTTTTTTTTTAACTTGCTATGTAAAGCTTCTGTAAGGGTGAGTTTAGGAATTGTAAAAGAAAACATATACAAACATAAGTCTTGAGATATATATTTCCTGTCAAAATTAAGAATTGGCATGAACAAAATATTACGTGGTTTTGAAAGCGTCGTACGGCAGCCATTTTTTCCACCATCTAAAACTTGTGTAAAAGTATTCGGTCTACTATTATCTTTAAAAATTTCAGCATTTTTAAATATCATAAACAGGAAAAGAGCACATGTTTGGAAATAATGGCAAACGTTTTTTCTAATTTGAATATTGTGCCACCACCGGAGAAGTGTTAGCTGCCAGCAGCTCTTCCACTTTAGAGAAAGAATCGTTTTAATCAATTTTTCTCTCGGTCTCCTAAATCTTCGGGCTTCTTGAGTGAGCGAGTTCTACTGCATTGCCTGTTTTTACCATTTCGAATCGTGTGTCCAATCTTATGCCATTGCATAGTTATCCATTTGCGGTTTCAAAAGTATAGGGCTGGAATTCGACATCTGTCAAACTAAGTTGTTAATCAATTTTTTTGTTCAATTGAAAGTCTGATATTTACGAAAATGGATCACTTAACTATCGCACAACGCATACAAATTGTTAAAACCTACTACAAAAATGGTGATTCTGCCACAGCCATACATATCGTGCTTTAAGAGGAGATTATGGTTTACATAATCGTCCAACTTTGCAAGCAATTGGTAAAATTGTAAGGAAATTTGAAGAGACTAGATTGGTTACAGATATTGTAAGGCTTGTGCATAATCGTTTCGTTCGTACCTCACAAAATATCGCTGCTGTAAGTGAAAGTGTTGCCGAAGACCCGAATGTGTCGATTCCTCGTCGTTCTCAGGAATTAGGAGTGTCTTACGGCACATTATGTCGTATTTTGCATTTGGATCTACACCTACATCCATATAAAGTCCAGCTCACACAACAATTGAAGCCAGCTGACCATTTACAATGTCGTAGATACGTCGAATGGGTACTTGAACAAAACTCGGTGGACGGTGATTTTTCGAACAAAATTCTCTTCTGCGACGAAGCACATTTCTCACTCGGTGGAATACCGCCCAATATGTGTCAAAAAGTGTTCAATCCCTGCCTGTGTGATCTAAAGTTTTTTTTTCCTGTACTGCCTCTTGCGAGGAATTGACAAATCCTTCAAAAGTAATTCTTGTCATGAAAAGTGCTTTCTCAAATTATCCGTTCGGATTCGGTTTAAAAACTGTAGGTCTCCTCCATCCCTGACAACAGTACTCGCACACAGGACTGGTTGAAAGTTGTAATTCACTAGGCCGTAGTTCTCAACGGACTGTTGCATCACCTAATTTTATTTTCTTATGTGTCAAAAAATAGTCGAAAATTACTTCAAAAGAATCGATGTTTACAATTAGCGTGGTGGTCATTTAAATGATGTAGTGCTTCACACATAATGTCAACGTTTAAACTTTATAATAAAATATTGTATATGTGTTTACTTTTGAAATCGTAAAATAGATAACCCTGTAGTATATATGGGCCCTGGACTATTTTCCTATACAGACCTTCGTTAGAAACACTATTAAGCTAGAAAACTGTTATGAAGTTTCGTCAACACCAACATTTGAGCGGTGTAATCGAAGTTTTGTGTTTAAGCTGAGGGAATTATTTATTCGAACATCGGACAACATTCTGAACGCAGTCTCGACACACACCGCAATATTTTGATCGGTTCTACCTTTGCTAGAGACAATGTTTCCAAGATATTGGAAACTGTCTTCTGGTTCTTTTGCTACTAGAATGTATATCAGTGAGAATCGCTGATAGAATCCTAGGCTGAAAACATTAATTTTCAGTCTCATGATTTCTGCTCCTCTCTCTATACTAGTTTCCATTTGATGGAGATCCAATGAGAGAGAGCATACGTCATCTGCGTATAGTCTAGATATTCTGAGTAAGTTTTCCAGAGTTCATCTTATACTTTTGTTTGATGTCAAGCCTTCTCATCGCTGATCAATATAAACAAAACTGAGGACATTATACAGCCTTGTAAGTCTTAAGTCGTTAGGAATTTGAACTCCAAGACTAATACATTTTGTTTATGTTTTTTCAATTTATAATTTTTAGCACACAAACAAGTTGGTATTCGGGCAAAGAGAGTCTGGGAATTTCCCAATTCGCCAAGGCATTCCCTAGGGATGTGTTTTCATTTTGCAACTAACATTGAAATACTAAAAGACATATTTTATTTTCTCACTAAACAAATAAGCACCAGAATGTCTAAAAGTCTTAAAAGCTTGTTCAATTTTTATTGTTTATTTAAAAGAACAAGTCTGCCCAACCCAACTTGGGTCTTAATTTATCTTTCCCTTCATTTTCCCTCACCCATTTACTCGTATCCATTTGTGTGTTTTTGTTTCAATCTTTTGATGAGATTTTAACAAGCTTAACAAAAAGTTTTCTTTTGTTAAGTTGAAAGATGCGGTAGCCAGAGCAACGATGAAATGCTACACAAAACAAAAAAAAAACCTTAAACCCTCTTAATTATCTTCTGTTGCGTAAATGAGCTTCTTAGAGCTGTTACAACATTACAGCAACGACGAGCGACGAACGAGCGAATTATGTATATGTCTACATGATAAGACGGCTCGGGTATCCTTTTATATCTCGTTTTCAGGTTTTTTTTTTATTATTTGCAACAACAGCAGCTGTCGATACTGTTGAGATTATATTTTTGCTACTCCCATCGTTAATTTTGATGCATAATTAGCTCGTTAATTAGAAAATATCATTGATTTGATTTTGATTTTTCTTTATTTTTTTCGTTGAAGAGCTTAAACCTCGAATTCTTTGAACTTTGAAGGTTAAACATATGTATTTACGTGGATTTCTTTATAGGCACTCCCTCAAAAGAAAGACCCAACCACCGAAAAGTATAAGAAGTTACTTCATCACAAAGCAAATTCACGTATTTTGGTTGCTTAATGCTTACTTACATGACATTTGTACAAGTTTGCAACTTTTCGTCTTTTCGTCCTTCCTATAACCAAAACCAACAGAGAGAAAAGAAAAGTTGCTTGAGAGCAAAATTTAATGTAATTTTCATCTTGACATTTACACTTTTAAAGCACGTTGAAGTACGCTAACGCAAATGCTTATAAAACAACAAGTCTTTAACGTTTGGAATTTCGGTGCCTTTAAACAAATGCCTTTTCACATCTAAATACAAAAAGGGTTGATGGGCTTTGCGCGTGAACAAGATCCACATCTTATGAATTCACATCTTTGCCATCAATTAGTAGGACTGCTATCAAAGGATCTTTTTATTTCCGTTGAATGTGGGGCTTTGCTTTTTGCAAAAAGGATTTTTCGGGAAGAGTGTGAATAAAAGGAAAGGAATGTAAGGCTCACATAGGTAATTGACCGAAAATATATTCATAAATGTTTGCACATTAAATTTTGGCATCATTCAAAAATTTCAAAGAATTAAGTTCCCAGAGACCGAAGGGCTGTGAGGTAAATTCCACAAGTATATATGTACATATGAAGGTAGGATGAAACATAATATGAAGGCAGAGCTACAGAACCATCGCTATCGCCAAGCCACCATGATAAAAGCTAAAGGCATATCATTGTTATGTGTAACCTTTTGTTGTGTAGGCATTGTTTGCATCAAGTGCAATTCCACCATGTCATAATGTATTCGTGATGTGTGCAATTGCAGTTGCAGTTGCTATTGCAATCGGAGCAGGGGGTAGGTTAGGTATATACCTATTTGAATAATCCATTTATGATTGCCATACCAAGTTGAAAGCGCAGAAGGTGTTAAGCATTCTAAACATAACCCATTTAAGTATAGAGAATGCAGGTGTATTGTACTTGTATTTGTATACCTAGGTAAGGTAGCAAGTAGGTACATATTTATGTTTATATGTCGATTCCGTTCACTAAATTGCTCCTTTCAGCTGTAAGCAAGTTACACCAAGTGGAATTTAATTACATTTAAGGATTTAAAATGTTCTACTCAAAATGTTTATTGTTACAAAATTGTTAGTAGCTACTGAAGCAAACATATTTTTGAAAAAAATTAATTGTTCAACAAAGTCTTTTATTTTATTATTGTAAAGGTAAAGTATAGGTGCGTAATATGAGCTTAATTGGAAGCAATTTACATATTAATTTACAATCACAATATTTAACTTCATAATGCGAAGTCCTTTTCTCGCCAAAAGAAAAGGATTAATGACTTAACTTCTCCTTGAACATTATTTTTGTCTGAAGTGTTTTTAAGGGATTCTTCATTAAATGAAATATGAAAGTCATTGTCATTTACTTGTTTTATTTCTCCTATTGTTTGTTTTTTGTCAAACAGTCTAGACGTCTCAATCTAAAAAATTTCCTAACTTGTTTGTCGTTTAGAATATCAATGATTTATAATTGTCTATAGAAAATAAATTCACATCATTTTAATGATTAGAATCCTTTCCTATACAGACCGATTTAATAAACACCAGGAACGTGATTGTCTAAATACAATAAAACTTTAACAAATATACTCGTATACCTATAAATGTATTTTGTAAGAAATATTGGAAAAAGGCTTAAAGATTTGAATTAATAAATTATGGTATGAAATATAAGATGTATGTTAATCATATTTTTATATAAAAGATATCAAACAAGATGCAGTATGTGCATCGTCACTTAAGGGAGGCCTCTGATAACAGAAGTCCTTTAAAAAATAAAATAAATTAGGTGGCGCAACAGTCCGTTGAGAACTAGGGCCTAGTGACTTACAACTCTCAACCATTCCTACTGTTTTTAAGCCGAATCCGAACGGTTAATTTGAAAAAAGCACTTTTCATGACAAAAATTACTCTTGAAGAATTTGTCAGTACCCGTGAAATAAACTTTAGATGACATAGGCAGGGATCGAACCCAAGTGGTTTGTGGATTTTTTTTGTAATATAATTATTAACGTTAATTTTGAGTCTAGTAAAACACCTGTCTAAGTCGACAATATAAACATTTAAAATAATACAACAAGCACCCAGTTAATCGTTGGTATGCATCATCAGCAGTTAGAGCGAGTGGAAGTTGACCCACTGACGAATGCTATCGTAGCCGCATTGCATTGGCGTTGCTATTGATAATTATAATAATCACCTATCTTATATGGAAACGAAAATCAGGAAGATCAGCTGGTATCTCTATGAAACCAACTCCATCACCTCGACATACGAAACCAGAGTCAGAGTTCATCGTCACAGTCACCTAGATAGTTGAACCATCGTTCAACGCGGGGGAGAATGTCTAAGTCGACAATATAAACATTTAAAATAATACAACAAGCACCCAGTTAATCGTTGGTATGCATCATCAGCAGTTAGAGCTAGTGGAAGTTGACCCACTGACGAATGCTATCGTAGCCGCATTGCATTGGCGTTGCTGTTGATTATTATTTTTATTTATTTTTACCTTTTGTTTATGTTGTTATGGTTTCATTATTGGTTTTGTAATAAATTTTAATATTGTAAGTTCTGTATGTAATGTATGTCAAATAAGTAAATGTAATTGTTAATGTAAGCAAAATGTATGTATAAATAGACTTAATCATTTTTAATAAAGTATCATTCATTTATTGAAGGTAATTCAGTGTTCATTCTTTGATCTAATTGTTTCTCATTGTGAACAAGTTCAAGTGCTTGTTTCACTCCTCAAATAAATAAAATCAAGTTAATGTGCTTGATTTGTATCAATTTAGACAAACGAGTCTAAACAACACCAAGGTCAAAAAAATTGGATTCTCTTTTCAAACGTGACGAATTCAACATATGGTCATAATTTATTATATTACGTTTTAGTATAAAAACAATGTCTTATATTTGTCAATATTTAAAATCGAACTATATTTGTTACACCATTCCTAAAATTGATTTAGATCTTCTTGTAGCTTGTTAAAATCCTTGATTCAGTTCATAATTAAAAAAAAATGTTAACATCATCTGCATAGATTAGCGATATAAAATTATTTAAAATAGTGAACTAATCATTAATAAATAAAATAAACAGCAATGGACCAAGATCACTCCCTTGAGGTACACCAGAATTGACTTTAAATTAACATAAAGAGTTATTCCTGAACAAGACGCTATAATATTTATGTTTAAGATAAGACAAAATCCACATAACGAATCGGTCGTCAAGTTCAACATTACTTAATTTATTATGTAGAATTCTATGACTTAATTTGTATAATGCGTTGTTGAAGTCTGTAAAGATGCAATTAAAAAGAGTTTTTTTGCATGCATCCAAACAGAGAGAATTGTAATAAATTAGTAATTGTAGATTTTTTTCACAAGCCCATGTTGATTTTTACATATAACGGAAGTACAATTAAAAGAAATCATGTCATAGACAAGGGATTTAAACAATTTAGGAATAGAAGACAATTTTGGTATGGGACGATTATTCGTAACGAATTTTGTATAGCCTTTTTTTATGGACTGGCGTTAGGTATGAACATTTTTAAAGATCAGGGAACTTCCCTCAGGATCAGGACTAAAACATTTATTTAGCTTTTAAATATTGTCACTTATAGAGGCCTCAGAAATTGAAAAATGTGTTGAAGTAACATGTCTGCATTTTTGTGTTACAAGAAATAAGAAAAGCGATACTTGCAGAAGAAAAATCTTCAAAGGCAGTCTTAATAAAACCTGAGAACATGTTCGAAACTGAGTCTGGAAGATGGCTTGCAAAATAACGCAAATATTACAGCTTATGTCTATTTTCGTGTAATCAAAAAACTTGGTAGAGTCAGCTTACAAAACAAAACTATATTTTTATTTATAATTAATTATAAATATGATTACAACGGCGCGCAGGGAATTCAAAAGTGGATTTTGTGCTAAGCAACGTTAAAACTCTGAATAAAAAGTTAGGTTTGAATCTTTAGGACTTTTCAGGACTACACACAAATTAAAAAGATGCATTTTCAAAAAACATTAAGTAAAGTCATCATATCATTGGAAAAATACACAAGCAATTAAATTAGCAAACATTATTTTAAATAAATTGAAAAGAAATTGTGTCGAAAAATCAGACTTTATCGTGAGTTTTAAAATGATTTCATAGAGTTTTGTATGTTGGACACTACTAACGATATATCAAACGTACAAACGTCTAAAAGTGAAAAACTCGAAAATTGAGTTCGATACTCCAATTAAATTTAAATCTCTTTTATGCATACTAGAATCTCAGTTTACCTTTTATTCTCATAACCTCTCACGAACTTTCAGCATAGTTCTTCATATTATTCAAGAACAAGAACTATGTATGATTTGTCGAATTGAAAATGTTGACATTTTTCGAAGTTTCAAGATCCCTAGAGTCGAAATAAAAGATTTTTAGAGAGATGTCTGTGCGTGCGTGTGTACGTCTGTAAGTCTGTGTGTTCGCGAGGTTTTTTTCGTCGTCCATAGCTCAAGAACCAGTAGAAATATCGACTTCAAATAAATTTTGTTATACAGATAATAATGCAGAAAGATGCAGAAAGGGCAATACCGTAGCAATTTAAAAAAGAGGCTGGGATGCGACCCACACTGATAACTTCCCATCCTGTCTGTCGATTTGTCTTGCTTAAAAGTTTGTCGGTTTTCGTGTTTTGTTAAAAAAAGTTCTCAGTTGAATTATTCTTAAAAATTTAAATAATAATAATATATATTTATAATAATTTTTGCATATAATGAAATAGTTTTATTTCAAAATCTATTTTTGTTAACGAGATTTTTAGTCGAAAACCAATTTTTACCAATTTTAGTAGCATTTCTTAAAAAAAATTATTTCTTATATAAATACAAGAAATACAAATTGGATGAATGAAATTAATTTGAAATCAATATCTTCTATTGTTCACGAGATATCGAAAACCGAACATAAATTTTTACCAATTTTGCGTACTATTTTTTGTAGATTTTAATTTTTTATAAAAAAATTGACTGTTGGATTTTTATAAAAAATGTACTGAATGTCGAAAACAATATTTTCTATGAGATAAAATTAGTTGGAAGCCATAATCTTAATTTTTGAAATGATATTTAAGTCGAAAATCAATTTTTACCAACTTTGAGTAAAGTTTTTTATAGGTTTTCATTTTTTATAAAAAAACTGTCAATTTTGATTTTTCTCAAAATGTTACCAAATGTTAAAAACATTATTCGTCGTTGCACAAAATTATTTTGGAGATAAAATCGTTTTTTGTTCGTAAATTTTCGAGGAAAATAATATTTTTTTTTTTCAGTTTTTTTATTTATAAAAAAACCGTTAATTGGAATTTTTTCCAAAAAAATATTTGTTTGGTTTTACTTTACAATATATAATATAAAATTTAATTCAAGTCTCTAGCGTTATTGGTTCATGAGATATTTAGGTTTAACCAAAATGTTCACCTTTTTTTTAAACTGCTATAGTAAAAAAAACCACCCACGCAATTTTCTTGAGAGCCCTTTCTTCATCTTTCTGCCTTATTGTCTGTATAACAAAATTTATTTGAAGTCGGTATCTCTTCTGGTTCTTGAGCTATGGAGGACGAAGAAACGTCGCGAACGT
Source organism: Eupeodes luniger (assembly GCA_951509635.1). Classification (NCBI taxonomy): domain Eukaryota; kingdom Metazoa; phylum Arthropoda; class Insecta; order Diptera; family Syrphidae; genus Eupeodes; species Eupeodes luniger. The sequence continues at coordinate 94,677,663 of OX608073.1, read as the reverse complement.
ACACACGCACGCACAGACATCTTTCTAAAAATCTTTTATTTCGACTCTAGGGACCTTGAAACGTCGAGAAATGTCAAAATTTTCAATTTGACAAATCGGACCCATTACAATAACTTTCTATGGGAAGTTAAAAAAAGGTGAACATTTTGGTTAACCCTAAATATCTCACGAACCAATGACGCTAGCGACTTGAATTAAATTTTATATTGCAACGTATATTTTTGGAAAAAATTCCAACTAACGGTTTTTTGTATAAATCGAAAAAACTGAACAAAAAATATTTGTCACCTCGAATATTTTAAGAAGAAAAAAAGATTTCATCTCCAAAATAATTATATACAACGAGAAATAACGGTTTTGACATCTGGTAAAATTTTGAGAAAAATCGAATTCACAGTTTTTTTACGAAAAATAAAAAAGGTACAAAAAATTAATAAAAGTTGGTAAAAAATTGACTTTCGACTCAAATATCTTTTCAAAAATTAAAAATATTGTCTTCAAACTAATTTCATCTCTCAGAAAATATTACTTTCGACATTCAGAAAAACAGTACGTTTTTTTCATAAAAAAAATAAATCTACAAAAAATAGTACGCAAATTTGATGAAAATTGATGTTTGGTTCTCGATATCTCGTGAGCAATAGAAGATATTGACTTCAAATTAATTTCATTCATTCAATTTGTATTTGTTTATATATGAAATAAAAAAATTTAAGAAATCCTACTGAAATTGGTAAAAATTGGTTTTCGACTAAAAATCTCGTTAACAAAAATAGATTTCGAAATCAAAATATTTCATTGCACTCAAAATATTGTTGGTAATTTTTAATTTTTTAAGAATAATTCAAGTGACAATTTTTTTTTCAAAACACAAAACCTACAAACCTTTTAAGCAAGACAAATCGACAGACGGGATGGGAAGTTATCAGTGTGGGTCGCATCCCAGCCTCTTTTGTTTTTATTTGTATAGATCGCCAGTGGGTTTGTTTATGTCTATATATCTCTATTTATACATGTTTAACTCATTTTATTAAAGCTAAATTTCAAAAGGTTACGATATAGGGTAATCTATTTAAAGGTTTCAATTTGACATAGCCCTCAGCATCGGTTTTTAACCTCCCATCTCCTAATTTTAATTGTGTTTCAGCATAGTTTTTTGTGTTGATGTTTGTTATAAGAAATGTTTAAAATGGCATCGATGATAGGTTAAAAATCTGGCAGCACCTTATGATACACTACTAATTTGTGTTCTAAATACCGCTGGATCTAATCGAATGAGCTGTGACTGAAAAATTTTTCCGCGGTAAACAGTAGCTTAAAGCACTCTCCAAAGACCCAGTATTAGTTAAAAAAAAAACTGTCTTCTCCTGTTTTACGAATTGAACTATTTATTGTATATAATATGGTCTTTCTTGGCCCCCTCTCCATTTCCGCAACTAATGATTATAGATGTATTGGGTTAAAAATACATTTTATGACACACGGAAACAGAAAAAAAAACATAGATATATTTATTATGTTTTAGACAAGAACATCCGCAACCCTAGGGGTACAAAAGGATATGCCCATAACATCCCGGATAATACATACAAAAAAGTCAACTCCCAACATTATTTATACACACGTTTTTCAAATTGAACATGGACCTGGAACATCCCCGCAAGTTGAACTAAATCGACGAAATAATTTAATTATATTTGTATGTGTATTTTTTAAAATTATTTATTCCCAGGATTTGCCATTTAAAAAGGATCTATACGAAACCGATTTTGACAAATTCAATAATTGATTTGTTCATACCTAGTTGATGTTGTTTTTGTTCTCATTGGATGGATGTTAAACATGAAAACCAATTTTCCAGATGCAAATTTGTTCTCCAAAACTCAAACACAAATCTGTGGCCGACACTGAGTAATTTCCAAATAATTACATGCAATAACTTTGTGAACTTTACAGAAATTTGTTCTAGTTACATCCTTTACATTTACACTGTATAAAGCTTACGTATATATGTATATATGTATCTTTAACGTACACAGTAATGCATAATCATGTATGAAATTAAAAAAAAAGTCGAACTTTATTAAAAGGATTGAAGGAAGACTAGTTTATTTTTGTGACGTCAAAACATATTTGCAGGGTAATTTTATGTTTCACCAGCTTCAAATTTCCTATTGTCCTTTTTTGTTTTTATTTTCCTTTGAAAAGGATATGGAGGGAGAGTTTGGGGGTGGGGAAGAAAATAATTAAGTAATTATTATACTTTGGGATATGAATGAATTTTAATTTTCATTATTTTTTTTCAGGGAGGGAAAATTGCCTGGCTCTTTTGAAAGCGCCTTCACAAACATAAAACCATATAAAAAAGGGGCACTTGCATCATACGACGTTATAGGAGGTACCACTAGGACTCGTATACGAAGGAAGAAGAGACAACAAAATTCTGAATGAATGCATTTTGTTCTTCGTCCTTGTCATCAGGGTTATAATTAAAATTTCTATGAGAATTTTTCTTCATCTTTTTTCTTTGCAGATGAGCAGCAGCATCAGGCCAGGCACTGAAGCTCATCTGATGTATACAGTAGGTTTTGATTCCACATGAATATCCTACCGTCTCATCTTCTAAAGGGGGAGTGGAGAGAGTAACAAGCTTTTCATAATATGAAAATGTAATGAAATGATAATTATGAATTATTTTGATATGTATGTAGGTATAGGCAGGCATATGCATAGATACTCCTCTTTCGGAATGTGTCTAGACGTATTTACTTTAACGGGGCTATGAGCAAAGGTTGAGGTCACAACTTACGAAATTATATTACAGTGACACGAAATGTCACTGGATTTTTCATAGAGGCGGATTTCTATAATTTTTGTTTTTTTGATCATGAAAAATGGTAGAAAAAGATGCAGGATTCATTTTTATGTACAGGTATAGGTATTTACTTGAGGTACAGAGCAGAGTGTGTATCTGTGTTCATTTGTGATTCTAGTTTGATTAAAAGAATATTACTGAATAAAACATGGTGCAATGTGGAATTTTTGTTTTATTTTTTCTTTAATTTTTAAAAGAAAAGTATACAACTAAGATCCTTTCAATTTATTAACGCTTCTCGACTTTGCATGCTAATTGACTTGATAGCCCTAGTGGTAGATAATGTCCTGATTTTTTGGCTATTTTTATGTTTTCATAAAATTTATTTAAAAAAAAAAAAAAAACACACAATTCATTTCTCATTCATTTACTCTTTCGAAGGGATATTTTTTTTGTTGCTTGAAAAACAGATATGATGCTCGTTGTATTAGCATTATTATCCTTCTTACCCTAGCGAGGTATAGGTACTTTTGTATATAGCCTGCGTATGACAAGTTATCTTCATTAAATGAAATAAATTGCCCAAAGGAGAGTTCTAATATGAACCCATAAACAATACGATAAGCGTCGTCGTCGTCGTCGTCGTCCTCGTCGTCGTCGTTTCTGGCTTTATGAACTTTGAAAGGCTTTATCCCTCTCTGTGTCTATACCAAACGACGACCAAAGACCGGCGACGATTATGATGATGACGACAGGAGAATATATATGGATATCTTTGGGTTAAACTCAAAGAATAGCTAGATGATAATAGGGTAGATTTTTTTGCTTAACCTGATGGTGAGTATCATGTAAATCTAGCCGTAAAAATGCGGTAGGTAGGTAAAGGTATATAGCAATAAACTTATTTACGCGAATATATCTCTTAATAAAAATTTCTTTACATGTACCCATGTTGCGCTTTATTCACCTGCACGAAATAAATATATAAAGTTGCCAATGTTGGCGAAATTTGCCACTTAAAATTTGAAAACTACTGTTACTTAGAGATGACCTTAAAGATTTATTTTTGACTTGTGTTATTATTGTTAATTTAAACTTTCTAAGTATACTAATGATTGATTTTTCAATATTTGTTAGTCTGAAATGTTCTATAAAAAATGTATTTTGTTTAAAAAGAATTAAAGGGAGGTCTAAACTTTCATGGGAGGTCTTGCGGTTTTACGGGTAGCCCTTAAAATATCAAAGGACTTCTAGAGTCAGATATTAAAACATCAATCGAGGTCTTGAAATTTCAAGCGAAGTCTGTAGTTACCAGGGGAGGTCTAGAGAAATCAAGGGAGTTCTTGAAATCAAGGGAGATGTTGTTATGTCACGAGAGGTTTGGAAATGTTAGGGGAGATCTTGAAAAATCTAGGAAGATCTTGAGCAATCAAGGAAGGTCTTGAAAAATAAAGTGCAGTCTGGAGATTTCAAGGCAGGTTCTAGGCGAGGTCTTAAAAAGTCAAGGGTGGTCAAGACAGGCAACGGTAGATCTACAAAAAAAAAAGAAAGAAAGGCCCTGAGCAATTAAGGGTGGTCTTGAAAAATCAATAGAGGTCATGAAATTTCATGAGAGGTCTTGACATTTTCATGAAGAACTTGAAAAATCAAAGCAGGACTTGGAATAATAAGCGGGATCTTGAAAAAAAAAATCCAGGGAAGGTCTGAAATTTCAGGGGATAGAGATTTTGAAATATCATGGGAGGTCTAGGAAAGGATCTCTGGAGTCAGGTATTACAACATCAATCGAGGTCTTGAACTATTAAGAGAGGCCTCAAAATATCAAGGAGGTCTGCATATTCCAGGGGAGATCACAAAATATTAATAGATATCTAGAGGTCTTAACAAACCAAGGAAGGTCTGAAATTTCAGGGGATAGAGATTTTGAAATATCATGGGAGGTCTTACGGTTTACGAAAGGACCTCTGGAGTCAGGTATTAAAACATCATCAAGTAATCTGAGGATGATCATAGCCAGAATATGAATGGTACGGAATGATTTCTGGCGTGGGCTAGCCAAACCATATAAAGGGTTTTTCAAAAAGGGCGGATAGATGTTGAAATGAAATAAAACAAGCTGTGTATGAGGTATTAAAAAAATTATGTTGTTCATTTGAAAGGCGCATATATGCCATTAAGTATGAAATATGACACCATTCAAATCCCCGCCTAGGCTTCTTACGGTGGCACGGATCCGAGTCCAATTTTCAATGACTCTTCCGCATAAATCCGGGTGAATTTGAGCGATGGCCTGGTGTTATGTTCACCTATAGGGCATCGGTCGATTGTGGTTTATTTGCATAGACCTGCGACTTTTAGAAACCCCATAGGCAAAAGTCTAGCGGGGTCAAAACACATGACCTTGGTGGCCAATTCACATTCATGCAAAATGTCAATCGTGGCGTTAGCTGTTTGGCACATGTCATCTAGGTCCAAATGGTTCAATTTGGGCCATAAGAAATTAGTTATCATCATTATGTAGCGCTCGCTGTTGACGCCTCACTAACGTTGTTTTCAAAAAAGTATGGACCAATCACGATACACCAAACGGTAACTTTTTGAGGATGTATTATCACCTGGTGAACCTCGCGTGGGTTGGTGTCGTCTTATAAACAACAATTTTGCTTTTTAACACATCCATCATTCATCCAAAAATGCGCCTCGTCACTAAAGATGAGTTTTCGACCAAAATTGGGGTCCTCTTCCAAACGATTCGAAGCCCAGTCAGCGAACAAACGGCGTTGTCTATGGTCATGAACTTTGAGCTCCTGGGTCAGTTGGATCTTATACGGCTGTAGGCCCAAGTCCCGACTCAAAATTCGTCAAAGTTTAAGTCTGCGAATGGCCGCGTTCTTGTGCACGGCGAGGAATAGACTGCCTCGGGTTCTGCTGCACATAGACCGCGGCGATGTTCTCGGCCAGTCTTGCGTTTCTTGAACCTACGGGTGTTGGCTGATTATTTACTGAACCGGTTGTCTCAAATTTGGCCACCAAACGTTAAAGAGTCGACTGCGAAAAGCCACTATACGTCTACCGAAAATGGGTGCAATGCGCTCAACGTTTGCGTTAACGAACACTCATTTTGATAGTAAAGTTTTATCATTTGAACGTGCTGTTCAATCGTGTAACTTGCCATGATGATTTGGTACAACTGAATTATAAACAAAAGATTTGACAAATGTCACCAAAACAAAATGGCCGCTACGAAGGTCCAAAATCTACCCGAGCCAATTGAAAAACCCTTTATAATACTACAAGTAAAAATTAATGCCTGACCAAAAATTAAAAAGTCCTCTGCTAATTTAAGCTCAAACAATTCTTTACTTTATTTGAAGAAAAAATGTGTTCCTACATATTTTTGTTTAATTTCTTTACAAACTAAAATAAATGTTGGCGGAAGGCATTTTCATATTTATATACTTAGAATAGAATCCAGGCAAATAATTTGTATGACAATAAAACCCAAAGGCGAAACCTGGATACCTAAAACATATTTTCATTAAAACTTTATATTTTTCATTGAAATTACTCTCTTAAGTTAAAACAAAATGACACTTCACATTTTAAGTTATTGTAATAGGTTCGATTAGTCGAATTGAAAAAAATTGACATTGCTCAACGTTTCAAGAACGAGCTGAGACAAAATAAATAAATATTGTACTACAGAAAATAGGATCGAGATAATAAAGACATAACTTTCTTAAAAATGCAATGAGTTGCTTTTAGAGCAGCAATTTTAAAAAAAAAGTGAACAATTTTGTTGAATAAACAAATAATGTCACTAACTTCAAATATAAACATTACAAACTTAAAAATACAAACTTAAAAATAATTCAACCAAAATATATTTTTTATAAACCAACAAAATAAACAGAAATATTTGTCTTTCCAATATTTTCCGAATAAAAAATTACGTTTTTGACGTTTGTTAAAATACTAAGAAAAACTTAATGGACTAGTTATACCTACTTTAAAACCAGAAAATGTATTTCAACTCAAATAACTTGAGAACAAAGAAATATATGAATTCGAATGTATTTTATCGCTTTCATAATGCTCATGTGAATCTAATTGAATTTGTGGAAAAATTCAAGACAGCTACTTTTACAAAAAATTAAGTTCTACCAAAAATACTACTGAATTTGCTTAGCAGCTCAAAAATGTCAACAAGAAACAGCTTAATTGTCAATCTTAGCATGAAATCATTTAAAGTGACAATTTTGTGAAAAATGTCATTTGGAATTTTTAAGGCCAAAACTTATCAAAGTTTACAGTATGCGACGAATATCAGCTTCTTTTTTCTTCCAAGCTTGATAAAACTTACAAACATTTGAACCAATTTTGTTGTTGTATTCTCTTGACTTCTTCTAGTGGAGTTTTTTGAAAAAGTTCTCTAGAGAAAAAAGAGAAAACAAATATTGGCAACCATGGTTACCTTCAAAAAACCTTTTATGCAACAAGAAAATCTCATAGAGATGTTTAGTGTATAGAGTAAGGTAAATCTAACGTGGCTCGTACATGCCTAGGTTATATTCTATACTAAGGTACACACATACATATATCTATATCATTACATTATACGAACATAATTTATGGAAGTAGCACTTCCTTATTAATAACACAAGGAATTGCCATTGTCATTATGCCTTTCAAGTGGAAATTTTCTTTCGTACTTACAGAACATTTTTTCTCTGCTCCTCCTCCTCCCACTCTTCTCAGCTAGTGCCTTTAATATTAACTTTCAAAAGGAAAAATGTATAAGAATTTGTATAGAGCAAAGGTAAGGTGCGAGGTGGGGTATAAAGGTTGTTTGCCCTTAACACTATTCTTCATCTTGAACCCCAAGGATAAATAAGTTTTGTTTTTGTCGTCCTCGTCAGCAAGGTAGGATGGTATAAAAGGTATGAAGGTATAAGGTACGAGCATAACACAAAAAATGTAACAACGACTTTATTACACTAAAGCCCGACTATAATCTTGCACCCGGAGTGGTTGCGAGTTGGAAGCTAAGTAATTACACAAAACTTGATGCAATTATATCCTTCAGGTAAACGGGTGTATAGAATTTGTAAAGGTAGGCACCTTTCAGTAGAGGTACACGTCAAAAAGATATTTCAATCATTTAGTTCGCATATTTTCCTGTGCGAGTGCAATGAGTGGCAGGATACAAACACAAAACTGCCTCTGCATGTGTACGAGTATAGAGCAACAAAATAATCCTTCGAAAGAAGAAGTGAGTGGAGGTTTCCTTACAAACCCTTTAAATGGGGATTTGCCTATGAAGTGAAGATTGTCGTAAACTACAAACGAGACATGAAAATCTTGAATGAGTGTTAATTGATCCTGTAAGCTTTTTATGCCTTGTCTTTTGTTGTTAATGCGGGATCCTTTTTCGAGAGATAAAACCAAAACAAAACAAAATGAAACAAAAAAAAAACCATCGTGAAAACTAATTATTGTGAATAATATACATACGTACGCACTCACGCCTTTATTTTTTGGTGAGGGTGATTAAAACATCGCTCAGGTTGTACCCATGTACGTATGTGTAGCTTTTGAGAAGCTTAGAGAATAATAATTGTTAGATTGAGGGCGTTGAACTTTGAGTGACTTATTATTGTTATTGTGAGTGGATTTACAATAGAAATTAAGACATATTGTTATTTGTACAGCAATTAAACACGAATGTGTAGTTGAGACTTTAGGGATTGTCCTTAACACACTACACACATGATGTTGTCTTACAACTAGAAAATCTAATCAATTTACAAGTTAACAAGCTCTTGGAAATATTATATAGGTTTGGGGATTCATTTTAACCTTATTGACACAGCGAAGTATTGGGTTGCTACTGTTGGAATATTTCGATGAAATTTGTCTTCTATGACCTTGATTTTTATCCCAGATGTCTTAATTTAAAAAAGAAAACTAAATATTTGAAATGGAAACATATACTCCTAACTCCATCGCTCCGAAAAATTCAAAAAACAAAGCAATACAAATTCAGGAAATAACGCGTACGGTGTAGATTATTATTTGTGCTTTCCCGTGGGTTGGGATTAGAAACTCACTTGTGTTAATATTCGATATCATCTATGTTATGAGCCCCTTGACAATAAAAAAAAAACACAAAAATACGAGTAGAAGGCCTCTGGTACAGTAGGGAAACGATATACTCGTAGCATACGAGTAGAGGTACATACTCGTATCTACCTACATTCGACTTGCAACAAAATTTATTACTTTAGGGATAAACAAAAGACGTGATTTGCTTTCAAGTGTGGGATCAGTGTTTATTTTTTTCAATTTTTTTTGGTTCGGGTTTTGGGAGTGTATATTTCGCATGTCACATCCCAAGAGACGAAAATCGTGCCTATATACGAGCTTATATAGTCATGAAAACCTGATGGCAATTCAGGAGCATGTAAAAGCACGCAGTGAATATGTGTTTTGCGAATAAGAAATAAAAGTACATGATTTGGTTTTATGTAGTTGCTCACATAGATTTCAACACAGGTAACAGGATAGTTTTATAAAAATTAAAGAAGTCGTTTTCAAAAAAGAAAATTGAAAGTTTTTTTCATGCGTCTTCTTATTTTAAGGCTGCACTCCTAAATGATGCATTTCTGATGTAAGTATATCGGGTTTTTCAATAAGAGTGCTACAAAAGTTTCGGCCGATACTAATACAATTTCACCTTCGATATTCGTACTAAGTTCATCAATCGTCGCTGGCTTGTTTGAATAGACCATATGGACTTGACGTAGTCCTACAGGAAACAGTCTAACGGCGTAAAATCGCACGACCGAGGCGGCCAAGCGACATGGACCATTTCGTGAGATAACACGTTCTTCAAACTTGGTTTCCAATAAATTGATTGTGACATTCGCTGTGTGACTTGTGGCGCCCGTTCTGTTGGAACCACATGTCCTCCAAGTCCATATCATCCAATTGGGGCCAAAAATATTCGGTTATCATTGAACGGTAGCGATCCCCATTCACAGTAACGTGCCGGTCTTGATCATCACGGAAAAAGTACGGCCCAATGACGCCGTCGCGCCGCCGCCGCCGGCCCACAAACCACACCAAACCGTAATTTTTTCGGGATGCAATGATGACTCATGGAGTACGTGTGGATTGCTGCCTGACCAATACCGCATATTTTGTTTATTGACGAAGACATTCAGCCAGAAATGAGCCTCATCGCTGAAGATGATTTTTCGATGAAAATCCGAATTATTTTCAAGTTGTTGCTCAGCCCAATTCACAAACATACGACGCTTCTGGTGGTGGTCAAGCGGCTTTAGGCTTTTTGCAACTGAAGCCTCAGCGGTAGCAATATTCTCAACACTGCGGCAACTTCTTTGCCTCACTGGCACGGAAACATTTTGTACTGTGCCTTTGGATTCAAATTTGTCCACTAGACGCTTAATTGTTGATCTGCAAGGACGATTATGACGACCGTAAATTGGACGTAGCGCTCTTAACGTTTAGGCCACTGACTCCGAATTTCGGTAGTAAATTTTAATAATTTCGACTCGTTGTTAGTTCGTATATCTTTCCATCATGAAATGGAAAACCTTACTGAAGAGAAATGTCAAAAGAGCGGCAAGAAATATGGCGTGTCGTTCGCTGTTCCTATCGCTCTATTTTTGTAGCGTCCCTGTTGAAAAACCCTGTAGTTTCATCTTTATTGAAATCTTAATATTTGTCTCGCTTAAGAATCCATTACTTGTCCTTTAAACATAAACGAAATCTCAAGTGACAATTTATTGGAGTAAAAAGTCAACGGTTGACTTAATAGACTCTGATTCAGGCGAAGGTTTATCCACCCGAACCATAATCGGTATTCTTAATAAGAGCTACTGGTCACAAAAATAATATGCTTTTTGGTTTAAAAGTTGTTTTTTATGAATTAATTCATATATATTTGTGACAACAAAATTATAATATAAAAAAGAATTGTTGAATTTAGAAGAAAAATAAATGGAACCGAATTTCAAAAAGAGGCAGGGATTCGGCCCGCACTGATTAGTTCCTATCCCGTCTGTCAATTTGTCTATACCTAACTTTTACAAAATGTTAACAACAATATTTGGTGTGAGATAAAAAATTTGAAGTAATGCCTCTATTTTGTTTTCATAACACTTGAGTCCAAAACTATTTCTTATCAGTTTGTTGTTGTTTCTGTAGGTTTTCGTATTTTGTAAAAAAAAGTTGTCCATGAATTTTTCCAAAAAAATTAACCTAAAGTTAGCAATAATATTTTACATAATTATGAAAAAATAAGTAAGATTTCATTGTCTGTATTTGTTGTCCACATTTTTAGTAGAAAACCAATTTTTATCTGTTTTAGTAGCATTTTTTGAAAGTTTTTATTTGTAATAAAATACAAATTCGATTTTTCTAAAAGCTTTATATTATGTTAAAATCACTATTAAGCATACAATAAAATCATTTTAAAGTCGATACCATCATTTATCTACGAGATATCGAGAATCGAAGATCAATTATTACAAATTTTGTGTAGTATTTTTAGTAGATTTTAATTTTTATGAAAAAACTGATTTTTATAAAAAAAATGTCTGAATATCAAAAAAAAATACTTTCTATAAGTTGAATTTAGTTTAAAGCCAAAATCTTAAAATTTTGAAAAGAAATTTGAATCGAAAATCAATTTTCATCAACTTTTAGTAATGTTTTTATTTTTTGTAAAAAAAACTGTTTACTCGATCTTACACAAAACTTTATTGAATGTTGAAAACTATATTTTTTATAAGATGAAATTAGTTTGAAGCCAATATCTTCAATTTAAAATATATGAAATATGTTATTAAAAAATCAATTTTTTTCAACTTTATTTTTATTAATAATTAATTTTTTGTAAAAAAAAGGTGTCAATTTAATTTTTCTCAAAATTTTACTACATGTCAAAAACGTTATTCTTCTTTTGTATTAAATTATTTTAGAGATAAACTCATTTTTTGTTCGTAAAGGATTCGAGGTGAAAATTATTTTTTTGTTCAGTTTTGTTTGATTTATAAAAAAAGCGCCGTTAATAGATTTTTTTTTTCAAAAATATATCACGTATCACGTCACATTTTAAAATATAAAATTTAATTCAAGTCGCTACCGTAATTGGCTTAAACAAAATTTCCACTTTTTTTTAATTGCTATGGTAACAAAACTATCTTTCTGTGTTATTCGGCCTTATCACAGGCCTCGTCGTAATACATTCGTACTACGAATTCAAACCAAAAGTATCATAACTCACGTCGTACTAAAAATATTTTCTACAAAATTCGGAGTCCCTGAAAAGTGACCCCACAGTTTTGACAGTTTTTTTCCACTAACAGTAAAAACTAAAAACTAAAAACTAAAAAGTAAAAACATTTGTAACTTTAAAAAAAAAAAAAACGCATAAAATTTGCAAAATCTCATCGATTCTTTATTTGAAACGTTAGATTGGTCCATGACATTTACTTTTTAAAGATAATTTCATTTAAATGTTGACCGCGCTGCGTCTTAGGTGGTCCATTCGGAAAGTCCAATTTTGGGTAACTTTTTCGAGCATTTCGGCCGGAATAGCCCGAATTTCTTCGGAAATGTTGTCTTCCAAAGCTGGAATAGTTGCTGGCTTATTTGAGTAGACTTTAGACTTGACGTAGCCCCACAAAAAATAGTCTAAAGGCGTCAAATCGCATGATCTTGGTGGCCAACTTATCGGTCCATTCCTTGAGATGAATTGTTCTCCGAAGTTTTCCCTCAAAATGGCCATAGAATCGCGAGCTGTGTGGCATGTAGCGCCATCTTGTTGAAACCACATATCAACCAAGTTCAGTTCTTCCATTTTTGGCAACAAAAAGTTTGTTAGCATTGAACGATAGCGATCGCCATTCACCGTAACGTTGCGTCCAACAGCATCTTTGAAAAAATACGGTCCAATGATTCCACCAGCGTACAAACCACACCAAACAGTGCATTTTTCGGGATGCATGGGCAGTTCTTGAACGGCTTCTGGTTGCTCTTCACTCCTAATGCGGCAATTTTGCTTATTTACGCAGCCATTCAACCAGAAATGAGCCTCATCGCTGAACAAAATTTGTCGATAAAAAAGCGGATTTTCTGCCAACTTTGCTAGGGCCCATTCACTGAAAATTCGACTTTGTGGCAGATCGTTCGGCTTCAGTTCTTGCACGAGCTGTATTTTATACGGTTTTACACCAAGATCTTTGCGTAAAATCTTCCATGTGGTCGAATAACACAAACCCAATTGCTGCGAACGGCGACGAATCGACATTTCACGGTCTTCAGCAACACTCTCAGAAACAGACGCAATATTCTCTTCTGTACGCACTGTACGCATTCGTGTGGTTGGTTTAATGTCCAATAAAGTAAACTGAGTGCGAAACTTGGTCACAATCGCATTAATTGTTTGCTCACTTGGTCGATTATGTAGACCATAAATCGGACGTAAAGCGCGAAACACATTTCGAGCCGAACACTGATTTTGGTAATAAAATTCAATGATTTGCAAGCGTTGCTCGTTAGTAAGTCTATTCATGATGAAATGTCAAAGCATACTGAGCATCTTTCTCTTTGACACCATGTCTGAAATCCCGCGTGATCTGTCAAATACTAATGCATGAAAATCCTAACCTCGAAAAAATCTTCCATTATTAAATAAAAGAAGAATGTAATTTTTATTACTAAAAAATAAAAATAAATTAGGTGGCGCAACAGTCCATAGAGAACCAGAGCCTAGTGACTTACAACTCTCAACCATTCCTGTGTGCGAGTACTTTTGTCAGGGATGGAGGGGACCTACAGTTTAATGCCGAATCCGAACGGCTAATTTGAGAAAGCACTTTTTCATGACAAGCATTACTCTTGGAGAATTTGTCAATTCCTCGCAAGAGGCAGTACCCGTTTTTTTTTTTTTTTTTTTTTTTTTTTTTACTATTTTGTTGAAAAATTTAACATCTTTTATCCTTTTAAGGGCAAATAAAGTGATAACTATTAAAAACCAGTTGCAAAGACTTTTTGAAATCTTAATAAAACTTGAAATCGCCCAAGGATATACTAAGATTCCCAAAGAAAAAGTGAATGCCTTCCAGGAGAAGGTTACAATAGAGTTAAATAGCTCAGGTCCACCTTCATTTATAAAAACCTATTTGGAAAAACCTTACCAACATTTTGTCGTCGAGTTCGAACGGATTAAAAGTATCTATTAAAATATTACATTGTAATTTTAATGTTCCTCTTCTTCGCTCATTTTCTTCATTTTTTTCAAAAATTTAAATGGCTCTTGCATCCATTTTTATTAAAAAAAAAAAAAAAAAAAAAAAACAATTATAAAAATGAATCAAATGATGAACAGCAAAAAGTGAAATTTGTTTTCACATTTTGATTAAAAAAGTCCGAAAAGAAGATTTTTGTATAGAAATGCTGTTTTAATTTCGTTCGGGGCTTATAATGTAAGTTCATTCGGGTTCGTAGCGTAAGGAAACTTTCAAGAGTTTTCTACGACGGGACTCGTGATAGGGTTGATTATCTGTATAACAAATTTTTTTTGAAGTCGAAACCATAAGAGACTGGTTCTTGAGATATGGATGACGAAAAATGGTATCTCGGACGTACTTACACGTAGATGTAGATTCTAGGGAACTTGAAATGTCGAGAAATGTCAAATGGGACCGATTACAAGAACTTCGTTTGGGAAGTTAAGCACACTTAAGAGTCAACCTTTTTTCTGCATTTCTTAATTTCATGAACCATGAAAAGATACACTCATTATAAAAATAAGCGTTCAAATCAAAATGCATGTCGTGCGCTTCCTGATTTTTTCGGTCAATTTAATCGCGCAAATGTGCGTACAATCGAAAAAAATCGTGCTAAATTTTGAGCAAAGTTGATCTTTAGGAGAATTGAGAACACCTGTGAATGCCCCTACAAAACGTACAACAGAAAAAATTGCTTCTGTTCGCGATAGCGTGACTGAAGAGTCAGATTGGTTAATAAGCAGAATTGTCGCATTCGGGTGAATCATAATCCAAGAGTGATTGTCGAAAAATGAAAAGAGTTACTGTTTCGTGCGGTTTATGGGCGGTTTCTAAAATGAGGCCGGTCAGGCAGTTAATGTGAGTGACGTTCGCTATCGTGAGATGATAACAAACTTTGTATGTCCCCAATTGGAAGATATGGATGTGAACGATGTCAACATAGACGGCGAAAGCCAACAATCCAGTCCTCCCGACATAGACGATGGCTTGAATGCCGAGCTCTTCGAAGCAGCTGGAGATAATTTGGTAAGGAGCATGCACCAACTTATCGGTAAGATATGCTCGGAAGAAAGCATGCCCGATGAATGAAACCTTAGCATTGTTTGCCCGATTCTGAAAAAAGGAGACTCTCTAAACTGCAGCAACTATAGAGGCATCAGTCTTCTTAACATCGTCTACAAAATCTTCTCTGCCGTAATATGTGAACGTCTAAAGCCCATAGTCAACAACCTGATAGGTCTTTATCAGTGTGGCTTTAGACCATCTCAGAGGCGGCAAAAATGGGTTTTAGCGGTTAATGATGCAAAACAAAGTACATATGCTGTCGTGAAAAAAGAATTTACAACACCGAAGTCTCGGTCAAAACGTCACCATCGACAGACGTAACTTTAAGGTGGTCAAGGACTCCGTCTACCTAGGCTCAGCTATAAACGCAGCAAACAACACCAGCGCTGAGATCAAACGAAGTATAACTCTTGCTAACCGCTGTTTCTTTGGGCTAAAAAGCAATTGAGTAGCAAAGTCCTCTCTCGAGGGACCAAAGTGTCGATATATAAGACCCTTATTATAACCGTCCTGCTATACGGTGCCGAAGCACGGACTATGACAAAAGCGGATGAAAGTACCTTGAGTCGTTTTGAGAGAAAAGTTCTTCATGTGATCGGTCCCGTATAAGCGGAGTGGAGGAGAAGATGGAACGACGAGCTGTACGGGCTGTACAGCGACGTAGACTTAGCCAGAAGGTTAAAGTCCAACGACTAAATTGGCGGGGCACGTAGAGCGCATGGAAACCGGCCCGGAAAGTCTTCAAATCCACACCCACAGGACAGCGCAGTAGAGGAAGACTGGGGATCAGGTGGCGCGAACAAGTGGAAAGTGACCTCACCCAACTTGGAGCGCGAAACTAAAGACATCTAGCTAGGGATGGAGACGTTTGTTGGGTGAGGCCCTAGTTCACACAGTACTGTAGCGCCACCTAAAGTATGTAAGCAAGGATGTGAACGATATGTGGTTTCAACAGGACGGCGACAAATTCAATGGCCGTGTTATCTCACGTGGAGACGGTGTCAATTGATTTGACACCGTTGGACTTCTTTCTTTGAAGTTATTTGAAAGAAAAGATGTACGTCGATAGACCAGCACCAATTCAAGAGCAAAAGGATGCAATAATTCGGCACATTTACCCCATAAAACCTCAATTATGCCTCAGCGTGATCGAACATTTTGACCATCGGATGGACGTGTGCCGCCTAAGTCGTGGCTCCCAGCTATTTGGCTGATATTTTGTTTCACACATAATCAAAACATACCAATATTATCATAATAAAAAGGAATGACAATAATTTCCTAAAAAAAATTGTGTTTTATTCAAAATCAACATCGACCCTTAAATTTAACCACCCTTTACATGCTTTTCTAGCCCCTTCTAAAAGATTGAACTAAGTCGAGGGTTTTTAAATCTTTATGAAGGTTTATGCAGATTAAGAATTTCTCAACTTACACAAAAAAAGAAATTACCAACATAAATCAAAACAAAAATCTCCTTATAGCCCCTCAATCGAATTTCCAATCGAAGATCCTTTAAAATAATAAAAAATGAAACTTTTTAAAAACTTCTTTATATTCCTCATAAATTCCAAAAAATAAAATAAGAAACAAAAACCCCTTACTTTTCCGCACTCAGTATAAAACTGTTTTTTTCTAAATCCATCCATTTCTATATATATACATGTTTATACTGACATTTTTACAATATAACTTAAAGCATAAAACTTTTAATGATTAATTTAACTTTTAAAACACTAAAACCCAAATCGATAACCAACCAAACAATGATGGTAGGTACATTTACCATTTTATTTAAATAGGATGAAGTTTTTCTTTTGTGTGTGTGATTACAGTTTGAGAGTTTCGCCAACTATATCCACTTTGATTTTCTAAGGATGAAAACCAAAGCTATATGCATAGGTATACTTATACCTAAATAGCTATTTAAGAAGAAACTATTGTTAAAACTTTATTTAAAAGCTGTTTTGATAAACATAAAGAGTATAGGTATTAGGTATACATCTTAAATAGAGATGAATGATAAGCCAATATCCCAACTCACTGCTGAAGTTTTCTGTATTTTAGATTTTATGTGTTTTTCTACCGCCCCAAAAAATCGAAAAAAAAATCAAAGTTTTCCAAATAAAACAATCGTCCTTGTAGCAAATTCAACCAAAATTGTCTCTTTCAACCACAAATTCGACATTGCCTCTAACTTCGTGTTGTTAAAAACTAATTTCGTTGTCTATTTTTTTATAGCTAAATACAATATGTTTTGAAAAAACCCAAGCCCATAAAAATAATCAAACAACAATATAGAAAAGAAATTGCTTTTAATTCAAATTGCAATAAAATAAAGTTTTAGGCAAAATCAATAGAAGGAAGACAAAAAATATTACGAAATGTACAACTGAGATTTAAAAAAAAAGATACAACAAAACAAAGCTCGAATGTCAACTCCTAAATTGCGTTGTTTAAGAGACCAAATAAAATAAAATACAAAAACAACAACAACAACAACACCAACACCAAATGAAACAGACGGCAGCGATAACACGTCGAAATTCAAATCGATTCCGATTGATTGGCTATCTATATAATAGTATACGTAGATAGGGGCTAGTATTGGCATTGGTATTGGTATATTGGTACATGTATATCGAAATCGAAGTCGATGGATGATGTGTATTTCGTTGGATACGGCCAAACTCAATTTCAGGAGGTTTTATAGGCTTACGACTTCATTTCAACTCGAATAGTTTTCATCCATGTTTCATTTCATCGCACACTTGTTTTTGTATTCGATTATTTTTTCGTTTTCCTTTTTTGTGTTTTCCTTGTTGATGTTTTTGTTGAAGGTACGAAAAATTCCAAATTCACATGAGTACCTAACTGCAGAAATGTATTTTTGACCATTGATTGAGGAGAACCGTAGTGTGTAGCATTATTACAGTGGGGTTGAAAAAAAAAATCACCCACAATAAAAAAAAAAACAAAAACAAAACACCTACTGACACGCCCTCTTTTATTATTTTTCCACATTTAGAAGAAAATTGAAACGGAAAACAAAAAAGATTTCGAACATATTTCAATCTTGAATGGTCTTAAACATCAAATTTCTTAAAAGTGACTTTATCGAAAATCAATCATCTCCCAGACAAAACTCAGTAAAGGGAAAAAGTGAAAAAAAAATTCTTTCGGGTGAAACTTAAAAAAGGACTGAAAAGAAGTGAAGTGAAATAAAAAAAAAGAGGCTGGGATGCGACCCACACTGATAACTTTCCACCCCGTCTGTCGATTTGTCTTGCTTAAAAGGTTTGTAGGTTTTCGTAATTTGTTAAAAAAAACTGTTAGCTGAATTATCCTTAACAATTTAAATATTACCAACAATATTTTTCATATGCTGAAATAGTTTGATTTCAAAATCTATTTTTGTTAACGAGATTCTTAGTCGAAAACCAAGTTTTATTAATTTTAGTAGCATTTCTTAAAAATTTTTATTTATAATATAAACCAATAAAAATTGG
This sequence comes from Eupeodes luniger, assembly GCA_951509635.1. Lineage (NCBI taxonomy): Eukaryota > Metazoa > Arthropoda > Insecta > Diptera > Syrphidae > Eupeodes > Eupeodes luniger. The sequence goes on along the minus strand of OX608073.1, from coordinate 94,658,953 downwards.
ATGAATAAAATTAATTAATTACCAAATGTCGAAAACATTATTTTTTATAAGACGAAATTATTTTGAAGCCATAATCTCAAATTTTTGAAAAGATATTTGAGTCGAAAATCAATTTTTACGAACTTTTAGTAATATTTTTTTTGGTTTTAATTTTTTGTAAAAAATTGTGAATTTGATTTTTCTCAACATTGTACAGAATATTGAAAAAATATTTCTTTTAAGGTAAAACTATTCACTAATCAATTTTTTGAAAAGATATTTGAGTCGAGAACCAATTTTCACCTACTTTTAGTAATGTTTTTTTAGGTTTTCATTTTTTGTAAAAAAAATCATCAATTAGATTTTTTTCAAGATTTTGCTGAATGTTGAAAACAATATTTTTTATTAAATAAAATTAATTTTTAGCCAATATCTCAAATTTTTCAAAAGATATTTGAGTCGAAAATCAATTTTTACGAACTTTTAGTAATTTTTTTGTAGGTTTTTGTTTTTTTGTAAAAAAAACTGTCAATTTGATTTTTCTAAAAATATGAAAAAATGTCATATACGTTATTCTTCGTTATTATTATTTATTCTCTCTAAAAATCTTTTATTTCCACTCTAGGGACCTTGAAACGTCGAGAAATGTCAAAATTTTCAATTCGACAAATATGACCGATTACAATAAGTAAGTTAAAAATGTGTACTGAAACGAAAAGAAGCCAAGTAAAAGTTCAAAATGTTCTCCACCTCAGAAGAGTTCAAATCGCTAGTTCCATTAGGGCCAGTTTGTTCACAGTAAGTTAAGTTTTTAATAACATTTTCAGGTGTTCTGATGAACGATGATCAATCAAAATCAGTAAATTAGCTTAATCCATAATTATCGTCTCAAACTTACTTAATTAATTAAGGTGGCACTACAGTCCTCTGTGAGCTAGGTCCTCGCCCAACAAACTTTTTCATTTTCGAGTAGCTCGGTCCCTAGCTAGATGTCTCCGGTTATGCACTTTAAGTTGGGTGAGGTCACTTTCCACCTGTGTGCCCCGCCTAATGCGCGATCTTCTTCTACTGCGCTGTCCATTGAGCATGGATTCGAAAAGTTTTCGGGACACAGCATTGGTTTCCATGCGCTCTATGTGACCTAGCCATCTAAATTTACGTAGCTGTACAGCCCGTACAGCTGGTCGTTCCATCTTCTTCACTCATCTTTTATGAATACAGGACCGTAGATCACGCGAAGAACTTTTCTCTCTAAACGACCCAAGGTGCTTTCATCCGCTTTTGTCATAGTCCATGCTTCTGCGCCGTTTAGTAGAACGGGTGTATATAGTGACACTTTGGTCGCTCGAGAGAGGTCTTTACTATTCAGTTGAGTAATTCTTCGCACTGGTGTTGTTTTCTCTGTTAATAGCGGATTCTAGTTAGACAAAGTTCTTGACTACCTAAAAGTTACGTATACCGATGGTGACGTTTTGATCGCGACGTCTTCGGTGTTGTAGGTCCTTTCTTGATGACAGCATGTACTTTATTTTGTCTAATTCATTTTGCCCATTGACATCACGCTTAGTTCTTCAGATTATGTCAATGTCTTCAGCACAAGCCAGTAATTGGACAGACTTTTGAAAGATAGTGTCTTAAGTGTTGACGTGCGAGTTCTGCACTATTCTTACAAGGACGATGTTAAAGAAATCGCATGACAGCGCATCACCTTGTCTAAAGAAGAGCGACTTCTAAATGGTCACCCTGCACAGACGGTCGAGTTTGGCAGCGATGCCAATTCTAGACATGGCTCTATACCGCTCGTCCCTGCAGATGCTGTCATATGCGGCCATGAAATCGATGAATAGACGGTGTGTGTCGATTTGAAGGTCTTGGGTTTTTTCCAGGATCTGCCGCCCTGATAAGGACCTATCAAATTGTTGACGATGCGCATTTTAGGATAACCGAGTTGAAATAGCCATGAATTAGAGGTTACCTACTGTGGCAAAACTAGCACTTTCAGAATTCAAGTTAATCATAATAATTATACAGTGAAATAAAGTTTTCAACAATGGAAATTGATTTTTATATTTAATTCACAATTTCACTTGTTTTATAATAAATATTTTCAGGAATGTAGGTATTTCTTTTAACCTATAAGAAAGCTTTTACTGATTCTTCTTAATTTAAAACATCCTAATCAAAGTATTCACCATTGGATACATAACAGTTGTGCCAACATTTTTTCTTTCATTTTCAAAACATATTGTAAAGTCTTGTTTTTCTGAAACCTTCAATTCCTTCTTCGTGTATTTCTCTATTGATTCAAAACAGTGTCCACAAAGCGCTCTCTTGAGTTAAGAACACAGTACTTTCAGATTAATATTATGATTTTGAGGAATGGTATGGGTCAATTTTTTGGCAAAATGATTACGAATTTCAGGTGCAGAAATTGACCGTATTTAACAACATTACATATTTTAATTTTCTGAGATCCAAGTGGTCATAAATAGTATTCACTAATCTTTCCAAAGTTCCAACAAGGTCAAAATAGTCTTGGAATGTCAATCGACTATTTTGGAGGACCAATTAATTTTTGTTTTGTTTATGGTCAGTTCTGATGTAGAGTGCTTTGCACTGGCCGTGCCTCGTCTTTAATGCTTCATCAGCCCTCTTTCAACAATTGATGCCGCTCATTCTCTTGTTTTCGATAAAAGACTTTTGCAACATTTTAAAGTTCCTTGGCAGAAATTTCATTCCACAATCAAAATTCAACAGAGTCAGTAGTGCCAACTTAAAAGTTTAAGTATTTGTGAGTATTGGAGTACCAAACTAAATTTAAATTCAAATTTCCTAGAATTTTTTGGCCGACACTAATATAAAATTTAATGTTTGTTTAATTTTGAAATGAAACTGTACGATTGGGTAAGTTTATTCCAACATTCCGCTTTAGATTTCCCACTGTGCACCGCCCGCTAGTCAATCTCAATACACAAAGGATTTTCCATTCATACAACTTCGAGTACCTACTGAGGATTTTTCTTCTTTTTTTTCAAATTATTTCAGTAAAATTGGATTTGAATTCAAAAAATAAAACATATCAACAACTACATATTACATATGTAGATATGTAGGAAGATATGTGTTACAATGAAATAAAATAAAAGATATATGTTTTCTTCATCAAAGGGGAACATTTTTTAATATATCTGGGAATTTTTGGTTGGTTTTTGACATTTTTCGAATTCGATTTCATTTTCTAGTTTTTATTTTTTAAACTTTGTTTTAAATGAACCTTCGCGCTCACTGCGGGCACTTCATTTCATTTCACCAATAAATGTTGGAGAGAGAGAACATTTTTTGATATGTTAAGGTAAACACACAAAATGTGTCATATGCACAATTTTTAAAATTAGTTTCAGTATCACGGATACCTATTTTCGACCCAAGGGCTATCTGTGGAAGTTTATTGCTTTCGTTTCGTATATGGGAAAATAAAAGATTGAAAGATTTTTTTTTTACAATTTAGTTTGAATTTACGAACATATGGCGAAGAGAGAAACAATGTGTTGAAATACATATTTTTTATTATTACATTTCAAACAGTCTAAAATAAGGTAATTCAAATTTACAGATTTAAGGTGCCTAGTACCTGCATAGCAATTTGCTTAAATTGAAAGTGCCACCAAGTAGCTGTAGGCTTAGACAATATGCGTTTTTTTTAATCATAGGATTTATATTTTTTGATATTTATCTTTTAACGAAGCGTTAACATTCTCCTCTTTCACCCCGAACCTGAAGCAGTAAAATTTAACACCATCCTGATTAATTATCAGCATAAGAACAAAGAACGGAAGCCTCTTAATTACCGGAAGTATCGCTTTCGTAGCAATAGGTCCACTGGTGATTTCATGGTTTATCTCACCGAACTGTGGAAAAAATCTTTGCATCGTTTTGGAGAAAGTAAGATTATTGCACTTGATATTTCAAAGGCATTTGAAAGAGTTTGGCACCAAGCTCTTTTATCGGAAATGCGTGCTTTTGATATTGATATTGATGAATATCTTCTACTTTGGATTAGAAACTAACTATAGAACCGTTCAATACAAATTGTATTGGATGGTTTTAAATCTGAAACTCATAAAATAAATGCTGGTGTCCCACAGGGCTCCGTTTTGTCTCCGACTCTTTTCCTCATATTCATATATGTATGTACGATCTCTTGTCTGCCACTTCTAAGCCATTGTTTCGCTTATGGTAGTTAGCTCAGCTTTCCTGATAAGCTCATTAAATTCCGATATAGACAGCATTGTCCAATGGGGAATTAAGAACCGTGTAGAATTTAATGCCTCAAAAACTCAATGCTGCCTCATGTCGTTAAGACGTAACCCTACCCCCATGCTGCTATCCATAAACGGCACTTGCATCGAGGAAACTAATCAACTTTCAGTACTCGGTATGTGTATCACAGATCACTTCTTATGGAATGATCACATATTTGATATCGCAAAAACGCTGCAGGTGCTTAGGATTTCTCCGACACGGTGCAAGAAATTGTTCATCCCTTCTGATCTGGCTGTAATTTACAAAGGCTTCATTCGTCCAAAACCTAAATATATTTTCCATATCTGGGCAGGTGCCCCTAAAACAAGTAATAAGTCTTTAAGATAGAATCCAAAAAAAGAGCTTTAAAAATGGTAGGCGATAGAGCCATAACCGAAACATTTACATCACTCAAACACCGCCGATATGTTTCATGCCTTTCGTTGATTTATAGATATTTGTACAAACAATGTTCTGTCGAATAAGCCAGTTGCATTGCCCCCCTTAAACAATTCAGCCGTAAGCCGTAGCTCATTAGTTTACCCTTGAGCTAAATTTCGGACGTACTGTTTAAAGATAGGCCTGTTTATTCCGTCTCGTCCACTTCTTCTAAGTGTACGATGGAAAAGGCATAAGTATGCATTCTAACTCGCTGCTATGGACAAGGAACGCAATCCCAACGGATTATTTCGTGGATACTGTCTAATAGAACCTCGGACATTCACAATCTTTTCCGCTTACAAAGGCCAATTGACTCAGCAAGCGGTTGAGGCACACGACTATCCACCACGTTATTACTTTGCAGTTTAGATCAGCTTGAATTCTGGGAGAAAAAATATATTTTTTCTAACGAATAACATTTTAATTTCGGGTTCCGAAGTTATTGTCCAAAACCAACAAATAGAGAGTGACCGTTTCGAGTGGATTTTGGATTATTGGCATCATTGCAACATTTTTTCTTGAGGCTGGAGAACAACGATTTAGTCAAGGGTCTTGGAGAATTGGAGTGGCAGAATTCATTATTACGAAGCCAGCCGAGTTTTTGTTCAAAACTTGTATTTGACCCACCCTTTATTTATGTATAACTATGTAGTATATATACATATATTTTTGCTTATATGTCAAATTGAGAAAATGACAAATGATGAGAGAACATTAATAAGATGTTCTTCCTGGCAATAATATTTCACTTTTCCAATGGGTTTTAATGGCCTTAATTCAAATCAGATTTCAAAATGAATGTATCACGTCAGGTTTTCGAGATATTACTTTTAAGAATTTGAAAAAAAAAACAAGTACAGAAGGCTTCTTGAGTCTATCTTAATGTATGAAGTAGTGTTTTTTTAATAAGATCCATGATGGTTTTAAAAATCTATAATTCTTTCTTCAATAGGTACTGAGTTGAAATATTTATACTATTTCATAAAATATTCAAAAATTAACATAAAATAAAAGATTTTACCTGTCTTACAAAAATGTAAAAGAAATGCTAAAACGGTTTTCAACACAAAAAGGTAAAACGGTTTTAAAGTAAGTTTTGTTTTTGTAACGAATCTATTGTCTGAACAATTCTATTATATGAAGTTTTTGAAATATATACAAATATTAAAATAATGAAAACAGGTTTTTTTAAAACTTCAGCAAATAAATAAAATTAAAGTTTGGATTCGAAATCAGAACTAAAAACTAAGTCCAAAACGTATTTATCAAAACAATGAATGTATTAAATTGAAGGTTTGCTCAAAACTTCACATAGAGTCAAGGTAGGAATCACAACTTATGACAATTTCCTGAAATTTAGTAAAATACTAAAATCATTTAAATTGTATCTTGAAGAGAAAGATTAGTAATTTGTTTGGTTTCTGGTTGTTTTTAGCATATTTAAAGGGGCATATTTAAAAAACCTGATGTGATAGAAGGCGAGATTCGAATTAAGGACATCTTTATCATTTAAAAAAGTATTGTTTTGTGTGTGGGATAGAAAAAAAAAATACAATTTTGTCAACCAGTGTAATATAAACATTTGATAAATGAAAAGGAACAGTCACAATTTTCCGTCCATTTTAACAAACGCCTTGAAATAATTATCTGTGCTGAACCAATTTAATAAAAAGAGGCTGGGAAGCGACCCACACTGATAACTTCCCATCCCGTCTGTCGATTTGTCTTGCTTAAAAGTTTGTTGGTTTTCGTGTTGGGTTAAAAAAGTTGTCAGTTGAATTATTCTTAAAAATTTCAAAATTACCAACAATATCTTTCATATAATGAAATAGTTAAGTTTCAAAATCTAGTTTTGTTAAATAGATTTTTAGTCGAAAACAAATGTTTCCTACCAATTTTAGTAGCATTTCTTAAAAGTTTTTATTTCTAATATAAACAAATACAAATTGGATGAATGAAATTAATTTGAGAGATATCGAGAACCGAACATCAATTTTTACCAAATTTGCGTACTATTTTTTGAAGATTTTATTTTTTATGAAAAAACTGACTGTTGGATTTTTATAAAAAAATTACTGAATATCGAAAACAATAATCTCTGTGAAATAAAATAAGTTTGAAGCCAATTTTTTTAATTTTTGAAAAGCTATTTGAGTCGAAAGTAAATTTTTACCAAGTTTTAGTATTGTTATTTTTTTAGGTTTTTATTTTTTGTAAAAAAAACTGTTAATTCGATTTTTCTCAAAATTTGTCCGAATGTTGAAAACAATATTTCTTGTAAGTAAAAATTAGTTTCAAGCCATAATCTCAAATTTTTGAAAAGATATTTGAGTCAAAAATCAATTTTTACCAGCTTTTATTAATTATTTTTAGGTTTTTATTTTTTTGTTAAAAACTGTCAATTCGATTTTTCTCAAAAATTTACTGAATGTTGACAACAACATTTTTTAAAAGATAAAGTACATAGTTTAAAGCCAATATCTCAAAGTTGTGAAAAGATATTTGAGTCGAAAATAAATTAATACCAACTTTTGTTAATTTTTGTTTGTTTTTATTTTTAGTAAGAAAAACTATCAATACGATTTTTCTCAAAATTTTACCGAATGTTGAAAACAATATTTCTGGTATAAGAAAATAAGTTAAAAGCCATAATCTTAAGGTTTTGAAAAGATATTTGAGTCGAAAGTTAATTTTTACCAACTTTGAGTAATGTTTTTTTTTATGTTTTTATTTTTTATAAAAAAATCTGTTAATTTGATTTTGTTCAAAATTTTAACAAATGTTAAAAACGTTGTTTTTCGTTGCACAAAATTATTTTGGAGATGAAATCATTTTTTATTAGTAAAATTTTCGAGGTGACAAATTTTTTTTTCAGTTTTTTTTTTTGTTTATAAAAAAGAAACCGTTAAACATTTTCAATTCGACAAATCGAACCCATTACAATATATTCCTATGGAAAGTTAATAAAGGTAAAAAGCCAAACTTTTAATACATAAATGGTAAACTGTCATTTAAAGAGCAGTGGTGCTAAGTTTCGGCGCTTCAATGTCACAAGTAAACTTAAGTTTTGAGAAATTGGTATCACGAAATTTATCTTAACCAATTAGTGTACAGATTTAAGCTCTTCTAGAAATATTCAACAGGATCAAACTAAAGAACTCAGTTGTATCGATTCCTAAGCCACTATGTGTGTATATTTTGCACCTTACCGCCTCAGGATGTCCTGATGCCCTGCGCTCAAATTTTTCAAAAGATATTTGAGTCGAAAATCAATTTTTACGAACTTTTAGTAATTTTTTTGTAGGTTTTTGTTTTTTTGTAAAAAAAACTGTCAATTTGATTTTTCTAAAAATATGAAAAAATGTCATATACGTTATTCTTCGTTATTATTATTTATTCTCTCTAAAAATCTTTTATTTCCACTCTAGGGACCTTGAAACGTCGAGAAATGTCAAAATTTTCAATTCGACAAATATGACCGATTACAATAAGTAAGTTAAAAATGTGTACTGAAACGAAAAGAAGCCAAGTAAAAGTTCAAAATGTTCTCCACCTCAGAAGAGTTCAAATCGCTAGTTCCATTAGGGCCAGTTTGTTCACAGTAAGTTAAGTTTTTAATAACATTTTCAGGTGTTCTGATGAACGATGATCAATCAAAATCAGTAAATTAGCTTAATCCATAATTATCGTCTCAAACTTACTTAATTAATTAAGGTGGCACTACAGTCCTCTGTGAGCTAGGTCCTCGCCCAACAAACTTTTTCATTTTCGAGTAGCTCGGTCCCTAGCTAGATGTCTCCGGTTATGCACTTTAAGTTGGGTGAGGTCACTTTCCACCTGTGTGCCCCGCCTAATGCGCGATCTTCTTCTACTGCGCTGTCCATTGAGCATGGATTCGAAAAGTTTTCGGGACACAGCATTGGTTTCCATGCGCTCTATGTGACCTAGCCATCTAAATTTACGTAGCTGTACAGCCCGTACAGCTGGTCGTTCCATCTTCTTCACTCATCTTTTATGAATACAGGACCGTAGATCACGCGAAGAACTTTTCTCTCTAAACGACCCAAGGTGCTTTCATCCGCTTTTGTCATAGTCCATGCTTCTGCGCCGTTTAGTAGAACGGGTGTATATAGTGACACTTTGGTCGCTCGAGAGAGGTCTTTACTATTCAGTTGAGTAATTCTTCGCACTGGTGTTGTTTTCTCTGTTAATAGCGGATTCTAGTTAGACAAAGTTCTTGACTACCTAAAAGTTACGTATACCGATGGTGACGTTTTGATCGCGACGTCTTCGGTGTTGTAGGTCCTTTCTTGATGACAGCATGTACTTTATTTTGTCTAATTCATTTTGCCCATTGACATCACGCTTAGTTCTTCAGATTATGTCAATGTCTTCAGCACAAGCCAGTAATTGGACAGACTTTTGAAAGATAGTGTCTTAAGTGTTGACGTGCGAGTTCTGCACTATTCTTACAAGGACGATGTTAAAGAAATCGCATGACAGCGCATCACCTTGTCTAAAGAAGAGCGACTTCTAAATGGTCACCCTGCACAGACGGTCGAGTTTGGCAGCGATGCCAATTCTAGACATGGCTCTATACCGCTCGTCCCTGCAGATGCTGTCATATGCGGCCATGAAATCGATGAATAGACGGTGTGTGTCGATTTGAAGGTCTTGGGTTTTTTCCAGGATCTGCCGCCCTGATAAGGACCTATCAAATTGTTGACGATGCGCATTTTAGGATAACCGAGTTGAAATAGCCATGAATTAGAGGTTACCTACTGTGGCAAAACTAGCACTTTCAGAATTCAAGTTAATCATAATAATTATACAGTGAAATAAAGTTTTCAACAATGGAAATTGATTTTTATATTTAATTCACAATTTCACTTGTTTTATAATAAATATTTTCAGGAATGTAGGTATTTCTTTTAACCTATAAGAAAGCTTTTACTGATTCTTCTTAATTTAAAACATCCTAATCAAAGTATTCACCATTGGATACATAACAGTTGTGCCAACATTTTTTCTTTCATTTTCAAAACATATTGTAAAGTCTTGTTTTTCTGAAACCTTCAATTCCTTCTTCGTGTATTTCTCTATTGATTCAAAACAGTGTCCACAAAGCGCTCTCTTGAGTTAAGAACACAGTACTTTCAGATTAATATTATGATTTTGAGGAATGGTATGGGTCAATTTTTTGGCAAAATGATTACGAATTTCAGGTGCAGAAATTGACCGTATTTAACAACATTACATATTTTAATTTTCTGAGATCCAAGTGGTCATAAATAGTATTCACTAATCTTTCCAAAGTTCCAACAAGGTCAAAATAGTCTTGGAATGTCAATCGACTATTTTGGAGGACCAATTAATTTTTGTTTTGTTTATGGTCAGTTCTGATGTAGAGTGCTTTGCACTGGCCGTGCCTCGTCTTTAATGCTTCATCAGCCCTCTTTCAACAATTGATGCCGCTCATTCTCTTGTTTTCGATAAAAGACTTTTGCAACATTTTAAAGTTCCTTGGCAGAAATTTCATTCCACAATCAAAATTCAACAGAGTCAGTAGTGCCAACTTAAAAGTTTAAGTATTTGTGAGTATTGGAGTACCAAACTAAATTTAAATTCAAATTTCCTAGAATTTTTTGGCCGACACTAATATAAAATTTAATGTTTGTTTAATTTTGAAATGAAACTGTACGATTGGGTAAGTTTATTCCAACATTCCGCTTTAGATTTCCCACTGTGCACCGCCCGCTAGTCAATCTCAATACACAAAGGATTTTCCATTCATACAACTTCGAGTACCTACTGAGGATTTTTCTTCTTTTTTTTCAAATTATTTCAGTAAAATTGGATTTGAATTCAAAAAATAAAACATATCAACAACTACATATTACATATGTAGATATGTAGGAAGATATGTGTTACAATGAAATAAAATAAAAGATATATGTTTTCTTCATCAAAGGGGAACATTTTTTAATATATCTGGGAATTTTTGGTTGGTTTTTGACATTTTTCGAATTCGATTTCATTTTCTAGTTTTTATTTTTTAAACTTTGTTTTAAATGAACCTTCGCGCTCACTGCGGGCACTTCATTTCATTTCACCAATAAATGTTGGAGAGAGAGAACATTTTTTGATATGTTAAGGTAAACACACAAAATGTGTCATATGCACAATTTTTAAAATTAGTTTCAGTATCACGGATACCTATTTTCGACCCAAGGGCTATCTGTGGAAGTTTATTGCTTTCGTTTCGTATATGGGAAAATAAAAGATTGAAAGATTTTTTTTTTACAATTTAGTTTGAATTTACGAACATATGGCGAAGAGAGAAACAATGTGTTGAAATACATATTTTTTATTATTACATTTCAAACAGTCTAAAATAAGGTAATTCAAATTTACAGATTTAAGGTGCCTAGTACCTGCATAGCAATTTGCTTAAATTGAAAGTGCCACCAAGTAGCTGTAGGCTTAGACAATATGCGTTTTTTTTAATCATAGGATTTATATTTTTTGATATTTATCTTTTAACGAAGCGTTAACATTCTCCTCTTTCACCCCGAACCTGAAGCAGTAAAATTTAACACCATCCTGATTAATTATCAGCATAAGAACAAAGAACGGAAGCCTCTTAATTACCGGAAGTATCGCTTTCGTAGCAATAGGTCCACTGGTGATTTCATGGTTTATCTCACCGAACTGTGGAAAAAATCTTTGCATCGTTTTGGAGAAAGTAAGATTATTGCACTTGATATTTCAAAGGCATTTGAAAGAGTTTGGCACCAAGCTCTTTTATCGGAAATGCGTGCTTTTGATATTGATATTGATGAATATCTTCTACTTTGGATTAGAAACTAACTATAGAACCGTTCAATACAAATTGTATTGGATGGTTTTAAATCTGAAACTCATAAAATAAATGCTGGTGTCCCACAGGGCTCCGTTTTGTCTCCGACTCTTTTCCTCATATTCATATATGTATGTACGATCTCTTGTCTGCCACTTCTAAGCCATTGTTTCGCTTATGGTAGTTAGCTCAGCTTTCCTGATAAGCTCATTAAATTCCGATATAGACAGCATTGTCCAATGGGGAATTAAGAACCGTGTAGAATTTAATGCCTCAAAAACTCAATGCTGCCTCATGTCGTTAAGACGTAACCCTACCCCCATGCTGCTATCCATAAACGGCACTTGCATCGAGGAAACTAATCAACTTTCAGTACTCGGTATGTGTATCACAGATCACTTCTTATGGAATGATCACATATTTGATATCGCAAAAACGCTGCAGGTGCTTAGGATTTCTCCGACACGGTGCAAGAAATTGTTCATCCCTTCTGATCTGGCTGTAATTTACAAAGGCTTCATTCGTCCAAAACCTAAATATATTTTCCATATCTGGGCAGGTGCCCCTAAAACAAGTAATAAGTCTTTAAGATAGAATCCAAAAAAAGAGCTTTAAAAATGGTAGGCGATAGAGCCATAACCGAAACATTTACATCACTCAAACACCGCCGATATGTTTCATGCCTTTCGTTGATTTATAGATATTTGTACAAACAATGTTCTGTCGAATAAGCCAGTTGCATTGCCCCCCTTAAACAATTCAGCCGTAAGCCGTAGCTCATTAGTTTACCCTTGAGCTAAATTTCGGACGTACTGTTTAAAGATAGGCCTGTTTATTCCGTCTCGTCCACTTCTTCTAAGTGTACGATGGAAAAGGCATAAGTATGCATTCTAACTCGCTGCTATGGACAAGGAACGCAATCCCAACGGATTATTTCGTGGATACTGTCTAATAGAACCTCGGACATTCACAATCTTTTCCGCTTACAAAGGCCAATTGACTCAGCAAGCGGTTGAGGCACACGACTATCCACCACGTTATTACTTTGCAGTTTAGATCAGCTTGAATTCTGGGAGAAAAAATATATTTTTTCTAACGAATAACATTTTAATTTCGGGTTCCGAAGTTATTGTCCAAAACCAACAAATAGAGAGTGACCGTTTCGAGTGGATTTTGGATTATTGGCATCATTGCAACATTTTTTCTTGAGGCTGGAGAACAACGATTTAGTCAAGGGTCTTGGAGAATTGGAGTGGCAGAATTCATTATTACGAAGCCAGCCGAGTTTTTGTTCAAAACTTGTATTTGACCCACCCTTTATTTATGTATAACTATGTAGTATATATACATATATTTTTGCTTATATGTCAAATTGAGAAAATGACAAATGATGAGAGAACATTAATAAGATGTTCTTCCTGGCAATAATATTTCACTTTTCCAATGGGTTTTAATGGCCTTAATTCAAATCAGATTTCAAAATGAATGTATCACGTCAGGTTTTCGAGATATTACTTTTAAGAATTTGAAAAAAAAAACAAGTACAGAAGGCTTCTTGAGTCTATCTTAATGTATGAAGTAGTGTTTTTTTAATAAGATCCATGATGGTTTTAAAAATCTATAATTCTTTCTTCAATAGGTACTGAGTTGAAATATTTATACTATTTCATAAAATATTCAAAAATTAACATAAAATAAAAGATTTTACCTGTCTTACAAAAATGTAAAAGAAATGCTAAAACGGTTTTCAACACAAAAAGGTAAAACGGTTTTAAAGTAAGTTTTGTTTTTGTAACGAATCTATTGTCTGAACAATTCTATTATATGAAGTTTTTGAAATATATACAAATATTAAAATAATGAAAACAGGTTTTTTTAAAACTTCAGCAAATAAATAAAATTAAAGTTTGGATTCGAAATCAGAACTAAAAACTAAGTCCAAAACGTATTTATCAAAACAATGAATGTATTAAATTGAAGGTTTGCTCAAAACTTCACATAGAGTCAAGGTAGGAATCACAACTTATGACAATTTCCTGAAATTTAGTAAAATACTAAAATCATTTAAATTGTATCTTGAAGAGAAAGATTAGTAATTTGTTTGGTTTCTGGTTGTTTTTAGCATATTTAAAGGGGCATATTTAAAAAACCTGATGTGATAGAAGGCGAGATTCGAATTAAGGACATCTTTATCATTTAAAAAAGTATTGTTTTGTGTGTGGGATAGAAAAAAAAAATACAATTTTGTCAACCAGTGTAATATAAACATTTGATAAATGAAAAGGAACAGTCACAATTTTCCGTCCATTTTAACAAACGCCTTGAAATAATTATCTGTGCTGAACCAATTTAATAAAAAGAGGCTGGGAAGCGACCCACACTGATAACTTCCCATCCCGTCTGTCGATTTGTCTTGCTTAAAAGTTTGTTGGTTTTCGTGTTGGGTTAAAAAAGTTGTCAGTTGAATTATTCTTAAAAATTTCAAAATTACCAACAATATCTTTCATATAATGAAATAGTTAAGTTTCAAAATCTAGTTTTGTTAAATAGATTTTTAGTCGAAAACAAATGTTTCCTACCAATTTTAGTAGCATTTCTTAAAAGTTTTTATTTCTAATATAAACAAATACAAATTGGATGAATGAAATTAATTTGAGAGATATCGAGAACCGAACATCAATTTTTACCAAATTTGCGTACTATTTTTTGAAGATTTTATTTTTTATGAAAAAACTGACTGTTGGATTTTTATAAAAAAATTACTGAATATCGAAAACAATAATCTCTGTGAAATAAAATAAGTTTGAAGCCAATTTTTTTAATTTTTGAAAAGCTATTTGAGTCGAAAGTAAATTTTTACCAAGTTTTAGTATTGTTATTTTTTTAGGTTTTTATTTTTTGTAAAAAAAACTGTTAATTCGATTTTTCTCAAAATTTGTCCGAATGTTGAAAACAATATTTCTTGTAAGTAAAAATTAGTTTCAAGCCATAATCTCAAATTTTTGAAAAGATATTTGAGTCAAAAATCAATTTTTACCAGCTTTTATTAATTATTTTTAGGTTTTTATTTTTTTGTTAAAAACTGTCAATTCGATTTTTCTCAAAAATTTACTGAATGTTGACAACAACATTTTTTAAAAGATAAAGTACATAGTTTAAAGCCAATATCTCAAAGTTGTGAAAAGATATTTGAGTCGAAAATAAATTAATACCAACTTTTGTTAATTTTTGTTTGTTTTTATTTTTAGTAAGAAAAACTATCAATACGATTTTTCTCAAAATTTTACCGAATGTTGAAAACAATATTTCTGGTATAAGAAAATAAGTTAAAAGCCATAATCTTAAGGTTTTGAAAAGATATTTGAGTCGAAAGTTAATTTTTACCAACTTTGAGTAATGTTTTTTTTTATGTTTTTATTTTTTATAAAAAAATCTGTTAATTTGATTTTGTTCAAAATTTTAACAAATGTTAAAAACGTTGTTTTTCGTTGCACAAAATTATTTTGGAGATGAAATCATTTTTTATTAGTAAAATTTTCGAGGTGACAAATTTTTTTTTCAGTTTTTTTTTTTGTTTATAAAAAAGAAACCGTTAAACATTTTCAATTCGACAAATCGAACCCATTACAATATATTCCTATGGAAAGTTAATAAAGGTAAAAAGCCAAACTTTTAATACATAAATGGTAAACTGTCATTTAAAGAGCAGTGGTGCTAAGTTTCGGCGCTTCAATGTCACAAGTAAACTTAAGTTTTGAGAAATTGGTATCACGAAATTTATCTTAACCAATTAGTGTACAGATTTAAGCTCTTCTAGAAATATTCAACAGGATCAAACTAAAGAACTCAGTTGTATCGATTCCTAAGCCACTATGTGTGTATATTTTGCACCTTACCGCCTCAGGATGTCCTGATGCCCTGCGCTTATATACATACTTAGTGGCCTTTAATCCCTATTATAACGATTCTCAATTAATATCATCCTCATGTGTATATCCTTTCTAGTTATATTACACCATAGAATTGTATGGCAAACAATTTCATATTTTCATCTCAACATGGTTTTTCATTACAAAACCACATTCACTATTCATTTTATACAAACATTATATATAGGTATGGGTGTAAGCACCTACACTACAAACATAAACAGCAGCACTCTGGTAATAAAAATGCCGTATAAAGTTTTAGATATGTATGAATTAAGACCATAAAATGAGATTGCTTTGTGCCTATCTATTTTTGTAGGAATGTGTGGCATGTCAACATTGAGTATGCATGGAAATATAACGTAATTTATACAGGGTAGGTCAAAAGTAACTTCCTAATTTAAAAAAAAAAATCGTATAGGAATCTGTCCTGTTTTTAATTTTTGTTTTCTTTTTTAATGTACTTATAAAACAAACTTCGAAGTTATACTTAAATGAACTACAGACACCGCTTTAGAGACTTCCAAACCAACTGAATTTTATTTAAAAAAAAAAAGCCAGCAATTATTTTAACCGTTCGGCGTGATTAAAAAGAGCGAAATCCACGCTCTGCGGACACGATTACGACAAAGTTGGTGGTTCGATTTCGTCAACAAGGAGCTTAAGTTAATATTCCTCAAGCGGGAAGACCTCGCATATCCCGAACTGAAGCGAATGTGGAGAGTCCAGAAATATTGACACTAAGACGCTTTGGTCGACTAGGTGTCTCCCGTAGTTTCTTGTGAAGACTAAAACCATAATTTAATAGGAATCCAGGTTCTCCGGATTTGACTGCACCAGATTTATTCTATGTGGTTATTTTAAGGCTAAAGTATGCGTAAGCAATCCCAATACCATTCCGTAAGGTTAAAAAAAAAATTGTGTTTGAAACACAGGCGCTGAGCACAGATGTCCTACAAAGTGTTGTGGAGAAAACACTCTAGAAAAAACCCATCTCTGTGGGCATGAAGCTAATGCTGCTCATATAAATTATATTATAGGATTCATACATAGCCCACAAAATTCTCCATAAATAATATTAAGTGACTTTGAAATAAATTATGAATACAAAAATAAATCCATACAAATAATTATTATAACTTTAAATTAAAAAATCACTTTTGGCCCACCCTGTACAACACAATCTTATACGGCTATAAAAACAAACGGAAAAAAATGTCGGCTAAAGTTTTGTGATGTTTAAGAATGGCTTCTAATTTATTCGTAAATTGCTGTCATTTCGCATACAATGAGTATCAAAATACACATACACTACACTCATACACATTTATAATTATTATTATCGTCAAAACGTCGCTCGTTGCTCTACAACGCAACGCACTGTATGTATAGGTACTCAAATTATTTATTCTTTCATAAGTGCTGTTTAAGGGTTTAACTCCTTTACGCACATTATTTTTAATTACGTTCTTTCCGTGTCATCTCGCGTCATCGTTATCCTTATCCTTTTTTTTTTATTATTCTGTAGCCAGATGTGTGAAAGTATAGTGCGCTTAAAATACTTTTTATTATAAAAGCTTGAATGTTTCCTGGTATTTTCAACGCATATTTATTAGGTCGTTAGAAATGTGTGTGAAAACTGAGATTGTTTCTAGTGAAAAGGTTTTGGATTTTGACGACTTTCTTGTTCTTATACTATTTTGATGTTTTTGAAATGCATATAAATTTATTGTTTAAGTGTTTTAGAGTTTTTTTTTCTCCTGGTTCAAAAAAGTACTAGTAAATTTTTTAAATTCAAGTTCTAAGCAGCTACTGCTCCTCCATACGATAAATGAAAGAACAATAAAATTTAAACGAATTCCAAATTTTTTTGTTGATCTCAGAGAATAATGAATTTTTAAAGCCTTTTAAACCTTTGAACTGTGTATTTAGTTTGCGCTATTGAAAATATAAATATAAGTTAAAATATACAATATAAGTTATATCCTTTTTGTATTTTTTTACTTTTTTAAAGTCTGGATTTTTACTCACATTCCATTCCACGCAAAACACAAGGTTTTTAAGAGGTAAGGCCTTTGTATATGAAAACTATAGTACTCTCATGGGAAGAATTTTTTTGGTGAAGCGGATGCCGTCGTTGGCAGTAGAATCGAAATTGGAGAGACCTCGGGGGAAAGAGAGAAAAATATTATTTCCATTCCCATAAGCAGCCAGCAGAATAAGGAGCTCAGTTAATTTAGCAGCCAAAAAGTCGACACAATTTCCTTCAATAGATTTGAGTCTATCCTTGTATATGTTTTCATATACTAAGCTTCCATATGAAGGTCGATGAATTTGTTTTTGTAATTTCTTTATATCAATGCATTTTTATATGAAAAGCGTCAATGGCTCAACATTGTGTCTAATAAGGGGATGAATGAAGTTTTTGTATACTTACATCAGCTGTTCAGTATTTTGTACGGATTTTTGTTTTTATTTACATTCACAAGTCTGTTTCCTTGCGTACGATCTTTGTATATGAAAAATGGTTTGTATTTTGTATACAAAGCTACGATGGGATTTTTGTCGTGCAGATCTTTGTGAAGAAGAAGAATATGAAGGTAGTTATACGTTTGGTTATAGTTATGTATATTTTGGCTGGTGGGTAGGTATTTTGCTTTTATTTGGCATTAAGTTTTTCTTCAATAGTTGAAGATTAGATTTGTTTGAGCTTTAAAGATTTGTTTTGGTAGATAGATATCAATTGGTAGGTGATCTTTTTTTTCAGGATGTATGTTGGTTTGATTTTAAATTCAAATTTTAAATATAAAAGGTATTGGTAGGTAGGCAGGTATTTCATGAAATACCATAGGGAATTCATGCTAGTATCAGGACAGGACACTGATAATATCCGTACACTTAGCACTTTGTTTGAGATTAGTTGATAGGTACCTATATGAAAGTACAGTATTTATAAATAACATATATAAATAACCTACATAGTTTTAAATAAAAAGAAAAATGCATTCTTTATGTTGGCCCAGATAATTTAAATAGTTTGATAATTGAAATGTGTGTCTTTTATTTATGTTCCAATCCTACTTTTATTGTATCACTTATAATAAATAAGTGTTAACTATACACCTTAGCGGGCACATTACAGGACATACAAATGTAGTTTATATTTAGGTAGGTAGGTACCTATGTACCTATATATGTTGTTTGTTGTTGTAGGTACCTTTAAAACAATTTTGTCAGCTCGTCTATTTTAAGATGTGTGACTTTTAGGAAAATCCAATTGAAAGTTTTTTTTAACTTATTAACTATTAGTAAGTATAGTTTCGTAAATGTAGTGTCGAATTTGAGATAATGGCCTCTAACTAATTTAAACTTATAAGAAATATTGTTTTCAACATTCGATCAAATTTTGAGAAAAATCAAATTGACAGTTTTTTTCACAAAAAATAAAAACCTAAAAAAAAACAATACTAAAACTTGGTAAAAATTTACTTTCGACTCAAAAAGCTTTTCAAAAATTAAAAATATTGGCTTCTAACTTATTTTATTTCACAGAAAATATTGTTTTCGATA
Organism: Eupeodes luniger; assembly: GCA_951509635.1. Lineage (NCBI taxonomy): Eukaryota > Metazoa > Arthropoda > Insecta > Diptera > Syrphidae > Eupeodes > Eupeodes luniger. The sequence continues at coordinate 94,639,873 of OX608073.1, read as the reverse complement.
TTCAGTAATTTTTTTTTATAAAAATCCAACATTCCGTTTTTTCATAAAAAAATAAAATCTACAAAAAATAGTAGGCAAATTTAATAAAAATTGATACATATAGACAAACTTTTAAGCAAGACAAATCGACAGACGGGATGGGAAGTTATCAACTGATTTCAATTGTTTTTTCTGCACAAGCTCTTATATTGGCTTTATTTTTGGATTTTTTAAAAAATAGTACATTTTTTTCAAAATTCTATATATCCAAACGAGTCATCAGGTTTTTACTAAACTGTATATTAATTAATTCAAAATAACTGCATACCAAAAAAAATATATATTTTACTAAAATTGAAAAATTGTATGTGTACAAAATTAATTTAAAAAGTAAACTGCTCTAAAGATTTTCAAATAAGAATTTTGAAACATAAAGGTTTTTTTGAGAAATCAAATTTTGGAAACAAGCTACAACAGGTACCTACATTTTTAAATTTAAAAATACAGGAAATATTTTAAATAGTCTTTGTTTTTCATTTGAACTTATTCGTTCTAAAATTGCCTCTACCTCCTACACGAAGAGACATAGACCCCTTTTCGGCAGTCAAAAGTGCACGTACGTATATTTTAAAACAGTAGTAAGACGTTATGTTTATTCCAAATTTATAGAAAAAAAGTTAAAACTTTGCTCTGGCAGAAAAAAATTGGATTTGCTAGAATTTAGATATCTTAAGACTGAGACAAAGGCATCAAATTTATGTAAGTAGTTACAATTGCAAAGTCTAATAGGTACATACCTACTTCTCTAAAAATAAAGATCCAAATAAAGTCTTTAACCTTATTAAAAGTAAACATTTGCTTATACCCTTGAATCTTGATCATTCAAAATTGTTGATAGGAAGGTCCTTCTTTTAATAAATATCTACATACCTATATCATAAGAACTTACAGCCAAAAGTATGTTTCAAAATTTTTCCTTGAAACACTTTTTTGACCGGAAGTTATAACTACCTACTTTATAAACTGAAAGATAGGTATGTGTTAATTTTTAAAACAAACAAATTTAAAAGTTCCTCATCCCATTTAAAAAATTCACTAACATTAAAAAACGTCAAAAAATTAAATATCCATCTTTTCATTATACCTAAGTTGTCAGCAATTTTGTAACTAGCTTTTAAATGATGTTATTAGGTATCAATTAACAAATTTATTTATTTAAAAAAATCATCTTTCTAAGACTTTGAAAATTTAAACTTCTTTATGTTCGATATGAAAACAAATTGTAAGAAAGGTTTAGGTGATCAAATTTTTTAAATTTATTTAGCTAGCTATCTATTATTGGGTAAGAATACAATTCCTACATATTTACTTGCCTATAATAGTTCAAGTTATAATTCCCTAATACAATCCGCAAATCATCAAAAATAAAAAATCTCAACCAAGAATATAAAATTCCTACACGAAATCGCAATTCACCTGCTTTTGTCTTATTATCTTTGAATAGAAAGACTACCGTTTTGCGTATGTAACCTTTGTATATGAAAAAGTTTTTATATACAAAGATGTAACCAAAAAATATAACCACACCAAAATACAAACACAAAGAAACAAATGTGTTTTCCTCCTCACTCAGACTTTCGTTAATTCTCTATAGTCTTTCTCTATTTCAAATTATAACATTTTTAAGTCTCCCAAGTCTCCCGACTGCAAATCGATTTCTACATGAATATCTTGACTAGACCTTCCACAAAAAATATGTAGATGCCGCCCTATTCGACTTCCACCATGAGAGTACTATAGTTTTCATATACAAAGGTAAGGCCAAACTAGAATTCTCAAAAACTGTTTTTTATCATTAATTGTTCCTGAGGACCTCAAAAATGTTGTGATAAACGATTAAGGATCGAAAAAAACTTTTCGTTCTCGGTTTTCGAATTTTTGTATTAAAGGTGTTGAAAAATTACTCATGATTTTTTGTTATTCAAAACTGAAAAACGATTTAATCTCAAGTTTGCTGGACTCATAATTTGGACAATTTCCAACCGTTTGATTTGAAATTTTGAATATATCTTTGAAAAAACATTGTCAATCAAAAAATTTAGGGTTTTTTACGTTGAGGAATTAATTTGTTGGTTAAGTTTGCATTTTTCATTTTAGAAATCAATATATCGCAAAAATCGTACGTACTTTTCTAGAAGTTGATATGTACAATTACAAAATATCATACAGTCGTTATAATTCAAAAATTATTTAAGGCAGTCTAAGGATTTAAAAAAAACCCATTTCAGTAATTCCAATTAATTTTTGTAGTTTTTCTAAAAAAAATCCCCAAAAGCTTATTTTTTCGGCCTCCATAGCTGTATCAAAGTGAACAAATTGAACGCGTTTTCCAAACCCAGTATATTGTAAGTACTAGTTCTGGTAGAAGTTCCAATGGTGAGACGAAGCTGACTTCGTTCTTGAAGTTGACAATCTAAATAAAATAAATAAAGTGGCTCACCAGTCCATAGAGAACCAGCGCATATATTGGATTAAATATTCGTGTGTGCGAGTCATGCCAGGGATGGAGGGGGACCTACAATTTATATGCCTAATCTTAACAGCTAATTTGAGAAAGTACTTTTCATGACATACCGGTGAAACAAAAAATTGAACCCTATACCACTGGCGTGACAGTCCTTCGCACTAACCATCGCTCCACGGATACTAAAGAGTGGTTAAATTTTAACGTTGAATGTAAACGACACCTAAAAGTCAAGTTTTTTCTGCATTTTCTTTGACATTTCTTAATTTGAGACTAATTTAACTTGAACCATGGAAAGATACACACTAAAGTTATTCAGGCTTATTATGAAAATGGGAGTTTAAATCAAAACGCATATCGTTCACTTCACGATTTTTTCGGTGGCAAGAAATGGCAACAGTGGATGATTAATTTTTGAAGAAAATCATCTTCAGTGATGACTATGAGGCACATGTTCACCTAGTGGATTCGTCAATATGCATAATCTCCGCATTTAGATGGATGATGATCCAGAAGTGACTGTCGAAAAACCAATGCACCCAAAGAGTGACTGTTTGGTGCGGTTTATGGGCTAGCGGAATTATCGGGCCGTATTTTTTCCAAAATCGGGCCGGCCAGGCAGTTACTGTGAATGGTGTTCGCTATCAAAAAATAAATAAATTAGTTGGCACAACAGTCCGTTGAGAGCTAGCCTAGTGACTTATACGACTCTCAACCATTCCTGTGTGCGAGTAATGTTATCAGGAATGGAGGGGACCTACAGTTTTAAGCCGAACGGCTAATTCGAGAAATCACTATTCATGACAAGAATTACTGTTGGAGATTGTCAATTCCTCGCAAGAGGCAGTACCCATGAAAAAAACTTTCGATGGCACAAGCAGGGATCGAACCCAAGACCTCTAGCATGACAGTCCAACGCACTAACCACAATGCCACAGGTTTTCGCTGTCGTGAGATGATAAAGAACTTTTTATGGCCCTAGTGGGTAAATATGTGGTTTCAACAGGACGGACGGTGCCATTTGCCATACAGCTAACGAAACAAAAATAATAACATTAACCTCCTAAATAATTTGTGTGTTATTCAAAATCAACATCGGCTCCTACAATTGTACCACCCTTTACTATCCAGTCATTCTTAATAGGCGTTTTAGTTCTAATGGACATGGTTTGAACTGTCGAATTCAAAGTTGTGTTACATTTTTATTTTAAAGGACGATTTTGGAATGTTCAGAGCGTGTTCAACGAACTCAAAAAAAAAAGAAGATAAAGTAAAAAGAATCTAAAAATAAACTAAAACAACCATAGGAAAATTTGTGTGATGGATAAATTAGTTAAACATATTTTATTTCTTTATAAAAAAAAACTATTTTCAATATTCAAATTTACAAAATCTATGAACTTATATTTGATTTCCAAAGTTAAAGAAAAATGTTTTCGTCTTAAATCACAAATGACAATTCATGGCAACGAAATATCCATCAAATGTATTTCTTAAACAAATCTGAGCGTTCGGAACAACATTTATAGGATAACAAAAATTTGCAATCTTCTTCTTTTGAATGACTCAAAAGATCACATTCACAAAAGATTCCATTCTTTAACAAGATTGTTATGCAATTTGTTATTTATTGTATCCTGTTTCAAAATTATTTCTTTGGACTTCTTGAACTGATTTCGGGCTTGATTTCTGCTTCTTTGAATTTCCAAGATACGATATTTCCTGTCATGTATACTTCTCATCATAGACAGCCATAAATTTGTATATGAAATATTCATCACTCAACTTAAAATCCTTTTCCCTTTTATGTATATTGTGATTTTGTTTATACATGTTCTTCATAAAGTTTTGAGGCATTTGTGATATTCTAAGAATATTTAACCTAACTTTGTATAAGATCAAGTCTAAAGTCAACACTTATACCAAATTAATAGGTACGAATAACTTTGAGAACAATCGGACTACATAATATAAAACCAGATTGTTTGTGTCCTTAGGGTTTGTATATATTTCCCAACGAAAATTTGATGTACTGTAAATACCTACATATGTATCTATAAGTACCTATACACAATTTGGTTATCTTGGGAAAGTTAATTAAAAAATAGTTGCAACTTTGGAATGGTTTACGCACAAAATTAACCCCAGGAAATTTATTAACTATTCAACAGCTGAACTGGTTCGCTACTTCTCTAAACAGAATATCAAAAACAAAGGATACAAATAATAAGAAACTTGAAAATTCATCGACTTTTAAGATACAAAAAAAAGGACTTAAGTAGCAGTTCATTTATCTACCTATATACTTATTCAAAAAACATTACTTCTATCTTCTAAAATATACTTAATTATTTTATTTAATACACAACAGCTCTCAAAAAGCTATACTCGAAACAAAGCAAGGACGAAAACTGGCTTAAATTAAAAATAATAATTTTCATCTTGAAACACAACAATAAACTCTTGAAGGTTAAGAAAAATCTACCATCAAACAAAAATACGACGAACATTTACTAAGTTAAGTAAATTTCAATTCTGGAAAATATAAGTTAAGAGGTTTAGGATAGGAAGAGATGAAAATAATATTGAAGATGAGTGACGGTCGGGTGAGTTGAGTGAATTGCTGTTAATTTTAATTTTAATAAGCTGATGTCAGCAATTTAATTTTATAAATTGTGTGGGCATGAATGGATTTCCTTGAACTTATTTTTAAAAACAAAAATAGAATTATTTGGTGCTAATATAAATACCTATAATGGATACATTAAACCTTTTATATCGTGTCTATACTTTAATCTTAAACTGATAGAGTTTGGAGAATGAAATTAAATTACTTATTCAAATAATAACGAAAAGGCTTCGGGGGATTTCTGAAGTCCTATTGATGAAATTGAATAATTTGATGCATGTTTTTGACAGGTTATCATAAATATGGTGTGAATACCTTTGAATACTGAACAAATTAGCATTAATCTATTTGTAAATACAAATGACACATAAATATGTATGAATTTGGACAGTTTAAACAACGAATTATTTAAAATCACAGTGTTCATTGTGTGGTATGTATATAAAATAAAGGAATTTAAACTAGTTAATATATACAAAGGACTCAATGAGACTGTTTTTGATATCTGTCATTTCAAAAAATGTTACGGGACATTTAAAACAATATTTAACAAATTTAACGGATCAATAATTAATCAAATGTTAAAAAAATTTAAAAGCTATTTTTAACATACTTAAATTGTTACATAAAAGTAGAATTAAAGATTCCTCTTTGGGAAGTATTTATGATGATTTTTTAAGAGCTATCGGAACTTAAAAAGTAAAATTTTTTTTTAAAAAACAATCATAAAATCTTTATTTGAATCTATAGTAAAATGTTTGAAGATTACATATTTATTACCTTCCCATATTAAGTTATTGTAATCGGTTCTATTTGTCGAATTCAAAATGTTGACATTTCTCGACGTTTCAACGTCCCTAGAGTCGAAATAAAAGATTTTTAGAGATTTTTTGCGTTCACTACGTTCGGGAAGTTTTTTTCGTCGTCCATAGCTCAAGAACCAGTAGCGAAATCGACTTCAATTAAATTTTGTTATACAGATAATAATGCAGAAAGGTGCAGAAAGGACTCTCAAGAAAATTGATTAGGTGGTTTTTTTACCATAGCAATTTAAAAAAAAGTGAACAGTTTGGTTAACCCAAAATATCCCACGAACCACTTACGCTAGAGACTTGAATTAAATTGTATATTATATTATATTGTCACGTGATACCAAACTAGTATATTTTTGGAAAAAAATCCAACTAACGGTTTTTTTTTTTGATAAAAAAAAATGAAAAAAATATTTGTCATTTTATCTCCAAAACAATTTCGTGAAATAAGAATAACTGTTTTAACATCTGGTAAAATTTTGAGAAAAATCGAATTGACAGTTTTTTTATAAAAAATAAAAACCTAAATAAAACATTACTCAAAGTAGGTAAAATTGATTTTCGACTCAAATATATTTTTAAAAATTGTAGATTATAGCTTCAATTTGATTTTGTCTTATAAGAAGTATTGTTTTCAACATTCTTTAAAATTTTGAGAAAAATCAAATTGACTGTTTTTTATCAAAAAATTAAAACCTAAAACAGCATTACTAAAAGTTTGTAAAAATTGATTTTCGACTCAAATTTTTTTTTTTCAAAAATTTGAGATATACGCTTCAAATTAATTTTGTTTTACAAAATATATTGTTTTCAACATTCGATAAAATTTTGAGAAAAATGGAATGGTCAGTTTTTTTACAAAAAATAAAAAACTAAAAAGAAAATTAATAAAAGTTGGTAAAAATTGGGTTTCGACTCAAATATCTTTTTAAAACTTATTGTTGTCAATATTCAATAAAATTTTGAGAAAAATCAAATTGATAGTTTTTTTACAAAAAATTAAAAACCTAAAAAAAACATTAACAAAAGTTGGTAAAAATTGATTTTCGACTTAAATATCTTTCCAAAACTTTGAGATTTTGTCTTCAAACTAATTTTATCTTTTAATAAATATTGTTTTCAGCATTCACTAAAGTTTGGAGAAAAATCAAATTGATAGTTTTTTTTACAAAAAATAAGAACCTAAACAAAGTAAGTAAGTATTTTTCGACTCAAATTTCTTTTTTTTTTAATTTGAAAAAATATTGGCTTCAAAATATTTTTATCTCACAGAAAATTTTGTTTTGGACATTCAGTAAATTTTTATAAAAATCCAACAGTCAGTTTTTTCATAAGAAATTAAAATCTACAAAAAAAAAACCAAAATTGTTAAAATTTGATGTTTGGTCCAATTTGTATTTGTTTTATTAAGAAATAAAAACTTTTAAGAAATGCTGATAAAATTGGTAAAATTAGTTTTCGACTAAAAATTTCGTTAGTAAAAATAGATTTTGAAATCATATGCAAAATATTGTTGGTAATTTTAAATTTTTTTAAAATAATTCAACTGACATCTTTTTCAAGAAAACAGAAAAACATACAGATTCTTTAAGCAAGACAAATTGAGAGACGGGATGGGAAGTTTTCAGTGTGAGTCGCATCCCAGCCTCTTTTTTATTTTTTATTATTTAATGCAACGACTTCCCCTCAAATTTTCCATCCACTTAGTCCAATGTCAACATATTCTTTCTAACATTTCGGACGGTATCTCAAAAATAAAAGCTTTAATGTTTGCTACCAGTGCCTCAGTCGGAACGGACTTGTCACTTCACTCTAGACATGAGCCTTAACACAGCTCCACCAAAAATAGTCTAGAATTCACCGAATAGCGCTAGCCTCTTAATTGGCCATTTTTACGCGTACTGTGTTGCATGTGGCACTTTCGACCCAATATGTCCGCCAGCCCAAAATCCGCACACTGACAATTTCTGGAAATATTGGTAGCTTTCCCATGCTAATAGGTGCCCACTCCAAATACGGCAGTTTTGCTTGTTCACGTTTCCATTCAACCCGAAATGATCTTCATCGCTCAAAAAAATTATAGACCAAACTGAAGATGCTTGACCGTGCCACAAGACACTACCTGTACGGGAGCTATCAAAAAATCACCCTATATGTGTATGAGTTTTAGATTAAAAGTTTTGCTAAGCATAAATCAGCCAGTGCTTTGAAAATAGCTGTCAATATCATAACACCTTTCAATAAAAACACGGTTAGAAGATTTAATCCCAAGGTCTTAAAATTTTCCAAATTTCTTCCTTAGAACTGAAAATTTATTATATACGACAATATCAGTTAATGTCAAATTCCTGAAAGCATCTTGGGTCGTTTCGAGAGAAAAGTTCTTCGTGTGATCTACGGTCCCTGATGCATAGAAGGGGAGTGGAGGAAAAGATGGAACGTCGAGCTGTACGGGCTGTACAGCGACGACGTAGACTTATCCAGAAGGGTAAAAGCCCAACGACTAAGATGGCTGGGTCACGTAGAGCGCATGGAAACCAATGCTCCGGCCCGGAAAGTCTTCGAATCCACACCTAGAGGACAGCACAGTAGAGGAAGACCGCGGATCAGGTGGCGCGCACAAGTGGAAAGTGACCTCACCCAACTTGGAGCGCGAAACTGGAGACATCTAGCTAGGGACCGAGCTTCACAGTTGACTTTCAACGTTTGGTGGGCAAATTTGAGACGACAGGTTCAATAAACAATCAGCCAACACCCGAACGTTCAAGGAATGCAAGATCGGCCGAGAACATCGACGCGGTCCGTGAAAGTGTACAGCAGAGCCCGAGGCAGTATATTCCTCGCCGTGCGCAAGAACTCGGCTTTTCGCAGACTTCAACTTGGCGAATTTTGCGTCGGAACTTGGACCTACACCCCTACACTTACAAGATCCAAGGAGCTAAAAGTTCATGACTATAGACAATGCCGTTTGTTCGCTGACTGGAATTCGAATCGTTTGGAAGAGAACCCCAATTTTGGCCCAAAAATCATCTTTAGTGACGAGGCTCATTTTTGGATGAATGGCTGTGTTAACAAACAAAATTGCCGTGTACGGGATGACACCAACCCACGCGAGGTTCACCAGGTGATAATGCATCCTCAAAAAGTTACCGTTTGGTGTGGCGAGATTGGTCCATACTTTTTTGAAAACGACGTTAGTGAGGCGTCAACAGCGAGCGCTACATAACGATGATAACTAATTTCTTATGGCCCAAATTGAACCATATGGACCTAGACGACATGTGGTTCCAGCAGGACGGGCGCCGGCGCGGCGCTACGTGCCACACAGCAAACTCCACGACATCTACTTGCCCTTATTGAAAAACCCTATAGTTTAGGTTAATTTAGACAGTATTGTTAAAATTTTGATATCTATGTAGTTTCAAAAAATCAAAACAATTTTCCGATGTTAAACATTTCTATATAAATCATATCAAGTAGGTCTTGCTCCCTTTATTGTGTTAAAGTAAAAACAAGTAAAGCTATTTCCATTCAATTTAGAAAACAAGAATTCCAAAACTTCCCAAAGTCTCTTGAAAAATTGATTGTCATTCCAATATTTATCAAAAATATAGACATGTGGTGCCAGTGGCGTGATGGTTAGTGCGTGGGACTATCATACCCGATTCAATCCCTTCCTCTTTGATAAATACTTCAGGGCTAATTCTTGCCTTGATGAGTGCTTTCTCAAATTAGCCGTTTGGATTCTGGATTGAAGAGAGCTATAAGACAATAGGCCCTAGTTCTCTACGGACTGTTGCGCCATTTAATTTATTTATTTAAGAAAGACTTCTTATGTAATATTTTAAAAGGGAAAATACTTATAACGTGATGCACAATCGCTAATGTTGACAAATTCTCAGTCGTTATACAAAAACTGCTGCGAGTTTCAAAATCGAAGCCATAATAAAAAAAAAGGTATTGAAAAATTGTCCATCCCATCCTTTTTCTCTATTTTCTTCTTTCTATTGGTCGTTTAACATTGACAGTTGGGTGAAGATAAGTTTCCAAGATATTTCCTAGAAACAGCCCCTATAACATCTTTCAAGGAAAAGAAAACTGTTAATTTTACATTTGGGAAATATGTAGGCACCACCTTCATCTTTCCATAGAAAAACTTCTGAACTTATTTCGTCCTTTGAAAAACAAAAACACTCTTGGGCAATATTCTATCGACACGGTTTGAAAGAAATAATTAGAAATTATTGAAAGACTCCCTAAAGCTCAGAAATATATTTTTCGAAGCGTAAAAGTGCCCTTAAACTAATTTCCTTTGTTGTCTTAAGTTAATGAATTATTCCTTTAATCCTCCTGCTTTTTGTTCCATTAAAAGAACTAAAAACTATTGATTATTATAGAGGGTAAACAAGATCAAGACCATGATGGGTGTTGAGGCAGGTATAGCTTTACTTTATTTGAGCACCATTACTATGGCTCATTGCCAGCAACCAATTCCAATCCAATCTTCTCACAATGTGTTCCTACGTGCAAGATACATACATGTAAATTATTTATTTACTTATTATACAACAACTTTATATTTTTCTACGTCGTCGTCTGTTCTAGAGTAACTATATCTAAGTCACAGGGACAAACTTTCTTTTCCTTTTTGTTTTTTCTTGTTTTTCGAAAAAGATATGGAATTTATCTTGGAAAAAGTTTTATTTGCTTTTTGTTAGTTTAGTTGTTATTTTCTTTTCTTTTGAGTACCTATATGTCGATAATGTTTGTTATTTCATTTGGCAATCTGGGCTCTTGCATGGATTGGTTGTATTTCGAAAAACACATATTGAAGCATCAGGAAATACCTCCCTAGACAAATTTTAAGTTTTTCTATTCAACGATGTTGACGACAACGACAAGGACGACGACTACGACGGACTACGACGAACGACGACGGAGGAGGAAACAACGTGTTTCCATGACAAAAAACTTTTTGACAGTTTCCCAAATTCAAATCTCAATTTGGAAATTTGTTATTTTTTTATGCTATTTTGTTTCTTTTAGTTTATTTTTATATTTTTCAAGTCAAATACACTCAAACGTACATTTTTTTTTCTATACCTTATAACTGAATGTGATGGTCTGAAAGTTGGCATGAAATTACCGGCAGGATCACGTGCATGATTGATATATGTATATTTTGGCACAGGTGATATAAAAGTTGTCGAAGTGAAGGAAAAATAATGTCAAAGAAATTATTTTAACACAAAAACATATGTGGAAAAGAATTTTTTGAAGAAATACGCTCGTTCGGTTTTTGGATCATATTTATAGTCCCTAAGTATATATGTATGTATGTATGTAATAAGTTTAAAAGTTTTTACAAAAGTTTTGTACCACAGTTGGGAAATAATAATGATTACTTTTCGCAATAAACTTTAACTTTCAATTTGAAGTAATTAGTAATTGACCTTTTTTTCCATTACAATTACAAATAATTGTAATTGTAAAAATATACACATTTTTATTACTTGCACTTAATAGTAATTGAAAAATATACATTGCAATTACTTTTAATTATAAATTTAAAAATATAAACTTAACAATTACATTTAACCAAGAATTGTAGTAAGTTTGTTCAAGGTCTTGAATTTAATAATTGATAATAGAACTAAGAAACTTTAACAGCGAAATGGAATAATATATATTTTAACAAAATTAATGTATGCATTGGCAACACATTTTTACTATTTCAAATACAAATATTAATTAAAAACAAAATTTAAAAGAGCTAGGATAACTACCCATCCGTGACCGTCTGTCGATTGGATTTTTCTAAGAAAATTATCTTATGTTAACAAAATTAAGCCTAAAAAGCAATAATTTTGAGGTCAATACCTCCATTTATTCTAGAGATATTTGCAACGAACCTCCGTTTTTACCAATTTTGTATAGAATTTTTTTGTAGATTCTTACTTTTTTTAAAAAAAAAACTGACCATTAAAATTTTATAAAAATATTACTAAATGTTTAAAGCATTATCTTTGATATTTGCTAAGATTTTGGAGTCGGAAATCAATTTGTACCAACTTTTTATAGTATTTTTAGGTCTTTACTTAAAAAAAAAAAAAGTTTAAATTATATTATTTTAGGTTTTTTAATTTATAAAAAAAACCGTTCATCGCATTTTTTTAAATTATATTAAATTGGTGTAAAGTTACATTGTACAATATTAAATTCAATTGAAGTCGCTAGCCGTATTGGTTTATGAGATTTTGGGCCGACATATAGGAAATAATATGGCAAGTATTGCATTCGTTAAAAAAATTCGAACTCGAGTTTTAAATCAAACATTACATTTTGATGATAGAGCAGTCAAAAAAAGTGGGTCCCCGATTCCGTCTGTCCTGGACAGCCAGACGCCCGAAGCATTGGAGCAACTGAATTCAAAATTGGAAATTAAGGTTTGAAATCGAAAATTCGAATTTTTTCAAAAACAAACCAACATATTCTTTTTTATTATCGCTAAAATTTGTTTTCCTAATTTGGCTTCTTTCAACTAAAAAAAATATTGTTCTATTGCTACAGAAGGGTTCCCCCCATTGAACCGTTATTTTGTTTTTAAGCTTTCTCAAGAACTAATCAACTGATTGCACAAGCAAAACCGTTTCAATAATATTTGATGATCAAAAATGTCATTGTTTTTGTTTTTGATTTAAAAAAAAAAATAGTAAGCATTTGTTTCGAAATTCGATTTTTGGAAAATGGGTCATCATTTTTCTACGAAATTGAAATGTGAAACGTATAATAACTGCAATAAATAACTGCATAGATACCAAAAACATTTTTAAACTTAATTTAAAAACCACGCTAACGATTTTCAAATTAAGGGTTTTTTGAAATCATGTGGCGTTTAAATTTTTGAAAACAACCTTTTTTGCAGGTTAATTTTTCATATTAAAATTCATTGAATATTAACAGACTCTTTGAATACATGAACAAGTTCATACGAACTTTTTGGTTAACCCAAAATATCTCACGAACCAATAACGCTAAAGACTTGAATTAAATTTTATATTAAATATTGTAAATTGATACCAAATATATATATTTTTAGAAAAAAATCCTATTAACAGTTTTATTTATAAATAAAAAAAAAAAAACAAAAAAAAAATTTTTCTCATCTTACGAACGAAAAATGATTCTATCTCCAAAATAATTTTGTGCAACGAAAAATAGCGTTTTTGACATCTGTTAAAATTTTGAGAAAAATCGAATCGACAGTTTTTTTTTATAAAAATAAAAACCTAAACAAAAATTAATCAAAGTTGGTAAAAATTGATTTTCGACTCAAATATATTTTCAAAACTTTGAGATTATTGCTTCAAACTAATTTTATCTTTTAAAAAATATTGTTTTCAACAATCCGTAAAATTTTAAGAAAAATCGAATTGACAGTTTTAAAAAACAAAAAATTAAACCTAAAAAAACATTAACAAAAGTTGGTAAAAATTGGTGTTCGACTTAATCTTTGAGAAATTGTCTTTAAACTAATTTTATTTTTTAAAAAATATTATTGTCAACATTAAGTAAAATTTTGAGCAAAAACGAATTGATAGTTTTCTTACAAAAAATAAAAACTTAAACAAAAATTAATAAAAGTTCGTAAATATTGATTTTCGGCTCAAATAGATTTTGAAATCAAACTATTTAATTATATGCAAAGTACTGTTGGTAATTTTTAAGAATAATTTAACTGAAAACTCTTTTAACAAACAAGAAAACATACAAACCTTTTAAGTACGACAAATCGACAGACGGGATGGGAAGTTATCAGTGTGGATCGCATCCCAGCCTCTTTTTTAGCTTTACTTTCTCATGTAGCAATTTAGTATTTTCATACTTTTATGTTTCAACTTTTGTACGTGTTTACTCCATCACACATTCAAATTACAAAACTTTCGCTCTATGGCACTTTTGAAAAGTTGGCGTAATGCTTTAACTGTCTTAATACTTTGTGGCACAACCACTTTGTCGTATCTGAAACCAATTCAACTTGTCAGTGACAGTGTTATACTATCAAATTCCACCTGCTAACAGGTCAACGTTTAGTAATTTAATACCACACTACCAAAATATCTTATCTGGAATCATAGGCATTACTGATTCATTTTTTGATACATAACAAAAAAAAAAACAATAAAGTTTAATTATTTAAAACCCTTTTACAATTTTTGTATATGAATTATAAATAAGACCTACAAAATGTGTGGTTTTTCTATCTTAAAAACCATAATACAGAAGGTCTTACGCAAATTTATTCATTCTAATTGAATTAATAGTTCAAAAGCAAAAGGTATAGGGTAGGTTAGGTACTTTACCTACATAGACGGACGTCTATATAGATTTGTGCGTCAAGTCAAGTTCCAACGAAGTGAGTTAAAAATTCCTTTAAACTTATATCTAAATTTTAAAACAGACATAAAATTAAAAACTTTATAACATAACATTTACATACATACATATGTATGAAGGGAAGGTATATAGATTAGAATAAGATAGCTATGCTTTACCCTTCCTTATACATATATTTTATGAATCATTAAAGTTTCAACCTCATTTTAAACTTTAACCTTTGAAATTAAGAAAATTGAAAAATCTGCATGTTCAGCTTCAAAAAGACTTAACTCTTGAGTTTAGAACACTACTACTTTGTAGTGCTATCATAATCCCTCTATAATCCTGGAGAGGAACCAACAAAAAAAGGGATTCCTATACACACCTATACCTATCTAACTAACCCAACACCTTTACAACCTACAGCCAACATCCCACATCCCACATCCCACATTCAACCACCCATCACTTTAAGCATACAGCAAATACATTTTAGTATAAGCAACGATAATGGAAGGAAGTAATAGTAGAAAGAAGAAAAAAGAACTAAAACTACAAAAATGAAGAGAAAATGGGGTAAATTTTCATAAAATGTTCACGCCACACTTAAGGAAATGTTGAGCAGAGAAACCCTTGACATCTGACTATGTTCACATGACAGATATCCCTTCATCACTTCAATATACATACTCGTACATACCTTACCAGCTTACCTACCCAAACCAGGACCAACTGCCAACCCACCTTGCATCACCTATGCCCTGCTAACTTACACAAATTGGGCGAAAAGGATACGATATGAGAATGGGAATGGGAATAGGTTTGAGTCAGAGGCAGAGGCAGAGAGTGAGTGTAAGTGAATGACTGTTCTGTTCTGGAAAAAGATAGAGTGGGTACACAAAAACTATTGTGATGCTCAACAAAATATTCTCACGTACCAATGGGGAGCTTTAATCAAAAGGATTTGCATGTCGTCACGTTGGTTGGTTGGATGGTTGCTTGGCTAAAAGGACGATAGTTCACTGGTTTCTCTGTTAATTTTTTGTTCGTTTTTCGTCGTTGTTCTCAGAGGATGTACATACCTTCACTATACACTCGTACACTTGACAGACGAACGGATGGACGGATGGTCGGAAAGGACGTGAATGTCCTTTTTGCTTTAGATTAGCAAAGTAGCATAGCGACTCATTTTGAATAAGTTTACATTAGCATCAGTATAGGTGGCATTTTTTTCCTTAAAAGAGTAGATACATGTTTATACATATTTCTACTTTATTATTATTTGTATAAATATCCTGTTTTGATCCTGAGTGAATGAAGGTGTATGATTTGATTACGTTCAACATAGTTATTTTGATGCGAAAGGTAGCTTTTCTGTATATTATCTAGGTTGTTGGTGTTTCTTATGCTCTTGCTATAGGTATACAAAGGATTGAAATCTGAATTCCGAATCATTTTGAAAATGTTGTTTTCTGAGTATGTTTTGAAGTAAAAAGTGAGATAATGTCGACCTTAGGGAATTTTCTAATGAGTGTTTTTTTTTTGTCGAAGAGGACATTTTGAATAAATTATGAAGAGGATTGATTTGACGAAATAAGGGTTCTCCGTAGTTCATGTATTTTGCCAATGAAGATTTTTGGAAAAATTTTAGGGTTTATGTCACTTTTTTGGTAGAGTTTATTTGGTTCTTAATCTAAATATTCCATTATTATATCCATAAGAGAGTGTTTTTGTACTCAAGTGGGCTGGCATATTGAAACTTTCACCCATCTATCGAGAAAGGACATTTAACCCAACTCAAAAAGTAGTTAGTTTTATCATTTTGAAAACAACAAAAAGGATAGGTATAATTTTTTTAAAAGCAAAGACTTTTAGTTGAAGTTTAAATATCAATCTTTCTCTAGGGTTTCTTTTGAATGAAATCATACACATTTCATTAAAAGATAAGCCTTTGCATGTTGACTTTAACACTTAGACAAACGTACTTAGATCGTTTCCGGTATAAGTTGCAACCTTAATGAATTTAGAGTAGGGTTTGTAGTTATGAGCTTATAATTTTAAACAAAGCAATTGTGATTCATTTCGAGAGATATGCTTTAAATTTCTAGGACAAAGGTGAGTAGTTTACTAATTTCAAACTCAAGAACAAACAATGGAACCGTCTTTTTAACTTTTTAGAGGACGCGTTATTGCAATCGACCCAATTTGTCGAATTGGAGATTTGGACATTTCTTATGAACCAATAATGTTATCGACTTCAAATAAATTTTATTTTATATAATGAGTTTAATTTTGAAAATTAGATACAAATAAATTTTTTGACCTCGAATATTTTAGGTCCGTAAAGCTGGAAACACCACAATCGAATTTCGAAATTCTAATGATGCAGAAATTTAGGGCTGTCGTCAAGCTGGAAACACCACACCTTTAGGTTCATAATTTCAAAAAAAAATGATGATGAGGGAATTTAGGGCTCCTAAGTTAGCGAAATTCCCAATTAGTATCTCCACCCCTTACCCCCTAAATCACGTCGCAAAGTTGAAATTTTTTGAGACTTTCTAAACAAAACAAAATTTTAGAAATCTAATGATTTGGTAATTTAGGACTCATTTTATGCTAGTTAAGTGCTCCTATCCCGGTTTGGTTCAAAAATCCCTTCCCCCTATAAATTAATTTCAAAAGTTCAAACATTTTTTTATTGCATTACCCTGACGAAATTTGAACAATTTTTAAATTTGAAACTCAAAATAAAATTTCTTTGGAGAAATTCTGTACCCGAACGTTTTGAAAAAAAAATAATACCATAAGATAAGATAATTTGCCAACAAAAATACCAGTTTCGTGTTTTTATTCCCACTGGTTTCTGTTTTACAGGAAAAAATTAGTTTGTGATGACGTCACTCTCAGCAAACTGAACTCCACAGGCTTCATAACTCATTTATATTTACTCTTATTTTATTTTGGAGAATCAACGAATTATATTTAAATAAAACTGTTCAATCAATCAGATCAAGAATTTCTTTTTTGAAATCAAATTAACCTTCATCGGAATTCAAAATTTAACTAATCAAATTTGAATTTACTGATATTGAGATACGAAATGTGCAAACATTTCAAATTTAAAATTTAAAAACTGTGTTTGGTTGAGAAAGTCTGCAAAAGTTTTAGCTTTACGACTTAAGTTTGGGGATATGGGCTTAAAAAAACAATTTGAAGTTCTGCGAACTAAGGAGCCCAAAAATAGCACTTAATGACCACATCACTAGTTTTTTTCAAATTTTGTTTGGTTTAGAAAGTCTCCAAAAATTTCAACTTTGCGACTCAATTTAGGGGATAAGGGGTGGAGATACTAATGGGGAGTTTCGCTAACTTAGGAGCAAAAAAAGAGCCCTAAATTACTTCATCATCAGTTTTTTGAAATTATGAACCTAAAGGTATGGTTTCCAGCTTGACGTTAAGCTGTTAACATCACAAGTTTGAGGGGGAAGGGATTTTTGAACCAAGTAGGGATTAGAGCACTAAATTTGCACAAAAAGAGCCCTACATTTCTACATCATTAGAATTTCGAAATTCGATTGTGGTGTTTCCAGCTTTACGGACCTGAATATTTTACGAACAAAAAATGATAAATAATACCTCCAGAATAATTGTACGCAACGAAGAATAACGTTTTTCACATCTGGTAAAATTTTGAGAAAAATCAAAGTAACGCTTCCCTTACAAAAAATAAAAACCTAAACAAAATACTACTAAAAGTTGGTAAAAATTGATTTTCGACGGTAAAAATTAGGGATATTACTTTCACGCTAAGTTTATAAAAAAAACATGTTCATTTAAATTATTAGAAAAATCCAACAGTCAGTTTTATTATACAAAATACATTGTACAAAAAACATTACACAAAATTGGTAAAAACTGATGTTCGATTCGAATATCTCGAGAATAAATCTATCCAAAATTTTGTTGCTAACGTAAAATAATGTTCTTAGAAAAATCCAATCGTTTTCTTTTTATAAGGAATAAAAAGTTTCAAAAAATGGAATGGATAAGGAATTACTTATTTTCATATGGGAGTAAGCTCAATTTTGGGAGTAACTGTTAGTAGATTTTGGGGTACAACACTTCAAATATCGCAAAACCCGTAACTGGCAGACTTAATGTTTGATTGGCCGATTATCACGAAATAAGTATAAATTAAAATATATAATGGAAGAATAATTTTGGCAGTTTATATGTCTATAAGTTCCCAGATGTTTCTATATTATCAGAAATAAAAACAAAATGTCTTACTTTTGTTGTTAGAAATACATAATATAGTCTTTTAGTTCATTTTTAGTTTTCTTAATGATAAAATCATTTTAATGAAGAGCTGATTGTTGATCTCACTTTACGAAACATAATCGGTTCACATTAATTTTTCCTACCTGTCAGGAAATGCTTGATTCAAATAAGGATATTTGTGTCGAATGAAAGAAATTTTCAAGGAAAGCTATAACCAACCTGTGAAACAAAATTCCAATGATTGGTTTCCATCATGAAAACCAATAATAGCTGTAACTGGCCCCTTTGGGACTCGGTATTTTCTGGTACAGCAAAACAGATAGCCGCCCAGGGCGTCAATATTGAAAACAGTGCAATACTTCTTTTTCAGTTCGCCAGCTTTTGCTTTTTATTGAGGGCGTTTATTGGTTTTCATTCTTTGTTAGTTAATTTGTTTTAAAGAAATAGATTTAGCTATTTTGTGGTGAGAATTCGTTTTAGGATTTTGATAATATCGTAAAAGAAGAAAGGGAATAAATTAGAACATTTGGTCGATACATTTACCACATGCAAAATTGTTTACAATTGCACGCAAAACTTTGAAATAAGGACATTATCATTGAGCTGAATTATAACCTTTGAAGAAAAACATATACAATATACATATGTATGTACAATTTTTAATTTATCAATTTTCAAAATACGTTAACAAAAATCTACAATCAAAGCATGGACAAAGTACACAAAATAAGAAG
The DNA here is from genome assembly GCA_951509635.1 of Eupeodes luniger. Taxonomy (NCBI): domain Eukaryota; kingdom Metazoa; phylum Arthropoda; class Insecta; order Diptera; family Syrphidae; genus Eupeodes; species Eupeodes luniger. The sequence goes on along the minus strand of OX608073.1, from coordinate 94,620,535 downwards.
CATTTCATCATCAAATGGTATTCCAAAAACTAAACAAAATTTAAAAACTCAACAGAAATTTTCAATAATTTATTGAAATGCCGGGCCCTGTTTCACCAAACACTTTTCACAACTTTGCACCTTTGCACTTGTACTTTGCAAATTTTCTTTCATCGCAAGCAAATTACAAAGGGGAAATAATTGATTTGAACAGTTTTTCTCTTTTCATAATACGTTTCCGAAACTCAAATTTGCAAAGTGCAAAGTCTTTTTTGTAGTACTCGTGGCGTGATGGTTAGTGTGTAGGACTGTCATACCAGAGGTCTTGGATTTAATCTCTTCCTGTGCCATCAAAAGTTTTTTTCAAAGGCATTGCCTCTTGCGAGGAACTGACAAATTCTCCAAGAGTAATTCTTGTCATGAAAAGTGCTTTCACAAATTAGCCGTTTGGATTCGGCTTAAAACAGTAGGTCCCTTCCATCCCTGACAACATTATTCGGACACAGGAATGGTTGAGAATTGTAAGCCACTAGGCCCTAGTTCTCAATGGACTGTTGCGCCACCTTATTTATTTATTTAAAGTCTTTTCTCAAAAGTGAAAAGTTTCGTTATTTTGCAAATTATTTGTTCTTTTTGTTTCACGAAACAATAATCTTTGCAAATAATGTTTAGAATTTTGAAAAGGTGATGAGAAATATTATAATGAGAAATATTCAGTTGCAAATAAGAGTTTGTTTTGAAAAGTTTCCGAAAACTAATGAAAAAATAAAAAGATGCTGGGATGCGACCCACACTTATAACTTCCTATCCCGTCTGTCAATTTGTCTTGCTTGAAAGGTTTGTAGGTTTTGTGTTTTTTTAAAAAAGTTGAATTATTCTAAAATTTTTGTTATCGAGATTTTTAGTCAAAAAACAATTTTGAACAATTTTAGTACTAATTTTTGTAGATTTTATATTTTATAAAAAACTGACTGTTGGATTTTAAGAAAAACGTTTTCTGTGAGTTAAAATTAGTTTGAACCCAATATTTTTAATTTTTGAAAAGATATTTGAGTCGAAAGTAAATTTTTACCAAATTTTAGTGTTGCTTTTCTTAGTTTTTTATTTTTTGTAAAAAAACTGTCAATCCGATTTTTCTAATAATTTTATCGAATGTTTAAAACAATAAGATAAAATAAGTTGGAAGCCATAATCTCAAATTTTTTAAAAGATATTTGAGTCTAAACTCAATTCTTAGCAACTTTGAGTAATGTTTTTTTAGGTTTTTATTTTTTATAAAAAAAAACTGTCAGATTTTTCTCAAAATTAACTATGAAATTATTTTGGAGATAAAAGCATTTTTTGATCGTAAAATATTCGAGGTGACAAATATTTCTTTTTTCAGTAAAAAAACCGTTTTTCCAAAAATACACTTGTTTATATATCACGTTACAATATATAATATAAAATTTAATTCACGTCTCTAGCGTCATTGGTTCGTGAGATATTTTGGGTTAACCAAAATGTTCACCTTTTTTAAATTGCTATGGTAAAAAAAACCACCCACTCAATTTGTTTGGGAGTCTTTTCCATCTTTCTGCATTATTATCTGTATAACAAAATTTATTTGAAGTCGAGCTATGGACGACGAAAAAACTTCCCGAAAATACGTACACACTTACGCACAGACATCTCTCTAAAAAATTTTATTTAGACTCTAGGGACGTTGAAACGTCGAGAAATGTCAAAATTTCCAATTCGACAAATCGGACCGATTATAATAACTTCCTATAGGAAGTTAATAAATTACCCGCTTTAAAAATGAAGAAATTAATAATAGTTAACAAAACAATGGACACGGTTTTTTTTCTTAAATTTTGACGAATTTACCAAAAAAATAATTTTGAATTTTAGGGTTAACGCGTTGAGTCATCTCAATTTCAAAAATGTCTGATTTTGTAGAGGTTTTTCAATCCATCGACATTGTCCGTCCGTCTTTCAATGGAATTTAATACTTTATATAGCAAAAAAATGATTCTTTGAAAAAGCTGTTGCAATAAAAAGAAGAAGTTAAAAGACCAAAGAGTAGAGAAACTAAGAATGAACTCCGATATCGGAAATGATTTTTCCAAAAAAAAGGGTTTTAATCAACGAAAAGTGCCATGGAATTTGTGTTATATAAAATTGGAAATAAATTACAATTCAATAGCCAAAAAATTATGTGTTTTAGTCTTATGCAACAACTTTTGTATACACTACATTGGGCTGGGAATGGAGGCCAATATCAAGGAATGGAGGCCAAAATCAAGGATCTGCATCTATGTATTGTATACCTATGCATGGAATAAGCAAAGCAAGCGTCTCCTGAGTAATTCATCACGTGTCGAATATTATCATTTTCGCTAACACAATTAGTTGGGCACAAAATTTTTCAGACATAATATAGACAATCTAAGATTTACTTTGCAACTTTTTAAAATACAAATTAATTGCAAAGCTTGTTTTAAATCGGTGAAAAGCTTTTACTTCCTTCTACTTTTAAGTCCGAAAAATTGAAGAATGGAAAGTGTTTTTGCTTTGCAAATTTTGTGAAACTCTTTGCAATTTTACTTTGCAGGATATTATTTATTTGCACAGTTGCAAAGTGAAGAGTGCTACTTTTTTAGGCTTGGGACTTAAATATAGAATTTATGATATTTTTCAATGCAGAATTAATACTCAGGTTTTTTGTGAACTTAAGTCCTTTTTTAACTTTATGTTTTTAATGTCGTGTTTTTTTCTCAAACCAGCTCGATGCCTAAAGAGCTAAAGAAAAACTGACCAAACTGCATACCTACAATTTTACATAGTTTTCGAGCTGTTTATTTGTTCACATAATTTATTTACACACATTTATAGTATCGAATCGTGCATAAAACTTTTCTATCTACATATATACATACTCGCACATATGTAGGTATATTGTATACATATAAACTATGAAACTTCTTCTTTGAGTTTTTCAAATTTTATTAAACAGAAAATATCTTCTTACCCTACCAACTTTTTAAAAAAACAATTGCAATTTTAATTAACATTCACTTAAACATGTTTTCTCTACTGCAAAGGTCTCACAAATGTACACCTACAAGATATGACATACATAAATTACATACCTACATATGAAAGTAAATATTCACTTTCTGACGTCTTTAGAAATATGACGAACCCTGTGTAGTGAATAATTATCACAACACAGTACACATAGCCTAAAATCATGCTTTTCATTAACTTCACTCAAAAAGGAAACGTAGCTAAATTTTTTTTTTTTATTTTTCTTAAGCTGACACTTCGTCTTTTCAACTACTGACATGCTTGGTATTTTATTTTAAAATTTTTGCATTACAAACTTTGAACATAACATTAAAAACATACGAAAACTTTTTGCTACTTTCTGATTCTGAATTTCCAAGATGAGATTAATTAAAGATAGGTATGTTCTATACCTATCCCAGGTAGTATGCTTTCCAGATTCTAATTACTTCTGGTAATAAAATAAAAGAAAAAGATAACGAAACTTAATGTAAAACGTTAGCATGCCATTTCTCTTCCAAAAAGGACGACACTTTGATTTCATATATAGATTTATATAGGTATAAATAACAAATAGTTCAGTTCCTACAAATTGTACCTTCCAGCAGCGCAGTGCCAGACCAGCATTGCTAACGGTAATGGATGTATACCTAGTAGCTAGTACAAGTAGTGTTGCGTGTTATGTTATTTTGTGATAGCACCAAATTCAGGGCTTGTATCCAGGAAACTTTCTCATTCGCACAGGAACATCTAAATTAACATCAAAAAGTTTAAATTTGCTTCTTCTTTGGCCTCGGCTTTAGTTCTTTACGACCAATTTACATCACAGCAGTAACACAGAGAAAAAAAATTAACATCATCACTTCAGTGAGACAACTTCAAAGGAAAAACACAAAAACAGACAAAACAGCGTGAACAAGCACAGCATTCTGTAAAATATTCACGCCTGATACTTTTGGAAATTATAATAAATATATATACATACAAATATGTATCTACAAGAGTATAACACACCCATGTCATCACAAAACATATTGCTCCTGACGATGACGTCATACCAAGCTATTACTGAGCCCAGTCGAGCCTTTCCCCCCTCCAAAACACAGAATTCCGCAAAGAATAGGTAAATCTACGTTGCATACACCATACACATGTAATATAAGGGAGTACTTGGGCGTAGTACCTATACCATTATAGTGAGTTTGTCCTTTTTATTTGTTGGGGTTTTTGGTTTATATTTTGTGAAATTTTACGAAGCATTCGCTGGGAAAATCCTTGTTTATGGCATTTTGCGGTTATTTCACAAAAACCATACACATTCACACACACACACACACATACATTCACACATAATATTATCCCCGTGCAAAATACATTTAACATGGTTCCCATTCTTTTGCCAAAGGTGAGGAGTAAGGATTTATACTCTCGATGTTGTTTTTGTTCTTGTTGTAAATGTTTCATGTTTTTCAGATATGAAAGTTTGGGTCAACTTGGCCAAAAGCCTGAATTTTTCATTTAAATAGGGCGTTGAATTTACTTTACCGACGCGGACGGTTAACAGGGAATTTGTTGGTAAGGTCACGACTCGCGACGCACAGCGCGATAAAAACATGAAAAATATGAAAAATATACAGGGATGTACCTATTTGGGGATTGACAACTGAAGAGAAACTTTAGTTCTTAAAGTTTACTTTCTACTTGAAGTGTTCTTGGGATATGTAGAACATCGTTAAGTATAAGATACCTTTAAACTTGGTTTTAAAAAATTGAAAATTAAATGTTACATAGAAAATCTAAACCAAATAGAAACAATTAAGTTACATAAAAGACGTCAGAATCCTGACTTAAATGATTTGGTAGGCACATACATATACTATACATATAAGTTTACCTGACACAAAACAAAATAAGCAAATTTGCCAAGCAAGTTATGTGTCTTATGTGTGTGTATGTGTGTGATATTGAATAAATCCTATTAGTTAAGATTATGCCAAAAAACAGCTCTAGTCACCTCATTTGTGGGATAGGTTAGGTTAGGTTAAAGTGGCTGTCCGTGATGGAATATAGGACGCACTTATGCCATGAATCTTGAGGCTTTCTCCTAAGCGCAATGAAACCAGTTTGAGTCCCTTACGAAACGTGAGAGGCTGATTATGCTAATTTGATTTAGATCGTTTAGATCGTTATAGAAGAATTCTCCTAGATAATTCTTGCGTTTTTGAGCTAAAGCAGGGCATGTACAGAGAAGGTGAAGAACTGTTCCCTCATCTTCCTCGTCCATACAGCTTCTACAGAAGTCATTGGAGAATACGCCTAGCCGCGTGGCATGCTGTCCTATTAGATAATGCCCGGTTATGACACCTATTATCGAGCTTATTTGCGATCTGCTTAGAGATAGCAAGTACCTTGATCGCCTTAAATCTAGTGTAGACCAGATGTTTTTTGTGACTTAGACACGTGGTGATATTATTCCACCTGGTGTTTGCCTTCTTCATAGCGTCCTGCATTAGCAATAGTTTACAAGTAGCGATTGATAAACCAGCATGTACCGTTTCATTTGTGGGATATTTCAGCACAAATTATGGCGAACATAATCCTTTTAAAGGCCCATATAATTCTTAATTTTTCTGTGTAGTTTCTGGGATATTGGCAGGGATAGAGATTTTAAAAACATGCGAAAAACATTCTTCAAAAAGTGTTGTAATACCAATAAGGGCATTTGTTTTTTATTATCTGGCATATAAACGTCTTTAAGTATAAGATGCCTTAAAACTTAGTTAATAAAAAACTGTAGTAATTGCTTTATACAAAATTAAAACAAGATAGAAACAGTTTGTCAAAATTACTAAGAATTTTACTTAGTAATTGTGGGATATTCGCTAAAAGTGTAAGCGTTAGAATCCCAAACTTAATTACTTTGGTAGACACACAAAGTTGTTTTTGACACAAAAAAAGCAAATTTCCATGCAATCTGTGTTTTATGTATGGGATATTCGAATAAATCCCATTAGTTAAGACTAAGCAAAAAAAAACAGCTCAATGCAATTGTGGGATATTCCAGCAAAATGTTTATCTTCTATAAAAGGATAATCCTTTTATTTAATCCTTTAATAACTCTAAATTTTTCTGGATTGTTTATGGGATATTCGCAGATTTTAGAAGCATGGCACTATTATTTTCCGTGTTTAAAAATTTATCCGGGAAAACAAAAATTCGTAAAATTCGAGCTCAGGAAAGATTTAAAAAAAAAGTGATAACAGCAAATTTATAAAAAAATTTACTTACCGACTTTATTACTTAAAGTTCTCAAACTATATCATTCGAATTGAAGTTGTCTTCTTGAAAAACGTGGCCAATTCCAATCTGAAATACACAATCAGAAATTTTAAAATTATTTATTATGAAAAGTTTATAAAATTAACAAATCCGTTCGTGTTCGAGAAGATTTAACTTTGCAAATGTATTCATGAGTTTTTGGACTTCCAACACCTACCTATGAATTAATTTATTGTTCTGGTTCTCGTTATGGTGGATTTGATTGCTATTTTTGGGTCGTCTCGTCGACATTGATGGTGGCTGCTTTGACTTTTGCCTTGAGTTGGATGTAAGCTAAAAAATTATCAAAAAAAAAAGTATAACTCAACAAAATGTTATTATTACGAGCAGTTAAAGAAAAATGTAAATTATTTTATGTTTCATACAAAAAGATACAAAAATAAAAAAACACCACCCAGAGCAACAACAATTTAAAAGAAATAACAAGGTTGTTATTTTAAATTTGTTTTTGAATTTAACATTTTATTTCAATTAAGTCAAAAGACGCATAAAATTTATGCAACAATCATATTTAATTTTTCTTCAAGGTTTTAAATATGTTTTATGCATATAATTTTGTATCATGGAAAATAAGTTTAAATTATTTAAAACCATATAAACTCAGGTGTTCTAAGTGAAGGAGACAAATATTTGTATTAAAATTAAGACTTTTTAAATGTATAGTTCTCAAGTATTTCTTATAAAAAACATTCACTTAACATATAAAGAGATTTAGATAAAATCCGAGCATATCAACTTTAACCTAAATCAAGGATCTTCTAAGACAATACGATTTTCAAAATCTGCCTTTGAATTCTAAGAACCACAGCCATCAGCGAGAAACAATAAACTTCCTGTTATCTTATAACTTATTCAGATTTAAGTTTGAAAAACAAACTTTTAAGCTACTTTATGTCCTTATCAACCCTTCTTTAAAATAACAAACAATAAAAAATAAAACAAAAAATCATAGAAAAGATTAAACTTTTTGGTTAAAAGCTTTTCATTGTTTGTTCTTATATTTCTTTTTGAAAATGTAAGTGTATTTAACTAATTTACCATCAACATCTTACATATTGTGAATGGTATGATGGTGTTAGTGTAGCACATAATCCCTGACTGCCTAATTAAAGCTTAACTTTAATCCAAAACCAAATCCCTTTGACAAGAGGACATCAACCTAACCAAAAGCATGACCATTGTTATAATCCCTTAATTCCACGTCCTTTGCGAATGGCTTTTCTTATATAACAATTTAATAGAAGAAAGAGCCTAACAAATCTTTAATTTCTTATGAAGTATCAATTTTGATGAGATATACAACCTCCTGCCACCCAGCTTCCTTATCATTCGTTGCCTCCACCACATCCGAACGACAACGATGACGACGACGAAAGCGACGTCCACCGCACTGAGTCGGCCGCCTGATCCGCATGGAATTTCCTTGCCAAGAGTTTAACTTGACGAGCGACATAATTAAAGACACCATTAGCCAATCCACCAAAAGAATAGCAAAGCCCTCGGGTTTAGCTTTAGTTAAAAGGAAGAAAAAAGAAGGAAAAAGGAAGAGGAAAATGAAAATCCCATCAGCAGTTAAATCGATCGTATCCTAATTAGCATCATGCTATACGCATTCTTATTTGCCCCCGCCCTTCTCCTCATTCTCCTCTACACCTAACACTTGCCCTCTGAATTGGCTTGAGAAGCAAAAGCAATAGGTAACCAAGTGATGCTTGTCGGCTTGCCGTAGTCGTTGTCGTCGGTCGTAGTCCTTGTTGCTGGTTACTGGTAACTGATTCTGGCAAGTGGCTACGACTGTAGTTTACTGGTAACTGGTTCTGGCAAGTGGCTACGACTATAGGCCTTCCGGATTACATTAATATTTAATATTGAAACTTCATTGTCAGTGAGGCGGCACGGGAGCAGCTAGAGGAGCTTCATTTCATATTTGCTGATGGTTGTATCATTCCACACTTAATGCATATGACAGGAAGGTTATTATAGAAGGTGTATCTACCTACAAGGCAGCGGATTCGGAAAGGTATCCAAGTGGATTTTATGACAATGTCATTATGTGTGTGTGATGCGTTCTTGGTTTCACTGAAAAAGACCCAGGGGTAAGACTTCATCAGCCTAGCCTTTCTCGTCCCACTCTTTTTTCCCTCTTCTTCTCCCTCTGTCTATCGCTTTAACCAGGTGTATGGTGTATCTTGATCCGGATCCGGACATGGCAGAAAACACCTTATACGTACACGTAACGTATACGTATCTAAGTTTAGCTGAATGAAGTGAATTTTTGTCAGTGGGTTTAGTTTTAGCTCGTGTGTTCATTTTAAGGAGACCAAGATTTTAATTTCATCGCACGTACGTACATATAGGCACAGGCATAGGTGGCGCAGCACAGGCACAGTCAAATTCATACTCATACACTAACTATGTGGACTGAGCTTGGTATAGTTATTAGGAGCACAAAAGGCTGTAGGTTATACTCTTGTTGAAGGGAAATAAATAAGGATGCGGAGTTGATGCTTTTGTTAAGTCTCACTGGATTTCAAATAGGTATATGTACATAGTAAGTACCTGAATGAACTGGACTTTTCTAAAGAGATGCGTGTTATCTGTGATGATGACGATGATGATAGGATTGGAATACATGGGGAAATAGGAAATACGGCAACTACCCATTTGTATTCCATGCGAAGGAAACCCATATAATGGCCAAAGAAGATAAATTCTCATGTTGCCCATGTTGGGCGTTTGGGTCGTCGTCGTCGTCCTCATCGTCGTCGTTGTTTGCTCGGCATCGGTCGTTCTTGTTCTAAGTCGTTTATCGTTGATATAGACCTTCGGCTATAATAGCAAGTGCATTGTGACGAAGGCATACAAGTTTGACAATAGCTTCTAAAAACATCGTTATATCTAATCCTTGTCATTGTCGTCGTCGTAGTCGTTGTCTTTGTTGTTGTTGTGTATATTCACATGAAATGACAATTTACTTCAATAATTTTTGTTGATTAGAAAACTAGTTATTCCAATAAAACAGGTCAACATGGCACAAAGTTTGGCAAATACAACAACAAAAAAGTTCTTCTTTGTTGTTTACTCCCTGGAGGAAATTTGTTTGAGTTTTATCGTTTCAAAAAAAGAAAACACACACACATCTAACAATAAAAGGAAAACCTAAAAAGTATTTTATCTTTCAGTTTAGGAAAAGAGAAGTTGACATATCTTTGATAATATTATAGGACTTGGCAATAATTGTTTTGTTTTGTGTCAAGGACAACTAAAAATTATTGTTTGTTTAATGTCGTTGTGTTTGGAATGTATGTTCCTATGCTTTCCAGTTTTAATTTTGTGGAAGGTTTTGAATTATTAGTTCAGGAAAAATAGATATTCACTTCGGAAAAAAAATTGATAAGGATGAATTTTGGTTCTGGAGCTTCTTTTATACGTCCTGAGCACTAAATAAAAAGTCCTCTCATTTCGGACTGGAGAAAACATTTTAGATGGGTTAAAAGGGGGTGAAGTACACTTTTTTGCAAGTTACTCGTAATTTTTTTTTTTTCGAAAAAAGTTGTAAGTTCATATTGTAGCTCAGGTAATTCTACACCCAAAAAATGTAACACCTTTTTCGTATAGTAGATAGTTTTAGAGAAAAATGTTGGAAAACTTGCATTCCAACACTGCATTTAGTCAAAAAAAAAATTAAAAGAAAACCTTATTTTTAGGTGAAGGTTAGGTAAACCCTTAGCGGCCACACCTTATATACGCCACATAGCGGCCACACGGTTTAAAACATTACCCCATTACTATGAAAAACGAATGATGTGTTCATTGTATTGTTGTATTTTAAGACTTTTAGCTGATTTTATCATGTCAATTTAAGAGTTCTCAACATTTTTCATGGTATTGGTTAGTTAATTTAAAATCGATTTAAGAATAGGCGTATTTGTATTGATCAACGGTTACGCCCAAGGAAACTAATACTCAAAGTAACGCCATGAATATTTGTAGCTTACTATGTAGCGAAATCACTTCTCAAACTTAACTGCCGCCATCACATGTCATTTGTTGTAATAATTTGAAAGGTTTAAAATCTCTTATTCCACTTTTTAAGACTGGGTTAAAAAATCACCCCTCGTGGCCGCTAAGGGAAAACCAACACACTTAGGACAAAAGTTGCTTCATTGTGATACTACAAGTACCTAGAGATCTATCTTACTCGTTGAGCCAGTTTAAATAGATTTTGAGAAAATAGATGTCAGATTTTCTTAGATCACTTCGTCTTTGTGATAGGGCAACACATGATGCACACAGACACTGTCTCCTCTTTGTCATCATCCATGCTGCTTCGTTTGCAGGAGCTTCAAGTCAAAAGTAGGCCTACCAATTAAGTAGTATCCATTAAGGACACCTATAACAGAGCTAATGCGCAATCTACCAACCGAAATGACTTGCTTAGAGCTTATATGGTCAAGCATTGGCCAAATTAGTTTAGTTGACCGACAAGTGGTTGTATTAGACCATCTGTGGTTTGATTTCTTTATGGTATCATGCTTTAGCATAAGTTTACAAGTAGCTAGAGGCATATCGACATTGGATTTCTTGTCCATCAAAGGTAAAGCTGTTCCATTTTTTCCAAGTTCGTCAGCTTTGAAATTTCCTAGAATGTCTCTATGACCCGGCATGCAGGCAGATAAGGTGAAATTTGAACTGCTTCGCCATCTCCACAAGAGATAACCGGCAGTTTCGGGCTGTTCTAGTGAGTTTATTGAGACTGCCGAGTCCAATGATTTTATGGCAGCTTATATATATATCGATATTCGATGTCACGCTTTCTGAGCCATGAGAATGCTTCTTTAATGGCCAGAAGTTCTGCCTGGAACACACTACAGTGATTTGGAAGATTTAGATTTAGTCAATCGGAGTACACGCCTCCACTATCCTCGTCATCGATTTTTGATCTATCTGTTTAAAAGTTTAAATTTAGGTTGAGACATTCTGAAGTCTGAAAAAATAATTTGTATTGAGCTTCAAAGTGGTACGGCAAGAGGAACACCGCTATCTTCAAAAAAAAAATGTTTGCAGTTTGTTTGATAAGTCTAGAGTCATTTTTTTCACAAAACGATCTGAGAACTACATTTAAATAATACCTTCAATGTTTTTTTTGAAGGGCTCATAATAACCTTTTAAAACGAGCCCATTGTAATGAATATCGGACAAATTATGTACCACTTAAGTCACAACTTGTTTAATCCAATTTTAACCATCTTTGAATAAGAGCAATTCTATACTAATATTATAAAGAGGAAAGATTTGTATTTGTGTATGTAACGAATAAACTCAAAAAATACTGGACCGATTTTAATAATTCTTTTTTCATTAGAAAGCTACATTATCACTGAGTATTTAGTACTAGATTACTATGAAAATCTTGAGAAATTCCTAATAAAACCAACCGAAGGTGTACAAAAATGAGCCATAAAATGTCTTTCATCGCATACACTGCGAAGAGTATTAATGATTTTACCAAAAAATGTTTTCTAATTTAGTGATTCATGGTCATTAATGGTCATTATAACTTAAATATCTGTACCTATTTATGTCTACCCGTGCGAAGCCGGGACGGGCCTCTAGTTCACATATAAAGTTATGAGCAAAAATCCATGATGAAATGTCAATTTTTCGTAAATACGTGTCCCGCAAGGCCCGAAGTTGGAAAACTTTAAACTAAAATATTTCCTTACCCAGAACACCTAGAGAGCTGAAATTTCAAAGGTGTCAGGTGATTTTCGTTAGACTCTTTTCTAGTTTTTCCCCTAAACGCATGTAAAGATTTCTCTCACATCAAAACTCAAAAGGAACCATAGTTTTTTGGGCGAACGAGCTATATTGGCCGCGATAAATATAGATGTCGATGATGACACTGTTTTGAACCAGGATGACTAAGTCGACTATCCTACATAGTTTTTAAGTTCATTGGAATTGCCTGGATTATCACCCCACAATATACAGTTAAAAGTGGGATCAGTTGTCATCATGTTGTCAATGGAACAACACTAGCTGTGCAAAAGGTGATGAATAACGTCATTGAGGCAACGATGGCAGTTCGTCTGGCCTTTGCGATAACCATAAATAAATCGCAAGGCCAGTCGTTGGAATTTTGCGTTTCGCGCATGGACAATTATACGTCACACGTTCGTGACTTAGAAAACCGTCAACTTTGTTTTTTTTTTTTTTTACACAGTAAGATAACAGATATCGAATAAATTTGTGGGAGCCTATGACTTAACTTTAGATAACAATTCAAAATTTAAAAAAAATACAAAAGAAAATAATATATATATAAATTTAAAAAAAAGAAAAACGGAAATTCATCGATAAAATATTATTTGACTGGAAACAAGGGAATGATAGAAATAGAAGAAGAAAAATAAGACAAAAAGATAGTTCGAGTTAAGAAGAAAAGATAAGCTAAGTTAAGTTAGGTGCTTTGGTTATAAAACAAGATTTAAATACTTTTTTGGAAAATGTGCACATCACTTATATCCCGCAGATGAGTGGGAAGTGAGTATCAGAGGCGACATGCAGCGATGAAAAATTGCCTAGGTCAAATACAAAAAGAGTGGCAAAATTACCGGTGTCGATCTGTTCGATGTTGACATTCTGATTTTTTCAAAGAGATAAGCTGGTTGGCGTGTCTTCAAGATTTTAAAAAACAGTATCAATGTTCGAAGCTTCATGAAGTCATTTAAAGGCGAATTTAGGAGAATCTCTTGCAAATGTGAAACATAGTCGTACCATCTTAACCCAAAGATGTATCGAATGATACTATTAAAGGCTATGTTTAGTTTATTTTTGCTGATGGAATTGCAGTTGTAAAAAATTTCGCATGCATGAGTAAGAACAGGTATTACTAGGGTCCTTGCTAGTGATATTTTGGGTATACAGCGCGCGTTCTAAGCGTTCCATAAGTTTTACCTATCAATTGGTTGATGTGATCATTCCAGGTCAATGTACTATTGAACTTCACACTCTCTAAACTCTGTTTGAACATCGACTAAAAGGTTGTTGCGACTGATGAAATTGCCTAATTGTTTTTGAATTATCCTTTCACAGACCTTAGATAGAAAAGGAAGTATTGAAATCGGTTTAAATTCATTATAAAGCGAGTTTTTGGGGATAGGAATTATTTTTGCTTTTTTCTATTGATGCGGGAAAATGCCAGTGGTAAGGATTGTATTTATTATATGTGTAAAGTAAAGTATGATAGAAGCAATGGAAGAATAGCTTTAATGAAACTTGGATTCAAATCATCAGCACCAGTGGCATTGGACTTTATACTTATGCAACTTTCAACTATGTCTAAGGCGTTCGTACAATCGAAACTGAACAAAGTGTCTGTAGAAGGTGGTGGTATGGTATTGAGAGATACATCTTGGAGTTATTAAAGGTGTAGAAGCAAATTTACTGTTTATCTCATTTATATTCATTGCAGCTGGATAATTATTTCTTTGTTAACCTATTCCTAGCTTGCGGAGGTTGTTCCATAGTTTACGACTATCGGATCTTAAATCTAGACGGTTAGCGTAGAACTGTACTTTAGCTCGTCTAACCTCTTGAATTATTTTATTTCGTAATGATTTGTGCAACTCACTGAGCTCGTTCCAGCGTCGATATGCTAGATCACGCCGATTTATAAGGTCTTTAATCCTACTAGTAAACCATTGTTTATTTTTCAATGGAACGTGTTGATTAAATAAAATATTTAGATTTGTGTTTAAAAACTCGACTTGGTCATCTAGCGAAGGCATTAAGAAAATGTCATTCCATGTTATCAATATATCATTTTTAAGATGTGTTTTTATTGATATTCTTAAAATCTCTAAACTGAATTCTAGAAATCACTTGGTTTACACTTGAATTAAAATCATAGGTCAAAAAAATAAGATCATGTCTAGAAAAAACTGGAGTTTCGATCTGCTCATATAACTGTACTCGATATTTTACGCATCAAAAAACAAAACAAAAAATATAGTTTGTCAGAAAGCTTTCATTATGTGCATCTGTCATATCAATTTGAAACCTTATACATAAGTAGCCAGTATTTCAGAAAATGTTCCGTAAGTAACATCATGTGTAATTAATGGAATCTAATAATATATTTTGTATTATTTACGGATACGAATTTTGTTTGTTTTAAGTTTATTTTATTTATTTAAGAGTATTTTATTTATCGATTAAGGCAGTACAAAGTCTGCTGGGTCAGATAGAAAATAATATAGAATGAGAAACGTAAGTATCACTTTTAAATATTTTTGAAATTTTTCTCTTTAGAGTTTTATAACTTCTTAAAGTTAACTAGTCTGTAAATTTTCTATTTTTCGGAAGAAGAAAATGACACACCTGCTGATGCATCAATAACATAGCATCCACCTTTTTAAAATCTCCTTTAAAACTTTAACATAAAAACTTTACCAATCTTAGTCATTTACCTTTAACTTAAATTAATTAATATTACACTCAAAATTTAACTTTAATTCCAGTTTTCTATACTTCAGTTTATAATAATTGAAAAATCTGACAATAAAAGAAGAATTTTTCATACTTTGTTTTTGTTGCTTCGACATAACTTAAAGTTTACATTTTCCCTACCCTATGAACCTAGATTTCATTTCTCTTATATTTCGTGTTGGCTCACATCCTAAACGTTATAGAAGGAAGCGCTTATGGCAATGCAATGCAAAATGAGCTCACGTTGGTTTAGAGCAAAAAAGACACACACCAGCAAGTTCACATACATTACATAGAGAGACAATTGCCACTTAAAATTCAAGTACTTAAAAGAAAATTGTTTGACGAACTTGCTGCTTCTGGTGGTGGTGGGGGTGCTGCTGCTGCTGCTACTGATGGGATGATGATAAGAATGCAATTTTTCTTCTTAAAATTAAGTAACTACCTGTAAGGCAATGAAAAGAGTAACTTGTGTACGTGTAAAGGATCTCTCAAACAAAAAATGCAACCCTTGTTGTACTCAAAGAGCAAAAATATTTGTACAGTACTTCATTCTAATAACAAATAAAAAATAAAGGAGGTATTCACTGTGGCTAATACTTACTTTATTTTTATACACTCGACGTGGGAGGGTGGTAAGGAGGAATCTTTATTAAATGAATTTTTAATACACCTAGTCATACATTTTTAAATGAGGTATGTATGTATTTATGTGGGTGTATTCAATATTTATATGTTATAAAAGGAGGTTTAAGAAAATCATGATATATATTATACACACAAGTGAAGGTCATTTAATGACAAAGGCATAAGAAAGAAGCTTTGTTACAGGACCTTTTAAGGAACAACAATTCAAGTGAATGGAAATATCTTGAATGTGTTTGTGTTGTGTGTATATTTATTTTAAGGAGCTTTTAAGTTCGGGGGCTTGCACTTAAACGTGTATTTTAAGGAACATAAGGTCAGGATTATGATGAGAATATTTTATTTGACACAGGAAAAATTATATAAATATGCATACATATTTGGCTCTTAACAATAATTGAACCAAATTATTTATTTCTATATAATTTTTTTGTTTGATTAGAAGAATATCATTTTAATAAATGATGTTTTTTTTTCAAAATGTATGCATTTTTTTTATGCGTTGGTGATAAGATAACCGTTTCAACCTATTCACATTTTTAATAATTTTTTTGTTACATAGTTTTGTTATAAACTTCCGTACTTTGCTTCAAATTCAAAATTATTTATATGGGGCCAGTTATAGCTATCTTTAATTAGAAATGAAAATTATTGTACTGATCTATTAAAAATCGCAGAACTTTTTTTAGAAAAACAAGTTGAATTGCGCAATTACTGTTCGCTAAAAATGTATTTTTCTATTTTCTGGACGGAAATTCATTTTCCTGATCAGCTGATACTTTTAAGTTCAAGACTGAAACGAATAGCTCCACGGATTTGTGTTCCAATTTCACACAGTTCCAATGACAGATTATTGTCAGTAAAAATTTGTAGGCGAATATCAATCACGAAATTTTTTTCAATTCAAAAAATTTTTAATAATCGCAATAAATAACCTGTCAAAAAATTCCTATAATTGGTTTCAATGAAGAAAACCAGTGATTTCTATGTTTGGGCCCTATGTCTTAAGCTTTGTGTAATAAGTTGCAGTATATGTATCTTGCATTTTATAAAGTTAGCAGCACCACAGACCGAGATCGTGTTTGGAGTGCATTCAGAAGCTCAATCGGAGGTGCGCCGTAATTTTTAGAAGAATGAAATAACTCCTAATTAGAACTTATGAGTATTTTATTTCTCTATTTTGAACGAGTTGTTTCATCGTGTAAAATAATCTTTCAATAACAATTGAAATAAAATCCTGTCATTGATACAAAAAAAACTTACAATTAGGACTTCAATTTTTACATTGTATCCATAATATTAGGTTTTATTTAATTTTCTTTAGTTATAGGAGTTATTACAAAGGGCCTTATTTTAAAACCCAGGCTAATGTATAACCCAGGTTATTTTTTACCCTGGATATTTTATTACCTAGATGGTTATTTTATAATCCAGCTTATTTTTTAACTTTCGTTATTGTACATAACTTAGGTTAACTTTAATCCTGTTATTCTTAGTACCCGTGGCGTGATGGTTAGTGTAGAATTGTCATGCCAGAGGTCTTGGCTTCAATTCCTGTCTGTGGCACGAGTTGCCTCAACGTTAAGAATTCTACGTCTAATTTATGGTCGTCACAATCGTACTAGCAGATCAACAATTGAGCGTCTACTGAAAAAATTTGAATCCACAGGCACACTACAAAGGAGTGCCCGTTGTTTCGAGAATATTGCTGCCGCTGAGGCTTCAATTGGAGAAAGCCCAAATGTGTCGTTCTCAAGCGTTGGGCATCTCTGTGACGTCGTTGTGGCGAATTTTGCGAAAAGATCGTGGCCTACATCCTTACAAGATTAAATTGAGGCAAGAACTGAAGCTGCTTGACCACCAGAAGCGTCGTATGTTCGCTAAGCAACAACTTGAAAATGATTCGGATTTTCATTGAAAAATCATCTTCAGCGATGAGGCTCATTTCTGGCTGAATGGTTTCGTCAATAAACAAAATATGCGGTATTGGTCAGGGAGCAATCCACACGTACTCCACGAGTCATCATTGCATCTCGAAAAAATTACGAGTTGGTGTGGTTTATGGTCCGGCGGCGTCATTGGGCCGTATGATCAAGACCGGCACGTTACTGTGAATGGGGATCGCTACCGTTCAATGATAACCGAATATTTTTGGCCCCAATTGGATGATATGGACTTGGAGGAAATGTGGTTTCGACAGGACGGGGGCGCCACAAGCCACACAGCGAATATCACAATCAATTTATTGGAAACCAAGTTTGGAGAACGTGTTATCTCACGAAATGGCCCAGTCGTTTGGCCGCCTCGGTCGTGCGATTTGACGCCGTTAGACTATTTCCTGTGGGGATTCGTCTAGTCTATGGTCTATGCCAACAAGTCAGCGACGATTGATAAACTTCGTAAGAATATCGAACGTGAAATTGCAGCAGTAGGTATCGGCCGATTTATGCTTGAAAACCATCCAAAATGGGGTTCAGCGTCTGGGTTTCTGCAAGCGTGCCCGTGGTGGCCATGCAAAAGAAATCGAGTTAAATCCATAATGGCATCGAACGTTTTTGTTTTATTTAAAAAAAAAAACTTTTGTTGCGCTCTTATTGAAAACCCCGATACAAAATACTGTTTAATCAAAAAACTGTATCTCAAAATTCTGTATAAATTCTGTATTTCAAAATGCTGTAAATAGGGCTGAAATATAAAAATCGTTAAAATTGCTTCAGTATGATAGCCGGAAAAGGGAGACTTACGAACGAAATAATATATACCTAATGAATATGAAGTTGAAAAAACTCAAATTTGAGGCATAAAAGAAAAAAGCTTTAATAGTTTACAAATACGGGAACAAATTATTATAGAAGCCCCAATAACTATGAAAATAGTTATCACGGTACTGAGCCTCAAAAACGTACGCTCTTTTTTGTTAAAAAACGAACTTAGTTTTTTTTTTTCAGTTTTTCTAAAAATAAAGCAAAATACATTGTCTTCAGAATGTTAGATATATGAAAAAGGTGCTGCAACTGGTCATAAGAAAAATGATAAGACCTAAAGCCGGCATCAAATTTTGGAAGTATAGTGGTAACCAAAATTCATACGCACAATTATATCAAATTCAACCATTTGACCTTTTCTTTCCTTAAGCCGTAGTCCAAGTGAGCGAAAATCAAGTTTTTAGGTCAAAATGATAATAACATGAGTGAAACATTAAAAAATCTTAAAAATCTCTTGATTACAAACATATTGCTTGAAGCATTTTAATCATTTTCACTTGCATTTTTCAACTTTAAACAATAATAACTAGCAACCAAAACGTATTAGATACCCATTTTTGTAATGAGGAGAAATGTTCTGATATTTTGGTAAATCGTTCTTATAGTTAAACATTGTAGAAACCGTGAGAACCTAAGAACAAACAAATATGTAAGTACATTACATCGTTTAGGAATTACAATATGTACATGAAGATTTATAGAATTTTTTACAAAAAGTTGGAAAATGTTACGGTTTATACATTTTCCACTTCATGCAATGATTTTAGAAAAAATACTCTATCGAAGAATTTCTTTAATTTTGTATATGTTTTGAGTGTAATACAAACATTTCTACTTGTTATGTTTGACCTTCGTCAATTGCCTTATTCAATAGAGACGTATAATATAAGTTCCTAAAGAAGTAAATGGGTTTCCCACTAAGGACAAGAAAACGCAAACCATGTAAGATATTTCAAAAACTTTACTATCGGCTTGAAGTACAATCAAAACGATTATGAGTAGAATACGACTTCGTTCCAATAGCACGCTTACTGATCAAACTTACTCCTCAATGAAATTGTTTGTAAGGTGTGCTGTGTGACACCATCCTGTTGAAGCGACATACATGTCGTCCAAATACATTCCTTCCAGTTCGGGCAAAAGATTAACCGGTAATCATAAAGTATTGATTCATGAAGCAAATGTGGATTTTCACCCGAACAAAAAGCCCTATATAAAATAATATAAACAGAATTTTCTAGTTTTTGCTCTATGAAATATTTTTGTTTCAAAATGACATAGAATACGTAAGTACGTTCCCTTTTTATTTCATAATTTGATCCTTTTAAAATACCTAATAATAAAATAAATATCTTAAATACTTTAACTTGCTCAATTTGGAAATCCCTCTACTGTCATCTATACTGTTGTAGAGGATAACAACAAATTACCATTTCAAAGCATTTATAAAGGGTTCCCATATCGGTCCATTTACCTGGCCAACTACACGGCGAAAAAAACCAAACATTAATATTTCAATTTTTCAAAACAACTAGGTCAGAAACTCTGCTCACTTATGATTATGATATTAGACAAGAGTTGGTAAGTCCATAAGGAATAACCATCAACTGACGAGCGCTTCTTGTAGGTACTGTCGGTTGTCGGTCGGTGTAAATGTTTTTCTTTATATTTTCCTCTTTTTCCCATAAACTCAAATTTTATATCCTTAAATACTTTGTTGGTAAATTTACTCAGGACTGTTATTTTTATTTTTTATTTGTGTTGGTTTTGTTTTTTGAAGTTACACCGTTTGTTAAATTAGGTTTATGCCAAAAGAAGCAGCTGCAGTCAGTTTCAAGCTTCAACTCTGGCTGGAGCATTTTATGTTTCATTTTTCACTATGGAAATATTTACTCACAAACGGAGCAGAAAGCAGCATCACACACACACATTATACATGTGCTAGCTTTTATACAGCTGCTCCAAAGTATATGGTAGCTGGAGTCCTTTTTTGTTGTTGTATTTTTGTGTTTTTTTTAAAAACCTTTTTTGTTGCTTTTGAATTTGGTAATTGCAGCAGCTAAAAAAGAGATTTTCTCATTCGCAAGCCATTTACTGCTCAGCTATCCTTTTTTCTGAGCAAGCAACAACATTTCCCGACTAAATATTTTTCGCACACACACACACACGCACACTCAAATGGTTGCAGGAAAAAAAATGAGGACATTCGTTGCAGCAGCAACATCAGCATCAGCCAGAGTTTCCTTTCATCCATCCATCTTGGAAAATGGTTTTACAATTTTATCCTCGTCACAAGTTAAACATGAAATCGCATAATAATTCTCGGATTCGGATACACATAGTTAAGATATGTACAAGTAGGTATATAAGGTATAAAATTATATGCAAAAAAAAAGCATACATAAAAATGTTGGAAGTTCCTGTGCATTTCTTCAGGGGAACCCTGTGCTCCGAATTGCTTTTTGCATATTAAGATAGATGTGATTTTCCGGTTCATGTTTTTTTCTTTCCTCTTGTCGTAAGTTCCTTTTCATCTTTTCCACAAGGATCTAGCATCTGTGTAGAGTGTAGAGTGTAGTGTAGGTGAGGTGGTGTAGAAATGTTGAATTCGAATGAAAGAAAGCGAAACAGGAAAAACCAAACTGAGAAAAATACTTAATGCAATTGAAGAATCATGAAATGGTGTCCTTTATTGTTCCTCTTTTGGTGATATCTTGAAATACTCTACGAGTAGTTTCGCGCGCTCAAGCTAAAAAGCTCATTCTATATCTTTTTAAAAATATATTCTTATAACTCTATTGCTATAGGATAGGTAAGATACCAATAGGAAGTATCTCTCTTCTTCTATTACTCATCAATCCTTGTGAATTGTAAATTCAAATCAGGTTACCATTTGATTGACATTCCTGGTGGATGTGGTTGGCATATGCAATTGAATTCTGGTTACATTGTGACAATCGATTTCTCATTAGAATGGAGAAGATTAATGTTGCCAGTGGTAGTAAATCTATATACACAATACCTACATACATATATGTATGTACATATGTTTGTAGGTAGTACATTGAATTCATAGTCAGTTTGATGTAGGGTCTGGATAAGTCCTTTTAGCTGCTATATGGCTATACATATGAGCTTCATTATATAGTAAAAGATGCGAATAATAGATTTGAAGCTATTTATGGTAAACGTGACATCGAGGATTACAAAAAGGACGATGGTTATGTAAAACATAAACGCATTATTCACTTAATAAAATTGCAAAGTCACAAATGCCAATCATATAGTAGATTTAGATTGTGGTGATTCCTATAAGTAAAATCGATATCATTTTCTGATGGAATTGATTTAAAGGATATTTTCTGTGTATCGAAGTTTATTTTGAAACGATATAGGAGCTTAAAGCATATCCGTACCGTATAGCTGTTGAATGATTCCATTTTTTGTTTTAACATTTCAATCACGAAGTATTGAAATTCTTTTAGGAAATTGCCTTATTTACTTTAATTCAATTTATGCATTGAAATTGATTCAGGAAATAAATTTAGTGAATTGATAGATATCAACATATGTATATGAGAGTTTCCGTTACAAATACAAAAATCAGAATCAATACAAAAACAGCTTCTGAGAACCAAATTGCACTTTCAATCACCTGGAGGGAATTTTTAAACTGATGGTTATGTAGTCACCGAAAAAACTCAAGCTATTATAATACAGAGCATCCCTACCGCCAGACCGGGGAAAAGGTATACGAACTCGATTCCCCACAGAACTCAATGGGATCCAGCACATTGGCCATGGATCCCAAGGCAATCAACAACGACAAGGCAAACATAAACTTCCGGGAATAGTATTTGTTTCCCAAAAAAAAGAGGAAGAGAAATTCTTCGTCGGATTCAAGGATATGGTCGAGTGGTTTGAGTCCAAACCATACAAAATTACTCTTGAATAACTTCTGAACAAAGGCAAGGGTTTCTCCTATGTTTGCCAGCAAATAGAAGATGAAATTCAATAACAATAAAACAACCAATTCGTTCGTGTCTTATGTTTGTATTAATTATTTTATATTGTTTTAAAATATTAAAGCATTGTAATGGGGTCTGCAATTACCAGGAGAAGACTACGTGAGGTGTGGACACATGAAAGTAAAAATTGAAAATTGAAAAATTGTTACGGGACGAAAAGCTCGCGGAAGGTAAATTCGTTAACAGATTTTTTTATTATCTGCATTTCAGATAAATTGAACTACCTCTTTGTGAAGTTAACAACGTTTGTGTTTTGACAAAAAGCGATCTTATTTTTTTGATGCACATAAATAGTGAACATTGAAGTAATTTTTACTTGCGACACATAGGAGGTATATGTACGGTGACCATCCGTTCATTACTATAACGAACAGTTCATTATTTGAAGAAAATGTTCATTATGCATTATTGTGTGTCGGAAAACATAAAAATGTTAATTATTTAAAAATTGCTCATTAATTGTTCATTATTTTATTATTTTTTTCTTTGAGGAAAGCCTAAGCATGAAAACCATTAAATGTTTAATGAAAACGTACCCTTATACATAATAATTCGTTGTCTTTCTTTTTCGGAACACTTCCTAATCTCACAATTACAAAAATCAGATCATTATACATCCTAACATACAGGGGAAGTTAAACTAATACGCTTACACTTGCGCACAGGATGACTTTCACCACTGGAAATTAATTTTACCATTGAGTTTTACTGACCATGACTAGTGTACAAAATTATGTTTCTTCAGGAAAAATATTTGAAAAAGCCAAATGAGTGCTGGAGATAGGTGGGTTGAAATTATCAAGTTTTTCAACGAAAAAATGATACAGTATGAAAACATTTCAAAAATCGTAGTTTTGTTTATGCCTTCCTGGGTCTAATGCCCCTATAGAGAGAGTTTTCTCAATTTTAAACAATGTATGGACAAACGAAAAAACAATATGAAAATTGAAACAATCAAGTCCATTTTAATTTGCAAATGCAATTATGAATTGGTTTGCATCGAGTTTAAGAATTATTAAAAAGAAGTTTCTTCCAAACTTATTAGTTTACCATAATTTGTTTTTATTTTGTACTTAAATTCAAGAACCAAACCTTTTTCTTTCTACAATTTTAAGTTTTGTTGACTCCTTTAAGATCAAAATAATTACTAGCATCAGCTCCAATCTACTAGTAAGCTGACTGATAGCGATAGTAATAATAGACTCCCGGAAGTTGAGTCCGAAAAAACTACGTCAAAAAAAGCCAGAAAATTCTTGATATTCTTCTTTTTCATTTTCTGGGTTTTTGAATTTTTGTAGCGTTTTTCGCATTAATAGAAATGGCAACAAAAAAGAATATATTCTTTTTGGAAAAAAGCTAAGTTTCAAAACAAACAACAAAAACCCTCTAAAGTATTGTGTTTTACTCTTAAAAATGGCATATTTAGAAAACTGTTGGAATCTCGGAATGCATAGTTAGACTACACCTTGCTGGACAACAGCGTTCTTAAATAATTTAATAACAAAAGTTGTCACTTTAGCCCTTGAAATGTGTACATTTAAGGTTAAGATACACATTATGTTATTTAAATTTTGTTACCCTCCTTTACAGAACATTAAAAGAACATTTTTAAGCGGTGAGTAACTACTCTTCTATATGTTAAGCGTGTTAAAAGTCGGGATCCGCACTTGACAAAGATACTTAAAATACTACAACAGCTCTATCACGAAAATCGCTCAGCTGTATGGGATATGATAATATGTTATCGGAATGGTTTCAAACAGAATCAAAAGTAAAACAAAGCTGCCCTCTTAGTCCCCTTATTTTCTCCCTCTTCTTGGATCACCTTAGTGTACACCTACCAGTAGTTATATCTTATGCGGAAACTTAAATCAAAGTTCTGATGTTCACGTATGACATATTTATATTGGCTGACAAAGCGAATATGATGCAACTGATGATCAACAAACTCCAAACATATTGTGACTTTTAGAACTTAAAGCACGAGCAAATCAAAAATCTTGTTTTTAAGAAACGGAACTGGACGGTTTGCAAGAAATGAGAAATGGTACAGGAGAAACAAAGAATTAGAAAGATTAAACCATGTAAGTATCTGGGCATTCTTCTAACCCTCCAAGTTTCCTTGAAGACTCACTTGGAAGAAAAGCTGAAAGAGGCGAAAAGAGCTATTAACAGCACCTGGAGTTAAATTTTCAAAAAAGTAAATATTGTTCCAAGTACTTAATATAGAACATTTGAAGCAGTGGTTCGTGCAATTATGTGCTATGAAGCACAAGTATGGGGAAACTGAAGCTTCGAATTGGAAGAAGTGGAAAAACTCCAAAGATACTTTATCAAAAAAATGTTCAGATTTCCATACTAAACACGGAGACAGGATTACCAACATTTTTCACTTCTAAGAAACTGCAACAAACAATGCTTTAATGAATGGTCTAGGATTTGAAGAGAATACAAGGTTAGGGAACTAATGCACAGTAGGAAATTTAGAAGCTTCCATGACCAAATCCGAGATAACCAAAAGAGATTGAGGTACAAGGATCTCCAATATGATCTACCGCGTTATTTATAAACCGAGGTTATTATTTACCCATAGGTTTTTGGAAACCACGTTGTTTTGAAACTCAGGTTATTTTTCACCCAGGTTAACCCTGAATATTTTATGACAAATTTTATTTTATAGCCCAGGCTATTTTGTAAACCAGGTTATTTTATGACACAGGCTATTTTTTTGATTATAGGCAAAAAGTACTTAAGTCAGAAACGTTTCACAATGACTGAAATGCACTAAGGACGTTAATATAAAATCAAAAATGCAATTTTTCTGATTTATTATCCAAAGACTACATTAATATCATAGTCAGTAGTTTTGCTAGGATATAGTAGTTAGATAACAAAATACGTTAGAGAAAAAAAAAACCCTTATACCAAATCTAAACCTAAAATGCAATTTCTTGAGATAGATCCTTTTCACCTAACACCAAAGATTTTATAATGCAACTTATTTCTTACCCTGGTTATTCTGAAACACAGATTATTCTGAAAACCAGGTTATTTGTTACAAAAGTAAAAGATAATTTTTAAGACAACGTTTAATTTGTAACCTACCCTGGTTGTTTTAAAACCCACATTCCAACTTCCTAAAATGTATCCTATATCATTAATTTGCGTTGATATAACTTCCTATTTAATTTAATTATCAACATAAATCTAAGTATAGACATCATTTCTACTTCTCACCATAAAACTTTGTTTTTCATCCTGGTTCCTCTAAAATAAAACACATCAATTAGGGAATTTAGACGAACATTTCAAAAAAAAGATCTGCTAAACCTTCATCTACGTCAAAAATAATTTGAATTCTTAACCAAAACAGCAAAAGGATAGAAAAAAACTCTTAATATTGGATTACCAGTGTTACATTTTTCTTGGGATGAGGTTTTGTATTTGATATGTGGTGTCCCTGAGGTACGGTTAAGGGTTCAAATCCAAGTGACAGTAAAAAAATGTTTTAATTAATTTAACCAACCAAAGACTAAGTACCGCAATTAAAGGAATCTGATTATCGGTTAGCTCCCGTAAAACATACAAATACATATGTAATTCCAAGTTGTTGTTGTAGTATTCTAACCCAACTTGTGTTCAAGACATGAGCCCGGTCATTGCTCACTTGTTAATCGAAGAACTTCCTAACAATAAGAATAGTCTACAGAAAATTCTCTTTCTTTTGACACCTTTTTTTTTGTTAAAATTGGCTGAGTGTGAGAGGGAGACTTACAAACTTTATTCTTGGTACTTAACATAATCACCATTCAAAACTTCATCATTCTACAAGTATTAGAAGTATTTTATACAAACAATACCAAGAATTTTCATTGTAGTGCAATTGCTACTATGCATTGAAAACTATTCTCCTGAAATTTGCTGAGCAGTTTGTTAACAACGGTACACAAATTGTAGATGAATTTACAAACGTTTGAAATCCTACAATCCAAGACTTTTTCGCAGAAATGAGTGTTGTTTTTGGCTTAGTTTATTCCTTTTAATATTTTCAGTCTAAAGGTCAAAGGTAGTGTAGGTGGGAAACTTCTGGGAAAATGTGTTTTCCCATAATTTTATTTCAATGCTTTCCATTCTACGTATTTATAGATATTATCAACAAAAAATACAAAAATACAACGAAGGACAATTTCCCATATTTTCTTATACACTTATACATTTTCCATGGACAAAATTTAAAATGTTCCTCTCCTAACAGAGTCCCTTAAGTAAATTCTAGTCAACCGAAAATGTTTACTTTTACCCCTCGATCTATAGGTTAGGTACCTTCCTAACCTATCTACTACAACGTACTGTACAAAACCAAAAGGAACCTTTAAGTTTTGCAAACGTTAAATGTATATTTGTTCATAAAATTAAAACTCAGTCTATTGCATGAAAAATAAATGAACATCCTGTTATATCGTTAAACAAATATCTATTTTCAAACTTGTTCCTATTCCAAATTACAAAAAAAAAAAAACAAAAATCAAAAAAGAAAAAAGAAAACAGAAACTTATCATAATTTCATTCTAAAGGTCAATATCAACATCCCGCACCTAATTTCCGAGAGAAAAATATAAACTTTTTCGATTATTTCCGCCATGTTGTTTTTTTTTGTTGTTGTCTTTGTTCTTGTTAACGGACAACAACAAAACATAATTTTGTATTTTATTAACCACATAAAATTTGGCGAAAAAAAAATAATTCCCTTAAGCCGAAAGGAACAAAGGTCATATACAAATATTATTTTTATTCTCATTCCTTATGTTTAAAAATTCTTTTTTTTTTAATAATCACTTCCACCTCATCCTGTAACTGCGTGTTTTAAAAAGACTTAAAAGGGAAGTTGGCAACGCTTTTCACTCTGGACTTTTCGAAGATATTTAAACTGTTAAGACATTTCTTGCATGGAAAGTCACGACCGACAGGATTAAGGACCCCCAGTTGGGAATATGAATTATTCATTAATTTTTTTTTGCGACCAGGGAATGAGCTTTCGAGTTTTTCTTTTTACTCTATTTACATATCTGTTTTTCTGGCTTTTCGTCAAACTTTTTTTTAAACTTATTTCCTTAAAGATGCAAAAATATCAATCGATATTTTAAGGGACAACCTAATGGGCAAACGACGATAAACCTTTAAGATTGCAACAAGTGAATTTAATATACAAGTGGTCCTGCCAATTTCAATAACCCCCACAGATGGGCACAATAAATCGATGTAGAGGTTTATCTCTGCAGTATAAGTTAAACGCTTCAGTGAATCTATATTATGTGGAAATTCCTTCCCTCTTCTGCTTCTGGATGGAGAGAGAATTTTGGGTGCTCTTATGGACAGATGGAGATAATGATAAAAATGAAGATTTGAGAACTGGATGTTATACATGTTGTTGTTGTAATTTTTTTGATTCTGGAAAAGCTGTACAAGATTTAAGATACTCTTAGCTCCCACTCTTCCGTTTCCGCTTCAGATCAATTTCTTCCCAGTACAAAATTCATTGGATTTAATATGGGAATTTTAAATCCTATACAAATTCCTTTTCATTCCTTGCTCAGGTACGAGTGTATTGTATGTATCTAACCTCTACTTAAACCTACAACATTGGAAAAGAATTTTGTTGTACATTTATATAAATTCACTGATGTAGAAATGCACTTTTGTTTGTTAAAATTACTCCTTATTCTGTATTTGGAGATATGTGCATAGTTACGTTACTTTGAAACATTGTGCATTGTGCTCCTTTTGAAATTCTTCGAATTCAAGTGTGTACAGTTGAGGATATAAGAGGATAGTGAAACAATAAATTCACATGTCACTCTATTGCAACACTGATATGCGGAGGAGTAGTGAATTCAAAGATTTCGGTTTTTGGAGAATCTCTGCGGGATTCATGATAAATAACTACACTTTGAGTATTTGGCATTGATTCGCTTTTAACGAGAGAGGTTGGTTAAAGTTATTTTCGGATGCAGGTTTTAACAATCGAGAAAAATAGCTGAACAAGAGATGAGTAGATGCGTATAGGTTGACCATGATAATCAAAGTATCAAGCATCAGAAGAATAGTTTTACCCATTACATACCAATTTTGTATTCCGATAGATTTAAAAGAATGATTAGAATGCCCCATCAAAAGATTCGCTAACTCAAACAAATAAAGTGCACTACTGGATCGCACGAAACTGCTTCTGTATCCAAAGACTTTATTTACAAATAGAACCTATATTTTAAAATATAAAAAGAGGCTGGGATGCGACCCACACTAATAACTTTCCATCCCGTCTGTCGATTTGTCTTGCTTAAAAGGTTTTTAGGTTTTCGTGTTTTGTTAAAAAAATTATCAGTTAAATTATTCTAAAAAATTTAAAAATAACAACAGATTTTAATTTTTTATGAAAAAAATGGATTTTGGATTTTTGTAAAAAATTTACTGAATGTCGAAAACAATATTTTCTGTGAGATAAAATTAGTTTGAAGATTTGTAGTAAGTTTTAGTATTGTTTTTTAAGGTCTTTATTTTTTGCTAAAAAAATGTCAATTCGATTTTTCTCAACATTGTATTTAAATGTTGAAAACAATAGTTTTTATAAAATAATATTAATTTGAAGCCTTTATCTTAAATTTTTGAAAAGTTATTTGAGTCAAAAATCAATTTTTACTAACTTTTAGTAACGCTTTTTTTAGATTTTTATTTTTTGTAAAAAAAACTGTCAATTAGATTTTTCTCAAAATTTTAGCGGATGTTGGAAACAATATTTCTTATAATCTTATAAAATTAGTTTGAAGCTAATATTTTTAATTTTTGAAAAGATATTCAGATATTTGAGTCGAAAATCAATGTTTACGAACTTTTAGTAATGTTTTTTTTAGGTTTTTATTTTTTGTAAAAAAAACTATCAACTCGATTTTTACTAAATGTTGAAAACAATAGTTTTTATAAGATAAAATTAGTTTGAAGCCAATATCTTAAATTTTTAAAAAGATATTTGAGTCGAAAGTCAATTTTTTACCAACTTTTATTAATTTTTTGTACCTTTTTTATTTTTCGTAAAAAAACTGTGAATGCGATTTTTCTCAAAATTTTACCAGATGTCAAAACCGTTATTTCTCGTTGTATAAAATTATTTTGGAGATAAAATCTTTTTTTCTTCTTAAAATATTCGAGGTGACAAATATTTTTTTTTTTCGATTTATACCGTTGGAATTTTTTCCAAAAATATACTAGTTTGGTATTACGTTGCAATATATAATATAAAATTTAATTCAAGTCGCTAGCGTTATTGGTTCGTGAGATATTTAGGGTTAACTAAAATTTTCACCTTTTTTTTAAATTGCTATAGTAAAAAAATCCACCCACGCAATTTTCTTAAGAGCCCTTTCTGCATTATTATCTGTATAACAAAATTTATTTGAAGTCCATATCTCTACTGGTTCTTGAGCTATGGGCGACGAAAAACAACGTCGCGAACGTACGAACGTACAAACGTACGTATACACGCACGCACAGACATCTCTCTAAAAATCCTTTATTTCGACTCTAGGGACCTTGAAACGTCGAGAAATGTCACAATTTTCAATTCGACAAATCGGACCGATTACAATAACTTCCTATGGGAAGTTAAAAATGTACCAAGAAAATAAGTTTGTCTTCAAAAATGTAAATGCCATTTAATAAAAAAAATCATAGATTTGTTAAAACTTTTGTTCCAAAATCCTTAAAGCGTTTTTTTTTACATTTAAAATTTTTCAATTTAAGTTTAAGAATTTTTTTAAGTATTCAGTTTTTTGGAACAGATTCGTTTTCAAGATACCGAACTAAAAAAAATATTTAGGCAATTTAAGAGCTTGTAAAAAAAAAAACAAATTATTGAAATCGGTTCATTGGTTCTTGAGAAAATTTAAAAACAAAATGGCGGTTCTATGGAGTTACCTTTCTGGAGCAATACAAACATTTTTTTGAATGAAAGAAGCCAAGTTAAGACATTTTTTTTTAGAAAAAAATCAATAAAAATCAATAAATACAAAATGAGAAAATATGAATTTTCGATTTTTTCGATTTTTGACCAACAAATTTGTATGGGGACTACTGTTGTTTTTAGGGCCGATGTTGATTTTGAATAAAACACAAATTGTTTAGAAAATTACTGACATTTTATTTTTATTATACTAATATTGGTATGGTTCGATTATGTATGGAACTAAATACCGACCAAATGGCCTCCCAGACCTAGGAGATAAACCTCCATTCGATGGTCCAAATTTCCGATCACGCTAATCATGGCGCACAATTGACATCGCCACCACGTGAGATAACACAGCCATTGAATTTGTCGCTCAAAAGAGCCATTGTTTCGTTAGCTGCGTGACAAGTAGCACCGTCCTGTTGCAACCACATATTTGATTTGAACGCCCATTTTCATAATAAGCCTAAATAACTTTAATTGAGTTCGTATAAAATTGAAAAATATCAAATGAAATGCAGAAAAAAAAACTTGACGTTTAGGTGTGATTCACATTCAACGTCGGCCTTTAAGATTTAACCACGCTTTTGTTCCTATATCCTATATGTCACAATTAAAAAATGTCTGCTGATATCAAAATCGGCGACGAAGCTAATTATTGGTCAATAAGCAAAATATGCGTTATTAAAAAAAATAAGCTAGGTGGAAAAGCCGTCTGTAGAGAACCTGTGTACGAGTAATGTTGTCAGGGATGGAGTGGGCCTACAGTTTTAAGCCGAATCTGAACGGCTTATTTAATTTGAGAAAGCACTTTTCATGACAGAATTACTCTTGGAGAATTTGTAAATTCCTCGCAAGGCAGGGATCGAAAATCAAGACCTCTCGCATGACAGTCCATGCGATCCAACAGATCCAACATGGAACATGAAATAGCGGCGGTTTCATATCTGCCCGAGTGGGCATATAGACGAATTCGAGTGTTAGAGTACTTCAAGGCGATAAAAACGTTTTTGAAATATCTCAAATCGTCAAATTCTTAACGGAAAACCTTTTATAAGAAACCATGACACCCTATTTTACCTCCTTTACCTAGGTATTTGTATTTCATATGCTTTAAGAAAAATACCCTTAAAAACTTGTCAAATTCACAAAATATTATTAAAAAAAAGAAAGGAATTTGTATACAAGGACATCGAGAATGCGAAGAGAAGGATGATGCAAAATAGTTTGGGAAAAGTTCGTTTTCGTTTGGGCATAAACAAAAGAAACCGAATGATGATCATAATATTTTTGTCGTAGGTATGAATTTATATGAAGTATGGACAAAGTTTTATTACATTTAGGTATTTTTCTTCCTATAGATCCCTTTATTTCATCAGAGGTTTCAAAATATATTGCTCTAATAATGACATTTGTTTGCAAAACAATAAAAAAAAAAATACAAAATAACCCAGCAATATAATTTCTCCTGCATGCTGTCTGGGTATTGTGATGAAAAAATGCATTTTTGCATCCTTTGCAAAAGACCTATACTTGTGTACCATACCTACGTAACGTACACATTTCCAATGTTCTTTGTCCTGCTAAGATACATGTTCTACATATTAAGGTCTAGGATAAATACCATTTTGCTTTCTACCTCTACTTCTGCCAACACACCACACCACAACACTCCCTCTTTCCCTTTATCACAATCTTCCTCCAGAGTATCATAAATAAAACTTACGGGTTGACATTTATAACCAAAGCGGCAACCACATTATTTTTTCATAAACCTCAACGCTAGACACTACCGCGCCGCGCCACCGCGCCGAGCCGAGCCGCTTAGCAAACTTTCAAATAAACCACATACAAATACACAAAACACAATGCATATCTATAGATAGAAGGAAATGCACAAGCACATGCACAAGTTGCAGATACATCCAAATGGAATATCCTGTTTTTCCAGATGTACATAGAACCGACGACGAAGTACGAGGTATGTACCTTATACGATATCTAACTAAAGAGAAAGCTAGTTGTGGTATGCACCTTCTGAAAAGGGTTAATGCTTCCATAGCCTCCCTATAGTCCCTCTTTCCCTCTACATCTTCCTTCCTCACTCTCTGCCTATTTTATATTTTACCTTAACTTGACTTTTACACAAAACTCAACGCACCTTTGAATTGAATGAGAATTCCTCAACGAATGTGCTTAGGTATTTTCTCTAGAAAAGGTTACTGTATCCGCTTTTGCGTTTCACAACCGGAACTACGTAGGCAAACAATATAAACGGCTCGGCGCGCGGCGGAAAGATATTTACTCTTTTAGGTGAATAAACTCACATGTTTCACCATTTGACGTTGAGTGTTGGCTTAACGTATACATATGTACGAACATTATGCACTGCACAGTGCACATCTATGTAGATATTGTATAGATATATGTAAAACAAAGGGGTTTTCTGGTATAAAACGTATGGTCTAATTTTATTTCTTGACTGAAAGAGTGTTCATTGCTGGAAAGGAGGAAAAAAGTCAAGTTCCTCTGTCTGCATATCAACTTATGTTCGTGTATATGATTGTCGTAAATATTTGTCTTGTTGGAAATTTTATTAAATTCTGCAAGGATAATGAAAGTATTCATTTTATTGGTTCCAGTTTTCGAAAGTGTGTTTGGATAGGAAACTGGAGGGGAATGCATTCAAATTTAATTTAGTTCTTTTCTTACATTCGAAAGTAATGAAATGATGTGTTTTTTTAACTTCCCATAGAAAGTTATTGTAATCGATTTGTAAAATTGAAAATTTTGACATTTCTCGACGTTTCAAGGTCCCTAAAACATAAATGACTGGTTTTAGAGAGATAGCTGTGTGTCCGTACTTTCTGAATACCTTTTTTTGCCCACCATATCTGAAGAACTGCTGAAAATATCGACTTCAAATAAATGCTGTCTTACAGACAATAATATCAAGATGTTCTGAAAGTGCTCTTAAAAAAATTCGATTATTGGTTTCTTATTACATCAATTTAAAAAAAAGTGAAATTTTCTGACGTGAAAAAAATTTGTAGAAAAAAAACTGAAGCAAAATATTTATCACCTTGAATATTTTGCGACAAGATATAGGTATGTACATCAAAGAATAATTTTGACAGCTTGTAAAGTTTTAAGGAAAAACGAAGTAACAACTTTTTTACAAAAAATAAAAACCTAAAAAATTGGTAAAAATTAATTTTCAACTCGAATATCTTGGCAACAATTAAACATATTGGGCCATATTGATAGGTTCTTGATAAGTTCTGATTTTGTCTTTGCTAAAATAAACTTCAGTTTATGTTATTCATAGACAATTTAAACTCATTTTAAAACGATAACCTGGAGTCTACAAACAAACACTACGGAACCTATGTTTAAGCTGTTTTTAAATCTATAAAACGTCAAAAATAAACAAACTGATTGAGAAAATTAAATTATGACATAAGCATATATCAATATTTTGATATTTTGCTGGATGTTGGAATGCTACCAACCAACAAAAAACGAAAGCTCTACTTAACCCGAATCGAAATAGATGAGGACGATTTGTATGATTTCGTGTTTTGTTAAAAAAGTTATCAGTTAAATTATTCTAAAAAATTTAAAAATTACCAAAAATATTTTGCATATGATAAAAGAGTTTGATTTCAAAATCTTTTTTGGTTAACGAGATTTTTATTCGAAAATAAATTTTTACCAATTTTAGTAGCATTTCTTAAAAGTTTTTATTTCTAATACAAACAAATACAAATTGGATGAATGAAATTTATTTAAAGCTAATGTTTTCTATTATCCACGAGGTATCGAGAACCGCACATCAATTTTTACCAATTTTGCGTACTATTTTTTGTAGATTTTAATTTTTTATGAAAAATTGATTGTTAGATTTTTATAAAAAAAATTACTGAATGTTCAAAACAATATTTTTTATAAAACAAAATAAACTTGAAGCCTATATCTTAAATTCTGGAAAAGATATTTGAGTCGAAAATCAATTTTTACGAACTTTTATTATTTTTTTTAGGGATTTATTTTTTGTTAAAAAACTGTCAATTCGATTTTTCTCAAAATTTTATCGAATGTTCAAAACAATATTTCTTATAAGATAAAATTAGTTTGAAGGTAATATTTTTAATTTTTGAAAATTTTGAAAAAATTGAGTCGAAAATCTGTTTTTACCAACTTTTATTAGTTTTTTTTAGGTTTTTATTTTTTTGTAAAAAAAACTGTCAATTCGTTTTTTCCCAAAATTGTATTGATTGTTGAAAACAATATTTCTCATAAGATAAAATTAGTTTAAAGCCAATATCTCAAATTTTTGAAAAGATATTTGATTCAAAATTCAATTTTTACCAACTTTGAGTAATGTTTTTTAAGGTTTTTATTTTTTATAAAAAAAAACAGTCAATTTGATTTTACTCAAAATTTTACCTGATATCAAAAACGTTATTCTTCGTTGCACAAAATTGTTTTGGATATAAAACCATTCTTTATTCGTAAAATTTTCTAGGTGACAAATTTTGTGTTCAGTTTTTTTGATCTACCTATAAAAAAAAACATTAATTGGTTTTCATTCCAAAAATATAATTGTTTGGTATCACGTTACAATATACATATAATATAAAATTTATTTCAAGTCTCTAGCGTTATTGATTCGTGAGATATTTAGGGTTAACCAAAATTTTCACCATTTTTTTTAAACTGCTATGGTAAAAAAACCACCCAAGCAATTTTCTTGAGATCCCTTTCTGCAACTTTCTGCACTATTATCTGTATAACAAAATTTATTTGAAGTCGATATCTCTACTGGTTCTTGAGCTATGGACAACGAAAAAAACGTCGCGAACGTACAGACGTACGAACGTACATATTTAGACTCTAGGGACCTTGAAAGTCGAGAAATGTCAAAATTTTCAATTCGACAAATCGGACCCATTACAATAACTTCCTATGAGGAGTTAAAAATAAAATTAGTAAGAAATAAGTGACTTTTTTTCTAAATGTGTAAGCTTGCCTAGTTAACTTATTTAAACAGTGTTTTTATCAAATACAATAATCGTAAAGGACATGATTTAGCACATTAATATTAAGGGTGGGTGCTCCGAAATAGATTTCTGTATCCAATGGCTAAAATATTATCGCACTAGCTCCAGAAACATTACTTGAATTAATGTTTTGTAATTGCAATGTACATTAAGTATTTAGGAATTCATTTTCGAGCACCCATTCCAGACTCCTAGAGTTCTAAATAATGTCTATATCATTCTTGTGTTTGCTGCTGCAAGGCTGCACTGATTGGTAAAGGATTAGACCATTAGTAAGATTTCAAGAAAAAAACAATTGTTTGTACTTGAGCGCTCCACACTCTCTGTCCACTATCTATGAAAAGACGGTTAAGAGTATAAGACGATATGTGAAACAGAAATGGTATCTAATTTTATACTTGACAATTTTGTGAGAGATGTTAACATCATATGGGTTTATAGAAACAAAGATAAGCAACAATTATAAAGTAAACACGAGATTAAATGAGACTTTTCCTAGCTTTCATTTCGAAGCTGACCCCATTGTTCGCTTTATTTAACTGGACTGTTATGTTTCTTATAGGATATAAGTATAAATAGATATGGAGTTTGAAATAAAAACATTCAAATCAGGTTAAAATACAAACTTAAATAGTTCTTTAAGGAGAAAGACCATTCGCATATACGAATACTAACATCAAGATTATGTTAACAAATCACGAACTTTGAAAAACTTCAGCAATTTATCACACAAATCAATACATAACCTAAATGTATTTGTTTCTTTGACGTTGCATGATCTAGAAATCATAAGGGTGGAATTTTTCATCAAACATAAAGATCCTTCCCTTTCAATACATTGTCACATCCGACAAAGAACTTCTGAATTTAGGTTATGAATTCGGATGGCAAGAAATCAAACCTATTGACTCTTGCTTTTCCACACTTTTGTATATGCCAAATATATATATGAACACATATAATATACATACATAACATATAAGAAACTATAAGAAAAACGTAACCAACTCAACGATATCTGATATGCCAAAAACCAGAGAAAATAAAAATAAAAATCCCATTTGAATATTGCGAGAGAGAGAATATATATTCAATTCTCTTGGTGTATGCGAGGAAAATTGTTGAGGATTGCCCAAATGCCCACCAAAGCGACAATTTCATGAATAAAACCATTTTTTATTATGTAGGGGAAGGTATTCCGCATGGCTGTCATGTCACACAGTCGCTCTAGCATTCCAAATGATCCCCAGAGCAGCAGCCAAACGGACGACCACTAGTTCTCCCAATAAACCAACCCCAATTCGAACCGACATTTATAACCAGCTATAACCAGCTATAACCACCTAACCACCCATCAGACCCATCCGACCCATCCGAGTCGGCATCAGGACTATCACACAAAGATAGCAAGAGAAAAATTGCAAATAGCTATGCCAGTGAATATGTATATGAATATGAGGATGAGGACGAGGACTATGGATGATGCTGATGATGATGATGATGTCGACGGCAATGATGGTGTTACCACACTTAAATGGACCACCTCATGAGTTGACTCTTTGAATTCCCAAAAGGGCCAAATATTATACAAAACCATAAACAAAAAATTCCTCCATATAGCCATAGTTGTAGTCGTATACATATTCGATCGCTTATGAATTCCTGTCCGACTGTCTGTCTCTATTTGAACGTTTGTGAAAATGTAAGGATATTTTTTGTTGCCTTCTTTTGTCTACCTTAATCCAACAGTACGACATTAGAATTGCTCCTTTGGAAAACTAAAATGATTTTTCCCAGAGACATCGAAAATGGAAAAAAGGGCAGACCAAAATCCAAGAAAGTGCCAAAAAATTGAATTTTCATAATTCCATTCACGCTTGACGACAGTTTCTGAGAATTTCAACTTTTTTCCAGGACCAAAACACATACCCAAACCCATTGGTGATCCGCTCTACTCCGCTCCGCTATACGGTTTCTTTCATAAGTCATTTTGTTCTACATGTACATGCGGATCCGGATGCCATGCCATGGTCTTTCTTTTCTTTTTTTCTTTTGTCGAGTATATGAAGTTATCTTTATAGTTGGCGCCGGGTTTAGGTGGCGTAATTATAGTGCTTTCATTTGCTTTTATGTTAAGTAGACATTGATGTTGTTTCGCAGGAAAAAACACAACAAAAATGGCGAAAAGAATGTCAGATAATTTGATTATTGCCCCTAATAACAGTGCTTAATGA
This sequence comes from Eupeodes luniger, assembly GCA_951509635.1. Taxonomy (NCBI): domain Eukaryota; kingdom Metazoa; phylum Arthropoda; class Insecta; order Diptera; family Syrphidae; genus Eupeodes; species Eupeodes luniger. The sequence continues at coordinate 94,582,939 of OX608073.1, read as the reverse complement.
AGAGGATTCGAAGAGCAAAGCCATTCGGCCCCCTTGATTCCCCTGGAAATTAAGCGAAGAATTTCAACCGACCAAACAAAATGTAGGTATATATAATTATTGTTTTCTGTTTGCTTGGGTTATTTTTCGGTGGTGTATGAAATGGGATTTGGGTGGATTAAGTTGAAATAAAGTTATTATGGAACTTATGTTTCTGCTTTTAAATCACAGACAACTTTTCAATAAATTGCTTTGGAATATTATTTTAAATAAAAAATTGCGTATACGCCCGAGTGTTGTTTTTTTGGATCAAACGTGATTTTTCGAATACAAATTAATGTTTTTTGAGTTAAGGTTACCACAATCGTTTTTTCTATCAAGGTACACCGACACCTACTTTCTAATCTCTCCCTCTTTTCCTACTGCTCACACTGTGTCTTTGGAATATTAAAAGTATACAACCTCTTTGATTGTGAGCTTATTATAAAAAAAAAGAAGTTTAACAAAATAACAGCATTTTGTGTGAGAAACAAAAAATTTTAAAAGAAGTCAATATATTTGTTCTCATAAAACACGAGTTGAAAACCATTTATTTTCAGTTTTTGTGTTGTTTTTGTAGGTGTTTTATAAGAAAAAGTTCTCAATAGGATTTTTCTAAACAATGAACTAAAAGTTAACAACAATATTTTGCATTTGATTTCATCATATTTATTCGTTCTCGAGATTTTAAATCGATAACCAATTTTCGTAGCTATTTTTGAACGTTTTTATTTCTTTAAAAAAAAATACTGTTTGGATTTTTGGACAAAATTATCTTATATTAGGTTAGGTTAGGTTGCAAGGGGTGTGCACAGCATGAAGCTGTTGCGTACACGGGGGCCTATTGGTCCATTGTGATCCCCTGTAAAAAATTTTTTTTTTAGCATCGATGCTCCTCAATTCTGTCGATTAGCGTAGACTGGCTTGTTAACGAACCAGCCTGTGCTATCTATAAATTTCCTCATGCTTGCCATTGAAACGTGTGCTAGATCATCCAGTTCTCCAACAAACCTGTTTCCGAAATGACGGAGTCGGTTGGTTTGGAGGTTCGGACAGTCGCAGAGCAGGTGTTTAATGGTTTCCATTTCCTCCTCATCCTGACAGCTCCTACAAAAATCGGGTGCAAATGCACCTATTCTGTTAGCCATTGTGCCAATGGCGCAATGACCTGTTAGTACACCTGTCAAGATTTTAATGTTCTTTTTACTCAGCGATAGAATATACCGAGTTTCCTTTTCATTTGTGTTAGGCCATAAACTCCTAGAGATTACACAATCATCCCTGGATTTCCATGAGATATTGATTTTCTCTTTTAGTTTAAGGTCTATCTTCCTCTTGAGTACCCCAATCGGGACGAGTGGTCCCCCAACTGAATGGTCGCTACTACTTATGTCTGCTTCTGACCCTTTCCTGGCTAGTTCATCTACTATATCATTCCCTTCTATATTGCTATGTCCGGGAACCCAGCAGAGCTTTACCTGGTTAGTGTGGCAGATTTTGTTTGATTTCTTCCTACAGTTTAAAACTGCTTTTGATCTTATGGTCTCACTGGCTAAGGCTTTGATAGCAGCCTGGCTGTCCACGAAAAAAGTAATCTCCGAAAAGCTTAGATTTTCTTGGTGTGCCAAATCAGCTGCTTTTTCAATGGCAAAGATCTCGGCCTGAAAGACACTACAGTCAGCCGGGAGTGTATATGACGCTCTGATGTTGAGAGATTGGCAAAACACTCCAGCACCTGTTCCTGATTCCATTTTTGAACCATCAGTGTAGAAAGGGATACCCTGTTTACTTATAAGTGAATTAGGATCCCAACCCTGTCTTTCTGGTATGAAAATAGAAAATTTCCTGTCGAAATCTAGTAAAGGGGGGATGTAATCGGTGGTCTCTCTCAGTCCTGGAATCGTGTCATATCTTTGTAAGATTGACCCGTGGTCATAAGTGCTGTGCCTCCAAAAGCTCATTCTCTTAAACGAATTGCAGTTTTGGCTGCCGTGCACTTTATGAACTCATCCAGAGCCGGGAGGTCCAAGATCATTTCCAATCCAGCTTGTGGTGTGGATCTTTGAGCCCCTGTTATTCCTATACAGGCTAGTCTCTGTACCTTATTCAGGTTCTTGAGATAGCTTGATTTTTCCACCGCCTTCCACCATACAATAAAGCCATAGGTAAGAATGGGTCTGACAATCGCTGTGTACATCCATTGGATGACTTGCGGTCGCATACCCCAACGTACACCGAAGGTCTTTTTGCATGTGTAGAATGCACATAATGCTTTTTTCATTCTTTCCTCCGTATTACGCTTCCATGTAAGCTTGGAGTCGAGGATTACTCCTAGAAATTTAGCTTCCTTTGAAAGTTTTAGAGGAATACCATTTATTTTGGGAGGTTTGAAGCCCTCCAGTTTCAGTTTCTTCGTGAACAAGACTGTCTTGGTGGGGTTGACCCCGAGACCGTTCTTAGTTGTCCAAGAAGATAAATCTTTTAATGCATTTTCCATAATGTTTTCGATGATGGTAAGAAACTTGCCTGATACCAAAACCACTATATCATCTGCATATGCTACTATTTTAATGCCCTGATCTTTGAACTTTGTGAGAATTTTGTTGACTACGAGGATCCAGAGTAGGGGTGAGATGACTCCTCCCTGCGGTGTGCCTCTAGTAACTGTTTTCTCAAAAGTGCTAACTCCTATTTGAGAGTTGATAATTCTGCCATTTAACATGGTGAAGATCCAATCGACAATGACAGATTCAACCCCAACTTCAACTAAGGCAGTCCTGATCGATTCCGTTTTAACATTATTAAACGCACCCTCGATATCAAGAAATGCTGCCAGTGTATATTCTTTATGTTCAAGACTTTTCTCAATATGTGAAACTACTTCATGCAGAGCAGTCTCCACTGATTTACCTTTAAGGTAAGCGTGTTGGTAGTTGCACAAATTGTTTTCGTTGAGAAGTTCTCTAACATGTAGATCAATAATCCTCTCCAGTGTCTTAAGGAGAAACGAAGAGAGACTTATTGGTCTATAATCCTGAGCGGTCGAGTGAGTCGGTTTCCCTGCTTTTGGGATAAAGACTACCTTGACCTTTTTCCAGCTATTAGGGACGTATCTAAGTTTGATACAACTTATGAAGATTACCCTTAGCCACGTGGTTATTACTTTGAGAGCATTTTGAAGAAGAGCTGGAAAAATCTCGTCTGGTCCCGCTGATTTATAGGGTTTGAACGAGTTTATTGCCCAGATAATCTTCTGCTCAGTAATAACCTGATTTAGTTCTAAACTTGATTCCGTGTGAGTAAAATCCAGCGTGTTCGATTGCAAGCAATCAGAACTTTCTGGGTTTTTACAACCGGGGAAATGAGTTTCCATGAAGAGTTCAAGCGTTTCTAGGCTCGAGTTCGACCATGATCCGTCAGGGTGTTTTATGTACCCCGGGATCGTGGGATTAAGGGCCAGGGTTCTACGGAGCCTCGCCACCTCGCTTGTTTTTTCAATGGATTCACAATGTTTAGCCCACGAATCCTTTTTGGCCTTCCTTAACTCTTTGGTGTAAATGTTAAGTGCGGCTCTATAAGACTTTAAGTCCTCTTCTAATTTACTCAGTTTAGGTATATTGAAAAGTTTTCTAACCTCTGTTCTACGTTTCTTTAGTACACCATTCCACCAGGGTGGGTTAGTGGAGTTATAGGAACGAGATAAAGGGCAGTGTTTTTCAAAAGACATTCTCATTTTGCTAGACAAGTTATGGACAACAGTGTCAATGGTTGAAGTACTTAGACTTGTATTGTCTTCTGGTGGATCAATACAGTCTTTCAGCCATTTTTCTTACTCTGTCCATTTCGTTCTAATTGGGTTCCTGTAAGGTTTCTTTTTAGTAAAGTTCCTGTCTATAGAGAAGAGTATCCTAAAGTGATCCGAAAAAGATTCTTTAGGTGAGACTCTCCAGTCTTCAACTGAAATGTTACTATTATTGCTAATAAGGGTCAAATCTATGATTTCCTCCCTGTTTTTGTTTCGAAAAGTAGGGTGATTGCCCCTATTACATATCGATAAATTAGAACAGAGAATATATTCAAAAATTGACTCACCCCTTTTGTTGATATCCTTTGAGCCCCATTGAGTGTGGTGAGCGTTGGCATCACATCCTACCACCAAAGGTGTGCCGCTTCCTGTGGCATGGACCACAAGATCACGGACAGTTTTTGATGGTGGGCTCTCCTCCTCGTACGGCATGTACGTCGACGCTAAAATGAAGTTTCCTTCATTTGATTCGACGCTGATTGCCGTGTTGTCCTTGTTGCTGTACCTAGATAGGAAGAAAGCGTTAATTGATTTTTTCACTAGGATGCAACTTCTAATATTACTTACATCTGACGTGGAGTGGAAAAGGTTGTAGTGCTTTGACCTCAACCCACGGATTCGGTTTTTGCCTAACCATGGTTCCTGGATAAAGGCCACATCCACGTTCTCGTGAGACATGAAGAGCGTAAGGTCGTACGTTGCTGCTTTAGCGTGGTGCAGGTTTACTTGCACCACTTGCAGCTTTTGACTCCCCTTTGCCTTCATGCCTCTTAACCTTTACGGTTCCGAGACCATACCTCAGCACGTCTTTTCTATCCTTGAGCAGAAGGTCAGATTTCTTGTCCTTCCCTTCGCCACCATAACTCTTCCTAGAATGTTGGAGCTTCCATTCTAAAATAGGAAGCTCTTTATTCTGCTTCGCCAGCAGCTTAATAATGGCTGCGTCCTCATGTTCTGCAGGAGGGGGAATCCAGATGCTAAACTGCTGGCGGAGTGGTAGAGCTGCGGCGGGTAGAACTTCAAGGGAGGAACCTTCCCATAGTTCGCCAATGTTGGCGATTGTTTGGTTCAGGAACTCCCGTGATTTCTGGTCACCGCAGCAGACCACTTTAACTCCTCGCCGCCATCCGGCACCATCAAAGACATAGTCCTCCGAACTATCGTTCTCTGATGCCGCCATCATGGCTTTGAGGATCTCGTTTTCCACAAGGAGCCAGTTTTTTGCCGAGATTTTCCCATCTGGGTCGTCACGGCTTATTATGGCAATTTGTAGGTCAAACGGGGTGGTGTCGAAGCTGCTGGTTTTCAGTTTTTTAGCACCCTCTTGCTTGACCGTCTCCTCCGATCTTTGTCTCTTGGACGTTCCTGGCTTCGTTCCAGAAGAGGTGCTTGCCGGTGCTTGGTCTTTCCTAGCGTTGGCTTGCTGTTTCTTACTGGAAGTCGCCTGAACTTTACCTTTGTCGTTCCGAGCGGTCGAGTTATTGCCAGCCTGTTCACGATTTGCCTTTTTAGGGACAGACCTAGATTTGGCAGCATCTACTCCTTTGCTCTCCGACTCTTTGGTATTCACTTCCTTCGCTATTTCCCTGGGTGCAGTGACAGTCTCTGTCAGCTGCCGCTCAAAGTTCCTAACTAGCTTCTTATGCTTTTTTAAGAGAGCCTTCTCTCTCGAACTGAGCGTCGCAGGGTCTTTCAACTCGGTCATTTTCACGAATCTTTTGGAGGATCTGTAGTTGCTGCGTTGCCTCGAAGCTTTGAGGGGTGCAGCAGACTTCAGCATAGTCTCTTCTTGACTCGGTTCCATCAGTAGCTCGTCCTCGGTTTGACTGCCTATGGAAGGAGGTCTGCCCGAGGTCTCCGTACCTTTGATAGTTAGACCATCTAAGTCGGGAAGGAGATCCACTGAGAGAATGACCGGTTGTCTTTTTAGCTCTCGTTTTCCTTTCTCTAAGTTTACATTTGTCACTGGCGACTTAGCTTCTTGCGAAGCCAAGCCCTCGCCGGCAGCCGTGACTTCTGCCGGCACTTGAACGTATATCCCCGTTCGATTTTCTTCATTTTGTAAACTTTTGTCCATATTTGTTAGATTAGCATCTCTGCTTTTTGTGGTTTTCTTAGTTGTCTTACTCCGCAGCTGGATTGCTGAAGAGTTAGACGTAAGCCCCCTCGTCACAACAAGGCGAAAACCGTGAGGGGGTCTTATATTAAAAACATAATAGAATAGAGTGAAATAATTTTGAAGTCATTTACTAAAATCAGTTTTTACCAACTTTTAGTTACTCCGTGTTTTCTAAAAATTTTACCAGATGTCATAAACGTTATTTTTTCATGCAAAGAAATATTTTTGAGGTAACATCATTTTGTATTCCCAAAATAATCAATTTAAGATTCTTAGTAAGGAATTAGTTTAATATTCACTTTAAAACACCTTATGCTTTTAGAAATATATCTTTAATACCCTCAGTCTTAGTTTGTCAAAACATCAATAGGACCAAGCTATTAGAAAAAGTATAGAAGCCTACCGTACTACTCAAATTTTAAATACATTGACTCAAGATGGTCTCTCAACGCAAAACGAAATTTTGATAAAACTTATTCGTAGACTCGCCTTCTCCAATATTTCCATCATCAACAATGACATTGGGCAGTTTCAGACAACATAAGAAACTTTATTTTCAGTCTACTTCATAAGACCAAGGCAGCAATTGAATTTTTCAGATGTCATTAGTTTTAAACTTGGAACTTTACTTGACTATGTTTTACTTGTAAAAAGTAACAACAGTTGGATCTACAAAAAACTTCTAAACTTCTTTCACAGGTTACAAGTTCATAATAGGTTGTGTTTTGTTTTTTAAAGAAAATGCCCTTATTCCTTTTGCGAATATGACAAAGAAACTTTTTTATACAAAATATTAAACGGAACTGTGCAGAAAATAATTAAATCACAAAGTAATAAAGTTCAGCTTTCAATTGAATGAAGAAGAATGATTAGTTGACATAAGTTGACTTGACTTTCCAATAAAGTTGTCTTGAAAAGAATTAAATTTTTTTTGACAGATGCTATAAAATTGTCTTTCTTTTAAGTCCCTAATGTATGCCACCTGAACCTGCACATTATCTTAGTATCCAACTAAAGAAAAAAACAAGATGAATTCCATCTGACACCTACAGAACAGTTTCCGCAGAAAAATAATTGAAATACTGCACAAACCCAACATTTTACTCCTTTTTAGAAATTAAAACAAAAGTTTGAAAATTCTTGTTTTCTTTTACATCAAAAACGTTAAATAAATAAAATTTATTTTCGTACAATGGTTTATAGAAATTATAACAAACCTGAAAGATAAAGATTTGAACGCTATTATCACCGATATTAGAAAACTCCGAATCATTTAACACATCTATTTCCACAGTAGAAGAACAGTTTATACTAAGGCCCATTTGCTGATACAAAACATAAATCTGATACATAACTAAGTTCAAAATAAATTATATGTGAAACTTAAATTTATATAGAAAGCACGAATATATGTGTGTTCAACATAGTAAACAACTACTTTTCAATTCTAACTAACTTAAAGTCAATATTGAAGTGTAAAATTATTATGTTTAAAGTTTATTTTACAATTTTAAAGTATTTTGTATTGGACAAATGCTGGTTATCAACCTAAAAACTGTCTATGAGTGAGGATAATCAATTTTATGGTAACAAAGAGGTTATTGAACAGAATGAAATGTTAGTTAAACAAAAAAAAACACGTTAACAATAATGTAGAATGCTTACTTGAAATTATATATTAATATAATAGTGCAATGACAATCCATCAATGCTCAAATAAAATTAAATTAAAACATTAATTAACTCAAACCCAAGAACTCAAAGAAACAATTGACGACAACGTGATGTGATTTAAAAAGGAATTTCCTCCGAGTAACTAGAAAACTATTCATTATGGACATCAAAAAGAAGTCAATCAATCAAGTACCAAAATTTCAAAATAATATTTTAGATATGCAAAAATCAAAATTGAATTATCCAATAAAAAAAAAATATAAACAGTTTTACATTTTAATCTATCTAAAATCAAAAATTCTGTGATTGTATTTGACTGTGTCTCCAAAAAGTTTTGTATGCATTCCATCTTAAATCATAATTTAGACGGAAACTGAATTTTGATCTGAGTGCCGTCAATGACTCCAATAACGTTTGGAAAAGATTGTCTATGAATGCTTCAAATCCTTATCAACCTCGATATCCGAACACACCTCATAACCAGTGTAAGACACCATTATATTGAAACATTAACATTCTGTTGGTTCTCTAGGCATAAAAGTATCTAAAGTAATTATTCAAAGTGAACATTGCAGCCAAATCAATCGTTAACTTTTTTCTACGTTTTCTCGAAATAAATTAGGTGGCGCAACAGTCCATTGAGAACTAGGGCCTAGTGACTTACAACTCTCAACCATTCCTGTGTGGGAGTAAAGTTGTCAGGGATGGAGGGGACCTACAGTTTTAAGCCGAATCCGAACGGCTAATTTGAGAAAGCACTTTTCATGACAAGAATTACTCTTGGAGGATTTTGTCAATTCCTCGCAAGAGGCAGTACCCGTGAAAACTTTTTTTTGAATTAAGGTGGCACAGGCAGGGATTGAACCCAAGACCTCTGGCATGACAGCCCTACACACTAACCACCACGCCACGGGTATAACACGTTTTCTCGAAACCCAATTATAAAAAATTAGGAAAGTATAACAAACAATTTTAACTTTTACTTAACTTCAACATACAAACATAAGACCTTTTAAACGTATTTTTGTAATCATAAATTCATTCGCAAATCCGCTGCCCCAGATAGTATCCCAGCTATTGTTCTGAGGAGGTGGCAAAACCTTAAGCATTTTCATCTATCCTACTCTACTATCTTGAAAAACGAAAGTTTCCTTGTGACCATCAGTATGGCTTTCGTAGCAATATGTCATCCGATGATCTCATGGTTTATGGAACAATGGACCAAATTTAAACCGTTTGGAAGAATGTAAGATTATTGTACTAGATTTTTTAAAAGCATTTTAAAGAGTTTGACATCGAGTTCTTTTATCGAAAATGCGTGCATTTGCCATTTGGTATTGAAGAATATCTTCTTTGTTGGGTTCAAAATTAACTTTCTGATCGTTCTATTCAATTAATATTGGACGGATTCGAATTTGATATCAATTGCTATTTGGTGCTATTCAAGTAGTTTAAGAAGGTTCAAACTTGATATCCACAAAATAAACGCTGGTGTGTCCCACGGCTCTATTTTGTCTCCGACACTCTTCCTTATTTTTATAAATGATGACAGTAGCCTCAGCTTTTTATACTCGTTTTTAAATTCTCATCCTTGTCCATTGAATTTGGCAGCGTATGATAAGCTTTTTAAAAATCTGATTTTGACAGCATTGTCCAATGCGGAATCAAAAACCGTATAGAATTAATTTCTCCGAAAACCCAATGCTTTTTACTGTCGCAAAAGCGTTACCGTCCCTAGTGCCACTATCCATGGCTGATACTTGCATCGAGAAGACTGAACAGCTTCCAGTTCTAGGTATATGAATTACAAACCATCTCTTGTGGTGTGATCACCTATTTGAAATCTCCAAAAAATGCTGCTAAGTGTTTAGGTGTTCTCCGACGATGGAAGAATTTTTGTTCGTCGGAAACTCAAATATAATTAACTATTTGGGCTGATGGGCCAATAACGTACTTGGATAGAATTGAAAAGAGAACTCTTAGTTTGGCGATAGTTCACTTACTGAGACATTTTCTAATCTCGAACATCGCCGCAAGGTCTCATGCCTGTCATTGTTTGATTAATATTTTTATAAACGATGTTCTAGCGAAATAGTCAGTTGCATTCCTCCCACTTTCGGACAAACTGTTAAGTACAGCGATTCTTTTTTCAGGCGTACTACACGAATGTGGAATGCTTCACCAGGCTTTCTCACTCTTTACAATCTGCCAAAACCAATGTGCATCGGCATCTCCTTTCTAATTCTATCCTCCTTTCATAATTGCACGCACTGTGCTAATTCATTAAAAGGGTATTCATAACCCCTTGGGTTAAAATTAACAGCTCACATTCCATTCTTCATGGCATTGCTATAAACATGTGTTCAACAACAAAAATGTTCTGTCATCGAGTCGTGTGTAGTTTTATCACACTTACACAGAGCACTCACCGAAGGCGATGGAATTCAGAATCCAAAAAAATCCCTAATTTCGATTTAATATCACTCTGACCGTTTTGAAAGAAAATCTTTGAATATTGATATTTATTTCTTCCATTTTTTTCATTGCGCATTTTCTATAAGAAGTATTATTATAAGAATCCTCAAAAGCATAGATACTATGTGAAGTAAAAAAATATTGCAGTAAATAGCTTTACAATGAATTCACTATGGATTACTGGAGGACATGACAAAGGAAACAACCAAACAAGAAATTTCCCCAGAGAAATTAATCTAATTAAAGGCAAATGTCACCGAATCACAAGAAGTCTCGAGACAAGTTGTATACTATGGGTCAAATAAAATGAGAAAAAAGACTAAAAAAAAAGAGCAAGATAAGGATTTAAGATATTTTGTTCAATTCGTTTCATAGAACTTCGCAATTTTTCAAACAAAATTATTGCACAATTAAAATCCTATTATTTATCAAAAAGGATTACAAAATTTGAGTTAGTTTTAATTTAAAGTCTTAAATTTTTATAGGTATGATTCCTTAGTTGGAGACCCACAATTTGCATTTGCATCAAGCAGTCTTCCCTTTTTGTTAAGTGATTTTCCACACACGTATACTTATACATTTAAACTTATATTTATACATTTAAAAGCTAATGAAGAAGTATTGTAGGTTTGCATATCCAACGAAAGTACAAAAGCAAATTATATCCTTTAGAGACAATATCATATGATATTTGAATAGCTTGATATAATATGTTTCCTTTTTTAGATGATGTTGTTGTTGGTTTTGTTTTAAATGAGCTTTCCACACATGAACCTGTTCGAGTATGTATAAAGATCTGGGATTTGAACATGTGAAAGTTTTAATTTCATATATACGGTGAACAAGGAATTTCAAGAACTCTATTGTTTTATAAATCTCGTTTCTGGCAATTTGTAGACCCAGGACCGAAATATTGGCAAGCAAATGTTACATAAATCGATGATAACATCTGGATATATTGCATGATGTTAAGACCTTAATAGGATATGAGAAACAGAAGGTATAGCATGGCTTCCTTTATAAACCTACATATATAAATATATACATATGTAGGTAGCTTCATCGAGGAACATCATCATCATCATGACTCTCATCACACAATCACAAGGACTAAAACCAAAATGTATACATTAGCATACCTTAATGAAAGACAATTGCCTGTGAAGTTGTTGCTGATGTTGATATGTTGTATACGATGTCTGATGTGATGACATCGTTTTGTTGTAGGTTGCTATGTGACAGAAGCAGTATTGTTATTGTCCTGATGGAATCTTATTTCCCATTTGGCAGGATGTTTCTACCGATACATTTATTTAGTTGATGATAATATACCTAACCTACCTATATTTCTCTATACTTTTATACCTGATAAAATCTTATAACACTGAGCCGCGAAGGTGGAGAGGAAGGTATTGTTTTGATGGTGATCTTATATAGGGTTTTATTATTTTTTGTTTAGCCTTGAGTAAATGAATGTTATACTGTTTTGTTGCGAAGAATGTGATGGTATTGGCTTATAGCAAGTTGATTGATTTTGTGTCTATAAGTGACTTATTCTATTCATCAGACAGTATAAAGATATTTAGGTATTGATTGTTTTTTTGGGAAGATTCATTCTACTCAAAATTCGAAAGAAACAATGGCAATTCTCTGAGGAAAGGAGTCAAATGTAAGACAGGATCAATCCGGAAAGTTCTTACTATTCTACTTAAGAGGCCAATATCGGAGGTAAAAAGCTCAATTTTGTATCTTGAAAGTAAGGAATTTATTAATAAATCAATAGGGTAAATGCACTTGTATCGGGATGATGTTAGTATCAGGACGCTTGGCACTTTTTTGGAGATGAAGAAATACATCACACAAATAACAATATTAATTCATTTTTCTATGTTGAGTATATATACACACATGCATATATACATACATGAGGCATATGTATATAGGCATATCCACAGAATCTTTCATTTTCAACAATTGAAAAACATTTTTTTTTATTTTGAGGCACATCTATAAACAAACATTTTCTTGATTGTTTATCATCTAAATAACAAGAAAATACTTGCGTGATTCATTTTGAAACATCGTTAATATCCGTCACGTAATATCCGGTACGTTAGATCAATGAAAAGCATTCAATGAAAAACCCTAATTTCATAATAAATTTTGATTTTGTACTGTCGTACAAACTTTGAAATTTCAAAATTTAGATCAACAGCTTTTTTTTACTATCGATTATTCGTAAAATTATCATTCACAATCATTTATTTTGCTGTAAGATCTTATCGATAGGTGTGCCGCTAAAAAAATCACATATTACATCGCATTTTATACCAATCACGTTTTCAATTTTAAACTTTTAAATGGCATTTTTTTTTTAAAATAGAGGCACATTATCCAATTAAATTTTAATTGATTTATTGATTGATAGAGAATAATTAAGGCCTATAAAATATTACCAGAATCGATCGTTGAGAAAGTTATATAGAGAAAAAGATCAGATTTTAATATTTGTAAAAACGCAGGTACTCTAATTTAATTGCTTTGTACTATTTTTTAAATGGTAGCACACCTTTCTTTCAAGGTTTTTCTATTAGAGTATATTATAATTAATTAAATATTAATGATGTTAAGTTGTTTCAAAGGTCGTTGAAATGTTTTTTGTTTATAAAACTTAATAAATTTGCATCTGGTACGCTTGAAATTTGCAATATTTAAGCCTATTTTGTATTAATTTTAATTAAAAATTTTTATCCAATCAAGTCACAAGTAGGTTACATAGTTGAAATAAGTCATGGTAAGAAAATCTATCCACTTAGAAAGTGCCAATTTCATTTCTAAGGCTAAATATACTGTGGTAACATGAAAGTTAAAAATACTGTGGATATGCCTATATAAATGTAAACTTTTAAAGTAATACATTCATTTAGTCTCAGAGGTCTGAGATTGCGCCTTTGTTGTCAATTTGTTTAAAAATAGAAATAGTAGGACAATTTTTAAGAACTTATTATAATGGAAAATAATTATTTAAATTAAATTGAATACTATCTTTGTTCTTATTTATTTAGTTCATATTTAATAAAATTATAACTAGCAACAATAATAATAAAATAAGGGGTTATTCATTTTGCGGTTTCACAAATATAGGGATGGAATTTGACATCTGTCAAACTAAGTTGTTAAACCAATTTTTTTTTAAGTTGAAAATCTTACATTTACGAAAATGGACCTCTTAAATATCGCACAACGCATAAAAATTTGTTAAAACCTACTACAAAAATGGTGATTTTGCCAAAGCCACATATTTATATTGATAATGGTTTACATAATCGTCCAACTACGCAAGCAATTGGCGAAATTGTGAAGAAATTTGAAGAGACTGAGACCACTGAAAATATCGCTGCTGTAAGTAAAAGTGTTGCCGAAGAATCAAATGTGTCTATTCCTCGTCGTTCTCAGGAATTAGGAATGTCTTACGGCACAGGGAGCGATATTAACGCTCATCACACTGTATGGGGGAGTACAGATATTAACGACAGGGGTGAGCCTCTTTTTGATTATATCGTTGGTACTAACCTCTTAGTAAGTAATGTTGGAATTGAACCAACCTTAATTACTAAAACTCGACAAGAAGTCCTAGACATAACTCTTGTCTCCGATATTATAAACCATATGTTCTTGGACTGGAAAGTATCCGAAGAACACTCGTTCTCTGTTCATAGATATATCCAATTCAATATCAATGTGGATGAATACCCTAGTCCATTGACTTTTCGAAATTATCAGATAACTGACTGGGCTACATAGAGAAACATATTACAAAGTTTACTAAAATCTAGACTATTTAGTCCTTCCTCTAACACTAGTGAACTTGACAATAAAGTCAATGACCTCACCTTAGCTATGAATAGATTCTTACAAAGAATCCCTAAGAATTTATAAGAATGCACTAAGGAAATCTACCTAGGTGATTTTCCTGGCGAACCTTCTGTGGCACGATAGAAGAAACTTATAAAGCCTCTAATTGATAATTAACTCAAAACAATGCAACTCTTCTGCCAAAAGATTCGTTAGTAGAGGGACACCGCAAGGTGGTGTTCTATCCCCTCTCCTCTGGAACCTAGTGGTAAATGAAATCCTAACTGGTCTGGATGCGGAGGTTTTCAGAGTAATTGCCTATGCTTATGACGATGCTATAACGGTTTCAGGAAAGCATTCTAACATCTTAAAAGAACTCTTACAAAATACCTTACAGACTGATACTTTAGGCTGATCAGTGTGGACTAGGTGTTAACCCACACAAAACCGAATTAGTCCTATTTTCGAGGAAATACAACATTTCATTTGTTAACCCTCCCTATATTAAAAGAATCCGCTATCAAATCTCTAGACTCTGTCTATACAAACTCTACAACAGTCCATAACTGTCGATCATCTCTAATGGAGATGGCTCAACAGTTTAATATTCACCTTTCTTGGGTGCCGGGCCATAGAAACATTCCAGGTAACTGTAAGGCAGATTAACTCGCCAGGAATGGTACAGTACAACCCATTCTACCACGTTTGGCAAATGCTGACATACCAATCGCTACATGCAAACTACTGCTAATGCAGGACGCTATGAAGAAGGCAAACACCAGGTTGAATAATATCACCACGTGTCAGGTCACAAAAAACATCTGGCCTACACTAGATTTAAAGCGATCAAGGTGCTTGCTATCTCTAAGCAGATCGCATATAAGCTCGATAATAGGTGTCATAACCGGACACTGTCTAATAGGAAAGCACGCCACGCGGCTAGGAGTATTCTCAAATGACTTTTTCAAGTAATTAAAGAGAGGCCATTACATCAAAAAAAAAGTCACTGTTTGGTGCGCTCTTTTGTCTGGAGGTGTGATTGGACCTTACTTCTTCGAAAACGACGATAGAACGACTGTCACCGTCAATTCGGAGCGTTATTGTCATATGATAACCGATTTTTTTTGCCTGCTGTTGAAGAATACGACTTGGAGAACATGTGGTTTCATCAAGACATGCCACATGGCTTTCTCATGCGATTTGACACCGCTGGACTTTTATGTATGCTGCTACGCGAAAGACCGTGTTTATGCAGATAAAGCTTTAACTCCTTTAAAACCAACATTCATCAAGTTATGGCTGACATACCGCCCAATATGTGTCAAAAAGTGTTCGAAAATTACCTCAAAAGAATCGATGCTTGCAACAATTCGCGTTGTGGTCATTTAAATGATGTGAAACGCACATAATGTCAACTTTCAAACTTTATAATAAAAATAAAAATATCATGAAAATATAATATTTAATATGTGTTTTATTAACGTTTACTTTCGAAACCGCAAAATGGATAACCCTGTATAATACAAAATTGAATTGAAGTCACTAGCGTTATTAGTTTTCACTTTTTTTTAATTGCAACAGTAAATACAATTTACGACTGGCTTGCACGAACTTGCTTATCCAAAGAGTCTGTTTATAAATTAAATTAAATTTGATCGCTTAGAGCGGTTTTTAATTTTTTAAATTAATTTTGAATATACATATGTATACAATTTTTTGGTTTTAGTTTAAAAATATTTTTAGTAGATATGGAGTAATTTTGAACTTATTAATATTGAAACAATACAAAAATTATTAAAATCGGTACATTAGTTCTTGAGAAAATTTAACAACAAAATAACGCTTCTATGGGGGGTAATACAAAAATATTTTTTTTATATTGAAAGAAGCTAAATTAAGAACAAAAATTAAAGACATTTTTAAAAAAATCTATTGCTTCGAATTTTAATGTCGAAAAGAATGTGTATGGAAGCACTAATATTTTTAGTCTTTAAAAAAATGAAAAAAAAAATTAATTAATTTCCAAGTTTTAACTCAATCGACCCAATGATTCGGGCTGTAGGGCCGACGACAGACAGAAAGGTGCACGGAATCGCGGGACCACTCTTTTTTTTAATTTTCGATAGCTCTTGAAAAAAAATCTCAAATTAGCTATGTACGGTAGGCTCTGCCCGCTTGCTTTGGCACATTCAACCTCGCACCTACCCCAAATCCTATAGTGTGCCCAAGAAAGGATGTTGCAGGGGTGCAGCTTTTACCGCAGTATTATAAATGAACAACTTTCTGGCTTTGGTGAAAAATAAGTATAGTAATAGTTCGATTTTCTCCATTAAACTGAATTTAGTGACAATTTGACTGCACTTATAAATATGTATAGAACAAGTTTAAGTTTCAACACTCTGATAAGGCCTTAGGTCTTTTCGCCAAAAAACCATATAGCCCAAATTAAAAATGTCAAAGCGCCCAAAGCAATTTTGTTAACATTATTATTGTTGTACCATTTGAGCAATATTACCGAACTTTTGGAAGTTAAAACTTTTTCTGGTCTTATGACCCTGCAAATAAAAAGAAGCGCTCAGTCTTATTTCCCAATAAAATATCACCAAAATATTTTAAAATGTCGTATCGCCCAAAAACTTTTTCAGAAGAAAATGCAACAAAACCAAATATCAATGTCATATTGGCCGGAACAATGTTAAAATATCGTAACGCCCAAATTACTAATTGACATTTCGCCCAAAAAATGTCATATTCAACTTTTGAGTATTTAGGTATTTTGGGAACTACCTCATATTAAGTTTTATATTTTATCGCCCCAACAAACACATTAAACAAAAAAAATTTTAGATCGCGCAAAAACTCGGAACGTCAAAAACGCGTAAAAAATAATATGTTTGGCTTTCACTTTCAGAAAGGAAAATAAGGCAAATTTTCGAAGTGATTTGCTGCTCACAGTACTAGCACCTAGGCTAGAAAAATTCGAATTTCAAACTAAATGTTTTGTTTGCAATTTTCTTGGGCACTATATTATTCCAAAGTATCTAAACTACAACAAACAACAAGCCTTTCTGCGTTAACGTTTATTGTAAGGACATGAATCAAAGACCAAGTTACGAAATACGTTAAGCAACCGAATACTGGTGCGTTTACCCTACATCAAACCTTTTTACTAAGTGTCAATATAATAACTGTCAGTGTGCAATGCAAAAGCAGAATTTAAATTATAAAAGTCCATCTTATGGTTAGAAAAAAGTGATAAAGTGATTATTTCTAACTCATCATAAAGTAAAAAGCTTCATCAAATGAGTCTACAGCATGAACGCACCATCAATTATGTACATATAACCGTATGAGTAGGTATAACAAACATTTGTTTTTGGATGCATGAAACCCTTCTATTATGGTCATTGGTTTTGTGTCTAAAAAAGATAACCATCACGACCACAAAAATCAATCAGTACCTATTCAGTTGGAAATTTTCAAAGTTCAAAGTTCGAATTGAAAAAGATTTCTACAAAAACCAAAAGCTTATTGCCAATTAATCACTAAACCATGCAGTGCAATGATTCATCAAATCAATTGGGTAGGGATTTTTGTTTCTCCCATCCCGAATTTAATTGATTGCAATAGTACAAAATCCTAAAGTCGATGGATACTGGATACCTATACCTACATGCAGGGCCGGATTTAGAAGTCTAGAGGCCTCGGGCAATAAAGGAGTGGAGGCCCCCTCGCCCCAAATTATTTTCAAAATAAAGTAAACCATTTTTTTTCAATAAATAATTTAGGTATTGTGAAACTAAGTACATAGATTCATTTAGTATTGAACAAACACATATAAATATGAACACATATAAAAATAAAATTTTTTTTGAAAATGAGCGCTCTGCAGTGCAATTTGTCACCATCAAAACCAAATATATTCTTAATGCAATTTCGAGGTTTGGGAATGTAGCTCTGAAATTTTGATTTTCGAGAATTTGGTAGTAAAAGAGTTCCGGCGATTGACCTGTTCCATAGTCCTTTTCCTTTTTGTATGAATTAATCAAAGACAAAAAATGTACATGCAGTACACATGGAAAATGAAAAGAATAGAGAAGCTGCAAGCAATGAACTGAAACCTGTCGAGTTATGTGCATGCACTCAAAAAATAAGAGACAGAAGTGAATTGAGAAAAAACTATTTTAAAATTAACCTAGGAAACGTTAATTTACCTATTAAATATTAGGATGTGATCACGAAATTTCAGTTCCCTTAATAAAAATAATTAACTTACGCAGAACCAAGCAAACGCATGATGAACAATAAATCATAACCTTTCCGTAACCGTTTTTTTATGTTCTTTTGTTCTCTGCATATATTTCATATATTCTATTATACAGGGTGTCCCGTAAGTAATGGATAACCCTGAAACGCCGCATAGTAGACTTTATGACCGTCCTGAAAACTGATAAAAAAAAGTTCTATCCCAACCACAAGAAAAGTTATATGCAATGTTTTGTTCAGTGCATTATTTTTTTCTTACTTTATATTTTTGAATACCACGACTACAAGTGAATGAGTTCCATCATTTCTTTTGCAGGAATATTTTACATTACTTGTGCCAGAAAATTATTATAACTGTTGGACTTCTTAGAGAAAAAAATTATTTAACATTGAATTTCAATGCAAAATGTGAAAACAAATAATTTTTGAAAAAGTTAAATCATAGCTGGTATAAAAAAATGCATGAATACCTGAGTGGCGAACTATTTTAAAAATATGCGCGTTAAATGCAGATTTCAAAATGGTATTACTTATTATTATATCTAGAGTCAATAGCAAGTTATTGGTAAACATCTGCAATACTAGAGTAAATTTAGCAAAAACAAAAGTTTTCAAAATTAGCACAGTAAACGTGAAAATAATACCTAGCGTTGAACATAGCAGATTTTTGATTTATTGGCTGTTTCTACGATGTTGTTCTTATGATAAATCCAAGCTTTCAACTTCTAGGGCCGAATGCATTAATGATAAAATTGTCAAAAAAGTGCAAAAACATTTCCGAGCTTGTTTTGAATTTTACCTGTTCTATTGGGCTTTAACAAACCCACCAAATATTTTGTTGGTTGCTATTAGTTTATTTGTTATTTTCTCCAAACAAAAAGTCTTCTGATTCAATTTTAATTGGGTTTTTTGAATAGTAAATTGTAAGATCCTGAGAAAGTGAGAACGCATAAAATCGTAAGTTTTTTAAATTTTGAATTAAAGTTTTTGTAATTTGATCTTAATTCATAAGATTAAGACCACGACGAACACAAAAAAATGCATATAACTTTTCTTGTGATTGGGATAGAACTTTTTTTAATCAGTTTTCAGGACGGTCATAAAGTCTACTATGCGGCATTTCAGGGTTATCCATTACTTACGGGACACCCTGTATGTTAAGAAAAAAACACGTTTTCGTAATTGCACAATCAAACATGACATTTGGTTTATATTGTAGATTACAAGATAACGATGAAAATATTCACGTCTTAACGTCTGTGGTCTGTCCGTAAAAATTAGGAATGATTTACATTTGTTGCACAATGTTCGCAAGTTCGTAGCTTTTCAGACGCACGAGAACGTATCAAATTCTGGGATTCTCTGCTACAAGCACGCCACTCAGCGGACACTTGTCAACGCTGCGAACGGGTCGTACACTCGTACAGACAAAAAACGGGCGAAACAGGTACCGTGTCGATGCCGTCGTATCTCGTATCGACACGCAAATATGAAAAATGGGCTAAATAGGCTAGTAAAATCCGCAGAATATACTACAAATTCCCCATCCGAACTGCCAATTTTTATTCTACTGTGGATTAACGTGGACAGGCAGAGGGCAAAAAAAAAACTCACACTCGCTCGTTGGTTGAAGAAAATTATTCTTTTGGAAAAATATAAAAGAATAGACAACTGCATGAAGACAAAATTACGCACGGAAACTTGAATGGACACTGTTAAAGATTCACATCTGACTGTAGTCACTGAGTGACAAACATAGGAGCCATCCTAACATCCAACGGGACACCCTAACACCATCATCAAGTCCAAGTTCTACTTGCACAATAACCATGAGAAGAGCAATGGCATGGCGCCGACAAGAAATTGTTCTTCGTCCGGCAGATTTTTGGGCACGAGCGCAACAACAACCACATTAACGCTACGCATCCTCATCATCGACGACGTTGACGATCAAATCGAAATCAAACCATCAACATACAAGTGCAAAAGTCCACACCCCACGGTAAAACAACAACAATCAACATTGATGACTGGAAGTGGTGTGATATGGCGAAATATGATCCTGTGTGCTTTATATTTTATATTATTCAATATTCTGTATTAATTATAAGTACTATTTCTAATTTCTAATGTGAGAGCTTTAGCCGTACCTAAACGTGCTTAAACAATAAACAGACATATTCTTTCCTCGATCATGATTCACGCGTCGATTATTAATATTAGCGTTTGACTCCTTGTCACAATGAGGTTGATTTTGTATGACAATCCAAATCGAAACAAAAATTTTCCGAAGTCTCTTTGTGGGGGCCCCCGGTTTGTGGAGGCCCTGGGCATCCGCCCCGGTTGCCCCGCCCTAAATCCGGCTCTGCCTACATGACCAAGTGTAATTTGTGAAATTAATTTTTTCATCATGATAGAGCAGAAAATAAAAAAAATAAATACCTACTCATTCTTCGATTAAAAGTTTTTCCCATTGTCTAAACCAATTTACAACTAAATTATATAGATGTGTATGTGAATACAATATCCCTTTTCTATCTCATAAAGTCAATACATCCATACAGAATTACGTTGTAAATTTTGTTCATGGAAAAGGCTAAAAATTCATTACTTTTTTTTCAAAAAACTCATTCCGACAGAAAAAAAAAACAACTTTCAATCCCGTACAAAGGGAAGCCGGCAAAAATGAATAAAACCCTTCCCTAAGCCCTAAAATTTGATGAACGGAAATATTCACACATATTCTATTCCCGGACTTATGGCATTCCGCTATACTGTTCTTTGTGTGTAAATGGTTTTTTTTTAAACATATATACCCTTGGTTCCGGAAACGACTCGCTCCGAACGAAGGTCTGATTATTTTGCACAGGACAATAATATAACAAGAAGAAAAAACAAGCTAAGCTTAAAGATGAAAGAATGGGGTTATATCCTTTGAGGTCACGTACAATAATATGGTTATATTTTTGTAGCTTCTCTGATTCTGGTTGGATGTTAGGTTGGCTGGCCTGGCATACAGAAACAGACACGAAAAAGCAACCCAAAGGACATCATATTCAATCATTCTTATTACTCTATTCGCTCGTTTAAATTCAACTGTCATTTGGGTTTATAATGCTAGTAACACGTTGGAGCGCTTACCAAAAAATAATATTAAAACAAAATTATATCGACGTTATCGTAATACCTACCCCAAACTAAAAACCCCCATTCGACGTTGTCGATAGCATTTATACAAAGAAATTTAAACGAAAGGCACGTGCTTATAGCCTAGCCACACAATCTGCTGTAAGCTGATGCTGCACCTACCTATGTAATGTATGTAACTATATGTTATATGCGGAGAGAAGAAAAGCAACAACAACGACAACGCAACGCTTTATGAAAAACCTCAAATTTCATTTGGAAACGCTTAGCTTTTAACCACCAAACTTAAACTATATGTAGGTACCTATGCGCACTTAATTTGTCACAGTGAATTTTGGTGTTGGAATTTGATTTATTGTTTTGTGGTTTTTGACATCATTTGAAGATTTATTAGAAATGTCGTCGTTTTCGTTGTCCCTGTCAGCGGCGACGACGACGATGTCGAATCGAACGGAAATTGAAAAATAGCTTAACAAAATCGAAATAAAAATGAATTCTACAGGTTTTTGCGTTTGCTTCATTATTTACATTCATTTATATGTACATACATACATATGTACATACATATGTACATATGATGCAAATATTATGAAGATTTGTACATAACAACATGAAGAAATGTAGGAAATGAAAGTTAATAAGTTATATTTTTGTTTTACCTGGCTTTTCATTTCAGATTTATAAATTGTGTTGAATTGCTTGAGTCTTCAAAAATGGCGTCCAACAAACTTTTCCAAGAGATTCAAGACAGAATTCACAATATCTACTTTTGAATGAAAAATATTAAACAACAAATTCATTTTTTTTTCAAAATTTTTGTGAAAACTTACACAGATTACTAGGATTTTTAAATTTGGAAACAAATAACTATGTTGACTTTATTGTCTTTCATTCAAATAGCCATTAGCCGATTAGAGAAACTTCCTTTTCCTGTTGTCTGGAATTGTATCCATTTAACTGTATTTGTCTTAGACTAAAAATACTAAATTATAAAGATGAGATGGGAAACCCACGCTGACATTTAGATTTGCCTACTAACTAGCTACGGAGGATTGAATGTGAGAATGTGTGCGTATACTCAAAACACGAAACACAAACCCGATTCTCGCATTTAGCCGTACGATCAATTTAAAAATGTCATGGGCGTGTTCAAAAAAAATGCAACCTTACTAACAGAATCTTAAGCGCTGACATGGTATTAAATTAAATTGAAAGATTTTGCAACACATTACAATAATTACAAAAATAAAACAAACTTGAAAATATTTTTTGTGGTGAAACAAAATTAAAAGCTTGCACTTAAAAAATACAAGCCATAGTAGCAGAGAAGGAATGTTTGTCAGATAAAGAGAAAATAACAAAATGCAAACGATATTATTTCTGCATTATAGGAAATTCGAAGAATGCAGAAGCCAAGATTATAGAGAAGACAAACATGTTCACCTTTATTATAGAATTTTCGCGTGCTTCAGTGTTGCCGCAATTTTTCAATTGTTAGAAAAGCTTTAAGTTTCTTTTTAGTTTTTAAGTTTTGTTGCTTTGTTATTGTTTTTACGTTCTGCTAATTTAAATTTTCTTCTTATTGTGAGGCTTACGCAACTAATTTCAATATTTTTGAGGCAACACTGCGCTATACAAGAGTTTTAATATTTTATAGAAAGTTTTCACTGGTGCATAATTTTTTAAAAGACATATTTTTCGAGCGATAAATGCATCGATTGACAAGTGGATTCGTGGTGATTTCTTGGAATTTGAATATGGGGGTAAATTCACAAACGTCAAATTTGTTGGTAGTGCTTAGGCATGACTGCTTTTTGCGATTGACTAAAAGTCTTACGTTTAAAAACAACTTTTGCTTTATGATTATGATGGATGTAATACTAATAAAAACTCTCATTGTAATTAAAATCTGGAGCCACACATTTTATCTCCTCTAAAACTTTTCTCCACAATACTGACTTTGATTTTCTGCCGGCAATAAATTCAACTTCATATTTTAATCTGGTTTCTATTAATAGTTTAATTTGTGTTCTGGTAAAATATTCCCTGAAATTCATCAAATTAATTAATTTATAAACAATTTAGAATTTGACTAAATACTTTTCATTTTCTTTTTCCGCCATTTTTGCTCCAAATCGCGTCGCCATCAACAACTTATCAAGAAAAATCTTGATGCTTTTTTTGTTTATATTTGCGCATCAGTTTATCGAACTTTGCAATAATGAACAATTGACATTTTAAGTGATGCCAATTATTCGCGTTTATGAACGTGCTATAGGGATGATCGCAAATCATCTCTGCAGTGATGCGTTTGTGAATTTACACTGGTAGAAATTTCAAAATTGACATTTGATTTTCCTTTCGGCCTATTCTTCGGATTATGAAATCGATGGGTTTCTGTTGTTCGCTATAATATATAATAGTTTAATTGATAAAAATATTATTTCCATTGTTTACTTAATTGTCAAAATATGAGTTTATAAAAAAAAAACAATTTGTTCTTGTATAACTTTTTTAATTTCGTGGTAAAATATTAATCGCATATATGAAAGCGTGTATTTATTTTACAATGCTGTAATCAAGAATTTTCATTCAACGGTATTTTTCGATGATTACACTTTTAAATTTTATTAAAAATGCAAATTAAAAGCGATTACTTATTTCCGAAAATTTCCTGTAAAGCATCTTGCACATGAGCTACGAACTACGAACTGCGAACTGTGGATGTTCACATATTTTGACTTTTCTTTCACATGAGCTCTATTCCTATTCGCAGACAGCGACGAATTGTCAATTTATAATTACCCTTTTCTCCATATTTTCCTCAGCCATGATCTTTCACACAAAAACAAAACAAGAGTGATATAATTTTGAGGTTAAGTTGAGGGCGAACAATTTATTCGTTGCAGTGTGGATGTTATGTGGAACGCGAATAGAGTTTGACAGTTCGTAGCAACCACACCAAATTGTTTTTACAAAATATTCTTGTGTTAGAGAACAAAATGCAAATCTTATTATCCTAACATTAGTGTCAATATGTTTATTATAATTTAAATGTGTTTTTGTTTGGAATTAAATTTTTGAAATGTGTAAAATTACGTTTGTTGGTCCATTCGTTCATTCGTTGTTCGCTCTCATGTGCAAGGCCCTTAAGTTCGGTTTACTTTCAAGATGTGGGGGATTAAATGTCATCACAATTAGAAGAATTAAAATTGAGTGCTTTTAATAATTTGATGGATGTGTTCAAGAACAGAACGTAGAATCCAGATCATTAACTTATTTTTTAGCAATAATTTAACTTTTGTTTCAAAGAATTAAAGAAAGCTATATTTTGACAGTTTGTTAAAATTGATTACCGAACGACTTTTTTCCTGCAACATTCATGCCGTGAAATGAGTTGCGAATGGATTCAGAGGGCTTTTGACATTTGTGAAAATTGACATTTGATTTCCCCACAACTTTTTCTAAATTGATTCTGGAATCGATGTTATTCTTCTTAAGTTTTGATTTATATGATTATTTAACTTTTTTATTTCTTGTTTAAATATGAAAAGTATTTAGAAAAGCTTCTATATATTTTTGAATTATGTCAAACAAGAATTTTGGTGACAGTTTATTTGAGTATAAAAAAGCCCTTGTCTTAATGCTTTTAAAAATCTTCTTCAAATAAAAAAACAATTAAAATAAAAAAAACTAACCTCTACAAGAGAGTAATGAGACGATCTTAAATAATTATAATAAAGTTATATAAAAACAAACATAATTTAAATAATTGGTCAAATCGTTATTAATTCAATAAAGTTTATCAATAACGAGAATATAAGTAAATGCAAATAATTTTGCCCAACCCTTAATTTTATTGTTGATAGTTTTATATTTTATTCTTGATAATTTTCTGGGTAAATCTATGCTTTTTTATTTCGAATCTCTAACATCCAACCGAAGTTGGCTTTTTTCAAACTGTTTATCAAATTCAAATAAAAAATCGAAGTATGATTTTAATTTAAAAATACAGACGGCATTAGGAGAATATTCTTTCATGTAAACAAAATGCTAGTACTCTTAAACCCCGTTGCACATTTGCTTCATTTTAACACACAGTGGTGATGCTGCCTCGCCAAAACAGAAATTCTTAAATCATAAAGAGCATGGAAAATAATGAAAGCACACTGGTTGGATAGAGAGAGAGAAAATCAAAAATGGTGACGTCTTCAAAAATTCAGATTATAGGAAATCGGATGACGATTTTATTATAGCATCTTTTTCTGCATCAGTGGTGCTACATGTTGCAAGTGAAGCAAAATCTTTACATTTCTTCTTTATTTTTAAAATGCGTTGCTATTTTACTTTTATTACTTGTTTTAATTGCAATATTTCTCTTACATAAGTGAGATACTTTTCCGAATTTTAATGCGTTTTTAATAGGTATATAAAGAATTCAAAGTATGTTTTAACTCGTAAGACTATAGAAAAACACTGTTTAACTAGTTATAGTAACCTTTTTTCTTTTAATGCAATGTTTTTTGGTTGTCCGAAAATATTTTTCAATTTTCTTATAGTTTTTTTAGCTTTTGTTAGTTTTTTTATTTATTTTATTACACTTTCTTTAAGGTTTGCGGCAGCACTGTACTGTAAAAAAGTTATAGTATTTTATAGGAATTAAAAAGAGTTGCCACTGGTCTCCTCCACTTTCAGCTTTTGACTTATATATCTGCCTCCCTTTATTTTTCTGTGTTGTGCACTTTTTTTAATGAAACGACATTATTGGTCATTTCAATAAAAAATAATCTATTGAAATACTTAAATGCATGTGCGGGGACGCAGTGATCTCCTAAAAACATGCAAACGTTTTTTTCCGCAAAAATGACGTAGGGTGTAGCAGAGTGAGCGCAGGTAACAGCACCCCTTCAATTTATTTGTGAGTACTGCAACAAGCAAATACGGTGATTCTACGTTAAAATGGCGCAAGTGTACATGTACACATGGAAAAAAAATATGGCTGCAAATGCATCCACAGAGAGTGACACTATGGTACGTATTGTGGAGTGGTGACTTCATTGGGCAGACAATGGCAATGACAATGTTACTGACAGATCTGAAGACATTGTATGATCTGACAACCGCCTGAACCTGAAAGCTTAAGGTCTTGGACAAATGGAATCGATAACGACTTAAAAATTGATGCACCTATTTATTTATATTGGTCAGCAATTATTTTATCATTGTCGCCACCTCAGATAGGTTCGATTTGCACTTAGCGTTAAATATTTATAAACTCGAGTTTGTATTTATTTCACAAGCTATTAGGTGAAGTTTGAGTATAGGAAAATTATAAGCTAAAAGGTTGCGTATAAGTTTAATTTCTTGCAATTCTGGTATTGGTAAAAGCTAGGTTTTATTTTCACAGATTTTTTTCTGCTCTACATTTGACACTTTACTTTTGAGGAATCTTTCCAAGTCGACCCATCTATGTAAGTTATTTGGTAGTTTAATAAAAAATTAAAATTAAAACAAAACCGAGCAGCGAAATTCTTCAAAAAGTTGAGACTAATTTTGTCAAAAAGGTTCCCCTAAATTCACGGACCCAAATCATGCCAAGATGCCAAGTTTTTGTATTAGTTCCTTTCAATTTCACACAACTCTTCTTTTCACTAATTTCTTTACTATAAAATCGTTTGATAAAAATGTCGTACCGTGATATCAAGAACATCCTAAAACGGAGTTTTTTGTTCGACGTTAAAAGTGTTTGGTTATTGAGTACATAATTCATGAATTATTATTGGCATTGAACAAAATTTGAGATGGGTTTTAGGCACGCAATTAAATTTTGAAGAACTAAATTTTTTTAAAGCGAAAAAGTTAAATAAAAATACAATTCTATCTACAATTACCAAAAGATGTTTTCTAAAGTTTTATTTTAGCTTTGAAGAAGAAGAGGATACTGATTTGCTCTTTAATTATTGATAAATAATTTAGCCTTTCTACTTGCACCACATTGCGCCCGATGTGTACGGCTATAAGGCTTTGCTTTGTTGGGCTGGCCGGGCTTAAAATACACCATAACGGGCGTGAGGAAAATAATGTATTTATTTTCATCTCTAGAAGAAAGCCACACGTGTGGTGAAATAGTACCATTTAATAATCCAAAATGATTAATCATGTGGGATGGTTTACTCATATATAAATTGTGAATGGGTGGTGTGGCAATGGCAGTGGCAGTGGCAATGGCAAATGTTCGTTTCCTTCTGTGTCCTGTGTATAATATCTATCCGTATATAGGTAGTTATACTTTGTTTCTTGCCCTCATCACCATAGTCCTCTTCGTCCTCACAAAGTCCCTCCTCATTCAAAAATTCATTTATTATTTAGTGAAATCCGTCCATTCACTGTTAATGGAGTGGAAAATTATATGTTGCCGCTAACGAATTTAATAAATTCGTTTGGATTTTTGGCGGTGGAAAAATTTCAGTAGCGGCAGATAGTTTGGCTAGACCACGCACGAGGATATTTATATCTGGTTTTATGAATTCGGGTGTGAATGTGGTTTGATTCGTTTTTTAGAACTTCATGATGCTCTCTCTCACTCTCACTTTCTCTCCCACCCTTTGCTATCTATTTCTATTTTGCTCATTTCGTGTTATTGTTGTGGTTTTATTTTTTGGTTTGGTTTTTGAAATAACTTGGTTTTGAACCCAAAAATATGTGGATGAAGTTAATAATTGGATTTGTTAAATACGCATGGATAAATTTGAACTTAGTGAGATATAGTAGGTAGGTATAGTTAATTTTTGCTATTTTGATTATTTCAATGAACAGGCAAAATATATGATGACACACAATATGGTAGTAAAAAGGTCTACTAGATTATTTACTTGTTTTGTGGCTTAATCCGATTTTCCACCTCATGCGAAATGAAAAATTAAAACGTTTTATATTCTTGTTCACAGTGTGTGTTTGATTCAATATGTGTCCGGCTTAAAGGGCAGAAGAAACATTCTAATGAGAAAAAAGCTTTAAAGAAGTGCGTTTATTATAAAGTGCCAAAATGAAAATTTCTGTGTTGATACAAAAGTTCAAACTAAAATCTTGTGCTTTTTAAACAACTTTATTTTATTATAAAAAAAAGTTAATGGTTATTATAATTCTTTAGCACATCTCGACCTGCTAAAAGCGTTTCAAAATAAAAAAAAGAACATGGGCTTACTAAATCAAATAGAAACACCAGTAAATTTGTTGCAAACATTCGAAAATGAATTCTTTTTGTTTCGATTTCAAAATACACAAAGTTCATTCGAATGAATAGCTTCATTCTATCGAATTAGCTATACGTTCGAATCTAAATATGAGCACGAATTACTTACTTCTGACAATGTTTGAAAATCGTGCAAATTTATTATTACCATACCCGTGCCCGTCTATCGATTTTTTGAAAACTTTATTAAAATATTAATACAAATATTTTGTGTGAGATAAACAAAATTTGAAGCAAATATTTCTCTTTGTTTTCATAATACTTGAGTCGAAAACCATTTCTTATCAAAATTTTGTTTGTTTTTGTAGGGCTCTTCATTTAAAAAAAAATGTTGATAATTGAATTTCTCTAAAATATTAAAATAATAAATCTAAAAACAATTATTTTTGCAAGATAAATTAGTTTTTAATTTTTGAAAAGATAATTAACAATTTTTAGTAATGTGTTCTTTTTAAGTTTTTGTTTTTTTTTTTGTAAAAAAAGCATTACCTACCTAAATTATTTTGGAGGTAAAATATCATTTTAGTTCGCAAAATATTAGAGGTAACACATATTTTGTTTCAGTTTTTTGGACTTATAAAAAATACATATACAGTAATCCCCGCTTAGTTGCACCTCGCTTAATTGAACATCCCGCTTAATTGATCGAAAAAATTGGCTTCGAAAATTTCCCGTATTAGTAGCAAAGCTTTTAAGACGGTTAATTGAACCCCGCTTAGTTGAATTACTCACTTAATTGATCTTAAAAATATGCAGCAGAAAAACTAAATACATGGACATTTTTCGGATAATTGGAGGAACAAAAAAATGATAGTGATTGGAAAAACCAAAGCGCCAAGGTGTTTTAAAAATAAGGTTTTTCCTTTGCAATATTTCTCCAACAAAAAGATATGGATGACCCAACATTTATGGGCCCAAATTGGTGAGGATATATTTGACGAAGAAATGATAATGCAGAACAGACAAATAATTCTTTTTGTCAACTCGTGCAATTATACGGGTTCCGCTTAATTTAACAGATAAGTCAATTAAGCGGGGTTTCGCTAATTGAACCACTCGGATAATTGACCGACAAATCTGACAAAATGGTCAGTGTAATTAAGCGGGGAATACTGTAATATAAAATTTAACTGGTTTGTGAGATTGGTTTGTGGGATATTTGGGGTCAACCAAAATTATAATTTTTTTAAATTTTGCTGTAGTAAAAAAAAACAGCCACTCAATTTTTTGAAAGTCCTTGCGTCTTTTGATGTTATTATCTGTAAGACAAAATTTATTTGAAATCGATACAGGTTCTTGAGATATGGACGACGAAAAATGGTATCCCGAACTTATGGACGTACGAACGTACGCACAAACGTTCACACATACATTTTTCTTTGATCTAGAGTCTAGGGACCTAGAAAAGTCGAGAAATGTCAAAATGGTCAAGTCCACAAATCGGACCGATTACCATAACTTCCCATAAGAGTTCATAATAGTTCGATTCCAGTGACGTAACGAAACAATTCATTTATTGAAGCAAACTTTTGGCGAGTGTATTATATGGAGTCTTGTGCCTGTGGCGTGGCCTTCAAGATTGTGCATTTTAGCACCGCTGTACTATTTAGTGGATGGTTATGTGAAACCGCTTGTTTACGCAGATAAGCCCGGCACATAATTGCTGACATAAAACCCGTTTGCTCTAAAAAGTGGTGGAAAATTGGGCCCCTCGGTCGCAACTTCCACTTGCCCGAAATTATTTTAACACCTAATGGCAAACCCTTATCTTTATAATAAAGTTTAATTCTTGGCTATAACATTAAGTTATATTCGTTTTATTTCTTCGTGAAAAACAACGCTTCTAAAAAAAAAACACTTTTTACTTAAGGCTTTAATTTGCTAACAATGCCTCACATAAACTTTTTAAAGTTTGATTTAAATACCAACACTGAAAATATTCCAATGTTCTTTGAAGCAATTAAAAACACCCATAAAAGGATTCAACATGGGGAGTTGTTTGTAAGAAACGTCAGTCACCAAAAACTTCACAAATTGCTTCAACTCAATTACAGTTTAATGGGACTATTTAAAATGCACTTGAAAATAATGCGTTTCTCTCAAATAAATTAATTTCATTTCTTTTTTTTTAAGTCCAAAAAGAAGACAACAAAAAAGCGGACATTTTATCGCTAACGTCAATTTAAATAGTTCTCGAAAGTTTTTTGTTCTCTGTTTTCTGTTTTTTGCTTTTCTTTTATTTTTATTTTCATTCAAACGCCTCATTTCCCATTATCCTTCGTCACACTTAAACTAAATTCCAAACCAGAAGTGCAAATTAATTGAAATTCAATAAAAAAACAAAAAAAAAAACAGGAAGACAAAAACCATACCAACAAAAATAGTTGCAATCCATTTTAGGAAATAGTTTGAAAAATCACATACCGATTTATCGGATTAGACAGAAGCTATAGGATTTTATTTCCCACCACATCACATTGCCATTTTTACGTAACATTCGCTTGCATCAGTTGCATCACATTCCTCACATTGTCATTCGTTTAAGTTGTCAGAGTGAGAGTCCTTTATTCTATCTTCAAGTGGATATCCTTGTTGGTTAACCAACTGTCACGCGTATATAAGGAGCTTTGTGGCGCACTATTGGATTTAATTCGATAGCTGGCAATCAATAACAAACGAGCAAGGGATTTTGTTTGAAATGTTTGACACTTTTAGAAACGAAGACACAAGCAATTGTTTTTTTCCTACACACCTACATACATACCTCTGTAAGAATAAATTTCACCTAAAAGAAGGGTTTTATTCGCCCCAATTTCGATCACAATAGCGTGCGTGATGTTGAGTTCTGATTTTACATCAGTATATGGATTTTTCATGTACATACATTATGAACGCATACATTTACGATTACGGTGAATTATATTGAATGTAGATTTTTTGATTTTTTGAGTGGATTTAAGTGTCAAAAAGAGGGCTTATGGAAAGCACACTTTGGTGAAATTATAAACTCTAGTGCCTATACAGTGGATCAGGTGTCAAGGTTAGTTAAAATTGATTATAACATTGTTTCACTTGCACATTTAAATAATGCAATATGGGTTTTCATATTGCAATCGACAAATTCTAACAGAAATAATTCCAACTTAAAATCATTTTCATGTTTTTTACATTTAATTTTTTATTTGGGGGAATTTTTTTTAATTTTTTGTATTTGTCTTTTATTTTTGTGTCAATCAATCAGTGTTCTATTATTTCAAGGCAATTTATTGTTTTGCACAAAAACTATACTTTCCTACCCAATTTTTTAATACCAATCAACTTTTATTATTTGCCTACATTTGAAATAGGATCCAAGGACGACCCAAAATTTTACATAGGTACCTCCCGCTTCATGGGTATAATAAAACATTTTCACTTTGATACATTAACATCCGAAATATTCAGTCGTAAAAAGTTTCCCTTTACCAAAAAAAGCCTAGATATCGGAAACGTTGTATGTCTCTCTCTACATCCCTCAAAAATTGGGTTCAAAAGCAAAACCAAGCTTCCCGACGGAGCAGAAGATAACGGTATACGTTATGCTATACCGACAAAAGCTAGCAGTAAATATAAGAATACACTACTAAAGAAGAAGAACAAAATCAACAACATCTTTTCTTAGCAGTAGCAACAACAAAAAAATGTGGAAACACTAAAAAATGTCCTTGATCCGTAAATTGAATTTACATGATGAGCACCACACAACTTTCGCTATTCTTCTCCTTCCAAGTAACAAACAACAAAAAGAGAACAACATAAAATAAGAAACGATACTTACTAATGCCAAATCCAGATAGATACTTTACATCAACAAAAAAAAGAAAAAAGCAAACAAAATATAAATAGAAAAAGAAAAAGAAAAGCATCAGAAAGGATAACGTCTTCGTATGTCTTCTTCTTTTCTCAAGACTCGAGTGAAAAGGAACTCATTTTCGAATTTGTAGTGTGAATTCAATTTTGAACTTTTGCCAGCAAGATATTTCCGTTTATTTTCTTTTATCTTATTCTTCACTCTTTGAACTATATCTACAGTTTTTATTTTGTTCCCTTGCTTTGGTACTTTTGTACTAGTTTTCTATATGTTTAGTTCAATTTATGCCACCCCACCATTCTCTATTTTCTATTTTCTATTTTCCGATTTAATTGACGAGTCCTTCTTAGGGCAAGGGTGCAAGTTTTGGTTTTCCGTTTGGATTTCCCTTTTACATAAACTTGTGTGGTCTTACGACTCTACAACACAAGAAAAAGGAGGGTGAGTGAATGAGGTAGAAAGTAAGAGAGAGATAGAGAGAAAGAATTAATGAAAATTTTACGAAATTTAAGGAATTGGAAAAGTTCTAGGAAATAAACGAGCCAAATTGAGGACCGGAAAGGACTTGAACAATAAACTGCTGGCTTAACCTTTTCAAATTTTATTCTCTCCTCTCGTATGTAAGTTCAGTTAATGGGAGTTGTTTAGCAGTTTTGTTTTCTATTTTTCTCACTTTGCCAAAAAAACCTGGCCCAGTCAAGGACTTTCGGAGCTGTTTTAGTTTAAAGTGTGATTGCAAATTTGGGGCAACAAAAATTATAAGCGAGAACATCTAAAAACAAACAAACTTAACATCAATAATTCCATCTAAGAAAAATAAAGGTAGTATATCAAAATCATTGCAGCTGGTACCTAAATAGGGTCTTTTGTTAAAATATAGAGGGATTTCCTTTCTCGATAAGCCTTTGCCTTTGGAGAATTGGAGGAATCATTTCAATGTCATCAAATATATGATGACATTCTGCTTACCTAATTTGTTGAGCTGTCAAATTCAATTAAGAGCTAACGACTGTAATCAGTAATCACCCTTACTAAATTTAAACGAAACTTAATGAATCGCATCTGAATTGCAGTATGGTTTATTAACAGCGGTTCTGTGCATTAGCTCATTATCAATTATAAACTTGGGCTTAAGAACAACACGCTGACTATTGTTATGGAGTGACCAAGTTAAGTCTAACAAAGCTTATTTCATTTAAATATGGGTTAACGAAAAATCGAGTTTAAGATTAGTTTCAATTTCTGATATCAGTTTGGAATGAAATTAAGAAAATGTTTTGGATTGCTTTTTATTTGTTCCATGGCCATAAGGGGAGAGTTTGCACACTTACAAAGCGTTCCACATGGTTAGCCACACCAATTTTCTATTGATAAATTGTAGTTTTTCCTTTTGTTTTTTTTTTTCCATTAACTATCAAACAATGCATTTATTTGAAATGTTATTAAATTTTTTGAGCAAAAAAGCTAAATTTCAGAATCGTGAAAGACCTCTTTTTGCCCAATAGTGCAAAAAAAAAGCTCAAATAAAACGGAACAACGCACGGTTGGAATTCGAGCGTCTTCACATGTCATGGAATACGCAGGTTGCAAGGTTTCAAATTGTAGAAATGAGGTGTTCTCTGATGAGAAATAGTTGAACCTAGATGGATTTAATTTTATTTTCATGACATCCGCAAAGACGAATGTTTTTTAAAAAGAAATCTATCCGAGAAAGAAGGAGTAATGGTGTGGGGTCATTTTATGACAGGAATTTCTTATAAAGCTCTTTTGTAAACAGCTTTTCCTGCCATATTCAGTGGATCCTTTTTATATACAATTGTGAATCTTACAAGACAACGCGCACGTTTTAAAAGCATTGACCGCACTGTGCCATAAAATCAAGTTTTAGTACATAAGGGCTTAAAAAATGCTTCGCGAAGGTAGCAGAAGAAAATTAGACTTTTATTTGAAATAAATAATACTAAACTAAACCTTATATGTACCAGTTTCGAAAGCATAACATTGACAGTTTTAACTGGTGTCCAGCAAGGCATGTTCCAAATTGTTCGATAACTCGCCCTTACCCATTTAAAATGATAACTCATAACTTGCAAACTCATTTTTGAAAGAACTTTTTATTATTTTGTACATTGAACGCATCTGCTTTAGTATAAGTTTGGAGTTTGGACAACCAATATATTAGTAGCAGTAAGATCCATCGATACAAATTTTATTTATCATTTTTGAACATATTAGAACCTTATTTTAAACAAAAGATTCAAGTATTTTTCTCAAAAAGAAACAACGCTTTCGAAGTTAAATTTATTTCGTTAATCCATTCAAAACACTTTAATGGTGACATTTAATTATTACTGAACAGCTGACAAAATGACAACTCAATTCTTTAATTCTATTTCGTTTTCATGATGGCGTTCCAATTGTATACTGTTCCCATGGCAGTAATTTTTTACTGATGGAATCAACAGGAAAAAAAATAATTTTTGTTTGAGGCCCGGAATTCCATCAGGTTATTTATTACCTCTATTTAATGATGTAAATTTACTGATTGCTATAAACGCCCATCAGTAACACATTTCAGATCCTCCTGTTTCAATTGTTGCTGATGAATTTTACTGAAGATAAAACTGGTCTCTAAATTGCAAATATTTAAAAAATCAATAAGAATGTGTATTTGGGAGAATTATCTGTTCAGTCAAAATATGAACACACAATACTAGTTTAAGGTAAGGTTGCTCTGAAGCGACAAGCATCAATATACAATACATAACTTTCGGATGTTTAACTTACAACACGTTAAAATGTGATTGAAAATAGCTAATACACATGCAAAAATAATAATTTGCTCAGTTTTCGAAGGTCAACACTGAAAGCTTCTTAAATGAATTAATAAGAAAAAAGTATGAGTATGTCTGTAGCTTATTATTTGTACCATTGATTTTGAACTCTGATTTGATTATAGCTGAAGCCAGCAGACAAAATCTGACAAAAAATTCTTGTGTGAAGATTTAAAGCATATTTTGATCAAAAAAAGTTAAATAAATTTAAGAAAGAACACAAAAATACTACTTGTTTTTAATTCAATAACATAATTTCTTTTAAAATCTTGAACATACAGAAATAAATGTGAAAATATTGTGTTTCTGAAGGTTCAGACTTGGGGGGAAAAATATTGTGTGGAAATCGATACCTATAAACGCTAAACGTGACAGAACTGAACTCCTAGAGGGATCTTACGATAAAATTGTAGAAGTAGAACAGCTCTTCCGCATCTACGGAAGATTCTCTCCAAAAGAAAACTTCTACAGTCCTACGCTGGAAAATGGGGTGATTTTCGGAAATTTTCGGGGAGAACCGTTGAAAATTGAGAAAATAATTGACTATACAAAACGTGTTTACCATAATGTTTTCTCATAAGAATACTGACATTTAAAGGATTTATGCGCTCTCTCTCTACAAACATGATTCCGGAAGATAGAGCAGCTGATAAAACTGTTCAAAAACTAACATTTCCCGTATGGTGACCTAAGATTTTCTAGAATATTAATATCTAAAATGGTCGTATTTTAAATTTAGAGTAAATATTGTTTGGTTTTTTTATTTATTTTCTTTTTAACAACACTGATCTTGACAGCTCACGTACGTTTTGTGTTTTATCACACTTTCAAAAATCTTCAGTTTGGTTTATAATTTTATCTTTCTTCCACCTTAGGGTCAGTTTAATCGAACTACTGAGGCGGCTTTTCGGGCTATTGTGACTTAATTTCGCACCAAATTTACATTACTGGGGATTAAACCACCAACACTCTTACATACGTAGAATGTGAATTGACGACAATACCGCAGCTGTATAACCCAGTATTCATGATGGCCTTGAATTATCGATTCGTCTTCGACGCTGTTCGCAGCAATTGGGCCTCTGTTACTCACTTTTCTAAGTGAAACATTTTGCAGAATAATTTAAGAGTGTGAAGCCTTTCAAAATATAGCCGAATTTTCGGTGAATGGGCTTTTAAAAAGATGGGCGACAAAGTTAATTTTTAGTTGAATGGATACGTGAAGAAGTAAAACTGTCCTATTTGAAGTGAGAAACAGCCAACAGCATTGCAAGAGCTACCAAAATGTGTCCAGAAAAAATAGCTATTGGAATCATTGGACCGTATTTCTTCGAAGATGATCCTTATCCCAACGATTCTGTAAATAGTGGGCACTACTGTGTGATGATAACAAACTTTTTTTTTGGGCAAAATGGCTGAACTGGACTTGCATGACGTATGGTTTCAAATTGAAAAAAAAGAACTCATTTTGAGTAGATAGCCTTTTAAAATTCTACCATTCAGAGAGTATTAGAGATATGGTCTCTTAAGATTTTTCACATAAATCATACATACATTACCTGTTGCTTCCCAACATATTTTTGTTATTAACACCACATGTGTTTAATGTTTTATCTTAAAAATTATGTATTTATTGAGTTCAAACATTTTACAAATTTTATCTGCACATTTCACACCAATGATGAAGGCGGGAAAAACATTCGTTGCACTGAGATGCTGAGATGCCTTATAAGAAATTCAAACACAAGGTACTACTTAAGTTATTTCGATTTCTATGTATTCAATTAAAATAAAACAATTTAATCTAAATTTAAAATCACTAATAAAGAAGTGAAAAGAAACAAGCCGAAATATGTATCTATGTATAAAACACGAACTGTCAAATGTGCAGACTAGATTTGCAGACTGGAAAGCTAATTATATAATGATCTCTTTTCTTCTGATTAAATTTTGATTGTCATACTTTTCTTACTACTATGTTTAAATAGATTTAATATGTTTTAGTTGCACTTTGCAGAAAGAAGATAAATAGTTGTTCATATATGCTAAATTTAATATTATTCCAGTCTGCAAGAAATGTATCAAATGTCAATAAGGTGATTTTCATATAACTTTCAATAGCAAAGTGTAAAGTTTTCTTAAACTTGTAATGTTTTTTTTCTTCCTTGCGATTTAAAATAAAGAAGTTATTTCAATTATAACGTGAAACAAAATTACGCGTTTTATTATAACTTGAAATAAAATATTATTATTTCGTATCTATTCGTACACTATC
Organism: Eupeodes luniger; assembly: GCA_951509635.1. NCBI lineage: Eukaryota > Metazoa > Arthropoda > Insecta > Diptera > Syrphidae > Eupeodes > Eupeodes luniger. Next base: position 94,545,369 of record OX608073.1, on the reverse strand, counting down.
CAAAAAAGAATTTTTGATTTAAAAAGTTTTATATAAGTATATCAATTTTTGGAAATAATCAACTTTCAAAACTCCCCGAACTTTAAATGTGCGCCAAAAACTGCAATGGAGTAAAAACTTTCTTCAAATGACCTAAACGACAAAACCGCCTAACCCCTTGGATCCGCCATTATGCACACAAATGTCTTTAATTCATCCAATGTACATATTTTAACATGTTCTACACCAATCTTTTGAAGGAATCTATGTCAGTGGGTTATATGAATAAAACAATAAAAATCCCGCCCCAAATTTCATGTCACTTCCTGACCATCAATGAACCCTAATTTAACACACAAAAAAATTAAGTTAATACAAATATGTATATATGTATTTTCATTTGTATAAAAAGGGTTGTCATTTACATTGTCATCCATTTTCACTAAAATTATCAACGTAAAGCCTTCGTAATTAACTTCCACCAACACATACCGACCGCAATCATATCATTAGTCCTTGTCTGCTTTGGAAAATCATCAAGTTCCCCTTCCTTGACCTCCCACGCTCTTACTACGACGCGACATGGTGCCAGGTGGAGGTGCTTATATTTTCAAAAAGAAAAAAAGGATAATCGTCGTCGGTCATTGTTAGTAAATTAAAAAAGACTCTATAGGTCGAATAAGGGTGACTTTCGACCTCCAAAAATTACCATCACATCATGATTACTTTATTATTATTTGACTCGTTAGATATAGCAAACCATAACTCCTATCGTGTTTCATGATAATCCACTTCAAGGCTCTTTTGTCTCCAGAAGCCACATAATACACTTTTTTCATGTTGTGTGGAACAGACACCTTCTCAAAATAAATTATCCTTAAAACACCACTGAACTCGCACTGCCATACCATATCGTATGTATTTTTTAATCAAACTCCTTGAAAAATCACTGTTTAGACGCATTAGTATAAATATGAAATGTGAAGTGAATATATGGTTTGAATATAAAATGTGACCCTCGAATTTTGAATCAACACATCATCGTCGTGACGCTTAAAAATCAAACACTCTCGCCCTCATATCAGCCTTCCCACCTCTTCCCGAACTGTGAACTAGCTTTATGGTGTGTGTCATCATAGTGACATTCCTATGTCAACCTTTAACCTCTCTTGATATGTATGTGTGGGTTTCTGTTGATTTTTCTACATGCATATTGCATATATAAATATGTATGTATATTATGGTAGGTATAATAAAAAAAAGTGAGGTTTCCATATGTTGCCTATGAATAATTCGGTTTTAACTACATGAAAATGTCCTTGCAAATGGGAATTTTATTTTCATACTCGTATATACCTATCCTGGGTCAGTACAGTATTTTTGAACATGAACGTCATATAGAAAAAGTAAACCACACATCAAAATCTACAACAGTTTTTGGGGTATGAGTGTAGTTCACGTGCATTGCACACGTACTTATTTTTTAAAAATCGTCAAAGGAAACATCGAAAAATAAAATTTCGGATTAAAATCAAAGCGAAGCTTTGAAAACTAATTATAAAAACCATCATTATTACTGCAGCCAGTATAATTTTTTATTTCTAAAAACCGTGTCAATAAATAAGGAACTTTTATACATACATATTTTACATTTTGAATTTTTATTTTTATATTCCCTGTAGTTTATACATCCTATTTTTTAAAAGTTAGATGAAGATATATGTATGTGCATGGCACGTGTACACATGTAAGTCTAGCATTAGTGTCAAATATTGGAATATTGAATAATTTTAAATTGGAAGTTGGAAAAAAGGTCATCCGTAACGTTGATTCAGAAAGTTCTACCTTAAATTATATCGTGTATTAAATTTTATCTCATTATAAAGTTTAGTTGTGGAAAACAATGTCATTCAAATGGGGAAGATTTTGTAGCGTGCGATGTAGAATCTACTGTTTTTGAACTTTCGGGTGGTATCTCGATCACAATTTAAGTAATCTTGGTTTTCTAATGCGTCTAGAGTTCCCCGTCTTGTAGGAACCACATATCGTCCAAGTCATGATCAAAGACACTCTATATAAAGACCGGAAACCAATCTATCATTCTGGTTTGCCTACAAGCTGAAACGTCTACCACTATTCTAATATCAATTCCCCACTGCTAAAGTCAATTCGCCACGAATTGATGAGAAAATACGAAGAATGAATTGTATAGTGCTTACCTGACCTTAAATCGACAATTTTGTTGCAACATTGGTTGATAGGGAAAAATGTATTAAATCTAATGCAGAATATTTTGATAATTACAAAAAAGTGAATAAGTTTTAACAATTTGACTATAATTTAAGTTTTTCAAACTAAAAAAAAAAAACATAAAAGTTTGACATCACCTTAATTAAGAAAAAATCCCATATAACAGCAAATCTAAAATTCTCACCACAGCAATTTATTTAAAAAAAAAAACAACAACATCTGTCAAAACAAGTAAATACACCGCATCGAATTGTTGTTGGATTTCCATTATTCATGGACCTAATGTCAAAATTACAAATACAACAATGTAAAAAATTGGGTGTTGAAGGGTGAAACGTACGAAAGATTCCGGTCTTTATATGGAGTGCCTTTGGTCATGATATTCACTCGTCCGTCAAAAAGGAGGTGTACGACACGTTCAATTGCTGCGAAAGTGCGAACGCCATGCAGCGGTGCGTCTGGGAAATTGATAAATTTAGACCATTAGCAACACTTGCAGAAGTAATATTTTTTACTACGTATGTATTACGATGATGCGCGGGCAGTACGATATTAGCCATGTTTTTTTGAGTTTAAATATAGTACAGTGAGAAATTGCCAAAAAACGATCCGCAGAAGACCGGATATATACCTATTTTAAAATTGATTCAATTCAACATTTGTCAGAATAATTTAAAACAAAATTATAATTTTTTTTGCGAAATTTAGACCAAAACTAATTTTTACTCAGTAAAATGGACGATTTTAAAGAGGTTATGTAAAGAAAATTTCAGGAACAATTTATAGCTTTGTAACGGGTTATCTATTTTGCGGTTTCAAAAGTATAGGACTGGAATTCGACATCTGTCGAACTAAGTTGTTAAACCAATTTTTTTAGTTGAATGTGTGACTTTAGTAAAACATTTGGCAAAATTGTGAAGAAATTTGAAGAGATTGGATTGGTTATAGATATTTTAAGACCTGTGCATCATTGTTTCGCTCGTACCACTTAAAATATCGCTAAAGTGAAAAAATTCCTCTTTGTTCTCAGGAATTAGGACTGTCTTACGGCACATCATGACGCAACAACTGAAGCCAGCTGACAATTCCCAACGTCGTAGATACGCCGAGTGGGTGCTAAAACAACATGTGGTGGACGGCGATTTTTCGAACAAAATTTTCTTCAGCGACGAAGCACATTTCTCTCTCGGTGGCTTTATTGGAAGAGACCTTTCTTTGCCGCGTAATTTCTCGTCGTGGCGATATCAAATGGCCACCAAGATCATGCGATTTGACACCGCTTGACTTTTTTTTTTGGGGGGCTACGCGAAAGACCGTGTTTATGCAGATAAACCCTTAATTCTTGAGCACTTAAAAACCAACATTCGTTAAATTATGGCTCTAGCACTTGAAAACCAACATTCGTCAAGTTATGACCGAGATACCGCCCAGTATGTGTTAAGAAGTGGTCGAAAATTACCTCAAAAGAATCGATGCTTGCAACAATTCGCGTGGTGGTCCTTTAAATGATGCAGTGTTTCACACATAATGTCAATGTTCAAACATAATAAAATATATATAACATAATAAAATATTATAATAAAAAAGAAATGTCGTGGAAAAATAATATTTTATATGTGTTTTATTTACGTTTACTTTTGAAATCGCAAAATGGATAACCCTGTATTTGTTAATCTCGACTACGGATGGCTTTTCTAAAAAAATACTATTTTAAGTGTCACTATATCATTCACTTATTTCTTCACGTTTTTACCAATTGATTTGGTATGCGGACTTAATTGGCTATGACGACCATAATCATCCATAATTCTTCTACGTTTGAATCTACTCTTTTTTAGAAAGTTTTAAAAATTTAAACGCGTTGTACGGTTGCTAAGCGGTCTATTGTCTTAAATGGTAAACCTCCACTAATATTATGTCTCACTTTAAATTAAACCTGAGCTTGAAAACGAAATGAATGACCCTACATAATCAAATCTTTCATTTTGTCTCTAAAATACCTGCTAAAAATCTACAAAAATCCATTTCCTTTTTAGAAAGAATTCCGAGCTATTTGGTGCTGCTACACATGAACCAACATGTTGCACAAGAAGTGTAGTTCATAAATTTGATTATCATGATCAAAATATTTAAACTGCAATACAAATATTATGAAAGGTAAAAATATTAGGTACATTGTTACAAGACATCATTTTAAAGGGTAATACTTTAGGAATCTCTTATATGGATGCCAAGCCGTTGATGTCTGGAAACCAATGACAATTTTTCGTAAATGGTTTTAAGAAAATTTGAATTTTTGTTCTAGACTCTAGAGGATATCATATTCAAAAACAATTTCCTTGTAAAGGAATTTTGAAATTAAGCTGAAACTTTTGTTCTTCAAAGTTATAAAAAGCTCATTCAAATATCAACTTCAACAATCAATAATTTTCTTTCCCATAAAATTATATCGTGTGTGGTTCATGCAGTTGCTAAGAGAGTAGCTTTTTTTCAAAGTAATTCTCTGAACGTTGCCATTTCAAACTTGACACAGTAAAGACACTAACCATTTATAGTACTGTGAAAAAAGTTTGTATTTGTAGGTAAAATAATTATGGTAAACTACTTCAAGTATTGCATTTGTTGATAATAGTGCTGATTTTACATTACACCTATTACTGAACATTGTGAAATTAATAGAATAAAGAGGCTTGAATCAATGCGACGCATGCTAAAAACTTCCCATTAGTGTCCTTAAAATTCGGAAATGATATTTTTATTAATAAGTCAAACTATGTCCTTTTAAGAGCTTTGGAAATTATACAATCAAAAGTTTTTTTGTTTCTGAGAACTGTTAGTTTTATTTTTATTGAAATTTTAACAACAGTTACCAAAAAAGTTAAATATAGCAATAAAGTCACACTAAATCTTACCAATTTTATTCATAAGAATACAGATTGACATATTTGTTCAGTTTTTTAATCATACAAAAACTTTTCTCTCAACGTGCAAACTTTTATAAGTATGGATAAGGCCCAATTCAGACAAAGCTTAATTTTGATGAAGAACCTTCTTTTAACGTTTTTAACACTTCCTTAAAACACCTCTTATTTTGAACCAGAACAAGAAATGTTGGGGGTGAAGTGGTGAAGCAATAAAATAGACTTTTTTTTGGGAATGGTATACTTTTTTATTTAAATGATTGGTTAACATGTATCTCCAATTGATTTTTACGAAAAACGTAATGCTGCATATAAAAATTATGTTTGTGAGATAGAGATAAAAGAACAAAATGCAGAAAATATTCATTTCTACATTATAGATAATTCGAGGAATTCAGAAGTCAATAGTATAGTGTAGACGAACAAGTTAATTCTTATTATAACATCTTTTTAAAAGTGTAACAAAAGTTTACAATACTTCTTTATTTTTCAGTTTTGTTACCATGTTACATTTTTACGTTTTGTTACACTACTTTTCAAGAGATTCATTTAAATTTCCTTTTAATTATTGGGTGCATGCAACTAATTGCAATATTTTTCTTACATTAGTGGGATAGTGTTTTTACTATATAAAAAATTATAAGTACCTCTTAACTATCATTGTCTGTGTATGGAGCAACACCATCACCATTTTTCTTTTAAAGCAAAATATGTTGGTTGTCGAATAAAAACCTAAGATTTTATTTATATTTTTTTTACCTTTTGTTAGGTTTTTTGATTCATTGCATAACACTTTCATAAAGGATCAATACTTTACTGTCAAAATGTTATAGTATTTTAAAGGAAGTGAAAAAGAATTACCAATAGTACATATGTATATCTGCCTGCCTCTACTTCCTGCATTAAGCAGATGCAGTACCATGTAAATCCACTTTTATCAAAAAAAAAAGAGGTATTAAAGATACCACACAAAAAGTTCAAGTCTAAGAACTAATTGACGTAAAGAAAATGCCCTGTGTCCTTCTTGAAAACTCTCAAAATCAGACACCTCTTACAACAAGGGAAAATTACTCAGTAAAGTACCTTTGGTGTAACAAAGTAATGCATAATCTCATATGTGTTAATTTATAATCAATAATAGTAATTAAATAACGTATTAAGGAAGGCATCATTTCAGCTATAAGTATGTTACATATCTGGGTACTTTTGTATATACAGTACAAGATCTGTTAACACCTCTCACAGACCGACAATCCTCTTAAGCGGACAATTTCTTACTTTTCTCAATACTAAGCCGAACTTAAGTTATCTCAGTACGCTTTCAGATAGTTTCAGTTAAAAACTCATAACTTGTAGGTCATATTGGGTCCGCCATCTAACTTTTTTTTCAACTAGGGCTTATTTCGTGAGTGGTAACACATAGCTCATGTCTGATTTGACATGAGCTAAACGAATATGGTTGTGTATACGCTTGAACAACGCTGGGAAATATTGCCTGCGATCGACTTAGAGAAGATACCGATTTTGCCAATAAAATCATCTTTTCATACGAAGCTCATTTTGATCTTGGCGGGTATGTAAACAAGCAAAATTGTCGCATTTGGGGCACAGAAAACCCGCACGCATACATTGAAAAGCTGATACACCCAAAACGGTGCGGATTTTGGTCCAGAGGCATAATTGGGCCATTTTTCGAAAATGAGCAAGGAGTGACCACAGTCAATGGCGATCGTTATCGGGCCATATTGAACGAATTTTTGTTCACAAAAAATAAAAAGGGAGGATATTGGAAACATTTGGTTTCAACAGGATGGCGCTACGTGCCACACAGCCGAAGCTACACTTGATGTTTTGCGCCCTGTTTAAAAAAAAAGTTATTTGGTAAACCCTATATTAATTTGAGTGATTTTATTGAAAGGGTCCCTGCTCTGAGATTTGAAATACCTAATAAAGAACAAAGTTGGGCTGTAAATCTAAACACAAAAAATATTGCCTGATTTTTCTTTAAACGGGGAAAGTACGATAACTCAGGCGACAAAGTTTAATGACGGATTTGTATAGAACAGTTAAAAACAAGCATTTTTTACTATGGGAAGAGGAGGTCTATCTCCCCCCGTTTAGGCGGTAGGGGCAATTTAAAAAAATATGTACGTTAAATGGAAAAAAAATAATTAAAAAATATTTAATACTTACAACTAAGTTTTATACATTTTTTTAAAGCCAACTTTTGTTTATTAGCTTGTTTTTAAATCAAGTCAAAACTATGCATAGTTTTTGAAAAAAATTGTTTTAAACTCAAAATGTGTGCAAAAAAAAATTTAAAAAAAAGATTTAAAGTGTATTTTTTCAAAACTTTCAGATTATCTACTATTTTTTTTAAGAACTTATTGCTCAAAAAAGGTTTTGATCAAAAACTGAAAACTAGATGATTTTATGTCTTCTAGTTCTTGAGAAAATTGAAAATTACCAAAAAAAATATTTTAATTAAATTACTTTTTCCTTGCTTGAGTATTAACGTAGGCTTATTTTGATAGTAATAATCGAATATGGACTAAGATATAGCTAGGGTAAATTAATTTTTCTTAAATCCAGCTTATTTAAATGCAAAAGAAACTTTGCATGCACAACATCTTGCACCCACCTCACCTTGCACCCTCCCCACCTTGCACCCACTCCACCTTGCACCATCCCCAAATCCTATAGTGTTCCGAAGCAGGGGGTTGCGGGGGCAGCATGCCCCCCCTTATAGATCCCACTGTTGCATACACCCAAACTCGCACACACCTTACTGTTGCATACACCCAAACTCGCACCTACCATTATTACTATCAAAATAAGATCACTCAAGCAAAAAAAAAGAATTAAATTAAAATAGTAGTTGTGGTTATTTTCAATTTTCTCAAAAATTAAAAGACATATAATCATCTAGTTTTCAGTTATTGATCAAAAACTTTTTTGAGCAATAAGTTCTTAAAAAAATAGTAGATAATCTGAAAGTTTTGAAAAAATACACTTTAAATCTTTTTTTTAAATAAGAGCAATAAATTCTGAAATAAAAACAATGGTTGATAATCTTGAAGTATTGGAAAATTACACTTTAAACCTTTTTTTAAATTTTTTTACTCAAATTTTGAGTTTAAAATTAAATTTTTCAAAAACTAGCATAGTTTTGACTTTATTTAAAAATTGGCTAATAGAACAGAATGTTGGCTTTAAAAAAATGTATAAAACCTAATTGTAAGTATGACCGTTATCTTTTAATTATTTTTTTCCATTTTAAATACTATTTTTTTTTTAATTGCCCCTCCCGCCTGAACCGGGGGATATAGACCCTCCTGCGATAATAAAAAAATGCTTGTTTTTAACTGTTCTTAAAAAATCAGTTATAATATTTTGTCGCCTCAGTTATCGTACTCTTGCAGTTTAAATAACCAACATTTTGTTATATTTTGTTAAAAAGTCAATATATGTACATACATATATCTATTTACCTATTAAAAATTGTCTTTTCCTTCAAACGAACAACAGTACAAAAAGAGAGCTTTTACTGTACTTCTATACCTACCTACATAGTTTTTTTCCAGCAACACATATAAAACATTGGAAATACCAAGTTAAATAAAATATATTTATAAAATTTCTTTAAAAGCAAAGAGCACTTTTTAATAAAATCACAAATTACAATTATTATTACTTAAAGGACAAAGGAAACACTTCTTACAAAATATATTAAAGGGAATATTTAAAGAGCACCACACAATTTACTCTTTGTTTTTCATTTTCATTCAAATTTCAAATTAATTAAACCAAAACAAAACCCTTCTCTTAAATTTTTCAAAGAGATCATTCTCTTAAATAATATTATACACCAACACAAACTAAACTTAAATCAAACAAAATAAACCAAACCAGCCTAACAATTATATATCCTTCTCATTCTCTCATTTAAAATTTGATGTACGTTTTTTTTCATTTCTTGTTTTTCTCATTTTATATTTCCCGTTCTTTTACGTTTACTTTACTACTACTACTAAACTAACTACTCTTACTCTACTGTCTACTCTTACTCTTACTCTTCTCGTACTCGTCTCGTACTCAACTCATTTACTCAATTCCTTTTTCTTTTCAGTTAATTCGAAACGTTCGCCGTGGATAGTTTATTTCGTTCGCTCTGTTGTCGAGATATCATTTTGAATTCCAATAAATTAAAACACAAAAGAAGAAATCAAAACAGAATTGAAAAAAAAGAAGACAAATCTTCAAAAAAGAAGCAAGGTGATTGTACCTGAGAAAAAATTGAAATGTATAAATTCAATTGAAATGAATGTGTATTGAAGTTTAAAGAGAAAAAAGAAATAAATACTAAATTAAAGTAAAATAAAATAAAACAAAACAAGCGAAACAAGTCGTGTAGCTGTAGGGTTCAAAGGTTAATAAAGAAGAAGCGCGTGTTGTTTTTTTTCAATTCTTCAATTTCTCTGCGAGAAAATAAGAACATTTTGTGAATAAACAAAAAATCTATTACGCAGTTAAAGAAGAAAATTGTGTGAAAACAAAAAACTTAAATATTATTTTATGATGTGATGCGATTTAAATATCCCCCCGCGCCCGATTTAATTTCAATAGAGATCTTTCTATTTTATAGAAGCATAAGAAAGGGTAGCTAGCTAGTAGCTCTGCTGCTCTAGCTTTCGCCGTGTGTCGTTTTTACGACTTCGCCATAGCCTATAGAGAAAAGGTTGTGGCGCCCCCTTCGCCGTGCCCATAACATAAACCTATACCTCTACTACCCCTGCCGCCTGCACAGTACAGCCCAGAGCCAGACCAGAGCCTGCGGAGTGCGAGTGTGGATTCTCTCGTTCTATCACCGAAAACCGAAAACGGAAAACGAAACGAAAACCACTACACTAGCGACCCCTATCATTAATAAATGGCGCGCGTTCTTGTGCTGCATTGAAGCAAAGTGCGAACGTGTGTGACTAGTTTGTTGTTTTGTATTTATGTGTTGTTTTTGTCTGCTTCTGATTCTGCTGCTCTGGCCAACCGCCCTCGCTTTTCTTTTTCCTTTTTGTATTTCTTCTGTCAGATAACGAACGTAACGGAAGTTTTTGTTTTTTCTTAACAGAAAAGTGACAGTTGTATTTTCCTGCCTCCTCTTTCGCTTCGCCACATAAAACCGCGTTCCGCGTGGATAAGGAAAAAAAGTTAAAAACTACAAAAGTGCGTAGAAAGGAAAAAAAAAAACTTAATTCGCCGTTCTCTATTCAGCTTTGAGCTTTGTGCGTTACTTGTCGCTCAGCTTTGTGTAAAGTGTATCGGATCGGCCTTAATTTTTGTTTTGCTTTCGTGTGTGGAACCACACACTACACAGTCCACACAGATACGAAATACGATGCTGTGTGTTTTTCTTGTTGTTCTTGTTTTTGGTATTTTTGCGTGAAAGCATAAATCAAGAAATAAACAGTTAAATAAAAATAAATAAATAAAAATTCATTACTGTCGCTCTTCGTCTTCAACCTTGCGAACAGAGTACCAGAACAAAAGAACACAAAAAGGATAGCTGAGAAATAAATTTAAAAAACAGGTAGGTACGTTTTTTTTCTTAAATTTTAGATTTTGTTTTATTTTCTATTTAGGTTCTTCCTTCGTCCAGCTAGACGAACCGAACATCGAACAAACTCTTGATTAATATGTATGTGTGGTGTGTTGTGTTGTATGAACCACTAAGTAGTTACAGTGGGAAGAAGGAAATTCAAATTTAGGACAAAACTAACGGCAGAGTTACCAGAGATCAGGGATCTTACTCTCAAAAAGCAATAAAGTCCAAGGGGCGACTTTCCATTACCGCAGCACGAATTTCCTTCTGATTTTTTTTTTTACAATTAGTTAGGGGTCTCAATAGAAAATGTTTTAAATATTAAGGAGAGGAAACACCTTTAAGTCATAGAAAAAAAATATTTTCTCTTTCGGACTTAACCCTACTTTTTTTATATTTCATTTTTTGAGCCTAAAACAAGTTTTTTTGAATTGATAGCACGGCGTACTAACAGCTAGGTATGTAAGGGGGGCATGCTACCCCCTGCAACCCCCCTGCTTGGATCACTATAGGATTTGGGGTGGGTGCGAGTTTGAGTATATGTAAAGTACTTTTTGTGTTTGAGCACTAAAATCAAATTAATCCCCAAAAAAAAAAACAACTATGGCAACACTGAACAAAAAACAGGGAAGAAATGTCAAAATCAACCATTTTTGCGTGTTTTGTATGTGAAAAATGAACTTTGAAAATTTATTAAAATAGAAATAAATCTTTCCTTGCTCTAAAATTGCTATAATTACATATTATTTATTTGCACATATCTATCAAATAAAAAAAATTGCGTGCCCAAATTCGTTCTGCGGTAATGGAAAGTTGAGCCACTAAAATGAAATTCAAATCCAAAGAAAAAAAAATTAGTTTAGTTTTTTTGACTCACTGTACACGAATACGTTAAAATTATATATAATGGATAGTACTCCGTAAAAGTAGAGAGCTATGAACAGCAGCCCACCTGCTTGGACAACTGTAGAACTTCGGATAGGCGAGGGGTAGGGTTGGTATATGCAAGGTTTTCTTTACTCTATTTATAAAGCCTTTAGCTCTCATTTCCTCCCAAACTTTCAACAACTTCATAAAAATATCTAAAAAATTTAATTAAATCCCAAAAAAATCATAAATGGCATCACTCAAACCAAAAAAAATGGAAGAAATTTCAAAATTAACCATTTCTGGGTGTGTTTTATCACTAAAAGTTGAGACTTGAAAATTACTTCAAAGTATCGATAAATGCTTCCTAGCTCCAAAAGTATGATAAATATGTATTATTTATTTGTGTTTTTATAGGTAGTTACGACAAAGTTGCAGGGAAATAATTCCCCGGAAAACTCGCAAGTCGCTAGAAAACCGAACATGGTATTGTTTTTGAAAAAACGGTACAACATAGGATTTGGGAACAATTTTATTTCACAACTTTGAATACAAAACTTTTAAACTTTTGCACAGGTACACTTAACCATGCATCTAACACAAAATCCTATAGTGTGTCCAAGCAGGGATAATTCTTACATCACTGTTTACACGTTGTTATGGATAGCCTTTGCGCCTTTAAATTGTTTCTGAATAGTAGTTTCCTTTTCGCATGGGAACTAAGGCCACTTAACCCTGCTACTACTGGTGGGGATTTTTTGTCTCTTTTAGAACTAACAGTTAAATAGTTGCCACTAAAGTTAGTTAACTAAAGGGGATTTCGTTGTTTCAAAGTGGTAACTAAGTCCCACAGTGGATTTAATTACCATGTATCGAATGTGTAGAAGATATAAACAAACTGTTGGTATTCATTAAACTTCCTTTCACTTCCAAGAGTGAAATTAAGTCCAAAATAGTGTTTGACATAATTGCTCAAGGAAACAAATTTTCCAACTCTCACTTTAAGTAAATGGTCCTTAGTAAAGTACTGCAATAGATGTTGATGCTGATTTTGAATAAAATGAAAATTATTTCTATTATGATAATATTGGTATGGTTCAATTATGTATGGAACAAAAAATGTAGGTTCTATGCCGTTAATATGCCGAATTATCTCATTCTTTAGCTCTTAAATTGTTGCTGGCACCGTCCTTTGAAACCACATATCTTCGAATTCGGACCATAAAAAGTTCATTACCACTGACAGTAAGTGCCCAACCGGCCTTATTTTGTAAAAAATACGGCCCCATGATGCCGCTAGCCCATACATCGCACCAAACAGTCAATCCTTGTGGGTGTATAGGTTTTTGGACGATCACTCTTGCATTATCATTCAAATGCTGCAATTCTGCTTATTGACGAATCCACTGAGGTGAAAATGTGCCTCTTCACTGAAGTTTATTTTCTTTAAAAATTGATCATCCGCTGTTGCCATTTCTTGCGACCCTTGAAATGGTCAAACGGCTTTAGTTCTTGAGTCAATTGCACCTTATAAGCGTGTAAATACAAGTCCTAATGCACAATGTTTATCAACGACGAGACGGCGGATTGAGGTGGACGTGCATGCGCTGGTGTTTTCACATCTCCTACAACCCCGGTTTGCTTAAATGTTGCACGATTTGTCAGACTGTACGCAAACATTTAGACGACTAAATTGACCGAAAAAATGACTAAGTGCACGATATGCATTTGATTTAAAACGCCCATTTTCATAATAAGTCTAAATAACTTTAAAGGTTTGCTCGATGGTGTATCTTTCCATGGTTCTAATAGAGTTGATCTGAAATTGAGAAATGTCAAATTAAATGCAGAAAAAAATTTGACGTTTAGGTGGCGTTCACATTCAAAATCGACCTTTTATATCTACTTACAAAGAGCGTATGAAATTAAATTAATGCTTGTTTCAAAATTAGTTACATTTTTATAAAAAGAGAAAGGGTTATTAGTTAATCTTAAGCAAATCTCTTCATGAAATTGCATTCTATTTGTGAACCGAACTTCCTTATAAAGGGTGATTTTTTAGCTATTATCTTTTTGGCAACACTGGTTTAAAAAGTTCATGTTTTGTTTCACTGTCAAACATCTTCATTTTGGTCTATAATTTAACCATGAATCGTCTAACAAACGAACAACGCTTGGAAATTATTGAATTTTATTATCAAAATGCGTGCTCTGTTAAGAAAGTTCATCGCGCGCTTCTTCCATTTTATGGTCAGTTTAATCGACCCAATAAAGCGGCTATTCGGGCTATTGTGACTAAATTTCGGACTAAATTTACATTGTTGGACATTAAACCACTAACACGCTTACGTAGAGTGCGACCTGAAGAAAATAAAATGGATACGTAAATAAGCAGAATTGTCGATTTCGGAATATTGGCTAGAAGCATTGCAAGAGCTACCAATGCATCCAGAAAAAGTCACAGTTTGGTGCGGTTTATGGGCTGGTTGCATCATTGGACCTTACTTCTTCAAAGATGATGCGAATCGTAACGTAACTGTGAATGGTGAGCACTACCATGAGATGGTATCCAACTTTTTTTTTGCCCAAAATGCAGGAGCTTGACTTTCATGACATGTGGTTTTAACAAGACGCGCAACAATGGACTTATTGAGAGGCGAGTTCGGTGAACATTTTATTTCACGTTCGGGATCGGTCAATTGGCCACCTAGATCGTGCGATTTCATGCCTTTAGACTATTTTTTGTGTTAAAGCTCATGTCTATACAGACAAGCCCGCTTCAATTGACGCATTGGAAGACAACATTGAAGCATTTATGCCAAAATTGGACTAAGCGGGTGGACCAGTCGGGACCAGCGGGAGGCGCAGTCAAGGTCAACATTTGCATGAAATAATCTTCAAACATTAAATCATATGGACCGTACTATCGATTCAAATAAATATTTCATGCATTTTTTTGAATTGTATGTCGTTTTTTTTTTTAAAGCTTTCCTATAGCTTTTAAAAAATCACCCTTTACATAGTTTATCTAATTCTGGTTCTATAAAAAATTAGATTTTGAATTTTGCACTAAGTAACTATCACGAACTTAGCCTCTAAGCTTTGAAATTCAATATTTATTAGTGCTCATAAAATAAATGAAAGCTCACGACCATTCACTTCCAGAGAATAAACTTTCCAAATAAAATATCAGAAAATCGGTCAGTTTGGATGTGCATGAAAATCAATTCTTTTTTCTATCAAATTATGCGTGTGCCAACTTTTTCCCGCCAATTACCTATTATCCATCGCTTCTGAGAGCAGTATTCATCAAACAAAAATTATAAAATTATCTTATAAAACTAAAACAATACATAAATAGGTAAGATCTATTAAAAAAGCTTTAATTTTGTATCAATCAAGGCCATGCTCTTAAATTTGTTTGCAATAAAAAACTTTAATTTATACAAAAAAGTCATAAAAATTCTCGCAAATCCAAGTCCAAAAACAATCCTGAAATTTTGCTAATCCAACTAGAGACTAATACTTAATTAATTCGTCACAACAAAAAACAAACAAAAAAAATAATAGAACTACCTAAAACTCGATCGTTTTTTAGTGTGATAGTGGACTTTATGACTTCTTCTGCTTCTGCTTCTTCTTCTTCCTCCAAAAAAGACAGTAGCCATCTTTGCTGAACCTGTTGAACGTTAACCAAACGAAATAACACTATCATTAGCACTATCATCATTGTATCTTTGCTACTGCCGCACTTTGCAAGCTTACTAAATAGAAGACACACCTCCCCCCAAAAGGCGGCAAAGTTTCAGGGTTACCTAGGATAAAAAAGGTTGGTTTTTATTAGTTCGTTAAACTTATGTCATTTCTTATATATTCTGTGAGAATCACACTTAAAAAAAAAGCCAAGAACTAATAAAACTCCGTCACACAAAAACCACCAAATACCTACATACGAGTATCTATCTATCTAAATAAAAACAAACAAATTTGAATTAAAATAATTAGAAGGCTCGCATACACAATAAGTTGGAAAGACCGACCGACCAAAAGGCCGACCGACACACATGTGTATCTAACTACCACCAGAGTTACCTATTACCTATATCTACCATCATTAGCACAGCGACCTAAAATGTAGTCAAGCTAAATTGACGTATGTTGGTGAGTGAAAGAAGTTTCATGGACCATAAATTTGTCGTAAAATTGAATTTTATGTGAATTTAAGTACTTTGTCAGGAATTGTGCATGAGATTATGGAGAGAGAAGAACCTACATAGACAGAGGGGGGAATTGTAGTCTTATGTCTTACCGACCGACCGACCATCATATCCGATCTTCGCGTCGTCGTCGTTGGTTGGTTTCATGTGAGACGCGACGACATATGCCTTAACCTTTACGTAATCGCGGTCGTATATATGTACATAAATAAAAATGTAAGGCTTTTGACAGACAAGCCAGTTAAACTCGGTAATTTATAGCTTTGCGCTTGATAACTAGGTGATGAGAGTACTTAAAAAAAATACAATATCAACCAATCATACAAAGCCTATTGTAAAACCTACTTAGCGGCAGACGTTTTATTGCTATCAAAAGGAATAACACAACAACAAACAAATAAAAAAATTGGAAAACGGAAAGTGAGAAGGGTGTTTTTTTTTTTAAATTATTACTTAACACTCACTCTCGAGTGAATTCTCTTTTGGTTCGATTCGGAAGCCCTTAATTTAAATAAAAATAATATTATTAATGCCCTCAAGCCTATCAAAATTAGTTATCTTCAAGCTTTAAATAATAATGCTAGGGTGTTCTTAAAATTGTTCACTTAATAAATTTAATAAAAAAAAAGAAAGAACTAAAGTCAAAAAGATTTTGTTGGCAGATAGAAGACTCGACGCTTAACAAAAATCTTAAGAATTCAATGTTAATTGAACTTAACGATTGACAAATTTATTTTAATAATCAGTTTTCACAAGTTTCAGTAGATTTCAACTATAAATTGGAATCAAAGTTAATAAATCATCAAATTTCGTTAGTCGATAAAAAAAAACACTATTATTAATGAAAAATTAATTTATTTAACGAAAACATTCGTTTTTTTTAACGAATAATTGAGGTTAGGTTAAGGTTGCTGTTGACGGAAAACCAACACTCTTACACCAATAGTAGGATCGTTGTAATACCACATGGATTTTAGATCTACCTTACTTGCGGTTGAGGAAATAGATGTTGGAATTTCACTAGTAAAAGTCTCCAAGGTCGAATCTTAGTCTTTTTGACAGGACATGTACATAGAAAGTGAAACACTGTCTCCTGCTCTTCTTCATCCATGCAGTTTCTGCAAAAAACGTTTCCAACTCAAATTCGAAAAGCATGCCTAACCATTTAGCAGTGTCTATCAGGACTCCTATAACAGAGCTTGGGTGCAATCTACCAGCCGAAATGAGTTGCTTGGAGCGTTCAACATGAAGCATTGGTCAAATTATTAAAGTTTATTGAATTAATAATGTTTTAACTAAAATTCGTAACACTTTCAACTATATACAGGGTGACCACACAAAGATGCCCATATTTAAGAAAAAATTGTTTCCATTAGTTATCCTTATCAGTCGTCATGGATCGGTATACCGATAAAGAACTAGCGTTTTGCGTTGTAAAAGTGGGAAGTGCACTCCAGCGTTCTTCAAAGTTTCTCGTCAAAACCGTGCTTTTAGCGAAAACAGTTTTTTTTTTTTTTTTTTTTTTTTTTTATTCATTTAAACTTAACTCTACTTACATGCTAGACAAAATGGGAAACTAGCCTAATTAATTCTACTTAAATATAACTTACTGGCCCTAATCGGGCGCTCTAAGAAATTCATGATTCTTAAAATTAATGCCTTTCGGCCTACGAACTAAGATTTTTTTATTTAATTCAATTTATGTTTTTTTTTTTTAGAAAAGTTTAAAAACTAAAATCTTTATCATTTTTTGAGTTTTTTACTTACATACTAAAGTCCTTAAAATAAAACTTATAATTACCTAATCTACCTACAAACTACTTAAAACTAAGTTTAGGGAAAACAGTTTAGTGCACGCTGTAGCGAAATGGGGTATTGCATTATTTTTTTGATTGAACTGTACATCGTACACACATGTAAACGTCGATCGAGTCAAAAAATGTTCCAATAAGTTTTGATGCGATGTGCAACACTGTTAGCGAATGCTCGCTCTGTTCAAAAACCATTCGATACTCATTTACTTTCTCGTTCAATAGATTTCGCTCGTTCTCCTGATATGTCAGTTCCCGATTCGTATTCCTTTAGGGATATCCGAAAGGGCGTATCTACACGACTCGTATTTATGATTTGGAGGATTTAAAAACGCGTATTCGACAGAAAATTTCTGAGATTACGCCGGAAAGATTCGAAAATTTTGTCAAAAAATTAAACGATTGTGGAAGTCAAAACGGGCATCATTTAATGAATTTGAATATTTGATAAATGGTTTGTGTGTGTATTGTTGGAAAATGTGCTTTTGTTCCGGATCTTTGTGCGGTCACCCTGTATTTTCATTAACTTCATCAAAACTTAGTCATTATTTCCTAAAAGAGTTCATTTGCAGTTAGAGTAAAGAGTATTTTAACAATCGTAGCCGTCTCCTTGAAACTAAAAACTCCTGCACAAATTGCTAACCTCTTGAATCACTCTTGACCACTGTCACTCCTAGCCATATCCTCAAGAGTCGATTACAAAAGAAAGAATATTAAATACACAATACTGTTAGTATAAGTAAAAATTTACATTACGTTGCCATTTGCCTTGCCCTTTAATCTACCCTCTTTGGATTTGAAAACTGAACCCATTCCATCCCAATAAAAAATTTCACTCTTGCTATTACATTACTGTCTGCCTCAGTCTATAGCGCTGCTGTCTCTCCTCTCAGACAGACAGACTGACCCAACTTCTGGCAGGGTTTTCCCTTCGATTAAAAAACGAAGAAAACAAATTTTGAATGAATATTTTTTCTATTCTCCAATTAGGGTTACCAAATTCCTGCATAATTTTCTTATTGTTTCCTTTTTCAGTATTGACAGAAAAAAAGAACAGAACAACGCGCGTGATGGACAAAAATATTCTCCAATTGCGCTATTTGTCACGTATGTCATGAAACATTATCTAGAAGACTGGGAATCAATTAAATGAGTTTGAAATACTTCAAGCGGCTTATTCTCTTCACAACACTGATGAGACGTGTTTGGAAATTCAAAAAAGAAAAAAAAAAAGTTATATGGAAGGTAAAAGTATTTGAAAAATGCTTACTTACCATCATCATCATCATTATTTGTTGGTCACCGTATATTCTCATACATACATATATCATTCAAATTATGTAGATATATGATGACGGGAAAACCCAATATTTAAGTTGTTGTTGTTTTCTTTCTTTTTCTTCCGTGTGAACCGTTTTCTAGAAGGAATTTCAAGAAGCACGTGGTTAAATATTGGAATTCAGTTTTAATTGATGGCAGTTTTTCATTCTATCCTCTTTTAAATTGAATATCGTGTGATAATGATTAATTGTTTCTTTGATTTTCACTCTACTTAAAAAAAAAAAAACTTAAATTAGTCTGAAAATGTTGTTAGTTGTAAATGGGATTTGTATCGAAACGTGGTGTTGAATGCATAGATCGTCATTTCTTTTTCAAAACTTATTAACACCAAAAATCTGTCGGTGGATACATTTCCGTTGCAGAAATTGCATTGTTTGAATTGCTGAATCTAATATGGCTCATCGACCACCATTTTATAAACACGCTAAATTTACCATTTTCGATTTCGTCATGTCTTGAAGTAAAGGTTCAAAGATTATCTAGGCAAAACGACCAAAAAAGAGGACGCTTTCGTTACAGATCATGCAGAACCTTGTTTTTGAAATTTTAAAACCACTTTAGTATTTTATTAAGGTAAAGAGATGATTTTGCTAGTTTTAAAGAGTCCTATCAATAGCATTACCCGTGTTTTGTTGGGAAATTTATCAATAGTATAGTAGGATTTTTCACGAATAACAAAAACAATATCTGCAGAATGAATATTACCGATAAAAGTTAAAGTAGAATCTTACTACGGATGGGTTTTTGATATTTATACGAGTCTCGAATGCATCTTATGTGATTTCGTTCTCAAATGTTGGTACGATTGATATCGCATTTGTATCTCGATGGCTGTGTTCGTTAAGTAGTTGTGCATTTGCAATCATGTGTTTTCCATTGGGGAAAAAATCAATCTGTTACTGTTGATATTATTTAGTTTTGTTAATGAAAACGGATTAACTGGGCTTATTTTGCAAGAGAAAACAATAGAAAAGATAATTAAGTTTTGCTAAATAAATCTTTTTATTGTTTCCACCGCACAAGAAGATTTAAAAATGATTAAGTTTGATAGCACTTTCTAAAATGCAAATGGTGTTTCGATGTTTCTTATGATGTGCAAGTGAGATAGTTTGATTCGTGTTAAACAATGAAGAACTGAATAGTTCAGCATCATATAAGAATATGGTTCCTACTCCAACTTCAAGCTCGCTTCAACACATGTTAATGTAGTAGTCTAAGAACAAACCCCCTTCTTGAAGTTTTAATTTTATGTCAAATTGTTTGGTTAAAACTTTGAAATGGACTATCACCTTACACAGACGTATTTTCTTGATTTTGATAGTCAACTATCAAAAATCAGCTTACACGATTTCACCCCTGGTCTGAATGTCGCTTTTTTTTATATTTTGATAAATTATTCTGGCAAATATTCAATTGTATCAACTTTCAAATATAAAAACCGGACTACTGCGGATCGTTTTTTTTGGCCATTTCTCACTGTATATAGTATGGAACACTAAAAAAAAACTGTTATTGTGTGTGAAATATAACATCGTTAAAATGGCCGCCTCGGCTTTACTGGGTGTTTCATCATTCGAAATGTCCTGTTTTCCATGTTTTTGGCGCATAAAAAGGCTGAATTTAGCGCTATCATCGATTATGTTGTCTTTAAGGGCCTCGCGGCGGTGGTTTGCGGCGTATTCGCATGGACCTGCGACTTAAGACAGCCACATAAGAAAAAGTCCAAAGACGTCAAAACACACGATCCTAGTGGTCAATTCACGTCGCTTCGGCGTGAGATAACCATGCCATAAAACCGCTCGCGCAGAATGCCCTACGCGCTGTGTGGCATATAGGGCCATCCTGATTGAAACCGTATGACTTCGGTGTGCATATCATCCAAGAAGTTGATGATCGTCGATCTATAGCGATCCGTTGACATTTTCGAAGAAGTACAGACCGATGACGACTTGAGCCCTAAATTCACACCAAAAACGTAACTTTCTTTGGATGTATTGGCACCTTGTACATCTCGCTTGGATTGGTATCGTCCAAAATACTTCAAATTTTCTTATTCCCGTTCCCATTCATCCAAATATGGCCCTTATATTGCTTAAGATGATTTTTCGACCAAAATCGGGATCAATTTTCAACAAACCCAAAAATCCAACCAGCCCTAAAATCCAACCAGCGAAAACACACGATGCTGTGTATGGCCGTTGGATTTGAGCTCCTGAATACTTTATGGGTGCGATGTTTTGTTTTGCGGCAGGCTAAGTACTTGTGAGTGGCACGGAATTGACTGCTTCCAATTCTGCTGCACAGAACTCGTGGCATGGTGGTCAGTGCGTTGGACTGTCATGCCAGAGGTCTTGGGTTCGATCCCTGCCTATGCCATCTAAAGTTTTTTTTCACGGGTATTGCCTCTTGCGAGGAACTGAAAAATTCTCCAAGAGTAATTCTTGTCATGAAAAGTGCTTTCTCAAATAAGCCGTTCGGATTCGGCTTGAAAACTGTAGGTCCCTTCCTTTCCTGACAACATTACTCGCACACAGGAATGGTTGAGAGTTGTAAGTCACTAGGCCCTAGGCCCTAGTTCTCAACGGACTGTTGTGCCACCCAATTTATTTTTTTATAATTCTGCTGCTCAATTTCAAGAAAGGAAGCGATGTTTTTAGCAGATCTTGCGTTTTGTTGATGAATAGGTGTTGGCTGATTGTTCATTGAGCCGGTGGAGTCAATTTTGACCACCAAACGTTAAATAAATGACTTTGAAGGACGACCATTTTGATAATAAAGTTCCACGTGCTTCTCGACGCTCTAAGTTGCCGTGATCATTTGTCTTCATTGACTGATTAAAAAAAGGCAATAAGACAGAAAGTTAAAGAAATAATAAGTCAGTCACGAGCTGTCAAAATAAATCAACCCGTCATCAATTGAAAAACCCTTTATTTATGAGAGTATATCAGGAACTCCTACATGAATATCAGTAAAATGGCGTTTAAATTTTTTAACTCTAAACTTTTTTTAATATGGCTTCAAAGGTGCCCTTGACAAGCATTACTTGGTGGTAATAAAGACATGCTGTGCATTCTTATGCTTCTTAAGTCTTTTAAATGATTCGGTATTTCATTTGTTACTTTTTTATACAAAAACTTTTGTTTTGTTTTTAATATTTTTGCTTTTGCCTGCGAAAGGAAATTTGCGGAAAAAAAATGTACAATGTGCCAAATTTTGGCAAAATTTTCTCAGAAACAAGATTTGTTTTTCATCAGAGTTCCTGGAAATTCCTTACAGCCCTTTGTTTGTATGTTTTACATGGATGTAGTTATGTATACTTGCTCCTTGAATATTTGTGTCCTTTTTCGGTCTTAAACTTAGATACCTACTCGTACATACTTAATATTTATTGTAAGTGAAATTCCAAGTGGCCAGCTTAATCTAATCAACCGTAAACTGTCATTCATAGAAGAAGAAAAACAACAAAACTAGAAAATATACCAAAGAAAACTGGAAATATGTATATCCTTAAACAGGAATTCAATTTGTAGCCAATTCTATTCATTACAAGTATTTTATTTTTATCTTTTCCAACTGAGCTGCTGCGGCGCAATATGGTGCGTGTGTTCCATTGAGAAAAACAACAAAAATCCTTTAGAGAAAATATCACAAGAAAAACACGAAACCAAATAGACACAAACAAAATGCGGGAAAATTTAATGAGATACGGGTGCAGTAGTCCTTTCTTTTTCGGGTTTTTGTTTTTTGACTTTCTTCTCTCGCTCGCATAGCTTTGTATTTGTACCTATACTGTCCTTCATCCTAGAGAAAGATAAAACTGTGTATGTTTTTGAAAATGCAGAACGTACATGATAGTCACGTATTCAGGTTCAATCAGAAGGAAAACTCTCTTCTTGATGATATGAAGAAGACACAAATGAAGAAAGAAGAAAGGTGGTAGTTAAATTGTGTTTCTCAGAACGCACCTGGTGTTCTTCTCTCCACGCTTAAGATGAACGTTGTCGGCCATTTTTATTATATTTTTTTGTTTTTAGCTCGCTTGATGATGACAACGACAAAGACGTCGTCGTCGTCGTGTCGGTCGCGACGAAGAGAAAGATGGTGCTGTTGTAATGGTTGGCGGTTGTATTGTATATTTGGTTTGTTGTCTGCATTATCCTTGAGAAATGTATGGAAAAAAAAAAACAGGAAAACCAACTGACAGATGTCATGCGATCCCCGATGAAATGTTGTTGCATTAATGTTTCTAATTTGGAAAATATCATTGTGTCTTTCTAAATGCATTGACTTAGGTATTAAAGAATTAAATACTCAGTTTACTGAATGTTTTATAGAATTGAAAAACTACTGCTCTTTCATCACTCATTCATTTATAAATCTGTTTCCCAAAGGACCCAAACACTTTATAGATTCTAGTCAAGAAATATGCCCTCATTTCAGCTGTTTTGATTTGTAAAGGATGGTTAAATTTTAAAGGCCGATGTTGATTTTGAGTAAAACGCTTACTTTAAAAAAAAATGACTGTAATTTGTATTATGATAATATCAATATTGGTGTGGTTCAATTATGGAACAAAATACCGGGCAAATGTTACCGCGACCTCGGCGCACACCTCCATCCGATGATCCAAACTTTCGACGACACTGAGGCATAATTGAGGTTCCATGCCTTTAATGTGCGGAATTATCTCATCCTTTAGCTCTTGAATTGTTGCTCACTTATCGACGTGCACCTTTTTATTTAAATAAACCCAAAGAAAGAAGTCCTACAGTGTCAAATCACATGATCATTTTGGAAAAAATACGGCCCGATGATGCTGCCAGCCCATAAAATGAGGCAATTCTGCTTATTGACGAATCCACTGAGGAGAAAATGTGCCTCATCCCTGAAGATGATTTTCTTCGAAAATTGATCATCCCCTTTTTTTGCCATTTCTCGCCACCATTCTGGGCATTGACGAACGCTTAAAATGGTCAAGAGGGCTAAGTTCTTGAGTCAGTTGCACCTTGTAAGCGTGTAAATTCAAGTCTTTATGCATACTGTAAATCAACGACGAGCCTGAGAGGTACAATTGTTGGGCACTACGACGAGTTGATGTGGACGGTTTTTCAGCACATTTGGACGATTAAATTGACCGAAGAACTCACTAAGTGCATGATATCAATTTTGATTTGAACGCCTATTTTCATAATAAGCCTGAAAAACTTGAACGCGTTGCTCAATTGCGTACCTCTTTATATGATTTAAATTGAGTTATTTTGAAATTGAGAAATGTCAAATAAAACTTGACATTTAGGTGTGGTTCACATTCAACATAAGCCCTTAAAATCTAATCACCCTTTATATTCAACGTCAAAATTTAATATTTTTTGAGAACGGAAAGACAAAGAAAAAAATATATAACAATTTTAAGATTCCAACCAAATGCATCTTCACGAATATTAAACTTTTTGTCCGTAGGCAACACGTTATGGAAAGTTGGACGACTTTAGGTCTAGCTTGAATTTGCATTAAAAACGAGGTACCTATAGTTTCTGTTGTCGTTGTGGAATGTATCAAATTTCTGTAGGTACAAAGATTATCAATGAATATTTAATGACAACTCTTAATTTATTTTTCACATTACTTACAATTAAATTCAGGTAGGTACGAGTAGGTATAGGTTACTACAGGTATCTTAAAACATTTCACCCAGCAGAATCTTAAACGTACCTAATCTTATATTAAAATCATCTTGTTTAACTTTATTTTCCTATATGGTACCTACCTATACATTCATAAAAATACCCAAATAAATATTTAGGTAGGTACATACATACTTACATGAGGTATGTTTCCATTACGGCATTGTCGACGCACTTCACATCACGCACGATCACAAAAACGACCCGTAATTGTCAACCTTCGTCATCATTTTGTCGTTCCATGGTCTGTCGTCGGTGTCGTTGTTGTCTATGGGAAAAAAATATAAAAATTTCACAACCAGATACACGCCTCGCTGTACTTACATACATACCTATACCTACTTACATAGACACTTATACCCCGCGAACTGTCTTATCCCAATCTATAAGATTGTATATACCTACTTACCTACCAAAAAGCAATACCTACAACTTTAACGACAAGACGACGACGACGCTACGCGACGCGACGAGACGCGACATTCATTCATTCATTGATATAAGTATTTTTTTTCTCTCGTTTATTCTGGTACCTACCACCATTTAAAATATACTTATATATTGATAATAATAATAATACAATAAAGGGGCATTATTAACAATTGTACACAACACAATACTGCACATTGCTCCATGTTTGTCATTTCAGAGAATTATTATCATTGTCATCATTGAAAAATTGAAAAGTTAAAATAAAATAAAAATTCCACACCACCAACACACATACCTATAAATAGACAAACAAACAAACAAACAACAAACTGAAAAATAAAAATGAGAACAAATAATCCATAAGATGGCACGGAAGAAGAATTTCGTATTTTTCAATGAAATTCTGTTTCTGATTCTGTCGCATTTGCTGGGACTGGCAATGGCAACTGGCACTGGGACCAAATTTCTCTCTTAAACAAATTCATTGACTTCTTATAATAGGATAGGATAGGCACTTCTCACTAGTCACTACTCACTACTCAGTACTCACTACACTAGGCAGAAGCAGAAATACCTTGTTCTCTTTTATTTCATTCTAGATAAATATCCAACCCCGCCCCCGAGCCGAAGAGACAGAACAGAACTCAGAAGACAGAAGTGAAAAAGTTCGTTCGAAAAGAGCATGGAATGGAATTTTGTTTTGATTCAGTTTCAGGATTTTTACGAGTACTATTATTTTACTACTACTACTATTATACTATCTACTCCACTACACCGCACTCTTGACAACTACATAAATAATAGTCTTTCTACTAGCTATAATGCCTGTGCCTCTGTCTGTGCCTGTGCCCGTGCCCGGATTGCAATGCTATCCTAATGTATACTAGTATCTTTCTCCGTCGTCGTCGTTGCTATTGAATGCATTGTCCGTCCAGTGCGAGTTCTATTAAAATAGTAAAACTAGTACAGTCATAAACACACACACTCTGGCAAAGCAAAAAGGCCGGCGAGACCAAAGAATTCTTCTTGTGCAAGTATTGTCGGGAGGTATGAACATACATACAGTGCTGTGCTGCAAAACATTTATAGCCTAGTCACTCAAAAAATGTGTACAATTGTTATAGAAATAAACATAAAGCTTTATAATCGAATAAAAAAGTTTAAAAATAACGATTTATTCGATACAATTTTTTAAGCAAGAAAAGTCTTTAATTTTTGATAATTGCTGCACTCATTGACATTTTCTGGAATTTCATTCCACTACCTTACACACATTTTTCCGTATGGAAGTTTGAAAGTTAATTCTTCTTATTACGATCGCCCATATTCTTTCGGCCAACAAACGTCTTGTGTTTTGGGTTAATTATGGTGTCGTGTTGTAATGTGTATTGTATTTTTGAGAAAGTAATTGCAGTTTCTAGACTATCTATTGGATTAATAGGGCCGATCTCTTGATCAGAAAAGTACGTCCAGTCCAGTGAATTAAGATTAATAATAAAGTAAGACTGTTTTCCATTTTTATATTTTCCAGTAGAGATGATTTAGCACAAAATTCAAATGTGTTTTTCATTTCCTGCCTGTCAGGCCTGTTGTGGAAAGCGTCCTAAGATTGATGGGTTGTTAGGTAATGGTAATTCAACCTTGGGTTCTTTGGACGAAGCTGTACTTTTTTAAATTAAAATTCTTTATTTTATATCACTGGAAAACTTGTTTTCGCCATTTTTCAATTGCATGCAACAAACTGAGTAACAAAAAACATTGACCATCATTAAAATTAACTAAATAACTATATCTTCAAGCGTATATCTTGTTGGTAAATAAGCAGATCATTAAATATTGATTTGCTTACACATTTGAGCATTTTTATTCTCAGACAGCGAAGAATAATTACCCTTTTTCTCCATATTTTCCTCAGCCATGATCTTTCACACAAAAAACAAAACAAGAGTGGTATAATTTTGAGGTTAAGTTGCGCGCGAACAATTTATTCGTTGCAGTGTGGATGATATGTGGTACGCGAATGGAGGTTGACAGTTCGTAGCAACCACACTGCAATTCGTTACTACCAAATTGTTTTTACAAAATGTTCTTGTTTAAGAGAGTAAAATGCAAATTTTATTATCCTAACATTAGTGTCAATTGGTTTCTTATAATTTAAATGTGTTTTTGTTTGAAAGTGACTTTTTGAAATGTATAAAATCACGTTTGTTCGTCCATTCGTTGTTCGCTCTCATGTGCAATGCCCTTTAGTGTTCCATGTCCTTTAGCCACATCTGGCCATTGTGTTTATTTCTGATAATTTCTTGTATCAAAACTTTTCAGTTAAAGAAAGATCTCCTAAAAAACCATTTAAAACTGGTCACTCTGCTTCCTTGATAGTGTCGTTTACTCTAATGCTGATATGATCACAAGTTTAATTTTTTTTACGCAAGGGCAGTTAACGTTTTTGGTCTTTCGAAAAATAAAAACACGAAGAATTATTTCTCGGTTCCTACGTTTGGTGTCAATGACACTTTATTTCTTATCTCTCTAGAGAAAACTAATCTCCTTGAGCAGTTCGCCAACAATTTAACGCAGTCAGAGAGTGTTATACCTCCGCTAATATTGAAAGTGTAAATGATTTGATGGGTGAAATCTCCTTTCTGCTCCCCCGGAATTATCATACTTTTCAGGTCTCTTTCTGAGTAGATGAATAACAGCGTATGTCCTTCCCTTCTAATTACTGGCTGATTGCATTTTTGTCCCTGGTTAATTACCATCTTAAGAAATATCTCAAAGAACGGAAGCTTCTCAATGACCAGCAGTATGGCTTTCACAACAATAGGTTCATAAGGGATCTTATACTTCATTTTTGTGAATAGCGGACCAAATCTTAACAGCGTTTTCGAGAAAGTAAGATTATTGATTTAATATTTAAAAACATTTGATTTCATTTCTCAAGAAAGCGTTGTCTACAATTTCTTCGATGTATTAAAATTTTCCTTTCGATACAAGTTCTATTAGAAGGATTCAAGTCCGAAACCTACAATATAAAAATGCTATTGTGCCCCAGGGCTCCTGTTTGTCCTCGATACTCTTTCTCATTTTTATAAATGGTATAAATGGTATCTTCAACCATTAATGCAATTAAATGTTTCCCTGACGAAATAGTTTTAGCCTTTTATATTCGTTTTCAGACTTACGTCCCTCTTCTTCGGATGAGGAACTGCAATGACAAAATATGATACGCTCATTTGCAAATTAATATTTTTCAAGAGTCTAGTTTAAGTTTTAGATTTTAAGTGTATATTATATTAATAAGAATTGTTAACGTAAGTATTTAATTATAATAATACAAAAAATAGAAGAGCTTATTATAATCAAGCAAGCCTTCAATTTATTTTTCGAAAAAAGCAGGGACAAGATTGTAGTGGTTGTGTTCAGCAATCAACTCGGTCTGCTCACTTATTTTATTCTAAGCTTATAGAGCGCACTCTGAACAAGGTCGAGAACACGTTCAGATCGAAAGAATAAACACGAATTTGAAGCTGTGAACGTTCAGAGTTAAAAAAGTAACACCATTTTTTGATTGACAGTTGAGACTCTGCTCGTAACTAAAAAAAAAAGAAAAAAAAAAGTCCATTGGTTGGAAATATTTCGCACAGCATTGTACATACAAATATCACCAGGAGTAGTACGAGCACATACATATCTATCTAATCTATGTGAATTTATTGTTTTGATTTTCAATGTTCATTTCTCATTCATTGACATTTTGCGTCGTAGAATGGTAGAATACAGTAGAGTCTCGTGAGTTGAATCGAACCGGGCGGGCCGGGATATGCTGGCAGTTGGCTGTGTTTTGGTAAGAGTATACGCTATAGTCTCTAGAGGCAGTGCGCAAATGGGATCAGGCAGGGTGGTTTTTGTACATTATACATATTTTGTCCTTCTCTTCGTATGGTAGTGTGTGTGTGTTTGAGAGTTTAAAACTTGTTTTTTTTTGTATATATTTCTTTGGGCTTATGCCGAAATTTCCACCCCACTTTATTGTATCGTGTCGTCGTAGCGTCGCGTCGGTCATCTTCTTAATCAACATCAACACGGCATCGTGTTGTGAAATGTACGTTGAACCAGGCAGCAGAGAGGCACATGCGCCCCACCGGATCTAGTTTGTTGCTGTTTTTTCAGTTTCTTTTTATGTTTTTGGGGTCAACGTCATTTGAAGGGTTGTTTTGAATTTTGAATCGTTTTGTTATTAAATCTGTATGGGGTTGGATTTTCTCATCTATGTGTTTAAGTGTGTGTGAGTATTTTGCGTTTGTATGTGTATGGTATGATATTTTTCTATAGATACTTTATGATTTATTTTTATTTTTCTAGGTAGGTAGATATTACTCCCGTAACTGTGAACTGTACCTTAATACCTTTTACTCGTTTTGTGGCGTTGAAGTTTTATTTTACTTATATTTGTAACCAATATTACTCAACCCCAAACCGACTTCCTATATTTACCTTCATATCTAATTTTCTAGTCTACAATTTTAGTTTTATTTTTGTTAATACTACGCCACTTCTTCACATGATGTGTTGGCTCTATATCCGCATGAGGCATGACCTAGATTTGTGTCGATTTGTTTTCGATTTTTGTGTTGTCTTGATTCTATAGGTAGGTACAGACTATAGACTATAGGTAGATTGGTTAGTTAGTCTGGTAGATATTTGCTGTCTTTCGATTTTTTGTTGTTTGTAAATTTATTATTGTTATGCTTAAAATATAGAGCTTTAAAAACTAGGCTGATAGACACATAAGGTGGAGTATACCTATTTATATTAGATATAGAAACTTTAAAGTACAGTACATACAAGTAGACCTCTATATCCAGTGGTATATCGAAGAGATTTTCGACTTCCTTGCCAAAATGATATTTTATGCATGCCATAGATTTTATTTTTTTTAACTCAGAATATATCTGTGTTAGCCAATAATGTACGTAGATAAGGAAGGTATAAGTGAACCTTTTTAAGTATTTATGTAACACCGATTTTTAACTTCCCATAGGAAGGTATTGTAATGGGTCCGATTTGTCGAATTGAAAATTTTGACATTTCTCGACGTTTCCAGGTCCCTAAGAGTCGAAATAAAAGATTTTTAGAGAGATGCCTGTGCGTTTGTGTGTACGTACGTTCGTACGTCCGTACGTTCGCGATGTTTTTTTCGTCGTCCATAGCTCAAGAACCAGTAGAAATATCGGCTTCAAATAAATTTTGTTATACAGATAATAATGCTGAAAGATACAGAAAGGACTCTAAAAAAAATTGCGTTTGTGATTTTTTTACCATAGCAATTTAAAAAAAAAGGTGAAATTTTTTGGCTAACCCTAAATACCTCTCTTGAATAATAGAAGACATTGACTTCAAATAAATTTCATTCATCCAGTTTGTATTTGTTTTTATATGAAACAAAAACTTTTAAGAAATGCTACTGAAATTGTTAAACATTGATTTTCGACCTCGTTAACAGAAATAGATTTCGAAATCAAACTATTTCATTATATGCAAAATATTGTTGGTAATTTTGAAATTTTTTAGAATAATTCAACTGACAACTTTCTTAACAAAACACGAAAACCTACAAATTTTTAAGCAAGACAAATCCCAGCCTATTTTTTTCTTTTTAATTTTCGCTGGATGAATAAAATGTAAAGCAAATTGGCCTCAATTTAGCTTCGGGCACTGTCGTTTCAGAATTTGAGGAACTTACTTACAATTTTTATTCCAACCAAATCTAAGGAAACACAATAAGAGACATATTTTCTGTCAAAATTAATAAATTAAGAATGTTTATTTTCCATCAAAAGCCTATCTATATGCTGCTAGAGTTGAATTCAAATTATGAACGGATCAAGGACCATGTTAATTGCCCTCTCATAAAACTCTCATAAACTGTTCCACATATGTATTTATGACCTGTCTCTTTAAAAAGTCCTCAAGCTCAATTCTTAATTAAACTATTATTCATTTTCTGCTCAATTAACACATTTTAAACCAATAATAATACGCATTAAGGTCTTCAAACTCGAAAAACACCTGTTGTTCATCTTAACAACCGACGCACGACGCGACCTGTCTGTGTCGTCGTCAAAGTGTGTCGTCTTAGTCTTGGTCTTGTTCTTGGCACAGTGTCGTTTCAAAATTGTTTTTATGCATTTTCGACTTGTTTTTGTTTTAAAAAATAAAATAAAAAAAACGAAGTAAGAGTTGATGTCGAATATCTTCTTTGTTTTGTTTTAGTTTTTTAAGATCCCTGAAAGTTCCTACCTACTGAATTATATAGAAGAGTGAAATAAATTAATACTTAATAAACGTATACACTCCTTGAAATGTAAACTCATCATTTAGTATCCTTCGGGAAGTATAAATAAAAATATGTATACAGTTGCGTACAAGATTGCATTCGAAATGGAAGAAAATGTTAAGTTATAAAAAAGAGGCATACTAAAAACCATAATGTTTATGGGAGGTAGACACATTTTGTTTTTATGTGACGCAAATGCACATTTTTATATCTTTGGAATTATCATGCGTCATTAAATTACAGCCAATATTTTAATGATGCTACAGATTCGTAATTTATTTATATTTTGAGGAAAAAAAGAAGTCAGTGCTCAATATATAACACTAAACGTATCGATAAGTTTATGTTTTAGTTTGTGTGGCATGAAGTAGTATATGGTGTTTATTTTAATTAAAATTTTAGATATTGTATAGATATTTTAGTCAAACAAAAAAGTTGACATCTCAAAAATTACAATTTGAATTATGTAGTTGAAGTGACATATTTGGTAACGTCACTAAATATCCATACTACGTCAATAAAAAAATCAATGTGTAATAACAAACGTCACTTCAGTTTGAGACAACAGACACGTTAATAAATTACAGTCTCAGATAGAAGCCGTCAGCTATTTAGGATCTATAAAATAAATGGTGTTTTTTTAGACGTGTGGTTTTCAAGAAGAAATAAAACGCGTATTATTTAATGTTATGGCCAAGAAGTATACTTAATTATAAAGATAAGAGTTTGCCATTTTGTTTTAAATTGATTTCGGGACGCTGGCTCTGGCTCGAATAAATTCCAGTCGAGGGCGAATTTTCTACCACTTTTTGCAGCAGTTGGGGCCGTATGTCAGCAATAACGCGGTGGATATTCTCTTGCAAGGTGTCAATCGCAATACTGCTCTGGATATTCTCTTCCAAGCTGTCAATCGCCTCAGGCTTATTTGCGTATACAATAGACATCACATAAGCCCACAAACAATAGTCCAGCGATGTTAATTCGCATGTTCTTAAAAGCCACGCCACATACCCAAGACGGGCGATAAAGCCCTAAAATAAATTTCCCTTCAATAAATTGATGCGTAGCGCAAACCGAACCATTACTTTTGTAATACATTTGTACGATTTGCAAACGTTGTTCAGTAGTAAGCCTATTCATTATGAAATGGCAAACCAAACTGAGCATAATTCAAATGACAGCTATCAAAAAAGATCAACTCAAAACAAAAAGTGTTGCCAGATTGAAAAACAGAGTGTTTTTTTTTTTTTAACGCTATCGGAAATTAAAAAACCTATACAAAATTAAAAAAACTTCAAAAAATATTTATTTGAATCGATAGTACGTTCGATATAACGGGTTATCAATTTTCAAAAGTAAACGTAAATAAAACACATATAAAATATTTGTTTTCATGATATTTCTTTTTTATTATAAAGTTTGAACGTTGACATTATGTGTGAAACACTACATCATTTAAATGACTACCATGCTAATTGTTGCAAGCATCGATTGTTTTGAGGTAATTTTCGACCACTTATTGGCACATATTAGGCGGTATTTCAGCCATAATTTGAAAAATGATGGTATCGCCACTACGAAAAATTACACGTCCAGAAAATGTCTCTTGCAATAAAGTGATATTCGCTCGAGTTGTGTGGCGTGTGGTACCGTCTTGTGGAAACCATATATTCTCCAAGTCTTTTTCTTCAATAGCAGGCAAAAAAAATCGGTAATCACTTGACCATAATGCTCCGAATTGACGGGGACAGTCGTTCCATCATTGTTTTCGAAGAAGTAAGGTCCAATCGCACCTCCGCCGAACCAAAGAGCGCACCAAACAGTGACTTTTTGTCGATGTAATGGCCTCTCTTCAATAATTTAAGGATTCTCAAAACCCCAAATATGACAATTTTGTTCATTAACATATCCAACGAGTGAGAAATGTGCTTCTTCGCTGAAGAAAATTTTGTTCGAAAAATCGCCGTCCACCGCCTGTTGTTTAAGCACCCATTCGACGTATCTACGACGTTGTGAATTGTCAGCTGGCTTCAGTTTTTCCGCTATGATGTGCCGTAAGACAGTCCTAATTCCTGAGAACAACAAGGAACCGACACATTTGGGTCTTCGGCAACACTTTCACTTACAGCAGTAATAAGAGCGAAACGATGATGCACCAATGCCTTACAATATCTGTAACCAATCCAGTCTCTTCAAATTTTTTTACAATTTTGCCAATTGCTTGCGTAGTTCGACGATTATGTAAACCATAATCTCCTCTTAAAGCGCGATTTGTGGCTGTGGCAGAATCGCCATTTTTGTAGAAGGTTTAACAATTGTTTTGCGTTGTGCTATAGTTAAGCTATCCATTTTCGTAAATGTCAAACTTTCAACTGAAAACAAAAAAAAGGTTTAACAATTTAGTTTGACATGATGTCGAATTCCAGCCCTATACTTTTGAAACCACAAATTAATTGATCCATAGTTACGTTTGCTGTCTGGCATGTAACACCGTCTTGTTGAAACCACATGTCATTCAAGGTGGAGCTCTTCCTTTTTGCTCAAAAAAAAGTATGTCATCATCATTGCACGGGAGCGCTCACCATTCGTATCATCTTTGAAGAACTACGGCCCAAAGATTCCGCCACCCTATGATCCACACCAAACAATCACTTTTTCTGGATGCATTGGTAGCTCTTACAATGCTTCACTCTTAAGTCTCAGTTAATACCTTGTTGTATATTGAATACCTTTTTAAATAAGTCTTCTGATGTAAATTCTAATATATGTAGATTACTACATACGCTTTCTATTGAGTCCGAAATTAAGGAACCTCAGATTTGAAAAATTAAGACTTCTTCTTAATTTCTTGTATGTTGTTGTATTTTGTTTTTATTATTAATTTAAATAATAAATAACATGACACTAAAGTTGCCTTTGAATTAGCATATGGCAATAAATTATCTCTATGACAACTTAATGTTATATTTTGTTTAAACAAACAACCTAATAGAACATAATTATTGAATTTGTCAAAAAGAAACAATTTGTCGACATTTCATTGAATTCTTTTTTAAATTTTTGTTTGTTTTTCGATTTTATAAATAAAATCCTCGACAAAAAATAGAATTCATTTATGACAATGAACGGATGGATTCATTAGTTAAACGTTTAAATCTAAAACACAACAACACAAAAAAACTCAAGCCCACACAAGAATGTATCAATAAGAAATAAAATAAAATAAAAATAAAATAAAACAAAACAAACTCAACACTCGGAAAATCAAACCAACTTTTAACACTAAACATTTTATACTTTATCTGTTTTTTTTTTTTTTTTTTTCTTGATGATGGAATTTTTGAGATATATAAAATTTTGTTTAGATCATATCAAAAAGTCAAAAAGAACAAATATTGATGTTAACCTATAGTTACCTATTTTGTTTCTTTTTTAGTTTCTTTTTGGTTTTCTCTCTATACATCTGTTTTTGCTGTATTGGACTTATTTTGAAAAAGTCAAGTCAATGGCACCTTATTGTCGCATCTAAGTGCGTATGTATTTGACTTTTATTTATTATAATTCCCTAGAAATGATTATTCATTCTATATTTTGTTTTCATCATTCAAATAAAATGTTGTTGTGCTTCACTCTCTATTGAGGAGCTCTAGCTAGGTTGACCAAAGTAAAAACAAAAACAAAATTAAAACAAAACTGAAAAACAAACAAACAAGTGGAACAAGGAGAAACAATTTATGCATTATATATTTTGTTTTTGAACAGATACAGATTCTTACTCTCTCGCTCTTTCGCTCTCCTCTCTACTCAGAGATAAAATATAGTGCTGTGGAATTTTAAGCCCTATATTAAAATAACAAATTCAAAAACGTTTAAAAATAACTTAACTTTTAAAAGGTTAATTAGAAAAGTTAAAAGTTTTTAAAATGTTTTGTTTAGTTGTAGTATTGGTAAGAAAAAACCCTTTTCATTTTCAAACAAAAAAAAATAGCTTAAATTTCTTAGAGCTGTTGTAAAAAGAAATTTAATTTTAATTCGATTTATCTTCCTATAATCTTTGTAATTATCCTTAACTTAAGTCTATTCAAAGATTTAATGAATTCATGGAATTCACTTTGAAGCTTTTCCCTGAAATTATTTTATTTTGCAATGATTTGACATAAAAAATATTGCATTCTATTTTTGCTCAAGTCGAAGTTTTTGGCCCAACTTTATTTGAAATCGTTTGAAGGTTACTTACTTACGGTGGCGCTACAGTCCGGGGCGGACCTGGGTCTCAACCAACATGCGTCTCTAGCTCGGTCCCTTAATAGCTGTCTCCAGTTTCGCACGCCAAGTTGGTTGAGGTCTTCACCCACCTGCGTGCGCCACCTGAGTCGCGGTCTTTCTCTACTGCGCCGTCCCTCGGGATTGGTTTCGAAGACCTTCCTGGCTGGAGCGTTGATGTCCATTCGCTCTATATGACCAATTTTTTGCTGGCCATCTAAGTCGTTGGACTTTAATTCTGTTAACCAGGTCAGTGTCGTTGTATAGCCCGTACAGTTCGTCATTGTATTTTCTCCTCCATTCTCCATCTATGCAGACAGGACCAAAGCTATCTATGAAGATATGTATGTTTCAATAAAAATGCATTTTTTGGACTTTGGTTTTGCCAGTATAATCTACCAAATGTGTCCACGATTTTAAGGCAATTATGTAAATTAATTACAATTTGAGCTTAAAGTTGTGCCTGTAGATGTAAAGATTGAAAAATGGTAACACCTACATTATTGTGATATAACTTTTCTCAAAGCCAGAAACCCATTATTGCAGAAGCTTTTTAAAAAACCTTACTTTTGTCCATAGCATCAGAAAACAGACTAGTCTCAAAGTTAAAAACAGCAGAAAAATTGTTTAAACAAATTTTTATGTTTTTATTTTTTTGTATGTTATTGAGTACAATTTGTTCAGCAATCAATGTCCTTGTAAATGATTGATTAAACAACAAAAAGCGAAATATTAAAATATTTATTTATATTTTAGTTTTGAAAAAATTGGAAACAATTTCATCTACTACACTAGTTTTTAGTCAAAAAGTCATTTCAGTAAATCCTGTAGATTTTTCTGGACGTTGATGATGTTGGCCTTACAAATAATTCAGGTTTTCGACCTCGAAGTCCGAATGCAGCATGGCAACAAATCGACGAAACTGCGAAAATCGATAGTTTTTTTTATCAGGTATTGCGGTTTTTAACCCTGATGGGCTATTTTCTTCATCATAAGTACACTCTACGATTTCAAGCTAACCTCATCTCCAATACTTTTTAAAATACATCCATGAAATACAAGCTTTCCAAATCGTTTTCTTTTTTTGAATTCAATTTAATATTATTTTGTTTATACCTTGTATTTATATTTTCGTTATTTAAAATGTGTATTTGTTGTACATTCATTTTTTTTGTGTTTCAAATTGTAGTTAATTAATACGCCTTAAAATCGTAAAAGAAGATTGTATTGAAAAATTTCTCCTTCAGGGTAAAAAATTACAATAAGCAAACAAAATTTTAGATTTTTGGACATGTTGCGTTCTTTGCTCGAGGTCGGAAACTGAACCAACATCATAAACATGAAACAAAAAATCAGAAATATTGGTTTTAACTCAAGGTATCCTGCTGTTCAAATAACAAAGTTACTGGATTATTTAAAATATATATTTTTAAAAACTTTAACTGATAACACTGGTCAACAAGTTTATGTAGCTGGAAATCAAATTATACTTTTTCTAAATTCTTTTTGATGGCTTTAGATCGAATTTGACTTCAAAATCAATCTATAAACCCAGATTTTTGAGATACAAGCTTTTATAATTCGTAAAAGCTTAGTAGCTTTAGTTTTATTGACTTAAAATTTTAATACTGTTTAAAAATTTCTTTGTAAGTTTATCTTAAGTCTTTAAATGGTTTGGCCGATGGCCGTCTACCAGACTGACATTTTTATTTTTATAATAATAATACTAAAGAAAAATCTAATATAACGTTTTCAAAAATTAAATTTAACAATTTTGCAAATAATTTTGTAATTCTGTACGTAGCACAATATTGGTATAAAACTTCCCACCCTCGCGTTCTGCATTCATCAATTTTATGGTTTCCTCTAAACTGAGAACATCTATTCCAAAGTATCTATTAAGGAATTTTTTCAGTGGACAAACTCCCAAAAAATTTAACACGTCTTCACGTTCTTTTCGATTGCATAGATCACACCATAGAGGAAGATCTGTACGGTGAGGAATTAAGTTTAAGCTTAGGAGTTCACCTCTGACTTTAAAGATTGTATTGATTTTGCGTATGGTGTGATCGGCCAAGAAGTAGGTCTTTTTTTCCAAAAAGTGGTTAATTTTACTGTAATAAGAAAGCTTATCTTCAGTTGATATTGAAAATGTTGTTGAGCAATCGTTCGCCATTTTATACCACTCACCTACGCAAGCTCCTCTAGAATTAATAATGTGACTTAGCACAAGCCTCGGAATAATGTTTTCTCCCATCGTCTTAATTCTTGCCACATAATTAAAGTGTAATTTGAGAATATCCAAAAAAAGAGGGCCTGTTCCTGTTTCCAGGTGCAGCATATAGTTGGGTGTCGTACTCGGCAGCCTTAAGGTGATTTTGATGAAAAAACGGAGGAACTTTTTCACTGCATCGAACGACATGGATCCCCACACTTGTGCTCCGTAAAAAAGAATTGCAGTTGCAGTTGCTTGAGAAACTTTGTATTTACACATTACACATTGCACGCTTAGCTTCCGCTACTTTTGCTTGGAGATGTCTATCGAGATTCAGGTTCAAGGTAATCAATACACCCAGATACTTGTACTCCTTAACTACTTCTAAGACTTCTTCTTGAAAAGTCCATTTTTCCATTCTAGAGTATCTCCCTCCACTGCTTCTAAAAATCATTATTTTGGACTTTGATAAATTTACTGATAGGTTCCAGACTTTGCAATGGCACTGAAGTCTATTCATCATCAGCTGCATTCAATCTATAGATTCGACCAGGAAGACTATATCGTCAGCATACATGAGACCGTGAATGGATTTTCCACTAAGCACTATACCGCCTCTTACTGAGTTTGTTATATCGCTTATGTATGTACGGAACATTAGCGCGCTTAAAACACATCCTTGCTTAACTCCCATTGAGGTCTGAAACTCATCGGAAAATTGTTTTCCATCCCACACTCGTGCCACGTATTTTTTTATACATTGCTCTGATGACTGCTTTTATTTTTGAAGAGATTCCATAATTGAAGAGCTTGTAGAAGAGAACTTCCCTCGGAATAGAGTCGAATGCTGCCCGAAAGTCGACGAAAAAGGCATCATACATCTTTTTGCCATTCTTCTTGTAGATTTCAGCTATATTTACTAAAGACAATATTTAATCTATTGTTGAGTGATTTTTTCTGAACCCTGCTAGAAACTCAATCTAAATGTCCTTGCTTTCAATCCATTTGGATAATCTAGTATACAATACTGAACTAAAAATCTTTGTCACAGTGTTTAAAAATGAAATGCCTCTGTAGTTTTAAAAACCTTGTATTATTGGCGCTAGTTATAGCTACCATTGGTTTTCATCATTGAAAACAAACATTGAAATTTTTTTGGCAGGTCGTTTATAGCTATCATTAAAAATTTCTGTCATTGAAAAAAATTTCCTGATTGAAATCCACCGAAAAATTTTTACTGACAGAAATCTGTCATTGGAATTGTGCGAAATTGGAACACAAATCAGTGAAACGATTTGTTTAACTTTTGAACATAAAATTATCAGATGTTCAGGAAAATGAATGTCCGTCCGGAAAATAGAAAAATACATTTTTAGAGAAAAATAAATGCGCAATCATACTTTGTTTTCCTCAAAAAAATGCTTTGTGTGATTTCCGATCGATCAGTATATAATTTTTATTTTTAATCAAAGGGAAACACCGTCAAATATCGATTCAAAAATTTTCCCGGATCGATTTCAATGATAGCTATAACTGGCCCAATTTTTTTTTGTCAATAAAATTCGTGATGGTTTTCCAAATCTACAATCCATTGCTTTAAAATTCAGTTTCAAAATATTCAGTATCTTGCTTATTTAATAAAAAAAAAATTGCTATAAGTTGTAATTCTTTACCTGCCATACATGCATAAAGTCTCAAATGATAACAAATTAATGGTTGCAGAAATTAAAACACCAGTTACCATTACATTCTCTTACAAGCCTTGAGGGGCACATGCTTTCTGCAAGTCCAATTGCAGTTGAAACGTCTTTCCATCTTTTCTTTCGTTTTTCAATATCTGTTCGTCTTCAAATTTCTTAGTTAAGTTATTTTTTTCCCTTTAATTTTTAAAATAAGTTTGAATTCAGTACAAGAGTTGGTAGTATGTAGATAAGCTTAATAAACTCAAGTCCCACTTCTTCGTAAACAGTATGACTCAATATTTGATCAATTGCAATCAAATGAAAAAAATATATCAAATAAAATTGTCAGAAATCAATCGATACTTGATGATTGCTTTTTTTATCATGTTCATAGATAAAGGTAGAGAGGAAAATAGTCAAAACTGCTATCATCACTTATTGACCAATAACTATCTTAGCCGATTCCACCTCAGAGTCCAGAAAATTAAAAAAAAAAATCTTATAACGAATTGCGAAAGTATTTTTACACAGTACTGTTTGGTTAATTTTTTAATAAAGTAATTCTGATCTAATGCGAGAGTGTATTTTGTTTGTCACTGCTCGACTTTGTTGCTGTACCGTATTACTTTTGCTGCTGCTACTTTTTTCATTTGCTCCACTCTCGTTTTCAATCAATGTTTCTTAATCAAATAAAATTAAATTAAAAAATATATTAAAATCTATAATAGCTGTCACGAGCTTAATTGTTGTTTTTAACAAATATTTTTTAAATTATCAATAGTTATACATTATGTGCCGTCATGATTCTTCGGAATAAAGAAAAACAACCATCACTACTGCTATACAGCAAAAAGCAAACAGCAGAAACCTTACTCTATATTTACATGCGTCAATATAATAATGAAAAATGAACAATCAAACTCATGACGTCAATTTTGTACAATCTTAACCAAATATCACAAATTTGTTTTCATACAATCTTTATTTTTTATTATATAAATATGTTTTGTAGACTTAAATATAGATCTAAGGATAGCACGTAAATTGATAAAAAATTAAATTAAAACAAAAATATGAAACGAAACGAAAAAACAAAACACCTTTAAACACATGTTTCAATCGGCCTAACATACATGCATACATACATATGTACATTGCGTGCGGATTAGAAGGTAAAAAATTTGAAGGCTTTAAAAATACAAAAATAGGAAATGTTGACATACACAAATGTGTTGACAGGCGTTCGCGTCGTCGATTGTATAGCGATGGCGATGAGGATGAGGATGGTGATGGCAAAGGGGGTGGCTCATTGACAGTGACAGGCTTGTGATGGCGTTATAGCGTTGGTGGCGTTAAATTGAGAGAAAGTGCTCAAAACGCTTGTGCTACGACGACGCGACGCTACTCGACGAGTATACTCGTAGATATAATATCTGTTTCGAGAGACGTGTGATCTTGAAGCTATTTACTTTTTTAATTCAAACAATTTGTAAATAAAGTACACAGTGTGCATATGTGTATCTTTAGATTATTTTTATAACATATTATTTAAAATAATTCTTATTTGGAGAACTAGTTATATACATATGTAGGTATCTGAGTTACTTGTTGTGATTAAGTTAAGTCATGTCGGGCGTATGCGTAATATTTTTGTATTGTTGTTTTTATTTTTTTTTATTTTTTGTTGTGTCATTTTAAATATATTATAATAATAATTGTGTATAGTTTTTCTATTTTTAGCTCGTGTGATTCACTTTCCGAAAAAATAAAATAAAATTATTATGAGGAATTTTTTTAAGTTGGAAATTTTTATGAAGCCGAACAATTTTTAACTTAAGTGATTGATTTTTTATCCTGTTTAAGGTCTTTTCCAGAAATTCCTACTACTCAAATGTTTCAATCTGATGAATTTAGTTAGTTAGTTTATTGAAGTTCTCCAGAGAAGTCCCAATTGAAATAACTCCTTATTTCTTTTAATTAAAGAGAACATAGATAGACAAAAAATGAGTGTGACATAAGTAGATACATAGCTACTAAGGATACTATATTGTAAGACTTGAAGAAAATTGTACACTTCTCCTCCTATACATGGTAAAATTATACACTGAATTTTATACTATAATTATATTTTTAACTTCCTATAGGAAGTTATTGTAATGGTTCCGATTTGTCAAATTAAAAATTTTGACATTTCTCGACGTTTCAAGGCCCCTAGAGTCGAAATAAAAGATTTTGTAGAAA
Organism: Eupeodes luniger; assembly: GCA_951509635.1. NCBI lineage: Eukaryota > Metazoa > Arthropoda > Insecta > Diptera > Syrphidae > Eupeodes > Eupeodes luniger. The sequence goes on along the minus strand of OX608073.1, from coordinate 94,503,533 downwards.
GATGTCTGTGCGTGCGTGTGTACGTACGTTCGTACGTCCGTACGTCCTTGACGTTTTTTCGTCGTCCATAGCTCAAGAACCAGAAGAGATATTGACTTCAAATAAATTGTGTTATACAGATAATAATGCAGAAAGGGCTCTCAAGAAAATTGCGTTGGTGTTTTTTTTACTGAAAAAAAAAAAAAAATATTTGCCACCTCGAAAATTTTACGAATAAAAATGATTTTATCTCCAAAATAATTTTGTGCAACGTAGAATAACGTTTTTCAACATACAATTTTGAGAAAAATCGAATTATAGTTTTCTAACAAAAAATAAAAACCTAAAACAAAAAATTAATAAAAGTTAGTAACAATTGATTTTCGATTCAAATAACTTTTCAAAACTTTAAGACATTGGCTTTAAACTAACTTTATTTTTTTTTTTAATATTGTTGCCAACATTCAGTAACATTTTGAGAAAAATCGGATTGACAATTTGTTTACAAATAAATTAAAAACCTAAAAAAAAAAATTAACAAAAGTAGGTAAACATTGATTTTCGACTCAAATATCTTTTCAAAAATTTAAAATTTTTATTTTAAAAAATATTGTTTTTAACTTTCAGTAATTTTTTTATAAAAATCTAACCGTCCGTTTTTTTCATAAAAAATTTAAATCTACAAAAAAATTGTACGCAAAATTGGTAAAAATTGATGTTCATTTCTCGATATCTCCTGAATAATAGAAAACATTGGCTTCAAATTAATTTCATTCATCCAATTTGTATTTGCTTATATTAGAAATAAAAACGTTTAAGAAATTCGACTAAAATAGGTAAACATTGGTTTTCGAATAAAAATAGGTAAAAATTGGTTTTCGAATAAAAATCTCGTTTACCAAAATAGATTTTGAAATTAAACTCTTTTCATATGCAAAATATTGTCGGTAATTTTTATTTTTTTTTAGAACAATTCAACTGACGACTTTTTAACAAAACTGAGTAACCTACAAACCTTTTAAGCAAGGCAAATCGACAGACGGGATGGGAAGTTATCAGTGTGGGTTGCATCCCAGCCTCTTTTTTCAAATGTTGTTTAAGTTTTTGCACAGTATACAAATAATGTTCGTTTCGTCTCCGACTCTCTTCATTATATTTTTAAACAATCGCTTTAAGTCTGCAACTTCCTCATATAAGTTTTTAGATTTACATCCTTGTTCTTTGGATGTGGAACTTCAAATGCAGCTTATGGTATGCTCATTGAATTTAGATCTCAATAGCATTGTCTAATGAACATTTTTTAACCTTTTATTTATAGTAATGCTTCAAAAACGCAATGGAGTGATCATGTCTTCGACATAGTCGAAAATTCTGCTTACTGTCAGAATTTCTCGGACGCTGTATGCTACAAAGCTTTCAATTGTCTAAGACTTAAGACAATTTAATTCGATCCCTAATAATTCAGGCGTAATAATCGAACTTCTAAGAATGCCCATCAGTTTACCCTTGAGCTCTAAGTCGAATGTATTGTCGTTATAGAGATACTTTTTTCAGCTGCATATGAAAAATTTGAATTATGTACTTGCAATCTGTTTCCTTTCCTTTTAATATTCCAAATTTCAACTGTCTAAAATACTTTTTTTTAAAGAAAGCATGAAACTTGACAACAGTCTGCTGTCGGTCGGTTTTTAGATGGTTTTCCGTCTTTCTATTAAGCGCCCTCATTGATGCTTGATTTGGGTGATGGATAAAAAGCATTGTTTTTTCGGTGACAACGTTGTTGTCACGGGATTTCCATTGAGGACTTGACAACTTTTTATCTAATTTGTGAAGGCAGCATTCACTTATTATCGAACTGCGATTGTCAATTTGTTCAGTAAACTCAACATTTTTACTTTATGAGGCGTTTTTCTTTTTTAGTTCAGAGCAGAGCCTGAACTGTCAAACAAAAAATTGTGTTTCTTTTTTACCTCTAAACGTTCAGAGCTTAAATTTGTGTTTCTTTTTTCGTTCTGATCGTGTTCAAAGCGTGCTCTAAGAGCTCAGAATATAAGTGAGCAGACCGAGTTGAATGCTGAACACAAACATTTGACAGGTGAAATTGAAGAAAAACAAAAATCAAACTATTAAAATGACACACGAAAATAGTCGGACTAGTGCAGAAGGTAAGTTTATATAAGAAATAACAAATAAAATATATATACATATATTTAAGTCTTGGTTTTATTTTAGGAGACTTGAAATGGAAGAGAAATATGACTGTTCTTTTAATTTCCTTAGTAAAATGCTTGTTTAACTATAATTAGTTTTCCCGTTTTAATTTAACTTTTGAATATTATTTCTTGTTTCTGAAGAAAATGACAAATAAATTGAAATGTCAAAATAGTTCTGAACGCGCTCAGAACACACTTTGTTCAGAGGATGTTCAGAGCATGCTCGATATGCTCGGACTCTGTTCAGAGCTCTATTCTGAGTTAAAAAAGAAAAACGCCTATGGTAAAGTCCACGAACGAGCAACGTCTACAAATTATAAAAATATTCTACCGAAACTCGGAGTCGGTGACGGCAGCTTTAAGAGCGTTACCTCCAATATTTTCGGTCGTAGTCCTCGCCCTAGTAGAAGGCAATATCAATATTAATAATATTAAATACATATTCGTTGTGTGAAATGGCCTAGTAAGTTATACAACAGGTTGGTCGAGGTGTCGAAAATATCGCTACCGTACAGGCATTTCTAACAAACGATAAAATTCTGTCTGTCCACGGTGTTCTCAAGAATTGGGCATCGCCCAACAAATTATGTCGTATTTCGCTTAAGGATAGCGTTTTACATCCATAAAAGATCAAGCGCGCTTAAAAATTGAAGACTATGGACCATTTGAAGTGACGTACGTTCTCCGATGCGCCAAGATGATCAATTTCATCGCAGAATTATCTTCAGTAACGAAGCTCATTTTTGGCTCAATGGGTTCGTTTATAAGCAAGTTATGCGTTGTTGGTCAAGTGAAAACCCACAGTTCCTTTATGAATCATCACTTCGTTCACAAAAAATATTTTTTGTCGACGATAACGATCGTCACGTTACTGTGATGATTATCGATTATTTTTGGGTCTGAATTGTAGCTTATGGACTTGGACGGCATGTTATTTCAAGAGGATGGTGCCACAAGCCACACATCATACGTTACAATAGATTTATGGAAGAATAAGTTTGATGAGCGCGTTATCTCAAGAAATGAGTCTTCGTGCAATTTAACGTCTTTAGGCTATTTTCTTTGAAGCTATATTAAGTCATTCGCTTAACAAAGCCGAAAACGTTGGAAGAGCTTAGAGATTGTGTTTGGGGAGTCATTGAAATGTGGGGCCAACAAATCGACCGCTGTAAACGTGGCCGCGGTGGCCATATGACCGAAGTCAAGTTCTATTCACAAATATTTTGAGATTACTTCAACTGTATAATAAAGTTTTTGAAATATCGGAAATGATTTTCGTTTTATTAAAACAAAATTGTCAAGTCCTTATTGGAAAAGCCTTTATTTTATGTTAGCCGCCATTAAAAAAAAAGAACTGTTAAATAATGTTGTAAAATAAAAATTCTGAAGCCTATTTTATGAAATTGTAACTTGACATTTAGTACTAGAAAAAAAGCTTTCAACTAAATTCGAATGGCAAATATTCTAAAAGAAAAATCCTTCAACTTTGTTTTGGCGTCGCGTCGGGCGCCATTTCTTTTAGTAAACAACTTCGTTATGAATTTTGACTAATTGAATAATGGAATAATATTAATTTATTTAATATTGAAGTATGATTCACAAATACACAAGCTTCGTGTTGGACGCCACTTCACATCTTCTTGTCAATATTTTTCTAACATTTATCCTCAAAAAAATAAAAAGAAAAGAAATCAACGCCTTTTGTGTTACAAAAACTAATTCTATTTTAACATTTCTTACAAATAGTGGTATTGTATACTTACCTAATATTGTATCATCATTACCTCAGATAAATTAATTGTGGCTTATGCAATTCATCCGCCTATCCGCATAAGGGATTAAATTCATGACAAATCAGAAAAATTTCACAATTTTTTAATCTGATTTCGGCATTGTTGTTTAATAACTGCTATACGAGTGTTTCTATTGCTTCCCTAATTTTATTTTATTGTTACTTTATTTATGTACTTACATTTGTGTAGGTATATATAAATGTACATATGTATATTTGTTACCGACAATTAGATTTACTATTATAATATATCATTATCATGTGTTTCCTGTTTTGGTTAGTTTGTTTTTGTATCCACAATAAATGCCCAATAACACAATTTGGCGTAATTCAATCGCACCCGCACTTGGCGTTATAAAGCAAAGCATTTGTTGCCTCTCTATTACTCTGCTGCTGCTGAACTGGAACTGCTGTATTACTCTTTTTACTCTAATCAACAAATTATAAATTTATCTATCTCCAATTAATTTTCCGTGATTCTGAGGATTTCTTGTTTGTGCGTGAATTACGTGCCATTGTCATGAATTAAAAACAAAAATAAAACTTTGCAATGACGAGTTTGTTTTTGTTGATTGTGCCTTGCCCCTTTTTTTTACTCATTCGTGTTTAATTCAGTTCAGATCAGTTTTGTTTTTCTTTCTTTTTACTAAATGTTTTGTTTTTGAGTGTGAGTAAGTGGCACCACTCTCTTTTTGATGTTTCTCGGACTTTAAGATAATTCTGACGTTTAGCTCTTTTATTTTCTGTTAAGTTGATAGCCATGTTCTCTTCGGTTGTTTCGTTCCTCTAAATTCTGTTGTTTGACAGTAGTTCTTTTTTCTTCGATCTACAAGTGTTCTTATTTTGACGTTTTAATTTATTTACTATTCTCTATCTTTAACTTATGAGAGGCATACAATTTTTATTCCCGATCCCGTCCCGATCGGATACTCTATTACTCTTTAAGAATTAAGAGGTGTCGGTGAGAGCCAGAGCACCATCTCACACTAAAAGGGCTTCGCTTGGTTGTTCGTTCAAACATGTCGCCTTCGTTTTACCGCAACGATTTGACTACGGAACGCACTAAGGAACGGACTACGGAGTACGGGTATAGCCGTATAGGTATGGGTTCTCCGTCGAATTGAGAAGAATTACAATTAGTTAAGCTTTGGAGTCGGTCGGAGCCGATCGACTGTGTGTTTAGCAGAGGCCTCTTGTCAGCGTTGTCGTTGTCGTTCATCGTGTTGTTTTTCTGTTACAGTTATCAATTTGAAATTCAAGAGAAGTAACAAAACGACAAGAGAAAATAATAAATAGCAATCAATATTAATAGAATTTTGTATTTTATTTTTGTTAATTATTGTGTGGAATTTGTTGCAATTGTGTTCTTAAATATTTTATTTTCGTTCGTTCGAGTAAGATCGGCGGCGGCTTAGTTTTTGTCTCTTTCCCTATTAAGTTTGAAACCAACTCCAATACCACACCGCTCAAGCACAAATGCCTGTGTGATTTTTCTTTTATAGATTTACGACGCACGGGAGAAGAGTCTATGTTTTTGTTTATAGTTCTTTTTATTATCAATTGCGTGTGTTCTTGATGTGTATTTTTTTAAATTGCATTTATGATTAGCAAATTAAGTGGCTTATATAAAAAAAAGAATACAAATTATAAAAACTAAAAATTCCAAACATTGACGTCACTGTGTAGCAATCGCCGTCGCGTCGTCGTCGTATCGTCGTCGTTGTCGCTTGTAATCGAAAGTGATGGTCGATCGTTTTTTTATTTTGGTTTTTTGATATTTCTTTCCTTCTTTGACAAGTGTTGAAATTCTTTTTTTCGTTTTTTATTTAATAGAACAAGTTATTAAGTGGATACGAGAAGAAAACAAAAAACAACAACAAAAGCATATTTTTAGGTTAGAGGTGAGTTTGCTTGGAATGTTTGTTTCTTCTTTTTATCATTATTATTTTTTTTTTGTTTAGTATAAAATATCTATTCAAAATGTATATGAATAATTTATTATTTTTTAACGACGCCAAGTTGTCTATGGGTTTTAGGTATTATAAAATTTTTTGATGAGATGTTTGTTTGTTTGGCATTGGATCTTTCTTGAGCGATTTTATCCACGTCTTCTATTCATCAAAGACAATGAGGCAAAATAACCTAGAAATGAGTTAAGATGGAATTATAGTTATTTTATTTTTCAAATCATATAGGGTTTCATGCTGGGCGCCACTTCTTATTTTTTTCTTAAAGTTTTATGTTACAATTAGAAAGAATTTACTTACAAATAATTTGGTTTGTAATTATTTAAATGTGTGTCCAGAAGAGATAAGTTTTTTGGTGTTGGTTTGAAAAATAAAAAAAAAAACCGTTTCACGTTGGGCGCCAGTTTTGATATTTTTTTAATATTTTACTAAATTTAACCTCGAATGTGTTTATAAATTCACAGTATTCACCTGTGTATTAATTTCCGGTGTTCTAAACTTACTCAAATTCAAACATCAACATTCTTTCTTTGGCTTCATTAATGATGCCCTGCGGCTCGTTTAAACAAATATTGATCATTAAAACAATGCTCAGACATTAAGTGTCGCTACTTTTTTAACTACTTTTATGGATATGTGTAAGGCAATGTTGTAAAAAGTAATCATAAAAATTCTTTCTTATCTTCCAAGACTTATGATGTACGTAACAAACTTTGGTATTTCCGTTAAAGGTGAGGTTGAGACTGCGCTGCATGTTTTCTCAATGTGTCACAATTTAGTTTTTTTTTTTTTTTTGAAAATTAATTTCTCATGAAACTCACGTCGTCGACGTCATAAGTAGGCAGGCATCTACTTGATGAAAGTTAGTTTTAAATTCTTGGGTGCATGCATGACAAAGCTTTAATGAGGAGATGTTGTTTGACATTTGTTTTTAGTTTCTGTAATTTCGTTTTAAGTACTCTATTAAGGTAAACATATTTTATTTATAGGCATACAAATGGTTGTCTTTTTTTTTGTTTTATGATAAATTCTTGGAAAATAAACACCAACTGGAATGATAGGAATTTTTGTATGTTTTCCGATCCGACTGCATTCACTAAATTTAGCTTTCACCAGAGCTTTATTCGAATTAGTATAGTGAAGTAGCGGTTTTGAATGAACACATTAAATGGAGAGAGATACAAAATAGAAATTAATTAAAAAAAAAAACAAAAAAAAAAGATTTTAAATGAAACAAAAAGGTATTTAATCTATTTAATATACATATACATACATATTTTATCAAAATGGTTTTAATTTTATGACGAACCACAAATTTTTTCAAAAATTCTTTGAATTATTTTTATTTATTATTCTTGTTTATGTGTCGTTTAAAAAACAAATGTCGATGATTAACGCGTAAAAGATTTCACAGAACTTGATGTTTAAAGTGAATTGAAAAATATTTACTATATGGCTATTGGGTTTGGTTTCCGGAAACTTTTTCCCCCCTTTACCCTTTTACATATGTAGCTCATTTGTTTTTAATATAAATTGCTTTCTAAGAATTTAAGATATTAAACTGAGAATTTAATTTACATTTGTTTTTTTTTTCTTTTCAGATAACCATTCAACTGTGTTCCGGTAGAAAAATAAAAAATTTTAGTGAAATGCTCGTGAAATAAAAATTTAAAAAAAATAAAAAGTTTTTGTGCGCGAATCGAGAGTAAAGTTACCAGTGTAATTTAATTTTTAGATAAAATACATTCATCTACTAAATTTTTGGAAGATTCAAATCGTAATATATTCAACTCATGGCTGAACAAGGAAAAATTACTTTTAGCACGAGTTAAACATCAAAAATGAGGTAAGTCAAAATTTGTGTTTGTGTATACCAACATTTGTATGTACATACATACATACATATGTACACATGTATTGTAATAAACTAGTACATATTTCTCTACTCTATATTTAGTTAATTATCTGTGTTTAATGCGAAACTATTTTGAAACGAACTTTAAGTTTAGGTTTCACATTGGGCGCCATATTTTCATAAAATTTAAAATTGACATTTTCTCAAAGAAGCGTTTTTATATTGTCAAGGATTTCACGTATTATTTTGCAGTACTTTTCGTATTAGACTCAGTTTATAACCTGACACCATTTAAATAACTTCAAAAATGTACAGCCTAGTTACAAGAAAGCTTCAAGTTAGTTGCTCATTCTCAAAACTCATTGAATATTAATAACAACGAAAACCAATAATGATGACTACTAAAGTTTATACATACATAGATACGTCTGTTTTTTTTATTATTATTTTCTTTAATAAAAAATATAAATCTCACATTGGGCGCCATTTTTATCACTCAAGTTTGAAAATATTAAGGATTGACACGTGGTTTGCCTTTATTCCCAAAATTTCATCGAAACAGCATGAGATTTGTATCTAATACTTATTGTTTTTTTGCATGAAGACACATTGTACTCACATTGGGCACCATTTTTATCATACTCAAGTTTTAAAATATTTTAGATAGATATGCTTTGAAAAACAAAGATATTTGTATCTACTCTATGGATAGACAGTTAATAATATCAGTATTGGTCTTGAAATTTTCAGTTTAAAAAAAGAAAAAAAAGCCTTCATGCGGTTTGCCTTCATTTCCAAAAGTTTGCTGTTAGATTTTAGCATACGAATTTTAGGTCCCCTCTATCCTTGACATTTCTCATACACAGGAATAATGTTTGAGAGTTGTTAGTCATTACAACCTGGTTCTGTACGAGCTCTTGCGCCAACTAATTTTATTTCCTACATGGTACTCACATTGGGCGCCATTTGTTTAAATTTGTCTTTTTAGACTAACAAATACTTGTAGTCATAACACCCTGGTTCTGTAGGAGCTCTTGCGCCAACTAATTTTATTTCATCTATGGTACTCACATTGGGCGCCATTTGTTTAAAAATTGTCTTTTTCGACTAATAAAAAAAACTACTGAGTTTTAAATCTTTTTAAGAAAAGAAAAAGTGACCTCTAGACAATTTTAGTTTTCTTTTTAGGTGAAAAAATAGAGGTATAAGCGTATATCTTATTTTCTGCAGTAATTTCTTATGTAGTGTGCACTTAAACACGCAATGACTTCTATCCGGGACCGACTTACATGTTATTGTGTATAAAAATATATAAATCGCTTAAATTTATTACTTTTTTATTTCGCCAAGTGTATCCCATTCGTTGTCCGTCTGCGATCAGAGTCGGCGGCCGGCGGCGGCTGTAGCGACAGCGGCAACGGCAACTATAGTTACACGTGTCTGCGCTTGGCTACGTAAATGCACTGTCTGGCGTATGTTTTTGTTTTTATTTTTTAATTTTTTTTTTATTTTATTGGGAGTCACGTCAACAACAATTTCCACACCATAATAGAATTAAGCTCTACACAATTTGCAATTAATTGCATACTATACACATACTACCTACCTATATACCTACTTATATGTTTATATGCAGTATATAATTAATATTGTTTTGCAATGATGCTTTTTCCCCCTTTTGCGTTTTTGTTATTATTGTTGTTGTTGCTGTTTTTTTTTGCTTTTGTTTTTGTTCGTGGTTGGTCTCTCTGTCTGGGGTCTCAAGTTTGGGCTGACGACCAGGGTATGACTTTATTGGAGGGATGGCGTTACTTTTTTTTTTAACTTAACTAACCAGACAATAAACGTTTATTATTCTTGTCTGGAAGTGGGTTTTGTTTTTGTTATTTTTGTTTTGCTGTAGTTGTTTTTATTATTAATTTAACTGCACGGTAGCGCTTCTGCTTGCAGGTGTTGAATTTAAAAACGTAAACTTGTGGTGCATATAATTTAATAAAAAACAGACATAAATAAAAATATAGAGTGGCTTCGGCTTTAATTGCGGTTCATATTTTTATAACAATTTTGTTATATATTTTTATCCTAAATCGATCATATGAATCTTTATAGTCACATAGATGTTGCCTTAAACTTTATACACAACTTAATAGGCAATACAAAAATAGAGCTGCATTAAACAAAAGGTTTATTGCCTAATATGAGTATCACATTCCTTCAAGTGTCAAAAAACACCTATCACCTCGGTGAATTGATTAACAAAATGTAATAAGCGCCTTGGAATTCGACTTCTTAGAGAGTCTCGTGAAAAGTTTTCATCAAGAGCAGACCTTCTTAACTGTTTAAGAAAACATTCATCATCACCATCGGCTCGAAAAAGGAGAAAGAAATTAGCTGAAATAAAAGAAGAAAATAAACTAAGCTATAGTGCAATTTTAGATGCATTCAAAACTGGATGAAATTGGAAAATGCTACCAGACAATGTTTATGTTAGAAAACTAATGCCTCTGGTAGAAAAAATTCTAAGTAACTTACTTCTTTTGTTTGTTCAAATGCTACAGATTTAAGCAAAACTAAACCCCTTATCATTGGAAAATCAAAAAAGCCAAGGCCTTTCAAGAACAAACCTCTACCAATTGATTACAGCTACTCAATATCTGCATGGAAGTTTGTTCCACAGGTTTTAAGAAAAATGCAAAATCTTTAAAGCCACAGAATTCTGTGTTTCTTTGGGTTGAAATACTTTTAAGATTCCAGAAACTTTGTAGAAATGCTTAATTAACTTTGAATAACGTGCCTAGTCGCATCCAGAAGTCGAACTAATAAAAGAAACGGATGATTGCAACATTTTGGGTGTTTTATATGCCACTAAATATTACACCTTTAATCCAATCCATGTATAAAAATGCAATACGTTTGATTTTTTTTTAGCGATACAGTACCCATGTTCTGTAATTCAGAGGATAACTTTTCGCATCGTTATACAAAAAAACAACACATTATCGTCTCTGGAAAAATCGGAGGCTGATATTCCCCTATCAACTCACCCTAAGCAAGACAATATAGTCGTTGTAGCAAATACGATGGCCTTCATGAGAAATATTTTTCCAGAGGTAAACACAATTTTTAATTGCAAAAACTGTGTTGTAGGTTAACAAGTCTTACATAATTTTTTCACACTGAATTCACTACAAATAATTTGGAGGTCCTAGAATAATGCAGATGGAGTAATCCATTAACTTTTACAATATTGATAGCAACAATGTTAAAGAAATCGAAATTGTGAACTATGACAGCGAAAAAAAAAACGCTAGAAACTGAAGATCAAAGAATCAGTCATTGCGAAACTGTCGGACATTGTGACTATTCCTTCCAATGTTTAGAACAAAATGGCATTAAACAGTCTTATATCTACATATGTGTATCGGGTAATGAAAGTGAAGTTAAATATGTTATTTTAAGTAAATTATAGGTTAAATTTAACTTCCTATTAACCTAAAGACTTTCATGAAAAAAACGTACTCGACTTTGGAAATTATATCATTCGTTTTACTGGACAACCACTGTACTTACTTAACTTGTGCTGTCAAAATTTGTAATGAAATGAGCCTTTGACCTTAAAGATGAACGCTCTGCTTCAAAAATGTTTCTGAACTCCGATTGAGTCAGCATTCCCCTCCTTTATTTCCAATATCAAGTATGATTTTCCAGAAGTCTTAGTTATCTGATAGCAGCAATATTTTGTTGTTTGCAAAATGTTTCATAACTTAACAAGTTTGTCAATAGAAATGTATAGCATTTAAGATGTGAACTCTTTTGCGTTTATATGCCTATGAAATAATAATCACATTGGGTTTTATTTTTGTCGTCATCATCATCAACATCACCATCACTATCTTCATACCAATTTACCACAAGATCAGAGCCAATGGAATGCGGCCTGATTATCATTGACCGATGTGAATTGATCCGAGAAAGAGAAACAGAAAGAAAGAGAACCTCTTGAAATGGCTAACCGGTCTTTGAATTTTTACAAAAAGCAACAAAGAAAGTAAACGAGCAAATAAGAAAAACAAAAAACAAAAAAATAAAATACCCAAACGAACAACAACACCATACAACTGAAAACAAGTAAATTGAATGTCTTGATTGTTGTTGCCTGGTTATAACTCTTATTTTGCTGAATTGGTCGCATGAGAGAAGATCCAACAACAACAACAACAACAACAACAAAAATAAACAATAAAATAGCAAAACAACAACAATAACAACAACATCCTAAGCGAGGATGTATAAATTTCAAGAATATTTCAAGTGAATGGTAATGGTGGTGGTTTTATAGTTGAAACAAAAACATGAAAAGAAAAAAAAAAACATTAAAATAAAATGTTATCAAGCCTCGGGCAACAAACAAGTTGTAAAAATATCGCAAGTAGATGATCAACTGTTACAAAGTGTAGAGAAAAAAAAAACAACAAAACAAAACAAAGTATGGGAAAATGAAATAAAATGGAAATTCAAAGCAATTGATAAGTTTTTGATTTTTGTTCTCCGATTATTATTATTTTGTTGTTGTTTATTTATTTATTTGTTTGTTGTAAATTTTATTTCTTTTATTTTGCATACCTCTGTATATTTTAATGTTGATTCTCTGAAGTGTTTTCTCGTTGAATTTTAAGACTCACCTTTTTATTGGGATTTGTAGTGTGTTGCGCAAGAATACCACGAATATTTGATTGAAAAAGGCTTCACATTGGGCGCCATTTATTTATTTCCCTTTAAAATGCTGAGATTTGAAGAATAGGATTTGGGTTTCGTGTTGGGCGCCATTTTGCTCAAGTGTTTATTTATACAAAAAAAAAAAACTTTCACATTGGGCGCCATTTTTACATTTCAAGAGATTTTTTTTTTTTCAAGTTAAAAACAGTTATTTTTGTAGATAATTTCTTGCAAAACAGATTGTGACTAAAACTCTTGTGCGCAAATCAAGTTTTATAACTTGTAAGATGTTTGCGCGCCGCACTAGTATACGATCTGCCATGTCGCTTTATTTATTTATTTGTTTTCTTCTTTTTTGTTGTGTTTTTGCTACTCTGCTCTGCCGCCGCCGCCGCCGTGGCAAGTATAAGAAGTCTATATTTGCTTCCGAGGTTGTTTATCATCTTCTTCAGTTTTCTTTCCATTTTCATCTTTTTATTCCTCTTTGGTTATTCTCATTAGGACGCCGGCTGGTCGTTGAGTTTTGTTGTTGTTTTTGATGCTGCTGTTTTTTTTTCTTCCAAGACATTGCTGCTGCACCACTCTGCGCCGCGCGGCCAGAATGGAATGTCGTCCGGAAAGGGAATCCCCTTGCTTCTTGGTAAAGTATCTTTTGCCCCACCATGTTGATGATCATCATCATGGTAATGCACCATAGCTTGAAGCATCAGAGATTCAAAGAATATACTATATACGAGGAGTTGAATTGTTGGGAGGCTGATGTGAGTTTCATTGACCATAACAATCCATTGCAACAGTCATTTTCACCCTCACATTCCAAACCAATTTTTTATTTTCCTTCCTTATTTTGTTGTTGTTTTAAATACCTTTGGCTGTGCGATTTTTTGATTTGCGATTGCTTTGGCTTGGCTTTGTCTTTTGAGGCTTTGAAAAGGTAGATACAATAACGTAGTTACCTATAGTCTTATAGAGATGGGAGAAATTTAGAATTTCACTAAAACCCCATCAGAGACAGTGGTGTTGGTACCTATACTGATGGTGGGACAAGCAACGACAGCGCGCTCGGTGAGGCGTCGCGTCGTCGTCGTCGGTCGTCGCCGATGTCGACGAGGAGAAAAGGTCCATACGAGTATGTAAACAAGTTCAAATCGGATAAACTTAATGGAATGTGGATGCTACTTGTTTAGGTGCTGTGCATCATGCTGCACATTTTAGATGAAGAATTACCCGCTTGTACGTTGTCTCTTTTTTTCTTTCTCAAGCTGATATTCCCTTTCTTTTGAATCTTTGTGTTCTTTTTTCTTTCTATTAGGAATATAAACTATACAAAAAAAAAACCTGGTAGAACGGGTTGGGGTCATGGAATTCCTTGCCTTAAAAAGTAGGTAAATATTTTGTTTGAAGCAATTCGCTTAAAAGGCATTGATCTTCGCATACATTTTTAGCAACGAACGACATTTAGATGAATATTTCTCATCGGGAATTTTTTTTTCTTATGCATTTCCTATCAAGACATCTCGTTAGATAGTGGAATTCTTGGTGGAAGTTTTGGTATGGTCTTCTTCGTCGACATTTTATGTATTTTCAGGATCTTATGAAATACTTCTTTGACCCTGGATAATATTAACCCAGTTAAATGCATGAAGAGGAGTCAACTGAAATATCCACTTCAGATTCATAAAACATTTAACATCATCACCATCACCATCTTATCTATAAGCAACAGATAACGCCAAACGCCTAGGGTCGATCTCCCTCGTCATCAGAACAAGAGTTACAAACAAAAATTAGGTATATATATCCAAAACGTTAATATCATACAATCATTTCATCAGCCAACGACACTTTATCGTCATCCTCGCATTAATTGCGTGATGCTATGTTATGTATAGCTAACATACATTTATAGCACACCTCTCCTCACCACATCATCGTACTGTGCTGTCGCAAATGACATTTGAGTGTGCTCCTCTTTTGACACTTACACTTTAGAAACAAGAGGGATGACTTCCCTTAAATTAAATACATACCATCACACCATCATGGCTGTCTCCCAAGTTGGTAATAATAGAACACGATGATGAAACGCAACCGGCAGCTAGGGCGGGTGGCAGTGCGGTGGTTCGAGGGCGATGGCGATGGCGACAAGGCGAACGGCCATAGCGGCGATGCGATGATGCTACTGAATTTTCCATGAAAACGCACGTATAATATGCGTATGCGGCAAGATTTCCACTTCCGATGTTCGGCGCAATATTTTGTTGTTGTTGATGATGATAAGACATCATCCATCCATACGGGAACGGGAAAAATCACAATCCCTATATACCTACGCTGCGTATGCATATAGAATGAAACGACGAAAATTACAAAAGTCAGCTTCAAAGTAAAACAACAACACATCAGAGCTGAGGAATGTGCGCTAGGCATTTCCTAACTTCCTCTTCTTTTGTCCATTTAGACGGAAATAGATTCCCATTTCCATATTGCCCGGAGAGAAAGTATTCGTGTGGGTGCTCTGGGGTGTTGGGTGCTTGGTTCAGTCTGGTGTCATCTCATTGGGATAGGATAGGGGGAGCAGAATTTACAAAAGCAAAAGAAAAAAAAATATTTATAAATAAAAATAACTTCTATTCAATATTATGTGAATAGAGGAATTTTAGAAACAGAAACAGGGTGACGCAAGGAATTCAATAATTTTCGAAATAAATGTTCCTCGCTTTGACTTCCTAGCCAGGCCGGGCCGTGTCGAATTTTATACCCATTTCCCCCTAAGTTTTTAGCCGTAAATACTTATAAGTCCCTTTGTTTCTGACTTTTGTTGAAAAAAATGCATACTAATGTTTCACGTTGGGCGCCATATATCATTCCTCAAAAATGCGTGATATACTAACATCTGTTTGTTTAAACGAAACACTTTTTGTTTCAATTTAAAAGTTATCAATAACTGAGAGTGAGGCTTCTTATTTTGATCAATAAGAAAATGCCAGAATGAAATTTAAATTTTATGTTTTGCATCATCCTTTTTACACACACACACACTCTTAAAACACATCGAAATGCGCTTTCAAATACATTTTCTTTGTTTCCCCTAGGATGTGTGACATAAACAGGGAAATTTATTAAAAATAGAATAATAGTGATGCCTATGTGTTTTTAAAGCTTTGTTGGGAGATCTAATTTCCTCCACCACCGCGACCGCACCCCTAGAACAAGAACTTCTGAATGAGTTTCCTATTAAAGTCAGTTCATTTGTGCGCATCAGTAAATATTGAATGGTCTTTAATTTTCTTTTGTTTTAGATGTACAGTGGTGGAAAGCTAAGTAGCGCTCATATACATACTTTACAATGACTAATTAAAGTGCACAAATAAGAATAAGTCCATTTTAAAAAATATTTTTTTAATTTGGTTCCTTAAAAACTATCTCAGTTAAAATGGGCAATATGATTTTTGTCAATATTTAATGGTTTACCATCTATTTTCCAAAACAACCGTTTGTCGCCTTAGTAAACTTTTAACAAGTTTCTGACAACGAATGGTTTGGATGGAAAACCAAGCTTCTTGAATTTCTAACCAGAAGTGGTCTTTGCTTAAAACATTTGTCAATTTTCGTTTCTTCAATTTTCTTAACAATCGCAAGTTCTGAACCATGGTTAACAATGAGTATACATCCAATGGAGAATGGAATTCCTATGGGATCAACGCTATTGGATGTTTCTATTCATAATTGCGTTCAACAATATCAGTACGATCATCAATACTGAGAAACAACTTGACTTATACGCTGACGATCTCATTCATAATAATTGCCAAGATAAAAGACCACGTCCTCATAGAAGACGCTTTCATAAGAGTTCTAGATAAAATCAAAACTTGAACAGAGTCGTCTGGAGCGAAACTATCTTCAGAAAAAAGCAAACAGTTGCATTTGTGCCGCAAGAGAAGTTGTAAAAACTTTACCTTAAACTTTGCTCCATACATCCTGGAAAACACCACTGAACTAACTATCTTGGGTCTTAATATCAATAAATCGTATCGATGGTCTTCACATAAAATTGAAAAACTCCCTCATACTCCGCCTAAATATCATCAAATATTTATGCGGAAAACTAAGTGTTGTGCATATCAAGGCCGCAATTCGAATTGCGTTAAATGCATATCGCACTACTCCAGTTTTTAACATGCTCGCCGAATCTAGTTTTCCCTCTTTAAAAAATAGTATTAAATTTGCCACAGCCAAAACTATACCAAAGCTTCTTACCTCTCAAGGTTTACTTATACAAAAAGATCTTAAAAACAACACCTCGGCAAACGCAGTCGTTGATCAACGAAGAAATGCGATTCAAGCAAGTGCTCTTATTGAACTCAGCTCAATATTTACAGCAGAACCCGCAGCCATAATTAGTGCTATTGAATATGCAGAAAAGAAACGTGGTAAGTTCTGTATTTTCTCAGATAGCCTCTCCACTTTAAAGACAGTTCTCAACTTAAATAATAACCAAATTCCGATTACAACGATTCGTAAAAAATTATCCCAATACCCCAACAAACTTAAATTAGCCTCGATTCCATGCCACATAGGCATAGCAGGTAATGAAGCAGCTGACTATGCTGCCAAGCAAGCTACCAACTCTTCGTATCCAGTCTCAAATATTTACAGCACCAATGATATCCGAGCTTTTATAACGGCATCTTTTGAGGTAACGAACGTCCAAACTTTAACAGGTATAAATAATTATTATTCAAATCTTACTAGCCCTCTGTGCATTTCAGCCAAATATTCACCACAGCTATCACGACAAGAAACTAAAGCCATTCTGAGACTGAGACTGGGCCATACCCGCCTCACTCATCAGCACCTTCTTGATCGTAACCTCAGAAATGATTCCTGCTCCTACTGCAACAACCCAGCAAAAATGACAATCCAACATCTTCTAACCATCTGCCTTATCTTTCAATCAAATCAAAACAGTTTCGCCTTACTAGAAGTCATCAAAAACCCTACACTAGATAATTGCATCAAAGTACTTGCATTTGTGAAAAAGATTAATTTAATTTCAAAAGAGGACCAAACTCTTGACCCTGTGGATGACTCACTTAGGTTTTGCTATCTCAACCAAACCTTTTAAACTGCGATTCGTCACTTCAAAGCACATTTCTCCAAAAGACTAGTGGCTTTTGCTGATGTTCCTTTGCAAAAGCTTACATTTTCTTTAAGTTTCTTGGTGAAACAGGTGACCTGCTTCTGCAGGGCAGTATCGCACATGTTTTATTATTATAGACACTCCAAACTCGCCTTAAATTTGATGTTAAATATCTGTAGAGGTCTCGAACGGATGTTTGGGACAAGACCACTACATTTGATCTGCCCATGGTTTTTGTTGTTTTCCGAGAACGTTTTTTTTTTTCTGATGGTGTTTTTAAATGTTTTATTTAGTTGAACGTTTCTTATAGCATTATAAACCATCCCAAATCATTCGAAATTTCAAGAATTCGTCTTCAATTTTCAAACATGTTTAAAATGACTTTCCTCTTTTCTTTCGAGCAATGTCCTGGAGTCCTCTTTCCATTATCAATGCTAATTTAAACTTATGTAAAATGAGTAAAGAAAACTAAATATAACTTAACTTAATTATATTATCAATTAAATTAGGTGGCGCAACAGTCCGTAGAGAACTAGAGCTTAGTGTCTTACAATTCTCAACCATTTCTGTGTTCGAGTCATTTAAGGGATAGAGGGGACCTACAGTTTTTCATGTTGAATCCGAACTGCTGAATAGATACATACTCTCAAAAGGCAGTTCCCTTGAAAAAAAAAAACCTTAAGTGGCACAAGTAGGGATTGAACCCAAGACCTCTAGCATGAAAGTCCTACGCCCTAATAATCATTAACAAGGTAGGCTTTGTTTTGTATCTAAAAATCAATTCTATGTGAAAAAAAAATAAGTTCTGATTTATAAAAACATCGCAATTATCAACGTAAAAGTTTTTTACACATTGTGTAATTATAAATTCCAGATGTTGACGCAATTTTTGTTTGTTTGTTTATAAACTAAAAACATGTTAACGCATTGTTATTGCAATTAAACAAATTATTCAATAAATCAAAAGTGCAACCATCGTAATAACCTAAAATAAATTACATACTAGGTCGCACGCGCCGCTATAGCCATACAACTTACCCAAGCACCTGCTACTTGCAAATACTTTTTTTATTTTTTGCAGACTAATTGACAAAAAGCGACGTCAAACAAAATTCAGGCTTTAATGACGAAAATAATTTTGTTGTTGTTTTTTTTTTTAACTTTATTTTAGGTAAATATAGTAATTGGAACAATGTGATTCATTAAAATATTGTTTAGATATAAGAAGATAAAGGACTTTATGTTTTCTGCACTCGATTTTGAAACTTTTTAGTTGATTTTTCTAATTTTCGTTTTTTGAGAGTGTTAAGTTATTAAAATAGAAAGTACTGAAGCAGTAACGTGACGCTTTCCTACTTTCTTTGATACTTTAAATTTTCTGTTACATAAATGATTTTTTCTCTACCAGGAATTGTAACATAAAAGAATCAATTTGCGGTGATAAAAATGACAGCTAATTTTTCTAATAACCATAACCATGTTTTGCCATTTTGTCAGTGGCAAAACAAAAATGCTGCAGTCTTCATTCAACCCAACAACGTGTACTTTCTCCCAAATTTAACACATTCCTTACGAACTCCACTTAAATATCCTTATGACGACAACGACGACGCGACGCGACGATGTCTTTTTCAATGAACCCCTATTTACAAATCATGAAGGATTTATGTTCTACACAAATTATCAAAAGAGGAGAACAAACATTTTATGACTATGCGGTTGTTTGTAATTTGTATTTAATTTTGAATTTTATTGTGTTTCTAGGTTATGTACTCTTCCATGCTTACATTGATGACACCAAAAGTAGCTATTTTACGACTTGTTGAGAATTGAGATTCATTCAAATACCTATACAACAGTCAGTCTAAACAGCTCAACCCTTTTTGTTTTGGTAAAAATATTTCCTATGGTGCAGTTTTGCTTTGTGAATTTTTGTTTTCATTCGATTTAAATTACAAAATTTGTTTACCCTCAAGAGCAAAACATAATAAATTTCAATCATAATATTTTTATGGTTCATTTTTCAGGCACACTTTGTCGTGTCGTTGACGTTTATTACACTTCTCTAATCAGGTCGTCAAGCAATACACGTGTGGACTGTTTTTGTTTTTCCTAGTTCGACGGCTTTACACAAAAATAAAATAAAGAAAAAATTACAATCAACCAATAACAAAAACTAAAACTTATCACGATTAATGTTGAAGTAAAATAAAGTAAAAAATAAAATAAAATGTATGTATATAAATGTATGTAGAAACATTTGAATGAATAAAAATATATGTACACTTCGTGTCACATGAATAGGGACAAGCTTTTTCGTTTTTTATTTGGCGATATTTTTCAAACACTTGAGGTTATTTTTTGGAAAAATCCAAATGTGAAATGAATCAGGTATGTGTTAAGTTTATAAATACAAGTTTTATGGTGGGGTTTCCGAAGAAGGTCATAAAAAGTACCTATTATTGTAAGACCCTTTAAAGTGAAGAAAATAACATAAAGTTTTATGGTTTAGGTAAATATTGGTTTTATTGAATGGATTCAAATAGTAATGTGTGCTGCCTCCTGATTTCTGAATTACTTTAAGTAACCTGTGGCGTATGAAGTGCTGTCAGATAATTGATCTAAATTTGGGCCCATTTGGACCGTTTGACGCCTTCAAAAATCTCTTCAGTTTTTGGCATTGACGTCCTCCTTTGTAGACTTTTCTTGAAAGCCATCCCCACACGTTTTCCATGTTGTTCATGGTAATAGGTTCACATTTTGCCCCGTGCGGTATGTAATGGTACATTATCTTGTTGGAAAGTCCATCGTTGTCTACCAAATAATTCAGAAAACTGCTGAAAAGCTCGTTCCAGAATCGATTTTTAAGTGATTGCCGTCATTTAAAAGCTTTGAAAATCTAGCTCCGCGGTCCCGTAATAGATGATTGCACCGCCTCTTTGATGTGCCGTTTTTCAAGATAGATTTCGTCCTTTCTTAAATCATGGAATTAAAAGCTCTATCCATCAGATCAGGTCTACCTGAAGTGATTTGTTACTAAATTAAGGCATTGGCTCTTGTGTGGAGCATTCAATGGTGGTTTTTCTTCACTTTTTGGTGTGGTATGTGGTCTGCCTTCTGTATCGTCGCTTTCTTAACTCTTCCTTTGTGGTTTTTTTTTCATACCTCTCTGGGTCCTTAAGGTAATTGTAAGCTCATATTTGGCCCATTTCCTCCTTGGTTAGACCCTTACCTCTAGCCATTCTTCTTGATTCTATCAAATTAATACTCGTACCAAGGTCCCAAACCATCAGAGTATCCTTTTATCTGATTTAAAACACGCTAATAGGTAAATTTGTAGTACCCATAGGTTAGTGTGTTGGACTATCATGCCAGAGGTCTTGGGTTCGATCCCTGCTTTTGTCATCTAAAGTTTTTTTTCACGGGTACTGCCTCTTGCGAGGAACTGAGAATTCCTCCAAGAGTAATTCTTGTCATGAAAAGTGCTTTCTCAAATTAGACGTTCGGATTCGGCTTTAAACTTTAGGTTCCCTCCATCCCCGACAACATTACACACAGGATTGGTTGAGAGTTATAAGTCACTAGGCCTTAGTTCTCAACGGATTGTTGCGCCACCTAATTTATTTATTTATTTTGTATAGGTAAATTTAGACCTTGTCTCAATTCATGTGACACAAAAAAACAGGTACCTACTTTTTATTTCCTTCTTCGGAAAAACAGTTATAAAACTTTTATTTATCAACTTAATCCAAAAATATTTGCTTGCAATATAAACTTAATGCATGGTTTTCCAAAAGAAGTTTAAGAAATATCGGCAAATAAAAAACGAAAAAAGCTTGTCCCTATTCATGTGACACGAAGTGTATGTAGGTATTATTTTAAATTTAATGAAACTAGAGGTAAACTATATTAAAAATAGTTGGTTCGTTGAACTAGAGCTTGAGGTTGAGCAAATAACACGTGCAAACTAATTGCCCACGATTTACAATCAGTTTGTTGAACGCTTTTGCCAGTTTCTATATTTTTTGTATTGGTTTGTTATTGTTAAAATAAAAATAAAAATAAAAACAAATTAACTTCAAACATGCGCATGTTACTGAAAATTTAAAGGAAAGGTATCAAAAACCTTTCATTTTTATTCAAATTTACTTCCTTTAGTCAAATTCTCCCATAACAATAATCATCAGATATGGAAAATCAGTATAAATAAACTGAAATTAAGTCCCTAATAAAAGCATTCTACAAAGTATTTAGTATAAATATGAATAAATCAAAAATATGAACAATTAAAATAACGTCCAATGAAGAAAAGTAAACAAAGTTTGACACAGGTACATAAGTCCAAAACAAACGTCACAACAAAAGTATTTTCGTTGTTGATTTTTTGGATAAATTGATTCAGAAAAATATACAACTTTCCCAGCGGATTTCTTACTTACACATAAATCAGAATTTTTAAAATAAATACTTTTTAACAGTAGGGCCATTAGTGGGTACAAGTTTGCTAAAATTTTATAAACAAACTTAAAGAAAATTAATAAAATAAAAGAATCCAACTTTTTTCAAAAAGTATGGAATTGGTCTTCAAAGCCTTTTCCTTTGGATAGCTTTATTTTAGTTTAATATTAGAAGAAACAGGGTGGAAAGTAAATTATCTGCAGATAAGAAAGAGGAAGAAAATGTATGTTTGAATTGTAAAGCCATCGCCTATTGGTTGTGAAGTTAGGTAGGTGTCTAAAACGAATAAAGAATAGTTCATTGGCGTGCTCAGCTATAACTATTTACAATAGTTATAGTTATAAAAATACATAAATATGTACCAAATTCATTAATATGGATAAAAGATAGGAATGTAATTAAAATTGTATCTTTTGGGCTCATGCACAGTTAAAATAATTTAAAAAAAAAAATATTTTAAGATTCAAAATTTTACCTGAAAAATAAGTTTGTCTTCAATAATTTAAATGTAATTTTATAAATCAAAAAATCCTTGATTTTTCAAACTTTTTTTGAAAATCGTTAGAGCATTTTTTTTAAATTATTTTTTTATAAATAAAAAAATTCAATTTTGTTTAAAAAATATTTTTGGAATGCAGTTGTTTAGTGATTGTATATTGCTCTACATTTGAATTTCGTAAAAAAATGTTTACCCGTTTTTGAGATATAGAATTTCGAAAAAAAATTCAATATTTTTTTTTTAAAATCCAAACAAACAAAAATTGCAATTTTGATAATCAAATATTGTTAAGGAAATATAAGAACTCGTAAAAAAAAAATTATTGAAATCGGCTCATAAGTTGCTGAGAAAATGAAAAAATAAAATAACGGTTCTATGAGCGGTACCTTTCCGGAGCAATACAAAAATATGTTTTTCTTACTATAAGAAGCCAAGTTAAAAAATAAAATTTTAGATAAAATTAAGAAAACATCTATCGGTTTGTTTTTGAGAAAATTCGAATTTTCTTTTTTTGGCCAAAAAAATTGTATGGGGGCCACTGTTAGTTTTGATCTTAAGAAAAAAAATGAAAAAATGCCTAACGCAAATCTGCTCAAAACCTTAACTTCCAAGTTTGAACTCAATCGACCCAATGGTTTAGGCTGTAGGAGCGTGGTCAGACAGACAGGACAGACGGACGGAATCGCGGGACCCACTTTTTTCTACTTCTCTACCATCGTAATATCATGTTTGATTAAAATCTCGAGTTCGAAATTTTGCACGAATGCAAAACTTGCCATATACATATGTATGTAGTTCCTATATGTCGCAAGTAAAAAATGCATTTACTTATTATCCGTGGTAGAGAGGTCTTGTGTTCAATCCTGCCTGTGCCATCTAAAGTTTTTTTCATGGGCACTGATTGTTGCGAGGAATTTTGCCGCCTCTGCCTCAATACTCACAAAAGGCCCATTGACATCACGCTGAGTTGTTCTTCGGATTATGTCAATGTCATCAGCATATGCCAGTAATTCGACAGCCTTTTGCCTCTAGTGTTCAAGGACGATGAAGAAATCGCATGACAACGCATCACTTTGTCGTAAACCTTTTTTGAAATCGAAAGGTTCGGTTTAGTTGTTTCCAACCTTAATGGAGCAGCGTGAATTCTCCATGGTCATCCTGCACAAACGGACGAGTTTGGCAGGGATGCCAAAACAAGACATAGCTCTATACAGTTCGTCCCTGTAGATGCTGTCATCCCTTCGATGAAGAGATGGTGGGTGTCGATTTGATGTTCTTGGGTTTTTTCCAGGATGTGATCGTAATGTGAATATTTGCTCAACTGTGACTTTCCTGATCTAAAACCACACTGTTAAGGACTTATCTTAGGTTGTTGACGATGAGCCTTAGACGTTCACACATTACGGCAGAGAAGATTTTATAAGCGATGTTAAAGAAACTGATTCCTCTCAGTTTTTAGAAGGTGTCCTTTTTAAAATTTCGGACAAACAATACTGAGGTTTCATTCATCGGCCATGCTCTCTTCCAACCATATTTTACAGATAAGTTGGTGCATGCTTCTAACCAATTTATCTCCAGTTGCTTTGAAAAGCTCGTTATTCAAGCCATCTGATCCAGCGACTTTATTAGACTTCAGCTAAGTTATGGCATTCTTTACTTTGTCTAAGTCGGCAAGACGAGATTGTTGGCTTTCATCGTCTATACATTATACAATGCATAGTGACAATTCGTTGTATGGACTTAACAATTGTTTTTTTATATGTGTTATTAAAGTCTTTCTTCGCAACAACGTTATCAAATAGTGCAAATTAAATACCAAAATTATGGTTCGGTTTCCTTGACGCAACGAAGCAACCAATTTATTTAAGGAAACTTTTGTGGTGTTCGCGTTATCTCGCGTATTGGGCTTGTGACGCGGCCTCTAAGGTCGTGCGATTAAACACCACCGGACTATTTCTTGTGGAGTTATGTGAAGTCGCTTTTCTACACCACCCGCAGCCCAAGCCTTGAAAAAGAATAGTTGGCGTGTTATAGCACATAAGGCCGTAATCGCTGCAAAAAGAAGTAGAAAATTGGGGCTTTCGTCTGGAATTTATTAGAATCAGCTGCGATGGCCATTTGTCCCAAATCATTTTTAAAACATCCTTATCTTTATGATACAGCCGAATTCTTCGAAATAACATTAAATTTTATGTGTTCTTGAAAACCACCCTCTAGTAGATCATCCGCAATCTTTAATTTAAAATTAAACTACTAAATCCTTCATGTTTCTCACCTATTCCATTCCCATGAAAAAGTTTAAAAAAATTCACAAAGTATAATTAGCATCTTTTTTTGATGTTTTGCAAACCACTAAAGCTATAAATTCCAAATAATAATTGTTGAACCTTTATTTGCTCTTATACCAATATTTCATGTGAATTCATTCATAAATACAACTATAAAAAACAACACATTTCGTTCATCTGATTTAGGTATGTTGTATACTCATTAAAAGCCTACGCTATTTTACCCACATATTATATAATTAATTATTACTCTAACACAATCCGACAAAAATTACACGATTGTGAATAGTTTTGCCGGAGGTTTAATATTTAACCACTACTTCCTGTCTGACGGCTATTAAGAGGAATGTCACAAGTATGTTGTTTATGTAAAATGTACCTACAACCATTACCCATTTTGTATACGCATTATTCATTGTTTATGATGACAATAATACTTCTGACACGTACCGTACTCATACGTTACATATGGGTATAGATATTTAAAATTGATGACCGCCATCAGTCGAAACGGCGCGCGGCGTGCGGTATTACATATTGGAGTTGGAGGCGCCTCTCGGTGTAGTTTAGCGACGACGACGCGACATATACCCAGAACTTTACTTTCACCCGAAATTATAATAATTTTTCTTTTTGCACAACCGGATATTGAAATGAATCGCCAAATAAGCACAGGGAATACTTTTATCGTGCGTCGATCACGATGAATGAGGCACCGGCAAAAAACCGATTACGGTATTGTGCGACTAAGAGGAAGACTCGACGTTGGATGGGTGACCGACATTGTCGATATTATAATATCTTAGCTATTTGGAAGCATTCAAGTGCCCCAAGTGCGATAATTATACCTTTGTGAGTTAGGATAGTATTTTGTCGCTTCTAGTGTTATTGTGTGTGTGATGATTACACCTCCTATACATACTCGTACTTATATGTATATGACTTGGAAATGAAATAAATAATTTTATGAATGAATTTGAATCACAAAATAGTATTTGCCAATAGATTTAACAACTTGAAAATTAAAAAGAAAAACAAACTGAATATGAAATGCATGACTACGTTGTATGAATTCGTTTGAGTAACTCAACTTTAACTGTTCTTATTTTGAAAATCAACATATTTAATTAATAAATGTATGCATTTGAATCCAGTCAGGGTCATTTTGAACTTTTGTTACATAAAAAGCTGTTTTTTACTTCCCTTAAAATTAGTTTTAGAAATTGTGTAAGAAATATATTTGAAATTGAAGGAAAATGAAACTTGAAAAAATATTAAGAACTCGAACATTTTTTCATTTTTTCTTGATTTCATAGCACCCGGTAGGGTAATTTGATATTAAATTCTGACATTCTATAAATAAATAATATTGATTGTTTGTCAGGATTGATTTTTCGGTGAACAATTTTGTCATTAATTTCACTTCATTAAATAAAATTCCGATTTGAATTTAAACAACTAAAACAATGCAATTTATAAGTAACATTAAAAATAAACCACATATTCGTATTCGAACACTTCAGCCTCTCACGACTATCAGATCTAAATGAATTGAACTTACTTTCATCGGTATCGCTCTGCCAGAACTATACACTCTCATTTTTGTACCTTCAATTCCAATTTTTCTTACTGCTCATCTAATGGTTTCGGAACTTACATTTTTGTTAAGGTCAGTTTTTACCATTTTAGCCAATTTAGAAGCCCCACTTGCCCTGGAAATTTGTATTTCTTTGTCGAAAAATAAACCTTTCGTCGGCATCTTCTCTAATTTCTTGGAAAACTCAATGCTGTCTACTGTCACAAAAGCGTAACCCTCCCCCAATGCCACTATCCATGGGTGGTACTTGCATCGAGGAGATTGAACAACTAACAGTCCTAGGTATGTGCATCACAAACCACTTGTTGTGGAGTGATCACATATTTGACATCAAGTTTTTTACCCCTTCTGATCTGGCTATAATTTACAAAGCTTTTGTTCGTCCAAAACTTGAGTATAACTCTCATATTTGGGCTGGTGCTCCAATAACGTACTTAAGTCTTCTGGAGAGAATTAAAAAAAAGAGCTCTAAAAATTATTGGAGATCGTTCTCTTACTGAGACATTTGCTTCTCTTGAACACCGCCGCAAGGTCTCATGCCTGTCATTGTTTTATCGTTATTTTTATAAACAATGCTCTATTGAAATAGCCAGTTGCATTCCTCCCCTTAAACAATTCAACCGTAATACCCGTACTGCTAGGAATGCCCATCAGTTTACCCTTGAGTCCAATTTCGGACGTACTGTTAAGTACAGAGATTCTTTCTTTAGCCGCACTGCATGAATGTGGAATGCTTTACCAGGCTCAATATTTCCCACTTATTACAATGTGCAGACATTCAAAACCAATGTGTATCGGTTTCTCCTTTCTAATCCTATCCTCCTTACCTAATTGCTTGCACATTAAAAGTGCATTCATAACCCCTTTAGTGCGCGCACAATATATAAAAAAAAAACATTAGGGCATTTTGGTATACAGTATTCTAAGAAGTTTACAGTGTTTTTAAATACAGAACTTTAGAAATACATAATTATGACCCAACAGTACCGAAAAGTATCATAAAGAATTCTGAAAAACAGTATTTCGACCAACTTCCATTAGTAGCATTCCTGAAGATTGGATACCTCTGAGAAAAGCAGTTCTACACTTCAAGATGTTGGGTTTGAAATATGGACAGAATATGTGGGAAAACGTCATTTGTTAATTAATTTCCCTTCATTACCTTGTGAAAGCCTTTCAAAGTCCTAGGGCAATTCTTAAACATCCTTCAGTTTTTCTATTTTTGTTTGTATACAAATATCTACTAAGTTTAATTACACCTTCTCTTATTTTCTTAACATTTGTTTTATATTTCCCAAAAGTTCTCAGAGAGACCTATAAACTAAACATCCATAGCTCTCATTTTTCAACCTTCTGGTAGTTTAAATTCATTCAAAGACCATAACTTACCATTAGTTGTGAAAATTTAAGTACAAATTAAATTTCCAGTAAACGTCAAGCTTCTACAACACAACACAACACGGCATGAAGTTTAAAGTTGTAGAAAAAAAAAAACAAAAAATAAAAACCTACCAAGTCTGTCATCGCATCGCATATTATACAGTTTCTTCTGCTTCACTCGGTCACACAAGTCTTAAAAACTTTATTTTTGTTTGCCTTTTTTGTGGTTTCATCATAATAAGCGCATTTAGCAAAACAAAAACAGAAGGAAGAAGGTAAGTTTGTGGCGCTACATTGGCGCTGCGGCTGCTTTGTGTAGAAAATTTACGTGAATGAACGAATATTGTATGCAGCTCGCACAATATGAGCGAACGTGGAGCGATAACGAGGAACGAGAGGAGCCTGCTCGCTAAAATACAAAAGTTTTTATTTTTTGCTTTTGGCCAAGCTACCTACCTACCTTACCTACCTATTTATTTTTCGGTCAGTAAATTTGTTTTTTAATAGTCTAGAAGGTCGTTAACGGTGCGCGTTATATTCACATTAAAAAACCATGTATGCCAAAAGTAGCTATTTGAAGGGTGATGCATTTGAGGTTTTTATATTTTTGTTTTTTAGTTTTTGTTGCGCTTCAATTTTTATAGTTATAGTATTCCTACTGAGTAGAGTACTGGCTGCATGTTATGCAGCGATTTATAGGTATGCAGTTATTATGCATAAGCTACATGATAGGGATTTTGGTTTTGTAAACAAATAATTAAAATATTTTTCTATGTTACTGCGGCTTTTAGTTTTTCTTCTATTCTATACTTGCTCCTATAATGACTGACTTAGTAATTGTTTATGTAATGTAATTATATATGTGAGTTTGTTTTACAAATTGATGTAATTTTAAAGTAATTATACTCCACTTCGTATCGTATATGGATTGTTTGTTGTTTATTGGAGGAATGTTTAAATTCTACGCTCTAAGTTTATACTGGGGGTTTAAGTCAATCGAAGAATAGTAATATGGACTTTAAGATGGGAAGTGAAGACTAAATACAAAATGTTGGTGTTTTTTTTTAAATTCAAATTTTAGCGTAAAAACTCAAGCCTTATTCAAGAAAATCCAAAGTGTAGCCATTCGTTGCTATATGAAAATCTTTATCAAGCTACGAATACACCGATTTCTTAATTAATGGTTTGATGGTACATTTAAAATTTAAAAAACTTGGCTGAAGACACTGCACTATGATTTTACCCCGTATTTCACACAAAAAAGTAGTTTTGATAAGACCTCAAAGATAAAAAGTCGATCTGCCTTAAATCTCAAGATTTATAGATAGTAAATTCAGATAGCAAAAATGGGCGATTACAAAATTAGGAAATGACTAATGCAGTTCGGGATGAAGTAGGGCATTCTTAGGCCAGTTTATTGGCCCAATGTGATGTAACGTGAATTTCGAAGCTTTCTTCTAAAACTCAATCAAAACACAATTGGAGTTCCTTACGAAACGTACAAGACTAATAAGTTTAAAGTATTTCAGATTGTTTAGATTCTTATAGAAGCATTTTCCAAAGTGGGTGCTATGTTTTTGAGCTTGAGCAAGGCAGGTATAAAGGAAGTGAAGAACTTTTTCCTCTCTTCTTTCTCGCCCATACAGCATCTGCAAAGTCATTTGAGAATACACCTATATCCATGATGGCGTACATTTTTATTAGATCTGCTCAGAAATATCAAGCTTTTGAGTTGGTTCTAAATAATTAAGAATAACGGACTTTCCAATACTGTTATTAGAACACTGTGAAGAAGCTTTAAGGAAAATAGTAGAAATCATGCAGTAATTGAATTGAATTATTCATTAAAAACTGTGTTATTTCACTATAACGGCCACCATTAATTCTTACTGACGACTACTGCCTGCGCCCGACAAGTCGTATTTTCGAAAAAGAATGATACGATAGTACATTCGTCTTTCAATCTCTGTACCAATCAGTCAGGTGTTGTAGATTAATTTATTTCTCAACAATAACGTATGGATTTTTCACTTAAACCCCAAATGCGGAAATTTTGACGATCAATGTTTCATCACTGAAGATAATTTTGTTCGAAAAACTAGCCTACACTGTTGTTCTTATCAACTTTATGCCCTAACAGCATTAACATTCAATTTTCTTTACAAAAATGCAATAAAATAAACAACATTAAATTTTGTCAATGTTTTGTAGCTCATTGTCATTAGTAAGAACCATTCTCATTAATTTTAAAACACAAAAATCGTTCAAATTTAGCAACCCCTTGTTCCTGGTTTCGGGCTGTAGGCCACGGATTATTTGGATGATATTGGCCTTAAGTACTTGATTCGTTTCCATATAACCAACACGATTTGCTAAATTGGTGCTCAAAAAGTCAATTGTGACATGTCTTTAGTTTCAGTAAACCAATCGTTTAACATGATTCCATAACGACCAACATTGATCGAGAAAAAAAGTCCCTTGGCGCCACCACTTCATAATCCCCACAAAACTGTTATTCTCTGTGGATGCATTAGCTTTCCGCAATAATGAATATGAAAATGCAATAGATGATTTTTCGCCCAAAATCGTTGTCCAATTCAAACTGCTTAATTGCTCAAAATGGCTGAGTTGATTGAAACATTTTGAGTAATTCGATTAGTGTAGAATTTTCCTCAGGCAATATTAAGTGAAATGTTAAGCTTTTGGAGATCGATGGCGAGGTGATCTTCAACCTTATTCTCCTCTGTGCGCACTGCGCACCCTACGAGGAAAACGAAGACCATGAGTCTTTCACACATTCAGCAGAAACTTGCATACGGTATGTGCTTCATTTCGTTCAAAACTTCTATTCAAAAAATTGTACCTATGTCTTGGATTTTCCAAAGTTGTTGAAGCGTAAAGTTTCTACATATTTTGTATCTAGGAGTTCTAATACCGTGATGTACCTACTGGGTCCATATTTCATCACTACATTTTTGCATCCCTTTTCTTCGTGCAAACGTTAAAGATATTATTATTTTTTTTATGCTTTTAATTTGTCCTTATTAACTATAGTCTCGAACACCTATATAGCTTTTTTAAAGTCGCCTTATAGTGATAAACTTGTAATTTATACTTATTATAGAAAAAACGAAAACATCAGGAACTCTCACTTTATGGTCATTAACTCGAAAAGATACTACGCAGTTTGTTTTGAAGTTCATATATAATATTAGGTATATGAATCGATTTATTTATCAGGGCAAAACATTTGTTTTTATTATTTTATAAAAAAAAAAAAAACAATAAGATTAAAAATAGAGCGCAGTTTCGAAAATATTGAAACATATAATAATTCAGCTGCCTTACCAACCACCATCTCAACCGCATGACACACAGCGCCCGGCCCATATCATCACCTCTATAGAGAACCCCAAAATCTTAATAAAAGCAACATAATTATACTTAGAGAAGAGGGCAAGAGGACCCTGTTTAGGGGTTTGTTTTTGTTTTTGTTTTTGTTTTTGTTTTTATTTTCGATTTTATTTTTTAGGTTTCCGAATTCAAATACAAAATCTATCAAACGCGCAAAAAATAAAACTTTTGTCTTGGAAGAGAATCTTCTCTGTGTTCTATGATTCGTAAACTCCTTCAATATTTATAGTATAGTGTTTGTTTTTGTTTTACTTATTAAATCTGACGACCGACGATATATACTGTGGAACTGTAAGATTTTAAAAACATCCCAAAATTTAAAATCGCATTTTATGATAACAATTATTCAGAAGCTATCTTTTTTTGTAAAGAGTACTCTTATCTTAATCTAGAAGTTTTAAAAAAAATGTTATTAACGCTATGATATTTTAGTATATTATCTTATTTTGCTAAAAAAAAGTAAGATTTTATTTTCTCGTTGTTATTTTGCTGTTGTTTTTATAAAGAAGTAAAGCTTTTTAAGCAACTGCCCGAAAAAATGTGTCCATAAAACATAAACAAAAAATTTCGAACATTTGGAAGACAACATCATGATGATCAAATTCTATGTCGTATAAAATGTTTTTTATAGAACACTATTTTTTTTTTTTATTTTTTTTAATTGTTGTGTGACAATTAAATTGACTAAGTTACTGCGTGACAAAGGTTTTGGTCGTGGCAATCAAATGAAACCTTTCTAATGAGTTTTGATGGCTTTAATTTAAAATTTACAATACGAAAAAAACACATATACCTATAAGTCTCTTTGAGGCTATATAAATTCATGAAGTAGCTTTTTTTATCTTTATAAGTTGTTAGATTTCATCTGTCTTACAAAAATCTGAAAGAAACTCTTAAGTATTTTCGCTAAAACTGTGTTTAACCAAAATTGCAAAATGGTTTAAAAGTATAATTTGTTCGTGAAACAAATCCGTCGGCTTAATGCTATTACATCAAGTTTTCGAAATATATTTAAAAATATAAAAATAATGGTGAAAACGGGTATTTTTAAGAACTAAGCAGTAGTTTAAATCTAAGATCGCAATCAGAACTAAAAATCCAAATCCAAAACGTACTTTACGAACTATAAAAGCTTTAAATTCAAGGTTTGCTAAAATAAAAACAATAATGACAATTTCTAGAAAATAAGTAAAATACTTAAAGATTTAAATTATATCTAGAACACAAAGAAACACAATGTGATATAACTCAGCCTTAAAAACCGCAATTGGTTGCTTTTAGCATTTTTGAAGTTGTATATTTTAAAAACCTGATTTTATGTGAATTAAAGCGAGATTCCATTCAGTATAACTTAATCCTTTAAAAAAAAAAGCAAAAAAACTTAATTTTGCCGATCAGTTTTTCAATAGGGACTTCAAATTTTGAATTGAATTTGTGAACACACCCATTCACTTATATCATAGAACTGTCATTGTCAATTTATTCTAAATTTTAGCAATTGTAATTTTTACCATCTCATAACATTTTATTATATTTTGACTTTTAGTGATATCCTGAATCATATGACTTCTGACACTTCAAATTAAAAAGCGTTTTTCAGAGCCTACCCTGAACTGTCAAATAAAATATTATGTTTTTTTTTCTTACCTACATATGAAGGCGTTTAGAACACGTTCAGAACGAAAAATGAAACACTAATTTGTGGATTGCAGCTCTGAACGCGCTCTATGAGCTCAGAAAAAAAAATAACAGCAAACCGAATAGAATGCTGAACACAACCATCAGAATCTTATGCTTGTTTGATTATAATTATTTTTTCCATTTTAATTTGATTGTTCAATATCATTTCTTGTTTCTTACAACAAAATGACAAATGTCAAATAGTGATAGCTAAGCCTTCAGTTGTTTAAAAAAAACACACCTTGTTCAGAGGGTGTACAGAACATGCTCTATATTCTCGGGCTCTGTTCAAAACTCTATACAGAGCTAAAAAAAAACACAACCAGGTGTGTTCCCCAGATTTAGGTTTGTTTGCTTTGGTTTTCTTTTACTCACAAGCTGAACTTACTGTCACTATTTAGACGTGTTCAGATGCATCGTTTTTAATAAAATCGAATAACTAGTTAACAAAGGAATAAAAATATTTTTTAATAATTAGTTAAACATATTTTAGTCAAAAATATTTGGCTGAAACTAAGTATAAACCGTTCCGCTGTAAACAACATGCTGTTTGGTTATGGTTGATGTTGTTTTTTGTTTTTGTTGTGTTTTTGTGTTTTTGCGCAGGAAATAACCTTCAAATAGAATGTTAACCTTTATGCTGCTGCTGCTGCTCTATACCTATATACCTACTCTCAAGTATATAGGGAGTGTGGATATTTTTTTTTTCGTTGTTTTATATTTTTTATGTTTAAACAAATGCGTAAGTAAAGGAGAGCAAGAATAAACCTTGAAAATGGAATACAAATAAAAACAAGATAGCAAAAATGTTCAACAATTGAGGTTTTGTTGTTGTTGTTGTTGTTTCTCCCGACTATAAAATTAAAACAGAAAACGAAGATAATTGAATTCACTATGTAATATGTCTAAATTTATGTCTCGCAGAAAATAAATACATATTTATATATTCTTTTTTATTAAACACTATTTACGATCAGAAAAAGTATTTCTATGAAATTTGCCAGAAAAATAAAGAACAAGAATGTTCGCAAATAGCTAAGATTTTTTTTTTTTTTTCAATTTGTTTTTATTATTGGATTGCTTTTTTGTATGCTTTTTTTTGGGGGGGGGGGGGGGGGGGATTTACATATTGGAGGTCGTCGGCTTTGTTTATGTTTTAAACGCGTGGATGATAATTATTGTTATTATTTTAAGAACTATACAAAATATAATGTTGTAAATATAAGGCATTTTGTATAATTAAAAGTGGGCATTTATCAAACAGAAATTGAGGTCCTGATTAGTTTGAAATATCATTTTGATAGAGCCTTAACCCCCTCATTTTGACCCTCATTGCAGCAACGCTTTCTCCAATTTTCAACATTTCAAAGCATGTTGCAAGTCCTCTTCCGGTATAATTTTCCTTTATTTCTTCGTTTCGATGTCTGTCTTTTCTACATGTCGCACCTCCGGTGCAATATCGACGCAATAGCAATTTTTTCTGAAATTGAGTTAAGAACGCCATAATGTCCCAAATGTCAAGTTTTATCCGTGGTAAAATTGACGTGATTGAAGTCAGCTATTTTTAGGACTCTTGAAGTCGATTCTTTTTACGGCGATATAGTATTTTCAATAAGCAAGCAAACTTTAACCGTGATTCCTGAACATTTAAGAAAATTGCATTTACGTCATTATTGCACCGGAGGTGCGATGTGTGTCCAAACAAAAGAAACATTGATCAAGAAGCGTTTCTGAAATTTAAAAAAAATGTTTCTCTGTTTCTGAAATGTTTGAAAAATGTTTCTTTGGCCTACCAATTCAATACGTTGTTCATAAAGCGGTCTCTTAAGTTCATAAAAATAAATCGGATGGTTTTAAGTCAAAGAAATTAGGTTCTTAAGAAACGATTTGAGTCAATTTCTTGGCGAAACTGGCAATAGAGTAAGATTTCACTCAGGCCCAAATATTTTCGCTTTTTTCAAAATAGTTTTCACTGAATCTTTAGGTATTCCAAGTAGTCTCTGGTCAATCAAAGATTTTGAAGCATCAATTCTTTCTTTGATGACGTGTAGCCCATCAATTGATGTGTATGATCCGGCTCGAAGGACCAGTTTACACAATGAAAGCTTAAAGGTTTACAAACTCCAACAGTACGCAATAAATTCAAATTTCCTGGTATTCTTGGTCCATAGTAGTAGTATCCGGAAAGGAGTTAAATCAAAAAGGTTTTTCGAGCAAATCGAGTTCGACTTTGATTCAGCAGATCAGTTTTTTAGTGTTTTTAAGAAGATTGATGAATCTTTAAGTTTTTGTGTTGCATCAAAAATACACTAGTTGGTTTATTCATAGATTGGTGGGGTCTTATGAGTTTTGAAGGGTAAACAGCTTATATCCATTTTTGTTTTTAAAAATAAGCTTGTAGACTTAAGGTGTTTGAAAAGTATCTCTGTCAATAGTCTTAAACCACAGGTAAAACAATAAAGTTAAAGATTCAACTCAGAATTGTAAAAATGATTTTCATTATAGCCTTTCATTCATTTATATCAGATTGGATTAAAATCTGAAGTTCAAAGTGTTGTGAACGAACCCGAAACACTTCCATAAATCCCATCGGGACACTATCGAAGATCTTCTTTTTAATTTTCCTTACAATAATTAATTTTTTTTCTTCAATGAATTATAGTTGTCTATAAAAGCTTGCAAAAAAAAACATAACAAAGAAAACATAATACGAACCATAACACGAGCTCTCTCTCTTAAACAAGTTGGTATATATGTATGTATAAAAGGCATAAAGGCTCTGCACCCTGACGTGTAAATATCAATTAATATAAAAGGTATAATTTGCAACAATGTTGCAACAATCGTTTTTGTTTTTTTTTTTCGTTCTTCATCTTTTGTCTGATATT
This sequence comes from Eupeodes luniger, assembly GCA_951509635.1. Taxonomy (NCBI): domain Eukaryota; kingdom Metazoa; phylum Arthropoda; class Insecta; order Diptera; family Syrphidae; genus Eupeodes; species Eupeodes luniger. The sequence goes on along the minus strand of OX608073.1, from coordinate 94,467,661 downwards.
GATGTCGGGACTTGTGATCAGCAAGAGAAAAATATTAAAAAACAAAAAACTTCAATGTTCGAAACAAAACAAAAATGTATAGTATAAAATCACGACAGCTTAATTTAACCTTCCAGATTATGTTGAGAGGCAATGTTTTGAAAAAAAAAAAAACTATACAAATAAGGTGTCTGGACAGGGTGTAATATAAGTTGATTGGTGTTTTTTCTGTTTGTATTGTTGGTAGAGAAATGGTTGAAAGTTATTTCATAGAAGCCACTAAAATCACCAAAGTTTTCATGTAATTGCGAATAACAGGTGAAGGGCTCTAAACACGCTATCTTCCAAGAAATCTATGGCCGAATATTTTCAAGGGAAAAACAAAATACCTTTCCAAACTAAAAAGACCTCAAGTTACAACTCAATGGTTACCCACTAGAGCAACGAGGAGACGCAAGGATCAACGAAAATTTAGAAAACTTTCTCTGCGAATGCCCAACTTTTTCGACGAACTATGCGACGTCTCGTCTTTGCGACATAGTGACATTCTGACATTTTTCCAAAATTCCTGAGGATGGTTCAAGGAGCCTAAATCAACCTAAATCCTCCCAACCTTCCAAACCAAACTTTATTATTTTCTGGTAAGCGCAATGCATCCGTAGAGATCAAAGTAAGATTACCGTTACATAACCCCGGAAAACCTAACAGAAACAAAAACATTAAGTTCTTGGATCGCATGGTAGGCTTACTCGTTGGTGCTTGATCAATTTTATTAGTTCTTGGATCTTTTCGACAAAACTACCAAGCAATTTTAGATTGTTAAATTCTATTTCACAAATTTGCTACACCAAATAAATAATAAGGAATATGAAGATAAACACCCTGTTCTTATTCGATGACGACGTCATCAAAAAGCACAAAATCAGAACCAACACAAGATACACACTATTTCTGTTTTTTTTTGTTTTTACTAAAATTATCTCTTTATTGTATCAAGTTAAGTTATAAATTCTGTGATTCTATTGCGTGATGGTTTTTTATGAGTTTTGAAAACAAAAAATAAATGTTATTCATGTTTTTGGATTTCTTCTTTGATGCCAAGTCAAGTTAAATTGACAGAAAAAAAAGACTCTTTTGAAGATTTGACGTAGCCACTTTTTTAAATCCTTTTTTTTTTGTCATTTTATTTATGTTTATTTAATTAAATATCCATTTTTATTGAGCGTAAACTATATTGATAAATACAAAGCACTATATTTCTTAGCATTTAATTTCTTGTTTTTTTGTTTTTGTTTAATGATACAAAAACACGTGACATTGAGGAAGATTTTCAAAAAATAAACACTTAGTCACCTGATTTAAATAGTATTCTGAGCCAGTTTCTAGTGTAAGCTATAAACTTTAACAATATATTTGCCTTTTTGTTGATAATCTTTCCGACCTTGTGGGGTCCCTGGCCAATTGAAATAACAGCTGAATACTCAGAAAACTCCTACTTTTTTCAATACCCAGAGCTGATTCTTTGACTTTGTACAATATTAGTTCATTTGAGTTCTGGGCCATGATTTTGCCACCTTTTGTCTAGGGTTCCTGAATTATTGCTATATCGTATTCTTCATTAAAAAGGCAAAGTTGGCGCTGACAGATTTACCAGTCAAGAGGTTTTCCCACAGATCAATTTTCCCACAAATCAATTTCTCACCCTGTACATAAATGAAAATAGACATAATTCTTGCATCCTGGTTTCTGTAATATTAAACATACCCAGGGGGGAATTCTACAGGGTCCGGCACTCGAAGTGCAACCTATTCAAAAGTCCACAAATTCGGTTTGAAAAATTAATTGCATCCATTTTCAGTAAACAGAATTTTTGAAAATAATCGAAAATTAAGAATTTCGAAATGTCCACCTTTTACCATAAATATTGCCTTAAAACGATCAAGAAACGAATCTTAGAGAAAATAATCCATTGGATTCGCGTCAAGTGAATTCGAGAGTCATCGTGTCGTCAAAATGAAGTTCAAAGCGTTGTTTTTCAACTATTCTTGGTTCATTCACGCTTTGTGAAGAGCTGCAGAGTCTTGTTGAAAAGTTTAAAGCCTGCAACCGAAATATTTGTCTACACACGTAAGTTTGCAGCGGCTTCTCCCGACGCATACCTTAAAGTCTGTTCACACAGTTAGAGGATACCTGTACCTGCAGATCGTATGCTGGTCGAAAATCGATTTGTTTGTGGATGGACACGTTCAGGGATACCAGTAGTGTGTAGAAGAACGAACTGGTACTTCTAGAACATTTAGGACCCCAGAAAAAATTGAAAGGGTAAGGGCGGAAATTTTAGAATCTCCTAAACGATCTGCATGCTTACGTTCAGTTGCTTCATGGATTTCTAGTCGAAGAAATGAAAGTACGGGAAGTGGGGTTTCAATAGGATGGCGCCAAGGCTCACACGGCGAAATGATTTGTCAATGAATTTCTTCCCCGAACGGCTCATCTCTCTTAGATGCGATTTTTGGGGGCCAGTACGATTTACCCCGTGTGATTTTTTCCTGTGGGGTCAACTCAAAAATCATTGTTATACACGGATCGTCCAAAGACTCTTCTTCATCTAAAAAACAATATTTGTGCTGCTATTGCCGCCATACGCACAGATATGCTGGAAAAAATGGACACAAATGATTTTGACAATATTTCTTATGTTAGATTTTTTAAAATAAGGAAGTAACCACGCCCCATTCGAATATTGAATCGAACCATAGATGGCGTGGATATAAACAAAAACAACTCATTCTGATTAATGAACGTCTGACGTTTTCAAGTGAGACCACCTAGTGGAACATGCATAGAGCCAATCTTATTTTTGATTTCAGTCGTTTATCTGTCAGACCATAGCATACTGCTTAAGCTCCTGGGGCCTGATTATGGGATTCGAGGCGAATCGTTTTGCCAGCGAGTTTGCCATTCTTCAATTATTGCTTTCGCTTTCGCCTTCTTCGTTTTAAATTCCACCAATTTTCGAATTCGAAGACGAATTTGAAATGTCATAATGTTTGTTGGCGAGTTGAAATCCGAAAGCTTTTTTTTGGCGGATTCACAGGCGAAAGAGTGTTTACTGTTCGATTTCGTGGATTCTTTCTTGATTGTAATTATATAAAAATGTGAGTTAGCTTTATTTTAATTTTCTTATAATTTATCCACAATCCACAATAAAATATAAAATTTTGAATAAATCACCGCAATTTTCACAAATTCAATCAAAACAAAACAAAATTTCTGGAAAGCTGTCAAATCACTGGAATATAGGAAGAACTATTTTCTCTTCGCCGCGAATTCGTTAATAAGGAAATACGACTCGAGTCGAATTTGAAAGGTCGAATTGAAAATGAACCTCCGCGAACCTCATAATCAGGCCCCTGCATTCATATTTTGAATTTCAATATCGACACACACATTTTTTAATCTTTCTTTTTTGCTCTCTAAACAGATAAAATACATAACTTTTAAAGAAAACATCGAAATTAAAGCTGAAACTAAAACACCTAAAAATAATTCTGTTTTCAACTAAAAATAAATTCACGTTTAATAAATCTGCAAATAGAAATATTTTTTAATTTATTTTTATTTTTGCACATTTGAGTTTATTCCCATAAGTATATTATTTGTTTTCTTTTATTTTATTTCATTTGTTCTTTTGTGTTATGGCAAATGTATGTATAGTAAAAGATATATTTAGCACTTTTATTTGTTGTTGTTTTCTTGTTTAACATTCAGTTTTTCCTGTTTACAAAATAAATTTTAAATGCACACTTTAGTTTGTCAGACTTTGCTTTCTTTTTCCCTTTCCTCGCTCTCTTTTTTTCTTTTTTTATTTTTATGTGAATCATCTCCGAGTTCGTCTTGAAATCTTCGTAGACTCTTGGTTTAGGACACAAATTATCTGTAAACTGTGTAAAGTGCTTATTTTTGTTACGAGACATTTAAGTCGGCAAAAGACGAATTAAAACAAAACTTAAATATAGAGATATTTTTACTGTCTGTGCAGTTGGAAAAATATAATAGTCCCGGATAGAAGACGAACAATTTCAAAAATGCACTGTATTTTCCTGTTGTGCCGCCACACCAATGTCTAGTCGGTTTTGTTTGCATTATTTGAGAAGAGTTTTCATGTGTAGAAAATATTTGAATTTAAAAAAAAATGAAGGTTAATTAATTTTTGTAAACCCTATAACATCCATTCGTGATAAATTTTTAGATAAAGGTGGGACGATTTTAAAATTGAATAAAATAAGTTGTATGTGAGATAGCTCTCTCATCTTTTGAGCCCCACAATAAAAAGGCTAAAAGGTCGTGGTGGCCTCCACCTCAAAATCCACACGAAACACTAATTATATGTTGGATGCATTGTCACCTCTAAAACCTAGCGTGGATTGGTGTCGTCCCAAATTCGGCTATTTTGTTGATTCACGTACCCTTACTTACTTTCTTAAAGTGGCGCTACAGTCCTGTGTGAACTAGGGCTTCAAACAAGAATATTTTTCTAGATGTCTCTAGTTGGGCACTCCTCAAAGTTACGTCTGTCGATGGTGACGTTTTGACCGAAAGCGTCGGTGTTGTAGGTGCTTTATTAATGACAGTATGTACTTTGTTTTGCCCTCATTAACCGTTAAACCTATTTTTGCCGCATCTGCACCGATACTCACAAAATCCCCATTGACATCACGCTGAGTTCTTCCGGTTAAGTCAATGTCTTCAGCATATGCCAACAATTGGACAAACTTTTGAAACTCTATAGTGTTGAAGTTGGAGCTCTGCACTTTTCTTTCAAGGACAATGTTAAAAAAATCGCATGACAGCGCATCAACTTGTCAAAAGTATTTTTTGACATAGAGAGGTTCGGTTAAGTTGTTTCCAACCTATCTTGGGTTTTTTAAAGGATTGGCCGTAATGTGAATTTGATCGACTGTGCACTTGTTATTGACAATGGGCTTTAAATTGTTCACATATGATGGCGGGGAAGATTTTGTAAGGGATGTTAAGTAGATTGACTCTACAATAGTTGGTGCAGCTTAGAGGATCTCCTTTTTCCAGTATAGGGCAATCAATACTGAGATTCCATTCATCGGGCATGATTTCCTGTGACCATATTTTATAGATAAGTTGTTGCATGCTTATAACCATAAATTATCTCCAGCTGATTTAAATAGCTTGACATTCAAGCCATCTACTCCAGCGGCTTTGATGGACCTCAACTTAAATATGACAATCTTTACTTCGTCTAAATCGGGAAGACGGTATTGTTGGCTTTCGTGGTCTATATTGAATGGATCATCTTGCTTGATAGCGGAATTCAGTTCGTCATCACCCTTATACAGTCTGCAGAAGTGGTTCTTCCAAATCCTCAGCATTGACTGGGGTTCTACTATGATGTTTCCACTTTCGTCTTTGCAGCCTTCGGTTCGAGTACCCATTCATCCAAAAATGGGCCATAACCTCTAAGGATGATACATAATGCGTTTAAATTCTAATATTTATTATTCTGGGACTTACTTCTATCCAATTTCAAATATAAAGACGGAATCTCAAATATCCTGTATCTATTTTAACTACAACAATTTTCAAAAAGTGGTTAAGTCAAAAAGTAAAAGGAATTTAAATTAGTATTCTATTACATATTCAAAGCCTATGATCTATAGCTAAATATTAGTTGTTTGAGTTAAAAAGTTAGACATTAAATATAAATAAATCAAATTTATTTAACAATAAGAAAGTAAAAATCTTTTTGTTTATATAGTTATATCAATTGCAATGATGATGAAAACAGCATCTTCGATCTAAATTCTAATTTTATTTTTATTTTTTTTACAAAAATAGATGAGTATTTTAAATTGGTCGGAAACGGGACAGACAGAAAAAGTATCGGACAACCGAGACGAACAAGGAAAATTCCCCGACGACACATCTTAAATACGTCGTTGTCGTCGTCGTCTTCGCCGTCGCAGTGCTGTCGTAGTTTACCATTAGGAATTTTGTTTTGCTTTGTCATTGCAATTGCAAAAATTACAAAAACAAAACCAAAAACAAAATAAATAAGTAAGGAAGCTTTATATTGTGATGCATAAAGATCTTCTAGACTTCTTGTTATAGCAAGCCATACCCATACCCAACCCAATGTTGTGACATATGGGTGACGGACCGGGTGTGAATTTGTCTGTTTTTATTTTGGTCTTCATCGCCAGATATTTTGGTGTAATTTTTCCTCTAGCTTGATTTAGTTTCTTTTTGAAACACTCACTCTCGCTCGGTATGTTTTGAATGAGTCTAAAGTCTGATGTAGATTATTTTTTGCATCACAGGTTTTTATAAAAATAAAAATAAAAATAAAAATAAAAATAAAAATAAAAATAAAAATAAAACTAAAACAAAAACAAATTGTTAATTTAAAAACTCTGCGAAGACGATTGCATTAGGAGACATCACGAGAACGATTGTATACGATGGACGTCTACATGGCTGGTGGTGGATGGACGAATGGACGACGACGACGACACGACCACGACGGCGACATTGCAGATGAGGCAGGATGCACTTTTGTGTTCAATTAATTTTAGCAAATGTTTTGATACACAAAACTTTATCTTTCTTTCAAAACAAGACAAAAACAAAACTATACACCATAAAATGTGATCATTTTAGAAGAGGCGTTCTAAAGTCTTCGTCATTTTGTTAAAACAGTTTTCGGAAAGTAGGTTTTAGTTGTATTTTAAGATAGGAAACTATATTTTATTTCTATCTAGATATACATATACCTTTAGAAGATAGTAGGTATTCACAAACAAATTACTTTGTGTTTTGTTTATTTAGATTCAATCGTGGGTTGGTATCACAGATGTCCGGTCCGTCCGTCATTTGCGTCGTCGTCGCCATCGTCGATACAAACGCTTTCATTTCTTAAATCGTGTCATGTGTTGACATTCTAATTACTTTTTTGCTACAAAAAGCATTTAAACGCATACCAAACAAAAATTTGGCAGGGATGTTAACTTTTGAACTTTGTTTTTTTTTTTTTTTTTTTTTTTTTGAATTAAATTTTCCACTCATAATACATTGTATTTGTTTAATTATACGTTAAGAAGACACTTGAACTTATAAGCTTTTGAGGAATTTTCTTGTGTTACGTGGTATCTCATAGCTTAGATTTAGATATAAGTTGTGAGACATTTTAGTAGAAGTTGATTAATTTTAGATGAATTCCCCTTTATGAGCTATCATTGCGTTCAAAATTGAATTCTATTCAAATTCCTCGCAAATCTTATTTCCAATTCGAAATAAAATTTTATTCTGGTGGAACTCATAAAAGTACTGAATGCAATTATTTAAATAGAGCAAATAGACGTGTTCCAATGCAACTGCCTTGAGGTACTCCATATATTTATTTTCCTTAAACCTTCAGTTAAAAGTATTAAATATTCTTAAGCTAAAATAAAAATAAAAGAATGTATTATGAATTTTGTTTTAAATTTGTTTTTAATAAAAATTCAAGTCTTTCACCATAAAATCAAATTAAAAAAACATCATAGGTAAATTACAATACTTTTTTAAAACAACACAAATTTTATTGATTTTTTTTTATTATTATTATAGAGATACTCTTTTTTACGACTTTAAATTTGATATTTTGTGTCGCCTTGAGTTTTATTTTTTTAACTTATAAATGAATTAATAAATTTGTGTAGTGTGACATCGTTTATTTAATAAAAGTCATTGTTATTATGCATTAAATAAACTATTTATAAATAAAAACGTTTAAATTATTTGTGGATATAATAATACCAAAGTAGTCTATTTCAAGAGACAGTTATGACAGCCGTTATAATTAAAATGCTATAAAATTTCATAAATGTGGATGCGATACTTTTTGCTTTTGTTTGGTGTTTTATTGCATTATAGGTAGTAGGTCTATAAATTTGTTTTGTTATATCTGAGGGAAATGGATTTTGTTCTTTGTTCTTTTTTTTTATTTGCGTTTATTTTCTTTCGTTATTCAAAATAACATCTTTAAAGCTTTAGGCTTTGATGTATTTAATTATAATTATTATTATTCGTGTATAGTGTGAATAAGGCAATTTAAATATTTCGAGTTGATCAAAGACTTCTTTAAGTTAGTTTTAGTAAATAGTTTGTTGAAATTAGACGAAAATCAAACATTCAGTATCTGAGAAAAACTTATGAGCTATGAATGATAATGAATGAATAATCAGCGGTAAAAGACATATAAATGATAGGCAGAAAATGCAATTCAATTTTCAAGGACTTCAAATTCATGGAAAAACTGCAAATAAACTCCAGAATTAATTTAATTGATTACTGTCAAATTATTGCAATTTATTTGATGCACAATTGATAGTGATTTCAAAATGTAGTGGAATGTAAACAATAAGTTGATTTAAATTAAAGACACACAAATTAAATTACAGCAACTGATATCATACGCAAGCCTGATTAATGGGGGCATTCATTTCATTTGTAATTGACAACAACAATCACTTCTTTTTGTGGAATTGAGACACACACTGCATTAAAAAGAAGGAATCACTTAAATATACATTTAACAAAAGTTGTTAGCAGAAAAAGGTATAGAATTTTAAGTTGTCAACACTATTTTCACAAGCGTCCATTTCGTCAGCTGTCAAGTCATTTTTTTTAGTTTTTAGGAGTTGGTCCCAATTTTCATAAAAAGAAGCTGACTTTTAGTTGAATGGATTCTTCAATAAAGTTTTGATTCAGGCAAAGTCAACACATCATTCAACAAATTTGTCTAATAATGTTAGAAGTTGAAAAGGCATTCGATACGGTCTGGTATAAGGGATTGCTTCAGAAACTCAAATACTTAGTGTTGTCAATGCCCACAATACAAATTACCCAAAGTTTTCTATCTGATGTATAAAGTTTGTCGTAATATTGAATGAAGATTTATCCTCTGCACAGTGCACATGGTACAGAGTCCGGCGTTCCGCGGGGTTCTTTACTTAGACCCATCATTTTTAATACATACATATGTATCGGACCTTGCTCTACTTGGGGATATTGCCATGTTTGATGATATTACAGCCATTTATTCATCAAGGGTAATGTATAGATATGTTCACAATACACTTCAAAGTTCTTATAATAAACTAGAAGATTATTTCAACGAATGGAAAATCAAGATAAATATTTAAAAAACCCAAGCAATTTGGTTTACCCATCGCATCGTGCGTCGTCTTCGCAATTTATGTTTCCTGCCAGGAAATGTTATTCTTCAATTAGTATCAATTAACATTGACTAGTCTAAGCATTGAAGATATTTCGGCATTGTTGTATAAAAATTAAATATGTAAATAGAAATAATTTATCCTATGATACCCAAAAAATTTGAACCAAGTAAAGTTAACAAAAATATTTTGTTTAAATCAATTTTTTCAATCCATCTTTCACTTTGTTACAACCGTTGCTTGGGGGCGATTGAGCTAAAAGTCATATATTGAAACTACAAAGATGCCAAAATATCATTTTAACCTTAAATATTAAAACTTGTAAATATGAATTTTGTCTAAATTGTTCGTTATCTGAAAATGAACTTGTTGCAAGTTTTTGTATAAGGGTTTTTGATTGTAGTGTTTTCTCCTTATAAAAAAACAATTGTATGTAATATCCATCTTCTTTATATAAAATTAAATAATAATTGTAAACAAATTTACAAATTATAAAATACTGATGTAAAATAGCCTGAGTCGATACCACAGTACAATTAAGAATGAATGAATGAATGCGCAGCATGTTCCACAGCTCGTCCCACAGTTGATTTATTAAAGGAAACGTTTGATAACCTCATAATTTCACGTTATTTACTCTTGAATTGGCCTCCAAAATCGTGGCTTTAACTATTTTCTATAAGGATATATGAAGTCGCTAGTCTACGCTATTAAGTCCTTACCGATTAACAACTACGAGGACAACATTTGCTTCGTTATTGCCAAATACGGCTACTAATGTTTTGGAAAAAGTTATCGAAAATTAGATCACGAGATTAGATCACGTCTGAGCAAAACGTGGCCATTATATGGCAGAAATCATATTTAAATTATAATGCCAGAATGTTATCTTTCGAATAAAGTAAATTTCATGTCAACTTAAAGAAATCATCTCTGTTTCATTCAATTTCAAAGTTTACAAAATGTCAGCATGACTTTGATAATTTTATCCTCAAATAATGAAGTCAGTAAATTTATTTAATAGAATTTGTTGTACCTATCTTTTTTTTTAAATTGTATGTTTTTTAAATATCAACAATGCAAATACCAAAATAACTTGAAGAAATTTTGTGCAAAAAAGTACTCAAAACCATTGTATGCGTAGACGAGGTGTTGACTTTTCAGCGATAACATGGTTTAACTTTCTTTTTTTTTTTTGTTAAACATTTATTTTATTGTGGCGATGGCGTGGGTATTTTGGCGCCATTGATAACCTCTTGAGTTGAATGATATACGGCTCACCATTATTAAATCTTATAAAAACATAATAATTATCAACAGATGCCATTCATTCATATATTCTTTTATTTTTTGAGCAAATGTTTGTTTTTTTTTTCTTTTCTTTTCAAAACAAAACATACTTAAAAGCTTTAAAAATATTTCAGCATAATTTTTAAAAACTAAAATTTTGAAACGAGTGTTTCAGTAAACTTCTATTTTAACTATAATTTGAAACATGCTAGAAAAAAAAATAAAAGTTTTTAATATAACCTACAACGACTATTTTAATTCAGATTCTGATATTTCTTATTACTGAATTAATCATAATGAAGTAAAAAAGAACAAATAATTTTGAGATTTTTGTAATTTTTACTTGAATAATATTTTATTTTAAGGTTATGTTAGTTTTCCAGTATGAAATTTAATTTTGACAACTAAAAAAACTGAGTATTCTTAAAGATATATGCTGGATGTTTATTATTTTATTATAAAGCACCATATCCCTTTCGTGAGATTTTCCAAAACCTGTATATGCTTATATTAACTGAAAACATCCAATTGGAAGAATCAGTTCGCAGAGTAAAACTTACTTTCCTGTTCAGACTTTAAATTAAGATAAGTCCGTTTATGTAATAAATTACGACACCCCATCTTTTTCTCTCTCTCAATTCTTTAATTTTAATTCAATGATTTCTTCGAATCTATGCATTTTGTTTGCTTTAAGAAAAATAAACAATTTGCATTTCCTCGATGTGAGATCAGCATCATTGATGATGATGGGGACAGCATACCTAACCCACCTATGACAGTAGATTATATTCACTAGGACTTCATACTACCCAATACATGCAGGTATTTTCTACCAACAGGCGTTAGATACAAATGACGTCAAACTAAGTGAATGTTTTAATTGCTCGTAGCAGTAAATAATTACTTTTGACACCTTTACGGCACCAAGGAGACATAAATAATGTTTTTGGTTTCTTCTATAACATCATGTTTCATTGACATGCATATATGGTTCGAATAGTTAGGGAGTATAATGTTGGTCAATTTAATATAATAAATCTATAATAATATTATAAAGCTGAAGAGCTTGCTTGTTTGTTTGTTTGTTTGTTTGAACGCACTAATCTCAGGAACTACTGGTTCGATTTAAAAAATTATTTCAGTTTTAGATAGCCTATTTATAAAGGAAGATAAAACACGTTAAGATTAATTCGAGCTAACACTAATAACATTTTTTTCAAAATCGGGGACTTTTTCCCTTTTGAGAGCTTTCACTGCGTGCGCTGCGGAAACTGTTAAAGTTGTGTGACAGAATTGTTCCCCTTTAATAGGTCTAAAAGTTATTTTCTTTTTAAGTTGGCTCACTATAACCTTTTTTATGCTAACCAAGTTCGTTATAAAATAAAAAGCACGCGAGTAATTCCGTGGGGCGCAGCTAAACAATAAAACAAAACAAATAACGCCGGAAATGTTTTTATTTAATAAATTATCAACATTTGAGAAAGTGACAGATGAATAAATTGTGTCCGCCCCGTTTTGAACAATACAAATTAAACTAAAACGATAAATAAAATAAAATATAAATAAAATAAATATCCTGGACTATATTAAAAAGCTATGCTATAATAAACTGTTTGTTGCATATTGTTCACATTTATTTCCAGTGAATTTATACTTTTCGTTCTGTTTTCTGCCTTTTGATGTTATAATGATGACGATGAGGTAAATTAAAGAAAGTGACATTTGACTTGAATTAATCATCGCGTACCTCTAAATTTTAAATCGTATGTAGAAATCAAGTTCAGGAATGGCTCAAAATTTGTAACGATTTAGTTAAATGTAAAAGGCATTTTAGTAAATTAATTACTAACTTAAAAATATTATTTAGTTAATTTTAAATTTAAGATATCTTAACTAAAATAAATAAAAGCCTAAATCACAAAATGGATATTTTTTAACTTTAAGTTATTTGCTGAATAAATATTTCTATGTAATTAAAATATTGTGTCAAAATTCTTTATGAACAAAATTATTCTATATGGTTAAAATTCTGTAGAACAAAGTTCTGTATATGAAAATTCTGCATTTGAAAATGGTGTTAATAGTCGGAAAGAGAAACATCTTGTTAGTAATGTAGAAAAGTGCGCACTTTTTTGCATTATCAATTATATTTTAAAGTGAGTACAGAATTTGTAAGGCTAAGAAGATATAATAACTTTTTTTGTACTAAGCATAATTAAGCAAAACATTTTAAAAAAGCAATCCCAATAATATTCTTTGGGAAAACATACATTTCTTGTGTTATTAGAAAGTTGACAGTTTTCAATTTTTAGGTGACTTTTTTTATTATTATTATTAACTCAATTAATTTTGCTTTGTTAAATCGCTCCTAAAGTAGCACACGAATTTGTTTTTTTGTATATAAATCTTGCGCTATAAAGAAGATATTGTATCTTACTGTGTAATGCTATTCCTTTTAAATAAAGAACTAAAGGAATTAGTATTTTACTAAGTATTAAGATTTAAGAATAACTAGTATATTTCTAAAAAAATTGGAAAATTATTAACTTTTAAAATGTCAAGCCCTTATCAATAGGCAGTACTTTAATTTATTAGTTCAGAAAATAATAAGTCATCACCGTAATAGTTTTCCTAAAAACGCTAGAGCTTGATAAAATAATGCACCTGTATACCTTTTAAGCCTTTTGAATTAATATTTACAAATTTTATTGTAACATTTATGTTCTTAACTTCTTCGTAATATAGATTTACAATTTTTTATAATATATATTACTTTAATCGTCTTCAAAGAAGTTGTTAACATTTTTTCTTTACTGAGCATAGTTTATCCTTATCCTGAAAGTTTTTACAGATCAAACACGAATTCAAAACATTGTCTTTAGATCATCTGTTGAAAATTTCAGCAAAAATATTTTAAAATGTATCCAAAATCCCAATCGATTCCTTTTTTGAATCAGCTCAATCTAAAACAGTAAATAAAGTAATAACATCCCATAAACCAAACAAAAAATTTCCTACTTATTGAAACATATGTCCTACTCATCAATAAACAGGTACCTATCTAAATTTATTGGTTATTGTTATAACTGCATTCTTAATTTATTATTATCTGGATACTCATGTTAAACATCACCTCATCAACAAAAAATCACTATATTAAATCTTAATCACTTAAAACACATAAAAATCAAAAAGACAAGAAATCATAAAAACTACCATAACAATTCATTTGTATTACTTCCCAACCATCATCATCCTCATCCTCCTCCAAAGTTGCAGTGCTAAAATTTATTATTTAAAAACCAAAAAAAAAAAAAATAAGAATACAAAAACATATATTGATCGTAAAAAGAATTTTATTATCGCGCGCATTCTGAACACACGCTTTCAAAAACAAACCACAAAACTCATCATTGTATATCACAAAATTGTTACAGAGACGATTGACGGTTGAAGTTGGAACGAAGAAGGAGGGGGGGGGGGTGAAAAGGGTAGGGGGTACGATTGTGATCTGTTCGACGTTTTTCACGGGTGCAGAAAAGTGGGAATGTCTCTAATGTCTTTGTCTGGCTGGCTTGCAGGCTGTCTGTGTGGCAGTCAGACATCATAGCCACAACATTATTAAAACAAAATAAAATCCTATACCTAAATGTATCCCCATACTGTAGTGGTGCAAGTATAGCAATAAGTAAAAAAAAAGTCTCGTGTCTGCTTCTGCTTATACAACTATAGTTAGAAGCTACCTAGTTCTAGAGATAGATAAGACCTGTAACTGCAACAGGAATAGGTACACATGGCAGCTCATGGCGAAACGACATTGAAATGCGGTTCTGAAATGCAGTTAGCAAGCGTCGCGACGCGGATAACACTAGATATATCCATCCATCTATTCATCTATCCATCCGTCTATCTCATCCATGTATTCGCTCCGACCCCCACCTAGTCTGAGTGCCCCTCCCTAGACTCATAAAGACCAGCAAATAAATTTTGCATGGGAATTGTAAAATTGTAAGAGGAGCTGTCGAAGCAACCAACCAGTCAGTCAGTAAGTTTATTGTTTCTTTCTATTTTTTCTCGTCTGTTGTTTTGTTTGTTATTATGACTTTCTGGTAATCTTTTGAATAGCGTAACGACACACGAATGCAGTTTTTATGAGATATGTTTAAAGTTGAGAAGTATTATTATTTCCTCGGTTGATTTGAGTTTTATTGTCTGTTTGACGACCAAAGCACATTTATGCTGATCGACAGACCCGGTCTCCTCCGGCCCGGCCTGGCCCCGCAGGCAGACGCAGAATGAACATTGAACAGTGCAACAAAAAAATCGTTACACGTGTGTCGGATAAGAGATATTTACGTCGTCGTCGCGTCACAGTCGTCGCTCGATGTCGCATCGTCCTATTCGTCTAAGTCTGTGGCATTGAGATTCTTTTCTATCGTGAGACGGCGAATTTTATGATCAAAATATCACAAGCTCGTGTGTAATGAATCAACATTAAAGTACGTTGAAGAATGTTTTTTTTTTCTTTTTTCCGTTTTGCATCAATGTAATCTTATATGTTGTGATGATACAAACAAATCTTAGGGTCATAAAAGAAGGTTAGCTACTACTACCGATATTGAGTTTAAGTGTATGGTAATTTTTTGTTTTAAAACACATATTTTGGTAATGGATATTTTTTTCTATTGCAAAGGTTGTTTATATGTTCTTTTACAGGTTTCAATTAAATATATATAAATAGTAGGATGGGATGTTCTATATCGACAGATATTTGTAAATCGAAAACTTACAATGAGTCTCAATTCATAATTGAGGTCCAAGTAAACGTAAAACACAAAAAATCAATTACTCTCTATTATTATTTGGTATAGTCAAAGAATGAGGATTGCTCTAATTTCATAACTTAACAAAGACAAAATCGTTTTTGCTGTAATTTTTCTTAACATTACCTTGCAGTCGGAAAATGAACACACAAAAATTTACTTGAAAGAACTTGTCTTAATATCGCAATTACACAATTAAATATCTCGCTTTCCATTGAAAATTAATTCTTATGCTGCCTTTTTAATTGCAATCCAGTGCTAAAGAAAGACAACAAATACAATGTGCACCGACACCTCCTTTCTTATCTTCTCTTACCCTCCTGATCCTGATGCCTGCACTTTGTCTTTTACATAAAAAGGGTTCCAAACCACCCTTTAGTTTGCGATCATTACAAACAAAACTTTCTCATTGGGTTAAAATATCTATGGCACAATAAATCCTTCATAAAGAAAATAGGTACAAAATTACCATACATCTCAAGCAATTTCCATGCACCAACATATTCTTAAAATTCGTAACCAAATTTTTTAGGCTCTTATATAGATGTAAAATATCTTTTTGCCTCAAACAATTGATTTGATTCTAGGTCAAGAGATACTTGAATTTATGCACATTATTGCATGAGAATCAACAAGAACGAATAGAAAAATAAAATAAAAATTCGTTTGAATGTTCAGCAGCTCCTTTTGTAGAATCTCCAATAAACAGTTAATATAATTATTTGTGATTTCAGAATAATATTGTCAGACTGTAGGAATTCTATTTTACAAAACGCCTTCTGTTATAAATCTATAACAATAATAAAAGATGATGTATTAAATTCCTTACAATTGAACTGTAGAATATAACAAGTCCATAAACCAACATGATTATTTTTGGTGCTATTCATTATATACTTAGACTTATACAGTAAATATTTATTTTCCAACATTTTCCATAATGTAGTACATAATATAAAAAAAAATTACTGTTTTTTGGAAACACAATGGAATTGCATTAGCAAACATTTTCTCCGTATAATAAAGTATGTTTTTATAGACCCAGGCCGAGTTGGGTATTCATTTACGTATATTTTTCAGCTCATCTTAATATAGGCCTACGAGTATACATAGTTCAGATTTCAATGAAATAGTTCCAAGTTCCTTTAAAAACAACAACTATTACAAAACAAACACACAAAATAAAACTATAAAATGTCGTTAACAAGTGCTAGACTTCCCGTCGTCGCGGTCGTCGAAGTCGCTGTCGGTCGTCGACAAAAGACAATTTCATTCCCATGCGAAATATTCAGTTGTATATTGTAAATTTATCTTAATATTTATGTTGGAAAGAAAAAGTCGATATTAAATTCAATCTTACTATGTACTTCAAAGGTTAATAACTTTGGAAGAAAATACAATACAAATGTCGTCATATTTCTTCTTCTTGATCTTGATATTTTTGGACTAAGATAGAAGTAACATTTTACATAAAATCAATTATATTACACTATTTAGAATTTTTTTTTTGAAATATATGTGAAACTTAGTATTTTTGGTAAATAGCCAATTTTGCATTCAAAAATAAATTAAGATGTTCTTATGTTCAATAAGTTATCAGCCCTAAACTAATCACATTTCTTCTTTTTTTCAGGTAATTTCCATTTAGTGGTCTAAGTAAGTACCAAAGTTCGTACTACTGGAATTCTTGAAAAACCCTACACCAATTTATCTTCAATCTCAAAACATAAACCTTGCTAAGGAATTAACTTTTGTAAAATTTTATTAGACATCTAAAAAATTCCAAAGTGTGGGAAAATGGGAAACCAAAATAATCAATGAAAAGATGAAAGAATACAAACCCAAAACAAAATGAAAAGGAAAAGGAATAAAATGATTCACAATTCCAAATCAAAAAAAAAAAAAAAATAGCGCAGCGCAGATATTATATGGATACTATATTTTATTCACATTTGATATTATAGTAGTTGTAGTTCTTGTAGTGGATGTAGTACTATCAAACTATCATAGAAATACTCTACACTACTCGACTATAGTTTTTTTTTTTACGCTCTACTATTTTCAATGCACGCACACATAAATACCCATAGGAACACACACACACATCTACGTTTGAACTTTAAAGACATAATAGAACCTACATTTTCTAGTTTTAGTTATCTGGGGGTTGTAATAAAAAACTTAATGGATTTTTTGTTGCTAGCTTTTTCTGCATTAATTAAAAATACTTGTGGAAACAAAAATATGAATAAGGAAAAACATTCATATAAATATTCGTATATCCTTGATTTCAGAAAAAAACAAACAAGAAAAATAATTCGCTTTTTTGAAAGATACGTCATTTATTTCACCTCAACACCATCCCCATCGCCTCCGCCGCCAGTACAGCCGAAGATATGTGTATGTGTACAAAAAGTTTAGTGTTCCCAGATTGAAAAACATTTTATAAATATTTCCGGAGGTATACTTAGTAAAAATTATTATTTTGATTGCAATGATACAGAATGTATTCTTTAAAATAAAATTGGGTGGCGCAACAGTCCGTTGAGAACTAGGGCCTAGTGAGTTACAACTCTCAAGGCATGCGTTTTTGCGAGAACTCCAATTTTACAGTACATTTCCCGTTGAAACAAAAGAATCACTTTGGGTTTAACTCTAAAATTGTGTGTTTCAAAATTGTAATCCAACAAACCTAACCCTACGAAGTATAGGTAGTTTTTGAAACCTGGCAATTGTCATTCAAATTTGTAAAATTTTACTTCAAACATTCTATGTGTTGGTAGTAAATTGTGGTTAAATTTTAAGGACCGATGTTGATTTTGAATAAAACACAATTTTTTTAAGAAATAAGTGTCTTTTCTTTTATTAAGATAATCAAGCATATCAATTCAATTATGCAGGAAACCAAATATCGGCCGCCATCTATCCGATGGTCCAAATGTTCGATAACGCCGAGGCGTAATTGAGTCACTGGAGATAATTTTTTTCGAAAATTGATCATACACTTTCACCATTTCTTGCCACCATTCTGGACATTGACGACGCTTGAAATGGTCAAGAGGCTTTAGTTCTTGAGCCAATTGCACCTTGTAAGCTTGTAAATACATGTTCATCAACGACGAGCGTGAAAGGTGCAATTGTTGGGCAAGACTAGTTTAAGTGGATGTCTCTTTAGCAATATTTTCACACCTCCTACAGACCCGGTTTGCTCAAATTTTTTCCGATTGTACACACATTTGCACGATTAA
Source organism: Eupeodes luniger (assembly GCA_951509635.1). Lineage (NCBI taxonomy): Eukaryota > Metazoa > Arthropoda > Insecta > Diptera > Syrphidae > Eupeodes > Eupeodes luniger. The sequence goes on along the minus strand of OX608073.1, from coordinate 94,449,070 downwards.
ATTGACCGAAAAAATCACTAAAAATAAGCCACTTCTACGAGTTGCTCAATTGTGTTTCTTTCTATGTTTCAAATTGAGTAAGTCTGAAATTGAGAAATGTCAAATGAAATGTAAACAAAAATTATTGACATGAGCTCTTAAAATTTAACCACTCTTTAGTTAGAAATTTCTAATTATTTAGATTGGTATAGATACAAGAATGTATTTATTTTCGGGCGAAATTTATTGATTGTCACTTAAAAAATATATATAAGGAAAATTCATAAAGTAAGTCTGTCAACACTGCTTAGGTGTTGGTGGTCTTTTTTTGGGGTGGTTTTTCCAATGTTTTTTCTTTGTATATACCTATATTATTTTTGTTCAACTTGATATTTTCTCTTTTCCTCTATCTTACTCTGTTTCTCTTATTGAGAACTCTACATACATATATAAAAAAAATATAAGTACATACATACATATAAATCGGTACATCTTCTTCCTGTGTGTGGCGGCCTTAGAGCGAGCGTAGGTAGTTACAGTGTAGTGTGTTTCTGTTAAAAGTCATTGACCTCGTCGCAAAATTCACAGTTATATCGTGTACACGAATCGTGCATTACCTCTATACGAAAACCCATCATCATCATCATAAGGAAAGAAGAAAGGAAGGGTGATTTGGATGAGTCTCGGTCTCGGTTTTTGCTCGAAAACGCGACATCGAGCAATGACTATGAGTATAAAACACCCCTCGCTCCCATCAGCTCTACATGAATCAACCCCTAAATTTTACGCTTGTATTGTAGGGACACACATATCTATGTGTGTATGTGAGTATGGTTGTATAATAATATTCTATAGATATCTTTGTATATATATATTTTTGTATTAAAAATTGCCGCCAACAGGGATGAGTTGGTCGTCTGAGTCTCTTACTTAGGTACTTATAGTTTTTCAAAATAATAATATGGATTAATTAATTAAACAAATAACGTGGAGGAAAGAACGATAACTTTTGCGCCAAAAATGTTTTACCCGTTTAGAAGGTTAAAGACAGTTTTCTTAAACAATGACTTCGTGTCTAAATAACAATTGAGAACATGTATGACTTGAAATTAAAATCCAGTGTGATAACAGTGATATTATATATCATTACTTAAAAACTGTTACGCTATTAATTTATAAATGGCAGATATTAACTGAGGAAAATTACGATCTCTAAAATATACATACATACATAGTCAGCTTTGAAAAAATAATGGCATCCTTACTTTTTTACCGTTTCTGTTATTTCAAGCCATATTTGGTGTTTATTGTTGAAAAGCATGGTGGCTAAAGGCTAAATATTTTTTTTAATATCACCCTACAAATCATCAATCTGGTTGAGATCGGGGGTCTCAGATGGCCAAGGTACCATAGAGATTCGATGATCGCGAAGCCAGACACTGACCAGTATTGAGGTGTGCTTGGGATCGGTTTCTTGCTAAAATGTCATGACATATTGTCCTCAGAATTCGGAAACACAACCTCTTTCAAAATGTTTCCTTGGTCTTAATTATCATTGAAATATCGGTCCAAGAATAAACTAAGAAAAGCAACCCCACAACATTACGCCTCTGTGTGTTAACGAAAGTGAAACTCCTTTCACTTCATGACCATGTTTTTCTTTCAAAATTAATTTTCTATAAAATACAAAAACTTTTAAGATTTTAAAAAATTAAGGACATATACTTTTTGAAGTGAAATTCCTTTGGATGCTCTCTAACTGATATTTAAACGCCCTTACTGTCAGCTCTAGATAAATGTTCCAAAACAAAAATTTAAAATAAAAAAAAAACATAACCTAATAAAGTTGTACACTTCACATTTGAACCTCACCTATACTTGAAGTTGAAGATTCTTCTTTTGTTAGTGAAACAAAAAAAATATTTGATATTGGTTGATGGCCGTTTGCATTTGCAAATTCAATTCTTCATAATTTTGTCCCGCCTCTTGACGAGATGAGAGTGAGTTCACTGAACTTATCTATACCCAGTTTGGCTGTGATGGTCCTTGGTTCGCATGATACCTAAAATATTCATCTTTTGATTATTCGATTAGTACACTAAGAACAAACAGGTACAAAAATAACAGCAAAACAAAAGCAAAAGCAGTAACAGAAATAAATGAAGCATACAAAAAAAAAGTTGCTAAGTCCCGAACAATCAAAACAGTTCTTTTTTCTCAAGCAAGGATTGTATTTTGTTAGGAAGGTATAGTCGTCGAAAGTGTTAAGATATTGAAGAAAAACAACAACAAGTTGGTTCATATAATATTTAGGTAGGTATAACCTCGAGCGAATATGCTTTAAAGCTCGAAAAAGAAGATACAAACAAATAAATAAGACACTCAGAGAAGGTCAACCAACGTTAACGCTAAGAAAACGCATCAATAAAGAAACACACATCCCAAAGCATCATGTAACAACAAATATTTTTTGAACCTTAAGACGACCAAAAAAGAAAACAGTTTGTTTGATTTTTGGCACCAGTAAGATTTGGCCCCGATAAGAAGCGTTAAATTACCGTTTTCTCTTTCTTCCAACTCGCAACAACAGATCATTTCCTCTAAAACCTGTGCTGGATTTAGATATGTAATTTTATGATATTAAATCAATACTATATCTACCTTCATAAAATAGGGGTTTATAGAATAAATATTGCCATGAACCCGTTGTTTTACAATAGTTTTAGATTTAACTGTGAATATTGGTCGAATTTTGAACTGTCTGGAACGATATAAACCAAGCTTGGACATTAGTAATTTTGGTTGTGTTGAACAATGCCTGATTTTGATTTACTTCTATTATTCAAAGAAAAAGATAACTAAAGTACACCAAGAACTGCAAAACGGATTAGTTTTTAAGCTTCAAAGGTGGTATTTTTCATGTTGATCATTTTAAAGCGATTGTATGCGATGAGAATGATTAAAAGGAAAAAAAGAAGCTAATCGACGGTGTTTTTCATTTTTACAATCGTTTGTGTAAAAGACGTTAAATTGGAGTCACTGATAGGTGGGGATCCTTGCCAACGCAAGAAGAATTTTCTTCAGCATTAGAAACTAACTTCTTCCTCACCCTCTAATTACTGACCGATTGCACTTACGTCCCTTCCTTCCAAGGTCATGATTCATCTCACCGAACAGTGTGCCTCAGGGCTCTGTTCTATCTCCAACACTCTTTCTCATTTTTATTAATGATCTCCTGCCTGCTGACGATAGTACTCTTAGCTTTTGATATTCTTTTTCAGACTCACGAGTGGAATTTAATGCTTCGAAAACCCAATGCTGTCTTGTTGCATTCCTCCCCTTTAACAGTTCAACCGTAATACTCGCGCTTCTAGGAATGCTCATCATTCATCAATATACCCTCGAGCCCAACTTCGGTCGTACTGTCAAGTACAGAGATTCGTTCTTTAGCCGTACTACGCGAATGTGGAATGCCTTGCCACACTCTGTCTTTCCCAGCCATTGCAATATTCAGGAATTCAAAACCAATAAGCACCGACACCTCCTTTCAACCCCTCTCTCCCTTTCCTAGTGCTCACACTGTGTCTATATAATAAGGGTAGCATTATCCCCTTGAGTGTGCGCTTATTATATGCTTTGTGAATAATCCAAAAACAGCGACGATGATGAGCGTGATATTTTCGCCGGTGAACAATAGCTAAACAAAAAGTGGATTCATTAACCATTAACCATTCACTGTGAAACGATACCGACTTCAGTCGATGCGATCTAGCCCAGAATTGAGGTGAAAAACGATCACAGTACGAGCAGAGGCGCAGGGCCATTCTATAGCACGACTAAACCGGACCTCACCGGACCTCACCGGACGTCCTATACCCCGCCGTATTTCTGAAATCCTCTTAAAATTAGCTTCGCCAGGAAAAGTAAAATTTGCTAGTGGTCATCTCACAACTGAGATGAGATAGATACCAACTTTATTGAAAAGCAATTCCAATGTTTTCGTCTAAAGAAAGTCCTAAACGAAGTTTGTACAACTATCACTCTTTTAACATAATAACGTTTTCTAAAATCCACGATACATGACGTTAAAATTGGGGAAGATCTTAAATTATCACAACTTAAAATACCTCCACACAGGTCATGAAAACGCGTATATTTTGGGTGTTTTGAACATGCTTGTAGAACCCGTGGCGTGATGACTAGTGCGTAGGACTGTCATGCTAGAGGTCTTGGGTTCAATCCCTGACATTGCCAGCTTCTCCATTTTCGAAGAATAGCTCTCGTCATGAAAAGCGCTTTCTCAGATTAGCCGTTTGGATTCGGCATACAATTATAGGTCCCCTCCATCCCTGACAAAACTCGCACGCAGGAATTGTTGAGTGTTGTAAGTCACTAAGCCCTAGTTGTCAACGGACTGTACGGGCTTCGGCCTAAATCTCAACAAATAACTCATTGTTATTGTTAAGTTCTTTATAATCCGGCACTGTGGACTTATCGAAGGATACTGAAAATTGATTCACTTGATGACTTATTCGAAAGAGCAGCAAAATCGCCGTTGTAACGTTCGTCGCTCGTAGGGATCACAGAATTCTTAGTGCTGTGTTTTTGTTTCTGTTTTAAATTTTTAATATAGGTATAGATATGTTTTCCTTTAATGCTGATTTTGTTTAGAGCAATCGGGTTTATCTTCGTCTTCGACCCACGTTATGTTTTAACTTAGAAGATGCTGTATTTTCCAGATCATATCTGAATTTGGTATTTTTATTCTTTTTCTATTCGTTTTTTGCTAACTCATTTTTGTTTGAATTTTTAAATTTGTTGATGTTTTTCTTCTTTTTGTCGCGTACCTACAAACATACAAACTTATATACAAACGTGCTGCTCCTGATATTTTTGTGAGCTGCTCCTGCTCCTGATGCTGTATCTTTTGTTTGGCGGGAATAAAATGGTTGTCATTTGGAATTTGAAAATGCCGAAATGCGCGCCGCACATCGATCACCGCATGGTTGGTTATACTACTCGTACATCGTGCCGGCCGGCCGGTCGGTCGTCCACCATCTCTCCATCAACATCACCAGCATCAGGCGCACTTAAGTTACGACTCTGCGACACGGTGTTATATGTGGTGTGCTGAAAGATGCAGTAAATGTCTTTCTAGACACAACAACAACAACAAAAGCAAATATTTAAAACCAAACAAAAAAAAATACAACAAGGATCAAAAAAATTTATGAGAACAGACTAAAATTTTTTGAAAACGTCTAGGTATTTTTTTGCGTTTGTGTTTCTAACACAGCAACAACAACAACGACAAAAATTTGTTGTTTTGGTTTTATGTTTCGCTGTTTGTTTTCGTCTTTTTTTTTGCAGAGGTTTCAGACTCTAGAGTTCATGGAACTCTTAAATGGGCGGATGTTTTTGATTTTGTACCTACCTACATTGTTGGTATTTTTCAACAGCATGCAGCAGGAAAGGATGCAGACAAACTGCAAAATTAAAAATAATGAAAAAAAAACAGAGTTCTTTGTTTTCTTGATATTATTTTGTTTGATGTTTGAAGAAACATAAATAAAAGAGATTTGAGATAACTTAAATCAAATTATTGGATGTTTTATAAACAAATGCGAAAGTTCATTGAACTTTTCATTCATTAGATCCAAACGTTTTTCAAGTTTGCAAATTAAGCAACCTATTCAATAGAAACACACCACAAAGACCAATCAGAAATAAAAGACGAAGTTTTCCATATGTTTGCAATAAAACAAATTATATTAACTTCAAGTCGCAAACATATAAAAGGAACTTTGATAAATACCAGTAATAAAAAAAACATATATTTTATTTCAAATACTTAGAGTTACAGCCTGATCTGTGGCTTTAGTTTGACAAAAATTCAAAAACAAACATGATTCATGGTTACTTGAAACTCACTTTTTATTTATTTGTGTTTTTTAAAATTTCTTCCCAAAAAATTGTGAATCTTACCTGTGGAATTTTTTGATGATGTTTCCCACGCTTAATCTATTTTTTGAGTGAAATTTTTTAAATTGATAAGATCTATGTAATGAGACATTTTTTTAAGTTTTTTTTTTTAAACTAAACAGCCTGCTGCATAAGTGCCAAATCATCTATAAAATCCCCATATAACAGAAATACGTAACAAAAGTTAAGTTTTTTAAATATACCTAATCACCTGCTTTTTTAAAGTTGTTTTTTTTTTTTGCACGGGTACTGCCTCTTGCGAATTGACAAATCCTGCAAGAGTTATTCTTATCGTGAAAAGTGCTTTCTCAAATTAGCCGTTCGGATTCGGCTTTAAACTGAAGGTCCCCTCTGTCCCTGACAACATTGCAACAACATTCATTTTTCGTTTTACAATCCTTCTTTTCAGATGTGGATCTTCAAAGTTTTTGTATAATAAACTCATTAAATTATTTCTTGACAGGATTGTCAGGGACAAGTGTTAGAGCTCTCATTGGTTTTCATCATTGAAAATTTTGTTTCGAAATTAAATCGTTTGGTGTCAAAACGAAACTGATCAGTTATAGATTTTTTTTAACTAAAACAAATACATAAGTAAAACCAGAACATTTTGTTTTACTCCGTTTTAAATTTTTCAATGACGAAATCGTTTTCAATTAAGAGCTGATTGTTCATTTCGGAACATAATCGTTCCGAAAGTGTTCCATTTCCTTTGTATTCCCACCTGTCAGTTTTACTTTCAATGATAAATTATCCTCAAATTCTTGATTCTGATCAGAAAATGCTTGATTCCAATCAATGACAGAAATTTTCAATAATAGCTAACATGTGTAACCGACCTGTCAAAAAAATTCCAATCATTGATTTCAATGATGAAAACCAATGATAGCTTAACTCAGCCTTTATTGAGGAAATAAGAAATCATGTAGAATTTAATGTGTCGTGGAACTTAATAATGTTATTTTAAAGAGTAATTTACAACTTTCATTCAAGGAAATCAACTATTTCATGTAAAGGGTTTTTCATTAAGGGCGGGTAGATGTTGAAATGGAATAAAACAAGCTGTGCGCGAGGTATTAACAAAATTATTTGTTTATTTTAAAGGCGCATGTATGCCATTAAGTGTGGAATATGACATATCATTTAAATGCCCGCCTCGGCTTCTTACGGTGGCAATTTTCAATGACTCTTCCGCATAGATCCGGCTAAATTTAAGCAATGGTCTGTGTTATATTCACCTTTAGGCCAGCGGTCGATTGTGGTTTATTTGCATAGACCTTCAACTTCAAGAAACCCCACAGGAAAAAGTCTAGCGGGGTCAAATCGCATGACCTTACCCTCAAATTGTTCATGCAAAATGTCAATCGTGGCCTTTCCTTGGAAACAAACGGCGTTGTCTTGTCATGAACTTTGAGCTCCTGGGTCAGTTGGATCTTGTACGGGTGTAGGCTCAAGTGCCGACGCAAAATTCGCCAAGTTGATGTCTGCGAAAGGCCGAGTAGTTGTGCACGGCGAAGAATAGATTGCCTCGGGTTCTGCTGTACACTTTCACGGACCGCGGCAAAGTTCTCAGCAGATCTTGCGTTCCATGAACGCTGATTAGCTGATTGTTTACTGAACCGGTCGTCTTAGAACGACCTTTAGAACGATCATGACCAAAAATGCAGCAAGATGTTTAGGTTTCATGAGTTGCGCGCCGCAGGAAGTTTTTCGCGCCTTGCGATCTAGCTATTATTTTACTAACGTCCAAAGCACTGGACTAGTTCTCAAGTAACATTTAAAGTCGAGTGCCTTGTACAGTATTCGAAGAAAAGCGTTAAAATTGATTTATGACAGTAACATTGTTGCTAATTTAAGTCAACTTGAACAGCGGCGCTTTTCAACCGATATTTTAACGGACAATGCTCTAGTAAAATAGCCATCTGCATTTTCCTCCCTATAGAGTTTAACCGAAGCATTCGCGCAACAACAAATTAACTGACAAAAATTAAAATTTTTTTAGCGGTATATTTCCTAAGTTTCTTGTTGGAATAAAATATATTTATGAAACTTTTTTATTCCTTTATATGCCCTGATCTGAGTTCTACTTCAAGGCCTTGTTTTTCTAATCCTTTTTGTCAATAGGCCTTACTAATAATCAAATTTAAAGTTGAGGTTAAAATTTGTCTTAAATTGACCTAAATGCATGAACTCTTATTGGCCTAAAAATTAAAGTCGACACTTAGCAATAAACCATTTATGGTTTGAAATCTAAAAAAATGGACTTAACATTTATGGTTAATTACTTGTGATCCTTACAATATACCTATGGTAATTTTTTCCTTATTTTAAAGTTCACTCTAAATTTGATAGTAGGGCCCATTGTCTTATGTCCTTCTAAAGGGATTTGTGTTCACCTAGTCCACTCAAACCTAATTCGCTTAATTTTCCTAGTAAAAAACCTGACTTGGAAAAAATTTGAAATAGATGTTTGAAACTAGGTAGGTATTTTCCAGTTTTATTTCTTTTCTATTTTTGGTGGACCTACTTCTCCATAATATAAACTATCTTGTTATTATTTTTAAATGATTATCTTTTTAAGAGTTAATTTTATTCTAAATAAGACAATGTTGTGTTTTTTTTTCGCAAAATCATGAAATTCAGCCACACCCAATCCACCATCAACACCACCACCACCACTATATTCTTCGGTCTGGTCTACCTACCTACCAAGTCAACCAAACCAACAAAATACGCCGCGCCCGCTGTCTCGTGGTCGTGGTCGACAATCGACATTAAAGTCAGACAGCCAGTCAGTTAGTAGACGAGAAGAGTAGTGAGAGAAAACAGCTTCTTGCTAAGGTAGACCACTTAAATGCATCTGATTACATCTTTATCTCTCTACTATACTTTGTTTCTAATTTTTCATTGATTTGCAAACAACAACAAAATTTATAATAATTGCAATCTCTTTCTTGTCTTCTTTTTGTTGTTCACCCCAAAACATCATGAGAAAGAAAATACAAGCTAAATAATAATAATAAAAAAAGAAGACAAAAATCCTATCATCAACTATATAACAACACAGACAGTTAGAGTAGAGTTGGTGTTTTATTTTTGTTGTAGTTGTTGTTGTTGTTTTGTCGTTACATTCGCGAAGTCAGGGGTAGAAAACAAAAATTCAAACAAATAAAACGAACGAATAAAACAAAACAAACAAGTGAATGACCGCCAACCGCAATATTGCTTCAGGGTGGCTGCATGGCTCTTATAATACTCTTTTTTTATTTTCTTCTTTTATTTTGTTGCTTTCTTGCATTGGATTTTGACATTTTCAGTTAATATTTTATATAATTTTGTATTTGTTATTTTTTCGGGCATAGAAAACTACACACATAAATTATATTATGCACAAACAGAAAAACCAGGTAACGAAAACAAAAAAAAAATAATTTCGTCTCTTTTGAGTTCGAGTACCTACGGTAAATTTCTAAGAGTTGCACAAATTGAATTGAAATGCTAAAACAAAAATCATTCAAAGCAAAGAGTTGCTAAAAACAGAGAACAGAGCAAGCATCAGTCAAGCCAACATTGCCTTTGCCAACACCACAGACCACACCAACCAAACCAATGCCAGCAAACCCAGCATCATCTCTTTGAAATTCGAAGAGAATTTTGTTTTAAACTTAAGGGAGTTTTGCAGCACTTAAGTAGTGCAGTGGCAGTCGTGTTGCAGATGCATTTTATTGTGAATAGTGTTGCTGTTTTGTTTTCAAAATTTTATAGAAAACACAACTTCATTTAAAAATTTTAAGAATATGTTTTCAAATGCAAAAAGAGCTCTTAATATTTCTTTTTTGATCAAAGCGTGCAGCATCAAAGTTCTGTTACTTTTATCGTTGAGAGGAAAGACCGATTTTTCTAAAAAGCTAAACACAACAAATGTCATATCAGATAAAATGCAAAGCAAAGCAACTAAAATGTAATCTTAATATATATAATTCTTCTGTGAGTGTGTATGTCACTGAACTTCTCTTAAACGACTGGACCGATTTTGATGAAATTTTGTGTGTGTGTTCAAGGGGATCTGAGAATGGTTTAGATTCACAATTTTGTCCGCTAGGTACACCTGTTATGCAACTATCATTACAGGTCCCGTGGCTGGTCAGCTCGCACATGTTCTGCGGATTCCAATGTTACCAACTGATTTGCCCATATCTTTTAAAAGGTTACAGATTACTTTAAAAATATCCTTTGCCCTAACAATAAATAAATCTTTTTCCATAGTTGGTATCGACTTCAGGAAAGAGTGCTTTTCCTACGGGAAATTGTATGTGGCACTTTCTCGAGTAGGATCTCCTGAAAATTAATACATTTTTTTGCCACCTAGAAATACCACAGCCAACGTAGGGTACAGGGAGGCTTTAAGATAAGCATACAATTTTTTCTAATTTAGTGATTCGTGGTCGTTTTAATAAGCATGCTTATAACTTAAATATCTGTACCTAATTTTGTCTATCCGTACGAAGCCGGGACGGGCCGCTAGTTTATTCATAAAAAAAAGCAGATTTTCAATTATTAATTGGACGAAATTGACGACAATATTTTTAATTTTGTCAGAAAACACAAATTTCAATTCGTGAAAGCTAAATGCTCAAATACATTTCATAAAGAAATACGACTCTTCATGTATACTTACAGTTTAATCTGGCCAAACTTTACTGAATATTCCTAAATGTATCTTTTGATCCAAAAATGTCTAAAAAAAAAAGAGACGGGATGCGACCAACACGGGCGGCGTTAGGTCTTTTCGCCAAAAACCATGAAGCCCATTATTGGTCACAAAGCCAATAAAATAACGCCCAAAAGAATTTTTAATTTTGAATGAGGGTTTTATGACAAAGGAGTAGTACCCGTGGCGTGATGGTTAGTGCGTTGGACTAGCATGCCAGATGCCCTGCCTGTGCCATCTAAAGTTTTTTTCACGGTTACTGCCTCTTGCGAGGAATTGACAGATCCTCCAAGAGTATTTCTTTTCATGAAAAGACCTTTCTCAAATTAGCTGTTCGGAATCAGCTTGAAACTGACAACAATACTCTCACACAGGAATGGTTGAGAGTTTTAAGTCACTAGGCCCTAGTTCTCAAACGACTGTTGCGCCACCTTATTAATTTATTTTATTTTTATGACATAGGAGTTGGGCTTTGTGACATTTATTTTAGGGATTACCACCATTATGATTTCTATCGTTTCTTATGTCTTATTAGCCAACGACATATAATCTAAACGATAAAATGACATAAAACCCAAAAAGAGAAACGTAGTTAAAAATATCACTAAGAAAACGTTACAAAGCCCAAATAAAATTTCATTTCACCCAAACCAACTTTCAATGTCATAACGCCCAAAAGATTTTGGGTGATTAGGCTCAGAGACGCCTTTAAACAGTGAGATTTTCTTGTGGGGGGCAACCCCCTTGCTTGGGCTCATTATAGGATTTATGGTAGGTGCGAAGTTGTGTGCATGCAAAGTTTCCTTGCATTTAAAGCATCTGGATGTAAAAAATCAATGAGAATGAGCTTTGGGCTTTGTGGCGTTTTTGGGCGATATGACATTTTTAATATCTTGGCGTTATTTTATTGGGCAATAAGACCGAACGTTTCTTTTTATTTGATTTTAAAAGTTTTAACACTCAAAGGCTTGGTTGCCCAAATCGCACAACAACGAAATGTTAATTAAATTGTTTTGGGCACTATGACATTTTTATTTTGGGCGAAAAGACCTAACGCCGACCCACACTATTGAATTCCCATTAGTGCCAGATCAAAATTTTCCTATAGTATTTGTGGACTGTCATGCCAAAGATCTTGGGTTCAATCCCTGCCTGTGCCATCTAAAGTTTTTTTTTTCACAGGTACTGCCACTTGCGAGGATTTGACAAATACTCCAAAAATAATTCTTGTCATGAAAAGTGTTTTCTCAAATTAGCCGTTCGGATTCGGCTTAAAACTATAGGTCCCCTCCATCTCTGACAAAAGTTCTCGCACACAGGAATGGTTGAAGTCACTACGCCCTAGTTTTCAACGGACTGTTGCGCCACCTAATTTGTTTATTAATTTTTTGTAACAACTCAATTTTGATTTAAAGAAATTGAAGGAGTTTGCAATCAAAAGTTTAAGTCTTATTGCTGTCGAGTTACATATATTCGAGGTTCGTAGTAATTTTGGTAAAACTTTGATGTTTGTAAAAAAAACCACTGGAGCAAAATTTTAAACGATTTAATAAAATGTCAAAGCCATTTTTAGCAATTTACTGAGCTTAAAAGACGATTTTCCTAATTTTAAACGATTTTATCTTTTAATGGCAACTTTAACTTATAACAATTTGCTAAATCCATTTTACATTTGAACAATCAATCTTATAAGAGCAGTGGATGAAATGGTCTAATTTATAGTGGAGAATTCAAATTAATTAGTCCGTTTAAGCTTGTTTGCTTTGTTTATTTTCACGAACTGTCACTATTTAGTAATGTTCGGATGCCAGTTTTTTAATGAAAAGGAATTAGAAATTAAATAGATAAAAAAAGGAAAAGAAAGCTTTACAATTTGGAATCGTTTAGTAAATTACTAAATATTTAGATAATTGCTACTGAGTAAAATGCCAAGCCCTTGACAATAGATTGCTTAAAAATTTGCCTCACTGTCTTTAAATGTTACAAAATAATAATAAATAACTTTACTTATTCTCAATACATTCGATTCAAGACTCAATTTTTACGAATTTTTAGTAGTAATGTCTTAGCTTCTTAATGTTTGCAAAAAAAACTATCAATTCGATGTTTCTTTAAAAATTAACAGTCAAAAACGTTATTTTTCCTTGCACACAATTATTTGGTGGTAAAATCATTTTTGTTCGTTTAATATTCGAGGTCAAAATTTTCGATTCGGCAATAACTTAGAATGGAAAATTAATAAGGAATTAATTATTATTATTTATTATTTTCATTTAAATAAAAAAGTGGAGCAAAAATGAAAGGTCTAATAGTGTTAACTCCGTCCAATGTCAAATCGCTTGTTCCTTAAAAAAAAGAAGAATAGATTGAATGTGAGTTAAAGATTAAAGGTTAATGACATTAAATTGCGCTTAATTGATCTGCTAAGCCTACATTTTTTCCTGCCTTATATACATTTTGACCACAAAATGCCTGTTTTCGTTGACAGTTTTTTGAATTTTTGTAAACATTTAAATGTAAAAAAAAAAAAATTAATAAAGTAATAATTTCTGTATATTTTCAATAATTTGGTCCACAGCCACGCACCTGTCACTCGTTAACCATCAGCTTTCCAAGACCTGTTTTAAAACTAAATTATGTATTTTACATATTCCGATGAAGAGGATTAATTTTAGTCCTACCAACAACAACAACAACAAAAATCTGTAAAGTTTATTAAAATACCGAAAAATTCAAAAAACAAAAATCCCCTTAAAAGTTTAAATCTATATTAACAACACATTATGAATCATTTCTATTTAAATTATTATCTTCATGGAAATAGTGTCTTCATCATCATTAAAATGATAATACGTTCCAAGAATTTGTGGTGTGATTTTTAAAACAACGTTTGTTTTTTTCTTTTTTTGTTTTTAATTTTGTTTTGTTTGACAATAAGATAAAACTAATAAAGTACTTAAATTGAATAATTTTCTCTATCAGAATATACATAAATACAAACCTACCTACCTATAGTGTGCTTTTGATTGAAAACATATTAGAAATGAATTTAAGAATGATTGAATTTTTTTTTATGATCACCTAATTAGCCACAGGAAAGAATATAAATTGTTAAAATTAATTAATTATATAGTAATTAAGTATAGGAGAAGTCTGAAAGTTTGGTTTGTTGTTGGAGAAATAGAAGAGATTTTTTTTTTATTACATAGGTAAATATGCTTACCAAATACAGAAAATAAAATAAGTTTTTAAATTTACCTTTAAAGAAACAAACATTTATTTGAAATCAATGTAAATTTTAAAATAAACTTAGTAATAAAAAGTTATTTTGTGTTTTTATTTCCTTTCATATAAAGTAGAAGTATCAAATTTCTAATAGTTTTTTTTTCTAAGTTTACTTTTAATTTGTCCTTAATCTATGAGTGTAGAGACCTTTTTAATAGGCTTTAACAGTTTAAGCTTGTAGAAAGTGATCTCCTTTGGAATGCTTATCATTTCCGTAGTAAATTTAAATTGATAAAATTATCAAGTATATAGGTAGGTAGAAGAAATCGAGTGAACTTGAATTGGAAATAAATAGTAAAAACCCCCAGTTAAATTTTAAAAAAACCGTTTGGTAATATGAGAAAGCCAATTTGGACGTTCTCAACGACTCCTTTAGGAACCGCAACTGGTCACAATGCTTCCTTCGATAATGACCTGGATTCAATGGTTACAAAATTAATTCTTTTTGGATATAGAAAGTTTTTCCCAAATAGGATAAAATCTATCAAACCTGGTACAAACCTTTTGTAAGTTTGATTGATAAAGCCAATTTGCTTTCAGCAATGCTTTCTAGAAATTCGTTGCTGCCAATGAGTGACATGACTCCTCCTATACTTGAAATCATAAACTATTCAGTAGAGCTAATATTCTTGCGCACTGTCACAGTTGATAAAGTACTTAAAGATCTCGACATTCACAAATCCTCTAGCCCGGATAGTATCCCCACTATTGTTTTGAATAGATGTTCTTCATCACTGCCCTACAAATCCTCTAGCCCGGATAGTATCCCCACTATTGTTTTGAATAGATGTTCTTCATCACTGCCCTACTCTTTCCGAGTATGGAAAACAGCATTTGTCCAGCCTGTCCCTAAAAAAGGCAAATCCTTCTCCCTTTCTAACTATCATCGAATTGTACTTACGTGCTTTCTTTCCATGGTCATGAAAACGCTGATCAATTTTCAGCTTAAGAAATATCTTGAAGAACGAAATCTTCATAATGGCGTTTTGGAGAAAGTAAGATTATAGCAATTGATATTTCAAAGTTATTTGCTAGAGTTTGGCATTAAACTCTCTTATCAAAAATGCGTGCAACTGGTATCAATGAATTTCCTCCCCTCAGACAATTCAACCGTAATACTCGAACTTCTAAAAATGTTCATCAATTTACCCTTGAGCCCAATTTCGGACGTACTGCTAACTACACTGATTCTTTCTTTAACCGCACTATACGAATGTGGAACTCCTTACCACGCTCAATATTTTCCAGATAATCCTGTTTTCCCTTAACTGCTAAAGCACAATTTGAAAGAGAAATTCTATTTAAAACGTCATTTTTTTTCATTCTTCTAAGTATATTCTTTTCATATCAAGGAGCTATAGTGATTGTTGATTAGTTTAAGGAAGCCATTAAACAAATGTAGTGCTCTGAAACCTACTTTTGCATTCTTCATCTCGGGTTCCAAGAGTGTTATTTTCCTTAAAACTCAGGTGGACAAATCTGGACTCACCCCATACAAAAGTAAATTCTTTTAAAGTCTTTTTATGATTAATATACATGTAAATATATGTATGTATATAGGAATTAAAGTGTTACACCAGTTGGAGACTTACATACATTTATAGTCCTTTGGCCTATAAGACAATTTTAATTTTTTACTGAAGGCTTTTTCTTGTAAAGATTACAGTGAGTTAGCATACTTCACAATCAAAATCGACGTCGATACGATATTTTACACATCATCAAACCTTTTGAGTAATTCATATTAGGGTAGTTATAGATATGTTTTTATCACATACCAATCCCTTATACCATATTATAGCTAATTTAGTTCTTGGTGAGACAATAATTTCTTCTTCTATTCCCTTAAACCAACCAAGATGTATCTAAAATCTATTCTTTGGTTTTTGTATCTCTTATTATATGTATTCTTAAATGTTTTCTTGTTTTGTTTTTATTTCTGTTTTATTAATTTTGTTTGTATTTCTTCTTATTCTATTTCGCATTTAAATTTTTATTTTTCTTTATTTTGACGATACCTACCTACCTACCTAACCTACTTGTTCTTAGGCCAGAAACTACGCAAAATACTGGCACGCATGTGTTAGTTTTTTCCTTCTTTTTGTTCATAGAAATAAAATAATAATACACAAAAAAAAACATGAAAAGCAATAAGGAAACTAGAGCAAGTTACATTATTAAAAATATATAAATAAATTAGTGACGGGCCAACGACGAGCTAATGGAA
The DNA here is from genome assembly GCA_951509635.1 of Eupeodes luniger. NCBI lineage: Eukaryota > Metazoa > Arthropoda > Insecta > Diptera > Syrphidae > Eupeodes > Eupeodes luniger. The sequence continues at coordinate 94,432,886 of OX608073.1, read as the reverse complement.
AACCTCCAATGACATTCAATAATATCTGTTTGTACGTATTGTGAAGGGACTTACAAATTTTAACTAAGTTCAATTTACTCTTGGTCTTGAGACATTCTGAAATTTGGAGCCGAAGTTTTTTCCCGTCTAACATCTCGGAGCTGAAGAAATATAAATACAAAATAAGAAATATCCCATTCTCTGCCAACCTTGAAGAGCCTTGGATTCCACCCTTTTAACTTAATATCTCTCAATAGATATGAGTAGTAAAATTAAATAGATATACCTACCTAATAACATATTGAAATGGCTTAATTAAGATTTGTTGAATCCATTTAAAGAAAACTAAGTGTAAACAACACAAATACCGTATGGTGGAAAAAGATGAAAGGAAGAAGACAATAATTACAACAACAAAAAAAAAACAAATAAACAACAAACCATAACAAAAATAATATTATTACAGAACGCGTTTACAAAACATGCGCAAATCTCGTGTAATATATTTTTGTAGTTTCTTCTTCTCACTTATTTGTTTACGATGTAAGTGGATTCTAGGCGAGTTATAAATACAAATACAGTAGTTCCTTATTAACGCTTTTTATTTTCAAAAGTCATAAAACCCATCGAATGTGTTTGAGCTATTAGTCTATCAAAGAATAAGACGGATAGATAAGGTTTTGTAGGATCATTGAAGTGTGTACCTCTAAGTTTCTAACTTGTCAAACATGACAACTTCAAAAGTGGCAGCTACACAAAAATATCAAAATATCGTGATTATGAAAAAGTCAGTTTTTTTGGTAACTTTTAAGAAACTATGGGATGTATCCTGCGAGCGGTTGGTCTTTTAAAAGCAGGTTTTCCATGATTTTTTCTTAAAATTATACACTGCCCAAAGAGGCAATAATATGTTGTTTTTTTTTTTGAAAATTGTACAATATTATGATCTCTTAACCTTTAATTCAATTAAAAAAAATTGAAGAACTTGTATTATGTTCAGAATAGCCATCCCCTTAAAAAAATACCAACAGTAACGCTCGCGCCTTAAGGAAGCTCTTCGTACTGTGAAGTACAGAGATTCGTTCTTTAACAGCACTACATGAATGTGATATACCTTACCAAACTCTTGTTTTTCCCTTTCATTGCAATATTAAAGAATAAAACACAAATATTCACCGACAGCACCTCTTAAACCCTCTCTTTCCAATGCTTGCACTGTGTCTATAGCATAGTTTGAGTAATAAAAACCCCTTGAGTGCGATCAATGTCAGATGTTTTAAAAAATGCAACTGTTCAACCTTTTGTTTCTAATATTAATTTTGAAAAACAAAACAACAATTTACCAAAAAACATTGACAGAATTTCTTCTATTAGAATTTTTAATCTGTTTATTAGGTTTAAGCTACCAATAAAAGTCTGTAATTCGAAACTTTAGAACTGATACGAGTATGTAAACGATCAATTTCAAATTTAGACTCCATGAGCTGCATGGTTTCTGTAAAACATATTGGCCCAAAAATATAAACAACCTATTATTAGGGCTTAACATGTTACTTATTTTGTAAATATTTAGGAATTTACTAAGGGGCTCCAAAATTTGAAAACCTTCTTTTCGTTTTAGTAACTATTAAAATGCTAAAAAGCATTTATTAAAAAGCTGTCATCCGAACAAGTCTAAACAGTGACAATTCGTGAAAATAAGCAAAGCCATCCAACTGAAATGAAACTATTAATCGGAATTCCCAACTGTAAATTTCTAAAAGATAAAGTAGCCATCCGGTAAATATAATTTTAGCAAAATGTTAAGCGATTGTAAAAATAGTTTAAAATCTGCTAAATCATCTTTTAAGCTTAGTAAATTGCTAGAAATGGCTTCAACATTTTACTAAATCGTTTAAAATGTTGAGTCATTGTTTTTAATAGAATATCATTCAACTATGCGACCATTTGTATAATGGGGAAATCAATGTTTTTGATCCACATACGTAGATACTCTTATGTTGGAAGTTTTCAACATTTGAGAATGATTTCAACTTAAAATCCCATCCCGTTTTCGAACTTGATAATTTAAGATTTTCAATTGACCCTTGTAATGGGGTACTACTGTTAATATATTTTAAGTAATTTATTTCAATTTTCCTTACTACGTTTCACATCAAAAGAAAGAAAATAAAAAAAAAAGAATGTTTTTCATTTGTCACTCATAATAATATACAAATATCTTCTATAAAATTATACCTACATACATTTATACAAATATTTTCCCTTCCTTTTGTTATTGTTTTCTAGGTTAGAAGATATTGTCATAAAAGTTTGTTTTTCTTTCTTCCCTTTTGCCACGTACCTATCTACGTAGTTTATTTAATAGCAATTATACCTACTATATGAACAACAATACATATGTACGTAAGTATATATGTATATATTTATATAGACGAGGACAGCTAAGAATATCTACTGAATTAAGTCGCAGTGGAAGATATGGGCTTGTTATTGTTTTGCCGATAAATAGGTTCTAAATAGGTTTATCCCGCTCTATACTCTATTACGTAATGTTAAATGTATGTAAGTTTGAAGGGTACTTGTTGTATGGAGAAAATATAATATGACCAACTGATGAGAAGGCCAATAAGACGACATAATATACTCGGCATGAGGCTTTACGAATGTTAACATTTATGCGAATAGGAATGTATGGAAGTGTTTTGTGCTTATAAATATGAACAAATTTGAAGGAAGTCTTGCTGACGAAGTTGCCTTGTGCATACATCTACATTTGGAGGTATAGGGTGTTTTTTTAGAAGTATATAAATTTCGCAAGCTAATCTTCTGATATTTAAATATGATTTCTGGCTTTTGAACGCCACGACTGTTTCGGACACTGTCTCATCTAGAGTTCCAATTTTCGATTACTTTTTCCCACATTTGTGACCCTATATCGGCAATAACGTGGCGAATGTCGTTCTCTAAGTTAGTGTTCTATTGTTTCGGGCTTATCGGCGTAGACTAGCGACTTCACATATACCAACATAAAACAGTCCAGCGGCGGCGTTCAATCGTACCATCTTTTAGGCCAATTCACGGGTTCGTAACGTGAGACTATCCGGCGAAAAAAACGATTTTTTCAATAAATTAGTTGATGCACGAGCTTAATTACATGTTGTTGAAATCAGAGCTCCTGCACATCATGGTTGTCCAATTGGTAAACGAAAAAGTCAGTAATCATGGCTCTATAGCGGACACCATTGACTGTAACGTTCTGGCCAGTATCGTTTTTAAAAAAGTATGGAACAGATCAATTATACCAACGACCCATAAAGAACACCAAACAATCAGTTTTTGAGGATGTAAAGGAGTCTCTCAACATACCTAGATTTGAGAATATCATCAATATCATCAACCGCAATCTTGTTTTGCACAATTTGGAAGCGTTGTTCAGGCATCAGATTACGGATTTCAACCGCAATCTTGTTTTGCACAATTTGGAAGCGTTGTTCAGGCATCAGTATATTGAAGTGGAAATGCGCAGCCAAACATGAAATAAATCACTTGACAGCTGTTGCCAACTTTAAGTTGGCAATAAAACACCCGTTTGTTTTTTATGAATAAGTTATCTTCCTAAACGCTTATTAGAACCAAAATCCTTGTGTGCCATATATACCCGGAGAAAATAATTAATATTATAGAACTTGACAGGGTCCTGACCTTGGAAGTTTCTTCAAAAGTATCGCAGAAATGATTCTAATTGATAAAATATAAAAAGTTGAAAAGTGCATATTTTTTTAGTAACTTTATAATACAAAATTAAACAAACTCGAAAAATGCAACAGAATAATGTAGATCTGCCCAACAGGGTAGTTTTAGGCCTAATCGTATCCCTCCCGATTAAATCTTACATAGCCATCAACAAATGGAAACTCGTCAAGTTTAGTGCATTTACAACTAGGGTGCTACATTTCGATTTAGTTTTTTTTTTTTTTTTTGGGTCCAAGTTAAATCGATCAGAAAAACTATGTTATCAAAGATTTTAATACATTTTAATCGATGGCTAAACGACATAACAACCTAAGAATAATTTAGCGTAATAACTTTTTTTTTTAAATATGTATTAATATTTAATAGGCGTATCAGCCGATCTAGGCCCAGTTTCACCAAACACTTTTCACTTTGCAAATTAAGTTTCACTAAAAGCAAATTTGCAAAGAGGAAATTATTGAATTGAAAAGTTTTCCTCTGTGAAAAATACGTTTCACCAAACTCAAATTTTTAAAATACAAAGTTTTTGCCAAAAAGTGAAAAGTTTTGTTATTTTATAAAGTATTTGTTTTTTTTTTTGTTTCACCAAACAATTAGCTTTGGAAATTATATTTATAATTTTGAAAAGCTTTTCAGAAATAGGCAAAAATAAATTTTAATTTTTAATTTTTTAAGAGTTTGTTTTAAAAAGTTGTCGAAAACTATTAAAAATAATATGAACAAGTTTGAAAATAAAGAAGTATGTATGTGCTTTTTTTTAAATTAATTTTGACGAATTTACCAAAGAACATGAATTTTTAATGTTAGGGTTAACGCATTTATTCAACTTAATTTCAAAAATGTCTGATTTTGTACAGGTTTTTTAATCCATCGACATTGTAGCAAAAAAAAGTTTCTTTTGAAAATAGTCCAGTATATTCGTCACTTGAATAAAAGAGCAGCTTGCGTTAATTCCGGTATTTCTGATTTGTTGGTTACTTATTTATGAAGTTGGCCTAATCAATAATCCTTGTTTCTGACCTTGAGCAATGAACGCAAGATGTCAACAAATTCAGAGAAACCGCGAGCTTTTTTCATTATTAGTATTTTTTACCGTGAAGGAGATTTTTTTTTTTAAATAAATTAACTACAATTTGAACTTAAAGTTGTGTCTGTAGATGTAATGGTTTTCAGAAAATAGTTGTTAAAAAATTAGCCAAAATACGTTTTTTTTACAAAAAATGACGAGTTACGACGTATAACGTTACTGGACTAAAAGCTGTTGTAGAATAATTTATACAAAAATAAATCGCTTTAAAGAATATTTCAAAAACGAAGAAGTTAATGATAGTGACCAAAAAATAGTGAAACTAAGAATTACTTCGTTATCGGAAATGAGTTTTCAACAAAAGAGTGTTTTCTATTAACTAAAAGTTTCATCAAATTTGTGGTGTCTAAAATTATAAATAAACTACAATTCAATGGCCAAAAGACTATGTGTTTAAATCCCTTGCAACGACTTTTGTGTGCACTACATTGGGCTGGGAATAGAGCCCAATATCACCTTGTTGCATCTTTGCACTTATACTTTTCACCTTTGAAAAGTGAAAAGTCTTTTTTGCACTTTTATTTTGCAGGATATTATTGTTTTGCAAAGCTTCAAAATGAAAGTGCAAACTGTTTGCTGAAATAGGCCCCTGATCTGCATAATTTTTTGAATTTATATTTCTGACTGACTTAACAATCTTTACCGTAAATGTTAAGAACTAAAGTAAAAGATGTTACCTATTGTAAATGTCAACATTAAATTAAGTGCGTTTTTTTCGTATTCCATATATAGTACAGTGAGAAATTGACAAAAAAAACGATCCGCAGTAGTCCGGTTTTTATATTTGAAAGTTGATATAACTGAATATTTGCCAGAATAATTTATCAAAAAATTCCAAAATAAAATAGCGAAATTCAGACCAGGGGTGAAATCGTGTAAGCTGATTTTTGACAGTTGACTATCAAAATCAAGAAAATACGTCTGTGTAATGTGATAGTTGATTTCAAAGTTTTAACCAAACAATTTGACATAAAATAAAAACTTCAAGAAGGGGGTTTGTTCGTAGACTAATACATTAACATGTGGTGTTGAATCGAGCTTGAAGCTCGCCTAAATTCTTTATATACCTGAATCGAGTTGAAATGAGCTTGATTCGCCTCGTCGGGGATCGGAGTCGAGTCATAATTTGTAAAGAAAAACCTGTTGGTTTTACAGATAATGCGTTATGGTCTGTTTATTTACATGTTTGTGTACAAAAAATATAGTTTTGTTTTAATCAAATTAAAAAAAAAATTGTACATGGAGTAGATAGCATATTCTTATATGGTGCTGAACTATTCAGTTTTTAATTGTTTAACACGAATCAAACTATCTCACTTGCACTTCATAAGAAACATCGAAACACCATTTGCATTTCAGAAAGTGCTGTCAAACTTAATCATTTTTAAATCTTCTTGTGCGGTGGAAACACCAAAAAGATTTATTTAATCTAAACTGAGATAAACCTTTTGGTGGAAACATAGCAAAACTTAATTATCTTTTCTATTGTTTGTTCTTGCAAAATAAGCCCAGAAAGTCCATTTTCACTAACAAAACTAAATAATATCAACAGTAATAGATTGATTTTGTCCCCAATGGAAAACACACATGATTCCAAATGCACAACTACTCAACGAACACAGCCATCGAGATACAAATGCAATATCAATCGTACCAACATTTGAGAACGAAATCACATAAGATCCATTCGAGACTCGTATAAATGTCAAAAACCCATCCATGGTAAGATTCTACTCTAACTTTTATCGGTAGTATTCATACTATGGATATTGTTTTTGTTATTCGTGTAAAATCCTACTATACTAGGGATAGATTTTCCAACAAAACACGGATATTGGTTGTTGATAATAGTTTTGACAATTTAGAAAATTGAGAATGTTTCAGACTGTTGGGAATAAGAAGAAAATGTATAGTTTTACATTAAAAGTTGTTTCACTTCATAATGAATAGAATTTCAAAAGGCATAATCTTAATATTTATCGACTATTAATTGATAAATAATTGCCTCTCTCAATAGCCGTGACGTTCTTATAGTTTTAATTTAAATTTAATTCTACGAGATTAATTTCATCGAACAAAACTTAAACAAAAAAAATACAATTAGGATAAACCCATTGTTATTAAGTCAAGTTTATTAGATCGTTTACGGAAAAATCAACATTCATCCAGTTTATATCACATTATAAATTCAATTCGATTTCAAATGTGATGAGATGAAATGAGATGAGATGACTTTTAATCGCCACCAGATTAAATTTGCCAACTTATCAAACAACATCACATAAAAAACCATATACCAACCTATATTGATTTTTATTGCTCCAAATCCAAATAAAATGAATCAATATCATATTATTAGCCATCACCTACCTATACACTCTATTCAAAGTTATCAGCACTAAATAAAACAATCTACTACTACCTCGCTAACTTGTTGCTATTTTGTCGTTTAATCGACTAAAAATTCACTAATTATTATGTATAATGCAAAAATTATATTCAAAATATTTTATCATTTTTTTAAGCCGGATCTACATATGTACGAGTATATATTCGATTCGTACGACGTACATTGTATAGTTTAGAGTGTGTTGTCTGCTACTTGAGATCACATTTTTTGTGGTTTTTACGACTAAATAATATTAAAATACATCAATGAAATTACCCTACCCTAAACCCCGTTTTCTGTGTTTTGAATGAAATCAATTAAAATCGTAAACATGTCATGATGACAAAACAAAAAAAAAAAACAAAAAATGTTATGGTCGTTGTCGTCGTTGTCATTTTCGGTCGGCTCGGCTTTTTGTATTTATCTCGATACTGGTGGTACTGGTACGACAGAAATCAATAAAATTTCAGCACGCATTTAATATTTTCGTCATTGAACAAAATTTCAAGAAAAAAATATTATTATTATTATTATTTGTTGACTGATTGGTTGGTTAGTTTGTTTGGTGCGATGTGGTTTGGGATAGTAATTAAAAAAATAAAAATCATATATATATGAGTTTGTTTATTTTTCATTAAATTGCCGGCTTATATAAACTCTTTAAGAGTTTTTCTGATTATGGTATGGGATAACAAAGCGTGAAACGTATGGTATTTATTTTTGATTTTTTGTTTGTATTTTGTTAGGTCTACAAATGAATGAATTGAATTTTGAGAAATATTATACATAACTTTCTGATAGTGTTCTACAAGACGAGTATACAATATACTATTAATTTGTTCTATTGAACTCAAAATTAGGTCAGCTTAATTAACTTTTAAATAAGTGTTGTTAATTGTACGAGCTTATTTATTATCAACAGGAACTTATTTAAATACTTCCTAAATGACAAGATTACAAGATTATGTATAGATCAAAGAATTGACGCCGCCGCTTGTCGGAGCTTCTATCGCCATAAGGAATTTATGGTGTATTGTTTTTCTATCGTTTCTTTACTTTTGGCTAGACTTAAATTTAAATTGTTTTCCATCCATACATTTGGAGAAAATTTATTAAAAAATTAGTGACAGATAATTAGAATGAGTGGAGGAAGAGTTGTTTTAATTGTCTAACTTATTCTGGCTAACTGATAACAACATTGTTCGTTAAGGTAGTTTATGTTTCCGTCTGCTGCAATCTTAGCTTCTTAAAAATATATACAGAGGTCTTGGTTGGAATTCAATTTGAGCATGTATTCCAATAATAGCAATGTGTTCTGTAGGGAGAGGAAACGGAAGCTATGTATGTATGTTGTGCTAAAAATCAAAACTTAAAACGTTCATCATTTTCCCAAATCGGTCATTTGTTTAATCTTTCTAGTTTTATCGTAAGCTTTCCTTCTACATCTATGTATATAATTTCCGCTAAGTAGTCACCTTGAGCCACTTCCTTTCATACTTTTTTAAATGAAATACATTCTGTACATTGATTTTAGTTGAGGCATAGTGGTGGATTTACATAGTTCTGCACAAAGCGGTTGCAAAACGTTAAAGACAATATCTTTTATATTTGATATAATAGTTAAGTCGAAAATAACTTTTACCAACTTTTAGTAGTGTTTTTTTTAGGTTTTTATACTTCTCAAAATTTACCCACATTTTAAAATCGTTATTTTTCTTTGCATAAAATTATGTTGAAGGTAAAATCATTCTTTGTTCGTAAAATATTCGAGGTGGAAAATATTTTTCAGTATTATGATAATATTGGTATCGTTCAATTATGTATGTAACAAAATATCGGCTAAATTCGACCACCTCGGCGGCATGCCTCAATTTTCCATGACGATGGGGTATAATTGAAGTTGTATGCCGTTAATGTGCTAGCTTATTTTTCTTACTTTTCTTTTAAATAACCCGAAAGAACGAAGTCCACCTTCCTGTTGAAACCACATATCGTCGACATCCATATCTACCATCACGATAGCGAACACCATTCACAGTAACTGCCTAAGCGTCCTCATTTTGAAAAAATACGGCCCGATGATGCCGCCAGCCCATAAACCGCACCAAGCAGTCAATCTTTGTGAGTGCATTCGTTTTTCGTTTTAACATTCGCCCAAATGGCAATTCTGCTTATTGACGAATCCACTGAGTTGAAAATGTTCCTCATCACTGAAGATGATTTTCTTCGAAAATTGATCATCCACTGTTGCCATTTCTTGCAATCATTCTACCCGTTAACGATGCATGAAATGGTAAAGAGGCTTTAGTTCTTGAGTTAATTGCACCCTTTAAGCGTGTAAATGCAAGTCTTTATGCATAATGTTCATCAACGATGAGCTTGAGAGGTGCAATTGTTGGACACGATGACGAGTTTAGGTGGACAGCCATACTATCTGGTGTTTTCAACGACAAAATCATTTTGATTTGAACGCCCATTTTCATAATAAGCCTGAATAACTTTAACGCGTTGCTCGGTTGTGTATCTATCCATGGTTCAAATTGAGTTAGTCTGAAATTGAGAAATGTCAAATGGAATGCAGAAAAAACTTGATATGGTTAGGTGTGGTTCACGCATTCAACATCGGCCCTTAAAATTTGACCACCCTTTTTAATATGAAATTTAATCACTAGCGTTACTGGTTAGTGATATATTTTGCGTCAACCAAAATTTCCACTTGATTTTAAATTGCTTTAGTAAAAAAAAAAACCAACTCGATTGATGTAGACTCAAACCATAAAGTTAAGAATTTTACTTCTTCACATTTCCGTTGAGTTCATTCATACATATGCTTAAGATTCTTATTTTATTTTTGCTCAAATGAAGAAATTTTATCATCTGCGTTTTTTTTCACTTGCAAGCGATTATTTGATTATGAAATTTAACAATGGGATAAACATTTCATTTTTAATATTGTATGGGCGGAAAAATTGTAATGTTCGTTCTTGTTGATTCTCACTCCATCAATAGGCATTAACAATATCATTAAACTAATGTGGCATTAATTTTTTAACACAGGTCAATTTAGAAAATGTTAACAAACAAACTACATATTCCAGCCATAAGGTGACGTGTCAACATAAATCAATATTTTTTTCAAATGTCACCATTAATCAAAATTCTGTATAACACCGATAAAAGCTCTTAATAAAAATTGAAAAGAAAATTATTTTTGTGTGATTTATATAAAAATGTAGGTATATCTTAAATGAATTCCACTTGTTTTAAGTAATAGGAAAAATTGATATAATCATTATTATTTATATTATAATATAGTTTTTTTTTATTTTGTGTATGTCATATTGATATTTTACCTGTTTATTCCCATGTTATTCAAATTACATCTTGCTGACGGAATAATTTATAAAGCACCGTACATGCAGAGCAAAATCATGTCTAGGTCGAAAGTTTTGTCTGAAATAAACAAAACAAAAAAAAGAACACCAGAGTTCACTATCAATTTCTTTGTTCTCATGTACATTTTATTTTTCTAGGTCTATTTTTTCTCTCAAGTTGAGTTGCATAGTAATTCTTTCAAATTGAACATTTATATGGGCATATATTTCGAAAATGAATGAATAATGACTTCAAAAACACATATCTACCTACCTTAATAGGTATCTAGTGACCAGTATAGAAAACACAAATTTAAATCGTACATTTTTTATTTTTACTTATTTCTGATTTTGTATAAAAAAAAAGACACTTAAACAGACACCGGCCAAAAGAGAGATATATACAAAATCCAGAAGATACAACAAAATAAAACGGGACTTCACATTTCTTGTATCTACACTACTTTATATGTTTTATTTCCAGACAGGGAACATTTATTTGGATACATACAATGTAGCTACATACAACATAGGAAATATTACCATTTGACATGTTTTATTTATTAGAAAATGTTATGTCATTGATGCCTCGAGGCGTTACAATTGCGATTTCATCTATCTCTCCCTGAATTTAGAGCATACGTAACGTACCTATGTATATGCAGTGTTTTGTTTGTATTCTTTCATGATAATGTTTTGCTTTTTTATGTAGCCATGTACATATGTATGTACGAGTACTCTAATTTCAAAACAATATGCAGTGATTTGATATTTTATTGATATCATATAGACATTTTGAACACAATTTATGGATCGTGGTTGTTTTTACTTTTTGAAATTTTAAGTATTTTCGATTTGATTATGATATGTACTCATTTTGTTTTCACTCTTAAAATCGCAGAGCCGAACTCTACAAAAATTAACTAAAAGGCAACAATGACGAAAAGACTTTTTATAATAAGTTCTCCACTTTGAGAGTTTCGGAGTAACGAATTCATCAACATAAACTAACAAAATTGTTTTAACGTCATGTTTTAGACCTTTCTGGCCCGTTGTTTGAGAAGCTATGAAAAACTGTATTTTATATCATAAACTTAATTATAAATTTTGCTTTACAAAAATAATTATGAACTTTCCTAAATATCTTTTGACTAATCCTTATTATTTTTCTTATTCTCATTTCAGATAATTTTCGTTAAAAAATGTAAAACCTTACAAAAATCAAGAAAGAATTTTATCAAAATCCCAGAAAGCTTTTAAAAAGAATTGAAAATCGAGCAACAATCTCCCTGTTTACCCTCTTTCCAGTTGACCTACCTTTATAATTTATATTCTTTGATTTTTTGTTCAAATGTTTTTTATTTAACACTATTCAAAGAAAAAAAAAAACAATGGACATAAGTAATTGCACAACAATGTTAAATCGATCAAATTATTGTTCAATATTGAAAAAAAGAAAATCTTCATGTAAGGAAAGTACAATAACAGCGAAATTAAAAAGGTACACATTAAAAGAAGAAAAATCCATTCAAACAATGGACACTAACAAGGAAATTGTTGATGACGACATTAAGAACAAAAACAATACAATGTGTTTGATATGTCGAATAGAGAATGAATGTCCCAACTCTGATAATCTAATTTGCAATTCAATGGCAACCCTTAACCGACAACATCAACCATGGAAGCATGATAATGACAACACCACCACCAACAACAGCAGCAGCAGAAAGAGTCAGAATTTTAAAAATTATGTTGCAATGAAAACGAGTTCAACATCATCAATACCATCCGATACATCGCCATCGCCATTGTCGTCTTCGTCGTCATCGTCATCGCCAACTACCAAATGGAATGTGTTGGAAATTGCCAATCAAAAGAGTCAATCACAACGGCATGCTGCATCTGTCAGTTGCTGTTGGAATGATAGTTGTAGTTCGTTCAGCGATAGCAGTAGTATGCCATCATGTCAACTGCAATCTACGTCATTCTCCTCAACATCAATCTCTCCTCCTATTTTATCCAAAGCACCATCATCATCAACATCAAATAAAACTAAAACATCCTTACTATCATCATCCCCACAACAACAACAACAACTGTCATTGGCGGCGTGTTCTGCATCATCATCAGAAACAGAAGCAGAAGCAGCGGCAACATCAACAATTGAAATATCATCATCAGCATCATCAACAACAACAACAACAAAAACAACAACCACAACATCAGCCACAGAAGCAACAGCTTCATCCCAATTATCATCATCAAGAACAAATACCTCAACGACACCGCTGTCGTTGACTTTGCCGTTGCCGCTGACGCTGCCATCTTGCATTAACAGTAGTACAAGTTTAAGTGGTAACAGTAAAAGTTGTGCGAGTTTACTAAGAACGTTAGCACTAGTTGCTGTCATCCTAGAAAAATGTTTTATCGGAATGTTCGGTACGCGACACATTGGAATGTCATTTGAGCATAACATTAATAACAGTAATAATCGAATGCCAGTTTCAATTCAAAAATCTAAACAAAAAAGCCATATTAGTAGTTCCGGTTCCGGTTCGGGTTCACCAAAATCACCAATTATGTTTATGTTTATAAGTTTATCATTTATTACTTTGATAATGCTGCCGACAACAAATGCTGCAGGTACAGAAGTTGCTTTGGAAGGAAATGAAAAAGGTAAGTTTCGTCTACATTATTATAAATTATAACATTCACAATATTTTCGTTAATAAATTTAAAAAAGCCAATCAAATTAATCACAAATATTTAGAAAGAACAAAATGCAACATTATGTCAGATCTATCAAATTGATTTTTCTTCGTACTCTTATCTATCAATTACGGAAAAGCTTTTTAGAGGAACTAAGCCATCTGAACAACCAAGAAATCAAGTTCCTTTAAGCTTAGTTTGGATTGTTTCTGATGAAATGTGGGGTTTTCCGAAAAGTATTCCATTTTAAATATTTCGACAGCTTTCACGTTTGAATGTTTTATCTTTTGAAATTTGAAAAGTCAAAACTACGCCATTACTAAAAATGGAACGATACGCACTTCATGAACACGTTAAAAATTAAATTATTAAAGTTTACTAAAATGCACAAATAACAAAAGTTTTCTGATGGTATTATTTCTATAAAGGGCTCTACACACGATCAATTATTATTGGTAATTATTATTGACGCCTTTTTCTGCCAAGCAGCTATCATGGATAAAAAATTGGGCCAATGCACGTGTCAATAAACATTTACAATGATATTGCTTTAATCACTCATTTGATGAATTCACTTAAAAAATCTCGTGAACATTGCCGGAAATCAGACATCTAGCCTCAATAAGTGTCAAGTAAAATTGAAGAATCTTAATTATATGTCAATTTGACTTGTGTAATATTGATGGATTTAGTTTAGGTTAAGGTGTCAGTTGACGGGAAAACCAACACACTTAGACCAATAGTTGGTTCGTTGTGATATTCCATACTCGTTGAACAACCTTACTCGTTGAACCAGTTAAAGCTAGCTAAAGCGTTTTAAACAATAGATGCTGGAATTTCTAAGATCACTAGGATCATGGATTTGTTACCCATCAAAGATAAGGTTGTTCCATTTTGTTTAAGTTCGTCATCTTGCAATTTCCTGTAATGTATCTATGATCCGGCACCCAAATAAGATGAATTTTTGACTGATCCGCCATCTCCACAAAAGATGATCGCCATTTTCGGGCTGTAAGTGAGTTTATTTACACACGAATCCAATGATTTTATGGCAGCTTAACTATCTGAGAAAATGCGTATGTCGGTTCGGCAGTGGATATCACGTTTTCTTTGAGCCAGAAAAGGGCTTCTTTGTTGGTCAAAAATGTTGCCTGCAACTCGCTACAGTGATTATGAGAGATATAGATTTAGTCACTTCTCCACCAACCCAGTCATTGATTTTTCATCCATCTGTATAAATATTGGTTGGCCTACGAACGATCAATATTACTTGAAGCGAGGCTCGTTCAAGTAAAATTATTAGTAACATTGTTCGTGTGTAAGGCCCTTAAGGATTGTTTCACACATGACGATTTGGCCGTAAGGTTACTTCCTAGAATCAAGTAAACCACTATCAACGACTATAATATACGGAGACAGTGCTTTAGCCTTCTGCTCAGTATTGTCTACATGATCCTTCGGATTTAAACCATATGGACTTTTTTCTTTGGTCTTGGGTTCGATCCCTGCCTGTGCCATCTAAAGTTTTTTCACGGGTACTGCCTCTTGCGAGGAATTGACAATTCCTCCAACAGTAATTCTTGTCATGAAAAGCGGTTTCTCAAATTAGCCGTTTGGATTCGGCTTATAAACTGTCCCCTCCATCATTGACAACATTACTCGCACACAGGAATGGTTGAGACTTGTAAGTCGCTAGGCCCTAGTTCTCAACGGACTGTTGCGCCACCTAGTTTATTTATTTATACCGTTGAATTATGAAAGAAATGATCTTTATCTTTGCAAAATTTTGATTTTCGAGTGGGGACCTCCTTCAAATTTCAAGCTATCAATTAAACTTAAATTTCATCACCATTACCCCATGAAGAAATTTCGACCAAAGATCCTTAGTATTACTTATCTAACACCTATGACTTGTCTACAGTAGACTTATTTGTCATGAGTCCTCCTGTACTTGAGAGCTCAAAAAAAAATGTAAGATTATTGTAGTTTTTTAAAAGATCTGTATTTTAGCTGAATGTAAGTACATTTTGCAATTTCGGACGTACTGACAGTATATGTAGATATTCTTTTTTAACCGCACATCGAGAATGTGGAATGATTTACTAAACTCTCTTTCTTTCCCCTCCCATTTTAATATTCAAAACTATAAGACCAATGTGCACCGGCATCTCCTCTTAAATCCTTCCCTATTTTCCCTAACGCTCGCACTGTATTTAAACGTAAACATGTTAAGGGTATTAATAAACCCTTGAGTGCCTGTAAATTATTAAAGAAAATACAATTTAAATTGTTTTAAACATTTGAAATATTTAGAAACTGACCTAAACAGTTTCGAGATAATTGTGTTAATAATTTTAATCTAATTTGTGTTAGTGTTTTTAAACTTTTATATTTAAAATAAATAACGTAAACCTACTTAAAACGTAAATTAGTACGTACATTAAGGTTCATACATATATGTATGTATGTATGTATGTAACGAAAAATCCGGTAAAGCGCAATTACACAAAGTTCAACGCAAAAACATAACAACAACAAAACAAAAAACTCAAAGCAAAAATTAAGAAATTGCGTAGCGAAAAAATCCCATGGGAAGTTAATATACCAACAAAGTAGGTATTTTTTCTTTATTTTTGTTTTATTGACATGCGCAGTTTATCTCCGTAGTAAAAGTAGTAATTACTATAAAACAATTTCAATTTGACTTTGCAATGGTTCGTTTTGTAGGGGGGAGGGGGGATGAAGAACGCCGCCGCCGCAGTCACAGCCGCCCGCACTGCTGGAAATACGCAACATTTTTGTTCTGTTTCTTTTAATTTGTTTTTATTAGCGCAAATGAAAAAAAAACTCTTATGTTTGACATAATTTATTTTTCTTTGCTTGCTTAGTTTCTATATTTCGTTATGTTGTTGTCTTTCTTTCAAACTGTGTAAATTGTCAATGTGTAGATATTTAAGTCTCCTTATAAACAATTTTGTATTCCTTCCTTCTTGTATTATTATGCTCTTTTAGAATGACAATAACAAACTTAACTTGTTCTCCATTAGCTGTATCTGTATGGGAAGGGAACAAAATAAAATGAAAAGAGAAAAAAAGAAAAGAGAATAAATGTGGTGCTCTTAAATGGAAAAGTTTTTGTATTTTTGTGAGCTTATAACTATCAGGGATGAAAAATTCTGCAATAATGTACTGAACTCCATATCCATACGAATAAATGTATTAATGTAGTAATTTTGAAAATACAGTACAAACTCGAATTATAGGCAACTAATAGAAATCGGGACAGTTGCAATTCAAGAGGTTTTACTACTTTCTTGGTTGTATTTCTTTGTATGCAAATTATAGTTGAAATAAATTATTTTCTAACAGATACTGACAATGTTATGAAAAAAAAAAAACTTTAAAAAAACTATTATTTTTGAACATACATACATATATGTATTTTTTTTTACTAAATATGAAAACGAAATGTTTGAAATTTAGGTATACAAAAATGAATATGTGATGCATACAGAATATTAAACTTTTTCTTAAAGGAGTTGGATAGATTGAGTTTTTCTAGAAATTAATGTTTTTTTTAAACTTAATTTTTTTCAGCCTTGGTCCAGATTCGGCTATAGCCACAAATTATCTTAGAGCAGTTCCATTTTCTTTAATGCTTTGTATCAACAATAACATTATATTTTTTACAAATTGTCTTTACTGAAGAAACCCTTTTCTAATTCTCATAGGTATTTATATCACGTCTCATCATGTACAAATTTTCTGATGTGTATTATTTTGTATAAGAAATTTTGTTCAGACAAACTAGCTATAAACTTACGGTAGGAATACAGAATCAAAAGGAGGACATGCAAATAGAAAACACATGAATAAATACAAGAAGCTGCGATTTCAAAAAGTTCGTACCATTTTTGAAAATTTGCACTTATAGAGTCAAGACGTGATACAAATTAAGTGTTGCACTAATCAAGGAGTTCCATGAATCGAGGGTTGTGTAAATCGAGTTCATACTGTATTAAAAACGGGTGTAGAGAATTTGCATTGTCCAAAAATTGAACAGCCTAAGAATTATTAATACTGGCTTTTTGGAATATGATTAGCAATGATTTATGATCAGTAAGTTATATTTTTAAAGAGTTGCAAGTCGATCTCTTATAGTTCCCCAGTCGTCCGTGGATGTCTTAAGAATATTCTCAGATTCAAATATTATGGAGTAGAAATGTCGAATAGTAGCAATTTGAATCTTCTGGACTTAAACTTAACATATTGTTAAATATTTGTTTCCCTTATTTTTATTTAACAACAGCAAAACAACTGTCCAGCTGTAGCTTATATCAATTTCAAAATTGAAATGTGAATTTGTTTTTGCAAAATATATCATTTTAGGCCTAAGTGTCGAGTTAAAATGTAAAATGTCTTATTATTTTAAATATTTGATGTTAATTGACTGCAGTATTAGGATTAACTATGTTTTTGTATTAATCCCATTAAGGTTTTATTATGTTTGTGCAAGTATTTACATTACATTTGCTGTGGTTAGAAATTAATTAAAATATCCGACCCTACGTGTTATATTCATAGTACAACAGTGTACATACAGTTACTCGCAGAATTGAGCGTACACTCATATGAAAATATTCAATTCGTTATTTTTAATATTTTAGTTTCAACGTTTTTTGGCAAATTCTTTTTAATTTCTTTTTCTTTAAATTAACTTATCTGGGTCTGACACGAGGCAAATTTTTTGGAAAAAGCCCAATACGCAATTAAAAAAAAAAAAAAAAAAAAATGTATGTGCCACCGTTGAACATGGACGAGGTTATGCCATGTTATAGGGGTCTATGGCTGCAAGTGGAACTTTATTATGTACAAATGGATGTTTCTGGACATTTTTTAAAAGAAATATGCGTCAGTCTACAGAAATATTGAATTTACCAGAAACATTTTTACATTTAATAAGACAACGATCCCTAACATATGTACACCGTTTCCCATGAAGGAATATTTGCTTTATAGGCCCAAGACCCCACCTCAGTCACGCAGAGCATTTCTGAGAAGAAATCAAGCGAAGTTTCCAGAACTGCAACCCAAGCAACAAAAACAAGTTGAAAACAAATGTTACTAAATTTTGGGAGAATAAGACTCCCGTCTTTCACAAAAAAACTTGTCAAATCGCTGTGATAATGGCTGAAAGTGGCCCTAAAAAAATATCAATCTTCCAATTTGACCACAATTTGGCATTTTTTCTTGCTTTGAGCTCCAAATCCACGTTTAGTTTTGTGCCATGCATTTAAAGAATTTTTGAGTTTTTTAATTCTTATTAGTTGAAAATTAAAATAGATATTACCAAAAACATTGCATTTTAATCATTCAAAACATCAAAATAGGCTTTTCTTGTTAGTGTATTCGCTTTATTTTGTATAGAAAACTTCAACTGAATCATTATACATATGAAGTGTAGAATCTTTTCATGACACTGTATTGTATAGGCATAATAATATATACTATATAAACAGACGTCAGGTTTTTGAACGCATTATTTCTTTCAAAATCTATTTTCGAAAAATTAAGAACAAGAAAATACTGTATTTCCTTTATTTAACCTACCAACCTAAATAATATACTGAAATGTGAAATAAGTCCTTGTTATTAATTACAACATCATATCATTATTTTTTCGATTTTATCTCTATAATCCCATACAATTATTATTCTTTCCCTTCAATCGAGATTAATTTACAATTTTCCCCCTCGCTTGCTCGCTCGTTCGATCCATTCATTGTGTTTTATGTTATTTATTTATGTCAAACCAAATCGTTTGTTTTTATTTTAGATATACTACATACATACATATGTATCTAACAATTTAATATAGTTGTAGGTGTTGTAAGAAACAGCCACTGTTTTTGTTTGTATCTTTAAACATATAAAATTATACTTATGTACATAGGTATAGATATGTAGATACCTACAAAGACTTTTCCCCTCTTGATTTAATTTAAAAAAACAACAAAAACAAAATAATAAAAATATTTTAATTGATTTGACATCTGTCGTATTGAATCAATCTAATTGAATTTATTTGCTATATCTACATACATATATGTGTGTATGTAATGCGTATATCTGTGTCTGTATATCTATGCGCACCCTCATTTAAAAGAGACTACAGGAATTAATAAAAGCGTCGTCTCTCTTTAGTGTTGACACGCTATTAGAAAATGCGTGTAATATAGCCTAACATAAATTCATTCAACTTTATGCATTTATCATTTTGGAATTGTATTTTTATAAATCTCAACAGCATGCAGCAGCAGCGCCAGTGGAAGTAGCGGCAGAAGTTCACGCGGCAGAAGTTCGCCGCACAAACGCTGGGCGCCACTGCCGCTGCCATAGTCAACTAGCTTAAGATTACATAAAGTAATTGAAACATCTTTAGACATACTTTCAAAGATGTATCGCTTTTGCGGGGGAGAAGAAATGAAAATAAAAGACATATGTGTGTCAAAAACTTTAATGTCAAAGAAGAAATTATTAGGCTGCTGAATTAACTTATTGTTTGTAATTATTTTCATAACACTTTTGACGCTTCACTGTTGACCAAGTTAACGGAATTATTAAGAATCGCTATTTGACGTTTATGAACATTAGCACAGGCAAGAAACATAAACGCAACGTATGTGGACTGCCCCTTAAATCGTCTCCTGTCCCGCTGGGAAAGTATGTCACACAAATTGATTTACAAATGTATCGGGTGCTCAGAGAACTTAGTTGTCAAAAAAGATCTGTGTTGCTTATTTAGTGACAGGAGACATATCAGAGCCAGCAGCGTTGCCGAAGTGGAACTTTTGGCACTTTTTAATTTAATTGTCAGTGTGACGCTTCAAATGGCGCTTTAGAAAAAAGCAAAGTCAAAAATAAAAATGTATTAAAAATTTAAAAGTCATCTCAAGATTCAACAAAGTTTTCGATAGAATTATGAAGCATGAGAAATGTTATTGAGCTAGCTAATGGGTGATTTTTTTGAGGTTAGGATTTTCATGCATTAGTATTTGACAGATCACGCGGGATTTCAGACATGGTGTCAAAGAGAAAGATGCTCAGTATGCTTTGACATTTCATCATGAATAGACTTACTAACGAACAACGCTTGCAAATCATTGAATTTTATTACCAAAATCAGTGTTCGGTTCGAAATGTGTTTATCGACAAATTTTGTTCAGCGATGAGGCTCATTTCTGGTTGAATGGCTACGTAAATTAGCAAAATTGCCGCATTTGGAGTGAAGAGCAACCAGAAGCCGTTCAAGAACTGACCATGCATCCCGAAAAATGCACTGTTTGGTGTGGTTTGTACGCTGGTGGAATCATTGGACCGTATTTTTTCAAAGATGCTGTTGGACGCAACGTTACGGTGAATGGCGATCGCTATCGTTCAATGCTAACAAACTTTTTGTTGCCAAAAATGGAAGAACTGAACTTGGTTGACATGTGGTTTCAACAAGATGGCGCTACATGCCACACAGCTCGCGATTCTATGGCCATTTTGAGGGAAAACTTCGGAGAACAATTCATCTCAAGGAATGGACCGGTAAGTTGGCCACCAAGATCATGCGATTTGACGCCTTTAGACTATTTTTTGTGGGGCTACGTCAAGTCTAAAGTCTACACAAATAAGCCAGCAACTATTCCAGCTTTGGAAGACAACATTTCCGAAGAAATTCGGGCTATTCCGGCCGAAATGCTCGAAAAAGTTACCCAAAATTGGACTTTCCGAATGGACCACCTAAGACGCAGCCGCGGTCAACATTTAAATGAAATTATCTTCAAAAAGTAAATGTCATGGACCAATCTAACGTTTCAAATAAAGAATCGATGAGATTTTGCAAATTTTATGCGTTTTTTTTTTTTAAAAAGTTCTCAAGCTCTTAAAAAATCACCCGATAGTTCTTATTGAAAAGTTTTCAATAAGAACTAGCTCGGAGCACGCTCCATTAGCTCTGAATAAAATGATTGAGCTTCCGAGTTTTCGATTGAAACAAAAAAAACAAAAATGATATCAACACCGCACCGGTGACTCTTGGAGTTTTTCAGTTAAATCCTAAATGGTGTTTAATAAATACATCGACCAAGGTTGCCTCTTTAGCCCAGTTTTAAAATATTCGTAGCCTAAAATTGGAGCTGAAAAAGTAGCCCGAATAATAGTCCAATTTCATTGAAAAATCTGTTTATCGATTTATTGCTTCTGTTGGAACAAAGTTTTTGAAAGAAAAACGTATGTTGATAAAGGGTTGTTAAATTTTAAGGGACGATGTTGATTTTGAAAAACAAATTATTAAGGAAATAATAGTAATTTCTTTTTATTATGATAACATTGGTATGGTTCATTTATGTAGGGAACAAAATATCGGCCAAATGGCCGCTGCGACCTCGGCACACCTTCATTCGATGGTCCAAACCTTCGAGGACACTGAGGCATCATTGAGATTCTATGCTCTTCAATTGTTGCTGACTTATTGACGTACACCTTTACTTTCAAATAACCCCAAAGAAAGAAGTCAAACGGTGTCGAATCACATGATCTTGGTGGCCATTTGACATCGCCACCACATATCGTCCACATCCATATCTTCCAATTCGGGCAGTAAAAAGTTCGTTATCATCTCACGATAGCGAACTTCATTCACAGAAACTACCTGACCGGAGTTATTTTAGAAAAAATACGGCCCGATGATGCCGCCAGCCTATAAACCGCACCAAATAGACACTCTTGAGCCAATAGTCTCCGCAGCTAGGCTCTTACCTTTTGTATTAGCTTGTAATTTAAATTACGTGTTAATAAATAATAATAATAATAATAGACACTCTTTGTGGCTGCATTGGTTTTTCGACAATCACTCCTGGAATAACATTCGCCCATTTTAATTGACGAATCCACTGAGATGAAAATCACTGAAGATGATTTTCTTCAAAAATTGATCATCCACTGTTGCCATTTCTCGCCACCATTGACCATTAACGACGCTAGAAATATTCAAGAGGCTTATGGCTGAAACACAAACACGCTTCAGCTTCGGCTTCGTCTGCGTAACGATGGGCCTGCTTCGAGGTTGCTTTGAATGACATTTCTATGTCATTAGCAGCTGTTATTTTTTCTCAAAAGTTTGTTTTGATTTTTCGTGCAGTAAAAGATATAAATTTTGAAATCGAAAAAATTGAATTTATCGCGGAAATGGGTATCGTGGGTATGTTCAGCTCATGAAGCAAGAAGAAGCGCAGACTGAGACACGTTGGTGGGTCCGGGAATTCAATCTACGGAGTTCTTCAATCTATGAAGAGGTCTTCGAAACTCATTTTAAGTTCTAAAAAAATAAAACGTTTTCAAGAAAAATTGTATAGTTATTCTATGTATATTTCAATAACTTACATTTTAACTTTTTCTAATTACCCCTCCAAAAGCAAATGTATTTTGTTTGTTGACTTTTTTTACAGCTGTTGAGCTGTCAGACAAAGCAAGTGTTCAGCAAATTTGAACTAGAGCTTCCGTTTCGAGTCACATATCGTAATATTACGTTCCTTTCCATACGATTGTCAAAACTTCGTTGTGATAGCAGGGGAAGCCGAAGCTGAAGCGTGTTTGTGTTTCAGCCATTAAGTTCTTAAGCCAATTGCACCTTGTAAGCGTGTAACCACTATCGCGAACAGCAGCAATATTTTCTGGTGGTGTTTTCACATCTCCTACCCACCCGGTTCGCTCGAATTTGGGAACGATTTTTTCGATTGTACGCACATTTGGACGGATTAAATTGACCGGAAAAATGCGAAGTACACGATATGCATTTCAATTTGAACGCCCATTTTCCTAGCCTGAATAACTTTAACGCATTAAGTTAGTCTGAAATTGAGAAATGTCAAATGAAATGCAGAAAAAAAACTTAACGTGTAGGTGTGGTTCACATTCAACATCGGCCCTTTAAATTTAACCACCCTTTATAAACGAATATTAAATCTATTTCTAAAATGTTTTTATAAGCGGGCTTGTCTATATAGACATGAGCTTTAACATAGCCCCACAAAAATTAGTCTAAAGGCGTTAAATCGCGCGATCTAAGCGGCCAATTGACCGGTCCCGAACGTGAAATAAAATGTTCACCGAACTCGCCTCTAAATAAGTCCATTGTTGCGCGTGCTGTTTTTTTTTTCCAAATTCATTTTTATTAATTCATTCTGTGTGCTGTGTGGCATGTGGCGTACCCATTGAGACAAAATTGAGCTTCGTTGCTGAACGCGATGAACTTTTTTAACAGAGCACTCATTTTGATAATAAAATTCAATAATTTGTAAGCGTTGTTCGTTTGTAAGACGATTCATGGTTAAATTATAGACGAAACTGAAGATGTTTGACAGTGAAACAAAACACGAAACGTGCGTCAGCTGTTTAACCCTCAAGCGGTCGCGCGGTCATTTGTAACGGGATCGGGCGCGCGTAACCGAAAAGACCTATTGGATGAATAAGAGAAATAAAGTACTAATTATTCCATAAATATTTATTTATTTGTACTCAGATACATTATCATTGTCTTTAAAGTCTAATTTGTCAAAAAAGTACTTACAATTATTATGAAAAAGGCTACTAGAAATGAGAATTACAATGATGGGTAAAAATAATAATATGAACGAATATGTACTAAGCGCGGTCGATTCGACTACGCGCGATCGCTTGAAGGTTAAACCAGTGTTGCCAAAAAGATAATAGCTAAAAAATCACCCTTTAAATTCATAAATTAGAGATTTTGTTTTGCTACTCTTTACAAGATGACACTAGACTTCTGGGTGTCTCTTAACATAGTAATGTTCCTTAATACTAAAAAGCAGTTTCAAAAATAATTTTCCGTAAAAACATTATATCGAACTTTTCAACGATTAAAACTTTCGCATTTATGTTCAAAAAATGTGTGTTTGGCAAAAAAAATAACCGAAAACCAGAAATGATTTACGAAATCTGGTGTCATATTGTCTCGTGTGCCGTCCATCAGGCCTATGGCAAATCACACCACAGTTTCCTCAACAACAACAAAAATAAGAAAACGGAAAATTATTTCACAATGTTAATAAAAAAAAAAGAATTATATTTAAATTCAATTTATTTTTTGTGAACTCTGCGAAAGTAATATTTTTAGCCAATTCAAAGAATTAGAACAAAACTAAACAAAAAGCAAGCAAGCAATATTTATATTTATCTCTTCTTGTATTGAATTCTTTCCGCAAATTAAGAAACTTTTATTGTTGGGGTGTTTTGAGGAACATGTATTTCTAAAAATAATCAGAATTTCAAGAAACAACAAAGAAAAAGATTTATTTTTAAATTAAATCTTACAAATTATGTGACTCATTCATAAAAAAATGATTCTATAATTTTTGTTTTGTCGCTATATTCACCATACACCATCAACGTACTATACTATTGTTGATTTCTATTTTGTTTATTCAAAAATTTAAATGACAAAGAATTTAATAAAATGTTATTTTTTTTGTTGTTGATTATGCCGAAGATCATAATAAATAGTGGTGAGAAAAGAAGTCGATTGGTTTGACAATTAATACACAAAACAATTCAAAAATACTTATATTTTTTGTTTTTGGATTAAGATGATGATAGACTTTTTGGATTTTTTTGGTTTTAATAGAAAATTATTGTGACTTTAATAGATTTTTGAAGCTATTGAGATCTTTAATAATATTGTGGGTGGTTTAATGGTATTCATGCCGCGTTAAATATTGTTGACATAGATTCTTTATTCTATTTTATAAATACTAAGTTTATTTGAGATTATGACTCCAACGCATATGCTTGATGTTGAAATAAACATGAATAATCTTAATACACATCGAAGAAGTATTATGGTGATAAAATGGAATGTGGCATTTCACATTTTTGTTTTTTAATTGAATATATCGTGGTTGAAAAAGACTTGTTTTTTTTTTTGTTCTCGATTTACAAAAGTCGACTTATAATTGGTGAAAACTTGTTATTTAGAATGATTAATCAAGTAACGTGCCGTGAAATAAGACTAACTTCTAAAAATTGGCCTTATTGCACTTTACAAATTTCTTCTTACAAAAGTGGAATAAGGCCAATTTCAGCAGTTTGACAAAGTGAAATAAGGCCAACATATTTTTACGGTGGGATATGAGCATCCCCCCTTGGACACAATATAGGATTTGGGGTAGGTGCGAGGTTGAATATGTGCAAACTTTCTTTGCATTTGTGACAAACCATACTGTGGAAAGTGAAACAAAACTAATTTGGACTTATTTCATTTGTTTTAATTGTAATAAGACCAACTATTGGAAAATGGCTTTATTACACTTTACAAAAATGAAATAAGGTCGATTTTACTTGTTCAAGTTTGTTTGAAATGAACTTTTTAAATGTAAGTTGAGTAAAATTTAGTTTAGATTAAATTCAGTTCTAAGTCTCTTTTTCATGATGCCATTATTGATAGTGATATGTCAAGTTTTCTATATTCACGAATTAATTATAAGTTGAGGTTTTGGCATCTCCTGAAATCTACCCCCGTTGGCGAATTAATAGAAGTATGGTCACCTTGATTGTGCTAGATATGTGTTTTTGTTTTGTTTTGTTTTTATTTTGTTTGCTACAATCCACGTGATTATCTACAGACTACACCAATCAAATATTTTGATAAAATTCCTTTGGTTTTAATGGCCTTAA
Source organism: Eupeodes luniger (assembly GCA_951509635.1). NCBI lineage: Eukaryota > Metazoa > Arthropoda > Insecta > Diptera > Syrphidae > Eupeodes > Eupeodes luniger. Next base: position 94,406,851 of record OX608073.1, on the reverse strand, counting down.
AATTCCCATAGTTTTGTTGAAGTAAATAATCATAATATTAGATTTAAAAAATAGGCAACTTACATATGTCATTCATAAACTTACTGATAAAGAAAACAAAAAGCGATAGAAGTTAAAAAATTTTAATTTTTTTCTTCCTCAAATAAAAAGTTAGTATTTTCTTGTCAAGTGAGAAAAAATTTACTTAAAATTTAAACTACAAGTGTGGAAGTCTTGAGAATTTTCGTACAATTTTTGATATGAATGCTTGGAGACTCCCAAGACTTAGCATAGAACGGGTGTTTATTTAAGAGAGACGTTTTCTAATTTGGAGGTCCAATTTTCGATTGCTTTTTCAATCATTTATTGCCGTATATCGGCAATTACGCGGCGAATGCTAAATTGTCAATTGTTTAGGGCTTATCGGTACAGACTATTGACTTTACATATCCCCACAGAAAATAGTCAAGCATCGTCGGCGTCAAATCGCACCATCTTGGAAGCAAATTCAAGGGTGAAACCATGCGTTTAACTGATGAATGGACAAGCCAAGAAGCATGACTATATAGCGGTCACAATTGACTGTAACGTTCTGGCCAGTATCCTTTTTAAAGAAGTACGGAACGGACCAATTATTCGACCAACCCATTTTTTTTAAAACAATTAATAGGCACTCAAGGTGTTATTAATACCCTTAACGTGTTTCATAGTGCGAGCTTTAGGAAAATAGAGAAGAGACCAGTGCACATTGCTCTTAAAGTTTTGAATATCAAAATAAGAGAGAAAACAGAGTTGCGTAAAGCACTCGACATTCTCGATGTGCAGTTAAAGAAAGAATTTATATACTTGTCATTACGTCCGAAATTGACTGATGGGCTTTTCTGCAAATGCGAGGACGGTTGAATTACGGGGGGGGGGGGTGCAATTGGCTTATTCGACAGGACATTTTTTGTAAAAATATCGGTAGTACCCGTGGCATGATGGTTAGTGCGTTGGACTGTCATGCCAGAGGTCTTGGGTTCGATCCCTGCCTATGCCATCTAAAGTTTTTTTTCACGGGTACTGCCTCTTTCGAGGAATTGACAAATTCTCCAAGAGTAATTCTTGTCATGAAAAGTGCTTTCTCAAATTAGCCGTTCGGATTCGGCTTAAAATTATAGGTCCCCTCGATCACTGACAACAGTACTCGCACACAGGAATGGTTGCGAGTCGTAAGTCACTAGGCCCTAGTTCTCAACGGACTGTTCCGCCACCAAATTTATTTATTTATTTGTAAAACAAGCAAAATTGGGGCGATGTTCCAGTGAATTCTTTGTATGAAGTAGGACAGATCATCGAATTCGTTATCTGAATTTCTGACCAGATTCGGACTTCGATAAATAAAAAACCAAACAGTCAGTTTTTGTTGATGTAACGCTGTCTCAACGTATGAATACTTGAGAATTATCATTACTCAAAATATGGAAGTTTTGTTTACTATTTATTTTAGAACGTTTTCAAGTTCAGACTTTTTTACATACCATTCGTAATAAATTCTAGCACAACAAAACAGAAATTCCAAAATGATACTTTTCAAATTGTAGCAAGCTCTGAATCGAATATTAATTAATTTTGGTATAAGAATTTGTTTTTCTTTGACTCATTTCACAAGAAAATAGAATATATAATAAAATAAAAACAACAAAATAAAATATCAAACGACTCACTAGTTAAATATTGTCACCACGCAAAGTAGTTCCATTGAATGAATGTTTAAAGTATTTCCTGAGTGAAAATTCATTTTAACGCACTAGTACTTCCCCTTAACGTTTGGTTTTTGTTTTTCTTCAAAACAGTCAGCTTCAGTTGATTGAGCGTGACTTTAATTTTTAAAAGTTTGTTGTACAATAAGATTAGATTTGTTAATTCTTTATATTTCTGTCAGACAGTCACTAACAGTTTAAGAAAAAAGTACTTAAGGAAAATAGTTTTTCGGTTGTATTAAACACAAAAAACTTAAAAGATAAAGTAAATATAAATTGGCAAGTTTTTAAATTAGAAAGATGATTATTCTAATTTTAAATGATTTTTACATCTAACTATATCAATTTATTTCAGTTAAAAATTATGAAATGGCTCACATACGCCCGTTTTAATAAAAGGGAATTATATTTGCTAGTTGGCAAAAAGATTTAAAGGTCCGAAAAGCCAGCAAACAGCTTAATATTTATTTATACAAAAATGCTAACTTTAGTAATTTGCTATAACCTGCAACAAAAATAGTCAGTACAGGCCTTCTGGGCAAGCTTTTTCTAAACAATGGCACCTGATTTACCCTCACTACACTACGTTGGGAAAACTTCCCCTTACCAAAATGATCGAGACACTGACATTTCTTAAAGAATTATTGTTACAATTCTTCACAAAACGTTGTAAAAACAACATGGCAGGGGTATCTCACCGCTGCTGGGGGATATTGTCAATACAATCGTGCGCTACATCTCAACAGAGTTACCATTAGCACTCTCAAAACCCTATTCAAACTTTAAAAAGTGACACGCTTATGGAAGCTGATGTAATTAGAGTGAGAGGCAAACGTTTTATCTTCCCTGTACTGACTATTTTTGTTAAACATAGTATATAACCCCTTAACATCGGTTTTTTCGAATGTTTTTACAATAAAAATAGGAAGCCCCAAAAAAAAATATTTATAATATAACCCCAAATATTTTGGTTAAGAGATAACAAAAAGTACCGTCCGATTCCGACTCGAATCAAATGATTCAGAGTGTGAATGCTTACTGCATAAAAAGATTGTAAACAACGAAATACCAACATCAAAAGTTGTTTTTAAGACCAAAGTCCATTTTGAAATATTTTCAATTTCAATTATATTTATGACTTCTATTGCTTTATAGTCGTTATAATAAAACCAGTAGGTACAAACATTACATTACATACTCGTACACGTATAGCTTAGGCGTTATGTTTATCAAACAAAAATGTGTGTATAGAATTCTTCGGACTCCCTGCGATTTTACGTATAAGCTGGTTGCTGGTACCTAGAGTTGTCGGTATATTTAGTAAATATTAATAAAAGAAAAATAAATTTAATTGTGATAACATCAAGTGTATCATTGTGGACACAAAGTATTCTTAAGTAGGTACTTTTATATAGAACTTGAAATGAAAATAAAATAACAAATACGAGTGTGTAACAGGAAATTCCATATGTCTGACCGCAAGTCAGACTCAGACAATTCCATGCGAAATGAAGCCCTCTCTCATTGACGTCGGTCGTCGGTCGGCAATGGCGGGCTGTGGCGACGGAGACAACGGCGCGAGGCAGTAGTGTCGGTCGTCTTCATAGACATCGTCATGAGCTAAAAGATTTGTAGACTCAAATATTATTGTATGTGGTCTTATTATTCTTACAGTCATATGTATATATAAATTTGTTCCACACCCACTCTTGGTCTTTCTATTTCCCTATACTAAGCCTGCAAAGCTCTGATGGTGAAGAAGTAAGAGGAAATGTCATCAATGGTTGAATGTTAAGTAAGTGGTTTCGAATTGGAGGAGTAGTCGCCATCATCGCATCGACTTCGCCGCATTGCCTGCCACCAAAAAGCATTGAAAAATGAGTACCGACATCGACATACCTATTTACAACATTTCTATGGAGGGCAGTGCAAGAGGCAAGCATTGGCGCCATTTAAGGTTTTATGATAGGTATTTTCCTACATATTTTTGTTGCTTTTTCTTAAACTTATATTGCACTTAGAGAAAACAAAACAAAATAAAACAAACTCGGTCTTGGTGGTTTTCATTTCCATAGAAAATCACAAAACTAGTTGTGTGGTGGGAATTATGCACATACATACATACATACATATGTTCATGCGAATTGGTGCTGCATCGAGGACAATCCGCTCCGCAATCAAACGAAACAAAGTGTCAGCGATTCATAATAGGGTTATCGTGATATCGAGACTGGCTTTTTCAATACATTTTTTGAAGTCATTATTGTTATTTACTTATTGTGGTTTCTATTCTGATACAAAGACACGCTAACGCGCTATAGTTCTAAAAAAACTCAGTTAAAGTGACTGACTGAAATATCTTTTGCTGCGGTATGATGTTTGGGTTTTCCAAACACTTAAGTTATAATATTATAATAAAGGAACAAGGTTGAGGATCTTCAACTCAAAAGTTAGCCATACTAATTATCATGAATTGGTTTTAACTGAGTGAATCAACTACTTTTGATGGTTTTTATTGTAGGTCTAGATATTTGTAGATCTTTCTATATGAATTGATGTAGAAAATATTTTTGAGTTAACCCATTACATTGATCAGCAAAATAAGACTTTTCTTTTCCCCAAACAAACTAAATACTTTTTTAAAGGACTATTTTTTTCCTCATACAAATAATAATACTCCACCTTACAATGTCTGTATTAGTTCAGGTTTTTGAAATATACCACTTAAAATATATAAAAACAAAATAATGCGGGGTTGAACACTTCACAGTTTTTAACAAAAAATTGATAACGATTTTCCACAGTACATAACTAGTATATCTTTCAGAAACGGTAAATTTAGGATCTCAAATAATTTTGGGCAATTCTCACAACTAATGAGTTGACTTAAAGGTTTCATTTGACTCTATATGATGTTTTGAAAAATCATGAATGTTATACTTTCTAAGTTTTTAAAAATACGTTATAGAGTTAATTTTTGGTGCTGATTCCGAACCCTAACTTCGACTTTAGCTAAGTATATAAATAAATAAATTGAGAAACAATTGTTTTTAAAGAATTTTTCTTTAATATGCATATTTCAAAAACTTGCTTGATAAGTCTAACAACTACTGAGATTTTTTTGAAATTCTCCAAATTTGTAATTTAAACATTGAAGCTAGTGGTTATTGTTTTGAAAAATCATCACGAATTGTATTAGAAAAAATTACGTCATGAATTTACATAGTTTCAAAAAGCGTAATATAAATTTTTGTTTCGAATTTCAAAAGTTTCTTGTGCAGCTTGTGGAAATCAGCTTTTTTAAAGAATCTATCCACGCACTGTAAACCATTCAATCTTATTCGGCTTTGATTCACATTTATATTCTTTAAATTGGCATATAATCAAAGAGAAAATTTAAAATTATATGCCAGGAGTCAGTAAAAATTTGTTAAATCAACGATCATTTCCGAATGCAATTATTTATTTATAAAGGGTGTTTTTAGACACGTGGTTGTCAAGAAGAATAATAAAACGCATATAATTTAATGTTATGGCAAAGAATGTAGCTTTATTTTTGGGCATTTGCCGCGGCTGGCTCGAATCAATTCCAGCCGAGAGGCCCTATTTTCGACTACTTTCAGAATCAATTGGGGCCGTACGTCAACAATAACACGCCGAATATTCTATTCCAAGATGTCAATCCTCTCTGGCTTGTCTGCTTATAGACAAAAGACTTCACATAACCCAAACAAAAATAGTCCAGCCGCAGGCCCACGAGGGATAATGCACTTACGAAAAGTTTCATTCCATAAATTGATGCATCGCAGACGTTGTTCAAGAGAAAGTCTATTCATAATGAAACTGAGCATATATCAAGTGACAGCTGTCAAAAAGGAAAAAGGGTAACCAGGTCCAGATTTAAAACCACACATCTTAAAAAAAAAAACCTTTAGTAGCCACTGCTTAAAAAAATCGTGCAGATAATTAATAAGACCGATTCTTAATATGCATATGGTTTGTTGAATGCATCTAATAATGTAGACGATATAAACATGTTTATTTACCACTTTTTGAGACGTTTTGTCTCAAGTTGAGGGAGATTAATTTTTACTTTGTTAAATTTATTTAAAAACTTGCATATATAACTTTATGCTAACTCTGCCCACAGGGCCCATTTTACATTTAATTTTAATCATTTGGCCTTGTCAATTGTAAATACAGTGGTGGCCGAAATAATAAGAGTGAAACCGATTTCCATTAATTTGCTTAAAAGGCTTTATTTGTTTTAATTCCAATGAAAATAATACATATATTTTTCCGAAATACTTCTTCTCCCTGATTATAAATTTTGTTCACAATAAGATAACCTTCAATAACAAAACCCTGCTCAGTAAGTTTTTAAGTTGATTTTTATTCTGGACCAAAAAATCAGAGCGTGAAACACAATTCACCTAAAAATTTAAAAAATATCAATTGAAACGCTATTCTTCATGAGTTTTAATATATGGGTCACCTCTAAAATCTTAGTATTTTGTAGGATGTCCTTTTTTGTTAGTACCGCATCGCATCTTCTTGGCAATTGGCATAGAATCGATGAGTTTTCGGCATGTTTCCACAGGTGTAGAATACCATGCTTCCTGTATCTCTTTCCATAACGCCTGTTGATTAGTGTTTTTTTTTGTCGAGACCCTATTATTCAAATCTTTCCAAAGATTCTCGATATGATTTAGATCCGGAGATTGAGAAGGCCGTTGCAGTACCTGCACATTATTTTGCTGAAACCACCAGGTCACCTCATTAGCCGTGTGCTTGGGTCTTTATCTTGCTGGTAGGTCCACACTAAAGGCATATTTTCTTCGGCATATGGAAGCATTACATTTTCCAAAATATCCAAATAGGTTCCCTTGGTCGTATTATTTTGTATCCAATATATAGGACCTACTCCATCATAAGAAACACAACCCCAGATTTTGATGTTGCCGCCACCGTGCTTAATTGTTTGTATGGTGTTCCTAGGGTTCAGCTCTTCATTGGTCCTCCTTTTCACATATAGTCTGCCATCAGAACCAAATAAATTTATCTTGGTTTCATCACTAAAAAGAACATTTCGCCAATTTCTGCAAGTAGATTGTGAAAGACTTACTTTTGCAAATCGTAAACGCTGCTTTATGTTCTTAGAACTAAGTAACGGAACCTTCCTCGCAATTCGACCTTGTAAATTTCTATCTTGCAAAGGTCTGCGGATTGTTTGAGAGCTGATATCCAATAATAGATTTGCTTTTATACCGCAACATCACATAGATTAAATCAAAACAAAACAAACTATCTCAGTTGTTCTGTCTTCAATTTAGAGGGCTTTGACTGTTTGTTTTTGTTATTGACAACTTGAATGCTCCTTTTTATATTTTAACACAACTTGTGCCCTTGTTTATTTTAATTGCCTTCACAATAACAACTTGCAATTCATTCATTCCTTTATTCATTCGTTTTTGTATATAACATGAACCCTTTGATTTGTTCATTCGTTCTCATGCTAATAAATATGTGTGAGTGGCTCATGTGCAAATGTATTGTTGTTATGAAGTTGTAAACAACTTTGCAATGGACGCATGCAATTTCATCATTAAATGCGTAATTTGTTTACAGTCATATATTAATAATTGTGTTGTTGTTCATATTCTGGAACAAATAAAACAAACAAGAAAAGAAAAATAGATAATTTAATTGCAATAAATGTGGAAAATTCATTAAACAAAAGTTGAACTTGTTTATTTTTTGCGTAAAGAAAGCAATGTCACAGTATGAAAGTCGATAAGCATGTTAAGAAAGTCGATAAACATTGTTTAGCTTCGGACAGAGTCTTAAAACTTAAAATGTATTTATAATCCCTGTTTATCTATATCTATCTTATTAACCTTAATCGCTGGTCTTTATACTTTTATACTAATTTAGTATTTTATTATTATAAAGCTAACATCGTTAAACACATCATTAATTGATTGAAACCAACATCTGGACAGTTTATGTTTCTAGATTTCTTAGAATTTTCTCAGAAAAAAAATATATTAGCAGAATCGTTCACTAAAAAGTCAAATTAGATTTATATTTCTTTTCTTCTTATTTTTTAGTGTGCGATCGATAATAATTGAGAAATTAAATCCTAAAAATTCTAGGAAATTTGGTTTATAAATATAAAGTGATGGACAAAATATAAATAGAAAAAATCTCAGAAGTATTTCCTACGGTTTTGTCTTTGAAAAAATAATTAGAAAAAGGATCACATTTTCCAGTTAGTAAGCCTCTCTTATTAACTAAATCGTTGTTAAATTTTATTCAATTATTAATAGTTTGTGGAATAATCATTATTTTTAATGGACGCTATACATCTATCACTCGAAAGAGTCAACCACAATCCAACACCTCTCCCCTGGTATATGTATATTAACAAGTGTTTCTGACAACTGTTTCCAGATCCTTATTTTCGCCGCGAATTCGTTAATAAGGAAATACGACGAGAGTCGAATTGATAACGATCCGCCGCGAACCTCATAATCAGGCCCGAATCAGATGTCTTAAATAGTATTTAATTTTATTTTCGAAAAAACTGTTAATTATGGATAACCTTATAAACATACTACTTTTGCAATGAAAACTTTACTTTACAATATATTTAATAAAATGCAAATCTTTTAAAATGTGACATTAGCCGTGTCTTATTTTCCTCGTGATCTAGATCACATAATCTATTTATTTGTGTTACAACGTCTGACCCTTTTTACCGATATTTTAACGGTTTATGCTCTAGTGAAATAGCCAGCTGCATTCCTGCCCTTAAACAGTTCAACCGTAATATTCACGCTTCTAGGAAGGCGCATCAGTATACCCTCGAATCCAACTTCGGTCGTACTGTCAAATACAGAGATTCGTTCTTTAGCCGTACTACGCGAATGTGGAATGCCTTACCACAATCTGTTTTTCCTAGTCATTGAATTATTCAGGAATCCAAAACCAATCCTTTCAATCCCTCTCTCCTCTTCCTAGTGCTCACACTGTGTCTCTGCATAATAAGGGTAGTAATATTTCCTTGAGTGTGTGCTTATTATAAAAAAAAAAACTTGCTTTATGCTGGGATCTTTTTTTTGTGATCCAAAAATTAGTTTTTCTATTTCACACCAGGTGACATTTTGCCTTACAAAGTTTGGTGTCAATTCCAATTATTTCAATAAAAATAATTTTTAAGTATATAACGAAAACCTTAATTTTTATTTATTTTGTACATATATATTTTGATATAATAACGAAAATGTTTAACAAAACAAAACATAATTTCATGAAATTAAAGTAAACAAGTTCAAAAAATGTATACTTGAAAAAATACATAGGCATCATTTTTTCCTTAAAAAAGGACAACAAAATCATCGTTGAACAAACTGCTCGAAGACCAACTTCGCTCTAAACGTCAAATAATATAATTTAAATATGATGATCCGAGCTGTTTTATTTTCTTGATCTGATCTGGATTGGATCATTGTGATAATAAAACATGGCTATTGTGACAAGAGTCTAAAACCTAAGCATTTTTCAGTTATGAGTTGGACCAACATTTATTTTCTCTCGAAATAAATCAGTTTTGCAATACAAAAATACAACTCTTAGTAAACGAATAATATGAAAGGACCCAACCCTACCAATAAGGGTTGGGTACGATTTTTTTTTTTGACAAAGCTAGATTTTGCTGTGCGATATTTGAATCATGCGAGATTTTTAAATAAAAGATTTTAAAAATGCGAGACTTTGTGATGCAAGATTTAAAAATGGCAAGATTCTGTTACAAGAGCTTTTAGTTTGCGGTCAAGCGTACCGCTCCCTACCAATAATCAAATTTACAGTGGACTTTAAAATTTCGGCAAAATTACCATATATTGTAAGGATCACAAATAATAAACCATAAATGTTAAGTCAAAGAGTCCATAGCATATATGTACGTACATAGGTCAATTTTACACCAATTTTAACCTCAACATTTAATTTGATTTATTAGTAAGGTCCAAAGAGTCATAAATCATCACAATTTAAAAAAAAAATCGAGAGTAAAATAATATGAAACTCACTGAATTTAAATCAAGTCGAAAATTATAATTCATCGAATGCAAACTTCATCGTACTCAAATTCGTTAACTAAACTACACTGAATACTGCTTAAAATCTATTGAAATCGAAATCAATATCAAATTCCATATTGAATTAAAACTGCGTCATTCAAGAGAATACGAGTAATTTGCCAAAAATGTAAAAGGTCTTTTAAAATATTTTGTAGGTCAACTGCTTATCTCGAGATTAATTAAAATAACAGAAATTCCAAATATTTTCCCATGAGAAAGCTTGAAACATAATATCTATTAACTATTATGCATCAATTAACATCTTCAAGACATCTTCAAAGCCAAACTCACTGAGTAATAGCATCACTAACTATCTATCTCAACTAAAAAGGTAAATGATTGCCATTCAAAATGTTCACAATAAACAAATGACAGCATAATATACTTAATCGAAGTTATAAAAATATAGGGTAGGTTATAGGTATGTTTATAGTATTTTATATACATAGATCGTGAATTTCTTTCTTTTTGTTATTTTGTTAATTTGTTACATATAGAGGGCGTGTCAAATTTTCAACCGGACTTAATCTTTTACTAAATAAAAGATTAAACGTAAAATACAAATAAAAATAACTCTAGTTGGCTATAATGTGCTAATGGAATGTAGTATAACTTGTTTACCGTTCGCTGTCGATAAGTGTATGTAGGTAATATGCAAAACATGGCGTTCATTTGTTGTTTGTCTCAACTCTCAATCAGACATCAGAATCGTTTTAAATCAAAACAACTAAACACAACACATCAATATCAATATCAATATCATGCGCACCTTTGGTATGCGCCAATCAAATACGCATGACGACAGCTCAAAAAATTCCCGGTCTGATTTTAATCGGCGTCGCTTGCCGTATTATAAATCACACGCCCGGTAATTTTGTATAACTGTGTGCAGTAAGTATACAAAGGGGAAAAGAAATAGCAAGGCAAATAATCACTACATAGTATAAAACAAAGTCGCTTTTTCTGTCATGATGTTGTATGTCCCTATGAACGCTTAAATCTTTAAAACTACGCAACGGATTTTGATGCGGTTTTTTTTAATAGATAGAGTAACTCATGAGGAAGGTTTTTATGTATAATATCATCCATTAAATAGTGGACAAATACTGTTATTTTTGAGGTTTCTAATGTGATGTCGCAAATAATTACATTTTTTCCGCTTACATTGCAAACGCAGGCTGAATCCTACGAGATTTATCAAAATAATAATGTACTAAGTATTGTACACAATGAAAAGGTCTACAGAAAACTCCGCGATAAAAGATATTCCAAAGATAAGGAAAGGGGAATTGTTTTAAGTACTCCAAAAACGCGTGCGGGCTACGGCCAGTAAATGAATAAATCAAATCTACTGGATTGATTTTATCATTTTTTCAGTGAGTTACATATTTTAAACCCGTGCAAAGCCGGAGCGGGCCGCTATGTTTTTTTATAAACAACGTTCACAGTTTTTCTGTAGCGTATTTAGTATATCAGCATTGCACCCGTGCGAAGCCGGGGCGGGTCGCTAGTAATAATATAATTGCTGTTTTTGTTTGTCTGACGATTAATTTCATATGTCACGTGTTTCGAATTAAAAAAATGAATGAACACAAAACAAAAAATTAAAAAGTGAATCGGAAATTGTCATTATTATTTAGTTATAAGAGAAATATAATTACTTACCTGTTTTTTAAAAATATGTATTGTTGTTCCCTTCAGTGTTTTTATCGACGTTGTTACTTTATGACCAAAAAAAACACCTTCTCTTGCGCACAGTGTGCTAGAATGCATTGAAAGTTTGTTCTAAATTGACATTTTTAAGAAGTTTGGAATTGTTTGTTTGTTTGATTCGTTTTTCCAATATTACCGATCAATCATTCAGTGTAAATGTCAAACATGTGAATGGGATTTACGCAATTTCCTTTTTTTAACTAGAACTTTTTGGATGATTGATCAACAGTCGTCTTAAAATAAATACAAATTGTCAGGGTGAAATCGGAATTTGAAAGTTCGTCAAACAATATCTGACAGCTCATGTCAACGCATAACTGTCAAATTAGACTAAATTTCATTCGTTGAACTATGATGAGACCACCCTTTTGTCGAACACTGTTTTTCTAAAGGAGAGACTGTAGCTCGTGTCGTCGGCTTTAGGTACAAATCACTTACTTAAAAACATAAAAAAAAAATAGGCTGGGATGCGACCCACACTGATAGCTTCCCATCCCGTCTGTCGATTTGTCTTGCTTATAAGGTTTGTAGGTTGTTTTGTTAAAAAAGGAGTTAGTTGAATTATTTACAAAAAAAAATAATGTTTAAATTAACAACAATGTTTTGCATATGATGAAATAGTTCAATTTCAAAAAAAATTTTTACCATTTTTAGTAGCATTTCTTAAAAGTTTTTATTTCTTATATAAACAAATACAAAGTGTTTGATTGAAATTAATTTGAAGTCAATATCTTCAATTGTTCACAAGATATCGAAAACCGAACATCAATTTTTACCAAATTTGCCTAGTATTTTTTGTAGATTTTATTTTTGTATAAAAAAAACCGACTGTTGGATTTTTATAAAAAAATTTACTGAAAGTCAAAAACAATATTTTGTGTGAGATAGAAATAGTTTGAAGCCAATATTTTTAAATTTTGAAAAGATATTTGAGTCGAAAGTAAATTTTTGTTTTTTTTTTAGGTTATTATTTTGTTTGTTTTTTTAGGTTATTATTTTTTGTAAGAAAAACTGTCTATTTGATTTTTCTCAAAATCTGACTGAATGTTGAAAACAATTTGTTTTATAAGATAAAATTAATTCAAAGTCAATATCTCAAATTTTTGAAAAGATATTTGAGTCGAAAATCAATTTTTACCAATTTTGAGTAATATTTTTTATAAAAAAAACTGTCAATTCGATTTTTCTCAAAATTTTCACAAATGTTAAAAGGTTATTCTTCGTTGCACAAAATTATTTTGGAGATAAAATCACTTTTTGTTCGAAAATTTTCGAGGTGACAAATATTTTTTTTTTCAGTTTTTTTTTTAATTTATCACGTATCACGTTACAATATATAATATAAAATTTAATTCAAGTCTCTAGCGTTATTGGTTCGTGAGATATTAAGGTTTAACCAAAATTTTCACCTTTTTTTTAAATTGCTATGGTAAAAAAAAACCACCCACGGAATTGTTTTCAGTGTCCTTTCTGCATCTTTCTGCATTTTTATCTGTATATCAAAATTTATTTGAAGTCGATATCTCTTACCTTATTGAGCTATGGACGACGAAAAAAACGTCGCGAACGTACGGACGTACGAACGTACGTACACACGCACGCACAGACATCTCTCTAAAAATCTTTTATTTAGACTCTACGTACCACATTCTTATTTGTTTTTGTTGGGACGGTCGACCGAATGCAAGTATGTTTGTCCAAATATTGTTTAATGAGTGTTTTGAGCTGAATGTGTCAATAGTATTTTGAAACTTTTACGTTTAAAATACTACTATTTAGACATTGAAATCTGAAATACCACTTTTAAAAATATTTTGTTAATAACATTTCTTTCCCATTTTCAATTTAACTTGTTCCAACGTTTTGTTTTTGTCGCGCCTGAACGTCATGAGAAAAATCTTAATATCTATTCCATACGATGAATAATAATTAATATATGTTGTTGTTTTGTTTCATTTTAAGTAACTTGACACTTAGCGTGTGCAATATGCGTCTACAAATCAGACAATAATAAATTCTTAGCACTTATTTTTCTGGGAATGCTTTTATTTAGCATGTTCTCAATCTGAAGTTTATTAAATCAATTTTTTTACACTATATGTCTTAATTTACAAGCTATTTTATGTAGTTTACTTTTACAAGATGCAAGCGTTTTTTTTTTTGAGCTATGTTGATTTAAAAACTAAATTAAATGTACAAACGATCATTTCAAGTTTGTTGGATATTTTTGACTTTTAACACTTAAGAGGGTAGTAGTCATTGTTTTCATTATAAGAGTACTTTTAATGAAATAAATTTGGGAATGCAAGAACTCGTAGAAGACATCAGGTTTTAGTGACTTACATGAGGGACCGGAAATAGCTATTACTAGTTTTCATCATTGAAACTAACCATTGACATTTTTTTCGAAAGGTGGTTATAGCAATTATAGAAAATTTCTACCATTGGAATAAGTTTACCTGATTGAAATTCAACCAAAAAATTAGTTTTATGAGAAATTCGATTAATTTCTCAAAAACAAAAATTCTTAGCTGGATAATTCATTGCTCATCAAGAAAACCCGTTAAAATATCCATAGAAACCTTTTTGGCGTATTGTGTTTCAATAATAGCTATAATTTTACGTTTAGTTTTGTGTAGAATGTCTATGTATTTGTTTACACAGGTTTGCTTCGAAAATCTGACATCTAACTGACAGGATGTTTTAGATCAAGATACGATCAACATACGATCAAGATCTAAGCTAGAACTTTAAACACTCGCAAGTAAGTGACACATCCCCAAGAAAAGGGCGTGTCTAAACATCTCCAAGTCCAATTTGATTCTCAATATATTTAACTAAGTCAATCGGAAGCAGACAAATTATTTATTTATACAACACTCTGCTCTGCACTGTTCTGCTCTGCTCTGACTCTAGGCCTACAACACAACACGGGTTGGGTGAAAAATTTCTGAATGAAAATACAGCATATAATTCATTTATTTACATCCTCTGAATGAAAATAAAAAAATAATAACAACGATTAAATCTACACTCCCAACACCGTCGAATACATTAATCTTATCATATTCGATTTTATTTCATTTTTGTTGTTGTTTTTGTTATTATTTATTCGTTTATTTTTATGCATTGTGTCACAGCGCTTAATGTAAACAGGATGCAGGCTTGTTTTTTTTTCGTTCTTAATCAAAGCCCCAAGGTTCCTCTATATAAGACCGTCGCGTCGCATCGCTCCTCTTCGTTGTGGTGGCGGCACTGCGACGCCTGACATGACGTTCTCAACATTATATTGAAGTCACCCCTCACCCCCTCGCCCAATAAAAAAACATTCATACGTATCTTATATGGCATAAGGTTCATTCTTCGATCATAACATATCAAAAAATAAAATTTATGTTCTTTCTTTTAAATGAGAGTCTTATGGTTTATTGTGATGTGTGAATGTATATTTTGTTTTGTATTTTACTTTTTTGTTTACACATTTTTCGTTTTGAATTCATACAATTGTCGTCCTAAAAAAATAAAGTCAAGAGCCCCCAAGTAATGATGTGTCATTCTACTCAATAAAACTTCGAACATAAATTATGAACAAAAAATAAAATGTAAACATTATAATATATATGTAAGGATATAAATGAAGTCTGAAGATTAAATGAATGAAATAAAATAAAGCACACAACTTCGCCTCAATATAAATGAAGTTTTATCATCGGCATAGTAAAACATTTTGTATTCTTGGTGATAGCACTAATAGACCAACATCTCATCGAACCGAAGTTTTAAGGTTCGTTTACACTATACACAGGGCACTACCAATAATAAACCGCTAAACACAAGTTTGGGCATTGTCGGGTTAAATTTTAACAGCGAGTTAATTTGCCTCTATACTAAAAACCAAAATAAACTCGTCTTTTACTAATTAGCCTTCTATTACATTATCTACTACATTCGCTGTCAAACAAATAAACAAAACAAAAATATTTATTTGAATAAAATTAAGTTTTGAAATTGATACAGACAATTCAATTATTAAAGACATAAACATCTTGGAGGGTGTGGCCGAAGCAAGTACGCCGGCCGTCCGTCGTCCAATTTGCCGATCTACGCCTTTTTAAAATTTTGTTTTTCAGCTGTTTCTAAAATGATGGACATTTTAAAAACAAAAACACAATTTAATATTAAAATAACTATTTTTTCAATTCTTATATAAAATATTTCACCAGCAATCAATAATCACAAAAAATCTTAACAAATGTTGAACGCCTACTTTTACTTCTGGTATTAGAGGTGGCTTGTGGTGGTGAGATTGGTCGAACTCATTCTTAGCTTCTGCCGTTTACACCAACTGTCTTTGTCTTCTAGACTGTCTTCGTCTTCTGGCTACAGTCCTGTTTGAACTAGGGCTTCACCCAAAAAACTTCTCTATCAGTAATTTTGCCTGGTCCTTTTTCACCGTTTATTTTCGTTTATTTGTTTTATCATTTTAAAAGCTCGAAATCGTGTTCACGCGACTTTTCTTCTTTTGTTACTAAAGTGTCTCAATACAATTTTGTATCTAAGATCCCCTTGTAAGCTTTATTGTCACCACCACCTTCTTTTAACTGCTGAACGACTTTAAAATTTTTAAAAATCACTACTACCGTATTCTAAAAATGTTAAGAATTCAATTTATGAAAAAAAATCGATTTTTTGAGCCCATGACTTTCACTGTCAAATAAAATGACCTCAACACTGCACTGCATATGAATTGTGGTAGAATGTGATTAGTGATTACTGTCAAGAAATGAGACCAAATCTATAGATATTTTCGTATATTAACAAACGTCATATCGTGTGTGAAGATGACTTCGTTTTTGACAATTGTATATCCAAGTATTTAACCCAACTTTGAAAGGAAATGAAAAACCTTAATCAAACACAATTTTTTAAATGAACCACACCAAATGCCAAACGAATGTTCAAACTGACCAATGTCATTACTCATTCAAAGCATTCTGCGACGCCTCAAGCTACGCATAACTATTTCAAGACTCATGTCATCAAACTTATTATTTCTTTCTATAAAATCCACCGCGTGGTACTACAAGTACCCATTCCCGATTGCTACAAATAAGAAAAATGTTGACTAGACTGGTATAATCTACCGACTTGCACTCCTCTGTTAAACGCTCTTAAGTATACAGAAACATTCAAAACATTATCGTTACCTACCCGGCTTGATATTAAAAAGGCGGCAGTGGCAGCGGCGGCGGGCGGTAATAGCATACCACATATCTATAAGTTTCATGCAATTATGAAGCGCTTTATGCCATTCCACCCGCCTTGGGTATGGCTTTTTTCCATTAACATTATTTTACTGTTACTGTCCGTGACGTGTTGTTTGTGATGCATTCCACATGCAACCGTAGAGTATATATAAAAATGATGGTTGACTGCGGCTATAGTGTGTTGTGGTGTAAAGGAAAAATAAAGGTTCGTGTCACTTCAAAAATTGAGTGCAAACATACAAAATTAACTCGGAATTTCTTTAGGTTTTGCATGAATTATTAACACTAATCTATCGTCAGCAATTTCTGGTTATTTGCATTGGGAATGCCTTTAGAGGTGTCAAAAATGACATGTAATATTGGTTTTTCTTTTATATATGCTTCAAATTACCTAAATGTGTTATGACAAGGGTTTGAATAAATAAATTTTAAAATGAAACCTTTTACCAATCTTTAAATGACAAAATTGACAACAATCGTATTTATATAAATTATTGGCATTTGACACCTGTCAAACTCAGCTGTCATTGAAAGTGTCATAATAGTAGTTGCATATTTGCCATTTCGCATAATCGATTGCCTAGAAAAATGAAAACATTTGGAAATAATGGAAGCGTTACTTATGTTTTAAGATCTGTGCATCATAACTACATATATAAGCTGGTGTGATCTATGCTCGAAATGTGTCTTTGGTAGCGTATTTCTTTAAAGATGCCAATGGGCAAATTTTTACAGTTAGTTCGGTGCGATATTGTCGAATGATAGCCTAAATTTCTTTATCGGGCGATCAAAGATATGTGGTTCTCACAAGACGGCAACACGCCACACAACACTAGCCATCCGGGGACATTTTCTCGTCGCGTAATGTTAGATTTTGTCTACGGAATATGCAAAAGACCGTGTTTACTGATCAAAAATCAACATTTCTCAACTTTTGGCAAAAAATCGCCCGAAATGTTCGAAAAAGTGGTACAAAAATTTCCTAAAGGAATCACATAGTGCGAATCTTCCCGAGGCTATTTTAATGATATTAGGCAGGTTCAGAAGACATTAGAGACTTTAAAGTAAGGCAAGTTTTTAATACCTGATTGGCCAACTACCAAAAAATTGCCTTCAAATTAAGGCAACTTTATTGGAGAGTTGAGTGAAAAGTAAGTCAAGAAAAATGTCCCTAACTATCAAGTCAATTCCATTTATGTCAAAATGACAGCTAATCATAATTTTTCATTCAACTTAAAGCTGAACTTTTTTATTACTCTGTGATTTATTTATTTTGTGTACAATTCCATTTTATATTTTATGTAAAAGGTTTGCTTATCAAATTGTTAAAGGAATAAGTAATATTTATTTAAATTACAAAATACAAGTGCAAATGAACTTGTACCTTGGCTGAAAATTTTTTTGTAGACAATTATGTTTTTTGTAGCTTTTGTACGATCAACTGAAAGTAAAGTTCCGAATTTGAAGTTTATGACACTTTACCAACTAACACGTTCCCTTGGTCAAAATTTACGTTCAAAGACTGCAAATGAAGTCCCTTATGTTGTCTGAACCTGCCCATGGTTCTTCACAATTATTCTTTATAATGAAATAAAATGTTCATCAAAAATGTATCGGTGTGCGTTTTTTTAGCTTTATAACCAAAATATGAGTGACCCTAAACAGCTTCATCAAATTTGTGGTTCTAAAGTTTGTCATTTGTGAATAATCAAGACAGGGTCATTGATTTGCTATAAAGCTCAACACAATTTACTCAAAAAATTAGAGTAGTGCATAGAATTGTCATGCCAGAGATCTTGAGTTCAACCCCCGCCTGTTACATCAAAATTTTTTTCACGGGTGCAGCCTCTTGCGATAAATTAACAAATCCTCCAAGAGTATTTCTTGACATGAAAAGTGCTTTCTGAAATCAGCCTTTCAGATTTGGCTTAAAACTGTAGGTCCCCTCCATGAGTTGTAAGTCACTAGGCCCTGGTTCTCAACAGACTGTTGCGCGACCTAATTTATTTATTTCCACTGACATCCATTATTATCATTTCCTATTTCTAATAATATTTTTTTTCTTTTTTTTATCTATTTCCAGTATGCAAATCTCGAGACATTCGGAATTCGGTCAGTGAATTTTATCGTCTAGAGAATTGTACCGTTATCGAAGGATTTCTACTTATTTCGCTTATTGAAGGACACAATCATTCAGCCTATGAAAAATATTCATTCCCTTTGTTAACTGAAGTTACCGAATTTGTTATGATCTATCGTGTAAATGGACTCCGAACACTAAGCACATTATTTCCCAATTTAAGTATTATTCGAGGCAAGGAACTCTTCGAGGGATTTGCTTTGATACTTTATGAGAATACGCATTTAGAGGACGTTGGATTGGTTTCATTGACAACAATTGCTAGAGGTGCCATAAGAATGGAAAAAAATCCGGCCTTATGTTTTGTGGAGACAATTGATTGGACAAGAATAACTGTTAATATGACAAATGATCAGAATTTCTTTTGGGTAAGAAAAATAATTAAACATCCAAAAAATAAGTAAATTTAACCATATTTATATATAAATTATAATTCTAGGGGAATAAAGCAGTGCAAGAATGTCCTGGTTGTCCTGGCGAGGTAGACGAAAATGAAGACAAGGACTGCAATGGGAAGTGTTGGAATAGTGTAGCTTGTCAGAAAAGTAATTTTGAAAAACAAATTAAACCATCTAAGAATTCGATAGCATTTATTTATTTTTTACGTTTTTCAGTTTGCCCAAATGAGTGTAAAAACAATTGCAACGATAAATTGCAATGCTGTCATGAAAGCTGTATTGGTGGTTGTTCAAACAACGACTTTACAAAATGCAAGGGCTGTAGGCAGTTTACCAAGATGAAAACATGCATTGACAAATGTCCGAAGGATTTCTTCACTGTAAGTTTGAATCTCAAAAGTTTTGTTAAGATCTCCACTGTCACTATGGTTCTTAAACTGGTGTTGTTTAACTAAAGCCTTCATAATTTCAAACTCTAGTAGCTAATAATGTAGACCAGTGCTAGAACCATAAGTTTTATATTAAACTTTTGCATTAGCTTTTAGTAAGAAGCTCTTTAAACACTATTTCTTTTTTGTTTATTAATAGTACCTTGAACGTCGCTGTGTAACTGCTGAGACTTGCAAGGAAATCGGTACCAAATTGGAAGGAAGTAAACCAGCTAAACTAGTTCCATTCAATGGTGTTTGCTCTGTGCGATGTCCACCTGGTCACACTAAAAACGATACGACCCTTACTTGTCAAAAATGTGACGGAAAATGTGTTAAAAGTTGTGATGGAGGTCTGATTGATAGTGTTGCAGCTGCCAAAGCTATGCATGGCTGTACGCGTATTGTTAACTCAGGATTGTCCATCAGTATTAAACGAGGAGGACGTAAGCTTTGTGATCAAACAACTATAATCACTGACTTTATTTATTTGTATCTATTTCAAAATACTAGGACATTTGATGGAAGAACTGGAAATGGGTCTTTCATCGATTGAAGAAATTGATACTTATTTGAAAGTTCATAGAACCTATGGGGTGACATCGTTGGCTTTTTTCAAAAATTTAAAGAGAATCAGGGGAACAATTCTTGAGAGTGACAAGTAAGTAAAGCTACCTCACCAATATAAAAGTTGTAGAAAAGTATATATTTATATTGATTTTTCTTCTTTCCTAGGTTCGCACTATATATCTTAGAAAATCAAGACCTTGAACGAATATGGGCCAAGGACCAAGTGCAAATGGACGCAGGTCGTGTGTTCTTTCATTTCAATCCTAAATTGTGTTATTCAGAAATCGAAAAATTGCGTTCTTCGTTGAAAAATCCAATACCATTCGATAAAAATGAAGTAGCAACTGATTCGAACGGTTCTAAAGGGTCATGTGAGTTACATATTTATTTATTCTTTTTAAACGTTTTCTATTTCCACTGCAAAGTAATAAATCATATGTAATATATTTCAAATTAAATTTTCCTTTATCTTTTTTATTTTTCTATTAAAAAAAAAACAGGCAACACAGAAGTTTTAAATGTTGAGGTTGTCAAAGTTTCATCAGCTTCTGCACATGTTCGAGTGATCAATCCAATGAAGTTCGAAGATGATCGAGTGCTCATTGGTTATCAATTTTTTTACACCGCTGATCCGTATAAGAATGTTTCGATTTTTGGACAGAGACCTTGTGATGATAGGTAATCTTTTCTTGGCATTTTCTTGTTAGGAAGTAGTTTACGTGAGTTTTTTTTGTTAAATAGCTGGGAATCGAATGATCCATCAAGGGATACTGATCATATTTTTGTGAGTCTTAAACCATTCACTCAATATGCATTTTATGTTAAAACACAAACTATCTCATCGGAGCCACGTAATGGACAAAGTCCTATCGTGTATTTCCGAACGAAGCCAGACCAACCAAAGACCGTGCAAAATTTGAATGCCCATGCCAACTCAAGTTCAGAAATAGTAAGTCAAAAATAATGAGTTTTCTGATTGTATACATGCTAAGCACAATATTTCTTTTAATTTAGATAATAAGATGGAGTCGACCACAGGTTACAAATGGGAACCTTACAAAATACATCATCAATGTAACTCTTGACGCTAATTACCATCAAAAATCTAAAAGTCGAAATTACTGCAAAGAGCGTAAGTTTTAAAGGCCTTCAAATTCACATAGAAATATTGATTTTAACGAAATTCTTCTTTGCTCTCTAGCTATCAAAAAAGCAGCAAGTGATGAAGTTGGAATTCCATTTGCAAATGAAAAAGCGGATCCAGGTTTAATAAGCACTAATGGCGGAACAAATGCAAATTGTAAATGCGAGAAAAATGTCACACGCAAAGATGGAGTCAATCCACAAGTGGTAGAAGCTATCTATGAGAATGTGATCGAATTTGAAAACAATGTTCAAAATTTTGTCTATGTGAAGTAATGTTACACACAATTTTTTTATATACATTTTTTTAATACTATTTGTTTATTTTCTCTAAAGACAAACTAACGACTCTCAAAGTGATAACTCGCGTCAACGACGTCGTCGAGCTTTGGAGAACTTAGGTGATATGATCATCACTAGCACTACGCAAACGCCTTTTTCGAAAACCAAAACAAATTCTCAATTGTATAGAGTTAATGCATCGGTTACGGAATTTGTTTTAAGAAATTTAACACACTTCTCACTCTACACGATTAAGGTGCAAGCTTGTCGAGCACAAGAAATCGGAGAATCAGCCAAAGACTGCAGCCCTGAATCCATTGCATATTCAAGAACTCACAAACTACGTAAATAACTTTGGAGATATCCTAACAATTCTAAGTTTCTTACAAATAATTTATTTTAATAGCTAATGTCGATTTGGTACGAAATGTTCAGCTAGAATTGGATTCTTCAAACACAACACGAAAAAATATCAGAATCAGATGGGATCCACCGGAGCAACCGAATAGTTTAATTGTATCCTACACAATAATTTACTTTGCAGTCGATTCAGAAGATGCTGTTATTGAAAAACGATGCATATCGCCGCTTGACACTATAAACTTTACCAACAGTTATGTCATATACGGTTTGCCCACTGGTAACTATAGCATCGTTGTGCAAGCTAATTCACTTGCCGGTGAAGGTATTGAATCGCAACCAGCCTATATATACATTCCTGTAAGTTACCTATTTTAGAAACAACAAAACGAATTGAAATAAAATTTAAATTTGTCTCATTTGTTCTTATAGCCCAATCGAATAACATGGCAGACAATCACAATTATTTGCGTTTGCGTCTTTGTGTTCCTTTGCATTGTAGCCTTCACTGTTTATTATGTTCGCAAGAAGTTCCTAGCCCCACCATCTGATCTTAAGATATTCCCAACAGTTAATCCGTATTACATAAGCATGCAATATCTACCCGATGAATGGGAAGTTCCACGCGATAAAATCATTCAATTGGGTGCTCTGGGTCAGGGATCGTTTGGTATGGTCTATGAGGGTATATTGAAAAATTTCAACAGCCAAGAGGACACTCCGTGTGCGATAAAAACAGTTAATGAAAATGCCACCGATCGGGAGCGTTTGAACTTCTTGAAAGAAGCCAGTGTTATGAAGCAATTCAATACACATCATGTAGTTCGCTTGCTTGGAGTGTGTTCTCGTGGTCAGCCAGCTTTGGTGATAATGGAATTGATGAAAAACGGCGATTTAAAGGCATATCTACGACAACATCGTCCAGATGCTGAACAGAATCACGGGGAACCGGTAATTCGACCGCCTACACTCGATAGAATCTATCAGGTTTGCATTGATGATAGTTAATCTAAAAACGGTACATATTTCTAATGAATTTAAATTCATACATAGATTGCCATTGAAATAGCTGATGGAATGGCTTACTTGGCGGCCAAAAAATACGTTCATCGTGATTTGGCGGCAAGAAATTGCATGGTTGCAGCCGATTTGACAGTGAAAATTGGTGACTTTGGTATGACCAGAGATGTTTATGAGACTGATTACTACCGAAAGGGAACTAAGGGTAAAACATATTTATTTTTTTATGTTGGTGAAAGAATTTTGCTCTAACAGTTTTTCTACTTATAGGTTTACTGCCCGTTCGTTGGATGTCACCCGAAAGTTTAAAAGATGGCATCTTCAGTAGTGCCAGTGATGTGTTCAGTTATGGTGTTGTCCTTTGGGAAATGGCAACACTTGCCTCGCAACCATATCAAGTAAATTTGTTTATTTGAATACATGTGTGATTTTTTCATATTTTCATATTCGTTATTTTTTCATAGGGCTTTTCAAACGATCAAGTTTTGCGTTTCGTAATTGATGGTGGCGTTATGGAACGACCCGAAAACTGTCCTGATAAGTTGTACAAAGTAATGCAAAAATGTTGGCAACATCGACCTTCGGCCCGTCCAACATTCATGGAAATTATACGTTTTCTACTCGATTCTGCAGATCCAAAATTCCAAGAAGTATCTTTCTATCATTCTGCTGAAGCTAAGGATATGCATGATCAAATGGTTCCAGGTTTGTTATTGGTTTTGTTTTGAATTTTTAACCAGAATATATTTTGTAAACAAAAATATTTAAATATGTATTATGAATTTAGAACACGATATGGATGATGTAACAACACCATTGCGAGTGGGCGAATTTGATTATAAATTAAACATAGACGATAATTCATCAGTTGAACCGCACGAAAGTCCGGCACTTGATGAAGAAGATGAAGACGATGATAATATACAATCCCACTCGCCGTATAGGTGAGAAGCACAACCTTTTTAGGTAAATTTAGGCTATAAACAGAACATTCAAAATTTTTTTTTAACAAACAAACAAAAAAGTAAGATACAAAAAAAAAATTAAGTTCAATGGATATTTTTATATTTTTAATTGGATACAATTTTGGCCCTTCTTTTCTTTCTTTTTTCGTTATCCATTGACTAACTTAACAATTTTTTAAATGAAATGAACAAAATATTAAGATAGTTACTTACCTATTTATTTTAATTTAAAATTTGACGACGATTCGATACAAACAATTTAATAATGATAATGATTTTTACTTGAACAAATTGATATTTTTTGCATTTATATGAGTAGGTATATATTTAGTTTTAAGTGTGTGTTTTATGTTTGTTTTTTATTTTTAATGTAGATTTATAATAGTTTGGTTTTAAGCCTAATCTAAGGCTGCATTATTTTTCAAAACGAATCCTTTTTCCATATTCAAAAATTGCCAATAAAGTTTATGACTGTTTTTTGATAACTTTTATTCCAATGAGAAGGATTGTCATACCTCTGTTTTCACTATTTTTAAAAATTTCAAAAGGTTGAAAGTATCTTTATTTATTTATTTTCTTATATTTTCAATCTCTAAAACAAACTGTTTTAAGAATCTATCTCTTCAATACTCACATTTCTGATAGGTCTTTCACTCAATGAAAGTTCTATTAATTTATAAAAAATGTTGTTTTCATTTAAATACATAGCATTTTTTACTATGCCCTGCTCTTTTTTGTATTACTATTTTGCTTTGTAGATAAAAAAAATATCAATTTGTTCAAGTTAATTATTCTGGGTTTTGTTTTAGCCACAATTTGTTAGATGATAATTCTAGTTTTTGGTATGTTTAAAATGTTTTTTTTTTTTTTAATTTAAGTGGTTTTACACCTTTTTCTCATGCTCTTTCACTTTGTAGTTGTTTTTGGGATAAAAATGATGTCACATCTCATGCATTTTTTTATAAAAATATTTCATGTATTTGTTAAAGTTAAAAGTAAAAATATTTTGTTGTGTTGTTTTTTTTTCTTCCTTTCATAATTATTTAATTTAATTTTTTGTGCACCAATAAATAAAAACAATAAATTTTCAGCCTTGGCTCAGCAATAATAATAAACAGTACGCCCGGTAACCATTCTAAATACAGTCCACGCATAATAATGAACCAAAGTAATCCATCATTATCGCTTCCATCGACATCCGCAGCAGCAGCAAGAACTGCATCAATAGCCGCCGTTTCTGGCAAACAGGAAAATGCCGAATACGTTCAACCGGATACGTCTTATGATAACAATGAAAACGACCAACAGCAAAATAACACATCCGACGATTCAAATGCAAATTCAACAGCAACAGCTCAAAAACCAATCAAATATCATCCATCATCGAAATATCCCAGCAGCCTTAAGCGAGCTGTGGCTTCCACAGTACAAAATGTCAGTAATAGTTTAGTACCTTTGAACTTCCTTCAGCGTCGTCTATTTAAGAATAATAATAGCAAGCCATCTGGTCAGCAGCACAATAAAAATGCTAAATCGGAAACATCCAATACTAATGGCAACAATAATAATTCAAATAAATCCTCCATATCGCCCAATGTCGAACTTGGATCGGCCGGAAGTCGTTCGTTTTTTGCCGGCCTAACACCAAGTCACACCAGCAAGAATCCCAATTATCAGATTCTTGATGAATCCCTTAATGTATCAATAAGGCAGGATGACCAATGCGATAAACTTCCTCCAACAACATCCCGTTCTCGAACTGAAAGCTGTAGCAGTGCCGCGAGTGGGAGTAGCAATAGGAACCAAGGCAACAATACTATGCAACCGAGACAGCAACATCAGCAACAACAACATAAAACCACAGAACAATGCAATCTAAATAAGGATAATACTAATTATTTATTAAGTACTAGCAGTAGTAATTTTAAGGATACCAAATCATCACAAAATCAGAATCAACCAATTATATCATTAGCACATGAATTATTTTTGAATTCAGGTGTTAGCAACCCTATTAGCCTTAAGGACAATAAAAATACTAATAGCGAAGCATCATCAGCGGTGATACCGACTTCTAATACTAGCAATACACCAACATCAACAAAAACAAAGACTCCATATCAATTGAAAGAGAAATGGCTTCAACAACAACTACCCTCAAAAGCAGTACCACCAAATGGATTTATTGGACGCGAAGGATAAGAACAATCATTCAATTACATATATACATATATATGTATGTTTTGTAAATACCGATATATTTTTTTTTATAAAAAATAAAATCAAACAAGGTCAAAAGGAGTAGTCATGTAGCAATAGACTGTAATCAGTATTTTAATCACTTGATTTATTCGACCACTAAAAGCTTTCTCAAACCAGTCCAACAAATAAAACCAACATCTTACTTCTTTACCTATTCCTACCCATTGGATCCAAGTTTAATTTATTTTTGAATAAAATATTGATCACTACTTTGGAAATCTAATGGGTGAAATTTCATTAATAATTTTTCAAATTAAAAATCATAAATTCTTTCGTGAACAAATCTTAAATCTTTATTGATTCTTTTTTTTTTGCAAACGCACACTTAAATCGAAGTAAAACTTAATACTATGTTGAGCCATTTAACACAAATGGAATATCTAATTAGAAGTCGAAAAATCACAATTTCAAACATAAACTTACGAACTATTTATAAGAATTTATTATAATATATAATTTAAATTACAAAAACTAACCAATATAAATAAATGCAATGCTCTAAAGTAGTTCTTTTATTCAAAATGTAATTTTTGTTTGTAAATAGTTTTCACTTTAGTTTTGTATATATAAAGTTATATAAAAGAGAAAACATACAAAAATCGAAAAATAATAATAAAATAATTTATTAAAACTTTTTATACAGAAAAAAAAATTAAAAAAAAAAAAAACTTGAAAAAAATTTATAACAGTACCAAAAAAAGAAAGAAATATAAAGTATAAAGTTTTAATTGTTTTTATTATTACATAAGTTAATTTAGCATCTAATGGAGAGAAAAAAGTAACACATAGTTTCAATTAATTTTGTTTTTAAGTATAAATAAACTAATGTTATATTATAAAATATTTGATGCGCCATAAATTAAAAAAAAATATATAAAAACAAAACTTTCAGAACTTTTTGCTTGCATGTAGATCATTTAGTTTTTTCTTTCTTGATTTGTTAGTTGTGTAAAATTGCTTAAATCAACATTTATATATAAAATATTTTATAACAAATAGAATGTAAATTTTTTCTTTTGAATGAATAATTCTGGCATGAAATAAACACATACAAAATTTAAAATAAATACAAATAAAACTTGTACTTAATAATATGTGAGTTAACTTAACGAATTTCAATTTAACATTCAATAATAATAATTTAAATTAAACAAAAATAAAATGACGCAACGCAACCGCAAATCTCTGCCACACATCACTCCTAATCGACATTATTTTATAAATAATTAAATTTTATAGTTATAAAAAAAAAAATAAAATGTAAAATAATTTTTACAAAACAACGGGGATACATTTTACATTTTTATACAGATAAGTATAACATAACTAAATAAATGATAACAAAATAAAATAACGAAATATTAGTTTATATTATCTTAATTTGGCATTACGAACGTGTATTTAGCTTAATTCTTTTGTCTTTTTTGTATCTTAAAAATCAAGGAAAAAGTTGTTAGTAGTCTTATTTGAATAAAAGCAAAAGCAAACATTTACTATAGCTATTAAACATACAAATATTGTTCTTAGCCTATGCTTAGGCTTTTTATATAAACAAACCTTATATATATATATATATAAAAAAAACTCTTATCCAAAACAAAATATAAGTTAATTTGTATAAACAAAAAAAAACAAGAAAGAAAAAAAACAAAGGATTTCGTTTTAGTAAGCAAGCAAAAGTATGCAAAAATAGCAGTAATTTTAACCAGAAAATCAGTGTAAAGATAGAGAATCAATAGAAAATAACAAGCTAAAACAAATAGAACTTACATTAAAAAGAAACAAATATTTTATATTAAAAAAAAACAAAAAAAACATTACCAAACTCTTCTTCACACAAAATAAAAAAAATATAAACAACCAATATTAATTATTGCATTACTATATTTATTTTATTACTAACGTTGAAATTATGTTCTACACAACAAAGTACAAACAAAAGAACGAGTTTTCTTTTTATTTCAAATATATATGTATACATTATGTGAATATTCAAATATATGAAAATTAACCAATAGTTAAAAACAAAACGAAATAGCAGACAAAAAATCAACACAATAAAACATAAACAAAATTTCTTATTATAGTTGTATTCCGATTTTTATTTGTGTTTTTTATTATAATTATTATTATTATTTTATTTTACAAACTAATCGAATTTTTTCTGTTTTTTTTTTTTGCTTTTAAGTAACAGACTAAACATAAAAATGAAGTGAGAGTATTTTCCTCTCTCCCTTTCTCTCATAAATTCACACCACAACCTAAAATGCAATAGTTTTTAAATTTAAAATTAAAACAAACAAAATCCTGAGCAAAGAACAACAATATTTTCAATTCTATTAATTTATTCAATTAGTCATACAAATAGATATTACGTTCATAAACAAACACAATTTATAATCGAAATATGCGCTGGAAATAGTCGGATAAAATAATAATTTAAATAGAAAACAACGAAAACAGTAGGCTATATTTTTTAAACCGAAAAACAATCTCAATTTCTCAATTGATTTTATTTTTGTTCTAAATAAATAAATGTTTTATTTTTATTATTTTCATCCACAACAGTGCGGTTTCTTATAAACAAAAACACACACATTCTCTCTTTATTTTTCAACCAACTCTCTTTATTCAACATTTTCTTTTTTATATTAAAATAAACAAAACAAAAGAAAAAGAAAAAGAAGTGCAACAAAAGAAAAATTCCTGTTCAAAAGAAAAGAAAAAAAAAATACAAATGCAATAGTTAAATTATATTTCTTTTTTAATACAAACAATTTTAGATATTAATATATAATTATTATACATTTAGTTTCAATTCTATAAACAAAATAAAACAACAAAAAGTTCCAACTCTATATAAACTTACAAACTATATAAAATGAGTAAAACATATTAAATTAAATACAAACAAAAATGGTTAAAAAAAACGTATGTTATTTATACAACAACAAAACAAAAATAACTATAATATAGAAACTGAACAAAAATTAAAACCAATTTTTATTAGTTTTTAATTCAATACAACCAATTAAATAGAAAATAGATAACCCACATTTAATTAAATAAAAAACATTAAAATACAACAAAAACAATAAAACTTAAACTAAAACTAAACAAACAGAAAATATAATAAAACTCTAAATGGTAATATTAATATTGTATTTGAAATTTATATTTGAAATGGTTAAAACACAGATATTTACACTCAGAAGACTGAAATATATAGTTCCTTTGTTTTTATGTAAAAAAAATATAAATAAAATAAATTAATTGGAATTATTAATTAAAAAAAAAAAAACTAAATAGAAAAATGCATAAACCCACAGGTTAAAATTACAATTAAATTACACGAAATAAGAAAAAATGCAGACTTTGATTAAAATTTAATTATATAAAATAAAAAGTATGAATCAAAAATGTTTTACTTTGTTTTCTTATTTAGACAAAAAGTATCAAGAAGTAAGTATGTAGAAATGCAGCGTCAATTTATCTAACCCAGTCCATCATCCTTCATTCCATTGTAACTATTCTGTTTTTACTAATCAAAAAATTATTTCTGAAGTAATTTTGATTCGAGGTATCAGAAAAGAAATGCTCCTTCGTTTATACACTACATAGCCTGACGTCGGTCGTGACAACTCCAAATAATCCATTCTTTAGAAACTGGGACACAGGGGAATTTCACAAAAAAATACGCTTCCCAAATGAAGATAAAGAAACTTTAACAAAGCACACACAAAAGAACTTCCCATGCCACACTGTTTTTAAACTTCCAACTCTATCAGGTTTACTTCACTTCATTGCCTTTCTTCTTATACAGTTCTATCACGAATTCTATCGTAATCGGAAACTTTTGCGAATCCCGGGACCCGATTATGAGGTTCGCGGCGGATCGTTTTCAATTCGACCTTTCAAATTCGACTCGCGTCGTATTTCCTTATTAACGAATTCGCGGCGAAGAGAAAATAGTTCTGCCTATATTCCAGTGATTTGACACTTTTGGTTTGACTTTTTCTTCCTATATTCCAGTGATTTGACAGCTTTCCACAAATTGTGTTTTGTTTTAATTAAATTTGCGGTGATTTATTCAAAATTTTATATTTTATCGTGGATTATGGATAAATTATAGGAAAATTAAAATAAGTTAACTCAAATTTTTATATAATTACAATCAAGAAAGAATCCACGAAATCGAACAGTAAACACTCTTTCGCCTGTGAATCCGCCAAAAAAAAGCTGTCGGATTTCAACTCGCCAACAAACATTTTGACATTACAAATTCGCCTTCGAATTCGTTAATTGGTCGAATTCAAAACGAAGAAGGCGAAAGCTAAAGCAATAATTGCAAAATGTCAAACTCGCTAGCAAAACGATTCCCCGCGAATCCCATAATCATGCCCCTGAAGTAATTTTGATTCGAGGTTATCAGAAAAGAAAAGCTCCTTCGTTTATACACTACATAGCCGGACGTCGGTCGCGACAACCTCAAATAATCTATTCTACAGAAATTGGGACACTTAGGGAATTTCACAAAAAAAAATACGCTTCCCAAATCCCAAATGAAGATAAAGAAATTTCACCAAAGCACACACAAGAAACTTCAACAAAGCACACACAAAAAAACTTCCTACGCCACAGTTTTTACACTTCCAACTCTCTCAGGTTTACTTCACTCCATTGCCTTTCTTCTTATACAGCCCTATCACGAATTCTATCGTAATCGGAAACTTTTACTAATCCCGAAAACACGTTTCACCAAATCCGTTCGTAATGCAAAATTGTTTGAGATGACGTACCTATTTGATAAAAGATTTTTTTAAAACGTTCCAAGATTTCACTATCAATTCCACTATCTATGGTTTTATCTTTCGTAGAGTGCTCACATATTTGACATCGTAAAAAATGCGTTTCTCCGACGAAGCAAGAAGTTGTCTTACCCTTCCTGATCTAGCTACAATTTGCAAAGTTTTTATTCGTCCAAAACACAAGTATAATTTTCATAGTGAAATAGCCAGTTGTATTCCTCTCCTCAAACAATTCATCACCAATTCCCGTTCTTCTAGGAATGCTCACCAGTTTACTCTTGAGTACAATATTTCGGACGTAAAGTAAAGTACAGGGAATCTTTATTTTTGGAATGCTATATAATATGTAGTCTCAATATTTTCCACTCTTTACAATGTGCAGACTTTCAAAACTAATGTGCGTCGGTATCTCCATTCTAATCGAATTCTCTTTTCCCAATCCTAATTGCTCGCACTGTAACTTATCATTATAAGAATTTTCATAACCCCTTGAATGCGCGCAAATATTAAAAAAAAAATTCTCAATAAAAATCTCTTTAAACAAAAAGATGCATCAGTAGGACATTTCTTACTAAAATGTATTGCATACTTTCGGTAAAATTCAATTCATGAATCTGAACCTATGTAAATAACTAGAAATTTATTTCCATAAATGTGTGAAACACCAGGCGCCCAGAAATTTCAGCAGGTTGACAGCTCTGTTCAGTGAAAATGTAAACTCCTCAAAATATGCAATAAAATAATGTTCAGCTAAAATGTAAGCTCCTCAAAATATGTAATAAAATAATTCGATTGGTTACATACATTTATATAGCCTATTTTTAGAATGTTCATTGCAACTATGAAAATAATAGTCGTATCAGTTTAAGTCTTTTTAAATTTAAAAATTAACTGAAAATCGATGATTTAACATAGTATTTTGTAATTTTTCAGCTGGTTCGTGGTCATTTTGTATATCTTACCTGTTAAATAAATATAAAACACAAATGCAAGTTTCCTTAAGATCGATTTATTATATATAATTATTATTATTATTTTCGCTTTAACATTCATTAATACATAATATTATTATTTTTTTCATAATAAAACAATAGTTATTCGGTTTTTATTTTATTTGTTTGTTATATTTTTTCCGTTAATATTTCTACGCAAAAATATTTGCTATTATTTATTTATTTTCGTGTTTTTTCTTCTTATTATTAATATTATTATTATATTGTATAATATATATATTTAGTTTAATAATTTGTAATAGAAAATGAACAAATAATGGCTGCACATTAAGAGTGTATAAAAAATAGTTTTTTTTTTATTTATTTATTTCTATACATAATTTCTTCTTATATTCTCTTATTTAAAAGCTATTTTTTAACAATTTAAGTCAAAAACATTTTAAAGAAACGTGTAGCTATATGTTTTTATAAAAAATATAAATACATAATAACAAAATTATTTACTTCATTTTTTTTTTTTTTTTTTAATTTTATTTTGATTTAATGAAAAGAACTTAATAAAGCGTTAAGATTTGTGTAACATATTTTTAAAAATATATAGAGCTCCAACCGCAATTTTTTCATATGAGTTGTTAATTAAATAAAATTAGTTGAGAACGAAAGGGAA
This sequence comes from Eupeodes luniger, assembly GCA_951509635.1. Lineage (NCBI taxonomy): Eukaryota > Metazoa > Arthropoda > Insecta > Diptera > Syrphidae > Eupeodes > Eupeodes luniger. The sequence goes on along the minus strand of OX608073.1, from coordinate 94,374,010 downwards.
AATGTATGTTTTGTGTAAGTTTGTATTTGTGTCGTTTACAATAAATAAAGAGCGGATCGATCAAAGCTAGTATATATATGTACATTTTACAATTATTGAAGTCATTAACATCTGACAAGAAAAAGGATTTAAAATGAAAAATTCTGGTTTTATTGTAATTAAGTTTGATTGTAATAATCTTGGTTAATTTCTTTGACTACCATTACAGTTTTAAACAAATTAGGAACAAACAAGCATAAAGATTAAGGGACTTAAACGATGTTAGAAAGTTTTCATTAACTTGTTGTATTGATAACAGATCGCCCTTCCGATTAGAATGGTTAAAATTCATTGTAGCATGTTGACATTTTAAAGTAGTTCCTATAATATTACTAAATAGAAGTTACAAATAAGGTGTCTTGTGACAATATTCTTAATTTTCTTGTTTTTTTCGAATTTGGAAAGCTTTGTCGATTTTTTTGTATAAGAAAAAAAGGTAACTGAGGAAATGTTGCTCTCGTTTCGGTAAGCATCTAGTAGCTTTATTCATATTTCTACATAGATCAAATTCGTCTATTTTGACAGTCATTCATCAAAAACCATCGTAGCCGGTTCCACCCCATGTTTTTTCTTGAAGTTGGGTGTCAATCGTGTCTTCAAAGGAGGACACGATATTCCCGCCAGCTCTACGTCGACAAGAGTAGGGATGAGAACCGCTTGCTCAGAAGAAAGAAAAAAGCCCATGAGCAGCGTGAAGTCGAGGATATCCGGGGATGTTTTAACAGGAAACAGGTGCGGAGCTTTTATAGATGAGTCAAAAAGTAAACAACGGGATTCACTAGCCGCCCTGGAGCCTGCAAAGATAAGGAGTTGAATACCGTAGTCGAGACGCAGTCAATGCTAAAAATCTGGAGAGATCATTTCAACCAGCTGCTTAATGGTGATGAAGTCGTTCCGCCAGCGAGCAACCACGTCAAATCCATTTGGTAGACGATCTAGAGTTCCACCCACTCGACCAGAGTAAGATCAAACTAGCCATCACCAGGCTGAAGTCGAACAAAGCGGCCGGTGATGACGATCTGCAGGCGGAGCTTTTTAAGTACCCTGGAGCAAATCTGGTAAGGAGCATGCACCAGCTAGTTACTAAAATTTGGTCGAAAGAAAGCATGCCCGACGAGTGGAACTTAAGCACCACCTGACCGATTCATAAAAAAGGTGACCGCCTTCTCTGCGCCAACTACAGAGGCATAAGCCTTTTAAACATCGCATACAAGATCCTGTCAAGCGTATTATGTGAACGGCTGAAGCCTTTTACTGACGAATTAATTGGCCCTTACCAGTGTAGCTTCAGGCTTCACTCTACGCCAAATCCTGGAACAGACCCAAGAACATAACATCGAAACACACCATCTTTTCATCGATTTTAAAGCAGCTTTTGACAGAAACGAACTATACCGTGCCATGTTGACACCAACGACAATACAAGTGGCACCATCTTTCAAAAATCCACAAAATATCTTGGATATGCAGATGACATCGACATTATGGGAAGAACGAAACGAGCAGTGACGGCTGCCTTCTCTAATATCGATATAATCATGAGCTATACGAGCTGTACAGCGACTTGCCACTGGTCAAAAAACTGCGTGTTCAACGCTTAAGATGGCTAGGGCATGTCGAGCGAATGAACATCGAAGCTCCAGCCCGTAAGATTTTCAACGCCAAGCCTGAGGAAACAAGAAGCAGAGGCAGGCCTCATCTCCGGTGGAGTGATCAAGTTGAGGCCGACGCACGTCAACTTGGTATTCGAAAATGGAGGCAGCAAGCTAGAACCCAGCAAGCCCAGGAGCACAATGCGCTGTAGCGCCAACTAAAGTAAAGTAAGGATGTCAATGTGTTGTACTTAACGACGAACAGAAACTAATTTCAAACGACCTTTGTTCCAACACTAGCAAAACTGCTAAGAAATTGCAATGAAGTCGAGATTGAAAGTATGCCCATAAGTTAAATGACTCTTGTTAAAGTGGTATCTAGTAAAAGCTAAGTTTTCTGCAGAAATTTTGTTTTGGTTTTTGTTTAAAATTGTTTTTTTTTTTTTGTTATACTTAGCTTTGCACTGAAAATGTAAATAAGTATCTAATAGTTAATTAAAGTTGCACTGACCCATTTGTATTTTTGCTTCCTTCGGCGTGTCAAATGAATTACTTCAGGATAAAAACTTATTTTTTAAATGAAGCAATCTAACTCATAAATAGATAACAAAAATTCCTTTTATTTCATTCCGATCAGAGAAAAACACTCCGATCGGAAGATTTTTGAGTGGTCTTGCAAACCGACTCGGATTACAGATCGTAAGTAATAAGTTAAAATTTACTTTAAAGTCAGTCAGAAGTAAATGGTGATTATTTTTTGTACAGGGGCACAAGGCTTAAGAATGAAAATATTTTGCATAATGGTAAAATAGATATAACAAAAAAGTGTTTATACAGATTAAGTTAAATAAAAACATTTAAAGCCGGGATTTTTCTTATGTATTATTAAAATTTTCTTCATAACAATATTGTTTTTTCTGTATAGTAGCGCGTCAAACAACAAAATATTTAAAGATAAAAGTGACAAAAACAAATAACACTCTACATTAAAAAATAAAATGTTTTTATATCTTTTTTTTTCTGGTATAATTTTGTATATATATTTAAAATTTTCTTACATACGACTATTGTTTAATATTGCAACACGATTTTTTTTTTTTTTTTAATTTTGTGTCCATATAAATGACGGGATAACTTATGAACTTCATAAATTATTTTGCAAAAAAGATAATAATTTTGTTTCGTAATGCTTACTTGACTCGAGGTTTCTCAATGAGTGTCTTTCATTAGGATAAACTTGCAATTGATGGGGTTTGTTGGCTTTAACTAGAGCGGTTATAAGTTGTGACGTGTGGTAAAAGTGTACGTTTTCATCGATTAAGCCATGAATGATGAGCAAACGGTTATCCCTGTTAATTTAGAGAAGTATATTAGTTTTATTAAATTGATTTGAGATCAATTGATCAATCTTGAATGCGTCCGTCCTGAACAACCGAACATGATAGAATAAGTTGAGCAAAGGTTGTGGACATCTTTTTTTTCTAACAAGAACTTACTCATCTGGAAAAGAATGCACATAGTTCAGCACCGATCCCATGGTATAACCGTGTTGGTTGTTTTGCGGCAGATCCATATAACGTTCCGTATAACCAGTATCATAAAATTCCCAATTAGTTACTGGGGCACCAGCTATAGCAACTTTAAAAATCTCTGGAAATTGAGCTAGTCCCATTAAGCTTAGGTAGCCACCTAAAGAAAAAAAAGCCCTTTTCATGTCTTTTTAGATCTTTTTTTTACATTTGGAACTTACCATATGACCAACCGTGAATAGCAACACGATTCATATCAATGTATCCTAATTGTTCGGCCAAAATTCGAAGTCCATAAACTTGATCTTTCAATTCCACTGTTCCCATACGACAACGTATATGGCTTTCAAATTTGATACCACGATGTCTGGAACCTCTTGAATCGATGCATATAACACAATATCCCTGCGCTGCAAGCATGTGCATTCGTAGTTGTCTCATTCCCTAAAAAGAAAATAATAACATAAACAAATATTTAAACACAAAATTAAAAAAAAAAAGATAAATTAACTTACTTTAAAAGTATTATTAACAGTTTGAACCTCAGGTCCACCGTAAACATTCAAAACTGTAGGATACTTTACACCTAATTGAAAATTGTGTGGTTTGAAAACCATCGCATATACAACATCACCTGACGGCAGTTTAGGCCGATAGATTTGTGGACAATACTGTGCTTCGGGTTGGGCGCCCTCATGCAAATAGCCCATTGGTATAAGTTGGATTCCATTTACACCGCCACTTTGGCAACTTTGAGATACCTTCACCACTTTACACGATGGAAGACGTTGAATATTACAATAAACTTGCATCATTAGTTTGCATTCCTGGTCAAAGAAAATGAAACAAATTAATGGATACGTTTTAAACGATATACAAAATCACCTCGTCAAATTCAATTTGATAGGAATAACCGGGTTCGGTAAGTAAACGAACATGTTCGGGTCTCTGAAGACTAACTACATACAGATGCTTTTCTAATGGTGTTTCTCTTAAGCCAAGAAAATAAACTAATTGCTGTGCTTTATCAACCCATAGGTTTCGTCCAAGAACTTCCCAGTCACCAGAAGTTATAGCAACCTGCAATAAAATTATTCTTTATCATTTTTGTCAACAATTAGAGGGTAGTGAATAATTTACTTTGTTTATTAAAATGGGAATTAAAGTTGAAGCATTGTGACTCTCTAGATTTTCATTTTGCATTGCGTTGTCTTTGCAGCCATTTACTGCTGGTGTTCCACTTAAACTCGAGGTAATTAAATATAGATGCCTGAAGCCAGTCTCTTCCGATGCCCATAAAAATGTAACTGTTGTATCGGTTATTTCAAGAAAATACAACAGATCATGTACATTTATCCAGGTGTCTGTTTGTGTGGAGTAAAGAATCTGTAAGAGAATTCAAATTAAATTAATTATATATAATATTATAACTATGTGTATAATTTCTAAAATATTAGGAGTCGTATTTATTAGAATTTTCTAAAACATCGCTCCACATCAGTGGTTATGCCAGCAGACTACCTCTTCATAACAATAGGAGGAATACTATCCGGGCCAGCGGATTTGTGTATGTCAAGGTCTTTCAGTACTCTTGCAACTGCACGAGTGCAAAAGAAGATTTGTCCCATAGGATCGTTTACGCTCTTAAGTACAGGAGGATAGTGCCGAATTAACGTTAAACTGAGCTGCAAACTAATTGGCTTTATCAATCGAGCTAACATAGGGAGTGTCATTGCAAACTAGCGTTGGAACCAAAGATGACGTGGTGTTACAAATGATTAGAAGTATATACTACCTTTGGGATATTAAAGTATTTTTTTGCCGTAATTTCTGGTCATGTACAAATTTGGTTAGTCAAATATGATCGTTGCAGGTCTTAGCTTGTTTGATTTTATTACGGTTTTCCTCATTAGGGTTGGCTTTATAACAACTGAAACTTACATCTCTAACCCTTACCTCTTTACAGCTCGAATAAAACCACAAAGAATTAAGTTTTGTAAGCATATCTGCGCTGAAACCAAAGTTCGATAGCGAAGGATAGTTAGCGGTTAAAGTTTCTGAAGAAGTCGGTGAGACCGTCCTAGTTGGCTCTCTCATATTGTTCTCGTAGGAGTTTTTTCTTTAACAGGGTTTATTTGGCATGAGAAATTGGCAGATACAATACAATGGTCTAGTATGTCTAGATAATCGGGTATTTATTACGTTCAGAGGCAAGACACAAGTGAAGGGTGTTGGCGCTTTGACTTGCAACATCAGGAATTCGAATTGGCTCTTCAATTAGTTGAGTTAATTAATTGAACTCAACAAAAACTTCAGAGTACCTTCTTTCGGGTGTTGTCTTTCCAGAAAAGCAAACCCAACAAGAATTGTGTACATTTAAATCGCCCACAATTATTGAATTTCTGTCCAGTTTTGGACTTTGATAAAGAAAAAGTTCATGGATGACGTGCTTGTTTACCGAGAATTTTAACCACATGAAATTAAAGCTGGTATTAGAGCACAAAACATATTGTAGCTGAAGTTAAACGGCTAATCCATGGTATGTAAAGAATAATGGCTTATTCAGATTAAATTCCAAATGATCGTCACCTATCTGAGTTTCCCTTAATGCCATAACAGCTTTGTCACAGTGTGAAAATATGTGGCACAGAAAATCTTTTTAAGACCTCGAATATTGCTTAAATTCACCCTATGCTATGTTTATGTCGTACAATTGAAACTGATAGTCATTACTTAAGCAGGTGTAAAATGCAACTGGATTTCTTTTAGTCAAATAAAACGAAAAATCAAAGTTTTAGACTTAAACTTGTTCTGCATTTATGTGACAAACTTTCACTCTTATAAAAAACGAAACCGAACCATGTCATTTAAGAAGAAGATGTTATTCGTAACAAACCCAAATATTATAAAATTTTATCAAGTTAAATTCAAATTTCACGTCTTTTTCTGTAAGACAAACTTGGTGCAAATTCAGAAACTGCTGTTGTTCCAAATAATGCAAAAATAATTCTTTGTTTATTTAAATAATCAACACTAATATGGAAACCATGAAATCACTTACTTGAAGTGGACTTATGGTCCTACTGTATGTACTTTTCCAACTATGATCCGCTGATCCAGATGGCGATGAGGCGGTACTGCTATATGTCTCACAAAAATTATCCAAAGGTATTAACACGAGATCTAGTCTTTGCTGTTTTCGATCCATTGCTTGCATCCATACGCTATAAAAGAAACAAAAACAAAACAAAAATAACTATAAAAGACTTTTATGATAAAATAATTCTGTTAAATTTACTATTTTGAATCTGGTGTCCATCCAACTCGTACGATATACTCCAGCCAAGGCATAACTACCGACAAAGAGTATGGGAGATTTTTCAAACATATTTCGCTTATTTGCAGGGATTCGTTCAGAACAAATTGAACCATTTTTAATTTTGATTTTGCATTGGGTGTGCCAGCTCGTGGGAAACGGTATTCTTCTAATTCACCAGCAACCGCTTGGGATGAAGGAAATGTAAACAAACCAACATCTGATTCATCTACCTCTTCGTAAACTATTCTATAAATTCCATCTAAAACGTAACATTTTTAAATCACTTAGTTAACTCTTCCAAAACGAAATGAAATTTCTAAGAACAAACCTTCAGAGTTTGGTTGCCACCAGTAACCTTGATAGCGACTAAATTCCTCTTGCATAACATACGATGGTACTCCAGCACTTAGAGGATCATCTGCAAATGATCGGCGGCCATCATGAGCGAAGGTTAAACGCTCTTCGTGGCCACTCAATGTGTGTGTTACCCAGATATCACCACCACTTATGTAAGCTATTAAATCTGAGTTTTGTGGACATATCTGTGGATCGAGAGCAGCCCAAGCAGGACACGTTCGCAGTTGTGTTGGAAATAATGGAGCAGGCTTTAAATGGACAAATGATACTAAGGTGTTGGATTTATTGCTAAGAATGTAAACTTACATTATAACCAGTATCTAAACATTGAAACAAATCACTCAGAACTGGAAAGACAATTTTCCCGCTGGGTTTGTGTAGTTCATAGGATGTTATACCCCAAGTTGACAATCTCTTTCGTTCTTGCAGCAGTTGGAATTCTCTGGAACAAACATTGCTGCCAGCAACAGAAGATATTGACTGTTCCAACACCAGGTTCCAATTAAGCCTGAAAATTTGTTGACCATATTAAACAGGCAGTTATATGGTTTTATGATTAAAATAAAATAACCTTTTTGAAGGTGAACTCGGTTCATTGAAATGAACATCCGTCGATAGGAGAGTAGTTTCCCATGCATTGGGAGGCGTACTCAAGAAATATATACGAATCCTGCCATCCGATAATGTTCTAAAATTAACATCCATCGGAACCATACTCGATAAATTTGCAACCTGTTTACGCTGGTCATTGACCACAGCAGTTAGTTCAGACCATGATTTCTTTGTGTTCTGGAATCCACCACAACCCGACAAGCCTGGCGGAGGCTGCCCGGCTGAATGTGTGGATGTGGACCCACTGTTACTGACCATTACTCTATTGCCAATATGATTTCCAACCACAATTCCATCGAGCAAAATATACGAGGATGGTGGAGGCGGATCATGAGACTGCTGCTGTCTGTTACGATGATGATGGGCCACCGAACTGCTGCTGTCCATGATACGCTTAATCCGTTCCACAATTTCCTCCAGCACTACGACTTAACCACATGAGATTTACTCCACAAATACTCCCAAAACACTAACCAATAACTTAACTTAATAAACTTCGTCGCAGTTTGAAGTTTCCAGTAACTTTTTCTTACAAGATTTTATCAACTTGCGGGTGAGACCCTTTGTCTCGGATCGACTATTTCGAAAGTCAATCAATTGTTGTTCGATATTTAATTAAAAGTGCCCTCGAACTTGTTTGGTTAATTTAAATTTAATCGACAAATAATATTCTTGAAATCTATATTTTTCTTGACAGTACACTATCGTACTTCGTACCAACGTATATTCTTCTGAGTCTTTTTTCTTTTTATATATTTTGTTTCGGAGTCATTTTTTTTTCTGTTAAGAATGTCAAAATCATAAATAGATGTACAAACAAAAATAAATATATAAAATAATCTAAACTTTTTGTATAAGATTTTATTATTATTTTTGTCTTTCTATTACAAAAGTACAGAAGAGCAACCCGTCAACCCGATGATAAAGTGAAAGCAGCCAAACATGAATAGAATTTTTTTTACCAAATAAATATCTTCTCACTCTCTCAAACTCATATCGTAAATAAGCTTATCTCATTCTTTTGTTCGATTTGACAGATTATTATTTTTACTTATTGCTTTTTGTTCTGTTCGTCGTTCGTTATCGTTCTATTCGTTCTGTTCAATTTATATCAGGTGTCTTGTTTTCAGTTTCAGCGAAAAGGATGGTTATATGTCTACCAAAATACTGTTGTTTCTATAAATGAGCGAGGCCGAGAGAGGACAGTTAACACTTTACTTGTCTGTTCTGTCATGTTATAAGAAATGGAAATGTCAAAAAATCGTGGTTTCTAGAAATAAGAGTAAAAGAGTAAAGTATCGTATCGCTAGATATAAAACGTTCAGGAGAAGAAAAAATGTTAAATGACATTTCAATCGCAACACAGTAGGTTTGGATATCGAAAAACCTGACTAAAAACAAGAACTAATTCACTGAGTGAAATAACTCTAGTTAACATGTTTTAGATGGTCCTTCCTTAATGTTAAATGTACATAAACTGATTAAAATCATAATGAAAAATCGATCAACAAAATGTATGCTTCTAGTACACAAAAATAATTTAACGAAAATATTATTATTCTTTTTCGTATTACTTTATTACATTGTAATTTTATTTTAATTTTAGTAGGGGCTTAAACCCCTTTATTTCTCTTATTTTAAGCTATAAGTATAGTTTAACTTAGTGGGGCTGGGTCAAAAGGAATTTGAGGTTATAGGTGCTGATGTTGAAATCAAATAAATTTGTATTCGAATTGATCTACCGGAGCGGACTAGCAGTGTGAAAAGTATGTCAGCAACTTCTCTACGTAAATGTAAAGAGTTAAGTTTAACAGTTGGAGGTGGTCACGATAAGGGGGTAAGATCAAAGGATTTTCTCGGGGAAGGAATCTTCGTTGGAATCTTTCTGTTCTTGATACGTGTATAGCTTGATATGGAGACAAAACCTAAGGCGCATATTCAGGTGGAGGTCGGACAAACTTAAAAGTTAGAAAATTCTTACGATCATCTTTTAACAAACCCTAAGTCGGAGTTAACCTTATGAATTATTTCATCAATATGAAGTAGAAATTTGAGTTCACGGGTACATAAAAGGCCAAGATCCCTTATTTTTTCTACTATTTGTATGGGATTATTGTGATGATGGTAATGACGGGCAGTTGTTTTAATGCGTACATATACGTGAAAGGGTCTTGTCTGAATTTGCTAATGTTAAACTTTAAACAATTTTTGGTACACCAGGTAAGAAATTGTAGATATGAAGGAGAGTTACGTATGTCTTCATGTGAGGCAGTGGTTTTGAAAAATTTCGTATCGGCTGCGTAAAGGTATATTTGGAGAATATAAGAATAATAGTTCATACTGGGAATCCATGTATATCGGGCATAATATCAAAGATTCTCAAGGTAAGAAGTAATCCATTTCAAGAAAATAAGTTCATAATATAAAGAGCTTAGTTTAAAGACTTAAGGTTATAAGGAATATTTTCAAAAGCTTTTCTGAAGTCATTGGATACCATATAAACGGCATTCCCGTTTTTTAATGCCTCAAGATTTTTCCGAAAAACTGATTTTCTTTTTAGATTTATGCTCTGTATTACAGTAAACACCGCACCCTATTTCAAGACTTGGTTGCAGAAATATCGCAATCGAAAATTTATTTGTAATGGGCTGGGTCGAAATTCTATAACTGGTTCAAAGATGGTTTTTTTTTGTGCTGGAGCAGTTAGGGACCTTCGACGGAAACTGAGGAGTTCATATAAAATGCTTTCAAACATTTTCATCACCTTATCTTTCGGCTTCTTCGTGTAAATTAGTGTTATTAAAGATGTTTTCCATATTTTAAGAAGAATATATTAGGTAGGAACCCATAATCATTGAAAACAGCACAAGCTATCAAGGCTGAAGGCTAAAGATTTATAAATATTAAATTATTTAAGAAGAGATAGAAGTTGAATTTAGTAAGTTTATAATATATAAGTTTAATGTTTCTGCCGCTGGCAGGCTCTGATTTTCAGATAAGTTTAATGTTTCTGCCGATGGCAGGCTCAGATTTAGGAAAAATGAGTACAATTTTTAATTATAATTAGTTGTAATGAAATTTCCATATATTTTTGCAATTACTCTAAAATGTCATAAAAAAATTTCATTCACTAACTACATGTAATGAATGAAAAACGTCAATAACATGCAATTTGCTGATGGTATTCAATTTAAAATCGAAATTGAATGATATCTTATTTAGTAAAGTCAGTAAGCTATTTGAGTGCAGTATTTTGACTTAAAATGGGAAGGTTCAGACAACTTAATGACTTCATTTGCAGTCAACTTCATTCTATGAACGTAAATTTTGACCATGGCAACTAGTTAGTTTTTCAAGTGTCATGAATTTCAAATTCAGAACTTTACACTACTCAGGCAAGCTACAAGTCCATCACGATTTGTATTTTGTATTGTAAGGAAATATTACTTATTTCTTTTACAAATTGACAACGAACCCTTTTACAGAAAGCATTGAGTGAAGTTGTGCAGAAAATAAATAAACCATAGAGTCAAAAACACTATAGAGTGTTTTTGCATAGAGTAATAAAGTTCAGCTTTCACTTGAATAAAAAACATTATCAATTGTCATTTTGACAGAAGTAGACTTGACTTGATAGATTAGATAGGGAGATTTTTCTTGACTAACTTTCCAGTCAACTTGCCTTAATTGGAAAGTCATTTTTTGGCAGCTGGCCAATCAGATAATAGAAGCTTCCCTAACTTTTAAGTCCCTTACGTCGGCTGAACCTGCCAAATAGTTTCTACAAATATAGAGTATTTTTGGTCATCATTAAGGATTCAATGTTGTTAAAAAAATGCATTGTGATCTTATGTTTGCAATAAGCTTGACGTTCTTGTTTTATTATTTTAATTCACTTTGTTTCAATAGGTTAACGTTTGATTCCAAACTCTTGAAATGAGTAATCTTCAATTTCTTTTGCTTCACTAAATACTGCTTTATCAATACGTGACTGAGGACTTCCTTTTGTTTGTAGCCAGTTCTTCCTAAAAAAAAAATATCTTAAATAAATACTCCCAATTCACAGTTTCTATATCATAAATAAGATTTTCAACATTTTGGTCAATCCCTCTAAATATAAAACTTGGTAATAAATGATGGGTTTCTATTTACATTTCGTTAATTTTGTTCAGTTCTCCCTCTAGTTGGCCTTTAACTGTCCCGTCTCGGGTATTCATGCACCAACCACGTACTCCCAGGGATTTAGCTTGTTTTTCGGTATACTAAAGCAATTATTAGAATGCAATGTAAATCCTTATGAAGTTGAATTTGTTAGTAATAATTTACCTTTCGAAAAAACACCCCTGTAAGTTCAATGTTTTTGGGTTAGATAACAACATTTATTTTCCGGTGTATTGCATTTTACATACCTTGAACAATACCAAACACTTCAAAATCGCAAGCTAAAAGCTTTTGGGCGGCCATTCTTGGTTGCGCTGCTAAACAAATTGTTTTCTTATTATTTTTTATAAGAATTTAAAAAAATATAACAATGTGAATGTAAAAAAATTATGATTTTATTATAGACAAGTAGTTTATATCTAGTCTAGCTGCCCTGCAAGTACCGACATCTGTTTTAAGTTCTGTCAGAGCTTCTATTTTTTGACATTTTAAATAGGTAGAAAGGAATATGAAAGAGGGGTTGGTAAGGAAACAATAAACAAAAAACTAACCCACCCACCCGAATTTCAATAAAATAATTGTTTGGATTGTCATTGTAAACAAACATTATGTGGGCAAGTAGAATAGTACCTAAATAAATGGATACATTGCTCATAATCATATTTTACAATAAAAATCAAATCAAATGACTCCTCTAAAATAAACTACTAAATTAAAACACAAAGAAAATTTGTATATATTCATTAATTAAATTTTATAAATTTAAATATACTGTTTATTTGTAAGATTCTGATACAAACAAAAATGCATGTTTTTTCTTTTAAATAATACTATTAGTATAAAGTTAACTTTAGTTGTTTCTTTCTTTCCTAGCCTCTGCAAGATTTTTAGCAGCTGCTATTGTGTTTTTCATTAACATAGCAACAGTCATGGGCCCAACACCACCAGGCACTGGAGTTATATGCCCAGCAACTTTTTTCACCTCTGAAATACATAATTTAATAGTTTTCAAAAATAGTACACAAAATGTAAATGCTAATTACCATCAAAATCAACATCACCCACTAATTTGCTTTTACCATTAACGTCTGTTATTCTTGTAATACCCACATCGATAACACAGGCTCCCTCTTTCACCATATTGGCTTTAATCAAACCAGGAATTCCTGTCGCTGTCACAATAATATCAGCAAGTTTGCAATATTTTTCCAATTCATTTGGGGGAGTGAATCGATGACAGATTGTAACTGTAGCGTCCATAGCTGATGTTTCATTTCTACCGTCCGAACTCAAGAGCATAGCAATTGGCATTCCAACATTTTTTGAACGGCCCACCACAACTGCATTCTTACCAAACGTTTCGATATTTGACCTTTTTATTAACTCCTGAACACCCAAAGGGGTACACGGAATCACAGATTTCATGTCTAAGCACATTCTACCTACATTGATTTCATTAAAGCCATCAACGTCCTTCTCACACAAAACTGCATTGCAAACGACACGTTCTCGCATGTGAGATGGCAGAGGTAACTGAACCAATATACCATCTACCGTATCTTGTTTGTTTAGCTGGTCAATCAAATCAAGAAGTTCTTGCTCCCCCATGTCAGCCGGCAATCTTTTTGTCACACTGTCGATACCAATATCCTTAGCAGCCTAAGGGGAAAATTTAAAATTTATTTTGTTTTGAGTGTATGCAATGGGCGCATGAATTGTACCTTCATCTTATTTGAAACATAAGTTTCACTTGCTGGATCTTCACCAACTAAAATTGCAGTTAGCTGAGGTGCACGGTTACCGCCGGCAATATGTTCGTCTACTTCTTTTCGGAGCTCAGCACGAATTTGAGCAGCGATTAATTTGCCATCGATGAGTTTAGCCATATTGCTTTAAGATAATAAACATAATTTTCAAATGAAGAAAAACTTTCTTAAAGATAAAACATTTGTTATATTTTCTCAAGTTTAGTACACAATTGAATAAATGTTAAAACTAGCGTTTCGTTGGGAAATGTATTTAAAATTCTTTAATAAGTAAAAATTGATAAAAATGTATCATTTTTATTTTAAAATTTTCAAATATGACCACTTTGCTGACGCAAACAATAAAATAATTACAAAATAAATAACTATGTATATTATTGGATCGACAATAAACTTAAACTAATTATTATTAATTGAATATTCCTTTATGTATGACGTAATGGCAAAAGCAGCTTGTTCGTCTACTGCTTCCAAGGCATTAAGAACATTCAACAATTTAATGCATTCAACCCCTCCTAAAACGGATTTTAACATGGACTCAGCATCAGACCATATACAAAGTAAGTGGTCTAATTTTAGATGTTTGACAAAATGCTTCCATTTCCCATCAACGCTCAGAATGTTGGCAAGGTTTTTGCAAAAGTTTGCATCTTTTTGAATCTGTTCTCGAATTAATGCCTCTTCCTTCTCTGATATTTTCATATGCAATGACATATTGTGATCCAGTTCTTTCTTATCGAACACCTTTATATCCACTGACATTTCATCATCTTCTGCACTTGAATTGCTACTCTGATTGAAATCTGTTTCGTCATCGATACATTCTGAATTGGGACACCTGCAGATATTGAGAATTTCTTTACGCTTCGGATCCTTAAGGGTCTTTGCCAAATCAACCGCTGTGTGACCTGCAAGATTTGTTATTTTTAAATTTGATAGATCAGTACTTTCCAAAATGAGTTTGATAATTTCTGTGTTTTCTTGTTGAACAGCCAAATGCAAAGCGTTATTTCCATCACGTGAATTTGCAAGTTTAACAGACGCATTACACTTAAGCAGAAGGATCCTTACAAAATCAATATTATTCTTGCGGATAGCCAAATGCAAAGGAGTCAAACCATCGTTGTTAGGAAGATTAACATTAAGTTTACTTGACGTTATGTTCGAGGTTAGGCCCTCAATGCATTGCAACAAATTGTCACGGACAGCAATGTGTAAAGCTGTATTTCCATCAATATCTTGTACATTAGGATCACAGTTATTACCAATCAAAGGTCTTATATAGACAGATTGATCAAGCAAACAAGCTACATGCAACGGAGTTTGCCGGTTATTGTTCATTTGATGCAACAAATGCGACAAATTTAGCTTTGATAATATTTTGAAAACTATTGCCGCTTCTTCTTGATTAGATTTTTTGCAAAGATCATGAACAATCGTGTTGCCATTGTCATTTTGTGCAGCATAAATGTGGAAGATTAGCTGAATTCTTTTAATAGTGTTCCCCAATCCGATTTTTAAGCAGTCATTGAATGTTTTTATCAGAAGTCTCAATGCGGGATGAAATGCCATTTTTTTGTTTGGTCTCTTAACAACAGCCTCACCATCGACCTGAAGTTCATTGTCCCATAGAGAAAAATCGGAATAGCCAAAAATTGACTCTTGAAATAAATTTTTCAGTTCGTCTGAATCGTTGTCCACTTGTTGCATGAACGTTTTAAACTCACATACATAATCATTCGACTCTAATGTGTCAAAGGAGCCGCTACTGGACTCCCGGCTTATACAAGAAGCTTTTAGATCAAGATTTAATTTTTGTATTTCTTGGGGAATCGTTTCAGGCATTTCGAATGAGCTGGACGGACTTGTTGAATTTAATGACGATGATGAATTCGAAATTCTTCGTCTTTTTCGTGACATTACAATTCTCCTTGGTTTATATCGAAAAGGTAATGCAGAGCTCCGTTTGTTGTCACTCTCACGAACCAACTCAATAAAAACATTAACATGATTATCTATATCTTTGTCTCGGTATGGGGGTGTACGCACTACAATAGCATACTGGTGATGGACATCAGCTTCGGTGAACGATCCATAGGCCTCCCAGATTTCTTCATCGTTATGTAATTCAAAGAAACGAACTTTAATATTATTCTTGTTGACTTTTTCTACTAAAAGTATCAAGTCATCATTGCCTTCTACACTTCCTGTATAAATACTCAGGCGGCATATTTTTAATTCCCCCGTTAGAGCGCTTTTGAGATTATTAATAGGATTTGAGTATACAGGTTCGCAAATCCTTTTATACTGCTTTGTGTCATCAGTGATTTCGAATGCTTCAAAGCAAAGACATACCTTGGAAGAGCTTCAATTAGTAAGTTAAACGTTGTTTATCTAGATTCTAGAAAATAAGTCATGTGAATAAAAAAAACCTTCTTCAGAGGTGTGCATCGTTTTTTTTTGTGTTTAGGTTTTCAGTTTCAGTTTTCGTTTTATTCACATGAAACCTCATTAAAAGTCAATCTTACCTGATTAAGATTCATAAGCTTAGCTTCCCGATCCGCCTCATCTCGCAACGATTTAATTTCATGCGTGGAAATTCTATCACGCTGCAAATCGAATTTTTGTTTGTGGATTTTTTTCTGCAAGAGTTCTTTGGCCACGTCCTTTTTTGCTGTGTGAATGATGCCCATGTTTTCGAAGCGAACGATATAACCCGACTCTGGGGACACACGTACATCGTGTGGATCACTGACATCATTGTCTTCTTTATGGACTACCAGCAAATGGGAATGCAATGATGGTTTAGTTAAATTTGTTTGATACAGACTGCAGCGAATAATTCCCGATTTGTTAAAGTTTCTTAGCTCAACTTCTGGGTATGTTTTTTTGTGTTTTACAGATCGACTTCCAGTCAAAGATCCATGAGTTCCGTGCATTTCGGATTTGTAACGAAAACGAAACTTATCAACTGGATGTTCCAAGATCACCAGTTGAGGGCTTGGATGTGTATTCATTGTGGGCTGTGACTTTCTTCAGCGTAGGGTGTAGAAGTCGAGAGAAGAATAGCAAATTCACAAGTTGCAATGATCGGCTGGCTTTTGAAAAATTACTAATTGTTTCTGTTTTGTATATTGTTATGAGTTGTTTTACTTGAAATTTGTTTAAAAATAATTTTAATTTTATAATATTATACATGAAGCAAATGCAAAATATAAACAAGTGAATCGAAAAAATGTTAGTAAAATCATTTTCTTAGTCACGTACATTTTGATTTTGACGTTTCAGTTTTTGTTTCTGGTGTTTATATCGTTGATTTCTGTAATCGTAAACCATCAATCATTGCCAGGCTAACATTCTTTTTTTCAAAATGGTACTTTTAAGGAATATTAGGAAAGAATACTAAAACTTTTAAACATTGTTTTTTTAATACCATATGAAACGTAGAATTCATTCACCTCTCGATACAGAAATATTTCATTGAGTTAATTTTTTGACCAATTGTAATACGTGGAAATATAGTTTTTCGGCGGCTTTTTTGGTCGCTGTAATTTTTGCACTAAAACAATAAAATCACACTTACTTTCCCGGCGTTTCTGCAATGATTGCCGCCTTCTTCAGGGAAATCAAGCAAAATAGAAAAAATTGATTGTCAAAACACCTTCGATTGGTTTTAATAGGAATTTCTAAAGATTTCTATAGTAATCTAGTACTAAATTATAGCCTATGTTACTCAATGATAATGTAGCTTTCTAATGAAAAAAGAATTATTAAAATCGGTCCAGTACTTTTTAAGGTTATTCGTTACATACAAAAATACAAATCTTTCCTCTTTATAATATTATATATATTATATATATATATATATAGTGTAGATACCTGGGGATGATTAGTACAATTAATTTATAAAGGCGTTCATCAGTTTGAAGACAAAGAATCCTAAATTTCTGCAAATAAGTAAGCGTGGAGCGAAAATTCGTTGAACGTCATCAATAAGCTGTAGGATTCACACCTGAACTAGTTTACGAAATTATTTAACTGTAAAAATCAAAATAATTTCGATATTTGCTAAGGTTTGCCAACTTGAATGAAAATTTAAACAACCGATCATTGAAAAAAAAATCCCTGGAGTGCACATTTTATTTTTGTATTTTTGAGCCTAAAACAAGTTCTTTTTAATTGATAGTACATCGTACTAACCTGCAACCCCCCTGCTAGGAATCACTATAGGATTTGAGGTGGGTGCGAGTTTGGTTATATGCAAAGTACTTTTTGCATTTGAGCACTCAAATCAAAGAAATCCTTAACAAAAAAAATTAAGTATGACAAACACTGAACAAAAAACATGAAAGAAATGTCAAAATCAACCATTTTTCTATGTGTTGTATTTAAAAAAGTGAACTTTGATAAATAAATTAAAAATAGAAATAAATGTTTCCTCGCTCTAAAATTGCTATAATTATTTATTTGCACATATCTATCAAATTAAAAAAAAAATCGTCAAAATTCGTGCTGCGCTAATGAAATGTTGAGCCCAGACTTTTTTTTTAATAATAATGACATGTTCTCTAAAAATAACTGTTTTTAGACTGAAAACTGTACCGTTAACTTTTATCGAAGACTGACTTTCGTAAAATATCAAATTGCGCAAATATTTTGTGTCGTGACTCGTGAATGGCCATCCTCCAAAGTCCGACATTTTTTTTATTTGGAATATCGTAATTTTGCTTTAAAAAACTTTTTTAAATTTATTTATCGTAAATACAAAGCATGCTCTGGTAATGCTTCAAATATGTTTTTATGTCAAAAGCATAACCATCTGTTTTAATTCTTTTTGTACTTTTATGTTTTATATTCTAATTATTATTTTTTGTTTGTCAATGAAAATATTCACAATTAATTTACCTGTAGTTTCTCAATTTATGATTTGTTTTAATGATATTAATGAATGGATTATTCTTCCAGCGTATAGATCTAGAAATTGGTAACTTAAGGATCCAATTCATATTGAATGACCTTAATTTGTTTAAGGGGTTTGTAGGATGATAGATTTTTATGTTTGAAACTTATTTTTGTTTGATAAAAATGTATGCATTAAACTTTTAAAGCTTTAAAATAGTCTTTTTAAATTAATTGGAATCGAAACAAATTGAAGACACAAAAAAAACACTTCAAATAGAAAACATTCTGCACTTAAAGCACGTTTTACTCCTGTCACTCGTATAAACATACCTATGTATCTATACATATGTATATCAGGCAATCAAAACAACATTGCAGTTCGTATTTATTGGTTTTATAAAAGAATGATTTAATTTATAAGAGTAATCATAAATACCTTTATGTTTTGCTGATGAAACAAAATTAATTCACAAAAATTCAAATGCAACTAGCTGAGTGTATGTAGACTCAAATTAATTAATTAACTAACAGTAACTAACGTGGTGGGCAAACAAGTTCAAAAATGAGACAAGAACAAAATACTTCAGGGAAAGGCGGTTTTATTTTTGTTGGCCACCTTCCTCATATGTGATCAAATATGGATCTTAATTGGTTGGATAGAGAAAACGATATTATATTCTGTAGATCATAGAGCGTAAAGGGTGGTTAGGTTATAAGAGCCGATATTGATATTGAATAAAACACAAATAGGAAATTGTTGTCATTTCTTCTTTTTTTATGATAATATGAATAATTTTACAAAAGACGGAGTGTATCTCATAGGCAACAATGAGATAAAATTGGAAAGAAAACTGCGGAAGTATGAGAAATGATATTTTTTTGGTATCGATAATGTTACCACCACCAATGGAAATATTTACCAGACCTATAAATTTTCTGATTTTGGTCTCAGATACATACAAAGTGTTGCTGAGATTTGTCTGTATTAAATAAAGGTTCGCTTCTTCAGAAACTGTCTTTACAAGTTCTAGGGGAAATAAAGAAAGAAATGTATATGATTTTTTAAGATCCAAAATTACAGAACCCAATGACTCTTTGCCAGTAAAATCCAGCTGCTGCTCATCTAGCTCTAGATCCTTTTTTTACCACAGAAATGTAAGTTTTTCAGGCTTTTTTCGTTTTACAGGAGACCTGAGGGAACCTGAATGCCTGAATTTGAAGGGGTTGGTTCTTCCTCGGGTTTAGAATTACGGATGTCTTCATCCAAATTATCTAGTAATGCGTCGATATCAAAATTATCCTATTTAAGAACTCTCCAAAATCTGGTTTTAAATCAGGATCCGCAAAACTATCACCATCAAAATCGAGATTCACTATAAAACCGCCAAGCCAACAAGGCGGAATGTGGTCGCCTTAAAAGTTTCTGTTCTTGAGAGTTCTATGGTTTTCATAAACAAAAGTAATGGGTACAAATGTAGTTGCATATCCTTAGGATATTCCAATGATCATTAATAAAACAGCAACGTTTTTAAATTTTAAAAATTGTAATTAATATTACATTATTTGGGGTATACATAATATTTAAATTTTTAATTATAAAGTTCCAATCAAATCTATAACTGTTTTTTCCTATTTCCTAAAAGTTATTTGATTATAATTAAATAATACATTTCATTCTAAATTTAGTTTTCTATTGAAGATTGTTCTTTTTATTTCTCAAAATGTTAGCCGCAGTTAATGTATTACGCATCAGCATGGCAACAGTCATTGGCCCTACACCCCCAGGAACTGGTGTTATGAAGCTTGCAACCTTGCGAACGGCTTAAGAAATAAAAATTTGAATAAGACTTACATTTGGATATTTTTTTTGTTTCAAAACCCTTACCTTCAAAATCAACATCCCCAACAAGTTTCGCTCTGCCCTCTCCGTCAATTATTCTAGTGATTCCAACATCGATAACGCACGCGCCTTCCTTAACCATATCAGCTTTTATCAGTGATGGTACTCCAGTTGCAGTTATAATTATATCGGCTAATTGGCAGTATTTAGACAATTCCTTTAAAGGTGTATAGCGATGGCAAATGGTCACAGTTGCATCCATTGCGGATGTTTGGTTTTTACCATCTGCATGCATTAGCATTGCAATTGGCATGCCGACATTTTTTGATCGTCCTACAACCACAACACTCTTTCCAAAGGTTTCAATTTTCCATCGTTTTAACAATTCGATTACCCCCAATGGAGTACATGGGATCATTGATTCCATGTCTAAGCACATTCTCCCCATGTTTACCTCATTGAATCCATCAACATCTTTAAGGTGCGCTACTGCATTGCAGATCGTTCGTTCATTTATGTGGTCAGGTACTGGTAGCTGAACTAGAATTCCATCAACATTATCATCATTGTTAAGTTCATTAATAATGTTCAAAAGTTCTTGTTCAGTGATACTAGCTGGTAGATTTTTTGTACAACTGCTAATCCCAACATCCTTAGCGGCCTTTAATTTTAATGAAATTTACCATGGTGTTACAATGGTTTTCAATTAAAACATGTTATGTTCTAGATTTATGTTACCTGCATTTTGTTTTTCACGTAGGTGTGGCTTGCTACATCATCGCCTACCAGTAGAGCAGTAAGATGAGGTGGCCTTTGGCCATTCGATGTAAATTCTCTAACTTCTTCCTTTAACTCAGCCCGAATTTCCGCTGCCACAGATTTGCCATCAATGAGCTCGGCTTGGTTACTATAGGAAAGACATTTTTTAGAAAACATGTTTTCAATATTTTGATTATTATTATACGATAAAGATGTGTGTTAAATTGTCTGAATAAAAGTCAAGTCAAAGTTTGGAAATTAAGATTATCTCTACTTAATAATAGCGTCACAAACCTACTCGCTTAATATGGATGATGTTTATTTTATTGATAAGAAATGGAAAATATTTTTCTGCTGGGGGTCTGTTTGCGTCTTTTCTTATCATTCAAGGGTAGCATCCTCGCTCTTCCCTAAACTTTCTTATCAACAAAATAGTCAATAAACAAAACTGATTCACATGGATACTGTGAAAAAATTCGATGAAAGATGTTGTGCCCGCTATTGCATCATACAAAAATATATTTCGCGTCTTAAATATTGTTTTTTTTTTTCAATAAGAAAAATGATTAAAGACGTTAAATACATTTGTATGATGCAAAATAATATTTACTTACTGCAATTTAAATTTTACTAAAAACATTTATAATAACTTTATATCCGGTATTATTATAACTAAAATAATTATCGGTAATAACTTAATACAGGGTACACACAACATTGTACAGTAGTCTTATTTAAAAAAAAAATACCTTCGGGTCCACTTCATTGTTTTTATTGTTAGCAGTTAATAAAAATATCACTTTAATTTAAATGTGTTAATTTTCACAAATATTTAACATACAAATTCGTCTGTAGTTTAAAATACTGATTTTTTTTCTTTTTTTAATCAATTTAAAAATTTAAAGCTAGAAGATGCTTTCACTTGCAAGTTTCAAACAATAATGATAATTGTTTGTCTTAAGTAAGATTTATTATCTCGTACTCTTGAAAATATTATTTTAAAAATAAAAACCATTGATTTGTTATCTGTTCTGTATGTAGCAAAACAATAATTTTCCTTTCCTTTTATTCAACAACATTATTTATAGTGTACAAAAAATACGTCATTTCAACTTTATTAATATAGAACTATATTTTAATCTACATTTTCAGGAATATGGAAGATTTTCTTCAAAGCTCTAAGTTGCCTACAAAAAATTTAAATACAATTTGCGGAACACGTGTGGTCTTATGTACATATATTCTCAATAGGCTCTGATTTTTTAAGTGAAACCAGCTTAAGTGGTTTATAGAAATATTTTTATTTTCCTTAACTTAAGAAGACTTAACGTAGTTTATTAAATTACATGACAACTTTGAATGACTCTGTTTTGTTAACACAAACAAATCTTTTTTTCAATCCAGAATAAACTCAAAAAAATATCTTTGCTTAAATCGATTTAATTTTGATTCTGAGTTAAAACACTTTTAGTACAAAGACTGATTAAGACTTCGGTTGATTAGCACAATTGAAGAAGAGCTCTTGAAGGATCATAATATCAACAAACTAGCTCTTTGTCTAAGAACTCTATACAATCTAACAGTTTTTCAAGGATCAAACAAAAATATTTAATGTTTTTGTTATGATGCTAAAAATTCAGGGAACCAAAAGATATAATTTTGTATCTTTTATTAGATACTGAGGCCGCTCCCTTGCAGTGTCTGCAATTGGTATTTACCTCTTTACCAAATGAGTACCGATCTCATGTTTACTTCATCACTCTTCGATTAGCTTTCGGCTAACAAACTAACATAAATGTAAAAAAAAAATGACTTGATATAAATACTAAAATGTTACCGATTCCAAATACCGAAATTCAGCATACCGCTTTATTACCATGCCAATACCCCTCATACCGGATATATGTATATGATAGGTGTTCATTGAAATGTATTTATTAAAATAAGTAAAATACCGGTACCTAATGTGTACCGAATACACCGATAGAAGCGATAATGCAATAACAAGTGATCGAGCGGCCATATTTATGAATTAAAATTTTCACATATTATGTCGATTTCCATTGAACCACATGAAATAGACGGCCCGTCGCTACTAAAAATCAATATTTTTTGGTTCCAATGGAAAGAAAAAACATAGCAATATCTTTTTGTAAGTGTATTAGTGTAGCAGCTGTCAGAAGCATAATAAAATATTTGCAAAATTTTTAATGGAATTTCTTTCATTCCTGGATAAAAATGCATTAGCTTGAACAATAGTCGAAGTCGTCCAATTGAAAATTGTCAGGATATCTTCGTCCTCAGACGAATCTAGGAGCAAATCCAGCATTCTGTAGTCCATGCCCTGAAAATGAAATAATTATGCTTCAACCATCTCAAGTATTCAATATTACATTTATAATTACCTGATCCTGAAAGCACAACAATAATATTGCCAAGAAATTAATCAAATTTTGTATTGTTTTCACAGAAAATTAATTATTTATAATTACAACAGAACGAAGCCGAATTCTCTTCAATTATTTTTTCCACAAACAATAATTTCATTTGACGTTTGCAAAACTGTCAAGTTTTTAATATGTGTTAAAATGAGTGTGAAAATCTGTGTAGATTCGTCTCAAAAGACGAATTCAAAACGAATCAATTCGTCGGGAAAAAACATCAATACTTTTTCCATTGGAAAACGTTTAAGAAAAAAATATTGTCGGCCCGTCGACGGCACATCAATGTTTTGGTTCAATGGAAAACCACATACTCAACATTAAATCCAAAGACAAACGAAACCTTGTAAAATATTTAAATACATATGAACAATAAGAAACATATGAAGTGGAATTGAAATTTCGTAACAAATTTGCATTTTAAAACTTACTTATGATTGATTTAATTGCATTTTTATTGAATTTCTGCAAAATAGGAATGCTACACATGAAAATAAATGTTTGTGAGATAGAGAAAAAAGACCAAAATTCCGAATGAACCCTATAGTGAAGACAAACATTTTCATATTTATTATAGCATCATCGTCTACATCAGAGTTGCCACAATGTTACAAGTGTAACTAAAGCTTCACTTACATTTCCTTTTTTTTATTTTGTTACGGTGCTAAATTGTGTACGTTTTGCTACACCTTTTTTCGAGAATAGCTTTTTTACTGTTTAAAGAATTATAAATAGCTTCTAATACCTTCTAACTATCATTTTTAGAGCTTGGAAAAAACACTGTGTACTAAATTATAGCCCATTTTTTTTTTGGTTGTCCGAAAATATTTTAAGATTCCACTACTATTTTCTAGGTTTTTCGATTTATACATCACGTGTTCGTGAAGGCTTGCTTGCAGCAACTGTAATGTTAAAAACTTATAGTACATATTTTATAGGAAGTAAAAAAGAGTTATTACGGGTGTGTTCTATCTCACTTTCGGGTTTTGACATAAATATCTGCCTCCCTCTACTTTTCTGCATTATGCAGATGCAGATACATGTAAATCCACTTTGAAGGTCTCCAGCTTTACACTCCAAGGGTTAAGGATCTATCCCACCCATATAGTTCATGCTAGTATCCTCTATTCTACCCATCTATGCAGATGTGACCAAAAACTAATTGTATACCACGTAAATAAAAAATGGCCACTACATTTTTGAGATACTATAAACTAATGCTAGTCTAAGCAATCCCTTACGAAAGACACAATCCACACTCATGTCACCCTGTTCATTCCAAACACAAATTTACATTCCAAATAGTTGTCAAAAAATTTGTATTCACGCTTTCTTGTCAAAAAATAAGTTTGCAGAGTTTGCATTTTTTATTAACAAAATATTAATACTTTCTTTTCTTTTGTTCAATCAATATAAACGTGAATATAAATGGCAGACGATACCAACGAAGATAGTTGGCTTTATGGAACCTCCAATCCAGATTCTACAACAAATGAAGAAGAAAAATTCTCAACGGGGGCCGATGAATATGGAGATGAGTTGACTGATGGGGTTGTAGGAAAACGCAACTCGATTGACAATGCAGACTCCCACCACGCAGAAGTCACCTCAGGTGGCCGTAAGAATCCCGGTGTTGATGATAATGATGACGAAGAATATTCACAAGGTGCTGTTCCGGGAAAGACACAACAAAGTCCCGATTCGAACGAACGCCGTGTTGGACGTGATAACCTCAATGAAAATGACGAAGAGGATGATCCCGCTCAGGAGATGGAAGAAGACGAACAAGCGGCTGCTGCAGCTGAAGCAGCCGCGGCGGCTGCTTCTGAAGACGAAAACGATTCAGAAAAGGCAAAAGATAATGGAGATTCCGATGAAGACGATGACGACAGTGATGATGATATCAACGTTGTAATAGGGGACATTAAGTCAGGACCATCGTACAATATCAAGCAACGTACAAACCTTCTCACTACTGCTGGCACAGTTTCGCAGGAAAAGGCAAAGCCGAGCCAGGGAAAGTTCAATATCGAAGAATTTGAAAGCATTGGCACCATAAATGGGTTACCGGCACCCGAGTACAGCATTGATTCGTTGGAAGAGAAACCGTGGAGAAAGCCAGGTGCTGATATCACTGATTACTTTAATTACGGTTTCAACGAGGACACCTGGCGTGCATACTGTGAGCGACAAAAACGTTATCGTATGGTTGAGAGTGGAGCTGGTTTGCAGAACTTGACTGGACCAATGTCCAATGCACACTCAGCTCCACAGCAAATGAATCTAGGTGGAGGAGGAGGAGCTGGCGCAGGAGGAAATTCGCAGAACAATAATCGCAATTTGACTGGAATGGGTGGCAATGAAAGCAAATACTTAATGATGCCTCCTCGTCGAGGAGCCCCCGGCTCAAATGGAGCCCCACCAACTTCCAAGGAGAACGTCATCCAAGTAATGACGGCTGAGTGTCGAGAGTACAGCCGAACAGGTGGACCCGGACAGCCGCCGATTTTCATGCCCGAAGATCCATTCTTTGATGCGGATCCATTCGATGGCTATGGATACGAACCAACACAGGAGTCACAATGGATGAATGAAAATCCAGGCTGGGTCCCGAGCGGAATCAAAGAGTTGACGCCGGGCCCAGGTGGTATGGGACCTCCTGGGGGCATGGGAATGGGTCCAATGGGGCCTCCGATGCAGCCTATGGGTCCGCCCATGAGACCTCCAATGGGACCGATAGGCCAACACATGGGTATGGGACCACCTATGATGATGGGAGGTAACAACGGAGGCATGAGGATGATGGGTCCACCTCGTATGATGCCACCAATGATAAATGATCGTGATTGGGACAGAAATGAGCACATGGATCGTGGCAGAGATAGAGATTCTCGAGAAAGTCGGGACCGAGATCGCGAAAGGGATCGTGAACGAGAACGCGAACGTGACAGAGATCGAGAACGTGATAGAGAGAGAAGTGAGCGCAGTGATAGAGGAGATCGAGAAAGAGATCGCGATCGTGACAGGGAGCGTGAACGCGAGCGTGATTGGGACAGACCCTCGGAACGGGATAGAGACCGAGAGAGGGATCGCGAACGGGATCGTGACCGAGGAAGAAGCGAAACTGAGGTTACCATAAAGGTAAATATCATGGTTGTCTTTTCAAAATTTAAGGACTCATATAAATTTTCTTTTAATAAATAGATTGAAAGAACATCAGTACCAAAATCGCCAGTAAGATCATCATCAAAGTCAACTAAAACAGTGAGAAAGGATTCGTCAAGATCATCATCAGTAGCACAAGTATTTGTCTTTTTATATAATATTTTTCTTTCAATCATAAATTATAATGTAAACTTTTCATTTAAAATATTCAACAATTTTAAAAATTGAAACCCATTTAAATAAGAAGACTCTTGCAAGTCTTAATTACCACAGAATTATTTTTCAATCCATTTAAAATATAGTAATAAATTGCTAGTTTTCTCTTGAAGTATCAGAAAATTATTTAAATCAAAAACAAAAGGAAAAAAATAGCCTCTTTTGATTTAGATTAGTTTGCCTTTGCATTCCCATAAAGAATGTGATGTACAGATTGAAGCGGCACCAAAATTTGTTAATTCTTTTCGTAAAAACTTTAATGTGGATTTCTTTTCAACCACAAAAATATTTATTATTGTTAGAAATTTGGACTCCGAACCTTTTTTCGGTTTTTTGTCAATCATAATATGGCTAATTCATGTGGTTTGAGATCTATGTAAATCTTGAAACCGTATTTCTCGACCTCTTCTAACATACAAATGTATATATGTACATACAATGTATATAACAGCTTGTTTTGTCTTTTGTTTAATTTTAAATGCTTATGTATATGATTTATTTAAATTAAATTATTAAATTACTTTTTCAGGACTCGGAGCGGCTAGATGAAGATCGAGAAAGAAAAAGACGTGACCGTGAAAGAGATCGTGAGCGTGAAAGGTAAATCCGTAAATTAAAACCTCATTTGCTTAGCATAATAATTTTCTAACTTTTTTTTCTTTTAGTAGATCATCACGTCGGGAGCGCTCGAGGAGTCGTGAGAAATCAAGACGCCGTTCAAAAAGTCGTGATAAAGAACGTGATCGAGATCGCAAAAGTCGCGACAAAAAGAAGCATCGGAAGGATAAGGAAGAAAGTGAATAAGGTCCCTTGCGTATTTTCCATATCCACACCCAGTTCTTTCTACGTTGTTTATTTTCAAGCTAAGGATAATTATTTTATTCATTATTCTCAAACCATGCAACTGAAGAAGGGTAGACAGAAAAAGTCAAAACTAAATACATTTTCCAAACAAAAAGTACTTTTTATTTCTCCAACATTTCTATCTCTCATTGGAATCTTTAATTATACAATCAAATAAGTTTTTTTTCTGAAGCAATTAAAGTTGAAATAAAAAATATGATTGTAGTATTAGAAATAAAATATATAAATATTTCTTAATGTAAAAAAGAGAATTTGTGAAGGAATAAATATAAAGAAAACAGAAAACCAATTAATTCATCTTTCTTTCTATTTATTCTACTGGAACTACATCGATGTCAGCATTCTTTTTCTTTTGTAGCTTCTCCTCCAGTGTGTCAAGTCTTTTGTTCATTGCGGCTAACGATTCAACTAATCCTTGTTGAAGTTCTCCATAACGTTTCATAGCCAATATAAGGCTTTCCTCTATGAGTTCAGTTTGTTGCTTATACTCAGTGTTGTTTTTCGTCAATTCCTTGAGTTCGTCTGTTTTATCAGGAATATTACGAAAATATTCCGCACCCAGTGTTTTCTCGAGGGCCTTTATTTCAGACAATTGTTTGAAGCTCGTCGCGATCTCTGGAGCAACCGCATTCACATACACTTCCTTAGCTTTGACTTGTTGAGTTTCCTCAATATAGTTTGGATCCAAGTAGTGTTCAAGCTCATCCGTACGTTGCAGGACCTTGTTTATGTTATCACGACCAGCCAAAGCCGATGAAAGGAGTGTGTTTGCCGAGAGAAGGGAATCCACGAAATTTTCACTACCTTTAACATCGTTATCCGGAATTGGACCCAATACACGATTTAGTGAGTCGATGCGTTTTTCAATTAGATCCAGTGCGTCCATTTTTTATTTTTTATAAAGAAATCGGATTAGATACCTTATGGATTTTTTAAAATTTATTTATTAAATAAAAAATATTTTCTAATGATGTCAACTTTACACACTGATTTGTGACAGTAAGCAGTGACTCTCTTCGTCTTCTTCGTATTGAAAATTGTTGTTGTTTTTTTTTGTAATGAATGTTTAGGTGTATGTGTTGTAAAAGTTGTGTTCTTGCGATTGAATTGAATTTCCAATTGGAAAAGCCAGTGCTGCTACTAAGTTGTCTTATATGTTTTTAAAAATTCATAAACAACAATTGCTCGTTTCATATAGACGAATTTCATATAAACTTATCTATTTTTTTTTTACGGAAACAAATTTCTCTGTCCCGTCTACTGCAACCACGATGACACAGTCTTTCTTCACAGTCTTTTCGAATGTCCCATAATGAAATGAAGTTACTTACGTTTTAATACTTCCCGCTATTCCTTTCGAAAGCCAACTACGTCTAATTGAGTACCTCAATGCTCAAGACTTTGAAGTACTACTCAGTTTTATTCTACATAAGCATGACATCAAAAGTTAAGAATTGCTGTTCGAGTGAATCTAAGGTGACACCAATTAAAAACAAAATATATTTGGCCAGTTTATATTTCGTAGATCTTAAAGATTTCCATTATCTTAAAAATATAAACAAAATTTCTCATTCAAATTTCTCACTTTTGCCGGCAAAAATCTAAGAACAGAATTTTTAGGATTCGATTTCTCAAGAAGTCTCTATCGCACAATCCAAAAAGGATGAAAAGAAGATTCAGATTCAGATTCAGATTCTTTTATTGAGACTTAAAGGTATGGTTACATGATATATCTTTTGAAAATACGAATGTATTTTTTATCTTTTTAGCGTTCTGAATGATTT
The DNA here is from genome assembly GCA_951509635.1 of Eupeodes luniger. Taxonomy (NCBI): domain Eukaryota; kingdom Metazoa; phylum Arthropoda; class Insecta; order Diptera; family Syrphidae; genus Eupeodes; species Eupeodes luniger. Next base: position 94,344,664 of record OX608073.1, on the reverse strand, counting down.
CAGATTATTTTATAGGAGGCTATAATGTATGGCTCTCACTTATGATAGAAATAATGAAAATGTCAACATGACACTAATAGTTTAATATAAGAAAAATATTATCAGAGTAGCTCTTGCTCATGGAGCTGTGTTACAATAACTTTTGATGCGCATGATCAATAATACAAATACTATACGAAATTATTTTACAAATAAAAGGTGAATATACAATTATGGAAATAGAAAGAAAATAAAGAAAGAGTTCTGAAAATTAAATTTCCCAAACCCACCATTTCTGGTTTTAGTTACTTGTAGGTTAACAATTATGAACATATTAGTTTTCTTTTGATAATACATTTGTGAGCAATAGTTTTATGATAAATCACTATATACACATAATTTTTTTTTTAATTTATAAATCTTTTAAAAGCTAAGTTAAATGTGATAGAAACATAAATACAAATACTTAAATACTAGGTAAGATAGATAAGCTTTGCCAACCAATTGCGAATGGTAAAATAAAATGTAGAATTCCTTGTTTTTTGTTATTTTGTTTAGGAATTTGTTAATATAATGTAAAATCCTTCCTTGTTGTCATTTAATTGTTTTTTTTTTCTTTTTTTTTGTTTTTTTTTACTTATTTTTTATGTGAAAGCTCGGTTATGAGCAAACAGCCTGGCTAGCCCTGATTTTGGCCAATTGTGGCTTTTCGATAAAATTCTATCTGGGGCCCATCGGCAGAGAGATCAATCTCTTCATTGAGGAGAGTTAGATTGGATTGGTTCGAATTTTATATTATTTTTTTATGAGAGGTGCCACTCCTGAGACTTTGTCATTCCTTAATGATTCTAAAGGATGGCAGGTATCTATAAAGGGGAAATGATTGGATTTTAGCCATTTTTTTTTGTATACAGGCTATATTACTATCTGTAGCTAGAAGGGATCTAAGAAGATCGACCCTTCTGCTACGATCTATCATGGACATAATGTTGTGGCTTAGAAGTTTTAACTGCATCATTTAGTTATGAGGATTTTTTTGAGGATATTCACGAAATTTAATCTTTTTTCTTGAAGGTTTGCTTTGGAGTTTTTGAAGTTGCTCACAAAACTTTCAATTTCCCCTAGAAGAGAGGATACATCCATGCCAAAAAGGTCTTTTGACAGATCTAAAAATTGACTAAGGTAATTGCCATTAGGATGGGACAAAGATTGGAGTTTAAAAGGAATATGGTTTGAAACTGCTGTAATCGAGCTTACTGCGTTTTGAGTTTTATCTCCGTCATCTCTCAAAAGACTGGCGAAAGAAATTTTTGAGGAAAGTATATTTGTTTTTGAGGTACGTGAATGAATTTTATTTGATATTTTTGCCTCTCTGGCTTCTTGGAAGACTTTACGTCTTCTTAGTTCGAATTTTTTATATTCCTCACAACCTCTATAGTTCGCGGGATGGTCTTTATGACAATTAACGCAGAAAGCTTTTGCTCCTTCTGTTGCAATGACAGGGCATTCGCCCGGCCTGTGACCGTTTTCACATTTGACACACCTGTAAATGTTGGCACAAATTTTGGCCAGATGGCCGAATTTTTGGCATCTCCTGCATTCGAGAGCTCCAATGTTCCCCTTGGGTTTTTCCCATTTAACTTTAAAGTTAAAAAGATATTTTAAATTAACTATGTCGCTGGCCACCTTACCTGGCAGCAGTCTAACCAGAAAGAGATCGAGAACCCGTTTGCTCGCCATTGATCGCATTGTGCTAAACACAGACACCTGTTGAACAGTATCGGGCACCATTGAATTGATCTCGGCCTGTACCTCTTCGGGATCAAAACCCGAATTTAAGCCTCGTAAGACTATGTTAACAGTTTTATCTTCTTTCAGTGTGAAAGAATGAGCCTGGATATTTGGGTTTTCTTTAAAATTGACCATCAGCTGCCGATGAGCCTCAGGTTCGTTAACGTATAGTTTGCAGATGTTATTACTGCCCTGCCTAATCTCGAATTTAAAATTAGCTTCTAAGGACTTAGTTTTGAGGTCAGCTGCTAGCTGTTTTGAATTAATATCTCTAATAATAATTGGTGGGCAAAGCTTACCTTTCTTACGACTGCTGCCGTCACTGCTGCTTGCTATAGACTGGTGGATTCTCTCCGTGTTGATTATGTTTGCTGTGGAGGTGGTGGTGGTGGTGTTGATTTTTGTGGAGTTTTGTCTTCTTGGGGAGTTGGCAACCTCTTCATTCGTTGCTTCGTCTAAGGCGGGGGCGGCTCCATCGGTTTTCTTTTTTTTTTGTGTTCGGCCCAGCGGAGGCCAGTCGGTGGTTGCTTGCTCATTTGAGGCATGTTGCAGTTTGAGGACGTTGATGTCCCTTAGTATGCTGAATGGATTCTTATTTTGCTCGAGATTACTGGGCCTCGTGGGGCTCGGTGTTCTTGCGTGCTTTCTTCCATGTGTCACTTTGACCCATTCTGCTTGTACTTCATTTCTTAGCACGTCGATTGCATCGGGATTTTTTTCGGAATGTGTAGCATAAAAAGAAGAATCCATTGGTGTTGTCTCGAAGTCGTTGCTTTGTGACGCTGTGGTGGCTGCCATTTTGTTTCTCATGAAAAGCAGCGTGCGCGCCGCTTTCAATTCTTTATTTCCCAATTATTGGGTGGAAATCCCTCCATGAGGCGCTGTTTTTTGGTTTTTTGTATTCTTTGCACCTCCCATTCGGGGTGACTATAATTCTTTAATAGGCTTTACTTAACTTTTCTTAATAAAGACACAAAAACTTTGGCTATGTGCACAGATCGAAAAAAGAACGTCTGAACAGAAAGATGGATGAACAGGAAGTGAGGATGAAAAGAAATGCAAAGCTTATTTGATTGCAAGATAAGAATGAGTAGTGAATTTTATTTATGTTTCATTCTCCTACTCTGTCAATCATTTGGGAAAATTCTCAGAAATTTTAAAAACATGAATTGTCAACTCATGCAAGGACGTAGTAATGGGTTAGTTGTTAGTTGAGTTGGCCGACAAAGTGTGTGTAAGAGAATACCATGAAGTGAATGAATTATATAATACACTGCACTAGACGGTGCAGTTAAATATAAATATTAAATAAAATATTTGATTCCAATTAAACAGTTGTTATAAAATCAGAAATGTCATTATTCGTGTTACTGTATAACTGTGAAATATTAACGTCAAAGAAAACACATTATTGAGAGTAAAAGTTTTTTCTTTAATTTTGTTTTCAATTGTAATTAAAAAAAAAATAATTTATGTTTCCAAGAATATAAAAAATAAATAGTTTGCTATAAAATCACAAGCAAGCACCCAAGTAGGATCATCAGAGTAAGAGCCTTTTATAAAATAATTGTGTAATAAATTCAAAGTAATTTTTTTACATTTTGAATATAAGAGTACATAAAATCTATTTTTTGTTTTCTTTTGTTCTATATGAAAAGCACCTGCCTTGAATTCAATAAGATTTCCTTAAAATGTATGAATAATTTAAAAATAACAGTGAAATCCCCAAACAAAAATTAAATACGGCAACACTGAAATAAAAAGAAATGTCAAAATCAACTGTTTTTGTATGTGTTTTATGTGAAAAAGTGAACTTTGAAAATTAATTTAAAATAGAAATAAATGTTTCCTCGCTCAAAAATTGTGATCATTATTATGTTTCTGCACATATCTATACATTTTCACGCTTGTGAAAATTCATGCTGCGATAAAGGAAAATTGAGCCTAAATAAATGTATCGAGCTTTAAAGCTTTTTTTCTATTAAGAATATTCAGCCCTATTGTGAGTTTCACGCGAACAAGATTCCACGCGAAAAAAATCCCTTTTTTCAATTCGCCTATTGTGAGTTTCGGGCGAAAAAAAATTCATGTTCGAAAGATTTCCCTTATTCTGAGTACTCAATTCGGGCGGAATGAAATGTCATTTGGCGCTAAAATATCCACTTATTTTTCAGAGGCGAATAGGAAAGAAACAAATAATGATGTAAGTTATTAAATTCAATTAGTGTTAAAAAAAAGAAAATAATGCAATAACTTTTATATTTATGTTAGGAGCAAATCAATCAATTCAAAACAAAGTGATATGCTGCTACATAAAATGCAGGAAAACCCAGAAATAGCACGCGGCTTTGTAAAAGAAAGCAAGGACAAAATCAATGCATTTTAGAAGGGGATCACTTTGGAACTTAACAGCGCAGGGCCTCCAATCAAAACTGAGAAAATTCTCTCCTGGCGAAGAGGCTATTTTCCAACTCGTATTTTTTTATTTTATTTTTTTATTTCTTTTATTAAGTTAATTATAATTACTCAATCTGTGAATAAGATTAAGATCAAAAAGTCTGTTAATTTTAAGTTCAACATAAGACTGTGAAATACAAATAAGACTAAATATAATTTTCTAAAAAACATTGAAGAAATGTCAAAATCAACTGTTTTTGTATGTTTTGTATGTTTTTCTATTAAGAATATTAGTTTATTTGTCACGCAAAATAAAGTAGGGAATACACTACAAATCAGTGCTTGGAGAAATATACATAAATTTGAAACTTGGCATCACTTATTGTATTTTGATATTCCAAAAACAAAACAAAAACACCTTCCATTGCTCTTTCTCTCATACTTCATTATTTCCAGTTCCAGTTTGAGTTTCTAAAAAACAAAACGAAATTCTCTTAAACACGTTGACAAATGAATTTCTATTATTTACATTTTAATAAATATTAAATTCCTAGTGCTAGTGTGGTGCGTCCCTTAATTATTTGTTATCCATAAGTATAAATTCTTAAAGTGAAAAAATAGTAATTAAATGTGACAAATAAAAACTTTGCCTTCTTTTTCGTAATTCGTTTGTAACATAACAACAAAAATGTTTGTTTGTTGTCCCTTAAACTTTGCTGTTTTGTAAATTGCAAAGAAAAATATTTGTGTTCTTGTGTTTTTCCCAGTCAATCTACAAATTCTATGGAACATAAAGAGACGAAGTGCAATTCAATTCTTAAAAATATTATCCAATTCAAACTTTCCGAGGAATCATTCGCTTCGTTTGTCTGTTTTGTATATTTTATTATTAAGCAAAACAAAACTAGCTTTGCGTCAAAAATTTCTTTGTAAAAATGTATAATAGAAGAAGCAGGTACATTTCGGATCTTGACCTCGAGTTGGCAAATTTTTATTACAGTCAAAACAGTAATATCAAAAAGTAACAGACCCAAAGCTTGCGAATTGTGAGTTGTTAACGGGAATATAATGTTTGGCCAATTAATTACAAGTCATGGTGTCGTTCCTGTAAAATTAAACAGCGTTATGGACTAAGCTGTAGTGCCTTCTCTTGGCATGATAAGTACTTTCTCAAGTTAGCCGTCCGGATTCAACTTAAAAATTGTAGGTCCCCTCCATCGCTGACAACATTACTCGCACACAGAAATAATTGAGAGTTGTAAGTCAACGGATTGTTGCGCCAACTAATTTATTTATTATTGGCTTAAGCTGACGATTAGGTCTTATAATAACAAAAAATAAAAGTAACCTTAAAACTAGTAAATCAAAAGCTACGTCTTAAGTAAATAAAACAGTTAAAATTGATACAAGTGTAAAGTTTGTATATTTAACCTCTTAATAATTAATTTGCTGTAACAGAGAAAAGATGCCTGGCCAATTTGGCCATAAAGTTTATATTGTCCCTATTGTAATTGTAAAGTAATCTGGTTATGCTGGTTAAAGCTTAACATAAATTGTTTGTTAATAAAAATAGTTGGTATGCTATAATTAAAGTTAAAAACTATTTAAATTTTTTTAACCATATCTTCAGATATATAACTGTTATAGGTTTTACGGACAACAGGATATTAAATTATTTTTTTTATTCATAAAATCCATTTACTAGTTAATTTCCAATTAATGGATTCATTTGTACTCAAAAACAAATTGACTACAACTTTCAGACAAAAAGCTTCATAGACGTGGCCTAGAAAAGTTTCTTGATTTTATCTCATTCATATTATATTGTTCATAGATACCTTTTTCTAATTTAATAACTATAATCCTGAACAAAAACAAATTTGTCCATTTACCATTTGTGATCACTGTAAATTGTTACCATTAACAACCATAGCCTCTTTGTCGTCAGACTATAGTTCCTCTGTCTCTGTTGTGTGGATTTTCTTGTTATATAGCGTGTAATGCCTTTGATTTTTTGAACTCTTTCTCTGCTGTTGTGTTTTACTTATTATCAATAATTACTATACTACTTGCTTAGCTACTAGCTGTTCTAGTAGTAGCTTATTGTATTAATTATTTCTTTATTTGCAAACAACAACAAACCAAGAAAATTTCTTAAAAAGAACATCCGTCTACTGTCTAGTATGATGTGTGTACTCGTACAATGGTATTTACCCCTACACTTGCTCTAAACGCATCTAGCATGAGGATAAAGTAAGCGACAGTAATAATTTCAGTACGACTCGGTTTGTTGAATTGGATAGAACAAGTTTTTGCAAACAACAGCGCGGTTAATAATATAAATTAATATTGTAATTTAAAATAGAAAAACCTTAAATTTCAGTTTCAAATTGGCTTTTTATGTGCAAATGCAAAAGAAAAAGAAAATTTTGAAAGGAAACATTTAACAAAAATTACCTACCTAAATACAAAATAAATCACTTATGAAAATAAATTAAAAAAACAAAACAAAATACACATCACCATGTCTGCAAGTAACAAAGAGAGTCCCAGCAGGGAATCTACTTCGTCAAGTGCAAGAATAAGCCTGATAGCTGAAGATTCATTGACCCGTGACTTTTCCATGGGTAGTTTAACATCAACTGTCAGTCAGGATGAGTATTTCCGGTGTCGTGATCATGCTGAGAGTGTCCTCAAAAGAATGCAAAACTATTTAGAAAACGAACAGCTGTGTGATGTGATCCTGATAGCTGGAATCGATGGAAAAAGGTAAGATCCTTTGTTTATTTGCATTGTGTTGTGTATTGTTGGGAAAGGCTCTTGTTATTGTGTTTTTATTATTATTTTATTTTTCTTGCGTTGCGAAATGCGAACAAAGAAATATCTGTGTTCTTCTGCCGAAGAAAAAGAAAAGAGAAATGTCTACTCAGAAATTTATTATATTTTTTCTCTCTGATATAAGATTTCAAATCGCATCTGGTTATACTTCAATTCAACAGATCAACTTGGAAGAAGTCTTAATGCCAGACGAATAGACTTTTATTTTGTTCTCCCTATTTTGATTCTTTAAGAGGTTAGCCGCTAGCATTAGGTATACTACTACAACAGGAAGTATAAATGCACATATTGCCATTCACTTTATAACGGTGCAATGGTTGGGGACACAATATAAAAAGAAAAATAATAATAATTTTAATCTAACTGGGAAAAACAGTATGAGACTGAAACTGAATTGACATGAAAAGCAGCAGGCAATAAAAAGTAATTATTTGCATTTGGGTGATAAATTTGTTAGATGTGTGGGAAAGTAGGGTATGTTACATGTATGAATGGTACAGTTTTAATAGTATTTTAGAGCTCATATTTTATTAGATGACAAAGCTTAAATTTCAAATAAATAAATTAGAAATACATTCTTATTAAAATAGTAGGTAAGTCGAAGTTGATATTTGTATTGTATTCGCTACTGATTTTGTATATACAATTTATTTCGGTTTTACGTTATTAAAAAAATATCAAATTGGAAGGAACTATTTCAAGATCGCTTTATAGTCAATATTATTATTCTTAAGCCTTTTTGAGATACAGGCATTTTTTAGGAATATACATATTTGTTATTTTTTTTTAATACAAAATGATTCGAATGAGCTTGTACCGATTTGCTCTTTGCTGATATCATTTTAAGACCATATTTTCAAACTTCTTAATACCTAAATTTTATCAAAAATACATTTTCCATTAATTGAACTGGCTTTTTAGATTATAATTTATTAGATTTATTATAAAAATAAATAGATTACTGCTGACGTAAAAAAATTCTTTTATAAACATCATTTTTATAAAACTGGTCAAAAATGTAATTTAGGTGGCAATCAAATTAAGATACAACCTTTATTTTACCAAAAAAAAACTGTACATTAGTTTTTTAAAGTCATTTGAGTTCATGAAGTAGTTCTTTTTAAAATAAAATTCGTGATGATTTTTTTAATCTACAATCCCTTACTTCAATATTCGGTTTAAAAATGCTCAGTATCTTACTTATTTTTCAAAAAATCTTCATTAGTTGCAAAAAAAAAAACGCTGAAGCATTTATGCGAAAACGGTTTTTAATAGAAAAACGGAATAAAAGCAATTTTTAATCTCAAAACAAAATCGTAGTCTTAGGTTATAACATCAAGTCTTTGGAGTACATTGACAAAATACAAAAATAATGTTGAAAACGGGTATTTCTGAGTTTGAGCACATATAGTTAAAATCGAAGTTTGGATTCGAAATCAGCAATAAAAATAAACTATAAAACAAGATACTAAAATGATTTAAACTGTGTCTAGATAAAGATTTGTACTTTGCAAAATCATCAAACAATTTGTAGCACGGGATATGCTTTAACATAGCCATAAAAAAAACGGGTTTTGGTTGTGTTTAGGATTTTTGAAATGGTTGGTATATTTTAGAAATCTGATGGGATAGAATAATTTAAAGGCGCAATTCGAATTTAGCCCATCTTAATTATTTGAAAAAGTATTTGTTTGTAGCAAAAAAAAAAGTTATCTAGTGTAGACTATAATTATTGAATTTAAAAAAAACACTATCCTGTATTTTTGTTTACAAACATATTTGTTACCTTAAATTCAAGCACAATTTAAGCCAAATTACCTTCATTCCCAGTTTGTTATTATTTTTATAAACATATATGTATGCATAGGTACCTCTTGACAATTGACACGGCTTTTTATTCGATATTAAGTTCATTGTTTCAAACAAGGTTCGCACTTACCCAACCCACACATTAAATAAATTTGAATCAGAGTTGCAATAAAATCACTAATCACTTTAATATTCAATTTTACTATATCCAGTATTATGACTCAGTATATGTATGTATGTAAAACCAACAAATAGAATGTTGTGATAGAGGCAAGAGCTTTACAAAAAGTGGGTTGATCATTTACACCTTTGATTTCTTGAGCACATACATTTATACATTATGTTGCTTTGAACACCGGTTAATTAATATATTTCAAGATCGATTTCGGTTTGAGTTCAGTTAGGCGTACAGTGAATTATGATTGCAGAATAATATTAAAAATAAACCATGCAGCCAATGCAGCTACACCTACAATTTTGTTCTATCAAAACTACATATTCAAGATTGTTATGATCGAAGTTGATATTTTTGTTTTTAATTTGCATTTAATGCTTCGAGCTAAAATAATAAGACTACGTATATATTGTATATGTATGCAATGCATTACTGATAAGGTCTGCTCGATTACAACATTGTACATGAGAAGCTTTACAAATGTGTAAATTGTATAGAAAATGCAAATGATAACAATAATGTTCAGAAGACAAAACTTATAAATATTATTCAAATATTTTATTAAATTAATTCAAATTTTCTCTGAGCGAATGTATTAAGATATTCAAATAAATTGAAATTATATTTTTGTGCAATGTTGTACCTATAAAGTTTTGAACATCGTTACACAAAAATAAACGCTATGCAAGTGATTAGACAAAGGCAGGGAAGGATCAGTCATAATTATCCAAACCAAATGACCAAAGTTTGTTTGTTCGTTTTTTATTTTTTAAACAAAAACTATTGACTTAATAACGGTTCATAGTCTCCACCACCAGAACCATTGAAAAAAAGTTACTATATTTCCCTTATATTAAAATACACCCACTGCACAGCCTTGAGTTTGGAAAACTGACGTCATAAAACCCAGTCTCTTGGAAGAAGTCAGTTGCGGAACGTTGGATCCCTTTACATTATTATTTTTTGTTTTGTTTTTGTTTACTCTTAACAACAACAAAACTATATACCTCAATACCTATGTATGATTATTGAAGTTACTTGAGATACAAAAATGACGAAAACAAGGAAGCAGGAATTAGAGACACAAAAGTATTTATTTCATGTGTTTTACAGATTACTTTAGTAGACATAGTATAGAATCTAGAATGCAGACTCAGACTAGTCTAAAACTGGAACATTATCTGTTCTCATGCGAATCGTGTTTCGTGTTTCCAATTATTATGTACTTGGTGAATGCCACAATGTCAATAATATTTAGTAGCATGGTATTATTTGTGGTTTTTCTTTGTTAGTTATAGAAAGTTCTATACTTCAAACAATAATAAACAAAAATAACATGCAAATGTAAAGACAAATTGTTTGTGCCAAAAGGCATATACTAATTTTATTATAGAAAAGCTACATATGATTGGAGACTATAATTGCATTAATAAAACATTTGCGGCGTATTTATTAATGGAATAATATTTTTTTGTTCTGTACTGAGACATCTTCACAGATGTGTGTTTAGAACAAAAATAAATAAAAACAAGTACGTTCGGGGGTTATTGTTCGCTCGTCAAAATGAGTTTAAAAATAATATATGCACGTAATTTTCTTTCCTTTTGTATGATAAATGCGTTGCCGCACTAAAAAAGGAAAATTTGAAATTGATTGAATAATGAAAAAGTCTAAAAAAACCCATATTTCTTTTGGATTGAATTGAGCAATGGAAATAACGGGTGTTTTTTTTAGACGTATGGTTTTCAATCAGGCAATACATTTTTTTTAGTTTGGCTTTTTGACAGCTGTGACTAAATTATGAATAGACACTCCTGAACAACGTTCGCATCGTTCAAATTTATTACCAAAATAATGGTTGGGTGCCATGCAGCCAATGAAATAATCAATTTATTAAAGGAAACTTTAGTGAGCGCATCGAGTGCCTGTGGCGTATCCTCCAGATAAGCCCGGGACGATTGACGCCTTATAAGAGAATTTTTGGCTTGTTATTGCTGAAACGACCTTAATTGCTGCAAAAAATGGTCCGAAATTGGACCTCTCGGTTGGAATTTTTTCGAGAAATATTCCGAAATGATTTTTAAAACATTATTATAATTTTATGTTGATAACCACCTGTCTAAAAAACACCCTTTATATGTTTATTTTTATTTACATAAAATTTGTTTGAGAATTTTTCAATGTAACTTAAAATCGATTACATTTGATGACAAAACCAAAATTAATTCACAGAGTACCTGCACATCGTCTAGTATTATCGGCATCGAGTGCATATTTCTCAGCAATGTTCACTGGTTCTTTACGCGAGACAAAAGAAGAAGAAGTAACACTGGGCGAAGTACACGGAGATGCACTGCAAATACTTGTACAATATTGCTACACAGGTTAAAAATTCTAACAAATAATTAGCCAATTTATTTCTTATGGTCGTATTTAATTTAGGTTTTATTGAACTTCGTGAGGATACTGTGGAAACACTTCTCGCAACAGCATGCCTGCTTCAATTAAATGCCGTTGTAACGGCATGTTGTAATTTCCTAGCTCGACAACTACACCCATCAAATTGTTTGGGTTTTGCATTCTTTGCTGAACAACAAAGTTGTACAACACTTTTGAAACTAGCCAAAGCATATACCTGCCAGCATTTTATGCAAGTAAGTAAAATGCTGATTTATCTCAGTCAAACATTTACAAAAATATAATATTATTATTTTTCTTTAAAGGTTTGTAAAAATCAAGAATTCTTTCAATTGAATGCAGAGCAATTGGGAAAACTCCTATCAAACGATGATCTTAATGTTCCATCTGAACAAGATGTGTTCCACAGCTTAATGTCTTGGGTGCAACAAGACACTGCGTCCCGTGAAAAATTCATTCCAGAATTATTAGCTCTTATACGCTTACCACTTTTACAGCCATCGGTAAATTTTCCTAATAGTAACTAATATAATATGTTTTAAAAAATATTGATTTCTTAAAGTTTATTGCCGACCATGTTGAATCAGTGTGTGGTTCCAGTGAGTGTCAACAGCTTGTAATGGAAGCCCTCAAATGGCACTTATTACCAGAACGTCGTTCCCTAATCGCCACCGAAAGAACTAAGCCAAGAAAATCTACCGTTGGTAGATTGCTTGCTGTTGGCGGAATGGATGCCCATAAAGTATGTTAAACTTCAAATTTAATGATTGTTTCTATATTAAACATGTTTGTTTTTTTTAAGGGCGCTATAAGCATTGAAAGTTATTGTCCTCGCCTAGATAAATGGACTGTTTGGAAAAATATGTCAGCAAGGAGATTACAATTCGGTGTAGCTGTGATGGATGACAAACTGATTATTGTCGGAGGTCGTGATGGATTAAAGACATTAAATACTGTAAATTAAATAAGTAAAATAATCAGTTATTGGGTGTAAGTTTGTGTATTTTTGAAATGCAGGTTGAATGCTTAGACTTAAACACAATGGCATGGACTCCACTTACTCCAATGGGTACACATCGTCATGGGTTAGGAGTTGCTGTCCTCGAAGGACCTATGTATGCAGTTGGTGGCCATGATGGTTGGAGTTACTTAAATACCGTTGAACGGTATGATTTCCTAAACCATTGGGTAATGTTTGTTGCTTATATAAGTTTAAATTTTTAGTTGGGATCCATTTGCCCGAACTTGGAATTATGTCGCTCCTATGTCGGCTATGCGTTCAACAGCTGGGGTTGCGGTATTGGGAGGAAGACTGTATGTTGTTGGTGGTCGTGATGGATCTGTTTGTCATCGCTCAGTTGAATGTTATGACCCTCACACAAACAAATGGACCCTAAGAGCACCAATGAACAAACGACGAGGAGGAGTTGGTGTGAGTATATTTTAAGTCTTGAAACTACAAAATTTGAATACATATTGTTAGGTCTTTAAAGGTTTTATTATTTTTAAAATACAAATAATTTTGTTTAAATTATTGTAGGTCGCAGTTGCTAGCGGACATTTATACGCATTAGGAGGACACGATTGTCCGGCTAGTAATCCTTCAGTTTGCAGAACAGACACAGTTGAACGATACGACCCTGGAACAGATTCTTGGACCTTGGTAAGTTTTCTCCTCTTTGAACTCTGAACTAAAACTAAAAGATTATTACAACAAACAAAAATAGATCTGCTCACTAAGCGTGGGAAGAGATGCAATTGGATGTGCTTTCTTAGGTGATCGCCTTATAGCCGTCGGTGGTTATGATGGTAATCATTACTTAAAAACTGCCGAAGAATATGACCCTGAAACGAACGAATGGACACAAGTGGCACCGTTAACATACAATAGGGCTGGAGCCTGTGTGATAACAATTCCAAATATAATCCCATCAACACCACCACTAGCCGCTAGCTCAACGGTTTAGTTTAAATTTTATTTAATTAATTTTTATATTTTTGACTGCGATCTTTATATACGTATTATTACTTTTTTTTAACTTGTTTTATAAGACATTCCTTTCAGTATTTGTTTTTAATTGCAAAGCAAACTGCATGTGACTGCGCTATTGAAAATTGAGCTTCATATAATTTATTGAGTGACCTAAATAACATTCCGTTTACAGATATATAGCTACTGTTAAATTTTGTTTCTTTTTTAACAGCAATGCAAAAATCAGCTTTCCTTTTTGTAGAAAACGAAAGCACCAATTTTAATTTTGCAAACTCACGTTAAAATGTGCACGTTTGTTAATTTTTAAATTAGCAAAACTCAAGCTTCTATAAAACTTATTTTTTTCTTTTGCTTTCGAATTTGAAATTTAAACATTTATTATTTTTTGTTTAAGATATGATATTGCAATGTCGTGTGACAGATTAACATTAGATTTGTTTTTCGTTTTTTTAAGTTCCCATCAATTTTCATTCATTTTATTATAATTATTTATTTTAAAATCACCCCGTTCTATTTTAATTTATATTTATATTTTATTTTTGTTTCTTCTTTTTTCTTTCTTTAATTTTTTATGGATTTTAGAAAAAATGGAAACCAGTTAGATTAAATCCGTACTGTTACAGACGCACTGTAGAATTTGTCGATTACTACAATCTTTGAAAAGAACAAAATTTTAACACAATTAGCACCAAATTTATTTATGTTATTTTGTGTGTTTACGTTTCTCTAAATGTAGACAGCATGAAAATCCCATAATATCGACGTATGATTCTGTGAAATGGGTAACTACTTATAGAGTACAGCAAATGTAGCAACATAGATTCCCTTGAAAAAAACAAAAACAAATTGAATATATTTTTATTACTATAGGGATGACGTGAAGGATTACAAAGAAACTGATCATATATTTTTAATTCGACCTGATAAAACAAATCTCAATGATTAAATTAAAAACTGAGGGTCAGTTTGTGATTTATTTATTCCAAATTTTTTATTTTTTTTATATTTGACATTGATATACAAATTTAAAGAAAACAATTGATATTGTGATTTTATTTTTAATTCTATACTAGTATAAGTTTCATCATTGTAAATCATAAAAAATAATTGTAAAACGTGATAAAATTAAAGGATAACAATTATGAATATCGCAAATATTATTATAAGAGAACATAATGCATATACATATTTTCATATGATTCAAAATAAAATTATAAATAAGTAAAATTTCATGACATAACAATTATATCATTTATATATGTATTATTTTTTTATATCTACGATTTTTTATTTGTGACTTGAATTATACATAATTGCATGCATTCTTCTATTTTTACATTATAATATTTTATGCAATTAAAAAATCATTTAGTAATTAGTAAATATAAATAAATGATAAATGAATATAAATTCTTCTAAGTTTGTAACAGAGTTTACAGGAAGACTAAAAGGAACAACAGTCTAATTTTATACAGTACATAAATGTGAATGCAACTAAACATAACAAATCCTATCATCAAGTTCAAAAAAGAAGTAAAGAAGACTTAAAAAACACATCTTTAAAATGACGGTTTTAAAAAAAAATTGCACCTTACATTTTTGCACATCAACTGCAACAATAAAGAGAACAAAAACAATAAGTCTCAGTTGATCTGATTTTTGTTTGAAACGTTTATATACAAATTGCAGTTCATCGAAAAAAAAGATTACCGCTAGAGTATTCCAATAAAAATGGCCTTTTTTAAGTATAAATATTTATTGAGAAACATAAAACAATTTTAACATATTACAAGACTCATATACATACATTTTAAATAATTTTTAAACTTAATAATTACAACGCATTCTTTGAATTGGCATTCGGCCATGAATACGAAATCTTTTAGGATCAGAACTTATGAAGTCGATATCTGTGTTATTGCCTTTGGAAAAATTAAAATCGTTGGTGTAAGTACGCTTTCGTTTAACTGCTTTTGTAGAGTCATCCTCATCAATTGCTTTTTGTCTCACCAAAGAACCTTGAATTATATGATTATGTAATATAGATGTTTTTCAAATAAAAACCAATTAACTTAAAATACCTGCAAAGGATGCACATCTCCTAATGATGGATGTTGAATTATCGTAAAATTCTGTATCATCTTTTGATTTAGTATTCTCATGGACTGTGTCTACATTCTTTGAAGGCATACGAATATAAGAAGCTACTAAATCCCACAATCTACTTCGGCTAGGTTCAGGTTTTTTTTCTTCGACGAAAACTTCATCATCGAACCCAATATCTGTGTAATCCGAAGATGATTCGATTTTATCATTTTCTTGTGCTTCCATACTGTAGAATTTCCTTGATTGGTTACCAAAGCGGGAATTATTGTTTTCGTATTGAAACTGTTTCTTTATTTTCGAAGTCCGAATTGGAGTCGATGAGGGTGTGAAAAACATTTCATCAGGTGATTGTTTTTCAGACTTAATTTTTTTCTCGGCTACCAAAGGAGTTTCGAATTTTATTATTTTTTTATTTGCCAAAACTCCCGATGTTGGGATTCGCGGTGTAATAGGTGGTAGTATATTGTCGCTATAGATAACTTCATTCTGTTTTATATTGACTTGACTAAGTTCTGTTGATGTCGAGGTAATTATCTCAACACTTCGACAAGTTTGATAAACAGAATTTCCTGATTGATTGTTATTTTTTTTAGAATCTTCTTTTAAAGAATCAGCGGAGCTTGAAGAGGTTATTACTATCGATTCAGTTCTTTCGGTCTTTTTTGTCGAGGATAGGAGTATTTGCATTGCAGGAGGCACTTTACTGACTGTATGAAGAAATTCTATATGACTCTGGCGATCTATTATTTCGCTTTGTGTACGACGAACGGCTGGCGAAAGACGTAAATCCAATGGAATGTTCTCTTCAGATTTCTCTAAAATCTCTAAGAATTCAATAGATTAAATTTTCATTCAATTCAATTGATTATACAACATGAAAAAATCCATTGTGTTACTTACCCCCACTGCTATCGATAGATTCGAATATTTTCTTTCGGTTGAAACCAAAACCACGATTTTCACCGGTTATTCCATGTTCAGCAATTGCCTTTTGGATGCTTTTCGACATAACATGACGTAATGGAGTAACAACTGCCGATATCTTACCACGTCCACGTTGTTTTTGGTATCGGCTTATTGGCTCAACAGGTCTGTATTATAGATATCAATGGGATATAATTATTTGAATTAAATAAATATAAAAATAATCACTCAATATATGAATTGTTTTTCAAAAGCTTACCTCATTGGCGGTGCCAACGGTGGGCTTGTTTCTGATTCACTAACTGAATTATGAATGCTGGACATATGAACTCCAGAAACATTGAATACCTGCTCCTTTGGCTTAGCTACAAGTTCTGCTTGCAACGGAGTCGAAGTTGACCTAACAAGTTTCCCCTTCGTCAAGGGCCCACCGAGGCCGATGCTTTTTCGCAACGAAGAATTGTTAATGGACGAAATGTTTTTAATAGACGATACGCTATCGCTTATAAATTCTTCAGTTATTTTACTTTTGGCTTTCCAACGTAAATTTATCATAGAAATGGGGGTCAAATGACTATCATTGATATCTGGAACCCGAAATGGAGAAGTTTGAGTTGACACACTTGAAGCAAAACTTTTAAGGGGCTGTTGTGTTGGCTCTTCTGAGATTTGAGATGCAGTGACTATTGCAGCTTCCAAATTACAGGAGACATTGCTTTGGATGCATTTGGAAAATTTTATTAAGTCTTCAATTTTAGTATAGAGCTGAAAATACATTCAAAAGTTGATAAAAACATAATCGAGTGTTTGGTTTTGAAAATGTGCATTTTCCTCACTCTTGAACATTTTCGACAATTTAGTGGTAAATGTGTCTCGGCGATATGGTTCAGTAATTCTATGTGCATTAGCTTATGAAGAACAAGAGGCTTTTTCTCACAAATTGGACAAAACAAATGTAGAACAGGTTTGACACACTGAACTACAATAGCATGATTCTTGAGTTCATGCTTCTCTCGACATTCAGAGCAACAAAAGACCTTTTCACATGTTTTACAAATAACCTATAGTTTTAAAAAATAAAATTAGAAAGATATTCAATTTAATAAATGGTAAGTTTGATGTTACTTCATCTGGAATAATCATTTTAACACTTATTATTATTTTAAATTCTTAAATATAAACATAAAACAAAAAAAAATTAAACAATTGCAGAAAAATTATTGTTATCTAAGTATATGGCGATTTTGGTACTAAAATTCTTGTTTCTATGTATTTAAATCGAAGTCAAGTCTTAAGTTTACCGTTTAATTGAGCAGTCTTGTTAAGTTTAATGGCAGATCAACACAACTAGCAAATTGACTTTGAATTCCTTCTTGTATAATAATTTTACAATCGGTTGTTTTTTGAACTTAATTGGACCCTATACACTTAACATTTTTAATCAAAGCACACATTAATAACATTTTGTATTTATCATAAAATACTGAAAATAAATGTTTCGATCTTAATTGCTAAAAAATAGATTATTTTTTAATTCTTAAGATTAAATGATTTATTCAAGAAACTGGATCCAAGAATTTAGTTTAATACAAGTTTAAATGGTTTTTGGATTTTGTTGGTACCTTTTTTTAATAATTATTCTAAATTTTTTCTCGTGTTTCAGGTGGTGCTAATGTATTGGGAACACAATTGAATTATCTAAATCATTTCGACCCTTTATCTCGTTTTGAGAAAAAAATTTAAAAGTTTTTTACTTTTGTAGAAGTTTTGAAAAATTGTTTATCAATTCATAGTAGGTACGTACGGAATATACTATTTGTAAAAAAAGAAAATCATAATTGAACAAATTGTTACCTATTATGCTTTTAAATATTTGAATATACACAGCTGTTCAAATAATAGGGAAATTAACCGACCAACTATTTTTTCAACATTTTAGAAAATTTTACTTGTAATTTTCGATTTGTATTTGAAATTTGGCATATTTCGTCAAATCAATTCTTTTTTCTTCGTTGTGGAATGTTCAAAATAATAGGGTTTGTTAAACTAAGTACTTAGTTTGTGATTTGGTCAAATTTAGTTAATTAGCTGTGCGACAGAATGGCCTCCTTTATTTTGTTTTATCGCCTATATACGACGCGGAATTTAATTAAAAAAATTGTCGTTGGAATTTACTAGCCGGAATGACGTTTCATCTTTGTATATTAAATTTATAGATCATCACGAGATTATACGGGGCCACTCTTAGTGACGACGGTGACATTAGCTGCGGCAAACGTGCAAAATAAGTGCTCCATGTTAATACTATGGATTTTATATACAAAGGTTCCATTGCTCTTTTAGTTCAAGCCATAAATGTTGTTTTTTGTTGGAAACCATGGTGGTTAAAGATTTTTTGTCAACAAATTCTCAATCGGGTTGATATCGGGAGACTGAGGTGGCCAGGGTACTACAGTGATTTGATGGTCGTGAAACCAAGCACTCATCAAAAAGTGTGGTTGGGATCATTATCTTGCTGAAAATGTCATCTAAGTGACATTTTGTCCTCACAATACGAAAGCATTGCCTCTTTCAAGATATCACAATATTCCTAATGAGATAATTATTTTTCTTTATTTTTGTGACTAAGTGTTAAAATAATTTTAAAATGTTGTCATTACTTGTGGAATTTTTTGTTCAAGATTTAAAAAAAACAGGTGCAAACAAAATAAATACAATTTTTTTTAAATGTGCTTTCACCCCAGTTCCAACAAATCTAAAATGCATAAAATGATTTTTCGTTCATCTAAACGCTACGCTACTGTACTTGTATTGACTCATTTTGCCGCCTTTTGAGAGGCGTGTGGCTTGTTCAAATTTGGAAGCTCTTAGCCGAGGGAGAGAAAAAACCAAAAAGTACAATTTCATTATAATTTCATTTCATTCCCTCACTATTCGACTCTGCATCGGCTCGACTTCGGCGGGCACTCGGCGTCTGGCATGGAATACTGGAAATGGAATTTGGTAACTGAAATTGGAAAATATAAAAAGTGTTACCGTTGTAGACTTTGCTAGTACTTTTTCTAGAAATTACTATTGATTTGATTGCACTGAAGTGATTTTGATGTATGTATTTTTATTCCAATCCTGTTCCATGCGCCACGAAAAAATAACAATTTTTGAAGAAAATCTGAATTTACCCATGGAAAACACCATTAGTCATCACCTAACGCTGCTAATTATTCCGAGAATATAATAATAATGTGTTTCCTGTAACTATATAGATGTCTAATTTATTACTAAATAAGTTATTGTTGTTGCATCAACACAACAACTTCACCCACAAGTTAAGTACAGGGATTCTTTTTTAGCCCAACTACACGAATATAGCGTGTTTTACCAGGCTTAACATTTTCCAGTCATTTCGACATTCGAAACCTATGTGACTCGCTATCTTCTTTCTAATACTCTTTAAATAATTATTCATACTGTGTTTAATCATCATAATTGTATTCATAACCCCCTTGGTGTGCATACATAATAAAAAAAACTGCAGTTTTATTCGTATCAAGTAGAAAACCTTTGAGAATCTAAATTTACAACAGGTGGTTCATTTTATTCATTTGACCAACAATCTTAGGACGAAGTATTGTAATGTCATGCCGATTTGGAATTTCTGAGTTCAAAACACACAAAATACACCGGAACTAAAAACAGTCACTTTCAATAAAAATTGTATTCATCAAAAAAGTACTAAATCTAATAGTATCATAATTCATTTTCTATTCACATTTCCTCTTAGTTCCAGTGAAAACTACTACGGCAGCACTTTTTCGGTTAAATATAAATACTTGCGTTTGCAAAAAATCTATCAGTTCATATTCTGAAGTATTCCTTAAACTAGTGAAAAGTTATTTCGTGAACGCGAAACGATTATTCCTCCATTTTTAATAAGAACTAATTTAATCAAAGCTAAATAAATAAAAAATATATTAAAGGTGAGACACTTTTTTACAAAATAATTTACTTTTATTAAATTAGTTTGAGATCTATTTGTTTGATAAGAAAACATTACTTTTGAGTATGGTCCTGAAAAAAAAGTTACAAAATGGTTTTCTTCATTACTCATCCCCTCGTTAAAATCTATATGTATGAATGATATTCAAATTTACAATCAGAAAATCTAACGGAAAAAGAAAATTATTTAATTAAAATAAAGTACAATAGTCTTTCAATTTAACATCGAATTTATTCTAAATGGAATTTTGACATGCACTTGGTCAAGAAGACATTCATTTCATATAATTTGAAAAGGAAAAATGAAGCCATGTGAATTTTCTCGAATGTTCTTTCCTTTCCGCTTTCACACAAAGGTGATTTTTTTTTTAGTAGAGGCAGATGGTTCATATGGAAACGTGAAGCGTCCCTTATCCCGCATCGGCACAATTGATTTCCTTTGTTAAAAAACCATGTGTTTTCATTCTTTCTTGGTTATGATTCCGATTTTGACTTTGTTTTAAGAATAATTTGTTTCAGAATAATTGAATTATTATTTTTCTTCCAAGAAAATAGAAATCCCTTTAATATTGCATAGCAACCACGTGATTCGCGCAAGTCAAAATCGCAATGCGTTTTCCAAAAGTATATTATATACTACTTGTAGTACCTACTCTATGTACAGCACATGTTAGGAACTTTTGTTCTGGAAAGATTCCAAACTTTTTCTTATTCGTCATCACACAAGAGGAATCTAGAATGATTTTAGCTGTGAAAGGGTTCAAGCATGTGTCGTGTATCATGCCTACCTAATCGATAAATTTGTAATGGATCAAGTTGGTTTTTTTTTTCATACACGTTTGTATGAAATTGCAGTCAAGCAACTCAGAAATGTGTCATAATGAAAATGATGTTTATTTTTCTTACTAATCAGAATGGTCGATGAGTGATAAATATGTACATACATAAATACTAATAAGTTTTTTCTTTCATATTTAATTTGACTTTATTCTGAAAGCTTGCAAAGTATATTTTTTATTTGACTAGAATTGCGTAAGACATTATTTGTATTTTAAATAGTTTGCGTATTTTGCCTGATTCGTCGTCTTCACGACATAATCATTTTTACTTGAATTTTTTTCAAGCCAATCAAAGTGCTTGGCAATGGTTTATTGATATTGTTATGGACTTTGACCGCGAAACAACTTATCTTTGCTTGAAATGTGGTTTTGCAGGCACATGTATACGTATATACCTATATATTGTGGTTCTCCGACGGTTTTTATTTTTTCTAACCATTTTAGAAGATAATGATTGTGTTTCACTTGTGAAGATTCAAACCTTCACACGTTATAAAGCACATGAAAAAACTCATGGTCAGGATTTACAACAAATAAGGAACTAAGTTCCAAAAAACGAAATACATAGGTAGATTTATTTGTAGGTGTTTCATTTACATACATTATTTTGCTATTGCTGGAAAAATAAAGAATTTAATTTTAATGAAAATTCCTTAACACCATGACTACCAAGAATACAAATTATCCAAACTCATAGTTAGAATGCAGACTATTGTCAGATCTTGCAATATTTTCTGATCTGTTACAACTTTGTGCAAGAATTAGGCAGGTTCAGGCAACATAAGGGACTTCATATGCAGTCAACTGCATTTTTTTGAAATTTTGAATAACTAGTTAGTTTTTCAAGTGTCGTAAACTTCAAACTCAGATCTTATGTATGTACTTCACTAATCAGTTGATCGTGTATTGCAATTTTCTAAAAAAAACACTCGTCAGACAAGCTAAAAGTCCATTTCGAATTATGTTTTAAGGAAATACAACTCATTCCTTTTCCTAGTTGACAAGGAACCCTATAACTAAACCCTATAAACTAAATTATGTTTTAAGGAAATACAACTCATTCCTTTTCCTAGTTGACAAGGAACCCTATAACTAAATCCCCAAATGAAATTGTGCAGAAAATAATTAAATATAAAAATACTAATAAAATTCAGCTTTTAGTTTGTTTTATCAAATAATGATCAGTTGTCATTTTGATATACATACATAAGTGGAATTGACTTTATAGTTAGGGAGATTTTTCTTCACTAACTTTCCAATTAAGTTGTCTTGACTGAAAGACAGTCTTTTGGGAGCTGGCCAATGAGATGCTTGTTCCTTATGTCGTCTGAACCTTTAATGAGCTCAGAAATATAAACAAAATACCTAATACAAATTTCTCACTGCTGTCAGAAATCTGAGAATAGAATTTGTATGGTTCGATTTCTCATCGCACAATTCAAAAAGGATAAAAAGAAATTCAAAACTCATTTGGTTAATAGGTGCGAATTATGTTTATATGTATTTCATTCTATTTCAATCTGTTTGAAAAAATTATCAGACATCTTAGAAATATAAACTGCAAAATTGGTAAACGTTGTTTAAGAATTCCAACAATAGCTGACAACTTCTTCATTTGTCATATACTTATCTTTCTTTCAAAATTCGTTAACCCTTCCATCATTGTAACGCCATGTCCATGTTCTTAAGTTTAAATGAAGACTAAATAAGTGAATATAAATTAATAATTATTTTTTTTTAAAATGTTTAGATGTCGAAAGCTCCAGCTGTTGGTATTGATTTGGGAACAACCTACTCCTGTGTGGGTGTATTCCAACACGGAAAAGTTGAAATTATTGCCAACGATCAGGGAAATCGTACGACACCATCATATGTCGCCTTCACAGACACCGAACGTCTTATCGGTGATGCCGCCAAAAATCAGGTCGCCATGAACCCAACAAACACCATTTTCGATGCTAAGCGTTTGATTGGTCGTAAATTCGAAGATGCACCCGTACAGTCTGACATGAAGCACTGGCCCTTCGAGGTTGTCAGTGTTGAAGGAAAGCCAAAAATCCAGGTTATCTACAAGGACGAGAAGAAGACCTTCTTCCCAGAAGAAATCTCATCCATGGTTTTAACCAAGATGAAGGAAACCGCTGAAGCTTACCTTGGCAAGACTGTTTCGAATGCTGTCATTACAGTACCAGCTTACTTTAACGATTCCCAGCGTCAAGCAACAAAGGATGCCGGAACCATTGCTGGTTTGAACGTTTTGCGTATCATCAACGAGCCCACAGCCGCTGCTATTGCTTACGGTTTGGACAAGAAGGCTGCTGGTGAACGTAATGTTCTCATCTTTGATTTGGGTGGTGGTACTTTTGATGTGTCCATCTTGTCCATCGATGATGGTATCTTCGAAGTCAAGTCGACCGCTGGTGACACTCACTTGGGAGGTGAAGATTTCGATAACCGTCTAGTTACCCACTTTGTACATGAGTTCAAGCGCAAGCACAAGAAGGACTTGACCACCAACAAGCGTGCCCTTCGTCGTCTGCGCACAGCTTGTGAACGTGCAAAGCGTACTCTCTCTTCATCGACCCAAGCCAGCATTGAAATCGATTCACTATTTGAAGGAACTGACTTCTACACCTCGATCACCCGTGCCCGTTTCGAAGAATTGAACGCTGATCTTTTCCGTTCCACCATGGACCCCGTCGAGAAGGCCATCCGTGATGCTAAGTTGGACAAATCATCCATCCACGATATCGTGTTGGTTGGTGGCTCCACCCGTATCCCAAAGGTGCAACGTTTGTTGCAAGACTTCTTCAACGGCAAGGAATTGAACAAGTCGATCAATCCCGATGAAGCTGTCGCTTATGGTGCCGCCGTCCAGGCTGCCATTTTGCATGGTGACAAGTCCCAGGAAGTACAGGATCTCTTGCTCCTCGATGTCACCCCCTTGTCTTTGGGTATTGAAACTGCCGGAGGTGTAATGAGCGTTTTGATCAAGCGTAACACCACCATCCCAACCAAGCAGACCCAGACCTTCACCACCTACTCCGACAACCAACCCGGTGTGTTGATCCAGGTCTACGAAGGTGAACGTGCTATGACCAAGGATAACAACTTGTTGGGTAAATTTGAACTCTCCGGAATTCCACCAGCACCACGTGGCGTTCCCCAAATCGAAGTCACCTTCGACATTGATGCCAACGGTATTTTGAACGTCACCGCTTTGGAAAGATCAACCAACAAGGAAAACAAGATTACCATCACCAACGACAAGGGCCGTCTTTCAAAGGAAGACATCGAACGCATGGTCAATGAGGCCGAGAAATACCGTACCGAGGATGAGAAGCAAAAGGAAACCATCTCCGCCAAGAATGCATTGGAATCCTACTGCTTCAACATGAAGGCCACTCTTGACGAAGACAACCTCAAGAGCAAGATCGCTGACACTGACAGAACCACCATTCTAGACAAGTGCAACGAAACCATCAAATGGTTGGATGCTAACCAATTGGCCGACAAGGAAGAATACGAACACCGCCAGAAAGAATTGGAAGCTGTTTGCAACCCAATCATCACCAAGCTCTACCAAGGAGCCGGTGGTCCACCCGGAGGCATGCCCGGATTCCCAGGTGGTGCTCCTGGCGCTGGTGCCGGACCTACCCCTGGCGCTGGAGCAGGTGCTGGCCCAACCATCGAAGAGGTCGATTAAACAAAACCCCTCGATCATTCTCAATAAAAACAACATGTTTTGTCATTCCAAGAAGGACACCAACTCTTCTCAATGTTTAATTTCTGAGTTGTGCCTTCACTTTTATAATATTTTGAAATCTAACCAAAAACATCTGGAACTGTTTTCAATTGAGCTGTGTTTCTCAATAGTTATTAATTTATTTAAAAAAATATAAACGCAGTCATAATAAGAATATTGAATTTATCTCATTTTATGTAATAAACTTCAAAATTTTTATTTGATCAAGAATTTCAAAGAACAACAACAAAATAAAGTAAAGCACGCTTGGAGTGAATGAACAAAATAATAAATTTAGTTTTGTTTCTCTTTTATTTAAATTTGGATTTTAGATGCTTCCGGATGGGATTATTATTTTTTATTTTGCTTAAATTGATTGACCCAACTCGAAACACTCAGTCTCGTAGGTATTTATTTATGGAGTTCTGATTAATTTTAGAATTTGAAGAGACGCAAGTTTCCAAGAAAATGTCTTGGTGGATAAACTTTGTGTAATGACGTCAATTTATACAAAGGTTTTTATTTAGAACCATAAGTTTTGTGTATAAAATATTTCATGCGTTACTTCAATGTGGGTGTTTCGTCTTTATGATGTGCAGACAAAGGCGTGAATCATTTCTTGATACCTCAAGATAGTCGTAAAAAAATTAAGAGGAAATAAACTACCAAAAAGCTTAACGCAAAATCTTTTTATTAAATGTATTAATACCAGCTACAGGTAATGCTGTGTACAGAAAGTGTAATTACCAATTAAGCGATGGAAAATGATGGGTATTTTTTGATATGGTTTAGGTAAGTCAAATTTTGATTAAAATGGAATATAGCCAAGTAGGTAGTATTGGTATAGGAAATTAATCAAGAATTATGCTTATCAAAATTAGTCACCACAGTTTGAACCACCATATCGTCATAATTTATCTAAAAAAGGTATAATATGAAAAAATAGTTGAGCCAATATTGTTAATAAAAACTACTTTTTAATGTTTTGTAGTTTCTTATACAAATTATGCCATTAAATCATTTAATTTTCTGCACAGTGGTGCTGTTGTTTTTGGCGCTTTTTTAACAATTGCCTTTCTAATATCTTATATTTTTGATAGCTTCATTTTGTTCTTGATTTCTTTAAAAATTGTCGTTTTTTTTAATACAATTTGTAAAATTATAAAATGCTAACTATCTATGTATAAAGATAAGGCTTTAAAATATTTCAGTTGTTATATAAAATCTTAGCCCATAGGAAGTGGTCCTCTCTTTGGATTCTTCGAACCATGGAGAACCTACATTATTTTTTTTAGTTAACTTTCCCATAAAGTTGCCTTAATTCAAAAGCAATTTTTGCAACTGACTAATCAAATACTAAAAACTTGTTTTACCTTCAAGTCCCTTTCGCCGTCTAAACCTAGCCAATGTGTTTAGTGGAACCTACAACCTTATCCTACTTTTTCTCGGTGGTTTTACTATAGTTTTACATATAACATATTTTATATGTTTCATATTTTATTTACTCTGAGAAGTGAAAGAAAAATGATTGTCAGTGTTTTTCGCAGTTTAGATTGTACAAACTTAAAATCTAAAAGATCTAATATCTAAATTCTAACTTGCACTTTTTACTTGAGATTGAGATATATAGGAACTATGTATATGGCAAGTATTGCATTCGTAAAAAATTCGAATTGGAGGTTTTAGCAAACATGGTATAGAAGTCGAAAAAAGTGGTTCCCCCGATTCCGTCCGTTTGTCTGTCCTCTCCCCTACAGACCAAACCATTGGGTCGATTGAGTACAAACTTGGAAGTTAAGGGTTTAAGCAGATTCGTGTTAGGCGTTTTTTTTTTGTTTAAAGACTAAAAATAACGTTCAAATTTTTTAGCTAAAAATCAAAATCTCTTACATTTTTTTTCTTAACTTGGCTTCTTTAAAAAAAAATATTTTAGTCTTGCTCAAGAAGGGTACCCCCCATAGAAACTTTCTCAAGAACTAATGAACCGATTTTAATAATTTTGTTCTATACAAGCTCTTATATAGTTTTAATAAACTTTTTGATGATCAGAAATTTAATTTTTTCTGTTTGGGTTTTGAAAAATGTAATACCTTAAAAACAAATCGTTATTTTTTAACAAAATTCTAATGTAAAACATATATTTACAAACACTACACAACTGCATACCAACAATATTTTTAAGAACAGACTGAAAAATTTTGTACCTATGTAGGTATATAAAAATTGAACTAACGATTTTCGAAAAAATGGTATTTAAATTTTTGAAGACAAATTTATTTTAAAAGTTAATTTACTAATTTTAAAATAAAGAACTATTTACAAACAGAGTCTTTGCATGCAGGAGCAAGTTCTTACGATCCATTCGTGCACTTTATTTAATTGAGCTTCTTTTTTAAATAAACAAAGTGAACTGAAAGGCTAGTAGACATTTTTAATTAAATAATTTTCCTAATAATATAATAAAAATTTAACAAATAGACAATCAAAATTGTGATCTAGCATCAGCACAATTCACAATCAAGTGACAGTCTTTTGATTTTCATCGTGCTGCTTTCTGACAGAAACAATACAAATCAGATTGAAGTTTGCCGATTTTTTTCGAACAAAATAACCCAAAACAAAACTTGCCTGCCGCTCTCCAAAAATTTAAAGTATGACTTTAACAAAAGTATACGATGCTGTAACTGCATTTAAATACTTAAATGGAATAGTAAATGTTTTCAAACCAGCGGGAAGAAAAGCTGGTCATGTCAGATTAGCAGTCTTACACAACTTATGCAGGGGTAAGTTTTTTCAGGTGCCCGCAACATAACTTGCAATTTGTTTATTTGGAACCTATCAATGTAGATCTCAATCAGTTGGAAGTACGAGAGCCTCGAAAGATGGAAATGCTCGAACCTGGAGGCGATCAAGGACCTATTGTACGTAAATTGGCCGATTTATCCGATCATATTCTAGCAGTTGGTCCTCGATATCAAATGCAAGATATCAAATGCGCCCCAGTATCTAAACTTGGATTTCATACTAGTGGGGTTTTATGTAAGTTAAAATATTACAGTTTGTGAGTAATGTAAATAATTTTTAAATACTAATTTAGTGCTCGGAATCAATCGTGGTCTCAAACAATCATCCAAAATTCACATGAATCGTCCAGTTCGAGTGTATCATGTAAAAGGTTGTCTTGGTACTGCAACTGAAACACATTTCTATGATTCCAGAATTACTGTTAAATCGAAATTCAATCATGTACACCCTGACAAGCTCAGTGGCATGGTTTCATCTCTTCAAGCATCCCACCAACGAAAGATGTATGAACTGTGTGGTGTTGATATTCAATCACAGGCCGCCTACGAAATGGCGTCAAAAGGCATCATTCGTCCAGCTTCAAACTCACAACCTGTTTTATATGGAATAAAATTGATCGACTTCAATCGGCCCGAATTTACTTTAGAAATAGCAGCAATAAACGAAAACGAAGACTATCTGGCGATGTTAGTTCATGAGATTGGCATAGAAATGCGAACAGTTGCTCATTGCAAGGCAATTCGGTGCATTAGGCATGGACATTTTACGTTTGAAGATTCTCTACTGCATAACAGCTGGAATTTGGCGTCGATATTTGAAAATATGCGAATATCAAAGAAAATTCTCGAGGATCATCCCCAAATGTTAGACCAACCAAACGTGGAACTACGAGCAGAGAGTTTAACCAATAAGGAGTAAGGTAAGACAAATAGAAGTAACTAGTAACAATTAAATAGGTATACATAAATAAACACAAATTAAATCAAATTTTGAAAAATTTAATTTCTTCAATGTTGAATTGAAAATTTATTGCAGTGCTTTCTTGAAATATGTAGATCCTCTTTTCCAAGAAAAAAAATACCAGAATAAAAAACAAACATTTATTTCTCAAGTTTCCATCTTAAACATTAAAATATAAACTTTGCCCTCTTCATGGCTTAAAAAAATTCCTTTATCCTAAAATATTAAGTTTCGATTTTTTAAAAAAGATAAATGCACATTTAAATTAGTCTATTCGTTCTGTGGCTTAGCTATTTCACCCGAATTTTAATTTTTAAAGTTCTTCAACGGATACGCATCTTTATGAGTTGCAATGTGTTCTTCGAGTTCCTTCATTTGTTCCCTTAAATTAAGTTTTGCAAAAAATTTTTTTTCTATTTGCTTTGAAATTCATTATTAAACTTACTTCAAATGATTTGGCATTTCATGATAGACATCTTCGAACATTTCTTTCCAGTTTGGTTTAAGTTTCTTTTCCGATTCAGAAATTTGCTTAAGAACCTTCTTTCGTACGTCATTGACAAATGTGTTCTCTTCAGATTCGTTAAAAATTCCTTTAGAGATCATGTAATTCTTAAGCCTAGAAATAGGATGACGCTCAGAATTCCAGATTTCAACTTCGTCCGCTGAACGATACGCACTGCTGTCGTCCGATGTTGAATGGTGGCTTATTCTTGAGACATTAGAAAATTCTTTGATGATTGGAACTAACATTTTATTTTCATTATTTGTCCCTTACCTGTAAGACATAGCTTCGATTAGAACGGGTTTATTGTTTTTAAGCACATATTCACGGGCAAGTTTTGTGGCATTGTAGACAGCGAAGATGTCGGTTCCATCGACACGAATTGTTGCAATTCCATAGGCTGGTCCACGTCCGGCAATACCATCGCCTTTATATTGCTCGCGTGAAGGCGTTGATATGGCAAATCCATTATTACGACTATAGAACAAGAGATTATTTGAAAATTCATTAGTTTACTAAAAATTAAAGTAATTTTT
This sequence comes from Eupeodes luniger, assembly GCA_951509635.1. Taxonomy (NCBI): domain Eukaryota; kingdom Metazoa; phylum Arthropoda; class Insecta; order Diptera; family Syrphidae; genus Eupeodes; species Eupeodes luniger. The sequence continues at coordinate 94,314,848 of OX608073.1, read as the reverse complement.
TACCAAAATAGAATTACTGGACAATCTAGAGTGGCAGCAAAATTAAACGCAGCATGGGCATCACCCTCGGAAGCAGCACCTTCGCCAAAATAGCAAGCAACACACGTATCAGTATTCTTGCGCTTTATGGCATAAGCGGCACCAACAGCTTGTGGCATTTGAGTTGCTTCAAACAGATATTATGTATGTTAATATGAGAGGAACATATTTTTTTAAGAAAGTCAAGTCTAGAACAAACCCAAAGGACTCGAAATAGTCACGAAGTTCAGCTCCTTGGACCCATAATGTACAGGCATTTGTTTACCCCTACCAGCGTCATCAACATTACCATAACATTGGTCAATAAATTGAGAAATTTTGAATCCCCGCCATACAAGTACTCCAGCCTCTCTGTATTGGCCATAGATTAAATCACGTTGTTCCAATGCTGCCGCACTACCGATATGAGATGCTTCTTCACCATAATTAGTCATATAGAAAGAAATACGACCTTGACGTTGAGATTCATAGAGAATTTTGTCCATAGTGTTTAACAGCACCATATCTCTGAACATTTTTTGTATAATTTCTTTACTAAGGTTAGGATCCTGTGAGGAATCTAGAATTGTACCATCCGAATCAATTACACGATAAATTGGAATCGGGGCAATTTCTGTGGGCATTGTTAATTTTGGAGTTTCTATGTAATGTGCTGATGCACCGGGAAATTGCGGTTCATGATTTGGTTTTATCGTGCTGAAGAACTACAAGGAGCTTATTAATATTCATGCAGGGAAAACAAGTACAAGTTTAAAAGCTTACCCGTCCAATTCGGTGATAAAATGCTTTGGCTAGCAAATTGTTGGTAAATCTCATGAGGGACATTATAATCAACGAATTGTATACTGGTACAATTAAAAAATATCTTTAAAAAACATAAGGGTTTGAAAGGAAGGCACAACACAAGTCTCCGTATCACCTACTCTTCTCTTTTATGCGTGAGCGTGGCAACAACAGGTAATAGTCAAATTAAACGATGAACTAAAGGAAAAAGTACGTAAACAGCTGTTCCTGATTTTGATAGTGGATTTTCATGTTATCAGTAGTCTTATTGTGAATTAAAGAAATTTTGTGATTATATCAAAGTTCACAGGGTGATACAAATTCTATGTTGATTTTACTATTTGTTTTCGATTTTTAAACACTACGTACTACTCTATACATAAATCTTTGGAGCACAAGTTGTACCTTGGTGACTTACGCTTTTAGAATACATGACAACAGCTCACGGTATTTTCTAGCTGCAATCGTCGGCAGCTTTGAACAACTCGTAAGTTGTTTTCCCTAGCCCATCAGCTAGTCTCCAATTAAAGGATTACGCGCTGACTGGCAGGTGCCTCCATGTGCCAACATAAAATTAAATTAATAAGAAATATAGTTTTCTTGTACTTTTGAAATACCTATATTTTAAATCCAAGTTTATCAGTTAATTTATAGATTTTATTTGGTTATACGTTACACCTCCCAACAAAATACTAATGCTTTTAAATCGAGGACTTGCTGTCTACTGTACTGTCGGTATTTTATTATGTTAATTTCATTCTGCTTTTAAGGAGAATGAATAATATTGGACACAAATTTCCTTATTGGAATCAAGAATTTGGGACTGGAGTTGATCATTGAATGTAAAACTGACAGGTGAGAATGCCAAGTAAATGAATGCTTTTGGAATTGGAATATGTAGTTTTAACAGGACGGTGCCATTTGCCACACAGATAACGAAACAATGACTTTTTTGTGCGAATTCAATGGTCGTGTTATCTCACTTGTGGCGATTGCAATTTGCCGACAAGAACATTTGATTTGACACTGTTGGACTTCTTTCTTTGTGGTTATTTGAAATAAAAGGTGAATGCCGGTAAGCCAGCAACAGTTCAAGAGCTAAGGAATGAAATATTTGGGCACATAAACGGCATAGAACCTCAATTATGCCTCAGCTGCATCGAAAACTTGTACCCATCGGCCGGAGGTGTGGCGCCGTGGTCACAGCGGCCATTTGGCTGATATATATTTTGTTCCATACACAATTTTGTACCATACAAATACTATCATAATAAAAGGAAATGACAATAATTTCCTAATAATTTTTGTTTTATTCAAAATCAACATCGACACTTACAGTTTAACTACCCTTTAAAAATGGTACCTTAATTAATGCGAATTTTGTATTCAAAATTCTGTTCATGGTTTCAAGAGAATATTATTATAAAAAAAAACTCAGACTACACAAAATGGAAGGTGGAAAGAAACTTCATTGATCGATGTTACCGCCAACACCGAGTAGTTTCAAGTTGCCCAATGTGCGCCAGACCTAAAATTTCATAAAAGCTCTCTCGCGTAAAATAATGATTTTAGTTTTTGATTCTCTTTAATGAATAGTATTTTTTATATTTGGTTAAAAAATAATACACCAAGTGAGTGGTAAGAAGTTTGTGAGTCATCGTGTATACACTTAGTTATTCAATGACATTTGAAGTTCAATCTGAATGCTGCCATTCTTACTTCGAATTATAATAGAAGAGCGAAATTTGTCTGAACAGCAAAATTTTTGCAATATAACAGTTTGCATTGCAAAAATCTTGACTTGTTGGTTTTGGTTTTGGTTGTGTGTTTTCCGTTTATTTAGTAATTTGTTTATGCACCTAGCGGCAAAAAAAATAATTTTAATTATTTAAATATTTACTTTAGTGAAAGTAAACAACAAATTGTACAATGATAATGTGCCGGAATTCCAATTAGATTCCTTCAATGTAAGACCAGTCAAGTTATCGAATTTCGAAGTTAATGTCGGCGGCAATTTAAAAGGATCCTTCTGCTGCAGGAAAAGTCATAATTCCTATTTCCTATCAGAAACTGGCATACTTCAATTCAATTCCAATTATAATCTGGGCTGGATAAGAATTTCATTTTTCATTGCAGCAGGGCAGCGAAAAAAATATCTTTTTAATTTAAAGTTTGTATAAACAGTATGAATAATTTGGTAAGGATAATAAATTGTTTATTTTGGATTTTATTTTATTTTTGTTCCAAATTTTGGTAATAAATAATTGTCAGGACCATGTAAAAAATTATTATCCTGAAAACTACAAAATGGACTTATCAGAAACAATGAAGGCTGCTCTTTCCAAAGGCCCACCCCTTGTTAGCCCAGCTACTAGTACTTCTGTGGTCACACCGGGTTCTGGAAACAATCATGCTGCCCTCTCGGCTGATGCTCAACACGGCACAATGCAAGGAGTTGGCTATGTCACTGAGAAGCTATACATGCTCTTACAACTTTATCTGCAGAACAAGGGATGGAATCCAAGTGTTGAATTGTTGCAGTGTTTTTCTGATCTGAAGGACAGTGCTATGCTTCCGAGTGCTGCCTATTTACAGTGAGTATTAATTAAGTGCCAATGGACAAAATTAAGTACGGTGCCTGATAAAAATGTTTTTTTTGCGAAGGTACTGACGTATTTAAGGAAATTTTTAAATTAAATCTTATTTAAAACTTTTGTAAGATTTCACTTAGGAATATGCATAACTCGAAATGCTTTTAAATATTGAAATACGAATGTAAAATCAGAATTGAATTATTCACTACGAATTTTGCTTTGGATTGAGCAATACATTCCAGTAACTTTGATATTTGAATAGAAGGAAAACTTGCGTTAAATCCGGTATTTTTGAATACTTGTTTATGATATTGTCTTGAATAATAATCAATAAAATTCCCTCCTCAAGTCCTGAGTGCAACATGTCAACAAATCAGAATAACTGCACAAATTTCGAATATTGGTACTTTTTACCCTGAAATAGAATTTATTTGAATACAATCATGTTCTTTCATTTTAAGGCAGATAAATCAACTTCAATTTCAACTCAAACTGTGTCCATAGATCGAACGGTTTTCACAATACCGTTGTTCAAAAACTAGCTAAAATATTTTTTTTACAAATAATCGAAGAATTTAATACAAAAGTAACGAAAATGGGCAATTTTTCTGGAATGAAAAGAAGACAAAAATGGTATGGGGTGGGAGTTTATATTCCCTCCTGTAAGGAAGGGTAGGTAGTTTTTCAGAAAAGTGAATCGACATAGGAAATCAAAGATCGAAAAACAACGACAACACCTTCATTATTGTGATATAAGTTTGTGAAAGTCAGAAACCTATTTTTCGAGTAACTTTTGTCCACAGTCTCAAATAAAAATTATTTTAAATTTTAATGTTTCTTAATTTTCGTATGTTTTTGAGTTTCATTAATGGATGTCGTTGTCAATTATTAATTAAACAACAAACAGCCAAATCTAAAAATATATTTTAGTTTTTGAGAAATTTCTTAGCATTTATGTACATACATCTACTATACTATTTTTTAGTGAAGTTGTCTTTTCTCTGGACAGAAAGAGTCGTTTGCTTAAATTCGGTAGATTCAATTTTTTTGTTGGTGTTAAGACGTTGGTCTTATAAATAATCCATTCTTTTGACATCGACGTATAAGCGCAAGCAAGCGTTCAAAATAGTCTTCCTTTTTCAATTCAATTTAATTTATATTTGTATTTTCGTTATTAAAATTGTGAATTTGTTAAGCATTTATTATGGTTGCATTTCGTGTTGTTGCGTTTCGCCTTGGGCGTTAGAGACGGGATTGGGCTAAAAATGAATAAAATATAGTTGGCTTGAAATCGTAAAGTGTGTTAATGGTGTTAAAAACTAGGTTATGAGGGTACAAATCGGAAACAACGATTTTCGCGGTTTTGTCAAACTTAAATTATTAATAAGGCCAACATCATTAACAAGTAACCAACAATTTAGAATAACTGGGTTTAACGCATGGTCTAATGTATATAGTTGCTGGACTATTGACCAACACGTTAATAAATTCAAAGAATATGATATAAAGTAAGCGTAAAAGTTCTTAAATAAGAAACTGGTCACAAAGACTTAAATGAAGCCAGGAATTTAATAACAAATCTAATTGAGTTTATCTAACTTATTGCCTAAAGTCTAAAATGCTATGGAAAGCCTTTTGAGCTAGACTCTTTAAATTAAAACAAATTGAGCTAAACCAAATTATTTAAAAAACAATATTTTGACTTAAGACATTGTTACTTAACGCCAAAAAATACATTAAAGGGGTGAATCTCTTAAATAATTTACAAGCACGTTGATTTCAATCTTACTAAATTCACACTGAACTGGTTTCTCAATTGCTAAAGACGATTAATCTAATGCTTAACTTAATGTTTAGAGTTTATGAATTTTGTAATTTGTTGAAATTTATTCGAAAATGTTAAATTGGTAAGCTACTTAATTTTATTTTATAGAATCTTAGCTAATCGATTGACTCTTGATGGTCAAGGACGCCTGATTTTGAGAGAGAATGGCAAAATAGTCCTTCCCTTCGAACACTTTGCTAATGCTGTAATGCTGAAACATATGTCCGGTCCTCATGGTTTGCATTTGAGTGTTGAAGCAACAATGCGGGCCGTTGTTGAATCGTACACCATTGGACGTGATAACTTTGGCATGGAAAAAGAGTTCATTGTAGAAGTAGTGCAGTCTTGCCCGTCGCCAGCATGTCGTTATTATAAGACCCACTTGCCAATACCACCAATTCCATTTATGGAACAACCTTTTGCAAGTGTGTCACCAGAATTCTTGCAACACATGCCGCCACCTCATTCTGTAGGTGGTGAAGTTGATTTGAGTAAGGGTCATAATAGCGCTCAAAAAGTTCCTCAATCTATTGCGCATATTTCGAAGCAAAATCTACAGACTCAAATAAACAGTCATCAGCATCATCAGCAGCAATTGCAACAACAGCAACAGCAGCATCAACAACAACAGCAACAACAACAACATCAGCAGCAGCAGCAACAACAGCAGCAGCAGCAACAACAACAACAACAACAACAGCAACAACAACAACAGCAGCAACAACAACAGCAGCAACAGCAACAACAACAGCAACAGCAGCAACAACAACAACAGATAACTGCTGCTATTATTCAACAACAGAATCGTGTAATGGCTCAACAGAGTCTGGAAAAATTTAGTAACCTATCGTCGATTGAAAAACAACGAGTGCTGCAGCAACTGGATAAAAAGCACTACGAACAGAACATACCCATTCCAGTTCCAGGAGGAAGTGTTGCCTTGCAGCAAGCTCAGGGTACGTTAATGTGTTAGAGAAATAGCTTTCGAAAATATTGAGAAATTTTTTTATTGAATTGTTAATAAAATGTTGTTTCTATTTCTTAAACAAAAAAAAAAACAACAGGAAACATCCCACATCATATTCCCAGCTCATCTCCACATCTACCACCACCACCATCCCCATCATCAATTTCTTCACACACAGATCAGAATCAAAAAAATATTGATGTTTTACGGTAAGTTTTTTGTTTGTTTATTATATTTTTTGTTTGTTTTCCAATTAGATTCTTTGATTCTATTTCTAGTTCTAATCTAGAGTCCTTAGAGTCGAATAAGGATTTATTAGCATTGCACAATGGAGCATGGGGTGGACAAGATGGACGCGAAGGCCAAACTGTGGGGCAAGAAAAAATTGTTCGAGCCTTTTCGGAATTAATGAAAAACATGTCTCGAATGAAATCGTACATACGTCCTTCGATGTGCAAACCTTATGGCAAGCAGAGTGAGAGCTTGCAAAAAAGTAAGTACTCTGTAAAAAATACTACTATTTGTGCTATGATTTAACTTTTAAATTTCCAAATGCTGTTTTTCTTTTCTTGCTCTTCTTGAAATTTTCCTTATAACCCTTATAACAACATTTTTAACCTCATCTCCCATTAGCATGCCCTGTTTTATACCTTTTATAATATTTTATTTCACATTTTGTTGAGATGTTACTGGCTCTACTGATTCTTTCAAAATTTGAAGAACTTCTTCCATCGTTAGCCATTTAAAATTGGCTGTGCTTACGATGTCGAACCAGAAACTGTGAAACATAAGTTTCGTGTTTTGGTTCGACTTTCCAATCCAGTCTGTAAAAATGTTGTACTTCACTACTTAAGGAAAGTTTTTCTTGTCCTTCTCTTTAAACTGAAAACCACTTTAATATGGTTTGTATATAAACAAAAAACAAATCTTTGTAATCCAATCGATTCCGCACCTTATTCTTGTCTTATCACAAAAACATTCCAAAAAACCTACCGAATTTTCCGCATTTTTATACTTTTTGCTCTTAAAGTAAAGTGCTTTTAATACTTTAATCAATAAATTACTCATAATCAATAAATTAATAAAAACAAAACAAACACAAGCCCTCTTGGATACCATCCAATTGGTTCAATCTTTGAGAAACTGCCTACCTGCTCCTCATATTCCTGTCAGCTCATGGAAGAGTGAGGATCGCCATCGTAAGGACCCCGAAGGAGTTCGAGTTGAAAGCAATTAATTTATATTTTCAATTCAATAATTTAAGTAATTTATTTAAAGGCAATTTAATTATTAAGTCGATTATTATTATAATTATTATTAAAGAAGCTAAAACTGAATTGGTGAGTAAGGTATTAGGATTTTTATAATAATTCCTTTTTTTTTTCTATTATTATTGAATAATAATATATTTGGATAAAATCCAGGGTGCAATAAAATATATAGTATTGATATAAATGAAATTAAGAGAAGAAGAAAAACGCTGTGAATATTCGCTGAGCGTCTAGAAAAAAAGTAAAATTTTATTTTTAACTTGAAAAAAAAAATAACGTGCCATTTATTTAGAAAACAAAATTATAAATAATTAATCATTTTTTATCATTATTTAGACTGAATTTTATTTTGGGATTTCTTAAAAAAAAATAAAAAAAAATATTCCTAAAGAAGACATTTCACTTAATATTAAAACAAAAATTATGTCAACAAATTTAAAAAATTGGCAGTTTATATCTGTGATAAAAACAAGCAAAAGAAAAATATAAACGTTTGGGAACTTTGGCACATGAAATTTGTCTGCCTCTGCGTATTGGATTGAGAGGAAAAAATGTGTTTGTGTTATGTATGATAATGGTAGTTAAATTATTATTCGTTTCAAATTAAGAAAAAATTACTATGGTACACTATGATGGCTGGCTGAATAAATTAACTACATACAAATAAAGTGAACGGTAATGCACTTATATATTATTTTTATTTTCCAAATAAATGAAATAGAAAGGATCTAAGATAGTATTACTTAATTATTTCACTTTTTACTTTAAATTAATTTTTGGGTAATGTGATTTAAAATTGATATTCCGTGGAATAGGTGAAACTTTTGATTATGTAAATTTCAGCAGTGGACGGCAAAAATAATCTCTAACTTTAAGTACGTTGTTACTTTTACATACTTCATGTTATATACAAAGCTGTTGACTTTCATTAAAAATCTCAAGGAACCACTGAGTCGCATCCAGAGTCCAATTCTATTTACATTACCCAATTTAATTCTGAACATTTAAATCCCTTTTGAAAAAAATAAACACCCACCGAATAAGTGTTACATAAACGTGCAATTTATTCATATTATGTATTTCAACAATCTTACCCACCAAATGTACCAGTTTGCAATAAGAATTATTTTAATAAATAATTTTATTTCCTTTTTGTAAAAAAAATTAAATATATTAGTTATAAAAATGCAAGAGACTTTAAGGCTTTATTCGAAATCGGTTGTTACACCCAATTATAAATAAAATTAAAAGAACTATTTAATAATAATGATTTGTATCCGTAGCATTAAAAATATCCTCGCACGTCACAAAAACAATGTATTGCTTAGTATGTTATATAATAATAATAATAATATAAACAAAATTAATCAAACAATTCCTACCTAAATACTTTGAGCAAAAACAAGAGCAAATCGTTTTGCAAATTTCAATTAAAAACATTTAAATTTGAATTACATACATAACCAAATCGTAAAATATAAAAATCAAAAAATGTAATTAAAACAAGTTTATGTCAATTGATAGTTTGTTAGAAGGTCCCTGTTGTAGCATTGCTCTTAAAAAAAAAACTGAAAGAGCTTAACAAAATGATAAACTACGTGGTGACATGAATAACATCAGGTTCAAAAAGTATTATGAAAATAAAGAAACAAATTTTTTCTTCTAATAATAACTAAAACAATATTTGTACATCACATGAACTATGAAATGTGAAATTATATATTGTTTATCGAAGTATAAGAACCATAAGTATTAAAAACAGTAGATTTAATCTCTTATTAATTTTTTTTATTAAATACAAAAATATATATCAAGTGTCATTTTTTAATGCACATCCATATAATTATTGATAATTAAATAAAAAAGTATTACAAAATTATTAATTATTAGAAACAAAAAGAAATCATTTTTAATAAATACAAACAAATCCTTGTGCCATAAATGGTTTAAAAATATTATAAGCATTTGCATTTGCTTGGAAAAATAAAAATTATACTCCTAATAGGTTTTATTATTTTATTTTTATTTTTACTTAATACAAATACAAACATAAACTAAAATATAAATATTGTTTTTGTAAACTCAATTAAAGGAAAGCGTTGTAATAATGATAATCACTTTTCTCGAAACAACTTTTTTATTAGACGGACTAGAAAGATTTGCGGTTTCAAGAGTAAACGTAAATAAAACAAATATAACATTTATTTTTCATGATATTTATTTTTTATTATAAAGTTTGACCTTATGTGTGAAAGACTACATCATTTAAATGACTCTTTTGAGGTACACTTCGAACACTTCTTGACACATCAGTCATAAGTTGACGAATGTTAGTTTTTAAGTGCTCAAGAGTTGAAGGTTTATCTGCATAAACACGGTATTTCGCGTAGCACTACAAAAAAAAGTCCAGTAGTGCCAAATCGCATGATCTTGGTGGTCAGTTGATAGCGCCACGACGCCATTACGCGGCCAGGAAATATCTCTTGCAATAAAGCCATATTCACTCGAGTTGTGTGGCATGTGGCACCGTCTTGTTGAAACCACATATTCTCCAAGTCGTATTCTTCAATAGCAGGCAAAAAAAAGTCGGTTATCATATAATCATAACGCTCCGAATTGACGGTGACAGTCGTTCCATCGTTTTCGAAGATATGGATGTAGGTGTAGATCCTAAATGGTACGAGAAAAACGATGATGCACAGACCTTACAATATCTGTAACTAATCCAGTCTCTTCAAATTTCTTCACAATTTTGCCAATTGCTTGCGTAGTTGGACGATTATGTAAACCATAACCTCCTCTTAAAGCACAATATGTGACTGTGACAGAATAATCATTTTGTAGTAGGTTTTAACTTTTTGTACGCGGTGTGCGATAGTTAAGCGATCAATTTTCGTAAATGTTAGACTTTCAACTGACAAAAAAAATTAGTTTAACGACTTAGTTTGACAGATGTCGAATTTCAGCCCTATGCTTTTGAAACAGCAAAATGATAACCCGTTATATGGTGTAGTTTTCGACCTAAAAAGTGCAAAGTTTTAAAATGCATTTTAACGATAAACATTCTTTCTGAACTTAACGGATGTCTATTTTGAAAAATGAATTCCACTATCCTCCTTGTTAGAGCCAAAAGGCGACCGTAAATTATCCTATCTCATTACCTGAGTGTAAAAAGAAGGCATTAATAATTAATAACATGAAATTAACAAAACCGCTGGGCGGCCGCAATTTTACCTGGACATTTTCTGGTTGGGTTTTTTGGTGCATTTGGAGAAGAATGGAATTTGACTGGAAATTCCAAAGCAGTTGAGCAGGAAAACAAAAACAGGTACGAGCCTTTCTACGCACACTTCGAAAAACGGTATTTCTGACATACCTTTGCACCAAAAAACACAACTGGAAGTGGAAATTTTCGAAATGGAATCCGGCTGCCCAGGATTTTTATGAACTTAATTTTATTTCCTTCATATATCAAACCCTTCCGCCAAATTAATCGCAAGCGCCTAAATAAATTGTACGTAAACAACAAATCAAAAGCTTACTGCTGGTCCTTGAAACAACTTGTACCCATAGTAAGTATTGGAAATTATTAATTATGCTTAAGTTAAGAGATGATAATAGCCTTCAAGGCTCTATGCATTACAAGCAAATTTTAATATTAAGTTGTCTTTTTTTTATTGAAAATGTCGCTTACGATAAAATGGCGGGAAAGGCTCGATGTATTAATGGCCTTTTTCCTCAGCTGTTGAGATAGGGTAACTTACGGTGGCCTCAAATACCATAACAGGTGGTTCTCTTTCGCCCTACAAACGAACTTAAAACGGTTTCCTTCTTAGAATAAACGAGGTGGTAAAATGCATTTCTTATAAAAACAATCCAGAATTTGTGTAATTGTTATGGATCTTTGCTCAATGGGCTCATACTCAAAATGCTCAAACAACGTGGTGGTTGTGTTAACTTTTTATAATGGAAGTTCGTTAAACTCAAAAATAATTTTTGTTCGTTAAAAAATCATTTTTGAAAAATATACTCAATATTGCTTTTGGCTTTCCAGAAACTCACAAAAGAGAGAATTGTGGAAATGTAGCAATAGTTGTGTTGTTGTTGTTGTTGCTGTTGTAAAATAAATACTTCTTTGAAGATATCTCATTAAAGTTAGGAATGGATTTTCCCTGTTAATCATGTCTGGAGTTGTCAAAATCAACCAATTTGATGACAAAATACACAATTTAAGTTGGAAAGTTTCTGCAGCAATATGAATAGAGCTATCAAACGAATTGAATTGAGTTGAATCGTCTTACACTGACGAAAAGCGCGCTACCAAATATGTGTCAATTTTGACAGTTTAAAATAGGGTGACCAGTTTATTCCTATACAAAAAGATGACACATTTGTATATAAAATCGCTGTAGCCTCAAGGTTACATTGGAAGTTGTATATGTATGTACATATATAAAAGTTAAGTAAAAAAATTCAATAACTAATGTAGCGGACTCTTGCAGTCCGTATCAAAACTATATTCTTTGAGCAAATGAAGACATCTCGAGCGTTTATCCACCATTTACATAGACGGTGTTAGGTGATACAATAATTCCTTGTTTAACGCTTGTCATAATGATTTTTTTCGAAGGGTTCCAACGAGGTATGATAATCGAAAAAACAACATTTTTATATGTCATAATATTCATGCGTTTTTTTCTTTATTTTGACAGCCACAAGTATCTGTTTACTCTATTTCTTGATTGATTTGATGATTGTCACCATACACACATCAAATTATTCATTTTTGATAGTCATATATAGAAAATCACTAGCCGATTCCACTCTAGTTTGTCGCCGTAACATGAATACCCCTAAATGTTTTATGGAGCTTTTTGAAGTAAAAAAAATCTATTCGTTTTTTTTCAAGTAGTAGATTTTTCTATTGTGACAACTAAATTTGATACATTTGTGAACGCAGCCGAAACATCTGTTCCATGATGACAAATTGCAAAGATAAGATGACAGTCGAACATACACTTTAATATTTATTGTTTATTGAAATCTCCAACTAAAATAAGTCCAACAAAATAATTAAAATTACTTTTCAAGCCAAAATCAGAGGAAAAACTCTTCAAGATGCACCAAGCCTACAACGTTTATTCCATTTTAAAACAGAGCGTTCATATTGAGTCGATTGCGGCTTATGGTGCGTATCTTGAAATTCTGCTCAGTTTTTGTCTGGACTAGGTGTGAAAAAATACTCCCACTATATTTTATTTGTCCATAGATAACAATGTAATCCTTGGTACCCGAAGTGGACAGTTGATTATGTATTCTGTTCAAACAAATGAACCCGATGGTAAAATCAATTTACAATTATTGAAATTTAATAAGAATTTCAGTAAGAAAGCAATCAATCAAATGGAAGTAATTGCCGAGGAGAATCTTCTTTTCATTCTTACTGATGGCATGATCCATGTTTGTGATATAAGTCGATTGAATTTTGCATTTATTCATAGTTCGGTGGAGACGAAGGGAAGCAGTATATTTGTTTTAGATGTAAAGGTAAGAGGAAACAATTCATTTTGTGTTTATATCTTTTTATTAATATGATTTTTGGTTAGACGCCCAAATCTCAAACAGGAGCTACTGCAACGGTTATCCGAATGTGTGTTGCAATCAAACGAAGATTGCAGTTCTACTATTGGAAGCAGGATCGTTTGCATCCTTTGCCAATTAGCATTGAGTTAAAGGACGTGCCGAAAGCATTGTGTTGGATCGACGACATCATTTGTGTGGGATTTAAGGATGAATATGTTATCTATAATGTAAGATTTCATTTTTTAATAATATATAAATTAAATTACTAGTATAGTAGAAAGGATGTTACCTAGTATAAGTTGCAAAAACCATAGATTACCAAACCATTTGACTAGGACTGGAGTCTTGACATCATCTGCGTTCCTTCCGTCTGTAAGTCAGCTCCAGCACTTGCTTCTCTTGCCATGTATATTATGGTGAAGAATTAGACTAGACTAAATACCTACCATTTCTAGTTTATCAGAGTATGAGGTATTGAAAAATATTTGTTTCAATAATTTACTAATTACTACGTTATTTGTATTTGTTGTTGTTTTTTTTCTATATTGGTTTACTATCAATTGATTTAACTTGTTTATTGCCCATAGATTTCATCCAACACCCCGGAAAAACATGACCTAATTGTAACATCATCTTCGCATAGCGTCGACCCATGCATCTGCGTAATTAAAAATCTCGTCTTTGGTGTTTCCAAAGATGAATACCTCGTAGCTATAGATCCAAAAGATTTTGTTAAGTCCAAAGATTCCCAATCGAAATCAAATAAAGAAACTGGTGTTTCCGCAGGAGAAGCCAAGACATCTCTGAAGCCACTTACTTGGAGTAGCTCAGTTTTGGATTTAGGTTGGTATTTCTGTTAATATTTCTTATACTGAACGTGTTGTTGTCATTGGTAAGTTCATTAGTTTGGGATGAGCCATTTGCAATTGGTCGAATCGCAAACGGTGTTGAAGTTCGTTGCCTTGAAAGCAGTTGTATCAATAAAGACACTCTAGTTCAAAGTATACCCGAATTGGGAAAGGTTAAGTTCCTAATCCGATCTGGAAAAGGGACAATATTTGCAGCTGCAATATCTGAACTTTGGTACATCCAATTGGTTGACATTCCAACTCAGCGACAGAATTTGCTACAGCAAAAGAAATTTCAACTTGCAATTGAACTCACTGTAAGTTTGGCCATATCTTATGCTACTTTTGATATAAATCAATAAACATTTACTCAACAGAATATATCAGACGAGCCAGAGGAAATCAAAGCTGATACCATCCGTCAAATTCACACACGATATGCTAAGGAACTTTTTGCTAATATGCAATTTTCCGTGGCAATGAATGAATTCGAGAAAGCACAGGCGGATCCCTATGATGTCATTCGACTATTTCCTAACCTAGTTCAGGATCAGTCGAAAACTAACCCCCCTATGGAGTCTGTTAATATACCAGTTCTTGAGGATAAAGACTTAGAAAATGCACTCATGGCTTTGATCGATTTTCTGGCCGTTGCAAGGCAAAAGGAAATTCATAAGCTAAGCAACACAAAGGGCCCCTCAAAGTCATCATTGTTGTCTATTATTGATACGACTCTCCTAAAGTGTTACTTGCAGGTATGCATCATAGTTTTTTTTCATCTGAAACGAAATCCAAATGATAAATGCTTCCCTAACAGACAAATGATTCCTTGGTTGCTCCCCTACTGCGTCTTAAGCAGTGTCACCTAGAAGAGTCTGAAAAGACCCTCAAAAAGCACGACAAAATCAGTGAACTTATAATTCTCTATCAAACCAATGGCAAACATAAGAAAGCTTTGGAATTACTCCAAGCTCAGGCTTCGATTGAAGGTTCGAGCTTATATGGCCACGAAAGAACGATCAGATATTTACAATCTCTGGGTGCAGACCATAAAGACTTGATATTTGAATTTTCCAATTGGGTGTTACGAAAACATCCAGAAGATGGTTTGAAAATATTTACCGAAGATTTCATCGAAGTTGAGAATCTTCCCAGGGCCAAAGTTCTTGATTTTCTTTTGGTTGGACACAAGAATCTAGTGATACCCTATTTAGAACACATTGTTAATGTTTGGAATGAACCGATAACAATGTTCCATAATATTCTTGTGAAGCAGTATCGAGAGAAAGTCCAAATTTTAATGAAGGAGCTGGAACAAGTGGGCAGTGAAGGGAACAGGTAATTCTTGAAGTGACTAAACTTGCTGATAATGTTTGATTTGATTTATCTTATTTTGCACAGTGAAAAACTTCAGCAACTGGAAACCTATCGTTCGAAAATGTATGATTTCTTAAAGAAATCCGATAAGTATTCACCAGAGACAGTTTTGCAAGAACTTCCTACAAATATTCTGCTTGAAGAAAGGGCTCTTATTTTGGGCAAATTGAAGAAACATGAAAAAGTTCTTGCTATTTACATACAAATTCTTGGCAATGTAGAAAAAGCGTCTGAATATTGTGAAGAAGTTTATCCCGAAGAAAACGATATATTCGCAATGCTATTAAAAACTATTCTTAATCCACTGAGTGTCCCGCCATATCCGGGAGTAGATTTACATCCTGATTTCTTGGTACCGAATTCCGAAATTGTCTTGCAATTGCTAAACAAATATGCTGTCAATATAAATCCTGCAAAAGTTTGGCCGGTAATTCATATTCATTTGATTTTAAAATCTCAAAAAACATTCAAAAAAAGTCATAAAGTGTAAAAACCACACACGAAAGAACCTATTTTTTTATGAGTTTGATTTTAGTTAATTTACACAATTAATATAACATTTTATTATTTTTCATTCATAATAAATATTATGTTTTGTATTTAAATTTTAGTACTTGCCAGAAGATATGCCTTTGCATAGATTAAGGAACTACATGGAAACTGTAATTCGAACTCAAATGGAACGGAAGCGACATCATCAAATTTTGAAAGGTCTTCTTACAGCCGAATGTTTACGACTACAAGAACAGCGGATGCATCAAGAAAAGAAATGTGTAACAATAACTGATTTTAGTATTTGTCCGGTTTGCAAGAAACGATTTACAAATCAGAGTGCGTTTGTTCGGTATCCAAATGGAGAAATTGTACATTTGTCATGCCATGACAAGCAAATTGGAGTTGCTTAAAACTATACATTTACTATTTACATTTAAATAATTTAGATTATTAATAAATAAAGCTCTTGTAATATTATTAACCATTTTTGCATTTTTATTTACAAAACAAAAACCTAAACAAGAGTTTAAATAAGTTACATAGAATATATAAAAGCTCCTTAAAGTAAGTTATGAACTATTTAATTTGGATGTAGGTTTAATTTAAACACCTAAAAGTATGCAACACAAATTATGTTTGCTGATTTATTTTTTCGATGGCAAGACTCTTGCTGCAATTCCTGGGCGCCTGGTGAAAATAAAATTTCGAAATTTAAAATTCTTCTTGCTAGGTGTTTTTTGGGTAATTGTTAAGGTATACTTTTAGGATGATGTTAAGTGGGTTATCGATGAAGTGTGGGTTATGTGGAGTTCTTGTGTACGTATTTACGGCTATGGCCAAAATAATAGGAACATAACTTAATTTTTGGTTAAAATGTCTTTTGCACTTGTGTCACGCAACATATACTAATGTTAACCATTTAATTTAAATGGTAAATACTTTGTTAATGTTTCTTAATTTTAGAGTTTATTTAAGAAGTAATATTGGATGTTAAAACTTTGGAGTCCATTTGCTAGAGGCTTCATATAATGCTGACCAAAAAATAGGAACACGTAACTAGATTGCCGATAACTATGTACTTATATAGGATATACATAGGAAGGAATCAAGCTGGGTTGAAGGTGCTTGCGGGTCTCTAATTCTCTCAAATATGGCTGTTCATGGCAAAGATCAAAGATTTGAAAATGGGGACTCGGGTAAATTGTGAAAGTTTATGAAAATTCAATTCGTTGACAAATTCGACAAGGAAATCTTTATGGGTTTTGGCTGCCAAAATGAAAGGAGGTAACTCTCATAGTATAACTTACCCCTAATAAAGCATTATTAATCAAACAAGAATGTGAACAGTTTTCTTAAAAACATCACTGGTCTGTTCTTTTTTGATAAATTGTTAATTTATTGTTGTTATGTCATTGTTACTAATTGTTGGAATTTGTTAGAATGGGTTATTGTTAATTTATTGTTGTTATGTCATTGTTACTAATTGTTGGAATTTGTTAGAATGGGCAGGTTCAGACGACATAAGGGACTTGAAGGTAAGGCAAGTTTCTAGTGAAGTGACTGATTGGCCAGCTGGCAATTATTGGAAAGTGGACTTGAAAGTTAGTCAAGAAAAAGCTCCATAACTATAAAGTCAATCCCAATTATGTCAAAATGACAGCTGATCATGTTTTTTTTTATTCAGCTGAACAATTCCATTTCAGCTGAATTGTTAAATTGAAAAGGTTAAGTAATATTTATTTACAGTATAAAATGTAGGTCGTGATGGAGGATGATAAGAAGTGTTTTGTAGATAACAATGGTTTTTGATACGATCAACTAAAGGTAGAGGCTAGTGAAGTAAAGTTCCGTTCAAAGAATGCAGTTGACGTAAATGAAGTCCCTTATGTTGTCTGAACCTATCCTATAAAGTATTTATGTATACAAAAATGAAGAAATTTATTTTTTATAACTTAAAATTGAAAAATAAATAACGAAAGAAATATTTAAGGTTAGTGCTCTTAACTTACCTGAGAACGTTAATAAAAATTGATGAGATAAATAATAAAACATTTCCTGAATCAATGTCCAGTTCTTTTTTTTTTTAACAAAAGAATGAAAAGCTAAGGAATTAACGAAAAACATTGGTTTATTGTTTAATGAAAATGTGTGGTTTGATTAATATGTCGATTAAATTATGTGTTTACATAATCATATTGTTACAGATCGAAATAATCTTAACGTTTAGGAACGACAATAGTTAAAGGTTGTTAACAGCAGCAAGTTTACAATATTTAGAAAAAGAACAGACCTCAGGGGTATAGTTGTTTCAATCGGCTGCCTAAAAAAGCTTATAGATAAGCCTTTCAAACAATAAGTTTAATTTTTACACACAACTTATGTTTTTTTTTTAACTTAAACAATTTTCCGTCACTTTTTTAACTACTTTTTACTAAGCAATGCATATGTTAACAGGAGCTTATAAAACTCACAGACTCTATTGATTAAGAACGTCAATCAAAGACCAGAAGTCCACAGACTATCCAGTAGAATATTAAATTCTATACGGAAATCTAAAAAAAAACCAAGTGTGGTTAATGCGTGTCGGAAATATTGGCTCACTTTGGATCACATATCCCAAATTGCTTATAAATACACTCCTCAAATCTTAAACTCTATCCATAAGTTTAATATCAGATTTTTTAAATCGAAGACTATTAATTAATACACACTTTTGTGGTTTATTATTGTTTTGTTTGTACCTACATATGTCTTTAATTTCACAGCCAATTCTGTTGGATGGAGAAAAATTAGCTTTGAGATACATTTAAGAAGATTTAATTATTGTCAAGTTACTGAATAGAACGAACGCGCGTGGTCTAGACATATTCTTGATAAGAAAGCACAGCATAGATTCTTCACTATTCTTTCTATAAAATGTTGACAATTTTCTACGAACGAACATAGATAAACTTTTTGTGTGTAGCCTGCTGCGTTCCATAGAACTGAAGAACAAATAAGATAAAAATAAGAACTATTTAAATATTGTGCGCGGAAGATAAAGCAAATTTTTATTTGAATTCGTTAGTCAAGAACAACGCGCTTAACCCGACACACAACATCATGGAAGAAAAGTCGTGGACATCACCCGAAACTTCCAAGCAGAATAAACAGCTTTTGCCCAGAACCATTAGACAGGATACTGAATCTCATCGACCATATGAAGCTGTAGAGAATGTCCATCATAGAGGAAATGTTACAACAAAAATACACCAAAAAATAACTACTTTTCGAGGATCTGAATACAACCCTCCAGATGGAGGAACTCGAGCCTGGTTGGTTATGATAAGTGCATTCTTCTGCTTGGGGCTTATTTTTGGATTGATAAATTCCTATTCGGTAATATATTCATATTTGCAGCGTAGATTTGCAGCATGGGAGGATCCGGAAGCATCAAGCAAAGCAGGTAAATTTAATTCTTAAACTTTCTGTACTACTAAGTGACTATTATTATTCATATGCATACAGCTCTTATTGGATCGTTTACTTTTGGAACTACGCTCTTCTGCTCTCCCATTGCTGGACTGATGACTGACAAAATTGGTGTCCCACTTACAACGTTGATCGGAGGCGTGATAAGTGTGTTGGGGCTGTATTTTTCATCGCTGTCTCCTTGGAGTGTAACTGGACTTCTTTTTACTTATGGCTTCATGTTAGGCCTTGGAACATCCTTGGTGTACACTCCAACACTTTCGGTGCTTGGAGTGTATTTCAAACGGTATCTTGGAAAAGTCAATGGTTTCGTTTGTACAGGTGCAAGTATCTTCACCGTCATAATGCCTCCTATACTGTCTTATATCCTCAATACATACGACTTTCGCATAGCCCTCCAGGTTTTAGCAGTGTGTTTTTGCTTCCTCATAGTTTCAGCGTTTGTCTATGGCCCAATGGAATGTCCGGCCCCTAAGGAGCCAGACCAGAATTCAAATTCAAATTTAAATACAAATCCAACATTCAATGTTGACATATGGAAAGAGAGATCCTACATCATCTGGACTCTAAGTTGTGCTTTGGCTTTGTCAGGATACTACGTGTCCTATGTGCATATGGCCAAGTTTACTCAGATCAACTTTCCAAGACGAAATATCAATCTGCCAATTATGTGCATTGGAGCAGCGTCTTGTATTGGCCGAATGATTGTTGGAATTGTGGCTGATATCCCTGGAATCAACAGAATACGGATACATCAGTTGTCTTTGGTTGGCATGGGCGTGGTCACTGTGCTGTTGCCTTTTAACGCTTCATTCAATATTTTACTGCTAAGCTCTTTGGCTTTAGGAATATTCGACGGAATGTTCTTTCCGGTACTTGGGCCGATTTGCTATCAATTGTGTGGACCAAATGGCGCTGCACAAGCAATCGGCTGCTTTTTGGGACTAGTAGCAGTACCCATGACAGTGGGTCCGGTTTTGGCTGGAAAGATTTTCGATGAAACTCATTCGTACACACTGCCATTTATAATTGCTGGGATTCCATCAATATTGGGAGCACTTTGTATGAGTTTAATTGACAATAATTGTGAATATGGTAAATTTTTTGATTTGAAAAGTAAGTATTTTTGTTTTTGAAATAAAGTTGTTGTTTTTTTTTTAGAAAGGCTTGATGGTGATGAAAGTGTACAACAAGGAATTTCAAGTAGTAATTTATTGAATGAAAATTGTTATTCGATTGTGATTGAGACAGCTAAAGCTCCAACTGAGGAAGAAGCCTGTGTTACAGAAACACCAAAGCGACGATACAGATATACGATATTGTAATTGATTAAACTTCCAACTGTATACTTTCAAGAAGAAATGATAATTGCTTTTGGGAAACGTTGGTATACTTTCAAGATACTCAAAGAAACTAAATTTAATAAATATTGTATGAGAACATTTTCGAATTCATATCATTTCCGCATTGGAACGCCAAAATCGCTTCGGAATTTAGGCAAAATTGTTCCAAGTCTAGTAATCAACAAATCCTATAGAGTAAGAACAATTTTGCTTTCCGTATACGTATTTCAATTGTGGTAATATTTTAAAATTAAAAATATGCTATTGAATATTTGTTTCATCTTACGAGCAGAACATTAATCACAAAGTACTCGATTTAAATATGTTGTGGAAATAGTGCAGCCAAAATATACATTTCACCCCGGGATAATTTGCGTATCGATGAATTTTGGTACAGACACTGAGGACATCGTTATTATCAAGTGACAAAAAGTCCCCAAAAACCTTATTTGAACATACAAAGTTATTAAGGTTTTATCGAAAACTGACTTTTTGTATAGGGACTACTGCATATCGTAGTCTTAACGCGAATCTGCTTAAACCCCTAACTCCAAGTTTGAACTCAATCAACTCAATGGTTTGGGCTGTAAGGCGACGACAGACATACAGACGTACAGAATCAGAGACCCACTTTTTTCGACTTCTATACCATCGTAATGTAATGTTTGATAGAAATCTCAAGTTCGGAATTTTTTACACATGTAATATTTTCCATATAGTTTCTATATCACAAGTAAAAATGTCTAGAGCCTCAAAACTTTAAAAATTAAATACTAAGCCATGAGACTAAAATAACAAAATAAATTAAAAAAAATAATAACTTTATATGTTTGCTTGGGACTTTTCATAGTTTTTTAATAATATTATTCTGAACGCCTGTAACAATTTACATCGATATTAAAATTATTCCAAAGTAAGAATTCAATTTTAACTGGGCTTAACTGCAAGTTGGAAAATTGTATTGTTTCGTTATATTAACAGTTAGGTATAGAAAACTGTATTGTGTTTTTTTTGTTTTTCAACAACAAACTAAGTTTAAATTTCTGAAATTAGTTAATTTATAGTTAAATCCATTCTATGTCTTAAATTATTGTCTTAAAAGCTTAAATAATAACTTTAAAGAAATGAATAAAAAAAAGTACGTATACGCCTGAGTATGTCATACTAACTTTTTTATTTGTATGGTTACCCATTAGAAGTTTAAGTATGTATATCTTTAAAAAAATTCACTGATCAACAAGTTAATGTAGGTGGCAATCAAATTACACTTTTTCTAAGGTGTTTGATGGGTTTAGTTCAAATACGGCTTTAAAAGAAATTTATCACGTCAAGTTTGTGAGATATACAACCTTTTAAAATTCGAAAAAAAAACCTTTTGTTAAGTTTAGTGAGGCATAACTCATGAAGTATTTTTTTTCAATAAAATTTAATAAAAATGTTAAGTATCTTACTTATTTAAAAAAAAATACTCATTAATTTTAAGTCTTTCCTTGTCATCTGTAACGATCAAAAGAACGCTGAAGCATTTATGCTAAAACGGTTCTTAGCAGAAAACCCAAAACGGCATTAAAGCAGTTCTTAGTCTTAATACGATTTCGTAGTCTTAAGGTTATAACATCATTTTTAGAATATATTGATAAAAATATATCATAAATAATGTTAAAAACGGGTATTTCTTAGTTTGAGCACACATGGATAAGATCGGAGTTTTGGTTCGGAATCCAAATTAATTCTAAAACGAAATATTCAAAAAACATAAAGGAGTTACATTCAAGGTTTTTCAAAACTTCAGATAGAGTTAAATGAAGACCTACAAAGTCATTTCATATAACTTATGATAAATTACAAAAATTAAGTAAGATATTAAAGTGATTAAAGTGATTTAAATTGTCTAAATTTGACAAAGATTTTTACTTTGCAAAATCATCATACAATATATTTTTAACGGATAAGTTGTTTTTTAACTTAAACTTAAAAAGACCGTTTTTGGTTGTCTTTATCATTTTTAAAATGGCATATTTTAGAAACCTGATGTGATAAAGCAATTTAAAATCGAGATTCAAATTCAAGACATCTTAATCCTTTACAGAGCATTGATTTAATGGCAGGGCACTTGTTAATGCTGATGTCCTCAGTGCCTGTGCCAATTTTCATCGATATGCGAATTATTATTAGGATTGAAGAATTCTGTTTCGAAAATAAAAATGTGTACATATTCGTTCGTTTTAGGAAAATTTCACTTTCGACGCATAGTATACATATAGAGTAGAGACCCGATCTCTAGATAATAATAATGACCAAAGTGATAAATAAAAAAATAAATTAGATTGTGCAACAGTCCGTTGAGGACGAGGGCCTAGTTACTTACAACTCTCAACTTCTCTCGTGTGCGAGTAATTGCAGGGATGAAAGGGACCTATAATTTATATACTGAATC
The DNA here is from genome assembly GCA_951509635.1 of Eupeodes luniger. NCBI lineage: Eukaryota > Metazoa > Arthropoda > Insecta > Diptera > Syrphidae > Eupeodes > Eupeodes luniger. The sequence goes on along the minus strand of OX608073.1, from coordinate 94,291,815 downwards.
CGAACGGCTTATTTGGGAAAGCATTTTTCATGCCAAGAATTACAATTGGAGGATTTGTCAACTCCTCGCAAGAGGCAGTACAGGCAGGGATTGAACCCAAGACCTCTGACATGACAGTTATATCACGCTACGGGTATTACCAAAGTGATAGCTGTAATATTTAAATTGTTGAGCCAATTATAATAAAAAACATGATTCCTTCGGGATTGTATAGTTAAAAAATATAGTGAGAAAAAAAACTAATGTCTCTCCTCACCCTTTCTGACTTCAAGTGTGCCAATTAATTTCTAAACAGTTTATGTTAACGAATATCATGATTTATGAACAAAATATAAAGATAACAATCGTTACTGCTCTGAATCTATGAAAATATGTGGTTACTTTGACTAAAGATTTTGGATTTTTTAAACATACCTAGCTTAATAAAGAAAGAGTATCAATAAAACAGTTCTGTAAGAACGTGATCTTTAAAAGTCGCTTTTTATCTATTTCGAATAAATTTATTCACGGCTTGATGAACGTACAGTCCTCTTAAGAGATACAAACGCGGCAACTACACTTATGCTAACGAGACCGGGCAGTCGCAGCCCGGCCGGCCGGCGGCAGCGGCGCCCATCATAAATAAATACTAGGAATCTAATTAGTGTGAAGTTGGGTCTGGGCCTTCAATTAACTATACCAACATACATTTTGCATCAAAGTTCAAAGTTTCACGTCTTTAGATACATACGAGTATGTGTATTAAAAACTCTCGGTTTCTTAATAATAAGAAGCAACATTTTAGCGGAAAAGAGCACTTCAATGCCTCAATTGATTTATCCGTCAAGAATTTTTATAAAGCGTGTGTGATTGTGGACACAATATACATATACAAAAGTTAAACTCTCTCTTTCTCATTCTCATTCTATTATTTTTTTTTTAAGAAATTCCTCAATTGCATTGAAGATTTTCAACGTGGTGCCAGAAAATGCTTATTGACAATCAAATGATTTTTATAGTATATAGTATTCCGTGTTTCACGAACTTCTCACGGCTGACCGGGCAAAGTCGGGACGTATCAGTCAAGCATCATCGGCAAGGAACTCGTTAAGCTGACAATATTAACGCTACTGACAATAATTTGCAAAAAGATTTCGCCGAAAGAAGCGCTTCTATATATTGATACTTAATTATTAGTCATAGTCGTTTTATCTTTGGAGAGTATAAATTATAAGAAACGATAATTGAATTAAAAAACATTCTTTATAAGGTTGTGAGTTGTGACCCATAAAAATGTTTAAATAAAATGAAATTGTAAGAATAAGCTTTATTGGACAAAGTATAGCAGATATCGCTAATAATTGATCATCATCGTCATCTCACAATTGATTTTATTTTAAACCACACATTTATGTTCTTTATGATAGAACCAATAAAACAAAATAAAATTTAATTGTATGCTATCGAGTTGATTTAGAGCAATTTGTTGACAGAAAAATTAAAATACATAAATTCCAGACTACGCATAAAGTCCAAACTATACATCAGAAATCGATATAAGGTGAAATAAAAATTCCACAATGAGTTGCCTATTAAATTTAATGAATGACTTAGACAAATTTGATATTATTTATAGATGTGTAGATATGTTTATTATTGACGATTGGTTTGTCATTTTTGACATTGTTATGTCAATAAATCATTGTATCAATCAGTATGTGTTTGGTATGTTTTTAAACGCTCTTTTCACAAAAATTTATATTCGCGCTATAGGTCTCCAAAACTCCAAACTTAGAAGACTTGCTGATACTAATTTACTATTAAGTTGGCAGAGTTTGTTTTTTTGAAAAAGAGGATTGCAGGTTTTGAGCTGCCTTTTTTTGCATAGTAAAGGGTATAGGGTAATACCTGATGGTTATTACGTAGGACTGTCATGCCAGAAATCTTGGGTTCCTTCCCTGCCTGGCGACCTACATTTTATTTTCACGGGTACTGCCTCTTGCGAGAAATTGACTAATCCTGAAAGATTAATTCTTGTCACGAAAAGTGTTTTCTTAAATAAGCCGTTCGGATTCGGCATACAAAACTGTAGGTCCCCTCCATCCCTCAAGTTACTCGCACACATGAATGGTTAAGAGTTGTAAGTCACTAGGTCCTGGTTCGCTTCGAGCTGTTGCACCACCTAATTTATTTTATAAAGTGTACATTTTTAATAATGTTTCATAATTTGTTGTACTCTTAAAATGTCAAAATGCAGACATAATATTAAATACATCCTGGACCGTTGCTAAAAGAAGACATTCCCCTGTGTCCAATGTAACTTTTCCAATGATCATCTGAAATTAAAAAAATCCATTGAATGCATTATTTCTATTGTGTTAATCATAGATCGAAAGATTTAAAAAATTAGAAATATGTATACATATACAAAAATGTCGATGTTCAAAAATGTTCAAGTTTAAAATTTGATTTAAAAATTACTTAATTTTCATTGATGGTAAAAAATTATACATTTATGTAAAAAAAATCCTCCGATCAAGGGCTGCTTTTCTAGTCGTTTTAAAATAAAATGTATGACTTGCTCGCACGAATTTGCTCCTTTATCCAAAGAGTGCTTAATAATTTAAAATTTAAAAATATACCTGTAAAATAATATTGTCTTCAAAAAACTAAATGCCATTTGATTTCTTAAACAAAACTTTAATTAATTAAATTAATGTTTTATGTATAAAATGTTTTAACTTTTGTCTAAAAATATTTTTGAAATGCAGTTATTTACATTTTTTATCACCAAATATTATTTAGACAATACATATACGAACTTTTGCATACAAAATTTATTGAAATCGGTTCATGAGTTCCTGAGAAAGTTTAAAATAAAAAAAATAATAATAATACTCCTGGAGGAATACAAAAATATATTTGCTTTATTGAAAGAAGTTATGTTAAGAAAAAAATGTTAGAGTAAATTTAGTAAAAATCAGTCTGGTCGTTTTTGAGAAAATTTAAATTATCGATTTTTGACCAACAAATCTGTATGGGGGCTACTTTTATTATTTAAATTAAAAAATGTAAAACAACCCTAACATGAATCTGCTTAAAACCTTAATTTTCAAGTTTAAACTCAATCGACGCAATGGTTTGGGATGTAGGGGCGAGGACAGACAGACGGAATCGGGGAACCCACTTTTTTCGACTTATCAACCATCGTAATATCATGTTTGATTAAAATCTTGAGTTTAACTATAGAAAAAGTAAGCGTCTTAACTTTTAAACAAATCTTTTAGCTAATTATCCAATAGGGACTTGACAACTTTCAATTAAATTTCTGAACGCATCAATTTACGAACCATCGAACTGTCGTTGTCAGTTTACTCGGTAAACATAACATTTTTACCACGGTTAAGGACACGAACGAGCAACATCCGCAGATTATACAAATGTTCTATTGAAACTTGTAATGAGGGAATGCAACTTTAAAAGCATTATTTATTAATTCTCGCCCTATCTCAATGAGTTCATTCATAAGTAAAATATGCGTTATTAGTTAGTTAGTTTCTTTATTTCGTAAAAATATTTTCAAAAAAGTCTATGACCGCTCATTTTACAATTCAGAGATTTGATAATTTATATCTTGCAACTGAAACATTATCTTGGGAGAAAAAAAAAATATAATAAATAGATAAGAAGAAATCGAAGGAAAATACGAAAAAAAACCTTCATTCAAAATATTGCAAAAAAAAAAAAAAAAAATTACAATTAGCAAAACCAGAAAAAGTAAATTTAATTTACATAAAAAATTAAGAGAATAATAATAAATAAATAAAATGTAGAAACATAATGTATTAGCAAAATAAATTTAAAAAATGGCAAATAAATAAATGAAAATTTAAATAATTGAATATAAACATAATCAAGAAATAATAAATAAATTAACACATAATAAATTCAAAAAATAAACAAATAAATAAATAAATTAATACATAAATAAATAAAAAAAAAAATAATAAATAAATTAACATATAAATAAATTAACAAATAAATAAATTAATAAATAAGTAAATAAATAAATAAATAAATAAATTAATAAATAAATAAATTAACAAATTAACAAATAAATTATTAAACAAATAAGTAAATTTACACATAAGTAAATTAACAATAAATACATTCAAAAAAATAAATCAACAAATAAATAAATTAACACACAAATTATTAAACAAATAAATAAATTAACAAAACAAAAATAAAAAACCATTAACATAAACCAAAAAGGCAAGGAAAAAAACAACGCAATAGTCTTACTTAAAATATATCACAGATTATGCAGGAAGTTGGGTTATGAGAACATTCTCAGAACTTTCACAGCTGATATTAAAATTATTTATAAGCTTACAAATTCTATCAGAAATCAGTTCAACATTCGCTTTTCTGTGGAGATCTAAGGTTGAATAATGCCAAGGAAGGTTTAGCATCATTTTTAAAATCTTGTTCTGTGATACCTGCAACTTCTTTAAATGACATTTGGCAGCGTTTCCCCATACTGGACACCCGTATAACAGTATTGCTTGGAATATAACCTTGTGAATGATAATCTTATTTTCATTTGTGAGTAGAGATTGTCGGTTAATAAAAGGGTAAAGCATCTTGATAGCAATACTAATTTTTTTAAGAGTGTTTTGAATATGTTGGTTAAAAGTAAGTTTTGAATCGAGATGAACACCAAGGTACTTAACAGACTGCTCCCATTCAATTGTGGTACCACTTACATGTAGCTGATTGCTGGGAAGAAAGCAAGGTTTTCTTTTTCGTGTAAAAAAGATGGCTTGCGTTTTCCCAACATTCAGCTTAATTTTCCATTTTGTATAATATTTTTCAAGTACTTCGATCGCATGTTTAAGATTTGTCTCAATGTTGAGAGAAAATTCATGTGATGAAAATACTGCAGTGTCATGAGCGAAAATAGCTGATTCACATTGCGATAGACTTGGAAAATCCGAAGTGTAAATATTGTACAAGGCCGGACCAAGTACTGAGCCTTGGGGGACGCCGAAATCGACAAATAACAACCTAGAAACATCACAATTGACATGAACTTGATAACATCTATCGGATAAGAAACTCTGAACAATTTTACACAAATACAAGGGAAAGTCGAACTGTATCATTTTATATATAACACCATTGTGCCATACGGAATCAAATGCCTTTTCGATGTCTAGCAATATCATTCCCGTTGATTGACCACGGGAACGATGGTCTAGAACATGATTGCAAATTCGTTTAATCTGGTGAGATGTGCTGTGAGATCTACGGAAGCCAAATTGTATATCGGGGAGAATGCCTTTATCTGAAATAACTTTTAAAATATGTTGTTTCAGTATTTTTTCAAAAACTTTACTTATGTTGCTCAGTAAACTGATTGGTCTATAGCTTTCAGGATTATCTGGAGCTTTTCCAGCCTTAAGCACAGGGACAACCATTGATTTTTTCCAACATTGAGGGAAGTATTGCAATTTAAGGCATGCATTAATTATAAATGTTAAGTACTTAATTCCAATGTAAGGTAGTTGTTTTAAATAACTATTTTTTACTTTGTCCAGACCTCCTTTTTTTGAGTTTGCAACATCTTGATTACATTTTTAACATTTCCTTCTTCTACGAATGCATTAAGTGGAGTTATTCCGTTTGTAGTATTGAATCTTTCAATTGTGTTACTGACAAGTTCATCAGTTTCAAAGTCCCCCAAATGCTGAGAAACTAAGTGATTTTTTGAAAAACTTGTACAAAATAGATTTGCTATCTCAAAACCTGTAACAAAGGTTGTAGAAGAATCCTTCAAAAATGGTATTTTACGGTTTTTGTTCTTAATTAATTTTACTATGTTCCAGAATGGTTTTGCATTTTTATCCATAACGCTCAGTTTTGTGTTCCATTCTCTATTACGATGGATTTGTATCTGTTCAGCAATGCGTTTATTAAAATAGGAAACCATCGATCGAGAAAAGGGTTGACGGTAATTTTGCCAATTTTTTCGATGAATGTTTCTAACTTTAATAAGTTCTAAGATATGTATTGGAAGTTTTTTAAATACATCTTTTTTTTCTTTTTTGGGAATAGTTTCATCAACCGAAGAAGTGATGGCTTGCGTAAAGTTTTGTACTATAAAATCGACATCACCTTTACAAGTCACGCTTTCAAGGTTTGTGGTACTATTTTGAAGGCTCATTTTAATTTTTGATTTGAATGATTTCCAATTAGCGTTTTTCATGTCTAGGAAATATTGAATTTGTCTTTCACCTAACCAAGAAAGATTGCAAAAAACTGGATTATGGTCTGAACTGAGAGTACTTAACGAAACGGGTTCTGATATTAGACCTGGGACATTTGACACAAACAAATCGAGGACAGAAGGGACACCACGAGAACCTGCGGGAAAATAAGTTGGACAAGGTGGATACAAAATATTAATTGGTATTGTCAATGAAAGAGCAGCCAGTATATTGCCCCAAGCATTTGCTCTTACACACCCCCAATCTCTATGTCGGCAGTTAAAATCGCCACCTAATAGATATTCACCATTCATTGTGAATAACTTTTTTAAGTCTTGCTTGAACCACTTTCTTTTAATATCCGATGAAGATCCACCAGGGAAATAAACAGAATAGATTTTTACAGTCTTTTGGTTTCTTAATTTAATCATAACACCTACATTTTCAACAAGTCTTGTTGGGATTACAGGTAAAAGCGAATGTTGAATTGATTTTCTAATAAGAATCGCAACTCCACCACCCATTCGATCTGTTCTATCGATACGATAGCATTAAATATGCGTTATTGTTCGGGTGAAAATCTACATTTGCTTCATGAATCTCTTTTTATCCACAAAAAATAACTGTTTGGTGCGGTTTGCATGCACCGGTGACGTTATTTGGTCACATTTTACATTTTTTCGTCGACGATAACGATCGCTACGCTACTAAGACTGGCCAGCGTTTTCGTGATAAGATTACCGTTTACTGTTGGCCCGAATTGGAAAATATGGATTCGAAATGTTGTTTCAAAAGGATGGTGGCACAAGATCACACGTTACATTCGATATATTGAAGAATGAGTTTGATAAGCGTGTTATCTACTATCTCAAGAAACGGGCCAGTCGTTTGGCCGTCTCGTCCGTGCGATTTAGAGCCTCTAGACTTTTCTTTGGGGCTACGTTAAATCATTGGTTTATACTAACAAGCCATCAAAGTTGGAAAAGCTCAGAGCCAATATTGAATGCGAAATATCCTCCGTTTTGGCTGAAATGTGTGGCCGTATCATCTACGATTGACCCAACAAATTTACCACTGAAAACGTCCTCTATAGGTGGCCATACGAAATAACTCGTTCCATTCATAAATGTTTTGATTGTATTTTAAGCTGATAAAAAAGATTTTGAAATATCTCAAAATGTGAATTCCTTATTTCAAAACCCGATACATTCACCAATGTAAAGTTTAATATAAAGCGTTGTCTAAACAGTATTAAAAAAAAAACTATTTGACAATTTAACTAGTTTATGCAAAATTTGATAAATATCTCTTCAGAAATGAAGACACATAATTTTTGGTCGAAATATCTAAAGTTCAACTTTACTTGAATCCAAATTCATACGGGTGACATCTAAAAAGAATAGGGCTAGCAATAAAGAACTTGTTGGGTCGAATTTGAATTCATCAAAAACCTTCGGAAATGCCAAGTTCGCACTGTTTCTTAACAAAGAAGATGTTCAAAATTGCGACATTTGCATTTAATTACTGATAAATTTACTTTTTTTTTTTGATTTTCAATTTTATTTCAATGTAACATGTCTTTCTATCGACATTATCAATTTAAATAAAATGCTTCACAAATAACTTGCAAATCGTTATACAATAAGGACATTTTTGTATACATATGTACATACGTATTTTTCAGCCAACTCATTTGCAATATTGCCAAACGCATAATGTAGAATTATTATGCAATAGCAGGTTTATTTGTTAGAAGCTTGCAGTGCCGATTGGTTGACACTTTGATCAAAGCCAAAGCCATTGACAATGACAGTAATCTAATATTTGAATTAGGAATAATAATTATTTGAACAACTGAACTAACCCCTAAAAGTTATCGTTATAAGTTCTATATAGAAATTCCGATACACGTACATACAAACATGTGTTGTACATACATATGTACTACATTTGTATAAGTAAACTTTATTGTTCGACAGTTTTTCTTGTATAAGCGAATGCGACAAAGTTGTGGACAATTCCATTAGTGGTTATCGTGGTTAGCCATGAGACAGTTGACGGTAATTTGACCCATTTCAATTCACTTACCAATAATAATATGAAATTGAGCTTGGGTTTCATTTTCACCCGAAGCACCACTGTTGCATAACATTTACTTCGTGTTGATGCATATATGTATGTATGTACCTAAAGTTAGCAGAAATATAATTCCATTAAATTCCTTTTTTTCCTATAAAAATGAAATATAAAATAAATAAAAAATAGCAAAATAAGGATAATAAGGGTGCGGAATTTAGTAGATATTGATATTTCTTTGACATTGAAAATACATACATATATGTGTGTTTTAGGCATGTTGCATAAGAATGTATACCTTAAAAAACAGGATGTTAAGTCTTAAAATAGAAAGAAAAAAATTACAATATTTTTCCACATCATATCATTTCACTTTTTAAACATAAGCGAACAACAAAAACACTCTTAAAGCCAAGAGCTTTTTACCGCCCACTCAATATTATTAATGTTCAGCTTTCCGCATAAAGGACATTTAGGGCACATGCAACATGCCAAATTTACATCATTGACATTGAATTCGAAAGCTTTTATTTAAAAATGAATGAAAATATACATCAAGCCGGTGTAAACTATCAAAAGGTGAATGTAAATAAGCTTTTATTCTTTAACTGTAAAATGCCGCAACATAAAGCTTTTTTTTATGTCTTATTGGTCTTATACTCGTAGGTGTGTAAAGTTCAAACAGTTCTTAAACATTAAAGAAAAGAAAAATTATTAATAATATAATGTGTATTGTATAGCCTCCTATGCTATGAAGTAAGAGAAAAACCTACCCCCACTTCCTTTCGCTTTCTGTTTGTCTCTAACTCTCGAACAAGTTTGATCGATAAACATGGAAAGTAAACAAAACATAAAGTTAAGGGAAATGTTTTATTAGGGTGTGTTTGGAAAAAAGAGCATAAATGATGATAGATAACTCTGATCGACAAGGTTTGGCTCCTGGCAAACAAATTGCTCATTTTCAGTTTTGATAGCCTTAATTCAAAACCGACTTAAAAACATTTGTATCACATAAGGTTTTTGAAATTTTACTTTCATTTATTCATTCATTCATTTATTTTGATCGATTGAATTCGTAATAGTTTTCTAAATCTATAATCTCCTTTTTCGATATTCAGTTAAAATATTTATAGTATTTTTATAAAATGTTGGAGATGTTCACGTGCCTCAAATTGAGCTTAAAGCAACGGTTTTCAACAGAAATAGCCAAAACGGATTGAAAGTAATGTGTACCCTCGTAAAGAATCCATCACTCGTTTAAACAATTCTATCATATCAAGTTTTGAAATATATTCAAACATTTAAAAATAATGTTGAAAACGGATTTTTTTTAAACTTCAGCAGATAGCAAAAATAGTACCTGTGGCATAATATTTGTCATCCTCGTTAAATATCAAAAAATTACATGACATGTTTTTGAGCCGGTTCCCTGAAATGACAGACAAAATTAACTATCAGTTTTTTCGACAATATTTTCATCAAATTTTTCAAGCAAATTTTATAAAAAAAGTTAAATACAAGAAAAAGATGCCAGTGATGAAACGGTTTTAGGATTGTCTTTCGACTATATACAAAATTTACCTTTGCCTACTCTACCTGTACAAGAAATTTTTTATTATAGACAAATTTGGGTATACGAATTCTATATACATATGTACATAACATGAAGACTGGCAAAGGAACATTTTATTCTTATCATGAAGGACAAGCTTTGAAAGGTTCAAACGAAGTGTCGACTTTCTTGGATGATTATATCAATAAATATGTTCCAGATTCGATAAAAGATCTTCATCTTTTTTGTGACGGCTTCCTAGGACAGAACAAAAATAGCACGGTTATAAGATTTTTAATGGCCTTGTCTGCTCAAAAAAAAATGATGATCCATATATATTTTCCCGTCCGAGGCCATTCATTTAATGACTGCGACAGAAATTTTTCTGTTGTCAAAAGGAAAATAAGACACGAAGATCGGGTGTTCAGTCATGAACAATATATTGATCTGATTATAAAATCAAGCAATACCGCGAAATTTAACGTGGAAAAAGTCAATACAGAAGACATTAAAGATTTTAAGAAATGGGTTCAAATAAATTTTTAAGCAAAACCTTTATCAGTGAGAAGTTACGGAAAAGCTGTACCGAAAAATCAAAAAGTTACTTTTCAAGTATCGATTTATTATGAATTTGTTTTTGACCCAAGTAAACCTGGTGAAGTAATCGCAAAAAAATATATAGATAGTGACATTTCCCAAGAAGTTTATAAATTCTTTCAAAAGTAAAAGGTACTTGTAGTAGCTTACCTAACCAAGCAAAATTTAGCTTACAGTGGCAATGTACCTATAAATCATCTAAAAATTGCTGACTTTCAAAGTTGAAACAATACGTACCGGCATAGTTTTTAGAATTTTATGAAGAAATTCTACAATGACCAACTACTACCGAAAGAGAGCCTACAGAAGAAGATTTTTAATAAAAATTCATTACTCATCATTAATTTTAGATTCCAGAAATAAAAATTACATATATTTAAAATGTTTTTTTTTTTCTATTTATTGTACTCAAATCAGTAAATTTCGAAAAAGGCACATCTCACAAATATAAAGTATCTAATAACACATTGTTATTAAGTTAAAAATAAATCAATTAAGCATTTTTCGAAGGATAATTAACATCAAAATATAACTCAATACTCACTTTTAAAATGTATGCACTAGTTTGAAAAATAACCAGTTTTTTTTTTTCAATTCCTAAGCATTTTAAATTTTCTGAGATGTGCCCTTTTCGAAATTGCATATTCAATTACAATGAGAACTTGCAGAAACTTAGTAAGATACTTAAATGATTTAAACTATATTTAAAATACAAAGGTTCGCACTTTGCAAAAATCATCACACAATTTATTGTTAAGAGAAATGTTTAGTTGTAACGTAAAAAGCCCCATTTTTTGTTGTAGTTAGCATTTTAAAATTGGCATATTTCAAAAAGCTGATAGAAAAATTTAAATGGAAGATTCGAATTCAGAACTTTTTAATTCTTTAAAAAAGTATTGTTTTGATTGTGCAACAGCAAAAAAAAAAGTAATTTTCAGAATGAAATTAATCGACATAGCCAACAAAAATTCCAGCGAAATACCAATTACTTATTCGAACTGAGTGGTATTAATACGCTTTATTTATTTTAAACGAAATCTATGTTCCGATCGCAATTGACTTTTAATCTGATTTAGAGTACATATGTACATCCCTTATGGCTTTTCTTAGGTAAAACAAAATAATGGTTTTCCAAAATTTTGCAACTAAAAGTTGTAAGATACTAAATTTCAAAAATCAGATTTGTAGTGTAAAAAAATGCACTCTAATCCTTAATTTTATTAACAATATCTATTAAGACCAACCATGAAAATTAGATATGTTCTTTACACATAATTACATAATACGAGTTTAAAAAAAACGCTAGATTTTTCGGTGTTATTTATTTTGAATATAAATACATTTTTAATGTCTTGACGTTTTTTTCATTAACAATGGTTATACGTATTTTTATACTAAGATAAGTTAGCCCAGCAAAAAAAAGAAAGTTATTTTCACTAATAAAGGAAAAAACTTTGAAATGCATTTTCAAAGCTTTACCTGTAACCTGCTTTCAGGTAACTTTATGCGAGTTAAAAGTCAAACTCCAAAATTTCAAAAAGCTGGAAGTTTTGAAAAAAGCATCTACCTTCACCTTAAATAATAATAATAATAATAATAAAGAAAAGAAGATTTTTTTAATCGTGGTATAAATTTATTAATAAATTAATAATATTGGAAACAAAATAATAGGGTACTACACATTTCTAAATTCCAAAACTCTAGCACTCATTTAGATGCGTGTCTATTATTAGCTTTTGCTCACATGTGTTTCGAACATTTTGGTTCGTTCTTAGCTCGAAACAACACACAAAGCTCGCGTAGAAAAGAAAATGCTCTAATTTAACTGCACTAGCAAGTGCTATCATTTGATATAGAACAATATTTTTAATTACTCGAACCCAGTAAGCGTAGCGGGTTGGTCGACTTCTCGTCTTGGTCTTCACATAATTCGTTTATCCGTTTATCTCCCTCAAGAAATCGAAATAAAATAAAAGAAAATATTGAAACTAAAAAAAATCTTACAATAAAATACAAAATAAAGGAACAAGAAAAAGTGCTTTGCTTACATATTTCTCGTTGTCATACAAACGCGGTGTTTTATATTTAACTCGGTGAATCTTGAATCTTTTTGTATGTTTATTTTCGAATCGATATCTTCTGAGTTTCAATCATTTTTGAAGTAGTGTGGTTTCGAGTGATATCCCCACATTCGATTCGAATTTTTTGACGCACATAGTTAAGTTAAATCGTTCTAGAAATCTGAAGGAATTTGTGTTTCGTGCTCGTGACATTGATTGTCGAATTTGATTCTTCGAAACGTGTGTTTCTATTTAACAATAATAAATTGTGCTCTGTCACATAAATTGTTTACCTCCTGATGTTTATTTCGATTAACAGTGGTGGATTGTTTGCTATTAAATTGGTAATTATAAATTTGCTGATTAAAAAATGTTCATATTTTACGTCATCCTCCATCCACTATTGTTTTAAATTTTAAAACAGTTTTTGAGATAATAAACCAAAAATTTTGTTTTTTTTTGTTTACATGTAATCAAATTGTTTTTATTTGAATAGGTTGTCGTTTCAGAGAGTTTAAGATAGTGAGGATTGTTTTGAATTCAAGAAGCACCCGTTCATAGTTTGATTTCTTTTTGTTGCCTTGCTTTGTTAATGAAACTTTGTCTTCGAAAAGGAGAAATACTTATTTGTATACTTTTAAAAATAGAATTTGCACCGACAAGTTTATGTTTCGCATAAATTCATACCTATTCAAATGGAAAAATATGTGTTCAGACAGGGGAGTTTTTGAAGTGTTAAAAGAAAATTAGAAATTAATAAACGTTCATTTGTTTATTTTTTTTTTGTAAAAGGTTTTATCTTGAATTTGTATACTAAATTGGTTGTGACGGTATTCTTATAGACTAACTAATGATTTATGAAAAGTTTTTTAGTCTTCTTTTATAGCAAGTTGAATAAGAAAATGTTCATTCTTAAAACGAAAAAAGGATTTTATAAGTATTAGGTCTTAACAAACAAACATTTGTTTTTAATTAATACCCTAAGAAACCCTGTCTCTCGTCAGGGAACTTGCTTTAAGAGTGGAGAAAAACTACCTAAACATTTTTTCTTTCTATTAAATATGATAACAAAGTTTAATTTTGAAAAGAAAATAAGGTTGTGAGAAAGTGGTACAACTGACTTTTTTTTCATTTGAAAATAGTTTTTGGATTTGAATTCCTAAAAAGAGGCTGGGATGCGACCCACACTTATAACTTCCCATCCCGTCTGTCGATTTTTCTTGCTTAAAAGATTTGCAGGTTTTCGTGTTTTGTTAAAAAGGTTATCAGTTAAATTATTCTAAAAAATTTAAAAATCACCAACAACATTTTGCATATGATGAAATAGTTTGATTTCAAAATCTATTTTTGTTAACGAGATTTTTAGTTGAAAACCAATTTTTCCCAATTTTAGTAGCATTTCTTAATAGCTTTTATTTCCTAAATAAACAAATACAAATTGGATGAATGAAATGAATTTGAAGTCAATACTATCTATTTTTCACGAGATATCGAGAACCAAACATCATTTTTTAACAAATTTGCATACTATTTTTTGTAGATTTTTTTTTTATGAAAAAACTGCCTTTTGGATTTTAATAAAAAATTTACTGAGTGTCGAAAATTATATTTTCTGTGAGCAAAATTAGTTTGAAGCCAATATTTTTAATTTTAAAAAAGATATTTCAGTCGAAAATCAATTTTTAAGAACTTTTAGTAATGCTTTTTTAAGGTATTTATTTTTTGTTAAAAAACTGTCAATTCGATTTTTCTCAAAATTTTTTCGAATGTTCAAAACAATATTTCTTATAAGATAAAATTAGTTTTAAGCCAATATCTCAAAGTTTTGAAAAGATACATATTTAAGTCGAACATCAATTTTTACCAACTTTTGTTATTTTTTTTTTTTTTTTTAATTTTTTGTAAAAAAAACTGTCAATTCGATTTTTCTCAAAATTTTACCGAATGTTAAAAACAATATTTCTTATAAGATAAAATAAAGTGCAAGCCATAGTCTTAAATTTTCGAAAAGATATTTAAGTCGAAATTCAATTTTTACCAACTTTCGTAATGTTTTTTTTTAGGTTTTTATTTTTTATAAGAAACACTGACAATTCGATTTTACTCAAAATTTTACCAGATGTTGAAAACGTTATTCTTCGTTGTACATAAAATCATTTTTTGTTCGTAAAATTTTCAAGGTGACAGTTGGAATTTTTTCCAAAAATATATTTGTTTGGTATCACGTTACAATATATAATATAAAATTTAATTCAAGTCTCTAGTGTTATTGGTTCGTGAGATATTTAGGACTAACCAAAATGTTCACCTTTTTTTTAAACAGCTATGGTAAAAAATCCAACCACGCAATTTTTTTGAGAGCCCTTTCTGCATCTTTCTGCAGTATTATCTGTATAACAAAATTTATTTGAAGTCGATATCTCTTCTGGTTCTTGATCTATGGACGACGAAAAAAACGTCGCGAACGTACGTACACACGAACGCACAGACATCTTTCTAAAAATCTTTTATTTCGACTCTAGGGGCCTTGAAATGTCGAGAAATGTCAAAATTTCCAATTTGACAAATCAGACCCATTACAATAACTTCCTATGGCAAGTTAAAAAGTTTATTTGAATTTAAAATTCGGAAGGGTTTAGTCACATGAGAAAGACTAGAAGCTAGTTTGGTTTAAGTGTGAAATACCTGTTCTTTTATAACACATAATGTGTAATCAAATAAAATTAAAAAAGAAAGATCAATATTAAAAGATACGCACATTTGCAAATAATTACTCGTAATATTGAGTAAATTTAACTACTAACCCAGAGTACCTACTTTATCTTTGTTTGCAAACCAAATCTCTATAAATGTGGGACAGCATCTCAACATTATAATTCAATTATTATCATATTAGACATTATTTTATCTTTTTGCAACTCCTTGTTTTCCTATAAAATATAAACATAGGTATATTTCTTATCTTGACTTTAAACTAGTATAATTTCGACATGAAATGAGATTTTATTCTCAAATACAAATCACCACTTGCTTGGTGAAGTTAAATTTAGTCTACAAAACAAGTCCAGGAAATATTTAAAATTTTATTATAATGTTTAAACTCACTGAAATTATTAGATCTTATAATGTTATTAAACTGTGATTTAAATACTTAAAAGTTTTCGAGTGCAACATATTTTAATTTTTGGGTATATACATAAGTGTATGGCTTAAGAGTTGTCAGTATCTTTTGGCAGGGGCATTTTTTCAACATTAAATTGTAAGTATAAAATTTGTACATTGTAATGAATGGAATTGTAGTTTTTCTTCAAAAGTTCTCAACATCTAGTAAAAATTCCCACCTATCTTTTTGAAAAAGTTTTTAGGGACGGAATAGTTTAAGTGACTTAGTTTTTTAATTTTCTTTAGTTTTAAAAACTCTAAAATTCACATTCAAGAATGATACATTCTAAAAAAATCTCCAACTTTAAGTCAAAACCACGTAAAAAGTGTTCAGGAAATACAAAAATCTATCTTTAAAATGATGGCAATATGGTCCTACAGCTGTGATTTTTGGAGCCTTGTATGCAGATCGGGAATTTTATCGAAGAGAATTGAAAAATTATTTTTTTATATATCTCTGCAACTTCAAAATTTTACGCGGATTGTAGAAAATATAATTGTAAAGTTTAATTTTATTTTTTTTTTTCAAATCTCTTTATAAGGCGTTAACATCTAAATTCATGTTCGTGAAGTTTGGTAGAGAAAGTGGAAGATTAAAACTGCAAAGCTTCGTATTTTTCGATAATGCGAGTGTTTTGCGTTTTTCTGTATAAGTTGCATACCAACTTAGAATAACAATCCTAGTTTTAAATTTATTTTTAAAGCTTCAAGTTAGATCTATCAAATTCCAAATATTTAATGATTTCTAATAAATTATTTCTATAGGCTTCAACACAGTAGCTTTTCCTATAAACATTCTATAGATTAAGATTTGGATTGATTTTATTATAACTACTTATCGAAATAGAAATTTGTATTGCTATACAAATAATTACGAATCAGTTGAAGTATCTTTTATTAATTTACAAGCAAAATTATCTTAAACACATGAAATGTGGTTACTTGGCAAACTAAATATAATATACTACCCCTAATTAAAGAAAGCTAAACTATATTATTATAGTCTAGGTTTTGTTGTATTATTTTCTGGCAGACAATTGTATAGCTAATAGTGATAACATTTTGCTGATAAGAATATAATAAAGTGATTCTTTTTTAGTTTTTTTTTTTTATTGCATCAACGTTATTATTGTTCGTATTCATATTGTATCTAAAGTTGTTTCCGTATAAAATTTGCCGATATGAATGCATCTGTTGCTGTAGCTGCGCCCTTATGTAAATGCGTAGTAATTTAACACAAACAATTTCCGACAAAAAAAATATAATGAATTCACTTATAACTATGATGTCGTGCGCCTGCAATTTATTATAAATACTTTGAATTGATGAAAATTGTTTATGAAAATAAAATTTTTAGTACATATTTTAAGTTTTGAATTTAACTAAAATTTGTTAAATGGAAATTTTAAACTGATATTTTAGTAGGTGGTTTTGATAATATCATTTTTGTAGGAAGAAACTGGCATTGGTAAGAAAAAATTCGTAGCTTACACAATTTAAACTTTATGTTACATGATTTCAATTTCAATTCATATTAAAAGCTTTCATTTTGATATTTAAGAAAAAAGTCTAAAAGTGCTATATCACAAGATATCGTTGGCCAATTGTTTTTTCGTCTCCTGGAAGTAACAAGTTCAGGAAACTTTTCTTTTGCCATTTTTATATAGCAAATTTTAACAATTTCAGTGCGTCACTGAAGCGTGTGTCGTGATAGAGTAGTTTTTACATGTCAGTTGTCAAAATATTAAAGTTTCAAAAATAAAAATTTGCAATAAACAACATTGTTTCTTTTTTTTATACTTTTTGGAGCCTATTCTTAAAACAATTCGTTTACTATTCACAAAAAAACATTTACCTACTCATAACATTACACAGTGTTTACCAGAGTTGGGAAATAATGATTACTTTTCATAATTAATTTCTACTTTCATTTCAATTACAAATAATTAGCAATTGATATTTTGCATTTTAATTACTTGTAATTGGAAAAATATACTTTATAATTACTTGTAATTGTAAATGAAATAATGCACTTAATAATAACATGTAATTGAAAATTTTATTTGAATAGTTAAAGTTCTTGAAGGAAAGTACTTTTTAAATTACATTTGCGATTGAATTCTTTTATTTATTTATTAATTCAAAGCAGCAAATTCAGGAGATTATTTTTTTAAATAGGTAAAATGTAATTGACTAAAATAGTATTTAACTACATTATCGAGTAATGATTACTGGAAAAAGCAATCATAACTGCTTTTTTGATTATTACTTTTCTTTAAAATTACGTTTATGTAATTACAATTACAGGTTATTATTGATTGAATTCTTTTATTTACATTTTATATAATTGAAAAAGTGTATGGAGATTTCAATTACAAGAAATTGGAATTGAATTTTTATGTTATCTTTAAAATCTTTTTAAAGATATTTTTTTTAGGAAAACTATGTTCAAATCATATTCATTAATTTATATCTTTTAGTAAAGTTTCTTTTGTAACTAATTTTGGTCTTAATTCCTTTTCTTTTTAGAGCGAACAAACAACGGAGTGGATAGACATCTGATGATCAAACCAACTTTCATACACCATTATGCTGCTTTTCTAATTAAAGATTTAAATTAAAACGATTTTTTTTAAATATTCATTATTTTATTATTTAAAAAAAAACTGAACAAAATCACAACACCACGGATTGAAAATATATATTTTGAAGATATGACAGAAAATGAACCCCTTAACCATAATGGCAGCATAAAAGCCCAAATTATACCAACAACAACACCAACAAATCATACAGAAAATGGAACCGTTCTCAATGGACATGCCATCAAACCGATCACAAATGGTGTCCATCATACAAATAAATCAAGTCATGCATCCCTTGATGGAGGATCACCTGCTAGCACACCCCCATCAATGCACATGCACACAAATAACAAGCCAATTGTTGTTGTTCAAATACTGGAGCCCCCCGATGGAGGCGCCCGAGCATGGCTCGTTATGATAAGTGCCTTTTTGTGTAACGGTGTGATATTTGGAATTATCAATACCTATAGTGTAATACATTCGTTCCTGCAGGATAAACTAACTGAACAACATGATACTGAAGCGTCCAGTAAAGCAGGTAAGAGTTGTTATTGCTTTTTCTTAATAGAAAATTAGAAATGCAATTCGCTTTACATCAAAGTTTATGAAAAATAAATTTAATTTAAAATTTAAACTAAAATATCAACTAAAATCTGTAAGAAACGTTCTGGTTTTCGAACAGTGTCTTCTTGCAGTGCAATTTTAATTAAAGGTTCTTATACAATCAGTTTATAAGAAATAAAGTAAGGGAAAGATATAAAACAGTAGAATAAAATAAAATAGTAGCTATATTCACCGATGCAACAAAAAGGTGTATAATTTAGAATTTTTATTTTTGACCGTAAATCCTAAACACCCTTTTCTGATCTATATATAGCAACATTTTTAAAATTAAAAAGAAGATTCTCATAAAGGGTATTTTTTAAGACTTGTGTTTTTCAAGAAGGAATAAAACTGATATATTTTAATGTAATGGCCAAGAATATAGGTTTGTTTTAAAGATAAGGGTTTGCAATTATGTTCTTAAAATTATTTTCGTCGAAAAAGTCAATAATCATAGCCACTATAGCGTCCTACATTGGCTGTAACTTAATGGCCGCTTTCATTTTTGAAGAAAAATGGTCCAAAGCTTCTGCCATTAGAGCATACCAAATAGTGACTTTTTGGGGATGTAACGGGCGTCTTAAAAAAGACACTCAAAATACGACAATTAAACTTTTTTTTTTATAATTAGCCAACACTAAAAGAATTTTGTATCCCTTAAATATGCCAAAGACACAGTGTGAGCATTAGGTAAAAAGGGAAGGGTTAGATAGGAGGTGCCGGTATACATTGATTTTGAATTCCTGAACGTGGCAAGGTATTCCACATTCGCTTAGTACGGCTAAAAAATGAATCTCTGTACTTCACAGTACGGCCGAAGTTGGGCTCAAGGGTAAACTGATGGGCATTCCCAAAAGCGCGGGTATTACGGTAAATTGTTTAAGGGGAGGAATGCAACTGGCTATTTCACTAGAGCAAAGTCCGTTAAAATAACGGTAAAAAAGGGCAAGACAAGAAACTTTACGACGATGTTCGAGTGATGATGTTAATGTCACCAATCATTTTAAAAGCTCTTCTTTGAATACTGTCCAAGAGGCTTAAATAAGTTACTGGAGCACCAGCCCAGAGATGAGAGTTATATTCAAGTTTCGGACGTATGTATATAGGTTTTATAGATTGTAGCCAGATCAGACGGAGAGAAAAATTTCTTGCATCTTCTCAAAAAATCTAGACATCTTGCGGCATTTTTGGCGACATCGCGTATGTGATCGCTCCAGAAAGGGTGGTTGCTGATGCACATTCCGAGGATGTCAAGATTTTGAGTTTCGTTGATGCAAGTACCACTCATAGATAGTGGCAAAGAGGGTATATCTCGCTTTAACGATACAAGACAGCATTGCGTTTTCGAAGCATTAAATTCCACACGGTTTTTTATTCCCCATTGTACAATGCTGTGTAGATCGGAATTTAATGAGCTTATCATATTTTGCCGTTGCAGTTCCACATCCGAAGAGGAAGGTTGTGAGTCTGGAAACGAATATGAAAAGCTAAGAGTGCTATCGTCAGCGAAACAATGTATTGGATTAGAAGTAGCAGACAGGAGATCATTTTTAAAAATGAGGAAAAGGGTCGGAGACAAAACGGAGCCCTGAAGCACACCAGCATTTATTTTATGGGTTTCAGACTTGAATCCATCCAAAATAACTTGTATTGAACGTTTCGAAAGAAATTTTCTAATCCAACGAAGAAGACATTCGTCAATACCAAAAAACGTGCCCTTTTAAACAAAAATGAGCTTCATCGCTGAACAAATTTTTTTTGTGAATATCGTGATCGGGGACGATCTCGCTTTCACCGAACTACCGAACCTACGCTTGATGTTCGTTCGGTTTAAATTGTTGCACGAGTTGGAGTTTTTAAGCCCGCAAACCAAGATCCTTCCCGAAAAATCTTCTTTAAAATAGATGAGAACAGCTCCAATCGTTGAGTGCGATGGTGGAAAGACTCAATCGGGTCTTGTTCGATACTCTGCTGTACAGCAGAAATAGCGTCTTCTGTGCGCATTGTACGGTGTCTGTGAGGATGCACATTGACCACAAAAGTAAACGTGGTGAGACATCGATCCATGGTTGCTCGAATTACCCACACTGCTGGACGAATATCTCCACTGAATATTGGACGCAGTGCCCGATGCGTAGAGCGAACTGAACCATCATTTTGGTAATTAATTTGCACAATTTGCAAACGTTGCTCAGGAGTTAGTCTTCATTAGGAAATGACAAAACAAACTGAGCATAAATCAAGTGACAGCTGTCAAAAAGATCAACTCCGAAAAAAGTATTGCCATATTGAAAAACCACACGTCTAAAACAACCCGTTATAACACAGCGATGACTGAATGTATACTCTGACAGCAGCTACCAGTCAAACACACGACTAGACACATTTTACGTCATTATATTTCTGATTTGCTTTGGGGTTTTAGGTATAGCATAAGTGCAAAAGGGTAGCGAAATTTTAGTCATTATATTTGTTTGTAATGATTTGACACAATTTCATCGGATATAATACAAAAAAAACTACTTATTTTATTATTCAAATGCGCCTACATGTAAAATATATAAGTTTATTTAAGCTATTATAATTCTTCTACATTTTATTGACAAGTCTTCCCTTTGAGTTAAGTATGTATTATACATTTAGATTGACATGAGTATCAATCGGCATTAATTTTCTAGGTAAGCTTCAAAAACCTACCTATCTATCAGCCTTTTATCTTTTCTTGGATTATTTTATAACATTCATTATATGTACATTGTAAGTATTGAACAAGCAGAGTATAGGTACTTGCCGCCATGACCACATTTTGCAGACTTAAACTAATTGGCAGCCCCCAGAGAAAAACCCAATGTTGACAAATTAAATACTAACCGCATACATGCTTTTACACAATCGAGTCTATTTGTACGATTTTTATTTTTCACATATTTTCGGTTTATTATTTTTTAAGTCACAACTCACAATGAGTGTAATCGGATAGTAAGAACGTGATGAGAAGAAAATACCATATAGGCATAACCAAAAGAACCATCACCTCAAAATATACCTACTATGAGTAAAAGGGGTTGCGAATATCGGTGTATATCAAGTGAATGCGTGCTTGATGGCTTTTTATGCCATTTTATTTGTTTCCAATGTTAACCAAAGCATACATACTAATACCTTATGCTTTTCCGCAACTACAAGTCGAGTATAACTAACCCCTTTCAAGTATACGATATTCGATTTTTCACTTCTATTTTCCGACCTAAAGCCAAATACGCAGCTGATGCGTTTGAAACGGAAAATTTCATTAAAAAATGGCACAGTGAATTTAAAAATTTCGTTTAAAGAATTCCATTCAATTTATAAATAAGGGTAGCAGATTATTTCGAGATGTCCACAGTCCCATTTCGCACACCCTTAATAACCCGGACCATAATTGATTGCGAGATATGAAATTTAAGTTTAAGAAGATTGTACAACCTTTAGTACGCGGCTGGAGCCAAAACAAATGGTCTCACACTTCAGCCAATTAATTGTCAAATATGAAAAATTGAAGAAATAATAACCAAATATTGCAATTATGGGCAATATTACTGGAAATAAAGGGTCCAGTTGTAGCTATCATTCGTTTTAATCAGTGAAAATTGTTTTCTTCATTGAAAAAAAATTTCCTTATTGGAATCAAGAATTTCAGGTTAGAGTTGATCATTGAAAGTAAAACAGAGAGAGGTGGGAAAACAAATAAAATTAAACTCTTTTTTTGTGGAACGATTATGCTCCGAAATGTGAATTCAACTATTAGCTGTTTATTGAAAACATTAAAAATGAATAGTTCTGGGTTAAGTAATGTATTTGTGTTAATAGAAAATATCAACAACTGATCAGTTTCATTTTGACACCAAAATTTACAAATTTGACACTCTTAATCGCTTTTAAATCTCGAAACAAAATTTTTAATGATAAAAACCAATGATAGCTATGACTTTCCTCTAAAAGTAACATCTTAGAAGATGTGAGAAAAATTGTGTTCCCTAATTAAATAAGAAAAACTTGAAGCTAAGATTTTATAAGAGATACTTTTATAGCTTCTTCTATATTTTTTTTCGCAATCGATGATTTGGAATACTGCGTTAGATGATTTCTGGAACTCTCTGTCTGAATAAATAAAATAATAGCAATGAAAAGGGAAAATGCAGCAAAACAAATGTTTTCTAAATTTTAAAACGCATAGAAATTCATACATGCGATAAAGTTTAGCAACTATCAAAACCCGTAAAGTTTTTCAATAAGAGGTTTAATTTTGATATTAAAAAAACGGACTTTTATTTCATTGGGAAAAGGTTTTTTTTTGGTAATGTACAGGCACTCATATGGTTATTAATATCCTTAACATGTTTACGTTTAAACACAGTGCGAGTGTTAGGAAAATAGGAAAGTATTTAAGAGGAGATACAGGTGCACATTGGTCTTAACATTTTGAATATAAAAATGGGAGGGAAAAACAGAGTTCGTAAAAGAATTCCACATTTTAAATGAGTGATTAAAAAAAGAATCTCTATACTTAACAGTACGTCCGAAATTGAGCTCAAGGGTAAACTGATGAACATTCCTGGAAGTGCGAGCATTACGGCTGAATTGTTTGAGGGGGGGGATGCAACTGGCTAATTTGACAGAACATTGTTTGTCTGTGTTTGGGTGTGTCTTTAACAATAGAAAACGATATTAGGGAAATGGCCAACACGGGTCATGACCAATTCGCATATTTCAGTATTTCTATATGACCTCGATATCATCACGAATTCCATTTTGAAGGCCTTGAATAGATTGTGGAGCATTGACATAGACCTTAGCTTTCAAGTGGCCTCAAAGAAAAGTGTGTAAATGTGTAAATTGATAAGATCTTGGTGTCCAATTGTGATAACTACTTCTTCAAGAAGTATTACACAACTTTTCTTGCAAAACTGCGAACTGTTTTTAATGAATTTTGACAACTTTAAAGCGTTGATGGCATTGTTTTTTTCTTATGTAGCTTACATTTCTGTAGTTCTTGCACTATTTCATATTAATTAGACTAAATAGTATTTGAGAAAGGTTGAAATTTCTTCTTACAAATATATGACTTTTCTTTAAGAGGATGGTAGCAATGAGTTATAATGTTCTTTCCCAAATCACCTTATCAAGTGAGTGTTGTAACGTACATTTTTGGAGTATTGGATTAAATGGTTTCCGGAATCAAATAAAATGAATAGTGATAGGAGAACAAAAACAAAGTTTAGAAAAAAAAAGTAAAAAGTATTTAAAAATTCCTTATTAATTATGACACATCGTCAAACGAAGTTAAAAAAAAAAACTAAAAGCTTTATCGCACAATTTGTTTTGATCATTTTCGAAATCTGATAATCTGTTGTTATCATCATACATTTGAAACAAAACCTTGCAAGATTTTAGATATTAGAATGGACATTAAGTTAAAAAAAGATTACAAACAAATCTAGTTCTGTCCTTGAAATACATCATAAATCAATCTGTATTTGAAATCAGTTTATAAATCTTGACACTATAAAATGGATTAAGTAAATGATTTTGTTGATAAATACATTTTTAAAGCAATATGAATTTATTTTTGAATATAAATAATCTTTGACAGATAAAGATATCAATTTTTTATTTGACTGTACAATGTACATATACTATATGATGAGTATGTGTATGTGTATGAATAATTTTTATAATAACTTAACCTTTTTTATTCATTTCTTGTAAGCAAAACACTTTTATAATATTTAAAACACTTAACTAAATTGTTAATAGCTGAAGTAAGTTCAAATACATACAACAAAATAAACCTACTCTATTAAAGAAAACAAACAAATTGAGTGAACCTATAACTATTATGTTCCCCTAAATTCCGGTACATGCAAATATGTTAAAATATTTTGAATTGTAGATCCATAAATCTTAATAAATAACCACGTTTACAATATTGTCAAGAATTATTTAAATAGTCCATTAATATATTTGCATACGTAATCAATAACCAGGCTACCGTAAACTTGATCGCACGTTTAATCAATTTGTTTCAATTGATAAGAAAATTGAAAATTCAATTGATTTCTAATATTTAATGACTAAGTGCGTGTATATGTACATATAGTCGTACATATATGACTTCTTTTGTTTGTAAATTTTGAAATTCGAAAACAACAATTCAATATCAATAATATAAATATTTTGAAAGTTTCAATAAGAACAGAGATAAACTAAATATATCAAGGTAGTTTAACAATCCGAAAAAGGGATGAAAGAGTAAACAATATGATTTACATTATTAACCTAGTTTAATTATCAAACTTATTTTTATTTTCATGGATTTGCTTAGGATTTTATTTTTGTATATATATTAGAAATTCAGGTTAAGTTCTTTGTAAAAGTTTTGATCAAATATTGAAGTTTTATCAATAACTATAAGAAAATTTGAGAATTCATGTAAGTTATAGAATTAGCATACTTCTGAGATAGGAAACCGAAAGTTATAGACACACTATTTCTGTTTCTGTGATACAGCATTATTATTAAATATTTGTTTATCACCACAAGAAAACATACTCGTACATCGTACATATCCAATGACAAATATAAGATTCCGCGCACTTCTTAGACTATGATAATGAGGCCGTTTTTTCGCACTCGTATGCTTATATTTATTTTGCTACCACAGAACGTATTGAATTTCGATGTTTGTTTTGGTTTAAGTCTTAACATGCAAGCTTTTTGATTGAAAACAAGGAAACATATTGCTTGTTTTGTATATCATGTCTTTTGTTGAAAATTAAAATGTATGATTTATAAATGTATGACATAAACATTCACTATCAAAACTTACACTACTCTGATTGAAGATATTTTTATTTTATTTCATTAACATTCATTTGATTATTATTCATTTGATTATTATTTACCCCGCGGGGTCATGGCTATCATCTTCAGGGAGCAAACTGTGTGTGGCTCTTTTTAAATATATATAGAGACAGGAAATATTCACATATATTTTATAGATAACAAAGCACATTCGAACGACGAAATTATTGATAAATTATATAATTGTGCGTCATATTCTTGGCTGCATGATGACAAATGTTATCTAAACTGATCATAGAGTTTAAGGTTGAATATAGAAGAATTGAAGTTAATTATCTCACAAAAGATTTTTAAAAGGGTTCTATACCAAAATGTAAATTCTTCTAAGTTCTTGCTCAAAGCAATATTAATTTAAACTAAATAAATAAATTGGGTGGCGCAACACTCCGTTGAGAACTAGAGCCTAGTGATTTAGAACTCTCAACCATTCCTGTGAGCGAGTAATGTTTTCAGGGATGGAGAGGACCTACAATTTTAAGCCGACTCCGAATAGCTAATTTGAGAAAGCACTATATTCATAACAAGAATTTGTCAATTCCTCGCTAGAGGCAGTACCCGTGAAAAAAAACTTTAGATGGCATAGGCGGGGATCGAACCCAAGACCTCTGGCATGACAGTTCAACGCACTAAACATCATGGGTACTACTAATTTTAACTAAAAAAAACGATTTTATTACAATAACCAAGATCACACATACGCCACAGTGAACATTTCTTTTTAATCGATAAAAATCAAAAAAGAGATAATGGAGGTGTCTTAGTGATTTCTTTGTCTAAACCCTTTAAGTCTGTGTTCGATTTTCACAAGGACTTAACTTAAGTATTTTTAAAATGATTTCTTTATTTGCCTTTAAATGCCTTTTGTATCAAATACAATTAAGTTGATGCATTTATCTTTTTAAATATAGCAAATAAAAATATACATATACTTCAAATAAATAAAACTATATGCCCTTGAAACAATATTTGATTTCTAAAAATATAAAAAAAGAAACTAATCTTCAAATAAGTTCACTATAGCATGGCGTAGGCTAGATATACCTAATAATTTTTTTTTGAATTTTTGTCTAGACTTTGGGAGTAGGGCTAAAGAAATCTCTATATGAAAATTAAAAGTATACATACATATTCATATTTATAATTAAAAATAGAGGAATGTATATTTTTATATTTACTCAAGTTTTCAAAATTCTATTGTTTTGATTTTATTACTTATTATCACACCGAAGAAAAAGTACATACATACAAATTTAAAAACTTGACATTGAAATTCTTGCAAAGACAACATAATATTAACTTGATCGTTATTTGATTCCATTATTCAAACATCATATTATTCTGGTGTAAAACATCACGCATTTTGATGTTTTATGGCAAAACTGACGCCAGAACGTGTGCATTTTGTCTTTCTTGTTGGTGACTATCTCGCGCGTGCACAGATTTTGTCTTTGAAAGAAACAAAAAATTATTTCAACGCACGCATGCTGAAAACTTTGAATACCATCTTTCAACTTCCGGTTACTTGACCCCGACTTCCATGCAAATAAAATTTGATATATAAAAATAAAATATACTTCCTATAAAACAAAGAAATGTCAAACCAAAGAAAAGCATAAAGGTATTTAATTTATCTTACTTTGTATGAAAATTAAAAATCTAGGCCAAAATCAAAACACTTGTACTTTCAATATTAATAACATCGGAGAGCGGGAAAGACGAATGCGGAGATTTTTGTTGACTTGCACTGCAGAAACAGCTGTCTTTCATGTATCTATGGTATGTACAATGTTCATGCAATCCACACGTCGCGACACTCGCGTTGTCGTTGGGAATGAAATGTGTTCGCCCTTAAATCTATCTTCCTGCAACGAACCGAACGGTCGTTGGGTAACGTATAACTTTTTGTATCAAACATTTGTAGGGCTTCTCTCTAGAAGAACTATGTCAGCTTCTTCATTCATGCCGCTTGTCAGTAATGTAGTTGTTAGACTGCAACAGTCGGATTGGAAATGATTTCAAAAATATTTTTTTAGGGCCCAAGATTGTTAAATTCTTTGCCAAATCTCCTGAATTGGTTTGAAAAATGTCAGCTTATTTTTTTTACTAAATTTATCCAAAAAATGTGAGAATATAATTTTAAAAATAAATTTGGTGGTACTAAGGTCGTGAAGAACCAGGGCCTAGTGATCTTACAACTCTCAATCATTCCCTGAACCCACGGATGAGATATGGCAAAATCGAACGGCTAAGAACTACTCTTGTAGGAATTCTAAATTTCTTATGGAGGATTTTCCCATGGGTACATCTTCTTGATTTAGTTTGGCTTATAATAGTTAATTGAGGCCAGTCAAGTCTCAAATCCGCCCCTGATTATTTTAATGTTATTACAGCAGCAACCATAACTTCATTTTTGCACCTTTGTTTTGTATTTTTATTTTTCTTATAAAAATGCATATTAGAATTTAAAAAAAAAAACAGGTAAGCAATAATTTTGAACTTCTTTCTTATTTTATTATTTTGCTGTGCACCAACGAAAATGAAAACAAAAAAAAATTCAATTTGTAGACAAATAAGGAAAATATGAGTATCATAAATATCAAATACCTCTACATTTTCTTTATACAATAAAACGACAACAACGATGAAGAGACATCGCAATTGATGATTTTTTGATTGACCCTTTATGCGTCAATTACTAAACACTCGACGTGTGTATGTTTATATGAATTTTGATTATTTTTTTATTTAACGCCCATTATTTGTCAATTGAGAATTATTTAAGTGACGCGCTGAAGAATTTTGTGTTGAGAAATCACAAAATAAAAAGCTGAGACTGAGACTGAGACTTTGACTGATACTGAGACTAGAATGGTTTTGTTGAATTTTGAGACAACTTAAAACGACATTAAAAAAACAAGCAATATGAAGGTTGGGTTCAAAAACCTAATTTTAATTTTTACAAAATACATTTCAATTACCTAGAGAAAAACTTATGTATATAATATGTATGACAATTTAAAGTGCTTGCCGGAAATTATATTGACGGATGATTATATCACAAATCATTGGCATTAGAAGCACGAGCCTTCAATAAAATATTGAAAAAGATTTAAATATTCATATAATCCAAATCACTTTATTTATTTTTCTTATCATTTTAGAAAATATTCGATTCATTCAATTCAATTTATCAAGTGATAAGGATTTTTCTTTGATTAATTTATGAAAATCTTATATAATATTAACAATTCTTAAATGCTCCTTTTAAAATACATATATAAGTTTCATTGCCTGTGTCGGTATTAGCCAAAGGTTATAATTATAAGCTTTTAAACCAGATTAAGTTAGGTCACATTGTTATCAAGTTTGAAATTAATAAAATAAGCGCAAGATTAAAAGCAACAATATTTTTTATTGATCTTAGGTAATATTGCAAAAAAAATGCTTGTTTCATTAATAAAGTGATAATCAAGAAAAGTAAAAATAAAAATTCTATACATCTCCGGTCGATTATAAAATTATAAAAATCACACTTTTTACTGTTAGTTTGTATTTATTATGAACTGACAACCTTGAACTTATAGCGAAAAACTCAGAATATAATACAATATGTATATATAATATTTTGAATTTGCTAAAGAGAATGGCGCAAAATTTTAAATGATTTAATTTAATTTAAATTTAATTTTAATTTTTAGCAATTTCATAAGTCCATAAAAATATGTACAATTATTTGTATAAAAGCAGAGGATGGGTCCAGTCAAAAATTGGGAACTACAATTAATAAGTCCTTTTGAGCGTAGTTGCTTTGTTTATTTTTACCAGCTGTCACTTTTTAGACATATTTGGATGCTTGTTGTTTTATTAAAAGGGAAATAGCAATTTACTTATTAGTAGGGCAACCAAAAATATGTTCGAACATATTTTTTGTTAACATCACTATTGACACGAGACTGTGATAGAAATGCGTTTCATTGAAATCTTCGTCTTTTAAACGTCATCTGTTAGGGCATATTTTTGCATATTTCACTGAAAATGCATATTTTTGCATTTTTGCTTTCAAAAGGCATATTATTGCATATTTTTCTTTTTTTTGTAAAGGCAAGCAATAAAAACAAAGCATTAATATGAACGAAGAATGCAACGCAACAGTTTTTTGGACAATCTTCGAGTGATTCAAAACATACAGAGTTTGAAAGAGATTTGTGTGGTACTTTTGTGGGGGCAGATATACCCTTGTTCAAAATTCGCAATGAAAGTATTCGTTCTTTTTTGGAAAAATATACCGAGCACAAAATTCCTTCAGAAACAACCCTTCGTTAAAAATATGTACACAATTTGTACAAAAAAACAATCGATACAATCAAAAACAAAATAAAAAATCGATTTTTATGTGTTTCAATGGACGAGACAACAGACGCAGAAAACAGATATGTTGCAAATGTTACCATTGGAATTTTGGATCCAGATAAGACGTTCGCTAAAGAAACATTTGTATTAAATGTAGCTCAACTGGAAATGACAAATCACTCAACCATCATCGCCCGGCTCTTCGATGATTCGGTTAGAATTCTGGGTGAAGATTTTAACAAAGACTCGATCTTACTCTTAGAGACATACAACCTGGACTGGAACTTCCTCCACAACCAATCATAACGCGATGGGGGACATGGCTCGAAGCGGTGAACTACTACGCCAAGCATTTTGAAAAGATTGTTTGGATTTTTGATGTTTTTTTTTGGCATCAAGCTATGGGTTTCTAGTAACATCAATTTCAAAAATTGGATCATGTGGTTTATCGCTCAATTCCAGCACACAAATTATAAGTGATGCGGTGAAGACAATCTACAGCATTAACAGCAAGGCTGCAAAATCAGTGAAGAAAATAAAGTGCACGACTGGGTCGCACGAACTTGCTCCTGTATGCAAAGAGTCTGTTTAAAAAAGTATCTATATAATATTTAAAAATATACCTGTAAAATAAGTTTGTCTTCAAAGATAAAAATGCCATTTGATTTGTCAAAAAACTTGTGATTCATCCCAAGACACAACTCATCCTAGGACAACTCATCCCAAAAATGAAAAATACTTGTAAGCATACCTAACGAAAACAATAATTGTTTGTGTATTGAACTAGTTAAAAATATTTAAAATTCTTAAAAAAATAAAAAATTAAAATAATTAAAAATAAAATAAAATAATTAAAATAATTAAAAAAAAATTTTAAGATTCAAAATTTTACCTGAAAAATAAGTTTGTCTTCAAAAATTTAAATGCCATTTTATAAATCAAAAAACCCTTGATTTTTCAAATTTTTTTTTGAAAATCGTTAGAGCGGTTTTTTTTTAAATTAATTTTTTATATATAACATTTTTCAATTTTGTTCTAAAAATATTTTTGGTATGCAGTTGTTTAGTGATTGTAAATATACGCTCTACATTTAAATTTCGTAAAAAAATGTTGACCCGTTTTTGAGATATAGAATTTTGAAAAAAAAAATTCAATATTTTTTTAAAAATTTAATTAATAAAAAATTGCACTTTTGATAATCAAATATTGTTAAAGCAATATAAGAGCTTATTTAGAAAAAAAATTATTGAAATCAGTTCATAAGTTGCTGAGAAAATTAAAAATCAAAATAACGGTTCTATGCCTTTCCTGAGCAATACAAAAATATGTTTTTCTTAATAAAAGAAGCTAAGTTAAAAAATAAAATTTTAGAGAAAATTAAAAAAAAATCTATCGGTTTGTTTTTGAGAAAATTCGAATTTTCGTTTTTTGACCAAAAAAATTGTAGGGGGGCCACTGTTAGTTTTGATCTTAAAAAAAAAAATGAAAAAAACGCCTAACGCGAATCTGCTCAAAACCCAATGGTTTAGGCTGTAGGAGCGTGGACAGACAGACAAAACATACCGGACGGAATCGCGGGACCCACTTTTTTCGACTTCTCTACCATCGTAATATCATGTTTGATTAAAATCTCGAGTTCGAAATTTTGCACGAATGCAAAACTTGCCATATAGTTCCTATATGTCTTAAGTAAAAATAGAACATGTATAATGGAAAAAAATGCTGGCTTCAAAAAACTAAAAATAATTGCAATGGCTTTGTCAGGAGAGAAATCCATAGCAGTTGAAGAATATACAATTGCTGAAGTTTAAGCATTCAAATACGCTCCGATCACTTCTGTGACGTTGAACGGAGCTTTTCCATGTATAAAAGTGTTTTCAATCAAACAGACAAAGCTTAATTTTCAAAAATTTAAGTGAAATTTTAGTTATTTACTGCAACAAAAATTTGCAATACATTTTCTGACTGATCGCTGACATTAAAAAATTCCTTTTATTCAAAAATTAATTTGCTTTGTTAACTTTGTTTTTTTTTTTTTCTTAAATAATATATGTGTGCGGAGTTGAACTATTCGCCATTAAACAAATTTTGTGTATGTTTTATTTATCTTCAAAAAGTTAGAGTGAAGAAGAATTTTGATTTTTATTTTTTGATTGTTATTGTTCTCATTAATTAATTTTTTTTTTTTTTTTTTTTTTTTTTTGCTGGTGATTCAATTAAAGTTTTATTGTACGCGGATGACCTGGTAATTATGGCAGATAATCCATCCACGCTACAGCTCCAAATCAATAAACTTAGCATTTTCTGTAAAACTTGGGGTCTCCAAGTTAATACACAAAAGACAAAAATCCTAATTTTCGAAAAAAGGCAAAGTAGAAGGTCTCTAAATGAATATTGGACTTACAACAATGCTCGTATTGAAGTCGTACAGGAGTTTTAATGACGAACAATCTAAGCTTTGTCAAGCATTCACAAATGAAAGTTACAGAAGCTAAACTTGCACTCAATATGATGTGGCCAAAATTTTTTGCTAATCAAAACATTGGCATTAGTTCCAAATACCGTGTTTTTAACGCAACTGTCAATGCGTGCATGTCTTATGGTGCTCAAGTTTTCGGATTTATACCATTAGAAGCTTTCGAAAACTTACATAGGTTTTTCTTCAAGCGCTTATTTCGATTGCCCAACTCAACACCGAACTACTCAATATACGTAGAATCAGGGATAACACCAATATTTATACGGAATCTAAAATCAAATGCTGATTTTCTAACAAAACTCATAAAAAGGAGTGACGGCTATCTTCATAAAGTTATTCTGAAAAATTTGCTACTTACAAACTCATCCCCCTTCAAGGAATGGAACCAGCCAGGGATGAGAATGCTAAGCCCGAAAAGTGAAGCATTTTGCCCAAAAAAACGAAGTAGATTTGTAAAATATGTAGCAGATAATGAAAAAAACAAAAAATACAAACAAAACAAATTTATTTTCATTTTATTTTACATCCATATAACGAAAACATACATTGACTAGAACAAGTTTCACAAATTCATATATTATAGTACATACTATTTAGGTAAATTATTACATTGAAATAAATAGGAACATTCTGTTTTAAATTAAATTAGATTTTCCTCTAAAGGAAACATAACACAAATTCATAAAATATTATAAAGTATATGCATATAATAAGGATTTTAATCGGTTCTTAATATGTAGCCCTCCTGAACATATTTAAACTTTGAAAAATATCGTAATAACTTCTTGGGAGGTTTAAAATCTTCCAGCCCAGCCACAAACTCTCTTATTAATAAAATCGTTTTTCGGCTGCTGCACTGCTATGCGGTAAACTAGCTAGTGTAAGCATATAGTCGGGCAACACCCTAAACATATCTTCTTCCAATATATTTTTCTGAGAGTGTAAACGCGTCCAAAACTCAACAACATCTTCGTCGTCGTTCATTTTTATACTTTTAGTAACCATAAGCGTTCTTAATTCGGAGTTCAGAGTTTCTATGTTTGTTACATTATTATCAAAATAAGGAAATTCATTCAAAAGTGGAAGGATTGTCGGATATGTTTCAGTTTGTATTACTTTTGGATCCAAAAGTTCTAACAATTCTAACTTTTTGTCAGTTAAATCAAAACGAAGTTTTTTCAGTTAACAAAAAATGAATCAATACAACACATCTTAAATGAAATTTTGTGCGTTAGAAAAAATTTTAAAACGAAGTATAAATAAGTTGCTACGTAGCAGATATTAAAAATAAATTAATGAAGTAGATCTGCTACATATGAAGTAAATACTCATCTCTGGAACCAGCTTGCCCTTTCGCATGATTTTGCTCTATCTCTTACTGTGTCCAACATCGATGAATGGCAAGATCAATTTTCAAATCTTATTGCGAAGATTGACGAAAAATTGTATACTAATAATTTAGATAAAGCAAAGTCCTCCACATCTAGAAGTATATATAGAAATCTTAACCATGAACTTTTATCAGATGTCAACTATTTCCGTTCTGAGTTTTCAGTCTAGACTATCAGTATTGTATTTAGAACAAGAGTTGAAATCCTAAACCTAAACTATATTCCATACAGAAACGATTTGCCTCAACTTTGTAACTTATGCAACCGTAGAGAATTAGAGGATGTTTACCATTTCGTGGCTATTTGTCCAATCCTTCAAGAAATTCGTCGACTTTATTTCAATTATAGTTTTTTAAATTTATCTCAATTTTATGAGATTCTCAATGGTGAATATGGATGGCGTAAACTATACGAATACTGTCAGCATGCTCTTTCTTACCGAAACAGTTTTTAGACCTTCATCTGATCATTTGGCCAAATCTTGTGTTTCAAACTTACATTATATAATTACAAAAATTATTGAAACTGTATTTATTTATTTTTTGTGTTACAAATCACTAAAATTGAATTTTACCTTTATGTTACAAATCATTAAAATTGCTTAATCTCATCTAATTGAATTAAAACTGTGCTTTTAGCATCATATTATTTTATGTTTCAAATCATTAAAATTGAATAGTTTATTATTTCAAATTCTTTAACCTCAAGCTCTAATTATATTGTTTAAGAGAAGCAAGTAAATGATACTTTCATATTTATACACACATATTTAATTACCAAATGTTACTTTATTTATTTATATTTTTCAATTCAAATGAAATGTCATATCAGGCAGACGGCATGATTGCCACGCCCTTATTCTTAAGTTAATTTTTACAACGTTTATTGAAAAAATAATAAAGAATTTATTAATAATAATAATAATAATAATAATAATAATAATAATAATAATAATAATAATTAATTTCCTAAAGCAAATAACGCTTCTTATAAACATCTTTTACATTTATTAAGCATATTTAGAGGGCATATATTTGATTTTTAAGGGTATATTATAAGCGCTTAAAACTAGTTTTTTAGGACATATTTTTGGTTGCCCTACTTATTAGCAAATGTTTAAAATTCTGGAGTCCCTCGGTAAATTGCTAAATATTTAGCAAATTGATAACTAGTAAATTGTTAAACTCTTAAATTTTGAGCCATTAAATTTATAAATGTAAAATGGAAAAACATTTTGAAGAGTTTTCTTTCTTTTTACCATTTCTGACTCTTTGTTATGACTTCGTTACATAATTTAATAAATCTGTTTCAACATGTTCATATAAAAATAAAAAATAATACTGTTTCTGTCTTGCTATTTTAAAATTCAAAGATATATTATAAAAAAAAGACCGGAAAAAAAATAAACGAATAGACAGAGAAAAAGAAATATTTCACAGCTGTCATTTTATATCTGTTTGTTAATAAAAAAAGATCATTTCGATCTGATGCAAAAGGGAATGTCCATTTACTATAGGTGTTTTTCTATTTTATTACAGAGCAGAGTCTGAACTGTCAAACAACAAATTGTGTTTCTTTTAGATTAAATATAACTGAACAGATCGAGTTGAATGCTGAACACAATCGTTTGACCACCCTTTTTTTATAATTAGTTTTTCAATTTTTATTAAAGTTTTAAATCTTATTTCTTGTTTCTATAGAAGAAAATGACAATTAAATTGACAAATGTCAAATAGTGACAGCTAAGTGTTCAGGTGTGTTTAAAAATAATTCTGAGCGCTCAGAACCTCCTTTGTTCAAAAGATGTTCAGAGCATGCTCGATGTTCTCGGACCTTTTTCAGAACTCTTTTTTTAAACTTCGCCATACTTTTTTTAAAAGATAATTTCTGATTTCAAATGAAAGGTTTTTCTGTGAGCTTTAAAACATAAACTTTATAATTCTTTTAAAGTGTTTTGATTTTGGTTCCTTAAAAACGTCTTTTTTGTGGCGCTCTTTGAAGACAAATGGCTTTCAAAAATCAGTGATGACATATACTTTTGCAACATCTTGAGATTGATATGATCGACTCCACAGTAATTTTTTTTACAGACCCTTTTAAAAAACGAAAATAGAAAACTTTGTTCGTTATTTATGACACATTATTTCATGAATTGAAGAATTTGTGTGGATTACTTTAAATATTGGCTAGTTTATATTTCTAAGATTTCTGAATTTTTTGGTACAGGCGGATTGACAGGGCAAGAGAATGGAATATAAACACAATTCACTACTCATTCTTTAATAGAAATCAAATTAGCTTTCCATTTCTATAGAAATATAGCGATAGAGAATTTCTGATAAATCTAATCATAAAAGTAAACTGGCCATATATTTTTGTGTCACATAATTTTTAAATCCCTTTTAAGGTAAAAGACTCTAAAAGCACCAAACTTAACAACAATCTACAATAATAACTTCTCAAAATCTGTATTACGTAGAAAAAAGAAAAGTAATTGAGCTTAAATATATACCTATCATCAAATTTCCTGTTAACAATTTTGTTTACATCACTATTGCAAGCTTGACATA
The DNA here is from genome assembly GCA_951509635.1 of Eupeodes luniger. Lineage (NCBI taxonomy): Eukaryota > Metazoa > Arthropoda > Insecta > Diptera > Syrphidae > Eupeodes > Eupeodes luniger. Next base: position 94,255,236 of record OX608073.1, on the reverse strand, counting down.
ACATTTCATATAGGAATAATTTTGTTTGTGTACAATCTTGGCCAGAAATAAGCAATAACCTTTAACTTTTGTTTGTAAATGCTGAACACACCTTTTCTATATAATCTAGATCAAAAATAAAGAGAAGAAGTTAGGATGACAGCTGACAAACTGTCAACGACACCAGACAAACCATTATTCTAATATATTTTTCTACTTTAAAGCAAAAGTGCAAAATTATAGTCTATTTTCATTTTTAGTCTATTATACTAAACGATACCAGACTAGTAGCATTGGGTCGTGAAAAGTCTTATATAGTTTCTGTATACATTATGTACACTTTAAGCAAGCAAGTCTCCTATAGAAATTTATGGACTTCATTGTAAATGACCCAGGAGTCTTAACAATTAATTTTAAATGTTCAAAAAGTATCTTTACTAGAATTGAAATAATTTCGTTTGACATATCACACCCAAAATAGTAGCACTTTTTCACAAGGGAGCTTTGGCACCCTCTATGCAAGTCTGTGATACTAACCAAATACGCATACTATTTTAATTACATCAAAAAGTAAACATAAATATTTTGAAAATCAATAATATTTATGAAAAGCCGTTTGCGAAATTTTTAGAAAAGCTCAATTCAAAATTCCTGCATCAAAACTGAGTAATTTTGTCTCACCTTTGGTTTTCGTACGTTTGTCTTTCGTATATTCAGTTTGTTTGTGCATTTGCTCTTCGTATAACTTTGTTTTTCAATTATTTCAAATTTTGTATCACTAGAAAATAAAAGTATTGAAATATTTTATACCCTTTAAAAATAAAGACAAGAAATATAGGATACTTGAAACATTATAAAGGGTGGTCCAAACTGAATATTGTAATAGGCCAGTGGTCTATTTCACCAAATTACAATTACAATCACAAATTTGTAATTGTAAACTACAATTACAAATTTGTAAACTGATTTTCTGTTTCACAAACTACAAAATTCAATCCAACAAATTTGTAAGAAAAGAGACACAAAATATGTGAAATTGTAATTTCCAATTACAAAAAAAAAAAAACCGTTTCACCGTTTGATTTCCAGATTTGTAAACTACAATTTTTTTGACAAATTTGTAAGTCGGCGGACAGAGAACAGAGTTAGCTATGAATAAACAACATACAATTTTTCTTGCAAGCTTAATACGTGTTGATTTCAAATACATAAGTTTTTAAGGAAGATTGTATTTACCTGCAATATTATAGAACCTTTCACAAATGCTTTCGAATTCCTGTGGCCACCGTAAACTATTTTCAAAAAAACATGAACAATGGCCGCACAAACACAATGTACCGATCTACAAACTGTAGATTTAGATACGCCGTGCATATCTGCGATCCCATGATATTGGTTTCCATTTCCAAGCCAGTGTAAAGCTATAAGAAATTGCTGCATCGGTGTCAATGAAACGTTTTTTTCAGTCTCATTTGCAATTTGTCCTATTATTTCCTCCGCCTTTACACGTTTCAAGCGAAACTTTTCATTGAATGTAAAAGTATCAGAAATTGCATAATTTATACGCGGTCGATAAATTTGTCTTCGTCTACGTACATATATGTTGCACGAAATGGTCACTTAAATCGCTATCGGTGCTACAATGCCTGCGACGACGTAACGACATTCTTAAACTGCAGACAATATTCTTATTGCAAATTACAAATTGTAATGAAATCTACACATCATCTTTCTATTGTAAGAAATTTTAATAAACTGAACAAAATTGTAAATATATTTGATTTGGTGGAACACAAACTTACAAAACAAAAATTTATTTTACAAATTTGTATTTGTAAACTACAAACAAAAAAACGTTTTGGTGAAACGCAAATAATGAAATTTCTACAAATTTCCCTTTGTAATCTACAACTACAATTTTGTAAAACAATTATCTCGTGAAACAGAAAAAATAAATTTTTCTACAAATTTGTTAAAAAAGCACTTGTAATTTACAATTTGTAAGTTGGTGAAATAGGCCACAGGACGTAACCTTTCAGAATTTGGTAACTTGTTTATCACGAATCATAACGTTTTTCAAGTAACTGCTGTTTTAATGAAATTTTGAAAAACATTTACTTTTAGTCGATTCAGTTATTTCGTTAAAAATTATTGAAAACTTTGAGATTTAAATCAGACCCAATTTTACATTTCAGTCATTAAAGTTGTATGTTGGTAAAATGTTGTATAACATTGGAAGTTGGCTTTTTATTTTTTAAACTTTCTAAAAAGGTTCTAAACGGAACTTAAAAAAAAAAACATATACTAAATAGATTTTTCTTTCGTTGCAAAAATTCTTCATTTTACAATTAATGGTGGTTTTAATATTTTTTGAAAATAATAACATACTTCTAGTAACATCATCAGTTTTTTCATACCAAAAATGATACCGTTTTACGTTATGAAGTCCTGTTTTTAAAAGTTCTTGGGCCATTATCGTAATGAAATTGTGTCTACAGGTTGGATCTCATAAGGGTTCTAAAAATGGATAATACCCTTCTCTTAGTAATAATAATTGTTAGTGCGACTTCATCGATTGGGCATTTTTTTGCTGAAAGTCATTTTAAGTTTGTTAAAATAAGTTTGTTAATAAGTAAGTTAAAATTATTGAAAACTTTGAGATTTAAATCAGACCCAATTTTACATTTCAGTCATTAAAGTTGTATGTTGGTAAAATGTTGTATAACATTGGAAGTTGGCTTTTTATTTTTTAAACTTTCTAAAAAGGTTCTAAACGGAACTTAAAAAAAAAAACATATACTAAATAGATTTTTCTTTCGTTGCAAAAATTCTTCATTTTACAATTAATGGTGGTTTTAATATTTTTTGAAAATAATAACATACTTCTAGTAACATCATCAGTTTTTTCATACCAAAAATGATACCGTTTTACGTTATGAAGTCCTGTTTTTAAAAGTTCTTGGGCCATTATCGTAATGAAATTGTGTCTACAGGTTGGATCTCATAAGGGTTCTAAAAATGGATAATACCCTTCTCTTAGTAATAATAATTGTTAGTGCGACTTCATCGATTGGGCATTTTTTTGCTGAAAGTCATTTTAAGTTTGAATTTAGAACCAACTAATCGATCGAAACGCGGTGTAACAAAGCTGTGACAAAAGTATTATCGGTTTTGAAAACCCTTCTTGACTTTTAGTCCGTAGACAGAATATTACTTCGAGAATTTTTCAAGATCGCTTAAAAACTCTGGCCTTTTAGAGAAATACAATTTTTTATTAAATGAAACTAATTATCTTTCTGAAAGTATTATTGACGAAAATAATTAAAATTACCAACATAACTTTTAGGTCCTGAAAAGAAGTCCTTTTTTATTGGACTTAAAACTTCAACTAATACATTTATTTTTTATATTTTTTCGTTTGCCATAGCAGAAAGTGCTTCAGTTCCCTGTATTTTGTTTTACATCAAACTTTTTCCATTATTACTCGTATGTACCTTCTCTTTAAAAATAATAATTATTGCTAACGTCAAATACCCAAACAGCAATTTTTTAAGTTCTTCAAATTGCCATAACACATACCTAAAATTAATCTCACAGTGAATTTTCTAAATAAAGAAAAACCATGTGCTTTTTTTTTGTCATACTTAACCATACTCAACCATATCTATGTAAAGATGGAAAGAAATCCGTCGGTACTTTTAAAATATAGGGCGCCAATATTATGACCATGACCACTTACAAACTATTCTCAATATTTGCCAAAAAATAAATTGACAAAAAGAAAGAAAGAAAACTTAAATAGTCCTTCGTCAGTTTCATTGAACTTCGAATTCAGTATTTTATATAGGTAATCCTATAAATAGTTCAAATAGAAAAATAATTTAGTTCCGTAAGAAATAAAATTATCTGTGGGTTGGCAATGGTTAGCTGATGAAATTCTAGAATTTATAAAATAGGTGATCCAAAACTGATGGTTTCAACTGACTCACATCAGTCTCCCGCATTCTATAGGTAGATTATGTGTATAGCTTTATACACTTTTTGTATTTAAGGTTATTTTTAGAATGCTAATATTGCATTCTCTAGGTGGTTTGCATTTTTTGAAATGAATTAAATAAAAATAAAAAATAAACGATATAAATTACATCAGAAACAGCGCTTGTCGTAATAATGAGACACGTGCCAGACGAGATCTTGAGCACGAGAGTTTCATTATATGCTTATGCGTTATATGCTTAAGGCAATAGAAAGGTTTCTAATTTCATATTAGTCCTCGTAGACATAATACGCAGTTTACCTACGATTAAGTCTTTAATTGACCAAACGAAATAAATTGGAAAATAAAACAAATACTTAATTATTCGCCCTCATTTTACAGACAAAAAGAAAATAATGATCCTTTGTGTTTAAATTACAAAATTTCATCAACGTGAGTGTTTTTGTCTGGCTTTTGTTTTTTAAGATTGCACTGGACTGACTCTTCTTGTGACACTATTTTTGTAATGATAGGTATATTTTCGAAATATGTACATGCATACACGCCTCTTCAACTGAATACGAGTAAACATTTTTGTAAATACTTTTATATATTTTCCAAATATTGCGTGTTTAATATTCTGCTGAGTCAACTGAATAGGTACACAAATTAAAATTATTATTGGGTTGGACTAAAACCAATTTTTGTTAAGTTTGATAGTGGATACTTCCACCTATACTTTATATCATTTCGTAAACCAGATATATGTGGTGATTTTTTAAAAGCTATAGGAAAGTTTTTCAAAAAAAAACACACATAAAATTCAGAAAAATGCATAGGAAGTCTTTATTTGAATCGATAGTAGGGTCCATATAATTTAATGTTTGAAGATCATTCATGCAAATGTTGACCTTGAGTGCGCCTCAAATGGTCCAATTGAAGCGGGCTTGTCTGTATAGACACGAGCTTTAACATAGCCCCACAAAAAATAGTCTAAAGGCGTTAAATCGCACGATCTAGGAGGCCAATTGACCGGTCACGAACGTGAAATAAAATGCTCACCGAAATCGCCTCTCAATAAGTCCATTGTTGCGCGTGCTGTGTGGCATGTGGCACCGTCTTGTTGAAACCACATGTCATGCAGGTCAAGCTCTTGCATTTTGGAAAAAAAAATTGGATATCATCTCACGGTAGCGCTCACCATACACAGTTACGTTACGATTCGCATCATATTTGAAGAAGTACGGTCCAATGATGCCACCAGCCCATAAACCGCACCAAACTGGCTTTTTCTGGATGCATTAGTATAGCTCCTGCAATGCTTCTGGCTAACATTCACACCAAAATCGACAATTCTGCTTATTTACGTACCCATTGAGACAAAAATGAGTTTCTTCACTGAACACAATTTGAAAGCGATGAACTTTCTTAACACGCACGCATTTTGATAATAAAATTCAATAATTTGCAAGCATTGTTCGTTTGTAAGACGATTCATGGTCAAATTATAGACCAAATTGAAGATTTTTGACAGTGAAACAAAACGCGAAACATGCGTCAGCTGTTTAAACTTGTGTTGCCAAAAACATAATAGCTAAAAAATCACCCTTTAGTTCAACGAAATTTTGCTCCCCGCTAACTTAATTGCAGATATTAAGGAGGCTTCGTCTTCAAACTGACGACTACCCTCTTTAACTGTGGGTAGTAACCATACTTAAGTATATTTTATCATTTTTAGACCAGGTGAGTACCGCAGTCATTAAAGGAATTGCAAATTTGTCTCCTCTTACCAAGTTTTTATTATGCTCACCGAGTGAGGCCAAGTTTATTAAAATTTCTTTCCAAGATTACCTTTTACCCATCTCCAGTAATTTTTGAAGTAACGACTTCAATGTCAACTGTTTCATAAAAACTGACAGCTCTTCATATCACAACACGTCAAAGTATAATGAAGCTTTAAAACCATTTTATTTTCTTAAATCGTGAAAATAAAAGGTTGACCCATAAGAGTCATCGAAGTTAAATAGTTTTTAGTTTGAAAAACCACGTGATACAATTCTTTTTCTAGCTTATTTCAGTTTTAAAAAACTCTCTGTTCGTCAAGTTGCGGTTTTTTTCTTATGTTCAATTCGTTTAAGATGGTTCGAATTGTTATAGCTCTTAAAACTGTTGAGCGACTTGAATTAAAGCCAATTTATAACTTCCCATAGGAAGTTATTGTAATCGGTCCGATTTGTCGAATTGAAAATGTCGAAATTTCTCGACGTTTCAAGGTCCCTAGAGTCTAAATCAAAGATTTTAAGAGAGATGTCTGTGTGGGCGTGTGTACGTAGCTTTTTTCGTCGTCTATATCTCAAGAAGCAGTGGAGAGATGAAAAGATGCAGAAAGAAATCTCCAAAAAAAATGAGTTTGTGTTTTTTTTTTAATAAAGGGGAACATTTTGGCTTACCCAAAATAGATCACGAACCAGTAACGCTAGTGACTTGAATTAAATTTTTTATTATATATTGTGACGTGATACCAAACTAATTACATTTTGAAAAAAAATTCAACCAACGTAAATCAAAAAACTAAATATTTCGAATCTTTTACAAACAAAAAATGATTTTATCTCGAAAACAATTTTGTACAATTAAGAATAACGTTTTTGAAATCTGGTTAAATTTTGAGAAAAATCGAATTGACAGTTTTTTTTTATAAAAAAAAACATTACTAAAAGTTGGTAAAAATTGATTTTCGACTCAAATATCTTTTCAAAAATTTGAGATATTGGCTTCAAATTAATTTTTTTAATAAAAAATACTGTTTTTAACATTCTGTAAAATGTTGACAAAAATTAAATTTACATGTTTTAACAAAAACTAAAAACCTAAAAAAAAAACTAAAAGTTCGTAAAAATTGATTTTCGGCTCAAATACCTTTTCAAAAATTTCAGATCGTGGCTTCAAACTAATTTTGTATTATAAAAAATTAAAAATATTGCCTTCAAATTAGGATTTCTCACAAAAAATATTGTTCCAACAGTCAGTTTTTTTCATAAAAAAATAAAATCTACAAAAAATAGTAATCAAATTTCGTAAAAATTGATGTTCGGTTCTCGATATCTCGTGAACAATGGAAGATATTTATAAATAAAATAAATTGGGTGGCGCAACAGTCCGTTTGAGAACTAGGGCCTAGTGACTGACAACTCTCAACCATTCCTGTGTGCGAGTACTGTTGTCAGGAATGGAGGGGACCTACAGTTTTAAGCCGAATCCGAACGGCAAATTTTTGAGAAAGCACTTTTCATGACATGAATTACTCTTGGAGAATTTGTCAATTCCTCGCAAGAGGCAGTACCCGTGAAAAAAACTTTAGGTGGAATAGGCAGGGATCGAACCCAAGACCTCTCGCATGACAGTCCAACGCACTAACCATCATGCCACGGTACTAAGAAGATATTTACTTCAAATTAATTTCAATCATCCAATTTGTATTTGTTTATATAAGAAATTAAAACTTTTAAGAAATGCTGCTTAAATTGGTAAAAATTGTTTTTCGACTAAAAATCGCGTTTACAAAAATAGATTTTGAAATCAAACTATTTCATCAAATTCAAAATATTGTTGGTAATTTTGAAATCTTTTAGAATTTAACTGACAACTTTTTTAACAAAACACGAAAACCTACAAACCTTTTAAGCAAGACAAATCGACAGACGGGATGGGAAGTTATCAGTGTGGGTCGCATCCCAGCCTCATTTTTGTTTTATTGTTGGCCTAAAATCAGAAGAAACTGAGGCACAACTTAAAATTTCTCACCGATTCTAAGTATAAATAAAAGGCATTCGAAATTCAATCATTTTTATCCGGTTATGTCCTTGTGTCTAAGCAAGTCGATTTTAGCTTTTGAAACATGGCTAATGCATTTACATAGATCTACAAATTGGTCTTAAAATTTAAGATCAGAAATTGAATTTCACAGAAAACAATAAAAGTGTTGATGTAATCTATCCAGTACTTGAAAAATATCATAAGCAACGATTAAATTGTCACAAAGTATTTTTAAAAATGTTTCTGTGTATTTAGTTGAAGTGGAGTCTATATGTATAATGTATATGTAATTAAAGTAGGTTAAAAGTACTGAATAAAAACATCTCATCCTCAAGAATAATTACACCAACTTCTCCTTTTAATTGGAACTCTAGAAATAATCCTTGCATCTACAAAACCGAAATGTTTTAGGTCTTATTAAAACGTAACATTCAAATTTTTGTATGATCAATTATCATTATTTTTGTACATCTATTCAGAAGTTATAAATTTGTAACGGGACACTTTATTTTAAAATAAATGAAAAGCAAGCAATTTTAAAATGAAAATACTTCAATGGTAAAATCCATTACTTAAGTAAGTAGTGAAGAAAGTGATTCATCATTAAACATTTTTGTCGAGGTTAAAACACGATTAAGAACATTAAATTTGTTATAATTGTTTGGTATCAAAATCAAGCTAGAGTTTACTTAATAAATTTTTTTTTCTTTAACTATTAAATCTCTTTCAATGAAGGGCTGATTTGTTCTTTGATAATTACGAACAAAATTGATTCACGGAAGGAGTTCCATTTTCTTTGTATTTTGATTTCAATGATCCAACCTAAAATGTTTAATTTCAATAAGGAAACTTTGTTCAATGATAGAAATTTTCGACCTGTCAACAAAATTCCAATGATTTGTTTCAATGATGAAAACTCATGAAAGCTATAACTGGGCCTTTAAGATTGTTTTGGGTTTTTCCAATTCTTACTAAAACAAACATCATTTTACCCAAAATTAGAACAAAAAGAACAATCTCATGAAGGAATGAATTTCTACAACATAAGTAATTTAAGCTTTTTGCATGATGAAGATGTTAATATTGAGTGTTTTGAATAGAACATAGGAAAGTACTCACAAGTACTTACAGATCAGATGCACAACAAACAATTCTGAGTAGATTCTATGAAAGAATCATATTCGTTTTATGTATACTAAGGAAAACAGCGAAAAGGCAAATTTTTGAGAAGTTTCTTCAATTTACACGTTTTAAAGTACTTTTTTTATTTTTAAAATATAAAATGTCAGTTAATTCTACTATAATAAATATCTGTTTTTGACTTTCAGCCCTGGTGGGTTCCTTGGCGATCGGCACAACATTCCTTTTATCGCCCGTTGCCGGCATGCTCACCGACAAAATCGGTTTGCGACGAACAACATTCATTGGCGGAGTTCTTTCAGCAAGCGGACTCTTCCTATCGTCATTTTTTACGCATAAAATTGAGGCACTCTACTTAACCTATGGCATAATGTTTGGATTTGGAGCGGCTTTAGCTTATACACCATCGTTGGCTATATTGGGACATTATTTTAAACGCTACTTGGGCAAAGTGAGTGGCTTTGTAACGGCTGGTTCGAGTGTATTCACTGTAATACTTCCACCCGCTCTCGATTACCTTATCAAAGGCCATGGTCTTCAGATAACACTTCAAGTGATGGGCGGGATATCGTGTTTTATAATTGTGTGTTCGTTTGTCTATAAGCCATTGCATCTTCCACCGGAACCACCAAAAAAGAAACCAGGACGATCTGAATTCAATTTGTTTTTGCGATCCATAATCAATGTGGATATTTGGAAGCGCAAACGTTATGTCATTTGGGCACTGTGTGTACCGATGGCTTTGTTCGGTTACTTTGTACCATATGTACATATGGTAGAGTTTGTGAAGACAGCTTTCCCCGGAAAGAGCGAGAATCTACCGGTAATGTGTATCGGTGTTACGTCAGGAATTGGACGTTTGATCTTTGGAGCCATTGCTGATTTGCCAGGCGTGAATCGCATTTATCTACAGCAGTTGTCTCTAGTGTGCATAGGATTGGTCACACTCATGCTCCCAATGACCAGCTCCTATGTCTTACTTATTGTATTTACCCTGGTAATGGGTTTGTTCGATGGATGTTTCATATCCCTACTCGGACCAATTGCCTATCAAATATGTGGACCTCAAGGAGCCACACAAGCCATTGGCTTCCTGCTGGGTCTGAGTTCACTGCCGCTTACTGTTGGGCCTCCGATTGCTGGAAAAATATACGACAGAACGGGCTCATACACGCTTCCATTGATTCTAGCAGGCATTCCACCCATCGTTGGAGGAACACTTATGTTCCTCATCAAATGTGTTAAAGATGATGGTGTAGGAAAGGACATTGAAAAAAGTAAAGCACTACCAAAAGCTGCATGGAATGAGGGTAAGAATTCACATTTATTGTATATTTGAATCAAGTCCATATTTTTTTCAATTCTATTTCTTATATAGAGATCAAAGCGAATGCACCACTTATGAATGGAAACTCTAGTAATGGATCCAGATTGCAATTATCATCGGTAGCAGCTGCACCAGTAACTACTAATGGAAATGTCACACTTGCTACACCAGGTACTACTACTACTTCTACTACTGATCATCACAATAATTCTACTAGGGCTTTGCTTTGCTCAGACAGCATGTCAACTGTAATTTTAGAACCTTCTACGGGCTTTGCATTTAATATCGAGAGAACAGAAATTTTGCCATTTGTTTCGACGGAACGACGACGTTATAAATATTCTATTTATTAACTAAGTTGTTTTTATGATAATGTTTTACTTTTTTTGCATTTGTTTATTGCATTTTTTTGTTTTTATTTTCCCTTCATAACCAAACATTATTTTCATCATCATCACCGTCACCATCGAGTCTTACATAACTGGGTGTTTATTTAATATTTCATCCATATTTATGCATGTAAATTAATGTGGATGATAAGTGCACTAATTGGTATCATATTTTGTATTTTTCTACTTTTATTAATGATGCACCTGTTGATTAAAAAACATCCCTGCACCTTTTTTATGTAAATAATTTTTAATATACAAATACAAAGTGTTGTATTCTTTCTAAACTGAATTAACAATACGAAGCACAATAACATATTCGCGTTTATTAGATCCTAGTCCATAAATTGACTCCTTTTTGGATTAAAAAAAGTTAAGTTTTTTAAAAATTTCTTTTTAAGACGAAAATACAAGTTTTGAAAGTTGATTTTTAAAGACTATGAATTTTGAGTCGACCTCGCTATAAAAATATGTGAAAACCCAAACATACATATGTATTTTTAAATCAAAATCGATATTTCAAAAAAAAAAATAATACGATCTCACAACTAACAATTTTTTGACATTTTAAAAATATCCAAATAGCTTTATTGGCTGCGTTCAACCTTGTGCAATCCTAGATAGGTGAATTTTAAGATACCTTATTGATCGGGTTGTATAGCTAAACTGAAAAATGTAAGTGGCAAAAAATAAAACAATTGTCAACTTTTCATAAAGATAAAACTAACACTTGCATTTGAGGTCCAAGATTATTGTACAAAAAAATTTCAATTCATAATTTTTATAATTCATTAGATTTTTACCAAAAAAAAATACAAATTCGAAATCAATTTTCGGGTTCTTTCAAATTCAACCACATGTTGAATCAGCTGTTCTATCAGATACCCAAACATACCAGAAATTCTTGGATTTCTTTTTTGATTGCCCAACTTTTTTGGATCAGCTGTTCTTTTACAATAACAAAAAGGTATCCCGATTCTCTATCTGTCTGAGAAAGAACGCAGCCATTTTATGTGTCATTTTAACTTTAACACTTTGACATTAACAAGTGTCAAAAAATATCTATAAGTTAGTTGACACTTTTTATTTGAACTTTCAGTATAATCGAAAGGAATAATATTTCGAAAAAATAGATTAATTTTGTATCAATTTTACAGAAGCATTTTATTACTGTGCACTATAACTATGCAAATATTTGCTTTTTTTCTCGATACTGTTTTTGACAAATTACCTATTTATTCACAATAGGTGCTTAACTGTGTTGTATCTTAGGCTGTGCGTACAGTAGTGCGGGAAAGTGATGCAATGCGACAAGTGATTGAATGCCAGAACAATGTTTACAAGTACATAATTTTATCCAAATTACAGTGAGACACTTACGAGTTTGTCGGAAGTTGCAAGTCTGTCGCAAAATTCTAGCAAGCTTCTCGCACTACTCTTCTGATCACTTTTTGAAGCGATTTTGTCGGAGAAGTGTTTGTTCTGCCGTTTAAAGAAGAAAATAATAAAACTAGTTAATTTCAGTGCTTTTTTTATTATTGGTGGTGCATTTTGTAATTATTTTGATGGTAATTTTTTAAAGTAATAAAATTAAATAAAGTGATAAATAAATAATTTTGATTTCGATAAAGAAATGAACTCGGAAGTTTTTGTATCATCAATTTTCGGAAGGCCTCTACTTTGGGACCAAAAAAAAAAAACAAAATTTAAATATTCCAAATTATTTTCTCATCATGTAAATTTTCGAAAATTGCTGTTAACAAAACTACCAAGTTCAAATATTTACCTTAAACAAAATAATTAGTTTGAATAGTTTCTTCTTAAAAAGTCAAAACGAACATTTCTCGCACAAAATCGATTTAAAAAGTGGTCCGAAGAGTTTTTGTGTGGGAACAGACTCACAAGTGTTGCATTAAATATCGCTTCACTATACGCACGTGGATGAAATTACATGTAAACATTTTTCTAGCATCGCATAGCTTTCTCGCACTACACTGTACACGCAACCTTGCACTTTATTTTCTTTCTATGCGTGAACTTATGTAGTTTAAGTTTATGCGTCTAAAATTGTATTACTTTTCACTATGAGCGTGTAACTTTTGTTTAGGAAAGAATAAAATGATGCAATTTTGTTTTGAAAATCATCAGCGATTGACAAAAGACTCAACTCTAGAAAGTTTTTATTTGACCAGCAAAATTGTATTAAATTAAAACCACAACAAATTTAAATAATGAGTGTGGACCACTGAAACGTTCAGAAACTTGAATTAAGCTAGAAGTTTTCTTTTCTTCCTAAATATTCCGACATTTTAAGTGTATAGCTTGACTTTTCATTTGTTAATATTTAAATTGAGAAAAATCTTTTTTTGGAAGAAATGCAACAATGGTCTTATACCGCTTATTGGCAGACTCTTCTAAATGCATCATCCTTTACTGCACAAGAAGCCAAGACATCTATTCCAAACAACACATTTATAGAGAAATAATTGTTTCTTAAGTGATATTCTGCACTTTTAAACAATAATAATAATAAATCACTAGTTATTTTTTCTTTGTCTACATACTTAGGTAGATTAAAGCTTTTTCTCGTTATACTCGCTTTTTGATGGCATCAAAAACCAATGTCTATGGTTGAGGGTTGATTAGGTTTTTCAAAACTCATTTTTCAAGCCCAAAAAACACTATTCTCAGTATTCATCTTATCATCCCCAAATTATCATCATTTAACATTATCCTGCCAGCTGTCAGTACACTGTCTATTAGCAAATTCACTTGCAAAACTTTATTTTATTTTATATAATATAATTGTTATGATTTTAACTTTGGGTTAAAATTGAAAACATTTCCTGTTTTTTGAAGTTCCTGCTTTTTAACATAAAACATAATTTTGTAAAAGTTTGAAAAAGATTTATACACAAATATTTCATTTCTTTTTAGCTCTTATAGAAAATATTTGTTTTAAAATATTATGAGAGCATTAAAAAATAATAAATAAACGAACATACATTTATGCATTTTGTAAATACGCTTTGATTTAAACAATAATTTAAAGTGGATAATTAAAAGGGTTTTAAACATACGGCACATCTTTGATCAAACATATGTAGATATTTGAAGATCGTAAATGGTTTGTTACTTTTGAAAAAAGAAGCTGTTATTTATATCGTTGTTTCGAAGGTAAAAGTCACTACACTTTTGAAAGAAATTAGATTGAAACAATAAATTTAAAACTTAATAATCACATTATGAAAAAGTACACATTAAAATTTTAAGACCAAATAAATTTATATTTTAATCTCATTTTGTTGATCAGCAGTGTTGATCAACAATATAGTTTTACCTTTGGAACAATGATTATAAAGATCATAAAAAAAGAAAAAATATTTCTGATGTTGGTAAATTAGAATTGCTGAATAAGAAGACAAATAATTAAATCATAGCATGGAGGCTAAAAGTATGTATGATTTTATAACTTATAATTTGTTTAATAAAAATTTGGCTTGTTTTAATCACATAACAATATAACATATAACATTACACAAAGTATTAAAATTGTAAAAAAAATTTGCAACATTAACAATAAAAAACTAACCCTAAATAAATTGTTTAAAATGATATATGTTTGATTTCTTTTTTAATTTATTTTCAGAATCGCTGAGTGATGTTCACATAACTACTGATTTTAAATGATTCAAAATGTAATTTATCAAACATAAATATTGCAAACAAAACAAACAAAAAGTTATAAGCACCCAGACGTCTCGCATAAAAATATAATTAAATTATATATAATAAATCTGGATTAAGCACCTATATAAATATTTAATTAACAAAAAATATGTAATATCAATTAAAACAAACAAACAAAAATGGCTGTACTTCATCTGAACAGTTGCTTTTAAGACTTTTTATACGTTTTTATCATATAAACAGCAAACAAACACAAAGATTTTATTTTTTAGTACAATTAACAAAACAAAAAGTAGTTTTATTTGACATACTTAGATTCATAATTATATTTTTAAACAATTAAAATTAAACAAAAAAAAAACTATTCAAAAAGCTTTTAATGCCTTACACTAAACAAAATAAAAAAAAAGATTTTTATACATGAATGTAATTCAAATGTAAGAAATGAAGAAATTTCAATTCAAGAAAGACAAAATATATTTTATAGATCAAATAAAATGGGATATCTACAATATATTATATATTTTAGTATTTAAAGTCTAAGTTTAGAAAAAAATATTGTTTAAGAAACATAAAATAAATGTAAATATATGTACCTAATTGAATATCTGAATTATTATTACATAATTGGTTTATAAGGTGGAAGTGAATTTTTGTGCTTTATTTTTTTTGTAAGGGCTTTGGTGGGTTACAACTTCTGATAGTCAACAATCCTTATTTTTGTAATGTAAAAACTCAGTTGAGTTTAAAATCCGAAATTTTAAACTTCACTTTTAATCAGAATGAACAATCATAGAAGTCATTTTCCTTTTTTCACTCATAAAAGATTACTTTTTGATTCATTTATGGTAGATCTACACAGCTTTTCAAAATAACAACAAAGCAACAAATCAACTAAATTTTAAACATTTTAGAAAATATTACGACAGAATAGCGACATATTATTATTTTTTTTAAATAAACCGTGCAATTTACGAATTGTATTTGCAATTTTTGCATATTTTTCCAAAATATTTTTGTTTTTTTGCGGTAAAAATAAAAAGTTTTTCAGAGCCTCTCATAAATTATCAATCGGGGAACAGAGATTTGATGACCACAAAAGACTAGCATTCATCAATATTTCTAAAAAGCTTGGAGCATTTTCTTGCTAAATATGTGAACTAAGTGGCATATTGTCCTCGGCATACAGAAGGATTTCCTCTTTCAAACTATCACGTTATGTTACCTTGCGTTTTGAAGATCGTCAAACGCTAAACCAAGCATGAAGCCACCAGGCCCGTCGAGAGGGGGGGGGGGGAAAGGGGGGGGGGAAACCCCCCGGGCCCGTGATTTTCTAGGGGCCCGTAAAATTGAAAGCAATGAGGAGTGTTTTTTTTTCAATATAGGTACCTACTCTAAATTCATCATCAACATACCTATTCCCACTTATTTTTAGGGGCCCGAAAATTTAAAATCATTCATGCTTTCGCAATCGGGCCCCTGTTTGCATGTTATCTACCAATCTTTCAGTCACAAGCTTGCCGATCTGGGCCCCTGATTATTATTGGCGTACATTTTTGTTTATATTTAATGAAAAATTGGGCAACTCTGAACTATTGAAAGAAAGTTATAATAAATTGTTTCGCTTTTCTTACTTAATTTAACGTAAATTTCAAATTTATTTTATTTTGAAAATTTTTAAAATCAAAATAAGGGGCCCGGCAACTTAAAACAAAACACAAATATTTATTTAGGTTTCTGTTTTTATAAAGTTTCTTTTCTTCTATTTTTCTTTCTGCTGGGAACGAAATTTTTGATTCGGTTTCGGGGGACCGGAAAATCCTACGCAAACGTTTTTCAATTGTGGTTTCCGTAATATTAATTAATTAATATTTTGAATAAATTGTTTACTGAAGATTCGAAGGATATCAAGTCACTTCAAAGTGCCATACCAGCCATACAAAAATAGCAAGGAATTCTATATATAATAATATTGGACACCATTTTCTTCCTTGGCGAATAGGGACTAGGACTACGAGGCGATAGCAATCTTATTGGAGAGCCAAATAATGGACATATTTTGGGCATTTTGGAATTAATTAGTCATTATGACCCCTTACGTCAGGAGCACTTGGAAAAAGTAAGAATTTCACAACAAGAGCACAAACGTTTCCAAGTCCACTACTTTTCCGTTGAGATTCAAAATGAGTTCATTAAAATTTGTGCCCACCATGTGAATTCAGCTATTTTGAAGGAGAGAGAAAACGCAACACAAAAAACTGGCACCGCAATAGCTGATTTGATCTGCGAAACATTGGCAAAGAACGGAATCCCTTTAGAAGACTGTTGTGCACAAGTCTATGACAATGGAAGCAAAATGAAAGTGGTATAATGGTGCACAGTCATATTTCAAACAAAACTCCGATTGCCGTGTATTCACCATGTGCAGCTCACAGCCTTAACTTGCGTGGAGTCGATTCAGCGGAATGTTGTACTGCGGCAATCACATTTTTTGTTTTTGTTCAAAAGTCTTTCAACTTGTTTAGCAGCAGTGCTCAATGTTGGGAAAATCTTAAGAAAAATGTGGCCAGATCCCTTCACACACTTTCCGATACAAGATGGTCAGCTAGAATTGAGGCAGTGAAACCATTTACAAATCATCTGAAAAACCTTAGAACAACATTAGCAGCCTTAAGTGATATTAATTTAACTGCTGAAGCTCGAAGAGATGTAAATGTCGTTTTAAAATATATGCACAAATTTGAATGTCTTCGATTTGGTGCAAGGTTCTTAGCGCTATAAATGAAAGAAGTTTCCTTCTTCGAGCCAGAAACAGTACTATTGGCGTTGAAATTCAAGATCTCGACAACTTGATCTTCGATTTGAACATTATTCAAAACGGATGAGATCAATTTTTATCTGAATGCATTTATGAAGCCAATTTTAAAGCAGAACTTCCGCCATTGAGTTTACTCAATGCTATTTATTCCAAGAACTTGGAGAAGATTTTCCCCAACATTTGTGTTTCTCCGTGTGTGTTCCACCATACCTGTAACCGTAGCTAGTGCCGAACGTTCATTTAGCGTCCTTGCCAGAACAAAGAAGTTTCATCGTTCGTGCTCATCACAAGATCGTGTTTCCAGACTTGTTACACTATGCATCGAAACACCTTTGGCAAGGAAATTGAATTTCGATGCAATTATAAGTTGTTTTGCTGCTCAGAAAGCTAGGAAAGCTCGTTTGTCAAAAGAAAATATTTCATTGAATGCAAACTAACTCTAATAAGACATTGTACTAATATTTTAATATTAAGAAAAACAATAAAGAGTATTTAATGTAAAACTTTAAAAATACTTAGTTTTTTTTTAAAGACAAATTTCAAATACTTTTACTTCGCTCTATTTTATTTTCATAGTAGGTAATAGATCTTCTATTGTCATACAACATTTCTGGTCTTAGTAATAAGAATTTATTTATTGATTTTTTTAATTTTATTAATAAGTTTGAACTTATATTTTTATTTGAAACATATCTAAGTGAAACTAACCTTACATGTTATGAAAACAAATTCCAAGACTACGAGATAAAAATTGTTCCTGCTATAAGAAATCATGCAAGAGGGAGAGCAAGTGGGGGATGCATATTCGGTGTAAAAAAGGAGTTGAATAGTTGTAGTTACGAGTTTAAGATATTTGATGATGCTATTTGTGTAGATCTAAGATTAGATGGTGAATTGTTTCGGATCCTACCCTGCTATGTCAACTGCAACCATTGGGAAACAGACTTCAACAAAATGAAGGAATTTGTTATGTGTGGAGCAATTTCAAATCTGTTGGTGGTGGGTGATCTGAATGCAAGAATAAGTGCAACAGAAGGAGTAGAAAATGAGAGAAGAGGTTTAGCAAGGCAGTCCAAGGATACAATAAGGAATGGAAAAGGAAACAAAATACATGAGTTATGTAACTCCGTTGGACTCCGAATCCTTAATGGTACCAGTGATGGAGACAAACTCGGCGAATATACGTTTGTTGGTAAACAGGGAAGTTCTGTCATTGATTATGGACTGGCAGGAGGAAGTTGGAATTCCGTGATCACTGATTTTGAGGTGGAGCAAGTACCGTTTTCAGATCACATGCCAATTGTCATCCATTTTAACACTGGAACATCTGAAAACGAGGAAAGTGTGAACCTTCAATTGATGCCCAAACTTCAGTGGAAAGATTCAAAGGCAACTGCTTACAGAAATCAATTGGATATATGTCTAAGGACGCAAGAAAGCAGTGATCTTACAACCGTCAATGATTGTATAAGGAAAGCGGCTCCGGAACTTAAGAAGCACAGTCGAAGTGGTGAGTTTAAAGAGTACTGGTTTGACTCAGAGTGCATGGTAGCAAGGAAGCAATCCTACGCGGCCCTTAAGCGGTACAGGCGAGCCAACGATGAGTTTGAAAAAAGGAATTACCTCCTACTGAACCGGAAATTCAAAACATTGTGTAAGGAGAAAAAATTATCACATTATGAAAATGAAGCTAAAAGCCTAGTTAGGTGCAAGACCACTAGTGAGTTCTGGAAGAAAGCTCAAAAAATAAATGGCAAGGTTTATGTTATTAATAGAAATCTCAATTTTGAGACTCTAAAAATGCATTATTTCGGACTGCTCAATCACTTGTCTACGAGCAGTGATACGATTCAATTTGCACAACCAGCTTAGTTAGTAGTTAGTAGAAATGGTGGCCACGAGCAGTCTAGCTCGGTGACACAATTAGCGCTACGTTGCGCCGTTTTGATACCATAAAATACTCGCTTGACCTATAAAGATAAAAGGGGGATTATAAAAGGAAAAATACGCCTCAAATCCACTTTGTTGCGTTTAGAAAGGAGATCAAATCTTTGATCTCCAGTTCTGAGAACTCATTTAGGTCGTTGAAAAAGGGCTTTCCCAATGTTTTGGCTCTCGTTTTGGCTAAGGCGGGACACTTGCATAAGAAGTGAAGAACAGTTTCTTTTTCTCGCTGGTCCTCGCAACTACGACAGAAAGTGTTGTGGGGGATGCCCAGCTTAGATGCGTGTTCTCCAACAGGCCAGTGTCCGGTGCATGTACATAGCAACGACCCTGGCTATGTCTTGCCTGGGTCTGCAAATGAGATTATTAGTACGGGATTTGTTGTAGGTGGGCCATATCCTTCTAGATATGATACAGTTGGTTAGGCTGTTCCACCTGTGGTTTGATTCCGCGAGGAAAATATGGAAGATCTTGCCCTTCATAGCACCAAGAGGAATGTTGACTCTTTCCGCGAGAGAGCTATGAAGGGCTGATCCTTGCCTAGCCAGCTCGTCAGCTCGTTCATTGCCCTCAAAGCCTCTGTGACCCGGAATCCAGATGAGAGTGACCTTGAGTCCAATGTTCATGCTAGCTAACTCACTTCGGCATTGTTGAACCAGTTTGGAGGATGAAGTGGACGAGCCAATCGCTTGAATAGCCGCCTGACTGTCCGAAAAAATAGCTGTATTGCGGTTTTGATTTGGATCTAGTTTTAGTAACTTGCATGCTTCCTTGATCGCGAGTAATTCAGCCTGAAAAACACTAGCAAAGTCAGGAAGTCGCAAAGACCTGGAGACATTTAAAGACTCGGAAAAAATTCCTGCACCGACCCCACACTCCATCTTCGAGCCGTCAGTGAAGATAGTTGTGTCGAAGCCTCTCGTCACTAAGTCATCATCCCATTCATTTCGAGATGGGATGATAATTCTAAAATCCGCACTGAGGTCCACAGTAGGGGTGCAGTAGTCGGTTTCTGTCAGAAAGATGTCCGCTGGGATGAGATTAGTGATATTACTATGACCAAAAGGCCTAGAATACCAACTATTCGATTCCCTAAGTCTCAACGCGCTGCAAGATACTAAGTATTTGATATGCAGGTCTATTGGTAAGAGGTAGAGAAAAACGTTTAGGGCGTCCGACGGACATGAGCGCAAAGCTCCCGTGGAGCCAACACTAGCTGTTCTCTGAACCTTTTTTAGTTTAGTTATATTGTAGGCTTTACTAAGCGCGGGCCACCAAACAATCGAACCATAGGACAAGATTGGACGTACCACGGCTGTATACGTCCACAAAATCATCTTCGATTGCAAACCCCACTTTTTGCCAAAGGTTTTATTGCAGGCATAGAAAGCTATGCTGGCTTTCTTGACCCTTTCTTCGATGTTAAGTTTCCAGTTCAATTTTGGGTCAAGTATTACTCCCAAATATCTAGCGCTGGAAGACAGGGAAAGAGTTTCACCGTTGAGGCGGGGAAGGGTGAAGGGTGGTACTTTTGTTTTCGTAGTGAAGAGCATCAGTTCAGTTTTGCTTTTATTGACACCCAGGCCACAGCTTGTAGCCCAGTTGCTTACTTTTAGCAATGCCATCTCCGTAATCTCACTAATCACAGAAGTGTACTTTCCTGATACCAGTATCACCAAATCATCTGCGTAAGCAACGGCCTTCACACCACAACTTTCCAGTTTAAAGAGAATTTTGTTCATGACTAGAAGCCAAAGAAGAGGGGACAGAACACCCCCCTGAGGTGTTCCCCTATTTACGCACCTAGTCAAGTAAGTGTTACCTAAGGTAGCTTGAATTTTTCTATCACTGAGCATGGAAACAATCCAATTTCTAATGTAGTCCTCTACACCCTGATCAACCAGTGATTCTTGAATAGATTCTGTTAAGACGTTATTGAAAGCTCCTTCTATGTCTAAGAAGGTAGCAAGAGTAAATTCTTTGTAGTGTATGGTTTTTTCAATTGTACGCACTACCTCATGTAAGGCTGTCTCCGTAGACTTGCCCTTAAGATAAGCGTGTTGAGAACTCTCAAGAGGGCATATATCTAAAATGCCTCTGATATGGTAGTCAAGAATGCGCTCCATTGTTTTAAGCACGAAGGAAGTAAGGCTTATTGGTCTAAAATCCTTCGCGGATTCATGTCCTCGCCTGCCCACCTTCGGGATAAAAACTACTCTAACATGTCTCCAAGACTCGGGAACATGATTTAGGCAGAGACATCCTTTAAAGATCATCTCCAGCCACGGAATCGCCAGAAATTGCGTTTTCTGAAGCATGATCGGCATTATGCCCTCCAGGCCTGGAGACTTGTACGGGGAAAATGTGTTGATTGCCCAAGCAATATTTTCCTTATTTATCAAGGTATCGATGTGTTCTATATCCGTCGTCGACACGCCATTTGAATTAAGAGTTTGAGGGTTGTTATTCTCACAACCCGGAAAATGCGCAGCCAACAGCAGTTCTAGGGATTCTGCAGGAGATGTTGCCCAGGAATCGCCAGATTTTTTCAGAAAGGAAGGACAACAGTGGTCCTTCGATAAAATCTTACTAAGCCTGGCGGATTCTTTTATATTGTCTATTTTGTGGCAGTAATCCCTCCAGCTTTGCTGTTTAGATTTGGCAATGGCTCGCTTATAAACTCTTAGACAGTCCTTGTACGGTTGGTAGAATTTGTGTTTGTGGCAAATATTAAAGATCACTCTAGTCTTTTTCCTGAGACTAGACAGTTCTTCATTCCACCACATAGGGAGTGATTTGCGACTGTATTTAATAGGGCACGAGACTTTGTAGGCCGTGTCAAAAGCTGCCTCGAAGGTCTTTACTTTAGACTCGAGATCGCTTACCGACTCTGGACACCGATTTGGCGTGTTACGTAGTTTCGTGTTAATTATTTGACTGAATTTCTTCCAGTCAGTATTTTTGGGATTTCTGTGAGGGGGAGGAATTTCAGACTCAAAATTTATATTGAAGAGTATCCACCTGTGATCAGAAAAAGAATTCACAAGTGAGACTCTCCAATTTTCCACCATAGAATAAAGATTGTTATTTGATAGAGTAACATCAAGTACATCCTCCCAACCTTCGAAGTTAACCGAGCTCGGAAAAATGAAAGTTGGGGTGTTACCTCTATTACATACATTTAAATTATTGTTAATAATGAAATCAAAAAGTGACTCACCTCGTTCATTAATTTCCGTGCTGCCCCATAGAGAATGCCGTGCGTTGGCGTCGCACCCAATCAGGAGGTCTATCTTTTGTTGCTTTGAAGCGATTACCATGGTCTCCAACTCTTCCGGAGGTGACTGCCGGTCGTGGCCACAGTATGCCGATGCCAGAAGTAGGCCAGCATTTTTTCCTTCAATTCTGACAACCGTCAAATCGGAGGTGCTAAGGATGGGACAGAAAAAAGCTTTTAAGTGTTTCTTAGCTAGAATGCAGGTTCTAGGCTTACCTTGGTCAGTATTAGGGATTTTGTAAAAAAGGTCGTATTTGTGGTCCAGAAGGCCACGAACTCTGAGGCCATTCACCCAAGGTTCTTGTATGAACGCTACGTCCAAGTCTTCCTGACTCAGGAAGACCTTTAGATTATCTGAGGCACATTTCGAGTGCTTCAGATTAATCTGTACAGAACGCAGCGCGTTTTTAATTGCCCGAAGAAGAAGGGCCGGCACCTTCAGGGCCCAGCGACTCGCCGGGGACTTCGGCAACAATGATGTCATCGTCAGTTTTGACTTTGCCATCATTGTTGTCGCAGTCTGCTCCCTGACCCTGCAGGACCTTAATCTTTGCATTTCTAATGCCGAATCTCAACTTGTATTCAGCCTTCTCAAGGGCCCCCAAGCTCTCCCCGCTGATCTTCAAAAGATAAGACGCGCTGTTCTTTTGCGGCTCCTCAGCCTTGATGACTGTCCAGTCATGCATTGGAACCAGCGGGTTTAGCCTCTGAAGACCACGGATCAGCTCCTGTCCACTTGGCTTGATGCTCATGACGGGCAACCAAATGCGAGCCTTAGGCTGTCTGGGGATGTCCTTAGCTGGGATGAGCTTAAGTCTCAAGCCCTCCCAGTCATTGCTTATCTTAGCAATGCATGTTCTAAGGAAATCCCTGGAAAACACGTCATCGCATTTGATTACCCTGTGTCCCCTGAGCACTTCGCCAGAGTCAAAACTAGGGTAGGGACCCTCAATTGCCGAGATTGTGTAGGAAAACACCATCTCCGAGAGCTTGGCCTCGATAGAACTCCACACAGCTAGCAGACCTCTGCTGTTTGTGGAGAGCTCATCCACAACCGATACTTGGAGGTCGTCTCTGACAACCTCACTTAAAGTATGCTGTTGCGCCGCTCCGGAAGATGATGCCTTCTCTTCTTTATTTGAATTTGGTTTTGGTTTTTTTGAAGGTTTTTCGGTCTCTTCACGAGACCGGTTTCTTTTGTCGGCCTTCTTTTTTGTAGCCAAGAGACTGTTGTATTCATCAACAATCTTTTGGTACATGATCTTGTCCTCGCGATCCTTCTCCAGCACAATTCCAGCCTTCTCATTTTCAGCAATCTTGCTAAGAATGAAGGAGGCCTTCTTGAACTGGTTCTTGATGCGAGTACCAGATGATTTTTTATTTTTTCCTTTACCAGCATTGCTATGGCTGGCATTGCTGGTAGAGGAGTTCGGATTTATTTGCGGTCGAAGCACAGGAGTACTATGGCTGGTACTCGCTGCACTTCCAGTTTTTGCAGGTTGCCCCACAACGGTCTCCTGACTGGAGGCCAAAAGTTCATCCTCATAGTCGGCGGATGGTCCTAAGTTCGTCATGTCTAAATCGACAACCAGCTTTTAACGAGGAACTTTTAGACGGAACAATCCAGAGGGATGAGGTAAATGCTTCCATTAAAGGGCTCAAGGATGGTAAAGCTGCTGGTTCCGATAGAATACCTTCGGAATTCTACAAGTATGGGTCGGACGAGCTGATCAACAAGATAACGGACATATTTAACAACATCATGGATCACGGAATGATACCACAGGAATTTAAGGAAGCTCTAATTTTTCCCATTCACAAAAAAGGTAGTACAATGGACCCTGTAAACTATAGAGGAATTTCTTTCTTGAATGCATCATATAAAATATTTACTGCGGTTTTGCACAGTCGACTTAGAACGTGGATTGACTCATACAAGCTATTGAAGGAATTTCAAGCTGGATTTAGACAAGGATATTCCACCGTAGACAACATTTTTGTTCTACGTAGTATCGCTGATTTCTTTTTGGACCGAAACAAGAAACTATATGTTTTTTTCGTTGATTTTAAGGCAGCTTTTGACACAATAGACCGAAATGCTTTGATGTATAAGTTGTATAGAATGGGAATGTCATATAAGTTTGGACGCGTACTGCAAAACATCTATATGGATACCAAAGCAGCTGTATGGGATGGAGAAAACGTTTCCGATTGGTTTGAAACGATGACAGGTGTGAGGCAAGGTTGTATGTTAAGTCCAAGCTTATTTGCACTTTTTATTGACGACATCACCGATTGTTTGCCAGGAGGAGTGGAGTATGCTGGAACTATCATCAAGGCCCTTCTTTTTGCGGATGACATAGTGTTGTTTGCGTACTCACCGCAATCGCTGCAACTAATGATTAACAAACTTAGTGAGTATTGCAGAACGTGGAAACTAGTTGTCAGTCTAGAGAAGTCGAAGATTATGGTTTTTCGGAAAGGTGGAGGGAGAGTAGGTGGGCAGGAGCGATGGACATTTAACAATGAGAGAATCGAAGTCGTTAACGAATACAAATATTTAGGGATCATTATCACAAAAAATAACAATATGGAAAGACATCTCACCGAAAAACTGCAAAAAGCCAAAAATACAATTAATATTGCTTGGAGAAACATCTTTAACAATAAACACATAGCTCACAGTAGTAAATACAAAGTATTTGAATCGGTAGCTGAGTCAACATTGATGTATGCAGCCCAAGTGTGGGGTAGCAAAAAATATGATACCGCAGAAAAACTTCTCCGATTTTATATCAAAAGAATATTTCGACTACCACCTAATGCTCCGAACTACATGCTTATGCTGGAAACCGGTATATCGCCACTATTTATTAAAACCCTTAAATTTCAAGTTGACTACATATGTAATGTCCTTAAAATGTCTGATGAGCGTCTCCCTAAAAATGCAGCACTTCAGGCGATTAATAGCAAATCAAGTTGGTTTAGAGATTGGATAGAGCTAGCGGAAGAAGCTAATATAGATCTTGCACCTGAGGATTGCTTAATGTGGAAACCCTCTCTGTATCAGCTAATTTCTATTATAGATGATAGATTAAGATGTGAGTTCGCAGCTGAAGCAGAAGAATCCATATACAGAAACACATATAGCAAGCTAAATTACAATCTAAACCACAAAAACTACTTCCGTGATGACTACACGACAGATCAAATATCAATGATATTTAGATTAAGAGGTGAACTCCTTAATCTTAACTTCATTCCGCATCGGGAAGAGTTGCCTTTGCTGTGCGAATTGTGTAATATGGGCGAAAGAGAGAACATTTTTCATTTTATGGGTAGATGTCCTGTTCTTCGAGAAACAAGAAGAAATATCTTTGGGTGTGATTATCTATCAGAAGAGGTTATGATTCATCATCTTAATGAAATTGATGTTCCTATACTTTACAAATATTGTAAAATAGCATTAGCTTATAGAAACAGAATTATAAAAGAAAGTTTTTAAAATTAAAGAATAATATAATTATATAAATTAAAAGAAAGTTGTCAATCAGGCAGACGGCAAATAGCCATGCTTTATTATTGTAAAATATGTACATACTTATGTTATATTATAATGTAAAGAAATAAAAATCTAATCTAATCTAATAGATCTTCTTGCTATTTTTTTCAATAGTTAATCGACCGTATTATCAGTTACTAACATGTCGTTGGCAATATCGAATTGAATGTATGATTCTGTTCGGATTCTGATCTAATCGCATTTAGAATTATTTCCAATCCATCCTCCATTTCAACTAAACTGGACGATACCCGTAAGATTGATTTGATGATTAACACTTTTTTCGGTTCACTTTGCAAACAAAAAACAATTATTTCCGTTAATTCCAACCAATTTCTCTATTCGTAATTGAAATTAGAACGTACCATATCAGTAGGCATGAAATTTAAAAAAAATGGTAAATTAGGAGGGGCCCGAAATTTGTCCGTCCCGGGCCCGGAATTCCTCTCGACGGCCCTGGAAGCCACTGCCTCTGGTGTTTCATCGTTTTTTTATTTGTATGACGGAATATTATAAAAAAAAGACGCTGGTAGCTACCCATCCCGCCTGTCGATTTGTCTTGCTTAGAAGGTTTGTAGGTTTTCGTGTTTTGTTAAAAATTAAAAATTACCAACAATATTTTGCATATGATGAAATAGTTTGCTTTCAAAATCTATTTTTGTTAACGAGATTTTTAGTCGAAAAAAATTTCTACCAATTCTAGGAGCATTTCTTGAAAGTTTTTATTTCTTATGTAAACAAATACAGATGTAATTTTTCTAAGAAAATTTAGCAAGGAATGAAATCATTTTGAAGTCAATACCTTCATTTATTCACAAGATATCGAGAATCAAACATCAGATTTTACCAATTTTGAGTACTTTTTTGTGTAGATCTTAATTTGTATATGAAAAAAACTGACTGTCGGATTTTTTATAAAAATTTTGTTTTTTTTCAGTTTTTTTTCTATTTATAAAAAAAATACTTGTTTGGTATCACGTTACAATATATAATATAAAATTTAATTCAAGTCTCTAGCGTTATTAGTTCGTGAGATATTTTGGGTTAGCCAAAATGTTCACCTTTTTTTTTTTAATTGCTATGGTAAAAAAACACCCACTCAATTTGAACATATATTTGAAGTCGATATCTCTTCTGGTTCTTCAGCTTTGGACGACGAAAAAAACTTCTCGAACGTACGGACCGGACGTACGGACGTACGTACACACGTACACACAGACATATCTCTAAAAATCTTTTATTTCGATTATAGGGGCCTTGAAACGTCGAGAAATGTCAAAATGTTCAATTCGACAAATCGGACCTATTACAACAACTTTCTATGGGAAGTTTAAAATTAAAAATTCATATTCTATTATATTTTTTTGTTTTTTCCATGACTTTACTTAAACATCTAGGCATCAAGCTATATCAACTATTATTCTATTTCGTCATGAATTTTTCCCATAAAATTATAAGATAAAATTCAAAAATAACTAAGAAGAAGTTGCAATCAATAGCAGAAATGTATTGTTGTGATTTTATGAACAAATGCAGTTATAGCTCATATGTAATTATGAAAAATAAAACAATACAAAACACAAACAATTGATTTTTTTTTTTTTATTTTTATTTGTTTAAAAATATAGTTTACTGCCGAACTTTTCTAATAGTGGATCGTTAAAAATCAAATTTTTGCATATTTTATATTTATACTAATACTAAGTAACATGGCAATAACTAAAACAAAATTGCAAATTGAAATAATGGAATACACAAATTGAATTAATGCCGAAAGCCTTAAATTTTGTGCACGCAAACATCTTTGATTACTCTTGACTAAAAAAATCATATTTTTGTATTGCCTTTCTACATGGAAATGTAATATCAAGAACAATAAACTCATTTATTTTATGAGTTTTCTTCTTTATTTGGTTGCAGAGTTAAAAAGAAAAAAAAAAAACAAAAACAGTTTAAAACTATTAATTCGTTTCGAAAACTTCAAATCACGTATGACATCGTAAGATATAAATACGAAATTCTCTTTACATGTCCTTATTGAGAGATCTTCCTAAATTGTATTGCAAATTATTTCAAAGTCAAACTTACTGCACGAAGCAAGTGATTTATTTTATAACATACCGGAAAAAACTCTCTTAGCATAAAACCACCAACGATGATGAAGTTTCGAAAACAAAGGTTTCTCTCTGGAAGAGCGTCCACACAGTGGTAGTTTATATTTATAACTTCCCATTCACGGTGACGGACAACGACGACGCACTAAGCTTAATGTGTATATCTTGGAAGCGTACCTGATTGAATTTTTTATTGTCAAATTATTATTTTTATATTATTGTTGTTTAGTTCTTCGAATTGGTGTACAATCATAAATGATTATTTGAATATGACAAAAGCTTATGAACGACACGTCTCTTTTTTGACGCGTCTTTCCCAGCTATACCTTTATCTGATCGATTAAGTTGTGCCGCTTTGGAATATTTAATTTAACCATGTGATGAAATTGCAGCAGAGTAAATTACATTTTCGAAACTGAAGCAACAATAATGCAGAATGTTTTAAGTGGTTAAAAGTACCAGAAGAAGTGATTTATTGTAATGACTTTGAGGTTATTATTATAACTTTAACCTCATGTAACCTGTAGATATGTATGTAGGGATCATTCTATTCGTAAGTTGATAGCGATAGTATTTGACATCTGTCAAACTCAGCTGTCATCTGAAGTGTCATAATATTAGTTAACAGTTTTCTATTTACTGTTGTCAGAGATGGAGGGGACCTACAGTTTTAAGCCGAATCGGAACGGCTTATTTGAAAAAGCAATTTCATGACAAGATATCACCCGAAAGAAGCTTAAAAGAATCGCATACTGCGAATCTTCCCGAGGCAACCATTTGCATGATATTGTTCTTAGTATTTAATGGCAAAGTCAAAACTTTATAATGATCATTATATCCAATGGAATCCATTTTGTTTTTGGTGACATCTGTCAAATCTTTTGTTTATTATTCAGTTGTTTATGCCAAATCATCATGGCAAGTTACACGATTGAACAGTACGTTCAAATGATAAAACTTTATTATAAAAATGGCATTGCGCCCATTTTACGGTAGATGTGGTGGCCCTTCACACTCGACTCTTCAACGTTTGTGGTCCAAATTTGAGACGACCGGTTCAGAAAACAATCAGCCGATACCCGTACGTTCAAGGAACTCAAAATCGGCCGAGAACATCGCCACGGTCCGTCACAGTGAACCCGAGGCAGTCTATTTCTCGCCGTGCACAAGAACTCGGCTTTTCGCAGACTTCAACTTGGCGAATTTTTCATCGGGACTTGGGCCTACACCCGTACAAGATCCAACTGACCCAGGAGCTCAAAGTTCATGACCAAAGACAACGCCGTTTGTTTCCAAGCAAACGCCACGATTGACATTTTGCATGAACGATTTGAGGCTAGACTTTTTCCTGTGGGGTTCCTTGAAGTCCCAAATAAACCACAATCGACCGATGTCCTAAAGGTGAACATAACAAAGGCCATCGCTCAAATTCAGCCGGATCTATGCCGAAGAGTCATTGAAAATTGGACCACTCGGATACGTGCCACCGTAAGAAGCCGAGGCGGGCATTTAAATGATGTCATATTCCACACTTAATGGCATACATACGCCTTTCAAATAAACAAACATTTTTTTAATACCTCACACACAGCTTGTTTAATTCGATTTCACTCTTATTGACAAACCCTTTAACAAAACAAATAAATAAATGGGAACAATACTATGTTTACCAATATCTTTTGTAAAAGTAAAAAGTTTTAAAATGTGTGGTTGAGCTTTCTAAATAAGTTCCAATGGATTTATAAACAAAAAAACAGACTATGGGCAGGTTTAGACAGCCTAAAGGACTTTATTTTCAGTCAACTGCATTCTTTGATCGTTAATTTATAATTTATTATTTCTGAAGTCAATAATTTCAAAACTTGACTTGAACTTGACTTCACTAACCTCTACCTTCAGTTGATTGTGCAAAAAGTATCATGATTTGTATTTTGTATTGTAAAGAAATACATCTTACTTATTAATTACTTTTCCAATTTAACAAGAATCCTTTTTACACAAAACGTTAAATAGTATTATACAGAAAATGAATAAATTACAGAATAAAAAAGATCAGCTTTTAGTTGAACGAAAAAACATGATCAACTGTCATTATGACATAAATAGATTTATCATGATAGTCCGCTTTCCAATGAAGTTACCTTAATTGGAAGGTAATTTTTGACAGCTAACCAATCAGATATTAAAAACTTTGCTTACTTTCCAGTCTCTTATGTCATCTAAACCTGCCCTATGTCTTTGGGTGCAAGGTTTGTTTTGACTGGACTGAATATTAAATGGTTTAAAATAAAATTGAAACAAATAGTAAGTATACGCCCAAGTAAACACAATTATCTAGAATTTTTGTTCAAGTCTGTAATATTGATTTGATAAATATTTAAAAAGGTGTTTAAATGCATTATAATATGTTTTGCGTTAGGTAAAAAAGTCTTATATCGAAAAAATGCACTATAGGTTTTTGGATTTTGTGTAACGGCCTTTTTTTGTCTTTTTCGTTAAATACTAACAATTTGAGTATAATCAACTTAATATCGTATTAATTAAGTCTTTAGACAAGAAGATAGACCAATTCATATTTGTTTGGCATTAACGTTTTAAGTTCATTGATATATTCTGGGTTGGGTTCGATATCCCGATTTTTATACTCCCGTTTCTTAAAATCCCTATTTCAAAATCCCGTTTTTTATAATAAATAAATAAAAATAAATTAGGTGGCGCAACAGTCCATAGAGAACCAGGGCCTAGTGACTTACAACTCTCAACCATTCCTGTGTGCGAGTACTGTTGTCAGGGATGGAGGGGACCTACAGTTTAATGCCGAATCCGAACGGCTAATTTGAGAAAGCACTTTTTCATGACAAGCATTACTCTTGGAGAATTTGTCAATTCCTCGCAAGAGGCAGTACCCGTTTTTTTTTTTTAAATTAAGGTGGCACAGGCAGGGATCGAACCCAAGACCTCTCGCATGACAGTCCAACGCACTAACCATCATGCCACGGGTACTACGTTTTTTATAATACTGCTTTTTATAATCTCGCTTTTTGTAATCCCGTTTTTTATAATCCCGTTTTTTTATTATCCCGATTTTGATATCAAAACTACATGTTTGATTTTGAAAAAATCGCGCTATTTTTTAAAATTAAACAACTAGTTTTATTGCAAAATCGAAATTAGAAAACAAATTAAAAAATAAGATATGTTTTTAGATTCATTTTATTGCAATCTTTAACAAATATAACAATCAAAAAATAAGAAATATAAAGTAAAACAAATCAAAGAAACAAACTCAAATCAATTGACAAAGTCAACTAGAGCGGTAAAACCGTTATTGAGGTAGATTTGCTGCAGGATGCCTAATATTGTTTGTGAAGGAGTTAATATTGTAAACAAATATTAATGTTTATGTACAGTAAAAACCAAACAAATTATGATAGGTATTATTATATTTAAGTCAAGTAATTTAACATTCAAACCTTTGACTCCTATTGTTATTTAGTTTAATGCACGTATTTTGTAAAAAAAAAAACAGGATTGTCGGAATTTTACGGGACATTAAAAAGCGGGATTGTAATTGATCGGGATTTTAAAAGACGGGATTTCAAAAAATCGGTATTTTAGAAGACCGGATTTTAAAACTTTTTTTTTTTGGGATTTTTTAAAAACGGGATTTTAAAAAGTGGGATTCCGATACGCTCCCATATATTCTATATGTAAACACCATTTCTTCGATGACACATTCAGAAAAAATCTTTTCACCTAAAAATAAGGTTCTTTTGCAGTTTTTTGTTAAGGAAAATGTCGTGGGAAAAAAGGTTTTACTTGTTCTGATATTATAAAAAAATATTTTTTAGAAAACAGAATGAATTATAATTCATAAATAAGAAACATTAATGTACTTACTTACACTACTTTTGTAGAAATTGTAGAAACAGGAAAATTCAGAAATTTATTACTTCAAACCCAAAATCTTTCTTCCGTTTCAAAATGGGTTGGGTGTTATGAACTTCTTTAAACCTGTAATGTAAATTAAAGTTTTTGAATACAATATAGAAATTTTTTTAAATATTCATATTCCATTTTCACGTGTTTTAAAAAACATTTGAATTACGAGTATGATGAATTTTCTCACGCATACAAAATTGCAATTTATTTATTTTCTGTTGTCCAAATCAAAGTAAAAGCCATTAAAAGTAAGCTACCACATTTAAATGTACGTAATCCTATTGCGCTGTAGCTATTTGAATTTTCTTTTTTTTTAACAATTAACCTTTTCATTGAAAATATCTTTTTGTTTATCATTTGTTTGTCTAAACCATGTAAGACTAACTCATCGGCTGGTTAACAATATCATAGTTAGTTGTATCTATAAAATCAAAATTTTACGAGCACGTCGTCGACGTCCGTCGGTCGGTAACGTTCCTTGTCAGAATATAATCATTATAATAAGCAGTTAATACATTGTGTCATGCACACATCATGTTAATGTGATATAGGGGGCTGGTATATAGATATGATATTTTGGCATAAAAATCATTTTATCCAAAGGCATTCTTTTCAGTCTAGCAATATTGTCAGCTTGGACGGTGGTAGCTAAATTGTTTAAGCGGATACACTTATAATTGTATTTAGTTTAAATTTTAATAAATTAAAAAAAAAAATTAGTACAAATAACCACTATGATGATTTTGGATGCTTTGCTTGGAATTTTTGCCGTGTTGTTGTTGTATTTTCTATGGTCAAGGAGACGGTTTTACTATCTATTCTACAAAATGCCTGGACCTCCTGGATATCCAATTATCGGAATGGCACATAAATTAACAAAACGTGAAGGTGTGTGTGAAAAAAAAGAATTCAAATGAAAATTGGAATTTAAAAAATTTATCATATTGAAATTTTGAAATTTGTTGCAAACTTAAAATGAGTATTTGTCTAAGTTTAGTGTAGAAATCGAGTGAAAACAAATAAGTGTTTTTGAAAATCAAAAAATCGACTGATTCGAATTTGAAAAGATTTTTTTTAAAGTTCCACTAATTCTAGAAGAAATTCGCGGTAATTATTTCGTTCGATTTACAAATGTTTTAAATGCATACCTTATCTTTGTACATATTTCAAGTGAAAATGAGATTTCGAATTAAAAGTTAATTCACAAAGTGAACAATTAAATTTCACGGCAAACTAAAAAAATGAGTCTTTTGATGTATCAAAAATGTTTTACTTGCGACGTATACATACAGTGATGGAAAAAATAATAGAAACGATGAAAAAACTAGCCAAAATTGTTAACTATCATCTCCGTGTATTCGGGATCGAATTTTGAGGTTCTTGATCGTCCAGATAAGATGAAAAAAATCATGTGAGACGACCAAGGAACTTTAAGTTTGATCCCAAATACACGAAGATGATAAAGTTAGGGATTTTGATGGAAGGACTACGAGTTTTTGCTAGTTTTGAGTTACCCTCTGAAGCTAGGCAAATTTTTTGAATTAAAAGGAAAACATATGCTGTGGATTAAATTCGGACTCTTAGCATCGAAATAATGCCCTTTGCCGAAGAGATCATGCTAATTAATGAGGATTCACGCAAGATAATGAACCGAAGCACTCATATAAGTTGAAGAATATAATCTCTATAATACAATATACTTAATGGAAGGCCCTTCAACATTATTTGATTTTAAAATAATGGAATACATCGGGGTGAACTTAAAAGAAACTACAGAGCCAAAGACAAGGACATCTTAAGGTTAAAAATAAAACAAATTGATGGCATTCCACACATTTTAAGACAAATTTAAAGGTGATTATTGAAAGATGCGATTATGCAGGGTTAAATAAATGTACAATTACCATGTATGTATATAAGGATTAGCAACAATTTTAGCCATTCAATAATTCTATTACAAAAATGCAGTACCATTCTTTTATTCGTTTCTATTATTTTTTCCGGAACAAATTAGTGGAAATACTTCAGAGATTTTTTATAATTGTTTCCTTTGGTTTACGTTTAAAAATTTAATATGAACATTTTTGCCTCAATAATTGTAGAGTTCATAATTGTTTTTTTTATATTTGTTTACACTTTTCCCAATACACTTTTAATTGCAATAGAATTTGCAAGCTAAGATAGCTTCTATTATTTTTTCTATCAATATAGGAACTATAAATAGCTATAAACCAATAGATTTTTCTAAATTTTCACTAACATTTTTTTTTTTAATTTGGCTTCTTTCAAGAAAATTAAATATTTTAGTATTGCTCCAGAAAGGTACCCCCCATATAACCATTATTTTTTCTTAGGAACTGTTGAACCAGTTTTAATAGATTTGTCTTTGCACAAGCTCTTTTATTGTCTTAATAATATTTGATGATCAATGTCAAATATCATTTTCTGTTTTTCGATAAAAAAAAAATTAATGTTATATCTCCTTCTCAATAACTGCATACTAAAAATATTTTTAAATTAAAATTGAAAACATTTATACTTAAAATACTAATTTAAAAAAAAAAACGCTCTAACGATTTTCAAATACATACAAATTTTGTAAAATTAAGTTTTTTTGTGAGAAATCAAATGACATTTAAATTTTAGAAAACAAACTTTTTTTACAGGTACATTTTTAAATCTTAAAATGCAGCAACTATTTTTAAACAGACTCTTTGGACACATAAGAAAGTTCGTGTGAAACAGTCGTGTATTTTATTAGTTTAAGCGAAAGAAATAAGTTCAATTGCAACTTCAACATATCTCGCAGTAAAAATTTAATTTTCCAGTAAAAATTACACTTGTCGAAAAAATAATATTTTTCTTCTGTTGCAGACACAAAAAGATTAAGATTTCCTGAATTCAAATCAGGCCTTTAAATTTTTCTATCGCATTAAAATATGACTTTTTAAAAATGCTGAAGACAACCAAAAACGAGTTTTTTAAGGATAAGTTAAAATATAACATGATTATTTTGCAAAAATCAGATCTTTATCTTTCATATAAAGTTCAATTTATTTTAGTATCTCAATTAACTTTCGTAATTTCTCATTAGTTATGGGATTACTTATGGGTCTTCATTAAAAATTTTATTGAAAAATAACTACTTCATTTATATACATATCCTTAAGAAGCCTAATATATGCTATTATTCGAATTTTAAAAGGTTGTACCTGTTTCAAAAACGACGTGATAGATTGATTATGAAGTTACATTCGAAATAAGACAATGTTACTTGTCTTTTGTTGAGTAATATTTTTTGGTTAAAGAAAGTGACGCTTTTTTTCGAAATTATTCTATAGTGATAAGTTTTAATATATTTTTTGTTTCATTTTAGAAATTCTCTCTGTGTTTTTAAAAATGGAAAGAATATACGGTCGAAAATTTGTCTCTTGGCTAGGACCGTTTCCATTTTTGGTAATTGCCGAACCAGAACTAGCTGAAACAATTCTAACATCTCCTGATTGCATAAACAAAGCGTTTATTTATGATGCTTTAGATGACGGCACGGGAAGAGGACTTTTTAGTTTAAAAAGTAAAACAAACAAAAAAAAAACAAGAACATATACATAAGTGTAAACTTCCAATAACTTATCAACTTTTTTTTAATCAAGGTCCTCAATGGAATCATCATAGAAAACTCCTCAATCCAGCATTTAGCCACAAAGTTCTCTTGAGTTTTCTTCCAATTTTCAATCGAGAAGCTGATAATTTGAATTTTGATCTTAATGAAGTTGTTGGTGCTGGAGAAGTGGATATATCAACAATTATACAAAAATGCACATTAAATGTTGCAGCGCGTAAGTCAATTTAAATTGAATTGTTTTTATATTTATTTTGAGGAATATATATATATTCTCTAGAAACCACAATGGGCCGCCAAATGGCAAGTGTTAAGGACCACAACAAGGATTTGCTTCCATGTTTTCAGAGGTACAAAGTCAATATATCAAAATTAAAAAAAAAATAAAATTGTCTTTTCACTGTTGTTTTAGTATTTTAGAAACAATGACAAGCATGTTGTTTTCACCGTGGCTCAGAAATAAGTTTTTCCTTCAAATGGCTAGTCACTATCCCTTATACCTAAAGTCAAAAAACAGCTTAAGGAGTTTTATACAAAATGTAAGTACAATTTAAAGTGCACAATTTAATTATAAATTTGTTTATTAACACTTTCCACTTTTAGTTAATCAGTGAAAAACTGTCGCAAAAGGAGGCAGATATGAACAAAAATTCCCTCTCAGATCCTGAAGCAGAAATAGATATTAAGAAAAATCCCAATATTTTTATTGATCGAGCTATTGATTTGGTCAAAACAGGAGATTTTACTTGGAAGGAAGTTGAAGATGAATCCAATGTAATAGTTTTTGGGGTAGGTTAAGTCATGCACACCTAAGTTTTATATCGCTTTACAACAATTCAATTTGCACTGTGATTTTATATTGTGTATAGGCTTTCGAAACAACATCAAACACAGTTGGATATACCTTAATGCTGCTTGCAATGTTTCCCAAATACCAAGAGAAAGTTTACGATGAGGCTCAGTCAATATTTCAATCTAAAGGATCGGATACGGACTTAACCTATGAAGATACCCAACAGATGACTTACATGGATATGGTACTTAACGAAACAATGCGCGTAATGGCCCCTGTTCCGGTTATTGCTAGAGAAACAATGCGCGACGTAACACTTTCGAATGGGATTGTATTACCTAAGGGGCTACAAATTGCTATTGATATATTCAATATGCATCGTGATCCGGAATATTGGGGGAAAGATTCAACAATATTTAATCCAGATAATTTTCTACCCGCAAATATGGTGGGTAAACATCCATATTCGTTTATTCCCTTTACAAAAGGACTAAGAAATTGCATTGGTGAGACTTGATAACTACATATATCTATTGTATTATAGAAAAAATGCTTTGATGTTTTTTTCTATTTTATTATTTTAAGGTTGGCGGTATGCACTTATTTCATCAAAGATAATTTTGTCAAAACTTATACGAAAATATCGCTTTACAACAAAATTTGATTTTCGAGATTTACAATTTGTTGAAGACATTACAATTAAACTCAGAAAATATCCTTTGTTGGAACTTCATTTGCGTGAGCCTTGAGTTTTCTTAAAAACATAAATACCTACAATAACATCAATACTAAGTCAAAAATAATGTAGCTTATGTATTATTTTTTATTATTCACCCATGATTGTTAAATATTTGTGATATATATTAATTTTTAAGGAGAATTCAAGTTAAAATTCAGATTTAATTTGTATACTTATTATATGAAATAAAACAAATTATTTAATTGAACAAATGTCAATCGAAAGTTTTTTAAGGGTCTTTTCGTCATAAGGAGCGATCTTTTCAACGTGGTTGCAACATTCCACAATAAAAAGTATCAAGACATTCTGATTGGCTAAATGCAACTACAAAATGAGTTGAAATTTCTCCTCCGACTTGGTGTAAAATTTTCAGCTACAAAGTTAGTGTACACTGATTTCGAAATTTCACACAGCTGCTCGGTAAAGACTAATAAAATACAATACAAATAAATATATACATAATCATTTATATTATCAGTCTTATTTAATAGTGCATAAGGATTTATGTAGGCTCTATGTAACGTTGCGAAAATTCCTATTTATAAAAAATTCTGCTATACATTTTAGTTATACAATGCTTATATCAAAAAAAGTACCAAAATTGAGCAATCTATTCCATTTATCTGTATATCAAATCAGTTGGTTGTCATAACAAACAAAATATAAAAAAACAATTGCAATTATTTTTATGATATTCTCTTTCGGAAATCTATATTTTTTTTTAATTCTTCGTTTCTTAGGCTCATTGGGTTGAACCTTTTTTTATAAACTTTCCGCCTCTTTGGAGTCTGTAAAACGCGATTTAAATTCTTTAAATCATTAATAAACGAGCTCAACTGGAGAGGCATTATTGTTTTTATTTTTATTTCAAAAATGGAGAGAAATCAAAATGACATTTACGAAATAATAATAACAATAATTTCCTTAAGTAGGCTCTATTCAACCTCAAAACGCGTTTAGCTTATTATGGGACTATGCAACCTTGAATAAAATAAATAAATAGCATTTTTGCGTTTAGAGGCATTATAGAGATTACATAACTTTATGTAGGCTCTATACAGCGTTTTTAAATAAGACTGTATATCTTTTTTTTGATTTTATTACATTTAAAAACAAAATTAAATATTTAAAGAACTCAAAACATAAATCTTTCTTATTTGGTTTGTTTGCATTTGTCATTAATATGACAGTTTCGGATTGACTAGCTTTGTGGCGCAATTTTGCATTTACAAAGCTAGTTGAATTTTGACTACGTAGTCACTAACTTAATGAATGCGCCCAACGTCAACTGCGCTTTTGACACCATAAAATTGAATAAATAAATTAGTTTGCTTGACATCAATGTTTTTCTAAGACTTTCGCCTTTTGTCGTACAAAAATGAATTTCATTTAACTAACTCTATAAGATGTTCTTCCCTTGTCAAAACCAAATAAATAAACGAAACTAAATTATAGTTGTGACATTTTGATTTGAGTGTTGATAAGTAAAATTTCGCCTTAAAAGTTGGTAGCAATTGAAAAACGACATTGAATTTAGGATTAAGGTCTAATGCCGATGTTAGTGTTGCTGTGATATTGTATTCGAAGCCATTTAAAAAAGTGTGAAGTGGTTGTCAAATTTTATGTGTCAATTACCTTGGTTACAAGAGGAGATCGAGGAATCGAATCGAAATTGAATTGAGATTTCGATCCAGGTATAAGTCGTCAGTGGATCGAGGAATCGAATTGAAATGGAATCGAAATGACATTTGGGTTTTATTTGTATGAGTACTGTGAGTAACAAAATAACATTTTTTTTAGTTTTAAAATTCAAATAAAATAATGACTAAAACACAAAAGCACTCACCAAAATAAACTCATCTGAAAACAAACGAGAAATATAAAGCATGACACACGCACACAAGCAAGACCTCACACACCAATAACTCGATTCCCCGATTCAGGTTTACAAAACAGTTTTCGATTCGATTCACCTCGTTTTGTAAGATCGGATCGAGTAATCCTTTTTCGATCCGATCCAGGTATATACGGCGCTAAATCCTGATTCAATTCTCCTTTTAAACTGGGTAAATCTATTTCCCTTTTTAAATATTCAATCGCTCATTTCCCGTGATGTGTGCGAGAAATCAACAACGGGTTACTAACACATAAAAATGTTCCCTACTTGATGATCCTACCCATAGCCCTTTTTGCAGGCAATTAAGCAATTTCAGACACTATACTTATTTAAAAATCAATTTTTTTCGCCTAAGACTTGGACACACTTCAATCACACACGAACATCTTAAAAAACTAAACCCTCTCGTATGCTCCTCATGTAACGTAACACTCAATTTCCAACATTTGCTAAAAAAATGTATCGAAACAAAAAAACAACAATTAAATGCAATTCCAAAAAAAATTAAATATAATAGAAATCTTAAAAACTCCAAATTTAAAAAATATCCAAATAATTAATGAACTCATATGTAATCTCCAATATAAAATTTAATTATGTTAAATATCAGAGCTAATAGTCCTCGCAGCTAGGCTCTACAAAAAAGAAAAACTGTAATTACCAGGAAGCTTTTAAGTATCTGCTAATAAATAATAATAATAAAAATCAATATGTGGAAAATCGCAATTGCAAAAAATATGTCGATCAATGGTCGCATTCGGAAAGCTAGTGGCTACGTAGTCAAGGGATTCTGATTGGCTAAATCTAACTACAAAAGTAGTTGAAATTTCCCCTCCGACGTAGTGTAAAATTTTCGGCTACAAAGTTAGTGCACACTGGTTTTGACGTTTCACAATCAGCTGCTCGGTAAGGACACAAGAATTCAAAATGAAATAAATCATTTAGTATTTAAATACAAATAAAAATCACTCTTATTATATCTTATATTCGGTTTTATTGAATTTAAAAACAAAACAAACTATTTAAAGTACTGAAAACACAAATGTTTCCTGTATTATATATTTGCATTTGTTATTGATATGACAGTTCCGGATTGACTAGCTTTGTAGTGAAGTTTTGCATTCACAAATCTAGTTGAATTTCGACTACGTAGCCACTAGCTTTCCGAATGCGACCAATCATTTTGTAGATACGTAAGAAAAACATTACGTTACAATTTCTATTGTAAATAGAGCACAAACCCAAATATTCATCCAAACCGCAACCAACTTAGCTCTTAACTGTCAGAAAAAATCCAACGTTTGCTGTCATCTACAAAAATTCTAATGATAGATTATAAACCAAACCAAACGCATTCATTTGCTTCGCCGGAGAAGATTGGAGAATTAAATAGAAAAAATTCCTTTGAAAATTTTCATATTAAACTAGTTAATTTCAATAACAAAATAAATGATATTTTTATATAGAAACTCCGATATGCATTGTTAATTTTTCATTCAGAAAAAGTTGAACAGAAGTCGGCCAAAAGCAAAAAAAAACAGCCAAGTGGCAAAGAAAACAACCTAAAAAACATTTCGATCAAATAAGAATAATTTTTTCGAGAATAAAAGAAAATGTCGGCAACATCCATAGAACTCAGCTCCTATCGCGATCAGCACTTTAAGGTTAGTTTGTGACCTAAAATTAAGAGATATCCAGTAAAGTATGTTTAACCTTTTCACCACAGGGTTCCCGCAACGACCAGGAACGCTCTCTCAAAGATTCAACCACACTCTATGTCGGGAACCTGTCATTCTACACAACCGAGGAACAAATCCACGAACTCTTTGGGCGATGTGGTGATGTGCGCCGTATCGTCATGGGTCTGGACAAGTACAAGAAAACACCTTGCGGTTTCTGCTTCGTAGAGTACTATACAAGGGTGGAAGCCGAATACGCCATGAGGTAAGCAGTATAAAATCTGTATCCAAATGATTCTAATGGAACGAACCTATTTCTAGATATGTTAATGGTACTCGACTGGATGACCGACTAATTCGCGTAGATTGGGATGCTGGCTTCATCGAAGGGCGACAGTATGGTCGAGGCAAGACAGGAGGTCAAGTTCGTGACGAATACCGCACAGATTACGACGCCGGACGAGGTGGTTACGGAAAGTTGTTACAACAAAAAATCGCCCCAAATACAGACAACCGATAAATTAGCCCGATTCTATACTAGCTGTTTAAGAATTTCGAAAATAGGTTTAAATATATATTTTTACAAATTACATACTTTTTGAATTATTCTTGATTGTCCGTGGCCGTTAGTTGTTATAACTCCGATCTTGATGAGAGTTGTGGACCTTTCTTGATCTTTTTCACTTCCCGCTTTGGTTTTTGTTTGGGGACCGATTCGAGTTCGACTTTTTTGTAGTAGGGGTTTATGAAATCGGGTCTTCTGGCGTCTTCATTAATTTCCTGACGAGCTAAGTCTATTAATTCCACAGTTATTTCGTCTATTATGTGTGGATAATGCATCACAAATTCAAGGCACCAATTTATGGTTTCTTTCCATTGAGGAATTTTCTGTAGAATCTTTTGGGATATCTCGGGAAAGTGTAAGATAATATCTGCCGCAAGACAGGTGTCTTCTATCAATAAAGTAACTGCTTCTTGTATACGTTGTTCAACGGGAAATCCGTCAGTGATTGGGGAATATTTTTCATTAGTTAACGTTTGATTACTCTCTTTTATGATCTAAAATGAATGAAAATAAAAAAAGAGGGCAGTGCTCAAAGAGAGTTTTACTTGAAATATTTTG
The DNA here is from genome assembly GCA_951509635.1 of Eupeodes luniger. Lineage (NCBI taxonomy): Eukaryota > Metazoa > Arthropoda > Insecta > Diptera > Syrphidae > Eupeodes > Eupeodes luniger. The sequence continues at coordinate 94,213,409 of OX608073.1, read as the reverse complement.
TCCAGAGCTAGAGACATCATTTTGTAGTTCTTGCTGTAATCATTTTGAAGCATTCTCTGAATCAACGTAGTGTGGTCCTTACGGCGAGCTTGAAGTAATTTCACATCTAAAATTTGGATTTGATTATGAAGAAATATTCAATAAAGACATCAGTAAACTCACATACTCTAGGTGTAAGGGGTAATTTTTTTGAACCTTCGTCCTTCTTGTCTTCCGAAATGACAGTGGTGATTAAAACGCAAAGAAGGAGAACCCATAATGAAGTATGTATGTCTTTCATCTTGTATTTGTATTTTGAATGATTCTAGATACAATTCAAAAAAAGTCTATTTAGTTTCTTGTTTGTTTATCTTTCTATGCAAGCTGATATGCCGGGAGTTGAATAAGACAGAATCAGAGTTCAGATCCAAGTGTTCCAAAGAGCACCATCTAAAATCATGTCTTTTTGTTTGGAGAATATAGCAAGTGAAGTACTGAAGTGTGAACGAACCAAACTTATTTATCGCCACCTGACAGCTACAGTTCGAACTGAATAGAAATGAATGAATTCAACCATAATACAGACGAGGTAATAAAATGAAGCACATTTGAAATCAAAACAGTCTTATTAAACACGGCCTCTTTTCAAGGTTGACTGCAAAAGTGGTATTGTGTTTGACCTTAGATCCATGAGTATGTATAGTATTCCAACGTTTTTGGGATGTGTTGTTAGCTGGAGGTAGAAGAATAGAGTGATTTGTTGTACTATTCGGATAGGGTTTTCCAATAACAGGCAGCTGTCACTTTTGATGTTTGCTAAGTAAAAACTACGCAATTACTAGAAATTTAAGTATAAAAGCTTCGAAAACATTATGCCGTTAATAACATTTAAGGATATTAGCTTAAAAAAAAAAAAAAGTTGGTTAAAATTTTGTAGTCACAGTTTGGAACTAGTGGACAAATGAGAACTGTGTCCATAGTTCAAGAATACTGAGAATATTTCTGCTGTAACCAAAATTATTGGAGAAAGCCCAGGTTTAACCATTTTTAGTCGATCTATGGAATAAGGCATTTCACAAACGGCTTTACAAAGTATTGGTATACATTTACATTAAAGACTTAGATCTTATGGGAAGCAATACGTGTAAAGACAATATTTTTTCTTTTTTTTCGTAAACAATTGAAACATATTTTCATTTTAAAATGAAATGTTATCAATTAAAAAACCGTTTAAGTGTTCCGCTCTACTATAAATTATAATTTTTATTATTTCAAATGCGTTTTTCTCAAGACTGCTTTTTTAAATTGGAGGGACTGATAACTCAAACTGTTCTTAACTTAGGTTAGGTTAGGTTAAAGTGGCTGTCCATGATGGAATAGGACACACTTAGGCCAGTTTAATGGCCCATTATGATACCACATGAATTTTGAAGCTTCCTCCCAAGCTTAATGAAACCAGTTTGAGTCCCTTACAAAATGTGAGAGGCTGATTGTGCTAATATTATTTAGATCGTTATAGAAGAATTCTCCTAGGTAATTCTTGCGTTTTTGAGCTAGAGCAGGGCATGTACAGAGAAGGTGAAGAACTGTTTCCTCCTCTTCCTCGTCCATACAGCTTCTGCAAAAGTCATTTGAGAATACGCCTAGCCGCGTGGCGTGCTTTCCTATTAGACAGTGTCCGGTTATTGCACCTATTATCGAGCTTATATGCAATCTGTTTAGAGATAGCAAGCACCTTGATCGCTTTAAATCTAGTGTTGGCCAGATGTTTTTTGCGACCTGACACGTGGTGATGTTGTTCCACCTAGTGTTTGCCTTCTTCATAGCGTCTTGCATTAGCAACAATTTACAAGTAGCGATTGGTATGCCAGTGTGTGCCAAACGTGGTAGGATGGGCCTCACTGTACCGTTCCTGGCCAGTTCATCTGCCTTACAGTTACTTGGAATGTCTCTATGGCCCGGCACTCAGCAAAGGTGAATATTAAACTGTTGTGCCATCTCCATTAGAGATGATCGACAGTTATGGACTCTTATAGAGTTTGTAGAGACAGAGTCCAGAGATTTGATAGCGGCCTGACTATCTGAGAAAATACGGATATCAGATGTTGATATCACGTTTTCTTTAAGCCAGGACAAGACTTCTTTTATCGCCAAAAGTTTCGCCTGGAATACGCTACAATGATTGGGAAGACAGAATGAGAGACTTAATTTCAATTCAATTTTCAATTCAATTTATTATCGTTTGCTTAACACAGTAAGATACACTTAATGACTTAATTTCAGTCATTTAGAGTACACATCTCCACCAACCCATTCTTTTATTTTTGAACCGTTTGTATAAAAATGGATTGACTCGTCTTCCAGGAATGCCCTATCCTCCCAGAAAGATCCAATCTACTATTTGTTGAGTTTTTGTTTTTTATTATAGTTCAAGTAGAAGATGCATCCACCATTTTGGGTTAAACAAAATTCTGATACTTGTATTTTAATATATGATGAATATAAACGTTCTTAGTTTAACTTAAAAACTCAAGCGGTTCATTGTCCCTTTAAGGCTTTTTTTATTTGATCACCAGCGACGACGTTTCTACGCTGATTGAGTTCCGGATTTTCATCGAAAAAATCATTTTTATTTATGAAGCTCACTTTCACTTTCGGGACTATGTTAATAAGCAAGAGATCTGGTCATTCCTGACCTCGAGGCTACAAACATCAATTGATTTCTCTCAAAAAATATTCTTTTTTTAATATCAAATTTCAACCTTTTATTGGAAAACTCTGTATCTGTTAGAACCCCCTTGAAAATAGAAGAAAAATACATTTAATCACCCCTATTACCGATGTCGTAAACGACAGCAAAATATACTACACGACACAATCTGCATTCCATAAGTCGTTTTCAACTTTTGTCACTCGTTTTGTTGTCGTGTGTAAACGTCAAGTGTGTTAAACGCTTTAATTCAGCATTCTGTAAGACGAAAGGAAACGACGACAATGAAAAAAACGACGGTATTCTCGTTTGAAAATTTGCTCACGACGAAGAAATGGAAGTTCGCAAAATTGTAAGTTTCCTTGTTAAATAATTTATTTTTATGGAATTTATTAGTACTTTATTTGCGATAAATAAAAAATATGTAAATATTTTTGCACATTTTCAGTCAAAATTAACAAACCAAAACCAATTCGAAACGCTTGTCCAGCTGACGGAAAGCACCGAGCAGTTGGCTAGGGGATTTTTGAAATGTATGAACAAAGCCGATGCGAACTAACAATCCACGAACATCCATGTTTCAAATAATCCACAGCCAATGAACTTGGTGTTTGAAACTGAAAATAATTACAACAGAGCCGAGCTAGATGGGGAAGCTTGTTGATTGAGGTCCATATACAGACGGACTTTAGCGCCAATATTATCCGCAATTCAGCTCTATCACTAATTTTATGGAAAACTTGTCACGAATCCACAAAAAAAAAACCAAATTAGATCTTGTAATTGTAGTTTCTTTATTGGAAAAGGGGACTCGTAACAAGATTTTGGTTGCGAGGAGATCAATAGACTCAAAATTATTTATTTCTCTTACTTGTACGCTTTTTTCTTTAATATTTCAAGACTCCTTTTAAAACACATTAACACAGTAATTTTCTTCTAATTATATTTATTTATTTATACCCAACAAAAATTTAAAATCGATATGCATCATTTATTTATTAAAGAAATTAAAAAAAAAACTTGCAAAGCACATAGTTCTAGCAGTTAATAGGTGGTAGGTATGTAATTTTCAGGTCCTAGAATACTAAATTAGGAATATAATCGATTTCAAATGTCTTACATTTAAAATTCCATTATGGAAATGGGTAACGAGGGTTGTTGGCAGCTATTCAACGAAACATCTAATTTACTTCTTTCCAATGTTATTAGCCAATGAACAAGTGAGGCCAGTGCCGTCAGGCTCAACATTTAACTCTGTAACTTGTCCATTTTCGACGACCATTGAGAAACGTTTTGCTCGAACACCGCCCAATGGTGGCAAATCAACAGTTAAATCCAACGCCTTTGCGAAATTGCCAGCTGGATCGGCTAACATGCGAACTTTTCCACCGGCGGAATGTTCTTTACCCCATGCAGACATAACAAAGGGATCGTTGACGGACACACAAACAATCTCGCTAACACCTTGGCTGGATTTAATAGAATCAGCATTTTCAACGTAACCAGGCAAATGTGTCTGAAATTAAAAAAAAATTAAGAATTTTAACAAACACAAAATTCCATTATTAATGTGGACAGTTATACACGAGTTAAACCGTGTTGTAACATATTTAGAGAAAAAGAGCCTTTTTCAGGTATTATTTAAAGCGGCCGACTTTCCATTACCGCAGCACGAATTTCCTTCTGATTTTTTTTTACAGTTAGGTAGGGGTCTCAATAGAACATATTTTAAATATTAAGGCGAGAAACCTTTAAGTCATTAAAAAAAAAATATGTTCTTTTTCGGACTTAACCCTACTTTTTTTATATTTCGTTTTTTGAGCCTAAAACAAGTTTTTTTTGAATTGATAGTACGGTGTACTAACAGCTAGGTATGTAAGGGGGTGCTGCCCCCCTGCAACCCCCCTGATTGAATCACTATAGGATTTGGGGTGGGTGCGAGTTTGGGTATATGCAAAGAACTTTTTGCATTTGAGAACTAAAATCAAAGAAATCCCCAACAAAAAAAAATCAAGTATGGCAACACTGAACAAAAAACGGAAGAAATGTCAAGATCAACCATTTTTGCGTGTTTTGTATGTGAAAAAGTGAACTTTGAAAATTAAAATTAAATAGAAATAAATGTTTCCTCGCTCTAAAATTACTAAAATTAATCTTTATTTGCAAATTCGAAATTCGTGCTGCGTTAATGGAAAGTTGAGCCTTTAAAGCTTAATCAATCAATCAATCGATTGAAGAATGAAGAATTTTATAAATTTAGTTTGTTAAAATAAAATGTTCATTAGGTTAAAGACATGAATGTAATTAAATTGAATGTTTACTTCAAATACCATTCTATTTCTCAACAAACCGGACCGGCTAGTTGACCTTGAAGAACAAACTCATTTGGCAGATGGGCACATTTCATCTTAACACAAAAACTACATGAGGCACATATGTATGTATGTACGTACAAACTTACCTTAGAACAACCGGGTGTAAATGCTCCGGGCACACCAAAAATTACAATCTTTTTGTTCGCACCCAATTCGGCAATGTTGATTTTGTTTGCCGGGGAATCTTCAAAGAGATCAGCTGAAGGAAGTTTATCGCCAACCTGAAAATTCAATAAAACATTACATCATTCTTCATACAAACATTGTTGGTCAACCCCTTATTTACAAAATCAATTGAATACAAAAAAAAAACACGATACTATGTGTGCATGTTCACATAAATGCATCCATATTTGTTGTAATTATATAATACAAAATTTAGAAATTAGGAAAAAGAAACTTGAAGAACCAACCTTAATTGGAGCCATTGCAGATAGAGTTTTTGATATGGAGCGTGTTAATTGAAGTCGAACAGAATTGCTTGCGATTACTGAAGTAACTGAGCGCAAGAAAAGCGATTGCATATTAATTTAACTGGATTTTTACTTTTTCTTGTTTGGAAGAAGTCAAATTGAATAGAAGTGTGTGTTGCTCCTGCTTGTTGGTTGAATGGTTGTGTTGTTGGGAAGAAAAAACAACGTATGAACGAACTTAATCACCTCACCTCACACACAAAATTATTGAGCTGTCAACGACTGCCACAGGGATGGTAGTAGTCAAAAGACTGTTTAATTTGATAATATATAACAATTCTTTAATGTACACTAAGAATCAAAGTTTGTGTAAAAAAGTTTTTATAAATATAAAAATGTACATTATGTATTTCATATACATTGACGCCTTGTACACTGAACCAGCTAAATTTAGCTCTAGCTTTTCAAATCTTCACCATCTAAGAACCTAGCTAAAAATAGAAAATTTAGGTGAAATGTTTAAACAATTTGACGTTTTTAGAAATTTACTACTAAAAGATGATTTAGTTGATTCTGAACGATTTTAACATCCTACTATCTCCTAACATTTTGCTTAAGTTAAAACCAGGGAATGGCTACTTTAACTCTTAGCAATGTTCTAACTCCATATGGCATCTGTCATTGTCCTAGACAGAATTTCTTACAAGTTATTAGTGAAAAGTAGTAGTAGTCTGTCTACAATAGAGGTTGGGATTGGGAGTTCTCATTAATAGGTCCGTTTGAGAGGGTTTGCTCTGTTTATTTTTACAAACTGTCACTGTTTAGCCATGTTTGAATGCCTGTTAAAAAAGGAATTAATTTTAAAGTAGAAAAACGAAAACAAAGGTAAAAATTAAAATTCCCTAGTAAATTGCCAAATAATCTGCAAATTACGCAGCTGGAGCTAAAATTCAGTTCACGTTTTTTCTTCAAACTTCAGATAAAATCTAAGTTTAATTTTGACAGAAGAACGCTGTGTAGAAAACGCAATTGTTGTTGTGGAAACTATTCTCAAAGTTACAAATTGAGGTATGTTTCTCATGATCATAGCCAAATTAGTTTACTTGTCAGAATTTTTGTTCGTACTTCGCGATTTTGTTTTGGCTCTGAAAGGCTTTCTTCAACAAATAACTCTTCTATTTCAATTTTATTTAAGCACGGCACAAAATAAACACACAAAATACAATTTATTTCATGACAGAACCTTTTTAACTATGAAAATATACACTGGTACTCCAACTCAACCTCGACCAATCCCTCTTTTACCTATGACCTCCAATAAAAAATTTCAAAATGCAGATCGAAATAAATGTACCAATGAATTTATTAGTCCGCTTGATTATGACAGCTAAATCATATTCACTAAAAACAAAAAAATATGAAACTTTAGCCAGATCTGCGTAATACTCGACTAAAATGCTTTGCTTAGTTTTAGCTTCAATAAGTTTTGGAGAGAATTTTGAGTGAAAGCTAAATTTTCGCTTGATCTGCTTACCATGCTTAAAATGTTAAGCCATAAACAATAGGTTGTTTAAATTTCTGCGCCTTTATTTTAAGACTATCCTACGCAGATCAGGATTTGTTCCTTCTAGTACATGACACAAATTTTTTTTATAATTTTCGTCCAGTTCTTATTTTGACGAGCACAATTTTGAGGTTTGACTTAAAAGTTCAAGCCTTCTAAACCCTACACATTTATACAGGTTGCACCCACTCGAAACACGATCAGATCTTCACTGTATTTACGAAAATTCAGAGAAACTTCTATTTATCTCTGAATCTTCAACAATTATGAGAATTTTGCACATTTTTTGGAGACTAAAATTATCGAAATAAATTTTAGTTTTAACCAATCTGCTCACTAAGTAAAATATATCAGGAATATTGAGTGGATCTTAATCTTTAGGCTGAAAGAATTATTTTTCGTGCATGTATTTATTTATCTTAAATAAATGTTCACTATTTGTGTTTACACTAAATTCAATCAAAAGGAGAACAAATGAAACATATTTTTACTACGGTATATTTTGACCAATGGAAACAAAATATTGAATTTAGCTTCATTCAATTTTAGACATATTTAAAGGATATCTGCGTACTATACTTCACAAACCGTTTCTCGTCAAGACTGCAAAACAAAACATTTAATCAAAAATGTTATCAGTTGATCTTTTCCAAGAATTTCCATGGTTCAAAATTTTAAATTTTAACCATAACGAAAAAAATATTGAATCCCGAATTCTCAATCTGAAATGATTATATTTCCACGATTCACCTATTACCAAACAGACCAAATGTGAAAATCTGGAAATTAAAAATTAAACAGGTCCAAATGTCAAATTTGTTCAACGTTGTAAACACATACAAAGATTTTATTTCAAAATTTTCAAATAAACAACAAAATAAATAAAGCTGATAATTAAATTTGTGAATTTCTTTTCAACAAAAAATGAATGAAGACGGTAAGTATTTATTAATTGAGAACAATATGAATATTTAATAACATTATTCCTCGTCTTTAAAGCTGCCACAGATATTATAATAGAAGCTCTCGAGGTGTTTATCAACCACATTCTCTATGTTCGTAATGTCTACCCGCCACAAATATTTCGCAAAAGAAAAATATATGACTGTCCGGTATTTGTTTCCATCTACCCGAATGTTACAAATTACATCGTACAAGCCCTAACTACTGCGCGACAACTGAAAAAATTAAATCAATTAACAAAGGTAGAATTGGTAGTTTATCGCGACGAGAGTTGGCAATACGAGAAGTATGCTTTCGACATTACTAATGACTGTCTTTTGGCCACTATGAGGAAAGGCGAAGATCCTTATCTTTTAGAGTTTGAACAACAACTTAGAACAGCTCTTTATTCATTATCGGAGAGGTGTAAATCTTTTGAAAAATTACCTGAAGATGCTAGATTTAGAATTCAATTGCATACAACACAAACGCAATTTATGAAGACATGCTGTGGCCCTGCATCACAAGTTTGCACCTAATAAATCTTTAGTTTGTAATGATAGAAACAAATTTTTGTATATCATTTTCAGGATTTTCCGTGGTTAACGAGCGGTGACGACGGTGGTAGGGGCTTTAGAGAAGTTAAATTACTTCCGCTGTGTACAATTGACTCAACTGGCTTGAAGATAAATGCACTAGTTTGAAAAATTATAACAATTTCCCAAGAGCAATATGTATTTTTATTGATATTTTGTATAATAAATTAATAATAAAAACCTGTGACTTAAAAAAAAAAACGTAGTTTCGGTCCAGGTCCTATGTCTGAGGATCTAAGTAAAATTAGAGCCATTTCGTCCAATGCAATACTCAAATGCCCCCACTCAAGGATTCCCCAACAGTAGTATCCTTTTTAATCAATATTAATTTTGTAAATTTAGCTTCGGTCAATTCAATCCACTTTCTTGGTTAATTCAAACAACTCAACTCGCACTTGAACTTGGTATCCTAAAATCCGATATGGGTTTCTGGGACATATGACAACGTTTAAAGTCTAAAAAGTAGGTTCCATTATATCCCCAAAAGCTTTAGCTTAAAATATACTGTAGACAAACAGACTAATTGAGAGAATACAACAGAATTTTTAGTTTTAATGTTGTTTTTCTTCTTGTTCTTGTCATTAAAACTGCACACAAGATTCAACAGTCAGAAAATATCTGCAGCTTCAAAATGCATTTTCAAATATTAACAAGTTGAGAGATGGGTTTTATACATTGCTGGAATAGGATTAGTAGTACATTGAAAAGGTATTTGTAGACAGAAGTTCACGTAAGATCAAGGTTCGGTTTGATGAATTGTTTGACAATAGTTTTGATGATCATCAAAATCTTTTCAGTGTAACTATTTTCTATCCCACGATTGGCACTATTTGCATTTTCAAATATACAAAAGAATGAAAATATAAATTTGACCTTAGTTTCACTTCTGTTAAAATGGAGTGAGGCGCTAAAGAAAAAATAATAGCAATAATTAGATGAGTTCTGGTGAAGTTCTCTTGTTTCAAAAACCATAACAATAATGTTTGTGTATAGGGTTATTTGCAGGTTTACTTTATCTCCAAGAGTACATGACAACCTTAAAAGTTGCCTTAATATTGGTATTATGACTAAATAACAAAAAAACAATTAATACACAATATTCTACAGTTCTTGTATCTTATTGTGTTTTATAGAGGAAGTTTAAAAACTAGCTTAAAACACCGGAGCGACTTTCCAATACCGCAACACGAATTTCCTTCTGATTTGTTTTGTACAGTTACTTACTTAAGCCTCCTGGACAGTATTGAAAGTAGAGCATTCAGATTAATTGGTGATAATATCATCATCGGATCATTTACGTCGCTCGAACTTCGTCGTGAAGTTCCTTCTCTTACCCTTGTTTACCCTTATTTTAACGGTTTATGTTCTATAGACATAGCCAGTTTCATTCCTCCACTTAAACAGTTCAACCGTAATACTCACGGTTCTATTAATGCTCATCAGTATACCCTCGGGCCCAACTTCGCTTGTACTGTCAAGTACAGAGATTCGTTCTTTAGCCTACGCGAATGTGGAATGCTTTACCACACTGTCTTCCACAGTCATTGCAATATTCAAAAATTCAAAACCAATGTGCACCGGCACCTCCTTTCAACCCCTCTCTTCCTTTACTAGTGCTCACACTGTGTCTTTTCATAATAAGGGTAGCAATATCCCCTTGAGTGTGCGCTTAATTTCTTAGACAACGCATCTCTAATCATAAATCCGACATAAAACAAAGAAATTCTGAAAAGACAGCCCTGGCCAGTCACTTAAAATGAGGCAATAGGCAGGCAATAAGGAAGGGATTTAGGATAGGTTAGGAGCGCGGAGGATGCCCTGACCAACACATAAGGTTAGGCCAGAACTAGGATGGGAAGAGGGGGTATGGGAGTTGGGATAGAATGTCCACTACGAAGGCGATGGCATGCTTGCGATGCTCGGCTAAGCTCGCCGGATAAGGGGGGGATCTTGCCTCCGTAGATGGACCTCACCTCTTGCAAAACTTAATATCATGCCATTACAAAAACTTAAACGATCCCAAAACATTAAAATACCACATACCTCTAAACGAACAAAAACTTATACTGACTTGCACACTACAACAAAAACACGACTTCCAAACTAACACCACATGTGAAGAATATCAAACACGGGACAGCCTATAAAACGCCACCAGACACAAAACTATCGACACACTACGACCGACACACCATCACCAGACACACTAACACCAGACATACTAACACCAGATACACTATCACCAGACACACCACCACCGGATACACGACATTCACGCTGGACCTGACACACCTCGGGAACGCTGCGGCTGTTGTTGCAGCATGGCCGTACCCACCCAACCTGGAGTTCGACTGGCCTCATCTTTCGAACTCCCCTCGTTAGACTGTGAAGCTGAAATTATGTTAGATGACCCGGTTCACTGAAGGACATTATCCAGCCCTACCGCACCTCCTCTAAAATTTTTAATCAGCACTTCATCTTAACAAAGTACTGGACGCCAAAATTGATAAAACAAAAAAACGCAAACGTATCGATTACACCGTAACGTGCGACTTACATTTTATTAAAACAGACTTATGTATAACAACAAAAAATGGAAAAATAAAAAAGATAGATATTTAAATTCGAAAACAAAAAAATTATAAAATTAGAAAATAAAAATTATAGAATTAGAAAAATCGGAATAATTTAAATTTAAAATGCAAAAAAAATGAAATTTCTCCTTAGGAGTATATACATATGTACCTAGTGCACCTTATACAAAAAAAAAAACAAAAAAAACCAGGGACTTTCTCCGTATGGAGGAGACTTAAGTTCCCTTGTTCTCCCCGGAAATCTATGCCGTCTTCCTTTTACAAAGCGGCAGTAAAAATTCCTCTTTTATCCTACCTACCAAGAGCTCTCTATAGGTAGCTAAGGGGACGCAAAATGTTGCCTCTACCTCGACAGGGAGGGGCCTGGGGAACCTACGCCGCCCCGACGAACTCTACCCGTAATTCTTACTCGATACAAAAAAACACCGACGCACTCTAGACACATATACATATACCGACAAAAGGAGTTACAAAATAAAGATTTTGAATTTGAATATTTTTTTTTGTTATGATGCCACGTTACTAATTTATTTTTGTTGATAACAAAGAAAAAAATATATATGTGTATATATTTATCTATATCTACATACATATATATTTAAGCGGATCCTAGAAACGGTTCGCCGCCGGGAACCGAATCCTGCTCTCCTATCCCACCGGATGAACGTAAATTTTAAAAAGAATGCACGTACCTACATATATATATGGATATATGTAGGTATAACACTGGTATAAAATATAGAGGTGAGATTGAATTTGGGGCTAGTATGATTACTTGTTGACCCGGGTCTATCGACGGATCATTCCTTTGTTTAACCCAACCTTCAAAGCACCTTCGGACAGGAGATGAAATTTGCTATCTATGGAACCGTCGCTCGTTCCTACGCCAACCACCGCGCCGGCCGCCAAATTTCAACCTCACTGCAAAACGTATTTTTTTTCTAATTTGTTCCTATAACATAATAAGTCTTAACTTAAAACTATAACTCACCCTCACTATCCTTTTAAAATCTTTTCTTTGTTTAGTACTATATGTAACCACTTTCCTAAATTCCTTTGTCCCGGTAAATAATCGCTTTCCTGTTCACTTAACTCTTAGTCTTTTAAGTTTGCACCTTTGAATAAAATTTAATTTAAATTCTTAACGCTGTAGACGGACAACTATCTTACTTCCTTTGTTTCTTACTTTTATTTTAAATTTAATTCACTATTCACTTCTATTCTTCCACTTTAAAATTTAAATAATTGATGTTTTCATCACCCACTCTGAACTACAAATGACTTCTAGTCAAGTTCTTTTAGCGGTTGCGATCTTCAATTACCGCATAGTTTATTATTTCCCGCAATGTTCAACGAACTACTTTTCTGACTTGTCTGGACCCTTGCTTTAAAGCTTAATTTTCACTCCTATCTAATCCTTTCTTACTTTCCCCAACTTCCCCATTTCGCCTGAACTTTTCAATAAATAATTAATGTTGTATGTATTGTTACTCTTTTCGTTCCCAAAAACATATATCCGTCGCACCCATAATTCCTTCGTCATCCTTTTCCACCCTATTCATAATCCCTATTCTTTTCTTCTGTCTCTTTTTCATGAATCCATATGTCTATTTCGTCCCTTATTGTGAATATATCTACTTGTCATGTCAGATTGTCAGTGGTTTGAATTATAAATAAAAGTTGCGTGCGCCGCGAAAATAACAAACATAAAAACAATGATATCAAAATAAAAAAAATATAAAACCAAAAATCAATTTAGGATTAGAAAAACGGAGTTGGAATGCCTAAGGTAAGTCTTTTCTTCTTCCTATTCTGACCAGGACCATCGACTGGAGTCTTACTCCGTCCATATTCCTGGTCAGCCTTGTAGGTAATTCTTTATACTTTTTTCTAATATTTTGAATTTTCCTTGCAGGAATGGTGACTCCACCTCGGACAACTATGGCCTATCGGTGGCCACAAGAAAACAAACATAAAAACAAATCAATAAAATGCATAAGAGAACAAAAATATAAAATAACCAAAATCCAATTACACTGAATGGAAATCAGAGTGCCCTAGGTAAGTTCTTTCCCTGCCTATTCTGACCAGAACCATCGACTGGAGTCTTACCAATTCCATGTTTCTGGTCAGCCTTCTACATTTTCTTACAGTTTTGCTACAGCGTCCATTCCTTTTTTTGCAGATTCCTCCGGGGACAAATCTGGCCTATTGGTTGGCCATAACACACTGCATTGAAAGCGGTAATTCTCCCAACTTTGAAGGCATGGAAGTTCTGCAGACAGAGAAACATGCTTCGAAACGATACACTTTAGAAACATTGCATATTCTCAATAACAAAAACAACATGAACAGAAAAAAAGACACCCAAAACATCTCTGCTATCTATTGCTCTCTTCTTTCTTCTCAAATGTAATTTGTGCTCTATTCAATACACACTTTACTTCATTCATCAAACTGCTAATTATATTTATAATTTTATTTTTAATTTACACAAGTGTTTTGACAATCAATTTTTCCAATTTTGCTTGAGTGAGTATACTTTATTGTTTTTATATCCCATTAATCTGAATAAAATTATTTGTCCTTTTCTGTTAATAAAGTTCCACTGAAGAAGTAAGCAATCCCTGCCGAAACTTTGGGAAAGTTGATGTGACTTAATTGTTTCATTCCAAAAATTACAGCGCCAAAAAAGCCGGCGGAAAACTATATTTCCACTTATTACAACAATTACTGAATTTTTGTTTGGAATATGTAACAACAATTTGAAAATAAAATCTAAAAAAAATCAATTAAATCCCTCAAAAAATTAACTATGGTAACACTGAAACAAAAAAACAGGGAAGAAATGTCAAAATCAACTACTTTTGCGTGTGTTTTATTAAAAAAGTGACTTTTAAAAATTAATTTAAAATAGAATTAAATGTCTCCTCGCTCTAAAATTCTGATAATTATTACATATTTGCACATATCTATCAAAGTTAAAAAAAAAGCGTGTGAAAATTTTTAAAGGAAAGTTAAGCAAAAATACCTGCTTTCATAAAAACTGATACTAAAATATGTTTTATTATCTCAGGGTAAATGAGTCTAAAAAAAAAAGTTGTTTGTATTTTTTGAACTTCTCACTTTATTACTTTGCACCAACATCGCCTTAGTGTGTCTAAGGCCTTAACGACCACTTTAAACCAAAAATACTCCATTTACCATTTATAAAGTCTGTTCAGTGACGCTGTGCTGGACTGTTCTAGACAGAAAAGTACAGCTTTTTGCTGTTCATTGAGGTTTTTTCTGTGCTGAACTGTTCTACTTTCCTGTTCATTGACAAACCTAGAACAGTTTAGAACAGAATTTTCTGTTCTTGCTTTTGAGTCAGATCAGGTTAGAACAGATTCGTGAGAAATGTCAAAATCGAAGTTGTCATTTTTTTGTTTGCGTTTTGATTTGGTTGTGCTTTGTGTTTTTTTTTTCTCGTGATTTAAAAAAATTAAAATAAAGTTATTTTGCCAATTTGTTTAATTTGTTTAATAAAATAATTATAAAATACATTTTTTTACATTTTACATAAATAAATCTTTTACATTTCATCAAAGAAAATTTAATAACATTCGTCACACTTTCATTCCAATCATCTGAAGAGGAATCCGACGAAAAATCACTATCGGTGTCTGAACCACTAACATTTTCATTTAGTATTATCTTAGCAATCACTTGATTTTCCATTTCAATAATTTTTAATAATATTTTTCACAGTAAAAACACAAAAAATGAAAAAAAAATAAGCGAGAAACGAAAAATTCACACAATTTGCAATTTGTTTTGTTTTTTTTTTGCAACTGACGTTTAACTGACTGTTCTAACTTGATCTGACTTTTCTCACAAAACTGTGCTGTCCTGTGCTGTTCTGATCTAGAAAAATCCTCGCTGAACAGACTTATCAAACAAATCTTCTCACATGCACAAACTTGGTTTTCATTTCGCCTTTTATTTCTGACAAATCCGCCCAAAAATTTCAACTGTCATTTTTTGCGGCAACAATACTACAATTCGCCCCAGAAACCAACAAAGTTTTTTTTCGCTTCCTCGCCGTCGCCACTATTAAATTCAAAATGGCCGGACGTCTCGTCAACTTTTTTCTCCGTAAAGCGTCTGTGTTTCTAATTTATAAATAATACAGAAAAAACTTAAATTTTCGCAAAAATTATTCAACAAATTTATCCACAAAACTCTAATACATAAAATAGTAATAAAATGTGAACACAATTCGGAATGGTTACAAGTGAATTTTACGTTCGATTATCGTAAACTTTTTTCGTTTCGTTTTTTCTCATTTTTAATTTCCTTGGTTTAATGGATTTTTCCTCGGGGGGGAAAACGACAAGATTGTGAGAAAATCAAAGAAAAAAATAAAATAAAACGATATTTTCGCAGTGAAAGTTTTTCGTAAAGGAAACAAAATTTGTAATTTAATGAAATTTAGTTAAAAAAAAAGTTATTGAATTAACCAAAAAATAAAACAAAATACATGCCTCATTTATGTATGTATATGGAATTTAAAAAGAAAAGAAAAAGTATTTAGCAAAAAAAAGAATCAAATTATTCACGAAAATTCCTTCGCTATGAACTCTGCCATGGAATTGGATGATTTGGACAATATCACCAAAAATGATTTTTTTCCGCTGATGCCAAATATCAAGCAGGAACTTCTTGAAGCAAATGAGCCTCCAAGTACTGGTACAACAACTGGAAATCCTTGCGACAGTGCCGAGAAGCGGGTAAGTTAGTTTTATTTTATTTGATTTTTGTTTCAACCTGATTCACATTACTTGCGGCATGTTTGTTGGTTAATACTTTGTTGAGGGTTGTGGCGCATAGTTATTTGAATGGTACTGGGCTAGATATTTGGTACTGCAATTTCTAGCAGAAACTACGAACAAAAAGCTGGGCGGTGTATGATAAAGCAGTTAATTGCTATTGTTATTTTTCTGTGACATTACCGACTTAGATTTAAGTTCAAATCTACAAAAGACCTGTATTTGTATTTTTTTGTTTATCAGCAAAGAATTAATAATGGATTGGGATTGTGCAATTTTTATCAAAACATCATTTTTGAGAGAAATGTTAGGCAGCGCGAGTCTAATCCCCTAGTAAGTTTGAATGACAAAGAAACAAAAAATGGAATGGGTTCTTGTTTTGAGGGTTTATCGAACAATTATTGCGGAAAGCAATGAAGTGCTTTAAATATTGCCAGTAAATAAGTAGAAGAACATCTTTCTAAAAATTAGAGATATGTACTTAAATTTAATTCCCTCCCCTCTGGTTGCGTATTTAGTAAGATTATCTTTAAATATTTGTCTCTTAAGCCCTAAAGCTTGGATGGATGTTGGAGGGCCCTTGGAATGGAATAGCTTCGCAGGTAGGTACATATACTTCTATAGTAGGAATGTTATTCAGTATGTACATGTTGGTATCAAGTTGCTTAAGGTCACGCAACTGTGCATTGGAATCAACCCATACCTAGGTACCTACCCACCGGACCAACAATTTTGTAATTTAAAATCACGCAACTTTCAAAAGATTGTGTTTCATAAATTAAAATGAAACCTAACATTGGGATTTCTTTCTCTTGTGACGTGTTTCTTTGTTGGGTACCTACCAGCCTGGATCTAATTGAATTCTTTCTTAGATACATTCTTAATTACTTGTTTGCCTAATTTAAAAAAGGTAAAAAGTATTCTGTTTTTTGTGTGTTTGAATTTTTGTAAAGGTATACTTATACCTAAATGCTGACTTTATCGCAAGTTAAATGTTCAAAAAAATAATATCAAAACATGTTACAATAAGATAATACCTAATTTTGTTAAAACCAACATTCTGGCAATGCTTCGATAAGCCTGAAAACAATTCTAAGATTAAAGAATTAGGTAGGATAATTCAAAGTTTATTGTATATATAAACGTTGAATATTTAAATGAAATTAATGTATGTTATATTTGAGTTAGTGCAATTTAATTAAATTAATTAAAATATTTGGAGCAATTATTAATCAAAACTAAAAATGATAGAAAAATAATAAAATCTTTTTTAAGCATCATTCGTTTCCATTTGCCTTTTTTTTTTTGCAATACATTTTCTAGGAAACAGCATGACTAATTCACACAACAGGTAAGTAGGTATATTTAATGGAAATAGGTTGACTCAAGTATTAAGTAGGTATGTAAGTAACTTCTTACTTATTTAAATTCAGTATTGCATCTAATACTATCAATATTTCTACCGTTTTAAGATTCTGGCTGAAAAGAAGGGACTATGTATGTATGTACCCAATTTTTTGACGAACGTAGATAAATGACGTTTTACTGAGTACTCAGGTTAATTGTCCTCAAATTTTATTAGATGATTATTAGTAAAGTGTGGTAAAGCAACAAATGTAAATGGTTTATAGTATAAAGGTATTAGAAATTTTCTTGCACAAGAATTATGTTGTTTTTGCTTATTTATGTCTTGACCAAGAGTACAAGTTTTTTTTGCCTTTGTATGCTTTTGAGCAAGAGTACAAGTTGTTTTTTAAGGAAAATTGTGGTTAAAAAATAATTATTTAAAATGACTTCATTCATATTATGTACATGTATAGAGGTACCTATATACTTGGTTTTAGTAATCCACAATACCAATACACTGGCTTAATCATTTTAGTTTACTCAGAAAAATAATTAAAAAACTTACAGAAAAAATATATTTACCTGTGTACATATGTTTGATTGCATGAAAACGTCTATGAACCTACATGATTTTTTTTTTTAACCAAAACTCTTAGCCACCACTAAAATCACGAAACTGTTGTTAAGAATATGTATAACTATTGCACAGATAGTACAATGCATTTTTTCAAGTTGTGAAAAATTGAACAAAATAAAGAAATTGATAGGCAGATAAATACAAGTTAAAATATAAAGAGTAGGTACCTAGGTATTCACTTAATAATGTAAAACACAGTTTACCATTTGAAAAATGAACTGTCAAATTTTGTATAAAAAATAATTTTGCTAGACAAATTATCCAATATTTTCTGATAAACGTAACCAAAATTTATTGTGACCTTTAATAACAGGATTTATACTTTTGTTAAAGATCATACACAAACCATAATTTTTTTCTGAATACATATGTAGTTCTAAAATGTGTGAATCATTAAGAGCGTTCACGAAAACTTCTGTGTAAACCTATCATTTCACGCAATTTTAAAACTTACCACGTTGCGTGAACAACATTATAATAAACTAAAAAAAGGGACAAATAACATCAATACAACTTAAGAAATAATAATACACATTTGTCTACTATTCTTAAAAAACAGTTTTAATGTTGTTTAATTAAATTTTAAATTATAGTTTTAAACCTTACACTAATCTTTCAAAGGGAATCTTAGAACAAAAACAACTAGATAGGTACACTGTTGAAGAATATTTTGTGAAATTATTAATTATGTCTAATAATGAGTTTTTTTTATTGCACTCATACAAAAATAAAACCAAAAAATACATGATGTTGCAAGGTATAAATTAAATTTTATAAATTCTTCGATGGTCCAGTTGTGGCGTAATCATAAACATAATAAATCCACCCTTGCTTATTTATATGTATGTACATGGATATTAAAATTGAACTATAAAATCTTTTCCTATTAAAAGTCATTTGGTGGTTATCGTTATTATGAAAAACAATATCTTAAAATAAAATAAAATAAATTGCAGCACATTAATGGAATAACGATGGAGTCAAAGTCATTAAAGTTTGAAAAGTAAATCTCTTGAAGGAAATCAAAATGGGATGAAAAAGGAAATTAAAAAAACAAAAACAGGGTAGTTTTTAGGTATCCTGTAATTCTAACCGCCAAGCCCTTTTACAAAGGGAATATTTCTACATGAATTAGGTAATGGAATGAAATTTTTAGCTCAATAAATTCACTAGCTACCATGATGATCCCATAGTTCCTCTTTTTTGAAGTTGGTAGGTAGGTAATAACATATTTTTTTTTTAAGGACATCCTCTTAGTAGTCTAATTTTCTATACATAAAATTAAATTTTACAAGGACATGATAATTTTATAGTTGAGTGTTTTGGCACGAATACAAATGGGTATAATTTAAACATTTATACTATAATTGTGTATATCTTTTCCACACAATTTACCAGTAAAAAAGGTTTGGCATTTGCAATTATATTATACATATATACCAAAGTTTTATTATATGCTCGTCCTGAGTCTGTTCTTATCAGGAGACTTTTAGAAAAAAACTGTCGATAAAACTCGGACATTTTTAGAAAGCTGATAATATGTTATCAAAAATTTCAATTAGTATTCACCAGTTTGTTCATTGTTATAAAAATATGTTATCTTCATAGCGATAATATTTTATCTAAAACAACTCAGTGAACGTATCAATATTATTTTAGATAATCTTAGTGATAAATTGATATTAAATTCTGATAAGAAGAGGTTCATTAAATATAAATTTCTTAGCAAACTTTTACATTTTATTAAGAATTACAATAATACAATAAAAATATTAATTAATAATCAAACAAATGGGGTTACTGCGTTTTTGTATGGCCAAATATCTTGTTGCAATAAAAATAAAATTTGAATTTATCCTAACTTTTTTTTATACAAGAATGATAACATTTTTGTCTAAGGTTTACTTAAGGTGGCGTTACAGGCCGGGACGGATATGGGCCTTAACCATCATGCTTCTCCAGCCAGCTCGGTCCTTAGCTAGCTGTCTCCAGTTTCGCACACCAAGTTGATTGATGTCCTTCCTTTACTGCGCCGTCCCTCAGGATTCGATTCGAAGACCTTCCGGGCTGGAATTTTGATGTCCATTCGCTCTAATTGACCCAGTTATCTAAGTCGTTGGGCTTTTATTCTTTTTACCATGTCAGTGTTGCCGTACAACCAGTTCGTCTTTGTATCTTCTCCTCCACTCTCCATCTATGCAAACAGGATTGTTCGAAGAATTTTTCTTTCTCTCGTTCTAAGACGTTCTCATCTTTCTCATTTTTCTTTGACAACGTCCGATAAATACTACCACTTTCAAATTTTAGGAAGCTAAGTAAATTTGCTGTTAAAGAAAAAACACCTCGTTTCACTGCCGCTCTTCAAAATCGGTTAAAATAGGTACATATTTTTGCAAA
Source organism: Eupeodes luniger (assembly GCA_951509635.1). Classification (NCBI taxonomy): domain Eukaryota; kingdom Metazoa; phylum Arthropoda; class Insecta; order Diptera; family Syrphidae; genus Eupeodes; species Eupeodes luniger. The sequence goes on along the minus strand of OX608073.1, from coordinate 94,193,044 downwards.
TTATTACTTTTATTTTGTAAATTTTCAAAGAAGAAAAAGAACCTGACTTAGAAGTACAATTTGTTGATGTTTTCTTCTTTTAATCAGCTTACCATTTATGTTCTTTTAAAGCTCAGCTTAGATTTCCAATTTAAAACTTTTTTAACGGAAATATTTTCATTAAATAATTTTTCCAATATTAAATATGTATATACGATGTGTTTTTTTCAAAAAAAATGTAACCTGAAAACTTACAACGTCGCTATACTATTTCAGTTTTTATATTTCCCTCATAGAAATCATGATAAATGTGCTTGAAAGGATTCTTTCCATTTTATTGAATCTGCGAATAGGTACCTAGTAGAGTTGGTTGGTACACAGTCTAAATATTTTTGAAACAAAGTCATTCATTCTTTTTACGAGTAATAATGTTGACGATAAAATTTAATGAGAAGCTATATAAAGTTGAAAGAAGTATGTATTTGTTTTCAAGAGAAAGCTTTTATGTGCATATTCAAGTACTATATGTATTCGGAATGCAGTCTTATATCATAAAAAGGTTTAATTGCAAGACAGTTAAATTTTATTAAGATATTTCGTTTATGTTGTGATGGAAAAATGTACAAAAAAATGTTTGTTTTGTTTTAAAATACATTGGGATTTTCTGTTTTTAAAACTAAGTTTTATTTCAACAGAAGAAGATTTAAAAATGTCATTTTAAAAATATAACTTCATGCATGTATGTCATGTATCTTCATATTTTCAAACAACGTTTTTTTTTATCCTGGCATCGAAATTTTTGTTTTTCAAACTGAGATAATCTTTAATCCGATTAACTAAAAAAAGTAAATTTGTATAGGTATCTACCTGTGCAATGTGCATATAAATATTAAACACATTGAATCTTTTTTGGTCTTACAATAATCCTCTTAAAAGATTTATTTAAAAAAAAATATTTGTACCTACCTTACTATGCTAAATTCAAAAGCTTTATATTTAAAGGAGAATGCAAGTTTTGGCTTTTAATTTACTTAGAAATTTGTCCTGGACTGCGGTTGAAAGATAAATAGATCGGCTCTTAGATGGCAAATATCTTACAAAAATCTTTAAATGTAGTTATAATATGACAGATGTGAAAAATACTGGGATTTGTTTCATACGAGAAAACAAAATATCAAAGAAAATTAAAAATATTTTCATAGTAACTTAAAATATTATCAACTCTAAACAAAATAATATCAAAATTCAAACTTTTTAAACAAAAATTAAAGTTTTTAACAAGTTAAGTTAAATTTAACGATAAAGTATTTGGCAAAGAAATCATATTTTTGGTGTTAGGAGTTATTTTTACTAATAACCTTATAGAGATCTTCTAAACTTACTCAACCACCTATTTCTAAGAAGTCAAATCATTCAATAGCGCATTTGTGATACCAACAGAGATGAATAACTTTTGAAATATTACGCTTAACGACTTTTTCGAGAGCTACATCTACGAATAAAAATTATATATAGCTCTTCAAATCAACTTTTCAAGCATATAGAATGAAGTACCTTTCTTGTCCCTGTTGAAAAATCAATAGAAGGTGGCAATAATTTATACTGAAGTAAGGATACCCCATAAACTTTATAAATCATATGTATGTATGTAAATAAAAAAAAAGTTATAAAAGCAATCGAAACTTTTTGATTTGAACTTTAAGTTTATTTCTATAAATTAAAAAAAATCATAAATAACCTGAACTATTCAAGTGCATACTTTGATATAAAAGTTTTATACATTAACAATTCCTTCTAAAACAAGTCAATGCTTACAAAACACATGGAACTGACATAAACATAAGACAAGAAACGTGACAAAAGCACTTAAAACAATTTCAAAATAATTGCCTTCACTCTTGTCTTTCAATTCAACTCGACTCAACTCGACATCATCTTCTAATACGGTTTCCTCTTTCATAACCTGACAACCAAGCACAAGTACTTAGAGTAAAACAACGTTGCGAAGTTTCACTTTTGCTCTTGGCAGCCCCAAAAAAGAATAAAATATCTACCTACCTACAGCACAAAAAGAAAAATTAAAAAATAACCCATAAAGATAAATGTGATCATTGTGTTTTGTGTTCCCTCCGTGTTTTGCTCCACATGGTCTTCCGAATCGGAACCCGAACCCAGTTGGTGGTGGTGTCTCTCAAGTAGTCAGATGTATATTCCATTATTGCAAATAGCCGTCCGTATATACATATATTGTTAGCATGTATACAATTTATTGATCTCACGTTGGGCAAGATTGCGATTTTGAATACCTTTACAATTTAAATAGCATGAATTATTTCCAAAAGCGTTAAGGGTGGTTCTCTCAAATTAAGGTTTAAAGGTTTCTGGATGAACTTTTCGATGGCAATAATAATAATTGCAATGATGCATAAATCCCTCAGCAACCCCCACTAAAATTTTGTTTCTACGGTCCTTTCTTTTCGTTTTGTTAATCGAAATACATCTTAACAATTTCATGGATGACTTAAAGCACGAAAGATCCTCGCTTTTGTTCGTGACCTGTTTTTCTGTGGTATTTTTTTTGTATTGTTCCTTACATTAGTTTTCTATATGTACATTCATTTTGTTGTTGTTTTTTTGTTTAAAGTTGGTAAAAACGAGTTTTTTTTGTAGCTTTGCTTGTTGTACTTTTAAGTGAGGGTGAACATGAAACTTTACTGATGGAAGTTGGAGGATCTAGCTCTCATAGTTGAGTGGCTATCGTACCTTTTAAAGATCAGTGGATTTCCAAAAAATATATAAGAACAAAAAAAAAATTAATGCGCATAGTAATTATAGGTTGTGACGAAGGTAAATAATTAGAAAGGGATCTTGAGCCGCAAGATAAGGTATCCATAGGATAAGGAAAAATAATAATATGTAACAAACAAATAGAATAGAAAAAGTATTCCACCCGATGATGGAGAAACATCTCCGAAACGCGTCGTGATATTAAAATATATAAACTTAAGTTGTAAATTAAAAAATTAAAATTAAATTAAAATAAAATAAAACTAAATAACATTATTTTTATATGTTTATTCTCATAAATAGAATTTATTGGTGACTTAAACTTTTGCACAAGTCTGTAGGTATTTAAGTTGAACCCCTTTTTAACTAGTTTGTGCTGTCACCGTTTCAGTGTTCTATCTAGGAATGTGTTTTTAAAAAGAAATTGTTTGCATAGTATTAACTATGTTTACTCGAATTCATTTAATTTTAGGTAAACAGAGCCAATTTAAAGTTCTAATTTTAATCCCAAAACGTGCTATTAAACTCAATGTACGTACCTACTTCTAGATATTTAATGCATGTTTTATACCTTATAGGTTCAAAGCGATATATGTATATAAAAGAAGAAGAACAAAATAAAAGGAAGAAAGGAATACATAAATAATGCAAAACAAACTTTCACAGTCGTTCCATTGTTGTTCAATAGATGGATGGGTATTCCTTTCTGAAACAAGAGAGAATTATTTTATTATTATTTCTACTTGCTTGAGATATATAAATTTTCTGCAGCAGGTCCTTGGGAATAAAATAACCTTTTTCTTTTTTCTTATTAAAGCAATTCATCTTTTCTGCATTACTTGTTTTTATGCGATTATTATAATTTTAAGTTTCTTTTCCATTTTCATTTGTTGGTATGTACATAGGTTGGTTGGTATATTTGTTATGCTTAAATGTGGTTTGACTTCTGTAATAAGGTTATGTTTGTAAAGCCGATCTTTTTGTATTAAGGCTTTACTTTAACTAGAAGACTCAGAAGACCTAGAGCTATTTGCTATTGCGCCAATAACTTAGATTAACTCTATCTCCTAGTGCGCTCTTAAAAAGAGGCACACAACAACACAATGGCGATAAATTTTGGCCTGTTTCTATCCTTTTAAGAAGTAGAGCCTGTCCACTGCATGATGCCATCTTTTTTTGGTTTCCTTGGAAATATTTTTTTTATTCAAGTCGACTTCACAAAATCTTCAAATTGTTGATCAGAACTTTTCAAACACAAAGCTTCGAAACACCAAGTTCGATATCTTCTGGGGTTGCTGATATTGGTGATTGGTCACTATTCGGAAAGAGATCCGTAACACACAAACAAAATATTGTAAACAATTATAAAATTTTTCTCTAAAGCGGGTCTTATTGACGTTGGCTTGTGCGCTTTTCTATTATCATTGATTTACATTTATAATTCCGGAAACCTATAGAACAAACAAGAAAACAAATTAATTTAAACCAACAACAAGGCACATTTAAGGTATTTTGATAATTCTGTTGAACCAACTAGATAGATCTTTATTCAATATAATAATTAGTACATAAAGTCATTGAGAAAATCTTGAATATTTAGGGGCATGACACATCTGTCGTCTGCCCGAGTGGCAAAATTGCTTGAATCTTTTACAGTATATTTTTTTTTTTTTTTTTTTTTTTAAATAGTTAATAGGACTTTTAGTTTAGTTAAAACAAAATTTAGAGATACTTTTTACACATCATGAGATTAATTTTTTTTTTTTTATAAACAATTTTTTTAAATAGTTGATAGGACTTTTAGTTTAGTTAAAACAAAATTGAGAGATTCTTAATACGCATCTTGAGATTTGTAAAGGTTTGATTGATTTCAAATTGATTCTTTCTTATATATTTTAAAAGGCTTCATTAATTACTTTGGATCTGTATGTGCTGGCGTCAGTATAATAATCAAAAAGTAGCTTCCAATCACCCCCATTCAGAAAATCATGCACCTCTTCCTCCTCTAAAACATTTTGTTGAACCAACTATAGTAACAAGAAGAGTGATAATAATTGAACTCTAAGAAATGTTCTTACCGTTCTTTTAGCTTAGTGAACAAATTATACCGAAAATGTTTTTTTTTTATTTCTATAATTTTTCGGTACTTTCTTACTTAGTCGGCCTGGTCGATGAATACATCATCGTTTCCACTACCAATATCCGGTCCGGGATTCGTTTAATATGCTTGTTCACCTTTCCTGGTTGTTGGCCCACGCACCCCAAGGCTCCGGGCGTTCTGGTCTTCGTCCTGGTCCTTCCCGCGGAGGCTTGGTCTTCCTCGATGTTTCATACCATAAATTATACCCCAAACAAATTTTCCGGGCTGCTTCTTCGTTAATGCGTGCTACGTGAAACAGTCAAAAATATATTTCCTTGGTTTTGAAAGATTCTTTTACCAATACTTAAAGCTTGAATTTTTTCTTAAGTTATTATCCCGCAATCATTAAATTAGTCACTTTCCTTATCTCTTAATTGTCTGAACATCAAGTTCATTCAAATTATAAACTCGAGTACTGATAACCTTTAATTATTACAATCAGTTGTTATACATATATTGTCGATAAATCAGTAAAACAATAGTTTATAAATTTTATTTGTAGTCGAGCTTAATTTGAAGTGCTTGTAAGTTTGATTTCTCAATCTCTGCAAAAGACTATTACTTATTCTAATATATTTGATGGGATGGTGTCAACGAATCCTCCGAAACTGCCTTTAAATGTGCACTTCTCTTTCGTCTTTGATAATACGGCGTAAATTAGCCGTTGCAGAATCAATATAAAAAACACATTTCATATTGTGTTGCAACTATATTTTAATCCACTTTACGTTGTAAAACAAATAAGATCAATTTGAAAACAATGTTTGTTAATTTAACTTGTTTTAAATAATAAAATACAAGAATTACATTATTTCAAATAAAGAAAACAAGCTATTGGGAAAGAATGATTTAGTGTGAGAAATATTTGTCTAAAGAGTTGTTCAACAAGCTTCTTAAATCGAAGGACCTGTTTTTTATAAGTGATGGATAACAAGTTTAGATTTAATCACATATTGTATTAAGCAGTATGAAGAGGAGATCCTTTAAGATAGGAAATGATGTTTGACGAGTTGTCGAACAAGCTTAAATTCAAGACCTTATATTTCTACGAGGTGGTTAACAAGTATGGATTTATGTATTATTATTGCTGCTTCTTTTCGTAAGCTGGAACTTGCATTTAACTCTTTTTAATACGTTTTATTTATGGACTTTGAAAATTTGTTATTTTAAACAACACATGTATTAAAATAAGAAATTGTCTATTCTGTCATAGAATTTTACAAAGCCGTCAACCTTCTCATCTGTTTAAAAAAATAAGTTCTGTGAACTACATTCGTACGCAAAATATAATTTGCACTCATTTAAAATATTTAAATAGCGAAATAAAAGAATATAAATAAATAAAATGTTTATACAGTTACTTTCAAAATTGAGCGTACACCAGCAAAAAAAAACTGGTTTGCTGTTTTGAAATAATTAGCAAGAAAAAAACCAACAAAAACAATTAACAAAAAATAATAACAATACAAAAAATAAAAAATAAAAAAATCATAAAATCGTGAAATGCACGGCACAAAATTAAGCGTACACTTGGAATTCAAAGCTTACAAAAATGTTAATGAGCGGTTAAATTTAAATGTTAATATTTTGTAGGGCCACCTTTAGCCATAATCACAGATTGTAGTCGCCGCGGCATCGATTAAACCATTTTTTTAGTAAAAGACGGGGGTATATTTTCCCAAATGTCGGTGATCTCTGCTTTTAATTGATTTTTGTTGGTTGAGGTCCTGTGACTTGGGTGGGGTCTTGAGCTGGTTCCTGGCATTGTACAGCAACCATTCCTTCACAACAAACGATGTGTGTTTTGGATCGTTATCTTGTTGGAAGTGAAAGGTTGCTGATAAATTCAGTTTTTTTTTGCAGACTGACGCATATTTCTTTTAAGAACGTCCAAAAATGTCCACTTGTCCATGAATTCAAAGTTCCCAGTCCCATTTGCCGCCATTGGCCCACATAACATAACATAACATTATCTCTCCCATGCTTAACAGTGGCACGCAAATTCTCTGTCTTGAACTGAGTATTGGTTAATTTTGGTCTCGTCCGAGAACAAAACATCGTTCCAGAAACTTTGGGGTTGTTGAGGTGCTTTTTAGCGAACTCAAAACGTTTTTATAAAATGTGTAAATAAGTTCTTGGTGTTGCATACTTTGTTTTAGACCTAATTCCTATTAAATATGATTTAAAGATGGGAAAGAATTTATAAAATTATGATTCTTCCGTCACATTTCTATATAATTATAAGTGATTAAAACAAACAAATGTTAATTTATTTGGAATTGTTGGAAAAATTCAGAGCTTGCTATTTGTCATTTCTCTACTATGTTTATTAGTCTATGGTTTCAATTCTCGGTAATTTTACTTCCTTAGAATTCGTTGTATTGCTAGATATTTGAATATAAGTATTTTGTATAGATTTAATTTATCTTTCACAAATTTGACTAATTGTACCTTATTAAATTTCCGACATGTAATCAATGAATAGAATTATGATTTAAGTAGAAAACAAAATGTGCAAAATATCCATTCTTTTTTTTATTAAAATTTGAATTACTAACCTTGAACGATAGTTAAATCAAAATGTGATATAATCTACACAGGAGTAACTTGAATACTGTAATATTGAAGGTAAAATATGTTTTAACAGTGAATATTCACTCAGTACAATTTATACCATGCAAACAATTCTGAAAGTACATCAATAATTAGAGTTAAATGGTAGTTAAATTTCAAAAAAATGTTGAAGTTAAAGATCCTATGTTGATTTTGAATAAAACACTAATTATTTAGGAAATTATTGTCATTTCTTTTTATTGTGATAATATTGGTATGGTTCAATTATGTATTTAACAAAATATCGGCCTTATTGAGGTTATATGCCGTTAATGTGCCGAATTATCTTTGAATTGTTACTGGCTTATCGAAGTACACCTTTTCTTTCCAAAAATCCCAAAGAAAGAAGTCGGGACACCATTCACAGTAACTGCCTGACCGGCCTTATTTCGGAAAAAATAAGGCCCGATGATGCCGCCAGCCCATAAACAAATTCTGCTTATTGACGGATCCAGTGAGGTGAAAATGTGTCTCATCACTGAAGATGACGATCATCCAATGTTGCCATTTCTTGCCACCATTCTGACCATTGACGGCACTTGAAATGGTCAAGAGTGTTCACATCTCCTACAGACCCGGTTTGCTCAAATGTTTGCACGATTTTCCGGCGAAGTGCGCGATATGCATTTTGATTTGAACGCCCATTTTCATAGTAAACCTGAACAACTCTGTCACGTTGCTCGATTGTGTATGTATCTATAATTGAAATTAAGTTAGTCTGAAATTTGGAAATTAAATTTTTAAAAATTTTGAGAATAAGATGTAATTCAGTTGCAGAAAAAATTTGTTTCTGAAAAGTTGGCATTGATATTTTGATAATATAGAACGATGGAATATGTTCTGAACTATAGCTCAAATGAAAAAAAGAAATAGCAGTGTAGGGAACCTGCAATAGTCATAACTTTCACCAAATCACGTCCTGTAAATAAAAAAAATAAGAAAGGGTCTTGATAACTACAAGTATTAAGTTGAGCTTATTTTAAAGTTATTTGAATTGCATCCTTTGATAAGTATCAAAATAAACTAATCTAACAACTATCTTTCAACTCATTTATCTGTTTGCTTACATACAGTCTATGCGTAAAATCTAAATGACTTCACAAAATATCTTAAAAATGTGTATAACATTTTTTCCGACCCCGCGAGCAACCTTAAATTTAAAAAAATATGTAATACAACAGTATGTACAATAAACGATTTTAAAATGAACAAGGCTGAGTAACCTTTCAAATACAATCTGACTTAAATTTATTGACTGACAATTTACTTAACCAATTATTATTTATGAAGAATTACATTAAAAAATTTTGAGATGTATTTAAAATGAAAAAAAAAAAAAAAAATCGATTTCTAATTAAATTTCCAATCAATTCGTTTTATCTGCCTGCTCTATCTATCCAATTTCATAGCAATATAAAACCCTGTATATACATATGTATATAATTTTATATAACGCTGTAATTACATATTCGGCAGCAAACTCATCGCTCGAATTGATTTGCCAAGCTCTTAGTTATATCTGCCTTTGTGTTCCATTTAAAGTCCTCTGGCTGCTCTATTTTTCGTCTAATTGATTGCCAAATTGAAAAATTCAAGGATTTTTTGTTGTTGTGCATACCATTACGTTTTAATATTTAAAAAAAAAGCACCAACGTTAAAACGAAATTAAAATAATTTGGTAAATTGGATTTTCCTTGTTTCAAAAGTGTAATGGAAAATATGTATGTATGCAAATACATAAACTTTTGTATACATATAAATGAAGCCTTTTTGTGTGCTTCTGTATAAATTAAAAAACAAATAAATTTATTCATAATTTATTAAAAAGTAATTTCCGAATTCATTATCACATCCAACGAACAGCCATAAAATTAATGAACATTAAAAATACAATCAATATGAGTTTGCTGCTTTAAGTTAAATTTGAAAGAGTAAAAATGGGGGCAAACTTGAAATGTACAAATAAGAGGGAGTAGAACATTTCGCAACGGGCTTCGGCTACGGCTACGTCAAGGCAGCTGCCAGAAAATGCAATCGATTGCAAAATGAAGAAACTTTATGATTTCGCAAAAAGTTTTTTCTACCCACTTTTTTCTGCCTTCCTCCCGCTTGTTTCCTCCATCTCGCTACAACATAAAGTTATGAGTCTGCAAAAATTTAAACTTAGTTTCGTTGAAAGTACCAAGCAAGCAAAAAATATATATACTATAAGATGTGGATAGCTTAGCGTAATGCAAACATAGCTCTTTGGTGCGTTTGAGTCAGGAGTTTGAATTTAAAGTCTAGCAAAAAAAAAAACACATCTTTGTACATGCATTTGTATATACATATATACCAAAATAAATGATTCTTTTTCAAAGGATGTTGCATATAAAATTGTAGGATACTTTATCTTAAAAACTTTTTACTTTGTTTTTTGATTGAGTGCGATAGTAATTTTCTGCAGAAGCATCAATCATTTTATTTTGTTTGTTTCGTTTTTGTCTCATTAATCAAGATATTTGTTGATGAATAGCTTGTAGGGTATATACATATAATATACATATATAAAACAAAATAAATGGATATTATACAAATAAATAATGAAACAATGATTAGAAGTTTTTTTGTTTTTAATTAAGAATAATTAATTATGTTTCATCAAGAGGTGGATATTTTTGTTTTATAGCGAAATGTTGATATATAAAGTCAGCTTTATAAAAGTTTCTCAAGTTATTTAATCTAAATTAATTGTATGCTCTTTGAGCAATATCACCAAGTCTTATACATTTTATCGAAAAGCACTTAAATAAACGTTATAATTATTGTTATTATTTACATTTAAAAACTTTCCTCCCACTTTATAGATATAATTTTTCTTTTAGTAGTTTCTAGTAAAAACCCAAATTGACCAAACAATGCCATTAAGACTAAAAAATATGAAGCTAGGATAAAATATTGCTTACAGAAGACTTGATGTTAAATATCTTTTTTAGACAAGGCGTCAAGTTAAGCGTAAATTGCGCTGACATTTCTTGAATAATATGTAGTTTGAAATATGTTCCGCACGGTGTGGGTGTAAGTGTGGGGTAGCTATGATTAATGACTACTTGTCGTGGGTATGAAAAATATACCATTATATTTCGAAAGATGAAAAGTCCATTATTTTTAAGATACGAAAACAAAGAAACTTGGCTCGAGTTTGTGTTTTTAATTAGATAAATAAATATAATTCCATACCTATAATGTATAATTATAATAATTTGAATTTTTAATTTTTAATTTAGATTGAAAACACATCAACGATTGGTGAATCGAGTTCCACAAAATGCGTTTGGTGTTCGCAGTTTTTAGTGGCGGTCGATCGACCCAAGCTTTTAGAATGTCTTCATGTCGCATGTTGCCAATGTGTAACAACCAAATTTTCCGAGCTCGATCGCACAATGCCACCACTCATACACTGTCCCGTTTGCAACATGGCCTCTCAAACCGAATTCATAATAGACAACCATTTCCTAATAGAGCAATGCAATTCAGGCGATCTGAATGCCAGCACAGCTGGAAGCAGCGATCCAGACAACAAACAAAGCGCTGCTGCATCAATGATTAAGTGCAGCAGTTGCAGTGATGATGCGAATGCAACTTCATGGTGTGTAGATTGTTCGGAATATATATGTGATAGCTGCGTGCAAGCACATCAACGGCTGAAAATCACCAAGGATCACACAATCAAGCCGAAAGAAGAGGCCAACTGTGAGACATCGACAGCTTCACAAAGCGATCGCAGTCTGAGATGTCAATTGCATCCGCAGGAGAAGCTTTCATTATTTTGTGAGACATGCGACAAGCTGACATGTCGTGACTGTCAGTTGAGTGAACATCGTGATCACAAATATAAGTTTGCACATGAAATTGCCACAGAGACAAGAAATTCATTGGGATCTCTTCTCAATGAGATCAACTATAAGCGTTTCTTGCTTACTAGTGCGAGTAAAGTTATTGACGACAGACAGAATCTGATAACTGACAAAAAGAAGGACCTCATCAAGGACATTACAGCAATGGTTGTGAAGATCACAAATACTGTTAATATGCGTGGCAAGCAGCTGGTCATGCGACTGAACGAAGTTTGCGATAGCAAGCTGAAAGTTTTAAATGAGAAAAAGGAGGCGCTGCAATTGTTGTCAGAAAACACAGATCACTGTATTGACTTTGTGCAAGGCGCTTTAGATAAGGGCAGCGATTGTGCGATATTAAGCAGTAAAAAATCTCTTGCCAGGCATTTGCAAAAGCTTAAATGTCAACGTGCTGACATCCCAAATCCAGAGATTCCAGTCAGAATTCAAGTTCAACTTAATCAGGTGAACGAGCTTCAGAAAGGTTAGTCTGCAACTATCTATGTTAGAAAATTTTGTTCATAATATCTATTTTTTTCGTTTAGTCATTTCTCAACTTGGTGTAATTGTCGTCGATGGAAAACCATATCCTCCACCACCAGCGACAAATGGGCCTCCTCGCCAGCAGCCGAGTCCGAACATGGCCCCACCACTACGCCCGGGGCTTCCACCTGGTATGACAACGGGGTTATCCCCCGGCGGCCCTGTTCCAGGTCAATACGTTCAAAACGGACCACCTATGTACAACAGCACGTCACCGCAACAGCAATTCAACAATATGCCAATGAATAGACCGTTCCCAGCAGATGGGCCAGGTAACGACAGAAGTAAATTTTTTATCTTCCTTCTATTGCAGTTCTAAAATGATGTTCTTCTCTTTGTTCTTTTATTTTTTGTTTTTGTGTTGTTTTGTTGCAGGGGTCAGATTTGCGGGGATGCCACCAGTGGGTATGCAAAGACAAGGCCAACCACATGTCAGCTCATCAACACACCCACAAAATATGGGTAAGTTTTGTGCAATTTAGAGCTTGTTGTAGCTGGTCGCACGTGCTTAAAGTTTTCGCTTATTCCTTTGCAATTCATGAAACATGAAATAAAATAGAGTGACTAATTGGACAATACGAGTTTCTTTAGTGAGGTTTGGCTTTGACTGTGCATATCTTTTTGGTGGTATTTACTTCAATTTAATTCAAACAAATTATTTAAAAATAAATCCTTAATGTTTTTATGTACTCTTTTTTGAAATTACCTCAAGTTTCCATTAGAGAAAAAGAAATTATGCTTCTTGCTAAAATGAACTTCATTTTCTACGAGTCATTCATTTCTATTAGTCATTCTAATTATCTCTTAGGGTTGTATGAATTATTTTTAAAAAAACATTCAATGTTAATGTGTTATACGAATCCAAGTCATTAATAAAATTCTGCCAGTCAAAGCAGGAATAAAAATATTATGCATAAAAATGCTCATAAACACTAAAGGCCTATCAACTTGCAATCATTTTTGTATACTTGTTTTGTCTGATGATTACAATTATATGCAATGTTACCCTCAATCTTGTAGAATTTGAAAATTCCGCAAAAGGGAGTGTCCTTTAAAAAACTCTTTGGTTGCAGATGGGATAGAATCTAGATGTCCTACGCACAGTCAGGCCACAGGGACTAAGCAATTAATTGTAATGACCCAATGATGTTTGTTACAACATTTAAAAAATAACATTTTGAATTACTGGTTTTTATTTTTGATGATACAAATAAAGCATTATAAGCTAAAACCCCAGTAGCCATTTGATCAAATATACCAAGGATCCAAAAGTAGATTAATTACCTAAAATGGAGATCCTTAGACTCTTTTATTGAAAGCGTAGCTCTAAATACTTATGAGACCAATGCAATTTCTCTCATTATTTATTTAAGATATAAGCTTACGTGGTCTTCTCAATAATCAAGCAGCTGGACAAAGTCCCAACCAGCCTCACATGTCATTTAATGGCCCACCCAATTATCCTGGCGGAGGTCCACAGGGCGCACCATCACCACTGCAAAACATCGGGCCCCAAATGAGGCCGCATTTTATGGCAGGTCCACCGGGACAACAACATCAAAATTTCCCCCCAAACCAACCTGGTGGACCGAACACTCCAAATTTTATGAATAATGGGCCACGATTCCAGAATTTTCAACGCATGAGCAATCACCAACCAGCGATGGGAGGCGGTGGGGGTCAAATACCATCACCGGGTCCGATGCCAAGACCAAATATGATGCAAAGTCCAATGCAGAATGTAAATATTAAATAATTTGAGTGGTCCTTTTTTTTTTTGTTCAACCATGTTTTATTTTTAGAATTTGGGGTTTCCTGGAAGCCAGGCTGGCTTTAACGCCGGCCCTCAACAACAAAGCCCTTTGGGCGGAGGAGGCGGAGCAATGGGTATGCCTGGGATGGCCAAATGGCATATACCACAATCCGCCCAACAGAACAATGGTAAATATTGATAATAAATTTGTATAAAAAATAGTTTATTGAATTTGTTTTCTCCTTTTTATTTCTTTTCGAATAGCCTGTCAAGCACATGGGCCGATGATGCAATTCGCCAATGGGAGGCAAGGTGAAAATTTTAAAATTTCACTTAAATCACCTAACACGCTAAAGAATACAACACCAAATGGCCAAATACATGGCCCAGGGAGTGTTTTGCCAAATGTAACGTCAACAAATCCCAAAACACCAAGTCCCAGTACAAATGAAGTAATATCAATATCAATTATTCATATTCTTCCATGATCAATACAAATTTTTACTTTGTTTTTTTTAAGAACTCAAAAGACTTTACTGAACCTATTGACAAAGTTCGAGATGATTCCATTAACGATCTTATGGCCACCATAGCCAAACTCGATTCCAATGGAGTGCAAGTTTTGCCTGAAGGCCGAACGAAAACAACTTCACCACAAGTTCACAGCTCGACGGATCTCTCCAACACTCAAGAAGGTACATTTTAGTATTTGCTTTCGGATTAGAATAACATTTATGTAGACTTATCAAGTTTTTCATTTTAAAGACTTTTGTAGTAACCTCCAAAACTAATTGATCCTCATCACAACTAACTTAATTGATTTTATTCAATCGAATAACAAAAACTCTTTTCTGCTTATATTTTTCCTATATTTGGCAATTTCTTCAAAACTTCTTCTCTGTCAAATTACACAAACAAAAAAATCAAAAAACAAAAAAACTAACACTTAGTTAAAAATGATCAAAAAGATGACCCAAACGAGGATTGGTGTGCTGTTTGTTTGGACGGCGGTGAATTAATGTGCTGCGATAAGTGTCCAAAGGTATTCCATCAGAACTGTCACATTCCAGCAATAAGTTCTCTGCCAGACGAAAGCGAAAGCTGGCAATGCCTCCTATGTGTAAATATGGGGGAGCTTGCCAACACCGTACAATTGCAACAGAAACCAATCGGAGCTGATCTTACACCTAGTGAATTGTTAATGATCCAGAGGATTTGTCTGGAATTGTATTGTCAATATGAACAGAGCTTGCATTTTCGTGAACCCGAATCACCAACAAATACAGCCTACTATGAGATAATTTGCAGGTTCGGATATAGCATGAATTCCTTTAAAAGAGATAAGATAATATACAAATTGAAATTCCTTACAGCCCAATGTCTTTAGATGTAATTCGAACAAGATTGGATCCATCAAGTCCCAACCACTATAAAGAAATCGCGGGTTTTATTGCCGATGTTCGATTAATATTTAAAAACACATACCTCTTCTATCAGGTATGTTAAAAAAAAAAGTTGAATTCCTTACAACAAATATTCTTCATTAAAAAATCTTTGCAGGAGGATTCAAAAACGTACCAACATGCCCGCTATTTAGAAATGTTTTTCGAGGAGCAATTAGTGAAATGGTTGCCGAAATTCGCACACAGTAACAACCATGCATCTGCAAATGGTACTCAACCAAATGCAGCAGCGTTGGCAGCAGCAGCACTTGCAGTTTCTGCAGCGGCTGCAAGTTTGGAAAATGGCACTGGTGCAGGCACCTTAAGCGGCAACGAAGAAGATTGCAATCCACCAAAACGGAGCCGAAAATTAACCGAATAATGCAGCAGGATTACATTTGAAAAGCAGCTGATTTAAATTAAAAACAGAAAAAAAAAAACAGAAAAATAATTAAAATATATAAGAAAACAATGATTTTATACTTTTCAAAATTGTATACACATATGCACGTAGGTATTATTATTAATCAATGTTGTTGATATTTTTGTTGTAGGGTTCTAATCGTATAAACATAATTTTAAGTAAGATTCTACTTAATTGAGAGCATTGCGAGATTTCTTCTATTGTAAAATTCAAAATGTATACCAATTTTATTTCAATTAATTATTTCATCATTCAGTTCTCATTTATAATTCAATTCGATTCGTTCCCAGAGCGGTTATGTATACCTTACCCTTTATCCTATTTTAGTTGTATTCATCGTTATTTTCTTTATATTATTATAATCCATGGAAAGACATTGTATTTTAGTTTTCATTATACAAATTAAATAAAAAATCAAACAATGAAATGAAATTATAAGTAAACTCTAGATTTAAGTAACAAAAGCATTAAAGAACAAGAAAAAAAAACAATTAAACTTTCTCATACATTAATTATTTTATGTTGTAGAATATTTAATTGAAAAAAAAAAGAAATGTAAATAAAAAGGAACAATATCAGACATTATTATAAATCAAATAATTAAACTTATAAACTTAAATCCATTAAACGGTGAATTCCAAGCACAATGTTAGTTATGTATTATGTTTCATTTCTTTATCTATTTTGTTATGTCCAAGCAATATGATCATGCATTCTCTTGTTCTTGTTCGTTGGAAGTTCTATTATTTGCTTTGTTAAAAATAGCTCCTTGCAAATTACAACATTCATGAATTCAATACTATTTTAAAAAAGAAACTCATATACTTAAACCCCCTCTCATATAATAAAGCATCAAATTAATAAATTACTAGAGTTAATTTAAAAAGTATATTTCCTACCAAAAAATACAGATTTTCCATACAAACTCTTAAGCAATTAAATTAAATTTTCCAACGTTCATAGATCAATGTTGCTTAACAAAGCTTCTTCCAAACATATATAAAATGTATATATACTTTCCTAAAAAAGAAACAACAGTTGTAAGTTATTTCTTTTAAAACTAAAATAAATGTCACCATTTATTTCGTTAAATAAAAACAAATTATTATATAACAAATAAAAGAACACATAAATAAACCAATTAAGAACTTAATAATCATGACACTATTCAGGACTAAGTTATGTATTCGAAACAACAAAAACAATAAGAAAATACTATTTTAGTTTTTCATTTAAACTACTATTATCATTAGCATATAGTGTATTTATACAATTATATAAAACAAAACAAAAAATAAAAACATTTATTGAATAATATAATAAAATTAGGAAGAAAAATGAAAAGCAAGATAAGATTAAATACGAATCCGTACTTGTAGAAAATATGAGAATAAAAATTTTAATCGTACTCCAAAATATAATTTGGTTTATTTTTAATATGTTAAATGGGAGATCTTACATGTTCCGTAATGTTCAACGGACTAAGGTCGATGAGATTTAGACCTAAAAAAGGTGAGAAAATAAATTTGTTTTCCTCAGTATTTGATAGAAAAATTTGGATTTCCATACAAAAAGAAGTTATTTGGCTAATTTATATTTAAAAGATGTCGATGATTTCTTTATTCTCAGATATACATACATATGTATAGACAAAATTTCTCGATTTTCCTGTCAAAATTTTGAAAATATATTTTTTTGTATTTGATTTCAAATTTATTCTTCATAAGTGAGAATGGATTGTAAACTCTGTTTATGTTTTATTCTCCTGCTCTTTAAATCTGGTTGTTGATGAGCTGTCAAATTTTTAGATTGATGTACTTCCGAAGAAGAAAACTAACTTAGTTTACTTGCCAACTAAATCGAGCTACACATTTTTTAGAACCGAATAAGTCAAACTGACGGATACAAATTTTATAACTGTTGATGATAGAAAATGTTCAAGCCTAATGCGAATGTCAATTTTTAATTGAATATTGACTTTTTTAATTTTCTTTAATCCGTATTGTGATTGTCTAATGTGGTTTTCCATGGGTAAAATAAGATTTCCGACAAAAATTGTTTTTTTTTGTGTTGCGTGGAACACGATTGCAAATGTTTCTTTTTTTTTCATTCTATTAGTTTAGATTGGCATACGTGTTAACGAGTGCGGTATAGCTGTCAAATTATGCAGCCTAAAATTTGTTTTATAATTGTATTAGTATTAGTGCAAAGAGGGGTAAATCTGCCGGAAAATCCAGATCTACAGATTTGATCTCAAAACAAAAATAAATTAATTTTGCATGGAATGTAAAAACAGGTGAATTTGTGTTTTGATAGATCTTGATCAAAAAATTAATTGATTTATTTTACCCATAGAAAACCCGATAACTCAATATTTTTGACAAATTTATTGTGAATGGTTCACTTTGAATTTAAATCGATATTGCCAGTTTCAATCGTTGAAAATTATTTTTTCAATTTCTGAGAAAATGTCATCAATAACGAAATTTAAGTTGATGATAAAATATTTAAGTTTGTAATTATTTCAATTAATAAATTGACTTAAGTATTCTTCTGATTTTTTACAGTAAGGTAAACTTCAGAACATGCTTAAAATGTTAAGGCTAGTAAACACCGTTTGTTTTTCTTATTCAGATTTAACCCTACTGTTCTTGTATTATGTTTTTGTTTAGCCACTGTACATATTAAACAATTAATTTTGAGTGGATATCACGGCCGGCGTTCTAACAGCGGGGTATGTAAGGGGTCGTGCTTCCCCCGTAAACTACCCTGCCTCGCACATTATAGAATTTGGGGTGGGTGCGAGGTTGGATATATGCAAAGTATTTGAATATTAGAATCTATAAAATCTTTTTTTTTGTTTTCTTTTGTTCTATTTAAAAAGTACTGAACTTGAATTCAATGGAATTTTCTTAAAATGTATGAGTTATTTAAAAATAAAATTTAAAAAAACCACAAACAATCAAGTATGGCAACACTGAAACAAAAAACAGGGAAGAGATGCAAAAGTAACCATTTTTGTGTGTGTTTTATGTGAAAAAGTGAATTTAGAAAATGAGTTTAAAATAGAAATAAATGTTTCCACGCTCTAAAATTGCGATAATTATTTATTTGCACATATCTATCAAATAAAAAAACCGCGTGAGAAAATTCGTGCTAGATCCACCCGCAAGAGGATGAAATATGTAGAAACGTGTAAGTACTTCAATTAATTTCTTTAACTTTTGTTTATTATTTTGGTCAATTAATTTGAAATGCAAAACCAGAAAAAGAAAATAACAATTAATCTAAAAAGAGGCTGATAACTTCCCATCCGTTTGTCGATTTTTTCTAAAACTCTAACAAAACATGTAGGTATTAATAACAAGAATTTGAAGTCAATATCTCTCTATGTTCAAATAATACTTGAGTCGAAAAACAGTTTTTTATCGCTTTTTTGTTGTTTTTGTAGGTTTTCGTGTTTTTTAAAAAAAGTTGTCAATTGAATTTTTCTATAAAATTTACTAAAAGTTAGAAACAATATTTTTTAGTTAAATTTTCATATGTATGTATGTGTCTGTTTTTGTTAACGAGATTTTAAGTCGAAAACAATTTTTACCAACTTTAGTACCTAATACTTTTTGAAAGTTTTTATTTCTTATATAAGAAAATACAGATTGCATCTCTAAGATCGTTATGTTACGATAACGATAACATTTAGCACAGAATGAAATCATTTTGAAGTCAATACCTTCATTAATTCACTTGAACCCAGCATCAGTTTTTACCAATTTTGTGTAGTATTTTTTTTTTGTAGATTTAATTTTTTTATAAAAAAAACTGCCAATTGGAATTTTTTTAAATTTATTTTATTTTGTATAAGATGAAATTAGTTTGAAGCTAATATCTTTAATTTTTGAAAAGGTATTTGTGTCGAAAATCATTTTTCCCAAATTTAATTATTTTTTTAGGTTTTTATTTTTGGTAAAAAAAACTGTCAGTTCGATTTTTCTCAAAATTTTACCAATAATTTTATGTTCGTAAAATATTCGAGGTGACAGATATTTTTTTTAGTTTTTTGATTTATTAAACCGTTAATTGAATTTTTTTCAAAATTATACTACTTTAGTATTACGTCACATTATACATATAATATACAATTGAATTGAAGTCGTTAGCGTTATTCGTTCGTGAGATATTTTGAGTCAAACCACCCGCTCAATTTTTTTGAGAGCCCTCTCTGCATATTTCTGTGTTATTATCTGTAAAACAAAATTTACTTTAAGTCGATATCTCTATTGGTTCTTGAGATATGGACGACGAAAAAAGCTTCCCGTTCACACATCTCTCTTAAAATCTTTGGCGTCGAAAAATATCAAAATTTTCAATTCGACTAATCGATTATAATAACAATTACAATAACTTCCTATGAAAATTTAATAATACAAATAATCTAAGAGCTAAGATGTAGATCTTTTCGCTGCTGGTTTAAATTTACAATTTATCTAAATTAAAATTCATGGAAATGCTTGCTCTAATAGGCGAAAATTATTAAGGGATCTGGAATTTGACAGATGTTGTTAGAAATTCTGATGTTTTTATGCAACTTTATCCAACTAATCGAAATGTAAACAAAAATAGCTAAGATCTTATTGTTTTAACATTTGTTTTCGTTAAAAACAGTTATAATACTAATAGGGTGTAAAAGATAGGATTTAACGTCCAAATGAATAATTCATTAAGTCTTATGATAGGAATCCAGGCCTTTATTAGGTCTATCGTGCACATGAATTTAAACAGAGTACGAGTAAGGGGAGGTGGAGCTCTGATCATATTCGAATATTTATTTTGGTACAACATTATTATATTTCACATTATTTAAGGGTAGTGCCATCTTATGGGAAAACCCACATATTAGGGCAATTTGTTCATATTTTTGAATCTCATTGCATGACTCATAAATTAATTGGAAGTGAAAGTTGACGAATGTAAACGCTAAAAGCACAGATAATAATTTTATACAGATGTCTCACCCTTATGGCGAGAAATGATATATGAAACTGAAATCAACCAAAAAAAAGAGCTTTTTCAAAAGCTTTAACTCGTCTTCTTTCCTATGAATGAAAACTAAGGCAAAGAAAAAACTGAAATCATTTTTCATTTTTGTATGTTCTTTTCCTCTCATAATCCTAATGCACATTGCACAGATACACATAATACACCACGATCATTCTTCACAAACCAAAACTCGTTTTATTTTGTTTTTTTTTGTGGTGTGGTTGGTGGTGATGCGTTGAAAACAAGTGCAGGAGAGTTGATCGCTTGTCGACGACGAGAAAAAAAAATATTTACAGTTGTCTTTGGAAATATGTAGAAACAAAGCAAGGGCAAGGTTGTCTTTATGGCTCGAGTTCGTATAATCGGATATGTAAATGCTAGCTGCGTGCATTCATGTGGATTTTTTTTTATAAATTCATCTTTTTCTTCAATTTTCTAAAATCTCCACGAATACATATTTCAGTTTTATATCTTTTTAAACGTAATGAAGTGTCGTTGACTGGTGTCAATTGGATGATGAGGTACCCATGTACAATGCACAATGTATGTACCTCATTGTACATAATGAGTCAACAATTAAAATAATATTTTTAACTTCCCATAGGAAGTTATTTTAATGGGTCCGATTTATCAAATTGAAAATTTTGACATTTCTCGACGTTTCAAGGTCCCTAGAGTCGAAATAAAAGATTTTTAGAAAGATGTCTGTGCGTGCGTGTGTACGTACGCTCGTACGTCCGTATGTCCGTATGTCCGTATGTCCGTATGTCCGTATGTCCGTATGTCCGTACGTCCGTACGTTCGCGTCGTTTTTTTCGTTGTCCATAGCTCAAGAACCAGAAGAGATATCGACTTCAAATAAATTTTGTTATACAAATAATAAGGCAGAAAGATGCAGAAAGGGCTCTGAAGAAAATTGCGTGGGTGGTTTTTTTACCATAGCAATTTTAAAAAAGGTGAAAATTTTGGTTAAACCTAAATATATCATTCACCAATGACGCTAGAGACTTGAATTAAATTTGTATTATATATTGTAACGTGATACAAAATAATTATATTTCAATAATATAATAATTACATATAAATCAAAAAAACTGAAAAAAAAATTTGTCACCTCGAAAATTTTACGACTAAAATATGATTTCATCTCCAAAACAATTTTGTGCAACGAAGAATAATGTTTTTGACATGTGATAAAATTTTGAGAAAATCAAATTGACAGTTTTTTTTATAAAAAATAAAAATCTAAAAAAAAACATTACTCAAAGTTGGTAAAAATTGAATTTCGACTCAAATATCTTTTCAAAAACTTGAGATTTAGGCTTCAAACTTATTTTATCTTATAAGAAATATTGTTTTCAACATTCAGTACAATTTTGAAAAAAATCGAATTGACAGTTTTTTTACAAAAAATAAAAACTTCAAAGAAAATTTAACAAAAGTTAGTAAAAATTGATTTTCGACTGAAATATCTTTTCAAAAATTTGGGATTATGGCTTCGAACTAATTTTATCGTATAAGAAATATTGTTTTCAACATTGGGAAAAAATTTGAGAAAGATCGAATTGACAGTTTTTTTACAAAAAATAAAAACTTCAAAGAAAATTTAACAAAAGTTAGTAAAAATTGATTTTCGACTGAAATATCTTTTCAAAAATTTGGGATTATGGCTTCGAACTAATTTTATCGTATAAGAAATATTGTTTTCAACATTGGGAAAAAATTTGAGAAAGATCGAATTGACAGTTTTTTTACAAAAAATAAAAACTTCAAAGAAAATTTAACAAAAGTTAGTAAAAATTGATTTTCGCCTCAAATATCTTTTCAAAAATTTGAGATAATGGCTTCTAACTAATTTTAACTTATAAGAAATATTGTTTTCAACATTCGATAAAATTTTGAGAAAAATCGAATTGGCAGTTTTTTTTTACAAAAAATAAAAACCTAAAAAAAACAATACTAAAACTTGGTAAAAATTTACTTTCGACTCAAATAGCTTTCCAAAAATTAAAAATATTGGCTTCAAACTTATTTTATTTCACAGAAAATATTGTTTTCGATATTCAGTAATTTTTTTATAAAAATCCAACAGTCCGTTTTTTCATAAAAAAATAAAATCTACAAAAAATAGTACTCAAATTTGATACATAGACAAACTTTTAAACAAGACAAATCGACAGACGGGATGGGAAGTTATCAGTGTGGGTCAATATCTTCTACCGTTCACGAGATATCGAGAACCGACCATCATTTTTTACCCATGTTGCGTAGGTACTAGATTTTTTTTATGAAAAAATGGACTGTTGGATTCTTATAAAAAAATCATTAAATATCGAAAACAATATTTTCTGTGAGATAAAATTAGTTTGAAGCCAATATTTTTAATTTTTGTAAACATATTTGAGTCGAAAGTAAATGTTTACTAAGTTTTAGTAGATAATGTTTTTATATTTTGTAAGGAAAATGTTAACTTGATTTTTCTCAAAATTCTTGAGCTATGGACGACGTACATACATACATACACAGACATCTTTCTAAAAATCTTTTATTTCGACTCTAGGGACCTTGAAACGTCGAGAAATGTCAAAATTTTCAATTCGACAAATCGGACCCATTACAATAACTTCCTATGGGAAGTTAAAAATAGAAAACACAGAAACCAAGTCATGTGCACATTCACTTGTCCCTACTTGCCCACACAATTTTCATATATCATACACAAGCAACTTCTTCTATTCTCCTTACCGGACACCTAACAATCTAACATTCACAAAAAAATAAACAAAAATGATCAACTCTTTCTTCTTCTACGCACCAAACGCGCATAAAAAAACAAGATACAGACATAACCTACATCAACTCCCATATACTTCCTTGTAAAAAATAGGGTTGTTGTTGTTTACATTTGTTTCCAATGGACCGAACTTTGTTTTTGTATTCATTGGCAAACAAAATGACAAAAGAGAAGAGAAAAAAAAAGAAAAAGAAAATATGCAAGGCAAAAAGAGCTTTTTCAGCTTTATTTTTAAAAGCTCTTGTCTGTTAAGGCTTGTCTGTTAAGGGAAAAAAATGTTTCATTTTTTCCTGCAGGGATGAGACATCTGTATAAAATTATTATCTGTGCTAAAAGTTTCTTTCCATCATCCGTCAAAAAACAGATTTGTATATTTAGTTAGAAACTGCAATTTGAATATTATTTCTATTCTTTTGCTTTGTAATTGAAAAACAAATTCCTAAAATTTTTAATAAAGTCCCTCTTTAAATAAAAACAACGTTTATGTAGGAATTTCAAAGGTAATATTTTTTTAATCTCACAGCATATATGTGTAATTTTGTGTTTGTCTTTCATTAGTACAATTTTTTGTTTGTCTCTTTAACTACTTCATTTTTATTATTCTATTTTTTAATAAAAATAAAAACCAAGACGGTTACCCATATGGTTTGTTTATTGGTTTTCTTCCTTATAACTAAAAACTTAAAATTACATATTTCGTTCAATTAGTATTTATTGCTTATAAAATAGTCTTGAAGAATTTCGTGTTTTTCTCTTTTCTGTTTTTTATCTCTCTCTCTTCCTGTTTTCATAAAAAAAATGAATATTATTAATGCATGTACACAAAGATAAATAATAAGGTAAATGGTTTTGGGACTTCGATATGAATAAAACGAATTAAATAAATGATGAAACAAAAGATACGATAAAAACAAAACTTAAGTAAAAGTCCCACTACTCAATACTTGGTAAGGCACCATGCAAAGAAAAGTTAATGTTTTTTTCAATTAGCGGCATGCGTGCCCTAGCAGTTTTTTTTTTCTCTTTTGGAGAAAAAAAACACATGTCCTAGCTGTTTTTCGCTCAATAAAACCATAAAACGCGTAACTGACTTCGAATTAAGGTTTTTTTTCTATATGGCTCTTCTCTAAAAAGTTTTCAAGCCTATAGGATAAAATGCTTCTCACTTTTTAAATTGCTATATTATAACTAACTGGCTATAAAACTGAGACAACATGAGAGAGAACACTTAAGAATCTGATAATAAAACTTGTATTTTCATATTATCCTGTTTTAAAGGTAGAAATTGGCTCTTTTCATCAACAGATAAATAGATCTTGACGATGTATTGCATTCTCTTGATTTCTTGACTGAATATATTTGTTTACTGTTTTTCATTATCACTCGATCAATTTATTTTGACCTAGAAATCCAGTTGGATCACCGCCGCCGTTCCACATCATTTGGCTTAATTGACTCTTTAGCTGATCAGTTGGCGGTCTCTTTGCTGGCACAGATGAAAGCATCAACTTTAGCAATTCATATTCAATGGGAAATTTATTTGAAAATTTAGGCGGAAATTTGCCATCTCTTAGATCTCGCAAAGTGACAATTCGTTCCATTTCTGTTGAAAAATAAACCAACAACTCGAAGAAAATCAACCCCAACGAATAGATATCCACTTTGTAGTCATAGTGCTGTCCTTTTAGTTGCTCCGGTGACATATACAAGTGGGTACCAACTTGTTGAGTATGTTTGGCGCATTGAGGCAAACCAGTACCATCGCCACAAGGTGTGATTAAGTTGGGTATTTCTGACATATCGGTTACCAGGCCAAAATCTCCTATCTTAATTTGCCCATCTTGTGAAAAGAAGATATTGCTAGGCTTCAAGTCGCGATGAATCAATCCCTTCAAATGGACGTAATCTACAGCGTCTACAATCTGCTCAAATATAGGCCTTATTTGCAATTCTCGTGCTTCGGATGTGTTTTCTCGCAACCAATCACGTAGACTATCTTTGCGACAAAGTTGCATTTGAATGTACAGAAAAACTTTAGTTTGTATTTTTGACGAAGAATATGGCACATTTTTAGCATTCACTAAGGCTCTTGAGCGGCCATTAAAATCCAAAGAAAGACTACTCTTGCGTTTTCTCAAAGAGTTTTCATCTTCCGGAATATTTGGCTCTGTTTCTTCACCATTGGTTCCGCCATTTGCTGAATGAACAAACTCAATCTGAAAAGAATCAGATAAATTGCTGCAATCAAGATCACGTACTCTTCCGTTGGTTTTCTGGAACAATGACTCATGGGAATGAATATCTATGGCAATCGAATCACTGCAAGCTTGTTCTTCTCTCATTGCCATCGATTGACTTTCTGAGCGAAAGACAATGCACGAATCGTCTTCATTTTCGCTTCCTTCATCTATTATTTCGTTTTCTTCATCAAAGAAGCTGCTATCATCTTCTGTTCGTCCATTAATTGTGCCACTGCATTTTGTGTTTACACTCGAGATCCATGATTCTAAATGCTTCTTTTTATCTTTGGTAGAAATGTTATTGTTGACTGATGTGCCATCAAATGGTGGCAGTGTTGTTCCATCAGGAGTTTCGATTTCAATTGAATGGGACATTCCTTTAGCTAACCATCTGCTGTCTTCCTCTTCTTGCCATCCTGGCGGAGGCGTTTCAACCCAGGCCTGGAAGTATCGCACAATATTGTGATGTTCACAATTGGCTAGTGTTTTGACTTCTCGCATTACTCGTTCCCTAGATTCCTTCTTATTTGGTAGTGTGATTCTTTTAATGGCATATCTGCAGTCATCGAGTTTATTTTTCGCTTCAAACACTACTCCAAAGCCACCACGACCAAGACATCGTTCCAAGTCAAAATCAGCTTGGAAACGAGAAGAAAAGTGATCTCCTGAGTGTGTTGTTGATTCGGAAAACGACCGTTGACCAGAAAAGTTGGCAGCTGATCTAGTGATTGGCATTTCAATGGCCTCAGTTGCAGTCGGGACAGGAATATGACGCTCGATTACCACAATTTCTCTTTCTGGACGTTGTCGAGGTCCAAGCAAGAAATTAACCAAAACAGCTGTGGTAAATACAATCATAGCAATTTCTTTCCACCAGAACCAAAGGGATATTATGACCACTTTAACAGGAGCATCAACATCATCGAAACTGAATCCAAACTCATCGACTACTGAGACATTGTTTTGTCCTGACAAAGAAGTGTTTGGTGTAGAAGTAACTGGAGTTGTTTGGGAATCTGTGTTACATATAGAATTGTTGGTTTTATTTGAAGATTCATCCTGGACAAAAAGATAGAAGCCATTTCCGTTAACATATTCAGATGCATAAAGAACTGATTGTGCTGAAACTGCAGTGTTGTCCACATCATAGGGTACCAATTCTTTGCCAGTAGTTGTAGTTAATAAATCTTGTTCTTCTTTCTCATTTTCGATAGCTATAGCACTGTTATCATTGAAAATAATCAACGAATTGCTACTTGCTGCTATAGGTTTCCATGGAATTTTCGGTAGCTTTGATTCATTATTCATGAGATGATTAAAAAGATTTGATTTATCGGAAATTTCTTTGCGAAGACTAACGGATTCCTGGAAAAAAAAGAATGCTTTAACCTGAGAATGACTGGAACTAACTTATTTCCAAAACTAACCTGTATGTACAATTGCTTCTGGTACATTCCAATATAAATTGACGGATCCATGGAAGCAGGTGGATCAAATTCTTTACCATCAGAATTCCAAAGCCATTGTGCAGATCCAAAGAAGTCAATTGATTGTAACATGTCATTAGAGCCAATTTGCCAACCACTTACAATCGGATGTTCAAACTGCAATATAAATATAAAATAATAAGTACACATTTTTTACACTATCAGCATTGACTGACTTTATGTTTCCATAAAAGATTCCCGGGATTTGATTTGCTATACGCACACACAATGCCTTCTGGAACTATAACTTTAACTTCCAAATCTAAAACAGCCATATCAAGTTCACTAAATTGTCGATCGTGGCATTCGGCACTCTTAAGCATATCCAACTCATGTTGACCGACACTAAAGTTCCACCGTTCTACACCGGTTCGTGATTCCACTGCCCGAACGGTCTGAGTTTGTCGTCGCACTACAATCACATCATCCAGAAGAGAATCATGTTCGGGCAGAAGATCAGTCTCAGGATTCGGTGTTTTTATTGAATCATCTTTACGTCCATTTTTCATGGAATCTGAATCTGTATTATTTACACAGCCATTCATGGAACATTCGTACAGTAGTTGGCCTGTACGAGCTGAGACTCCATATGAACGTGTCTCCTTACCTCCCGAAATAACCAAATCATCGGAAAACTTAAAGGACGAACTTAAAAGATTTTCCGTTGTTATAGGAATAGGGTCAATGGAATCGCCATCAAACTTATAAATGCCTCCACTTAGAGAAGGAATCATCCGGACAAATTGTCCATTGTTAGTTAATTCTAAACGATGAATACTCGATGAGATTAAAGGTCCTGGTCCGGTAGGCACACTCCAACGAACTTTTCCGCCTTTGGTGATATCGAGAGCTGATAGTGTACCATCAAGTGTTGTTATATATAAAAGCCTATGTGAAGAAAAGATAATATAAGTTTAAATTTAATAGAAGGCCAGTTTGTACGAATATTTGTAAATTCGTATGTTTTTATAATTTAACAGTGAGTAATTCTAAAAAACGAAGACGACTGATAAGATATAGGTACATTATAATAGAATTATTGTAAATTAGGAAAGTTGTCATGCTTGAAAAGTATAATATTATGAACATAGGCATAGATACAGTGCTGTTAGAAACAGTCCAAATATTTGTCTTATAAACAAGTTCAAAATTTAAACAAAAAATTCTTCTATAAGTAAACGGGTGTTTTCAAGTGATAAACGTAAATGCAACTCGTTTTGATCCTGATTGAAAAACACATAGCGAAGCGAGGTACTCAAGAAAGATACATTTAAGATCTGCAAATGTATTGTCTGCTGTTAAGCGAATAGTTGGCTCAGTTTTGATTTGGGATTTTTGAAGAGGAAATGTCTTTGCATTGTGCTTTCCAGAAGTATAATGACTCAAACATTTTGTCAATTTATTAACCTTATGTATTAACGCCAAAAAATAGGTTTGATTATTTTAACATGAGTTATGATCATCCCAATTGTATTACTTAATAAATTACTTAATACAAACTAAAGACAAATTTGAGTGTGCACAAGAAATCCGGAACCGGAACCAAAATTAATTGAAGAACATTCAAGATAGCTTTGCAATTATGATAAGAAGGTAAGTATTTTTAATAATAATTATAATGCGTGGTGAGTTTCTGGAGTTTATTTTTACTATTGATTGATGACAAAGCTATGTTCTAAATTAAAATTTAGGATAACTCCTTATGACGATACTTAGGTTACATTAAAGCTTCTTTACTTAAATTGGATTTACTTACTATTGCTAACTACCTAAGTGGAATTATTTTTGTATTTTACATGCGAAATTTGTCTAAAACTTTTTGTTTTGGTTTAGGCGAAAAATAATAAATAATACAAATAATATTCGATTTTCAATAGGAAACTTTCGAAATTTTCATGAGTGGGGGTAAAATTCTCTCACAAAAAAGTAAGCGAACGGGAAAAAAAAATGTATCCCACAATTTTACTGTCAAAAAAAATATAAATTTTAGAATTTTTTTTTTTTGTAAATGGAAAAATTAAGACAACATGAACTTCAATTTGTTCTTGATGCTGTGTTGAAAGAAATGACGATATCGATGATATTCTGTTGGAGGACTCCGGAGAAGATGAAAGTTTGTTTACTTTTATTCAACCGATTAAAGAAAGCCGAAATTTTATAAGTGACAGCAAAAGCGAGCAATTTATTTAATTTATTTGAAGTTCTATCAAATTTGACACTTTTCACAAATCAGCCCAAAGAAATTTCTTGGGCTAAAATTCGTTTGTTGGGGAAATATTTTACTCTCTCGTGAGCGCTCTCTTTTACGAAAAACTACGAAATTTTTTAGTACGCGAACAGGATTTGGTTAAATTTCGTAATTTTACGTAAAATTGGACTGTTTTAAGAGGGTACGCGAACAGGCTTATTATAATATAATATACAAATATCCATCTGCTCTTTAGTTTTTTTTAATCAAGTATCAGATACTATTATTTATATATTAAAATAATATATATTTAAAAAAAAACCATAATCCATTTAAATAACTGTTGAAATATTTGGAAAATTGTCTACCTATCAGTAAAACCTTTTAAATGCCTCACTTTAAGTGACTGTTTTGATAGGCACTTATACAGGTTAGATTGTTATAAGAAACCCGCTCGATTTTCCATGAGCACTTATCTTTATTTATAATAATATAAGAAAAAGTAGGTACTTAGATTTTTTGTTCTTAAAAATGAAGGTCATAACTTATGCCGGTTAGGCACTCATCCAGGCTTTACTGTTCATATATTATATTGCTTGCACTGGCTATCAGACTTAAACAAGAAAAATAATCTATAATTTATCACAGGCTTGCTTTGTAATGACTTTAAAAAGTTTTGTTTGACAAAGTTGTTCACTTCCCTGGGACTTTACGAATTTTGTTTGCTTTGATACCTATATAGCTTTGTTGTTTTTTGTTTTCTTTTATTAGTCTTGACTTTTTTTTAAGCAAATTCAGACCCCCAACCAAATTATCTTTAATTTTAATAAGAAATACTTATATATTCATAATGTATTATGTATACCTAAACGTTTAAAGATACCAAACAAAAATAAAAAATTTACGAATTTATATACAAATAAAAAGGTAAAAGGATTCTATTCCATGAGAAAATCTTGCCTTAGGTTGCATCATTTAAAAAATCTCAGTGGTCCTTCTTTTGGGGCATCTAAGTTCCCTTCTTACATCAGGTATATACAATTTCGTCTCATCCGCCAACCAGGCTTCAACACGAATAAACTTGATGAAAAGAAAAACGAAACTTGAGCGCAAAGTAAAAGTGCCAACAAATACAAACCAAACCAATTGAAAGCAGAAGAATGTAAACACCCAACAGGTGATAGAAAACTGAGTCACCGAATTGTTGGCTTGCGCGCTTCAATCGTGTTATCACACAGCAAACACAAGAAATAAAAATACAAAATAAAAAAAAACAAAATATCCAATTAAACCATAAACACGCATACGTAATGTTTTTAACCCGATCAAGAAATAAATACTTTATGTATGTAGCTGCAAATAACCTAACTAAAGAATGAATTTTCCAAATTCAATAAATCCTTGAATATCCATAGAACATTTTAGAAAATCTTAGAAATTTGTATTTCGAAGGGTTGAATAGAAAAAAAAACTTATTTACCTTCGTCCGATTGTTCTATCTATTTGCTCGCCACAAAAAGGCAATTGTTCAATGGAAGATCCTTCTTGACTCGAAGGAGATGCTAGAACCGAAGCCGCAACTATTGATGTCAACATAGCCAGTGATAGAATAGATTTGTGATAATTTTTTATGACATCCAAATCGGATAGTAATTTTGATATTCCCATGATATGTTTTGGAAAGATGAAGACGACGATTGCAACGACGACAGCAACTCCAATTGATTAGCGCCCATCAACTTTTGTTGTTTAACACTCTCCTGCATAACTTTTTTATAGACTTATTGTTTAAATTAGACGTTTGCCAATGAAAGTCAATGAATAACGAAAAGGATTTACTTTTTGTTTATATTTTTAAAGTAATTTTATGAAATTTTATGAACACTCAGCTCAGAAAAATGAAGAGTCGAGTACGATTTTGCACAGAACACGAATGAAGAAATGTCATTTTGAAACGTCAAGCAGCTGCGAATGGGATATTTGATGCGCTGGATTTCGATATTTGGATATTTTTCATTAGGTGTGCGTTTCAGGTTACTAAAAACTGGAGGAAAATTGATCTGATTAAAACAACTTTGAGAGGTATGTAATTGGTTTAATTTTATATTAAACATTGATTGGTTTAAAAAATAATTCATACTTTTTAGTATATACGACTTCAATCAAATGTGTTACAAATTAATATTGTCCGAGAAATGCGTTTAAATATGAAATCTAGAGTATTATCATGGAGCTGTTTTTTTACGTTCGCCGTAGCCTCAAGATGGGGTTAGTATTTTTGTATACAAAAATTATTCAAACAAAACTACAATGGCTAATTTCACCGTAGCCACAAGATGCCGCCCCATAAGATCCCACGATGAAAGCACTATAGGTTTTAAATAGCGTCATATAAAAATAAACAAAAAATAAGAAAAATAAATGATTTAAATATAATTACAGTATTTCTTAAATTCTTTCAGTTTGACTTAAAAGTAATATACAGCCATTTGTGAATAAATTCTCGATGTACTGGGCCTGCCATCGTTAGTATTATACAAAAATATTATTCTTTCAATATCTATTTTTGATAATATTACATAATAATTATTATAACTAGGCTTAAATTATTCAAAACCAAAATTTAATTATTTAAAAATTATTATATTTATTATAAAAAAAACTCAATTGAGGATATCGAGCACATAAATAATTTCTCTGAACTAGCCTTTTTCTTTTCAAATTTGGCCAGTTTATATTTCTAAGATTTCTGAGAATTTTTCCAGAGCAGGAGAGTGAAATATAAACACATTTCGCTATTCTTTCTCAACTACAAATTAAATTAGCTTTTCGTTTCTTTTTATCATTTTTGAATTGTGCCATAGAGAATCCTTGATAAATCAAAATCATAAAAATTCCGTTCTCAGATTTCTGACATCAAAAGTGAGAAATTTGTATAAAATATTTTGTTTTTATATCTGAAAATACCGAAATCTTTGAGATCTTAAAAATATAAAGCAGATTATGCTTGTTGCATGCTTACTTTGGTTCAAAAGCTCGAATTTAATAAGCTTTTTCTTTAGAAGCATGGTGTATTTTTCTTCTCTTTTGCATTTTTACAAAAAGAACGAAGTTATAAAATTTCATAGGAATTAACGACATTACTTTCATACAAATTAACGACAAAATTGTATCTATGGTTTTAAATATGTGCCGCTCAAAGAATATTAAGTTTTTTTTTTTGAAAAATATTTCTTGTACGCAGTATGATGTCTTTTTATTTGTTTCTAGTTTATGGATCACACGTCGCATCACATTTCATTTTTGCAAATTATTTCTTAATTCCAATATTGGATCCTTGTAAAGAATTAAACCAAATATTCCAGTTAAGGGTAATAAAATAAGTTTCATTGAAAAGGTTAACATACTGATAAGAGCTATTAAATTAATTCCAACAAAACTTTCGAGTTGTAGCAGACAAAATTTTCTTATATAAATAACATACTGCTCTGAGATAAGAAACCACAAAAGTAAATTTGCTAATTATCTTTGAATGAATTGGCCTGCTTGAGTCTCACAAAATAAATATATCTAGCCTAATAAAAGAACAAATAAAGAAACAAAAAATGAAGAGAGGTACAATATATCCAATAGTACTTTGCGGTTTCATAACACTCACTACAGTCTCGGGCAAATTGAACAAAACCACAGACCAAGAAGCATTTAATGATACCGGATCAAATCAATTGCGTTCTATGTTTGGTGTGGCTAAGAAAGCAATAAAATACGGAGATTTAAAACCTAATCCAGAAGAGCTAGGAAACTACTTCGAAGGTGATATTCGTAACCCAACAGTTATGTCAAAAAATGGCTTATTAAATCATAATTTTCGATGGAAAAATGGAATTGTTCCAATTGAAGTGAGAGGAAATTTTGGTATGTTAATTTTAATACAATGTAAGGTTATTTCTCAGTTTGATAAATATTTATCTGTATGCATATAACGAAGACCCCGAGGAGCTTACCATGATAAATACAGCCTTCGAGACGTATCATAATCTTACTTGCATCCAATTTATTCAGCATTCTACTGAAAAAGACTTTGTTACTATAACAAAAAATCCAACAGGCTGTTGGTCCAGCCTTGGAAAAATTGGAGGCAAACAAATTTTGAACCTTCAGAGCCCAAAGTGTTTGGTGAAAGTAGGAACTACTATTCACGAACTAATGCACGTCTTAGGGTTTAATCATGAGCATACACGAGAGGATCGAGATGAGTATGTAGAAATTAATTGGAAAAATATCCCAACTGATTTGTATGGAAATTTTGGAAAGTCTTCACCAAATTCAACAAATACTTTCGAAACAAAATATGACTATGAAAGTGTACTCCATTATTCGCCATATGCATTTGCTATGGACTTATTTAAACCAACTCTAGTCCCTCTAGTGAGTTATTTTAATTTTGCTATAAATTCTTTAGTCGATTGTTTTGTACTGTATTTTATTTATCAGAAAAAAATTGGATCAGCAACAAAAATGGGCCAGCGTGATGGACTATCAAAATCAGATGTTAACAAAATTTGGAAAATGTATAAATGCAAAACAACAACTTTAAATTTCGCAAAGACTAATAAAACCAGTTGATTAAAATTGAAATAGATTTGTTTGTTTTTAATAGAAAATCTCTTTAGAAAATTGTGTTTCCCAAAAAAAAATATTGTTTTCAATTCATTTAGGTCAAGTCTATAGAAGTTTATGAACCGTTACACTGAAAATGAGGTATTTAATGAAAAATGTCTGAACTAAAATAATTGTATATATATAATAGAAACACGCTATTTACAAACCATTAGTTTGTAAAAACGCTGCTTTGGTTCATCATATTATTCATTATGACAATCTATTTATTTTCTTATAGGTCGATATCTTTTTTAAAATACTTTTTGTTAGCACTATCATTTAAGACAACAATGATGTTTTGTTTTTCAATGTGATACTTCAATGCCCAGAGTGCGTATCCATTATTTATTCCACTGTTCCCCTAGTTTCCACCTAAACATCAATCAGCTGTTTCTCAATTTTGACAACAGTGTGGTATCAAAAAATGTGACATAACAAAATAGCAACGAACGAAACCCAGAAAATGAATAATTATTAGTTTTGATTTTGATAAAAGTTTTAATTTAACTTTAAGGAAATAAATACATAATCTAGAATATCATAGTACTATAAAATGTTTTCCTTGCGATGTCATCAACTGATTCGCTCGTTCTACAGCATTCAAACAAATTGGACGCTAAAAGAAGTTTCTCCCAATCCCAGTGGTCCATATAATCAAAGAGCAATATCAACATCCCCATCATTGCTTGTTGACTACTACGAAGCACTGGGTATACCTGCGAAATCAACGCAAAATGAAATCAAAGCAGCTTATTATAAACTGTCTATGATATACCATCCGGATAAAAATCAAGGAAGCGATTCGGCTGCAAAGAAGTTCCGAGAGATTACCCAAGCATACGAGGTATTAAGTAACTACCGCTTGAGGAGACTATATGATAAGGGTAAAAAGAAATGATTGTAGCATAATAACTTTGCTTTTTATGCAGTATTCTTCTAGGAATAATCCACACAGCTGGATCCCAGTATGCTCAAGCGGATAATATAAGACAAGAGGAAGAGGTTAAAGAGGATGATCCTCAAACTAAATTCTACAAGTCACGATTTACAAAATCAAAAGTAGCTAACCCTCAAGGCAACAATCCCATCTATGATTTTGATGAATGGGCAAGAGCACACTATGGAAAATCTTTGAATCGTAAAAAGGCTGCCCAACAGAAATACGAACGCAAGGAAGCCGCTAGAAAAGAAGAGTCTATAGGATTTCAAAACGAATTAGTTATATATGGAATTGTTGTTGGTGTAATTCTATTCTTTATTGTTGGTAACATGGAAGCATCCTACGATAAACCTAGGAGAAATAAAAAAGACGATTGAACAATCCCGAGTCTATAGAAAAACCTTAGCAAAATTGTAAAGAATTAGAGTAATATGTAAAATAAAGAGCTTTTGATGAGTGACCATGACTTCAGAATCTTCCACTCCTCTTGCGACCTGTGTACTTAGTATCTGGTCGAGTATCACGACCTTGTCTTCGTTGGCGTTCTTTCTTTGCCAGAATCCAGTCTCTGGATTTCTTTGGAGGTTTTCCACGAATATCTCGTGTCATCTCACGCTTTTTTGTATAAGCTATACGCTTCTCGTCTTCCTCGGTTCCTTGAAGTAAAATATTCCTTTAAAATAAATAAATGAGTTTATACGCATGGTGACAATTTACCTAAGGCCTTTGGCATTGGTCCAACCCCGCCAGTCATAAGGACTAAAAAGTATTTTTTCGCTTTTGTCGAATTGGGATAGTCAACAACAAGACCCCCAAAGAAACCTGCTTTCATAGCTTGTTCCGTAACCATTTCAATTTGAGCGGCGTTCTCTGGGTAAAACTGAAATACAGCTCTGGCAGTTCTTGTCAAAGCAGAGAACAGAGTAGAAAAGAACTTATAGAGTCTTTTGTGGGGCTTGTGAGATGTTTTGTCAGCATTGCAGAGCCATTGAAGGGCGGATATGGATATTGCTCCATCGAAAGTACCTGGTTTAAACGGGACACCTTGGCCCATATCTGTAAGGATTAAGTCACCTTCGACTTCACGTTCCACGGCTATTTTTAACATTGCATCTGATATGTCCATCCCAACCCACATATGGTCATTGTCTTCCAGAACACTTCCAGACAAACCGGAGCCGCATCCAATATCAAGAACAAGGCAAGTCTCTTCTTCAGGCAGCATAAGCAATTCCACAGCGCGTTCAGCCATTTCCACTTGGATCTCTATAATTCGGGAGCTGGATTAAAAAAAAAATTTTATCAGTGCAAACATAAAAAAGCAAGATAAAAAGCTATAGCATTTACGAACTCACTTGTTGGAGTATTTTTTCGCCTCATCTTCGTTGTAATACTAGAAGGAAGAAAAAAGAACTATGGTATAGTAGGAAAATTAAAAATATCGGGTTCTTACGATTTCTGGTGGAGCTGAATGCTCTGGTCTTCTTGCCATTCTGAATGTTTTTAATAATAAACGAAAATCAACAAAATTTAAAGAAATATCTTCGAACTTGATGCTAATTTAGGGTTTGTTTTTGCATGAAGAAAGAAAAACAAAAACACGTGTGACAGTTTAATTCACTTTGTTCCATTTGTGTCAAATGTGTAAAAGGAAAAAATGTATTCCCAAAGTCATTCAAACTTT
This sequence comes from Eupeodes luniger, assembly GCA_951509635.1. Lineage (NCBI taxonomy): Eukaryota > Metazoa > Arthropoda > Insecta > Diptera > Syrphidae > Eupeodes > Eupeodes luniger. Next base: position 94,156,456 of record OX608073.1, on the reverse strand, counting down.
AATTATGGTCTGTTTTGTAAGTCGCTTGGGTTTTAATTTTTATTTTTTCAAAAATATGCAAAAAAAAAATTTGATTGTAACTTTTTTAATTATGATTTATTTTTTTGGGGTTAAGTATAGGTTTTTTTAAAGTGTCATTGGTGTAGTCTGGAGGACTATCATGTTATAAACGTCCTCCGTGAATCCTCTAAAATAATGAATGTAATTGAGAAAAGCTCCCCAAATTAATTTCCATTCACTTGAAGAAAAATGGTTGGGAATATTAATACAAAAGTTATTTTTGTAGGTACTTATTCTCCAACATTGACCTAAGTAAATATAAAACCAAAGGTCTTTTAAAAAGCACCAGTTAACGAATTAGGAGTAAAATTCATATAACCGCGGAAAACCTAGTTAAAACCAATAAATAAGGTAAATATTTGTATGGGACATTTTTGTCTGCAGATAAGATACATTTATCTCACCAATTTCATACGGAATGTGGAATAGCAAACCGAAAAACTCATAAAAGTAGTTTCTTACATTAGTTTGGCATTTTACATCACGATTAAAAAAAATCAAAATTACATAAAAACCAAATGAAACAAAAAAGTTGAACAAATCATAATTATTTTTATATATCTGCAATTAATATTTCTTTAAAACGTTCATACAAACTTGTAAAATGAAAGGGTTGTGGAAAATATTTCAATAATTTGTCGTATAAAGTTTTTGGAATATGAGAAGTCTTAACATAATCTTCGCACTCACGTCAATGTAAAGGACTGTCTTTGTTGGCATTAAATGTTAAGCCTAGTACGCTGCTGATGCGAAACGAAATTTTTCGGTGGTCTCCAAGTGCAGAGCGAAATGAAAACGAAAACCACAGTGGACAAATATTTGTGGAGAGTTCTGTCTGGAAGTTGAATTTCACTGCTTGTCTTCATCACTTGTTGCACATCACCAATAACATCCTGAGTTTCCGATTCAGAAATGCAATGTTGGAACACAACATGCTGGGCAATTAAATTGAGAACGAAAAGAGTGGAGAATTGTACTAAGAAATCTAGTACAGCTCTCCACTAAAATGTCACATTTCGTCGTTCAACAGCGTACTGAAAAACGAAAAGCACATCGAAATTTTTCGTTTATGATTTCGTCATGTCATTTTTGTATGGGAAATTTCGTTTCGCATCAGCAGCGTACAAGGCTTTAGACAGAAAAAGACAAAAAACTACTGCATGTAAATAAAAATAAATCAACACAGCTAGTGTAAACATACCTGAAAACAAAACAGTTTGGCAGTTCTCAAGCAAAAATTCATAATTTCTTGTTCCCTTTGCTCTTGGTGTCCGCAAAACATCTGTTTTTGACAACCCATCGAAAAATATTAAATTTGTTTTCTTTGTAAATTTCATAATCCATTAAGATTATTCAAAGCTCAATTAAATTAATAATAAAGTAATACAGCCAACAATAAAGTCAAATGATGGCTAACATGTTACGGAAAATAATTCTGCCAACACTCCAGAGGTAATTCGATAATTTATCAAAACAATTTTTATTAAGCACAAAATTTATCTAATTCTAGAGAAATCTGTGCGAGACACATCAGAACCAGTACCGGCAACAACTATTCTGAAACCAAACCACAACCGGAAGCTCTAAAAATTGATCTCAGTGATGCCTGCAATAAGCGTCTGAGTGAAATTTGTAAAGATGGTTCGTTTCTTCGAATCACAGTTGAAGGAGGGGGTTGTTCCGGATTTCAGTACAAATTCGATTTGGACAATAAAAAGAATGACGATGATCTAACGTTTGGCAAGGAAAATGCTCAGATCGTCATCGATACGACTTCACTTGAATATTGCTCCGGCGCAATTGTTGATTATCACACCGAGTTAATACGATCGGGCTTTCGAATAATTGCCAATCCCAAAGCTGAGCAGGGTTGTTCATGTGGTGCTTCGTTTGCAATCAAATTAGATTAAGGAATTGTGGTTTTCTGGAGAATGAAGAGATGTGTTATGTATGTTTGTATTTAGAAAATTAGGTAATGAAACGTTTTTTGATGAACATTAATAAAATTTTATTAATATAATAAATACACATAAAAAGTTTTATTTTTTTAAGTTATAAAGTTTTTCTCCAAAAAGAAAAAACGCCTCCATAACGGAACAGGATTTTTCATCATACAGATTGTTGGTTCAGAAAATACGCATTTTTATATATAATTTTTGTTTATAGTTATTCATATTTTTTTTAAGTATAGCAACAAATTAGATTTTAAATATCGCACAACAATTTGTTTCAACTTTCTATAAAACTCCTTGGTTTAACATTATTATTTTTTGCATACATTAAATTCAAAAAGGAAAATTATAAATTTATTTATATTTTAAGAAAAATAATATAATGACAAGTTTTTTAATTTTATTTACACGAAGCCAGCTGTTCGCTCAGACTTATTACTTGCTCTGTAAGGACACTGATTTGCTCCTCATAGTTTACACGAGTTGTTGCCTAAATATAAAAATATTAAAATTAATGTAATTCATTAGACAATTTAAGGAGACAATTTATATACCAAATCTTCTTCGAGTGTTTGTATTGTTCGTCCTGCAACCAATAGCTCAGTTTCTTTATCTTTGAGTTCTTGAGTAGAATTTTCCAGACAGTTATGCAAATGATCAGCTTCTACTTGATATGATGCCAGGCGTGATTCTGACATACATTTGGTCTTTAGGAGATCTTCAAACTTTTTCGAAAAGTTATTGAATATGAGTTGTTCCTTGATTGTTGTCGTTGACGTTGTTTGTGGTGAGTTGTTATCATTTTGCACACTGGAAAGATTGTTGATATATTTTTGTATTCGTCTAATTATAGTTTATTATAAACTAACCCTTTATTATTATCACTTCCAGCAGCAGCATTAGCTGCAATCACAGACAAGCCAGTTGCTGCTGTACTGCAGCAACTACCCGACACTACCGATGGTCCATTGTATTGTTTCTCTTTGCCCAGACGCGACATTTCAAGTGGCAGAGAATCGCTAATTCGCGAGATCTCGTACTGCGTTCGCCAATGCGAGACTTCTTTTTCCAAATAAGCAATTCGATCCTCACTTGTTGTGGATGAATTGGTTGTTGTGTGAAGTGGGGTGTTATCACTGCCAGATGCGCTTAGCGCATCTTCACTCCCAATCTAAAAATAAAATTAATAACTAAAAAATGATAGAGCTTTAACTTTATACCATGCTGGCAGCTTCAACTAGTTTAGTTTCCAACTCTGAGATTCTAGCTTGCAACGAATCGATATCCTTTCGTAGTCGTCTTTCTATTTCCATATTTTCTGTTGTTCGTTTTTCTAATTGTTTTTCCAAGTTAAATATACGCTCAGCGTGCATTTGAAGTTCCTGATTTTTGTCGTCGATCTATACAGAAACATTAACCTAATCTTAAAATGAAAAAAAAAGATTAAATTTCATACCAAAGATGTAAGTTCGGCATTTTCGAGGATCTTCTTTTGCAATTCTTCGAATATTAAAACCTCTTGAGTGTTATCGAAGTATTCGGAAAATCTAGAACCGCTTGTATCTTGTTGACCGGCACCACCACTAGACGATGAGCTCGATTTAATCTTACCATTGTTGGTAGCATCAGACTTTTGGTTCTTATTGGACTTGCGATTCTCTTTAGAGGCAATGTCCTCTTGCAATGAGGCTACCCGACGCTCTAGTTGCTTATTTCGAAAACCCAAACTATCTACTTCATGTTCCGATCGGCGCAGAGACGTTTCTTTTTGTCGTAAGGTTTCGCGTAAAGTGGAACTCTTGTTCTGTTCCTCGATAACTGCTGTTTTTAATACACTAGCTTGGGCTCTGAGCTGTTGATAAAGTTGTATAGTTAATTCACAGGGCGTATACACGATATGCGAACAACAAAAGATAAAAAAAATATACCTTTGAGTATTCACTTGCTAACTTTCGATATTTTGCTTCCAATGTATTGTTCTCCATGGTGGAAAATGGATGGTTTTATAAATAGCTTGTTAAGCAAACTTGGAAAGTTGTGTTTTAGAATAAAGATTTTGTATTTTTAGCAATTTTACTTCGTCATATTGGAACTATTGTGGGTGATGGAATTGGTTCTGTTCTGAATAAGAAAATCTTGTTCCAAAGAACATCACCCCGACCATACAAAAAATCAAAAAACGGATGTATTCCTCGTTTATGGTGGTACTATATAATTGGTTTCTCAACGTAATTTAATAGTTTATAGTTTAACTACTATAAACGGGGACAAGTAAATGTGCTGGTTTATTAGGTTTTATTGAAAAATAGTTCCACAAAAACAGGAGTATCCATCGTATTTGCTTCTGTCTAAACGACTGGAGTGGGAGTGGGGTTTTTTGTAAGAAAGAATTGTCAAAAAATGGACAGATACATTTTGTGTTAGGATTTTTTTCCAGTAGATGCCACTACAAAGAATCTAAGCAGCAAGCAGTAAAGGGTGTAGACAACATTTTTTTAATTTTGCACATATTTTAAAGTTTATCTAATAAAATCTATGAAAAAGGTTCCTTTGGAATCAAACCTATTATATTCTTTTCTTAATCTACAAACAAATTTTGAAGTTAGAGGGATAAAAAAAACTGTGAAACCAATGCATTTGTTTTGATTTAAAAATCAAAAAATTTACCAAGCGGGAAAATTCGAATTCTACCTCTACAAAAACTTTCTGAAAAGATTTTGGCATATTTGTTTATTTAAACATTTATCTTTTGCACTGTACCACCTTCATAGCCTTAGAGTTTCGGGTAGAATTAAATGGAATCGGAAATTATGTTACTTTAGTAGCAAAATCAATAAACACAAAATAGCGAAGGGTTTGGTTTGCCAAATGTTAATAATGAAACAACATTTCTGCTGAACCTTTATGTATTTAGTTACAAGAAGCAGCAAGGAACAACGTGAAAAATTAGTCGAAAATAAGAATGTACTAGAGTGAAGATTACATTTTAGCTTTGAGGAGATTAAATTTAGATCAAATTGATAATACATAGATTATAGATTTATATTTTTTTTAAAAATTAATATTGAACAATAATAGTCGGCAATAATTTATAAAAAAAAGTTTAAGGTACATTTACTTGCTAGCTAAATTAGGTCCTCGAACCTACAAAGTCCGTGGGTGTTCCCTAGTTGGACAAATATGGCCTCAACTACTCCGACGAGTCATCATGTGCGGTTTCCGACTATGTGTTTGAGCTCCCTCCAGCTCTTCCCAATCTCTACATATCCTCCTCAACTACTTTCTTCCTCTTGCATCTAGATCACCCAAAATTTGTTTTGCCTTTTGTAACGAGAAATTTACTAAAAAAATCCATACAAAAACATCCTTTTGTCATTTAAGCTATCAAACAAGGGATTGTGGAATAGTTTTACAAACCCGTGGACTAAAGATGGAATAAGCTTTATTTTATTAATAGGACTTTTGTTTGAAGGAATAAGCTGTGTTCCAGACATTTCTCGCTCTAAAAGTTGGTCAAATTTGAGGAGTGGGGAGTAAATGCTCTCAGAGAGAAAGCAAATTGTCGAAGTGTATGGAACGGTTTTCGAACCAATTTGCACGAGTTTGGACTACTTTTTTAAAGTTACAGAAGATCATTGATAAATTTTAATCAACTTAATCATGAATAAGAATCCAATAAAATAAATATCAACAAAAGTCAACTTATTTTTCTTTTAATTAAAAATATAATTATTCCTTAAATTAAGAAATTTAAATGAGTTTTTTTTCTCAAAAAATTACTTCAATTTTTAATAAATATTTACAATTATATATATTTTTTGTACTACACATTTCTTTTTCATCAACAGTTTTTAAACAGATATAAATTTTATGAAAATTATTTGATTAATTAAAGAAAATAGAAAATATGAACAATATTCACATTTACCAAAATAAAAGAATTACTTATGCAACCCTTAGTCAATAGGCCACACACTTTTTTTCTGTCATTACTTGCCGTGAACGTCAAATCGAATTTGACAGCCAGCCCAGTAAACGCCAGAAGAAATTCCTTGGACTAAATCTGGCAAAAAGGGGAAATGTTTTACTCTTTCGCGAGCACTCTCTTTTGTAAGAATTAGCACAATTTTTTAAGTATGGAACGACTTTGGACTAAAAATGACTAAAACTTTCAGTCTGAAATTAATAATCAATTAAGTACAAAAATTGTATGAAGTATTTTTATTTTCATATATTTTGAAACACCCTACACAAAAAATCAATTTCGCTTATTTCTGCTGAATAACAAAAATGCTCCTTTTCTTTTTTGTTACATATATCTATCTCTCTTTTGCTTATTTATAAATGTCAAACATTTAGTATCCACGAGAAACTTGGCCATTTTCTTATTCACAAGTTATAACCGCCGCGCTTCTTGAAAGAAAAACCAATTATTTATAATTAAAATTAATAAAACAACTACTAAAATGTAAATTCAATAATAATTTTTCTGAATAAAATGCATACTTATATTAAACCATTTTATTTGCAGGGCAAGAGACCGGTCAGGATCGGCCGAAGCTGAGAAAGAAAAAGAAAAAAAACCAGTTGTTCGCGGGCGAGAACGCGACCGCAGGCGTCGTGGGTCTGCTAGCAGTAGCAGTGATAGCAGTGCGAGGTATGTAAACGTTTTGTAATTCCAAAATTCTACAATTTATAAGATAATATCTCACAATGTACGTCTTGATAAAGGATCAGGAACACGTACATAAAGTCAACAAAACCAAACCAAAATAAATCTACTCCATCCCTTATAATAAAAATACATATAATATAAATTAATTTTTCTCGATGCAGCTCTTCGGACAGCTCATCTTCACGCAGCAGTTCTGGTTCTGGATCGCGTTCCAGTTCCTCAGACACATCCTCCTCTGGTTCGTCCTCTTCGAGTTCGTCTAGTGGTTCAGATCGCGGTCGTACTCGTAGGAAGAGTGCTTCTCGATCAAAATCGCCTACAGCAAAGGCTCCAGTCCGCAAGGAATCCAAAGAAAGAGATACAGCTCGTGCTAAAGATCGTCCTCGCGATGATGACCGTAACAAAAAGCGCACAAAATCTCGTTCAAAAGAACGAGTACGCTCACGATCTCGTAGTGGTACTAGATCTCCTCGTCGCAAGCGCCGTGAACGTTCGCCTACCCCGAAACCCGTTCGTATCCACATCGGTCGATTAACTCGTAACGTAACCAAAGAACACGTAACGGAGATATTCAGCTGTTTCGGTGAAGTTAAACAAGTCGATTTCACAACCGATCGTTTCCATCCAACTTTTGGAAGAGGAATGGCTTATGTGGAATTCACAACTCCCGAAGAGTGTGAGAATGCAATGAAACAAATGGACGGCGGTCAAATCGATGGACAGGAAATCACCGTGGCACCGGTATTACAGCAAAAAATTCGACCTCCCATACGCCGAATGTCGCCGATGATGCGTAGAGGACCTCCACCACGTTGGCGTTCACCATTCCGTTTTAATCGAAATAGAAATCGTTCGCCAATAAGACGTCGCAGCCCGCGTCGTCGTTCCCGCAGCCCAATTCGTAGAAGGAGGCGCAGCGTTAGCTCGGACAGTTCTCGTTAGTAAGATAAAGAAGAGACAGGACAAACATTTTAAAACTAAGAAATTACATCCTTGACGACGTATTTGTCTCAGAAATAATAAAATACAAAATCTTTTTTTTAACTTCATTCAAGGATTATTATTTTATTAAGTGCAATCGGGCCTCATTATAGAATCCCATGTTATTATAATTCGATTGCAAGTTCATTCAAGTCATCGTATTTTATATAATGAAGTAATCTATTATAATATGTATATTACACAACAGAAACTGGAATGAAGTTTTGCAGCAGAATTACGATTCCACTGGATTTCATAATAAGATGTCGATTGGCATAAATTCCTTAAGTTGCTTTTATTTATACCTATTCCATAAATAGTGTTGACTTTCCTTCATGAAAATAAAATGTAAAATTTTCTTAAAATAATAAAAAACAAGTATGCATTTATTATTCGTGAACAAATGTACAATCAGACCCCGGAAGGGGACATCCATTAGGATGGTTTGTTGCAAAGAAACACATTCGTTTCTTTATTGTCATTTGTTTCCCATTCGTCGTCAAAGCTTCTCTTGGTTTTGGTTTTCGTATTTTAATAACATCACCTTTGGTAAATTCAAAAACTTCATGTTTATTCTTAAACAAGGTTTTAAGGCCTCCGCATTCTGATTTTATGCTCTTTAAATCCTCTCGGCTAAGATATTGAGCGATTTCTTTGATAGATCGCCCACAACCTTCTCTCCAAGTTGTTTGTTTTTCCAATTCCGTTGAGTCGAGAAGATAATAGAATATCTTCTTAACTAGCCCATCCAACACGGAGCTCTCGATTTGTGTGCAATTCCTGACAAGTTCATCTCGCTCTCGAAGCTTCATCGTATGCTCTTGCATTTCCGTAGACACAAATTCTCGAATACTTGAACACATTTGCTGGTGGTTTGGTTCTATATAAGTTCTGCTTATTCCAATTATAGCAATTCTTTTGGTACTTGGAATTTTCAACCGATCTCTTAATGGTTTAAAGCCACATTCTTTTGAAATAGCTTCTACATAGTTGAGAAAATCATTGTAGGCACTAAGTTTTGAATTTCTGCGTTGAAATTTCATTCCGGAGAATTCAAAGGGACAGCACGGCAGTAGGAAAAATTTGACATTGTGTGCGGATAAAGCCGTTAGAACTGGAATCCAAGGTGATAATTCATCAGAGTGGTTACCAATTATCCAATCGGTATTTGGCTTCAGTTTGAAGTTATCCGGAGATATCGTTTCTTCGTAGAGAAGCGTAGTTTTCGGAAAGAGACTCCATATTTTGCGACTTCTCACATCGTAGCCACAACCTTCATAGCCTTCTCGGTTGAGTATGTAGACAAGAAGTCCATTTCCACAGCCAAGATCGGCAAATGCTTGTGGCTCGCAGTGATGCTCTTTCCACAGACAAATTAGATAAGCTGCTATGGCTAGGTCCTCATAGACAAATTTAAGAGGATCTGTAGATTCCTCCCATATCTGAAGAAATATATTGTTCATTTATTTGTAAAGAATTATAAGAATCAAACCATACGTCTATGAGGTCCTTGGAGTACTTTGTCTTCAATTGTTTATATAACTCATTGTATTTCTCAACATCGACAAGGTGCAGAGAATCAAAGGCATTCTCTTTTCTCTCTTCCGAATTTGACCATTTTAAAAGCTTTGGTTTAAGCACAAAATCTACCCAACGATTTGCTTCCGCTTCGAGGCGTCGATTTGTCAATGCGCTGACCACAAATTCTCCCGAAATCAGAGAAACTCGAAAATCATCAAATATAGCAGATTGAAAGGTACATGTGTATTGGGTGTTCAAGAAATCTAAACGAAACGATTTATGAACAAATTGGAATTGTGACATTATTGTATATCACTTACCTATAACTCCTAATGCTTCGATACTATCGTCATCGTTTTTGGTGAGAAACTTGAGAGTAACAACATATCCCTGACAATTTCTCGTTTCACAAGATGCTAGTGTGTCTAGGATATCCTTTTCCGTTGACTGACCCACCTGCAATTCTGAAGAACCATTAACGATGTCTTCAACTGCCTTCGCGTAAACTTCTCTTGAATCGGGAACGTTTAAGGTGGCAATGCCATTAAGTATTTTGTGTGTCGTCTTTGTTTTGCACGCAAATATTTTCTTATTAACGGCATGATAGTTTTTTAAAAGAATTGAAATACATTTCCAAAAATTCGGTAATTCCATTTCTTTTTCTAAGTGAATGTTTTCTCCGAGTTCTTATCATTTATCAATTATTGTCGGAGGGCCAACATTAAAATACACATTTCTATCTTCTTCATTCGTTGTTTGGTCTGTCACCTGTCTCATGACATTTGTGAATGTAGAAGATAGTTAACCAAAATTTCATATTGCTGAATAAGTTATGACGTCATTTTTTCATGGTTATTGGATCTGTCCGATTTTTCTACTTCAAAAATAATTACTGTCAAATAACGCAAGCGGTACAGTTAGAAAATTTAAATTGTTCAACTGGAAAAAGAAAATTAAGCGATACAAGCATTTTGTTATTATTAATTTGGAAAAATCTTAAACTTACCCATGTTCGTTGGTTTCGTGATCAATTAAGGGATTTTTAAAATATTATGTTCTTGTTCAGTAAGAGGCGTATATTATTCAAACATATGTACAAAAGCATTTTTGTATTTAAACTCATTAGATGTGTTTTTAGTTAAACTGTGTAAGTACCTACATACATACATATTTCTCAATATTAGTTGCGTACTGCGTTTTATTGCCGCCAAGGCCGGATCCAGGCTTTTACTAAAAGGGGGGACACATACAATAAAATCGAACTTTTGTACATAAACGCCTATAAATTTTATTAAATGTCTAGAGAAGGCAACTCGAGAAAATTGGACCTTATTTTGAATTAAGTAATACGAACGCATCTTTACCTCATACATATAATATTCTAAAAGCTAAACAGTGATATGTAGTTTTTTCTTAGATAACTTTTTTCAAGCAAGACATGGTCTTAATATTTCCACAACTTCTTAATTGTGGAAGCCAGTCCTGTGTGACTTCATCCAATAAACTTCTCCATGTAGCCCGGACCCTTCCGAGATGTCTATATATGTAGTTGCACGCTGCAATTTGGATGAAGCCACTTTCCACTTGTGTGCACCTGTTGAATCAAAATGTTCGTATAGTTTTTAAATAATTTCTTTATCGGATTGTAAAGGGGCCGTTTTGTAGATACTTACTTACTTACTTAAGGTGGCGCTACAGTCCTGTGTGAACTAGGGCCTCACCCAACAAACTACTCCATATAGCTCGGTCCCTAGCTAGATGTCCCCAGTTTTGCTCCACTCCCCTTCGATGCGTACGGGACCGTAGATCACATGAAGAACTTTTCTCTCGAAACGACCCAAGGTCATCCGCTTTTGTCATAGTCCATGCTTCTGCACCGTATAGCAGGACGGGAATTCATCTTATTGTATCTATTTTTTTTTTTTTTTTTGAAATTAAAGCCCATGTTTAAAAATAAAACAAAAATTTAACTACATGGATTTTACTGATAGCTATAACCTGCTCCTGAGTCACAAGTCCTTTGTTTTTAACAAACTGTACAGCCACCAAATTTTAATTTTAAATATGTAAAACAGTATACTTACATTTCTTTATTGATAACATTTTTGTCTATTAGTTGAAAAAGTTTTTCTTTTTTAAAATAAGCTCCAAGTTGACGTTCATGAGATCACTTAAGTAAAATACGCAAAAATGTACGATTGCCCCTTTCGCACTTTATATGTTTAACATTATTATTACAAACAAAAATTATAAACAAATCCAATAGTGTAAAATTAAAGTTTTTTTTTATATTTATTTGTTATATAATTTTAATATATCCCTTAAATATTGTATAATGTAACGAAATTTATCGTTAAAATACGTTGCATGCACTCAAAGTAAATTCAAAAAGAAAACAAAAGTTGTAATAGACAAAGCTCATAAACAAGCATAAATGTAAATATCGACTAAACTAAGATTATAACCATTTAATAAAAATATAAACCATTCGCTCACTTTCCTTCCATCTTATTACTCATGCTCAACTTCTTCTCACATAACTTTTTAATATGCACCTGGTTGGTAGCCTCAGCTTGATTTAATATCTTTCTAATATCATTCAATCGATTGTGTTGTATTGCTAATAAATAGGCCGATTTCAATTGACCAATGAAAATATAACTTGAAATTCTCAATTCCATGCTGTTTATTTTCTTGGCCAAGTTATCTAATGCAGTTTTCACTTCTGGCTGGTGATTATTTGTGGCCGAATTGATGGCAATCGAAAGAATTTCATCAATTTCACGATTAGTCGTACCATTATTACCAATAATACAGTTGAGTAGTTTTTCGGTTTCGTCAAGGCGACCATTTCGAGCTAGATATTTGGCTGTTGCACCAAACACTTTCATTATTGGTAGTTTGTAGTTTTGAATAATACTAAAAATATAAACAAAAAACTATTTATGTCTGTTCTTACATGAGACGCAAATATTGTTGATAACTACCGATAAGCTAAGCCGAATCCTTCTTCTATGTTCTTGCCACTGAGTAGAATTAAAATACAAATTTGAATCTTTGCTTGAGGAGAATCAAAAAGGGTCGGAAGACTCTGCGTATCAATTCGAATCTTTAAACAAAAAAAGTAGATATAGACGAAGGACTAACACAATGTAATTGCAGAGAATTCTTAAGTACCTGCTTTAAAATGTACTCAGTAATAAGCATTCCATTCTCCATGGGTTGTTCCTCTTCGCATTGGGCCAAAAACTTCGCAACATCCATCTGTCGAAGAAGAGTATTGATGTGAGCATTCAAGCTTTTTGCATCCATTTGCATCAACAACGTATTGAAGCCAGTCGATGGTTGTTGCTTCCGTTGATCTAGGTTTATCCTTTCCCATTGACTCATTTCCAATTCAGACTGCAAATGGCGATGAGCATTTTTTAGATGCATAGAATTCGCATGAAGTTGTTTGAAATTCTGGCAGTTCATAGAGTAAAATTTCACACATGTCATACTTGCTCGCACGGGGTCTTTAAGGATGATTTGCAATTGATACAGGCAATTTAATAGGCCCTTAGTCTCAAGAAACCGACAAGTAGCAAGTATGGCTTCTTTCCATACCCCCAAGTGCTCATCAATGTCAGTCATCGACTGAATAAGTTCCCCAACCGATCCGGTTCTCAGGAATCCCAGGAATATGTGATGAATAAATAAGTCCACATCTTGTCCTTGGATTATAAAATACTTCAAGGCAGTAGGTAGTTCTTGGTGTCTTATGAAGAAGTCTACGATGTCCGAATGTGATCCATAAGTTATGACATAGTGAAGACTTTCTTCAAAAACTCTTGACTGCCTTAGAATATGCCTTTTATTGTCAAGCGAGTTCAGATTTGCATTTTCAGAATACTGGCCTTTGGATAGTTGCTTAAGACTTGCCAATGTATTGAGAATATTAATGGGGGCTTCATGCAATGGAATGGTCTCACGACGCTTAGACACCAGCGACGCTAGGGATGTGTTTGAATTTCTAATAATAGACGCTCTAGCCAGAGTCTCTGGTTGTAGTTTAGAACATGGAATAGATTCAATTATTTTCAATACTTCTTGTAGCAATGGTGGACTTCTATTTGGTCGCTTTATTGTAGGAATGTCAATTTTCTTATTTAAGTCCACAAATTCTGCATCGTTGGAAATTATCTTTATGATGGCGGAATTTTCCTGTTCGGATGAATGTTTTGTCATGCAATGCGAGAGTTTTTCTTTTGCAGTTTCAAAGCTGCCCGCACGTAAACAAGCTAATCCATGTGCGGCCATTACGCCGGCAGTGGGAAAGCCACATTTCCAATGGATTTCTAGAGCTAGTTGCCATTTTTCGACTTGAACAAGTGAATCGGCTAATTTGCGGAGATTTTGATTGTTTAATGGTCCTGCAGGGATTAGAGCTTCACAGCCATTTTGCACCACAGACATAATAATATCCGAATGCTCTCGAATTGTCTCGACTTCAGGAGGACCACCTCGAACCTTGAATGTATTGAAAAGAAATTATGGAAATAATACGAAAATGAATGATTTGAAGAACTTACCTTGGCAGCCAGTGCCAAGCAATTCATCATTTTTGCAATAAGCTCATAATCAACTTCGGGGTTTGGAACAAGAAGTTTCTCCAGCTTTCCACAGTGAAAGAGCAATAGATCTACACATTTTCTATTGTCGGTGTGATAAGAAAGAATGGATAGACACAAAGCAACACTTGGAGCGTGTTCATAGCAGAATTCCTCACGTAAGAGCTTGTCATGGGTAATGTTTCCACTCAGCTTCCAGCGCGCATCTGCTTCACCATAATCACTAAACTTATATTTTCTGTCTACTGAAATTACAGCGGAAGACTTGTTTGCATTCATCTTGGCATCTAGCTCTTGGGTTTGTTTTATACAATCGTTACAGACTCTTACACCAACATCTTCGTACAGCTCAGGAATTTGCATTCGATTTGTAGAACAAGCAAAGCATACAACTCTGCCGCAACGACGACAATGATGACGTCGCATGAGCATTGTAAAAACTGCTCGCCGGCAGCACATGCAATGCGCAGCTTCGTCATCTTGCACCCACTTGTCCCTGTCAGGTGCATTATGAGGCATTACAAAGGCCCCACAAAGTGAGTCTAGCGAGGCCATATCAGTCGACTGAGAAACCCTCTCTGAAGAGACTGTCATCTCCCGAATTTGGTAATCAAGAGCCTTAGTTGCATAGATTCTCAGCAGCAAATCCACGCACTCCAGCGTTATAACGTGATCCTTTTGGTATAAATTGAAATTAAGCAATATAAAAGCCGAGCTACTCTCGCTGCCAAGCGTAAAGTTATTCGACTTCTTCGAGTAAATATCATAGATATTTCCCCGTTTGTCAAAACAAAATTTACACAATCCCCCAACTGTAAGGCAGTTTGTTTGATTATCCTCCAAGAGGGGCCTGATTGCTTCTAGTATCCTTGCTAGCTCTTTGAATTTAACATTCATGATCAATTGTTCCACAATCAGCAAAGGTTTACTCAATAGATTCCAATTCTGTTCCCTTTCCGTTGGTGTAAGTTGTTCGAAAATCTTCAAAGAAACTTTATAGTTTCGCAAATTTGTCGTATTCCTAATATTTTGGCTTAGAAAATCTATAATATAATTGAGCAAATTAACTGAGCGAAATTTATGTTTATTGGAATCGTAAAATTGGCAAACTTCCAACTTTGGGAAGGTTTCAATTGTTTGAAGAATATGTCGATCAAAATCTTCTTCTAGCTGAACGAGAATTTCGAGGAAGGTTACAAAAAAGGATTTTATTTGATGAACAAACGAAACCGATAGCTGAACTACACAACACCAATCATAGCACAGCTTGAAATGTCCTAATGAAAGGAGTTTTTGAAGAATAGTGTTGGGAGTCTTTAAACCAAAATCATAAGCTTGTGGCCAAGATTCAAATTCTAGCACTGACGAAACCTCCGAATAAATGCTAATATCTGAGAGAGTTCGTTCCAAATTTATTCTAAGATCGTTGTCTATGTCTTTGGCATTCCAATGCAATAAGGTGCTTTCAATTAGATCCTTGGCTAAACCAGAACTTGGTACTCGAGTAAAATTCTTGAAAATCAACTTTGATCGAATGTTGATATTCTCAATATCCGCGGCTAGATAAACGTATTTGGTGTCAGTGGCTATGAGATCCATGATAACTTTGTCCTTTTCACAGAGATGTGCTTCTCTATCACGAACTTGTTCTTGACAATTTTGTAAAATATCGTAGATTTCGATTTTCTTCTCCAATTTCCTCATACGTACTTTGTCGATGGTGTGTGAGAGAAGCCCAGCTAGTACCGGATTCCCTTCGTATATCTTTGATAGACAGTTAACACTTTCAAATTCAATGAATCTCTGTAAGAATTCATCATTCATCATGCAGTTTGTCTGAGTCTCAGTCGGGCCCCTGATTTTCTGTAAAACATAACCCAACAACGCATTCTGATTCGATATATAATTAAAGATCGATTGAAATTTTTCTTCGGTTATTCGATTATACCGGATCTGATTACGCTCCTTGCCACAAACCTCGGGGCAAATATTTAGAGCAATCACATGGATAAGATTCAAATTCAAAGCCACTACATGTGATTCGATTTCCAGGGGTGTCATGTTCTCTTCGAAAATTAATTCACCGATTATATCGCTAGCATCAAATCGAAGCAAAGCTGAGGTAAAGAATTCAGCCTGCTTGTCTCTTATTTGAACGAATTTTGCAAGATGCCCGATGTAGGAAAGAAATCGGACGAAGTAATTGGACTTTGCTTTGAGTTCGACGAAATCGTTGGCCAGCATTTTGAGGTCGTCTATGCGCTGCAAATCACCTTCCGTTTTCGAGAATATATCCTTGAATATCTTCTCACGATTTAGCTCAATGGAGAGTTTTTTGGGCTTTAAGGAATAGAAACTGTTGCACAGTAGATCTTTGAGCCCAATATCTGATCGATTGTGTGACTTTATCAGCCTCATACACTCACAGACATTGTCTAAAAAATTCAAACAACCCAGTTCACTGGGCAATCCTGAATTCACCGACAACGAGGACGATATCTTTGGCAATTTGCACATCCTTCTTATCACCGGAACTATATTCGCTATTATATCGTAATTTATATTCAAATTTAAGATCAAATCAGCGGCAACAACCGCTCGAACATTCGGTCCCTGATAGTTCTGCAGAAATGGATAGCTATGAGAATATTTTTCAAGAAACGCTTGAATCTCATCACTGTTCTCGAATGTATTGGCATTGGCGAAATTATCAACAATGCTGATTATTTTCGAAGCCTCAAAACCTTTGGCAGCTGCTTTTTTAATTCTTTCAACTGTTGCCTGAGGATCTTTGGTATGAAGGACTTGTTGCAAATAACTTTCGTAGATCAGTTCTAGTTTTCGCTTGGTTTGCTGCTGGTTCTCGACGTATTTTAGTTCTCGATTGAGTTCAGTGTTATGCAAGTTGAAGGTCTTGTTTATTTAAGTAGAATAAAGATATATAAGTTATGAGGAAGAATATGAAAAAAAAGTTATTCCCTTACCTGAATGATGTACTTGACATCGTTGAAGTTCTTCATCGCGAGAGCCATGATGGCGAGATTCTCTGGTGTGGTTAACATATTTGGTATTATACTCTTTCGATTGGATATATCTGTCAAAATGACACCGCCCGGCTTCCTTGTAATTCCCACTCCGATTCGCTGCTGTTCGCCTCCCCCAAACGTGGCTCTTCTCTGTTTCTTTGCTTTCCTTCTCGACAAACTGGCATAGTTGATTCTTTCCTTACTTTCATCCTCACTGCTGGTCTTTTCAATATTTTCCCTGTGTAGCTGAACTAGTTGTAACAAATCTTCCGCTTCCATTTGGAAGCTTTCTACCTCTGTGTCACAGATCTTCTCCAGCACCGAATATTTCCAAAGCCCATCATTTATGCAATCCATGACTCGAGCGAATCGCAATTTTATTCTCTCCGAGCAGATTTTATATTCTTCGCTGTGCAATTTCTGAGTGATGAAATGTTTGAGGAAACTAAAGATAAACTTTAGGGCAGCTCCTTGGCAAATAAACCCGTGACGTCCACCTGCAGATAACCCTGTCTCAGGGCGAGTTTCTGCAGCATCTGTGCTGGAGGTGGACTTCTTTTTATCGAAGTGGCGACTAGCTGTTGTAGAATCTAAATGCTCCCAGCGCAAGAACACAAGTTGAAAAATATCTTCCATTAAATTGCACAAAACATCAATGTTTCGAATCTGCCGTATTATAATCTTCAACCGGCTTATCTTTTCCTGAGCGAATTCATAGAACTTTTCGAAGACCTTGCTACGATTGATGATGATGTCGTAGACACCGGCCAGAACAAAGAAATAGGTGAGGGTTTCCAATTCGGAATCCCTCATGCTAGCCAACACAGTCGATTGGCTCTCGAATGTGTGGTTACTCTCGATCACCTGACGGATCTCATCATAACCGATGAGGATGATGTTCTTATGGTCATAGATAAATGGAAGGATGCCATTTGTTTCGATTAAAGTTCCTATCGCAATTACAGAGGAATTGTATTTGCGCAGGAAGTCAATATTGTTCCCCAATCGGCGAAAATCATTAAAGAAAATATTCTGAACCTCAGATGCACTTTGGCAATCGTAGAGCTCAAGCATTTTCTTAAGATTGCCCACTTCATCAATTGGTTGGTTCATGGAATTGAATTCATTTGCTACTTTGGCTAAGATCAGTGCGTTTCGCATGTAACTATCAGTAGTGATATCAGCGAAATTCTTTTGTCTTTGAATGGCCAGTTTAACAAAGTGTACATTGTTCTTAAGGGCTTCCGAAAGTATTACTTCTTTGGAAAAATAGTCAATGGATTGTTTGGAAAAGGCAGGATATAGGAGAAAATCCAAGTTTGTATTGGCCAGCAGAGCCATATAGAAATGATCGCCGGCTTTCCGACCAATTTCATTAATTTTATCTGATTTTTGTTTGAGAATAGGCTCAGGGAGATCGAGATTTACGAGAAAATTTATAAACTTTAATACGCCATCCTCATCTTGGCTAGATTCAAAGTAGATTTGTAATGCCAGGCGTTTTATCCGGTTGACGAGGTCCAAGCAACCAGGATTTTCTCTTGATGCGTTGTCCAGCAGCTTCATGCAGACGAATGGTTTTTGTAGAAGGCATTTGGCTAAAGATGTCAGCAGATCAAGGTTTTGATTATAGCTCACGAATTCTCTAATAAAATTCTAAAGAAGAAGAGAGTTAAATGCTGGCCCTTTCGTCGCATCAGCGTGAGATCAAATAAACATTTACCTCAAATAACAAAGCCGTATCTCTCTCGAGAATACTGAGATAAAATTCATTTGGTGTATTTTCCATTTTTCCACTTGTTACATTTCATGGGAAATTGCTTTTCTCCTTGGAGATAATTTTTGAGATATTTTTACACCACCACTTTACAAATTTCTAATTGAACTGATAAGAAGATGACAGAGTATTGTGCATTGTATGATGTGTGAGATGAGAAGAATTGAAATCAAGAACATAGAAATTAGGTAAAGGAGATGAGAAATCAAAAAACTTTTGTAAAAATAAAACAAAGAAGATTCATAGAGAAGAAATGTTGTGAAATTTGTTATTTTTTGTATTGACTGTGATGGCAGCTGATAACCGTAATGTTGTAATCAGCTGTGATGTTTACAGCGGTTTTTTTTTCTTTTATCAGGTGCAATGTGGGAACTGTTTGATTTGATTGCCTAAATTTGTTAGAACTCATTGACATACTATACATGGACTGCTAGTGGTGTGAACTTTCCATACAAAATTTGAATAAAAATGGTTCCACTTTAAATTAGCTACACTAGCCCTTTCAGGCACAATGGCAAAAAGAGTTATGAAATATTTAGCGACATCTGTTTTTATTTAGTTGAGATAAGCTTTTTCTGACATAGAAAGTATTGACATCTAGCATAATTTGTTTAAGACAAACGATGCCATGTTTTTTTTTATGGTATTAAAACAATTTGACAGTTCGCGCAAAATGAAGCAGAAGCTGGCTGTGCGCTGTGAGTATTTTGTTTAATTTATGTATATTTTTCAAAATAAAACATTTTAAATTTCCATTCACAGTGAATACTTCAAATCGGAACGCCGGGTATATAGGAATCTTCGCGAAACTACCAGTCGAGGCTAATTAGACCGAAAAACTCGCCTCCACAAAAGAGTATCTTTTACCTTAAAACATTTGTTTTTCTTTTAGCCACAAAGCTATACATATGTACATATATAGGTTTGTGCGCCTCCTGCGCAGCTCAAACGTAAACGCAGAGGAGTTTACTCGAGCATAAATATCACCGTCGTCAGAGTGGAGTCCGCGATATGCAAATATGATGCAAGTTGTACATATTATTCTCAACGGACGGACAAACGCGACGCAGTGCAATAAGACAGCAGGCGGTGGAAGTAAAGGCGACCACGGACTACGACGACGATGGTCTCTCATTAAATACAGACATCCTTCTGCATACTCGTATGCACACAATATAGCTTTGAATTGTAGGGTACCACTCTATGTGAAATGGCCCAGATAACAAAGCGCGGAGAACTTTTAGTCCGGATGATCGGGCATACGAACGAAACGCGTGTGCTCGCAATCGCGCTCCACTGCCTTGCTGCTGCTGATTCTGCTGCTGTTGTTGCTGTTGCTGGTGCTGTTGCAGTGGGATGGCAATTGACAGCCGCCTCAGTGATTCGATGGGCCTGACCAAGAGACCGTTCGTCAATTCATTAGGAGCAATACTCTCGTGAATGACCCACTGAACTGGTGCTGACGCCAACATCTCAGTCTCAGAGTAGATATGATGGTGGTGTTGCGAGGTACAGTGGTTTCGAATGATATTTTCAATATTCAAAACAATTTAAATTATTTCTAATGATGCTTTTTTTTATAAAAACATATGTTGCTATGTACATTCATAAACGTGTAAATTTAATATGCATAATATGTACATATATGTGTATATTCTTGTTATTTTCTTGACCCGAAAAATTTTACAAAAGCAGATATGTAATTCTCTCATAGTTTCAACCTAAATTTATTCACTGAATACAACGTAATTTTTATTAATCAAACATATTTCTTTTTTATGTTTACATACTTTTAGAGTCATTGCCTTTCATTCCGCACATATGCTATGTTGGAGAAAAACAATATCAAGCATCGTTTGGATTGTGCTTTTTCTACGAAAAAGTGAAGGAATGTTGCTGTGCTCCAGCTTTGGAAAAACGATGTACGTATTTCAAATACCAATATAATAGTTTTGCATTTATGATTTTAATTTATTTATATTATGTTTTTACATTTCAGGGAAGCATATTTCAGCTGGTCCGACAAATACTTCATATCATCCTGCAATTGTTTTAGCTTTGACAATTTTAACTAAATTTGGAAATTTAGTTAAAAATTTTAAATTTTCTCCATTGTCAAAAAACAATACAATATTCAAATTGATTTGGCTTCGAAAAACAACAAAATAATACAAATTTGTTGTATATTTTTTTATTTGACTAAAATAATTTTTAAGAATTATTATAATGTTAGTGGACATTTTTTATTTATTGATGAAAGCTGAATAATTGGTGTTGGTACTTAGTTACCATACAGCGTTTAATGTTGTCAGGATGGTACATTTGGTAAAAAATAAATGAAAGTGAATATATTTATCTTGGCTTTAAAGTGATGAGTTTTACGAGTCTTCAAAAACACAAGACAAACTGTTTGAATGGTAAGTAAAGAGCTAAGTTGAGACATGGCTTTACTTCGTTACTTTGAGAACATTTTTCCTTGTTTGATATTGGATAAGTCGCTTTAATTTAGTGAAAATTTGGCAACGTAAGTTTCTTCTTAGAAAGTTTAATTTACAAGTTCCGAATTTTGCATAGCTGTTCAGCAACTGAGCCAATCTGCTCTCCACTCCACAAAACATTGCAGGTTCCAAGTACAATTTCAAAAGTGCCCTTACGAAATACAACTTGCCAGAAAAAACAGTAGCATTTGCCTAGTCTAACCTATACACCACGAAGCCATTTTAAAACTATTCCCAGAAAATAAACAAAGAACAAAATTAAGTTACTTTTTAAATTGTTTTATTTTTTCTTATATATAAATAAAAATATTCTATATAGACAAACAACAAGTAAAGCTAGGAGGTTTGGAGTTAGTAATTTTATATTTTTTATTTCTTTTTTAAATCACTATTTCTTGTTTTTATATCACTATTTCTTTTCTTTTTATTTTAATTGTATTTAATCACTACTCAACTTGTTTTGACAAATCACAACACAAAATAAACAAACATGTTAGAAAAAAAAAGAAGCTCCAATGTCAAGTGTCATAAATGTTACACGATTTTTCCGCATAGTCCTCTTTGCGCTAGTGTTTTGTCCGTTAAAAGTGGAACCATCGTGAAGTTGGCTACTAGCAGTCCATGTATAGTATGTCAATGTTAGAACTGAAAACCTAAGTTCAGGTGTGTTTCTCAGAAACAATGATTGTGTAAAATTAATGTGTTTAATATTTACTGTAAGTAATTGTTGTTATTGTAAATATACACACATTTTATATTTTATACTAACTAATGCAAATATAGATCTTTTTGATTTTCAAACGAAGATGTCCATAGACAAGGACGAAACGTCGTGAACAAAAACCAAGTGTTTTTTTTACCTAAAGCCCACAAAACAAAACTTTCAAAAAGTACGTTAGTAAATCAAATTTCTGTGGTCCTCTCCTTAGAAATTGCCCAAAAATGCAACTAACTTTAATGAAATAAGGGGCAATAAAAATATATAATGTTGTCACTGTCTTTACGTGTTGATTTTTCTATAGGACTCTTGCTTACAAAGAGTTGCACTTTCACGATTTTTTAAGTTAAGTTAAACATTTCAAGAAAAATTGAGCATTTCTTAAAAGAATCAGTTGTACAAATTGTTATAGTTAAACAAACGATTTTTATGTCTGTTTATTTTCAACCAATAGGATGACTACTTTCTATGTTTAATTGAAAATAAATAACGGGCGAAAAATATATAAAACAAATACAGTGTCATTTATAGTTCATATCTTATTTTAAATATCTATGGAACCTAAAAAAAGTGGTTCAATTTCAAAAACCTGAAACAATGGCACCTAAAACTAACTGTGTCTATTTAGAAATATTAAGTCACTGTCCTACTAGGTCTCAAAAATAAGCCTTACTTTTTATTCCCCAACAACGAGTAACCATATAATATATTGTTTTTCGAACTTTATTTTCGATTTTTAATCATTATTAAGTTAAAATCTTAATAAAGGACCGAAAATATGACATTGAAAAACTCACAACCACAGCCGTTTTGGGTTTTAAACACCCTATTGATAAAAGTATACTTATGTTAGAGTGAAATAAAATGAGACGACATTATGATCTCTTTCTCTCATAAAAGAAATCGTAAAAAGCAGATCGAATATTCAGGAGTCGAAATCGTAAAGCCATAGCGAGCAGTTGTAAACGGTCATAAACCCAATAAAGACTTTTCTTAATTAATTTAAAAAAAAAAAAAAACAGCATTCAGTGTTTTATTTTGATCGAAATATATAAATTCGCTAATACTTATTCCACATTTATTCGAATGTTTTCTCGGTTAAAGAATAGCAGCCATCAAAATAAAAATCTTCATTACTGAAAACAATATATGCGTAAAATAGTATTAATCTGGCTATAGACGACAGAGCCAAAAATCCAAATGGACCTGAGCCGATCTAATTCGACTATGTGTGATAAACTGAGGTAACTCTGATTGGCTCTTCCTATCGATCCATTTGAATTTTTAGCAAGTCAAAAATCAACGAGCTCGAGCCAGCGAGCCAAGGTTCGGTTCTATCGTGTGTCAAGAGTCTGTTCAATAGAATAAAAGTAAAGTCATAGTTAATTTGTTTTCTATCTAATCAGCAGATAAAATTGACATTAGTGTTTCACAATAACTGAGTTTGTCTAACTAGAAGATAATGTGCCATGTAATCATGGATGAAGTACCTAATAGAATAGATAACTGACAGTTGATAGTGTTAAAAGTCTTATCGCGAAGAATGATGATGTTCTTACTTTTTTTTTTTTTAAAATTGGTAAAATCTTTTAATGAAGTCGACCTTAGGGTCCATTTTTGTTTGGAGAAAGAAACTTTCATCAATTTATTGTCTTTAATACAGATCGAAATTTTCACCACTGTAAATTGCCATTATTAACTTATTAGAGAAGTAATACAATAAATCCGACAACCACGAACACAATGTAGAATTTTGCAGTTTTATTTCAACTCATATGTCAAAAACGCACTGTTCACTAACAGGAAGATTTAACTTTTAATTAATATAATTGGTAGGAATTTAATTTAACACTCAGAACTTTACTTTTTCATTATAAAACATACCCTTGAGGTGTGCCTGGTACTTAAGAAATAAAATACTAAAGGAATGTAAACGTAGCCTAAGGCGCAGTGAACATCTTACAAAACGGTTTCCACAAAAATAAAATAAGATAAAAATGCAAAATGTGTTTAAATACCCAATGAAGTGCATTAAGACAAATTATAAAGAAAGCCTTTGTACCAAGGTAATCATTAAGAATTGTAAACATTTTCCTATATTATCATTATTTTCTTCTTAAATTTACCTTCCACAACTTGCCTTGTCATCTGCTCCTACACGCTCTTAGCTCTTAGCCAAACCGCCTTTGCAAAAGATTTTTTTTTTATTTCGATATTGGCACCCCTGTTTGGCTAGGAATTATTTTTTTAGCCGAACCGAGACCGAGCTACGAATGTTGTAAAAAGTGCGAATGAGCCGACCCGACCGAGTTTCGAAAAATACACCTTTTTTCTTAAAAAAAAAGGAATCCATCATACATTTTCGCGTTTTAAAAAAGATTTGCGCAGACCACAAATGGATTTAAAACATTTTTTATTAAAAACTTAATTAGTTAGTTAGTGCGAGAGTGTGTTTGTTCTAATTTTTTCTTTCTGGTGAGAAATAAATTAAAAGAGAAAAAAAGAAAAAGAAACCGCGACGCAAAGAAAAAGAAATATCTCGATACATATAAAAATAAAATCTTATTTCGCCAAGTGCACATCACTTCACACACAACTTGTAAAGTCATGTTCTTCTAATAGGAGATCATAAAAAACGAAAGAAAATTTTAAAATAAAACATCAATTTTTAATAATTAATTGCATAATTTCGTTGGCAAAAGCAATCAGAAACAACAAACAGGCTTTATCATCTATATCTCTTGAACCTGGAATAAACAACAAAATTGTATATTTATGTTTTCAAATCTAAATCGTGGCAAAGAAAGATTTAATAAATTCTTTCATCTACTAGCGGTGCGTACCTCTATTAACACCACTCAACTCCTTCCTTTTTTTCGTCTCCTTCACTTCACTTCACCCTCTCGCTATCTCTTTTCTTTTCACAAAAGTCAAGATAAAACAAAAAAAAAAAAGAAGAAAACTCGAAACGGAGCCCCGATCTAGAGTTCCATGTTCCAAATGTTTCATGGATTTGTGGATGATGTTATGTTTGTTGAGTGTGTCTTTTTGCGTTCTTGTTCTTGTTGTCTTTGAGTTCTTGACTATCTGTTCTGTGCCTTGTTCTTGTTGCATTTGCAACTGAGAACGAGAACCAACATCCAAGATTACCCCTTTTCGATTCTGGATGTTTGTTTGACTACCTAGTACCTACCTATATACATTTTTTATCTCTTTAAATTTTTAATGTTTTCTTTTGTTTTCTGCACGATCTGTGGTGTGTAACTGAACTATGTGCTCTTAAGACATTTTGTGTGCTCTCAGCTCTGTTGTTGCTCGTCTTGCTATTTTGCTTGCTCAGGGAAGCCTTTTTTGTACCGTCGATTGACGTATAGACCAAACTGAATTCATCATTGTGTGCTATTTTTTCCTGGGACTGTTGATTCTTCGTCTGGTTTTTCTCGGCCTGCGGATCCGATGAGCCTGTGAAATTTTGTTGATTTTTTCCCTTTTGTATGATTATTCGTTGTTATCTCGTCTTTTTGTTGTCTATCAAAAGCTAGAGCTGGATATCTACTCATGATTTCGTGTGTTCGTTTAAGCGTCAGGAAGCTTGATCTTCGTTTCATTTTATGTTTTTTTTTCAGCAGTTTTGGTTGGATTTTTAATTTGCACGCTTAATATGTGTCTTCTAGATTTTAAAAAGCTATACACAATTTAAAGAACAAAAAACAATAATTACCTTTAAAGAGTTTTCAACGAACGAAGGTAGGAATAATCAATTTGTATATGTTAATGTTTTGTCAACAGCAAACCAGTGTAAAGAAGTTTTAAAACATGAGTTTATGTGTGTGTGTACATATCAGTTACGCACATAGGATGATGGAGCCAGTAGTAAAAAATCTAACTTTTTTAAAAGTCTGATTTCCTTATAAAACTCAGTTGATTTGGATATAAAATTTAGTTTCTTTCAGTTGATTTGTCTTTAAAAACAAACTATATGCAAAAGTTGCAAGAAAACCATAGACGGCCCATAAGTTTAGTTCTACATTTTTCATGAATTTGATCATAAAATAAATAAACAATCATCATATATAATTAAACGAAAAATAGTTTGTATGCATCTTTTTATTTACATACTTATAACAAGAAGTTACAAAAAAAAACTTTGTGCGTGGTCGTTTTAAGAAATATGGTTTAAATCATTTAGTTACTTATACTTTATACTTAAGGCATTGATTATTGAATATCTTCTCGTTCTTGAATATAATAAAATATTTAATTCTTCATGTTTCATACACGGCCATGGTTTATTTAAGACCATTTATCTTCGCAAATTATGTAAGATCTTCATTTAAGGTTTCTTCCCAATTGTATATGAAAAATACGCTTATTTAACATGTCATATTTTTGTTTCCAAATTAATATTAAGGGTCTTTTTATAAATATTGGTCTACTTTGTCTTTAACACATATGGCCGATTCGATAACAAAATAAAAAATACTTATTCTAAAGTGGTCGGTCACGACGGTCAACTATGCAAAGAATTATACAAAATGTATTCTAAGGCCTTATTAAAATATAAATAAAATTACAATGTTAAGTAAATTACAAGACTTTTCACTTCACTTTCACTATTTTTTTGTAAAGCAAATTAACGAGTTACAATACCAGTAGCTTCATCGTTGATTTCTTGTCAGCCGTTAAAAAACGGTTAAGACAAAACAATTTCTCCCAAATTCCATATACACTACGCATATGTTTCTTATTATCCTTAAATTTAAGAATTGGTGGGAGACTACTGCAACTGTACGACTTATGCCATCACCCTATAAAAGAGATCACGTATGGATAACCAAAAAATGTAACTGTATAAACTCGAAACTGAAAGTAACATTGATGGATTTTCATTTTATATCGTTCCATTGTTCTCCTCTTACAGAAGCTTGAAAATTATTTTTTAGTTTGATACATTTTCCGTTGTAGCAATAACACGAATTTGCTGTAAATTGTTAGTACATCGAAGAAATTCTTTAAAATAAATTATATGTTTATGGATTCATTCTTATTTAGAAACTAAAAAAGTTAAAGTTAAGCAAATTTTAAATCAAAGTTTCCGTATTGCAATGATTTTAAACATGACAACTAATACTTAAAATCAATATCGTAAAAGCTATTTACGATCGACTTAAAGCGAGAATTTTTTAAATCACTTAATTTGGAACTGTTATGCTAGAGGTCTTGGATGTAATGAATAGTGCTTTCTCGAATTTGCCGTTCGGATTTGGCATAAAGACTGTGGGTCCCCTCCATCCCTGAAATGACTCCCACACAGATATGGAGTTGAATGTTGTAAGTCACTAGGCTCTAGTTCTCTAAGGACTGTTGCGCACCTAATTTATTTATTTGAAATTTGGGACTCCAGGGAAATATTATGACATTTTGAATTTAGCAAAGTTTCGTTTTGAACGCAAAAAAATAATTGTTTCGTTTGTATATCTTGTTGCAGTTGTCTGAAAAAAATAAAAAAAAATAACAATAAGGATTATTTTATTCAAGAAAGAAGTTGATCAAAAGTCAAAGATCAAATTTCAAGTTTAAGCCAATTGCTCATTGACACGCAGCACAAGAAAAATAAAAATATAAATTTGTATATTTCTAAGATTACCTTATACATATGTATGTACATACCTAATAAGCATACAACTGCACAAAAAAGCTTTAAAGTTAGTATTTTTTAAAACTACAATATTTGTTTTAAAAATTAATTGTTGATATTTCATGTGTCATTTGTCAATTTTAATAGGTATAAAGAAGGTATTGAAATAACAATAAATGTCTGTCTACTCTGAATGTCAAAAAGTGTGTACTGTAAGAAAACTAATTTTTTTTTTTTTTTTTTTTATAATTAGCAAACACTAAAATGGTTTTTTTATACCTTTAATATGCCAAAGACACAGTGTAAGCATTAGGAAAAGAGGGAAGGGTTGGATATAACGTATATATAACGTCCTCTATGTAACGTCACTAAACTTAGAACTTAGTTACATATTTTGCTGTTTTCTTACTCACACAAACTTCCTCCCTATTGCATTGTGTCTATCAACCCAAATAACTTGAATAGTTTTGTTTTAACTCATTTGTTAAAAATATTAATCGCAATTTTCGTTGAGTTAATATTTATTTTGAACAATCAATCAATCATGAGTTGTTCTAATCTTGTTGTTTAAACGCACCTAAATAGATATTTATGAACTAAATATTTTAAATAATAAAACTACGATGTTTTAAGGTACATACTTAGATATGGCGCTAAATTACTTTATCTCTGTTGGTAGGTAGAAAGCAGATAGTTAAATTATCTCTGAGTATGAGGAATATAAGTTTAGGCAACACATAATCTTGAAAAATTGACGAAAATGGTTCATATTTTTACTTTCAAAATTTTGGAAACAATTTTTAATTCGTTCTTACTGAGTCTTATGAGAAATAGAATATTGAATTAGCTTGGTGACAGTATAAAGTCTGTTGAGATAATGCTTTGAACCTTTTTGCCAAATACTACAGCCTTACTTTGTTTTTCTGCTTTAAGTGTTGTTTTGTTAAATGTTTTGAGTCGGTCGGTGTACAAAATCCAGGCTGCTACCCAGAATCAAATTTAATGGCCTCACCGATATCGAATGTCTCATCTATTCAGTTCGGCCCCTTACTTACTATCATGTGTAGATAGGAATTCAAGAACCCTATACTTATGGATTTGTTTTTTTTTTTTTTTTTTTTCTAAACTTTTATGCACCTGCAGAGGTTCTATGAAAATTTAAAATATACAAAACCATAATTCAAGTTCAAAGAATGGCTAGTATAATTTTTGTTATTTTTTTAATTTTCGACAGTGCAGTGTTGTTTTTAATAAACTTGTATAGAGTCATTTTCAATTTGTGATATTATTTTTCTTCAGTCAAAGTTGACAGTTTCCACTTTCGATTTTCAGCTCTCAATTTGGCCAACTGCCAATTTTCTCAACTTCTGAAAAAAGTAGAAGTTGAAAGAGCAACTTGTCATATTTTAATTTGTATAACATTTTTGAAACCAAGAAAATTATTATTGCGAATATAAACAAGAACAATAATTTTGTTTGGGATTGAAAGAAGACAATATTTAAAATGTGTGTCAGGCTTGAAAATTCACATCTCAAGCGAATAACTCTTGGGATAGATAGAGGGTATTCTGCCTTGTACTGAAACAAGGAGCGCATTGAATGATCTTTATATATTTTGTTATATTTAGAACGTTCGAATTACGATTAATTACTCAGTTATTGATTGGACTGAGGTGTTATGCATCGAGGCTTTATCGCAGACATTTACAATAAGAAAGTCTTATACCAGTTTTGGCAAATTGTTGAAACGTATCTATTAAAAATACCACAGGAAAATTCAAAAACAACGCCACAAATCTCCACTTGAGATAATAAAATAATGTAGAAAAATAAATTTCAACTTGACTTGTCTCAACTCAATAGTTCGCCAACTTAAGAGATACTGAAAAGTTGAAAAATAGTGTGGAAAATACCTCTTAATACCCTAGAAAAGCGAGTAACTCTGTTGTTTCTACCTCCAATACGTGCTAAGACAATTATGCATCGAAATTAATTACAATTCTAAACTTCACTCATTTGTTTCAGTGGGATAGTAATTTATTCATTATTTTATTTATTTTTCAAACAATCTTGTCTCTCACAACTACCTAGCATTCGAATGTTAGTAGAATGCCATTGCGTCTAACCGATCATCGCAAGACGTACAGCAAAATGATGCTGTACTTATATTATTGTTGTTTTGTGTACATTTGTGTGCTTGGCTTTAAATAATTTTGTTTATTTTTTTAAGTAAATAATTGTTCACTCAACGTTTTCAAAAAATAAAAACGACAAATTTAAATACCTACTTTATTCTTCACTATTTGTGTGATTGTTTTAGTTCAATTTGTATTATTTTTTTTTTTGAAAGAGAGAAAATAAAAAGATATTTTTTATATAGAAAATAGTAAAAAAAATAGTGCAAACAAAAATATAAGATACAAAAATTACAAAAAAATTAAATATTTTCGTTGTGTTGTGACGTCGAGTTCTCCCCGTATTTTGTTTTATTTTATTTTAATTTCTTGTTTATCTTTTTCCATTGAGTTTTGTTGTTGTATGTCTTGAGTGGGGGAAGATTCGATAAAAGAATTTAATAAAAATAAAAATACACGAATACCAAATCAAAATATAATAAACAAAATAATAGCAGTCAACACAACAGCAGCAAGAGAAAGAAGTAGAGAAAAGAATAAAAATTATGGATAACACGCAAACAACGTCAGAGCAACAGCAACAACAACAGCAGCAGCAACACAACGGAATAAAGGAGAATAATAACAGTAGTATTCCAATTGTAACATCTTCTTCAGTTAGTGAGGTAAGTTAAGATCATCTTAATAATACCTACATATTTGTTTCTAAACAATTTAATAAATTACTATTTTCTTTCTTCCAATTTTCTAAAATTTTGAAATGTTATCAACAATTTAGTATGAGTTTATCATTATATATTTTTTCAATTGTTCCGATTATGAATCTAAATTTACTGCTTGGTTTCTGCTTTTATTTGACATCTTATCTCGATAGAAACAAGATATTTATAAAGGAATGCTTATCCGTTCAAAAAAGCTCAGATGAGTGTTTGTAAACGGAAAATCTTGAACATACAAATATCTTCTGGGATCTCTATTTGGTTAGTGAAAAAAAAGAAGCTTAAAGAAAAGAAAACTTTATAAATCATTAAAAGAAAATAATAAGCTGGCTATTTTTTTTATCATAACTCATCATCATAATACACTAAATGATTGTAAAACCTTAAAAATGAAACAAAAAACAAAACAATGAATCTCAATTTATAAAATCGTGCTCTTGTCTGCGGTCGAATGAATATGCAAAACTATATTTTCCGCTTTCGTTAACCATAAATTAAATGCACTTTATTGTTGTGCTGTCTGTCGTCTAATTTTTGATGACATTAGCAGAACCATGATATCGCTCAAGTGTACAGTGTTAATGTTCGTCTCATCCAATTAAAATTTTCTTAAAATTCCTGATTTCACTAAGTATATAGTTATAAAACCAAGAGTACTTTTTTAACAACCTACATATGGAATAGTTTGTATTTTATTAATATACAAGTGGTGTTTTTAAAATTTAATGAAATATAAAACTAATACTATAATAGGTACTCGTAACTAAAGACATCTTAATTTTTGGTAATATTGTCTTTTTTGTGAATGGTTTTAAATTTAAACGAAATGATATTTAGAAATCAGTATAATCTATAAAGATTTTGTAGTTCGTAGTGGCCAAAAAATATTTAAGTTTTAAAAAACAATACATAAACACTGTTAATTCTGTTGATGTAAATAAGACAAGAATTTTGTTTAGACAGTTCTGAAGGGAAGTTGGAATTTTCTTATTTTAATTGGTTGAAGAAACAAAATCAATCAAATATAAAATGTTTGTTTTCATATATCTTTTTTATTATAAAGTTTCTGTTGATGTAAATAAGACAAGAATTTTGTTTAGACAGTTCTGAAGGGAAGTTGGAATTTTCTTATTTTAATTGGTTGAAGAAACAAAATCAATCAAATATAAAATGTTTGTTTTCATATATCTTTTTTATTATAAAGTTTGAACATTATGTGTGAAAGACTACATCATTTAAATGACAACCACGCGAATTGTTGCAAGCATCGATTCTTTTGAGGTAATTTTCGACCACTTTTAGATACATATTGTAATATTCGGCTTGGTCCGAAAATTAAAACTTATTACCACTTGTAAATAAAACACGATTTTACTTTATTTAAATTGTTCCACTTATTTATTGAACACTCAATTATTACGTTTCAAACACAGTCTTTACTTATCGCAGTTTACAACCAATAATGAACCGCTTCGCTTCCGAGCGCCTATTTATATACCTCAAATCGGTTCGAGAATCTACGAAGTTGTTCTCGATGCTTAACGAAGTTCTCCTATTTATCACTAGATGCTTAACGAAGCTAGTTCCCCTTTCGAGGTTTTTGTACGTGCTGAATGTTCTCCTATTAGCAACTAGATGTTTCTCGATGCTTATAGAAGCGAATTCTCCTCTCCACTAGATGTTGCTTCTTATTCTAAATGTTTTATTCTACTATAACACGATATTAAAAGAGATGAAGAGCATTACATTGACGTCATCTAAATAGACCAGGCAAGATTTCCATGTCAGTCCTTGCAAGACGCATTGCATTAGGCGCTCAAAAGTCGCTGGAGCATTGCAAAGTCCAAAAGGCATCACTTTGAACTGCCACAATCCGTTTCCTGTTGAGAATGCTGTCTTTTCTTTGTCTTCAGGATGGATTTCGACTTGCCAGTAACCACTTTTCAAGTCCAAAGTTGAGAACCATTGTGCTCCTTCCATTGTGTCCAGAGTATCACTGATCCTAGGCAGAGGGTAGCTATCCTTCTTGGTCACATCATTCAACCTTCGATAGTCCACGCAAAAGCGGGTTGATCCGTCTTTCTTCTTTACCAGGACCACTGGAGACGCCCAAGGGCTTTTAGAGTTTTCGATCAGACCTTCTTCCTTCATGGTGGTTATCAGTTCTTCAACCTCACCTTGTTTGGCTAGTGGAAGGCGTCTTGCAGGTTGACGAATCGGCCTTGCATCCCCGGTATTGATTCGATGTTGCACCAGTTGCGTTCTGCCATATTTCCCTTTCGATGACGAAAAGATGTCTGCAAATTCTTTGAGGAGACCTTCTGTAATTCTTCGTTGTTGGTGGCCAAGATTAGATGACTTGAGAATGTTCGTCTTTATGGATTTCAGCTCTTCGGACTTCAAGGATTGCCTTGACTCTTCTTCGTTGATCCTTGTTATCGCTGATACAGATTCGCACTGTCCGACAATCTCACCTTTTCTAAGCTTAACTTCATACGGCTTGATGTTCAGTATTCGTACCGGAACCATGTTCTTTAAAGGTCTTACAAGTGTCTTCCCAATGGTGACGTTTTGGGAGGACTTTACAGACGCCGGTTCAACCATGAGGTATCGATGGCTGCCAGGCTTACCCTTCAATTTCGCCCACACGAATACCTCTGAAGAAGCAGGCAAAGTGAGATCTTCTTTGATGACAGTTTTCACAGATGACGAGGTCTCATACGAGTTGGTCCCATAGATCATCGGAATCTCCATGTTTCGATATTTTAGGACTTGGTTCCCGATGTCCAATATCACTCCTTGATCTTTCATAAAATTGACGCCGACAATGCACTCATCGCATATATCTGCTACCAGGAACAGGTGAGAGAATTCCAAATCTGCCATCTGGATCTTAAGACGTACCTCATCATAAACTTTTGCGGCCTCTCCAGTTGCAGTCCTTAGACGATAGCTGTTGGTGTTGTGGAGCCATGCCTTCTTAACGAGGTCTTGCCGTATGATGGACACCGTGGCACCGGTGTCAATGGTAGCCACACATTTGTTGCCATTTATACTTGCTTCCACGGTCAGGCTCTTGTTGTCACGTTTCGTTTGAGAAACCTGGATGTTGTTTCTGGGGCCATCGATACCAGAAACCAGCTTCTGCCCCTCGAAGTTGGTTCTTATTCGTTTCCCGGGTGGGAAACAACTTCGGAAGCAACGTTGTTGGTGTTGCTTTGAACGGTTGAATTACTTCTATTTCCACAGTGTTGGCATGTGGTTCTTCTTCGTGGTAATCTGCACTGTCGCTGTAGATGCCCAGTCTTATTGCAGTTCCAGCATCGTGCTGGTCCGTCTCGCTGACTCCTTTCCACAGTAGCCTTCTGACAAGAACATTCTTAGACTTCTATTTCTCTTACGCGATGCATCGTCAGAGCGAAAGCCAATGCTTCTGGTAGTGTTCGCTTTCCGGCAGTGCGGATAGCCCTTTGGAGATTTATATCGCTCACAGCTCTCACAAAGGCTTCAACAGCAAGTTGATTTATTATTTCGTTACCAGCTGTTGGATATGCCAGGTGAACCAATCGCTCGATATCTGCCTGAAGCTGCTGCAGAGTTTCACCTCTTTTCTGTGTCCTATTGTTAAGCTGAACTCGGAAGACTTCTGTCATATGGCTATCCCCAAACCGCTGTTCTATTGCGTTTACCAGAACTGTGAAGTCGCCACTCCTCTCCGCTGGGATGGTTTGTAGCAGTTCAGCAGCAGATCCTCTTAAAGCAAGCGTAAGAGCAATGTATTTTTCGTGATCGTCCCAGACGTTTGTTAACGCTGCTGCTTCAAACTGTTTCTTGTAGATTGACCATGGAATCTGACCATCAAAGCTTGGAGGATTCACTTCTCTCTTCCTTGAGCACTCACCAGAAGGTTCTCGAGCTTTCATCTTTCGCACTTTTTCTAGTTCATTTGTAATGGTTTCGATTCGTTCGTCCATTTTCTCGATACGTGCGTTTTGTTTTTCGACACGCTCGACGCGCTCGTCAAGAGTATTGATTTTTCCTTCGAAGACCGCAAACCTGCCTTCTAAAAGGTTTCTTTGTTCGTCGAACCGCTCTAGAATATTCTGCTGTTCTTGCTTTTGGTCGCTTCTTTGGGCTTCTAGTTGTTTGAGAACATTCTGCTGTTCTTGCTTTTGGTCGCTTCTTTGGGCTTCTAGTTGTTTCAGGACATCATTCCTTTGAGTTTCTAGTTGTTTCAGGACATCATTTTTATTTTCTTCAAATTTGGCTAAAAGAACTGACACCATGTTAGAAAAGGCAACATTTGCATTTACCTCTTCCACTTTTGCTTCTAATTCGAAAGCAAACGTATCTGGGTCTTCATTTTTCTGCTCCAGATATTCCTGCAGCCGTTTAACGAGTTCGGTTTTTACGCCTGTCCCACTTAAGCCACGTTTGCTTAGTTCGGCCTTTAGCTCAGGGACAGTTAAGTCTTTCAAAACTTTACTCATTTTTTTATTAATTTTTAACTTCACTACTTCACACAAAATAGTTCAATCACTGCTCACTTTTTTTATTCTCAATAAGTTTTAATCCCTTATTCTGACACCAATGTAATATTCGGCTTGGTCCGAAAATTAAAACTTATTGCCACTTGTAAATAAAACACGATTTTACTTTATTTAAATTGTTCCACTTATTTATTGAACACTCAATTATTACGTTTCAAACACAGTCTTTACTTATCGCAGTTTACAACCAATAATGAACCGCTTCGCTTCCGAGCGCCTATTTATATACCTCAAATCGGTTCGAGAATCTACGAAGTTGTTCTCGATGCTTAACGAAGTTCTCCTATTTATCACTAGATGCTTAACGAAGCTAGTTCCCCTTTCAAGGTTTTTGTACGTGCTGAATGTTCTCCTATTAGCAACTAGATGTTTCTCGATGCTTATAGAAGCGAATTCTCCTCTCCACTAGATGTTGCTACTTATTCTAAATGTTTTATTCTACTATAACACGATATTAAAAGAGATGAAGAGCATTACAATATTAAGCGGTATCTCAGCCATAACTTGAAGAATGTTGATTTTTAAGTGCTCAAGGGCTAAAGGTTTATCTGCATGAAAACGGTATTTCGCGTAATCACAAAAAAAAGTCCAGCGGTGTCAAATCGCATGATCTTGGTGACCAGTTGATATCGCCACGACGAGAAATTACGCGGTCAGGAAATGTCTCTTGCAATAAAGCCATATTCGCTCAAATTCTGGTGCAAGTTGCACCGTCTTTTTGAGATCACATATTCTCCAAGTCCTATTCTTCAATAGCAGGCAAAAAAAGTCGGTTATCAAATGACCATAACGCTCCGAATTAACGGTGACAGTCGTTCCATCGTCGTTTTCGAAGAAGTAAGGTCCAATCACACCTCCAGACCAAAGAGCGCACCAAATGGTGACTTTTTGTGGATGTAATGGCCTCTCTCCAATTGCTTGAGGATTCTCAAAACCTCAAATACGACAATTTTGTTTATTAACATAACCACCGAGTGAGAAATGTGCTTCGTGTTCTTCAAGCACACATTCGTCGTATCTACGATGTTGTGAATGATCAGCTGGCTTCAGTTATTGTGTGAGCTGGACTTTATATGTATGTAAGTGATCCAAATGCAAAATACGCCATAGTGTGCGGTAAGACATTCCTAATTCCTGAGAACGACTAGAAATCAACACATTCGGGTCTTCCGCAACACTTTCACTTACAGCAGCGATATTTTGAGTAGTACGAGCAAAACGATGATGCACAGGCCTTACAATATCTGTTACCAATCTAGTCTCTTCAAATTTCTTCACAATTTTGCCAAATGCTTGCATAGAGTTTTGTACGCCTTTAAGATGCCAGAGATGAATGTGAGCAGATTAAAAAATGATTGCAAAAGCTCGCACTCTCGGCAATTAACTTATTTATTATAATTAACTTATTGAATAACCAAAAGTGAGGAATGCCAAACAATTGGAAAAAAATCAATGGATTATAAATGTAAAAGTTCCAGGCGTTTAACTTTTCTCTTAATCTATTTTAGAATTTATCAAACAATCCATACCGATACACCTAGTACCTACATCAACGTTTTAAGTAACTAAGATATTGATACAATTTTAAATCATCACGAGTATATTTTTTGTTTAAGGAGATGAGATCTGGGCTTAAATTATTTGAATTATTTGGACAAAATAAAAAGTTAAAAAGATTAAATATAATTCAGATTTAAAATTTGTCACTTGTTCAAAGGGAGATGAAAGTAAATACTAATTTAATGATCACGCTTAGGGTACATAAATATTTTAAAAATAAAACAAAAGCAATGCAAACTATTTTGATTACATTATTGGGGAATCTAAATTAATAAAAAACCATTATTCCATAATAAGGGTGATCATTTTCTACAGATACATAAATTTACTGAATTACTATTATAAAACATTTCTAAATATATAGAAATCTGGATGTTTTAGTGGTTTGCAAAATTAACTGAACAAAAAGTTCAGTTGACAGAAACAATAAAAATAATCTAAATTATCCTAACATATTTATGTATGTATGTATATACATACATACGCAACATAAGAACATAAATAAAATAATGTATTTTTACGTTGTTTATTTTACTTTGTAAAACGATTTGCGGTTATTCCTAAAATAGAAAGACTAAACCTACCCGTACTACTCGTTGTACTATATTTACCATGTCATACATGAAGAATTTTTCATTTATGTTTTTTTTTTAATTTTTATTAGATAGTCTTTGAGAAGAAAAATCTTGCTTTTTTTTTCTTGTTATTAAATAATAAATATAGAAATAGAACATGTGATATTTTTAAATAAATCCAATAGAATTTCAAACTTTTTGAACTAAATTATTTCCTTTAAAACTATAATAGAATGTTTATGACGTAAATTAATTTCGTGCTTTTATTTGCTATAATAATATGAGAAAATGTATGAGTAATATCTACATGATGATATGTCTAATTATTGTACTTTGAAATAGATTTGAATGTTCAGATGGAAATTTCCATTGCATTATTTGATTTAAAGTAAGATGTATTTACTACAGCACGCAATTTTTAAATGCACATCTAAAAAATGAGGTTTGTTTTCTTTTTATGACGATTTTTTCATGCGAAATTTAAATAATTCAAAAATCACATAATTAATTACTGGTATGAAAATATCTTAAGTCGGTAAATATCATGTTCAGAATATGTATAATATTAAGAAAAATAAAATAAAAAACATAACCATTGCTTTCTTGGAATACAAAGTAGGGACTAATCAATTTTGATTTTGAAGCAGAGGTAACGTCTTTTGTTTTCTTTGAAACACAAATCGACAAAGGCTTCTCGTAACGTCAGTTAATTCACATCTCGCAGACAAATTAAATTATTTCTCTGTCATCGCATTCCAAATCCATGATAGTTTTTAGGGAAAAAAAATAAATGTTTATATCTATTATTGATTTTAATAAAGATTTCTTACTATCAATGGAATCTAATAAAAGTCTTTAAGTTATATAATAACATATTTTATTAAGCTCTCAACCTACCACACATATCTTAATATAAGT
Organism: Eupeodes luniger; assembly: GCA_951509635.1. NCBI lineage: Eukaryota > Metazoa > Arthropoda > Insecta > Diptera > Syrphidae > Eupeodes > Eupeodes luniger. Next base: position 94,118,543 of record OX608073.1, on the reverse strand, counting down.
CCTAAATAAAATGGGAGTAAGAACCTTCTAAATTATTTATTTGGTTTATTTCTACTTAAATTAATTTTAGTTAATTTCTCACTTCTGACAAAGTGCTAGTGCTGTCTAGCTGTCACTTAAGAGATCAAATGGGGATGAGGTTGATTTTTTCGTTGTTTTTTTTCACAATTTCAATTTCTATTTCTATTTTTTTTTTTCATGTCAGTCATGCGTACATATATTAGAAGCTGAGCATTAGATTTGTCTAGAGGTTTTTTTTTTCTATATATTTCTATTGTTGTTAAGTCGTCATCATTGTGATTAATCATCATCATCAACCCATCGCTGCTTATATACTAAGCTCGTTTGAAATGACCCTTGGCGTAGATAAAAGTTGCCTTGAATATATATTTCAATGTCAAGACGTATTTGTTTTGTTTGTATTTGTTGTCGCCATCGACTCTGGCGCCAAAATATAAAACCTATATGTATGTAAACGTACATATATTTCTAATAAAATGTAACTATAAAAATATATGAGCGAGTATATGTAGATGCTCTTTCGTAGTTATTTTTATGAATGAGTTATAGCTCACAAAATTGAATGAAATATTAAAAATAATTTTGTGTTTTGTAAGAATAAAACTCTGAAAGTCTCATCAGTCAATTTATTGTAATGTATGTACATATGTGTACTGAACAGAAAAAATCTTCAATAAATAAATTAGTTTTGTTTTGATGACAAAAATGCAACCCTCATTATTATGCAAAATTGAATAATCTATGGAAATTGTAAGCAGGAAATATTTTATTTTATTTTTGACTTTACTTTAGTTGGCGCTACAGCGCATCGTGCTCCTGTTCCTCAAGTAATAGATCCCGCCAGCTTACTTGATCTCTAGCTTGCTGTCTCCAGTTTTGAATACCAAGCCGGCATGTGTCGGCCTTAACTTGATCACTCTACCGGAGATGAGGTCTGCCTCTGTTTCTGGTTCCCTCAGTCTTAGGGTTTAATACCATACGGGCTGGAGCTTGGATGTTCATTCGTTCTACATGCCATCTTAATCGTTGAACATGTAGTTTTTTGACCAGTGTCAAGTCGCTGTACAGCTCGTATAGTTCGTGATTGAATCTTCTCCGTCAGATATTATTTTGCCTGTTGACACAAACTGATCCATATATCGTACGTAGAACCCTCCTCTCGAAATACCAAGGGATCCTTCATCCACCTGGAAAAGAGTCCATGTTTCTGCACCATACAGTAAGACTGGGATGATTAAGGTTTTGTACAATGTCTTCTTGGTACTTCGCAATTATTCCTCAATTGCTTACTTATGCCAAAGAAACAGCGATTAGCAAGATTAATTCTACGTTTGATTTCAGAGCTGATGTCATTTACAGAGTTAAAAGCAGTACCAAGATAGATAAATTCATTTACCACCTCGAAGATATACCTACCTATCAATGTTCACGTTCTGACCGAGTCTACGATGGGAATCGACTAATCGATGACAGTAAATACTTCGTTTTGTCCTCGTTAATCGCAAGACCCACTTTCTTCGCTTAGGACCCGATACCGGAAAAGGCACTCGTAACTGCTCGCTTGGTTCCTCCCATAATGTCGAAGTCATCTGCATATCCAAGATATTGTGTGGATTTTTGAAAGATGGTGCCATTGGTGTTGACGTTGGTGTTTCGCACCACTCTCTCAAGAACAATATTGAAGCAGCTAGATGACAGCGCATCGCCTTGTCAAAGTCCTCTGGTGGTTTTGAAGGTTTCGATTAAGTCTCTACCAATTTTAACGTAGCAACGGAAATTCTACAACGTCATCCTCATAAGTCTTATCAGTTTGGCAGGGATACCAAAACTTGACATGGCACAGTATAGTTCGTTACCTGTTGACACTGTCATAGGCTGCTTTGAAATCGATGAAAAAATATATTCTAAGGTCTTCTCCAGGATCTGGAGTAGAGTGAAAATTTGGTCGATGGGAGATTTTCCAGGCCTGAAGCCACACTGATAATGGCCAATCAGTTCGTCTGTGAATGGTTTCAGGCAATCACATAATACGCTAGAAAGGATCTTGTATTTTATATTTATTCTTTCAAAATAGAAAACTGATTTATTTGTTATTAACATTTTTGTTCGACCAAAATATCAGATAGATATTTAGAAAAGTAATAAATACGAATACATAATAGAGGGGTGAGTTGCGTTGTGGTTTTTGAAAAAAAGATTCGAACTTTGTTAGTTAAAAGCATGATATCATTGGAAGTTTTTAAAAACCCATTAAGTACTATGTAAGTTTTTGTTCACGTTTTAATGACGCACGTGATACACGTGAACTTTTCTTCTCAAATTAATATTCTGTTTTGTCTGTTCTACTGAACTTTATTTTCTCAATAAAACTCCTTAAAAGACACCCGCAGTCTTTTTGATTGACAATATTTAACCAACAAATATATGTCTACTCCTACAATTTCTTTTTCTTTTTTTTTCAAAATTCAGAATAAAAATAAAATGGAGGAAATATCCCCAAGACCTATTCGTTGGGGTAGCAAAATTGCTATTCAACTCACACGTCTCTATATCTGTTCTAATCTAATCTTATCCTACTTACCATACAATTGTACACTAAGTGAATGCAAAAGAAAATACATTTATAATGAATACATGACAAATATAAGTAGTTTTCTTGTCATATCATTTATAGATAGGAACAAACAAAAAAAAACATACATAAGTATAATGTTTTATTGTGCAAACAGAAAAACAAAAACAATAAATCTTGCGTGGATCGTAATTTTGTATTCATGTATTTGCTTTGCTACTCACAATATATACATACCTCAAAATTAATATAGGTAACTAAATTGAACTGAAAAAAAAAACACGAAATCGTTATTTATGATGTTGATTGTAATTTGTATCGTATGTTAGACAATTTTAAACAACACATAATAATTTTATTATTTATTTTTACACCTACAACAAATAACACTATATATACACTGCACTTTTGTTTTCTACTATTTATTTTTTCGTTTCGTCTTTGTGTATTTCTGTCAGACGGCAAAAGTTAGAAGACGAGGATTCGCATCAAAGGTATGAGGATTTATAATATGCAAATCATTCATCGAGATTATGTCCTGTATATTCAATTCATCCTGTTTTTAATTACGCTTTCCATTATAGGTGTTACTTTACAGGATGGTTCACATTTAATTTATAAAAAAGTTTTAAGTTAGTTGGTTAGATTGAAGAAGAAAAATCGCTTGAAGCTTGAAGTTAGATTAAGAATACGGATATACAGGGTGTCCCGTAAGTAATGGATAACCCTGAAATGCCGCATAGTAGACTTTATGACCGTCCTGAAAACTGATAAAAAAAGTTCTATCCCAACCACAAGAAAAGTTATATGCATTTTTTTGTTCAGTGCACTATTTTTTTTCTTACTTTACATTTTTGAATACCACGACTACAAGTGAATGAGTTCCATAATTTTTTTTTTGCCAGAATATTCTACATTACTTTTGCCAACACATAAGTAGAAGAAAAATATTATAACAGTTGGACTTCTTAGAGAAAAAAATTATTTAACATTGAATTTCAATGCAAAATGTGAAAACAAATAATTTTTGAAAAAGTTAACTCATAGCTGGTATAAAAAAAATGCATGAATACCTGAGTGGCCAACTATTTTAAAAATATGCGCGTTAAATGCAGATTTCAAAAAAGTATTACTTATTATTATATCTAGAGTCAATAGCAAGTTATTGGTAAAAATCTGCAATACTAGAGTAAATTTAGCAAAAACAAAAGTTTTCAAAATTAGCACAGTAAACGTGAAAATAATACCAAGCGTTGAACATAGCAGATTTTTGATTTATTGGCTGTTTTTACGATGTTGTCCTAATGATAAATCCAAGCTTTCAACTTCTTGGGCCGAATGCATTATTGATAAAAATGTCAAAAAAGTGCAAAAAACGGTTACATTTTCGAACTTGTTTTGAATTTTACTTGTTCTATTGGGCTTTAACAAACCCATCAAATATTTTGTTGGTTGTTATTAGAGATACCGAAGACTTAGTGCTTGCGGAATTTGACCGAGATCCTACAGTATCAATCCGAGCAATAGCACGACGCACTGGGATCGGAAAGACGATTGCGCATAATGTGCTAAGTAAACATAAATATCATCCCTTTCACCTAACACGGGTGCAAACTCTCCAGCCGCAAGATAATGATAATGAAAATTGAAGAAGATCCGCAGTTTTTTGACAAAATTCTTTGGAGCGATGACTCGACATTTAAAAGAGATGGCTACACTAATCTCCATAATCTCCACTTCTAGGCACTACAAAACCCAAACATCATGAGGGAAGACAGGTCCCAGTACCAATTTAAAATAAACTATTGGACTGGGATTCTCAATGGGAAAATAATTGGACCCTTTGAGTTGCCGGGGATTTTAACTGGCCAAGGTTATTTGGAGTTCCTCCAAAATGATCTCCCAACCTTGCTGGAAGAAGTGCCTCAAGAACTAAAGGAATCCCATTGGCTTCAAAATGATGGTTGTCCAGCACACTATGCTGTGCCTGTGCGGGCATATTTAAATGCCAGATATCCAGGCAGATGGATAGGACGTCTGGGACCAATTTTATGGCCACCCCGTTCACCAGACCTAAATCCACTTGATTTTTTTTATTGGGGATGCATTAAGGAAATCGTATACAGCAAGCCGATCAGGTCTTTAGAGGAGCTAAGAAACCGTGTGGAGGCAGCTGCACTACAAATTTCTGAGCAAAACCTTGCACGTTGACTAAAGCGTTAATTTATTCGGAGGTTCAGAACCTGTATAAGAGTGGGTGGAAAACAGTTTGAGCATCTGCTTTAAATAAAAAAAAATTATCTATTTTTGTTTTTGTTTTCTAACTAAGTGATCATGTGATTAAAACCTGGCTCAAAAACTTTTTATTTAGATAAAATAACAAATAAACTAATAACAACCAACAAAATATTTGATGGGTTTGTTAAAGCCCAATAGAACAAGTAAAATTCAAAACAAGTTCGAAAATGTAACCGTTTTTTGCACTTTTTTGACATTTTTATCAATAATGCATTCGGCCCAAGAAGTTGAAAGCTTGGATTTATCATTAGGACAACATCGTAAAAACAGCCAATAAATCAAAAATCTGCTATGTTCAACGCTTGGTATTATTTTCACGTTTACTGTGCTAATTTTGAAAACTTTTGTTTTTGCTAAATTTACTCTAGTATTGCAGATTTTTACCAATAACTTGCTATTGACTCTAGATATAATAATAAGTAATACTTTTTTGAAATCTGCATTTAACGCGCATATTTTTAAAATAGTTGGCCACTCAGGTATTCATGCATTTTTTTTATACCAGCTATGAGTTAACTTTTTCAAAAATTATTTGTTTTCACATTTTGCATTGAAATTCAATGTTAAATAATTTTTTTCTCTAAGAAGTCCAACTGTTATAATATTTTTCTTCTACTTATGTGTTGGCAAAAGTAATGTAGAATATTCTGGCAAAAAAAAAATTATGGAACTCATTCACTTGTAGTCGTGGTATTCAAAAATGTAAAGTAAGAAAAAAAATAGTGCACTTAACAAAAAAATGCATATAACTTTTCTTGTGGTTGGGATAGAACTTTTTTTTATCAGTTTTCAGGACGGTCATAAAGTCTACTATGCGGCATTTCAGGGTTATCCATTACTTACGGGACACCCTGTATACAAAATCAAAAATAAAAAAAAAAAACGAAAAGTTAAATAGAGAGCACAAAATATTGAAACTAGCATTTTTAACACAAAAGTAAGAGATATAGTAGGTAATATGTGTGTGGAAAGATTAAAACGCAAGCTAATTTGTCGGGCTCTTTCTTTTAGAAAGGAAAAGTGTTTACTTTTAACTAAAACATGACTCGATACAAGGGGCCCAACTATGTTATTCGATTCTATATTAAAAAGGTTCGAATTCGCACAATTGGAACTGTGTAACAATTAACGTTTTAATTTACGTTAATCGAACACTCTATTAGTACAAACTTTGCAAAATCGGAGTTATCTATCTCAAAAAAAAATTTAAAAACTAAAACGAAGTAGCAAAAAATAATTCGACATCAAATTTTGTTACCAGCATATCAAAAGAAAATAATTTGTTTTTAAAAATGTAAAAACAAGTAACTCGGATTTCAAAAGACTGTTTAAGTAAAGCCCTGAAACCCCATACATGGGAATCATGGGATGCACTTCCGTATCGGCCATTAACTGCTTTATTGACTATCGTGTAGTCAAAAATCAAAATTTAATAAAAAACATTTTCGAATTAAGAATATTTCTATTTTTAACAATTTACAACCATAGCGTTAATTCAAATTTCGCTTTATATGCTATCCCACAAATAGATAAAGGCTTCTGTTTTTTCTGTTCTGCTTTTTTACAAACTTAAAACGGAAATACTTTACTTAAAAAAGGTTTTATATTTTTTTTCACAAACTATCACTTAGCTCTTTGGTCTTCTCCTTTTTTATTTTCATTGGACCAAACCCAAAACACCACAATCTTGAAAACTTGCATTAATCCAGAAACTAATTTCAAAAACTTCAAATTATTTTGTTATTTCAATTTAGCTGACAATCTAGGAGCGAGGCTCGTTCGAAAGTAGAACATTTTAAGAAAAAAAAATTGGCATTACTTACATTGGATTCTAAAAATTCCAAGGAAGTTATAATGACTTAATCTTTTGAACTTTATCACGACACTATTGTATTTATGTACAACTTACTTTTTGACTGCAATCAATCTCACATGAGCCTTGAATTACATTATAAGAGCAATACAGTCTTGCCTTATTTTTTGCACACAGTTGTATATTAAATTACAAATAAAAACTATTTATGAATTGAATTAGAAACTAATATTTATGACAACAATAATAAAAATATAAATCGTTTTTTGTTTCATCTAAGCGATTTTTTAATTAAGTTTTTAAGTTTGACCTAGTTGAATCATAAAATTAAAGAACTAAAAATCTTTCCTCCATTTTTTTAATTAAAACAAAATCGGGTCTTTAAGGGACAATATGCAGGGAAATGCTTTTGTGTGTTTTAGATTTTATCTAAATGTGGAACTATCATGCTATTTTTTTCCACATATCAAAAGATTTTAAATTTTGTTTATATATTTTATGTGAACCATCAACCTGTGTAAACCAACATGAATACAAAAATGTAATAACCTTCGTTCTAAGATAATTCACCATAAAAACATATTGCTGAAAGAAAATGTTGCATTTTGGTTTTTAAGTGTAACGCTAATCCAACAAATAAATTATCAAAAACATGTAGAAATCCAATTCACATAGAATTGTAAAATAAATTAGTGACAAAAGTTTTCCCCTTCCGCATCTGCCTTTCAATGCAAAACAATAATAATAAGTCATTAGTGAGAATATGTTATACCCACCTTTACATTATAAATGTTTATCCAAAGTCTTATAAATATAACCGTAGATCACTTGATTTATTTAGCATTTTGAAGAGTATGCTAACTTAACAAGCATTGAAAAAATATTTTTAGTTTTGGTAATAAATATGTGTATGTGTAGTAGTCAAGCATTAAAATATTGTGTATATTCAATAGCATTTTGTTTTTTTTTTATGTACTAAATTTTCACTTAATTTATGAATTTTTCTTCTCCTGTATAGGCCAACAAAGAAAATAAAGGTACGCCGCCACGTGATGCTCCACCACCAACACCAATAACTAAGGGTATAAATTTGGCTACCACACCTGTCATTAAAAAGGAAAAACGTCAAAGCAGCACTCGATATAATGTTTCGAAAAATTGTGAATTAGTTGCCCTCAGTCCTTTGGAAAGTAAGTTTTTGTTTATTTCTTAACTTTAAAAACAAAGAATATATCAGTCATATTCTGCTTTGTAAAATCTTTAACGTATTAAGCAGAATACGGCTTACATGACGTGTAATTATTTTGAGTAAGAAACAAAACACTGAAGTCATAGAAAAGAATGCATTAATTTCTAATTTGGATTTATATTGTAAAATTTGGTTTATTTTTAATTAAAGTTAAAACAGGATTATCCATTTTGCGGTTTCAAAAGTAAACGTAAATAAAACACAATATATAGAATATTTTTTTCATCATATTTCTTTTTTATTATAAAGTTTGAACGTTGACATAATATGTAAAATACTACATCATTTAAATGACCACCACGCGAATTGCTACAAGCATCGATTCTTTTGAGGTAATTTTCGAACACTTTTTGACACATATTGGGCGGTATCTCAGCCATAACTTGACGAATGTTGGTTTTTAGGTGCTCAAGAGTTATCTTATCTGCATAAACACGGTCTTTCGCGTAGCCCCACAAAAAAAGTCCAGCGGTGTCAAATGGCATGATCTTGGGGCCAGTTGCAATAAAGACATATTCGCTCGAGTTGTGTGGCATGTGACACCGTCTTGTTGGAACCACATATTCTCCAAGTCGTATTTTTCAATAGCAGGCAAAAAAGTCGGTTATCTTATGACCATAATGCTCCGAATTGACGGTGAAAGTCGTTCCAGTGACTTTTTGTGGATGTAATGGCCTCTCTTCAATTACTTGATTCTCAGAACCCCAAATATGACAATTTTGTTTATTAACATACCCACCGAGTAAGAAATGTGCTTCCACCGCCTGTTGTGCAAGCACCCATTCGACGAATCTACCACTTTGTGAATGGTTAGCTGGCGTCAGTTGTTGTGTAAGCTTGACTTTATATGGATATAGGTGTAGTTCCAAATGCAAAATACGCCATAATGGGCCGTAAGACAGTTCTAATTCCTGAGAACGACGAGAAATCGAAACATTCGGGTCTTCTGCAACACTTTCACTTACAGCAGCGATATTTTAAGTGGTACGAGCGAAACGATGATGCACAGGCCTTACAATATCTATAACCAATTCAGTCTCTTCAAATTTCTTCACAAATTTTGCCAATTGCTTGAGTAGTTGAATGATTATGTAAACCATAATCTCCTCTTTAAGCATGATAAGTGGCTGTGGCAGAATCACCATTTTTGTAGTAGGTTTTAACAATTTGTATGCGTTGTGCGATAGTTAAGCGATCCATTTTCGTAAATGTCAGACTTTCAACTGAACAAAAAAAATGGTTTAACAACTTAGTTCGACAGATGTCGAATTTCAGCCCTATAAGTTTGAAACCGCAAAATGGATAACCCGTTATAAATAAAAACATACAACAGAGAAACTTAAACAATGTCAAAAAACTGCAATGATGCATTCTTGTACACCAACCATAGACTTACAGTGAAGACGCAATAGGAATTTGCGTTTTATAATAGTTTGTTCAAACTATGTACAAATCGACATTCATTCAATTCACGCAGTTTATAGGTTTCTTTTTTAACAGTGATTTTTTTTTATGTTGGTGTTCTCATGTTAATTTTTCTGAAATCCTCGTTTGCTTTTTTTTTTTCTTCCTAAACCGATGTGTGATTTTCGTTTTCACTTCTCAAATGTTATTTTGTGTGTTTGCTCTATATTTGTTTTTATATTAAGTTGTTATTCGATATATTTTTTTCTATTTTTTGTTTGTATGTACATATATTTCGATTGAATTGGTATTTTTTTATTTTTATTTATAATTTTGTCTCATCAGTTAAGTTTTTTGTGAGTAGAATTTATGGAATCTCATTTTGGTAAGCTTAGGATAGGTTAGTGAAATGTTTATTTTTGTCTTAATAAAGACATTCGAATTTATTTATTAAAAACTTTTTTGAGTCAATATTTTGGTGGACTCTTCAAAACCATTGTTTTTAATTATTTGTCATAGATCTCACTTTTTAAACAGTGCCAAGTTAAGTCGCCACATACATATGTATATGTATATCATGAGAATAGCAATTAGTTTATGAGCTTATCATAGAAATAGCTTCTATTCATTTATTTTATAGACTCATATAATAATCTAAAACTGTTAAGATATTACTAGGTTTAGGGAATACAAGTTGCAAGTTGTTATTTTCCTTCAGTTTTTTGGTTTAGATTTATGAAATCCATTCATCTAACATTATTACATGTCTTAATTATATCCTTAACCTTGCTTGATTTTTAAAACCAAAAACGATCAATGATTTTAAGAAGCATTGAGTTACTTTTAAGAAAGGTATATTTCTTACATGAGAGAATTTTACATTTACCATCCATTTACTTTAGTTTCAAAACACATGCAAGTTCTAAGTACTGTTAGTTTCAAAACCGTATTTCTCTAAAAACTTTTAACCTAAGAATTCAGTTTCCCAGACGAAAGTACAAATTATATACTAATTCATACTGTTCATTTAATTAAGTATTAGGTATAGGCCAACAGCATTTGACTTGGTATAGAAAAAACATTCGACTAAGACACTTCTTCCTATAAAACTCAAAAACATCTTGCATCTAGCACTTGTCGGGGCTTGACACTGATAAAAGTCACAAATTGACAGTTAAGTGCCTTAATCAATATTTTACCCACAAAAAAATAGGTAAAACAAAATTTGAATACCTACTCGTAATACAGAACAAAAAAAAATATTTTTCTCCTTCAACAAAATAAAAAAATATTTTGAAAGAAAACAAAAAAAGATTTAACAATTAGCAACACTTGTCATAAGTTGTACATAGTTCTTCCTCTTAAGTCAAACTATAGGGGTGATGCCCAGTTGGTTTTTGTTTTTATTTTGCCCTATAATACGTATCTATTTTATATTCAACAACAACATGAGAGAATAGGTATTCATGAAGTAGACAATTAAATGACCTCCTTGGAACCTTGTTTTAATTTTTTTCCTTTTGTTGTTTTAGTGATGGAAAACTTAGTGAGGATTATTATTACTCAGAAGATGAATGAATGAAATTGTTGTGTAATAAATTATAAAAATTGATACTAAAAGAGAATTTAAAAAAAAAATATCCACGTGATATGTAGATGGGGTGTATTTGCTGGACCTCACTTTCCTATTTTATTCTAAAATGTATATCAATCAAATCTAACATCATCATGTTCATTATTTCGTCATTATAAACCCATTAACTAACTGCAATGCAATTTTTAATATTTCGAAGCAGACAATCGGCTAATTTTTGTTTTAAATAAGTTTAAATAGGTAGATATAACTTTAAAGATCCAAATTGAGTTTTCAAAAACTTTTCAACCTATTCTAAAACTAGTTTTAGAAATATCTTGAATGTAACTATAATGAACGACTTAATTATTTATATTTATCTAAATATTGTTGTTTGAGAATTCACTTTAAACAAATATTCAAGTGTACATAAGACCTCAACTAGTCTACTTGGAAATACTAAATTCCAATGTTTGTATATTTTTTGTACACTAAAAAAAGTGAACAAAAATACCACTAACAATGTTTGACTTTTAATATTTAAAATGATGAAGAATGAATAGGTCCATAGAACAAAGCTTTTGTATGTGCGAGGATATTTGAGTAACTTAGAAAATGCAATCTGTGTTTGGAAAATTCTTCACAAATTTAAAATATTGACCGCAAAATGCATTATTTTTGTCTTATTAAAGAAATATTTTAATTATTAAATAATACTCAAATTTTGTAAGGTTAACTTGAACTTTGGGTAAAAATAAAAATATTATTATTTATTTATGAAATGATCATACAAATAAATAAATTTAAAAATTAATTGATTCATTTTTGTGACAGTTAACAAAAATATGAGAAAAGTTAGTTAGTAATTATAAAATTAAAAATACTTTTTGTTTTTGAAAAGTAATACTGATTGCATCAAGGCTATACATATTTAAAAAAAAAATAGATTTTAACGATCATAAAAGTTCTTAATTTGGATTTTAAAAGGATTCAAAAAAATAGGCCATTCGGGGGTTCGATGGGCACATTTAAATTTCTGTTGCTGGCAATGCTTATAATGTCACTATAAAATATCAATTCATTCATTACATTAAAAACACCCATGTCCTGAATCAACAATATAAAAGAAAAGCTCTTCTCTTTTAGCACCTATACCATCTGTCATCGTAGTATGTAATCCCCTATTATTTCCAAGACCAAACATTTATACCAAGTTTCTATATAGCTTTCTCTCTGAGAAACCAAAGATACATTGAAGGAGAAAGAGCGAGCAGCAAAAATATATTTCCGTTTTGGCAAAGCGCCATCGCTCCGATAACGGTATAGGTAGTTTAACGCCTGTCGCCTGTTGGAATAGGGTGTCTGTTAGGAACAAAACGAAAACAAAAAAAAAATAGGGTTACTTATACAGTTTATTGATTTTTGTTATAAATAATTATATTTTTTATTTAGTTCTCTGTTTAAAAATAAAATAAAATTCTTCTGCTATGCCGGCTGTGTGAATTCTTTTAAAAAATATAATAAAAATGAATAAGTGGAGCTAGAAAGCATTTCTTTTCGTTGGCGTATCGGACGACTAAAAAACCCGGTTCAAAATTTAAACAGATGAAAATTGTGTTGATTAAAAAGAATAAATATTAAACAAAAGGTTAGCAAACAAGTTAAATACATATAAACCGGCAAGGTTCTGGAAAATTTGTGAAAATTTCATCATTTTTCTTTCGTTTTCCTTTATTTTTTTTTTTGTTGGGAAAATAAGTTCAAGGTCGTTTTACAAGTATGGAAGCGGGTGTATTAAACAAAATTGGCTATTTTATGGTCTTTAATTAATTTCATTTCCACTCAGACTAAGACTTAAATCTGCTTATAAAATCTTAATGAAAATTAGAATGAAGAAAAAAGAAAAAGAATTTTATTACCATACTTTTCCTGCTTCTTTCTTGTTGCAAACTTACTTGCTGCTTTATCGATTTTTTTTCTCCAGAAATATTCCTTCCCAAAAGATCCAAGTTCCCAGCAATGCTGTGTGTACATTACCACAATCACAAGGAACGAACGAAAAAAAAAGTACGACCATCTTCCTATGCTTCCTTTGACTCCGCACTGGCTTAGGAGCTGAGGTTGAGGTGGAATCATCATTATCGCACCACACTCCCGGTTGGTCTCGGGTGTGTTATTTCTAGCTGTGCGGTTGTTGTCTTTTATATTAACTTGTATCTTTTGCTGTTGCTATTCTGGATGCTATATTTGTTTTTATTTTTCTTCCCATTTTTGTTTTGTGTGTACCTACAACATACTTCTTCGTTTTTTATGTTTTCTCGGGTTGTTTGCACCTGCACTTCGAATGCATGCACCTGTACTTGTATAGTGGCTAAGAGGTGGCAGTAAGGATGAGTTGAGTTTATAAATAGTCATGCATAATGGATGAACTACTGAAAAATCGATATTGTATGACTAATTTAGAGATTTAACGGTGAACATCAGGCTGCAAAGGAGGTCTTGAAAGTTTATTCCAACGTAGACGACGACCACTACGGTCATTTAAACATATTCAGGTTGATTTGGGGTTTTTATTTGGTGGGCTTTTTTCAGTCAAGTAACCTAACAAAATTTTGGTTGTGACGTCTTACGTTTGAAAATTATTTGCGTCGTTAAAGGTAAAGGTACTATAAGCTCTCAATGTGATTGAAGCCGTATGAGTATATCTAAAATTATAATTTCTAAAAATTTGCTGATAATATTGTGCTGTTGAAAGGACTTTTCTATATTCGACATTAAATTTTTTTTTTTTTAATCTGTGGTGGGTTAACCCCTGGCCTGGCAGATTTTGTTGCAAATTTCTACTAAAACATTTGTGAGACTTGTTTAGTGACTAACAATTGGATATCCTAATGTTGAATGTGGTGAAATATATGCATAAAAGTAAATGTCTCAATCTCAATAACATCTAACTCTTCAGACATTTCAATTAGACACTTTGACGGAAGTAACAGTTTGACAACCTTTTAAGAACAATCATACATCTGTGTCTCAGCAAAAAGTGCGTTTGCTTTTGTTTGCTTCAGTATCGATATTTCCTTCAACTATGTAATATTATAGAAGATTTTTGTGTTTTAGCTTTAAAAATATGTTTTTTGAAACCTAATTGATCATTTAAAAAAATAAATAATTTACACTTTGGTGATTGTAGATTGTAGTAGATTTTTGACTTTGTCACTGAAAAGTTTGTGTCATTTTTGAGAAATATTATCCTCGCTAAACAAAAATATGTCGATTGTGTAAGGAAATGCTCAAGATGGTGGCTCAAAAACACCTTTTGATATCGGTGCAGGTAATGAATTATGGAATTATACCATATTATGAGTGTTTCAAGTTCAACCAAATGCAACAAATGTTGTTGTGCACGAATCAAATAAATGGTCGTTTGTTTCTTTGCCATAACCCAGGAAAGAAGAATGTTCTATTCTGAATGGTATACAAGCATTTTTTAATTGTGGAAAACCAATAACAATAAAAGAAACAATTTCAAGACTTAAAACATTGAATTGATGGGTCATTCACCGTACATGCATCATTTGCAATCTAACGTTTTTTTTTTTGTGTTTAACATCGAAAATAAATTTCGTGGATGATGATTTTTTGCACCAGAAGAAGCTTAAACCATCTTTCAGGCGAAGTGTTGAAAATGTTTCCAATATTGCTGTAAAAGAAAGTAGAAAATATGTTGGAAAATGATGAAGCCATTTAAAATCAATTTGTATTGTCTTGTCATTGTTAGGGCGGAAATATAAAGAACAACCTGCATATTTATCAGTTGATTAAATATGTGTTTTCTCGAAGATCGACATATACTGAGTTGACTGTAAGTTTTGGTTTAACATACATATGTCTATGAAACAATCGGAAATCGTTCTTTGTCTTACATTTCTTATTTGATTGCACTTAACATTTTGCGTAATTTTTGCTAAAAATATTGCAACCACATAATCACCGTATTTAAATAAATAAATAATTGTAGTACTAGAATCATTAAACAATGGGTTTACAAAATCTATAAAGACTAATTGTGCGCTATAGGAAATTTTTAGAGAAATTTATTTTCCCTCATCAAATTTCCAAATATTATTTTCGATAAAGTGAATTAGGTACGTTTATTTATTGAAATCTTGATTTTCCTACATAGAATACCTTTCAAAGGAAATGGATATAAAAACATAAAGTCAAATTTAAAATTTAAAATTTCAAATTCAAATTGTCTTCCTCTCAAAAAACTTGATCAATTCAATATTTTTCAGTTATTCGAATGATCGATTTGTGCTTTTAAAGGGATAACTCTAAACATCAATCATTTAAGGTTCTATTTTTCTTTATTTATTTTGAAAATAATGTTCAATGTTATCGAATTCATTATAGCCCATTGTAACTACATACTTGTTCACCGAGCGAAAAGCAAAATGTCTACATAACTAATGGGGCATGTCGGCCGAAAAATCTAAAATTCTGTATTCACTTAGAACTCCAATAAAATAAAATATATGAAATATAATATATATGTACTGTACATGCATAGCTACTCTTGTAATCCTAAAACGCAAGCTTATTAGCAAAATAGAAAAACTATTTGCTATTCAGTCTTGTGTATTTTTTTGTTTTGCACGCCCACTCATACAATTCAATTACGAATTATAAACGCACTTGGAGAAACCAAATTAAAACCACGAACTAGTTCTTTGATGGATAATAAGCTCGTTCTCATCGCCTAACACCATCTTTGCTTCCAAAGTCTTACTGAACACAAAAAAGAAGTAGGTATCTAGTACCTACTTTTCCTCATATAAGGTATATTTATGTAGAGAGAACCTACATACATCCGCACAGCACAGCACAACACCGCAGCGCACATATCTTGTATATTATTCTGATTCTTGAAATAGATCGAGGTCAAGCAACTTTGATCTAATTCGTAGACGCCTAGAGATTCTAAAGTTCTAAAGGAGAATATTTGTTTTTGTTTTAATTTAATCGTTCATAGTTGTCTTCGTGGTTTTTGTTTTCGTTTTCCTCGTTGTCGTCGTCGTTATCGTCAACAAACTTAGAAAAAACCATAGGCAGCATTTAAACAGAAAACACTCGAATTATTAAGTTTGCGACCCTCAAAAACACCCACGTTCATAGTGGTGGTATTTATTTTTGACAGATGAATGATTTATAAAAAGGGTAGATGTTTTTTTTTTTGTTGTTTGTTGAACTTTTATTCTTTTTTCATGCGTTTACTTTTTTTGTGGGTTAAATAGTGGGTGGTTTTTAACCTATTTCATGTTCAATTAATTTCAGAACAACGTAGGAGTAAGTAAGTAAATTATATATACAGATATTATGATTGAGAGCTTGGAAGTATTCGAGAGAAATTTGAAGAAAATAGTTTTTGATTGATGTACTATTTGGAATACAATATAATTACCGTAACTAAAGTTTGAGGTTCGTTGGTAGTGGGCTAATAGATATCGGCTGTGAAGAACAATGGTCGTAAATATCAAGTTTTTCTATTCGAAATGTATTGCGTTTCTTCAGACCCAACAGGCCATAATTTTGATAAACTTTTTTTCCATTATTTCATAATTATCATTGCAACTTAAAAACAAACGTTAAATTTTTCAAATAAATGTGAGGATGTAAAGATGCTTGAGAATACCCCATGGTCTTGAAAAACAATTTACTCATATGTATATGGTTCTAATAATTATTAACAACCAAACAAACACTACATATGTTGTAAATATAATATGAGCATCGCCTTCGAAGGACATTTTTGCTGACACAAATTAGAATAATGCTTGATTGGTTCCATTCAATCAGGTCATTCTTCTGGATGAAATATTCTAATTACACCATCACAAAGCGAAGCATAGGACAAAATATGGCAACCTTGACTATGATGGATTATACCTGATGATAATACATTATTTTGACCCAAGTTTTAATAAAACCTAATTTCATAACAAAAGTTTAATTGTGTTCCCGTTTACCTTTAATATACCTACTGTAAAAAGGAAATTTATTACTTTTTTTCAACAAATTTTATCCTTTATAATGTTTAATTTAATGTGAAATATAAACGATGGAAACAATAAAGGGAAGAAAAAAAAAACATTTAATTAAAAATAAAGTTTTTCGTTTGGCTCTACTCAGGTCTCTATATTAATCACGAACTTTACTCAGACACTTTATATTAATCAAGAATTTTACTCAGACAAGGGGTTTATACAACATTTATGAACAACAGTTTTGCATGTTGTAATACATTTAAATAGAAACTTGCGCTTAAAAAGACATAAGCTTGAATAAAAATGATTTAACACTTGTAGGTTTTAGTAATTGCTCAGAGCGGTATTCGCTACGGAAATGTCTTACATTGAAATAAGCGTCACCTATTAGATAATCTTGTTCATAGCTACTAATAGGATTTAGTCAAACAAAAATAATGTTTGGCCTGAGTTGAGATGAAGTAGGAAGATAAGTCCTTTTAGTTACGGTTTTTATTTAAATTTTGTATGGTTGCAAGTCTGCAATCAGTTATTATTTTTTTTATTGAAATAATTTTTTCCAACATCGTTTCTATAAATATTTTTTTAAATTTATTGTTTATCACAATTTTTATTTATTCATGTTTTGTTACATAGATAAATTTAATTTACTACACAAGTACTGAGTGTGATTGTATTTTTGTTTGTAAAAAGTGGTGGTTCTTAGCAGAACAAAATATTATTATTTTTTTAATTGAATCCTTGTGATTATCCTTTTTATTTTCAAATCTTAATTTTTGTTCATATTCACTCTGCGCTGATGAATGTTAAACGATCTTGATGTTTTCTTTTTGTTTTACTTTGTTGTAAACATATTCCTAAATAAAGATATAACCCAACCAAACCCTTTCTATTAAAAATTTATTTCCAGATTAAAAATTAAAAAAAAAAAAACTTACATACATATATATTTTATAAAACCTGAAAAATCGTTTTTATAAAATTAAAATTGGACAAACCTTCTTTAACTCCCTAAATTTCACAAAGTGTTATAAAATCTAAATATAAACTTAAATAAAATGAATAATATTAAAATAAGAGCATTTAAAATAGAAGAAATAAAAATTTCAAAATTAAATGATTGACTAAAATAAAAAAATCAATAAAAAAAATCGAAATAAAAAACAATCAATACGTGCAATGAAATTAACGATAATCACTAAGAGTGTGCTAATGAAATGGTTGTCAGTGCTATGTTATATTCCGGCAATATTGCCGGCAATAATAATAATACAAACAACACAAAAAAATCCAACAACACCAGCAACAATAACAACGGTTACGGTCTAGGAATTCCAAAATCACCATCATTTCACAGTGGACTTGACTTATTAGCTGATGACGATCAATACGCTGCCGATGATGATCATCTAGATTTACTAAATCAATTTCAATTGGACAAAAAAATTGAACAACCTGACGAACAAAATTTTGAACAATTCAATTACAATAAAGATTATAACAACGACGACACTGAAACTGACACTGACAAACACGACGTCGTCGTAGAGAGAAAAATTCAATCTCAAGACCGTCGACATTTTAAATTTCCAAAAGTTTTGACATCGTCGCGATTGACAGGTAGCTTTACAAATATGCCATCATTACAACAGGATCAGATAACATCATCATCATCTTCATCTTCGCCATCATCAAATGCTTCAACTGCTAATAATAGTAATAGTAAGGTTAGAAAAATTGTTTATATAAAATGCAATTTATTTTTATGAAATTTGTTTAGTTTTTGTTTAAATTTTCTTTTGTATTTATGCATTTGAAGTTAGATTATTAGAAAAAAACATACTTGATTTGATTTGATATTTGCAGAGGAAATTCTATTTATTTAAAAGGCAAAAATATAACATTCAAATTTTCTAACTAAAGCAATTTAATCCAAAATAATAATTGTCTTGCTTATATTTTAGAACCATATTTCTTTTTAGTCCACAACTCAATTCTCAAAATGCTAAGGTTAGATTTTCAAAATCAAGTTGTCTGAGTTATAAAACTTGAACTGAAACCGTATATTGTAAAAATTGGCAGTATATTCCACTTGAAAATTTGTCTTTAAAACACAAAGTGGTGTCAGTAAAACGACTAGTTGGTTGTTGTACAAAGTCAGTACAGTACAGTGGTACATAATTTGTGTGTGAATTCCAACACTTAAAATCTTTTCAATGTTAACCAATTTTACAAGCGAGCTATTTTTGACGCTTCAAGGACAAAGATACATATGTCTTGTTGTTCAATTGATTAAAAAATCAAAAGACACATTTCAATTAAACGTCCTAAATCTCGGCAGCTAAAATGGCTATTACAGCAATACTTCACAATACTGACTCATATTTTAAGCTACTCAGCTCCTTTTATCAATGAAAAATTGTTTTTATTTTATAAAATTAAACCTTCGCAAATTTTAATAGAATATTAGATAATTTTGTATTCGTTTGCTTAAAAATATGTATATTATTTATTTTAAGTATTTATCTTATGTCATCAATTATCGCTAATTATCATATCAATTAAGAAATAACATCATCATCTTTATTTTTCTTTTTCTCACTCTTTGCTAATTTTATAATCATAAAAAATTAACAAAAATTAAATCCCATGGTAACACACCCCCAACCACAAATAAAAAATCACCCTCACAGAATAATGTTATAAAATCAAATCAACACGTTAATTTGAACTCGAAAAATATTGGCGGTGGAGGGGGTGGCAATAATGGGGAGAATGGCAACAGTACAACTAGTTTTGGTTTGACAGCAGCTACAACAACATTAAACACATCTTCTAAAAACATATCACCAAATGGAGGCGGAGGCATAAGCGGTGTTGGCGTTAGCGTTGGCGGTGGGTTAGTGGGTAGTGGTGGAAATATTGCCGGAAATTTTCCTAATGGCAATGATAGTGTTCTATCACCACAAACCCTCCAGCAAATAACTGGAAGTCCAGGACGTGCTCGAGATCGAAATTTATTTCATTCACCGTCAGCAGCAGCAGCTGTTTCATTGGCATTACTTAGAGGTTTCATATATATATAATATATACCTACATACATATTTACCTACACATTCATACATAAATATTTTTATACTGAATTAGAATCATTCTCTTACAAAAAAAAAAAAAAAAACAAAACACACACATGCAATTGGAATGAATTCATTTTAGTTTTTTAATTAGTGAATGTAATTTTAAATTTGAATTTACGTAGAAAAAACATTTTTATTTAAGTTTTTTATGTTTTATTGGTGCTTTTTAAAAAGCCCCTTTATGAATACAAAATGCGAAAATGAACTTTTGCCATGACAACAAATCATTGGAATTATCCTTTGTTTTAAAAAGGATGACAGTTAAATTTAAGTTTTGTTGTCCATAAATCATTTCCATGGAGTGTTTGAAAAATTACTTCCAAAGTAAATTTAAGTATCCACTTCAAATTTCAAATTTTATTTAATAAAACGTAGGAACTACGCTTTTTTGATTGAAGTGGAACTTAAAACTTTCAGAAGCCAAAACAACTCCAGGACAGGCTATTTAGCTGAAATTTCGAAGTACATAAATGGGGGTAAACCCTAAATTTTTCCTATCACAAAATTCACTCGAATCGGCTGAAGTTCTATTTGAAATTCCTTGATACACTTTTTCCCAACGAAGAAATGGATTGATTTACGTTTAATTTCATTTTCGGAACCTCATTCAGAACATTAAATGTTTTACTTTCAATTTTTATCAATTATTGGTGCTCTTTTTGTCTCAACTTAAATTTTTGTAGTAATGAAATATCATTTTTTTATTCATTTGTTTGTGTCTAAAAGTTAATATTCTTATACTCTATTTATTTATTTATAGGGTTATGCATTTTGCGGTTTCAAAAGTAAACGTAAATAAAACACATATAAAATATTATTTTTTCATGATATTTCTTTTTTATTATAAAGTTTGAACGTTGACACTATGCGTAAAACACTACATAATTTAAAGACAAGCACTCGAATTGTTGCAAGCATCGATTTTGAAAGGTAATTTTCAAACACTTTTTGACACATATTGGGCGGTATCTCAGCCGTAACTTGACAAATGTTGGTTTTTAAGTGCTTAAGAGCTAAAAGCTTATCTGCATAAACACGGTCAAATGGCATGATCTTGGTGGCCAGTTGATATCGCCACGACGAGAAATTACGCGGCCAGGAAATGTCTCTTGCAATAAAGCCATATTCGATTGAGTTGTGTGGCATGTGGCACCGTCTTGTTGAAAAAAACATATTCATCAAGTCGTATTCTTCAATGGCAGGCAAAAAAGTCAGTTCTAATATGACCATAATGCTCCGAATTGACGGTGACAGTCGTTCCATCGCCGTTTTCGAAGAAATAAGGTCCAATCACACCTCCGGACCAAAGAGCGTACCAAACAGTGACTTTTTGTGGATGTAATGGCCTCTCTTCAATTACTTGAGGATTTTCAAAACCCCAAATACGACAATTTGTTTATTAAAATACCCACCGAGTGAGAAATGTGCTTCGTCGCTGAAGAAAATTTTCAGTGGTACGAGCGAAACGATGATGCACAGGCCTGCAATACCTGTAACCAATCCAGTCTCTTCAAATTTCTTCACAAATTTTGCCAAGTGCTTGAGTATTTGGACGATTATGTAAACCATAATCTCCTCTTAAAGCACGATATGCAGCTGTGGAAGAATCAACATTTTTGTAGTAGATTTTAACAATTTTTCCATTTTCGTAAATGTCAGACTTTCAACTGAAAAAAAAAAATTGGTTTAACAACTTAGTTTGACAGATGTCGAATTCCAGCCCTATACCTTTAAAACCGCAAAATGGATAACCCGTTATTATTTACTTTTTTCATTAGATGCTATAGTGTATTTATGAAACAAAATTCACTTAGCAAGTATGTGATAAAGTGCAATTTTTCGTCTGCAAATATTCGATACTTGTTATTATTCATTTTATTCAGTTAAAACATTATCATTAAACAGATTTTAAGAAAATCTAGTAGCTTATAGACGCAATAAAGAATATTACATTTAATAATCATTTTCATTGACAATGGGACGCATGCTAACTTTTTTCTTTTATAACGTAACATACAAACATTTAATAATAATAACCTTTCACTTGAAATTAATTTTTAATAACAAAATCAAAAGCAGCAACAACAAAATTTAGCCTAATTTTAAAGATAGCTGCCTTTTCTATTTTTTGTTTGTCTGCATAAAAATAAAGAGGCAACAAAAACAAATGTGTGTCTGACTACAGATATGTTTTGTATATACATACATACATATATATGTTTTTATGTATTTTTTTTTATCAAAATCGACGAAAGTTCAAGTTCAAGAGGGGTTTCAGTTCAACCAGTGTTGTTATTTATGATTAATTAATTATACCTGCGTGCTGAAGTGAATTGACTGAATTTAGTAAAATGGGGAGAAGGTTGTTTAGAGATATTTAAGATTTTTTTTTTGTTATGTGAACAGTGTATTTTAGGTTTGAATTTTACCTAAATTAAGCAAATCATATTGTAACACAAATCCGCATTGGCAACACCCGCCAGTGACAAAGAGCTGTCATAGAACTGTCAAGAATGACAGAGAACCACGAGGGGGATATAAAAGAGGAGAGCCGCCAATTCTTTTTCTTTTTCGATTCAGTCTTTCAATAAAGAGGTTTTTCACTCAATTTCATTTTCAGGTTTTGGATAGTCCCTAATTTTGTATTTTGTATTTTATAGAAAATTTGTGAATCTAGTTGATAAAGCATTAAAATTGAATGAGTTCCATTTTTAATATCGCTCACAGAATGTAAAATTCCGAACAGTATTTTATTTGATTATAGGTCACTCGTAGTACTCGTGTCGTAATGGTTGTTCCGATGGACTGTCATGCTAGAGTTTTTATCCGGGTACTGCCTCTTCTGAGGAATTGACAAATCCTCCAAGAGTAAATCTTGTCATGAAAAGTACTTTCTCAAATTAGCCGTTCGGATTCGGCATAAAACTACAGGCCCCTTCCATCTCTGACATAACTCGCACACAGGAATGGTTGAGAGTTGTAAGTCACTAGGCACTAGTTCTCAACGAACTATCGCGCCACCAAATTTATTTATTTAAATGGCACTCTCTAGCGCACATCGACCAAAATAGGTTGTACGTACATACTTATTTTATCCTTTTTTTGGAAGTGCCATTTCAATTCAATAATAAAACTAAAACAGAAATGAAATGATTAATGGAATCAGAGAAAATGTTTAATTCCCAAAAATATTAAAGCCAAATACTAAATTGCAATTAGCATTTAACAGTCCTCATCAATATCATAGTTTTCTTTTATAATCAAATTTCTAAGAAGTCATAAAGTTGAAATAAAATAAAATTCTAAAATAAATCGGAACTATTAAAACAAATCGTCTTGAACAAATATCAATATAAAACCAAAAATAGCCTTGATAAATATTTATAATTCATTTGTTGGTCTATATTGGCATGGTAATGCCATCAGCTGAAAATGAATCGTTGTTAACTACGTCATTTACCTCAATGAGTGGATTCCAATCGAATACAATTCTAGCTAAATAGCCCATCAAGAATAACTTACCAACGACGACGTGAAATGCCAAGAATCGGATTAATAAAATAGAAAAACAAACTTAAATAGCAGCTAAACCGACCAAAAAAGGCATGCACTAACTCTGACCTTCTTCAAATCCATGGATTCCTTTTGCTGTCACTTAAATTTAGTGCCATATTAAACAAAAAAAAAAAAAACAAAAAAACTTACATAAATGCAGTTGTATGGTAGTACGAGTCTCTTCCTTCTTTCTTCTTCCTTCATCCGGCCCCCAACGATATAATCAAATTTGACCGTATTTCTTATAACACCTTGATTTGCGTTTTCAAGTATTGTGTGTTGTTATTGTGTCCCTCTCGTTTTCCTCAGCTATGTGCACTTTTGTATATTTACTTTTTCGAAATGTTGAATCTTTGCCAAAATTATTATTGTGGGGTGTCGATGGTCTTTGAGAAAATGTTTCGAGACATAGAACTTGTCCCGTGTTTTACTTTGTTTGTTTGTTTGTTTTTGTTTCCTTTTTTTATTTTATTTTTTCTTCTCGAAACCACTAACTTGCATTGCAGCTGTTGGATTTTTGGTTTTTGTAATATGTGATTTTTATACGAAGTGCATTTCTTTTCCGCTCTGTTCTGAATGTTGTTTTGGTAAATTTTTTGTCTGTTTTCAAGACTTCATTTGCTCTTAATATTTAAATTTGTATAAATAAATATACAAAAGTACAAAAAAAAAAATACAAAATATTTTAAATTTCAATTTTTTTCTGCGTGGGTATCCATTATACTACTAAGACGGATGGCTGATAGCTTACAAAAATATCCACTAAATGTGCCAGTTATTTGTGTTACGGATTATTCAGATTGTGAAGGTGAATATTATTGTAATGTAGGTTATTTTAATAGTTTATGTAAGATTAATGGAATTAATCTAAATCTATTAGCCGTATAAAATGATGGAAAGAGTTATTTAAGTAATAAGAATAACTATTGAATTTTGGGGTTTTATATGCAGTCTCCACCAACTCTCCTTTTATTAAATTCACTTGGTCGGATATTTTATTTGCAACTTCAGACAAAGTTCTCTTGCCAAATACGCTGCTCAAACTATGATTTTGATGAACTTAAAAGTTGTGTCTCGGTTTGTCATGTAATTTTCTTTTAGGTAGACACACTTAATTCTTTAAATTTAATAGGAATATTGGTGGACAAATTTTAATATAGTTTTCTTTCGAAAATCTTTCGATCGAGAAAAAACTATTTTCTCAACGTTTTAATGACTTCTCTTAATTTAATTCCTTTCGAAAAAGTAAAATTATTTCACTAATATTTCTCAAAAGTTTCACAAGGTTTTTCTTAAGAGCTGATAGCGTTTTGATATATCCAATTGAGGTATTATAATTATTAACATTAGAACCGCTTTAAATAAAAGTCATACATTGTATGAAAATTCTTGCAGTCTAGCAGTTTATCTTCAAATAGAAAATTAGAGCCATTTGATAATTGGCAGAATTATATTTATGAGAGACTTCTTTATTATTCTGTTTACTAACCCAAACATTAATGTTAAAAACAATAAATAGAAAAAAAAAAACAAATTGTTTGCCATTTTTAATGTTCATTTTCTAATTGTAATTATTTATTCCCTATCCTGATTTTTGATTTACTTCATCATCTTTCTCATTTTTTATAAGTTCTGTTTTGAATAATATGTTAGGGATTTTTGTTTGGGCTTAAGAATAGAATCGTATCCTACCTGAAACAATTCTAGCTTCCGATTTCATTTGGGCCTCTTGACAAATCGTTTGCAGCATTTTCAATTTTTTCTATTTCTTTATCAGTACAATAGTGAACAATATATGAATGAATGAAATAACTTTTTGTTATTGTATGTATCACAAATAATATTTTATATATATTTTTTTAATATGAATGTGTCATATTTTCAGTTGGCTTTATTCTAATTTTTAAAAAGACTTATTTGTAGTGTCATGCATTTCCATTGTAAAGAAGTAAACATACATTATCTTTCATCATTTTCATACCGAAAACACAAAATTCACACCCGGAAACTTGATCTTAATGTATATTCATCTTGTGGATTGTTGTGTCGACTATTAGTTATTTTTCGTCGTATGCTACACACAAAATGTATTGAATCTCTTTGCACTTAAAACAAAACTCTTAGCTTTATCATTAATTTCTTAAAAAAAACATAACAAAACAATTATGAACAAACAAACGTTAACAAAAGAAAAAACAATAATTTCAGATAAAATTTGTATTGTTAATTTTGTGTGTGTTTTAATTTAAATATTAACTCTAACTTGAACTTCCTTTTGACAGAAGTCTCAAATAGCGAACGAGAGGAACTTTTCATTCAAAAATTAAGACAATGTTGTACACTATTCGATTTTTCCGAGCCATTAAGCGATTTAAAATGGAAAGAAGTAAAACGTGCAGCTCTGCACGAGATGGTCGATTATTTGACAAATCAAAATGGTGTCATCACAGCAGAAATATATCCAGAAGCTATAAATATGGTTAATACATTTTCATTTTTTCGTTTTCAATAAAATTACATGTTTTTTTTTTTTGTGTATATATCCCATTTAGTTTGCAGTCAATCTATTTCGAACACTACCACCATCATCTAATCCGAATGGTGCTGAATTCGATCCAGAAGAAGACGAGCCAACGCTGGAATCGTCATGGCCACATCTTCAATTTGTTTATGAATTATTTTTACGATTCTTAGAATCACCAGATTTTCAACCAAACATCGCCAAGCGATATATTGATCATCAGTTTGTTTTGCAGCTATTAGAGTTGTTTGATTCGGAGGATCCCAGAGAAAGGGATTTCTTAAAAACCGTACTACATAGAATTTACGGGAAATTTCTAGGACTGAGAGCATTTATTAGGAAACAAATAAACAATGTATTCTATAGGTAAGAATGTTTTTTTTTTTTTTTTCTATTTTGTAAATTGAAAGCCAATAACAATTTGAATGTCGTTTTAGATTCATCTATGAAACGGAGCACCACAATGGTATTGCTGAACTTTTAGAAATTCTTGGCAGTATTATAAATGGTTTTGCTTTGCCGTTAAAAGAGGAACACAAGCAATTTTTGTTGAAAGTTCTGCTACCCTTGCACAAGGCAAAAAGCTTATCAGTTTATCATCCACAATTGACTTATTGTGTGGTGCAATTCCTCGAGAAGGATCCAAGTCTATCAGAGCCTGTTATAAGGTATTTACCTCATATTTATTTTACTATTTCAAATATGTTTCTATAACTTATTTTATTTTTGTTTTCTTATAAATAAGGAGTCTGTTAAAATTCTGGCCAAAAACCCATAGTCCCAAAGAGGTGATGTTTTTAAATGAACTAGAAGAACTACTCGACGTAATTGAACCAGCTGAATTTCAAAAAGTTATGATACCATTATTTCGACAAATTGCCAAATGTGTATCGAGTCCGCACTTTCAAGTTGCCGAACGTGCACTATACTACTGGAATAATGAGTACATTATGTCGCTAATAGCTGATAACTCGCAAGTGATCTTACCAATAATGTTTCCATCGTTAAATCGAAACTCAAAGACACATTGGAATAAAACTATCCATGGACTGATCTATAATGCTTTGAAACTATTTATGGAAATGAATCAAAAATTGTTTGATGAGTGCAGTAAAAACTATCGGCAAGAGAAACAATTGTGAGTATAGAAATTACAAAACAAAATTAATGATGGCCTTTAATCAATTAAAAAAAAAAACTTTATATGAAAGTTTTTAATTCATACAAATTAAAGGCAAGGTCACATAATGAAAGATTGAAGCTTGAGATGTTCCTACGTTCCTTACCTTAACAGTTTATTATCTAATTCTTTAATTTTGTTTTCCTTTTACCCACCAACTGTAGGGAACGGGAGCGCATGTCACAACGCGAAGAATTATGGGCTCAGGTCGAAAATTTGGCTAAAACTAATCCCGAATGGCCAAAACTTTGTGGTCAAATGGAGAGCTTAAGCATTTCCAGCAGTCAAATTGAATTTGATCAATTTCAGGATAATTGTGATTTAACATATGATAAATTTGAACAAGAAGCTAGGCAAGAAACTAGAGAGGTAAGTGGTTTATAACATGTTTTTATATAACAAATATTTCACATTTTAAATATGTTCTTAATCAATAATTATTTTGTGTCCTTAAGAAACTTATGTGTTTTCTTAACAAATATCATCTCGATGTTGTTTCGAAAATGCACATATCTACCTAATTATTTTACAATAGGTTAATTTCTTGTTTTCTAATTTATTCTTCTTTCTTTTATTCTACATATTGTTTCTTTCACGTCTTTTTCGTATTCACCTAATTTTAACTATTATTTTCTCCTTAGATGATTAAATGTTTATGGAATGCTAAATGTCTCCAAAGAAAATTACTCAAAACGAAAATTGAATGCAAAATTTAATGTGATAATTGAAGACAAATCAAAAATTTAAAATATCTATTTGAGAAAATAATTTTACTTTTTGTGTTTTCTAAAGAAAAATAAAACATTTCTTAGGCATTTTTATTTTATTTGTGTTTTTTAAATGTTGTTACATTATTTGTAGTTCTACATTATGATATTTGTTATCGATTCTCTCTCAATATTTTTTCTTCTTCAAACACCAAAATGCGTAATTATTTTTAAAATTTTTGTTGGAATGGAATTAAAACCATTTTTTGTTTGATCTCCCATCTGCGTTTTATATCTGTAAATTAGCGAATCAATTTTGTACTTATTTCTTTAAAAACAGCTGTTTTCTTGGTCAATGAAATTGTAAACTTCTTCTTTTTTTATTTAAAAGTCTATACAGAACATAATACATTTGTTCCTCGGGGTTGTTAAAAAGTTCGTATGTTTCTTGGTAAAAATCCGGTGAAATATTAAAGTCATCCATTGCTAATTTGGGACCTCGAAATCAAAATGTTTGTCTGCTTTTTGTGAACAGTTGAGAGTTCTCGTTCAATAAAGTATCTAAAAATTCACCTATCGAGGATAGCCTCTTCAATACATTGAACGCAGCCATTGCAAAAAATAAATAAATTACAGATCAAAAATAATTTCCTTTGTAAATGTTTGTGTAAGCGATTTATTAGAAATTTAATGGATTATAGTAAAGTGAGAAGATTTTTAAATATCACCTTCTATTCCTTATACTTGAGTTTCAAAAGGGATTCTTAAACAAGCTTCGACCAAAAGTGGAAAATCTCTTTCTCCAGACATCATTTTAAACTTATTTTATAGAAATAATTGTTTGGTCAATTACACGCTACTGATGAACCTTTAAAATCATTTTTTATAAATATAAAGTGATTTTGTTTCCAACACGGCGTTCAGCTATGATTTGAAAACTTTAAGGATCATATCATGTTTCTGCGTGCTTATTCAAACAAATTAAACATAGATTTAAACAAAAAACAAGATTTTCCTTGATAGAACAGAATATTCAAATTTAATTTTTTAATTATCGATACAAATTGTCATATTATTTTTCAATTTTTTAATAGTTTCGAAAAAATCACTTGTTTTATGGAAGTATTTAAAAAATTTAATTTTGTTGGAACATGGTTTAAGGGGGAACGAGACGAAATGAAAATAAGCTTTTAATGTTGTATCAAAAAAAAATGCGTTGCTAATTCTATGCAACTAAAATATGTAAATATAAAAATAACTTTTCTTTAGAAGAAAGTGGTATTTTCTTTCCAAGAGTTTTTATCAAATCTATTATTTATTGCGTTGAATTATGCATTTTGAATGAATATTAAATAAAACTAGATCCGAAATACTCATTACCTTTAACAAATTTCTGAATTCCATCTATTACATTATACTCATCAGGTTATCAGGTTTCTTTAACAAAATCTCTTTGTCTGTAAATAACTAAATCAAACTGTATTTTGTATTAGATGAATATGTAATATTATTTTAAGAGATAATCATAATCGTCATTTAGCTGTATTTTATCTTTTATTTGTTTGTTTTGAAATTAACAACAATACCAATAAATTTATTTAGTGATATATCTTATGCCTTAAACGTTTCATTCATGCTAATTAAACATCACACGCTTAGATTTCACCAATATGTGCTGTAGAAAAACAATCCTTTAAAACATAAAATATCAAAAACACACGATAACGATATAAACAAAAAAACCCTAATATTCGTTTTTAGATACGAGGTGAACGTAACAAGGACAAACCTCTAATTAGAAGAAAGTCCGATTTGCCTGCTGATACCGGCACTGTGCGTGCCCTCATTGAACACAAACGACCTGATGAATATTTGAAAACACCACCTGATATTAACAATTAATGCTAGAACATTTCCTATAAAATTCAATAAAACTTACAATTTACTATTAAAAAAATATAATAAAAAGTATAAATATCATTATTACAATATATTAAAAACAAAATATTACTGCAACTTTATTTGCGTCACACAGAAGAAACATTAAATTAAATAAAACAAAAAACAAACATCCTTAAAGTTAAATATAAAACAAACAAATAAATAAAACAGAAACAAAATTATCTAAAAACATATTTTAATTTTATAAAAGAAAACAAAAAGGAATAAAGTGAAAGTTAGAAATATACATACTAGCTTAGAATATTTGTATACTTATTATACACAAAAACCACACAAATTTATAAATTTAAAATAATTTTAACAGATTACCAATAAAGTGAAAATAAAAATAAATGTCTAAAAATTAAAATATTCAACATTTTTTCTACTTACATTTCTGACCTTTCTTTGATACGATTATTTGTTTATTTTTGTTTGTTTAACTACTGACTGCTGAATGTGTTCTTTTGTTTTCTTTAAATTTGAATTATTTTCCTATGAATGAAAGTTAATTTTATTGCATGAAATTTATTTTGCATACATTTACACTGAAATTGGCTACAAACATAATGGTAGGTACACAAAAATACAATTTGGAGTTGGGTTTTGTTGTAAAACGTTTTTATTGTTTTAAATTATTATAATTATATATGTAAATGTGGAATGTTATTATTATTGTTTTATATAATTATTAAAAAAAGCTAGTAGTTCTTTTTTAAAATTAAACTTTAGCTTTGAACATGAATATTTCTAATTTTTGTTTGTCTTGTTCTGTTCCTTAAGGGTTTATAGTTCTTGGTCAATTTAATGTTCTCTAAACTGTCGCGTACTTTTAAGATGGCAAGTCCATTTATTGAAAGTGTTCTGTTACCCTAGGAGTAAAAAATTGATTTTATTCCAAATAACGTCTTATTTATTAAATTATATGTACAGGGTTGTGCATTTTGCGGTTTCAAAAGTAAACGTAAATAAAACACATTTAAAATATTTTTTTCGTAATATTTCTTTTTTCTTATAAAGTTTGAACGTTGACGCTATGTGTGAAACACTACATAATTTAAATGACAACCACTCGAATTGTTGCAAGCATCGATTCTGTGAGGTAATTTTCAACCACATTTTGACATACATTAGGCGGTATCTCAGTCATAACTTGACGAACGTTGCTTTTTAAGTGCTCAAGAGTTAAAAGTTTATCTGCATAAACACGGTCTTTCGCGTAGCCCCACAAAAAAGTCCAGCGGTGTCAAACTGCATGAGCTTGGTGACCAATTGATATCGTCACGACGAGAAAATACGAGGCCAGAAAATGTCTTGCAATAAAGCCATATTCGCTCGAGCTGTGTGGTATGTGGCACCGTCTTGTTGGAACCACATATTTTCTGAGTCGTATTCTTCAATAGCAGGCAAAAAAAAAGTCGGTTATCTTATGACCATAACGCTGCGAATTGACGGTGACAGTCGTTCCATCGTCGTTTTCGAAGAATTAAGGTCCAATCACACCGGACAAAAAGAGCGCACCAAACAGTGACTTTTTGTGGATGTAATGGCCTCTTTTTAATGACTTCAGGATTCTCAGAACCCTAAATACGACAATTTTATTATTTACATACCCACCGAGAAAATTTTGTTCGAAAAATCGCCGTCCACGGCCTGTTGTTCAAGCACCCATTCGACGTATCTATCACGTTGTGAATGGTCAGGTTGTTGAGTGAGCAGGACTTTATATAGATGTAGATGTATATCCAATGCAAAATACGCCATAATGTGTCGTAAGATAGTCCTAATTTCTGAGAACGACGAGGAATCTTCGGCAACACTTTCACTTACAGCAGCGATATTTTGAGTGGTACGAGCGAAACGATGATGCACAGGCCTTACAATATCTGTAACCAATTCAGTCTCTTCAAATTTCTTTACAAATATTGCCAATTGCTTGTGTTGTTGGACGATTATGTAAACCATAATCTCCTCTTAAAGCACGATAAGTGGCTGTGGCAGAATTACCATTTTTGTAGTAGATTTTAACAATTTGTATGCACTGTGCGATAGTTAAGCGATCCATTTTCGTAAATGTCAGACTTTCAACTGAAAAAAAAAATGGTTTAACAACTTAGTTTGACAGATGTCGAATTCCAGGCCTATACTTTTGAAACTGAAAAATGGATAACCCGTTATAATGGGCTGAGGATTTAAAAGTGTTTATCCTTTTGGTTACATAATTTCTACATATATAATATATAAGAGACTTCGTTTGTAGTACAGCAGTAGTTAGTACCTCGATGTGTTCTTCGAATCACAAAATAAAAACTATCATAACTATAATCGTAGTTAAAATATTGCCTCCAAATTTGCGACTAGAGTTTCCACTCCAAATTTTGGACCAATAGATTTGGTTGGATGAGATCTGTAACAATGCTATAGTTGTCGTTGGTAGTACGAATTTTTTCAGACGATGACGGGGCCTGTAATAAGGCCGAGGACTAAAAACTTTTAGAATATTTTACAATTTTTTTAAATTAAGGTAACGTACGTTTATGTTTGTGCTTTCTCCTGATTTGTTTCAAAAAGGTTTCGTTTGTTATTTCGTTTATTCTATTTCTTATAATTAGAAATAAAAATAAAATGGCCTCTTGTTATTAATTTAGTTTAGTTTCTAGCTAATACAATGCAAAATGTATGTTTTTCTATCATATTTTTTAATTGTAATTTTAATACAGAGTGGGACATGAAGAGATGTTATTACAGTGATCATCGATATTTAAAACGTGATTCAATCGACTTTCAATATTGATTTTTCGAA
This sequence comes from Eupeodes luniger, assembly GCA_951509635.1. Classification (NCBI taxonomy): domain Eukaryota; kingdom Metazoa; phylum Arthropoda; class Insecta; order Diptera; family Syrphidae; genus Eupeodes; species Eupeodes luniger. Next base: position 94,085,725 of record OX608073.1, on the reverse strand, counting down.
GTTTTTTTTTTCCAATAGACGAAAGTAGTTTGAGTCAATTTATGAATTTATTCGTCATACAAACAAGAGCTCAGAAGTATCATGCATAAAATTACTGACAGTGCACAAATTTGTTGTAACTTTTTTTTTTGTTATTCTCTTGAAGTCAACAACACCAAGATGTTGGGGGTGTGTTGGCTTTTATGCTTTGGAATTTAATCTTCTCAAAAAATAAGTGCCCTTACCAAATCAGTTTTTAAGAAAACATAGTCATGGCCCTCTCTGATGATTTTTAGATTCCTAGTACATACAAAGGTGACAGAAATATTATTTTTAAAACCACATTTTTATTTAAAAAAAAAAAATATTATATTGCTTGAAAAATAAAAATGCAGAAAACAAAAATTAAATAATTATTTCTTTTATTTTTTTTCTTCCAGTGAAATATATATATTATAAAAAAAACTTAATATGTAGGTAAATATTAAATAATAATAATTTTTAACTTATTTGCAAGAGTAAACTAAAATACAAATTATATAATACAAAAATTAAAACAAAAAAAAAGAACTTAAAAATCCCATAATGTCTATGTTAATGCGCATATGCATAGTTGTTAAAAATGCTTGAGAATAAAATATTTTTTAAAAATAAATTAGAAATAAATTATTTAATTTAAAGATACAAGAAAAAAATAATATGCCTTGTATGAATGAATACCGATTAATATGTATAAACTTAATTTAAATAAAAAAAACAATCTTGTAAATATTAATTTTAATCACATATCAATAAAAGTGTTGTTTATGTTAATTTTACATTTATCTATTTTTTGTTTGTTTGTTTTTCTAAACATACTCACATATGATTCATTTAAAATAAATGTATTCATATTTTTGGTAAAGTTATTATTGTGTTTTTTTATTTCGTCATTAAAGTTAAATAGAGTGCTGAAGTCATTTTCTTTGATTTTAGTTTACTCTCATATTGTTCTGTTTTGTTTTAAATAACTTTGATAATTAAACAAAAAACAATAATTAAGACTAAAATATAATATATATGATACAAAATATTAAAGTTAAAGAAAAGAAATCTTGCAAAATTACTTTTACACTTAAAATTATATAATATTTATAAATATATATACAAATAATAAAATTAAAGCAAAGAAAATTTGTTCAACAAAACTTCTACTGTGTTTTGAATTATTATATCGAAACCTATTGATACTAAAAAATTAATGCAAAATGAGTTCTTTTTTGTTTATCTATATTAATTGTTTACCATTGATATTAGAGGCAATCTTTTATCAGGGGATGATGAAGGGAAAATATGAGCAAAAAACCAGTGATTTTAAAACCATAGCTTGAATCAAAAAATTTAAGAAAAAAACATATTTGTTTATATTTTATAGAATTACAAAAATATGTATGCTTTTTTTGTTTAATTTGAATGTTGCTTTTATTTTTGAGTGATCATTTTAAAGATTTCGCAGATTTTCAAGAGAGAATTTTTTTAATAGTTACCCAGGTCTTATTTAAGATATGTTCTTTTGCATATTATTTTTTTTGTATTTAATTTTAATGGAATTGTTACTTAAGGATTTATTCTGATCAAATTCAATTAAGTGTTCGGAATCATCTCAAATACAAGGCTTTTTGTCTTATAATGTCTTCAAAATTTATTATGTATGTAAACGAGTATGCCACAAGTTTTAATAACAAATAAATCAGTTGCCAGTTTTTTCCTTACAAAGTTTTTGCAAATTAGGTATGATGCCCTTTTTTCGAAATAGTGAAATGCCTTATTATTTAATAATTGTTGTTCTAATGAAAAATGGAATTGAACATTTCGATTCAACGGGAAAGTGATAATTTGGAATTGGGACATCGATTTGGATTTGTACTTTTGTTTTCTTTCACTTTCTTTACTCTGTGTTTTGCATTCAATAACTTATATCAAAAATCTTATAAACGCACAAATAAAAAATAATAAATCTTTAAAATGGTACTCAAAATCACAAAGAAATAAAAAAGAGATTGTTATTCAAGATTTATCGCATCTGAATTAATAGATATATTGTGTTTTAATAAAATAAAATTAAAAATAAAATAAAACTGTAAAATTCTAAAAAATTGCATAGAAATCATTATAAAGAAAAAAAAACAGAACATGTATATTTAATGTACCTAAGATTACAATTTGATAATAAACATTTACACGTTTGTTAAAATACATTTAATAAAATTATATATATAAAAAGAAATTAAAAGAACAAAACAAAAATAAACGCCGATAAACTATATACTATTTAAAAAATAAATGAAAAAAGTTTTAGTAATAATACAATTTGGTATAAAAATTGCTTTAAATGTTTGTACTGATTAAAAAAAATGATAACACAAATCTTATCGTAAGAAAACTATAGAAAATAAAATAATACAAAATTCTTATATAATTGCGCTTTTTTAACTGTTGTCTATTCTCTTATTCTTCTTATTTGTATTCCCTATTACTAATTTAAGAGTCCAATAATTTGTTTTTATTGATTCCCCTATCTTATATATGTGCTGTAGCATATCGTTGAGTTTGTACACAGCTGCGGTAAAAAAAATAATACCACATACCATCATCAACTGTGTGAAGCGAAAGAACTGATTAGGTATTTCGGAAACAGTGGCCTTTTGTCAAACCAATTTGCTTATAAACTTTTTAATGTTTAAAAAAAGAAAGAAACATTTAAAATTCAGTCAATTTCTTAAGATATGTCAAATCTCCAAAATATTTCAATTTTGCCAGTCAAAAAAATGTCACAATAAAATCACATCTAACAAAATGAAAATTACACCTATTTTAATAAGTATTTGGTATTTATTTTTCAATTTGTTAAAGTTCCTTATTTTCCCCTAAGCCAAAAAAAGCAATTACTCTCAACTCATCTCGGGAGGGTTGTTACAAATCGTAACTGTTTGACACTTCGACAATGAGTTTTAGAACGATGTGGTGACGTCAAATTCTTACAAATCGTACAAATTTTAAAGAGATTAGTTAACGATTGTTAACATCAGTAAGAAAAACAAAATACCCTAGGAATCTATTCATAGACGCTCTTCATGACATAGGAGAGTTCTTATCGCTACTTGGCTTGCATTAAGGACACTTCCATATTTACGTCAGCCCAAAGACTTTCGACCGGTATTAAGTCTGGCGACTGTGCAGGCCATTCAATAACACCTACTTTGTTTTCCAGGGGTGAAATCGGCTAAGCTAATAGTTGAATATCAAATTTGATCGTTTATACATTTCCGTCTGTGTAAGATGATTATTTTGAAAACATTTTGAAAATTTGATAGTCAACTATGCCTATCATCTTACACAGACGTATTTTCTTGATTTTGATAGCCAACTATCAAAAATCAGCTTACACGATTCTACCCCAGAAACATTTTTCCTCGCTAGTTTGCTAGTAAGCTTCGAGTCGTTTTCCTGTTGAAAGAACCACTTCAATAGCATCTCCTCAGATGCATAATTCAACATCTCATCCTCCACTATCTTAACATAAAGATGGCCGTTATATGAAAAACAGCCCACATCATTGTATGCTTAATAATTTTGATGTGCAATTAGTGTTGAGTTTTGAATTTGGAGACTTTAGGTATACCTACAAACGTATTTTACCATACAATTCAATTTTGTTTGTATCTGTCAAAAAAAACATTCGCCCCATAAACAATTTATACGTTAAAAATATTTCAAACTGCACTTTAAAGCTATTTTTTTACCGCAATTGTATACGTGTATACATACATAAAATACAAATCGACTTAAAAGTTATGCTTTTGTACCTTTTTTCTATGGATTTGTGCTTCATCCGTACAAATAAACGATTTTCGAAGAAGTAGAAGTGCAAAACTGGCCGTAGTTAAACATTAGACAGCCTTTTTTTGCCAATAATTTAGTCAGGTATTTTGTCATTAAGAAGAGATTTTTAGAAAAATTATACCTTTATGAAGCTTATCGGATCTGGAGTGGATATGGTCTAATCACCTTAGACCATATCCACCCCTTTTAATCATCTCCTAAACACCCATTCATACTTACCTACTTACCTAAGATAGCGCTACATTTCTACGTGAACTAGAGCCTCACCCAACACACTTCTCCAACTAACTCGGTCTCTAGTTGTGGACTCAAAGTTGGGTGAGGTCACTTTCCACTTGTGTGCGCCACCTGATTCGCGGCCTTTCTGTTGGGGTAGATTCGAATATTTTCCGAGGAATAGCGTTGGTTTCTATGTGCTCTACTTGATCGAGCCATCTCAGGCTTTAGACTTTTATTCTCCTGGCTAAGTGTACGTCGTCGCTGTATAGCTCGCCGTTCTATATTTGCGTCCACTTGTGGCGTCTTTGCATACTGCTCATTCATACACAGGAAACAAAATATCTACCGGTTGTTGTTAACCATAGCAATTTCAACGTAAATAACGAAGGTTCTTATCTTTACATATAATAAGTACATGAGTATCTTTGATATTCTGTGGTTATGTTCTTGTCTGACTTAGAGCTTTTGATTAGTTTTGTGTGAAAGGTTGATGTGGTCGGATCAAGTATTTCCGTTTTAGAATATTTGTACTTTCAGTCATAAAAATAAAAAAAAAATTTTTGGAGTGCTTGTTCCTTTTTCCTAGTCTTAAAAATTATATGGCGACCGGTTCGCTTGGTTTCATGTCTTAATTTTTTTAAAAATGCATTTGCACTTGTAATTTGTTTAATTAAGCCAATAAAAGTTCCAGATTATTTTGCAATTGGTCAATGAAAGTTCTCGATTATTTGTTTATAATTCCTTTATAGTTACAACGTAAAGAAATTAAGTAGTACTATCTTAGCATTGAATAGATTTTGTAACGCAATCATTACATTAATAAGTGTTATCATTGCATTGGAAGTACATAAATACAGTGCCGCACTTAATTATTGGCACACCACGATATTTAATTTTACTTGTCAATTGAATTCACCGGCTTTAAAAAAAAATTAAAATAATGCATAAGAATAGTCCTAAAAAAGGAAACCACTGCATCGAATCGAAAAGTAATTCTGAATATACACTGCCGGTCATAAGGTTAGAAGCAGGCATTTTCGAGAAGTAAAATTGATATTTCTCCCGTTACATGATGGATTAGAAAAAAACAACTATGGTAAATGAGGGACTATTTTGTTAACAACAAAATATAAAATTTGGGTAAAGGAGAGATTTAGCTTACGGCAAATTGTTAATTGAGTCAAGAATATGCGAAAATAAATCGGGTCATTAGATTAGAAGCAGTGAATAAATCAACATTTTTTTGTGAAGTGCATACATTTTTCTTTCAGAAAAATGGTACAATTTATAAATTAATTGTTCTTCATTGAGTGTTAACAGAAATGGGCAACAAAAAATGTTTGACAGTGGAGGAAAGGAAAAAAAAAATCGAAGTGATCATTGTGTCAGCAATTATTTAAAAAACCATTGTCTTACTCGAAAAATTATAAAAAAAACACTTCCTCTGCCTAAAGACTTCGCGAAACGCGAAATGTCCTTAGAATAGCGTCAAATTCAGCTTTATCGACAGTTAAAACTAGGGAGAAAGCTAATGTTAAGGCCAGCTTATCCACTGTTAAATGCACAATACGCCATGCTAAACACTTAAAGCGCCTAAAGCTTAGGAAAAAACCACCACTTTATGACGCAAGGAAGAAGGAACGCTTGTGTTTCGAGAAAGATCACATGAGCTGAGATGTGCGAAATGAAATGACCGCAAATGATTGGCGGAGGGTTGTTTTTTCTCCAACGAAAAATTTAACCTAGATGGGCCAGATAGTTATAATTATTATTTCCATCACCTGAGGAGAGAGTAGTGATTTTTAAACCGTCACCATAGCAAAGAATGAGGCGTTATCGTCTGAAGCTCAATTTTATTGTATGGCACTGTAGACTTGGTAGCCCAAAATACCAAATGACTAGGAAAACATACAAGACCTTGCTAGAATCAGTGTTCCCCAATATTAGCGAGCTCTTTGAACCAATTTCATGGCTTTTTCAGCCGGAAAACGCTCCCATACACAAAGCCCGAGAAGTAAAATCCCTTATTGCGAACCAAAACTTCCACTTGCTGCCTTGGCCACCATATTCCTCGGACCTTAACATAATTGAAAATGTGTGGGGCTAGCTTACAAGTAAGGTACATGAAGGAGGAAAGCAATACGATGACAAGGAAGCGCTAATTCACGGTATCAAATTGGCCTGGAGTGAGATTTCTTTGGTGTACTTGGAATCTCTTTATAAATCCTTAAAATTGAAATTTTTGAAGTCATTTTGAAGGCTGGTGGTAGCACACATTAACAAAAACCTAATGAAAACTAAAAAACATAACAAAATACAAACACTTGCATTTTATTTCCATTTATTTCATGTGCTTCTAATCTAATGACCCGATTTATTTTCGCATATTCTTGACTCAATAAACAATTTGCCATGAAAGTTCCGTAAGGTACATCTCTCCTATACCCAAATTTTTTATTTTGTTGATAACAAAATAGTCCCATAGTTATTTTTTTCTAATCCATCATATAACGGGAGAAATATCGATTTTACTTCTCGAAAATGCCTGCTTCTAACCTTATGACCGGCAGTGTACATACGAGTATATAAGCATTGTAAACCATATGCAGAGATTGGTAAAATAATGGATAGAAGTCGATACACCATTTGGTGCTTCGTGCATCGCATCGCTTTGAAAATACTCGTGAGTGTAATAGGTTTGTCCGGAAATTGAAAACAAATCCAAAAATAACATCAACGCAATTTGCTGCTGGAGTGGGACAAGAGTTTTGGAACAAAGTTCAGTCCATGACGGTAAAGAAATTCCTCTACGAGGTCAGTAACAATATTTGAGTAACAAGACGAAAGCCTACAATTTCGAGAGTGAATCAAAAAAGCAATTCAAGCACGTGTTCCAATACAAAGGCAAGTCAAAGAGTTTCTGGGATGACGTTAAGTTTTCTGTTGAGGGTAGATTCAATGTTTTTCACACAGATGATCGTGTTAACTTGTATAGAGAGTCTAACACAGAACTAAAAAAAATGGTGTCGGAGAAGCTATGGTGTGGGGCTTCTTGACTGGTGCAGGGTTGGATAAGTTGGTTTTTTATCAACGGCATTATGGACATACAAATTTATTTGGACATTTTAAAAGCAGCCATGTGCCAAGTAGATCAACCACTGTTATTAAACAACGTCATGTGTAAGCTTATAATTTGACCATCGTTTTTTAACTTTTATAAAAATGTTCCAATAATTTTGTGCGAAAATATTAGTACTTAAAAATGAGATAAAATTGGCAAACACAAATTTAAAAAAAACCGAATTTCTCAGTTTTGTAAACAAAGATTCGTCCATTGCAACTATTTTGTCGATATTAATGGACTTCAGTATTATTGAAAAGTATATACCGTTTTTATTTTTAATTTTAAATCATTGTTTGAAATTAACATAACTCATGTTCAAAATATTTTTGGTGTGCTACCGACAGCATGTTACCTTAAGATCAGAAAAGGGTTTATATTGTCCAAAGTAATGTTTTGTAGGTAATAAGAACAAGCACTCTAAGATGTCAAAAGCTCAAAACTTACAAAATCAAAACATCTACATACATATATCTCATTTTATTAAAGAATAACTTCAAGTTGAAACCATGACAGATTAGGCAACAAGATATGAACTCATACTCAAGTGAAGATGAGTTCGTTTTCGCTACAAGGTGAGTGAAATTTAGCTACATCAAAGTGCTACGGCATAAACAAATTATTTATTACGTGAATGGATCCACAAAAATTGTCAATACATCAATATTTTCGAAGCGCTTCAAACTTCATTGTTTTCAAGGTCTAGCAATATTTGTTAAGCTGATCATTCAAGACGAAGCCAAATGACTTTCACAGCAAATTTGATATTTGCCATTGGATTCTGTGGAAAATCTATGTAATTCATTCGGAAGAACTCAATCATTAAATTGTAATCGCGTTTATGATCGGCAAAATACGAGGACTTTATTAAAAATGTGTTGTTTCTTCGGTTTGTGGAAATCGATAGATTATCAGGTCGATTACAGAATTCTTAGAATTTTACTCTCAGTGAATCAACTCGATATACTGACATTTCGTATTCGTTGGTAAACTTATTTATGAAATTCTCCGGATGAACTACTGTCGATTCCTAAGACAATTATATCAATTCGGAACTTGCCTATCGACGCTGTTAGTTTCTGACATGCGTAAAGAATCCAAGAATACCAGATGTTCTATAAGTACATATATGTTTCTGTGTTCTGATGTTTTTTTGGTCATTAAGATAAATTTCAAGAAATAGAAAATCCTAATAAAATGCATTAACTGTTTGATGGTTACATTCGTAATTTGTTCGAATTTTCTTAACGTATGAATTAAGACCTTTTTGAGTTTTCATCAGTTTTACCTTCATGAAGAAATACCAATGGTAAATCGTGAAATTGGAATTGAATTAAAATGTCTTATACCTTTTTAAAATCAGTCAATGCGATGCTATATTTTATACGACTCTGTATATTTATACTAGACATTTCAAGACCTCCCTTGACATTTCAAGGCCTGTCTTGAAAGCTCTGGAGCTGCTTTGATATTTTAAGACCTTTGAAAGTGAACGCAATGGCCTCATACAAGAAAAGAACCTTTTTATACGCCAATAGAATATTTATTTAATATTGGGAAATTCCTACGCTCTTTTGCTTAATTTGCCCTTTAATTTTCTGAATTTGTAATGAGGTGGTCCTCTGGGGTTCTTATCGGCTTTCAATAAAAAAAAAAAAAAAACAAACGGATTCGCGTGTGACACACATGTAATTCACAAAATTGGTCCAAGGCGGGCTATGTTGCTGCCTGGATATCTATCATTAAGATGCGCCCACGCAGGAAAATCGTAATGTGAAGGCCATCCATTATTTTGAAGCAAATTGGACAGCCCGCCATTGTAACACCATTATCTAAACAAAAGGATTGTCGTTTTTTGTTTAGTTTGATTTAATATTTTTCTTGTTTGTAACCAAAATTATTGTGTGATTCAATGATACACAGAATAAATTAATTACTTACTCACAATTCTTTTCAAATGGCAGATCCTATAATGAACATAATAAAAGGTATATTGCTCAGATGTCCACCGAATACAATATGAATCATAAGGAGCGAGGTTTTGCGCTTATCTTTAATCACGAAATTTTCAAGAGTCCAGAGTTGGACGAGAGAACTGGAACTGAAAAAGATTGTACAAGTTTGGCTGCATCGTTAAGAAACCTTGGATTTGATGTCAAAATTTACAACAACAAAGAAGTATCGGAAATAGACAAAATATGTGAAGAAGGTAAGTTATCCTTTAATTTTTATGGAATTAATTTGTTTGTTGCACAAAAGGAACATTAACATTTTTCTAGGGTTGAATCACTCAATGTTCAGAAAATGTAACTAACGCATTTTATATTCTTAAAGCTTCGCTTAAAATAATTGTTTTGGCAAAAAAAGAACAACAACTTATAATATCTTCTTGCACTCTTCAAGAAATGTATTTTTTGCCAATCTCAAAGTTCAGAAAATTGTTCGAGAATCACAATTTTTACACTCAATACTATCTGCGCGAAATCCGTATATTTACTTAACAATGGGTCGGTTCATACGAAATACATAAGTAACTTGAAGATGAAGGTAAGGCAGGTTTCCAGATCAAGACATTTTTTGTGGCAAAATAGCAGCTGCTAATTTTGTATTATTCAACTTAAAGCTAAACTTCATTTTCTGCATAATTCCATTTAAAGTATAGTCACAATGGCGGATCCAGGGGTGCTTAGGGGTCATGAACCATCCCCCCTCCCATGGGAGAATATTTCTTAGCTTTCGTAGGAATTCACTTTACATAATTCAAAAATAATGCGTTAATGGATATGACAGCTTTATATTTAAATTTGTATTTTAATGCTTTTCGCTTTGTTGCTAAAAGTGCTTATTTTAGATGAGAACTGGACCAGCCATATTGCAATCCGCCTTACAAATACATAAACTTTTAAGCCATAGAGCTCATACAGTTTGGTTGTACATAAGCAAAGATTTTATCTGACATTTTTTTTAGTAATTTAACGATATTCACTAAAAAAGCGGTTTGTCTATCAAAAACAAGTAAAACATTTGTAATAATCTTAAAGGTATTCACAAAATTAAAAATTTGAAAGTTAAATTATGTTAATAAGACTTTTTCTGAAAGAAAGAGGAAAATGTTTAGTTTGTTTATTTAAGAAGAAACCTTGAATAAGAGGTCGTCAATTTGATATTATATTCTGAGAAAACAGCATTTTTTATTTTGTTAGCACTAACTAAATTTGCCTTTGAGTTCCTGAAACTCGTTTTCAATTTCATCTTATTTAAAACTTTTAAGACCTTTATAAATTTGCTTTGGAAGTCCTAGAATTGGGGCATTTCACGTGAAGCGGACAGGGAAAAAAAAGTGACATCTTGGATTTCGCTCATATTTAGGTCAATTACAGTATTTGAGAATATAAAAAAGTAATTTCATTTTTTTTATTCTACGGCACTTAGTTTAGGAATTACGGACTACCAAAAAATTGACCCACTATGAAAAGCCATTATTTTAAATCAGTGCTGTAGGTATTAGATATAAAGTAAAAATATATTGTAGGTATGTTTTAACAAGAAAAAATGTGTATTATTTTTGTGATAAAGTCGGTGCAAAAAAAAATTTTTTTTTTCTTGCTCAAAACCGGAAGTAAAGTTTTCAAAGTAAAATTTCAGTAACTTCGACCATTTTTTTTTAAATTTTTATTTCTGCAAAATAAAGATAAAACTATGTAGATATTACATAAAAAGTTTCAAAATGGAGACTTAAGTCGTTTTTAAGATAGAGTTCATTGAATAGAATATTACGCGCCTAGCATTGTACTTAGCGCATACATATGCTCTACATATGCTCTAAATACAATGCTAGGCGCGTAATATTCTATTCAATGAACTCTATCTTAAAAACGACTTAAGTCTCCATTTTGAAACTTTTTATGTAATATCTACATAGTTTTATCTTTATTTTGCAGAAATAAAAATTTAAAAAAAAATGGTCGAAGTTACTGAAATTTTACTTTGAAAACTTTACTTCCGGTTTTGAGCAAGAAAAAAAAAAATTTTTTTTGCACCGACTTTATCACAAAAATAATACACATTTTTTCTTGTTAAAACATACCTACAATATATTTTTACTTTATATCTAATACCTACAGCACTGATTTAAAATAATGGCTTTTCATAGTGGGTCAATTTTTTGGTAGTCCGTAATTCCTAAACTAAGTGCCGTAGAATAAAAAAAATGAAATTACTTTTTTATATTCTCAAATACTGTAATTGACCTAAATATGAGCGAAATCCAAGATGTCACTTTTTTTTCCCTGTCCGCTTCACGTGAAATGCCCCAATTGTGATTTAAACATGAATTACAAGAATATAAATGTCCCAAAAACAGCAAAAGTTCAACGTTCGTTAAACTAATGGGTAACTGAAATACAAAGTGTCCGTTTCGTATTTATTTATTTAATATAAAAAATTTGAATCTCTCGAGAATTTAAGTGAAAAGAGATTCTGCTACGTGTAATTTGTAAGTGCCACACTATATTTTCTTTTCATCTTATTTGCTTATCTTAATTTGTCTGTAATTTTTAGAAAAATTTTGTAACTAAATGCATCTATTTCTTTGAATTCAAGAACCAAACATTTTGCTTTCTCCAATTTTTAAGTTTTGTTGACTCTTTTGATGCTGTTTCTTAGAGTTTGTCTTCTTGCATCAGTTACAACTTTCTGATTTTCTGGCTTTTTGCATCTTAAATTTGTAAGCGTTTTTCCCATTTATAGAAATTGAAAAATATTATATTAATTTCGGAAAAAAGCTACGTTTCAACTACAACACAGCTTTTTAGAAGGCAGATAGGCGCTAGTTATAGCTATCATTGGTTTTCATCATTGAAAACAAATATTGAAATTTTTTGGCAGGTTGTTCATAGCTTTCATTAAAAATTTCTGTCATTGAAAAACATTTCCTGATTGAAAGCCACCGACAAATTTTTACTGACAGAACTCTGTCATTGGAATTGTGTGAAATTGGAAATTTTTAAATTGTTTAGGAAAATGAATTTCCGTCCGGAAAATAGAAAAATAAATTTTTAGAGAAAAATAAATACGTAATTATACTTTTTTTTCTCAAAAAAATTATTTGTGTGATTTCCGATCGATGAGTATATAATTTTTATTTCTACTCAAAGGGAAACACCGTCAAATATCGATTCAAAAATTTTTCCGGATCGATTTCAATGATAGCTATAACTGGCGCCTAAAACGAATTGTTTTTTTTTTGGCTTTTGGCAGTCAGCTGTTCAGTAAAATGAAATTTCATCATTAAAAAAATTAAAATGAATTTATAAATTAAATAAAATTTTAAATGCATTGTTTCTTTTTGAAAAAATTCTTGAATATAGGATTCATCTTATTGCATAAATCTTTTGCTAGAAATAAAAAACTAAAAATAAAAATTTTAGGGGCCGGTTATAGCTATCAGTAAAATCCATCAGTAAAATTTTTGTTTTTAGTTTTTGAACATGTTACAGATTTATTTCCAGCAAAAGATTGATGCAATAAGATGAATCCTTTATTCAAGTATTTTTTTCAAAAAGAAACAATGCATTTAAAGTTTTATTTAATTTATAAATCCATTTTAATTTTTTTAATGATGAAATTTCATTTTACTGAACAGCTGACTGCCACAAGCCAAAAAAAATTCTATTTCGTTTTGCTGTTGGTGTTCCAATTTGTTACTGTTCCGATCACATCATTAAAAATTTTACTGATAAAAGCAACAGTAAAAAAATTGTCTGAGGCGCGAAGCCTCAAAGTGACATTTAATTTAATGACGCAAATTTACTGATTGCTATAAACGCTCATCAGTAAAAAATTTCAGATTCCTCCTGTTTCAAATTTTACTGATGGATTTTACTGATAGCTATAACCGGCCCCTTAGGCGCCAGTTATAGCTATCATTGGTTTTCATAATTGAAAACAAACATTGGAATTTTTTTGACGGGTCGTTTATAGCTATCCTTAAAAAATTCTGTCATTGAAAAAAATTTACTGATTGAAATCCACCGAAAAATTTTTACTGACAGAAATCTGTCATTGGAATTGTGTGAAATTGGAACACTAATCAGTGGAACGATTCGTTTCACTTTTGAACATAAAAGTATCAGCTGTTCAGGAAAATGAATTTCCGTCCGGAAAATAGAAAAATACATTTTTAGAGAAAAATAAATGCGTAAGTACACTTTTTTTTCTCAAAAAAATTGTTTGTGTGGTTTCCGATCGATCAGTATATAATTTTCATTTCCAATCAAAGGGAAACACCGTCAAATATCGATTCAAATTTTTTTCCGGATCGATTTCAATGATAGCTATAACTGGCGCCTTACTGATGGATTTAACTGATAGCTATAACCGGCTTCTTACTGGCCCCTAACAAAATGGGGGGAATTGTAAGGCGCCAGTTAAAGCTATCATTGGTTTTCATCATTGAAAACAAACATTGGAATTTTTTGGCAGGTCGTTTATAGCTATCATTAAAAATGTCTGTCATTGAAAAAAAATTTCTGGTAGAAATCCACCGAAAAATTTTTACTGACAGAAATCTGTCATTGGAATTGTGTGAAATTGGAACACAAATCAGTGGAACGATTCGTTTCACTTTTGAACATAAAAGTATCAGCTGTTCAGGAAAATAAATTTCCGTCCGGAAAATAGAAAAATAAATTTTTAGAGAAAAATAAATACGTAATTATACTTTTTTTTCTCAAAAAAATTATTTGTGTGATTTCCGATCGATGAGTATATAATTTTTATTTCTACTCAAAGGGAAACACCGTCAAATATCGATTCAAAAATTTTTCCGGATCGATTTCAATGATAGCTATAACTGGCGCCTAAAACGAATTGTTTTTTTTTTGGCTTTTGGCAGTCAGCTGTTCAGTAAAATGAAATTTCATCATTAAAAAAATTAAAATGAATTTATAAATTAAATAAAATTTTAAATGCATTGTTTCTTTTTGAAAAAATTCTTGAATATAGGATTCATCTTATTGCATAAATCTTTTGCTAGAAATAAAAAACTAAAAATAAAAATTTTAGGGGCCGGTTATAGCTATCAGTAAAATCCATCAGTAAAATTTTTGTTTTTAGTTTTTGAACATGTTACAGATTTATTTCCAGCAAAAGATTGATGCAATAAGATGAATCCTTTATTCAAGTATTTTTTTCAAAAAGAAACAATGCATTTAAAGTTTTATTTAATTTATAAATCCATTTTAATTTTTTTAATGATGAAATTTCATTTTACTGAACAGCTGACTGCCACAAGCCAAAAAAAATTCTATTTCGTTTTGCTGTTGGTGTTCCAATTTGTTACTGTTCCGATCACATCATTAAAAATTTTACTGATAAAAGCAACAGTAAAAAAATTGTCTGAGGCGCGAAGCCTCAAAGTGACATTTAATTTAATGACGCAAATTTACTGATTGCTATAAACGCTCATCAGTAAAAAATTTCAGATTCCTCCTGTTTCAAATTTTACTGATGGATTTTACTGATAGCTATAACCGGCCCCTTAGGCGCCAGTTATAGCTATCATTGGTTTTCATAATTGAAAACAAACATTGGAATTTTTCTGACGGGTCGTTTATAGCTATCCAAAATTCTGTCATTGAAAAAAATTTACTGATTGAAATCCACCGAAAAATTTTTACTGACAGAAATCTGTCATTGGAATTGTGTGAAATTGGAACACTAATCAGTGGAACGATTCGTTTCACTTTTGAACATAAAAGTATCAGCTGTTCAGGAAAATGAATTTCCGTCCGGAAAATAGAAAAATACATTTTTAGAGAAAAATAAATGCGTAATTACACTTTTTTTTCTCAAAAAAAATTCTTTGTGTGGTTTCCGATCGATCAGTATATAATTTTCATTTCTAATCAAAGGGAAACACCGTCAAATATGGATTCAAAAACTTTTCAGGATCGATTTCAATGATACCTATAACTGGCGCCTAATTGTTACCTTATTTGTTAAACACAAAAGCAGTAAAATTTTGTTTATTGGTGAACAAAATCAATTGTATAAAATACAGTTATAAAAAACGTGGTGTAAGCTTGTTACGTAAAAAAATTTAACTCAAAAATTATGCATTACGGCGGGTAACTTTGCACACTCCTTTCTTGGACATACTATAGGCTTTGGAGTAAACTTAAACTTATAAAACACGGCTTGTAGGAAAGAGCCAAAGTATATTTGAAACCCTTGAAATTATTCTGCTTACTGATATTTGAGAAATTTCATGTAAGTCGCCAGTTGTAACAAAATATGTGTTTACTTATTTTGGTAAACACTACATTGGCTATGTCACTTTGGTGAATATATAGCGACAAATCTTGGCAAACTTTTCATTGAATTTCGATCTTCAATATTTAGAACGTCAATCATAAAATTGGAAGTTTTTTTTTATGGAATCGATACAAATCGTCGTCATCTATTTCAAAGGGGTCGATTCGGGTTAAATAGATCTTTCGTTTTCTGTTGGGTGATAGCATTCCAACATGAGCAAAATATCAAAATCTTGATCGATGCTTAATTCTATTGACATTTTAATTTTTGTTTTTATATTTTTAAATAAAATGTCTCGAAACGTAACTTTCTCAATTAGTAGTTTGTTTATTTTTGACGTTTTATAGAGTTAAAAACAGCTTAAACATACGTTCTGTCGTTTTTATTTTTAGACTACAGACTATCGTTTTAAAATGGGTTTAAATTGTCTATGAATAACATAAACTGGAGTTTATTTTAGCTAAGACAAAATCAAAATCATTGAATTCAAAAACAAAAAAAAAAAAATTAGTTCAAGTTCTTAAAACACAAATGTTTCTTGTCATTAATATTACAGTTCCGGGCTAGCTACATAGCTTTGTAGTGCAATTTTGCATTCACAAAGCAGGTTGAATTTTGACTACGGCTACGTTGCCACTAGCTTTATGAATACGCCCATAATTTCCCATAGAAGAACATAAAATTCAAGATCTATTTTTTTTATAATGAATCACTTGTCATTATTTTGATTGAATTGGATAACTTCTTACAAATCTTTTAAAATAAAATTTTGAAGGTATGTTATGTGCAAATTGTCTGGACTTTCTCAATCAATGGTCGCATTCGGAAAGCTAGTGGCTACGTAGTCAAGGGATTCTGATTGGCTAAATCTAACTACAAAAGTAGTTGAAATTTCCCCTCCGACGTAGTGTAAAATTTTCGGCTACAGTTAGTGCACACTGGTTTTGACGTTTCACAATCAGCTGCTCGGTAAGGACACAAGAATTCAAAATGAAATTAATCGTTTAGTATTTAAATACATATAAAAATCACTCATATTATATCTTATATTCGGTTTTATTGAATTTGAAAACAAAACAAACTATTTAAAGTACTGAAAACACAAATGTTTCCTATATTATATATTTGCATTTGTCATTTATATGACAGTTCCGGATTGACTAGCTTTGTAGTGAAGTTTTGCATTCACAAATCTAGTTGAATTTCGACTACGTAGCCACTAGCTTTCCGAATGCGACCAATTAATGCAACAAATGAAAACAACTCAGTTAGTACCTAACGGATGTTTTTTTTTAGATATGCTACTTTTCAATCTGGCAATAGTTTTTTGACAGCTGTCACTTGGTTTATGCTAAATTTGGTTTGCCATTTCATAATGAATAGACATAACGTTTGCAAATCGTTAAAATTTGTTACCAAAATAATAGTCAATGACAACTGCATTCTTTGAACGCAAAATAAGACCTAGGCAGCTAGTTAATTTTTCAGAGATCATTTATTTCAAACTTAACTTTATTATCTTTTACCTTCACTAGATCGCAAAAAGTACATAAAAGTTGTGTTTTGTATATTATAACATTGTGAAATTAATGTTTTCTATTCCAATATGACTGGGAAATCTCTTACACAAAACTTTAAATAAAATTGTGCACTAAGTAAATAAATAATTCAGTTGAATGAAATAACCTGACCATCTGACTTTTTTGACACATTTTTCAAGTTTCTCATGTCGTCTGAACCTGCCCATTTTTAAAAAACATAATGGCAAACCCTTACCTTTACAATAAAGCCATAAGAATATATTGTATATAAAAAACACCCTTTCCTGTCCATAAGAATAAATTATAACTAAAAAAACACCATTAATTTTAATTTTTGTATTTACTTCCTTTTTAATTTATTATAGTTGCTCGTGCTGATCATACTGACAACGACTGTATTATTATTGCTATTTTGTCCCATGGCGACATGGGATTCATTCATGCGAAAGATTCACCGTACAAGATTGATTTGATTGTAAATCATTTTTCTGCCAATAAATGCGAAACACTAGTTGGCAAACCAAAGTTATTCTTTATTCAAGCTTGTCAAGGCCATCAATTGGATTCAGGTATAAAGCTTAAAAGACTTGAAACAGATGGGCCTACTGCGAGTTACAAATTTCCATTGCATGTTGATTTTTTATTTGCGTATTCAACAATTCCAGGTGAGTTATTCTTGAAATACATATATAAACTTTTAATAATTCGTTAAAGATTTATGCGGACTTTAAGTTTTATCATTCCTCAAAGCCTCAGGTAAACAAATTGCTCTAATTGCGCTAATTTCATGCACAACAGATGAAAATGAATTTAGGTTGATATCAACTTATCAAAGCAAACTTGACATTGTCACAATCACAACTAATTCAGAAGTAACTAACGGTATAAATTATAAGCCAGAAAAATATCTAAGATGGCTAAAATATTTAAACTAGATTTGTAGCGGATGCTTTGCTAAGTTGACATCCAAGAAGCTAATTAAATAACTAGCGAATAATTATTGGAAACTATCCACTAGTTTTTTGATAGTTGAAGTTGACTCTTATGATATTTGCTTATACTTCTTCTAAAGAAAGCCAGAGGCTTTGAGGATAAAACAAATGCAAAGTACAGCTTGTTAAAATTAGTTTTATGATATTTGCTTTGTTTTTAAGGATTTCTTTCCTGGCGCAATGAAACAAATGGATCTTGGTTTATACAATCCTTATGTAGGGAACTGGATGCTAATGGAACATGCTTAGATATCCTTACACTGCTAACGTTTGTTTGCCAACGTGTTGCTATTGATTTTGAATCAAACACAAAAGACATTGGCCGTCGATATAAAAAACAAACTACATGCACAGCAACAATGTTGACAAGAATTCTTAAATTTTCTAAAAAAAAAAGGTGTTAAGTAACTACAAAATATTTGTTACTTTACGAGAAAAGAAATTAAACATACAAATATGAACTTCAAAGTTTGTTTTATTTTATTTAAATCTTGTCCAAAAAACTTAGCCACATTCCAAAGGAACCTAGGTACATACTTCCGAAAACGGGCGTAAATAAGGTAGGTACACAGACAAGTTGAGTCCAAAGACCAAAAAAACACGCTATGTGTATATTCTTAGGTTTGATTTAATTCAGGTTATAACAAATTATTGGAAAAGAAAAAATGTTTAGTAAAAAGGTAAGTGATAACGTTGAACACAGAAGTGGCTATAACGTAAAAAATAATGCCTCGATGTTAGAAAAATGAGCCCTTTCTTATACCATGTAACAGCAATATAAAAAATATTTAGTCTTAATATAAAACAAATTATAAAATGAATGCATCTATGCCGACTTAAAAAATAATTGGACCTTTTGGTGTCTTAAACACACATACATACATATCCCATTGTAAATATTTATCAACCAAAATTAGCTAAAATGTAATCTATTAATTGTGCTTTGCTAATTATGATAACGAATATAATATGACGTAATAGTCTATTTGTTTCTCGAGTAGACAAAATAAGAAGACTCGTTAGTCATTTTTACTTGAAATTCGTAAATTTCAACCTCAAAAGTAATGAATTTATATCTACAAAATATATCTGATTCATAACAGAACCCTAAAAGTATAACTTCGCAAAACGTTACATTTCTTTTCATTTGAAATAATTTATGTTGCATACTTTTATGTCAATATTTTTCTTATCCGAGTTTTAATTTTTTTTCCCATAAAACCCCAAAACACCAGGCGCTCAGAAATGTCTGAAGGTAGTTGACATTTAAGTAATCCTTAAAGTATGCTTTAAAATATTTGATTAATAGTGTAGTGACCTTTTAGGAGGTATTTATTTCTTTAATCAGAATGTGATTTAAAGTATGCTACAAAACATTTGCTTAAAATTGTAGTGACCTTTTAGGAGGTATTTCTTTCTTGGTCAGAATGCAATATAAAGTATGCTACAAAATATTTTTTCAATAGTGTAGTGCTCTTTTAAGAGGTATTTCTTTCTACGGGCAGAATGCAAATGTATGCATGTGCGTAGCAAAGCATTGGTGTTATAACATTTATATTTGAATATCTTGAGAATTAAATGTGATTGCGTTATTTTAAGATCGATCATTATCAGGACATAAATGCGGATCAAGCAGAGTAATGATTTATACAGGTAATTTCAGGGAAAACTATAAAATGTTCGTTTTTGCAAACATAACAAGGGCTATAACTCTAAAATACTGTTCCGATCATAGAAAATGAGGTGTCTGTAGAAGTAGTAAGAAAAATATAAAACAAATTATGTTCACACATGATTTTCATGGTTGAGAATATCACCACCATTTTTCATTCAATCTTCAAGAGGAATATGTGTTTCAGCACCATCTTGAGATATAAACGGTAATTTTGGCATATAAAATATTTGTCTACGTTAATCACAAGCTCCAGGCTGTTTGAATTTTTTTTTAACAAAAACACGAGGAAAAGTCTATCCTCACAATAATTATTAGTTACATTTTCCATGCTAATTTAGTATCGTTACGATCGGAAGATTTTTTGTGATACTGCTAACAGTATCAGTGTTTTTTTTTGTAGGAGAAAATAGGGAAACAAATTGTGAATACACATTGGCAATCTTTTAATTGGTTGCATTGTCAAGCTTGTAGTCGTCTCATGTCATACATGGACTATTGCGTTTCCTAATTTTTTGTTTACTAATTTATTGAAGTGGAATGATTGAAAACGAAAAACGGAGCAAAATTAATTATTTTTTAAAACAAATGTAGCCGCCAGAGATTCCTATGATAAATAACGAATCATACATTTCAAGAGAACGTTTTGCTTAGAAAGATGACATTTCAAATTCAAATAAAATAACTTATCTTTGCCAAGCGTTTGTACACATAAAAGTGGGAATCGGAAAATTAATAATTTCAAAAATGTTTACATTTAGTCGAACGCATCTAAGATGAAGTTAAAAAATAATTAAATTATGAATATGAAATACCATGCATATTTAATTATAAAAAATATGTATATTTGTACAGCTGTGGACAGTTAATTAGAAACTCGCATTGTATATACTTTTAGAACGGTTTCTTCGCTAAGTTATTTATTAAAGTTATTATGTATATATACAGTTTTTATGGTACACTCTTTAACATAACTGCATACAACAACAAATTTTAAGAAGGCACCACATGAAGGAGCCTTTTGTAGTGGACATCTAATTAGAAACAGCATGCAAATTTGTATCTACTCATAACATTAATCAATTTTAAGATATCATAACTTGAAAATTAGGTTAGAATTTTGGTGTAGAACCTCTTTGCTCTAGGATTTCGTACCATCTTCGCTCCTCAGATAAAAGAACTTGCCTGGAGTACATTAGGAGTAAAGTCTTTCAATTGGCTACAATGTTCGAACTAAGAACATCAAAGTCGGTGTTATTGTTAAGTAAATACAATAGTTTATTTAACGTCTTATAAAAGAAGTTCAATTGTTTTAAGGTCTCTAATTGCCTATAACCATTCAAAAATTGTGATATATCCGCACCAAATTTTTTTTGCTATATAGCGGTATGCTTTGGGTCTTTAAGTTGCTGAAACTTCCATTTGAATGCAAGTTTCCATCGGGCTAGTTTACTAGTCGTTTCTTATAAGGTATTTTACAGAGGTCAGCGTACAATTAATTTGAAACACTGTATCAACATCTATTTAGATGTCCACTACAAAAGGCTCCTTAATGTGATAAAACTGCTATAAAAAGAAAAATAGTACTCTCTTAATATATTTGTTGTATGCAGTTATGTTGAAGAGCATACCCTAAAAAACTGTAACTATAAAAACTAAATTTAAAAAAATAACTTAGCCAAGAAACTGGGCCTGATTATGGGATCCGCCGCGAATCGTTTTGCTAGCGAGTTTGCCATTTTTCAATTATTGCATTCGCTTTCGCCTTCTTCGTTTTGAATTCGAAGGCGGGTTTGAAATGTCATAATGTTTGTTGGCGAGTTGAAATCTGATAGCTTTTTTTTGGTGGATTTGCAGGCGAAAAAAGTTCATTATTATTCACTGTTCGATTTCGTGGATTCTTTCTTGATTATAATTATATAAAAATGTGAGTTAGCTTTATTTTTATTTTCCTATAATTTATCCACAATTCACAATAAAATATAAAATTTTGAATAAATCACCGCAAATTTCACAAATTCAATCAAAACAAAACAAATTTTGTTTGGAAAGCTGTCAAATCACTGGAATATAGGAAGAAAAAGTCAAAAGTCACTGGAATATAGGAAGAAAAAGTCAAAAGTCAATATAGGAAGAATTTTTTTCGCTTCGCCGCGAATTCGTTAATAAGGAAATATGACGCGAGTCGAATTGAAAACGATCCGCCGCGAAGCTCATAATCAGGCCCCTGTTGTATATAGGATGTGCGTATCTAATTAGCTGTCCACAGCTGTATATGAAGTGGTATTATTATATATTACACGCTATCTTAACACACATTTAATTATGGAATTGACAGTTCTTGTTTTATTTTCAAAAATATCCCAAAGATATTAGGTGAATCTAATTTTTACTTTAGAATTTCAACTGGGGAGTTAAGAAACAAATTAGTGAATAAAAAAAAAATCTACTTCAAATCTAGAGTTGTAATCAACACTCAAGTTGATCGACTTTTATAAATCGCCCTTCCTTACATTAGAAGGAATAACTTAAGTTATAGAAAAAAAAAATTGTTTTAACTAAACGATGGATGTTTGTTTTGTTAATTTGATTGATATAAAATACGACAAAATTTTATCATTAATAAAATGAACAATTGAGTTATTCACTTTTTGAGGTCAAGTGGTATTAAAGGAATACGGAATTTTGTTCCAGTGAATTCTTGTTTTATTTAATTTGTGACAGTGGAAAGAAAATAATATTAAAATAACAAAAACACTGTAACAATCGTTTATTTTATTTTATGATATATTTTTCACAATCATGTGTATAAGTATTTTTTTTTTAAACAAACAATAATTACAATATTATAAAATATATCTATGTATAATATTATTCCAATTTCAGGCCAGTTAATTCTGGATTATTTGAATAAGTTTGTATAATTTTTTTTTATTTCGATATGGTTAAAACAAATTAAAAACAAAATTAATTTTCTTAATTTAATTTAGCAATAGTATATAACATAAAAATAAAATAATACAAAAGAAAGAAAAAACTAATTAAAAAAAAATCTAATTAAAAATATTTTATTCAGTAGATAACAATTTTATAAATAATAATTAAAAAAAAACAATAAATACACATCTATTGTTAAATATTTCAAATTTGTTTGTATTTTTATTCTGTTTGTCATTTGTTTTTTGTTGAATTTCAAAATTAACTATACTTGTTCTATTAAATTGTTTTTTTTTTGTATTCTCTTTTGTTTATTAAAGAAACTCTAAATACACAATATAGTATAAATGTATAAAGCAAGATATTATTTATAAATATTGTTATTTTTTTTTTCTTTAAATAAATTTACAAGTGGTTTGAATATTATTGCCTATATGATGATTCATATTTTGTTTGTTTTAAATTTATAATAAATCATTTTGGAGACTTGACTTATAAATAATAAAATATATTAACTATATTTTTTGTATTATTAACAAATTGTTTATACTAAAAAGCAAAATATATAAAAATGGTTAACAAATGATAAGAAATTAAAAAAAAAAAATTATAATTATGAAAAATGTATATGCAATATGTAGACTTTTAATGTTCAATATTTTTGATAATGATGATGATGTTATTTAGTATTACTTTTTAATATGATCATGTTTATGGGCGAGATTGACAATTGCGCTACCAGGTATATTCATATCGAATATATTTCGACGACAGGATTACAATATCAGGCAACAGTTAAGAAGAAACATAAAGTCCAAACGAAACGCGTTTACAGTACACATTCATCTTTCAGTAGTAGTGGAAAAGTTGTTGGTAGAATTGAAGATGCTGGGATTTTCGGGCGTTTTTAGTGCAATGCGACAATCATAGCTAAAGACGATCAAAAAGATATGCAACTAAAGAGTGAAAAACCAACATTGAATAGCACATTTCTCTAGGACTCTAGGACAAGTGTATTCTTAACAATATTAAAAAGTAATATGGAAATACAAACTTTTATATACGATTCATCACCATCATTATCAAATTAATTAATTGTTATTATTTAGTATTATTTTATTTATATAAGCATAATCAATTTTTAAATTTATTTTTATTTATATATGTATATATAAAAAAGATTATTTTATGGGAGCAGCATTAGTTAGATATTTATATAAAATTGAATATATAATGTTTGTATTATATTGTAGAAAAGCTGGTTGTTTTGTTTTGTTTTGTTTAGTTTTTCATTACATTTCTTTTCTTTCGACGATATAATTTGCTTAGAAGCTTTGTTGGTTTTTGTTTATGCGTATGAAGACTCACCATTATTTAAACTATTACTAATACTATTATTTGTATTGCCGCTGACTGATGTCGTCGATGGTGACGTCAATGTGATCCTATAACAAGAAAAAGCTGTGTTTACCATACACGCGGAATGCGTTCAAAAGAAAAAAGAATAAAAGATAGAAACACAAAAAGAAAGAAAGAGAGAAAACATGGTATATGATGATGACGCTTTAGTAATGAATTAAAATGTTCGTAGAATATTTGTTTTTTGAAATATTATTTTTTTTAAAAAACTAACTGTTGGTCTGAAGATCTAATTTTGTACTGTGCTGAAATTGTAGTGTAAAGTGTGTGCTATAAAATGGATAGAAAGATACATTTAAGCGTGTAGAGAGTGAGAGAAAAGTTAGAAAGGAAATTAATACAAACAAAAAAATACGTATTTAATTGGAATTTATATCCCACAGAAAGAGTTCCTCCTAACAGTGGCTTAGTTGAAACAAAAATCTGGGTGCACTATGGATGGTTAAGAGCCTTTGAGCTCCAAAAACATATTTTGAAAAATACGAACTGTTTGTTATCTCTAATTAGCTCTAGAATAGATGTGCATAGTCAGAAGCTCTATTCTGTCTTTTTTATTTGGGTTGAAAACAAGTGTTTGAAAAATAAAATTAAGCCTGATGTAAAGTGTATTATTGATTAACGAGAAATCAGCGTATTGGAATTCCATATATTTATTGAGGACAATTGAATACTTAGAGCACATCTTGTGGGTTCTCTGGTATCGAAATAATCAAAGTAAAAATTAATAAATGAATGAATAGGACAGATGTGAAGACATAAAATTTAGAAATGTTTTACTATTTCGAAAACAAAACACAAAAATAAATGGCATGCAAGTAGAAATAATAGTAGAGAAAATAATAGTAAAATAAAACATGCACTAAAAACACTTAAAGAAAAATTTAAAGTTATTTACACACAACCACGCCTACCTTGGGCTGTTTTCACTCTTTTTTTCTCTTATAACTAATGTTGTATCACTACTGCCATTACTGCCGCCGACACCATTTGTTGTTTCTTTGTTCTTTGTAGAAATTGGCGACCGTTTAACTTGAATGGGTTTGAGACGTTCTTCTAAATCACTAAGCGAACCATCTGAAGTATCACTTTCATCACTAGAACAAATAAAAATTCATTTTATTAGGTACAATAGTTTTTAAACAAAATTGTTTGTATTTTAAAACTTACCTCTCACTAACATCATCGTCTCCTTCTTCCATAGCTTGTTGCAAATCTGTTATTCTTTGCAATGCCAAACGAAGATCATTACGCAATGATACCGCTTCGGATTCAGCATTTTCTAGTTTCTTTTCTAGATCTTTTCTTCGTGTTATTGATTCCTGTTCTCGATTAGAAATAACATGGAATTCTTCACGCAACTCTCGTAAACACTTTTGGGACTTTTTGAGAGCATCCTGAGCGTTTAGTTCTCTCATTTTGGATTGTGTGACTTCGTTTTGTATCTTCTCAACGGCTTCTTTGTGGCGGGTTATTTGCACCTCAAGACGTGAACGTGTAGCTTGTTCTAACTCAAGGCGGGATTCTAATTCTTTGGTGCGTATTTCCAAGCTATATACGATTAAAAACAAAAAGTTGAAAAAAAATATTTACATTCAAATTATATATAGTACCGTTTCGACAGCATAGCAGCTGATGGATCACTCATATTCTCGACATTCTCCAATCTCTGTTGCAATTCACTTACACTATCCTTAAGTGAATTTCGCTCAGCCTCCAGTTCTGATATCCGGAATTCATATTCAGACATTGCAATTTGCTCTGTATTCAATTGCTTCACGGTTGTACTGTATTTCTTCATCAATTCAGCCATTTCTTCTTCGTTCTCTTCGATTTGTGCTTGAAGTTCAGCGCGATCACGCTGTGATGCTGTTGCCCTGTCTTCGGCATCGTTGCGGGCTCTTTGTGATTCTTCGAACATGGCCTGAACCTCAGCCAATTCAGCTTCAGCTGTTTGTCTGGCTTTAACTGCTAGGCTTCTTGTTGATTCGGCATCTTCTAGCTGATTGCGCAACTGACGTATGAGTGTCTTACCCGGTGAATCAGCTTTAAGTCGTTCAAGCTGTGCATGAGCATCCTTTAGGAGAGCTTTGTATTTGCGTAGATCTCGTTTGAGTTTTTGTGTGATTGCTTCTTCTGTCTGACGATCGACACGATCTTGGTCTTCCATCGCAGATAAACGCCGCTCCAATTCATGTTTTTCCCGCAGCAAGAGAGTGCGTTCTTCATGTTCCGTCTCCAATTGGCATTCGAGGGCTATAAGATTATAAAAATTTAATTTAATCTACCTTTTAGAAAATATTTAAATGTGTAACCTTTGATTTTTTTGTAGGCACTACCACGTGCCTCTTCCAATTCATCGTCTCTTTGTTGAGCCTCACGTCTGGCATCTTTGCGCATTGTTTCCAAAGTCATCTCTAGACGTAGTTTAGCTTGTTCCAGCAATTGCACCTGTCCAGCCATTTCATCAAGTTCTTCCTCTTGTTCCTTCAATCGACGATCCATATCCATTTTAGAGCGTCTTAGTTGAGCTATTTCCTCTTCGGTTCCACCTCCGAATGTCATCTCTTCTAATTCTCGCTGCAACGATGCTAACTTCTCTTCCTTGAGATCGAGCTCAAGACGAGTGTCCTAAAACAAAACAAAAAGAAATGAAAATGATGTAAATTTGAAAAATGTATGAAAGACAAACAAATTTCAAAAAGATCTTATGTTCTTCTAGACGAGTTTCAAATAAATTGATTTCAATTAATTAATTAAATTGGTCTGATGGGCTCGGGAATAGTATGTGACAACTACGCATAATACAATTATTAATTGACAATGCAACGATTAAATTATTAATTTGATTATGAGACTCTGAACATTTTGTGTGAAGATTAATTTAACGTGGGATCAATATTAGGCAAGGGGTCTTTAGAACTTATAATGTTCGGTCCTCCGCGTAGTGATGTAAGATGTCGAGCATACTTTTATTAAAAGATTCTAAAGAAGCACCTTTATTGTAAATAGGATTATAATAAGAATTTTTGTATTTTTCAAGAATAACTAAAAGTAATTAGGGAGACATGTAAAATACTCAAATCGGACTCAAACATTGCTATTTTAGTAGACAGTCAGGTGTATGTCGAGGCTATTAATTCGTCTGCATTATCTTCTTTACTGGTCCGCAAATGTCAAGATTAACTAGGAAAAGGGGACGGGATTAACTTCCTTAACAAATGTCTTGCCTTGGCCAGTTCGAGAATGATATTTTTTGGAAATGCATTCCTAAACGACCTCAATGAGTTTTCCGAAAGAAAAATCAAAAACCTGATCTGAACTTAACAAAATCGCTCTAGCTTTTACCCGCTTAGAGGTCTTTTTACAAACTTTAAAAATCTTTTCTTCTCATTTATAGGGTTAACGAGTTAAACTTAACGGCAAATAATTGAACTTTTGTGGCTTAGAATTTTCAAAGTATTTAAACTCCTAGAAGAATCATACAAATAAAATCAGCACTGTTTCAATCAGAGCTTGTAATCTCGCCTCTCTAGTCTAGTTTCTAGTGAAAGATGGAATTGTTGTACTCTCATCACAATACATTCTATTGAAATACCTTGACTACAATGTTTAACCTCCAGACAAGAATCTTTTATGCAAACGTATGCGCATATAAAAATGCTGAAATTTGCCACACTTTTTTTTTAAATCTTATTCATCTTTTTTTTTTTAATTTTGTTTGCATAAAACTAAAACAATTAAAACTACTTAAATGTGTCGCTTGCTGCTGGAAAAAATAAATGATAAATAAAACAGCATGAATACCAAATAATTATTGCCTTAAATTATGTGTGTATTTTAATTTTAGACATTAAAGTGAAAGCATTTTTTCTCTTAATTTGTTTGCTTTTTTGCTTACAAAAGCAATAATAATTCAAACTGACAAAAAGAAATGAGTTAACAAAGATAAACAAAACGGAAAAAAGAACTCAATGGACTTAATGATATATCTTAATCTACAGACAAATGTATAGAGGAAATGATGTATTGATGAAAATATTTATGTATACTATCAATTATGGTGTTATCAAGCGGAGTGGCGAGAACAACTTTAAGAAGATAAAAGATTCAATATTTAGCACAATAGCATAACAATTAAAAATTAATCGCTTAACGGTTTTATACAGAATTATGGCCTATGGTTGCCACCTACAATCAAAGAAATTGTTTTACTCCAAAAATCAATTTATATGGTGAAACCATTGCAAACTAAAGCTAAGCTTACACGATTAAAAGATCTTCCAATATTGGCAGATTTTTCGCAAAACATTTAAACCAATTTTCTATCAACCATGTAAGCACCCAATTAAATCTGTCAAAAGTGACAGAAAAAAAAATCGTCGGTAAACAACATCATCCAATTTTTGATTGACAGAAAGTTTATAGAAGGAAACAACAACACAGGATTTTAAAAGAATTTGAAAACAACGAAAATTAAAAGAAATAAGAAAGTTTGGCAAAATAACGAAAAAGAAGTTACATAAAAAAGGTTGACAAGGATGAGGCGCATGAACAATTTTTACAAGACAGTCGTTATTCCCTGCTTCATTATTGTTTCACTTTTTTTATATTTTGTATATTTTTTTGAAGTTTTTGCACGACCTGTTGTTTTCATTTCTGAAGTAAATGTTCATATTTTCTGTCTTCTGTCGATAAAATTGTCTCCCAATGAATTTACCAATTTTTCTAACGCCTTTTAACCGTGTAAACAGACTATTGAGCCGTTTATTTTGAAAGTGGCATAAGTTACTTTTTTTTTAAGTCGAGATATTTAAGATATTTGTTATACCGTTAATTACCAATACTTCTCTCGAAAAAATCTCAATAGTTCTCAACTTATTGAGTGCAAATTTTTTAAAAATGAAAAGATACCGTTCAATTGTATTTAGTGTTGCCATTAACTCGATTTTTTTTGAAAAAGTGACTTATGCCACTTTCAAAATAAACGGCTCAATTATTAATTGGAATATACAAAATTGTGATTTTCTACCAAAAAATTGTCTAATATTTGAATAATATCAACCAACCTGATAAACGTTATCCGTTTATACTAGTACTTCTCACTTAATAGGAAATTGGCAATTGTCACTTAATTGGATGCAATTGACAGTTCGGCCAGTCAATAATAGAAGATCTTCTAATCGTGTATACTTAGCTTATGGTAAGACACAACCGAAAAAAAGACTGACTGAGTGATCTATTACTCAAACATACTGTCTCGTAAAACATGGATGTGGAAAGAAAACGGAAATAGTTTGTCTGTCTATCTAAATTTGGAGACATTTTGGTCCGTTAAAGTCCTAAATTTCATTTTGTGGTATGCGAAATGCTATATTTCAGACTTAATTGTCATTTTTTTTACCTTCGCTAGTATTCGTATGCAAAATAGTATTGAGAAAAATCCTACAACAATGAGATAGTTTGAAAGGATTCCGTGTGCAGAGAAAAAGCTTTATCTCATTCACATTAGGTAAATCTTCTAAAATGCTGAGACTGAAAATATGCTATCACAATATTTAAATATTTTTCTTATTAAAAATAAGGTGGCGCAACAGTCTGTTAAGAAAATAGGGCCTAGTGATTTAGAAATCTCAAACATTCCTGTGTGCGAATAATGTTGTCAGGGATGGAGGGGACCTACAATTTTAAGCCGATTCCGAACAGCTAATTTGAGAAAGCACTTTTCATGATATGAATTATTACTCTTGGAGGATTTGTCAATTCCTAGCAAGAGACAGTACCCTTGAAAAGAAATTAATTACGGAAACGGGGTTTGAACCCAAGACCTCTGGCATGACAGTCCAACGGACTAACCATCACGTCACGGTTGAGTTAACGAAAAATTATAACATCCCCGAAATGTTTACCCCAACTATAGTTGAGACCTTAACAAATAAGTTTTTGGAATGGTCGTGTAAAACAAAATTTTTGGTTGCTACGATTAGTAGGTTTTTAAACCGGACTTGCTGAAGATTTCGGAATAAATCCAAGTCCAGTTTTCGGAATCATTATACAAGTTACTGAAAAAATTGTAAGTAAATCCTGTGCATTATATACGCAAATGTGGTGGAGGAAATTCGACTTCCGTCAAACTAAGTTGTTAAACTCTTGAGCACTTAAAAACCAACATTCGTCAAGCTATGGCTGAGATACCTCCCAATAAGTGTCAAAAAGTGGTCGAAAATTACTTCAAAAGAATCGATGCTTGAACAATTGGCGTGGTGGTTATTTAAGTGATGTAGTGTCATATTTTATAAGTTTTATTAACGTTTACTTTTGAATCCGCAAAATGGATAACCCTGTACAATGAGAATTCGGTATGCCATTAAAAGGAAATTATGTTCTCGCTAAAGAATTTGTTTTCTATCGGACAACATTTTTAAGAAATTATAAATAATATTTTTGGTTAAAGTTTACCAGACACAATCAGGGAAACATTTTTCAATGCACTAAACTAAACTGATAGAGATTTTTGTAAAAGCAACATTCATTTCCAAAGGTATTAACAAGTAGCTTTATTTTCGAAAAAAAATTTCCCTTTGAGTACAAGAGCAGTATAAGCGAATTATTATATTTCATTTTCTATTCATAGTTGGCAACTCTAAAATCAAATATAAATTTTTCTCTTGGTTCTCACGAGGTCATCACATTAACAGTTAATATTAATTATTAATATCACGCATTAGAATTAACCTTTGTAAATTAGAGACACTACTTACTTGTAAGATTGCGCACTTAATGCTCATCATTTTAACTGTTTCCAATTGATTTAGAAACTTTTCAGAAACTATTCACTTGTTTCAAAAAACAACAACACAAAAACGAAACTCTAAAATATTTTGCAATTTCAAGAATAAACTAGGGTACGTATCTGGTTCACTAAGCTGTTTTGTATAAACGCTATAAACGTCTTTTTTTTGTTTGTTATTTTTAGTTTCAAAAGAACCAGAAATAAAAATTAAACATCCGTTTTTCGTTTATAGAGCCCCAAAAATGAGCGATGAACCTGATAAAAAAGATATACTTTTCTAGAAAACACGTAGTGAATAAAACTATATAACAACTGTTGCTCTTATCAGTACACAATACACAAAAATTAACTGTGTGACGCTATAAAATAATTGTTTTAAGCATAATTATATCTTTTTGTTGTTGCAACACTACACTCCATACACTATGAACGACGCGACGACGAAGACGCGATAAATGCAGTCACGCACTTGAAGTTTAACTGAACAAATTTTCGGACACACAAAATTCGAGCCATGGAGTTTGAGAGCTCAAGACGGTCTTGGTTGTTTTCTTTTTACTTTTAATTTCTCTGACAATAGTTTGGATTGTGTGTGATAAAAATGTTTGATGTGTGCTTACTGCTTAGATAGCTTATGCTTGAGCTGAGGGGGTTTTAATGTCGTTGTTTAAAAGAAAGGGGAAGAAAGATAAAAGCAACAACGGCCGTGTTCATGAGCGGATTTACATGAAACAAAGGTGGAGGCCGAGTTTGATACAAAATGTCAATTTGATTTAGTCGAATTAGGATTAAGAAATTAATTAGTTAATATATTTAATTATTTCTCTTTTATTTTTTTTTCGTTTAAAGCAAATTAATTTATTTATTATTTATTATTTCGTTTCAATGATAAATTGCATAAAATAGTCCCGCAAAATAAGTTGAACAAAAGTAAGTAAGCCGGAAATTTGTGTTTGCGCCGCCGTCGTAAGTAATGGTCAGCAAAAGTTCGCGAAAACTGCTTCCTCGTGATTGTTTACGTTTCTATAGCTTCAATGGTGTTAACAACATTTTCAAAATCGTCAAGCATCACATTTGCTCTAATTTTCGTATCAAACATTTTCTTTTACATCAAATTTATTATTTATCAAGACTTTTTTGAGTGAGAAACAATTTAAATAAAGGTATCAATAAAGGCCCCTCAAAAAATAACAAAATAATGTTGACACTATATTTATTAAGTTTTCTAGTTGTGAAATAATGTTTAAGCTTTAAGCCACTTATTTTGTAGGTCTTTTTGGGATTATTCGCTTTTAATTCAAAAACAAGCAGTGAAAATACAAAATTTCGAACACTTTTTGGCCTTTTTCTGGACAATGCAAAATGGATTCTTACAATTACAAAATTATAATTTAAGTCATTAATCTGAAACTAGTGACAATATTTTATTCATTAGCTCCACAAATCAATTTCAGAGTACCCAGCCCTATTACTGGGGTTCTAAATCATGTCAATAGTATTATTGTTTAGGTAAGCTAGGTAACCTTACAAAATAGTTACTTTTTAGTACGAACTACATTCTAAAGACAAAATATGAGAATTAAGAAAACAAGAAAGCGGTTTGAAAGGAGGTGTTGATGCGAATGTTTTTGGGTTTTTGAATATTGCAATGACTGAGAAATACAGAGTGTTACTACGTATTCGCGTAGTACAGCTAATGAACAGATCTCTGTAACTTCAGTGCAACCGCAGTTGGGGTAAAAGGAATACTGCTAAACATTCTTTGAGTATTACGATTTAATTGCTTAAGAAAGAAAATAACGGTATAAAAGGTTGGGACAAGGAACAAAACGGCGAAAACAAGGATGTTTTTAAATACTCTCCAAAAGACTTAACTAAAATACTACAGCACTAGCTCAGAGAAGGGAGTTACAGGAATATAAATTTAATAGATAATAGCCAAAAGAGAGGGAGATTTACTTTGTTTTAATGTTGACGATTCTGAACTTTACTCAGGCCGTTACATAAATGGCCTGACATTTTTGAACTTAACAAATACACCCGTGATATTAGTAAACTGTATAATATTATACCATAAACAACAAGTCTGGCTTCGGCTCAATTTGTAATCTTTTGATCCGTGAAAATATTTTTTATTTAAATGAGAATGTTTTTTTGTATTATTGTATTTTTGTTTTTGTTTTCGTTTTAATTTATAATTATTTTATTGTTACATTATGTGCGCTTGAAACATTTTGTACTTAGATATATCAAGAGCCAGGGCACAGTAAGTTAAGTGCCAACTGAAAGAAAGAAAGGGTCTACTGAAATTGTACTTAAACTTGGCTTGTGACAGGCAGCTGAAGCTGAAGCTAAAGCTAAAGTTGAATCTGAGTAGCTTGAAAAAGAGGTGTGTTGCGAATAAATAAAATGATTCAATAGTTACATAGGTAGGTAAGGTAGGTATACTCGCCGTCGTCGTACGTTTGTGCGTTCGTTAGGGGAATACTGAATTATCTATAGATTCACTTTTTATCGATATAGGAATAAGGTACTTGCTGTGGATACTAATGAGAGGTGGTGAGGTGTTTCGTGTTACGCGTGAGTGAGAAAATTTCTAAGGTATCAATGTGTTTTTTTTAAAGAGTTTTTTATTTATGGTTATGCAACTTAAGTAAAATTATATATTTTTTCTTTCTTGTAATGTGTAATAGGAGGTGGATACCAACGAATATTGTTAAAATTCTTTGAACGATGTTAAAAAAAATCTTTACATAATGAATCTAGCTGGTGATACAAAAACTAATTGAACAACCTAACTAAGGTTAGGTTAGTTAGCAGGTTAGTATGTACCTACACTTCGTCCAAAATAAATTTGTTTCTCTTGAAATCAAAGTCGCAATTAATTGAATAAAGACATTTTATTTTTTCGTACGACATTTTTATCAAATAGACAAGATCCAGATCCAGAAATTGCTTGAAATAGGACAAATAGGACAAAATTTGTAGGTATCTATGAAAATAAAAAAAAAATATTAAGAGCCTTTAGCCCTTAGGTTTGGTTAGATTTGAAGAGGTGACGCAGGTTTGAAGGTGTGATGCATCATCAATTGCTCAAAAACTTCTCACCCGTGCCTCTGTGGGTTAATTTTTTAAGGAGTGTTATAGCTCTGAAAGAACCAGCGCGGCGCCTAGTGACTTACAACTCATTATCACTTTTAATGATACGAGTCGTCAATTCCTGGCAAGGGCAGTAACCCCATGAACTTTTTTTAGATGCTACAGGCACGGTTTAACCCCATGCCTCTAACATGACAGTCTTTTGGATTAAGCAACACGGCAAGTCATGCTAAACTAAAACAGGATTTGTCTAGTTCTTGTAACGTTTAACAATAAAAGCCAACTCCAAGACTAAGCTTTCCTTACTAAGAGTCAAGAGAAATAAAGAAATAAATACAAGAAAATCAAGTGACGGAACAGCTCGTAGAGAACCAGCTCATAGTGAGTTACAACTCTCAACCATTTATATGAGTAATGTCAGGTTTGGTGGGATGGGGACCTAACGCTTTTATGCCGAATCTGATCAGCTAATAAGAGAAATCGATTTTTATGACAAGGATTACTCTTGGAGGAGGCAAAACCCGTGATAAAAAACTTTTAGGCGGAGATTTGAACCTAAAACCATGAAAGTCACTTATCATCACGTAATGGTAGTAGCAGTGTCAATGTCAAGATATAAATACATACATACATATTTATGTCTTTTGATAATATCAAACGTTACAATATTTTGTATGCTCAATATCTCCATTATAATTGTCTGCTTTTAGCACTAGATGTTTTTATTTTTTTTTTTGGCATTTGTTTCAATATTTCATTTAACAACACATCAAGTGCTACAAACAAAAAAAATAATTTTCTTGAGAAAAAAAGATTGAGACTTACCGCTAAAGTTTGTTCCAGTGTAAACTTTTCTGCTATCAACACATCTTTTTCTCTTGACAGACGATCTTTAGATTGTCTTTCTAGTCTTGCTGCGTCCTGCCAAAAAAATAATATATAAACCAAAAGCATAAATATTGATTGTAACTTTAATTTAAATGACAATGTAATACTTTTATATTTTATTTCTAAATTCTCTTTTGTTTAAAAAAAAAATGGACGTACAAGAGAAATAATGTTTATAAATTTAAATATTGTAAATTTAACAAACCTGCAAGGCTAAACATTCTGAATCGAATTTTCTTTGTTTCTTTTCTAGCAAATTATTGCGGCCATTTTGTTCTTCCAACAGCATACGCAGATCACTCATTTCGTTTGTCATTTTTTGTGCTTTGCGTTTCCATTGACCAACAACTTGACGTTGTTCTTCGACTTCTTCATATGCATCAGACAGCTGTGAAGAAAAAAATCATTAGTTAAAAACTTTGTTAAGTCAAATATACTTTGTATACATATGATTTGAACCCGTAGCGGCTACAAGGGATGATTCATTACCCCAGACTTATAAAAGTGGAATAAGAGGTCTAAAATCTTTCAAATTAAAACAACAAATGACAACTGATGGTGACAGGCAAGTTTGAGAAGTGACTTCGCTACATAGTAAGCCAAAAACGTGCATGGTGGAGGTTTGATCGTTAGTTTTCTTGGCGTGGGGCTATAAGTTATCGTAATAGTTGTTTAATACAAAAATGCTTTTTTTTAAATCGACTTTAAATTAACCAACCAATACCATGAGAAATTTTGAAGAACTCTCCAAATCAGCTTAAAGTCTTAAAATATCCACACATCTTGTTCAATTGGATTTTTTATCGTGGGGTAATGAGTTAACCCGTGTTGCCGCTATGTGGTAAGGGTTAAACAAATTTTTTAAGTAGAGCTTCACACTAACGTTTATAAAAACCCTATTAGAGATTTTATAAAAGCTTCAAACTTCGCCTAAATAATTTCCAACAGTAACTTAAGCTACATCAACAACCCAAACTTCTTATAGTTTTGCCTCATATTCTTTATGTTCCAATATCTGACCAATACAATTTTTGAAAATTTTTACGAAAAACTATAGTGAAAAAAGAATAACTTTTCACAGTGTTTGTTTTGTATAACGTGTACTTGTTTTCCTCGTAAACTAATGACGTCATTGTACAATATTCTATTTTACTTTTGACTGAACCATTTCAAATCAAGACTTCATAATTAAAAGTGTGAATTGAATAACAATGCAACTAACTAAACAAAAGATAAATTAATAAATACACAGTTAATTTATTAAGCAGGTATTAACTATACTTAACTAGTGAATTAAAAATTCAAATCAAGCATCACAATATTTCTAATTGAATAAAAAAGAAACGTAATGAAATAGTAAGTCGATTTAAAAATAAAAATATTTATACTTTCATGAACAGAAATCAACTCTAAACCAAAGTGGATTTCAATTTTCTCGATTTAGCGCTCCAATTTAAAAAAAACTTCATTCATATGTTTGTAAACATATCCTAAAATTTTCAATCAGCCGGCAGCGGGGGTCTTAGCATAAAAATTAAAAACTTGGGTAGCCAAAAAAAAATTCCGACTAACTTCCAAAAAACACTTTAAAAACAAATGAGTGTTTTTAAGCTCATGCATTGTTTACATAATCGATTTAATAATTCCAAATCCAACGTACATATCGACACAGCTGTTTCTTCAAATGAATTGTATCTAAGAACAAACAATTCTCATAACAGTTTTCTTGTTTTTTTTTCTCAATTGGCAATAAAATATCATGTCTATAAATTATTAAAATTGTCATCAAATGTCATTACTCATTACATAACAAGACTATAAGACACAACAATTATGTTCCACAGAAATACAACAGGTTTTCTAATAATGTCCGTAATTTAAACCTAACAATTCTATCAAGATATGTTACACATGATAAGCTACACATACATACTAACCTTCTTCTCCAATTGTTTCTTCAGTCCAACTAATTGCTCTAAATCGTGTTCATGTTGTGATTGTAGGCGCCTCTTTGTGAATTCCAACTCTCTGGCTACCCGCTCATATTTGAGTCGATATACACCTCCACTATCTTCATTGTCAGGATCATCATCCTCAGAGATACCATTAAGTTCGGATTTTGCACAAATCAATTCCATTTCAAGTTTTTCCGATGTCTCTTGCAGATTCTTCACTTTGCCTTGCTGTTCGAGAAGTTCTTTCTCTAGTTTTAAGCGTTCAGCAGTTTCAGCTTCTAGTCGCTCACTGGCCATATGTGAGCCAGAACGTTCTTCTGCCAAATCGACTGTCATCTCGGATAACTAAGAAAGATAAAAGAAAAGAAAACAAATTAAAACAGATAAATAATAACTAAAGATTCAAAATTAAATTATTAGATTTATTGTTCTTATGATAGATTTATTACGGTGATGTGAGAAAATGTGGTTTCACATTTCAAAGAAAAAGGTTGAGATATTAACGCATAATCTACCTGAAGGTGCAGGCCATACTTATAGAAGAAAAGAAGACGTTTGTTTATCGCGTATGATAATCTTTTTTCTAATGAGTGAGCGTTTTTCTGTTTCAATTGCGTTGACAACTTTTTTATTTAAATTATGACAGAAAAATGTGACGTCCAGTTGTTGTACTTGTAACGTTGTTCTTGAACTTGTTTTCTTTTCTTCTAAAACTCCCTACGCCCGCCCGAGAGGAATAAACTTTGGTTAGTAAAAGACGCTCTTCAAATCGATCTGAAGATGTCATGCGGTCACAATGTACTGAAAGTTCTGCATTGCGGCTTAGACAGTTGCAATGTGCAGCAAGTAGCATAATAGTCAATAGTCATAAGGCTCAGGGCCGCATTTATAGGTTAGAAATGAAGGTTTAGTTAAGGACGATCGAACACAATAAAATATAATATAACAGAATAGAATAGAATAGAAAAGAATAGAATAGAATAGAATAGAATAGAATAGAATAGAATAGAATAGAATAGAATAGAATAGAATAGAAAAGAATAGAATAGAATAGAATAGAATAGAATAATAGAATAGAATAGAATAGAATAGAATAGAATAGAATAGAATAGAATAGAATAGAATAGAATAGAATAGAATAGAATAGAATAGAATAGAATAGAATAGAATAGAATAGAATAGAATAGAATAGAATAGAATAGAATAGAATAGAATAGAATAGAATAGAATAGAATAGAATAGAATAGAATAGAATAGAATAGAATAGAATAGAATAGAATAGAATAGAATAGAATAGAATAGAATAGAATAGAATAGAATAGAATAGAATAGAATAGAATAGAATAGAATAGAATAAAATAAAATAAACTGTCATTAAAGAAGGTAACTTAAAACATGACATTTTTTGACAGTATCGTTCAGCTCTTAAAATCTATTTTTTTGACAAGATTGCCATTTCTTAAATCAGTTACCATTTTATATAAAATAAGTCTGCCAGAAAAAAAAACAATCAAATGAAGCCTGGTTTTCTGACAGTTCGAAGCGAATTAGAGGAAATTAGAAAATATGAAAAAGTCGATTGCTTATGGCAACAAATAAATTGAGTAAAATAAGAGGTACGCAAATCCCGTATAATGAAGTGACTTTAATCACTTGCTTTCCAAATTCTCTTTAGGCTTTGAAAAAAGAAATAAAATCCAGCTTTCTTAATTCCAACCCTGAGATTGATAGTTCATCACAACTACACTTGAAGTCTGAAAACAGCAACTAAAATAAAAAAAATAAAAACATATCCTATCCAAGTAGGTATACGTAACCGACATTAAGTTGAATATAAATTGCTAGACAAAACATGTGAACTAAATGTGTGAAAAGGTGTTTTGGTATTTAAAAATCAATAATACTGGGGGTTAGGAAGGTGAGAGAGTGAATTTTCATGTGGCAAAGGTAGGTAAAGTGATTTAAGGAATAACCTTATGTACTATTAAAAGGGCAAATAAACTTGGGTACTGGACTAATACAAACAAAATATGTATCACAAGTATTTTAAACTTAAATTTAAAATTTTGAACAAAGTGGCAAGCATATTTTATTTTTGTTCATTTTTATAAAACAAATCTTTAAAAGCATTCTTCTATGCCATCCAACTCTAAACAGATAAATATATATTTCAAAATGTAATGCGTCCATCTCAAAATAAGAGTCGTTTCTATTTGATTTAACAAAAAAATAAAGAAATATTAGCACAAACAAAAATACCATTTTAAAATCTAAAATAAAAGGCAAAATTTATGTCATGGCTGGCAAAACAAAATATACATATTCCTAAATTATTTTGTAATAAAATAAAAAATAGGACATATTTTATAAGAATGAAATGTTTATTTCTGTGCTGTAAAAATAGAGAGCAAAATATTTGATATCTTACTCATCATCATCAGAATACTCATAGTAATATTCAAAAAAGTTCTTGACTTTGAAAAAAGAAGAAGGAAATTTATCATCAAATTCACCCTGAAAAACTACCTGCCTGACTTTGAAAACTTTTTCTAACACCTCTTAGTTGAAAAATAACAATTCAATTCGTCAAAAATATAAAAACTTAACAACAACAATTAATATCTTTCGTTCTAAATTAGCTCCAAACGATTAATT
The DNA here is from genome assembly GCA_951509635.1 of Eupeodes luniger. Taxonomy (NCBI): domain Eukaryota; kingdom Metazoa; phylum Arthropoda; class Insecta; order Diptera; family Syrphidae; genus Eupeodes; species Eupeodes luniger. The sequence continues at coordinate 94,046,260 of OX608073.1, read as the reverse complement.
TAATTTTCCTTGTCATTCAAAATGAACTATAAAGAAAGCAGACTTGGAACGAGTGAAGGCGGACGCTCGAAATGAAAACGAATAATATTCGCTTGTATATTTTCAGAAAAGTTGTATTTTTAATCAGGCTTCACATAAATGTGAATGTTGGCTGGCATGTTCCTGTTTTAAATTGTTTTTTGTATTGAACATTTAAGAATTTAACTAATTCGAGTGGTATTAGGTCAGTATCAAAAGAACGTGTATATAGGAGCCATGCAATGATACTTTTTCGAATGCATTTCGATTGACGCTAACCTTCAGATTGCGTTGTTTTGATGCAGACTGAAAAAAAATAAATTCCGAATAAAGTGCTAATGCATCAAGTTGTCTTGAGTTTTATGAATATTGAATAAATATATTTTTTTATTTGGATTAAAGGAAATTAATTGAATAACAAAACTATATATTAATGCCTTAAATGTATGCAAACTGTATAAGGGCATGATTTTGTTTTGTTATTTTATTGCAAATGACATTTTTCTTTTCCATTTTTAGGTGAGTTTAAATGAAAACACACAGGCGGCTGCTAAAATAGAGTTTAGTCTTAAATTGAAAATTTAATTTGATTTTGAAAATGCACATTTCAAAATTATTTTTTCCTTCAATAAGTTTTAAATTTTCACTTCACAGTTTAAAGATATTCTGATATTCTTGCATATCAAAGGGTAAATTTTAAATAATATATTATACAGGTTTTTCAAATAAGAAATTTCCTTGTGCCCAAGTTTGTGAAAAAAGAATACGACTTTATTAGCCGAGACTGTAGGACAAGGACATAAAACTCGCTATCGATCTTAAAAGCTCAAAATTTCACGTAGTAGTCTTAAAAAACTTCTGCACAAAGATTTTGGATAATTACTTCGCCATTAAGGACTCTATAAGGATCAAATTGAATTGGACAACGGTTTTGGACCAAAAGTCATTTTTACCGACGAGCTGCATTTTAATTTAAAATTCTAAATTGAAAATTCGAGTGCAATTTTTTTCAGGATTTTATCTTTCAATTGATTTTCTAAGTTCGAACATTTTTTTGAAAATCACTCCAAATGAAATTAAAGACAATTTTCATAATTGTATAATTTCTTGTTGTTTTATTTGTTCTGTGCTTTTCGGTAAAAAAATATGAAATATCAGTGTTTTTTCCTTTGGAGCTAGAAGCAGATTTTTATGCGGAAGGCAGTTTTCAAATATCGATTGAATAAGACTGAAGTAAAAAAATTGTCTTGAAAATTTTTAAGCAATATCGTTTTATTCGAAACTTTATAGGGAAGACAGTGTAGTGGTAAAAAACGTTTTAAATGCTTTTTCCATTTAATAAAATATAACTGCAACTTTCCACGAGTTCCATCGAGTCAGTTTCAAAAATAAGTTAAACTTCATTTTCTATAATTGAAATTACTTCGGTTTTAAAACAATTTCCTCTTGTCGAAATGAAATCGAAAATGTAAAACACGGAAATTCACTTCATTTTAACTTCGAAATTAAAAAGAAATGGATATATGTAGATAGAAGTGAATGTCAAACCTACATTTTTCGCTTCGAATGGATTTCAAATTAATTTCGAGTTAAAGGGAAATGTTAGAACCTAGCTGTTTGTTTATTTTAAAAAGTTGACAAATTCTTAACAAACGGAAAAATGCGAGCATCCTAGAAGTCTGTCAAAAACACATTTGAAATTACAAAGTCGTGGGCGCCATGATGCAATTTTTTTTTTAACAAGCGCACACTCAAGGGGATAATTACCCTTATTATGTAGACACAGTGTGAGCACTAGGAAAGGGAGAGAAGGGTTCAAAGGAGGTGTCGGTGCACATTGGTTTTGAATTCCTGAATATTGCAATGGCTGGGAAAGACAGAGTGTGGTAAGGCATTCCACATTCGCGTAGTACGGCTAAAGAACGAATATCTGTACTTGACAGTACGATCGAAGTTGGGCTCGAGGGTATATTGATGAGCATTCCTAGAAGAGCGAGTATTACGGTTGAACTGTTTAAGGGGTGGAATGCAACTGGCTATTTCTCTAGAGCATAAACCGTTAAAATAACGGTAAAAGAGGGTGAGACAAGAAACATTCCGACGATGTTCAAGCGACGTAAATGATCTTATGATGGTAATATCACAAATCAATCTAAATGCCCTACGTTCAATATTGTCCAAGAGGCTTAAGTAAGTTGCAGGAGCACCAGCCCAGATATGGGAGTTATACTCAAGCTTTGGACGTATGTATATAAGTCTTGTAGATAACAGCCAGATCAGAGGGGGAGAAAAACTTCTTGCATCGCCTTAGAAAACCCAAACATCTTGCGGCATTTTTGGCGACATCGCGTATATGTGATCGTTCCACAGAAGGTGGTTGGTGATACACATACCGAGAATATCGAGATGTTCAGTCTCCTCGATGCAAGTGCCATCTATGGATAATGGCAAGGGGGTTACATCTCGCTTTAACGATACAACACAGCATTGGGTTTTCGAAGCATTAAATTCCACGCGGTTTTTTATTCCATTGTACAATGCTGTTTAGGTCGGAATTTAATGAGCTTATCATATTTTGTCGTTGCAGTTCCACATCCGAAGAAGATGGATGTGATGCTGAAAACGAATATGAAAAGCTAAGAGTACTATCGTCAGCGAAACAATGTATTGGATTAGAAGTTGCAGATAGGAGATCATTAATAAAAATGAGAAAGAGTGTTGGAGATAGAACAGAGCCCTGGGGCACACCAGCATTTATTTTGTGGTTTTCAGACTTGAATCCATCCAATACAACTTGTATTGAACGATTCGAAAGGTAATTACTAATCCAATCAAAAAGGGATTCATGAAAACCGAAAGCACGCAGTTTCGATAAGAGAGCCTGATGCCAAACCCTATCAAATGCTTTTGAAATATCAAGTGCAATAATCTTACTTTCTCCAAAACGATGTAAAGATTTGCTCCACTGTTCGGTGAGACGAACCATGAGATCACCAGTGGACCTATTGCTACGAAAGCCGTATTGTCGGTTATTAAAAAGCTTTCGATCTTCGAGATATTTCTTAAGCTGATAATTAATCAGCGTTTCCATGACTTTAAAAAGAAGAGACGTAAGTGCAATCGGTCGGTAATTAGAGGGTGAGGAAGATTAGCCTTTTTTGGAAATAGGCTGGACAAATGCGGTTTTCCATCCGCTCGGAGCGAGACTTGAGGAGTAGGACAGATAAAAAAGCTTACGCAGGGGTTTTGCCAGCGTTGAAGAACACCTCTTCAGAACAATAGCGGGGATACCATCCGGACCAGCGGATTTGTGTATGTTAAGATCTTTTAGGACTCTCGCCACAGTACAAGTGCGAAAAAAGATTGGATCTCCATAGAATCACTAACGCGCTAGATGACAGGCGGAGTCATAACACTCACTGGCAGCGAAATGCCTAACAAAGAGATTAGCTTTCTCTAAAGAGCTAACAAATGGAGTGGAGAGAGAGTGAAATGAATTTGAAGTAGTTTCCCTCCTCATTTCTATTTCCTAAAAAGTTGTACTTTTAATGCTTTTTTTCTCTGAAACGTTCCCACTAGGCACTGGCAGACAAGCGTTTCTGTTACCTTCTAAACTAAGAATACCTGTAACTTTAATATAGATAGGTAGTCGCTTCAGGTCTTATAGACTTTTGCGTACAATGAAATTATACAGGGTCCAAGGCTTTTGCCGCAAAATTCTTTTAACTACATGTTATATGAAATATTTTAAATAATAAAACGTTACTTTATACATATTTGACTACAATTGTTAGTTCAATGCTTTACTATGTTGTCCTCAACGGAAGTTAGTTTTTAATAAAAAAAAAAATTTTTTATATGCAAAGCCTTAACCTTTTTGAAATATAAAATACTTTATAGCAAAATATACCAGTTATCAATGACACGAACCAAACGTTATAACAGATCCGGGAGTAAACGAGAAGATTACATACGAACTGGTTTGTGACTTCAATATTCGAAATTCAAGTTATAAAGAAAAGCTTTGCTTTGAACCACAACTTTAAGAACTTTTATACTTTGGTATAACACTTGCAATATTTTTATAGCAAGTTTAAAAGCAATAAATTAAGTTGTTATTTATCCGAACGGAAGTGGCCTAAGACTAGTTGCCTAGTCGGTAAACATAAATATAATGATGTTTGGAGAGATAATTTCTCGTTGTTACTGTGGTTTTTAAATTTAAAACACGCGGTTTCTTTCAAGACGATCCTTGAATACGACAAATTGTTATAACTTTTATGTTTTTCAGTTTTTAAACAAATTTTAACATAAACCAACTTTGATACCTCATCCAAGTCGTTATCATCCTCCTCCTGAATTGTACGATCATCATCTTCCGAATAATCCCTCAGAACCGATGTATCTCTGGCCATTGAATTATCTCTGCTTCTGGATCTGGTTAAAGTGCGGGGCATAGATCGGGCCATTTGGAAGCCTTTGATCAGAATGTTGGTGGCACTCTTCGATCGACCCGTACTGCCACGATCGACACTGCGTTCTCGTTGTTTTTCGATCAAACTAATTGTGTCAAAATCATCGAATCTGGATGAGGCAACCGACGAACATCGTGATCCAGACGAGCCACCGTTTTTCCTCGATGACCTTGACGATCCCAAAGCAGCCCACTCTTCGTTGACATGATCGGTTCGCTTAAGGAAATTTGCGATTTTCTCTGACAGGTAGTTGGAAGCTGTCTGGGGATCGGTGTGAGATGGCGATGGTCGAATGGTCTGTCGGACTGGCTGCTTCTTACAGCCCAAGACGAACTGCAAATTCGCATCAAAGACCACTGGCGACGGTTCGAGAGATCGCAGTTTGAAGATATCCATGTTATCGCCACGGGAGTAGGTCTGTGGAAAGATCCTCCGTGGCATAGATGCCGAGGACATATAAGATCGACTTGAGTAGCTGCTGGATCCATTGCTTCGCATCGACATCGATGGACTCGGCGAACGGGATGTAAGGACGGACGATTCCCTTGAATTCATATCGCCCGATGATCGCCTACTAATGGGGAGTTTCAATGACGCCTCAACCGGAACAGAGCCGTCTTTTTGGAAGGGAGATTGGGATTTGATGGTTTTGTTCAGAAATCCGCTGCGAAGTGTTGGACTTTTTTCGCGCGTCTTCGGAATTAGACGAATTTGTTTGCGAACTCGAATGTGGGAGGAAGAGGTTGGAACAGGTGGTGGTCGGTTAGGTGTTTGACTGTTGCCACCGTAGATCATGCTGGAAGAAGGTTGCTTAGAAGAGAGTGTAGAAAAATCAGGACTGAGGAAACTTTGTTGTGTGGTCGCCGCCGCCGTCGATGTCCTCTGGTGGCTATTTATGGAATCTTTTTTAGACGGCTCTGAGCCAACTGACGTTGAGGGCGGAAATGGTGGCATTTTGTTTTACTTTTAATATATCACAATTTTCTCCTTTTCACTTAATATTTCAAATTGAAAACAACAACACAAAAAATACTTGCAAAAGACCTTGGCTATATTATTTTCATGTTTGCAACATTTTAGGTTTTTGGGCTATTTTAAATTATTTATACATAATAGAATATCGGATTTCGGGTTCGAGGAAAGTTCGGTAAAGAAATAAAATTTACAAAAAAAAAATTAAAATATATAAATTAAAAAACTGCACTCCGGTCGATCGCAGAAAGCGTATTCCAAGTTTTCAGTTTTTAACTTTTTTTTTTGTGTGTGATGTGGCTAAAAACAACCCGACGAAAACGACACGACACGACCAAGAAGTCTATATTATTTGTGTTCTTGTTCGAGACGTCACACGACGCGCTTTTTCTCTGGGCCACTTCTCATCGCCAACTAACTAACAAGCGACCAATTTTCTTATACGAGTATACTCGTATTCATCCATCTCGCCATATCCGAATCTGAAATAATCATTTCGCGCCAGCTAAGACACACAGATTGGATTTTTTGAGTTTCCTTTTATTTTTTGATTTTTCGTATTTCGTTCATTAGAGTGTTATTTTTCAAATACAAAAAAAAATGTTTAGTTTTTGAGAATTGAAAAATAATCTCACTTTTCTTTTTTGTGCGATTTTAGCGTGAGCGTTTTTATTGAATTGTTTAAATTAGAGAAAACAGTTGTGTTGAACATTTTATTATACGTTCGATATTTTTATCAATTTTGCAAATATTATTTTGAAGTCAATTTAAGGACACAAAGATTGATTTGACGGCAAATAATAATGGTAAATTAATTATTTTAACGACTGCATATTGTTTTCCAGAAGAGATTAAAAAAAAAACTCAAACTATCACAACACATGTGCATGTTTCGGTGGGTAATGAGAAATGTTGATTATTAAATGCGTCTAGAGTTCGGAGATTATTTGCGTTAGCACGAAGCTCACAGAAAACATGAAACTATGCGACTTCTCACGAAATAAAGCGACAATTTGAAGTGTTTTGTGGCTTGTTGCCCTGTCTTGCTGGAAGGACTTATACTTTAAGGCATGAGTCTCCACCGCCACCGCGCGCCGGCCGGCCAAAAGGAACAGGCCCTATGACATCGCCAAAGCTTCCACTTCAAATATATTCAAAATATTACCGATTGCTCGCATAGGTGGTCAGTCTGACAACCATAATGAAAAATAATCATTTTTAAAGCGTTGTTCGATTGTTAAGTGATCCATTATCGTAAAAATAGAAAGCTTTCAGTTAATATTTTGACACTTCGAATAACAGCTGAGTTTGAAAGGTGTCAAATGCCAGACCTATTAAATTAAAACCACGAAATTAATGGTCTTGTTCTAGCAATGTTTTCATAAGTTAGCTATCTTTTAAAGGTCTCCAAAAACACGGCGAAATATTCAAAATGTTTGTTCATGTTTTCCATTTTGTAAATTAAAGCTGAATGAAAACAGAACTGAATAAAAGGTGTTCGTTCGTAGATTACGGTCAAACTATGTCTAGATTTTTGCGTGGAACAGATGGCGCTATATATTTGTTGACACTAACTTTTAATAAATATTACAAATTATGTCTGTTTCCGTATAATTAAACAACTTAATCCGGTTTGTTTACAAAACAAAAACTATACTTTTATTTAGTTTTACATGTAATAGTAATCAACTTTAAAAACCAGAATGAGGAGTAAAATTTTAATTATCCTTTTTTCATATTTTTTTGAAGACTTGCTAAATACTTTTTAGGTTTTATTCTGAAAGGTAGTCGTACTACAGTTGATATGTTGATCGCCACAAACATTTTTAGGACTATACAAAATTGAAAACATAAAATTTGAGTCGTCATTGGAAAACCACACACGTAATGAAATTACCAAACATTATCAGAGTTCATATTGAGTTATAAAATGACTTTATAGTGTTTTGTATGTTGGACACTACTCTACGGACAGATCCAACGAGTTACACGAAGGTGTCAAACGTACCAACGCAACGTTAATTACGATACTCGTATAAAAATCAAATCTTTATCCGCAACAGGATTTCACTTTACCTTTTATCTGCAGTGATTCTAATGCGGATGTTGTATTTGTTATTCATATGCATTTCTACTGTACTATGGATGGCTGTTCCAAAGAAACACTCATCATGTAAAGCAGATGAACGTTTTACTGCCATTCCGCTTTAATTTTAACAGTGCGACTTATAAAAAGAATAAAAAATTTTTAAAAAGTTGGTGCTACTGTTTCCATCTTCGCAAAATGTACATATACAGTGTTGGCCAAAACATTAGCAACTAAAACTACCTCCATTTTTATGTCATTCAAAAATTAATAACTTAAACAAATTAAGTTTATTTTTTTTCCAAAATTTAATACATTATGTATGTATGTACTTTTAAATAGACCACAAGAGAATATAGTTTTCATAACGGTCCATTTAAATATGAAATAAGTAGGACACTTAACCCAATTTTTTGTTATGGTCAAAACAAAAGTACATTTTTATTGCTATCTCTCTTTTTCTCATTAATAGAGAAAAGTTAGTCCGTTTACTAAAAACTCCATTGCTCATATTAAAGGTGTTGGCAAACGCGTGCAGCGTTTTATTAAAACCAAAAACAAGATGGCGGTATTAAAATTTGCTCATGACCACATCAACTCGACCGCTAGAAAATGGAGCAACGTACTCATTCAAGGGTTCCGATCGATTTCGTCGTGTTCGCAGAGCAGCCAAGAGGCACTTAATCCACGTTACACCAAAGCTACTGTGAAACATGGAGGATGTAACGTAATGGTGTAGGGATGTTTTTCAGGGCATGGACTGGGACCGATTCACCAAATAAATGTTACAATGGATCGTTTAATTAACCTTGACATTTTGCAAAATGTAAGCTTCCACACGATGGGGATCAGTTGCAAATCTGAAATGGATATTTCAGCAGGATACCGACCCAATACAGTAAACACGTGTCTTGGCCATCACTGTATATGTATGTATATGATCGTGAATTTTGAGAATTTGTAGTTATTTCTAATCTTTTTAAAAATTGTCAGTAATTTTGTGTACATTGAAACTAATTCAAGATATTGTTTTTTTTTTTTTAAATATGGAGAAAAGATCATCAGCAGCTTAAGTGCAAGGAGAACAAGATAAACCACAACTTGGTTTGAAACGAAGACGCGGCTACCTTCTACCATTTAATTCATCAGCTTTAAAATCTTTTAACTTTCTATCTGAATCATAATTGTTTAAAAAAAAAAAACTTTTTTTTTCAACCCCACTGTATAAAAAACAACATAAAAACATAAAATTGTATAGAAAAATTCTAACAATCAAACTAAACATTGTTTAAGATGAGTATATTTTTATATCATTAGTGTCCGCTGGTTGTATTTTGTTTGTCAATTTTGTGTGTTTCCTATTTAACTAGTTCTTTTTGGTGTTTGAAAATGTTCTTTTGTTTTTTAAAAATAATAAAAACAAACAACAAAAATTGGAAGGGAAAAGTACTCGTATATCGTCGGTCGGTGGTACACTGGCCAAAATTTAGAAACTTTATTCTGTGACACTAGCCAAAAATTAAATTTTTCTTATGTGCTGAATGGATATAGTATAACTTATGTATATATTACGAATATGCAGCACCAGGGACACAGTAATTAGATGTAGTTGCATTTATTCGTCTGTCGTTTTCTGTATTTATTTTGTATCTATTTCGAAATATATGCAACTATACAAATTTGTGATTTTCTATTATTGTAAACTATGTTGATGCTGCTTCTGAGTTAGAAAAGAAAATCAAGAGGAGTGTTGAATGTTTGTTTTAGCATTTGATTGGAAAACGAATTATACGCACAAATTTGGTAATTCATTATGGCTGGGGCTTGTTTGTCAAATGAAATCGAAAAAATCGAAATTGAATCTTAAATTTGGGTCTAGAAATTTTTCAGCAGTGGCAGTACCATAAGTACTTTTGTAGGATTACAGAACTATAATTTATTAGCAGAAACTGTCAAATTTTTACGGTTGAGTTTCGAATTTTGTCGGTTGAGTTTAAACTGGCTAAATAAATACCATCTTGAATACTGGAGAAATACCGGAACAGTTCTCAAAAAGTTAAATTTTCCCAATTCATAACATAGCTGAGTCTGCTTACTATCGCGGAATCTCGTTTTTTAATGCCCCATACAAAATCTTCACAACAATTTTGATCGATCGAAAAGCGGAATCTATACATACGAGTAGAAACAATTTTATTAGCGAATTTCAGGCTGGATTTAGATGTGATTATTTAACAATCGATAACATTTTTGTGATGCAAAGTATTGCTTATAACTTTATTGAAAAGAAAAAGAAACTATATGTCCTTTTTGTAGACTTTAAAGCAGCCTTCGAAAGAGTTGATCAAGATGCTCTATTTTACAAGCTGTACAATTTTGGGATGACAGCAAAGTTTGAAAAAGTGCTTGAAAATATTCAGTGGAAATGTTTTTTTTTCGAATGAACGAAAGGAGAAATGTTTCTATAACGGGGAACTTATCGAAATAGTTAAATCCTACAAGTATCTCTTGGTAATAATAACTAGCAACCTCAAAATTGAAACCCACCTCAAAAATGTTTTTTAAATAAATCAATATCACATAATGTGAAATATAAGGTTTTTTTTAGCAGTAGCAGAATCTGTAATGTTATACGTTGAGGTTTTGCAAATCTATTGCAGTTTGTGTAATCTTGAAGAACAAGAGGATGTCGAGCATTTCATTGTTCTATGTGAAATAAGGAGAGGCATTTTGAACAGCAATTTCAAAACAGAAGAATGCTTGGATTACTCTCAACTGTGAATGCAATATCGCACCTCCGGTGGTACAATGACGTAAATGCAAATAATTCGGTTCTTCGGAAAACACGATTTAATATTTTGAAAACGGGTTTTATTAAAAAAAGCATATAATTATTTTTTTTTATGAAAAAAAAAAAACTATTTATTCAAGGGTAATTAAACACAGTTTTTGGAAGCTCAGTCATTTTTGTCTGCTTCTAGCAGTGTTAATAATAATTTTAGTACAAATAAACAAAATAGCGATTTTTAATAAATAAACTTAACACTTGTGTCGATGTCTCACTGAAATATTAGGAAAATATTTAAAAAATTCAACAGAAAACTGCCATAACGTTCACTTACGACTTTGTTCGACCGAAAATAATAAAACAATTATACAAAAAGTTTTGGAACTCATACAGGTCGTTGTCTGACTAATCAAAGCGTTGTTCGTTGCAGATTTGAAACACAAGTGACAGATAAGTCAATGTACTTGCGATACTTTAGTTTGAAAACATTGTCATGGTACAAAGACATACAGACATGGACATTAAAATAGACACAGAGACAGTTGCTAAGAGTAAAACTAAATTAAAACAACAACATGCATTAGAAGTTGTTTTAACCGTTATCAAAAAAGAAGTTAGACCTTCTTATTCGAAATAGCATGGGTTTTATTTTTTTTCGCTTGTTGATTGTTTGGAGATGAACCGTTCCTTAGGGAAGATTGTGTTTTTGGTGGACATTAAAATAGAAACACATAGGAACACAGACCTTAATATTTAACTAGTATCAAAAATATTAGTTTTTAATATTTTTTTTTACTTTAATAAAACAATAAGTTCACTTTAGGAAGTAAATTCAAACTATTTTAATAATATTACAATAAATTCTAAGGAAAGCATGGGTCGTGGTAAGCATTGTTCCCTAGAAGAGAAAGCTATCATTTTAGTTCTACGAAGTGAGGGAAAATCTTTGAGGAAAATAGCCAGAATAATGAGTAGATCTCTCAAGTTGATTGCAAAAGCAATTTGACCGCTGAGAGCCAAAAAACAAAGGGGAAAACCAAGGAAAACAACCCCAAGAGAAGACTGAAAGATAATTTGCGCCTCAAAAAAAGATCCTTACAAGTCTTCAAGGGAAATAAAATACAAACTAAAGCTCCGAATAACTTCCAGAACTGTTCGTAGAAGACTTGTTGAAGCTAACTGGCTCAGAAGGATCGCAATAATGGTATCCTTTCTAAGGAAAACAAAATATAACAACGCGGTTAAAATTCGCCCACGATCATTTTGATTGCAGTGGGCCAAAAGGAGGCAAAAAGTGGAGGAATGTTTTGTGGATGGACGAAACAAAGATAAATTTGTTCGGAAGTGATGGCAGACAAACCGTTAGAAGGCTTTCTTTGAAAGAACTAAATCCCAAATACGTCCAGAAAACGGTCAAGAATAGTGGCGGCAGTATCATACTATGGGGTTAATTGTCTTGGTATGGCGTTGGACCAATACATTTGATTGAGGGTAAAATGGATCAAAATATGAAGGTGAATATCATGAAGGATACAATGCTGCCTTATGCGGACGAGAACCTGCCTCTGAAATGTGTTCTACAGCAGGACAACGACCCTTAGCACACATCCAAATCTGCTCAAAAGTATTTTAAGGACCAAAAAATCAGCGTATTGGAATGCCATGCTAATTGCCTGACTTAAATCCCATAGAACATTTTGGGGGAGATTTAAAATGTGCGGTTGGGAAACATTTAACAAAAATTTAAACCGAACTATGGAGGATGGTTCAACAGGAGTGGTACAATATTTCAATTGACAGATGCCGCCGATTATTTGACTCAATGTCCAACAGATGTCACACTGTAATTAAATTTAAGGGCCAGGCTACCAGATATTAAAATAATTTTTAAATCCAGAATAGCTTTGCATTTAATTTAATTTTTTTAAATCTTTGTATCTATTTTAATGTCCACGAAATTTGTTCCTTTTTTACATTTATGAATTTAAAATATTTTAAATTATAATTTTACTACAAATAATGGGTAATTTTAGTTTGAAAGAAAAAAAAAATAAGAAAATGAAGACCAAACTTGAAAAAAAAAATCTTTTTAAGTCAATACAAAATTGAATTTTTAAAACTCTGTTTGGTGTTTCTATTTTAATGTCCATATCTGTATCTGTCCTCTGGACACAAATAGAACAATTTCAATTAGGTCTTTGTTTTATTGGAAGCAAATACCTTTTTTAAGAGTTGTGACATACTTAACTGAAAAAATTCAAAATTTGCACTTACGTGTACCACCAGAGGTGCGATATGAGAAAACTTTTTAAATATTATCAAAAAGCAATAGCTTTTTGAACAAAAACTGTATTTTTATATCGAATTATAAATCTAATTATCTATCCTTCTAACCGACTAGATAAGAACGGAGTAGACTCGAGTGACACTTGTTGAAAACTGAGTTAAATCAATTTTTGGACTTCTTTGCCATCAATTTGCGCCAAAGAACACTTTTCTTAACAAAGCCCTATTTTTTGACATTTCTGTATTATTTTAAAAATACGAATACGATGGTTAAGTTGTTAAAAATTAAAATTCTGGGAAAGAAAGATAAAACGCAATTTGCTCATTACCTAAAAATCAAACTTAGAAAATATACAAATATTTTAAGTCTCACTTTGTGGAGCTATTCCGCTCTGAAATGCCACGATATGAAACTTGAAATTCATTGCCAGGTAGGTCTTTTAAAATGTTTTCAATAATAATTTCTTTATTTTTCAAGCTTAAATCACAAAATTTCCACTTTATCTTCTAGTAATTTGCTAAAGCCATATGACTTGTGAGTTTTATAAATTTAGAATTAATAGATACGTTTCTCATATTCATGTTTATTTGCTTTGTTTTTTGTATTGTACGAATTGTCACTACTTTGACGTGTCTAGATGCATCGTTTCTAATAAAAGGGAAATAGTATATTAAAGGATAAGTAAAGGTTTCAAATTTCTAATAACTATTAAATTGTTATCGAAATCAGATATTGATGAAATTGGAAATAAACTACTCAAAACAAAAATAGGGCCCACCCAAGATCTACTTTGTATTTTGTCTAAAAAATATTTAATTGGTGAAAATTGTCGAAGTCCAGCATTTTATTGAAAAGTTTTCATGTGGTATGATTCCATATCGATGCTTTGAATAACAATTTTACCGTTACCTCCAAGTGAATAGGCAAAAAAAACCGATCGCTCGAAAAAACAATCAATGCAAAAATTATTGTATATGTTTTCTCAGTCCGATTCTAGCGTTGTTGGTAAGTGTTTCTTTATTTAATTGTTGTTCTTTATTGCTTCGTGCGATTAAACGTGATTACAATGCCCGGTTTTAGACGCTATTTGGATACTTAAAACGCATTTACAGCGGTAAATATGCTGGAGCAAGGAGTGTATCAAAGGGCTGTTGCAAATCGAATCGGTGTGTTGCGGCGAGGTATCCGAAACGTGTGGGAACGCGTCCAGGAAACCGTGAGTGTAGCAAAGAGACCAGGATCAGAAAGCAGTCGTGCCACAACTCAGCAAGAAGACCAGTACATTCGAATAACTGCCGGTCGGAAGCGTACCCTAACCGCCGCAAACTCAACTGCGGCACTCAGTGATCAAACAATTCGCAATCGACTCCACTAAGATGTTCAACGTCCCAGAGCGTGTGCTATTCAACCCAAACTTACACTGGCCCATTGGGCAGCACGATTAAGGTACGCCCATGAGAAATTAAATTGAACCTTGCGGACAACTGGAGGTCTGTACTCTTTACAGACGAATGCAAAATCAAATTTTTGAGTAATGATAAGCGAGTACGAGTGTGGAGAAGGGCAGGTGAAAGTTTTAGCAACCCGTGCATTCACGGAATTGACCGATTTGGGGGCCCCAGTATTATCGTATGGGCTGGAATAAGTTTGTTAAGCAGAACAGAGCTGATTATCCTGGATGAGGGCACCGTTACCGCCGCCAGTTACATTGCAATGGCAATATGACCTTTTGTGATCCCATTTTCACAAAGAGTTGGCGATGGGTTTGTTGTTTTTTAAGGCAATGCTCGCCCGCATATATCCCGTAACACGCAAGCAGCTCTTTCTGACACCAAAACCACACTTTTGACATGGCCAACAAACAACCCAGACCTCAATCCGATCGAGCATTGATGAGACCAGTTAAAAAGAAGCATAAAGTTAATTTTTTTTTATTTTTTGTAAATTTTCCTATAAAAGTGTTTTTGTCAGTGTAACTTGAATAAAGAATGTTTGTCCGTGTTAAAAGTGTGTACACTATTATTTAATACTTAACTGAAACATAATAACCTAAAAACAAAAATTTAAACACTATTTTTTTCAAGACGAAAGCGAAAAAACTTTGAGGGCCTTATTTTGTTTTAAGTAGTTTATATGTATTGAACGACTTGTTAGCTGCGAAAATAGGTTTCGTTAAATTGACACAAAAAAAGAATCAGAAATATGATACATAAGATAAATATTTAGTTTGTTGACATTTTTTTACAGCTCTTGAGCTGTCAGTGTCAGACAAAGCAAATGTTTAGAAATGACTCCGTTTGGAGTCACATGACATTACATTACATTCTTTTCCTTACGATTGTCAAACGAAAAGTGAGGTCGAAGCTCCATTGTGATAGCATGAATTGAATTCCTATGGCTGAACTCGTAAACGTCAGGCGAAGCCAAAGCTGAAGCGTGTTTGTGACTCAGCCATAAAACAAATTTGACGTTTTAAGCCGTGTTCCTAAGACTAGAAAGAGGTACAAAATGACGTATAATTATAAATATTACAATTTTTCCTAATTTCAGAACGAACAAAAAAAAAAACATGGATTAAGAAGCAAAGATGATATCTTGTCCTGAATGTTTTACAATTTTTATACTAGAGCCATGATGATATCTTGTCCTGAATGTTTTACAATTTTTATACTAGAGCCATTTCAAGTGACAGTCTTTTTTTTTATTTTTACTAAGAGAATCTTATTTTCAAAGTAAAATAATTTGTAACCGATGTAAATATATAGATATTTTGCCTAAAGGCTTTTTTGTTCAATTCAGCATTAGAATATTTTTTTTGTTCGTCTATTGATTGCAACAAATCAAATGTATCTATATACTATATGGTATATATGCATATGCAATTTGTGTGGCACAGATGTTAATAAAAATAGATTTTGTGCGCTTTTCCTCTTTTTTTTCTCGAATTCGATTTGAATTAATTTTATGCTGCATGTTTGGCATACAAAGTGTACATACGGAATGTTATATATTTATTGTTTTTTTTTAAATTTATTTCATGAACTAATTCTATTTTATATGGGTTTCAATATGTTGATTATTATAAACGATGTCTTGGCAAAGGTTTTAAACTATTAGAACTTGTGTGTTGTAAATTTTAAGTCGCCTCAAATTTAAAACTCTTGAAGGAATTAAATATCATGATTAATTATTGCAACCATGAGACGTGACGTCTAAGAAATTTAATGTTTACATTCAGTCAACACATTGACATAAAAAATGTCATTCCATTATTAAAAATGTACTTTAAGCCAAAATTCTGAAATTTAAAAGCCTATGAAGTATCTGTAAAAATTCATATAATTGAATTTTAATGTTTTAACATTCTTGCAGATTATCTAAATTTAGCTCCAGTCACTCCTTCTGCGTCTGGAAGTGTTCAACATTTTGATTCTGTTTTTTGACAAATGACATTGACATAAGTATTAGTGTCAAAAAATTGATAATTTAAGTTAACCGGGTAATCAACCCCCAGCTGACAGTTGAGACGTCACTTTGACAGTTTACAGACTGCTCTTCAGAGACAATAAAGGCAACATAGTATACACTCGGAGGTATAAAGTCTTTCTATCCTATTTACATATATATTCATTTATTCTGAAAAATAAAATTCATTAAATAGCCAGATATTAATGAAATTTCATAAGATAAATAGTTTCATCAAGTGTTATTTTGGCAGCTATATCAGCACAGATCTCATTCAATCAACAACCCCACAGTTATCTAATACACTGTGAGTTCTTTACATTTAAATCACTTAATCATATATTAAAAGCCAAACAAATTTAGTTTAGCTTAGCTTTTAGATACAAATGTTTGTAGGCCAAAAGCGTTTACGCCTCAATTACAACATCCACTCATCGACCGGTAGCGATGGCGGTGGCGGCAGCCACACCGGATGAGAATTTTTCTTAATGTTTATTTTATTTTTATTTTTATGTTTTCTTTTTTTATTTTTTAAATACTAAAGATTGCCAAGAATTAAATAATCTTATATAGGATACAATTATTGTGTTGTCATTTTATATTGTTCTACTGTAACTGACATCATGCCACAAAGAGTGGAAACAAATATATATACAAAGCCAAAGAAATTTAAAAGGTGTATTTTTGGTTGTTTTATAATTTGTAGGACATTAAATTACAATTGTTTTAATTAATTTCCATTAAATTGCACAATTAAAGTGGTACGATTTTTTAGGTCAGTTTTATGTTTGTCTTTTGTACAAACATAAATATTAAATTGTTACGTTATGGCCTTCAAATAGTTCAAGGTATTTAAAAAATATAAACATTTTAACTGTAAACATTATTAAATGTTGGAATGAATCGCGGTATTTAATCAACAGGCGCCATCTGAAAAATTCTTTTCGTATAAATGACTGCTTGGCTGTAGTCTGTCTAATGTTAGAATAAGAACTTTGATTTTGCGTCAGCATAAGTTTCAATGTTATGTGTATTTTGTATAGTAATTTAGAGATGAAATGAATATAGAATATAGTATAGTGTATTAATTCAAAGTTAATCCTTGTTCTATGCTACGATTAAACTTTGCTTGAAGTCAATGAATAAACATTTTAAACAACCAATGTTATATAGGGTAATAGGGTTATCACACCAAACCCAAAACGCGGTTTTTGCTAAAACTTACATCGAAAGCTCAAGTTTTCGCATACATTATTTGAAGGCCACAAGTTTTCGTAAACGTGAACCAAACAAACAAACCTTTCGAAACATTCAGCGCTCAATTAAAATTAAACAGCTGGTGGCTGGTGTCAAAAGAAATATTTCCCTTTGATATTTTGTCCACAACTCCAGAGGTCTTCATTTAAATAAACTTTGATTTTGTTGTGGAGGACAAATATTGTAAAAGTATTGCAAACTTTTTGCCGAAAACTCGGTTTTGGGTTTGGTGTGAAAAGGCTATAACATTTCTTTGTGGTACATCTGAACACGTCTAAATACTGACAATTCAAACAAACCTTAATCTGGTGAACTGACATATTAATTTGAAATTAAATTAATGTCATTTTGTTATTTTAATTTAAGTAAAATTTTATGAAAAAGAAAGATTATAAAATCGTTTAAAATTAGGATTTTACTAATTTTAACCCTTTCGGTACGAGAGTGGGACAGAACAAAGAATATTTATATGTAAACGTACCACTCCCGTCCCGAAAGGATTAAATGATTTTATTTACTTAGCTTAGACAATAAGGAAATCTTCAACATTAAACTTAATTCCTTACAATTTGGCGCCAATAGATTATTTCAACTTTTCAAATCTTAGCAATGAAATGGAATTATCTCAGTAGGTCTGGTTTAACTTTGACAATTGTATGGGTTAAATGGTTCTAGAAACATAATTTAATGAATATTTATGTATATAAACTTTGCAATAAGGTAGTCTAATAAAAATATGTAGCTTAAAAAAATTGCTTCAAGGTGTTTTGTCTGTCACAAAAGTTATAATTTTCGATTTTTGTTTGTAAAATTTTTATGTGGCGTTCACATCGCTCATACTTTGAATACATACAAAACAATACGCCAATATTCAGTATATTTAAAAATGCTTTTGAATTAGGTAAATATAAAATACATCTATGTATTTCTGGTGTAAATCGAAATATTTTAAACATTTTGCGTCAGATAATCAAAACCGACCTAACCTATTTTTGTTACCTATTTTAATTCAAACTTTGTAATATTTTTCTACATAAACCTATTATTTTAAGACATTTGAATCATTGACTACATTAATTCGTAGGAGGATACAGTCGTGGTGTTTATATTTGCCTGCCAAAAATATGATATTTTAATTATTTCAAAAATATCGTAGGTGGTCTTGCAAACGTCATTCATAAAATTTCCGATGCAAACGCAAACGCAAAATCAAAACAAAATAAAATTATCTTTCTGAATAATTTTGAAACGTATACGTAAAGGTTACATACATATGTATAATGTAAGTTTTTAATATCTTTGATCAAATTTCTTTACAAATAATTGTTTTCTTAGGATTTTTGAAAAATAAACTTACCTTATTTTCCAACTTTTCGTTTTCAGTCTTAAGTGCGTTACGATCGTTTTCGATTTTTTCCAATTTCGCTCGTAAAATGTGTAATTCATCGCTGGCCGATTTAAGTTGTTCTTCAGTGCGATGAACATTTAGAAGTGGTTGTACACGAATTAATAAACGCCACCATGGCCAATCGCGGACAGTTAAAAATGCTTTGACATTTCTTTGAATACAGCGGACGGCTATTTCCTGTAGAAAATAAATGTATAGATATTATTATGTAAATTAGGTTAAGTGGAATATTTTAAGAGATGAGTACACAAATCGAACAGAACTTAAAAAGTTTTTATCAGAAT
This sequence comes from Eupeodes luniger, assembly GCA_951509635.1. Taxonomy (NCBI): domain Eukaryota; kingdom Metazoa; phylum Arthropoda; class Insecta; order Diptera; family Syrphidae; genus Eupeodes; species Eupeodes luniger. The sequence continues at coordinate 94,027,220 of OX608073.1, read as the reverse complement.
ATTTTTGTATTACAAAAATTTCAGCATAAGAAAAATCAGCCTGTCTTGCGCAAAACTTTTTCCAGCTTTTATGATTAAAAATTGTAATCTTTTTGGATATGGTTCACATTAAGTTTTTGCTAAAAAACTTATATTACTTGAACAGAACAAAAACAAAAGTTGCGTATTAACAAGGTTTCTCACACATTAGCTGATGAGTTCAAGTGCGAATACCTGGACAAAATGCGAATATACCAATTTTTGATAAGCCGTTAAGCTATTTCGAACGTAATAGCAATATACCAAAGTCTAATAACTGAAGCGAGTCAAAATACTGTTTTTCAAAATTCTGTATAATATTGTTTGTTCATAACATTTTCAAAACACTGTATCATAAAATTCTAATATCCACTAATTTCCTAACACAAAATATTATAAAAGTGTGTTTTTGACAGTTCTGTTTTTTAACTATCGGAAGAAAAACAAGATTAGAACAAATTTTGGATCAGAATTCAATAAAAGACAGAGAAGAATACAAATCTACAAAAATACTATCGATTAGAAAAACAAATAGTCAAAATATTGATATGTTCATGAAAAAACTCACATAAAACTTGAAAACTAACAACTTAATGTGAGCACAAAAATTCAAGTTTATTCAAAAAATATTGATACATGTTATTGAACTCAAATGATTTGCTAAAGAAGGTTAATAAAGGGTCCGCCAAATAACTTTTTTTTTGAAAATGCTATAAAAACATCCAATGTAGCTTCGGCTGTGTGGTACGTAGCGCCGTCCTGTTGAAACCAAATGTTGCCAATATCCTCCTCTTCAATTTTTGTGAACAAAAATTCGTTCAACAGGCCCGATAAATATCGCCATTGACTGTAACGACCACTCCTTGCTCATTTTCGAAGAAAAATTGCCCAATTATGCCTCTGGACCAAAATCCGCACCAAACAGTGACTCGTTTTGGGTGTATCGGCTTTTCAATATATGCGTGCGAGTTTTCTGTGCCCCAAATGCGACAATTTTGCTTGTTTACGTACCCGCCAAGATCAAAATGAGCTTCATCTGAAAAGATGATTTTTTCTGGCAAGATTGGCGTTGTTCTCAGCGTTGTTCAATTGTATACACGACCATATTCGTTCAGCGGAAGGATAAAACTAATTATCTGTCAAATTCAGACATGAGCTAAGTGTTACCATTCACGAGATAAGCACTAGTTGAAAAAAAACGTTAGATGGCGGACACTATACAAAATTGTTTTGGTATATTATCCTAAAAAATGTTCTGTTTTAACAATTCTTTAATTTAAAATGGTGTCAGTAGGTTGACTAAACAGAAATTTGTTCATACAGAATTTCAAAATACAGTATTTTAAATAGTATATTGACCCATACAGTATTTCGACTCCAGCGAATAGAGTCTGCAAAATTTTAACAAACATATTTTTCGTGTAATTCATTTTGACAGAAAATTATTAAAAATGTTCACTAGTTTTCTATGACAATTACACATTCATTATCAAACACATCTTTAATGTCATTTTGTCTTAAATAACTATAATTGTGAATTAGTCATACAGGTTATTATTTGACAGCAACACGAATCACACACCTAAAGTGAATGCGACTTTATTTTCAAAAATGGCGTCAAATGTCATTGTAAAACTGACATTTATTGTGTAAACTGATAGAGAACAAGTTCACAATTTATTATGTGATGATATAATTTTTTGTCAAACGTCTTCATTTACACGCAGAGACAGAGAACTTACAAAAATAATTGCAAAAATGAAATAAACTTACTTGTACTCTGCGCTGCGATACTCTCTTCCTTGCTAAATAACCGCGACAATATGCTTGCAATTGTATAATTCTATCTGACAAAAGTTCATCACGTTTTGCTTCCAGCTGACTTAGCACACCCGACCGGAATAACACCTGAAAATTATGAGAAAAATAAATCGTTATAACATGATTGCAATAAAATACAGATAAACAAATTTACTTATTTTCTAACTAACTTTTAAAAAATAAACTCCTCAATATTTGCGGTGGTTTGTTTAAAGTATTTATTTATATCCATTAAACAATTAATTCTTGTTGAATTTTTAAGAAACAAAAGAAAAAACAAATTGCTGAAATAAATTATGCAATAATAGTTGATACGAAGTTGTTGTTTATCGCAAGCTATGCTGCGTTACGCCCGTTGGACGTCGCTCGGTCGGTCGTTGTCGTCGGTTAGTCGCTGTTTTGAATGCGTAAACCATTCATAAAATATTCTAACGATGCTATTCTTTGAATTTCTTATTTTTGTCATGCTTTTCAGTAAAAACTATTCGCGTAAAATATTTATGTACATTTGTGGTATTATGTTTCATTTTTATTTTCTCATATTAGAATACATTATAAAATGTCCGTTGACCGTTAACGTCGGCCGAGTCCGTCTGTTTACGCATAGGGCATGTCTGGGTTCAATGGAATTGGGGTGGAGATTTTAGAATTAGGTACGTGATAAAGGAGTTCCGGCACATCCTTTAGAATAGATACGAGGTTTGAATTTGCATTCAATCAATGAGTGAAAATTTATAAAGAATGCATATAAATTTATAGAAATAAAATTAAACATTGAATAAACACAGGATGGCTGATGAATCTTGCTATAAAAACAAATCTTAATAACTTTTTAACTCCAATTTTTGTTTTAATTTGTAGATAGATCTTTAAAATTAATAAAAATGAACAATTGGGATGAAGAAACTAGCGGATTGTGGACGATGGACAATAATTAGGCTGGTTCAACGGTTTTCAAAAGTGGGACAGTCGCCAGAAGGATTTTCCACCGATATCCTTCCGTTCGGACACCAGAAACCATTGCTGCAGCAGCTAATGCCATACACGACACTCCAAGCGTTTCCACAAAAAATTTGGCTGTACATTTGGGTATTAGCAGATAAAACAATAATCCATAGAGATTTTAACTTGTTTTCCTACAAGATTCAAATAACAAGTAAGCTTAACACCGCAGATTTCCCAGTACGCTTGGAATTCTGACCAAAGTTGCTTCAAATGGTATAAGATCATGTTGAAGTACCTTATGTCTGATGAAGCCCACTTCGACTTGAATGAAAATGTAAATAAGCAAAACTGCAACATATAGTGCACGTCAAACCCACAAATCCTTCATCAAACAGAACTTAACCCAGATCTGGTCACTGCGTAAAGTGAAGTTTTCTCGTTTTCAAAGAAAACGGACGGCACCGTGACTTAAAAATCCTGAAGTAATATTTTTACACTGAACTCCGCCGGAAGAGAAATTGTTTCCTTTCGGACTGGTTTCTACAGGATGGATCAAGTTCGCATGTCACCAGACCAGTTATGGCAGAATTAGAACGGAAACTTTCAAATAAACTTATAAAAGAAACTGACCATTCTGTTGGCTCTTCGGTATCCAGACACCGGATTTGTTTGTGGGACATGCAGGATAGCGAACCATGCCATAATCGATATTTTCTTAAAATTCTAAAATCGTGCTATTCGTCTTGGCAATGTCAATTGGCCGCTTTGTTTGATATGTTTTGTTATAGTAATGAAGGTCGAAGCCAATACATAGCTCATAGTTAATATCATGCAACCAATCCGTGAGCTAGAACCCGAAACCATTAATAACAACTTTAAAAATTTAGAGTGTCAAAATGCGTTTCTGCGAAGCCAGATTTAATACATGCAACAAATCTGCATGCATGCATATATTTAAAAAGAAACTTGTATTTGGCCCACCCTTTATTTGACGTCCATGAATATTTTTGCAATCAAACTTCATAGTGGCTAAATAAGCTACGTTAAACCAATTTTCCGCCAGTTCCTGGCCTTTAACACTTCTCTTTCATATCGCCACATTTTTGAAGCTAGTATTCTTTTAAAATTTTTAAAATCTAAAGAACAAATTTTGATATATATTTTTGTCTCTTAGATTATAAATCTTTTCTTAAACTTCATAAATACAACTTTTTAAATAGTCAATGATTTTTTTTCTAAAACTGATAGCCTCCTAAATTTAACAACTTCGGGCTTCTGCATTCTCTCGCTATCATCATAAACAACAAATAACAGATAATGATTGTTTTCAATAAAAATCTCATTAAATCAAAATATTTCGAAATTTCTTAAAGCTCTCTTTCATCTATCGTTGAAACACAAAAAAAGAACTCTTTTTAACATGTTATCATCACATTCAATTGCCCATTCTTACATAAGAAATTAAAATATTTGATTTTCTTTAATCTTTTTTTTTTTTTTGAAAAAAAAAGAATGTTTGTTTCTGTTTTTGTACAAAAATGTGCAATAAAATTTCATATACATAAAATGGTTTTAATTTTGAATGACGTTTCGTTTTCGTTTCGTCTGGCATTCACATTGACATCTGACATTTCATTTTTATACGCCCTAGTTACACAAATAACAGTGTGTGCTTGCCTTTAAGTTGTTTTACACAATTTACCAATCAAGATTTATTACTTTCAACACAATCGATGCATTTATAATTTGATCTGACAAAATGCACTACATTGCTTATAATTTGTATGTTGCAATTTTTGTTATAGTTTAAATTCCATAAACAAAAATGACGAAATTAATTTAAAGCATTAATGTGTAAATGACTTCACAATGTTGTTGTTGCTATTTGTAAAATATAATCAATGATCTTCTTGCTTCTTGGGTCATTTTGTTGAGTTTTTAAAATGTCTCATTATCTGTCATTATGCGGTGTTTTGTTATATTTGCTGTCGTTAATTCATTTTAAGCTTTGCTCTCTTTTAGGTTGATATAATTACTTAACAGTGGCATCTGTTTTTCTCTCTCTCTCACGCTTCTTTCGATTAATCACTTAATGCAGCTGCAAGAAAATTTGTTAGCCGTAACGTGACAGCATGTGGCGTGTAAAGCATCTGTTGTTTTCGGTAATTTGAAATTGTTTTACACATTGCATTTTGGTTGATTGTTGACATAAATTCGAGATTAAAGTTATTAGCTATTGTTTTACCGTCAACATTTTTCCTGATTTTAAAACATTAGGGTAATTTTGTTTCACTTTATGTTATATGTAGATAAGATGAACACCTGGAATAATTATAGGAACCCCGCCATTTAACGCTATGGTCTAGTTGGGCTTGTAGTTAAACTTTGCGAAAGTTTAGTGAAGAATTAATTGACAAGAAAATTTTGCTTAACTATCTCTAATCTAGAAAAAAAAAAAATTGATACGGTAATAGGGAATACGAATTCGCCAAACTATCGACTGTCAATTATCAACATTTGCAAGACCAGGGGCCTATTTCATAAACATTGACAATTTCGGCAGGTGACAATTTGTTAATTTACAACTTGAAAATTGTCAAAATCTAATCCATAAATAATTTGACAATTTTGTAGAATTGTAGGAAAATAACCGACAGTTTGTCATCTTTCCATTTCATTAAGAAATTGCCATGACAATGAATTTTCAAGTATTTTTCCAGAAATGTCAGGAAGTTTACGACAAATTTGTGCTGACAATTCTTTTATGAAATAAAAAAAAGTACTATTTACATACATATTTCTCAGTATTTAATTGACAATTAAGACAGGAAAATCGGTTAGGGTCAAGTTACAGTGAAAAGACCCAAAATGATACTCGACAATTCTCAGTTGAGTCTCCGTGTAATACGTCGCCGGTGCCTCGTTATTTCATTTTTAAATGTTTGAGAATGTTGTTCATTTTTAAACTCGATTTTTATTATGTTTTATATATTTCACTTTTTGGTAATAAAACACAATTTTCCAAACTGTGGCATTTTAAAATTGCCAGCTTTCTGTTACTTATAACATCAAAAATTTTTTTCGAAAAGCGATGAAAATTTAAACAAAATGCAAAGGTTTTATTGCATATTCCATAATTTTTCGATCATAACACATTTCAAGATTATAAATATTATGAAATTGTCACGACAAATGTGTCTGCAAGTGACAATGACAAATTTGGCACGACAATGATGGCAATGACAAAATTTTCATGACAAATTTGTCATTATAATTTTCTGCTAAACTCGTCACCTGTCAATACTTTATGAAATACGGATTTATCAGAAAAGTGTGATAAATTTGTAGAATTGTCACCTGTCAATTTTTATGAAATCGGCCCCAGATCATACATTAACATAACAAAAAAAGCATTAAAAGTTTGTTGCCCATTGATAGACCAATTTTATCAAAACCAGTGCTTTGACAGGTCCATCAAATTAAAAATATTGATTTAATATGATTATTTTGTTGGTCTCTCAACTCCTTGTTTAATTTCAGAATTTCGTTCTAATTACAACTTCTGTGTATTAACTGCAAAATACTTATAGCTGAAAATGTCAATTTAACTATCATCCATGGTGAAACATTTTTTTATTTAGGCGCAGCGTTGAGAAGTTTATCAGTGGAAAAGATTTTCATGAGGTTTATCTTCGACATGAAATTTTCAAAAGTAAAGTCTTATTTGTCTTCATGAAATTTGAAATGTTGAATAAAAGTTTGCATATCGGCACAAATAAACAAAACAAAAGTCAATATTACACAATGTGTAAAATTTTAAGGTGTCATAATTTCAAAATGATCTTTGGCATGTCACAAATGCTTTTTAACGTTAATAAATAGACAATATTGACTTTTGACAAGTGAAGGATAAAAAAGGTTTGTTTTTATATTGACAGGTGCAGAGAAAAATTTGACATTTGACTGTCAACAAAATGGAGGAAAGATTGAATATTAGATTCTTAAACAATATTCCAAAGCTTTTCAATATTTTTTGTTTATAAATCTTAAACAACGTTTTGGCAGCTCAGTTCCAAAAGTTTAATTATAGTTTGAAAATAAATATAACTTTTTCAACTGTAAAAAAAATAAATTGAAAATTGAAAAAAAGGGGAAATGTTTTTAGTTTCTTCTGAAAACAGACAATTTAAGTATCTATATCAAAGCGGTGGGTGAGAGTATTGGTGAAAGTTCAAGAATATAATACCTTTCAAACATTAGTCAACAATGTATTATTTTTGTGAAAATACTTATTTTTATAAATTCCCAACCACTGTATTCATAATCTTATTCTGCATTTCCTAAAAATTATCGCTTAAATTCACTTTCACTCGAGCTCCAGAAGAAATTTGAAGTGTCACGAAAAAACTCATTAATCTTTAAAACACTTTTAGTTTATATTTCGCGAATTAAATCAATTAGTTTGTCTTTATTTTATCAATTAGTTTACCATTAAAGTATTATTCTAGTATTATTTAGCATTTACTTACTAATTTCCAAAAAATGTTTAAACAAATATCATCCATATATGTACATAACCAAACATTGTACAACTTCTAAAAACCATAACCATTAAAGAAAAAGAAGAAAATTAAAAAACCGGAAACTTCTTTCTCCATATACAGGAAATAATTTCCGATATAATTGTACCTTTTACCCTAAATAGTACTGATAGATAGCTACCATGACAATGTCGTTTAATCTTCTTATATGAGTTTCTTTTGCTTTAGGTATACCTTGATGGAAAAATGGAACTGGTACCTGATGGAACTGGCCGTAAATGACACTGCACTTGCTTTCATATCTACGGTTTCTTTTCTATGCCATTTTTATGTTATTATTGCTACTGCTACCTTCTGAGCTACGCCGCTATGCTTACCTTCACATTATACGATTAAAATAGAATTTATTGGTAAAAGATAGTTAACCCCGTAAAGGGGCAATTGCCATAATGAGTGTTATATCGTACGAGTACGTTTATCTGATCTCAAGCCCTCCCAATATAATTACAGGACTTAATAACACAAAGCTACTTATGGAAGGCAACAGTTTCCAGGAAGCATTTCCTTATCCATATCCAACTCAAGGATTCACCTATGGCATTGCTATGCAGTGGAACTCACTTTGTGCTACGAATTAATACTTATTCACTTATATTCAAAAAGAAAAACGAGGAAAGCCGCGGAAGAAATAAATAAAGACCCATAAACGCAAACATCATAAACATGCCTATATTTAAAAAACAAGAAAGCCGGTGACTTATCGAATGTGTCGTGCGTTGCTGGTTATGTTATGATATGATATTCACTTAGGCTTTTTCTTAGTTTGTATTTTCTTAATGGAACTTTATGGTTCGAAGAAGACGAAGAAGAAGCAAGAAATCGACTAGCGAAACCTTCATTTTATGCCTTTTATGAGCGATATGTAATTTATATAAGCTCTTGTCATGTTCAAGTCCATAATATACGTTAATCAAAAACAAAACAAAACAAAATAAAATAATTGCAAAGTTTTCTTTTTCTTCATTCCGTTTCTAATACGTGACAGTATTTAACTTAATTCATTCATTTCAAGTTTTTGTAGATTATTTTTCATATAATATCTGCGACAATATACGTATAATTTATATGATAGGTACAATTTATCTTAAATCCGTTGATAGTTTTGGAATTTTGATTCATGGTTTATAATTCGAGACCTAAATCTGATAAAATAGGAATAAATCGAGTAGGTGGGCCCCGTTTAATCTAAAATGAGATCAGAAAATATTGTCGTATGGGTTTTTGAATATCTTCGAGACCGATCTGGAAATCTATTTATTTAGGTCAACTGAAATGCATATAACTTTGTCATGCATGCAACATGACTTAAAATAAAATTATGTAGAAGACAAATAAAATAGGGCTTTTCTTCTTATTTTGAATGAATAAAATTTCTCTTGGTCGATTTTTTCTTTAATCTGTACACCCTTTTTTAAAACTAATTTCACTTTAACATTTTAAAAGACTTACATACGCTCGTGAATTGTGATAATAAAGTCAAATTTGAAAGATGGGAATTGTCAAATAATTTAAGAGAATTTTTCAAATTCAAATTAGGAAATTTCCTATTAATCGCATCGTATACGCGAAAAATTAAATTGTTTGAAATTATAGTAATTATTTTCGCTTTCATATCTACAAAGTGCCACTCTGCTTCTGTCTAAACTTTTCGGCTTAAACTTTTTTAAAAGTTATGTCACTTTAAGATGTAAAGACTTGCACTCGGGAATTTTTACAATAAAGACAAATTTGATACATATGTATATATATAAAGGGTAATATTTTAGCTATTATCTTTTTGGCAACACTGGTTTAAACAGCTGACGCACGTTTCGTGTTTTGTTTCACTGTCAAAAATCTTCAGTTTGGTCTATAATTTAACCATGCATCGTCTTACAACTGAACAACGCTTGCAAATTATTGAAATTTAATATCAAAATGCGTGCTCTGTTAAGAAAGTTCATCGCGCGCTTCTTCCATTTCATGGTCCACCAACACAAAATATCGCAGCTATATCGGCCAGTGTTAATGATGACCATCCATTCGTCGCCGTTCGCAGCAATTGGGCCTCTGTTACTCAACAACGTGCAGCTGGTGCAAGAATTGAAGCCGAACGACCTACTGCAACGTAAAATTTTTGTTGAATGGGCTCTTAGAAAGTTGGCCGAAGATCCACTTTTTTACCGAAAAATTGTGTTCAGCGACGAAGCTCATTTTTGTCTCAATGGTTACGTAAATAAGCAGAATTGTCGATTTTAGAGTGAATATCAGCCAGAAGCATTGCAAAAGCTACCAATCCAGGAAAAGTCAAAGTTTGGTGCGGTTTTTGGGCTGGTGGCATCATTGGACCGTACTTCTTCAAAGATGATGCCAATCGTAACGTAACTGTGAATGGTGAGGGTGAGCGCTACCGTGAGATGATATCCAACTTTGTTTTGCCCAAAATGCAAGAGCTTGACTTGCATGACATGTGGTTTCAACAAGACGATGCCACATGACACACAGCACGCGCAACAATGGACTTATTAAGAGGCGAGTTCGGTGAACATTTTATTTTACCTTCGGGACCGGTCAATTGGCCGCCTAGATCGTGCGATTTAACGCCTTTAGACTATTTTTTGTGGGGCTATGTTAAAGCTCATGTCTATACAGACAAGCCCGCTTTAATTGACGCATTGGAAGACAACATTGAAGTATTTATTTGGGAGACACCGGCCGAAGTGTTGGAAAGAGTATGCCAAAATTGGACTAAGCGGATGGACCATTTGAGGCGCAGTCAAGGTCAACATTTGCATGAAATAATCTTCAAACATTAAATTATATGGACCGTACTATCGATTCAAATAAAGATTTCATGCATTTTTCCGAATTGTATGTTTTTTTTTTTTGAAAAACTTTTCTATAGCTTTTAAAAAATCACCCTTTATATATATGAAATTTTAAAACTCAAGTGAAGAATTTGAACAAATTTCATTTTATCGAATCGTATACGTCAAAAATTAAATTCTATTAAATTTTATTGAATATTCACATAATTGCAAAGAGCTTCTGTAAAAAAAGAGGAATTCTACATTTTACATACAAAAATGAAGTGCAGATGCATTGTTTTGAATTGCAGATTTGCAGGGTTTACCAAATGTGTAGTAATGTAAGTTTACGCAAAAATTCTCATAGACGACTTATTTTATAATGGATATTTGGATAAATGGTTTGTAGTTAAATCTGTGTTTGTCAAACGTTAAAAATTTGTTTGTTTAAACGAATCTAATTTGATAGGGTTTCTGGTTTATTTTTAAAAGAAGAACCTCTCCCGAAATCGAAGCCGAATGTCTATGAACGTTAAAAAAAATGATCGATACACACAACGGCCAAGACTTGATTTGACAATTTATGCAAATTCAATGCTACTTGAACTTAAACTAATAATTTTCTCTAAGTATATACGTGCATGAATATTAGTGGTTTGGTGTAAAGAATTTGTTTTTAGAAAAATAAAATTCCTTTAAAATTGCTCAGTAAATTTGTATCGTTATTTTTGCCATTCACTAAAGAATGGAAGGTAAGAAAGAATTTTATGAACAAAAACCGGTCAAGTGGCCCGTACTACCACGTTCCTGAGAGATAATTACAAACTGCAATGGACACTTTGGTAGACCGTTCAATTATGAGAAAAATTTTGTATTGGGCGAAGTGTACCAAAAAGCGCCGAGCGAAGGCCATCTTAAAATTTTCGAATTTGTTTGTATCTTAAATTGTTCCCTAGTGTCTCAAAAATGTTAAGCCAAAAGATTATGGCCGGGAGAAACTATTAAGTACTCGGTTTTCGTATGTACATAAGTGTTGAGAGTGTTGACAATGTTGGTTATGATTTTCCAAAAGCCAAAATTTCAAACTCTCTTATCTCAATGCTGCCAGTTTTATTTTGAGTTTGCTGGACTCATAACACGGGCATTTTTCAACCGATTGACTTGAAATTTGGAACGTGTCTTTAAAAATACATTTACCATCGACATGCTTAGGTTTTTTTTTACATTTCGTAGTTCATTTCTTATTAACAATAATATGACAGTTTTGTAGGCAAACTTTGCATTTCAGAAATCCGTCGTTGGACCAACAATCAACACATCGGAAAAATCTAAGTACTTTTCTAGCAGTTGATATGTACAACAAATTCATTAATTTAAAAATTACAGGACCTGTTAGTCCTGCTGTGGATCCCTAAAAAAACGCTGCACAGCCACCATTTTGAAATGTATCGCTTCAAAAAATATTATATTAAGCAGTCATTTCTGTGTTTCCGGCGTATTTTGAAATTTAAAAACATTACAAAAAGCCTATTTATCGAATCAATTGTACATTTTCTTACTTTCGACGTATGGATGTATCTTACAAAATTATTTGGTGGACTGGTGTTTTTGTACATCCTGTTCCAAAATTCATAATTACTCAGTGAAATTTGTGGATTGATGTAATGCATCAGGCCATCTTGAAAAAAGTACTTAAGAATTCTGCCATTGACTAAGTTTTTATTTTTGCACAGTTTTTTAAAAACTCAAGTGTTTAACCAAAATGAGAGCAATGGTTCTAGATAAAAAATAAGTTTTAAGCAATAATTTAGACATTAATCATGTTTCCAGTTTTCGAAGATTTCTAAAACTGTTCCATTTTATAATCGCATTAAACTTAAATGTCACATTTCTGTTTCCTTCATCTTTAAGCAGTTTTGAATTATTTAAAAAACATTAAAATTTCTAAACTTTTGCTGGACATTTTAATCATTAATCAACTTGTTGAGAAGGTACCCATCATCAACAAATATATACACTAAATTTTGGTTTCACTAATTTTCCCACAAACCTAGACTCAAACAGAATGTTTTCCACACGTTCAAAAATATAAAAATTTTTCCCAGAGTGATACTTCAGAATGTCATTAAGCTTTCCCAAATGGATCATAAATCATTTATCATTGCTTACTCAAATTAGAACTCATACACCATCTCGTGGAAGATAATGAAATAAACAATCATTTATGAATAAATAATTAAATTAATTTACTTAACTCTTTTTGATATCAAAAAGAAACAAAACAATAACTCATAAACGTGATATTATTCCAAAAAAAACAGACCAATCAATATTTAAAATGCACTACCTATCATAATTTCAAGTGTCTCAAACATTTGCACTATGTTGTAATTAATCTCTTTTGTCTCTATATTGTCGTTTTGCATCATCGTCAGTCGGTCATTCTCATTATCGACTAATCTGATTTAAGCATGAAACAATAAGCATTCGTTTAAGAAATCGATGAAAAATAAATAAACAATTAGGAAACGTATTTTTAAAATTTTTCAAATACTGTTTTTTTTTTGACAGATTCTTATTTTAAAGTGGCAATACAAAATAAAAACAAAATTTATATTTATTTATATTACTGATGCGAGTCTTAAAGTTTCTGTTGAAAAAAGAAAACATAGAAAAAATAATAGAATTGGAGCTCTCTAAACAAACTGTCATTCTGTCAAATTCAAGGCATCAATAAAATAAACAACACTCCTGATGTATTCGACATATCAACGGGGATCTCAACGAATACGACGCGACGAACATAATATATACGAATGAAATAATTTATGTCATCGTTATGTCGAACTTGAATAGGAATAGATTTGTATACAAACATATGTAAAGGTATTTTTATGTTGATTATTTGATTCAACATTTCCAAAAAACAAGCTCATTATGCAAGAGTCAGTTGCAGCATAGTACTCATGTCGTTGCAGCTATCCAGGGCCGGATTGGAAAGCTGTCCCACACTTGTGGCGCAACAGTCCTTTAACAAATAGGGCCTAGTTACTTACAACTCTCAACCATTCCTGTGTGCGAGTACTGCTGTCAGGGTTGGAAGGGACCCACAGTTTTAAGCCATATCCGAACGGCTAATTTGAGGAAGCACTTTTTCGTGACAAGAATTACTCTTGGAGAATTTGTCAATTCCTCGCAGGAGTCAGTACATGTGAAAAAAGCTTTAGATGGAATAGGCAGGGATTGAACCCAAAACCTCTAGCATGACAGTTCAAGCCCTAACCATCATGTCACGGGTAACAAACTTTGTTAAAGGTAAATTGGAGTGTTGACCTTGATGCATGCATTTTTTTTGGACACCGTTTACAGGTCTTTAATTTTTTTTTTCAAAATGTTGTCTCTTTTTGAAAATACATATTGGCATACAATTTTAAGCAACCTATTTTAAGTAAAAGATTCGCATTTTACTATTTGATTTTTTTTTGTAAATTAAGTAATTTAGTAGCTACTCCAAGACCTTCATTTTTATTCATATTCGCTCTTTATAAAACTGGTGCATCTAAACACGTCTAAACAGTGACAGTTCAAACAAAACTAAATTTGGCGAATGTCAGAAACTCAGGTATCACATGGATTTCACAAATTACTCAAAGTAAAGTAATCAGTTAAGTAAAATTTTAAAAGGATCTAAATCTAGCCAGAATTTTTACAAAATCGATATATCGTTTTCCCAAGTTCAAAATTGAGCTAGTTACGACCATTTTAACAGTTGACGGACTGTGGGCCGCCCGACAAAAACTTCAAACATTAACTGTAGCTCTGTAAAACGATATATATATATGAAAAGAGTGAACCTTTTTAATTTCAGTTTATTGATGAAAAGTTGTAGTGGTTAACTCAGAAATTTCTTTTTTTACCAGCGGTCGGGGCTATATTACTGACTTTTTGAAAAAACAAGAAATACACTAGTCAACAAAATAAAATATATGTATTTTATTTTGCCTTTTTATACCATAATTGCCTTTTTTCGCCATTGTTGCCTTTTTCTGCCTTATTTACTAAATTTTGTTAAGAAATATCTGATAATTTGTTAAGCATTAAAAGAAATGCGAACATTTTCGCATACCGTCGAGAATCTTTAGTTAAAAATCTTGTACATTTGGGCCTTTGAGAGCATATGGACGAGGGTATTTGTTAACATCCGAAATTCTGGAGAGAGTAAACTAAACAATAATTGCCCAGCTTTTTGACGATTCGATGCGATTGTTGAGGCCCGATGAGCTTAAGAGAGGAAAGGTTTTGTTGTTCGTAACAGACGCTGCACCGTATAAATGAAGAAGAGTGGCAAAACTCTGCAAGGGTTGTACTCGAAAATGGTTCACGTAACTTGCGCCGCTAACGGTGTAAACAGAGTTTGTGAAAGCATACGCAGTCAATACTCAAAAGTTGTCGCCTTCGTGTCGAACTTGAAAAAAGCATTTTTGAAGACTCCATCTCGGATTGCTATTTTTAAGGATATGGAATCTGAATTGCCACTGCCACCTGAACCAGTAAGTTTGTTTGAAACTGAATTTGAAGTCGTATTTTTGAATTTCCATTTAAACTAGGTTTTAACTCGCTGGGGTACTTGGTTAGAGGCAGCAGCATATTATGCGTAATATTTTGCTCGGATCAAAAAAATCGTCAGCGCTCTTGAAAATGATGCAAGCTGTGTTGCATTTGCAAAAAAATTGTTTGAAGATGAAGAACTGCAAGCGCAGCTGGCGTACATTAAAATCAATTTTGGGTTTTTAGTCGATCCGAAAAAACATATTTTCAAAGACCTACAAAAAAGCAGATATATTTGAGAGTCTGTACCTACGTATAATTTAAGCTAACAATATTCTCATCAAGGAACATCAATTGGCGAAATGCTGCCCGTTTTGAACGACATTGAAGAAAATTAAAAAAAAAAGCAAAAGGGCCCATTGCAGAGAATGTCTTAAAGAAGTTTACTGACGATTGAGCAGATAAATTCTGTAATAAACGGCGACGTGGATTCCAAACTTTCAGGAAACATTGAAGTAAATAATGTTGAAAGTTTTAGATGGGCTCCACTCGTTTCAGCTGAAGTTGAGAGATCATTTAGCTCCTTCACAGCCTGGCAAAAATCCTCGTTTCAAACCCTCCTAGTGGGTGCCGGGCGGTAATGATCACCACAGTTGTCTTGTACGTTGTCAAGACGGGGGTCAGCTAAGGTCAGGTTGAATTGCTGAAGTTTCCTACTCCTTAATAGTAGCAAGTTTTTAGCAATGCAATTTGACCATAGATACGAGGTCCCTAATTTCAGTGGTGGTGTGAGCGTTTTACATAATCCGTGCCGAAGAATGAAAGGCTGGGGGGCAAACCAGTCGCTAACGAGCTCATTCGGATGCCTTGGCAGGGTCCGTCTTATTTTTCTGCCTTACCCCGGTATATCGGCTCTGCCGGGGCTGACCTCTTTTTTTCCGACCTACTCGTGGGACTAACATTCAAAAACTTTAAACAAAATGGACGAACTTGACTATACTGACATAGAACCATCCGCAGACTTGGAGGATGAACTCTTGGCCTCCAGCCAGGAGACCATAAAGGGGAGCTCATTTAGCGCTGGTAGTTCCAGCACTTGTGAGCAACCCAAAACCACAGGAAGTACAGGCAGTGCTATTCATAGCACTCCTATGCTTCCTAAACCGCATACCAATCCGAAACCCTCTAGTAGCAGTGCTACTCGAGGAACAAAAAAGCCATCGGAAGGCGCTCTCCTCAAGAACCGCTTCAAAACGGCCTCTTTTATTCTTGCCAAGATTGCCAAGAATGAAGAGGCCGGGGTGATTCATGAGAAGGACGCCCAAGATAAAATAAAGTACCAGAAGGTTGTTGATGAATACAACAACCTTCTGGCCAGCCGAGAAAAGGCCGTTAAGCGAAACAGATCTCAGGAAGAGATCTGTCCGGCTCAGAAAAAGAGCAAGCTTGACGGCCGGACAAAGCCAGGGAAAGCACCATCTTCTGGAGCAGCGCAACTGCGTACTCTTAGTGAGGTTGTCAGGGATGACCTCCAAGTAGCAGTTGTGGATGAGCTCTCCACAAACAGCAAAGGTCTGCTGAACGTGTGGAACTCTATCGAGGGCAAGCTCTCTGAGATGGTGTTTTCATACACAATAAATAACAGTGAGGGCCCCTACCCTAGTTTCGACTCTGGCGAGATGCTCAGGGGGTATAGGGTAATTAAGTGTGCAGACAGGTTTTCTAGGGATTTCCTTAGTGAAAGCATTGCTAAGGTTAGCAATGCCTGGGAGGGCTTGAAGCTCAAGCTTATCCCGGCTAAGGACATCCCTAGACAACCGAAGGCTCGCATTTGGTTGCCGCTCATGAGCATAAAGCCAAGCGGACAGGACTTGATCCGCGGTCTTCAGAGGCAAAATCCGCTGGTCCCCATGCACGACTGGGCTGTGATTAAAGCAGAAGAACCACAGAAGACCAGCGCCTCTTACCTTCTGAGGATTAGCGAGGAAAGCCTAGGGGCTCTCCAAAAGGCCGATCATAAGCTTAGTTTTGGCATAAGGAATGCCAAAATTAAAATTCTGCAGAGTCAGGGAGCAGACACCGACAAAGCTGATGACAACGTCGAGGTGGACGATGTTGTTAGCGGAGTCGAGGTCCCCAGCGAGTTGCCGGGCCCTAGCTCTGCAGCCAAAGATACAAATTAAAAAACGCGCTGAAGGTCATCCAGATTAATCTGAAGCACTCTAAGTGTGCTTCAGATAATCTGAGAGTTTTCCTTAGGGAGGAAAACTTCGACATTGGCGTTATCCAAGAACCGTGGGTAAACGGCCTCAAGGTGCGGGGCCTCCAAGACAACCAATACGACCTTTTTTATAAAACCGAAGATCAAGACCAAGGTAATCCCAGAACTTGTATTTTAGCTAAGAAACATTTAAAAGGTTTTTTATGTCCAAATTTTAGCACTCCTGATCTGACAGTTGTCAGATTCGAAGACAAAAATACACAGGGTTTGCTGCTGGCCTCTTTCTACTCTGCCCACAATGCACCATCACCTCCGGAGGAGGTGTACAAAATCATAAACAAAGCTAAGATCGATAAGGCTAACCTTCTGATCGGAGGCGATGCGAATGCTCGGCATACCCTTTGGGGAAGCTCTGAAATCAACGAACGAGGTGAGTCACTTTTTGATTTTATTATTGCACATAATATGAACATTTGTAACAGAGGCAATACTCCCACTTTCGTCTTTCCGAGCTCGGAAAATTATGATGGATGGGAGGATGTGCTTGATGTTACTTTAGTAAACAACCGTAATTTATTAGTGGAGAATTGGAGAGTTTCCCCCTTGAATTCGTTTTCGGATCACAAGTGGATTCTTTTCCAAATTAATTTCGAGTCGAAAAACCCTCCACCTTATAGAAATCCCAGAAGAACTGACTGGAAGAAATTCAGTCAAATTGCTAATTCCAAACTGAGCAACTTACCGAATCTCGCAGAATCGATAGTAGACCTTGAATCAAAGGTGAAAACCTTTGAAACTTCTATAAGTAAAGCTTTTAGAGTCTCTTGCCCAGTTAAATACAGCCGTAAAATCCTTCCTTCTTGGTGGAATGAAGAACTGTCCAGTCTTAGGAAAATGACGAGGACAATCTTCAACATCTGCCACAAACATAAGTTTTACCAACCGTATAAAGACTCTCTTAAAATTTATAAGAAAGCCCTGTCATCAGCCAAAAGACAAGGCTGGAGGGATTACTGTCAATCAATCGAAGACATAAAGGACTCCGCAAGGCTCAGCAAAGTTTTATCGAAGGAACATTGTAATCCTTCATTTCTAAGAAAGCCTGATGGAACCTGGACAGCCTCTCCAGCCGAATCTCTTGAGCTACTGATGAAGACGCACTTTCCGGGTTGCGAGAGCGTTAACCCCGAACCACGTGAAGTCACAGAGCTAAACGTAGCTCATGTGGAGCAAATCAATTCCGTAATAACCAGAGAAAATATTGTGTGGGCCATCAATACTTTCTCTCCATATAAATCCCCAGGCATGGATGGCATACTGCCAGTTATGCTTCAAAAGTTGCATGATGTGGCAGCTCCATGGCTGGAACAAATTTTCAAAGGATGCCTCCTTCTCAAACATGTGCCCATGTCGTGGAGACAGGTCAAGGTAGTTTTTATCCCGAAAGTGGGTAGGCGTGGTCACGAATCCGCGAAGGATTTCAGACCAATAAGCTTAACATCTTTTGTGCTTAAAACCTTGGAGCGCATTCTTGATTACCATATTAGAGAAATCCTAGATGGAAGACCTCTCGAAAGCTCTCAGCATGCTTATCTTAAGGGCAAATCTACGGAGACTGCCCTCCATGAGGTAGTGCGTACTGTAGAAAAAACAATCCATTATAAAGAATTCACTCTTGCCACCTTCTTAGACATAGAAGGTGCTTTTAACAACGTCCTTACCGAATCCATAGAAGAATCGCTCGTGAAGTTCGGGGTAGAATACTTCATTCGAGAATGGATTATCTCCATGCTCAGTGGTAGGAAAATTCAAGCCACTCTAGGCAATACAACCGCAACTAAACACGTAAGTAGGGGAACACCCCAGGGTGGTGTCCTTTCGCCTCTTCTGTGGCTTCTGGTAATGGATACAATTCTCGTTAAATTAGAGAGATGTGGAGTGAAGGCGGTAGCCTATGCGGATGATTTGGTGCTATTGGTGTCAGGAAAGTACACCTCTGTGATTAGTGAAATCACGGAGTCAGCTTTGAAGAAAGTTAGCAGCTGGGCCACTAGTTGTGGTCTAGGAGTTAACCAAAGTAAAACTGAACTGATGCTCTTTACCACCAAAACTAAAGTACCGCCTTTCACTCTACCTCGACTCAACGGTCAAATCCTTTCATTGTCTTCCAGTGCAAAATATTTGGGAGTTATACTCGACCCTAAATTAAACTGGAAACGAAATATTGAAGTGCGGGTTAAGAAAGCCTGTGTTGCCTTCTACGCCTGCAGCAAAACTTTCGGCAAAAAGTGGGGACTTCAGTCGAAGATGATTTTATGGACGTACACAGCCGTAGTACGTCCAATCTTAACCTATGGTTCGATTGTGTGGTGGCCTGCTCTTAGCAAAGCCTATAATATCGATAAGCTAAAGAAGGTTCAGAGAACAGCTTGCGTGGGCACCACAGGGGCCATGCGTACTTGCCCAACGGACGCCTTAAACGTTATTATGGATCTTCTACCAATCGACCTTTTTATTAAATACATAGTTTCCTGCAGCGCTATTAGGCTGAAGGAATCAAATAGCTGGTTGTCAAAACCTTATGGTCACAGCAACACAGCAAAATTGATTCCCTCAGATATTATCTCGGTAGACACTGACTACTGCACTCCTACTTTGAGCCTTAGTAGGGGTTTTAAGGTCTTTTTCCCATCCAGAGAAGATTGGGAGGATGACATCGTGTCGATAGGTTTCGATACAACCATCTTTACTGACGGCTCAAAGATGGAGTGCGGAGTTGGTTCTGGGATCTTTTCTGAGTCCCTAAACGTAGCTAAATCCTTTAGGCTTCCTGACTTTGCTAGCGTTTTTCAGGCTGAACTGCTGGCAATTAGGGAGGCATGTAAAATACTTAAACAAAGCCCAAACCAAAACCGAAATGCGGCTATCTTCACAGACAGTCAGGCAGCTATCAAAGCCATTAACTCGGCTACATCCTCATCTAAATTGGTCCAGCAATGTCGCGATGAGCTTGCGAGCCTGAACATTAACCTCGGTGTCACCCTGATCTGGGTTCCGGGCCATAGTGGTATCGTGGGAAATGAACGGGCTGACGAGTTAGCCAGGCAAGGATCGGCCCTTCATAGCTCTCTTGCGGAAATGGTTAACATTCCTCTTGGTGCTATGAAGGGTAAAATCTTTTCCATATACCAAACTGAATCAAACCGAAGGTGGAGCAATCTACCCAACTGCATTATATCTAGGAAGATATGGCCCACCTATAACAAAACCCGTACATACGATCTTCTACGCAGGCCAAGGCAAGACATAGCCAGGATTGTTGCGGTTTGTACCGGACACTGGCCCATTGGAGTTCATGCAGAGAAGTTGGGTATCTCTTACAACACTTTTTGCCGTAGTTGCTGCGACCAAAGAGAAAGTGAAACGTTAATCCATTTCCTCTGCAAATGTCCTGCCTTGGCAAGCACTAGAATGAAATGCTTTGGGAAAGCATTCTTTCACGAACTGAATGAGCTATCTGAGACAAAGATTAGAGACCTAATCTCTTTTCTCAATGCGACAAAATGGCTCTAACTTAATCGCTATAAATCTTCTCCTTTATTTTCACAGGTCAAACGAGTTTTGGTATCAAAACGGCGCACTACAGCGCTAATTGGATCTCAGGCTAGGTCTGCCCTGAGATCGCCATTTCTACCTACCTACCTAGCTCCTTCACAGCCCTTCTAAAAGACAACCGAAGAAGATTGTTGCCTGAGAACTTTAAAAAACTCTTGGTAGTCCAATGGTACTATAATTAAATGTATTTTTGTTTATTTTCCTAGTAATTGTTTAATAAATGCCTTTTCTTTGCCTTTTTAAGTTTTTTGTTTTGCCTTTTTTTTTAATTTTTTGGGTCAACAATATCCTAACCCTGGTTATGAGTCTTTATTTGTCTCTATATAAAGCTTTTAGCAAAAAAAAGTTTTAAAAACTACGTTTTGGAGTAAATTTTTAGTGCTGATTTCGAATACGAACTTTAATTTTAACTATCTGCTCCAATTTTAAAAATTTCAGTTTTTAACACTAATTTTATGTTTTGTATTATATTTCAAAAACTTGATTTGATATAATAGAATTGTTTAGACGACAGATTCGTTACAAGAACGAACATTATTTTCAACCGTTTTGCCTTTTTCTGTTGATATCCGTTTTAGCACAAATGGTTTAACATTCCATTAAGATTAATTTCAGACACGTGAACCCTAACAATATGAGGAGATTTTTCGAAAACTTTATGAAATACTATAAACATTTCAACTCAATATCGAAGAAGGAGATTCTAGGTTCGCAAAAACATCACGAATTTATTCGAAAAAAAGCAACTTCTTGATTTTAGATAGCCTGAAAAAGCCTTGTGTATGTTATTTTGAATTTTAAAAATTGATATTATGTGATAGAGTAATTTTGAAGTTGGATTTAAATAATGGTTATCAAAACCAATTGAAAAAGTGCAATTTGATTGCCAGGAACAAAACTTTGTTACAAACCAAGCATCCAATCATTTTTCCACAAAAAAAACACCTTTTCACCGCTAACGCCTTACAATTAACAAAAACATCTTTTAACACAGTTTTTTGATATAAAATGACTTCAACACTTTACTAATCCTTAGAAATGTTTAATTTGATTTTAGAATAAATTCTTTCAAGACTAGTTAAAAATGTAAAAAATAATTTTCAATCTACAACTAAATTAAGTAATTTTCTCTATGTTGAACTGAAGACAAATTAAAAAAATAACCCAACTATTTTCACCCCAAAAACGCCAAAACTTAAACCCCTAAGAAAGAAAGAACTAAAAGCTATAAAATCTAAATCTAAAAATAAAGCTGAAAAGAATTTAAGAACCAAGCCAATCAAAGCCAACCATTCAAAACAAAAGGAGTTACATAAAAAAGTAAGAAAGCAATTTTTATTTTATTTGTATTTATTTAATTTATTTTATTAACTATGTACTTAAAATTATTAAATCAAATATTAAAAAAGAAAAAAAAAACTAAATTCTATAAATACAAAAAAGCTATTTTTATAATTAAAGCAAATAAAGCAGAATAAATATAAAACAAGTTAAATATTTTTTAAAGAATAAAAGTTCAAATTTAAGTTTTTGAATATTAATATAAATAAAATAAGAGAGATATAAGAATAAAGCAATTAGAAATATATTTTTATTTGTATTATACATTAGCCAGTGTTGTTTAAAATTAAATATTATAATTAGTTTTATTTTTAATTAGAAAGATAAGCTACTGAAACTTTTAATTAACATTGAAATTAAATTAAAATTATTCAGCAAACTAATAAAGCAAATGAAATGAAAACTTAACAAAATTTCCAGAGTCTTATCACTATCATTAGTTGTTAATTTTTAAAATTAAATAATGTGATAAATATTTAAATAAAAATAAGTGTGAATATAACTACGTAATTTTTGTATGAAGCAGTGAAAAGGCCTTCAAGATTTTATCTCAGATCTCTATTTTCAAACTTGACTTAAAAAATATTTAAATTAAAAATTGAACTACAACCAAATTTTCTTTTCCTTTTTCCATCTTTTATTTTACATTAACCGTAAAATTACCTCTTTACTATAAGTCGGAAAAATCTCAATGTGTGTCTGGATGCATTTAACTGGTTCTACTTCAGCGATTTTCATTGCTGTGCAAATTTTGCTCGATGTTGTCGGTGGTGGTGGATTTGGTGGGGTTGGATGTTGGTTGTGATGCTGATGATGATGAAGCATCTGCTGTCGATGAAGGTTGCTACTGCTGTTGTTGTTGTTGTTAGTAATTTCAAATTTCTCCAAAAGTTCACTGATCTTTGTTGAAGCTGCCACTACACGTTGATGCTGCTGATGATGGTTGGATGGTATTCCTGCCGGAGGAGTAGGTGGTGGACTTGTTTCCTTGGAGCTATCACTGCTGCGACTACTGCTGCCACAATCACCACTAGCGATGGTGAGTAATTCGTCATTTTCATTCGATATGTGTCCAGAGTCGTCTGAATCATGATCTGAATCTGGATACAAATCTTTGTCATGATGCGGGGGGGAAGAATTTGCCAGCTGCAGTGATTCGTTGTTGCATAATTTTTCAATCAGAATCGCCATTGTTGGGGTTTCGATTGCAGGCTGCTTGGTCTTGACATTGACAAGGAGTTCAGCATGCTCTTCGGAAGTCTTACCTAAGATCGGTGGAATGATTTTACACGATTCCAACCGAGGAAATTTGACAGATTCTTCCTTGGCATAGAGCAGGTGAACAGGGGATTTGCTACGTGTTTGAGCTGTGGATGCGGCTACGGTACCATCGATGGTGTCTTGACTATTTGGAGGTGGCACATATGAGGATACCTGAACTTCCTGTTTCTTTACTGTTGGGGATATTTTTTTATCGGCAGTCTTAAGATTCTTCTCCTTTAATACCTTCGCAGTGCTTTGCTCCTTTATTCTTGCATAGCTCCTTGGCGATGATGACAAAGATAGTGGTGAATTTGATGACTTCTTCGAAACACTTCCGGCCGGAGAAGTTAATGGAGATTTTTTCGAATTCACCATCGCTGTTGGTCGAATTTTTCGATCGATTTTCGACGCACTTCCTATAGCCTCGACTTTTCTCAAAATCTCATGACCCTTTTCGAGACACTTGTCCAATAGCACATCACTGCTTTGCTGCTTCCTCAAGGGGGTCAGTCTTGATGGCGTACTGGACTTTTTCAGTGACACTTCACTGCTGGCTGGCTTGATGGTTGATCGCGCGATAGGGCTGCTCATCTTAGGAGTACTCAATCCGCCAATTCGGTTCAGGGAATGGGGGGTTGAAACTGCTGACGAGAGGTTTCGTCTTCTTTGCTGCTGCTGCTGGTGATTTGTTGCAATCGGTGACGATAATGACATCTTCGGAGTAGATGTTGCACCATTGAACATTTTCGTAGGACCCGGTGATTTTTCGTTGATATTTTTCACAATTTTACTCACATTTGGGGGTGATCGTGGCTTTTGAACGTCACAAAAACTATTACTTCGACTGCTCAGGGACAGAATCGAGGAAGACTTCATAATTGGAATCTTACTTCGACCGGCTGCAATCGAGAGTGTAGAGCCCGACATATCCCATACACTTTTCGATCGACCAGAAGCTATTTTTTGCTGTACTGGTGGCGATGATCGGTGAGAAACTGCTGAAGCACTTCCAACTGATTTATTGAGCCCCGTGTAAACAGGCAGCTTACAATTTTCAATCTTCTCCAACTTCTTTCCTGACTTCGCGAAATCCTCGAAGTCCTTCAGATTCCATAAGCTCTTGGTTGTGTTGAAATTGCTTGGCTTGCGCAGACCCATCTCAAGCTTTCCCGCATCATCTCTAGGATCGGATATGGATTTCTTCAGAATGCATCGAGACTCGATAATACTGCAAGTCTTCGACTTCTGAAGTTTCTTCGGCGAAGGGGTGATGCTGTCTGATGGTAGAGATGTGGTAGCAGACGCACCAACCACCGCTGGTAGGGAGACGTTCAAGGATTTGCACTGCATATTGTCGTCCGGTTGTTTGGCTTGACTGCTGAAGTCGGTGAGAATCTTATCGAAATTCTTCAAAACTGCATTCAGTTTAGCTTCGTCGTGGGCGACTTTTTCAAGTTCTTCGAAAATTTCGTCTTCCAGTGAAATTTTTGAGTCATTCAAACTAAGTCTGCACTCTTCGTCACTATCGACATACACAATACTCGCACTGCCATTTGGATTCGATGAAACAACTTGAATTTCTTCATAAACTGAGTCCTCTTTAGGTTTGGGATTTTTAATCAAATCCTTGTTCTTTCGATTTTCCTTGATCGGCGATGTTTGGACATATTTTGTGACCAATTTTTGTGGATTAGTTTTCGTCGACTTTGTTGCCTTCGAGTTGGCATTTGTCAAAGGTGTAAATTTTCCATTTGGAGAAGATGAAGTCAATCCAGAAGGCGATTGATGTTTTGAGTTCTTATGCAGCTTAGCAGAGAGTTTCGGTGGAAGATCTTCTATTTTGTGACGTATTTTCGTATAGAACTTCTGTACACCTTTAGTTGTTGACGAAGACGTAGAAGTTGCTGTAACTGCTGCTGTTGATGCCGGCGATGAGTGAGACGATTTACGCGATTTTCCCAACTCCATTTTTATTTTATAGTTTTACTTTTTTAAATTTTAATTCAAGACAACAGACAAGTAGAGTCAAGTCAAGTGTGAAACACCAGCTTCAACAGAAGTGAGAGAAAAAGGAACCGATTCCCTGTTCATCCACTGAGAACAAAACCTATCAGATTACTTGACGTTAACTCGCGTCATAATTCTGGCTAAACTGCGCACAGCATTTAACATAAAATACACATCAGGGAACACACAAACAACGGGCTGGCTTGGGTTGGGTTAGAGGAGATATACTCGTACAAACGTTAACAAGTTAGTCTTGGAAAACTATTATGTTGATATGGATGAATTAATTTACAATTTACATTTTTTCTTTGTATTTCTTCACTATTTATTAAATCAATCAATTAATACTGCATCGATTAGATGCATAAAGATACACGTTAATTCACTCGCGCATGCAGAAGATACACCAAGCTCCAAGACTATAATCTAGTGCCGAAGTAAAAGAAAAGCATCGACCATGGTCGGGCCAGTTTAAACAGTTTTAATTCCAACCTTATCTCAGTCGATAGAAGCAAGTGTGACGAATTTCGAATTTTCAAAACACAGAACCTGAGAATGTAATATTTTGCTCGTAAGACCGACGCTGTTGAAGTCTTTCGTTTAACTGAATTGAGTTGGTTTCAGCTTGTGGACAGAAACCAAAGAAAAGATACTTTCGTATGGTGCACGCGTACGCAATGAGGGTATCCGATGGATGGATGGATGGATGGTTGGTTGGATGAGGTGCTTATCATTTCTATAAAGCCTATGCCACAGCCTATGAAAGCAAGTCTATAAGCTTGTGAAGAAGAGGCGACCAAAGTGAAGATAGAAAGAAAATATTTGTGTGTACATAGGTACGTGCAGGGGAAATTATAACGATGGATAGTGATGGTGGTGGAAGAAAAGTCGGGCTTAGAAAATCACAGAGACATGATTAATGAATTAAGCAAGAAAAGGCAAAGACAGAAAGAAGAGAAGAAAAGAAAAACATTTAAAAATTTGAAGCTTGAACTCTAAGTTGCATTTTGTTTGACGCGCTCTTTTCTTTTTGTTGTTATTTCTTTAGTTTTTCGTATGTTTGAAGTATATTTTGATTTTATTGACGGAAATGTTCATTTTCTATCTTTGTATATTTTCTGATAAGATCCATATAATAGTTTTGTGTTTGTTTAAAGATTGTGATGCGACCTTTTCGTTTGTTAATGGAGACCGCCCGCGTTAGCAGAAGCTCATTGATGATGAAAAATTTTGATGACTTAAACTATGCTTGTTTTGTTAGGCAGCTTATGCATGGAGTCATTTCATTTAGGCAGTTTTGTAAATTTATATTCTGTCAACAACTGATGCTATTGGATTTTATACATCATTTTGACTTTTCTGGAATTAAGTGGCTAAAAAATTACATTTTAAGCGATATCTTTGAATAAAATATCAAATAAATAGAAGCGAAATAGTTAAACTAAAGATAAATTATCTCGTGGATCTGGAATGTAGTAAACCTACGATTTTATTTCTGAATCTGATCGGATAAGGTTATAGAATCAATTTTCTTGGATGATTTTTTGAATACAGTTAAAAAAATGAGAGACCGTAGACAGAGTGTAAGGTCCAATTATCGTCTTGCTAATTTATGAAAGACTATAATAACTTAACAGATATTTAAGTTTTCCTAAAAAAAACCTTTTAACTGTCAATGCCTTTTTTGTCTCATTTAATTCTTATGGATAATACCAACTTTCATAAGGACACCATTCTTTTGGTATAACATTTTCAAGCTTTTCGCTAAAAACAAACCTTTCTCTTTCGATAATTGTATGTAATATTCTAAATTTTCAAAGTACCTACTATTAACTAAACATTGTTTTAAAGGGGTTTTCGGTATTTTAAAAAAAAGGAAAAACCTTTTTTGATTCATCCATTATTGTTATTCAAATGAAGTCTTTGAGTGCAATTTTTTATTTTTCTACTCAATATATTTGATATTTAAAACTGCACAAAATAAATTTATGATTTTGTTACTTAAATAAACAAACTGACATAACTATTAAAATAAATTTTAAAGAAGTAAGTAATTGTGTTTTAATAAATCCACCTGACGCCTTCCAAACTTGGCTTCTTAACTTTATGTACAGTAGCTCCCACGATTAATCGGAACGAGTAGAACTTATTCATCATTTTATAACATGTTTAATCTCAAATTAAATTTAAATAAAAAAAAACTGCATTATTAATTACCAAATATATACAAAAAAAAAAACAAAAACAAATCCGTAATTTAAACTCTCACATATAATCGGACACTCACTGTTTTTGCACTGTAGTAACTCTGTAAAGGTATTTTTTGCGGAAGCGGGTCGAGATGCTGTATTTTAAAATACTGTATGGTCAAAATTCTGTATGATACTGTATGGTCTTAATACTGTATGGTTAATGTTCTGAATTTCAAAATACTGTAAATTTAAAATACTCTGTCTCAAAATGCTGTATTGTCAAAATACTGTATCTCATAATACTGTATAATGCTGGAAGTTTTGACAGATCAATTAGTTTAGTGCAATTGTTTATGCAATTGTTGATTATTATAGGAACAGTTCATGTAAAAATGTGAGAGAGATACAATTAACTAAGAAGAAGAAAATGAGAAAGAGAAAATAAGAAGAAGATACCATTTATATTGTTTTTGTTTTTATTATTTCAAAGACTTATGAATTATCATAGGTACATATGTTATTGTTCAAGGGAAGTATATTAGAAAATTATGCTAATGAAAAATTATTATAATGGTTTCTTAAAAAAAAGTATTCTGTTTTCAAAATGCTGTAAATAAGGCTAACAAATAAAAATCGTTTTGATAATGTAAAAAGGGCGCCTTATATACAGCATTTTAAAAAACAGAATTTTGAGATGCAGTATTTTGTTCATACAGTATTTTGTACATACAGTATTTTGAAATACACTTTTTTGAGATACAGTATTTTAAATACAGTATCATACAGTATTTTGACCCAACCCATTTTTTGCTGTCAAATGACAATGTTATTATTAACGTTGTATTACCGACGACTTTTACTAGCGTTTAAGGTAAGGTAGTAACGTCCGTGCAGCCGGAACTAGCATTTTGTGGAAGGAAAAATGTATCAAATGGCAAACATCAGTATTTTGAAACAGTATTTGGGATCCAGTTGGTTATTGTATAACTGCCCTCATGTGCTTTAAACACAGAAAAAGTCAATAGAGCATATGTATATGAGATGAACTGGGACATTGAGTTGCTCAAAATAACTTTAGAAACATTGAAGACCTTAAATCGGGCCTTCAAGAAGAATGGAAAAAAGTAAGTCCTGAAGTATATGCTAAAAACTTGTCTCTTCAATACCTCAACGCCTTGAGAAAGCGATTAAATCGAAAGGATGCGCTAAGTACTAAATATTAAGTGTCCGATTGAGGTGTTAAACTATAGCGTTGCCTTTTTTCCAATATTTATTTGCAGATTAATGGCTTAAATTGTAATTTTGGTCTATTTAAAATAAAAACGTGTTTAAATGTCACATAAAATGGTTATAAAGTTTAATACTCTCCATACAAATATATTGCAACAATTTATATTTCATGTGTCCGATTAGTCGTGGGAGCTACTGTACAAGCTTGAACAGAGTTTCCGGATTCTGATTAAAGTAAATAAAACAAACACAATTGCCACCACTCACGCATTTTATTCATTAATAATCAATATTCTGACAAAATCTTAAGTACAATCTCAATTAAAAAAATAAAAATAACAAAAGAACCTCAAATTCGTTTTATTTTGTGTGAATTGTCTTGAATGACAAACAAATAAAAATGTATGTACAGAGATCTGACTGAAGTGTCAAGGTTATGATTACTTAAGAAAAAAGAGACTTGTAGGCAGCAAGAAGTATCTATACATATTTTTTGTACATTAATTGTGTTTTATCTTTTTTTAAAAAAAAAGAGAAACAAATCACAATTCATCTAAGATAACCATCTTTTTATCTTGAAGAGTTGTAATGACTTCTAAGCTTGTATAAAGTCTTATTTTGAAAATAAAAGATTAAATAATTTACTACATGCATTTAACCAAGTCTATAAAAATTAACACTTTGTTCTTATTTCCCACATAAATTCCCTTTTTTTTGCAAGAGATTAAGAAAATAAATAGTGTCATTAAGGGCAACCCCTTTCAGCTTACTAATTTAACAGCTCATTGACTCCACGCCGCGCCGCGCCGAACGCTGGCAACCGCAATTGTGTGGGGTCAGTGGTCTTAATTAATGCATGTTAGCTTCAACTTAGTCTATTTCCCACTTTGAATACCGCCAGCTAAGAGGAGGAAACTTCAATTTAAAACAACAACAAAACAAATGCAAAAAACCAAACAATGCGCCCACAACAACTCTGGAACATCAATTAAATCATATACAATAGAAGTACATATTTATACATTAAATTTACAGTCAGCTGCTCGACATAATTACGACTTGTCTCATTAATGGATTGCTCACACCGTTTTTATTTTCTATCTCTTAAATTTATTATTATTTTTTTAAGTTGAAGTAATTTATAAGAAATTCATACCGAACATTGGACGAAGCCCAACGATGGACGGATGCACAAAAACTTCCGGATTGAGGGTAGGAGTTTCTGTGATTGAAGTGCAAGACACAAGTCTATCTTGGAATCGTGATGTTCAAGTCTACGACCTACGACTATCGATTAAAGTCCAGGAAGTAGAGTTAAAAAATGTTTAGAAAACGTAAGAATATTCCATATTTTAGTGACTTATTGTAATAATAATTGTGTTTCTGTTTAAGCGTGTTTTAAATCAGTTAAAATGATACTCTGATTGTTTGGAAGATTAGTACGAGTATTAATTTGATAGAGTCAAGAAGTATGGTTAAAGGTAAGGGTCTAACCAAGAAGGAAATAGGCCAAACTTGAACTTACCGGGATCTCGGCAAAATCATTCGTTTTTAGAAGAAGTTCAAATCTTGTATAGAACTTCCTCAAGGACCCAGAGAAGTATGGAAAAAACCACAAAGGAAGAGTCAGTCTAGAAAGCCACATCATTTCAGGAAAGGCAGGCTACAGTGAGAGCTGCTTCAAATTCAATGCTTCCCATTTGTAAAATCAAGACTGAAACTGGGGTAAATGCTAGTAGATCGACTGTTGCTCGGGTGATACAGAAGGCAGACCATATAAGACACCAAAAATGAAGAAAAAAAAACACCATTGAATTCTGCGCGCAAGAGCCAACTCCTTTCTTTAATTTTGCAACAAATCACATCGGGTTGAATCGAGCTTATCATACTGTGGTCTTTTCCGATGAAAACAAAATTTATTTGGACGGACCTGATGGATATAGCTGCTATTTTCATGATTTAAGAAAGGAAGAAATCTATCTTGAAATACGACACAGCAAAGGAGGAGGTGTAATGGTATGGCGAGCAATCACCTATTTCGGGACCGTGGAGCTGAATTTTCAAAGCACTAAATTGACGGCAATCACTCACAAAGCTTTTCTGGGAACGAGCTTTTCCGCAATTTTCTGAATTATTTGGTGGACAACGATGGACTTTCTAACAAGATAATGCACCAATACATACCGCACGGACAACAAAAGCCTGAATTTAGGGGCAAAATGTGAACCTATTACAATGGACCTCATATTCTCCAGACCTAAAAATCATTTAAAACATGTGGGGATGGCTTTCAAGAAAAGTCTACGAGGGAGGACGGCAATACCAAAAAACTGAAAAGATTATTGAAGCCATAAAACGGTCCTGGGCCCAAATTTCACTCAATTATCTGACAGCACTCTATGAATCCACGCACCACAGGTTACTTGAAGTAATTCAGAAATCAGGAGGCAGCACACGTTACTAAAAATTATTTTAATCCATTTAATAAAATTTGTTATTTTCTTTACTTTAAAGGGTCTTTCAAGTAAATTAAGATCTTGTCCCTATTTATGTGACACAAAAAAGCAGGTACTTTTTATGGCCTTTTTCAGGAAAACTGCAATTAAACTTGCATTCATCAACTTAATCCAAATTATTTGTTTGCAATATAAACTTAATACATATACATATCTCATTTATGCCACACTTGGGTTTTCCCAAAAAACCTAAGGGTTTGAAAAATATCGTCAAATAATAATCGAATAAAGTTTGTTCTTATTAATGTGACTCGAAGTGTATATAGCAACCATGTTGGTTCTGACCTTTTTGAGAATATATCAGTTCAAGTTAGTTCGAGACGTTTCTTTTCAATAGTTAATTCTAG
Source organism: Eupeodes luniger (assembly GCA_951509635.1). Classification (NCBI taxonomy): domain Eukaryota; kingdom Metazoa; phylum Arthropoda; class Insecta; order Diptera; family Syrphidae; genus Eupeodes; species Eupeodes luniger. The sequence continues at coordinate 93,995,769 of OX608073.1, read as the reverse complement.
GAGTGGGCCTTTATTGAAAATGAGATCATACATTCATACGTTCCTGACATGGAATTTTTAAGTAACCCAGCAAAACTACCCTCCAAGCTATACTAATGGGTGCGTTAAGGAATTCTGCGTGCTCAAACCGAGATGACAGCCAGAATATTCTCATGCATTTTCAATTAAGTTTAGTTCGGGTTAGTACGGAGGATGTTAGAACAATTCGATATTCTGGCTCTCTAACCAATTTTCGACAATGCTCTTAAGTGGATGGAGGCGTTGTTCTGCTGAAAAGTTGAAGAGTTCAAAAATCGCCCAAATTAAAAAAAAAAAAACCTCATAAGTAATTCCAGTAATATTTGAAAATTAGATAACTGCTCCCCATACCATAATAGCATATTCTCGACTATGATGCGGCGTTGATAAACGCTCGTTTTTTCTTACTTCTTAGTATTATCGGGTTTTCCAACAGAGACATGACAACTTTGAATTTAATTTGAGAACGCACCATTTTACTAATCATCAAATTGTCCGAACGAGGCGACAAATCGACTAACCTATTTCTTGAGATAATACGATCATCAAACTTTCTCTAAATCAACGAATTAACGCATCTAAAGTATTTTCTTTGGGGGCTACGTCAAGTCGTTGGTTTATGTCAAGAAGCCGACGAAATTGGAAGAATTCATTGCCAACATTGAACACGAAATAGCGGCCGTTTTGTACGAAATGTAAAACCGAGTCATAAAAAATTGGGTCAAACGAATCGTCCGCTGAAAAAGTGTTTTTTGATGGTACTTCAAGACGATAGTAAAGTTTTTTAAAAGTTTTTGAAATATCTCTAATAGCTTGCTTTTTATTGAAAATGTATTTTTATTTTTAAATTTTTAGATCAAGAACTTTTGTCATATCACACATAGCTTTTTAAAGACTATAAAGAGGTTTACTAGAAATACTCAAATTGTTTATCCAATTGTCAGTTCCCAAATACACTCGCCAATAAAGATACCTTGTGACTCTTTTATACCTCATACAAGAATGTAACTTTACCTCTCGAACTACTCTACATTAATAAGGTACTTCAGAGAGAGCTAATTAAGTACATTTTTTAAAATGAGGCGTGCGTGCAAAAGCACATGTGCATGTGGTGCATCTAACTGACAACTTTATATATGTACCTATTATATGTACATAGATTGTACGTATCTTGACTCTAAGAGTAGGTTTATAAATTTTTAGCAAATATTTGAATAAAATTAATCTTCCTTCGAATAGTGATGTGTGAATTTTTTGTACATAAACATATTCACTGTTATTGTTTGTTTTTTCGTCGTCGTCGTTTTCGTGACCCTGTTGCCTAGTCTCGAGAAGAAATTAAAAGAGGGAACTTTATTGTATAAGGTCTTTGAATTGAGGTTCTGTGCTTCTTTTTTTTTTGTTTTTGCAAAAGATTCTATCTCAATATTTTCTATACGTGCACAAACAGTTGGTTTCTAGTTCTAAGAAATAGAACATGATTGAAGTAGGTCTAAAATGGAATGTTTTATAGTTCAAATACAAAACTTGAATTGAGGTTAGGGCAAAGAATATATAATTTCAGAAAAATGTTAAGGGAAAGGTTTAATTGTATCTAGAGACAAATATTAGTTTATACATTTTTTCTGATTTAGGAATAATTTAGGAAGTTAGGAATGACCAGAAAAAGGATCTACAGGGAGTTTCAACAGCTACAAAAGTAGAGTGACAGGGACAGCAAACGACGCCATATTTCTTGCCGCTCTTTTGACATTTCTCTTCAGTAAGGTTTGCCATTTCATGATGAAAAGATATACGAGCCAACAACGAGTAGAAATTATTAAAATTTACTACCGAAATTAGGAGTCAGTGGCATCAACGTTAAGAGCGCTACGTCCAATTTTTGGTAGTTATAATCGACCTAGCAGATAAACAATTGAGCGTCTAGTGGAAAAATTTGACTCCACAGGCACAGTACAAAATGTTCCCGTGCCAGTGAGACAAAGAAGTGCCCGTAGTGTCGAGAATATTGCTGCCGTTGAGGCTTCAGTTGCAGAAATCCCAAATGTGTCTCTCACACGTCGTTCTCAAGCGTTCGGCATCTCTGTGACGTCGTTGTGGCGAATTTTGCGAAAAAAAATATTGGCCTACAACCTTACAAGATTAAATTGACGCAGGAACTTAAGCCGTTTGACCACCAGAAGCGTCGTATGTTCGTGAATTGGGCTGAGCAATAACTTGAAAATGATTAAAATTTTCATCGAAAAATCATCTTCAGCGATGAAGCTCATTTCTGGCTGAATGGCTTCGTCAATAAACAAAATATACAGTATTGGTCAGGCAGCAATCCACACGTAATCCTTGAGTCATCATTGCATCCCGACAAAATTACGGTTTGGTGTGGTTTATGGGCCGGCGGCGTTATTGGGCTGTACTTCTTCCGTGATGATCAAGACCGGCACGTTACTGTGAATGGGGATCGCTACTGTTGAATGATAACCGAAACAGCGAATGTCACAACTCACAATCAATTTATTGGAAACCATGTTTGGAGCACGTGTTATCTCACGAAATGGTCCAGTCGCTTGGCCGCCTCGGTCGTGCGATATAACGCCGTTAGACTATTTGATGTGGGGCTACGCCAAGTCTATGGTCTATGCCAACAAGACAGCGGCGATTGATGAACTTCGTACGAATATCGAACGTGAAATTGCAGCAGTATCAACCGATTTATGCTTGAAAACCGTCTAAAATTGGGTTCAGCGCCTGGACTTCTGTAACCGTGCCCGTGGTGGCCATGCAAAAGAAATCGAGTTCCATACATACTCGTTATGGTATCGAACATACTTTCACAGTTTTTGTTTTATTTAAAAAAAAACTTTTGTAGTGCTCTTATTGAAAAACCCGATATAAGAGTATCAAACATTTTTAGTTCTACTTCAAAATTATGTGTTTTGAGCGAGTGATGTACTTGCCAAACGATGAAAACAAAAACTAAACTACAAAAATTTGCAAAATTACAGAAAGGTCAAGTTCCATGAGAAAGAAACCTGTGAAATTCAAATGTAAAAGGAATTTTAAGCAATTTATATCCGTTTGTCAACAGATGGCTCCAGCAGTAAGTGTTGGTCGACATATAGCTTTGACATATGGTTAGCATGTCGTTTTTGACACATAAACTATTTTATTTATATTTATATAATCTTTATTTGCGAGAAGTGTTGATTTCATTCGAAGAAAACTGTGTCGACTAAAGCGCATGGAGTGCTCCAAAAAGTTTACCGAGCTTCTGTTCTTAACAAAATAACTAAATAACACATATCGTGATGAGAAAAAGCTTAAAAAATCATTAAGACTGCTCGGTCGTTTTTTTTTAAGAAGTATATAACTTTAAGTTAGCAACATAATTTTAACAGGCGGCCATTTTGTCAACTGATAAATGATTCCCATAGGAAGTTATTGTAATCGGTCCGATTTAACGAATTGAAAATTTTGACATTTCTCGACTTTTCAAGGTCCTTAGAGTCTAAATAAAAGATTTTTAGAGATAAGTCTGTGCGTGTGTGTGTACGTACGTTCGGGAAGCTTTTTTCGTCGTTCATAGCTCAAGAACCAGTAAAGATATCGACTTCAAATAAATTTTTTTATACAGATAATAATGCAGGACTTTTAAAATTGAGTGGGTTGTTTTTTACTATAGCAATTTAAAAAAAAGTGAACATTTTGGTTAACCCAAAATATCTCAAGAACCACTAACGCTAGCGACTTGAATTTAATTTATATTATTATATTGTAACGTGATACCAAACAAGTATATTTTTGGAAAAATATCCAATGAATGTTTTTTTTTTTTATAAATCAAAAAACTGAAAAAAATAATTATCACCTCTAATATTTTACGAACAAAAGATGATTCACCCTCCAAAATAATTTTATGCAACGAAAAATGACGTTTTTGACATCTGGTAAAATCTTGAAAAAATCGAATGGATAGTTTTTTTTTGTAAAAAATAAAAACCTAAAAAACGTTACTAAAAAATGGTAAAAGTTGATTTTCGACTCAAAAACCTTTTCAAAAAATTGAGATATTGAATTTAAACTAATTTTATCTTATAAGAAATATTATTTTCAACATTCGGTAAATTTTGAGAAAAATCAAATTGACAAATTTTTTACAAAAAATAAAAACCTAAAAAAACATTACTAAAACTTGGTAAAAATTTACTTTCGACAAAAAATATCTTTTCAAAAATTAAAAATATTGACTTAAAACTAATTTTATCTCACAGAAAATATTGTTTTCGACATTCAGTAATTTTTTTAATAAGAAACCAACAGTCAGTATTTTTCATAAAAAAAAATCTACAAAAAATAGTACGCAAAATTAGTAAAAATTGATGTTCGGTTCTCGTGTATAAAAAAAGATATTGACTTCAAATTAATTTCATTCATCCAATTTGTGTTTGTTTATATAAGAAATAAAAACTTATAAGAAATGCTTATAAAATTAGTAAACATTGGTTTTCGACTAAAAATCTCGTTAACAAAAATAGATTCTGAAACCAAACTATTTCATCATAATGCAAAATATTGTTCGTAATTTTTAAACTTTTTGGAATAATTCAACTGACAACTTTTTTAACAAAACACGAAAACCTACAAACCTTTTACCCAAGACAAATCGACAGACGGGATGGGAAGTTTTCAGTGTGGGTCGCCTGAACGACGCACGCTTACAAAATGTGCAAATTTATTTTGAAAATCATAACTTTTGGTTCAATTGATATATGAAAAAACGGCCGTATTTGGAGTGATGATATTCTTCAAGTGAATGTCAAGACATCGTTAAATCGAACAAAACTGATTGTTTGATGTGTTTTATGGGTTCGTAAAATAATTGGTTTGTACTTTTTTTTAAAATGATACTGTCCAGATGTTATAGTCAGTGTGAAAACTTTTACAGTATAATAATATTTGAGTTCTAGATGTTTAGTTAGCGATTATTCCACAATATAGCTGCATTTTCATAAAAAACCCAAGGCCTTATTTCAATATCTTAAGCTATTGCAGTTATAGGAAATGTATGAAAAAAAAAAATGCACATGCAATTCAAAAAAGGAACAATGATATGAGTGATTGCTGAACTTTTAGTTGCAAGTTATTCAAAGAATGATTGATTTCCTTTTTTAGAAGAACTTCAATTTTTTACAACTAAATCATTTCTTATATAAGATAATAATCTGCTCATAAACTACACAAATAAGTGACTAAAATATAAATATGTTGTTTACTTTAATTCTACGAAAATAATACAATATTGTCTTTCACTTTCCCTTATACTGCAAGAAACATAGAAATCAAAACAACATAAACCCAATCAATATCACTTGTCAAACTTATGGTTCATGAAATGAATACGTAATGGAACATCTAGCTCGCTTCAAGATGAAGCCTAGACCTTGGCCTTCGGTAAAAACGAAAAGAAAAATAACAAAAATCAAGAGGAAAAAACCTAAGAAAATAAATAACACTGAACGTGATGATTATGCATCACACAAAACACAAAAATATATCCGAATGTGCAGATTTAATTTTGCACCACCGCACCGCACCGTCGCGTCGCACCTCAGCACCTTAGCAAAGCACAGACTTTACTTTCCGCAGGTAATAATAATCAATCTTCAATCAAAAAGGAGAATTATAATCAAATCAAGTAACTATATAGTGAAAGCCCATTTTGTATTGTTTTGACAGTAGTTGATGCCAAGACATCGGATCGGACATCGGAACCAGCGAAGGAAAATCTCCCCATTCCAGTCACTCTTTCACATAGATGTTGTTTTTGTGATTACGAGATTGTAAAATTGCGCACTTGACTCTTGGTATGTACAACACGCGCAATTATTATTTTAAAAAAAAGTGGTACCCCTAATCTCATTCATTTGATCATCATCCACATCCTATATCGCATCCATCCATCCATCAATCCTCAATCCTTTCGCTTTGGTGTTTTCTGTTTCTATATGTACCTTCCTTTGCAGCTGCGATGTTATTTTGTAAATGTATCTTTTCAAAATCATCATCATTTTTACATCATTCTTTTTCTGCAAGTGGAGATTTTCATTGTTGAGTAGAACAAGAACATGGACATTGGCAAGGGCGCACCACTTCAACAATATTATACCTAACCAAATGGTAGATCGTCCTCAGGTGTCTCCTGATGGCTTCTTCTTGTTCTGCTTGCTATCGATTTTGTTTTGGTTTTAAGAAGCTGTGCGTGTCTGGATGATGCACTTGATACCTCCTATATTACTACCATCAATCCACTTTGTTGATGATATTAATCACTTTGGGGTTTTGATATTGCTCTGTTTTATTATTTCTCTGCTTCTTTGTTTTAAGTTTAAATTGACCACCATAAGAGATTTAGGCGATTCAGGTGTACCAGCTTTGCCCATTATAGTTACGAAGAATTTCAAGTCCTTGAAAGTATCTAAGAATAAAGTAATAAGCTCTTATACTGTCCAGTGTCCATTGTACCTATAGATATATGAAGAGGGCAGATGTACATAATGTATGTATGTGTGTATAAATTGCTCTCAGAGAAGTTGTAAGTTAAAAGAACTGATAACTTGTAAGAAAAATAAATGCTGTGAAAAATTATCAAATTTATTTGCACTGAACTTATTTAAACTCATCGTGATATTTTCAGAAATCATAAATCTGACATTTCATAAAATTAAAAACAAAAAGAAATGCTTAAGAAATCTCCAAAAAATGAAATCATAGACAAAATTGAAACATGGAATAATTCTACAGGGAAACAAATTTTATTTAAAAAAATCTCCAAATCCACAATTTCCAGATATTGGACACACTTGCTCTGGTGTGGCACTTACTTGACATTTTTTAACCGTAATAACCAAAAATACTCAAGTACAAAGATGGAAATCGTTAGTATTTTTCACTCTTCAAAACAAGTTTTTTTAAATTGTTGTATTTGTAATTTTGGAATTTTATTCTTGACAACCAACCACAAAATGATCCGCTAGGGTAGCGGCACTTTGCAGAGCAACGACAAAGGAATACATTTTGTTTTGACAGTCAAATCGTTTTTAGTTCTTTAGTTTCGATGATTTCAGATTTTTGTTTTTAGTTTTTTCGCTGAAAACATACGTGTTTAGATTAAGTTTTGCTGACATTATGTTGATAGTTTGTATAGTTTTGTTTAAGAAAAAAAGCACAACATCATTTATTCATTTTGTTATTATTAATTCATTAATTAACAATAAACACCATGAAATTCTTCAAATTTCAGAATTCACTTCGGCTGCTAGCACAACTTATTAAATTCAGTTATATTTCGTTAATGAAAAACCTGAATATACCTATATTTGTAAGTGATTAAAAACTGTATCAAATTTAACACATTTGCATCCAAATCCATGTATATCTTTAGTTTTCATTCTATAATTTAAGTTTTCATACATTTTTCAATTAAAATTTGGTTTACAGAAAATTTTATATATTTGTTCTTTAAAATGCAATTCTTTATGTTTAAAAGAAAATTCACCTAGGCCCTAGGGCCTAGTGACTTACAACTCTCAACCATTCCTGTGTGCAATTAATGTTGTCAGTTTTAAGTCTAATCCGAACGGCTAATTCGAGAAAGCACTTTTCTTCACTAGAATAACTCTTGGAAGATTTGTCAATTCCTCGCAAGAGCCAGTACTCGTGAAAAATACTTAGATGACACAGGCAGGGATTAAACCCTAGACCTCTGCATTAAAGCCTTACGCACTAACCATCACGCCATGGGTACTACTTCAGCGGATATATTGTCACAAATAAGTGAGTAAGCAAAATAAGGCACTTAAAATCATTAAATTTGTTTCTGTTCAACTTTATTAAATTTAACATACATTTACAACTTTTGTTGTGATTGAAATTAAAAAAAAAAACTATAAAAATCTTTCAATTTAAGACCATGTCATCACTTCAAATTATGTTACATTGTTCTTGAACGCAACCATGTCACTTTCAAAATGAAGCTATTTGATTGGTCTGAGAAGCAAATGCGAGAATGTGTTTGGTTTTTGCATCATTTTACGCACACTTTCTTACATCTTGGTAATTGAGTATTTTTCGTGTTAACAAAGTTTTTGAAATAGCAATGAAATTATTCTTTCAGATAATATTTGTTTTTATTTTATTAAAATTTATGACGATTTTTAAAATCTATAAACTTTATCTTCAAAATACAGATAAAATAGTTTCCATTTCTCATTTACTTTTAGAATAACTTTGTGTTTAGAAAAATTATGTTCAAGTAGTGAATCGTGCAAATAACTCACGTGATTCTCCGAAATTTGAAAACGTTCGAATAATCCACCCCACACCTTATCTGTCAAATTATTTTGTTTTAAATGAAAGTTTCCATCTTTTGCGTTAGTTTACAATCTGTTAACATATTTAAATTTCAAAAGAAATCAACATTATTATGTTCAATAGGCTATACATACTTCTATTGTAAAATTGTATGTTATTTCATTTTACACTTGCTCCGACTTTATCAACACTTGACAATGTGTGATTAAATTGTCACCGCATAAGTTGCTTAGCATTCAACGTAACTCTATACAAACCAGAGGGTGTAATCTTGTAAAACCAAAACACAACATCTCTTACCGAGACGATACCACTGACTTGCGGTATTTAAATATAATATTAATAATATTATGTTGCTTATCTATATACTTAAGTGGTTATTAAACAACGAAAGTGGAGAGTATAACGATCGCTACTTTGTTGTACGTTTATTTACTGCAAACAAAAAAAAAACACCAAAGCTGTTGCAAGTCCGCTTAGGCGCATATCTCAAATACCGACACATACTCGTAGTATACCCAAATTTATACATACATATATTGGCTTCATGGTACATTGAATATGCAACAAAAGCTGCGGTATTAACAAAAGTCAAGTCGAGAAATATCCAATAACCATTAACGTCTCCGAGCCATCTTATGGCCATCATCTTTTTCGTCTTTATATGGAGAAAGTCAATTATTCTTCAATTAGATCGATTATAAATTATAGATAAGATGGGATTTCGTTAAGACTTTGCCCCGAGCGATATGGCGGCTCTGTTTTACCGTATATTATGGCTAAAAATAGCAAGAAATATTTATGATGTCACAGTTCAAAAATAGAGATACCTCATGTCGGAATACTGTTGACAGTTGAATATAGGGAATGAATTTGGAATGTGACATGTGAAAGGACTTTGCCATTTTCTTTCAAAAAACTAAAGCTCGAATGGCATTTCCATTATGTAAACAGGTGTTTAGTCCCAAACTATCAATTTTCTTATTTAAATGCATTTCACACGATATTGACAGACAAAAGTAAAAACTTATAAAAACTTTTCCTAACTTGTTTCTATTTTGTAGCTAAAAACATGACCTACACCTTTTATTCTAGAACCAATATTAATATTCAGGTCACATAACTAAAACAAATACCTGTATTGACATTTCAAACAAAAATAAGAAAAGTTTAATAGATTTTTAATGAACTAATAAGCAAACAGGTCACACAAAATGGAGTGACAAACCAAAATTATAAAATAGTTTTCCATAAATAGTTCGGACCAAAACTGTGTTTTTAATTTTTGTACCTTCGAGTATACAACTGACAATCGTCCGTCCCAAATTTATTAACTTTGTAACTTCTCGTATAGAACAAGAAAACAACAACTATTTAAAGTTCTTTGTATGGAAAACGAACCACTACCACGTATTTGCTTATTGAGCGTAACCTAATCTTGAAAGAAGTCTCGTGACATATTTAATTTAGGTCTGACAAGCTTTGAAATGAATATTTTAAAGTTCATATAACATCAAGTTAGAATAGGTATTTAATTGCCTTTTTACTAAACTCTCTACAATCCAGTTTAATCAATATTAATAGAACAATGTTTGAAAAATGACAACGGAATTTAAATTCTAGTATAAGAGTTATTAAAAAATATTATTTTCCTCCGGGGAAATTTAAGTATTAAGGTTTTTCAAAATAATTTCAAGATTTCAATTTTTCTCCGACAATTTTTCTTCTGACAAAAGAATTCCATTACACTCGTGAACAACTTATTTTTATTGTTGACTAATATTTTGAAAGCAAGTCAATACTTTGGCTGCAAGGCTTTGAGATCCTTTTAAAAGCTAAACAAGGGTATTCGTGTAACGACGAAACGTAAGTTTACCAATTTTTTTAAGAGAAGAGTACGCAAGTTTTTATTTTTTTTCCTATTTTATTCATTTGCATAAAAACTGTGAACTAACTTAAAAATACTTAACATCTAATTTTAATCTAATGTGTTAAAAACATTGGTTTGAATTTTAAATATTTATTGAATATTTCAATTAATTGGTTAACAGGCCTAGCACCATAGTTCGATCTGCTAAAAATTGTATTTAGTGGTCTTTAAAGTCGTATGCTCGTAAAAAAGGGGGCAGAATATTTCCACTAAACCAAAGAAGAGAACGGAGACAAAAACTTTCTTTGAATAAAATTCAGTCTTCTTTTAAAAGTAGCAAAAGTGGCAATCAGATGTAAAGTTGATTCTTTTGAAAAGTTTAATGCCATTAGCATATAAAGGGTGATTTTTTAACTATTATCTTTTTGGCAACACTGGTTTAAACAGCTGACGCACGTTTCGTGTTTTGTTTCACTGTCAAACATCTTCAGTTCTATAATTTAACCATGAATCATGAACAACGCTTGCAACTTATTGACTTTTATTATCAAAATGCGTGCTCTGTTAAGAAAGTTCATCGCGCGCTTCTTCCATTTTATGGTCAGTTTAATCGATCCACTGAAGCGGCTATTCGGGCTATTGTGACCTAATTTCGCACCAAATTTACATTGTTGGACATTAAACCACCAACACGCTTACGAACTGAAGAAAATATCGCAGCTGTATTGGCCAGTGTTAATGATGACCATCAATTATCGATTCGTCGCCGTTCGCAGCAATTGGGCCTCTGTGACTCAACAACGTGGAAAATTTTGCGGAAGGATTAAGGTGATGCCTTTCAAAATACAGCTGGTGCAAGAATTGAAGCCGAACGACCTATTGCAACGTAAAATTTTTGGTGAATGGGCTCTTGGAAAGTTGGCCGGAGATCCACTTTTTTACCGAAAAATTGTGTTCAGTGACGAAGTTAATTTTTGTCTCAATGGGTACGTAATAAGCAGAATTGTCGATTTTGGAGTGAATATCAGCTTTAAGCATTGCAAGAGCTACCAATGCATCCAGAAAAAGTCACAGTTTGGTGCGGTTTATGGGCTGGTCGCATCATTGGACCGTACTTCTTCAAAGATGATGCGAATCGTAACGTAACTATGAATGGTGAGCGTTACCGTGAGATGATATCCAACTTTTTTTGCCCAAAATGCAAGAGCTTCACTTGCATGACATGTGGTTTCAACAAGACGGTGCCGCATGAAACACAGCACACGCAACAACGGACTTATTGAGGGCCGAGTTCGGTGAACATTTTATTTCACGTTCGGGACCGGTCAATTGGCCGCCTAGATCGTGCGATTTAACGCCTTTAGACTATTTTTTGTGGGGCTATGTTAAAGCTCATGTCCATACAGACAAGCCCGCTTCAATTGACGCATTGGAAGACAATATTGAAGCATTTATTCGTGAGATACCGACCGAAATGTTGGAAAGAGTATGCCAAAATTGGACTAAGCGGATGGACCATTTGAGGGCCCAGTCAAGGTCAACATTTGCATGAAATAATCTTCGAACATTAAATTATATAGACCGTACTATCGATTTAAATAAAAATTTTATGCATTTTTCTGAATTTTATGTGTTTTTTTTTTTTGAAAAACTTTCCTATCACTTTTAAAAAATCACCCTTTATAAGGACAGACGAATTTTATATGATCAAACGAAGTCATTTAATATGAAGGCTTTATTAATCCTATTTTTACGTTTGTATTTTTTACTTTTATCGCCAATATTAAACATAGAATGGTTATAAAACACGGGAAGAGTTTTGACTTCACCTAGCGCCGCAAAAACTAATGCAGCTGTGTTAAATTGCACGATCTTTGAGGTGACAGGCTCCATTTTCTTCAATATATTGATTGTTTCAATGTGTCGTGCAAACCGAACCATTATTTTAGTAATAAATTTGCAAACGTCATTCAGGAGTAAGTCTATTCAATAAAATGAAATGGCAAACCAAACTGAGCCTAAATCAAGTGACAGCTGTCAAAAAGACCTACCCACAAAAAAGAATTGCTAGATTTAAAATCACACTTCTAACAAAACACCTGTCACAAATAAATATGATAATTTCAAAGCAAAATCCCATCATAATTTTGTCCAATTTAAGTAAACCATTTCCTGCAAAATTTGACAGTTCATTTACCAAAAAATAAACTTATTCAGGGCAAATTTGTTAACGGTGGTCTATTCTGCAATTTAATAATCACAAATTCTTCTTAAACTATTATCAGTCTATCGGTCAGTTAGGTTCTCAAAACTTGGCCAGTTTATGTTTCTAAGATTTCAGAGAATTTTCTCAGTTATTTTGACGGATCAAGAGAATGAAATATAAGGACTATTCACTATTCATTCTCACCTAGAAATCAAATTAGATTTGCATTTAATTTCTTCCTTTTTGAATTGTGCGCTAGAGAATTCTTGAGAAATCGAATCATATTAATTCTGTTCTCAGATTTCTGACAACAAAAGTAAGAAATGTAGTTTATATTTCTGAGAGCACAAACATTTCAGAGATCTTAAAAATATAAACTGGTCAATTAAATCAAGAATTATTAAGGTTTGTGACGATGGTAGCCACATCCTTTGGCTAATATAGATAAAATATATTGGGCTCCAATTAACTGCTAAATTCATGAATTAATTAATCAACATTTTAGTGACAAAACGCATTTTAAGAATCAATTAGAATAAAATGCACGACTGGGTCGCACGAACTTGCTCCTGTATTCAAAGAGTCTGTTTAAAAAAGTATCTATGTATATAAGATTTAAAAATATACCTGTAAAATAAGTTTGTCTTCAAAGATATAAATGCCATTTGATTTGTCGAAAAAACCTCCATTTTTCAATTTTTTTGGGAGGGGGTTACATTCAATACAGTTAAAATAATTTTAAAAAAAAATTAATTTAAGATTCAAAATTTTACCTGAAAAATAAGTTTGTCTTCAAAAATTTAAATGCCATTTTATAAATAAAAAAGTCCTTAATTTTTCAAAATTTTTTTTTGAAAATCGTTAGAGCGGTTTTTTTTTAAATTAATTTTTTATATATAAAATTTTTCAATTTTGTTCTAAAAATATTTTTGGTATGCAGTTGTTTAGTGATTGTAAATATACGCTCTACATTTGAATTTTGTAAAAAAATGTTGGCCCGTTTTTGAGATATATAATTTTGAAAAAAAAAAATTCAATATTTTTTTAAAAATCCAAACAAAAAAAAATTGCACTTTTGATAATCAAATATTGTTAAGGCAATATAAGAGCTCATTCAAAAAAAAAATTGTTGAAATCGGTTCATAAGTTGCTGAGAAAATTAAAAAACAAAAAAACGGTTCTATGAGCGGTACCTTTCCTGAGCAATACAAAAATATGTTTTTCTTATTAAAAGAAGCCAAGTTAAAAAATAAAATTTTAGAGAAAATAAAAAAAAAATCTATCGGTTTGTTTTTGAGAAAATTCGAATTATCGTTTTTTGACCAAAAAAATTGTATGGGGGCCACTGTTAGTTTTGATCTTAAAAAAAAAATGAAAAAAACGCCTAACGCAAATCTGCTCAAAACCTTAACTTCCAAGTTTGAACTCAATCGAACCAATGGTTTAGGCTGTAGGAGCGTGGACAGACAGACAAAATTCTGCACGAATGCAAAACTTGCCATATAGTTCCTATATGTCGCAAGTAAAAATCCTTGATAAACATCTCAATAAAAGAGAAAACATAAACTATTTTGGCAGCTAAAAAGGATATTACTATTTGCCTTTCCAAAACACACAAAACAGGAGGACATTATCGCGCTTTCAAATACAAATTTCCAAAAAGGACACAAACACATATTTCCATTGTAAAAATACTCACATAGTAAAAAATTAAAAATCCATAGCACAATAAAATCAATGTCCACATTTCTTTTAATTGAAAATTTTCATTTTCTAGTTTTGTTCTATTTTTTACAGCAATTCAACAATAAAACTACAAAAAATATGGCAACAACAAAAAACTCAAAACATGCACTTGATCTTAAAAATAATATCGATTTTCAATAAATCAAAAAAAAAAAAAAACAACAACAAAAACGAGTAAAAAAATACCAACACAACAGAAAACTCCAATAAAACCAATTAAATAATGTATCTTTCGCGGCGTGAAGAGGCAACAGATAAACCGCATCTCGTTTTTATTTTTGTCGTTTTGTATTTCTATTTAATGAAATGGAAAGCGAATCGCACGCACGTTTTACAAGTTCTCCGCATCAAAAGATTTAAAGATTCAAGCAACAACAACAACAAACAAAATAAAAGATAAAAGATACAAATCAAATCGAATCGAATAACGAGGATATCTTATCCGACATTGGTTGGTGTTGTCGGCGGACGGAGTTGTCGTGCTCCTAACCTGAACTTGACCGTAAAAAATAAATAAAACGAATGCCACTGGATCTGGCTGGAAGTGGAAGCACCAAATCTGGAAGTGGGGATCAACAATCATTTCAAGTTGTTTGCCAATTTCTGTAAGGCTGAGATAAAAATCAACAGACGAAAACGACAACAAAAACAAATAATCTAGAGCGTCGTCGTCGTCGACGTCGTCGTCGTAATCTTCGTCACACTAGAAAGATGCTGTGTATCTACGATTCAACGACGACGCGACGCTACTTTTTGCCTTTTGTCAAATCACACGCTAGGGTAAATGTGTCTCATTTAAGTGACAATGCAAGCGCAAAACAATAGCTGGTAGACACCAGCGTTGTGTCTACGTTGTGACGATGTCGTCGTTGGCGTCATCGTCATCGCCTCCAGTTCCAACAGCAGTATCAACATCAACATCAGCACAAGCATTAGGGCAAAGGATCCTGGGGGCAGCTATCTGCGTATCTGTACCATGGGGGCATCAGGGATGTGTATCTAGATCTTAGGTTGCATAGTCTAATCTCTGCCATACAAGAGTGTCACATATGCAACAGCAAAAACGACGACAATCTTTTCACACGAGAAATCGATCCTCGCCAAGACGCGCTGGCTGGTTTGCACGTTTATTGTTCGTTCAAGCCATCTGAGCTCAGCGCAATTGAATTCGTGTTAAAAAAAAGAAAACAACATCGCCAACAATAGTAGGGGGAAGAGAGTAAGTAATTGGCATACAATGAACATCATCATGGATGCAAAGTAGCTATATAAGCGTAAAAGATCTTTCTTCCTCGCCCCAGCTTCAAAATTCCAGACCCCAAGGCATGCAGGGATGCAGGGAAGAGCGAAAAGAAATTGATGTTTGAAGGGAAGAAGATGCAGATGGTGGTGCTTTTGAAAGAAACTGATGCTATAAGAATTATGTGTGTTGTGAGGGTTTCAACGATGCTATTGTAATTCAAGATAATCGTGAGGTGGAAATATTATGGTCATTATGGTGAAAAAAGTTGTTTTGAAAAAGGGGGGTGGTTCTGAGATGGAAATAATAATGACGACAAACGGGCTTGAGGATTTCCGTCCTCAACATAATATCATATAAAATTGCATCAATTCGAAAAAATAAAATCAAAACAACAATGAAAAATAATAAGTATTTTTTGGAAAATGTACTTCTACAAGATTTGATTTAAAACAGAACTGTTTGGCGCAAAATTTGAAACATTTTTCCCCACAGTTTAACATTTGACTTAACATGACTCAACCAAGAGATTTTACCAAAGCTATTTCACTCTAATATGTTTACAAAAAATATGGATTGTGGAACGCATTGGTTTTTCAAATTTCACGAGAGTGGGAAGGATGTGCATTTTTTTTTAATTTTTCCAGGCGGTGGACAGCTATTTTTCGACCAAATTTTCTTCAGCGACGAAGCACATTTCCTACTCGGTGGGTGTGTTAATAAGCAAAGCTTTCGTATTTGGGGTTCTAAGCATTCTCAAGTAATTGAAGAGTGGCCATTACATCCACAAAAAGTCACTGTTTGGTGCGCTCTTTGGTCCGAAGGTGTGATTGGACCTTTCTTCTTCGAAAACGACGATGGAACGAGCTGTCACCGTCAATTCGGAGCATTGTGGTCATATTATAACCGACTTTTGTTGCCTGCTATTGAAGAATACGACTAGGACATAAGTGTTTCCAACAAGACGGTGCCACTTGCAACACAACTCGAGCGAATATGGCTTTATTGCAAGAGACATTTCCTGGTCGCGTAATTTCTCGCCGTGGCGATATCAACTGGAAACAAGGATCATGCGATTTGACACCGCCGAACTTTTTTTTTGAGGGGCTACGCGAAAGACTGTGTTTATGAAGATAAATCTTTAACTCTTGAGCACTTAAAACCAACAATCGTCAAGTTATGACTTGATGGCTTATGGCCCAATATGTGTCAAAAAGTGGTTGAAAATTACCCCAAAAGAAGGCTTGCAACAATTCGCGTGGTGTGGTGGTCATTTAAATGATGTAGTGTTTCACACATAATGTCAACGTTCAAATTTATAATTAAAAAAGAATATCATGAAAAAAAATATTTTATATGTGTTTTATTTAAGTGAACTTTTGAAACCGCAAAATGGATAATGTACTTTTGCAGATCAGTACATCTTGTTTTGTTAAAAAATGCCCAAGCTTCCAAGTTGAAAGAATAGTTAGTAGTTGGTACATATTCCACACAAATCTCGAGTTGAAAGGAAGAAAGCATTGCGAAGTGAAGACATTATGGATCGTATTAGTTTTATGACTTCCTTATAAAAAAATTTTGAAATAAATCCTAAAATTTCTTTTATAAGAATGTCTTAAGCCTCGCACACAGTTCGAGTGAAATGAAAGCGCAAGTGTGTATAACTTTTTCATAGGGTATTAATTTTCCTGGAAAATAAACCCATTTTTTTAATTTTTACAGAGTCAAGCGAATTTCAATCAAAGAAGACTTGCCTAAGCTTGGGCTTGTTTTTATTTACTCTCCTGTCATTGTACAAGTACTGAGCTTTTCTCTATATCTGGTATTCCTGGTTGCTTACTTAATAACTTATATCGATGTCATAATTCATATTTAAACATCCATCAATTTATAGAAAAACGAAAAAAAACAGGTTGATACAAATGTACAAGCAGTAAAATGCATGTACCTGTTCCGTAGAGATTTTCTTTTACCCAAATAAAAGATTGATGGAATATCCATCCATTCATTCATCATCCCACCATCCGTATATTCGCATAACAATGGGTCACTTGAGGCACGTACATACACTACAAATTATACTCAGCACCTGTATCTATCTATGTATGTACAGTATATATAAAACACCACCTTTTTTAGAATTTTCGTAAAAGAAAGTTTAACCCATTGGAGGTTGTTGTTCCAAAGAGGATTCAAACATTTCAACGAGACAAGAAGAAGAGAAAAAATTACAAGAGCCTCCACTGATGACACGTCCCATAACATTGGACAAGAAAAAAAGAGGAATCTTTTGGTCAATGCTTCGTCGTCGTGTCGTCGTTGCCGTAGCCGTTTACGATTACTCGGGGCAAAACGTGCGCACTCGCACTTTCACTTTCCATCAAAAAGGAATTGGGTGGTTTAAGGCGATATGTTGGTTGCTAAAGAAGACGAAAACGCCACCGACGACGCACAACGCACGACGACGTAACACAAGCCAACAACGATAACACTCTATTTGTCTCGGGGAAGTGTCCCGCATTTGTGGACATTTTCTTCTTCTTCTTTATTTTTTTTTTATTTTTTGGAGCATGGAGTAGACAGACTTGTCAAACTGGCAAAAAGGCATTCATCTTGACAGGTGAAAAGTTACATATCAGCTGATGGCCATCGGCAGACGTGCTTCATTATAATCATCATTGCAATTTTTAAAATCCCTTCCATCGAGACTTTCATTAAAATGCGGAAGAAAACTCACCCATAACATTTCAAAAAAGGTCTCCAAAGTGACTACATTTAAGTATGCCCAATCATTTTTTCGCACTTTTTTCCATAGACGAAAAAGTCCATCATCTATGCAACATCCAATCAATATAAATATGCAACTTTGTTTCCCTAAATGCGGTAATAAAATTTTAACTATCTTTTACTTTTTTGTTGTTGTTGTCGTTTCAGTTTGTATAGTTGGATGGTTGGAACATCTTGAAAGCTTGTCAGAGAGATTAACTAGTTACAACCAGGGAAAGTCAATAAAAAAATCCTAAAGTTGTTGCGTTGCGGTGGCAATGTTGATGTTTAACCCACTGAGTAGATTTTAAAATTGTATTTATTTACTTTTTTTTTTCTATTTTTAAAGATGAAGTTATTATGTAGTTTTGTAAATATTAACTATAGTGTTAACATTACAAGTTACACGCACTTAAATATTGGGAAATATTTAACCGAATTACCTTGTTTGAGTGTCGATATAATATACTAAAGTTGTTTTCTATGCAAATTAAGTTTGTAAATACAGATGACAAAGTTTTCATTATTTAACATTTCACTTAAGGTCTGTTCTTTTTTTAACTATGGTTAACAATCGTTAACTATTGCCGTTCAATAGTTCAATATCAAGATTGTTACCATTTATAAACATAATGCATCACTACATCGTTCCTTAACTCATTGTTCAAGTCATAAGTAGTAACGATTTGTAACAATCCACAACTCAGCTCAGGGGCTGTGTTGGAAGTATTAAACTGAAAGATTTGTTTTTCGTTGATTCATCTTTTCGCTTTTTATCTTTTTGTTAAACAAAAAACAGAACGCTGAGAGGATTGTTTGAGGGTTTGCTGGAAGATATTCCGAAACGGAAACGAAAAAGCTAGCTCTAAAGAAATGCAAACAACGGTTAATGACACTAATTACAAAAACACCAAAGAACGACGGAAAGACACAAAAGATCACCTTCCTAAAGGGATTCAATATTACCCCTAAGCAGCTCGAAAAAAATCGACGAGCTCCTCGAAAAAAGAGGAACACAAGCTCGTTGCCTAAAAGCTAATCACCAGGATGAGTAAAAGGTTCAAGACATCTTTAGGGCAGGAATGTCATCAGGTTGCCATTGTTGACTTCGGCAAGCCCACTCGAAAGCTGACTGGAGCTAAGAGTCCTGGAAGAAGTCAAAGAGGCAAGCGTAGGCTTCCCCCGCTCTCCGGCAACCTCACGACAGTCCACGGATTCAAAACTCTGAGTCTTCATCCACGGAACTGTGGCACTTTGACCGAACGCGGATCTCCGTCTTATGGAGATAAAGGAGATAAAAAAAACCTTAACCGGACAGTAAGAAAACTCCTGATCAAGGCGCCCATCTTGCCAAAAGATCAGCTGTTATCTCTTAACGCCGATCTACTCAGCCTAGAATGGGAAGTGATCGGGACAGAGAATACGCAGATAGTTGTCAGGATAACTCAAATGGCAATACCTCTTTTCCGTAGAAGATAGATTTTAAGGTGCCCGTCGGAATAACTCGATGCAAACTAAGACTGCTGGCAGGGCCAGGAAAACAGGTTAGTGTACAAATTAATCTTCAATACTATAAAGCCACAAGTGCAAAAATGGTCTACTGTACGAACACTGGACACAACGATATTGTCGTAATTCAAGAACCGTAGGTAGCAGGTGGAAAAATTAGAGGTTTGAACTCTAAAGATCTCGTACTGTATAAAGCAGGCACAGCTGATTTAGACAGAAATTTCAGAATATTTGTATTAGCTAGGAAGCAGTTTAATCTTTTTCTTTTTACAGCTCTTAGTAACATGAATTAGATCAAAGTAAAACTGGAACTGGAAAGAACTCCCCACCACTCATCATGGGATCAATAAATATGCTCCATGATGGAATGGAAGGACCACCAGCAGACCTTACCAAACAATATTTTAGTATCAAATACAGGGAACACACCCACTTTTGTACTAAAAACCGAAAGGAAGTACTTGACATTACTGTAACCAGTAATCTAGATACTTATATTATAGAACAATGGAGAGTGTTAGAAGAACCGTCATTCTCCAACCATAAGCTAATTGAGTTACTATTTCAAAAATAAAGAACATTAGCAAACCTTTTAGGCACCATCGCAATACTAATTGGCAAAGGTTCAATAAGAAATTAGGTAACAATATACATAGATCATTTAGACTCGAGTATCATATCTGAGCCGAAATGTTTAGATACAATCACAACTGAGCTTACAAGAATCTTAAATCTCTCTTAAACCACCTCCTAGGCCAGGCAAAAACCAAACTTTGGTGGACTAATGAGCTTGGCAACATAAGGAAAGAAACAAGAAGACTTTTCAATGTAGCCAAACGCACTAGACTAGATGGTGGTATTAAAATTCTCAAGCAATTTAAAGGTAGCTTCAATTTATCTTCCGGTTTTTATTTTACGATTTAAAGTTATAGAAATAATTTTGCTTTCGAATTTGGTATTGGAGGATTGACAGATCAACAATTTCTAACAATTGTTGTGCATAAATGATTCTAATGAATTTCAACAAGTCAAAAACACTTAAACAATTTTTTTGACATAGCAAGAATAGTTAACAATTGCTAAAAAAGAAGATACAACTAATTGATTCAAACCATCGTACATCGCAGGAAAAGATTTCGCTGTTTGATAAAGCAATCCAAATGATGATTACAGCTTCGAGCAAATCCAACAAATACATTTGGCAGGTTCAGACAACATGATTTCATTCGCAGTAAACTGCATTCTTTGAACTTCAATTTTGGCCAAGGTAACTAGTTAGTTTTTCAAGTGTCATTAATTTCAAGCTCGGAACTTTACTTCACGAACCCTGCCTTCAGTTAATCGTACAAAAACTACTCAAAATATTATTGTCTATAAAACAATCTTTAGGCAAGCTACAAGGGCATCATGACTCGTATTTTGTATTGTAAACAAATATTACTTATTTCCAATTTGACAAGGAACCTTTTCACACAAAACATTAAATGAAATTTTGCAGAAAATAAATAAATTACAAAGTTAGATTTATAAAGTTCAGCTTTCAGTTGAATAAAAAAAACATAATCAGCTGTCATTTTGATATAAGTAGACTTGACGTGATAGTTAGGATGATTTTTCTCGACTAATTTTCCAGTGAACTTTCGAATAAAGTTGCATTAATTGGAAGGCAACTTTTTGACAGCTGCTCAATCAGATACTAGAAACCTAGTTTTCAATTATTGCTTTCGTCTTCTTCGTTTTGAATTCGAACGAATTCGAAGGCGAATTTGAAAAGTCATAATGTTTGTTGGCGAGTTGAAATCCGATAGCTTTTTTTTTTGGCGGATTCACAGGCGAAAGAGTGTTCATTATTATTCACTGGATTCTTTCTTGATTGTAGTAATATAAAAATGTGATTTAGCTTTATTTTATTTTTCTCATAATTTATCCACAATCCACAATAAAATATAAAATTTCGAATAAATCACCGCAAATTTCACAAATTCAATCAAAATAAAACAAATTTTGTTTGGAAAGCTGTCAAATCACTGGAATATAGGAAGAAAAAGTCAAACCAAAAGTGTCAAATCACTGGAATATATGTAGGAAGAACTATTTTCGCTTCGCCCGAATTCGTTAGTAAGGAAATTCGACGCGAAAGGTCGAATTGAAAACGATCTGTCGCGAACCTTATAATCAGGTCCCTGCCTTACTTTCAAGTCCTTTATGTCTTCTGGACCTGTCCATGGTCAAATTCTAATGTCCAAAAATTGATTTTCTACATTGAGGCTTGCATCATTATATGTTCCTATCAACTTTAAATGAAAAACATATTTGCAGTAAATAATCTATAACAATGAATGTATGTACATATATCCATTATCCATTCCTTCAAACGAATAAATTACATTGAAAATGAATCGAAACTACTGCGCTAAGTGATAGTCACATCGACCACATATTTCCATGATGAATTACCCAACTGTCAAATATTTATCGTCTCTCTTTTTCTCCATCTTCAACAAAGGAAATGGCTATTACCATAAATTTTTGTACAGTCTATATGGAGGCATTATTCAAAATCACAACAACAAAAATCATCCAACGCGCATTTAAAGTGCAAATTTGACAAAATTTACATATATACGCGTGTCTTGTTTGTCTAAAACAAAAAAAAAACATTCCACCACGCCCAACAGACGACTCTAGCTTGATAAATCCAACAAACCGATTAGCTTTAAATTGCATTCAACAGAGAGGCATGTGACAAATATTCAAATTTTAACTGTCAGTTATTTGATTCAATTGTCAATCAACAAATATGCATGTTTTATAATGACATATTGTTCGATACAAAATTTTAATTTTAATTTTCAATTTCATCATCATAAAGTTATGGTTAAAAGTAAAAAACTTAAATTTACAATAAAATGTCTGGTGCAATTTACGACTTAAATCCACCCTCAAAAGTTATTTGAATAATTTATTCAAAAAGCGTTCCGACGACTCTCGAATAATACCTATGTATGTACATACATACATACATACATATGTACGTATCAATTATTTTCATTTTATTTTTTCGACGAGGCACAATACCAACATACATACATTATAGACATAAATAATTTCACAAATCGATTAACGTAGGATTCATAATGAGTTTGCCAGTCTGTTTTTCATTCAATAATCCCATGTGGAATGCATACATTGTAAGAACATGTTAAATTTGAATAAGCTTTAACACTATTTTGTATTCATTTTTGAAAAAAGAAACCATTATTACACTAAATGGTTGAAACATGGTAGATACAATAGCATTTGTCACTTTGTCCATCGTGTAAAGCCAGCAACATACAAATCGTAACTCACAATCATACAAATTGTAGAAACTATTACTTAAGATCCTAATAAATACATTCTCTGTTAAAGTTTTCTAGATTGTGTTCCGAAACTGCCAAGTGCAAAGTTGTATAAGGAAATATATTCAATGATTTTTGTATTCAAAAATTTAAAATTGATTTGAATTGGTCAAAAACAAAAGCACTTCTAGAGGACTTATCAACAATCAATGTCTCATATGTCCATTGTCCATCGACTAGGACAAAACGTCACTGTTGGTGGCAGAAACGTCAAGGTAGTTAAGGAGTTCCTTTACCTCGGAACAAATATCAATTCTTCGAACGACAACTCAGTACAAATCCGATGAAGAATTATCCTATCGAACTGCTAGAACTTCGGGTTGTACAAACAAATTGGTTCAAGACTCCTATTTTGAAAGACAAAGTGCACGTTATACAAATTTCGAATTTATCTTTTCTACTTTACAGCGCTGAGTGCTGGACGATAAGTAAAAAGGGGAATTTATACTGGGCACTGCCGAGAGAAACATTCTTCTGCGGATATTTGCTTTTAAATGCGAAGAGAGCAAATGGAGGAGATTTAATCGTGAAAGCGACGAGCGGTATCAAGATGGCGATTTAGTCCAAATAGCCAAAACACGCCAAATGCACTGGCTCGGCCACAAACAATGGAATAACGCAATATCTCAGGCTGAGACCCTCCATGGATCGGGAACCGGAAAAGTAAGTAAGTAATTTAAATTGGTCCAACCATCATCGAGAAAGTTAAAGATTTCTATTAAAGGTATCGCTAACCAAATTGTAAGTTTTTTCTTATTCTTGTTGTCCACAATATTGTACTATGTGTTTTATATTTCATGTGTAATAAAGTTCCCCTGAGGAAGGCAGCAACCCCTGCCGAAACGAAAAGCTAATGTAACAACCTTGTTTCATTGCAACGATCAAAGTGACCAAAAAGCCGAAGGAAAACCTAATTTTTCCAATACACATAAGTATATATTCATTGGTCAATACATTATCTTTTAATTGGTATCGCTAACCTCTCTCACTTATCAGCAAAGTAAACAAATTGACTATAGCAACTGGTTAGACGAACACAACATTTTTGTCTCTCCATCTGTTCTTGTACCGAAAGATTCTGAAAAGCTTAGTAATTCATATCATCATTAAAATAAATAATTTAAGTGGCGCAAAAGCTCTTAAAGAACCAGGGCCTAGGAACTTTCAACTCTCAACCATTATGACTGAAATGGAAGGGACCTACAGTTCGTATGCCGAATCTGAATGCCTAAATTGAAAAAGCACTTTACATGACAAGAATTACTCTTGGAGGATTTAGCAATTCTTCGTAACAAACAGTATCCGTGAAAAAACTTTAGGTAGCACAGGCAAAGATTGGACTTAAGACCTCTGGCAAATCAGCATTGTTTTCTTTTAAATCTTTTATTTATTTTGCACTTTGATTTTGATGGATCATACAAATTGTATACTTTAGCTAGAATTTATTTAGTTCAAATTAGTTAAAATAGGTTAAAGCCTTTAAAAATTCAAAGTTTACATAATATAATTAAAAAAAAAAATAATGATAATTAAAACCTTACCAGCCTACTCTATTAATTTAACAGCATTATTCATAATGCGAGAAGTATAGAAAAATCAATCATCATTAAACGGACACTTTAACCATCAACAACATTTATTACAGATCATAGATAAGAAGAAGAAAAAATAATTAAGAAAAACAAAACATAAATAAATAAATTTGCAACTTTTAATCACAATTATCATATTATCGGTTAATTGCTTTTTGAGCAACTACGCTCTCGTGTGCTTTGAGAATTTTCCAGTCCTTTCCGTTTGATGGAAAATCCAGTTGCAGTTATTTTTGCTGTTTAATAATAATTAAAAAAAAAAAAAAAAAAACAAAAAAACAACATCATACTATATCATCCTCAAGTCTTCAACCTTGTCTACATATACCTGCCTGCCTGCCTATATGCTTATGCACATATGATGCCAGTGTATATCCTGATGTCTATGGTTAAGATTTAAGAAGAAGAAAAAATATCCAATCTGCGATAAATTTCCGTTGCTGCCAATGTACAAAACCTAATCAACCAGTAAAACTTGATTGAATGTGAATCCATTATAAATACATACATTATAAACAAAAATTGTTTGATAAAAATTTATAGCTTTACCTACAAAAAGGAGATTGTATAAGACATCACTTCACTTCTCTTCTCAGCTCTTCTCAAGAGTGTGGATATGACCATGTTAACTGACCATCATCAACTTCATGATGCTTAACTTTATTACAAGAATTCTGTATGCTCCTGCCCTGAAGACAACTTCCATCCAAGTAAGATGTACTTACCCACTTGTTTTCTCGACTCGAGAGATGAAAAAACAACAAAAAGAAGTACATACTTGATAGTCGATGCTTGATATTGGAAGAAAAGTTAAGACGAGTGAGGAAAGAAGTAAGTTACTTTTTCTTTGCTCCTGCGTTTATTTTTGTTTCTTCTTAACATCTTTGGTTTTGTTAAATGATAATCTTGTACATATAGAAGAGTGAAAGTAATTAAATAAAAATTCGAGTTTTAGAAGATGTTTTTGTTTTTTTTTTTTAGATTTTCATAGCTTTTGTTTAAATAGAGGATTGGGTTTGGTTTTCGAACAAGGAGAAGTGATTGTTTTAATGTTTTTTAAGTTTATTGAATGTTTTAATTGATGTAAAAAGTGCCCCACATTCAAAGTTCATACTAAAAAAGCCGGTCTAGGCTACAAAATCAACTTAAAGTCTCTCATGGCCATATGATCACATAGTGATAGTTTAATTGTTATTGTTATGCCAAAGGGGTCAATTCACAGTATATCTGTATATATACTAGTACAAGTACTAACTCTCTCCACGAGAGGCAACTTACCTTACCCAATGAGTAGATTCACAAGAAAGCCGCAACTGAACAATTGAAATTCTTCAGGAAATGTCTGTTAAAAAATAGAGCTTTAAGTAACGTCAACAAATATAGTACCAAACAAAACCAACCCGACCCACCTTCAAACAACATATAGAAGTAAGAATATTTCTTTTAAATCCAATCTAAAGTCCAATGAACTTAAACAAACGTTTGTTTTTTTAAAGTTTTGTTTTGTCTATTCGTAAGGCGACATGGAAACCACCCATTCATTAAACTGTACATACATATACATACCGACATAAAATACGTATCTACAAATATTTATTTCTATTCATTCCAGAGAAATGACGAAAGAAAACTCCTCACTGAATAATAAATTCTGCACAAACAAAAATGTCTGTCCACCTGCAAACTACTAAAGAAAATTAAACATTCAGAACATGAATATCTTTTTTACGGACACGTTTCTGCTAAAGACAAATAAAAAATATTTACCTACGGTAGCTCTAAGCCACGACAACAACACCTAAGACCCCAACTAGCAAAAGAAAGTACATCAACTATTTTTCTCTTTGTGCTAAAAGGTCTATTTGTGATTTTAATTTATTGGATACGAAAAAAAAACTTTAGTTTCACCTTCTTTCCAAATACAAACAATAAAACTTCAACAGTCTAAAGGTATTTCATTTGCAACCTGAAGTTTCAAAGATTCCTCCCCATTGATGCAGGATTGTTGGTGGATCAAAGAGTTTTCCATTCTACACACATTGTTTATAAACTATTGAAAGATTCATCCAATCTGATTGTCTGAGTCTTTGCTTCTTCATGGTCGTTGTCTTTGTCGCCTTCGTCTATCTTCTTCTTCCATACAAGACAAACAAAATCAGACAGAAAAATTTGTATCTCTCAAATAATTGTCGTTTATCTCTTTGTTCAAAAGCGGCAAAGAGCAAATTTTGTCTGTCCGAATCTTTTCAAATTTTCATTGTAATATCGTCAACATTGTTTTCGTATCGGTCGTTTGGCGCATTTTCCGTTTGCAAAAGCAAACAACAAAAATAAAAGCCGCAACAACTAGCATTTCGAGGCGACCGACACCTTGTTGACTTGTGTCGCGCCCGTGGCGGCATTTTTTGTCTTTTTTTGTTTTTGCTGTCGCCCAACAGCAGTAGTCCCAATAACCATACAAACAGCGAAAGTTTAGTTTGAAGATTATTGCCACTGATAAAGCAGCGTCATAGGGTCATAAACTATTTCGTGTTTTCATTTCAATTATCCGATGAGCACCGGATTCAGTTGCACACCTCAACCAAGAAAAAACACTGAAACACGACTACGACAACATCCATTCATACCTATTATAAGGAATTTCTAACAAACAAAATTAACGGTTTCACTTAAGCTTCGAGAAGTGATGAACCGATGAAAAATAATCTTTTCCAAGCTATTGACTCTAGTAATTAGAGCTTCGAGTCTTAATTACTCAAGGTGTGTCATTAAGTTGTATTTTTTAGCTTGTTTTTGTTTGTTTCTTTTTTAATGAAACCAATTGAAAGCGAAATCAGTTAAAAAGGAAGAAATAATTGTTACATTTCAATTGTGGGGATTTACTTCGACAAACAAAAATATCTTCAAATTATACTTGACTTATAATTATTGAATTGTTAGGAATTTAAAATAATGAACTAAGATTATAAAAAACGGACGATATTAATGTTCACTTAAAAAGATTTCGATTCATCTATGGAGTACTATTATCTGACAAATAACAAATAATGTTATTATAATTGTGAGGTAGTTAAAAGACTTCCTTCTGAGAATACCACGAAGTCATTTTACGTGCTCTGCTGTGTTAAGAGATCTCCATAATAGAGTTGAACTGGTGGATTTTTTTTCAGTGATTCATAAAACCTTATTTCCGTTTGAAATTCTTGAAAATGAACTCATGAACTCGTACCCATTCTATACTAGGGAGTACAGTCTATTTGATAATTATCTTAAAAGTATATATTTCAATGTCATTACAAGGCTTGTGTCTTAAAGATCTTTGATTGGCACTTTGTTTTACATAGCACAAATCTTAAATAGGCTACATAACTTGGAGCAACATAACTCAAATCAAAAACTGTAGTCTAAGTTAAGTTATGAAGCTTTAAAATAAAACCTTCCTTAGGGTTAAAGTTCATCTACAACGTTATCATTCGTTTAAAAAACGTGGCAATTCACAATTAACAAAAACAATCTTATCCTCATACCTCAGTTAGCTCAGGCATCTACCTTTTTAATGTTGATCAACAAAAAAGTTTGCATATTTTTAAGAGAATTCTAACACAAAGCCACAAAGTATGCAATATTAAAGATTTCACACTGTGCATTTCTTTCAGTCAAATTTAAATAAAACTTGATTCTGTTTTACATTAAAAATAAAACCCTAATTATTACTACTAAAAAATAAATCACTTACCTGACTAGGCCCGATTCTATATGTAGATGGGTCAATTTCATTTGCCATCAATATCTGTTCAACGGTAATATCTTTTGATGTTGAAACATCACCAAGCAGGCCAAATCTGCGTACGAATTCATTTAAAGGAACTGATTCAGGGAAGCCCAAGCGATGCAAACGTGCTGCCTCCAGCAACTGTGAGCCACGAATCTTTAATGACAAAGAAAACAATGATTAATAAATAACTGAAATTTCCATTATTTTGTTTTGTATCAATCTTACTTGACTTCTCAATAAAGGAACATTAACCATCTCTTCGGAACCTTGGAGTGAACTAATAGGCGAACCTGCAGTTGATCCCGAATTTAAACCGGCATTGTGTTGTAGCAAATAGCAATGGACAAAATGTGTCCCAGTGCGCCTCAGTGTATCTATAACGCCATCGACAGTGAATTTCATTTGTAGCATCACCGAATTTCGTTTGACACCAGCCGATGTAAACGATCGTCGAATACTCGAAACACGCCGCAGGGATTGGGTGCCTTCGAGACCGACTATTGAACCACAGAATACCATTCCATTGCCTCGAGTTAAAGAACCAACATACAATCGATTGATCTCGTCTTTGGAACTGTCTTGAAGAAGTGAGACTGCATTTCGAATCGAAGGATGTTCTCGACTGTGTTTAAGCCATCCATGGGCACTGTACAGAACTGGATTTGTGCCTTGTAAATGTTGTAAAATAAATTGCTTCATTCCACTAGCTTTTCGGATAAGATGTTGATGTTCCCGATCACCATAGTGAGAGAATAATCTCTCTAGGAAGCTATCATCGTTCGAATTAGGATACATGGATTCTTCGTCGAGCAACCAAAGCAATCCACGTCGATCTTGCTCGCGCAAATCTCTCTGTGATGTGCGTACAACGTGATTTTGGGGAGCTTTGTCTATCAGTGAAACCAACGGGCCTGGATGTGATTCGGGCAGTCCTTCGGTATCTATTTCAACTAGTTCTTGAGCGTAACGATCTCTTGGCGCTACTAGTGTCATATGATGGAATAGTAACTGCAAACGTTCTTGTAGATAATTGTGACGCAAATCAGATAGTGAGGCGCCTGTTTGGACTCCACAACTTGCAGGATTTTGGAATCCAGGCGTATCAACTAACAAAATTGACGCAATTGTATGAGTTGATGTGCAAATAGATTTATTAATCAAAGCGGACACAGCGGACATAGCTTCTGCATAGAGACCAACCACCAGTCCTTCCAAGCTCTCCCAGGCGATGTCGGTGCTATCATTAGGCGACTTAGCTGGACTAGAACTACCTTGTGTGTTCAAAGAAAATGCCGCTGCTTGAAGATCCTCAAAGGAGATTCCCAACAAAGCTGATGCTTTTCGAGCTGCTGATGGATTGGCAAACTGAATTCTAGCCGTTGGACCAGATCCAACTGTGAAAGAGAAAGAAAAAACTCAAAATAAATATACATCTTTTTGGGAAAGTCAGTTTTACTTACGTTTGGTAACTCCAGCTATTCCTAGATGGTAAATCGAGGCCAAAATGGTCCAAATACCCTTTACCGCAACCGGATCAATGTTAAGAGTATCAAAAGCCAACGCAGTTCTTGTGAATTCCGAAGCAGCACGATGGCGATCTTCAAGTTTTTGTGACAACGACACAAACGGATGATTATCTTCTGAAGAAATATTCTCCAAGCATAGTTCTTTTTGCAATTGACCTTCAGCTCCGGCTAAGAGTCTAGTCATAATATGAAAACTATGTTCGTTCATGTAACGCCTGCCTGCTCTTTGACGTTCTGGTAATAAAACCTGAATACAAAATAAAGTTATGAACAATAAAGCTTTTTTCATTCTTAACGTCATATTGAATTTGTTGGGAGTAAATCACTTACCTGAACCGATGCGGATGCAATCTGTCCACTTTGATCAAAATCAAGACTTAATATCTGTGTGAATCGTGTTGCATTCGAATTGAGACTAGTTTTAGTGTTGCCAAAGGCTTCGAGAATCGTATTGATGGCATTTACTTTTTCGGCAGTGAGAAGTTTATTAACAGAACCTAGATTCGAAAAGAATAAAATTTTATTTTATTTTTGTGGATGATAAAACTTTTGGTTTTATATGTTTAAACAAAG
This sequence comes from Eupeodes luniger, assembly GCA_951509635.1. NCBI lineage: Eukaryota > Metazoa > Arthropoda > Insecta > Diptera > Syrphidae > Eupeodes > Eupeodes luniger. Next base: position 93,965,180 of record OX608073.1, on the reverse strand, counting down.
ATGCACATAATAGTTGTGTTGTGAGAAGATTGTTTTGGAAAGGGTATATGGGATAGCTTTCCACGCATATCAGTAAGGCCATTGCAGTCCCCAAAAATCAAAGACAAAAGGTGAGGTGAAGTCAATCATAATGAAATGAAAACGATTAAATTTGCTTTCACTTTTTAATTTACTTTCAAAACTGCTCAAGTCAAGTCAATAGGTTCCTTCATCATTCCTTACCCTTTTTTCTAGGCAGTTGACAGTTATAGTTCATTAAAATAAAGATGGGACAGGTTCAGACGAAATAAGGGATTTGAAAGTAAGGCAACTTGTAGCTTGTCTGAGGAGTGTTTTTGTACTATGAGCTGAAGGTAGGAGGTTGGTGTAGTAAAGTTCTGAGTTCGAAATTTATGACACTTGAAAAACTACCTAGTTGCCTTAGTCAAAATTAACGTTCAAAGAATGCAGTTGCCTGCAAACGAAGTCCCTTGTGTTGTCTGAACCTGCCATGGTTTCGTCAGGAATATATCAAATAGATATTAAGTTTTTGGAAACCACTAGAAAGTCAAGGGTTAAAAGATATTAATTTGATCGCATTGAGTTATTAAAATTCGTGCTTTATTTTCGATTTTATTTTGAGTAAAATATGAAGAGCAGAATAGCTATGGCTGATAGTCAAAAAAAATGAGTCTCCATGAATCGTCCTACATTCTGAATATATTTTAGGTTGGTCTTGGTGTCTTTTTCCAATCATAGCACATAAATACGTGCATCGAATCATATAGGATTAGAAAACATTTATTTAAAAAAAAGCGATTTGAAGCATATACAGCGACTACTCATAGTGATGAGTCATTTGGGTTTTGCATAACACCCAATGACAATATCCTGGCCGCCCAAGAAATCAACATAACAACAAGAACTTGAAATCTGTCTCCCGTTTTGCCTACTTAATCCATAAAAACCCACCCATAAATAAATACATTTATTTCTCCCTATTTAATAAAGTACTCACCAGCAGCTAATGCCAAATAATATAAAGCGTGTTTGAAACTTGTTGTTTTTCCAGATCCAGATCTTCCCATGAATATCAAACTCTGATCTCGACGTGTCTCCAACATTGTCCTGTAGGCGGTTTGTGCCAGTGAATAGACATGTGGAGGCATATCCTCTGTTTTGCATCCACGGAACATGGACACCACCTGAAAATAATATAAAATAAAATGATATTTTAAGAACTGATGGGATGAATAATTAAACATTAGAAGGCGTTAACGTAGCGTCGTCATACTACTTAACTTACCTTTTCTGAATACAAAGAAAGTGGTGCCATTGGATTGACTACCATTAAAATGGGACCAGCTTTAGTGTGAATTAAATTACTGGCGTATCTTTGACGTAAACAATGCAAAACCGATGCCTCATTGAGATGTTTTAACTGACAAATGTCCTCGACCAAATCCAAATGTGATGGATTTGATTTCTCAATATCATCTTCGTCTACAGTTAGCTCTTCGCCATTGTGCATAAGTTGAACTATAATTTTGTGATGATCGATGTGATCTTTTTGTTGAGGTAATTTGATGGCAGCACAAAATCCACCACGATGCACCAGCCATACTTGTTCGCCAACAATAGCATGTGAGTCGTCATTAAATTGGGACTGTAAATAAAGAATAAAGAAAAACGTATTTAATTTAGTTATGCATTGAAGAAAAATGTTTTTAAGTGCAAAATATTTCTTTCAAATATTTAACGAACTTATTTGATTTTTAATTATGAACTAGTTATATTTTCAAGTATTACATTTGACAATATGTCATGACTTCAGCATTAATTGTCAAAAATGATCTGACTTCTCATTTTTCCCCAAAATTCCAATTACCTTAGGTGTCTTAAACTAAATTTTATAAGGCCAAATAAAGGGTGGTCCGAATAAGACTTTCTAATGGAAAATTCGAATACCTTTTTATTTTTTCAATATTATTGTTATAGTTGAGTTTTTGGATGGATACATTACAGAACAATGTTTTCAAATTGTTCGTTTTACATATTTAGCCACACAATATGATGTTTAGAAAAAGAGGTTGGGATGCAACCCACTTAAAAGAGTTGTCAGTTGAATTATTGTAAGACATTAACTAAAAGTTAACAATAACATTTTGTATAAGTTAAAATAAGTTTGATTTCATATTTGTTCTTTAAATTTTAAATCCAAAACCAATTTTTACCATGTCAACATTTTAAATTCGACAAATCGGACCCATTACAATAACTTCGTATGAGAAGTTACTAATGTGTTGGAGTCGAATGAAACATAATTTTAAATAATTGTTCATTTAAGAAGCAAAACCTAGGTTGTGGGACTCCGAAAATCCAACGGTCACACACCAGCATCAATTACACCCATGGAGATGCACTATTTGGTGTGGTATTGTTGCCGTAAGTTACATTACTTCGAGAATAAGTTTGAAAACCCACAAATGATTTCCAGGATTTCTTAGAGAACAATGATCGACAACTTTTTTTGTCAATGGCAGAAGCAGCCAAATTTGTGGTTAAAACAAGAGGAATAGGCAAGCTATGAGCCTGCCTCGATAAGTTTGAAGGTCTTTTTGTACTACCTTGTAATTGTGTTCAACTGATTGACATTCAAAAATTGTAGAATATCACCACGCTGATGATATCATCAGTCTTTATTTAACTTTCATAAGTTAGATTTTGTTGTTTTCAAACTTTTGAGAAATTTAATTTGCAGTAAAGTTTTACATTTTTTGATAGAAAAGTAAATTCTTAGAACGAAACAAAGACAAAGTACCACGAATAAAGGAATCTGATTACAGTGGGCAACAAGTTGATGTAGGTGGCAATCAAATAATATTTTTTCTAAGGGTTTTAATGGCTTTAACTTTTTTTTATATTGTATGCGCACTCAAGGGGATATGAATACCCTTATAATGATTATACACAGGCCGAGTAATTAAGAAGGGAGGATAGGAGTTGAAAGGAGATACCGATGCACATTGGTTTTGAATGCCTGCACATTGAAATGAGTGGGACTCTTGTAAAGCATTCAACATTCGTGTAGTGCGACTAAAAAAAGAATCTCTGTACTTTACAGTACGACCAAAATTGGGCTCAAGGGTAAACTGATGGGCATCCCTAAAAGAACGATTATTACGGTTGAATTGTTTTAGGGGAGGAATGCAACTGGCTATTTCATTAGAGCATTGATTATGGAAGTAGCGATAAAATAATGAGAGTCATGAAACCTTACGTAGATGCTCGAGAGATGCAAAAGTTTCAGTTAGACAACGGTCACCTATCATTTTTAGAGCTCTCTTTTGAATTCTGTCCAATAGACTCAAGTGGGTTATAGGAGCACCTGCCCAAATAGGCTTTATAAATTATAGCCAGATCAGAAGGGGTACAAAACTTCTTGCACCTAAACACTTAGCAGCATTTTTGGCGATGTCAAATATGTGATCACTCCAAAACAAGTGGTTTGTAATGCACATACCTAGGACTGATAGCTGTTCAGTCTCCTCGATGCAAGTACCACTCATATATACATAGGTGCATTGGGGGAGGGTTACGCTTTTGCGACAGTAGACAGCATTGAGTTTTCGAAGCATTAAATACTACACGGTTTTTGATTCGATCGATAGTATGGGTGTGAACGCAATACTGTATGGCGTAAAAGATTTCCATTGGATAAAAAGTTGTAAGCATAGTTGATTTGGCCATACTGAGAATAGTAACGTCGACAATAGTTATAGCCTATACGCCAATGCCAGTATGGGAGTCAGGCCCATACTGACTGGCGGCATGTACAATGCTCCTATAGCATAAAAGGCAATACATTATTGTTATGTCCCTTATACTTACACTATTGACAGCAATCCAATAAGGGTATCACTTATCACGCCATAAATTATAGCGGGAAAAACTAGTAACATTGCGACATCTCCGATACAGTATGGGGCTGAAGGCAATGCTGTCTCGTCAAACGTACTATGCGCCCTTGTGTTACAGGCAAAGATTGTGGTACCATACAGTATGGTACATAATCCCATACTTATACTTATGGGACTCCAGGCCATACTAGCATTGTCATAAATGCCATACACTTCTTTCCGTGTATCATCTCACGGTAGCAATCACCATTCACAGTTACGTTACGATTCGCATCATCTTTGAAGAAGTACGGTCCAATGATGCCACCAGCCCATAAACCGCACCAAACTGTGACTTTTTCTGGATGCATTGTTATCTCTTGCAATGCTTCTGGCTAATATTCACTCCAAAATCGACAATTCTGCTTATTTACGTACCAATTGAGCCAAAAATGAGCTTCGTCGCTGAACACAATTTTTCGGTAAAAAAGTGGATCTTCGGCCAACTTTCCAAGAGCCCATTCACCAAAAATTTTACGTTGCAGTAGGTCGTTCGGCTTCAATTCTTGCACCTAAATCCTTCCGCAAAATTTTCCACGTTGTTGAGTAACAGAGGCCAAATTGCTGCGAACGGCGGCGATAAATCGATAATTGAAGGTCGTCATTAACACTGGCCGATACAGCTGCGATATTTTCTTCAGTTCCCACTCTACGCAAGCGTGTTGGTGGTTTAATGTCCAACAATGTAAATTCAATGGGTCGATTAAATTGACCATAAAATGGAAGAAGCGCGCGATGAACTTTCTTAATAGAGCACGCATTTTGATAATAAAATTCAATAATTTGCAAGAGTTGTTCGTTTGTAAGACGATTCATGGTTAAATTATAGACCAAACTGAAGATGTTTGACAGTGAAACAAAACACGAAACGTGCGCCGGCTGTTTAAACCAGTGTTGCCAAAAAGATTATAGCTAAAAAATCACCCTAGTTTCAATTTTTTGTATTTTTGAACTTGAAAGAATTTTAATTTAGAATACGTTAAAACGTTTTTTTTTCTGGCCAAGGAGTCATTATTTGATATCGGAAGTAATTCTGGTTGTCAAAAATAATGTTCACAAATAATAATACATCAAATATTTCTTACTACGACTTCTGTCAAATAAATTTACTAAACTCTGCTAAATTCTTCGACTCTTGAAAGAGTTAAAATTCCTTTCTTTTTTAATACCCCCCCCCCCCCCCCCATCTTGAAAAACCTATTTATCTTTAAAAACTGATTGCCTTAGATCTTAGAACATTAATAATAAATTTCCTTTTTGTTTTTGTTGATACATTTTCTTATTTGTTGCATTTCTAAATACACAAATCTTACGCCATATAAATTTCACATTAGCGTCTAGTCTAGACTAATTCTTCGCAGAAAATCCTATTTTTAATCTACACGCACCGCACACGCCCTGTCTTAATGTAAACCCTTTATCCCTTTCAAATTCATGCCTTGATGAAGGCAAGATCATTTGTTTTGAAAACAATAATAGAAGATTGTGTCCTATTGTTTAAAAACACAAACTCTAGACATATAGAGAAGTCGAAACTCTGCGTCTGACAAGAGTGTCACTATAGTCAGCATCATGTCTGCACTATATATCAAAATAAAGAGAAAAAAACAGACATCCCCAGATGGCACACTCCGTTGCTTAAAGGATGATGCTTGAAGAAGGCACGCGGCTCATATACCTCGCTTCAATTGGTTTAATGCCAACATTTATAACTTGGCGCCGACTTTAGCGTTCGTGTTGATATTTTAAAAACTAAACATAACAAAAATAAAAAAGTGTAAACATTCACCCGGAAGAAAATGTTTCGAAGAAAAATTCATTCGTTATTCGTAATCGAAATGAGAAAAAACTTGGCCAAAAGATGGCGCAATACAAAAATTCATATTTATTGACTTGAGAAATACAAACAAATTATTTAAGACTGGGTCAAAAATGTACTTGTTTTATAAAAGAAATCAATTTCTATAAATCAAAAAGTGATTATTTGTTTGGCGAATCTGCAGCTAACTTTTTAAAGGTTGATCATAGAAAGAGGAGGTCACAAACGTTACGTCTATTATTTTATCTCGACAATGTAAGTCAGTCACATGAGAGTAATTGACCAGGTAATTGCCAGTAAAAAAAAAAAATTATAACAATTCCAAATTGATTAGTAGGTTCGAATCGGAATTAACTATAATAATATTGAAACCCCATAATACATTGTGCAATGATAAATAATAATAAATTATTGTTCAAAGGTTGAAGCTTTTGTTGCAAAGTCATATGGCTGGCTACTTATGTACATAAATCTGTATACACAAGTTGTTTCTGACTGAATGGATCTCAACTTGAGTGTGTGTTTGAGAGTATAAAAAGGGCGTTTTTAATTCAATCAAAAGCTCACACTCTTATTGATAATTATGATAATCAATACGAGTAAAGTGAAGAAACAAAAATCTTAATGAGATTCAATTGAATTATGAAAAAATAAAGAAATACATTTTTTGGTGGTCAAGAGCTATTTTAGCCTTGAGTTGACGGTCGGTCCAGCTGCACAACATACATATTCGTAAATATGTAGATATCTCTGTTGCCTTTTAATAGCTACCAATTTTATTTAAAGTTCTGCCTCAAATATATCGAAGTAAATAAAAATGCAGACATTTTTAATGCTGTGTCGCAGCTGGTTTTTTCATCATAATATTGAAATTAATGACAATCGATAATTTCACTGTCATCTCTATTCTATTTAATACAGTAGTGGTTGGAAAAAAGTCTACAGTCACGATTAACTGCTGGGCTTTTCTACTGAAATCTTCTGCACGACACGATAGGAAAACTACTATAATTTGTATGCTATTTTATAAGCTGAATAATGTTTTATGATAAACAATAAAATTCTGGTAAAATTAATCATGATGATTGATAATTTTGTAAATTTAACTGAAAACAAAATAAACTTCATTCCATACTGAGTGAATATAAAATGGGGAATTATAGCCTTGTATTTTTGAGAGCTAAATTTTTCTGTGATGGTTGAGATTTCTTTCTTGTTATCCATTGGTCAAAAGTGATAAAATTACTAATTGATTGAGGGTTGTTTAATGCATTTATTTTCATTTGATTCAATAAATACATTGAAATACTTACGTTCCACAAGTATTTTCACATCATATTTCTAGTGAATGAAAATTTAATTTAAAAAGATCATCTTTTATGTCAGATTTATCAAAACGTTCGAAAAATTCTATATTTTATACCCTGAAGTTACGAATCAATGTTATCAATCTATTCTTCTTGATCAAATATTGGTCTTATGGGAAATTATAAGTAAATACATAAAATACATTCCACAAATTTTCACATGTCAACATAATATACATTCCACAACTTTTTACATGCCAATATAACATACATTCCACAACTTTTCACATTTCAATTTTTGTAGGAATTTTTAAATTTGAACTAATTTCATTTCCCAAATGAAGAGAGTGTTTAATGTTAATTGATGATTTAAAGTGAAATATTTAAAAACTAGAACTGTTTTTCTAGTGTAACTGTAAATTAATATTAACATGCCTTAGGAATTTTATGTTTATTTTTTGTTTTGTAATTATTTTTCATGAACGAGTATATGGAAAAAATTACACATATTGCATTAAGATCTGTAAAAAAAAACTCTTGGACACAGACAAAATCTGTTAGCGTGCAGTGGAAATTAATTGCTTTGAACTTCGATCAATTATTATTATTATTATTACTTGAGAATGTGGATTTATTGGAAGAGAGCTGTGCTATTGGCAGATTGTAAATTGTATATTTATTTTTTCTTTGTCATAGGAAGGAATGCTAAGTAGTTAAAGTAAGCTATTTAAATTACATACATGGGTTCCATTTGACAAAAACAAAATTACAAATTTTAATGGATTTTTTAATGTAAACGGAAATGTAAAAACACGTTAGCTTCAATTGCACAGACAAATATTTTGCACAATACTTCAGTAGAACTAATTTTTCCACAATTTTCACAAAGTCAAACATTTTTTGGCACCTATTTTTTTTTTTGTTGGTATAGTTACAAAAATACTGACAATTCTCAGATCAAACATAACACGGTGACATAAGGAATTTGAAGTTAAGGAAAAGTTTTTAGTCTTTCATTGGTTAGCTGTCATTTAATTAAAGCAATTTTTTAGAAAAGTTAATGGGAAAGTTTACTGGAAAGTTCACAGGAAAATTAACTGAAAAGGAAGTCAAGAGAGCGAACAACGAATGGACGAACAAACGTCATTTTACACATTTCAAAAAGTCATTTCCAAACAAAAACACATTTAAATTATAAGAAACCAATTGACACTAATAGGATAATAAAATTTGCATTTTGTTCTCTAAAACAAGGAAATTTTGTAAAAACAATTTGGTAGTAACGAATTGCAGTGTGGTTGCTACGAACTGTCAAACTCTATTCGCGTTCCACATACCATCCACACTGCAACGAATAAATTGTTCACGCTCAATTTAACCTCAAAATTATACCACTCTTGTTTTGTTTTTGTTTGAAAGATCATGGCTGAGAAAAATATATGGATAAAGGGGTAATTATAAATTGACAATTCGTGGCTGTCTGCGAATAGAAATAAAGCTCATGCGAAGAAAAGTCAAAATATGCGAACCTCCACAGTTCGCAGCTCATGTGCAGATTTAGATTTAATGACAGCTTACAAACTAAGTCTATATTTTCATTTAAAGAATGCATATGAAGTCTCTTATGTCAGCCTAATCTATCCAATAACCGAATGACTATCAATGAAAAATTGTCGTTCACACGGTTTGCAGATCAGATAGTGAGCTGAAGAAATTCTCAGCAAATGACAAATGTCTTAAACAAATTCATCTTACAATTCCAAACGTGCGTCGCGTCGTCTGACAACAACGTTTCTTTGCAATCAATGGGCACATTAAGACGCCATAAGGTACTTGAAGGTAAGGCATGCTACTAGAATCTGATTGGCCAGCTGCCAAAAAATTACCTTCCAAGTAAGTAACTTTATTGGAAAGTTCACTGGAAAGTTATTCAAGAAAATTCTACCTTATACTATCAAGTTGAGTTTGCTTATGTCAAAATGTCAGCTGATCATGTTTTTGTCATTCAACTGGAAGCTGACAAATTCGTATTTTTGTGCTTCATTTATTTACTGCACAATTTTATTTAAAGTTTTGTGTAAAAGGGTTCATTGAAGTCCCTTATGTTGTCTGAACCTGTCCAATCTCACAGACTTAAAAGACATTTGGGACATTTTTTTTTATTGGCAGATCTAACAATATTGAAAGATCTGTCAATCGTCTATAGTTAGCTTAGACGCAAATGTGGATGCGACTTTAAATTGTAAGAAATTTGAGATGTTTATTTGTAAGCATGAAGGACTTTTTTATTAAACTTATAAAAGTGTATTTCAAATAAGTATAATAATTTATGATTAAGGTTTTTCTTTCATGATGGGGTCAACAAGTTGATTCTCAGTAGCTATCTACATTTTTTTAAATTAAATTTAAATAAATGTATGTATGTACATACATATTAATAGATGAAACATCAAGTTATTTTGCAGTGCTATTTTTTGCACTATGATTTGGAGCGTTCATTTTTAAAAGCAGAAAGTGCATGCCAGCCTCACATATTGGCTCGATCAGTTCCAGCGATATTATTTATCTTCCCTCGCAACGAGTCCACAAACCTACTGACCGATCGTTAACATACATATATACAAGCTTCGAGTGTTCTTACGCAATATTATGATTGCAATCATCAACATGGGGCTTGATGGTTGGTGTACCAAAAGTACCAACCATCCAATAAAAACAAAACACCACGCCGCGCCGGCCGGGTCCAAGTCAACTCTAATATTTATTTAGTTCGACGACCATGTGCCTCCAAGTATACTTTGCTCCAAAATGCTTTCCATAGGAACTTCCGTATATAATATTCTGCAATATTATTGTACATATACTCGGGAATAGAGGCATAGCTGACACATTTTTGAAGAAGACGATGACGACGACAACGCAATGATGATGATGAGAAATGTATGTTCAAAAAATTAATAATAATAACAATAATAGTGTGCTGGTTGATATAAGTATGAACAGAACATGACGATGGTGTAATTTTCAAAATCACATCTTTATCGCCTGCAGCCCCAGTCTGGAGAAAGTTATAAACAAATACGTTTTATATGAATTACAGAAAAAAAACAAACGCTCTTGGGGTTGATTGTGATTCATTTGGTCTCACTTAATCGAGGGCGTTTATTTTTTCGATTTAGACAAATTTCAATTGGAAAATATTGATAAGTGGGGTCGAAAACCTTTGTGATTTAAAAATGGAAATATAGGGGAATTGAATTGATATTTTGACACCATCTAAACTTTCAAATTAACCCAAGTAAATCAAACTCAATTTTATTCAAAAGTGTTAAAAAAAATAAACAGTGGTTGTAGGAGTAGGTGGGGAATAGCATTTTTTTATGTCAAAGAGATTTATAACAAATTGACAGAACTTGAGATTAACATTGATAAAAAGTCTTACAGGTTAATTAATGACTTAGACTGACTACAAAATGCAGGTAATAAAACACAATTTTTACTAATTGACGTTTACTAAGCAAAGCTACCGATGTACAGGGTTTTTCAACAGGGACGCTACAAAACTAGAGCGACAGGGACAGCTAACGACGCCATATTTCTTGCCGCTCTTTTGACATTTCTCTTCAGTAAGGTTTGAAATTTCATGATGGAAAGATATACGAGCCAACAACGAGTCGAAATTATTAAAATTTACTACCGAAATTCGGAGTCAGTGTCCTCAACTTGAAAATGGTTCGGATTTTCATCGAAAAATCATCTTCAGCGATGAGGCTCATTTCTGGCCGAATGGCTTCGTCAATAAACAAAATATGCAGTGTTGGTAAGGCAGCAATCCACACGTACTCCTTGAGTCATCATTGCATCCCGACAAAATTACGGTTTGGTGTGGTTTATGGGCCGGCGGCGTCATTGGGCCGTACTTCTTCCGTGATGCTCAAGACCAACACGTTACTGTGAATGGGGATCGCTACCGTTCAATGATAACCGAAACAGCGAATGTCACAATCAATTTATTGGAAACCATGTTTGGAGAACGTGTTATCTTACGAAATGGTCCAGTCGCTTGGCCGCCTCGGTCGTGCGATTTGACGCCGATATAGACTTTTGGTCCGGAGGTGTGATTGGACCTTACTTCTTCGAAAACGACGATGGAAGGACTGTCACCGTCAATTCGAAGCGTTATGGTCATATGATAACCAACTTTCTTTGCCTGCTATTGAAGAATACAACTTGGAGAATATGTGGTTTCAACAATACGGCGCCACATGCCACACAACTCGAGCGAATATCGAATATGGCTTTGTTGCAATAGACATTTCCTGGCCGAGTAATTATTCGTCTTGGTGATATCAACTGGCCACCAAGATCATGCGATTTGACACCGCTGGACTTTTGTTTTGTGGAGCTACGCGAAAGACCGTGTTTATACAGATAAACCTTTAACTCTTGAGCACTTAAAAAAACATTCGTCAAGTAATGTGTGAGATATAACGCAATATTGTGTCAAAAAGTTGTCGAAAATTACATCAAAAGAATCGATGCTTGTAACAATTCGCGTGGTGGTCATTTAAATAATGTAGTGTTTCACACATAATGTCAAACTTTATAAATAAAAAAGAAACCGCCAAATGGATAACCCTGTATTTTAATAAACTTTGAATACAAAAATCATATCGAAAAACAAACAACACAACTGTCAATTGTGACAGTTGAAAGGTTTGGCAAGATGAGAATGGAAAAATAATATGTGTGTTCAAGCTTCAAAAAACGATAAATGCTTTCAGGGCTTCACTTGAGTGAAGTTTCTTTAGAACAAAGTAATTTTTTGGTGGAACTCCAATTGTTTTAACTGGAGTGTAGGTTTATTTAAACGGAGCCAATTGAATGAGTTCAGTGTTTTTATTCGTTTTCGTTATCACATAAATCTTAAGTTTACGATCATTCAAAAATATACACAAAGAATACAAGAGATCCAATTTACTTTCAAAACTGAGAACAGGCCAGCTTGCGGTCAACAGAAAAAACATAGAAAAACCACAAAATTTGCATCAATATAAAATCTGCACACGTTCGATCTTAAGTATAGAAACATACATAATCTCGACCATTCAATCTTTTGGTCAGTCGCGTCGTCATCCGTCACCGTCACCGTCACGTCGTGTCGGTCGTCGTCGGTTTGGATTGGTATAGATAAATCTAATGGATTAAAATGTTTCCCTCAAATTGGCATAATGTGCAACTTTAAGAGGTGAGGTCGTCTCATCTTTCCCTGTTGTTTGGTTGTTTGTCGGCTGTCTATATCGCACCGACACACATTTTTTAGTATTAAATTGATTCTTAGGTATTCTTAAGGTGTGACTTAAGGTGGAGTCAGAATTCGAAGGTCAAAATTTATATTCTGTGTGGCAGGTACACATAAAACCTATCTATAGCAACATAACAACCCGAAATATTTATGTCTTCATTTTTTGGAGTATTCCTATAAAAGCAAAAAAGATTTATTACAACATCTATAAATAGCTATCAATTTATTTAGACTCAATAAATCAAAGATTAATATTGACTTTTCTTTGTTTGACATAATTCTAAGAATATACTTAATTGTAGGATTTATAAAAGATAATAATTAATTTAATTAGTTGAACGAATAAAAAACAGTCTTTTTGCATAAATGCATTTTCCTCTGTGGTATAATGATTGAGAATTGGAAGAAATTAAGTTATGAAAAAGATTTAGATGCGGATACCTATACTTTGATATAATTTGCACTGAAGATTTCTTCATTATTTTGTGTATAAAGTCCGAACATCAGCTGTCATATTTAATTGAAGATTATACGAACTTGATGAACGGGCTATGGGAAGTCGTGATGAACGAACCAATGTAGAAAATAAATATATACAGAGATAGACACACTGCAAGCTGAATGTTGATAGTTGGTGTTTTGCTGCAGTCGCAGAATAGTGGAACGTCGTATTGTATAATGTGGCTGAAAACTAAAATCAAAAGACCTGAAACAGTGCTCTTAAAAAAAGTCGAGTAAAAATACGCTGTTTTCTAAATACATTTTATTTGGTTGATTAATCTTTTGTACCACTTTGAAAGGTTTAGGCATAGATATGTACATTATGATTATATGACTATCTAACGGCTATCTAGTAAATACGTATTTTAATATACTTAAAGAAGTTTAATAAACTTGGATTAACCTTTTTCTTAGCTGTTTAACACTTGGCGAACTTTAGTCATATAAATTTAATTTCTAAACTTAAATATTTAAATTTTAGTCTTGAACTTCAAAATTTGTCAGGAACATTTTAAGCGATTTACTTAAATATCAAACCCATTTTAAAAAGTTACTACGTGATTTTGCAAGTTTCAAACAATTGAAGGACTAAAAAATGGCTAAATCAACTTTTTTATATTGTAATTAAATGGAGTAAGTATTTTTAAGTTAAGATACGTAGACAGTTAATTAATTTGTTGTTGGGTTAAGATCCCGATTTTAAAATCCCGTTTTTTATAACCCTGCTTTTTATAATCCCGATTTTTTATAATTATAAAAATCGTGCGATTTTTTAAATTAAACAACTAGTTTTATTGCAAAATCGAAATTAGAAAACAAATTAAAAAATGAGATATGTTTCTAGATTCATTTTATTGCACCTTTAACAAATATAACATCAAAAAAATAAAAATATAAAGTAAAACAAATCAAAGAAACAAACTCAAATCAATTAATAAAGTCAACTAGAGCGGTATAACCGTTGTTGAGAGCTAGATTTGCTGTAGGATACATATTGTTCGTGAAATAGTTAATATTGTAAACAAAAATTAATGTTTATGTACAGTAAAAACCAAAGAAATTACGATATTGTTATATTTTAGTCAAGTAATTTAACATTCAAACCTTTGACTCCTATTGTTATTTAGTTTAATGCACGTATTTGGTAAAAAAAACGGGATTATCGGAATTTTACGGGTTATTAAAAAGCGGGATTGTAATTGATCAGGATTTACAATAAGCGGGATTTAAAAAGACGGGATTTTAAAAAATCGGTATTTTAGAAGACGGGATTTTAAAACTTTTTTTTCGGGATTTTTTAAAAACGGGATTTTAAAAAGCGGGATTCCGATCCGCTCCCTTAATTTGTTTTCAAATTACGTCTTACGGAATCGTTTCATACAAAAAGAAGTTAATCTGTAGTCTTCCTTTTTGTACTTCCGTTTTTTTTCCCCAAAATTTAAATCCATATTGCCCATAGTCTGCCGCCGAAAGGTGTATGAATGTAAAAATCATATCTCACGCTTTGATGATGAATTTGAATGATTTGGTATGTGATAAATTTTTCTGAAAATTAATAATTCCTGCATTTTAGCCAATTGAGATGCTGAATAATTGTGATACTTGTATAGCATCCCGGTAGGCATAATTGTAATTTACCACTAATCGCTGGTGCTTTAATATACTCAATATTTAATCATTTTGAAGATATTGAATTCAATAGAAATTTAAAATAGCTCTGAAATAGGTAAATTTAAAAAATGCATTTTATTCAATGGCTTATCACGCCACTGCACCTAAAATCCAAAAAATAATTGCTTTAATTTTTAAAGTTATTTTTTTAAGTGAGATGAATAATTGAAATGTGTTAGTTATAATTTGACCCATAAATAATCTCAAGCTAAACGGAGTCCGGACTAAAGGCCATAAAACTGTTTTGAAATATTTTAAATTTTTTGTTCGAATTCATAAGTATTAAGAAACTATATCCGTCCAGTTGTTCTCATGGAAATAGTTCTTGAAAATAAAAATTAAAACTGTCATAAATTTCTGATCCCTTACACATAAATTGTATTGTGTTTTTTTTTTTCGAATCATATGGAATGTTTTTTGAAAAATATCGGTTTGATTATGGAAATATTTCAAGAATAATTTAGAAGCACAGTCTCGGTCAAAAGTATTATACTACTTTTCGAACTTTATTCTTTATTGTGTGAGTTTGTAATTAAATTATACAATGTTGGTTAGTCTTTATTTAGGATATTACTTGGCTTAAAAAAGGTCCCTAAATGTATCTGAGGGCTAAGCAAATACGTAACATAATAAAAAATAAAGTGTGTTTTTTAAGACGTTTTAGATTTACATGAAATTTACTATATTCGAAAGATAATCTTTTGGCATTCTTTAAATACGATTTCTATCTCGGACATATTCTAATGCGGGGGTCCCGTTTTGTATGATTTTTTCCAACATTTGTGGCAGTGTATCGGTAATAAGGCGGCAAATGTTATCCTCCAAGTCGTCAATCATTCCGGGCTTATCAAAAAATAGTGAAGCACCACGGCTTTAAATCGCACAATCTTGGAGGCCAATTCACGGGTCCGTAGCGTAAAACTATACAGTCATTAACGTTTCCTTCAAGAAATCAATTGTGGCACGAGCTGTGTGAAAAACTTCACCGTCTTGTTGAAACCACATCTCACGGTACAGTATGGTTGTTTAATAGATGAACAATAAAGTCAGTTATCATATTCCCCTTTGACTGTAACCAGTATCGTTTTTAAAGAAGTACGGACCAATTATTCTAGCAACTCTTAAAGCATATCATTTTTGTGGATGTGTCATCATCACTCCAATACCTCAGTTTTCTTTATTGACACATTCATTAAACCAAAAGTGAAGTACATCTTTAACAAAATTCCCTTATAGACATTTCGAACAGAACCATGATTTTCAAAATAAAAGTGCACAATTTTTTCAGGCATTCAGTGCGTTGAAATGCCAAACTAAACTAAAAATAAAGCACTAGACAGCTGACAAAATGGCCGCCAGCTAAAATAGTGTTGCCAACTTAAAGTTCTGAACCTCTAAAAAAAAGTCCGTTTCATCAAAAATATTGTATTAACAGGGATTGTAAAATTATTGATAAACATTTTTTTTTTAAGTTATCAATTATATCTTTATTAAAAAATCAAAAAAAAAAATTAGAACATGGCAAGCTAGATGTCTTTTTTTACTTTAAAGTCTTCTACGTCTTAAACACATCTATTTCTCGATATTTTTAAATATTTAATAATAGAACATATGTACGTTAAACAAAATAAAGAACTTTTAAAATGTTCTTTTTATAGAAAACTAATATTTCAAAAATGCCATATTCGTAATGCAGAATTTGGCATTCAATTGTTATTTCATTTTAGTTTTTAAAGCTATATTTCTGTCAAAAAATAATCATATAATACAGTATTCCCCGCTTAATTGCACTGGCCATTTTGTCAGATTTTTCGGTCATTTATCCGGGTGGATCAATAAACAGAATCCAGTTTAATTGACCAACCTGTTGAATTACGCGAAAGCACACAGTTGGTCAGTTAATACCGACGTGACGGACAAAACTGAATTTGCAAATGACAGAAAACAAATAACAGTGATCTGTCATTTTGTAATTTGTTATGAAGTGAGCAGTGCTGCCAATTTTAGTGCTTCCAAGTTACAAAAACCTACTTCGATTATTAAGACATTTATTGATTTTAGCTTGTTTCAGTTTGTAAGTTGCATTTTTTTTAAATCCATTAAGCGATTAATTTAATTCAACCGAGTTCAATTAACCGAAAAAAGCTGTTGTATGTACATATGTATTTGGGAAATTTTCGAACGCAATTTTTTCGGTCAAGTAATCGGGAAAATCAATTAAGCGAGGTGCTATTAAGCGGAAATTAGTAAACATTAAAAAAAATATAAATAAAGAGAATTAACATCATCTGTCAATTCAACAAAATGTCTGTCACTTTTGACATTGACAAAGTTGTAACGTTGTTAACCGCTCTATAATTTAGGAAAAATCAAGTATTCGATTTTGTATTCAGAAGTTCCCTTTAACCGGAAACACACCTGGTCACGGGTAGTAACATTAACGACCTAAAACAGGAAAACAGAAACTTAATATTGAATAAAATTTGTATATTTTCATATTCAATGCATTCAGTTAAAAAAAAAAAAACACTTTAAATTCAAAATTTCCAACTGTCTGTCGTAAAGTTGACGACTTCTCGAAGGTATTTAGTATTTTATCTTGCACCTACAATGTTTAAGTATTCATTTTTATTCAGTGAAAGCTAATAAACATCATTTTCATTACAAAATGCATAATTTAACCCTTGAACCGGTGTGACCCACCTACACTTAAACTGCTGACAATAACCGGCTATTATCTACGTGTATTAAAGGCATGTTTTCAAGATATGAAAACTGTGATTTTGTTCTTTATCTAGACCAAAATTTTGTTTGTGATTTCATTGATTTTATTGTTTGCATAAAATTTAAATTGATTATTTTTGTATTTTGTGCATTTAGAGAGAAAAAAAATAACTTAACTTGATTTTTCTTTAAAGTTATTTTTTTCTATCTCTGTAGATACAAAAATGTGTTGACATTTTCTATTCGCGCAGACCAGATAGATAGGTTTTTATTAATGAATTTAATCTTAAAACAAGAAACTGGTTGCAAGTTTTATTTCGAATTAATCGGTCGCATGATAAGTATGTTCTCTCTTGCCCTACAACAACAAAAACAAAGAGCTTTGTAAATATTTTATAAATAAATATTAAATTAATTTATTCCTCCTTTATTGACATTTTTGCTGTGGAGATTAATAATAATTATTATTATTTGATATTTTCTTCGCTTCGGAAAAAATGACAAATTAAAAGGTAAAAAAAGATTGATTAAGTGGAAAAGTCGCTAGCTTTTATGTTAGTTTATTATTTAAAACTATGTCTTTAGTTGATTTGATTATATATTTTTTTTTTTGAATATTTAATGCCATAGGTATGCCAACAAACATTTTTTAATTATTTACCTAAAACCGAAAGAAATGTTTATAAATTAAGACGATAATATTGGCGCGAGAAAAGAAGCTTATAAGGAATTTCGTAATTAATTCATACACGAACTTTCTGCCCCAAAAGCATACATTTATGATAGTTTGTTATAAATCTTCTATTTTGAAAGTTCAAAATGTGAGTATTATTGGCCACCAACAGTGCGAAAGTAGCCTTGGGTGATTTTCGTTATTAGTATCTTATCTTTTGCCGACAAAGTGACAACTGACTGAGCCACTAATTAGGTTATGTTTACCTTGACCTTTTTTGGCGATGGGAATTTTTCACAAACAAAAAAAATGAAAGTTATTTTTGTTTGTTGTTTTTTTTTTATTTTGGAAAAATGATAAATTAAGCAAAAATATATTAACAAAAACAAACAAAAATAAAGAATATCACAATTTAGTGGTAAATTGAGGGCACAAAACTGTCAATTGATTTTCTTTTCACACGAAGATTGTTTTGTTTTAGATTTGTTTGATATTTTCTTTTAATTTATTTTAAAAGTATTTTAAAGATACCTTTTACAGTGAAACAGATTTTTGGCTGAAAATTTGTTTGAAATGTCAAATAAAATTTCAGCGTTAACTATGATAATTTGGTTTAAATGTCATACCTCAACTTATATCTCGAAATATACAATGCTTTGGTTCTTAGGATTTTAGTAAGTTAATTTAATTTTATCTTATTTCACTTTATCAAAGTGCAATATGACCAACTGCTGAAAACTGGTCTTATTTTACTTTTGTTAAGTGCAATAAGGCCAATTCTTGTAATTTGTGCTTGTTTCACGGCACCCAAGCCTATACAAGGTGTCCCTATAGGAATGGCTCAAACTGAATCTAGAAACTAATTAGGCTAGTAAAACTGTGCCATTATTGCCAAGAAATACAACCACATTTAAAAAGTAATCTGAAAAATGTATAGAACAAAATATTAATCTTTTTATAAAGTTACTATTTTAAACCGAATAAAAGGACCAAATTCGTTAGGTTTGGAGTCGAAATAAAGCTGATGAGTTGTACAATTTCTCTACTAAATAATAAATTATTTAATCCAGAACTTTTTCTTTAGTTCATTTTTAGTTTTTCAATGATGGCATTTTTTCAATGTTCATTTTACATTTCGAAACATAATTGCTCCACCAAAATCGTTCCAACCTCACAGTCTTAATCAGGGAATATTTATCCAACTTCAATGACAGACATTTCCAATGAAAGCTTTAACCGACCTGTTAAAAAATCTATTGACTGGTTTCAAACTTTACCCCAAAACCATCTCCTTCGGTTGCTCTTATCTGTGGTAAAATTCATACCGTTTTAGGAAGTTTACAAAGAAAATGTTTGAAATAAAACCATTAAATTTTTTTGTATTTAAAATTATTTGTCCCAACATTAACTTATTTCAGGATGCCAAAAACATTTTAAAAACGATGTGTCGACAGTGTGAGTGAAAGTAATGTTTTTCAAAATTTAGTTACATAAATATTTTAAGGCACCAGTTATAGCTATAATTGGTTTTCATCATTGAAAACAAACATTGGATTTTTTTCGACAGGTCGTTTATAGCCACCATTACAAATTTCTGTCATTGAAAAATTGTTCCTGGTTGAAAGCCACCGAAAAATGTTTACTGACAGAAATGTGTCATTGGAATTGTGTGAAATTGGAATACAAATCAGTGGAACGATTCGTTTCACTTTTCAACATAAAAGTATCAGCTGTTCAGGAAAATGAATGTCCCTCCGGAAAATAGACAAATACATTTTTAGAGAAAAATCAATGTGCAACTAAACTTTTTTTTCTCAAAAAAAATTCTTTGTGTGATTTCCGATCGATCGGTATATAATTTTCATTTCTAATCCAAGGGAAACACCGTCATACATATATCGATTCAAAAAATTTTCCGGATCGATTTCAATGATAGCTATAACTGGCGCCTAACTCTAAAATTATAAAATTTCTCATATCAAGCTTAGTTATTAAAAAAAAAAAAAAAAATGTTTTAATTGTTTTCCTGGAATTGAATAAATTCATTTGAAAACCGTTAGGATGTGGTACAGACAAACTACCAAATTCTTTTAAATCATGACCTGACCTTTCACCATATTCAGTTTGGACTGTGGCTTATGATATACCCTGTTTAATTGCTTCTTTTTTATAAAGTGTGTTTTTATTTTTAAACGTGTGTTTTCCAACAAGACATAAAACGCATACAATTTAATGTTATCGTCAAGAATTTAGCTTTATTTTACTCCTGAAAGATAATCACAGAAAACTATAAAAGGCCGCTGAGCTATAGACATATACAGATAAATGAAAAACGTTTTCATGTAAAAAACATTATGCTAGATCTTAAAATTCCGTGGACTAGTACTAAGTATTAATATTAAGGCCGATATTTTCAGGGAATTATTTATTGGGTATTTCCAAAAAAAATTCAGCATGGAAACAAAAAAAAGTATTTACAAAATATAAAAATTCAATTTGGTAACGTGAAATAAAATATGTTTTTTCTCAAAATTGTATCATTAAAATTGACAAATCCCATTTTTTTCCACAAGGGTAAGAAACCTCTATAATTTGATTGTCTGTGGAACTAGTAATAACCCTCTAGGTATCAAATGTCAAAATAGCTTTGCGTTCTCTCAGCCTGCTACAAAACTCAATATTGTGTCAAAAGGAAAAGTTTTGTGTCTTTTTGTAGAATCTTTTAACTTCCTTTATTTCCGATTAAAAATTCTAAGTTTGACAGTTATAGCTGTCACTTTTGATGTTAACATTTTTCCTTTTTTTAAATTTATAATAAAATTAAACAGTTAAGGGAAATTTTAAATTGAATATCTGCTGTTTTCATTTCACTACAGAATTTTGTCTTCTTGTGCAGAAATTAAATAACACAATCATATATAGTTAAATCCTCTTGAATTCACTAATTCTGAACTTGAAATACATTTCCGTTTTTTTTCTTCTTCTTCAATTTAGATGTCAAATTTCTTCTGCCTTAGAAAGTTATTTTTGTAAAAAGAAAATACTTAAAAAACATGTCAAAAGTTGAGTACATAATGTAGCTTATTAGAGTGTCTTTCAACGTTTATAATATTTCTTCGTCTTATTATATTTTTTTCTTACAAAAGAAAAATAGGGAAAAAACAGGAAATGCACTGACATTTTTATCCAGTATAGATCCAACACAAGAGGGAGACCTAATTTCTATCTCCCCCACCAACCATCTCCAAAAACTAAATTCTACTCCAAGAAGAGGCAGAGGAAGAACCCCATCTTGATATGATATACAAGATAGCTTCTGGTTCTGTGTTTAAAAGAAACTCCCTGAAATAAGTTTTTCTTCACTTAATTTTTCTATTGAAACTTTTGCGGTGTAAAAACATTCTTCCCGATTATCTTTTATCCTTATTTTGTGTCGTTCTTCTTTTTTCCATAATGGTGGAGTATATTCCGTACAACAAAGTTGTAAGTAAAACGGCAGACAACTGCCATAAATCTCATTAAATCGTGTACGACAAATTTTTCCCTGTCCCGTCGTCTCTCGTCACGTCGCGTCTCGTCGCTTCGGATGGCAGTCTCCCGAAATAACTTCACATGGAGAAGATTATAATATATTATATAAATTCTATGTATGGATGCAGTTGAAGATGGAATTTACTTAAAAATTAATTCGAAATGCTGATGAAGGCGTTCAGTTTCAGAGGGCATCCGAATTTCCATATAAACAAATAAATTTAGAACTTTCCGAGCTTAATATACAAAATTAAATAAAAACTTAAAAGTTAAATGCAACATTTCCTTTAAAAAAACTAATGATATTAATAACCACCCATCTAACTGATGTTCATCTAAAGCGTGGATAATAATAATTAATCTGTCAAAACAAAAGGCCATTGGAAATTAAAGATGGCGGGTTGTATGCATTTTTATTCTTTTTGTTTTATGAAGGATGAAATCAATCTGGATAAATGTTTGAATGAAAATTAAAAATGTTTTTATTTTTGATTAAAAATGCAAACTAAAGATTATTTGATTGGAAATCACTCATTATGTCTGGCTAAAAATGATTTTCCTGAACAGATGATTGTATATTGACAGAAGAAGAAACGAATCATTTGTGTTTTAATTCCATACAATTCCAATGACAGATCTGTCAGAAAACATTCCTGTGGATTTCAATTCGAAAATTTCTTTCAATAATAGAAATTTTCAATGATCGCTATAAACTTACTGTCAAAAACATTAAATGGTTATAATGATACAAAACAATTATAGCTTAAATAGGTCCCTCATTACACAAAAATAGACCCTAGTCCGGCCATGTTAATGCACTCTTGATGTTTTTATTTATATTCTTTACCTTTTTCATTTTATTTTTCTCCATGTTTGTGCCTTGTTTTTCACGAGATTTTCCTTTCGATTTTCTGTTAAATTGGCCGATTCTTATTTTAAACCACAAGATGGAGGAGGGCTTGCGAGCGCGAGCGCGCGGATAACGTAAACGTTAATACAAAGTAAATTTTCTACGTCTTAAGGAATTTGTGGTCGTCTTTTTTCATACAAGAACTCCCTCTGGCGGTATTTGTTGTTATTATGGTATCTAGGTAGGTACTTCTCGAAAGGCAAGGCAACAAAAACTACCTAACTACGAGGCATCGGCAAGGCAAGGCAAAACAAAACAGCAGCAACAAGTCAGTCACGGTAATTTTCATATTCAGCGGAAATTAAAAGAAGCCGGATAATTATAAAATGTTAAATATAAAGATTAAGGCAGTACTGCAGACATATGTATGTATACATTTCTGAGATGCGCACACCGTGAAAATGTACACAAAAGTTTGTCCCTGTATCAAAGCTGGAGTGGTGTTGTGGGGTTTGGGGAAGAAGAGGTGGCATATCACAAAGGTGTGCATTAGGTTGGCGAAGCGAATTCCTTTTAGCGTTTAGCCTTACGCCGAGGCGCGACGCGACGCAACGCGACGTGAAGCGGTTTTTTGTTGAATGAAGTTAATTGAAATCTGCGACAGAATCGTTTTTCTTTCGTCTTTTGTTTGATTCTTTTTACTTTTGTTTTGATTTGATGCTGCGATTATTTGAGTGTCCCTAATTTATATATAGAAATGAAGAACATGAACTAATGATGGGTGTCTGAGGGTTTGGAACGTGAAATTCTTCAAATAGTTTTAGAATAACACATTTTGAAATGAAGAAATAACGAACTACGAAATTTAAGTGGTAATTATTTTTATTCTGTACACCAAATTTTCGAACTCACAAATTTATGTCATTCATAACATTTTGAATAATTGAATTTGAAATACAGAATTTTCGATGATTCTCGATGCACAGTTTTATTTCCGAACTTTAATTGCAATCACATACTGGTTTGGAGGTCAAAATTTTGTTTAAGGCTACAATAATATTGAAATATAAATTTGATTTTCTGCTATATGGTAAGTTTAAAGGTTTAAGAAAATTTTGATCAAAAATGATATAGAAATATTTCAGATAGACTAAAAGGTTCAAATTTGATCGATTAATAGAATTGAAAATTTAAGGAATTTATGAGTTTTGTACTTAATTTAGTAGTTTAAAAAGTAGGCAATTCTTGACAACCCATTAATGTTTTAAATACTTGATCATTGTAACTTAATTTTAGAGCCTTTGGCTTCAAAGTTATGCATAAAAGTAAATAAAGATTAAAAAAAACGTCCAATATTCTAGACCACAAAAGTGAAACACTTTCAAATTTTCTATAATGAATTTTGAACTAAAAACATTCAAATCGAATAAAAGGGATACTTGGTAGAAGACAGAATTTGATTTAATAAATGTCTGCATCTTGATAACACCTTTTCCTGTTGTTTTAATCAATTTACTGAAAATTTTACTTTAACGAAGAATTATAAATTTACAGAACGATAAACATTTCTGGATAGTCCTAAGCTTCTGGGAAATTTTAATTTTGGGTCATTTTTAAATTTTGTAAGCACAAATTGATATTAGGGCGCTAATATTTTCCTTAACAAAAAAGTCTTTATATAATTAACAACTCACCTGCTTTGCGATTGTCCCATCGAAGCCTTTCAACAATCCACCGGCACCTCCTACACACCGCATAACTTGTGATTTCTCATACAACGCATTATAATCCACAGACTCCTTGCGACGCAACGAGCTCCTCAACGAGGCCGTTCTATTGAAACTATTCGTTCTCGAAGCAATTGCTGGCGAATTTCCACCACCACCACCACCACTACTAACACCATTTCTCGGACTGATGCTACTGCTACTGGATGAAGTAACAATTTTTCCTTTTGCAAAAACTCCCTGCCATGGCGGTTTGCTTCCACCACCACCTCCGCTCGCCAAACTTAAGGCATTTCCATTACCAACAACATTAGACAGCTGTTGCTGTCCTCTGTTTTTGTTGCTCCCTGAAACTCGAAAACTTCTGTTGCGTTGGAAGTTCGATTTGTCATTCAACGGAGACTGTTGGCCACCTGGGCCGAGTTCTTTATCGCCATCGCTGTACAATCGAGTACGCCGCTGATGGAGAGGTGATGATCGCCGATCGGTCTCATCGATTGATGGCTGTGGCACGAGTGTGTCAACGATCTTCTTCCGTCTTGAGCCCATCACTGGGGAATTCAATAAACTCAATTTGGAAGTTGCCATTGTCTTCATTTCTTGACCGTAACCATTGACTATACCGCTTCCACCACCGATACCACTTCCACCATTAATATTTGTCGGTGGCTTCCGCAAGACTTGGTGTTGTTGCTGTGATTGTGACTGCGAATGGATATGGGATTGTGACTGCTGATGGTTATGATGATGGGCATTGAGCTCATTAGAATTCCATGAGGAGTTCTCGGATCCGCTATCGCTTATAGTCTCCGAACTGACACTATTCTTCCGATGATTTGTATTATTTGTGGTCGACGATGACGATGAGGGTGATGGACTGTGCACACCATGGAAATGAGCGACCACGGTATTGCTATGGTGATGATGATGGTCTTGATGGATTTTATTGGTGACCACTTTGGACTTAAGTGTGCCACATGCGTGTGCCTTGCCTGTACATCCTCTATGGATTTCTGGCTTCAGCCCAGAACCGGGTTTATGCGGCGTCGATGGTGATATTGATGAACGGAGCGATTGCTCAAACGATTTTGGTAGTATAAACATTTGTTTAAATCTTTTACACTCATTCAGTTCTTTTTGTTTTGTATATTATTTTTCACTCAAATCTGGAGTTGTTTTTATTTTATATTAAAAATAAAAACTTCGTGTTTACATTTCGTTTATCACTTAGTTCTATTAATAAACATTAACTTAAGGGTAATCTCAAGATATAGACACTATGTTTGCTGGGGATTTATGAAGTGCGTAGATAGTAAACGGGGAAGAAAAATTAACAATCAATACACATTGCCTAGGTTATGTTTGTTTACATGAAGAAATTATCAATTAAAAGGCGCTTATATTTGTATTTATCTACATATCTTCAGTTGATAGCTTTAGCTTATCTTAAGTTAAGTTCAGGTTGAATCTTCTGATAAAACGCCATCATATGAGATATTTGAAATGAAAAACTATTGTTAATTGAAACACGGAAAACGAGAAGATAAAAATGTATTATTCATAAGGCAGGGGCGTTGTTTTTGGTTTTTATATAGAAAACTATTACGACAGATTTTCTTGTTGTTGCATTTGACAAGCAATTTAATATTGAAATCACGTACAGTTTACGTTAAGTCAATAAAAAAATTCTGATAAACCCTAATGTAAGACTCATTCAAGACTTCAAACAGCTTGTCACTCGGTCTGTCTGTTTTCAACAAATGTAACGTATGTTATATTAATTTATTATTTTACATGAAACAAGCTTTTGTATTTGCTTTAGTGACTCTCTTAAAGCTAATTTTAAAAGTCAAGTTAATTTGATTGTCAATTATTGTTGAAGTACAATCCGTACTTTTACAATATTTATAAGGAACTTGAAGTTAAAGTTTTAAAATCTTTGGAATATGATTAAATAATGTAAAATGTAAAACGTGTAATTAAATAAAAAATACTTTGTGAATTTTTTACAAACAAATTTGTAGAAAAGAAAACATTAACGCGGCAATATACATTTTAATTTAACAAACAGGGTAAGAGAAAAAGTCAAGTTAGCTATGTTGTATGAATATTCAACTTCGTTTCACGTGAAAAGTGAACAATTTACCAACACAAATGTTTTACGTACATTTTTCTGCCATGGCAAGGCAGAAAGATACAAAATGGGCTATTTGACTGCAACAAATAGTTGTCTTAAGATAAAACCGATGTAATGTAAATTAGGAAATATATCGGAATTAGAGAAATGGGGTTTTATTTAACATATCATTGACTGCTTAAAATAATTTCAAAATTGCGGCTGTGCAACGTTTGTTTGCAAAATTTGCTTTAAAAATCGTGACAATATTGTTAATAAAATACTCAATATCCTAGAATTTAGGGATGAAGTAGAAAAAATAATACAGCAGAAAGTGTAACAGTTGATGTAAACATGCCTTTCGATAATGCGAATGAATCTCCAACTTTTTAAATTCATTAAATGCAACTAATTCCACAGTCATATCGTTTAAGATACATCAGTTTAATTTTTTAAGAATTCGAAGCACGTATATTGTTCCAGCTTTTGTCACACATGCAATGATCACAATTCTAATGACTGGAAATTACCCAAGGCAGTGGAGATTGTCAAGAGTAATTCCCATTCCTTAAAATCGTTTTAACAATAATGGATATCTTCCTATTTCGATCTCTCCTTCCTGTCGAAAATCTTTGAGAAAATCATCTAAACACAAATTAGCGTGCATATCAGAAATCAAAATATTCTCACGCCTAATCAATCCGGGTTTCTTTTTAAGCATAGCTACATAAAGGCGCTATTTAATGTCTTGGAAGAAATATTACAACCATGGACAATGATAAAGTAACTATTCTTGTGCTCTAAAGCTTTTGGCACCTTAGATCATAGGATACTACACAACAAACTCTTGACTATGCATACATTTTCCTTTGCTCTACTAATTTACGTCTCTCATACTTTAGTAATAGAAAATAAGCTGTTTTTATAGGGAACAAATTGTCGAGTTTCCTCCACACTTCCAGAGTTGTTCCACAAGGCACTATTCTTGGACCTTTACTCTTCTCTGTTTTTATTAACAAGCTTCCCAAGTAAATAGCCACTTCTTCTATTTACATGTATGCTAACGATGTCCAATAATTCTAATGCTGTTCCCTCTGACTTATTAAAGACAGCGTAAGTTCTATTAACTCTGATCTGCAAAATATCTATGGGTAGTCTAAGACCAATGGATTGTTCCGTAATCCATCGGAGTCCAAATGCATCAGGATCAGTAGAAAACCGCTTGACTTATCGTATAACATCAGGTTAGGTTAGGTTAAAGTGGCTGTCCATGATGGAATAGGGCACACTTAGGCCAGTTTGAGGCTTCTTCCTAAGCTCAATGAAACCAGTTTGAGTCTCTACGAAACGTGAGAGGCTGATTATGCTAATATGATTTAGATCGTTTAGATCGTTATAGAAGAATTCTCCTAGGTAATTCTTGCGTTTTTGAGCTAGAGCAGGGTATGTAAAGAGAAGGTGAAGAACTGTTTCCTCCTCTTCCTCATCCATACAGCTTCTGCAAAAGTCATTTGAAAATAAGTCAGCCGCGTGGCGTGCTTTCCTATTAAACAGTGTCCGGTTATGACACCTATTATTGAGCTTATATGCGATCTGCTTAGGGATAGCAAGCACCTTGATCGCTTTAAATCTAGTGTTGGCCAGATGTTTTTTGTGACCTGACACGTGGTGATGTTGTTCCACCTGGTGTTTGCCTTCTTCATAGCGTCCTGCATTAGCAATAGTTTACAAGTAGCGATTATAATGCCAGCATTTGCCAAACGTGGTAGAATGGGTTGTACTGTACCGTTCCTGGCGAGTTCATCTACCTTACAGTTACCTGTAATGTCTCTATGGCCGGGCACCCAGCCAAGGTGAATATTAAACTGTTGTGCCATCTCCATTAGAGATGATCGACAGTTATGGACTGTTATAGAGTTTGTAGAGACAAAGTCCAGAGATTTGATAGCGGCCTGACTATCTGAGAAGATACGGATATCAGATGTTGATATCACGTTTTCTTTAAGCCAGGACAAGACTTCTTTAATCGCCAAAAGTTCCGCCTGGAACACGCTACAATGATTGGGAAGGCGGAATAAGAGACTAAATTTCAGTCGTTCAGAGTACACACCTCCACCAACCCCTTCTTTTGTTTTTGATCCATCTGTATAAAAGTGGATTGACTTGTCTTCCAGGAATGCACTTTCCTCCCAGAAAGATCTGGAAGGTATAGAAATCTGGAAGTTTGTGTCGAATTGCAGTTGGGGGGTGGTGTAGTCTGTGTGCTTTGGAATTGATTCTAAATACCTAAGAATTACGGAGTGGCCAATGTTGTTGTTAGTCCACTGCGAAGCTTTGAGGCGAATAGCAGAGCTTGCAGCTATTTGTTTGCTAAAAATGTCAAGAGGTGTTAGGTAGAGTAAGGTGTCCAGTACCGCAGATGGGGTCGTGCGAAGCGATCCGCTTATACATAAGCAAGCTGAACGTTGGACTTTATTTAATTTATTTCGGTTTATAGCTTTCTCTAAAGCATTACATTAAAATCGGTGTGATTACCGATGTATATAGCCAATGCGTGATTCTGGGTTGTAAGCCCCATTTATTACGAATAGCTTTTTTGCAAGAAAAGAGAGCTACAGTAGCTTTTTTTACTCTTTCCTGTACATTGCGTTTCCAATTTAGTTTTTTATCTAAAATAAGACACAGGGACTTAGCCTCGTCTGAGAATTTTCGTATAATATTAAGTTATGTCTGAAAATGTAATTTCGAAGATATATTCCAAATTTTAATTCAATAGGTTAAAAATTGTCCAAGTTATGAGTAGAAAATCCTGAGTAATTTTGCAAAACCTTTAGTTAAAAAATTTTCAGCCGTAATCCTTTGGCAGAACATTTTTGAGATCCTACAGAACAATTAGGATTAAAAAAATATTAACCTCTTAAGTTTAAGATTGTAAATTCTGTAAGATGTATAGATATGTTGCACAAAGGAAGAATCTCAAGAATATTCGATATTTTTAAAGGTAAGTTAAATCAAGATTAGATATTCAATTGAAGCTATGAAATTTGAATTTAATAGAGATTATCTATGAATACTTCATTTAAAACCTTAAGGGCTTTCAGTGAAAATAAATAAACTATTCAAAGTTCTGAAAGAATATTTTTTCCCCCACAAAATAAGACATCTTAAATTATCATCATTCATCATCATTCGAACATTTGTATGTATCATTAAGTTTTTGTTCCGGTAATTCTATTTCGATATTTGGAAGTCCATCACTAATGTTTCATATAACCATATCTAAAACCACCAAGTACGTACAGTAGATATATAAATCTCCCAATTATATCTTAATCCACATCCCACTCGCACTCTTATAGCAATCAGTCTCTTTTTCTACCTACTTCAATTCTAAAAAGATTGTCTTTTCCATCAAGCCGCATACTCTATAAGACCCCATGTATTCCTAACATCTACAAGAACAATAAAAACAAAATAAAAAAACTACTTAATGTCAGTTGTATGGTTTTCAATTTAAGACCAAGGTCGATTGTATATTCCAAGAACACCTTTGACAATCATTTCGGCGGACAAGTACACGTTTGTATGGTGTTATGTGCATAATATCACAGGACAGACACAAAATACGCACTCAGGTGTGTCATGATGAGAGGAGACACTCTTAACTCTATAGAGCCAAGATAGCCCATACTAAATCTTGGTAACTGATATTAGATTTCCTATTTAAGCTTCAAGTATTAGGACATGATATTAAGCGAGACCCATAACATAAAGTGACATATTATAAGCCAACACCTTTAGAATATCCGTCGACTGATTTCAAGACAACGACAACGACGACGACGCGACAAAGTCTCTCATAGGTTATATAGTTTCGTTTTCATTTCATTCGTTGATGCAGCGCTATGATGATGATGATGATGATGGTGCTAGAGATAGTATCTATCTTACCAACCCACACTCAAAACTAAAACACAGAGCTCAGGCTTAGAGTTATAACTTATAAGGAAGAGTGAAGACACGCGAGGGCAAATCGCATCAAGAATTGAATGCAGAAAAATTGGATTGTGCTCATGTGCTCATCTCCGATCTTCTCTGAGTTTTGACTCCGACTTAGTCATCAGATGCAATGAAGGCGATGAAGACGACGAATACGACTACGACGACAATGCGACATGGAGAGACGCCTTCTCATGCCCCACATAATGAAATTGATATCGAATTGTCGTGACTCTTCTCTTTTTATTTTCACATATACATAGATACACGTATAGCGTGCGTCATAATTAAAGCCGATGAAACTGATGAGACTTCGAGTGTATGTATATTCCTTCGTCAGATCTGGCGGTTCCATTTCGTTTGGCTTTTAATATTCCATAACTGACCATGTGAGCTTCTCAGCTTTTGTTTTGTATTTTAGTTTAGTTTAGTTTTTGTTTACATACATTTCCGCGCACGAGATGGATGTTTCTTTTTCAAGACTTATAAGAATCAGAGGCGCTTGTCGGAGGTTACCACGAGCTTTCAATGTTAATTTTGTGTTCAAAAAGAAGAACTTACTACGTAAATAAAGGTATAGTTGTTTGAAACTAAATAAAATCCGTCAAAAACACTGGCGCCATTAACCTTGTGAAAAAAATTACAGAACAATAAAATGTACTACATAACTTTCAAATGTTACCCTAATTCTCAAGTCTCATATGGAATACAAAATAAGTGAAGAACAATTCCACCAAGTCAAATAAAAATGTTCACTTCACAACTAAACTAGTGTATTGTGAATACGCAATAAAGTTCTTCACCTATCAAATCAGAGAACGCGATGAAATTGACTCCAGATTAGTAGTATAGTATTCTTGAAGATGACTAGAATTTATTATTCTTCGGGTGATTTTGGGTCCCGTCTGCATAGATGGAGAAAGGAGGAGAAGATCAAGGGTCCGCCAAATAACTTTTTTTTTTGAAAATGCTATAAAAACATCGAGTGTAGCTTCGGCTGTATGGCACGTAGCGCCGTCCTGTTGAAACCAAATGTTGCCAATATCCTCCTCTTCAATTTTTGTGAACTTGCTCATTTTCGAAGAAAAATGGCCCAATTATGCTTCTGGACCAAAATCCGCACCAAACAGTGACTCGTTTTGGGTGTATCGGGTTTTCAATATATGCGTGTGGGTTTTCTGTGACCCAAATGCGACAATTTTGCTTCTTTACATACCCGCCAAGATCAAAATGAGCTTCATCTGAAAAGATGATTTTTTTTTGGCAAAATCGGAATCTTCTCTAAGCGTTGTTCCCAGCGCTGTTCAAGCGTATACACAACCATATTCGTTCAGCGGAAGGATAAAACTAATTATCTGTCAAATCAGACATGAGCTAAGTGTTACCATTCACGAAATAAGCACTAGTTGAAAAAAAAAACGTTAGATGGCGGACCCTATACAACGACGAACTGTACGGGCTGTACAACGAATCCAATCCCGAGGGACGGCGCAGTAGAGGAAGACCACGACTCAGGTGGCGCACGCAGGTGGGAGATGACCTCAACCAACTTCGCTTGCAGCTAGGGACCGAGCTGGCTGGAGACGCATGTTGGTTGTGGCCCAGGTCCGACCCGGACTGTAGCGCCACCTTAAGTAAGTAAGCAAGTAAGACTAGAATTAATCATTCCACGTAAATATTTATATTCATACACATTCTATGCGTAAAATTTTTAATTTAAATATTGTACTCATTTTTCAGGAATTACACTCCGTTGTTTTCTTACTTCGTTTTTATGGGAGTCAAAGTGGAATGTTTGAAATGTTATTAGTATACTAATTTTCAGTGTCATTATTTCCATATTTGGCTATTGATATCCAAGAAAAATGGCAGACGAGAAACATTGTATAAACTTTTAATTAATTGAAGGTTAAAGTAACTTAAAGAGGATATTTAAAAAAAAAAACAATGGAAAAACAAACAGATACAAAATCGATTACAAAATAAAGTACGTATACGTCCGAGTGGACCATTAGTACCTATATTTGTGGCATACGTTTTTTCTTCAAATATACTTAGTTTATGAAATTTTGCGATTGAAATTGACGCAGCGTTTACTTCTCTATAGTGTCCAAAATTCCCTTATTCATTTTCTGTCCAGACGCATTTAAAGGGTGTATTATAAACATAGGATACAAAGGTTTAAGGGTAATTTTTTATTCTGTGTATAATGAAATTAAAATAAAAAAGATAGGATGTCCCGAAGGAATAATGACGTTTTTTTGGGACAAAATACCGAAAACCCCTTTTTAAGTTTAACATCATATTTTTGTGTAGAAGTTTAGCATGAAATTTCTTTCAAAAATAGTGTTCCTCAAGATTTATGAATAATTATGAGTACCAAGAACTAAAAGGAACGCCATAGATATATATTTATTGCCAAAGGGTGATTTATTTTAGCGGGAACAGTTTACTTGAAGAGTGCGGGAAGTTGGGCCATGTTTGTAGCAGAAAGAAGATAACTTTTTTTGTGTCCATGGTTTAAATTTGTTGGAAATGTCAATAACAAAACATTTTTTATCTGAAAATTTTAACGTTTTTTTTACAATTACTCAAAAGGGGTTATTAACACCCTTAATATGTTTAAAGTTTAAAAACAATGCGAGCTTAAGGAAAAAAGGGAAGGATTAAAGAGGAGATACCGGTGCACATTGGTCTTTAAGTTTTGAATATCAAAATTATAGGGAAAAACAGAGATGATTAAAGCAATCCACATTCCCCATGTGCGGTTAAAAAAGAATCTCTAAACTTGACAGTACGTCAAGGGTGAACTAATAAGCGAGTGCAAACAATACGGCTGAATTGTTTGAGGGGAAAACTGGCTAATTCGACAGCAAAAGACATGAAACATTAATGTAATTTTTTCGATTTTAGTTCTATCGCCTATCATTTTCAAAGTTCTTTTTTGGATCTTATACAAAAGACTTAAACTTGGTTTAGGGGCACCTGTCCAAAAATGCGAGTTATATTCAATTTTTGGACAAATGAAGCCTTTGTAAATTACAGTCAGATCAGAACGGTTGACAAATATGTTGCTTTTAAAATATCAAGTGCAATAATCCTATTTTCTCCAAAACGATGTAAAGATTTGTTCCACTGTTCGGTTAGATAGACCATAAAGTCACCGATAGACCTATTGCTACGAAAGCCATACTGCCGGTCATTAAGAAGCTTTCGTTCTTCGAAATATTTCTCAAGCGGATAAATTAATCAGCGTTTCCACGACCTTGGAAAGAATGGACGTGAGTGCAATAGGACGATAGTCAGAGGGTCAGCATGATTTGCCTTTTTTAGGGACAGACTCGACAAATGCTCGAAAAGAGACCATAAGAGTAGATAAGGTGGAAAAGCTTACGCAGTAATTTTGACAGCGTTGAAGAACACCTCTTTAGAACATATCAATTTTAATATTAAAATTTAGTACTCACCCACGGCACCTTTAAATAAACTTTGATGTCTACAGTTCAGACTACTTTTGCCAAAGATGAGGTACTGACCACTTAACCTTTTTTTTTTTTCATAAAATGTATCGTTTATATATTGGAAATGAAAAACTTAAGAGATAAGTTTGTAGGATAATCAAGTTCCTGCAAAAAAGTCCTTAGCACAATGAGATATACATAAGTCTTTAAAGTTAACGACATTTTGTTAAATTTGGTTCGAAAATTTATCGGAATTCAATGCTATACAACTTAGTACCTCGAAAACTAGAAATATTAGTGGATGAGGATTTTTTTTTGTAAGAAATTGAATTTTCGAGGCGAGTACTTAATATTAATGATAAGGTTTTAAATTTTCTGTACATTATTTTTTTGATGTTTCCAATAAATTTTCGACATGGGAGCGAAAAAAATTAAGTCTCAAAAAAAACACAAATCATAGAAAACATTTGTCTTACGAGTTTGTATGTGAGTATGGCACAAAGATGATCGTGTTTCGGAATGGAGTTAGAATATATTACCAGGAAGATTGGAAATTTAAAAGAGAACAAATACGAATAACTAAAAGTTACAAATATCTGGAAGTTCTTTTAACGAAAAATAAATCTTAACCTCTGGAACTGCCTTAGACATGAGGTTCATCAAAGCTACATATATAAGCAGAGGAAATGAGAGCAGCACACGCATCTACAGATTGTTAGATTATTAAAGAGGTCAAATACAGAGATTCGTTCTTTAGCCGTACTACGCGAATGTGGAATGCCTTACTACACTCTGTCTTTCCTAGTCATTGCAATATTCAGGAATTCAAAACCAATGTGCACCGACATCTCCTTTTAAACCCTCTCTCCTCTTACTAGTGCTCACACTGTGCCTCTGCATAATAAGGGTAGTAATATACCCTTGAGTGTGTGCTTATTATAACAAAAAAAAATATTTCAATGGCGATTTTAATATTAGTAAAGTGACATGTATTTTCAAGGCAAGATCTTATTCACCTAAATGGAAGCAGATTTGCCCCTTTTGAATCATCGATGTGCAATTTTTGCAATTTGGGGAAGGACGAAGATACCCAACACTTTTTGGACAGTTACCCCCGAACTGAGAGAATTCAGAGCGACTTATTTCGGTAAAGCTAGTTTAACTAAAGACGAAATAATAGGAACATTGAATGGTGAAAACATGGGTAATTAGAAAAACTATTCAGATTCTTTACAAAAGCTATTTCATACAAAAGGCAACTCATCGAGAAATTCAACTTTTAGTAATTTTGAATCCGCTTTGTATCTTCTACATTTCATTGTTAAAAGTAATCCAATAACTAATATTTTTGTATATAAAACTATTGAAAACGTATTGTAATATAAACCGATTTACATAAATAAAAATTACAAATAACATTTATTTACATTTTTAAAATTATTATTTAATACTACCCGATAGATGACGTATGCTTGAGTTTTTGACATTAAAGTAAGGCAAGCTGTAAGAAAATATATCAAATCTATCTTAATTGAAATAAAAACAAATTACAATAATGTTGGAATATTACCAAAAACATGTCATAATGACAATGTCTCAGTTTATATGCAGTACAATGAAGTAAGAAGGTTTTATAATTTATTTATTTTTTTAAATATAATTCGTTTTTGATCTTAAAAAAACGACATAAATATGGCACCAATTACTATTTATTTTTATCTTAAACTTCTTTGTTCTTTACAGAAAATAAAAAAACAACTCCAAGAACAAAACGTGAATCCATTAAAAATTCTAGTATATTTTTAAATTATCCAATACATATTTGCAAAAAGTAAATATTAGTTCAGTTCCCAAAACAAATACAATTTATTGAAACTGGAACAATGTACAACGCTTAAACAAGTAAATTTACTTTCTCAGAATAGACCTACATACAATTACCATCAGCAAAGAATCCCATATATCTAAAATATAGGTGGCTACACTGAAAAGTTCTTAAAAATCTAAAAAACGACCTCAAAAAAAAGACACAAAAACGATCTTAAGATCTTCAAAAAAAAAAAGCCTCTCCAATAAAAACATTGATTTTATGTTAAAATATTGTTTGTTTTCTTTTCTTTGGAAACGACAATAAACGATACGTACACTAGATATTTCTCAAGAGTGCGCCCGCCCGATGCCGTGTGATGTATAAACGTAAGTGCATTACAGTATCTAAAGACAAAAACAAACGCAAAAACAGAAGTCAATAGTGATATACCTATTATAGTTTAAGTGTAAATTGATTTCATCAACTTATAGAAATAAAATTGTTTACTATTTGATTCATGTAACCTAAAAGTTAAACAATCAAACGCGCAATCAATAGATAAACAGAATATTCAACTTTTGAAGGCAAGAAACAATCTTGTGATGGAAGAGAATATAGATACAAATTATTTTTATGATCTTTGTTGATCTATGAGTTTTTTTTTTTTTTCTTAATTGAATCTTTTTTAATTGAAACGTTAACAAATAATAATTAACGTTCATGAAGCATAAAAGGTACATAGTATGCATGGAGAACTTTAGATACGGGAATTTTAACTGAAAGTAGTTGCAGTCAACTTGGTGACATAAGGGTAAGTTATAGGTTAGCTAAAAAAAAAATTTTGGTAAAGCTTCAAAAAATCTATGGAAATAAAATTTTAACAGAATGTATTTGCAATCAAATATTGATAGAATATTTGATAGCTTCAATGACTCAATGGCATTTCAGGAAACTACAAAGCTGACGAATTTCCAAAAATAGGAACAATTTTACCTTTGTTGGGCAACAAATCTAACATCGGTATACTTGTAAGATTATGCTAAAGTATGATATCATAAAGAAAGCGAACCACAGATGGACTTATACCAAGACTTGTCTGTCAACTAAACTAATTTAGCCAATGTTTGATGCCTTACTCTAAAAGTAACTCATTTCTATTGGTATATTGCACATTCGCTCCATTTTAGCTGCATGGATGAAGAAGAAGAGAAGACAATGTCTCACTTTCTATGTTTATGTTCTGCCCTATCCCAAAGACGAAGACTCCGCTAAGGAGATTTCTACTACAATGATACTTGTGATCTAAGAAATTCTGACATTTACTGTCTCAAACATAGCTAGAAACCAATTGGATTTAACGAGTAAGGCAGATCTTTAGATCCATGTTATATCAGAACGGACCAACTATTGGTCTAAGTATGTTAGTTTTTCCTGTTAACAGCCACAATCACCTAACCTAACGTAACCTATGACTCAAACAACGGGCTCAAAAACTATATATATATAATATATCAAAACAATCACGTTTTTTTGGGTGGGTTTCGAAATACTGTATGGGTCATAAGACTGTATTTCAAAATTCTGTATTACAAAAAACTGTATGATAACAATTCTGTATTGTCTGAATTCTATACTTCAAAATGCTGTAAATAATCTGAAAAAGAAAAATCGTTTTACTACATTATTCTAAGTTTACAGTGTTTTCAAATACAGATTTTAAGACATGCAGAATTATGAGAAACGCTAGCAGGTCGAAATGCTGTATTTTACTGTATGGTCAAAATTCTGTATGATACTGTATAGTTAATATTATGTATTTCAAAGTACTGTACATTTTAAATACTTTATCTTAAAATGCTGTAATATCAAAATACTGTATCTCATGATACTGTATAATACTGGAATGTTGTGAAAGATCAATAAGTTTAGTGCAATTGTTGATTATGATAAGAAAAATTCATGTAAAAATGTGAGAGAGATACAAAAAATTAAGAAGAATATAATGAGAAAGAGAAAAAAGAAGAAGACACCAATTTTTTTATATTAATTCAAAGACTTGTGAATTATCATAGGTACATATGTTATTGTTCAAGGGAAGTATCTTAGAACATTATGCTAATGAACAATTATTATGATGTTTTCTTAAAAAAAGTATTCTGTTTTCAAAATTCTGTATTTCAAAATGCTGTTAATAAGGCTAACAAATAAAAACCGTTTTGATAATGTTAAAAAGTAAGCAATTTTTTACATTGTCGAAACGATTTTTATTTTTAGCCTTATTTACGGCATTTTGAAACACAGAATTTGTATATACAGAATTTTGAAATACAGAATTTTGAGATGCAGTATTTTGATCATACAGTATTTTGTACATACAGTATTTTGGAATAAATTATTTTGAGATACAGTATTTTAAATACAGTATTATGATCCATACAGTATTTCGACCCCAACTATTGGTCTAAGTATGTTAGTTTTTCCTGTTAACAGCCACCCTCACCTAACCTAACGTAACCTATGACTCAAACAACGGGCTCAAAAACTATATATATATAATATATCAAAACAATCACGTTTTTTTGGGTGGGTTTCGAAATACTGTATGGGTCATAAGACTGTATTTCAAAATTCTGTATTACAAAAAACTGTATGATAACAATTCTGTATTGTCTGAATTCTATACTTCAAAATGCTGTAAATAATCTGAAAAAGAAAAATCGTTTTACTACATTATTCTAAGTTTACAGTGTTTTCAAATACAGATTTTAAGACATGCAGAATTATGAGAAACGCTAGCAGGTCGAAATGCTGTATTTTACTGTATGGTCAAAATTCTGTATGATACTGTATAGTTAATATTATGTATTTCAAAGTACTGTACATTTTAAATACTTTATCTTAAAATGCTGTAATATCAAAATACTGTATCTCATGATACTGTATAATACTGGAATGTTGTGAAAGATCAATAAGTTTAGTGCAATTGTTGATTATGATAAGAAAAATTCATGTAAAAATGTGAGAGAGATACAAAAAATTAAGAAGAATATAATGAGAAAGAGAAAAAAGAAGAAGACACCAATTTTTTTATATTAATTCAAAGACTTGTGAATTATCATAGGTACATATGTTATTGTTCAAGGGAAGTATCTTAGAACATTATGCTAATGAACAATTATTATGATGTTTTCTTAAAAAAAGTATTCTGTTTTCAAAATTCTGTATTTCAAAATGCTGTTAATAAGGCTAACAAATAAAAACCGTTTTGATAATGTTAAAAAGTAAGCAATTTTTTACATTGTCGAAACGATTTTTATTTTTAGCCTTATTTACGGCATTTTGAAACACAGAATTTGTATATACAGAATTTTGAAATACAGAATTTTGAGATGCAGTATTTTGATCATACAGTATTTTGTACATACAGTATTTTGGAATAAATTATTTTGAGATACAGTATTTTAAATACAGTATTATGATCCATACAGTATTTCGACCCCAACCCATCTTAGTATGCTTTTTTACCTACAACTATTTTGAACTTAACTTTTTTAAGATCAAAGTCAACTTAGTACCATCTTGTAAACCTACTTAAAAACCAATAACATAATACTTGTTTGGAAGGTATGTTAACATGGTGGTAAAGGCTTTAAGAACATTATGCATGCGCATTGCGAATATCGATCCTCACACTGATTCATGGAAAATGAGACCACACGTTTAGAACATGTATGATATAATATTCATAATAATTAAATTAGCTAGCGCAAAAGCTCGTAGGGAACCATGGCCTAGCGACTTACAACTCTCAACCATTCCTGTGTGCGAGAACTTTCAGAGAAGAAGAGGACCTACAATTTGTATGCCGTATCCGAACGTCTAATTTGAGACAAAAGGCAATATCATTGAAAAAAAACGGGCAGGGATTGAACCCAAGACTTTGGCATGACAGTTCTACGCAATTTATTGATTTTTTTCTGATTTTTGAAATTGAAATTTTGAAATTTCTTGACGTTTCGAGATCCCTAGAATCTACATCCATCCTGTTTAGAGAAGTTACTGTTTAAGTTTGTGTACGTGCATACATTCATACTTTTGTATATAGGGGCCGTTCATAAAATACGTTCGCACACAAGGCGGGGGGAGGGCTCTTGCTGAGTGTGACAAAGGGGGACGGGGGGGTCTATGGTAACGTGACGTTCGTCATTCATTAAAACATTTTCAATTAGTATTTCTTTTGACTATTTTTCTTTTTAAATTTTCATCATGATAGAAAGTCATTTATTTCGTTTTTAGTACATATATAGAATTTCAAACGTAAGCGAAATATTTCTAGGGGGGTCACAGGAAGCGTGACACAGCGCGACGATGGGGGGAGGGGGTCAGAAAAAGCTGATTTTAGCGTGACGTATTTTATGAACGGCCCCATACATTAATTCGAAACTCTTAAGGGCCTTGCACACGAGAGCGAACAACGAATGGACGAACAAACGTGATTGTACACACTTCAAAAAGTCAATTTAAAACAAAAACACATTTAAATTATAAGAAACCAATTGACACTAATGCTAGGATAATAAAATATGCATTTTGTTCTCTATAACAAGAAAATTTTGTAAAAACAACTTGGTAGTAACGATTTGCAAAGTGGTTGCTACGAACTGTCAAACTCTATTCGCGTTCCACATACCATCCACACTGCAACAAATAAATTGTTCGCGCGCAACTTAACCTCAAAATTATACCACTCTTGGTTTGTTTTTGTGTGAAAGATCATGGCTGAGGAAAATATGGAGAAAAGAGTAATTCAATTCTTCGCTGTCTGTGAATAAGAATAAAGCTCATGTGAAAGAAAAGTCAAAATATGCGAACATCCACAGTTCGCAGTTTTTAGCTTATGTGCAAGATGCTTTAACGTTCTTGCGTTCAAGATGCCTGTTTTTGAAATCGGTACATTTTCCAAACAAATTTATTTTGTTGCTTACAAAAATTAAAAACTGACAAAAAACTAATGCCAAAAACTGGAAACGGCATAGTTTTTCGACAATATCTTGAGAACAAATAAAGATGTTAACATCAAAAATATTTCACTTCATATGAGTATTGTGGTAAGCTTTTTTAACTCATTTTTCGGTGTATTTAACAACTCTAAAAGCTCTTGATTGATTGAATACAGCATTGTACTCAATAGATTGTATATGTAATGGTTGCATATTATAATTTCTAATTCCCATCAGTATCTTAGTCGGCCTTATGTGTATACTTTGTATGTCAATAAATGACATTAATTTTTTTTTTTTAATTTAATTCTTTTGAAGGCCAAGGGAGATTTCCTGCTTGTACAAACCGGAAACCATCATTTTTCACTAATGATAAGGTATTATCTTCCGAATGTCAAGTTATGCTTAATTATACCAGGAAAATGACAAAAACAACAAAAATTCCTTCTTATTATGCTTAAAGTTGGGTTTTTCTATTTCTTTAAGAAAAACAACGATTACAAAGCAAGTACCTGCGACTTTTACTAATATTGCATTGCACTCAGCACTATCAACAATTTATATAAATATTTTGGTTTGATATGAATTTCTTGGAAATATGTATATGTTTCGAAATACAAAAAGAGTACACAGGTAAATTGTAGGGTTATTTATTTTCTTCAACTGACAAAATATCAGATCACCGTTAAAAGTGTTACGGTGTGATGTTATAGAATAGTATAACAATTAATATATCTTGGAACTTGTTTTGTGTTAATTTTAAATACAAAAATGTATCTGCGATTTTAATCAGGTTTTTTTTTTGCATTTAGTTCTTGTGAAATTTTATTGATTATTCAAATAAATTGAATTAAATAAAAATATATTTTTTTTTCTTTAATTATAAAATTGTCAATTAATGCAAACAAGACAGAAAAAAGTGGGTTATCAGGATCTTGTGCTTTTGTTTAACATTCGAAACATATTTAAACTGCGCATACAAAAATATTCGGTGTATTGTATTTAAGAAGACTACACAATTTATTATCGGTGTGTTTTAACTAGATAATGTACATTGTACATAACTCCCGAAG
This sequence comes from Eupeodes luniger, assembly GCA_951509635.1. Taxonomy (NCBI): domain Eukaryota; kingdom Metazoa; phylum Arthropoda; class Insecta; order Diptera; family Syrphidae; genus Eupeodes; species Eupeodes luniger. The sequence goes on along the minus strand of OX608073.1, from coordinate 93,923,675 downwards.
AATAAAAAGCTGAACAAATTTGTTGTACAAACTGATATGCTTTAAAGTGATGTCAATTTTTGTTTTTAATACGATTAGAGTTGAGCTTAGTGTACAACAATGGAAATAAAATGTGTGTCAAAAGCAACAACAGAACAAAGTTGGGAGTTAGGGTTACTCTCAAGTAATTAGCTTACAATCTTAGGGCTGAAACAACCATTTAGCAGTCAAACTATGCAAAAGACAAAAGTTTCAGACTTTAAAAAATATCCCAAAAACCATCTTATTAGCTATTTGTTATCTTGTAGTCAAATCCCAGAGTTTTTCAACAGCTTACTTTCCAGAATTTCTCCAAAACGGCCATCTTTGAGTACATTTTATTTAAAAGAAAATAATTGCTTTAAGGATTTAAAAATTTGACATGGCCTTTTTTGCGATATTTAACGACTAAGTCGAAATTAGTGAGAAAACTGCATTGGTACAATTTTAAGTAACATACGAACTACATCACTGAATTCAACTTAAATTAAAAAAATCTTTGCAAATCAATTGCTTTAAAACTGTTTACTATGTGCAATGTAATAAAAATTTGAACAAAATTTTGGCTATTAGGACGTTGGAAATTTGTAACTATTTGTTTTTATTTTTTTACCAAAAACATAAAACGTACTTTATCAATTTAAAACAAAAATCCAAGGCTACAAATGTAGGTCTACGTTTAGGAAAAACAAATATTTAACAAAGCTTTCAATACCCTTTTTATAATTTTCGTTCAATTATTGAAACCTTGAATTTTCTATTGAAAAAAATAATGTCCAATCATTCATCATAAAAGGGCTAGAATAGAAACACACTTCAAAATCCCACAGTTAAACTTCAGTGCCTAATTTATCTTTTCATTCATTAAACTGTCCACAATGAACCAATGATCACTATTTTCTTCTTTTTTTTGACAAACAAAAGAAAAACATTCAAATTCAAAAAGATCAAGAACAATAAACAACATAAAACACAATAATTTGTCACATCAAAAAATCATTAGATGAACAAAAAAAAATTGAAATAAACTTCACCGTGACACTAATTATTTATGAATATTTGAATGTTTTTTTTTTATTTCTTAAATTGGTTGGAGTTTTATTATTACTTTGAAAAAAATGTATCCAATTTTTTTCACAAAATTGCACAATTATTTTCTTAATTCGCACACATAAAATATTTATCGATTCAAATTTATGTAAACGCGCGATCGATCGTCAAATCACACTTTAAATCCGGCGATGCAATATTATTAGCTTCCACGCTCTGCTATTCAATTTGTGATAAATGGTTTTCATTTCGCACGACAAGCGTTACAAGCAACAGCAGCCAGATTGAATTCCGCACGTTATTCACCCGCATTCGCAAGAAAAGCAAAACAAAAACAAAAACACACACAAAAATAACGACACCCGATCGAGTGATTTACGAGGAGTTATTTGCAAAAGATACAAAAGTATCTAACACACACTGCTGTTAGCTAAGCTTTATGGGCTATATTCTATCTAGTATCTGTACATATACAATATAGGCTTCAAAACTATTCACAACTCATCGACAACATCGAATGCAATCGCAATGAAACGAGATATAGTGAGCAAAAGATACAAAAGTATCTAACAGAAATAATCATTGCTGTCGGATGTATCTATGATAATATTATGGTAAATTAAATGAATCTTTAAACTCGGCAAACAACGAACGAAACGAAACGATCTTCAGCGAGACTCTAAGCGCACTGAATGTGATCAAATTGGAGTTTGGAGTACGTACCCAACCAACCCATAGCCCAATGTTATGATACCCCGCCAATCCCACTATACCTATAAAAGATGCAAACTTGTAGGTAGGTTTATCGTCTGTGCATTGTCCCCCGCTGGTTTTGGGGTCTAGTTTTGAGTGTTTTCTTTCTCGCAGAGGTGTGTTACTCAAGTTTTGGGTGAGTTCTTGTTGCACTTCTGTACAATTGAGTCTAAATTTTGAGTGGAAACATTATTATTTTGAGTGAAATTCGCTAAAAGTTTTACAACTCAATGCTTCGAGTGGAATTATAGATAATTTTGAGTGAAATTCAGAAAGAAAAACAAAACTTCATTAACAAATATTTTAATCAATGAATTTATTCAGATTGCGTGTTTTTTGTTTGAGCTTCTCCTTTCTGCTGACCATATATTCATTTGCTATGTAGTTCATTTTGGTTGTATTTTTGATCACAAAACTTCTATATATGTAAATATGTATACGCAGGCAAGTACCCAAAGCCATTTTCATTTGAAATTCATCACACGTTTATTTAGTAGAAAAAAAAACAAACAACAACTATAAGATGAAGAAATGAATTATTTACAAGACACAATGCCTAATGACTTCATAGACAACAAGCTATTAAATTTTATAGGTTTTAGCCATGCTTTTGCCTATACTAAAAATCATCTATATGGATACCTATTGGAAATTAGGGCTTAGGTGGAAGGTATTTCGTTTAAGCAATATTTTTAATAGCTTAAACCAATCAAGAAATCAAATCATATGGATTTTGGTTTGATGGTTTGTGTTTATAGATTTTTTGTTTTTGATTTCGACGCATGTTTAACATCATTCCTCAGGCCACCGGAACTACAACAGGTTGATACGTCTTTATTTTAAACAGCCCAGATTGGTGATAGTTGATTGTAAATTTTTGATAGTCGTTTTGATGATTGGAGAGAGTCATCATTTAAACGACAATATCCGTTCGTGTCTTACTCAATATGAGCCCTTTCAATGTTTCCAAAATGAGGTGATAAAAAGAAATACGTAGTACAGTAGAAACTTATATGAAAGACAAATAACGGGCTATCCATTTTGCGGTTTCAAAAGTATAGGGCTGGAATTCGACATCTGTCAAACTAAGTTGTTAAACCAATTTTTTTTTTAAGTTGAAAGTCTGACATTTACGAAAATGAATCGCTTAACTATCGCACAATGCATAAAATTTGTTAAAACCTACTACAAAAATGGTGATTCTGACACATATTGTGTTTTAAAGGAGATTATTGGCAAAATTGTGGAGAAATTTGAAGAGATCCAATGGTTACAGATATTGTAAGTCCTGTGTATCATCGTTTCGCTCGTTCCACTGAAAATATATATATACCCGAATATGTCGATTCCTTGTCGTTCTCAGGAATAAGGACTGTCTTACGGCACATTATGGCGTAATTTGCATTTGGATCTACACCTACTCAGTGGGTATTTGGGGTTTTGAGAATTCTCAAGTAATTGAAGAGAGGCCATTACATCTACAAAAAGTCACTCTTTGGTGCGCTCTTTGGTTCAGAGGTGTGATTGCCTTACTTCTTTGGAAGCGACCATGGAACGACTGTCACTGTCAATTCGGAACGTTATGGTCATATGATAACCGACTTTCTTTTGCCTGCTATTGAAGAATATGACTTGGAGAATATGTGGTTTCAACAAGACGGTGCCACATGCCTCACAAATCAAGCGAATATGGCTTTATCGCAAGAGACATTTCCTGGCTGCGTAATTATTCGTCTTGGTGATATCAACTGGCCACCAAGATCATGCGATTTGAAACCGCTGGATTTTTTTTTGGTGGTGCTTCACAAAAGACCGTGTTTATACAGATAAACCTTTAACTTTCGTCCACTTAAAAACGCTTTCTTGTGTTATTTTGTATTATTGTAGTAGATAAAAGTACAATACATATATAGTTTTATTTTGGTAAGCTGCCTCTCCATAAGTTGTTTAATTATACCGAAGCTGTTTTATTGTTTTTTATTCTGTAAAATGTTAGTATCAACGCAAAATATTAGTTTATCAACGAAAGCGCCATCTGTTATACCATTTTACTAAGACCATTATCTACGAACGAACTTTAGTTTTTTCTCAATCAGATTCTATTTACAAAGTGGAAAAAACTTGAAAACAAACTAAATATAAATTATTCCCGATACTTTCTTAACATATCTTCTTTAAAATTTAAAAATTATTTTTGGTTGAAAAAAAAAACTACAATAACTATAATTTCACTTCATGTCAAAACTCTATCAATCTATTAAATTCCTTCAATCGAATTTATTTCATTAAAAATTTAAGAAAAACAAACAAAATTTGTATGAAACAATGTTGCAGAGTTTTTCTTTAATGTCATTCATCATAAATCATAGAAAATAAATTAAAAAATAAAAAGCAACAACAAAGACAAAAAAATGTTCCTTAAACCGAAAATCACACAAATTCGAAACAAAAGAAGAAGGAAAAATACAAAAACAATAAATTAAAAAAAAAATATCAAACAACAATAAATTCTAGATTTAAAAATCGTGATTTGGTAGCTTTTTGTCAACAAAACAAAAATATATATTTATAAACACGCTTTACCAAAAAAGAAATAGAATTAAAGTTCTCACTTGGAATAGGACGGATGTCTGGCGTGAAGGATGGGGATCACTTTAGCTTCCTACGAACAAGAAAAACTTACAGTGGCACAAAATAGATTGTAAATTTGGAAAATTTTTATACACATATCAAATCCCAACTTATATGTAGCTCACTTTTCTACCTTTTGGTATAAATACACATAATTGTTGAAGAAATGGAAGCTTATTCTGTTTAATATCTTTTATAAATATTAAACAGAATGAGCTTCCTTAGATAAAGCTTTTAATAAAAACAAAATTCCAGAAGCAGGTTTAGTACAAAGGGTTAACATTTCTCAAATTTACTGTTGAAATACTTTATTTAGTTTTAAAAAGCTATATACATACATATGTATATAGGGTAAAAGTTGGCAACACTATTTTGTCACCTATCAAGTGATTTATTTTAAGTTGTGTTTAGACATTTTTAAATTAATACACTGACGCGTGAACAACATCCCACCAAATTGTGTAAATTGTGACCTAGACAAGATTGCTGCTGATCCCAATTTTCACAAGCAAAACTTTGTTTAACGATGAAGATTTGGTGATTATAATCCCCAAGTTTGTATGTTAAGACCCCGTTACAACTACAAGAACTGACTGTTTTGGCGGCTTTATGGATTGCTGGAATAATTGGTCCGTACTTCTTTTAAAACAATGCTGTCTAGAACGTAAATGTCAATGGTGAAGATCGATGTGGTTTTAACAAGCTCGTGCCACAATTGATTTATTAAAGGTAACTTTTAGTTACGCATAGTATCACGTTACATACCCGTAAATTGACTTTTAGACCCATGATGTTCCAAATTTCGATCGAAAGTGAATTGAAATCACTTTTCAATTTCACGTGAAATAAAATTGCATGTTCTTCAATTCGATTGATTTCGAAAACTTCGAAATTGCTTCGAGCTGTCAGAACTGAAGGATCATCCATTTTTATTTTGTTTCTGAAGTAAAATTTTTGCTATTTTGAAGATGGATGTATATTGGATTATATTGGATTTACCTGACACAATGTAAGTGTGCGAAAATTATGTAGAATTGTTCTGATAAATAAAGTAAATTCTTGATTTCCTCTTTTAAGCTTTCATTGCAATTTTAGGTTAAGCAAAGACGCTTTTTTATATTATGTTCTAAGGGAAATAGAACTTTTTATAATACTTTCATCGATTCCTTGAATTCAGAAACTTTCTGCAACCCTCCCCTCCGATTCCAAGCAGAAGGAAGCTATCAAAGATCGATTCACAGAAATTAAAAAAATGTGATTTGAATGCGTTCAAAAAATGGAACAAACCGAAATACAGAATATCCATTTGCATGTTAGAAAATCCAATTCACAATAACGAATTGTGGAACACCCAAATTCACTTTCGCAAAGTGCGTATTCACAATAAGTGAAATGCAGAACATGAGCATTAAGTTCGATTTAACACCGCGCGCTGCTATCTATGTCGATAAGTTCGAAATTATTGATCACTTGAAGGACTACATTCGACGCGTTATTGTCGATATACAAATGTTGGAAAAGCTGTAAAAAAATGTCAAAATATTTGCTTTTGGAGTTTAATTAGAAAAATTTAAAAGGTAAGCTATTGAAATAGAATATCTATACAATTTTTTCTTGAAAATGTTTAATTTTTTTAGAACAAAAAAATGAGTTTCGAAGAACTACTCATTGACTTGGTGAGGGAACGGGAGTTCCTTTATAATACCAGGTACAAAACATATAAAAATGTTTTAAAAAGAAATGCTGCTTGGGACGAACCAAAACAAACTTTTGAGAAAAAATAACAACTGCTAATGACAGAAGTGTCATTTTAGAAATGTCATAATAGAAATGTCATTCAAAGCAACTTCGAAGCAGGCCCACCGTAACGCAGACGAAGCTGAAGCGTGTTTGTGATTCAGCCATTAAAACCTCTAAATGGCTGGAACAAGACAATCCATAAATATCATAGCTTCAATCAATTCTAGGATAGTTCAATACTTCAGGGTATCACATTAGATTTACATATAGATCTAAGTGTGGCGATAACTTCATCATTCGCCAGCCTATTAACCCAACCTAACCTAACCTAATCTTAAGACATTTTGTTGTGGCATTATTAAAGTCAAAAGTCTATTCTAATATTACAATCAATGTGGATCGTTTTTTTGAAGTTATCCAGGACATAAACCCGCAAATGTGTCAATTGCCAAGAAAAATATCATGAACAAAACACCATTGCATTTTAATGAAATAAACATCCATATATGTATTTTAAAAAATACTTGTTTTTTTTTAATCAAAATTAAAGCTGTTATTGCAAAACCCTGTACTATTTAATTATTAATATTTATAGGGTAAAATGGTATCTTGAGGGATTAAGATTTTTGTAAACGAACTATTATTTCTGCAATGTATTTTTCTATTTAAACTTGACACTTTAAATCAGTGTGTTCTACTGTATACAATTTCCCAACAAATAAATTAAAAACAACCTCTAAGTAAAAGATAAAAATTAGTTATCTCACAATTATAAATAAAAAAACGACGACGCCTATAAATACTATTTTACCATTTCTGTTACCGATAGTTAGGTTAGTTTTATTTAAAAAAAAAATGTCACATCGATCTAAAAAGACCACAACCTCATACCAATTGCCATAACAATTTTATGGCACGTGGGTATTTTTCTATATAAATATTACCGTCATTCAGTTCCAGTTCGACCACTTTGTAGGCATAGCTTGAAATGCATTTCCAGCTTAAGTAATCTTTATGCAGTACACACATTTCGATATACAACAAGACAAGATATACATACATATATGTCTGTTTGCTGTACCTACCTAATTTAACTACCTACCTACAGCAGCGCCAGTGTAATATGTACAAGTACATACAGTAGGCGGACTAGAAAAAATATCATAGAAAACATTGACGAATGCCAAAAACTCAAATGGCTGACTAAGTGATTTTTTATTTTTTAAAGGTATAAAGGCAAAGCGGAAATGCATCACACTCAAATCCAGACATGTTGTTTTGTGGTGCGGTATCTCAAAATGTGTACTAATTTATTTTGATAAATCAATTTTAGAATATAATTCAATCATCATCATCATCATCAGCGCCACCATCGAGAAACGGAAACTACAAAAAACACCTTCAGACAAAATTTGAAGCGTGCAATTGATTTTGGTTTATGATTTTTTATGATTTTTTATGAGATCGAAAGATAAACAGATTTGCAAGTTATAAAACGAAAACCGAATATCGGAGAGGGTCAATAATTTGTTTAACCAATGACGATTCCAATGAGGTGAATCAACTATTGACAGATGCGTTACATCATGAAATTTGCCTAACCAAATATACAGTGGTGTGTTTTTAATTTTTGTTTTAAAATTTGTATTAAAGAAAATACGTCTGCTTCAATCGTTTGTGACTTTAAAAGATTTTATTGAAATTTTCATTCAAAGCCTTTTGACTTGCCTCTCTCTACTTGACATTTCTACGATAACTTCCAGAAATGATTGTAATCCTGAAACTTTTTCAACTTAAATGCATTTGAAAACATGACAAATTTATTGATCATTAAAAAATTGAGTTTTAAAAATGGGTTTTAGTAAGAGAAATTATCAATTATTGTTTTACCGACAAATTTTGATAAGCGGTTGCAAAGTTGCCACTTTGATATTTACAAATGCCAAAAAAGGCATACATAAGTTTATGTCAAAAACCAACCTAACATTTACTTATGATTGTAAAAGCACCACGCAGAGCAGTAATGAAATTTTGATATTGTTAGTTGCACAATTTTTTAATTCGTTTTGAACTTTCAAACTTAAAATTCAATGGGTGGTTAAATTTTAGCGGCGATGTTAACCAAACCAAAACGTCAAGTTTTTTTCTGTATTTAATTTGACATTCCTCAATTTCAGACTCAATTTGAACAATGGAGAGACACACAATCGAGCAACGCGTTAAAGTTATTCAGACTTATTATGAAAATGGACGTTCAAATCAACATTCATATATCGTGCACTTTCGTTTAATTTAATCGTCCAAATGTGCGTACAATCGGAAAAATCGTCCAAAAATTTGAGCAAAACGGGTCTGTAGGAGATGTGAAAACACCAGTACAGAAAATATTGCTGAGACCATTTCAAGCGTCGTCGCCTATGGTCAAAATGGTAGCAAGAAATAGCAACAGTGGATGATCAGTTTTCGAAGAAAATCATCTTCAGTGATTAGACTCACAGCACGATAAATAGAATTGCCGCATTTGGACGAATAAAAATCTAAGAGTTACTGTTTTTTCCAAAATGAGGCCAGTCAGGCAGTTTCTGGGGACTGATTATAAGGTTCGCGGCGGATCGTTTTCAAGTCGACCTTTCAAATTCGACACGCGTCGTATTTCCTTATTAACGAATTCGCGGCGAAGCGAAAATAGTTATTCCTATATTCCAGTGATTTGACACTTTTGGTTCGACTTTTTCTTGCTATATTCCAGTGATTTGACACTTTTGGTTTGACAGCTTTCAACAAATTTTGTTTTGTTTTGATTGAATTTGTGAAAGTTGCGGTGATTTATTCAATAAACAATATTAAATTTAAAGAATGAAATCAATTGTGGTGAATATTTAAATAAATTAAAATAAAGCTAACTCACATTTTTATATAATTACAATCAAGAAAGAATCCACGAAATCGAACAGTGAATAATAATAAAAACTGTTTCGCCTTTGAATCCGCCAAAGAAAAGCTGTCGGATTTCAACTCGCCAACAAACATTTTGACATTTCAAATTCGCCTTTGAATTCGTTAATTGGTCGAATTCAAAACGAAGAAAGCGAAAGCAATAATTGAAAAATGGCAAACTCGCTAGCAAAACGATTCCCATAATCAGGCCCCTGTGAATGGTGTTCCCTATCGTGAGATCGAGATGATAACGAACTTTTTAGGGCCCGAATCGGAAGATATAGATGTGTACGATATGCGGTTTCAACAGGACGGTACCACTTATCACACAGCTAACGAAACAATGGCTCTTTCGGGACACATTCAAGGCCTGTGTTATGTCACGTGGTGGCGATGTTAGTTTGCCGTCAAGATCTTGTGATTTGACACCGTTGGATTTCTTTCGGTGGGGTTATTTGAAAGAAAAGGTGTACGTCGATAAGCCAGTAATAATTCAAGAACTGAAGGATGAGATAATTCGGTACAATAACGGCATAAAACCTCAATTATGCCTCAGCTTTATCGAAAATTTGGACCATCGGATGGACGTGTGCCGGCGAGATCACGGCGGCCATTTTGCCGATATTTTGTTCCATACATAATTAAACCATACCAATATTATCATTATAAAAAGACATGACAGTAATTTTCTAAATAATTTTTGTTTTATTCAAAATCAACATCTGCCCTTAAAATTTAACTACCCTCTACATAGGTACAACCTGTGTTCCATTAGGAAGTTTACTTTCCAACATCAGCCAAAAGCATATTTCTCTACAAAAAAAAATATAGATTTAGTGATATACATACTACTTGTAATTAAGGTGAAAACTAAGCCTACGATTTGTAATTCGGTCTTAGATGTGTAGGTTTTCAACATAGTATCGAACTGTTACTTTGTCAAACCTACATATACATATATTTACCTAGAGTAAAATTCTCCATCGTCTAGCACTTTGAAGGTATTTGCTCAGGACATAAATCATCGCACTGTTCTGCACTAAGTCGAGTCTTTAAATATTTCGAAATCTCCTCCGAAAACATTTTATTAATTTAAAAGAAAAAAAATAGCCCACGAATTAAACTCTTTCAAGTAAAACTTGAAAAACATTTATTCAAGCACATATATCATATGGATTTATCAAATTGGTTAAGTTTAAAGTAGCCTTTCCGTGATTTTTATTAAAGCAAAATGTTAAGAGATAGCAAGAAAATTGTTTAAAATTTTCCAAAATCATCATTTAAGCTTAGTGAGTTAACATTTTACTAAATCGTTTAAAATTTTACGTCATGGAATTTGAATATAAATTTTAGAAAAGGCTAAAACCATAAAATTTCACAATTCCATTCTATGTAAGAATTATAACCACCACAATACAATCTACAGCTAAGCTACAGCTCGTAGAGAACCAGTGCCTAGTGACTTTTTACCATTCCCGTATGTGAGTATTTTCAGAAATAAAAGGGGTTAGCAGTTTTATACTAAATCCGAAGCACTTTCATTTCGCAAAACGTATTTTAAATAAGTACGATCGAGTCTAGTGGAGACTTATAACCAGAAATATCATTTGAATTTACTGTCTTAATTTTATGCGCCTTGCAAGACTTTTATTGATTTTTTATTTTTTTCAAATAATTAAGCTCAAAAGACCCACTGTCGTTATTATACTTCAAGTTTAAGTTTACTTCAAATACGTGGGCTACTGATTTTGATGAATCTTATAGAAAAGGTCACGGTGTGAGTAATTGATTTAAACAATTTATATGGCTTTATGGAGGTTAAAACTTATAAACTATGTAAACAAAAGTTTGCAGACTAATTCCTTAGATCGATTCATCTAACTGATATTTCTGATAATTCATTTAAATTACAAAAATATAAAGGTAAATTAGTAATGGAAATCATCATCATCAATGTGTACACAAAAACATGTAAATTAGTTTATAACCCTTTCTCATATTTCATAAAACTCAAGTTTCTATTTTTGTTTGTTAATACATAATTAGCAAAGTAATAAAAACCAAAATAAAAATAAAAAAACAAATAAATTATTTATAAGCTTTAAAAAAAGAGAAGAAGATTTGAACTAAAATAATATGGTGAATTAAATTTAGCTATGTTTATTTTTTTCAATTTAAAATTAGTTAACGTTTTATTGAAATTTAATTTGAATTCCGTTTAAATTTATATCAATTTTATGTTCTTTTCAAATTAGGTTCATATTAAATTTAAATCTAAATTTAGATTAAAATTCTTATGTTTATTTTGTTTTTATTTTGAGATTCAAATTTTCTTTCAATAAAAATGTATGCAAAATGTAATTTAGGTCAAAATTCAAAAAGTCAATTCTTTAATCTCAACCTGCCACTGAATGTAAATATGGTAACGATAAGATCGAAAACAGAACTCCTTTCATACCAAAGTCGATCGCGGCGCGCCGCCGCCACAATCGTCGTCCGTTTGAAATGGTCACGTATTAACATATATAAAATAATATGATGGGTGTGCATTTGAACATTGTGTGGCTGGTAAGTAGTTATTAACCTAATGCCTAGCGCTTATCATGATTTGAAGTGCAATCAATACGCCCTTTACGTGTTCACACACAGTATCTGGCCATAAGATAAGACAATAGCCTCGGGACTTTCTGTATATTCAAAGCTGATGAATAAGTCAAACCTTCCAAATCAATGGAAACTTCAACTACAGATCAACCGCTGCAACGACATATGGCTTTATAATTATTACTCCCTCCAATTAAAATTTTGTGTGCAACAAGTTACTCGACTTTATGGCTATTAAAACTTTTTTTTTTAGTTTTCTTGTTAACTAGATGGAAAAGTATCAATATTTTATAATGTCAACACGTAACATTTTCTGTCGTTCTTAGATTTTCTATCAATCTTCGCCTAGCCTTTTTGAAAAAGGAGTTGAACTTTTTTTTGTGTTTTATGGTAGTAGGTGCTAACAACAATCAGTCAAGTTGCAAATAAAGTATGCATGACAGAAAAATAATGCAACCCAAAAGCTTGTTGCAGGTTTAAGCATAGATATAAATGGTTTAATATTCAAACAAAAACAAAACTTCCAAGATAATAAGAATGACAACAAAAATTGAAGCTGAGGAATTTAATGTGTCTCAATTGGTTGCAGATTTAGAATTTGGGGTGTAGGCGTAGGTGTTTTTTTTTTGTTTTGTTTTCAAAACTACAGAGTGATTGAAAACTTAAAGACAAGGAATATCAATAGAATATAGGTACAAACCTTCTGCTGAGGTCGCATATATCAGTTCAGTAAGTATACATATGTTGGCAAAATTGAGACCAAAATATTTGCTTTTGTAGAAACATAATGGAAAACCTATTTGAAACGCTCAGCACTTTTTTGTTTGATTTATTTTGAAGCCCATGATGAAATTTTGTATACATTTGTGATATTTTTTCTTTAGCCTAATACTATTCAACACTGAATAGTATTAAGCAACACTATTTTCAAAATGAATAGTTGACTTATGAAATCACTCCATACAATTTTTGAATGTATTTATGTTTAAAAACTTAAAATTGATCTAAAAAGTGAAAACAACAAATCTTATCAAATATCTTTCATTTGCAATATATTCAACGGATCACAGGTAACAATAGATTAAGAGTTAAATATTGAGAATTAAGCCTCATAACATTACGAACCATCGCATCATATGACTAACAAAAGACAAATTTGCCAAACTTCGCCTGAGAAAAACATTCGAACATCACCTAAGTTCTTCAAAAACAAACAGAACATTACCTATTCATACTTTCAGAATCACGTGAAGGTTTCCAATTGATGATCAATCGGTTATCTACATACTGTAACAGATGGGGACTATCTATCAACACAACAAAATCCAAAATAATGATATTTGCCCCTAAACGAAGCGTTAACAACGGAAGAAAGTGGAAATGCAATGACACACAACTGTGGGTAGCAAAAGAGATCTTATATCTAGATTTGAAACGGAACCCAACATTTCATTTCAAAATTCATTGATCAGAAAAAACCTAAAGCTTGATAAATTTAACGTGGAAAAATATCTTACCAAAAAACCTTTTCTACAAAAATAAGTAAAATCAACTCTCTTGTATGCTGCTCAGTTTTGAAGAATACGAAGAAACTTTTTAACATACCCCTAAAAACACCTAATTATGCCATATATTTAAAAACAGGACTTTCAAAACATCTGTCAAGTACGCTGTAGTCACAAGCTACATCATCAAAGTCTGCAGCCACCATCAGAATACAAGATTTTCGCAAAAAAAATCTTGAAAAACAAAGACTGGTAGTTTGCAAGATAACAATCTGTTGGCAATAAGTGTGGAGTGAGATTGGATAATGATTTATGCTATATAAACCAAATGTACAGCATCGTAGAGAAAAATGAGGATACAATAAGGCATTCACTAATAGAAAAAGCTCAAGAGTGATTCAATAGCATAATTTACAGTCAGCTCAACTATAATCTTGGTACCAGAAACTATTTCCAGGATTCACTGAGTTATGCAGAGATATCCCTGATCTTTAAAGCAAGATGTGAAGTTCTCAACTTAAATGGAAGTCCTTATAATGGTAGTTTTAACTACTTTTTTACGCTGTGCAAAATCAAAAGAAGATTGTCACTTCATTGGTATATGTACATATGTCCAATACTCAAAGCTATAAGACTTTTTCGGAAAAAATACTCTTACCTAACAAAAGACTATAAATATCCTCAACTAGAATGAGTACATTAAGTACATTTTTTAAAGATATTTACAAGTATAGATTGTTATTAATAACAAAATTCTAATAAATTCAAAAACATGAATATAAATATTCCTATTTATTTTTGTCAACCTGTCTAAAGGCATAACCATAGCATTTAAATTCAAAATAATGTATACAATTTTTGCAAATTAATGTAAATAAATGAATTACTTACTTAGTAATTCAATCGATTTTCAATTTAAAATCTAAATTTTCAAAACCCAAAATCGATTTCTCAAACTTTTTCATCTATTTATGAAAACCTTTTCTATCCAATTTCCAAAATTATATTTTAATACTTGTTTAATTAATTTTCAAAAATCTTTAACATTTTTGAAGAACATAACTGAAAAATTGACCATTCAAAACTTTGTTAAAACATTCAGTTTTTCAATGTTAAAACATTTTTAACTAGGAGTTTTAATACTACTTTTTTTTTAAGTCAGCTTCCTAATGAGTCCACAATCACACCACAAAACATTTACTTTGCCCATATATTCCGAAAGGGTTTCGAAAAGAAAATCAAGTGCATTTCTGACACTGGAATCTAAACCATCGGCAACAAACAATATTAATCATCAAACAAAAAAAATCGAGATTACGAAATTTCAAACACAATCAGGTTTTCTTTTTACCAAACCAATATTTACCATTTGAAACAAATAATGTTATTTAAAAAAAAAAAAAAAAACTGACAATGACAATGTGTTATTGTTACAAGTTACAACACCCACAGGTGGTATACTATACATTGTGGTATGTCTATCTGTAGTTTGTAATTCTGGGATAGGCGTTTATTTGTTGGGGTTTGGTTAGGTTAGCGTGTTTGCTGCGGTTGGGACAGGTAACTTATGTATAGCTAGAAGCCAGTGCCAAATTCCTTATAAATACATATATTTTAATTTCTAAGCTTACGTTGTTGATAGTCGTAAGTCTCTAAGAGTATGCAAGACAGGAGTAGGTGGGTTTTATTACTGAAGACCTTGAAATAAGTCTCTTTTTTTTCGATTTGAAAGGATATTTTTTAGAAGTACGCATTAAATCAAACTTGATAATAAAATTCTTACAACGTTCAATTTCCTATCATTTCCTCTTTTTATTCTATTCGGAATTTCGTCTAGCTTCTTGAAAACTAAATTGAGTTCATATTTTGTATGTACAACACGCTTATCGACCGCAACAGCAACATGCCACCGCCGGTTTAGTGTAATTTGTGTCGTCCCAATCCCAACTATAATAATACTGTACAATACATCTACAATACGGTGAGGTGTATTATATTATATTGGTTCGTTCGTCACATGCAAGTCGCGTCAGATCGGGTCGGTCGGGAAGAAGGGATTGACAACGTTTAGCTACGTGCAATGTTCATTGGCTTTGAATAGCGGTGATAATTATTACATGAATTGTTTTCCCACAATTGCCCTGCACCACAACTAAACCAGCCACACGCATAATCCCACAAAATGCTTGATTAAACTTCCTGTCTGTCAATCTATCTCTCCTTCTGGGATAGACAGAGTACCCACAGTGGTGTGGACGGACACTGCAGTTCTGTTTACATTTTTTTATTTCTTTCATGTCTAACTTGATTGGAGGTGGACTACGACTAAACTAAAAGTACAACTACGACTTCGACGCGATGGTGATGTCGATGCTACCGACCGACGACTACGACGAAAACGCACGTTTGTATGGTGAAGTAAGCATTAACCCAAGAACTCAAATAGAGTCATTGTTAGGAAACACAAATAATAATAATTATAGGTTGTTTACATTCATCTCCCAAGCAAAGCAAACTTCCCGCGTGCTACCCCCTAATCTTATATGCAAAGCAAGAGATCGCCTGTTGTCCCGTCCCGTGTGCATTTGAACTAATTTAAAGACATTACAAAAAGAAAAGAGACATCACGTTCACGGGTTCATTGAGTTTGAAGACTCATTGCGTTGCATGCGGAATTAAATGCGGCATAATATGAATGTTTAACTAATAACAAAAAATAAAGAGCGTAATCATTTTATGTCGTAATAATACGCCAATCGAAAATTCATTTTTCACTCACTGCGACTGCACTGCATGATGAACTTGCATGTTATTTAGTATGGTCGCTAGCACCATTGGACACACGCATATTAATTAAGATTGACTTGATATAAATTTGCATCGTGCACAATATTGTTTTATGACAAGCAAATTGTGAACGGACTGGTTGGGTGGTATCGTATCGTATAGTATCGTATCGGTCGGCATCCCAATAGCATTAGTACACGCAGCTAATATGGCTTTGTTCCAAAAAGGATGTGATATTTGTAGTAATTTGTTTGTAAGTTATAAATTTAACGTCAATTTATTCGATGTCTTTTGATTGATTGTTCTTTCTTAATGTTGTTTATTGTTATTGACACCAATTCGATGTCATGATCTGAACTAGGTTCGGGAAATTACAAAGCTTACGAATTCAAAACTTCATAATACTTGAACGTACACCTATTAGAATAGCTTAGGAATCTACATTTTGGGAGGACTGTTGGTTAAAGAGGAGAACCATGAATAGGAAAAATTGCAAATGACAAACGACTCTATTTTATGATGTTGGAGACATGTATTCCAATCCAAGACCTCTTTACAATGTTCCAAATCTACTGCATCGTGCAGAAAAGCAGTTCCTATCTTTAAACGGGTGAAGGTATATCTCCTAATCTACATTACACCACATCATCTCTACAATAGTATTATTTGAACACTTCTACTAACTTATGCAAAGAACTGAATGAATTTATTTAATTAAATCCTTTTCGAGTTTACTATGAACATGTTTATGACGCATTTATTAAAGCAACATTCAATAGAACTAAAATATTACATAATATTTACTAAGAAAGTGAATAAATAAAATTAATTAAACAAACATTAAATTCTTTTTTTTCCTACTAAGACAACCTAACTTAACTAATTAGAATGCTAATGATTTCTATATTTGATATTCCTATATTCGTTAACATGTAGACAATTTAATTTGAATAAATTGTCTGCATGTGCAACAAACTCTAAGACTTATCACAATTTACATAAAACAATGACAACAATTAATCATTTTATCTTAAAAGAAAATTCTCAATTAAAAAAATATAAACCCTCAGTTAAATCCGCCTACAGTCATATAATGAACATACTCGATACATTGATGCCTTCCAGACGACAAATGACCTTGCTGAACATTAAGTTAACTTTGAACGTACATAGTTTCCGTAATTTTTGTTGTTCTATTAATTGATTTTAACTTAAAACTCTACTTCATTGAAATGCGTAATTAAACCATAATTAAATTCAAAAACAAGTTACGCAAAAACATTATTTTGTTTGTACATTCAAAACGGAGTTGCTAAATTAATTTATGTCATATACAGTACTTTTTATTTGACCATCATCTGGGTGATGCTTAAGGCTTGTTGTCAAAACCAGAAACATAAAAACACATAACAATACAATTTTAAAATGTTAAAGTGAAATGGAACTTATTGGTTTTCATATGATTGAAGTTTCAACGGATTGTAAATTCAAATAATTACAACGACAATTCTTTGAGAAGCTTTGGCATTGCAATTTAAATAAATGTTGCATACTTTTAGGTGACTTAAAATAGGTTGTTGTCTAAGCTTTATCGGATACATTTACAATTTTATATTCTTTTATCGTACGAGATTTAAGATCAAACACTGGTCTGCTTTTCGTTTAGACTTAAATTCATATTTTAAGTCATAGAACATAATATTAACTATCTTTATATAACATTCTCAAGCAAAATAACTCACCTGTTGTTTAAAACGTTTGCTTGCACTTCTCTTCAACGTATTGCAATCGACTTTAACAACTTTACGATCGACTTCATCGGGTTCGGTTGGACTTATCATGCATCGACGACTCAATTCAACCAACTCCGAAACTGGTTGCACCTGTATTGAGTACATTAAAGCAAGAAGAAGACAAAATTAATAATAATACCAGAATAATAAATACATTACCAAATAATTTACATTGAATACAAAACTCACCTCAACAGTTACTTGATCCCCACTATTCCTAATCATCTCGATAATTGTTTCTCGTGTCAACTCACTCACAGTAGTACCATTTACTTTTAGCAGCCTGTCGCCTGGCAGTAAACCTGTAGCACCACCACCAGCACCAGGTTCGGCAAATATTACCGGCTTGAAAACAGGTGCCGTCAAGCATTCACTCCGGTCCAGACACATTGCCTTGCGCAGACTAAAACCGAAATCATTTCGTGGGGACTTCTGCCGTTTGATGACAAACTCTCGCGGTGGCGGTAGTTTGACTAGTGTAATTTGTGGCAACGGTAGGTCGATGTCTTCGAAGGTGTGCACTCGAGACCATCGTTCGGTGCCTTGCGATTCACCGATCGGACTTAGCGAGAACGGAGGTGTGGCAAATGAAGAATTAGTTGTATCGGTGAGGCTCTCGGCACTTGGTGATGGCGATGTCATCACATGCAGATTACTCAATGGGGATTGTGTACCCAAACGGGGAGACGACAAACTGTATCCGGCAGTGTTGTGGGAATAATAGTTCGAGGGGCCAATTGCGGTACTGGGACCGATATCGCTGCGTAGACTTTCAGCTGAAGTGTAGGCGGGATTCCCAGAGCGATGTTCAATCGAATCAAATGCTATCGATTCATTTTGTATAGTATTTCTCATGAGCAGTTGTCGTGAATCTGGCGAGGGGTTTTGGGGGAGCTCTTCTTGAATGCTGCCGCGGGATCCTTTGAGAATACCACGTTTTGGTGGTTTTGGCGGAACTGGAGGTAGAAAACGACTCTGAAAAAATAAAAAAAATAAATAAAGATGTTATAACATTGGCATAATTCGTTTGCTCTTTTAAATCTAAGCATTGAGAGTCTTACTATGTTCATAATAGGATTTGGATAGTTTACGTTTGAATGAACGTTCACTTTGTGTGGAAGATTTTACTTCAAACGCACATTCATTCTTCGTATTGATTTATTATTTTATTTCTACTTTGTTACATATTTATTTTTCCATTCAAATGTGGCACACTTTTCATTCTAGTATTACCTTGGATTGAAATATTTTCATTTTGAGCCTTGAATGTTAGGAAATCGTACAATAACAATATATCGATCGGTGCAGTGCAATGAATTAATTATTATTGATAAATTTTGAGTTTCTTCTTGCAAAAGTTAAATATAGTTGACAAGAAAGTTGAAAATATATTATTAAAGTATTGTATAGAAATTTAAAAATAAAGTCGAAATTTATATAAAAAAAAACTAAACAGTGACGAAAACTATATAGAATTTTGGGCAGGTGCGAAGTTTACAATCAACCTTGTAGCTTCCCCAAGTGCTATGGTGTACTCAATTAACCCGGTTTTGTATTTACAATTTATTACTTTTTGTATTGACTCTTATGAATACATTTGGTTGGTAAACTCCTACATAGTAAACCTAAAATTACAATACAATAAAATCGAGTATTACTTGTAATAATGTAGAATTCAATTTGGAAATAAAGTCAATAAAATTAAATTTTTTGGTTTATTTAAGGTCAGATCTTTTACAGCAGTGCTGTTGTGATTGACAATATTCTTGATAGGCAAATTCGTTTACATAGGGCAGGTTCAGGCGACATAAGGGACTTGAAAGTAAGGCAATTTTCTAGCATCTGATTGGCCAGATGCCAAAAAATTGCCTTCTAATTAAGGCAACTTTATTGGAAAGTTGACTGGAAAGTTAATTAAGAAAAATCCCTAACTATCAAGTCAAGTCAACTTATGTCAAAATGACAATTGATCATGTTTTTTCATTCAACTGAAAGCTGAACTTTATTACTCTATGATTTATTTATTTTCTGCACAACTTCATTTAAAGGGTTCCTTGTAAATTTGGCAAAGAAATAAGTATTTTGTAGACAATAATGATTTTGGTAGTTTTTGTACTTTGAACTTGAAGTAGTGGTTTGTGAAGTTAAGTTCTGAATTTGAAATTTATGACAATTGAAAAACTAAATAGTTGCTTGGTTAAAATGTACGTTCAAAGAATGAAGTTGTCTGCAAATGAAGTCCCTTATGTTGTCTGAACCTGCCCATAGAAAAATAAATTGCACGACTGAGTCGCACGAACTTCCTCCTCAATTCAAAACTTTTCACAAATAATACTAATAATATATTTTAAAATTTTAAACTTAACCTATAAAATAAGTTTTGTCTTCAAAAATTTAAATACCATTTAGTAACTCAAAAAACCTTGATTTTTTTTTTTCGGAAATCGTTAGAACGGTTTTGTATACATACATTACATACATACATATGTATATACAATTTTTTAATTTGTTCTTAAAAATAGTTTTGGTATGCAGTTTTGCAATGCTTATAAATATACGTTTTTTATTGGAATTTTGTTTAAAAAAAATAACCCAATTTCGAAATATTGGATTTAAAAAAAAAAAAAAACTATATTTTTTTTAAATTCCAAAAAAAAACAAACAGTGACATTATAACATTATAAAAACTTGTGAGAAAAAACATATTGAAATCAATTCATTAGTTTTTGAGAAAACTTCAAATAAATAACGGTTCTATGGGGGATACCCTTCTTGAGCAATACGAACATATTTTTTTGTATTGAAGGAAGCCAAAAATTGGTGGAGATTTTATAAAAATCTATCGAATTGTTTTTAAGAAAATTCGAATTTTCTATTTTTGACCAAAAAAATTGTATGGGGACTGCTGTTATTTTTGATCTTCAAAAAAATTAAAAAAAACTTCTAAAGCGAATCTATTTAAAACCTTAATTTCCAAATTTAAACTCAATGGACCCAATTAGTTTCGGACTGTAGGGCCGAGGACAGATAGACAGACGGAATCGGGTGACCCCCTTTTAACGACTTCTTTAAAATCGTAATGTCATGTTACATTAAAATCTCGAGTTAACATTTTTTTACGAATGCAATACTAGCCATATAGTTCCTATATGTATGTATAAGTAATAACGTCAAACATTACTTGATCGACATTTTGCAAGCTTACAATAAAATAAAAATAGCATTACTTAAAAAAAAAATTGTAGCGAGGTGCTTGTGAATTTTTGTTTCTTGCAAATCAATGCACCAATGGAGAAAAACTTCTTGCATCGCCTTAGAAAACCAAAACATCTTGCGGCATTTTTGGCGACATCGCGTATGTGATCGTTCCACAAGAGGTGGTTGGTGGTACACATACCGAGAATATCGAGATGTTCAGTCTCCTCGATGCAAGTGCTATCCATGGGTCTCATTGATGCAAGTGCCATCATACATAGATAATGGCAAGGGGGGTATATCTCGCTTTAACGATACAAGAAAGCATTGGGTTTTGGAACCAATAAATTCCACGCGGTTTTTTAATTCCCATTGTACAATGATGTTTAGGTCGGAATTTAATGAGCTTATCATAATTTGTCGTTGCAGTTCCACATTCGAAGAAGAGGGATGTGAGTCTGAAAACGAATATGAAAAGCTAAGAGTACTATCGTCAGCGAAACAATGTATTGGATTAGAAGTTGCAGACAGGAGATCATTGATAAAAATGAGAAAGATTGTTGGAGATAAAACGGAGCCCTGGGGCACACCAGCATTTATTTTGTGGTTTTCAGACTTGAACCCATCCAATTCTACTTGCATCGAACGATCCGAAAGATAATTACTAATCCAATGAAGAAGGGATTCATGAAAGCCGAAAGCACGCATTTTCGATAAGGGAGCCTGACGCCAAACCCTATCAAATGCTTTTGAAATATCAAGTGCAATAATCTTACTTTCTCCAAAACGATGTAAAGATTTGCTCCACTGTTCGGTGAGGTAAACCATGAGATCACCAGTGGACCTATTGCTAAGAAAGCCGTATTGTGGGGCGATACATATGTTAACGCTTAAATTTTGGCAATTTTTCAGAGGGTTATTTAAAAGTACAGGAATAAATAAATGGTTGTTTAATTAAGTATGTTTTCATCATATTATAAATGTTAAAATACAAGTATCAGAATTTTCCCAAAATGGCCACCATATCATCTAGTCCGAGAATGGCGGGATTTTAAGCTTTTGTTACGGCATTCCTTAACCAGAAATTTAATTTTAAGCGTTAATGTATGGTGTATCTTCTAGTTGAACTAATAAAAAACAAAAAGTCAAAAATGACTTCGATTTTATGGATTCTAGGTCAAAAATTGTAATTTTGGAATTGCTCTGTTTTTCATAGTTCATCTACTACCTACTCGTATAAAGAAGAAGTGTGCCAAATTTCCTAAAAATTGGTTAAGAATTTTTTTAAATATAAATCCCACCAAAAAGTAGTTTTGAGAAAAACGCGTTTGAAATAATGAAAAGTATAATTTATATTAGTTATATAGTTAATGCGGAGCACTTAAACGGGTTTACAATTGATAAATAATGCGAGTTTCTTTTTAAACATTTACAGGCATATTTTTGATATTTTATTACAGCTAAAAAACATTTGTTTACATGTACCGCCCCCCATAAAAAAAAAACAGACAAAAGTGATGTTACTTTCAAGTTTCCTTACATATGTATCTCCCTATATTATTAGTACAAAAATAGAAATTGAAGTTATAATGAAGAAATTGTGAAATAATAAAATTTGCAACATCAAAAACTTGTATTAGTACCACATTTGTATGTTTGTTGGCTTAAGTAAGGTAGGTAAGTATCAACGTACGTATATACATACACTTATTGGCGTATTTAATAAAACCATTGATAAAACCCTCTCTCCACAACTTCGACAGTCAACCCTCAAGAAATAAAAAGAAAAAAAAAAAACAACACTCTCAACAGACCACATTCCACATCCAGTTTAACCCGTTGAATTCACCACCTCATTTTTAATTTATACCTATCTATGTACCTACTTTTACAGTATAGATACAACTTGTAAAGAGTAAAAAAAAGGCAAACAACAACTAAAAAAGCACCACTAACCCAAACAACCATACAAGGCACCTAGATATACAAAAAATCAAGTCTGAGTGTAGAAAAATAAATAAATAAAACATAAAAACAAACGTGACTAACTCACCTTTAATAATAATGACATAATCTTAATGCCATCTAGACTATGTCCGTCCGATAGACTCTTCAAGCCCGAAATCAAATCCAAAAACGAAACAAGAATCAAAACAAACGAAAATAACTGTACCATGTCAGAGTTACATATAGTAAGACTAAGACTTCTTGTACCTACAAACATTCAAACATTATTATTTATGTACGACTTCATTCACCAAAGTCTGGTAGTCAGCCAAATTCAAGGAAATTTGCTTTGATGGTTTTGTTTTGTTTTAAGAAAATGAAAAAGACTTGCAAAAAGCATTTCATCTCAAATCGCAAACAAACGAACAAGATATGATATCTTAAGAAAATAAACTGCAACAATACTTCATTCATACTCGTACCTGCTTATGGCATTTTAATAAACTAAAACGAAAGTCGGTACATATTATATTTTACGTTGCAAAACTCGGTAGATAGGTACATATACCTAGTTGAAGATTCCACAAAAAAACAACTAATAAGTAAAGCTTCAAGCATCAAGATATACTTACTTGCATACTTTTCTAGGCAAACACAAACCATTATCTATCTTATCAATGTACAAAGATTGGTGTATTTTTAAAAAACCTTTTCCTCCATAGTTGAATTAAATTTGATTTCAATGTTTTGAAATTATTAAATGGGTATCTAACTAAGATTAGTGCTAACAACACAACATTATAGGTTTGTTCAATCAGAAACATGCCAGTGTAGACTAGTGTTGTAGTGCAGTGCAGGTTAATGAAAACTGTCAGAACAAATTCAAGCAAAAACGTCATACGTCAGATGAACAAAATTGGAAAATTGAAGGAATAATTTAAAATAAACTTTTAAGAGTTATTATATTATTTTTAGTTAAATTATTTGATTAATATTTCTTTTTTAAATAATTTCTTCAAATTTAATGTTGTGTTTGGAAAACACTGAATCACCAAAGATTGACCTTCACTTTAAGTTGTAGCTCTAATCTATGCATTGTTTGAAAAAATAAATCAAAAAACACAAAGTGCTGACAGTTTCGACAACCTGCACTAGCTCAAAACGTAGCAATCAGTGTAAGTCAGTGCAGAAACGTTTTCAATGATCACCAAAAAGATACACTTTTCTGTCCAAAGTAGTCCAGAGCAACTGTCTTTAAATATCAATGTTTTATGTATACAAAGGTCGTAAGCTTCTAGACAGTATTTACGTATGAACACACATTTAAAGTCATATAATTGCGCAAGTTGTCAAAATTAAGTGTCAGATAAAACGAAAATACATTGCGCAGGTTCGCACCAGATTGGTAACTTGAAAGTAAGACAAGTTTCTAATATCTGACAGCTCCCAAACAATTAAATTTTTTGGAAAGTTGCCTGGAAATTTAGTCAAGAAACGTCAAGTTAATGGTACTTGTGTCAAAATATAAGCTGGCTAAATTTTTTTTCATTTAACTAAAAGCAGAATTTCTTTACTTAGTCCAGTAATTATAACATTAGACAGTTCTGATATTGGTTACTTATTGCAAAGAGTTGCAGAATCATTGTGTATTAATCCATCGCAGATTATCCGTGACAGTGTTGTGGAATGTGAATCTTCTGTGAGACCATGTTTGCCATCTACTTCTGCCCAAAAACAAAAAAATTCACGTGTTCGAGTGTCTTCGATTAAAGAACTGCAAGATATCAATGAGATGAATATACCATAGATGATTTGAAACATCTTGAAGGTGAATTATTTGTTTTGTCAGAAAAAGAAAGTGATGGCAACAAAATTATATTATTAGGAACAGTAATCAACTTGGTTATCCTGCAAACAGCAAAATGTTGGTTAATAGACGGTACATTTTATGTCGTTCCACTGTCATGCGTCAATTATTTACAATCCAAGGTCAGATTGAGAACAGTGTTGTCCCACTTATTTTCTGTTTCATGTCAAAAAAGACAATTAAGTGTTATGAGATATTTTTTTCCGAGTTGCTAAGAGTTGCAACTGAGTTCAAAATTGAGTTACGGCCCGAAAGAATCATAACTGATTTCGAAAAGGCGATAGTTTCGGCTGCGACTGTGTTTTTTCCGCTCTCAGATTTCAGAGGATGTTTGTTTCACTTCGGGCAAATCATTTGGCGACGAGTACAACAAAAAGGATTTGCGAGCAAATACGGAAACAGTAAAGAGTTTGCATTAAAAATAAGAATGATCAACAGTTTAGCTTTTGTTCCACCCGAAGAAGTCTCTTCCTTTTATGACTCCTTGCAAAATAGTTTAAAAGATGACGAAGACGCACTTATAGTTTAGCAGAGTGGTTCAAAATGAATTACATTCGTAATGGAAGTAGGCAAGTGCAATACTCTCCTAAATTTTGGTCTCTGTATGACAGTGTGGAAAAACAATACCCGCGAACACAAAATAATGCTGAAGCGTGGCACCACCGCCAGGCTGAAAGTTTTAGTTGGAAGAAAAAATGATGGCTTGTACAAAATCATTGCGGATTTGAGAAAAGAAGCTGTTGTAGTGCAAACTGAAGTAGAAAAGATAAAAAATGGACAGGAGAAATTATTTTAAAAAAAACTAATGTGTTAAAATCACGAGCTTTAAAAAAAAAAATTAGAAATAAAAAAAAATTAGTAGAACTGGTCTTGCGTCGTATAGCCTACAGCATACAGTTGAACTAATTGAAATCAAAATTACTTTGTTAATTGATTTCAGTTTGTTTGTTGTTTCGTTTTAAAAGAATACTACGTTACATTATATTTTTGTTTTTTGGTATGTTATATTTCTTAAAGGTTATAATTAAATGAATTTAGAAAAATCTCTTATTTTTTATTTGTTTTAATATTTTTGTAATTTCGATTTTGCAATCAAAACTGCGCGATTTTTTAAAATTAAACAAATAGTTTAACAGAAGAGGGGGTGCGAATCAAACGAGAGTTCATGCATGATAAAGACCCGAAGCACTCTTCCAAATTGGTTAACAATTACTTAAAACAAGATAAAATCAATGTTATGGAATGGCGATCCTAATCCCCCGAACCTAAACCCAATAGAGCACTTATGGGGCATCCTAAATCGAAGGATCTGAGATTGTAAAACCAAAAAGAAAGACGAATTAGGGTCGGATTGGTACTCCATACCCGTAGAGACATGTGCCAAATTGGTAAATTCGATGGGGCGAACAATGGAGGCAGTTATTAATACTAAGGCTGCCACTACAAAATACTTTCTTGCTACAAAAAGAGTACCATTCTAATTTGGTTTGTATTACTTTTTTCCAGGATGAAACAGCATAATAATCGCAAGTCTACTTTTTATCATTAGGTATTTCCCATTATTATATTTTTAAAAAATTTCCGCATTTAAGCAATAAATTATTACAAATCTATTGTGTTGTTTTTATTTTCCTACTCCCCAAAAATACCTGTTTATGCGTTAAAAAGAATGACCACGAAGCTTGTTTCTATTATTTTTTTCATCACTGTATTGGTCCTGAAAATATAAATTTTTCAATGGTGGCCGTAATAATTGAAGGTTCAACACAAAAACATTTTAGGTATACCTACCTAAACAAATATTTTTGAGCTAAATAAATAAAATCAAAACATTTACTAGGTACCTTATGCCTATGTTATGTAGCTATTTCCTGTTAATTTAAACTAACTCATTTTATGCCAAGCGCCCATGTCAATACGAAGAAATTAAAGGCATTCCCTACTTAATATATACCTACATACATACCTACATACCTACGTAGCTAAATATAAACTTTCTACTCATAATGTCATGATTGCAAATCAAAAATTGATTTATACGCAGAAAAACAATACATATACATTTTTCATTGTTAAAATGATAACAAATACCTATGCACGTAAAGAGCAACATTAAAAAACATTTTTATTGATAAGATCGACGTTATCATTATGACAACAACTTTTTAAGAAATATACAAATTAAATTTCTCAAAAGAATCAAACAAAAAATATTTGTTTACAACAACATACCTACATACATAACATAGATACTTACACCTACACTTAATACACAGAAAACATTTCCATTACAATATCACATTGCAAAAGAAAAAACAACAAAAATAAGAAGTATATTATTATATTATGTTGTTCTTGTATTATCAGCTAAATTTATTTTCTTCGAGTTTTTTGTATTTCTTTTCATATAATTCACAGTGTGGTTGCGCAGAAAAACTTATATGGTATAGTAGTATTTCAGTTGAAAAGCTACTCTGGCTTCTCTTCAATGTCGAATAAATCTTTCGCCTTTTACTAAAGATTTCCGTGGAGAGGGGCACTCTAATGAGTCTAAAAATAATTTTTTGTTGTGCCCTGCCGCAAGGCGGGGCCATAAACAATCTAAACAAACAGTTACAGTAACAATTCATGCTCTATTCACACTATATAAGAATAATAACAAATCAAGATTCTTCTATTAAGCCACAATGTAGAATGGGGGATGTGAAGCTTTGTGGCTACATACAGGTGTTTCATATTGTATTAATTAAAGCTAGTACATACTTCCTCGTGAAGTGAACGTTCGCCAGTGAAGAAAGTGAACTTTTGAAATTGCTCACTGGTACACACTTTGTGAATACACGTTGTGAACATTTGTATTGTATTTCATATAAATGCATTTTAACTTTTTTTTAAAAACCACACGCAAAGCAGCCACAAACTTTAAATGAGGAATCAGTATCAGTATTCAGTACAAATTGAAAACTGTCCTTTTTTTTGTAACCAAATGTCAAAGCTTCACCAACAGTTCCCGTACATTTTGCACGTGAATTGCCCGTGAACGAAAACTCTCCACTAGTACATACTTGTGAACCATCTCGTGAACCCATACAAATTTCAGTTTTTGGTTCACCCGTGAACTTGCTCGTGAAGCTGAGTGGAGAACAAAGTGGAGAGTTTTCGTTCACGGGCAATTCACGTGCAAAATGTACGTGAACTGTTGGTGAAGCTTTGACATTTGGTTACAAAGAAAAGGACAGTTTTCAATTTGTACTGAATACTGATACTGATTCCTCATTTAAAGTTTGTGGCTGCTTTGCGTGTGGTTTTAAAAAAAAGTTAAAATGCAATTATATGAAATAGAATACAAATGTTCACAACGTGTATTCACAAGTGTGTACCAGTGAGCAATTTCAAAAGCTCACTTTCTCCACTGGCGAACGTTCACTTCACGAGGAAGTATGTACTAGGCTTTAAAGGTTAAAAATAGTGTCGGGTTTTCGACCAAGTCAATATTAAATTTGGAGATTTCACGTATTTAATTGCGTTTCATTACAATTTACAAATATTAGATAGGGTAAAGGCACTAGTATCCGGACAGTTTTAGTTTCCGGACACTATGTGATTTTTTTGCGATTAATAGGTACCTATATGATCCTTATAAATGCGAATAACACAACAAATACACATTCTCTAATGTATTTTACATTTCCATACAAATTTTCAAGCAGAGCAGATAACCTGAATGGTTTAAGAGATATACTTCAGTTAAGTGTCCGACATCAAGGGGTGAGGTGAGGTTGTGAAGTGGTCTTGTGTAAGAAAAAAAATAGTGGAATCATTTGCAAAAAGTAAGTAAATTAAGATATGTTTATTAATTTTATTACAAAAGAAAGTTGTTAATTTTGAATTAAATATGATACATTTTGATATTTAGTAAACAAAATTGTCAAAAAGTTTTTCTTTTTAGAATATTTTTTAGTGTCCGGATACTGAAACTAAATTTTAAATTTTTTTAGTTCCCGGACACAGTGTCCGGATCACGGTTGCCAGTTTGGTCTTTTACGACCAAATTTGGTCATTATTTTCTCACTTGGTCGCATGGTAATTTTTTATTCCATTTGGTCCCTTTTTTTAGAAATTGAAAAAAATAACTTGACTCTATAATACCTAATACCTACCTAAAGAATTTCGGGAAAAGGTCAATTATCAAAAAAACGCTTTAAATGAATATTGTTTTCAAAATTTAAGTTAGTTCGTTTATAACTTGATGTTACTTCCTCACAGCTCAGCTGCTGCTGAGAGGAATTTTTTTGAATTAACTTTGATTAAAACGAAAGGCAGACTTAATTTGGGTAGGTACCATTATTAATATAATGCTGGCCAAAGAGCGTCAAGATGACAAAAATAACCATAGCGTTTGGTCTGCAAAAACATTTTTTTGAATTAATTTTATATGAATTTTATTTAGCGATAGTATTCGATCTCCTGACTTTTTCGATCTCCTGACATAATGTTTACATATTGTGATCTTAAAAAAAAGATGCTGGGGTGCGTCCCACACTGATAACTTCCCATCCCGTCTGCTGATTTGTCTTGCTTAAAAGGTTTGTAGGCTTTCGTGATTTGCTAGTTGTTAGTTGAAATATTCTAAAAAAAATTAAAAATTACCAACAATATTTTGAGTATGATGAAATAGTTTGATTTCAATGTCTGTTCTTGTTAACGAGATTTTTAGTCGAAAACCAATTTTTACCAAATTGCAGATTTTAATTTTTTATGAAAAAAACTGACTGTTGGATTTTTATGCATGATTTACGGAATGTCGGAAACAATATTTTCTGTCAGATAAAATTAGCTTAAAGCCAATATTTTTTTTAATTTTTGAAGAGATACTTGAGTCGAAAGTAAATTTTTACCAAGTTTTACTATTGTTTTTTTAAGGTTTTTATTTCTTGTAGAAAAATGTCAATTCGATTTTCTCAAAATTTTACCAGATGTCAAAAACGTTATTCTTCCCGAACGTACGTACACACGCACGCACATACATCTCTCTAAAAATGTTTTTGTTCACTTCAAAAAATCGGACCGATTACAATAACTTTCTATGGGAAGTTAAAAGCTATTGTGGACACAAATTATGTTGGTCCTTTTTTGGTACGATTGGTCATTTTTATTTTCAGCTTTGGTCATGCAATTTTTTCAAGTGGCAACAGTGGTCCGGATACTGAAAATATGAGGGAAAAGGAAAAGTCTCTGTCTTAGGCTCTTAAATAGTAGTTTGGAATATATTTTGTGTTTTAATAAAAGAGAATTGCATTTCTCTCTCAATGTTTCAGTATTCGGACAGGGTTTCCTAAGTTAAAATATATGTGTCCGGATACTGAAAAATTAGATTCAGTTTCCGGACACCTTTGTTTTTAATGTAATTTTAAGTGTTTTTATTCCTTTAAACTTCCTATCTTTTAAGGAATGAATTCAGAAAACATATCAAAGGCCTTAGAGGATATAAGGTCAAACCAAATAAGTCTCCGAAAAGCTGCAACTAAATATGGTATTTGTCGTTCAACACTACATGACAGGCTGAAAAACAAAAGGTTACTTGGTGAAAAGGAAACTAAAATGGGTCCAGATCCTTACTTAACAGCTGAAGAGGAGAAAGAAGTTGCCAAGTGGTGTGCTAATCTTTGTAAATGTGACTTTCCATTAAAAACTGATAACTTGCTGAATACGTAGTACCCGTGGCATGATGGTTAGTGCGTTGGACTGTCATGCGAGAGGTCTTGGGTTCGATCCCTGCCTGCCACCTTAATTTAAAAAAAAAAAAAAACGGGTACTGCCTCTTGCGAGGAATTGACAAATTCTCCAAGAGTAATACTTGTCATGAAAAAGTGCTTTCTCAAATAAGCCGTTCGGATTCGGCATAAAACTGTAGGTCCCCTCCATTTCCAAATTTTTTAACTTGCTGAATACAGTGCAAAAGATAATAAAGGATACAAAAAGAAAAACGCCATTCAAAGACGATAGACCAGGTAAGACATGGTTGCGGGCATTTATGAAACGAAATCCAATTCTGGCTTTGAGAGAAGCTGAAAATATTAGTAAGGGAAGAGCAGTTGTTAGTCAGGAAAACATTATAAAATGGTTTGAAGAGCTCGACACCTATTTGAAAAGTATTGGCCAGGAACATATTATGTATGACCCGAGTAGGATATTAAATGGCGATGAGACCAGCTTTTGTCTCTGCCCAAAGACTGGCAAAGTTATAGCCCCCAAAGGCTACAAAAATATATATCAGATTGCTGCTGGAAACGAAAAGGAAGCACTGACAGTCCTCATTGTTTTTTCTGCCGACGGAAAACTATTCGACCCAATGGTGGTTTTCCCATATGTGCGTCCTCCGAAAGACATTGTGGAGAGTATGCCAAAATCTTGGGTTTTAGGCAGAAGTGAAAGCGGATGGATGAGGAGCGAGACTTTTTTTGAGTATATCGCAAACTGCGTTAACAAACGCTTGCTTGATGACAAAGTGGAACGTCCTGCGATATTGTTTGTCGATGGACACAAGTCACATTTAACACTAGAATTGAGTGAATTTTGTTCCAAAAATCAAATCATTTTGTACGCATTGCCACCGAACACAACCCACATCATGCAGCCGGCTGATGTTAGTGTCTTCAAACCTCTTAAATCTGATTGGAAAAAAACAGTTCGTGATTGGCAAGCAAAAAATTTAGGCCAAGCACTTACTAAACGAAATTTTTGTCCACTTTGAAATGAAGCACTAATGAAAAATAAGGATATGGTGGTAACGATACAAAACGGATTTAGGAAGTGTGGTTTATACCCATTGAACCCTGCAGCTGTGGACTACTCAAAATGCGTCAGGAACAACGTTGAAAATTTGCTGATTGCTGAAGCTCCGCATCTATCAAATGCCGAACAACCTACGGAATTGAATAGGTTTAAGATCACTGGTGAAGTTATAAGAGATTTGTCTAAACAGTTACAAAATGCTAGAGTTGATGTTGATACCATCTTAAAGGTAATTGAAGCTGAAGCATCAAAAGCAAAAGAAATATCAGCACCATCGCTAGACATTACGGTTGATGCTGCTCTTGGTAGGGTCCCGGGACTCCTAGGAGATTTAGGCACGGGGGTTTATAATCTGAATATTGATGGATCCCTTGAAAAAGACATACCAGAAAACTGTGATGTAATTGTGGACCCCTTAAATTTATTGTCGCCTTCATCAATAATAGATTCTGAAAATATTCATTCCACGCTTCAATCTTCAAGCCTACCAATTTTGACAATTCCTTCGGATCCAAGTGAAGTTTCAATTTTATCCAAAGAACCATCGACATCAAGTGGATTGACAAGTAATCAATTGCCATCACCACTTTTCCACTCATCTGTTTTATCCCAAGCCTACTTTTTTCGAAAAAAAAAAAAAATAAAATTAGGCAAGGAAACGTTACAAGGTCACCGAGCGCGATTTCGTCGGATGCTTGGAGGGAAATCTATGCAAAAAAAAAGAAAAGGAAAAAAAGGATAAAATTGATGGCATAGAAAAAAGAAAACAAGCAAGATCATCAAAAAAGACGGACAAAAAAGCAACATCGTTAAAAAAGAAAATTATTAAAAAAAGAGAGAAGTGTCAGGAGTGCTTCGACGAGCTGCAAAGTGATATTGAAGATGAAAGCCTAAAAAACATCGGGTGTGATAGCTGTGCCAGATGGTTTCATCTCAGCTGTACTTCAATGACAGATTTGGGATATGAATTAGCATCAAAAAAAGACTATAATTGCAAACATTGCTGTGATAGCAACAACCTTAATTAATATTAAGATACCTAGATATAAGTAATAATATAATAAGTTTATTTTTATTTTTATTCTGTGATTTAAAAAAACTTAGTTTTTTTTAGCAAGCTGTTTGTGAAGTTACATTATTATAATTTTTTTTTACATAAACATACCTAAATACTTATTAATTTATTGTTTTAACGACTAGTTTACTAAGAAAAGTGGATTGTTAACCTTTTTATAAGAACTAAACTATTTTTCGTTTGTTTATTTAAAAAATATGATTTTTTTATATAAACTGAACTGAAGTATTATTAATTTTCTTATAAACATGAGCTGTGTCCTTATATTTTAATTGCTTAGTGATAACATTTATATATAAGAAAAAATAACTTTGTAACCTTTAAAAGTGCCAAACTGAATTATTTTATTGTTCATTTTTGTTTTTTTTCTTATACACTTTAAAAAAAATATTAAACTATATGTATATATTTTTTTCAAAAACTAACGATGTTTCATTTCATAAGGAACGGAGAAGAAATACCTATTAATTCGTACAAAATTTTCGTGTCCGGATACTAAAATAAAATTGTCCGGAAACTTAATTTTTCTGTCCGGATACTAGTGCAAATCGACTTTTTTTAGATTTCTAGTTATTAAATAATTATGGTGATAAATTTGCGAAGTTTGTTTATTTTATGCTATGAAACATTAAACAAGCTTTCAGATGCAGTATTACAATATTTCGAAGCTTTAATAGTAAGTCGAAGAATCAAATTCAAAGATAACAAATGTGTTAAGTGTCCGGATACTAGTGCCTTTACCCTACACATAGTTTAGAAGAACTTGACAAATACAAACATATCAGTTGCAAAAATGGCGAAACGCGAAATTCAGACCCGAACTAAAACTTAATAAAATGGACCATTAACTTAAAAACATGTGATACAAAAATTCCCAACTATACCTAAATAAATACAAACAAATAATTCTAAATACAAACGTGCCTATATTAATTATTCAAAAAAACAATGTACAAACTTTAACAGAAAAAACTTAACTCATACTTATAAAAAATGAATATCCTTTAAAACACAATTTCAAAAATGTATCGATCAAATCAAAATTGAGGACCTTGCATCAAAAGGGGGGCAAGTCCAAAATTAACTTTTTGTCGGAAACCAAAATAAAACTCTTGGAAAACAATTTACAAATTCTTTAAATCATATTTTAGGATAAGTAAATATTATTAGGAATTATTGCGATTTTCGAAAGTCTAGATGTGCAACCAAAGGCAATTAATATGAAATTGCCCCCCTTTTGATGCCTGGGGCACTTCGTTTTTGGTCGGAAAGGTTAAGTAAAATAATGTGTTTAGATCTTCGCGTGTATTGGATTGGGCTATCGGCGATAAAAAGTAGTGTTTTTTCGATGACTATAACTTTTTGGAAGATAACAATAAAAATACATCAGCTGATGTCTATTTTCTTAAAATTAAAACTACAAATAATAATCAAAACGAATACAAAAAAGATCGATTTAATGCTAAGACACGTTGACAACCAGAATCAGAAGCAAGATTTAATATTTTTTACCTATACAGGTGTCTTTTTCTGAAGACTTTGCAATATACTTTTTTTAGGTTTCATTCTGATAGGTAGTTACTAGTTATGCTAAAGTCGATGAAAAGGCGCCGCATAATTTTGTAGGGCTAATAACAAATAGAAACTGTATAAATAAACACACGCACAAAATTTGTTTGAAAAAACGTTGTTGAAATATCAAAATTCATTTTGAGACTTTAGATGACATCATACATAATTTTTTGTATGTTGAGCACAACTCCACGATAACAGTTGTCGTAAAAGTATTAAAGGTACCAACAAACATCTAAAGGGTCCTACACACGATCAATGTTACTTGAACGCTTCTCGATTCAAGCAATATTGAAATGCACAATCAAAATTGACAGATTGATGAGAACCAAAAAAAATTGAGTTTCTTCGATTTTACTTGACAGAACTATGTTGGTGTGTGGTACATCAATGTTCACCTCAATGTGTATGTTTACATTTGTGAATATATCAATGTATACAGGGAAAATAAACCAATATCATTGTCAATGTTAATTGTTACGTGTGGTGTCTAATTTTCATCCATGATACTTGACAGAAAAAGACGTCAATAATACATGTCAATACTAATTGATCGCGTCCAGGTGGTTCGTATGTGGTGTGACTTACAAAAATAAACTTGATTTTGAATTAATAAATTGTTTATGAATTATACCTAAACAAAATATTTGTCATCTCGAAATTTTACGAACAAAAAGTGATTTTACCTAAAATTTTGTGTAGCGAAAAATAAATATTTTGACATCTGGTACAGTTTTGAGAAAAATCAAAAAAACGGTTTTTTTTCAAGAAAAGTAAAAAATGGCTCCCTGAAATTACGGGATAGGAAATTACGCCAAAAACTGTTTTGGGAAAAAAAGCTCGTTGTTCAAAACGATATAAAACCAATTTGGTTTTATTTCGATTTATAAAAAGAAATAAGGCCAAAAAAATAATGGAAACAACGCCGAATAATACAAAAATTTTAAAGTTCAATTTTTTAAATACAAAACACGCAAAAATGGTTGATTTATTGTCTAGAATAGCTACTTTTGCTAAAAAGTTTTTTTGAATTGATAGCACGGCGCGGCGTACTAACAGCTAGGTAGGTAAGGGCATGCTGCCCTCCTGCAACCCCCCTGCTTGGGATCACTATAGGATTTGGGGTGGGTGCTAGTAGTTAGTACGCCGCGCCGCCGGTTGTGCTATCAATTCAAAAAAACTTGTTTTAGGCTCCAATTTCAAAAATTTCAATCGAGCAACAAGTATCTCGTCATTGCACTTCCCCCCATTATTTATTAAAGTTTACGAAAAAATACACCGATTTGGCTATTTTCCGAGTTTTTTTCTATGTTTTTAGCAAAAGTAGATATTCTAGACAATTACCGAATTTTGTGATTCCCAAAATTGACCCCTTCGAAATGGCTTAAAATTCTTTTTCAGTCTCCATATCTGATCGTCAACATGGATTTCCTTTTAGTTTATATATGTATATCCTTCATATGATTACGTTAACTTAAAATGTTAATTTACAAATGTAAATTTTGTTGGGTTTTTGTAACCCACAGTGAAACTTTGTACAAATGTGTTTGTTTATTTTTATTTTTGTTTAAATAAAGAATTTAATTTAGAATAGAGAGAAAACAAAAGATAATTTTACTTTGTTTTTTTCCTAATTCTGCAAAATTTTAAATCGAAACAATGCCAAATTGCTATTATTTCGTTTTCTAAAGCGAAATAAACCCAAATTGAAAATTGGGTCTTATTTCGTTTTCAAAAACGAAATAATGCCAAATTTTTTAAATTTGGCTTTATTTCATTTGGTGTTATTTCACGTTACCCATTTTAAACAACACATTTTCTTATAACTTTGTTTATTTCAATTTGTCAATTTTTTTTATAGGTATTAAATATAAACCTGAAGGATCTTGATTTTGAAGAACGAACGGTTAATTTTCTAGCTTTTTTTCTTATTCGATTAGGTTTGTTTTGTGGCGTTTTTTCCTTTAAGATTTGGAAAAAAACCAAAAAGTTTATTTTTAGGCGTTAGCAAATTTTTGGCGTTTTTTCCAAACGAAAATTGTTTGGCCTTTTTTCATTATTCTAAAAGAAAAAAACGCCAAGAAACGGAGAATTTTTGGCGTTTTTTCCATTTTGTTTTTTGGCATAATTTCCTATGGCGTAATTTCAGGGAGCCGTAAAAAATCATTCCTAAAAGTTGGTAAAAATTGATTTCGACTCGAATATCTTGTCAAAAGTTAAAAATATTGAAAAATTACAAACAAATGTCATCTTATCAGAATATTGTTTTCTATATTTAGTATTTTTTTTTTTAAATCCAACAGTCAATTTTTTCATAAAAATTAAAATCTACAAAATACTACACAAAATTGTTTAAAAATGTATGTTCGATTCTCGATAACAGGAGAACAAATGAAGGTATTGATGTTATCGTAAGAAAATGGTCATAAAAATGTCCAATCTGTATTTTATTTATCTGGGGAACAAAAACATAATCAATCATATGCAAAACGTTGTTGCTAAATTTTAGCAATTTTTTTTAAGCTGCTTGTGGTTTTCGAATAAAATGTCAAATCTCTATCCACAGCATGATTTCACTTAAAATTTTGTCGCCGATGTTGTAATATTTGTTGTTCATAAAAAAAAAAACGGGTATTGTATGTGTTTCATTTAAAGGAAGCGAAACCTGTTCATCTTTTAAGGATTTGTTCTTCCTGTTTTTTATTCAGATAATAGTTCCTATCCTGCCAAATCTGTTATGTATTGTAAAAGACTTATAATTGGCATTCAGTAGTTCGAACTATTAAATTTAACTTAAATTCTATTTACAAACATCGAAAATGTTTTCTTTTGGAAAACAGAACTAATGTCTATTATCATAATCCGCTGATAATAATATGGGTATGCATACAATAGGCATATTTGAGGGGTATAATTTCAAAGCTTTTCTTTTCCACTTTTTATATTTTTAAATAATAAAAACTGTTAGAAGTGGCTCAAATGATTACTGATTAGAAAGTTAAATTTAAAGTTTGTGATAACCTTTACCTATTTCCTATGGTTTTAAACCTTTAAGGTTAACAAAATTATAAAAAATAAGAGTTTTGAAAATATATAGATTGGAATAGATGACTTTTGAATCAACTTGAAGAACTTATCGCTATTCTAAATCAGCGAGCTTACCAGAGATGTTTTCTTCCCAAAAATTAAAACTTAATTCTATAACCCATGTACATTCTCAAAATAACACAAGTTTCCACTTGAAAACGGCTATTTTGGTTTACACAGGAAAGAATAGTTTTGTTGCAAAATTGGGTTTGTATGAAAATAGATGAGTGTTCAAAAATTCTTTTGTGCTTGGACTTACAGAAATTATTAATTATTTAATTATTAATTACAAACATTCTTAAATGTGTCGTTGTCCCCTGCACCTCTTTTTTTGTTGTGGTATTCAGAGAGAGCAAAATGATAAAGCTTGTTGGAATTTATAATAATATAATATAAATAATATAATAATTTAATATCAAAATAGAATCATTTTTAAACGAATACGAAGCATTAAAGCTGTATTATAGTTTAAGAAAAGCTGCAAGCAAACGTGTATTTTGGTTTTAATGTATTACTTCGATGGAAATAATTCATGTACGTTGCAAAGGTCTATTATGTTTTTAATTTTGTACTTAGAACAATGTATAATGCAGACATATTGATAATACATAAGTATGATCTAATAAACCTAGTTGAATTAAATTAACAAGCTTGGATAACAAATTAGAATACCAAAAGCAGATAAAACAACAAAACTAAGTAAAATCCCTCCAAAAAGCGCAATTTAAGCAATTAATAAAACTTAAAGCAGTTAAAAGCCAGAGAAAACATTAGCAACAAATTTAGAAATTTAAAAACTTAAGTGAGTTATGAAATTTGTATAACTCACTCTAGTTCGTATGTTTCTCCTTAGAAATTTCAAATCTTATTTTATAATACAGCAAAGCAAATAAGAATTTCTACAACTTAACGAACATTTTTCAGAACATCTAAGAACGGATAGATGAATAGAATAATCGAAAAATAATTATTTTATAACAAATTCCTATTTTCTCTATGATTACTACTCGTGTCTCGTACTATAATTATGATGAGATGATGATGTGCAAAATAATTCAAAACCTCATCTTCTTTGGAATCAATATATATGTATGTATGTTATGTATGTATGTACGTATGAACATTGGAATATAAGAACTCACCTTAATGCTATTCATAGTGGAATGTATTGCTGATGAATCCGAACCATCAGCCGACTGACTTTGACTTATAAACGACGATGATGTTGCTGATCTACTTGGTCCGCCACCATTATTATTATTTGTTGATAGTGGCGGTCCATCGATAATTGTTATTGGAGAAGCAACGATTTCCTCATTACCACGATCTAATTCCACATTACCACCACCACCAACACCATCACCAGTTAGAACTCCTAACGAAGAAGCAGATCGTTCGCCGACTTCCAGGTGTGCAAAGAAGTCTGCAGTAATATCGGCGGCTGTTAAGCCGGCTCGTTTCTCTACTCTATCTTTGTGGCGACCACGAATCTTGAGTGTTTTTCTGACCTAGAAATATAGAACGAGCAAAGAAAAAGAAATAAAGATAAAATGTTTGGTGATGTTCTGTGTTAGTGTTAGTGTTTCTGATCGTTTTTTATTTTGTTTAATTCTTTTTTTCCAAATTCGTTCTTTGTTTTCTTTCTTTTATTGTTTTTAGATCAAAGCGATCACTAAATTCTGTGCTAAACAAGGCGAAAAAATGTCTTGTTTACTACGTTTTTAGAATGGTTAGTGTTGTGTTTTAAGTGTCTTCTCTTTATAATTTATACGATTACGATGTTAGAGTTGGTGCATTTTTAAATTGACAGTCCATTAATCAAGGAGCAGCCGCCATACTTTTGTCTTAGTTCGAGGAGAGAATAAGGGGGAATTGATGCAGCAACTTGTAAAGAAAACTACTAATTGTATCTTTAAGAAGTTAAATATATGTATGCATAGATACATTTGCTTTAGAAGAAGAAAAATTAACAGTTAAAAATAAATATTTATCCACTAGAGTGGAAACTAGAAGGTGGAATTTTATTTCTGAGTGGGTGGTATTTTGTTTACTATGTTTTCTCCTTTTCTCAAATAGCTTAGCGTGAGTAAAAATGCAAATTTTTGAAATCAATACAAATTTATTGCTTCATTATAAAAACAAAAGATATAATACTTCAAGATGAAATCTAGATGCGTCAATGATATTTTGGTACCAAATAAACTTTCACTCAACATCACGTTATACGACTGTACGACATTGAAAGTTTATATTTGAACAGATATTCTTAAAAGATTTTTAATTAAATGGAATGGAAAGGTTTATCTTAAAATATCCTTAAAAATTTCAGTTGTGTTGTGAAGACGTTGAAGTTGTTTAATAACTGCTAAGCTACGGCATTCCAATTCGACCCTTTCTCCCACATTTTCTTTAATAATTGAATTTTTTGTTTGCCTCAAAAAATCAAAAAGAAATAAATATAAATAGGGAACAGGCTACAGGAAATTGACATCGCTGAACTAATAAGTATAAAGAGAAGAAGAAACCAATAGCGAATTTAACGAGATCTTTCATCTATTTTTAGAGCCTTTTAAGTTTAAAAAGGAAGTGCGTTCGAAGCAGTTCAGAAAGCAGCAAAATTTGGCGTAATTGTTGAGGAAACTTTCTTAAAAAAAAAAAATAGAAACCTTTCGGGAACCAGATTATCACAGCCATTCAAATTAATGCAAAATAATTTGCCATTAACTTAGTTAAATTTTTTTTCAATCCATCAACGGATTTTAGTTACAATAATTTAATTTTTTTCAGATTCTGAAGAAAGGAGACCCTCTAAACTGAACCAACTATAAAGGAATCAGTCTACTTAACATTGCTTACAAAATCTTCTCTGCCGTAATATATGAACGTCTAAAGCGGTTAATGAGGGCAAAAAAGGATTTACAACACCGACGTCTCGGTCAAAACGTCACCATAAACAGGGGTGGAATCGGCTAAGCTGATAATTGACTATCATATTTTTGATAGTCAAATTTGACTATCATTTTCATTCCGTCTGTGTAAAATGATTCAACTCAATTCAATTCGATTGAACAATTTCTGATTATAATTGTCACAATTCATTGTTGCTATGGTGAAATTTTAAAATGATTCCTATAAAATATCTAAATAAAAGTATCAAATTGGCTGTGTTTGAATAACATTCTTATTTCTCTTGTGTTTTTTCGAATAACGTAAGCTTTGTAGGTCACAAGAATGTGTTTTTGTACCTAAAAAGGGTAACTGAAAAAAATGTTCATTCGTTTTTTGTAAGCGTCTGGTAGCTCTATTCAGAAACGACATATTTGTAGGAAAATGACTATCAATTTTTTCTAGTGACACCTTTTTAGGTATCAATTTGATTATCACCTTACACAGATCAAATTCGATTATTTTGACTGTCAACAATCAACAATCACCTTAGCCGATTCCACCCCAGACGTAACGTTGAGGTAGTCAAGGACTCCGTCTACCTAGGTTCCGCTATAAACACAGAAAACAACACCAGCGCCGAGATCAAACGAAGAATAACTCTTGATAACCGCTGTTTCTTTGGTCTAAAAAAGCAATTGAGTTGTAAAGTCCTCTCTCGAAAGTGTCGCTATATAAGACCCTTATCATCCCCATCCTGCTATACGGTGCAGAAGCATGGACTATAAAAAAAAAAAGCGGAAAGTCGAAAAGTCGTTTCGAGAGAAAAGTTCTTCGTGCGATCTACGAGTCCCGTATGCATAGAAGGGGAGTGGAGGAGAAGATGGAACGACAAGCTGTACGGGCTGTACAGCGAAGTAGACTTAGCCAGAAGGGTAAAAGTTCAACGACTAAGATGGCTGGGTCACGTAGAGCACATGGAAACCAATGCTCCGACCCGGAAAGTCTTCGAATCCACACCCAAAGAAAAGCGCAGTAGAGGAAGACCGCGAATCAGGTGGCACGCACAAGGGGAAAGTGACCTCACCCAACTTGGAGCGCGAAACTGGAGACATCTAGCTAGGGACCGAGCTAGATGGAGAAGTTTGTTGGGTGAGGCCCTAGTTCACACAGAACTGTAGCGCCACCTTAAGTAAGTAAATAATTTCATTTTGCAAGGATGCTTAGGTCGAGCGATTGATGCCAAAAGCTTGGATTCAATTCCTGTCTGTGTTAACTAAAAACATTTGTTCACTGCTGGGGAGTTGACAAATCATCCAAGAGTAATAATTGTAACGAAAAATGCTTTCTCAAATTATCCGTTCGGATTAGCATGAAAGTTGTGTATCTTTTCAATCCCCGACATTGCTCGCTCGGAGTTGTAAGTCTACTTACTTACTTAAGGTGGCGCTACAGTCCGGGGCGGACCTGGGCCTCAACCAACATGCGTCTCCAGCCAGCTCGGTCCCTAGCTAGCTGTTTCCAGTTTCGCACGCCAAGTTGGCGTGCTATACGTACGGGACCAAAAATCACCCGAAGAATTTTTCTCTCGAAGCATCCTAAGACGTTCTCATCTTTCTTTGACAGGGTCCAGGCCTCAGCGCCATAAATGAGAACCGGGATGATGAGTGTCTTATAGATGGTGATTTTAGATGATCGAGAGAGGACTTTACTTCTCAATTGCCTTCTTAGTCCAAAGAAGCAGCGATTTGCAAGAGTTATTCTTCGTTTGATTTCAGCGCTGGTGTCGTTGTCTGTGTTTATAGCGGTGCATAGGTAGACAAAGTCCTTAACTACCTCGAAGTTATAGCTGTCCATGGTGATGTTTTGTCCAAGACGTCGTTGTTGAATGTCCTTTTTCGATGACAGCATATACTTGGTCTTGCCCTCATTGACCACTAAACCCATCTTCTTCGCTTCCGTCGCAATGCTCAAAAACGCTCCACTGACATCACGCTTTGATCTTCCAATTATGTCAATATCATCTGCGTATCCGAGTAATTGGATGGACCTTTGGAAGATTGTGCCTCTAGTGTTGACGGTTGAGTTTTGCACAATTCTTTCCAGAACGATATTAAAGAAGTCGCATGACAGTGCATCGCCTTGTCTAAAACCTTTTTTGACATCAAATGCATCGGTGAGATCTTTTCCGACCTTGATGGAGCAGCGTGCATTCTCCACCGTCATTCTGCACAAACGGATGAGTTTGACAGGGATGCCAAAACTAGACATTGCTCTGTAGAGCTCTTCCCTATAGATGCTGTCATACG
The DNA here is from genome assembly GCA_951509635.1 of Eupeodes luniger. Lineage (NCBI taxonomy): Eukaryota > Metazoa > Arthropoda > Insecta > Diptera > Syrphidae > Eupeodes > Eupeodes luniger. The sequence continues at coordinate 93,881,124 of OX608073.1, read as the reverse complement.
CGGCTTTAAAATCGATAAAGAGATGGTGGGTATCGATTTGAAGTTCCTGGGTTTTTTCCAAGATCTGCCGTAGTGTGAATATTTGGTCGATAGTGGACTTTCCTGGTCTGAAGCCACACTGATAAGGACCTATCAGGTTGTTGACGAACGGCTTCAGACGTTCACATAATATGGCAGAGAGGATCTTATACGCAATGTTAAGGAGACTGATGCCTCTGTAGTTGGCGCAATTTAGAGGGTCTCCTTTCTTATGTATCGGGCAAACTATGCTGAGATTCCACTCATCGGGCATGCTTTCTTCCGACCATATTTTGCAGATGAGTTGGTGCATGCTCCCTACCAAGTCATCCCCTGCTGCTTTGAATAGTTCGGCAGTGATGCCGTCAGCTCCAGCAGCTTTGTTTGACTTCAGCTCAGATATAGCTATCTTCACTTCGCCGAGGTCGGGTAGGCGGAATTGTTGATCTGCGTCGCCTAGGTTGAGTGGTTCTATCTCCCTTACAGCGGAATTCGATTCGTCATCGCCGTTATATAATTTGGAGAAGTGGGCTTTTCATATTTTCAGCATAGACTGCGGTTCTACAACGATGTTCCCCTGATCGTCTTTACAGGCTTCGGTTCGTGGCTGGTACCCTTGGGAGGTTTTTTTTACCTTTTGGTAAAATTAACGAACCTCATTCCTGTTGTGACATCCCTCTTGTAAGTCGCTAGGGCCTAATTCTTCACGAGCTGTGCCACCAAATTTATTTATTTTATTTATAAATGCTGTAGATTGTTAAATTGATATTTTGTATGCATACTTGACTTTAAAGCTTAGAAAGATAATGCTGGAAAAGCATATAAGAAAATATAAAGATAGGAATAACAAGGAAACAGATTAAAAACTTTACAGTAATGAATTCTAAGAAGTGTTTTAAGAATTTTTTAATGCAGTTGTTTCTTTTATTTATATCTTTTACAAAAATTACTTTGGGACTTTCAAAGATAACAATAAAATTAATTAATTTAGTATTTGACTAACTTCTGATCAAACTTCTCACCTATCCTAAGATCCATTTTTTCACTTACAGAAAAAAGATAACAAACCCAACCAAACAAACCTTTAATGCACTTAAGTCCTATATAGAAATTCTATACAAATCGACCACCCACTGATATTTATGTTGTTCCAAATTTTCAATTTGGTGAAACTTCGATTTTTATCAAACATTTCTAGGAACAATGCTTAAATAAATTAAAGAAGTTCCATAGAGCTTTCTTATGTAAACATAAACATCTACTCTACAGTCTTTGTTTGTCTATCTTCTATTCTGATGTAGGTATAAGACAACATGACTTAACACAAAAGTCATAAACCCGCACCTGTCTTAATACAATAAACTATATCTTCCAACCATGACACCTCGAACAAGAAATAAATTATAAAAACAAAAAATAAACAAGAAAAGAAAATGAAATAGAAAAGAAAACCACTTTAAAATTCAGCAGTCGGTCGGCCAATTTAATTACTGGGCCAAGAGGGCAACCCTGCTACTACTATCACAGTGTGAACAGAGCCTATACCATACCAAAGTACCGTATAGCCGCATCACCCACAGAGCAGCTTGTACCTACATATCTTTAAAAAATTCTATCTGTCTATTAGTTTTTGTTTTACGGTAGTACGGTAGTAAGTTGTTACGAAAAACATAAAACTTAAAAGCCATGAAAAAACAAAGCCAAAATGTAAATATTCCTCTGATGGAGCTCATGAGCATTTTGAGTTGTAGAGTAGATGACATGTGCTTATAGCTTCAACGGCCTACGTAAATTACATTTACGACTATGTGAATGAAATATGAAGAGACAAACGCTTCAAACCTAAAACAAACATCATCTCTTGAATATAATATAACTTTTACACTTAAAGAAAAAATTGACGCTCAATTAACTAAACAGAGAATAATTTCACATCAAATAAATGGCGTACAATTTTTAACGAGTTAGTAAAATTTTTAAGTAACAAACCATTGACAATTTTAAACGATCTCAGTTTAGTTAAAATCACAAAATGGTTATTTTCAACTTTTAAAGAGTTTCTAAAACCATATCGATGCTTTTCTGCCATGAGCGAAATTTTTAATAAAAAAAAAAAATAAAACTAAATAATTCAAATTTGCTAGTTACACATGTAGCCTTGATGGCTATTTTCATGTCTTAGCTTAAGCACAATTAATAATTTACAATACTGTAAATAAGTAGTTTAAAATTTCTATTGCCGATTACTATAATTTAGTGGAAAGGGTCCGATTTGTCTTTGTGAAATAAATAGGTCTGTTACACAGATTAAGGTTGGTATTAAATGAACTGTCAATGATTAGACTTATTTAGATGCATCGTTTTTGGGCCAATTGCTATTTCTTTTATTAATACTCTTTCAGACTCAGGACTTTTTTTTAATATAAGATTTTTCTCAAAACTACTTGGAACTTTCTCTTAATGAAATATCTCAACAATTGGGAATAATTTTAAAAAATCGGAGCCAATATTCTTTTCCCATTTTTCTTTATTAAGATGATATTTTGAAAATCATATGCTTAAAGATACTACACACAAATTTGTTGACATTGAATTTCTGTTTTTAGGAATAGAACCCATATTTTATGCCTCCGTGTTTCGTATGTCTCTGAATAGGTAATTTTAGGAAAAGCTATTTTTTTGTTTAAAATTAAAAGGACCTCCTATCATAATGAAGTCAATATCGCGTTTAAGTCAAAGATACTTCAAGTTTAAAACCTTATTGAATAAAACATTTACGCTTAAATCATGTTGTTTAAGGGTATTTGTAATACTAATTGCAAATATTAATTTCAACAGAAGACCATGAAAATAATTTTCTAATAAGGACTTGAAAATTAAAAAAAAAAAAAACGCAAACCATTTGAGATATTGCAAAAACTTTGTTATCGGCTTGAAGTATAAGCAAAACCCTTATAAATGGAACTCAACTTCGTTGATATGGCCTTCACAAGCACGTTTTCAGTTGTCGATTCATTGGATCCAATTACCGATGACTCGGCCACACATTTTGGCAGAAACGGCCGCTATTACGAGTTCAATGTTGGCCCTGAGCTCCTCTAACTATTTTGAATTTGTTAACATAAACCAATAACTCAACATGCTCATCAAACTTACTCTTCAATAAATCGATTCTAAGGTGTGCTGTGTGGCTTGTGACACTATCCTTTTGAAACCATATTTCGTCCAAGTTCAAATGAGTATCTTTCGATTCGGGTTAAAAATAATCGGTCATCGGAAATGGTGATCCATGAAGCAAATGTGGATTTTCACCCGGTTAATAAGGCATATTTTGCTTATTACCGAACTTACTAAGCTAAAACGAGCTTCTTTGCGGCACCGATTCCAGACTTCAGAAGAAAATGTGTATAATTTGCAAACGTTCGTGTACTTTACCATTATGAAAATGTTTAAGTTTACTAAATAAATTGTCCATGACAGTTGTGAAAGGGTGCGTTCATAAATTAATGTTGTCAATTCCCTATTGCAAAACGTAGATATCTCGAAAATGATAGCAAATACCTCTACACAACTTCCTCTGTCTCTGAAGAATTTATAACACGGAAATCTTGTACTTTTAAATTCAAATTTGAAATTAAGTTTTTTTTTGCGAAATTGTATTCATTAGTGGAAAATGTCTTTCAAAAATTTGTGAGAATATCTCGTTTTTTTATCTAGAGTAGGACATTTTTTAAATTATTTAAACTTCTTAGTCTGAAATAATATTGTATACTTTTCCATTCATTAGCTTAAAAGCTACATTCAATATTGAATATTTAAAAAAAAGAGCCACAAATTTGTGTTTAAGGTGTTTTGACTTTTAACTAAAACGATTGTATATAAAATCTATCTTATGGAACATGATATTTTACTGTATTAACCTGTGCGCTGGTTGCACTGGTGACTTTCCTCATTCCCAACTCTACAAGGTTGCCCAGATGTCGCTTCTTTGTAAGATTGGTACAGATTTTATATAAATGACAAAAGACATGTTTTAGAGCCATGAGTTCCAGACAGTGGAACATGTGTTTGAAAAGTGCATAACTAGTATCTTTATAAATTTCCCATAAGACGTTCTTGTAATGGGTCCGATTTAACAAATTGGAAATTTGACAATTGAAATTTCACATTTCTCGACGCTTCAAGGTCCCTAGAATCTTAATCATAGATTTTTAGAGATATGTATGTACAGTTGTGTTCATAAAAATAGCAGTGCTGGTCACATTTTATTAGATTGTCAATTATTTAAATAACAAAAATATTTACAAAAAAAATTAATTACTTGCATCTAATGGTCTTTCATTTTCATATTAGAGACTTTTAGCTTGAAGTTATACTCTACTTTTCAGGATGAACACACATTATTTGAAACGCTCTGAATATAGGGTGTTCATAAAAATAACAGTGCCTTTGATTTTATAATTAAAAAGTGTTAAAAGATCAATTTTTCTTATTTTACGGTAACTAAATGTTTTACTATTTAAAGTTTTAAGTGTTTGTTACATACTAGCATATAAAAAATTAATAAATATTAACTCAAAAATAAACAATGAGACGGTCAAAACACTGCACCGAAGAAATTCGAAAATTAATTAGAAAACTGCGTTTGGAGGGAAAAACCTACCAAAATATTCAAGACATCATAAGGCTGTTGATCAAAAATGGTCAGTAACGCCTTAAAATGGTAAAATAAACCGGAAACGCGAGACCCAAAAAGGATGACAACTGAAAGAACTGACAGAAAAATTGTTCAGTTAGCAAAACAGAACCCTTCCATAAGCTCTATGGAAATAAAAAATGGACTTCAATGTCTGTTAGAACTGTCACTATACGAAGACGTCTTTTGGAAGCGAAGTTACCAGCCCGAAGCCCACGCAAGGTACCATTCTTGACGAAAAGGCATGTGGCAAAGAGAATGGAATTTGCCAAAGCGCATAGAGATTGGGCAAAAGAGGAATGGAGGAATATTTTGTGGAGGGATGAAAGCAAAGTCGTCCTTTTTGGGTCCAAGAGTATGTGAGAAGACCCCAAAAAGCAGCAAACTATCCATGGTACACTTTAAAAACAGTGAAGCATGGTTGAGGAAAAATTATGATATGGGCTTGCTTTTCATATTACGGGGTCGGGCCTATATCCCTTCGGGGGTATAATGGATGCAACCGAGTATGTGAAAATTCTCGAGGATGTTATGTTACCCTATGCTGAAGAGAAAATGCCGTTGGGTTGGATATACTAACAAGACAATAACCCAAAGCATACGTCAAAAAAGTCAAAATCATAGTTTGCGCAAAAGAAGTTATCCGTTATGGAGTGTCCGCTCAATCCCCCGACCTTAACCCCATCGAAAATTTGTGAGGGGATGTTAAGAATGGAGTTCATAATGCAAAACCCAAGATTTTGAAAGAATTGTTGGAAGTAGTGCGTGATTAGTGGAACATAATACCAGTCGAGAGGTGTCAGGTTTTAGTGGACTCGATGCCACGTAGATGCGAAGCAGTCATAAAAAACAATGGTTATGCAACAAAGTACTAATTGTAAGCTAACATTATTTATGTACTTGCATATAACTAATTACAGTTTTTCTTACTTCTTACGTTATAGATCCAGTACTTTGCCATGCACTGCTATTTTTATGAACAGCCATATATTTAAAAAACGGTTTTTACTGTGATAAGGTTAACGGTAAAAAATCTATAATACTTATTTTCTGTTATTATGAATAAAATATTTTAGTTTGTTATTAGAAGTTTAATGAAATATATTATAACGTTGATACTGATAGCCTTTTTGTTTTATTTGGAGAGCACTGCTATTTTTATGAACACAACTGTATGTGTGCTCGTGTGCCCGTATGTGCATGATACTTTTTTATGTAGTACATATCTCAAGACCCAGTAGGGATATCGGCTTAAAATAAATTTTATTTTACAGATGGGTGCTTTTTTTTACCACAGCAGTTTAAAAAAGAAGTGAAAAATTAGTTTGACCCCAAATATTTTTCGAACCAATAATTCCAATTAAATTCGAAAACAATCAACGAACGTTTTTTTATAAGTAAAAAAAAAAATAAAAAAAAAACATTTGTCACCCCAAATATTTTCCGAACTTAAACTTAACTTGTCTTAAATATCTCACAACAATGAAAGACTTTGTCTTCAAACTGATTGTATCCTATACAAAATATTGTTTTTAACATTTGGTGAAATGTTTAGAAACATACAATTTTCAGTTCAAAATCTACAAAAAAAAATTGGTAACAACTGAAGAAGTTATCAGTATGGGTCGCATCCCAGCTTCTATTTTATTAAATGATATTGAAAAAGTAGAGCATTTTTTATCAATTTTTGTTTAATTTTCAAAGTATTTACTTTGTGTTGATTCAATATTTTATTATTTTTTGTATAACTCTTTAGTTTAAGATGTTTAAAAGCTGAGCTATAAAGTTAAAAAAACAGTAAGTTATTTAATTTATATCCATTAATTTTATTTTAAAAATATTAACTTCGTTCTTAGGTTTATTTACTTTTCTCTCAGTGTTTTTTAAGTTACCCCAAACCTATGTCAATTGAGATATTGTGTGTCATTGACCGTTGTCTCACTTAGGACTTGAAACTGATAGATGAGAGACATTATAAGATGGGAGTAATATACCTCCTCGTACTTACAATATTATTGCATACGACATATGAGTTTGTAGTATAACATAACAATGCAAAGAAAAGTATTCTCATTTTAATTCCGGCTCTTTGAGCTTGTTGCGTTTCACAAGAAACTAATGAATATAGTGGTACTCACTTCAAGTATGTACTTATATATGTATATACGAGTATATGTGTCAAGACTAGGTTTTGTGGGCTTCATATAGCTGGGCATGCTTTTTTGTTGTAGGTACCTTTTCAAACAGTATTCTCTGATGTGGTTTTTCTATTCCATTGGAAATGACAGAAAAAATGTTTATATTTTTTTTTAAATAAAAACTAGGTTTTCTGTGTAAACTATCCCGAGAAATATAAGTATTCCGTTACTGAAATCAAAAAAGTGCTATGCGGCTTTGGTTTTGTAATAATAGTGAGTTTCTTGATGTTGATTCTCTTTCCTTTTCCTTGGTGTTGATGGAAGATCATCATCCCATGAGACCAGACCAGACCAAACCAGGCCTGATCATCAAGAGACAGACTTGGTATCGGTTGTTGTTGTCGTGTCGGCTGATTGCACTCACATTTATTTAGAGTGTGACTGAGGGACATATACTTGAGTACTTGAGAAATTAAAGCAAATCTATTTATATGTATTAAGACGGGATTGTAATTTGCATGGGAAAATTTAATAAACTTTCAGTCTAGTGCTCAAGTCCAGTTAACAGCAGCGCAATGACAAATATGTATTTTTGATTAATCAACATAAGAAGCTGTTTAGAGCTTATTTTATTAAGTGAACATTGAACTTTTCTTTCGAAAATTGCAACAACTTAGTTAACAGCTTGACGTTTCTATTACGTCTAGACAAAGTTACATTACTGTGTGATATGTCTACATGAATATCACATTTTGTCAATTTTTCTTCAAACTTGAAGTTTTTAACGTGACATTTGTAAGAAGTTGAAATTTGTACTCTGATGTTTGCAGAAAAAAAAAACACAACAGACAAATGAAGCAAGTACACAAAAGCCTGCGTGACTATGAACCAAAGAAAGATAAGGTTATGTAATTCAAAGAAGAAAAAAGCCAACCACTAGACTTAAAATGCAGGTATTCAAACATGGAGGTGCAAAGATGCATTCGGTTCCGGAATCTTCTGTAATCTTCCTATCTATCCATCTATACTCGTGTATTCCTTCATCTTCAGTTTCTTTTTAATACCTACAAAAAAAATAAGACTTATACATATATCCATACCATTACCCTAATGTATCTATATAGGAGTACCGATGTGTGTATACTATTTCTTTGAAAGAATTAAGGCACTTAATCCGCGAAGTATAGAATAAAGTTTCTTTGTTTTTGTTTTCTTGGCACATCTTTGAATGCATTCATTCTTATTCTGATGAAACAACAGTGATTATGACTGTGATGACGATGATGATGATGATGATAATGCACTGGAGATGCACTTCCTGTACTTTTACTTCATACATATATGTATGTATATGCAAATTTTAATTGTAAAATAGAATGGAACGTGCAGTGCATTCAATATACAAAAAGAAATAAGAGTGGAATTGTGTTTTTTTTTGTATCAACGAATTGTTTCAATATGAAAAATTATTTGTCAGTTTCCATTTGAAACTTTAATTACTTCAGTGTCTTTAAAATTAAATAATTGTCAAGACTAATATAGTAGGTAAGTTGATAAAGACAAAACTAGGTCGTTCGTATTTGAAATTCGTTTTCAAGGGTGGAATCGGCTAAGGTGATATTTGACTATCATATTTTCATTCCGTCTTTGTAAGATGATTCAACTCAATTCAATTCGATTGAACAATTTCAGATTGGAATTGTCACAATTCATTGTTGCTATGGTGAAATTTTAAAATGATTTCTATAAAATATCTAAATAAAAGTATTAAGTTGGCTGTGTTTTAATAACATTCTTACTTTTCTTGTGTTTTTTTTTCAAATGTCGTAAGCTTTGTCCGTCACATGAATGTGTGAAAAAATGTTTCGTTCGTATTTTGTAAGCGACATATTTGTAGGAAAATGATAATCACATTTTTGTTTTGACAGCTTTTTAGGTATCAATTTGACTATCACCTTACATAGATCAAATTCGATTATTTTGACTGTCATTTATCAACAATCACCTTAGCCAATTCCACCCCAGATCATAATTATTATCAAATAACGAAAAGATAGTCTGGTCCTTTTAGAAGCCAGTTGTACTTATCATTGATTTTTATTATTAAAACCAATCATTGGAATCATTGGTAGCTTATAGTGATCATTGAAATATTCTGTCATTGAAAAAGATTTGTCTGATTGATCATTAAAAGCAAAATTGACAGATGGAAATCATAAAAATGGAACCACTAGAGTAAATCAGCAGTTCATTCCTTGAAAATACTTTTATCATTGTAAAAATACAAATAGTTTAAAGCAAAAGTTTTTGGTTAAATAAAATATTTTTGTATTCTTTTTAACTTCCCATAGGAAGTTATTGTAATGGGTCCGATTTTTCGAATTGAAAATGTTGACATTTCTCGACGTTTCAAGGTCCCTAGAGTCGAAATAAAAGATTTTTAGAAAGATGTCTGTGCGTTCGTGTTTACGTACGTTCGTACGTCCGCACACGCAACGTTTTTTTCGTCGTCCATAGCTCAAGAACCAGAAGAGATATCGACTTCAAATAAACTTTGTTATACAGATAATGCAGAAAGGGCTCTCAAGAAAATAGCGTGGGTGTTTTTTTTACCATAGCAGTTTAAAAAAAAGGTGAACATTTTGGTTAACCCTAAATATCTCACGAACCAATGACGCTAGAGACTTGAATTAAATTTTATATTATATATTGCAACGTGATACCACACAAATATATTTTTGGAAAAAAATCCAATTAACGGTTTTTTATAAATAAAAAAAAAAACTGAAAAAAATGTTTCATCTCGAAAATTTTACGAATAAAATATGATTTCATCTCCAAAACAATTTTGTGCAACGTTTTTAACATCTGATAAAATTTTGAGAAAAATCAAATAGAAAGTTTTTTTTATAAAAAATAAAAACCTAAAAAAAAATATTACTCAAAGTTGGTAAAAATTGAATTTGGACTCAAATATCTTTTCAAAAACTTGAGATTATTGCTTCAAACTTATTTTATCTTATAAAAAATATTGTTTTCTGTTGAAAAAAAGGTTTTCGGAAAAATTTTGAGAAAAATCGAATTGACAGTTTTTTTTACAAAATATAAAAACGTAAAAATAAAATTAATAAAAGTTGGTAAAATTGATTTTCGACTCAAATATCTTTTCAAAACTTTGAGATATTGGCTTTAAACTACTTTTATCTTTCAAAAAATATTGCTGTCAACATACAGTAAAATTTAAAAAAAAAATCGGAAAAATTTTGAGAAAAATCGAATTGACATTTTTTTAACAAAAAATAAAAACCTAAAAAAAACATTACTAAAAGTTGGTAAATATTGATTTTCGACTCAAATATCTTTTAAAAACTTTGAAACTACTTTTATCTTTCAAAAAATATTGTTGTCAACATTCAGTAAAATTTTGAAAAAAATCGAATTTATAGTTTTTTTACAAAAAATTAAAAACCTAAACAAAATTTAACAAAAGTTGGTAAAAAATTTTTTTTGACGTAAATATCTTTTCAAGTTTTTGAGATATTGGTTTCAAACTAATTTTGTCTTATAAGAAATATTGTTTTCACAATCGATACAATTTTGAGAAAAATCGAATTGGCAGTTTTTTTTACAAAAAATAAAAACCTAAAAAAAAATACTAAAACTTGGTAAAAATTTACTTTCGACTCTAATATCTTTTCAAAAATTAAAAATATTGGCTTCAAACCTATTTTATTTCACAGAAAATATTGTTTTCGATGTTCAATAATTTTTTTTTATAAAAACCCAACAGTAGATTTTTTCATAAAAAAATAAAATCTGCAAAAAATAGTACGCAAAATTGGTGAAAATTGATGTTCGGTTCCCGATATCTCGTGAATAATAGAAGATATTGACTTCAAATTAATTTCATTCATCCAATTTGTATTTGTTTATATAAGAAATAAAACATTTTAAGAAATGCTACTAAAATTGGTAAAAATTTGTTTTCGACTAAAAATCTATTTAACAAAACTAGATTTTGAAACTAAACTATTTCATTGTATGAAAAATATTGTTAGTAATTTTGAAATTTTTAAGAATAATTCAACTGAAAGCTTTTTTAACAAAACACGAAAACCTACAAACTTTTAAGCAAGACAAATCGACAGACGGGATGGGAAGTTATCAGTGTGGGTCGCATCCCAGCCTCTATTTTTTAATGGTGGAGTTAATGATGTTTGGTGAAAACCAATGATAGCCATCAAAGTTGCAAAATCTAGGTAGGTATACAAAAATTCCAGAAAATCTGGAGCCTCAAACAAATTTTAGAGCTGGACCAAAGTATAGAAACACGAGAATATCTCTCGGACTTCGCAATTCTACCGGTGCTTATATGTTTATGGATTATGAACCTTGAGCTATCTCACTTCTACAACTAATGATGTGTCAGACGAAAATGAAGCGAAAAAACCTCTATATATATTAAACCCAGCGAAAGGATAAGATTTCTTTTTACTTTGATCTTTAAGCGTACGCTTAATTTTGTGCCATGTATTTTCAGTGTTTTTGAGATTTATAATTGTTGTTTTATTTTGTTAGTTGTTTTTACAGTATTTTCTCTTGTTTATATAGGGAAAAATATTAAATAAACAAAATTTGAAAAATGTGTAGACTTTTTCTATAGTCAACAAAATCGAAATGTTAAAAAGTTCAAACTTGATTGACAGACCAGGAGACAATGTCAAATACAGGAAGACATTTCAAACCAAACCATAAACACATACAAACAACAACAACTCTTCGCTATGTGTGCAATCAGGAAGGAGGCCTATTTCTGTAAACGGACCAAGTCAGCCCATCATCAACTCAAATCAACTAAGCTAAAATCAGCACAGCACAGTACAGCACAATAAAGTGAAGCCTCCTCGTTCCTCGACTATAGCCCCAGAAGAAGAAAAACAACCAGAACCCATCAGGGAATGGAATGTACGCAATAGCTGGCATAGAGGGAGATACGAACAAAATAAAATGGTAAACAAAAATAAGCGGAATCAATTGATCTGTTCTGCGATGGCTACAAAGTTTGTTTTTAATTTTGTTTTCCTCTCGATAGGTAAAGAAACGAGAAGCCATCATCAGTTCGAGTTTAGAGCTTTTCTGCACTGCCAGCCGGAGCACAGCGGTCGGTGGCGGCGAACTCTATCCGACGATAATGGAAAATTGTAGTTCTTCTCGAATTCGAATTGCGCAGAAAATGAAAAACAAAAGCAAAGAGTGAAAAAACGCATATCCTTATGCAAATAGCTTCTCGTTCACATCTCAAGACCGTAGCGTATGCCTACATAGAAACACACGTCCAATTAATGACGTGATGATGGTGGAGGAACAGGGAATAACTAACATACCTACTTCAAGGCAAGGCATGGCAGAACGGCAACATGAGGGAACAAAATGGCAACACAGGAAAACAACATCAATGGGTGGCGTTGGAGTGGATATTTTAATGTACCACAGTTCCAAAGTGGATCCCAGTATGAGGATGATGACGATGACGATGAAGTCGCACATTGGGACAACTATATAGAAATTTTGGACTAAAGTCGAAAAAAGTTGTAACTATTGACCGGAAATGGGCGTGTTCGAAGGCGTTTTCAACATAGCAATCAATCTTACAGAAAGTGTTTCTGTGGTTTATTTAAGGCTTTTGCTCAATTTTGTAAATTCTGTTTCCGAATTTTGAGTCTTTTTTGTTCTACTCTCTGTGGCCCTAATGTTGATGTGCTGTGCTCTGTGCCTTGTTTGCATTTTCTGTATCGGATTCGGATATGCCAATGGAATGGAATTGAAGGAAGGGGGTTCATCGACCACGAGATGGCGCATGTTCGTCTATCTTCCTTCAATAACTGTTCTCGTTGTGTGTGACGTGTTGTTTTTGTTGTTGTTTTGGTATTTGATTTGGATTTTTCGTTATCTGGGAATTTTTTTACGGGATCCCACTTCGGGAATCGATGTTGCTTGCTGAAAAAACTGACTGCGAAAGGAAAAACTGAGAGGCATGAAAAGCGCATTGTTGGATTTGAATTTTTGTTAGGTCTGTTTTCTTTTTTTTTGTTTTTGAAACAAAGGAATGTTATTCTTTGGGGAGAATTCTCAAGTTCATTGGCTATGAATGGAATGGATGCATCAAGGGCATTGACAATGAAATTTGTGTGCATGTTTTTTTACTTTTTGTTGTCTCTTTTAACGATAAGGGAGTTCCCGAGTTTGTATTTTACGCGTTTTTTATTATATGATTATTCTTTTTTTTCTTATTGCTACAAAAGACTAAATGATTCTGAGGTTCTTGGTTCTCCTTTTAGATTTGAGTATTAAGAAGATGCGTGTTCGTGTTTTTTTGTTTTGTGCGAAAATGATTTTCCTTTTAAGTTTTCTAGAAGTCGTTACTTTTTTAATGGCTCAAAAATAACCACATGCTGAGCAAGGTTAAAGGAGATAGGCATATAATAAAAGTCATTGACCTCGGATTTTAAATTTGCAAATGTATTATTTTCACGACATTGAGACATAGAAATAATTTTAATTATTCTAGATTTTTAAATGCAACATATATTACATAGGTTTGGCTAACTATTTAGTGTGTTTTAACATGACTGACATTCTGTAATTGTTTCTTTTACTTTCGTGCCAATGATGACTTTATCTTGAAAATATTGCTTAATAAACTGTCAAAAGATTTAGATTTTTGGCATATGAATCTTGAGATAATAATAAATTAGGGCCTAGTGACTTACAAGTCTCAATCATTACTGCGTGCGAGTAATGTTGTCAGTAATGGGGGGACCTACAGTTTTAAGCCGAATCCGAACGGCTAATTTGAGCAAGCACTTTTCATGACAAGAATTACTCTTGGAGAATTTGTCAATTCCTCGCAAGAGGTGGTACCCGTGAAAAAACTTTAGATGGCACAGGCAGGGATTGAACCCAAGACCTCTGGCATGACAGTCCAACGCACTAACCATCACGTCACGGGTACTTCTGTCTTTATTTATATAAAAATGTTTACTCAGAATTTTGCCAGTGCTTAAAAGCTGATGTGAAATGAAGCCAAGGGAAATATGATCAACTTTTAAAAATTGCACTTTGGCAAATAAAAATAAGGCCACATTTTTTTGATAAACAATACCAAATTGTTTTTACCAAAGGGAAATCACCCAGTGAATTATGTATGTAACCCTCTGCTTGGGTACACTAAGATTTGGGGTAGGATGCATGCAGTTTCTTTTAAATTGAACAAGTCCGGATATAAATTTGCTTTTATACTTTGTAAAGGGTGATTTTTAAAAGCTATAGGAAAGTTTAAAAAAACACATACAATTCAGAAAAATGAATGAAATCTTTATTTGAATCGATAGAACGGTCCATATAATTTAATGTTTAAAGATTATTTCATGCAAATGTTGACCTTGACTGCGCCTCAAATGGTCCATCCGCTCAGTCCAATTTTGGCATACTCTTTCCACATTTCGGCCGGTATCTCACGACTAAATGCTTCAATGTTGTCTTCCAATGCGTCAAATGAAGCGGGCTTTTCTGTATACACATGAACTTTAACATAGCCCCACAAAAAATAGTCTAAAGGCGTTAAATCGAACGATGAGTTTCGTCGCTGAACACAATTTTTCGGTAAAAAAGTGGATCTTCAGCCAACTTTCCAAGAGCCCATTCACCAAAAATTGTACGTTGCAGTTGGTTGTTCGGCTTCAATTCTTGCACCAGCTGTATTTTGAAAGGCATCACACCTAAATCCTTCCTCAAAATTTTCCACGTTGTTGAGTAACAGAGGCCCAATTGCTGCGAACGGAGACGAATCGATAATTGATGGTCATCATTAACACTGGCCGATACAAATGCGATATTTTCTACAGTTCGCACTCTACGTAAGCGTGTTGGTGGTTTAATGTCCAACAATGTACATTTGGTACGAAATTTATACACAATAGCCCGAATAGCCGCTTCAGTGGGTCGATTAAACTGACCATTAAATGGAAGAAGCGCGCAATGAACTTTCTTAACAGAGCACGCATTTTGATAATAAAATTCAATACTTTGCAAGCGTTGGTCGTTTGTAAGACGATTCATGGTTAAATTATAGACCAAACTGAAGATGTTTGACAGTGAAACAAAACACAAAACGTGCGTCAGCTGTTTAAACCAGTGTTGCCAAAAAGATAATAGTTAAAAAATCACCCTTTATAATAAAATAATAGTGAAAAGAATTTGCCAAAAACGTCGCATCTTAAATATTAAAAGTAGCAAATTACTTATTTTGAGTGTCCGCTCAATTTTGTGAGTAACTGTAGCAATATGAAAACCTATAGAGGTTTAGAAGAAAAAAACAAACTTGATATTTGAAACATACATGTCTGAAAAATTCTTGCTAATTTAGTTGTTTTTTTTTTCAAAAGAATATATCGAAACACATATTCTGAAAATAAAACTCATTGGCTCTCATCTTTCAATTGTAAAATATGAATGGAATTTTTTAAAGGAGATTTGCAACTCTGCCGCTTAATTGGTATAAAAACTGCATAGGTATGTGTACTATTGATTACTAATTGTTTTTAATGAAAACTTTAAATTATTTCAATTAAGAATCAAAAAGAAATTTTCAAACACATCAAAAATATGAACCACGCCCCATATCCAGCCTATTTTCTCCAAAAGTAGATTTTAAAGCAGCAAAATTTAGACAACAATAATTCTAAGTTGTTTACAATTTCCTTCTTGGATTATGTAGCGCACTACATAATACATAGAATATATATTGTAAACCTAATCAACCCTTTAAATAAAAAACAACAAATAAAATAACATTGAAAAGATATTAAATTACAATTTCACTTTCATTGATTTGTGTTTTTGTTTATTTTTGCACATTTTTCACCCACTTGAAACTTATATACTCACCCTATCTAATAAATGATTTAAAGCACAGACTTTATTTTCAACGAAGAATGTATGTATGCATACGATTTATTTGTGCGTTTTGTTTTTAAGGGCGTCGGGATTAATTGTGAACTTGATTGAAATTAAAGTTTCTATTTGCATTTCACAGTTTTCTATTTAATTACTTGAAATCATCGATCTATGTACTTATGTATACATATGTACTCGTACCTACAATAGCAGGTCTTCCGTATTAGAGATTAATTGCAATTCAACTTAATTTTTATTGATTTAAGCTAAGCTTGAATTTGTCATATTAAGTTCGTTACTTTAAATAACATTGTTGGTATCAATTTCACATTGAAATACAATGTTTTACACTTGTACCTATTTGTTGTGATTATTCTCTCTTGACATTACATAAGCAGTCTTAAAAGTTGACACCCTACAAGTTGGGTGCATGTGCTTATTTTCTGCAAATATGTATCAGTTTGTGATTAGAAGCTCCAACTCAAAATATCGGAACTACATAACGGGTTATCCATTTGGGGTTTCAAAAGTATAGGGCTCGAATTCGACATCTGTCCAACTAAGTTGTTAAACCAATTTTTTTTTGTCAGTTGAAAATCTGACATTTACGAAAATGGATCGCTTAACTATCGCACAATACATACAAATTGTTAAAACCTTCTACAAAAATAGTGATTCTGTCACAGCCACATATCGTGCTTTAAGAGGGGATTATCGTTTACTTCATCGTCCAACTACGCAAGCACTTGGCAAAATTTGTGAAGAAATTTGAAGAGCCTGGATTAATTACAGTACCGTGGCATGATGGTTAGTGCGTTGGACTGTCATGTGTTTTTCGCGGTTACTGCCTCTTACGAGGAATTGACAAACCCTCGAAAAGCAATTCTTATAATGAAAAATGCTCTCACTCGGTGGGTATGTTAATAAACAAAATTGTCGTATTTGGGTTTTTTAGAATCCTCAAGTAATTGAAGAGAGGCCAATACAGCCACAAAAAGTCATTAGTTCTGTTCAACGAGGTTTTTTCTAGATCAGAACAGCACAGGACAGCACAGTTTCGTGAGAAACGTCAGATCAAGTTAGACCAGTCAGTTAAACAGCAGTTGTCAAAAAAAAAACAAAAATAATTGCAAATTGTGTGAATTTTTTGTTTCTCGCTTATTTTTTTTCATATTTTGTGTTTTTACTGTGAAAACTATTATTAAAAATTATTGAAATGGAAAATGAAGTGATTGTTAAGATAATACTAAATGAAAATGTTAGTGGTTCAGACACCGATAGTGATTTTTCGTCGGATTCCTCTTCAGATGATTGGAATGAAAGTGTGACGAATGTTATTACCTTTTCTTTGATGAAATGTAAAATCTATTTTATATAAATGTATTTTATAATTATTTAATTAAACAAATAAAACAAATTGGCAAAATAACTTTATTTTAATTTTTTTAAATCACGAGAAAAAAAAACACAAAGCACAACCAAATCAAAACGTAAACAAAAAACATGACAACTTCGATTTTGACATTTCTCACGAATCTGTTCTAACCTGATCTGACTCAAAAGCAAGAACAGAAAATCCTGTTCTAAACTGTTCTAGGTTTGTCAATGAACAGGTAAGTAGAACAGTTCAGCACAGAAAAAAACCTCAATGAACAGCAAAAAGCTGTACTTTTCTGTCTAGAACAGTCCAGCACAGCATCAGCGTCACTGAACACACATATTATTTGGTGCGCTCTTTGTTCCGGAGGTGTAAATGGACTTTACTTCTTCGAAAACGACGATGGAACGACTGTCACCGTCAATTAGGGGCGAATATGGATTTATTAGGCGTTTTTCTTTATTAGTTCAGAGCAGAGCCTGAACTGTCAAACAAACAATTGTGTTTCTTTTTTACCTTTGAACGTTCAGACCTTCAAATTTGTGTTTCTTTTTTCGTTCTGATCGTGTTCAGAGCGTGCTCTATGAGCTCAGAATAAAATAACTGAGCAGACCGAGTTGAATGTTGAACACAAGTATTTGACAGGTGAAATTGAAGAAAAAAAATCAAACAAGTAAAATGAAGCAAGAAAATAGTCGGGCTATTAAAATAGACTTCTCTATTAAAATAGAATCTCTTCCAAGTCCATAATTATGTACATCCATAGCGTGTATTTCTCTGCATAATGTCTCAAAAACATCTGGATTTATTCGAAAATGTTGTTTTAAAGTTCTGTCCGAAAACCTTGAAACACATCTTCTGTATATTTTTCATTCTTAACAATATGTACAGTTTCAGAATCTTCATTCTCACTTTATTCAAAAAAACAAATTGAATGCTTGTTTGAATATAATTAGTTTTTCCATTTTAATCTAAGCTTTGAATATTATTTCTTGTTTCTGAAGAAAATGACAAATAAATTGAAATGTCAAATAGTGATAGCTTGAGTAGTCAGGTGTGTTTCAAAAATACTTCTGAACGCTCAGAACACGCTTTGTTCGCTTGACTTTTTTAGTGGGGCTACGCGAAAGATCGTGTTTATGCAGATAAACCTTTAACTCTTAAGCACTTAAAAACCAACATTCGTCAAGTTATCGCTGAGATACCGCCCAATATGTGTCAAAAAGTGGTCGAAAATTACCTCAATAGAATCGATGCTTGCAACAATTTGCGTGGTGTTCATTTAAATGATGTAGTCTTTTACATATTATGTATGTCAACGTTTAAACTTTATAATAAAAAAGAAATATTTTACATGACGTGTTTTATTTACGTTTACTTGTGAAAGCATTTTTTAACTACCAATAATTATAAAATAAAAGTTCTCATAAAATTCTTTATAAAAAATACTCTTATAGCTTTGTATCTATGTATATAAATATATTCATACATATGTATGTATGTAGGTATCTCTTACAAAAATTATATGATAATTAAATTCCAATATCATAATAGCGTGATAATTATTGAAGCAATTGAAACTAATTGTTAAGCGCAATGGTGCTAAATGTCTAGTAATACTACAAATATATAATGTAGACACTGTACACAAATAACTACAAGTCTATGATACTGCGACAATTTCAATTAAAATTATTGTTGGTAATAATAAGTTCAAGTACACAATAAATTATGTATGAATGTATAGATGCTAATAATAGTAATCAATATATGTACATATGTATGTATATTGTTCAATACATAAATAAAAATTACTTTCTATTTCTTGGTTTCTAATTGAATTTTCATGAGATCTTAAATTACCGGTTACTATTTACAATACAATAAATAAGTTTTATTGTATTAAATACCGATTTATTTAAAAGAAGTTATTAAACTATTTATCGATCAGTTGAAAAGACACAGAGTTTACATTTACTAAAAGGTGAGTGTAGTAGGTATAAACCCTCTTTTTCTGTAAGAATCCAAAACTATGGCAAGTTTCGCAACTCGAGATTTTAATCAAACATGACCTTACAACTATGGTGTAAAAGTCGAAAAAGTGGGTTCCCATATTCCGTTCATCTGTCTGTCTGTCTTCGCCTCTGCAGCCCAAACCAATTGGGTCTATTGAGTTCAAACTTGGAAATTAAGGTTTTAAGCAGATTTGCGTTAGCCGTTTTTTTGATTTATTTTAAGATGAAAAATAACAGCTTCCACATACAAATTTTTTGGTCAAACATCGAAAATTCTTCCCAAAAACGAACTGATAGATTTTTATTAAATTTTCCTTAATTTGATCCAGAGGGATACGGAGGTACCGGGTAGAACCGTTTTTTTTTTTGTTTTAAAAAAATATAATTTTTTTTCAGAATTCCATACCTCGAAAACAGGCCATAATCAAATATAAAATGTATAATAATATAATCTAAATAACTGCAAGTCATAAGTATTTTTAAATAATTTAAAAAAAAAACTCTAATGATTTAAAAATAAATCGATTTTTGAGAAGTCAAATGGCATTTAAAGACATTTTTGAAGACAAGCTAATGTTGAAGGTATATTTTTAAATCTTAAATTATAGGTAGTATTCTTAAAGACTTTTTGGATACAGGTGCAAATTCGTGCTTCAGTCGGGCATTTTATTTCAATGAAATTCCATCTTTAAGGTATTGAATCGATTGTGGAGCATTAACATAGACATTATCTTTTACGCGGCCTTGAAAAAAGTCGTAAGATCTCTTTAGCCAATTGTGACTACATGTTTTATTTATAACACAGTTAAAAATTAAATTTTACTGCGAATAAACGTCGTCGTCCACATCAACATCTTTACAATTCTTGCTATAAAAAATCATCTACATTCACCGCAAAAGTTGCACAAGCCTCATTTTCTTGTAAGTCCAAGGTCCAATCACACGGCCATCGCAATTCCAAGATCAGCATAATATAGTGATACGTTAAGTATGGAGATGATTTTCAACAATCATTCTAAGATTTTCCGATCCCCAGCCTTCATGAAAAAAACGGGCCTGATTTGGATCATTTTGATGCATTTCAAGGCCTAAGACCTTACTCGTTATGCAAAATACGGTGTATTGTCGTTTGTAAAATACCAAAATTCGACGATCGACAAGGAAAAGACAAACTTGGGTTTATGCCAAGACTACAGTCTACATCAGCAATATTCTCAGGTGTTTTTGAGGAACGCAGATAGTTTTAACTCCTATCACTAACTTGTCCCAACATCTCAAATTTTCCCACCAATATTGTTGTTGAAGAAGGTGATTCACGACGACTCAAAAGTGCCTCATCTTTTTGAACTAGGGCTCCAACATTTATACTATTTTTCAAGGAATTTTAACAACTTCAATGCATTGTTAAAGCACATATGGTTCCTTTAAAAATAATGGCTAGTCAAATTTCAAAACAGCAGGTTTTGAAATTAAACTTTGTATTGTAAACCACTTTAACATAATTTACTATACTTCTTCACACCAATCAGCTTTTATAAAACATCAAACATAGTTCAATAACCTTTATGATTCTATATTTTGGCACAAAAAAATTCCAAACAATTAAAAAAACACACTTCACCCTTTCCTTCATTTATATGTATACCTATGAGGAACTCATTTAAGGGTATTCCTTCCATTTCATTAAACAAACCAAAAAGTAAACTTTTCTATGGCTTCAAATACTATTTAAGTCTGAAATTTAAATTGACACTGGAGGTCGTATTTATGCGGAAATCTTTTTCAATATACGGTACGAGTGTCGAGTACATAATATCATCAACGACTTGCTTAGCAAACGCTTTCATCAAGGAAATCAGATTAACAAAGCTAAAAAGCTAACTTAAAATGGTTCTGTAATGTCACAATTATTTTCTATTTTCTATTTTAAATATTTCTTTTAATTAGTAAGGTATCTAAAGTGTATTCTGTTTATTTATGTATATTTTTAGTTTCTTTATTTTTGTTTAATAATGTTTCAATTGACGTATTGAAGAAAATGAAGCTTGACAAAAATAATTGAGAACAATACAGTAAGCTTTTCAAATGTCTCGTCGTCGTCTCAAGTCATTCAATATTAGTATTCATATCAAGATTCCATTTTGAGCGAAAAAATTACAGTTAAACTTTCTTGATATACAAATTGGCGTATATTTTTATTGTCGAACTACTGAATTCTTTGAATTCAAAGTTGCAAACACCCTAAGAATGCACAATGAGTATAGCATACTTATTTTATTTGTTTTATATTCTTTTAGTAAATAAAGTCTACTTACAATACCGACTTCTATGTATGTATGTATGTACTGTACCTATTGTGTTTACTTTACTTGAGAGTGAAGATATAGGGTGAAGCAGGTTGAATCTTATTGACTTTTAATATAGGTAGCTATAGTTAAGCAAATGTCATGCGCATTACATTATTACTTTTGGGTTAAAATGTAGTCTCAAAACTGGAAAGTGTTTACACAAAACAACAAATAGTAGATACTATTGCGTTGTACAGGAAAAATTCTTTGTTAAGTTTACATCTTGTCAAGACTAAAGTCCTGAGACTTAAATTAATGTAAGAGACGAATTGTCTTAAAAGCATTTTGATGTTTATTCCATTTTTGTTTCCAAAACATGTTTTAAAAGTTTAAGATTTAATAGAATGTATTTTTATGAGCTTACAAAAGGCTACTATAAAATCTGTAAAATATTTTCCAAAAACCCATATGGGTACACTTTTTAATATCTATCAGTATTTTTCAAAGAATTAATGACAAACAAAAAACAACAAATCTCTCTAAGTCCCCGACTGTAAAAATTTTGCAAATTACAGTTACCTACTAGGTGACTTTCTTTTCTGCTTTGCTTTTTAATTATCCAAATTTATAAATTCAAAATAAGATTATTTTATATTTATTTTTGTTGCATTCATGATACATATAATCGTACAACATTCAGATAGAGGTAGTATGCCTTTCTAACATTTGCAACAGTCTTGCGTGATTGACTACTAAATAAGGCGATCATTTTATAACATAACTAAAATTTCTTACACAATTCGAAACTAATTTATAAAATTAATAATGAGGAACATTAAGGAAACGTGTTTTTGTGCAGAAACCATAACAATTCTATTGAACTAGTGTTTTTTTATTATTTAGTGTATTAAATAAAAGATAACCTACATACATTGTGTTAAACATTAGATTTTGTTTGATTTGCATTTTATGTGTGATTATGACTACACTATTGCGGTCTTAATATAGTTTGGCTGGTTGCCAAAATAAAAATCAAAACAACAAAAATACTAAAATAAAACAAATAAAAGTCTTGTTAGTTGGGTGTATTTTGTATTTTGTATAATGTAAAATAGAGACATGTGTTTAAGAAAGGAGTTTTTAACGAACGCCAATTGTCCGTGACACTGACATTGTTTATTTGATTTATATAATTTGGACAAGAAAAGATTTGTAGCTGTAAAACCCCGATTTTATTTTAATAACTCGTAGGTGTTCTATTGTAGGAACTTTTCCACACCAAATGTATTCTTTATTTGTACTTTTGAGTAAGTTTGTTGACTTTTTTGAATTGAAAATTATTTAATTAAAATTTTAACGAATTTGCACTGCATGCGAACTTGGTTTTCAATTTTGTAGGATTCTATTAAATTTCAAGAGATAGGACAATTTGGAAAACGCTTCAACTATGACCTACCTAAATACAGTGGTGGTCACATAATTAGAAACAACAAATCTAAACGCACTTTATTAATCATAATGTTTTTCGTAAGCAGCAGTGTGCTTGGTTTGTGCCCTTGGTCGTTGACAGCTGACATGTATGTTCTGAATATGAGTTTAACTGAAAGCGAACAGTATATAGAAAACCGTTATTTTAGAAAACAAATTTACAGTCGACATTTATACTGGACACAAAATTAGAAACAACAAAAGAATTAATACATTTAAAAAAAAATAGAGAATTATTATCAAAGTGAGTTGATTGTTTTAAGTTTAATTAAAAACACAGCAACGAAAATGAGCTAAAATATGTCTTGTAGTCCAGAATTCCGGAATCTTATAGTGCAGTTCTACAAGAACGAGTTAATGGATTCAATAGGAGTTTAGTTTAGATGGTATTTAGTAAAATTCATGTCTATAAAAAGACTGTCAGCTTTTATATTGATGTGCCGGACTAGCAAAGGCGATCCTTCTTTGCTTCCGGAAAAATAAAAGAGGTTGTTTTACCCCAATTCGGTCAAAAACTATCAGCTGGAACTATAAAGTGTCGGCTTTTAGAGCATGGGTCTCGGGGATCTATTGTCAGCAATAAACCACATGTTTGCAAAAAAAAAATTAAAGACGCGTTTGACATGGGATTTTGGACAAATATATTCTGGTGTGATGGATCAGATGTTAAAGTATATGTAAGACTTCTTCAAAAGAAGGAATTGAAACATAAATATACTTAAAAGCATGTGGCGTGGAATCAGCCCATTAGTACAAATAAATGGTGGAATGGATCAATATAATTATAAAGTCATGTTGGAAAATGTCATGGAACCTTATAAAGGGTAATTTCTTAGCTATTATCTTTTTGGGTTTTTTTTTTTCACTGTCAAACATCTTCAGTTTGGTCTATAATTTAACCATGAATCGTCTTACAAACGAATAACGCTTGCAAGTTATTGAATTTTATTATCAAAATGCGTGCTCTGTTAAGAAAGTTCATCGTGCACTTCTTCCATTTTATGGTCAGTTTAATCGATCCACTGAAGCGGCTATTCGGGCTATTGTGACTTAATTTCCCACCAAATGTACATTGTTGGACATTAAACCACCAACACGCTTACGTAGAGTGCGAACTGAAGAAAAGCTGTATCGGCCAGTGTTAATGATGACCATCAATTATCGATTCATCGCCGTTCGCAGCAATTGGGCCTCTGTTACTCAACAACGTGGAAAATTTTGTGGAAGGATTTAGGTGTGATGCCTTTCAAAATACAGCTGGTGCAAGAATTAAAGCCGAACGACCTACTGCAACGTAAAATTTTTGGGCTCTTGGAAAGATGGTCGAAGATCCACTTTTTTTTACCTAAAAATTGTGTTCAGCGACGAAGCTCATTTTTGTCTCAATGGGTACGTAAATAAGCAGAATTGTTGATTTTGGAGTGAACACGATATTCTGGACCAGCACACGACTCATTTATCTTCAATATGTACAGTTTGAAGTAATTTTTTGAAGAATGGTATCTAAATGGAACAACGAATACTTGTCCCTTAGGTTAAAATGTACCTACTGGCGGCCATATAAATTACATTAACTCTTTAACTTTTAGAGGAGATGCTTTAAAACCATATCTTCTTATACCATTTCGGGACCCCGAAAAAGGGCAGCCTGAAATTGCGTTCAGCAAAAGGCATGCTAAAGCAAGGAACATTGTTAAGCGTACGATTGGAGTATTTTGTAAACAAAAATTCATTATGAGTCGATCAAAAAACACACAAGAGAAAATAAAAAAATCTAAAATTGAAACGTTTCGACCAAAATTGACTATATCAACCAGGGCTTTTATTTAAAACACACATAACCTTGATACTAAAAAGGTACGCTAAATATCTCTAAGTTTAATATCTTACTTTCCAATATATTATCTTAAAAGTTATAAGTAACCTTTTGGAACATAGGTAATTATTTATAAATACATTTGCTAAAACAAACACAACCTATACCTATGTACATATGTATGGTATCTACTCAAGAAATTAGTCATTTGAACTTGCATCTCGTATACCTACTTCCAGAAGTGTTATCCTCATCAATAAAAGGTCGTTAACCTCTACTTTAAGTCACTTGATAAGGTAGGTAAAAATAGTCTCCTTGAACTCCTAATTACCCACCACAACTAAGTGGGTAGAGTCATTAAATTCTCTTTACTGTGAACAAGTTTTGCATAATTTTATATCTTTCCACCCACTTACCGGTTATGATTTTCCCCGCCCTCTCTCTTCTTGTATATAGAAACACAAACAAAAATGATAAGGAAAAAAGAAAAACGATAAGAAAAACTAGGTATACTTGGTACATATTTATAAAAAAAAAAATATAAGAAAATTATATAAAATAGGTTCAAATAAGGAAAAACCTCTTACCTCATCTAACCGCAGTAATTCTTCTGTACTCATGCTTCCCGAAACTCCTTTTGCTTCCTTTCGCAGTTTTTTCTCTCTTTTCCTGCGTTCTTTCTCTTCCCTGTCTGTTTTTTCCCGGTCCTTTTCGCCGGTTCCTTTTTTCATAAAGTTAAACATTTTTCTATGTGAAAAATTTAACTTGTAAATATATTTTTAAAAAAGGGATTGAGATTGAGAGATATTACGATTGCACAGATCCAAATGGGTAGGGTAATTATTGCTGACCGGGGCTCTTATTTTCAAAAACAAAAACAAAAATTGAAAGAAACTTTCTCATCAACAATATTGTTTCGTCTAGCACTACTTGATTTCACACCCGAAAACGAAAATCTATACACACAAATGAAAAATGAAAAATTTGCACCAAATCGATAGTTGCCTCGGCCAGTTACACACAAAAACTCTAGAGCACTCCCAGAAATGCACCAAGATGATATCCAATGGGTAAATCCGCTCCGCTCTCTGCGAATTCCCTGAATTGTATTTTTTATTTGTTTTTTTTTTTTAATTTTTACTTTTGATTTATTTTCCAAAATTCAAGGAATCAAATTTTTTTATCACATACATAGCTAGTAGCTTAGAACACAGTACGAGGAACAAGTGATTGAGTAATATGTTTTACTTTTATTTGGGGTGATGAAGAAAATTCGACCATTATTTGCGTTGAACGCGAATCCTAAACATCCCGTTTGCGTTTATTTTGTTCACGGAAGAAAATTAGTTTTTCTTCTCCAAATCCAAATCTAAATTCAAAGAAGCTGAACCTGAAGCAGTAGGCCACCACGAACAGCTACAGCACAACAGCACCCAGCGCCAGCCGCAGCCATTCACAAACACACCACGGTCATATTGTTGGAAAACAACAACAAAAAACAAACAAAATTATGAGCTGTCAAAAACGAGTTAAACGCCCCTTAACTGTGGTAGATGGTTTCTTATTCACCACACAGGTCTTTTCTTCTTTCGTTTGTAGTTTGTACCTATTTTCCAATAAAATTTCTTGTAAGATTTTTTAATTATATTTTAAATATTCAACAATATCGAACTTTGCACCAAAATTCACATAATTATCAATTAATCACTATCAGAAGAGTAGGTAAAGTACCGCAAATCGCGAGTAACTTGAGTGCAATACTCTTCTCTGCTTGGAACTGTATTTTATTTTGGTATAAAATTATTTTGCATGGAATGCAGACGACGACGACGACTACGACTTCGGCAATAGAACAAGTTTTTCTTTCTTTCTTTTGGGGTTTTTAAACTTTTCAAGTTGATTTCTTGTGTTAAAAATGATTCACTTCGATAATTCGGACTCAATTTACAGTTCGAAGTTAGAAAATTTGTGAAAAGAGTCTTAATTTTCCTTCGCGATAAGTTTGTTTGTGAAGAAAAGATATAACTTCCACCGACGACGACGACGACTACGGACGAACTCAACTTGATTGAAAAGAAATGGGTTTTTTCACATCTCTGTTTTATTCTACTTTAATTTAATTTCACCACAGTGTTCTCTTAAATTAACTGCATAGTGATCTCTTAATAAATTTTGTTTTTCTTTGCATCTCTGTCGTGCATAGTTTAAAACAGTATAGATGTCTCATTTTTATTGTGTACTGTTTGCAGGGTTAGAACCTCAGTAACAAAATTTCGGAGCAGATTTGCAGCAAAAGTGAAGTAAATCAAAAATTTCCGAAGTAGATTTGAAAATGAAAGAAAAACTCAAGTTTTCAAAAACTGTATTTTTAACAAAAATTTATTTAACGGAAATAAATAGGTATTTTTAACAAAAAAATCACATAAATTCATTCAGACTTGAATACCTTAAACTTAATATCTTATACCTACACTAAATTAAATAAGAAATTAGAGTTGAAAACAAAAAAACTATAGTTTTCAAAAACTATATTTTTAACAAAAATATTAATTTTTTTAAACAAAAAATGAATCACAAACGGTTTCAGACTTCAGAAACTAAAAACTATACATACTATAAATATTTTTAGTTTTATTGATTTTATTTTAGAATGTATTTGCCTTGGACATATTTAAATTCTCTTATAAATTTAATCAATTCAAGCGGTGGTTCAAAAATTTGTTTTCGATCTGCTATTAATGATCGTGAAAACATTACATTTTCAACTGTATTGATATTCAAACGATTTCTTATTTTAGTTTTCAGTAAATTCATTTCGGAAAACTTTCTCTCAGCTGCGGCGCTGCTGTGTGGTAAAACGGCTAGAGTTAACATATAGTCAGATAAGTTTTGGAACATAAGTTCTTCCATTTTATTAGTAGTTGTTTTTAATGAGTACCAAAAGCTAACTAAATCTTGCTGATCTATGTTGCTTATATTGTGTATAATGAATGATCTCCATTCATCATTTAATACCTCAATAGAGGTTTTATTATAAGGAAATGCCTCGATCAATTTCAAAATTGATGGTAAGTCCCCCGTTTGAATTTTTGTTGGGTTTAAATATTGAACCAAGTTTAATTTCATATCTTCAAATGAAAATCTAGATTTTATTTGCTTACACAGAATTATATAATATTTTAAAATATTTTGTTTTATTTCGAAAACACTTTCTTTTGAAACATTTTTTTCATTTTTTTCAAATTCAATACCACAAAATATTGTGTCAGTAGAAAACTGGAAATCCTGATTTTCGAAATCTACTTCAGTTCTTAAAAATTCAATTTTTATAAAATTGCTTAGCAGTTTTAAAAAAGATTGTTTGATGACTGGTAAAAGAAGATGAATTAAAGTCTTCTCTGACTGGAAAATTCTATTCATTTCATTTATTATGTTTAAAATATATGATAAGAACAATAAATATAATTTGTTAACTTCATTTAACCTTTCTCCTACTGTCTCGACATTCTTCTCTTTTTTTTCTTCGAAAGTTAAAAGTAAGAAATAATGTTTCAGAGCTGTCCATTGCTCCAACACCCTATCTACAGCTGCCTGCACTGCAAGCCATCGAGTGGAACATGTATTCAGAATTTTATGTTCAGGTGTTTCGAAATATTCCTGAAAAGTTTTAAATTCTAATAGTCTTTTAGAGCTATGGGAAAAAAAATTGAAGATTGTCTTTATCAATAGTTCGACTTCAACAGGAATCTGTTTTGCCGCAGCCTTGGCACATAAATTCAGTGAATGGCAAGTACATCCCAAATAAAACATATTTGGGTTCAAGGATTTGAGATGAGTTTTCACTCCATTGAGTGAGCCATTCATAACCGCCGCATTATCCGTCCCTAGTCCTATTAAATTTTCACATGGAATATTTAATTCTACTAAATATTCTTTAATAGCATTTGCTATTACAATAGCCGATGATTCCTCTAGCTCAATTAAACCAAAAAAAGCGTCATTAATTTTATTGAGTTCAAGATGCCGGGCAACTAGAACTAAAGTTTTTTTGCAGCTAATGTCAGTGCTTTCATCAATTATGAGGGAAAAGTGCTTATTCTTCAGTTTTGTTGCTAAATATTTTTTGCTATACATTGATATAAGCCTAACTAGTTCTTTAGATTTCGTTGAGCAACACTTGACTTTGGTTAACGTTGGATCCGAAATAACGTTAAATAATTCTGGCAGCGAGTCCATAATTGTGAATGGCAAATAATTTGAAACACAGAACATAACCATAGTGATTTCTTTCTTTAAATGTGTGTCCATTCTTGCTTTATCATTTGCCAACTTTTCAGCTATATTTGGTATATAAGTTTGGTTCTTATATTCAGCCTCCATTCTTTTATGAGCTTGGGACCTTGCATGGCGTTCCAAATTGGTAACGTTGTTTGCAAGACTTTTTTTACATAACTTACAGTAAGCGTTTTGTTTAACTACTTCCTTTTTCAACCACTTTCTGCTGGACTCCCATTCGCTTTTGTATTTTTGGCTGTATTTTGAAAGATTTTTTTCGTTGTCGGATTCGTTGCCTGAAACATCATCCACATCGACAATCATATTTAAAGATGAATTTGAATTATCTTCACAAACCATTTGTGTTTTTCTATGTATGTACATCAAAACATGACATTGATTAAAAACTTAATTCGATTCTTTAGACATGAGACTAGTAACCAGGGTTAGAACCTCAGTAACAAAATTTCGGAGCAGATTTGCAGCAAAAGTGAAGTAAATCAAAAATTTCCGAAGTAGATTTGAAAATGAAAGAAAAACTCAAGTTTTCAAAAACTGTATTTTTAACAAAAATTTATTTAACGGAAATAAATAGGTATTTTTAACAAAAAAATCACATAAATTCATTCAGACTTGAATACCTTAAACTTAATATCTTATACCTACACTAAATTAAATAAGAAATTAGAGTTGAAAACAAAAAAACTATAGTTTTCAAAAACTATATTTTTAACAAAAATATTAATTTTTTTAAACAAAAAATGAATCACAAACGGTTTCAGACTTCAGAAACTAAAAACTATACATACTATAAATATTTTTAGTTTTATTGATTTTATTTTAGAATGTATTTGCCTTGGACATATTTAAATTCTCTTATAAATTTAATCAATTCAAGCGGTGGTTCAAAAATTTGTTTTCGATCTGCTATTAATGATCGTGAAAACATTACATTTTCAACTGTATTGATATTCAAACGATTTCTTATTTTAGTTTTCAGTAAATTCATTTCGGAAAACTTTCTCTCAGCTGCGGCGCTGCTGTGTGGTAAAACGGCTAGAGTTAACATATAGTCAGATAAGTTTTGGAACATAAGTTCTTCCATTTTATTAGTAGTTGTTTTTAATGAGTACCAAAAGCTAACTAAATCTTGCTGATCTATGTTGCTTATATTGTGTATAATGAATGATCTCCATTCATCATTTAATACCTCAATAGAGGTTTTATTATAAGGAAATGCCTCGATCAATTTCAAAATTGATGGTAAGTCCCCCGTTTGAATTTTTGTTGGGTTTAAATATTGAACCAAGTTTAATTTCATATCTTCAAATGAAAATCTAGATTTTATTTGCTTACACAGAATTATATAATATTTTAAAATATTTTGTTTTATTTCGAAAACACTTTCTTTTGAAACATTTTTTTCATTTTTTTCAAATTCAATACCACAAAATATTGTGTCAGTAGAAAACTGGAAATCCTGATTTTCGAAATCTACTTCAGTTCTTAAAAATTCAATTTTTATAAAATTGCTTAGCAGTTTTAAAAAAGATTGTTTGATGACTGGTAAAAGAAGATGAATTAAAGTCTTCTCTGACTGGAAAATTCTATTCATTTCATTTATTATGTTTAAAATATATGATAAGAACAATAAATATAATTTGTTAACTTCATTTAACCTTTCTCCTACTGTCTCGACATTCTTCTCTTTTTTTTCTTCGAAAGTTAAAAGTAAGAAATAATGTTTCAGAGCTGTCCATTGCTCCAACACCCTATCTACAGCTGCCTGCACTGCAAGCCATCGAGTGGAACATGTATTCAGAATTTTATGTTCAGGTGTTTCGAAATATTCCTGAAAAGTTTTAAATTCTAATAGTCTTTTAGAGCTATGGGAAAAAAAATTGAAGATTGTCTTTATCAATAGTTCGACTTCAACAGGAATCTGTTTTGCCGCAGCCTTGGCACATAAATTCAGTGAATGGCAAGTACATCCCAAATAAAACATATTTGGGTTCAAGGATTTGAGATGAGTTTTCACTCCATTGAGTGAGCCATTCATAACCGCCGCATTATCCGTCCCTAGTCCTATTAAATTTTCACATGGAATATTTAATTCTACTAAATATTCTTTAATAGCATTTGCTATTACAATAGCCGATGATTCCTCTAGCTCAATTAAACCAAAAAAAGCGTCATTAATTTTATTGAGTTCAAGATGCCGGGCAACTAGAACTAAAGTTTTTTTGCAGCTAATGTCAGTGCTTTCATCAATTATGAGGGAAAAGTGCTTATTCTTCAGTTTTGTTGCTAAATATTTTTTGCTATACATTGATATAAGCCTAACTAGTTCTTTAGATTTCGTTGAGCAACACTTGACTTTGGTTAACGTTGGATCCGAAATAACGTTAAATAATTCTGGCAGCGAGTCCATAATTGTGAATGGCAAATAATTTGAAACACAGAACATAACCATAGTGATTTCTTTCTTTAAATGTGTGTCCATTCTTGCTTTATCATTTGCCAACTTTTCAGCTATATTTGGTATATAAGTTTGGTTCTTATATTCAGCCTCCATTCTTTTATGAGCTTGGGACCTTGCATGGCGTTCCAAATTGGTAACGTTGTTTGCAAGACTTTTTTTACATAACTTACAGTAAGCGTTTTGTTTAACTACTTCCTTTTTCAACCACTTTCTGCTGGACTCCCATTCGCTTTTGTATTTTTGGCTGTATTTTGAAAGATTTTTTTCGTTGTCGGATTCGTTGCCTGAAACATCATCCACATCGACAATCATATTTAAAGATGAATTTGAATTATCTTCACAAACCATTTGTGTTTTTCTATGTATGTACATCAAAACATGACATTGATTAAAAACTTAATTCGATTCTTTAGACATGAGACTAGTAACCAGGGTTAGAACCTCAGTAACAAAATTTCGGAGCAGATTTGCAGCAAAAGTGAAGTAAATCAAAAATTTCCGAAGTAGATTTGAAAATGAAAGAAAAACTCAAGTTTTCAAAAACTGTATTTTTAACAAAAATTTATTTAACGGAAATAAATAGGTATTTTTAACAAAAAAATCACATAAATTCATTCAGACTTGAATACCTTAAACTTAATATCTTATACCTACACTAAATTAAATAAGAAATTAGAGTTGAAAACAAAAAAACTATAGTTTTCAAAAACTATATTTTTAACAAAAATATTAATTTTTTTAAACAAAAAATGAATCACAAACGGTTTCAGACTTCAGAAACTAAAAACTATACATACTATAAATATTTTTAGTTTTATTGATTTTATTTTAGAATGTATTTGCCTTGGACATATTTAAATTCTCTTATAAATTTAATCAATTCAAGCGGTGGTTCAAAAATTTGTTTTCGATCTGCTATTAATGATCGTGAAAACATTACATTTTCAACTGTATTGATATTCAAACGATTTCTTATTTTAGTTTTCAGTAAATTCATTTCGGAAAACTTTCTCTCAGCTGCGGCGCTGCTGTGTGGTAAAACGGCTAGAGTTAACATATAGTCAGATAAGTTTTGGAACATAAGTTCTTCCATTTTATTAGTAGTTGTTTTTAATGAGTACCAAAAGCTAACTAAATCTTGCTGATCTATGTTGCTTATATTGTGTATAATGAATGATCTCCATTCATCATTTAATACCTCAATAGAGGTTTTATTATAAGGAAATGCCTCGATCAATTTCAAAATTGATGGTAAGTCCCCCGTTTGAATTTTTGTTGGGTTTAAATATTGAACCAAGTTTAATTTCATATCTTCAAATGAAAATCTAGATTTTATTTGCTTACACAGAATTATATAATATTTTAAAATATTTTGTTTTATTTCGAAAACACTTTCTTTTGAAACATTTTTTTCATTTTTTTCAAATTCAATACCACAAAATATTGTGTCAGTAGAAAACTGGAAATCCTGATTTTCGAAATCTACTTCAGTTCTTAAAAATTCAATTTTTATAAAATTGCTTAGCAGTTTTAAAAAAGATTGTTTGATGACTGGTAAAAGAAGATGAATTAAAGTCTTCTCTGACTGGAAAATTCTATTCATTTCATTTATTATGTTTAAAATATATGATAAGAACAATAAATATAATTTGTTAACTTCATTTAACCTTTCTCCTACTGTCTCGACATTCTTCTCTTTTTTTTCTTCGAAAGTTAAAAGTAAGAAATAATGTTTCAGAGCTGTCCATTGCTCCAACACCCTATCTACAGCTGCCTGCACTGCAAGCCATCGAGTGGAACATGTATTCAGAATTTTATGTTCAGGTGTTTCGAAATATTCCTGAAAAGTTTTAAATTCTAATAGTCTTTTAGAGCTATGGGAAAAAAAATTGAAGATTGTCTTTATCAATAGTTCGACTTCAACAGGAATCTGTTTTGCCGCAGCCTTGGCACATAAATTCAGTGAATGGCAAGTACATCCCAAATAAAACATATTTGGGTTCAAGGATTTGAGATGAGTTTTCACTCCATTGAGTGAGCCATTCATAACCGCCGCATTATCCGTCCCTAGTCCTATTAAATTTTCACATGGAATATTTAATTCTACTAAATATTCTTTAATAGCATTTGCTATTACAATAGCCGATGATTCCTCTAGCTCAATTAAACCAAAAAAAGCGTCATTAATTTTATTGAGTTCAAGATGCCGGGCAACTAGAACTAAAGTTTTTTTGCAGCTAATGTCAGTGCTTTCATCAATTATGAGGGAAAAGTGCTTATTCTTCAGTTTTGTTGCTAAATATTTTTTGCTATACATTGATATAAGCCTAACTAGTTCTTTAGATTTCGTTGAGCAACACTTGACTTTGGTTAACGTTGGATCCGAAATAACGTTAAATAATTCTGGCAGCGAGTCCATAATTGTGAATGGCAAATAATTTGAAACACAGAACATAACCATAGTGATTTCTTTCTTTAAATGTGTGTCCATTCTTGCTTTATCATTTGCCAACTTTTCAGCTATATTTGGTATATAAGTTTGGTTCTTATATTCAGCCTCCATTCTTTTATGAGCTTGGGACCTTGCATGGCGTTCCAAATTGGTAACGTTGTTTGCAAGACTTTTTTTACATAACTTACAGTAAGCGTTTTGTTTAACTACTTCCTTTTTCAACCACTTTCTGCTGGACTCCCATTCGCTTTTGTATTTTTGGCTGTATTTTGAAAGATTTTTTTCGTTGTCGGATTCGTTGCCTGAAACATCATCCACATCGACAATCATATTTAAAGATGAATTTGAATTATCTTCACAAACCATTTGTGTTTTTCTATGTATGTACATCAAAACATGACATTGATTAAAAACTTAATTCGATTCTTTAGACATGAGACTAGTAACTTACTCGGGGCTTGGTTCTCTAGGAGTTTTGTCCACAGCAACAGTTGCAATTTGTATATTTGCATCATTTACATTTGGATTTGGATTATTTTTCCTAGAAACATAGAATCGTAAGCATATATGTACCTAACATTCGCTAAATATACCTATGTAAATATATAATTAATGTAGATACTTGCTTTTTAATAAGATATTTATCCATTTTATAACAATATTTTGCTGAGCATTCGTGAAAACATTAAATGTCGCCAAAATTCAAAATAACTTTAATATAACGGAGAACAAACCAGATATGAATGCACTTTCAGCAAGCAGCAAGCAGCAACCAAAATTCAAAACAAGAAAACAAAAAATGTTTACAGTTGTTCAATTTCTTAAGCACACACATCACGAACGACTGGAAATGAAATGAACGCGAAAGAGAAACGAAAACAAAACAAAGAAAAGTAAGAAAAAATATGATTCCGTTCAGAGACGGAGAGTCAGAGCAGAGTTGTTTGGAGAATACACAGTGCTGTCATTTAATTTCATTTGGTTTGGCTTAACAATTTTTTAGGGTGGAAAAAAGGAGCAGATCTGAAAAAAGCGGAGTGGCGAAGTAGATTTGTTTTCTCCCTCAAAACTGGAGTAGATTTGCTTCGATCGAAGTGAGGTTTTAACCCTGCTAGTAACTTACTCGGGGCTTGGTTCTCTAGGAGTTTTGTCCACAGCAACAGTTGCAATTTGTATATTTGCATCATTTACATTTGGATTTGGATTATTTTTCCTAGAAACATAGAATCGTAAGCATATATGTACCTAACATTCGCTAAATATACCTATGTAAATATATAATTAATGTAGATACTTGCTTTTTAATAAGATATTTATCCATTTTATAACAATATTTTGCTGAGCATTCGTGAAAACATTAAATGTCGCCAAAATTCAAAATAACTTTAATATAACGGAGAACAAACCAGATATGAATGCACTTTCAGCAAGCAGCAAGCAGCAACCAAAATTCAAAACAAGAAAACAAAAAATGTTTACAGTTGTTCAATTTCTTAAGCACACACATCACGAACGACTGGAAATGAAATGAACGCGAAAGAGAAACGAAAACAAAACAAAGAAAAGTAAGAAAAAATATGATTCCGTTCAGAGACGGAGAGTCAGAGCAGAGTTGTTTGGAGAATACACAGTGCTGTCATTTAATTTCATTTGGTTTGGCTTAACAATTTTTTAGGGTGGAAAAAAGGAGCAGATCTGAAAAAAGCGGAGTGGCGAAGTAGATTTGTTTTCTCCCTCAAAACTGGAGTAGATTTGCTTCGATCGAAGTGAGGTTTTAACCCTGTCTGTTTGTATTTTGTTTGGGTTTGTTTTGATTAAATTTTATACCAATAGAATGAAGAGAGTGGGATTGTTGGAGCTAAGTGATGCCAATAAGATTGAACTTATAAACACTTTTTATTTTTGATTTGTATATAAAAATTAAGTATTTTTAAGTGTCATTTACAAGTTTCTGTTATTTTGTTGATGAGCTTTGCATAGAGTGTCAATAAACATTTTATTTGTGAAACAATATTTTAGAATAGGTAAAGGAAAGCTTTTCCACAGTAATTATTTAAAACTTGTTTTGTTAGTTCCATCAGTTTAAAAAACGAAGAGCCTGAACGCTTTTTTTTAATAAAACATAGTTCATAATAAATAAGAGTCTTTCAAAAATCAAAACAGTTTACTTTCGCAAACCAGTATATAAACACTTTATTCATGTTTAAAATTCGTTTAGAAAATACAGAAACTCGATGTTCGACATAAAATAGACAGAACCAATGCAGAAATCCGTCAATAAATAGCTAAATTTAATTCTCTAATAGCTTAATTCTTGACCAAGTTCTAAAATAAATTTAAAACTCTATATCTAGTAGTGCTCAATTTTTAGTTGGAACTTTATTTTAAAAATATTTATAACTCAAGAATTACTTCACATTTTAATCATATCTGTAGAACTCGGTTCAAAATGATTTTCAGTTTTATGAACTTTAGATCTTTTTTGAATGAAACTGAGTTCAAAAGTGTTTTTAGATATTTTTGTAACTCCTGAGTTCTGAGTCAAAATTCTGATATTTTACGAACAAAATTCAAAAAAAAATCTGATATTTTCCGTTGGAGCGGATATTTATTTTAGGATTTGGTTTTGAAATTTTCACTTTAATAGTACGTTTCCACCAACAAATAATCCGAGATTTAAGGCAAGTGATTTAAAATAAATCATGAGGTGTTTCCACCAAAGAAAAGGAGATTAATTTGACGTTTGGTTAATGTCGTAACAACCAAACTTCAAATTATTTTCCTTTCGAAAAGAAAAAAAAAATATGTATTTGTTTACTCATCATCTGTAAGTAATTAGTTTTATTATATTCTTGTACATATTTATTATTTTTGTTTACTTACATTTTATTTCGTCTATGATTTCTTGAAAGTTGTTTATTGTTTTGAATTTGAGTCATATGGAAGTGAGACAGATAGTTTTTGTTGGCATTTCCATCTGTCAATAAACGAAATTGGCGTTTAAATGGGTCGGTTCAACAATTATTCTCCGAAAAAAAAGTTTGTTTGATTTGACAAACTAATGTTTCCAAGTAGATTTCAATGAGTTTTATTTGAAATCTTCATTTGAGGAGATTAAAATTTGTATGGTAAATCTTCGAGATTTCAAGGAGATTTGTGACAAATCTAGCTAAATCTCGGTTTAGTGCCCGGTGGAAACGTAGTATAATGGAAATATAAATTGTGTTTTTCGTGTTTTCGATATTAAAATCCAGCAAGCTCTGAAATATCTATATACATACATAGTATGTTATGTATTTAAATGATAAAATCTTATATTGAAAAGTTTCATGGAATCATGTGTGTAGTAGATTCAGACAAAAGAATATTGTTGAGATGAAATTTGCAACATAATTTGAATAGCTCTTTTTGCATATTCAAAAGTCACAGGTCATTGTCCTCCCAACCTTTGGTGTTAAACTAAAATAAAGCCCAATAAAAGTAAAAGGTTTAATAGGTTTGAATGCATATGTAACTTGAAAACCTGATGAAACTGTCAGCGTCCGCTACATTTTACATTATGAAGCTCTTATTTATGACTTTTTGGCAAACTGTCCATATGTTTATTTATTTTCTCAAAATATTTTACTATTGCAAATTCAATGTCATTGTGGTCTGAAATTTAATCTAAGACCGGAATAAATCTAAAAATTAGGCCTTTGGAAGACGTAAAAACATTGCTAAACCTAGCTCTAATATCCTATACCCCAAAATTTGACGGTCTAATAAATCACAGTTTTATCTCAGATTATGATTTAAATCAGAATTTTTACGCTTGAGAACTTGATGAAGAAATAAGTTAGAACACAATCTAATTTATCAATAAACCAAGTTTTAGAGACTAGAACTTTGTCCAGAAATTAGCCGTAATAAGAAAATAAATAATGAGTAAAATTTTCTAACTTGTTTTGTTAATTCTATCACTTCTGAAAAAAAATGAATCTAAAAATGTTCATCTTCTTTCAATGAAGTTTTCTTTAGTTAGGTGCAATGGTTCATAAAGAACTAGAGAAACAATTCTTACATCACAAATCCAAAATTTGAATTTATCTACTCAAATTTTAGACTTCAAAAGTCATGTGATAGCTTATTTGCACACGCCTTCGGTAGTGCCCACTTTGACATATTGACTTATAGTATAGAAACAATGTATTCTTATGAGGCAATCTTAAATGTTACCCCAAGCTTTGTGCTCGTTTTAGATAGTTAATATCGTAAGCTCGAGCTCTTCCGACTAGTTCTATTTTCAATTTTGTCACGCTTTGACAGCTGACAACTGTATTGTCATTGAAATTTGGTTTGTTTTATTTCTTAATCTGCGTGAAAAAATACAAGCAAGCTTAAGTTAACGCCGAGGTTTTAGGCTACATTACGTTTTGAAAATTCTAAAGCCCCACTTTATGACATATGGTATCGTAAAGTCTGTAAGAAGCCTGTCAAAAGCCCGACCGACCTAACCGTGGTTGTGGTATAGACATAAAAACGTATGTATAAATAAAATATTTGAAAAATTTGTGAATACAAAACGATTTTACTTGATTTGTATTATATTTTTTTTACCTTTGTCAAAATAAATAGACGAAACAAAATAGATGTTTGTCTCATTTTGATTAATAAACTTCGGCTTAATATTGAACTAGAGTTTAGGTCAAACGTTGATGTTGGTGTGTTAATATATTCACAGCCAATTAAAACCAGTGGCGCAAAATTTTAAACAATTTAGTAAAATGCTAAAGCCATTTTTAGCAATTTACTAAGCTTAAAAGATCTTTTACCTAATTTTAAACGTTTTTAATATCTTACTATCTCTTAACAATTTGCTAAAGTTAAATTTATTCTTATAAGACCTGTGGATGGAATGATCCAGTCAACAATTGGGAATCCTAATTAATAGGTGCTTTGTTTATTTTCACGAACTGTCACTTTTTAGACTTGATTCGATGCTCGTTTTTTAATAAAAGGCAATTTAGCAAAACAGAAAGAAAAGTTTAAAATTTTGGAGTCGCTTGGTAAATTGCTAAATATCTAGCAAATTGCTAACTAGTATAAATTGTCAAACCCTTAACAATAGGTAGGTTGTACACAAAATTTTAAGAAGTGTGAAAAGGTTGTTAAAGTTGCTGTGTCAATCTGTTCCTCCCTTTACTCTTTTTTGGAAGATAAGTGGGAAGGAGAAAAATTTTTAGATGTCAAAATTAATCACAAAATAGCCAAGTTGAAACCCGTTTTACACAGTTTAACATGTCTTTCGACTTAGAAGCATAGAAAATCAAAGAAGGATAATGTATGTATGTTTATCTGATTTGAAAATTGACAGATCTATCGATAAAGAACATTTTTCAACGATTTGTATACAAATTAACAAATATACTTTTCCTTTGAGTATGCAATGGATTTTTGGGAAAATAATGAGCCGTTGGAATTTAAAACTCGAAAAATTATAAAAACAAGTACAAAACCAACAAAATTAAATTTTATAAACAATCTATATTTCTTTAGCCAACAGATTTTGTTTAAATTATTTTATCTTAAAATAAAGTGATAATGATGATAAGAGTATAAAATATCTCTCGTGCCTAATACTTCTTATTTGATAACGATATACAACAATGACAATGTGATTTCTTATTTGTAAGAAATAGTAAAATTAAATATTATACAAATAATTTGTTCGAAACAACTTAATACCAATTATATTATACAAATAAATTACTTAACTCAAAAATATTCTATCAAAAGGTACTTTTGTAAAGATCTTATTTGACAAATCTCTAAAGATCTTTCCCATATTCTTTTGATAGCCAATTTTCAGCTCACTAAAAACAGTCTCCCAATTGTCATTTAAAAATCTATTCATAGTTTCCGAGAGAGTTTTGTCATTGAATAGATTTTCAAAGTTCATGTAGACACGTTTTGGATGAAATTCAATTTTGTAATCTTTCAATTTCATATATTTGACGCCATCTTTTTCGTAGGGTTCACCAATTAGACGATGTTCAATTTTGGTGTTGACCAAAGTAATGTTTGCTTTTCCGTTTCCTGTGATTGGTAATAGTAATATCCTTCCGGTCATTGTGTAATCGCCGAAGATTTGCATTCTGTCAGTTTTACTGTCACAAATTATCAAATATTTATCCAAATCAGTTCTGTAGATAGAAAAAAAGTATTATTTTTATTTTTGTTTACTCTAAAGCAGATAGAAAAATGAAATACTTACCGGTATTTCGTGACTCTACTGGTACTAATCAAATCATAGATTTTAACGTCCTTGAGAGTTTGCTTGAGGTTAATAGGAGGAGTGCCAGCATCAACAACCAAGCTCTTCACTTCCAAAGGTTCAAGGACAGGAACACCAAACTCTTCATTTCCTGAAAAATAACATACATTTTATGAATTTCTTAGCATCACTTAACGAAGCTCGAAAAGTTATATTTTTCAATTTCACATCATCTGTTTTTATTTTTATTTTAAGTTTAAATTTGAAAAAAAAAACAACTTACCATCTTTTAAAATTGGAAGAGCCTTGTTTACTGCTTCTACCAGACACTTGTCAAAGTTTTCATCTCTCTGGCATTTCAAAAATGTGTCAGCTATAAATACAAAAATAAAAGTAAATGTTTAGTAAAGTGCAGTCTTTTGAAGGCTATGTAAAATCGCACGATGCAAAAGCTTCGTTAAAATTGCCTGCCCTGTTCCTTTTGAGCCGCTTAAAAATGACTATACATAACATATGTTTCAATCATCAATCAATCAATATTTGAGAAGTAAACACATTTTAAAATTACTACTTTAAGGTTAGTTTACATTGGGTTATGTTAAAAAAGAAAAAGTTCAATGGCGCCACTCAATCAAAATCAGCTTACCAATCCATAATTAAGGATTGACGATGACCCACTGTGAACAAACTTAACCTCTACGCCTTGGGCAAACCGAAGCGCCTAGTTCATACAATTATAAAAATTGACGGAAATATATTTTTATTATATTAGACATTTTTTAAAATTTTGATTAAATTGATTTAAGTAAGATGCCAAAGAAA
This sequence comes from Eupeodes luniger, assembly GCA_951509635.1. Lineage (NCBI taxonomy): Eukaryota > Metazoa > Arthropoda > Insecta > Diptera > Syrphidae > Eupeodes > Eupeodes luniger. The sequence continues at coordinate 93,840,045 of OX608073.1, read as the reverse complement.
AAAACTAATATAAACAAAACGAGCGTGTGTTTTACAAATTTTAAATAATTTAACAGAAAATTATTTGCAAACATGCGGAAATTTTTGGTTTCAAGATTGTCTGATACATCTTTAAATCTAATATGCTTAAGCACAATTAACATAAACACTAAATTTATTATATTAGATTAGACATTTGGACTACAACGAAGATTGAATTTGTAATTAGTTGAATCCGTGATTAAACTCTATAATGATATCAATTTTAATTTCGTTTTCCGCAAGTAAATCAGTAATTGAAATAAAATTGTCATACAAGAAATAAGTTACATATTTTTAAAATGAAACTAAGACTTGTTAAAATCTTAGGGTTAGATACTTTTACAAAAGTGACAGCAGCTGTCAGCATTTAATTGCTTTTTGCAATTACTGATACAGAATTTAATTAATCTCTTCAGAAATGCAAGGGTGATATTATGGTTCTAGCTCCTGTGAATGCTGAAAAGAATCAAGAACAAGTCATCATCTGAAGATGTCTTTCTTTGTTTGTACATATGTATGTTTGTTTTGTAATTAAAAATATTTTGATGTTTTTTACTTGAAATTTTCGCATTCTGAAATATGTTTGACAAGTAGGTTTGATGAGTATTTGTGACGGATTGAAACCATAAGTTGTTAAACGTTACTTCCCACAAACAATCCTATTTTTTTTTCTTATGGGGTTTTCCATGGGTTAGTTCAGATTTCCTTCAAAAATTGATTTTTTCCCTGGAGCATGGAACACTATTGGAATTAATTTGTTTGGTCATTGTATTAGTGTAACTTCGTGTACTTTTTAACGAGGGCAAAAGAGCAGTCAAATTCCTAGCTAAACATTTTTAAAAAAAATATATTTGTATTACTGTAAAGATGTGCAAATCTGCCGAAAAATCTAGATCTGCATATTTGATCTTAAATTCAAAATAAATCAATTTATTTTGCCCCATGGAAAGCACAAATAGGATAAATTGAATAAATTGATTCATTTAGCCCATTAATATGTACATTGCTTGAAATCTTCCTTAAGAATGAAGTTTTGCTTCTGGTTTGACAAACATTTGTTCATATTCTTAAATTAATATACTTGTCAAAACAAAAATATATCGAAATATTTTGATTTCTAGCACGTTCAACCATCCGTTTGATGATGTTTTAACATTTTCAAATTCAAATCAAATGAACATGTTTCCTCGTCAAAATTTCTCATTTTTTTAAAAACAAAAAAATGAGGTGAAAGATTATATTAATTTGATCTTTTTAGACCGATCTAAATTTCTAAAATCTAATTTGTGTGATCTGACATATTCTTAACAAAAACACTCTTGGAGAAAATAAAAATATTAAAAAAGGACAGTTCTGTAACATTGTGTTTTTTTTTAATTTAATGTTCCGTTTTAGTTGACATTAACGATCATGATAACTGAAGTGTCAGAATAGAGTTTCAATGTTAATAAACAAATAAAGGCCCAATTTAGCTGAGTTGTGCAGCGAACAAGCAAATACTTATAAACCCTATGGACAAAGCAACATTTAACTAAGCCTTGTTCGTTTTCTTCAAAATTTTACAAATGTTAACAAATGAAAAGACTTGGAAGAAATTATACTTTTCATTTTGAATGTGAAAAAACATTCTGTACGAAAAAAGGACCCATTTTATTTTAATAAACAAAGATAATAAAGGCTTGGGATTCAGTTTCCAACAAAATCAAAAATAAATGAATTTATTTTGCTCCATGGCACTTAAAAATAGTGTTTTGACAGATCTAGATCAAAAATTAATTGATTTATTTTACCCATGGAAAACCACATAACATAAAGAAATCTTTGTTGAGTTTTTGACATAAGCTTAAATTCAAGTGTAGTTAGACTTTAAGACAATAATTGTCTTATTGTTTACATAGATTTAATTCTCTTAAGCAATATATGTATGTGGAAATAGCCATCAAAACATTAATAAATAATGATAGTCCTCATATTCAATGCATATTGACACAATGTTGATTGATTAAATTCCAATCAAATTTATCAGCCATTAAAGTGTGTCTTCTTTACGTTTACCAAATACAAATAAGTTTCTTTTGATGCAATCAACTATTAATTACAAGGATAACTACAACATTCGTACTTAATTTTTAATAATTTAAATCAAAAACAATATTGTTTTGACCCAACATCAACTATTTCAGTCAATAGAAGTTGCAAAATTAATAATGGTACTCGTAGTAGTTGGTAGATTTCCAATTTCATTAATCACTTCGTGCCATAAAATCATCGTGCCCCTTCTCTTTAAATATCACCATACATATTGGAAGTTAAAAATAAAAACCGGACGAACGCAGTGGTGTCTATCGCCATCGGAACGGAAGAAGGTTATTGGTCTTTTGGCCAACATTCAAAAGACTTGGCTTTCGGTTTCGATTTCGATTTCGGCTTGGCTGCTGAAGTTAATGGAAAATGATTTCGCTTTCATGCGAGTGACTGTCTGGCGGAGGCTGTCGTTGTCATCGAACGCGATGGTTAATGACATTGAACTAGAAATTCGGAATTGTTTTGGTTTTGGTTTATTTATTTTAATTTCTGAAACAGGTTATAGCTACGAGTATAAACAAATTGTTTCGTGCTAAGCAGTAATTAAGTTGTTTCTAGATTTGATTCTGTGCTTCCTGAAATGTGTATATCCGTAGGCCAGCCAATTGTATATGGACATGGACAACCGGACACGACACGAGCAAGAGTTCAAGATGAAATTAAAGACACAAGTTGATGTTACGTTAGAGACTTATATTTTGTGTGATGCAATTGCGGACATGGTAAAGAAGTCTTGTTGTATACGGCCTAGTGACTTGGATCATTTATGTTTCGTTTTTCGTTTTGTTATTACAATATTCGTAACGGAAATAATTGTGGGAAATTAGATTCATGCGTTTTATTTATTATGCAATAAAGAGAAGAAAAAATTATACAGAAATTGGATATTTCAATTTCTATTTAATGGAGCAAATAAAGACATGAATTATATGTACAGTTCAAAGGAAGGGTGCATTTTTGTCAACTTAGTTGGTATGTCCATATATTGCGAAGACTCTTATATAAATTCCTTCTATGGAAAATTGAAAAACTTGTATTTAAATGAATCAATCAATTTGACAGACCAAAAATGACAGGAAATGTTCGGAAGAAATCGGCCAGTTTAAATTAATGAACCACACGTTTATTCTGACAATTGGCGCCCAATAGAATTTCATACGTAAATTTGGGTGTTTATTTAAGTTCCGTGTGATTGAAAGGGAATTTTAGAAATATTGTTGTAGTATATACTGTGTTTAATGCAAATAAACAATTTGTTAACAAATATTATATAATAAAACAATAGCCCCATCTTATCTAATCCATCAATATTCAATAAAATACATCAATTATCAATAAAAATAAACAGCTTGGGTCATCATATTTAAATGATATTATTTGACGTTTAGAGCGGAGTTGTCCTTCGATCATTTTTTTCAACCATAATTTTTGTTGTTCTTTTTTATGAAAAAATGTATTTTGTTAAATAAACATTTTTTTTGCACTTATATATTTCAATTTCACGAAAATATGTTTTGTTTTCATAAACATTTCCATTATTTTATCGATTACAAAATAAATACATATTAAGCTTTTCGTTATGTAAATAAAAAATTATTTAATTTTCAGATAAATGAAAATGGTAATGTGGAAACGCTGTTTTTATAGAAATAGTTGGAAGTGATGCCAATTATCACCTGGTGTGAAATAGAAAAAATAATTTTTGGACTTAAAAGGGTGCGCTAAGAAGGGTTTTGGTTATAAATAGATGATCTGATTTGGATCACAGAGAAAATAAAACACGACTAATATTGTCATGGCTGTAATGATGCAAAATATGCCTTAAAAATTGGTTTGTGCACACAAAAGTCATAATTAATATTTTTAATTTTTCTATTGCCACTTTTACTCAAAATAAATTTTAGTTTAATGAAAAATAGAACGCTTCCAACAAAAACAATAAAACGCTGCTTAGTTCGGATTCTTATGGGGTTCTCTACGAGTAAAATAAATCAATTTATTCATGATCTAGATCTGTCAAAACACAAATTTCCCCTGTTTTTGCATTTCATGGGGCTAAAAAAATTGATTTATTTTTGATTTAAGATCAGATCGGTAAATCTGGATTTTTCGGCAGATTTACTCCTCTTTACCCCAAAATGTTTATCTGGCAATTTGACGGCTCTACCGCTCTCGTTAATACGTACACAAAGTTACACTTATGACAAACACAAAAAAAAACAATTCCAATCGTATTTCATGCCCCACGAAAAAACAATCAGTTTTTGAAGGAATACTAAACTTACCCATGGAAAACCCTATTAAATACAAAGTCGAGAATTGTAAGTTCAGGCTATTGTCACATGTTACAATATTGTCAGATAAGTCATTTTGTTACAATTGAAAACAAATCTTAAAATTTAATGTCAGATGGTTTGCCGATTGTTCATCTATAGACTCTCAAAGTTGAGATACCTGATAGTTCAGTGCAGTTTGAATGGGATTTACAACCTCAAAATTAATCCGATTGAAAAATCTTTTAATGAAAAGTTTTGTAAACAAAGCTTGAATGTATGTAAATTTATTTAATCCAAATTAAAATTTAAAACAACATTTTTGCCGAAGGAAACAAATTTATGGCAAAGGAAGGTTAGAAAGAATCAAGAAAGACCAACTTTAACACTTAGTATATGGTTACAGCTGTCAAAAAAAACCGTTGCATTTCTCCACATCTTCAAATGACATATGTACATATATGTATGTATATACATCTAATATATAAAAAATTCCTGTCACAGTGTTAGTGGCCATACTCCTCCGAAACGGCTTAACCAATTTCAATGAAATTTTGCATATGCATTCGGTAGGTCTGAGAATAGGTTTTTATCTATATTTTATATTCCTAAGTGTTACGGTTTAATTGCATCAACATCGTACACGGTGCAACGATCTGACTATAGTGTTCAGTGACGCTATGAAGTGTACTATGAAGCATTGATTGATGTTGAGGATCTTTGCATTATCATTGCTAAATTTCGGTATGCATTCACCAAATCGAAATACATCTTATTTAATAGACACTGAATTTAATCGTGAACTACAATACAATACTGTAGAAATGGCAGCGATTTTCGCTCGCAATGTCCCATTAACTATTGAAAAACAAAGAACCATCCATGACCACATCATGCTTGCAGTTTCGGTAGGACAAGGTGGATTCTTTTTTTTGGATGCACCAGGTGGAACTGGCAAAACATTCCTTATTTTGCTAATTCTTGATAAAATACGATCAAATAATAGTATCGCATTGGTTGTTGCATCTTCTGAGATTGCGGCAACTTTATTGGATGGAGGCAGAACAGCTCATTCAGTATTTAAACTGCCACTAAATATTCAAAATAACCCACCGCGTCTGGGTACAATACAAAAAACAATCATTCACAGTAGTGAAACAGTGTTAAATTATCATCTGGGAAGAATGCACTATGGCAAACAAACATTTGCTTGAGGCGTTGAACAGGACATTGAAAGATATAAAAAAAACAACGACAGACTTTGATGGCGCGGCGGCGCGCTCTGTTACTCCTATCAGGTGATTTCAGACAAACACTTCCCGATATTCCGCGTTCAACGTACGCTGATGAGATCAACGCGTGCTTAAAATCATCATACAAATCATGAGGCTGACAGAAAGCGCAATTTCAGCAGCAAAAATGCGGATGTCAACGAATCAAAAGATACAACATTTGGTATCAGGAGACTTGGTGTCATACAAATTTTTTTTTTGAGGTGAAAATATATTATTACCGCGAATCCCTACTATACCCATTATTTGGTGATTTGATATTTTAATCTAAGTTTTTCACCGTTTACAGTGCGCTATATCTCTCCCACTTACATATATACCAAGTCCTTACATCCTTAAACAATGAGTTATTTATTTCTAGCAAAATATTCTCTAGAAATTATTTATATGACAAAACAACGTGTGTCGGGTCAGCTAGTACACTATAATTTCTAAGTTCTCTCGAAGACTCATTTTCATATTAATCTCTTGTGCTTAACGTTCAAAATTTTGACACATCATAAAAAAAAGGCTGACCTTACTTTTAAGATATTTATAATGTTTTTGAATCTCGATTTTTCTATATACTATATCTCCATGCTTTTAAAATTATAAACAATTCATTAAAAATGCAAAACTTCAAACTCACGTTTTATATTCCAAATGAAACCAGACTAAATAAATTTACATGATTTGAATTATTAATATCCAATCAAATCAAATATGAATGTCATTTCAAACTGCAGTAGGCAGCAATGTAATAAACAATAATAAAGACATCTTCTAGATGTTTCGATTAATGTAAGAGTTAATTTTGTAGGAAAAATATGCAATCATGTATAAGGTTATTAAAAATTAGCCAATCACATTGTGCATACATCTCAAGGAGCCAAAAGCACAAGAGTCTACATATATGGTTTGGATATGCAATTACAAGAAACTAGGACAACTTTTATTTTATTGAAAGCATGTTTCCAGTTCACAGCCAGGGTATTAGCCAATATCCTAACTATCGGTTTCAATTTCGAATATAAAACCAAACAAAAAAAAAAGATATAAACCAACATCTACTTATTATGCTGTACGGTTTTAACTGATTTCTTAAGGCAAAACGGGTAGTAAAATTGTCTAAACAAAAATCCAGTATTCACTTCCATATCATATGGTATATGTAATATTATCGTAAGTTTAGATAAACTGTTATTTCATTTAACACTAGATACGTACGCAATTCGATGCTGACAACAAATCCAATGCACAGGATGAAAAATACCACGACACTGTTTACTGATTTTGTATCAATCATTTTATTTAATTTAATTTATTTTTCTCGTATCACAGATGGATTTTAAAATTTTGTAATCACTTAAAGTTTGATTGAAATTGAAATCACAATGTTTACACTTCAACTCTTTTCAGTCAAATGTTCGTTGAGCCACCACAAAAAAGTTTTGCGAGTGATGCCTGCCGCAACGGAAATGTTAAAGCGCAAAGTTCTCGCTTTAAATTATAACTAGAGTCTGAAATGGATGTTACTCAATCTGAGCTTTTATATGCCCAAAACCTGAAGAGTATGGAGCCAGTTTCAAGAGGTTCGGTTCAGCATAACTAGTCGCCTCGATCGGTGGTCGGTTCAGTAGTTAAGTTAGTTGTTGCTGCGTCCGTCGTTTGTCGTTTGTCGCTTTCGTTCGCCTTGCTTACATTGATTGCTTGGTCAATCGATACATCATGATGATGGTGCGGTTAGTAGTTTATTTGACCAAAGAAACTATATGTATTATTAAAAGTACTTAACCTACCTACATACAAGGGCGGATACAGACTTTTAGTCAGGGGGGGGTCACACTTAACATATAGATGAGTTTTTAGTCATTACTTAAAAGTTTTTTAATGTGCTGTTAGGGATGTTGACTAATTAAAAAAACATAATGTGCATCTTAACCTTATATTTGCACATTTCAAGGGCTAAAGTGACAACTTTAGTTATAAAATTATTTTAGAACACTGTTGTCCAGCAAGGTATGGTCTAACTATTTAATTTTGACGACTCCCCACATATGAAAGCATTCCATCCAGTTTTCTAAATATGCCATATTTAAGAGCTTAAACATAATAGTTTAGAGGTTTTTGATGCATTTCACGAGAAATGTAAGAAATTGTTTTGGAACGAAGCTTTTTCCAAAAATAATATATACTTTTCTCTTTTCTATTTATATTAATGCGAAGAACGCTTCAAAAATTCAAAAACTAAGAAAATGAGAGAGGATCCGATATGAAGGATTTTCGGGCTTTTTTTGACGTAGTTTTTCTGAATTCAATTTTCGGGAGTCTATTATTACTATCGCTATCAGTCTGCTTACTCGTACATGCTGGAAAATATTTTGATCTTAAAGGATTCAACAAAATTTAAAAATTGTAGAGAAAAAAATGTGTGGTTCTTGAATTTATGGATATAGGTGCATTAAAGTACATAATTTCTCTAAACATTAAATAAAAACAAATTAAGGTAAAAAAATGAGTTGGGAAGAAACTTTTCTGTAGCACTCACAAATTACACGTTTCAGAATCTCTTTTCACTTCAAATCTCAAGAGATTCGAAGCCTTTTTTTCAACAGATATGAAACGTTCATTATGTTTTTCAATTAGCCATTAGTTTAAGAAAAGTGTCACTTGTGCTGTTTTTGGGACATTTTTATTTTTGAAATTTTCTGTTTAATTCTCAGTTCAAGGGCATCTAAAGCAAATTTACTTTAAAAAGAAGATTTATTTAGTTTTTTAAGATCTTAAAAGTTTTTGTACTCAAACTCAATAAAAAATCAATTTTGAAAGAAAAAAATGCACGACTGGGTCGCTAGAACTAGCTAATGTCTTCCAAAAAGTCTGTTTAAAAATATTTATTATATTTTAAGACTTAAACATGTATCTGCAAAATAAGTTTTGCTCAAAAATTCAAATGCCATTTTATTTCTTAAAAAACCTAGATTAACTTATTTTTTTTTGGAAAATCAATAGAGCGGTTTTTTTTAATTGATTTTAACATGTACAAATTTTTAAATTTTTTCTGCAGTTGTTAAGTGCTTATAAATATACATTTTACATAGTGACCCCTTTCTGAGATATCGGGTTTTGTAAACAAAAATCAATATATTTTTAAAAAAATAACGGTTTTATGAAGGGTACTCTTCTCAATCAATACCGAAATATGTTTTTCTTGTACAAAGAACCAAATTAAGAAAGTAAATGAGAAAGTTTAAAAAAGAATATCGGTTAATTTTTGAAAAAAAAATCTAATTTTCTTATTTAAAAAAAACGCCTTACGGTAATCGGCTTAAAACCATAATTTCCCAGTTTGAACTCAATCGAAATATATAGAGGCGACAGACGGACGGAATCAGAGGATCCACTTTTTTCGACTTTTTTATCATCGTAATGTCATGTTTGATTAAAAGTTCTAAATTTTATACGAATTAAGAATTTTTTAGACTAAATTGAAGGCGAGGTTCAGGAATTTAATTGACGATCTTTTATTCAAGGTTTCTTGTTAAGAACCTAAATATTTGCTCTTTTTCTTAGAAAAAAATTTTATGAAAATAATTTAAAGCATTACTTAAGTTTTTCCAAATTCCAAATTGCGGGAAACAACAAATTTAGTTTTTTTCGACAACAAACCATTTTTTGGAAAATGTCATTAAATTACTAACAAATCTTTAGATGAAATCTTTAATTATACAACTTAACTGTATAAGCTTTTTGGCTCATATGACCCCCCCCTGGATCGTCCATTGGTCAAAAGTTGATGAATTTGTGCTGCATTATTTGAAAATTCAAGGGAGTTCCTACGAAAATAAACAAAAATTATCTCCCAGGGGGGGTCATGACCCCTACGACCCCCCCCTGGATCCGCCATTGCCTACATAGGTATTTATGTTTAGAGCTTTTCGAGGATGATGATTTTGCTTTATATTTTCGTCTTTTGCATATTTAGTAAAAATTACTTTCTGTCATCTGTGAAATTAGATGTTTGTAGTAACGTCATTCATTGATGTTTGCATAACATAAACACGCCCTCACAATGATTTATGGCGTCCAAATCTATAGCAGGAAGGAAGCCTAGGAAAATTAACAGTTTATATAGAGAAATCTTATGCATTTTTTTTGGCCTCCTTTAGGTATACACGATTAGAAGATCTTCCAATATTGGCAGATTGTTCTCAAACAATTTTAACGAATTATCAACCATGTAAACACAAAGTTTTATCTGTCAAAAGTGACAGAAAAAAAATTGACATGTCAATCGACTTCTTGCAATCGTTTAAACTCATCTCAACACACAATTTTTCGTATTGTTAAACAATTGGATGGTTGTCCTCAAATTGGATATTGGACAACATCATTTTAAAGCTTAAAGGATCTTGAAAGAATTTAAAAACTACGAAAATAGAAATAAATAAGAAGTCAACGTTTGGTCAAAAAACAAGAAACTAAGTCGAAAAGGAGATCGAGATAAGGCGATGTTTGTGGGATGCAGGTCTTCCTCTTCACTGCTATACAGTAAATATGCTGCCAAGACAGTCGTTAATGACAGCTTCATTATTGTTTCACTTTTATGCATGTATTATATTTTTTTATATGTTTTTACTTCGTATCACCTGTCAAGAAAATTGTCTTCCAATAAGTCTAACAAATGTTTGTGTAAACAGACAAATTTTAATTGAAAGACAAAAAAGTGTCGTCAATTCAGCCGATTACCAAATGATTAATATTTGGATAATATCAATCAACAATCAAACGGAAATATTCATTTGATAGAAAATAAGAAATTGGGTAGGTTCAGGCAACATAAGGGACTTCATTTGCAGTCAACTTCATTCTTTGAACGTACATTTTGACTTAGGCAACTAGTTAGTTTTCCAAATGTCATGAATTTCAAATTCAAAACGTTACTTCACAAACCTCTACTTTAATTTCATAGTACAAAAACTACCAAAAAATTATTGTCTACAAAACGCTTCTCAGGAAAGCTACAAGTACATCACGATGTGCATTTTTGTATTGTAAAGAAATATTAGTTATTTCTTTTCCAAATTGACAAGGAACCCTTTTACAGAAAGTATGAAATGAAGTTGTGCAGAAAATAAGTAAATCATAGAGTAATAAAGTTCAGCTTTCAGTTGAATGAAAAAACATGATCAACTGTCATTTTGATAGAAAAAGACTTGACTTAGTAGTTAGGGAGATTTTTCTTGACTAACTTTCCAGTCAACAGTTGCCTTAATTGGAACTGGAAGGTAGTTTTTTGGCAGCTGGCCAACCAGGTACTAGAAACTTGCCTAACTACTTGTCACTAAATTTGACGTTATTGGAAGTCTTTTAACAGTTCGGCAAATATTGGAAGTTCTTCCAATCGTGTATATTTGCATTAAGCTTTCAAAACGCTGAGCACACAATTTTGAATTCGATTTTTCAAATCCTTGTAATGAAATTGTGTTTATTCTTAATCCTTTCTGAGATAATTTTTGAAAATCTTAGAACCATAAAATTGCCATATGTATAATCTTAAACACAAACTGACAGTTCGATTTTTTAAATCATTGGTAAAAATAATGGATACACGAAAATCTATTTAATTTCTTTTTTGAATTCTGAAGTCTTAAGACTATTTAATGTATTTAATTACGCATTTGTATTGTTTTGCATGTCATTTGTAATCAAATACAGTAAACCGAACTATTTCTTTTAAAAAATGATGTCGTTGGCCTACGGATGATGCCGATACACAAATCACAAAATATTCAATACAGCATTCCAAGACAAACAGTAATAGCCTTGATGAAACATCGGCATCTTGGGCGTCAAGCATTTAAAATAATATATTTGAAACAAATAAATAAATAAATTTATATAATTAATTTTTCTCGTAAACTTAAAGCTTTTATACTGATATCAAGCCAATAGCATTGGAATTCCTCCATACAAGATGCTGTTGCATAAGTTTTGAAGACATTGGTTGATGATGGTGATGGTGATGAACTTGTTGGAATTTAATATCTCCAAAAGCATTCTGTGAGGCTAACCTTTGCCATTGAAATTCTCTTAAAAAATCAAATAAAATCAAGCGGAAGTTGAAAATATAATTTGTTTTGCTATAAACATCGAAGTACTGTTTTTTAAATGTACATACATATGTACCTAATAAATGTGTTACATTATTACTTGGCATTGAAAATTTGACAAATATTTGTCATAAATGCTGTGACATTTATGACTTATTAGTGTTTTTGTTCTTGGAAAACTTCATAATAATTGATGTGTTAATTATGTGACAACTTAACGACTTTTAAATTGATATAAAAGAAGTATAAGAGTTCTTTTTTTATAGCATACCTCGGAGCCGCCGACTTACGTTCTTTTAATAAGCCATTAACAATTTTGTATGGAGGTATAGAGGCGTATTTTTCAAGATCATGTTAATTTTTTTGTGTGGTTGATTAATTGCTAGAACTTTATTAGATATATGGTTTATGGTATATTATGTATTTCTATCTATAATTTAAAACGAAATTATGACTGTTTGTCTTAAGTTTTTAACTCAGTAACTCACATCTTTTTAAGCTTTGTTTAGCCTTTTGTGAGTTATGGGTATAAATGTGACTTGTCAACTCATTTCTTGAATTATGTGAGACATACATAAAAACTATTGTTATGTTCCCTGAAAAAGTGTACATATGTAGGTACCTGTACGTGACATAAGTAAACGTGTTTAATGTACAGTGTTATCCATTTTGCAGTTTCAAAAGTAAACGTAAATAAAACACATACATACAATATTTTTTTTATGATATTTCCTTTTTATTATAAAGTATGACTACATCATTTAAATGACAACCACGCGAATTGTTGCAAACATCGATTCTTTTGAGATAATTTTCGAACACTTTTTGACACAAAACTTGACGAATATTAGTTTTTTAGTGCTCAAGAGTTAAAGATCTATCTGCATGAACACGGTCTTTAGCGTAGCCCCACACGCTGAAGAAAATTACGTTCGAAAAATCGCCGTCCACCGCTATTGTGAATGGTCAGCTGGCTTCAGTTGTTGTGTGAGTTGGACTTAATATGAATTTAGTTTTAGATCAAAATGCAAAAAAAGAGGCTGGGATACGAGATACGACCCACACTGATAACTTCCCATCCCTTCTGCCGATTTGTCTTGCTTATAAGGTTTGTAGGTTTTCGTGTTTTGTTAAAAAAGTTGTCAGTTGAATTATTCTAAAAAATTATAAAATTACCAACAATATTTTGCTTATGATGAAATAGTTTGATTTCAAAATTTATTTTTGTTAACAGGATTTTTAGTCGAAAACCATTTTTTAGCAATCTTAGTAGCATTTGCGTACTATTTTTTGTAGATTTTAATTTTGTATGGAAAAACTGATAGTTGGATCTGTATAAGAAATTTACTGAATGTCGAAAAAAATATTTTCTATGAGATAAAATTAGTTTGAAGCCAATTCGATTTTTTTTTTTTCAAAACTTAACCGAATGTTAAAAACAATATTTCTTATAAGATAAAAATATTTTGAAACCATAATCTCAAATTTTTGAAAAGATATTTACGTTGAAAATAAATTTTTACCAACTGTTAGTAATTTTTTTTTAGGTTTTTGTTTTTTATAAAAAACTGTCAATTCGATTTTAAAATTATTTTGGGGATAAAATCATTTTTTGTTCGTAAAATATTCGAGAAGACAATTATTTTTTTCAGCTTTTTGTTATTATAAAAAAACCGTTAGGTACTTGGGTTGTTTTTCCAAAAATATACTTTTATGGTATCACGTTAAAATATATAATATAAAATTTAATTCAAGTCGCTAGCGTTATTGGTTCGCGAGATATTTTGGGTTAACAAAAATGTTCACCTTTTTTTAAATTGCTATGGTAAAAAAACCACCCACTCAATTTTTTTGAGAGTCCTTTCTGCATATTTCTGCATTATTATGTGTATAACAAAATTTATTTGAGGTCGTTATCTCTACTGGTTCTTGAGCTATGGACGACGAAAAAAACTTCCCGAACGTACGGACGTACGAATGTACGTACACACACACGCACGCACAGATATCTCTCTTAAAATCTTTTATTAAGACTCTAGGGACCTTGAAACGTTAAGAAATGTCAAAATTTTCAATTTGACAAATCGGACCGATTACAATAACTTCCTATGGGAAGTTAAAAACGCCATAATGTGCCGTAAGACACCCCTAATTTCTGAGAACGACTAGGAATCAACACATTCGGGTCTTAGGCAACACTTTCACTAACAGCAGCGATATTTTCAGTAGTACGAGCGAAACAATATCTGTAACGAACCCAGTCTCTTAAAATTTCTTCACAATTTTCCAATTGCTTGCGTACTTGGACGATTATGTAAACCATAATTTCCTTTTAAAACACGACATGTGTAGTTTTAACAATTTGTATGCGTTGTGCGATAGTTAAGCGATCTATTTTCGTAAATGTCAGACTTTCAACTGAAAAAAAAAATGGTTTAACAACTTAGATTGACAAATGTCGAATTCTAGCCCTATAATTTGGAACCGCAAAATGGATAACCCGTTATGTAGTTCCAAATTGAAAATGTTGAAAATTGTCAACATTCCAAGGTCTCTAGAATCTAAATAAAAGGTTTTTAGAAAGATGCCATTTTTCGTTTTACACATAATATGTAATTACATGAAAGATGCTTTACGATAGTAATTTTTTAAGAAAAGTGAAAAATTTGGTTGGCCCCAAATATTTCTCAAACCAAAACCTCACTTGATACCAAATTGGTATTCATTCGAAAATAAAATTATTTAACGGTTTTTTCATAATCAAAAAATTACCAAAAAAATTGTCATCACGAATGTTTTGCAACTATATTACCTCAAAAATAATTGTATGCATCAAAGAATAACGTTTTTGAAATCTTATAAAATTTTTAGAAAAATGAAAGTGACGCAGTTTTCTTTCTCACAGAAAACGAAAGCTCTACTTAACCAAACCGACACCTTTGGAATAGAAGTCGACGAAAAGCATCGATTCGATAAAAAAACTGCCAAGTTAATGATTGTCCTTCTAATTATTGAATATCGAAATTCAATGAAAAATTTGCTAATATAATGTGTGTTTCCAAGTCTTAACAGCGCCATCCCAAAGATTAATCTGTATATTCACCAAATTGACAAAGGCAACGTAATGTTTTAACCTCTACTCATCTTTACCATGGTTAGTAAAAATTTTGTTACAACAGGCGACTTACATGAAATTTGTCAACTAACAGCAAGCAGAATAATTTCAAGGATTTCAAAGGCTTTGGCTCTCCAGCCATTTTTTTACAGGTTTACATGAAATTGTACTAAAATTGTAGGAAAATATACTTTAAACCAAATCCTTTATGTATAGCAGCTGCGTCTAACCTATAGATGTTAAATTTAGACTCCAGTTCAAATAGACTTGGGTTTAAAATATAGCTATGAATATGCCCAATTGAGTTAAAACTTTTTGTATCTTACACAAAATGCTGTTGTTAATATTTTCTTAAACTTTAAAAAATCGAAGAAATCGAAAAGGGCTTGTGTATAACAAAAAAAACACCAATTTTTATAATTTTAAATTATAAACAAAACAAAATCCCCAACACGGAATCCACAAAACAAAATCCCCAAATCTAAAATCTCAAAAACAAAAAATCCCCTAAACCAAAATACCCAAAATTCTTAAGTACAGATCCACCATATTTCGAGTATATCTAAGAAATAATGTTTGGCGCCTAACATAATTTCTTAGCTATACACGATACAGATATAAAGATCAATGATGAATGAAGCCTTCCAAAAAATGTAGGGTCCGCCAAATAATTTTTTTTTTTTTAAACAGGGCGCAAAACATGGAGTCCAGCTTTGGCTGTGTGGCCCGTAGCGCCATCCTGTTGAAACCAAGTGTTGCCAATATCCTCCTCTTCAATTTTTGTGAACAAAAATTCGTTCAACATGGCCCGATAACGATCGCCATTGACTGTAACTCCTTACTCATTTTCGAAAAATGGCTCAATTTTGCCTCTGGACCGAAATCCGCACCAAACAGTGACTCGTTTTGGGTATATCGGCTTTTCAATGTATGCGTGCGGGTTTTCTGTGCCCCAAATGCGACGATTTTGCTTGTTTACTTACCCGCGCCAAGATCAAAATGAGCTTCATGCTTCATCTGAAA
Organism: Eupeodes luniger; assembly: GCA_951509635.1. Lineage (NCBI taxonomy): Eukaryota > Metazoa > Arthropoda > Insecta > Diptera > Syrphidae > Eupeodes > Eupeodes luniger. Next base: position 93,824,144 of record OX608073.1, on the reverse strand, counting down.
AGATGATTTCTTTTTGGCAAAATTGGCATCTTCTCTAAGCGTTGTTCCAGTGGCGTAGCTACCGCTGTATCAGCTGTATCCATGTAACAGGGCCCCCGAGATATAGGGGCCCTCAAAGATACAGAGCACAAGACGTGTGTAAAAAAATTCACTTAAATATTTAATAAAGTTTTATTACAAAAAATGTTCCGATGATCCTTTTTTTACATGCGTCAAATATTGTTTTTTCCTGTGTATCTTTTTCTTTTTTTCATGTCCTACCAACCAACAATACTACAAGACTTCAACCTGCAAAAACTTTTTTATTCGAGCTTTCAAAATATATCTTCTATATATATAATCTATCTATAGTTTTGGATACAACACAAGACCTATCAAAAATTGACCAACTGTCTGTTGTTATTAGGTATATTTCTATAGCAGAAACCGATGAAAAAGTAAATAAAGATATACAAATCTGCGAGTCATTTTTAGGGTTTGTACCAATTACTGATGCTAGTGCCGAAGGGCTAGAAACAGAAGTTTTTAAAACAATAAGTGAATATGGACTTGATTTATCCAAATGCAGAGGACAAGGTTATAATGGAGCGAATGTTATGTCGGGTGTATATGGAGGATTGCAAGCCCTTATAAAAGAGAACACTCCAAATGCCGACTATGTTCATTGCGCAGCACATACATTAAATTTGATACTTAATGAAGCAGCAAAAAATATACTTGAAGTGTCAACATTTTTCGATAATTTAGAGAAAATATATACGTTTTTTGGTAACAGTATGAAGCACTGGTCTTTGCTGCACATGCACAACGATTCATTAGAAAAATATAAAATTACCCTTAAAAAGGTTTGTCCTACGAGATGGTCGTCACGAAATGATGCACTATGTGGTATAAGATCAAACCATAGGTAGGTAGGTAGAAATGGCGATCTCAGGGCAGACCTAGCCTGAGATCCAATTAGCGCTGTAGTGCGCCGTTTTGATACCAAAACTCGTTTGACCTATGAAAGAAAGGAGAAGATTTATAGCGATTAAATTAGAGCCACTTTGTCGCATTGAGAAAAGAGATTAGGTCTCCAATCTTTGTCTCAGATAGCTCATCCAGTTCGTGAAAGAATGCTTTCCCAAAGCATTTCATTCTGGTGTTTGCCAAGGCAGGACATTTGCAGAGGAAATGGATTATCGTTTCACTTTCTCTTTGGTCGCAGCAACTACGGCAAAAGGTGTTGTAAGAGATACCCAACTTCTCTGCATGAACTCCTATGGGCCAATGTCCGGTACAAACCGCAACAATCCTGGCTATATCTTGCCTTGGCCTGTGTAGAAGATCGTTTGTACGGGTTTTATTATAGGTGGGCCATATCTTCCTAGATATAATGCAGTTGGGTAAACTGCTCCACCTTCGGTTAGATTCAGTTTGGTAGATGGAGAAGATTTTACCCTTCATAGCACCAAGAGGAATGTTAACCATTTCCGCAAGTGAGCTATGAAGGGCCGATCCTTGCCTGGCTAGCTCGTCAGCCCGTTCATTTCCCACGATACCACTATGGCCTGGAACCCAGATCAGGGTGACACCGAGGTTAATGTTCAGGCTCGCAAGCTCATCGCGACATTGCTGGACCAATTTAGATGAGGATGTAGCCGAGTTAATGGCTTTGATAGCTGCCTGACTGTCTGTGAAGATAGCCGCATTTCGGTTTTGGTTTGGGCTTTGTTTAAGTATCTTACATGCCTCCCTAATTGCCAGCAGTTCAGCCTGAAAAACGCTAGCAAAGTCAGGAAGCCTAAAGGATTTAGCTACATTTAGGGACTCAGAAAAGATCCCAGAACCAACTCCGCACTCCATCTTTGAGCCGTCAGTAAAGATGGTTGTATCGAAACCTATCGACACGATGTCATCCTCCCAATCTTCTCTGGATGGGAAAAAGACCTTAAAATCCCTACTAAGGCTCAAAGTAGGAGTGCAGTAGTCAGTGTCTACCGAGATAATATCTGAGGGTATCAATTTCGCTGTGTTGCTGTGACCATACGGTTTTGACATCCAGCTGTTTGATTCCTTCAGCCTAACAGCGCTGCAGGAAACCAGGTATTTAATAAAAAGGTCGATTGGTAGAAGATCCATAATAACGTTTAAGGCGTCCGTTGGGCAAGTACGCATGGCCCCTGTGGTGCCAACGCAAGCTGTTCTCTGAACCTTCTTTAGCTTATCGATATTATAGGCTTTGCTTAGAGCAGGCCACCACACAATCGAACCATAAGTTAAGATTGGACGTACTACGGCTGTGTACGTCCATAAAATCATCTTCGACTGAAGTCCCCACTTTTTGCCGAAAGTTTTGCTGCAGGCGTAGAAGGCAACACAGGCCTTCTTAACCCGCACTTCAATATTTCGTTTCCAGTTTAGTTTAGGGTCGAGTATAACTCCCAAATATTTTGCACTGGAAGACAATGATAGGATTTGACCGTTGAGTCGAGGTAGCGTGAAGGGCGGTACTTTAGTTTTGGTGGTAAAGAGCATCAGTTCAGTTTTACTTTGGTTAACTCCTAGACCACAACTAGTGGCCCAGCTGCTAACTTTCTTCAAAGCTGACTCCGTGATTTCACTAATCACAGAGGTGTACTTTCCTGACACCAATAGCACCAAATCATCCGCATAGGCTACCGCCTTCACTCCACATCTCTCTAATTTAACGAGAATTGTATCCATGACCAGAAGCCACAGAAGAGGCGAAAGGACACCACCCTGCGGTGTTCCCCTACTTACGTGTTTTGTTGCGGTTGTATTGCCTAGCGTGGCTTGAATCTTCCTACCACTGAGCATGGAAATAATCCATTCTCGAAAGAAGTATTCTATACCGAACTTAACGAGCGATTCTTCTATGGATTTGGTAAGGACGTTGTTAAAAGCACCTTCTATGTCTAAGAAGGTGGCAAGAGTAAATTCTTTGTAATGGATTGTTTTTTCTACAGTACGCACTACCTCATGGAGGGCAGTCTCCGTAGATTTGCCCTTAAGATAAGCATGCTGAGACTTTTCGAGAGGTCTTCCATCTAGGATTTCTCTAATATGGTAATCAAGAATGCGCTCCAAGGTTTTAAGCACAAAAGATGTTAAGCTTATTGGTCTGAAATCCTTCGCGGATTCGTGACCACGCCTACCCACTTTCGGGATAAAAACTACCTTGACCTGTCTCCACGACGAGGGCACATGTTTGAGAGCGAGGCATCCTTTGAATATTTGTTCCAGCCATGGAGCTGCCACATCATGCAACTTTTGAAGCATAACTGGCAGTATGCCATCCATGCCCGGGGATTTATATGGAGAGAAAGTATTGATGGCCCACACAATATTTTCTCTTGTTATAACGGAATTGATTTGCTCCACATGAGCTGCGCTTAGCTCTGTGGTTTCACGCGGTTCGGGGTTATCGCTCTCACAACCCGGAAAGTGCGTCTTCATCAGTAGCTCAAGAGATTCGGCTGGAGAGGCTGTCCAGGTTCCATCAGGCTTTTTTAAAAATGAAGGATTACAGTGTTCCTTCGATAAAACTCTGCTGAGCCTTGCGGAGTCCTTTATGTCTTCGATTGATTGACAGTAATCTCTCCAGCCTTGTCTTTTGGCTGATGACAGGGCTTTCTTGTAAATTTTAAGAGAGTCCTTATACGGTTGGTAAAACTTATGTTTGTGGCAGATGTTGAAAATTGTCCTCGTCATTTTCCTAAGACTGGACAGTTCTTCATTCCACCAAGAAGGAAGGGTTTTACGGCTGTATTTAACTGGGCAAGAGACTCTAAAAGCTTTACTTATAGAAGTTTCAAAGGTTTTCACCTTTGATTCAAGGTCTACTATCGATTCTGCGAGATTCGGTATGTTGCTCAGTTTGGAATTAGCAATTTGACTGAATTTCTTCCAGTCAGTTCTTTTGGGATTTCTATAGGGCGGAGGGTTTTTCGACTCGAAATTAATTTGAAAAAGAATCCACTTGTGATCCGAGAACGAATTCAAAGGGGAAACTCTCCAATTCTCCACTAATAAATTACGGTTGTTTACTAAAGTAACATCAAGCACATCCTCCCATCCATCATAATTTTCCGAGCTCGGAAAGACGAAAGTGGGAGCATTGCCTCTGTTACAAATGGTCATATTATGTGCAATAATAAAATCAAAAAGTGACTCACCTCGTTCATTGATTTCAGAGCTTCCCCAAAGGGTATGCCGAGCATTCGCGTCGCCTCCGATCAGAAGGTTTGCCTTAACGATCTTAGCTCTGTTTATAATTTTGCGCACCTCCTCCGGAGGTGATGGTACATTGTGGGCAGAATAAAAAGAGGCCAGCAGCAAACCCTGTGTATTTTCGTCTTCGAATCTGACAACTGTCAGATCAGGAGTGCTAAAATTTGGACATAAAAAACCTTTTAAATGTTTCTTAGCTAAAATACAAGTTCTGGGATTACCTTGGTCTTGGTCTGCGGTTTTATAAAAGAGGTCGTATTGGTTGTCTTGGAGGCCCCGCACCTTGAGGCCGTTTACCCACGGTTCTTGGATGACGCCAATGTCGAAATTTTCCTCCCTAAGGAAAACTCTCAGATTATCTGAAGCACACTTAGAGTGCTTCAGATTAATCTGGACGACCTTCAGCGCGTTTTTAATTTTTATTTTTGGCTGCAGAGCTAGGGCCCGGCAACTCGCTGGGGACCTCGACTCCGCTAACAGCCTCGTCGACCTCGACGATGTCATCAGCTTTGTCGGTGTCTGCTCCCTGGCTCTGCAGAATTTTAATTTTGGCATTCCTTATGCCAAAACTAAGCTTATAGTCGGCTTTTTCGAGAGCCCCTAGGCTTTCCTCGCTGATCCTCAGAAGGTAAGAGGCGCTGGTCTTCTGTGGTTCTTCTGCTTTTATCACAGCCCAGTCGTGCATGGGGACCAGCGGATTTTGCCTCTGAAGACCACGGATCAAATCCTGTCCGCTTGGCTTTATGCTCATGAGCGGTAACCAAATGCGAGCCTTCGGTTGTCTAGGGATGTCCTTAGCCGGGATAAGCTTGAGCTTCAAGCCCTCCCAGGCATTGCTAACCTTAGCAATGCTTTCACTAAGGAAATCCCTAGAAAACCTGTCAGCACATTTGATCACCCTATACCCCCTGAGCATCTCGCCAGAGTCAAAACTAGGGTAGGGGCCCTCACTGTTGGTTATTGTATATGAAAACACCATCTCAGAGAGCTTGCCCTCGATAGAGTTCCACACGTTCAGCAGACCTTTGCTGTTCGTGGAGAGCTCATCCACAACTGCTACTTGGAGGTCATCCCTGACAACCTCACTAAGAGTACGCAGTTGCGCTGCTCCCGAAGATGGTGCTTTCCCTGGATTTGTCCGGCCGTCAAGCTTGCTCTTTTTCTGAGACTGGCAGATCTCTTCCTGAGACCTGTTTCGCTTAACGGCCTTTTCTCGGCTGGCCAGAAGGTTGTTGTATTCATCAACAACCTTCTGGTACTTTATTTTATCTTGGGCGTCCTTCTCATGAATCGCTCCGATCTCTTCATTCTTGGCAATCTTGGCAAGAATAAAAGAGGCCGTTTTGAAGCGGTTCTTGAGAAGAACGCCTTCCGATGGCTTTTTTGTTCGAGTTGCACTGCTACTCGAGGGTTTCGGATTGGCATGCGGTTTAGGAAGCATGGGAGTGCTATGAATAGCACTGCCCATACTTCCTGTAGTTTTGGGTTGCTCACAAGTGCTGGAACTACCAGCGCTACATGAGCTCCCCTTTATGGTCTCCTGGCTGGAGGCCAAGAGTTCATCCTCTAAGTCTGCGGATGGTTCTGTGTTCGTTAAGTCAAGTTCGTCCATTATGTATAAGTTTTGTAAATGTTGGTCCCACGAGTAGGTCGGAAAGAAGAGGTCAGCCCCGGCAGAGCCGATATACCGGGGTAAGGCAGAAAAATAAGACGGACCCTGCCAAGGCATCCGAATGAGCTCGTTAGCGACTGGTTTGCCCCCCAGCCTTTCATTCTTCGGCACGGATTATGTAAAAACGCTCACACCACCACTGAAATTAGGGACCTCGTATCTATGGTCAAATTGCATTGCTAAGGCTTGCTACTATTAAGGAGTAGGAAACTTCAGCAATTCAACCTGACCTTAGCTGACCCCCATCTTGACAACGTACAAGATAACTGTGGTGATCATTACCGCCCGGCACCCACTAGGAGGGTTTGAAACGAGGATTTTTGCCAGGCAAGATCAAACCATACATTGATAATGAAAACCTTGCACCAAATCAATTTGACCTCAACAAAAAAAGACGAACGAGACAAAAGCCATTCAAGATGAGGAAAATAACTTACAAAAAGCAAGTATTTTGCTTCAAAATCTTTTAGACGGTCTAGAAAAAGAAAGAAATAAAAAAAAAGTTCAGTTACTTACTTAAAAAGTCTAAGGATTTAGCCAATGATTGGGGAGTGACGCCTGTCTACAAAAATAAAAGGAGGAAAATAACTAAGCGCTTTTTTGATGAGTTGGCAGAAGGTCATAGAATTTCTGATCCGGAAATTTACTTCAAAGTCAATATTTACTATTCCTGCTTAGACATTTTGATTGGACAAACTCAGCAAAGATTTCAAAGCCTTCATAATCTTAGTAGTATGTTTGAAGTGTTGGAACCGGATAAACTTTTATCGTTCTCAAATGATGACATAAATCAAGTATCATAAGATAAACTTTTATCGTTCTCAAATGATGACATAAATCAAGTATCAAAAAAGCTAGTAAAAAGGTACAATACAGACATATCAGATGATTTCTGCAATCAACTAATTGCTCTAAAAACATGCCTTCAATCCGAAATCCTCAAAATTCATTCCATAAAAGAACTTGCTAAAAATTAGTCATCGAAATTAATAGTCTTGCTTCTGGTTTTTCTGAAGTAATAACAGAATGCTTTCTCTTTTTGACTTTTCCGGTAACCACAGCAACAGCTGAAAGATCTTTTTCCAAGCTGAAAATAATAAAAAATTATCTCAGAACTTCAATGGGACAGAAGAGGTTTTTAGATTTATCACTTTTATCAATAGAAGCAGATAATCTTGAAAAAAAAATTGGATACAGGGCCCCCAAAGGTCTAGCTACGCCACTGCGTTGTTCCCAGCGTTGTTCAAGCGTATACACAACCATATTCGTTCAGCGGAAGGATAAAACTAATTATCTGTCAAATCAGGCATGAGCTAAGTGTTACCATTCACGAAATAAGTACTAGTTGAAAAAAAACGTTAGATCGCGGACCCTATACATTTCTTCTTATAGTTGGAAGATACAATATTTCTGGATTTGACTTCAGAATATTGAATGGAAGTACTTATTTATCTATGCACGTACACAGTTTTACAATTAAATTCTGAGTGCAACAAAATATACCTATGTACATATGTATGTTTTAAAAAAAATCTAACTAATACACATTTTGTCCCACTTTGGAATCGATAAGATTTGTTGAAGCGTTTCAAAAATTCGACCAACCATGAATGGTTTAATAAAATAAATTGGGTGGCCCAACAGTCCGTTGAGAACTAGGGTCTAGTGGCTTACAACTCTAACCATTAGTGTGTGCGAGTACTGTTGTCAGGGATGGAAAGGGACCTAGGCTTTTTTCACACTATACGGTTTTGACCATACGGCAAAAAAACCGAACGGCGACATTTTGTTAGAGGCGCAAAGAAGAGCATATAGACCTCTTTCACACGAGACGGTTTCGTCCGTACGGTTAAAATCCGTACGGTTTTTATCCGTGAGCCATTGATAGTAAACTAATAAAATTAACTAAAGCTTTCACACTGGACGGAGACGGGTTTTTTCCGTACGGACGATTTAAAACAGCCGTCTCAACGACTGAAATACACGGCGACCGTGCCGTCGCCGTCTTATCAGTGGCGTACGTGACTACGCGAACGCATTCACAATCAGACGATTTTTATTCGTCTGCCGTCCGTTTTTGTGGTCACTTGTAGTAATGAAAAATATCTAAAATATAACCAAACGTAGACGATTCACGGGGAAAATACGTTATGTGTGAAAACAAAGTCCGTACGGAAAAAAATCGTACGGACGAAACCGTCTCGTGTGAAAGAGGCCATACGCTTTCATATTACGGTCACGGCCTCTAACCAAATGTCGCCGTCAGGTTTTTTGCCGTACGGTCAAAACCGTATAGTGTGAAACCAAATGTCACCGTCCGGTTTTTTGCCGTACGGTGAAAACCGTATAGTGTGAAACAAGCCCTACAGTTTTAAGCCGAATCCGAACGGCTAATTTGAGAAAGCACTTTTTCATAACAAGAATTACTCTTGGAGAATTTGTCAATTCCTCGCAAGAGGTACTACCCGTGAAAAAAACTTTAGATGGCATGAATCGTTGGTCAAACTAATTTACATCAAAATTAAAAAAGGCAATCTTGCGTTTTATTTTAGTCCGACGTGACATAACATATACATACATATAATGTTTTGTGTTAAAAGCCTTTAATTTAAGTTTGCTTTGACGAATGTGAATATTCTCCAAACTTGACACTAGTGTAGTCTACACCTACTCTATTATGTTTGGCTTGGTCTCAAAAACTACTGAGTTCCATTGTGCAACTGTGAGTTTTGACTAAAGTTTTCATAATTTAAGTACTGTTATTAAGATTGTGACAAACACTTTATACATAAATATTTTAATAAAATTAACAAACACTATATTGTTTATTCACCTATATCTGGCCTTGCATTCTTTCAAAACCAAATTTTAAAAAAAGACCAAATTCCTCAACTTCTAGACAATCCCACAAAAGGCCACTCAAATATTCTTCTTTATTATGCGTTCCATTGTTTACGACGATCATAATAAAACTTTGTCTTCGAAGAGATGTTAATATAAAACCAATAAACAAGTTCCGGAAGTAAAGATAAAATATAAACAACAACGTTAAACCTGTTGACGTGTTGTGGTTATTGCATCCGAATTGATTAAACTCTCCTTGAAGTTAAGCCGTACGCCATCCCACAACTTCTACAAACTATAAAGGAAAAGAATATATATGTAACTCAAGATTGTATACTATAATTTGTTCCTTACTGCAATTAATTTAATTCACTCCTTATATTAATCATGACTTTGAACTACGAATAAAAAGGTTGATCTTAAAGATTTACACATGAAAACAAAAGAGTTCAACAGCAAGCCTTTTTCGGTAGAAGCGTCGAATCTTTGCGCGATTATCATTTTTCTCAAACATCTCGCTGCTGGTTATAGGTATTCCATTCAATTTATTATAGCAAAAATAAAATACCTATAATAATTCTTTTGTGTCAGAAACGCATTTAAAAAATTAAAATCAGTATTACTATTTCTTAATGCATATTTTATTTGATCAGGTTATTCAACTATGTACGTATCTGTGTATGTTTCGTATAAGTTTTTCGGTGCCAATGGAATTTATTGAAATTTTAATATATTGAAATCAGTTAACACAATATTCGTGTGGAAGTTCAGGGTTAAAATGAAGCAATATTTAAATAAAGTGACTAATATGATGAAAAATTATGTGATTATGCAGAGATATATAATTTTACTTAGATATAGAAACAAAAATACTCCAGACTAAATTATTCATAAAATATTTCTCTATAATTTGTTATTATAACTATGATCAGGGGTTTTTCATATGTAAATGGTTATTTCCAATTGAGACGGTTTGATTTTGACAGTTCGTGGTGGCCATATTGTATCTTTGAATTTCTGTCAAAATAACATCTTTAATTCAGTTACTAAAGTCAAATTATCATGGCAAGTTACAGCGTCGTCCTTCCAGATCGGCTGTTCAACGTTTGGTGGTCAAATTTGAGCCCACCGGCTCAGTGAACAACCAGCTAACACCCGTATGTAAACGAGTCGTAAGATCTGCGGAAAACATTGTCGCTGTTCGTGAAAGTGTGCAGCAGAATCCGAGGTGCGTCACTAAGCTCTCAGTTCTTAGTCTGCATAATGCAAAAAAATAGAGGGAGGCAGATATATATATGTCGAAAGACGAATGTGAGAGAGAATACTTCCTATAAAATATTATAACTTTTTTAAAGTACCTACAGTGTCGCCCTAAGCCTTTACAAAAGTGTAATAAAATAAGTCAAAAAACCTTGCCAAAGCTAAAAGAGTACAAAAATAGGAAAATATTTTCAGAGCACCAACAAATATTGATTTAAAAGAAAAAACGTGGCTTTTATTCAGGTGTTCCACAGGGCAGCCATCTTTGTCCATTGCTGTTTATCATTTTTATCGATGACATTGTTAACCTTATCAATTTGAGCCAATGTCTTGTATATTATTTTTGAAAGTAACAAGCGATTTCGATTGCCTTAAACTTCAAATGGACTTCTATAAACTACTTGAATCTTAACATTAAAAAATGCTTTGTTATTTCTATCTCTAGGAAACACTTTGTGCATGAATATCCCTATTCTCTAGATTGCAATCATTTTAAGAGAACTACAAAAGTTTTCATTTTCTCCTCATGTTGATGCTATTGTCGCCAAAGCCAATTCAATGCTAGGATTCATAAAAAGAAATTCTATTGACTTTTCTGACCCATACACTCATGTTGCGCTCTATACTACTTAAGTTAGATCTATATTCTCGAACCTGTTATCTGGAACCCTCACCAACAACTTTTCTCCGATATAATTCAAATGCTACCTCATCAAATGTCCTAACTTACTCTCTTTAATTTGTATCTATGCTCCATCAAGACCGTTGAGGGAAAAACACCTTATTTTTCAGCCTAGACACAGAACTAACTACGGTATGAACGAGCCAATCTCAAGGTCAGTTTATGAGTTTAATGAAATTGATGCTAATATTGATTTGACATTCTCAAGAATTAAATTCAAAAATGATATATTTTATTTATTTTTAAGAAGTTGTTTTATTTTAAAGATAATTTAAATAATTTATATACATTTTTTTTATCAATCTGTTGAGTCTGAAACTCGTAGATAAATAAAGTAAATAATTAATAAAAATAAGGTACACAGCATTTTTCTGTAGCCTTAAAATTAAAGTTAAAAGGTACTTATAATTCTGTATATAGTAAAAACGCTCAGTAGTTAATTCTATGTATTAAAAAGAAGCCAAATTTGTTCGTTGAATTTCACATCTATTCGTCATCATTACAAATACAACAATGTAAACAAACTGGTTTTGGAGGGTGATACGTTCGAAGGATTTATATCTTCACATAATGTTTTTGATAATAACAAATAACATTTTAAAGCTCTTGGTACAGTTGTAATATTCTGGCAACACTGAACCTGCCAAAAAGCCTGTAATAAAGATGAGCGTTTTCGTCTTCACTATAATATTAATGTCTATTCTTTGCATCTCAAAAACATTTATTTTATATGTTACTTACTTACTTCCTCTTTTGCAGAAATCAAATGCAAATACATGTAAATCAACCAAAAACTAGCACAAATTTTGAATCCTTGGTTCAACTTCACACTGGGATAAAATTTCAAACCGCCGAAAATAAAAATTCAACGCTTCTGAACACACCCATTTATTTACTAGCACCACCACTTGCTTCCCGCTGAACAAAGCCCTTCCACAAAACAAAATTCCCATCAACCAACGGCGCTCAACGCATTCCACCGCACTAAGCTTTCCAATAAAACTCCCAATTCCATCCTATTCCACCAGTTCATTTTCCACTCCCAACTTTTCCAATTGAAAACTCTGAATAAAACGCGTTCACTTCACATTCGGCACATCGCCGCCATTTCTGTTCTGAGGTTCTCTTTTATCCGCCTGTTCGAAGAAATTGTCGGTGAACAAAATTAAATTTCCTTCAAAAAAATAATCAAATTAAACTAAAATTCCTTCATTAAAAATGATAAAAACCATCCGCTAACATCTCTCGAAAGTGCTTTTAGGTAAAATTTAAATGAAAAGTTCCAAAACGAAAAATTCAATCTTCAGTGTGACAAAAATCAGATTTTTTTCTTTCTTCCACTAAAAAAAAAAATGCGTTTACGATTTCCAATTTCATTTCCATTTTATTCCTCTCGAAAGAGACAATAATAATATGTTTCCCTAATTAAGATGTAGTTGTCTCTCTTTGGCTCGTATTGGAAATTCTCTACACTTTCGTCGTTTCGTGTGCCATTACAATTTTGTGCCGTATCGCAATTTTTGTTGTTCGTGCAAAGCAGCAATTTTCTTCCATTTCCAACGGTTCCATCTTCCATCCATCCATCATCGTCTTCGTTTCGTCGTTCTTTCAATGACCGTGTGGGCGAAGTGAAGAAGATTTTTTCCTTTTCGCATTCAACTAAAAATCGCGCGTGTAATGAAAAGAATTTAATGAAATTCACATTAAAATACCAAGATTAATTAAACCAAATCAATCATATTGATTGATTCTATAAAAATCGTGACGCATATTCGTGTGGAAGAAAAGAAAAAAATCCATACTTTTCTGAAGAAAGAAAGAAAAGATTCCCATGCTAAAGCAAAAATAAAGTGAATTAATCATTCACAATGGAGTAATTGCTTTCCAATGAAGTAAAAAGATTATTGTTTTTTTTTTTTACATATTTTTCTCTGAAACGCTGCCCAGGAACCTCAAGAAAATCAAAATTTCCATTTTCCACGGCGAATGAAAGTTTTATACTATACTTAAAATCTTATATATTTTTTTTATAAATTATCGAATTTTCTTGCATCTCTGTTGACACAGGCAACGCATACTGTGAATTGTGACTCTTAATACATAACGGCAAAATCGTGTGTGAATAAATAATAAAACTAGAAATAGAAAAACTAAAATTCGCCGCATCTTTCGAGAATCACAATCTTCATTGGCCTGAAAACAGTAGTTGTTAGAAAGGAAGTAACATGGCTGAACTAATGAACATCGATAGCATAATATCCCGGCTTCTAGAAGGTAATTATGGATTGATTATATATATTTCGGCTAGAAAATGTATTTATTATTATTAAATATTCGAAAGAAAAAACTAAAGCCTTGCCATTGCCAACGCCTAAGTGTTTGACGTTGCGATTGCGACGACTACGACGACGGAAGGAGCCTTTTAAGAGTTAAGAGAGTTAACCCATTTTTATGCGAACAACAAGAAGATGTGAATAAAAAATATGGCTACACGCGCATTACGCATTATCTGCTTTTTTTTTTATTATTCTTTGTGTCGTTGTCTAGTCTTCGTCTTCTTTTTTTATTATTTTAAAAAAGAAATGAACATTTTTGAAATCTAGTCAGCTTGATGATGCTTCATGAATCTTGGAGCTTGGATCCGCTTTCTTCTTGCCACTTGCCCGTCTTGGTCTTCAGCCATTTACCTTTATTTTATCTAGGCGATGCGATGATGCCAAACTGCTATATACCTACATTTATGTTGTTGATGTGTATATAGGTTTTGCTAAAGATAAAAAGGGAGATTCATTGCTGGGAGTGAAGGAACGGGAAAGAAATACTACTTTTTATTTCTTCTACACCTCATACCCACACTCTTGTAGGTCGGTCGGTCGGTATTTTTTAACCTAATATCGGCACCAAGTACAAACAAGAGTAAATTGATATAATTTGACGTACAACGGTTAAATACCTTATTTTTAATAAACTCTAATTGGTGTATCACTTTTTATTTTTTTTTGTTTTATAAGAGATCACATATTGGTGACAAGTAAAAATTGATAAGTAAAACCTCAGTAAATAAAGTGCCTTGAACTAGATCCAATTAGCAGACAGGTTGTTTAAAGAATGAAGAAAGACTGACAACCTGATGGATGTGTGAGGCTAAGGTTTTTAAAAAGATAATATTAATTGAAGAGCATAATTAAAGTGAGAAAGAATAATAATTTGTATAGAGTGTTTATTTAATCTTTGCAAAACAATAAAGCATCTCTCGAGTTCTTTAATATAATGCATTTATTCGGAAGTATACTTATGAATAGGTTAAAAGAATTTAAGTTTTTGAGTCCAAAGAAGAGGGCAAAAGAGGAAGTCGGTTGTATCAATCAGAATTTTGTCTTACCAACTTAAAAATATATATTTTTAGGTAAACGATGGGTTTGCCATGTCTTGAAGTATCTCGATAGCCCAATTTAAGAATATTTCTATATCAAAATCAGAGCCGAAAGAGTAGTCCAAATAATAATAATAATAAAAACAACCTGGTAGCTTCAGTAGAACTTATTTTTACTATGAAGCTTATTTTAACCAAACCTTAACAATTTGATACAATTTTTTCTTTTTATATAATTTGAATAAGTGCGAAGAAAAATATCGCTCAGTATCAGATTTGGGCTACTTATAGTCTGTAAATGTTATTGGGCTTTCATACTTTATGTTTGTGTTCTCAATTTTGGAAAAAGATAGCCCAGTTTCCGGTAAATAGTCCAATCTGGCAAGCCTGGGTAGACGGATGCCACCCATGAAATTTTAAAACAATCTGCCTACAATAATACGATATTTACCTTACCATCAAAACAAGAGATCAAAGAGCAATTTTGCGAATGTTTTTAGTAACATGTTGCCACGTTCCATTATAAATTTCAAGCTAATTTAACTATTAGCAGATTGACTGTCATTTAATCCTAAACAAAAATTGTAGACACAAAATATCAAGGTTCATTTATTAATAAAAAGTGAGGAATCTACAATTATAAAATAAATAAATTGGGTGAAGCATCAGTCCGTTAAGAACTAGTGAATTACAACAAGAAGACAAGAATTACTCTTGGAGAATTTGTCAATTCCTCGCAAGAGGCAGTACCCGTGAAAAAACTTTAGATGGCATATGCAGGGATCGAACCCAAGACCTCTGGCATGACAGTCGAACGCACTAACCATCATGCCACGGGTACTACGGGGGGGAATCTACAATTATTGCAGTTAAAACCAGTTGAAGATGTTAATTGTGGCAAAGAATTTACCTAAGGTTAGCGTTCTATTAAAATTATACAACTGATGAACATTTGTTTGTTTAAGAAAAAGAAATATTCTATTTAACAATAACATTTATAGGAAAGTTGGCATGTGAATTTATGTTGCATTAAAATCTAACTTTCTTTTTCTTAGGTTTAATTAAGTAGGTTGCATATCTATCAATTAAATTTTATAATTGAATATTGACAAAATTGTTGTTAAACTAGGCTAGACTTTTTCATTTTTTAATGTATTTCATTATAGGTATCTATATAAATCTTTATTTTCCTCAATAATCTAATATAATTTTATTTTTACATTACAGTACGTGGTGCCAGACCTGGAAAAAATGTCCAACTCTCAGAAACCGAAATCCGTGGATTGTGTCTTAAATCGCGAGAAATTTTTCTTTCACAGCCAATTCTATTAGAATTGGAAGCTCCACTTAAAATATGTGGTAAGTATTTTTATTTTATTTTTATAAACACATGCCCACATAAGGGCTCACTAGATTTTAATATCTTAAAAATTAACATATTAGTGATTTTCATTTAATTTTGTTAGCAAAAGTCCTAAACATGAGTTATTCATAGTTCTATTGCATGTTATGAATGCGTGGAGTCTTATTTGCAAAAATGATTGGCTAAAATCCTTGCTCTAATAACTTGTTTTAAAAAGAGTGTATGGAGTGAATGTATAAGATATGAATATGTAGCTCATAAAACTTAAGGCTTCTAAATTAAGATGAAAAACAGGATTATTAAATGTGTACCTTAAAAAAAAAACTCCAGAAAGTTAACTAGGAAAATATAGGTTCTGAAAACAGAAAGCTGCAATGTTGAGTGTGGGGCACTGTTAACTACTTATTTTTAAAGTACCATTCTACATCTCTTGCTTGTGATTCAAAAAAAAAAATAAAAATTACAAAACAAATTTCTCAACAATTCTAAACAAACTAATCTCTGTATTTGACTTGGAACTTTTGTAGGGAATTCTCCAGCAGTTGATAAAGTTTTGTTTGTTTTTTTTTTTTAAACTTATATAGGAACAATATGTATAAATATACATATTAAATCAATTTTGAATATTCATTTATAAAATTGTTTCCAAGAATCCTTAAGATTCCGTTTAAGAAAGTTTTTGTCTTGTATCTGTGCAGTTGTGTGTTTACGTAGGCTCTTCTTTTTTCTTTAATCAAAGATTGAAAATTCATTCCAAGAATTATAAGTCAATATCTACTTTGGATATACATTACAATCGGGAGCCAATGTACATTTTATAAAAAACTTTGATCACAAATGACAATAAGAAACGGGTGTTTCTTAGACATGTGTCTGATGTGTGTTTTGATCAACTTGATTTGTCATTTCATAATGAAAAGTTTTACTTCTCAACAATATTTGCAAATCTTGCAAGTTTCTTTAGGTAAAAAGGTCTTAATTCTAAAAATTGCATATAAGGTTTTTGATTTGGCGTTAGGGCTTTTTTTGTCTCTTCATTTAATACTTACAACTTGAGGCTAGAGGAATTGCTAAATTTTGTATTAATTTAGTCTTCAGTCAATAAGACCGAAAAATTCAGTTTTGTTTTGATATTAATGTCTTAATTTCATTGAGTCTGTGTTTCCAATATCTTTATAACTTAAGTCCTTTATGCCTGACGTCAAAGATTTATTACCAAAATAGTAGTTCGGTTCACGCGACATAACAAATCAATCAATTGATTGAAGTAAACTTTTGTTGTACGCATTATCTCGCGTCCTAGGCCTATGTCCAAGATCATGCGATTATCACAGCTGGACTATTTTTTCGGAGATATGTGAAGTCGGAGATAAACCCGAGACGATTGACGCCTTATAAGAGAATATTCGAGACGTTATTGATGACAATTGCCCAAATTTCTACAAAAAATATTCGAAAACTGGGCCTCTCGGTTGAAAATTATTCTTGCCAGTCTACCCGACCACATGCAGGAAATTATTTGTCACCTTACTGTTATAATCTTAAAGCACTGATCCACAGCAAATTCTACAAATACACGGCTTTTACAAAAACAATAATGATTTCAGCTGTGCAAAAAATTTGCAACTAGTGGCCATTTCTCTTTTCGTCTCATTTTGATAACGGTTAATCTGGTTTATTTTGAGGTTGGTAAGTTTATACGTGTAGCTTGATTTGTTTAGCTAGTTTTAGCCGGGATTTGATCCATAAAACGGTTTTTTAAGATTAATTCTTAAATTTAAAAAAAAAAATTGTTTTTAAAATGGCGGGAAATAAATAATCATCGGATGTAAAATCCAGAATTTTGAGTGATTTCAAAAAAAGAGCATCACAAAAAGAAATTTCTAAGAAATATTCCATTCATAATGTAACTATTTGTAGAATCATCAAGAGTTGAAAGATGTTATGCCATCATAGAGGAGGAAGGTCTCGAAGCACCGCAGCAAAAGATGATTGAAAAATAAAAAATTTCTTCCAAAGAAACCCCACAGCATCATCCAGGGAAGCAAAAATTGAACTTAAGTTACCCATTGACCCATCAACTATCAGACGCCGCGCACTGCAGGCCGGATTGCGTGGTTTTTATATAGCAAAAAAGCCATTTATTTTTAAAAAAATGTGAAAGCTCGTTGGGCTTTTGCAAAAACTCATCTCAATTGGAGTCCCCAAAAATGGAAAACGGTCTTGTTTTCTGACCAATCAAAGTTCAATATGCACGGATCGGGTGAAAAACAAAATGTCAGGAGGCCAAGAGGTGAGAGGCTAAATTCAAAATACACTAAAGGGACGGTCAAACATGGAGGTGGTTCAATTTTGGGTTTGGCCTGCTTCTCTGGCCAATTCGACAAGTGGAGGGCATAATGAAGTCTGAAGACTATGTAGACATCCTTTGTAACACCATGCTGCCTTATGCCCATTGGAAAATGAACGTTCCAACACGACAATGCTCCCAAACAAAAGTCGAAGTTGGCCACAAAGTGGATTACAGAAAAAAAGATTGAGTTTTTACCATGCCCAGCTCAATCCTAAGACCTTAACCCAATAGAGAACCTGTGGGAAATTGTGAAGAGAAGAATTGGGAGCAATATTTTTTAAGCACAAAAGTGAGGTCACGCTGGAATTCAGAGGCAGTGGAATGACATTCCAAAAACGGTTATTAATAACTTTATAGCTTCTATGCCCAGAAAATATACAGCCGTTATAAAAAACAAGGGTACGCAATTAAATATTAACATTTCCTTACCTTGAAGTAAGAAAATAGTTTGAAATTTAGTTGTGAGGTCTAAGTTGCAAATGTTTTGTACAGCCATTTTACCAACTATTAAAGTATTTAGTTATTTATTTTTTGTTTAAGTGAAGAGTGTTAATTTTGTTTCCAACAATTATAACATAAAATCAAAAAAGTTTAGAAAATTAAAGAAATAATATTGCTGTTTGATTTTCTAAACAATTTTTTTTTAATGAAAAATTTTGGAGGTTTTAGTTGCAAATGTTTTCCACAGTACTGTATGTAG
The DNA here is from genome assembly GCA_951509635.1 of Eupeodes luniger. Classification (NCBI taxonomy): domain Eukaryota; kingdom Metazoa; phylum Arthropoda; class Insecta; order Diptera; family Syrphidae; genus Eupeodes; species Eupeodes luniger. Next base: position 93,805,664 of record OX608073.1, on the reverse strand, counting down.
TTTCAATTTCTTGACAAGACTGACTGATGCAGTTTTATTGGATTGTTTTTTTTTTTTAAATAATCACGATTTATTTTGACTCGAATTCACCAAATTTGTCGTTAAAAGTAGAGATACAAATTAGTACATCTATGATACATCTTAAGTAGGTACATATATTGATTTTTTTAAATGCTTTGAATATAGACATAAACTTCATTAGCTTCTAACAACTAAAATACTCTAATAGAATTTATATTCTTATGATATATTTTAAGAAATGCATTTAAAGTGACTTTTTCTGTTTTATTTATAGAGGATAAAGTGTCACATTCAACAATTCTCACGTTCAGGATTCTTCAAAATGGAGAAAAAAATCAATATCACTTGTGTAATATTAGAGTAGCTTAACTTGACTTAATACACCTACCCTTGTTGTACACAAGTCATTATTGCTCTTTTACTTTTGTCATACGAGCAGGTAAAGATAGCTATGTACCTAGCTTGTTGAAAGTAAATTTTACTTCTTAGTGCTTCTCCAGTCAGTAGGTAGGTAGTTGTTTCTGGACAATAATTTGATCCAAGTTCATTTCTAAAAAGAGACACACTACTTACTATAACTTTTGTATATCGTCACCAGTACAGGTGAGTTTTTCTTCACGCAGACACATATAAATATATATAAAGCTATGTGTTTGCAAATTGAGAAAGAAAACAGAAAAAAAGAAGAAAAATCTAATTTGAAGGATGATTGTTGACAGTGCAAGATATAAAATAAATAGAAAAAAAAAAGAAGAAGAATTACCACTGAACTACTATACTATATAAAAAAAAAAAACCACTGAACTACGTTTTCACATACGTACATGCTTGCTACAACAACGAACCAGAAACAAAACTATATGGGTACTTATGTATAGGTATATGAATGAATTGTTATTGCTAATTGAATTTCTCTTGTTGGTCGGAAAATATAAAATATATCGGTTCTCAAGATAACAAAAACTATGAAATGAAAATCACTACAAACATCCATGACTAGATGATTATTTTGAAAAATACGTTGTTATTGTCGAAAAGAGTGCGCAAAAGTTGAGATGGTGTAAATGAAATGCCTTGAATCCATTAGTTTTTGTAATTTTTCCAATTATAGTTTATTTTTGTTTCTTTTCTATCTTCAAGATGAGATAGATTGACAGATTTTCTTTAAAAGAATAGGACTATGATATTGCACATAATTAGATTTGTTTTTCTTAACATATATTTTAAAAAAAATATTATTTGCATAAAACTTGCATACTTTTAACATTGTATTGTCTAAATCTTCTCATTACTTTGAGATATTTAAGACTGATAAAAATCACGCCAATCAATTTCTAAACTAAAAACAATCAATAATAAAAAAAAAAACAATGAACTATATGATTGAAATGACTTCACTACACGCGATACAAAATGATTATGATAAGCAAATAGAAAAATTTTATGAATACGTAATTTTTATACCAGTTTCATTAATTATTTTTGTTTTCTGATAAGTACTGATTGACATACAAATAATACAAGATATACATTCATATCTTATAAAAGGTTATCAAGGCTTGTTTTATTTATCCTTTTATAAATCAAATAGCTTCAGATTGTGAATAATATATATTAACGAACGAAACTGTCCGACATAATAAATAAATACAAAACAATTAAAATAAAAGAAAAAGTGTGGTGATATATATAATAATATGGTGCGTGCTTTATTTTTATATAAATTATTCACAATTTAAACGTTTTCTTTCAGTTGCATTCTTGAAGGTTATTTTTGTTTTTAAATATATATATCGACATTAATATTTCCTTGTTTCCTTTTGGTTATAAAATAATATATTATCTTTTACTACCCACTGCTTAGTTTTTGGCCTTGTTTATATCAGCTGCGTTTTCTTTATAAAACAATAAACTTTTGTAGACACACAATGAATAAAATTATTTATAGATTTTTTATGTTTCAATAAAAAAAAAAGTATATAGGCTATCTTCCCCTGGTTTGTTTTGCGGAAATGTTGATTAATACGTTACGTACATGTATTTTGTTTGTATGTGATGTTGTTGGTATTATTTATTAGTATTCTATTGGGATAGGGCACACAGAAATTTAGCCGGTGCTCTAGCGATAGTGCGACCGACCGTCATCTCCAAGGTTAAAATATATTCAGGTAAACAAAACAATATCATAGTTGTCGTGCATGTTAAACGAAAATTTTCAAAAGCATTATCCAACTTTTAATCAGACACCTTAAAATCGATAAAAAAAAGGGTATTGAATAGTTATACTCCAATAACTTAGAGTGTAGGCGGTGGCGGTGTACGAGAGTGTATAGGATGGACAGTCAATTAAATGTTTAGTTAATGCCCTTCCCAGTTTTTGTATTCATTAGTAGTTTCAAAGAGATTGAAGTGATAAGGCAAACATGTAAAATATTTATTTAGTATGAGATATTTGTGTAGAGTCACAATATCTATTTTTTGTTTTTGTAAATGCAAAACAAAAATACTTGTCATCTTGTAATTTAATATTGAAAAAGGCCAAGTTCAATGGTGGTAAACAATATTTTGAATACTCACTTTGATGAGCTAATTTTCTTACAGTTGAAAAGAAAAGAGAAAACAAAAAAAAATGTTCAAGTTGATTTGAAGGATTTGTATGCTCAATATATATAGGTCCTATTTCGGCTTATTTCGCTCTAAATTAATATTAAGTTAATATTTTTGAACTAACCACAATGCCGACAAATTTCCTATTATTTCTTCACTAATCTACAAAAAAAAATAAAAGCCAAAAGACAGACATGGGAGATCTAAATCAAGGAATTTCTTAATGAACTTGGTCAAAAAATATTTAATACCTACAGAATATATATTTTTACTTGAACTTGATATAAAGCCAAATTGTTCTCGCATCCATCAAAACCCAAACAAAATAAACAGCCACACACAACACTTCTAATTCAAATAACCTTGAATTCATTCATCATCATAAGTATTTTTTATTTTTCGTATAGAAAGAGTAAACAAGTGAAATATAAGATCTTAATCAATTTGGGTGTACAACTGAAGATTGTAAGATCTCTTTTTTTTTTCATATTCGTATTTGTAATTTGCTTATAATTAATTCAATATAGATACCTACTGAGAGGAAATAATGATAATTCAAATCAATAATATTGCACGAGCAAATTTAACATGTATACAATTTTTTGTATTATTAATTTTGCAAAAGTAGATGTAGGCTGAAAAGTCGGATATTTAAATTAATTTATACACTATCTGAAAATGAATACCTTTTGTATGGTTCCTTTAGAAAAACAATTAATAAAATAGAAATGAGGACACGATTTAAGATAAACAATTCTAAAAATCATAAATTTTTAAGTAGATTCATATTTACTGCCAATAAAAAAAAAGCCAACAGAAGTCAAAAAGTAATAATTTTATAGTTGTTTATTTATTTATTTTTTTTAATACAGTGGTGGGAAAATAATTAGAAACGATGACAAAAAAAATACTCATTGTTTTTCTTTCCTTACTTTTTGCCTTTATTAACTACTCAATACAAATGACAAATACTTAGTTAAACATAACTATTATTAGACTTTTCTAAGCTGGATTTGTTTTTTTAAATTATAAAATATTGAGTTGTTTCAAAACGAATAGTTGATTTACTTAGAAAAATAATTAGAAATGACTTCAATTTTGTTATTTATCTGGATTGTAAACATACTTATTTTATCTTTCTGATGGATAAACTTCTCCAGTACCCAAAATATGTAAAAACAAAAGCTACATACCTGAAATGCGTAAGTTCATTATGCAGTTGTACTATTTAGTAAAATCTTAAAAGTAAGATTGCAATCAGTTAAGATGCTGAAAGAAATAATGCTATTAAGGCTTACACCGATACTGGAAGCCTTGAAAACCACCAGAGAAAAGAGAGGGAAAGAAAAAACAATTATAGAAAAGATCATTTTATAGTCCCGCAGAGTATAAACAATCCTTTTGTCACCAGTCAAACAATTTGTGGTGTTACTTCATCCCAATTAACCCAGAAAATAACTACTATTAAAGAATCGTCTTTTAAAAAATAGTTTGCGGAGATGTATTGCTTGTCAAAAAGCTTAAACCTTGGAGTTTGCGAACATTAAAAAAAAAGCTCAAAAAAAAATCTTATGGAGTAAACATATTTGGATCAGATGACAAATGTAACGTGGGAAGTCCAATTACCAAGAAACTAAGTGCCTGTCTCTTACGTTTTCTAACAGGACAGCTATCCAAAAAACACTTAACGTCTAGTGTAGAGTTGATTTAAAAAAGTAAAAATTAAATTTTGTATTGGTCAGTCCAAAGTCTAAACTTCAATCCAATATAAAATTTGTGGTGGATGAAAAGAGAGCTTAAGATAAGAAAAAATGCATGAAAAACATTGAGTGAGTAAGCATGCCAGGACCTGGCAGCCAGCCTTCCTAGGCGTTGTGCAAGGTTGATTAAAAATAAAGGATGAAAAATCCGTTAAATTTGCTTTGAATCAAAACAAAATGCTATAAAAAAAAGGTTTCAAGTTATTTTTCCAGCTGAAAACCCATTTATTTGTTATTAATATCACATGCAGATTTTATAAGTTAAACAATAAAACAAATTTAATTTTGAATGTTAAAATGAAGATAAAGAACAAATATTTTTACCAAAATACCAAATATCTTAAAGAATACTTCGATATTCTTCATTTCTAATTAATTTTCCACCACTGTAAGTATATATCAAAATTATTAAAGAATAATAAGAGACATAATATTTGGTAAAATTTAAACAAAATACAATAAAACAACTTTAATGCGTGGGAGGATGAATTGTCTAAAAACATTATCATTCATTTTCTGGTGGAATTTTCCTAACGAAAATATTTGTATTCTTTTAATTTTTAAAGAAATACTATTAAAAGAAAATAACAAACGCCTAAGACAAAAACCTCCATTTAGTCAGTTTGGATATAAACAATTTGGTTTCCATTAAACTCAACCGCATGCTTTTTACCTAAGATGTTGACAAAACCACAGGAAAAGGGGGGTAATTCTTAGTACTTTTTATAAAGAAAGCGAACTAAGTGGTTGTGTACCTCTTTTTTTTACACTTCAGAATTTTCAGAAAGTAGTAAGCTTATATCAAGTGTCAAACTACGATCAGAGGCTCATCATAAGTGCACAAAATACAAAACATAATTAACATTTAACATGAACTATTACAGAACAAAAAATGAAATAAAGATTTACGATACAATGATTTTAATACCACCTTATTTAGATTTAAATCTATCGATATAAAATGCTCATTCGACTTAAAGCTCCATTCTTCCCATAGTTAGCTCTATGGAAGTCAATATGTATAAAATCAAATGTACGCAGGTGATAAGTTCCGCCTCGGTAATTCAAATGTACAGAAGATAGCAAATAAAGTGCATCAATTTCACCGTTAATGAGTTGATGAAGAAATATTAAGTCATTATTAACACGCCTTTGATGGAGAGATTGCATTTGAAGAAGCTGAATACGACGTCTATAGGGAGGTAGATCATAAGGATCGTCCCAAGGAAGACCCTTTAGGGCAAAGTGAATGAAATTATGTTGAATTGATTCAATACGTTTTCTATGAATTTCGTAATAGGGAGTCCATACTTGCGAAGCATATTCAACATGAGGACGAACATGGCAATTGTACAAAGAAAGAGTAACAAAGGGATCATTGAACTCCCAGCGTAATCATACAATAATCAAATACACTACCGGTTTGTTTTTGAGCATATTTATCCCACACCAAAATGTGAAACTATCAATGTCGGCTTGTAATACGATCATGCTCGGACTTTATTATTCTTAAAATCTTCATGTCATCAGCAAAAGTGAAAACTTCACTTGAGCGCAGACATGACATTACGTCGTTAATAGACAGAATGAACAGAAACGGGCCAAGATGGCTTCCCTGGGGAACACCAGATTGATCAACAAAAGGTTTTGAATGACAATTTCTAAATTTTACCTCATTGGATCTATTTTCAAGGTATGATTTGATCAAAGCCAAGAAAAATGGTGGAAAACCAAGAGCTCTAAGTTTAAATACAAAAAATCCTTGGCTAAGTTGGTCAAAAGCTTTAGAAAAGTCAGTGTATACACAGTCAACTTTATAATCTTGTTCTAAAGCGTTTGAAAATATGTTTGAGAATGCGAAAAGATTTGTAACGGTTGATCTTTTTTTCACAAAACCATGTTGCTGTTCGCAAATAAAATTCCTACTAAAAAATGCTACACTTTCACAACCAACTTGTCCAAACAATTTAGGAATGCACGAAAGCTTTGCAATGGTCCTGTAGTTTATTATATCCGCCTTGTTACATTTCTTGAAAATTGGTGTTGGAAATGACTTCTTCCATATACTGGGAAATTTGCCTGTTTTTAGAGAAAGTTTGAATATGAAAGTAAGGGTTGATTTATAATTTCAGTATTTCGTAAAAAAATGGAAGTCGCAATACAAAATTAAATCTTTTTTGACGATAGGTCCTAAAATTATTGTCTACGTCTACCAACTTTTTTGTACATTTCACTTTAATTTCTAATTAATAGTTAAAATGTTTTCGAACACATTGCCACAAGCAAAGATTTTTATTTTTTCTTTGTCATTTTTTCTTTATCTGAATAAACCTGTTGAAGTAAACTAATTATAAACAATTGTTTAGCAAAATAAGTCTCACACACGTTCTTCTGACTTTAATAATGAAATAAAAACAATTGGTTGTTGAATTTAAATAAATATACACAAATAATTCTTAAATCCTTTTTTTTAGCAGCTCTGTTTACAGAAAAAAAAGAAAGAAAAGAAAAAATAACTTTGAAAAGTCATATTCTGATGAATGATGAGTTTACATTTTTGTAGCTCTCATGGTCTTTTAAAGTTCGGGTAGAATGTTTTACATTTAACACCATGATGACGCAGTCAAAAAATTTAATTAATCTTGTATAGTGTATAGTGCATGTGGTGGTGGTATTTGTTTGTCGTCAGACTTGTTGTTAATGTAATAAAGTTAAGCTCCGTTGTGCAAAAAAAAAAAAAAACTCAAAATCAGAAAGACGTAATGATGTTTTCTTTTTTCAGACCTCTTTAATTGTGACCTGAAGGGTAAAATCCGAAATAATCTTTAGTTTTCTGTCTAATTCAACAAATAAAATACAAAATTCAACATACCAACAGCTTGCATAAGTTCGTGAATAAAATAAAAACTTTTTTTGTTTTTATTCTTTTTTTTTTTTTGTACTCTAATTGTTTGTCTAGATTTATTTTTACCTGTGATTTATTTCACCCCCAAGGAGCCGCCAAGCACATTATAAAATTCTTTGTGCGTTTTTTTTCTTGTTTGTCTGTGGTTGTTAGAATTTTCCTCTGTTAGAAAAGTAGAGGTGGCATGTTTTTACAGATAGACAGTTGACAGTTGCTGTTGTGACCAAAGCTTTCATTCGGCCAATTTGTTTACTGTCATCTTGTTGCAATTTATTTAAATTATTCGCGATGGTCAATTAAAAAATTTGTATTGATACAAAAATTATGAATCATTTTAATAAATGAGCATATAGAACGAAAACAGAATAATATTTTGTTGTCATAATTGTATATTGGTTGTGGTTAAAATTATTTACAATCTACTATATTATATACAGTAGATATAAAATATGTAAAATATCTGCCTGATGGCGTTTATAAGCAGTTTGTGTTTGTGCAGTTGGGCTAGGTTAGTTCGACTGCAAATCTGACATGACAAGTGCAGGCCTTTGTTAGGCTAGCGTTTATAAAAAAAAAACACTTATAAATAAGTTTAATAGGCTTTTGGCATTACGTTAATTTCTTTTGCATTCGAAAAACACTTTTAGTAGGGGTAGGTCAAGGTATTTTGTATTTTCTTTTTTAAGTACACATGTGTATATTGTATATATTATTTTTCTCTTCATCTTTCCAATTTTTAAATCAAAGCTATTTAAAGCAACATTCATAATTTTTCCTTTGATTCAAGTGAAAACCGAACTTCCCAAGCCAAGTCAGTTATAAAAGTGGATCTTAAATTCTTTAGATAGTTTTTTTTTTATTACGAGAACTAAAGTATTGCACTTGAAATGAATTTAATGATGAGTAATATTTTTATACTGGATTTTGTTTTTAGTATTGAAAAGATTCTATTTTGGTTCTAGGCTATCAGCCAAATAAACTCTTGACACCATAAAACGGATTTATAATTTTAATCGATTTTTTATTTATGTATGCGCATTTATGTGGGTGCGGGTGAACAAATATTAATTCAAATAAAATATTAAACTGAGAGGAAGAAAACATTTTTTTGCAGCTAGTTCCCTAAGATTATTTTAAAATTAATTAAAACACTGGATAAGTTTAACATTTGGTCAATGAATTGTCAAATTTTGTATGAAAAATGATTTACACAATTTAGTTAAAAATAAGTGCATACAATTATCCATTTGTTACTGGGTAAACTTTACTATCGTCATTGTAACTTGTTATTACCAGAAATTTTACAATTATTAAAGAAAATACACATCATCATCATTTTCTCCGAATAGAAATAAATAAATCATAAGTGATTTGTTTATATAATTGAATACATTTCTTTTTGTTGCTTATTGTTGGCATCTTTGATATTAACTTTTTTACGAGCTTATAAAAGACGAAATCATTATTGTGATTTAATACCTCACGTTTAACGAACAACTGATTCAATTACACAGCATTTGGTCAAATTAATTAAAAGGGCGTTCACGCAAAATTGTGTGTAAACTTATCATTTTACACAATTTGTAAACTTACCACGTTGCGTGAATACCATGAATGTATAAAATAGTGTGTAAACATTCAAATTTGCTTTTTCGTCAAGTATACTTACTTACTTAAGGTGGCGCTACAGTCCTGTGTGAACTAGGGCTCGTCTCCAGTTTCGCGCTCCAAGTGTCGTGAGGTCACTTTCCACTTGTGCGCCACCTGATCCGCGGTCTTCCTCTACTGCGCTGTCCTGTGGGTGTGGATTCGAAGACTTTCCGGGCCGGAGCATTGGTTTCCATGCGCTCTACGTGACTCAGTCATCTTAGTCGTTGGACTTTTACCCTTCTAGCTAAGTCTACGTCACTGTACAGCCCGTACAGCTCGTCGTTCCATCTTCTCCTCCACTCCCCTTCGATGCATATAGGACCGTAGATCACACGAAGAATTTTTCTCTCGAAACGACCCAAGGTGCTTTTATCCGCTTTTGTCTTAGTCCATGCTTCTGCACCGTATATCAGGACGGGGATGATAAGGGTCTTATATAGATACACTTTGGTCCTTCGAGAGAGGACTTTTCCACTCAATTGCTTTCTTAGCCCAAAGAAACAGCGGTAAGCAAGAGTTATTCTTCGTTTGATATCAGCGCTGGTGTTGTTACGTCTGTCGATGGTGACGTTTTGACCAAGACGTTGGTGTTGTAGGTCCTTTCTTGACGACAGCATGTACTTTGTTTTGCCCTCATTAACCGTTAAACCCATTTTTGCCGCCTCTGCCTCAATACTCAAAAGCCCCATTAACATCACGCTGAGTTCTTCCGATTATGTCAATGTCATCCTCATCAGCATATGCTAGTAATTGGACAGCCTTTTGAAAGATAGTGCCTCTAGTGTTGACGTGTGAGCTCTGCACTATTCTTTCAAGTACGATTTTAAAAAAATCGCATGACAACGCATCACCTTGTCTAAAACCTTTTTTGACATCGAAAGGTTCTGTTAAGTTGTTTCCAACCTTTATGGAGCAGCGTGAATTCTCCATGGTCATCCTGTACAAACGGACGAGTTTGGCAGGGATGCCAAAACTAAACATGGCTCTATACAGCTCGTCCCTGTAGATATTGTCATATGCGGCCTTGAAATCGATGAAAAGATGGTGGATGTCGATTTGGTGTTCTTGGGTTTTTTCCAGGATCTGCCGTAATGTGAATATTTGATTGACTGTGGACTTTCCTTGTCTAAAACCACATTGATAAGGACCTATCAGGTTGTTGACGATGGGCTTTAGACGTTCACATATTACGGCAGAGAAAATTTTGTAGGCGATGTTAAGTAGACTGATTCCTCTATAGTTGGTGCAGTTTAGAGGGTCTCCTTTTTTCAGAATCGGGCAAACAATACTGAGGTTCCATTCATTGGGCATGCTTTCTTCCGACCATACCTTACAGATAAGTTGGTGCATGCTCCTAACCAACTTATCTCCAGCTGCTTTAAAGAGCTCGGCATTCAAGCCATCCGGTTTGTAAGACTTCAGCTTAGATATGGCAATCTTTACTTCGTCTAAGTCGGAAGGACGGGATTGTTGGCTTTCATCGACTATGTTGAATGGATCATCCAGCCTGACAGCGGAATTCAGTTCGTCGTCGCCGTTATACAATCTGTTGTTTTCAACACTCTTTTAAATATTCTATACAAAAGTTTTTAAAAAATCTTACTTAAAAACTCCTGCACTGACTCATCCTAGTTAGTTGAATTAGTATAGTTGAATTAGTAATGGTGAAATTATAACCTATTCACAGATAATAAAAGTTTAAGGGTACAACACTTCCACCAGCTATTCCAAAATGTGTGGCCTCGTTCTAGTGGTTGGCAGTTTATATATATATCATTAACTTAGATAGCGTCAAAAGCCTAGTGTGTGTTTTTTTTCGAATTTTAAAAAGAAATATCTCAAAAATGTTACGTTATACAGCCATTTTGCCTTAAGACTATCAAAACCGATTGGAAAAGTGCGGTTTGATTGTCAGGAACAAAACATTGTCGACCAGTGTAATTAACTAATGAATGTCTTTGGTATTCATTAAGAATGCAATCGAATCCAAACAATCTGGTAATATATCGTACATTCCCTTTATAAATTACTCATCTTTGTATGATATATGAAGTACACCACATATAAATGTACAATTGCCGCGCAGCGCCGCCGAACGTGAAATATTAAAAATTCTACTTAAATTCTATTTCACAATTTCCACTTGAATAAAATTTTGTATGGATAGGTTAGGTAGGTACATACGAGTAGGTAATTTTGAAAATCGATGTGAATGTGATTATGATTATTATATTGACGTCTCTCCATTCGAACTAATTTGAAGTATAAATCAGTATGATAAGTCATAAAATACATTATGTACTTTCATTCATTTACATTCAATACCATAAATCAATTTAGTCCATAAATATATTAATTTTTATTTTTCCAAAATGTGCAAATCACTGCCAATATAATTTTTCGTTTCGTGGAGATTTGTATTTCTTTTTTGTTTTGTTTTGTTTTGGTTAAAAATTTCCATCGCAATAAATTCTAAAAATAAAATAAACATATTTCCATCACCATGTGGAAAACAGCAGCGTCTAGTTAAAAAATATTATTTATTTCTGTTTGCGTTTTTAATTTAGCTTAGGTTGGGGTTTCGTCTTTTAGCATTTCTATACTATGTAGAGGGAGGAAAGAGTTAGGTGAAAAGTGTTGTAGTGTCTAGACAAAAGGCAAGCAATTTATTTGTGGACATAAAAACCGATACCATTGTTTTTTATTGTACCACTAGTTGTTATACTTCTAGTAAAACCTTGAGTATGTAGCATTTTTGTTTAGAGCCAAACATTATGATCATTGATGATTTATTTTTTGAAAAAGAAATAATAAAATAAATATGTTTCTGTTCAACAATTATTTGATGTACCTTAGTAAAATATAACTTGGGTAACTTTTTCGTAGGTACGTACTTGAAAATACATAATTTGTATTCAATGACAGATTTTCACTTGGTCCTAAATCGTGAATGTACTAATTTGAAGTACTTGTGGTTGTGAGATATGCAAAACACTCAATTATTAAACATCATCAATGGAATAAGTTAGCGTGCCTTCGTCAATTTTAGCACAGTTGTTGAAATAAACTTCACCTTTAGACATTTTTCGTTTATTGTGGACATTGTGTGTACCTACTATCTTAATTGAAATAAGCCTTATCTTATCATTTTGTTATTCAAAAATCAACAAAAATATAAACATCTGCGTGCTTGAGTTCCATGCAATTGAGTCATTATAATATGTATGTATATGGAATTGAATATATAGATTATTATCGTAAATTGATGGTGTAAACATGACCCTAAGCAACAATGGAGAACATAAATGCCCCAACTTAATTGTGTCGTCTTATTTCTTAACAGAAGAAGAAAGTGACTTCATATTGCCATCGCAATTGTGAATTATCAGATTTCATTTCAAACAACACCACAACAAACTCTTTTCTCTGTTTGGTAGGGTCATAATTATAATCAAGACAATATTCCAACCTATACTCATACAATAAAGAGTCATAGTGATTATGATCTATGTTTAATTCAAAAAAAAAAAAGAAGAAAACTCCACCCCAAACAAAGTCTTTAATTACATGCCCTCAATTGTTGGGTATTGTCTCAGTCGGAGTTCACATGCATTGTTTAAAATAATTTGTTTTTAGCAAAGCACTAGGCTCATGATTAGTGAATAATATCCTTTTGTTTGATACAAATTTTGAAAAAATTGTAACCTTTTCTAATTATAAATAAAATAATTTTTTATTTTTCAGGTGACATCCACGGACAGTATTATGACTTGTTGCGTCTATTTGAATATGGTGGCTTTCCACCAGAGTCAAATTATTTGTTCTTGGGTGATTATGTTGATCGTGGCAAGCAATCGTTGGAAACGATATGCCTGTTGCTTGCATACAAAATTAAATATTCAGAAAATTTCTTCTTATTAAGAGGAAATCATGAGTGTGCCAGCATAAACAGAATTTATGGGTAAGTACACTTAAAACTACCTTTTACTTAACAAAATTCTTAGAAATTATAATTATTTTCATTAAGACTGCACAATTTCCCTCTAAAATTAACCTGTTTGTAAATAAACCTACTATTTAAATTTTTTTATACTTTTTAGTTTCTATGATGAATGCAAAAGACGCTACACTATCAAGTTATGGAAGACATTTACAGATTGCTTCAATTGCTTGCCAGTTGCAGCTATTGGTAAGGTTTTTTTTTTGTTGTTGTTGTTGTATGACTTAGTCAATCTTTTTCTGACGAATTTTTTGTTTGTTGTGGTTTTAGTTGATGAGAAAATTTTCTGTTGCCATGGTGGCTTGAGTCCTGATTTGTCGTCAATGGAACAAATTAGGCGTATTATGCGGCCGACAGATGTACCAGATCAAGGACTGTTATGTGATCTTTTATGGTCCGATCCTGATAAGGACACAATGGGATGGGGTGAAAATGATCGTGGTGTTAGTTTCACTTTTGGAGCTGAGGTAAGTTTTTTTTTTTTCCTAATATTGTTATAACTTAAATTAGGAAATTGTACATTTTGTATACAACTTTATGAAGTATGGTTTTGTAAGTTTGAGGTTCTGAGTTGTGACATTATAACAAAGGTAAACCTCAAAAAGCTTACAATTACAAGTTCAAAGAAAGACTGTTTATCATTTCCTTGTTGGCAGTTAGCCGGAAGATAAACATTTTGAGAAAATCATGTTCGCATTCAGCTGTAAATTATGAATACGTAGAAAAATTAATTAGCATCAATTTAGATTAACCAATATAAAAATAATGAAAAACAAAATATAGTACAAGTGCAATCAACCAAAAAAACAATACACGAATACAAATTGGAGTAAACAAACTCTCAAATACATATGAACATTTATGAAGAGGGGAGTCACGACTCAAAACATTGATAACCCTTGCATATGTGTGTTTGCATAATTTAACCTTACACCCTCAGAAGCGTTTAGTTTGTTTTTTAATGTTATTAACAAATAATTTTGTTTGTCATACTTTTGCAATTTTTAAAATCACCAGACCGATTATTAAAACTCAATCAAATTTTATAGCATATCTAATTGATGTTGATATTTTTAGTCATCAATCTTCTTCTCTTTTTGGATGTGTAAGTGTATATATTATATACCAAAGAAAGTCAGTGACTGTTTCACAAAGTAATCCTAACGAAATTGATTAACATCAGAGGGCTTAAGTTTTGATAAGTTCATTTAAGGTTAATAATATTGGTTATCCTCACTTTTTTTTTTATTGGATTTCACAAAAATACTTATTATTTTATTTTATGTTTAAGTTTTGTTTGTAGGTAATCAGTTTGAACAATTAATTTAAATTTGTTCTGAATATTACATCATGTTGATCTCGTGTAGGTGGTATAAACAGATGTATTCATTCTTTTAGTGCACGACAAAAGTGTGAACTTTCAACAAACAACTCTTCACAGACAATAAACCGATTGATGAGATACTTATTTAGATATATATTTATATTGTTTGCATTCATGAATTACTTTCGCATTTTTATTTAAGACAAACTTTTATGCAGTTTCGTTTTAAATGAAATTAATTCAAACCTGCGCGACTTTCCAATACGCATTCTGGATAGGCAACGTTAAATGCATATTGCAAGGACATATTCAGAATTTTTTTTTTAAACTGCGAAGTTGTTTATTAAACGAAACTAGGTCAATGCTTAAACAATGAATTGAGAGATAACTTACTTCTACTGATTGCATGGTCGATACGTAGTCTTATCTGTTAAATTTTGTGGGTCGACATAGCATTTTTTTTTTTAAATTATATTATGAAAATGTTTTTAACAATTATTTTTTTTTCAGGTGGTAAATAAATTCTTGCAAAAGCATGACTTTGATCTGATATGCCGAGCTCATCAAGTCGTCGAAGACGGCTATGAATTCTTCGCCAAACGACAATTGGTAACTCTTTTCTCGGCTCCAAATTACTGCGGCGAATTTGATAATGCGGGTAAGTGCCTTTGTTTTAATTCAAAAACCTTAATAGATCCAATTGTCCAGAAATTTTTAATGACACAGGTCTACAAAACGTAACCAAACTTTTCCTATTGAAACCAAAACTTTTCACTTTTCCGTTAGATTTGTAATTTATTGCAATTGATAAACCAAACCACTACGGTAATTAAATGTGCCTCAATGTGACACACCGAATTTCAAAACAAATCTTTAAACATATAGCGAGACTTGCAAGAGAGCAATGCAATTAATCTGCTCAAAATATTTAAATGAAAATAAGAGGACAGTATTGATCTGATAATTGCTGTCTCTTGTCTTGCCAGTGGTGGTCAAACTGTTATCAATTCACTTACTATTTGTTGGATTGCAAATTTCTGCGGAAAATATAGTTAGATTTCTTGGAAAAAAGCGGTTCAAGCCTGTGATGATTTTAAAATTGCTTAATTATCGCTTTAAAATATAAAATAAAATAAACAAGCAATTATATTATTTTTTTCTATACATTTTTTTTTATAAATTTTCTGATGGGATCGATCTCTTAACACTTCTCACATTCCTGTTTGAACGCCATGCCAGGTGCAATGATGTCCGTGGATGATACGCTGATGTGCTCTTTCCAGATATTGAAACCTGCAGATAAACGTAGATTTGTTTATCCTAACTTTGGTGGTTCGGGGCGACCAGTGACTCCACCACGTGGCGCAAATAATAAAAATAAAAAGAAATAAATTTATTATTACTACTATTATATACAAATAATTTTTGGGTTAAGATATAACGTTTTTTTTTTTGTTTTTTCTTTAAATCCTATATAAATATTTTTTTTCTGTTCTCTCGGAATGTCTTAAAAACAAACAAAAGTAGAAAAACAATCGTTCTTTTATATTCCTAAACGTCGTCTGTTGGTCTGTCTGTGTGATTTAATTTTTTTTGTTTCTAATGATTATATATATTTTTTTTTATTATTTGTAAGTGTAGATTTTGAAGGAAAACAAATAAATTACACATGAATAAGAAACAAACAAAACAAAAAACAATGAGTTAAAACTAAATACACTGAACACAACATTTATTCAGAGACGTGGAAGTATGTATTGTTTAGTAAAATGTGTCCATAATTTTCATTTTAAATTGAATTGGTTTGATTGATTGATTGCTAACACTCCCCTTTCATGGAATTCCTATTGTTCTGAAGCAAAAAAAGCGCAAGATTCATGAGCTTTTTATGCGGATTGTTAAAATTTGTTACTTTCCCTAAAATATTAGGACGCACCACGATCTTGTAGGTTGTAATCTGAAACTCATTGTTTCGAAAGTTCCCAAAAAGCAACTAAAAAGCCTTCTGTTCTTTTTGACTTAAAATTTTTAATTTCATGGAAACCCTCTAGTAAAAAAAAAACAAACTTGCCAAATTCTTTGTGTTAGAATGTAGCCCAATCGTTTAAGATCTTTTTTAGTATAGGCAATTGATTTATGAATTAGTTTTGTCATTTTAAATGGGGTGTTTCATTTCGCGTTATTACCCAGAATTTATAAAACAATAAAGAGAATCAAATCATGTTGATTTGAAAAAGTGTTATTTGAGATAAGATGTTAGAATAAATTTTGCCCCGCATAATTTATAATACGTTTTTCTCTTTATTCGTAAAACAAGACCACCCCTGAGATTGACAGAAGTAAGCATGTGGATTATTTGTACTTGTTTTATCTTAAGCATGCAATTTGTAATGCATGTACATTATTCAAAACAAAATCAAATTTCATAATTATGGCTTGCATGTTTATGTATTGTTTTCTACATACAAACACACACACACAAATAAAACTAATATTTAAATATTGCAACATTTTAAAAGAGCAAATCGCGCTTTAATTAAGTTTTCAAACACTAAACAAAATACCGGAACGGAAGAAAAACAAAACTAGCAAATATAATCAAAATTATTTCTTTTCCTAAGCTTTATCTTGCAATACGTATAATATATTATACACACACACATACACATGTTATACATTTAATTATATTTTTATATATATTTTTTTGTTAGCTTAGATTTTCTTTGATTTTCTTTTTGTATCATTGTATTTTTTCTCTACTTCACAAAAAAGTAATAAGACATTTTTTGTAATGAACGAAAAAGAGTATTGATAATAGTAATAATAAATTATATATATGAATGAATATATATAAACAAAAAATAAATAAAAAACAAGGATTCCAAATCCAATTAAAGTACATAAAATATATATATATAATTTTTAAAATGCACAGAGACACTCGTATGAATTTTTTTGTATGTTGTGTGTAAAGTTAAAATTTTCAAAACAAAACAAAAATAATTTTCTTTAACAATAAGCTGACTTTATTTTTCTTAATTGCGCCACAAGTTTTAATTAAAATACTTAAAACAAAAAATATCACATATTATTTTATTGTTTTACATTTTTTAAATTGCATTGCATATTTGAAACTAAACATAATTAAAAAGAAAAACATGTTCTTGCAATTTTAATAAACTTAAACAATATACAGAAAATAAAAAACGTTTAAAATAAAATGTATGTGAACAAGTAATAAAAATAGTATCATGACCACCCCCGACCACCATTATTATTGTTATTACATATTTATTTTTGTTTTTTTTTTTTTTTACTTTTCGTAACAAAAAATAGTAGTTTTCTCTTTCCTTTTTTCCGAATACAATTTATTTTTTTTTTCTTACAGTTTTTTGAATATAAGCGAAAATATTTATTGAATAACTTTCCTTTTTTTTTTTTTGTTTAATTAATTATAAAACAAATCCGAAATTATTTCTTTTAGATGTGAAATTAAATGCAAATTTTAGTAATAAAAGCTTAATCATTTCACTTTTTTACATCTACAGAATTTAAATTTGAAACAAAAACAAAATATAAATTTCAGATGTCGCGCTGGCTAGCATTTTTTTATTTTCCTTTCAGTTTCGTTTTTTCTTTATTTCTTTTTAAAGTCAAGGCTTTTATTAAACAAATAGACAAAAATACGCACTTTTTCTATTCAAACAAAAGTACACGCAAACAAAACATAAAAAAGAAACACAACACTATGTTTTTTAAAGCAATTATATCGGTGATCAAAGTTTTCTTTTTATTTTAAGAATCAGTTTTAAGGTTTTTTTTTTAAATATAAAAAAATATATATGTGTATTTAAATATACATCTATATATTATGTAATTTTAAAATGTTAAGGATTCAAAAGAACTCTGTGAGAGGGTAAGTTATTTGTTTATTGATACAAAAAAAATCTTACGTTTAATAATTGTGGTAGTAAATGTGTAAGCGTTTTTCTCTTTTTATTTGTACAAAAATAAATAAACAATTTAAGTCTAAAAATTCATAAAAACAAAACTACATATAATGAAGAATTATATCACAAATGCACAGTAGTAGTCTTTTGTCTCTTTACATAAAAATAAAAAAATAATAAAAGTTAAATATATACACAAAAAAAAAACTAATGAATGTTATGTATGTAATTGTACATTTTAAGTTTAAAATTGTTAACAAAAAGTATAAAATTTATAAAAAAAATGCAAGCAACAAAATTCATTTTCTGTTACAAAAACACATTGCATTCTCATGATATATAAATAAAATAAAATTTTAAAAACATCCATACATAGTTTCATAGTAGAACATTCGTTTGCTATATAATTTTGCTTACAAAAATAAACCATCAATTCATTTTATTTTAGAAAACAATCATAATTAATTTTATTGATGGTATAAAATTATGAAATAATTCACTTATGTTTTTTTTTTTATAGTTGATAAAATAACATCTTCATTCATCATTTTTGTTCATTTATATGTCAAAATATAACACTCAACTAACGAATTGAACTTGCTAATTCCTTGTTACTATGAAGAACTCTTACTTGAAATTCTTTGGGTAAATAAAAAAGTTAATTATTTAAGTTAAATAAAAAATAAAAAAAAAAAAACACTAGACACAAAATTACAGATTTAAAAAGAACATAAGACTAGTTTCAATGGGAAGAAACGAAAAAAGATTCGATTAAGTAAAAAAGAACTTTCGAAGAAACAGTGTGTAATTTCTCACTTAAATAACGTTGAAATTAAATTACATCCCTTAGAGAATCCTCGTCATACGAATTACTGTTTCTTGCCATTACTCCTAACGCATTTTATTAAAAAAAAATATTTTGTTTTGACCGACTTTTGATGAAAAAAAAAAATAACGTACGTGTAATTTTAAAATGTATCGCGTGACAATGGGATATATGAAGAACTTTAAACCAACATACTTAGCGTTGAAATTAATATGTACACACTTTTCAAAACTTTGGAGACATTTTCATGGACTACTTAACGTACCTCTGACATACTTAAAAAAGAGAGTCGTTGCTATCGTAGATGTCAATTTTTACATTTAATAATGGAGTTGAGGTTTTTAAGTTCTGAGTATTAATAACTGTATAAATAACGCAAAAGTTACGCTCTGGATCTTTGCCCACGGATGGTGTTTTCTTTTTTCCTAAGAAAATAAATTAAATATATTTTGTTGTCTTAAAAATGTACGTTTTCACCCGGGTCATTTACAATAAGGATACAATTTTGTTTAATTAAGATCATGAACAGACAACATAAAAAAACTCCTACAGGGACATTTTAGAATAAGTTTAAAAAAAGCAGCATTTTAGCCCAACATTTATACCTTAAGCTTAGAGCTTTTTTCTTAAACCACAAAAACAAATCAATAATAGTTTTTAAGAAACCATTGATAAAAAAAACAAAAACAAAAATGAATTAAGTACAAAGCAGATAAGTAAAATTAAATCCAAAACAAAAAGAAGAATTTGATCACCGATTGTTAAACAAATATATTTATACTCAACCTAACAAAACAACAACAAAACAGAAATACTATAAAAATGTTTATTTTATATCTCGCGAACAACTAAATATTTTCGTGCAAATATTAGAATAAAATTTTACAAAAATTAAGAAACTAAATTAAAAAATTTAAAAATTTGAACTAGAATTTTGTCGGCATAAATAAATCTATCTTAAAATTTTTTTTTTGTTCTTTTAATTTTAGTTTATTATTTTAGTATTTTTTAAATCTTATTTATTAGAAAGTATTTTTGAATAACCTTTACAAAAAGTTACAAAAAAAAAAAACAAAAATGAAATCTCAACATAAGTTTCGTTCTCTAATAGAAAACTTTTTTTTTCTATCTTACAGGCAAAAAATAAATTTCAATCAATTTCTCTCTTCTCTTCATAATCATCCACATACAACAAAATATAAAAAGAAATGAAATATTTTCAATTTAAAAAAAAAAGAAAATAACATAAAAATAAAAATTATCAAAATATTATTCAAGACGTAAAAACAAAAAGCGAAAATAATTTAAATCAAACAACAAAAAATAGACCATGAAATTATATATTTATTGAAATTAACATTAAATTGAGGAAAAATCTTAATTAGATTAAAAACATACTCTTGCTTTTTTTTAATTTTTTTTATAATAACATTAATAATACAAATATACTTGAATATTATATTTCTTTTTCAAGTTGTTCTTGTTGCTCTTTTTTTAAGAAGTAAATCAGTGACTATTATTTTTTTTTCTTCAAAGTTCGTTATAATTTAAAAAAAAAAGAATAAAAATAAAAATAAATTAAAGAAATTCTTAATTTTGACTAATTTATCTACACATAATGCTATATAAGATGTAACAGTGAAATGTAATATTTCTTTTTGCCATGTTAAAACCTAAATTCGATGTAAAACTTTAAAAAAAAAAAAAACATAAAAAAACGATAATAATATTTTGTACTGTATATTTATCCCTTGCTTCCTCCGCTGCTCTTTTCCCTGGCTCCTATCCCCTTGCTTAGACAAAAAAAAATATTGATCAATAAATTGTGAATTGTTGTTTG
The DNA here is from genome assembly GCA_951509635.1 of Eupeodes luniger. Taxonomy (NCBI): domain Eukaryota; kingdom Metazoa; phylum Arthropoda; class Insecta; order Diptera; family Syrphidae; genus Eupeodes; species Eupeodes luniger. The sequence goes on along the minus strand of OX608073.1, from coordinate 93,784,781 downwards.
TTTTATATATAATGATTTATATGATGATTAAGAAATGCTCCCATAAATTATAATAAATATTTAACAACAACAATTAGAAACAAACTCAATAAAACAAAAAAATACTTGTGTTTTCTTATATTTTCTTGCATTTATGATTATTACTTTTTAGTTGTATCATTTTCAGTTTGTATTTCCAAAAACAAAAAATAATAAACCAATTGCATTTTTGTGAGTTAATTTTATGTTTATTCTTTATATCATTTTCTCTTTCATACAAAATTAATTCTGATCTTAAATATCTACTAATAAAGAATAAAAATTATATATGAATAATACATTTTCTTGTTTCCTTTTTATGCCGATAAAATTCTATGTTTAAATAATTAATTACATGTTTTTTCTCCAAGAAAAAAATACAAAAAAAAAAAACAAATAAATTAATGTTAATATTTGTAGACAATGTTTATTGTTATGTTTAAAAAAGAAAAAATTAATAGACAAACCTCTATTTTTCTCGTCTCTCACTTTCTGTCTGTCTTTTCGTCGTTCCCCTTTTAAAATATTGACACACACACACGACACAACACACACATAACTCAAAACAAATATTTGTTTGTTTGAATTACTAGCATTCCATTATGAGAGTTTTGTGGTTCTGTGAAATGTAATTTTTTAGTAGGTTTTCTAAACAAAATTATTTAAATCATGTTCACAGATCATCGGATTTTATGTTGCCTTTTTTCGCATTCATATTTGATAAATAAAACAATATAATAAAGAAGAAACAAAAGAAATCAACGTTGGTATCTAACAAACGATGTTTAAGGTCTCTTTATGTTTTTCATACGTGGTCTTCATTCTAAACTTTTATTTAAAAAAAAAAAAACAAATTAGAATAAATAAGTAAAAAGTGTTTTAATTTTAAATTTAAGAAGTAATTTAGACCAACAGAAGGAAATCATAGTCGCTAAATGTATTTGAACAAAATATGGAATCTCTTTTGTCTGATGGATAACGTGGAAAAATCGACTTATGTTTTTTTCAGTATTATTTTGCAACTTTCAGTTCAGAATTTGCCTATGCAAAACAACATTTTTGATTTAAAACAAAAATGAAAAATAATATCCCTCTTAAAAAAAATAAACTTACAGCATACAAGAAGAAAAATAAATATTTAATAAATAAGGCAAAACAAAATAAATATATACAGACAAAACAAAATATGATATACTATTAAATGTTCTTCTAAGTAAAATTTAAAAAAAAAAAAAATATTTAAAATATAAACTGTTGTTGTGTAAGACGAAGAAACCAATAAAACAAAACAAAGCAATTAATGATGATGACAAACCAAAAAATAACAAAAACAAGGAATAAATATATTTGGCCTACGAAAAAACTTTCTTTTACTTTCATCTTCTTTAAATAATACAGTGGACACGTACCAATCAATCACATTAACTTCACATGTTGATTTACATTTTGTTCTTAAATTTAATTTCTTTTATTAAAAGCCTATAATTAAGAGCTATCGCTTTGGAACCGTGTTTTTTACCAGCTTCAAGTTTTTTTTTTGACAAAACACCCTTCCAGAAAAATTACCTTTTTTTTGCATCTCATCCAAAGTTGCAAAAAGTTTATTTTTCTATATGATATCAATTCTGAAGAAGCCAGAAACACTGCCTGTTAACTGAAAATGCTTATAGCTTTTTATATGTTTTTTAACTTTTACCTTTACCTAATTCAATTCAGGAACCGATTTATTTTTATTTCCCAAATGAAATTGACAGCAGAATTACATTGTTTAAAAAAGAATAAAACAAATTTTCCGCTTTGTATTTTCCTTCTTATTTTATTTATTATATATAAGTTTTTAAGGTGGTGTTCAATAGGACTGTAATTTTTGTAAGCACTTTCATACATTAAAGCTATGTAAGTACACCTTTTTCTTTATCCGTTCTAACCAGTTCATCATATTATACTTAAGCACGTGTTTTCTTCAAATCAGTTTCAGTAAAAAGTTAACTTCGTATTTGTTCTGAAATATTGTTCATATGTGTTCAAAATTAACAATTTAGAGATTACATTGATAACTTTATATAATTAATACTTAATTATTTTTGGAAAATTATGCATACAAATAAGTTATTTCGTAATCGGGCCTAATCGAAGAAACTGTCGGAACGGAATTTTCTCCGATTTCCTAGGAGACATTTTGCTTCGAGGTAGTTCTTTGATCTGCTGATCGGAAATTCTTTCCGACAAAATTAAACGCATTGCGATTAAGTACTTGTAATGGTTTTATTTTTGACAGATACAAACAAATTATTCTCCGAATACCTCCGATAGGTTCCTGTTGCGGAACTACTTTCGGAAACCGATGATTTATTTTGTATTTATGTTTAATCTGCTCCAAAACAAAAGCAAAGGAATTTTTATTTAAGCGAAACTTTTTCTTGAATCTGAAAGAGAATTAGAAGATAAGAACTAGGTTAAAAGATAAGTTTACTTACTCAGATATTTTGCGTTTATTGCTTTCGTTTCTGAAGTATCCTATTTTTTTATTTCATGCCCTTAGCTAGTTGGATTCGGTGTCTAAAAATAATACTACACCATCCATTTTTAATTATTATTGTTTCTATTAAGTTGGTCATATTAAATAAATAATACTGTTTCCATTTAATCTTTTTTGACTCTTCAAATGGAAACATAAAACATATGTTTGGACTTTTAGAGGGGACTTTGTTCGATAGTTTTGTATTAAAAATCAGTGCATCGTATTACATTTCTTAAAAACGCTAACGGAATATAATTGAAAAATTTACTTTTCCTAAACAATAAATTACACTATATCACCGATGTTCATGGTTTAAAACGCAAATGTTGTTTACTTTATAACAAATTATTGAAAAAAAACATCGTATTTTCGATGTATCGGTTAATTTAAACGTCTCTGCCCGAAAGTTATATAGATCGCAATGCGTCGTCGAACTATACTGTAAAATTTCTCCCGATTTAAGCTACCTCGAGCCGTAATTGTGTTTCCGACGAAGGATGCGTTACGGAGAATACTACGCTCCGACGACGGTTACCTCGATAGGGCCGAATGAAACTGAGTTGAATACTCAGAAATATTCAAGAAATTATGATTTTGAGTAAACAAGCTTAAAAACTGTTTCTTATGGAATATATTTTCTGAGCATAAAGTTTTGAGAAAATATTTGGAATATTCGACGTTCGATAACTAAAGCTAATCTCCAAAGTGTACAAAACGGCAAATTATGTGCTACTCATTTTTGTTTGTTTATTAGCACCGCATGAAAACCCATCTTTCTTGAGATTTCAAAATTTGTACATAGCAATTGAAATTAGCATTGGAACAATTAACCTTAACTGTCTGTTTTGAAAAAAAGATTCACTTTGCAAAAAATGCACATTTTGCACAAATAGGTGTGTAATCACATGTGCTGGCACATTTTAGTCACTTATTTTACGAAAACGTGTAAATAATAAATACTTGCATGCATAAACAGTAACTACCATGTATAAAAAATCATGTGGTTTCGAATTATTTGCCTGCAGAAAATAGATTTCGAATTCTAGAACTATTTTGTCATGTGATCGGGGCAAATTATGCACTAACCTCTTGAAAAATACATACGGACAATATTTTGTACATATCACTTGAGCCTCAATGGATCTGAGGGCTTCATGTATGAATATTGTAAATTGCTTACGCCATTCAATTTTATATACAATACAAACGCAAAGAATTGGTGGACAATTATTTAAAAAAAATATATCACTTTTAAAAATATAAATGTAATTCACATTTTATGGTATTACGAAAGGATATCTGATTGCGATTTAACTATTCGGTGTAATTGAATTTTGTTTAAATATCAAAACAGTGTTTTTAAAATTATTTTTTTATTGAAAACGAAAAAACAATTATAAAAATAATATTATTTTAAATATAAAAACAATTGACAAAAACATATACAGTAAAATAAAAGCGCAAATGATAGAAACATAGTTCATTTTTTTATATAAAATAAATAATAATACCAAAATTTACAGATTTTTAAACATCGCTTGTTTTTTGCCAACAAATATTTTTTTTGAATAAAAAATATGTTGATTTATGTTACAAAACAAATTATTAAATTAAGACAAGCTGACAGTTTTTTTTAAGTCAGAATATTATATAAAGCTGAAGTTTTTGTTTATTAAACTATTAAACGACTTAGCCAAATTATGGATATCGAAGTATACACGAATCATTTTTGTTTTACTTCGTTTTCGAATAAATTTTAATCAAATATTCACATAAATTTAAGATTAATTTAAATTAAAAAACTGGATTATTTGAGAAAGATTATGTCTTTCATATAATTTGTTTCGAAATCCATAAGGCTTTGTTTTTTTGTGAATTTTGTTTTTAATTTTATTTATCAGTGCATTAAAAATTACTAATCATGTTTAGTTATTGTGTTATTTTTTTTTTTTTGGAAAAAAGGAAAACAACTAAAATTATTTTATTTTTGATTAAATAAATAATTTTAAATATAACACATCCATTTTACTAAGTAAATATTTCTGTTTTTACAATTTTCTATGTGCAATGAAACAAAATTTTGAAAACCAAAAAATTATGTATAACAGAAATCAGAAAAAACTGAAATTCAATAGACGATACGAAAGAAAATGATCGTGTCAAACAACTGAACAAAGAGGAATTTCGACAAAAGAAAAACGAAAAGAAAAATAAGAAGAAAAATAATGGTAGCATCAGCAGCAGCAGTAGTAGCAGCAGCAATGGTAACAGCAACACCAATAACAAAAATAACAAGAACAACTCCAACAACAAATCTACAAAAAACAAAAATAAATGTGCATTTCTACATTATTTCCTTCCAACATGCAAAAATTAACAAACAAAAAACATATATATTTAACAATTTATAAAATCTATAATATACATTATATTCATATAATATAAATATAAAATTTAGGTTTATATAATTAAAAATATATATTATTAGAATTATATAGTTATAATAATATTAATTGCAACAGGTTTATATTTTAATTATTATATATAAATTATTTCAAGAGGAAATGTTGTTTAATAAACACAAATCTAGATTTAGTAAATAAAATTGTTTAAACAATCGAAATCAAAAAAGCATTTAAACATAGTGTAAACATTTGTTGCAACGCCAATCCATTATGTAAAATGTATTTCGTCATTTGTTTCATTCATTGAAATATAAATTACTTTAAATTTCACTCAATACTCGTAAAATAACTAAATTGAAATGATAATCAAAATTTAAAATCACTTAGGTTAATTAATAAAAAATAAAATAATGGCACTAGTATCTTTGGATCATCTTTTCCAGTTTATGCAATTTTTTTTTTTAAATTTTAATTTGAATTTTCTTACGAGTGCCATACAATCCGAAGAGACCTTATGTCTTAGAAGCTAGTTGAAGTATTTTAATTAAATAATACCATATAAGTATTTAAGTGAAAATTCAGTTGACTTAAAGCATCTGAGTAGCTTATATTGGTGTCATAAAATCAATTCGTTCATTAGAAGTTTAAAAACAAAACATACTTAAAATATTGTTTTCATTTACCATTAATGACGTTTATTGTACAAAGAACACATTTAATAAACTTTAAGGGAAAAATGTGTACATTTTTGGTTTTGATGCACAGTTGAGTAAATTAATTTTTAAAAGTACATAATTTGTAAACGTATAGTATTTGATTCATCATTTGCGCTTTGTCATTATTTTAATATAAAAAGAAAAAACAAAATGTCCAATATTTTCTTGTTGAAGGTGAAATTATTTATGGTGATTATTTGTTTGTATGATAAAGAAAAAAAATAAGAGTCAAATGTTTATACATACATATGCATAGGTGATCGAAAACAAATTTAAAAAAAAAACGATTCGGATATCAACAAAAACTGCTATATTAACTCGTAGGGATTGCGGAGTTTTCAAAAGGATGACAACAAGAAGTCAAAGACGAAATGAAGAAAACAAAACATTGATGGATTTTAACTTAACATATAAATTTTGTACATAAACATTAAATTAATTGAAATAAATAATACACAAATGTTCTACATACGTACATTATAAGGAAAGTTATATTATTTTTCTACAGTGTCTAAATGAAAAGCATTGAATTTGGGGTTGAGGGGTAGAACACTTTCTTAATTTGGGGTTATCGAAATTGAAGATTTTTAGTATTAAAGAAAATATTCAGAAAGGCTTAAGCCTGACTGAACACTGCTATCACTCTCCTGTCAAACAAAATACAGCAATATAGTTGAGTTTTATGAGTTGATGCAAGAAATGTTTCCCTCTACAAAACATCTAAGGTACGTCCACGGCTTAAGTATAATTCCTATTATTGGTATTATACTCAAACCTCTTGGACAGTGGAGTGGAACAGTGAAACATTGTTGTAATATTTCTTGCCTTATCCATTTTTCCTCACATTTCAAACTAAAAGGTTCCAATGAAATAGCCAGCTCCCTCCACCCCTAATTCAACCCGTAATACTCGACCTTATAGATATGACTAAGTTTACGTTTTAGGCCAACATCGGATGTACTGTGAAGTACTGGGATTAGTTACTTAGCCGTACTACACTAATGTGAAATGCCTTATCCCGCTCTGTCTCTCCCTTTCATTGCAATGTTCAATACAGATTTGTTCTTTTAACATGATGATTGGTCTAAAACTTTATTAGATTATTGATTTTAAAGAATTTGTGAATTTCTTTTAAATTAATATATTTCTCAAGAATTTTTTAAAGTGGAATATTGATAAAGATTTGCATTTGAAAGATACAAGATGTAAGATCTCATGAATTGAGCAATTCTGAGGAATGACAAATTTTTATTACCCCACATTTTTAGATGACAAAAGTGTAATAAACTTTTTTCTGCAGAACCATATTTTTGATTATTTAAAAATAACGAAATAACTACAGCGACATCTATCAACTAATAGACATTTTCCCGATTCTGTCATGCGATAGTATACTAGTACCATCAACAAATCCGTCAGCTGTTGCTCTATTGCTATAGTTACATGTTGACATAAACATGAAATAAACAAAAGTAATAACAAACTTAAGTTTAAATAATAGTGAAAGGGATCGTATTAATTTTGTTCTTTTAAGTTATAATTTTGTGAAAACCGCAATGAATTCTTCAACAGATAATACACTTTTCAATGTACAACATAAACACAAGTGCTATTGTCTAAACAGAAATCTCTGCTATTGCACTGGAATCGAAAATACATCGAAAAAGTCAAGTGGACAATCTTATAAATTTATTAAAGTTCGAAGTGACCAAGGAAGAACCAAACAAAACAAATCCTCATCGCTCTGCAGTATAAGTTCATTTAGTCCAGCCCCCACCCTTGTATCGATGTCATCCATGACAACAGCAACCGAATCAAAGCTAACAGGAAGACGTGAACTTTACGAAAGATCTAAATTAGAAAGAGGAGATTTCAACAATAAATGCGATGTACTAACTTGGAACGTACAGGAACATGTATTGTTCCATGGTGTAGAACATTCAGGACTCTTCAGTGATGAACGCATTGCAAAGTTACAAGAATTTCGTCTTCAAAATCCTCAGGAATGTCTAAGTTCTTGCAAAAGATTTCAGATAGACAAAACAAAGAATACAGGTGGTACATCGAAAGAACCAATAACTGAAGAAACAACAAAGTATACTTTTAGCAATAGAGGACTTTTGAAAAAAATCGGATCCTATGAAGATAGTCGAGCCGCTGTAGTAACCTCTAAAGCAGCAATCAACGATATTCTTAGACAAAAATTAAATTCTTCAAATAATAAGAATAAACTCATTAAAAAATCAACCTATATCCCGGAAAATAGCTTAGCATTAAGACATCAAAAAACTTATTAAACACTTTTAAACATGACCTTTTATTGAAATAAATTATTTTTTTAATCTAAAATAGGTATGTACCTGTAGTTATTGATGAAAACTTTTCATCCTTATTGCGTTTCATTTGTTTTTTATATCAAGAGAAATTTCAGAACAGCTTAGTAGTTACCTAATCCTATGTGTTTGTTGTAGCTGCAATATTACTGCGATTGCTCCTCTGGACATCTGCATCATCAATTTTTAGCAAGTTACTCGTTTTATGTAGTTGAAATTGTACAAATGACAACTTATTGTCTTGAAACAAAAAACTTTTTTATTAAATTTTTTTTTTTTAAATTCAAAGTTATTTTCTTTACAAAAACAGAAAAGGAAGAACATTGCGTAAATTCGTGTCCATGGTAAATTATGTAAATTTTTATAACTATGGCTTATTCTAAAAGTATAAAATTAATCAAAATCGGTTATACCCATGCTTTTTGGGATAATGGTATTACAAAGTTTTACTTAGACTATTTGAAGCCCTCATTATGCAAAGCGAATCCAACAATCAACTCTAAACGAACGTTTTTACAATCTAAGATATAAATATTTAAAAAGGCGCATTAAATAAATAAATAAATTAGGTGGCGCAACAGTCCATGAAGAACCAGGGCCTAGTGACTTACAACTCTCAACCATTCTTGTGTGCGAGTAATGTTGTCAGAGATGGAAAAAGGCTCATTTCGACGTTTAAATAAAGCAAAGTCTTTTTTGCCAAACGTTTTCTATTTAGCATAAAAATTAAAATTACGAAATGATTGAATTCAAAAATGTTTGCTTTGAGTTGAACATATTCGATTCTCTATACCTAATGAGAGCCTATATGTATAATGTATATAAAAGATTCTAAGCAATTGATTATTGATTATTTGCTTTGAGTGTCTAATCAAATTTCGAATGCAATTTTTACAGAAAGCAAGAAAAAATCAAAAAAAAAAGAGGTGTCTGGGTATAATTTACTATTTTTCTATTCGGTATTCCTTAATATGTTAGTAAAATGTCCGAAATCCTCCTACATTTTGCTTTTGTTGTGTAATATCGTTTTGAAACTTACATACATAGATAAATTTGATTATTTTGATTTAAAGGCGCTGTGGAGCAAGAATGTTTTTTTCTTACAGAATATAAATTATCAAAGTAACAAAATTTAGGAAATTTTGAGCTCTACAGTTTTTTATTTATTATTAACTCTTCTCCCATAACGAAAATTAAATAATTTCTTTTAAATTTTCTCTTGGATTCAGTTTTTTTTAGAAAATTATTTAGTCAAAAAAGAAATAGGGCGATGAGAGTTGGAGGAAATAAAAATAACGAAACTACAAATAATGGCAAGACCAATGGAAAGCTAGGACTTTGTCAGTAATCCTTTGCTATGTTTTACCGCATAACATCTTTTCGGCATTGATTATTTAGCTTTTCAAAAAAAGAAGTAGCAATGTTCCCCCATTCTGTTTTTAGTGTAATTTCTAAGCCTTTCTTATTAGTGAAAATATAGTTTTTAAGCTGGTTCTCTAAATAGCTCCATAAATACTCAATAACATTCAAGGATTCAAGTCTTCTGGTTTGGGTCGCTGTCGTTAATATTATTTGCTTATTCCTAATTTGTGTGCGCTTCAATGTAAATTGTCCTTCAATACTTCAATAAACTTGTATTAATCCATAATTCCATCCCAACAACAAGATATTTTGTACCAGCCGCTGACATCCATCACCATACCATAAGGGACCAACCTCCATGGTAGGCCGCATTAAATGACAAATTCTTCTTTTGGCAGCGCCTTACGAACTTCTTTCTGTTGACTCGGTTTTTTTTTTTTTTGATATATTTACTTTTCCATGAAAATTACTTTTTTGCAGAACTACTCTCACGGTTTCAGGGCTAACGTTTTTTTTGCAAATATTTAGTTACTTCGAATCTTTTTTAAATATTTTCATGGTACTCATACGAGTATTTCCTTCTGTAGACTTCTTTCAACAATTTCTGCAATATTACGTACAGATTTTATGTTTTATCATTATCATTAGTTTTCGCACTTTTATTGTTGTACATATGCATATACATGTTGTTTTTCCATTTTGACCCTACTTATGAAAATGCATTAAGTTCAAATATAATAAATATCTGACAAATGTAAAGAAAGGTTTTAAAACCCTAAGTGTTATCTTTTTCCGTTAAAATCAGAAAAAGATGAGTATACTTCACGGTGTCCGATTTCTTTTTTGATAGTAAATTTGCAATTGTTTCCTTAAAAATTAAATTTCGATGACCATTTATTTATAAAAAATTAATTGTTGCTATATATCCAGAGTTAATAATGGAAGCTTTGGTTTTATGTGCAAATTTGCCAAACCTTCATCAAATTTATTTGTTATTTGTCCGATTTCTTTTTTGAACATTTTTAAAGGTGTTATTTTTTAGCGAATCTTATTTGCTACAACATTTACTAGTACATTTTAATGATAATTTTAATCATACACTGGTTATGTCGAAATGACAAAAAAGAACAATCCATTGAGTACAATATTTTATACAGTATCTAAAGATAAAAAGGTCTTGAGTCAAAAAATTGTGTCTCTTTCGTTTGATACGAACAACTTGGATCTAGAACGACTGCTAAATATCGTATTAATAAACGAAATGCTTACATTTTATTGATTTTTTGACTTCTCCTTCAAACTGGTCCCGATTTTTGTTCTTTACTATCTTAGTATTCAGACAATCTTAAGTTTTTAACAAAATACATTTTTTCTTTAGGGGAAGAATATATTGAAAATTTTCCTCCTGGCTACACAGTTTAAAAAAAAATATTTTTCCTTAAATGAGTTTTAATAAACCTATACAAACTGTATAGTCACATCTCAGACAAAAATCTAATGTTGACTTGTGCTGTAAGTATCATTACATTTTTAATACCATACCAAAGTAATATCTATTCCAATATACACTTCTTGTCACATGAATAGGGACAAGCTTTTTTCATTTTTTATTTGACGATATTTTTCAAACCCTTAAATTTTTTGGAAAAACACAAATGTGGAATTAAGGATGTATATAAGATCCAACGCCTTAATTTTGTAACAAATCACATGAGGTGGAATCGAGCTTGGCATACCGTCGTCTTTTCCGATAAAAAAAATTAATTTCGACGGACCTGATGGATATAGCTGGTATTTTCATGATTTAAGAAAGAAGGAAATCTATCTTGAAATACGGCACAGTAGAGGATGCGGTGTAATGGTATGGGGAGCAATCATATATTTCGGGACCGTGGAATTTCCTGAATTATTTGGTGGACAACGATGGACTTTCCAACAAGATAATGCACCAATACTTACCGCACCGACAACAAAAGCCGATTCAGTTGCAAAATGTGAACCTGCTACCCTCATATTCTACTGACCTGAACATCACGGAAAACGTGTGGGGATCAGGGGATGGCTTTCAAGAAAAGTCTACGAAGAAAGTAACTCGAAAATCAGGAGGCAGCACACATTACTAAAAATAAATAAATTGGGTGGCGCAGCAGTCTGTTGAGAACTAGGGCCTAGTGACTTACAACTTTCAACCATTCCTGTGTGCGAGTACTGTTGTCAGGGATGGAGAGGACCTACAGTTTAAGGCCGAATCCAAATGGAGGATTTGTCAATTCCTCGCAAGAGGTAGTACCCGTGAAAAAACTAAAGATGGCATAGGCAGGGATCGAACCCAAGACCTCTGGCATGACAGTCCAACGCACTAACCATCATGCACACATTACTTAAACTGTACGATTTTTGGTTATTTTCTTTACTTTAAAGGGTCTTAAGCATCTTGCACATGAGCAACGAACTGCGAACTGCGAACTGTGGATGTTCGCATATTTTGACTTTTCTTTCACATGAGTTTTAATTTCTATTCGCAGGTAGCGACGAATTGTCAACCCTTTTCTCCATATTTTCCTCAGCCATCATCTTTCACACAAAAACAAAACAAGAGTGGTATAATTTTGAGGTTAAGTTGAGCGCGAACAATTTATTCGTTGCAGTGTGGATGGTATGTGGAACGCGAATAGAGTTTGACAATTCGTAGCAACCACACTGCGATTCGTTACTACCAAATTGTTTTTACAAAATTCTCTTGTTTTAGAGAACAAAATGCAAATTTTATTATCCTAATATTAGTGTCAATTGGTTTCTTATAATTTAAATGTGTTTTTGTTAAGGAATTGACTTTTTGAAATGTGTAAAATCACGTTTGTTCGTCCATTCGCAGTTCGCAGTTCGTTGCTCATGTGCAAGGCACTTTACAGGTAAATTTATATCCTTTCCCTATTCATGTGACCGAAAAAACAGGTACTTTTTATGACCTTTTTCGGAAAAACGCCATGAAACTTGTAGTTATTAACTTATTCCAAATTTTTTGGTTTGCAATATAAACTTAATACATACTCCATTTATTCCACATTTGAGTTTTTCCCAAAAAACCTAAGGGTTTGAAAAATATCCTCAAATAAAAAAACGAAAAGATTGTTCCTATTCATGTGACACGAAGTGTACAGACATTGATATGTACATATGTACTGATTCCCTTAATTATTTACCCAAGTAACAAGAAACTCATTATTTTAAATTTGAACAATTTTATATCGAATATGTGCGAGGCCTTTGTTGTTGATTGCTTTAAAAAAAAAGAAAATAATCACAGTAATTATAATTAAATTACTCACCTTCCTGACCCCTAAATCTTTAAATAAATGCAAATTCCAGATAAAAAACTAAGTTTTTTTTGTATAAGATATCAAACATTTTATTGCAATTTTCTTAGTTGCGATACTTTATCTAATTAGGTATGATTAAAGTTTTATGAAAAAATGTCCTTTACAATGCGACTAACTAACTATATTTGTATCTAATGTCTTTGAGTATGTATAGAGAGAAAAGTGAATATTTTGTTTGAGAACAAAACAAAAATACATAATATTAAGTGCGATTGGAAAACAAAAGTAATTTTACTTATTCAACTAACAATACTTGCAAACAAAAAATACACCAAACGCAAATAGTGAAAAACTTAAAGATACGACATTTGTAAAGAAAAAAAAATAATGATTTTTACAAGAAAGTGATTGTCTTTACTTCTTCCCCAACAACTTATTCATGGCATTGGTCTGCTTTCCTATTTTCAAGTCGACATCTTCTATTCTGTAATTCATATTGTCCAGCAAATCGTTTTGCGATTCGATTTCCCCCCTCATATCGGTGGCCAGACCTTTGAGACGGGACAAACTTTCACACATGTTTTCGAGATTCGATTGGAGAGCGGTATCAAATTCGCCTTTCTGTTCCACGTATCTCTGTTGTCCCTGGATGTTGTCAGAGCGAATTCTATTGACGGGATGGTTCTCGAAGACTTCATCGGGAGACACTGGTGCCGAGGAAGAAGGTAAGTCGTCTCCCAAGGCGCTTCCACTTGGCGAGGATGCAGTGCGAGGACTCATGTTATCACGATTGCCAGAGAGATAGTTTTTAAGGCCACTAAAGACACTCTTGAGGCCATTTAGATGACGCTGACTGAATCGAAGGGTCGAGTTGATTTCCTCTAGCTGCCGCGAGGTCTTCTCTAGCTGTTCGCGTTGTTTCGCAAGTTCTGAAGCTGTAGCCTTGCCGACCTCCTCAGTTTCACACAAAAGACCTAAAGTAGGTGGATAACGATAAGACAATAGACCAGAGTTACTTATTCAAAATGTTCTTACCTAAGCTCCTATTCGATGATTGCAAAGTACGTTCTTCGATTTCTTTGCGTTTTTGTTCATAAACTTGTTGTACATCGTCTACGAATGGATTTGTACTCTTTTTTGGATTGTGTTGTGTTCGAGAATTTGCCAGGAATGCATCATCGTCTACGTCGTCGTCATTGTCATTGTTAAAATGATTATTGACAGGTTGTAGATAATTGTTTTCAGTGGACATTGTTCGCGTTGTGTTTTCTGTGGGTTTATTAGAAAAAAGTAAGAAAGTTCTGAATGAATTTAATGATATTTCGTTTAAAGCTCTAAAAAAGATACAAGAATCAATTATTTTATTTTTCAATTCAAGTTTTTTTTTTCTAGTGATAATTTATTGGAATATCGTAAAAAGATAACATTACTTTTTGTGTTCGTAGATTTTGAAATGTCATTTTGTATGCACTTCAAATCATTCACAATAGTATCAAAAAGTTTTTATCAAATGCGTAGTTTGTTTTTAACAAAGAATTCAAACTTGATAATAGTAGATTTCCTTAGTTTGTTTGAAATAAAAGCTTATTGAGGACTAGAACAAATAGATGGAGTTTTAAAATTAATTATTATTTTTTTCCGCTAAACCTACAAGAAAGCTAAATAGGTGGTATCACTTTAGTTCAACTTTATTTTACCGCAACACGAATTTTCACTCGTGTTTTTTTTTTATTTGATAGATATGTGCAAATAAATAATAATCATCGCAATTTTAGAGCAAGGGAACATTTATTTCAATTTTAAATTACAGGCAAAAATAGTTGATTTTAATATTTCTTCTCTATTTTTTATTTCAGTGTTGCCATACTTATTTTTTTTCTGGAATTCATTGATTGTTTTTAGATTTTATTTTCAATTTATGTATTCACAAATTTAAGAAATTTTCCATGAATTCAAGGCAGGTGGTTTTTAAATACAACATAAGAAAACACAAAAAAGATTGTATATATTTTAGTGTTCAAATGCAAAAAGTACTTAACATATACCCAACGTCGCACCCACCCCAAATCCTAAACTGAGCCAATCAGCAGGGTTGCAGGGGCAGTATGTCACCCCTACATATCTCGCTGTTAGTACGCCATGATATCTATTCTAAAACAACTTGTCTTAGACATGTAGAGTGTCTGAAAAAAAAAAAAACAAAATACAAAAAAAATGAGGTTAAGACCGAAAATTAAAATGTTCCTTAAACATGTTCTATTGAGACCCCTACCTAACTATCAAAAAAATCTGGAGGAAATTTGTGCTGCGGTAATGGAAAGTCACACCCCATTAATTAAGCAATTTGCTAAGAGCGTGCAAAATTTTAAACCTTTCTTTTCATTTTGGTAACTAGTAACATGCTTATTGTCTTTTATTATAAAAAAGAGCATCCAAAAATGTCTAAAAAGTTACATTTCGTGAAAATAAACAAAGCAAATATGGTAAACGAACCTATTAATTGTAATTCCAAACTGTTGAATGGACTATTCCATTCACTGCTCTTATAAAAATAATTGTACAGATGTCAAAATGGATTTACCAAATTCCCAAAAGTTAAAGTAGTCATTCTGTGTTTTTAACTTTACTTAAATGCTAGAGATATTATGTTAAAATAGTTTAAAATTAGCTAAATCAACTTTTTATCTTATTGAATTGTTAAAAATCGATTTAATAATTTATAAATTCTTACACAATTGTCTTTTTATTGATGGAAAATCTTAATCTACGGCTGAATTCCTATTCGTGTGAACACGGTTTAAGAAAATTCTTACGATATTATCTAAGTTGGCACTGGAAACATTGGAATGTGTCAGTTGAAAGAAAATGGAAAGTGAATTGAATTTTTCTTTTGTTTTGGATATTTATTTTCCTCCCTCACCTTCATCATAACTGTTGAGTGTACCTGTACGGAAGACCGGCTTATTAGCTCACCACTTTTGTGTTTTTGGTAAATTCTTATTTTCTATAACTTTTCTATTGATAAATAATTGTATTTACTTTAATAAATAACCATGCTAAGTAATTTGTATATTCTTTACTTCTCACAGACATTAAATAAACAAATGTGTTAAAAAAACAACAACGAAACTCCGAGACTTCTACTTGAATGAGTCATTTTGCCCTTCGTTTGCTGGAATTTTGTTTTATTTGTTGAAAGTGAAATTGACAAAAAAAGAATTGTGCCTTTCGTAATGAAATTAACTTAAAGTTCCTTAAACACCCAAGTGCTTGAAATATTTAACTTACTGTTCATAGCAATTGAAACGTAAAAATAATTTAAAAAAAAATGAACAAAGAAGACTCGTGTGTTGAGACTCCAGCAGCACCTGAATGGCTATCCAAATTGGAAAGCCGTAGGGAGAAGCTTGTTCGTGGGAAGCTCGGTCATGAAGCAGGAGCTGGTGCTCCATGTAATGATTGTGGTAAGCTGCATACTTTCTATTTGTTATCTTTTATTTTTACATTAAAATAATGCAGACATGCAAATATTTTTGTATTTAAGTTAAAAAAAATTAGATATGTACACATTTGTTTAAAGAATTTTCAAGGCTTTGTTTAATCACAACGAACCGATGATCGGTAAATTATAATTGCTAGTCTTGGGAAGAGAAGTAGTTATAATATTTTATACAAACTAATGGATGAGAAAATTTAATTGATGCATTGTCTTTTTATAAATGGAAATCAATATTTTAATTAGGTATACTATGTCATCTTAATTTTGTAAATGAACTTAAGAATCGAAAATGCTGATGTGTTTATTTATTTGGAAATTGAAATTAGCATTTGTAAATACAAAATTTAGCTGAGTTCGTTATTTGTAAAACTTCCGCAATACTGCCAAAAGTACAATCATGAGCATGAGCTCTGCTTGAGCAAGGCATGGCAGGCAATTCTTGTAAAACGATTGTCAATTTGCGGCATTTGTTTTTATGCTGCCGTGAATTTGCACGAAAATATAGCGGATGAGCAAATGCAAATATTTTTAATTAAATTTATTTACATACCTACAGTTACTCTCAAAATTGAGCGTACACCAGCAAAAAAAACTTGCTTTTTTAAATTATTAAAATGTTATGTTTTTGGAATTTTGTTTTCAATTTTCTTTTATTTAATATTTTATGTTAAATAAACAAGAGAAAAAACAACAAAAACAATAAACAAAAAATAATAAAAATTAAAAAAAACTAAAAAATTCATCAAATGCATTGCACAAAATTAAGCGTACACTTGGAATTCAAAGCATACAAAAATGTTAATTAGTGGTCAAATTTAAATTTAAATATTTTGTAGGGCCAACTTTAGCCGTCTTATATTCGCCGCCGCATTGATTCAACAATTTTTTAGTAAAAGACGGGGGTATATTTTCCCAAAATTCCGTGATCTTCGTTTTCAATTGACTTTTGTTGGTTGGGTTGCAATTCTGCAACCTTCGCTTTATTTTTTCCCACAAATGATCGATGGGATTGAGGTCCTATGATTGAGGTGGGGTCTTGTGCTGGTTTCTGGCATTATACAGCAACCATTCCTTTTTGGATCGTTATCTTGTTGGAAGTAAAAGGTTGCTGATAAATTCATTTTTCTGCAGACTGACGTATATTGCTTTTAAGAACGTCCACTTGTCCATGATTGTGTCAATAAATTCAAAGTTTCCAGTCCCATTTGCCACCATTGACCCCATAACATAACATTTCCTTTCCCATGCTTAACAGTGGCAAGCTCTCTGTCTTGAACTGAGTATTGGGCTTTCTCCAAACAATTTGCTTTCCGTCATACCCAAATAAGTTAATTTTGGTCTCGTCCGAGAACAAAACATCGTTCCAGAAACTTTGGGATTTGTTGAGGTGCTATTTAGCGAACTCAAAATGTTTTCGCTTATTAATTTTGGAAATAAGAGTTTTTTTTACGAGCAACTCTACCTTTAAAATCATTCTTCCGAAGAACGGGACGAACAGTTTCGGTTGAAACCTGGTCTTTCAATAAGTGTAGCCATTTCGGCCGCCAAGTTTGGTACACTCGTTTTGAGGTTTACCTCGAATTTCCTTAAAATTATTCGTTCGCCTTGCTGAGAAAAGATTTGTTTTTATCCTCTTCCATGTTTGTTTAGGATCGTACCTTAATACCGATATTTGTTAAGTGTTTTTTGGACCGTTGAATGTGTTCGGCTGACGATTTCGGCAGTTTCACGTAAAGATTTATTGTTTAAATGTAGTTTTAAAATTAATTGTCTTGTAGCAATGTCGGTTTCTTTTCTTTTCTCTGCCATTTCCACAAAAAATGAGGAAGTGAATATTGAAACGAAAATTATTTCTGCGACGAACATTGGTTTCAAATTCAAAAAACAAGTAAATATAGCAGTGTATTTTTTGAAAACTTGAATTAAGAAGCCATAAATACAAAGTGAACGCTTAATTTTGTGCGATGAAATGTTGAGATAATGAAGTTTGTTCTTTAATATTACCTTTTGTTTATTGTTTAAGTAATGTCTTTTTATGTATTCGTAAGAAAAAAATAATAAAAAATGGAAATTAAAAAGAATTTTCCAAAAACATTGCATCTTAAATATGAAAAGTAACAAATAACTAACTCTCAATTGAGTGTACGCTCAATTTTGGGAACAACTGTATACCCGTAATATTGTTCTTGAAATTAGTAATTTTCCATTCACAGAACTGAATTTGAGTTCAAACTCTATGAATATGAATACAAAGTCCATACTTAAAATGGACATCCCAGTCAGTTGATAGTCAAATTTGACCATCATTTTCATTCCGTCTGTGTAAGACGATTCAACTCAATTCAATTCGATTGAACAATTTCAGATTATTATTGTCACAATTCATTGTTGCTATGGTCAAATTTTAAAATTATTCCTATAAAATATATGGGCATTTCCACAGTATTTTTAACTTTCATGTTATCACAGTATATTAAGCCTTAGAAATGAAATTGGCACTTTCTAAGTGGATAGATTTTCGTATCATGACTTATTTCAATTATGTTACCTACTTGTGACTTGATTGGATTAAGATTTTTAATTAAAATTAATAAAAAATAGGCTTAAATATTGCAAATTTCAAGCGTACCAGATGCAAATTTATTAAGTTTTATAAACAAAAAACATTTCAACGACCTATGAAACAACTTAACATCATTAATATATAATTATTTATAATATACACTGATAGAAAAACCTCGAAAGAAAGGTGTGCTACCATTTAAAAAATAGTACAAAGCAATTAAATTAGCGTACCTCCGTTTTTACAAATATTAAAATCTGATCTTTTTCTCTATATAACTTTTTCAACGATCGATTCTGGTAGTATTTTACAGGCTTAAATTATTCTCTATCAATCAATAAATCAATTTAAATTTAATTGGATCATGTGCCTCTATTTAAAAATAAATAATGCCATTTTAAAGTTTAAAATTGAAAACGTGATTGGTATAAAATATGTGATTTTTTTAGCCGCACACATATCGATAAGATCTTATATGTAGCTAAATAAATGATTGTGAATGATAATTTTACGAATAATCGATAGTAAAAAAAGCTGTTGATCTAAATTTTGAAATTTCAAAGTTTGTACGACAGTACAAAATCAAAATTTACTATGAAATTAGGGTTTTTCATTGAATGCTTTTCATTGATCTAACGTACCGGATATTACGTGACGGATATTAACGATGTTTCAAAATGAATCACGCTAGTATTTTCTTGTTATTTAGATGATAAGCAATCAAGAAAATGTTTGTTTATAGATGTGCCTCAAAATAAAAAAAAAATGTTTCAATTGTTGAAAATGAAAGATTCTGTGGAAATGCCTATATACATAAATAAAAGTATCAAATTGGCTGTTTTAAATAAAATTCTTACTTTTCTTGTTTTTTTTTCGAATGTCGTAAGCTTTGTCGATCACAAGAATGTGTTTTTGTACCTAAAAAAGGTAACTGAAAAAATGTTCCATTCGTTTTTTGTAGCTCTATTCAGAAACGACATATTTGTAGGAAAATGACTATCACATTTTTGTTGTGACAGCTTTTTAGGTATTAATTTGAATATCACCTTACATAGATCAAATTCGATTATTTTGACTATCATTTATCAACAATCACCTAAGCCGATTCCACCACGTGTCATCAATGGTTTTGAAAATGCCATCCGAAATTTTTTTGATCGTTTTAACAAAATATTTTTTGGCATATTTCAAATTATTAGGTTTGTTTTGCAAGGAGAAGAAAGCTTCCAAAAAATTATGGAATGCGAAGCAAACCGAGCGGACGACGCCAATATCAGTCAATTTACGTACCGCAATGTGAAATTTAACAGACCAACAATTTCTGCCCAAAGAAATTTCTTAGGCGGAATTTGTCAGGAGGGGAAATTATTTTACTCTCTCGTGAGCGCTTTCTTAGGCCGAAAACTACCAAATTGTAGTGTATGTAGTGTAGAACAGCATTTAACTAATAATTGTTGATAATTGTCAGTTTTGGTCAGATTTATTATTAACATCGTTCTAAAAGTTTTCATACTCAAAAACATTTTACTTTTTCTTCGACTTTAAATTTCTGCTAATTTTTACAATAATTTTTAAAATATTTGTACTGATAGCCATTTTTTTGTGTGTACTAAAAATCAAATCACGAGCTTTTAACAAATAATTTATATTATCTTATTTTGTCAACGTTTTCTTTTACGAACTCATTTTAAACAAAATATGATGACTTTACGCATGCAGTTACAATTGTGTTCATAACCTTATCTGAGCATATTTAGGGCAGGACATGGTCAAAAAAGCCAACGATTGCGATTTCAGCCTTTGAGTGTGTTTCCCGAAATAATTATTTAGGTATGGGTGATTATACAAAAGTTGGGTAATTCGATGTCATCAACCAATATGTAAAAAGTCTTATTATATTTGTTTGAGATTACAATTTATTTTAAAACAATGGAAAGATCTTATTTAGTCACCCAATTTCAGTTCCTCATTTTGAAGACAAGTTATAAACATACACAATTAGTTCTTAAAACGTCAGTCCCTTGGCTGTCTATTAAACATTATCATTGATTTGAGAAAACTTACTAATTTATTCAATCTGTGATGTATATAGTTGCAGTGTTCTCCACTTTATTTAAAAAAATAAGAAATTTTGTGTTCAGTTTCATTCGTCAGTCGACAGTCCGTTGTGTGTTATTTAAATTTGAAATTCGTGCGAAATATCGCCGACTCAACGTCAAATCCCAATTTGAATTTTAATGACGGCCACCATAACTGTACCAGAGTTTGGGTTATGTTTGTTGTCTATACACGTGCTAAGCCAATCAACACGTCAGTCCTATGGTGAGTCGTTATTTTTTTTTGTTAATCTAAAGTTTATTTTTATTTATACATACATGTTAGACTATGATTTGTTAAAATGTAGTTTGTTGATATTCGAAATTACAAAAAAAAAACATTAGTCCTGATTATAATCTTAAATTTTGTCTTTCGTCAGTCCGTTGGCGTCAGTCCTGTGTCAGGAATATTGTTATTGTTCTTAATTTCATGATAATTAGTACTTTTAAGATGAATATTGTTAGATTTTGTTTATATTGTTTGTTGATTAGTTAGAAATATTTAGTAAAACTATGTGAAAGTAGTACAAGATAAGTGAATAACGTTAAGTTAAATGTCAAAAGTCTGTTTTGAAAACTGATATAGTATTTTCTCCCAGTATTATATATTAATAATTATTTTTGATTGTTACGAAGTGATTTTAAGTGATCATTATTAAATCCTAAGAGATTTTTACTAATTTGTATTAATTTCATTATAATACTTTCAAAACTGTGTATAACATGATTGTATCAGTACTATGTTACCTCGTCAGTCCCCTGGCAGTCAAATTCTGAAATTTTTAAATATCTTACAATGTACTCAAAAAGTGACTGGCCCGATTGGGAACAATATATTAATTAGATTAGCTATCATATACACCCGAATTTGTAGAAGTTTGATTTAATAACTATCGTAAACGAAATATCCTCAAAAGTTACCCAACTTTTGTATAATCACCCGTATGTAGGTATGTCTTGCAAAATAAAAGAGGGACTAAATAATTTTGTTATCGGATGAAAGATATTTATTCTTAACCTTAAAACAAAAGCTCCATTACTTTTCTTTGTAAAACAAACTTTTATATTTTCGGGTGTAAGTTCTTTAAGGTGTTGTTTTGTGCTGTCTTATATAGGCAAATAAACATCTTTAAGAATTCAATGATGATTTGTACTGTTTTTTGGTATGAACGTAAACCTTATGTTAAGACTTTTAAATTGATATATGAGTCAATATAAGTTTTCAAATAAATACCTTGTAACAAACATTACTGTAGTTCAAAATACATATATGTAATTTAGTATTCAATAGACCTAGGAAGATTGAAATCATAATGTAAAAGCATGAGATTATGAAATCTTAAATTTAGCATAGGTCTATAATTTGAGCCTCTACAATATTAAATACATTTCGTTTAAGTCTCCACACGTTCTTAAAGAGAGATTAATGCTTGCTTGTTAAGTTTAAAATGCAGAATTTACACGTATAATGGATTAATATTAATGTTATAAAAACGATTTTAAAAACTTTTTCAATGTTAATCAAATTATAACAGGTACAACATTTTTATATACATATCTTTTTATAGAAAGATCGGAATAAGGCTTTAAATGAATGTCTCATAAATAACGAGTTAATTCATATAAAACTTGAAAAAAAAACATCAAGTCTACTCTACTTGTTCTCTTAACTTCAGTATACCGCTACATATATGTATGTAAACACTTATTTCGGCTAAAAACTCAATTGCTAGTTTTATGGCTACTAATTTCAAGTTTGAATTTCTCAGATTTCCCATGAACGATTTTGAAAATTCTTCCACGAGCTTAACGTCAACTTTCGTTGAATAAAAACCGTTTTTTTATAAATAGGACTGCAATAAAATGAATGCGTTCATGGAAAGTGGAAGTAGCAGTATTGGAAATGTAATATAACAGATTTTATAATTATTGTACAATTCCTAGAGTTTGTAAAACTAACATTCTGTAATAGTAAACCCGAAAATATTTGTTTAGAATAAAATGCTATTAAAATAAGTACAACATTTGTATATTTTATTTCAGTGTCATGGTTTTAACTATAAGTGTTCAAAATCTCGATTTGTATAGTCAAAGTATTTTTCACTTTAACATGTCCATAATCTTTTTCAAAGCCACTACATTTTTTAGAACAAAAGAAAAATCTCAAATTTCTCTCTTAATGATTGAGTTCGGTGAAGATTAAGCAACTTTTAAGACAAGAATTAGTCTTTGAGGATTTGTTTATTCTTCGCATGAAGGGGTACCCGTAAACATTTTAGTCGCCACGAATTATTAAAAATTATATTATTTATGTGAATAACTTTGTCTTTAACTATTTGATAGTTCTACAAATTTTTAATTGAACACTAAAAACTGAACCCGCGTTGTTTTGTTTTTTAAATAATGGTTGTAAACTTCGAGCAAAGTATTGTGATTTCTTAAGTTCCAATTAAATGTTTCATCATACAGTTGACTAAATTTTTAAAAAGTACAATTTCTTCAATTTTTAAAAACAAAAATACAATAAAATCATGATATAAAAACATAATCGTAAAACATCATAAACAACATATAATCACAAACATTCTTAAAACTGTCATAGAAATTAATCAAAACAATTTAAGAATATTACCTTTTACATTAAAATAAAAAAAAAACATGCAGGACATTCTAAAAAAGCTAAATAGAAAAATTATTACTTTAAACAATATTGGAGAGCCCCGTAGCAGTTTTAATTCAAAACAAATTTTTTAAGCGAAAACAACAATAGTTTAAGATGTTATCATTAAGATAGAAACAAAAAAAAAATGAGAAATCCAGAATCAAAACTCAAGAACTCTAAAATTACTCATAAAACAATTACAACCAAAATGAAGCACTCCTGAAAATTCCAAATAATCCAGTTGAAAAAAACTTAACATTCAAGAAACCCAAAACAGTAACCCAATTTACAATCAATAAACCAATACTGAAAACACAAAAATCTTCAAACAGGCTTTGAGTCACAAAACATTTTGCGAAAATCACGAAAAATAATTCAAAAACATGGACTTAGGGGCATTTCACGTGAAGCGGACAGGGAAAAAAAAGTGACATCTTGGATTTCGCTCATATTTAGATCAATTACAGTATTTGAGAATATAAAAAAGTAATTTCATTTTTTTTATTCTACGGCACTTAGTTTAGGAATTACGGACTACCAAAAAATTGACCCACTATGAAAAGCCATTATTTTAAATCAGTGCTGTAGGTATTAGGTATAAAGTAAAAATATATTGTAGGTATGTTTTAACAAGAAAAAATGTGTATTATTTTTGTGATAAAGTCGGTGCAAAAAAAATTTTTTTTTTCTTGCTCAAAACCGGAAGTAAAGTTTTCAAAGTAAAATTTCAGTAACTTCGACCATTTTTTTTTTAATTTTTATTTCTGCAAAATAAAGATAAAACTATGTAGATATTACATAAAAAGTTTCAAAATGGAGACTTAAGTCGTTTTTAAGATTTTAAACACACAGTGGCTTTTAATAAGTTTTGGGCCCAACCGTTAACCTATATGTATGCGCTAAGTACAATGCTAGGCGCGTAATATTCTATTCAATGAACTCTATCTTAAAAACGACTTAAGTCTCCATTTTGAAACTTTTTATGTAATATCTACATAGTTTTATCTTTATTTTGCAGAAATAAAAATTTAAAAAAAAATGGTCGAAGTTACTGAAATTTTACTTTGAAAACTTTACTTCCGGTTTTGAGCAAGAAAAAAAAAATTTTTTTTTGCACCGACTTTATCACAAAAATAATACACATTTTTTCTTGTTTAAACATACCTACAATATATTTTTACTTTATACCTAATACCTACAGCACTGATTTAAAATAATGGCTTTTCATAGTGGGTCAATTTTTTGGTAGTCCGTAATTCCTAAACTAAGTGCCGTAGAATAAAAAAAATGAAATTACTTTTTTATATTCTCAAATACTGTAATTGATCTAAATATGAGCGAAATCCAAGATGCCACTTTTTTTTCCCTGTCCGCTTCACGTGAAATGCCCCCTTAGTAAACCAAGAATGAATCTATAGAATCTTATTTTTTTCAAAAACACACTGTCTTTTTCAAACAAACGCTTACTCATATTAATTAATCTCTTCATAGGCGACAAATGTCCAGGACTTGACCTGCACTTTTGGCGCAAAGTTTGTCGAAATTGCAAGTGCCGCAAAGATCTGCACATGTGTCCAGATGATGATCTCTCTGGCTGGGCCCAGTTTGAGATTCTCGGTCAGATAAGATCGAAACCAGCATGTAAGTCAATCTCTTAGCATACTAGTACTTCTCTTACTGAACTGCTACTAATTTTTTCTATTTCTAGTTATGAAAATCAAAGCTCTAGCCAATCAACCTGTTCAACTGGATTGGGTTCCTCCCAATACAACGCCAGATGTCGTCTCAGACTACATGGACAAATTAGGCACTTCACAAATTCCTGTAGCTGGCAGTGATGCAGCAGCCAAACGCAAACAACAACTTGAATTCCAAGTTCCACCTCACGACTTAGATGCGGCCTTATGTGACAATCTAACAGAATCGGAAACAAATCAACTGCAGCAGTATGTTCAGAAAATTCGAGAGAATTGTGTCGGCCAAGGGAATGTTGTGAGAGTGGGCAATGTTATGCATGCCAAATTGGGCCATGTTGCAGGTGTTGTTCAGGAAGATATACCACTTAGTGCTCAGCAGATAAAGGCAATCGAGACGCTACACGAACTTCCATCAGCGATCACCACCGACCCAGTTCTGGTGGATATTTTGAAATCCGAGAAACTCACTTCGGCTCTTGTTAGTGAGGTGGCTTGTGCTTATCCGAAGACATTTGTGGCATTTTCTGAACCTCTGAGTCAGGATGAAATGGAAAGCGCTCCAGTTGGAATTCGTCAAAAGGTTCGTGAGCTTAACAAAGCTGCCATCAGTAGTTTGGTGGAGAATGGACCAATCTACGATAAGATTTTGAACAACCTGAAACAAAAGAACTTGGATGTTACGAGGGATCCAGTTCTGGGACCAATTGCAGACTTCAGAAAAGAGTACGTGGCAAGTCCACAGTTTCAACATCAAGTGAACTCTTTCGTGGAATCTTTCAATCCTTCCCAACCACAATTTTGTACTCCCATCAAGACTCGTCATGACCCAGCTGACGCCTTCATCTCACCATTGCCTGTTAAAAAACCCATACAAACCAAAATTGGTGCCTTGATGAAACAAGATACGCCAATGCGGAAAGTCAAGTTCGGAGGAGTTAGTGTTATCTATGATTTGGGACTCCCAATCGATGCTGATTACGAGAAAGATCAAGTCTTTGCCAAGGTGGTTAATTCAGAACAACTGAAGAATGCCCTCCAGATGAATCCGAGTCATTGGAGAGGTAAGCAAGTAGCGATTTCACTCTCTCCACTGCCTCCAGACTTCGAAGACGAACCAGAACTTAGCGACGATACAAAAGAGAAGCTCAAAGAACTTGGATTGAATGTTAATGCTTTACAAAGTGGAATTGTAAATGGACCTTATTATGATAAACTCTTTGAGGCCCTCAAAGAAAAAGGAGTCGAATATGCCAACTGTAAAATTTTGGCTCCGATTGAAGGCCTCCGGGAGGAGCTTCTGATTAATAAACCTTTCAGTGATGAGGTCGTAAGGTTCGTAGAACACATTCCAAACACTGCAAATATTGCGTACTCCGAAAATGCACCACGCATTGGTGTGCCTGGATCACGAAGCTGTGATTCTGGATTCGGATCGAAACCATCAACCCCAAATTATGCCACGCATCCTGATTTAAATGGTGCAGAACAAGATCATTCGTTGTTTGGAATGAACGCTAGTTCTGGCAGATTCGCCTCTATACCTGGCATCGAAGAGATGAATATGTATCCGGATGTTCAACCAAGTGCAGGATTTCCTTCGCTTAATAAATCATTCGATAATCTTACTCTCGGACCAACGCCACATTCCTCATCTACTTCGCTTCCAGTGCCGATTCTGACGTGTCGCGATTGTCAAACTGCAATTATGAGTGGGGAAGTTGCTGTAAAAGCCGAACGAGCTGGAAAAGAAATCGCTTGGCATCCTGAGTGCTTTAAATGTCATGAGTGCCGCGAGTTGTTGGCTGATCTTGTGTATTTCTTCCATGGCGGCAATGTCTACTGTGGTCGAGATCTGGCTATCATTCTCAAAATTCCACGCTGCAAAGCCTGCGACGAACTTATATTTACAAAGGAGTACACGGCTGCCGAAGGGGCTACATTCCACATAAAGCATTTCTGTTGCTATCAATGCGACACTCCACTAGCTGGACAACAATACATTCCGGATGAGAAGACCAATATGCCGCTGTGCCTTAAGTGCTACGATACATTCTTTGCTGAGGCTTGTCAGTATTGCAAACAGCCTATAGGACCTTCAGACCAAGGTGTTGCCTGGGGAACCGTTCACTGGCATGGATCATGTTTCATTTGTGCTGGCATTGGCTGTGCCAAGTCACTGATTGGTGGAAGATTTTGCGTTAAGAACAACATGCCTTTCTGCAGTCCCGCTTGCGTCAAAAGTGTTGTGAATTGATCAGTTTTTGTTTATTTTAGCCTCTGTGTGCTTTGCTTTTAGAATAATAAGAAACTAGTATTAGATCTAAGAAATAGGATTCCCAGTATTTAAAAAAAGTATTCATATTAATAACAATTCATGTGTGTCAAATTAAGGACGACTATTGTCGATTATATTGCAGCAGCTTTTAAAGATATATGTATACATTTTTGCATTGTGCCTAAAGTTTATAAGTAGAAAATCTAAAAAAATATGAACGCCATTTCATATAAACTCGACAAAACTTGAATACAAATATATTTTTAAATAAAATAACTATTTCTGTATTGTTAATTTAATCGGAAAAATACTAAAGATTTATATTCTGAGTCTCAGCATGATATTTAATAAGTCTAGTTAAGTGGAAAGATACGAGCATAAAAACATCCTGATTCGATTGTATAGTTATGCTTTCCTTCTAAAACCATACTGTAACCCTTACAATTGTGCATCAAAAGAAAGTTCTTTTATTCTTTTATACAACACTGAAAACGTCTATCAAACAAAATGTCTAAGAATATTCATCCAACCACCTCCCCTTTTTACTAAACTTTTAAAAAATATGCAACAAATAAAAATAATAATTCACAAAATGTAAATACAAATAATGATAGATACTCTGTGGCAGATAATAAAAGAACACAAATTCCCAAGAGAACCAAAAAGACACCGAGACCGAACCAACATCGTTCGTCGCAAACGTTCCAACTAACGACACGCTGCACGTCAAGCAACCAACCCTGCGTCTATTGTTTTCCTCTCGTTTGTCATATGAGCTTAGTTAATGCCAAAGAAATTGAATTCCTGTATAACTGTTCCCACGAATCGTATACCACTGCTGTTTTCGCCAGTGATGCTGCAATTCCAGAATCTAAATACGCCCTCTACCATCGCATCGTTCAAGAATCCAACCCAAGCTATAGCTTCGTATTTTCGGTTTAAAGGCAAAAAATCCTTTAACAAAGCGGAAAAAAATCCCAATGCATAGCGCACCACACACTAGCTGAGCTATTGTTTTCTTAAAATATTGTACTCGACTGCAGTGGCGGACTAAGAGGCAGTGACACCCGGGGCGGTAAAGCAAGCTTACACCCCTTGAAAAATTTAAGAAAAAAACACGAACAAAGATTTTATTTAAAGGTGCTTACGAGCTTTTATTGTACTGAATGTTTCGATTATATCATTAAAATCTATATTTTTTGTGGGCTCCGTTTCGATTGAAAGTATAGCCAAATTAGTCAACCTATTTTGGCTCATCGTTGATCTTAGGTAAGTCTTTATTAATTTTAATTTGGAAAAGCTTCGTTCACACGATGCCACTGAGACGCAAATTGTTAAATAAATTCTCATCGCCAATGACAGACTCGGTAAAGAGTCTGAAAAATCCCACTTAACAATGAAGCTTAAAAATTCAAAGGCTGTCCAAATTTCTGCATCTTTTAAATTTATCTTTGAAGCTACCATATGAATATGATACTGTTGTCTGTAAGTTCTGTAAATGTCGAGGTAAGCATTGGAAGCACAGCCCGCAGTTCTTCTTCCGTTCCATACAGCAATATTTTCGGTTGAAGAGCTGAGAAAACTGACGCAATATCTTCCATGGCCTTAGATCGATGCACAAGTTCAGTATAAAATGTATCCTGACATTCTAACATGGCTCTTCGTGTTTCCTCTTCCAACGCCAAACCAGCATCTTGAGCCTTTTCGCCTGGCATAATTTTCTTCTTTTTTCTTCTTCCCCGCCTTTCAATTGAAATTTCTATCTCGGTGCATTGTTCTCTTGCGTATATTACGGCCTTTTTCACGGATTCATCACGGTGTTCACGAAGAAAACTCGCTAGTGCCTTAAGTTTTATTACACTTTTTTCTAGAGTGAGCCCGGATTTTTGCAAGTATTTCTGTGCTGAATCAACTTCCAAAATATCGAACCAGAATGAAAGATAACATAAAAACGTAAAGTTGCATACAGCAGATAAGAGTATGGTTGCAGCACCTCTTGTATCTAAATTTTCCTTTTCAGGATCACAAAGGAGTTCAAGAGTTGAAACTATCTTCACAAAATTTTCCTTCAATGGCTTAACAGCCTCGTGATGAGCGCTCCATCTAGTGTCTACAAGTCGCTTGACTGACACACCTACATTTTTTATGAGAATATCCCAACGATGCGTAGATGCTGAGAAAAATGTGAAAAGTCTTTCCACTGTCCCAAAAAACGTTGTACTTGAAGGAGTGCTTCCCAAAGAGTGAACTCCACAAAGGTTTAAAGAATGGTTTGCACATGGCGTAAACAAAGCTTTTGGATTAATTTGCCGAATTAATTTTTGAACTCCTCCATGAATACCCGCCATAGACGCAGCATTGTCATATCCCTGAGCCCGACAAAGATTAATGTCAAGACTATCTTCATTGAGTTGCTTTAAGATATCGTCGGTAAGTTCTTTGGCAGTCTTTCGAGATGTAGGAAAAAACCCTAGGAAAGATTCCCTAACCTCAACTTTTCCGTCCTGAATGTGAACGTATCTAATGACCTCGCTCATTTGGTCGATATGTGATTCATCGGGTGTGCTGTCGAATATAATGCCAAAGTACTTCGCCTGGTGGATGTCTTTCACAATTTTTGTCCTCACTTCTTTACCCAAAAGGCTTATAAATTCATTTTGAATATTCTTGGACAAATACGAGCCGACTCGTGTCTTATCACCTATTGAATGCTCGATTCTCAACAAATGCTCCTTTAAAACTGGGTCATATTTGGATATAAGTTTCACCAATTCCAAGAATTGGCCTCGAAAAGAAAGGTTTTGACGAGCAAGAAACAAAACAACGTCCAAAAGCCGTGTTAGAATATCGCGCCATTTCTTTTTTTCTGCACCTATTGACATTTGCAAATTGTTGTCGATTGTGTTTTGCATCTTTAAGCCCATTTCCAAAGTTTTCCAATTTTCTAATGCAGTTAGGTATTTGGGAAACAAATTTATTGTTTTATTTGTGTTTTTATTTTTTGTAGTGTGCAAAGTTATTTTTCTGTTACTTATGGCACCCCCTATTAGTCTGCCACCCGGGGCGGACCGCCCCTACCGCCCCCCCCTTAGTCCGCCACTGCTCGACTGGATTCGGATCGGATCACCCCTTCGCAGGGCATTCATTGTCTAAACGTATCTAAGGTGGGTGAACTTATTCAGGGTGTTTGGGAGTATTACACTGAGGGTGGAAATAGAAATACGATGAATAGTAAACACAACAAGAAGGACGAGCAGTGCCAGATTGTAATACAATGGCTGGAAGTAACTCGTGCTTCGTCAGGAGTAAAATAAGGAAGTAGGTAAAATGAAATGAGTCTTTTTACGAGCTGTGATTATTTTCAGAAAAAAATACATTAGATGTGATTTTACTGTAACTTGAAAAGGGTATACAATACATGGTATAAAACAGAAGGATGCCATTTATTAAACGAACTTGTGGATAGAGACAATTTTATTACTGTTATTTGTCCATTTGGATATTTGTTTGAAACTTATATTTTTGATTCTTCTTCAATAGCCCTAAAAACAGAAATATGTAGGTAATTTATTTTTCAAATATGACCTACATGGCTCGTAAATTGCAAATGCAATTCCTTAAGTCAATTACACTTGCCAGGGTTGCCATGACTAACAGTGTTTTGTGGTTAATTGCATATATAGCAAAATAAACATTGCTATCTACAAAAATAACATTGCAATACAAGTTGAGTTGAGTTGTATTTTGTGTTCTAGTGAAAAAGTGATTGTTACTATTAAAATAAAGTTGATTAAATTGTAAGGTGGTCAATGATACTTGAAACTTGCCTTCTGCCCATTAATTAGATACTAATCTGCTTATCCTCCTCAGATAAACAATCAATGCTTTTGAAGGAGTAAAGTTCCGACAGACACATTAAGCTCTTCCTAGCTTTACTGGCTTATTACAATGAAGACGACTTAACCAAAGTTGATTATTAAAAAAAACTATAGGTTCCAATGTTTTCGTAAGGATCTGCTTAAACTTCTAATGATGATCATGGTCACTTCATATAAAGAATCCAAAAAAGTGCACGACTAGATCGCACGAACTTGCTCCTGTTTCGAAAAGCTCTGTTTACAAATAGAACTTATATTTTAAAATTTTAAAATTAAATTATAAAATTAGTTAGAGCGGGGACCCACTTTTATCCACATCTCTACCATCGTAATGTCATGTTTGATTAAAATCTCGAGTTTTTACGAATGCAAAATTTGACTATGTGTCCCAAGTAAAAATTACAATATTGATGAATATTAAGGCGGTTCTGAATCCTGTTTTTTTTTAAGTTTAAGCAACTAACAATTTAAAAAAAATCATTAAATACCAAAATTTAACCTTTAAACATTGAAACTTGAAGTCTCGAACTAAGGGCCAGATGGTGGAAATATGGACAAATGCAAAAACCTCATTTTCTGAACTGGTTATATATTTTAGTTTGTTGATGATTATTTGTTTCTGAGAGAAAATTGTGTAGTCTGGTAAAGATAAAGTCAAAGGTCAAAATAATTAGTTCATCAAATTTTATGATTTGAATCGACACAGGATGTCATCCTAAGCAACACGTCAAAAGTCCCCAAAAATTACCCATTGGCTTTTTGTTAAATGGCATTTAAAGAAGGGGCCGATGGGAGGAGGTTTACATAAAAAAAAATTAGGTGGTGCAACAGTCCGTTGAGAACTAGGGCCTAGTGACTTACAACTATCAACAATTCCTGTGTGCGGGTAATGTTGTCAGGGATGGAGGGGACCTACAGTTTTAAGCCGAATCCGAACGGCTAATTTGAGAAAGCACTTTTCATGACAAGAATTATTCTTGGAGGATTTGTCAATTCTTCGCAAGAGGCATTACCCGTGAAAAAAACTTTAGATGACATAGGCAAAGATCAAACCCAAGACCTCTTGCATGACAGTCGAACGCACCAAGCTTCATGCTACGGGTACTACTAGGTTTATAAAACAAACTGAAATATTCACTTTAACACAATCAAGCAAATAACAATAATGATTTCAGGTTAGTTTTTAATACCAAACATAATTAAATCTAAACCAAAGGAATTAAACCATCTTTTAATAGCTGAAGTCCTTTTTAAAACATTATGTTATAAGAACAACAGGTAAAATATTATGGAAATTTAGAGCAGATGTACTTGGCAAAAGCATTCAAAATTTGAAAGAGTCATAAAATATATTTGATGCCAAAGGGTGTGTAAAATTTCATTTTACAAAAATCCCATAGGGGGATTTCGAGGGACTTTTGGCGTGTTACTTAGAATGTCATCTTGCGTCCAGTTCCAATCAAAAAATTTTATGAATCAATCATTTGGAGGTTGCGGTTATAATTTTACTAGAATTTTCAACCTTTTTTGTGGTTTTGACCAAATTTTATAAACACGAATATTTTTCGAATCAGTACCAGTAAATAAAAACAGATAACGTAAATTAGTAGACAAAAATATGCTCTAAAAAAACTGCCCAGACGTAATTTATATGAAGAGAACTTTTAAGAAGTTGTATGCGAAAAAGCAAAATGTTCGAAACTTTGTAAATTTCTTATCGCAATATTTTGTTATGTGTTGTTTGTTTTGAAAAAAGTTTAAGCTTCTCTAATAGATAAGTACACATTGACAAACAAGGTTAATCGCACTACTATTTGGAAGTTAAGATGCACAAAATGGATATTTAACTTTACCCATTTTATGAAAAAATGTATTTAAAAAAAAAAAAACAATATCTTTGTATGTAAAACCTATTGTATTATCATCTTGGGTTTTATGGTGGCTGCACCTAGTGGTTGAATGAATGTGAGCAAATTCATTTTCGACATTAAATATTTTTTGAAACTATCTAGAAAATTTTGTATCATCTACCGCCTAAAAACATACATTTTCGACAAAAAAAAACCTTAATACTTTCTTATGCTCACTAGGGATTTTGGGGACATTTTGTCACTAGTTGGACTAGTGCTGCAAACACAAGACTGAATTGGACAACTTTTGTCTAGATCGCATTTGAGTTGAACCATTGCCATTCAATGCTTTTACACTTCAATGTTAGTTTGCATAGGTTTCGAAATATGTAGCTTTAACGCAGCTTGCAGACGTAGGTAAGTATTCAAAAACTTAAAAATCAACACTAAACTTCTTAACAACTAGTGCGAATGCGGCTTAAGATCTATGGTACATTCACAGTTCTCTATTATTTTCGGCCAGAAATGCTGGATTTCGCAACTTAAAAACACTTCTATTCTTGGGTCATTCGGTCATAATTTTTTTGCACCTTCTTCGAGTGATAAGCGCGTGGATTATAATTAACAATATTAATAAGGTGGATTAAATCGTGAAAAAGAGGCTGGGATGCGGCCCACACTGATAACTTTCCATCCCGTCTGTCGATTTGTCTTGCTTAAAAGTTTTGAGGTTTACGTGTTTTGTTAAAAAAGTTGTCAGTTGAATTATTCTTAAAAATTTAAAAATTACCAACAATATTTTGCATATAATAAAATAGTTTGATTTCAAAATCTGTTTTTGTTAACGAGATTTTTAGTCGAAAAACAATTTTTACCAATTTTAGTAGCATTTCTTTAAAGTTTTTATTCCTTATATAAAAAAATAATAATAGAATTATTCACGAGATATCGAGACACGATCATCAGTTTTTACCAAATTTGCGTAGGTACTATTTTGTATAGATTTTAATTTTTTATTAACAAACTGACTGATGGATTTTTATGAAACATTTACTGAATGTCGAAAACAATATTTTCTGTGAGATTAGTTTAAAGCCAATATATTTAATTTTTGAAAAGATATTGAAATCAAATCAATTTTTACCAACTTTAAGTATAGTGTTTTTTTATAGGTTTTTATTTTTTATAAAAGATTTTTCTCAAAATTTTACCAGATGTCAAAAACGTTATTCTTCGTTGCACAAAATTATTTTGGAGATAAAATAATTGTTTTTTCCTAAAATATTCGAGGTGACAAATATTTTTTTTTCAGTTTTTTTTATTTATAAAAAAACCATTAATTGGATTTTTTTTTTATAAAAGTATATCAGTTTGGTATCACGTTACACTATATAATTTAAAATTCAATAATTCAAGTCTTAGCGTTCGTGAGATATTTTGGGTTAACTATCATTTTCACCTTTTTTTTTTAAATTGCTATGGTAAAAAAACCACCCACTCAATTTTGTTAAGAGTCCTTTATGCATCTTTCTGCATTATTATCTGTATAAGAAAGTTTATTTGAAGTCGATATCTCTACTGGTTCTAGAGCTATGGACGACAAAAAAACTCCGCAAACGTACCGACGTACAGACGTACGAAAGTACGTGCACACGCACGCACCCTCTAAAATTCTTTTATTTCGACTCTAGGGACCTTGAAACTTCGAGAAATGTCAACATTTTCAATTCGACAAATAATATGTTGCCATTTTAATAACAGAAACTATGGTAATTCTTCATACAGGTCAAAGCAGCCGTACTCACCACTGCGGAACATATTATTCCTATACTCTCATATGAAATTGTAAAAGTCTTCTTCGTAATATCGCGAAAACGCTCAACTAATTCTGTTGGAGTGCACAACAAGCTTTGCCCTTAACCCTAATTTCATCTAAGCATTTCACTTAACTAACATTTTACTATGTTTGAAGTAGTTACTGTTTTCAAAAGTTATACTTTTCAGGAACAATCATATTTTTGAATACAAAAAACCAACCCTTAGTGGTCGTTTGTTTCTCTTAGACAAAATAAATAATTATAATCACCACGTATATTATATGAATCTTGCCACTTACAAGTTCATTCAAAACATGTAGTTCAGTGATTTGGCGATATGGGCAGATGTTAAATAAATGTGTCGGCATAGAGACACCGCACCAGCTCGGCGATATTAAATAACACAATAGGAAACACAATTATTCTGAGCCACCCCTATATATTTTGACATCGGCTTCGGCTTCGGCCGGCCTCTCCCAACATAGCACATAGGAACACTCTCGAAAATTCATCGCAAACAATTTCTGAAACTCAATGAATGAATGACTGTGTTGTATGTTTAGTTCCTGATCGATTTATTTCGTCCCCCTTCGTCCATTTCCATCCATATGCCGATGCCGATACAAACACTCACATTGTTATGCCCTATCTGGAAGAAACGAAAGAAGGAAAAAAATCTCTAGCACATAATCGCGGAACTCGAAAGTGCTAATTTTTCGTTTTTGCAGCATCAGCCGTTTTCAAGATTCAAATCGAACCCAAAATAATGTTAATCATCCTGTACGATATGGTGTGGTTGGTGATGGTGATGGCGATGCATGGGTTGCTCTTGCTATAGCAAGTAAATGACATGCCCTATCAACCACCCGTATGTTTTATTCAAAAAAATAAAAGGATAAGAGATCAGCCATCAGCCAGCGGCGGCGGCTTGCACCTTTCTGCCTTTCTTCAATATAATGGATCCATTTTGTGACGTAAGGCTGAGAGGCTAAGGAGTACCTACCTACCTACCTTTAACACCGATATGATACGGGCTAGTTTTGTATAAAATTTAAATGAAATGAAGGAATATTATTATTTTGTCAACTGCATCCATTACCAATAGGTTCCTAGTCTGCTTCTGAGTCTGAGTCTGAGTCACTTTCAATATACCACCTGAAATTTCAATTATAAAATTGAAACCCTTATTTTCAGAGTCTTTCTTTTTCTTTATCCCTAATGATGGTTGGTTGGACCAATAAATAAAATAAACTAAAAGGTTTAAGTTTCATTTTTGTAGTGCGTTGTCAGAGAGCAAACGTTTTATTGTTGTGTTTCTGTAGAAGACCTACTTGAGTAAATACAGCCGGTTGTGTTGTGGCCGTTATTTCCGAGTTCCGGGGGTAAGATAAGATGGTAAATTTACAATACCACACCGTCCGGGGTATCTTCCAAAGAAAAAAAAAAAAAGAAGATAGATAATGGAAACAATTTCGTTGGTGGGGGAGAACAATATCTATCATTTAATGTAGTCATGAAGGGAGGCTATCTAGTTCGTAGGTATTTGTAGTAAATCGATATTGATTAGGGTTCCATCAGTTTCCCTATAACAGGCAGATGTTGGTTGGAAAAAGCCAAAACTAATTTTTCTATAACAGCTTTTGTAGTTGTTACATTTAGACTTTTTTCTCTGTGGATATTTCGAAGTTTTATATTTTTATGTTATAAGCCCCATAAGATAAGCTTAAATCGCAAGGCTAGTAAGTATACAGTTTTTTTCCCATTTTAAAGCTTTTAAAAACCAATTCTCTATGCAAAATAGGCAATAAACTTCAATTTTATGTAAGATACTAGCATTTCTTTCAATGGGAACTTCCCCCTCCCATTTGGGTGTGTGTACTTATACCTATTCAAAGATTTCGAGCATCTTTTGTTTGGGGTCTTCTCATACCTGTATAATAAAACGTACATGGAAATGATTAAAAGTATAAGTTGCTAGAACTGTATACTATATTTTATTATTCAAACATTTTACAGGAAAGAATAGTAAGCAGGTCCTTTTGCTCCTTTAAAATTTTGAAAAACCAAAATATAGTACTATTATTGGCAAAGCAATAATAGTTTAGTGGTTTGGAAAGCGAAAAATATACACACTATCAAGGAAAATAATGCAAACGAAAGACTTTCCTCGTGTATTAAGCGATAACTAAGCTATTTAAAATAAGAATACTACACAACTGGTCATACATTTTTAAAACTTTTTCAAATAACGGGTTAGCCATTTTGCAGTTTTAAAAGTATGGGGCTAGAATTCGACATCTGTCAAACTAAGTTGTTAAACTAATTTTTTTTTTCAGTTTAAAGTCTGACATTTACGAAAATGGATCGCTTAGTTATCGCGCAACGCATACAAATTGGTAAAACCTACTACAAAAATGGTGATTCTGCCACAGCCGCATATCGCTTTAAGAGAAATTTATGGTTTACACAATCGTCCAACTACGCAAGCAATTGGCAAAATTGTGAAGAAATTAGATGAGACTCGATTGCTTACAGATATTTTAAGACCGTGCATCATCGTTTCGCCCGTACCACTGAATATATCGCTGCTGTAAGTGAAAGTGTTGCCGAAGACTCGAATGTGTCGATTCATCGTCGTTGTTCTCAGGAATTAGTACCTACTGCCTTCGGAAAATTATGGCGTATTTTGCATTTGGATTTACATTCATAAAAAGTCCAGATCACCCAACAACTGAAGCCAGCTGACCATTCACAACGTCGTCGTAGATACGTCGAATGGGTGCTTAAACAACAGGTGGTGGACGGCGATTTTTCGAACAAAAAGGAAATTTCTTACTCGGTGGCAATGTTAATAAACAAAATTGTCGTATTTGGGGTTTTAAGAAAATAATTGAAAAGAGGCCATTACATCCACATAAAGTCACTGTTTGGTGCGCTCTTTGCTCCGGAGGTGTGATAGGACCTTACTTCTTCGAAAACGACGATGGAACGACTGTCACCGTCAATTCCGAGCGTTATGGC
Source organism: Eupeodes luniger (assembly GCA_951509635.1). NCBI lineage: Eukaryota > Metazoa > Arthropoda > Insecta > Diptera > Syrphidae > Eupeodes > Eupeodes luniger. The sequence goes on along the minus strand of OX608073.1, from coordinate 93,746,748 downwards.
CATATGATAACCGACTTTTTTTTGCCTGCTATTGAAGAATACGACTTGGAGAATATGTGGTTTCAACAAAAATTACTTCAAAAGAATAGATGCTTTCAAAAATTCGCGTGGTGGTCATTTAAATGATTTATTGTTTTACACATAATGTCAACAATAAAAAAAGAATATCATGAACAAAATATCTAACATATATGTGTTTTATTTACATTTACTTTTGAAACCGCTAAATGGATAACCCTCTATTTCAAATATAACCCCTTACAATGGGTACTATGCTAAAAATATCAATACGTTAAAATAATTACAAAAAAAAAAAAGAGGCTGGGATACGACCTACGCTTATAACCTCCTATTCGTGTACGGTTGTTGATATTTTTTAAAGTTTTTCAAAATATTAAAAATAAATTTTGTTTAAGATGAAAAAAATGTTTAAGTTAATCTTACTTTGTTCCAAGGTACTTGTTTTGAGAATTATGTTTTATCTGTTTTTAGTTGTTTTTGTAGGTTTTCGTGATTTGTAAAACAAATTTTCAATTGGATTTTTTCAAAAAAAAAATTAACTAAAAGTTAGTAACAATACTTTTGCGTATGATAAAATATGTTTGATTTCAATATCTCGGGTTGAATCAGCTAAGGTGATAAAGTATTTGATAGTCAAATCGACTATCACCGAGCTTTCCGTCTGTGTAAGATGATTCAACTTAATTCAATTCGATTGAACAACTTCAGATTAGAATTATCAAAATTCGTTGTGGTGTCAATAATGAAAAATCATTCCAGCCTCTTTTGCTCGTTTTAAATTTTGAAAAACGAAAATATTGCAAAGTTACCACTCTATAGAGCTTGTTTTATTCATCGTTTAATTTATTTGGCGAGGCCATAATAGTTCAGTGGCTTGGAAAGTTAAAAATATACAGTACACAGGAAAACAATCCAAACGTCTATAACTATTTTGTATTATGGGAATATTACAAAACTGTTCATACTTTTTTTTTTTAAATTAATTCTTTTTATTTAAACAGAATCGATTTTGGCCAAATATAACTCCAGGACCATTTTTATATCAAAAATGTTCCTTACAATGTGTTTTAAGCAAAAAATGTCAATACCTTAAAATAATATTAAAAAAAGGGGACTGGAATGCGACCCACACTGTTTTTACACACGTTTTACAGAATATTAATAATACATTTTATGTAAATAAAAACATGTTTCAAGCCAATATTTTTATTTGTTCTCAAGATAATTTAGTCGGAAACTATTTTTTATTAGTTTTTAGATGTTTTGGTAGGTTTTGGTTTTTTGAAAAAAAAGTTGACAATTGAATTTTTCCAAAAAATAACTAAAATTTAACAACGATACTTTGTATATGAAAACATATGTTTGATTTCAATATCTGGTTTTGTTCTGGAAATTTTAAGTAGAAAACCAATTTTTACCAATTTTAGTAGCATTTTTTGAAAGTATTTTTTCTTATAAAAAAATATCGATTGGATTTTTTAAGAAAATTGTCTTATGTTAAAAACAATATTTTGCATATAATAAAATAATGAAATTTATTCTCGAGATATTCGAATCGAACATCAGTCTAACCAATTTTAATACTGACAATTTAATTTTTCTGAAAACCAAATGTTAAAAACAATATTATAAAATTATTTTAAAGGGAAGATCTTTAATTTTTGCCAAAATATTCTAGTCCAAAATCAATTTTTACCAACTTTTGGTATTATTTTTTAACTTTTTAATTTTTTGTTTAAAAAACTGTCACTCTAATTTTTCTTAAAATTTTTCCAGATGTCGACAACGATATTGTTTTACGCATACAATTATTTCGAGGTAATATCAAAAAATCGGCTTCAGGTCTTTTCGCCCAAATTAAAAATGTCCTGTAGCTTGCAAAATAATTTTATTAAAATTTTGTGACTGTATGATTTGGGTAATATTACCGAACCTTTGGGCATTAAAACTTTTTTGGGTTTTATAACATTTCAAATAAAAAGAAAAAGAATAATACCACCAAGATATTAAAAATGTCATATCGTAGCTTGCAAAATAATTTTATTAAAATTTTGTTGCTGTATGATTTGGGTAATATTACCGAACCTTTGGGCATTAAAACTTTTTTGGGTTTTATAACATTTCAAATAAAAAGAAGAAGAATAATACCATCAAGATATTAAAAATGTCATATCGCCGAAAAATGGCTCTTTCACCTGAAAACTTTTTCAAAAGAAAGTGGCACAAATTAATGTCATATTGACCAAATCAATTTTAAAATATCATAACGCTCAAATTATTATTTGACATATCGCCCAAAAGATGTTATGTGTTCCAACATCTGGGCTCTTTGACAAAATTTTTGTTTATTTCGGGCAAAAAATGTCAGATCACCCAAAAACTCGGAACGTCAAGAAAGCGTAACATTTTTTTTGACGTGAAATAAAACGATGGGTGTAAACAATAAAAAATGTATGGGGAGCATGCTGCCCTCCGCAACCCCTGCCTTAGCTCACTATAGGATTTAGGGTAGGTGCGATGTTGTGGGAATGCAAAGTTTCTTTAACATTCCTCAAGGATCTGTTTTGGGTCCCATTCTCTTTAACGTTTTCTTATCCGATCTTCCTAGGCTTGAAAATACTGAAATTGCCATGTTCGCTGACGACACTGCCCTTTTTGCATCAAGTGTTTTTGCTCAAGACGCACTTAACTACTTACAGTGTTCCCTTGATAAACTTCTTAGTTACTTAAATAAGTGGAAAATTAAAGTTAATGCCGAAAAATGCCAGGCCATTTGGTTCACACGACACAGAAAACAATGTTTTCTTCCACAAACCACACTCAATATTAATGCAACCAATATCGTATGGTCCGAAAATTGTAAATATCTTGGCATTATACTTGATAAAAAACTCACTTTTCAAGGCCACATATCAAACTCAATCCATAAAACGAATTTATTAATTAAAATCCTGTATCCGTTTATCAATAGGAAGTCTCGTCTAAGCATACATAATAAAATATTAATTTATAAAAGTATATTTCAACCAGTCCTCACTTATGGAGCACCAGCGTGGTTCGATTGTGCTGAGGCTCACATTAAAAAATTACAGATATGCCAAAATAAAGTCCTTAAACTAATACTTAATTTGCCTCGTTGCTATTCTACTATAAGATCCACAAAAGAGCTAATGTCAACCTTATTAAATCCACTCTTTACAAATTACAAGACAATTTTTTCGAGAGATGTTCTTTTTCAGATAATGATCTCATTCAAAACTTACAATAAAAAGTCATTTTCTAATATTTTGGGCTTATGTGCAATACTAGTTTTTTAAGTTTATTATGAGGGTTTTTTTCTTGTAGTGTTTTCCCTTAAATAAATTTATTTATCATTTTTTCTTATCTTAAAATCTTGTTATAAATTTGTTATTTATGTTAAAGTTGTAAAGAAATTTTGTTTTTCTAAATCTCTTAAATTGTTTGTTAAATTTAAAATAATGTAAAAACTGTGCTACAAATAAAACGAAACTGAAACAAAGTTTCTTTAAATCGAGATTCTTCTAATGCAAAGAAACTTTGCATACACTCAATTTCGGGCCTATCCTAAATCCTATAGTGAGTCCAAGCAGGGGTGTTCTCTTAGGCATTATGACATTTCTTAATTCGGGCGTTACGACATTGAAAGTTGGTTTGGGTAATATGACATTTTATTTTTGCTTCTTGACATTTTCTTACTGATATTTTTTAAGAAGTTTCTCTTTTTGGGCTTTATGTCATTTTATTATTTGGGTTATATGTATGTCGTTGGGTGATAACACATAAGACACGATTGAAATCATAATCGTCGTAATGCCCAAAATAAATGTCACAAGGCCCAACCCCTATGTAATGAAACCAAAATTCAAAATTTTAAATTCTTTTTGGCAAAATGATAGCTGACAATTTGGGCGTTATTTTACAAATTATTTGGGCGTTAAGGGTTTTTGGAGATTTTCTTTTAACTTTTTGGACTTTGTGACCAATTTTGGGACTTATGATATTTTAGGATTTGGGTGTTATGGTTTTGGGCAAAAAGACCTAACGCCTAAAAACCATTACATACTTGATTTTTTTTTTCGAATTTAAACCAATTCCGTATCACATTATGTTATAATATAAATTTCAATTGAAGTCGCTATCGTTATTATTTCGATAGATATTTGGGGTCAACCAAATTGTTCATTTTTTTAAAATTTGTATAGTACAAAAAAACTGCTACAAAGGACTTTCTGCATCTTTCGCTGTTATTATCTGTAAAATAAAATTGTTTCGGGATCGTAACTGATATCAACCGTTGTTGAGATATTTCTGACGAAAAAAGGTATTCCGAACGTACGGACATATTTAGACACACAAACGCAGACATCTTTCTAAAAATCTTTTATTTAGATTCTAGTGACCTTTAAACGTCGAGAAATTTCAAAATTTTTAATTCGACAAATCGTACTAATTACAATAACTTTTTATGAGTTAATAAAGGATTTAATCAGATTTTTAAACAAAGGTGTCGGTGCTAATTGTTATATTTTGTTGGAAACCGAATATCGTTATAACAGCGTGCGACATTCCCTATTGCAGCCTTATTTGCTCGATAAGGTCAGTGCATGCAAGATTTCTCATAGGCTCATCTTTAAGTTCTCATTAAATGTTTTAAGCAGATAAGTAACTGTAACAACTGTTGGAAGTTTCATGAAACATAGTTAAGTAATTTTAAGGCCAAGTATAGACGATTGTCCGATCTTAAAATGTCGTCTGCTTTTTCAGTGGTCTGCTGAAAGCTAAAACACAAAAGAAAATGTAAAATAAACTGCCTTTTTATTTTAACTTCGAAAAAGTTTCATTCGAAAGTCAAAGAAAATGCGGCAGTTAAAAAAATTATATGTGCATTCACGAATTTATTTTTTTAACTTGCAAGGCCAACCAAAATTCAGGTCTTGGATATTATTTCTATACAAATAATTTTTATAATACTTCAGAAATGCAGTTTATCCAAAAATATTTATAAATACTATTTGAAGAGTATTAATAAAATCGGTCCGATAGATTAATTCAACAGAACTTTTATTGAAATGTGGACAGCAAGGTTTAGAGTAATACTAGCTTGGAAGGAGTCATTTTTTATACGTCAAGAATCACCCTAATCAATGTATGACTTATTTCTCAAATTAAGATTCTGTTTCTATGTAGACTTAAAAAATCCCACATCCTAACCATCCCCATCAAGTTCCAACCCATTTCGACATATGTACCTAAGGGAGAAATCAGCCTAAAGGTTTTTCTAAATGCTTTGAGAATTGCACTTGTTTACCTATGGAATTTAGAGATAAGACTTTCTTCAATCTCTCGCTGCAGAGGAATCCAAAAAAACGACAAAAAAAGAAAATCAACCCTGATGCCGAAATGCAGATTGTATCGTCTATAACCGTTACCACCAAACCAACCAGTTCTAGTCCTGTAAGGATTGCTAACGGTTTTCCTCTCTCAATAAGCAGCATACACCCTCTTATACAAAAATCAGAGGATAATGCATCCCTTGGAAAAATAAAAATAAAATCGTTATTGTACTTCCTGTTGGGTGGGTTGCGCTTGAATTGTTTTTTTTCTCTTCTTTGTTTTCTGTTTACTCACGAACTTTTAATTTAGTGAGACATTTCATTGCATCTGTCATTCGATATAGCAATCCTAGGGGTGTAATGTGTAAAAGTGTTTACAACTGGGTATTCTATTTCTTCAATAAAAATAATATTTTTTTTCTTAGTCGCAGTATTTGGAGATAGAATATAGGAAAATAGTCAACCAGGAAAGAAGTGGCGCCCATGGTGATGGTGACGAAGAATGGCGTGGGAAGACTTAATTGTTGCAATGCACACCATTTTGTGAAAGTGTGACCGAAGAAACTTCCTGTGCGGGGTTTAATTATTATTATCCTTCAATTTAGGAAAGATGTTTATTTGATCATTTAAAAAAAAGAGTCTATAGTGTGGCGGCTATCTACTACAAATAGCTTGATATAAGGCTTCTGCTTTTGCTTATCAAGGGTTCACTTCGATATTGTTGTGTTTCACCGTCATTCATCACCATCATCCCTTAGAAATACTTCTACTTCTTCACTATAAACGAATTGTTTGGAATTCGAAAATTAACCACATTGTTTCGTTTCCATAGAGATCACTGTTGTTTGGACAAATTTTACTTTCAACGTATTATACGTTATTAGTTACTAGTTCTTTTAAATTTTAGACAAGGTGAACATTTCTGCTACCCCAATGTAAATAATTTTTAGACTTTTATATTTTATATTTTGCCATTTTTTTAAAAACCTTTTTACTTAGTATTTATTGATTTTAGATAAATAGATTGTTAACATTATCATTTGTTGAATTTCGTTTACGATCAAATTTTATAATATTTAAAAATACATACACATATAAATTTACTTGTATAACCCAGAAAATAGAGAAAGAATCAGTTCCAAGTTCCGCCGAAGGATTCTATCTCTTTTACATTGTTCTATTCGAGTCGAGTCTTCAAAATCAATTTTTGTTGTGTTAGGGTTCTTCTTATCTTATCAATTCTTATCAATTTCAAAACATACAGACTACACCATCCCCCAACTACAGTTCGATGGAAACTTCCAGATGTCTATAACTTTCAGGTCCTTCTCTGAGGACAGTGTGAATTCACTTTTATACTTAAGGACTAAACATTAATAAATAGGTTACTAGAGGCGTGTACTCTGATCAACTAAAACTCTCTTATTTGGCCTTTTTAATGATTGCAGCGTGTTCCAAGCGGAACTTTTGGCCGTGATATCATCAACTAATATCTCTGAACTATGTCTCTACAAACTCTATATCAGTCCATAACTGTCGATTGTCTATAATAGAGATGGCACACAAGGGCGGATCCACACTTTTAATCAGAGACGAGTTTTTAATCACCGCTTAAAAATGTTCTTTAATGTTTTGTAAAGGAGGCTAACAAAATTTAATTAACATAATGTGTGTATTAACCTTAAATTTACACATTTCAAGAGCTAAAGTGACAACTTTAGTTATTAAATTATTTTAGAATACTGTTGTTTATCAAGGTATAGTCTTACTATTTAATTTGGACTGCTCCCTACATTATGAAAGCATTCCAAGTTTTCAAAAGTTTTCTAAATATGCCATATTTAAGAGCTAAAACACAATAGTTAAGAGGGTTTCTTGTTGTTATATTCTTTTTTATTGCCATTTCTACTAATGCGAAAAATGCTACAAAAATTCAAAAACCCAGAAAATGAGAAAGAATCTGATATTAAGAATTTTCTGGCTTTTGTTAATGTGGTTTTTTCGAACTCAATTTTCGGAAGTCCATCATTACTATCGTTATCAGTCTGCTTATTCGTAGATTGGAGCTAATGCTAGAAAATATTTTGATCTTAAGGGAGTCAACAAAACTTAAAAATTGTAGAGAACAAAAAATTTGGTTCTTGAATTTAAGGAAATATGTGCATTTAAGTACTTAATATCTCTAAAAATAAAAAAAAAATAAATTAAGGTAAACAAATAAGTTGGGAAGAAACTTTTGTTTGGCACTCACAAATTACCAGTTTCAGAATCTCTTTTCACTTCAGTTTTCAAGAGATTCAAAGCTTTTATACTAATAAATATGAAATGTTCATTGTGTTTCTCGATTAGCCATAATTTATGTCATTTTTGCTGTTTTTGGGACATTTTTATACTTGAAATTCGTGTTTAAATCTCAGTTCTAGAGCATTCAAAGCCAGTTCACTTTAAAAAGTAGATTTCTTTAATTGAAGTTTTTGCATTCAACAGAAAATCAATTTTTGAAAGACATAAAATGCACGACTGGGTCGCTAGAACTTGCTAATTTCTTCAAAAAAGGCTGTTTAAAAATATTTCCTATATTTTAAGATTTAAAAATGTATCTGCAAAGTAAGTTTTTCTCAAAAATGTAAATGCCATTTTATTTCTCAAAAAAACTTAATTATTTTTTTTCGAAAATCATTTTAATTTTTAAATTTTCTCTTAACAATTTTGTTGGTAAGCACTGAATAAAGTGCTTATAAATATACATTCTACATTTAAATTTCGTTATATCCCCTTTTTGAGATATAGAGTTTTGTAAAAAAAATTATAATTTTTTAAAAATTAAAAAAAAATAATGACATTATTGAGCATCAATTTGATCATTTGATCATCAACAAGAGCTTTTAGAGAAAGAGAAGCAGGGTCGTCTTTAGACTTTTGGGGGCCCTGGGCCCAATAGGATTTGGGGGCCAAAAAAAGTAGGTATAATCTATTTTTTTTTAAATTCTTTAGGGTAAAAAAAATAATTTTAAAATTAATTTGTGTTTTTTTTACATATTTTTACTTTGTAAAAAGAACTAAAAAAAAACATAAAACAGATATTTTTTACACTTTTATAATTTGTTTTAATTCACCTTCAATAGTTAAAATGTGTTCCCAATTTCAACCACTGTAATTAGACTTAACAATTTTGATATTGTAATAAGATCTTCATTTACATCTTTATTGAACTCTTTTAAATACTGTTGGAGGTGCAAGCATTCTACCTCAAGTTCTTCTGCATTAACATCTCTATGATTTTTTTAAAACTGTTCGCAAGAATTTTGCAACTCCACTGAAGTCAAATATTGCAATCGACAAAAAAAGCCAAACAATGCATTAATTTCTTGATAGCAATTGGATCGTATTTTTAATTGCAAAGTAATAGTGTCCATAATTGGACAAATATCTTAGACTTTTCTTTCCCAATTAGCTGGACGGATGGTGCAGGACCATCAAAGTATGTGGCACGCGAACTACGTACTATTTTTCGTTGCAATGTCTTTATAATTAGAATCCGGATTCTGAATTTTGGCACACGCTTCAAATTTATCAAAATTCTCCCTTAGATCATTTATGAAAAAACATAGTGAGCAAAACAAATTGGCAGTAACGTCAATCGTTGTTGTTTCTTTTTGAAGGCTCTTGCTGGTTTTATGAATTATTTCTAATATTGTGCTCCAAATTTCTGTTAAAATGAGGAACTCCAGTTTTGACATTTTCTTAGACATGCTTAGCTTAGCGCTTCGCTTTTTGTGTCTGGAGCTTGCACTGGATCTCTAAAGATAGATGTCAAGGCTTCAGTAATTTGCTTATAACCATAATGGAGCGCGTTAACTGCATCAACTCGTGCAGACCATCTTGTTTCAGAAAGTCCTAAGAACTCTATGTGAACCTAAACATTCATTCAATTTATTTCAGCGATGGGTAAATACAGACAAAAAGTTGTATATTTTTTGAACCACTTGAAAGAAGCTTGTTGCCTTCTACAAGGAGACAAAAAGTTGTATATTTTTTGAACCACTTGAAAGAAACTTGTTGCCTCCTACACACAACCAACCGCATGAAGGCCTACTAAGTTAAGAGAATGTGCTGCACAAGGTACAAAGGTAGCAAATTCGCACTTCTCTTTTAATCTTGCTTGCAAACCAGAATATTTTCCTGACATATTAGACGCATTATCAAAGCTTTGTCCTCTACAATCCTCTATTGAAATATCATGATTTTCCAGAAATGTCAAGATTGTGTCAAACAAGTATTCAAATTTATGTTCTTGAATAGGTACATATAAATTTTAAGAACCTTTCGATGGGAGCACAATTTTTAACATACCGAATTACAAAAGTCAACTGGTCGATATGAGAAAGGGCGGGTGTACTGTCAATACTTGGGGAAAAATATTATACCGATCTAATTTCACCTAAAATTTTCATTAAAACTTGTTTTCCCATTATATCAATGAATTCGTTGCAAATATTTGCTGATAAATAGGAAGTGTATCCCTTTCCTGAGTTCTCGCATTTTTTTAAATGATCTTCGATGAATGAATCATCATGGGACAACTTTGTGTTTGTTTATGGAGTGAGTTGAAAAGTCAACATGTGTGCAGAATTGTAGAGTAGAACGAAAGCAGAGTTGTTAAAATAATGTTGACAGCGTGTGCAGGTGTATGATTAAAGATTCATGTTGTCAGAAGTTTAAGATGTTAAGAGCCCCCGCAGACTGCAGACTTTTTATCGGCCGATAGTTTGGTCGGCTTCTTAATCAGTATGGAGAGGAATGCATATGCGCACACTACAGCGATTCAGTATCGGCCGATAAAAAAGTTTGATGGGCTTCCCGATTACATTCAAACTAATCTGTCGGCCAACTATCGGCCGACTGTTTAATCAGTATTGGCGCATACACGCCTGCGCATACATGACGATTGTCAAGTCGGCCGATAGTTCAGTTCGCTCTGTGATTTGGCGTCGTGTGCGTGTATTTTGAATATGGCGTCGCCCAAATCACAATTGTTGATTCGAGAATAGTCGGCCGACTGTTGGATAGTCTGCGCCCTGTTCACCAACCAAACTGTTTAGTTGGCTCGGTGTGCGCACTTTCAGCCCAACCCGACAAAACTATCGGCCGATAAAAAGTCTGCAGTCTGCGGGGGCTCTAAGGAGGAGAATTTCAACGGAACGGAGAATGAAACTTGTTTTTCTGTTACTGTCTAATAAGTAATAACCTTATTTCGTTTTCTATATAATTCTTGTATAGATTCATTCATTTTGAGTTGGTGGATTTGGGGGCCAAATAATTTCGGGGCCCTGGGCCCTGGCCCACCGGGCCCATGCCTAAAGACGCCACTGAAGAGAAGATTATTAAAATCAGTCCATTAGTTTTTGAGTAAACTTAAAAAACAAAATAACGGTTTTATGAAGGGTACGCTTCTGTAGCAATACCAAACATTTTTTTCTTGTAAGTTTTTAAAAAATCTATCGGTTCATTTTTGACAAAAAATCGAATTTTCGATTTTTAACCAAGAAATTTGTATGGGGACTGCTGTTATTTTTCGTATTGATAAACAATTGAAAAAAACACCTTACGCTAATCGGTTGAAAACCTTAATTCCAATCGACGGACAGAATTGGGGACCCACTTTTTTCGCGTTTTCTACCATCGTAATGTCATGTTTGATTATAAGCTCGAGTTCGACAATTTGTATGTATGCAATACTTGCCATATAGTTCCTATATGTCGCAAGTAAAAATCACTTCAATGTTCACTTTGTATGTATGTGCTTAAAAAAAATTAGATGGAATTTAAAGGCAACTTAATTTTATGAAAATAATTGAAAGCCACACTAAAGTTTTTCCAAATTCTAAATTGCGGAAACAAAAATTTTAGTTGTATTTGACAGCAAACCACTTTTTAGTGAGTGTCGATTACTAGCAAATCTTTACTTATACAACTTAACTGTATAAGCTTTATGGCTCATATGCCCCCACCATTGGATTGTCCATTAGTCACAAGTTGATGAATTTGTGCTGTGTTTTTGAAATAGGGCTGCATTTCCGATTCATATTATGTTCTTGGTTTAGTCCTCAGTTAAAAGTAGTACTTTTAGCAACAGTAAGAAAGCAAAATAAATAAATAAATAATTCAAAATATAATGGGGGTCATATCCATTAACGCAATACGATTAGTTTAAAATTGAAGGGAATTCCAATGAAAAAGTAAACAAATTGTCTCCCAGGGGGGGGGGGGTTCATGACCCCTACGACAGGATCCTCCAAGGAGACTTCCCTTATAATGGTCTAATAGATCTAGAACCCACTAATATCATAAGTCTTTTACGTTTCTCAAGAAGATTAATTTGATGGTATCACAGCAGCAAGAATTTACCGAATCCATAACAGATTTTATTTTGTTGAAGTTAAAGGGTGTTTTATAAATCAAAAGAAAACATATGCGCTGTATCTTATTAAATAATCAGGGATGCAATCAGATGAGTGATTTGCGATAAATGACAATTGAAAACGACCAATTCGATCCTGAAGGGCGGATATACACATTTAGTCCGGGCGAGGGGGCATGGAGGCATCAAGTATAAAATCAATTTTTGTACATAAAAGCGTTTAACAAATTTGTTTAATAATTTGTAAAGACAGCTGAAGATAGTTAGACTTTGAATAAATAATACGCATACACCATAACCTTTTGCATGTGCACTGTTTCAAAAGCTTAAAAGTGACAATATTAGTTTTTTATTGATTGATTGGTCAATACAACAAATCATAATATTAGTTTTTTCTTAGATACAGTGATGGAAAAAATAATAGAAACAAGCTTCGTGTTTATTCTTTTTAACACATAAAAAGGTATTTGTGAAGAGTAGGAAATAAAAACCACACAGATAGATTTTTAATAATATATTGCTTAAACGCAACAATTTTTTAAAAAATATAATAATGGGAAATAATGATAAAAAGTAGATTTGTGATTATTTTGTTGTTTCATCCTGGAAAAAATAATAGAAACTTAACGGTAAAAGTATTTAAAATTCTTTGAGTATTTTGTAGTGACATAAGTGTTTAATTGGGTTTAGGCCGGGGGATTATGATGGCTATCCATAACATTGCTTTTGTTTTGTTGTAAGTATTTTTTAGCCAATTTTGAAGGGTGCTTCGGGTCATTATCCTGCATGAACTCTCATTTGATTGGCACCTCCTCTTCTGTTAATATTAGCATAACTGAATTTAAGATGTGGACATAATCCACATCGCACATCTTATCCTTGATCCAAAATATTGGACCTTCACCAGATGCTGAAAAGTACCCTCAAATCATTATATTCCCAACACCGTGCTTTACTGTCTTTCTTTGTGTATTTTGAGTTAAACTTCTTGTCTTTTGGCCTTCTAACATACATTTTTCCATCGAAAGTATACAAACTGATCTTCGTTTCATCCGGCCACAAAACGTTATTCCAATAAGAACGGTGTAAGTGTTTGTTTCGAAAAAGAAAGTCTTTGTATAATGTTTTGCTTGGTTTAAAAATGGCACTTTTCGTGGACTTCTACCAGGAAGACTTGCATCTATAAGTTGGTTTCTTATTGTTGTAGATATCACTGGTCAGTTTTTTTTTTAAATGTACAATGTAATTCACGACCCGTACTTATTAAAATTATAGACGACTTTTTTAAAAAAAATTAGTTAGTATCGAAAATAAAATATCTGAAAAACTAATTAAAAACTGACCCTTAAGTTAGAATAACAGTTAAAATAGCTTGTTTCTATTATTTTTTCCAGACGAAATCATCATTGGCCTCAAACTTTTTACCATTAAGTGAAAAAAAATTTTGCCATTTGAGAGCATTATTAGGTATACGATTAAAATATAGAAAGACTTACGACAAAAGACTTAATTGCTAAAAAAATATTGTGTATCGAAAATGATGAAGACACATGTTACTATTATTATTTCCATCACTGTAAGTGATGTCCAGCAAGACATAGTCTAAATAGTTTTACAACTCCTTACTAATGAAAGTATTATAACACTTTTCTAAATAAGACCCATTTAAGTTCAATAACTACCACGCCACGGGTACTGCTTTGAAGTCACCTGCATATCAGAATAAGTCTTGTACCTAGTGCTATATAAAATTGCTCATATGAAATCTAGCGAAAAGTTTCAATATGCGTAGCTGTTGATTTTTTGATCTTTTGTAACTTCAGTTTTATATCTGTTGAGTCTGCTTCGGTTTTCTGTTCGAACAGGCTAAAATGAGCTTGAACATAAATATACCGAATGCTAAAACAATAATGTTCTAAGTGGTCGAAGGTCAAAATAGAAATATTTCTCTAGCTTACAATATTATAACCATTACTTCTTCGCTTTATTTTGGTTACAGGATTGAACATATTTAAGAAATGAGGAATACAAAAATTAATGTTTTTGAATTCAAGGAAAGTCATTGATATAATTACAGCTCAAACCTTTGGAAGGTTAAAATGTATGTAAAACAAATATCGTGTGGAACTCACTATTTAAACGCAACAGAAATGAGTCTACGGACCTTAAGATAAAGTTGTAGATGTCAAACAGCTGTGACGCATCCAATGAAAATACAGTTCAAAAGTAAATTTAGTTTATTAAGGGGCCAAACCATTGGAAATGCAAGCAATTTAGGTGAGCTTCGAAGAATGTTTGAAATAAAATTACTTGAAATTTGTTTGAAAACTGAAAATGTATTTTTCTATATAAAAAGTGTATGTATTCCATAATTTGTTCACCTACAAATACCGATTTGTAAACAACGTAAAAACTTTTTGAAAAGGCAACTTGAGTTCGTTTAGAGAAAATCCAAAACTGTCACTTTTCTCTTATTTAATTTTAAATATCTTATATTTTTTTCATTTCAGAAAAGATTATGTTAAAACAACAAAAATTATCCATTAACAAAAGATAAAGATCGTCGAGCTCCTAAAAAAACACAAACTAAAGTGACTATTTTTGATTTGCCTTACTCTTACTCTATAGTTTTCTTTGAAAAAAGTTTTTACACCATTGCAATTTGTGAAACTCATCTTTAGTTTCATTTTAGTTGTTATGTAGATTGGGACTTTTTGAAATCTTTAGGTGTATTTTTTTTTCCTTTTTTGAACAGTGTATATTTTTGAAATGCAGAATTTCAACTACGAACATCTCAGCCAAGCAATCCTTTGTTTGGATCGCTGAGCCTATTTTTATCAAAACAAGTTTTTTTCAATTTGACTTCAAATTTGAACTCGGTGTTCTTTAAAGTATATGTATTTACTCTACGACAATATAGAATATTTTTGAGTGATATGGGACCACTTTGAAGACAATAACAAACACTTTTTATGAAGTTGTCATTTTGTTGATATTTTTTGAAAATGTATGGTCATTGTACAGGAAACACCTTCCAGTTTAACAACAGTTTCAGTTACTCTATAGCCTGGGATATTGGTCGCAGTAGAGAACATTGTTTTTAGCCCCTCCGAAAACAGCAAGGGCGTTTTACGTGAAAACATGATCGAATATAATATGTTTCACATTTATAAAAGCTAAACCCCTTAATAAACTTAAGACATTTACTTTTGAAGTGAATTTTCTTTGGATGGGTTGTGCAGTTTTACATCTAAAATTGTACGTATATGTAAGATGTTGCAGCTTTGGATCTCCCAAAGAATTTAACTTTTTCCGCGTTTAAGTAGCATAATTTGTATATGTTAAAATTTTAACAGAGAGTATATTGATCAATTTCATTTTCTTGGATTTTAAACACATTTTTTTGTTTTCCTCATTTCTTAAATTTGTATGACTCAGTTTTGATCAAAATATGCTTTAAAATTTCAACGCAGGAAATTGAATTTTTCAGATAGTACTCCAGTATACAGGTTCTTATTAAAACTTTCTTAAAACTTTTTAACTTACTCAACTGGTTTTCCAACCTCCAAACTTATTCTAAATCAATGAACAAAAATGCCCCAAAGTACTTTAAAGAAACTATTGAAATAATTTCATAATTTTTCTCAGCGCTTTTGTACAAATATTCAATTTTATGGGAAGTGTGCGACCCCCTCCCTGACTAAAAGTCTGGATCCACTCTTGGCTCACAAGTGAATGTTTCAATGAAAAATAGTGTCGGTACACATGCATCATCCTTATTTTATGAAGAAACCATTATTACTTTATTTTAAATCCTTTAAATTTTGTCAAGAAACCAAAAGCCAAATGTTAACAAACAATTAAAATCCCAAAAAGTCAAACAGTTTTGCATAACCAATATTATTATATATTATTTTTTAATAGACATTTAGCGAACGTCAACCGACATTAAAAATGTTATCCTAAAAATGTCTCAATAAATAAAACATCATTTATTTCATAGAAAACTCCTTTATTTGTCAATAAAATTTTAGTTTTTTTCTGTATAAAGTTAGAAAAATATAAATACATTATGCTTATAGTTAATTAATTTTTTATTTTTAAATTTAATTTTAAAAATTCGCTTACAGTAAGTACATACTTTTAGTATCACATTTTTTTATTCAAACTTTTTCTTTATTTTTAAAACTTACAAAAATATGTTTCGTTTAAGATTTAAATTTTCTAAAAAAATATTTGTTTTTAATTTTATAAATTGATTTCTTTTTTTTTATTTTATAAATTTAGTTCTTTTTTAAATAAATTTCTATAAAAATATTTTCTTTTTATGATTTATACAAAATTTGGTTCTTTTTATTTATAAAGATATGATTTAGCGAAAAAATTATTGTTTTTTCTTACATAAGACGTTCCTTATTTTTATGTTAACTACAAAACTTGTACTTTATCATCAGAAGTGTGATTTTAATTTTTTTTTAAATACATTTTTAAGGAACAGTTTAGTTGCGATATTATTTAATTTTCGTTGATATTTTTTATTTGTACAATTATCGAAATTAACTTTTTTTTTAAATTAATATAGATACATACATACATACGTAGATTGTTGTAATAAAAATAAATTAAGCTTAATTATTAAAATTCTTAAAAAAATAATTTTTGGTCTAAGCTGTAGCTTTGTGGTAGCTTAACATTATTTTTGGTAGTTATTAGCTGGTTTTTGTGTGTTAGTTTAAATTTTACAAATTAATATTGAGTTAAAAATATGATAATTTAAAAATATTAAGTAATTAATATTTAAGTAAATATGCCTTGAAAGGATCATTTGTTACAATTTTTTCTTACAAACTAAGATGACTAGATTTCACTCGCGATTTGCAAAAATCTCACTCTCAATCAAAGGATTACAAAGTTCTTAATACAAATTAATTTTAAAATATAAATTTGAAAATAATGAAAAATAAAATAAATTTGTTTTTAAACCATCTTTTAAATGTAAAACAAGTAAATATTTGGTTGGAATGACTAGAATAATATTTTTTTTGTTGGATTTTTATTTTCAAAACTATTATAATTCGAGTATGATAATATTTTATTCTTAAAGTGACTAGAATTGTGACTGAATTGATAGTTTTCGTTTTTTTTTATTTATTTTGTATAACTTAAATTAGTTTTTTTTGTTCAAGAAAATGACTAGAATTATTTTTGTTCGTGTTGTGATATTTTTATAATATAAACATAAAAATTCTATTAGTATTATTTAAATAAGAAAAAAACTTAATTTAAAATTATTTGTTTACTGTTACAAAATTACTTGGTTGTAAGTATAATAAATTAATTAATAACTAAACATGACTAGATTGAACTCAATTCTCTCTGTTGGAATAATTTCCAAATAATGTACAAACTTAATTTTAAATAAATATAAACTTAATTTAAAAAAATTAAAAATAATCTGCCTATGGGAAAAAAAACTGTTAAAATAAAACAAAACTGTAAACATTTGTATGTATTTTCTCAATATTTTCTCAGAACTAACTGCACTAATTAATATCAAATTTGTACAATTATTTTCTTTATTTTTATGAGTCTACTTTTAAGGATGTTTTTCACTTGCATTATTTGAGTTACATGAACATGAATATAAAAATGAGATATCGTCTTTTTTGTTTAACAATTAAACACTTTTAAACATTTATAACCAAAATTTAAATTAATATTAAAGACTGCCTCTTTAGTGAGTTTTAAAAAACTGAAAACTTAATGAAATCGAATCAAATCAAATGAAATGAAATAAACAAAACTTGTATTTAAAAAAAACTGATTAGGCAAAATTAACAGAATTCAAAACAGAAACTTGAGCAAAAATAAGTAAAACATTAATTATAAATGAAAAATTTCCCAATGGCAATACCTACACTTAACTTTCTATACACAAAACTTACCCTTGGATTAATTTTATTCTTGCACTTGATTGATTGCCAGCACACATCACTTTTACTTTTTTGTTTTCCTTAATCCCTCCACCTCACTAATTCTTGGTATTTCTAATGAGCCATACCCACCACGACTGTCGTGTGCTGTATCACTGAGGTACAATTTCTTAAATTCGTAAGGGCTGTAGCGGCGATATTCTCCTCCTCGGTCAGATTGTGTTCGACTATTTGTAATCTGCCCGAGCTCGAACTGGAATCGGAATCCATGGAATTCATATCATCGTAATCGTTGGTGTAGATGCCTTCATCTTCGTTGGAGTGAACACTCTGGGCATCTCTTCCCGAGATGACACTCTCGCTCAAAGATTCCTCCTTGACTCGGATGGGCTTGGTTATGGAAGCTTGTTTCTTGTGTGTCAATTTGTGCTTCCTGAGGTAGGCTGCTCTCTTGAAACTCTTTCCACATTCGTCACAGTTGAATTGGGATGCTGTTTCTTGAGATTCCGGTTGAATTTGGTTTTCTTTTTTGGTGTCATTGATGGTCTTCTTGGGCTTGTGCCATCTTCGATGGGAGGCCAGGTTGGCTGGACAGTTGAACTGTTTTCCGCACTCGGGACACCGGTATTCCAGTAGAACTATGCAAGAACAGCGGTGCTGAGCTAGCCCAAAGGCATCATCGAATTTGATTCGACAAAGCCTGCACACATAGTCGCCGATGACATTCTTAATGGCCGCCAGCTCGGCTTTGGTTTCTTCGGTGATTTCGACAATGTTGTACTTGGGGTCGATGTCACCATTGCTGTAATGTAGATTCCCCTCGTTTATCTCTTCCAAAGGTCGAATTACTGTCCCGGAAACCGGGGAGCTAGTATCCTCATCGAACTTAAGCTTCCTTGTTGCCTTATTGCGACTGGGCTTGGCTGCCGGGGGGTGGGCTTTTGCGGTCTTTGGTGCGGACTCACATTTAATCGGTTTCGAAGGGGTGACATCACGTTTGATGGTCAAATGAACTTCGGTCTTCATCATTTTGCCAGGGTTACTGTAGCTTGTTGAGGATTGAGAGGTTTGGGGGTAAATTGAATCAACAGCTAAATTACCACCTGCTGACTGAGTTGACTGGGCTGACAACGAGGATGACATCGATGATTCATCGGATGCTTGAGAGAACTTTCGTTTCCGTTGCGGTGATGGTGGGGGCGTGATGGGTGGTTGTTCATTTTCTTGTTGGCAACTTTTGTCGTTGTTGTTGGAAATAGTGCTGCTGCTCAATGTATTTATTTGGTCATTTGGGGAAAATGGCTTCACCGATAAGTCCAAAGGAATCTCGAATTTGGTCTTGAGATTGAGATATCGACTTCTGTATTTTGGTGGTAATTGGGCGACAGTTGTTAGAAGTCCCAGGCCACTAGTGATGCTGTGGTGTTGATGGTGTTGAATTTGGTGTGAATGCTGAGATAGTGTTGCCATTATTGTAACATTATTCACTTTAACAAACAATTGTTGACACTTTTATTTTTTATTAACAAACAAAATAATTTAAACAAAAATTTAAAATAAAAACACAAAAACAAAACAGGAAAAAACTTTTTAATTTTTTGTTTTTATTTTTAGGAACAAAATATTAAGAGATAACGTTCCTTGAAAAGAGCCAACGTTCCAGGACCACGACTCTGCAATGAATGACTAACTCAATATCTGTTTGTCCTGCATTTATGGCGAAGATGGATGAAACTCCTGACTCTAAAACATCCCCTTTTATTGAGTCTCGTCGTCCTCGTCTAGTGTAAGTACTACTATACTACTATACAATCTCCTTTTACACAACAGCGGTAGCGGCAGCGGCATCGGCGTGTTCTCTAACACATATAGTATCGTCATCGTCATTGCTATCGTATCGTATCGCATTGTATCGTCAGTCAGTCACTCCACCACCACCACTCGGCCTCGCAGGAATCTCTTAGTCTTGGCATTGTTAATGACATATTAGTCACCCTTTTTCCCGATACGTCACAGTGTTTTTCCTCTGTTGTTATCCTGGCTGTTCTTTGGTGGGGTAGGTACAGCAGCGGCGGCAAGACAACAACAAAAAATTAAAACGAAAAAGTGGAAAAATCCTTCCCTCGGGGTTGCAACACTCTGCTGCACCACTATACTTGGTTTGGTTTGGTCTTTGGTATAAGTATAGTTCCTGTGCGATACTGATGTGGATGATGATGGTGGTGTAAAAGGATTTCTTCCTTTTTTTTTTATTTTAAGCTTGATGGCGATTGTTTAGATTAGAATGAAATTTTTACTCTAGAACAATATTGAAAATTATTATTCCAATTCCACCCTATCGAAATAGCTAAGGGTGGTGCCGAGTGGCGACGAAGGCGGTAGTGGTTCAGAGTATAAAGAACATTTTTCAACAAACATAAAAGAATGGAAAAATGCTTTTTAGAAGAAGGAATTTTCAGGACTCAAACAATTTTTGGTTACGATGATGATGGTGATCAGAAAAAGGGGTTGTGTCTGTGTATTTGTGTTAGTTTGTGATTGTTCTTATCGTAAGTGAATTAGGGGTTGCTAAGCAAGCGTCAAGTGAACTTCTTGGTTACGCCTGCGTTGATAAGGCAACGTAAGAGTGTTGCCGGTGGTCTTTTTTATGTTCGTAATTTCGTAGGAAAGTAGTTAAAGTTTTTCTTCTTTTTTTTACATTTTAAGCATCTTAAGAAACGCAATATGTAATTATATTTTTAGTTTACTTTTTTATTATTTTCGTGTGTTTGAATGGTCTGTTATTGATTAATAATATAAAAATACTTGATATTTCACCCACATTGTATTTTCGATATACATATGTACAATGAATGTACGTAAAATTAAATTTGTATAAAGTTTCGAAAAAATAGTAAATCATACATAAATTAGGACTTTGACTTTGACTAAATTTAACCGATATTATTTAACAAAGCTAAAAGTATTAAAAATGAAAAAAAATATAATTATCTTTGGATAAATAATGGAATAATTTTTATGAAAAAGCAAGAAGGAGAAACAGCGCATCGCATTTCATCTTTGCATGATCTTAATAAAATTATTTTGTAATGGCCAAAGCTTTTTTAACAGATATAAATATTGATTCACTAGTTACTCCTTTTTGCTGCTATGATAATGATTTTTGTAAAAGTGTTTTTCATTCTGTTGATTACAAAAATAGTTTTTTTATTATTCAACAAAATATTAGAAGTCTTCGTAAAAATTTTGATTTGTTATTGATTCATTTGGAATCTTTTGTTAATAAGCTTAAACTAATTTTTCTAACTGAAATTTGGATTTATGAGCACGAAAAAGATTTGTTTAAGATTCCCGGTTATTTTTTATATGCAAAGTGCAATAATACTTATGCTGCAGGTGGTACTGCTATTTTCGTTAATGAAAGTTTAAATTTTGATTGTTGTAGCACAGACCTCGTAAGCTCTGATATGGTTGAGATATCTTTAGTTTTTAATTCAGTTAAACTGGTCTTTATGTGTTTCTACAGATTTCATAATGTAAATGAAGAGGTTTATTTAGAGGAACTTAACTCATTGCTGAATAATAATAGCGCAAAGCACTTGTTTATTTTGGGTGACATAAATATAGACATCTTATCTGAAACTGCAGCAGTTGAAAATTACAAATCGTTAATGTCAGCTCATGGTCTAATTTCTTGTATTAATGTACCAACTAGAATTACTTCTACATCCAATACATGTATTGATCATATTTTAGCTAGAATTGATTTAAAAACTGATTTAACCCTCACTAGTTCAGTATCTGATCTAAAGATCTCAGATCATCATATGACTTGTCTATTTTTCAATTTTAAAGAAAAGTGCGAAGTCGGTTTAATGGGACAGGTCCTGAATAGGCAAGCTATCAGAACAAATTTTGAAACTTTGAATTCTATTTTATTATTTGAAAACTGGTCAAGAATTCGAAGCGATCCTGACCCTTCCATTGCTTTTGACAATTTTTGTATCCTTTTGAAACGTTTTGTTGATCAAAGCTCGGAAGTTATTGGAAGCAAAAAAAGTAAATTAAAAAAACTTAAGCCCTGGATGTCAAATTATTTATTAGAAAAAATTGATTTTAAAAATAAATTGAGGATTAAGTGTAAGAAACACTCTAATAACGTTTTATACCGTGAAAACTATGATAATTTATGTAAAGAAATCAGACTAGAAGTTCCAATATGTAAAGAAAATTTTTATATGGATAAGTTCCATAAAGCAAAAGGTGATTTAAGAAAAGAATGGGGTATAGTCAACGAATTATTCAACAAAAATAAAACTTCTGATTTACCTTCTTATCTTTCTTTCAATTCCCAGACCATTGTTGATCATTCAGAAATGGCTAAAATTTTCAATGATTATTTAATAAAAATAGCTGTAGAAACAATCGAAAATGCTGGTATTAACAACTGTACTAAAATGTGTTCTGAAATGTGTTTCAAAGAAAGTTTTCAATCTCATAGTTTCCTTTTTCAGCCGATAACTTCTTTCGAAATCTTTAGAGTAATTCAAGGTTTAGATAGTTCTCTTTCTTCAACATCTAATAGTTTTTCAAATTTTTTTATTAAAAAGGTTTGTTTTAATATAGTTGATATATTATCTCTTTTATTTAACCAAAGTATTTTTCACGGTAATTTCCCGTCAAGTTTAAAAATAGCTGAAGTTATACCTATTCCAAAAAAAGGGGATAAGAAATGTGTCAACAACTTTAGACCTATTTCTCTATTACCAGTTTTTTCAAAAATATTCGAGAAAGCTGTTAAAAGTAGGGTTATTAATTATCTGGATGGCATTTCTTTTTTCAACTCTAAACAGTTTGGTTTTAGAGCTGGAAAATCTACAGAAAATGCACTATTAGCTCACTGTAGTTTTATCTATAAAAGTATAGACCAAAAAAAGTATACTGCTGCTCTATATATTGACATCAAGAAAGCCTTCGATACTGTTGACCATGAGATTTTATTAAGAAAATTAGAGAAAGCTGGTTTCAGGGGTTTTATGCTGGATTGGTTTTCTTCTTATCTAAAAAACAGAAAACAAATGGTCAAAATAGGCAATAATTTCAGTGATATCAAAAATATTAATATAGGTGTCCCACAAGGATCAGTCTTAGGTCCAACCTTGTTCCTTATTTATATTAATAGTATATTTAATCTTAACTTTAAAGGCAAAGTCTGTGGTTTTGCTGATGACATAGCTTGTGTGTATTCTAGTACCACTGTTCTAGATATGATTTCGGATATAAACCATGACTTAAAATTATTCAGACATTGGTTCGGCATCCATAAGCTTGTCATTAGTGAAAAAACAAGAATTATGTTTTTTAAACCATTTGATTCCTTTACTAATCCACCATTTCTTGTTCAACACAATTTTGACTGCAAAAATATCCCGCTAAGTAGTGTATCTTGTTATTCATCTAATGCTTTGTCACCAGCTAATGTTGTAAATAATCACTGTTCTTCAAAGTGTTTTAATATCGAGCAAGTTTTCGAATACAAATATCTTGGTTTAAATATTGATAGCAAAATAAACTGGAAAATTCACACTTCTGCATTAAAAAAATATTTGTTATCAACTACTTATATTATGTTTCACTTGAGGAAACTTTGTTGTAGAAAACTTATGGAAACAATCTATTATGGACTGGTTCAATCCAAAATACAATACGGTATAATTTGTTGGGGTGGTACATTTAAAAACAATTTACAACCTCTGATAGTTTCTCAAAAACATATTTTAAGAACCATCTGGATGAAAAAGAAAAATGAACATAGCTTTCCGTTATTCGTCAGCTCTGGTATCCTTCCGCTCAAACATCTTTATTTTTATAAAGTTTTAAAAATATTTTTCTTGAGAAGTGGATATCTCTTAAGTCACAATACGCCAGCTTACTCACTACGAAGCAACGATAGAAATCTTTCTGTCATTCCAGTGCACAATTCTCATCTCTTTTTAAACTTCTATACCTCGGTAGCACCTAGACTTTTTAACGCGTTACCCTTTGACATTAGAAGCATTCGTTCTGCTCATTTATTCAATAAAAATATTAAAAAATGGCTTTTTAACTTTGATTTTGAAGAAGTCAATAACATTATCAAAATTATTGTTTAAATTTGTATATTCACATTTAATTTCCCTTAGCAAAAAAAAAAAAAAAAAAAAAAAATAATCTTAGATTTTCTTTCTCATACGATACCCCACAACACTTCTTTATGTAATTCCAATTTAAATTTATGATTAAGTTATACTTATTTGGTACTTTCGACTCTTGTCATAGGACAACAGATTGTACCTTCTTTTTCGTTCTCTATTATGAAAAACACTTATAATTAGTATAAATATAGTACATTTACAAACATTTTTTTTTAATCAAGATGTAATTAACTAATTGTTATGTTTGAATTTTATATTGCCTATATATAATGTAAAAGAAAAAGTAAATAAACTGAACTGAACTGAACTGAACTGAACTGAACTAGAAAACAAAATAGGAGAGTCTATGTCGTGTTTCCAACTTTCGTTGACAATTTACTTAAAAGTACAAATTTGGGTACCAGACATAAGATCATGGGATATTTAGCTTCTCAAAATAGTTGTATGCATACCAGCTCATTGATCCACGTTACAAAATCCATGATATTATCAAAAATTGATTATGGCCTCGTTTTTAATAGCTAATTTGCAAAATTGAAAATCCAACTTCTGCAGTCATTATATCAAGCCGCAATTAGAGCCAACTTAAAAGCTTTTAAAGACCAGTCCATTAGAAAATATCCTCGCTGAGGAAAGTTTTTTTAAAGAAAGATGCAGCTCTGAAAGAGATACATATGTCTTAAGCAATTTCACGAACTACCAAATACTTTCATTGAAAACAACTGGACTATTCTCTTTAAAGAAGGCTCTGAATTTTTTCTTTCGCAGTTGTTGCTCCATTTTTTACATAAGCAACGCATTCACAGTAGATTTGTTCTTAAATTATTAAAAAATCGTAATTTTGCTCCTATTTAATTTGTTTTACTATACACAGCATAATTCGAAGTAAAAAGAAATATTAATTGCTTTAATTTAACATTCATGCCTCTGCTCCAAAGGGAACATATTGGTTTCGTGTAGACAAAATTTTCTGTATTATTGTAGAACATTAATAATACCATGAAGTAGTCCGAGTTTGATATAATTTTCCCAAATCGAAAAATCGATTTGTTAGTTTTATAACTTCACAAAACAATATTTTAGATTTTTTTATTTCTATAAAAAATCGGGAGCGGGTCAAAACGCTGTATTTTAAAATACTTTATGGTGAAAATTCTGTATGATACTGTATGGTCATAATACTGTATGGTTAATATTCTGTATTTCAAAATACTGTAAATTTAAAATACTGTGTCTCAAAATGCTGTATTGTCAAAATACTATATCTCATAATACTGTATAATACTGGAAGTTTTGACAGATCAATTAGTTTGTTGCAATTGATAGGTGGGTCGATGCTCTGTATTCTAGTGAAAACCGCATTTTGTTTGGAAGCTTGGTTGAGGAAATAGACCAACCGAAAGAAAATTTGTGATGGGCTGGTTCGAAATTCTGTAATTTTTTGACGAATTTTTCCGAAACCTTTTGGTTTGCAGTTGGGGGTAGAGCATATGGGCGCACTTTTTTACATTGGCAAAACGATTTTTTAGCCTTATTTACAGCATTTTTAAATACAGAATTTTGATATACACAATTTTGAAATACAGAATTGTGAGATGCAGTATTTTGTACATACAGTATTTTGAAATACATTATTTTGAGATACAGTATTATGATCCATACAATATTTCGACCCCAACCCAAAAAATTTTCTCAAAATCAAACCAATAGATTTTGTTTCAACTTTCGCTGTTATAAATTGAGCTTTGATACTAAGCTGTTAATGTTGATAAAACATTTAATATACCGTTTGTTTTAAAAATCAAAAAACTGAAAAAAAAATACAATTGTCACCTCTAATATTTTACGAAAAAAAAAAATTGTATCTCCAAAATAATTATATACAGCGAAAAATAACGTTTTTGACATCTGGCACAATTTGAAGAAAAATTGAATCGACAGTTTTTTTTACACAAAATAAAAACCTTAAAAAAAAACATTATTAATAGTTAAGTTGGTAAAAATTGATTTTCTACTTAAATATCTTTTTAAAAATTAAAGATATTCATTTCAAACGAATTTTGTCTTATAGAAAATATTGTCTTCGACATTCATTAATTTTTTTTATAAAAATCCAGCAATCAGGGGTGGAATCGGCTAAGCTGATAATTGACTATCATATTTTTGATAGTCAAATTTGACTATCATTTTTATTCCGTCTGTGTAAAATGATTCAACTCAATTCAATTCGATTGAACAATTTCTGATTATAATTGTCACAATTCATTGTTGCTATGGTGAAATTTTAAAATGATTCCTATAAAATATCTAAATAAAAGTATCAAATTGGCTGTTTTTAAATAACATTCTTATTTCTCTTGTGTTTTTTCGAATTACGTAAGCTTTGTTGGTCAAAAAAATGTGTTTTTGTACCTAAAAAGGGAAACTGAAAAAAAATTTCCATTCGTTGTTTGTAAGCGTCTGGTAGCTCTATTCAGAAACGACATATTTGTAGGAAAATGACTATCAAATTTTTCTAGTGACAGCTTCTTAGGTATCAATTTGACTATCACCTTACATAGATCAAATTCGATTATTTTGACTGTCAACAATCAAAAATCACCTTAGCCGATTCCACCCCAGTTTTCTCCTAAAAATTAAAATTCACAAAAAAAGTCAACATTGGTAATAATTGGTATTCAATACTGGATAGTTCGTGAATGAAGGAAGGTATTGTCTTCAAAATGATTTCATTCATTGCTAAATTTTGTTGTTACCGTAAGATATTGTTCTTAGAAAAATCTAATCTGTATTTGTTTATATAAGAAATACAAATTTTCAAGAAATGCTACTAAAATAAGTTAATCTTGGTTTTCGACTAAAAATCTCGTTACCAAAATAGATTTTAAAATCAAACTATTTCATGATTTCATCATGTGTAAAATATTGTTGGTAATTCATTTTTAGTTAATTTCTTAGAAAAATTTAGATGACAATTTTTATAAAAAAAATAGGAAAAACAACAAAAACAACACAATTTGATAAGAAATGGTTTTCGACTCAAGAATTTGGAAGACAAAGAAAGATATTGACTTCAAATTGTTTATTTAAGCAAGAAAAATCGGCACACGGGATGGGAAGTTATCAGTGTGGGTCGCATCCTAGCCTCTTTTTTTTTGTATTTTTCCAGAAGGCTACCCCCTATAGAACCGTTATTTTGTTTTTAAGTTTTCTAAAGAACTAATCAACCGATTTTAATAATTTGTCTGCACAAGCTCTTATACTTTCTCAATAAATACTAAAATTTTTTTTGCGGGTACATTATTAAATCTTAAAATACAAGAAATATTTTCAAACAGACTCTTTGGATGCATGAGCAAGTTTGTACGACCCAGTCGTGCATTTTATTTCTTCTAAACGTTAATTTCGTGACTGAAGTACTTTTTCGAAAGGGCTCACAAAAAATTAATATCAAGATACTTTGCTTGAGGAAGATGTTTTGTTTAATCAAACATTTAAATAATGTCCTTTTTATTTTAAAGTTCTGCTCAAGAGAGATTTCGTGCTTTACGAAATTATCGTTTTTTTAGTCTACTGTTTAAAGAAATTATTCTCTAAAGTCAGTTAGGTATGTAGAAAGAACAGCGGGTCATTGGAAAGGAAATAAAACTAACATTTTCTTAAAATGTGTTGTTTTTTAAATTTAGATTTTATTGTTAGGGAATAAAACAATTATAAAAGGGTAGTTTGTTCCTCCTTCCCTCTTTTTTTCAATCAGATTGATAACACCTGTGGCGTGATGGTTAGTGCCTTGGACTGTCATGCCAGAGGTCTTGGGTTTGTACCCTTCCTATGCCTTCTGAAGTTTTTTTACTGCCTCTTGTTTTCTTTTTTTGGAAAACCAAAAAATAAATTTTTGTTTTGGGCAGAAACTTATACCCGTGGTTTTCTTAACTCTATTCAGATGATTTTATGATTAAAATAAATATGACGTGTCATCTAGTTTTTGACAATTATGAAAATTCTATGAAATTACACGATTATCTAGTTTTAAAAAAAAATACTGTCGATGGCTTCAGGTCAAATAAAAGATATTGTCAGTGTGCTTTATATGGAAAAGTTGAAGGAGTCGTTACCGGTTCAGGGCTATGAAAACTGCACAACCCGACAAATATTTTTCTTATTTTGCGAAAACTTCCAAAACCTGTTTTGGATTTTTTGTAAGCCTTAGAGCTTTTTTAGAACTATAACTCTTCTAAAAGCTTGATGTACTCACATTCTAGACAATTTTAATTTCCAGAACTCTTATTTGTTTTTCGTATATTTCTAGCTCAGATTCAATACATTCTTGAATGAAAACACATTACCATTCCAGAGCGATGGCAATACTTTTACTATTGAAATCAACTCATTCGCCCCTGCGCTATGAACGCTTTTTTCCTTTCACAAAACAAAAATCTCTAAACAAACATACCAACGTTACCACCCTTTAATTCTATAGCCCGAAAGTTCCATAGTGTACACATATGATATGTTCCGTTGCCGTGATCTATCACGATTCTAGCAATCTAAAGTCCTGCAGCACCACCTCACGCTCACGGTCTCATAAACCACCTTATTCGAAAATGCCAAAAAGGACCCCTGCTTTGCTTGCTTGTTCCTTGCTCTATGTGATGGATGAGCGAGCACACAAAAATGTACATAATGCCAATGACTATACTATACTATTCGCCATCGAAGCGACGATGACTACGACGACGACGAGGATGACGAGTGCCGGAGCACTTTGGGCACGCGACCTCAAATTTACTCTCGTTGTGTTCGCTGTTTGTAGTTTTATGGCATGTGCTGCATGAAAAATCCTTCCAGGTGCACTTTTCGAGAAGAGAATAAGGACGGTGAAAAAAAAATTGTTTCATAATGCGATTTGAGGGAACTCGAACTCGAAATCGACAAAACCCTAGCTATACCATGAAGTTTGAAGGACGAAGAACGAAGCTAGACGTCGACGAACGACAACGACGATGGGTGAGATACCAAAAGTGCACATTACCATTACCAAACCCCGAAGGGAGTTTTATATCAGCCTCTATGCCAAAAAACAAAAGGAGTTGAAAAAAAGATTTTTCGCAGGAGTGTCCTTAGAAAATCATTATACTTTCAACAAATATAGGGGATGTGATGTTGCGCTTACTCAATGTAATTTTGTTGGTTGTTCCTTGTTCCATACTCCAGAGGCTGGCTGAAGTCAGAGTTAGAGCCAGAGCCGAAAACGAAGTGGTGCGTTGCGCTTACTTGACGATTAGGATTTCCTTTTACATGGTTGTAATTTGGGATTTTTGTTTTTTTTGTTTTTTAGATTTCCAGGCGTGCTCTACCTACCCTTAAATTATGCCCCCTTTGGTGTTTGGTGTTGCTTAGTGTTAGATGTAGAACTATGCAGCGCAACGTTAACGCTTGTGATTATGGAAATTTCAACTTTTTCCTCGAATATCGTCGTCGTCGACGGTCGTACGCCAGAGGTCAAACAACTTTTATATAGATTTCCCTAATTTTGTTTTATCACAGTTTGTCTATGTAGGTACCTATGGAGTAGGTTTTTTGTTTAAGGTAGGTATCCGGGTAGGTATTAGAGCTATGACACGAGTCTATAAATTCTAGAAAAAGCAAATCTGTTCAAATTTATAGGAATATTACCTACTGTGGGGTAGAGTTGTTACTTTATGGGAGAGGGGGAAGAAACAGCTGGTCGTAGTCGTAGACGAGTATAAGGCTCCTATGGGTTATCAGGTTTTTGTTGATTTCGGTCAAATGCAGTGAAATGAACTGCAAAATCAGGCACTCTCACTTGTTTGAGGGTTGAAAATAAATAAATAAACGATTTAAGTTGCAGCTGGATGAAAATTAACTGCAGTTATGTATGTGCATTTTGTGCACATGTGTAGCTATGGAAACTAGATGGGTGAATCCTGGGCTTTGTTTATTACATACCTACATTAAATGTTCTTACTACATATATGCATAATATTCTAGGTAAAAAATGCCTTCAATTCAAAATTTTGTTTGAGGGACGAAAAATATATTGGAGTAGGTATGTTAAGGTTACGGAATGCAGCTTGTTATAGGTAACTGTAGTTCAATATGCTTTGATTAGTAAGTTTTTTTTTTTGAAAAATAAGAACTTAAACTTGTAGGTCTTATACACCCAAATTATTGAATTTAATAAAAAAACTAGTCTTATGGCAAATCTTGTTTCAAAGTCGTTTTAAATTGTTTAAGTTTTTTTATCAAAAATTTTATTTAGATATCAATCAAGTCAAAACAGTGTTGTAGTAATACAAAATGTTTGAAAAACTTTAAACAATAGTATAGTGGTAATATGTTCCACATCAATCAATCAAAATTTCACCCGAAACACTTTGGCGGTTTTAATAGCCGTTATGAGTTTTACTTGAAAAAAAAACACACATTATTTCAGAATTGAATATCGATAACATGAGTCAATAAGGTAATATAGGTGACAATCAAATTATACTTTTTAGTTTTAAAGTTTTTGATAACTTTAAATTAAATCCTACTTCAAGATCAATCTATCACGTCAGTTTTTTTTAGGTACAACCTTTTATAATTCGAAAAAATCGTAGGTATATTAGGCTTTTTGAGGGTTATATGTAAATTCATGAAATAGTTTTTTTTTCAATAAAATCTTTAATCCCTTAACTCAATATTCCGTTTAAAAATGTTCAGTATCTTGTTTTTTTTCTTCAAAACATCCTTATAAGTTGTAAGTCTTTAGCTGCCTAACATCAACCTTAAAAACAGTCGCTGAAGCATTTACCTATGTTAAGAAGGTTCTAAAACAGAAAAATGCAAAACGGCGTATATCAAGATTTTGGAATATATTGGACAAAATAATGTTGAAACGGGTATTTCTCAGTTTGAGCACCTAGTGCTGAAATCAGAGTCTAGATAGTCGAAATCAGTACTAAACATTAACTCTAAAACGAAATATTAGAAAAAGAGGCTTGATGCTACCCACACTGATAACTTCCCATCCCGTCTGTCGACTTGTTAAAAGTTTGTAGGTTTTCGTGTTTTGTTAAAAAAGTTGAAAGTTGAATTATTCTTAAAAATTAAAAAATTTGTAATAATATTTAGCATATAATAAAATAGTTTGATTACGAAATCTATTTTGGTTAACGAAATTTTTATTCGAAAACCAATTTATACCAATTTAAGTAGCATTTCTTAAAAGTTTTTATTCCTTATATAAACAAATTCAAATTGGATGAATGAAATTAATTTGAAGTCAATATGTTCTATTATTCATTTATTATTATATCGAGAAATGAACATAAATGTTTGCGTACTGTTTTTTGTAGGTTTTATTTTTTTTATGAAAAAACGGACTGTTGGATTTTTATAAAAAATTTACTGAATGTCGAAAACAATATTTTCTGTGAGATAAAATAAGTTTGAAGCCAATATTTTTAACTTTTGAAAAGATATTTGAGTCGAAGGTAATTTTTTACCAAGTTTTAGTATTGTTTTCTTTAAGTTTTTATTTTTTGTAAGAAAACTGTCAATTCAATTTTTCTCAAAATTTTACTGAATGTTGACAACAATATTTTATAAATAAAATCATTTTTTGTTCGTAAAGTTTTTGAGGTGACAAATATTTTTGTTTCAGTGTTTTTGATTTATAAAAAAAACCGTTAATTGAGGTTTTTTCCAAAAATATAATTGTTTGGTATCACGTTACAATATATAATATGAAATGTAATTCAAGTCGCTAGCGTTATTGGTTCGTGAGATATTTAGGGTTAACCAAAATTTTCACCTTTTTTTTAAATTGCTGTGGTAAACAAAACCACTTACGCAATTTCTTTGAGAGTCCTATCTGCATCTTTCTGCATTATTATCTGTATAACAAAATTTATTTAAAGTCGATATCTCTACTGGTTCTTGAACTATGGACGACTATGGCTTTAGCATATTTAAAGGGCATATTTTAAAAACCTGGTGTGAATCTTAATCCTTTAAAAAGTATTGTTTTGATTATGCAGTAGAAAAAACAATATAATGTACATAGTTTTGTCGACCAGTGTTATCACCCATAAGTAAGGGAAAAGTGAAAGGAAAAATTAAAAAAACATTTGTTGCTTGAAGTATCAAGTTTCTCTTAGTCAAAGTCAGACTTTTTAAGACCATCCAAAACTACCCAAAAATCGCTTCAAGATTCTTACTTATCTTATTGAAGTAATTATTATTTTACAATTAAATATTTCTTTGAAAAATTATATAATTCTCCTTAATTAAAAACGCTTACATTTAAACATGAACACGTCTAAACTGTGACAGATCGTGAAAAAAAACACAGAAGTCAGATGCATTTAGTAATTTACTTAAAGTAAAAGAAGACATTTTGGGGAGAGTATCGAAACCCCGCTTTTTAAAATCCCGTTTTTAAAAAATCCCGAAAAAGAGTTTTAAAATCCCGTCTTCTAAAATACCGATTTTTTGAAATCCCGTCTTTTAAAATCCCGCTTATTCAAAATCCCGATCAATTACAATCCCGCTTTTTAATATCCCGTAAAATTCCGACAATCCTGTTTTTTTTTTTTACAAAATACGTGCATTAAACTAAATAAAAATAGGAGTCAAAGGTTTGAATGTTAAATTACTTGACTAAAATATAATAATATCGTAATTTGTTTGGTTTTTACTGTACATAAATATTAATTTTTGTTTACAATATTAACTCTTTCATAAACAATATGCATCCTACAGCAAATCTACCTCTCAATGACGGTTTTACTTCTATAATTGACTTTGTTAGTTGATTTGAGTTTGTTCTTTGATTTGTTTTACTTTATATTTTTCGATATGTTATATTTGTTGAAGGTTGCAATAAAATGAATCCAGAAACATATCTCATTTTTTAATTTGTTTTCTAATTTCGATTTTGCAATAAAACTAGTTGTTTAATTTTAAAAAATCCCGCGGGGATTATAACAAACGGGATTACAAAAAGTGTAATTATAAAAAATCGGGGTTATAAAAATCAGGATTTTGAAAACGGGATTTTAAGAAACGGGAATATAAAAACCGGGATATCGAACCCAACCCGAAATTTTGTTATACATATGTATGATGTTAAAATGGTTTAAAATTAGCAGAATCATCATTTTAGATTCTAGATTAGTTTACTAAATTGGATTTAAAATATAAGTAAATCGTTTAAAATTGAATGGCATTTTTTGAATTTTATTTTAGACTATTGATTTTTTTCACTTTCAGCTCTCTTGAATGATGGTGTAGTGTTGTGAAATTTATCCAAAACTGAATATTATCATTCGAAGAACTATTTCCACTTAATACTTTTTTTTTGTAAAAATTAAATTTTATTTGAAAAAATACCATAATTTATTCACATTACTTCTAAGCTGTCCTAGTACAATTATGTAATAGTTAAATACTTAAAGTGTGGTAATTTTGGACGTGCTATTTAGACGTATAATGACATCATCTATTATTTTGCCATGTTCATAAAGCGTTTTGCAAAACCTAGCATTTTAAAGATGTTTCATGGCAAAACCCTTATTCCAACATTTTTTTCTAACAAGGTTATAATAATTCTGAAGTAAAACCATTCTAATGGATCTACTTCAGAATTATGTCTGTTGATAGTATATTTCATCTGCTACGAAATAAAGAATAAATTGTAAACTTACATTAACTGATAACATCGAAAAAATCCAACAAAGCCGTTGTAGTGGCATTTGGTAAATACAACTAATAACCCCACCAATTTGATTCTTTTCTTCATTGTTCACAACATTTTTAAAATTTCAGAACAAGTCACCAAAAACTAAATGGATATTTCAAACAAAAATGGACACCAGAAAATACCGAATTATAGATCACAAAAACAATAAAATAAAAATTACTTATACTTATACTTATAATTGCCAAATTGAATGAACTTTAGAGTTTTCAATTAATATACCATAGAATCTAATGATTAGTTGGCACTCGTGAAACATATGTAATTCCAGTCTTGTAGTAGCACAATCAAGTTATTGTTGTAGTATTCAAACTCTTCTAATGAACGTTATTTTTTGTTTTGATTCTAATATTAAAGCCCTAGCCTATCGATTTTGCTGTATTGCCCAATTACAAAATTTATGTCCACACGCGAAGCTTAAAACGCTATACTATACGCCTTTTAATTTTACGTATTCTCAATTTCCTCTTTATAATACTCTCGGCGGCTCTTGCCATAGCCCGATACAATTTTGCCTCATCCTTCTTAAAATTATAAATTTAACATTTCTACAAAAATTGACTTATTAAATTCAAGTGAAATGAAATTGAAACCAAAATATGAAAAAGTGTAACAAAATTTTACCCGAAATAGATGAAATACAAAATATTGAACAATTATTTAAAATATCGATTGATTTAAAAGAAAAGAACCTTTGGAACAGAAATTAAAAAATTTCATATGTTAAAGTTTTTTGTGAAGATTTTAGTTTTCCTGTGATAAGGAGCAACGCATCTGTTCTTTTTTTCTTAAAATTTGAATCTCAATTAACACCGAACGATATTTGGTCATTATTTTAATTGTAATCAATCAAGACACCAATCGACAGAGAAATGTGAAACTCTTAATTAAGTTCTTAATCCCATAACTACTCGAATCTCAAAGGTTCTAAATTATTACACCATACATTAGGTATAAATTGAAATGAAAGTGACGCTTATTAAAATTCCAGACACATTTTTCCAATCGGATGTTTCAAATTACAACAACAATTAATAAAGTATTTACCATTAAATTTTTATTTCATGTGCTTTGTATATCCACAAAATTCAAATTCAACATTGCAGTGCTGCTCTTGTTTCATTTTTATGGCATAATGATTGTGTCTGATGTAATTTGCGCATATAAAGCGAATTTAAACATTTCCTAACCACAAGAACAAAGTAATTCACTGTAATTATTTTCTACAACCCCTAGAAACAAAAATTCACAATTTTTCATTATCGGGGTTTCATTGTTGGTAACACATTCTGATTCTTGCTCAATGCTCATACTATATTTACGTACATTATAGAAATTAGAATGCAAAATAGGAATGCTTTTTATACTTTTTAAGTCTTGTTTAAAAAATATGGTTGCGTGACTAGATTGTCGGCTCTGTCACAAATTAAACACCGCCATCAACAGTGTGGGTTGCTTGATTCACCCTTCTTTTTTTTTAATTTTTAATTTGAAGCACTCAAGCGAATCGGGATTTTTTTCGAAACAAATTTCTAATTCCTATGAATCACTTGTGGTAAATTCAATAAAATTTATTTAATTTTAATCTAAACTGCGCTGCGCAAGTAAAATCCGAGACCGATCCAAATCATCGGGCGACAAAATACCAACTCAACTCCAAAGGTACGCAACATTCCGTCAATCTTGTTTTGGAATTGTTGGTCTTGAGGTGCATGGATTTTACTTTCTTAAAGAAGCAACACCCCTTACTACTCCGTAAAAGGAGGTGTAATCTTGAAGAAATAAAAAAAATCAAAAGAAGCAAGACTATGGCAAAGTTAAGGGAGACCAGAAGTTGTGTAAATATAGTGTGGTGTAGCTCTATCTGTACATACGATACGATACGAGGGGTAAACTTCCATAGGAATTTCTTCCCTTCTCTGTGTTAGATTCTCAAAAGTAATAACAACATTGCAGGCCCAGGCGAGACCGCCTCGCCTCTCCGGCCGCCCGGCCCGTCCGCAAAAGATCCAGATAAGAAAACATTGTTTGCCTTTAGGTTGTTGAGGCCAATGACAACAATGTTGGGTTTGTTTTTTAGAATTCCAAGAAATACAAGAAACTGCATTTATTTATACATAGGTATATACAAAATATACACCCAAACGGGTATACATTTACCTGGAAGAGGAGATTGGGGAATATGACTCAACTTGAACTTCTTACACGTATTTCCCAAGGAAAAGGGTTGTTTTATTCTTTGCAGAAGAAGATTGTCATATAAATATTGCATACATAGCTGCATAACTGAGCTCTAAGTGAGTAATATGAATTTTTTTGAATTAATTAAGTACTCAACAGTTTCAATTTTTATAATTGGAATACCTATAAAGAAACAAAAAACAACGCCTATGTTTTTTATTTTTGGTTTTTCGAGGACCAACCTCAATTGCAAATATGTATGCATAATAAGCCATTGAAATTTTCAGTTTTTAAGGATTGTAAAATATACGAGTATAATATGATTGGAAGGTTTGTTAATGTTCACTTACATTGTACTACAGAAAGGACGACCCTTTTGTTTTAATTTAGGATTTAATTTTCCAAAAAAAAATATGAATGCAAAATAAAAGTTGCTAACATGGCTTACGTCATAAGAAGACCCTTCATTGCATGTTGGCTTATTCTACTAATCCTGCTTATATTATAAACAACGTCAAAGTTAGTTACAGAATGGGTGTATAAATGTTTGTTACTCTTTCACT
This sequence comes from Eupeodes luniger, assembly GCA_951509635.1. Classification (NCBI taxonomy): domain Eukaryota; kingdom Metazoa; phylum Arthropoda; class Insecta; order Diptera; family Syrphidae; genus Eupeodes; species Eupeodes luniger. The sequence continues at coordinate 93,710,315 of OX608073.1, read as the reverse complement.
CAAAAACTTCCCAATACATTTCCATGAATCTTTACAATAACATAAAGCTTAAACTCAGAATAAAAGTTCAGTAAAATAAGGCCGAGAAAAATAAGAACAAGTTTAAAAAAATTACCTTATTTTTGCATTAAGCGCAAGTTATAGCTATCATTGAAATCGATCCGGAAAATGTTTTGCGCCTTTATTTTTCTCTAAAAATGTATTTTTCTATTTTCCGGACGGAAATTCATTTTCCTGAACAACTGATACTTTTATGTTTAAAAGTGAAACGAATCGTTCCACTGATTTCTGTTCTAATTTCACACAATTTCAATGACAGATTTCTGTCAGTAAATATTTTTCGGTGGTTTTCAATCAGGAAATTATTTTCAATGACAGAAATTTTTAATGATAGCTAAAAAATAGAAAAAAATTCCAATGTTTGTTTTTAATGATGAACACCAATGATAGCTATAACTGGCGCCTTAATGACAAACCTACTGTTCGAAGTAAAATAAAACCAATTTTGCTTTCACTTTGTTAAAGTGTAATAAGACCAACTGTTTCAAAATTGACTTCATTTACACTTAAACAAAATTGAAATAAGTCCAAACTTAACGATAGGTATTTTATTTTGGAATCCAGATAGATTTGACCTTTCGGAAATGAGCGGAAACCAGCTAGGTATGTATAATAATGTTTGTACAAGCCAATAAACATTGATGGGGACATTTTTATTTTCGTTTTGCTCGACGATTAAAAATTAAAAACATATTTGTCCCATAAGGAATATAACGTTTCCCCAATTCAAGGACGGCAATTAATATAAAGAGATATCCATTTTGCGGTTTCAAAAGTAAACGTAAAAAAGAGGCTGGGATGCGACCCACACTCATAACTTCCCATCCGTTCTGTCGATTTGTCTTGCTTAAGTTTGTAGGGTTTCGTGTTTTGTTTTTTTAAAATTACCAATAATATTTTGCATATAATGAAATAGTTTGGTTTCCAAAACCAAACCAATTTTTACCAATTTTAGTACCATTTCTTAAAAGTTTTTATTTCTTATACAAACAAATAAAAATTGGAGGAATGAAATTATTTTGAAGTCAATATCTTCTATTGTTCACGAGAACCGAACATCATTTTTTACCAAATTTGCGTACTATTTTTTGTAGATTTTATTTTTTTTATGAAAAAACTGACTGTTGGATTTTAATACAAAATTTACTGAATGTCAAAAATTATATTTTCTGTGAGTAAAATTAGTTTGAAGCCAATGTTTTTAATTAAAAACAAAAATTGAGTCGAAAATCAATTTTTACGAACTTTTAGTAATGCTTTTTTAAGATACCTATTTATTTTTTGTTAAAAAACTGTAAGTTTGATTTTTCTCAACATTTTATCGAACGTTCAAAACAATATTTCTTATAAGATAAAATTAGTTTGAAGCTAATATTTTTAATTTTAAAAAAGATAATTGAGTCGAAAATTTATTTTTACCAACTTTTATTAATTTTTTTTCGGTTTTTATTTTTTGTAAGAAAATTGTCAATTCGATTTTTATTAAAAATTTGTGTTAAAATTTTATTGAATGTTGACATCAATATTAATCATAAGATAAAATTAGTTTAAAGCCAATATCTCAAAGTTTTGAAAAGATATTTAAGTCAAAAATCAATTTTTACCAACTTTTGTTATATTTTTCTTAGGTTTTTAATTTTGTGTAAAAAAAACTGTCAATTCGATTTTTCTCAAAATGTTACTGAATGTTGAAAACAATATTTTTTAAAATGTTTCGAATTTTTGAAAAGATATTTGAGTCGAAAATCAATTTTTACTAATTTTTATTAATTTTTTTGTTTTAGGTTTTTATTTTTTGTAAAAAAAACTGTCAATTTGATTTTTGATTTTGATTTTTCTCAAAATTTTACCGAATGTTGAAAACAATATTTCTTATAAGATAAAATAAGTTGGAAGCCATAATCTCAAATTTTTGAAAAGATATTTAAGTCTAAATTAAATTTTTACCAACTTTGAGTAATGTTTTTTTTAGGTTTTTATTTTTTTTATAAAAAAAAGGTCAATTAGATTTTTCTCAAAATGTTACAGAATGTTGAAAACAATATTTTTTAAAATGTTTCGAATTTTTGAAAAGATATTTGAGTCGAAAATCAATTTTTACTAAACTTTTATTAATTTTTTGTTTTAGGTTTTTATTTTTTATGAAAAAAACCGTAATTTCGATTTTTCTCAAAATTTTACCAGATGTCAAAAACGTTATTCTTAGTTGCACAAAATTGTTTTGGAGATAAAATCATATATACGAATACAAAATTCGTAAAATTTTCGAGTTGACAAATATTTTTTTTTTCAGTTTTTTTGATTTATAAAAAAACCGTTAATTGGATATTTTTCCAAAAATATACTTGTTTGGTATCACGTTACAATATATAATGTAAAATTTAATTCAAGTCTCTAGCGTTATTGGTTCGTGAGATATTTTGGGTTAACCAAAATGTTCACCTTTTTTTAAATTGCTTTGGTAAAAAAACCAACCACTCAATTTTTTGGAGAGTCCTTTCTGCATCTTTTTGCATTGTTATCTGTATAACAAAATTTATTTGAAGTCGATATCTCTACTGGTTCGTGAGCTATGGACGACGAAAAAAACTTCCCGAACGTTCGGACGTAAAAACGTACGTACACACGCACGCACAGACATCTTTCTAAAAATCTTTTATTTCGACTCTAGTGACCTTGAAACCTCGAGAAATGTCAAAATTTTCAATTTGACAAATCGGATCCATTACAATAACTTCCTATGGGAAGTGATTAAAACACATATACAATATTTTTTTCATGATATATCCTTTTTGTTATAAATTTTGAACGTTATGTGACATTATGTGTGAAACACAACATCATTTACCACGCGAATTGTTGCATTATGTGTGAAACACAACATCATTTAAATGACCACCACGCGAATTGTTGCAAGCATCGATTCTTTTGTGGTAATTTTCGACTACTTTTTGACACATACTGGGCGGTATATCAGCCATAACTTGACGAATATTGGTTTTTAAGTGCTCAAGTGTTAAAGGTTTATCTGTATAAACACGGTATTTCGCGTAGCCCCATAAAAAAAGTCCAACGGTGTCAAACCGCATTATCTTGGTGGCCAGTTGATATCGCCCCGACGAGAAATTACGCGGCCAGGTAATGTCTCTTGCAACAAATCCATATTCGCTCGAGTTGTTTGGTATGTGGCACCGTCTTGTTGAAACCAAGTCGTATTCTTCAATAGCAGGCAAAAAAAGTAGATTATTCGGGTCTTCGGCAACACTTTCACTTACAGCAGCGATATTTTCAGTGGTACGAGCGAAACGATGATGCACAGGGCTAACAATATCTGTAACCGATCCAGTCTCTTAAAATTTCTTCACAATTTTGCTAATTTCTTGCGTAGTTGGATGATTATGTAAACCATAATCTCCTCTCAAAGCACGAAATGTGGCTGTGTCAGAATCACCATTTTTGTAGTAGGTTTTAATAATTTTATGCGTTGCGCGACGGTTAAGCGATCTATTTTCGTAAATGTCAAATTTTCAACCGACAAAAAAAATTGGTTTAACAATTTAGTTTGACAGATGTCGAATTCCAGCCCTATACTTTTGAAACCGCAAATAGATAACCCTTATATATATTCTAAATCCTCCATCCTCCGTTATACGCCGTAAATTTTCTTTTATCTTAAATAATTTTACAACTTAAACTCAAATTAAACACCACGTTTTCTAAAATGAAAAAACGGAAGTTGTTAAAAACCGCTTTTCTTTACATTGCAAAAAGTTCTTTCAGACTGACTTGTCTAAGTCTTATAATTTCCTCTCCAGAATTGATCAAATAAGAGTTCGAAAAGTTATTCTTGCCCTTAAAAATACTTCTTATTTCTTTCTAATATCAAACTCCATTTTCTTTCTTATTAAAACTTAAAGCCTAGTACATACTTCCTCGTGAAGTGAACGTTCGCCAGTGGAGAAAGTGAACTTTTTAAATTGCTCACTGGTACACACTTGTGAATACACGTTGTGAACATTTGTATTCTATTTCATATAAATGCATTTTAACTTTTTTTTAAAACCACACGCAAAGCAGCCACAAACTTTAAATGAGGAATCAGTATCAGTATTCAGTACAAATTGAAAACTGTCCTTTTTTTGTAACCAAATGTCAAAGCTTCACCAACAGTTCCCGTACATTTTGCACGTGAATTGCCCGTGAACGAAAACTCTCCACTTTGTTCTCCACTCAGCTTCACGAGCACGTTCACGGGTGAACCAAAAACCGAAATTTGTATGGGTTCACGAGATGGTTCACAAGTATGTACTAGGCTATAAGCCTAGTACATACTTCCTCGTGAAGTAAACGTTCGCCAGTGAACTTTTGAAATTGCTCACTGGTACACACTTGTGAATACACGTTGTGAACATTTGTATTCTATTTCATATAAATGCATTTTAACTTTTTTTTTTAAACCACACGCAAAGCAGCCACAAACTTTAAATGAGGAATCAGTATCGGTATTCAGTACAAATTGAAAACTGTCCTTTTTTTGTAACCAAATGTCAAAGCTTCACCAACAGTTCCCGTACATTTTGCACGTGAATTGCCCGTGAACGAAAACTCTCCACTTTGTTCTCCACTCAGCTTCACGAGCACGTTCACGGGTGAACCAAAAACCGAAATTTGTATGGGTTCACGAGATGGTTCACAAGTATGTACTAGGCTATACTTGTGAACCATCTCGTGAACCCATACAAATTTCCCACTCTCCAAAAAATTGAGTGGGTGGTTTTTTTATCAAAGCAAAAGCAAAAAAAAGGTGAAAATTTTGGTTAACCCAAAATATCTCACGAACCAATAACACTAGATTTTCATTTTTTTTATCTTTATTGAACTTTTTATATATTACAATTGACTTAAATTAAACTTATAATTAAATATTAAATGGTAACAAATTTTGTTGGCACTTAGGGGGCCTAACTCTATACATTGTTTGTTTTGATAAATTAAAGAATAAACTAAAATATAAATGTTGTTAGATAAAAAAAATTAATGAAAATTTAAAAATCCTTAGGTTGTTCAGGCCCGGTTGTCTGTTTGGTGGGCTGTTAGCCACGGTGGTAAGCTGACTCCGTGTCAGCGTAAAATTGAAGATTTCCTTCTTCGATGGTGGGCTCAAGTTCCTCGTTTAATATATCCATAGCACACAGATATCTTGGTTCAGGGTGGCGTTGCTGGGAGTTCATCCTTCTGATTAGCTCGTTTTGGTGGTTGTTCAATCCTCCTGTGATCTTCCTGGCTGTTTGGAACAGGTACTTGTCCAATGGAATTATTTTGGCTTCGTCGTAGACTCGTTTGTTGCTGTAGTGTCTTTGCTTCTGATAGTTGAAGCAAAGTCCAGTGCATCTCCGTAGGATTTTCCTTTCAAAGACGAGAAGTTCCTTCATGGCTGTCTTTGAAATCAATAACACTAGAGACTTGAAATAAATTTTATATTATGTATTGTAACGTGATACCAAACAGATATATTTTTGGAAAAAATTCCAATTAACGTTTTTTTTTTATAAATCAAAAAAAAAAACTGAACTAAAAATATTTGTCACCTCGAAAATTTTATGAACAAAAAATGATTTGATCTCCAAAATAACTTTTGCATCGAAAAATAACGTTCTTAACATCTGGTAAAATTTTGAGAAAAATCGAATTGACAGTTTTTTTTACAAAACATAAAAACCTAAAAAAAACAATACTTAAACTTGGTAAAAATTTACTTTCGACTCAAATATCTTTTCAAACATTAAAAATATTAGCTTCAAACTTATTTTATCTCACAGAAAATATTGTTTTCGACATTCAGTAATTTTCTTATAAGAATCCAACAGTCCAATTTTTCATAAACAAATAAAATCTACAAAAAATAGTACGCAAAATTGGTAAAAATTGATGTTCGGTTCTCGATATCTCTCAAATTAATTCATTCATTTAATTTGTATTTGTTTATATTAGAAATAAAAACTTTTAAGAAATGCTACTAAAATTGGTAAAAATTGGTTTTTGACTAAAAATCTCGTTAACAAAAATAGATTTCGAAATCAAACTATTTTATTATATGCAAAATATTGTTGGTAATTTTTAAATTTTTAAGAATAATTCAACTGACAACTTTTTTAACACAACACGAGTGGATTTATGGAGTAATATAGTTTGTCACACAAATTTGGTGTAAAAACAAATTTCGTTAAGAAATTGTTAATTGTTGATCCATACCTACAAAATGCAGGTACAGGAAAATGAATTTTCTTCTTTTTCTCTGATTTTCGGGAGTTTTCTTGGGCCTTCTTTTTGTTCGGTCGGAGAACAGTCCAAATTCCTGCAAATCATCTTAATCGGTCCAGGCGTCACTATATTTTATACATAGATATGTATTATGTATGTATAAATTAAAAACTAAAAACATTTGTTTAGACATCATACCTTCATGAGGAATTCATTTTGAATATTGGGAGTGATTTAGTGCGGCTTGTTACAAAAATTATGTAAGCTGGTATAACTTGTTACCTACCCTTTTTTATTCCTGTAACAAAACAAGAATAACTAAATATTTAACGGTGCATGAAGCAAATACGAGTAAAGCTGCTCAACTTTCGAATAGCACACTTAACTGATGTGGAATTCGACGATACATTTATCGTCATCAACTCTTTATATAAGGCACGTGCACTTTCATTAAGTTCTCTAATACGCACCGTGCATAGTGCATACTCGCAGACAGAACACAACACCAAACACAGAAAAAAATCTACCATCATCGAACGTGAGTGAAAATCCTTCATCCCTAAACTATAGCTAATGCTTAAGCAACCCAGCCAACGTTAACTAAGGAGACGAGCGTTATTTCAACTACAAGTTTTTTGTTTTATCGAAAATAGGAGGACAAAAATCAGCGATGCTCTAATGTCGATAGATCCGTATTATTTTCAGCATCAGGTCAGCATTAGCATTTACCATGTACCTACCTAAATTTGAAATCCAAAACTTGAATTTCAGATGACAGCATGAGCTGAGCATATCTGACATCTAAAATTATTCCCGTCATTGTCGTTGACAATTCGGTTGTTCTAAGGAAAAGAAAATGCATCCTTCTGAATGTTGTGTTCTGTGTGTCACGGAATTAAGGGTGAGTGGTGCAAATTCAAATAATAATCCGGTGGGTAAGGTTGTAGTTTGATACTGTCAAACATTTATTTGAAAAAAGAAACAAGCCGAACATTTGTATAAGACAAATATATAATGTTGTTATTAGCGGCGTTTTATTATCACAATGATCAAATCCAGATCAGATCGAAAATATAAAATAGCTCGGATCATTATACCTATTTAAATTAAATATCCCTGGTCGACAACAATAAATTTTTTTCTGTCACACTAACAAAACATTGCTTTTTTAAAAGAATTAAGTTTTACTGAATTCGAATCTTACCTTTAAATTTTTCTACCATATCAGTTTTCTTAATTATGCCATTTTAAAAATGCTATATAGACAACCAAAAACGGATTTTTTAAGGTTAAGTTAAAACACAAGAAATCCCCTAACAATAAATTGAATGATGATTTACAAAGTACAAATCTTTATCTTCTTCATACAGTTTAAATCATTTAGTTTTCGTAATTTCTTATTTGACTCTATTTGAAGCTTTGAAAAACCTTGAAAGTAATTTCTTTATGTTTTTGAATAATTCGTTTTAGCGTCAATTTGTTTTGCTGATTCCGAATTCAAAATCCGATTTAAGCCATATGTGCTCAAACTTAGAAACACCCGTTTTCAAAATTCTTTTTTAACTTCCCATAAGAAGTTATTGTAATCGATCCGATTTGTCAAATTGAAAATTTTGACATTTCTCGACGGTTCAAGGTCCCTAGAGTCTAAATAAAGGATTTTTAGAGACATGCCTGTGCGGGAGTGTGTACGTACATTCGTACGTCCGTATGTTCGGGAAGTTTTTTTCTTCGTCCATAGCTCAAGAACAAGTAGAGATATCGACTTCAAATAAATTTTGTTATACAGATAACAATGCAAAAAGATGCAGAAAGGACTCTCAAAACAATCGAGTTTGTGTTTTTTAAGTAAAGCAATTTAAAAAAAGGTGAACATTTTGGCTAAATTTTATATTATGTATTGCAACGTGATACCAAACAAGTATATTTTTGGAAAAATGTCCAATTAATGTTTTTTTTATAAATCGCAAAAACTGAGAAAAACAATTGTTACCTCGAATATTTTACGAAAAAAAGATGATTCACCTTCCAAAATAATTGTATGCAACGAAGAATAACGTTTTTGACATTCGGTAAAGTTTTGATAAAAATCGAATTGACAGTTTTTTTTACAAAAAATAAAAATCTAAAAAAACAGTACTAAAACTTGGTAAAAATTTACTTCCGACTCAAATGTCTTTTCAAGAACTAGAAATATTGGCTTCAAACAATTTTATCTCACAAAAAATATTGTTTTCAACAATCAGTTTTTATAAAAATCCAACAGTCAGTTTGTTTCATAAAAAGTTAAAAGTTACACAAAATTGTACAAAATTGGTAAAAATTGATGTTTGGTTCTCGATATCTCGTGAACAATAGAAGATATTGACTTCAATTTAATTTCATTCATCCAATTTTTAATTTATGCTACTAAAACTTGTAAAAAATGCTTCTCGACTAAAAATCTCGTTAACAAAAATAAATTTTGAAATTAAATTATTTTATCGTATGCAAAATGTTGTTGGTAATTTTCAATTTTTTTAGAATAATTCAACTGACAACTTTTTTAACAAAACACGAAAACCTACAAACCTTTTAAGCAAGACAAAACGACAGACGGGATGGGAAGTTATCAGTGTGGGTCGCATCCCAGCCTCTTTTTTTTAATATATCTACATATTCCAAAAACGTGATGTTATAGCTTTAAGACTACGAATTTGTAATAAGATCAAAAATTGCTTTTGAGTTTTTCTGTTAAGAACCGTTTTAGCGTTTAGAAATGATTTAACGTTCTTTTAAGGCAAATGAATGGCAGGTGAAAAACTTACCACTAATGGTGACAATTTTATAACGGAATATTGAAGTAAGGGATTATAGATTTAGAAAATCATCACGAATTTTATTGAAAAAAGAAAACTACTTCATGAATTTGAATAGCATCATAAAACTTTAAGCAAGTTTTTTTAGAATTATAAATGGTTGTATCTCAAAAACCTGACTTAATAGATTGTTTTTAAACTCATTCGAACTAAAGTTATCAAATACCTTAGAAAAAGTTTAATTTGATTGCCACCTATGTACATTATCTTGTTGACTAGTGTATTTGACGTTTAGAGCGGAGTTGATAATTTTGTTCAATGATGATATTTTTGTTCTTTTTTTTTTAGGAAAAAATGATACCTACCCATGTATTTTGCACTTATTCCTTTTAATTCCACGAAAATATCGTCGTCGTTCTTTGAAAACTCCCTAAGTCCATTTTCCGCAAAAATGAAATAAATACACCAAGTTCATGCAAATGACAAAGTTTATTTTTTCTCAAAATTTCCTAAGCTCTACGATGCACCATTTTTGAAATATGAAGAATTAAAACTCCCAAAATCTATTAATTTGCATATTGATTTATTTAAATGCAAATATCTCAAACACACAAAAAATGGACTTAGGGAGTTTTAATAGAATGACGACGATATGTTTTTTGTATGTTAAAAAAAAGTAAATATTAAGCATTTCGTTATGTAGTTAAAAAATATTTCATTTCCAAATAAATGAAAATGGTAATGTGGAAACACTGTTTTTATTTAAATAGTTGGAAAAGTGATGCCAAACTTTACAAGATAATGTCACCTGGTCTGAAATAGAAAAATAATGTTTGGGTCACAAAAATAGATCCAAGCAAGAAGCACAATTTCGCTTTATTGTTGTAACGCAAATTAAATAGATGATTTGATCTTATCAAGGGGAAAATAAAACACTGCTATTTTTGTTTCATACGCAAAATAAGTCAACAGTTACTAACCTCTTTCATTTCAGTTCTTTTTGTTTAGATTCGTTTGAAAAACGGAAACAAGTTGACTGTGTCTTCACAGACTTCAGTAAGGCCTTTGATAAATTGTGCCATAAAACATTAACTTCCAAACTTAAATCCCAAGGCTTTAACGATAAATTTGTTAGTTGGGTTTCGTCGTACTTATATAATAGATCATACAGCGTAGTTTTTAGGAATAAGCGGTCATCATATTTGTATACCAACTCTGGCGTACCACAAGGTAGCCACTTAGGACCTTTACTGTTTATTTTGTACGTTAACGACTTACCTTCTATTATAAAACACTCATCTGTTTTGATTTACGCTGATGACATTAAAATCTTCAAACGTATTGACTCACTTGACGACTGTTTACTCCTACAAGATGATCTAAATAGTTTTCGCGGATGGTGTTTTATAAATCAGCTTTTGCTAAACATAGACAAATGTAAATCAATGTGTTTTACACGCAAACAAAATGTTTTGACTTTCAATTATCAATTAGACTCTTCTTATTTGACTAAACTCTCTACTTTCTCTCTATTAAAAAAGCAAATAAGACACTCGGATTTATAAAACGGTTTTCACATGATTTTCGCGACCCTTATATTCTTAAACTTCTTTATATATCACTAGCGGCCCGTCCCGGCTTCGCACGGGTAGACATAAATAGGTACAGATATTTAGGTTATAAGCATGCTAGTTAAAACGTCCATGAATCACTAAATTAGAAAACATTTTTTTGTCCAATCATTAATACTCTTCGCAGTGTATGCGATGAAAGACATTTTATGGCTAATTTTTTACACCTCCGGTTGGTTTTATTAGGAATTTCTAAAGATTTCCATAGTAATCTAGTACTAAATATAGCCTATGTTACTCAGTGGTAATGTAGCTTTTTAATGAAAAAGAATTATTAAAATCGGTCTAGTACTTTTTGAGTTTATTCGTTACATACAAAAATACAAATCTTTCCTCTTTATAATATTAGTGTAGATTTGTAAGACCAATATTGGAATATGGCTGCATTATATGGGCTCCCTTTTATTCAGTCCATATAAACAGAATAGAAGGAGTTCAAAGAAGATTCATGCGCTTCTGCCTCCGTTTCTTCTCATGGTCCAATAGGCTCGAACTTCCACCATACAATCATAGGCTCACGCTCATAGATCTTCCATCGCTCTCTAAACACAGAGAGTACATTCAGCTGTGCTTTATTATAAAATTAATCAATGGGTCAGTCATATCACCATCAATTTTGGAACAATTAAACTTTATTTATAGCCGTTCAAGTATTAGAAGACAAGTTCCTTTACGTCCTATATGAAGCAGATCGAACTATGGTAAAAACAGTCCCCTCAACCAATTGATTTCAGTTTACAACAAGTATTACTTTTTGGTATATTCCGTAAGTGATGATTTTAAAAGTAAAACATTTAAAGTAAATTTTTTCAATACTTCAGTTTAGCATTTTTTTTTTTTGATTGATTTTGCATTGTAAATCTATAAATCTAAGAATAAATGTAATACAGTCAAACTTCCCTATAGCGAATTTGCACGGGACCAAAAAATTATTGCGTTATATAGAAAATTCGTTTTACAGAAATTTTTTGTTTTTACTTTTATTTAAAGAAGTCAGTGATTTCAGTTTGGATTACATTCTTCCGTTTTTCTTTTTCAACAAAATCGTCTAATAAATTCAGAGATTCAAATATATTAGTCCATTTCAGCATTGCTTCATCAATATCCTCGAAAAGACATTTTCGAAGTCTTTTACGTTTAGTGCTTCATTTCTCGCCTTCTACATTTCTTTAAATCGCTGCTTTGTTTTTTAAAATGGTTGATAAGCTACTGGGAGGAATTCCAAATTGCTTAGCAATATGTATCTGTTTTTTAAATCAATCCTTCTTCAACTTTATTAATTATCAACAACCTTTTCTCAAGAGAAATGCTACTTCGAGACATTTTCAATTATATTCACTGAAGCCTGAACATAGAATTCCTGCATTTAAAATCTTGGGGAGATCCCCTTATAAGGTTTTTTTTTCTCTGCATGCCGTTGGTTTTAACAGAAAATTATTTGAAAAAATTCGTTAGGTATGTGGAAACAAAAACGTATGAGATTTGGATTTCCAGCAGCAAAATTTGTTCGTTGTAGAGAAAAATTCATTTTATGGAAATTCGTTGTAAGGAGATCAAAACACACCAGAAAAGTAACCAAAAAGATGTGAACTCAAAATCAATTCGTAATAGAGAAATCTTCGTTATCTAGAAGTTCGTTAAAGAGAAGTTTGACTGTATTAGTCTTAAGTTCTAACGTTAGTTTGTTTAACGAATTCAATAAATAAATAAATAAATAAACGCTTAAAAAGTAACAATAGTTAAATGTCGGAAATATTGCATGTTTCAAAATACTGTTTTTATAATGCGGAATGTCAAAATTCTGCATTAGAAATTTCTGTATGAACAAAATATTTTGTGTTCAATACATACGAGTATACTGTACATCAAAATTCTGGTTGTTCAAAATTCTTGTTTTCGAAATGAGCAATTTTGTACAATACTTATACACGATTTTTCTTTTTCAGACTACATATTTATAGTATTTTAAAGTACAGAATTTTTAATAACAATTTGTTCTACCCATAGTTTAAATAAACCTGAATTACTGTTTTGTGAACTAGTTTTTAAGTGTTAGGTGTCTTTTGTCACGAACGTATCAATATATTCAGTTTTAAATTTTGTATTGGGTTTCGTTTTTATAAAAAGGTACAAATATATAAATAACATGCATATAATGATGCTTAGTTTTGTTTTTTATTCAATTCTGGTATAATATTTGTTCTAATTTTCAAAATAATAACATATTAAATCAATTGCTGTGTCTCTACAAAAACTACAGATAGTTAAACACAGAACTACGGACACTTTTTAAGAATACAGTAACTTGTAATAATAAAAATAGAATTACAGTATTATAAAATACAGTCTTTTGTACACAAAGAATTTTGATATACAGCATTCCAAATTCCAGAGTTTTGAAATATAGAATTTAAGACATACATTTGATCTTACAAAATTGTAAAAAAAGATCAATTTTGGACTCGCTCCCTTTCGAAGCAATTCGATCCGATTTCGGGTTGGTCCCGGAAAGTTTCTCCATAATTCCAAAATCTAAACACGTCTATTTTGTCACAAATTATTTTTCAAGCAATTTTTCCTTTAAAAGAAGAATATACAAAATGAAGCTGATTAGATGGCACTGCATTTATCCAAGTAAAAAAAAGGTTATTTATGTAAACTTTTGACAAATCGGTAAAAGTAAGTCTTGTCATGAAAAATGCTTCTCAAATCAGGCTTGTAAAATAAAGTAGTTTTTTATGAAGGCAGTCTTTAAAAATCATTTATTGATTTCAATTAGACTTCAGACTTCACATTATGCAACCACCATTCACTTTAGCAAAAATACTGCAATCATTTTTTCCCTCCATTCATTGAATTACATTCTTTTACAACCCTGTCTGAAATAAGCTTTTCAGATTCAGAATGAAATCGCATACAGAAATATTTGAATCAGCTGTTGCGCCACCTATCTGTATTTATTGTATCCTTTTGCATGCAACGCATTGTGAAAAAACATTATTATTAATGTTTAGTTTAGTTTTTAGTTTTTATTTCAATAAATGCTAACACATTAAGACTTAAATTATCTTATAGCAAGTGAAGCTTAACAATTTGATTGAGTTTGAGTTGAGCTACAGAACATATATATTGATATTATATATAGAGATATTGTTGAATATCTCATTTCATTTAATGCGTTCTGAAGAACAAATGAACCATTTTCAAACTTGTTCTTAACAGCTGATTTAAAATATTACTTAAATTGCCTTAATTAATATAATATTATTAATCAAATCCACAATCAATTCCACAATGTGCGTTCAGGGTACACTTATCGATCAGTGCGGATATCAAACAATCCTTTTAGTTAATTACTGAAAAATTTCAGTACGAAGTTCGCCGGGTCAGATAGTTTTTAATATATAATTTCACATTAATGCTACTTATTAACAACATTATAAAATATTTTTAAGTTGAATTTGTATTTGTATGTCAGTATAAATAAAGTAACGAAGTTTCAATAATGTTTTTGAAACATTACGTTTTCGACTATAATCTGCAAATATACGCTTAGTCCAATGTAATACGAGACCCAAAATGATATTTTATACAAACAATGGAAAGGGGTTGAAAGTCGAGACATTTTTCTGATTGCATTTTGGACAGCTAGCCCGAAAATCAACATAAGTACATTTAAAATCATCAGAGTGTGTCTGACTATCAAAGAGTTATACGAATACAATGTGTATGTACGGTACGTACACGCATATGGCAGGGAAATCTGATGTAAATTAATTTGTCTTCAAATTTCTTTTGTACAAATGTTTCAGTGTCCTGTCGAAGGATGGCGCTTTTCTTATACTTATGTGCACTCCATAAATGCATAAGGCTCTTTATGGCTTTCGTTGCGTTGCATGCCGTCCGCTCCACGACCGTTGTTTTAAAATGCACCGCTCCTTAATTGTTATTTTACTCAGAATTTAATAATTAATGTGCCACTTGTGTGTGAAGGCGCGTATGCTGCAAGTTTACTGTCTTTATCGTATCTAAACAAAAAAACAAACCCTAAACCGAAGGAATCTTGATTGTGTGGTCTCCTCCTACCTTCACTGACTATAATGTGTAAGGAAGTTTAGGGGGGCTTGAGATGTCCTTTGATTTTACGAGAACTTGATTCTGCATAGAAGAACATTATGTCTTGCATTGCATATGGTGTGGCATAAATGCGAAAACCCTTTCATTTTCTTTTCTTTTACAACAACAACAACAACAACAAAAACAAAAAGTAGAAAGTCACTTAAATGAATGCAATAGGTACGTTTCAAGTAAAAGGTGAATACCTATCAGACTAACGTATGTTGTGTCTAAAGGGTTGGGGATTATTTTATAAGAGGCTGCGGCGCGTGCATCAGCAAAATTAAAACTGGTTCTCATTTAAATTTGAATAAATATGAAATTAAATATTTAACATGGGTAGATATAGGCTTAGGGGTTTTTTTTTTTTCTTTTTTTTTGTAAATCTTAAGGGTCGGTTTATGATGATGTTGATGGGTTGCATGCATTCTTTACTCACCAATCTAGCAACCTTATACCTACCTAGCTTCTTCTTACAATGAAATCTGTGTAATCAGTTAATATTGAATGCCTTTAAATAAATATGTAAAATGAAAAAATTGAATATTCTGTATTTATGGAATAGAAAATTTTATATTATGTTGTAATGAAAAAATATATATATATCTATATATATAAAATATTCCTGTCACAGTGTTAGTGGCCATATTCCTCCGAAACGGCTTAACCCATTTCAATGAAATTTTGGATATACATTCGGTAGGTCTGAGAATAGGTTTTTATCTATTTTTTATATTCCTAAGTGTTATGGTTTAATTGCATCAACATCGTATACGGTGCAACGATCTTACGATAGTATTCAGTGACGCTATGTACAATGAAGCATTGATTGCTATTGAGGATCTTTGCATTATCAGTGCCAACTTACCACTCAGTCAATTCGGTATGCATTCACCGAAATGCATCTGATTTAATAGACACTGAATTGAATCGTGAACTACAATACAAAACTGTAGAAATGGCAGCGATTGTTGCTCGCAATGTCCCACTAATAAATGATGAACAAAGAACCATTTTTGACCACATCATGCTCGCAGTTTCCGCAGGACAAGGTGGATGCACCAGGTGGAACTGGCAAAACATTCCTTATTTCGCTAATTCTTGCTAAAATACGATCAAATAATGGTATCGCATTGGCTGTTGCGGCAAATTTATTGGATGGAGGTAGATGAATGCACTACGGCACACAAACATTCGCTTGAGGCGTTGAAGAGGACATTAAAAAAGATATAAAAAACAGCGACACACTATTTGCCGGCACTCGATTACTCCTTTCAGGTGATTTCAGACAAACACTTCCCGTTAATCCGCGTTCCACGTACGCTGATGAGATCAACGAGTGCTTAAAATCATCGCCACTGCGGCGTAATGTTGAAAGAGTACAACTGAAAGTAAATGTGCGTGTTCAAATGCTTCAAGATCCATCCGCTGAAACAACTGTTAGATATAGGACACGGAAAAGTCACTTCAGATGAAACTGGATGCATAAAATTACCGGTCGATTTCTGCACGTTTATTGGTTCACAAGATTCTCTCATTGACCAGATATTTCACGATGTGCACAGACAATATACAAATCACGAGTGGCTGGCAGAAAGAGCAATTTTACCAGCAAAAAATGTGGATGTCAACAAATTAAATCTCAAGATACAACATTTGTTACCAGGAGACTTGGTGTTATACAAATCTATTGATACAGTTTTTGATGCTACCGAAGCTGTAAATTATCCAACTGAGTTTTTGAACTCATTAGATTAACAAGGTATGCCACCGCATAATTTACAATTGGACCTCCGGTAATTTTGTTTCGTAATTTGAACCCACCACGGTTGTGCAACGGCACGCGATTAGTAATTAAAAATTGATGAAAAATGTTATCGAAATCATATTTCTAAATGGAAAATTCTGAGATGAAAATATATTTTTACGGCGAATCCCTATTATACCCACAGATGTGCCAATTCAATTCAAACGCCTTCAATTTCCAATTAGATTGGCATTTGCAATGACTATCTATCAATAAGTCTGAAGGCCAAACGATGTCTGTGAGCGGCTTAGATTTGAGCACTTCATGTATTTCACACGGACAATTATACGTGGCATGCTCTCGAGTACGCAAACCATCCAGTTTGTTTGTATTGGCGAAAGATGGGATCACAAAAAATATTGTAGATACACTCTTTTGCATTAAGGGATTGATATTGTTTTTTTTTGAAGTATTGTCATAATTAGCGATTAGTATATAATTTTAAAGAATTAATTTTAACAAAGTAAACAAATTTGTTTGGTGATTTGTTATTTTAATATTTTGTCACCGTTTACAGTGCTCTATACCTCTCCCACTTATATACCACATCCTTACACACTTACAATAAGTTATTTGTTTCTAGCAAAATATTCTCTAGAAATTATTTATATGACGAAGCAAAGTTTGTCGGGTCAGCTAGTTGGCTTTATAAATGTATAAGGAAGGCCAATTATTCCGGTACTAAAAATATAAGAGATGTTTTTTCTTCAGCTTTTACTTGAGTGCCCTTAAATAAGAAATCACTCTTTTTTATTAAAACCCCATTTTGGGGGCAATTATTGAATATTGAATTCTTTATTAACATTTCTTTATGAAAAGAAAATATCGTTCTTTATATGTGTTGGGGATACGCACTCTAGTGAAAATACGGAGGGAATGATTTTACCCATTATAGTCAGAGGTTCCTGAAATATCAAAATATCTTAAAATATGTTCGTGGAAGTTTTTTTAGACGTGTGGTTTTTAAAAGATATTAAACGCATATAATTTAATGTTATGGCCAAGAATTTAGCTTTATTATAAAGATAATTGTGTAACATTAAGTTTTAAAATTCGGGTAAGTTGTAAAGCGGTTGGCTCGAATAAATTCCTGTTGAGAGGCCCCCATCCGACCACTTTTTGCAGAAATTGAGGCCGAATATTCTCTTCAAATGCGTCAATCGTGTCGGGCTTGATTGCGTAGTTGCGTAGCAACTTTACATAACCTCACTCAGCGTGCAATGTGTCGAGCGAACCGAACCATTATTTCGGTAATAAAATTGCACGATTTGCAAAACTTGTTCAGGAGTAAGTCTTTTAATTTTTAAATGCTAAACAAACTGAGTATTGTCAGATTAAGAACCACATGTCTTAAAAAACACCCGTTATATTCGTCCTTTTTTCAATAAAAAATAAAAAACATAGGTACATGTTTTTAGTTGTTAAAGTTAAGTTTTTTTATAATTTGGTTTTGTACATTGTACTTTGGTTTTGAATTCTTGAAAATTGCAAATAGAGCGTAGCAAGCAATTCCACATTCGCTTAGTACGGCTAAAGAACGAATCTCTGTACTTTATAGTCCGGCCTAAATTAGCTCAATGTTGATCTGATGGGCATTCCTAAAAGCACTAGTATTACGGTTGAATTGTTTTAGGAGGGGGTGCAACTGGCTATTTCACTAGAGCATAATCCGTTAAAAAAGTGACGTAATTTAGTTATTGATGTTATTGATCAATCATTCCAAAAGCTATTCTTCTTTGAATACTATCCAAGAGGCTTTACTAGGTTTTGAAGCATCAGTCCAGTGGGAGTTATAATCAATTCTTGCACGTACCTAGCCAGATCAAAAGAAGAGACACATTTCTTGCATCGTTTCAAAAAATCCAAACGTCTTGTTTCATTTTTGGCGACATAGCATATGTGAACATTCCACAAGAAGTGGTTGGTGTTGCACTTGCCGAGAATATCGAGATGTTTTGATGCATTGGGTTTTAGGTGCATTATATTCAACACTGTTTCTAACTCCCCATTGTACATAATGTACAATGCTGTGTAGGTCGGAATAATTCAAAAGTTGTACATATTTATTTAATGAGTTCCTTTCGATCCCGAATACGCATTTCGGATGGGGAATAACCCTGTACCTGTCCTATGCACATGTTTTTTTTTTTTTTTTTTTTTTTGATGTAAACTTATTATATAATTTTTTTTTAATTTCAAAGACGCACACCTTGGTAAAACCTTTCGGTCCAAAATACGCACCAAATAGCCAAGCGTTGTGAATTAATTTTATTTGTAGGTTTTCTGAACCTCTGAATTTTGAATTCGACAATGTTGATGATTGACGAAGCCATCAAGATAAAAATGAGCTTCAACACTGAAGAATTAACTTTAAAATATTTCTCAACACTAAAAATGTGTTGTTCTTTCCTAAAACGCTCTACTCTTAATGTCCCCAAACTATGTTTTTTCGTTGGCAACAATGTACTATTAAAAGGCACAAATTTTCAATAACTTTCATAAATTATTGAAAATCTTTAATGATGTCTTTTTTCTATTTCCAGATTTAATAAATCAAAATTCTGTATGAACAATATTTTCTTTGACCAAAATTATGGTTTGTCAAAATTTTGTATTTCCAAAATAATCTAAAAAAAGAGATTTTGATGACTTTGACCCACATTGAGATAACTTAACATCCCGTCTGTCGATTTGTCTTGCTTAAAAGTTTGTTGGTTAACGTGTTTTGTTAAAAAAGTTGTTAGTTGAATTATTCTGAAAAGTTTAAAAATTACCAACAATATTTTGAACATGATGAAAAAAAATCAAAATCTATTTGTGGTAAACGAGATTTTTAGTCGAAAAGCAATTTTTACCAATTTTAGTAGCATTTCTTAAAAGTTTTTATTTCTTAATTTATTTAATTTTAATTTTATATGAAAAAACTGACTGTTGGATTTTTATAAAAAAAATTACTGATTGTTGAAAACAATTTTTTTGTGAGATTAAATTAGTTTAAAGCCAATATTTTTAGTTTTTGAAAAGATATTTGAGTCGAAAATAAATTTTTACTAAGTTTTAGTATTGTATTTTGTTGATTTTATTTTTTGTAAAAAAACTGTCATTTCGATTTTTCTCAAAATTTGTCCAAATTTTGAAAACAATATTTCTTATAAGATAAAATAAGTTTGAAGCCAAAGTCTCAAATTTTTGAAAAGATATTTGAGCCGAAAATCAATTGTTACCAACTTTTATTAATTTTTTTTTAGCTTTTTTGTTTTTTGTAAAAAAAACTGTCATTTCGATTTTTCTCAAAGTTTTAACGAATGTTGAAAACAATTTTTCTTATAAGATAAATTAAGTTTAAAGCCATAATCTCAAATTTTTGAAAAGATATTTGAGTCGAAAACCGTTTTTTACCAACTTTTAGTAATTTTTGTTTAGGTTTTTATTTATTATAAAACAAAATGTCAATTCGATTTTTCGCAAAATTTTAACAAATTTAGCGAACAACTATTTTGGAGATAAAACCATTTTTTGTTCGTAAAATATTCGAGGTGACAAATTTTTTTGATTTATTAAAAAAATCGTCAATTAGATTTTTTTTTTTCAAAATATACTAGTTTGGTATCACGTTACAATATATAATATATATAAACGATGCTGAACGAACTGTGCTCGGAATGCGGAAATATTGGGTTGTCAACAAATCAACAGAAAACTAAAATTATGACAAATGGTGTTTCTGATCCAGTTAGTGTTAATAACAATATATTAGAATACGTTGAAGACTACACATACCTTGGTCAGATTATCTCATTCGAAGAAAAAGAAACAAAGGATATAGAGCAGAGAATGACGAACTCTTGGAGGCAGTTCTGGAACGTTAAGCATCTTCTTACATTGAATATTTCGAATAAAACAAGGAAATATGTGTTTGACTCAACAGTTTTTCCAGTCCTCACCTATGGGTGCCAAACTTGGCAAGTCACGAAAAACACTGAAATGAAACTCCAATCATGTCAGAGAGCAATGGAGAGAGCTATTTTGAACGTTCATATTGCCCAGCAAATTAACCATCAGAATATAAGAAGTCAAACTAATTTTGAAGACGTTAGACACAGGCTTAAGAAACTCAAATGGGAATGGGCAGGACATGTAATACGTACACCTGATAATCTATGGACAAAATTAGTAACCGAATGGATACCCTTAGAAAGCAAAAGAAGCGTAGGTGGACAACATAAACGCTGGAAGGATGACATCCGAAAAATATGCCCACTTTATTGGAGAGAAGCACTAGATAGAAGAAGATGGAGAAGTCTGGGGGAGGCTTATGCTCAGATAACCTAAAATTATACCTCTCTTTTCAAATAATGTATATATTTAAATTAGTTTAAAACCTTGATTGAATTATTTGTTTCTTGTAATTTAATTAATTTTACGTACACATACTTGTTTAAATGTAATGTAAATATATTCAATCAAATGGTATTATAAAATTATTGTAAATTTTAAAGTATCAATGAGTGAATAAAGCTTGGAATAATAATAATAATATAATATAAATTTAATTCAAGTCTCTAGCGTTATTGGTTCGTGATATATTTTGGGTTAACCAACATTTTCACCTTTTTTTTTTAATTGCTATGGTAAATAAACCACTCACTCAATTTTTTTTTTGAGAGTCCTTTCTGCATCTTTCTGCATTATTATCTGTATAACAAAATTTATTTGAAGCTGATATCTCTACTGGTTCTAGAGCTATGGACGACGAAAAAAACGTCGCGAACGTACGGACATAAGGACATCTCTCTAAAAATCTTTTATTTAGATTTTAGGGACGTTGAAACGTCGAGAAATGTCAAAATTTTCAATTCGACAAATCGGACCGATTACAATAACTTCCTATGGAAAGTTAAAAATGTGCACTTTTTTACTAGTTATGATCTGATGTGCAGAATTTTTAAAACAAAATATTTTTGAAAATAAGGTATCATAACAAAATTGTTCATAAACTCTAAGTTGCAAACGATTTTAATACATAAGCATAAATGTGAATTTTTCAATGTTGTTAAGGATATATTATCTTCTCTATGCCTTTTTATTAAATTCTAACACAACATTTGTTCTGGTTGTCAAAAAAAAAATAAAAATACATTCAATCAAGTGTTGGCTTTTTTCTACAGATAGTTTCAAAACGAAGCTATCAATAACACACTGTGCAAAAATACAGTATTTTGTGGTAAGACATTTGGGGATACAGTATTATGACATACAGTTTTCTGTCCATACAGCATTTTGGTATACAATATTCATGTTACCGCCACTGTCAACACCCTGTAACTTATTCTTCTACATTTTGTTTCAAACTTTTCTTGTACCCTTTTTTCTAAATTTGCTGAATTACTTATAACTTAATTTTACATATATAATTGTCATTTTCATCTTATTTCCGATTTCTTGAATTACTGCTGTATATCCAAACTGATTATACTTTGTCTTATTAAAACCTAATCTTAAATTTGTGCTTTAATCCTTTGGTTTTTAAACCATAAAGAATTTTAATCTTCTTTAAACTGAATTCATAAATAAAGAACCACTTGTTCTAAATTGCATCTGGTTGTCTTTTCTTATAAAGAGATTCAAAATCTTCAAGAGCCAAGCGGATTAACCCAACAATTCAAGTTTACAGTATTTTGAAAGACAAAATTATGAGCAAACAGTATCATACAGAATTTTGATCTTACAGAATTCTGAAAAACCGTATTTCTTTAGCAAAGGTTGAGTACATATACACATTTTAAAAGCTTTTCATTATGTATACTTATTAATAATGTTTTCACAACTTTCAACACCAGAAGGCCAACAAAACAAAAGTAGGACCTGATCATAACGTATGTGTTTCGCAACTATGTACATACCATGAAACACAAAATTATAGAAACCTTAAGTATTTACTATTCACGTTTTCTCAATCATCTGCTCGAACGCATCCAGAATTGGAAACCACCAAGGATTTTCAAAAAAAAAAAAAAACTCCTATTGGTTACACCATTGAGTGCTTCTGATGGTTTTCCGGTTACTCAACCCTAATTGCATTCGAGCACGCGATTTTGGGTATGTGTGTTTAGTTTTTAAGTTTCGAGTTTGAAGAACATCCTGTGAACAGTATTGGAATCTGTTAAACAATCGCACCCCCTCTGGTACCGTATCGAAATTCGATTTTCCAGGTGTTTCAGTATTTTAGTATTTCTTCTTTGTCGATTTATGCTTCTGCCATTAGAGATGATGGGAGGAGGACACTGTCCACTTAAATGCTTCTTCAATTCTTCATCGTCATCATACTTTTATGGTGGTGATGATGATGACCCAAGAAGGGATGAATGTTTATATATTTTTTTAATTTAATGCGCGCATTTAGTTCGATTACACTTATTAATGGTTTTTACTACGGAGGATATAGAGACCCTCTCTATTATTTTACATATATTCTCAGTCGACGCAGAACCAAGGAAGGACCTTAAAACAATCCTTAAAGAAATTGCGTGTGAGTGTGCGGTTAAGTTGCCCGTGGTTACATGCTAAGTTTGTCTTTATTCAAAAACCCTAACTACTTCATGGTGCAAACAAACCGATATCACACAGAGACACCCTCGCATTTTATTAGTGCTCATATAATGATTATGATGAACACGATGATGGGGAAATGGAAAATGAAAATTTTTATAAATTCAATGAAGCGTTACGAGTCCTTTTTCATATATGTAGGTATATTATTATGTTACAAGGAGGCGAGATGCATAATATTTAAGTAATTATTCTTCTCAAGCCCTTTGGGATATTGATGGATATTCTGGCTATAAAATTTAAAAGAGGAGGGATGAAAGGAAAAAAGCGTGAAAACGCACACATTTTCTTAAATGACAATAAGTGTTCTTAATTGTCTTATATAGCTCGTATGTTTCTGAGTCCTTTTCGTCATTATTTTACAAATGGTATTTAAGAAATAATATCCCTGCTTAAGATCTAAACCGCGCACCTATTGCTAGAGGCTAACACATTTTAAGGGTTACTTTTATGCGAAATTCTAGAGCTTTTCTGGTTGTACTAAATTTAATAATTTAATTACTCCCTTTTAATGTTAACCATGAAATCAACACTTCTAAGGATTGTTAGCCAGCCGCACCACAGTCGTTATTGTTAAACTTTTACTTTTTTTGTTCTCTTTTTGACGCCTCGGCAATGTTGCTTTCGCATAAACAGCTTAATTAATTTAATTGGTGGTGTGAATGTAAACGAAATAGATGAAATTTGAAAAAAGGGCTGATAATAGCACTGTTGGGCTTATATACAGCTTAATTTGTGAAATTGGAATTACCCAAGAAAAGTAATAAAAGAATTGTTTAGAAAAAACAACATGAACATATTTTTAGGTATTGCAAACTTATATTTGTTTGTACGTTTTTACTCATCGATAAATTATTGTTCTTCCAATATGAAGCTTTATTTTCATATTAAAAAAAAAAGTAATTTTTTAGAGAAACCAATGTATATTAAATTCAAATAACAGTGAAATATCAGCGATATCACTGGGCCTGAAAGTAAATGGTCTAGAGATGTACAATCGGGAAATAATACGGTCAGGAAATTTGTCTTTCAAAAGTGCGATTTTTGTTTTTTCCTATCTCATGGAAATCTTCAAAATACATTTTGAGTGCGACTCTTACCGCACAAAAACCACTGGTTAACCAGGACCAATCTATGAATGAATGACTTGCCAAAAGCTTCTAGACAAGCATTAGGCTTGGTTCTTCTAAATCTCCGAAAATTTTCTCGTACATTTAAGACGGTCTGTATTTAGTATGACTTTGCAGTCGCTGAACATGTGGTACAGCGTGCTTTTAACCACTTCCGTAACCATTTCAATTTGAAGGTAACGATGAAGATTGCTATTTCTTATATAAAAATGGGCATTTATTATTCCATTAAGGAATTTTTGAATAGGTTCAGCATTTGCTTTCTTCTTTAAAGCCCCGTAGTTGGATGCCAAACGGGTTTCAGCATTAGTTTGTCCAGGTCAGAGTCCCTTTATATTAACCATTACATTCTTATGTACTTCAAGTTTAGCTCTTCTCTTTTCGTTTTGATATATGCTCGTTCCATTCAAGCTCACTATCCAAAGTCATTTCAAGGTATTTGACAGTATTGGAATAAGGTAGTTCTGAATTGTTATTATAGAAGTTGGAACATTTGCTTATTTTTTTGTTTGTAGAATCTACATATGTACATATATGCGTCGATTGTTTAATACGACACATTCAACCTTTGTAGCATTTGCAACGGATTTATTTGGCATCCACTGGAATATCCCTTGCATATAAAAGTTACAAAGTTAGTCCTAGGACACTTCCTTGTGGTACACCGGCTTCTATTTTCTTTATTTGTGAGTAATTTTGGTTGTACCGTATTCTAAGAGTCGGTTAGTAACAAAAGATTTCAGTATTTCGTAGTATTGCCCGGGAAGGTCCGAATGTAGGTTTTACTCAAGTCCCAAGTGCCAAACCTTGTCAAGGTCTTAAGCAACAGCCAGACATACTTGTTTTTCTTCAAGTGACTTTTCCACCACATCCGATATATTCAATGTGCTTGGTCTATCGTGGAATGTTTATTTCTAAATCCAGACTCATGGTTCGGAATTAGTCTTCTTTCTTCTAATAGCTTTCTGAGCTTTTTCAATATCAGATTTTCGGTAGCCTACTTTGTTTGGTATAACAATGACTTCTGCAATTTTCAAATGATATATGGTACATATCTTAGCTTAAGGCATGCGTTTATTCTAAAGTGGAGTTTTTTAAAGTTCTTAGTTCTTTCAGCACGACAAAAGGAATTTTACATTCATCGTTCCAACAAAAAGTAGGAGATCTGCAGCCGCATTTGCTTAGAGTTGTTTAAAAACATCCGCGAGATGTTCAGCAAAAGAGATTTCATTGATTTCATTGGAGGGTTTCGTATGTAAGGTCTTTTTAGACGCTTTTCTGCTTTCTTTAAAGATTGTTTTTTAGAAGGATCTGTCGTAAAACTGTTCAAAATCTACTTAATTAATCATTTTTGAACTCACTGATTCTTTCTTTTTATTTCGTTGCTTAGACGGTTAACGACAGTCTTAGCGGATTGTGACTGCATTGTGAGTTTTAATAATTTCAGTGCGTTGTTGAAGGGGGTAACGTTCCATTTTAATAATGGCGTAGTTTATACTTCTCAAATGTCAAAAGATGACAAAGTTACAACTTGCTCAAATAGCAAATTATACGTAATGAAACATCTTATTGGAAAAACTTGTATTAAGAGCTTAAGTCTTTTTCTAGTCTTAGTTCTCATTCTGATATTATAAAGTTATAAATTAATGCTCACTCCACGGAGATGGAGCAATAGAAAAGTATTAATAAAGATAAGATTTGAACTGTTGATCGCGATAACGACCTGTTGTTTATTTGTTTGTTCTTTTTTTCAAAATTATAAAAATGAAAAGTACGCTCTGGAACACCATTAAAAGAATACCGATGAAATAAAAAAAGAAGTGTTCTACCTATTAATAATAATGATATCATCAAGATTTGATAGAAATTAGATTTACAATAATCTAGTTATCCAGATATTTCAAAGTTTAAACTTCTTGAGTTTTACGAGGGAAAACGTTTGTTAACTTCCCATAGAAAGTTATTGTAATCAGTCCGTTCGGGGGAAGTTTTTTCGTCGTCCATAGCTCAAGAACCAGTAGAGATATCGACTTCAAATAAATTTTGTTATACAGATAATAATGCAGAAAGGACTCTCAAAAAAATTGAGTGGTTTTTTTACCATAGTAATTTTAAAAAAAGGTGAAAATGTTGGTTAACCCAAAATATCTCACGAACCAATAACGCTAGAGACTTGAATTCAATTTTAAATTATATATTGTAACGTGATACCAAACAAATATATTTTTGGAAAAAAATCCAAGTAACGGTTTTTTTATCAATCAAAAAAATATTTTTCACCTTAAATAATTTACGAACAAAAAATAATTTTATGCAACGAGAAATAACTTTTTGACATCTGGTAAAATTTTGAATCGAAAAAGCTACAAAAAATGAATAAAAGTGGTAAAAATTGATTTTCGACTAAAATATCCTTTCAAACATTTGAGATTATAGCTTTAAACTAATGGTGTCTTATAAAAAGTACTGTTTTCAACATTCTGTAAAATTTTGAGAAAAATCGAATTGACAGTTTTTTTTACAAAAAATAAAAACCTAAAAAAACAATACTTAAACTTAGTAAAAATGTACTTTCGACTCAAATATCTCTTCAAAAAAATAAAAATATTGTCTTCAAACTAATTTTATCTCACAGAAAATATTGTTTTTGACATTTAGTCAATTTTTCATAAAAATCTACCAGTCCGTTTTTTTATAAAAAATTAAAATCTACAAAAAACAGTACGCAAAATTGTTAAAAATTGATGTTCGGTTCTCGATATCTCGTGTTCTATTCTTCTATTAGTTTCATGCATCCAATTTGTATTTATTTATATAAGAAATAAAAACTTTTAAGAAATGCTACTTAAATTGGTAAAAAATGTTTTTCGATAAAAAATCTCGTTTACAAAAATAGTGATTTGAAATTAAACAATTTAATCGAATTAAAAAAATTGTTGGTAATTTTTAAATTTTTTAGAACAATTCAACTGACAACTTTTTAAACAAAACACGAAAACCTACAAACCTTTTAAGCAAGTCAAATCGACAGACGGGATCAGTGTGTGTCTTATCTTAGCCTCTTTTTTATTTTATTTTACACTAAGAAATGAATAACTTCAAAATATCGTGGTAACTTAGATTTCGTAAAAAAAGGCAAAAAAGACAACATTTCAAAAATGTATAAAGTAACCCCTTTGAAACTTAAGCTATTTTTTTTCTAACCACAAAACAGTTCTTTTCTTTGTGACACCTCATGCTAACTCAAACATAATCATCGTTATTTTTGTTTTGCCCCCAAAACAAAAATGGTTTCGAATATGCATCAGTAGAGTCTTTCAATTCTCATCGGCATTGGCACACGCATCACTTGTCAATCCGAAAGCCTTTTACTTCCAGATATTCTAAAAAACAGATGCATTTTCATCATTTCTAAAATTTTAACCATCATCAGAACGCATATAAATTAAACAGAGACAAATATGTACTAAACAAAAAAAAAAGAAAATACATTTACTCGTAAAGTGTCATATTCACTTCGCCATGAAGTGCGCTCTTCTGGGTTTTGTAACACACCCCACATTATTATTGTTATTATAAACAATAACTCCTTTGTGTATGTTATTCATTACGATTGCATTTATAGAACTCTGCCTTTGTATGCAATGCACATATATGTATGTAAAGGACGAAGAGGGAATTCCTACTTCTGGTACTTCATAAAACATCCTTGATATTATACAGCCAACCATTAACGTCGAGACTTGACGCCGCCACCGCCCGCCACCGCCATCATCGTCGTCGTCGTTCGTCTGGTTGAAGTTTGTACAATAACGAAAGTGAGAGTTTGTGTTCTATTTACACGTATTTTTTATTTTTGTCATCAAGGAACACTCATACCATACCCTTGGGCGTTGTAAAAGTAGAAGCTTTCAAATGGAACTCAAGATAGTCCTCCTCTGTGTCAAATTTCCAATGCATTTTATGCAATATTAGTGGTTTGATTACAAGCAACAAAAAAACTTGAAAAGTGGTTGATGCGCCCCCCCTGTGTCGATTTGTTATGATAAGTATTTCACACATCGTGTAACGATTTTAATTACAATAATATTCTCTTAATGTCAAGGTTAAAATTATCATTTTAAGGAGCGCACCCAAATTGCAATGTTGTGAAATACATACATTTCTTCATGACAGTGCAACTTCGGTGCGTTAAGAATTGATAAATATAAATCAATTATAAATACGAATCATTTTCTTCACCTCATTAAAACTATAAGCTCCAATTAAAAATTAATAGCATGTCAAGAAAATGTAACGAACGTCTTGATTGAGCAATTAAGCTCAATTTATTTGTTGAAAACTTCTCAGCTTCCTAGTTTATTATGTGATTGTTGTTTAGGTCTTTTGATTATTTATTACTGATTACTGAAACGAAAGCATGTGATAGAAAACTGAAACATTTTCTTCCTTTTTTTAAATAGTCTATCGTATTTACAAAATTAGGTACATAATTTCTGCTAAAAAAGATCCAAAATCGTGACATTTTTAAATTAATTTTCTTTATCTGATACATCCTAGACTAAAAATCACAAGTACATAAGGGGTTTTTTTAGGGGGTATACAACTTTAAGTTGGCAACACTATTTTAACTGGTGGCCATTTTGTCAACTGCCAGGTGATTTATTTCTTGTTTGGTTTGACATTTCAACATAAATAGAATGACGCTTAAACAAAGCTTTCAAATTGTGTAAATTTATTTTGGAATAATCAGGTTCTGTTTGAAATACGTAATGCGTAAATTTTATTTAGCGATAAAGCTCACTTTAGGTTAAATGGAAACGCTAATATACAAAGCTTCCATATTTGGAGTGATGACGATCCTCAAGTGTATTTTGGGACACCGTAATACCAGAATAACAGTCAATGTTATGAACGACCATGACGTGTGGAACCTGTGGTTTCAAAAAGACGACGTAATATTGCACACCACAGCTCGTGCCACAATTGATTTCTTGCAGGAAACGTTTAGTAATAGCATAGTTTCACGTTAAGAACTTTTAAATCGTGCGATCTAACATCATGTGGCTATATTCTTTGAGGATATGTGTATGATATACCATTACGAATGTTGGAAAAAGTCATCAAAAGTTAAACCTCCAGATTACATTACGTTCGAGCCAGCCGTGGTGGTTATATGCCAGAAATGCATATTTAATTTATAGTTCCGGAATTGTATCTTATAAATAAAGTAAATCTCATGTTAATTTAAAAAAATGATGTTTGTTTTATTCGATTTTAAAGTTATATACATAATGTACATCTACAAAAAACACCTTTTACATAACGTATTATAAAAGATTTAGGGATCGCATTTGACTTAATTAAAATCCATAAATTAAGTGGGTTTTTTTCAAATCAATTTAAAAAAAGTGCACGTTTTGGTTAACCTAAAATATCTCACGAATCACGTAACTGGTTCGACTTGATTAAAACTTTATATTATACTAGCGACCCGTCCCGGCTTCGCACGGATAGACAAAATTAGGTACAGATATTTAAGTTATAAGCATGCTAATTAAAACGACCACGAATCACTAAATTAGAAAAAATTGTATGCTTATCTTAAAGCCTCCCTGTACCCTACGTTGGCTGTGGTATTTCTAGGTGGCAACAAAATGTATTAATTTTCAGGAGATCCTACTCGAGAAAGTGCCACATACAATTTCCCGTAAGAAAAGCACTCCTTCCTGAAGTCGATACCAACTACGGAAAAAGTTTGTCCCTGGGATTTATTTATTGTTAGGGCAAAGGATATTTTTAAAGTGATCTGTAACCTTTTAAAAGATATGGGCAAATCAGTTGGTATCATTGGAATCCGCAGAACATGTGCGAACTGACCAGCCACGGGACCTGTAATGATAGTTGCCACAATCACATTATCTCTTAATTCTTTGATCAATAGTCTTGTACCATTACACATATTGGGAGGGCTTTAATTTCTTAAAAGCATAACAGGTGTACCTAGCGGACAAAATTGTGAATCTAAACCATTCTCAGATCCCCTTGAACACACACAAAAAATTTCATCAAAATCGGTCCAGTCGTTTAAGAGAAGTTCAGTGACATACACACTCATAGAAGAATTATATATAAAAAAAACTTTATATTATATATATATTGTTACGTGATACCAAAATAAAAAAAATTTGAAAAAAAAATGCAACTAACGGATATTTATAAATGAAAAAAAAAACTGAAAAAAAATAATTTTTACCTCGAATATTTTACGAACAAAAAACGATGTTATCTCCAAAATAATTTCAAACAAAGGAAATTAACGTTTTTGACATCTGGTAAAGTTTTAAGAAAAATCGAATTGACAGTTCTTTTTACAAAAATTAAAAAACTAAAATTGTACTAAAAGTTGTTAAAAAATGATTTTCGACTCAAATATCTTTTCAAAAATTTAAGATGTCAGCTGCAAACTAATTGTATCTTATAAAAAATGTTGCTTTAAAGTTTAAACATTCAATACATTTTTTATAAAAATGGACAGTCAGTTTTGTTCATACAAATTAAGCTCTACAAAAAATAATACGCAAAATTAGTAGACACTGATGTTCGATTCTCGATATCTCTGTGCTTAATTTTAGAATATAAATTCAGTCTGTATTTGTTTATATAAGAAATAAAAACTTTCAAGAAATGCCTAAAATTGGTAGAAATTGGTTTTCGACTAAAAATCGCGTTAACAAAAATAGATTTTGAAATCAAACAGTTTCATCATATGCAAAATATTGATGGTATTTTTAATTAATTTCTTAAAAAAAATTAACTGACAACTTTTTTAACAAAACACGAAAACCTACAAAAACAATAAAAAACGGATAGGAAATGGTTTTCGACTCAAGTATTAAGAGAACAAAGAAAAATATCGACTTCAAATTATTTATTTCACACAAAATATTGTTATGAACATTTTGTTAAAGTTTTAAACAAGACAAATCGATAGACGGGATGGGAAGTTATCAGGGGGTGTGTGACCCATCCCGTCTGTCGAATTGTCTTGCTTAAAAGGTTTGTAGGTTTTCGTGTTTTGTTAAAAAAGTTGTCAGTTGAATTATTCTAAAAAAATTAAAATTACCAACAATATTTTGCATCATATGCAAATAGTTTTATTTCAAAATCTGTTTTTGTAAACGAGATTTTTAGTCGAAAACCAATTTTTACAAATTTTAGTAGCATTTCTTAAAAGTTTTTATTTCTTATATAAACAAATACAAATTGGATGAATGAAATTAATTTGAAGCCAATGTTTTCTATTATTCACGAGGTATCGAGAACCGAATATCAATGTTTACCAATTTTGCGTACTATTTTTTGTAGATTTTATTTTTGTATAAAAAAACGGACTGTTGGATTTAAAAAAAAAAATACTGAATGTTGAAAACAATATTTTTTATAAAATAAAATTAATTTGAAGCCTATATCTTAAATTTTTGAAAAGATATTTGAGTCGAAAATCTTTTTTTATCAACTTTTATTAATTTTTTTGTAAAAAACTGTCAATTCCATTTTTCTCAAAATGTTACTGAATGTTGACAACAATATTAAAAAAAAATAGTTTAAAGCCAATTTCTTTAAGTTTTGAAAAGTTTTTTAGTCGAAAATCAATTTTTACTAGCTTTTATTAATTTTTTTTTAGGTTTTTATTTTTTGTAAAAAAACTGCCAAATTAATTTTTCTCAAAATTTAACTGAATGTTGAAAACAATATTTTTTATAAGATAAAATAAGTTGGAAGCCATAATCTTAAATTTTTGAAAAGATATTTGAGTCGATATTCAATTTTTACCAACTTTGAGTATTGTTTTTTTTAGGTTTTTATTTTTTATAAAAAAAAACTGTCAATTCGATTTTTCCCAAAATTTAATATTCTTCGTTGCACAAAATTGTTTTGAATATAAAACCATTTTGTTATTCGTAAAATTTTCGAGGTGACAAATTTTTTTCAGTTTTTTTGATTTATAAAAAATTTAATTAATTGGATTTTATTCCAAAAATATAATTGTTTGGTATCATATTACAATATATAATATAAAATTTAAGTCAAGTCTCTATAGCGTTATTGGTTCGTGATATATTTTGGGTTAACCAAAATTTTTACCTTTTTCTTAAACTGCTATGGTAAAAAAACCACCCACGCAATTTTCTTGAGAGCCCTTCCTGCAACTTTCTGCACTATTATCTGTATAACAAAATTTATTTGAAGTCGATATCTCTTCTGGTTCTTGAGCTATGGACGACGAAAAAAACGTCGCGAACGTACGGACGTACGTACACACGCACGCACAGACATCTTTCCAAAAATCGTCGTTGAAACGTCGAGAAATGTCAAAATTTTCAATTCGACAAATCGGACTCATTACAATAACTTCCTATGGAAAGTTAAACATTCTTTTGTTCTAAGTATCAGACAAAAATTATTTTAAGTCTCAAAAACGACAAACAAATTATTTATACATAAAAATGTTTTTTGACATTTTTGTATGTTATTCAGGTGCGACTAAAAACTTTAGTTTTTCTCAGGTATTGTCGATTTAAACCCTGATGGATTAGTTTATTCCCAATAAAACTTCGATTTTAATCTAAATGAATTTTCTTCATTTTGAACCCAATCTCGTCTCTGTGTACCCTGAAATAGAAGATGATCGTATTAAAGAAAATAGGGTACAAATTACTAATAAGCGAAAAAAACACGAAATTTTCACGTTTTTTTTTTAATTTTTGGACATCTTGCGCTCATCGGAAACTTAGATTATTAATCAACCCAACACCAAAACCAAGTAACGAAAAAATCAGAAATACCGGATTTAACGCAAGGATTCGGCTTAAAATTGTAGGTTCCCTCCATCCCTGACAACAATACTCGCACAAAGGAATGGTTAAAAGTTGTAAGTCACTAGGCCCTAGTTCTCAACGGACTGTTGCGCCACATAATTTATTAATAATCCTTCTATTCAAATGACAAAGTTACTGGACTATGTTATTAATAAAAGGAAACCAAAATGTTTTAACTATACTAAACTATTAATAAAATAAAAAAGACCCTCATTGTCGCAACCAGAGTGTTAATCAGACGCTGCTTTTTTATAACTTCATCCATGCTGGAATATGGTTAGTAATAAATAATATTTCCGTGCTTGTGTCGTCCCAACACTCTTTTAATGTTAATAAAAATAAATAAACCTTTCAGACGATTCTACAAATGAGTCAACTTAATACCGTTTTTTATGATACCTACCAATTTTAGTACACAATTCATTAAAATTATGTTTACTATATCACTCACTTTGTCTTTTTGATTACAATCATTTTTACTTAAAAGAATTAATTACTTCTGTTTTATTTCTTTTCAGCAAATCTCATTACAAGACTGAACTTCATTTGGGGCCTTAAAGTTAACCTTCAACCTAAGAAACTAAATCCAATCCTACATCATATTAAATCATTCTTCATTATAATGAGATACCAGTTTTTAACAGATGAAGTCTTCATATCTTGTATGTCCAGATTGCTTTCTGTGGTTTGCTTGAGTGCTAAAATGGATAAATTTCCAAATAATATTTGCGGTGCAGTTATCAAAGCAATACCGAGCTGAATAGTTTAATTTATATATTAAATAAAAAATAAAACCTTACGTTAGAATTTTTAATATTATAAAGCTTTCAATTTATTTAAAAGGCTTCACATTTATCATTATTATTCGTTTTGAAATGTTTATCAAAGGTAAAAAAGGTAATATAATATTTGTTTTAATTTCATTTTAATGTACATGTATAAATACACATATTAACAATAAAATTCCAATCAAATTTCTTTTCATACAAATATTAAATAATTTTGATTTCATTGATTAATTTATGTACATAAATTCATAACTATATTATTCACGAGTGTTTTTTCTTCTTGTTACTTGCCTTTGTATGTATTATTTTAAACAAATTGTAAAAAATTCTATAAAATTAAATGAATAAATCAAAGTTAAACATTAAGATCTTTTACTTCAAAAGAATGACATTCCTATACCATTAACACAGCGCACCCAAATGTTATTGGCTTGAAATATAACAAAACATTATTCTTATTATTAATATTTACAAATTCTATAATTTGCTATAAAACATATGCATTTTATCTTAATTTTTGTACAAACTTCTTGCCAAAGTAAGAAAATGTTTAATATTCCCCCTTACGAATCTATCAACAACTCTAGCACTTATAGTTCTTGAGATATTCTAATCTCAATATCAACAAAACTGATTTTTTGATACATTGCTCCACATTTGCATTTATTGATATAATTGTATTCTAAAAGGCTGCTTTAATTTGTGAAGCAAATTTTTGTAGTATACTTTGGGGAGTTTAAATTTTACTTCAATGAATAGCTGCACCCTACTGAAATTCCTGGGCGCCTGGTATTTTTGCTTATTATGAGAAAATTTTTAACTAAAATTAAACACGTGGTCTGCGCATCGAAGTATGCAACAAAAAATTAAACTGAATGTTAAAAAAACACTGACAGCACATTTTTCCTTTTTATACTATAAATAGATTGTATAATACTTTTCGTAGGGTTTTCATTGAGGTGAAATTGAATTTAATGTTATTATGTGGGGTTTGGGTACTATTTTGCGAGTGTTTCATATTTGGTGATTCGTCTTAATTTGCGTGCGACTTAAACAGATAGTGGACCGAATTTAAGGGGTAATAATACTTACTTAAATTACCAAGTACAGAACAAATCAAACAACGATGTAAGCAGCGATATCAATAAATCGCTTATATTATTTATTTTATATGTTTATGTTTTTACTTTTATTTTTAATGTGTCTTATAATTATCTTAAAGGTAGGAAACAATTTCTTTTGCAAAATAATAAATGAAATTGATTTCACTTTTTTCTTTTCAACAGAATGTATTTTCACGAAATAATACTTAAAGATCTTAAGGTTATGTTCTTATAAAACGGTTTTTTTTTGTTTTATACATAATTTGATGTTGCTGTTTTTGTTAACGAATTATATAACCATATATTAATATTGATTTCTCTTGAATAAGATACAATTTTATCTGGCTTTAAATCTTAATACTAAAATTCATATCGGTTTTATTTTTCACTAAGATGAATTTACAATGTTTTTTTTTACATAAAGTGAATTGAATTTATTATATTAAAATACATATTTATTTATGTAAACTGCTTGGAAATTTTAATAAACTAAGCAGCAAGTAGATATTTTTATATTTTTTTCATAATTACATAGTTTTGTGTGTTGTAGATAAAATTATGCAAGTAAATAAGACATAAGACTCTTTTTTATTCGAGTGCGATATATGTATGTATAGTTCAGTGAGTCTATTCCAATAGAAAATGGGCTCAGCCGACATAAGGGACTTAAAAGTTAGGCAAGTTTGCAATATCTGAGGCAACTTTAATGGAAAGTTGACTGAAAAGTTAGTCAAGAAAAATCTCCCTAACTATAAAGTCAAGTCTACTTCTGTCAAAATGACAATTGATAATGTTTTTTCATTCAACTGAAAGCTGAACTTTATTACTTTATGATTTATTTATTTTCTGCACAACTTCATTTAATGCTTTCTGGAAAAGGGTTCGTTATCAATTTGGAAAAGAAATAAGTAATATTTCTTTGCAATACAAAATACAAATCGTGATTGACTTGTAGAGTGTTTTGTGTGTTTTGTAGACAATAATGTCTTTGGTAGAATGAACTGAAGGTAGAGATTAGTGAAGTAAAGTGCCAAGTTTGAAATTTTGCACTTGAAAAACTAACTAGCTGCCTAAGTCAAAATGTACGTTCAAAGAATACAGTCGACTGCAAATGAAGTCCCTTATTTTCTCTGAACCTGCCCAATAGCTTTAAATTTTGACTGGTTATTATTGGAACCATCTCTTTTGGAAAATACATTCGAGCAGTAGGCATATTTAACAGCTTTAGGTGAAACTCTAAAATCAAAATAAAAATTACTGAAGATTTATGTACATACATATGTGGGTATAAATATAGAGTGAAAATATTATTATTATGTACTTATATAATATTATTATGTTTTTAGTTTTATTTTGTATGTTTCTTTTCTAATACCATAACTCGAATCGGTTTCACCTTTTTGTTTTTACCAACATTAGTTTTCAAATGTATTAAAAATTCCTAAATTACATAACTTAAAAAAAAACTTAAGGTTATATTCTTATAAAACGGGTCAGCTTACAAACTTCTGTTTGAATATTAGATCAGCGGTTTTATATTTTGTATTGCTGACTTTTGTTTTGTTTTTATATATAATTTAATATTGCTGTTTTTGTTTATGAATTATATAAACATATGTAAATGAATTTATTGATTCCCCTAAAATAACTTTAAATTTTCTCTGGCTTTAAATCTTAGTACTAAAATTCATATCAGTTTTATTTTTCACTAACATGAATTCACAATGTTTTTTCTTACATTAAATAAATTAAATTAATTATATTAAAATTACACTTTTTTGTAAACTGCTTGGACAAACTAAGTTTAAACAGCAAGTAGATATTTTTTGATTTTATTCACAATTAGGTATATAGTTTTGTATCTAGTAAATAAAATTATGCAAGTGAATTAGACATTAGATAAAGACTTAAATCTTCAATGTTTCACCCTATTTTATTCCATTATGATATATTTTAGTGAGCCTAAACTGATTCCATAAAACAATTCTCCATCTATTTGACTTGAAAAAAGCTTTAAATTTTGATTGGTTATTATCGGAACCATCTCCTTTGGAAAATACAGACTCATATAAGGCAGCTATTGATGAAACACTCGAACTCATCAAAAGCTTGATCTGAAAACAAAAAAAGGATTACTGATGTGATTATTTATGAACATATGTGGGTATAGATACAGAGTAGAAATATTATTCATAATAAATTTAATTGTATTGTTGAAAACGTAATTAGCATTTTGTATTCTTTTTTTTTTCTATAAATATTTCACTTTCATCCATTTTGAACCCCATAAACTAAATCAAAAGTTAATGATAGCTCTAAACAATATCAAGTTAAGCGTTAAATATAAGCAGGTAGTTTGTTAACTACAACTATAATTAGCCCCTAATAGTTTTTGTTTCAATGTTGAAAGTCCGTGACATCTTCTATCAAGCATTAATTCAATTTATATAGAGCAGAAATATATTATGTGCACAATACATACATTCGTATAGTGCTACACGTAATAACTAGACCAGTTCAAAGTTGCTCATTGAAACAGAAAATAAAAATTAACTCTTCAAAGTCAAAGTCCATTGGCCCCTACTCTTCCCCCCCCTCTCTCACTCTCTATTTCAACCAGAATCAGCATCATCATCATCATAATACCTATGTAATTATTA
The DNA here is from genome assembly GCA_951509635.1 of Eupeodes luniger. Taxonomy (NCBI): domain Eukaryota; kingdom Metazoa; phylum Arthropoda; class Insecta; order Diptera; family Syrphidae; genus Eupeodes; species Eupeodes luniger. Next base: position 93,672,470 of record OX608073.1, on the reverse strand, counting down.
TTTCGTGATAAATTTGATTAAACTACAAGATACACGCTATTAGCAAGAGAGACTCCGCAACCTACAATCTCAAACACGCATCAGCAGCTTGTGTTCCCTGATGTGCTTCCTCTAAGCATCAAAGAAACTAACGTCATTCATGATTACGGGTGTTGCGTAAACCTAAAAAAATATATATAATAAGCTTTTCCTTAGACTTAAACTCTCGCAACCAAATCCCCAATCCAACAGGTTTTCTTTCACAATTTTCAATTGCACATACTCTACTCGGAGTTCCTATGTATATACATACATAAGTATTTCAATTTTCCATTTCACTTTTTTGCTGTTCGTTTTTCTTTTACAGGCTTAGAGAGATTTTCCTCAAACTAACTAGATGCAGTGCTTGATAAGTGCTTGTGGAAAACGCTGATCAAAAAATTAAATCATACAAAAATTAATTCTCAATCGTGATAATTTTCAAAAAAAAAAATAACAAAATACAAACTACATAACTTAAAATGAAAATGACCCCGGCAAATGTGGAGGAACAATATCGGAGGTTTCCCGATATGGATAAACAAGATGTCCTTAAATTGAAGCAATGGGTTCAACAACAGCCGCATATGCCGAATTTCAATGAACTGGAAGTGATCCTATTCTTTCATGCCTGTCATTATAGCATGGAATTGACGAAACGTACAATTGAAACAAATCTTTCCATTCGAACGCATTGTCCTGAATTTTTCCAAAATTTAGATATCGAACGGTCCGAATTGAAGAGGGCAATGAACACAGTGTAAGGACTTTCTTTTTGTGTTTTTCTCAGAGTTTTGAATTCTTTTCTTTTTTGTGGTTTGTGGTTTTAATTTGTGCTGTCTCTTCTTTTAGTGCAATTTTACCACTTCCAAAATCAACACCAGAAGGCTATAGAGTTATAATTGGAAGACTAGCCGATACGGATACTTCGAAGTTTAATTTTGCCGATATAATGAAATTGTGAGTGCAAATTGTTAAACATTAACTTACATATATCTATTTATATATGGTAGTGATATTTTTGATTGGTTAGTTTATGGCGAGTGTATGTATGTAGGTTTGCGTGTAAAAGTAGAAAATTCATATTAAATCAAATAAGACTAGGATACAAAATACAATAATTATTAGTTTTTAGATGCTAATAAATTGATTTTTAATGGAGACACACTTAATTTTTTTGTTTTTGAATAAATTACACTGGGCGACAAGGTTTTTCTACTGGCATTGAAATTGCACTTTTCCAAAGGGTTTTGGAGGCCTTAATTTAAATCCGACTTTAAAATTAATGTATCACGTCAGGTTTTCCTGTTATTACTTTTTAAAATGCGAAAAAACACGTATGTATATTCGGCTTTTTGAGGCTGTCTAAATTTATTAAGTAGCTTTTTTTCAATAAAATCCGTGAATGTTTTCCAAATATAAAATCCCTTAATTCAATATTCAATTGAACTATTTATATTTTATTTCATATAATATTCGAAAAAAAACTTCAAAATTTGTTAGATATCACATGTCTTACAAAAATCTAAAAGAAACGCTAAACCACTTTTGCTAAAATTGTTTTCAACAGCAATAGGAAAAACGGTTTGAAAGTAGGTTTGGTTCTTGTAACGAATCTGTTGTCTAAATAATTCTATTATAACAAGTTTTTGAAATACATAAAATAAAAAATGTAAAAATGATGTTGAAAACGGGTATTTTTAAAACTTGAGCAAATAGTCAAAATAAGAGTTTGGATTTGAAATCAGCACTAAGAATTTAGTCCAAAACGTAATTTACAAAACTATTAAAGTATCAAATTCAAGTTTTTTTTCAAATAAAGACTCATAACTAATGCGAATTTTCAGAAACTAAGTAAGATACTAAAATCCTTTGAAATTTATCCAAAAGAAAAAGGTTTGTACTTTTCAAAATCATCATACAATTATTGTTAAGATATATTTTGAGTTTGAACTTAGGCTTAGAAAACCCGTTTTTGTTTGTTTTCAGAATTTTAAAGGGGCATATTTTAGAAACCTGATGTGATAGAAAAATTGAAAGGTGAGATTCGAATTTAGGACATCTTAATTCTTTAAAAAAGTATTCTTTTGTTTGTGCAACAGGAAAAAACGTAATTTTGTCAACCAGTGAATTATTCTACCATGTTTTAAGGGCTTGTAATAGATATTAGTAAAATCCATCAGTAAAAATTTTGTTATACATGTTAGAGCATGTAAAAAAACATGAAAATGAACATGAACATGAAAAATTTACTATTACGTAAGGTTTTTAGTATACTTGTTGAAAGGTGAAATTTTTTTGACCATCTTTCCTTAAATTTTTAAACGCAAATTTAGCTAAAAATTTTGTATCACACATTTCCTTATACGCTCAACCGTTTCAGAGATAGAGAGCAGAAAGTACATAGCATTTAACAATTTGTTTTAGTTTACATTTTTGATGAACAAATTGAAGTTGGTGAAAAAAAATGCTTTTCTTTGAAATGTTTAAGTTTTTAATTAGTTGTCTAATCAATCTCCATCAATTCTCCGAATTCCATCGTAATCGTAAACTTTAATTCCTAATTCCGAAAAACAACCATACAACGAAATCAGTTCGTAATACAAAATTGTATAGGATTTTCTACTACAAACGTATTTGCCAATAGTCTTTCGTAAAAATTTCCGATAACGATGGAATTCATAGGCCTGAATTTATTAGCCGTGTCTATTATCAACAAAAAAAAGTGGTAAGAACATGGTTTAGGTTTTCGCGACCTTTGGCAGACACAATATTTTGTGACAATTTTAAAATAATGTTTAGGTTTTTAAAAATGTCAAAATTTACGGAACTATAAGTAAAAACTAAGTTAGGTAAGGTTTGACGGGTCGATGCAATGGTAGACTGAATCACTGTGGATCCATTGTGCTCCCCTGGAAATGCTAAAAACTACCTTAAGCTATAATATATAATAATACAAAATAATGTGGGTTTTCCGACAAGAGGATATCTTAAAAACGAGTAGTTTTTGGATGTGTATTTCATTGTGAAAAAAAAGTAATATTATTAAAGATTGGAAAACGATTTCAGGTATTGATAAAGCTTGAAAAGACCTATCTTTAAATGTATACCTCGATGGCGTCGGGAACAATGATGACAAAATTATTTTTTTTTGTCAAGGGGTTAGCCCACGATTTTTTGAAAAACTGAAAAAAAAATTTTTTCAGTAATTCGAAGATTTTCACATCGTTCGAAAGGTGTATTTGTTTGCTACCAAGCATTGAAAGCCGTTTTAAGGTGTTACAATATCTCGGTGGTGAATTGTGCTTGAGAAATAACACAAAAATTGTTATTGCAGAATTGTCAATATTTTTCTAGGGAATTTAAACAATTTCATTGTGTAGTTCAAGCGTGAATCGTTCCATACTTGTAAGATTCCAAAGTATGATATCTTCAAAAGTAACAAGTGACTTAATGGCGGGCTATTTAAAATGAAACCACTTACATTTTTGAAATCAGTAGTAAGACTTTGATGATGGTTACCTTCTGCATATTGATTGCGTTTTTTTTTGAAAAATTGCAAATTGAGCCTTCATGAAATACTTTTTTAACGAATTATGAAATTTTCACAAATAACTTTCTCAAGTTTACTCACTTCTAATTAACTTCTCTTTATAGCAAGAGTACCAGAAGTAATTGAATTTGTTTAGTATCTCTTAAGACTGCTTTTGGCGGTCGTTTTGGCATCGGTTTGACACATTTTTCTTGTTGTTACACATTTATAAAATGATATGAGTTGTCTTTTGCGTCATGCTGCTCCAGTTAAATGTATGGATCCATTTTCGTAATTCATACCTGGTCCAAGTCGTGGCTGTGTTTTTTTCGAGTATTGTTTTGTTTGCTCTGCAATTTGTAATTCGGGCCCCATACGTATCAGAGCTGTTTAAAAAAGAAATATTAAAAATATAATGTATTAATTTAACATTTTAATAATTAATTAAAACCAAATAATATAGATATTGATTTATTCTATAATCTTACTTATCCTTCCATTAATCTAGCTACTGCATGATTTTCGATTTATGGATCACTGAAGGTGGCATCGAACAAGGGCATATACTTGTCATGGACTTGAAAGGTGTTACGTTGGGCCATGTTGCACGTTTGGGATTGCTGACAATGAAAAAGTTTTTGGTTTACCTTCAAGTTAGTGTACACATTGTTAAGCAAATTAAGTGATCACGATACAAATCTTACAATCATCTAAAAACGCTTATAACAATCGATTGACATTTTATTAAAACAACATAGAGTCAAAACATTTGTTATCGTGATCGCTTAATTTTTTTTCTTTCTAAAATTATATTTCTAATAAACTCACGAGTTTTTATGTATATGTCAATTCCAGGAAGCAGCAGCAATTCGTTTAGTTGGTTTTCATTTCATCAATATCGTACCATTTATCGATAAAGTCTTAGCTTTGATGAATCCATTTATGAAAAAGGAATTACAAGCAATGATCCAGTTGCATAGTAATATGGAGACATTTTATAAATATGTTCCCAAAGATGTTCTACCATCAGATTATGGAGGTCTAGATGTTGATAGTAATGAAATTAAAAGTAAGTTCTTCTATTTTTTGCATTAACTTACCACATAAATAAAAATAATTACATTTTTCTCCTCTAGATGCTGTTTATAAAAAGCAAATAACAAATCGAGAATTTATGATGGATCTTGAGAAGCGTCATCAAATAAATGAGAAACTTCGACCCGGAAAACCAAAAGATGCATCCGATTTATTTGGCGTCGAGGGAAATTTCAAAAAATTGGAATTCGATTAAGAAAGTATAATGTTGATGTATGTTGCTGTTAATTAAATTGTTAAGGTGCAGGCGTATTTTTGTTTTTTTTTTTTTTTTTCAAAATTTGCTTAAATTTAAAGTGTCGTTTTAAATAAAATGTTAGATATTTTAAATAAAGAACTGTTTTTGTATGAAAAATAGAAGAGGATATTGATTAATTTTTTTTTATAATAAGCGCACACTCAAGGGAATAATACTACCCTTATTATGTATGTAGATACAGTGTGAGCACTAGGAAAGGGAGAGAGGGGTTGAAAGGAGAAGCATTTCTTATGATGGTAATATCACCAATCAATCTAAATGTCGTACTTTAAATACTGTACAAGAGGCTTAAATAAGTTGCAGGAGCACCAGCCCAGATATGGGAGTTATACTCAAGCTTTGAACGTATATAACTCTTGTACATAACAGCCAGATCAGAGGGGGAGAAAAACTTCTTGCATCGCCTTAGAAAACCTAAACATCTTGCGGCATTTTTGGCGACATCGCGTATGTGATCGTTCCACAAAAGGTGGTTGGTGATACACATACCGAGAATATCGAGATGTTCAGTCTCCTCGATGCAAGTGCCATTGCCATCTATGGATAATGGCAAGGGAGGTATATCTCGCTTTAACGATACAAGACAGCATTGGGTTTTCGAAGCATTAAATTCCACGCGGTTTTTTATTCCCAATTGTACATTACTGTTTAATGACCTTATCATATTTTTTCGTTGCAGTTCCACATCCGAAGAAGAGGGATGTGAATCTGAAAACCAATATGAAATTGAAGGTTTGTTTGCATAAATAGGTCATTTTAATAAATTTGGGACGATTTCTAAGACAGACAAGGTTACATAAAATAAAAATTCCTGCCATTAAAGCAACTCCTTGCTTTGAAGAATTATTGTTTATCATATTTAGCATTTCTATATTCCTAAAAAGCACTTGTTGTTGCACTTTCTTGCTAATATAGCAACGCCTAAATAAGGTGATCAAGTCCTTGGTATTTTGTTAGGCACTTGAAGTTAAGTTATAATTATTTTTTGAGAATATAATAACACTCAATTAATCTTCACTTATTTTGGATAGACCATACTCAAAGCAGTTGAGAAAAAAATTCCATGCCACAAAAACACCCATTGGAGAAATATTGTTACAAATATTTGTCTTAATAAAAAAAAAACAGAAACCAAAGTCATTCAAACTTTACTTGATCATTTTGTATTCCTTTAACAAATAAACATTTTTGTTTAATGTTATAAATTCTTAATACATTTACTTCATTTTAACAATTCATTTACAAAGTCTATGAAAAACCAACAGCATGTCGACATGCAAGGAGGTAATTTTTAAGTACATATCTCAATTTTCGTATCACACTTTTCGAGGAAAAACTTAATTACCACAATAAATTATTATAGAATTAATTTCCGATATAATCTACATGTTCAGATACATTACATACAAATAAATATTTAATCAAATGTTAATGAGATTTGTTTTATATCCAAATTACTTATTGTAATATGTGTTTGATTGCAAATTTTAATTAAGAGTACAGGTACCATGTTATGATAATATCGCAACATGTTTCAATTGATTTAATTATTGTTTTATAGCTGCAACATCGTTGTTTTATTCTTTCGGATGTTTTATTGTTTCGAGTACTATTTAAGAACATTCTTTAATTTCCAAATATCAGTACTACCGTACATTAAACACTCGCAAGAACATGAAATTTCCAAGCGCTTTTCTGACCCTTTTCCTAGGAACTATTTTAATGATGGTGAGAATTTTCGTTCAATTGATTTTGAGAGACAACAAAGATTTTGATTCAATATTGTTCTTTTTTTAGAATTTCGGAACATCTGTAAGCCAAATGCCACCAGGACCACCTGGTGGTGGACCTCCATCAGGTATGCCTCCCGGACCTGATGGTTTTATGGGTGGATTAGGAGGTGACATGTCAATGGGTGGTGGACAAGGAAATACACATGGCTAGGTTAAGCTTGCCACTAAAGTCAATATGTTTTAAAGTGTAATAAATACAATTTCAGAACATTGAGCAGCTATTAGTTTGTTTTGTTTTGATTGTACTAAAAACTAGTTTTTCATTGTTTTGAAGTGAGAAATGAGATTATTTTAAGAAAATTATGATGGCTAAATCAGAAAGTTCTAAGGCTTACAAAAGAATTAACATATACTGACATGTATAGTATATTCCAGGGATATGTACATTACAGGGTCCGGCTTTCGAAGTGTAACCAGTTTCAGACCTTTGTCACATTTGTCAGAGTGGCATCAACTGTTTCGAAATTTGTTAAGTGAGAGTGTTGTTTTCAAGCGTACACAATCATTTAGCATGGTTTTACACCGGAGAAGCAGCAACAAGCTAAACGAGCGAAGAAGTTTTTATTTGACAGAAAGAGGCCGATTTCTGAATATCTTGTTTTCTGACGAGAACATTATTTATAAATTAAATAAAGTGCACGACTGGGTCGCACGAACTTGCTCCTGTATTCAAAGAGTCTGTTTAAAAAAGTATATATGTATATAAGATTTAAAAATATACCTGTAAAATAAGTTTGTCTTCAAAGGTATAAATGCCATTTGATTTGTCGAAAAAACCTCCATTTTTCAATTTTTTGGGAGGGAGTTACATTTAATACAATTAAAATAATTAAAAAAAAACTAATTTAAGATTCAAAATTTTACCTGAAAAATAAGTTTGTCTTCAAAAATTTAAATGCCATTTTATAAATCAAAAAACCCTTGATTTTTCAAATTTTTTTTTTGAAAATCGTTAGAGCGGTTTTTTTTAAATTAATTTTTTATATATAAAATTTTTCAATTTTGTTCTAAAAATATTTTTGGTATGCAGTTGTTTAGTGATTGTAAATATACGCTCTATATTACAATTTCGTAAAAAAATGTTCACCCGTTTTTGAGATATAGAATTTTGAAAAAAAAAATTTCAATATTTTTTTAAAAATCCAAACAATAAAAAATTGCACTTTTGATAATCAAATATTTTTAAGGCAATATAAGAGCTCGTTCAGAAAAAAAATTATCGAAATCGGTTCAAAAGTTGCTGAGAAAATTAAAAAACAAAAAAACGGTTCTATGAGCGGTACCTTTCCTGAGCAATACAAAAATATGTTTTTCTTATTAAAAGAAACCAAGTTAAAAAATAAAATTTTAGAGACAATTTAAAAAAAATCTATCGGTTTGTTTTTGAAAAAATTCGAATTTTCGTTTTTTGACCAAAAAAATTGTATGGGGGCCACTGTTAGTTTTGATCTTAAAAAAAAAAATGAAAAAAATGCCTAACGCAAATCTGCTCAAAACCTTAACTTCCAAGTTTGAACTCAATCGACCCAATGGTTTAGGCTGTAGGAGCGTGGACAGACAGACAAAATTGACCGGACGGAATCGCGGGACCCACTTTTTTCGACTTCTCTACCATCGTAATATCATGTTTGATTAAAATCTCGAGTTCGAAATTTTGCACGAATGCAAAACTTGCCATATAGTTCCTATATGTCGCAAGTAAAAAACAAACAGTAGTTTACTTACAGAACCGTTCATACGAAAATTTGAGTCGTGTCACCGCCACAAATAATGGTTTGGGCCGCTGTGACTACGGATGGGTCATTGAGTCTGGTTTCTAAGTAAATGCAGCATATCATAGGGAAAATATTTTTGAGGCTGCTTTGCAGTCGTGTGTAGACAAAAATTAAGGTCGCAGATTTTTTTTATAATAAGCAAACACTCAAGGGGATATTACTACCCTTATTATGCAGACACAGTGTGAGCACTAGGAAAAGGAGAGGGGGTTTGAAAGGAGATGTCGGTGCACATTGGTTTTGAATTCCTGAATATTGCAATGACTAGGAAACACAGAGTGTAGTAAGGCATTCCACATTCACGTAGTGCGGCTTAAGAACGAATCTCTGTATTTGACAGTACGACCGAAGTTGGACTCGAGGGTATACTGATGAGCATTCCTAGAAGCGCGAGTATTACGGTTGAACTGTTTAAGGGGAGGATGGAGGGATGCAGCTGGGTGAAACCTTACGACGATGTTTAAGCGAAGTACTTTTGAACTTTTCAACAAGATTCTGCACCGTCTCACAAAACTGGAGTGAACCAAGAATATTTGAACAACAACTTCATTTCGACCACACAATGGTTCTCGAATTTAATTGCCGGGATATCCAAATGGATTATTTTCTCTTGGCCATTTTGGAAGACTCTGAAAAAAAAATGTCCGTTGAGTGGGCTTGAATACAGGCAAGTTATGTTTGGGCATCTTGCGATTCGTTTTTTGACCGTCTCAAGGCAATATTTAAGGTTAAAGATGGACATTTTGAGTCGAAGTGAATAGATTCTGAATTTTTGACTATTTTCACAAATTCAGTTCTCTGAAATAAATGAGAATCATTTTCAAAATTGAATTTATGGACTTATGAATAGGTTACATTTCGAGTGCTGGACTCTGTATGTACATAACATACATGCATATTACATGCATATACAGATTTTTCATTTTATCAAAATATCATAAATAATTTGTGTATTTAGTTTATTTACAACCAGTTTCGGAAATTATTTTAATTTTTTTTACATACATTTATTACAATTTTTATAATTTAAATTAAGATTGTCGCTTCTTTTTCATTGATTTATTTTTTAATCAATGATGTGAGTTTTCTTCTAATAAATTTGCTTCAGATGTTGCTTCAAATGCCAAACGTTCAGCTAATTGTTGTGCTCCAATAGCAGCATGTTCTCGGGCGATTTTATCAAACAAAGACAAATGTTTGTTTGTTGCTCGAATAACAGATTCACTTTGGTGTGGAGCGTCAGCAATAGATTGCTAAAAAGAAATAAATAGGAACAAAAATATTAGTTTATAATATTAAAATAAATCTAATCGAATGCATGATATCCTTTCAAAACAAAAAACCGTGAAATAAGAGTTGATATGCAGTTTTCTTTTAATTGATTGATAAGTTTAACTCCCACGCTTTAAGAACTCAATTAAAATATAAGGAATCTAAATACATAAATAATTTTTTGATCGAAGATTTTCGCAAAAAATCGAAATACCTAATTGTGCACATCATTTAATAGCAATTTATATTAATGCAATTATTATTATTCATATGATATGAATTACATAAGTCTTCAAATTTCTGTTATGGTGTACATATTTAAAAAAAAAAATTATACCATAACTTATCAAATTTACAATTAAAATGCACATTAAAAAAATCTTAACCTACACGAAAAACCATTAGTTGCTCTTTAAGTGATACTAACTGGCACCATCCGAAGTTACCGAACCAGAATTTGTACATATAAAAATATCTTTTTTCTTGTTGTTTAAATTGAATAATTTAAATTAATTTTAAAACGCGAAGTATTATAATTTACGATGAATCAACTAAACTCATATTCAAGGCTATTTAAAAAAAAAATTCTTCGAGAACAATGAAGAAAATAATGCCAATTTTATAAATGGACTTCTTTAACATCTATATTGAGATCTTAGTGTTATTGAATGAGGAAGAACAATTTTAATTAGATAGTGACGTAAAATAAATGTTCTTAGAACATTCTTTATTTTTGTATTCAATAAAAACAAAGAAATCCTACTACGAGGAATTTGATAGTTGCAAAAAGTTTTGACGTCAGCTCTTTTGTTTTAGGTTTTTGTTGGGTCACTTTTCTTCGGGAAAAAATGCCAAAAAGCACTAAAACAATGAAAATGTTAGTAGAAATACTGCATGCAGATTGACAAGATTGCATATGAATTCAAGAACAATAATATTTAAGAGGATGTGAAAATGTGACAGCTATTTCTATGTGTCATCTACGACTACTTTCTTAAAACCATGTAAATCTATTAAAAATAATTATTAAATGGTTATTCTAAAACCATAATTAAGAGGCGACATTGTCATGCGTTGTTTAACATTGTATACAATTTTGCACTACAATTTTTCTAGGTGATTCGTTAAGGCTTCTGATTACTATGGAATTCTTGATAGGGCTAAATTACAAGAATTTCAAATAGGACACAAATTACTTTAATTGAAAGTTTCATAAGACTTTATTTTTATTCATAGATATTTATGCATAAAATAGATCCCCAATTATTTTATCTTTCTTTTTAAAAAAAACGTCACGAGTTTAAATTGCTTTTATAAACATTTTTACACCAGCTTTTACTTTTAAACCTCAATCAATTATTTTAATTGAAAAATAAGCAATTACATAGGTAACTAATAAAATAATTCTAGCTTACCTCTTGAAGAAGTTGAGGATGGGCGTGTTGTTCAGCGATTTTATTGTACAAAGCAAAATGTCTCTCTTTAGCCAATTTGTTTGCTTCAGTATCTTCTGGCTCATGGCTCAACTCCGGATGGAAACCATATTCATCGGCGGTATATTGGACGGTTCGGACTTCTTGTCTAGGGTCAACATATGAAAATGCTCCACGAATAACTCCTGAACCATCTGATACTTCGGTATGGGTACGATCAACATGTCCGGGTGCCCTTCCAGCTGCATAACTAAACACATACGGACTTGCTGGAGGCGGATGTGTTGTTGTGGAATATTCGTTTAGAATATGTGATACATCAGCAATGGCAGATGAGACTGTATACAACACGGTGACCTTGAATAAAGTTAATGGAGAGTTTTAACATTACATTATTTTTTTTTTTAATAAACGTTGTTGAACACTTTTGTACTTGTCTTTTTTTTCCGTACAAAGTAAAAATTATTTTGTAGGTATTTGTTGCATCATAAAGTGTGAAACTTGTTGGACAAAAAATATGACCTCAATTGAAAAAATATAACCAAAATATGAACAGAAAAAATAAAAACAAGTACTCTTAGATAAAATATGTGTTCATAGACTTACTGCGATCAAAAATGACTTCATTTTGTTTATAAACTTATTACTTTTAACAAATTACAATTATTATCTTTTTCTTTGCTTTTAACAATGCCTTCTTTCTTCAATGTGGCTTTAACAAATACTGATAGTTAACTGATGGCCACTGCGCTTCTATACCATTTCCCCAGAGTGGAATCTGTTGGTTAAAAAGAGTCAATAGCACACGTTGTACAAAGATATATGTATGTACATATGTATGTACGTCTACGTAAGTAAGGTATGTCTACTAAGCTCGAGACTAAGACCGGTATTTTGTATTATTATTAGCAAAAGACGTTGTCATTTTATAGTTTAACAAAAACAAAAAATTAAAAAAAAAAAATATTAACTAAAATGTTGTTTTGCAAATCTGGTTATTTTAGTCGGGGTTTTTGATAAAGGCTATAATAAGATGAGCTTTTTCTTCTGATCTTTTTCGATGACGTTCAAAAGCTTCTTTGATTTTCGATTTGATATCAGGAATGGACGATGAGCTGATATCGTCTTTGAAAGGAAAGATCTTGAAGAAATGTTTACAGACATGTCATAAACCATCATAACTTGTTTTTGGCATCATTTGTTTAAATTTTGTTTCTATCGATATCACTGAGTCATAATCATAACAAACTAATTAAAATACCAAACAAATAAGAATTTGATTTATAAAAAAACAATTAAGTGGATGATGAGGCATAGTTCAAAAAACGGTTGGTAAAAATGTTCAAATTTACTGGACAAAACTGAATTTGTTTGAAATTTTCTACATAGCAGTTGTTGAAACTTAAGGTGTTTTCAACTAATTCTTTTTTATTTCTGAAATGAACAAACAATTTGGTTTGCAAAACAAACATGTATTATTTTTAACAGTTCTTCAAATTCTGTTCCAATTAATATGGTATGTACTTTTTAAGCAACGGATGTTTTTTAAAAGGTAACTTTAAGTTGACAACACAATTTTAACTGGCGGCCATTTTGTCAGCTGTTAAGTAATTAATTTTTAATTTGAATCAGAAATAGATTGACGCTTAAATAACGATTTGAAATTGCACACATTTACTTTTAAAATCATGGCTCTGTTCGAATTACGAATCGCTTGAATTTTATTTAGAGATGAAAATCACTTTTGGTTGAACGGATACTTCAATAAAAAATACTGCAGTATTTTTGTAGTGATTACAATCCTCAAGTGTTTGTTGAGACACCGTTACATCCACAAAAACTCACTGTTTGGTGTGCTTTATGGGTTGGTGAAATAGTTGGATCGTACTACTTTAAAAACGATTCGGCTAGAGTGTTACAGTCGGTCGGTGGTGACCACTATAGAGCCGTGATTACTGACTTATTAGTTAATTAATTAAACAAACATGACATGCAGGAGCTTAAGTTTCAACAAGAAGACGTAACATGTCATAATTGATGTATTGAAGGAAACGTTTGGTAACCATAATTTCATGTGATGGACCCGTGATTTGTTCTTTTTTACAGGCACTCAAGGTTTTATACATTTAAACACACAGTGCGAGCGTTAGAAAAATTAGTAAGGGTTTAAATATGTTTTTTTCTTTTAAGTTTTGAATATTAAGATGGAAGGGGAAAAACAGAGTTGGGTAAAGTATTTCACATTCTCGATGTGCTTTTTAAAAAAAGAATCTCTCTACTTGACATTACGTCCAAAATTATTAACTCAAGGGATGAGTATTGTTCGGAGTGCGAATATTACGGCTAAATTGTTTCAGGGGGGTAATGGAACTGGCTAATTAAACAGAACATTGTTTGTAAAAATATCGGTAAAAAAACTAAAGCCATGAAACATTGCGGTGGTGTTCGAGTGATGAAATGTTTCGGTTATAGTTCTATCGCCTATAATTTTCAAAGCCCTTTTTTTACAGGCAGATCAGAAGGGGTGAAACATTTCTTGAACCGTGAGATGTTCTACACATACCGAGTACTGAAAAATGATTATTTTTCTGGATGCAAATGTCACTCATGGATAGAGGCATTGGGAGTGGGTAACATTTTAACGACAAGAGACAGCATTGTCTTTTTGAAGCATCGAATTCTACACGGTTCATGATTCAACATAAGAACTCATCATACTGGGGGACACCTAGACTTGAAACCATCCAATACAACTTGTATTGAAAAGTAGTTTCTAATCCAACGAGCAAGCAGTTGCGGTCATTTTCCAGAAATAATTTTTAAGTTATAATGCTAGAAGATTATCTTTAGAATAAAGCTTATTTCATGTCAACTTAAAAAAATTAGCCTAATTTTATTCCATTTGAAATGTCTATAGGTACTTCTAATAAAACATATTCATATTTCATTCCTTTTTGGTCTTTCTATTTTCTCAAAAAATTGACACCTTTAAATTACAGCTTTAGAAAATGTGTGTACCTGAAATAAATATTGCATTCAAAAAATTTGTCAAAAGAACGGCAAGACGGATCAGCTAGTTGTTCATAAAAGTTATCTAAATATACACCAATTGATTTAACAAAAAATAACAGTTTTCATGTTACATTAATGGTGATAACAATCATTCAAATTAATAATAATAAATTGCACGACATCAGACATGCAAGAGATTCTTTATTGACTATGCAAGCAAACATTTCTACGATATTTCGTTGTTGGAATAGTCATGGAAATAATTTTATTTGTAACAAATTCCAAAATTAAAAATTTTATGTATCATTAACGAAATCTACAAGAACAAAAAGAAGTTTTAAGTTTTTTTTTTTGTTTTTTTTTTTTTTTGTTCAACTAAATAATTATGAAAACATCAAGTGGAATATTTATTTGGATTGGTTTGATGTTGTTGACGGTATTAAAATATTATTAGTAATACCAAATTTGTTGAATAGTTTCGTCACTTTTTTATTTTTGGTAGGAAATTGTTGGAGGAGTTGTTTACAGAGCTTTGCAAAGCGATAACTCTCGAAACGAAGATCGAGGATCCGAAGGTAATGCTAATGTTGATGAAGCAGAAGATCCAAACGGTTTGATTTTTGAAGAAGCCTCTATTGTTGGCAAGAACGAAATCCAAGAACAGGGTGGCAAAGGACAAGACGTTAGTGATAAAATAGATAAAATAAATACAAGTGGACAGAAAAATACCAGGGGAGGTGGAGCAGTTTGTACATGTGTTGAACAAAAAGGAATTGATGACGAAGACGGACAAGCTGGTAGTGAAGAGGACAATCAAATTGAAAACGGTGGAACAGAAAACACTGGAGAGGAAAGTAATATTGAAGCTGCAAAAGAAATCTCTGAAATGGATGGAACAACTGTTGCCGGAGAAGCTGAAGATGTAGAAACAATGAACAGCACATCAGATGATAGGCAAGAAGCTGAGTTAGAAGAAAGTACTGACGGAAAAAAAGAAGAAAATGGAGATCAAGACGACATGGATACATATGCAAACAATGGTTTTTATAAAGGCATACCGACTTTTACGTTTAGTTCCTTGGACAGTTGAAATTCGTTCTTATCCAGATATTTATATGGCGAATACTATAAAATTATTTTAAAAATAAAATTGTTTTTCATTCAAAATTTAATTGTTCTTATTAAAATAAGAAGGTACATTTCTAAATTGGTAAACTTTAAACCTGAACAGATACCATACAACAAAACAAGCTGATTTTATAAATTTCAAATGGAGAAGATACCCATTAAGCACTTTAGATAAATGAAAACTTATCTCCAACGTTTTGTTTTCCTAAAAAAGAAGATTTTATATTTCTACCAGTCTATTTAGGCAAAATCAATACTGTATTTAATCTAAGGACAAAAGCTATAAGAGATGATCATATTATCGAATTATATACACATTATTCAGGTTGTCCTATACAATTTTTAAATTCAATGTTAAATTGAAAAAATTAGTTTTGTTATCCGTTCGGTATCTGTAATCCGCATTAATAGGCTTAATGAATGAATAGCGATCTCATGTTTATTTCCCCTCACTTGTCTATAAACTTTCGACGCATAATTATGCAAAATTGTTTCTGTCTGCTAAAAATATAATGACTTTATCAAAGGAAGATGATGATAATGTGCATTTCCAAATGGAATCAACTGTGGCATATATAGTTCTAGTTAGATTGAACTACTAAGTAAACACTATAAACGGCTTCAACTTCGACATAATCGGAGCACGTAAGGAACGGTTTATCCGGATTCCCGTCTTTGGAGTTATAATAAGGATCTTGGCCTATAGGTTACGCCCACGTAAAAATCCTATAATTCCAAAGCACCAACTAGCTTATGATAACCGCAATCTATGCTGAGAATATGGAAAGATAGCTTCTCCAAAGCTGCAAGGGAAATAACACCATTCAACTTAGGCGACGCAGAACAACAATTCCGCCTTCCCAATCTAGACAAAGTGAAAATACCTACATATGTCGAATTTGAAGTCCTGCAAAGTCGCAGAACTTGACGGCCTCGCTGCCGAACCATTTAAAGCAGCAAGAAAAGAGGTCGTTTTGAACTGCGTCAACTGTAGAGGCACCAGTCCTTCGAACATCGCTTATAAGAACTTTACTTTCGTATTATATGAAAGTCTGAAAAATACTCTAAAGGGTCCTTATCTTATCAGTGTAGATCACGAAAGTCTCCCCATAGATAAAATATTCATATAACGGTTGATCTTACAAAAAAAGCTACTATAAATTGTTATCCACAATCTTAGAGAAAAACTACCTAGGCACCGCTATACATTCAGCGAATTGTTGCAATTGGGTAGTAAAGTAATCTCTCAATCATCTAAAGTAGCCCTCTATAAGACACTCCTTATGCATAGATTGGGAGTAGAGGAGAGGATACAACGATCCGGAAAGGAGTCTTTGAACCCAATCCCGAGGAACGGCGTAATAAGTGCTATCCATAAGTGGAAGAGGACCTCAGCCGACTTGGCGGCAGCCTTTGTAATTGTAGACAGCTAGCTAGGAAACGAAATGTACCCTACAAATTAATTTGTCCTCATGTGTGTATTCAGTGCGATATCGGTAATAATATATGTACAGCGTAATACGACAGAAACGGTGCTGTAAGGAGAGAACGGTCTTAACCTAAAACCGAAAGGATCAAAATTTGGACAAAACAATACAATATAAAAACTAAACAAAAACGGAATAGTTGCAATGCATTTTTTAACTTTATTCGCTCATTTTAAAAATCGGCATTCAATTATTTTGCCGATGTAGTTGCAGTTTGTTCTCCACCACTGGGTGGGCCACCTCCTGGTGGTCCTCCGGGTGGTCCTCCAGGTGGTCCATGTGGGCCTCCTGGTGGTGGTGGTCCATTTGGTGGACCTCCTTGAGCATTCCGTTTCACAATATTACGGAGTATTCCACCCTCAGAAGCTCCAAGATCCTTGAATACAAAAATTTTGATGTATTACAACTTACATAAATTTCTTTTACTATTATACTTTCATACCATCAACATAAAAAGCCCGAGAAGCAGGATAAAAAGTTTAGTAGCTATCTTCATTTTGAGGTTGAGTTAGTTCAACTGTAGCATTAGCATTGTTTGCACATTCTTAAATAGTAAAATGTTTGCTTGTTTTCACTAAAAAATTATATTCACAATTGTTCAAAATTTTCTTTTTTTTTTCATGAACATTAACAAGTTAAATAATAAACCTATACAATTTCTTTTTCATCACCTCAATTTTTTGATAAATATCAGAACACAATCGAAGTGAAATAAAAAATTGAGGCAATTGTAAAAATATTTCAATTATATTAATTAATTCAAGTAGAGAAGCGAAGGCTGCAAAAACATTTATACAATTGTATAGTTTTTTATCTTTGTCACCGAAGTTAATTTGAAACTAATTGCATCATAGAGTTTGCAACAAATTAAAAATTATTACTTTATAAATTTTGGGTTAAAAAAATTAAATTTATTGAAAAATAATTATACCCATGGCTTAAGATATATTTGGAGTGATTAAACTTTACAACTTAAGGGAGGATGTGCTCAATTTTGTTTTCTTCGTTCCGATAATGGATTGCAGTATATAGGATTATATGATTGCTCTGCAACAATCTCTTAGTTCTGTTCTTGGAAACAGAGAGTTGTTTTCAAATTAAATACCATTTTTCACTTTTTTTCATTAATTTTTAATTTACTTTATCGAAATTATCATAAAAATAAGGACTCTTCAAATGGTCCATCGGCTTCAATTTTTGAGTAAGCTGGATCTTGTATAGGTGTAAACCAGAATCCTTACGCAAAATACGCCATCATGTGGTCTGAGCGATGACCAATTCTTGATAACGACGTCGAATTTGGATCGGACGCCTGAACAGCAGCTATGTATATTTTCGACACTTTGAGCAACCCCTTGTCTCATTGGCACGGAAACATCACACAACGAATTTGTACACTACAATTTATTATTGTGTGTATATTAGGCAAGAATTACTACCGAAAATTGGAGTTAGCGCTCTAAAAATTGCGGTCACCGACTCCGAATTTAGGGAGACATTTTTCAGACGCTACTCGTTTGTGAACTTTACCATGCTGAAAATGTTGAGTTAATTGAATAAATTGGCAATAACGATGGTCAGTGCTTTCATAAATTAAATTTAATGTCGTCAAGTCCCAATTAGAAAACTCGATATTAATAACAGGAAGAACGTTTAGTTAAGATCTGCCGTTTTGAAAAAAAAAAAAACATAGACAAATCCGAATTGCAGCTACCTTCCATTTGAATGTATCCTTAATGTAATTAAACACCATCCATTTTGATTAAAACATCAATCAGCTAGGTTCCCAAATTCAAGTGAAATGAAATCGAAATTGAAAATTGAGTGAAATTGTTTTCAGGGTTCTACCATTCATTCGATCGATTTCATAACTT
The DNA here is from genome assembly GCA_951509635.1 of Eupeodes luniger. Taxonomy (NCBI): domain Eukaryota; kingdom Metazoa; phylum Arthropoda; class Insecta; order Diptera; family Syrphidae; genus Eupeodes; species Eupeodes luniger. Next base: position 93,653,792 of record OX608073.1, on the reverse strand, counting down.
TGAATACTTTTCGAAATCACTTCAAGTGAAATTAAAGAAGCTTACATATTCACATAAGTCAATAAATAATTCCGTTGATTGTCAAAATTTGTATGTTTGTATTTGTTCTGTGCTTTTTAAAAAAGTAAATATAAAATATTATGTTAATGCATATAGTACCAGCTAGCTGTAGGATTTCAGTTCTCTGCGATAAGACGTTTCCGATAATATACCTAGTTTGGGGAAAAGCTCTCGCGTCGAAGCTTAGTTTTTGAATTTGTAAGTTATTAAAAGAACATTGTTTTCCCTCAACTACAAAGAAGCTGCAACTTCTCACTAATTAAGTGCATTACATAAAGAATTTAAGGTTTATTTCCCTAAATTGAAAATATTTCGTTTTGAGTTCGAAAAAAATGAAATCGATTTCTATAAAAGTGAATTTCAGAACTCCAATTTATATTTTGAATCGATTTCAATTTCATTTCGAGTGAAAGTGAAATGTAGAACCTATCTGCATAACTACTATGGAACAAGTGAAATAAACACAACTTATTTCATTTAGTCTTATAAAAAACGTTGGTGTAAAAATAATTGAAACGTTATTTACATAAATGTCAATATCCTGACCGAATTGGAGTATTTACGCAATATTTTAAAATTTTTAGATTTTGTAAAGACCAATAGCAAAATAAACATGAATAGCAGTATTTTTAGAAGCAGACATTAAATTTTGTTTCAATACAATGTTATAAAAGGAACTTTGTAAATAGCAAACAACTTGAATCAAATTTCTCTTCATCCTTATGTTTATTTATCTATATTTCGTTTATTAATTTTATAATGTTTGCTTTGTTTATAAATAGATTTTTTCTTGTATATTTTAATTTTTAACCTAAAATAGAGGTTTTTGTTTGACTTTTGATTTCCTTCAAGGAATCATACTACAAATAGTATTTAATTATTCGTCAGTTTCATTTATTTAATAACAACAAAAAAATACGTACTATTTTTAGGTTTTTATTTTCTTGGAGAAATTATTGTATATTTTTTTTGTAGGTCATTTAATCAAAATTATAAAATAATAAATTAAATTAAAAAGGGAGAGATGTTTTACAGCTTGGAGTCAGGATTATATTTTTTTATTATTATTATTTCTCTTCAGTTAACTTTCATATTTGCATATGACACTAAACGTATCACCACCTAACCGATTTGCAAGCCATTTATTTTTAACTACTGCCAATTTCAAAGTATCACATCGAAATTTTGCATAAAGATTTGTATGCAAAGCACGACCCATGCCCTCAATGACCAGTAAATCAGTCTCGTTACTTTCAATTGCATTGCATAATTCTGAAATAGGAGTAAAAAAAAAAAAAACAAAAATAGAAGTTCAATTTAAAATAAAAATAATCATGATTACTAACCTGGTGTTAAATGGCGCATATCTAAGCAAGGCCCTTTTTGACCATTAGCATAAACTAAAAGCTGTCCATCTTTCAAAGCACTATTTATCGTATCACAGTAACAACTACATTTTTGTAATATATCCTCGAGTTCTTTGTAAGTCACATCATTTAGTGCTGGTTCAGAATTCGCGCATAGTAAGACTTTGGTTTGACGCTTTAAAAGTTCCCTAGCGAAGGGCAGAATACCTAAAATTACATCTGCACCGCTGTTGTCTACGAAAATCACTGCGCATTTATGTGGAGTTTCCTAGAATTTTATTAATTAAAAAAAAAATAGATAATAGCAAATTTAATATGTGTTTGAAATTTTTGTATGTTTATGTACATATACTATAATGTATGAGCTTATTTTTCGAGTGAAACTCCTTTTCGCACAAGGAAGAGAGAAGCAAGAGATGTTGTTTATGACTCTGAATCCTAATTATTAGCGTAAATAATAGATAGAGAACAGTTACCATTTCTGTATGATTGATTCTTATCATTAGCAGATTAAGAGTGAGAGTAAGGTATTGGTTGGTCATAAATGCAAATTATTCTTGGTTATCAAAATTTTTAGGTTTTTTTAAATTCTTACATATACAAGAATTGTCTTTGCTCTTAACTTAATATCTTTAAGTTAAGGGTTAATAATATACAGTGCAACATATGTATTTTAAACTGTATACAAACATTGCATTTATATGCATTGCTGACACCAGCTGAAAAAACTTGCGTAGAAATTTCAATTTTCTCTATAAGCACTATGTGTTTAGTTTATAATACTATATTAAATATTATATTGTATATATTATATATATTGTTGTATATTTAATTTACTTGCATTCGAAGGTTCCATTCATTTAAATTATCAATCAGCCATGGTCGTTTCTGAATCTTATCTAAAGCATCATGCAGTCCAAAGGTTTTATCTTTTTCCAAAATATCAGAAACTTCTTTTGCTCCCCAATCAAATATGTTACCTAGAAAAAGAAAAACAATTATTTTTGAATATTGAACATAAGAGTAGCTTAGTCTAATAGAGAAGTGTGTAAACTTAATAGAACAAATTTTCAATTTTATATACTTAACCATTAAAAAAGTTCATACTCTAATAATGCTTAGAATGATGACCTCTTTTCACATATTTGCACAACACCCATTTATTTGCTTTATATCGAGACAGATGTACTGGTGGCTAATGTTCATTGACTCACTCAAAATACACTTCGACTACATAATCAAAATTCTCCAAAGGGACTTTAAAATTAGATACAGACAATCCAACAACAAAAGAACTCTTTAATCAAAAGTCGCCAAAGCTGAGGGAAAATATAGACAAACGTACATCACCCATGCCAAATCATCGCAATACAAAGAATCATGCAGCAAGTTGGAGTTTAATTAAAGGAAATTATACCCTTTCAAGGACATGAATTACATCAATATGATATCTTTAATTCTAAAAGCTACCTCATAGGCCAGATCTACCTATCAGGTGTGAAATCTATGATACACATGAAACAGAAAATATCGAACACTATCTTAGAACATACCCATTTCTTTAAACAAAAATTGTATTTTTATTGATCGATTTGATGCAAAAAAATTGACAAAAGGCCTTCAAACTCATTGAAAATGCATTGGCTTTTAGAAATCGAATTCTTGCTGATAATTCAAATTTATTTTGTTTTTCAAATGTTTTTATTATTATTTTATTTCAATACTCTGGTGTCAGTTTTAACAGAAAAAAAATTCCTAAACTGAATGCTTAACACCATTAAATCAACATGTCGTAAGACAATGATTGAGAGCTTTAAGTGTGAAAATGGAACAGGACTAACAATCGTCTCTGAAGCAGGAGCCATACTCTACGCCATAAGAACCGCAGATAACTTCTCCATTACACAACAGAAGCGTACGCTATCATGAAAGCTGCAGAAATAGCAATTTACCTACAAAAAAAAAAAACAAAAACTGTAGTATATTCTACCCTAAACTTTATCCGAATACCAAGAACAATACATCTTTTCTGGACCCCTAAACACTCTAACATTAAAGGGAATGTCTCAGTAAACTAAACAGCAAGAAACTTTCCTACAAATCCAAAAATATTCTACCTTCCTCCAAAGCGGAGAGATTTCATACATGAAATCAACTTATACTGGAAACGTAACAGAATCGTACCATTAATCCAAAAGCAGAACAATTTATTTTCACTTTCACTTATCAAGTACAACGACAAAATATTTCATGCCCCTACGCCTTGGCGAGCTTATACCTCTTAAAAAAAAAAAAAGAAATCCCCCCAATTTGCAACCTCTGCCAAATAATAATGACAATTAAACACATAATACTTAAAATAGAAAAGATAATTGCTTTTGAATGTGATGCGGGGAGCTATCATATCGTTGGCACACTACCTGGGACAAAATTCAGGAGTCGCGGCCCTTTGACAGCCATAAAAGGCTAGTGCTTATAACTTTTTATTATTTTTTAAATTTATATATATTTATATTAATAATAATTTTAATTCTTTTAAATTGAAATTCACTTTTTTTTTTTTTTTAAAAGGAATTTAATATCTCAATTTGACCGACACGGTATTTAAACCAAGTCATAAATGGCTTGTTATCATTATTCTAAAACTTAATTTCTTATTTAAATAAAGTCTATTCTTAATCTAAAAATCTAAATCTATTTGTCTCTTAACATTAAAACATTTGTGAAATGAAATTACAATACCAAGGAAAATGTACTAGGGTTGTCCTTAGTTAGTTATGATATCTTGTTTAGCAAAAACCTAATTCTATTTTTTCATCTTATCTACCACCTTAGTAATATAATAATTAATTTGGAATGTTTTAACAATGAATGACTTATTATCTATAGTCAAACTATTGACATTCAGCCACATGCTGGGGGCATGTTATTGGTTTAATTTATTCGTATGAAAAATACAATTAAAATAGTTTCTTTATAGATACATACATATACATTACCTAAGTAAAAAAGTAATAAAATGACAAGACAATTTTAATTCATACCCAAACTAAAACTAAGCTGAACGCTCTATTCAAATTAATTGTATCTCTTTATTTAATACAGCAGCTTTACTATCTTAACTATATAAAGTTTTTACCCCAATTTTTATTTTCATTCATACGTTGATAAGCTATTTAAATACACGATAATGCCAGACAATCATTTGTGATAAGTAGTATCAACATAATGAGTAAAAACACAACAACAAAAGTAGTTTAAAACAAAATATGTGACATGTGTTGGGTACTCGATAAAAAAAAAGAAGATTAAAGCATAAAGAAGGTGAAGACAAAATAAAAAAACAAAATGCATGGTTGAGCTTTGGTTTATTATTTTTGTTTACCTAACACATAATGGGTCACGTTTTCAATTATGTGTCATGGTCAAGGTGTTAACGACGAAACTAAAAACAAAATATTACATTCACAACCTTGGTTATAGGTGCTTTTAAAAAATTATATCTGAAGTTATTTAGTTATACTTGAACGATTATTATGGGTTCCTAGGGGTTCAAGAAAATACGAACCAAATCAAAAGAATACATTTCATACAAAGCAAACAAATCAAAGTCCTAAACCACAAAATAATTTCATTAAAAAACGTATGGGTATATTTTATCGCGTCAATCAATATCAAGCTCAAGTACCTGTACTTGATTCAAATTAAATACAAACGAAAAATTAACGTCCGATAATTTTTGGCGGTACATTTAGATTTTGTATATTCCTAGCGTGATTTAGGATTATTGAGATCAAGAAAAAAGGATTTTGAATTTGAACACAAGAGTTCTCATTACTTTTATAATCACACATAGAATAATTCTTAAAATATCTCAAGATTAAACACTTTACGACAACGATATAAATACATAATGTGTTATCTTCGACTTTTGGGCAATTAAGATTAAAAGGATTTAAATGTGTCTTTGTCAAAATGAGTTCTTTGAGCTTTGTTATTTGGAATCATTTTTACTCACCAGCTAATACACCACGAATCAATTCAGTCCATTTTTCGGCATTGTTTAATTTATCAATTTCATCTAATCTCGATTTGAATAATTTTATTGAAGCTTCATTTTCTTCGGTTTTTTGTTTTAACCATGGATCTTGAAATCCATACAGTCTTAATGTTGTTTCATTTAATTCTAGTAGATCTCTTATTGTTAAGGGTTTATTGCTGAAATACAAAAAAGTAATGTTTTTCTTTTTTTAATAATAATAATGGTTGTGCAAGGTATCGGTTAATAAATAGATAAGAAAGAAAATACAAATTTAAGAAGTTAGAACCATGAGGACTTTGAGAAAAGTTTTGCATAAAGTTCATTGTGCTTGCACGAAAACAAATCAATGTTCATCTAAGAACGAACATTGGATTGATAAGCATTCTTAAACCAACCGAAATCAACCTATAGCCTTACAGCAAACCAAATAGGTAACACACAAACAAGCTTTGGGACTTCACAAAGCTTAAAGATTATTCCGAAAAACCTCTCCAGGTTTGCTAACAACGTGTAACAATTTTTAAGAAGAATTATGACTAAGGCTATATTCAATTGTCAGGCTATGGAAATAACAACAATTTGATTCTGGGGAAAAACGAAATTAAAATTCATTAGTTAGCTAGTCTTGGAGTACTTACTTGTTTTTTGAATTCCTCATATTTTCCACCTGATCTTTGTATGACTTTTTAAAACGTTCTGCTCTTTCTTCAGACGTTGGATCGATTTCATTTTGACTAGCAACAGCCTGTTTTGCAAACTTATTGATTATTTCATCGATTATACTAAACCAATAGTCGGCTGCTTCGCTGTCCTCGTTTAGATCCAATGTATCAGGATTGTAGGTTTCCACATCGTCCAGAAGTGTAGCACACATTTCGTTAGATGTGCTTCTCAAGATTTCTCAAAACTTAATATGTATATAATTTAATGAATTTCTATTTGTAAAACGTCTCCTTAATTATTTTAATTACAAATTGATTTTATTCACTACTTATTATTTATTGTATTGTTTTTTGTACTTGTTGTTGGTAATTGACTCTGACTGATTGAGTTGTTTTCACATTGAAATTGAAAGAACAACACGAAATTTAATATAAAAAGCGGAAGAAATTACACAAAAATAATCTCTTTCTTGTCGATTAATTGACACAAAGATTTAGTAAGTAAATGTCTAGTTTTAAATTAAATATAAATATTTTTATTTGCCAAACATGCAGTAAGAAAAAGGAAAAATACCGAGTCCGAGCTGAGTTAGAGCATTTAGAGTTAACAAATTATCAAAAATATAAAACCTGTCATTCGTCATTTATATGTGGTGCAGTCACAATTGAATATAGTTTTGGGATTTAGGTCACGATAAAAATGTTCAGCATTGATAAGAAGTGTTTTGTCTATTAGTGGTTTTGAATTTAAAAAAACAAAAATGATAACGAAATTTGTTAATCTTTTTTAAATTAAAATTATATTATATTATATTATTCGGCAGATATGCTGAAATTAATATTAGGGGTATTCACGATTTAATGAAAAAAGTCTAGTAAAAATAAAAAGTTTTATTTTTTTACTAGAGCGCAGTTTCTATTAAATTCCATTTTTAACAAATAAATTAAGATATGATTTAACGTACTAGCAAATAAGAAAAAATATTTTGCTTATAAAATTTTCCGAAATGAGTAACAGCTGTCACTGAATGACAACTGATGAGCTGTCAAATATGATTGCAAATTTTACACTGTTCTGTTTTCTAAATAAAATACATTTTTTCATAAGCCGTGTTTTCGTGGTATTCCATATAAAGTACAGCAAGAAATTGCCAATAACATAACAATTCACACTAGTCCGGTTTTTATATTTGAAAGTTGATACAATTGAACATATTTTCAGAATAATTTAATGCAAAATTGTAAAAAAATAGCAAAATTCAGATCACAATTAATTTTAACTTAATAAAATACAAAATTTTAAAGAGGATATGTTAATAAAATATCACCAATAATTTAAATTTAATTTTGTTAATGTTTTACAATTTGCAGACTGAATCCGAATGAAATAAGAAGGAAGGGAGTTTGTTCGTAGATTATGGTTTAACTATGTGTAGATCTTGGCGTGCAACAGATAGCACTATATGAATTTGTTGGGCCTTACCAATTATTTAGAGTGGACTTTAAACATTTAGGGAAAAATACCATTTATTCTAAGGATCACAAATAATAGCCCATAACCCAGCCAAAACAATGAGTGGTAGCACCTTTAAGTTGTTGTTCAAACATTCAATAACCCATAAATGTTTAGTAGAATTTTTTTGATTTCAAACCATAAATGGTTTATCGTTAAGAGTCGACTTTAATACTTAGCCCATAGAATGTATTGTTTTTTTTAATAAGAGTCCATAGCTTATAGGTCAATTTCACACAAATTTTAACTTGTATATAAAATCTATAGTATTTTGTTACGTTCGCCGTAGCCTCAAGGTGACTTTGGAAGTTTATATACAAAATAAAGTTAAAAAACTGCACCGTATCCACTAAGTGCCGCAGCACCCCCATAAAAACCCACGATGATAGTACTATAGGTTTCATACACAAAGTCTCAACAATAAATTTCATTATAAGTAAGGCACTAACTTTTTGTAAAGTAGTTTTACAATTAATTATAACAAAGATCGACTTTATTCTAACATATAATTAGAGGTCGTTGACAAAAGGCGAAATTGTCCGGGTCAATTGAGTTGGGGAACAACCGTATTTTCATTTCTAAAAGGGTTCTGCCATGAAATAAATTATTTAACTACTTGTGAGTTTTGAAGAGTTATATCTTGAAGAAAGCCTTTCGTAGCCCAAGAAAAAGAGATCGTGAGGCAACATCCCTCAAATTGGAACTTGGAAGATGATTTCTACAAGATCAAATGCATTTTCTACACAACGATTTTCTGTCAAACTTTAGCTCAGATCTTAGCTGAAGTTTGGAGAAAAAGCGAATTCTAGATCGAGTTGCGTACTACCGAAGATTCGAATTTTCTTATCTTAATCTTTTTTTTTGGCATGCAAAGAAAATTTTTAGGCTTTATTCTGAAAGGTATTCGTACTATGTTCAGTACGGAGTTTTCACACAATTTTGTAGGACTATTAAAAACACACAAGTAATTAATAAACAAAATTTAGTTGAAATAAATTAAAAAGAAATTCTGTTGAAGCATTAATTTACATCATGAGTTTTAAAATGACTCCATAGTGTTTTGTATGTTTGACACTACTCTATTATCGCAGCCCATAATGTGCCACACGTACCACCGAACGTCTAAGAATGAAAACTTCGAAAATTGTTTTCGTTACTTGAATAAAAGTCAAATCTCTATCCGTAACAGGATTTCACTCTACATTTTATCTGCAGTGATTCTACTGCGGTGTATTTTATTTGTTATTCACATACATTTTTACAGTACTACTGATGACTTTTCAAAAATAAAATAATTCCTATACTAGTTACTTCGTAAATAGTTTAGTTATTCTATACAACTTGTAATAAAATACACGGAGTTTACCAAACATACTAACAGTACCCTTTACTATTGTGAATAGAGTGAACATCTGTCATGAGCTGTCAGTGTCATACCAGTAATCACCTTTTACTAGTTTTTAGGGAAAAATAAATTGTTTATAAGTTTAATATAACTTTTAAAGAATTTTCCGATAATTTAAGAAACACTCATCATGAGAATAACAGTAAAAATCCTCAAAGGCAAAGAATGCGTTATAACGGTAAGGCCACCAAACCAATATCATGTAAAATCCACTCGATGTGTTATGCTAAAAAACGCTCTCTTTCCAGGTAAATCCAGAAACCACAGTACTCGAGATGAAACAACAAATCTCCCAAATCCTTGATATTCCTGTTGTTCACCAGAAAATTGTCCATCTCGGAAGGTCGTTAGTAGATGAAAATACAATATCCGCCTACCCCACCATCAAAGATGGTACAAAACTTAATTTAGCCGTCAAAAAACCAGACCCACTCAAAGAAGTCATCTATCGGTCGTTTCGGAAGTACTATAATGACGAACATTCAGAGAAGCTGACAAAGGAATTTATGAAGGATTTCGAAGCGAAACTGCGTCAATTGAGCTTGGATGATATTGAGAAATTGGCAGAGAACATGCTTGCTTATTCAATGTAGAATACCAGTGTTAATTAAGTCTCTCAATGTACAAGCTTTGTTGTCGTGCGTCGTTGCAGTCGTCGTCATAGAGTTTGATTCTAGTTTTGTACCTTCTTAATAAAAATGTGTATAAATGTGTGTAGGAAAAATTTGTTTTATTTAAGAATTAGTTATATGGGTGCTTACTTCCTGTCCCTTCAATCAACAATACTTTACACACAATTTTAATAAGGACAATTTTAGGGAAGAACCAATGCCAGTTCTATCTTTGCATGAGACTGATGATAACTAACCAACTTTAACACATCTCTGCTTAAATTTATTTTTTAAAACTATTTTAATCCTCTTAAAGCTTCCTAAAAATATTTACGTTTTATCATTTTCTGTAAAATTAAATGTTTGGCTAAATTTGTATTCTGGTGAAGATTGGTTTGGCTCGGAACTTCGAACTTCATCACGAACATTCACAACAGTAGGAATTCCATAGTGGGTATTGATTTTCACAGAATCTCTATGGAGAGTTCCTAACTGCGCCTCAAATAGCACGTCATTGATGGCTTTTTCGGCAAAGATTCTCTGTAAATGTCCCAAACACTTAAGTTTTGCTGCCCAAACTTTAGCCAAGTCATCGTTGTAAGTTATTATGGGTGTGGGATCTGGGACTGTAGACCGTTGTGAATCAACGCAAATATTTGAATCAGGAGAGTTTTTTGGTCTTTTGGCAGAATATTGTAAAGAGGTGGTTGAAGTATCATCTTCATTGAATTCAGAATATCTTCGTTTTTTAACTATCGAATTCTCATCTCGATACCCAACCGGTGCATACATTTCAACACTATGGCTCTCATCACTATCATTTCTCGGAAATTTCTAAAAATACATACATTGCAAAATCAATCTTTAAAATTTTTAACAATCATCTTTTGTGCTTACTGATTCTTCATCGTCAACAGTAGTTGACGTCGTTGCTCTTGAATTTAATGAAGCATAAGATACTTCAGAATCATTAAGGAATAACAATTCGTCATACAACCACGACGACGGAACATAGTGTACACCGATTGAAGCTGATTCTTCGACTTTTTTTAAATCTTTGCGGAAATTACTGCGAATCGAATTAATTTTTTTCTTAACATCCGTGATAGTGCTGTCAGGTCTGATTGTCTTGTACACTTGCAATAATTTCTCGTAGGCTTCATGACGTTTGTCTTTTTTGGAATAATTTGGGCATTTAGGGTCCCATAAAATTGGTAAATTACGATACGCTGCCACAAATTGACGAATTTGATCTCTGTCAGGATGTGATATATTGTTGGATTCCATTTTATTTATTTTTTTATCCCGCGATAAATTTGAGAATTTTGAGAAAACTGAAGGTAATATTGACAGTAAATGTCTTCAATGAATATCGTATTGAAGGAATGCTCAATTCAATAGGTTCTTGTCTAGAATTGTATATCGTAGATTTTGTTATAATTCTCAAAAACAGGGTGACTGATGCAGGGAGAAAACCAATGCAATAAAAATGAGTTTTGTAAATGTCGAAATTAAACAAAAGCAAAGAAATATTTGGTGAATGGATTTTAAAGAACTATCTTTGCAAAAATTAATCGACTAAAAGTAATGTAATGAAGGAATTGCGACATTTGAAGAAACACTGATGAATAGATATACAAATTTAATAGGTTTTCATAGTTAAACACAAGGTTAAAAACAAAACCTGGGGTGGAATCGGCTAAGGTGATAATTGACTATCTTATTTTTTATAGTAAAAATTGACTTTCATTTTCATTCCGTCTGTGTAAGATGATTCAACTCTATTCAATTCGATTGAACAATTTCAGATTATAATTGTCACAATTCATTGTTGCTATGGTGACATTTTAAAATGATTCCTATAAAATATCTACATAAATGTATCAAATTGGCTGTGTTTAAATAACATTCTTACTTTTCTTGTGTTTTTTCGAATGTCGTAAGCTTTGTCGGTCATAAGAATGTGTTTTTGTACCTAAAAAACGTAACTGAAAAAAATGTCCATTCATTTTTTGTAAGCGTCTGGTAGCTCTATTCAGAAACGACATATTTGTTGGAAAATGGGCAGGTTCAGGCAACATAAGGGACTTCATTTGCAGTCAACTTCATTCTATGAACGTAAATTTTGACCAAGGCAACTAGTTAGTTTTTCAAGTGTCATGAATTTCAAATTCAGAACTTTACTTCACAAACCTCTACTTTAAGTTCACAATACACAAATTACCAAAAACATTATTGTCTACAAAACACTTCTCCAGCAAGCTACAAGTCCATCACGATTTGTATTTTGTATTGTAGGAAATATTTTTTGGCAGCTGGCCAATCAGATAATAGAAACTTCCCTAACGACGTTTTCAATTGGCAATCTGGAATTGTTCTTCGATTCGGAATCCCAATTGAACAGTTTTTTTTTATTCCGAAGAATCTGAAGTTTGGTGAGAATGTATTGGTTGAGTATGACATGTGTCACATATATGTGTATTCGCGCTTAATTTCATTTTGTTTTTGTGCTGCAAACATGGAGGAAGTGACATTTAAAATTTATGAATGTGTGAGTGATTCTGCTTCTGATTCTGTTTTTAAAACCAGAAGGGAAATTCTCTTCTTTTCAGAATCAGAACTGTCACTTTTGCCCAATTGAACGCATTCAGAATGCTTTTTTCACTTTCAGATTGCCAATTGAAAACGACGTAACTTTTAAGTCCCTTACGTGCGTCGGCTGAACCTGCCCAATGACTATCACATTTTTGTTGTGAATTTTGTCTTCATTAATTTAATTTCTCCGAAGATAAAGAATGAAGACTATAAACTCAATGTGTAGTCTACAAAATCTTAAGAATTCAATATTCGTTAAATTTGGGAGATCTGAAACCTGAGAATTGGAAGGTTCAGATGACATAGGGACTTGAAGGTATTTCTAATATTTGATTGGTCGGCTTCCAAATTTGCCTACCAATTAAGTCAATTTTTTTGGAAAATTAATTGGAAAGTTAACCAAGATTAAATCTCCCTTAAAGTCAAGTCAAATTAACTTATGTCAAAATTCCAGGTGATCGTGTTTTTTTCTTTTGCCTGAAAGCTGATCTTATAACTCTGTTTAAAAAATTGTGTAAAAGGGTTACTGGTCATATTGGAAAAGGAATAGGTACAAACTTTTCCTTTGAAGTTCAAAACAAAACTTATGATATACTTGTAAACTATGTAAGTAGTTTTTCTGTAGATAGTAATATTAATCGTAATTTCTGCAAGTAAAAGATAGTCAAGTGAGGTTCCAAGTTTGAAATTAATGACACCTGACAAAATTAATTTGCTGCCTTATTCTTATATTGCGTTCACAGAATGCCCAATATTCAGGACGACAGAGTAGGGGAATGAAATATAAACACAATTAACTTAGTCATTCTCACATCAATCAGTATCATTCTCACATCAATCAAATCAAATTAGCTTTGCATTTCTTTTTATGGTGCGAAACAAAAATTCCTGAGAAATCCAATCATAAAAATTCTGTTGTTTCTAACAGCAAAACTTAGAAATTTGTATGAGAAAGTTTGTTTATATTTCTGAGAATTTGGAAATCACTGAAATCTTCAAAATATAAACTGGACAATTATTAGAAAATTGACTACAGTGCTATATCATGTCAATTTGTCCCTAATTTTTATTAGAATGGATTTATGATTAAATCAAATTGGTCTTTTTTAATATTGTGAATATACCATAATCAATTCGCCACTTAAGCGATATTCCAAAAGTCAGACAAAAACATGAATTCGCCATCCGCCTCCAACAGGCTCAACTGTCAAATGGTTAAAAAAGGTGTATTCTTCAATAAATTATAAAAAAAAACTAAATTCTTTAAATCTAAGCCGCTACAAAATATACAAAATAAATGCAATAGTTATACAAAAATTAAGTAAAACTCAATCACAAAACAATAGTGTTGTTTATGTGTTGATATAAGTTTAATAATACAAAAATAAACTTTTAAATTAGCCTCTGAAAAAGAATAAAAGAAAAATACAGAACCACCTGAACCCGAAGAGAAGACGAAGACGGCAACGACAACGACAACGACGACAGACAACCAAGGAGACAAAAAATAAAAAAATAACAAATATTGTGCAATGGAACCCATCGATATAGCTAGACTTGAAGAAGCTGTCGTAGTTTTCTATCGTTCAACATCCCAAGAACAAGCCATAACCCATGAATGGCTAACAAAAGCGCAAGCGAGTCCTCAAGCTTGGTCATTCTCATGGCAACTAATGCAACCAGGAAAAGTAACCTTAAGACATTTTACTTCTTTTTTAAGAGTACAGACAAATTTAAAACTTCTTTTCTTTTGTTCAATCCTAGACTCAAGAAGTTCAGTTCTTCGGAGCTATAACTTTACATTCGAAGCTTATGAAATTTTGGCACGAAGTTCCAGCCGAAAATCGAGAGGAACTTAAACAGAAAATTCTCGAAAGCATAATAACCTTTGCTGCTGGCCCAAAATTAGTCCTCAATCGCTTATGCATTGCTGTGAGTTTTTATTATTTCCTGTGTAATCAATCTGACTTTAAAAATTCTTCCTAATTTCTAGTTAAGTGCATTTATAGTCCACATGTTGGGAGAATGGCCAACAGCTATTGAGGACGTCATCAATACCTTCCAGAATCAACAAATTCCAAATGTGACAAAGGAAATGCAACTGTGGATTATGCTTGAAGTTCTTCAAGCAATTCCCGAAGAAGTACATTACTTTTCATGGAAGTTCGTTCTAGTTTTAATTTTTTACTGTTTATAATCTTAACCCTAGATGACTGCTATCTACACGTCCGTTAAAAGAGCTACTCTCCGTGGAGAAGTTGCGAAACGCGCACCATTAGTTATGGAAACAACAGAAGCCTATTTGCAAATGCAAATCGACCGGGACTGGGATACTGAAGTGTTTAGCAATATGACAAGGGCTGTGAAATGTGTCGGCACTTGGGTTAGGTGGGTTTATGTTCGATTCCAAATTGTCTTCTTTTAACTTTTGCATTCAAGTGCTAATGTTTTGTGTCTTCTATTTTCACAGGAATATTGGGTTTTCAATTGAAAACTGTCAAAATATAACAGCAATTCTGCTTAAAATCGTCAACAAATGCTACTGGCCATGTGTTCAAGATCCAGACTCCGATGGGTGCATGTCGGCTGATGAAAACGAACTATCAGAAACGTGCCTCAAAACACTGTTGAGCATAATTATTCAACCAGATTGCCATAACTACCCGAAGACTGCTTTTATTTTAATTAAAATGTTCCTTGATTCTCTGTGTGGCATAACAAAAGCCGAGTGGAAAAAAGATAACAACAATGAGGATATTGTAGTCAATATTTATGCTTTATTTGTATCAGCTATTGAAAGACACTCTCAACTCCTACTTAACGGCATTACCACAACTGATCCTGAGCTAGCTGATCTCAATAGACGTTTAGTAAATGAAATTCTTCAATGCACTGATAAACCTGGAATCTACCCAGTTGAAGAGTCATGCAGTAGTTTGGCAATGGGATTCTGGTATTTGCTGCAAGACGAAGTTTTTGCCATGCGCATCACAGAGGAGAGAAATAAATGCTGGGAGTTCATAAAACCACTCTATGCACATTTAACAAGGATTTTGGTCCGGAAATCCGAACAACCCGATGAGACTTCAATTGATAAGTGGAATTCAGATGATCTGGAGTCCTTTAGGTGTTACAGACAGGACATTTCAGATACACTGGTAAAATAAAATTCACTTCTTGATAAAGTTTTTCCTACTTTAAAATCGTTTTACAGATGTACTGCTTTGAGGTGTTACATGATTATATTCTTAATATTCTTGCTTCGGTGCTGGATGAGACAATTGCTGGAATTCAAGCCAATCCAACAGAATGGACCAAACTTGAAGCATGTATTTATGCTTTCCATTCAGTTGCCGAACACATTGATACCACCGAATCCACTCAAATTCCGAAACTTATTCGGGTCCTTTCGGAAATTCCCTATGAAAAAATGAACGAAAAACTTTTAGGAACATCACTTGAAACAATTGGATCGTATTGCTTGTGGTTTAAAGACAACCCAGCCTATATTGCTCCCGCCATACAACTTCTGGTGCGTGGATTGAATTCTTCAATGTCTTCACAAGCTACACTTGGCTTGAAAGAGCTCTGTCGCAATTGTCAATTGCAAATGAAACCCTATGCTGAACCGCTACTAAATGCTTGCCAAGCATGTTTGACCAATGGACGACTAAAAAATTCCGATTGTGTTCGTTTGATGTTCAGTATTGGTAAATTAATGAGCCTCTTGCCAGCCGATAATATTCCATCGTACTTGGACATTATTGTGAGTCCTTGCTTTGAGGAGCTTCAAACAATTTGCCAAAGTGAAATTGTAAGTAAAAAAATATTACAAAATTTATGTTCGAAATTTTAAAAAAAACTTTTTTTTTTGTCGTTGTGTTTCCTCAGAAAACTCCATCGGCAAGAATACGAACGATATTCCGTTTAAATATGATATCTACTCTGTTCTCATCACTCAACACTGATCTAGAAGATGAAGAACAAATTGAAGATTTACAAAACGTTCAACCGGTTTTGATTGTTATGCAAAAAACTATGCCAATATTTAGACAAATAGCCGAACTATGGGTTGATGAAATAGAAGTTTTAGAGGTTTGCTCTTTTAAAAAATTGATGATGAGACATTTAATACAAATTGTTTTCTATTAATCTAGACGGCTTGCACAGCTTTAAAACATGCAATAACTAATTTACAATCTAGCTTTAAGCCAATGTTGCAGGATTTGTGTTATTTTATCGTGGCAATCTTTCAAACAAGATGCTGTGCACCTACATTAGAAATTTCAAAAACAGTAAGTTGGTCAACAGATAATTTAATCAAGAATCACAATGATAATACTTTGAATTAATAACGATTTGATACTTTTTTTAATTGCAGGCTATCATAATTTTCTTTAAAGACGAAACAGTGAAATCTTTAATGCAGCAGCTTTTAGTCGAATTCGTTATGCACAGCTTTAAATTATTTGAGGTAAGATGTTTTTTTTTAAATTACATTGTTTTAAAATAAAACTAACAATGACACTTCCATTTTTCAGACAACACCAGAAAACAGTTTCTCCAATATTGCCGAAACCATAGAAATGTTTTACGCGTGTCTAATGCAAATCATAAAGAAAATTCCCATTGCTTTAAATGACAAATGCATTGCGTATGACAAGCTGATTTTCTATGCCCTCAAAGCAATGACTCTCCCAGAAAATGGTCCAATACGAACAAGCGTTCAGTTTCTATCTCATTTTATTCTGCAATCTCGTAACTATCCAAATATGACACAAGCTGTATTGGATGCTGGTGAAAATATTATTAGGACTGTTATAATGTGTATTGGTTGTGTTACACCACGGGCACAAGTGGATAAATTTGCCGATATATTTTTGTCGGTCAACAAGAAATATCCATCTGAACTGGTTGCGTGGATGAAGGTGTTACATACTCCAAATTTCCCAACACCACTAGTTAATGATACGGAAAAGTCTGCATTTATCACACAAATCATCAGGTAAAATTATATCTTTTGTATTGAAATAAGGCAAATAAATTACTATGAATTACTTTTAACAGAGAAAAAGTCAATAAGCGACTTATTCAGAAACATCTCAATGATTTCGCAGTGATAGCTAGGGGTCTCTCGGAAAAATATCAATAAATTGTCAACGATTTAAAAAGAGAATATAGGTCATAAGGCAGCAGCAGCATGATGTGCTAAAATATTTATAAAACAATGTGTGCAAAACTAATTTCTAATTTCTATTAAAAATAAAATACAAAACTTTAATTATTAATAGAACTCATAATACTTTATGTGCTTTTACATAAATGAGTCCATGTATACTTGTATTTTGTCTCTTAATTGTTATTGCATGTAACACAGAAATCATAGTGTATGTATTATAAATATTTTTTTTCTCAAAACAAAATAAAAATAATAATATTAAGAACAAAATGCAAAAAGTTAATTGAGTCGTCACTGAAATACTACTCTTGTATTGAAGAAATTCTTAAAAGTTAAAAAATGATTAATTAAAAAAGATTTGACGTAAAATTGTGATAATAGCATTTTAGTATTATCCTCGTAAAATAGTAAGCGAAAAAGATATTATGTTAATTGTATAAAAAAAGCTAAAAACAAACTATAATGATATGAAAATAATTGTATAATTATGTAATTGCAAAACAATTTTATTTTTTTTCTATACACACACAATGAATAATGAATATACACACACACACACCTAGTTTATACATGTATTGAAATAAATTAATTATTGCCAAACATCTATTTTTTGTGATCCATATGTATTTAGTATTTTCTTTTTAGAAGTTTTAAATTATCGGCAAATGATTTTAAATAATTTGTTTAGTCTTTTAATAAAGTAAATTAAATTTTCAAGCATGAATACAAACTTGTAAGGAATGACATATTTGCAAACAATCCTCATACATTTGTTTTTAAAAAATAAAACAAAACTTGAAGAAATAAACGCAATACCAATAAGAATGCATTTCTCTTTAATCTCAATTTCTTATTTCATTAGTTCAGCATTTTTGGAATGGAGCTGAGAAAAATGTTTTAAATTTACAGGGGTAACCAATCGATCTCCCAAAATAAGGGAGTGACTTATAATTACAAAGGAATCTTATACAGATTACCTTTAAAAACAAAAGAAAACAAAAACAACACACATACAGTGCCGCACTTAATTTTTGACACACAACGATTTCTAAAGCCCTTTTTTAACAAAAAAAACACACCTTTGTATAAAAATTAAAAACTATGTCCAAATTTTATGTTTAGAAATCCCCTTCTGTTTAATCACAGCGGTTAAACTATTTGGCATATATTAGGGGCATTCACTTAGCTAGTGACTACGTAGTCAAGTCAATCTGATTGGCTAAATGCAACTAAAAAATGAGTTGCAATTTCCTCTCCGACCCATAGTGTACAAATTTCGGATACAAAGTTAGTCGACACTGTTTTTTTAGCGTTTCACAATCAGCTGCTAGGTAAGGACACACAAATTCAAAATGAAATTAATCGTTCATTATTTAAATATACATAAATATAAATCACTTATATTATCTATACTAATATTATAAATGCGAATGTAAGTTTGTTTGTTACGCTTTCACGCAAAAACTACTTAACCGATCATCATGAAACTTTGCACATACACTCTTGAAGGTATTAGAAGTAACATAGGATACTTTTTATTAAAAAAAAATAAAAAGAATTTACGAAAAATAAGAAAATTGTTTGTAGCTAAATTTGACGATATTTTAACAAACAATTTTCTAATTTTTCGTAAATTTTTTTTTATTTTTTTTATTTGAGGTATGTGCAAAGTAAACGTTTTTGCTTAACTTATTATTAATGTCCGTCAGAAAAGACCAAAAAATAGCAGTTGCTGTAGCTTCGTCAGGTATTGCCGCGACGCTATTAAAGGGCGGTCGTACGGCACATTCCGTTTTAAAATGACCATTGAATTTGGCACAGGAAGATTCGCCCATCTATAATTTTAGTAAAAATAGTTCACGAGGTAGGATGCTGCGAGAATGCAAGCTTTTAGTGTGGGATGAAAGTACAATGTCTCACAAGAAGGCTACAGAAGCTTTAAACCGGACCCTCCAGGACTTGCGAGATAGTACAGATATAATGGGAGGCATGGTAGTTTTATTGGCTGGTGATTTCCGTCAAACCCTCCCAGTGATTCAAAGGGGGACACCAGCAGATGAAATTCAAGCGTGCATTAAATCATCAAGCTTATGGCCGACAGTTGAAAAACTCCGCCTGAAAACGAATATGAGAGTGCATCTTCATAATGACGTGGATTCAGGACTTTACGCAGAAATGTTGTTGAAAATTGGTGATGGTTGTTTAGACGTTGACGCTGAAGGCTACATATCACTGTCAAGAGAATTTTGTAATTTAGTAGAAAGTGATGTGGATCTCATTGCTAATGTTTTTCCGGAATTGCAACAAAATTTGTGTAGTGATCAGTGGTTGTGTGCAAGAGCAATATTAGCACCAAGAAATGAAATTGTAAATAGGATCAAAACTGACATTTTAAACGAGGTTCAAGGAGAAATGAAGGAATATTTGTCAATGGATACAATTATGGATACGGAACTAAGTACTTCATATCCTGTGGAGTTTTTAAATTCACTTGAACTATCGGGTGTACCGTCACATAAACTTCAATTGAAACTAAATGTACCAGTAATGCTTATGCGAAATCTAGATGCTCCTCGGCTATGTAATGGAACAAAGCTTCGGATAACAAAATTGGGACAGAACATACTTGGTGCTACTATTTTAACAGGTGTCGGTAAGGGAAATAGTGTTATAATACCTCGGATACCAATTATTCCCACTGACCTTCCATTCCAATTTAAAAGGGTTCAGTTTCCCGTCAAGCTTAGCTTTGCTGTTACTATAAACAAGGCACAAGGACAAACATTACAGGTAGCAGGAGTGCATTTAGAAAACCCATGCTTCTCTCATGGTCAACTTTATGTAGCCTCTTCACGTGTATCTAATGCCCGGAATTTACACATATTTGCACCCGACACGGGAAAACTTATAACATTGTCTATAAAAATATCTTAAATTAATACTTTGTATTTTATTTTTTAAATTGTTAGAATTCAGAATTATTTATTTTTTTTACGGTGAAATATATTTTAACATTTGTTGTTGCATTTCAATAAGCATATATTAAGGTGTTGAAACTTCATTGTCTGTAGTAATTTTTAAAAATTGTTGATCTCAGCCAAGCAATAAAATTTAGTTATTATATTGACTCATTTCTATTATTATACCCTTACCCTTTATCTCTCATACTTATTTAATTTCTCCACTGCGGGCGAAGCCGCGGGTAAAAAGCTAGTATTTTATAGATTATTTAAAGTCGTCATAACACAAATGTTATGACGGCTGACAGTTCCAGATTGAATAAACTTTGTAGTGCAATTTTGCGTTCACAAACCTAGTTGAATTTTGACTACGTAGTGACTAGCGTTATACGCCCATTTATTCAATATTTTGGTATCCAAATATTTGACAATCTTCTTTTTAAGTCTGTTTAAGTTGGATATGGAGTTCTACACTAAACATATTCATATATCTTGATCCGTATTTTTGAAATGCCTACATACATTTGTCGGTCCATAATGTCCTCAAAGAAAACTAATTCATCCATACCTGTAGCAGACATGTAGCTCCACATCATAGCTTCTGCTACACTATGTTGCGCTGATTTATTCTTTGTAGTTCTGTGTTGGATTTGTTTTGGCTTTTCGGACAAATTTATTACATTCACGAGCATCAAAGATCCGAGGACGAGCTGTCTGCATGGCACATTCAAAGCTAGATACACTATTAAAATGTTGCACGATATCCGGAAATGGCGTATCAGCTTCTCTGCATATGATTTGCCATGGTTGTGCAATTAAGATTTGCATTTTGATTGGATTCAGTAATTTGTATGCATTCTGATTTTAAGGAATTTCTTTGAAAGAAAATTGACAAGCCAGATTGGTTTTAAAAATCTGTAACTAAAATTATTCCTATTTTTGGCAGAACTGTTAGATTGGGTCATTTTGAACATAATAATCTAGATATGCCAAAAATGTTGTGCGAGAAGTAGTTTTGAGTGGTGTACCAATAATTAAGTGCGGCACTGTACATTCCCAGAGAAAGTTAGTTTCTTTCTGATTGATTTTTTCTTAAAACAACTTTTCTTCGAAATTAAATAAAATGCATTGAAGACATTTTTGCCCCGATACCAATTAATTTCGAAAGAAACTTTGAGCATAATTCTTGTTCGCAATAATAATAGGAGAATAAATTTCCAATTACCGAAGTTTATATTATAAACTTCACGCCAATTAGTTAAATAATATAAGAAGATAGACTTTTTCGATGGAAAATTAAAAAAGACATGTTCAGTAATTGAAACTTGAAGTTTCCTTCCTGTCACGATACATTCATTCATGACGCCCTTAGCTTTGCATGCTCTTTCAACGTAATAGCTAAAAATACACAACTATTATTGCATCACTAATAGTACGAGTATTCCTAACCTAATTTTGTTTTCTAATCACGCAATTCTCAAACTTCCTTTTAATGTAATTTAACTTGAACTTAGTATAATCCTTGACCTTATGCTTAAAATCTACTCCATAGGCACAATGTAAACCATTTGGATTCATTCAATGTCGCTCTTGACAACCGTTTATGACACCGAAACGCTTTTCAAAAATGTTTTGTTAGCATCAGGATATCCGGTAAGCAAACAAAATAACCCAAAATATCAACAAGTCCTGTTGTATTTACAAACAAATATTTATTAGGAAAAGCAAAACAAAAACAATTTGAAAACATAAACATAAACAATACCAGCTGATTTAATTTGAATTGTTTATCATGAGACTGAAAATAAAAGAATAATCACATAGCAAAAAACCGTTATTGATCAAACAAAACATTTCATAAATTTCAGGTAAAAAAGCAACCGCCCTGAATACTTTGCACTCAGTTATAGTTAAGTTTCTTCAACATTTTGAGGTTCTTGTGTTCGTTTCGACATTGTTCATGATTAAGTTGATTAATCAATTTGAAAGAGAAAATTTTGTCTTTTTCAAGGACATTTAAAATTATTTTCTTTATTGAAACTAAAGTAAATTTTTCGAAAAGAAAATGGATGATAAAACGATTGATATGATATTCACAGGCTCACTGGAGTCTTTGCCACCAGTGAGTTCAAAAATTGTACGAATCTTCACAAGTTCAACTTTTACAGGTGAGAAGAAATAAAGGATATCAAGATATTTACTTATACAAAAAGTGTTACATAATTTTTTCTGTTTAACTTTTATTTTTGTTTTAGATACTACGATGGAACGAAATACTTTGATGGCCAAATGTTATCCTAGAATCAAGGATTATTGTCGTGAAAAACATGGATTAGAGTTTCAAGTAAGTTGTACATACATTTTAATCTAATACAGTTGAGGAATTTTGGGGTCCAAGTGAGAATTTCAAATACATGATTTATCATTTTTATTGAAAGTTTTTTTTTTTAATTTTTTGGGAACATGGTTATAATTGTGAGTACAAACTGGAAACACAATCCGCTATCTAAATTTTTAAGTCAAATGTTTTGGTATCCAGAAAAAATTTCCTAAGAATTTGACTGTCATTGCATTTTATTTTTATAGACAACATTTTACGGGAAATAAAATTCTCCCTATAGAACCCAAAAACCTAACTAATAAAGGAAACTACTCAAAACAAAGATTTTTTTGTATTTTGCCTAAAAAATACTTAATTGGTGAAAATTGTCGAAGATCAGCATTTTATTGAAAAGTTTTCATGTGTATGATTCCATATCGATACTTTGAATAACAATTTTAAAGTTACCTCCAAGCAGGGCCGTCGAGAGGAATTCCGGGCCCGGGACGGAAAAATCTTGGGCCCCCCCCCCCTATTTACCATTTTTTCTCAAAGTTCATGCCTACTGATATGGTACGTTCTAATTTCATTTAACGACTAGAATGAAATTGGTTGGAATTGACGGAAATAATAATTTTTTGTTTGCAAAGTGAACCGAAAAAAAGTGTTAATCATCAAATCAATCTCACGGGTATCGTCCAGTTTAGTTGAAATGGAGGATGGATAGAAAATTATTCTACATTCCAGTAGATCAGATTTCGAACCGAATCATACATTCAATTCGATATTGCCAACGATATGTTAGTAACTGATAATACGGTCCATTAACTATTAAAAAAAATTAGCATTTAGATCTATTACCTACTATGAAAATAAAATAGAGCGAATTAAAGTATTTGAAATTTGTCTTTAAAAAAAAACTATGTATTTTAAAAGGTTTGCATTAAATACTCTTTATTGTTTTACTTTATATTAAAATATTATCACAATGTTTTCATTAGAATTAGTTTGCATTCAATGAAATATTTTCTTTTTGCAAACGAGCTTTCCTAGTTTTCTGAGCAGCAAAACAACTTATAATTGCATCGAAATTCAATTTCCTTGCCAAAGGTGCTTCAAAGCATAGTGTAGCAAGTCTGGAAACACGATCTTGTGATGAGTACGAACGATGAAAATTCTTTGTTCTGGCAAGGGCGCTAAATGAACGTTCGGCACTAGCTAAGATTACAGATATGGTGGAAAACACAGAGAGCAACACAAATGTTGGGGAAAATCGTCTCCAAGTTCTGGGAATAAATAGAATTGAACAAACTCAATGGCGGAAGTTCTGCTTCAAAATTGGCTTCATAAATGTGTTTCAGATGAATTATTTCTTCTTTCAACTCTTGAGACACATACGAGTTATACTTTTAAATAACCTTGTAGCGGAGTTTTTAATCTCAATTTTGTCCATTGTTGAAAACTGCCCTAAAAATGATTCAAATTTTTCATCGTATCAAACCGACGAGAAATTCGAAATATATTTGAATCAACTATGACGTAAAAGGTGTTTCTCTTGAAATTTATTTCTGCGTCTGTTACAATTTGCATTCCGGCTCCTCGATGTTCTACAAAATGTCTCTTTAATTGCCTTTTTCAGTACGATGGAAACGATTCTGGAACATCCCCCAATCCAGTAGCAACTGCTTTGCATTCAGATAAAATTTGATCTCATCCGTTTCGAATAATGTTCAAATCGGAGATCAAGTTGTCGAGATTTCGAATTTCAACGTCAATAGTCATGTTTCTGGCTTGAAGAATGATACTTCTTTCATTTATAGCGCTTAGAACCTTGCACCAAACCGAAAACATCAGGACGCATTCAAATTTGTGCATATATTTTAAAACGCCGTTTACATCTCTTCGAGCTTTAGCAGTTAAATTAATATCACTTAAAGCTTCTAATGATGTTGTAAGGTTTTTCAGATGATTTACAAATGGTTTCCCTGCCTCAATTCTAGCTGGCAATCTTGTATCGGAAAGTGTGTGAAGGGATCCGGCCACATTTTTCTTAAGAATTTCCCAACGTTGTGCACTGCTGCTAAACAAGTTGAATCACTTTTGAACATCACCAAAGAATGTGATTGCGGCAGTACAACATTTCGTTATATACACACTTTGAAGTGATTTGATATCCTTCAAATCTTTAGTAAACAACTTATTCAAAATATTAATTAATTAATATTACGAAAACCACAATTGAAAAACGTTTACGTGAGATTTTCCGGTCCCCCGAAACCGAATCAAAAATTTCGTTCCCAGCAGAAACAAAAATAGAAGAAAAGAAACTTTATAAAAACAGAAACCGAAATAAATATTTGTGTTTTGTTTTAAGTTGCCGGGCCCCTTAAAATAAATTTTAAATTTACGTTAAATTAAACAAGAAAAGCGCAAAAATTTATTATAACTTTCTTTCAATAGTTCAGAGTTGCCCAATTTTTCATTAAATATTAACAAAAATGTACGCCAATAATAATCAGGGGCCCAGATCGGCAATCTTGTGAGTGATAGATTGGTAGATAACATTCAAACAGGGGCCCGATTGCGTAAGCATGAATGATTTAAAATTTTCGGGCCCCTAAAAATAAGTGGGAATAGGTATGTTGATGATAAATATAGAGTATATTAAAAAAAATACACTCTTCATTGCTTTCAATTTTACGGGCCCCTAGAAAATCCCGGGCCCGGGGGGTTTCCCCCCCTTTCCCCCTCCCTCTCGACGGGGCTGCCTCCAAGTGAATAAGCAAAAAAAGCCGATCGCTAGAAAAAACAATCAATGCAAACATTTTTGCATATATTTTCTCAGTCCGATTCTAGCATTATTGGTAAGTGTTTCTTTATTTAATTTGTTGTTCTTTAATTCTTCGTGATTAAACGTAATTACAATGTCCGGTTTTAAACGCCATTTGGATACTGAAAACGCAATAAGACCGGTAAATATGCTGAAGCAAGGAGTGTCTCAAAGGGCTGTCCGGTTTTAGACGCCATTTGGATACTGAAAACGCAATTAGAGCCGTGAATATGCTGGAGCAAGGAGTGTCTCAAAGAGCTGTTGCAAATCGAAGCGGTGTGTCGCGGTGAGCTATCCGAAACGTGTGGGGACGCGTCCAGGAAACCGCGAGTTTAGCAAAGAGACCAGGATCAGGAAGAATTCGGGCCACAACTCATCAAGAAGACCAGTACATTCGAATAGCTGCCGGTTGGAAGCGTACCCTAACCGCCCGGGCTGTACAAACTCAACTGCGGCAGTCGACTGGCACTCAAGTCAGTGATAAAACCATTCGCTATCGACTCCACTAAGATGTTCAGAGTGTGTGCTATTTAGCCCAAACTTACATTGGCCTATCGGGCAGCGCGATTTAGGTACGCCCATGAGAAATTAAATTGAACCTTGGACAACTGGAGGTCTATACTCTTTACAGACGAATGCAAAATCAAATTTTTGAGTAATGATAAGCGAGTACTTGTGTGGAGAAGGGCAGGTGAATGCTTTAGCGTGCCGTGCATTAACGGAAGTGACCGATATTATCGTATGGGCTGGAATAAGTTTGCTAAACAGAACAGAGCTAATTATCCTTGATAAGGGCAACGTTACAGCCGCCAGTTACATTGAATTGGTAATATGACATGTTGTGATCCCATTTTCACAAAGAGTTGGCGATGGGTTTGTTGTTATTCAAGACAATACTCGCCCGCATATGACCCGTAACACGCAAGCAGCTCTTTCTGACGCCAATACTACACTTTTGACATGGCCAACAAAGACCCCAGACCTTTATCCGATCGAGCATTGATGGGACCAGTTAAAAAGAAGCATCAAAGAAAGCCACAGCAGTGTCAACAATACACAGGAGCTCATAAACGAGTTAAAAGCCTGTTAGGAATGTACATATACCCGAACAAAATGTAGCATTTGATTGAAAGCGTACCAGATAGGCTTATACTATACAGTGCATACAGAGTAAAGGAGGCCCTACTTGCTACTAAGCAAAAGAAATAGACCAGAAATCATAACAAAAAATAGTGTTATGTAAAGTTTATTTTTTTTTATTTTTTGTAAATTTTCTTTTTAAAAATGTTTTCTTCAGTGTAACTTGAATAAATAATGTTTGTTCATGTTAAAAGTGTGTACACTAAATTATTCAATACTTAATTGAAACACAATAACCAAAAACAAACATTTAAACACTAATTTTTTTTCAGACGAAAACCAAAAAACTTTGTTGGCCCTATTTTGTTTTGTTTGTTTATATTGATTTGAATATAATTAAATATGGAATATGGAAATTAAAAAAGAATTTAAAGGCTAATTTATTCACAAAGTTGTAATCTCTAAAGTCTAAACTAAGGGGTTTATTCAACAATTAGAACTCCACTCTTGTTCTTGTTATAATTATAATATTCATCATTCATGATTGTATTTAAACACGTCGACATCTCTTATCACTCTACTCGATGTGAAATTGTAGTTAGTCGTACATATGTATGTACATACATTGTTTTGAAAATAATAGAAATTTTCTATTATTTTATTTCTTTTCTATTCATTTGAAAAATTTTTGTGAAGGAGCTTCTAGAAATATTTTTTTAATTATAACCAATAGTTCTCAAGCGTTAAATCTCTGAGTTATGTTTGAGATAGAACTTCAATTTATTAGACCCTCAAATTTGGGGGTCTGTAGAACTTAGTTGATAAATGTTTTTCCTTCATGCAGTTTTATTTAAATTGATACCACCAGAATTTTTAATGTGCAATAATAATATATTATGGACTCCAAAAAGTAGGATAGAAAAGTGTTGTACATACATTCAAACGGAGAATTAATGTTTGCAGTCATATGAACCACAAACCTTAAGGCACCACAAGCGAACACAAAATCTATGAATATTATTTTGGTAAATTGCTTCAAATCTCAAACGGTCGTTATTTCCACGAACATTAAAATTAGATAAATGTCATTAGTTCAAGTCTACCTCAACACCGCGACCCCTTTACCCCTAGAATGTCAGAATTTAATGTCAAAGAATCCTACCGGTACCGAGTTTTAAATATAAACCGAGAGTTATTAAATCGAGTTTTAAATTGATTCTAGAAGCTAGAACTTTGTCAAGGAATTCACCGTAAGACTCGATTTTTCATCAAGTTTTCAGACTTTAGAACTCTGAATAAGATATCAGTGAGAGAACTTTAGTTTATTAGTCCCTCAAATTGGGGGTCTGGGATATTAGAACTTGGTTTAATGTTTTTACTTCTTTAAACGACTTCATTTTAAGATTAGAACAGATTTTGAAATAAATATCAGAACAAACGGACATTTTATGTGAAATGATAATAAATTTTAAGGATTTCATTTGGAAAAAATAATTTTGAATATATACAATCTAGTGTAAAATAAAATATTTTATGTGAATATTATAGGAATATTTTCCAAAAAGTCATAAATAAAAATTACACAATGTTAATTGTTATGTAAAAGAAAAATTGCCGGTTTGGATAATATGTCCCATTTATCACATTTATAGATAAGAACATATGTATGTGTATTTTAAAGAATGTGAAAAAAAAACATTATTTTCAAGACAATATCTTCATAGACCTTACGTTTTTAACTGTAAATAAAATGGTTGCATCTTGACAAATGTTGCCGAAAAGTTTTCGATATCATTCATAACAAATTATCGGCAGAAAGCAAATCTTATGGAGTTAGAACAATTTTGCTTTCCGTAGACTTACTGATTCATTCAATAAGCACGATTCATGAAAAAAAATAGCTGGTACACCCAGAAGTATAATTGTGTCTCTTATAAATATATGTCCGTATTACTCGCATTATCTGAAGTTTCAGAAATTTCAAGACTTTGAAATCTGAATGCACTTTGGTGGTTCGTGATTTTTGCATCTTTATTCAACCTTGCATGCATTTATCGAAACAAAATCATTTACAATAATACCAATTTAAATAGAACTCCAGTAAAACATAATTTTTAATTCGAAAACACACAGAATATCAACACTAATTTAACAATCCTAAACATAGATGTAATTATGGTTGCAACGAACCATTTTCTAGATGTATAAAATTTTTCAACACTATATGTAATGAACTTGATCCTTCTACAAACAGATGTGAATTTAAAATCCAATTGCAAAGCATATTATAAATTAGCTTTAAGTATTTAATTATATTTGTATATCAAAATTGTTAGTAATCTGTAAGATTTATATCCGTAGATGAATAAATAAATAAATAAATAATTTCTAAAATGAATTGCCGCTCAAAATTTTGACTCAAACTTGGCTGCGAGGTACTACAAAAATATCAAAAACACGTTAGAGCTCAGTTCCATTCAACAGAGCTCTTATGTTTCTCAAAAATGATTTAAAACCGAGTTTTATAACAAATGTTACTCAAGTTCAAAATATTTTTAAAATAAGGTTCCAAAAATAAACCCAGCATTAGTAAATCGAGTTTCAATTTCAATTTTTAGAACTTATTCCAAAAATTGGCCGCAAAAACAAATTAGAAATCAAGAAAATTAATCTTAATAATAATAAATAAATATTTTTTGTATTTAAGGTTGTTGACATGCGTTGGGGCGTTCGTGATGAAGCTACCGATGATCACATGACAACCGAGCTGTGCATGCGTGAAATTGCAAATTGTCAACGCTTATCAATGGGACCGAATTTTGTTGTTTTTCTTGGTCAAAAATATGGATATAGGCCTATTCCAACGTACATTTTTTCAGCTGAATTGCAGCTATTAAGGTAGAAAGAAAATATTCAAGAAATTTCTCAATTGCCTAAGATATTGCTTATACAGAGATGAACTAACATCAATGGGAGTTGAAGGAGCTTTACTTGATCTTTGGTATAAAAAAGATAGCAACGCTGTTCCCCCTATTTCGGTATTGCAACCAATTTCGTCAATTTTAATCAATTTTAACAATAAGGTATACATAAGTATAATTTTTGAATGAAAATGATTAGTTCAAAGCAAAATAAAATATTTCATAGAGGGTTCCAAAACTTCAAGCTGAAGACCAAGCTGTTTGGTGGGATACACTAAATAAAATGCAAAAACTTCTTCGAAAAGCTGCTCTTTCATTGAACACAAATGGTAAAATGGACAAGGAAACAATGCATAACTATTTTATGTCAGGTATATAAACACAATTTGTTAAAAAAAGATTTTAATTTTAAAAACCATAATTTCTAGTAACTGAAAGGGAAGTCATAAATGGAATTCTGGATGTGAAAAACACAAAAAATCACTGCTTGGCCTACGTCCGTTACATTAATAATATCAATCTTCAGAATTTAAAGAAAGCTTCACTTTTTGTGGATATCATCAATCGGAGTCTTGACACTGAGTCTTCAAAACTTCTGGCAAATTTGCGTGATGAAAGACTTCCGAATAAGATCGAAACAACCAATATGCAAAAGTAAGATACCATAGACAGAAAATAAATAATTTTTTTTTGAAAAATGTCTCCTTTTTAAAGGTACACAGTAGAATGGATAGGCCGTGAAGGTCTCGACATTGAGACCCACGAGGAGTACCTCAATCATTTTATTGCACATTTCTATAAGAACATCGTTAAGCTGGTGGACCGGGCGATGCGCAAGGAAGACTCCAGTGCACAGGGGCAAATAGTAACTGAGATCCTTCAGCATTTGCACGCTTGTAATAATTCGGTAAAAGTATTTTATGGTCGTGAGGAAAATCTCGAACATATCAAGCGCTATATGCTGGGGGATTCAGATAAGCCACTTGTCCTTTACGGCGAAGGAGGTTGTGGTAAGACCTCATTGTTGGCCAAAAGTGCCTCATTAGTGGCAAGTGATTGGTTTGTTACAAAAAGACCAATAAACATAATAAGATTTCTGGGTACAACACCTGATTCGAGTGCCCTTACACCGACATTGATATCAATATGTCAACAAGTAAGCAATAATTTCATTACAAATATTTTAATTAATTTAAACAATAAATAAATTTATTAATGAGAATATATTTTTGTTTATAGATATCTTATAACTACATGTTACCTTTTGAGAATATACCCGACGATTTAGTACCTTTAACAGCACATTTTAAGCAATTGTTAACTTATGCAAGTCCCGCACAACCTTTAACACTTTACCTTGATTCTGTTGATCAATTAACAGGTACACAAGACGCAAATAAAGTTTCCTGGATACCAACCAGACTACCACCACATTGTAAGGTAAGACTTTCAATCGACCGTCACGCATTATGCCGAGTAAAATAATGTGTTTGAGATCTCTGAGAATCCATTAAGACGGACTTGAATTTGTTTCAATTTTTTCTAATAATTATTTTATGCTCTGAGTCTTTCAACTTTATGCATGTGCATGCTTTTTTTCGAAAAACAGAAGAACTAAAAACAGGTGTTTAGAAAATGTCATTTTTCAAACAGATGATCAAGTTGTGATATTTTGGAGATATTTTGGTTCGTGTTGCCACTAGTTCTAAGTCATTATACTCGTCCTTTCCATAAGCTTTAGTGTTTATAAACACGAGTACTTTTATTTTTTAAAACAGACAGACATATAGTCCAGTCATTTGGTAAAAAAAAAGAGGGTTACCTGGAAAGTTTTCCGGGAGTTTTGAAAATTGGTTAATTTATAGATTTGGGTATGCTCTTTTCGAATTTCAACTTTGCCACCTCGTACCCCCGCCGCTCGCGCCGCCATCTTGAAAAAATGGCGCCTAAAACGGTTTTTTGGGAATATCTTCTTTTCGACGCATTTTACGAAAAGAATACTTATGAACAAAATTAAACTAGAAAAAATTTCCTACAATTTATGTATCAATAATTTTTTTCATAAAATCAATAGTTTTCGGCGTACGAGCGCCACAACATCAATTTCAATAGACGTTTTTAAAAAAAACTCATTTCCACACCACCTAGAGGTAGAGTAAGCGGCGCGTTTTTTTTATTGTGGTTTCGCCTATAGGCTTATAGGCCTACTTGGGAGAAATTTTATTTTGAAATTTAGCGCAATATTTCGGTAGAAGCTACATATATTACGAGAAATATTTAGTTGAGCCTGAGTCATCAGTATTTATACATTTATCGTCGTACAGTGTAGTGTTGTTTGTGTTCTTAGAGCTATGGCTTCTAATACAGAAAATTGTTTTATTTGTGACAGTTCACTATTGGAAAATGAAACAGTTGAAGTGAAAGAAAAAGGATTGGAGACTTTTCGTAAGTCAAGTGTTAAAAGAAATGATGGTAAAGTTAAACTTTTGGCGGGACTCAAATCGATAGTGGTTCATGATGTGTGTCGAAAACGATACAATAATGAGAAGTTAATCGTTGCATCATTGCGTAGAGGAAGTGATTCCACGAAACCTCAGCCACAACTGCGATCCTCGCACCCAGTATTCTCTTTTAAAAATCATTGTTTTTTATGTGCTGAAGAGATAACAGCAGAATTTATAGCTAAACAAAAACAGACGCGGCTGTGCAAGCGTAATGTAGTGTATAGTGTGAGGAAATTGTCAATGAAAGACAGTATAAAAAATCTTTGTAGAAATCGTAATGATGATTGGGGTCGAGCGATTGTTGAGCGTGTTGAGCATGTGAATGATTTGGTCGCAGCCGATGCACAGTACCATAATTCCTGCATGAAAAAATTATACCAAGCACCACCAGCTGAAGATATAAAAACAAAAGGTCCGTATGCCACTGAGATAGATACTGCGATGCAGTTCATTTATTCTTATCTTGAGCAGAATTCCGACGAGTGTCAGTTTTCCTTGGAAGAATTGATGGCCAAAATTGAAGGTGATTACCACCCCCACATAAAAACGGTAAAAGCGCAACTGCTTAAAAAATACGGTGATGATATTTTAATTGCCGTCACTGCCAATAAAGCTCCAGTCGTTTGTTTTCGAAATACAGGATTTAAGTTATTAACAGAAGCCTGGTATAATCAAAAAAGTGATGACAATGCAGAAGAACGTAGGCGTATTGTGAAGACAGCAGCCGAAATTGTTATACAGGACATTCGCTCTACAGTCTATGAAACAAAACATTATCCTCCATCAGATAATTTTTTTCAAGACTCTGAGTCTGATCTACCTGAAACTTTACGCATTTTTCTAGATGGCGTAATTTTAAAAAACAAACGAGCGTCTCTTCAAAAATGGAAGAAAAAAAGTATTGCTCTCGGTCATTCTATAATTGCAGCAGCAAGGCCGAAATCTTTTATGTCAACAGTGCAGATTGGATTAGCTACATTTTTGTTTCACAAATATGGATCTCGGCGACTAATAGATGTATTATCATCTCTTGGATTTTGCTCTTCATATTATTATGCGTGCACCGTTGAGTATCGATGATAACGCATTTTCTCAATTTGTTTTTGACAATGCTGATTTTAATACGCAGACATTAGATGGTAATAATACTTTCCATGCCATGGGCGGTATCCATTGTGTAACACCTAAAACTGCTATCGCTCCTGATCAAATTATTCCACGATTAAAGCAAATGCCATCTGCAAAAGTCGTTGGTAGTTTCGGTAACATTGCATTAAAAACATTTGTGAAAAAAAACGATACCGGCTTAAAAACCATTAAGATTCAAAACCTCGGTAGCATTCGTGAGGTTTCGGAAATAGAAAAGCCGTCTGTTTCAGATTTATTGTGGCTCTATGGAAAATGGGCCGACCTGCCTAACATACCTGGATGGAGCGGATTCATGGAACAAGTGACTGCGGAACTCCATTTCGAAAAATCATTTGTAGGATGCTTGCCCTTCATTAATGCTCCACCGAGTGATTACGATACAATTTTGACTGCTCTCTTATCTGCTTCTGAAAAATGTGAATCATTACATCAGCATACTTGTTTTGTTACATTTGACCAGCCTTTGTATTTCAAAGCACGGGACATTATTTCCTCGTACGATGTGGACTCCAAATTAAGTAACACTGTCGTAAGACTCGGTGGATTTCATTTATTAATGTCATTCTTGGGATCAATTGGATACATAATGACTGGAAGTGGATTAAAAGAGCTTTTAAACACTATTTACGCAACTAATTCAATTGAAAAAATTATGACAGGACATGCGTATTCACGTGCGGTAAGAGCACATATATTGACACATCTTTCAATTGCCAAAATTGTTCTACAATCAATAGATATTACACCCGATCTCAACGCAGAATTAGAAAGAATTTTATACAATTTTGATAGGTCAGTGGTACTCGAGGCGGACCAAGAAGAATGCTGTCAAGAACTTGCAGAGAAATTTGAGAATCAATTGATTACATTTGAACAACGTGGCCGTACAGCAAAATTATGGGTCCAGTATTTCCGGATGGTTACACTTGTTAAACAATTCATTGAAGCAGAAAGAATGGGCAATTGGAATTTACATCTCGACACTATTCAGAAAATGATTCCTTATTTTCATGCTAGTGGCCACTTCTTGTATGCAAAATCTTGCCATTTATATTTGCAGGACATGTCGGATTTAAAGAAACGAATGTCAGCTGAAGAATACGAACTTTTTACAACTAAAGGATATTTTACAATTAGACGTTCTGACAAATTTTGGTGTGGCACATGGTCTGATATGACAATTGAGCAATCGCTCATGAGAACGATGAAATGCCTAGGTGGTCTTACTCATGGACGAGGAGTAAACGAAAGCGTGCTTTCCAAGTGGACTTTAGGAATGGTATTCTTGCACAATATTTGCGACGAAGTAGAAAACTTTTGCAATGTTACTTTTTCTGCTTCCGAGCAGCACGTCGAAATGAGAAGTTCACGAGTAAGCCGCGACGATGACGATGTAAAAAAGCTTATGAATTGGTTGTCCAACCATTCACCTTTTCCACAAATAAAGGATATTATGTCAATAACCACTGGAGTTGTTGGAGATGACAACATTAATTGTTACATGGCTCGAGAAATTGGTTGCACTGGCATTTCTAAAATCATTGGCAGCGATTTTTATACGGTGAAATTCAAGCGGAATGACAGGATAAAATCACTTGGTGTTATGACTGCAGGCATTCCAATAGAAGGTGAAATTGTCCCGATTAATCCATTACTAATTTTCCAACGAATGTGTATTGCAAAAGAATCTGAAGAGGAACTTAAAAACTTTCTTGCGTACGAACTTGCTCCATTTCCATTATCTCTTTTCAATGGCGAAGGCATGCGTAAATGCATTAAATCTTCGATGTATAAGGCGTTTAAGCAACATTCTGGAGACACACATTTTGGTGATATAATGTACGTCATCGACGGAGGGCACTTATTACACCGAGTCATTTGGCATCGCGGTGAACCATTTTCATCTATTTGCAATAATTACATCACGTACGTTCGATCCAAATATAAATCCAATGCCATAATCGTATTCGACGGATATCCTGAAGATGAAGCAACCCGTAGTACGAAATACGCAGAACGATCCCGACGATCAAGAATAGCTGCTTCAGTAGACATACTTTTTGACGAGACAATGATTCCAACTGTGTCACAAGATAAATTCCTGGGGAATGATGCGAACAAGAACCGCCTCATTAGAATGTTGAAAACAAAATTTGAAGCGGAAAATTTCATGGTATCACAAGCCACGGAAGATGCGGATACGTTAATCATCAATACCGCAATAAATGTTTCACCAGCATTCGATACCGTAATAGTGGTCGGCGAAGATATAGATCTTCTGATTCTTTTCACAGCTCTATGTACGAGATCGAACGTGTACTTTCTCAAACCAGGAAAAGGAAAAGTTCCCCAACAAATCTATTCCACTGAAAGTATCATAGATAAAACAGCTGCAGATCATATTTTATTTTTGCATGCCTTCAGTGGCTGTGATACCACATGTGCACACTTTAATCAAGGAAAAATGAAATTCTTTAATGTACTCCGAAAAAATCCTGATTTGAACGAAGTCATTGAGGTATTTAAAAATCCGAACGCTGATCCAGAGATCATTGCTAAAGCAGGAGAACGTTTCCTCCTTCAATTATACGGTTATAGTGACGTGAAAAGTAAAAAAAACATTTCTTTAAACGAATATAGATATGTATGCTTCACAAAATCAGCATATAAAAGTAAATTTAATATTGCATCACTACCACCAACAGAAGCAGCAGCACGACAACATTCATTCCGAGCCTATCACCAGGTTCAGCAGTGGTACGGAAATGAAAAAAATGCAGAAGAATGGGGATGGAATAGAAACAAAAATGGACTAATTCCTGTTACGATGCTTCAGCCCCCCGCTCCAGAATCGTTATTGAAACTTATTTCTTGCAAGTGTAAAAAAGGATGTCAAAAAGCCTGTGGATGCAGAAAAGCTGGATTAAAATGCTCCGTTATATGCGCAAATTGTAGTGGTAGTTGTAATAATTCGCCAATTCCATCATATAATTATGATGAAGAAGAAGAAACGGCGACTATTTTTGAAAAAGCTTTCGATGAAATCGGAAATGAAGAGACGTGTGATGAATCTGATAGTCACATCGCAGATGATGAGGACGAAATTTCGGTCTTAGATGTTTCGATCGATGCTCAGGACGAAGTCGTAACACCCGGTCCATCAACAGCAAAGCGAAAAAGATTGTGCTAAATTTCAAAATAAAATTTATCACAAGTGGATTAGGCCTATAGGGGAAACCACAATAAAAAAAACGCGCCGCTTACTCTACCTCTAGGTGGTGTGGAAATGAGTTTTTTTTAAAAACGTCTATTGAAATGGATGTTGTGGCGCTCGTACGCCGAAAACTATTGATTTTATGAAAAAAATTATTGATACATAAATTGTAGGAAATTTTTTCTAGTTTAATTTTGTTCATAAGTATTCTTTTCGTAAAATGCGTCGAAAAGAAGATATTCCCAAAAAACCGTTTTAGGCGCCATTTTTTCAAGATGGCGGCGCGAGCGGCGGGGGTACGAGGTGGCAAAGTTGAAATTCGAAAAGAGCATACCCAAATCTATAAATTGACCAATTTTCAAAACTCCCGGAAAACTTTCCAGGTAAAACTACCAAATGACTGGACTAATACAAAACTTTTGAAAGAGGGCTGAACAGCGATTACTAATTGTAATTTTTTTTTTTTAAGTATTAGAACGGAGGTCTATCATGGTCTCATGCCAGAAGACGGATCCTTAATAAGAATCAACAAATCTGACAAGACTATCCACTCTGCCTTGTCTTGAAAAAGTCTCTCTGACAATAGTCCTTTAGATTGTTCTTATATTACGTTATGACGACACAAGATCACTGGAATGCAATCAAGAGTTTGAAGTCACTAAGTATTGGTTCTTTAGCAGAAATTCAGTTTGTTCCCAAGATTTTTGGGCAGAAATTGTTGGTCTATCAAATTTTGAAAACTACCAAAAAGTATGGAACGGTTTCTTGGCAAAAATTGTCGGCCACTTAACCAATGCGTAGAGCAAACCGAACGGACGACGCTAATAGCAGTCAGTGTATGTACCAGTAACAGACCAGGAATTTCCTGGGCAGAATTTGTGAGGGGGGGGGAAGGAATTATTTTACCCTCTCGTGGGCCCTCTCTTCTGCCTAAAACTACCAAATTTGTGTAGAGTGGAACAGAATTTCGGCAAAAATTGTTGGCAATTGGCAGTTTTGGTCAAGATTGGGAACAGACCTATTGTATCACCAACATTTATTTGTTTCAGCATGTTTTGATTTTTCGTACTGAATAACGTTTTTAATTGGTAAAAGCCTTTTATTCGATAAACAGGAAAATGGGAACAAAATTTGGCAACCAATCTTCCCTAGAAAATTCTCTAAATTTGAATAACTCAAGTTATGAAGTAAATGCAAATTACGTCTTGGCGAGTGTCAATCGGTTTTTTTTTTATTGTTTCTTCCGATTCGATCGAATCTTTTGATTCCCTCTTGAATGTTTTACTGAATTTGCCGGAGATTATTACTTTTGTTTTAAATGAAATATAAATCTTCTTGAAAAGTTTTAAGGAGAAAACGGTTTCGATTTTCTCTGGTGGATAGTAGAAAAACGTTTAATAGAATATGAAGTATAAACAATTTTCCACAAAAATTTAATTTAAAATTTTAAAAATTCCAAAAACGAAGTTTTGAAGAAATTCATAATTTTAAGATTAAGTGTGCATGGTTATAGATTTAATATAAGTCTTTTTTAACTTTTTACAAAATGTATCATCCTTCATCTTTGTTAATATTGAATCCATTGCCAAGTCATTGTAAATAAAATTAAATCTTTAAAACGAAGTTCTGAAGAAATTCCTGACTTCTAAGGTTTAACCTTCGCATGATAATAGATTTTAGATTAGACTTTCGAGGTACTATTCTATTTTTAACTTTTTACAAAATGTATCATCTTTCATCTTTGTAAATTTTGTAAATATTGAAACCATTGTCAAATCATTGTAAGTAATTCCATCCATCATCGAGAGATAAGCGTAAGTTCTCATTTGCCTGGCTTGTGTCTTGTTAAGTATTTTTTTTTTAAATAAAAACCTTACCAACGGTGTTTTCAATACTTCAACACACCAAAACACCATAATATTTTGGAAACGCATGCATTGTAAATATACATCATTTAATATTGAGAAAATAAATAAGCAAAGCTAAGTAAAATCCATTTTCCATACATTATATTAGCGTTCAAGATTCAAGCTTGCGAGTATATTCTTTACAGATTATCATTTCTTGCGCCAATGAAGAAACAAATCCCACAGTTTCTCAAGAATATCATGTTCTTTGTAAAATGATCGATATCGAAGAGAATTTCATTGAAGTAACTGCCTTGGGTGAGGACCTCGCGATGAATGTCATCAAAATGTGGATGAAGACAGCTTGTCGAGATTTGAATAACTATCAGTGGCGTTTGGTGGCAAATGCCATAAGCAAGTGTTCCTTGCCAATTTTCGTAAAATTGGTCTTTGCTGAGATATGCCGTTGGCGAAGCTACACCCGACCACAGGAAACCCATTTGGCGTCGACTGTCATGGATTCGATTATGATGCTTTTCGAAAGAATCGAGAAGCAGCACGGAAGAATTCTGGTATTTCATGCCCTAGCCTATATCACCGCTGCTAAATCAGGATTGTCTGAGAGTGAATTGGAAGATTTGATATCCCTTGATGACAAGGTATTGGATGACGTTTATCAGTACCATTTGCCCCCTGTTCGTAGAATTCCCCCTCTTTTGTGGACTCGAATCAGAAATGATTTACCCAACTATTTGAGCGAGAGAGAAGCCGATGGAGTAAATGTGATGAATTGGTACCACAGGCAATTTCGAGATACTGCCAAGGAGAGGTATTTCAAAAACATGAACATGGCTATGTATTTCCATTCCATGATTGCTGACTACTACTTGGGAATATGGGGAGGAGGTGTTCCCAAGCCGTTTAAGTTCACGGAAATTCAAAGGCACAGGTTAGTTGTCACGTTCGAACATTATTCGTAAACTTGAAGTTGATGATTTTCTGTCACACAGATTTAATCTGACTGATAAAGAAGGTTCCGCTGATCGTAAGGTTCCAGTTCAACCGCTTATGTTTGCCAGCAAGGATGGTTCAGTTACGCGGTATAACTTAAGAAAGGTATATAATGACTTGCTTTTTTTGAGATCTATGTAACTAATCCAGGTTTTAATCTTCTC
Organism: Eupeodes luniger; assembly: GCA_951509635.1. NCBI lineage: Eukaryota > Metazoa > Arthropoda > Insecta > Diptera > Syrphidae > Eupeodes > Eupeodes luniger. The sequence continues at coordinate 93,614,358 of OX608073.1, read as the reverse complement.
TTATAGTTTGGTGAACTTCCCTTTCACTTCGTTCGATCTCGACGTTTTAAGGATCTCTTCGTCCACGTTCTCTTCAATTATGAATGGCTTCATGCCAAGCTTTCCAGTTGCCCCTTGCAGGCAGTTTTAGCCGACTTTGAAGACGCTTCAGCAAATACCGATGACAAAGAAGCCAAACGAGAACTCATGCTGGTAGCCGATGCCTTGCGCCTGGGGGGTGCTATATTGGCGGTGTATCCGAATATGTTGGCTCCACAGTTGGTGGGCCGTTTGTTGCCAGAAATCGGAGGAAATGCAAATATAAAAATGCTGCTTAGAGCTTGCGACCGATGTGGACCCAAGGATTGTTCTTTGATTCCAGTAAATCATTGTTTGCATACTCCTGGTGGGCCCTTAAAGGTACCTGCTTATTACATATATCACTCTCAACAAATCAGACTTATTTAAAATTTTCTAAAGTACTCCCTCGAGGGTCATCAATTTGCAGTTTTTGCTTTTTGCCTAACCAGTGACTATCGCTACATGGTTTCGATTTCAACACATTTCATAACATTCGATCTTTCAACATCGGATTTGACAAGGGATGTTAATCCTGGAATTGAGGGAATAATGCAACAGCTAGTACTAAGTCAGGATAATAAATGGGCGGCGGCTTATTCGAATAACAATCAAACGGTTTTGTTGAATACGTTATCGAGTGAATTTGTTGTAATTGATAATCCATTTGAGGAACAGGACCAAGTCACAGGATTGTATCTCTTGAACTATAGGTACGAAGTTATTAATTTCATTGTATCCTTAATGTTTTTTTTGTTTATGTTAGCCTCTTTGTAAATACAAAATTGAAGTGGGCACGATTCGACATGAGAGGAAATCTAATGGAACAATTTTCAGCACCAAGTGATGCAGCTGATTGGGAAATATTAAGTAAGTTTAATTTTAGGGGATATTGATATTGATTTCTCTGTGAATGTTGCTATTCTCGGAAAATTTAGGGAATTAAATTGAATTCTCAAAAGTTTCAAACCCGAATTCAAAATCAGCCTATCACTTCAGGTTTGAAAAAAAGCAACAAAGCCTTTTGGAAAAGTAAAGAAAAAACATAATTTTGTTTATCAAGGTTATTACGAATTTCATCGTAATCGGAAACTTTTACGAATTCCGAAAAACCGTATGAGATTTTCCACTACGAACGTATTTGGTTATAGTTTTTTTCGGGATTCGTAAAAGAAAGTTTCCTATTACAATAAAATTCGGTGTAGGGCTGAATTTGTAATAATTCTCTTAACACAGGTATGGAATTTTTCACAACTGAAGAAAACAACATTATTTATTGGACGGGAAAAATAAGTGAAACACGATTGAGGCTAGACTCGACAAGAGGTCCGAACAGAAGTGAACCATTACTTTTCCACAGCGCATTAGCCATTAATAGACAGCGAAATAAAATATACTGTTGTGCTACAGACGATATTTACCAAGTAAGATCAGTGAATGCCTTAATGGCAATTTTAAAAATTGTTAAATAAATTGTCAACCGCGTCTAGGTCAGCGCCTTCGAATTCAACACTGATACAACTACCGGGGCCATTTCATGGACCTTTAAAGAGTATCTACCACGCTTCGAAAACGACGACAAAGAAATGCTGCTTCAACTTCGACTCGACAAAGATAATCGCATGCTTCTCGGTACATCCGGCAAAGGTTTCGTCATTTGGGATTTTGGCAGCGAAGACTCAAGAATCGATGATAATGCTATGTATCTATCTCTACCACATGGAGTGCGTAATATTGCTACAAAAATGATGCAGTCAAACTCAATAATGGTCAGTTCGAGTCTTAATTATGCCGTAGCTGGGGTTAGGAAGAATCTTTACGTTTGGTGTTTGCAATCAAAACAATTGGCTAAAGTATTAGATGCACATTTCGGAAGAATAATCCAACTGGAAGCATTGACAATTGGTAATTGGAACAGTGTCATTACTTCATCAATTGATCGTTCGGTGAAGGTCTGGAATATTAACAATATTTTTGAAAAGGTTCATGTCATCGATCGACACGAACTTCAGATCGATGGAATAAGGTAAGAGATTTTGTGGAAGCGGTGCGGACGCTGAGATAAAATTCTCATGAATAATGACCATGTATTTTAGTTTGTCTTTGGTGGATTTGGCTGTGACTGTAACCCGAAGCTGTGTGGGAGTATGGGAGACTCGGTCTGGACGTTTGTTATCCAAATTGGCAGATAGTCCTTTGGGCGCCATTGTAACACATGCTGAAATCACCCCCGACGGAAAATACATAATTTCCTCGGAGACTGGGAAGTTCTTAATATGGAACAGGGTCTCCGAGCAAGTAATATTTCGTGATGACCAGCCTGGAATTCAGCAAATAACATTCCTGGAAGATGGTGCTAAGGTCATGACGGTATCTTGCCCAAATATAAATCAAAAAGACACTGTAGGAGACGATGCTCATCGGCTCACGGCCATTACGACGATGAGATCAGTGCCAGATGGAAATATTTTGTTTCGTTTCGAGTTTCCAGTTCGGACAATACCTGGTTTGCCGTTTAGACAATCTGTCATTTCAGCCGATGAAGCTCATATTATATCATGTGCCGTCGACAAATCGAATAAGGATTGCATATCTGTGTATAATGCTTTAACCGGAAGTCATGTTTCAAAGATTTTACTCAAGGGCTGTGCAATTAAGGTAAGGAATAAAACCGCTAAAAAAAAGCTTTACAAAAATATTATTCTCTATAGGAAGTAATAGCTTTGGTTCCAATGCCTCATAAAGTGCAACAGGTTGCAGTAATCAGCAGCGAAAAGGGCAGTATCATGGACATTAAAAATAAAAAGCACATTCGTTCGATTCCCAAATGGGGAGGAAATATAACTAAAGATGGCAAATTCGGTCTTTACGCTCCCACCAGGGGTGGCTTGGAACTACTCGAATTACGCAAAGGAACCACAGTAAAGACTTTCATTCCGAAAGTAGCTGAGGGAGTTTTCTCAGTGATATGTCTTTTCACAGAAAATGACGAGTATGTATGCTACTATCACAGTGGTCGCAAGACTATTCGGGTTTTTCGAACAATCGATACCGAAATGATTGCCAATTATCGACTTCAAGCTGAACTTACAGCTATCAAGAGCACCAAGGATGGACAATGTTTGGTATTGGGAACTGTGGATGGTTGTATGTCTGTCTTGGCTATTGTTGATCCAACAAAAGATGCCATGATTGACTATCTGAATGAGTTGCCATCGCGTGATGAAAGTTGGAAATTAAAATTGGCCAAAATGAAGGCGAGAGTTATGTTTAAGGCTGCGATTCGTGTAACAATGGTGTCTATACGATTCGGAGGTTATAAAAGTGCCAGCGATCAAGATCAAGAAATAGATGATGACAATGGAGGAGGAGGTTCGCATGAAGCAAATGAAGCAGGTTCTGAGATTATGGTCGCAGCTTAGTCAGTTAAAATTTGTGTTTGATGTTGTTAAGTATAAAATCTTTTTAGAATAGAAATATTTGCCTGTTAAAATTTAACTAATTTGGAACATAGATGGCCACGTTATTTCGAACGTATTCAAAACAACCCAATAGAAATACAATTTGCTTTTTTTTAATTTGTTTTATTGTTTATATTTTAGTAACTTAAAGAATAAATGAGCGTAGAACAATGAGACAAAAAGTAAACCAAAACGAAAAAAAAAATAAACATAAGAACTACGAGATATAGAGAGAGTGAGAGAGATTGCATTTATTTGTCTAAATTCGTTCTCATTATAAAATAAAAATTATATTTAATCGTGCTCTATTAAATTGAGCAGTTAATGAAAAGAATCAAATTATTCGCATGTTAAACAATATTATTTGTGTATGAATTTATTTCTAGTGTTTTAATTTTCTTTTCTTTTTTCTATAGTAGTGATTATGATTTTTTCTTTCGTTTTTGTTTTTTTATGAATGAAAGAATGATTCAAACAATAATAATTTATAATTTATTAATAACATAATTGGAATTTAAAGTTTAATTTATATAAATTAAAAAGTTTAATTAAAAACAAAAAAAAACGTGTACATGTTTTTTAATATCTACTCGGAACATAACTAACAAATACTCAGAAGTATGTTATATTTAGGTGAAGGGTTATTAATTTGTTTTAAGATGGATGGATGCGTTACTCCTCAGCGTTATTTTGTGGTAATACAACTTTTCAACAGAAATATAAAGATCAAACACTTTCTCAAGTATGCAATGTTCATGTTTTAAAAAGATCCAACACACATACCAGTATGAAATGTTTTTTTTTTGTGTATGTAATATTATTTAACAAACTGTTTTTTTTTTTCATATATAAATATTTAAAACGTAATTGAAAAATAAGAAATTTAATAAAAATTATTTGAATGGGTAACGGAACCTCGATATTATCTTAAATAGTTTTGTTTTGTTATTAAATGATTAATTTCATTTCGTGTGTGTACGTATTAAAACAAAACAAATTGAATATAGTTTTATTTTTGTTAAATATCAGCAAGTAAGGTAATTTGTTTATATTATGCATGTAGGTGTTTTTTTTTTTGTTTTCCTGTATTTATAATAAATATAATTAGCATATATAATCATATACTATTTTTTCTTGGGCTTATTTGATTTAATATATCTTCCTTGCCGGTTTCTTTCACACATCCTTGTTACGAGTTACTTTTTATTTTTTTATTTTCATCATTTATTCACAGACTTAACTTTGTCGTTGCTGTTTTATTTGGGCTAATTTAGCTTGAATGTGTTGCAGGCGGTTTGGAGAAAGTTCAGGTTTCTTTAAAAGAAGAATAAACAAAAATAATAATTTGTATTGTTTTTATTTGTTGTTATTAATTTTCGATTTTTCTCAATAACTTACTTCCTTTCGAATGAGAGAAACTTTTTGTGATAGTTGATTTAAATTTAAATTCTCATCGACAACTTTATTGTCCAGCATATGATGTCCACCCATTTCGGCACTTCGATGCGGTCCCAGGTTTGCTTTGGCTCTTAGATGATTAAGTCGGTCCATCCAAAAGTCCGGATCAGCCTTATCTCCCCCCATGCTCGTTCCAAAGTTGCTTCCAGTCGATGCTTGATGGAAATTGGATTCTGTTTTTTTATTTATAAAAATGTATGCATTTTTTAATTGTATTATAAAAGTTTTTTTTTTTTAAATTTGTAATTTAACAATTGAACAATGACTTTTATTAAAAATTAATGAACTGCGTTGCTGTGAAGGCCAAATTGGACGATTTAATTTGGTGACATTGGTTGAATTCGTGAGAAATTTTTTGTTAGGAACATATTTTGATTTAATTGTTAATTCAGTTGATTGATGATATGTGAGATGTGATGTAATTCTTTGTCAATGGAGATTAATTCATGGTAGTAAATAATTTAAGAAAAAATTAATTTGATTGGAATGAAGCTCAGATTTTTGAGAATATATTATTTTCATGGCAGATTTTTAAGGCTTTTTCACTAAATTACGTACTTATTACAACTTATTCGGGCTTCGGTTTTTTTTTTGTTTGAACTTGTAAAACATTTCTTATACTTTATAGGTTGAGATTCAAACCTCTGGATTGAGGGCCCAGTTAAAAATAAATAAACTAACAATACTATGACTACGTATGTTGCCTCTCCGTGTTAAGCGACTGAAAATTTTTAACTTGGCGAAAATGTTGGAAGTGAAGACTTTTTGTAGCTCCTTATAACTAAACCAACATGTTACCTTAGACCTTTTTGTATTAAATACATATTTCAAATTTAAACAAAAATTGTCCGATTTCAAAATTTCCAGATAAACTCATTTCTATTATAGAGGCGACTTATGAGGGTTCCAAATATCACGTCCTACACTGAGGTAGGTTGTACGAAGAGTTTTAAGTCAAAAGTGAAGTCAGAAAGGGCTGCATACTGTTACCAATTTTGTTCTCATTGGTGATCTGATTAGTGATGTGCTGCGAGCAGCCTTGACAGGACACGGAGGAATAAGATGTAATCTGACAACGGACCTAAAACATCTAGACTATGCAGACAATGCATGCTTGCAATCTTATAGGATAACGGATCTCTATCAAATGACAAAGGGGATGAAGAAAAACAGAAATCTTTGGGTTGAAAATAAACACGGGCAGAAACTACAACATTCAGTTGAAAAAGTAGTTTTCAGAATCATGGAAGTATTGTCTCTATGAAGGCGGAATCGAAGAATATATCTCTGGCCGTATGGGGAAATCTAAGGCTGCGTTCGGAATGTTGTACAAAGTTTGGAGCAACAACTCTCTCAGCTTGAAGACAAATCTTCTGTTATACAGATGTAGCACCTGGAAAATAACAGCAACGATTACCAGGAACCTACAGATCTTCATAATTAGGTGTCTACGAAACATCTTAAGGGTTTTTTAGCTCAATCATATATAATGAAGAACTATATATAGGATAACGAGTCAGGAACCAATTGACACTATTATACGAAGACGCAAGTGACATACGCTTCGAAAAGGTAATGACTGCATTTCAGGACAGACAATGCAGTGGAATCCACTCACTTAAGTGCCTTGCACATGAGCAACGAACTGCGAACTGCGAATGGACGAACAAACGTGATTTAACACATTTCAAAAAGTCAATTCCACACAAAAACACGTTTAAATTATAAGAAACCAATTGACACTAATATTAGGATAATAAAATTTGCATTCTGTTCTCTAAAACAAGAGAATTTTGTAAAAACAATTTGGTAGTAACGAATCGCAGTGTGGTTGCTGCGAACTGTCAAACTCTATTCGCGTTCCACATACCATCCACACTGCAACGAATAAATTGTTCGCGCTCAACTTAACCTCAAAATTATTCCACTCTTGTTTTGTTTTTGTGTGAAAGATGATGGCTGAGGAAAATATGGAGAAAAGGGTTGACAATTCGTCGCTACCTGCGAATAGAAATAAAAGCTCATGTGAAAGAAAAGTCAAAATATGCGAACATCCACAGTTCGCAGTTCGCAGTTCGTTGCTCATGTGCAAGATGCTTTAGGAAGAAAGAGTAGCCGGGAGACCGTGAAGCACATGCAGAAGAACAATCGATTAGGGATTTTCAAGATTAAGGAAGAGCTGAAGGGAGCTCAAAAACATCGCCTACACAAAGGCGCGTACGAGTAGTTTAGGTCCTGTGTCCCGCTAGGGATCACCCATGAACTTTATAGGTCTGATGACCTAAATAAGTAACAAGTAAAATTTTACTCCAGAATAAAATCAGAAAAGCATTATTTGATAATATCAGTGTCAGTAAGTACGTAGGATTTTCATACCAAAGGCCTTGGGTTCTATCAATGCCTTTTTCACCTAGTTTTTTTTCACGGGTACTGCCACTTGACAAACCCTCCAAGAGTAATTCTGTTCATAAGTGCTTTCACAAATAAGCCGTTTGCATTCGGCTTTGGTATACAAACTATAGGTAAGTCCCCTCTATCTCTGACATTACACACAAAAATTTAATTTAATTTTACTGCAAAACTTAAATTAGGGACTTATGGAGTGATGACAGTGAAATAGAATAATAATAGAAAAATAGACTCACCAAATTTATTGTCACCATTTGTAGTTGATTGAGCTTGTCCCTGTGTTCGCTCGATTTCAATAAGTCCATCTTCGATGTATTTCTGGAAACTGGGACTAGCTCCTTTCAAAAACGTAACAACATCTATTTCTGGATTTTTAACCTTTACGAAATAATATAATTCAATAATAAACAATGAGTATGAAAAATGTCTCAAACAAACCTTGAAATCATAAAGTTTTCTCAGTCCCTGCTGACTTGTTTCTTTATCAGAAATTAATTTAAATATTTGCGACATAGCTTCATGAGCATGGTTTGAGATCCTTTTGGCTTGCAAATCTTTGGCTGATGATGAGCGTTGTGGTGATGCACCTGGGATATTGCCGTCTTTCTGAAGGTTCTTGATAAAAACCACAAATAAATAATCTTATATTTCATACACTGTGTGTTCCTAACAACTAACCTTTAGAATTTTTATGAGGTATGCATGCAATTCAGAATGTGTTGGGATTTTACTCAAGTGTTGCACAATAGCATTGCCTTTTATTTTAGCCATATTATGGATAATTGTCTTGACAGTTCTTAAGGGAGTATCTGAGGGTCTTGTTTGCCACCATGTACTTGGTAACGCCAACATGAAATCATGCACCTCGTATAACACCGCATCATAGTCTAATTCATTTGATCGTTCTGGCATTGTTTTGACATTTCGCCATATGCATTTCATTAGGAGATCTGTGAATTTTGGAAGGCCGGCACTAGGACAGGTTTCTTTTAAAAGCCGAATAAGAGCGCTTTAAAAAAATACAAATATAAATTAAAAACAAAATTCCTACACACAACTTGTAAAATATGTATCCATACCAATTTAAATTTGTAAAATTTGTCTTATCGAGTATTTTTAGACAAATTCCATTCATCACTTTGGTGTACTGACCATCGTCACCGTTATTTAGTTTTTGGTCAGCCATCAGACCTAACAGCACAGACATTATATTTTTCAAGCATGGAATGCTAAGTGTCTTGCCCAGGTTTTTAGAATAGAAAAAGCCATAGGTGATCGATAGAAGAGGTTGGTACATTATTAGAGATTCCGAAAGAGGCTGTTGTGAGAGGTTCTAAAAATATTTAAAAAATAATTAAAATTACACAATCACATTATGCTGAATTTCAAAGTTTACTTTAAATTGCGCCAGAACGCTTTGTATAAAAAGCTCCTCATAGTCCCGCAATACCGCTTGTTTCTCTGGAGATTCAATAATATCCGTGAGTTCATTTAATGCAGCTCGAGCGGTAATAGAATCAGGATTTCCAATTGATTTAATGATCCTAATTAGATTAGGATCGAGTTTAGGTAACACATCGGCCAAGCTACAATGAGGGATATAAAGTTATTTTGTTATTTAGTAAATTCTTTTCTGCAAGAGCAATCAACTTTTCTTACTTTGGAGAATTATTTACAGAATTCCGTTGTTGCTGTTGATACATTGTTGGTTGCTGTTGCAATGGACTTAAGTTGTAAGTCTGTCCTGCAGATGGCGGCACTGATGGTTGCATGAGTCGTGATCTTGATATAAGTTGTTCAAATTTATCCTGTGGATATCGCACGCCATCACGAGTAGGAATAATATTTATGGGTTCGTAGAGCAAAGATATGTCTACACGTGCTGGATCTGATTGTTTCATTTGATCAACACGCACCCAATCCTTCTCGATTTCAGCAATAACGTTAGGATCGAGACCGAATGGACCCGATGGTTTTGGTGGATTGTTGGACATTATGGGTTGATCGAAAGTTCTGTAATATTTAATTGAATTTGATTAATAAATTAAAACATTCTACTAAAAGGACAGAACGTATTGACAACAACAAGAAACTAAACTAAGTAAAAAGCAATATAATACATTTTATAACACGCACTTAAACATGAAAAAATTATGTTTCTTTTTTAAATCGACAAAGAACAGAACTAAAAGACTTTCACAATTATTATAAGAAAGAAAATTCATTCATCAAAATTAAAACAGAAGTAAACAAACAGAAAGGAATCTTGTTAGAATAGTTCATTAATCGGAATAAACTGTTGAAATTGACCTTCACAAAACTGATTATAATAGTACGCCAAATAAATAGATTCGCCCATAATAACGTCAGAATGAAGACAAACATGCGCTGCTGCTTTTTGTTTTGTTATGTTTACCACAAATTAGTTAATTCGAGCCAAAATGTATGATTGTTAATAAAAGAATTTAGATTGTGTATGCTTTGTAAGCCAGGCCCGTACGGAAAAAATCGATAAAGGGTTTTCCATATTTGTATGTTTATATAGTTGATTAAAAACGAAAAAAGAAGAATGTTGACATTAAAAAAGAATAACCTCTGCCTTTACAAAAACATGCTATTTATTTGTTTATACAGAAAAAGGATTCTGCGAGATACAATACGAGGACAAATAAGCTGTCAAAAAAGGACAATTTTATTTTGTTTGGAATTGATATATATTTTAAAAGTGGATTCTTAGTAAATTTATTATCTCACTGTAGTTAAATAGAGGGGGTATCAATTCTCAAACCCCTTCCCTGTACACAGGCCAACTGTTTATTAATAGGAATATGATTTATATCATCTAGTTGTTTTGAAAAAAAAAAATGGTTTATTAAACTTCTTACAAGAAATTGCATAGATAGATACATATACTTCTTTTCTTAATAACAACGAAAGTATACGCTGGCAATACATATTGAGTGAATATTTGAATGTATAAATCTTTAAAAACAAAAATTCAAAAGTTATACATTTCTTTTATTTTAAGACTTCGCTAAATGACCTGTTTTCGAAATTACTATATTAAAGAATCATGAATTTTCGAACAAAAATATAAAACGTCATTTTCAACCCACAGCTTAAGAAAAGTTTTAAACAAATGAAGGGTACAGGGGAATTTGAGGGGAGTTATGTCGTTCTTCCATAATATCTCAACCTTAATTATTGTTTTTTTAAGTGCAGTGGTATTATGAGAAATAGTTTACAAAAATTTTCCAATTCATTGTTATTTTCGGTATATACGAGTGTCTTTGTTTAAGTTGATAGCGGTGATCTTCAACAAAACGGTGGTTAATAGACATTCTTTTAATAATCATCGGCTTACAATATTTATTTTTGAATATACAACACTGGAGTTCCAATTACAAAAGTTCAAATGGATCGACACCTCAAAAAATTCCTTATGAAGGTTTAAGAATTTTTAACAAAGTTTATTAGATAATGGAAACTAGAGATTAATGGGCTAAGAAACTGTGTTTTTTTTTTTAATTTTAATTTTTCTTTATACTAGCCTGTGTAAGAATGTGAACCTAAATCTTCATTTTTTCTCGGAATTGGTTCCAAGTGACTTATGCCGTTTTTCCAATGGACCCTTCAAATATCTTTACTTTTACGTATCAGCTAGTCTCGGGCTTTTAGACCAATAAATTCGATGTATAAATTTAACGTTTGTGATAATTTTTGTAAAAAATAAAATGTGAAATGGTGAGGGTATAAAAAAAAAAGTTAAAAATAAATAATTTTCGTTTATAGACAACGAAAAGAGTGATCTTAACTTGAACTAAGACAAAACCTTTGGTTTCCAGTGATACTACTTTAAAAGTAAGACCAGTAAACAAAATAAACCAGATTTACAAAGTACGAACATTTAAATAATTTAAAACTACTGAATTTATAACGGTTTGATTATTCTGAGAAAACCTTTTGAGAAAAACAATTCTGTGAATGGAAAATTAAAATTCCAAAAATGATAACATATTTGAAACAAATTTGATTTTAATCAAATATGCTTTCTCTATGTCATCGATGGGCTATTTTTCTGGTAACGTCGTGTCACATTCTTAGAACTGTCTTATTTAAGACATTCGGCATTCTCAGAATTCACCTACTACAAATATTAAATGAAGAAACACAAATCAGTTGTTCCATTCAGTAAAAAAAAAAGAAAGAAGAAAATACAAACAATTACAATCTATTTACTTACTTGACTGAATAACACAGAAGAAGAACTCTTTATATAACAGGACATAATTTTTACATATATATATAGTATGTAGGTTATTATACGATTACATATATGCATATTATGTGACATAAGACATGTGTGTGAAAAATGGACAGACATTTACATAAACAAAACTTTTTTTTTTGTTGTAAGGGGAAGGAAAAGACGAAACACTTAACATTACGACAAATGATGAAAATATCTGTGTGAATTTTATTTCGTGTATAGACATCAAAAACCACTAATGAAAAAGAAAAGAAAACAGTGCACCATTTCATCAAAAACCAACAAATAACAACTCTCAATTTGCATTCTTTCTCCAGAGACAGGGTAAATAATTATATTTTTAAAGGACATTCATAGTGAATGGATAAACACAGTAAAACCCAACAAAAATGATAAATGAAAATTCTATGTATTAATTAACAAAATAAAAATAAAATGAAAACAAAAACAAAAATAAAAACTAAAAATAATAAATTTAATGTTAAAAAAATTACGCTTGTCTTATTAGGGAACTTCTCATTTCTCTCTCTTCGGTGGAGTTATTCGCTTCGGCCGAATATTGAGAACTAAACGGGAGATCCATGAAGAGAAAATAGAGTTATTCGTGGTAAAAAAATAAAAATTCAAATGCAATTAGTTTAAAAAATAATAAATCAAAATAAAAATAATACAACAAGCTTTTTTTCAATCACTCTCATTTGCATGCTTCTTTTACATCCTCCTCATCCTCAAAACCTTGCATTTTTTCAGTTAAAATATTGTACTTCTATTTTCAAATATTTTTCATAAATTTAACAAATTTTACCTTTGGACTGTGGGTGATTGCTGTTCGTCTGGGGGAGGAAGTTCTTCGCTGGTGTTTGCTACGGGATCTTCAATTTCAATACTGTCTTGGTGGACAACTGCATTCGCTGTTTGTTGCACCTTTGTCACTTCCAATGGAGGTGTTGGCTTCTTGGTCTTTTTAGCTCGCTTGATACGTTCATCCAACATCGAAAGATCCTTCTCAGTGAGTTGACCAATGAGTTTGTAGACACGTTCACCAGCTAAAAAGTATGCTTGAACAACACAGTTCAAAGCTGCATTCCGAACAGAATTATCACGATCGGAAATATGTCTTGCGATTTCTTTCAGTGCAACTTGCTGTGTCGGTTGACACACTGAAAGCCCATAAGTTTCAATCAGGTATCCCAACTCATCCAAGCATTCAGTCCTTTGACGAGCATTTTTCGATTTCAAACCATCCATTACATAGACAAAGACCTTTGTAAATGGATAGACAAGAACAATTTGACGAAGGAGTGTTCGTACACCATTTCGGACTGTATCTTTAGGATCGCCAATCTGAAAGATTTCAATATTAAAAACCATTCCAAAAGAAAGCAACAAAAAATTACCTTCAATAATAAATGTGGAATAAAGGCACTGCCTTCGTTTTCAGCCAAGAAATACTCCATCTCAACCAACGATTGGAACACTAGATTAAGATACTCTAATCCTTTGAGCAGAACCGAAGGATTGGTATCATAGAAACGGAGCGATAACCATTTCAATATCAAATCCAAATTACAAACTAAGGCTTTGCTGTTGTTGGGCAAATCTTCGTTCAGGGATTCAATCACTTTTAAGTGATATCTGAAAAAATAAATAGTGTTCTTATATGCATTTCATTTGTATTTTTAATGAAAAATGTTCCTTACCTAAAATCATCATGAAACATGTTTGCCATAAGTCCCTTATTAACGTTGGCTGTATTCATCTGTTCCCGCAATAGATCAGTAAATTCCTCTCGTGGCTGTGTGAAAGTCCATTTCAAAACTCGCAATTTCTGCTCATCGATTAGACGTTGATTCTTTGTGTTGTTGATAGCTAGCAGAGGTGATGTGTCCACATCCTCTTCTTTCTTCTTGGAAGTCACAACCTTATCTCCCCCTTTGGCCAATGGTTTGGCAATCTTTCCACTGCCAGCCTTGACTGTCTTATTAGTTTCTTCCATTATCGGAGCTTGTTGTTTACCCTTGGGGAGAGGTTTCATTGGTAAATTTGGTCGGGCCTTGTCAAGAGCCGCTTGAATGTCTTTCTTAGAGGAGGGTTTTTGTTTATCCAGAGCTTTGACCATTGCTTCGAACCCGAGGTGAATCATGATTCCAAGAACAGCTTCATTGGCATTCTTTCTCACATCTGCGTTACGATCTGAAATATTAGCATATAAATGGGGTAGCATTGCTAGCAGCTCATCTTTTGGTATAGTTTTAGGTGGAATAGCAGGCATTTTCTCAGCTAGCCAGCCCCACAATTCCGTTTTGAGTGCAGGACTTCCTGACTTTAAGGCATCTGCAATCATTTCTCCAGCGAAAAATTCCTTATACCCACATTGCTCTCCCCAAATATTGATGCAGGTTAGACTTGCGGTTCGAATAAAAGCTTTGTTATCTCCAAGGCCATGAAGGAAACCAGGAAATAAGGTAGTCACGTGAGTCTTGCAAGACGGTCCCATTGCCGTGGCCAATTGCTGACAAATGGCCAATGCAGTTTGTGCAATCTTGGCATTACTATCAACTAAACGATGGGCCAAAGCAGTTGGCAAATCACCAATTGAAGGTTTTATCAATTTGGCGTCATTAAGCACATTTTGAAGCTTCGCTAAACCTTCGTTCCGGGTTTTCCATTCTTTATCAGACATCTCTGTAAGAAGAGATTCTGTTATCTGTGATGATATATCAATTCGTGGCAAGAGATCTGCAATATTCATTGCTTCTTGTGGTCCCTCATCTTCATCTTCACCGTCAGATGGATTTCCACTTCCTCCTCCCCCAGCTGATTTCTTTACGCCACGAATTGGTGCTGGTGGTTTCTGGCCAATATTCTTATCGAACTCAGTTTGTATCTGTGTCTTGAGGGCAGGTTTTTCACTGTCAAAGAACATCATCAGAGTGTTACCCATATACATTGACATAGTTCCGACTAGCGAAATTGCTGCTCCCCGCACAGTTGGATTAGTGCTCTGCACACCCTTCTTCACATCGTCAATGAGCATTTTTGGATTTATTTGGAAGCCGAATTCTTGAATCGATTGATTTACCCAATTCAAAGCTTCCGATTGAACTTTTGGTGATTTCTGTTCAAAAGCAAAGGTCAAAACTTTTGAAACAATAATTTCAAGTTTTGTCGCTTCAGCAAATGCAGTTAGAACTTGAGCAGCAACTGAGCCATTCTTAACATCCGCTAGCTTTTCAGTCACTTCGTTTATAACAGTATCTGCGGTGATAGTGGTAAAGGGAAAAGTTTCTGCACACATCCGAATGATGTCGAGCTTTATTTTCAGAACCTGAAAGTTCATTTCCTTAAGACCTGGTTTCCTTCCACTGATTGTTCTCACAATAATTTGAGATATGCCTGGTGTCTTCGGATCGAAGTCTTTTATTTGGTCAAATAACTTCTCCACAGCAGACAATCGTGTCTTCCAAACTGAATCCTGCAGTCCTGTTAGAATATCTGCATCTAGCAGTTCTTCAGCCTTACCAGCTACTTCTTCAGGAGACATCTCTCTTTCAGTTGGCAGCATTTTTGCCGAACTTGCCGATTTAGATAGCGCCGTTCCACCACCTCCTCCTCCGCCACCACCACCTCCAGTCGCAGCTTTCCTTGCAACGGGTTTCTTTCCACCCGCTGTTGCCGGTCGCACAACAGGCTTTGGTTCACTCGAACCACCTCTAGTTGGTGCTGCTTTGGCAGGTGCTGTTGCAGGACGTTCCTTCTTCACACCAGCTACTTTTATGGTTATTACAGCTTTCTCCTGGCATTCTTTGATCTTAGCCATTTTTAAAGCATCTACATCTGTGAGGAAGCAACTGACAGCTTTTTCACCCATCAGCTTTAATAATGTTCCTATAGCATCTGCCGAACAATCTCTGACAACTGGATCAGGTTCATTTAAAGTTTTTAACAGGGATGTCACCAACAGTTTGAGCAATTTCTTATTTAAAGATGCAGGCTGTGTTCGGGCAAAAGCCCGAGCCAGGAACGATGCTGTTTCAGACTTAACACTTGGATTTTTATTGCTTAACGATTCTACGATACTTTCTTGAATTGCTTCCATTGATGTCGAGGGGTAAATGGCATCAATAGCCTCGCGAAGAGCAGCTACAACGTTAGCTTTCTTTTCTTTGAACTTTTCTAGTATAGCAGGAACACATGCCTGTGAAATAATAATTTATTTAAGCAAACAAAAATCTCTTCAAATAATAACAGAAAACTCACTGTTGCATAAGTGGAAAATCTTTTTCCAAGTCCCTTAGCTAACATAGCCATGCATTTTCCCGCCATTGCAACCAGAACTACATTTGTGTCCTTTGTTATGACCTTTTTCAGAGCCAGTACAACATTGCCGTAATCACCACTCTCTAACTTAGGGTTTTCCGTCACAAGTTTTTCCAGTGCGGTCAGTGATTCTTTGCGAACCGTCCATTTTTTGTCTTCCAGCTTCTCGAAGAAATCCTTTGGCATTTTTGAGAGGATGTCAACTGGGTCAATGAGATCCATTGGATCGATTTCATCACCTCCACCATCCTCTTCATCAACTGGAGGAAAAATAAAAGATTTTCTTATATACAATCTGGCGATTTTTGAAGCGCGAATTATTTTTGCAGTGTTCATCTTTGTAATGGAAATTTGAAACTAAATGCATCACCTCAACTCAGATCAACTAGAGAGTGTTAGATTCCAAATACCAAAATCAGAAAAAAATAATAATTTTGTGGGTAGGGTGAATTCTTAGAACATTCACATAAACACACACAACTTTCGACGAGGATCATTGATTTTATTTACATATCTTTTTTTTTTTATTTTAACAAAAACAAAAACTAAATAAAGTGAGGACAGATTTTAATCGAATTTTGAATTAAGGTGACCTTAGAAGAAGTTTCTACCAAGTAAATCGGTTATGCTTCATTCAACACGAACAAATACGTCATCGGTTATTTTTAATATTTTCACAGTTATAAGTTTTCTATATACAGAAATGAAAAATAATATCTTAGTGACTTTAATTGTGGATCATAGTCGAGAAATAAAAAACAATTTCAATTAAAAAGAAGAGAAGATTAAGAGATAAAAACAAATTTGCGCTTAAAAATAGAAACATGAGCTTATTAAAATTATTTAAAAAGCTTTGAAAAAAGTTGAAGACGACAGATAATGGTCTTAACGGTAGAAAATGAGTAAAGAAAAGTTATATAAAGATTATTTTAATTGAATCAATACAAATACAAGACAAACGTTAAAAGCCCAAAAAAGGATTATTAAATTCAAAGCTTTTCAAGCGGTCTACGTTGTACAAAGAAAGAAGCACATTTATGGTTTAAACTTCATTGGTGAAAGTCATGAGGATTGATCAAAAGTAACTGAAATTGGCTATCTTTTAGAAATGTTTTGTTGTGTTAAAATTAAAGCCTTGCTACGTATTTTAAACGAAATTTCAATATAATAAACCCTTATTTTATATACAAAGTTAAACAATCGTTGCTTTTTGAGTATATACAATAACTAAATTAAAAATGTGGTCCATCTAACAAATTCCTCAATCTACAAGCCCAACATTATGATTGTTCATGCGGTTAAACCTTAGCTTTTTAAGGGTCCTATTATGTCTAGCGAAACTAAATTTCAACTCAAGGCGAACGTTCAGGAAAACACTTTTGTAGAGGTATAACAAAATATCAAGCAACTACTTCTGAATTGTTCGCAATTTCTAGTAAAGATGTTGATGTTGTTTTGTTTTAATTGAATTAGGGGATTCCGAAGCGGTAATGAAAAAAAATTAAATACGCCTTACTTTTTAGCGAAAGCTGAAATAAAATAAGACTATTTTGAACAATCCCCAGTTATTGCCTTAAACTATATTTTTACTTATACTTCTAATATTTGTAGCTTCAAATTTTGTATTCTTTTTTTTATAAACAAAGACAGTTTTTAACCAGAAATATTTTTATATTATGTGACACCTCCTTACTATCCCATAAAATAATAAACTACAACATGAAATTACTCATAAAATTTTGTTTAATTCGCTTAAAGGAAACTTTGAATAAATTCTTGAGAATATTGTTTTATTTGAAGCAACCTTTCTCAAGAATTTGTTTAAATCTCAAACTTTTTTAAAGAAGGAATAATTTCAACCTTCTTTAAATTAATCATTATATTTGTTTCTAATTGAAAACACAAAAGGAAAGGCAAACAGTGATAGAAATCGACAAGAAATAAAAGAAAACACAAATCAAGCAAATAATTAAAAGCATTTAATAAGCATTACCCTCGCCATTATCATCGTTTTCTGCGGCTGCTGCGGAAATAGCTTGTTGCTTTTCTTGTTGAGATTTTAGGTACCTGGGAGGAAAACAATTTTTCATTAAACTAAAAACATAAATTCACTAAAGGATATGAAACTTCACCTTGTTGGCTCTGGCTTCTCTCCTTTTAATTTTTCAAATTCATTTTCTAGTTCTGTGATTGTGACTTGTGGCAATGATGCTATTTGTGCTTTCATTGCGGCTCCAATCCAACTATAGAAATACAAAATTTAGATTTTTTGTTTTAAGGAACAAAATAAAGAAGTTAGATTTCCAAGATTTACCGATATATTTCAATAGCCAACTGTTTGCCTTCTTCTCTTACAGTCTTATCACGATCACTCATTAATGGTGCTAATTTCTTAATCAAAGGCTTCACACCAATAACTTTACTTCCAAAGTCTCTCAAGGCATTTGTTACAATTGCCACACAAGCTGATACAATTTTAGGATTTTTATGATCCATGCCCTTTATAAGTTCCTCCAGAGCAGCTTCGTGTTTTTCAATTTCTATATACATTAATGCAATCTGACCAGAAAGTTCTTTTGTTTTGGCTTTTGGTGCTGCAATGCATTTTTGTACAATGCCCGACATCACATCACCAACTGTTTTGCCAGCATGACCACAATTTTCGACAAATATCAAAGCAGCCTCGAGTCCCTTCTCTTGGGCAACCACATTCGAATCGACAACCATTTTTTTGATAAGTCCGATGAATTTATTCCATTCGGGTGATTTCTCATCGTCAATTTCGCGAAATATCTTTGCTGCTTCTTCATAGCCATCTACACGAGCTTTCCATAGTTTATGAACGCAACGCTCTTCGACAGGCAGTTTTTTGTATTCTGTGTCTTCGGCCATTGTGCGTTATTTCGAAATCAATTTTACAAATAAAATCACAATTAGGAGATGATAGAGATTAAGCTGTTATGGTAACGGTTACGGCAGCCTTTGCTTCTTTAAAGCTGGAAGAAGAATGAATAAGAAAATGATTTTAAATATTTATGTTTGATTTTGTGAAAAACTTTTTTATGCAGAAAATGGAAATCATTCAATTGGAACTTAAGTTTCGTTGTACCCTATTATGTACTTATAAGAAACATAATATTGAATAATTTGATTTTATGAGTTTATGATATTAAAAGTTTATTTATTTATGATATTAAAAGTGAGCAATTGGTTTATGATTCCACAGCAAACTTGTGGTACCTACACAAATTATTGGTCCCATTTCATTTGACTACAAACATAAAGCTTATTTAATTTGTGATGTTAAAAACAGTTATCCAAGACTAACTAACTAACAGAGAGCAGTAGGGTTTTGATCCCATCAAGCTATTAAGAAGACAACGATTCTAGCCAACTTCTCAGGAATTGTTTGAAAACTGTGAGGCGAGTTTCTATTTACTCTCCAACAGGCATCGTACAATGACGATACACTTGGATATCCTGCAGGGCGCAATAAATATATGTACTATCCCCCACTTGGACTAGAAACAAGCAGCAGAACTGAACAACTACTCGAAGTGCTGAATAAGTTAGTAATCTTAACGCTTGAATTCTTTTGCAATTAAAATACAAAAACCAAACACAAAATCCGAATTAATTCTTTCTTATTTGCTGGTATGAATAATTAAAAATCTCTTTTTCAAATAGACACATTATGTGCATGTGTAGTGTAATGTAGAATTGTAGAGGATTTCTAAGCCTTTAAATATTCAAGGTCATATTCATATGCTTTAACTCAAAGCAATCCATCCAATATTTTGTTCTCATATTCATAACAATATAAATAAAGGTATATCATGACAATCTATCATAAGCATAACAAAAATAATAATTACTTATTGTGTTTGTGTATCAATTGGTTTTTTTTTTAGACAGTTCATTTATTCGAAACACGCTAATAACACTTATATCAAATATAAACAAGTTATTGCATAATAATAAATAATAAATCAATTGATTTAAGACGGAGATGACCGCAGTCGGCGACGACGCCAAAGGCACTCAGACGATGCATTTTACCTACATTTCACTGCGTTTTCTACTAATATCAAAAAGGAAGCAGAAGAGAGTAAATGCATCTACACTTTTTTTTCTTGCTTCTATAAATTCAAACCCTATACCTTCCGTTCTTACTCTTGTTTTGCATTAGGTTTTGTGTTGACATTTTTAAAATGCGACAACGACGACGACGACGACGATGGCGGCAAATGCAACTGCAACTGTGTTGGGTCGTGGGTGATGGGGGTCGGGTCATATCGTATTGATTTTTTCCCTTTTTTAGAATCAACATTTAAACTATGTACATCATAATGTCGGTCATTTACCCTAATGAGCATTTAGCCTTATTTTTAAGGTATGTTTACTTAAAATAAAAACAAACTTAAGAATTTCTAAAACAAAAAAGGATTGATTGATGAAAGTGGGTTTCGTACAGTACAAAGAAAGGCTTATTTCAATAACTAGAATAGTTCTAATTTGGAAAAATAAAAACAAAGAAAAACAAACGAAACAAAACAAAATAGAAAATAGAAAAATGAAGCAGAAATAATAATGATTGCATTCTTTTTAATGTGCAAACAATTAATGTAGCGGAAGCATTGTTCTCAATTCAAACCACATCGGTAGACATGATTTTGCAGAATTCCATTCATCCAAAATAATAGCAAGAGCAACAACAAAACATATGATGAAAAATATATCATAAGTACACATGTTTGTACGTACGAAAATAAAACCCACTTCTGATACAAAAGAACAAAATTATCTACTCAAAAACATTCGCATTGCCATTCAATTGCCAAGGGAAGAATGAATATAAGTTTCAACTGCATTTGCTCCATTTAGAGAAGAATATTGATTTCTCAGCTCCTCTTATTATTAAGAGCTGGACATTGCTTGAAGGATTCAAAGATGCTATTGATGATATAGCTGCAGCTGTACTTGTTATTATTATTGACATTGAGAAATATTGCGGTTTATTTGCAGGATTTGTAGGGTTTGACTGTATATATAATACCATCCACCAAATCCGAGAAAATCTTTACTTTATGATGTCGGTTTTTGGGATTCTGTGTCATAATATCATAGTCAATTCGCTGCAGGTATAAACTAGGTGGATGCAAGTCTAGCTGCCAACTGAATAAAAACAAAAATAAAAACTGAATAAAAAAAACACAAAAATATAAACTTGAATTACCTTATTCATCTCGAGAACGTGTTTGCATAACAACACCACTGGGTACCATTTATGGAGTTACATTTTGGTTTTTGTTTTTTTTTTTCGAGAGCTTATACTCGTACACTTACTTCCTAGAAACTTATGCTGGTGGCAAATAATCCCATAAATTTAACACATCGATAGTGGTGTAATTATTATAAATCAAACTCAAACCAAATTTAAGATGCTTGTTCGCAGACAGGTTTGTTTGTAGGACGAATTGAACAGCTGTTGGTCAAATTAACAAATTAGAGTACATCGACATTTCATTAAGTTGGTTCGATTCAACTTTATATAAACATCTGCGAAGAAGTCTTAAACAACGTAATTTTAAGAGTTTGAATCGAAGATTTAAGTTTTTTGAACTTCGAGTAGGTAATGCATGTCTTGGCATTCAAGTTGCCCCATAGAATGGATCAAGAAAGATTAACAACAGAAAATGGCGTGTTGCTAATTTGCAAGAGGAAAATTAACACGAGATGTTGAATGGAGGAGACCACTGTTGTTAGACTTTAAATAAAGTAGGTATGTAGTTTTTATAATACACGAAAATACAAATATCTAAATATTCAAATGTATGCAGAATTGAAAATGTTAATTAATTGAAGCAGGTATTGATTATTTCTATTGATAAAAATATGCTTACAAATTAACAAGCGACTAAAGTGTTTAAGTTGTTATGGCGAAAGTTTGTCTTATGCTTCTTTAGCTTTACACAGAAAACAGGCACTTTTGTAGGACGCGCGTAAGAATAATAATCAATTTACTAGTCGTAGCTTTTTTATTTACTATCTTGGTATCTTCCTTAGAAAGAAATACCATTCAATACATTTCATTTACATTCATAATAAATGACGGATAATATTGTTCTTAAAATATTATTAAAGAAACATTATCGAAATTAGATTCTCGGAATTAAGTAGGTATTTTTATTAACAATTTCTTTTCAGATTTGTTGTTATTAATTTCTATTATCCTTGTTGATATAATGCTAATTTGAAAAGTACAAAAAATATTAAAACCAAATGTAAACATTTTTACAGAGATCAAGAATAAACTCTAATCGAAATTGTGCTCTCACAATTCATTATGAAGAATAAGATAATACGGAGATTTTATTAAAGTTACGTAAATCTTTATGAGAATTTGTAGTCAAAACAAAATCTATAACACAAAAATCCTATAAGCTAATAGGTATGCAAAACAAAAGTTAATTGTCATATCAATAAACTAGCACGTTTAGAATAACAACACAGAAAGAAAAAGTGCTGTAAACTTACCCCTCAGCCAGCTAAGTCTCTACAAATAGGTATATTATATAGAAAATGATGACGAACATTAAGTTCATCATGCGTGAGTATATCAATAATTTGTTCTTAATAAAATTAACTTCTGATTCACCAATGATACCACTGCTGCCGCTTTTGTAATTAAATTCTCTCTATATCACAAAACAAATTTGATTACGTTAATTTAAAAAACCAAAAAAAATGACAACAAATAATTATTAAAATTAAAACTCAAACAATAACAGAGTCAGGTCAAAGAGAGAAAGTGACAAATTTAAAAACTTTTTAGTTACTTCACTAGACAAATAATATACAACACTACACACACTTGTATAAGCATTTCAAAACAAGGGGTGCCCTCATCATCATCATCATCATCATAATCATCCCCAGCCCTTGAAAAAAAGCTTAAAACCCGCACAGACAATAACTCACTGATGATAAACTGCAAAACGTAAACCAAAGAGGGTGTGAGTCTCTTGGTTGGTCATTAAAACAACACAACTTACAAAAATAATCAAAACATTTTCATTATAAAAAATAATTTTAAAATAAAAATGTTTCCTTTTTTTGGTTTAGCTTTTGACAAGTCAACTCTGAGTCTGACAACTAAACTATATGTGAAAGAACTGAAAGAAGTATAACAATGTGAGATAGGTACCTACGTAGAATGTTGATGAAAAGAGGAAATATAATATAGACTTAACAAGCAAAACACTTGTGTTAAAAAGTTTAGTGTAAATACAGAAGGTCAGTGTTTTAATAATATTTTAATCACTATTATTAAATAATTCAACAAACCTTAAGAATGTGACTACTTTATTTAATGGTTTTAAAGTAAGTTGCTTGTTGAACAACAACAATATTTGTTCATTTTTCTTCTATAGAATTCTACACAAAATTTAAATGACTAAAAAGAAAAGTTTAGAGTTTCAAATAAATGTAGAAAGGTTTTCTTATATGAACATTAAGAATGGTAAGAAAATAGTAGAAATAGCAGTCACAAACAGCTCTTAGGGGCCAGTTATAGCTATCATTGAAATCGATCCGGAAAATGTTTAAATCGATATTTGACGGTGTTTCCGTTTGATTAGAAATAAAAATTATATACTGATCGTTCGGAAATCTCGCAAAGAATTTTTTTGAGAAAAAAAGTATAAAATGTATTTTTCTATTTTCCGGACGGAAATTAATTTTCCTGAACAGCTGATACTTTTATGTTCAAAAGTGAAACGAATCGTTATACTGATTTGTGTTCCAGTTCCACACAATTCCATTGACAGATTTTTGTCTGTAAAAATTTATCGGTGGATTTCAATCAGGAAATTATTTTCAATGACAGAAATTTTTAATGATAGCTATAAACGGCCTGCCAAAAAATATTCCAATGTTTGTTTTCAATGATGAAAACCAATGATAGCTATAACTAGCGACTTACTTCGGGACTCAATTAGCGCTGAAAAGCGCCGTTTTGATACAATAAACTCTTTAGAAATATGAATTGAAAACGAATATTTTATAATGGATTTATATAGACAAAATGAGCGAATCAGAGCCATTTCGTCGCGTTCAGAAAGGAAATCAGGTCTATGATTTTCATTCCGGAAATTTCATCAAGATATTTAAGAAATGCCTTCCGAAGGTTGAAATTCTAGAACTGGTAGGGGCAGGACATTTACAGAGAAAGTGAATCACAGTTATATACCTACGAGGTAACCGTCGGAGCGTAGTTTTCGTCAGAAGCTCAATTTCGGTGCGAGGTTGCTTTCATGGAAAGAAATTTTACAGAATTTCAACGATGCATTACAATGGTTATATATTTCAGACAGAGATGTGCAAATTAACCGATATATCGAAAATGCTATGTACATATTTTCGATAATTGAAAAATCGATGAAATAGTGTAATTTATTGTTTATGAAAAGTAATTTTTTCAATATCATATATTACGCTAGAGTTTTAAGAAATGTAATAAATTGCTCCGATTCAATTCAAAACTATCGAATAAAGTCCTCTTACTATATTCAATCATATGTTTGGATTTGAAGTGTCAAAAAAGATTAAATGGGAACAAAAATTAAAGACAGTATCATTTAATTATTTGACCAACTTCAAACAAGTAATAGGTAACAATTAGAAACGGATAGTGTAGGATTATTTTTGGACGATGAATTGAACGAGACAAGGGTAAAAAATAAAACAAATGAAAGATAGTTGAGAAACGAAAGCAATATACGCGAATTATCCGACGCGGTGTAAGTAAACTTATCTTCAAATCTTGTTCTTGTCTTCTAATCCTACAATTCTTTCTATCTTATAATTCTCTTCCAGATTCAAGAAAAACTTTCGCGTGAAAAAATGCGTTTTCTTTTGTTTTGGAACAGATTAAACAAAAATACAGAACAAATCATCGGTCTCCGAAAGCAGTTTCCGCAAAAAGAACCTGTCGGAGTACTTCGGAGAGCTTATCGGGGAACTAACTCGAAGGAAAATGGCTCCGATTCGTACAAAATCGGAGAAAATCCTGCTCTGAAGGTTACCTGGATAGGGCCGATTGTTGTAGCTCTCGTGTAATTAAAAATTACACTATCGAATAAGTACTTGCTGCTTTGAAAATAAAGGCAACTGTTATAAGGAAAATTCTTATTAGATGGCTTCTATGCGTTGAACATGTATGCTAAAATAACTTTTTCAGTTGATAAACAAGGAATCGAAATTTTGTTCAAAACTTTAAAAATTTATAAATGCCATCAACACACGAAGCGTATCCTCGATATAGAATCTAATTATATGCTTGTTTGTTTCTAGTAAGCTGATGCTTTTTTAAAATCCAAATTAAACTCGAATCACTAACTTTTTAAAGGCTATAGGTACAAAAATTCTATGTATTTTAATTTTTATTTATTTTGAAAAAATAAAGAAACTATTTTCGATTATTGTTTTATTTATTTTATAGTTTTAATATCAATTTGAGGTACCAATTCGATTAAGTTCATACTTTCGCTTGATTTGAAGTGTGAAAATCGAAATTTCGAATTCTATCAAATTAGAGAACTTTTAAATTCATTTTTTTTAATGGGCAATGACAAAAACAACTATAACGGTTAAAACTCCTGAAGTTCTCCGTCAAATTTTATCCATATCCAAGTTATGCAAATATAATGGCTGCGTTCAATCTCAGACAGATACCTTTTTTTTAGTGTTTTACGTGTAAAATAACAGATGGTCAAAAACAGCTGAGATGTCAAAAAAGGAATCCAAAGATATCCAAGAATTTCTGGGGTATGTAGGTATCTGACAGAACAGCTGATTCAACACATGGTTGAATTTCAAGAAACTTGAAAATTGATTTTAGCTTTTTGTATACAAAAAGATACAAAATGTTAGTTGAAGTTGTATTTGAGGATGTTCTGTACCTACATAATAGACAATGAAGAAGCTATTTGCCTCAGAATTTTAGAAGGTAATTATTATCCATTAAATGTTTTATCTTACAACAATTTTGACTTCGAAGCTTAAATGTTTCTCTGCTTTTTGTGAACAGCTGAAAGTTGTTTTTATTTTTTTACAGCTATCTCAATACAGCTATCCAACTCGTTCAACAAGGTATCTAAAAATCCACCTATCCAAGATACCCTATCCAACACGAGATTGAACGCAGCCAATAAGTTTCTAATTCCAAACTAAACATTTAAAGCTACAAGAGTGAATGAAAATAGCGGATGTTTTTTTAGAGTGTGGTTTTCAATTTGGTTGTTGGCATTTCTGACAGCTGTCACTTGATTTATGCTCAGTTTAGTTTGACATTTCATAATGAATTTCGTTCCATACAACCAACGACACAATCAATGCGTTAACTTAACTTAACTTGACTATTTTTCATGGGGTTATGTGAAGTCGCTTATCTACCTACGCAGATAAGCATGATTGACGCCTTCGAAGAGAATATTGCTGACATACGGGTCAAATTTCTGCAAAAAGTGGTCGAAAATTGGGCCTCTCCGCTGGAATTTATCAGTCAGCCATGGCAGCCACTTGTCATATATTATTTTTAAAACATAATGGAAACTTTTATTTTTTTAATAAAGCTTAATAATTATTGACCATAACAATTTATTTTTTTTTGTCTTGAAACCCCGATGTCTAAAAAAACACCCTTTGCAAATCTAAAATAATACAGCTAATTTAAAAAAAAAATACTTGGATATCCTTTATTCTATACTAAAACGATGGACAGCTATTTATTTTGTTTAAAAATAAATAAATACCTATCTCTTAAAAATTGCTACTAACAAAATATTAACCCTGGTTTTATAAACTAACAAAAATGTCTTTTATTTGTTACGTACGACTGTTTAAATATAACTGTCAAAAGTAAACAAAGCCAAAAGCAAAGAGCGCAAAACTATTGAAAAATATAAAAAAAAAAACAAACTAATAACAAGAAAATAATAACAACAACAAAAAGAACAAGAAACTGAGTGGAGGCAAAGCGAAAAAAGGAACAAAAAGTAACAGAATTTCTATTTCTCATTCTCATCGATTTTGGACAAAATCCATTTAAGTGCATTTCTTCACATTCGTCGTCAAAGTTTTCTTCAAAATGCAGCTGTTTTAATTTTTCTTTCATTTTTACGACGATGAAGATGATGATGCGTTGGTATTTAGATTTTCTTTTTTCAGAGGATGAGGAATCCCAATCCCGTAACCGGCTGCAAGTGTTCTAATTTGGTGACAGCACTTTTTCTTAAATAAATGTTCACAGTGCTGCAGAAAAACCAAGGGGAAAAAGGGGAAACAAACGGGCAAGGAACTGGGCAGCACACCTTTCTCTAACTAAAAACACACTTTGATTTTGCAATTGGAGAAATTGCAGTTTTCTTAAGATAGATCCAACCAACCAACCGAGTTCTATCTTTATAGACAGAGGAGGCTATTTTTGGGGCGATAGTGTTCCCTTTTCCCGTAAGCACCGTAACGGCGACGGAAAAATTTCGCAATTACTCTATTCCGCGATGCAAACGAAGCGAAGGAAGGAATTTTCAGTTTTCGTCAAGGCAGCCGCCCTGTTTTCCAAATCAGAAACGCATTTCTTCACATTGAAACTTATGAACAAGGAAAAAACCTACTAACGGTTCTTTTGCGCTGCTTGCTTTTCAATTGATTATAATTTATTATGGAATTAAACACATTAAAGTACTTACCGTTGGTTGTTAATCAAAGGAAGTCGTGCTTTTTTCCTCTTCTATTCTTTCTTTAATTTTGCTGCCCAATCTATTTGGTCGTAGCACTAACTTAACTATTGTAATATATTTTTCTACAATAATTGTTTTTTGGGGAAAACACAAAAAAAAACGAATAAAACTAAATTAAATGAATTTAACAAAATCACACACGTTAGTTTCTTTTTTTTTTGTATTTTTTAAACAATAAAATAGTTAAAATGTTTGGTGTAGTAACTTTTAAGCAATTGTGTCCGTCGTCTCTTTGGTCGTGGAGAGAACCGTAGACTGGAAATTGATCGTTTAATTTCAAAAATGGATTTTTCTACAATTCTTTTTATCTCTCCCCGATGTTAGAACAGGCACGATTATTTCTCCATCGAGTGTGAGAGGGAAATGAAAAATTTTACTTTGAATTTTTGTGATTTTGCTTCGATTGCTCGTTCGTTTATTTTCGTATAATTTGACAAATGGAAATGTTGAAAAAAATGGAAAACAAACTTCCATTGGGGGATGTGTTGGCAAATCGATGATAGTTAGGGTGGAAGCAATTGTCGCAATTGTAGAATTTGTTTGAAATGCTAATTTTACCAGTTCACACTTGAAAATTAAATCCACTAATCGGTTTATTGCTTGACGTTCAGAAGCACACATTTTTATTGCCATTAATACTTTGTATTTGTTTAATTGATAATAATGATCTCAAAAAGGATTTAGTATTTTAACGTTTGACGGTTTAAAGAAGCGAATAAAAAATATTAAGACGCTGGAACCAAGAGTTGACTTTTTTTTTATATGAAACTACTGAAGTTTGTAAATTTTACATTACCTTTCTTCTTTAGCGTAGAAAAAGCTATCATGGAACAATGTATACATATTCAGTGGCATAACTTCTGTGAACTGTAGGAATTTTGTTTATCATTATAAGAATTCCGATTACAAAATCTACAAAACACACAATTAATGGACGTGACAAATTTGAAATACCTAGTTAGCTGTCAAAATAAAGGTTACGAGTCGAGCTTTATTTACGATTTCTCCAACAGAAAACTTAAAGCAGTAATATTATAAGCGTTTTTATTTTTGTTCATTTCCACGTAACAATCAAAAATGGTGGAAACACTGTCTATTTCAATGACTAATTTAAAAAAAAAATATTTTTAGCTGTCAGCTTCGGTCAATCATTGAAATAATTTGATGACATTTCTTTAACATAAGACATTGTACAATAGTCTATAGTACTCTCGTGGAACATGCCATTTTAGCAATTCCTTCATTTCAATGCTACCAGAATATGTTCCTTGACAGTTGTCTAGGTGTCGCTTCGGTCGTGCCTGTTCACGAAAGTACTATTTTATATCAGTGAATAAGATATTGTTATGTAAGGTTAAGTTTCTATAACTCATAAGGATATACAAAAGATTGAGAGGCCGAAATTCATGCAAATGTACGTACAATTTTAATAGGGACAAACAGATCTTGGAACTAGGTATATCTCATCTTCTTGTGTGTTCTGGTAAAGCGTTTCTGAACGCGTTCAATTCTGAACCTCATAAAAAGGGCTCCAAATTATAAAGCAGTATTCAAGAATAGATCTTACACAACTGAAAAAAAGACTTTGGAAAGTAAACGGACCAGTAAAGTTGGATTTATACAATATAATCGATGTGACTATCGACTCTATTGAACATCATTCCATTTATGATATTCTCATATAAAACTTGGTAGATCTTTCAACGTTTAGATGAAGATCGCTTTCGGTACACCAATCATATACACTATTTAAATCATTTTGAAGAAGAAAATAATCAGTTTATGTTTTAATGCTAAGATTCAAGTTTAAAATCATCGGCATTTACTTTTACAATGTTCAAGATAATTGGGAATATCATATATTCAAATTGGGAATGGCGAACAACGGAAGTTACAACCATTGTTTGTAACAGAAAGAATCAAATGATCAACCCTATCGAACGCTTTTCATATCTGTTTTTAATTAAGTTGGAACAAAAATTACATTTACAGCTTTAGGTTCCCAAAATCGAGTGAAATGAAATCGAAAACTACATTGAAAATCAAGATAAATTATTTTCATTCAAACGATTTTATAACTTCGAATACTTTTCGATCGATTTAAAATATAAATTGGAGTTCTGAAATTCACTTTTATCGATATCGATTTCATTTTTTTCGAACTCAAAACGAAGTGAATTTCCGTGTTTTACATTTCGATATTTGCGATTTTTAAGTGATTTGAATTCGACCAAAGTTGGTGCGATTTGAATTCGACAAGTCGAATTTCTTTAAAAGCAGTAGTATTTTCACTTAAGAGAAATAAACTTTAACTTCTTTATGTAATGCACTTGGTTCGTGAGAAGTTGCAGCTTCTATTTTGTGGTTGAGGGAACAGACAAACCATTTAAAATGATTTTTAAGTACGCCAAATGTCTTTTCCATAACATTTCGAATAAATAAAATAATGCTCTTTAAAAAACTAAGCTTCGACACCAGAATTATTTCTAAAACTATATCATAGGAAACCTCTTATCGCAAAGAACTGCATACCTACAGCTATCTGGTGTGTGCATCAACACAATGCAAATAAAAACCATTAATATTTTATATTTTTTATATTATTGAAAAGGAAGAACAAATAAAAACATAAGAATTTATGACAATCAACTGAATTATTTATTGACTGATGTGATATATGTATGTATGTATGTCAGCTTCTTTAATTTCACTTCAAGTGATTTCGAAAAGTATTCGAAGTTATGAAAACGATCGAATAGTAGAACCCTGAAAACAATTTCAGTCGATTTGCAATTTAGATTTCGATTTCATTTTACTCGATTTTGGCAACCTAGCTGTATGTTTGTTTATGCACATGACAGCTAGCTGTAGATTTGCGGTTCTTTGCGATAAGCAGTTTCCAAATATCGGTTAGCAAAAATTTTGGTGTCGAAGTCTAGTTTCTGAATGTCGAAAATTTTGAAACAACGTTATAATTTTATAGAGAAGACATTTTGTGTGTTGAAAAATCATTTTAAATGCTTTGTCCGTTCCCTCAAATACAAAGTAGAACCTGCAACTTTTCACGAATCAAATGCATTTTATAAAAAAAAATTAAGGATTATTTCCTTTAACGTGCTGCAAACAAAATCAATTTAAATGCTTTGTCCGTCACTCAAATACAAAGGAGAAGCTGCAACTTCTCACAAGTCAAGTGCATCCATTAAAAAGTTAAATTTTATTTCCTTTAAGTGAAAATACTGCTGCTTTTTAAACAACTTCCTCTTGGCAAATTCAAATCACATCAACTTAATCTAGTTGACATACAAAAATCGCAGAAGTCAAAACGCAGAACACGGAAATTCATATTTCGTAACTTGCAAAATTCGTAAGTTTCAACAATCATCCTTCAAATACAAAAAACAAAACAATCAATCTTTAATATTTTCTTAAATATTATAAAACTTTGTTTTCCCCCTTTTTTTATTGTTTTCTTTCTTTTTATCCTTTAAAATGAGAAATTATGCTTTTTTAAAAACTATATTATTATTTTCCGATTTGACTTTGAATATTATTCTTACATATTGTTTACGAAGTGAGCCTTTCATTAACTAGCAGTGTTTTAATATTTTATTCGATCAGATAAAACTAATTTCTTTTTGTTGTTGTAGGTGTTTAAAAAATAACCTTATTTGATTTTGTTTTTAGGATTGTTTTTCGTTTTTATTTGTTTTGTGTATAACGTGAGTAGTTTTTTTTTCCATTTTTTTGTTTTAACTTAATAATTCTTTTGTTTTGGTTGATTTTTTGTTTCCTTCCTTAAAAAATGCATTCAATTATAAACAATAGTGTAAAAATTGAAATAAAAAATACAACATGATAAAAAAATAATAAAAATAGAATTTGGGTGAAGAGAGTAAATAGAGTTCATCTTATATTGTTTTGTATTTGTTGATCGCTTTTTCTTTTTTAATGTTTTATTGTTGTTTTGCATGCAAAATATATGTTTTGCTATCATATAAATCCCATGCGCGCAAATTCTTTTTTATTTATTAATTATTATTATTTAACGCTCATATTATTATTATTATTATGTAAAAGTTAATGATTAAGTTTAGATTTCGACCTAAATTATTTCTTTTCCTCCGCTGCTAATGGTTTATCGGCGGTTTTTTCCTCCTTGGCCTTTTCATCCGCTTCGTCGTCTTCGTCGTTTTGCGATAAACTTGGAATATTATCATCTGAGTCATCGTCATCTTCGAAGTCGGCAAAGTCCTTTAAATCGGATGATTGTTGCATGAAATTTGGCCATTCAGCCTCCACAGCTAGAAGAAAGTAAAGTAAAGTTTGTTACAAAATTATTAAAGCCACAGAACATATTCGGAGACACGGAGATTACAAAAATTGAACTTACCATTTTCTGGCTCTTCATCATCAGACTCATCTTTCCATTTGTTGAAATTAGCTTTAAGGAAATGCAGTTTGGTCTTGTCGTTTGTTAACGATGACCAATAAGGACCACTTTCTTTCTGCAAATTAAAATAATAAATAATTGGTTTTATTTGCATTGTTATTGCTTTTGTCATTTGATTAGAATTCTCACTTTATAAATAGTAAACTCCAAACATCTACCGATATTTTTACTTGATACTTTTTCGGGATCTACATTTTTAAGGAAGTTCAACTGCAGGTCGTATTCCTTGTTGCTATCCAGAGCATCTTTTCCGCTAAATTTCATCGAGTTTTCTGTTACTCTATTTCAAAAAAAAAAAAAAGAATTTAAGCCATAATTTAAATTGATTCAATATAAAAAATAATTTAGGTATTATGGTACTCACTTGTAGTCAATGTCCTTACATTCGACGTCGATAGTAACAAATAGAAGGTCATTCCTTTGAGCCCAGGAAACCGGAGGATGAGATACACTAAAAAAAATTACCACAAATTTAGTTTTCTTATACCGACAATCAGGTAGAGAATAGCGACTGGAACAATGGGCTTAAGGATCTCTATTGAAATTTTTCCAGTTACCTTTTACAGAAAATTGTATTGTTCGAAAAAATGTGATATTGAACAAAATGGTCTTATGAACTTATTTCGAAAATGAAGTCTTGTTTATGTTTTTGACATTGATGAGGAAGTTTTAAAGCTCCCAGAACCCTAAGCATATGAAAAATTGTAAACTTGAGAGAAATTCGACAAATATTCCTCAGAGATTATTTAATTTATCAAATTGCAGTTTACGACAAACAGAATTGCTCTGTGAGTATTAAAAAGAGGAGCTTGTTTAAATAGTTAGAATATTCATTGTAGAAGTTCTCAAATTGCCTTATGAATTTCAATTCTTTTGAAAATAAAATTGTAGGTATTCGAAATTTTAAGTTGATTTGATTAGCAAAATAAATAATCTCTCTATAAAATGACTTCACAGGCTGAGTACACCAAATCATTCATACTAAGTAAGAACAAAATATTAGCCATTGGAATTCATTGGCAACTTTTTGTTGTTGAAAGCATTTGCTCCAATTCTAGACAATTTATATTTTATCTAAAAATAAGACGAGATTCAACAAATCAATACAAAACGAAAATGAGAAAAAGATTTGTTTCTTTTTAAATCAGGTACAGTAACAGTATCAATGCCTTACAAGCTGAATGACTTCAAGAAACATGTCCTAAATTCGTTTGATTGATTTAATAAATTAATTGATTAAACTTAAGAAGTCGCAGCGTTTCTTTGTTACTAAGAAGCACCTGGCAACAAGTTCAATGACACTTCTTTTCATTTGCCCAATGTCTCTACTCAATCGCATTGGCAAGCACAACATCCATATACTATCTTTCTCGGTTCCATAGTGACTGACGACGACGACGTCAGGGCCACAGTTCAAGCAATTAAAACCTAAGTGATCATCTGTCTTCTCCTCAACCCCGTCTGGTTGGCAATAGCGATACATTAGCAAACATGCATCAGACTCAAAAGGGCAAAACGGAAGCACTTGTACGTAAAGTACATTCCGTCCGTCCGTCGCTTCTCTGTCTTCTGCCTCGAAGTCTCTATTTAGCGGAAGAAGTGAAAACTGAAAATTAGTCGAGAAAACTCCCCTCAGTAAAATGGAACATAACCTCAAAATTGTCGTCATCGTCTTGCGGCGAAAAGTCGAAAGTCCCGAATCATCGGGAACGAATTTTAATTATTTTCTTTCCCTCTCAAAGAAAATGACAAGTGCTAGTAAATGTTTGGAGGCGCATTATAACAATTGAATGACTGGTTATAATTTATTCTTTTCTACATTTTACAATAATTATTGATTGCAATTTGATAATCATTTTCATTTCATTCTCGATATAATAGAAGAAAAAAATTATATTACATTTGTTTCCATTGGAGAGAAAGAGAAGAATACAAAATTTTTAAATTTTTTTTAAAAGATGGACGCCGGGGGAAGAAAGCACGCGTATAAAAATTACACTGCCGCAGAAAACATTATTTCTGCTTTTTGGTTCGTTAGATTTTAATTTTAAATTAAACTTTGGATAGAATTATTAACTTACACTGGTGCCATTGTTAGTTTATCCTTTTTTTTGGTTATTGCGCTGAGTAATTTTATTTATTTGAGAAAAATTAAAGGCGATATCTCGGAAAAATCACACCCGCAAAATTACAAATGTGAAAAACTCATCGGCAGCAGGGAAGAAATAAAACTAGCGAATAGCGAGTGATGTTGATTATATGGATTGACAATGCCTTTTAAACGATTAAAGCGACGTCTATGTTTGAAAGTTGTTAGACATGTGATTTGAATAGAGCTGGCACATCTTAAGTATAACAAGTGTCAATTCCCATGTTTCTGAAAATATATGAAACAAATGTTTTTAATTCAATATACGAGTTTTTTTTCGGGACAGTGCGCTTTTTATTTTTGAAAGTTATAATTTAAAATAAAATTGTAAAAATTCAAACCACAATTAATTTTAACTATATAAAATACATACTTAAGGTGGCGCTACGGTCGGCCCTGTGTGAACTAGGGATTCATCCCACAAACTTCTCCATCTAGCTCGTTCCCTAGCTAGATGTCTCCAGTTACGCACTCCAAGTTGGATGAGGTCACTTTCCACTTGTGCGCTCCACCTGGTACTGGGTCTTTCTCTACTGCGCTGTCGGTGGGCATGGATTCGAAGACTTTCCGGACTGGAGCATTTGTTTCAATGCGCTCTACGTGACCCAGCCATCTAGGTCGGTGGTTTTTTATCGTTCTGACTCTTATAAAATGGTCAATTTAAAAGACAATAGGCCCTACCATTATTCAAACTAAGAGTGGAAAAAATTACCATATTTTGTAAGGATCACAAATAATAAACTATAAATGTTAATTCTAATTTTCTTGATTTCAATCCATAAATGGTTTAGTGTTAAAATTAGTTGAACAAAATTGAAAATAAGTTCTGATTAAATATCAAAGTTCATCTTGAGTGATGTCACAGAGTTTTGTATGCTGCACACTACTCTACAATCACATCAAGTCATCAAGCCATCAAGTGTGAAATGTACGCACGTCTAAAAATTCAAACCCCAAAATTTTTTTTCGATACTCGAATAAAAGTCATCTCTATCCACAGGAGGATTTCATTTTATCTTCAGTGATTCAAATGCGGATGTTGTATTTGTTATTCGTATGAATATTAATCTCTTGATAGTTTTTGAACACACGCAACACCAAAAAATTATAATTAATTTTTAAACGCCATCTGTTGTTTCTTTTCTTCAAAAAGCATTTTTTGCAAAGAAACTGAAATCTTTTATAATAAATTTTACAAAACAAACAAAGTACACAAATCAAGTTCAAAAGTGTGCTCATATTTCCGCTGAACCTACAGAAAGGCTAGTTGTTAAGGAATATATGACGCGAATAACGCGAAGTTGGCTGCTAGCAGTCCATATCTAGTATCTCAATGGCTGGCTATGACTGTAATGCGAAAATAATCAAAGAGCAAAAGAAGGCGTTTGAATATTAATTATGTTTTTCTTCCTCAAATCTGCAAGAGAACAAGCATAGCTTTACCCTGAGGCTCAACAAGAGTAAAATCCAATCCAACTTCTCTCCCGCAATCTCATCCGCAATCCAGTGTTTTTTTTGACTGGGCATATTATGTCTTGCCATGAGCAACCTAAAATGTCATATTTGACACAATGGTTAATCTGTTTACTTTTTTGTTGATTTACCTTTTGTGTCGGTAGTTGTTGCTTTTTACAATTTTCAATTTCAAACAAATTATATAAACAAAAATGCCTTTGAGTAAACAAAAATGAACCCTTTTAAAAAAATTAATGCTGGTTAAGAAGCTGAAGGAACTTAAACAGCTAACTATTCAAGAGGATAAAAGATAACACAGGTTTTGGGTGAATCCATTTCTGGAAGTAAGGGAACTTTATGATTTGGAGGCGCACCTACTCAAGGACTTACTATGGGAGGACGATGCAGACATAAATATTTTAAAAACATTTTAACAGGTTGAACCTAATATAAAAAAAAATGGACATACGAATGTGTTACGTTACGCCATTACGGCAAGGAATCGTCTGGCCATGTTTTCATTGAAATACGCTGCTCGTAAGCACTTCAGTTTGTTCTTGATATCAGCTGGATCCTTATGAAACTGCTCTGCTATATACATATATTTCACTTAATATACACTACAAATATGCAGGCATGACCGCACTCGACGACAATTTAAACGAAATGAAATTTGAATGTCAAAAATACTGTGGAAAATGGACGCTAACCACTACATACAACACAAACGTCAAATTTGATGACAGGATTTTGATGTGCTCGAAAAATCCAAACTGCGTTGACGGGATTATGGACTGGATGTTGGATTGTTGGTCTCTATTGGATTATCTGATGACATGCCGATAGTCCTGTCATCGGAAATGTTCAATGGAGACCCCAAGTAAGAGTGTGAAAATTATAATCAACGAGCGGTTCAAATCTTGTCAATGCTACTGCTGCTGGTGCTATCATAACCTTATCATTGCTTAACCAAAATGGAATTCCACTAAACGATCTTTGCGCTCTTTAACATTTCGTCAAATAATTAAATTTGCGTTGAACACATCCCTTCCCACCTTTCCAAACGTCATTTTTTTCACATTTTTCAGGGTTCTGTATTTTGAAGTCTTCTTTAGCAAATTTGTGCAAAAGAATTTTTCAACCATCAGGGTATTACTTAACTTTTTTTCCAATTGTATTCCTAAAATCCCATCAAATATAAAATCGAAAAACCATTATTTAACCGAAACTAAACTAAAATATCAACTTTTAGGATGTTGCGATCAGCTGCTACCAAGTTTTCCGGAGTTCTCCGCAGCTCAATGGGCTTCACTGCCTCCCGAATGTCTGCCATCGGAGCCGTTCGTATGTCTCACGATTCCTCTGAGACCGATGAACAATTCGACAAACGTTACGAGGACTACTTCAATCGTCCCGATATCGATGGCTGGGAAATCCGCAAAGGAATGAACGATTTGCTCGGTATGGATTTGGTTCCAGATCCAAAGATCATCATTGCTGGATTGAAGGCCTGCCGTCGCGTCAACGACTACGCCTTGGCTGCTCGTTGGGTTGAGGGTTGCAAGGAAAAGTGCGGTGACAAGACTGCCGAAATCTATCCTTATTTGTTGAGCGAAATCAGGCCAACATTGACCGAACTCGGTGTCAACACCCCCGAAGAGTTGGGCTTCGATAAGCCTCAATTGGCTTTGAAGTCAGTCTATGATATGTAATTTAGCTATTATTTTTTTCTTTAAATAAACTTGTGTATTCCTAACAACAAATAAATATTATGATGGTTTAAATACAAAAACAAGCATTTTCTTTAATTTCTTCCGTGTTTGGATTAATCGATAAAAAAGAAATTGGTTATGTAATGTGTCTGGTTGATTGTTCATCGAATGAGGTTATGTTAGTTTATTGTTTTTGGGCTGATACCAACGAATTCTGCTTTAACTCTCGGAATAATCACCTTTATTGCAATAGGCGTTTTTCATGAATGACAATTATTGTCACTTTTAAGGCGTTTAACAGTCGGTATTGCGTTTCGTAAACGCCAATCCACAGAAACAACATATTGACAAATTGTTATTTTCAAAACAATTGGCATTTTTATTTTAAATTCAATCTTCTGATTTAATAAAAGTGTAAAATTAATAGTATTGCATTGTTTGAATTAATAAGAATTGAAATGATTGATATCGAAAGAAACGAACACAGAAGGGATGAGATCAACAAAATTAATTTAATTAATGTGTATTCTAAAAATTTCTTGAGATAGCCATTTCCAATGTTCACAGAACATCAAAATCTTTGACATAAAGTTTGGTTCATTTGCTAAAAATATCAATCTGCTTCTCTGCCTTATCCAGACCTCTACAAAATCCCATTAAGATCGATTTGAAAAATATTTTCACAACCTTCTTATTAAATATAACAAACGTTTTCCAAAATTTCAAAATTAAAACGAATTAAGTTTAATTGAGTTTCAAAATATATCCGTTTTATATTTTTATTAAAAACGTTCGAAGAATTGAACCATTGAATCAATTTTTTGGAAAAAAGCCAACATTCATTTGTTACTTTATATTTCCAATATCATTATAAAAGTCGGTTATAATAGTTCAAGAGAAAACAAAATACAAAACAAGAAGCTCAACATTCACTTCCATTTCTTGAAAACTTCTTCGGCCTTTTCTAGATTTTCATCCTTCTTCATAAAACAATAACGAACATAATTTTCCGCCAACGGCTTGTTCTTTTCGCTATAAAACGCACTGGGAGGTATTCCCTGTAGACCCATATTCTTGGTCATCCATTTGGTGAATCGGTAGTCTCGGTATTTATCAGTTTCTGAAGCCATATCAACTTTGTTCTCTGTGGCAAGGAGAAAGAATACAATATAATGTTGCCATACAAATTAGATCACCCATGAACCCTACCCAAACTGGACCAATCGGCCAGCATAAAGTATCCTCCATCGGGAATAGTCGCCTTCATGCCAGCTTCTTCGAGGAACTTTGCCATATAATCGCGCTTCTTTTTCAAGTCCTTTGGCAAATAATTGAAATAACACTCGGGCGAATCTAAACGAGTCATTTCTAATTCAAAACCTTGAGCTACAGCCTCTTGCAGAGGAGTGGCACAAGTGAATACGCAGTTCTGATGAACCATTTGTAGATTGTTTATCAAATTAGAAGGTCCATATGCCCAGCCAATCTTCCACCCGGTAACTGAAAAAGTCTTCCCAGCTGAACCTATAGTCACAGTTCGCTCCCACATGCCTGGAAGCGTACACATACGGATGTGCTCGGCCTTATCGAAGACTAGCCATTCGTAGACTTCGTCAGAAATGCAAAGCACATTCCATTTCTTGCACAGTTCCGCAATTTTTTCCAATTCCTCACGATTGAAAACCTTTCCGATGGGATTGTGTGGGGTGTTTATGATGATGGCTTTGGTTTTTTCGTTAAAAAGTTTCTCCAACTCTTTTTCATCCAACACCCAATCGGCGGATGTTATCACACCATCGCTTTTAGTCTGAGGGTGAAATTCGTGTAATTTAAAAAAAAAAACTTGTCTTCAACAAAGAGACTTACAGGTTTTAGTGGAATGAATCGAGGAACCCCATCGGCCGCTCGCACCATGGGTTCGTAGCAATCGAAAAAGGGTTCGATAATGATGACCTCGTCGCCAGCATCAACATTACTGAGAATGGCACAAAAGAGAGCTTCGTAAGCACCGCAAGTAATCATTACCTCGGTGTTTCCATCGATATCACGTCCAACTAGCTTAGAATAAAGCTTCGACAAAGCTTGAACAAGCCGTGGATGGCCCTAGATCATGATTTATTATTTCCTATTCTTCAAATTCAACCAAATTAACTCACAAATCCTCGAGTATATTGATTCATTAGTGGGTTTTCACTTGCGGCAATTTTACTCAAAGCGTCTGTCACGTATTCGGGGGCAGCAAAGTCCGGAAAACCTTGTCCTAAGTTAAGGGGTTTGTACTTTAATGCGAGAGGAACATATTCATTCCTTAAAATATGTTTACAAAACAAAAACATGTGACAAAAAGTAGAATAAATGATTATTTTAAAAATACACACCAAACACTTGTTGTACTTCCTTGGAATCGTTTTGGAAGTGCGAATCTGTCCATACGATTACTTTTCAAAGTGTTGGATGTGCTAAATTTACAAACAACTAGAAGAGATGTCCTGAGAGTCTTGTGAGTAAACAGAATTTTCTCAGTTGCTATGCGTATGAGCATCTGGAAGCGAATGAAATAAGATAAAATAATTAGAAGAAAAAGATATCCACGGCGCGCAGTGGAGCTATTTTACAATGATATCAAGCAACAAGCTATAAATGCGGTTTACTTGTGGGGTGAACTATATTAGTCTGCTCTGCTTGCTGACTTTGACTTAACAACTTGCGTAACCACACTTTTTTGTGCATATCAAAATCAAAACAACTAGGAAAATTATTCCGTTTTAATTGATAATCTACGTCATGATTTTTGGATTAATATTTATAATTACCATACATACCTATAACCTGCAAACATATATGTATGTATATATTTTAACAAATTTTATATTTTTGGTAAACAAAAATTTACCAACAGCTGTTTGTCGATTAAATTGTGTTCTTGAACTTGGCTTGATTATATCATGGAATTAGGACTTGGACAAATTACGAATTGATTTAAGTTAAAGTTAAATTGCGTTTTTAAATAAATCAAATGGAAAATTTATTAATTTATTATAATTTGTTTACGGTGTTATTTTTGTTGGATTTGTTTTTGTATTTGTTGTATTTTGACAGCTTTGAAAGCCTGTCATATTTGTTTGACAGCAGAAACACAAAGAAGTGGAACATTGTGCTCTGTTTGCACTGATTTTTCAGATTCATAATTTTGTTTTGTGATTTTATATAAAACAAATCAAAAATGGATTTACATATATGCGCAGCAGAGTGAAAAGTAAAACAAATTAAATTTGCCTCTATTCTATTAATACTTTATATCCACTTGAATAAATCAGTGCATACAACAAATTCTGATTTTCCGCAATAGAGAAAATAAGGTTTTTCGAAAAACATTCATTCTGGTTCAACAATATTTGTGAGTTAAATGAAAAGGCTTTTGCATGTTTAATTAGCTCTTTTTGATTGGATATTTAAACACTCTAAACAACGAGTTTAATATTGCGCCTACTAATGTAAGTACTAAGATTGAGAGTCACTATACTCTGTACAATATGTTCAGTACAGGCCAGGCCTTATGCAATAGCTTTTCTCCACTCAAGGGT
The DNA here is from genome assembly GCA_951509635.1 of Eupeodes luniger. Classification (NCBI taxonomy): domain Eukaryota; kingdom Metazoa; phylum Arthropoda; class Insecta; order Diptera; family Syrphidae; genus Eupeodes; species Eupeodes luniger. Next base: position 93,573,229 of record OX608073.1, on the reverse strand, counting down.
GCCTAACTATCTGAAATAACCTTAAATTCAACTGTAAATTCAAACATGCCTTCCGCATGAATCAAGCACTAGTCGTACTGATCGTATAGATCCTATAGCTTCAATCCTCTTTTGTGTTACCACTCCACACCACAAATCATAGTTATCCAAGCTATAGTAGTGCGTACATATGTATTTTTTTGTTCGTGAATTTCAGGATAGCTTTCAAGAAGTGGAGCTTTTTATAAGATTGTTAGGATATTTGCATATTTCTTGGTGGTTTGAAATATAAGTAAAAAACCTTTGAAAGGGTATTTGGGTGACTGAAACAAGAAAAGGGGTTTGTTTTGTTCATAAGGATTATATCGACGGTTTGATATGAATACCTCCTTACAAACATTTTTTGTGAAAATCACTTTTTGATGTAGTTTCGTTAAGAAATTCCATCCGCAATCAAAATAAAATAATTAAAAAACTTTAAGTTCTTCAAATGCAAAGGAATTTAAACAACCAGACAAGAAGAAAGAAATAGTCGAGGCAACACACAAATTCGATTGAAATTAATAGTCATAATATTTATAATTTTATTTTTAATTTACATAAATGTTTTGACTATTAATTTTTCCTATTTTGCTTGAGTGAAAAAACTTGATTGTTTTTGTATCCCATTAATCTAACTAAGATTATTTGTATTTTTGTGTTAATGAAGTTCCGCTGAAGAAGGCAGCAATCCCTGCCGAAACATTGGGAAAGTTAATGTAACTTAATTGTTTCATTGCAAAAATTACAGCGACTAAAAAAGCCGACGGAAAACTATATTTCTATCTATCACAACGTTAAAAGAACAACAAAGAAGTTGTAAAGCCTTCAATGTTTCTTCGCTTTCAGAACAAACAAATATATTACAGTTAAAGCATTATTCACATGAGCACGACCAACGACCAACGAATGAACGAATATTCGCAGATTTTGACATTTCTTTCACATGAGAGTTTTTAATTCGTCGCGAATGAAGTTTGACTTTTAGGTTATGTAGCGCGCAAACAATTTATTCGTTGCAGTGTTTATGGTATGTGGAACGCGATCAATTTATTCGTTGCAGTGTGGATGGTATGTGGGACGCGAATAAAGTTTGACAGTTCGTATCAACTAGAATTTTGTTCGCGACGAATAAATTTGTTTTCCTAAATTTATTAATATAATGATATTGAAAAGTAAAAGTATGCATCATAAATCAAATAGAAACTATATTGCTATCGTTTTGTTAAGATTTTGTGTTCAAATATGTCTTTAAACGTATATAAAATCACATTTTGTAATTCATTCGTCGTTCGTTGGTCGCGCTCATGTGAATGCTACTTAAAGCACTTTTCACATGAGCACGACCAACGACCAACGAATGAACGAATATTCGTCGATTTTGACATTTCTTTCACATGAGAGCTTTTAATTCGTCGCGAATGAAGTTTGACTTTTAGGTTATGTAGCGCGCGAACAATTTATTCGTTGCAGTGTGGATGGTATGTGGAACGCGATCAATTTATTCGTTGCAGTGTGGATGGTATGTGGGACGCGAATAAAGTTTGACAGTTCGTATCAACTAGAATTTTGTTCGCGACGAATAAATTTGTTTTCTTAAATTTATTAATATAATGATATTGAAAAGTAAAAGTATGCATCATAAATCAAATAGAAACTATATTGCTATCGTTTTGTTAAGATTTTGTGTTTAAATATGTCTTTAAACGTATATAAAATCACATTTTGTAATTCATTCGTCGTTCGTTGGTCGCGCTCATGTGAATGCTACTTAACATGTAAGAAGTCTGAGTTAGAAAATCGCAACAATTTTATTATTTTCACATTTCACATTTGTAAAATTAATTTATTTGTTTTAAATAAAAATAATAAAATATAGATGGTAGCCCTTTTGATTTTTATCAGAGCTTCATGCAGCACGGAAACCCCGGAATTTGTTTGGTAGTTGGAGGGAGAAACAGACATCCTATCCTTTCTGAACTTTACATATTTATTAGACAGAGTATAAGGAGCTTTTTTAATTTGATTTATCACGAATTCTTCTTATTAGACGATTAAGAATGCGTAATTGTCAATATTTTCCACCACTTTTTTCTCTTTTTCACAAATCGTTCAATTTTCCAGTCTTGCTGGAATCAAAAATGAATGTTCATGTCGTTATGTTCATCGTAGGGAACTAATAACTACGTTATTAATTTTCTTTTAGTGCTAAAGTGAAAAAAAAAATAACTTGTCTACAAGTAATTTTTAGTAATTAATTTAAAAACATAACTTTTCACTTAAAAATGAAAATAATAGTACAAAATTATTGTGACGTCACAATTTGTATATAAAAGCTAATATTATCGCGGGTTTTTATGGGGTGGCTCCTAGTGGCTACGGTGACTTTAGCAATTGCATTTATTTTTGCTTAACTTTTGTATACAAAACTTCTAACGCTATCTTGAGGCTACGACGAACGTAAAAAAACGGCTTCTAAAAATACTATAGATTTCATATACAAAGACGTCACATAAAACCCAAGGATGTATACCGCACTGTTTATGTCCGGATATGAAGCACAGACTTTATTAGAGCAAACTCTTTTTTAAATAATGCCAATCAAGCGAAATTGGGTGAGATTCATCAAATTAACTGCTGAAATCATGCATTCATTGATTGAAATTATCGAATTTAATTAATTGAAATTAGTTAATATAATTGACAAAGGCTTTATTATGGTCAGTTGAAATAATCCTTCAATTAAGAAGATCAAGTGTGAACCAGATGGCTTTCAATTCACCGAAATGGTGAGTTGAGATCGCTAAACTATTAATTAAATCTACGATGCTTCAAATGGTCTCATGTGAATTCTGAACCACTTTTGTCAAATTACCTACAATGCGTTTGAAAATGATTTTGATGAGTTATGAAAATAAATTAAAAAAAAAATATTATTCAGAAATCGGCAAACAAATTTCCATTTACCCTATTTCGAAATAAAAACATTCCTTAAAAACCAAAACCCAAAAAACATGATGTGTCAAATTGAAACGTCAAAAAACGAAACCGCTGTCAACAGACGTGGATGTGGAATATACATTTTCAGTTTTTCTCAATTTACTTTTTATTTATTCGAAAACTCTTGCAAATAAGAAAATATAATTTAATTAAAAAAAACACCAATTCCAAATGTGATCATATTAATATAGAATGGATAAAACGCACATCTTCAAGGCTTGCTTAAAAGCCATCAAAGACGACACACATCCTGTTCCAGATAAAAATCGTATCCTCCAAACTCGTCCCAGAGATGAATTCGCAAAACAGGCCAAGGATGCTTGCAACAAAATCACCACCTTGAGAAATGTTTTGCTGGAAAATCGTTCGGCTTATATGAAGATAGGAATGCACCTAAAATCCTCCGCCCAGATGACTGACGGACAGAGAGATCTAATCGACCGAGAATCAGAAAAGTTTGTTAACTTCTATACTGTACATCTGGCTCAGTTGCGCAGCGATTGGAAGAAGATCAAACGAAAACGACAACATCAACAACACATCGAGGTTGTTCTCGATATGTTGACCGAGTATCTGAAGAATGTGTATGACATTTTTCTAGAACAAAAGAAATACAGGGTCCAACATGAGCTAGATAGTTATCGTCTTCTCAAGTTGGCTTCGGATAAGAAGAAAATTCCAGTTCGACCTGGTGGGGAGATTGTGAAGAAACCTTTGACGGGCAAACTTTCTTCTGACTCGAGCGAAGAATATATTCCTAATGGCAGTGATCATGAAAGACACCATTCGTTACTTAATGGACAAGATCGGTCTTTCCATTCCCATCGAGGTTTAGATTCAGAGGATGAGGATGATGATGACAACGATGATGATTTTGATGGCGATCCTACAAGCAGCCAATTGAGTCGAATTAGACAAAAACTAGAAACAAACGAAGCAAAAGTAGCTCTCGATGAAGACATCCAGAAATCTCAGCAATTAGTTGATGAGGAAACTAAAAAACTCAGTCCTGAAGACATTCAAATGTTCGAAGAGGAAAATGTTCAGCTGTTCCACGAGCTCCAGGGACTATCGGAAGAAGTAGAGTTGATTGAAAAAAATGTGGTTGATATTGCCCAGCTGCAGGATATATTCACAGAGAAGGTAAGCATTTCGAGGCCATTTTCAATATCTCAAGCTAAAGCTTATTTTATTTATTTTAAAGGTATCTCTTCAAAAACACAATATCGAGAGGATAGCTAATGCAGTTATAGGCGCGACAGAAAACGTCAAGGATGCCAATGAGCAAATACAGCAAGCAATTCAACGCAATGCAGGCCTTCGAGTCTGGTCGTTATTCTTTCTGTTAGTTATGTCCTTCGCTTTGTTATTTTTAGATTGGTACTATGATTAAAACAAACGTATATTATAATATATAATTAATTAAAATAATAATCAAGTGTTTTTATTTTGATTTTTTGAAAGTTCTTGTAAAATACCCTAAAAAAGCTTATTGAGGAAAGTTTCACTGAAATTTTTTTGTTTTACATTTTCTTGTAGACTTGTTACACCATTGTTGTATGAAATCTTTGTTTTAATGTATTAGAGAATGTAGAAACCATTTAAATTCTTTAATCCAGATCAAACTAAGCAAGAAATGGTTGAAATTAAACATTGTCTTCCTTGCTGGTTGGAACCATCCTTTTTCTCATACATATGTATGTATGTATTATAATTCAATGAAACGATATGAAATTTAGTTGTAAATGCATTTATTTTTGAAAATAATTTTATTATTTCAATTTAACACATTGCTTCTTTACATTAATGGGTTGCTTTTAGAAAAATCGCGGAAATATGTGGTTAAAATGCGTAACGAAAACTAAGTACCATACAAAAAATTTAAATTATTGAAATAAAACTTTCAACAAACGGAATAAAGTTGTTCACCCAATATTATATATCTGGGGTGGTATTTTTGATACATTCTTAGTGTTTACAATTTTAAAACTTCTGTAACGGCAGCGACGACTTTGTTAGCTGAGATGCCAAACATATCGATTAGAACATCAGATGGTCCTGACCTGGGCACGGCTGGAACGTACAAATGCTTCACCACAAAGTCACGATGTTCGGCAACAACTCCGCTTACAGCTTCACCAAGACCACCCTCCCTGTAATGGTCTTCAACGACAACAATACGACCGCCACATGCACGTCCATTTTCCAGAATCATTGCAGCATCGATTGGCTTAATGGTGAATGGATCCATAACTCGTGTATGTACCCCACTCTTTTCCAATAGAGCGGCGGCCTTCAAACACTCGTACAAAGTGATTCCTGCTCCAATCAGCAAAACATGATCTTGGCCTGATTTTTTGACGATCTTACCTTTGCCAATGACAAATGGTTCTTCGTTTGGATAAATGATGGCTGTGTTTGGTCGGGATGTGCGGATGAAGCAAATTCCTTTTGTGTTTGCAGCCAATTCAACAGCCCTTTCGCAACTCACGGCATCCGATGGGTAGAAGATTGTGCTTCCAGGAACAGTACGGAACATGGCGATGTCTTCCAAGCCCATCTGACTGGGTCCATCCTCACCGATACTCACACCACAATGAGAACCGACAAAGTTGACATTTGTCTGAGAAATAGCTCCCATTCGGATTTGATCGAAGGCTCGAGTGAAGAAAGTAGCAAATGTAGAGGCAAAGGCGATTGTGCGGTCACGACAGGCAGCGCCAATGGCGACACCCACCAAATTTTGTTCAGCAATAAAGCACTCAATGTATCGCTCTGGGAAGGCATGCTTTAATTTGTCAGAGAAGGTCGAGTTCTTTGTGTCACCGTCAAGTGCAATAACGCGGTCATTATTAGCACCGATCTTTGCCAAGGCAGTACCGTACGCCAAACGGGTGGCAACTTGTTCACCAAGTTTGTAAGCGGGTGGAGTTGAGAGTTGAACGTTTTTGATGTTTACCTGAGGAGCTGGCTTAGCCTTGACGGGTGATTGAGGCCTCAAAGTGCGTTGTTCAGTCACAATCAAACCCTGCAAATGCTTGATAGTCTCAGCTGCTTTAGCTCCCAAAGGCTTTCCATGCCAATTGTCCAGATCTTCAATGTTGGGGAAGAATTTTCCCTTGAAAGTCTTGGCAATAATGGCAGTGGGCTTGTTCTTAGTGCTTGCTGCCTCTGCGAATGCCTTGCACAATTCCTCCACATCGTGTCCATCAACAACCAATGCGTTGAATCCAAAGGCATCCAATCGTTTGCGGTAAACTTCCATTTGATGTTGCAATGAGGTTGGTTCTGACTGTCCCAAACGGTTAACATCAAAGATAACACATAAATTATCTAATTTGTAGTGTCCAGCAAAGTGCAGAGATTCCCATATGGAGCCTTCAGCGGATTCTCCATCACCGACAAGAACGTAAGTCCTTAAAAAATTAAGAGAAAAACCAAACAAAATTCAATTTACTTGAAATATTTAAAACGATGTTAAATGAACAAACCTATAATCAGCCTTGTCAAGGTTCTTTCCGACGTAAGACATACCGGCAGCAACAGCTACACCCTGTCCCAAGGAGCCAGTACCCACATCGATGAAATTTAAACGTGGCGTTGGATGACCCTCGAGATCACTGTCGATCTTACGTAGTTTTTGCAATTCTGAAATTGGAAAGAGGCCTGCCTCTGCCCAAGCAGCGTACAAAATTGGAGCAGCATGACCCTTGGACAGAATAAAACGATCACTCGACGGATCACGCGGTTCTTTCAAATTAAGACGCATGGTATTGAAAAACAGAACCGACATAATTTCGGCTATGGACGCACATGATGTTGGATGTCTAAAAATAAAATTTATAGAATAAAAATAAAAACAATTTTTTAAGTGAAAGGCAGAACGTTTGGCATTGACAATGACTCACGTTTTTCTATCGCTAACAGTCTGACCGGCACCAATTGCCAACATGGGCTGGGTGTGTCCTCAGACAAATAACAAACAAAATATGTAGATAAACTGAACTTAGGACAGGCGAAATAAGTGGGCGTGAGATGACAAACGATTGGATACGTAGTGTGGCACACTTTGTGTCTATTTTTAGGAAAAAGTAATTGAATGAATGCAGACATCTATTTAAAAAGCTTCTAATGAAATTCCAATGAACCTCTTGTACTTTTTACCTTAATTTAGGTGGTTATAAAGTTCGAAGCATACATTATGCAGTTAGAACAGTACATGAGGCTGAGAAACTATGTACATTTTTATTAATTTTATAAAAAACACACTCACTATGACATTATTTATTAAAGTGATTGTTATTCACTTTAATTTAAAAATATGTATGTATGTAAGTATGTAAATAAAAGAAAAAATATACCTCCATCTAAGTACATAACTATTTTCATTTATATGACAAGTGTTTTCACACTTTTAGGTAATCTTAAATAAATAATATGTATGTACATTGTACATACTTTTAGCGTACTACTGTACTACTTATGTTTGCAACATTTTATCGTTTTATAGTTAGATTGAGTGGTACCTATTTGTCTGACTACTAATATAAAAAAAGAGGAGAATAATACCAACAATTAACCACAATTAAATTTAAGCCCCATTTCTGAATAGTTAAAAGGTTTAAAAATATCTCTTATATTCTAAGTTAAAATATTTGCGAAGTTATTTACATATGTACATATTTAAACTCCGATAGGTACTTAACACGCGACCACATAATGGGTCTTTATACAATTTTAAAAAAATTCAAAATTGTTTACCTAAATTCGAGCTTCTTCCTTTTTTAGGAATCACTACGACATTGGGCAGGTTCAGACAACATAAGGGCCTTCATTTCGAATTCAACTGCATTTTTTGAATCCAAAATAAGACCAAGACAACTAGTTAATTTTTGAAATGTCATTTCTAGCATCTGATTGGACAGCTGCCAAAAAATTGCCTTCCAACTAAGGCAACTTTATTGGCTGTGTTCTATCTCGGACAGATAGGGTATCCGGATACCTTTTTGTTAGTGTTTTACGTGTAAAATAACAACTGATCAAAAACAGCTGATATGTCAAAAAAGGAATCCAAAGGTATCCAAGAATTTCTGGGGTATGTAGGTATCTGACAGAACAGCTGATTCAACACATGGTTGAATTTCAAGAAACTTGAAAATTGATTTCAGCTTTTTGTTTTTGTTGGTAAACAAAAAGATACAAAATGTTAGTTGAAGTTGTATTTGAGGATGTTCTGTACATTATAGACGATGAAGAAGCTATTTGCCTCCGAATTTTAGAAGGTAATTATTATGTTTCATCTTACAACAATTTGACTTCGAAGCTTAAATGTTTCTCTGCTTTTTGTGAACAGCTGAAAGTTGTTTTTATTTTTTGACAGCTATCTCAATACAGCTATCCAACTCGTTCAACAAGGTATCTAAAAATCCACCTATCCAAGATACCCTACCCAACACGAGATTGAACGCAGCCATTGGAAAGTGGCTTGCAAAGTAAGTGAAGAAAAATCTAACTATCAAGTTAAGTCTACTTCTGTCAAAATGACAGTTGATAAAGTTTTTTCATTCAAATGAAAGCCGAACTTTATTACTCTATGATTTATTTATTTTCTGCACAACTTCAGTAATGCTTTCTTTTGTCAATTTGGAAAAAATATGTAATATTTCTTTACAATACAAAATACAAATCGTGATGAAAATGTAGCTTGCCTGAGGAGTGATTTGTAGACAATAATGTTTTTGGCAGTTTTTACTATCAACTTAAAGTAGAGGTTTCTGAAGTAAAGTTCTGAATTTGAAATCCATGACACTTGACAAACTAACTAGTTGCCTTGGTCAAAATTACGTTCAAAGAATGAAGTTGACTGCATATGAAGTCCCTTATGTTGTCTAAACCCACCCGTTGACTGGAAAGTAGTCAACAAAAATCTCCCTCAAGTCAAGTCAACTTATGTCAAAATGACAGTTGATCGTATTTTTCCATTTAACTGAAAGCTGAACTTTATTACTCTGTAAATTTAAAATTTCATACCTACAATGTTTTCTGTAAAAGTGTTTAATGTCAAATTGGAAAAGATCAAGCATTGGATGAGATCAAGTCTTAAAACCACAAAATTAATGCTGGTGTGCCTTAGGGCTTTGTCCTATTTCCGACACTTTTTCTCATTTTTTTGTTGATCTCTTGTCTAAAACTTCTAATTCGCTCCGCTTATATGTTTCGCTGACCATAGCTTTTTAACTTCCCATAGACCAATCACATACTAGAAACTTGCTTAACCTTCAAGTCCCTTTTATCGTCTGAATTTTAAACACTAGATAGCAATTAATTTCGGAAAGATTTTCTAATTTCATCATATCAGACTCCTTCAGACACCTAAGTAGATAGCTATTTTCACACAAGGTACTAACAGAAAGAATTAAAAATACTTATTAAAAAAACAACATATGTATTAACCCCCACCCCATGTCTATAATGTTATAGCAAAATATTTCCAGACGTATTGTAAATTGTATAATAATGTATCTAACTCCCTAGGGCCTAGACTATCGCGAAACAACCGGTCCTCTACACGTAATTCCCCCACTTTCTAATGGAATACAAATATGTATGACTTAACTAAATTTTTAATTTCTAATGTAAGCGAGCCGAGCTGTAGTATGTAGGTATATGACATTCAATGACGTATTCATGGCAAAGCAGAAAATCAATACAACAATATAATAAAAAAAAAGCACTCGACTCTCAGTGCACAACTCAGCTGTAGATTTCTAGTAAATGAAAAAAAATGATAATGAAGTAAATAAAAATCATGCCACAATAAGGTCGATGACGATTCATTTTTGTCTCTACCTAAGAAGACTCGATTAAAGAATAAATAGATTTTCATAAGCTAGATAAGCAGTACGCTAGCTTATTCCTGGCTAAAATGATAGCACGAACTTATGAACATCTTCCCACGTGAAATATGTGCCAATAAGTGACAAAAAGGCACCTACAAATTATTACTAACCGGCAAATTGGTTCAAGTCCAAGTGCAACAGATAGTTTTACCTATACCTACCAACAACATACCTACCTATACCTGTAACATTGCCTCTTAACGATGATTATTATGAAGAAAGAAAAGAAACCTAACTTCTCACGTATATATGTATGTCTATGTGTATATGTCTTCCTTTTATCATGTTGTCTTATTTTCATTTCTTAAAATTAGAACATTGCGATAATTGAATCTTATGCCGATTAGACACCTTTCAGCAGTTGACAATTAAAAAATATATATCACCCATCAAGGTCAAAGAGGTCATTGTTGGTTTTCTAATCTATAAATCAGATTGCTTGCTAATTAGAACATAACACCATGTCCCAATTGCATATTAAAATCGTTTTCTCATGGAATATTCGCGGTCAACATGATTAGAAATATAATACCACGTGTTTTACTTAAAAATAACGCCATTCACTTTATTCCCACAAAGTTAAAAATATAAATTGCAATGCAAGATAAAGTCATAGGTCGCAACTCGCAACTCAAGGGGAGTAATTTTTGTATTAACACAACCAAATAAAAATAAAAAAGAAACTTACCCGGACTTGGAAGCCTCAGTTGCTGAAATCGAATGAATACGAAGGCGATGAGCAATATCCTTCAATTCTTGAATTGTTTTACTTTCTGGCTTGTGGTACGACATAATTTAGGTATTACTTTACTTTTTGAAGTAGGTAGGTAACATATAAAATAAATTAAATGAAAATTTAGTATATTCTAGAAGGAAAAATTAAGTGAATATTAAACTCTTACTCGGTATTATTCGGTAACAAGACAAAAATAAATTGATAAGACAAGAGGAGTAGCTGTAGAGTATTTCCAAGTCGTTGTTGAACGGTGAACGAAAGCAAGCAAACTGACTACGAAAAAAAAACTGTGAATATGTATGGACGGGACGGAGTTGTGCTTCTTTTCCACTATTTTGCAAAGTGCCGGTAAACTTGTTTTAAAGGGTGTTTAGGTTTTAAATCCCATTCACATAAATACGTTAAATATTCTATTTAAATTAATTATACAGAGAAAGACTTTAAATTACAGCAACTCGTGTATGCTTTTGATTTTTGTCAGTAAGGTGTGAGTCTTAGAACAGGCTTAAAATATTAAGGCGAGGAAACACCGTTAAGTCATTCAAAGTCATGTTTTCTTTTTAGGATTCAATCCTATTTTTTTTGTAAATTGTTTTTGATTCACTCTACATTTTTTTAACTACAGTACGAACCTTTGCAATCCCTTGCTTGGACACACTTAGATTTGAGGAGAGTGTGAGCTCGGGAGAAAACAGGGAGGATTTGTGTGTGCGTTTTATGTGAAGAAGGGAACTTTGAAAATTAATTAAGATTAGAAACAGATGTTTCATCGCCCTAATCTCATCGAAGATTCAGGAAAAAAGTTTGTTTTTTTCTGTTCTGGCTACCTTTAAGTTATTCTCAAGTTAGATGTGAGAACTTTAAAAAAATAGGGAAAATGTTAAAGGATACAAATGCACATTGCTCATAAGGATTTTAAAATCAAAATGGGATGAAAAAAAACAGAACTAGGTTAAGAATTTTCAACATTTTAGATGTGAGACTCAAAAAAGAATTTGTATACAGCTCAAGCGTAAACAATGCAAAAGGCTATTTTTATGGAATAATATAACATAAGTAAATTTCTTTCATAAAAGGAAACAGTACATTTAATTTTGGAGAAAATAGACCAAATGATGTAGAAAAAATGTACCTCCAAAGTAAGAATGTGCTGGCAACTTTTCCTTGAAAAAAATTCACAACAAAACTGCATAATACAAATTTTACAATGCCTACAAAATGCACATAATCTATTTTAAGGACTAAGGAGTCCATTTCTGCAACTTCTCTAGACCTAAGAGTATTTTTTATTTTTTGTATAGGTACACATGAAGGCATACATATGTTTCTTTTTATTATACAATGAGTCACAAATATTGAACTGACACAATACATTCATCAAGTGCGGTTGAAAAAAAGAATTTCTGTTCCTTAAAGCACGTTTAAAATTGTGTTCAAGGGTATTATTAGAATCTATTTTATCCATTGTCAAATGCGGAGCACCCTTTAACTTATTGTTCCATACTTTCAAAGTTCAAAATGTATACATTTTTCAACACCACCCAAGCACAAGCTTAAGTGGAAAGTTGTTTGTGTTTGCGGCTGATTTCCAATCAGAAATTCCAGAGAAACTTCCAGTTGAAGTATAATACGAATACCTAATTCTCCTCTTGTTTGTAAATTTAACAATTTGTGTATAATAATGTATGACTTGCTGTTTCGTTTTAGGTATTTATAGTATATTATATAGCTGATAGCTCATATCAATGGTGGTAGAATGATAGCAGATAGAAAATAAAACAATGTCCCTTAAATAAAAACTTTGACACATATTTTTCAACACCTTCGATAGCTCAGTTGGTAGAGCGGTGGACTGTAGAAGTTAGAAACAATGTAGACATCCATAGGTCGCTGGTTCAAATCCGGCTCGAAGGAACCGAAGAAGTTTTTTATTTATTTTTGTCAGAATTAAATTGAATTTTTGTTTTAATGCTACATAAACACAAACGCTTCTTTGAGATTCATTTCAAATTACAAATAAACGTAGTAATAATTAAATGCATTAAATCATACTTAAACAAAAATTGTATTTCTCTTTTTTCCTCTTGGAAGATTATTTCTTTAGTTTTATAAAAGGATTATGTATACAAAAATAAATTCCATAATAATAAAGTATTTCTTTCTTTTTAAACAAATATAACAATTTTTATTTTCTTTGAAGATGTACTTCAAATCTATGATCGTTTCGTTAAGCAACATCAACTTGAATTGATTTCATGATAATCTTCTCTGCTTCGCTCAAATGCTCAACAAACATTGTGAAATGTTCGTTACTACTGAAGTTTTGCAAGAACTTAGTAAGAGTTTCTTCAATGTTCGCTTGGAAAAGTGGATCTTTCATTAATTCCTGAATCAATTGATCATCATCGGGATTATCTTCTTCATCGTCGTTAAAATATAAATCTGAAACATAACGAGCTTTGGGCGGTGATGATTTATCTCCCGGTGCTGCTTCATCCTCGGAACTATTTTCATCCGATTCCAATTCGGCCAATTTCGATTCTCTCAAATGACCCAGCTCATTGATGAGAAGCTTAAACATTTTGACTAAGGCTGGTATTGTTACCCAATGTGATGTTGATGTGGTCTGGGAACGAGTTTTGACTTTACCCGTTGATTCAGTGGTCATGAGTTCTTTCACAGTGATACTGGTTAGACGATTGTCTTGAGTGGTAACACCGTATTCGAAGAGCTTGCACAGAGCCATTGTGGTGACTTTGCGTTCGTACGAACCAAAGAACATGGTCTGTTTGGAAAGCCAGTTTGTGAATACAAATTGCAGGGCTGGTTCACCAGTTGGACCGGGCACAGTCGATAGGAAATTCAATACTGCGTCCATTTGGGTTAGGAAGAGATGAGCAAATATAACAACAAGACTCATAATAACCTTAAGGCACTCTACTAGTTGCATCTTGCTTATAACTGCCTTCAGTAGAAGATCAATATTCTCACCAAGGAGATTTCCAACTTTCGAGATGATTGTAATCACTAGACGGCCAATTTGTCCCGCTGTCATCTCATTATTCATTGGATTCAGGAGCATTGTAGTAACCTGCATGATGTAATTTAGGCCTTCACCATTCTTATACGAACACACTTGTTCCGGAGAGACAAAAATAAACGCTCGTAGACATTCTCCACCGCTCAACATTACCGAATGATCATCCGAACGAAGAACACAATGAATCATGGCTGGAAATGCATTGTCAATCAGGTTACTGCTCAATGGAGCCGATGAGTATTTGACTAGTGTGGTAAGAACATCGAGAGCAATGTCTTTGTTTGCTGCCTGCTCACCTTGGAGGTTCAAAATGCTGACCTTTAAAGTAATATAGAATTTAGTTAGTTAACAAAAAGATGCAGACACAATTTTCTACTCACAATTGTTGGAATGAATTTCTCCTGCAATGGTTGCAGACAATGTGGATTCTGTGAAAGAACCTTCAACATGTCTTGAACGAGTTCTAGGACAAAGGGATCTTCAGGATATTTGAGGAATACTGCAATCGCCAATGGGATGAGTTTATTATGCACTGAAGCGGCAAAAGCTTGATCAAACTAGACAATGAAAACAACAATGTTAACTTTGTTAATTGAAGATTATTCCCTTTTGGACAGTATTCGCATAACTCACCGTTATAATAGTCGTCAACGACTCAAGCAACAGCCCTAAAACTGAACTCTTACATCCCGGTATCAAATCTATTATTCCTTCAACGAATCCTGAAAGTTTTGATTGAATTAATAGACGCTTCTCGCCCTCAGACTTTTCGTGACTTTGCACAAATCCATGTATCGCTCTAAATTACATAAACTCAAATCATAGTATAAGACGCAATGTAGAAAAGAATAAAATAAAAACCAACCTAACTGCACATATTTTTAACACAATTGGTTGCTCCCGCGAAAGACTGTTCAACGTCACCGTAAGAATCTCCTCCAACATTTGGGGATTATACAGTGAAGACTTCGAGTATGAACTTAAAGTCCATAAACAACGGCCCACTAGATGCGGGGATCCATCATAGCTCAACAAATTTCGGACCAAAGTCAAATAGTTCAACAAGTCAAATTGATCCTCAGTTTCTAGTATCAATTCACGGTAGGTGTGCACAGCTACCATGCAAGCCTCATGGATTTTCCACCAATTCTGATTGCCCGCGGCTTTTTCAGCTTCGGCAACATTCATGTGCCGCCCGAGTGCCTCAGAAAGCGATGGCAGTACTTTGGGACCGATTTCGTCGTTGAGAGCCATCAGAACATCCTGTCCTGAGAGACGAATAGTTAGTTCAACACCAGACTCGTCCTCATCTTCAACAAATCTTTCTGGATCATCATTCCAGGATTCGATTTGTTCTACGGGAACTTGGATGTACACAATCATAATGTATATAAGGTCGGTAAGGACATTTTTGATGATGGAGCGGAACTTTCCTGAGCCCACGATGCACTGGATAAATTCGAAGATTTGAATTAACATTGTTGACAAGTTGGTGAGTTCATCTTCGTCTGTAGAATCAGTAGACTATCTCAATTGATTCATAAAAATCTAAAAGCTCTTTTACCTTCATTATCTGATTGTTGGAAGGGATTCTCTTCAGTTTGGTTGACCGTGACCTTGACATAGATGTCCGCAACTTGAGTGAGTAGTTGCCAGATTGGAGGGAGTATTCTATTCATAAATGGCTGAATGTACTTTGGCATTTCAGTAACCAGGAAAGTGAACACTTAAATGGAACAACAAAAACACTTTTAAAAGGAACTAAGATTAATTTCAATTGAACTTACTTTTTACTATTTCTGTTTTAAGCATGAAATTCGAAGCAGTTCCTGTGTTCATGGCCAGCGATTGTAACAATTTATCCATAAAATTATTGAGAACAGGTTCCATTAGCGCAGCTTGTTGCTCTCGGTTCATAATATTGCACCCAATCGACATGAATAAAGGTTTCAAAAGCTTGATAGCCGAAGTTCGCGTCTTGATAGTGTAAGTCTGTTCGCTTTCGAAGATTCTGTATACCTCCGAAATGATAAACGGACCGAGTTCCTTGATTTGGCCCTCGTCATAGGCAAACTCCTGAAGTATTTGCATTGCTCCATGTATGGAATCTTCATTGCCTCCCAGACACTTGATGATAATGGGAAATAGATCCGTCCACACACCCGGCCAATCGGTGGCAGCTATTGTGGAGATGACATTGGCAACTGCAGAACGAATCTTACTATTTGGATCGTACAGGCCGTTGGGCAGGATATTGCGAATAGTTTTCTTTGCCTGCTCTGTGACGATACTATTCTCTTCACCTTCATTCCAATGATTTTCCACATAATGCCTCAACATTACACAGGCCATTTGTCGTAGACTCAGTTCAAATGACTGGTTCATGATTAATTCGGAAAGATAGACTCCATATCCTGCGATAATCTTTAATTTTAAAATCTCTCTCTTTTGATAAAGGCACAATTTATAGTAATTTACCTTCGGTGAATTCCAATTGTTTCATTCGTCCTTCGGCCGATACTCGAATGCTGGTCTCAGAGCTGAGTATGTTTTGGAGCTCTTCGAAAAGAGCTTGTTTGATGGAATCGGCATTTTGAAATGCTAGAGACATCTTTTTTGGAACAATGGGGTTGAAGGATTTGTTTAATATTTTTAATCAATTAGGTATGCACGTTGAAAAATCTGTGAACTGAAAGTCGAGGCGTGAACTTCGTTGCTGTTGTTGCACAGTGCACATAGCATAGCACACGGCGAAAGATACCAAACGTCAAACAAACAAAATTGTGAGGTTAGAATTTATAACACTACTCCGGCAATTTGTGACACTTGAAGAGGTTTGTGTCTTTGATAAGTAGTACAGTAAAGTTCAAAAGTAGATAAGTCGTTTTATTTAAAATAGTATAGTCGTATAGTTAAAATTACTTGTTTTTTTGACGGAGTTCATCGTTGATCAATTATATTTCTAATAGGGTTATTTTCAATGATTAAATTAAGATTTCATTCAAAAATTGATTTTTTTCGTAGTGCATGGAACGCCATTGAAATTGTTTTTTTTTTGTTTGTTATATTAATAGTCTAACTTCGTGTATACGTGTATTAATACTAATGCAAAGAGTCGTCTGCCGAAAGATCCTGATCTGCAGATTTGATCTTAAATCAGAAATAAATCAACTTATTTTGACTCATGGAATGCAAAAATAAGCAAAATGTGTGTTTTGACAGATTTAGATAAAAAATAAATTGATTTTTTTTACCCATGGAAAAGCCCATAACATTTTGGAAAGTTTTCTAAGACAGAGTAGGAAAATGATTCTCACCTAGTAATCAAATTAGCTTTGCATTTTTTGCATTTTTTTTTATTTTGTATGAGTTGTGCGATAGAGAATTCTCGAAAAATCGAATCATAAAAATTCTGTTCCCAGATTTCTGGCAACAGAAGTAAGAAATTTGTGTGACAAACTATGTTTATACACTTCGTGTCACATGGATAGGGACAAGTTTTTTTCGTTTTTTATTTGCCGATATTTCTTAAACCCTTAGGTTTTTTGGAAAAAACCCAAATGTGGAATGAATAAGGTATGTATGTATGTATTAAGTTTATATTGCAAGCAAACATTTTTGGATTAAGTTGATAAATACAAATTTTATGACGGTTTTTCCAAAGAAGGTCATAAAAAGTACCTTGTCTTGTGTCACATGGACAGTGACAAGATTTTAATTTACCCGGAAGACCCTTTTATGTAAAAACAATAACAACAAATCTTATGGATTAAAATAATTTTTAGTAATGTGTGCTGCCTCCTGATTTCTGAATTACTTCAAATAACCTGTGGTGCATGGATTCATAGAGTGCTGTCAGATAATTGAGCGAAATTTGGACCCAGACCTGTTTTATGGCTTCAATAATCTCTTCAAGTTTTTTGGTATTGCCGTCCTCCTTTGTAGACTTTTCTTGAAAGCCATCCCCACACGTTTTCCATGATGTTCAGGTCAGGAGATGGAGAATATGGGGACCATGGTAATAGGTTCACATTTTGACCCTGAATCCAGGCTTTCGTTGTCCGTGCGGTATGTATTGGTTCATTATCTAGTTGAAAAGTCCATCGTTGTCCACCAAATAATTCAGAAAACTGCAGAAAAGCTTGTTCCAGAATAAATTTTTAAATGATTGCCGTCATTTTAGAGCTTTGAAAATCCAGCTCCACTGTCCCGTAATAGGTGATTGCTGCCCATTCCATTACATCGCCTCTTTTGCTATGCCATTTTTCAAGATAGATGTATTCCCTTCTTAAATCATGAAAATAGCAGCTATAACAATCAGGTCCGACCAAATTATTTTTTTTAATCCGAAAAGACGACGGTATGCCAAGCTCGATTCCACCTGATGTGATTTGTTGAAAAATTAAGGCGTTAGCTCTTGCGTGAAGCATTCTATGGGGTTTTTTCTTCATTTTTTGGTGTCGTATATAGCCTGCTTTCTGTATCACAAAGCAACAGTCGATCTACTAGCATTTACCCTAGCTTCTGCTTTGAATTTACTAATGGAAAACCCTCAATTTGAAGCAGCTCTCACTATCGCCTGTTTTTTCTGAAATGATGTGACTTTCTTGATTCTTTCTTTGTGTTTTTTTCCATAACTCTTTGGGCCCTTGAGGTATTTGTATACAACATTTGAATTTCTTCTAATTTTGCTGGCTATAAAACGGATGGTTTTGCTCGGTAAGCTCGAATTTGGCCTATTTCCTCCTTGGTTAGACCCTTACACAGGGCCGTCGAGAGGAATTCCGGGCCCGGGACGGAAAAATCTCGGGCCCCCCAATATTTATCATTTTTTTTAAAGTTCATGCCTACTGATATGGTACGTTCTAATTTCAATTACGAATAGCATGAAATTGGTTGGAATTAACGGAAATAATCATTTTTTGTTTGAAAAATTAACCGAAAAAAGTGTTAATCATCAAATCAATCTTACGGGTATCGTCCAGTTTAGTTGAAATGGAGGATGGATAGAAAATAATTCTTCATGCGATTAGATCAGAATCCGAACAGAATCATACATTCCATTCGATATTGCCAACGACATGTTAGTAACTGATAATACGGTCGATTTAAAAAATAGCATGAAGATCTATTACCTACTATGAAAATAAAATAGAGCGAAGTAAATTAATTGAAATTTGTCTTTAAAAAAAAACTAAGTATTTTAAAAGTTTTACATTAAATACTCTTTATTGTTTTTCTTTATATTAAAATATTATTACAATGTTTTATTAGAGTGAGTTTGCATTCAATGAAATATTTTCTTTTGATAAACGAGCTTTCCTAGCTTTCTGAGCAGCAAAACAACTTATAATTGCGTCGAAATTCAGTTCCCTTGCCAAAGGTGCTTCGATGCATAGTGTAGCAAGTCCAGAAACACGATCTTGTGATGAGCACGAATGATGAAAATTCTTTGTTCTGGCAAGGACGCTAAATGAACGTTCGGCACTAGCTACGGTTACAGGTATGGTGGAAAACACACGGAGAGCAACACAAATGTTGGGGAAAATCGTCTCCAAGTTCTGGGAATAAATAGCATTGAGCAAACTCATTGGCGGAAGTTCTGCTTCAAAATTGGCTTCATAAATGTGTTACAGATGAATTACTTCTTCTTTAAACCCTTGAGACACATGCGAGTTATACTTTTGGATGAACCTTGTAGCAGAGTTTTTAATCTCAAGTTCGTCCATTGTTGAAAACTGTCATAAAAATGAAAATGTAGCATTCAAATTTTTCATCGTATCGAACCGACGAGAAATTCCAGATATAATTGAATCAACTATGACGTAAAAGGTGTTTCTCTTGAAATTTATTTCTTCGTCTGTTTCTATTTGCTTTCCAGCTCCTCGGTTTTCTTCAAAATGTCTCTTTAATTGCCTTTTTCGGTTCGATGGGAACGATTCTGGAAAATCCCCCAATTCAGTAGCAACTGCTTTACATTCAGATAAAAATTGATCTCATCCGTTTTGAATAATGTTCAAATGAAGATCAAGTTGTTGAGATCTCGAATTTCAACGTCAATAGTACTGTTTCTGGCTCGAAGAAGGAAACTTCCTTTATTTATAGCGCTAAGAACCTTGCACCAAATCAAAGACATCAGGACGCATTCAAATTTGTGCATATATTTTAAAATGCCATTTACATCTCTTCGAGCTTCAGCAGTTAAATTAATATCACTTAAGGCTTCTAATGATGTTCTAAGGTTTTTCAGATGATTTGCAAATGGTTTCACTGCCTCAATTCTAGCTGACCATCTTGTATTGGAAAGTTTGTGAAGGGATCCGGGCACATTTTTCTTAAGAATTTCCCAACGTTGAGCACTGCTGCTAAACAAAAAATGTCCATTATTTGGCTCTCCAATAAGATTGCTATCGCCTCGTAGTCCTAGTCCCCTTTCGCCAAGGAAGAAAATGGTGTCCAATATTATTATATATAGAATTCCTTGCTATTTTTGTATGGCTGGTTTAATATACACACTTTGAAGTGACTTGATATCCTTCGAATCTTCAGTAAACAATTTATTCAAAATATTAATTAATTAATATTACGGAAACCACAATTGAAAAACGTTTGCGTGGGATTTTCCGGTCCTCCGGAACCGAATCAAAAATTTCGTTCCCAGCAGAAACAAAAATAGAAGAAAAGAAACTTTATAAAACAGAAACCGAAATAAATATTTGTGTTTTGTTTTAAGTTGCCGGGCCCCTTATTTTGATTTTAAAATTTTTCAAAATAAAACAAATTTGAAATTTACGTTAAATTAAGTAAAGCGAAACAATTTATTATAACTTTCTTTCAATAGTTTAAAATTGCCCAATTTTTCATTAAATATAAACAAAAATGTACGCCAATAATAATCAGGGGCCCAGATCGGCAAGCTTGTGACTAAAAGATTGGTAGATAACATGCAAACAGGGGCCCGATTGCGAAAGCATGAATGATTTTAAATTTTCGGGCCCCTAAAAATAAGTGGGAATAGGTATGTTGATGATGAATTTAGACTACCTATATTGAAAAAAACACTCTCCTCATTGCTTTTAGTTTTACGGGCCCCTAGAAAATCCCGGGTCCGGGGGGGTTTCCCCCCTTCCCCCCCTCTCGACGGGCCTGCCCTTACATCTACCCATTCTTGTTGATTCTATCAAATTAATACTCGTACTAAGGTCCCAAACAATCAGAGTATCATTTTACCTGGTTTTTATGACCTCTTCGGAAAAACCGCCAAAAAAATTGTATTTATTAAAAATCTATAGCATATGGTCCGCCGTCTAACTTTTTTTTTCAACTAGTGCTTATTTGGTGAATGGTAACACTTAGCTCATGTCTGATTTCACAGATAATTAGGTTTATCCTTCCGCTAAACGAATATGGTTGTGTATACGCTTGAACAACGCTGGGAAATATTGCCTGCGATCGACTTAGGGAAGATGCACATTTTGCAAAAAAAAATTATCATGTAAACAAGCAAAATTGTCGCATTTGAGGCACAGAAAACCTGCACGCATACAAATGAGAGGCTGGGATGCGACATTGAAAAGCCGATACAACCAAAACGAGTCACTGTTTGGTGCGGATTTTGGTCCAGAGGCATAATTTGGGCCATTTTTCGAAAATGAGCAAGGAGTGGCCGTTACAGTCAATGGTGATCGTTATCGGCCATGTTGAACGATTTTTTGTTCACAAAAATTGAAGTGGAGGATATTGGCAACATTTGGTTTCAACAGGACGGCGGCGGGCGCTACGTAATACACAGCCGAAGATACACTCGATGTTTTGCGCCCTGTTTCAAAAAAAAAAGAAGTTATTTGGTGGATCCTATATAATCATGACATGAGGATGTTTTTTGCTACGTTCGCCGTAGGCATAAGGTGGCGTAGAAGTCTTTTATATAAAGTTAAAAAACTGCAATAGCTAATGTCACCGTAGCGTAGCCACTAGGTGCAGCCCCCGTAAAAACCCATGATGATAGTAGAAAATTGGAATGCCACCAGTAAAACGAAATGGAATTTTGCAGTCAGCTGTTCAATATAAATGAAATTTAATCATTAAAATTTTTAAAACGTAGTTAACAAATTAATTCAACTTTAAATGCATTGATCCTTTTTTGAAAAATACTTGACATTAAAAACTCCTCTAACTGAAAATAAAGCTCTATGTTCAAAAATGAAAAATAAAAAGAGGCTGGGATGCGACCCACACTAAACTAAAAACTACCAATAATATTTTGCATATAATGAAATAGTTTGTTT
This sequence comes from Eupeodes luniger, assembly GCA_951509635.1. Lineage (NCBI taxonomy): Eukaryota > Metazoa > Arthropoda > Insecta > Diptera > Syrphidae > Eupeodes > Eupeodes luniger. The sequence goes on along the minus strand of OX608073.1, from coordinate 93,551,248 downwards.
TCGAAATTATTGTTTTTGTTAACGAGATTTTTAGTCGACAGTCAATTTTTACCAATTTTAGTTGCATTTCTTAAAAAAAATTATTTCTTATATAAACAAATACAAATTGGATGAATGAATTTAATTTGAAGTCAATATTTTCTATTGTTCACGAGATATCGAGAACCGAACATCAATTTTGCGTACTATTTTTTGTAGATTTTAATTTTTTATGAAAAAATTGACTGTTGGATTTTTATAAAAAATGTACTGAATGTCGAAAAAAATATTTTCTGTGAGATAAAATAAGTTTGAAGCCAATATTTTTCATTTTTGAAAAGATATTTGAGTCGAAAGTAAATTTTTACTAAGTTTTAGTATAGTTTTTTTTTTTTTAAGTTTTTATTTTTTGTAAAAAAACAATTCGATTTTTCTCAAAATTTTACCGAATGTTGAAAATTATATTTCTTATAAGATAAAATAAGTTCGAAAATCAATTTTTACAAACTTTGAGTAATGTTTTTTATAGGTTTTTATTTTTTATAAAAAAAACTGTCACTTCGATTTTTTCTCAAAATTTTACCAGATGTTAAAAACATTATTCTTCGTTGCACAAAATTGTTTTGGAAATAAAATCGTTTTTTGTTCGTAAATTTTTCGAGGTAAATAAAATTTTTTGTTCAGTTTTTTTGATTAAAAAAAAAAACCGTTAATTGGAATTTTTTCCAAAAATATATTTGTTTGGTATCACGTTACAATATATAATACAAAATTTAATTCAAGTCTCTAGCGTTATTGGTTCGTGAGATATTTAGGGTTAACCATAATTTTCACATTTTTTTTTAAACTGCTATGGTAAAAAAACCACCCACACAATTTTCTTGAGAGCCCTTTCTGCACCTTTCTGCCTTATTATCTGTATAACAAAATTTATTTGAAGTCGATATCTCTTCTGGTTCTTGAGCTATGGACGACGAAAAAACGTCGCGGTCGTACGGACGTACGGACGTACGAATCGGACCCATTACAATAACTTCCTATGGGAAGTTAAAAATTGAACTAATGGATTTTATTGATAGCTTTAATCGACCCCTTATATTGTAAATTTAGTTGATCAATCAGCAACTTTAATTCATCGGTTTGGGCACATTAACTAAAGGTAAAAAGAGGTTTAGGGGCCACTTATAGCTTTCATTGGTTTTCATCATTGAAACCAATCATTGGAATTTTTTTTTACAGGTTGGTTACAACTTTCATGTCTGTCATTGGACAGGTGGTAATACAAAGAAAATGAAACGCTTCAGTGGAACCATTATGTTCTGAAATGTGAAAACGAGAAAACAACAATCAGCTGTTCATTGAAAACGATTTCATCATTGACAAACGTAAAATTAACACAAAGAACAGTTCTGGGTTAAATAATCTATTTTTATTAGGAGAAAAGATCTACAACTGATCAGCTTCATCTACACCAAACATTACCAATTTTACTCTCTTAATCGCTTTTAAATCTCGAAACAAAATTTTGAATGATGAAAACCATTGATAGCTATAATAACTGTCCCCTTAAGGTCTGGTTTCTTCGCAGTCCGTTAAGTTTGTTTTTAATAAAGAGGTCAGTTTTAGATATCATTGGTTTTCATCATTGAAACCAATTATTGGAATTTTTTAGACAGATAATTTTTAGCGATCATTGAAAACAAATTTCTTGATTAAAATCCACCGAAACACTTTTACTAACAGAAATTTGTCATTGGAATTGAGTGAACTTGGAAAATAAATCAGTGGAACCATTTGTTTCACTATAAAAGCTGTTAAGGAAAATTAATCGATATGAATACTCGTAAAATGGTCAATTTTAACACGATCAAGCTTAGTATATCTTAAAATGTTTTGTCTATAGTGGAAAAATCCTCTTCTTTCAGCATTCAGAATGCATCAATTTTTGAAGCTTTTTTGATTATGTTTGAATACGGGTTGGGTTCGATATCCCGGTTTTTATATTCCCGTTTCTTAAAATCCCGTTTTTTATAATCCCGATTTTGCAATCAAAACTATAGTTGTTTAATTTTTAAATCGCGCGATTTTTTAAAATTAAACAATTTGTTTTGATTGCAAAATCAAAATTAGAAAAAAATTAAAACAAATTAAAAAATGAGTTATTTTTCTAGATTCATTTTATTGTAACCTTTAACAAATACAACATATTAAAAAATAAAAAATATGAAGTAAAGTAGTTTTCTTTTAAAACAAACTCAAATCAATTAACAAAGTCAACGATAGCGGTAAAATCGTAGATTTGCTGTAGGATGCATATTTTTTGAGAAAGAGTTAATATTGTAAATAAAAATGAATGTTTATGTACAGTAAAAACCAAACAAACTACGATATTATTATATTTTATTAATAAATAAATAAATTGGGTGGCGCAACAGTCCGTTTGAGAACTATTAGGGCCTAGTGACTGACAAACTCTCAACCATTCCTGTGTGCGAGTACTGTTGTCAGGGATGGAAGGAACCTACAGTTTTAAGCCGAATCCGAACGGCAAATTTGAGAAAGCACTTTTCATGACAAGAATTACTCTTGGAGAATTTGTCAATTCCTCGCAAGAGGCAGTACCCGTGAAAAAACTTAGGTGTCATAGGCAGGGATCGAACCCAAGACATCTCGCATGACATTTATTATATTTTAGTCAAGTAATTTAACATTCAAACCTTCATTTTCATTTAAAAAAATCGGTACTTTAGAAGACGGGATCTTAAAACTTTTTTTCGGGAGTTTTTAAAAACGGGATTTTAAAAACCGGGATTCCGATACGCTTCCGAAATGAATACTCGTAAAATGATCAATTTTAACACGATCAAGCTTAGTATATCTAAAAATGTTTTGTCTAGTGGAAAAATCCTCTTCTTTCAGCATTCAGAATGTATCAATTTTTGAAGCTCCTGATCATGTTTGAATACTCGTATATTAATATAATATGTATCTCGTTAAATCTAATTAAATTTATAATTCACCTTCAAACAACAATCATAATTAATATAAACAATGCATAAGTAGATACAAAATCTCTTTGTTTACCAAACTAGCAAGTGAAGCAATCTTACACCGTTAAGTAATAATAATTTCATATGCCTACACTGTCTCTAGACATGCCTATTTCTAAAGTCTATAGTTATATTCCCTATACAAAGGTGCACTCATTCAAAGGCATTTGAGATAGGTAAATACCTATCATATCTCTCATATAGGTCCATACCTATGTTTGTACATATAGCCCATATTGTGCAATTGAATATAATTGTTAGTTGTTCTCGCTACGTTGCTTATCTCCTCTCTGATGGTATCATATCTCCTCATTTCTTACGGCAAACAAAATGCAAGAATCCTTTTGGTTTCAGGCGCTCAGCTCAGTTTAGCTTAGCTGAATTCAACTCGACTCGATTCAAACACGCAAAGCCTTCCAGAGCTCCCCCAGGCATTACGTTCGACATCAGCAAATACCCGCATCCTGATTAGATGGATTAAATGCGTTACATTCCTAACCAATATAAAGTTGCATCCTCGGCATCGGCATTGGCATCAGCATCGGCATCAATGTGCACACATTGCCTTTGCCAGGAGCAGCAGTGCCAGCGTACACCACCAACACCGGGGGGGCCGTTTTTATGATTAAAAGCGACGAGGCGAGGCCGAGGGGAGACTAGGCGAGGCGCGGTACAGCAATAGTGGCAGAAAAATGGGGGGGGGGGGTTTGCGTTTGTGTGAGAGTTCTATGTCAACATTTTTGCCGGAACCGATGCAGGTGTTTACGAATCAAGTTGCACAAATTACAGATTGAAGACCCAAGCTAAAACTTTGATGGTTTGATATGTGTGCGCGATTGATGATATGGCATTCAGTTACAAATGATGCAATAAAGTAGGTATTTCTTGTTTTCTCGATGAGGTGATTCAAAACATCAAAAAACAAAAAAAAAAACAATTTATCCTTTCGTCTTTTCCAAATCAACCTTCTAAAACTCTAGGGGGATAATATGGAGGGTGGCGCAACTATTTTGCAAATAAGACGCATTGTTCCATCTTATGCCTCGAATTGCCAGCTATAGCTAAAAATAGAGCACTTCTATTTCTATACACGACCATAAGACCAACCATAGCGTAGCGAAAGGATATATGGAATTGAATTATTCCCAAGTACTCGTACAAAACAAATATCTCTACATACGTATGAACTTCGTATTATATATGTACATATGTGTACAGTATATGTATATGAATGTACCTATGCTGTAAATAAATGGATTGTGCATTGCGAATTGTTGGCTCCTTGGAGGATAAGAAACAGAAAAATCCCTCTGAAGTTCTGTGGGGCGCAACCGGATGGAAAACGAAAAATAAATTCATCTGTCAATCATTATTTCACTTTATTCGTGGAGAGTTTTCTTTTTAGCTCCTTTGCTGGTTGCTGGCTGAATATGTGGAGTGGATGCTCGCGTGCTGGTGCGGAATCCTATTTCAATTTTTCACTTTCAATTCGTGTTTTCTTATAGGTATACTTTTTTTATTCTATTCCTGGAGAAAAATGGATTTGCGCTCCTGGATCCTGAAACTAAAATATCCTACTTTACTGATGTCCTTACCTACTTTTCTACTCTCTCAAATCTGTGATTGCAAGGATTCGCTTATTTTATTCATAATCATATGGATTACTTCGTGTATCCTGTTTCATCAGAGCGAAAGATGAAGCATATGTATATGCACCTGCATACATATGTATATGTACACTGTACAGTACATACATACATATGTATGTTCATACCCATCAGTATCATTTCTATATCATGGAATAAATATGAGATTTACTTAAACTTTGACTTCATCAATCCGAGATGTAAGTTTATAAGATTCGTTCATACATTTATTAAAAAAAAAAAAAAACAGAAAAACTTCAACTGTCAATTTGATAATATACATACACTCCTCGCCACTTGAATAGGACACCCAGTATATTTTATTTGCAATTGCTCGTAACAAGAAAGCGGAATAATAAAATAATAATATTGTGCCCGGTATCTTTGTCCAACTCTTGTTCTTTCACCGTGTACAAATATTAAGTTCTGGAAATTACCCGTAATAGGTTTTTTAAAACTTTATATTAGCATGTGTGTTGAAATTAAAACAAAATGTTTGTGAAACTTGAATAGAACATGCATTTAGTTTGATGTTTATCTTTGACACACGGACTCATATTTTTTGTTGATCGAACTTATTTGTTAATTTCGATTATTCAATTTGAGAAAAACCTAAAATGGGTCGGGGTAAAGTGTTAACCCTGACGGTAAGAGGACAAATCAAAGCTTACAAGGACGCTTTTGCCAAAATAGGTAAACAAATCGATAGGAGCCGTCACGTTATATCCAAAATTTTTAAGTAGTCAGTGTAAACATGGAAAAAACATGAAAGGCCGAACACACAATGTGGTTAATAATGCGGAAAAAGGCGACTTATTTTAATAAAGGCGTCAAATTCACACGACTCTTTGGCAAAACTCAGGGAAAAATGTGGTATTAAGGGAAGTCGTACAACTATGCGTCTTGTTATTTCGAAAGCTAAATGTGTGAAAAGACTGAAAATAAAGAAAAAAACACCTCTAAGCCCGGTTTGAAAAAAGTATTTTTTGCCACGTACATGTGACCTGGATTTCGGAGTGGAACCGAGTGGTCTTCTCCGATGAAAACAAATTTAATTTGGAAGGCCCGATGGCTATAAATTACTATTTCCATGAACTCCACAAAGAAACACATTATTTGGACCGTCTGCATAGCCGTGTTGGGGCCATTTCTTATTATGAAACTTACGAACTACAATTCATGTCAACTACAATGAATGCGTTGTCTTACAATGGTATATTGAAAAAGGTCTTTCCATACTTTTATACCCTTTTTTTGACCCCTGCCGTGAATTTATCAACATTATAATGGACCAATACACACAACCCGGGTAGTAAAAACTTATATACAGAGCCAAAATGTGGATCTTTTAAGCTCGGCGCCCTATTCTCCAGATTTAAATATCATCGAAAATGGGGATGGTTGACACATCAAACTTATGAATCAGGACAACAATATTCGAGTGTACCCGAGCTTATCGAAGCCCGATGATGGACTGAGTCCAAAACGCGTCGCCTCCCGAAATAAAAATTATTTTTGTGAAAATTATTAAAAATAAAAATCTATTAAAAACTAAAACTTCATTTATTTCAATTAATATATAGTTTTTTTGAATTTTAATACAATTATTTCAAAAACACAAAAAGGAGACAAAACCCAAACAAAATGTTATCGAAGCCATCAAATTAGCTTGGAGCTCGATTTCACTTAATTATTAGGCTAGTTTGTGTACATCCCTTAAAGCCCGGATGTTCGAAGTTTTGGAAGAGAAAGGCGGCTCAACACACTACTAAATATTTTGTTTGTACAGGGTTTTTAAATAAGGGCGGGTACATGTTGCCAATGTCAATCGTGGCGTTTGCTGTGTGGCACGTAACGCCGTCCTAGTAGAACCACATGTTATCTAAGTCCATATGTTTCAATTTGACCATAAGAAATTAGTTATCATTGTTATGTAGCGCTCGCTGTTGAAGGTGACCGCCTCACTAACGTCGTTTTCAAAAAAGTACGGACCAATTACGAGCGCCGTCGTGCTGGCCCAAAATCCACACCAAACGGTAGCTTTTTGAGGATGCATTATTACCTGGTGAACCTCGCGTGGGTCATTCATCCAAAAATGCGCCTAGTCACTACAGATGATTTTTCGGCCAAAATTGGGGTCCTCTTCCAAACGATTCGAACAAACGGCGGCGTTGTCTATGGTCATGAACTTTGAGCTCCTGGGTCAAATGGATCTTGTACGGGTGTAGGCCCAAGTCCCGACTCAAAATTCGCCAAGTTAAAGTCTGCGAAAGGCCGAGTTTTTGTACACGGCACAGCGAGGAATAAACTGCCATCTCCTGTTCTGTTCTCCGCCGATGTTCTCGGCCGATCTTGCGTTCCTTGAACGTACGGGTGCTAGCTGATTGTTTACTGAACCGGTCGTCTCAAATTTGGCCACCAAATGTTGAAGAGTCGACTGTGAAGGGCCACCACGTCTACCGTAAAATGGGCGCAATGCGCGCAACGTTTGCGTTAACGAACACTCATTTTGATATCATTTGAACGTGCTGTTCAATTGTGTAACTCACCATGATGATTTGGCATGAACAACTGAATAATAAACAAAAGATTCGACAGATGTCACTAAAATTAAATGGCCGGGGTGCCAATATCTACCCGTGCCAATTGAAAAACCCTATATAAGAAGGGAGATATATCCAAATGCAGCAATTCTAGGGGTGTAACTTTGTTGAGTATAAACTTTAAGATATTTTTCTTTATTTTCATAAATCATAATCAGTAATAATGGATGTGGTTTCAGACCACGCAAGTCAACACCACACCAGATGTTTAAAGTTTAACATTATAAGTTAACATAGACCTCAAACCGTCTATGATAGCTAGGTGGAGTGCCATAACCCCCGCGGCATTAACCCCCGCGGGGGTTAATTCCTTTTTCAAATGGCATTAATCCCCGCGGGGGTTAATTCCCTTTTTATGTGGGGGTTAATGCCCAATTATAACTGAAAATAAGCCCCACGTTAATAAAAAAACAACAAACATAAAGGCGCGCGATTTTTTTTAATTTTCACAAACCATATGTACAAAATTTTCTTTGCATATATAGTTTGTATTCGAGTCATGAAAAATTGAAATAAAATAACGGTGACGTGAAATAGTACCAAATGAAATAACACCAAATTTCAAATTTTGCCTTATTTCGTTGTTCAAAACGAAATAAAACCAATTTGGCTTTACTTCGATTTATAAAAAGAAATAAGGCCAAAAAAATAATGGAAACAACGCCGAATTTTTAAAGTTCACTTTTTTACATACAAAACACGCAAAAATTGTTGATGTATTGTCTAGAATAAATACATTTGCCAAAAAGTTTTTTTGAATTGATAGCACGGCGCGGCGCGGCGCGCGTACTTATAGCTAAGTATGTAAGGGGGGCATGCTGCCCCCCTGCAACCCCCCTGCTTGGGATCACTATAGGATTTGGGGTGGGTGCGAGTTTGGGTATATGCAAAGAACTTTTGCATTTGGGCACTAAAATCAAAGAAATTCCCAACAAAAAAAAAGCAAGTATGGCTCACAGTTATGAAAGAATCACAATGCATTCGTGTTCTTTGCATATACTCAAACTCGCACCCACCCCAAATCCTATAGTGATCCCAAGCAGGGGGGTTGCAGGGGGCCAGCATGCCCCCCTTACATACCTAGCTGTTAGTACGCCGTGCTATCAATTCAAAAAAAATTGTTTAGGCTCCAATTTCAAAAATTTGAATCGAGCAACAAGTATCTGTCATTTTTCAACTTTTTTAATTAATAACAAAAAAAATTGTTCCAAAATTGCACTTCCCCCGAATTTTTATTAAAACAAAAGATAATTTTACTTTATGTTTTTTCCTAATTCTGCAAAATTTTAAATCGAAACAATGCCAAATTGCTATTATTTCGTTTTCTAAAGCGAAATAAACCCAAATTGAAAATTTGGCTTTATTTCATTTGGCGTTATTTCACGTCACCATTTAAAAATGCGTAAAACAAAATAAGAATTATTTTCCAAAAATATTTAAATACATTATTTTAAACTTCAATTCAGGGAACAAGATCGCAACTTTGTTGTGCATTTTATACCTATATAATTATTTATTTTTCCTTTATTTGTTTACTATTGTACAGCAAAGCTAAAACAAAAGAAAAAATGGGGGTTAAGCCATTTCTGAATGGGAATTGACGCCCGCGGGGGTTATTTCCTTTTTCTTGTGGGGATTAATGTCACTTGAAAAAAGAATTAACCCCCGCGGGTGTTGGCACTCCACCGCATAGCTAGTGTAGAACTTTATAAAGCTATAAGATAATTTTACATCCAAAATAAACTGATAAGACAATGGTTTCCGACAAGAGCATGCGCTGGCTTGGCTTTGTGAGGAAGGACTATTCCGGAGACAATTCAATGAGTTATACCAAATATACCGTGCAGCTGATATAGCCACAAAGATAAAGCTAGGCGGACTTTGGTGGGCAGGGCAAAAAGCAACGGAAAGTAATTTGGAGTACAATATTTGGGAGAAAACAGCGGGAAAGGCTATATATTCTCTGGAAGGATGCCGTAGACCAAGACACCTAAAATAAGTTAGGTTCAAGACTAGGTATAATAAATTACTTCGTTAGTTTAGTACACAAATTATGGTGTCAAATGCCTTCTAAAAGTCTTAAGAGTGTTATGAAACTAAAAGTGTTATGAAAAAAATTTAAATCGATATTTGACGGTGTTTCTCTTTGATTAGAAATGAAAATTATATACTGATCGATCGGAAATCACACAAAGAATTTTTTTTAAGGAAAAAAAGTGTGATTGCACATTTATTTTTCTCTAAAAATGTATTTTTCTATTTTCCGGACGGAAATTTATTTTCCTGAACAGCTGATATTTTTATGTTCAAAAGTGAAACGAATCGTTCCACTGATTTGTGCTCCAACTTCACACAATTCCAATGCCAGATTTCTGTCAGTAAAAGTTTTTCGGTGGATTTCAATCAGGATTTTGTTTTCAATGAAAGAAATTTTTAATAATAGCTATAAACGACCTGTCAACAAAATTCCAATGTTTGTTTTCAATGATGAAAACCAATGATAGCTATAAATGGCGCCTTATAAGAGCTGTGGTGCAGATTGGTTTGGACAAACATATCATGTCCTTCTGATTCAAGTAAAGTCTTATCTAATTCCGATTTTTTTAAAGAACTTTCGTCTCCAATTCACGGTCAAAAATTTCAGTCACTTAACTGTATTAAAGAGGTGGGTAATGTATACAAATGCATGGGGAAGAGTTGCCTTTAAAAATACTGGATGGATATTATCGATACCCAATCTACTACATTTTATAGACCGTCAGAACTTGATCTCTTTTCAACTTAAAGTGGGAAGGAGATATAATTATGACACGTCACAATGACTCGTCTCCAAAGAGTAAAAAATGTTAACATCTAACTTTCCATATTTGAAAAAAAAAATTAAAAATTATTAGTTTTTTAAATTCTCAAGTAAACAAAGCTTTTAATTTTTACAAGACTGTTAAGTAGCAGGTCCATTTTTCGCTATGACCTTAATACCCGTCTATGTAAAATCTTGAATGTGATAAATTATTAATGATATGCAATTGAATAAAATACTATTATATCATAAATTTTGTTAAACTCTTTTAGGATTGATCAGGACCCTAAAAGCCAGAGCCCTACATTTTCCAGAAATATTTAATGTTTTTTTTTTTAATTTTTACACTCATTCGATTTATGGAGTCAATGCGATGCAAAACAAAACCATTAAAGTACTCAGAGGTTTAATTTTTTAGAACTATGTACAAAGGTAAACATACATACATATAACCTAAACAAAAATATAATCCACTTTTTAGTCATAAATTATAATATCGTTTACGATATACTATTACGTTTATTGCGCTAAATTAAACTGCTGTGCTATTTTTTACAGAGAAAAATATAATCCAACCCGTGTTTTTCTACATAAAAATAAATAAACATATCAAAACTAAGGATGAGTGCACGTTGGATTTACGTAAATAGATGCAATAAATCAATAACTTGGTAATGTTTTTTGAATAGGAAATCATTTGTGAATATAGCTCATAAAATAAAATCGATAAAATTATGTTATCGATGTAGATATTTATTTGATTCATCTTTTTGTTCTGTGGTATCCTTATTTTTAGATTTCGTTCATTGAATTCTCACTTACTTGGGGGCCACAAACTATACAAAATATACATTATAATAACCACCTATTTTGCTTCTTCTGATATGTAAATATGTACATAGCTTTGTACACATAGGTAGTCAAAGAATAAGCAAGAAGAAATGAAAGAATATAATCTTTTGATCGTAAAAAATTTAAGTGCCTTTAATATTTCATATCCAATTTCGATTTAGGGCAGCCCAATGACTGTGCTCATTCATTTTGGTAAGGACTTGTGAGTACCTCCTTCTAAGTATTACAAACTTTGAACTCCATCAAAAAACTTTTAATAAAACTCTTAAAGTACTATCAAAACATTTACGAATAGATTTCAACAACGCGGCAGGATATAGTATAGCTGTTGATTCGTTGGAAAAGATTTTTGAGGAATTGGCCAAACATTTTTGAGCTCCTCCAAAGTTCGTCGGCTTGTTGGCATCACGTAAACCAAGAAAAATATGCCAATCGACTGTCCTATTTCTTTGAATAACACTCTCATCAAACTTACTCTTCTATAAATCGATTGTATTGTAAGCTGTGCGGCATGTCGTCTAACTCCATCATGACGCCATAACGCTGGCCATTCACAGAAACGTTATTGTGATGGCCCAATAACGCCACCGAAATGCAGTTATTTGTTGTGGATGAAGAGGTGATTCATGAAGAAATTTTCCGAACAATAAAGCATATTTTGCTTATTGAGGAACCCATTGAGCCAAATAATAAAAAATAAAAAAACTGAGAAATACTAAAACAAAGCTTTTATAGAAAACTAACTAACTATTGAAATCAGTTGTGGACTATACAAAATACTCTTCAGTCAGGAGACAGCTTCATGCTAAAACAAAGTCGACTTACTCGTATCAAGAATAATGTGAAAAGAAAAATATTGGTTGACCCAAACAAATGTTGGCAATTTCTCAACGTTAAGAGACATTTTCCAGCTGTGATGATCTTCGAAGACTGTTCTTCTAATGGTCCTGCAACTACGAGATATGTGATAAGTTCTCAAATTTCTTCCAAAGCATGTATAAGAGTATAACAGCTGTGATAATACCTGTGATAATAACTGCAATACCTGTGATAATACTTACAAAAACACCTTTGATAAAGAGACATTTATTTAAAGTCCATATACAAAATTTTCTCAACTCGACGTTGCTAAACCAGAAATTCATTGAAATCGAACTAGCATTCCATGGCTCCCAACTAAAAGATTCACTATCTTTTGGTCCTGATGAAATATCACCTTATATTGTAAAACGTTGTATTTTGTTTTAGCTCGTTCACTGTGTTATCTGTCTAACTTATCGATTCGCACGGGTATCTTTTCAAGCCCCTGGAAGTCCTCAACTATTTTACCTATTTTTAAGAACTGGAAAAAATGTAATATTTTGAACTACAGAGGTATTGCCAAGCTGTCATGTATGTATACCAAAATCATTTGAAAAGATTATCTTAAGTACTATTGAGAAAAAATACAAAAATCTTTATCTGGCATCATCAAAACGGTTTCATGAAGGGTAAATCAACTGCAACAAAAATAATGGAGTTTTGCTTAGATGTTGTAGTGAAGAGTCAGAATGGATATCAATGGATGTTGCATACTTGGATTTTTCAAAAGTATATGATAGTGTCAGCCATGACTTACTCTTGAAAAAACTGCAGATTTTGGGAGATCTTTGGACTTTCTGATTGGTTTTTAGTTCGGCTGGAGTCGTACCTATGTTCCAGAACACAACAAGTTACTTTTAAAAACAAAACATAAAAAAAAGATCAATTTGCTTTACGGTGTTCCCCAAGGAAGCCATATTGGACCATTTTTATTTGTATTTTAACACTATAAAATTTTCGGATCTTCTTTTTTTCGCTACGCTATATAAGTATAAGTGCATGACTTTTATTCAAAAACGGTTACCCCTCTTAAATGTTAATATGTTATCTAACCAACAACTTGAAAGTGTTGATAGCTTCTGTGATCTTGGCGTTGTAATGGACCAACAACTTGACTTTAATAAACATATTGATCACGTTATATAAAAAGCAAAATCCCGTTTAAAGTTTGTATGCGGTTTTTCAAGAGAATTTCGAGACTCATACGTCTTAAAATTTCGCAGTTTTTATCCTCTTTTTGCCCGACCCAACTCATCGCAGTTCCTGGATGGCGGTGATGTCTGTTTTATAGCAGTCAAGGGCCTCCGCTAATTCTTCGTCTGCGCCTTCATATCGTTGTCCTTAATTCGTTTGCGTGGTTTGACAACAGTAAATCCGTCCGTATCCGAGAATGTTGGTGCTTTGCAACAGGGTTTTCTTTATGTGGTCAGGAAGTCACCCTGACGTACGACCTTCCATCTGAAGGACCAGGTTCTTCATTTAAATCGGTCAAAAAGTCACTATCCACAGACGTAACTTTGAGGTAGTTAAGGACTTTGTATATCTATGTAGGTTCGGCTATGAACGAAGGAAACAATACCAGCGCTGAGAGCAAACGAAGATTTTTTTTTTAACCGCTGTTAATTTGGGTTAAGAAAGCAATTGAGTAGCATAGCTCTCTTTCGAGCGACCAAAGTGTCGCTATATAAGACCCTCATCATCCCCGTCCTACTATACGGTGCAGAAGCATGGACTATGACAAAAGCGGATGAAATGACCTTGGGTCGTTTCGAGAGAAAAGTTCTTCGCGTGATCTATGGTCCCGCATGCATGGAAGGTGAGTGGAGGAGAAGATGGAATGACGAGCTATACGGGCTGTTCAGCTACAAAGACTTAGCCAGAAGGATAAAAGTCCAACTACTGAGATGCGTAGTTTACGTAGAGTGCATGGAAACCAATGCTACGGCCCGGAAAGTCTTTGAATCCACGCCTACTGAACACCGCAGCAGAGGACGATCGCGGATCAGGTGGTTCGCACAAGTGGTAAGTGACCTCACCCAACTTGGAGTGCGTAACTGGTGACATCTAGCTAGTTCACACAGGACTGTAGCGCCAACTTAAGTAAGTAAGTAAGTATATATCTTAAAAACCATATTCTGTTCTCTTGTGCGATCAGGTATAGAATATTACAGCTGTGTTTGGAGTCTATGTTACCAATATAACAGATTAGATAATAGATTTACAGTGACAGTTCGATGATTTGTGAAAGGGTGCTTTCACAAGTTAAATTCAAAGTTGTCAAGTCTCCATTAAAAACCCCGATAAAAGTAAAAATTTGCAACTATGTTTTTCTACCTTTTCGTTGGTTTCAAGGCCATGGTACACTAATCGATAAGGTAAAATGCCTAATAGAACCAGAATTAGGAAATAACTCCATGAAACTTAATGAAATCCTTCTCGAAAAAGAACGAAGTTAACTCCTACTATTGGCTTCCAAAAAATAAACTATTTATTAAATATTTATATTGCATTTAAAAAGATGTAACAGGAAAAAAAATATATTGCACCATTGCTGCAATCAAGAGCAATTAACCAACTACCAATGGATCCAATCAACACACACGGAGGTCATTTTATTTTATTTATTTTACTGGCCCCAAGTTTGCACTCACATCCATACATAGCTACATACATAAATAGCATAGCCCTTTTGGCCCCAAAAAATTCACTTCCGCCAGTGACTACCATCATCATCATCAGCATCAGAAACAGCGGATTTTGGAACTTGGCTGGGAATTTATATATGAGTTGTCCTGGTGCATCAAAACGCTCTCTATATACATTAGCTCGCTCTTTACAAAATAAAAAAAAATGGCAAATTGGTAAATTTCCCGGGACCACTTACAATTTTTCATTCGATGTATTAAATTTCGTAATCCCTTCACTGCACTAATTTTCCTTTACTAGAGCAAAAGCAGTATGCGTTGCGTGGCATGAAGTTGACCATCACCATCAACCATCTCCATCGTCTGCGTCCGTCGTCCTTGTCGTAGTCGTCGCTTCGTGTCGAATGCTTTTTGACACACTGCTCCCTATACTACATATGTATGTACACATGAAGGTTATAAGCGACCTCAAAGCCAATGGTCTCTCGCTTTTCGCATATCCTTCACTTGTTCCATTGATTAAGTTCAGCGTTTATACTGCTAGCTGCCCTGGCCCCAGCCTTGCCTGGCTTATATGTATGTGCAGCAGGGTTGATGTAATTTTTTGTGTTGGATGTTGGTTGATTTTGTTTTTAATTTCATGTCACAGAGTGCTTAATTGAGAATGAAAAGTGTAAAAATGAAATATAAGGTTTCCTTTTCTCTTCTCGCTCTCTTTTAGTCGATTAAGTAATTAAACCATCTCTGAACTTTGTTCAAAAATATTTTCGGGTAGTAAAACGATTTTTATGGCACAAAATTTTAACCATTATTTTATTGAGTAGGATTTATGCGAAACACAAAAAAGGGGGTGCTAAAGTACTCGGCGAAGTTACAAAACGAAAAGCAATTTTCATATTTTAATTATTGGATTGACGAACAGTTTTAAATCGTGGATTGATGGTTGTTGAGAAGGGTTTAAAATTTAAGATACATAGGTTTATCTGGTGTGAAGTGTTGGGCGTCATTTTTTACGAATACATTTTAAATTCATGTTAATTTATTTATAAAATGCGGGTTAAATTTTGTATAAAATTATCAAAATTAACACACATTGTATACGATGAAGATAATATGATGGGGAAGTCCATGCTTCGGAGTCTATGAATAGAGCTGATGAATAGTAATGAGTTACTTTGGCCGATAATTTTAACTAGTTTTGCTAGAAGATGATTGAAGTGGAAGGAAATTATAGCACCTTACTTGCCTCATTTTGTATGTGTCTGTTATAAATTTAACGTCAATTGAAAATCGAGGATAAAAAACCCATAACAAATTTCAATAAATTTAAGCAATAAAATAAAACAATAATCGAGCGAACATAACCTGAAACTTTACATGCCGATATTTATCTGTGTAAATAAAGAGTATTTTTTTTTAAAGATATAGAACTTTAAATTGACGTGAAATTTACTTTATTCGAAAGATAATATTCTGGCATGAAAATATGATTTATAGTATACATATTTCCGCGACTTTTTTTAATCTTTGTGGTCGTATATCGGGGAGAATACTGTCCTGCAGGTGGTCAATATAATTGTTTTGGGCTTTTTGGAGTAGATTTATCGACTTCACATATCCCCAAAGAAAAAAGTCAAGCGACGTTAAATCTTATGATCTTGGAGGCCAATTCATGGGTTCATAACACGTTACCTTTTGTTGAAATCACAGTTCCTGCACATCAAAGTTGTTCAATTCATGAACGAAAAAATCAGTAATAATGGCTCTACAGCGGTCACCACTGACTTTTAAATTCTGGCAAGCATAGTTTTTAAATAATACGAACCAATTATTCTACCAACATACAGTCACACCAAGCAGTCAATTTTTGTGGACATACACTTGAGGATTATCATCACTCCAAATACGGCAGTTTTGCTTATTGACGTATCATTACTTACTTACTTTTTTGGCGCTACACCAAGGGCTGCTCCTGGGCCTCAATTAATAGATTCGGCCAGCTTAATCGATCTCTAGCTTGCTGTCTTTAGTTTTGAATACCAAGTCGC
This sequence comes from Eupeodes luniger, assembly GCA_951509635.1. NCBI lineage: Eukaryota > Metazoa > Arthropoda > Insecta > Diptera > Syrphidae > Eupeodes > Eupeodes luniger. The sequence continues at coordinate 93,534,764 of OX608073.1, read as the reverse complement.
ATGTATCCACCTCAATTTGCTCGCTCCGCACCTGAGATGAGGTCTGTCTCTTTGTATTTTTTTTCCTCTGGCTTGGCGTTTAGTAATTTACTAGCTGGAACTTCCATGTTCATTCGTTCAAAATGCCCTCGCCATCTTAACCGTTGAACACACAGTTTTTTGACAGTTCTTGGTTGCACCATCTTCACCAGCTATTATTTTTCCATGTTGACTCAAATCGTTGCAAAGGTCGTACATAGAATCTTCCTCTCGAAAATACCATAGTTTGTATCCGCCTGAGAGAGGGTCCATATGCTTCTGCACCATACAGGAAGAGCCGAATGTTAAGGATTTTGTACAGCGTCACCTTAAGTGCCTTGCACATGAGCAACGAACTGCGAACTGCGAATGGACGAACAAACGTGATTTTACACATTTCAAAAAGTCAATTCCACATAACAACACATTTAAATTATAAGAAACCAATTGACACTAATATTAGGATAATAAAATTTGCATTTTGTTCTCTAAAACGAGAGAATTTTGTAAAAACAATTTGGTAGTAACGAATCGCAGTGTGGTTGCTGCGAACTGTCAAACTCTATTCGCGTTCCACATACCATCCACACTGCAACGAATAAATTGTTCGCGCTCAACTTAACCTCAAAATTATACCACTCTTGTTTTGTTTTTGTGTAAAAGATGATGGCTGAGGAAAATATGGAGAAAAGGGTTGACAATTCGTCGCTACCTGCGAATAGAAATAAAAGCTCATGTGAAAGAAAAGTCAAAATATGCGAACATCCACAGTTCGCAGTTCGTTGCTCATGTGCAAGATGCTTTAGTGCTTCGCGATAGGGACTTATTTCTCAAATGCTTACTTAGTCGAAACAAACAGCGATTTGCAAGAGTAACTTTGCACTTGATTTCATCTCTAGGATTTGGCGAAAAGTGAATATTTGGTCGAAAATAGATTTTCAGCCCTCAATTCGTCAGTAAATAGTTTCAGGCGTTCACATAACACGCTTGACAGGTTCTTGTATACGATGCATGTTTAAAACACTTATTTCTCTGTAGTTGGAGCAGAGAAGGCTATCACCATTTTTGTGGAAGGGACAAATAGTAATTAAATTCGACTCGTTAGGCATAGTTTTTGAAAAGTTCCGATTGTAGCCCATCAACTTCAGTCTAGTGGAAGTTATCTTGACTTTTTATCTTAAGTCGGGTGGGTGGGACTCCTGATCATCAAACTGCTGATGGATTTGTTGAGTTTGTGCGTCCGTAGGATCCTGGACTTAATTGATATTAAGAAGAAGGTTAAAATATAGCTTTTCAGATTTTAAGTATCAACTTCGTCTCCACCGTGTATTATGCACTTACTCAAGGGTATATAAATAAACTGATGTACATACATTCCTAGAAGTACGGGTATTACGGTTGAATTATTTGAGAGGAATGCAACTGGCTACTTCACTAGAACATTGTCCCTAGGGCGACTGGTGAATCCTTATGTTTTCTTTTTTACTACTCTGAAGAAGTTCCGCACCTATGTCCTGCTAAACCATTTCTGAATTTAATTGACTTCACGCAGCTCATGGTTCTTTTTATAACTTCTGGGCATGTGGTTTTCATTCCTTGTCATTCATTGTCGGCGAAAAACTGATTCGAAGCCCTTGTTCTTCTTTTCTGCCACAAACTGTAGCCTTCCATTTTGGCTTGACTTGGCTTTGGCTATGTACATTCGGTGATAGCTGTGAGAATCCTAGAATCAAGACGTATCCATTCAACTAAAAGTGAGATTTTTTTCTATAATAAGGGCACAATCAAGGGGATATTATTACCCTTATTATATAAAGACACAGTGTGAGCAGTAGGAAAGGGAGAGAGAGTTTGAAAGGAGGTGTCAGTGCACATTGGTTTTGAATTCTTGAATATTGCAATGGCTGGAAAAGACAGAGTGTGGTAAGGCATTTGACATTCGCGTAGTACGGCTAAAGAACGAATCTCTGTACTTGACAGTACGACCGAAGTTGGGATCGAGGGTATACTGATGAGCATTCCTAGAACTTGACTTTTTTAAGAGGGGGAATGCAGCTGGCTATTTCTATAGAGCATAAACCGTTAAAATAACGGTAAAAGAGGGTGAGACAAGAAACTCTACGACGATGTTCAAGCCACGTAAATGATCCTATGATGGTATTATCACGAATCAATCTAAATGCCCTACGTTTAATACTGTTCAAGAGGCTTAAGTAAGTTTCAGGAGCACCAGCCAAGATATGGGAGTTATACTCAAGCTTTGGACGTATATAAGTCTTGTAGATAACAGCCAGATCAGAAGGGGAGAAAAACTTTTTGCATCGCTTTAGAAAACCCAAACATCTTCCTGCATTTTTGACGACATCGCGTATGTGATCGTTACACAAGAGGTGGTTGGTGACACACATACCGAGAATATCGAGATGTTCAGTCTCATTAATGCAAGTGCCATCCATGGATAATGGCAAGGGGGGTATATCTCGCTGTAACGATACAAGACAGCATTGGGTTTTTGAAGCATTAAATTCCAAGCGGTTTTGCATTCCGCATTGTACAATGCTGTTTAGGTCGGAATTTAATGAGCTTGTCATATTTTGAAAAAGAAGGATGTGATTCTGTAAACGAATATGAAAAGCTAAGAGTACTATCGTCAGCGAAACAATGTATTGAATTAGAAGTTACAAAGGAAGAGTGTTGGAGATAAAACAGAGCCCTGGGGCACACCAGCATTTATTTTGTGGTTTTCAGACTTGAACCCATTCAATACTACTTGCATTGATTATTGGACGATCCAAAAGATAATTACTAATCCAATGAAGAAAGGATTCAAGAAAGCCGAAAGCACGCATTTTCGATAAGAGAGCCGGATGCCAAACCCTATCAAATGCTTGTTGCAGTGTTTATTTCACTCAAAGAATTACCTATGGATTTTGCGAATCCAATTATTATTAAAATTTAACAAACAAAACAAATTATTAACAATGTGCAACCGGCACCGCGGAAGATATATTCGATTATAACCAAACTGTCACAATCGAACGAAGACAAGCCAAAGAGAATAACGAGACTAGAGAATACACTGCAACAAAAACTGCAACACCTGTGCAGCTCACCGACTAGCTCAGCTGGGCGTGGGTTAAACGAATTGAATGGGTGTTATCAAAATAATTCAATTCGATTAAAATAATATTAATCGGATTGAATTGAGTTAAATACAAGTACAGGGGCGTACTTGAATTTAGGGTGGGCGCCAGGAAACTTTTTAAAGGGTCGTTTGCCTTGACCGGGAAGCTGAAAATGTTTCTTCAAACTTTTAAAAGAAACGAAATGTTTTAAATCCCTGATGGGGGTAATTTTATTTGTTTAACAAAATGTCCTAGGAAACCGTGGCAGAAGGCTTCGGATAAAAACCTAGGAATCTTTTCAAAGAAATTAAATGACAATGGAACAATGGAAAGTAAAATGAACAAAGCAATTTAAACAGAGAAAAGAACAATGTAAAACCAAATGTACTGAAACCGATTGAATGGACCGCTATTATTCGGTCCCGAAAAGAATGACAACAGTTAAAAGAAACTTAAAAACGCGACTCCCACCAATCTTGGGATTGAACGCAAACGAATAGATCAAACGAATTTAAAAAAAAATAACAAGAAACAGATTTCAACACAAATCTACTTATCTGGTGGGAATTCTTCCTTATAGGATTGCCCCTTCTGGCGATTTCTCCTCTGATCCCTTTTTCCTTCTTTAATTTTCTTCCTCTTACAAAATCACTAGTTTTTTTTTTCAACTTTAACTTTTCTATTTCTTCTTCTCTATTTTCCTTTTTTTTTCAAATTCAAAATTCCTTTTCTTTTTTGCTTCTTTTCAACTTGAAGACCAACCAAAAAGTGATTCATCATTCAAGCTTATTCTTCGGCCTCCTCACACACACACACATACTCTCACCCAACCAGATATCTCGCTGAATTCAAAATTACGGTGCCACTCCGAAGTAGAATTCAGGCGAGCCTCTCACACGCACACACATACTTTATGGATTCGTTAAGTTTTGGAGCTTTCCCAAAACCAGGCGAATCCATGGCCGTGTTCAAAAATATAACTAACAGAAAAATCGGAAGAATAAAAGAAAATTCAAAGTTGAAATACATTGACCTGAGCATTCTCTCAGCTACTCTACTATAAAAACTATCTGTGGAAGAGGTCCGAAGAAGAAAGTACCAACGTAATAACTCAAATTAATTTGTAACCCAAAATTCGTTTGATCTTATAGTTTGAAGATATTAGGGATGAACACTTAGCGCTACATTCAATTTTCGGTTGTACATACTTTAAGAATTAATTACGTTAACAATTAAAAAAGTTACGGTGGACCCAAGGGCCATACTAAAACAATGTGTTGGGCTCGCTGGCCATGCTTTCTCAAATGTTGGGCATTGTCCAAAAAGGTTGTTGGGCTCCACGGCCTTGGTGTTCGGGAGCGCTCCTCGCTCTTTTAAACGATTTGTCGTGTGAGTGTCCAGCTCGTCCGCTGGCTCAGCACGATCTCCAAACGGGGTATACCTAAATTTGTCATCCTCTAAGGGCTACTCTCATGACCCTCAAGGACAACGGGCTAAAAATGAAATTATAAAACATGGGAGAGGTTGGATGGAGAGGAAGACACACAACGAGAGTAAACCATGGCGCAAATACATGGTCCGAAACGATTTTAAGAATCATGTAAGGGATGATTTTTGTTGCGGTAAATCTTACCGTAACATGCTTTTGAAATATCAAGTGCAATAATTTTACTTTCTCCAAAACGATGCAAAGATTTGCTCCACTGTTCGGTGAGATGAACCATGAGATCACCAGTGGACCTATTGCTGCGAAAGCCAGCAATATTTTTGTCGGTCATTAAGAAGCTTTCGATCTTCGAGATATTTTTTGAACTCATAATTAATAAGCGTTTCCATGACCTTGGAAAGAAGGGACGTAAGTGCAATCGGTCGGTAATTAGAGGGTGTAGAAGATTCGCCTTTTTTGGGGTTGTATTTCAAACAGAACCAGGATTTTTAAAATAAACTTGCACAATTTTTAAAGCTTTTGTATCGAACACGCTAAACACATTCAAGTCAATTGTCTTATTCGTTTGTATTAGTAAAGTTATATATTTATTCTTGTTATTGTATGCGAGTGCAACTTGGAGAAATAAGTTCACTCATTTTTACTTTGTTAAGTTAGTTGCCTTTTAACTCTCGTCCCGTACAGGCCAGCCTCGGATGAAATATAAATGTATATAATATAATAAGTAATTATTATAAAAAAAAACTAATTGTACAGAGAAACTGATTGTACAGAAAAACCTTATTAATAAAAATGATCAATAGTCGGGTTTTTTAAACACTTTTTCCGACTCTAAAGTGCCGTGTTTTATTTTTCCTATGATTTTACAGTCCCCTTTATACATTTGGTCCTTCGATCCGGATCAAATGTATAAAGCGGACTGTTTAATCATAGGAAAAATAAAACACGGCACAGCTTTGTTCATGCGTAGGTCCATTCATGTTAATATTCCTTACCAACCTAAAAATAAATCACTTAACAGCTGACAAAATAGTCGCCAGGTAAAATAATGCTGCCAACATAAAGTTCTATACCTCATAAAAAACACCCGTTATGTGTGTAAATACATTTTTGTTAGCGATGAATAATTAATAATTTAAAAAAAAATATTACATAGATTACAAAATTAAAATTTCTAATGAAATCAAAATAAATGAACAAAAGTTATGAACTTCCTTTTAACATAGGAAGTTATTGTAATGGGTCCGATTTGTCAAATTGAAAATTTTGACATTTCTCGACGTTTCAAGGTCCCTAGAGTCGAAATAAAAGATTTTTAGAAAGATGTCTGTGTGTGCGTGTGTACGTGCGTTTGTACGTCCGTACGTCCGTACGTCTGTACGTTCGCGACGTTTTTTTCGTCTTCCATAGCTCAAGAACCAGAAGATATATCGACTTCAAATAAATTTTGTTATACAGATAATAAGGCAGAAAGGGCTCTCAAGAAAATTGCGTGGGTGGTTTTTTTACCATAGCAGTTTAAAAAAAAGGTGAAAATTTTGGTTTACCCTAAATATCTCATGAACCAATGACGTTAGAGACTTGAATTAAATTTTATATTATATATTGTAACGTCATACAAAACAAGTATATTTTTGGAAAAAACCAATTAACGGTTTTTTTTATAAATCAAAAAAACTGAAAAAAAAATGTTCACCTCGAAAATTTTTATGACCAAAATATGATTTCATCTCGAAAACAATTTTGTGCAACGAAGGATAATGTTTTTAACATCCGATACAATTTTGAGAAAAATCTAATTGACAGTTTTTTTTATAAAAAATAAAAACCTAAAAAAAACATTACTCAAAGTTGGGAAAAATTGAATTTCGACTCAAATATCTTTTCAAAAACTTGAGACTAAGGCTTCAAACTAATTTTAACTTATAAATAAGAAATATTGTTTTCAACATTAGGAAAAATTTTGAAAAAAATCGAATTGACAGTTTTTGTACAAAAAATAAAAACCTAAAAAAAAACAATATGTACTAATATTTGGTAAAAATTTACTTTCAACTCAAATAGCTTTTCAAAAATTACAAATTTTGGCTTCAAACTTATTTAATTTCACAGAAAATATTGTTTTCGATATTCAGTAATTTTTTTATAAAAATCCAACAGTCCGTTTTTTCATAAAAAAATAAAATCTACAAGAAATAGTACGCAAATTTCGTAAAAATTGATACATATAGACAAATTTTTAAGCAAGACAAATCGGCAGAAGGGATGGGAAGTTATCAGTGTGGGTCGCATCCCAGCCTCTTTTTTGGTTTTATATTTGTAACAAAACTTATCCGCCACCCTAAATGAAGTCTTCCTTGTAAGGTTCTTATATGTACATATGTAGGTGCATAACATTGACTTCCCGTAAATTTTTACTTTTTAGGAAAAGTCCTAAAAAAATGCAATAGAAAATTCCAATTGAACAAACAACTCCATCCAAATAGGAAGGGACTCTGTAATTCTTATAAATTAGAGTTAGTTTCAATTTTTTTTAACCCCTTTAACATTATCTCGAACAAGTACATTATGAACGCCCATTAAACCAATACCCTATCAAATTTTCTCTTCAAGGTCCATTAAAAGCGGACTTTACATTCTTTCATGTATAGGAACAAAAAAAATGAATGAAATCCTTTAAATTTTATTATTTTAATTTTGGAAGTTAAAAAAAAAGACAAAAAGTCTTCATCTGATCTTCTAACCAACCCATACCCAACCCAACCTTACTCAACCCAACCTAACCTAAAAAAATCATTTATATTCTCCTCCACGTAGCGAAAAATCTCTCCAATTATAAAACACTCAGCAATTACTTGCAGAAAATCCTCCTATCGTTGTCGTTGTCGTTGTCGTCGTCTTCGTCGACGTTGTCGTTGTCGTTCGTCGAACGTACTATGCACAGCACAATTCGAAGAAAAAAATATGAAAATAATAATAAAAGAAAACTACTTTGTACCGTTCCAACGCCCTAGCACTGTGGATCATTTGTCATTATTATTACGATTATTGTTATTACTATTACCTACCTTCTAACGATGACTATACGACTACAACGACGACGACGACTGAACGCGTTATTTCAATCCCTGAATTCTCTATATGCATTTGGGTGTCCTTTGTATCCATAGACTTGGCATTGTATCCCATACGCCATACGCCATACCATCATATCACCGCACCCACATCGCACCACACCCCCATTCCATCAGCTACATCTTGCAGTCCTTATACATATTTGATAGGAGGAGAAGAAAAAAAAAGAATTGTACACGAAAAGTTACTTCAAATCCAGCAACGACGACAAGGACGAACGACGACGACAACGACTCTAGGACTATAGGATTCCAAATTGGGATGGGTATCTCGAGTCTCTAGATATGTACATATTTAAGATTTTCTCGAGGAGCAATATTTCGTTTTTTTTCGTTTGCTACTCTCAAAATTGCAACAATGTAATGGTAGGTATAACAGTAATTTAAAGGATGTGCATCCATAGGAATAGAAGAAATATTCTGAACGACAGATCTGCAGACTTTATTCATCGCTACTTTCGTTTGTTCCTTTTTTCTGTCTCTCCTGTTATTATATTTACTTTTTTGTTGTTGTTTTTGTTCAGTGTTTGAAAGGTTTGCTTATGGTGGCTTCGGCTTCTAGGATTCAGATGAGAAGCTGAAGCTGCGAGCGTATTGTACCATAGAATGACATTTCATAAAAGCACTCACTGTCTGACTTACGGATGAAGGAAGAATACTTATACACATACATTCACAAAAAAATTCCTCTTGTGGAGAAAGAAACAAGCAATATTATTTTCATCCGACAGTATACAGAAGGATACAGGAATCCGTCCTTCCTTAACATTTCTTCTTCATGCTTGACTTGTCCTCAATATAATTTCAATGTTGTGATGCATTGGGATGCTGATGCTGATGCCAAAGCTTTTTCTTTGCAACAACACTCCATCAGAGTAGGTATAGGTATAGGAATTCTAGAATTCCTTTTTTGCATCCTTTTTGTATATTCTCCTTCTTCTTCTTCTTTGTTAACTTAAGAGCAGGGTTGGTATGTTTATAGATGCGTTTTCCATTTCTTGTTTGTTTTGTCTTCCCTTTCTTTATTCTATGGTTGTGGCAATTTCCCGTTTAGTTAAGAAAATTGGAACTTTTTTACGAATATTTTTAAAGGACAAAAATGTAAATGTTTTGTACCTGTGGTGCCTAGAGAAAGTTGTGGTTGAAAGTTTATTTTGAATTTTGTATATTTTGTTGCTGTTCATTTGAAATGTGTTCATTATCTTTAAAATCCAATATTTAGCATATTTGTAAATGACAATAAATGTATGCAAAGAAATTCTCATCAATATTGTAAATTTCTGGCTCACGATAGTTTTGCCCCTGATATACCAAAAATTGTAGAATTTTCAGTCATATAAAAGTGCGTATACGCCATAGTTAACACATGTATTAATTTCCAACAGAAAGTTATTGTAATCGGTCCAATTTGTTGAATTGAAAATTTTGATATTTCTAGACGTTTCAAAGTTCCTGGAATCTAAATCAAAGATCTGTGTGTGCATGTGAACATATTTCAGGAACCAGCAAAGATATCGACTTCAAATAAATTTTATTATGCATATAATAACACAGAAAGATGCAGAAGGAACTTTAAACAAAATTGAGTGGGTGCTTTTTTCACTAAAACAATTTTCAAAAAAATTGAAAAATTCGGTTGACCCAAAATATCTCACGAAGCAATAACGCTAGCGACTTCAATTAAATTTTGTATTATAACGGGTTATCCATTTTGCGGTTTCAAAAGTATAGGGCTCGAATTCGACATCAAACTAAGTTGTTGAACCACAAAGCATACAAATTGTTTAAACCTACTACAAAAATGATGATGCTGCCACAACCACATATCGTGCTTTAAGAGGAGATAATGGTTTGCATAATGTCCAACTGAGAAAGAAATTGGCAAAATTGTGAATACATTTGAAAATACTGGATTGGTTACAGATATTCGTTTCGCTTGTACCACTGAAAATATCGCCGCTGTAAGTGAAAGCGTTGTCGAAGAACCGAATGTGTCGATTCCTCGTTGTTCTCAGGAATAATTACCGTATTTTTGCATTTGGATCTACACCTACATCCATAAAAAGTCCAGCTCACGCAACAACTGAAGCCAACTGACCATTCAAAACGTTGTAGATACGTCGAATGCGTCGTTGAACAACAGGTGGTGGACGGCGATTTTTCGAACACAATTCTCTTCAGCGACGAAGCACATTTCTCACTCGGTGGGTGTGCTAATAAACAAAATTGTCGTATTTTGGGTTCTGAGAATCCTCAAGTAATTGAAGAGAGACAATTACATCCACAAAAAGTCCCTGCTTGGGGCGCTCTTTGGTCCGAAGGTGTGATTGGACCTTACTTCTTCAAAAACGACCATGGAACGACTGTCACCGTCAATTCGTAACGTTATGGTCATATGATAACCGACTTTTTTTTGCCTGCTTTTGAAGAATACGACTTGGAGAATATGTGGTTTCAACAAGACGGTGCGACATGCCACATAACTCGAGCGAATATAGCTTTATTGCAAGAGACATTTCCTGGCTGAGTAATTTCTCGTTGTGACGATATCAACTGGCCACCAAGATCGTGCAATTTGACACCGCTGGAGTTTTTTTGTGAGGCTAAACGAAAGACCGTGTTTATGCTGATAAACCTTTAACTCTTGAGCACTAAAAAACCAAAAACCATCATTCGCCAAGTTATGGCTAAGATACCGCCCAATATGTGACAAAAAGTGGTAAAAAATTACCTCAAAAGAAACGATGCTTGCAAGAATTTGCGTGGTGGTCAATTAAATGTTGTAGTGTGACATAATGTAAACGTTCAAACTTTATAATAAAAAAGAAATATCATGAAACAAAACATTGTATATGTGTTTTATTTACGTTTACTTTTGAAAAAAAAAATAAAATAATTGTATGCAATGTAGGACAAAGTTTTTTAATACATTAAAATTTTGAGAAAAATTAAAGAAACGGTTTCTTAAAAGAAATAAAAACCTAGGAAAATAGTTGGTAAAAACTGATTTTCAAGTCAAATATCTTTTCAAAAATTAAAGATATTTTCTACAAGTTAATTTCCTCTTATAAAAAATGTTGTTTTCAATCTTCAGTACAATTTTTATAAAAATCCAACAATCAGTTTCTTCATAAAAATTAAAATTTACAAAAAAATACTACACACAATTGGTAAAAATTGATGTTCGATTCTCGATATCTCATGAATAAATGTAGGTATTAATTTCAAAGTGATTTCATTCTGTGCTATAATTTATTGTTAACATAAGGCAATGATCTTAGAAAAATCCAATCTGTATTTTAACTTGCAACATATAGGAACTTTATTGCAAGTATTGTATTCGTGCAAAATTTCGAACTCGTGGTTTTAATCAAACATGACATTACGTAGTAGAGAAGTCGAAAAAAGTGGGTCCACCGATTCTCCGTGTGTCTGTATGTCCACGCCCCTACAGCTCAAACCATTGGGTTGATTGAATTCAAACTTGGAAATTAATGTTTTAAGCTGACGATGATGATGAAGACTAAAAATAACAGTAGTCCCCATAAAAATTTTTTCATCAAAAATCGAAATTTCGAATTTTCTTAAAAACGAGACGATAGATTTTTATACAATTGTATCTAAATTTTGTTTTCTTAACTTGGCTTATTTCAATAAAAAAAATACGTTTTTGTATTTCTCCAGAAGGGCACCCCCCATAGTACAGTTATATTGTTTTTAAGTTTTTTCAAGAACTAATGAACCGATTTCAATATGAAAACTAGCATTGTTTTTATTTTTATTTAAAAAAAAATATTAAACATTTATTTTTCTTAATTTGAAATCTCGAAAATGGTTTGAAAATAAAAAATTAATTAAAAAAAAACCGCTATAACGATTTTCATATACAAATTTTGAAAAATAAATTTTTTTTTGAGAAATCAAATGGTATTTCAATTTTTGAAAAAAAAAAACTTTTTTGCAGGTACATTTTTGGATCTTAAAATACAGGAAATATTTTTAAACAGACTCTTTGGATACATGAACACGTTCTTGCGACTTAGTCGTGTATTTTATTTTATAAATATAAGAAATAAAAACTTTCAAAAATTTTTACTAAAATTGGTAAAAATTGGTTTTCCACTTAAAATGTCGGAAAAAAAACAAATATTGAAATAAAACTCAATTTACCATATAAAAAATATAGTTTCTAACTTAAAGGTATGTTTTTAGGAAAATTTAACTAAGAGTTTTTTTAAAAAACCCGAAAACCTACAAAAACAACAAAAGTTTTAAGAGAACAAAGAAAGATATTGACACAACATAGTGTTATTAACATTATGTTAAAGTTTTATGCAGATCCACTGACGGGATGGAATGTTATTTCTATGTTTCGCATGGAATCATGACCTTTACATGCACACGCTGTCAGAGGAACAAATTTAATAGGAAATACCGATGCACATTAGTCTTAAAGTTTTGGGAGAAAAATAGAATTAGATTAAGCATTTCACATTCTTGATGTGCGACAGAAAAAAGAACATCTATAATCTAGGGCTGGCAACGGGACGATATTACTTTTTAAGATTCCTAGACGAGATCGAGACGAGCCTGTAAATTTTGTAGACAAATTTTCCGAGAGTCTCCTCGATCTCGTCTGTCTTTCAGGATTAATATCCTTTATATTGTCCTTACAGACAAAAGAAAAAATGCAAAAAGTGTTGTGTTAATGCTTCTTCGATTTGTGAAATGGATCCAAATTATTCTAATATATGTAAACCTGCCAAGCAAAAGTCTCCCCGTGTTTCGTCTAGTGTCCAGCACTACTATGTAGTCTTAAACTGAGCTGAAAGGTAAACTGATGGAAGTATCTCGAAATGTTTGTTTAAAAAATTCAACCTAAAAGCGTAACCATTAGAATAGTTTTAACCACACAAGAAAAAGCACGTTGTTTAAGCTTTAGAAATAAAACATAGAAGAAAAAAACTCAGTAGCTCTGTTTTGTTTCCTTTACAATGTACTCCCTCCTTCAAAACACTCTTAAGGGCTTGCTATAAATATTCGCAAAGTCAGAGTACCCTCATCTGGCAACACTCTTCACAATGTGCCACTTCATTACAATGTTACCGTCTTAAAAACTTTATAATAGCTTCCCATTGTCGGAAAGCTCTTACTTAACGTCTAACAATTAGCTTTGTGGGCGATGTGAAGGATCTAAATTGATATACTTCTTCCTCCTTCTTCTTATCGTTGTTGTTGTTGTTGTTCTTCTTCTTCTTCTTCTTCTTTTTCTCATTCTCCTTGCTGTCAGTTTTGTCGGTCATATATTTTCTTTGTGTGCTTTCATTTGAATTGAAACAGTACACTCGTAATGTAACTATCCTAATTATTGTCATTTTGACGACTTAATGCCTTTCTTTCCATATCTTTCCACCCGGCCATTCCAAGTGTCATTGAGCTTCATCTTTCATCAGAAAAAGAACCCTTTTTCCTTTTATTTATATGTATGAGTATGAGTTGAACGATGATGGTGATGATATATGTATGTATGTATGCAAGTCCTGCTTAGCAGCGCAGCGTTGGATTGGCGTCCACATCATCGTCGTTAGTCCATCGTTCTCGTAACTTGCAGGCAAATTGCAACAAAACAAACATTATATGCCACATATCCTTTTTTTGCAATAAGAAATCCTTTTATGACCACTGCGAGACTGCCTCTAGCAATGTACGGTACGAGTATGTAATGTACATATATAAGAGGGAATCTGGAGTTGGAGAGCCGAGCGTGTGGTTAGTTAATGCTTTGGGAGTCTTTCACTCATTTATGTGTAGGTAGATGAGTTTGACTATAGGGTAGCTTTTATGTTTAACTTCAAATACGGAAGAGAAAATTTATAATAAAAATTGTATCCTTTTGAATTTCCTTCATATAATTTTTTATGAACACGTTTAAGTGTCACGAAGGGAGATAAAAAGTGCAAAAACAAAAAGATAAGCAAAACAAAATAGAAAAACAGAAAAAGAGAAGAAGATGAAAAAAAAAAGTTAGAACCAGAAATCTAGAAAATGTTGAAACGTACAAATAAGTAGGCTAATGGGGTAAATGTTGATCATCATCTCCTTATGATTATTATGATGGTGATGGTGATGATTATAATGATGGGAAGCATCGCATATGTATGTAGGTATGAAGAAAATGAATGCCATGACGACGACGACGTGTATGCTGTATGGGGAGTTCATACAGCAACCCAGCGAGATCCCACATACAAACACGAATCAAGCGGAGGCACTCTCGTCTCGGCATCCATTCACATTATTTTACTACGTGATGCAGCAGCCACCACCCCCAAAGTCCCTAAGGCTCACTTAATATTCAGAAGAAGAAAAATCTTCTCTACTTTATGGTTGGAATGCAATTTTGAAATGTTCATTTTTATTTTCTTGTGTGTTATTTTCCCACGTTGCACATTTGTATAGAATTGGAAAAATTGCGGGGTAATTCTTTTGCAGAAATATAGAAAACTCAAAGAATCCAAGCTCAAAGTTGGATAGGATGGTTTTGCTGCTGCTTTCTCTTCTACGAAAATGAAAAATGAAAATGGCACCAGCACCAGCACCGGCACGAGTAACTAAGTAACTAAGTAATTATGAAATAATGAATTATTATTATTTGACTTTGGAAGTTGTGAAAACAAAGAAACTCAACGAAATAACGGACTCTTTTAGGTCGAATTGAATGAGTTCTGGCTCTTGCTCTTGCTCTGGTTATGATTATATCCACACAAAAAAGTTATGATTCACAGAAATAAAAAAAAACCAGCAAGTATAAAAATAAGTATTCGACTGATGTTGATGAAAACCAGAGGTTTCTCAAGAGTTTTGTGAGAGGCCAACTTCAAACACAGGGACAAAGAAACCGCTGGCACTGCTCTGAACTGGAAAGAAGGAGACATCTGTGTTGGGGATTTGTTCGTTCAAAGTTCATTAACAGAATGCTCAAGGACATAATTTTTTTTTACAAATAGTCAGAGTTTAAATTTGTCGGCAGTAGAAACGATAGTCTAAATTATTATTGTATGAGGTGATTTGAAAATAAAACACAATTTTGTCGCTACAATCTTCAAGAACTATCACTTTGGAAATGCCATAAAAATGATTCGAAAAGAAGTACTAAAGTACTCTTCATTATATAGAGGTTCTAGTTAGACAAAAATCAAGCTGCTGAAAACTTTAAAGGTGGCGCATTTATTTGACGCAGTTAGATAAAAAGTATGCTGAATTCAATAAATCCCAAGATATGATGAACTGCTTCCGCATGGAAGTTATAAGCCATACAATTGGCATTATCTGTGACGCCAAGGTTGTTTTGGGGGCTATTAAGTAGTTTAGAGTAATTTTAGATTACTATTTCTTGAACTTATAAGGTCTTTGAAATGGGTTGGGATCGAAATACTGTATGGCTCATAATACTGTATTTTAAATATTGTACAGGGTTATCCATTTTACGGCTTCAAAAGTAAACGTAAAGAAAAAACATATTAAATATTTTTTTCATGATATTTCTTTTATTGTAAAATTTGAATGTCATTATGTGTGAAACACTACATCATTTAAATGACCAACACTTTTTGACACGTATTGGGCGGTATCTCAGCCATAACTTGACGAATGTTGGTTTTTAAGTGCTCAAGACGGTTTTTCGCGTAGCCAGCCCCGTCGAGAGGGAGGGGGAAAGGGGGGGGGGAAACCCCCGGGCCCGGGATTTTCTAGGGGCCCGTAAAATTGAAAGCAATGAGAATATACTCTATATTTATCATCAACATACCTATTTCCACTTATTTTTAGAGGCCCGAAAATTTAAAATCATTCATGCTTTCGCAATCGGGCCCCTGTTTGCATGTTATCTGCCAATCATCTTTCAGTCACAAGCTTGCCGATCTGGGCCCCTGATTATTATTGGCGTACATTTTTGTTAATATTTAATGGAAAATTGAGCAACTCTGAACTATTGAAAGAAAGTTATAATAAATTGTTTCGCTTTTCTTATTTAATTTAACGTAAATTTCAAATTTATTTTATTTTGAAAATTTTTAAAGTCAAAATAAGGGGCCCGGCAAATTAAAACAAAACACAAATATTCATTTCGGTTTCTATTTTTATAAAGTTTCTTTTCTTCTATTTTTGTTTCTGCTGTAAACGAAATTTTTGATTCGGTTTCGGGGGACCGAAAAATCCCACCAGGGGACTAGGAATACGAGGCGATGGCAATCTTATTGGAGAGCCAAATAATGGTAATTTTTTGGGCATTTTGGAATTAATTAGTCATTATGACCCCTTACTTCAGGAGCACTTGGAAAAAGTAAGAATTTCACAACAAGAGCACAAACGTTTCCAAGTCCACTACCTTTCCATTGAGATTTAAAATGAGTTCATCAAAATTTGTGCCCAACATGTGAATTCAGCTATTTTGAAGGAAATTGAAAACGCCAATACTTCGCTATAATTGTCGATGCAACACCCGATTCAAGTCATGTGGAACAAAACACATTTATTTTGCGATATCTGCGATTGGAATAAAATGTGTTCACCATCTAAGAACGGTTTTTGGAATTTGTCGATTGCAACAAAAAAAACTGGCACCGCAATAGCTGATTTGATCTGCGAAACATTGGCAAAGAACGAAATCCCTTTAGAAGACTGTTGTGCACAAGGCTATGAAAATGGAATCAATATAAAAGAACAGTATAATGGTGCACAAAGGCATATATTAAACAAAAATCCGAATGCCGTGTATTCACCATGTGCAGCTCACAGCCTTAACTTGTGTGGAACCGATTCAGCGAAATGTTGTACTGCCGCAATAACATTTTTTGGAGTTGTTCAAAAGTGTTTCATATTGTTTAGCAGCAGTGCCCAACGTTGGGAAATTCTTAAGAAAAATGTGCCCGGATCCCTTCACAAACTTTCCGATACAAGATGGTCAGCTAGAATTGAGGCAGCGAAACCATCTGAAAAACCTTAGAACATCATTAGAAGCCTTAAGTGATATTAATTTTACTGAAACTGAAACTCGAAGAGATGTAAATGGCGTTTTAAAATATATGCACAAATTTGAATGCGTCCTGATGTCTTCGATTTGGTGCAAGGTTCTTAGCGCTATAAATGAAAGAAGTATCATTCTTCAAGCCAGAAACATGACTATTGATGTTGAAACTCGAAATCTTGACAACTTGATCTCCGATTTGAACTTTATTCGAAACGAATGGGATCAAATTTATCTGAATGCAAAGCAGTTGCTACTGGGTTGGGGGATTTTCCAGAGTCGTTCCCATCGAACCGAAAAAGGAAATTAAAGAGACATTTTTGAGAAAATCGAGGAGCTGGAGAACAAATTGAAACAGACGAAAAAATAAATTTCAAGAAAAACACCTTTTAAGTCATAGTTGATTCTATTATATCTGGAATTTCTCATCGGTTCGATACGATGAAGAATTTGAATGCTACATTTTTATTTTTGTGGCAGTTTTCAACAATGGACGAAATTGAGATTAAAAACTCCGCTACAAGGTTCATCCAAAAGTATAACTCGCATGTGTCTCAAGAGTTGAAAGAAGAAATAATTCATCTGAAAAAACAATTTTGAAGCAGAACTTCCGCCATTGTGTTTGCTCAATACTATTTATTCCCAGAACTTGGAGACGATTTTCCCCAACATTTGTGTTACTCTCCGTACCTGTTACCGTAGCTAGTACCGAACGTTCATTTAGCATCCTTGCCAGAAAAAGAATTTTCATCGTTCGTGGCTCATCACAAGATCGTGTTTCTGGACTTGCTACACTATGTATCGAAGCACCTTTGGCAATGAAATTGAATTTCATTGAATGCAAACTAATTCTAATGAAAATATTGTGATAATATTTTAATATAAAGAAAAACAATAAAGAGTATTTAATGTAAACCTTTTAAATACATGCAAAAAGACCAATTTCAAATACTTTTACTTCGCTCTATTTTATTTTCATAGTAGGTAATAGATCTTCATGCTATTTTTTTTTTTTAATAGTTAATCGACCAGCCAAAATGTCGTTGGCAATATCGAATTGAAAGTATGATTCTGTTCGGAATCTGATCCACTCGCATGTAGAATTATTTTCTATCCATCTTCTATTTCAACTAAACTGGACTATACCCGTGAGATTGATTTGATGATTAACACTTTTTTTTCGGTTCACTTTGCAAAAAATTATTGTTTCCGTTAATTCCAACCAATTTCATGCTATTCGTAATTGAAGTTAGAACGTACCATATTAGTAGGCATGAACTTTGAAAAAAATGGTAAATATGGGGGGGCCCGAGATTTTTCCGTCCCGGGCCCGGAATCCCTCTCGACGGCCCTGCGCGTAGCCCCACAAAAAATGTCCAGCAGTATCAAATTGCATGATCTTGGTAGCCAGTTGATATCACTATGACGAGAAATTGCGCGGCCAGGAAATGTCTCTTGCAACAAAGCCATTTTCGCTCGAGTTGTGTAGCATGGCATGTGGCATCGTCTTGTTAAAACTACATATTCTCCAAATCGTATTCTTCAATAGTAGGCAAAATAAAGTCGGTTATCATATGACCATAACGCTCCGAATTGACGGTGATCGTCGTTTTCGAAGAAGTAAGGTCCAATCACACCTCCGGACCAAAGAGTGAACCAACACATTGAGTTTTTGTAATGTTATGGGGCGGCCTCTCTTCAATTACTTGAGGATACTCCGAACCCCAAATACGATAATTTTGTTTATTAACATAAACACCGAGTGAGAAATGTGCTTCGTCGCTTTTTTTTTAATTAATTTTTTATATATAAAATTTTTCAATTTTGTTCTAAAAATATTTTTGGTATGCAGTTGTTTAGTGATTTTAAATATACACTCTATATTTCAATTTCGTAAAAAAATGTTCACCCGTTTTTGAGATATAGAATTTTGAAAAAAAAAATTCAATATTTTTTTAAAAATCCAAACAATAAAAAATTGTACTTCTGATAATCAAATATTGTTAAGGCAATATAAGAGCTCGTTCAGAAAAAAAATTATTGAAATCGGTTCAAAAGTTGCTAAGAAAATTAAAAAACAAAAAAACGGTTCTATGAGCGGTACCTTTCCTGAGCAATACAAAAATATGTTTTTCTTATTAAAAGAAGCCAAGTTAAAAAATAAAATTTTAGAGAAAATTTAAAACAAATCTATCGGTTTGTTTTTGAGAAAATTTGAATTTTCGTTTTTTGACCAAAAAATTGTATAGGGGCCACTGTTAGTTTTGATCTTAAAAAAATATGAAAAAAAACACCTAACGCAAATCTGCTCAAAACCTTAACTTCCAAGTTTGAACTCAATCGACCCAATGGTTTAGGCTGTAGGAGCGAGGACAGACAGACAAAATTGACCGGACGGAATCGCGGGACCCACTTTTTTCGACTTCTCTACCATCGTAATATCATGTTTGATTAAAATCTCGAGTTCGAAATTTTGCACGAATGCAAAACTTGCCATATATGTATGTAGTTCCTATTGTGAAGGGATCGCACCAGCGATCACTTAATTAATTGCCTCAAACCCCAAAACAATTAATAGAACATTCAACCTGCTTCGATATTTAATATCCATATTCCCATCGTATTACATTTCATGATCAGCTATAGCAAAGCCAAAGCAAAAACAATACAACATTCATATTTCCGTTGGCACACTTAGTGCATTGTGCATATAGCTATAAATAAATGCTCATATAGTTCAACTGGCACCTTCAGTGCACAAGCTATATAATATGACACCAAATATACAACAACACTTTCAGTGATTGAAGAAAAACAAATATAATGAAGGGTCGCTGACTTATGGTAGTAAAATATGCATCATAAGCAAGCTAGCCCCAAAACACTTGAAGTGCATGGCTATTATGCTGATGCTGCATTTTATGGGAATTCTTATTGAATATCGAAGTATTGTTGAATACCAATACAGGCATTATTTCATTGTCAAATTTTGTATAAAAAGAGAAGAATAAAATTAAAAGAGTCACTTCTTATTCTACATTCAAAGATTGTGTTTAACTTTATAAAGCAACTCGCTGGAGTCAAACCAATTTTTAATATAGTAATATAGACGCCCTAAAGAGCTACTCGCTTTTGGGTCAAGGTTTACAAGGCTACTCGCCGGACCAAGTCTGAATTACTATAAGGAATAAAAAGTCAGAAAAATATATTCCAAGCCTTTCCAGCTACAGACTTTGCGTTATCCAGCCACAGACTTTACATGGCGATCTTGCCAGACTGTAGTTAAGCAGTTGGCTGAAATTCTTAAATTGGTTCTTAAATTCGATGAATACAAGATGAAGACCACAGCGATACAGAATAACTTTAGTTACTACAGACGCATCGTGAGTCGCCAGCGTATCGATAGCACTAATAACCTTTTGGTCAGCACAGAGCTAGCAAATCGTATGTCATTATTTTATGCCCACGCGACGCCAATGCTGAAAGTACTTAGCGAACCAACGTCGAAATTCGTCGAAGATAATGCTCAAGATGTCGAGAATACAACGGAAACTTTGGGCACAATGGCGAAAGTTTGTCTTCAGATGTTAGAAAACCCCAAACTTTTGTCTCAAATTGAACGCGAAGAAACACATCTTCTAGTCCTTAGAGTAATGGTTGACCTTGTCATCCTCTACGATCATGTCCACCCGGTGGGAGCGTTCGCCCGTGGAGCACATGTAGACGTGAAAGGATGTGTACGATTGCTGCAGGCCCAGCCCGCCATCAAAGCAGAGCCACTCCTAAATGCCCTGTGCTACACAACCAAACATCTTAACGAGGATAATACGCCGAAAACTATCCGAAATTTGCTAGCCGCGAAATAGTCGGAATTCTTCATACCCGTTTCCGTTTATTATAATAATATAGCAAATTTCAAAATTGAGTGCTGAATAATTGCATTTAGAATGACAACAATGAAAAATCTTGTGAAGTTCTAAAAACTGATGAAAAAACAAAACAGAATATTGTTTTATTATTATTTCTATTTCTATTTTTTTTTGTTTTGTAGATTTTAAAATTCATTTTAATATTAAATAATATAAATTACCAATTAGTAACGTAATAATCATTTATTTTAATACATCAAAAATAAAATTTAAATTATTTTCTTAATTAATAAGTAGATTATTATGCATTTTTGCATAATAAAATTCTTCTTTAAAAAAAAAAATTGAAAAACTTATACAAAAATGAAAAGTGTGATTTCTAAAAAATTTAATCATTGCTTGACCAATTTAAAAAAAAAAAAAAAAAACACTGTATTTTAATTTTATAATTTATTTATATTTCATTGAATGTAGTGTAATTACTAGAGTCTGTTAATTTTTTTCAGTTTTTTTTTTTAATGAGAAACCTTCCCTTTTTATAATTTTTGAAGAACATTTTGCTGCGCATAATTTAGAAGAAATCACCTTTTTAAAATGTAGTAAATAAAACACAACACACAAAACAGTATGCATTTTTAGTTAATAAAAGAAACAAAACAAAAACTAAATTGAAATTCCGTACAAAAAAAAAAAAAAAAACTCAAATTTTAGATAAAAATTAAATTATGCAACAAAAGAAAACAACAAATTATAGCAAAAAAAGAATTAAAACAATTATATATATATATGTGTAATAACAAGAGCCCAGTCGAAAGTAGATAATAAAGATGAAAATACACCTAAAGATAATAAGATACAAACAAATGAACAAATGATAACAGAACTTCTGAAACCACCCGAAAGTGGACTAACAGTTATTGAATTAAAAATCGTTGACAATTTTACAGAAGATTTAGTTTTTTCAAGGTTTGAAAGTAGTTGAGTTAAAAATAATTAGCAGTTTTAAAGAAGAAGATGAAGATTTTGCAAAAATAAAGGGTACTAGAGTATTAATTCCAAATCTTATATTGGGATATATTCCAGGAAGTAATTGTTTAATTTTAAACCGGTCCAAGATAAGTACTAATGCCCGATCGGCATCATTTGACAAAATGTTGTTGAGGGACGTACAGAAAAATTGTGAACCGCAAATAAATAATGAAAAGGAATCCAAGAATGGCACTATTGACCGATCAGCATCATTTGACAAAATGTTGTTGAGGGACGTGCGTACAATTTGCGGACCTTTATCAATTAAAAATATTTATATTACTAAAGAAGAATTAAAAAAAATAACAGACGGCCGTCATAAAGAAAAAATAAATATATTAAAGAAAATAATAGAAGGAATATTTAAAGAAAGTAAAATTAAAGTGCACATAATAGATGAAAAAATTAAAATAACAGACCCTTGCAAAATTAAATTAATACTAAATGATTATCATATGTTACCAACAAGTGGACATGCTGGTATAAATCGCATGTTGCGAAATATTAAAAAAAGATATTATTGGACAGGCATGCAAAACGATGTGACGACATACGTTAAGCACTGCCCAATATGTCAACGTAACAAACATATACAACCAAAGAAGCAACCTATGACTATAACGTCAACAGCAGAATCAGGCTTCGATAAAATTTTTCTTGATTTAGTTGGACCCCTTGACGAATCAGAAAATGGGTCAAAATATATTCTTACTCTTCAAGACGAATTAACTAAATTCACTGAAGCAATAGCTTTACCAAATAAGGAAGCTAATACAGTAGCAAAAGGGCTCGTCGAATCTTTTATTCTTAGATATGGAGTCCCTGGAACTATAGCATCTGATCAAGGTACCGAGTTTATAAATAAAGTTTTTAAAGATATGTGTAGTTTGTTAAAGATAGAACAAATACAGTCCACTGCTTACCATCATGAAAGCATTGGAGCGTTAGAGAATTCCCATAAAGTTTTAGGAGCTTATCTTAGAAGTTATGTATCGGAAAAACATACAGATTGGAACAACTGGCTACCCTATTATGTTTTCTGTTACAACACTTCAGTACATTCAGAAACAGGGTATACACCTTTTGAATTAGTATTTGGAAGACAATGTAATTTACCTTCCAATCTCACAAATAAAGTAGATCCAGTGTACAACTACGAAGACTACGTGATAGACTTAAAACACAAACTACAAATAGCTCATAAAGACGCTAGGGATACTTTGATAAGCAAGAAAATTAATAGGAAGACGAGGTATGATACAGATGTAAAAGCAAAGGCTTCAGATTTTAACGTAGGGAGTCTAGTTTTGTTAAGAAATGAAAATAGAAAAAAGTTAGACCCAATCTATAATGGTCCATACGAAATACTATCTCAAAATGGGGTGAACTGCGATATTAAATATGAAAACAAAACAATGACAGTTCATAAAAATAGACTAAAACCATTTTACATGTATTTAACTTTTATATAATCAATGATTAAATCAAAGTCCAAAAATAAAAAAAAAAAAAAAAAAAAAAAAAAGGGAAAGAATGTAAATAATAATATATGTATGTATATACAAGATAACTACTTCATTTAATTTTTAATAAGGCCGGCATAGGATCTAAGTAAATTATATTGTTTAGCAATAAATGAAACGCAACTAGAATATAAGAAGAATAAAAAAAAAGTTTCTTAGAATATAAGAAGAATAAAAAAAAGTTACTTATATGAATAAATGAAAAATAGAATATAAGAAGTTAATAAAATAAGTAAGTTGTATGAATAAATAAAAAATAGAATAAAAGAAGAATAAAATAAGTTACTGTATGAATGAATGTAAAAAAAAAAATATATTATCTTATATACGCAAGTAATGATACAAACTAAGTATGTACTATTAAAATACATATATGTAGAAGAAAATAATGTTAAACAAAAAAAAAAAAAATTTGTAAGACAGAAAATTGTAAATACAAACAAAAAATATCAAATAACAAACTAAGATCCCTTGATGTACAAGTTTCGCATAAAAAAGAAGAAATCATTCCATGTTATGATTTCTCCTTTTTATCCCAGGAAGGGTGGTGTGAAGGGATCGCACCAGCGATCACTTAATTAATTGCCTCAAACCCCAAAACAATTAATAGAACATTCAACCTGCTTCGATATTTAATATCCATATTCCCATCGTATTACATTTCATGATCAGCTATAGCAAAGCCAAAGCAAAAACAATACAACATTCATATTTCCGTTGGCACACTTAGTGCATTGTGCATATAGCTATAAATAAATGCTCATATAGTTCAACTGGCACCTTCAGTGCACAAGCTATATAATATGACACCAAATATACAACAACACTTTCAGTGATTGAAGAAAAACAAATATAATGAAGGGTCGCTGACTTATGGTAGTAAAATATGCATCATAAGCAAGCTAGCCCCAAAACACTTGAAGTGCATGGCTATTATGCTGATGCTGCATTTTATGGGAATTCTTATTGAATATCGAAGTATTGTTGAATACCAATACAGGCATTATTTCATTGTCAAATTTTGTATAAAAAGAGAAGAATAAAATTAAAAGAGTCACTTCTTATTCTACATTCAAAGATTGTGTTTAACTTTATAAAGCAACTCGCTGGAGTCAAACCAATTTTTAATATAGTAATATAGACGCCCTAAAGAGCTACTCGCTTTTGGGTCAAGGTTTACAAGGCTACTCGCCGGACCAAGTCTGAATTACTATAAGGAATAAAAAGTCAGAAAAATATATTCCAAGCCTTTCCAGCTACAGACTTTGCGTTATCCAGCCACAGACTTTACATGGCGATCTTGCCAGACTGTAGTTAAGCAGTTGGCTGAAATTCTTAAATTGGTTCTTAAATTCGATGAATACAAGATGAAGACCACAGCGATACAGAATAACTTTAGTTACTACAGACGCATCGTGAGTCGCCAGCGTATCGATAGCACTAATAACCTTTTGGTCAGCACAGAGCTAGCAAATCGTATGTCATTATTTTATGCCCACGCGACGCCAATGCTGAAAGTACTTAGCGAACCAACGTCGAAATTCGTCGAAGATAATGCTCAAGATGTCGAGAATACAACGGAAACTTTGGGCACAATGGCGAAAGTTTGTCTTCAGATGTTAGAAAACCCCAAACTTTTGTCTCAAATTGAACGCGAAGAAACACATCTTCTAGTCCTTAGAGTAATGGTTGACCTTGTCATCCTCTACGATCATGTCCACCCGGTGGGAGCGTTCGCCCGTGGAGCACATGTAGACGTGAAAGGATGTGTACGATTGCTGCAGGCCCAGCCCGCCATCAAAGCAGAGCCACTCCTAAATGCCCTGTGCTACACAACCAAACATCTTAACGAGGATAATACGCCGAAAACTATCCGAAATTTGCTAGCCGCGAAATAGTCGGAATTCTTCATACCCGTTTCCGTTTATTATAATAATATAGCAAATTTCAAAATTGAGTGCTGAATAATTGCATTTAGAATGACAACAATGAAAAATCTTGTGAAGTTCTAAAAACTGATGAAAAAACAAAACAGAATATTGTTTTATTATTATTTCTATTTCTATTTTTTTTTGTTTTGTAGATTTTAAAATTCATTTTAATATTAAATAATATAAATTACCAATTAGTAACGTAATAATCATTTATTTTAATACATCAAAAATAAAATTTAAATTATTTTCTTAATTAATAAGTAGATTATTATGCATTTTTGCATAATAAAATTCTTCTTTAAAAAAAAAAAATTGAAAAACTTATACAAAAATGAAAAGTGTGATTTCTAAAAAATTTAATCATTGCTTGACCAATTTAAAAAAAAAAAAAAAAAAAACACTGTATTTTAATTTTATAATTTATTTATATTTCATTGAATGTAGTGTAATTACTAGAGTCTGTTAATTTTTTTCAGTTTTTTTTTTAATGAGAAACCTTCCCTTTTTATAATTTTTGAAGAACATTTTGCTGCGCATAATTTAGAAGAAATCACCTTTTTAAAATGTAGTAAATAAAACACAACACACAAAACAGTATGCATTTTTAGTTAATAAAAGAAACAAAACAAAAACTAAATTGAAATTCCGTACAAAAAAAAAAAAAAAAACTCAAATTTTAGATAAAAATTAAATTATGCAACAAAAGAAAACAACAAATTATAGCAAAAAAAGAATTAAAACAATTATATATATATATGTGTAATAACAAGAGCCCAGTCGAAAGTAGATAATAAAGATGAAAATACACCTAAAGATAATAAGATACAAACAAATGAACAAATGATAACAGAACTTCTGAAACCACCCGAAAGTGGACTAACAGTTATTGAATTAAAAATCGTTGACAATTTTACAGAAGATTTAGTTTTTTCAAGGTTTGAAAGTAGTTGAGTTAAAAATAATTAGCAGTTTTAAAGAAGAAGATGAAGATTTTGCAAAAATAAAGGGTACTAGAGTATTAATTCCAAATCTTATATTGGGATATATTCCAGGAAGTAATTGTTTAATTTTAAACCGGTCCAAGATAAGTACTAATGCCCGATCGGCATCATTTGACAAAATGTTGTTGAGGGACGTACAGAAAAATTGTGAACCGCAAATAAATAATGAAAAGGAATCCAAGAATGGCACTATTGACCGATCAGCATCATTTGACAAAATGTTGTTGAGGGACGTGCGTACAATTTGCGGACCTTTATCAATTAAAAATATTTATATTACTAAAGAAGAATTAAAAAAAATAACAGACGGCCGTCATAAAGAAAAAATAAATATATTAAAGAAAATAATAGAAGGAATATTTAAAGAAAGTAAAATTAAAGTGCACATAATAGATGAAAAAATTAAAATAACAGACCCTTGCAAAATTAAATTAATACTAAATGATTATCATATGTTACCAACAAGTGGACATGCTGGTATAAATCGCATGTTGCGAAATATTAAAAAAAGATATTATTGGACAGGCATGCAAAACGATGTGACGACATACGTTAAGCACTGCCCAATATGTCAACGTAACAAACATATACAACCAAAGAAGCAACCTATGACTATAACGTCAACAGCAGAATCAGGCTTCGATAAAATTTTTCTTGATTTAGTTGGACCCCTTGACGAATCAGAAAATGGGTCAAAATATATTCTTACTCTTCAAGACGAATTAACTAAATTCACTGAAGCAATAGCTTTACCAAATAAGGAAGCTAATACAGTAGCAAAAGGGCTCGTCGAATCTTTTATTCTTAGATATGGAGTCCCTGGAACTATAGCATCTGATCAAGGTACCGAGTTTATAAATAAAGTTTTTAAAGATATGTGTAGTTTGTTAAAGATAGAACAAATACAGTCCACTGCTTACCATCATGAAAGCATTGGAGCGTTAGAGAATTCCCATAAAGTTTTAGGAGCTTATCTTAGAAGTTATGTATCGGAAAAACATACAGATTGGAACAACTGGCTACCCTATTATGTTTTCTGTTACAACACTTCAGTACATTCAGAAACAGGGTATACACCTTTTGAATTAGTATTTGGAAGACAATGTAATTTACCTTCCAATCTCACAAATAAAGTAGATCCAGTGTACAACTACGAAGACTACGTGATAGACTTAAAACACAAACTACAAATAGCTCATAAAGACGCTAGGGATACTTTGATAAGCAAGAAAATTAATAGGAAGACGAGGTATGATACAGATGTAAAAGCAAAGGCTTCAGATTTTAACGTAGGGAGTCTAGTTTTGTTAAGAAATGAAAATAGAAAAAAGTTAGACCCAATCTATAATGGTCCATACGAAATACTATCTCAAAATGGGGTGAACTGCGATATTAAATATGAAAACAAAACAATGACAGTTCATAAAAATAGACTAAAACCATTTTACATGTATTTAACTTTTATATAATCAATGATTAAATCAAAGTCCAAAAATAAAAAAAAAAAAAAAAAAAAAAAAAAGGGAAAGAATGTAAATAATAATATATGTATGTATATACAAGATAACTACTTCATTTAATTTTTAATAAGGCCGGCATAGGATCTAAGTAAATTATATTGTTTAGCAATAAATGAAACGCAACTAGAATATAAGAAGAATAAAAAAAAAGTTTCTTAGAATATAAGAAGAATAAAAAAAAGTTACTTATATGAATAAATGAAAAATAGAATATAAGAAGTTAATAAAATAAGTAAGTTGTATGAATAAATAAAAAATAGAATAAAAGAAGAATAAAATAAGTTACTGTATGAATGAATGTAAAAAAAAAAATATATTATCTTATATACGCAAGTAATGATACAAACTAAGTATGTACTATTAAAATACATATATGTAGAAGAAAATAATGTTAAACAAAAAAAAAAAAAATTTGTAAGACAGAAAATTGTAAATACAAACAAAAAATATCAAATAACAAACTAAGATCCCTTGATGTACAAGTTTCGCATAAAAAAGAAGAAATCATTCCATGTTATGATTTCTCCTTTTTATCCCAGGAAGGGTGGTGTGAAGGGATCGCACCAGCGATCACTTAATTAATTGCCTCAAACCCCAAAACAATTAATAGAACATTCAACCTGCTTCGATATTTAATATCCATATTCCCATCGTATTACATTTCATGATCAGCTATAGCAAAGCCAAAGCAAAAACAATACAACATTCATATTTCCGTTGGCACACTTAGTGCATTGTGCATATAGCTATAAATAAATGCTCATATAGTTCAACTGGCACCTTCAGTGCACAAGCTATATAATATGACACCAAATATACAACAACACTTTCAGTGATTGAAGAAAAACAAATATAATGAAGGGTCGCTGACTTATGGTAGTAAAATATGCATCATAAGCAAGCTAGCCCCAAAACACTTGAAGTGCATGGCTATTATGCTGATGCTGCATTTTATGGGAATTCTTATTGAATATCGAAGTATTGTTGAATACCAATACAGGCATTATTTCATTGTCAAATTTTGTATAAAAAGAGAAGAATAAAATTAAAAGAGTCACTTCTTATTCTACATTCAAAGATTGTGTTTAACTTTATAAAGCAACTCGCTGGAGTCAAACCAATTTTTAATATAGTAATATAGACGCCCTAAAGAGCTACTCGCTTTTGGGTCAAGGTTTACAAGGCTACTCGCCGGACCAAGTCTGAATTACTATAAGGAATAAAAAGTCAGAAAAATATATTCCAAGCCTTTCCAGCTACAGACTTTGCGTTATCCAGCCACAGACTTTACACTATATGTCGCAAGTAAAAATGCATGAAATATTTATTTGAATCGATAGTACGGTCCATATAATTTAATGTTTGAAGATTATTTCATGCAAATGTTGACCTTGACTGCGCTTTAAATGGTCCATCGGCTTAGTCCAATTTTGGCATACTCTTTCCAACATTTCGGCCGGTATCTCACGAATAAATGCTTCAATGTTGTCTTCCAATGCGTCAATTGAAGCGAGCTTGTCTGTACATGTGCTTTAACATAGTCCCACAAAAAATATTCTAAAGGCGATAAATCGCACGATCTAGACGGCCAATTGACCGGTCCCAAGCGTGAAATAAAATGTTCACCGAGCTCGACTCTCAATAATTCCTTTGTTGAGCGTGCTGCGTGGCATGTGGCACCGTCTTGTGGAAACCACATGTCAAGCTCTTGAATTTTGGGCAAAAAAAAAGTTGGATATCATCTTACGGTAGTGCCATTGAATAATTACAAATAGAAGTGGACACCGAACATTGCTCAAACGACCATGCGACTTATGAGCACCCAGTGAGTACTATTAGTAGCTTGAATATCATTTTCATGATATTGGTTTTTGTATATGCTAATTTAAATGCTCAAAAGGTTTGTGTATACAAAGTCAAAAGGGATTAAAAAAGTCCTTTTGGGATCTTTTTTGAAAACGAACTATATAAATATTTATAGATGAAGACAATAATATTATGTACGCGTTAAAAGGGATAATGTTTTTGTGTCGCCATAAAAAAAGGAATAGGTATACCTACATCTTAATATGTTAGGTAGGTATTTGAAAAGATACTATTAATTTTTCGTGTGTAAGAAATTGTTCTTACTACATATTTTTATTTTGTTTTGGAGATTTGGTTAAATTGATTTACCAAATCGTTTACTTGGAGGTTTGTTGTTCAAAATAAAAAAAATTGCAACTACTTTTTCATGAATTTTTTTATCGGTACTGGCAGATATACCATTTTACGAATATACATATGTAGTTTTGTGAATGTTAGTACGATATGGCCAAGTGCATGTTGTATATTAACTCAAAAAATAAATTTCTTCAGTAGGTAAAGCCATTTGAAGGTTTTTAAATAAACTGAAACACATATAATTTATTTAGTACATAGTATGTACTTATATATGTACATAAATAATGCATTAGTATTTCTTGAAACTTTTTTTACAATTTGCAATGTCTAACTTAAATCAAATAAATTATTTTTAACTTCCCATAGGAAGTTATTGTAAAGGGTCCGAAATGAAATGAAATTTTTTTAGAAAGATGTCTGTGCGTGCGTGTGTACGTACGTTCGTACGTCCGTACGTCTGTACGTCCGTACGTCCGTATGTCCGTACGTCCGTATGTCCGTACGTTCGCGACGTTTTTTTCGTCGTCCATAACTCAAGAACCAGAAGAGATATCGACTTCAAATAAATTTTGTTATACAGATAATAAGGCAGAAAGATGCAGAAAGGGCTCTCAAGAAAATTGCGTGGGTGGTTTTTTTACCATAGCAGTTAAAAAAAAGGTGAAAATTTTGGTTAAACCTAAATATCTCATGAACCAATGACGCTAGAGACTTGAATTAAATTTTATATTATATATTGTAACGTGATACAAAACAAGTATATTTTTAGAAAAAAATCCAATTAACAGTTTTTTTTATAAATCAAAAAAACTGAAAAAAAAATTTGCCACCTCGAAAATTTTACGACTAAAATATTATTTTATCTCCAAAACAATTTTGTGCAACGAAGAACAATGTTTTTGACATCTGATAAATTTTGAGAAAAATCGAATTGACAGTTTTTTTTACAAAAAAATAAAAACCTAAAAAAACAATACTAAAACTTGGTAAAAATTTACTTTCGACTCAAATAGCTTTTCAAAAATTACAAATATTGGCTTCAAACTTACTTCAGTAATTTTTTATAAAAATCCAGCAGTCCGTTTTTCCATAAAAAAATAAAATCTACAAAAATAGTACTCAAATTTGGTAAAAATTGATACACATAGACAAACTTTTAAGCAAGACAAATCGACAGACAGGATGGGAAGTTATCAGTGTGGTTCGCATCCCAGCCTCACTTTTCTTAATTTTGTTAAGGAGACGTTGAAAATAATATGAAATAAATGAAAATGACAATAAAATGTCCTTAACATAGGTATTTTGTAGGATATATTGCAAAATCTGTGGTAAAGAAAAATTACTGATTTATGCAAATTGTTTATGGACAAAAGCAAATGTCAAAACAAAGACACTCCATATATAGAGTGTCCTTGTGTCAAAATAAGTATGAAACAAGGGAACATTTAATAAAATTTCGTCAATTCGAAAATTAGGTTAATGGAGGCTTGTCAATTCCCACAAGAGAATTCGTAAGTCATGTAAAAACTACTGTGCAATGTTTTGTAGAAGAGTGCTTCAAAAGTACACTTTTCTCAGAATTCAACCACAACAGCACTTAATTATGAAACTTATGTTAAAATTAAATGATGAACAACAAAAATCTTATATCGATCAAAATTCTCTAGCAGCAGTTTTTCATAACGTAGCTTGGTCTTGATCATTTAGTTTCAATCTTAGTTTCATACTCAATTTAACTCGATCGAGGTTAAATTTTAAAGGAAGTGTTTTTTCATTGTAATGTACATACATATGTACCAGTATACCTATCTGATCTTATTAATAATATATTCATGTACATTATCTTTTTAACGCTGTTTTTATTTTATTTAAGAGTTTTGGTAAAGTGTTGCAACTATAATTTGATGTGGTTTGTTCAATTTACAGTTTTTTTTTCAAGCAAAACAAAAATTACTTAAAATCGTCTGCTTTACCTACAAAGTATTTGAAGTTAATCAAAACATTGATAAACAACGTAAATCGGCGAAGGTTCAACAAGATACCTTAGGTATAGGTATGTTAGTACATTACTTACCTAACTCAACAAAAAACTCATAACTGTATGTTTTAAATATAACATAATATAACACCATATTATATATGTACCTTATGTTGTTGTTGGCGCAACACATTATTATAAAAAGAGGCTGGGATGCGACCCACACTGATAACATCCCATCCCGTCTGCCGATTTGTCATGCTTAAAATATTTGTAATTTTTCGTGTTTTGTTAAAAAAGTTGTCAGTTGAATTATTAATTGTATGTTATTTGTGTACGCGTAGTGCACTGGTAAATCTTAACAGTAGGCTTTAAGAATCCTTTTTTACTCCACTTTGATTATAGGTATCTTTTTTTCTTCAGCCGACAGTTTTGTTTAAAGCAAAGAAATCTGCCAAAAATATACTCGGTACTGAAATAGTTCAAAAATCTAACAGGTAGGTACGCCCATATATATGTACCTATATTCATATTAACCTACTAACCTCCATTTGTGCATATGAATACCTACCTATGTACATACATAACTATAAGTAATTACTAATTACCTACCTAACATTAGCCTAAACAATATATCTATTTATGCTTATGTATGTACATTGGTAATGTACCTATACTTTGTAGTAAAGTATGATTCGTCCACTGTCCCTATTTTCAGAAAAAAAAAAGAAATTTAAAAATAAACCTATCCCAACCCATATCAAACTAATAACGAAATTGAAGAAAAACTCACAGAAACTCACAAAACATCGTCATGTCGAATGCACCGATAAGCACCAAAATCATTTTCGTTTTATGAATGAGAACGAAATTTAAAAAAGAAAAACAAACCTTCAAAATACACTTTCTGCAGCGAACGTGATTTGGCCTTGAATGCCACACTTTTACAGACAGTATGTACCTACACAGTTGCTATTGTTGTTTTTTATTCTAAATAACAATATTCCGTTATCTTTCTCGACAACAAATTGTGAGTAAATTTCCCATAAGGACCAAATCTGAAAAATTGGGTGTTGTATTTGATAGACTGAGATACAATAACTCGCCGTGCGATACTAGCGACTTATGAGCATTTGAGAAATAAGTGTCGCCATCTAGAGCAGGATTTGCCCGGTGTCCCTTCTATTTGTAATTATTCAATGGTAGTGCTCAACATTCACAGTTACGTTACGATTCGCATCATCTTTGAAGAAGTACGATCCAATGATGCCACCAGCCCATAAACCGCACCAAACTGTGACTTTTTCTGGATACATTGGTAGCTCTTGCAATGCTTCTGGCTGATATCATTGAATAATTACAAATAGAAGGGACACCGGGCAAATCCTGCTCTAGATGGCGACACTTATTTCTCAAATGCTCATAAGTCGCTAGTATCGCACGGCGAGTTATTGTATCTCAGTCTATCAAATACAACACCCAATTTTTCGGATTTGGTCCTTATGGGAAATTTACAATTTGTTGTCGAGAAAGATAACGGATTATTGTTATTTAGAATAAAAAACAACAATAACAACTGTGTAGGTACATAACGTCTGTAAAAGTGTGGCATTCAAGGCCAAATCACGTTCGCTGCAGAAAATGTATTTTGAAGGTTTGTTTTTCTTTTTTAAATTTCGTTCTCATTCATAAAACGAAAATGATTTTGGTGCTTTGCGGTGCATTCGACATGATGATGTTTTGTGAGTTTCTGTGAGTTTTTCTTCAATTTCGTTATTAGTTTAATATGGGTTGGGATAGGTTTATTTTTCAATTTCTTTTTTTTCTGAAAATAGGGACAATGGACGAATCATACTTTACTACAAAGTTTAGGTACATTGCCAATGTACATACATAAGCATAGGTAGATAATATTGTTTAGGCTAATGTTAGGTAGGTAATTAGTAATTACTTATAGGTATGTATGTAGGTAGGTATTCATATGCACAAATGGAGGTTAGTATAGGTTAATATGAATATAGGTACATAGGTATATGTATATATATATACATATGTATAACATAATTTGGGGGCGTACCTACCTGTTAGATTTTTGAACTATTTTAGTACCGAGTAGGTATATTTTTGGCAGATTTCTTTGCTTTAAACAAAACTGTCGGCTGAAGAAAAAAAGATACCTACCTATAATCAAAGTGGAGTAAGAAAGGATTCTTAAAGCCTACTGTTAAGATTTACCAGTGCACTGCGCGTACACAAATAACATACAATTTCTGTTCGAGTTGTTGAATTTTTTTATATACATTTTGTGGTAGGTATACATATGTACATATGTAGCTTCAAGAATTTTTTTTTGAGATATTGTTTTGCTTTAGGTTGCCGGTGGCATGGAAGTAGTTTCGACGTTTAGCAGTTTTTGTAGTCGCTTTAATTTTAACTTATTGGTCCGATTTGTCGAATTGAAAAATTTGACATTTCTCGACGTTTCAAGATCCCTAGAATCGAATACCTCAAGAAGCAGTAGGGGGTGAGTACGATAACTTTGGCGACAAAGTTTAATGACGGATTTGTATAGAACAGTTAAAAACAAGCATTTTTTACTATTGGAGGGGGGGTCTATCTCCCCCCGTTTAGGCGGTAGGGGCAATTTAAAAAAATATGTACATTAAATGGAAAAAACTAATTAAAAAATAATGGTAATACTTACAATTAAGTATTATAGCTTGTTTTTAAATCAAGTTAAAACTATGCAGTTTTTGAAAAAAATTGTTTTAAACTAAAAATGTATGCAAAAAAAAATTTAAAAAAAAGGTTTAAAGTGTAGTTTTTCAAAACTTTCAAATTATCTACTGTTTTTTTTTTAGAATTCATTGCTCTTATTTGTTTTTGATCAAAAACTAAAAACTAGATGACTTTATGTCTTTTAGTTCTTAAGAAAATTGAAAATTACCAAAAAAAATATTTTAATTAAATTGCTTTTATCCTTGCTTAAGTATTAACGTAGTCTTATTTTGATAGTAATAATCGAATATGGATTAAGATACACCTAGGGTGAATTCATTTTTCTTAAATCCAGCTTATTTAAATGCAAAAGAAACTTTGCATGCACCCCCGAACCTTGCCCCCTCCCCACCGTGCACGCACTCCAACTTGCACCCACCCCAAATCCTATAGTGTTCCCAAGCAGGGGGTTGCAGGGGGACAGCATGCCCCCCTTACAGATCCCACTGTTGCATACACCCAAACTCGCACACACCTTACTGTTGCATATACCCAAACTCGCACCTACCATTGTTACTATCAAAATAAGAACACTCAAGCAAAAAAAAAAAAGAACTAAATTATCAATGTTTTGATTAACTTCAAATACTTTGTAGGTAAAGCAGACGATTTTAAGTAATTTTTGTTTTGCTTGAAAAAAAAACTGTACATTGAACAAACCACATCAAATTATAGTTGCAACACTTTACCAAAACTCTTAAATAAAATAAAAACAGCGTTAAAAAGATAATGTACATGAATATATTATTAATAAGATCAGATAGGTATACTGGTACATATGTATGTACATTACAATGAAAAAACACTTCCTTTAAAATTTAACCTCGATCGAGTTAAATTGAGTATGAAACTAAGATTGAAACTAAATGATCAAGACCAAGCTACGTTATGAAAAACTGCTGCTAGAGAATTTTGATTGATATAAGATTTTTGTTGTTCATCATTTAATTTTAACATAAGTTTCATAATTAAGTGCTGTTGTGGTTAAATTCTGAGAAAAGTGTACTTTTGAAGCACTCTTCTTCAAAACATTGCACAGTAGTTTTTACATGACTTACGAATTCTCTTGTGGGAATTGACAAGCCTCCAATAACCTTATTTTCGAATTGACGAAATTTTATTAAATGTTCCCTTGTTTCATACTTATTTTGACACAAGGACACTCTATATATGGAGTGTCTTTGTTTTGACATTTGCTTTTGTCCATAAACAATTTGCATAAATCAGTAATTTTTCCTTACCACAGATTTTGCAATATATCCTACAAAATACCTATGTTAAGGACATTTTATTGTCATTTTCATTTATTTCATTCCAATTATTTTCAACGTCTCCTTAACAAAATTAAGACAAAATAATTTATTTGATTTAAATTAGACATTGCAAATTGTAAAAAAAGTTTCAAGAAATACTAATGCATTATTTATGTGCATATATTAGTACTATTAAATAAATTACCTATATGTGTTTAAGTTTATTTAAAAACCTTCAAATGGCTTTACTGAAGAAATTTATTTTTTGAATTAATATACAACATGCACTTGGCCATATCGTACTAACATTCACAAAACTATGTATTCGTAAAATGGTACATCTGCCAGTACCGATAAAAAAATTCATGAAAAAGTAGTTGCAATTTTTTTTATTTTGAACAACAAACCTCCAAGTAAACGATTTGGTAAATCAATTTAACCAAATATCTAAAACAAAATAAAAATAGTAAGAAAATGCCAATTTTTTACACACGAAAAATGAATAGTATCTTTTCAAATACCTATACCTAACATATTAAGATGTTTACCTAACATTATGCCTTTTAACGCGTACATAATATTGTCTTCATCTATAAATATTCATATAGTTCGTTTTCAAAAAAGATCCCAAAAGGACTTTTTTAATCCCTTTTGACTTTGTATACACAAACCTTTTGAGCATTTAAATTAGCATATACAAAAACCAATATCATGAAAATGATATTCAAGCTACTCATAGTACTCACTGGGTGCTCATAAGTCGCATGGTCGTTTGAGCAATGTTCGGTGTCCACTTCTATTTGTAATTATTCAATGCTGATATTCACTCCAAAATGTGCGTCTGCTGTTTAAACCAGTGTTGCCAAAAAGATAATACTCGTAGCTGAAAAATTACCCTTTATAACGAAAAATTAAACCGAACAATTCAAAAATGCATGCGGAGAAAGAATTGAAAAAGGTGGCAGTGGAAGACTTATGACTTGATACGGTGCGATCAGACTGCTTCGATTACCTTACGGAATGCAGGAAAAAAACGCCAAGTATTCCAAAATTGTAGTAAATATCAATCTTTTGTCAAAAATGTGAAGTATTATTATGGCTTAGTGAGAAACAAAATTGCTTTAAAGAT
Source organism: Eupeodes luniger (assembly GCA_951509635.1). NCBI lineage: Eukaryota > Metazoa > Arthropoda > Insecta > Diptera > Syrphidae > Eupeodes > Eupeodes luniger. Next base: position 93,497,838 of record OX608073.1, on the reverse strand, counting down.
TGTTAGAAGGAATAATTTTTGTATTTGTTTCGAAGCCAAATATGAATCTTTTGTTTTGAGCTACAATGCATAAACGAAGCCACCTTAGTCCAGTCAATGAACGAAAAAAATTGCCTTCACCTAAAAAAAAACCAACAGTTTTGAAACTTGGCACACTTACTAAGGGATGTCTGGTGATGACCCAAAAAAAAGTCCCCAAGAATTCGACGTGAGCTAGAGCGACAGTTAAGAGAAACATGGAGTTTGTTTTAGTTTTTCATGTTTATCTTGAAAAATATTTGTCGTATCAAAAAATAATCTTCTACAAAATTAAAGCTTATTAAATTTCCGAAGAAAAAATGGTATTAGGTTATAAATAACTCCATCCACATTGAAGGAAAACAAGTATTTTTTTCATGCTTATCTAGGAAGCGGTTTCTCGTATCATTAGGTTTATTTTTCAAAAATAAAGCAACATAATTTTCTACAAGAATTAACTTTATAATCTTTATAGCAAAATCGAACTTGAAACAAATTAAATTTATGAATGGCGGATGGTTATATGTATTATTAAATACCTTTATATCTTTCTTACATATTTCTTTTCATTAAGTACTGCATTATGAATTAATTAATAAATAAACATACAAGTTATTTAAAAAAAATCATTAAGTACCGTTCTTATTCAATTTTTTCTAATTTTTCTTTCTTCGACTTCTTCGAGGGAATGAATGGACCTGATAGGTTGTTGCAACATTGTTGTTGCAGAAGCTTCACCTGAATTCTCTAAAATCAAAATCTTCTTCATCGTTTGCAATATGGTCAGCATTCAAGCATTCACTATGGCAAGAATGACATATGCTTGAACAGTGTAGGGCTGCTTTTCTACACCCACATCCTGTCTTGTCACTGTTACATGATCAAATTGAATATCGACTGACTTCTTAAGTCTATATCTTCGATTTTGTTCTGCTCTTTTTGTATTGTATTCCAAAGAAGAGTAACCATCAAACACTGCAGTACACATTTTTGCAGAATAATGTTTTTGAAGGTACTTAATGTAAGAATGGCAAATTATTAAAATATCGGAATCTTTGGGTCACAATACTTTGTGTAACAAGAAGCCACCATCCACAATAATGTCAAAGTCAAGGAAATCAATATTTGTTGTAGATACTTTAAATATGTCGTATAGCGCTGACTTCTTTGTTTTTCGCATCACATTTTCATCAAACAATGATAATGGAAAGGAAGCCAACTCATACTACATATAAGTCTTCAAGTCTTCATCGGACTGCTTACTTATACTTATTCTTTCGAATACCATCAAAGGATCTAGTACCACAGTTTCACCTCGAGTGCTCGATTTTTACTTCTGAAACTCGTTGGCCCACTATATGGCTCATTGCCTGCATGCCTAGAGAATAAGCATTGTGCAAGTTACTTTATCATCTCCAACGATGCCACTCGCTATTGACTTGATTTCATTAGTAACAGGAAATGGAGGATGACTTTGGAACCAATTTGACAGCTTTGCAATGTCTGTATATTATCTCTAATTTTACGTGCCTCCCCAAAATCTTCATGTTGCTCAATAGTAGAAAAAAAGAACGCCAGTGAATTCTTCGAGTGATGAGCAAATTGCATGTACCCATTTGCTAAGTGCACTATCAGTGATTCCACGTCCTCGTCTCAAGCCACCCATACTCTTCATTCCACGCATTAGAGTTTGTTCAATTGTCTGGTCCGACCACAGCCCTGTCCAAAATCGGTCAGTTCTTCTCATAGTAAAGTAACCCTCTTGCACAAAGTTTTTAAATTCATCTGGAATCATCACAAAAGGCAGTTTTATCATGTCCTGCAAATACAGGTAACATGATTTGGCGTACGAGAAGTGTTTGGTGGCATGGAAATATGGAATCATATTCTTCACACAGTTTATATGGGCATTCCAATCGCCAGACTGCTCAGCGTGCATAAAACCTTTAGCAATGTAATCATATAAACAACAAACTAAAACAATTACAAACAAATTAATATCATATTTCTTTAGGAAATTTAATAAAGATAAACCCGAAAAACCGAAAAAACCGTATGTTTCTTTTCACTGCCTCTAGAATTATTTTATAAACTATAAGAGATACGAAAAATTTCGTTGAAGCTTTTTTTATAAAATTTAATGAGCTTTAATTTTGTGAAACAAAATTTTTTGATACGACAAATAGTTTTTGAGATAAACGTGAAAAACTAAAATAAACTCCATGTTTCTCTTAACTGCCGCTATTCTTGGGTACTTTTTTTTTGGGTCATCACCAGACATTCCTTAGTAAGTGTGCCAAGTTTTAAAACTGTTGGATTTTATTCGAGGTGAAAACCTTTATTAACTGGACTATACATGGATTGTTTATAAAACAAAACAACAAAATAAGAAAAATATTACATTTTTTTGAATGTTTTTGAACAACAACAACAACTTAAAGGTGCTACCACTCATTGTTTTTGGCTGGAGATATAGCTATTTCGTGCTTTGCCACTTTTGCACTCATCAGTCTCCTTTTTTGTGGTGCTGAGCTTTAATCCAATTTTATTTGAAAAACTTTTTATGCACAACATAGGATTCGAACCCACGCATATCAGATTAGCTCAGTCTTAGAAGTCGTGTGCACTACGCACTCCACTACTTTAGACCACTGACGTCACAGGTCGAGATGTGCTAATTGTTTATCAAATGCATTTGAAGCATCAACATTTTTATAAGCTCCTTTAAGTATGCTGTTTTGTTCCGCCTCTATTTTTCTCCATACCTTATTTGATAGACTTACAATTCGTAGTACATTTTTTTATTAAAAAAAATTGCGCACTTCTTTACATTGTCATAACGATTTTTATTTTCAGCCTTATTAACAGCATTTTGAAATACAGAATTTTGAGATGCAGTATTTTGATCATACAGCATTTTGTACATACAATATTTTGAAATACATACATCATTTTGAGCTACAGTATTTTAAATACAGTATTATGATCCATACAGTATTTCGACCCCAACCCGTTTAAAACGATTTAAGCTCTTTTAGACCTATGAGAATAAGGTATCATAAACATTTTTATAAACTCTACTTTGAAAAACATTTTAAGACTTACGAATAAACTTCAATTTTTTGTGTTCCTAAAAAGTTGTTATATTTCATGTTGAAAGTGACTTTTTTTAAAAAATGTAGTCTTTCTCTAAGTTGTTGTTTTTGTAAATTAATATAATATTAGTTGCATGCATTTGAAGATTAAAAAGTAATTATCATCTTCTATAAACTTTTTATTGAATATGGGCCAAGAACTGATCCATCCCGGATAGTAGTTCTTTTTAAGATTTTAATACGGGTTGGGGTCGAAATACTGTATGGGTCATAATACTGTATTTATAATACTGTATCTCAAAATAATGTATTTCAAAATACTGTATGTACAAAATACTGTATGATCAAAATACTGCATCTCAAAATTCTGCATTTCAAAATTCTTTTTTACATTATCAAAACGATTTTTATTTTTTAGCCTTATTTACAGCATATTGAAATACAGAATTTTGAAAACGACGAAATAATTTTATTTGTCAATTAAAACCAAAAATGGGTCCAAATTTTGAACCCTGAAGCACTTCATTCTATACTTAACCTGGTTTAACCATACAATTAGACTTTTTGTCAATTCATTTCAATTTTAAAATACTTAAAACGAAATTCGAAATGAGACCATATTGTTTTTTTTTTTGTAATTTACCAAATTCTGCAGCCACATTAGCAGCGAACTTCTATACATTTATCAAAAACTAGTATATACGCCTCATTTGATTTGAAACTTGCACATTGCCAATTTCTCCCATTTCTATGTCTAATTAAAGTTCACAATTATTAGTGTTGCGATCCCTCATATCCGTTACTAACCAGAGGAGCATAATTTAATGACCTGATATTTAACCACCACCATCGACTAACCGCTGCCTGCTACGAGTCTATGTACATAGTATAGGTCTGGGCCTTTAGCATCATCTGCATTCAATGTGATGGCTATATATGTAGGTACTAGAAAAATCACTATATTATGTCGCTTTTGCCACTGTTTTGCGTGTGTGTTAGTGAGTGTGCACTTAGGTCGTCATCGTTATTTCAACCACGCGCATTTGCATCGGTGACCACATACCGCGTTAGCGTATACGACTCTTGGTAGCATTTTAAATGCGCCACGCGATTTCCAGGAAGATATCCATATTTAACACACTTCCAACTCGCAACTGTAGCAACCAACCAACCTCGGCCGTCCTGGTCTTCCTGGCTATCCTGGCCGGGCCGGTTAGCTGACTGACTTGGCCATAGAGACACGGCACTCCCATTGTGGTTACCATCATCATCGAAGCCAATGGGACACATTTTCTGCATCCCTGGCGATGCACATACAAAACCGCACTCATTGCCGTTTGCCATTGCCATCATATGAAGCTCGACTTTGCGGGTACATCGCTATCGGTCTATAATTATGCTTCCTATCCTATACTTTTGATGTGCACTGCGTCCTGCACGTGGAGCAGGTCTAGTGCAATAATCGATGCAAATTGAAAATTTCTAGTGCCACTTTGTAAGTGCCGAAGGACTCTCTCTTCTATCTGTCTGATATATCTACATATCAACACCCATCAAAGACCGCGTTACTGTTCAAAAAACTAACTTTATACCTAGGCTATTGCCACTAATGCTGTCATATCCATTGTCGTCACTATTGTCATCATCATCGTCGTCGTCACCACTACTGGCCACACACAACACACCGACAGCGAACACTTACGAGTACACTATTCATTCAGTCCTCGTTCTTTCGCTGTCCCTCGATGCTGCGTTCGGTGTTGTGTCTTAATTTTAAGCCATTTTGGCTGTAAGGATCTTTAGTAAAATGGAATACTAAATGTGATGTTAAATCCATTAGTCCAGGCTTTAAATGAATTTTCAGTCTTCTCCAATGCGTCTACCGTCCGTATAGGACATGATTTGAAACTATTGTGTGGACACGTTAAAGGTATGCCTAATACGGGATGAGCTTTTCGTAAATGCATTGTGGTTAAGACCTGGTTGTCACATTTACTAAGTAAAGCCAAAGTATCCTAGCCGTCTTATTTAATAAACCCATTGAGATATTGAGAACTCTAGAGTTAAGTACATATGTGTCAGTCAGAATGACAGAAATTAGTTTGGAGGCACTGCCACTTTGTCTCTTTCAAAAACAAAAGAAAACGCGATTTTTAAAAATAATCCGTACTTATGTTTTTTGATAGAACTATAACCATTTTACATACATGCTTATTTGGCGAATCGGTTAAAAATGTTGGCTTATTTTTTAATACAATATTTGTTTTACAGCTGTAGACAATACAGTTAAAATTTAATTTTAATATTTCTAAACTATTAAAGTATTTTTGCAATTATTTTGTATGAATTTCAGAACCTGCACCTAATACAGAAAATATTAAGTTGCACTTTCAAAGAGTTTTAAATACCTTTAATATACCAGAGACACATTGTGAGCATTAGGAAAAAAGGGAGTAGGCTTGGAAAGAAACAGTCGGTGTACATTGATTTTGAATTCTTGAACATTGCAATGGGAAGGAAACTTAGAGTGTGCTAAGGCATTTCACATTCTTGTAGTACGGCTAAAGAACGAATATCTGTAAGTAAGGTTTAAGTAAGTTACTGGGAGTGCCCGCCTAGTTAGCCAGGGAGTAATGCTCAAGCTTTGGATGCACATAAAAACCCAAACATCTTGCGGAATTTTCAGCGACATTGCGTATGTAATCGTTCCAAAAGAGGAAGAGGGAGTTAAAAGCTTTATCTAAATACTACATATTGTATTGAACGGTACTAGGGGTAATTCACAATCCAACAAATGCATTTTTTTACAATCTTAACAAAAGGCTGATTTTAAATACTATCCAATTCTTTTGTAATATCAAGCGCAATAATCTTACTTTCTCCAAAATGGTTTACAGATTATTCCACTTCCGTGAGATGAACCATGAGATCACCAGTAAACCTAAATTGATAGGAAATTCGTCCCGCCGCGCCGGTCATTAAGAACCCTTCCAGTTTCGAGGAATTTCTTGAGCTGATACTTAATCAGTGTTCCCATGACCTTGAAAGTCCCTTCTTTCCATGTGCAATCGATCGATAGTGAGAGGGGGAGGGATAAGAAACGAGCTCTCAAGAGTAGGATATATAAATAAAATGCACGACTGGGTCGCACGAACTTGCTCCTGTATGCAAAGAGTCTGTTTAAAAAAGTACCTATATAAGATTTAAAAATATACCGGTAAAATAAGTTTGTCTTCAAAGATAAAAAATGACATTTGATTTGTCAAGAAACGTGTGATTCATCCCAAGACACAACTCATCCTAGGACAACTCATCCCGGAAATGAAAAATACTTGTAAACATACTTAACGAAAACAATTGTTTGTGTATTTAACTTGTTCGTTCAAAGCTTTTTCCTTTGGATAGCTTTATTTTAATTTCATATTAGAAGAACCAGGATGGAAAATAAATTATCTGAAGATAAGAAAGAGGAAGAACATGTATGTTTAAATTGTAAAGCGATCGCCTATTGTTTGTGTAGTTAGGTAGGTGTCTAAAACGAATAAAGAATAGTTGATTGGCGTGCTCAGCTTTATGCAGATAGATAGATAAAGACATGTTTATGATGATAATGAAGGAATGTTATTGGTGGTAGAAGGTGCTTACTATAACCCAATCACATTCCTTCTTTCCTACAAGTTTTCAGCGCAAACATGGAGTTATTACGTTCAGTTTATTTTTTTCGTTAAAGTTTAAAAAAAAACAAACATACAAACAGGTACAAGAAATTGCTATTCATGTGTTGTCATCCCATGTGATGGGTTCAAAAATCGATTTTTTTTTCATAAATTGCTAGTTTAATATGTCTAGAATACGGTAGTAAAGGGATTTTTCAAAATTCGAAGTCGTTTTAAAGATACAGCAGGCCCATGGAAAAATATGGGCTAAAGTATCTTACATATACATACATCGGCGGCGATGGTGACAGTAAAACATACAAAGGGATCCTAGATGCTAAACCGTATGGAGATACTGTAGTAATCAAAAAATATGGGATGCCCTATAGGCCGCGAAGCCTATACTTATGTAGTAGATAGATAGATAGATAGATACATTCTTTATTTTTTTTTTTTTTTTTTTTTATGTAGTAAAACGTGATGAAAAGCGAATCTCACGTTCTGAGCGGCACGTAAGTGATGCCGTTAAACAAGCCAGAATTGATTCAAGAGCTGAACAATCTGCTTTGAAAGAGTTTCAAGAAGAAGAGGAAGGAATACTCTATGGACTAGGCATCGCCGATTGAAAGGTTAGTTGATATTTTCATAGTTAAGAGGACTTGAAACCTTAAACGAGTTTTTCTCAAAACTGTGTTTTTCAAACTTTCCTCCATCGTATCTCAAAAAACTGCTTGACCGAATGACTTGAAATTTGATGGTTTGGATTCAGCACATGTAAACGCATAGAATGAACTATCTACAAGCAAAAATTCCAACATTTTTTTTTTCAAATGTCTCCCAAAAGTCCAATTTTTGGTACCTATATTCATTTGATGATAGTTCATTTCATGCATTTAGGCTCACAGAGGAATTGCGAGCCCATTTTTTCGAGGTGGAGTTGTTCACAGCGGTGTAACTCGTGTTCTTTACAATATTTTTAATTCAAATTTCATATTAATACTGTAGAACTATGTTAATAAATGATAGTAAAAAAAATCTATCGGTTTGTTTTTGACAAAAATTCGAATTTTCGTTTTTTGACCAAAAAAATTGTATGGGGGCCACTGTTAGTGGCGAACGCGAATCTGCTCAAAACCTTAACTTCCAAGTTTGAACTCAATCGACCCAATGGTTTAGGCTGTAGGAGCGTGGACAGACAGACAAAACAGACCGGACGGAATCGCGGGACCCACTTTTTTCGACTTATTTACCATCGTAATATCATGTTTGATTAAAATCTCGAGTTCGAAATTTTGCACGAATGCAAAACTTGCCATATAGTTCCTATATGTCGCAAATAAAAAGGTTTCGTAGTGGTTTAGCCAAAGTTTAAAGGTATTGAACACCTCTTCAGAACAATAACTGGGATGTCATCCGGGCGAGCGAATTTGTTGTTGCTTCATTTTAATAAAATTTGAATTGAAGGTTTATACAATATTGTATTATATTTGAAGATGAACTTTATCAAGTTCAAATACATTTTGTATTGATTTTATATTTTTAAATTTAAATTAAGTTTTAATGGAAACATTTTTGGTGTTGTCATATATGTAACCCCAAAGATATTACAAAGTACCCCAACTTCTGTAACGCGTACTTTAATGAAACGTCAGTTACAACAAAGTGAAGAATTTGACTTTTTAAAATAAATGAGATAGGAGGAAATCGTTTTTTGGTGTACATAAATCCTTATTATAAGTAATCTACGGATTGGTGGACTCTTTTGCTTTCCACAAGAAGAGACTTCTGAACTGAAAGCATCATTTCACAATTATGAGCATATCAATAATGAATCACTTGCATATCCTCGTTTTCCTACCACCAATTATGCCACAATATTTATTATGGACAATTTCATAAGGATCGGGGGTGGATATATGTACATATGTATGTATGATATAAATACATTAAAATAATTCATTCAATTGAATTCACCTATCGAGAAATCATGATATACGTCATGGACTTCTCCATTCAGAATAAGCCTTTTCCCGATGTCTGATGCACTTTATTAAACAAAAACAACTGTCTTTCACTTGTCAAAAAATAAAATTAAACAATATTTTTATCCACGCATCCCCAATTTGTCCAAAATAAAAAATCATACAGGCTTAAAAAATTAAATCCTTAAACAATAGAGCACACTGGAAGCATCCTGAAAATAACCTCAAAAGCCGCCTGCCACTTGATTGCATTAAGGACAAAAACTTGAAAAATAATTTTAAAAAAATAATAAAACTGAAATTCAAAAATATAATAGACACTGATTTTCAAACAACAAAGTGAAATCCTTTAAATAATTGCAAAATTCTCATTGTTCATATTTTCTCTTTCATATTATGTATTTTTATGTGAATTTGTGTGTAGGTTGTGGAGTGTGTGTGAGTAGGTAAATGTCTTGTTATAGGATTATTCACTTTTATTCTGTTATTTAAAATTTTATTTTAACGAACCAACAAGTGGACAGACATATCCAGACCGACAGAGCTCACCAAACTTCAAATAAAACAATATACATAGGTACCTATACATAACAGGTGAAAAGGATTGGGGGCTTTTATGTTGGCTTAAGCACTTTTTTTTGTATGGAGTAAAGTGCGAGTAAAGTGAGTACGGTGAGTACAGCAACACAGGGGCATAAGTCCACTGGTGAAATCACATTTAAAAATCACATACATTAAATTTTAAATTATAAAAGCATGTAGAATAGATTGTCGTCTTTCCTGTTGTGTTAAGGAACTTTGAAGAGTTAAACAACGTCTAAGATGGTTAGATGGTGAAAAAAGTCAAACTTACGTGAATATTTGTGAAAATGTAAGTTATATATTTTTAAATGACTCTTAAATTTTTTACATTAGAAGAGTTTTATTGGTAGAAAAAAAGAGTGAGCTCTAGAGTCATTTATAATTAATTTTAATAATTTAGGAAAAAGAATTGAACCGACTCACATAATGGCAAAAGTCATTTCTAAGATATTCCCAATTCACATGAAAAAATCCAATCAATTTACCTGCAACAAAATAAGAAGTGAACAAAATATTAAAGATTTCAAGTAAGATTAAGCTCACAGGGACATAATTTAACTATGTAACAGCAGTGGTCACAATTTCATAAGTAAAAGTAAGTAGGATACAATCCACCCTGATAACTTCACATTACTTACTTAGTTAGGATATCGCTACAGTCCGGGACGGACCTGAGCCTTAACCAACATGCCTGTCCAGCCAGCTTGGTCCTTGGCTTCTCAAAACTATGGCAGATTTTATTTTTAATTCAATTTATTTTTTATTTACAGAGAACATACATATGTGTTTTTTAATTTATTATATTTTATTGTAGCAGTAATTATTTACATTTTTTCTTATAACTATATTGCACAATTTACAGAGATTTAGTATAACTCTACTTTACTTCTGAAAAAAATAACAATTTTATATAAATTATCACAGTTTAACATAATGTACAAATCGAAGGAAAAAGCTACAAAAAAAAACCTTCCTCAAATTGTCAAGAAACATGGTTATCCAAGATTGGAGAAAATAGGAGGCTGGGAAGCATCGAAAAACGCTAATCTCAAAAATGCTTTACAAGTAAAATATAAAGTTAATAAATGACTACATACAAAATAACAAATAATTTTGTACAAACAATATAGATAAATAAATAAATATATAAATAAATAAATAAATACAATGAAAATAGAAAAAGTAAATATGTTAACAAACAAAAATAAATAAATACATAAATAAATAAATAAATAAAAATAAATAAATAAATAATTAAATAAATAAACAAATAATCAAATAAACAAATGCATAAACATGTAAATAAATAAATACAATAAAATCAGAAAAAGTAAATATGTTAAGAAACAAAAATAAATAAATAAATAAATAAGGAAAGACAGAAATAAATAAATAAATAAATAAATAAATAAATAAATAAATAAATAAATAAATAAATAAATAAATAAATAAATAAATAAATAAATAAATAAATAAATAAATAAATAAATAAATAAATAAATAAATAAATAAATAAATAAATAAATAAATAAATAACAAATATAAAGCTTTAACCATTTTTTTTTTTAGTTTTTTATTTTTACAATTTTTTATTTCATTTTCGTGTTTTTTTTTAAATTTTTTTTTGTATTTTTTTTTTTTTTTTTTTAATTCTAAATAGCCAAATTTGAGATAAGGTAGTTTTCCGATAGTCTGCAAGATGCATTATATCGCTCAAACAAATAACTTATTCTAAATGAAACTTTTTCAATTTTGGTAAGTAAGTGGAGATCTTCCGTAGAATAGTGCCATGGCAGATTTAACATCATTTTAAGTATTTTATTTTGGGTTCTTTGTAATCGAAGTAAATGGCTATTAGCACATTTACCCCAAACAGGTGACCCATATAGCATGATACTTTGAAAGATAACCTTAAAAATGATGAGCTTATTTTCAACACTGAGTTTTGATTTCCTGTTAATAAACGGATATAGAATTTTTATAGCTAAGTTCATCTTATTGATTGCTTCTTGTATATGAACCCCAAAAGTAAGTGTTTTGTCTAGGTGTACTCCTAAATATTTAGTACTTGATTTCCATTCTGTTGGAATACCATTAATTTGAAGCATATTGGTGGGTAAAAAACAAGCTTTTCTTTTTCTAGTGAAAAAGACGGCTTGAGTTTTCCCAGCATTTATTTTAATTTTCCAGTCATTAAAGTACGTTTGCACAATATTCAGCGCAGATTGCAAGTTGGTTTCGATGTTAAAACCAACTGAATCTGATGAATACAAACACGTATCGTCTGCAAAAATAGCTGATTTACAGTTTGTTAGCGTCGGGAAATCATAAGTAAATATGGTATACAAAACAGGACCAAGAACTGATCCTTGTGGTACACCTGCAAGGATTTCATATAGATCAGAAAAGGAATTGTTTACTGAAACTTTAAAAAATCTTTCAGTTAAAAAGGAATTTATCATTTTTATAATGAAAGTTGGAAAATCCAGAACTAAGAGTTTGTGGAGAAGGCCTTTATGCCACACAGTGTCAAAAGCCTTCTCTACATCTAATAAGACCAGACCAGTGCTTTTCCCTACTGCAAAATTACTTTTTATGTCATTCGCTATTCGATGCACTTGATGCACTGTGCTATGACAACTTCTAAAACCAAATTGTTCCGCTGGAAGGATATTATGCTCGTTCAAATGCAACACTATTTTATTTTTTATGAGTTTCTCAAGACCCTTACTCAGAGAACTGAGTAAACTAATGGGTCTATAGCTAGAACTTATAGAAGGATTTTTTCCAGGTTTTTGAATGGGAATTATTTTTGCTATTTTCCATTGCCTTGGAAAATAACCTATTTTAAAGCAAGCAGTAAAAATGACTTGTAAAAATTTTATACCTGTTCTGGGCAGTTTTTTTAACATTATATTTTTCAAACCATCGAGTCCTGGACTCTTGGAATTTTTAAGGCTACCAAGTACATTTTTTACATCCTGTACTGTAATTGTATCGTCGCTAAATTGAAATTGTTGAGATCTTATAATTTCCATTGATTGCTCTACAGCATTTTCAGTAGAACTACTGCTCGAAACGTTGTTACCTAATTGATGATTTTCAAAAAATTCATGAGCCAAAGCGTTTGCTTTTTCGAGATTTGTCAATAGAACTGAGTTTCCAGTTTTTAACGCTGGAATTTGACTGTTTTTTTTCTTGACTATTTTGACAAGGTTCCAAAATGGCTTACTGGCTTTATCTAATGTTTGTAGCCTCACGTTCCACTTTTTATTTTTGTGCTCTTGAGTAGAAAATTTTATCAAATTATTAAGAACTTTAACTTCTGATAGATAAAAAGTATTTCTGGTTCTTGTCCACAATAACCTAAATCTATTCCTCTTTTTAATAAGTTGCACAATATTTGCGGGAAGTGAGTTTGAGTTATCGGTATGAACCCTTTTCTTTGGAACAGATTGTGCCACGCTTTCCAATGTAACATTTGTAAAATTTTGAATAGCTTCGTTAATTTGATCAGGACTGACTTCATTGGGATCTATTATTGGTAAGTTTTCTATTTTAGTACGCATTCTATTTTTAAACCTACTCCACTTAGCATTTTTGTAATCAAAAATCATGTTCTCATTTTGACGGGGTGCATGATTGACGCTACACATGACCGGAAGATGGTTTGAACTCAAATCGTTAACGACCATTGGCTGACTGAAAAGTTCTGGCGTATTTGTTAAAAATAAATCAATGGTTGAAGGGTTCGTTCTATCATTAGGGGGTATACAAGTGGGTTCAGGAGGGTACAAAATATTGAATGAGTGTCTAGTATTAAGATCATACAATATATTGCCCCATGCGTTGGCTCTCACACATCCCCAATTCCTGTGTCTGCAATTGAGATCTCCCCCAATTAAATAAGTTTCATTTATAGTGACCAATTTACGTAAATCATTTCTTAAATCATATCTTCTAGTTACGGAGGAATTGCCTCCCGGAAAGTAAACAGAAAATATTTTAATTGAATGTCCATTAGCAAATGGTATTTCAATACCAATATTCTCTACTACCTTAGTATTAACAACGGGTAGTAATCTATGCTCTAGCGTTCTTTTTATAACTATGGCAACACCGCCTCCTATTCTCTCTTCTCTATCCAATCTATAACATTTATACTCTTTATTAGCAATATTTACATTTTTGTCTAACCATGTTTCATTTACAAGACTAACACCAATATTATGCTTGCTTAGAAAAGCAAAAAATTCTACACATTTAAATCGAATGCCTCTAGCATTCCAACAGATTATATTTAAGTTTGTGTTTAACATTATTTACCTGCGTACAAATACTTAATTGCTAATTGTGCAATACAATTGAATTGATCTGCTTTTGTATGACATTGACTAAGTAGTGTGATCATCTCAGCAGTGAGAGAGTTAATTTCATCCAAAGAGAAGAGTACACCGGTGGTGTTTGTGTTGTTGTTGTTGTTGGACCCCATAAAACCGGTTTTGTTGATATTGTTTGCCCAAAAATTTGAGTTATCATTGCTGGCGAGATTAGTCTTATTTGGTGCTGCTGCTGATGAAGATGTGTTACGATTGATGGGTTTAAGAGCGGGGAAATCACTTGTGTTGGATACAAATTGCGATTGCGATGGTTCATTGTGAATTCGCTTAGTAAAAGTGCCTGATTTGTTTCTAGCAGATAGTTTTTCTCTTATTTTGAAAAAACTTTTACGACTAATGCAAACAGGATCGGTGGATTTATGGGTTTCCATACAGTTTGCACATTTAATTGTATTTGATTTGCAATCTTTAGTGTCATGGTTCTCCGAACAATTAGCACAATGTGTCTTAATGTGACAGTGTTTCTCTCCGTGACCATACATCTGACAGTTGTAGCACTGGGTAATTTTGTTTCGCGGTCTTCGAGCAAAATCCCAACGCACTTGTGTCTTAAATATTGAACGACAATTCTTTTTAAGATCACTTAATCTAATAGAACCAATTTCGAGATACACTAAATAAAATATATCAATAAACTGGTCATAATTTTTTTTGATGATTTTTACGTTTTGGCATTTAAGTCCAATATTATTAAGTTCTTGTTTAAGTTGACTTGTGCATAGCTCATGTAAACCATACAACATGACTTTGAATGACCTCTCCGTTGGAAGATCATGTGTGTAAAATTGCCAATTTTTTTGTTTTAACTCTGCACACACTTTATCATAGGTTTCTAGATCTTCACAATTTAGTTTAATGCCAATTGACATTTTTTTAAGGCTATATTTATCTAACTTCAATTCAGCTAAGAAACCATGCACATTTTCACAAGTCTTTTGAAGAACGCAAACCGAAGGAATTTTAGATTTTTTATTAGAGATAGATGGTTGAACTAGTTCATCATCAAGATCAACGTCTAGGTCTTTGCCCGTATCGGGATGAGTTTGTAGGGGTATCCAATATTTTGGATTTTTTTTGTTGGAAGACATTATGTCTTCACAACTAGGGGAACGAGATCGTTTACTTATTTTGAATACTTTATCTATACCGCACAGAAGGTGAGACGTTGTAGGCGTTCGGCGTGCCGATCGTTGACTGCTATTTAATTTTACTTTTTAATTATGATAAAAGTAGCAAGTTAATACTATGTCATTCCTTGGCATTGACTGTACTAACACTGCTTGTCTTCCGAATTATCCAAGAAAAAGAATAATCGCGATAAGAAGCTTGGCTTTCCTTCTCCGGTAGCTTGATGCTGGATCTGCAAACGGCTATTTAAGCGTTGTCATATCTCTTCCTACTATTAAGGTTGTAGGAGTTTGGTTTGGCTTGGCTTGCCTTGTCATCTGTTTGGCGCTATGTGAAGTCTGCATAACCGAAGAGAAGATAAGCTTGGCTTTGGTGCTTAGTTCAAGCGTACAATGTTGTTGAGAATAAATTCGAAAATCTTCCGGTTAAGATCGTTGATGCCCATTCGCTCTACACTCAGACTCAGCCATCTAAAAAGTGGGACTTTTATTTTTTTGACTTGATTAGTGTCGTTGTCACTCTCCATTCTCATTTTGCCTTGTCCAAGCCTCAGATTCATATGAGAACCAGGATGTAAAATGTCTTATAAAAGGGTGATTTTAATTGCTCGAGAGTGGACGTTTTTACTCAATTGCTATTCTCCGTTTAATTTCAGCGTTGGTTTGGTTGTCTAAATTAATAGCGGTGCTTTGGTAGACAAAGTCTTTCACTACCACAAAGCTATAGCTATCCATGGTGACGGTTTTGTCCATGACATCGTCATTAAATGTCCTTTCTTGATAACAGCACATACTTGGTCTTGTTTTCATTGACCACTAAACCCATCTTCGCAATGTTAAAAAACTCGTCACTGACATCACCCTTTTATTTTCCAATTAAGTCAATATCATCGGCGTATCTTTGGAGCTTTGGAAGATTGTGCCTCTAGTGTTGAAGATTAAGTTGTGCACAATTCTTTTCAGAACGATATCGAGGAAGTCGCATGAAATTGTATCGCGTTGTATAAAACTTTTTTGGCATAAAAAGCATTGGTGACATTTTTTTCCGGCCTTGGTAGAGCAGTGTGTATCTTCATCCTGCACAAACGGACAAGTTTGACAGGGATGCCAAAACTAGAAATTGTTCTGTAAAGTTTATCTCTATAGATGCTGTCATACACGGATTTGAAAACGATGAATAGATCGTGTGTATCTATTTAAAGTTCCTGTGTTTCATCCAAAATCTGTCGTAATATAAATATTTGCTCAATGGTGAAATTTTCTTGTCTAAAGCCATTTGGAGACTGATGCGTCTGTAGTTGGCGAAATTCAGTGGCTCTTCTTTCTAAAGGATTGAGCAAACTCTAAGCTAAGATTCCACTCATCGCACATGATTTCTTCCGACAATATTTTGGAAATGAGTTGGAGCATACCCTTTACCAAGTTGGTAAGCCTGCTGCTTAAAATATTTCGGCAGCGATGCCGTCATATCCAGCTGCTTCCCATTGCCATTTAAAATGTTATATTTTGTACAATAAGGAACTTCGAAAAGTACTCTTTCAATAATTAAAGTTATTGTCGATACATTCGCGACGTTAAATCAATTCAACGCGGCAATTTTAGTAGAATTTTATTAAAAATTTAAATTGTTTTTTTTTTTTTTTAAATGTATGGAAAGTTGACATCAATATTTTCTATAAAATAAAATAAGTTGGATCTCAATACCTTTATTTGAGTCGAAAAAAGTAACAAAAATATAAAGAGTGATTTTTTAAAAGCTATAGGAAAGTTTTTCAAAAAAAAAAAAAAAACACATAAAGTTCAGAAAAATGCATGAAATCTTTATTTGAATTGTTGTACGGTCCATATGATTTAATGTTTGAAGATTATTTTATGAAAATGTTGAACTTGACTGCGCCTCAAATGGTCCATCCGCTTAGTCCAATTTTGGCATACTCTTTCCAACATTTCAGCCGGTATCTCACGAATAAATGCTTCCATGCTGTCTTCCATTGCGTCAATTGAAGCGGGCTTGTCTGTATAGACATGAGCTTTAACATAGTCCCACAAAAAATAGTCTAAAGGCGTTAAATCGCCCGATCTAGGTGGACAATTGACAGGTCCCGAACGTGAAATAAAATGTTCACCGAACTCGCCTCTCAATAAGTCCATTGTTGCGCGTGCTGTGTGGCATGTGGCACCGTCTTGTTGAAACCACATGTCATGCAAGTGAGGCTCTTGCATTTTGAGCAAAAAAAAAGTTGGATATCATCTCACGATAGCGCTCGCCATTCACAGTTCCGTTACGATTAGCATCATCTTTGAAGAAGTACGGTCCAATGATATCACCAGCCCATTATTATTATTATTATTATTCCAAGCTTTATTCACTCATTGATACTTTAAAATTTACAATAATTTTATAATACCATTTGATTGAATATATTTACATTACATTTAAACAAGTATGTGTACGTAAAATAATTTAAATTACAAGAAACAAATAATTCAATCAAGGTTTTAAACTAATTTAAATATATTGTAATGTGTATACACTCTTTCAATAATAAGGGGCAACATCTAGTGGTAGTAATAGGAGAACTCGCTTCTTTAAGCATCGAGAAACATCTAGTGGCTTAGAGGGGAACTCATTCAGCGCATACAAGAACCTCGAAAGGGGTAAGCATCTAGTGATAAAGTGGAGAACTTCGTTAAGCATCGAGAAACATCTAGTGGCTTAGAGGGGAACTCATTCAGCGCATACAAGAACCTCGAAAGGGGTAAGCATCTAGTGATAAAGTGGAGAACTTCGTTAATCATCGAGAACAACCTCATAGATTCTCGAACCGATTTGAGGTATATAAATAGGCGCTTGGAAGCGAAGCGGTTCAGTATGGATTATGGATTGTGAATTGCTATAAAGAAAAGACTGTGTTTGAAAAGTAAAGACTGTGTTTTAAAAGTAATAATTGAAAGTGTTGAATAAAGAATTTTTGTGAGTAATTTAGAAGAAAGTGAATTTGTGTTTTTTTATTTACGAAGTTGAATAAGTTTTAACTGTCGGACCAAGCCGAATATTACATTGGTGTCAGAATAAGGGATTAAAACTTATTGAGAATAAAAACAGTGAGCAGTGATTGAACTATTTTGTGTGAAGTAGTGAAGTTAAAAATAAAAAAAAATGAGTAAAGTTTTGAAAGACTTAACTGTCCCTGAGCTAAAGGCCGAACTAAGCAAACGTGGCTTAAGTGGGACAGGAGTAAAAACCGAACTCGTTAAACGGCTGCAGGAATATCTGGAGCAGCAAAATGAAGACCCAGATACGTTTGCTTTCGAATTAGAAGCAAAAGTGGAAGAGGTAAATGCAAATGTTGCCTTATCAAACATGGTGTCAGTTCTTTTAGCCAAATTTGAAGAAAATCAAAATGATGTTCTCAAACAACTAGAAGCCCAAAGAAGTGACCAAAAGCAAGAACAGCAGAATGTTCTCAAACAACTAGAAACTCAAAGGAATGATGTTCTCAAACAACTAGAAGCCCAAAGAAGTGACCAAAAGCAAGAACAGCAGAATGTTCTCAAACAACTAGAAACTCAAAGGAATGATGTTCTCAAACAACTAGAAGCCCAAAGAAGTGACCAAAAGCAAGAACAGCAGAATGTTCTCAAACAACTAGAAGCCCAAAGAAGTGACCAAAAGCAAGAACAACAGAATATTCTAGAGCGATTCGACGAACAGAAAAACCTTTTAGAAGGCAGGTTTGCGGACTTCGAGGAGAAAATCAAAACTGTGGACGAGCGAGTCGAAAAACAAAATGCACGTTTTGAGAAAATGGACGAACGAATCGAAACCATTACAAATGAACTGGAAAAAGTGCGGAAGATGAAAGCTCGAGAACCTTCTGGTGAGTGCTCAAGGAAGAGAGAAGTGAATCCTCCAAGCTTTGATGGGCAGATTCCGTGGTCAATCTACAAGAAACAGTTTGAAGCAGCAGCGTTAACAAACGGCTGGGACGATCACGAAAAATACATTGCTCTTACGCTTGCTTTAAGAGGATCTGCTGCTGAACTGCTACAAACCATCCCAGCGGAGAAGAGTGGCGACTTCACAGTTCTGGTAAACGCAATAGAACAGCGGTTTGGGGATAGCCATATGACAGAAGTCTTCCGAGTTCAGCTTAACAATAGGACACAGAAAAGAGGTGAAACTCTGCAGCAGCTTCAGGCAGATATCGAGCGATTGGTTCACCTGGCATATCCAACAGCTGGTAACGAAATAATAAATCAACTTGCTGTTGAAGCCTTTGTGAGAGCTGTGGGCGATATAAATCTCCAAAGGGCTATCCGCACTGCCCGAAAGCGAACACTACCAGAAGCATTGGCTTTCGCTCTGACGATGGAAGCTGCAGAACAAGCTTCCCAAAACGTGCATCGCGTAAGAGAAATAGAAGTCCAAGAATGTTCTTGTCAGAAGGCTACTGTGGAAAGGAGTCAGCGAGACGGACCAACACGATGCTGGAACTGCAATAAGACTGGGCATCTACAGCGACAGTGCAGATTACCACGAAGAAGAACCACATGCCAACACTGTGGAAATAGAAGTAATTCAACCGTTCAAAGCAACACAAACAACGTTGCTTCCGAAGATTGTTTCCCACCCGGGAAACGAATAAGAACCAACTTCGAGGGGCAGAAGCTGGTTTCTGGTATCGATGGCCCCAGAAACAACATCCAGGTTTCCCAAACGAAACGTGACAACAAGAGCCTGACCGTGGAAGCAAGTATAAATGGCAACAAATGTGTGGCTACCATTGACACCGGTGCCACGGCGTCCATCATACGGCAAGACCTCGTTAAGAAGGCATGGCTTCACAACACCAACAGCTATCGTCTAAGGACTGCAACTGGAGAGGCCGCAAAAGTTTATGGTGAGGTACGTCTTAAGATCCGGATGGCAGAGTTGGAATTCTCTCACCTGTTCCTGGTAGCAGATATATGCGATGAGTGCATTGTCGGCGTCGATTTTATGAAAGATCACGGAGTGATATTGGACATCGGGAACCAAGTCCTGAAATATCGAAACATGGAGATTCCGATGATCTATGGGACCAACTCATATGAGACCTCGTCATCTGTGAAAGCCGTCATCAAAGAAGATCTCACTTTGCCTGCTTCTTCAGAGGTATTCGTGTGGACGAAATTGAAGGGTAAGCCTGGCAGCCATCGATACCTCATGGTCGAACCAGCAACTGTAAAGTCCTCCCAAAACGTCACCATTGGGAAGACTCTTGTGCGACCTTTAAAGAACATGGTTCCGGTACGAATACTGAACATCAAGCCGTATGAAGTTAAGCTTAGAAAAGGTGAGATTGTCGGACAATGCGAATCTGTATCAGCGATAACAAGGATCAACGAAGAAGAGTCAAGGCAATCCTTGAAGTCCGAAGAGCTGAACTCCATAAAGACGAACATTCTCAAGTCATCTAATCTTGGCCACCAACAACGAAGAACTGCAGAAGGTCTCCTCGAAGAATTTGCAGACATCTTTTCGTCATCGAAAAGGAAATATGGCAGAACGCAACTGGTGCAACATCGAATCAATACCGGGGATGCAAGGCCGATTCGTCAACCTGCAAGACGCCTTCCACTAGCCAAACAAGGTGAGGTTGAAGAACTGATAACCACCATGAAAGAAGAAGGTCTGATCGAAAACTCTAAAAGCCCTTGGGCGTCTCCAGTGGTCCTGGTAAAGAAGAAAGACGGATCAACCCGCTTTTGCGTGGACTATCGAAGGTTGAATGATGTGACCAAGAAAGATAGCTACCCTCTGCCTAGGATCAGTGATACTCTGGACGCAATGGAAGGAGCACAATGGTTCTCAACTTTGGACTTGAAAAGTGGTTACTGGCAAGTCGAAATCCATCCTGAAGACAAAGAAAAGACAGCATTCTCAACAGGGAACGGATTGTGGCAGTTCAAAGTGATGCCTTTTGGACTTTGCAATGCTCCAGCGACTTTTGAGCGCCTAATGGAATGCGTCCTGCAAGGACTCACATGGAAATCTTGCCTGGTCTATTTAGATGACGTCATAGTATACGGGAAAACATTTGACCAACACTGTACAAATCTGAGAGCCGTGTTTCAAAGACTTCGAGAAGCCCACCTCAAGCTTAACCCAGAAAAGTGTTCACTCTTCAAGACCGAAGTGAAATATCTGGGACATATCATCTCATCCCAAGGAGTAAAAACGGATCCTGATAAGGTTGACACCGTGAAGAATTGGCCAACACCACAGGACAAACACCAACTCCGAAGCTTTCTGGGTCTAGCCACCTACTATAGGCGCTTTGTGAAAGACTTTGCTGGAATCGCTAAGAGTCTACATCAGCTAACGGAAAAGGGAAAGCAGTTTAGATGGTCAGGTGAATGCGAGCGCAGCTTTCAAGAGCTCAAGCAACGCTTGTGTAATGCACCAGTGCTGACCTACCCAACTCCAGGAAAACCATTCATAATTGATGCTGATGCGAGCAATGTCGGGATAGGTGCTGTACTATCGCAGGTGCATAATGGCGAAGAAAAGGTGATTGCCTATTACAGCAAGGTACTCTCGAAGTCGGAAAGGAACTATTGTGTGACCAGAAGAGAACTTCTTGCACTGATTTTGGCAACAAAGCACTTCCATAAGTATCTCTATGGACAGAAGTTTCTTCTCCGAACTGACCATGGAGCACTTAACTGGCTTTTGAATTTCAAGAATCCAGAGGGTCAAGTGGCAAGGTGGATTGAGAGGCTGCAGACGTACGATTACGAAATTCAACATCGGAAGGGGAAGCTTCACTCAAATGCAGATGCACTGTCTCGGAGACCATGCAAGCAAGACTGTAAGCATTGCAGACGACAAGAAGAAAAAGAAGTGGTTACTGTCCAACGAACCAGAGCCGATCCCATTTATGGCTGGAGCAACGATGAGTTGAGGAAGGCTCAACAAGAAGACTCAGATATCGAACCCATCCTCGCTTGGAAGGAACACCAGGAAAAACCGGAATGGGCTGATATCTCCGATAGAAGTCCGACTCTGAAGGCCTATTGGGCACAGTGGGACTCGTTTCATGTCCAAGAGGGTGTCCTTCGACGTAAATGGGAATCAGCAGATGGAAAGTCTTATGTCATGCAGCTAGTCTTACCGAGATCGAAGGTTATGGACGTTCTGCGAGAGATGCATGGTGGGGTTTCGGGAGGCCATCTAGGAGTGAACAAGACGCTAGAAAAGGTTCGACAACGATTTTACTGGCTACATGTAAGGGAAGATGTCGAGAAGTGGTGCCGAAAATGCGATACCTGTGCTGCCACCAAAGGTCCGAACAAAAAGAACCACAGCCAAATGCAGCAGTATAATGTTGGAGCACCCTTCGAAAGGATTGCAGTAGACGTGGCGGGTCCATTTCCGGAAACAAATAATGGAAATCGTTATATTCTGGTCGTCATGGATTACTTCAGCAAGTGGCCTGAAGCATACGCCATTCCAAACCAAGAAGCCAAAACAGTCGCAGACCAAATTGTCTTCAACTGGGTGAGCAGATTCGGCGTTCCATTAGAACTGCATTCCGACCAGGGAAGGAATTTTGAATCAAACATATTTCAGGAAGTTTGTGGGCTTCTTAACATTAAGAAGACAAGAACAACACCACTTCACCCACAATCTGATGGCATGGTCGAACGATTCAACCGAACCCTGAAGGAACATCTTTGCAAAGTTGTGGACGACAACCAGCGAGATTGGGATCGACACATTCCACTGTTTTTGATGGCGTATCGAAGTGCAAGACATAGCTCAACTGGTCATACACCATCTGAGATTTTGATGGGAAGGAACATCAGACTGCCGAGCGAAATAAAATTTGGATGTCCCACGTCGGAGCTGCAAGCCGAGGATGACTACATTGATGACCTCAGAGAAAGACTCCTTCAGATCCACGACAATACCAGGTTGAAAATAAAGATGTTCAGTGACCGAATGAAGACACGCTACGATATACGAGCGACAACAACAGAGTTCCAAGCAGGAGATCGGGTGTGGCTTTACAATCCCCATCGACAAAAAGGATTGTCACCGAAACTTCAACGGGACTGGGAAGGTCCATATACAGTCATTACAAAAATCAACGATGTCGTGTACCGGATACAAAAGGGAGTCAGAGGAAAACCTAAAGTTGTACATCGCGACCGGCTACATCGCTACAGTGGTGATGAGAACGATGGATTTGTTCGGGACGATCAATCCTAAGGAGGGGGCAATGTAATGTGTATACACTCTTTCAATAATAAGGGGCAACATCTAGTGGTAGTAATAGGAGAACTCGCTTCTTTAAGCATCGAGAAACATCTAGTGGCTTAGAGGGGAACTCATTCAGCGCATACAAGAACCTCGAAAGGGGTAAGCATCTAGTGATAAAGTGGAGAACTTCGTTAAGCATCGAGAACAACCTCATAGATTCTCGAACCGATTTGAGGTATATAAATAGGCGCTTGGAAGCGAAGCGGTTCAGTATGGATTATGGATTGTGAATTGCTATAAAGAAAAGACTGTGTTTGAAAAGTAAAGACTGTGTTTTAAAAGTAATAATTGAAAGTGTTGAATAAAGAATTTTTGTGAGTAATTTAGAAGAAAGTGAATTTGTGTTTTTTTATTTACGAAGTTGAATAAGTTTTAACTGTCGGACCAAGCCGAATATTACAATATAATTATTTGAAAAGAGAGGTATAATTTTAGGTTATCTGAGCATAAGCCTCCCCCAGACTTCTCCATCTTCTTCTATCTAGTGCTTCTCTCCAATAAAGTTTGCATATTTTTCGGATGTCATCCTTCCAGCGTTTATGTTGTCTACCTACGCTTCTTTTGCTTTCTAAGGGTATCCATTCGGTTACTAATTTTATCCATCGATTATTATCAGGTGTACGTATTACATGTCCTGCCCATTCCCATTTGAGTTTCTTAAGCCTGTGTCTAACGTCTTCAAAATTAGTTTGACTTCTTATATTCTGATGGTTAATTTGCTGGGCAATATGAACGTTCAAAATAGCTCTCTCCATTGCTCTCTGACATGATTGGAGTTTCATTTCAGTGTTTTTTGTGACTTGACAAGTTTGGCACCAATAGGTGAGGACTGGAAGAACTGTTGAGTCAAACACATATTTCCTTGTTTTATTCGAAATATTCAATGTAAGAAGATGCTTAACGTTCCAGAACTGCCTCCAAGCGTTCGTCATTCGCTGCTCTATATCGTTTTTTTCTTTGTCTTTGAATGAGATAATCTGACCAAGGTATGTGTAGTGTAGTCTTTAACGTATTCTAATATATTGTTATTAACACTAACTGGATCAGAAGCACCATTTGTCATAATTTTAGTTTTCTGTTGATTTGTTGACAACCCAATATATCCGCATTCCGAGCACAGTTCGTTCAGCATCGTTTGAAGTTCTTCACTGCTGTTTGCGATAATTATAATGTCATCGGCAAATCGGAGGTTTGAGAGACATTTGCCATTTATCTTCAATCCTTTGTCTTCCCAGTCTAGCTTTCTAGATACTGCTTCTAAGGCTGCGGAAAAGAGTGCTGGTGAAATTGGATCTCCTTGCCTTACACCTCGCGATATTTTAAAATCTGGTCCGATGCATTCCGTTTTTATGTGGGATGTGCTCCTGTCATACATTTTCTTTAGGATTCGAACTATTTTTTTGTCTACACCTTGATTGAGAAGCGCCTTCCAAATAAATCTCTGCTCTACTGTGTCAAACGCTTTTGCAAAATCGATGAAGGCAAAGTATATTGTGATGTTATACTCTTTGCATTTTTCTATTATTTGATTAACGGTTTGTAGATGATCTATTGTCACCAGCCCATAAACCGCACTAAACTGTGACTTTTCTGAATGCATTGGTAGCTCTTGCAATGCTTCTGGCTGATATTCACTCCGAAATCGACAATTCAGCTTATTTACGTACCCATTGAGCCAAAAATGGGCTTCGTCGCGCGCTGGAAGAAGCGCGCGATGAACTTTCTTAACAGAGCACTCATTTTGATAATAAAATTCAATAATTTGCAAGCGTTGTTCGTTTGTAAGACGATTCATGGTTAAATTATAGACCAAACTGAAGATGTTTGACAGTGAAACAAACCACGAAACGTGCGTCAGCTGTTTAAACCAGTGTTGCCAAGAAGATAATAGCTAAAAAATCACCTTTTGTATCCTATACCGCTGTTAATTACCTTCTGATGATCGCTGTACCTTTTCGACCGATCATATAAAATAAAAAAAATCTTTAATCGAAAGATTTGAAAAACTACCAATTTTTGAAAAAATTAATCGGTTCACTCGTTTCTTAAATATTGTTTGCAAGGATTTTGAAAAACACAGTTAATTTTTAAAGCTAAGCAAATACATAAAAAAAGTGTAATTAAGTTCCTCTAAATTGAGTCAATGAGTAGCACCCGTTACGTGATGGCTGGTGCGTAAGACTATCATACCATAAATATTGAAGGGTTCAATCCCTGCTTGAGACACCTACAATTTTTTGTTTCAATGGTACTGTCTCTTGCGAGGAATTGAAAAATCCGCCAAAAGTAATTACTGTTCATGAAAAGTGCTTTCTCAAATTAGGATTCAGCATATAAACTGTAGGTCCTAACAGGAATGATTGAAGTTTGTAACTTGTTAGTCACTAAATCCTGGTGATTTTCTACGAGCTGTTACGCCACTTAATTTCTTTATTTAAATGGAGTTATCGATGACCGGCCCATAAAGCATTCCTCCTGTCGACTCAGCACTTCAGCAGCCTTTAAAATTAAAATATGTTTCTGCCTTCGCGATGATCTTGATTGATCAGTATTAAATTTAGCGTGGTGTTCAGCTGTGGTCAGGCGGTTTTCGTTTACTTCCGTCAAGCACGCGTCACTATTTCCGTTGCAGCAAAAGTAAATTACATCCTTCGTTGAATTTTTTAAAATCGTGCAAAAACAAAGTCAATGTTCATTACTACAGGGCTAACTATTATTTTATATTTTAAGGACAAGAGTGAAAATGATTTGCCTGCAGGTTTTTCACACCACGTTTACATGAAATATGAATTTAAGTTTTAAGGACCGTGTATATGGACTGAAATTCCATCACTCTCAACTTATCACCCTGTGCCTCAAAGAACCCCGACAGGATTTTTCATTTTTGAAAATCCAATGCAGGCTGATTCAGCATTAAGAACAAAAATAAAATGCCATAACAAACAGGAGGCGGATTAAATATGTAAAAGAGACATTAAATATGTGGAGCTACACTGTCACCATGATGTGAAATTTATGTGTACATAGTAATTTTTTTGTTGCTATGTGTGTGTGTGTACTGTGTATTTTTATATATGTATGTTATATCGATCTCACTTAATAATATGTAAACAATGTTTATTCTATACTATATTATTGAAGGACATTGATTGATTGATTGTTATTTGTGCATAGTGTATACCTATTTGTAGGCTTTTGGTCTTGTCCTTGGACTCAATATAGCTATCTTTGTATGTAGTTGTTTATGAATGATTTAACTATTTAATTGAGTTTTTTTTTTATTATATTATTTCTGTGTGATATTTTGTTTGCTATGCGTTTATTGAATTAGAATGTTAAGGCTTATATTTATAAATGACATCAGCTAAATGAGTGGGTTGTTATCAATATTACAAAATTTATTGAACAAGGTTTGAAAACAATTAATTAATTTTTTATTTAAATAGATGCTTACCAAACTTAACAACCATGAATTATGATAATGGTTTAGGTTTAATTGATGTTTTCATACATGCCATAGGTAATTAAGGAGGACCTGGAAAGGAAATTGAAGGGAAATATGTCAGATGTTTTAAATTGGTTAATTAGAAATTTAAACTTTGTTTTGAGGAAGTTCATATATAGAGTGATGACATTATGCTTTAAATAGTAACTATTGGTGGTGGTTTGACCTTCACTCACTCTATTAGATTAAAAATCAATTGTTTAATCTCAGATGACATTAAATATCTTATTAAGGGCTTCTGATAGAATAGACAGCTAATTGAAATAACCACAATTCATTTAATACTTAAGGTCAAAAACACCACCATCGAAGAAGCTCTGACGAGCTGAGATTTAAATTCAATTGATAAATACACTTAGTATTTCTTGAAAGGAAAATAATTTAATTCTTTTCTTAAAAAACGAACAATTTGTATGCCTAAGGGAGTCTACAATGCTCAATGGGAAATTAAATTCTCCATTCAACTCAAAAACTTCAACTTCAACCATCATCGATTTTGGCTATACTCGAGTATACCTTAAAAGATGTCTGACTTTTAAAAGTCGATGCATGCCTTTTGAAATGTATCTTTACTTTACACATGGAAATTTGTAAGTCATTTACCATTTAATTCATATAGGTATGTATATGTAGGTAGGTATGTATAAAATAACATACACACACACACATACAGAATACATCACATGTATCTTACTCAAATAAATCACTCGTTTAACTTTTTTGGCCGACAGAAAAAATCGAATCCTGCTGAATTAAACGATAAATTAATTTTTTTTTTCAGAATAAATTGTTTGCAAGGATTTAACTACTAGGTAGGTACAGGATATGGTTTTCTTGCCCAAAGTATATACGTAGGTATGTACAAGTACAATCACAATGAAATATATATGTACTTGCCTATGTATATTTGAGCATATGTACATATGTAATACAGTGTTCCCGAGACAAGCAGGTGAATTATACTTTATTTTTGGGATAACTCAAATAAAGAATGGAAGTATCGAAAAAGTACGTACGCATTTACATATATGTACCTATGTATGGATATGAAAAGATACATTTTTATAATAATTGTATACACATTCAATTTTTTTATTGTTACTGAAGGCAAGAACAAATTCGAGAGCAAAGTTCTTTTACTATAGGTAGAAGGCTTCCAGGAAAAATATAATTGGATGTATTTTAATTTTGATCACGGATTCACCAACCCGTATAACCTTAAATACATATATGCAGACATTTAAACTTACAGATGTATTTGAATAAAGTTTTGGGGCTTGACTGTTTCATTCAAGTTGTGTTAAAGATAAACTTTAATCTGCAACTGAGTAAATAATATAGAGAATGTTTTAACTAACAGGTTTTTAATGTTACGATTAGAGTCGACCAGAGTATTTATGAACACTGGTCGACAAACAAAACAATACTTTTTAAAAGGAATAAGATGTCCTGAGTTCGAAAAAATCTTTTCTTTGAATTTGTCTATAACATTATAGGGTTTTAAAGTATGCCCCCTTAAAAATGCTGAAAACAACCACAAACGATTTTTAACTTCCCATAGGAAGTTATTGCAATCGGTCCGATTTGTCGAATTGAAAATTTTGACATTTCTCGACGTTTCAAGGTCGCTAGAGTCGGAATAAAAGATTTTTAGAGGGATGTCTGTGCGTGCGTGTGTACGTACGTTCGTACGTCCGTACGTTCGCGACGTTTTCTTCGTCGTCCATAGCTCAAGAACCAGTAGAGATATCGACTTCAAATAAATGTTGTTATACAGATAATAATGCAGAAAGATACAGAAAGGGGATCTGAAGAAAATTGAGTGGGTGGTTTTTTACCATAGCAATTTAAAAAAAGGTGAACATTTTAGTTAACCCAAAATATCTCACGATCTAATAACGTTAGAGACTTGAATTAAATTAATTAATAATTAAATAATTTACTTACAAAAACTTGGTAAAAATTGACTTTCGATTTAAAAATATTGGCTTTAAACTAATTTTTTCTCACAAAAAATATTGTTTTCGACATTCAGTAATTTTTTTATAAAAATTCAACATTTTTTTTATAAAAAAAATAAAATCTACAAAAAACAGTACGCAAATTTAGTAAAAATTGATGTTCAGTTCTCAATATCTCGTGAATAATACCTTAGAACAGCGGTTCCCAATATTTTTTTGTCGCGAAGCACTTTTTGTGTGAGAAATTTCATGCGGAACACTTCGTTGCGCATATGCCATTTTTCGCAGTTACATGTAGCAAATAAAATAACTTTTTTTTCAAATTTTGTTTAATTTAATGAATTCAGGAAACAGTTTCTACAACGAAAAACACAAGAATAATGTTAACTTAACTTAATAAGGAATAAGATAATTATATTATATGCATTATAATTATATGGAGTTCCTTTTTAGTGAAAATATTGGGCCTGCTTATTTTTGCATAAAGCTGAAATATCTGGTTGAATTTGGGACAACTGCAACCGTATATCAGGTTCTTCATCGAGACGGGATCTATATTTTGTTTTGGTTCCAACATATGCAGAGAACCCTGATTCGCACATGTATATTGTTGCAAACAGCAGAAGAATTATTTTAGCTTTTTTTGACAGTAAACTGAACTCGTCTTTCAACATACACCAGAATTCTGATAAAGACTTCTTTGTTGCAAACTTTTTTTTTATCGAAGAATCTGATGTCAGGTCAATCAAGCACTCAAACTGCAGCGATGCCAGGGTAGGTGGCTTTTCCAACGCAGCAGAGTACGGGTTTATTACCCATACGTTTTCCTTAATGTTCAGGTGAAATTCGTCTGGAAAATAGTGGAGAAAGCTATCCAGCACACCTACGAGGTGGATATGAAACTCATTTTAAATATCATCGGGAATGTCCAAATCTATTTCTTCTTTAAATTCTTTGAGCATTGGGAAGCTGTTAAGGTTTCGATTTTTTATAGATCCAGCCCAAAACAAAACAAAAGTTCTAACATCAACACTTAATTCGAAAAGCCGCGTCAGCGTTTTTCCGCGAGAAAGTCACCTTACTTCTGTGTGAAGAATTAGTAAAGGCATATGTAGACTACCCATGTCATCACACAATACTTTAAAAAGCCTTGGATTCTTTGGCTGTGATTTAATAAAGTTAATTATTTTCACGCTTTCGTCCAACACCTCTTTAAGGGAGACCGGCATTTTTTCATTGCTAGGGATTGGCCCAGCCCAACAAACATTAAACAATGTCTTTAAAACATGGCTTTATTAATGTTTCAGCAATAGTATGGGCTTCGGAAACTTGCAAAGTAGGACGTCATCAACGCATTTTCGTTCACTGTCTTTGGGTGAAAAGTAATAACGGTTTGAGATTGTGTAAGTTTAGCTTACTTTCTTTTGAAGAAATCTGGATGAATCCTTGCAAAGTAACGTTTCATTTTTACTGGAAACATTGCAAAAACTGTTTCTATTTCAATCGTCACTCTCACTAGTCTTCGTGGTATTGTATGAAAATGTATACGAGTAAGATAGAATACAAAATAGAATTTGTCCATGAATGTGTTTTTACCGTTTCAAGTGGATGAAAAAGTGTTCCTTACAACTACGAAATAATACTTCTTTTTGTCTTTTCTCGGTATTCGACTTCGACTGATTGTGATTGCCTGCAGGCCTAGTATGGCTGCCGTTTAAAAAACAAAAAAATATTTAATTATTTGAAATTTGTTTGTAGTTACCTATGCTGATTTTTTTTTAAATATGAATTTCAATTCAACTGCTGCAATCAAAATTACAAGATCAGAAGCCCAAAATAAACTAGTTACTAGTTCGTCTTGGAATTTTTATATTTTTTTCAAATATTTCCGCGGAGCACTTGGATATTCTTCACACTTTGGGAAACCCGGCCTTAGAAGATATTGACTTCAAATTAATTTCGTTCATCCAATTTGTATTTGTTTTTACAAGAAGTAAAAACTTTTATGAAATGCTACTAAAATTGTTAAAAATTTTTTTTTAAGAATAATTCAACAGACAATTTTTTTAACAGAACACGAAAACCTACAAACTTTAAAGCAAGACAAATCTAGACGCGGGATGGGAAGTTATTAGTGTAGGTCGCATCCCAGCCTCTTTTTTCATTTTTGTATCAGTTTTATCCAAACTTCCCACAGTTTTTGATTTACTCCAATGAATCTTCTTATTAACTTTTGTAAGCCATATAAAATCCATATTAAGAAAATATACATAAATCCAAATATACCTACGGCAACCAAAACTATATTCACTGATACGCATTTCTTCTATACTAAAAAAGTTTTCCACCATAACGTTTCTCTGCTCGTATATCTACTCGAACTGGAGAAAATCCTTATCCTTGCACCATGTACGTCTGTTGAACAGAAATACAAAAAGAACTATAAATGAAATCAAAACAACAAACTTATTTAGTTTCGTAAGAAAGAAGATATCACAGCTCTCAGATTTCAAGAACTTGTTCCTTCTTACAACAATATAATGGCGAAAAGTCCCGCATGCCGTTTGTGTATAAATAACAGACCTGTATTGTATGTGCTGTGCATATCCTCGAAGCGTATATAGTGTAAAGTTATTCTTTTGGCAATCCTCTGAAATCTGACAATGACTGTGAGTAAACTTTTCGAACAAAACCCAAAACCCAGATCCAGAGTCAGACTCAGACTGGCAGAGCCAACAAACGTGTCACATAGAGGTACTAAATTTTCGCGTGAGTATATTTGTGTTTCTCTTGTTAACTCTATGACAATACCAAAGTCGGGACAGGAATAGTCCTCTTATTGTCGTGTGTTGTCCTTTTGAGTTTTGCACACATGTAGCTACACAACCTGTAACATGATAGAAAACTAGAAGCACTACACAGCTAAATAGGAAACCAAAAGGACAAACTTCTTAGCATTTGGCTCTTCAAAAAACCGCTGCCTTCCATGCTGTATATGTATGTATGTTTCATGCTTTATACCTACCTACGCAAATCCCGAATTACCTTTGAGCGATTTCCCTTCCCTCTATCCCCAGGTTTGTGTTTGTTTATACTACATACAAATATGGTACAATGGCAAAGGAAGGATAAAAGAATCGGAATGGGATATGTGTAATACGGAACACCTATGCCCATAACTCTTCAACTATATTGTGTGTCCTTCATTTCCCTAGAGAAATCTTGTTCTTCTCCAAACTAGCACAGTAAGGTACTATAACAAACCTTCAACCAATTGACTAACAACACACCGCATAGGGTTAAACCAACTATTCTACATCTACACTGCCTGAGAACATTCTGTGTTCCTGTGGTTTCTCTCGTTAGTGTAGGACTTTTCAAAGTTCTGTTAGGTTGTTTTTTTTTGTTTCGGAAAAAAAAGGTTTAATTGGAAATAGGGTGAACTATTGTAATTTGGCAAAAACAATAAAAAGGATGTAGTAGAACTCAAAAAAATATTCTCAAGGCAGTTTGTTATAGTTCTTAAGATGTACTTTAAGTTTAATACTTTCTATTCTATCAATATGAACGGAATAGTATGGTGCCCATACAAAGCAAGCGTATTCAAGAATAGTCCTGATAGATAGATCTACTTTTAGATCATTGTAATCCTTGAAGAAGTTAATATTCGAAACATTTTAAAATCATCTGCACAGAATTATTTAAAACAGAAGACAAATCATTAATAAATAAAATAAAAAGCAACGGACCGAGGTGACTCTTTTGAGCTACACCAGAATTGACATCAAATTGACATAAAGAGTTACTACTGAGCATGACGCTATGATTACTTAATTTATTAAGTAGGATTGTATGACTTAATTTCCCAAATGCGTTGCTGAAAACTGTAATAATGCAATCGAATTGAGAGTGTTTTTCGAATGCATTCAAACAAAAAGTAGAGAATTGTAATAAATTGAACAATTCAAAGAAATTATGTCACGACAAGGGATTCAAACAATTTAGGAATAGAAGACAATTATTTTGTAACTAAATGTTTACAACTTTTGTATGGAGTGTTGTTAGGTATGAATATTTCGGAAGGTCTGGAAACTAAGAACATTTCAGAGACTCGTTCAAAAAAGAATGTCAATGGATGGGAAATATTAGATACACCAGGACCAAAACTAAGACATTCATTTAGCTTTAAAACATTGTCACGTATAGAGGCCTTGGAAATCGAAAAATGTAATGATGTAAGATAACTGTGTTCATACATATATGTGTTAGGAAAAATAAGAGAGAAGGTGCTTGCAGAAGAAAGCTATGCAAAGTCAGTCTTAAAACTATCTGCAAACACGTTCGTTATTGACTCTGAAAGGTAGCATTAATTTTGAAACGTCGTACTTGATAGATATGTATATGTCAAATTAACGTTCACTGTTAACGTATCTCCTAAACATTCAGTATTCGAAATGAATTGAGAGTACAAAAAGTTTAAATAATTTACAAAGCCGTATTACAGTTCTTGGTAAACTTTAAGCGTCTCATCATTCTTCGATAGATTGAAATTCAAACAGCTTTATTTTTCTTATTTTAAAATAAAATTAAATGTGACTCAAACCATGGATGGAAACTATTAACTTCAAATAGGAAGTTATTGTAATGGGTCGAATTAAAAGTTTTGACATTTATCGACGTTTCAAGGCCCCAGAGTCGAAATAAAAGATTTTTAGAGAGATGTCTGTGCGTGCGTGACGTTTTTTCGTCGTCCATATCTCAAGAACCAGTAGAGATATCGACTTCAAATAAATTTTGTTATACAGATAATAATGCAGAAAGATGCAGAAAGGACTTTCAAAAAAATTGCGTGGGAGGTTTTTTTACCATAGCAATTTAAAAAAGGGGTGAAAATTTTGGTTTACCTAAAATATCTCAGGAACCAATAATGGTAGCGAGTTGAATTAAATTTTATATTATAAATTATGACGCGATACCAAACTAGTATATTTTTGGAAAAAAACAAACAAACGGTTTTTTTATATATCAAAAAACACTAAAAAAATATTTGTCACCTCGAATATTTTACGAACAAAAAATGATTTTATCTCCAAAATAGTTTTGTGCAATAAAGAATTACGTTTTTGACATCTGGTAAAATTTTGAGAAACATCGAATTGACAGTTGTTTAACAAAAAATAAAAACCTAAAAAAAACATTACTAAAACTTGGTAAAAATTTACTTTCGACTCAAATATCTTTTCAAAAATTAAAAATATTGCCTTTAAACTAATTTTATCTCATAGAAAACATTGTTTTCGACATTCTGTAATTTTTGTATAAAAATCCAACAGTCCGTTTTTTCATAAAAAATTAAATTTACAAAAAAAAAGTAGGTACGCAAATTTGGTAAAAATTGCTATTTGGTTCTCGATATCTCGTGCACAATAAAAGATATTGACTTTATGTTAGTTTAATTCATCCAATTTGTATTTGTTTATATAAGAAACTTTTAAGAAATGCTACTAAAATTTGTAAAAATTGGTTTTCGACTAAAAATCTCGTTAACAAAAATAGATTTCGAAATCAAACTTTTTCATTATATGCAAAATATTGTTGGTAATTTAAAAATTTTTAAAAATAATTCAACTGGCAACTTTTTTGACAAAACACGAAAATCTAAAAACTTTTAAGGAAGACAAATCGAAAGACGGGATGGGAAGTTATCAGTGTGGGTCGCATCCTAGCCTCTTTTTCTATCTTAAAATGAAAACTGCCTTAGAAGAAAAAATGGCCTTAGCCTTTTTTGGGACACACAATATCCTCTTAATGAGCTTTGGTGTGACCTGGAATATATTTTATATAGTTTAATTTTTTGACATTTTCAAATCATATTTGTGTCAAAAACTATAAAATAAAACTTGATATCAATTTTAAAGTTTTAAATCCAGTTCATTCACCGCTATGAGTTAAAGAATACTCTATAGTCCGTTTATAAAGGTTCAGAAAAACTTTTGAAATTTCAAAATTAAGAAAACATTTCTGTTTTACACTATTTGAAGCCTCGTTGTATTTCTCTTCGCTGTGCGGTGGGTTTTTGGTTAACAATTTTTGGTGGCATTGCTTCGCCCAATATGGGATATGGCTAGGCCAGGCCAATGCAAAAGTTGCAGCGGATGCCTTATGCACCGTCATGCATATGAAGTCTCTGTTTGGTTAGTAAAAACTCTCAGAAAGTCCTCGCAAAATGCGTCCTCCACTATACGTATACATATACACACAGATATACTATATACATACATACATTTATATAAACAAAAACCTTGAAGAGGTCCCTTTTCTGGGTTTTAGTTTTGAGCAGCAGGAATAAATAAACATAAAACTTATTTTACGAGCATCTCTAACAAGAGACGACACAAAAGAAGGCAAAAACAACCCCCCTGAGTTCCTAAATAACCCGCTCTTTCCATCACCACGTCCGCGTCGTCGGGTTGCTTCGTCGACGGCCACGTCCTGTTTGACTTGACTTGACTATGACTACTTGCAAAAATAATAATTTTCTTTTCACATTCATAGTGGGACTAAACGTACCTACCGGACTGCGCTATAATAGTATACTAAACTAAAACTACCCCCTGCGATTGTAATACGTACGCTAATTATAATTAGGTGGGTGGTTGGAGGCTTGGGGCCATTGGAATGGGCATTGCTTGGGGTAGCAGCAGAGGCAGCAGCAGCAGCAGCTTTGATTGAAGTTATTCGTTTTCCTATTTTCCTGCCAGAGTATATATACACAGAGGAAGGGATGGACGTATATAGTAGTATATTTTTGAGGCTTCTGCTCAAGATCCTTTCTGCGATGGGATGGTCTTTTTGTGCCACCAGAAGGATAGTTGTGTTTATGATGATGGTGCTTGGCGCTTGTGCATTTTTCCCGGCTTTTGGCTCTTAAGACGGTATGGGGTTAAATTGCTTATTTAGTGCTCGGGAAGGACGGACGGACCAAAAATATCTTTACACGCATACACGCAAGCAGCGCCAAAGGTTTGCCCCGTTTGTGTGGTCGGTTTTGTATGAATATGCCGAGGACTTGAAGACTTAAGGGTTGGAGTTAAAGTAAAGAACAACAATGAAAATGACTATGACAACGACCAGCAGTGACGACGACGACGAGGAGCGACGAGAGTTGGGCTAGACGATTGCGATGTGCACGAGAACAAAATATATTGCAAATTGTGACGACCGACGACGACGACGAAACGAAGCTTTTGTATGATGTCCTGCTTCTGGTGTTGATGATGATAAAAGAGATTTTTGTAATTACAATCACGGTTTTGTGAAAAGAGTACTGTATAGATATTTATACCTCTATACCTTCTTCAAGGCAAAGGGACTCGTTTTAGACGAGGGGTGACTGGCATTTTAATTATTCTTGATTGTGTTGGTTTTATTTGATTACACACAGCACGAAGCTATAGAAGATATATATGTAGGAACCTAACCTACCTATCGCTAGCTAGGGACTTTGGCAAAAATAGCATTTGTTGTAATCTTTTCGTAACATTTATTGTCGTTATTTTTTTTTGTTTCGTTTCGTTTGGTTTAATATTCTTGAGTCTTTTCTTATGGTTAACGATGATGGCAAAATGGCAATGCCAACGACGCGACGGACGGACGAAGATGACGATGACTATGATGAAGACGAAGGAGTTTGCTTTTGGAAGATATACTAGGTTAGGTAGGAACATGTATAAGAAGATGAAGTAAAAGTTGGTTTAAGTTCTTATATTCAAAGTTATTCTTATTCTTGGTAGCAAGAAGCATTAATGATATAAAAGAAGAGAGAACACATAAAGAAGAACACTCTGGTGAATTCTGTATATGTTTAAGACAGGTCGGCCATTTTCATTTTGACTGATAGTTGATTTTATTATCATTGCATGCGAATTTGTTAAGATTTTAATTCGATGAAGGATGTCTTAAATACCTATACATACATACATAATAATAAGGCTAGATTTAAGGAAAAGATTGGATTATCCAAAGGGGGAAAGTTAAAGTGAACGTATAGGTACTTAGTTAGAAGAACAAACGCATTAATACATGAGAGTCTACTCATAAGCTTGATATTAGTGGGATTTGTTATAAGGGTTCATCGTTAAACCAAATTCAAGATTTTAAAATAAATACTCACAATTAGAAAGAGTTTAGACGTTTGTCAATAGACAACGAGGCCGCCAGTTAAAATAGTATTGCCAAACCTATGTAAATTTCTATACCTCTAAAAAAACACCCGTCATGTGATGCCTCAAGTCCAATATACTGGCCTAACTGAATTTTCATAATTTTCAGAAGAGTCAAAATAAGAGTAAGTTTTAAACCAAAGAAACTCAGCTTTGATTTTATTTTTGCACTTATACAGTGCTGTTCGAAAAATGTTGGTCAAATATTTTATTATACTTTTCGAGATCAGTTCTTGGAATTTAGGAACGCTACGGGTTTTGTTTGCACTAGATAGCAATATGTCATGCAAACACTGTGTAAAAGTTGATGTTATTATCAATAAGAGCTGAATTTGGCTAGTGATAGTAGTCCAATACCAACCGAAGTGATTTTGTGGAAAAAACGGGAAAAATAAGTTCGGAACATAAAGCCAATATTTTGTGTCTGTCACGTCTCAGTTTAATAACACGTGAAATTTCTAAGAGACTGAATATTGTTCAACAAACTGTGGCATGGAATTTGAAAAATATCGTGAGACCGGGACTACTAGGAGGAAAAAAGGCTCAGGGAGGCCAAAAGCGACGAACCCAGTGGAAGATCGTTTTTTGGTGTAGTACAGTCGTCAGCATTGGTTCAGGACTTCGGTGGACCTTAAAAACGATCTCTGCCGAGATAGAGAAAGAGGATCGTGAAAGCTGGACTTAGAGCACTCAAGCCGGTACTGAAGCCGCATTTTCCAAAAATAGTAAAAGAAAAACGATTGCTCTGGGCTCAGGAGCACCTAAATTGGACTGAAGACATGTGGAACAATGTCGTCTTTTCGGACGAATCAAAATTCAAGCTTCATGTTGGAGATGGCAGGATCCTTGCGAGAAGAGAACCGAAAGAAAAACTAAACTCTGATTGCATTTTGCGGATGCCCCCCAAAACTGAAGGTGTTATAGCGTGGGTATGCTTCTCTGGAGATGAAAAAGATAGAACGAGTTTTTTAGAATCCAAAGTCAATGCAAAAGTTTACCTTCGAGTCCTGAAAAACGTATTGGAGCCCACTGTGCTAGAGCTTTTTGGGGACACTTGCAGTTTCATTTTTCAACAAGACAATGCTCCTTATCATACAGCCAAAATTGTAAGTACGAATTGGTTTTTATTTTTAATATGACTGACTAATAAACATTAGGTTAGGTTAGGTTAGGTTGAAGTGGCTGTCCAAGATGGAAACGGACACACTTAGGCCAGTTTAATGGCCCATTGTGATACCACATGAATCTTGAGGTTTCTTCCTAAGCTCAATGGAACCAGTTTGAGTCTCTTACGAAACGTGAGAGGCTGCTTATACCAATATGATTTAGATCGTTTAGATCGTTAAAGAAGAATTCTCCTAGGTAATTCTCGCGTTTTCGAGCCAGAGCAGGGCATGTGCAGAGAAGATGAAGAACTGTTTCCTCCTCTTCCTCGTCCATACAGCTTCTGCAGAAGTCATTTGAGAATACGCCTAATCTCGTGGCGTGCTTTCCTATTAGACAGTGTCCGGTTATGACACCTATTATCGAGCTTATATGCGATCTGCTTAGAGAGAGCAAGCACCTTGAACGTTTTAAATCCAGTGTTGGCCAGATGCTTTTCGTGACTTGACACGTGGTGATGTTGTTCCACCTGGTGCCTGCCCTCCTCACAGCGTCTTGCATTAGCAACAGTTTACAAGTAGCGATTGGTATACCAGTACGTGCCAAACGTGGTAGAATGGGCTGTACTGTACCGTTCCTGGCGAGTTCATCTGCCTTACAGTTAAACATTAAGCTTTAAAAAAAATTAAAACTTTTATGACTAAAAATAATATTTTTATTTTTTTTCTATTTCTAAGGTTAAAAAGTACTTCGAATAAAATAATATCGATGTGCTAAGTTGGCCTCCCTACAGTTCAGATCTCAATACATATAAGAATATTTGGTCTATAATAAAATTTTGAGGTTGCGAAGAAGAGCCCAGTCAGTTGATGAATTAAAAAACTACTTATCTGGACCTGGAACACGATACCTGCATCCACATGGAAAAACTTATCTCATTCAAAGTCTCGCCGATTTGCAGCCGTTATAAAAGCAAGAGGAGGTCTAACAAAAAACTAATTAGATATAAAATGTTTCTGAGAAGCAATAAAAACACATAATAAAACAAAACCTCATTTAAAAATATGTTGTTATTTCAACACATTTGACAACATTCGAAAAAATAGACAAAAAAAGTTTGGCCAACATTTTTCGAACTGCACTGTATAGTGATGAAGTTGTGATTTTGTACGGAGAGGTATTTCCACTAAGGCTTCTCCTTTTATCCAGATGATAGTGGAGATATTCCCGAGACGATATGGACGGTAGCGTCTACAGTTTCATATATGTAGGTTGAAGTACTTAGTGAAACACCTTATAGGGCTTCTACGAATTATTCGGAGCCTGTTAGGAGCGTTAAGCTGTTTCTCGCTCTTGGAGTTTAAATTAATTAGTTGCGAAGGACCTACAAGTCTTGGATACGGAAGGATTTAATATTGACAACACACGCAAACGATTTAAGGACAACGAACTTTGTGTACGTTGAATATTAGGTCGTTAAATATACCATGTGCAGCCAAAACCTGCTATAAAACAGATATCGCCACCATCCAGGAAATGCGATGGCATAGGACAGGCAAAAAGAGGATGAAAAACTGCGATATATGCTACCGAGAAAACCAACAATGCCAATTTGAATGTGGCTTTTTCATTGGAGAAAGACTTAGGTAACAAGTCTTGAGCTACCAGTGAATCAACCACTGCCTCATGATTTTTTCGTATCAAACACCTCCGCAGAAAAGGAAGATGACAATACCAAAGATATGTTCTTCGAGATTTTGGACAAAGCATATCAGCAGAGCCCCAGCTACGATATTAAAATTTTCTTAGGAGATTTTAATGCCAAGCTAGGAAGGGAAAAACAGCCTGCACAACAATACTTTCGATGATTGATTCTAATCTAATCTAATCTTTTTCTGCGGGGTGAAACGTCATAATAGCTTGTACACGTTTTCCACACATCAACATCCATAAAGGAACTTGGAGTTCTCCAAATCAATCTATTTCCAACCATATTGCACATATTGCAATCGACCCTGGACACGCTTCCATCATCATTGATGCCCAGTCAGCGAACAACCGGCGTTGTCTATGGTCATGAACTTTTAGCTCCTGGGTCATTTTATCATTTGAACGTGCTGTTCAATCGTGTAAATTACCATGATGATTTGGCATATACAACTGAATAATAAACAAAAGATTTGACAGATGTCACCAAAACAAAATGGCTGCCACGGGGCGCGAAAATCTACCCACGCGAATTTAAAAACCCTATATTATGGTAATTAAGCTAAAATAAAAGAAAGTATGTATAATCAGAGAAAGGCATAGCTCTGGATCAAAAGAACTCATTTATGTCACTTTCGTTTGACATAGAGCCTATATTTCTGCAAATCTCAAAATCTCAAAAGCTAAAGTTCATGCTAAATATGTTACTAAAGGCAAAATCAATTTTTAGATATATTTCAAAACAAAAAATTGAAGGATTTAAAACATCCTTAATTTTTGTATTTAATTTTATTTTCCCAGATGGTTTTAAATCAAAAAATTGAATTTAATTTACATTTTCTGATTTTGCTTAAATTAATGTACATTCAACCCTAAGGGTTAACATTTATGTAATTGATACAAATCAAATTAATTTCACTTGACTTCACTTCAAAACTGATTGTCATAGAAAGGAACAGCTTTTCCTGTGTGCATTTAATTAAGAAAGTTTAAATTTTTTTTTCTTTTTTTCTTACTTTAAATCTCCCCTTTTTCAGTAGAGGCGTTTCAAGTCGTGTTTGGGATGACGTATCCTCACACTATAGTTTTTCGTGTTTGAGCTTTGAATTTAAATGCAATCATCGTAGAAAAAAAAAAACAAACAATTAAACGTGAATTTCAAAAAATAAAAATTACTCCAGGAAGTCATCATTGTTCTCGGAAGTAGGTTCACATTCGCTTCAACTAAATTGGTATAGGTTAGGTTCCTACTTAGTTTTGCTTTTAATGAATTTACTTTCCACTCCATGTAGAGCGGGAATTTTTTCTGCATATAAAGACTCAAACCAACTCAACATTGCATCCATATAGACTATCCCTATATATAAATAGATATGGATGTTAATGCAGGAAGTATAACAAAAAAAAAAGGAACAAAAAAAAATACATCTCTTTTATGTCCAACAAATTCACTACCAAATCAGGGATATGTATTTGCAGCATAAAAATTGCTTAGTTTTCAATCATGAAATCAAAACTAAAAATTTATAATTAATATTTAGATTCAACATAAATCATTTCGTTTCACAATTTGGTGCAACAACTTTGAAATTGTTAAAACTTAGCTTGAAGCTGGACAATCTGTGAACTTACTACTGGTTACTCACTTTCCTGGTAGTTCTCTAAACGTAACTTGCAACAATTATATTCGTTCAAATTTCAATATAACATATCCACAAGGTCTGATCACAAGGGACGAGCTGCAATAGCCTCTCAATAGCTTCGAAGCATTTAAATCTGCGGGACAAGATGGAATAATACCAGCCGAATTATAAAAAGCCTCAGACATAATTGCACCAATCCTTGAGGGAATTTTTACCAGCTCTCTATATCTGGCCCATATTCCCTCGGCATGGAGAGAAGTTAAAGTTGTTTGTATACCCAAAGCAGGTAAATGCTCGCAAGTTAACCCTAAAGATCTACGACCTATAAGTCTATCATCATTCCTTCTTAAGGCCTCATGAAAAATTGATTGATATCCATTTAAGGGCAAGTATTGATAAAAGACTTCTGCCTACACCTCAACATGCTTAATGTAAAGGTAAATCGGTGGAAACGGCATTACACACACAAGTACGCGCCATCGAATACTCCCTCCATCATAGAGAGTTCACTATGGTTGCTTTCCTTGACATCGAAGGTGCTTTCAACAACGTGGGCACTAACATCTCTGAACGTAGAGAGTTCGCTTGGGGAGTTAACTCATTTAATGCTCTTGTTCTGCCAGAAGATTCGTTAGTGGAGGGATACCGCAAGGTGGTGTTCTATCCGTTCTCCTCTGGAAACTAGTGCTAAATGAAATCCTAACCGATCTGGATGCAATTGTTTTTTAGAGTAATTGCCTATGTGGATGACGTTGCTATAGCGGTTTCAAGAAGGCATCTAAATACCCTAAAATAACTCTTACAAAATGCCTTAGACATACTAATACTTTGGGCTGATCGATATGGACTGGGTGTTAACCCACACAAAACCGAATAAGTCCTATTTTCGAGGAAATTCAAAATTCCATTCGTTAACCCTCCCTATATTAAAGAAATACAATTAAAGTTCTCAGACGAGGCTAAGTACCTGGGTCTTATTTTCGACAAAAAACTAAATTAGAAACGCAATATACAAGAAGAATTCAAAAAAGCTAATGTAGCTCTCTTTTTTTACAAAAAAGCTATTTGTAATAAATGGGACTTACAACTCCGAATCACGCATCATGCTCTGCTAACAACAACATTGGTCACTCCGTAATTCTTAAGCATTTAGAATTAATTCCAAAGCACGCAGACTACACCATCCCCCAACTGCAATTTGACAGAAACTTCCAGATTTCTATACCTTCCAGATCTTTCTGGGAGGATAGGGCATTCCTGGAAGACGAGTCTGTTCAGATCAAAAACAAAAGTAGGGGTTGGTGGAGGTGTGTACTCTCAACGACTGAAATTAAGTCTCTCATTCCGCCTTCACACACAATCATTGTAGCGTGTTAAAGGCGGAACTTTTGGCGATAAGAGAAGTCTTGTCCTGGCTTAAAGAAAAAGTGATATCAACGTCTGATATCCGTATTTTTTCAGATAGTCAGGCCGCTATCAAATCTCTGAACTCTGTCTCTATAAACTCTATAACAGAACATAACTGAGGATCATCTCTAATGCAAATGGTACAACAATTTAATATTCACCTTTGCTGGGTGCCGGGCCACAGAGACATTCCAATGGTAAGGCAGATGAACTCGCCAGGAACGGTACAGTACAACCCATTCTACCACGTTTGGCAAATGCTGGCATACCAATCGCTGCATGTAAACTGTTGCTAATGAAGGACGCTATGAAGAAGGCAAACACCAGGTGAAATAACATCACCACGTGACGTGTCAGGTCACAAAACGCATCTGGCTTACACTAGATTTAAAGCGATCAAGGTGCTTGCTATCTCTAAGCAGATCGCATATAAGCTCGATAATAGGTGTCATTACTGGGCACAGTCTAATAGGAAAGCACGCCACTCGGTTAGGCGTATTCTCAAATGACTTTTGCAGAAGCTGTATGGATGAGGAAACAGTTCTTCATCACTTTTGTACATGCCCTGCTCTAGCTCAAAAACTCAAGAAATACCTAGGAAAATTCTTCTATAACGATCAAAACGATCTCAATCATATTAACATAATCAGCCTTTCATGTTTTGTAAGGGACTTAAACTGGCTCTAATTGAGCTTAGATGAAATCCTCAAGATGCATTGATTTCAAATACTTTATTTCCAAACCAAAATGAAAAACCACAAAAACTGCTTACAAACAATTTCAAAAACAGGGAAATTATATCAACTGTCAACTGTTTTAAATTTCTAAATAAAATGCAATACGTTTTGAAGGCACTAATTGCTTTTCAAAAAAGTAAGGTGAAGTCTTTAACAAAAATTTAACATTTAATATTAAGGGCCATTAGTGCGGAACCAATACCTTACCCCAGACTTGCGAGAAACTTAAAAACCACTGTTCACTAGGTACGTGTACGCTCGCCGCGTTGGTGTACCCCTTCAAGCTAAATATTTGCACACCAACTGCTACTGAACTGCCATGTAATTATTTTTTCATTATATCCTTGAGGGAAATTCCTTTATGTGGAATTTTACTACACACAGTTCCAGAGTAACTAACAACAACAAAAAAGTTAATAATTGCTAATATTACTTCCTTTGCTAATTCTGTTTTTTTTTGTTTTACATTCTCTTCTCTTCATCTTCTCGTTTACCATTAAAGCTTCTTAATTGTTGAATAAAAATTTGAATTTTTCAAATTGCAAGGACATTTCTACAATAATTGAAAAACAAAACAATAATAAGCGAATGCAAACAAAAAGGATAGTTGTTTATTATTTCGAACATGACATGGA
The DNA here is from genome assembly GCA_951509635.1 of Eupeodes luniger. Taxonomy (NCBI): domain Eukaryota; kingdom Metazoa; phylum Arthropoda; class Insecta; order Diptera; family Syrphidae; genus Eupeodes; species Eupeodes luniger. Next base: position 93,453,746 of record OX608073.1, on the reverse strand, counting down.
AATGCATTTTCTATGTTTGTGATGTGGAAGTGGAAGCGGATAGGGGGAGGTGGGGTGATAATCCAGGATAGGATTTTTTTAAACTTGAATATACATTGTACATTGTGGTGGTGCATGTTTGTGCTGTACTGTATTCTCGTTTGGGGTGTTCATTTTCGTAAGGGAATTTTAATTGGAATAATTCCCCGAAGGAGTTAGTTGGTTGCAAGTTGCAAGAAATTTAGTTACGCCTTTCCGCCCCAATTTAAAAATTTCACATACCTAAGCAGGTAATTAAAATTTGTCTACACAAATAATAGGGGTGCATAAGTGAGGAGCAAACAACACATAAAAAAGAGGGTGAAGCTAGAAATTTCACTCGAAGCTGGGAATTAGAAATTGAATTCAAAAACTAAAATTAAAAAACAAATGCCTTCAGGATTTTTCTGAATCCAATAAAATTTTTTGTTCATTCAATAAATTGGCTTAAAGCAACACCATAAAACCCCCATTAAAACGAAAATCTTCATTCAATTTGTTCCTGACCATTGTTCCCAATCTTAAATGAACCAAAAAGAACGTCGTGTACTAAATACAAATCTACGAGTATAAAGCTCATAAATGTCGATGTCCAAATCCATGTATAGGCTATCCATTGAACTACTATATCCTTCGATATACTTATGTATATATACTTACTCCATCTCATCGTATGCCTACCCTTTATGTTTTTTTTTTTTATTTTCCCCTTAGGAAAACCCAATTTGTATGTTGAACACGCCTTTTACGTAATTGATTTTAGCATTCAAAGTATACATGCTGCATAACATTGATCCTTGTTCGATATATGAACGTTACATGGATTATCTATTAGTGTTCTTATCTTTTACCAAATACAGAAAGAAAACTGATGACTTACGCACAATCTTTCTTCAAAATGCATACATATATAGGTTAGGTGTAGAGAGAAAAAGGACGAAACTTTATGTGGTAAAAAGACTTGCTTCTCCCTGACCACATCAAATCACATAATATTTCTTTATTTATAGGTGATTTATTCCTATAAGTTCGAAGTACACTGAATAAAAACAAGTTCGTATTCTTGAAAGTGATTGGTATAGAGTCCACCAAAAGACTAGAGTAAGCAGCTTGGATTAAGACAGCAAAAGGGGTTCTATTTCAGCATGTTAAGGCAGAAGAGGCGATTTACAAAACAAAAAATACTAACAACAGAATACAAAATATTCAGTTATAGCATATAACATTTTTAAACGTAAAAAACGCATTCTTTTTTGAGAAAATTGGAAAAAATTACACCTACTAACTAACTTATATGGCAAATTGTCTTTTAATGTTATTTTAGTATTAATTCGTCGATTTTTTTAAAAGACGTATTTTATCTAATTTTTGAACAATTGTATTATAAAAACCGTTCCATCTACAGACACAACATTCAGTCTTAATTTTAGTTGATTTATTTGCCTTAAACAGTAGAACACGATTGCATGAAAAAAAAGAGGCTGGGATATGACCCACACTGATAACTTCCCATCGCGTCTGTGGATTAGTCTTGCTTAAAATGTTTGTAGGTTTTAGTGTTTTGATTCAAAAGTTGCCAGTTGAATTATTTTAAGAAATTTAAAAAGTACCTTCAATATTTTGCATATGATGAAATAGTTTGATTTCAAAATCAATTTTTGTTAACGAGATTTTTTTTCGAAAACCAATTTTTACCAATTTTGCGTCCTTTTTTTGTAGATTTTAATTTTTATGGAAAAACGGACTGTTGGATTTTTATAAACAAAATTACTGAATGTCGAAAACAATATTTTCTGTCAGATAAAATTAGTTTTAAGCCAATATTTTTAAATTTTGAAAAGATATTTGGGTCGAAAATCAATTTTTACCAACTTTGAGTAATGTTTTTTTTAGGTTTTTATTTTAATAAAAACTGTCAATTCGATGTTGCTCAGATGTCAAAAACGTTTTTCTTCGTTGCAAAAAATTAGTTTGGATATGAAATAATTTTTTGTTCGTACGATTTCCGAGGTGGCAAATATTTTTGTTCAGTTTTTTTTTGATTTATAAAAAACAACGTTAATTGGATTGTTTTCCAAAAATACATTTCATTGCTTTCACGTTACAATATATAATATAAAATTTAATTCAAGTCGCTAGCGTTATTGGTTCGTGAGATATTATGGGTTAACCAAAATTTCCTTGAGAGTCCTTTCTGCTATATCATCTGTATAGCAAAATTTATTTGAAGTTGATATCTCTACTGGTTCTTGAGCTATTAATGAACGTACGGACCTACGTACGTACGTACACCCAGACATCTCCCCAAAAAAACTTTCATTTAGACTTTAGGATCGGACCGATTACAATAACTTCTTTTTTTTTTTTTGGTGGCGCAACAGTTCGTTGAGAACTAAGGCCTAGTGACTTACAACTCTCAACTATTCCTGTATGCGAGTACTGTTGTCAGGGATGGAGGGGACCTACAGTTTTAAGCCGAATCCGAACGGCCAATTTGAGAAAGCACTTTTCATGACAAGAATTACTCTTGGAGGATTTGTCAATTCCTTGCAAGAGGCAGTACCTGTGAAAAAAACTTTTAGATGGCATAGGCAGGGATCGAACCCAAGACCTCTGGCATGACAGTCCAACGCACTAACCATCATGCCACGGGTACCACACAATAACTCCTTATCAAAAACACTCCATTACCAAGACCGGAATCTCAGATTGACATTTCGGTTTGCCTAAGAGCTATGTCGGACTAAATGTGAGAAAGTGTGCGTGAAATGATGCAAAAAACCAAACACATTCTCAAATTTAGTTTTACAGCCCATCAAAACGCTTCATTATAGTAATCAGCCCCATCTAAATGCTTCACTTTGAATGTTTCATGGCCTCGTTCAAAAACTAAACAATCCTAACCAACAGAATCTGAAGTGCTGACATGGTCTTAAATTGGAAGATTTCTATAGCTTTTTAGTTTCAATACAAATAAATGTTGTTAATGTACAGTGTCGGTCAAAACTAAAGCACGAAATCGTTTCATTTTGAAAAAAGCCAAATAAAACTACAAATTAAGATATAAAATTAATTTTTTTTTATTTATTTTAAATAATAATATTATTGTCTTAAATTAACAGTATTTAGATTTGCTATAATTATTTACATATTTAAAATATTACAAAATGTTTAGAATTCTTATGAAAAACGATTGGACAAAACTAAAGCACATGTACCCTATTTTAAAATAACTCATCTGTATGGTCTATATTTTACAGTTATTTAATGAGAACAACAAAAAATTTTTATGTTTTTTTCCATTGCGACTAAGAAAAGTGAATTGTTCACCATTCCGCGTCATCTATTGTAAACATTGCATCGAGATTTTAAAATATCTCGCGATAAGTACTCCGACGAATTAAAAGAAAAAATTGTGTCTGATTTCAATAATGGTGAATCAGTTACATTCATAAGTAAAAAATATGGTATTAATCATTCAGTGATTTCCCGAGTAATTTCTCGTTTTCGTGCACGAGAAACAGTGCAAACTATTCATAGTGGTGGTAGACCGCAAAAAACTTCAAATCGCGAAGACAGAAAAATCGTCAGGGCAATTAAAAAAGATCCTTTCATATCATCGGAAATCATTAAAAAAGAATTGGGTTTGAAAATATCAAGCAGGACTATCCGGAGAAGAGCGGTTGATGTTGGCCTCCGATCATATCGAACAGCGAAAAAACCATTTATTTCTGCGAAGAACAGACGTGCCAGACTTGAATTTGCAAAAGCACATTTGAACTGGAATGCGGCGAAATGGAGGACGGTCCTCTTCTCTGATGAATCGAAGTTCAATTTGAAAGGATCCGACGGATTTCATACAGTACGCAGGCCAGAAGGTAAACGTTTAAATCCTCGCTATTTAAAAGGAACAATAAAACACGGTAAGGGTAGTATTATGGTCTGGGGATGTTTTTCCAGTGAAGGAGTCGGACCGATCCACAAAATTAGAGGTATAATGGATCGTTTCATGTATAGAGATATCCTTCAAAATGTCATGTATCCTTATACAGAAGAAAACATGCCATTGAGATGGATATTTCAACATGACAATGATCCTAAAAATACTGCTAAAGTTGTGAAGGATCGGTTAAATCAAAATAATGTTAAAGTAATGCAATGGCCAGCACAATCCCCTGATCCCAACCCCATAGAGAATCTATGGGGAATTGTAGATCAGAGGATTGATCGCTCCAATTGCAAAAACCAAGATTCACTTTTTCAACAGGCTCAAAGTGCTTGGAATAATATCCCCAGCCAGTACATAGAAAACCTTATCAACTCCATGGCGCATCGATGTGCTGCCGTCATAAAAAATAAAGGATATGCCACTAAATATTGAAATTTAAATAGTTTTAAAGATTGTGTTTGAGAAATGTGCTTTAGTTTTGTCCAATCGTTTTTCATATAAGATTCCTCAATTAGATTAGTATTTTCATCATTTAAGCAGTTCGATAATTGCAAGACCAAATTTTATTTTTATTTGTTGCAGAAATATTCCTGAAAATTTCTTTCTAAGGAACTATGTTAGAGTTAGAATTTTGTTTGTAGTTAGATTTTGGAATAGAGATTTGAGGGAACCATGTTTTGAAAATAAGTTGCTTTGTGTAAAGCATCTTTAAGGAAATAGGCATATGTTTACACACAATACCAACTAAATGAGTGCAATAAATAGATTTAAGTAACTTTTTTATTCCAGTATGAGGAAACCGAACACCCAATAGAAAAAAACCGGTATACGCGCCAAAATCCATACTTCTTGACTAAATAATGTTATCTTCTATGTTTACGCATAAAATTACGAATTTTGTAGCATATGAACATTTCTAGACATTTAACAATCTGAAAAATTAAGTATGCTATGAAATAATTTGCTGCTATTAATGCTAATTTTTTTTCTAAAAAGTTGATGAAGGTTAGCCGAAGCGGAAATTTCTTTAATGAACATACCTAAAATATTATTGGCTTTCTCAAAAACATTTTTCTACACTAACCTCTGCTTTATACCTGAAAATTATTGTTTATGTATATTTTCTTCTATGTTCTGTATTTATAAAATGTAATCTATTGAAGTATTTACTAGGTACATATATTTAGAAAAACAAAAACATGTACGTAAAACTCATTAATTTGTTTCATTATTAGCAGCACTTTTACTAAACATACCTTCAAACAGTAATAAGTAAACTTGAACTTTGGTAACTAAACATTTTTAAGGAATGAATGAAAATTATATTTTGCGTTAAACTGTGGGAATTCACTAAAAAAAAACTACTGTACGTCAACAATAAACATTCATGACGATTACATGTCATTGAATTAGTTGTGCATGAATTCAGAACGATTTTAAGACGTTTGTTTTATTTGCTCTGCATTTATTCAACAGGTTCGCTATAATCGTTCTGATTACTTTTTTAAAACATTAGTGTTCCTTTGAAGCATAATTTTTTTTGATAGCAAATACATATATGCTTCCATCAATCAAGAATGTTATGGATGAGGTATTTTTCGATTATAACTCTTTTTTTAATTTAATATTTATTAATCATAATGGAATTGAAAAATAGTTGCAAGCTTAAATCATTAAAAACAAACTATAAATATACTTGGATTAATTAAATTGATACAGATTTTAATTACTTGCAAAAAAATATTTGAATTCAATAAATTGCGCTAGCACCCTTAACTTGATGGTTCTTCGAACGCATCTTTGATACAATAATCCGAAGTAAATTATGAAATTTAAAGAATTTCGTATTGATTGCTGTAAATGAGTGAATTAAATATATTAAACTGATGTTGAACATGCTTTTTTCAAGACAAAAATTTACATTGGTTCGCTATCAACAAAATTACTGCAAAATTAAAGCTTAAAACTGACTTTTTCATCGAAAAAAAGTAAAAAGTAAAATTAGGGTCCTATTCCAAATGATTCGAAGCCCAGTCAGTGAACAAACGGCGTCTATGGTCATGAACTTTGAGCTCCTGGGTCAGTTGGATCTTGTACTGGTGTAGGCCCAAGTTCCGACGCAAAATTCGCCAAGTTGAAGTCAGCGAAAGGCCAACTGCCTCTTCTGCTGCACACTTTAACGGACCGCGGCGATGTTCTCGGCCGATATTGCGTTCTTTGAACGTACGGGTAGTGGCTGATTGTTTACTGAACCGGTCGGTCGTCTCAAATTTGGTCACCAAACGTTGAAGAGTCGACTGTTTAGAGCCACCACGTCTACCGTAAAATGGGCGCAATGTGCGCAACGTTTGCGTTACGAACACTCATTTTGTTAATAAAGTTTTATCATTTGAACGTTCTGTTGAATCGTGTAACTTGCCATTATGATTAGGCATGAACAACTGAATAATAAACAAAAGATTTGACAGATGTCACCAAAACAAAATGGCCGCCACGGGGCACCAAAATCTACCCGCGCCAATTGAAAACCCCTTTAGTTGGGGTGGATCCTTTTTATTTTACATTCCATGTTGAGAAACCACGCTCAACTTCAAATTGAATTTCTTTCAGTGGATAATAGTTTAGTTATTTGAAATCCAAAAGGTACCTATTCTTACAATGTTTCCAATGTAAGACCTTAAACCAAGGTAATGAACATTTTCACCATTAAAACGCACATGAAAATTCTTGTACTCTATATGTCAAGTATTTTGTAGTATCTCAATACTTTGTCATTCACTCTTGATATTATATATGCAAGGATATCCAAATGTCCGAATCAAAGCTTTACCATCAATTCGAAATCAAAAGATACCCGATTCCTAAAAGTTTCTGTTCTTATATTGTGTATGATGGGAATTTGTGTCCTATCCTGTGTTGTGAAGGGATGGATGTGAATGGTTGTTTTTTTTTTTTTTTGGTATTGGAATTGGCTCGGTTTTGAAATATACTTGTGATGTTGGAATGGTTTGTTGTGGAAATGGAACTGCTGGAACTGGCGAGGAGTTAGAGTGTACTCGTATGTGGGTTCGTCCCTTTGTTCTTCTTTATGTGTTGCGGGTCGGGAGCACTTTGTTGGATGAAAGTTAAGTCACTTGGAAATAACTTGCTTCCACCTCATAAGTCAAAGAATTAATTTCTGTCGAAAGTGGCAACGAGTTCAATCTTTATTCTTGGCCCACCACTGTTGGCCTGTCTATTCTGTGTATAGGTAATATGATGCTATTCTTGTATCTAACATATTATATGCATCTATATAGGTTTCATGACCACTAACTCCACATCCACATATGCCAATTCTACGGACAACGGAGAACGGACGATGGACTGAGACGACGACGACGTTCAATACTCAGCCCATGTCCTTTGAGCATTGGCATACAGATATCTCTACCATATAAGTAAAAGGAGATATTGGTTAACTTCCAGCTTTATAGCGAGAAGGGATAAGGATATTGTCTAAAGGCAGAGGACTAAAAGATAAATGCAACATGGCAGTTCAATGAGGTAAAAACAACATGACGACGGCATTGACTTCGGTTTGGTCTATATACTTAGGTAAAGAAGTATATGTACATCTAGGTATGATATGGACAGGACTCCACACCAGAATATAGTCCAAGTTTTTCGATGGATAAAATTGCTATCATGATCCTTTTTGTTTGCAGGTAAGCGGGCATAAGTGGTTAGATATTGTAATTAAATTCGAATGAAAATCATTATTACCTTCTCTATTCTGTGTATAGCAGTCAAGTGTGTACTATTATACATTTATCTCTTATGCCTTTTATCTGTATCCATCGTATGGTTTTTCGGTGAGTAATTGGTGATGGATGAGGTGATAGCAAGGAATAATGGAAGGAAAGGGCATAATCAAAATGAAATAAAATAAAACACAAAAATTGGGTAAGGCTTTCAAGTAAATTGATGTGAAGTAATTGAATATACATATATGTTTTATCGACTTGAAGGATATTCCTATCCTCTACACAAATAACAGGTGAAATAACATTCATAGCAGCTTGTTTATATGTATATAGCTGTACCCGAGCTTAAGTCCGTATATATGTATGCAGACAACATGTGGTTTGAAATAATCTAAAGATCAGATACCTACACGCATTCATGCAGAAGATAAGGAGACTTTTTTTTTATTGTAGGGTCCTGATTTACAATAGAAATTATTCTAATGAAAGGCAATAGCAGGCAACGTGTCATAAGGAGGAAGTTTAGAACAAAATGATTTGATTCAATGAACAATGTGTTGTGTATCAATACATACCTCCATCCCTCTATCTATACCCTACATACAGTAAGTATCTTCCTTTCTATAGCTGTACTGATAGCTTTAGAGGTGTTATTAGATTATGTTACTGAAAGTGTTAGAAAAAGATACATTTTATTGATAGTCATAAACTGTGTAAGAATTTGCTAGAAATTGTATTCTTGTTCTAAACTTTGAAGAACTTTAATTTAAGAACCATATAGAAAAATATATTTGATTTATTTGTCGGAAGGTAAAAAAGGCATATTTAATTCTACTATAACTGATTCCGAGACAATGTGCATAGACGTACCATTCTCTTTCTTAAAAAAATGTGTTGCTTATTCATCATATCGGTTATGTGTTATCATTAATGAGTCCGTAAATAGTTCGCTTTTTCCTTATACCTGGAAAAGTGCGTTCATCATACCTGTGCACAAAAACGGTCCTAAAAATGAAGTAATGAACTACAAACCTATAGCTAAATTATATGTGATACCGAAATCTATTGTATTTAATGTCCTTTCCTTTGTTTGTACTTCAGTTATAGGATGTTCAGTTATTACATTTTACATTTTTTTGAAAAGTGCGGGCCAGTGATTGTGTATTTATTGATTTTAATAAAGCCTTTGCCAAGTTTTTTCCAAATACATTAATCTTCAAACTAAATCACGGTTTAAACAACAACTTCTTAAATAGAATGTCATCGTTTTTTTTAACATAGAATTTATAGTGTTCTATTTCGTCCCTCAGGAAAGCCATTTAATACCAATTTTATTTATTAACTTCCCATAGGAAGTTATGGTAATGGGTCCAATTTGTCGAATTGAAAATGTTGACATTTCTCGACGTTTCAAGGCCCCTAGAGTTGAAATGAAAGATTTTTAGAGAGAAGTCTGTGCGTGCGTGTGTATGTGTACGTACGTTCGTACGTCCGTACGTTCGCGACGTTTTTTCGTCGTCTATAGCTCAAGAACCAGTAGAGATATCGACTTTAAACAAATTTTGTTATACATGTATGTAGATAATAATGCAGAAAGTTGGAGAAAGGACTCTCAAGAAAATTGAGTGGGTGGTTTTTTTACCATAGCAATTTGAAAAAGGTGAAAATTTTGATTCACCCTAAATATCTCAAGAGCCAATAACGCTAGAGATTTGAATTAAATTTTGTATTATATATTGTAACTTGATTTCAAACAAATATATTTTTGGAAATAATTCCAATTAACGGTTTTTTTTATAAATCAAAAAAAAAAAAATTTAAAAAATGTGTCACCTCGAAAATTTTACGAATAAAAAATGATTTTATCTTCAAAACAATTTTGTGCAATGAAGAATAACGTTCTCAATATCTGGTAAAATTTTGAGCAAAATCGAATTGACAGTTTTTTACAAAAAATTAAAAACCTACAAAGAAAAAATTAACAAAAGTTGGTAAAATTTGATTTTTGACTCAGATAACTTTTCAAAACTTTGAGATATTGGCTTTGAAAAATATTGTCGTTAACATTCAGTAAAATTTTGAGAAAAATCAAATTGACAGTTTTTTTACAAAAAAAAAATTAAAAACCTAAAAAACTTAACAAAAGTTGGTAACAATTGATTTTTGACTTAAATATCTTTTCAAAAAAATAACTTATAAGAAATATTGCTTTCAGCATTCGGAAAAACTTTGAGAAAAATCGAGTTGACAGTTTGTTTAGAAAAAATAAAAACCTAAAAGAAAACAATACTAAAACTTGGTAAAAATTTACTTTCGACTCAAATAGTTTATCAAAAATTTAAAATATTGGCTTCAAACTAGTTTCATCTCACAGAAAATATTCAGTACATTTTTTATAAAAATCCAACAGTCCGTTTTTTCATAAAAAAATAAAATCTACAAAAAATAGTACCTACGCAAATTTGGTAAAAATTGATGTTCAGCTCTCGATATCTCGTGAACAATAGAAGACATTGACTTCAAATTAACTTCATTCATCCAATTTGGATTTGTTTACATAAGAAATAAAAACTTTTAATAAATGCTACTAAGATTGGTAAAAATTTGTTTTCGACTAAAAACTAGATTTTGAAATAAAATTATTTCGTTATATACAGAATATTGTTAGTAATTTTGAAATTTTTAAGAATAATTCAACTGACAACTTTTTTAGTACAACACGAAAACCTACAAACTTTTAAGCAAGACAAATCGACAGACGGCATGGGAAGTTATCAGTGTGGGTCGCATCCTAGCCTTTTTTTATAAAGTAGTTAAAGCGTAAATCTAATCTTTTTCTTTAACTATTTAAAAAATAAATCACCAGATGGCTCACCTTAATCGCGATTGAAAACTTATTCACCAAGGAGCCGAATTATTAAGTAATCGAAGAAATATGTTCAGTCGTATGCCTTGACATTTATAAATTGCACAAAAATGCTATTCAACTAATTTTGTAAACTTCAGCGTTGTTATTCATTCATTTTTGAAAGATATAGATTTTCAAGACTTTTACTATACTTTTAAAAACTTGTACTTTCATACAAAGACATCTAATAATTTCGCTTATCTTATATTTAAAAGCTGATATTGTCAAAGCGGCTGGTCGATTCATTAACAATTAGTTTGGAAAATAATATTGTACAAAATAGAAGATAAAAGGTCACTTTACTGAAACTTAAAATCTTTAAAAGTTTAAAAAAAAATAGAAAAATTAACATTCCTTAAGTAAATTTACACTTTCAAAATGATTTCTAAGTATCTGGTTCAGTTATGTACATAAGAAATTTGCCAACAAGTAATGATTTAACCTAATAGCTATAGTGTACAGCATTCTCGAAATCTCATTATCTTATTTTCCATGCTACCAATTTTGCTTCAATATGTGAGGTACTCTTCCTCACTATACGCAGAGTGTAATAATATCCTTAATCGGGTGAAAATAAACATCTGTGTTATTTTTGGTGCGGCCAAAAAACAACATGGACGGTCAGGTACAGGTACATACCAATATACCATATACATACATATACGATTATGTGAGCTTATGTGAGTGTATATGTAACTGCATTGCGACTAATGTAGTAAATTATATTCATTAGAATGTTTTGGAACAAAATACTTAGCATATCCTCGGGTTCAGGACTCCTCTCTCTTTCATCTCGCTTCCCGCTTCACCTATCGTATCCCCTCCTCAAAGTCAACTTGTGCATATACTCAAATTTGCTTAATCTCTCACTTAAATTCCCCCAAACTAAACTCTCGAACAAACCTATGGTTTTTCTATATTCATTTTGCACTAGATACATATACATTTACAAATACGATACGTATGTATGTTTCTGTTTACTCCTGCCTGATTCGATATGGTGTCCTGATGGCTTGACACTGCTTTCTGTTTGCTACTGCTGCTGTTGCTTGCTGCTATTCCTGTTTCCTGTTTTAAAACCATGTATGTAGGTATATGAACGGAACGTAGCAACAATGCCTACCCTTTGTATAGTTAGTATGTACTGCTACTAATGTTGCTGTTGCTGTTGCTGTTTAAGGATCAATAAACAAACTTAAATTAGCTGCTGACATCAATGCCATCTAATTAACGGTTATTGCAAATAGCAGTGTGCGCCAATGTGGTTTAGAAGCTGATTAAAATCTCTGAGCTATATACAGAGTGTTCCTATATAGAGGAATAGCTAGAGGTAGGTAAAGTCAGCTCCTGTTTCTTCTATAATTTGTTGCGAAATACTACAACGACTAGGTTTATAAAACAGGCTTTGTAGGTTACCGGCGCGGCGCGGGTGGATTTAGTGTGGCAATGGATGGCGTGGGGTGGTGACGATTTGGGGCTGTGTTTTGACTTTTTCTACATACATATATACACTATACAGCAACCTGTCTTTATAGTCCAATAAACTCCCACTCTCTACTCTACACTGGAAGAAAATGAGTTTGAACTAAAATGATTGAAATGCTTGAGAAAGTATAAAACCGAAGTATTGACCATAACATGCGGATAGAAGCATTGTTATAAAAGCAACTTCTGCACAATTTGGACTTAGGGAAGAATTTCAGAACTATCACCCTTAGTGGAAATTTGAGCATTTAATGGCTCGCATATAACTGTAACTATATGTTTCTGCTGTTTCTAAAGAAGTATACAACTTTAAGTTGGCAACACTATTTTAACTTTGGGTCATTTTGTTCGCTGTCAACTGATTTATTGTTTATTTCCTTCAATACCTCAATATCTCACGAACCAATAACGTTAGAGACTTGAATCAAATGTTATATTATATATTGTAACGTGATACAAAACAAATATATTTTTGGAAAAAAATCGAAAAAAAACTGAAAAAAAAAATATTATTTACCTCGAAAAATTTATTAACAAAAAACGATTTTATCTCCAAAACATTTTTGTGCAACGAAGAATAATGTTTTCAACACCTGGTAAAATTTTGAGAAAAATCGAATTGACAGTTTAAAAAAAAAAAATTAAAACTAAACAAAAATTAATAAAATTTGGTAAAAATTGAATTTCGACTCAAATATCTTTTCAAGACTTTAAGATATTGGCTTTAAACTAATTTTTTGTTATAAGAAATATTGTTTTCAATATTCGCTAAAATTTTGAGAAAAATCGAATTGGCAGTTTTTTTACAAAAAATAAAAACCTAAAAAAAAAAAATTTAAGAAATGCTAATAAAATTGGTAAAAATTGGTTTTTGACTAAAAATCTCATTAACAAAAAAATAATTTCGAAATCAAACTATTTCATAATATGCAAAATATTATTGGTAGTTTTTAAATTTTTAAGAATAATTAAACTGAGAATTTTTTTTTAACAAAACACGAATACCTACAAACCTTTAAGCGTGACAAATCGACAGACGGGGTGGAAAGTTATCAGTGTGGGCCACATCCCAGCCTCTTTTTATTTTTCAAAAATATCAATATCGTTATCAAAATAATTATATTCTAGATTTTTTTCTTTTTTCTGCAATGGTTTTGGAATAATACTGATTATTTGCTGAAAGTCAATATATGATATATCCTTTGGTTCAAGTTTAAATTTTCTAATATTGTTACTCACAGATCTCAAAAAGGTTACTAAGATTCCACATCATCGTCATCGACACATGTTTGGCAAGGTAGCAACATATCTGAAGCAAGTATTTCGCTTCTCAGTAGGAACATTACCAAGCACGAATGTCCCAGGGGATATGAGATTTGGATGTTTATTTTCTTTGCCATAAGACGTATTTGCTTCAACACCAATCTGTTTATCTGTAATCTGCTAACATTGTCATTAAATCTTCATTGTCCGAGAATGATGAGCTGTATACAGATTTATAAATGCTTACTCTATTTTTAAATTGGAATAAATAGTTATCTGGTATCATGGCTCTTCGTCAACAGGAGATTTAATTGCAGGCATAAAAACTCCCTCAGGTTCAACTGCACTCATGTTACAAAGGCTAAAAAGCTTCGATAGTCTTAAATATTTATGAAAATATTCGTATCGATATAATTGTATTAAAACGTCTAATCCTTTTTGCCAGTACACTTTTGTGATGTCAATTATACCTGGAATAGCATCCAAAGACTTTGGAACGCGTTTTTTCCCTCCTCAATCACGTCGTCTTCTGGGATTACTTTTACTTCGATATCAGCGTTTTTGAACAAATCGGAGAATTCTAAGGCTGTTTTAACGTCATTACCTATCAAGACATGTCTGTCAGCTGTTCTTTTTATATATCCTCCTACACCATCCTTACGGCCTTTACCATGCCCAGGCTTGCTAAAAGTCCAAGTAGATTTGGTCATTTGTTGAAAATCATTAATAAATGTTTGTATCCAAAGAGTTACATTTCTACGGTTCCGGTATTGCGATGTTGGTACGTCAGAGTAAATATGAAGTGTATCAATTTGTTTGTTTTCCAAAATTGTTGTTAATATTGGTTTCATATGAGCCCATATGGCATGTGCTTGGTGATCTAAATTATCGCACTTACTGTAGCAAAAGATTTTGATTTTAAATCACTGTTACGGCTTCGCAAATAATATATAAGAATTTCATCAATAATTAAATGTAATAAATACGTTCACGAATTGACAGACTATTGATAGAAATGAATAGAAAGGTACTTACAATTAAGATATAATTTATTTGACGATAAATACTCTGCTTTGTTATTGTTCTCTTCCTCGACTGACGTTTGACACCGAATGGCTGCGTTCACTTAAAATTATTTTTGATTGATTATCGATATGTTCACTGAAATGACTTGTGCGGTATCGGACAAACTATAAGGTCCGCCAAATAACTTTTATCGAGTGTAGCTTCGGCTGTGTGGCACGTAGCGCCGTCCTGTTGAAATAGAATGTTTCCAATATGCTCCTCCTACTTTTGTGAACAAAAATTCGTTCAAAATGGCCCCATAACTGCTCGTTTTCGAAGAAGATCAAAATGAGCTTTATCTGAAAAGATGATTTTTTTTTGCAAAATCGGCATCTTCTCTAAGCGTTGTTCCCAGCGTTGTTCAAGCGTATACACAACCATATTCCTTCAGCGGCAGGATAAAACGAACTATCTGTCAAATCAGACATGAGCTAAGTGTTACCATTCACAAAATAAGCACTAGTTGAAAAAAACACGTTAGATGACATTTTTTTTTTGCATTGTTATAGTTAAAAATAAATTTTCTTTTAGTATCCTTTCTAAAACTAGATTTTGTATACAAAATACGGTGTATTAAGTAAATACCTTAAATTTTTCAATTATATTTTCGACTTGTTGTTGAAGATTGTGCATTAGGACGTTTATATTAATTTCATTTAAAATTTACTTTATTAATAAATTATATTGTTTCAAAATAGGTTAGTTTTAGTATTTTATTAATTTTTTTTCTTAATTATGTCAAGATTTAAGACATTAAATTGCTAGCAAATCCAATTCTGCACCTTAATGATTTTAGACCATTTAATGTTTTCAAATTTGAATTATTCCAAAATGTATTAAGTGATTTCCTTTTGGCAAAAAGCACTTCTTTCTGATTCGATTATGGAAACTGATGCAACTAAGTCAATTTCTTTAAGTGTAACATTAAGCTTTAGTCGATAAAGTAAACCATTCTAACGACATATTGACTTTGGTAAGCTAATATCGTTCATCGTCGTCGTAGTCATCGTCGTCGTATGTTTACCTTGAATATGGAGTTCCGAGTTAGAGTCTATATAATATGCTGCCACAGCAGCAGAGGCTTTACCTATATAGCGTAGCCACCTTTACCACTATTTTAAGGGCGAGACTATGGTCGTCTAATTTGATTTTAATAACCCTACTCCAATGTTGTTTCTCTATAATATAAAACGATGCCGATGTTGCAGCGAGGTACTTAAATTCATCGCGCTTTCTGCCTTGTGAAAATAAGCATTTTAATTCGACCTCCTTTTATACCTTCTCCCTAAACCCCTCATATCATCACCTTCATCATCATTGTAGGTTCTGTAGGTTTTTGTGGTATTTGGCAGCGTATATTGTGCTGTTGTTGTTGTTGCTGTTATTCATATTATAATCCTTGCGTGGGCTGGAGACATCCCTTAAAATGATCATCATTATCATCACCATCAAAAATTAAGTAGTGGCATGGGGAAGAGGTGATTATAGGTTGAATCGTTTTCAGGTGGTGTGATGATACCTATTCGAACCTCGAAAACTGCTCTACATACCTATCTTAGTTAACTTTTATACCTACATATGTATATACAGGATCCAAGTCCTTGTTGGTTGATTTTTTTTGGGCTTCTATCTTCTCTATAAATGTTCCTATATAGAGGCCTTAGTTTTATTTTGAATAGAACCAAATACGACAACGTTGAATCCATTAACAAAGCAATTTAGGTTTTAACACATTTAAATACTGATGCTCAAATGGGTATACTTTGCCTTATTGTCTATCCGTAAGGAAATAAACTGTTTTTATTGTTAGATAGTATCAAAGAACAATATAATAAGAAGCACGCAGTGGTGCGGCTGCGGCGGGAAGCGGTCTATACTTACCTATACAAATACCTACCTATTATGCTAGCCCCAATTTACTTGTCTTATCATCATTGTTCTCGTGATGATAATTGTTATTTTATTTTGATTATGATATTGTTTTGGGCTGGTTTGCAGGAATTAGAGCAGTCCCTCTATTAAGTAAGTATGCGGGATTGTCTTAATTGTAATTATTTTGTTATACGGTGGCGGTCGGTGGAGGTGGTGAAGTATAGTTTTAGAAGATATGAAACAACACTGATGGCGGGCTACTTGTGGTTTCCAAGAAAAAAAGGGGGAACTCTTTTCGAAAACTTATACGTATTCTTCTTTATGTTTTATTTATATTTTCCATTATTTTGAAATGAAAAGAAGTTTTTTTCTAGGCCAAATTAAGAACTTAAGAACTTAGCATAAGAATGGAAGTTATTGTCAATACCCCCCATAGATAGATACTTAAGGAACCACCTACTATACAAAATGCTATTTTCATAAAAAAATGTATAACCAGTCATTTCAAGAAGATCAAACAAAGAATAAATCTTGAAACGTTGCTTTTTCAGGCTAAGAAGTCTTTTGTGCGGCATGAAGTCTCTTCTTGAGGAACTTTAATTTCTTATAGAGCAATAAATGTATGGATTCAATTGAAGAGTGTACCAACAACAATTAAGCCTATTTCAAGCTGGAAGAAGCTGACTGTATAATGGAAGTCCCAAATCCAAAGAATGAAGACTTTACTATTTTAAAATAAACCCTGCATTGCATGAATGAATTCATGCCAATATAACAAAAATGGGAGAAATTTAGTTTTCTATATGGTTCGAGGGGACAATACTTCTGGTAATATTCAGTTCTTATAATCGACGAAGTGTTTAAGTGATGTTTCTCTTATTAATATTCTACAAAATACCCAGATTTAGAGGCAATGAATTTAGCCCTAAAACCAAAATCATGGTTAGTGTCTACATTCATATAAGACCAAAGTCATCTTACCTAAGAACTCCTAAGAACCTACATGCACAGCTGTTAAAAATAATAGGAAGAGCAAATTTTGATTTATATTTGGAATCAGTGAGTTTCGAAATAAGAAAATTTGTTTGTTGTTTTTAATAGCCAGAATTCCCTCCTTCTTTTTTTTAGAACGGCTCTATACGACGCGGTATGTGTTGAACAAGATTTTGGCATTTACGGCGTTCTAATCGCGTTACATTGCTTTTGTTTTTCAAATCATAGCTTTTGTTTATTGTGGGTAAAGATATTTTCAGATCCGCTCAGAAAATTCTTAATGGGGTTGAGATTGGAAAGCTGATAATTAGGGTTCAAGCTAAAAACTCTCCAATTGTGGAGAGTGCTTGGGAGGCGTTGTCTTTTTAAAATGAGAGCTGAGTGTCATATTGTCCTCCTCAGCATACGTAAACATTACATCTTTCAAAATATCACAACATGTTTCTTTGGTTATGATATCATGAATTTGGAAGATCGGCCCATCACCCAACCCCAGAATATGATCTTACCTAACCTGATTTTCACTTGTGATTTTTGTATAACGGAAGTGAAAAACAATTTTTGTTTCATCACTCCAAAGAGTGTTGCGAAACATTGTTTGCCTTGTCAATGTAATTGTAATAATTTTGAACAGCGGTGTACCTTTACATGTTGTTCTTACTCATAATGAACGTTACTGTTATGGTTCTTAAACAATTATTTTGCACGCTGAAAATAAGTTGAAAAAAAAAATAGCTTTGTAAGAAAGTCCATACATTCTCTTCACAAAGTATTGAAATACAAATTTTGACTTACTGTGTTTAAGCCCTATATTATTTTGTGCACACAGAATTTTATAATATGTTTTTTTTTGGATATTATATCCCAGCGAAACAAATAAATAAAATAATAATAAACATTGCTTTATGCACATTGTAAATTGTAGTACATACTAGGGGTTGATTATTTTTATGTGTTTATCAGTTGATTTTTTTTCAAACAATAATTAATATGTATAAATTTATTGATTACTATCAAAAATTCTCAAAGCACTTTGTTTAAAAATATTTCTATTCCGTCGAAGATCTACCTCACAAATAATTTAATTATATACAGTTAACGAAAGAAAGACAACGTCTTTGTTTTTAAGATTTCTCTATTGAACATAAAAATGTAAAAATAATTAATAATTTTATTGAATTTGTTCTTTTACAAAAAGTGCACAGAGAATTTCTCTTATGTGGTCTAAAGGTTAAAGATCAACGCAAATCGTATGTATCTTCTTATCTGTGGAATTTTTAAAAAAGAGAGACCATACAACGCGAAAATATTCTAGTACAGGTTAATAAAAAAAGTATAAATATAGCTTTTAAAAGTTTAACTATCCTTAAAGAACTATACTATTTATCTTTAAAGAATCAAAAATTACGACAAGATCTTTAATTTCAATATATCAGTGGATAAAATTCCGTTACTTATTCTGTAACTATAAATCGCTTTTGGTATTGAACGAAAGGTTCTAAAGTGTTGCATTTGGAGGTATTTAAATCGACATGATTATATTTACATGCATTGAAATAATTATTAATATCTTTTTTCAAATAGTTCATTGCTGAAAATTGATGGTAAGGTTTTAAACCGTCTGCAAATATTAGACAATTAATGACCTCCAGATCAAAGAAACATTTAAAAAACGTTCCAGAAACAGGTATGAAATGTCACGAAGAGTGTGGAGCAATGAGAATGTTATCGAATAGAAAGATATTTATGAAATACAATTTCTTATGAGGGATTCACTTGACGAACATTTTAAATAAAGGGTGATTTTTTAAAAGCTATACAAAAGTTTTTCAAAAAAAAAACACATACAACTGAGAAAAATGCATAAAATCTTTATATAAATCGATAGTACGGTCCATATAATTTAATGTTTGAAGATTATTTCATGCAAATGTTGACCTTGCCTCTCAATAAGTCCATTGTTGCGCATGCTGTGTGGCATGTGGCACCGTCTTGTTGAAACCACATGTCATGCAAGTCAAGCTCTCGCATTTTGAGCAAAAAAAAGTTGGATATCATCTCACGGTAGCGCTCACCATTCACAGTTACGTTACGATTCGCATCATCATTGAAGAAGTACGGTCCAATGATGCCACCAACCCATAAACCGCACCAAACCGTCACTTTTTCTGGATGCATTGGTAGCTCTTGCAATGCTTCTGGCTGATATTCACTCCAAAATCGACAATTCTGCTTATTTACTTACCCATTGAGACAAAAATGCTGAACACAATTTTTTGGTAAAAAAGTGGATCTTCGGCCAATGCAAGAGCCCATTCACCAAAAATTTTACGTTGCAGTAGGTCGTTCGGCTTCAAGTCTTACATCAGCTGTATTTTGAAAGGCATCACACCTAAATCCTTCCACAAAATTTTCCAGGTTGTTGAGTAACAGAGGCCCAATTGCTGCGACCGGCGGCGACGAATCGATAATTGATGGTCATCATTAACACTGGCCGATACAGCTGCGATATTTTCTTCAGTTTGCACTCTACGTAAGCGTGTTGGTGGTTTAATGTCCAACAATGTAAATTTGGTGCGAAATTTAGTCATAATAGTTCGAATAGCCAGTGGGTCGATTAAATTGGCCATACAATGGAAGAAGCGCACGATGAACTTTCTTAACAGAGCACGCATTTTGATAATAAAATTGAATAATTTTCAAGCGTTGTTCGTTTGTAAGACGATTCATGGTTAAATTATAGACCAAACTGAAGATGTTTGACAGTGAAAAAAAAACACGAAACGTGCATCAGCTGTTTAAACCAGTGTTGCCAAAAAGATAATAGCTAAGAAATCACCCTTTATAAAATCAAAAATGCCGATAGTTTGTCTGAAATTCCCGTAAATATAAGTTTTGAAAAAGTTGTGTTTGAAAAAATTCAGGGTGTAAAACACGTGCTACTCCTTTAGCAGTTACTATTCGAGTACAAAACTGGATACATATACTCGTATGAGAAACAAAAAACATTTTTCTCAAAGCGTCCGCACCAAAATAACAAATCAGACACATTACTTAAAGTTTTTTTAAACCAATAGAAAACACATCAGAAACGTTTTTTAAACAGTGTTTTTTTTAAATGTTTATTTGGTGTGCATACACCTTACGAGATCCGGAATGCCGTTAACGAAAAGGTTAAACAGTAAGGGCCTCATATGACTATCTTGCGGAAGACCTCATAAAACATACATCTATACATCAAGTTATTTGAAATAGTGGAACAACCGCTGCAGCAACGATGCTGACTTGTTGTTATGATTCCTTTGACTGCAAAACTTAGTCTATCATTAAATAATTTTTCAAACACATTTAGTATGTTTTGACACACTGGTCTATAATTTTTAATGAAATGTGAAGAGCCACTTCTAAAGATAGGACTGATCGACGATTTTTCCATTTTTAAGGAAAACGCCAGTATGGAGTGATTGAAAAGCGAAAAAAGCACATTCGAAAAGTAAAAGTGGAGGAATTGAATCCTGACCTGCATTTATATTAAACCTTTTTGTTTTCAAGTGGTTTTGCTGTGGAACAACAAAAATAACACTTTTCTGTTTCTAAAGGTTTCATGATGAAAACCAAATCCATTTGTGCAAAATGTAATTGAAAAATTCGAGAACAAAGGGTTAAATCAAGATGATTCTTTGTTTTTACATTTCCTAAATTCTTAGGACTGTTATTAAACCAAGGAGATTTCGAAGACGCTCTTTTTTGAACAAAATTTTGAACATCCTTAAATAAATAACTTTCAATTGATCGGCTATAATTAATTAACAATTTATAGAGTTAAAATCAAAATTTTTAAATATTAAGTGATTTAGGCCCGTTAGCAATTGTGAAAATTGAATCCTTAAAATCTTAAAATCCAATCTAGAAGACATAATATGGATATAGAAAATGACTGTAAGTTTAAGGAGTCATTTTGTTAAATTAAATATTAGTAGATTTTAAGAGAAAGTAAACTTATAAAATCGTTTATAACCAGAGATATCATCTTTCATGATTACTGATTAGTAACATACCAAAGGGCTTTAACATTTCACTAAATCGATTAAAATAGTAAAACTGCTTAGGAAAATAAGTTTTTTGTTTAAAAGAAAAATTTCACTTTAAACATTTTCGCTATTCGTCTTTCGATAACTAAGGCAGCAAATGTTTTGATTTGATCCAAACAATAAAGCATCCTGTAACCTGAAAAAACATCTTTTAAAATAGGTCAAATTTTTTAAACTCTTTGTACTTTTTATTTGTCTCTCAATTTTACCTTTGTCATCGCTTTTTATCTTTCGCAACTTTCAACTAGAACTCATTTTAGATGAACAAAAATTGAAAGTACAAACAATATTAATTCTCTGAGTTTTTATACACAACGCTGGATGGCAGCAAAGGCGAAGAGTTGGTATAAGGTACGAGTAGTATTAATGTGCAACAGGGTAGATGACAGACAGTCAAGAAGATGCAAGTTTTTCACAGAGAATTAAGTTAGATAGATATAGACAAATATTTAAAAAAATATTTATGTATATTAAGTAATTAGGTATAAGTTTCCATGGAAAATTCTGTCTCTTCTGAACTCTCTGGCTTTCAGTGCCTTTTCGACTTTTTGATTTCTTGGAATTTTTTAAGTTCTGATTAAGTTCAAGAGGAATTTTTTTTTAAATACATATTTAATAAAAATTAGTATATACCTATAAAAATATGTACAAAGAGAAGAGGATATTTATTTTTTATTTATTTATTTTCAGGTAGAAGGAGCTTCATATGTTACATATAAAAGGTTTTTCAATAAGGGCGGCCAGATGTTGAAATGCAATAAAACAAGCTGTGTGTGAGGTATTAACAAAATCGACATTTTCAATAAAAAAGACAACTTAATTATTAAAATTTGCTAGTAACACATAAAGCCTTAAAGACTATTGTCATGTCTTAACTTAATCAATATTAATATTTTCCAATACTGACTATGGATACAAGTTGTTTCAAGGACCAGCAGTAAGCTTTTGATTTGTCGTTTACGATAAAATTTATTTTGGCGCTTACGATAAATTGGCGGGAAGGGCTCGAAATTATTTTTTCATTTGAAAGATGCATGTATGCCATTAAGTGTGGAATATAACATTATTCAAATGCCCACCTCGGCTTCTTACGGTGGCACGGATCCGAGTGGTCCAATTTTCAATGACTTTTTCGCATAGATCCGGCTGAATTTGGGCAACAGCCTGTGTTATATTCACCCTTAGGGCATCGGTCGATTGTGGTTTATTTGCATTAACCTTCGACTTTAAAAAACCCCACAGGAACAAGTCTAGCGAGGTCAAATTGCATGACCTTGGTGACCAATTCACATCATCCCTGCGAGAGATAACCTTACCCTCAAATCGTTCATGAAAAATGTCAATCGAGGCGTTTGCTGTGTGGCACGTACATAGCTCCGTCCTGCTGGAACCACATGTCTTCTAGGTCCATATGGGCCATTAGAAATTAGTTATCATCGTTATATAGCCCTCGCTGTTGACGGTGACCGCCTCACTAACGTCGTTTTCAAAAAAGTACGGACCAATTATGCCACCGCGCGCCGCGCCCGCCGGCCCAAAATCCACACCAAACGGTAACTTTTGAGGGTGCATTATCACCTGGTGAACCTTGCGTGGGTTGGTGCCGTCCCATATATGGCTATTTTGCTTCTTAACACACCCATTCATCCAAATGCTCCTCGTCACTAAAGATGATTTTTCGGCCAAAATTGGAGTCCTCTTAAAAACGATTCAAAGCCAAGTCAGCGAACAAACGGCGTTGTCTATTGTCATGAACTTTGAGCTCCTGGGTCAGTTGGATCTTGTGCGTGTGTAGTCCCAAGTCCCTACGCAAAATTGAAATTGAATTGAAAGTTGAAGTCTGCAAAAGGCCGAGTTCTTGTGCACGGCGAGGAATAGACTGCCTCGGGTACACTTTCACGGACAACGGCGATGTTCTCGGCCGATCTTGCGTTCCTTGAACGTACGGGTGTTGACTTATTGTTTACTGAACCGGTCGTCTCAAATTTGGCCACCAAACGTTGAAGAGTCGACTGTGAAGGGCCACCACGTCTACCGTAAAATAGGCGCAATGCGCGCAACGTTTGCGTTAACAAACACTCATTTGATAATAAAGTCTTATCATTTGAATGTGCTGTTCAATCGTGTAACTTGCCATGATGACTTGGCATAAACAACTGAATAATAAACAAAGGATTTGACCGATGTCACCAAAACAAAATGGCCACCAAAGGGCTGGAAAATCTACCCGTGCCAATTGAAAAACCCTTTACAACCCTTTGTGGAAACAAGTGGTCAAGGTTTTTAGAATAAAACTTAACCAAAGAGGTTTTGATATTTGACACGATTAAATAATAAAAATAAATTACAAAACAAAGTGAATTAAAATAAAATGACAGATTCAAAAAAAAAAAAACAATACCAAAACAATTTAATTTAATAAAAATAAAAATTTACATTTTCAAATGCTCACCACAGGCACAGGAAAAATAATACACAGTTTATCCAAAACATTGTTTTAGGCAATATACAAAAACAGAATTATGTTTATTTAAGTATGTTAATTAATTGCATTTGATGTAGGATTATTTTTATGGTTAAAATGCCCAAAGGAATATTAATTCTCAAAGCTTAATTCAAATATAATATACTCGACTCGTGCATATTTGTTTTGGTTTGTGATGTCGATGTGCCTTAACATATTCCAATTCAAACTAAATGTATTTATGTTTATCAATGCAGATTAAATTTACGTAATTAGTTTATTTTTATAAAGCTAAGCAAAAAAAATAAAACTAAAGAATAAAAGCAAATATTGTTAAATGACGTTATTTTTGTTTTAACCATATTATCCCGTGTGTGCTTCTGGTTTATAGAATTAAAATTACTATAGTCATAAATTATATGGAGAACAAAATTTAACAATATTTTTTATTTTAAATAAATAATAATAAATCATAACAATTTACTGCCACAGCAAGTGGTTATTTATATAAATGAATAATTGTATTTTATTTTTAGAAAAGAAAAAAAATGTTAATTTATCAATATTTTTCAGTAATTTTTTATTTTCTTTTTTAAGTAGATAAACAAAAATCAATATGCTAACAATATTTACCTTCAACATCATCATTTGTATATGCCAACCTCAATGTACTACTTCCAACCCTTCCTCCATTCTCATGTTCAAAACTTTAAAAAGATAAATAATCCTCCCACCGCGACTGGCACCGTCCCGCCCTTTCACTGAAAAATTATTTCCCTGATGCTAATTCGAAGAATTTAAATTTTTGCTGAATTAATTATATTTTATGGGCTTTATTATTCACTGTGATGATATGGAAGGTATTCAGGTACACCTCCCATAGAGACAAAGTTTTTTCTACCACTTAAAATCCACTTTTAGATGGAAGAAGTTTATACAAATTATATACATAGGTATGCTTAAATAAATATTTCGACCACATTTAACTCTTTCAATGATGAAAGGACTCCTAAGAAAAAATATTCGTAAATACGTTATCGTTTGAAGAATTGTTAGCGTTTTGCATTGCAAATAGGTCCCCAGGCTTAAGATTTACGCAGTTCCGTTGGTTATGGAAGTTTGTACATATTTCTGCTTAAAAGGTTATTATTAATTGATAAGTTGTTTGAAATTAGTGTTAATTTTTGTAGGAAATTAAATTAGTCCCTTGCTCTTCCGATAATTTTTATATTTAATAGATGACAAAAATTATGATAATCAATATAAATACACAAAGAAATTAATTAATCGGCTGGACCTATTTGCCTAAATTTTTCAGTTATTCGTGGTTGCCAGGAGAATAAAATTTTGGAAAATTGATTTATTGTATTAAATTTGGTGGGCAATTGTAATGGAGAAGTAGAAAATTCTTAATGGAAAATTCGGAAAAAGCATTTATCACACGAATGAAAACTTGAGAAATTTCTTAGAATTGAGAAATTTTGCATTGTGATAAAAGACTGCATTTTAAAAATAAACAAATAAGGTGGCGCAACAGTCAATAGAGAAGTTGTGGGTAGTGATTTACAATTCTCAACCCTTCACATGTGAGACTCATTTCAGGGATGGAGATGATTTTGGTGCCGAATCCAAACGACAATTTGAGAAAGAAATTTAATTGAACGGTTGATTTGAGAAAGCACTTTCTATGAAACGAATTACTCTTGGAGGTATTTTCAATTCCTTGCAAGAGAGAAAAAAAACTTTCACGGGTACTACAAAGACTGCATTTTGGGTGGTTATATAAATATATAACAATAAATGGCACAACCCGATAGATGGCGTTATACAGTGTCATCGATTAAGTAAACGTAAATGAAACACATATTAAATATTTGTCGAATTGAAAATTTTGACATTTATCAACGTTTCAACGTCCCTAGAGTCTAAATAAAAGATTTTTAGAGAGATGTCTGTGGGTGCGTGTGTACGTACGTTCGTACGTTCGCGACGTTTTGTTCGTCATCCATAGCCCAAGAACCAGTAGAGATATCGACTTCAAATTATTTTTTTTATACAAATAATAATGCAGAAATATGCAGAAAGGACTCTCAAGAAATTTGCGTGGGTGGTTTTTTTACCATAGCAATTTAAAAAATGGTGACAATTTTGGTTAACCCTAAATATTTCACGAACCAATAACGCTAGCGACTTGAATTAAATTTTATTTTATATGTCGTACCGTGATACTTAACACGTAAATTTTTGGAAAAAAAAATCCAATTAACGGTTTTTCTTATAAATCAAAAAAAACTGAAAAAAAAAATATTTGTCACCTCGAAAACTTTACGATCTAAAAATGATTTTATGTCCAAAATTATTTTCTGCAACGAAAAATAATGTATTTAACATGTGGTAAAATTTTGAAAAAAATCGAATTGACAGTTTTTTTACAAAAATTAAAAACTTACAAGAAAACATTACTAAAAGTTGGTAAAAATAAATTTTCGACTCAAATATCATTTCAAAAATTAAAAATATTGGCTTCAAACTTATTTTATCTTACAAAAAATGTTGTTTATATAAATCCAACAGTCAGTTTTTTCATAAAAAATTAAAATCTACAACAAATAGATAAAAAATTAAAACTATTAAGAAATGCTACTAAAATTGGTAAAAATTTGTTTTCGTATAAAAATCTCGTTAACAAAAATACATTTCGAAATCAAACTATTTCATCAATTGCAAAATATTGTTGGTAATTTTTAAATCTTTTAGAATAATTCAACTGACAACTTTTTTAACAAAACTCGAAAACCTACAAGCAAGACTTATCGACAGACGGAAT
This sequence comes from Eupeodes luniger, assembly GCA_951509635.1. NCBI lineage: Eukaryota > Metazoa > Arthropoda > Insecta > Diptera > Syrphidae > Eupeodes > Eupeodes luniger. The sequence continues at coordinate 93,427,065 of OX608073.1, read as the reverse complement.
GGGAAGTTATCAGTGTGGGTCACATCCCATCCTCTTTTTTATTATAAAGTTTGAACGTTGGCATTATGTGTGAAACGATACATTATTTAAATTACCACTTTTTGACACATATTGGGCGGTATCTCAGCCATAAATTGACGACTGTTGGTTTTTAAAAGCTCAAGAGTTGAAGGTTAATCGGCATAAGTACGGTCTTTCGCGTAGCCCCACAAAAAATAGTTCAATGGTGTCAAATCGCATGATCTTGGTGGTTAGGTTAGGTTAGGTTATATGGGCTGACAGTTGATTTTGTTACCGTCACACTTAGATCAATGTAGATCCCTTGTGATACCCTGAAGTGTTGCAACTTCTGAAAAAATAATTTAACCTATGAATTCTATGGTTGATCGAGCCATTTGGTGGACTTGATAAAGTTTACTAGGCGATTGCCTGGGAGTTCGGATAGTTCTTCTAGTTCATTGAAGAAATAGTTGCCTAAGAATTTTGATCTGGTACGGCAGAGTGCTCGACAGTGGCATAAAAAGTGAGCCGTGTTTTCGTGCTCATCCTCATCGCCGCAGCCTCTGCATATGTCGTCCGTACTAAGCCCCATCTTCTTTTTGTGGTAGCCAAGTAGGTTGTGTCCCGTTATCACACTTATGAGGGATTTTAGGGACTGTTTTTTGAGAAGTAAAATCTTTTTGGATTTTTCCTTGTCATAATGAGGCCAGAGTTTCCTGGTGTTACCGCAGGTTTCTAATAGGTTATATCTATCATTTGCTTTTTGAATGATATTATTACTAATGTTTCTCTTTAGTTCGCATTGAGGGATTCTGATGTTGTGGTCTATGAGAGAGGGATCAAGTACCGAGCCTTCTCTTGCAAGCTCATCCGCTTTTTCATTTCCTGGCACACCACTGTGACCGGGAACCCAGCAGAGTCTTACGTTGTGCTGCGTACCAAGAACCCTTAGCTCTTCGCGACAGCAAGAAACAAGCTTTGACTTGATTTGCGTGGCAGAGATCGCTTTTATTGCTGCTTGGCTATCAATGAAAAAGGTGATATCAGCGTGTGATATCGCCATCATGGATATTTGATTAGCAGCGTTTTTCACTGCCAAGATCTCAGCTTGGAAGACGCTGCTATGGTCGGGAAGTCTGAATGAACTGGCAAGGCTAAGATTTTCTGAGTAGAAACCTGCCCCTACCCCAGTAGTCATTTTCGAACCATCGGTGAAGATGGTAAGAATCGATTCGTTAGCGTAGGGTACGCTGTTTTCCCAGTCCTCTCTATTAGGGAAGCTGGTAGTGAAGTTTTTATTGAAGTCTAGATAAGGGGTCATGTAATCAGTACGAACGTTATTGCCAACGTATTTTGTAAGGATCGTGGTATGACCGTGTTGACTAGATCTCCAAATATCAGTCTGACTAAGTCGGAGAGCGCTGTTTGCTGCTGATTCTTGTGCAAATAAGTCTATGGGGGTGAGATTTAGGATCGCTTCGAGACCCGCAGTTGGGGTAGTCCTCATCACTCCCGTAGTGCTAATGCATGCCATTCTTTGTACTTTGGTAAGGGTTTTTAAGTTCCTGGATATCTCCAGAGCTTGCCACCAAACCAAACTTCCATAAGTTAGAATGGGTCTAACAATGGCTGTGTACATCCACATGATTATCTTTGGATTTGGCCCCCAGTTTCTTCCCAGAATCCTGTTACACGAGTAGAGTGCAATCATGGCTTTCTTGTATCTTTCCTGTATGTTTAGACCCCAGTTGAGTTTCTTGTCCAAGATAACTCCAAGGTATCTTGCTTTTTCTGAAACTATAAGTGGGGTGTTATCAATTTTTGGTATCTCAAAAGAAGGTATTTTCCTTCTGTTGGTGAAAAGTACCAGTTCTGTTTTCAGGGGGTTAACCTTCAGACCGCATTTCTTGGTCCAGTTATTGACCATAGTTAATGCGCCTTCTAGTTGTTCGCTTACCGTGGTCAGGTATTTACCCGTCGCTAGAAGCGCTAAGTCGTCGGCATAAGCTATAATTCTGACACCGCTGTTTTTGAGTTTGATGAGAATTTCATTCATCACCAAAGTCCAGAGGAGGGGTGAGAGGATTCCGCCTTGTGGAGTCCCTCTAGATGTATACATCTTTATATTAGAGCTACCTAGTACGCAATGGATTTGTCTGCTTTTCAACATACACGTAATCCATTTTATAAGTGTAGGTTCTATTTTAAGATCAGTGAGAGCTTTTTCTATGGCGCTGTTGTGGACATTGTTGAATGCTCCTTCGATATCAAGAAAAGAGGCAAGGGTGTATTCTTTCACCGCGAGCGATTTCTCTATTGTTCTAACTGCACAGTGTAGGGCTGTTTCTACACTTCTGCCTTTTGTATAGGCGTGCTGAAATGGTGATAAAGATTCTGGCTTTAAGTTGCTACGGATGTGCATATCAATCAATCTCTCAAGTGTTTTTAGTGCGAAAGAGGTTAGACTGATAGGTCTGAAGTCTTTTGGTTCTGTGTGACTGGGCTTGCCAGCTTTTGGTATGAAGACGACTTTAACTTCACGCCAAGCCTTCGGGACATATCCCAACTTTAGACTGTTAAGGAATATGTTTATCAGATGTGGAGTGATGATATCACTGCTTTTTTGCAGCATCAAGGGGAAGATGCCGTCTAGGCCTGGGGATTTGTAAGGAGAGAATGAGTTAATAGCCCAGATTAACTTTTCTTTTGTTATCAATTCCCTAGGAATTTCAGGTACCGAGCATATGGTGTATATTGACTCGTTTACTAGGTCTGCGCTACATCCTGGGAAGTGTGTTTGAACCAGGAGTTTTAGGCTTTCTTGACAGGACTCTGTCCATTGATCGTTAGGTCCTTTTAGGGAGCCTATGGGTGTGTTTACTTTGGAGAGTATTTTCCTTAATCTTGCTGAATGGTTAGTACACTCGATGCTACTACAGAAGTTTCTCCATGAGCTTCGTTTCGCCCTTTGAGTTTCAATTTTGAATTTTCGTTGACTGGTTTTATAACATTCCCAGTCGCTATCTAGTCTAGTGCGTTTAGCCCTATTGAAAAGTTTCCTTGTTTCTTTCCTAATATTACTGAGCTCAGTAGTCCACCAGGGCGGTTTATTGTTTTTCTTCGCCGCTGTAATGAGTGGACAGCTTTTGTCAAAGGCGTTCCGCATAATTTCTGTGAATTCCACAGTTAATTCATCTAAGCTGTCTGAATTAAGATTAGTGTCGGTACTAAGCTGACCTATGTTCTTAATAATTTCGCTGTTGAAGACGTGCCAATCAGTACGTCTATTATTTCTAAAGGGTTTGTTTTCCCGCTTAGTATCAGGGATACAGAATTCGATTAGACGATGATCTGAGAAAGATGCGTCGTCTAGTACCTTCCATTGCTCTACCTGACAAGTATCTGAGTTGCTTGTTATGGTGATATCGAGCACCTCCTTACGGGTTTTTGTAACAAAGGTGGGAGTGTTACCTCTGTTAGCTACTATAAGGTTGTTATCAATAATAAATTCAAAAAGGGACTCGCCCCTTGTATTAGTATTGGTGCTTCCCCACTGTACATGATGTGAGTTAGAGTCGCACCCTACGACTACGTTAAACTTGTTCTTACTTGCATAGGATATCAATATATTAGTGATATCAGCTGGTGGTCCTTCCGTACCGTCGTACGGCATGTAAGTAGATGAGAGAATGAGCGTTGGGAGCCCTTCTCGCTCCAGTTTTACCGCTGTTTGGTCCATGTTGCTGTAAGTAGTCAGAAGAAAAAGATTAGACTGTTTCCTTGCTACAATGCATGTTCTGGGATTACTGTTACGGCTGTCAAGGTTGGGCTTGTACAGCAGAAGTTCCTTCGAGTGTAGTCCCTTAATTTTGCCGCCTGATACCCAGGGTTCCTGTATAAGGGCTACATCGTACTGTCTACTCTCCATGAGGTAGACTAGGTTAGCGCTGGCGGCTTTACTGTGTTGGAGATTGATTTGTAAAATTTTCAATTCCATCATATAATAAAGTACTTGTTCAACGCTTTACTAACCTGTTTCTTTTTGTTGGCAATCAACCTCAACTTGCATCGAGTTATCCCGACGCGCACTTTGAAGTCTACTTTCCTGAGAAGTGGAATAGACTTTTGAGTCAGCCTGACTTCCACCTCGGTGCCTTCCTTGGTCTTTTCCATTTTTACAATCTCCCAGTCTTGGCTTAGGAGATCACTATTCAGAGATAGGATGTATCTCTCTAGCCGTTCACTGGGGATGGTGGGGCCTTTGACCACTAGTTTCCCTACCGGTCTGCACAGCTCCTTAATCTGTTTCACCTCAATGAGGCGAAGATCGGCGCCTTGCCATGGAGCTGACGTGTTTTTGATGAACTCACGGAGCCACTCGAGAGTCACGTCATTCTCGCAGTTCATCACCTTGAAACCATGAGTTGTCGTGAGGTTGCCGAAGAGTGGCACTTGCCTACTCTTAACGATGGCCTCGTTGACTTCCTCAAGGATCCTTAGTTCAAGGAGCTGCCATTCGTCTTCGGTTAGCCTACGTGTGGGTTTACCATAATCAGCTATAGCGACTTGGTGACCCTTCACGATAGCCCGAGATGTCCTTATTCTCTTCGCTGCTGTGTGTGGCGAGGAGGTTGTTGGGGAGTTGCTGGCATTCCTAGCCCTTTTCGAGGAGCGTGGCGCTTCTTGTTGCGAAACTGCCTTGTCAGCTGGAATTTCCGTCGCTATTTCTAGACGGAGTTTGGACTTTTCGAACGCTGTCCTTTCCTTAGCCGTAAGCGACTCAGGAGACCTTCTGGCAAACCGTCGAACAATCCTCGCAGCGTTGCGCTGTTGACGTCTTCGGATTTCGACTTCGTTGAGTGTGCCGGTCTTGCGTTTTGTCCTTTTTTGGATTATCGTAGCTAGGCTATCGGTTGTCGTATTGCTCGTTTGGTTTTCGGGTTCGGATACGGAGGTTGTGTTGAGGTTGCCTTGTGAGCAATGGCCTACTAGGATACCCTCGCACTCCCTTGTATCTTTACCCTCATCAGGGGAGCCTACCACATTCGCTTGATCACTCGGACCTCTAGGTACCGGGATTATTTCGGCGGTTGAGGTTGACTCCCCGATGTGTGTCCTCCCGATTTGTTCTTTATTGTTTTTATTTGCAGTTTTTTCTTTGTTTTCTGGTTCTGAGGTCTTAGCACCCGACGTTGATGGGGAACACTCTTTCCCACGCTTGGACTTTGCGTAAGGAGCAGGCGGTCCCATCTGTGTCTTACCCGCGTTTTCTAGAGAGGGGTGACTTGATGTCAGGTTGTCCTTAACCAAGACCTCCCTGTCCAGAAAAGCACGAGCGTTATGTAGCCTCATCCTTTCCAATTCTGACATTTGGTCCCAGTCCAGTTTCCCAAGTCTTTTGATGGTTCGCTTGCAGTTGGAGATTCTACTCCGCCTGGACGTATTCGAAACGTTGGAGACGTTCGAGCTAGTGACTGAGGCGACCTCGCTGGCGTCATCGACGTCAATCGCACTAGCTCCGTCATCCATATCGAGTTTCAGGAAGGGGTTGAGGAGAAGATTTTCTTCCTCCTCAGTTAATGGAAAGTGATTTGATGAAGTGCTCATGTTGGTTTCCTTGTTCTGCTTATTTTTTGAAACTGTTGGGAAAAATGAGGTGAAAAAGAAAAAGAAAAAGAAAAAGAAAAAAGAAAAAGAAAACAGAAAAAATTTCGAAAAAATAAGTATTAATGTCATGCAAAATAAATAAATATGAAAAAATGATGTCACTGGCGACTTCTCCTCTCGATATTGAGATCGCGAGGCAAAGCCAAAGCCGGCAGTCGTGACTACTACCGACCGTTTAGCGTATATCCCCGCTATGGTTTTGTTCTTTATTTTTGATTCTTCCATATTTCATAGGGGTGGGCCTCTCTTAGTATACCCAAACCCTAGCTGGTAGTTTAGAAACTGCCCTAAAGCTAGAGACTATTGCCGGCCTGCTTAAGGTTTGAGTGTAAGCCTCCTCACCAACGTCAAGGTGGAGACCCGTCGATGATCTTGGTGGTGGTGGCCAGTTGATATCGCCACGACGAGAAATAACTAGGCCAGGAAATGTCTCTTTCAATAAAGCCCTATTCGCACGAGTTGTGTGGCGTGTGGCAAGTCGTATTCTTCAATAACAGTAAAAAAAAAGTCGATTATAATATGACCATAACGCTCCGAATTGACGGTGACAGTCGTTCCATCGTCGTTTTCGAAAAAGTTAGGTCCTGATTGCACCTTACTTCTTCGAAAACGACGAAGAGCGCGACTTTTTGTGGATGTAATGGCCTCTCTTCAATTACTTAAGCATTCTTAGAACCCGCTGTTGTGAATGGTCAGCTGGCTTCAGTTGTTGTGTGAGTATGGATGTAGGTATAGATCCAAATGCAAAATACGCCATGTTGTGCCGCAAGATAATCCTAATTCCTGAGAACGACGAGGCATCGACAAATTCGGGTCTTCGGCAACACTTTCACTTATAGCAGCGATATTTTCAGTGGTACGAGCGAAACGATGACACAGGCCTTACAATATCTGTTACCAATTCAGTCTCTTCAAATTTATTCACAATTTTGTCAATTGTCAGAATCACCATTTTTGTAGTAGGTTTTAACAATTTTTCCGTTTGTGCGATAGTTAAGTGATACATTTTCGCAAATGTCAGATTTTCAAGTGAAAAAAAATTGGTTTAACGACTTAGTTTGACAGATGTTGAATTCCAGCCCTATGCTTTTGAAACGGCAAAATGGATAACCAGTTACAATAACTTAGCATTTTAAGCATTTTCATTTTTGTTTTTAATAAATACATATAATTTTTCTATCGAACCCTTTTTATCTTTTTAATTTCAGAATGTTACTAGAACTTTCATGCTACACTGTTTTGAACAGGCTAGTTGTTTTGACACCAAACGAAACTCAGGTTGGTGATACCACCACCGATCATTCGGAGTTTAATCTTCATGGTTATATTTTGATGTCACTATTATTTCCTTCTCATGTTCAAGCCGTTTATATACAAATGATGTTGCTTTTCAGCTTCTACCATAGTTTGGCCAGTGTTTTAATACACGTTTTAATTATGTATGCTTTAAATTCACGGTTCAAAGGCGTATCATTCACACCTGTTTTATTTATCACAACCCAAGTTTGCATAGTAATTCGGCTTCCAATGAATTCGATGCAATGCCTGACTCTGTGTCCAGAGAATTGTATTCCATTTTCCACACAGTGAGATCGTTTAAACGTGCTATTTCAATGTGCTCAATTCTTCTTGGCTGCTATATTCTGGCTTGACAACACCTGAAGGAACGCATGTCAAGATTTGTGCTGAGTTAAAAAACCTGACTAAGTTAATTGACAAGGCAAATCGGATTCCTGATTTTGCAAGTCTTATTTCTTACCTTTTATGCTAATAAATATGCGATCAGTGTATTATCGCCTCTAGGCATATGAGATCTTTGAGTCGTATTTGAAAAAAAAAAACAGTTGAAGTAAGAAACCTTATACGAGAACCGTTTGGCAATATGTGAAAGCCAACTGGGATCGTTTCAACGACTTGATCAATGACTTTAACTGGTCACTATGTTTCCTTGATAGTGACGTGAATTCCAGCGTAAATATAGTTACAAACTTAATTTTGTGTGGACTAAGAAATTCTATCTTGAATAGATCTGTCAAGAAAATTCATGGTTTGATTAGACCTATAAAGAGGATATTAGGATCACAGAAGTAAGTTTCCAGATTTACAATCCATGACTCCTCCCACACTTGTGATCGTAAACGATTCTATGGACTCGTTCAGATGCTATGAGTACCTACTTAAAGATCTCGACATTCACTAATCCGCTCGCCCGGAAAGTATCCCCGCTTTTGTTCTTAAGAGGTGTTCTTTAATGCTGGCAAAACCACTGCATAACCATTTCCATCTATCCTACTCTAAAGATCTTTTTCCGATTGGACGTAAGACAGCATTTGTCAAGCCTATCCCTAAAAAGGCGAACACTCCCATTGTATAATGGCACTTACGTTCCTTCTTTCCAGGGGCATGGAAACGCTGATAAAAATTCAGCTTAAGATATACAAATGTGGATCATTCATCAAAATGTATTTTATTTTTCAAAGAGCCTTATTCGTAATCAGTATCAGTTCTTTAAAAACATTTATATTTCTGAAGTTGTCGAATAGTTAATTTGCAGAACGACCTCTTTTTTACTTCCTAGAAACAATTAGACGAAATGCTTTCAAGTAATGACATGCCTTAACCTTTAGAACTAATAATGTTATTGATCAATATTATTGATCATAACTTTAACTTAGTATCTATTACAAAATTCCGGAGGTTTCTCAGAAATGATAACAAATTGTCAAAATATGTAACTTTCTTCATTTAAAAACTTTGTGTGAACATTTTTTTAAGACTTAGAAGACTCAAACTTGATGAGTTTATGGATACATTTTGAATACACGGAAAGAAAATACATTGTGAATATTACAACGTCAGTATGGGTGTGAACGCAATACTGTATGGCTTACAAGATTTCCATTGGATAAAAAGTTGTAAACATAGTTAATTTGGCCATACTGAGAATAGTAACGTCAACAATAGTTATAGCCGATACGCCAATGCCAGTATGGGAGTCAGGCTCAGGAGTTTTTGCAAGACAATGTAGGAATATCACCGATACTTTTTTAGTATGGCACTTCTTTCCGTGTAGATAGCCATTGACAAAATTTACAATTGCAGGTTAAGTTTGTAGTAAAAATAAGTACATACATAAATCTTATGGTTACATACAGTTTAAAAAATCAATTGTTTGAGTTTTAAAAATATCATTAAATAAAACATTTAAAACATTTACATGAATCCATTCCTATCAATAGTAGAAATTACATTAACATAAATAAATTAGTGCCTGTCCCTTTACAGCGAACAGGTTAACTATTCATTTAATGCATTCCGTGGTAATGATGAGGACGTATGTATGTAGGTAAACCAAATAACACACACACACCGAGCAGAGAATTTTTACCCTTTTCACTTTTAATTCTGCCAAAGTAAGCTTGACATCAAATAATTAAATTCTCATTAAAGAACGCAATTTTCCAGCAGTAAATTTCCATAAAGTTTGCATAAATGTTTGTACTCAAATGATGACAAATATAAAACCAAAACCAAAAACAAAATCACACAAGCTCACATTAAAACCAAGAATAAAAAATCAATTGAGAGAGAAATAAACAAATATAAAAATGATGGGAAGGGTAAAGTACATATGTATTGTTTATTACAATTAAACTATTAGTGTATATTATCCTCTACATCTACATATACTCGTAAGTAGGTAAATTTAAGTGAGAAACTACACGGTCCTGATTTTATAGATGCAGGCATTACACTGGTTATTTACTTTGGCATGTGTTAATTCGAAAACTCAATAAAGCTAATGCGGTTGAATGAGCCATCGTCCGCAATTTCACTTTACAAAACGACATTTTTAATTTTATTCTGCCAAATAAGAATAATTGTATAAATCAATTCGTAAACCACAGTGTGATGGCCTATCATCAGAGTTAAAGTAATATCTACAGGAAGGGAAGAAATGATTTAATTTGGGAAAAGAAAAATTAAATCAAGGACATTCTATGAAAAAGTAAAATTAGGTGTTTTGCTTTCGTGTGATAAATTAGACAAACACAAGATCTTAATAAAATTCTCCTTACTGACTTAGAGCAAAGAAGCTGTATTAAAAACTCTTTAAATCGAGTTTTTGATCTAGTTATTTCTGCTGATGATATTAGTACACTTGTTTTAGAATCTAAATCAGGATTTACTAATATGGATAAATATCACCACTCTTTGGGCCGTTTTCTTCTTTTTTAACTTCCCATAGGAAGTTATTGTAATTGGTCCGATTTGTCGAATTAAAAATGTTGACATTTTCGACGTTTCAAAGTCCCTAGAGTCGACCCAAAATATCTCACGAACCAATAACGCTACCGACTTGAATTAAATTGTATATTAGAAATTGTAACGTGAAACCAAACAAATATATTTTTGGAAAAAAAAATCCAATAAATGATTTTATCTCTTAAATAATTTTGTGCAACGAAGAATAACGTTTCTGACATCTGGTAAAATTTTGAGAAAAATTGAATTGATAGTTTTTTTTACAAAAATTAAAAACTCAAAAACAAAATTAATAAAAGTAGGTAAAAATATCTTTCGAAATTAAAGGTCGAAAATCAATTTTTACCAACTTTTATTAATTTTTTTTTGTTTTTAATTTTTGTAAAAAACTATCAATTTAATTTTTCTCAAAGTTTTACCAGATGTTGAAAACGTTATTTTTCGTTGCACAAAATAGTTTTGGAGATAAAATCATTTTTTGTTCGTAAAATTTTCGAGGTGACAAATATTTTTTTTTCAGTTTTTCGGATTTATAAAAAACTGTTAATTGGATTTTTTTCCCAAAAATATATTTGTTTGGTATAACGTTACAATAAATAATATAAAATTTAATTCAAGATATAATAATGATATCTATTCAAAACTTTGAGATATTGGCTTTACCCTAATTTTATATTTTAAAAAATATTTTTGTTAACATTCAGTAAAATTTTTGAAAAAAAACGAATCGACAGTTTTTTTACAAAAAAAAAAACAAACAAAAATTAATAATAGTTGGTAAAAATTGATTTTCGACTCAAATATCTTTTCAAAAACTTGAGATTATAGCTTTTAACTTATAAGAAATATTGTTTTCAACATTCGGAAAAATTTGGAAAAAAAAAATCGAAGTCTCAGTTTGTTTTGCAAAAAATAAAAACCTAAACAAAAATTCACAAAAGTTGGTAAAATTGATTTTCGACTCAAATATCTTTTCAAAACTTTGAGATTATGGCTTCAAACTAATTGTTTTTAATAAGAAATATTTTTTTCAATATTCAGTAAAATTTTAAGACAAATCGAATAAGAAATAAAAACTTAAAAAAAATTACTAAAAGTTCTTAAAATTGATTTTCGACTCCAATATCTTTTTAAAAATTTGAGATTATGGCTTCAAACCAATTTTGTCTTATAAGAAATTTTGAGAAAAATCGAAATGACAGTTTTTTTTTACAAATAATAAAAACCTAAAAGAAAACAATACTAAAACTTATTGAAAAATTTCTTTCGACTCAAATGTCTTTTCGAAAATAAAAAATATTGGCTTCAAACTAATTTTATCTCAAAATATCTCAAAATATTGTTTTCAACGTACAGTAAATTTTTTATAAAAATTCAACAGTCCGTTTTTTCATAATTTGGTAAAAATTGATGTTCGATTCTCTTTTGTTTTTGACCCATCTGTATAGAAATGGATTGACTCATCTTCCAGGAATGTCCTATTCTCCCAAAAAGATCTGGGAGGTATAGAAATCTGCAAATTTCTGTCGAAAATGCTACTAAAATTGATACAAATTTGTTTTCGACTAAAAATCTCGTTAACAAAACTAGATTTTGAAATAAAACTATTTCATCATTATGCTAAATATGGTTGGTAATTTTGAAATTGTTAAGGATAATTCAACTGACAACTTTTTTAACACAACACGAAAACCTACAAACTTTTAAGCAAGACAAGTCGACAGACGGGATGGGAAGTTATCAGTGTGGGTCGCATCCCAGCCTCTTTTTATTTAACTGATTAGGACACCTCTTCAAAAGATAATCCTAAACGATTTTAGACGCTTGTCAACTTAAAGAAAAAACTTGACTTGCAATAAACTTTCCTTAGATAAAACTGTCGATATCTGTAACTCTTTTAAAACTTATCCCCAAGAATCATTTGGATACAGCTCTTAAGTAGTTGATGAAGTATATTATCATAATTTACAAGTCTTTTCTCAAATTACCTGAAGTCATATCCATGTGCTACAGTCTACAGAGTGCGATCTTAAATCTCATATCTGTTTTGAATGATGGTGTTCGCCAAGGAAGCCATCATGGCTTTTTCCTGTTCATCCTGTTTGTTAACGACGTAACGTCATGCTAACGCTCAGCTCAAGTGATATTCTTGTTTTCAAAATACTAATGTCCATCCACGACCGTACTCTTTTATAGACTGATATTGAAGTTTTACAATTGGGTGTAAGAAAAACAGCACTTCAAAATGCCAGATGATAACTTTTACTAACAAACAAATAGAAGGGTATTTTATTATTGTATTTTGCAGCAAAAACTTTGTCGGATTTGAATTTGGGTGTTGATTTCTGTTTCAACTTAGCATTTACACATCACATCAATTTTATTGCTCTTTGTTTGGTTTTATTAAACAATCTTACAATAAAAAGCAACAAATCAAAAATAATTTCATTTAAATTAAGTTGCTTTTGTGTCAAAAAATGTTGTTGCCACTTCGAATGTGGTTTTTGTATAACCAAATTTTGTATTTAAAAACGACCAACATCACATTACACTTGACTTTTAGCTACATATATATATTTAATCAAGCTCTTCATGCAAACCACAGTCACAACCACACAATAGACACAACTTCTCAGAAAAAACACAATTGCGGCCAAACAAATTATATACATGTACATTTTCAACAATTATTATTATTTGAAATAAATGTAAATCTGTTCACTTATTTTGTCAAAAAGGCAACCAACAATAAAAAGAAAATAATCTCAAAATGAAAAACTTTCTCTATAAAATATTCTGTTTTATACAAATTATACAATTTCTTGGAAAAAAGGTTAAAAACTGTCGGTGTATTTTTCAAGTGCGACTTGACTTCTGTCATTTAACAGACAAAAAAGAAGAAGAAAAGAACATAATTTACTCAGTTGTCTCGTTAATTTTTGTGACTTCTTAATTCAAAGTTCAAGTTCGTAGACACAAATTGGATCCTTGTTTTGTGATTGTGCGATAAGGAAATTTGAGAACTTTCCGCTGAAATTATTTCTTCTCTATACATTCGTTTACCTTTCCTACCTACTACAGACCTCCCATTTCCAAAACATCAAATAGGTACATATTGTAAGAAGAAGAAAAGAGGTATGTACGAGTATGTATATAGAGAAGTGAATTGCACAGGGTAAGTTTTCGGAATGGAATTATTGGATGGATGAATGACTGTTGGTAACTTGAGGTAAAAGTTTTCCTCCAAAAAGGTAAGAGAATCAAGCAATCTTATAGCATAGACAGATATTATGAAGTAGGTACCTACATACAATTATACAAAGTCAAGTTTTAAACTGAAACATAATAGGTACATATGTATGGATTTATTTAGGTATATAAAAGCATCTTTTGATAAGGGTAGGTACCTTCATTCAAGCATCAATGATATGGCTTCTTATCAAAGTCTTGCGATGCTATACTCGTATTAAAGTAATGGTAAGGGTCTTTGTAAGGTTTCTTTTCTTGTCTCATCTTACAAAACTTCTATGCACGTAGAAGTTGAAGTTATCAGAGGAATGTGTCTATGAAAGAAAACACTCTCTCTATCATCAATGAAGATGTTTGTTAAGCTAAGATGAGGGTTTTAATAGTATTTATATCGATTGATATAAGAGGTTGGTTTTGGATAAGAAAAAAACACGGGATTTCCTAACATGGATTTACTTTGACTTTTAGAGACGATAATTTCCCTTAAGTATAGTGGAGTATTGAGTTAAGTTTCCCTAAAATACACGCAAAAGGAAATCTAACAAATACTTAATAATTTCTAGCATCAAATATAATCATTATTTTTACAGAATTTGGCGAAAATGAGCTAAAGCAGCAGTTTTGAATATTTTCCAAACTTTTGCTATTATCAAATTCGAGGAAAAAAGTTGAACTAAAGTGTGTAACATATTTTGCATCACTGAAATTTTGTTGAATTTGGTTTTACTGAAATCGCAACCATTCCGTACTTCATATAAAATTTCCATAATCTGTCATTCGTATCAATTTCGAGACAAATCTGAAGTGAATTTTTCAAGTTAAACGAAAACAAAACAAAAAAATAAAAAAATAGAGGCTGGGATGCGACCCACACTGATTTTTACCAATTTCATATCTTTTATTTATTTATTTACTTATTTAATTCGTTAAAATCTAACGTTAACAATATTTAAAAAATTCTTATAATCTAATAACATCTAATATCATAATTTATATTTATTATACAATATTGTTGAAAAACATAAGTTTAAATTGCTTACATTTTATATTATCATTTACAGATTCTAAACAAAAATGAAATTCGTTATAAATTGTTATTAACTGATTGAGAGGGCTACATACACCATAGTTTGATCTGCTAAATATTTGAATAATAGGTTGCTGTCGCCTTAAACTTGCACGACTGAAACTGAAATTTAATTTACTTAGAACTGATGGTAATGATATCGAACCATTAATAATCCCAACAATAAAACAAAATTGTAAATACTTTCTGTGATTAGTCAAAGAAGGGAGGCTGATCAAAGCTAGTCTTTGAGAATAAGGAGGAAATAGATTTTCCCTTGCCCATGGAAGAGACCGAAGACAGAAACGCAGAAACCTTTTTTGGATCGCTTCAATTCTTGAAACATGTATTGAGTAATAAGGTGACCATACCACACAGCCGTATTCTAAAATTGGTCTAACAAACGAAATAAATAGAAGTTTAAGAACATAAGGATCCCGAAAATCACGACCGAATCTTTTAATGAATCCAAGAACCCTATTGGCTTTTTTAATTATATAACTTAAATGATCATTAAATGATAATTTAGGATCTAGAATAATACCTAAGTCAGAAAACATAGAAACTTTACATAACGGACAAGAATCAAACGTATAGTCGTACAAAAACGGAATTTTTTTACGTGTAAAACTCATAGTTTTACATTTGTCAACATTTAAAACAAGTCGGTTTTTATTGTACCATTCCCTAAATATTGTTAAGTCTTCTTGTAATAATAAACAGTCAGAGGAGGATTTTATACTTTTGAAAAGCTTAATGTCATCAGCATAAACAAGGACAGACGAGTTTTTTAGCATTTCTTAAAAGTTTTTATTTCTTATATAAACAAATAAAAATTGGATGAATGAAATTAATTTGAAGTCAATATCTTGTATTATTCACGAGATATCGAGAAATGAACATCAATTTTACCAAATTTGCGAACTATTTTTTGTTGGATTTTTATAAAAAAAATACTGAATGTCGAAAACAATATTTTCTGTGAGATAGAATTAGTTTTTACCAATTTTTATTCATTTTTTTGTAGGTTTTTATTTTTTGTAAAAAAAAATGCCAATTTGATTTTTCTCAAAATGTTACTGAATGTTGACAACAATATTTTTTAAAAGATAAAATTAACTTGATGCAAATATCTCAAAGTTTTGAAAAGATATTTGAGTCGAAAATCAATTTTTACCAACTTTAATTAATTTTTTTTTTAGGTTTTTATTTTTTATAAAAAAACTGTCCATTCGATTTTTCTCAAAATTTTACCAGATGTTAAAAACGCTATTCTTCGTTGCACAAAACAGTTTTGGAGATAAAATCATTTTTTGTTCGTAAGATTTTCGAGGTGACAAATATTTGTTTTCAGTTTTTTTGATTTATAGAAAAAAACCGTTAGTTGGAATTTTTTTCCAAAAATATAATTGTTTTGTATATTATAAATAATTTAATTCAAGTGTCTAGCGTCATTGGTTCATGAGATATTTAGGGTTAACCAAAATTTTCACCTTTTTTTTAAACTGCTATGGTAAAAAAACCACCCACGCAATTTTCCTGAGAGCCCTTTCTGCATCTTTCTGCCTTATTATCTGTATAACAAAATTTATTTGAAGTCGATATCTTTTCTGGTTCTTGAGCTATGGAAGACGAAAAAACGTCGCGAACGTACAGACGTACGGACGTACGGACGTACGGGCGTACGAACGTACGTAAACACGCACGCACAGACATCTTTCTAAAAATCTTTTATTTCGACTCTAGGGACCTTGAAACGTCGAGAAATGTCAAAATTTTCAATTTGACAAATCGGATCCATTACAATAACTTCCTTTGGGAAGTTAAAAATAAACAATGAAAAGTTCAAAAAATGCTTGTTAAAAGCTTAACAGCTTAGAAGTGGTTTAAACATTTTTTTATATTGAAAACGGATAACCCATGGTTACAAATTTAGAGAAATGGTGAAAAAATGACGAACACTCAAAAAAGGTATAAATTCAAACAGAAAATTTCATTAGGGTTCTTTACTTTTGATTTCTTGAAATTTATTGCAATTATTGACCCCCAGTAGATACACCGCCAACCACTAGGATGAGGCCGAACATTTTGGAATAGATTTTCGCTTTTCTATAGCTGGTGGAAGTGTTGTATACCCAGAAACTTGTACTACCTTGGAAGAGGTACGTATTTTGCCATTACAATTTTAAAAAGGAGGCTGGGATGCAACCCACACTGATAACTTCCCATCCCGTCTGTCGATTTGCCTGGCTTAACAGTTTGTAGGTTTTTTTAAGTTGTCAGTTGAATTATTTTTAAAAATTTAAAAATCACCAACAATATTTTGCATATAAGGAAATAGTTTTATTTCAAAATCTGGTTTTGTTAACGAGATTTTTAGTCGAAAACAAATTTTTACCAATTTTAGTAGCACTTCTTAAAAGTTTGTATTTATTTTATAAACAAAAACAAATTGGATGAATAAAATTAATTTGAAGTCAATATCTTCTATTGTTCACGAGATATCGAGAATCGAACATCAATTTTTACCAAATTAAGAAAAAACGGACTGTTGAATTTAAAAAAAAAATTACTGTACGTTGAAAACAATACTTTCTGTGAGATAAAATTAGTTTGAAGTCAATATTTTTAATTTTCGAAAAGACATTTGAGTCGAAAGAAAATTTTTACTAAGTCTTACATATGCCCAATTTCATACTTTTAAACATTTAACAGGATTTTAAACTGTAAAATGCGATATTTTGGTTTCACCAAGCGTTTTTAAAGTAAACAAGCTTTTAAACACCTTTTAAAATTAAATGCCCATTTTGGCTCATTATATTTTAAAAGTGTCATTAAAAAATGAATATGGCAGATTGACAGCTGATGTTTTGTTTTGTAAAATTTTATATTCGCCGCTCAAGAGTAGTCCGCGTTCACAAGAATCCATTTTCATATTTTATTTTTGAACGACACACGATTTTTGATTTTGAAGAAGTTTACACTGTTGTATTTTGCGATTCTTGTTATTTATTTCAACATATAATGCTTTCTCTTTTTTTCTCACAAAATTCGCTTAATAAAAAGAAAAAAGGGGTTATATTTTAAAGGGTTGTGAAAAGAACTCTATTTTAACAAAAATATCCCTGAAATTTCCTATTTCAAGCTTGGTGAAACTGAAAAAATTTAAAGGCCTGATAAAATTTAAAAAGCTTTTAGATAAAAGTGTTTTTTGTATGTTTTTATTATTTGTAAAAAAAGCTGTCAGTTCAATTTTTCTCAAAATTTAACAGAATGTTGAAAACAATATTTCTTATAAGATTGAATAAGTTGGAAGCCATAATCTCAAAGTTTTGAAAAGATAATTCAGCCGAAAATCAATTTCACCAACTTTTAGCATTGTTTTTTTTTTAGGTTGCAAGTCGGTATTTGGTTCGTGAGATATTTTGGGTTAACCAAAATGTTCACCTTTTTTAAAATGGTATGGTTATAAAACCACCCACTCAATTTCTTTGAGAGTCCTTTCTGCATCTTTCAGCATTATTATCTGTATAACAAAATGTATTTGAAGTCGATATCTCTACTGGTTCTTGAGCTATGTACGACGAAAAAACATCCCGAAAGTACGGACGTACGAATGTGCTTCCACACGCACGCACAGACATCTCTCTAAAAATCTTTTATTTAGACTCTAGGAACATTGAAATGTCGAGAAATTCGGATTCTTTATATTCTTTATCTTTATTGTAGTATCAATGTTATAACATTTTTTCTTAAACTAAATTGCACAATTTACAGAGACATCGTATAAGGCTACCTTACTACTGTCAATATTATAATTATTACATCAATCAACCAAGAATACAAAAAGAAATAATATTGAAGGAAAAGCTACATAAAAACCTTCATATAAAACAATAAGAGAATAGAATGAAAGAAAGGTGGGCGGTGAAAAAAAAAAAAAACAAAAAACAAAAGATTCAAACCAAGCTTTAAGTCTTACAACAAGTAGGTAAAAATATATAGAATATAGAAATATAACAGAAAAGAATAAATTAATTAAAATAATTAAAATAAATACATCAATAAATAAATAAATAAATGGATAAATAAATAAATAAATAAATAAATTAAATAAATAAGAAGATAAATAAATTAAGAAAATAATTAAGTAATTAAATAAATAATAACAATAGCAACATAATACAATAGAACAGAAAGGAATAAATAAAATAAAATAATTTTAAATAAATACATCAATAAATAAATAAATAAATAAATAGATAAATAAATAAATAAATAAATGAATAAATAAATAAATAAATAAATAAATAAATAAATAAATAAATAAATAAATAAATAATTAAATAAATAAATAAATAAATAAATAAATAAATAAATAAATAAATAAATAAATAAATAAATAAATAAATAAATAAATAAATGAATAAATAAATAAATAAATAAATAAATAGACAAACAAATAAATATATATTTAAAAAAATAAACAAATAGACAATTAATTAAATAAATAATAATAAATAAATATATAAATAAATATAGTAAAAAGTCAGTCAAGCTAAGTTTGAAATCAAGGTATTATCAGACATAGTACATGATACAAGGTATCGCTCATTAAGTTTGGCAATTCTTCCTGATACCATACCCATAGCTAAAATGGAATGAAGTTCATTAGTTGAAAATGACCATGGAAGCTTCAGAATCATTTTCAGAATCTTATTTTGAGCTATCTGCAGCCGTCGTATATTAGAGATTGCACAATTACCCCATACTGGTGAACCATAGTACATGATAGCTTGGAAAACAACTTTGTATATTAGAAGCTTATTATCGGTGCTAAGCATTGATTTGCGGTTAATGAAAGGATAAAGAATTTTAACTGTATGATTTATTTTCTGAATCGTTTTTTGTATATGTAAGCCAAATGTTAATGTTTTGTCTAAATGCACTCCGAGATATTTTGCATCAGATTTCCATTCTATACTTGTGCCATCCATAATAAGATTATTACTTGGTAAAAAGCAGGCTTTTCTTTTCCGAGTGAAAAAGATTGCCTGCGTTTTTGAAGCATTGATTCTTATTTTCTAGTCATGGAAGTAGCTTTGTATAACATTTAGACTAGATTGCAGATTAGTTTCGATTATGAAACCAACTGAATCAGAAGAGAAAATGCAAGTATCATCAGCGAAAATTGCTGTTTTGCAAAAAGGAAGTAATAGAAAATCGGAAGTAAATATTGAGTATAGAATTGGGCCTAAAACTGATCCTTGTGGTACACCAGCCGTTATATCATATTTTTCAGAAAACCAGTTATTGACTGAAACCTTAAATTTCCTCTGAAGTAAAAATGATTGAATTATTTTTTTTAAAAGTTGAGGAAGTTGAGTATCAACAACTTGTGTAAAAGCGCATTATGCCAGACCGTGTCGAATGTTTTTTCGACATCAAGAAGTACCATACCTGTACTTTTACCAGACCTTAGGTTACTTTTTATGTGTTTAGTAATCCTATGTACTTGATGGATTGTACTGTGATGCAATCTGAAGCCGAACTGCTCGTTTGGTAAAATGTTATTATTGGTTAAGTGTGAATTTATTCTAGCTTTAATAACTTGTTCAAAACATTTACTAATTGAGCTCAACAAACTAATGGGTCTGTAACTATTAGGTAGATTGGCATTTTTACCAGGTTTTAAAATCGGTATTATCTTGGCAGTTTTCCAATTGTTTGGAAAATAGCCAATTTTAAGACATTTATTAAATAACACTTGCAAGTATTTTAAACCTAATGTTGATGGTAAGTTTTTCAAATATATATTTTTAATGCCATCAAAACCAGCTGATTTCCTTGCTTTAAGATTTCGAAGTATACCTTTGATATCATCCAGCGAAATCTCTTTTTGGAGGTCATTTATAGGTGATGAGTTGATTGACTCAATTGAGTTGCTAACAATTGATTCAATAATGTTATTGGTCATATTATTATTGGCCATATGGGTTGCAGAAAATGTTTCTGCTAAAACATTTGATTTTTCATTGTTCGTGATTAGGACATTGTTACCTACTTTAAAAGCAGGAATGTGGGTGTTTTTCTTCTTTATGATTTTAACTACACTCCAGAGGGGCTTACTTCCCTTATCTAAACCCGCAAGTTTTCGATTCCAAGATCGATTCCTATGGTGACAGATTTCATCTTTTATAATTATGTTGAGTGTTTTTACTGCAACAAGTAAGTTAGGTTCTCGGTTTCTTATCCATTTCCTTTTAACGAAATTTCGATGTTTTATCAGATTAATTATATGATTTGGTAGTGAGTTCATGTTCTCAGAACTAACTACTCTTTTGGGAACTGATTTGTCTATGCTTTCATGAACAGCATTCGTGAAAAACGTGATACCTTGATCAATATCAGATACATCGGAAAATTCGTTTAAAGTTGTGAGATTTGACAATTTTGTACTTACTTCACGTTTGTATTTAGCCCAATCAGCTTTTTTCATATCTAAAATTTCAGTTTTATTTTCTAAAGGTGATGAAAAAGAATTAATTTCCACTGGAACATGATCCGAACCTAGTTCTTTTATGATCATAGGCTGGTCAAATTCGGATTTAACCTCTACAAGACGGTCTGGAATGGAAAAATACATTTTTTTATTAATCACAGGAAATTTGGAGCCAGAAATCAGGAAAAGCTTCGATTAAGGTGTTCTTGCCTTCAAATTGTCTTCTAACTTCATAAACTTTATGAAAAAGCCATGGCCAAGTTTTTCAATTATTAAAGTGTGGTGAATATAGAGGCCATGGCAAAAGTTCCACTTCTTCTGTTTGAATTCAATTTCTTACAACCCTCGAAGTGTGAATTGGAAAATTATGTTTTTGGAAAATCCAAGGCAGAAAAAAAAATGGTTTTTATTTTTGGAAATGACCGTTCCAGTAAACATTAATAGTAGTTCCCGTTCACTATTGTGGACAAAAACTAAAACTCGATTGTGACACAGTGGGTTACAGCTTCCCACACCGTTACACCTGATGTACGATGTACCTATTATGTCTTTCCAAAATTCGGTCATTCTTAATCACTTCATGGGAATACAAGCTATCATGAGATGATAACGAACGTCGTATGCCCCAAAGTGGAAGACATGGATGTGGACAATTTGTAGTTTCAACAGGACGGTGCCACACAGATAAAGTTCCATACATAATTGAGCCACACCAATGACAGCGATTTCATAAATAATTTGTGTTTCATTCAAAAGGAACATCGGCCCTTAAAATTTAACCACCCTTTATCTTTCAAGCAATATGATTTTATGAATTTTATTGAAATGGATATAAATCCCTTGCAAAGCTTGAGTTTTTTATTTAAATCCTATCTAAAAAAACATTTTAAAAACACAAACTTGAAGAAATAAGCCATTATAAGTTCGATTAACCGACTCATTTACAATAAAGGCTAATTATTTAAAGAACAAAATGCGTTCTACAAAAACTCCTTAACCTGTAACTTGAATCTAAGTAAAACGAAAACAAGTTCAAACTATAATTGCTTAAGGGCTTATAAAGATTTAAGAAAAACTTAAGTAATATGATGACTCCTTTAAAGCATCGTATATCCTTCAAAAGAAAAAGAACACTAATGATATAAGAAATAAAGAGTCTGAAAATTTCTCTCAAACTATACCCTTTACCTACATACCTGTTTTTTATGATGTTAAGTTTTACTTTATTTCTGTTCAAAGTTTTATACAGCCAAAAGGCGAAAATAAAGTATCAAAATCTACCTTGGATTTTCCTCCGCGCTCCGCATATTAAATTATTCTGTTTCAAAAAAAAAACTATCTCCTCTTCAACAAAGTTTTACATATTAAATTCTTTATTCTTCAAAAAGGTTTTGATTTACAATTTCCCCAGAATAGAAATTCTGGGATTATTCAAATGCATTATGAATGTAGGAATGTCTTTACATACATAAGAGTAGCTATAGGTACAGAGGACATAGCAATATCCAATGTCAATATAGTTTATAGCCGCCAAATATATGTAAAGTCATTGCTCTATAGAATAATGTATGTGACTTTTGGTAACGGATTCATTGCACAACTTCCTTTTTCGCTTTTGTTTTATTACAACAAAAACTTTAGTTTGTTCCTTTTCATTGACATAGTATGTGCGGGGTCTAAGTAAACCAGGACCAAGGGACTGGGAGATGCCTATACCCTTCAGAATATAGAACCTTTTGGTGCAATCAGAAAAAAGGAAAGAATACAGCAAGTTGAAAATATACCTACGAACATACTGTTTAGAATATTTATATGTTTTTTTGGCTATGTCTTTAGCTATTATTGGGTTTCCGTTTCAACAGCCACATACATATGTACATACATAAACGCTTAAAACTCGAAGACGAATAGAACTGTGTAGTGGAAAATAAACGAGATTGCATTTGTTTTATTGAAAATGACTGACTTACTCGAATCACAAAATTTCATAAAATGTCTATATCGTTTAAAAATAGGAGTATTGAACCTTCAAATTGAAACAAGGTCTTCGAGCTCTTTTTTTAATAATATACATATATAATTCCCTACTAGAATATGATGCACGTCACCGCCATAAGAATATAGTTGTAACTTTTTCCCTATTACATCAATAACACACATTAGACATAATGTTCTACACAGGTTGTCAGAGTTGAAAATATTTGAGTGAATCCGTTTCAAGTCAACATTTTAACTGACAGTTGGACAAATAACAAATAATAAAATATGAAAATAAAATTAGAGCCCACGATCCACCATTTTCTATCGATTGTGATAAATGCACAAAACTAAATGCACAACAAGATTTTAAGGCGTTTTGCTAAGAAATTCCTAAAGACCCTAATAAATTATTGATTTAAATTATGATGTATGAATGTAGTGATTTTATGTTGGTAACACTGGAAATTGACACCTGTCAAACGTAGCTCTCATTTGGAGTCTCACAACAATAGTTGAATGTTTATAACTTACGATAATGGATCGTTTAATAATCGAACAACTCGTTAAAATTATTAAAACTTACTATACGTATTACGCAATGCCCGTCATAATCGTCATACTCATAATCAACCAACATTCAACAATTCGGTAAAATTGTGACTAAAATAGAATGGAAGCGTTACCGATGCCCCAAGACCGGTGTATACACCGCATGCGCAGTCGAAATTATTTTATTTACACACTTCATAAAAGCTTAGACATATGATTAAATGGAACTTGCATGTCATAGCTAGTGCGGTGTTAAGAAACATGCATTAATTGTAAACTACGGTTGCCAATTAATATCCTTCTTTGCGATAGAAGCTGCATTTGAAGAAGCTTTATCCGATGTTCACAAGGAGGACGGTTGTAAGGATCAGATCATGGTAGCCCTATTGAAGCGAAAAGTATGAAGTCATAAAAAGGAGTCCATACCTGGTTTGCATACTCAAGATGGGGGTTAATCAAAGTGTATGTATTATAGAGCGAGAGTAATAAAAGGATCCTGAAATTCTTTAGGCCAACGTTTAACAAATCCTTACATAGAGTTGGCTTTACTAACGATCGAATTGATATGCTCCGCAAAATCGAGATTAAAATTCAAAAGAACTCCAAGATCTTTAAAACTGTAATCTATCGAACTAGGAGTACGTTTTTTAGTGAAAGTCAGTGCCTGACATTTATCTGGGTTATGGTTGAGACCTGTTTCGTTGCACCAAATAACAAAATTGGTAATATCCTCTCTTAGTTGCAATCGCTTGTTTAGAAATTTTATGTTTTTGAAGATTTGTATCTCATCCGCATATATTAAAATGTTACTGTATTGTACACATCATTGATAGCTAAGATAAAGAGTAGGGGTCCTAAATGGCTTCCCTGGGGAACTCTTGATTTGGGTGAAATAAAAAACTTCAGAATTTAACTAATTAAGACTTATTTTGAAGATGTTATTAATTGAGGGGGAAAACCAAACATGTTGTTAATTAAATATAATATTCTGTATTCAAAAAGCTTGGGAATGCAGGACAGTTTAGAAATTGGTCTCTATACTTACTTATGAGAAAGACTTGTTACCGTAGTAGGATAGTAGAATAAATGCCTTCTTCCATATAGTTGGTATTGCTACTTCAAGTGAAATAATAATAAAACCATAATTTAAGTTTCATGGTGGCGTAATTCCATGTTTAGGTGATGCAAAAGACGGTGTTTACAAAAATAATCCCCGGACTCTTGAGGCGTTAAAAATTAACATTCCTCAAGTTATGGCCAGTATTATATCACCTGAAATGTTCGAAAGAGTTGTTTAAAATTATTTCAAAAGCCATTTGAGTTATTTCGTGTTTCATTCTTAATGACAAAGTCTAAAATTTATAAGGGTGATTTTTTACACTGGTTTAAACAGCTGACGCACGTTTCGTGTTTTGTTTCATTGTCAAACATCTTCAGTTTGGTCTATAATTTAACCAAAAATCGTATTACAAACGAACAACGTTTGCTTCTTCCGAAAAATTGTGTTCAGCGACGAAGCTCATTTTTGGCTTAATGGGTTGTCGATTTTGGAGTGAATATCAGCCAGAAGCATTGCAAGAGCTATCAATGGATCAAGAAAAAGTGACAGTTTGGCGGGGTTTATGGGCTGGTGGCATCATTGGACCGTACTTCTTCAAAGATGATGCGAATTGTAACGTAGTTGTGAATGGTGAGCGCTACCGTGAGATGATATCCAACTTTTTTTTGCTCAAAATGCAAGAACTTGACTTGCATGACATGTAATTTCAACAAGACGGTGCCACATGTCACACCGCACGCGCAACAATGGACTTATTGAGAGGCGAGATCGGTGAACATTTTATTTCACGTTCGGGACCGGTCAATTGGCCGCCTAGATCGTGTGATTTAACGCCTTTAGACTTTTTCTTTGTGGGGCTATGTTAAAGCTCATTTCTATACAGACAAGCCCGCTTCAATTGACACATTGGAAGTACATTGGAAGCATTTATTCTTGAGATACCGGCCGAAATGTTGGAAAGAGTATGCCAAAATTGGACTAAGCGGATGGACCATTTGAGGTGCAGTCAAGGTCAACTTTTTCATACAATAATCTTCAAACATTAAATTATATGGACCGTACTATCGATTGAAATAAAGATTTTATGCATTTTTCTGAATTGTATGTGGTTTTTTTTTGTAAAACTTTCGTATAGCTTTTAAAAAATCACTCTTTAATAAAATTAAATTACTAGCTCTGCCACTGCCATACCATTGTTGTCGATTTTCTGCTATATACACCAGTGAGCTTATCATAGATTCTTTTAACTGAAACTACTTCTAATTCTGAAAATTGAGCAACTTTTGATTGTAATGTTTACCTACATACGTTTAGCATTAAATTCGACCAAACACCAAATTCTGGTTTTTGTGCTGAAGCACTTTCTTCTAAACATCTCAATTTATGGTTTCTTGTTAAGACACAAAATAGTTACCGTAACGTGATGCGTGTAGGACTGGCATACCTACCACATGTTTTGTGTTCAATTCCTACTTGTACACCAAAAACTGTTTTACCGGTATTGCCTCTTGGCAGGAATTCATAAATCCTGCAAGAGTAATTCTTCCCATGAAAGGTGCTTCCTCAATCTAGCCCTTCCGATTCGGAAAACAAATTGTAGGTCCTCCATCCCAGACATGACTCACACAGAGGAATGGTTTAGAGTTGTAATTAACTAGGCCCTAGTTCTCTACAGGCTGTTATGATGTTATCCCAACTTATTTATTTATTAGTTCCAAAACATGCTTCGACTTCCCAATGCTTGTGATTGTTTAAATTAACCCCATGTGAAAATTTTAAGCAAATTGTCAGATATTACAAATATTGAATTTCATACTCCAAACTTTTATGATTGATATGATCTGATTCCATTACTTTAAGAAATTTTTGGAAAGAGTCAGCTTTGTATTTGAAAGATTGTTATAAATCATCCAACACATTTGTATCTTTTTTTTAAATTCAATATTCCACGTACTTACATATTTGAAAAAGAAAAGAAATTCCTACGCTAACTAAATATTTTGAGTTACTCCCAAATGTTCATAGACTGTTTCGCAGAATATACTTAGAAAAAAAATCTTCAGGCAATATTCATTTCACTTTTAAAAATACATATATTCTCCCAGAAACACAAACAAATTTTAAAAAAAGTTATAAAGTGTTGCAAAAATTTGTTTAAATAAAAAACTTTGATATACAAATTGACTCGTTAACTTATTCAATTTTTGTTCGTTTTCAATGGAAAAGAAAATTTAAAATTCATCGCCTGCGCTTTATTTATTTTCAACTTTTTTATGTTAGCTTAAATAAGCTAACAATTTGTCTCAGAACAAATAGAAGAGATTCTATGTTCATCATAAAAAGTTGAAATGTATACTCATATCCTCTAGATACTCTCTCTACCATAGGAGAGTAGGTGCTTGTTGGAAGGAAAAGGCCTCAAGCACTTTATGGAATTCATTTAAAAGTTTGTTAAAGGCACACAGCCTCAAATACACTTTTACTTAAACTGCAATCAAAGTGTCAGGAAAATTATTGCCACGAGAGAACACAACAAAAAAAAAGAAGGAAAACTATGACACTAAATAATTTCAAAAACTGAATAATCTCCCTCTGCCTCTACGTATAGAAGATGACAAAAAAAAAAGAAGAAATTGACGGAAAAAAGTTGTTAAAACCCTCTTATCTCTTCTCAGAATCAGTTGGCGTAAATTGCCATTCAGCAGATATAGTTTAACTCTCACTAACAACTCTGCAAGTGCATTTCAGTAAAAGGCTTTGCCAAAAGTCCATAAACTGTCAGTTAATCTTTGTAACCCTAAAATCCACCCCACCCCCTCCCCAAATGCACTCTTCTTCGTATCGTTGAATATAAACCTTTACCGAATTTACATTACTGTGCAGCAGTCTTTTCCCTCGTATTTTATTCCCTTTCCCTAGTGGCGTCCGTCGGTTGGTCGTCGTGGGTAGTGGGTCGGTGTTGGTTTTTATTTTCGTAATAGCTCTATCTTGAGTTAAGTTGTTTTTTAAGCCTTTTTTTGTTCAAAGGGCTCTGATGTTTCCAATTTGCACTGAATTTAATTTTCCCCACATTTATAGGTATAGCCGTTTTACACTCAATGATCATACATACTCGTAGCTTGTAGGCTTGTCGTACTTGGCCTGGCATCTGTTGGTGTGTGTCCCTCCCTCTCTAGGGTAGGTATACGCAAAAGAAAAAAAACGAAAAAAACCGAAATTTCCATAGACCTTGCCTCTGAAACCTAGAGGATTCTGAGTAAGGACCGAGTCCGAAGCCAAAACGGAACCCCTGGTATCAAAGGGATATCTGAGCTTTTGTGAAATTTACGGTCGGAGTTCGAGCGTATTCGAACAAATAAACCATAGCAACACGGTGTACGGTGATGGCAGTCGCAAAACGACCTATACGACCAAGTCGACAACCATAAAGTAAAGCTCCTGAATTCAGCAGTAGCAGTAGTAACATGAGATCTGTGTGCAGTTAACAACCTGCAAGTTATACACGAAACAAAAGGCCCAAACGGCCACACAGTTGCCATTGCAATACAAGAGTTAAAGAGCTACAAAATTCGAGGCAAATAAAAATTCGTAAGCATCATCATCATCACAAAAAAAAATATACATATAAGTAAATTCAATTCCAGTATACTGATATTTGGGAATGTTGAACCTACGAACTACGATACGAGTTCCCCTACATATGTACATATAAAGGAAGAGTACCTGAAAAAGTGGAAAGATGGTATAATCAGAAACATTGTTTGGTTAAGGCATACAAATAGCCCGCTTCTCAGATGCAACTTGAGTTTGACACATCCGAATTGACTGCGTGTTGTTTTCAGTATGTGGACATGGGCAGGGACGCTATCTATCTACTATACGGTAACATGGAGAAGTCCCAATTAAGATAGACTTTGTTCTTGTTAAAAGGCTTTTGTATACATGCAACATCGAAGAATTGAATGGTAGAAGATTTGTAACGAAACGAAAAATTGTTAAAGGCCAAAATTACGAGTTCCCAATTAGCACAGACAAATATTGGAACAACATCGTAAACATCTTATGGGCTAAGGTTGTCAAAGAAAATGATGAAATTTAAATATGATGAAAAGAATTGAGTTAAATTTCGTTAAAGAAAGTTTCGTTCGAAACTGAGAGCAACCTTTTTTAACAGATTCATCAATTTTAAAGTGATGGAACTGTTTAATTAGTTTTTGTTTCTTAAAAGTTGTCAAAAGTTTATGACCGAAATAAATAAATCTTTTAATTTCTCTTATCTCTTTTTTTTCTAGATTTCATGAAGGGAACTTGACGAAAAGCAGAAAAAACGGATCATTTAATTGGTTTAATTTACTTTTTTGTCTGACGAATTGTATTTTTTTTGCCTAATTTTCGTACACTGAGCAGATTTTGAACTTCAATTGTATTTGATTTCTACGCCATCCAGCCCATTTGGCCATATGTAGTGCCATTTCAACTTATTTGTTGGCCTAGGCTACATCACATTTCGTATAATGTTGTAGTTAAAGAATATTCAGTGTCTTGCCGAAAGCTCAAAAGTTCAAAAGTTATCTAGTGCAGTTAATTTATTTGTTTAAAGATTTCTTATATTTAAGTAGGGAATTTTGTGAGAAAGGTCCATTAGCGTTGGCCTGGGGTACGGGGCCAAAATTAATTAGAAAACAAAGTTTAAAGACGAAGTATGTTATGTATGTCAGCACACCAGCTTACTCAAAGTCTATGCATAGGTAAGATTAGGTATTACAACTTCCTTAAAAAAATGACCACATAATCTTTGATTGTAAGGGTTTTCGTTTTTTAGTCATTTAACGCCTATGTTTAATCCTAAGGGACTATTTCCTGGAAGTTCTTCGAGTTCTTGATAATGTATTGTCGAATTTGGGCAAGAAGTTCCTGGCCGTTACCTAGGTTTCAAGGCTTTTCTGTCTTTGATTTTTTGTATTTTTTTTTTTTTTTTTATAATTAGCGAACACTAAAAGGGTTTGTATACCTTTAATATGCCAAAGACACAGTGTGAGCATTAAAAAAAGACGGAAGGGTTAGATAGGAGGTGCCGGTGTACATTGATTTATTTTGAATTAATGCACATTGCAATGATAGGGAAAGATAGAGCGTGGCAAGGCATTCCACATTCGCGTAGTACGGCTAAAAATGAATCTATGTACTTCATAGTACAGCCGAAGTTGGCCTCAAGCGTAAACTGATGGGCATTCCTAGAAGCGCAAGTATTACGGTTAAATTGTTTAAAGGGAGGAATGCAACTGGCTATTTCACCAATCATTTTAAAAGCTCTTCTTTGAATACTGTCCAAGAGGCTTAAATAAGTTACTGGAGCACCAGCCAAGAGATGAGAGATATAGGTTTTACAGATTGTAGCCAGATCAGACGGAGAGAAAAATTTCTTGCTTCTTCTCAAGAAACCTAGTCATCTTGCGGCATTTTTGGCGACATCGCATATGTGATCGCTCCACAAAAGGTGGTTGCTGATGCACATTCCGAGGATGTCATGGCTGAATCACAAACACGCTTCAGCTTCGGCTTCGCCTGATGTTTACGAGTTCGTTTGACAATCGTAAGGAAAAGAACGTAGTGTAACGTAATGTGACTCCAAACGGAAGCTCTAGTTCAATTATATTATTAACATTTGCTTTGTCTGACAGCTCAACAGCTGTACAAAAATGTCAACAAACAAAATATTTGCTGTTTAGAGGGATGAAATAATAGAAATGTCATTCAAAGCAACCTCGAAGCAGGCCCACCGTAATGCAGACGAAGCCGAAGCTGAAGCGTGTTTGTGATTCAGTGTTTGTGATTCAGTGCCACTCATAGATAGTGGCAAAGAGGGTATATCTCGCTTTAACGATACAAGACAGCATTGCGTTTTCGAAGCATTAAATTCCACACGGTTTTTTATTCCCCATTGTACAATGCTGTGTAGATCGGAATTTAATGAGCTTATCATATTTTGCCGTTGCAGTTCCACATCCGAAAAAGAGGGTTGTGAGTCTGGAAACGAATATGAAAAGCTAAGAGTGCTATCGTCAGCGAAACAATGTATTAGATTAGAAGTAGCAGATCATTTATAAAAATGAGGAAAAGGGTCGGAGATAAAACTGAGTCCTGGGGCACACCAGCATTTAATTTATGGGTTTCAGACTTGAATCCGTCCAAAACAACTTGTATTGAACGGTTCGAAAGAAAATTTTTAATCCAACGAAAAAGACGTTTGTTAATACCAAAAGCACGCATTTTCGATAATAATGCAATAATCTTACTTCCTCCAAAACGATGTAAAGATTTGTTCCACTCTTCGGTGAGATGAACCATGAGATCACCAGTGGACCTATTGCTACGAAAGCCGTATTGCCGGTCATTAAGAAGATTCCGTTCCTCAAGATATTTCTTAAGCTGATAAATTATCAGCGTTTCCATTACCTTAGAAAGAAGGGACGTTAGTGCTATCGGTCGATAATTTGCGGGGGAAAAAGATTCGCCTTTTTTGGAATTGGCTGAACAAATGCAGTTTTCTAACTACTCGGAACGAGCCCAGAAGAATAGGATAGATGGAAAAGCTTACGCAGTGGTTTTGCTAGCGTGGAATAACACCTCTTCAGAATAATAGCGGGGATACCCATCCGGACCAGCTGCTTTATGAATGTTGAGATCTTTAAGAACTCTCGCCACAGTACGAGTACGAAAATAGATTGGTCCCATAGAATCATTTACGCGTTCAAGAACTGGAGGAGCCATGACACTATCTGGTAAGGTGGAATTTTCGGCGAACTGCCTTGCAAACAAGTTAGCTTTATCAATAGAGCTAACTAAAGGAGTGTCATTGACAACAAGCGTAGGAACCGAGGAAGAATTCCTCATGTTTTTTACAAATGACCAAAAATTCGTACTGCCTTTGGGACATTGCAGTTTTTTTTCCGTAATTTTTGGTCATGCAAAAATTTGGTCCTTCGAATATGGGCGTTGTAGGCCTTCCTGGCTTGTTTAAACCTTTTCCGGTTTTGCTCCTTTCTCCTTGATAACCTCTTCGAGCTCGAACCATGATTTAGTCTTAGGTTTAATAATTTTAATCCTATTCGTGATAAAGGTTTTCATTCCCAGATGAATCATACTAGTAATCATATCTGCACTGGAGTATACGTCACTACCAAGGAAGCATAATGACCAGTCAAAGATCCTGAAGAAATTATTGAGGCCGTCCCAGTTGGTTGGCTTTCTCGTACTGCCAAACGGTTCTCTTTGGAGCTCTTTCTTTAACTGGATTTGTTTGACAAGAGAAATTAGCAGATATGGCACTGTGGTCCGATGTGCCTAAAAGCGTCAATACACTGATTGTGTACTTATCAGGATCAGAAGTGAGAAACAAGTCAAGTGTATTTTCTGCTCGGCAGTTAACGTCTGATATTCGAGTAGGCTCATTGACAAGCTGAGTAAGATGGTTAAACTCAGCAAAAATCTCAGAACACATTCCTTCGGGTGTTGTCTGGCCCGAATGGAGAAGCTGCATCAAATTCCTGAGAAGTCGAAACTCTGTCCAGACTTGGGCTCCGATAAAGAAAACAATAGTGAATGATGTGTTTATTCACGGAAAGTTTCAATCACATAAAATTAAAGGGGAGTTGGTACAATGACCATATTGTAGTAAAAGCTTAAATGCAACATCATTCCTAATATATATGGCGAGACCATGGTGTGAGAAGAATAATGGCACCAAGCAATACCCATGAATTAAAAATTCAGCAGGATCGGAATCTTCACCTACATACTTGGGTTCCACTCAATGCCAAAACAGCTGGTTACCAATAGTCTACTTAATTGACAAGATGGGATAGTTATAATTGAGCCTATGTTGGATTGGTCCAGTGTTGTACAAAGACACTTCACTGTGATCTATGAAATGTAAATTCTTGGAAACAGTACCTAACTAACAAGATTCGATTTGATTAGTCTGCAAAGAATCTGCTTTGATCGGGGAGTAATTTCTGTAGAATCTGCGCATCTCATATTTGACTAGTTTTCCAGCTGCTGGTTTGGATAAGCCGCATGGCGCTGTTTGCAGCAGTTTTTTGTTCGCAAAGGTCGAGATTCAAGAGAATAAATATATGTATGTAGCTTCCAATCCTGCTGATAGATTAGTTCTCATCGCCTTATCTACTTATACATGCCATTCTTTGTACTTTAGTAGGAGTTTAAAGGTTTAAAACTTTTTCCATGTTACCATTACCATTAGCCTGATGGTATGATTTTATTATTCAGTCACTAGGCCCCACTGAAGATCCTACTATATAAGTAAAATGCGATATAAGACTCTCTAACGTGTATTGGACAATCTGACAGGGCTAGTTTTTTTATTTCTAATTTTTACTTGGAAATCACATTGGCCTCGAAAAGAAAAATTTAATTTTAACTCAGGAAATGTGGTTTAGGATTTATCAGAATAATTTTCACACGTTTTACAAAGATATTCTTCAATATATTGCAGCAAAACAGGAAAAAGATATTTAAAAAAACAAGCATAGTGAGGCTTGACCAGAACAGCCCTATAATCAAATAATCTTTACAGCATTTAAAGCTAGATTTTCTAGTAATATATTAAACATTTTTCATAACATTTTTTATTAACAATTTTTAAGACCACGAGACGAGAGAATGATATCGAAAACTGTTGACATATGTGTGGTGAGTTTCTTACTGAGGTGTTCTTTGTAGTATATAACCTCTAACCTCAAATACCTTTATCTTTTTTGTTCGGTTTGCAATTTATTTTCGGTTTACATTTTAAATCCACCCCAGATTTTTCAAAATTCAGTTAAAATGTTCAACGATGACGTTTTAGATGACGATAACTTTGACATCGCCGTTTCTCTTTGAATTTGTTCGAAAACACACACCATTCAGATTAACAATTTTAAATCGCTTTTTGTCTGCCTATCAACCCCTCTGTCAATTCACCAACAAACCGCAGTTAAATGTACGTAGTCGTTCTACCAACCTTACGCTGCCGATTCAAACATTTATTCGATAAGTTAAATCTGCCTGTCGCTAACGTTAATCTACGTTTCCAAAGGGAATTCCGTCCGACTGATGGGCTTCAATTCACATATCCAAACCAAACCAACCCAACCCAAACCAAACATGAAAATTAAAAACGAGAAAAAAATATAAATATTCTTTCAAAATCAAAGTTTCAAACGGTGTAACCACATTTCACTGGATTTTCCTCTTCTTTTTTGTCTTTTTGGATTGACTTCCGACTTCCGCAATTCGTATCTTCCTTTCAGGGCTTATAATTTTTTTGTATTTTGTTTTTGTTTCATTTTGTTGCGACTCTTGTAACTTTTTTACTCTGCGTGAAATATTCTATGTAAACACATACAACAAGTTGAAGCTGCCCCCTGGGGGCTTGAATTATAGGAATGAGAGTTCATGGGGAGAAATGAAATTTTCATTTTTTTTTTCGATTTTCGTTAAGTAAACAAAAATATTCCCCGGATGTAGCCTACTTCTCTGGTGTTACGATGTGATGTGATGCTCTCTTGTTGGTTTGCTATAAATCCTATTTGCCCTGGAGGATTACAAGCCATGGATAGAAAAACCAACATCATATAATTTGCATAAAGGAACCGCTTACATAGTTTTTTTGCTCTCCCTTGTTTTTGTTTGAGTGTTGTGATGTCGATATGATGTTCTCGGGACGCGCTAAATCCAACGTGTTTTTTCCATTTGAAAAGTTTTCTTTAACATATCAAAGCCTGCTTTGGTTTATACCACCACACCGTTCGTCATAGCCATCGCCATCATATACCCTTGTGGCAGATATACTCGTAAACGTAAATTTCAAAGTTTCATCAGAATCCGATCAACTGTTGTCTATAACAAAGTTGATTTTAGGTGGCCCGCTGCGGTGTTATTATACCTTTCATTGAAATATAAAGAAAAAAAAGGAAATGGAGGACTCGAGCCTTAACTTTGGAAAGCTATAGATAAATTGTAAAATACAACAGAAACTCTGCAATTTACTGTTGGTAGAAGCAGAATGTTTTTTTTTTTTGTTGTTGTTGCTAAGACTCTTGCGCCAAGCTCCAGCTCCCATCTGCTATATACATAGCTCTGAATAGTCTGATGGTTTGTCGTTTGTATCCCGTGGTAACTTATCCTGTTTTAGAATTTTTTGGTGTTTGTTATTTTCGTCCGATCGCGGATTTCATTATGGAAATTGAAGCCTTCAGCCTCGTTATATAGAAACAATGAAATTTAAGCTTTGAAACATTTTTGGCGTGATATTCGTCATTTTGTTTTTTGTACTTTCCTTTGATGTTTGATTTAGGCTTTCATATTTTTGTGCTTCTATTGTTGATGCAGTTTTTGCAGCTATACCCCTACTTGGTATTAATACGGAGTCGGAAAAATCAATACTTTTTTTTAACATTTTTTGAAAATAACATTCTATTCACAATTGTAGGGTATTTTCATAACTTAGATTTATAAGGAGGAGAGAAACATTTTTATACGAGAGGTTTTCATTTTGGCAATACTATTTTGGAATTGGTCTTTTTGAAAGCTGTCACTTGATTTATGCTTAGTTTGTTTTGATATTTCATTATGAATAGACTTACTTCTGAACAGTGGCAGCGTTTGCAAATCTTGCATATTTATTATCAAAACAATGGTTCGGTTTGAGCAACGCATAGCGCTCCGCTCTGCGTCAAATACTCGGTCGACATAATCACCCAGCAGAGTCAGTAATTCGAGCAACCATCATGGATCGGTTTCGCAAGACGTTTACTACTGTGGATAATGGGCATCCTCAGAGATGCCACCGCCCACCGTACAAGTGCGCACTGAAGAAACTGTGGAGCAGAGTATTAAAGAAGACCCAAATGAGTCAATCCGCCACAGCGAGCAACAATTGGAAGGAACTTGGTTTTCGGGCTTACAAAATATAACTCGTGCATGAATTGCAGCCAAACGACATGACAGTCAGGGGCATCTAACGTTCGGCCTTAAACGAGATTACCACCGATCCCGATTTTTACAAGAAAAATTTGTTCAGCGAGTTATATTTCTTCCTGAAAAGCACACGTCTAAAAAAACACCCTTATGTGTATGTATAATTTAGCTGATATCTGTTGTTCACCAATTCTTGTATCGCTAGATTTCTTTCCTTTAATTTTTACAGTAAAGTTAAAAAATTTTACTGTTTTCTGTACAAGTTCAAGGTCTGCCACCGAAATAATATTTTCCCAACAAAAATGAGGCAGAAAATGATTATCTTATTCAAGCTGTAACTTAAATTAATTTTGCAGTACCAAAGGTTTTAACTTACAAGACGCAAATTTTTGTTTAGTGTCTTTGAGAATCCCTACAATTTCTCTAAACTTATTTGTAATTTTTCTGAGAAATATAAAAATCCAGCCCATACTTTTTTCGCACTTGTACCAAGTTGGCCTTGGAAGCATAATAAACAAATATTTTAGAAATTCTGTTATAGAATTTAGGAGACTAAATCATGATTGTACCCATACCCATGGCATGATGGTTAGTGCGTTGGACTGTCATGCTAGAGCTCTTGGGTTCGATCCCTGCCTGTACCATCTAAAGTTTTTTCCACGGGTACTGGTTCTTGCGAGGAAATGACAAATACTCCAAGAGTAATGCTTGCCAAGAAAAGTGCTTTCTCAAATTAGCCGTTCGGATTCGGCTTAAAACTGTAGGTCCTCTCCATCCCTGACAACATTACTCGCACACAGGAATGGTTTAGAGTCGCAAGTTACTAGACCCTAGTTCTCAACCTAGAAGATCATCAGCTGTTTCCACCATATTTCTAAAAGTTGTTTCAATTATGCACTGCAATTGGAAATTTGAACTTCTTGCGTAAACTTCCAGGGTTAAACAAGTCCGGTGTGTTTCTTCTTTTTTTCACATAAATAACATCACAACTTCCATTTATAGTTTTTGGAATAAGGCTTTGATGTTTTTTCTATTCATGTAAGTAAGAAACCTTGTTCTCTTGATAAGAAATTTTTACCAAAAATTGTGTGTTTCGCACTTCAAGGCTTAAATAAACATCACTCTTCTACACTTTGTATATACATGTATACTTTATATATCTATAAGAATGTGTGTAAATCCATTTCACCTTGCCTTGTCTCCTTCCTTTCCTCCCCTTTCTTTTAATTTTAGGTACCTAGTTGGCAACGAACTACCGCATAGAAGCTACAATATGCACATCCAAAAAAAAAGAAGATAAATTTGTGTGCCATGTTTTTCTAAGGAGGCAAAACCCACTTTTAGCCTGTCCTGATTCTTGTTCTTCTTCTTCTCTATAGTCCGCCCGAAAATTTCACGGAGCGGGTAATAAAGGAAACATGAGACCTAATGGAAGTCTCTCTGGGTGCACTCTCACATAATAGATAGGTGTTAGATGTTAATGTGATTTAAAAGCTTTGTACACACACATGCACAAGGGAGGTTTCGCAATCTCAGAGCCTGCATCCTTACCCTATACCTACGGTACAGTTTACATTGAGCCCAAAACCAATTTATGTAAGTCACTCCTTCTACTGATGCTTGAGTTCAATGCAAGAGGATACACAAAAGGCAAATGGGATATGGGACAACATCTTTGCAAAGGTTGTTTGCACTTTGGCCTCCTCTTATATACCTCGTAGAATCGGTGTGTCACCTATTGACACTTTGTGTGTGCATTAATGATTTTCTACCATACTCCGGCTCTAGGGCATAGGCATCGGGCACCCGCTGCCGATTTAAACCGTCAAATGGCTGAAGATACATCATGCTCCAGATATATGCGGATGCTTTTAAATCTTCCCAAATGATGGCTCAGACGACGGCATCAAGAATGACGACGACGAAGAGACGCAAGGGTCGCATTGAAGGGCCTTCTGCCACTTGTATGTATATTGCTTTGGAAGTTGAGGCACTGCAGATGCGGGTAGTGTTGTATAGGTAGAAGCTGACTTTGTGACGACCGACGACGATGTCGAAGTCCATGATAGATTGAAGAATCTGTCCTCTGGCCAATTATTTGATTTTGCTAATAGACTCTCAAAGTGACGGGGTCGAGATGTCCTCTCCTTTTGATGTACAACAATAGAAGACAGCCAATATTGAAGCAAGGACGAAAAATGTACCTGAAAATTATATTTTTTTCTGTTTCTGTTTTGTCTTTGCAGAGCAAAAGACACAAAAATGTTAGCTATATGAGCTCTTAGGGAGAAAAATGATATTCTTTTGAAAGGTCTTGAGGGGGATGACATGATGTGGAGGAGAGCCTTTTATTTCTTGAGGAAATCACAACCAAAAAAATTGGTGTGAACAAAATTGGATTACGAAAGACTATTATTTGAACGAACATTGGATCAATCAGTTTAATGTATAGCTTCTTTAATGCTGATGGTGCAGAAAAAAGCAGCTTATTATATTGTTAAGTCAGACGTTTAATGTAGTACGAGTATCTACCTATCTAACCTAACTTACCTATAGGTGCTGCATGAGTATGGTGTATTGCTGATGATGAGATGTGATTTTTGTATCGAATTCTAAATCTTTTAAAAAGCACTATAGAGAATAATTAGATTGACAAAGATTTCATTTTCTTCTAAATTATTGAGAATTGGTACTTAAGGGATATCTGAGGTAATGACTTTTTCTGAAAATTTAGGTTTTCCAGTGCTGAATCATTTTTTGTATTTAATCTTAAATATATATATTGCCCAATCGATGATTAGATACTCATAGCATTGTTAAAAATTCTGCACGATTCAGTTTTACTATAATAAATACACCCAATATTTTTTAATCCCCAAGTCTTCACTTAAATATTTTGAAATATTTGCTGAAAAGCTGAATAAATACTTATGCGTGCAATTTATATGTTCCAAGAATACATGGAAATACTTTTTTAAATAACAGTTTAAATTAGGTTGAATTGGTTTTCAGGTACAGAACAAGACACACTAGGTCAATGGTAGGCCCATTGTGAAAGCACATGAATCTAGAGACTTTCCTTTAAGTTCAATGAAATCAATTAAGCTGAGCTTGAAACACTATTAATGTATGCGTGGCAAAGATTCTTAAGATAGAGAAAGTGAATAATTGGGTAGACCAAATGCGTTTCTTAATAGTATCTTGTTTTAATAAAAGTTTAGATATTTGTAGCAATTATATCGTTTAACAGTTGGGAAGGCGAAAATAGAAGCCCAGTTTTGGGAGTCCTGGGAACTCGCCTCTGCCAATTCCATCGTTAGTTTTGGTCTATAAATAAAATTAATAAATTAGGTGGCGCAACAGTCCATGAAGAACCAGAGCCTAGTGACTTACAACTCTCAACCATTCCTGTGTGCGAGTAATGTTGTCAGAGATGGAAGAGACCTACAGTTTATATGCCGAATCCAAACGGGTAATTTGAGAAAGCACTTTTATGACAAGAATTACTCTTGGAGGATTTTATCAATTCCTCGCAAGAGGCAGTACCCGCGAAAACTTTTTTTTTTTAATGAAGGTGGCACAAACAGGGATTGAACCCAAGACCTCTTGCATGACAGTCCAACGCACTAACCATCACGCTACGGGTACTAGTAAGTTTTGGTCAATCAGTATTAAATAGGATGAGATAATAAGCCATTTGCATAGTTTGCATTATTTAATAAAAAGCCTGGGATGCGACCCACACTATTAACTTTCTATCCCGTCTGTCGATTTGTCTTGCTTAAAACTTTAACAAAATATTCTTAACAATATTTTGTGTGAAAAAAAGTCAATATCTTTCTTTGTTCTCCTAATACTTGAGTCGAAAACCATTTCTTAGCAGTTTTTTGTTGTTTTTGTAGGTTTTCGTGTTTTGTTAAAAAAATTGTCAGATGCGACCCGCACTGATAGCTTCCCATTCCATCTGTCGTTTTGTCTTGCTTAAAAGGTTTGTAGGTTTTCGTGTTTTGTTAAAAAAGTTGTCGCTTGAATTATTCTAAAAATTAAAAAAAATACCGAAAATATTTTGCATATGATCAAATAGTTTAATTTCAAAATCAATTTTTGTTAAAGGAATTTTTAGTCGAAAACCAATTTTTACCAATTTAAGTAGCATTGGCGTACTATTTTTTGTAGATCTTAATTTTTTTTATAAAAAAAAACTGACTGTTGGATTTTTATAAAAAATTTACTATCCAAAGCAATATTTTTTTTATTTGAAGTCAATGTCTCAAATTTTTGAAAAGATATTTGAGTTGAAAACTTATTTTTACCAACTTTTAGTAATGTTTTTTTATAAGTCTTTATTCTTTGTAAAAAAACTGTCAATTCGATTTTTTTCAAAATTTTACCAGAAGTCAAAAACGTCAATTTTCTTTGCATACAATTATTTCGGAAATAAAATCATTTTTTGTTTTTATTTGATTATTTCTTATTTGATTATTTTTGTTCAGTTTTTTTGATTTATAAAAAAAACCGTTAATTGGATTTTTTCCCCAAAATATACTTCTTTGGAATCACTTTACAATACATAATATGAGATTTAATTCTAGTCGATAGCGTTATTTTTTATTAAAATTATCACCTTGTTCTTAAATTGCTATGGTAAAAAAACCACCCTTTCAATTTTTTTAGAGTCCTTTCTGCATGCATCTTTACTGTTTCTTGAGCTATGGACGACGAAAAAAACTTCCCGAACGTACATACGTACACACGTACGCACATACATCTTTCTAAAATTCTTTTATTTCTACTCTAGGGACCTTGAAACGTCGAGAAATGTTAAAATTTTTAATTCAACAAATCACAAAATTACAAAAACTTCCCATGGGAAGTTAAAAATTTGGCACGAGTACGATAACTTTGGCGACAAGATATAATAAGGTTTTTGGTAGAGGGGCTTAATACAAGCATTTTTTACTATGGGAGGGGGATCTATCTCCCTCCGTTTAGGCGGTAGGGGCAATTTAAAAAAATTGTTATTTAAAATGAAAAAAATTAATTAAAAAATAACGGTAATACTTACAATTAAGTATCATACCTTTTTTTAAAGCCAACATTCTGTTTTATTAGCCAGTTTTT
Source organism: Eupeodes luniger (assembly GCA_951509635.1). NCBI lineage: Eukaryota > Metazoa > Arthropoda > Insecta > Diptera > Syrphidae > Eupeodes > Eupeodes luniger. The sequence continues at coordinate 93,386,622 of OX608073.1, read as the reverse complement.
AATTCAAGTCAAAACTATGCGTAGTTTTTGAAAAATTTAATTTTAAACTCAAAATTTGAGTAAAAAAAAGTTAAAAAAAAGGTTTAAAGTGTAATTTTTCAATACTTCAAAAATATCTACCATTGTTTTTATTTCAAAATTTATTTCTCTTATTTGTTTTTGATCAAAAACTGAAAACTAGATGATTTTATGTCTTTTAGTTTTTGAGAAAATTGAAAATAACCACAACTACTATTTTAATTTAATTATTTTTTGCTTTAGTGGTCTTATTTTGATAGCAATAATGGTATTTGCGTATGCGTAATGCGTGTTTGGGTGTATGCAACAGTAAGGTGTGTGCGAGTTTGGGCGTATGCAACAGTGGCATCTGCAAACCCCCTGCTTGGGCATACTATAGGATTTGGGGTGGGTGCGAGGTGGAGTGGGTGCAAGGTGGGGAGGGTGAAAGGTGCGGTGGGTGCAAGATGGGGTGCATGCAAAGTTTCTTTTGCATTTAAATAAGCTGGATTTAAGAAAAATTAATTTATCCTTCGTATATCTTAATCCATATTCGATTATTACTATCAAAATAAGACTAGGTTAATACTTAAGCAAGGAAAAAGTAATTTAATTAAAATTTTTTTTTGGTAATTTTCAATTTTCTCAAGAACTAGAAGACATAAAGTCATCTAGTTTTCAGTTTTTGATCAAAAACAAATAAAAACAATGAATTCTAAAAAAAAACAGTAGATAATTTGAAAGTTTTGAAAAATTACACTTTAAACCATATTTTTAATTTTTTTTTTGACCAAATTTTGAGTTTAAAACAATTTTTTCAAAAACTATGCATAGTTTTAACTTAATTTAAAAACAAGCTAATAGACAAAAGTGTTGGCTTTAAAAAAAGGTATAATTCTTAACTGTAAGTATTACCGTTATTTTGTAATTATTTTTTTTCCATTTAATGTACATGTTTTTTTAAATTGCCCCTACCGCCTAAACGGGGGGAGATAGACCCCCCCTCCCATAGTAAGAATGCTTATTTTTAACTGTTCTATACAAATCCGTCATTAAACTTTGTCGCCAAAGTTATCGTACTCTCCCAAAAAATTTGTTTAATTATTTGTTGTTTAAAGTAAAATTGTGTGTGAAGTCGATGGCATTATTGGTTTGAGAGATATTTGACATCAGCCAAATTGTTGACGATTTTTTTGAGAACCCTTTCTGCACATCTTGATTTATATGCATTCGAAGTCAATAATTTTGATCTTGAGGTTTTAAAGACGAACAAATGTTTTCTGCGATTGTCATCTATTGAAAAACCATGGATATATACATAGATTCTAGGGGCGTTGAAAGTTTAAAAAATGTCAAAGTTTTCAATTTGATAAATCGGACCGATAACTACAACTTCTAACGGGAAGTCCCATGTAATGCTCAATTAAAAAACAAAAGAAAAAAATTACAAGATTCTGCTAAAAGTTTGGAAAACGCTACATCGCACGAATTCTCAAATCTACAATGTTGATTCTATAAGTTAAGCTGGCTCGATATTAAATTTTTGATTCATGTTTTTCAAGTAACAAACGTTACAGAAATATTTCCCTGAATTGCGAATAAAGTAATTTTAATGAATACAGGCAATATCAAGAAATCACTCAGAAATTATCTACATTGTATAATAAATAGCCGATATAAAATTTTTTCGTGTAATGAAATTCAGCACAAAATTTAAAAAATACAATTTCTGATCGATTCTATATTATTTATTATAAAATTCCTGCTGCCATAAATTTAAATACATAAATATGTAGTAAACTTTATTGAAACAAAGAAAGATATTTTGTATTATTACTCAGGAGAAGAAAAATATTGTATGCACTTTCTATATAGACAGAACAAAAATGTCAATATACACTGAACACTATCTCCTATTCTTTCCTTACTTCAATTGAAAACAGCCTTCATCTTTTCAAAACCCTGAATGACAATGTAGAACAACGAAAAAGGAAGCACCCGATATCGAAATTCCATGTCTTTTAAAAAATGCTTCCTTTTTCTCCAAAAAAAAAAAAAAAAAAAAAAAACTATCCATAGCTACAGATCTAATACCAATTTAAGATTGCAGATTCCGTCCTCACATACCTTTGTCGGGATTTTTAAACTGTGTTGCTGTCCTGTCAACGAACGGGTTGAAGATACCAATGGGTTTCCATTCTATATTCGTCTATATCTCCATACAATCTACACTCTATATCTACCTAATTCCAATCGATTACTAACAAAGGCTACCGTCACTGTTTCATTTTGTCTATAGGTACGAGATAGGATAGAAGCTATACTCTGTATATGGGATACGAGGATTCAGACTTCAATCTGTCGATGAATCTTCTAAAATAGCACAAATAGGCAGTGTAGCGTGCGGTAGTAAATGAAAATGAAAGTCATTCAAAATTCGACTTTTGCCAATTTCGTTGTTGAGAGCTTCGTGATGGACGGGGACGAGGACGAGGATGAACATGAGGATGACGATGAGGGTGAGGTTGAGGACGAATGACGACCGATAGAGAAGGGAGATGATGATGAAAATGAAAAGAGGGACCTTCTTCCTTGTAATTAAAACGAAAAGTCATTCTGTCAGTTTAGGTATAGGTTTAGGTATTGGTATGGGAATAGTTAGTAGCTTTTTGGAATAATAAAGAAAAATTTTGCCAATAAGCTCCCGAAATTAGTGGATGGAGGTTTTCTTTTTTTTTGTGCTTCCCTTTTCCCATGAGTCACGGCCAAAACAAGGACGAAATTTATTTTCATAAAGCAGCAGTAAAAGCAGTAGCAATATATGTAAAAGAAGATATTGTGCGGACGACGACGACAACTACGACGCCGACGAACGACGACAATATTGTTGGTTTGTCTTTTAATAGGGAGCAGAATTAATTTAAAGTTCGAGCCTTTATGGTTTGAGGGGGGAAATTAATTATATGTCAGTCAGTGTTTATTTTCAATTAAACGATTGACTTTGAAGTTTTCAATCTCTGAGTGTTATTATATCTTTTTAAATGCAGACAACAATCAGTGATGAATAGAAAGGACATAAGAAATTGGGTGCGTGGAGTGCGGAATCACGGTAAACTTAGTGCCCAATATGTGAATGATTACTTCAATGAAATGACATGACCTTGTTTGTGTATTCTGTATTGTAATTAATTATCGCACAATCTATTAATTATTTCAAGAAATTACTATTAATTGTTAGTTGTGCCATCCCTATAGTTATATATACGGTTACCACATAATGTATCATATTTTTTAAAAGTAAACCAAACAGATTTCAAAGGATATTACGAAAATTTATAATGAAAAACATTATAAAGGAAATTGAGAAAATAAATTGTTTTATGCTGACTTTCATCTTGATGTACTTTGTCGAAGAGTTAAAGAGAAGGTATACTTATGTAAAGAAGGAAGTACACTTACATACATACAAAACAAGTTGTGTGTATGGAGTGCGTTTAAATAATAAATAGATAGCTTTCATCATTTTCCGGGCGTACACTGGGGATTTTTAATTTATAACTGCATCCTAACATCAGTTATGAAGGAAAGTGCCTTATGGAAAATCCCTAGGGGGAAAATGATTAAATTGCATTTTTATCTTAATTTAATTATTTAAGGATAGGTGCATATACATAACTCTTCCTTTGCATTAAGGGTACTTTCTTTTTTGCTAAACAACATGTTGATCTTACATCAGCTGGCTTTTACAATCTACCCAGGTTAGGTAATCAAAGGAGCTTTAGTATACGCATAGAGAAAAATTTAGAATTTGTGTTTTGAAAAAAAAAAAAAATTAAATCTTATGCAAACTACTTACATAATTAAATTAGCTCCTATTTAAGAAGAATTTTAGAACATTAAAAAGAAAACGGAGGAGTATGGAAATAATGTTAAATTAATGATAATTTCATATGTTTGCAACATTGACATGCAGTAAAATTTGTATCCAATTTTCTATCATTAAAATAGGATTTTCTTTTAAATAACTAACTAAATTTAAAAGGACTGAGGGATTTAAGATTCTATTCAAAAGTCTACATTTAACAAACCTACATAACTGATTAATTTTGTAAAATTTAAATTTAATATACTGGTGTTCGTATTCGTGCTTATTCGGGAAATCTATTTCCAAAAAAAAATATGTGGTTAAAGTTCCTTTTAAATTCAAGTACCTAAAAAGAGGCTGGGGATGCGACCCACACTGATAACTTCCCATCCCGTCTGTCGATTTGTCTTTCTTAAAAATTTGTCTGTATGTATCAATTTTTACCAAATTTGCGTACTATTTCTTGTAGATTTTGTTTTTTTTATTAAAAAAAAAGGGACTGTTGGATTTTTATAAAAAAATTACTGAATATCGAAAACAATATTTTCTGTGAAATAAAATTAGTTTGAAGCCAATATTTGTAATTTTTAAAAAACTATTTGAGTCGAAAGTAAATTTTTACCAAGTTTTAGTATTGTTTTTTTTTAGGTTTTTATTTTTTGTAAAAAAAAACTGTTATACTTCGATTTTTCTTAAAATTTTACCGAATGTTGAAAACAATAAGTTAAAATGAGTTAAAAGCCATTATCTCAAATTTTTGAAAAGATATTTGAGTCGAAAATCAATTTTTACCAACTTTTGTTAATTTTTTTTTCGGTTTTTTTTTTTTGTAAAAAAAACTGTAAATTCGATTTTTTTCAAAATTTTACTAAATGTTAACAATAATATTTTTTGAAAGATAAAAGTAGTTTAAAGCCACTATCTCAAAGTTTTGAAAAGGTATTTGAGTCGAAAATCAATTTTTACCAACTCTTGTTAATTTTTTATTTTATTTTTAGTAAAAAAAACTGTTAATTCGATTTTTCTCAACATTTTTCAAAATATTGAAAACAATATTTATTATGAGATAAAATAAGTTTGAAGCCAAAATCTCAAGTTTTTAAAAAGATATTTGAGTCGAAATTCAATTTTTACCAAATTTGAGTAATGTTTTTTTTGGATTTTATTTTTTATAAAAAAAACTGTCAATTAGATTTTTCTCAAAATTTTATCAGATGAAAAAAACATCATTCTTCGTTGCACAAAATTGTTTTGAAGATGAAATCATATTTTAGTCGTAAAATTTTCGAGGTGAAAAATTTTTTTTTTCAGTTTTGTTTGATTTATAAAAAAAAACCGTTAATTGTTTTTTTTTGCAAAAATGTACTTGCTTTGTATCACGTTACAATATATAATATAAAATTTAATTCTAGCGTCATTAGTTCATGAAATATTTAGGGTTAACCAAAATGTTCACCTTTTTTTTAAATTGCTATGGTAAAAAAACCACCCACGCAATTTTTTTGAGAGTCCTTTCTGCATCTTTCTGCATTGTTATCTGTATAACAAAATTCATTCGAAGTCGATATCTCTACACGTTCTTGAGCTATGGACGACGAAATAACGTCGCAAACGTACGGGCGTACGGTCGTATGAACGCACGTACACACCGTCGCTTTTCTGGCAAACGGGCATAAGTCGAAAAGTGACGTTTTTAAGAAACTAACGCAAATATAATCACAAAAAAATTCTATACATTTCTGTGTAATCGGCATTATTCTACTTCTTCTATTCTCCGCGTAGTGAAAAAGTGTCGTTGTTGATTTTCACAAACATCCCTGTAATATTTTCAGCATAAATGTCATTTCTTTAGTTTCTTCTTTATCGCCGGAGCGAATGGTTGTAAGTTTTTCTACGAAACGTCATAATCCAAAAGATGTCGCAGAACAAAGAAGCAAACAGGTAAGATTTTTGTGTCAATTCGTTGTTTTTTGAATTAGTACGTTTTTACCTAAACAAAATTCGAGATTCTTCTTGAGAAATTTAAAAAAATCTGACACTTTTTTCTTATGACATAAAATCTTTTTAAAAGGATCCATTATTTTTTCTTCAAATTGTCACTTCTGTGTTATGTCCCTATAAGGCTTAATATTTGCAATGTTTATTTACTAGCTTTTTAATCGAATAATGTCATTTCTCTTTTATGTCCAAATATTTATTGAATTTACATACAAAAAAATCGTTTTTCTTCGATAATGCCAGTTTACCTTATAAAATGATGTTTGATTTTGCTCGTTTTTATTTTCTTGAGATCGCAAAAGTGACAATTTTCATTGAAAAAACTGACAAAAGCAAAAAACTGCAATCTTTTTTATCTGCTTTCTTATTGCAGAAAATCACTGAGCCGATCAGAACTCCTCGTCAAACTAGCAAGAAATAGTAACGAAACAGTTACTACAGATACAAAATTATTTATGATATCAAGCAATTTCGAAGCTGATCCTTTGCATATACCTTGTCCCCAAAACTCAGAAGTAAGTGCATAATAAATTAATTTAGCTTTAAGAAAAAGCTAAAATGAGTTTTTTTTTTAGAATGTTACAATTACTGGAAATGAAAGTCAATTCAAAGAATTAAATGAACCTTCGAGTTCTGAACGCAAGGATTTTGAACCTGGTGGACCTAATGTCTCATCACACCATGAAGTATTTCCTTCATTCGCTGTTCCGATGGATACTTCAGACTCATCTTCATCATCGTCATCATCATCGTCATCATCATCGTCATCATCATCGTCATCGCGTTCTTCAGAAAAGGACTTTTCCTCCGATGATATTGAAAAAGACCCAACTTTTTGCCCAACCATCGACCAAGAAAACATAGCTCCCCAAGTCGAAGAAATAGAAAAAAACCCACAAGATGAAGAGCTAAAAAAAGGTAAAAAAAGAGGTAACAAACAAATTTCAAAGAGAGCAATAGCTAAGACTCTGCGAAACTTAGGACAATCGTATGTCGCTACCAAAGGTAAGAAAATTGTACCTAAGCGGAGCATAGGTCCAGTTTGTAATTGTCGACTGAGTTGTTCTTCCAAGATAAGTGAAGAAAAAAGAAAAATTATTTTTGAAAGATACTGGGCTTTGGGTTGTATCGAGAAGCAGAGAAACTTTCTGGCTGGTTCTATGGTTGAGATTAAGCCTAAGTACAGGTATATTCGAGACTCAGGAGAACCCAGTACAAGAAAAAAACGAGGTCAGAATAACGGGTTTTATTTTAACGTCGATAACACCCGGATAAGGGTATGCAAAATCTACTTTATGTCCACACTTGGTATAACTCAAAGACCTATAAGAACTGTACTGGAAAAGAAAGACTTAAATGTTTCAAATATAGTTGAAAGCGACAAAAGAGGAAAGCACATTCCCAAAAATAAATTTGATATTAACACTGAAAATGGGATAAAAGAACACATTGATTCAATCCCTCGAATGCCCAGTCATTTCTGCAGGGCAAATTCTTCCAGGGAGTACATCGATGGAGGCAAAACTATTTCCGAACTCCACAGAAACTACGTGGAACAATGCAAAGAGAAAAACGTTCCTTTTGCCAAATATATGGCATACTATCGAATATTCAAAAAGGATTATAATATATCTTTCCACAACCCCAAGAAGGACCAGTGTGAGGACTGCGTTGCCTATGAAAACGCTACAGACAAACAAGATTTACAAGAAAAGTATGAAAAACACTTACAAGAGAAAACTTTATCTAGAGAAGAAAAGACCCGTGATAAAGATTCTGTAAGTGATCGATTAATCGTTTTAGTTTATGATCTTCAGGCTGTGCTCCAGTGCCCTAAAGGAGATTCTGGAATATTTTACTATGTCTCTAAGCTCAACGTTTTCAATTTCACTATTTGTCAGCTTGGCACCAACGAAGTTGATTGCTTTGTTTGGCATGAAGGTCAAGCAGGAAGAGGAGCTAACGAGATTTGTACGTGCGTTTTCAAGTGCCTCAGGGAATTGAACGATAAAGCAAATACCGAAATTGATGTTGTGTTTTATAGCGATAATTGTTGTGGGCAGCAGAAAAATAAATTTATGATGGCCTTATATGCTTACGCTGTCCAGGTTTTGCCAAAACTTAAAAGTATAACTCATAAATTTTTTATCAAAGGTCATTCCCAAAATGAGGGCGATTCTGCTCATTCAGTAATAGAGCGCAACGTGAAGAGATCACTAAAATCAGCTCCAATCTATGTTCCAGAGCAATACATAACACTTATAAGAACTGCGAAGAAGACTGGAGCTCCATTTAAAGTACACGAAATGGATCATTCATCCTTTTATAATTTTAAAAAATTATCTGAAGACATAGGATCGAATTATTCTATAAATGATAGAAAGGAGAAAATCAAAGTAGGTGATATAAAGATAATGATGTTTAAAAAAAAATCGCCTGGAGACTTTTTTGTAAAAGTTTCATATTTTGATGATACTTTTAACAAAATTTCATTAAGAAAAAACACCAGGTCAATGGAGCCAATAAAAAATCTAGTATTGATGCCATTGGAAAACTATAATTTAGGAATTTCGTCAAAAAAAAAGGAAGGTTTGCTTAACCTTTTTAAAAAAAAACAAATTCCGTTATTTTACAAAGACTTTTATGATTCTTTGAAATGTAATTAAAAGATTTATATTTTTCATGTTATTTTCTTTTGTTAAACTATTATTATTCTTATATAATAAAATTGAGAAAAAATATTTGATTTTTCTTTTATCCTTAGTAACAAAACGGCACTTTTTCCTGCACTCTGGAAAAAAATATTGAAAAAACTATGTCTAATTTTTCTCAAAACGTCTTAAGTCGGAATCAAGTTTCTTAAATAATTTGTTTTTTGTAAATTTGAGTATACCATCAGAAAGCAAAAAAAAAATCCTTTCTTTCCATGTATACAACTTTTGGGTTTTGTTTTTGTTAAGAACGACAGTAATTTTTTTTCGTTTCAAAAAACTTTAAATGGATTTCCTGAAAATCGTCCAATTTTGACTTGTGCCACTTTGCCAGAAAAGCGACGACACGCACGCACAGACATCTTTCTAAAAATCTTTTATTTCGACTCTAGGGACCTTGAAACGTCGAGAAATGTCAAAATTTTCAATTTGACAAATCGGACCCATTCCAATAACTTCTTATGGGAAGTCAAAAATACCAAATTTGTCAATGTATAAATAATTCAAATACGAAAAAAAAATTAAATCTAGGTACTTGTAATTTTAACATGAATTTCAATATGCTGATTTGTTTTTATTCCTTCATGTCTAAAGAAAACTTAATTTTTTCCTTATATAACTTATGTCATTTTATGTTCTATTTTTACTTAATTAGTGTTTGAAAATAAAAATGTAAGGATAACGATCCATTAATATACATATGTAGCCTTTTTCAAAGCACAATGTCAAACCAGTTTTTATGTTACCAAATAAAATGTCTAACCGAGCTCCGATTTGGTGAAAAATCTTCATATCTGATAATGATCAGCCCCGGATCTAGGAGGGGGCAGATTATTAATGATAACCCTATATTCCGACAATATTTATCATCTTTATAAATGATTTTCTTAAAGATATTTTTTCTCCAGCCGCCCGTACAAACGAAATTTGTTTTTGATTGTCAACGCACCAGTTCCACTCAATTTTATAAACAATTCCTGGGTTCTTAGATATATAAACTTGATTATTCACTAACGGCATATTACTTGGCAAAGTTCTGTTCTTTGAAACTTGGTTTATAGAAAAATAAAATCTTGATTGAGTCATGATACTTTATTCATACATCAAGCTCTTAAGCTTTAAAACTCTAATTCTTTGACGTTAGGCAAAAAGGCCTTAAGTCAGAAACTGGTCACACAGACTCAATACACTTTGAGGTAGAACTTCGATTTATTTGGCAATCGAATTAGGGGGAGGGGTGGTGTCTAGGATTTTAGAACCCAATTTTGGAAAACAATTAGGAATGATTTTTAATTAACATATGTACATTTTTGATTTTAAAGGGAACAACAAAAATTCGAAAGTATTTACTTTTTGCGCTTTGTATGAATATGAATCCGCATTTTTTTGCATGTAAAACAGTGGATTGATTTTATCATGTAAATTTCTCGCACTAACTGAAATTCAAGGATCTTAGAAATTGAATGCATTTTGGTAATTTCGTTAATTCGAGAACAAAATTCAAATTGAAAATTTTTATTGTAGAATGTTAGATTAGAATTCAGCCTGAATACATCTAGACCTTGAACTAGGAACCCAATTCTTAGAGGTGAAAAAATACTCACGCTTAAAGTTTTAAAATAAAGTTTCAAAGATAAACCGAATATTACAAGATTGAGTTTTGAGTTAATTTTGAAATGTATTCAAGAAATTAACCACAAGCGCCATAAATTAAAATAGATCAGTATTTATTTGTATTAATTCAGCATTCCAGCTATGATAGACTTGAACCCGAGAACGAGAATTTATATTAAAACAAAATCGATTAATCTAACTCAATTCCCTTAACATGATTTCTATCATCATCAATACACAACAGTATATTTCCTCCCACATACACGTATGAGAATGTATGGCATAGAATCCTTTATACTCCTTTGCAAATATACAAATTTACCACCCTCATCACCATCACTAGAGCAAAGATATTGAGAAAATAGAAATAAAGAAAACGAAAGACACGTTCTATTCATTACAATTCATTAATAGACAAATTGTCTGTGCGGCAAAGTATCAATGGGATATTATTATTCACCGACCAAACATACACAACACACTATAGGTACCGAAACAATATTATATTTATTATGATGCCTTCCATTAACGAAAATGATATACAGTTAACATATGGCAGCATAGCTAAATAATAAACGTTTGTCGTTCAAATATCCACACTCCGGTGAATGAAGTTCAAGCTTAACTTTGATACTATCTACATACTCGTAGGTACTATATACAGTTATTTTTTGACGATTTTGATCACGTATTAAATTTATCCCGATGGATTTCTTCGTTCTCTGCATTTTCACTCATCCTTATAACGTGCATATATCACGTCTCTAAATATACAAAAATAGAAGAACTAAAACATAAATACAGAAAATAAAAACGAAATTCTCGTATGCATGATTTTGTTGAAGCTTCGTTAACATTTTGCTAAATCTCCTCCTTCCCTTCGGAAAATTCAAAAATAAAATAAAACGAAGAATAAAAATGAAAAATGTCTGTTACGTTAAGGATGCACTTCATATGCACATCAGTAACACTCCCAGGAGCAATTTTACAGAATTTGTTCTTGACAATTTTTTATGTTTTGCTCCCTAGCAAATGTTTTTGTGATGTCTTCTGTTTAGGATGTGTTTGGTGTTTCCTGTTTCCTGGTCTTCTTCTTATTCAAGAATCGAAAAATATACAGAATTCTGAACCGTGTGTATGCGGAACACTGACAACTTAGTTGTTCTGGATTTTGTATTTACACTGATCGAAAAAAAAGGATGAAATACTTTTCTAATGTACATTCCTAATTTTTTACTAAGTGGTCTGATCATTAATATTTAAGCCTTCAAAAGGTGCTGTAACAATATGGGTGGTATGGGAAATGCTAATTTTGCTTTGCAGTTCGTCCTGAGGTGGAAATAGTACTAATTTGAAAAAGACTAAATTTAAAAGAAACATATTCAAATTGATTAGGACAAACTGAAATTATTTGATAGGAGGTGATTTTAATTCAAGATATTAATTATGGGGATGTCTGAGAGCTAATTGTTGGGGTAATTAACTTCACGATATTGTCGCCGTGAAAAGATTACTCTTATTACTATATCCTCTTGAATCCACATACATTCCAAGTACTTTCTCGAGTAATTCTCGACTCTTGACATATTTTTAACGAATAATGCTGTAAACTTCTTTCAACCTTTAACTTTGAACGCACTGAGTTCAAAACACATAAATGCAAAATAATGTTTTTGTTACTTAGGAGGAATAGCAAATATTTTAGCCGAAACTTTTAGCCAAAATCATACGGTTTATGCACATTTAAGTGTCATTCAAACTGTAAACCTAGTAAAGGAAAATCTTGCTGAAATATGTAGTTCTCCTATTAACCAAACAGGTTTTTTAATAAACAACAACCGTTTAGTACAAAATTTAATCAAAGAATTGAAAACAACAAAAACTCGTGGCGTTGATGGTATCAATTGTTAAAATCATTAGCTAAAACAGCTATAATCTAATATTTTTGATCAACGTCTGTATTAAACTTCAATTGGTACAGATAACCGAAGTTTTCATAGCTTACTAAGCACATTAAGCAAAGTTTTCGAGAAAATCTTAAAGGATTGCCTATTAATTCACGTTGAGGAAGCTATTATCCACTCCACTAATCATCAAATACTTAGAATAAAGCAGCATGTTAAAAACAGCCTAAATGAAAGACAACTGGTTTAGTTTTGCTAGACATAAAAAAGCCTTTGATAAAGTATGGCATGACGGACTTGTTTACAAACAAATTCTGTTTAATTTTTCTGACTACCTCATCAAAATTGTTTGACACTTCTTGAAAAATAGAAAATGTCTTGTTTACACTGGAACTGCGAAGTCTTCAATGCATGATATTTGTTACGGAGTTCCACAAGGTTCTATGCCTGGACCCATTCTTTTCAACATTTTAATGCCAGACCTACCTCACATTAAAAAGTTGCCATGTGTCAAGATGATACTGCTCTTTTGATCTCAAGTGTTCTTCCTCAGGAAGCGTTAAACAGTTAACAGTGTAGCAGTAGTGCAGAAGTTCTTCCTTAAATATTATAATATTTTCTATTGCTTTGTTAAAAATGTTGTCATAAATTTATTATAGGTATTATAGATGTAAAGAATAAGGTTATATATAACTTAATAATTATTATGTATTCAATTAAAACTAAAGATGTAAAGTTTCAACTGCAATTAAATGAAACTTAACTTAACTTTTAATGTTAAGATGTGTTTTAAAGCACTTTTAAGTTAACTTTTTAACATCAATTTAAAAAAAAAAAACAACACAGTGTCAAAATATTAATCACCTGGAACTTTATACGAACAAGAAACGATATTAGTTCAAAACAATTATATGCATCGAATATTAACGTTTTTGAGACAGATTTTTCCAAAACAACAAATTCCTAAGAACTGATTTTATCCTAAAACATTTGGTTACTTCCCATAGGAAGTTATTGTAATCGGTCCGATTTGTCGAATTGAACATTTTGACATTTTTCGACGTTTCATGGTCCCTAGAGTAGAAATAAAAGATTTTTGAGAGATGCCTGTGAGTGCGTGTGTACGTACGTTGGAGAAGTTTTTTTCATCGTTCATAGCTCAAGAGCCAGTAGAGATATCGACTTCGAATAATTTTTTTTATACAGATAATATTGCAGAAAGATGCAGAAAGGACTCTCAAAAAAATTGAGTGGGAGGTTTCTTTTTACCATAGCAATTTAAAAAAAGGTGAAAATTTTGGTTAACCCAAAATATCTCACGAACCAATAACGCTAGAGACTTGAATTAAATTTTATATTACATATTGTAACAGAAACCAAATAAATATATTTTTGGAAAAAATTCTAATACATTTTTTTTTTATAAATCAAAAAAACTAAAAAAAAAATATTTGTCACCTCGAAAATTTTATGAACAAAAAATTATTTTATCTCCAAAACAATTTTGTGCAACGAAAAAAAACGTTTTTAACATCTGGTAAAATTTTGAGAAAGATCGAATCGACAGTTTTCTCACAAAAAAATAAAAACCTAATAAAAACATTACTAAAACTTGGTAAAAATTAACTTTTGACTTAAATAGCTTTTCAAAAATGTAAAATATTATCTTCAAACTAATTTTATCTCACAGAAAATATTATTGATCCTATTGGAAGTAAAACGAAAACTTTAAAAAAGAGGCTGGAATGCGACCCACACTGATAACTTCCCATCCCGTCTGTGCACTTGTCTTGCTTAGAAGGTATGTTGGTTTTCGTGTTTTGTTAAAAAAGTTGTCAGTTGAATTATTCTAAAAAATTTAAAAATTACCAACAATGTTTTGCATATGATGAAAAAGTTTTATTTCAAAATCTATTTTTGTTAAAGAGATTTTTAGTCCAGAACCAATATTTACAAATTTTAGTAGCATTTCTTAAAAGTTATTATTTCTTATTTAAACAAATACAAATTGGATGAAGGAAATTAATTTGAAGTCAATATCTTCTACTGTTCACGAGATATCGAGAACCGAACATCAATTTTTACAAATTTTGCATACAATTTTGTGTAGATTTTAATTTTTTATGAAAAAAACTGACTGTTGGATTTTTATAAAAAACAATATTTTCTGTGAGATAAAAATAGTTTGAAGCCAATATTTTTAAATTTTGAAAAGGTTTTTGAGTCGAAAATCAATTTTTACCAACTTTTAGTAATGTTTTTTTGTAAAAAAAACTATCAATTCGGTTTTTCTGAAAATTGTATAGAATTTTGAAAACAATATTTTTTATAAAAAAAATAATTTGAAGCCTATAATCTCAAATTTTTGAAAAGGTAGTCGAAAATTAATTTTTAATTACTCTTAGTAATGCAATTTTTTTTTGTAAGTTTTTATTTTTTGTAAGAAAAATGTCAATTCGATTTTTTCATAATTTTACCAGAAGTCAAAAACGTTAATATTCGTTGCATGAAATTATTTTGGAAATAAATTACTTTTTTCAGTTTTTTTTTTGATTTATATAAAAAACGTTAATTGGATTTTTTTCCAAAAATATACTTCTTTGGAATCATGTTACGATATAAAATTTAATTTAAGTCGCTCGCGTTATCGGTTCGTAAGATATTTTGGGTTAACCAAAATTATCACCTTGTTCTTATTGCTATGGTAAAAAAAAACCAACCACTCAATTTTTTTGAGAGTACTTTCTGGATCTTTCTGCATTATTATCTGTATTTAAAAATTTATTTGAAGTCGATATCTCTAAAAATCTTTTATTTAGAGTCTGGGGACCTTGAAACGTCAAGAAATGTCAAAACTTTCAATTTGACAAACTGGACCGATTACAATAACTTCCTATGGGAAGTTAATAAAAAGTACTAAATATTTAATTTCGAAATACTTTGGGTTGCATCTCAATCATTATTTTGTTAAAAATAATCTACACGATGAAATATTATATTAATATAATATTTATTAAATAGATTCACTTACCCATTTAATTTAGTAAATTTTCATAAACATTTAAGGGTATTTTGATTGGAACCAAATGCCAAAGTTTTGCCGCACCGACTTAACCACGAAATTCGAGCAACGCGATACACACAGCGAATATTTTTGACGATTTTCTTTAAGTTATGCACAAACAAATAATAAAAAAACTAAATTTAATTTTCACAAATTTACACTAATATTTCACTTTATAGATATTAAATAATAATATTTTATTAAAATAAAACTAACACTTAATTTCCTCAAATAACAAAACTACAAACAATTAACTGGACTCGCGACACGAATAAACATGAAAGTTAAACTGAAAAGGAAATACAAGGTGAGAAATTCAACGAGCACATTACTCATGCGCTGCAGACGATTAAATTAACTGACTGACCCAAGTGGGTGGAAGATATTCACGAGAATGAGAAATATATTGAGCAGGAATTTGAAAGCAAAAGCAATATGCAAAATGTAACATGGAAGGCTGATGGGTTTACAAAGAGCAGTTGATCGTTAAATGGCAATTATATACTTAAATGGAAATAGCACATTTTAGTTTAAGGAAGTTTCAATCATATGCAGACAAATTATATTGAAGTTAGTTATTTATTGTGAACCTAATACATCTTTGGCAAAGCTTCTTTGGCATTAATGTCTGAAGTGTATTGAGTCTGTATGACCAGTTTCTGACTTAAGTCCTCTTTACTTAACGTCAAAGAATTTTTAATCAACATATCCCACGCTTACAATGAAATTTCTTACTCATATTTCGGTTTATTTTTCAACACACAGGGCCTTACAGATCCCATTTTAAGGTCGGTTTATAAATCAAAAATTACGGGCATTATCAAAATGTTGTAGACAAATATTAAAAATTAACTAAAAAATAACTTTTTAAAAAAAAAAAGTTATTGTAATGGCTACAATTTATCGATCTGAAAATTCTGACATTTCGAAGTTCTAAGGTCAATATTAGTATTCAAAATCAATGTTTTTTAGAGAGTTATCTGTGTATACGTACGTTCGCAAGTCTGTACGTAAAAAATTTAGTTGACCTCAATTATCTCTAAAACTAATAACGCTAGCGACTTAAATTATAATAATAAATAAACTGTCAATAGGGCTTAGTGACTTTCAACTCTCATTCCTGTGTGCAAATCTTGTGAAGGATGGAGGGGTCCCACAGTTTTTATGCCGAATTCGAACGGGAAATTTGAGAAAGTACTGGTCATGAAAGAAGTATTACTGAACTTTTTGCAAGAGGCAGTACGCATGAATTATTATGTGCCACATGCGGGGATTAAACCCAAGACCTCTGGCATGACAGTACTACGCACTTACCATCACACCACGGGTACTACTAATATAATTAACTAACAAAGTAAACTAAATTTGATTTGATATCAAAGAGTTTAGAAAAAATGGGTTTTTTAACTCTTCCCATCAAAAAAAAAACAATAAAACTATAATAATTAACTGAAACCCTTTTTCAAATATGAAGTACCGTTAAGGCTTATGTGCGTACAATCGATATTTTCGATATTTGATATTTTTTGAAACAGCTGTAACTTTTGAATGCTTACCCGTATAAAAAAGTTGTTTTGTAGCACATTTCATGATCTATAAAGTTTGGCTAACAAAGTTTTGTGCTGCATTTACCGTTTAAAAGTTATAGCTTGAAAAGGGAAATTTTTGATAAAAATTTGTTTTAATCGAAAACACATTAAAAGGAGCTATAAGAATGAACCAACTAATGGTTTAGGAATATAAGTACGCAGCTTCTTTCATACATACGATACAGCTTAATACAGTCTTGTCATCGATAATAATGCGGTATCCCCGCTATTGTTCTGAAGAGGTGTTCTTCAACGCTAACAAAACCACTGCGTAAGCTTTTTCATCTGTCCTATTCATCAGGTCTCATTCCGAGCGGATGGAATACTGCATTTGTCCAGCCTCTCCCAAAAAAAGGTGAATCTTCCTCTTTTCCCTTAATTACCGACCGATTGCACTAACGTCCCTTCTTTCTAAGGTCATGGAAACGCTGATTAATTATCAGCTCAAGAAGTATTAAAGATCTTAAAGACCGATAATACGGCTTTCGCAGCAATAGGTCCACTGAAGATCTCAGGGTTCATCTCACCGCACAGTGGAGCAAATCTTTACATCGTTTTGGAGAAAGTAAGATTATTGCACTTGATATTTTAAAAGCATTTGATAGGGTTTGGCATCAGGCTCTCTTATAGAAAATGAGTGCTTTCGGCTTTCATGAATCCCTTCTTCATTGGATTAGTAATCTTCATTGGATTAGTAATCTTTCGGATCATTCAATACAAGTAGTATTGGATGGATTCAAGTCTGAAAACCACAAAATAAATGCTGGTTGGCCACAGGGCTCTGTTCTATCTCCAACACCCTTTCTCATTTTTATTAATGATCTCCTGTCTGCAACTTGTAATCCAATACATTATTTCATTGACGATAATACCCTTAGCTTTCCTTATTCGTTTTCAGATTCACATCCCCCTTCTTCGGATGTGGAACTGCAACGACAAAATATGATAAGCTCATTAAATTCCGAATTAAACAGCATTTTACAAAGGGGAATAAAAAACCACGTGGAATTTAATGGTTCGAAAACCCAATGCTGTCTTGTATCGTTAAAGCGAGATATACCCTCTTTGCCACTATCAATGAGTGGCACTTGCATCAACTAAACTGAAAATCTTGACATCCTCGGAATGTGCATCAGCAACCACCTTTTGTGGAGCAATCACATACGCGATGTTGCCAAAAATGCCGCAATGTGTTTGGGTTTCCTTAGGCGATGCAAGAAATGTTTCACACCTTCTGATCTGGCTGTTATCTACAAGACTTATATACGTCCAAAGCTTGAGTATAACTCCTATCTCTGGACTGGTGCTCCTGCAACTTACTTAAGCCCTTTGGATAGTATTGAACGTAGAGCATTTAGATTGATTGGTGATAATACCATAATGGGATCATTTACGTCGCTCGAACATCGTCGTAAAGTTTCCTGTCTCACCCTCTTTGACCGTTACGGTTTACGCTCTAGTGAAATAGCCAGCTGCATTCCTCCCCTTAAACAGTTCAACAGTAATATTCGCGCTTCTAGGAATGCTCATCAGTATACCCTCGAGTCCAACATCGGCCGTACTGTCAAATACAGAGATTAGTTCTTTAGCTGTCTTCCCTAGTCATTGCAATATTCAGGAATTCAAACCCAATGTGCACCGACATCTCCTTTTAAACCCTCTGCTGTTCCTAGTGCTCACACTGTGAATTTGCATAATAAGGGTAGTAATATCCCCTTGAGTTTTCTTTTATTATATAAAAAAAAACATATCTGCCCCAAGCCTTATTTAAGCTTTTAATTTAGAACAATGATTTGTCATACTGAAACATTTGATGCCAAAAGTCAAAACAGTTTATAGCTTAGATTAAATAATCAACAATTCAAACTCGGGCGACTTTCATTGAGAACAAAATATATCGTGGACAATCCTTATTGGAGAAAACTCCCCACAATAGCTCAATCAAGGGCAACTACTACGGGAACAACTTTCACCACAGCAGGTGAAAAGATACAATGAAATGCATGTAACTCAATATCAGGGAAAAATCATGAAAAGATAACGCATACGAAGAAGACAAGGAAAGGACATTCCAAACAACAAGGACAAATCATGTCAGTGGAGCTCATATCAAAATATGTCTGTGCCTTAAACAACAAAAAGTTTATACAAGTACAACTTTGAAGTAATACTTCGAAATAAATTAAAATGAAATAAATGTTGGAGTCCCACAGGGATTTATTTTTAGGTCCTTATTTTGTACTTCTACCTGAGCGTCGAACTTGTCGAGTTGTAGAAGCTGAGTAAGGTCAATGATTCTCGGGAATTATTTCTCCAGAAGAGTCCTGAAACCAAAGGTCGCTCGCCCCTCCCCTTCCCAATCCTTTACCCCCTCCACCGTCAGCTCTGTGCTATTATGCTGGCTGATGTCTCCTTATCCCCTGACTGTATGGTGTATAACTGTCTGTCATACCTAGTTTCCTTCCTGGGACGCTTATGGCTTAGTTGCTGTTCGTCTCTCCTTTTCCAAAACATATCCTTCCCTTAAACTTCCCAATTGGGCTGGATCTAAGGTGTTATACGACCCGTGCCGATGATCAGCCAGGCTGAGGGCCCAATTAAAAAACTAGCTCAGTCGCGAACGGAGTATCCGGATACCTGGCGACCTCCGGATTAACCAGCCTTATCTGTATACACGGATCTCTGTACAGATGGACCACCCCTTATCCGCTACTCGTGGGATTATAAATGGACAAAAATAAAACAAAACAAACAAAACAAAAACAAAATCAAAAGACCGAATCGGCCAGCAGTACGACGGCAAAGTTGTCTGCTGTTCATCCCTCTTCCACTGGTGCCGACAAGGCTGTGGACACTCACAGCCCTGTTGTCGCCAGTGGAATATCGGATAAACAGGTAACATCACCTTCTTCCTGTAGTGAGGCAGTTGTGAAGAACGGCTCCTCTACTACCACAGAGAGTGAACCTCTCGTCTCTTCTACACCGCGTGTCGGTGGTAGTAGGGCTGTGGTGCCAGGTCCTTCTACCTCCAAAGCAAATAATCCTAAAGAAGGTCCTGGGGGAGATGGGCGTAAGCTCAGACCCTCCAAGGCCTACTACAGGGACATGCGTAATGCTAAGAAGATTCTCCAGACGTTTGGTGAAAAACTAGGCGCTGGAGGAAACTCTCAGCATGACGCTAAGATAAAATGGGCCAAGAATTTCCTGGCCAAAAATAATTTGAAGACCAGCCAAGACTCAACGTCGAAGCGACAAAGGTCTATGGAAGGTAGTGTTCCACTACCTAAACGCCCCAAAGTGCTAAACACCAGCACTTCAATTGACCCTCGCAAGGCAAAAATGTCCTTCAGTGACGTTCTGAAGGATAAAATGGTAGTCGCGATCATCGACAGAAATGATGTAGATGGCACGATCTCTGCCGAAAACTGGACATTGGCCAAAGGACAGCTGGCCTTCAGTTTTGTCGAGATTATGTCTGACAATCCGGGACCACCGCCCATCACAAAAGATGGCAGTTGGCATCAGGGACACATCAAGTTGATGGTCTGTGATGATCAGAGGTCGTGCGCCCTACTGACGCTGGCGGTCGGCCGACTTGGAGAGGTCTGGCCTGGTGCTAAGCTCGAGGTTGTAGCAAAGGAGGACATTCCTTGCAGACCAAGAGCTCGCATCACGGTTCCGGCCATATTCAAGGAAGCCGACCACGTACTGAAGGTAATCCGGCTCTCCAATCCAACCCTACCTACTCACAACTGGAAGGTTGCGAAATTGGTGGATCCAAAGGGACCCTACAAGGGTGCTATTGTAATCATCAATGCAGAGTCCCTTTCTCCTCTGGCGCAATCAAAAGGTGTGATTATGTTTGGGTTCGATGAAATTACGCTGAGGGTCTATAAAAAAGATGCGGTCGAGGCACAAACCCTTCCCCCTCCCCCACCCACACAAGCGGAAACTGCTGCTGAGGAACCTGGTGCATCGGTCACACTTCCTTCATTGGAGGACGATGCATCTCAGGTATCCCCAGTAATAGAGGAAGCTCCTAACACCGACCAAGGTTTTTCCGCAATGGAGGCCGAGGTCTACGACAGCGGAGATGAGGACATTCTTTTAGAATCGTCCTCTGATATGGATGACTCCGACATTACTGTGTTGGAGGCTGATCGGGAGTGCAGTAGCAAAAATGCTGCGGTTACTCCAGATTAACCTCCAACACTCCATAAAGGCTTCGGCCTCCCTTCTTCTTCGCCTATCCAGCAGCGATGAAGATATTGTCCTGATTCAAGAACCCTGGATTGTTAAATCCATTGTTCGAGGAATCAGGACTCCCAGATACTGCGTGCTGTATGCATCAGGTGAGGATGAACCCAGATCTTGCATATTAGTAAAACGCAGCCTAAATGTATATTTACTCCCTAATTTCAGCGATCGAGATATCACCGCCGCAAGTCTGGAAACAGCCAGAGGAACATTCTGGCTGGCGTCGGCGTATCTTGGCCACGACCATCTTGGCCCTCGCCCGGGTGACACTCTGGAGAGATTGATAACTGAAGCAAAAAGGCTCAACATCGGCCTCATCATCGGTAGTGACGCTAACGCCCACCATACAGTATGGGGTAGCACGGATATAAACGACAGAGGTGAGTCTCTTTTCGACTATATTCTTAACACTAACCTACTCGTAAGTAACGTTGGTAATGAGCCAACCTTTATTACTAAAAATCGACAAGAAGTTTTAGATATAACTCTTGTCTCCGAATTCATTAATAATAATATTTTGAACTGGAAGGTATCTAAAGATCACTCGTTTTCTGATCATAGATATATCCAGTTTGACTTTATAAATGAACCACCTTGCCAACCGATCTTTCGAAATCTGAAAAGAACAAATTGGCCAAAATATAAGAGAACGTTAAATAGTTTAGTAAAACCTGAACTTTTTAATACTCCCTCCAACATTGAAGATCTTGACGACAAAGTCAATAATCTAACATTAGCCCTAAACAAAGCTCTAGATACTGCATGCCCTCTTATACAAGTAAGAGGTAAAAAGAAGCCACACTGGTGGAACTCAGGGCTGGATCCACTTCGAAAAGAATGCAGAAAACTCTTTAACAGAGCCAAAGCTTCTAGAGACATGTCTGACTGGGATTCATATAAAGAATCACTGAAGATTTATAAAAAAGAACTGAGGAAAACCAAACGATCGTCTTGGAGAAACTTCTGTAGTAACGTGGAAGATTGCTCCGAAGCATCCAGGCTGCGCAAAATCCTCTCCAAAAATCCAATCATGAAAAGTTGCTTGAAAAACGCCTCTGGCCTCTGGACCAATTCAAGCGAAGAATCGCTCAACTTGCTACTAGACGTCCACTTTCCTGGTAGCTCTAATATTATTAATAACATTGCACTTAATAATGGTGACAATACTTTACAACCCCCACAAGGTCTAGTCACTAGGGAAAAACTCAAATGGGCTTTAAACAGCTTTAAACCATACAAATCTGCTGGTCCGGATGGTGTAATTCCAGCCGAACTACAAGAAAATGCAAGTTTTCTAATACCCATCCTAGAAAACATCTTCAAGGGTTGCCTGAATTTGGCATATACATCCCGATGTCTTGGAGACAAGTTAAAGTTGTCTTTATTCCAAAAGCTGGAAAATCCAGTCACGTAAACCCTAAAGACTTAAGACCTATCAGCTTATCATCATTCCTTCTCAAAACTTTTGAGCGTTTGATCGATATTCACTTAAGGGCAAGTATTGATAAGTCCCTCCTTTCAAAGGCTCAACATGCCTACAACAAAGGGAAATCAGTTGAAACTGCTCTACACAGTATAGTACGTACAATCGAATATTCCCTCAATCATAAAGAGTACACTTTAGTTGCCTTCCTAGACATAGAAGGTGCATTTAACAATGTCGACACATCTGCAATTGCACGTGTATTGACATCTCTGAAGGTAGATAAGTCGATCAGCGAATTGATTAATCAGATGCTGATAAGCAGGATTATCAATTCAAAACTGGGCGATTTTACTACACAAAGGGGTGTCAGCAGAGGTACGCCACAAGGTGGTGTCCTATCCCCTCTCCTCTGGAATTTAGTAATAAATGAATTACTAACTACTCTAGAAAGAGAGGGATACAGAGTGTTTGCCTATGCGGACGATGTTGCTATTGCAGTAACGGGTAAACATCCCAATATACTAAAAGAACTCTTACAAAAAGCTTTAAATAAGCTCACCAGATGGGCTAATCGGTGTGGACTAGGCGTTAACCCACAAAAAACCGACCTTGTCCTCTTCACAAGAAAATACAAAGTCCCACACATTGACCCTCCCCTCATAAACGGTGTACCACTTAAATTCTCTGATCAAGCAAAATACTTGGGTCTCATTTTAGATAAGAAATTAAGTTGGAAACCTAATATTCAAGAGAGAATAAACAAGGCCACAGTAGCCCTGTTCTCCTGTAAAAAGGCCATTGGTAATAAATGGGGCCTACAGCCCCGCATTACACACTGGCTATACATCTCGGTCATAAGACCGATCCTTACTTATGGAGTAGTGGTATGGTGGACGGCGCTAGATACAGCGACAAATCGCGATAAACTCAGCAAAGTCCAACGAACAGCCTGCCTGTGTATGGGAGGAGCACTTCGCTCCACCCCCTCCGCTTCACTAGATGTTCTGTTCCATCTAATACTGCTGGACTTTTTAAGCAAGCAAACGGCCGCTAATACTGCCATACGGCTTCAGGCCTCCTCTCTGTGGATCAATAATGGAATTGGCCACACCACTATTTTGAACTCGTTCAGAACTATAAATAGTAATATTGACTACACCATACCCCATCCTCAGTTTAGCAACTATAGCTTCAAAGTGACTATACCTCCCAGGTCCTCTTGGGAGAATACATCATTTTTGAACGATGGTCCTATAAACTTTTATACAGATGGATCAAAAACGGAGGATGGGGTTGGTGGTGGCGTATACTCAGATAGACTTAACTTTAGTCTCTCCTTTCGTCTACCCGATCATTGTAGCGTGTTCCAAGCTGAAATCCTGGCTATAAAAGAAGTCCTATCCTGGCTTAGAGAAAACGTTATATCAACAAATGATATACGCATCTTCTCGGATAGCCAAGCTGCGTTAAAATCCTTAGACTCTGTCTCTACAAATTCACTAACAGCCCTAAATTGTCGATCATCTCTTACGGAGATGGCTACACAGTTCAATATTCACCTTTTCTGGGTGCCGGGCCATAGAGACATTCCAGGAAATTGCAAAGCTGACGAACTTGCAAAAAGCGGAACAACTTTACCTCTGCTGGCTCACAATGCTAGCATAGGTATCCCCTTAGCTACATGTAAACTCATGTTAAAGCAAGATACCATAGAGAAAACAAACTTCAGGTGGAATAACACCACCACCTGTGTAGCGACTAAACGAATTTGGCCTAATCTTAGCGCCAAGCGCTCAAAACAATTAATCTCTCTGAGTAGATTGCACATTAGCTACGTTATAGGTGTCCTGACTGGGCACTGCTTAATAGGAAGGCATGCTATTCGACTTGGAGCCCCTGCAAATGATTTTTGTAGGAGTTGCATGGACGAAGAAGAAGAGGAGACAATCTCTCATCTTCTGTGCACATGCCCTGCCTTATCACAAAGACGTAGAATCCACCTTGGAGACTACTACTTTAGCGATACCAGTGATCTAAAAAATTCAGACATTACTTGTCTCCTACGCTTCATTCGAAGCTCCAATTGGTTCAACGAGTTAAGCTGATTAACTGATCCATGTGGTATCACAACGGACCATACTTTGGTCTAAGTGTGTTGGACGTCCCAAACCAACAGCCACTTTAACCTAACCTTACCTAACCTTATTTTGTATACACATTTTCTAGATTCCTCATTTGTTTTGTAGTTTCATTCAATTTTGTTTTTCTATCAGTGTAGTTTCCAAGGAACACACCAGAGGCAGCTACGTTCATTATGTGGTATCATGTCTCGAAGCAGTTGACATCCAAATACTCGTCCTCAAAATCTGCCACACTCCGCTAACAATTCGACAAGCATCTTTCCGATACATCAGTGAGTATCTTTGGGTGAAATAAATTGCAAATAACCGATAACCATCTTAGAAATGATGGTGGTATGACGGCTGTGGGATTTATAGTATCTCTGATGGTGTATTGAAGTGTATGTAAAGGTGGGTGGCGAATGTGATGATGTACCCAGTAGGTATCTAGGATCCAAGTCTATTTTTGCATTTTGTTTTCAATCCAATGAGATGAAACAGTGTTACCTATGTAGGTACCTAGCTCTAGACGATATCATGGTTGTGGCGCTTTGTTTTTTTTTTTTGGTTTTGTTTCTCGATATAAAGATTGGTTCATTAATCATCATCGTTTTTCCAAAAAAAAGAACAGAATGAGATTCTGGCAATTACACATGTACTCTATGGAAAGCGTCCCAATGCGCCAGCAACAACAACGAATCCGACAAACGACGATGACGACGACGCCGACGGTCATATTGAGCGTTATAAATGGGAAGTACCACAATGTGATGACAACAACAATGGCAACAACATACTTCGAGCATCAAGGATATGCGATAGCGATTGAAGCTAGCTAGGACGATGATTATTCGATGGTTGATTTGATGCTCGAGGCATATAAATTAGGGAATGTCACGAGTGGGAAAAAGTCACAAGTATCGCAACGTATCTTATTTTTTTTTCATTTCGATCAACATTGCATATTCATGGATTGGATATTGTATCTTCGATACAGAAAATACACACACACACACTCAAAGGTATGCGCATTTTTGTTAATTAATAAAACAAAGAGAAGGAACTTAAAGTAAACGACGACGGAGAATATTTCATATTGACAAATGTGTTTGGAATAAAATTAACTTATGTATAGAATTTGCGAAGGTGTTTAGATGTGACATATTAGTTCTCCTAACAATGTCACAAAATAATTATTTTATGTTCTTACGTGAGAAGAATAAAATCTACTTAAGCAAATTGAAAGAGAACAAAAAAGAAAAGAAGACTGAAGTTATAGGTAGCTATCCAATTGTTGGTATTTATTTGGGGGCTCAACCCGGATACCAACAATGATTCTGAAATTGACTGTGATCAGGTTTTTTTATGTCACACCCGATTTTTAATGTCAACCCTGTGGGCTTCCGGGAGGGAACTGATTGACATAAAAAAGTGAATTAGAAATTGAGAATCAAAATTTAAACACAATTCCAAGGATCATCGGTGAAAAGAGGAGGGCATTCTGGCGCCGCATTTTTCAAGAACCACTTCCTGATTGTCTCCCATCTTATTGAATAAGAGAACCGTTATTTCCTGTTAACAACCTCAATTACTGAAAAGCTCTGGGAGTTCTTTTTACCCATTCAAACAAATGACTCTGTAATTTTTTTCTTAAAGCAGGGAAAAAAACTTTAAGTTTTTGTTCGATTTGAAAATCGATGGATACAAAAATTATCAGGCACCAGGCACCACTAAAGAATGATGCTGTAAAGGAATGGTGATGTTGGCGCGTTCAATCGAAATTTTATGTAAATTCTTTTTGGCATGTCTGAGCCCTCTCGTTCTCAGTGGTAAGTTTAAGGCGTCATTGCCTCCTGATTGAAGTAGTATCCGGCGTAGTTCAGTAATATTCCTTGACCCTTTTTTTCTCTTGTCTCCGAATTGATGCTGTCAGCGAAAAAGCAGAAAAAGAAAAAAGGGAGAAGCAGTTTAGAAATTAGGGCTAATGACTATGATGACAATGTTTCATTTTTGTGTTATTTTTTTTTAATGTTTTTGGAGGGGAAAGTTAGTCTTTCGTTTCGTTCTGTGGGATCGCTTGCTTTTGGTTATATGGTTCTGGCCTGGTCTTAAAATTAAAATACTTTACGAGAACAATTCTGATGATGAAAGATAATAATTAAAAAAGTTTCAGTTGTGTGACAAAGGGATAAGTGAAGTAGGGTTTGGACTCTTTTTTTAACTATCTACATATATTTTGAAAAGGGAATAAGCAAGGACGCACTCTGTTTTGTTGTTGATGACTATAATGGTTTGGTTGGATTGGGGTTGGGGTTGTTATAAGGTTTCATTTATGTTGTGTTAAAAGTAATATTATTGTGGTTGTTTTTGTATTTTAGAATGTTTAATGGATTGTTCAATGTTTAGTGTTTAATTAAAAGTATTTGAGGTTTATTTTAATTTTGAGTTTGATGAATGAATGTTTTGTGGTTTTAACAATTAATGGTATAAAAATAAGAGGAAATGGGAAAGAGATTGAAGCAAAAAACTATCATTTTTATTAGAGCAAATTTATATTGAAGAACTAATTTGACCAAGGGATGGGGAACAATAACTTTTTCCATTGCAAAACGAGTGCATAACTTATTGGAGTGATACAATAAGAGACAAGTACCTCTTTCATTTTGTTATAATCTATTCTATTCTGTTAACAATAAGTTAAATATCTTCAGTCTAGAGGTGAAAATGCAACTTTCAGATTTCGCATTAAATCATCAAGGTATCAAAAAGTACGTAGGTACGTACGTTCGGGACGTTTTTTTCGTCGTCCATAGCTCAAGAACCAGTAGAGATATCGACTTCAAATAAATTTTGTATACAGATAATAATGCAGAAAGATGCAGAAAGGGCTCTCAAGAAAATTGCGTGGGTGGTTTTTTTTACCATAGGAGTTTTATTTTGGTGAACCCTAAATATCTAATGTATATTATATACTGTAACGTGATACAAAACAAGATATTTTTGGAAAAAAATCCAATTAACGGTTTTTCTTATAAATCAAAAAAACTAAAAAAAAAATTTGTCACCTCGAAAATTTTACGACTAAAATATGATTTAATCTCCCAAACAATTTTGTGCAACCAAGAATAATGTTTTTGACATCTGATAGAATTTTGAGAAAAATCTGATTGATAGTTTTTTTATAAAAAATAAAAACCTAAAAAAAACATTACTCAAAGTTGGTAAAAATTGATTTTCCACTCAAATATCTTTTCAAAACTTTGAGATATTAGCTTAAAACTACTTTAATCTTTCAAAAAACGTTGTTGTCAACATTCAGTAAAATTTTGAAAAAAATCGAATTGACAGCCTTTGTACAAAGAATTAAAAACCTAAAAAAAATTAACTAAAGTTGGTAAAAAATGATTTTCCACTCAAATATCTTTTCAAAAATTTGAGATAATGGCTTCTCACTATTTTTAACTTATAAAAAATATTGTTTTCAACATAAGGAAAAATTTTGAGAAAAATCGAATTGACAGTTTTTTTTACAAAAAATAAAAACCTAAAAAAAAACAATACTAAAACTTGTTAAAAATTTACTTTCGATTCAAATAGCTTTTCAAAAATTAAAAATATTGGCTTCAAACTTATTTTATTTCACAGAAAATATTGTTTTGGATATTCAGTAATTTTAAAAAATAGTACTCAAATTTGGTAGAAATTGATACATATAGACAAACTTTTAAGCAAGACAAATCGACAGACGGGATGGGAAGTTATCAGTGTGGGTCGCATCCCAGCCTCTTTTTTATTAATCGAATCGAAAGAGACCAAAGGGCTTTTACTAGATTCGTTGTTAAGCAATTAAAATGGACAATAGAAGCTTCATCGTATTATATAAGATGAGTTTGATTTGTCCTCAATTACTTATACGAAGACGATCTATTCAATGCTTGTTGTTTGTCCATGATATTTTTGTTATAGAATTATAAACCCGGAAATTCCTTCAATATTAGAACTTTATACCCTAGAATGAATAATACACCAAATTAATTTTTTAAATTTTCCAAGATGTCGAACAAATTATGGTTGCAATGAACCTTTCACTAGATGTATTCATTTATTCAAAAAATTATTCAAATAAAATAGGTCAATTAATAGAAGTCAATATAAAAACATAATTTTTATATTCCTAAGTTCTTTATCTTATATTCTGGAATTTTGTTTTAATCTTTTGCAAGTAGTCTGAAAATAAAATAGTTTGTAGATGAATAATAACTTAATAAACAATAAATAAATTTTGAGTTTCACATGGTGAACAAGTTAAAGTAGCTTAAATTTGATATTTAAAGTAGATAACTTTTAAAGCCTCTCTTTTTCTTCTTTTTTAAGTCTAAATACGAGTATCCTTGGTATATCATTACGAAAACGAATATCTTTCTGGATGTATTTAAAGCATTAAAGAAAATATTATCTGTCCAACTATATCATAAAATGATGGTGCACAATGCTGCACAGCAACCAACTCCATCACGTACACGTATCTATATTTTTTAATTTCTTCAAATAGCCTTGGCATAATTTCTCCATGAATATGCAAGTAAGAATTTAAATTAAACAACAGAGTTTATCTCACGATATAATGGCACGCTATATACATATACCATAACGACTATAACGACAAATTTAGTCCTTGCTTGTAACCTTAGGTATATATATTATGCTCGACTTCCAACTAGTATGTATGTATGTCGGTATGTGTGTATAGGTAGACAAAGTTTTGATATCAATTTATTTTTGTTCTGTGCTTTTTCTTTTTTAAGTTTTGAAAGAGTAGACACATGGGAGATCTTTAATGTACCTAGACATATTTTAGAGTTTGATTGCATGTGTTGTGTTTTCTTTTTGTCTTGCCCTGGAATAGAGGCAGACAAGTTTTAGACTTAATTTTTGATTCTGTTGACACTCATGATACTAATAGATAATTTGTTTTCATATAAAACTTCTATAACCATACAAGTGTAAAATAGAGCATTTGTTTAATCTGTAAAGGAACTTTGCCAGTCGGTGTTTGTCGACTTGAAGTCTAAAGTCAATGAAAGGTATTAAGGCAACAAGCTGTTTAATGATTTTAAAGATCTTAAATTCCTTCTGGTAACATTTTAAAGAACCTACAATCGTATTTTTAGATTGTTAGTATTTTATTATAGTTAGCATTATTTTGTAAATTTTAAACTCTTTTAAAATTGCAATCCTAGTTAAATGTTAATACTCTTTCATTAAAACACCTGAACACGTCTTAAAATTGACAGTTTGGAAATTGGAATTTTATTTTTTTACTTGTGATTCTTTTATCCCGGAACCAAATTACATAAGGTTTGTCGGTATGTATTAAACAATTATTAACTTCACTGAGCTATGATATACAAATACGTTATACAATGATTAAAACTTACCCATTTTCGAAAAACTTCGGTAACTTTTTGATTCCAATATCACTTGTCTGATAAGTTCTTGACTAGACGCTTCCAAGCAAAGCCGATTATTTTAACGGACATTGGCTGTTACCGTCAAATTATTACCTTAACTCAGAATCTTAGTGATTTGTATATTTATTAAAGATCGTATTGACTCATACAGAAATATCTCTGGCATATTTTATTTTTGTATATACCTTGTAGAAATCCGTTTCAAACAAATTATATAACTTTGAGCTCTACAACTTTTATTACCAAATTTTCCGAACTGAGTAAGAAGAAATAATCAAAATGTACTAAACTTTTTGTTAAGAAGATTGTAAATACATTTTTTCTGAGTTAAGAAAAGTGCGAAATGACGAAGATATCATTTTTAATAGAATTTTTGAAGTTTACATTGTGTTTGAACCCTACCAATAATCAAATTAAGAGTCGACTTAAATATTTAGGTTATAGCATGTATTGTTTTAAGAGTTCATACCATGTAGGTCAATTTCAAGCACATTTTAACCTTAACATTAAATTTGATTATTAGTAAGGATTTTTGTATCCTTTTTAACTGAAAATGGTTTCACACTTCAATGGACTATTTTAAAATATATTTCGAAAATGTATAAAATCTATATCAATATTTTTAGTCCAGTAATCGGAGAAAATAAGCTGCAAATTTGAGTATACCTTTCTTTTAATGTTCTTGACATTGTATAAAGTAGTACGAGTGGCATGATGGTTAGTGCGTTGGACTGTCATGCCAGAGGTCTTGGGTTCAAACCCTGACTTTGCCATCTAAAGTTTTTTTCCTCTTTCAAGAGAAATTCTTGTCATGAAAAGTACTTTCTCAAATAAGCCATTTCTGACAGCAGTACTCACACTCATGAAAATTGAGAGTTGTAAGTCACTAGACCCTTGTTCTCAAAAGACTGTTGCGCCACTTAATTTCTTTATTTCTTTAACATTGGTCAAAATGTTTGTCATTATTTTCGTTATTATAACCACAATGGTATTGAAATCTTTACCAAAACTGTCAAAGCATACAATTCGAAAGAATTTTTGTGCCAACCACTTTTTCATACTCCCAACTGTTTTATAGTTTTGGTGAAAAAGAAAGGATTTCGGGACCTTTTGAAGTCCATAACACGAGACTTTTTAAACAATGTTAAGAAGACCAAAAGGATGGTTTAAACGAGGTTTAAGCTTATGCCATCTCTCGTTCCAGGGTTGACCAATTTTTCCCTTTTTTATACTGGATTTTGATAGTATTGGTATGGTTTCGTTATGTATGGAATAAAATATCGGCCAAATGGCTGCCTCGACCTTGGCGACACACCTCCGAGGCATAATTGAGGTTGTATGCTGTTAATGTGGTGAATTATCTCATTCTTTAGCTCTTAAATTGTTGCTTGCTTATCGATGCGCACTTTTTTTTTTCAAATAACCCTAAAGAAAGAAGCCCAACGTTGTGAAATTACATGATTTGGCGGCCAATTGACAGCGCCACCACGCGAGATAACACAGCCATTGGTCTTGCAAAGAGCCATGGTTTCGTTAGCTGTGTGGCAAGTTTCACCGTCCTGTTGAAACCAAATACCGTTCAAATCCATATCTTCCAATCCGGGCCATTGAAAGTTTGTTATCATTTCACGATAGTGAACACCCCTCACAATAACTGCCTGACCGACCTCATTTTGGAAAAAAATATGGCCCGATGTTGCCGCCATCCCGTAAACCGCACCAAACAGTCACTCTTTCTAGGTGCAGCGGTTTTTCGACAACCACTCTTGAATCATCATTCTTCCAAATGCGGCAACTCTGCTCATTGAGGAATCCACTGAGGTAAAAATGTGCCTCATCACAGAAGATGGTTTTCTTCGGAAATTAATCATTCATTGTTGCCATTTCTTGTCACCATTCTGACTATTCACGACGACACTTGAAATGGTCAAGAAGCTTTAGTTTTTAAACCAATTGCATATTGTAAATGCAAGTCCTTTTGTAAAATGTTCATCAACGACGAGCGTGAGAGGTGGCAAGCTCTTCAAACACACTATCGCGAACAGCAGAAATATGTTCTGCAGAACAAGCTGTACGAGCATGCACTAGTGTTTTCAAATTCCTTCACACTCGGTTTGCTTAAATTCTTGTACAATTTTTCGAATTGTACGCACAATTGGACGGTTAAATTGACCTAAAAAATCACGAAGTTCACGATATGCATTTTGACTTTAACGTCCATTTTCATAATAAGCCTTAATAACTTTACCGCGTTGCACGATTATGTATTTTTCCATGGTTCATATTGAATTAGTCATACATTTATAAATGTCAAATGAAATGCAGAAAAGAACTTGACATTTAGGTGTGGCTCACAATCAACATCGGCCTTTAAAATTGAACCATCTTTGTGCACATCTATATCAGTATTTAAAAGAGACAACAGTCCGTTGAGAACTAGGGCCTAGTGACTTACAACTCTCAACCATTCCTGTGTGCGAGTACTGTTCTCAGGGATGGAGGGGACCTACAGTTTTAAGCCGATTCCAAACGGCTTATTTGAGAAAGCACTTTTCATGACGAGAATTACTCTTGGAGAATTTGTCAATTCCTCGCAAGAGGCAGTACCCGTGAAAAAAAACTTTAGATGGCATAGGCAGGGATCGAACCCAAGACCTCTCGCATGACAATTCAACGCACTAACCATCATGCCACGCACGGGTACTACAATTCAAAAATTACTAAACATTAAAAACATTGGATAGCAGTGCTCATTATTTTTTGTTGAGATTTAAAATGTCTATGCAGTGTTCACAACTTCCGAACTGTCCACCACTTGAACAAGATAGACAAATTATACAAAAATAATTAAATTCTTGTCCCAAAGAGGTGTCCTCTGAGTTATGACCAACATCAACACCCTCAAAATTTACTACAACACACAGACACCAAGGGACTTCAAAATTAATTGTTAAGATAAAGATACCTCACCCGAAATTATACCAATCCACGCATATTAACCAAACATTACAAATTCCAAAAACATCTGAAAGTCGTGTTAAAATAAATAAATTGAAACAACACCAACATCCCAGTTTACAGTTTTCAGTTCCCCAGTTGCCTCACCCCCCAACTCTATAATAGCAGAGCGAGAGGCATGAGACAAAATAAATTTGTTGGCATGTCCTCCATATTACACTATTCACAGCTTTTAAAATCTAGAACTCGAACAAACCGCACATACCTCTTGTAGAAAAGTTTCTACAGAAATAAAAATCAAAAAAGAAAAACACACAGAAAAACGGAATAACATGGGTTCTCTATGTGGCAAAAAACTCTGCTCCATTCGTATACCAAAGATGCAAATTACTTTTCTCCAGGCGGACTGTGGGGCATACAAACGACAACGGCTCAGAGCTCCCAACCACTAAATCAATTGTAACAAGCAACTCACTCAGAGCCCTCTTTCTCTTCTCTAGTAGATCGGAGGAAGATGAGGAGGACAACCACGACGACGACGAAACAAAAAAGGGAAGGGGAAGAGATCCCTTCCTTGCTGCCTTAAGCGACCTACATTGCCAACCCATTTCTTAACAAAACGAACACACTATTCTTCCGGCGATTTAAGGAGGTCGAATCTTTGTGCCACCATCACAACTCTGATGACTACGACGACGACGACGACGACGATAACTACAACGATGGCAGAGAAGTATCCTTTCTTTTTGTCGTCGACCAAAAGCTGTGGAGATGGAAGAGGTGCAGGAGATATGCAGGAGATGTAGGAGGACGAGGATAAAGCTGGAGCATCATCCATATAAAATAGCTGTATCTGCATTAAGCACCCAGAAGCATATAAAATATTTATCATCCCGATTGCATCTTTGAGTTGTGTGCACAAAACTTTTGGGATATATTCTTTAGAAAATTTCAAGAGGCTGAATGTCAAGTTTTCGGCGTCAAGTCAAAAGTTTCCTGCGGTCTATGAGGAGATAGAGCCATAGCAAAAGAGATAGAGACAGAGAGAAAGCGAAAGAATGTGTAGATTTTGAACAAAAAAAAAAAAAACACTTTTCCAACAAATCCCCACGTTCCTAATCCATAAACTCAGAGACACTATAGGACGTTGGAGACACTATAGGCAAGTCAAGACACCCCCATCCTATCCTATGGCCGTCTTTGATCTCTGTGACCCAGTTTGAGTTAAAATTTTTGTATGCATCATGCAGTGCATGTGCCAAAGTCATAAGTTTTGAAAAATTTATATTTAAATTATTATTATTAATTTCATTTTTCAGTTTCGGGGCACCAGGATAGGTTAGGTATCTACGTTTAAAAATGTGCCAAGTTGAGAATTTAAGACAGTTTCTTCTTCTTCTTATGAACGTGTCATTTCCATTTGGTGATGTATTTTTTCAGCACAGAATATTTCATATTTTTCGAAAATCTGAAACATGGGGTTGAAGGTGAAATTGGACTTTTAATAACAAAATATGTAAATTGGTGTTTTAATTACAATCTTATTTTGCAGTGCTTCCACTTTCAATGCAAATAAATCAGTCATATGAAAATGTCCAGGTTGTTTCAATTGGTTTAATACGCAAATTATTCAAATTCTTCAAAACTATATTTCTAACAAAACTAGTATTGAAAGGTTTTCATCATTAAAATAATGTTTAAATAAATAATAATAATTTGTTTGCCATTTAAATCAAATTTCTGAAAAACTTGAAGTATGAACAATCTTCAAAAATGTAACTGGTTTTGCTATAAAACTTATTTTAAAGAAACTCAATAATATGGGTGTAAGTGTTTTGATTGAACTTCAAAGACCAGTATCTTACAGCTAGGTTCCTAAAATCGAGTGAAATGAAATCGAAATTTAGATTGAAAATGACTTCAAACGACATTTATATATCACATCAATCAATAAACAATTATGTTGATTGCCATTATTTGTATAATTTCGTATGTTTTTATTTGATTTGTTTTTCAATAAAATAAATACACTGAGTTACAAAAAAAGTGGCGCACCTTGAAATTTTGCAATATTTTGAAGTAACTTAAACAAATAAACGTTTTTATGGTAAAGTTTTGTTTATTAACATAAAAGTAAGTAATTCATGTAAAAAAAAACGAAAAAATAGGAAGAACTTAGAAATAAACCATAAATTAAGGAAAATAGGCAAAAACTTCATAACTTGATATTTTACATTTTTTTTTTTAAATTTAAACTAGTCCTTGTTTCTTCAATAGTGGGTATTGCCTCTACGAACATCTAATAAAGCTCTGATTCGCCTGGGCATACTTTGAATAAGGTTTGTTACGATGGTATCGTCCAAATTTTCCCATTCCTCCACTAGGGCAGATCTCAGCCCATTGAGTGTTTCTGGAAGGGCGGGTTGCCTTCTTATCATTTTTTCCAGTAGATCCCAAACGTGTTCGATGGGATTCATATCCAGGCTCATCGCAGGCCAAGCCATTACATCGAAATCCAATTTTTGTAAGTAGTCGGTAACGCACCTAGCAACGTGTGGTCTAGCATTGTCCTGCATTAGCAAGAAATGCGAATGGAACCACATATTCCTCCAGAGAATGTTGTTGATGTAGTAACTGGAGTTTACCGATCCTTCCACGATACACAGCTCGGTTTTTCCGTGCATGGAAATTCGCGCCCACACCATGACGGAACCTCCCCAGAAATTTTCGCATTGGCAACCGTTTCCGAAGAGTATCATTCACCTGATCGTCTCCACACCCTGCTACGTCCATCTGGTGAACGCAGACAAAATCTGGACTCATCAGTGAAAAGAACTCTATCCCAGTCGGCCTCGGTCCAATCTCGGTAAAGTTGAGCAAATTCCATCCGACGTCGATTGTGCTGTAACGTGAGTCTTGGTACACGAGCAGGTCTTCTTGCTCTCAGGCCACTCCACTCCACTCCATTAATCGCCTCCTCACCGTTTGAGCATTTACAGCTCTCCCCCTAACGGATCGAAGTCTGTGAGACAGCACAACTGCTGTTTGGTGACGATCTCGAAGCTTTGAAGCGCCAAATATCGATCATCGCTTGCTGCTGGGGCCCTACTATGTAACTATGTAGCTCGATTCTACTTTTGTTTCTATTCGAAACGCATTTCCGATTCTACTTTCAAATCGTACTACGGATGAAAGTAGAATCGGATGCCGGTTATATCAACTTGTTTTCAAAAAATTTTGTACTTTCGAAAGAGTATTGAGTTGTTTGACAGTTAAAAAAAAAGAAAAAAGAACATCAAATTTTTGGACTAGAATAATTATTAAAAAATTGAAACCGTTTGAATTTGGTTTAATTTGCAAGGAAATGAAGAACGGTACGAGCAAATTGAACGCAGAAGAATAAGAGATAATTCCAAAATAATGGAGCTGAGTTAGAAAAGGTTTGCATATATGTACATATGTATAGGGTCCGCCATCGAATGTTTTTTTTTTTAACTAGTGCTTATTTCGTGAATGGTTACACTTAGCTCATGTCTGATTTCACAGATAATTAGTTTTATCTTTCCGCTGAACGAATATGGTCTTGATCTTGGCGGATATGTAAACAAGCAAAATTTTCGCATTTGGGGCACAGAAACCCCTACGCATACATTGAATAGCCAATATACCCAAAGCGAGTCACTGTTTGGTGCGGATTTTGGTCCAGAGGCATAATTGGGCCATTTTTCTTCGAAAATGAGCAAGGAGTGGCCGTTACAGTCAATGGCGATCGTTATGGGGCCATGTTGAACGAATTTTTATTCACAAAAGGAGGAGGAGGATATTGGCAACATTTAATTAACAGGACGACGCTACGTGCCACACAGCCCAAGCTACACTCGACGTTTTAATAGCATTTTCAAAAAAAAAAAGTTATTTGGCGGACCCGAACGCATTCTTAATGAAAAATATATACTTTTGTTTTAGTTTTGTTAAAAACTATCGTCTTTCTAAAGACGGATTTATGTTCTTACTTAACACCATATCATCCGACATGACTACTCGCAGAAGACAAAATGGTGTCCCGATTATCATTAAGTTATCAGCAGCATTGAAGTTTTTGGCAACAGGAGGTTACCAAAACCAAATCAGTGGTGGCAAGAACGCTGGACTTGCACAGCAAAACCATGTCAAAATTACTTGCCGAAGTTTTGACTTTAATCAAAAGAGTCATGTGCCCTCTAATGATAAATTTTGAAATGAATAAGGAAGAGAAACGAAAGTTCAAACGCTATTTTTGGCAAAAATCACGAATTCCCGGTGTAATTGGGGTGGTAGATGGAACTCATATTTAACTGATTCGCCCAGCTATGAGTGAGCATCTCTTCTTCAACAGAAAGCTTAAACATAGCATTAATGCCATGGTGGTAAGTTTATATTTTTTATTATAAAGCTGCATACATTACATACATACATACATATAGTCCAAAAAGTCTCCGTACAGCAGCTTTCTTTTTGTTGATTCTGAGATAAGTATTTACTATAACAATACATTAAAAACAAGAATATTGAAAATCACAATTACAATTTTTTAAAATTTGGTAAAAAGGTGAAGGTGGAAACTAAATTTTTTCAATGTTACCACTTTGGTTTTTACATTTATTCCTAGTACTTTTTTCAAAAATAAACTCAATTTAGGCTGCTATACGGAGACTTATGTTCATTAAATCGGTTAATGCCCGATATGGAGGGCCATGTCATGATTCACACACATGGGCTCTTAGTGTTGAAAGAGCATATTTAAAACGGGGTTTCGAAAATGGAAAAACGACTTCATGGATCTTAGGTTAGTAACATAAAAGTTTTGAAAGAAAATATTTAACATAAGGTACTCAAATCATTTCATAGGGGATTCCGGATATCTTTTGGAGCCTTGGATTATCACAACATATAGAACTGCAGCTGAAGGTTCTATTGAATCTAAATGATATGATATTGACCTTGAAATGAATGAAAACCATTCGATTTCAAGGTCAATAATCGATCGAGTTTTTGGTCTCCTGAAGGCAAGGTTCCGATGTCTTTTGTCGGCCTGAGAATTGCACTATTCGCCCGAGAAAGTAGCACAAATTATGAACGTTTGTTGTGCACTTCACAACATCTGCTTAAAGTGTTTTAAAATATCCTTTGAAAAGGTCCCGATGATTTGACAAGAATTCTATCATGATTTCAAATTGGGTCTGGTTGGTATTTGATATCTTTGCTGATTGCCTATGCATTTGAAAATTAAATCAATGGGTTAGCAATTAATTTTAAAGCAATTAGTTAAATTATGTATGTATTGTATATATTTATGTACTTACATTTTTCTTGTGCACAGTCCTTTTAGTTTCTCCTCGAAAACACAATAATAAAACACAAAAAGTTGAATGAAAAACTTTCAAATTCAAATTGCATATTAATAATTTAAAATATTTTACTTACACATTGACAAAAAAAAAACTTCGCTCGCAAAAACATTTGATGTAGAGCGATTATTTTCGATTTTGCCTTGTTTTGAACTCTATTTTCGAGTTACGTTGTTCCTCGTTTATTCGAAAGTTCATAAGTTGGCACTACTAAAACTATTCGATTCTCGTTGGTTCGAAAGTAGTCAAATAGATACATAGTACCAATTTTTCGAATTCGAGCAATTTCATTGTAGAATCGAGTTACATAGTAGGGCCCCTGTTCTTTACGATAAGCAGTTTCCAAATGTCGTTTGGGAAAGTCTCTACTTTCGAAACATAATTTCTCAATGCGTTTTGAAAGTTTCTTAAAGAATTTTATGGAGGAAACTTTTGGCGTGCTGAAAAATCATTTAAAATACTTTATCAGTTCAATCAAATATAAAGTAGAAACCTTAATTCTCTTTACAGAGCGAAATAAGACATAATTTTTTTCTTTATTTACGCGTACTTAAGCTGTATTTCTAAATTAGGATTCGGTGTTATTTCACCCTGACAAAATGCAATTAAGAGGAATGATGAAAACAGGCGGTAGTCACCTCGACTCGTCGCGTTGTTGTGACCAACAATTTCTTTGCTTTCAGGCAGACGGCAGTATTATTGCCATGTCCTTATTCTTAAGTATAAAAATTTGTAAACTTTGTGATGAAAAAATAAAGAATTTATCTATCTATCTATCCAACAATATCACCTCTCACGCTCGTCGTTGATGAACATTATACATAAGGACTTGCATTTACAATTTGCAATTGGTTCAAAAACTAAAGCTTCTTGGCCATTTCAAGCATCGTCGTAAATAGTCAGAATGGTGGCTAGAAATGGCAACAGTTGATGATCAATTTTCGAAGAAAACCATCTTCAGTGATGAGGCATATTTTTAACTCAGTGAACTCCTCAATAAGCAGAGTTGCCGCATTTAATGATAATCCAAAAGTGGTTGTCGAAAAACCAATGCATTCACAAAGAGTGACTATTTGTTGCGGCTGGAATTTTTCCAAAAAGGAGGCCATTCAGGCAGTTACTGTAAATGGTGTTCGCTATCGTGAGATGATAACGAACTTTTAATGGCTCGAATTGAGTGATATGTGGTTCCAACAGGACGGTGTCATTTCCCATTTGCCACAAAGCTATAATGAAACAATGGTGGTGGTGGCGATGTCAATTGATCCCCAATATCATGTGATTTGACACCGTTTGACTTCTTTCTTTGGATTTATTTGAAAGAAAAGGTGTACGTCGATAAGCCAGCAGCAATTCAAGAGCTAAAGGATGAGATAATTCAGTACATTAACGGCGTAGAACCACAATTCTGTCTCAGCGTCATCGAATATTTGGACTATCGGATTGAAGTGCGCCACAGAGGTCACGGCTACTATTTGGACAATGTTGTGTTCCATACATAATTTTACCATAACAACATTACCATTATAAAAAGAAATGATAATAATTGCCTAAATAATTTGTGTTTAACTCAAAATCAACATTGGCCCTTAAAATGTAACCACCCTGTAGATAGACAACGTCCTCAACGATCTCAAAGTTATCGCTGTTCATGATAGTGACGTTTCGCCTCAGACGTCGTCGTTCATTATCATTAAACCCATTTTCTCCTCTCCGCTTCCATCGTAATGGTCAAAAATACTCCACTGACATCACGGTTCGATCTTGCAACTATGTCAATATCATCTTCGTATCCGAGTATTTGGTCTAACCTTTGGAAGATTGTGTTCCTAGTGTTGACAATTGAGCTTTGTACAATTCATTCAAGAAAGGTGTTGAAAAAGTCGCATGACAGTGCTTCGCCTTGTCTAAAACATTTTTTGTCATCAAAGCATCGTAAAAATCTTTTCCAAACTTGGTAAAACAGCGTGCATTAACCATAGCCATTCTGTAAAAACGCACAAGTTTCACTGGGATACCAAAGCTATACATTGATCTGTAAAATTCTTCCCTATAAATGCTGTCTTATGCGGCCTTAAAATCGATAAAGAGATGGTGGGTATCAATTTTAAGTTCCTGGGCATTTTTCAATATCTCGTCGCCCTAATATTGGGTTGCCGTAAACGCCAAAATTCACTTTTTGAGTTTGGTATGCAGTTCAATGTTTTCGGGGTAGCTCTTTCCAAATCTTGTATCCGCTTTGCTCTATCTCTTTCCATTGCAGAGATATACAGAATGGTTTTGACGTATATCCACCCAATTCAAAAAGTTCACGTATTGTTTTGACGTAAGCGCCAAAATCTGGCATTTACGTCAAATTTTCCATACAATTTAAGCAGATTTGTTTTTAAGAATTGTTTTGACGTACGTCTTATTATCCTGCAACGTACGCCACAAAAATTTATAATGCCTGTTCAGTATTGTTTTGACTTATGTGCCTACAATATACAAGTTAACGCTATTTAATCGTATGCACGTACGTCATTGTTGTAAAAAATATTTTTGTTTGGTTTTGCCGTACATGCATACAATTTTACTGAAAGAGGCTGGGATGCGACCCACACTGATAAATTCCCATCCCGTCTATCGATTTGTCTTGCTTAAAAGTTTGTCTAAATGTATCAATTCTTATCAAATTTGCGTTCTATTTTTTGGAGATTTTATTTTTTTATGAAGAACGGACTGTTGTATTTTTATAAAAAAATTACTGA
This sequence comes from Eupeodes luniger, assembly GCA_951509635.1. Taxonomy (NCBI): domain Eukaryota; kingdom Metazoa; phylum Arthropoda; class Insecta; order Diptera; family Syrphidae; genus Eupeodes; species Eupeodes luniger. The sequence continues at coordinate 93,345,511 of OX608073.1, read as the reverse complement.
ATATCAAAAACAATATTTTCTGTGAAATAAAATAAGTTTGAAGCCAATATTTTTAATTTTTGAAAAGCTATTTGAGTCGAAAGTAAATTTTTACCAAGTTTTAGTATTGTTTTTTTTTAGGTTTTTATTTATTGTAAAAAAAACTGTCAATCCAACATTTCTCAAAATTTTACCGAATGTTGAAAACAATATTATTTATAAGATAAAACTAGTTTGAAGCCAATATCTCAAAGTTTTGAAAAGATATTTGAGCCGAAAATCAATTTTTACCAACTTTTATTAATTTTTTTGTTTAGGTTTTTATTTTTTGTAAAAAACTGTCAATTCGATTTTTCTTAAAATTTTATCAGATGTCAAAAACATTATTGTTCGTTGCACAAAATTGTTTTGGAGATGAAATCATATTTTAGTCGTAAAATTTTCGAAGTGATACATTTTTTTTTCAGTTTTTTTGATTTATAAAAAAACCGTGAATTGGATTTTTTTTCTAAAAATATAATTGCTTTGTATCACGTTTCAATATATAATATAAAATTTAATTCAAGTCTCTAGCGTCATTTGTTCATGAGATATTAAGGGGTTAACCAAAATGTTCACCTTTTTTTAAACTGCTATGGTAAAAAAACCACCCACGCAATTTTCTTGAGAGCCCTTTCTGCCTTATTATCTGTATAACAAAATTTATTTGAAGTCGATATCTCTTCTGGTTCTTGAGCTATGGACGACGAAAAAAACGTCACGGACGTACGGACATACGGACGTAGGGACGTACGGACATACGGACGTAGGGACAAATCGGACCCATTACAATAACTTCCTATGGGATTTAAATACGTTTCTTAACAAGTCACCTAACCTGAAAATGATATTACAACAATTTTCTGTGCCTCGACACTCATACAGGAAGTTGACTCTGTTCATAGTGCAATAGATAAGCATCTTAAGAACATTTAGAGACATAGTCCATTAGCACTTCTCAGGCAACTTAAGAACATACGCTACGAAAAGGTTAACCTGAAATTAATTCAGATGCAACCATCAGATTTCAAAGCGTACTCTGCCAAAGCAAGTCACTTAAATTTTGCAACTATGCTTTTTTCTAAAATAAAATTTAAGTATGAGGAAGAGGATCCTCACTTGTTTTAATAATCTTTTAGAACAAATGCTAGAGATGTACATTATAAATCGATTTCATTAATTAAAAAACCTACTAAAACTACTCTAGGAACACCGAAGAACTTATATAATCAAAATTTTAATACCATTCAGAGAACAAAAACTATATCAAAGGAAAAAATTTGATATATTTAAAAAGTTTGTATACTTTTATATCATCAGAGGACAAGAAGTATTTTGAAGCTCTTTTCAAGCAACTGAAATAATAGTAATATTCTATTATACTTTGTAGAATCTAATGTGAATTTTTGTTTTTAAGTTATTTATTTTACCACTTAGTTATTTTTGTTGTAAGCAAAAATGTATAAAATGTTTGAAGTCATATATTTTATTTTTTTTTATTATTTATATTCTTTTTTTATTGTTTATTATAATAACGCAAGACTGTATGCAAAACAATAACTGTGATTTTGCTGTATACAAACAAATAAATAGTTAAAAACTATGTAGTTTTCTACTTTATGAATTAATAAATACGTAAATATATTTTTTGTTCTCAAAAACTTTCTTTTTTTTTTTGAAACAAAAAAACGTGTGTTATATTTCATGATTTTCAATAAATAAATTTTTAATAATTTATTATTGTAATACCGTAAGTGCACAATTTTTGACGTACGTGTATGAGTAAAAGAAAATATTGATTTCAGTGGCGTATACGGCAAACTCATTTTGTAATAAATTTTAAATATTTTGGAAACTAAAAGCATTGTGGAATAATTCATTACATTTTCTAAAAGAAGATATCCGTATGAATATCGTGACAAAAAATGAAAAAAATCCCATCGGTTGGTTTTCGAGCAATAGGCTGTCAAAACTTCAAATGCGATTTCCCAGAAACATTAAAATGGCGCTTACGGCAACCCAATATTAGGGCGACGATCTGCCGTGATGTGAATATTTGGTGGTGGACTTTCCACATTGATATAGGCCTATGAGTTTGATGACGGAAGTTTATTTATTTATTTATTTATTCAATTACGTTAAATACTAACGCTATGTTTACAAACAAAACTTATATCTAGAAAAAAAAATATATACATTATATAAATATATTCTATACATTAAAATATACTTTAAACATTACTAATAATAATATGACACATAAAGCTAAGAATTATTTAAATAGTGAGAGAAAAAATGTATTTTGAAGCTATCTGATTTGATATTTTGATTAATAGAATTTAAAAGAAAATTATTTTCATTATATAAGAAAACTCAAGGTAGCTCTTTTGTCGAACGATGGTTTATTGCAATTGAACTTAGAACTAAACAGTTGGTTTCTTAGAAGGTAAATACATAAGATTAAGACAGTTGGTTTCTTATAGAAGGTAAATACATAAAATTGAGAAACATGTTTTACATATAATGTCGCATCGTAAGATCGATGACGTGCGTTATTAATTTCTTGTCGATTTCTTTGATTTTTTACATAAACGAGCATGCATGAGTACAGACCTAGGAGATGATTGATGGGAGTACATTTTGATTGAATGATGAATAATAATGTCTTAAGATCCTTACAGACTCGACCATCCTGACAACAAATCGTCCTCGATTTGCACATGCATTTATTTGGTTTACAGTTTTCTTTTAATATTTTGTTAAAACAATTCAGATCTTACTCGATAACATAATTAGAAGCTTACATTTTCTTATGTTTTATTTTAGTTTTGAACATCATTATTTAACGAAAGAAATAAGGTACATACATGTAATAGTTAAAATATAAAAAGGTAAATCTAAACGTGAAAACATGAATACAAGAAAACATAATACGTGCGAAGTGTGATAGTTTTTTTTTTTATATAATCATGCAATTAACTATTCGAAGTGAATATATGGTTTCATATTTTCCGGTGAGGCAATTCCCTCGTAAGGAATTCTTGAAATTTGAAGATTTTCTAAGTCTTTTATCACATACCTATCATTACTTAAGCATTTAATAATTTGGTATGGACCTTTATATTTAGGAATTAACTTTTTATTTACTCCAGGAGTGTTACATATATTTTTTATCATAACATGATCTCCATTCGTATAGGAATGTGGGGGCTTATGCCGTTTGTCAAAGTATTCTTTATTCGTTTTTTGACTCTGAATAATTTTTTGTTGCGCTTCCAGTCTGACTGCCTCTAAATTTCTGGGTTCCTCTTCCATAATATTGTTTTCGAGATAATCTCGTATAATGTCACAAACAGTACCCTTCTGAACGACACCAAATAGAAGTACACTGGGGCAAAAACCCGTGCTCTTGTTTTCAACGTTATTAAGAGCAAACTCTAATTTACCTAAATATTTTGTCCACTCACCAGGATCTACTTCGCTTTCTTTTGCTAACATTGGGGTGATGCTTCTATTTATCCTCTCCACTTGACCATTTGACTGTGGCGAACTTGTGGCAATTTTTATGTGTTGTATGTTGAACTTATTACAAAATATCGAGAATTCTTCCGACGTGAAACAGCTTCCTCTATCCGAAACTATTCTGGTAGGCTTGCTGTAGTTTAGAAAATATGACTCACAACAAGTTAACACTTCTTTGGTACTTGTATTTTTCACAGCATAAAGTTTTGTAAATTTGGTGAAACCATCCACCATTAAAAAAATAAATTTCTTTAAATTTCGGACCGATGAGGGCAAAGGACCGTAGTGATCGATGTGAACTGTTTCGAAAGGCTTATTTCCTTTGGGAATGTTATACAACACACCCTCCTTCTTGCCAGTCTGTGTTGAGAAATGTATGCATCGTAAGCAATTGCTTATGTAATCCTCTATTTTCGATTTCATAAATGGAAACCAATAGGTTTTCTTCAAAAAATCATAACATTTCTCAACCCCGACATGGCACAAGGCATCATGGTGAGTTTGTATAACATTCCTTTCCATTTGGACTGGAACATAAAACAATACCTTACCGTTTATTTTACGGTAAACGAGCCCGTTTATTAATTCGTATAAAGAACTTTCCCTTTCTTCTAGCATTCTTACTATATTTCTAAGGACTTTATCTTTTTGCTGTGAAGCTGCAAGTGCATGCTCGAACGATTCAGGTTCAATAGTGAAAATATTGTGGCACCTGCTGAGTGCATCGACATGACTCATATGCTTTCCATCTCGGTGCTCGATAGTATACTCAAATTCTTGGAGCTCTAGTGCCCAGCGTGATATTCTTGGGTTGAGAAGTTTTTTGCTCAAAGTCAACGTAAGAGACTTACAGTCAGTAATTATTTTGAATTTTATTCCTACCAAATAAATCCTGAATCGTCTTAGAGCAGAAACTATAGCCAGAGTCTCAAGTTCATAGGAGTGGTATTTAGATTCTTGAGCAGTAGCTCGTTTCGAAAAGAAAAATATAGGATGAAGCAATTTATCCTCCTGTCTTTGTAATAATACTGCCCCGAAGCCCAAACTGCTTGCATCACAATGCAGCTCGGTTTCCGCAACCGGATTGTAAATGCGCAGCAAAGGCGCATTTAAAAGCATACTTTTAAGCGTTTCGAAAACAGACAAAACTTCATTGTTAATACAAAATTTACAATCCTTTTTTATAAGGTCATAAAGCGGCTTTGAAACAATGGAAAAATCTTTTATAAATTTGCGAAAATAGGAGCATAAGCCCAGGAAAGAATGAAGAGATTTAGGGTTTGTTGGTGTTGGAAAGTCTCTTATGGCACGTAATCCTTCCGCGTTCGGGCTTATTCCTTCTGCTGACACTTTATAACCTAAATACGTTATTTCGCTTAACATAAAAAACATTTATCTAAACGTAATTCCAAATTATTAACGTGTACGATATTCAAGACCTGTTTCAAAATTTGAAAATGCTCGTCTTTAGACTGTGTTGCAATCAAAAGATCGTCAATATAAATCAAGATTTTTTCAGATTTAATGAGTTCTTTAAATATTAAATTTATATATCTCTGAAAAACTGCAGACGCATTTTTTAGCCCGAAAGGCATACGTAAATATTCAAATTGGCCTAATGGAGTCACAAATGCTGTATATTGAACTGATTCAGGAGACATGTGTACATGATGGAAAGCACTTTTAAAATCAAGGAGGGAAAAGTATTTTTTATCTCTCAAGGTATCCAAATGATCCTCAATCAGAGGCAAAAGAAAATTATCTTTCTGTGTGATTTTGTTTAACTCTCTAAAATCGATACACAACCGCAATTCTCCTGATTTTTTCTTAACAAGCACAATAGGTGAAGCAAAAGGAGAATTACTTTCACGAATAATTTTATTTTTTTGAAGGTCATCTAAAATATTTTGTAATTCCTTTTTATGGGCATAAGGCAGACGTCTTGGAGCGCAATTAAAAATTTTGTTCGAATTAATCAAATTAATTTTCATTGAAAAGTCTTCACATTCATTTTTAAATAAACAAGAATTGGAATTTGTGTTCTCAATTGAATTACTTTTATCGGCAACACTCTGGTTCACTATATTTCTCTTATTTTAACTTTTTCTTCAAATTTCAAATCTTCACAAATATTTAAATTATTTTCATTTGCGTCTTCACACGTATCAATGCTAAGAATTTCATTCGTGTCTGTTTCGTTATCGTTTTCTTTCACATTATTTTCATTTTTTTTGTTTCCTAATGCTAATTCTATATTGCTCTTCTGTAAATAATCCCTGCCTAAAATAATTACATTTTTCATTGTATCATTTTTTACAACATAAAGATTTAAATTAACATATATGTTATCAACTTTAACTTTGCATAAAACCTTACCGAACATAACTATCTTACTGTTGTTGATGCCATTGAAATCAGGTAAAGGGCTCTCTAAAGGTGTCATCAGGTACTGTGGGACATATTTTTGTTGAATCAAGCTAATTGGACTGCCTGTGTCTATTATTGTCATCGCTCTTATGACTGATGAAACTGCTCCAATGTCGTTGTTTACGAATTCGTATTCAAATACTCCATGAAAATCTCGGAGAAATGATGGTTGTTTGTTGAGTTGTGAGTTTTGAGCACGGCTGATGCTGATGTTGGACAATCTTTAATCATATGACCTGCTTTCCCACAGCGAAAGCAAGTGCCTCTCTCTCTTCGTGGCTTAGGGCAGTTGGTGATAACGTGCCCTTCCTCGTTGCAATTGAAACACCTCAGTGCCTGGCTGGTGCGTGTTTGTGATGTTGTTCTCTCATATGATGACGATCTAGTAGAGATCGGCGTTGTCAGAAGGTCTGATTTCATCTTCTCATATTTTCTGAGTACACATTTAAACTCAGACAGGTTATCAGCTGTAAGCAGAAGTTGTTTATTAATCATTGTGTCAGGTATACCTTTAATAATGTAGCTGATTAGATCTTGTTCCTCAATATCAGCAGCGCTGGCAATCTCCTGCATGCGAAGAACATATTGTTGGTATTTCTCGTCTTTATATTTTTTTCTGTTGCGTAGGGCAGTGTGGACATCAGATGCTGTGTAATGGTGATCGAATTCCTTAAGTAAGGTAGATTTTAAATCATTCCATGATTGACACTGAGTAGATCTCAAGAATATTTTAGCTGTGCCTTTGAGTAATCGTTGCGCATAAATAAAACACTTTGATTCTTCGAGGTTATATAAATGCTTAGAGTCTTCAAAAGCCTTAATCCACTTCGCGATGGAATAATTGTCGTCACCTGTAAAGACTGGTAATGACTCTTCAATTTCCCTGAAACTCACACTTTCGGTTTTTTGTATCGTTTCCAATGGGCCATCAAGCTCAGCAAGCCTTTTTTGAAGAGCTCGAATTTCCTCCTTCCTTTTGACGACTTCACGTAAGGTTTCGAGTTGTTGCGTCACGAGTCTGTTCTCCTCTTCAAGCTCTTGTGAGCCATCGTCGTCGTTGCTTATTTCGTCTAGAACACTTGATGGAAAATAGTTTTCGATTTGGGAACTCGTCGACTGCTCAATTGCTTGTTCCAAACGAATCTTTAGTGAATGTTTTAGACCAGTTGTAGGCAAATTCATTTCACCAAGCTTGTCCTTAAGCTTCGGCACAGTTGCCATTTGCAAGAACCTCACTGCGCGCTCACTCATTTTATATAATTTCGTAATATAATTTATTGGTGCTTAAATTAATTCTTAATTCTTAATGTTTTGTGTTAAATTTTTAACAAATTACATAAAACGTAACATAAATTTCAAAATCTGATATATTAACTCATAAATTGACATAAAATACAAATTTGGGTACAGTAACCACTTCTGATTTAGTTATAAGAAAACTCAAGGTAGCTCTTTTGTCGAACGATGGTTTATTGCAATTGAACTTAGAACTAAACAGTTGGTTTCTTAGAAGGTAAATACATAAGATTAAGACAGTTGGTTTCTTATAGAAGGTAAATACATAAAATTGAGAAACATGTTTTACATATAATGTCGCATCGTAAGATCGATGACGTGCGTTATTAATTTCTTGTCGATTTCTTTGATTTTTTACATAAACGAGCATGCATGAGTACAGACCTAGGAGATGATTGATGGGAGTACATTTTGATTGAATGATGAATAATAATGTCTTAAGATCCTTACAGACTCGACCATCCTGACAACAAATCGTCCTCGATTTGCACATGCATTTATTTGGTTTACAGTTTTCTTTTAATATTTTGTTAAAACAATTCAGATCTTACTCGATAACATAATTAGAAGCTTACATTTTCTTATGTTTTATTTTAGTTTTGAACATCATTATTTAACGAAAGAAATAAGGTACATACATGTAATAGTTAAAATATAAAAAGGTAAATCTAAACGTGAAAACATGAATACAAGAAAACATAATACGTGCGAAGTGTGATAGTTTTTTTTTTTATATAATCATGCAATTAACTATTCGAAGTGAATATATGGTTTCATATTTTCCGGTGAGGCAATTCCCTCGTAAGGAATTCTTGAAATTTGAAGATTTTCTAAGTCTTTTATCACATACCTATCATTACTTAAGCATTTAATAATTTGGTATGGACCTTTATATTTAGGAATTAACTTTTTATTTACTCCAGGAGTGTTACATATATTTTTTATCATAACATGATCTCCATTCTTATAGGAATGTGGGGGCTTATGCCGTTTGTCAAAGTATTCTTTATTCGTTTTTTGACTCTGAATAATTTTTTGTTGCGCTTCCAGTCTGACTGCCTCTAAATTTCTGGGTTCCTCTTCCATAATATTGTTTTCGAGATAATCTCGTATAATGTCACAAACAGTACCCTTCTGAACGACACCAAATAGAAGTACACTGGGGCAAAAACCCGTGCTCTTGTTTTCAACGTTATTAAGAGCAAACTCTAATTTACCTAAATATTTTGTCCACTCACCAGGATCTACTTCGCTTTCTTTTGCTAACATTGGGGTGATGCTTCTATTTATCCTCTCCACTTGACCATTTGACTGTGGCGAACTTGTGGCAATTTTTATGTGTTGTATGTTGAACTTATTACAAAATATCGAGAATTCTTCCGACGTGAAACAGCTTCCTCTATCCGAAACTATTCTGGTAGGCTTGCTGTAGTTTAGAAAATATGACTCACAACAAGTTAACACTTCTTTGGTACTTGTATTTTTCACAGCATAAAGTTTTGTAAATTTGGTGAAACCATCCACCATTAAAAAAATAAATTTCTTTAAATTTCGGACCGATGAGGGCAAAGGACCGTAGTGATCGATGTGAACTGTTTCGAAAGGCTTATTTCCTTTGGGAATGTTATACAACACACCCTCCTTCTTGCCAGTCTGTGTTGAGAAATGTATGCATCGTAAGCAATTGCTTATGTAATCCTCTATTTTCGATTTCATAAATGGAAACCAATAGGTTTTCTTCAAAAAATCATAACATTTCTCAACCCCGACATGGCACAAGGCATCATGGTGAGTTTGTATAACATTCCTTTCCATTTGGACTGGAACATAAAACAATACCTTACCGTTTATTTTACGGTAAACGAGCCCGTTTATTAATTCGTATAAAGAACTTTCCCTTTCTTCTAGCATTCTTACTATATTTCTAAGGACTTTATCTTTTTGCTGTGAAGCTGCAAGTGCATGCTCGAACGATTCAGGTTCAATAGTGAAAATATTGTGGCACCTGCTGAGTGCATCGACATGACTCATATGCTTTCCATCTCGGTGCTCGATAGTATACTCAAATTCTTGGAGCTCTAGTGCCCAGCGTGATATTCTTGGGTTGAGAAGTTTTTTGCTCAAAGTCAACGTAAGAGACTTACAGTCAGTAATTATTTTGAATTTTATTCCTACCAAATAAATCCTGAATCGTCTTAGAGCAGAAACTATAGCCAGAGTCTCAAGTTCATAGGAGTGGTATTTAGATTCTTGAGCAGTAGCTCGTTTCGAAAAGAAAAATATAGGATGAAGCAATTTATCCTCCTGTCTTTGTAATAATACTGCCCCGAAGCCCAAACTGCTTGCATCACAATGCAGCTCGGTTTCCGCAACCGGATTGTAAATGCGCAGCAAAGGCGCATTTAAAAGCATACTTTTAAGCGTTTCGAAAACAGACAAAACTTCATTGTTAATACAAAATTTACAATCCTTTTTTATAAGGTCATAAAGCGGCTTTGAAACAATGGAAAAATCTTTTATAAATTTGCGAAAATAGGAGCATAAGCCCAGGAAAGAATGAAGAGATTTAGGGTTTGTTGGTGTTGGAAAGTCTCTTATGGCACGTAATCCTTCCGCGTTCGGGCTTATTCCTTCTGCTGACACTTTATAACCTAAATACGTTATTTCGCTTAACATAAAAAACATTTATCTAAACGTAATTCCAAATTATTAACGTGTACGATATTCAAGACCTGTTTCAAAATTTGAAAATGCTCGTCTTTAGACTGTGTTGCAATCAAAAGATCGTCAATATAAATCAAGATTTTTTCAGATTTAATGAGTTCTTTAAATATTAAATTTATATATCTCTGAAAAACTGCAGACGCATTTTTTAGCCCGAAAGGCATACGTAAATATTCAAATTGGCCTAATGGAGTCACAAATGCTGTATATTGAACTGATTCAGGAGACATGTGTACATGATGGAAAGCACTTTTAAAATCAAGGAGGGAAAAGTATTTTTTATCTCTCAAGGTATCCAAATGATCCTCAATCAGAGGCAAAAGAAAATTATCTTTCTGTGTGATTTTGTTTAACTCTCTAAAATCGATACACAACCGCAATTCTCCTGATTTTTTCTTAACAAGCACAATAGGTGAAGCAAAAGGAGAATTACTTTCACGAATAATTTTATTTTTTTGAAGGTCATCTAAAATATTTTGTAATTCCTTTTTATGGGCATAAGGCAGACGTCTTGGAGCGCAATTAAAAATTTTGTTCGAATTAATCAAATTAATTTTCATTGAAAAGTCTTCACATTCATTTTTAAATAAACAAGAATTGGAATTTGTGTTCTCAATTGAATTACTTTTATCGGCAACACTCTGGTTCACTATATTTCTCTTATTTTAACTTTTTCTTCAAATTTCAAATCTTCACAAATATTTAAATTATTTTCATTTGCGTCTTCACACGTATCAATGCTAAGAATTTCATTCGTGTCTGTTTCGTTATCGTTTTCTTTCACATTATTTTCATTTTTTTTGTTTCCTAATGCTAATTCTATATTGCTCTTCTGTAAATAATCCCTGCCTAAAATAATTACATTTTTCATTGTATCATTTTTTACAACATAAAGATTTAAATTAACATATATGTTATCAACTTTAACTTTGCATAAAACCTTACCGAACATAACTATCTTACTGTTGTTGATGCCATTGAAATCAGGTAAAGGGCTCTCTAAAGGTGTCATCAGGTACTGTGGGACATATTTTTGTTGAATCAAGCTAATTGGACTGCCTGTGTCTATTATTGTCATCGCTCTTATGACTGATGAAACTGCTCCAATGTCGTTGTTTACGAATTCGTATTCAAATACTCCATGAAAATCTCGGAGAAATGATGGTTGTTTGTTGAGTTGTGAGTTTTGAGCACGGCTGATGCTGATGTTGGACAATCTTTAATCATATGACCTGCTTTCCCACAGCGAAAGCAAGTGCCTCTCTCTCTTCGTGGCTTAGGGCAGTTGGTGATAACGTGCCCTTCCTCGTTGCAATTGAAACACCTCAGTGCCTGGCTGGTGCGTGTTTGTGATGTTGTTCTCTCATATGATGACGATCTAGTAGAGATCGGCGTTGTCAGAAGGTCTGATTTCATCTTCTCATATTTTCTGAGTACACATTTAAACTCAGACAGGTTATCAGCTGTAAGCAGAAGTTGTTTATTAATCATTGTGTCAGGTATACCTTTAATAATGTAGCTGATTAGATCTTGTTCCTCAATATCAGCAGCGCTGGCAATCTCCTGCATGCGAAGAACATATTGTTGGTATTTCTCGTCTTTATATTTTTTTCTGTTGCGTAGGGCAGTGTGGACATCAGATGCTGTGTAATGGTGATCGAATTCCTTAAGTAAGGCAGATTTTAAATCATTCCATGATTGACACTGAGTAGATCTCAAGAATATTTTAGCTGTGCCTTTGAGTAATCGTTGCGCATAAATAAAACACTTTGATTCTTCGAGGTTATATAAATGCTTAGAGTCTTCAAAAGCCTTAATCCACTTCGCGATGGAATAATTGTCGTCACCTGTAAAGACTGGTAATGACTCTTCAATTTCCCTGAAACTCACACTTTCGGTTTTTTGTATCGTTTCCAATGGGCCATCAAGCTCAGCAAGCCTTTTTTGAAGAGCTCGAATTTCCTCCTTCCTTTTGACGACTTCACGTAAGGTTTCGAGTTGTTGCGTCACGAGTCTGTTCTCCTCTTCAAGCTCTTGTGAGCCATCGTCGTCGTTGCTTATTTCGTCTAGAACACTTGATGGAATATAGTTTTCGATTTGGGAACTCGTCGACTGCTCAATTGCTTGTTCCAAACGAATCTTTAGTGAATGTTTTAGACCAGTTGTAGGCAAATTCATTTCACCAAGCTTGTCCTTAAGCTTCGGCACAGTTGCCATTTGCAAGAACCTCACTGCGCGCTCACTCATTTTATATAATTTCGTAATATAATTTATTGGTGCTTAAATTAATTCTTAATTCTTAATGTTTTGTGTTAAATTTTTAACAAATTACATAAAACGTAACATAAATTTCAAAATCTGATATATTAACTCATAAATTGACATAAAATACAAATTTGGGTACAGTAACCACTTCTGATTTAGTTATAAGAAAACTCAAGGTAGCTCTTTTGTCGAACGATGGTTTATTGCAATTGAACTTAGAACTAAACAGTTGGTTTCTTAGAAGGTAAATACATAAGATTAAGACAGTTGGTTTCTTATAGAAGGTAAATACATAAAATTGAGAAACATGTTTTACATATAATGTCGCATCGTAAGATCGATGACGTGCGTTATTAATTTCTTGTCGATTTCTTTGATTTTTTACATAAACGAGCATGCATGAGTACAGACCTAGGAGATGATTGATGGGAGTACATTTTGATTGAATGATGAATAATAATGTCTTAAGATCCTTACAATTATATGGCTCAAAATCACCAAGGTGCAGAATTGGCTTCGCTAGCAATTTTATGTCTTAAACCTTGACTTAATTAAAAAAAAAATTAATAAAATACTAAAACTGACCTGTTTTATGTTTCTATCAAACAATATAATTTATTAATAAACTAAATTTTAAATGAAATCAATATACACGCATAGAAAATCATTTCATCTACAATCTTCAACTTCAAGCCCAAAATACAATTGAAAGATGTAAGGTATTCAACCCCGGTCATCACTTAATACACCGTATTTTTTATACAGAATCTAGTTTTAGAAACGGTACTAATAGATTATTTATTTTTAACTGTAAAAAATGCAAAAACAGTTTGTCCGATACCGCACAAGTCATTTCAGTGAACATATCGATAATCGATCAAAAATAATTTTAAGTTAATGCAGCCATTCAGTGGAAAACGTCAGTCGAGGAAGGGAACAATTACAAAACCGGCTGCCAGAGTATTTATCATAAAATAAATTGTATTAAAATGGTAAGTACCTTTTTATTCATTATTCGTTGAGCGTACATCAATAGCCCGTCAATCCGTGAACGCATTTATTACATTTAATTATTGATGAATTTCTTTTTTACGACACGAAATAACAAAGTAACCTCAAATATTTTCCTATTGACAAAGTCAGATCGCATTTAAGATGACCGCCGTATAATTAAAGCGCGCTCTTATTCGAAATCGTCATTTCGGGAACGGTCATTTCGGGAACGTTCCCGGACATGATTTTTACGTATTTTGCTTGTAGAAGATTTTGTATGTATTGTTTTCATTATTGCTTATTTAATAAACATACATAATATACCCATGTTATTAAACAAAGTTTAAATTATGTACTTTGTTTTGTTTTTGTTGATTTTATCAAACATAGAAAAAAGTTCCCGAATTGATGATTTTTTGTATGATATTTAGTACTAAAAAACAGTACTAAAAAAGTATACAATTCTGTGCGCTGCCCTGTCAAAGTTTATTTATATACAATTTTTGCAACAGTATAAACTAAAATTCATCATCATAGCTTGCAATTTTTTTTGTCATAAAAAAATTTTGAAATTTGCAACCTTGGTGATTTTGAGCCATATATGCTTATTAACTGGTTAATTGGACTGTTAGAACCATAGTTTGATCGGCTAAGATTTTCTCGAATTGGCACACGATTTCTGAAGTAATTTCGGCTTACATTAAAGTGGAATAGACACAAAACTGATGGAGATGAAATGGATCCATTCAGAATTCCAACAATAAAGCAGACTTGCAAATACTTACGGTGACAAGTAAGCGATGGAAGACCTATAAGTTGTTGCCTAACGGAATAGGAAGGCAAAGCTAATTCATGTGTCTGTGGGAGAAATCATAAAATAAATCTTAGGAATCTTCTTTGAACACCTTCAAGTCTATGGATATGATTCGAGTAATAAGGGGCCCAAACTATACAACCGTATTCAAGGACTGATCTGACAAACGATACATACAGAATTTTAAGGACATAAGGATCTCGGAATTCCCTGCCAAATCTTTTTATAAAGCCTAGTGTCTTATTAGGTTTTTTCACAATGTGGTTGAAATGGTCAGTAAAAGACAGTTTTGAGTCCAAAATGATACCTAAGTCTGAGAAGTGAGTCAATTTTTCGAGGTTTGAAGAATTTAACCTATAGTTATAGTCAAGAATACTATGTTTACGTGTAAAACTCATCGTTTTACACTTATCAATGTTTAACAATAAACGATTTGTATTGCACAATTCCCATAGACGAAGTAGGTCATCTTGTAATAGTTCGCAGTCTGTTAAGGAATTAATTTTTCGAAATATTTTCACGTCATCAGCGTATATTAGCGTCATGGAATTTCTTAAGATAGATGGGAGATCATTTATAAACAGAACAAATAACAATGGACCAAGGTGGCTACCCTGAGGTACACCAGAATTGACAATAAACGGATTGGAATAGTCGTTTTTGAACACAACACAATAATATCTGTTTGTTAGGTAAGAAGATATCATGACGAACTGATTCAGTTCTTCTCATGATACGACATAAGCGATAATCAGGAGACTGATCTCTCCGTAGTTGGCATAGTTCAGAGGGTCTCCTTTCTTGAGGGTTGGACATAGGGTGCTGCGATTCCACTTATCGGGTATGCTTTCTTCCGACTTTATATAGCGTATGATTTCTTGCATAGTCCTTAACAAGTCATCGACTGCTGCCTTCAATACTTTGGCAGCAATGTCGTCAGGTCAAACAGCTTTGTCGGAATTCAGATATAGCTATATCTTGTTTTGTATGGGAATGTTGCGACCTATGGTTTACACTAAACTTTTGTATATCTTAAAATGTTGCACAGAGTAAGACTTTGCTTTCGAAGGTGTCAATTACATTTTGCACAAATGAATATGATTTTCGTCATGAAAACTTTAGGATCATATTAGAAAAGTATCAATTTTGTGGTTCCACAGCGAAACCACAAGAAAACAAAGTGTTAAGGTCACAATTTTTGAGGTGGTATGCTATGTACGTAAATATTTGGAATCAAGTTTTGCTGTTCTCTTTTTGTGGCACTAAATTTATTCTATTTCAGGAACATCTACCATCAACTTGATTGCCGACTGAATTGTTAACGAAACCAAACCGTGTAAACATAAATAGTTCAAAATTTCTAAAGAAAATCAATAAACGTACGCATACGCCCAAGTGTACCACTTTATTTTTAGAGTCATTTTTTGGAAATAAATAACATAATGGCAAGGCTACTGATTCAATTATTCATCTTTCTTCTTGTATAAATTGATGTTACCCAACTCATTTATTCCCTGAAAACCCGAACAACCCTATAAGTTCTATATTATACGTTTTGGTATATTATTTTATAATACAATGTTGGGCATCATTATATCTTGCTCTGCTAAAATAAAACACGTTTTCAATATTCCCTCTTGAGCTTTAAGAAAACAAATAAATAAAAGAAACATCCGAACTGAACAACAACAACAAAAATACACCACATTATTGTTTCGTTTTGCGAATGGAATAACCCATTTTTCGTTCAGTCTCTTGGGATATACGAAAAACCTGCATGTAATTTATATACGATGCGATGTTACCAAATATAAAACTAGGTATAATAATGCAAGTCAGAATTCAAGTATAATTCTGTATGGTTGTGTGTGCTTTCGACTTTCATTTATATGGTACCTATACTATATATGAGTGTGAGAATGTATATTGTTCAGAACTTAACAATCTCGGGCCCTAGACAATATAGTAATTTTCCAAAGAAGTATTTTCTATGGATGGTTAAAGGGTACCCTTTTTTGGGACTGGGTGGTGAGGGCTAAGGATGGGTTGAAGCCCACCTAACCATTCATTTTATTGCAAAAAGGCGTTTCGTTTCTAACTTTTGCTTTGACTTCGAATTTGCTCCGTTTAAATCTCTGCGGGTATATAAACGAAATGCGAAGTTGTGCATTCAATTCACTATTTTATGCCCCCATGAACTCATCCTCCTAGCCCTCTTTGAGCCCACCATCACTAATGTTAAACACTCAATGGTATCTGCTACTGCTGCTGCTTCTACTTCTATTCTGAATTCAGGACGCTTCTCCAAAAATCCTTACTGAATGCATTTTTGTTAAGGATGAGTTTGAAGAGAATAGAAGAAAATAAAATAAAGATAAAAAAGAAAATCCAAGAGCTTCATTTTCCGTCCCTTCGCGCGATTTATCGCAAGAACTATCACATTGTTGTTGTGCTCGTTGTTGTTATAGTGTTTGTTGGTGGAAGTGGTGGTAGTTGAATTTCCTTCGTATATTCCATAATTTTTATCTTTACGATCATTGTTGGAGCTGTCCCGGTTTTCATGTGTTTTTGCTGCAAAAAATATAGAGAGCATCTATCCAGCCCTTCTTGGGCTTTGCAAAACACAAGACATCGCTACGATGCTACTGCTGCTGCTGTGAAATTATAGTTTTTTTTTTAAATAGGTACAAAAGAATTTAGATAATTTTAAACAGGGTGACATTTTGGTTAGTCATAAAAAAGGTAATTGCTCAGGGCTCTGTAGTTTTAAGGGGGCGATGTTCGAAAAAAATACAAAATTTTGAAGAAAATACATTGTTCTTATTAATTTACTTATTCAATCCAAAATGTCTTCATCGCTTAAAAAAATTGTCTTGTGAAATTCGGAATCGGTTATCATCTTGTTTTGGACCCATCCACTGAACATGCGACGTAGATGCTCCAATTCTGGCTAAGTACTTTGCAAATCTCTTTAATAGAGAATCAATTGGCAAAATGGCAACCCCATCCAATATGCAGAACCATTTATAACCAACGTTATCTTAGACCGACAATTTACCCAATCACAAGTATCCATAATCATAGATCGTTGTAATGAAAATAAAACACCAGGCGAAGAGCAAATACCTAACGAATTCTTCAAAAACGCAACAAACGCCTTTCTTAACAAGAACTTTCAATTGGATTGACGAACTGTGGCGAGGTTCCAAAAAGCTTCAGGAAAAACATAATATTCCCTATACTAAAGAAAGGAAATCCATCGGACCAAATAACTATATATGAATATCTTTTCTGAAGGCTACGTTACGAAGATCTTTACAGGAGCGTTATTGGAAAGACACACTGATTGAATAGATGAAAATAATCTACTCTGTGAATACCAAGTCAGATTCCGTAAGTGGTATTCCACAAAAGACGATATCTTCATCCTTACAAGTTTTTTGTGTTTTTGACACCATTGCATTGATAGAAAACCCTTATTTTACAAACTCTCGAAGATGCTTAAAATATGTACTGGGAAATCGCTCAGCTGTAATGGAAGGTAATATAATATTATCAGAATGGTTTCAAACAGAAACAGGAGTAAAGCAAGGCTGCCTACATAGTCCACTACTTTTCTCTCTCTTCTTGAATTACCTCAGTGTACATTTACCAGGAGGTATATCTTACGAGGAAACTAAAATCAAAGTTCTGATGTAACATTGGCTGACAATACGAATACAATACAACTGATGATCAACAAACTCAAAAACATATTGCGACTTATGGAATTTTAAGTTAAACATAAGCAAACAAGTTGATTTACCGAAATGGAACTGGACGTAAATGGTACTCGAGAAACGAAGAATTAGAAAACGTTAAACAAAATATGTATCTGATAACAAACTAAAGGGGATTGCTCATTTTATAAGGGACATCCGGCCCGGAGTGTACACCAAGGAATTTAGTATCAAATTAAAGGTTGTTCTAAGCCGGATATGTCTGCAAAAATATTCTGTCGATAACTCATGGGAGATCCGAGATATTTGAGATTGAAGTTCGAACCAACCATTAAAAATCAGCACTTTTTCGACATAAATGCTAATATCTTTGGATACAGAAAAGCTAGAAAAATCAAAAAGGTATTAAAATAAAGGTGTCAAAAATATCTTTCAAATGAATTTAAAATTACATTTCTATGACTTATATATTTTGAGTTATTTTTAATCAAACATTTGAATAACAGCATTTTTTAGGCAAACTTTTGTACAATAATATCTTTTAAAATTCAATTATGACATTTATTTTTTTGGCACCAATAAGTAGCTTAGTTCACAACCTTTATTTTCATATATAATTTTTTAGGGTTTCTTCAACAATTTATTCATTTTGACAATAATAATTCAAAAATATGCTCTCAAAATACAAAAAAAATCTTATACCTAACACTAGAATAAAAATAATTCTTATAGTAATAGTGGACAAATTAAAACAAAAAATAAATAATTCTTATTGAAGTGGTGGAAATATTAGAATAAAAAAAAGTAGTTTTTCGACTTGGTATCTTAAAAATCTTCTTATAACTTTATATTGCCAATTGCTAATCAATCAGTATACGCTTAAAAAATCTTCTCCGTCTCTATCTTTTGTACAATCAACCCAAACCTACTGTTAATAACATTCCTCTTATGTTAACTGCCTGAAACTTTTTAACTTCAGCTCTATGGAAGAACGTAGGCAAATTGCAGACTTTCTCTTTATTCATTGACTCCTTTCAAACTTTAAAACATTCCATAGTTGCCGATCATCTCTAATGAAGATGGCACAATTCCAGGAAATTGTGAGGCAGATGAACCTATTTTACCACGTTTGGCTAATGCTGGCATACCAATCGCTACATCACAGCCCTTATTACGAGAAGCGAATTGAACGTTCGACTGAAAGCGAACGTTTTAGAAATCACTTATGTCGTAAATACCACTTCAATATTCACTTCGAAAGCCAACTTTTTTGGAAAAAGACCCATTCGAACGTCGAAACTCACCCATCTTAATTTTGCTCTATATTGGATTTCTCAAACGTTAGCTTTAAGTCGAACGTTCTTGACTTAACGCTTCTCGTTATAAGGGTCGTACACTATTGCTAATGCAAGACGCTATGAAGAAGACAAACATCAGGTGGAATAACATCACCACGTGTCAGGTCACGAAAAACATCTGGCCTGCACTAGATTTAAAGTGCTCAAGGTGCTTCCTATCTCTAAGCAGATCGCATGTAAGATCGATAATCGCTGTAATAACCGGGAACTTTCTAATAGAATAGCACACCACGCGGCTAGTCGCATTCTAAAATGACTTTTGCAGAAGCTGTTTGGATGAGGAAGAGGAGGAAACAGTTCTTAACCTCTTCTGTACATGCCCTGCTCTAGCTCGAAATGGCAAGACTTACCTATGAGAATTCTTGTATAACGACATATCTAAACAATCTGAATCATATCAACATAATCAGTCTTTCAAGTTTCGTAAAGGAATCAAACCGGTTTCATTGAGCTCAGAAGAAAGTTTCGAGATTCATGTGGTATAACAAATGACCAATAAACTGGCCTAAGTGTTTCAACTTCTTAATTCTACCACCTTTGACTTTTAGACCCAAACAACCTTATACCTGAATTAAAAGCTGAGAACAAAATTCGCAATAAAACAAAAATTCAAAGGTGTATGCTCATTTTCGGCCCGGAGTGTACATTACAACTTTTAAGTACTTTTTACAAAAATGCATGTTTAGATAATTTAATATTATATAAGAATAACTAACAAGAAACTTCATAATGTTTTCGTTTGAGGCATAATTTGAAAGATTTCTTTCTTATAATTAAATTTTTTTTTAAAGAAAACACAATAAGTTATATATGAAAAT
Organism: Eupeodes luniger; assembly: GCA_951509635.1. NCBI lineage: Eukaryota > Metazoa > Arthropoda > Insecta > Diptera > Syrphidae > Eupeodes > Eupeodes luniger. Next base: position 93,325,557 of record OX608073.1, on the reverse strand, counting down.
AAAGGTTGTGAACTAAGCTACTTATTGGTGCCAAAAAAATAAATATCATCATTGAATTTTAAAAGATATTATTGTACAAAAGTTTGCCTAAAAAATGCTGCTATTCAAAGGTTTGATTAAAAATAATTCAAAATATATAAGTCATAGAAATGTAATTTTAGTTTCATTTGAAAGATATTTTTGACACCATCATTTTAATACCTTTTCGATTTTTCTAGCTTTTCTGTATCCAAAGATGTTAGCATTTATGTCGAAAAAGTGTTGATTTTTAATGGTTGGACATTTCGAACTTCAATCTCAAATATATCGGATCTCCCATGAGTTATCGAAAAAATATTTTTGCAGATATATCCGGCTTAGAACAACCTTTAATTTGATACCAAATTCATTGGTGTACACTCCGGGCCGAAAATGAGCATACCCCTTTCCTTCAAGAATCACTTGGAAGAAAAGCAAAGATAGGCAAAAGGTGAAATTAACAGCACCATGGAATAAAATTTTCAAAAAAGAAAATACTGTGCCGAGTGCTAAATATAGAATATTTGAAGCAGTGGTTCGTGCATTTATGTGCTTTATGCAGCACTAGTATGGGGAATCTGCAAATTTCAAGAATTGCAAAAACTTCATGACTGCATAAAGATGGTGTTGAACCAGTATATCGGCTTACATTTAAAATTGCTTTGCATCTACAAGTCTTCACGAAATAATGCTTCAATGAATGGTCTAGGCTCGGCAGAGTGTACTGTACAATGTTAGTGAAATAACTATTTAACAGTGCATTGAAAAAGTGGATTGAGCGACCAAATCCAAAATAGTCATCGACAAAATGATATAGACAATCTGTAAGACCAGAGGTGAAATCTTGCTTTAAACTACTAACCATACGAAAGAAACTCAGAATCAACATGCACTCTATGTAACCTAAGGCAGATAGGTTAGGTTAGGTTAAAGTGGTTTTCCGTGATGGAGTAGGACACACTTAGGCCAGTTTAATGGCCCATTGTGATATGCTTTGAGGCTTTCTTCTAAGCTCAATGAAACCAGTTTGAGTCTCTTACGAAACGTGAGAGGCTGATTATGTTAATATGATTGAGACCGTTTAGATCGTTACAGAAGAATTCTCCTAGATAATACAAAGGAGGTGAAGAACTGTTTCCTAATCTTCCTCATCCATACAGCTTCTGCAAAAGTCATTTGAGAATGTGCCTAGCCACGTAGCGTGCTTTCTTATTAGACAGTGCCCGGTTATGACACAGCAAGCACCTTGATCGCTTTAAATCGAGTGTAGGCCAGATGTGTTTTGTGACCTGACACGTGGTGATGTTATTCCACCTGATCTTTGCCTTCTTCATAGCGTCTTGCAATAGCAATAGTTTAAATGTAGCGATTGGTATGCCAGCATTTGCCAAACGTGGTAGAATGGGTTGTACTGTACCATTCCTGGCGAGTTGATCTGCCTTACCATTTCCTGGAATGTATCTATGATCCAGCACCCAGCAAAGGTGAATATTAAACTCTTGTGCCATCTACATTAAAGATCATTGGCAGTTATGGACTGTTATAGAGTTTGTAGAGACAGAGTCCAGGGATTTGATCGCTGCCTGACTATCTGATATTACATTTTCTTTAAGCCATTTCAGTCGTTCAGAGTACACACCTCCATCAACACCTTCTTTTGTTTTTGATCCATCTGTATAAAAGTGGACTGAGTCGTCTTGCAGGAATGCCTTATCTTCCCAGAAAGATCTAGAAGTTACAGAAATCTGGAAGACAGATAAAAGACAAGCAACATTCTATCGCAATATGCCCAGTGTAGAAAAGGGGACAAAATTATCCAAATACTACACAGAGAAAACTGGAACTTTCTCTACCATTATATCAAAAGCGCACTCAAGTACAGACAACAAATAATTATGAACGAAGGCTTTTAAAACCAAACGTAACGTAAGCTAATTACAAATGAAAACTAACTTTTTAAAAAAGAATAAAACAATTTTCATTCTATTGGTCAGATGGAACCATTGGTCTATATTTCTTTAAAAATTAACCCGGCCATATTGTTACAGTCAATGGAGAACGCTAAAGAGTCATGATTAATGACGTATTTACATAATATATCAAATTGAAGGATGTTAATGTGGGAGACTTTTGGTTCCAAAAATAATGCGCTACATGCATCAAAAACCATCAATTTATTGAAAAAAACGCTGGACTATTTTGTCTGGGGTTCCGTAAATAGTCTACACAGATAAGCCCGAGACAATTAACAACTTGGAAGAGAATACCCTAATTGCTGCAAAATGTGTTCCAAAATTAGGCCTATCGACTGCTTTAAAACCACACTGCTAAAAAAGAACACCCATTACAATAAGAATTGAAATTTTCAATTTACCCGTATGCAAGTAAATCCGTACCTGTATTCACACAGTATTTTATAGACTCATTGTAATACTTTTCAGTTTGTCTTCTTTTTTAAAGTGTGAAAAATATATGTAAATCTATAGAGATGGGTACTTTTTTAAACAAATCGCCTGGGGATACTACTTTTTAGGTGAGACTTTATTTCTGTTCACTAAATGGCAAAGTTAAATAAAATAAAAATGGGGTTGTTTGCTTTTAAAACGAAGACCGTAGCCTCTACTGACTGTAGAAAATAGCAAATTTAATGAAAAATTAATTTTTCTCTACCTTCCTTTTATTTGTTGTTGATTCAAAAATGAAACCATAAGAAAATGACATTTTAAGGACTTTAAAATACCCCAATGGGGAAAGGAGAGATGTCTTTAATTTTCAATAAAATAACGTAGTATTTATCTAGTTTCTTCGAAATAAAAACGTTTTTAATAAAAACTAAACCACTTAAATTTAAACTAAAGTTCAATAGAAATTCATGCATTTACCCAAATGCAACCAAATATTTCCAATGAAAGAATAAAATACTAAAAAAAAGCAAAATAAAAGTCTTATTCTCATCATGCAAACATTTATATACTTCTTATCCTACCTTTATAACTACAATATCATTTCGAAGAAGATTTTCTAAAACTTTCTGTGGTCTTTTCATAAAAGAAAGCAAGAATATACACAACCTATGTTCCTATACAAAGGAGAGAAAGCCGAAGAAAAATAAACTGATTTCGAAGAAATTCACAATACCATAATAATCTCTTCAATTGGAATGACAAGTTCAGTTATCGGTTATCGGTTATCGGTTGGTTGGTTGTCTTTCTTTTTACTTCAAAGCACATCCAACCACAAATATACGTGTTCTCAATATTTAAACTAAACACAAAACACAAAAACTCGTTATTTAATGTCGTCCTTTCCGGGGCAGTACACTTCTTGAGAAATTCTATAGAAAAAAGACCCACTTTTCCTTCGGGCATTTCTAATATTAGATTTTATCTCTCTCTCTCTCTACCACACACACTGGAAAGACTCCCAGACCCAGACTCATATTATATTTCTGTTTCCCTTTGTTTAAAGAAACGTTATTGTATTTGAATCGTATCGAATCGAATTGAATCGGAAAATAAATACAAAAATCCTTGCAAAATATACCATCTCCATCATACCATGCGAATCCAAGGCCAACCAAACCAACAATTGAGCAGCAACCAGCTCCTCTCTTTTCTTCTTCGGACTTCAACGGAGACGGAAGACGGGATACGGGAGACCGGACCTGAGGACTTGAAATAAGGATTTCATGACACAATGGATTTTCCTTTGTCTTAATTTTAAGTCTATTGTTTGTATTATTTAGGTATAGGTAAGTAATTTTCATTCGGGAGTTTTAAGAGGGAAATCTGAAATTTTCTATTGTTAATCGATTTATCGATGATAAGGATGAGCAGAATCCTTTTTCTTGTAAAATTCTAAGTGATGGCCAGAGGCATCAGGCAAAGCCAAAAACACAAAACAAGGTGTGTTCAAAAACAGATATCCGCTTCTGGTCGTCGTCATCATCGTTGTTGTCATCCCCATCGCATCTTGAGCGAGTATATATTTAGTATATAGTCAGTTCTCAATTGGATCCTGGTAGATATATCCTGATGAAATATCAGGCAGGAAGTACCAACGGAACACAGGTAGAGAGGATGGGCAAGGGTGGAATTGGTGGTGGATGTGGAAACGGAGGTGGAAGCGGAGTGCTGATATGCTATTAAGGATATGACTTTACTGTATTAAGCCGAATTGTCTATACTTAATCGGATTGTTGGTAAAGCTTTGTGCTGTACTGCGGTACTGGGTCTCTGTGTTTCTGTGCCTCTCTTCCTGTGCTATGCTGTGCCTGTGAATATATATATGTATGTATGTCTTTTCTCTTTTATGGCCCCTGCGGATGTTTGGCAGTGACATAATGCCATTTAGAATTTGAATACTGCTACAAGGATGTGAATGTGATGTCTACATCACCTGTCTATATATGGTGACTGTGAGACTGTTTTTGAAAACGATATCGAGATGTCATGTGAGTTTCTGTTTCTGGAACAGAAACAAGCCGCAGGATGTGTTCTAACTATTGTTTGGCCCGAGGCGCGTATTCAAACGGATTTTGTTTAAAGGCAAACCCGTGTACAATGTACATATAGATAACATCCATTTAACAGAAGTTAGGGGCCATCTCATCGCATAAAATAATCGTGCCAACATACAAGGACATCATGATGTCGAGCGACAATGGCGTCGTCGTAATCGAGGCAGTAGAGGGAGCTAGTTTGTATATATATGTCGGTGTTGATGTTGGGGTCGGGGCATTATCCTTATCTAATAACCGAACGCCAACAACAACGGCAGCGGGAAGACGTGAAGAGAAGTTCAGTTCATTTCTGTATATTTTGTTGTTGTTGTTGTGTATAGAGCTGCACGACCAACAAAATATATATAAATACATCTATGAACATCACACATATAATTACCTGTCAACAGTGTGAGTATATGACCTGACCAGACTATATACCATACCATACCTTCGTATATAGCATGGGTATTAGGTTAGGGTATGGCACGGTCCCGATCCCAAATCCCAGGATACGGATTTATTTCCGTGTTGTTTCACCTGGGAAATGAAAGAAGAAAAGTAAATTAATGAGAAATGTGACCGTCCCCGTTGCCGTTGTGGGAACTCGGAGCTGGTAGCTATATAGAAGCTGAAAGCTGGAATCCGGGAGAAAGGACGTGTTTCGTAATATTGTGAGGTCTGAGGTTGTTGTGGATTGGTGGTAATGGTGTGGCTATTCTGTCGGAACACGATGACTTTAATTCAATGGAAAAAACACCTCATCTCATTTATCTATTTCTAGTTTGTTGTTGTTGTTTTGTGTGCTATAGTATTTCAAATCTATACTCAGATTCGGTATAACAACATCATCAGAGATAAAAAACAAAAACCTAAAACTAATGGTTTTGGATTACAGAATATGGCGTAGGTTTGTGTTGTGATGCAACACGGTTGTTGCAAGTGTTTTTGTTGCATGCAGAGACCGAAATACATACATACATACGAGTAGATTCCGAGAGACGGAAAATGCATACAAAAGTAGTTTTTGATTGAAGGATATTAAATGGAAAATATATTACTATTTAATTTGTAATTAAACTTTGAGTGTTAAAAAGCTTAACTTGATGTAGAGAGTTTTCCAATGAGAGGTTTCATTTTGATATAAAAACGAAAGAAATCAATGTCTGCTTATTCCATTTAATTGTTTCGCTGATGACAGACCCTCAGCTTTTTATATTCGTTTTAAGATTCTTAACACAGTCCTTCGAATAAGTGCTACCAACTTTTGCTTATTAGAAGCTCATTAAATTCTGACATGGGCTGTTTTGTTCAATGGTGAATCCAAAACCGTGTATAAAATTTAAGCTTCGAAAACCCAATGCTCTTTACTGTCGCAAGAGTATTAACCTCCCCTAAAGCCACTATCAATGGATGGTACTTGTATAGAGGAGATTGAAAAGCTTTCATGTACATCACAAACATCTCTTGTAGAGTGATCACATTTTTGACATCGCCAAACATGAGTCTTTTAGAAAGAATTGAAAAGAGAGCTTTAAAAAGATAAGTGATCGTTCTCTGACTGATACATTTGCTACTAGGTCTCATAGTTATCATTATGCTGTTGCTATTTTTTTCTAAAAACAATGCTCTTTTAAAGGAGCAAGTTGCATAAGTGCAATCAAACAATTAAAGCGTAGTACAAGTACATCTAGAAATGATCATCAGTTTACTTTTGAGCCAAATTTCCGACGCGTTGTTAAGGACAGGCGTCATACTTTAGCCGCACTACATCAATGTGGAATGCTATGAAATGCCAGGATCAATATTTCTCACTCATTACAATGGTCAGACATTTAAAACCAATGAAATTCAGTATCTAATTTCTAATCCTATCCTCCTTTCTTAACACTCCAACGGTGACCCACACCAGGTTTCTTCAAAAAGTGAATAACTTTTTCCTCCACGGTCGGCATTTCAAATCCCCTTCCCAAATTTCACAACTTAATCCCTGCTTGCGGACACGTTTCAAAATTTTGGTACAAACTTTGCCTGGGAGACTGGGGTCACCGATTATTATGTAAAGCCAAGGAGTCACTATTTAACTTTGTACGAGAAAATTTGTTGTTCTAATTTTTCGATTTTTTTTAAACTCAAGACACTAACAGAAATTATTTTATTAACCGATTAACAGCTTTTCGTCATCGTTGGTGGGTTAATTGCTCGCATTGTGTCTGATCACTATAAGGGTATTCATAACCTCTTGAATACTCATACAATATTAAAAAAAATAAAGATATTTTATTAACAATGGAACAAGATATCAGCACCTTTATCCTTTTCATAAAATTATTCACGCTGGTTAAATTGGGGCTTTTCGTTGGTTCTCCAAAGCTTCAAAAATCCCATTTTTGTTGCCTCGAACCGGTTGTGTAAATAAATTCTAAGGTACTGAATCATAAGATCACATCTACGAGAAAAAAGATGGTGCGGAACTTCTTCTGGAAAACTGTGAACTGCGACTACAAAATGTTCAAACATTTTAATAGCTAAATTCAACGAGTTGTAGAAGTGTGTATCGTTCCATTTTTAATAACAGCTTTGACTTTTCAAATGTAAAAAGATGAATGTTTCGAAAGAAATCTTATAACCTTTGTTGCTAGTCTAAAAAATTTGATTTTGTAGATATTTTTTAATACTTTGATAATTTTTAACTTCCCACTGGAAGTTATTGTAATTTGTCGAATTGAAAATTTTGACATTTCTCGACGTTTCAAGGTCCATAGAGTCAAAATAAAAGATTTTTAGAAAGATGTCTATGAGTGCGTGTGTACGTACGTTCGTGCGTTCGCGACGTTTTTTTCGTCGTCCATGGCTCAAGAACCAGAAGAGATATCGACTTCAAATAAATTTTGTTATACAGATAACAATGCAGAAAGGTGCAGAAAGGGCTCTCAAGAAAATTTCGTGGGTGTTTTTTTTTTACCAAAGCAGTTTAAAAAAAGGTGAACATTTTGGTTAACCCTAAATATCTCAAGAACCAATAATGCTAGAAACTTGAATTAAATTGTATATTATATATTGTTACGTGATTCCAAACAAGTATATTTTTGGAAAAAAAAATCCAATTAACTGTTTTTTTTTATAAATAAAAAAAACTGAAAAAAAATTTGTCACCTCAAAAATTTTACGAATAAAAAATGATTCAATCTCCAAAATAATTTTGTGCAACGAATAATAACGTTTTTAACATCAGGTGAAATTTTGAGAAAAATCGAATTGACATTTTTTTTATAAAAATAAAAACCTAAAAAAAACATTACTCAAAGTTGGTAAAAATTAAATTTCGACTCAAATATCTTTTCGAAAATTTCAGATTATTACATTAAACTCATTTTATCTTATAAGAAATATTGTTTTCAACATTCGGTAAAATTTTGAGAAAAATTGAATGTACCGTTTTTTCAAAAAATTAAAACCTAAAAAAAATTAATATAAGTTGGTAAAAATTGATTTTCGACTCAATTATCCTTTCAAAAATTAAAAATATCGGCTTCAAACTTATTTTATCTCACAGAAAATATTGTTTTTGCAAGTTCATTAATTTCTAAGTCACTTGTTTCATAAAAAATTAAAATCTACAAAAATTAGTACGCAAAATTTGGTAAAAATTGATGTTCGGTTCTCAATATCTCGTGAACAATAGAAGATATTGACTTCAAATTAATTTCATTTATCCAATTTGTAGTTGTTTATATAAGAAATAAAAACTTTTTAAAAAATGCTTCTAAAATTGGTAAAGATTGGTTAACGAGTTATCTTAATCTCCTTCTACTCTGAACGTCGAACTTGTCGAGTTGTAGAAGCTGAGTAGGGTCAATGATTCTCGAGAATTTTCTCCAGATGAGTCCTGAAACTAAAGGACGTTCTTATCCCTCTACCTTTCCCAAAATCATCATCCATTCCCACATAAACAAGGCATACCAGCCTATGTTTATGTCACCAACTCCCATCCCACCTCCCACGTTGTAATGGCGAAAAAGCTAGACAGCGCTCCTATCTCCTATGCTCCTTCTCACTCTAGGTAAATAAGCTGAATTGCTGTTACCGAATCCCAATCTTTTCCTCCCATATCAGAATGATGAATTAACATCTACTGATTCCTCACCCTATCTCTTCCTTCCCTACAACCTCTTATCTTTATTGGGCTGGATCTAAGGTGTTAAACGACCCGTGCCGATGATCAGCCTGGCTGGGGGCCCAATTCAAAAATAGCCCAGTCTCTAACGGAGTATCCGGATACCTGGCGACCTCCGGATTAACTAGCCTTATCTGTTCATGCGAATCTCTGTGCAGACGGACCTCTTTTCTTCGCAACTCGTGGGAATAAGATGAACAAAACTAAAAACAAAAATTTAAAGGATGATGAGACCGGTATCTCTTCAGGACCGGGCGGCAATTTGGCGTCAAAGCCTGTTGCCGTTTCTCTTGCGGCCAGCACAGAGAAGGGAGTAGTGGCTAACCATGGACCCTCCTCTGCAGCTGGCAGCAACGAGGATAGGAAGGTAGTGATACCTAATTTCAGTGGAAGGGTTGTGAAAAATGGCCCTACCACTACTAATGAGAGAAAGGGGAAACTCTCGAAAAGCCAATATAGGCAAAGGCGGCAAGCGACGAAAATCCTGAAGGCCTCTGGTGCATCATCGGGGGCTGAAAGGACACCGCAGCAAACCGCTAGCGTCGTATGGGCTAATAGCATACTTGATACAACCAAGACCACAAAGGACTCTACGTCCAAACGAGAAAGGTCTCTCGAGGGGGCCGTACCGACACCAAAACGGCCTCGGGTGCACAACACCAGCACTCCCCTCAATCCCATCAAGAAAGCCAGTTTCAGTGACGTCGCGAAGGGCAAAGTCGTGGTTGCGGTCATTGACAGGAGTGATGATGATGGAACAATATCGGCTGATCGTTGGCAGTTGGTCAAGGTTAAGCTCTCGGGTGGCTTTTTAAGCATTTTGAGAGAGCTTCCAGGACCACTTCCTTCCATAAGCGATGGGGGTTGGCATCAAGGCCACGTAAAACTCATGGTTTGTGGCGATCAGAGGTCTTGTGACTTATATAAGCTCGCTGTCAGCCGGTTAGGTGAAGTTTGGCCAGGTGCGAAGCTCGAGGTTGTCGCTAAGGAAGACATTCCTAGCAGACCTAGAGCCCGCATTTGGATCCCAATGGAACCTGCCGGTATCGATGAAATTCTCGAGATGATCAGAGTTTGTAACCCGTCCCTTCCGACTCACAACTGGAAGATAGCCAAGCTGGAGGAGGTAAAGAATCTTTATAGGAGCGCCATTTTGGTACTCAATAAGGAATCTTTGGCTCCTCTAGCCTTAAACGAGGGCTCGATAAACTATGGCTTCGAAACCATTAAAATTCGAGTCTATAAAAAAGATGAGGTTAACGCGGAAAGCGGGCCTCCAAAAACAACCGAGGGTGAACTAGCGGTTGGTGGGCCTGGGACATCGTCTTCTCTCTTAACCGAGGGTGATGATGCACCCATGCCCTCTCCAATAGCGACCCAACCCTCTACAAAAGTCGTAGACAGTCGATCCTTAATGGAGACTGAGGACGACCTCAACATGATCCTTTTGAGCGAGGACGAACTCTTGGGTTCATCCTCAGACTCAGAGGATCAGAACAAAACCGTGGTGGAGGTTGATCTGCCTAATTGTAGCCAAAATGCTGCAGTTAGTACAGATTAATCTCCAGCACTCCATAAAGGCCTCGGCCTCACTTCTTCTCCGGCTGGCAAGAAACGGGGAAGATATTGTCCTGATCCAAGAGCCATGGATTGTGAGATCCGTTGTTCGTGGACTCAGGACTCCTGGATACTACATACTGTGTGTGACAGATAAAGGTGAACCTAGATCTTGCATACTAGTGAAACGTAGCATTAATGTATTTTTACTCCATCATTTCAGTGACAAAGATACCACCGCAGCTAGGCTGGAAACATCCAAGGGAAGTTTCTGGATAGTGTCGGCGTATCTTGGCCATGACCACCTTGGCCCTCTCCCTGGAAAAACCCTGGAGAAGATCGTCGCTGAAGCGGAAAGGCAAAGGATCCGCCTAATTATTGGGAGCGATGTCAACGCTCATCATACGGTATGGGGAAGTACCAATATCAACGACAGAGGTGAGTCTCTTTTTGATTATATTCTTGGTACTAACCTCTTAGTAAGTAATGTTGGAAATGAACCAACCTTCATAACTAAAACTCGACAAGAAGTCCTAGACATAACTCTTGTCTCAGATACTGTACACCATATGATCTTGGACTGGAAAGTATCCAAAGAACACTCGTTCTCTGATCATAGATATATCCAGTTCAATATCAATGTGGATGATAACCCGAGTCCATTGACTTTTCGAAATTATCGGAAAACTGATTGGGCCTCTTACAGGAACTCATTACAGAGTTTACTAAAACCTGGACTATCTTGTCCTTCCTCTAACGCTAATGAACTTGACAACAAAGTCAATGATATTACCTCAGCTATGAACAGATCGCTAGAAATTGCTTGTCCACTTATACACATAAGAGGAAAGAGGAAACCACAATGGTGGGCCTCAGAGCTTGACTCGCTAAGGAAAGAATGCAGGAAACTGTTCAACCGAGCCAAAGCCGCAAGACTAGCCTCTCACTGGGATTCTTACAAAGAATCCTTAAGAATTTACAAGAAGGCACTAAGGAAATCTAAACGATCTTCTTGGCGATCCTTCTGTGGCACGATAGAAGAAACCTCTGAAGCCTCTAGGTTACGGAAAATTCTTTCAACAAATCCAGCGATGCCAAGCTGCTTGAAAAAGGCAGACGGCTCCTGGACAAATTCAAGTAATGAATCGCTGAACTTACTACTGGATACTCATTTTCCTGGAAGTTCTCTTACCGAGACTTGCAACGGTTATATACGTTCAAGTCCCAATACAACATATCCACAAGGTCTGATTACAAGGGACAAGCTACAATGGGCTCTCAACAGCTTCAAACCATTTAAATCTGCAGGACCAGATGGAATAACACCAGCCGAGCTACAAAAGACTTCTGACATAATTGCACCAATCCTTGAGGCAATTTTTACCAGCTGTCTTTACCTGGTCCATGTTCCCTCGGCATGGCGGGAAGTTAAAGTTGTTTTTATACCCAAGGCAGGTAAATGCTCGCAAGTCAACCCTAAAGATCTACGACCTATAAGTCTATCATCATTCCTTCTTAAGACCTTGGAAAGATTGATTGATATCCATTTAAGGGCAAGTATTGATACAAGACTTCTGTCTTCGTCTCAACATGCCTACTGTAAAGGGAAATCGGTGGAAACAGCGTTACACACCTTAGTACGCACCGTCGAATATTCCCTCCATCATAAAGAGTTCACTATGGTTGCTTTCCTTGACATCGAAGGTGCCTTTAACAACGTGGACACATCTGCAATCACATCTGCACTAACATCTCTAAATGTAGAGAGTTCGCTTCGGGAGTTAATTCAATTAATGCTTACTAGCAGGATAATTAACTCAAAACTGGGCAACTCTTCTGGCAGACGATTCGTTAGTAGAGGGACACCGCAAGGTGGTGTTCTATCCCCTCTCCTCTGAAACCTAGTGGTGAATGAAATCCTAACTAGTCTGGATGCGGAGGGTTTCAGAGTGATAGCCTATGCGGACGACGTTGCTATAGCAGTTTCAGGAAAGCATCTTAACACGTTAAAAGAACTCTTACAAAATGCCTTAGACAGACTAATACTTTGGGCTGATCGGTGTGGACTGGGTGTTAACCCACACAAAACCGATTTGGTCTTATTTTCGAGGAGATACAAAATTCCATTTGTCAACCCTCCCCATATTAAGGGAATCCAATTAAAATTCTCAGACGAGGCTAAATACCTGGGTCTTGTCTTAGATAAAAAACTAAATTGGAAACGCAACGTAGAGGAAAGAGTCAAAAAAGCTACTGTAGCTCTCTTTTCTTGCAAAAAAGCCATCGGTAATAAATGGGGCTTACAACCCAGAATCACGCACTGGCTATACACATCGGTAATCAGACCGATTTTAATGTACGGTGTGGCAGTTTGGTGGACTGCTTTAGAAAAAGGTATAAACCGAAATAAATTAAATAAAGTCCAACGTTCAGCTTGCCTATGTATAAGCGGATCGCTTCGCACGACCCCATCTGCGGCACTGGACACCTTACTCTACCTAACACCTCTTGACATTTTTAGCAAACAAATAGCTGCAAGCTCTGCTATCCGCCTCAAAGCTTCGTCGCAATGGACTAACAACAACATTGGCCACTCCGTTATTCTTACTTATTTAGAATCAATCCCAAAGCACACAGACTACACCATCCCCCAACTACAATTCGAAAGAAACTTCCAGATTTCTATACCTCCCAGATCTTTTTGGGAGGATAGGACATTCCTGGAAGATGAGTCAATCCACTTCTATACAGATGGGTCAAAAACAAAAGAAGGGGTTGGTGGAGGTGTGTACTCTGAACGACTGAAATTAAGTCTCTCATTCCGCCTTCCCAATCATTGTAGCGTGTTCCAGGCGGAACTTTTGGCGATAAAAGAAGTCCTGTCCTGGCTTAAAGAAAACGTGATATCAACATCTGATATCCGTATTTTCTCAGATAGTCAGGCCGCTATCAAATCTCTGGATTCTGTCTCTACAAACTCTATAACAGTCCAGAACTGTCGATCATCTCTAATGGAGATGGCACAACAGTTTAATATTCACCTTTGCTGGGTGCCGGGCCATAGAGACATTCCAGGTAACTGTAAGGCAGATGAACTCGCCAGGAACGGTACAGTACAGCCCATTCTACCACGTTTGGCACGTACTGGTATACCAATCGCTACTTGTAAACTGTTGCTAATGCAAGACGCTGTGAGGAGGGCAGGCACCAGGTGGAACAACATCACCACGTGTCAAGTCACGAAAAGCATCTGGCCAACACTGGATTTAAAACGTTCAAGGTGCTTGCTCTCTCTAAGCAGATCGCATATAAGCTCGATAATAGGTGTCATAACCGGACACTGTCTAATAGGAAAGCACGCCACGAGATTAGGCGTATTCTCAAATGACTTCTGCAGAAGCTGTATAGACGAGGAAGAGGAGGAAACAGTTCTTCATCTTCTCTGCACATGCCCTGCTCTGGCTCGAAAACGCAAGAATTACCTAGGAGAATTCTTCTTTAACGATCTAAACGATCTAAATCATATTGGTATAAGCAGCCTCTCACGTTTCGTAAGAGACTCAAACTGGTTCCATTGAGCTTAGGAAGAAACCTCAAGATTCATGTGGTATCACAATGGGCCATTAAACTGGCCTAAGTGTATCCGTTTCCATCTTGGACAGCCACTTCAACCTAACCTAACCTAACCTATCTTAATCTCGTTTACAAAAATAGATTTTTAAATCAAACTCTTTTATCATATGCAAAATATTGTTGGTAATTTTTAAGAATAATTTAACTGATAATTTTTTTTAACAAAACACGAAAACCTACAAACCTTTTAAGCAAGACAAAACGAGAGACGGGATGGGAAGTTATCAGTGTGGGTCGCATCCCAGCCTCTTTTTCTTATTAAAATTAAGTGTGATACTCTTTGGTCATAATTCTCCGTATCTTAAATTCTCTATTTTAAAATAATTTCCATTTAGAACGCTGTATGAATAACAAACTTGTCTACCTATATATTATTGTATCTTAAAAGTTTCAAAAGTGTACATCTGTTCTGTAATTTTCTTTAGAAAATAATCCAGAACTCAATTTATGTGTTTTTTATTGAAAATTCAAAACCGAAATATCATCAACACAAAATAGCAAAAATATTAAAATTTCAAAAATTATTCGTACTGTTGCTGGTTTAAAATTTAAGAAATTCAAAATATTTCCACAACAAAGTATCTCTTCTCTGTTTTTCGATTTTAAGCTTTAAATCATAATTATCAAATTCAAATTACCCAAATAAACAAACAAACAAAAATACCTTTATCTTCATGAAGCACAGCTATCAGGCATCACCTCTTTCCGACGAATTATTTTGACATTTAAATTCCCATTTCACCTCTTAGAAATAAAAGAAGACAATTTTGTCTTTCCACAGCAGCTAAGTATAAACATACCTATAGAGAAGCTATAAAACGTGCAATTTCAATTGAAAGTAAATTAAGATTTCTTCTTCACATCACATTCACAGTTTTTAGATTTTGCAACTCAAGGACTTTGGGTATTTTTACTGTTTGTATTATTGCGTAGTTGTTATATTGTTTCCGAGCAGCAGACACACGCCAGCATCATCCCCACGTGCACTCAAAATTATTGTGCAGCAGCAAAGACACAAGCTTCTGAAGATGGGTTGGGTATCCTTTGGGTTTTTCATTTTTATATATTTCAAATATACACAAAAAACAAAGAGGAAAAGAATCTACAAAACAGCAAAACAGCGAAACGCTCTTGTGCCAGGATTAAGTGGAATGAAATTTTAAAATTATTTTACCTGCAAATCCAGACGTTTTAAGGAAAAAAAGGAGAGGAGGTATTAGGTATACATAAAAGGAAATTAAATATCCCATATCAATGTCACGAGCATGTTTTTGTGAAAGTAATTTAAATTTTCCTTTTTAAAGGTTTTCATTTTTGTTTTTTTGAGAAAAGTGGGACAAAGGTTGATGTTAAAATATTGATTAAAAGCTTTTTTTCAAATTTAAAGTTCAGCACTACATTCGTTTTCAAAACTTGTTCATAACCCAGTAAAACCCCTCAAACTTAAATTAAGTGAGCTCTTCACTTTGACGCAAGGACAAGGAAAAACCTTAACAAAAAGCCACACTTAGTGCATTAAACTATGAATGATATGTTTTTTTTGAATGCCAAACAAATTCTCTAACTTTTTTCCCCAACACTTCGTCGTTCATTTTGAACAATAAATTCTTAGCTCAGAATATAAAACTGCAAAACATATAACTAAGCATTCCATTCCCTAATGGATTACTTAATCCAAACAATGGATAGACAATAAATTCTTGTACCACCATTAACCCATTCAGCATTTTTATCGTCTGCGACATACTACACATACATTCATTCATACAAAACACACAAACGTACAAACAAAACCGCAAACTAATAGAAAAAGAAATAACTTCCTTAAACAAAATAAACAAAAAAACAAACTTTATTTTTGACATCGTTAAGGCATGACACAGAGATAGATAGACTAATGGCGATGATCTCTGCAGATTGCTCTCCAGTGCAACAATAAACGACATTCAACGCCACCACTGCTACCACTATTACCACCACTCCATCCATCACTGATGCAACTGTACCTATTTCTTCCTGCAATTTTTTCCCTGAACGCCAACATTTGCACAGGGTGTTTCTGGTGAGATGTATAGATTCTTTAAATTAATTCAGTGAGTCTGAGTATGCTAATGTTAAGCATCTTCAAATAATTCGAAAAACTACAAACGTGGCATGATGGTTAATGCGTTGGACTGTCATGCAAGAGGTCTTGGGTTCAATCCCTGCCTGTGTCATCTAAAGTTTTTTCAAGGGTACTGCCTCTTGCGAGGAATTGACAAATGTTCCAAGAGTTATTCTTGTCATGAAAGGTGCTTTCTCAAATTAGCCGTTCGGATTCGGCTTAAAAAACTGTAGGTCCCCTCCATCTCTGACAACAGTACTCGCACACAGGAATAGTTGAGAGTTGTAAGTCACTAGGCCCTAGTTCGCAACGGACGGTCTGTTGCGCGTCTGTTTATTTATTTTACAAATAAAAAGGTAAAAGTACCTGAAGTTTTAAATTTTTATCCATCAGAAATGGAGACCAATCTAAATTCAATAACATAGAAAACAATATGTTGAAACGTCAACATTGATCCTTCTTCATCGATAACATTCAAGGGCGGATAAAGGCTTTTATTCCAGGATGGAGTGGAGGTCACAACGCTTAAAAATGTGAATTCATGTTCTGTAAAAGAGGCTGACATTTACATACTTAATCAGCTAAGGTGACAATTTTAGAAATTTGTTTTTTTTTAGAATACCGTTTTTACAGCGAGGTATGGTTTAACTATTTAATATGAAAGCATTCCAAGATTCCAACAGTTTTCTACATACGCCCTTTTTAAGCGCTAAAATACAATAGCTTAAAGAGGTTTTGGGTACCTATTTTACAGAAATGTTAGAAATTGAGTTGAAACGAAGATTTTTTCCAAAAATAATATAAATTTATATTTAATGCGAAAATCTCTACAAAAATATAAATACCTACAAAAGCGAGAAAATTCCAAAGTTTGTCAGAAAAATTTGATCCTGTTTGTGAGGAAAATAAAACAGAATATAATATTAAGAATTTTTTGGCTTTTTCTGGCGCAGTTTTCGAGAGTCTATTATTACTACCATTTTTAGTCCACTTACTCGTTGATTAAAGTTGATGCTAGAAGAAAGATTTAAATAAATTACTGTTTTGCGTGAACCTTTTCCAAATATTGTGATTAAAAAGGAGTCAACAAGACTTACAAATTGGAGAAAGAAATAGGCTTGTTTCTTGAATTTAACGAAATAGGTGCTAAATGGTACATATAATTATGCATTTTAGTACATATACAAAAATTGGGAAGAAACTATAATGTGGCACTCACAAAATACAAGCGGCAGAATGTCTTCTCCATTAAATTTTTGACAGATTCAAAGCTTTTATATTTATTTAATACATATTAAAAGTTTCGTTAGCAATAAGTTTAACGAACGTCCACACTTTTGCTTTTTTTGGGACATTTATGTTTTTGACAGATTCAAAGCTTTTATATTTATTTAATACATATAAAAAGTTTCGTTAGCAATAAGTTTAACGAACGTCCACACTTTTGCTTCTTTTGGGACATTTATGTTCTTGAAATTCACTTCAAAAAGTAGATTTCTTCAAATTTATTAAGATTTTAGAAGTTTTTGAACTTTATAATCAATTTTGAAAAAAAATCACTTAACACTCAATACTCTACTTGTGCGTCAAAAACATAAAATAAAATTTAAGATGAGTTTCACTAATTAACAGGCAACTTCTTGTATTGGGAAAGTAAAAAATGCTTATTTATCAGAATATAATATTAAATTGACGATCTCTTGTAATTGTGCGGTGCCATTGCAATAGACCAGGATTTCCGATTCTTATTCAATAAAGCAATGGGATTTGGTTGGAATTCAAGGAAATTCCTACGAAAATTAAAAAAAAAATACTCTCCCAGTTTTATGCCCAATGACCCCAAACCTGTATCTGCCATTGATATAACATCTGTGGAAACGTTGTCCTTGAAAGGCCTTTAAACCACAAGAATTAAGCAGTAGTAGTAAATAAATTAAACATTTCTAAGAAATTACTTTATGTTTACATACATGTGTCAATGTATTTAATTTTTCTAAAAATTTGTATTTTGAACCAAGTAATAGACAAACTATCGTTTTTTAACTTTTTTTTGCCGTTGTTTTTGAAATATATATGTAGTACTTACAGTCATGGAAAACAAAATAAAAACGACTTGTTTTGTTGAGAATGTTTCAATTACCTACGTTGAAATGCATTATTTTTGAAATATTATTTTTTTTGTATTTGAACTATGTATGTACATATGTATGTAAATATATTGAAGTAAGCTTTAAATATTACTTAAGGTGGCGTTACAGTCCTGTGTGAACTAGGGCCGCTATTAATATTAGAGGAAAAAGAAACTTGATTCAAAATTCAAAGAATAAATAAAGAAAACAAAATAACTGTTCTATGGGCAGTACCTTTGTGGAGCAATTCGAAAATATTTTTTTTTTTTATTGAAAGTTGCCAGGTTAAGAAAAAAAATTGAGGGAAAGTTTAATAAAAATGTATCTGTTTGTTTTTAAGAAAAGTTAAATATACGATTTTTGACCTAAAGATTTGTATGGGGTCTGCTGTTATTTTTAGTATTAAACAAAAAAAAAAAAAAATTAAAAAAACGCCTAACGCGAATTTGCTCAAAATCTTAGTTTCCAACTTTAAACTCAATCGTCCTGATGGTTTGGGCTATAGGGGGTAAGGAAAGACAGATCGGGACAGATGGGATCGGGGACCCACTTTTTTTTTACAATCGTTATGTTATGTTTGATTAAAATCCCGAGTTAGAAATTTTTTACGAATGCAAAACTTGCCATATAGTTCGTATATGTCGCAAGTAAAAATTAACTTCATTTATTTCCATTGGAAGAAATAGAAGCAACAGGCTTAAAACTAATAAACACAATTTTTCCTAAACTAAAACAATAAAATATAATTTGTTTCTAATATTTTTTTGTGCCACCACGATTTTGTAAAATTTCGTTGCACCTGCAATCCATGGAATCAATTAACAAGCGAATGGCTCAAAGCCTACCACAATTCCTGGACAGCTCATCTTTGTTTTTGGATTTAGATCCACAAAGTTTTTTTTTAGGATATTAAGCATATATTAATCCAATAAATTGGTTTCACACCTGGAGCCGAAAAGCATTCCCAAAGCATAATGTTGCCAAAACCATGCTTAACGTTTTTATCGTATGTTTGCGATCGTATGCAGTGTTCTTGAGGCACCTTACTTTTGGTTTTCCATCGGATCCAAATAAATTGATCTTTGTCTGATCTCGTCTGACCACAAGACATTTTTCCAGTCTGGCTGCATTAAATTCGTCTTCACAAAAGTGATTGGATTTTTTATATTTTTTTGGCTGAGCAGGATTTCTTGCAGAATGCGCCCTCAAATCCATTTCTATAAACCTATTTTGAATCGTCCGGCTTGTGAATAGTGCATTTAATTCCTTCCTTAGGTCCTCCATGAAAGCGTAATGTTAGTAGAGCGTTTTTGAGCATTGCGACGGAAGCGGAGAAGATGGGTTTAGTGGTCAATGAGGTCAAGACCAAGTATATGATGTCATTCAAAAAAAAACATTGAACGACGACGTCTTGAAGAAAACGTCACCATGGACAGATATACCTTTGAGGTAGTTAAGGACTTTGTCTACCTAGGCATCACTATCAATTCAGACAACGAAACCAGCACTCAAATCAAACGAAGAATAAATCTTGCAAATCGCTGCTTCTTCAGACTTAGAAGACAATTGAGTAGCAAAGTCCTCTCTCGAGCATCTAAATTCACTATCTATGAGACACTCATCATCCCGGTTCTCATTTATGGTGCTGAGGTCTGGACCCTGTCATAGAAAGATGAGAGAGTCTTAGGATGCTTCGAGAGAAAAATTCTTCGAGTGATTTCTGGTCCCGTTTGTATAGACGGAAAGTGGAGGAGAAGATACGAACGAACTGTACGGGCTGTACAGCGACACTGACCTGGTTAACAGAATTAAAATCCAACGACTTAGATGGCTAGGTCATGTAGAGCGAATGGAAATCAACGCTCGAGCCCGGAAGGTCTTCGAATCCAATTCCGAGGGACGGCGGCGCAGTAGAGGTCTTCTCAACCAACTTGGCAAGTGAAACTGGAGACAGCTAGCTAGGGACCGAGCTGGCTCAAGATGCATGTTGGTTGAGGCCAATGCCCGCCCCGGACTGTAGCGCCACCTTAAGTAAGTGAGTTAGTAAGTTCCTCCGAAGATAAAAATTGATTTTTTTTCGATTCCCGTACCAATAAGGCATGGAACCTTTAAGAGGTTGACTTTTTTTTCTTGAGAAATTCATTTGACTTGCAACTTCTGCCACTGATTTGCCATAATTTAAAGACTTTTCATAAACTTTCTTTTCTCGTTTGAGCAATTTAACCCGCGGACCATCCCTAAAGTTTTATATTAATAAGAAAACAAATTTCATGATAAAAGCTGTTTTGACATTTTTGTTTTTCTTTTTTCGTCAAATTAACAAATTAAATCACCTTATTTTTGATTTCAACACTTTTTATTCCAGAATTGTTTTTAAACACAAAAGCGATTATAATTTTTTCCAGCACAACCATGAGGTCGTTCAAAAAATGACAGTAAAGAATTAATAATTGTAACGAAATGTGCTTAAATGCACATAGTAAAGAACCGTTTTCGATCCAACATATACAGTGGGACAGATGAGTTTATATTTCCTGCAAAAGTTTTAATGTGGTTGGATCAGTAAAAAATAAAATTGTTTATTTTTTTTTCTTTAGAATACATTTTTAAAACAATTTTGTTTCTGTGGGCCTTGTACAATTTTGTTTATTTAATGTACCTATGTATTATCAAGCAAAGTATTGTGGGTACCCATTTGTTTGCAAAATTAATTCTTTTGTTTGGTTTTTCTGCATAAAAGGTAAAATTCTTAATTTTAAAATAACTTAGTCAGCAAGTGTATTTAGATCTGATTTAAGAGGTGCCTTGACTCAACTAAGCTTGATCTTACTATTATTCCTCCAGGACAAGGTCGTTTTATGGTAATAACCATTTCGTCGACTTAAAAGCAGTAAAAATCTTAGCTCTTTTCTTTAGACAACACTCTGTTTGGACGTGGAATTCAAACTTATTTTTTTTTACCATATCATCATCATCTAACGAATTTCACCTGAGTTTCATCATTTGGCAAAGTGCATATAGTTTTTATTGCATCAATTTAAGAATGTGCTTTCCAGGTAGCCTGCCGAACTTGTGTGTGCAGTTGCAGTGTTTGTGCATTGTGTGTTAATCCCCATTAGTCTATTTATCATCTTAGTAGCTCTGTTATTTTTTTTAACTTGCAATGGACTTTTGCACCATCAGTATCAGTACCACAAACTACTGTCATAAGATCACACCAACAGAAAAAAAAGATACTAATGTATATAGTTTTTTGATTAATGGACTTCAACCATTGTTAGATATATTTTTAAGTTCAAAGGCTTACACAAAAAAAAAGTAAAAAAAAACGAGATAATGTCTTTCACATCGCATCCACTATCCTACCTACTACACAAATAGTTAATCTCTTAGGAAAACTTCAAGGAAACACTTATCGTTGGTTGAGAGAGAGAGAGGGCGGGAAAAAGTAAAGTAAAAACTCCTTTTGGTTGGCATTGTGTCAAAATTGGGAATATCCTTGCCAAACCTTTAGCTTCTTTCGCATGAGAATGCATAATTTAAAATGTGAAAGTTTCCAACATCTTGGCTTGGCCTGGACCTTTTCAAATGTGTTTATCTCTATACATATGTATGTACAGATCTCTTCTGATATAACGCCAGCAAAAAAAAAAATTGAAGGATTCAAAAAGGAAGAAAGAAAAGGAAGATGTCAATCAACTTGAAAACTAATAAATTCCACATGCCTCCCAATGATGGGAGCAAACTTGTCAGCGCGAGGTAAAGTCGTATGTCAATTTGTGTATTCATCTAGCTCAGAAAATATCCAAGTCAACATCCTTCCTAACATCTACATATAGTATAAGTATGTTAAGATGAATAGACATATATCACAAATCACTATTATTCGTCCTTATTGTCGTGCGTCGTTGTTGCTCGTCGCTAGTAGGTGCACATACATATTTATAGTTTGTAGTCATAGAGTCGTAGTCATTTTTGTATACATACTCGTATATGGAGGAGTTAAGGGGGAATGATTTGCTCGCTTTTAAATGTCCTCCATCACGAGTGCAAATATCTTGCCTTCAATCAATATATCTCTGGCAGCCACCACCACACACTCACTGCTTCTGTCATATTTATCTATCATCCATCTATTTTACCCGAGATTCGAGATTTACAGATTCGAGAAATACATCATCAGAGGACAAATTCTTCCCACCCCATCTCTGACTATTCCCGACATTCCTAAATATAGAATTTAGTTTTCCTCACAAAATTGCGCGCAAAAAGGTTCAAAGGAGACTCATCATCAGAAGCAGAAGAAGAGGAAGAAGGCTGAGGAGGAGTAGGAAGAGGAGGGGTGGTGTAATATATAGTATATTGTGTCACACTGCGTCGCCTGTTTCCGTTTTGCATCAATCAATTGGGTAAATATGTGAGAACGTGTGTTTTTCAAGGCATCGGTATCAGCATCAGCATCATCAACTAAACATCAAGGAGTGAAGGGATAGAAATTTCTATAGATAATTTGTGATTGTGTATAAAGTATAATAGATAGTTGTGAGCTATAAAGGGCGCTTAACACAGGAGCGCACATCCATTTAACATATTGACTTCCGGTTATGTCTACAATATACTGCTACTGAATTTATATCTATTCTATACCCATACCCGCATATCTATGTATCTAACCTACCTACCTATACATATGTGGACATAATGGAAGTGAGAAAAAACAAACAATAGAGGGAAATAATTTTAATTAAAATTTACATACCTTAACGGAAAACACCACACGCCGATGAATATCTGTAATTAGAATCAAATACACGTTTCAGTTATTAAACTCAAATAATAAATGAACTCAAACTAAGGATAATTCAAATATTAGACCGAGGTAAATATTTGTTCAAATTTGAAATTTAGAATTCATACTATCGTATATCTACAAATCTACTGACTGGTTAGATTTTTGTTATTGTTTATCTCAAACATACAATCTAAAATATATATTTTTCTATAATTAATAATAATTGTTTATTTGTTGCGGAGGGAAATGCATTTAACTCCATAGCATCAGAAGATAGCAAATGTTAAACTTTTTTTTTTTTAATTTGATTTTGTTTTAAAAGTTTAAATTTATTTATATGTAATACATAATAATTACATTATCAATACATTTAAATAAATTATTGAGAAACTTAAAATAGTTAAAAATAATTGAAAAGAGAAAATTTTCAAAAAAAAACCTCTATGGTAGCCAAGTTATCCATCACAAGAATAGGCACCTGATTGCCTTGGGAAGTTATCAAGAAGGAAGTTTCTCCTTTCTCTCCCATCACCATCGTCATCATCATCATCACTCACAAGACACAAAACTTTGGCGCCAAAAATATAATATCTCCTAATTTAATTCATTCATAGTTTTCTTTTTTTGTGAATTCAGAAAGTCTGCACAGTGGAACATTTTATAAAATCAAAGCCTTGGTACAAGTTTCATTAAATGAAACATGGAAAGAAATGTGTTCGGTATTTATTGAGAAGCTTTTTTATTCAATGAAAATCTTCAAAAGATACTCCGTAAGAATTGGTACCGAGTATTGTGGGACTCCTAACCACCGGTAAATCAGGACCCATCTATTAAAGATCGACAAATGCTTTATCTTTCTTATCTTAAAATTCACTTTAAGAGAAGTTGAGAATACTTTTCCAAAACTTTTAGACCATCAGTTCTTGAGGATTGGTTCATCTTAGTCTCCGAACATTTTCTCATGACTAGCTCCTTTTAAGAGTTGGTATGACTTTTCAGTTGCTGATTATTTGATATAGCGTATTTTGTAACCACTTTTGTAATCATTTAAATTTGAATGTCTTGCATTTATTATTTTACTGAGGACATTTTTTTTGAATTTTTGGATAGGTTCAGCATTTTTTACTTTATACAGCTTCATATTTAAATGCCAAAAGTCTAAATAAGTCTTAGAACTTAAATAGCATTAATTTGTTCTAAATAGGTAAGTCAGAGTTATTTCCTATTAACCAGTACGTTTTCTGTACTTCAAGTTAAGCTCTTTTCTTTTCTTTTTGATGCGCTCTTTTCATTTAAGCTTTGCATTCAAAGCCATTATTCAAGAGACTTGGCAGTATTAAAGTAAGGTACATATATCTGTACTGTCTACAGAAATTGGAACAATATTAACATATTTATATGCGTCGATTTTTGTTCTCCAAACACTAGTTTTATTAACTGCATGTTGAAAATTTTGTGTAGCCTTCCTAAGAAATAAAACTGGCACCAACAATGCAGGTTCACCAGCAAAGGTGTCCATGATATTCTCGGGTATATCCCTACGGATTGGTCCTACGAAACTTCCTTGAGGTACACCAGCTTCAATTTTCTTTAGTTCAAAGCGACGTATAGTATCTTAAAGTCAGTTCGTAATATCAGTATTTCGTAGTACTACCTAAAAAGGTCTCTATGAAGTTTGACCAAAGTTGTCAAAAATTTGAGAGACATCTAAGAATAAAGCATACTTGCTTTTGCTTCAAGTGCCTTTTCCACCACATTCTTTATTTCATGTATGTACTTGGTCTATGGTGGAATGTTTATTCCTTATTCCAAACTGATGGTTCGGAAGTATTTTTTTTCTTTATTTTATTGAGCCAAAAAAGAGCAGTTTTCCAAAAAACGTTTGTTACTTTTTACTTTTCTTTTGTTTGTGGTATACTATGTTTAGGTAAAGCTATTATTTCTGTAGATTTTCAATGATGTGGTACATAAGTTTAAAGCATGCGTTTATTATGAATTCGAGTTTTTTGAAGACTATCGAAGGCATTTTCTTTAAAGCCCGAGCAGTGATAAGATCGTACCTTATTAGATAACTTATGTTTGTTGACGCATGCTTCTTACTTTTATGAGCATCACAAAATTAATTTCACATTAGTCGTTCCTGTTAACAAACTCTAATTAATCCGAATCCGTATTTGCTGGGAATGATTTTTGAACATTCGGCAGATCAGCTTTTTATTTAGGGTTTCCGTTTCCATTGCCAACTTGCAATTTTACGGGCAAGTTTTGAGCCTGAGTATTTGGAATTGAAGCATCCGTTGGCAGATTTTTCAGCAATCTGAATCATTTTTAACTAACTGATTCTTTTTTATTAGTTCGTTGCTTAGATGGTTAAGTACTTTCGCCCAAGAGTTTTTAATTTTGAATTTGGGTCTTATGGCATACGGGTTGGGTTTTGTGTCATTTATTTTGGGCATGCTCATGAATATGATTTTTATCGTTTATTATGTTTCATGACCCAAAGACACATAACCCAAATCATAAAATGACATAAGGCCAAAATAGCGAAACGGCATACAAAATATCACTATGAAAACGTCACACAACCCAAATCAATTCAATGTCGTAACGCCCAAATTTTTTTAATTTGCAAACATTTTGAGCCTTTAAGACTCGTATAAAAAGTGAGGGTTGTGTGGAGGGCATGCTGCGCCCTCCAACCCCCTTGCTTGGGCACACTATATAAGATTTGTTTGCATTTAAAGAAGCTGAAATCAAAAAACTCTTATATCTATAGTGGGTCCAAGCAGAGATGTTGCAGGGGGCAGCATGGCCTCCATACATACCTTTGAAAATTGGTCTTATTTAACTTTCTGAAAGTTAAAAAAAGCCAAACATCTTTGCTACCCTTTCTTGATATTCCGAGTTTTTGGGGCGATCTGACATTTTTTTTTGTTTAATATTTGTGTTAAGGCCCAAAATTTAAAGCTCAAAATGTCGTAGTGCTCAAAATAAACAAACATTTTGTCAGAATGCCCAAATATTGAAACACATGTCACCTTTTGGGAGATATTTCGATAAGTAAATTGGGCGTTATTATATTTTAAAATTGATTTGGGCAATGACATTGATTTTGGGCTTTATGGCATTTTCTTCTGAAAAGTTCTTGACCTTCTTTTTATTTGGAATTTCATAAAACACGAAAAAGTTTTAACGCCCAAAGGTTCCGTAAAATTCCCCAAATCGTACAACAAAAAATGTTGTAATAAAATTGTTTTGGCAGCAATGAAATTTTTGGTTTGGGCGATAAGGATTTGGGGCGAAAATACCTTACGCCAATCCAAGCTATTTTGCATTGGAGTAAAGAACTTCTGTACTGTTTATAAAAACTGGAACATACATATGTAGGTACATATGTATGTTTTTGATTTTTAAATTCATATGTTTCGATTTGTTTTTATATAGTTTTTATCTAATTGGGTTTTGTGCCTGGGGTCTTTTCAGACTATTTGCTGCTTTCCAGAAAGAGTATTCGGTAGAAGCATCTATTGGCAGAGTTTTCAAAAATCTACTTAGTGAGCCATTCTTGAGCTCACTAATTTTTAACTTCCCATAGGAAGTTATTGTAATCGGCCCGATTTGTCAAATTGAAAATTTTGACATTTCTTGACGTTTCAAGGTAGCTAGAGTCGAATTAAAAGATTTTTAGAGAGATGTGTGTGCGTGCATCGACTCTAGCTACCTTGAAACGTCAAGAAATGTCAAAATTTTCAATTTGACAAATCAGGCCGATTACAATAACTACCTTTGGGGAGTTAATAAAATATCAAAGCAAGTAACAAGATTTTTCTGTTAACATTTTTTCAGCTTAAAATATTCATTTTTGAATGAACCTTTGGACCAATTTGATTTGAATGATCTCGGATGGGGAACAAGTTTAAGATTTTCGATTTTGAAAGAGGGGAGGAGGGGGAGCAATTTTTGTAAATTTTTCATACTAAAAATCAATTTTAAGAAACGAATCTGTGGAACAATTTAGAAGAGCCCCGGAACAATTGGGAACAAGTTTTGGAACTTTGAATTTCATAAAAATGGGGTCAGAATATGGTTAACAGAATGGTACAGTGTTAAGTGGTATTTTGACTTATTATTTTTATTTTGAACATATTTCAATTAAAGTTAGGAACAGTTTGATCTGAGTGATTATGCATATAAAACTATTTTTAAATGTTGGTTTTTTAACGGTGGTTGGGGATGTTTTTTTTTGAACATTTTCATTATCATTATTTATTTCATAAGGTCGGAATTTTAATTTTTGATTATTGAAAAAGGGGAGCTAAAATAATGCTTACAAAATTAAAAGATATTGAGATTTTTTTGAAAGTTCGACCATCAGCGTAAATTATAGTTTATAAGCCAAGTTTTAGTTGATGTACATGTGCTTATTCACGATTTATTATGCTGTAGGGTTAAAAAAAATTGGGGGACGTATTTTGCATTATCTTTTAAAATATACATTTCACGACTCTTAGTTTTTGGAACAATGGTTAGAACACTTTTTAGAATCTAAGAAAAATAATAAAAAAGGAATTTCGAAAAAAGGGGGGGCTAGAATTTTTGAAATTTTGATTATAGAGGTCCAAAAATTTGGATCAATGTTCAGAACAACTAGAAAAACCTGGAATAATTTTCAAAAAATCGATTTTCGAAAAAGGGGGGATTGGTCAAAAAAGTTTTTTCTTGTTTTGTGCCTGGACTCACGGCCGGCGGTGTCAAGTTAGCACTGCATACCCCCTTTTTTAAAAAAAATCAGAGTAAAAAAAATGTTTGGAATTTTTTTCTTTCCACAACTTATTTTAAACAAATAATTATCAACTAATTGCGTACTTAGTTTCAACAAAATCAAAGAGTGTAGTGCTAACTTGATATCAACCTAGCACTACATACCACTTTTTTGAAAAATAGTCGAGCTACAAATTTTTTTTTCCACAACTAATTTACAACAAAAAAGCTACAATCAACTGCATACTCATGTTTTTTAATTTTCGAAAAATGTAATGCTAACTTGACAGTCGTGAAAAAGTCTATAAAGATGGCTCTTTAATCTTTGTCGTTATCATACTAGATTCCCATTGCTCTTAGCATTAAAGTCCCCAACAATGAGAAATGTTATGTCCTTACAAATTTGGGAGTGATGCATAGTCTTTCTCAGCTGAAGATCGCCTCTGAGGGTTATAAATATCTTCTTTATTAAACTTGCATGTTTTGATTATAGTAAACTTTGGTTCTTCATGATGTGTTAAGCACTTTTAATAAGTATTGCTGATCCTCCCCTATTCTTGTCATCTGGGTGGGGAGCGTGATAACAATTCTAGTTTTGCTTTTTCTGTTTGTGTCTTGGAATTTTTTGTCTGCTGGTCATCCCCTGTGACTTGTAGGATGATTGCCTTTACAGTTATACAGGAACTTGAATATGAAAAAGACTTTTGTGTTATAAAAGTACA
This sequence comes from Eupeodes luniger, assembly GCA_951509635.1. Taxonomy (NCBI): domain Eukaryota; kingdom Metazoa; phylum Arthropoda; class Insecta; order Diptera; family Syrphidae; genus Eupeodes; species Eupeodes luniger. The sequence continues at coordinate 93,297,163 of OX608073.1, read as the reverse complement.
CCTGTAGATTTACAAAAATTAAACTAATGATGAACCTCAACAATTAAATCATTTTCATAAGGCAAAATAAAATCTAGAGAATCCAGCATCCGGCATTGAATTTAGCTGAATTTTAAATCTTTACGATCCCACTATTTCTGCTGTGTAGCCCAAAATAGGACGAACTCCCAGAAAAAAGAAAACAAAATCAAAAGTTAGACGAAGAACTTTTTTATTTTTAAATATTTAATTTTTTTCTTTTTTTGCAAAATTAAACCATCACATCCTTGTGTGTCCCTTTTATCGAAGACTCAAATCTGTTGGGGTTTATTTTTCAATTTTCGATCAGCCCCCATCCCTCTGCTGGATATCTATGGATACCAGCAAAGGGTAGTATAGTCCATATCGACCTCCTCAAAAACGGGAATAAATAAAACTTTACCCTTTTTTCTTGTTGGACTGTAAAGTTTTGGTTTGCCTGATTCTGAATGAGGAAGAAACACTTTTTGTGGATTTCTCCGGATCAAAAATGGCGCGGTAGAGATTTTTCAATAATTCTATAGTTGCCCCTATAATTTTGCCATCGTTCATTTATAACTTTTTCTAGGATTTTTCTTTTTTAGTTTTCGTCCTTTTGGTTCTGTATGGTTCTGTGTGTGTATATAGTTTTATCAGACTCTGGAAACAGTAGGTGTATGGTTGTAGCTGTATTAGTTTAACGATGGTGTTCCTTGGGGATAAAAGTGGGTTAAATAAAATCAGGAATAATGATTAGCTGGTTTGATATTACCGAAACGAAGCACTGTTGCTGGTCTTTGAGAGCATATAGAAACGTGTTTCGATCAGAGAAACTTTTGCGGGCAACACTTGGAGCTAGCGATTCGGAATCGAGTTTTTGGATTCTAGCTAAGTTTTGAATTTCGTTTTTTTTTTTTTTATTTTTTTATTTTTGTAGGAGAATAGAGTTTCGCAACAACACCGCCAGAGGGATATGGATTCGCATTGATGTTTCGTTGATTTTTTTGTATTTATGTTCTAACCTGTGTTGTGTTGGGGTAGATGGTAGGGCGCAACAGGGGTTATGGTTTCAGTTTTCTTTATGAATTCCGGTCTCGTAGGAGTTTAAATGGAATAATGATTAAAGTTGTTAATTATCCCGAAGGAGGTACTTTTGGTTCTGCGAACGTGTTTTTCGTGTATACGATAGAGAAAATGTGTTCTGAGGTTTCTTTTTCATTATTTTTTGTCTTGGTCCTTAAGTATACTTTCCGTCTTAGCAACACAGGGCCGCCACAGCGCAGCGCCGAGGCGTTGCCGCCGAAGTAAAAGCTTCAACGCGTAAGTCTTATATTTCTTTTAATAAGCATGGATCTGTGCATGGTGCGCTTCATGGAAAAGCTGGACCGGAAGGCTTTCTACTTAAGCGGATAATAGTTTAATGAGTTTATGCGTTTTGTGAATAGCAATTAGATTCCTGCGGCATAATGGCGGATGGATGAAACGAACGAACGAACGTGCGTATGATGCCTTCTATATACTCGTACATATAATCGTTTTGAATGTATGGGAATATGGTGAAGGCAATTCATATCATTAGCAAAACATTAATGATGTCATATTGTTGTTGTTGTTCTTGGCTTTAATGCTTCATTAAGCTGGTTTTGAAGTAATTAAACGTGATAGATGAGTTTTGTCAGTTCAGTGTCTGATAGGCGATTAGGCATTGACAAGGAGCTAAATGAGAATATAAACATCTGTTTGTGAAGTTTTGTTTTTGGTTTGTTTTTGTTTTTTGTTTTTTTAATGAGGCATTAGTGGTTATGTGATGTGATAGTTGATGAATGAACAGAACAGAACAGAACAGAAGAAGATTGTTTGCTTGAAGTTTTAAGAAACGTTGACACAATTATTTTTGGGGGAGGTTTTGCTATCGGTTTTAATTAAGTTATTATAATGATTTGGTGTCACCTTCAGTGGAGGTATGGGGAAGATTTATTTTTAGTTGACAAGTTTTAAGGTATAATGAGGTTAAACATAATTGTTCATATAGTTTAAAAGTTTTCTTTGACCCTAGTAGATGAATTTTACTTAATTTATGTGGTTGAAATTTTTGTGACTTCAAGGTTTTGGTGGAAATATTTTGTTTTTTTGGAATGACTGTCTTTGACATTCAAAAATTTCATGGATGGATTTCTTTACACAAAATATAATTTTAAAAATGCTATTGGTGTTTAGCCATCGCTGATTAGCTCAATATACGAAAGAATTAGCTGAAATGGAGAGATATGCATATTTTTGATAACCGTTTCCAATATTATTGAATAACCGAATGCTTACTATTATTAAAAAATAGAAAAAAATAGGGCTTTAATGTAAATTATATCGCGGCTCAATAGAGGTTAGGTTGGAGTGGCTGCGATGGAGAAGGACACACTTAGGTCAGTTGTTGGCCCATTGTGATACCACAAGAATCAACAATGAAACCAATTGGAGTTACTTGGAATCTTTTGCTACTCAAAACCAAAAAAAAAGCACTTAGGCAATAGTAAAATCCAGAAATATTTTATTTTTCTCATGCATTCTTTTTGGGACCCTTTTAATGAATAGACTGAGCCATAACTAACTGGAAAAAGTATTTTGACATAGTAATCTTTGCAGTTTCTTTCGTGTTGCGTGCTATCAGAGCTGAGATTTCCTATTTTTATTGTTTCTTTTTAATACAATTTACTAACTTTGACGACATTTACAAACAATTTGTTGATAATAATAGGTAAAACGTTGGAAGTTAGCCAAGATTTACGAATTGAGATGGTGACCAAGTATTATGCGGGTATTTCGGTGGAAAAGTTAAGCAAACTATATAAAGTTCCTCGTCAAACCGTCTTTTACCAAATAAATAAGCAGAAAAAACAAACCCACGCGAAATATTCCACGTTCAGGGCGACCACGTAAGACTTCCAAGAAAGAGTACCGTTTAATAGTCAGAAAGTTTAAAGAAAATGTGCTGAACACCCAAAATCTGTAGCAATTGAAATAAAAAAACGATTATGAAATTGAAATTTCAGAAAAAACTATAAGAAATCGTTGGTAGGAGGCTGACTTTGCTACATACATAGCCAGAACAATACCCCAAATATTCCAAAAAAATAAGCTAAACGCTTGCCAAATAATTTTTACACAAGACTTCATCATATTGGGAAAAAGTATTGGGGACTGATGAAAGCTGTTTTGAGTACCACAGATCAAAAAAGAAAACTGTTTGCAGAATCCCTAGGAAAATGCGAAGCAAAGTAGCACCTGTGGGTAAACAAGTACCTTATGGTGGTGGCACCGTCATATTTTGGGGATGTGTTTGCTTTAATGGCACCGGAGACTTGGTAGCAATCGATGGAATAATGAACAAACAACAATATTTGGATATTTTAAATAACCACGCTTATAGTTCTGGTGATGAATTGAGTCGTTCATTTTGCAGCAAGACAACGCACCTTGTCACAAAGCCAAGATGGTAACTAATTTTCTAAAGGAAGTGGATGTAAATACACTAGATTGGTCACCTCAAAGCGCCGATTTAAACATAATAGAAAATTTGTGGGCCTATATAAAGCGAAAAAGGAGTCCATGCTTGACAAGAACGAGCGAAGAGACAATCGCTGACGTCGAAAGCCTTGCGAAGGAAATTTCTCCGCAAACTCTCCAAAATTTGGTAAAATCTATACCAGTCCGATTGCAGAAAGTCATAGCAACGGAAATTTCATTTTCTATAAAATTATGCCTTAATTTTTGTTTAATTCTCTTTTCAAACTCATTTTTGCCTCATAGTATATTTTGTTAAAATACTTTTTCCACCACATATTTCTGAAAAATAATTTTCAGTTGCAGAACTATAACATCGAATTTAATTAAATAAAATTCTTTTGAAAGTTCATGGCCTTAACATTATTATACTTTTTTTTAATATTTTTTCAACTGATCATGTAAAATATTTGAATAAAAATGTACGATATTTTGTTTGTCAAAATACTTTTTCCGACCATTGTATGAAAATGTGAAAGACTAATTATGTCAGGGTGTTTGAGACCGTTTAGATCGTTATATAGGGTTTTTAAATTGGAGCGGGTAGAAATGTCATAACGTTTACGACGCGAGTCGAGTTTGAAAGGTCGAATTGAAAACGATCCGCCGCGAACCTCATAATCAGGCCCCAGACGAGTAAATAGAACACCAATAAGAATGTTTGGAAAAAAGTCTGATGCAGTTCTTGGAAAGATCCCTAAGCTGCTGAGTTTATACAATTTTCATACATTTCCTGGAAAACAGTCTCGCCAAATATTTGAAAGTTGAACACTTAATGTGGTAACCTTTTTTTGGATTACAGTTCTTACACATTTAACAAGCTTAAAGGTGTTGTTTTTAATTAAAAGATAATGTATTGACCAATGAATATATACTTATGTGTATTGGAAAAATTAGGTTTTTCCTTCGGCTTCGACCAAAAAAGCCGAAGGAAAAACCTAATTTTTCCAATACACATAGGTGTTGTTTTTGTCCCAACCCTTAATTTTTATAAATTCTACTGAAAGAATTAAATGAAATGTCTCTAAGTTCATTCAAAATATAGCGTCTCACGCCTCACACACCCAGCTACTACTTAATGCCTATAAAAACATAAAAAACATTATTTTCTCTTCATAAATCATATTTGACCTTTTCCACACAAAATTTCAAAAAACATAAAAACAAAAATAACTCAATTCTGTTTTTCTTCTTATTTTTATTTTTTTTATATCTCGATCTCGCAGTCAAAGGTTGAAACTCCCAATCCAATAAAACATGAATAACAAAACACAATTGGTTATTCATCGGATTTTCATTGAAAACTTACTTTGAAAGTTAAATTTATTAATAATGTGTCGTCAACCTCCATTGTTGTTATTCATAAATTTTTGTATAATTTTTGTAAGTCTATTTTTTATATTTTTCGTTTGATTTCAATTTTGTTTAAATTTTATGTGTTTTTATTTTTTTTATTTTCATAACAAAAAATTCAAAGTTTATTCACGTGGAATTCCGAAAAATTTAATAATATTATGCAAACGAAAACAATCGGATTTTATTTTTGAGTGTAAATATGTAGGAGTATAGGTATCTACTTTTTATAAAGTCGGTGGACAATACCGGAGCTGAATTCTGCTGTTCTGGAAATTGCAAGTGATGTATTCGAGAGGAGGACGAGTAAATTCCACCGAGAGATATACAACATTGTACATCATATTATAGCCTTATAGTATAGAGTTATGCAAAATGAACTGCATTGTTGCGAATTCGCAGAAAGTCGTAGAAATATTTGTATACAAGTTTTGTTGTTGGGGTAGTTTATTGAGTTGTTAGGGAGATTTTTTGTGTTGTTATAATTTTTAAGTTGGTTGAAAAAATGTAACTTTAAAATTCAAATACCGTAAAATCTTGAAACTTTTTAATGAATTTTTGCATTCAAAATCAAAGCATTATATTGTATTTTAATTTTTAATTCCAAGTATGCACATAAAACAACATGGAAAAAAGTACCTACTTATATAATGTAATCCGTTTTACATCTTTCTTAAGTAGGAACTTTTACAATTTGTGTGGAAATTAAATTTGAGCTTCATAGTAAATTGAATGTTGAGAATTTTATTATGAGTAGTTACGTTGTTCTTAATTTAAAAATGTTGATTGATATCTTTGAAGAAAAATTAAGGACATAAGAATAAAATGTAGATTTTCAAAACACAGACGATTTAGTAATATGCCGTAATAAGCCACTTAAGATGATGATCATAATTGTTCTAATTTTAAAAACTTATCACTACACTGTCAACTACTAGAATGAGACCACACATTTTGCTACTGATTTTCGCTTTCAATACCAAGTGGAATTTTTGTATCCGGAAACGTTTATTACCTGTGAAAAGGTACGTATTTTCCATTACAAATTTAAAAAATTAGGGGTTTAATTGGAAATGGCCTTAGGAACTTCTTGAAAAGAGTGTAGAAAAGTACTTCACTAGGATGAAGAACATTTATTTATAACGTTTTTTTTACATAAATATGGAGTATGTCCACCATTTTTGGATATAAACTCTATTTCTATAAGACGATTTCGAGTACAATCCTTATTTTTTTTAACTAATCATAGAAAATTTGGGATTATGAATCACGAATAGCTTAGATTATGGTATCCTTGTGATCAAATTCTCTGCCATCTTCATAAACTTAACGAAGTAGAATTGACCAAAAGTTTTCAATTATGTTTAAGTCCACGACAAAAGTACAACGTATTCTGATTGAATCAGACTTCTAACAATAAAATAAATTAGGTGGCGCAACAGTCCGTCGAGAACCATTACTGTGTGGGAGCAATGTTGTCAGGGATGGAGGGGACCTACAGTTATTTTTAAGCCGAAGCCGAACTGCTAATTTAGGAAAGAAATTGTAAAACTATTTTTAGTTAAGAAAGAAAGAAAATTGTAAAAAAAAAATGTCAAATGCCTGCAAAGATATAGTATACAAAATAAGATAAATTAGAAATCAATATTCTATATTTGTATTTCAGTATAAGGCATCAATATGGATTTTTTGATAGAAAAAGAAAAGTCAAGATCAGTATACCAACTTGTTCATCATACCGCACCGCACAGCCTGTCCTAATGCAGATTGCAGTGCAATTAAATTATTGATGAGCGTGGCCTCCATGATGTGCGGGATTATGTAAAATCGCTTGTCTACACAGACGATTGACGCCTTGGAAGAGAATATTCACTGCGTTTCTGCTGACATACGGCCCTAATGGTGCAAAAAGTGTTCGAAAATTGGATCTATCGGCTGAAATTTCGAACTTGCCACTTGCCCGAAATCATTTTTAAAATATAGGCTGGGATGCGACCCACACTGATAACTTCCCATCCCGTTTGTCGATTTGTCTTTTTTTTAAAGTTTATAGGTTTTCGTGTTTTGTTAAAAAAGGAGTCAGTTGAATTATTAAAAAAAAAATGTTTAAATCGACAACAATTTTTTGCATATATGATGAAATAGTTTGATTTCAAAATCTTTTTAAGTTAACGAGATTTTTAGTCGAAAACCAATTTGTACCAATTTTAGTAGCATTTCTTTAAAGTTTTTATTTCTTACATAAACAAATACAAATTGGATGAATGAAACTAATTTGAAGTCAATATCTTCTATTGTTCACGAGCCATCGAGAACCAATCATCAATTTTTAAAAAATTTGCGTACTATTTTTTGTAGATTTTAATTTTTTATGAAAAAACTGACTCTTGGATTTTTATAAAATTATTGAATGTCGAAAACAATATTTTCTGTTAGGTACAATTCGTTTGAAGCCAATACTTTTAATTTTTACAAAGATATCTGAGTAGAAAGTAAAGTTTTACCAAGTATTGTTTTTTACGCTTTTATTTTTTGTAAAAAAAACTGTCAACTCGATTTTCCTCAAAATTTTACTGAATGTTGAAAACAATATCGTTGGTATGCAGCCAAAACGCACTAAGTCATATTTTTAGGATTTTTAGATTTAAATGCAAAACGGTTAAGAATGATGATATCGATGTAGTGAAATAACACACGTTGAAATATTTGACGTACTTTTTGAATTATTTGAGGTATCTTTTTGCACGAAGTCAGAAAAAACAACTTTTATACTGGCACAACGCACTAAGTTGACTTAGTGCTATTTGCCTGTAACACAAGAAAAATGATATCACTACTAGTTTACAGGAAAAAAGCATTACTGCATTAGTGCAAACATCTAATTTGCAAATTGTTGACCAAAAATTTTTAGAAAGTGGTCATTCTTATATGGAAGTTGATTCTATGCATAGTGCCATAGAAAAACAAAAAAAGTTTATGTCAATTTATTGCATCAATGACTGGCTAAATATATTCAAAGCTGCAAGGGTTCGAGATCCAAAAAAAAAAACCTTTCGAAGCTATTGAAATGAAATTTGAAAATTTTTACAACTTAAAGTTATTAGCCGAAAACCTTATAAAAATAAGACAATTGACGTTGACGGCCAAAAAGTTAACTGGCTTAAAATTAAATGGTTTCGTTACGAAAAAAATAAACCGGGAATACTTCAATTCAAATATGAATTTGGCGAAAATTTTCGAAGCTTGAACGTTTCTAAAAGCTGTCGTAGAGGAAGAAACCCTGTTCTTAAATATATGCCGGTTAAAGAATGGCCAAAACTATACACCGAACCACTTAAAATAAGCTAAAAAAGACCTCATCGAAATGTGTAATAAAGGCGTTATTCCTGAAATTTTTCATTCTTGGTTTTCATCATTACCGTCACAATGTAACATAAAAGATTACCTGCCAGAACCAGATGCATTAGATGAAAGTGATATTGAATAATTTATTATTTTAAATTCCAACTTTTTAAAACCTTCAAATATTTAAAACCTTCTTTCATTACTTAGTTTTTAATTGTTTTGTATTGTAAAATTACTTATTAACCTATAATAAAGCTCTTGTCTTTACTTTTGGACTAAAATCATGTTGTTTCCTTTAACTTTATATGTCATAAAACTATTGATTACAAACAAATAATTGGAAATCACTACAGGTAAAAGGCACTAAGTCACGACTTTTTTCATTTGCGTTCACATAATTATCATATTGGTTTTTAAAAAACGAAATAAATTTTTGGAAACAAATGTCAAAATGTTGAGTTTGTGTTTGATGGGATTATTTTACAAATAACAGTTAATATTGAATTTTCACAAGAGAAATAATCTTAAAAATCGATTTACTCAAAACTACTTTTTTTGACTTAGTGCATTTTGCCTGCATAGCGACGATATTTCTTATGAGAAAAAATTAATTTGAAGCCATAATCTCAAATTTTTGAAGAGATATTTGAGTCGAAAATCAATTTTTACCAACTTTTAATAATTTTTTTTTTGGCTTTTTTATTTTTTGTAAAAAAAATGTCAGTTCGATTTTTCTCAAAATTTTACCTGATATCGAAAACGTTATTTCTTGTTGCAAAAAATTATTTTGGAGATAAAATCATTTATTTTTAGTAAAATATTCGAGGCAACAAACATTTTTTTACAGTTTTTTTTATTTCGTTAACTGGATTTTTCAAAAAAAAAAAATACTTGTTTGGTATCACGTTACAATATATATTATACAATTTAATTCAAGGCTCTAGCGTTATTGGTTCGTGAGATATTTTAGGTAAATCAAAATGTTCAACTTTTTTAAATTAGCCCCCCAGGCAATTTTTTTGAGAGTCCTTTCTGCATCTTTCTTTTTTTTATCTGTATAAGAACATTTCTTTCAAGTCGATATCTCTACTGGTTCTTGAGCTATGGACGACGAAAAAAACTTCGCGAACGTACGGGGGTAATTACGTACAAACGTACGTTCACACTCACGCACAGTAATCTCTCTAAAAATCTTTTATTTCGACTCTAGGGACCTTGATTACAATAACTTAATATTTGAAGTTGAAAAATGTAACACTCTTATCTATTTAATAAAGCTTACTTTTTGGCCATAAATTAAATAACATGCGTTTGATTTCTTTTTGAAAACCACACGTCTTACTAAAATAAAACAAAATAACTGAGTCATATTTTGACCCATAATACTTGTCAGTTTAGAAGTGTACAGTGGAATGTTTGCAAACAGATAGCAAGTCATTTATAAACACACAGAAAATAATAGGACCTAGAATTGATACCTGTGAAACATTCAGTCTTTAAGGCAAGAAGTTGGAAAAAGTTTTGGTACTGACAACCCTCTGAAGTCTGCCAAAAAGATAGCTTTCAAGTAATTTTACTGCAGAGTTTTCAAGACCAAATTATTCATCTCTCAAATCACTTCCAGGCACAGGAAAAAAACTCCAGCTTTCTTGTATGACTTTGCGAAGGTTGAAGTTGGAATGGTATGGTTAATAATATGGGTTAGACTAGGCATTATGTATGGCAGAATTATAGCTGCTGACTGATAAAATATAAAATTGATTTTCTTGGACCTAACCATTGAATTTAAAAGTAATTTTAAATAATAAGGAGTGAAGGCGAAACTTGGTACTATATGTTTTAAATTATTTTTTGTTTGTGTAATATCTTTATTTTGTTGTAAATTTATGTGACAACAAAACAAAATATTTTTGGGAACAAAATCATGTTTTGAATCTTGTACAGACGAAGCATACAAAATTTGGCACTCCTACTTTTCACAATTCGAAACTTTATCTTCACTAATATATTTGTATACACTACTAAGTTATTTTTGTTCACTAATCAGTTGTTGTTGCATTTTGTTATGTCGTGAATTCACATTTTGTTATGTCGTGAATTCACTTACCTACAAAAATACGGCCTAAGTATCAGCTTTTTGAGTAGATACTTCTCATATTCTCATATCAAGTATGTTTTAAATAAAGTTTTAACAATATCTTTAGTAAAAGCACTATCGATATTGAGCCATAAAAATTAAGCGTTAAGCAAAAATTAATCTCTACAAAAAAAAACAGACCATGCCTTTAAGCTCGAAGTATTCAGAAATAAAATAATAGGTTATTGATAAAGTTTTATTTGCAATACGTACAGCTGTGGACAACTAATTATAAACACAAATTGAATTCACTTTTGAAGCAGTATCTGTATTTATTTTTTTTGTGAAAAAAATATTTTTTTTTTCAAAATATATTTTTTAAACTTAAAACAATGTTTCCCAAACACAACAATTATTTCATATGATAGTTTCTGCGAAAATCACAGCTTTTATTGGTGGACAACTAATTAGAAACAAAGAAAAAATGTATAACTTTATAATATCATTTACCTTCATTTATCTTTAATACTTTGTTGCGAAGCCTTTTTGCTTCAAAGATTCCCGACATCTTCGTTCCATTGATGAAATAAGCCGCCTGCACCGCTCTGCGGGTATAGCCTTCCCAGCAGCGTCGATATTTTTGTAAAAAGAACATCATTGTTGGTGTTATTTTTGAGAGCAACAGCTTTTTTAACATCGGCCCAAAGATGCTCTATCGGATTTAGGTCAGCACTTGATGATGCCCATTCCAGAACTGTTATCGATTGGTCCCTAAAGAACTGTTTCATAATTCCAGTAGTGTGCTTGGGGTCGTTGTCTTGCTGAAACTTCCACATCACTGGCATGTTTTCATCGGCTTAATCCACTAATCGTTCCTTAAGAATGTCAATGTGTTTAACGGCTGTCAGCGTTCCATCGATTCGATGGATTGGGCCAACTCCACACCACGAGAAACAACCCCAAACGTTAAGCGAGCCAACTCCATGCTTAATTACTGCCAAACATATTTAAGGTGGAACGCTGTTCCTTTTGGCCTTCGGACATATCGTGCACCATCTTGGCCCATCCTATTTATTTTAGTTTCGTCACTCCACACTATGTACTTATATTCGTTTGTTGTCCGGTTGGCGTGTGATCTTGCGAACTCTATTGTTAGTCTATGTTGCCTTGCGGTTACTAATGGTTTCTTTCGAGAAACACGACCATGTAACCCAATTTCCACCAATCTTCTTCTGATTGTGCGTGGGCCTATCGGGACATCGAATGCAACCGAGAGTTGGCGTTGTATCTCTGTGGAGCTTATTTTTGGGTATTTTTTGGCCAACCTACTAATTGCTCGATCCCTTTGGCAGCTTGTCTCACGGGACCGTTTTTTACGAGGTACATTTTCAGCAGTCCCGAAGTTTTGAAAATGCTTAATTGCATTGAAAACTTTCTTTACAGAACAGTTCATTTGAGATGCAATTGCTCTATAAAACATTTTAAGCTTCCAAAGCTCTATAATCGCTTTCCTTGTAGGAGGATCACAACTCTTTAATTTTCCCATTGCAATTACCTCCAAAATTTAAAAATTATTCTTTAAAAACGTTTGCAGACAATTCAGAATTTTCTACTTACCAATGCAAAATAAGAAGATTATTTTTATTTCACCCAAGTCAAATCTAATTAAGCTGTTTCGAATTAGTTGACCAGTTGAAACGAACACTTTTTACACTCTACCTACTGTGTACTATGCAAAGACTTACATATGCACAAATGATGCTTTTTCAAACAATTATCTAATAACGCTAGCATTACACCGTTTAGGATACCGCTATTCTAGTCACACATGACAAAATGAATGTGGAAATGAGAAGCAAGTAATGTTTCTAATTTGTTGTCTACAGCTGTAATTCGTTTTAAATTATTTTTCGTTGTACATTTTTAAATCAACGAATCATTTAGATACAAATACAAACAAATTAAAATTTCATTGCAAATTTGATTTTCTAAATATTCCTCTTCTACAACAGTGACATCCCTTACACATTTAGCAACTCTCATCACAGTCTACAGCTAAGTATACCCACACTTCCTGATAATTCTTAACATACAATTTTTAACCGAAAGAAAAACTTAAGAAACTTGCATTTAATTCTTATAGTAAATCCAACGAATTTCAATATCGAATTGGAAAAGTTGTATATCATAGTTTATAAGACTTTCTCCAATTACAAAAATCGATACCAAAATCAAATCACAAAACAACACAAAATTCTTCATACGTAGTACATATAGATTTCCATTTATACTTGAACCATTTTTATCTATAACATAAACTATTATCATAAACAACAGTTAAGTAAATCTCCAAATAAGGACTTTCTTTCAATTACTTTATTGAATTTTTCGCTTTTATATACATAGCCATTGCTTCTTCCTTACACACACCCACAAAAATATTTTTGTAGGTAATTCTTTATCCTTAGTAAGGATAATTTCTATTAGTGTCTTCTCTATGACTCACATAGATCTTTTTGGCATTCGAGTGCTGCTACTTCCGACTAATACATAGTCAAAAGGTCCTAGAAGTGGTCTTCTGCTTTTTATTATAATAAGAGTATGGTCGGAAAAGCGGTGCCGGTGCCACAAAAATAACAAAATGTCTATTTATGTGATGTGATGGCTTGAAAACCAAAAATCCCGTTGCATACATTTCGATTTCCTTTGCCACATAAATGTACATATATCCAATCCATGAACAGAAAAGAAGAGAAAGACACACTTTGTGAGACTTAGTTTTTATGTGACAAGCAGAAGTAAAAGTATGGCAAAGTCAAAAGAGGCCAAACCATACTGACCGACAAGTGACAACCGACGACGAATATGACGATGACGACGACGACGCCAATTACAACGACCAGGACCAGGACAAGGACCAGTGCCAGTATGTATCATCGCCAGAGGACAGGACAACCAAAAACCACACCATACCATCAGCAAGGAAGGGGGAAAGGAAGAGAAGTGATGGCAAGTTATAGTCATTGTTTTTGTTTTTGTTTTTGTTCCTTGTTCTTGTCACATCTTCTATGTCCTATCCTCTTCTCTAACCTAATACCTAAGTCGTTGTCGTCATTATTAGTGTGTTACGAATAACGGCCACATGAATTTTTCATAACAAAGACGACAAAGTTTATCCCTGTAATGACATTTCATAAATCCATGACAGCTTAGCACTGTGGAACTGACCCTAACTGAAACAACTTAGATGTCAGCTCTTCAACGTGTAACTTAACAAATTACTCACTTTGTCATATTTGCTGTTGTTTGTTTTTATTTTCTCCGCTGGCGCTGTTGCCGTTAATATTTTATTTTATTTTATTTTATTTTGGTTTTTCTTCCATCATAGTTAAGAATATATCCTGTCTTCCTATCCTAAGCTGTCGCTGTCGCTGTTTTTTTTTTGTTTGCGTTTGTTGTATCGCTTTTGGTGTGAAATAAACTCTCTTTTTTGAAGGAAGGTGAGTTTATTGATGTCTCTTTTTTTTAGTCCTTTTGGATTGGATTACAGATTGGGTGATATTTCATGCGAAAAATCATTTTTCATGTTGTTGTTTGTGAATTTTAAGGGAAATTAACATTTTCTGGTGTTTGTTATTGCTGCTGTTCTAATATTGGTGGATATGAATCATGGACTGGAACTGCTCGGCTGAAGAAAAATTAAGTAGACACAAGGTTAGAGAGGTTGTGACTCGTGTCGCCATATTTAATTAGTGAATATGACACGCAAATGAATGGAAATTTGTTTGAATTTGAACAAATTTGTTTTAGTTATGTATGTAGTTGTTTGAATGGTGAAACAGTTTTATTATTTAATGAAATTTAAAAGGTGGAAAAATAGGCAGGTAATGTGTTTTAAAACAAGAATGGAAGTGATAAATAAGGTTCCAGAAATCTGTTTCCTCGTTGGGATGAGACAATAAATCTTTGTAGCCAAAATAGTACTGGGGGTTTCTAATTCTAGGCTTAAAGCAAAATAGAAAGATGATGGGAGAAAACACAACGTCGCACGGATACAATCGCAAGGGATCGCCAAATCCTTCTCTGGTTTCGTTACATCTCTCGAAGTTCTCTGCCGCCACCACTATCGAGAACCAGTGGCAACATTGCCAAGATGCAATCATGACGTGCAATATTTCAAACAGCCACCGGAAAATCGGCAGGCAAATACAGCTAAACAACAGGCTTGCAAAGCGGCGCTGCATATAGAAGGACGAGAGCTGCTCCTGAGCTCTAAAATCAGAAAAGGAGATAAGAACTCTGACTTCTCAGAAGTAAATGGGAAACATGAAGAGCTTGCTGTCGAATATGTTATGAAACGTTCAGAAGCAGAAATGAAGTCAGAACGTTCTATGAGTAGGTGATAAGAAATTCATAAGTGTATATAAACCTCTTAACGAAGGCTGCAAGGACGAAAGTGGAAACATCATAGTGAGACCGTAGTCTATGCTGAGGATAGGGAAGGACCACTTCTGCAGATTGTATAACGGCGACGACAAACCGAATTCCGCTGTCAGGCAGGATAATCCATTCAACATAGACGACGAAAGCCAACAATCCCGTCCTCCCGACTTAGACGAAGTAAAGATTGCCCTATCTAAGCTGAAGTCTAACAAAGCCAATATAGCAGATTGCTTGAATGCCGAACTCTTCAAATCCTCAGGAGATGATTTGGTTAGGAGCATGCACCAACTTATGTGTAAGATATGGTCGGAAGAAAGCATGCCCGATGAATGGAACCTTAGTATTGTTTGCCCGGTTCTGAAAAAGGAGACCCTCTAAACTGCACCAATTATAGAGGAATCAGTCTACTTAACATCGCCTACAAAATCTTCTCTGCCGTAATATGTGAACGTCTAAAGCCCATCGTCAACAATCTGATAGGTTCTTATCAGTTTGGTTTTAGACCAAGAAAGTCCACAATCGATCAAATATTCACATTACGGCAGATCCTGAAAAAAACCCAAGAACATCAAATCGACACCCACGATCTTTTCATCGATTTCAAGGCCGCATATGACAGCATCTACAGGGACGAGCTGTATAGAGCCATATCTAGTTTTGGCATCTCTGCCAAACTCGTCCTTTTGTGCAGGATGACCATGGAGAATTCACGCTGCTCCATAAAGGTTGGAAACAACTTAACAGAACCTTTCGATTTCAAAAAAGGTTTTAGACAAGGTGGTGCTCTGTAATGCTGTTTTTTTATAACATCGTACTTGAAATAAAAGTGCAGAGCTCCCACGTCAACACTAGAGGCACTATCTTTCAAAAGTCTGTCCAATTACTAGCATATACTGATGAGATTGACATAATCGGAAGAACTCAGCGTGATGTCAAAGGGGCTTTTGTGAGTATTAAGGAAGAGGGGAAAAAAATGGGTTTTCCGGTTAATGAGGGCAAAACAAAGTACATGCAGGACTTAAAACACCGACGACGTCTTGGTCAAAATGTCACCATCGACAGACGTAACTTTGAGGTAGTTAAGGACTTCGTCTACCTAGGCTTCGCTATGAAAGCAGAAAACAACACCAGCGCTGAAATCAAACGAAAAATAACTCTCGCTAATCGCTGTTTCTTTGGGTTAAGAAAGCAATTGAGTAGCAAAGCCCTCTTTCGAGGGACCAAAGTGTCGATATGTAAGACCCTCATCATCCCCGTCCTGCTATACGGTGCGTCCCGTATGCATAGGAGGGAAGTGGATTACAAGATGGAACGACGAGCTGTACGGACTGTACAGCGACATAGACTTAGCCAGAAGAGTAAAAGTCCAACGACTAAGATTGCTGGGTAACTTAGAGCACATGGAAACCAAAGCTTCCGCCCGGAAAGTCTTTGAATCCATACCCACAGGACAGCGCAGTAGAGGAAGACCGCGAATCAGGTGGCGCGCACAAGTGGAAAGTGACCTCACCCAACTTGGAGCGCGAAATTGGAGACATCTAGCTAGGGACCGAGCTAGATGGAGAAGTTTATTGGGTGAGGCCCTAGTTCACACAGGACTGTAGCACCACAGTACAGTAAGTAAGTGAATCAAAATACATTCCAAGTACTACCTCGAGTAATCCTCGACTGTTGACATATTTTTAACGAATAATGCTTTACACTTTTCTCAACCTTTAATTATTAACGCACTGAGTTCAAAACACCTGCCCGTTTGTACTGAACTACAGACTAATTGTTCTAGAAACAATTCACAAGGCGTGCTGCCGAGCTTTCTATTCCAAAGACCCAATATGATTCATAAAACTCAAATCACACACGGCTGCAGATAATATTTTGCACCTTATTCGTCTGCGAAATGCTTAGAGGAGAATATAGATTCGGTATAGGTTAGACAAATTTAAACTAACCTTAAAATCCTAAACTATCAAATTAAAAACGAACTTCTTATGTTTCGTAATCAAAAATGGAACAATTTGTTTTCTGGTTTTGATAAAGGATCCAAACCGTTTTGGGAAGTAACACAAATAATTTAGAAATATTACTGACTTTAGAGTGCAAAATAATGTTTTTGTTACTTAGGAGGAATAGCAAATATTTTAGCCAAAATCAAAAGGTTTCTGCACACTTCAGTGACATTTAAACTGTAAACCTAGTAAAGGAAATATGTACGTAGTTCTCCTATTAACCAAACAGGTGTTTTAATAAACAACAAACCTTTAGTAAAAAATGTATTCAAAGCATTGAAAATAACAAAAATCCTGGCGTCGATGGTATCGGTTGTTAAAAGCAATATCTAAAACAGCTATAACTTATCAAATAGTTTTGTTCAACGTCTGTATTAAACTACAATTGGTAAACCTGGCAAGCCAAGAAATAACCGTAGTAGTCGTAGACCTATTAGCTTACTAAAAATAAATAAACTGGGTGGCGCAACAGTCCGTTGAGAACTAGGGCCTAGTGACTTACAACTCTCAACCATTCCTGTGTGCGAGTACTGTTCTCAGGGATGGAGGAGACCTACAGTTTAAGCCGAATCCGAGCGGTTAATTTGAGAAAGCACTTTTCATGACAAGAATTACTCTTGGAGAATTTGTCAATTAATCGCAAGAGGCAGTACCCGTGAAAAAACTTTAGAGGGATCGAACCCAAGACCTCTGGCGTGACAGTTCAACGCACTAACCATCATGCCACGGGTACTACCGTGGCAACATACTAAGCAAATTAAGAAAAAATGTTCGAGAAAGTCTTAAAAGACGCTGAGGAAGCTAATTATATTATTATGTACCTTACTGAGCAATTCGGTTTCAGAGCAGGTCACTCCACTAATCATCAAATATTTAGAATAAAGCAGCATGTTAAAAACAGCCTAAATGCAAGACAATCCACTGGTTTAGTTTTGCTTGACATAAAAAAGCTTTTGATAAAGTATGGCATGACGGACTTGTTTACAAACAAATTCTGTTAAATTTTTCTGACTAAATCGAAATTGTTTGACACTTCTTGAAAAATAAAAATTGTTTTGTTTAAACTGGAACTGCGAAGTCTTCAATGCATGATATTTGTTACGGAGTTCCACAAGGTTCTATAATTGGACCCTTTCTTTTCAATATTTTAATGTCAGACCTACATATTTCACTTTGAAAAGTGGCCATGTGTCAAGATGATACTGCTCTTTTTATCTCAAGTGTTCTTCCTCAGGAAGCGCTAAACAGTTTACAGTGTTCACTTGACACTCTTCTAAATTTCATTACCAGGTGGGAAAATAAAAGTTAATGCTAATAAATGCCAAGCTATGTGGCTTACTCGACACAGAAAACAAAGTTTCCTCGTAGTAGAGTATTAGTTTTGTAGTGTTTTGCCTTAAATATTATGTTTTATATTGCTTTGTTAAAAATGTTGTCACACATTTACTATGGGTATTATAGATGTAGAGAATAAGGTTATATAACTCAATAATTAAGTATACAATTAAAACTAAAGATGTAAAGTTTCAACTGCAATTAAATGAAACTTAACTTATAAGATATGTTTAAAGCACTTTTAAGTAAACTTTTTAACATCAATTTAAAAAAAAAACAAACAGTGGCAAAATATTATTATTTTTCAAAAATTAAAAACCCAACAAATTTCTATTTAAAATTGGTAAAAATAGTTTTTGATTCGAATTCCTTAGCAACAATTGAACTGATTTTATCTTAAAACTTTTTTTTTTTTTAATTTGGAATACTTTTTTGGAAAAATGCAATGAACAGTTCTTTAAAGAATCAAAATCTATAAAAATTCCAACTGAAAATTGGTAAAAGCTGATTTTAACTCGAATATATCGGGAATAAATACAGTTATTGACTCCAAATTTTGTTCATCTTGTACAAAATATTATTATCAATGTTTTAAAAAACTTTTGAAAAAACAATTGAGAGTAAAATGAAAACCTAAAATAAAAATCACTAAATATTTAATTTCAAAATACTTGGGGTTGCATCTCAGTCAT
The DNA here is from genome assembly GCA_951509635.1 of Eupeodes luniger. Classification (NCBI taxonomy): domain Eukaryota; kingdom Metazoa; phylum Arthropoda; class Insecta; order Diptera; family Syrphidae; genus Eupeodes; species Eupeodes luniger. The sequence continues at coordinate 93,278,357 of OX608073.1, read as the reverse complement.
TATTTTGTTTAATAATCTACACGATGAAATATAATAATAATATAATTTTTATTAAATAGATTCACTTACCCTTATAATTTAGTAAATTTTCATAAACATTTAAGTGTATTTTGACTCGTACCAAATGTCAAAGTTTTACCGTACCGACTAAACCACTGAATTTGAGCAACGCGAAACACACAGCGAAAATTTTTGACAACTTTCTTTAAGTTATGCAAACACAAATAATAAAAAACAAAACTCAATTTTCACAAATTTACACTAATATTTCACTTTTTAGATAACAAATAATATTTTAATTAAAATAAAACTAACACTAGATTTCTTCAAATAACAAAACTACAAACAATTAACTGGACTCGCGACACGAATAAACATGAAAGTTAAACTGCACAGGAAATACAAAATGAGAAATTCAACGAGCACATTACTCATGCGCTGCAGACGATTAACTGACTGACTGACCCAAGTGGGTGGAAGAAATTCATGAGAAATATATTGAGCAGGAATTTGAAAGTAAAAGCAATACGCAAAATGCAACATGGGAGCTGGAAGTTGGGTTTACAAAGAGCAGTTGATCGTTAAATGACAATTTTGTATATACTTTAATGGAAATAGCACATTTTAGTTTTTAGATAATGCAGTCATTTTTCAATCGTAATGTTCTATAAATATTTGTTTTGATTTGTTTGATTATACGCAGGAAATAAAAGACTTAGAAGTTAAATGTTTCATAGAATTAAATTAATATTGCTTTCAAATTTAAACTTATCGATAACTTTTGATCGGCAAGATTTGTCATCAATATATTAAAATTTTTATTTAATTATAATGGCCATTTTACATACGTGGCCAAATGTTTGATTCATAGAGTTGTAAAAATATACACTTTTTCTTTGCACTTTTTATACTGTTATGTTTAAGGAGGTTTCAATCATATGCAGACAAATTATATTTAAGTTAGTTATTTATTTTGAACTTAATAGTTCTTTGGCTTTAGGTAAATAGGTCTTAAGTCAAAAAATTGCATTTTAGGTTTTTAATTTGGTGTAATTGCCCTTGTTTTGTCTCTTTAATACTAACAACTTGAGTCTAGATCAAATGCTAAATATCGTATAAATGTAGTCTTTAGACAATAAGACATACAAATTCACGTTTGTTTCGATATTAATGTCTGAAGTGTATTGAGTCTGTATGACCAGTTTTGACTTAAGTCTTTTTTGCCTAACGTCAAAGAATTTTTAAACAACATATCACACCCGACTTCTCAGAAGGAAAAAGAGTGAGCATGAGAACCGTGCGGTCGAAGATGTTGAGAGGTTTAAAAGCAGGAATGAAGTTCGAAAGTTGGAAAATGGAACCGCAGTCAATGCTGAGGATATGGAAGGACCACTTCTGCAGACTGTATAACCGCGACGACAAACCGAATTCCGCTGTCAGGCAGGATGATCCATTCAACATAGACGACGAAAGCCAACAATCCCGTCCTCCCGACTTAGACGAAGTAAAGATTGCCATATCTAAGCTGAAGTCTAACAAAGCCACTGGATCAGATGACTTGAATGCCGAACTCTTTAAAGCAGCTGGAGATAATTTGGTTAGGAGCATGCACCAACTTATGTGTAAGTCGAAAGAAAGCATGCCCGATGAATGGAACCTTAGTATTGTTTGTCCGATTCTGAAATAAGGAGACGCTCTAAACTGCACCAAATAAAGAGGCATCAGTCTACTTAACATCGCCTACAAAATCTTCCTTGCATATTACGATATGTAAACGTCTAAAGCCCATCGTCAACAACTGATAAGTCTTTATCAGTGTGGTTTTAGACCAGAAAAGTCCACAGTCGATCAAATATTCACATTACGGCAGATCCTGGAAGAAACCCAAGAACATCAAATCGACACCCACCATCTTTTCATCGATTTCAAGGCCGCATGTGACAGTATCTACAGGGACGAGCTGTATAGAGCCATGTCTAGTTTTGTTATCCCTGTCCAACTAATCCATTTGTGTAGGATCGTAGAAAATTCGTGCTGCTCTATAAAGGTTGGAAACAAATTAACTGAAACTTTGATGTCACAAAAGTTGATGCGGTGTCATGTGATATTTTTTACATCATTTTTGAAAGAATAGTTCAGGACTCACACGTCAATACCAGAGGCACTTTCTCTCAAAAGTCTATTCAATTACTCGCATATGCTGATGGTATTGACATAATTGGAAGATTTCAATGAGGCTTTTGTGAGTATTGAGACGGAGGCGCAAAGAACGGGTTTAGCGGTTAATGAAGGCATACTGCCATCAAGAAAGGACCATAAACATCAGCGTCGGACCTTTAACAAACGTCACCATCGACGGACGTAACTTTGAAGTAGTTAAGGACTATGTCTAATTGGGCTCCACTAAGAATGCAGTCAACAACATAAGCGCTGTGATCAAACGAAGAATTACTCTTGCTAATCGCTGTTTTTTTGGGCTAGGAAAACAACTGAGTAGTAAAGTCCTCTCTCGAGCGACCAAAGGGTCGCTATATGAGACCCTCATCATCCCCGTCCTGCTATACGGTGCAGAAGAATGGACTATGGCAAAAGCGGCTAAAAGCAGGTTGGGTCGTTTCGAGAGAAAAGTTCTTCGAGTGATCTACTGTCCAGTATGCATAGACTTTGATAGGAGGAGGAGATGGAACGACGAGCTTTACGGATTGTAAAGCAACGTAGATTTATCCAGAAGGATAAAAGTCTAACAGCTGGGATGGTTGGGTCAAGTAGAGCGCATGGAACTATTTCTCCGGCCCGGAAAGTCTTTGAATCCACGCCAACAGGACAGCACAGTAGAGGAGAACTGCGGATCAGGTAGAGCTCAAAAGTGGAAAAAGACCTCACCCAACTTGAAGTGCGCAACTTGAGACGTCTAACTAGGGACCGAGCTAGATGGAAAAGTTTGTTGGGTGAGGCCTTTGTTCACATAGGACTGTAGCGCCACAGAAAGGAAGTCAATAAGTAAGATGAGACTTTAATTTGTGTTAATTCTTTTCAACACTTTAATGGGGGTTTTTATAATTACATATATCATGTAATTTTTGACTTATAATTTACTACCAGCATTTTAGTGGTAGTTAACAATTACGTAGTTTACAGTCTATTTCGCTAAAATTCAATTTGTCACACATGTCTAACAAAACACATGAATAATTTCGTCCTTTCTTAAAAATAAACTGCAAAAACATTCTTATGTTACCAATAGAAGAATCTTATTTTCTATCTATCCTTGTTCTAAATGTTTGTACTCCTAAGCCCAGTGTGGTTTTATCTTTTGTTTGTCATAAATAATCTAGCAAGATATGTATGTATGTAGGAACTCGTATTTAATGCCATCATGCACTTAGAAGGAATTTTGAGAGCTTTTAGAAGCATTTATCACATTCGAGTGTCTACATTGTATTTGAATACAAATAAAATCTCTTTTTCTCTCTAAAAATATTCCATAATGAACAAATGTCCCTGGGATTGCGTATAGGCATCCGTACATAAAGCTTGTCCTCATTTAAAGATACAAAAAGAAATTCAATACAAATGAAAAATATTTTCAAATTATTAAAAATCTAGGTGCAAAACAGAAACAGGTAAGTATCTATCTAGACAACATACATCAGAACATCATAAATTGAACTTTTAGTCCTCCCGTATAAAGAATTTTTCCAAAGAATTTTGAGTCTGTGGTTTTTTGATAGATGGTATATAGGATCTCTGAAATAGATAAACTCTACATGAGAAAACTTCGAAATAGAATTTATCATCTTCTTTCACATATTTTGCTTATATGTCACACAAAAACCTTATGATGCATTATTATTATCCTGTGAAGTGAATGTCAGAAAAATGAACAGACTTCATCAAATTTCGTTCATGAGTGTGTCCTTCAGTTTCTACATACATACATACATATATTTCCGTATTCACTTCTCAACTTTTAACAACATTTATCATTGAAACTGCAATCAAGATCAAGGACGTACTTACTTTTTGTGCATTGGTTTCTGGCGATTTGTTTTTGATTTTATTTTCTTCTAAGACTGCACAAGTAAAATTGTCTAGCATTTCAAATTTAAATAATATTTTCCATATGTTGAAAAAAAGTTGTATCGCTATTGCAAAAATTTTAATTCAGAATTTGTACAGCAAGTGCAAAAAACAGAGACAAATAAAGCGAGGATTTTATTGACTCCCAAACGCATTTTCAACTTCACATTGTAGCAAAATTTTGAACCACAAATAAACCCGGCAAAAGGTTTTATCAAAACCACTACAACAAGTTTATGATACACTCACTTTGAAAATAAGTTTTCGATGGGTCTTCTTAATTGAAAACAAAATATGACACTTAAAAATGTGTTCTAAGTAAAAGGTATTTTAAAATATAGCTAAAGCTAGATTGTTGTAGCTTTAGCTTGTTTTTTCATCTTTAGCTTCAAATCGTGCAATTAATATTAGTTTAAGCTAGAATATTATAGTTAATTTTGTGAAAATATCAAGATTCCTGGATTCGTGACTAGAAAGCTTTGACTAGTTCTTATTTTAAGTTTACTGTATAGTTGAAGTGCGAATATGACCGTGCTAATACGAGTGCGAAAATTAAAGTTTAATAGAAAACGGTAACTTTCATAGTTTATACTTCGATTTGCAAAATAAAATATTCAGTGGCTTCCTGACTAATTTTTAGGAGAAAGAGAAGGTGCACTTACCTCTGAGCAGATGATGCGGATATTTTTGGAATATCTCAGTGAACCTGGATTTCGCAGTTCGGTGTAAGAGAAGATCAGTAGCGTAGCGTGGGAGGGCAGGGGGGTGCAAATGCCCCGGGCGGCACTTGTTTGAGGGGCGGCAAAAAAGGGGAGGCGGCAAAAAAAAAAGGTTACCAAAACAAAAAACCCTGCACTTGTTTGAGGGAAGGCAAAAAAAAAAAGGTAACCAAAACAAAAGAACCCTGAAATAATTTTCGGTAAACAGAATTTCGTATGGGGTGGCATCCAATCGACCTGTACCTATACCACCACAAACGAGAACAGATGCAGGAACTTTGCTTATAGCACTGCAATCCTTTTCTTTTCTCTGCTTTTTGGGCTTTTGGAAACCTGATCTTCATGAAATAAATGAATGTAAAATTTACTTACAAACCGAAGGTCTTGACCTTTATCAGTGTGCAGCTAAAATCAGTGCTCTACTGACTTTTCTTGAAGACACATGAGAAAAATTAGTCAATGATGCACTTGTTTACGCAAGGAATTTGTGTGAGAGCTTAGGCATTTCCTTGGATCCTCCCAGAAGGAAAAAAAGGAAGTACATCTTTGGTGATGGAAGCACAGATGTTGGTCTGTCTCATGACGAAGAGTTGAGAAGAAAATTGTTTTCTTCCTTAGATAAAATCATCGTCGAAATCAAGGAGAGATTTAACCAATTGCAAAGTTTGGCCAAAAAATTCGACTTTCTTTCAGCTTCCAAGCTACTGGCTGAAAATTTTGATAACGATTCGGAACTTGCATTCAAAGAGCATGATGTATCTCCCGATCTTGAAAGAACAAACCCGCTTGAAATATTCAATTTCATAGTATAGACGAAGTTAGAAACAAGTTTGCCAAACATTACCATTATGCTGCGTATTTTTTTAACAATAGCAATAAGCAATGCCGGATGTGAGAGGAGTTTTTCAAAACTAAAACTAAAAAGAGGCTGGGATGCGACCCACACTGATAACTTCCCATCCTGTCGATTTGTCTTAATTAAAAGTTTGTCTATATGTATCAATTTTTACCAAATTTGCGTACCATTTCATGTTTATTTTTTTGTTATTGACTATCGAAAACAATATTTTCTGTGAAATAAAATAAGTTTGAAGCCAATATTTTTAATTTTTGAAAAGTTTTAGTATTGTTTTTTTTAGGTTTTTATTTTTTGTAAAAAAAACTGTCAATTCGATTTTTCTCAAAATTTTATCGAATGTTGAAAACAATATTTTTTTTAAGATAAAATTAGTTTGAAGCCAATGTCCCAAAGTTTTGAAAAGATATTTGAGTTGAAAATCAATTTTTACCAACTTTTAATAATTTTTTTGTTTAGGTTTTTAATTTTTTGTAATAAAACTGCCAATTCGATTATTTTCCAAATTTTACTGAATGTTGAAAACAATATATTTTGAAACAAAGAAGTAGTTTAAAGCCAATATCTCAAAGTTTTGAAAAGATATTTGAGTCAAAAATCAATTTTTACCAACTTTTATTCATTTTTTTTGTAGGTTTGTATTTTTTGTAAAAAAAACTGTCAATTCGATGTTTTACAAAATTTTACAGAATGTAAACAACAATGTTTCTTATAAGATAAAATAAGTTTGAAGCCTTAATCTCAAGTTTTTGAAAAGATATTTAAATCGAAATTCAATTTTTACCAACTTTGAGTAATGTTTTTTTAGTTTTTTATTTTTTTATAAAAAAAACTGTCAATTAGATTTTTTTCAAAATTTTATCAGATGTTAAAAACATTATTCTTCGTTGCACAAAATTGTTTTGGAGAGGAAATCAGATTTGAGTCGTAAAATTTTCGAGGTGACAAATTTTTTTTTCGGTTTTTTTAATTTATAAAAAAAAACAGTTAATTGGATTTTTTTCAAAAAATATAATTGTTTTGTATCACGTTACAATATATCATATAAAATTTAATTCAAGTCTCTTGCGTTCTTGGTTCATGAGATATTTAGGGTTAACCAAAATTTTCACCTATGTTTTAAACTGCTATGGTAAAAAAAAACACCCACGCAATTTTCTTGAGAGCCCTTTCTGCATCTTTTTGCCTTATTATCTGTATACAAAAATTTATTTGAAGTCGACATCTCTTCTGGTTCTTAAGCTATGGACAACGAAAAAAAAGTCGCGAACGTACGGACATACGGACGTACATACGTAAACACGCACGCACAGACATCTTTCTAAAAATCTTTTATTTCGACTCTAGGGACCTTGAAACGTCGAGAAATGTCAAAATTTTCAATTTGACAAATCGGACCCATTACAATAACTTCCTATGGGAAGTTAATAAAAAACTATCTCAGGTCAACAATGAGTACTCTAAGGTTAAGTAACCTAGGAATTCTAGCCATAGAAATGCAAAAAACTGATGCGATTGACACCGAAAGAATAATAAAAGAATTTGTGTGTAAAAAACAAAGAAGACAAATAATTTAAACATTTTCTACGTTTTATAAATTATTAAATATGGGTAACGTACATAAGTAAATGTCAGTTGAGTTGCTTGCCACAATGTAATTAAAAAAAAATCAAATTTGCTTAATTTAAAAATCGAAACAAATGTTCATTAAAAATAAAAATATACGAAACTTTCCTTATTAAAATGAATACAAAAATTAAATTTTTGCTTTATATGTACTAGTAATAACCAAAATGAAGTGATTTAAAAAATTAAATATAATTTCTTAATCTTAATTTATTTTTTGAGCTTTATTTTATAGTGAGTATGCAATTTAAAACATTAACCAAATTTGAATGTTAGGTTCCTTATGTAGTAATCAGGCCCAGTGGCAACACTGTATCAGTGCAATAATATAATAATATATAATAGTTATACTCACACATCAACATATGTAAACCGTTGTTACTAGTACATAAGTATATATTCCCTAGTTAAATTTCCCTCTTGAACAAATTCCCCTAGCTTGTAAGAAGAAAGAATAAAGATGAGTCAGTCTGAAAACGAACTCGAAACGAATAAGTTGTGCGTATTATTCTTCTGAAGACTTTAAATATAATAATTATTCGGCCAACAGATTAGCTTACTTTAACCTCAGAAGTGGGATACAGCCCTAATAGCTACCTGGCAATTAGTATAAACAATTAAATTGAAATAATAAGCTGTATTCGTTCGCGAACAAACGTGTGCGCGTCCCCGACATTCATATTCTCATTTTTTTTAATTGTTGTTTGAATTCAACTGCCGCAGTGTTCCGTTTTGATTTTTTTTTTTTCTTTTCTCTCCTTCTTCCATTTTCCCCCTAAAAACAAATATTCGATACAACATGAGTGATTCAATGGAGCTGAGTGAGTATTCTGTGGTGCAGCTGCGAGAATGGCTGCAACGTTTGAAGATGCCAAGCAGCGGTACAAAATCAACGCTACTACTACGTCTCAATGGTGTACCCGTAGAAGTAAGAGGAGAGAAGCCAACGGATAAGAAAACAAATGACAAAGATGAGAACAGCAACGACGACGGCGCGGACGGCGACAACGAAGCGAACAACGAGGGTGACAACGATAGCAAGAGCAACAATGGTGAGAATGACAACGGCGATGGCGAAGACGACAACGGCGGTGACGATGGCGGCAATGATGGTAACGAGGATAACAACGACAACGAAAGCAGCAATAACGATGAGGAAAGAGAGTGTCATCACAGTGTTGGTCATAGACACACCATATAAAGACCGGAATCTTTCGTACGTTTTACCCTCCAACACCCATTTGTTTACATTGTTGTATTTGTAATTTTGACTTACGTCCATTTTGAAATTTGAAATCCAACAACAATTCGATGCGGTGTATTTACTTGTTTTGACAGATGTTTTTTTTTTATTAAATTGCTGTGGTGAACATAAAAGTATCAGCTGTTCGGGAAAATGAATTTCTGTCAAAATAAGAAATAAAATAAAAAAATACATTTTTACGGAAAAATAAATGCGCAATTACACTTCTTTTTCTCAAAAAAAATTCTTTGTATGATTCCCGATCGATCAGTACATAATTTTCATTTCTAATCAAAGGGAAACACCGTCAAATATCAATTCAAATTTTTAAATTTGCAAGTAGACACAATATGGTATCCTCATTTGAACCAATTTCCGCACCACATTGGAACTCACTTGGAAGTGTTCTTATAAGTTTTTTTGATTGTAACTAAAAAGTGTGAATGCAACTTTCTTACTCAAACTTCAACGATTCCAGGAAGGTATAAACTATTCCTGTAGGTACATTATTGTACCAAGGACACGGCCAAATGAGTTCGAATGTTTGCATTTTTTAACATTTTTGATAGGAAAATGCACACATTGAAACGCACTTGGACGTGTTCTTATCAGTTTTTTTGATTTTAACTTAAAAGTGTGAATGCAACTTTCTTACTCACACTCCAAGGATTCCAGGAAGGTATAAACTATTCCTGTAGGTACATTATTGTACCAAGGACACGACCGAATGAGTTCGAATGTTTGCATTTTTAAACATTTTTGATAGGAAAATGCAAACATTCGAACTAATTCGGTCGTGTCCTTGGTACAATAATGTACCTACAGGAATAGTTTATACCTTCCTGGAATCGTTGAAGTGTGAGTAAGAAAGTTGCATTCACACTTTTTAGTTCAAATCAAAAAAACTGATAAGAACACGTCCAAGTGAGTTCCAACATTTGTATTTTCTTATAAAAAATGTTTAAAAATGCAAACATTCGAACTTATTCGGTCGTGTCCTTGGTACAATAATGTACCTACAGGAATGGTTTATACCTTCCTGGAATCCTTGAAGTGTGAGTAAGAAAGTTGCATTCACACTTTTTAGTTACAATCAAAAAAACTTATAAGAACACTTCCAAGTGAGTTCCAATGTGGTGCGGAAATTGTTTCAAATGAGGATACCATATTGTGTCTACCTGCAAATTTAAAAATTTGAATCGATATTTGACGGTGTTTCCCTTTGATTAGAAATGAAAATTATATACTGATCGATCGGGAATCATACAAAGAATTTTTTTTGAGAAAAAAAAGTGTAATTGCGCATTTATTTTTCTCTAAAAATGTATCGGGAATAAACTCAAAGAATCCACCTTCACCTTGTGGCATGAAGTGTTTGTCGGTGATTGTTTTGCCAGCGGCATCCTTACGCAGATTGTCTAAAATCATGTTGGACTTCTATTGCTGTGACCAGCTGAAGAGGGAGCTGTAGCAGCAAATGTACTGCATGAAGGTGATTTTCTGAATTGAGAATGACGATGGTGTTGTTCCTGAAACGATAAAATATCTTTTACCCAAATGAACTTGCGACAAAGTGTTGTACACAAACCCCTTACGAATCCCTCGGTATTGGCCAATACCGCTGTTTTGCATCCAAAATACTGAAAGTATCCAACGATGTAGTGTGACAAATTGATTTTACTCTTGGGCGAGAAGATTTGTATGAAATTTGTTTTCCTAAAAATGCAAATGAAAAATGCTATTTGATATTTAAGAAATCTGAATTTTTGTTGACGTTTTCAAACTCACCTCAAAGAAATAAACACTTATGTTATGTGTGATGTTGAGGTGTTGTCACACTTTTATAATTTTTTTTATTTGAAAAACTTAACTTTTAGTGAAATTGTTAAAACTTGGTCACTGTTTTGTAATTATCAAAATACTTTTAGGAAATAGTAATCGTTTTTAAATTCGAGAAAAAAAGAATTATTATAACATTCAAAAAAGATAATTTTTGGAATGTATAATTTTACCTGAATCAGAAGTCTTTGTATTACATTTAAATTAAAAAAAACAACAATGTTTTACAGTTTTGCTAATATATTTCAAGTTTTCTTTACATAATACAACAAATGCCTTGTTCAGACAATTATAGCTTCTTATTGAATTGAAAACTGTATTATACGTAGTACACACTTTTGAATACAGTGAAGTTAAAAATTAACAATTTCTTGCCACTTTCAATCACAAAGTCTTCTAGCCAGAGTTTCTTTTGTATTTAAATAAGCTGGATTTAAGAAAAAATAATTTATTCCGGGTATACCTTAATCCATATTCGATTATGACTATCAAAATGAGACTACGTAAATACTCAAGCAAGGAAAAAATAATTTAATAAAAATATTTTTTTATTTGAAATTTTCTCAAGAACTAAAAGACATAAAATCATCTAGTTTTCAATGTTTGTTCAAAAACAAATATAAGCAATGCATTCTAAAAACAATAGTAAATAATCTTATGTCCGATTTCATAAACAAACACTAAAAGCACTCAAAATGTTGAGAACACAAAATTTACAAAACAAAACATCAGCTGTCAATCTTCCATATTCAGTTTTTAATGACACTTTTAAAATTTAATGAGCCAAAAATGGGCATTTAGTTTTAAAAGGTGTTTAAAAGCTTGTTTACTTTAAAAGCGCTTGGTGAAACCAAAATATCCCATTTAACAGTTTAAAATGCTGTTAAATGTATAAAAGCTGTTTATGAAATTGGGCATTAAAGTGTAAAAATCACACTTCAAACCTTTTTTTGCCCAAATTTTGAGTTTAAAACAATTTTGTTCCAAAAACTATGCAAATTAACACACGTCTGTTCCATTAGTAATTAGAAAATATGAACAAAAATATAATAATAAGCAATAAGAATGATCCTCTGGATCATAAAATATGATATTAAATAATATGTTACATTTCAATATAATCACGTGGGAGCATGTTGTTTTACTAATAAGTGATTCATGTATAAGAAACCATAAGATCTTTGTTTAACCATATTTGATGACAGTTTACAGCAAAAATGTTTTTCGATTTTAGTCTTAAGTTGGCATCTGAGATGATCGGATTAATAAATATTTATTAAAAATATAATATCTCAACGAACTATTCTAATTTACATAGTTTTGACTTGATTTAAAAACAAGCTAATAGACAAAATTGTTGTCTTTAAAAAAATGTATAAAACTTAGTTGTAAGTATTACCATTATTTCCATTTAACGTACATATTTTTTTAAATTGCCCCTAACGCCTAAAAATAGAGAATACACCCCGCTCCCATAATAAAAAATGATTGTTTTTAACTGTTCTATACAAATCCGTCATTAAACTTTGTCGCCTGAGTTATCGTACTCTTCCCAAAAAATGCAATACCTAATGTCGATGTAGCCACTAGGTGCCTCCCCTAAAGAATTTCTTATCACTATACCGGATTTTCATGGTGAATTGATGTTAGAGGGTGGTGAATTGATGTTAGCTGTGGTGAATTGATGTTAGAATTCGAAATAAGGGTGCGTGAGAAGAGGCGTTGCCAAAATGTGCCCGATCGGAAATTTGTACAAGTTTGATAACTAATACTGTGAACAAAATGACCTGAAATATAAAAAGTTTATTTAGAAAAGACAAACTGTTATTATTTTCTTAAACAAATTTTGTCCAGGGTAGTGGGCGAGTGGTCCGCACATTTTGGAAATGGCCCTCAAAATTGCCCTTACAATTTTTGTCTTCGCGGCAACGCTGGTGAGAATTGATGTTTCAGCTTGTAGGCAAAACCAGAATGACAGATTGGTTTCCGGTCTTTATATGGTGTGTCTATGGTGTTGGTGACAACACACAATCGCTACTGAAGAAGAAAAATGAACTTCTCGTAAGAGAATTAAAACTGATCAAAAGAGAACGAGATTTATTGACAAAGGAAAATGAACTCTTGAGAAGACAACAAATTGAATTTAAAAAGCAACAACGAACAACTGAAGCGAACAAAAATAAAAATAAACGACGAGACGAAGAAATAGACGACAAAGAAGAGAGAAGATATAATACGTACAAAGACATGTTGCCGGAATACGATGGTGGTATTAATTTTGATGTCTGGCTGGCGCAATTGAGGAGTACGGAGAAAGCATACAATGTTGAGAAGACATTGTTGCGCAAGCTTTTTGTAAACAAGTTGAGAGGCAAAGCTCAACAGTGGTTATTTTCTAAGCCAAATTTTGCCGAACAGGACATCAACGATCTGATTCGAGAAATGACTGAAATGTTCGGTGGTAAGGAGAATAAAATCTCGATGAGGAGAAAATTTGAAGCCAGGAAGTGGCGCTACAACGAAACGTTTCCAGAGTACTACAATGACAAAGTGGTGCTGTCCAATGGGATGGGCATCGAGGAGGATGAATTCATCGAATACGTCGTAGAAGGCATAAGCGATGAAAACCTGCGACTTTATGCTCATGTCAGCAATTTTAAAGACAAGTCGCATCTACTCCGGACATTGGGTAAGGTCGAGCAGCCAAGACCCAACAACTTCCAGTCAACGTCAAGGGCAGCGATGGCAGCAACGGCAGCGACAGCAACAACTACGACGGCAGCGACAACGATGCGGCAACAAAAAAAAGAAGGACCGAGATGCTACAATTGCAATTGCGTAGGACACATAGCCACCGAGTGCAGAAAAAGTAAGCGAGAGTTTGGGGCATGCTATGGGTGCGGCTCGATGGAGCATCGGTTGACGACGTGTCCAAAGAAGAAGTACACCGTCCAGTTGGTGGAGAAAAACAACGACGACTTCGTAAGTTATTTATATTTAAAAATTAAAATAGGTGAGAAAACAGAAAATTTCTTTCTAGAATGCCTTGTAGACACCGGTAGTCCCATCAGTTTTATGAAACGTTCGCGCCTTCCCAAAGGAGTAAATTTAAATTTAAAAACTAACGATGTAACTTATTATGGTATTAATAAAAGTAAACTCGTAATTTTCGGAAAGTTTTGTTGTCTCGTTGAATGGGAAAATCTTTTGATTTCGGTAGAACTATTTGTGGTTGACGATAAGTCAACAGGTTATGAGGTTGTTCTGGGAAGAAATTTTTTGAAGGCTGGAAATTTTAAATTAATTTCAAATTATGAAAACAATGAATATATGAAAAGACAAACTTATGAAAAATTAAACGAGAAAATTAATAAAACAATTAATAGTCAAAATTATAAAAGTTATGAAAAAGAACAAAATGATAATAAAAATTGTATAAAATTTAACGATGAGTCAATAATTAGTTTAGACAATAAAAAACTTAATGAAAATAAAAACAACGATGAGTCTAAAGGTAAACAAAACAACGAGAGAAATATAGTTGTACCAATTTATAACCACAATGTTAACGAATTTAGAGCAAATAAAAACAGTATAATCGAAAATAATGTAAATATTAACAAAGATAATGAAGATTTTGTAAAAACTTTAATGATGATAGATTGCAATTATGATGTATGTGAAGAGAAAACTTTAAAAATTGGAAATAATGTAAGTTATGCAACTCAAAAATGTTTACAAGATATTTACAAAAATTGTTATCTGGTGCCTCGACGTCCGGTAGAACCATTAGTAAAAACAGAGATGAAGTTAAATCTAAGCTCAGATAAACCTTTTTATGGGCCGCCTCGTAGGTTGTCATACACAGAAAAGTCAGAGTTAAACAAATTGCTAGATGAGTATTTAGAAAAACGTTACATTAGGCCAAGTGAGTCAGAATTTGTTTCTCCTATAGTCCTAGTAAAGAAAAAAACTGGTGACCTTAGAATGTGCATAGACTATAGAGTTTTAAATAAAGTAACTACAAAAGATAGTTTTCCTATACCGCTGATAGATGATTTGTTAGATCGTATGGCAGACAAACTGGTGTTTACCAAATTAGATTTGAAAAACGGATTCTTCCATGTATATATGCATGAAGATTCAGTCAAGTATACGTCATTCGTTACACCTTTAGGGCAATACGAATTTTTGAGAATGCCGTTTGGTTTAAGAAATGCCCCATCCGTTTTTCAAAGACACGTTAATAAAATTTTTGCGGATATGATAAAAAAAGATGAGGTTATAATATATCTCGACGACATAATGATAGCAACAAAGGATATTGGCAAACATTTGACGATTTTAAAGGAAGTTTTTAGGAGACTTGTTGTAAACAAGTTAGAATTAAGGTTGGATAAGTGTGAATTCCTTCAGTCAAAGATCAAGTATTTGGGTTATACTGTTACTGGAGAAGGTATACAAGCCGATGATAAGGGTTTAGAGTCGATACAAAAATTTCCACTGCCACAAAACGTACATTCGGTTCAAAGTTTTCTGGGTCTATGTTCGTATTTCCGCAGGTTTGTAAAAAACTTTTCAATTATAGCTAAGCCACTTTACGATCTTACAAGAAAAAACAAAGTGTTTCAATTCGGTGCAGAGGAATTAAAGTCATTTGAAGTACTTAAACAAAAATTGATAGAATCTCCAATTTTAGCACTATATAACCCCAAAGACTATACAGAATTACACTGTGATGCAAGTGCAATAGGTTTAGGAGCAATATTGCTACAAAGAAAAGACGACGGAAAGTTACATCCTATTTTCTATTTTTCCAGAAGAACTACAGACGACGAAGCGAAATTTCATAGTTTTGAGTTAGAAACTTTAGCTATAGTTACCGCACTTAAGAGATTTAGAGTATATTTACAAGGCAAACATTTTAAGATAGTGACGGATTGCAATTCCCTTACAATGACACTTAACAAAAAAGAACTAAATCCACGAATAGCAAGGTGGGCGTTAGAACTCCAAAACTACGATTACGAACTAGAACATAGAGCTGGTACACGTATGCAACACGTAGATGCCTTGAGCCGTTCAACGAACATTTTAATGTTGGAAACTAATAGTTTTGAGGAAAACTTAGTTATATCACAAGGTAAAGACAACGTTTTAGTAAAACTTAGAGATTTGTTGCTGAAGTCAGAACATCAATTATATGAAATGCGAAATGGTGTTATATATAAAAAACAAAACGATGGGACAATTTTATTCTGCGTTCCTGAAAGTATGGAAAAGCATGTTATGTATAAATACCACGACGAGATGGGACACATAGGTACTGACAAAATGATTGAACTTATAAAGAAGAGTTATTGGTTTCCTAAGATGAGGGACAAAGTTAGTACGCATATACAAAATTGTTTCAAGTGCATAGTTTATTCCTCTAAACATGGAAAAGAAGAGGGATTTTTGAACAATATTCCCAAAGGCGATGTTCCATTCGAAGTGGTGCACATAGACCATTACGGGCCGGTCGACAATTCCCGCAACGTTAAGAAACATATTTTGGTGGTCATCGATGCGTTTACGAAGTTTGTTAGATTGTACTCCACGAAAACAACGAATACAAAAGAGGTAGTTAAAGCGTTGTCTGACTATTTTCGATCATACAGCAGACCAAAGTGTATAATATCAGATAGAGGAAGCGCGTTTACGTCTGGAGAATTCAAAGAATTTTTGTTAGAAAACAACGTAAAACATATTCAAATTGCGACAGGTTCACCACAGGCAAATGGTCAGGTTGAAAGAGTCAACAGAAATATAGGTCCGATGTTAGCCAAGTTAGTTAAACCAGAAGAAGGAGTCTACTGGGACCACGTTGTAGAAAAAGTCGAGTTCACATTAAACAATACCGTCAATCGAATGATAGGAAAGCATCCAAGCGTTATGCTGTGTGGAGTAGATCAAAGGGGACAAATTATAGACGACTTTAAAGACAATTTAGTAGAAGTTCAACAAAAGATAGTTCAAAAGGATCACAAACAGATAAGACAAGAGGCAATAGTAAAACAGGAACAAGCACAGGCTTATAACAAAAAGTATGTAGATAAAAAACGACAACGACCAAATAAGTATGAGTCAGGAGATTATGTGTTAATAAAAAATTTTGATTCACATCCGGGAGCGTCGAAAAAGTTGTTACCAAAATTTAAGGGACCATACCAAATAGTAAAAGTGTTAAGAAACGATAGATATGTAATCAAAGATGTGGACAATTTTCAACAAACGCGGTTACCATATAAGGGTGTATGGGCAGTTAGTAATATGAGACCATGGTTCGGAAATCGAGGTGCCAAACATAAAAACGTTCAATAAATTGTAAAGATCAGGTGATCTTAAGTGGTCAGAATGGCCGAATTGTAGTAATCAGGCCCAGTGGCAACACTGTATCAGTGCAATAATATAATAATATATAATAGTTATACTCACACATCAACATATGTAAACCGTTGTTACTAGTACATAAGTATATATTCCCTAGTTAAATTTCCCTCTTGAACAAATTCCCCTAGCTTGTAAGAAGAAAGAATAAAGATGAGTCAGTCTGAAAACGAACTCGAA
This sequence comes from Eupeodes luniger, assembly GCA_951509635.1. NCBI lineage: Eukaryota > Metazoa > Arthropoda > Insecta > Diptera > Syrphidae > Eupeodes > Eupeodes luniger. Next base: position 93,261,385 of record OX608073.1, on the reverse strand, counting down.
ACGAATAAGTTGTGCGTATTATTCTTCTGAAGACTTTAAATATAATAATTATTCGGCCAACAGATTAGCTTACTTTACTTAAAATGTGGTTACTTTCAATATGGTTATAATCGATATACATCACCTACAAATAAATGGATACTCTGTAAGTAAGTAAGTAAGTAAGTTCACCAACTTTGACAAAACAATTTGGGGCGGAAAAATTTGATCTGCCCCGGGCGGCAAAAACCCACGCTACGCCACTGGAGAAGATGTTGAAGTTGACCGCCGCACAACAGCGTGCAAAAGCGTAAAGCATGTGGCCCAACAAATTATGGAAAAGGCTTGTATTTAAATAAGATTTCGGTCAAGTCGTAAAGAAATCGAAACAGAAAAGTTGAACAAAGCAGAAAAATACGCGTTTGATAGAACTTTTGGAGCTATCGATTGTATCCACATTTCTATCTTCAAACCTTTAAGATTTCTAGATGAATACAATAACCGGAAGGTCTTATTCAGCCTGAATATTTAAGCAAAATGCTATGGAGCTGGGAATTGAAAAGACCAACAATACATTAATAAATTAACATATTCTTGGATATTCTGGAAACGGCTTGACATTAATAAATAAACAAATTATATCATTCTTGGATAGTCTGGAAACAGCTTGACTTCAAACGCCTTAGAGAAGTCCTCAAACAGATGCAGGAAAAAAAATGAATTAATTAATCTGCCTAGAGCACTTTACTCCAGAGAGATGTTTTGTATAATTTAAGCAGAGGTTTTTGAGTAAGCAACACAAAAATTTCAAATTCTTAAAACCGTTGTATTGGAGTTGCCAGTCTTAGGATAGCTAGACATTAAAATGCTCTGTATCTATACCAAACTTGAAGCTTAACGGTCCATCTGATAGGTTCTAGCTCGATGAGCAGTGGATTGGACATATCGAGTTCTTCCCGCCAGTTCTTCGTAAGCGCCAAAATAAATTTTATCGTTAACGACAAATCAAAAGCTTACTGCTGGTCCTTGAAACAACTTGTACCCCTAGACAGTATTAGAAATTATTAATTATGATTAAGTTAAGACATGACAATAGCCTTCAAGGCTCTATGTGTTGGTGTTACTAGCAAATTTTAATATTTAAGTTGTCTTTTTTATTGAAAATGTCTCTTACGATTAAATGGCGGGAAGGGTTTGATATGTACATTGTACATAGCTGAAGGACGGTATAACAAGATTTTTCTTGGACTTACATATGTATCCAGCACCATCGTGTGCGGTTTCCGGAGATGTGTAACAGCTCCATCCATAACTCTTGCCTAGTGACGCTGATTCCTCCTCGACTGTCCTACGTCATGTGCTTCTCGGTCGTCCAGCTCTTCTTTCTTCTTGTGTGAGCGAATTGCTTGGCCTGCAATGCAGTCGTTACCTTTTGGAAGTGTATGTCCAATCCATTGCCACTTTCGCCTTTGTATAATAGAGTCTATAGGTTGGATATTCGGTTTGTCCAGAAAACTCTTAGGATGTTGCAAAGAATATTCTATTCACGAAGGTTTGTAACTTTCCAGGTGCTGCACATATGTATAAAGAAGCACAGATTCGATATTTGTGTGAAACAGTCGTGGCTTTGTTCTTAAGCTGATAAAGTTATTCCTCCAAATTTTCGACATCATACCGAACGCCGCTTTTGCTTTGCCGATGCGGCAGATGACGTCTTGTTCGGTTTCGCCTTCGATGGAGACGATACTTCCAAAGAATTGAAAGCTCTCCACTTTTCCACCGGTTGCGAAGAAATATTTATTTGAGAGGATGGTCGGGTTCCGAGGCTGATCATTTTTGATTGCCGGAATTAATTTTCAGCCCCACGACTTCTGCTTCTCTCTCCACACTTGTTGTCATTTGATGGAGATCCATGATCCTATGAGAGAGTAAGCAAACATTGTCCGCGTAATCCAAGTGCTTTAAATAGGATTTCAAAGGCAATTGGATCCCTGCGCTACCTGACAAAACTGCGCGCAGTACATCGCTTATCACCAACAAAAACAATATTGGCGACAGAATACAGTCCTGTCTGACTCCGCTACGGATTTCCAAATCCTCTGACAACCTACCATCATCGTGTAGAACGTGGCACTTGGATCCATCATATGTTGCAATTAGTTTTTCTGGAATGCTTCTCCTCCGCAAAGCTAACCAAATGTTCTCCCTGTTGACGCTATCAAAGGCCTTCTTGAAGTCGATGAACAGCAGGTGTAGGTAGTGGTGCTCGATATTCAACGCACTGCTCAATAATGATTCGCAGGGTGTTGATATGATCAATACACGAGGATCCAGCGCGGAATCCTGCTTGTTCGGCATCGAGTGTGGCCTCGAGTTGTTCTCTGATGCGATCCAGTATGATTGTTATTACTATTTTGGCAACGGCAGGTAGAACGTACATTCCTCTCCAGTTTTCGCACTTTGTAAGATCTTCTTTTTTTGTGAGCTTGACGACCATTGCCTTCTTCCACTCATCGGGGAAGCTTTCGGTGGGCCAAGCTTCTTTTATGAACGGATGAAGCAGTTCGCTTGATGACGTTGGTGCTGCTTGTAAAAGCTCTGCGGGAATTCCATCGAGGCCTACCGCTTTGTTGTTCTTAAGTGCTTTAATTGCTGTTACGATCTCATCTTTACGGGAGGTGCTTGTCGGATTCGGGGATTAGTTTGTTCGGGCGCTTCAGAAGGCATCGGCTGCACGTTGTTTTCAAACACTCGGTTTAAAACCGAGGAAAAGTGTTATTTCCACCTTCTGACTTGTTCATCCACCGAACAAAGTACCGCCTACTTCTTTTACCAGGTGTTACTTTGAGCTGTGTGCACCGGTCAGCTCTTTGGTTATTCTGTAAACGGTCCTGCTATCGCACCTGTTCGCAGCATCTTCTGCTTCTTGCACCAATGCGTTGATGAAGTTATACTTGTCACGGCGCACACTGCGGTGAACCTCTCTTTTTTTCATTAAGTACGAGGATTCCAGCTCATTTCTTTTGAGCCCTGTTTGCATTCATTGATCCGCTCATTTCTTTCTTCCCCTTGTGCAGCAGTTATTCGAGCCCTGTTTGCATTCGTTGAACCATGCACAAGATTCTTCTGAAAGCCAGGTGTTGTTGCTTCCTTCTTTCCGACCGACAATTCTATCAGCACTTGAAAAAAAAAATTTCACAGCAGTCCAATGGTGTTCGATGTCGTCATGTACTGTGCTGCTGATTGTTCTCATTTCGTGAGACAGGTGGTCTCTGAATTGTTGACGGGTCGTGGGATCCTTTAGTCTAGCGATGTTGAATTTGGGGGCTCGTGTTATTCCGTTGAATTTTCGAACTGCAGTTGTACGCAATCTTAGGGTAGCTATTAAGTGGTGGTCACGGGCAAGTCCCATGTCGGTGCCTCTTCTGTTTCGGACATCCAAGAGACTGCTTCTAAAGCGTCGACAAATCGCGAAGTGGTCAAATTGGTTGGAAGACGATTGCCTGTCCGTCGACACCCAGCTGATTTTATGACACAGTTTGTGTTCAAACATAGTGGCGTTACAGAAGTCAATGAATCTCTCATTATTGTCATTGCAACTGCCGACTCCGTGAACACCCATCACATGCCTTATCCCGTCGTTGTTACTGCCAAACTTAGCATTGAGGTCTCCCATAACCAAAATTGTATTTCCGCGGAGAGTGTTGTTGTAGTGTAGGCGGATCCTAGTTGACTGTAAAAGCATTCTTTCTCTTCATAAGATGCGAGCTCCGTCGGGGTGTAACACTGTATAATGGTGACGGGCGGTACTCTACTCTGAAACCTAGCTTTGATAAGCCTTTCCCCAAGGGGCTCCCACGAAATAAGGCAGATTTAATAAACCAAAATTCACTTGGTTTTGCTTTTCGGTAACGAAAATGGCTTGTCGGTCAAAACATGTGAGTAAGCAAACGAAAGCTAGAAATATAAGCTCAAACTAGAATTTTCTACCTTCAAGCCATTTAGTGTAATTAGTTTTTTTATTTACAGGAAACAAAACTTAAGTTTTAGCTGCTTATAAAAGCTTTGACTAGCTTGCTTTATCTTGATCCAAAAGTAGCTTTAGTTCACAAGGCACAATATTTCCTAACATAGTTCAAGCGTTTAACGACTTAAATGTGCTGATTTTCTGTCAGCTGACTTAAAATAAAAAAACTATGGCCTACCTTGTAGATATTTAAGGCCCACAAGTGGTTAAATGCAGCATAATACTTTTTTTTCTTGTGTGTTTAGTTTATCTTAAAATTGTTCACATTATCTATTCAAGTCTCTTCAAAAAATGAAACAGAGTAACTTTTACTGCAATACGTTAAATGTTGAATAGAAAAGTCTTATAGAAAAAAAAAACACAACTACCTTGTGTGAAAAAAAAGTGTGAATCAGTATTTTTTAATGAAAATAAACGTATTTTATGTTAAACTTTTGCTTCATGACACACAAGTAATATTTATTCCTGTTATAAGTTTATACTAAAGGTACTGGCATTATGAAGTTAAAAGGTGGTGGAAAAAGATGACTCTGTGACTCTGACGACTCTCATGTGTGCTATTCAGTGGTTTCATCCTGAGGATGCGTTTCTTTTATGAAAGATCATTTTTTCTGTCCTTTCTTGTTGAGGTTTTATTCGTATTTGTGTTTAATGAGGGAGGAAGAGAGGAAAGACATCCACCAACCTTCTTCTTGTGGTATGTAATTCATAAACATATAAACCAGCCAAAAGAAATATGTCCATGTGTCTTGTTTTTTGTTTGATGTATGGTATTCGTATGTTTATAGTTCCCAACTATCGTCGCATATAAAAGGCAGAACGGAAACGGAAGCTTGCATGTCTCTTTGGCATCCATCTATATTATGGTCTCTACATGTATGGTAAGTTCCATACAGTCAGAGTGTGTCCTTTTTTGAAAGTAATGAAACATGAAACATATAATTATGGTGAACTCTTGTGTTTCCTTTCCTTTCACTTTACATCGTTTCGTTTCATATTATATTTTTTTGTTTTTCTTTATTTTTCTCTCTTTATGGTTTTACTTTGTTTTTCATAAACATGAAAACTTTCAAGAGAAAATATTCAAAGTTGTGGAAAATTGACATAATAATGTTCGTGCATGGGACACTTTGTGTGTAATATGAAGTAAAGTTCATACACTCCTCGCCACTTGAATAGAACACCCTGTATAGTTTTATTGTAATTGCTTATAACAAGAAAACTGAATAATAAAATGATAATATTGTGCCCGATACCTTTGTCCGACTCTTTTTCTTTTTCTGTGTACAAATATCAAGTTCTGGAAAAAAGCCTATATAGGATTTTTTCCACTTTATTTTAGCATGTGTTGAAATTAAAACAAAATTTTTGTGCCACTTAAATAGAACATGCAATTATTACCGTCTTTATCTTTGACAAGCGAAATCATATTTTTTGTTTATCGAACTTATTTGTTAATTTTGACTATTTAATTTGGGAAAAACCTAAAATATGTCGCGGAAAAGTGTTAACCGAGAAGGAAAGAGTACCAATTAATGCCTAAAAAGACGCTGGCCTTTCTATTGCCAAAATAGCTAACAAATTCAGAGGAGCCAACACGTTATATCCACATTTTTAAGTAATCAGTGTAAATATGGAAAAAAACATGAAAGGACGAAGACACAGCGTGGTTAATATTGCTGAAAGGAGACTTATATCGGGAAAGGGGTCAAATTCGCACGGCTCTTTGGTAAAAATCAGGGAAAAAATGTGGTGGTAAGGCAAGCCTTACAACTATGCGTCATGACATTTCGAATGCTTAACATGTAAAAAGACTAAAAATAAAGAAAAAGCCACCTCTAAACCCGGTTCGAAAAGAGCAACGCCTCAGTTTTTGTCATGAAATCTAGATTTCGGCGTGGAACCGAGTGTTCTTCCCCGATGAAAAAAAAATAAATTTGGAAGGCCCCGATGGCTATAGGTACTATTTCCATAATTTCTGCAAAGAAAAAAATTATTTGGACCGGCTGCATAGCCGTGTTGGAGGTGTGATGGTTCGGGGGCCATTTCTTATTATGGAACCTGCGAACTACTATTTATGTCAACTACAATGAATGCGTTGTCTTACAAGGGCATATTGAAAAAGGCCTGTCCTTACTTTCATACCCTTTTTGGACCTCCGCCGTGGATTTATCAATATGATAATGCACCAATACACACAGCCCGGGTAGTAAAAACCTATATACCAGAGCCAAAATGTGGATTTATTATTCTCCAGATTTGAATATCATCGAAAATGTTTGGAGATGGTTGACACGTAAAACTTATGAATCAGGACAACAATATTCAAGTGTACCCGAGATTACCGGAGCCATCAAATTAGCTTAAAGCTCGATTTCACTTTATTATTTGGCTAGTTTGTATACATCATCCCAGTGTTACCGCTGGGATTTTTGAAAAGATCGCAAAAAAGGGTCAAATGAAAAAACAAGTCCCATTTAGATTTTTTTTTAATACATACCTAAATCAAACGAAATCTGTATAAATTGCAAAAAAAAAATGTGTTGTTTTTTAGTTTTTCATTAGGAATACCTTCTAAAGAAAAATAAATTCTTATACTAGTATTCAATACATTCTAAACACACACAATTATTTCCAGGGCTGAAGTAACTATTTTTTCTTAATAAATACGAGTGATAAATTTTTTAGATATATTTCATAAAAACTTACCTATCCATTTTATAAAAAAGACAAACAATATCGAGAATAAGCTCCCAACAAATGAACGCCGGGTGAAACACAAAAGACAACAAAATAGTAGGTAAATCTTGACAGAGATAATTTTTTTTTCGAATTCATGAATTTATTCAAATTTCACCACAGTCGAACAAACACATAGAAATAATTGGGGAACTTTGTTAAAGAGGAACGGAGTGGTGAAATAACCAAAATTACTCATACAAACTTAAAATTGTTAACTATTAACTACATTTATATGCAGAGTCGAAAGGTTGAAATGAATTTTTTTGCTAGAATAGCAAGATACCGATTCTGAGCGAACGTGATCGAGTCGACCCAAAGAATTTCAACTTGATTCCATTTTATAGATTAAAATTATTTGTGACAGGGTTAGTTTTTAGTTATGTTCTCATTTCAATGGAAGTTTGGAAATTTTTTTTGAATTAAGAAAATAACTTATCTTTCCAATGTATTTTTCTAGAGATGGGGTCAAAAAAGTCGCATAATTTTTTAAAAGGGTCAAAAAAGACAATTTTTTAAAAAGTCGTATCATGGTCGCATGAGGCACAAAAAAGGGTCAAAATGCGACTAAAGTCGCATGGCGGTAAAACTGCATCATCCCTTCCAATCCAGATGTTTGAAGTTTTGGAAGAGAATGGTGGCTCAAGCACACTACTTAATATTTTGTTTGTATATAAAATACTCCAGTTATCTACAATTTAAGTTATTTTTTTAATAAAAAGAAGCAGACATCTTAAATGTGTTTTTCATTAAAATGTCCTATTCATGTGGCACACATTTTAGACCACTTATTTTGCTGGTTTTTGGTTAATAATACTTTGTTAACACTTAAGGCCTTAGCATTCAATTTTTCTGTTCATCAAATAACAACAATTAAATTAAGTTTAATTTACAAAAAAAAAATAGTCTCTAACATCCTTGGTTTGGGAGCAATGGACGATAAGAAAACAGGTCCAAGGATTGTCCTATTCAAGTGGCGAGGAGTGTAAATGTATATGAACACACAAGCATCAAGCAAGTGAAATAAAATAGATTTTAAACTACACAAGTTAAAGGCTAATTGGTACCATGACATTGTGAGACATGACTCAATATCATAATATGTTAGTTGTCATGACGAGATTTAAAATTAAAAACTCAGGTTAGGTACTTATGAACATTTTAACAAACTTTTAATAAGACATGAATATGGAAAACCTACCTAAAAAGCCTTTTTAAACATAAATTTGGCCAATTTTCGTTCATTCAAAAGTAAAGAAAATTTCCAATTCAAAACAACCTACAACCCACTAACTGGACAACAAAAAAAATCAGCCTCCTCCTCTTTTATCGGTGAGCCAAATAATCCTACAAAAGATTGGCAAATTATAGCTTCCTATCGATCCTCGACGATTATTTATCGCTAAATGTTTGAAAAAAAAACAACAGAAACTCATGGTAAACTCTGCCATGATGTACATACGTACAGATGCTGCTGGTTGCTGCATGGACAAGGACATACTATCATCGTGACCAAGAGGATGAACAGTCAAAGCAGTAAAAGACAGCAAAATGACAAAAGCAAAACATAAAACAAAAACTAGGACATTTGTTAGCTGATATATTGACGTGCTATTCCAAGGGATTCAGGAGCACTTTCAAACTCAAAAAAGAAAATAGAAAAACTGAAAAATCTAGCCGAAGAGATACTTCCACGCTTCCTACACAGTGCTTCTCTAGGACAAGAAGTATCTTATAAAGCCAAAAGTACGCGCGCCGTACGCGATGCGAAGCAAGCAGCAAAAGGATACGTTAGGCAGATAACACAGCACATTGTGCTGGCGTTGGAGCTGGAGCTGGACCTAGAACTATGGGGTATGAGGAAGAGGATATAAAAGTGAAAAATATCGTTCGTTCGTCCGGACACTAAAATGGGAAATTGCATCATGAATTCACACACTACGAGCACCTAACTGCATGCCTCCCTATGTACAGTTTGCTGTGATGCCAATGCCCAGCCAATTCTTTGTTCATTTCCTTTTTGTACTGCAATTTTCCACACCAACTTTCGATGGGAGTTTTGCGATCTTCCTCAGCTATGTTCTTTTTTTCTGTTCTCCTGGAAATTTATCATCACACACACACATTTTCTATTTTCATATTTTTATTCCCTGCAGATTGCTATGCCAAGTCGTCCGTCGCGTCGGTAGTCAGACTGTAGACTGTAGAGTGCCTGGGAATTTTCATTCAATTTCTACGCGAAATACTGTGAGTAAACACGAGCGAAAGAATAATTGAATGAAAAATTCAAGAAATTAAAAGTGGGCTACAAGCAGGACGCAGAAGTAAGTTAGTGAAATAGTGCGTTTTTTGTCGGGGAAATAAATTCGAAGATTGTAAAGCATTTTTTTCCATCTTTAAGTTTGTAGTCAAGGATAAAAGATACCAAGTTTTACACTTCATATAACAATTCACTGAGACAAGGAGTTTTATAGGATAAACTGAGGAAAAAGAGATTAATAAAATAAATTATTGTGAACTATTGTAACATAACTGAAATACTTAACTAGTCAAACTATATGAAACCGTTTTTTTTAAAATGATCTAAACAAATAAAACATAAGGACTCCACGAAGGAAGTGTAAACGACAAAAATGGTGACATACTTAATGATTAAACCACTCTACTCAACATCTCGCACATGTTCTGGGAACATTTATAACATCAAAACCACAACCATTTTGTCGAAATTAACTTATCAAATGTCGTTGCACGTTAATTAAAGAAACATTAAGACCAAAGTTGAAATATATCCTTGTTTATAGTTTTATCCTTGTTCATATTCGTGTATTACATATTTATTTCTAACTTGTTGTATTTGTTAAAATAAGGAAAAGTTTTGTCTTAATTACCTTAGAACACGCAAAGTTTTTAAATTTATGATTTGGTGAAATGTTTACATCAAAGGTTCTATCTGTTAAAAATAAGAACATTTCTATAGATATATTTTTCTTTTAAATAATAATTATATTATATCCATTTTGTGGTTTCAAAAGTAAACATAAATAAAACACATATAAAATATTTTTGTTCATATTTATCTTTAAATTCCCATAGGAAGTACAAATTGATTTTAGATTAAAATATCTTTTCAAAAATTTGCGATATTGGCTTTAAATTAATGTTTGTTTTATAAAAAAATATTGTTTTCAACATTCGATAAAATTTTGAGAAAAACCGAATTGACAGTTTTTTTTACAAATAATAAAAACCTAAAAAAAGCATTACTAAAAATTGTTAAACTTTGATTTCCGACTCAAATATCTTTTCCAAAATTAATAATATTGGCTTCAAACTATTTTTATTTCACAGAAAATATTGTTTTCGACATTCAGTACATTTTTAATAAAAGTCCAAACTCCCGTATTTTCATAAAAAAACTAAATGGTACGCAAATTTACTAAAAATTGATGTTCGGTTCTCGATATCTCGTGAACAATAGAAGATATTGAATTCAAATTAATTTCATTCATCCAATTTGTATTTGTTTATATAAGAAATACATTTTTTAAGAAATGCTACTAAAATATATAAAAATTGGTTTTCTACTAAAAATCTCGTTCACAAAAATAGATTTTGAAATGAAACTATTTCATCATATGCAAAATATTGTTGGTAATTTAAATTTTTTTAAGAGTACCTAATAATTCAACTGGCAACTTTTTTAACACAACACGAAAACCTTTAAACTTTTAAGCAAGACAAATTGACAGACGGGATGGGAAGTTACCAGTGTGGGTCGCATCCCAGCCTCTTTTTATTACAAAGTTTGAACGTTGACATTTAAATGACCACCTCGCGAATTATTGCAAGCATCGATTCTTTTGAGGTAATTTTCGACCGCTTTTTGACACATATTGGGCGGTACTTTACGAATGTTGGTTTTTAAGTGCTCAAGAGTTAAAGGTTTATCTGCATAAGCAAGGTATTTTGATAAGCCCCACAAAAAAAGTCCAGCGGTGTGAAATCGCATGATCTTGGTGGACAGTTCAATAAAGCCATATTCGCTCGAGTTGTGTGGCGTGTGGCATGTGGCACCGTCTTGTTGAAACCATATATCCTATAAGTCGTTTTGTTTAATAACTGGCAAAAAAAAAGTCGGCTATCATACGACCATAACGCTCTTAATTGACCGTGACAGTCGTTTTCGAAGAAGTAAAGTCCGATCACCAAAGAGCGCAACAAACAGTGACTTTTTGTGGATGTAATAGCTTCTCTTCAATTACTTGAGGATTTTCAAAACCCCAAATACCAAAATGTTGTTTATTAACATAACCACAGAGTGAGAAATATGCTTCGTTGCTGAAGAAAAATCGCCGTCCATCGCTTGTTGTCCAAGCGCCCATTCAACGTATCTACGACGTTGTGAATGGTTAGCTGGCTTCAGTTGTGTTGTGAGCTGGATTGGATGGAGGTGTAGATCTGAATGCAAAATACGCCATAATGTGCCGTAAGACAGTCTTATTTTATGAGAACAACGAGGAATCGACACATTTGGGTGTTCGGTAACACTTTCACTTACAGCAGCGATATTTTCAGCGGTACGAGCGAAACGATAATGCACTTACACCTTACACTATCTGTAACCAATCCAGTCTCTTTAAATTTCTTCACAATTTTGCCAATTGCTTGCGTAGTTGGACGATTATGTAAACCATAATCTTCTCTTAAAACACGATATGTGGCTGTGGTAGAATCACCATTTTTGTAGTACGTTTTAAAAATTTGTATAGGCTGGAATGTCAGACTTTCAACTGAAAAAAAAATTGGTTTAACATCTTAGTTTAACAGATATCGAATTTTGGCCCTATACTCTTAAAACCACAAAATAGATAACCCGTTATACCAATAAAGAGAGAGTGGGCAGATCTTTTAGGTAAGGAGTTCTATATTGACTCCCGACTTTTTGAATGTTTTGAAGGTTTTATCATTACAGACTTACTCTGGGTAATTTTGTCCGACTTCTACGAATATCGCGGTTTGGTACAAATTTCTAAAAGTTCAGCACGCAGTCAAAAACGAGACTACAGGCATTTCGATTTCTGTGAAATATTCACAACCATTGAGTAGCAATATAGAAATCCATGAGTCTTACCGACTTCTCAAACTTATCAAATATAAAGTTAATTCAAATGAAGATTGTTATTGCAGTGGTTATGTTCATAGATTTTTATTTCAAGGTAAAAAAATTAACCCGGAGCTGATGCTGCTAAAAACATTCAAGGACCACTTTTCTAGACTACTGGGGACGGAACGTAGAAAAATATCCTTGATACTTCACTTTATAGCAGAACACTCCATTCAAATTAAACAATGATGATCATAATTTTTATCCATAGCTAAATTATCTCAAAAACTTCCTAAAACTGTTCATAAAATATTTTTTAAACCATCAATAATAATTAATCTTTTGATAAAACTTAAACCCTTAAAGCAATCATTCTCTTTGGAACCATTTCAAAAGGGTTTTTACGTTCTCCTTTGAAATACACAAAATTTTCTAATTGAAGTAATATTTAAAAAAAAACGAACAAAATAAATTCTCGATATAAACACATCAAAGAATTTCCAAAGTTACTTGGTGTGAAATAACTGAACCATTCAACTTTTCCAACATTCCATTGAACTTAGTTTATTTTTTGTTTTTATACTTAACTTTCTACTCATCTCGCCTTTGATGGGTTTTATCTTTAAATTTTAGGTATATTTGTATATATATCTATTTCTTTGGGGAGATATTTCCGGAAGCAATCTATAAAATATATACTTTTTTTTGTTCATGAATTATTCCTCAAATATTTTGAAGTCTTGTACAGTAGAATTGTACATTATATAAGAGGAGCTGACAAGTTGCTCTTTTATAGACCCAATTTTTTGAGTCCTTTTTCAATTCCTCATGGGGATTGGAAAATATTTCAAAACTTATATAAATATACCTACAAATGTTAAATGAGAGGAATATCCTTTATAAATTTGCTTGAGAAAAGAGAAAAGGATATTATAGTATAGAGATAGAGAAAGGAGACTCCCTAATGACTCACACTCAATTTCATATTGTTTTGATATTATTTTCTTGTATCCAAAATATTTTTGTAGGTATGGAATTCCTAGAAAACCAAGTCATTTAAAGATTTATTTCATAAAAATGAACAAAATAAAGCAAAATATGATGCACAAGGCACAGCAGTGAATGATGATAAACTGATGATGTTCCTCATTCTTCTTGTTTTTCTTTTTTTTTTCAGGACATACAAACCGACATCTAGGACTGACACGGTAGGAAGATAGATACTTGGTATGCAGAGGCACATCTAGTAGCTAGCTTGCTAGTGCCAGTTGTTTTATGCTTTTGCTTTATTTTTTGATACGAAACTTTATTCGTTTGGAGTAAAAAAAGGTTGTTATCGCAATAAAATATAAAATACGACTTTGAATCCTTTCAATGGATTCCTATAGGTACAAGTGGAGGTGGGAATGGGTATGGGTATAGTGTAAGGGTAGAGAACTTCCCACATCCTGAATGAATTATTGGTTTTTCAGTGGGTGAATATGGGAATAAGAATAAATTCCATGCGAAACATGCGGACTTTCGCTTAGACTTACATTATGTACGTTACGTATATGTATATGTAGAAGATTTAGGTAGGAAGGTAAGTAAGGTATACTACCTTACCTGCAGAACATGTGCTAGCTTAACACATTTTCTTATGTTTTTATTTTTATTCAACAAATGTGTTTTGCCCATGTTTTGTTTTTATTTCATTCAATCCGTCATTTTGAATTCCAAAACAATACTGAATAGCAAAGTCAGTATGCTATTGAAATGACAGTGAAGTCGAGAGATTATTTCTAAACCATTCTCTAAAACTATTAAGGTTTTTAAAAGTTTGAAAGATTTCATCTACAAGCAAATATGTTGATGTTGACGAAATTAACTTCCAATTACAACAGTGTTATAGCAGGCGATCAGATGTCTTTTAAATCAATCGTTTAAATTTTCCAATTGAATTTTTAAATTCACTAGTTATACCTGAAATGCCACCACATAATCCTCGAATAAAGATTGGTTCACCTATTATTCTCCATCTCCACCCATTATTTGAATCCACTTCAAATATGCAACAGTACACGTTTGATCATCAAAAATATCAACGGAAATATTATTGAAGATTTTACCTGGAACTGGATAGTTTATAGGAAAAGTGGTCCTGTTGCCAAGTATTCCAATGATACCGTCAGATTCTACCATACCCTTCAGAAGGTTACAGTTTCCAATATTGTGCACCGATTAGTGCTTAATTAAATTGAAATTAAAAGTATTTATAATTAAAAATAATAAATAATAAAATAAATAAATTAGGTGGCGCAACAGTCGGTAGAGAACCAGGGCCTAGTGACTTACAACTCTCTCTACCATTCTTGTGTGCGAGTAATTGCATGGATGGAGGGGACCTACAGCTTATATGCCGAATCCGAACGGCTTATTTGAGAAAAATCTTTTTCATGACAAGAATTACTCTTGGAGAATTTGTCAATTTTTAAATTTAATTCTTTTGAATTGATTTTTGATTTGCATCAACTATACCTATACGAAAATTTTGATCAGTTGTGTTTAAAGTCCTTCCCCTTCAAATCCCAAACCAGTAAATTTTTATTCCAGCTTTAATGTTTCCGTCTTCGTTCGTAAAAAATAATTTCATAGTAATAAGGAGTAACGGTAGTAGAAAATCAGTCATGAAGGTCACCATGTTTTTTTTTTTACAAATGGTATTTACATATGTATATACAAAGGCGTGGTGGTGTCCATGTCTGATGTTCTCCTAACCGCTTGTTACTTGACAAATTTAAACTAAAAAAAAAGCTGGGATGCGACCCACACTGATAACTTCCCATCCCGTCTGTCGATTTCTCTTGCTTCAAAAGTTTGTCTATATGTATCAATTTTTACCAAATTTGCGTACTATTTTTTGTAGATTTTATTTTTTTTTATGAAAAAACTAACTGTTGGATTTTAATAAAAAAATTACTGAATATCGAAAACAATATTTTCTGTGAAATAATATAACTTTGAAGCCAATATTTTTAATTTTTGAAAAGCTATTTGATTCGAAAGTAAAAATTGACTAAGTTTTAGTATTGTTTTTTCTTTAGGTTTTTATTTTTTGTAAGAAAAACTGTCAATTCGATTTTTCTCAAAATTTTATCGAATGTTGAAAACAATATTTCTTATAAGATAAAAGTAGTTTAAAGCCAATATCTCAAAGTTTTGAAAAGATATTTGACTCGAAATTCAATTTTTACCAACTTTGAGTAATGTTTTTTTTAGGTTTTTAATTTTTTGTAAAAAAAACCGTCAATTCGATTTTTCTCAAAATTTTATGAGATGTCAAAAGCATTATTCTTCGTTGCACAAAATTATTTTGGAGATGAAATCATATTTTATCGTAAAATTTTCGAGGTGACAAATTTTTTTTTCAGTTTTTTTGACTTATAAAAAAAAACCGTTAATTGGATTTTTTCCAAAAATATCTTGTTTTGTATCACGTTACAGTATATAATATTAAATTTACTTCAAGTCTCCAGCATCATTGGTTCATGAGATATTTAGGTTTAACCAAAATTTCCATTTTTTTTTTTAAACTGCTATGGTCAAAAATCCACCCACGCAATTTTCTTGAGAGCCCTTTCTGCATCTTTCTGCTTTATTATCTGTATAACAAAATTAATTTGAAGTCGATATCTCTTCTGGTTCTTGAGCTATGGAAGACGAAAAAAACGTCGCGAACGTACGAACGTATACGTACACACGCACGCACAGACATCTTTCTAAAAATCTTTTATTTTGACTGTAGGGACCTTGAAACGTCGAGAAATGTCAAAATTTTCAATTTGACAAATCGGACCCATTACAATAATTTCCTATGGGAAGTTAAAAAGTACAGTTCTATTCTTACCGTCTTGATTTAAAATCCGATAGTCGTAAACTATGGAACAACCTTTGCAAGCTAGGAATAGGTAAACAAAAAATAGGTAACAAAAAAAATAATTCCTAACCCCCCAAAACTCGCTTTGTAATCCGCCAAATAACTTTCTTTTTTCTTTAACAGGGCGCAAAACATCGAGTGTAGCTTCGACTGTGTGGCACGAAGCGCCGCCGCCCGGCCGTCCTGTTGAAACCAAATGTTGTCAATATCCTCTTCTTCAATTTTTGTGAACAAAAATTCGTTCAACATGGCCCGATAACTATCGCCATTGACTTGCTCACTCCTTGCTCATTGCTTGCCCCAAATGCACAATTTTGCTTGTTTACATACCAGCCAAGATCAAAATGAGCTTCATCTGAAAAGATGACTTTTTTGGCAAAATCGGCAACTTTTCTAAGTCGATCGCAGGCAATATTTCCCAGCGTTGTTCAAGCGTATATACAACCATATTTGTTTAGCGACATGAGCTAAGTGTTACCATTCACGAAATAAGCACTAGTTTGAAAAAAAAAGTTATATGGCGGACCCTATATTTAGACCGATTTCAATACTTCCTTTTCTGTTTAAAATCTGTGAAAGCATAATGCAAAAACAATTAAGCAACTTCATCAATCGTAACAACCTTTCAGTCGATGTTCAATCAAGTTTTCGTTCACACCACAGCTGTATAACGACAATAACTAAAATAATCGAAGACTTAAGGACTGAACTCGATATTGAATAAGGAACTTTTTTTGTTTTACTAGATTTTATGAATCGTTCCATACTTCTGAATAAACTGCGTAACAATTTCAACATAATCTTCAGAAGCTATTAAACTGCTTTCTTCATTTTTGAACGATAGAAAGCAAGAAGCTATTAAACTTCTTTCTTCATTTTTGAACGATAGAAAGCAAGCCGTGTTCTTAAATGAAAATCTCTCCGATCTTCTTCTGGTTCAACAAGGAGTTCCCCAAGGATCAATTTTGTCCCCCTTCTATTTTCATTATATGTGATCATTCGGTTTCAATATAAATGAAATATTAAAACATTTTTATGCCAATGACATTCAAATTTACAAAAGCTGTCTTTTCGGTTTAATTGACGACTGCCCTTTTACCCTGGACCAAGAACTAGAAAAGATATCCTACTGGGCGTCTTTTTTAAAAAAAACCTAGGTGTAATCTTCAACATAACATTGACCTGGAATGATCAAATCAACCAATTGGTAGGTTAAACTCATGGAACGCTTAGAACGCTGTGGACCGCCCAAAACATCACTCCATTTTTAACCAGACTAACCCTAGTGATACCTGTTCTTTCTTTTGCAACTGCGATTCCATCAGCAAAAAAAATAAAACATAGCAGTCAATAGTATCATTCGATACATCTTTGGGTTAAGAAGGTTCAACCATGTTTCAGATTTGCAAGAGATTCTCGTAAATATGCCTTTAAATGACTTCATGAGCTTCGAACATTGATACTGTTTTTTTTTTTTAAATCTTGAAAACACGTCAAACAACTTATCTCTTTGAAAAAATAAGAATGTCAACATCGAACACATCGACATCGGTAATTTTGCCGCGCTTTTCGTGTTTGAACTCGGAAAGCCAATTTTTCATCGCCCACTTATCTGCTTTGTATAAGTGATATGCACATTTTCCAAGAAAGTGTTAAAATGTTCTTTTCGAACCAAAGCAACTAACTTAACTTGGCCTATCTTCTCTTCTTAACTCTAACAATCTTTTTTTTTCTTCTTCTATTTTTATCATTTCTATCATCAACTTGTTTTTTAAGTCACATAATATTTTATCGAAGAATTATTGTTTTTTTTTTATTTTTTTTAACTTCCCATAGGAAGTTATTGTAATGGGTCCGATTTGTCAAATTGAAAATTTTGACATTTCTCGACGTTTCAAGGTCCCTAGAGTCGAAATAAAAGATTTTTAGAAAGATGTCTGTGCGTGCGTGTGTACGTACGTTCGTACGTCCGTACGTCCGTACGTCCGTACGTCTGTACGTTCGCGACGTTTTTTTCGTCTTCCATAGCTCAAGAACCAGAAGAGATATCGACTTCAAATAAATTTTGTTATACAGATAATAAGGCAGAAAGATGCAGAAAGGGATCTCAAGAAAATTGCGTGGGTGGTTGTTTTACCATAGCAGTTTAAAAAAAAGGTGAAAATTTTGGTTAACCCTAAATATCTCATGAACCAATGAAGCTAGAGACTTGAATTAAATTTTATATTATACATATATTGTAACGTGATACAAACCAATTATATTTTTGGAAAAAAATCCAATTAACGGTTTTTTTTATAAATCAAGAAAACTGAAAAAAAAATTTGTCACTTCGAAAATTTTACGACTAAAATATGATTTCATCTCCAAAACAATTTTTTGCAACGAAAAATAATGTTTTTGACATCTGATAAAATTTTGAGAAAAATCGAATAGACAGTTTTTTTTACAAAAAATAAAAACCTAAAAAAAAATTAATAAAAGTTGGTAAAAATTGATTTTTGACTCAAATATCTTTTCAAGACTTTGGGATATTAGCTTTAAACTACTTTTATCTTTCAAAAAATATTGTTTTCAACATTCAGAAAAATTTTGAAAAAAATCGAATTGACAGTTTTTTTTACAAAAAATTAAAAACCGAAAAAAAAAAATTACAAAAGTTGGTAAAAATTGATTTTCGACTCAAACATCTTTTCAAAAATTTGAGGTTATGGCTTCTAACTAATTTTAACTTATAAGAAATATTGTTTTCAACATTAGAAACAATTTTGAGAAAAATCGAATTTACAGTTTTTTTACAAAAAATAAAAACCGACAAAAAATTTAACAAAAGTTGGTAAAAATTGATTTTCGGCTCAAATAACTTTTCAAAACTTCAAGATATTGGCTTCAAACTAATTTTATCTTATAAATAATATTGTTTTCAACATTCGGTAAAATTTTAAGAAATGTTGGATTGACAGTTTTTTTTACAAAAAATAAAAACCAAAAAAACAATAGGTACTAAAACTTGGTAAAAATTTACTTTCGACTCAAATAGCTTTTCAAAAATTAAAAATATTGGCTTCAAACTTATTTTATTTCACAGAAAATATTGTTTTTGATATTCAGTAATTTTTTTATAAAAATACAAAAGTCTGTTTTTTCATAAAAAAATAAAATCTCCAAAAAATGGAACGCAAATTTGGTAAGAATTGATACATTTAGACAACTTTTTAAGCAAGAAAAATCGATAGACGGGATGGGAAGTTATCAGTGTGGGTCGCATCCCAGCCTCTTTTTTTATTTTACTTTATATTACTTTTTTTTTAAATTTTGATTGTTATCTAAGGTAAAGTCATAGGCTCGCACAAATTTATAAGATATCTTTTTTCTCACTATGTAAGCTTTATAAATAAATAAACTCAAACTAAAAACTGAAGCACATAATCAAAATTATTTAATTTTTAAAACAGGAACTCCAGAAACTATTTACTTAAGTGGGAGTTAATATTACTCACACTGTTTTTCTTACCTCCACCACTGATCAAATGCCTATATTTTGTACTTTTCACAGCAAATCAACATGGTTACAAAATGCAAGGAACAACAACAACAAAAAAAACGATATCAAGCATTTTATGTCCATCTGGGGAATTATAAATCTTGACTCAAGTGGAGTATTGATTTTACAATATTTTCCTTATTCTTCGATTTTATTTTGTCTTCTATATTTTTGTTTCTGTGCTCACAGTTCTATTCTTCTGATCCCTCTATATTTTTGTTGATTTTTGTTTACTCTTGACTTTGAGTGGTGAAGGAATACGAACATTGATGGAGCACAACCACTCCATAGGGATAAAGAGGAACTTTTCGTCCTTGTTTTTTTAATATTTGTTTTTTGTTAAATTTTTATTTTGTTGCCAGGAATTTACAATACACAATCAAAAACAATTCAATTTCTTGCTCAGAAGATATTTTAAATTCAAATGAGTGTTATATTAAATTTGATGAATTTTAGTTGGAATTTATAAAATAGAGATTGGAATTATAATTATGAGAGAACAAACACGAATAATTTCATATTTAAATAGACACCATAAAAATATATAAATTTTACAGCAGGAAGAACTGGAGATGAAGCTTAGATGGGGATAAGCTTGTACTGGTATAGAAAAATATTAACATTTCAAATATTTTTTTTATTAATATTTACTTTACATCCTTAAAAAAAAAATAAACATCAAATAAATTCACTGTTATAAGTAAATATAAACAATAATAATACATTTTCATTAATTTTTCAATATTTTATTGAAAGGAAAATACCCCTCATACAGTCGCCATAATCTCCAACACCATAAAACATAGAGGACATCGGAATTGAAAAATATAAAAAACCTTTAAGTCAATCTCCTATGCATCTATTTGTATTTATGTCAATGTGGTCATAATGTTAGATAGCTAATAATGTATTTTTTAAACAGGGTGATTTCTGGCATTTCAAAAGTATAATTCTTTTTGTTGCTGAGAATAGGGATTTTAGAATATTCTATTGGGAGTTATTTTGTTTTCCCGTAATGAAAATTTTATCATTTTGTGATGAAATCCAAAACAAATTTGTTTTACTGAATGTAGTATTTTTATGTTTTGATTTATGATTTTAAATAATATAGTAAAACCCAGATATGTACCTGGCCTTTTGTGGTCTTCTTATTGAGTAGTAATGCGGGCTTCAATTTGTTTGGGTTTAACATCTTTTTTTTTTGAATAAATCTTTGGAACAATTGGATAGGGAACACGATTTGAATTTTCGATTTTAATAAAGAGGGGGCGGGGGGAATTTTTTGTGAATTTGTCATCATTCAAATCAATTTAAGGAAAGGAAACGAATTTTTGGAGCAATTTAGAAGAGCCCCAGAGCAATAGCACACAAGTTTTGGAATTTTGAATTTCGAAAACGGGTTCCATAACAGGGTTAAAAAAAATGTTACACCGTTTGGTGTTATTCGGACTTATCCTTATTTTGTAATTGTTTTCAATGAAGCTCTGGAACAATTTGATTTAAGTGATTTTGTATATGCAATTATTTTTGTAATGTGGATTAATGAGGTTTAGGTCTTTGCTAAAATATAATTGATTTTGTTTAAAATGTGTAGTTTTTTTGAATAGGGGCACGTAACAAAATTATTGTAGATGAAATCTAAGCAAGATTTGGGGCATACAAGGTTTGATTTGAACATTTTTTTTGCGATTTCTGGAAAAGGGGTCCTAAATAATTTTTAAAAATTAAAAATATTGGCCAAGTTTTTGTTTGTGATTAAATTTTAAGGGCCGATGTTGAAAGTGAACCACACCCAAAGGTCAAGTTTTTGTCAGCATTTCATTTGACGTTTCTCAGTTTCAGGATAGTTCAATTTGAATCATGGAAAGTTACATAATCAAGCAACGTTTTAAAGTTATTCAGACTTATTAAGGAAATGGGCGATCAAGTCCAAATTCATATCGTGCACTTCGTATTTTTTTCGTTCAAATTAATCGCACAAATTTTGCGTACAATCGAAAAAAAAACATACTGCAGAAAATGTTGCTGCTGTTCGCTATAATGTGGCTCAAGAGCAGTCTACCTCAATTCGTTGTCGTGCCGAACAATTTCACCTCTCACGCTCGTCGTTGATGCACACTCTTACAACATGCAAACGACTCAAGGATATTTTGACCATTTCAAGCATCGTCAATGGTCAAAATGGTGGCAATAAATAGCAACAGTCGATGATCAATTTTCAGGGCACATTTTCACTTTAGTGGATTTGTCAATAAGCAGAATTGCCACATTTGGGCAAATGATATTCCAAGAGTGATTGTCGAAAAACCAATACACCCACAAAGAGTGACTGTATAGCTGGCGGCATCATCGGGCCGTATTTTTTCGAAAATTTGTCTTTATTTCATTGAAATTTATGGTTTTCAAAAAAAAAGAACATATTTTGCATTTTTGAAAACAAAATTTAAGGCATCTCTTTTAGAACACACATTTCACAACTTTAATTTTTCTGAACAATGCTTCGAAAACTTTTAAGAATCGGAAAAATAGAAAGTTAGAATTTCGAAAAAGGGGCCTTGAATTTTCCCCACATATTTTGAAATTTTTATCATGGAGACCCAAAAATTTGGAACAATGTTCAGATCAACTAGAACATCTTGAACAAATTTCAAAAATTCGAATTTCTAAAAAAGGGGGTCAAAATCAGTTTTTCAGGTTTAGTCTAAGACCCACATTTTTCGAGTATTTCTGAAAAATAAAAAAATGTACACAAAGCGGAACAAGCCGGGAACAACCTCGAACAACTTTAAAAATAGGAAAATCAAAAAGGGGTTTAATTGGCAAAACTTGAACTTATGAAATTGAAAATTTTAAGTAAACAAAAATATCTCACGAAGCAATAATTATGCTAGATATCAAATTCAATTAAATTTTATTTAACACATTATGTAGTCATATACACTCCGCATACATTTAAAAATAAATCAAAAAACTATTTGATGGGAGTAGCAATTACCTTAGATTAAAATGAAACCCCCTTACATTGTGCTAAACGCTTAGTGGGAGCGAACAGAACACTTATCTTCGACATTATTGTTAATAAACTTCAAAACACCCTATATGCAATCGTTACTCTATTTATTCAAATACAAAATAATGGAGGAAAGGATAATTTTAATGAAAATTGCCGATGGGGACATATTCTAGAAACCATTATTTTAATTATTTTGGTATCATTTCTTCCTTCTTCAATTTCTTGTTGTTTATATTTTCCTATATTTTTGTTGTACCTACTTATTCTGCGGGAAAGTTCATTTTGTTTTTGCATGATTTCCTTTAAAAAAAAAAATAAAAGAATGAAATGAAATAAGATAAGATTTTAATTGAAATCTCATCCTTTTTTAATTTTCCTGGATATCAGATTTCGCTGTCCATTTATATCCTTTTATAACTTTCAAGTATAAATCGATAGCCATCGGCAGCGCAGTGGGCGGCCGGCGGAGTGACGTGTCGCTCACAATATGATCAAATCATTTATGCCTACTAAATTCTTGTCATTTGAGATATTTCATGTAACTTTAGAGAGACTCCCTCTACATAGGTATACAATACATACAAACAAACAAGGCTATAATTTAATTTTTTCATTTCTACACAATTTCATCTAAAAACAACAAACATTAAAAGAATTACTTATAATTTTTCGAATTGATTTTAATTAATTTATGTGTACTTATGTTTTTGTTTTCGTTCTCTTTTGAGTCAAAACAAAAACATTTGATTTTGATGATTTTCATTTTCACTGTGTAAATATACTTGTAGGTATAACAAATACATATAAACATTCTGAAATCAATACAAAATTAAAAAAATAAAATTCATAAAACACTGCAGATCAATATTTGAGTTTATATCAAAAATAAACACAAAATTATTATGCAAACATGTTTGTTGGAGGACTTTAAAAAATCCCCTTAAATTGATTTCTTTTTTTTTTAATTGATTTTCAGTATGTAATTCTTGTGAATTTAAATGTTATATCATGTAAGAGTACACATCGATATTTGCATTTAAAAAATATATAATTTTTCATGAAAATCTATTAAATAAAATACAACAAAATAAAATCTCTTAGCATGAAATGAATTTGATTTTTTACGAAATAAATGCGAAAAATATTATTTCTCGAAGGATTAATGTTTTAATTTTAACCTTGGCATAACTTTTTTTAAAAGGCTTAAAAGCTTAAGCTAAATATGAAAATTAACTTTAAATGAATAGGTATATATTTTGTGAACGGTTGAATTTGAACAAGTTTAAAACATTGATCATTGCTGAATAAAAACTATCAGAGCAATAAATATGCACTTGCACATTTGTTTTTTATCTTTAATGAAAGAATTTAAATTCTAATTTAATTGTAACCAGAACAAATATTTTTAGTCAAAATTAAGTAGACTTTAGAAACTGTAGGTTATGTCATAATAACTTCAAAGGAACTGGCAAACTATTCACGTTTTTATAGTATCTATTTTTCAGAATGGTTACTAAATTTAAATTATTTTAGTTTTTGTAATCGGTCTAGTTTTGCCGAATTTATAACAAGGTCGACAAGGTTTTGTTTCTGGCAATCAATTTGAAGTTCTTGAAGTGGCTTTGATAGCCTTTATCCAAACACAACTTTAATATTAAACTATCACGTAAGATTTTTAAAATATTACTTTTTAGAATTCAAAAAAAATATACCTTTATTCATGAAGTAGTTTTTTTTTTAAATAACATTGTGATGGTTTTTTAAATCTATAATCCTATTTCCGTAAGTTAAAATTTTCAAAAAATCTTCATAAGTTGTTAGATTTCATGTTCTCAAATTTATCTTGAAGAAACGGTGAACTATTTTAGTTTATTATACTATCATTATTACATTATACCAAATTTTAGATATCAATATATCAAGAAATGTGAAAATAATGTTCAAAACGGATATTTTTAAAACTTGAGCATAAAGTTAAAATCAAAGTTCTAAAAATTAACTCCAAAACAAATTTGTCTTCGTATGCAATCGCTAATTTAGTTGAAGATTTTAGTGTAGATTTTGTAACCTTCTCAGATCACATGCCATTAATTTGTTCCCTAAAATCTTCAGTATCGAGTCAATTGTACCCTACATCATAATACCAACAGATTCAATTAAAGAACGATGCAAAGCAATCAAAAGCTGTATTTATGAAGCAAACGGAGCTCCCATGCAACAAACTGTTAAGTCTGAGCCAAAAAAATCTTGGTTTGATTTAGCTTGTTTTATGGCCAGGAAAAGTGCTCTTAAACACCTTAAATCCTTCAGAAAACTAAACCTGGAAATATGTCGTAGAAACAACTAGCTATGATGCCAACAAAAAATATAGGATGTAGAACTAAAAAACAAGCTTATTTCGTTAGCCTTACTTGAATCTAGCCTTGAATCTGTTCATTCAGACCGAGAGTGGTGGAAGATTGCTAAACAAATACGCGGACAGTCCATTAAAACCACAACGCCAGTAAAAGTAAATGAATTTAAAATGCATTTTGAAAGCTTACTCCCGCAATCAAATGATGATTCAACTACTATCTCATACCCTCTTCCTCAGCGACATGTTCCAGAGTTAGACTACCCCATTGAGCTGCACGAGATATATTATGCTATATCTTCATCAAAAGATCTGAAAACTCCTGGTTTTGATGGAATACCGTATGAATTTTATAAAAATGCATGTCCATCTCTTATTGAAGAAATACAGAAGTTATTCACTGAGATTCTTGAAACTGCAACGCTGCCATCATCATTCAGAAAATCCATTATATACCCACTGTTCAAGAAAGGAGATACAAATGTTGTGTCAAACTATAAAGGACTTTCATTTCTTGATACGCTCTATAATCTGTTTACTACAGTTCTCTTGAACAGACTGTCAGCTTCGTTAGAAAAAAACAACATCATCAATGAATTTCAAGCTGCATACAGAACCAACTATTCTACTGTGGACCAAGTTTATAATCTTTCATGCATAATTCAACTTCAACTCTGCCAAACGAAGAAACTCTACGCTTTTTTCATCGATCTTAAAGCTGCTTTTGTTAGCATTGACAGGAATGCTCTTATTTATAAGCTATCGACTCTGGAAATATCTTCGAATAAGGATACTACTGCAGCTTTTTGGGATGGTTCGTGTTTGTCAGACTTCTTCCCCACTAAGAAAGGTGTTCGTCAAGCATGTGTGCTAAGCTCTCTTCTTTTCGTTCTGTTTTTAAATGATCTTTATGCGGAACTTCCAATTGGTATTATTAATTAACGCCCTCTTAAATGCGGACGATATTGTACTGTTGTCAGATAATCCTTCCAATTTGCAACAGCTAATTGAGGGTTTTAAGACTTACTGCATTCAATGGAATCTTGAAATAAATCTTGATAAGTCGGAAATGGTAATATTTCGCAATGGTGGAAGAAGAGCAGCGTGCGAAAAATGGTTTTACAATAATTCTGAAATAAAGGTGTCTAATCAATACAAATATCTTGGCGTAGTGTTTAATTACAACATGTCTTGGAATGAGCATCTAACAAACAGATTGGGAGCATCTAAAAATTCTATCAATGCAACGTGGTCGAGACTGCTGCGAGACAATACCGTCCAACACTCAACAAAGTTCAAAATATACAATGCCGCCTCAAAAGCTATTATGTTGTACTGTGCTCAAGTTTGGGGATACCGCGAATAGAACCAAGCCGAAAAGTTGCAGCGTTTCTTCATGAAAAGATGCTTTTTACTGCCCGATAATACGCCTAACTATGATCTGCATATTGAAACAGGTTTACCGAAGGGTTTTCTAACGTCCCTCTAGCTACATTTTTCTTTCATAAGTAGAAATCTAAATCTTCCTAATAATAGATTACCCAACATTTTATAGAAAGCCATTATAAACAAGAAAATCTTCTGGGCTAAGGAATGGTTGGATATTTTTCATGGAAGTTCGTTGGATTTTTCTTTTGACATGAATCCACTTGAATAGCCCAGCTTACATAAAATTCTCATACTAAAAATGAAAGAAAAACACTGGACTGAATTTACAGTTAGTGCGACACAGCCTCAATTTCACGATGAATATTGCAACTTGATCTACTCTACTACTTTGATGACTCCAATTCACGTGATATGATTTCCATAAGTTTTAAAGCTCGCTGCGGGCTCCTTAATATCAATGGAAGAGCTTCCCAAGGAGATACAGATGGGATATGTACATTATGTAATATAAATGAATCGGAAAAAAAACCATGCACTTCATTGGAACCTGCCCTGTATTCAAAACGTATAGAAAAACATTTCTTGGCAGCGGCATGCTTTCTCATTCTCAACTTCTCAACGTTCTTAATGGCTACTCCTACTCAAACTTATATTACTTCTTAAAAGCGTCAATTAAATACCGCAATCTTATTATAAATGAATTTTCATAACATATGTATTTAACTTAATCTACTTACTAAGCTTATATAATTTTAAATTTCCTTTTTAACCTGACAGGCAACTTAAAGTTATTGTCAAAACTAATTTTTAACCAGCAATACTAATTTTTTTCTAAAATCCTTTTGAAAATAAAATTATATATCTATCTATCTACGTAATCCCCGCTTAATTGCACCTCGCTTAATTGAACATCCCGCTTAATTGATCGAACAAATTGGCTTCGAAAATTTCCCGTATTAGTAGCAAAGCTTTTTAGACGGATAATTGAACCCCGCTTAGTTGAATTACTCGCTTAATTGATCTTAAAAATATGCAGCAGAAAAACTAAATACATGCAAATTTTTCGGATAATTGGACGGACAAAAAAATTATTTTGATTGGGAAAACCAAAACGCCAAGGTGTTTTATAAATAAGGTTGTACCTTTGCAAAATTTCTCCAACAAAAAGGCATGGATGACCCACGATTTATGGGCCCAAATTTTGTATAAATTTGACGAAGAAATGATAAAGCAGAACAGACAAATAATTCTTTTTGTCGACAATGCTGCCTGTCATAAGAAGTTGGAGGATTTAAAAAATATAAACGTGCAGTTTGTACCCACAAATACAACGTCCATCATTCAGCCCCTTGACCAAGGCATTATTCATTGTTTTAAAGCTTACTATCAGCAAAATATAATAAGGAAACAAATTACAGCCATCGAACGTGGCAAGACTATCGAAGAATTTCGAAGTCGATCACATCTTTGCAAGAAATGCACATAAGCAAATATTGTTTGTGGCTTCTAACACCTTCTACTATAAGAAATTGTTTTAGAAAGGTAATATTGGAAATATTTTACTACTAAACCTACATTTGCAAGTTCTATTTTTAAAGACAGGCTTCATCCAAGAAGAAGAACAGCCGGAAAATGAACTCGTGGTTTTAGATAACGTTCTTGAGGACAATGCAGATTTCAATCCTTATTTGGCATGTGATGACATAACATATCATGTTATGGCGAACTAACAGACGCCGAATTTAAGTTGACACTGAAATGTTTATAGAGTAAATTTCTGGGATGAATATTTCATTTTTTAGTTGACCTACTCGTGCAATTATACGGGTTTCGCTTAATTGAACAGCTATGTCAATTAAGCGGGGTTTCGCTAATTGAACCACCCGGATAATTGACCGAAAAATCTGACAAAATGGTCAGTGCAATTAAGCGGGGAATACTGTATTTGTGAAAACTATGAAACTATATTAAGGCTTGCTCAAAACATCACCTAGAGTCAAATAAAAATCGTTACTAATGTGAATTTCCAAAAACCAACTATAACTATACTTAAAAGATTTAAACTGTATTTGAAGAACAAAGATTTGTACTTTGCAAAATCATCATACAATTCATTGTTATGGGATATGATGTGTTTTAAATTAGCATCGAAAGCTCGGTTTTATATGTTTTTAGCATTGCAGTGACTGAGAAAGACAGAGTGTGATAAGGCATTTCACATTCACACAGTACAGCAAAAGAACGACTCTCTGTACTTAATAGAATAACTATAGGGCTTACGGGTATACTGACGAAAATTTCTAGAAAAGCAAGAATTATGATTGAACAATTTGAGAGAACGAATACAACTGTCTATTCTTCTAGGAAATAATCCGTTTAAATAACTGTAAAAAGGGTGAGACAAACAAATTTACGCTGACGTTCAGGTAAAGTAAATGAATCAATAATGAAATTATCACCAATCAATTTAAATACTCTTCTTTCAATACTGTCCAAGAAGCTTTAGTAAGTTGGAGTCAGATCATTGGGTCACCTTAAGAAACCCAAACATATCTGGTATTATTCGCAATATTGCGTATGTGATCCTACAGTAAGAGGAGGTACACATACATTTCGAGGTTTTCAGTCTCCTTGATGCAAGTGCCATATGAATAGTGGCAAAGGTGATAGATTATGTTTTCGGGAGCATTAAGTTTTCGACGCACTAAATTGAACTCGATTTACCAATTCTGTCTAGATCAGAATTAAATTACATTGCCTTTTGAAGATCCACATTCGAAAAGTAGGGTTTTGAAACTAAAAACCAATATGAAAAGTTTAGGGTACTATCATCATCGAAATAGATAAGTGATGTATTAGAAGTTTTACACACAAAATCATTAATAACAATGAGAAAAAGCAGCGGAGACAGGTCAGAGTCCTGGGCACTGGTTTGGAGACTTGAATCATCCATCTACTTTTATTAAACGTTCCAAAATGTAATTTTTAATCCAACAAAAAAATGGTATATTTAAACATATTTGATAAGACAGCCTGATGCTTTTGAAATATCAAACTCAAAACGATGTACAAATTTGTTGCACTGTTCGGTGAGATGAACCATGAGATAACCAGTGGACATACATAGTACTGGGAAAGCAGTTAAAAAAATAATAGCAACTTTTTTGATACATATATTGAATTTATCGTTTAAATAATGAATTCTTTGGAAGACTCAAAAATTATTATCAAAATAGTACTACCCAAACGCAAAATAGTTGGACTACCTATGATACAAATCAAACATCTGCTGATTCTTAAATTCCATCGAAAAAATACTCATAATTTTGTATGTTTATACAAATTTATTAATTTTGAATATAAAAAAGCAATTAAAACAAATTTAATTCAGTTATATAACAATAAGCAATAACAGCTTGGGCTCGGAAATTAGTTACAGAAATAGAATGAATGTGTTAATTGATGAGTAGGCCAACTATTTTGCGTTTGGGTAGTATATGGCAACACTTAGGACCACCAACAGAAGAAGAAATGATCATGGTTAGGCACTTAGCTTAGGGAAATTTTTCATAAGGAGTTGTTTCATTCTGAGGAAATACAGTAAGGGGTTATTATAGAGGCATTATAGCTGATTTAATGCCGTTTCTTTGATTTTGAAACTGTAGCTCAGAAATTGGTTGGCTGATTTTGGCATTGTAAGAATAACTTCGGTTCTATCCTTCACGGTATACCAGGAAAAAATCCAAATAGGCTGATAACAGGATTTGAAAAATCAGATGAATGGTCGATTACGGCGTGGTCAATGCGGCATGTTTAGATATTCTACATAAATAAGAGGTAAAAGGTCTAAGTCCAAATCCATGTCTTCAAATTCAGTTAAAATAGGTTTTCCGAGACCCAGTTGTGGCAGTTTTATTTATTATGGTCCACCTAAATACTACTAGTTAGAACAGGCGCTAGCTGCTCTTAGGCACTGCCTACAAGCGATAACGACACAGATGGTCTTGTACTTCAATTGAGTGATGGTTACTACACTAGCATACCAGTCTCACAGCTGTCAGTGTCAAAATAACCTATAATTTCAAAAGAAATCACAGGATGGCCCGCTTTGTACTTTAAGGTATGATATTAAATCAGCTGATTTGCTTTCAACAACTGACAGTTTCCGCAATTGTATTTTAAAGTTCTTTTAAGCTTTGAACCAAAACGAGCACCTGGACAATGTACGCTTCATATTTTTTTGGTGTAGCAATAAACTTCAATTTAACAAAACAAACTTTTGTGGGGATTCAAAATTTGATAACAGAAATAAATTAAAAAAAAAATAAGCGAAAACTTTATCAAATATCGTTTGAATTCTTCAAACCCAATAAATTAAATGTTCTTAATTTCCATGCAAAATTTTTATTAGCTAAATGTAGTCATAAAAGACCTTTATATATTCCATCATACCCAATTCCCAGCCCAGATCCTTCAAAAACTTCTCTGGTAATGTCCTTTTCAAGTCATAATATTCCAAAATAATTCTTCTGGAATTCCGCCTTAGTTGTACATATTGTGTCCAATTAAATCCACAATTACCTCTTATACTTTTTGTGGAAATTTCCATTTCAATTGCCTTTGACCCTCTTATTTATATATTATTGTGCCGTATAATTCTAAAGAAGACGAAGACGACGATGTCGAAAAAAGAACAAGAGACGAATCTATGCAAATGTTATACAATGGATATATGGAAACTTTGGGTGTTTGGTTCGTTGGTGGCTGAAAATACTGAAACACAACGTTAAATTTAACTCCCCAGACTATGGTTGTTGGCTATATAATATGTAAATGTTATTTTTATTTTAATACTGTTATTAGGGAGCATTAAAAGCTGCTTCCATATTATAGAAAGAGGCATAAAAGTCCCAACATTATGCTATATAAGTAATATTAGGAGCACTTTATAAAAAACAAAAAAAAAAGCTGATTCTTTCTAATCGATTTTCATTTCTCTAGAGAGTCTTCTTGACGTGATGGTTTAAATAAGATCCAAAACAAAAAAAAATAGAAAGCAATTTAAGTCAGGCAATCAGAAAGGAATTCTTTCGTTTTTTGTTTTCTGTTGCTCTGAGGAAATTCATTTTGAATGAAGCCCGAACAAAAAAAAAGAATAAGAAGAATCAAGGACTCATGTGGAACATTTAAGCGGAATTACTCTTATATAAATACCTACCTAGTTTTTGAATGTTACAACAAAAAAAAATAATTTCCTGACACATGTCTTTCATTGCTAAGGCATTTGGAAAACAAAAAACCTCTAAATGCTCTTCAAAAATTCTAAGGTTTCAGTTTTTGTTTTCTTGGAAAAATTACTTTCCTTATAGAAATACCTTACTTGAAACAAAGGATGAGCTTTAAGGTATATTTTAAGAAATCCTTAGGGTATTTTTGAAATGAGCTTTTCTGCGTATTCATAGAGAAATTCCATGCGGGTTTATATACTCGTACATATGTATAATTTTTCTACTTTTATTTAAAATTCAAAATCAAACAGAGTTACATCAATGTCAATCAATTTGGTAAGGGTCATTTGAAAAAAAAAACAACACATTTTTGAACATTCTTTGGGAAAACTTCAAGATTAGAAGGTATTCGAAGAAAAAAATTCTTAAGAAATTAAGAAAAGGAGGAATTTGTCATCTAAGATTTTGACCTTTAAGAGTTTTAAAAATAGTATATGAAAAGACGTCTGTAATAGTTGGAATTGTAAAAGAGTTGAAAAGATTGAAAATGATATAAACTTAATTCTGCAATTCGCTGTTGCGTCAGTTTTTTATTCCTTTAGGAATTCGAGCTTTAAGAAATGATCGCAATAATTTAAAATATGTAAATGATCAAAAGGTTATTGTTAAAATTGACACAATCTGTAATAACCTTTTTGACTGGAAGTGGAGACTATAATAATTATTAAAATTTCTAGTTTTGCTGACTCAAAAATCTTTCGATACAATAACAGAAATAAGATTAAATTAGCAATTAGATTATCAACCCAATTTATAAGAAATTACGAAATACTACTAGAAAATATGACAGAAGCTGTGAAGAATGTAATGCAATCATCATGATATTTTAAATGTTAAAAAGGCGTTCCTCAAGGATGCGTTTTATGTCCACTTATATTTGCACTCTTCAATTAACGATATCAGAAACCATATTGCAGGTGGGATTGTCTTTGGAGATTTTAAAGTCATACTTTTGCTCTATGCATTGATGCAGCGGAAGTTGTAATAGTTTTTGGACCAAATATTAACGCAACTATTAATAGTTGCCTTTGCTTTGGAAATGTTTAAGTACTCTAATAGTTTGCAATGCAGAAGAAGTGAAAAATTCTTTGTATGAATATATCTTCAAAATGAATGATAACATATTTGAAGATTGCCTTAGGAGAGATTTATCCTCCAGGAGTATATAAACGGTGGTTCAATTTAAAAGCAGGTGTTGAAAGTGAGGCACATCTAAACATCAATTTTTATCTGCATTTCATTTGACACTTGTCAATTTCAGAGTAACTTAATTTGATCCATGGATATACACAATCGAGCAAAGCGTTAAAGATATTCAGGCTAATTATGGAAATGGGCGTTCAAATCAAAATGCATATCGTGAACTTCGTATTTTTTTCGGTCAATTTAATCGTCCAAAATTTGAACAAACCAAGTCTGTAGGAGATGTGAAAACACCAACTACAGTGCATGCTCCTACAGCTCGTACTGCAAAGAATATTGCTGCTGTTCGCGATGGTGTGGCTGAAGAACCGTCCACCTCAACTAGTCGTCGTGCCATACAAATGTACCTCTCAGACTTGTCGTTGATGAACGTTATGTATAAAGTCTTGCATTTACAAGCCTGTAAGGTGCAATTGACTCAAGAACTATAGCCTCTTGAATATTTCAAGCGTCGTCAATGGTCGGAATGGTGGCAAGAAATATTAACACTTGAAGATCAATTTTCGAAGAAAATCATCTTCAGTGACGAATCACATATTCACCTACGATTCGTCAATAAGCAGAATTACCGCATTTGGGCGAATGATAATCCAAGAGTGATTGTCAAAAAACCAATGCACCCACAAAGAGTGACGGCTTGGTGTGGTTAAGGACCTGGCACCATCATTGTGTCGTATTTTTCCCAAAATGCTGGATGAGAACAATATTTGGTTTCAACAAGTAGATCAAACTTACCACACAGCTAACGAAATAATGGCTCTTTTGCGCGACAAATTCATTGACCGTGTTATCTCACGTGGTATGGCAATGTCAATTGGTCGCCAAGACCATGTGATTTGATAGCGTTGGACTTCTTTCTTTGTGACTATTTAAAAGAAAAAGTGTACGTCGGTTGATAAGCCAGCAACAATTCAAGAGCTTAAGGGTGAGATAATTCAGCACATTAACAGAATAGACCGTCAATTACGCCCAGCGTCATCGAAAATTTGGATCATCGGATGGAGGTGTGTTTCTGAGGGCGCAGGGGCCATTTGGCAAATATTTTGATCCATACATAATTGAACCATTCCAATATTATCATAATAAAAAGAAATGACGATAATTCCTCAAATAATAAGTGTTTCATTCAAAATCAACATCGGCCCTTAAAATTTAATCACCCTTTAAAAAGTGGCACGATTAAACAATACAACCATTTTAATGTGTTAAGAAAAATTAATTATTTAATTTTGATTAAGATCATATAAAAAACAATATATTCTAAAGAAATAAGATATAAGAAAAGAAATAATTTCAAAAAATTATCGGCATACATTTTTTGGTTTAGCGTAATGAGGTTTTTTTAGATTATTTTATTTTGGTTATGAGTTGTCTTAGGTCTACAGCTCTTGCGGTAACAGATTTATGAGCTATCTCACATTTTTTTTACGTTTTCTTCCAGCAGCATTTCTCACATTTGTTTACGTTTTCTTCCAGCAGCGGCCGGCGCGCGGCGGCGCGGCGCGTGCCGCCCGTAAATTTCTGGACCTTAGAGTTCTTTAATTGTAAAACATTAAATATAGATTATGTTATGCATATTCTCTAAATAATTTCTAATATACCAGTACTCGATCATATATAGGCATTTCCACAGAATCTTTCATTTT
The DNA here is from genome assembly GCA_951509635.1 of Eupeodes luniger. NCBI lineage: Eukaryota > Metazoa > Arthropoda > Insecta > Diptera > Syrphidae > Eupeodes > Eupeodes luniger. Next base: position 93,227,181 of record OX608073.1, on the reverse strand, counting down.
CAACAATTGAAACATTTTTTTTTTATTTTGAGGCACATCTATAAACAAACATTTTCTTGACTGCTTATCATCTAAATAACAAGAAAACACTTGCGTGATTCATTTTGAAACATCATTAATATCCGTCACGTAATATCCGGTACGTTAGATCAATGAAAAGCATTCAATGAAAAACCCTCATTTCATAATAAATTTTGATTTTGTACTGTCCTACAAACTTTGAAATTTCAAAATTTAGATCAACAGCTTTTTTTACTATTTATTATTCGTAAAATTATCATTCACAATCATTTATTTAGCTGTAAGATCTTATCGATAGGTGTGGCGCTAAAAAAATCACATATTTTATACCAATCACGTTTTCAATTTTAAACTTTAAAATGGCATTATTTATTTTTAAATAGAGGCACATGATCCAATTAAATTTTAATTGATTTATTGATTAATAGAGAATAATTTAAGCCTATAAAATACTACCAGAATCGATCGTTGAAAAAGTTATATAGAGAAAAAGATCAAATTTTAATATTTGTAAAAACGGAGGTACGCTAATTTAATTGCCTTGTACTATTTTTTAAATAGTAGCACACCTTTCTTTCGAGGTTTTTCTATCAGTGAATATTATAAATAATTATATATTGATGTTGTTAAGTTGTTTCAAAGGTCGTTGAAATGTTTTTTGTTTATAAAACTTAATAAATTTGCATCTGGTACGCTTGAAATTTGCAATATTTAGCCTATTTTTTATTAATTTTAATTAAAAATTTTAATCCAATCAAGTCACAAGTAGGTTACATAATTGAATTAAGTCATGATACGAAAATCTATGCACTTAGAAAGTGCCAATTTCATTTCTAAGGCTTAATATACTGTGGTAACATGAAAGTTAAAAATACTGTGGAAATGCCCATATATTAATTCAAACATCATACAAATATTTCAATACTTGATTGGTTCTTACCACTTTACAATATGTATCATATGTACTGGGACTGGTATTCGTATTACTGCATTTTGTAAAAACCTTTTACATATTTAACCTAAAAAAGAAGGAGGCTGAAGAATACCTGGAAACCTGTTAAGAACCAAGCTACTAGGTACATATAAATTATTTTTTGTTTTAAAATAATTTATCAAAAAAGTTGGTATTGGAAATTATTAGGGGAGTTTTCTTCATTATATAACTGTAAATAATATTTTGTTATCAACACACTATACGGCCCTAAAGCTTAATACAATAAATAATCGAAGAACGTCTGATATCTCACGAAGTTTATTTTATACGGTGACCTGTCAAATATTCTGCCTTAATTTATTTTGAATAATACATATATTAGTATTTCTCAAAAGTTTAAGAGCTCTATAAAATCCAAAAATCAAAAACAATATTTCCCAAAATAAAACAATATCAAAAAAAAATCAGTATTCCAGTAAGACAAACTTTAAGCAATAAATGTGTAAGTCAATATCTGTAAAAATAGTTTAAATATCACAATACGAAGGCTCCTGTATTAAACTTTAAGTTTCTGCTATAATCCTTCAATGCATATATTTACTGAATTATTTGCTTTGGAACACTCTTAAACGTGTTCTCACAATTTTAACCATTTTTCTTACACTGATTCATACTTTGTTTCTCAACTGATCACTTATCCCTCACTTATTAAAATTAGCCAAGCATCCATGTAACCAAATTAACCATAACCTATTGCTTGATGCTATTACATTACTTAAAAAAAATAAGGTTGAGTGCGTCGCACAGAAGATGTTAAAAGAATGGCATATTGATTCTATACTGATATCGAACAATGAGGTTTATTCACGCATTTCATTTGGTAAAAATTCTACATAAATTATAACTTAAACGATAGGTATAAACCTTCCACGCGAAACAAAGATAAAACAAATAAATTTAAGGAAAACGTTCGCACCGTGTCAACCAAAAACCATAACAATTCCATTCCATAAATAAAAATACAGGAAAAAAAATTCAAAACTAAAACAAAAGCAATTTTATTTTATTAAATTGCAATTTTACCATGATTCCATAGTTATGTATGTACTTGTAGGTTTAGGTACATAGGTACCTGTGACTATGACCCATTAAATTTCAAATTCAACGCACACACGAACACACACAAAAAACATCCAACAATAACATAGCCATAAAAATGTCCACAAATTAAGTACAATCATTTTGAAACATGAAGTTTTTCTAGCAGCAGCAGCAGTAGCAGCAGCCAATCATGGTTACCCGCAAAACTTTGTTTGCCACGCAAAACTGAAACCGACTTATTTGCCCCCAAGCAGGGTTAGAATTCCATTTTGTGTGTGTACGAGTGTGTCTATTTCCATATCTCTATATCTCTCTCTATTCTACAGTTCTGTTTATTTTTTGTGTTTATTTTTGAAAATCATATTTTAAATAACTTTATACACCACAAAAACACACAAAATTTAAATCAAAACAATTTCTGCTAACCTCAAAATAAAAAAAAACTAGGAAATAAAAATAACCACACGTGAAAATTGTCGTTGTCACACACAAAACTATCAGAGGGTTAAATAGTGTTGTTTGTGTGTTGCAAAAGGAGGAAAAAAAAAACACGAAAAATTACCAACACAAACCAAAGGACATTTAAACTTTTTGATTCAAACAGCTATAGTCAGTGGAGCTAAGAGCAAAAATGACAAATTAATAATTAAGCAACAAACCAACCAACCCACCGACCCTAAGAAGGACTTACAGGTAATAGATATAGGTATGTGTATAGGTGATATGTTCCTGAATCCTTGGTAACGTTATAATGACACGGTTGTTCCTTCAAAGCAATGTTTTCATAATGCATAATTAATTCGCCAGGACATAATAACAATTTAAGGAGCAACTTCTATTCAGAGTTCCAGTCTATTGTATATGTAAGTAGGTCATGCATACATACATACATATATGTACATATATGTTTAGACCTCAAAGGACTTTTGTTCGCTTTTTGTTGGTGTTGCTTTGGATTTGAATTTCACGATGAAAATCAGTCAAAATGTGATTTCATCAGAATCACATATCGAATGTGAGAAAATTGTATGTCCTTTATCCTTAGGAATTTCTCAGTAATATTTATTAGAATCCTTTACCTGGTTATTGGAATACGACGCGGGCGTGTGTGCTTGTGTACAAAAAATCAGTCATGCATTTGACCGCATACACATAAAACAGAAAATTCAGGATTCAAAGGGAAGAAGGTGTGGGTGGTGGGAGGAATTTCGGTTTGCGACAAAGTTTATACCTAAACCGCGTTCATGACACATTTCGTTATCCTGTCGTGGTAAAAATGACTCGCAAACTGACCAAGACAATACACTCCTTCACGTATTTCTCAAATCCTTATAAACGGACGTCTATGGCTATCCCATACCTTCCCTAACCAACCATCATCCGTTGTCGATATAATATGGAAAGTAGTGCGCGCTAAAGGAAGGCCGCGAGAGTGCCAAGTAGGTGAGGATTGGCAATTGGGGTAACCCAGTTATCAGTTTTTGATTACAGTACAGAGTACAGAACAGACAGAATTCAAATTCTCTCTCTCTCTCTCTCTTTACCTATTTCTCTAATTAAATTCTCACTCTCTCTCTGTGCTCTCGCTTTAAGAAACAAAAATTCCCATGAGAGAGAAATTTTCTGGAAAATGGAAAGTCTCCAAAGATTCGATGGAAATTTTAATGGAATTTGGAAGATGAAAATAGGAGATTTAAGAATTCCAATGGTATTTAAGATGACCCTAAAAGTTTGGATTATAAGTCCATGTTCATGAAAGTTAGTTAGCTCGAATAATTTCTAGATAAAAATAAAGCTTTTTAGTTTTCAATTCTGGACCTTAGTTACAAGAAAAAACATTGTTCTTTCGTTGGAAGAGTTTTTCTTAAGTGGGCTGTGTTGGAATATCGTAAGTTTTAGAAATAATTGTTATAGGTAAGAAGTATTATTATTGGATAAAGAATGAGAATTCATTGGATAGGTCATAAGATAAGAAGAATTTTGTGGCTTTTTTAATTGAAGTTCAATTGTGAGGGTTTTGTTTGTTATTTTAAAAATTCAAAACAAAATTTTGAAGCAATAACACTTCACTTTGTTATTCTTGTCAATTTTTTGAAGTTAAGTCTTATTTTGTTTGAAATTTAAAACACATAAGAAAATGTCAGTTAATGACTTAGACTTAAGTTAAAAAGAAAAGAAATTCAAGCCCTTACGTTTGTATCTGCAAAATGAATATTTGGTATAAAACATAGACGATAATCACTGTTTCTGATCTCCAAGTTCTCAGTGTATTGGTTTTTTCCGGGTAGTAGGATTTTTTAAGGGGGCGGGAAATTGGACATTGGTAATAAGAGATAAGAAACTTTATTATTTTTCCTTTTTTTAGTAAATTTACAAATTGAATGACTGGGTTATCATAAGGCTCTCTGAGCAGATAAAATCGTGTTTACATTAAAGTTCTAGTATTCGGCCACCGTTTTTCAATAAAGATACAAGGGGGCCAAATACTTGAAACTTGTCTCCTTATTTCGGCTCCTTTTAAAACAGAAGAAAACAGAAACAAAAATACCTGTAAGCCAATTTTAGTATAGGTAATAATGTTTTATAAAATATTTAAATATTTTGGTACCTATATTAAATTATATACTAAAATATTTTAAATACATTTCCGTACTCAAGAAAGAAATAAAGAAAAATGCAATCTTCAAGAAAAGAAAACCGTACAGCCTCTTACACGGAAAAAGATTTAACCGAAGCTTTATTCGAGATTAGGGTAAATAAAATTCCCAAAAGAGGAGCTGTAAGGAGGTTTTATATTTCTATAGAAGCACTCTTCAAGACCGTATTCATGGCGGAGCAATAGATAAGCCCGGCAAAAAAGGTCCAACTACTGTTCTGTCATTCGAAGAAGAGACCAAACTTGTTAACTGGCTTATCACTCTAGCTAAGTGTGGTTTTCCGCAAAGTTCGGAAGATCTTCTTAGAACGGTACAAAATATTCTAAACGATGATGGTCGGAAAACTCCGTTTAAAGAAAACAAGCCAGGAAAGAAATTGTACTACACATTATAAAACCGCCATCCTTCTTTGAGTATTCGTAGTCCTGAAAAAATCTCTGGCTGCAATAACTGAGAACTGAGTATCCTAAAGTGATTTCGAGAACTCGAAGTTTATTTAAAAAGTGAAATCACGAAACATATCCTTTAAGACCCAATACGAATGTTGAATAGGGATGAGACTTGTTTTAGTCTGTCTCCAAAAACTGGAAACGTTCTTGCCCCAAAGGGATATAAGAACGTTTACCAAGTCAAATCAGCAAATGAAATAAAGACCCTGACAGTTCTCTTAACTTTTTCTGGATGTGAAAAAACGCTTCCTCCCATGGTCATTGAAAACAATTGAAGCCAACCAAACTAATTGGGTTTTTGGTGGTTAGATGCGAAACGAAACATTTCTCCAATATATAAAGGAGGGGCTCTACCCTTGGTTGATAGAACAAAAAATCAAACTACCAGTTTTATTTCTTGTCGATGGGCATAAATCACATATAATGTCCATGAAACTCAGCGATTTTTGCACTTGAAACAAAATTATTGTATACGCTCTCCCTCCCAATACCAGCCGATGCCGGTGCGTTTAAAGGCCTAAAATCGGATTATCGAAACGTTGTGTACGAATTCAGCAGGAACAATCCCGGGCATTCTATTAAAAAGGACAACTTTTGTGAAGTTTTGGGTAGGGTCCTAAAGTACAAAGACAGGATTACAATAGTACAAAACGCGTTCAAAAAATGCGGGCTCTACCCATTCAATCCTGACGCTGTGGATTACTCCAAATGCGTCCAAAACACTTTGGAGATGGTTGGCCAGGCTGACAATGGCGCCGATGTTTCAGAAACCATTTCCTATGAAAGTTATTTGAAAGCAATCAGAGTAGTACTTATTATTTATATTTTATATAAATGTATTTAATTTAATTTATTAGGTATAGTTTGTTTATTCAGCTTTGAGCTTTGTTTTTGTTTTTAAAAATAATAATATTTATTATTTTATGCTTAAAAGTAGTTTGGTTTTTGTTATGTTTAGTAAACTAGGTATTTACTATTGTTCTGTTTTTTAAAAATTAATGTTTTGTTTCCAAAATGTAAATTAATTATTTTGTGATTTTTTTATTTCTAATATAAATAATAATGAAAAAATGTTGTATTTGTTGCAAGGGATGAACATAAAGTTGTTGAATTTGTTAGTATATCATTTTTTATTGAATGGGCTGAGTATAGGAATCAAGGTGGCCGAAATCAGGATCCAAAAGGCCGAATATTGGAATATATGAGTTTTTTTTTTCATAAAAATAATAAATAATATTATTTTGTGGTAAAATATTATTGTTTTAATTTTTGTACATCTCTGGAGAAATACTTAATAAACTATTTAATAAATAAAAAAAAAAAACAAAAAAAAGTTAACAATTTAAGGCTTAATGATAAGCTTTGTAGGAAAATTCGGTTAAGGGGCCGGCTACTGGCAACTCTACTCCATTCACTATCTGAATATAAGTTTTTTTTTAATATTTAAATATTGTTTGAATAAAAAAAATCGAGTTATATACTTTGTTAAGAAGTATTGCTGTATTTTTAGAAAATTACTGAAACAACTTTTAGGTTCGCAATGTTAAAGAAAAAGTATTTAGCTGATTGAATAAAAATTGTTTATACTTCTTAAGTAATAAACATAAAGTAAATTAAATTCCAAAGCGCGATTTAAAAAAGAATAAAGCCTTGTAAATGTATTTTTAATTACAATATAACTGGTCCAGTCAAAAAGACATACAATTCATTAAACCTAGAAATAATTAGCATATCGATAAAGCTTGGTAAAGATACTGAGGGCATCGTTTTTACCAAGTGAAAAAAAAATCCCAGAAATTTTCGTTTTAAAGCTGTACATTTTGAACAATAAATGCTACAATAATTTGTTTTTCAGATGTACATTCATACGATATAAGATGTTCATTTTATTTTTCTATATATTAACATTAGTAAGCAATGATAAAATGTCAACTGGTTTCAGTTCTGCTCCTTTTTTATAGAGTGAGGCACTAAAAAAAACAGAATCGTAATAATTGCCTAACATAGTTAAGGAAGTAGTTCTGGCGAAATAGTTTTGTTTTAAAAATCAATGCTAGCCGCAATGATGTTCAGGAATCGGGTTCTACGCTAATTTGTTACATCTTCAAGAGTAGACATGACAGCCCAAAAAGCAGTCGTCCACGCGTTATCCACATTTAAACGCTTATGAAAGTAGTATGGGAACGAACACCACTAAAACCTCTTCGGAAAAGAAAGATATAATGTCAAGAGATCCATTTTGACGTTGATTAGGGAGCATCTACACGTTAAGGGGTATCGACGCTCCAGAGATCACTTTTTAACACTTTTACTCTATTAACTTACTGGGGGAAGAGTCAAAAGCACGCCAGAAATGAGCAGGCAATATATTGATTTTTTGAAATGAAGATTTTTTCCGTTGAAGAAGTTCATTATAAAAAAAACGATACAATTTATGTGACATCATCATATCAAACTAAAACTGTTTTTCAAGGGTCAAACGTTATCATCACTACGCTTCTGTAATAGTTTGATTGAAAGTCTCACAATAAAATGTAACATCTCGCCATTTTTGGGTACGAATGTGAAAGCCGTTGACAAGTTGTACCACACAGTTGTGGTAGAGGGTTTGGTAAAGGCTTTAACAAATACTCTTTTGAATTGAGATGTAGAATTCTGGTGAGGCAAACAAGTCCAAGACACCACATAAGATTTTAGAGAAGCTTATGATTTGCTCTCTAGAAGTCCATACTTTAATCATTAAGATTAATTTTTGTGGTCAGAATTGGAGAGCGTGCCTAAAAACATTTAAGGGCCGGTATTTCAGCTAAGGTCTTATTTCATTAAACTAATATTATGGTCAAATAAATGAAACAACAATAAATATAAGTTTTGTTTAGTTTTTGTCTTATGGTGTTTTATGCTTGTAAAAGAACTTAAAGATCGAATATGTATAAAAGTTTTTCAGGTGATAAATTTAGTTGTACTGTTTTTCTATTAGAAAACATAAATTTTATTCGAAAAAAATTTAATTACAAAATCTTTTAGAAAAGATATGACTGTCATGCCAGAGGTCTTGGGTTACATCCCTGCCTATACTATCTTCAGTTTCACGGGTACTGCCTCTTGCGAGTAATTGACTAATTCTCCAAGAGTAATTCTTGTCATGAAAAGTGCTTTCTCAAAAAAGCCGTTCGGATTTGGCTTAAAACTGTAGGTCCCCTTCATCCCTGAAAACATTATTTGCACACTAGGTTCTACTATTTAGTAAGAAATATATATATATATAGATATTTTTTTGTGTGTAAAAATAAACAATTCTCCATGTAAGGGAAATAGTTAGTATGGTATACCTAGGCGTATACGTACTCTTTTCGTTATTTTTATTTAGTTGAGCTTATTTAACACTACAATTTTAGACTTTATTTAAGTATAAAGTAATTCCTTTCATAATCTTAAACTTAGTTTTGCATCTTATGGAACAGAATCCTTCTAGTACAAAATTTTGCTCAGGAAATATTCCCATCGTCATAAAAGTCCTTAAAAATTCCAAGTGAGTACATAAATGACATAAAGTTTTTTAATTTATTTTAATATTTTAATCTTCTTTGAGGCTTTAAAAATCTATTTTTTCAATTGAATATATTTACATAATACAAAATTTTATTAATTTTTATCAATATTATTAAATACAAAAATAGTAACATATTTCAAATTTTTTTTACTTTCATTTTGTTCAAGATAGTATGATTTGTGTTGTGTGTATAGAACATACAGTGGTTCTGGATTTTAGGTTTTTTTAAGTGTAAGTCACTAAAAATCTTTAAAAAAATCATTGAGTAACAAAATTAAACCTTTAAACATCGAAACTTGCGTCTCGGACTAATGGTCAAATAGAGGAAGTATGGTAAATGCAGAAAAAATCATTTTGTAATAAATTGATGGAATGAAAAATAAATTATCTCTTGTTTTCAATAATAATAATAAAATTGTTTTGAATAAAAACTACATATTAATTTTAAACGAACAATTCCTTAAATTAAACAAAAATAACAAAAAGCTCAAAACTGACCAGAAAAAATGTATATGAAAAGAACAATTAAAAAGATAAATGCGAAGTTTTTGAAATAACACAATTTCTTATCGCAATATTTTGTTATGTGTTGCCTTTTGGAATAAAGTCTTAAAGTTCAAAGGAAAGTAGTTCATAATAGACTTTTGGCTCTTTTGGCTGGATTAAATGTTTATCAATGTATTATGAACTTATAACCCACCCAAGTAGTTATTTTGTAGAGCATCTTATGATACAGCAAAACATTTTTTTGTAGCTTTTTAGTTTTTCAAAAGTTACATCTTAAAATCGAAAATTTTCGACACAAAACCTTAATAACTTTTTATGCTCATTAAGGATTTTTGGAGACTTTTTACACTTGTTATTAAGGTTGTCATCAGTGTATTCATCGATATGCGATTTATTCGGAGGTGAAATGTGTACCGTTTTCCAATTTGGTTGTTCATATATTTATTAAACGAGATTAACTCATATTATGGTTCACAATATTAAAACCGATGTTCTAAATTAAAGTTCTCCTGTATTTGAAGAACCATAGTTTTATTAAATAAATTCTATCAACTTAAAAGTTTCACTATCCAGCATACAGGAAAAATGCACTAACTTATATACATACCTATACCAAGTTCCTTATGCAACATTACCTATAAGCTCTTGAATCATTCTCTCTTTATTTTGATTTATGAATAATTTCATCTTTATAAATTAGTTCTGGAGATACAATTTTAACAAACTCTCCAAGACAATAGTAACTCAGTACTTATTTGAAAGTGCCATAAGATCAGTTCATAATAATCACTACCATTTCTATGACAACATCGACCTAATTTCCTTTAGGACAATGTTAACTATTAGACATAGCCTTATACAATACAAATACATAGTTCTATAAGCAGTGTTGTTATACATAAGTTGTTGTATAAAGGGGAAAATATCAAAGGAGCTCTTATTTTAAATGCATGAGCCATACCAGAGCTGGAGATGAAGAAAAGTTAATAAAATAGAAACATTTATCTGCACAGACATAGGCACCTTATCTTCCTTATACCCTTATTCGATTACCTGTGTTTTACAGAAAGAGCGAGAAAGAGAGAAGGCAAAAGAGAGAAGGAGCTACAGGAGAACAAGGAAATAGGGTAAACCAAGTATAATAAATTCTTATCGTTGTATGTCCCTTGTCACTTAAGCCCTTACGCTTCGCTGGATCGGACAATGTGCTTGGATATCCTATACCCAACCAACGACGACGTCTATAGGTATAACTCTTCAGATTTCAAAATGACCCCATCGCCATCATCACCCCTCCTTCCTATTTGAAATAGGGTTAAAATGTTTAAATCTGCACCAGTAACCTACCCTGGTTTCTTGGATGTTATGTAGAAGCCTTCTGATGCTCCTCTAGCTCCTCGACGACGACTACAACGACGACGACGAAGACTAGGATGACTTGGACGACGACGAAGACGACAACGATGATGATGATGAGTAAACTAAACAATGCTGCTGAATACTGTGCGGTGACCTCAATGTCGTCCTTTTCTTGCAATACCATCATAGTTGTTTTGTGTTCTAAAGGATATATATTTAAGCAGTAACACAAAAAAAAAATATAAAATAAAATAAAATAAGAAATGTTGTATAAATTCCATGGGCATAAATCAAGTTAAAAACGTGACAAGCAAGCAAAATATAACCCTGCCTCTCTGCATCTACCGCACTTCAGTTAGCCACCTTTACCACCTCTTTTGTAAGCAAACTAAAAATTGTTTTTTTTTTTATATATTATTTAAACATTGAATAGCTTTCATCGAGAATGAATAGAAAAGACCTGAAGTTCAGGAGCCCACAACGAAACTACTGATCAGATTTCAGTACTTACTTGGATTATGCAAACGTACTCTGTAGGTTTACAATGTTTTCCTCTCTTAGTTTTGCTTCTTTTCTTCTTTGAATTAACTTGAAAGAAATGTATCGAATGTTCCTTAAGAAACGATTGAAAACAGTTCTTTTTTGGTGAAGAACGTGTTAGATACTGATGTTTCATTGTTGCTGTGTAACTTTGTTTAATCAATATTTAGTATCTTTGTGTTAAGAGATATGTATGAAAGAGAAGTTTGATTAAGCTCGTTTGGTCACCCAATTAAACATAGCTCTTTTGTGCGATCTTCTTTTTAACTTTTTAACTGCTTTGAATTAAGTGAAGCAAGGAATGATCAGTTATTGACTAATTACAAGTTAAGAGTACTGAAGATCAACTACTACAGTACGACCACCTTTCAGAATAAAACCTAAAATGTATCTTGGCAAGTCTTCAGAAAAAGATGAAGGCAATTAGGAAAGGGAGAGAGGGTCGGAAAGGAGGTGTCGGTGCACATTGGTTTTGAATTCCTGAATATTGCAATGACTGAAAAAGATAGAGTGTGGTAAAACATTTCACATTCGCGTAGTACGGCTTAAGAACGAATCTCTGTACTTGACAGTACAGAAACGAGAGTATAACGGTTGAACTGTTTAAGGGGAGGGTTGCAACTGGCTATAACTCTGGCGCATAAACCGTTAAAATAATAGTAAAAACAAGTAAGACAAGAAACTTTACGGCGATGTTCAAGCGACGTAAATGAACGAATGATGGTATTATCACCAATCAATTTAAATGCTCTACGTTCAATACTGTCCAAGAGGCTTAAGTAAGTTGCAGGAGCAAGAGCCCAGAGATTTGAGTAACACTCAAGCTTTGGTCGTGTATATGTTATTCTTATAGATAATAGCCAGATCAGAAGAGGAGACAAGTTTTTTGCGTTGCCTTTGGAAACCCCAACATTTTGCTGCATTTTTGGCGACATCGCTTATTTGATAGTTCCACAAGAGGTGGTTGGTGACCCACGTACCGAGAGTGTCGAGATGTTCAGTCTCCTTGATGCATGTGTCATCCATTGAATATGGCTAGGGGTATATCTCGTTTTAACGATACAAGACAGCATTGTATTTTCAATGCATTAAATTCCACGTAGGTATTGTACAATGCTCTTTACATAGGTCGGAATTTAATGAGCTTATCATATTTTGTGCTTGCAGTTCCACATCCGAAGAAGAGGTATGTGATTCTGAAAACGAATATGAAAAGCTCACAGTACCTACTATCGTCAGCGAAATGTATTGGATTAGAAGATGCAAACAGGAGACCATTAATAAAAATTGGAAGGAGTGTTGGAGATAGAACAGAGCCCTGTGGTACACCAGCATTTATTTTGTGGTTTTCAGGCTTGAACCCATCCAATACTATCAAAAGGTTATTACTAATCAAATGAATGAGGGATTCATGAAAACCGAAAGCACGCATTTTCGATAAGAGAGCATGATGTAAAAACTCTATTGAATGCTTTTGAAATATCAAGTGCAATAATATTACTTTCTCCAAAACGATGTAAAGATTTGCGAAGATTGGTCCCATAGAAACACTAACGCAAGGACAGGCAGCGTTGAGTTGGCGGCGAACTATCTATTAAAGAATTTAGCTTTCTCTAAACAGCTTACAAATGGAGTGTCATTGACAACGAAGGTAGGAACCGGAGAAAAGGAAGAATTCGTCGTATTAATTTCCGATTGACCAAAAAATTGGACATTCCAGTATGTTTTTCTGAAATTTTAGTCATGTATACAACTGGTCAGTCGAATATGGGCTTGTGATAATATCAATACTGGCGAAAATCTACCTCTAGTTGTTAGACCATAAGCTACGAACGAACCCTTTTCTTTCAGTCCTTATTTCATTCAGCTTCAATTTGAAAAATGGAAAACACGGCTTATTATATTTTTCTGTATAGTTGACAAAAATCAATGTATAGAATTTATGGGAAAAATTAATTTTCCCTCCATTTGTTTTTTATGAGCCAATGTTTTGGATGCTACAAATGCAGTTTTGCCAGTCTGTAAATTAAAAACCACTTGATCATCTCTTTAAAATTCTACTTTTAAACTTTTTTCTTAATTGGCGCCCAACATTGGACCATTTTGATTTATTAGTGTAATCAATAATTACAGTAATATAAAACAAAAAATAAATATTGTCAAATGGAGAACATAACTTCATAAAGAAATTATGAATACTAAACATATTCCAGAGTTTCAGAATCTGACGTTCTACATATGCACAAAGATTAATACAAATCTAATAAAATCTTCTATTTGCAAAAGTTGAATGAATTCTCCATTGACATCACATCAATACCTAATCTCTGAGTCCAATTCTCAAAAACATAATGGTTAAATGATTTATGTTAATCCATTGTCTAGACAAAACCCTGATATAGACCAGAGATTGATTGATTAGAAACGATGTATGGTGTAAAGGTAACCCTCATTTTGTTTGTTTACCTTCTTGTAAATGCCCTTTAAAATGTTTGATTGAAAATACCTAAAAGGGTATTAAATCTGTAAATAGGTCCCACAAAAACCCTATGTCTTCAAACCATAGATACATATGTATAATAACCCAGTCACCATAAAAACGACCTTAATATTCACCACATCCAATCATCTTTCTCTGATGTGATGTGTGCTAGCAGACCTATGTATTTATAGAACTATATTACATTCGAGGTATTTGCGGTAAACCTTTTTCCCATATCAAACAGAATAATCAAACATACCAACAATAGTCGTCCTAACACATCATATACTCGTATATTATAGAGACTAGAGAGACATCATATTTACAGAAGCTTATCGCAATTTACTTCACAAATACCACTTGATGAACAGGCACATATTACCTACCCATTTTACGAGCTTATACTATATTTACAGTCATATGTATGTTTGTAGGTGGTATACAGGGGCATAGTGCCATCATAGAACCTATAAAATCAATAGGTTTCATCTCTAAAACCAATAAATTAGGTCACTCACAATTATTTATTGGAACAACCTCAGTTGATAGATAAACATACGTACAACTCTTGGCTAATATAGTTCCAAGCTGATTGCCTACACACATACACATTCATACAAATATAAACATAGACTTTGTAGATCTAGATTGAAGGTATACCTATGTACGAGTATATTGGTTTGTAGAAAAAAAGAGGTTCTTGTAGAGAGGTGTTCATGCCACCATAAAGTACAAACATTCATTTGGGCTTGATGGCTCTACAGGAAACATGGAAGAATCCCGTCTCGTAGCCTATTAATTGTGTTTGATGTTTACAGAGGACTCTGATGGACGTTGGCTAGAGAAAATGTATATAATTAATAATATTGCGCCCACAAAAACCACCGGCATTGCCAAACCACATCTCTCTACTTCATTTTTGGCCTGAAACTCTGCGTCGCGTCGGCTGCAATCAAAGTCTGAAAATATGCAATCAAAGTCAATAAATCTCTCGCTCTCTTTCTCTCTGTCTGCTTTGTCATAGTCCAAGCTGATTTTTGATAAATTTCTGATGCATTAAAGGAAGAACTTTGCGTTTGGCCGTCAGTAGCGGGGACTTTATGCATATTAAATTAAGGGTAAACAAAATGCTCATTTCGCCGCCATCACCATAGCCATCGCCTCCACTCTCATCTCCGCTACAGTCACCTTCATCGTCAATGATGGTCGAGGGGGTAAACTATAAACGATATCCTTTCGCCGGGCGAGTGAGCTTACTTGAACCGCAACGAAAACGGATCGCATGGTATTCCGTGTAATTAATTATGGTGGTGGCGGGTGGCGGCCGGCGAGACGCGGTGTGGCAGTGATGGGGCGACTATAGTATGCATTCGAGTGGTGGTGAATGGTGTCGGTGTGGTGTGTAGAGGTATAAGACGTGCTTTGGCGACGATGATGACGATGGCTATACGAATGGTCATAGTATAGCGTTGCCATTATAGCGATGCGATGGAAAGGACTCCTTTGCATATATTCATTAATATCAGCCATGTTAACTGCGGCAAACTCGCTCTCTATGGCTCGATGCTTGAGAGGCATGCAATCCCCACATTTGCGCCGTTAAAGGTTATTTGCGGCACTGACTGCTCTATATATAGTATACTTATAGAAGATACTTTATAAGCGAGGATAAGTGTTTACGAAGCATGAGAGCTAGCTGAAGGCAGAAGAAGAACAAAAATTAAATTGCTGCTTTGGAATAAAATTTATTATGCTCTTGAATCGTTTCTATAAATACATAACCTATATCTACAAGAGTATACTCGTGGTATGAAGGTTGTTTTCTTGTTGTGTATTATTTTTTGTTAAGTAATATTGGACGACAAGGACGGAGTTAAGAAGTTTCCTTCGTGACGAGATATAGATGGGCATTATAATCGGCTTGATGTTGGTAGAAGACTTAAGCAAGATAAGTTGGTAAACAGGATGTATAATGGCAAAATTTATTGAAAAGATACAAGATATTTTTTGTTTTTTGTTAAGTAAGTCTGTGTGTGTGTTTGTCTGTCTGTGTGACAGAGAGAGTAAGAGATAGGAAGAAGTCTGTTTTTTTTTTTTTAATCGATTTGATAATGAAAGTTAATGGAGCGATTCATATAAAATATTGCCATCAAGCCTCAATTTAGTCTATTTTATGAACATACCTACTACTGAGATATTGTTTGAAATTAAACTAGGTTAAATACTACAGATAATTTAAAAACTGATCATTTTTTGAAAGGTGATTCGTTTTTGAACTTTCAGTGAAGAAAATAATTGATAAAAATTCCCACAAAGCACGACTACAGTAATTCAATAATTAAAATATGAATATTGGTACTGACAAAAAGCAACTGTCAGTTGACTTCCATCAAAATTTAAACAATGTGCGTCATTTAATTTGTCTTTGGCAGTCGTAAATACAATAATACCATGATCTTTGAAAATAGAAAAAAGTGAATTTCGTAATTTTCTGAGGAAAACCCATCACTTTACCCATGGCTAAGCTTCATTATATATTGTTGCAAAATTTCCAGGATTCCCCGAAAAAAAAGACATGCAACTTTAATTAATTCTATAGTTGAACACTTGTATATGTTGGTTGTCAGCTTTGACAGCTGATTGAATGGGATGCGTTCCTGGGCATAGGCATTCGATGTTTTGTCATATTTGTTCTACCCAAATCCTCAGGGCTAGAGAAAAACACATCGTTATCTGTCAAATTAGATGTTTCTGTTAGTAGCGCTGACAAATTTTCTGGAAACACACATGCATCAAAATCAGAATCTTTTTTAATGGTCCCTTCCACAATGGTGGCCACACGGGTGGCAGGGGGGGTACTCTTACCGCATTCTCACACAGGTTGATGACTCGCACAAAAATTTTACCTATATTGCTGCGATTGACTGACTTACCAACGAGCACTTCTTGCGGTAAATTCACTAGCACTGGATTTACCATTCCCTCACTCACGATAAATTCATCTGTATCGGTTGAGAGAAAAGCTTATGTGGGTGGCGGAATAATAAACTCTTCCGTTGTAATTAGAAAGAAAAACAGCGGACACCTGTTCGATGATGTTATTAGTTGAAACGGGATATTCTGTTGTCATTGGAAAAGTCGTGTTTGCAATCTGAATAGAGCTGTCTTGGAAGTTAAGCACACTTTTGGAAGCCCTTAGAAAATCAATTCCGAGAATGTCTTGGCAATTTGGTGGGAGCTCAAAATCGACCACCAAAACTTTTACACGACGACTAAATTTTCCAAGACGATTATAAGTGCGCCACACAAGAGTTACATCCACTTTTTCTCCACTCACGGTTTTGATCGACGCACGTCGTGCCTGGTTGCAGATGAACATTCGCCGGTACAGTTTGACGATTTATGAGTATCACAGAAGATCCAGTGTCTACGAGAAACTGGCACTGCATATTCCCCACAGTAAGGATTACAAGAAAGTCTCGTTGTAAGCTCTCTGTACAGACGTTTGAAATGTGTGGGCTGTTTGGAACCGTCAACGGTTGCCCTTTTACTTTTACGGTGGACCGAAGAAGAAGAATGGAAATAGGATGGTTGGCCATGTTCTGCATTTTGTCTCTTCGTTTTCTGATTGAATTCATCTTGTTTGTCGGCTTCATTCTCGATTTTTACAAAACGAGAATAATTCCCTGAGTGTGAGGCAAACAAGGAGGACTCAAATGAAAAGGCTTTTGTCACCGAATCAACCATATTTGCAGGGTCGGCCATACGAACCGTATCTTGAATTTTTCTATCACACAAACCATCAATTCGCTCCTGGGCAACAGCCGGACAGTCATGGAAAACGGTACGTGATAGGCGTAAAAGATCTGTGCCAAATGCACCAAAGTCTTTCTTATTGCCCTCATAGAGTAAATATATTATCTAGAGTCCCGACTTAATGGGTTTGCTCTCTTTCGGCCTACAAACTAAATTGAGCGAATTTTGCCCATTAGCATAAGCATGTGTTAGTTGTCCCGTGCATTTCTTATGGGAAAATGCAGATTCTATGTAGTTGTTACGGGCTTTTAAGAGAGTTACCTCAAATAAAATTTGAGGGTGTTTCAGGCAAGACGGGTACCAGTCGGGACTCTAGATAATATATTTCCTCTATGATTGCCCTGGCGATGGCACCGCCTCGTTCCCAACATTCTGTGGGACACATATCAGTTTTGTCCAAGAAATCTCAGACTTAAAGCTTGAGTTAACTTTGTGTAATTAGTTCTATCTGTCAGTCCAAGCTCCACCACACAATATTGAAGCAAGTACACGAGCTTTCTCCTGATTATCGCAACCATTTCCTCCAGCGACAATCTCGAACTGAACTACATAATCACACCGATGTGCAGTCGTGCAATCAAACGGCTGAGGAGTTAATTTTGTCAGCTCTGAAGATTTAATATTGTTAGTCGAATTGTCCAGTTGACTATCTTTTTGGTATACATCAGTGCTTCTAGGAAGAGTGTGTGTTCTTCCGTTGGATTGAGTTCTTCCGTCAGGAGTTGAACAATCAAAAACTCTTGCAGCAAAAGTAATGCCCCCCAAAGTCTTCAATTCATCAGACTGTCGTTTCTGGACAGATCTTAATTGAGTGAGTTGCTCGTTCTGCAGGGCTAAAATTTGACTCAATGATGATAATTTTTCAGAAATTTTACAAATTTTTTCTTCGATCTCTTGCGACATTTTGCAAAGATCCCACTTCTGGGACCAGTTGTTGCAAAATTTCCAGGATTCCCCCCAAAAAAAGACGTGCAACTTGTATGTGTTGGTTGTCAACTTTGTCAGCTGACTTAATGGGATGCGTTCCTGGGTGTAACAATATTGTCCATTTCATGGTAAGGAAGTGATACGCGAAAGATGCCTAATGTTCTAGACGCTCAATTGACGTCTCTACATCCGAAACAATTAAAAAACTCACCACATAGTAAAAGCTATAGAGATTTCTCAGTGGTTTCAATTTTGAATGATCCCATGGGTATGAGAAGATGGGTTTTGGTGGCAATTTCATAGAAACGTTTAGGGTTGTTCAACCGCAATATGGATGAGTTGTTGCGACCAAACAGCAGTCAAAACAGTGGATTTCGAGGACTGAATCTCAAGCACAAATTCCTTGATAAATCATATACATATGTATTTATCGGAAGGGATAACAAAATTGGAGAAACGTGGGGTCAAAGGCGACTATTTATTTTTATTCATTTGAAATTAGCTAAATAAGTACTTTCTTAATAGAGTTAATTTGATTTTACTTGAAAATTTCACTCTATGGTCAAACAAGTTGATATATTTCACATTTTTGTAATTTAAGAATTTAAACAAGCTCTTCAAAGCAAAACATTGTTTACAATGAGTTCGACAATTTCGAATATAATAATACAAAACATAAAATAGAATGTCGTGGAAATTAGCCTAGCCCGTCCTCACAACCTCAGCGCAAACCTCATGAACCTTTTTATTGTTAGTTCTAGTTTGGATTTATGACAGGTATAATTTTGCTTTATAACAAAAGGATCACAAAGTTGTAACGATTTCCTCTAAATACACAAGTAATGATAATACGTCAAACAAATCATTAAAAGAAAATACAGAAAGCTTTCTCGTAAAGCTACTAGTTTTACATTTATTCACGTTAACAACCAGGCAGTAATGAATACAACAATCAAAAAACACAATTTAGGATCACATTCCAATTCTTTACAATCATGAGAATTTGAAATATGTAGTTTTGAAAATTGTAACATCGTCATTTGTAACATTGAGTCAATACAGTTTACAGCTAAATAAATAAAAATTAAAAAAGAGGCTGGGATGCGACCCACACTGATAACTTCCCATTCCGTCTGTCGATTTGTTTTTTACATACGATAAAAGAGTTTCATTTCAAAATCTATTTTGGTTAACGAGATTTTTATTCGAAAACCAATTTTTACCAATTTTAGTAAATTTCTAAAAAGTTTTTATTTCTAATATAAACAAATAGAAATTAGATGAATGAAATTAATTTGAAGCCAATGTTTTCTATTATTCACGAGATATCGAGAACCGAACATACATTTTTACCAATTTTGCGTACTATTTTTTGTAGATTTTAATTTTTCATGAAAAAACTGACTGTTGGATTTTATAAAAAATTTAGTGAATGTTGAAATTTTTTCTGTAAGATAAAATTATTTGAAACCATAATCTCAAATTTTGGAAAAGATATTTGAGTCGAAAATCAATTTTTACCAACTTTTAATTAAGTTTTTTTTTTTAGGTTTTTATTTTTTGTAAAAAAACTTATAATTCGATTTTTCTCAAAAATTTTACTGAATATTGAAAGATGTTTAAAGATAAAATTAGATTTAAAAAATTATGTTAAAAACGTTATTCTTCGTTGCATAAAATGATTTTTTGTTCGTACAATTTTGGAGGTGACACATATTTTTTTTCAGTTTTTTTGACTTATAAAAAACCCGTTAATTGGAATTTTTACCCAAAAATATATTTGTTTGGTATCGCGTTACAATATATAATATACAATTTAATTCAAGCCACTATACAAAGTTATTGGTTCGTGTGATATTTTCGGATAGCCAAAATGTTCACCTTTTTTTGAAATTGCTATGGTAAAAAAAACACCCACGCAATTTTTTTGAGAGTTTGCATCTTTCTGCATTATTGCCTTTGTAACACAATTTATTTAAAGTTGATATCTCCACTGCTTCTTGAGCAATGGACGACGAGAAAAACTTCAAGAACGTACGGACGTACGAACGTACAGTCCGTTGAGAACTAGGGCCTAGTGACTTACAACTCTCAACACATACTGTGTGCAAGTAATGTTCTCAGGGATAAAGTTTTCAGTAGTTCTATTAAAAAAGTGACAATAAAAGCCGTGCTGATTAAGAACGATCATAGATTTGACCTAAAAACAAAGAGTTTAGGAATAACAGATAATTTAGCAATAAGTATGTAATTATAAACTAAGTCGTTTTTATTTTTCTATATGTTGGGGGATTATAAAGGAACTTTTCCAAATAGAATGGACAAATAAGACGACAGATGACTTACAGTTTTTCAAAATAGTAAATGGTATATCATCAAGACCAGGTATATATGTGAGTATGGTCAAGATAATGTTCATATCAGATAAGTAAGTACAAGATTTCAATAGACCAATGTCTTAATCTATTACCTACGTCAAATGTAACCCAGGTTGAATTATTACAGTTAATGATTCAAACAGCTTAAAGTATCACAGTTGAAAGTATCACTATTGAAGGCACTTTGAAAGCAGTCCTAAAAAAATGCACTAACATCTAGTTTAACGTGACTTGAAACGACGTCATTGAGTTTGAGAACAGACGGGTTAGCACAAAATTTTCTTTTATTATTTATAAACTTCCAAAAATAGTTTGGATTCATTTTTAGATCGTTTTGGACCTTCTGAATGTAATCAGGATAATTTAAACTTGAAATTCTATTGAAACTATTTCTTGAATAACAACAAATTTTAAAACTATTTTCACTTATTGACATTTTGTTTACTGGCCACAACTTGTTTCTTCGATTTGTAAGACTTTTTATTTTAAAAAATGTACCAATCTGAAACAAAATATCTAGATTTTTCAATTTCAAGAGGAACAGATTTAAGAAAACAATCAAACATAATAAAATTAACTTCAGAGACCAACAAATATTTAAACAAGATCAGTCTACTTGTAACAAGAAGGACTACAAAATCAGTCTTTTTAAAATTAAATGAGTAAAGTTTGTCTGAAATTTCATAATTAAAATTAATAAAGTATTTTGAAATTGAACAAATCATGGCGATTATCTTAAGATACAAAAGGATCAGTGGATTTTTTTGTACAGTAATGTTGTCATCGATATGTTGAAAAATAATATAACTTTTTAACAAAAAACCTGTGTTTTATTCAAAAAGTCACGAACTTACTAATCCGCCATCGTATAAATTGTTTCGCTTTAATTTTTAATACAAATTTATAAACATATTTAGGTATAAGAGAGAATGTTTCCTGATCACTTCGACGGAGTATATAAAGAATACCAATACATGAGAATCATATTTAGCGCTTAGCGTTAAAAACTCAAATCTAAAAAAAATTAAAAAAGAGGCTGGGATGCGCCCCACACTGATAACTTCCCATCCCTTCTGTCGATTTGTCTTGCTTAAAACTTTGTCTATATGTATCAATTTTTATCAAATTTGCGTACTATTTTTTGTAGATTTTATTTTTTTATGAAAAAACGGACTGTTGGATTTTTATAAAAAAAATTACTGAATATCGAAAACAATATTTTCTGTGAAATAAAATAAGTTTGAAGCCAATATTTTTAATTTTTGAAAAGCTTTTTGAGTCGAAAGTAAATTTTTACCAAGTTTTAGTATTGTTTTTTTAGGTTTTTATTTTTTGTAGAAAGAACTGTCAATTCATTTTTTTTCAAAATTTATCGAATGTTGAAAACAATATTTCTTATAAGAAAAAATTAGTTAGAAGCCATTATCTCAAATTTCTTAAAAGATATTCTAGTTAAAAATCAATTTTTACCAACTTTTGTTAATTTTTTTTTAGGTTTTTAATTTTTTGTACAAAAACTGTCTATTCGATTTTTTTCAAAATTTGACTGAATGTTGACAACAATATTTTTTAAAAGATTAAAGTAGTTTAAAGCCAATATCTCAAAGTTTTGAAGAGATATTTGAGTCGTAAGTCGATTTTTACCAACTTTTATAATTTTTATTTTTTAGGTTAATTTTATTTTTTGTAAAAAAAAAACTGTTAATTCGATTTTTCTCAAAATTTTTGCTAATGTTGAAAAGAATGTTTCTTATAAGATAAAATTAGTTAGAGGCCATTATCTCAAATTTTTGAAAAGATATTTGAGTCGAAAATCAATTTTTACAAACTTTTGTTAATTTTTTTTTAGGTTTTTAATTTTTTGTACAAAAACTGTCAATTCGATTTTTTTCAAAATTTTACTGAATGTTAAAAACAATATTTTTTAAAGGTTAAAGTAGTTTAAAGCCAATATCTTAAAGTTTTGAAAAGATATTTAAGTCGAAAATCAATTTTTACCACCTTTTATACATTTTTTTTTAGGTTTTTATTTTTTGTAAAAAAACTGTCAATTTGATTTTTCTCGAAATTTTTTCATAATGTTGAAAACAATATTTTTTATAAGCTAAAATTAGTTATAAGCCATTATCTCAAATTTTTGAAAAGATATTTGAGTCGAAAATCAATTTTTACAAACTTTTGTTAATTTTTTTTAGGTATTTATTTTTTATAAAAAAAACGGTCAATTAGATTTTTCTCAAAATTTTATCAGATGTCAAAAACATAATTCTTCGTTGCACAAAATTGTTTTGGAGATGAAATCATATTTGGTCGTAAAATTTTCGAGGTGACAAATTTTTTTTTTCAGTTTTTTTGAGATATAAAAAAATGTTAATTGGATTTTTTTCCAAAAATATACTTGTTTTATATTACGTTACAATATATAATATAAATTTAATTCAAGTCTATAACGTCATTGGTTCATGAGCTATTTAGGGTTAACCAAAATTTTCACCTTTTTTTTAAACTGCTATGGTAAAAAAGCTACCAACGCAATTTTCTTGAGAGCCCTTTCTGCATCTTTCAGCCTTATTATCTGTATAACAACATTTATTTGAAGTCGATATCTCTCCTGGTGCTTGAGTTATGGAAGACGAAAAAAAACGTCGTGAACGTACAGACATACGGACGTACATACGTATACACACGCACGCACAGACATCTTTCTAAAAATCTTTTATTTCGACTCTAGGGACCTTGAAACGTCGAGAAATGTCAAAATTTTCAATTTGACAAATTGGACCCATTACAATAACTTCCTATGGGAAGTTAAAAAGTCAAAGAAAGTCGTTAAAAGGCTTTTGTTTCGAAGTGGAACTTTAAAATTGTATACAATCCAATCCAACTTGCAGTAATAGCTTATGCTTCCTTGCGTAGTTACTATCTTCTAACATCCGATTTGACCTGTTTTGATCTTGTTTTAATCGAAAAACCAATGAAGCATATGACCATAATATGTATATTCGTATGTATATATGTATATATTTCTACACTTAACTTATGCACAACCTCAATTGCATTGTCGCAAATGAAAATGACAAACAATATCAACATCTTAAATTCCTCAACTCTTCTCAGCCCACATAGGTACATATATACGAGTATTGCGAGTAATATACATACATGTGTATATATAATACAAAATCATTCTCCGAAAACCCCGATGTTAAACAACTGTAAACACAGGAATAGGAGGTATTAATATCCTTCACTCAGTAGAGCATCATCACGACCAAACAGATAATTCCATCCCCAGATTATGTTAACACACTATATGCTGTCCATGGTAGTTCAATCAATAAATTCACAAAGCTCTTCTCTATATATTCTGTATAGGCAAAGGAGTTAAGGGTGAACTGAGAAATTGGGTGGCAGTGGTGCTTGGTGGTTGGTGGTGAGCTGTGAGCTATGAGCGGTGAGCGATGAGTGGGGATGGTGAGAAGGGAGAACAAAATGGTTTAAGCACTGTGCACACATATTCACTTATGCAAAATGCTCCCAAGACCCAAAATGCAAATTCTTGAAATCCGATTTGGGAGTTTAAATCAACAACCGGAAACAGTAAATGCTCGCCACATCCGTTTCCTTCGATTCGATTCGGTTCGGTTCGGTTTGCTTGCATGGTTTCTCCTTATACCTATACTCTCTAAAGCCATACCCAATATCCCACCCCAACTCCTCTTCTCTTCGCCGCTGTGTGCTTGCTGCTTGCTTGCTGGTTTGATGCCTGGCTGGCTGGCTGGCTGGCTGACTGGATGCGGAGGTCTTCGCATTTAATATGAGTGAATAACTTTATTCATTGGCAAATCAAAATCGGTTTGTGTATTTGCGGTGATGCGGTGTGCCTGTAGGTACCTCTGTGCTCTCCTCAGTGTCCTGTCTCCGATGATGCTGCGATGTTCGTCCTTAATTCAAGTCACATGTGCGTTGAATTATTATAATCCTCGCCATGACGGAGGTGTGTAACGTTCTCAACGGTTTTTCTGCAGGATTTTATGTTTAAAAATAACGTGGCTCATCTATAATGTAGGTAATAATATTTCAATACATGTATTTTATGTATAGATGAGGATTAAATGAGCACCGTTACTGTGGCAGCGGTTACAGATACAGAACAGTAGAATATGATAGTAAAAAAATAAAAAAAATAAAATTTTGGAAGTACTGCTTTTGAAAAGTACTATAGAATTTTAAGGACGAACTAAGGTTAATAAGAACAGAACCAAAACTGTCAAATTTTGTTTTTTTGTTTCTAATTTTCAAGACCATGTGGGTACATTTCATAATCTCTGACTTTATTTGCTTCAAAAATGTTTTACTATTCTTTCCAACTTTTCAATACAATTTGTCCCACTATAATATTGCGTAAAATTAAGAGATTTTGTCATTTCAATGTGCATTTAGGACATCACACAGACCAACACAATGGGATCTTTTGCAATTATAAATTTCATTATTTGCGATAAGCCCATCAGTGCATTTGCAAGCGTTCAACAACTCTTCAGCAACCTGCCACGCCCAAAAACAACCCTTCCGTTTCAACCACCCCTTAACCATTCAGAAATTTTGCAAATTTTTGGCTTTCGCAATCAAGATGAATTCCATGCGATGCGATGATGGCAAACGGCAAACGTGATTATAATTGAGAATATGGAACAGTATAGCTTTTTTTAATCCGACACAAATGTTACCGCATGAAATATATGTACAAGTACTACACGCATATATGGAAGCTTAACATTTAATTAGATTTCATCAGGGATGGCTCACGTTTGTATGATGAATATTATAAAAGTAAGTAACATATGTACATATTAGTATGTATTGTATATGTATTCGTTTCATAAGTAGATACATCTACTGTCAATTTGAGTTTGAGGTCAATATAGTATTGGTAACGGATTTAGTAAAGCAGACTATAAATGCCTTAATCATTTTACGAACGGTTCAAATAATTATCAATGCAGATATGGCTTTTATTTTTTTTTTAAAGAATAAATAAGTCACGTTGTGAAATTATATGGAATCAATATTCAAGTTTTAAAACATAAATTATGAGTAAAACAATTAAACTTTGGCACTCTAATGAATAAATTGCAGTGCTGTCGGCCTAGTAATATCGAACTTTTGAAATTTTTGAGTTGTATCACTAAATTAACGCGCTCTGAGAATACTATAGAAATACGAAATTAGTTTTGCAAAAAAGGAGAATGGGCATTTTGGGACTGAAAAGATAAGAATTATAATACTTAGGTCCCAAACGAAATAATATTACTAGATCACAGATCAGATATATATATGCTGTCATTGTCAATTTATTTAATAAACTCAACATTTTCATCATAGTAAAATACACGAACGAGCAACGTCTACAAATTATATAAATTTTCTACCGAATATCAAAGTTGGTGAGCGCACTTTTAAGATCGTTTTTTTAAGCGACGAAGCTCATTTTTTAGCCCTGTTGGTTCGACAGTAAGCAAAGTTCGTGGTCGGGTTATTTATCCATTTTCAACTGTGTGCAACTAAACCACGAAATAAACCAGATTTTTAACTTGACATAGGAAGTTATTGTAATGGGTCCGATTTGACAAAATGAAAATGTTGACATTTCTCGACGTTTCAAGGTCCCTAGAGTCGAAATAAAAGATTTTTAGAAAGATGTCTGTGCGTGCGTGTGTACGTACATACGTCCGTACGTCCGTACGTTCGCGACGTTTTTTTCGTTGTCCATAGCTCAAGAACCAGAAGAGATATCGACTTCAAATAAATTTTGTTATACAGATAATAAAGCAGAAAGATGCAGAAAGGGCTCTCAAGAAAATTGCGTTGGTGGTTTTTTTACCATAGCAGTTTAAAAAAAAGGTGAAAATTTTGGTTAACCCTAAATATCTCATGAACCAATAACGCTAGAGACTTGAATTAAATTTTATATTATATATTGTAAAGTGATACAAAACAATTATATTTTTGGAAAAAAATCCAATTAACGGGTTTTTTTATAAATCAAGAAAACTGAAAAAAAAAATTTGTCACTTCGAAAATCTTACGACTAAAATATGATTTCATCTCCAAAACAATTTTTTGCAACGAAAAATAATGTTTTTGACATCTGATAAAATTTTGAGAAAAACCGAATTGACAGTTTTTTTACAAAAAATAAAAACATAAAAAAAAAATTAATAAAAGTTGGTAAAAATTGATTTTTGACTCAAATATCTTTTCAAGACTTTAAGATATTAGCTTTAAACTACTTTTATCTTTCAAAAAATATTGTTTTCAACATTCAGTAAAATTTTTAAAAAAATCGAATTGACAGTTTTCTTACAAAAAATTAAAAACCGAAAAAAAAATTTATAAAAGTTGGTAAAAATTGATTTTCGACTCAAATATCTTTTCAAAAAATTGAGATTATGGCTTCTAACTAAATTTTAACTTATAAGAAATATTGTTTTCAACATTAGAAAAAAATTTGAGAAAAATCGAATTGACAGTTTTTTTACAAAAAATAAAAACCGAAAAAAAAATTTAACAAAAGTTGGTAAAAATTTATTTTCGGCTAAAATAACTTTTCAAAACTTTGAGATATTGGCTTCAAACTAATTTTATCTTATAAATAATATTGTTTTCAACATTCGGTAAAATTTTAAGAAATGTTGGATTGACAGTTTTTTTTACAAAAAATAAAAACCAAAAAAACAATAGGTACTTAAACTTGGTAAAAATTTACTTTCGATTTAAATAGCTTTTCAAAAATTAAAAATATTGGCTTCAAACTTATTTTATTTCACAGAAAATATTGTTTTTGATATTCAGTAATTTTTTTATAAAAATACAACAGTCTGTTTTTTCATAAAAAAATAAAATCTCCAAAAAATGGATTTGGTAAGAATTGATACATTTAGACAACTTTTTAAGCAAGACAAATCGATAGACGGGATGGGAAGTTATCAGTGTGGGTCGCATCCCAGCCTCTTTTTACTTTAGTTTTTGACTATGAATCCTGGGGTCAATTTACCCCTAAATCATCGAGTCATACGTGACTGAATTATTAACTTCCCATAGGAAGTTATTGTAATATAGGTCCGATTTGTCAAATTGAAAATTTTGACATTTATCGACGTTTCAAGGTCCTAGAGTCGAAATAAAAGATTTTTAGAAAGATGTCTGTGCGTGCGTGTGTACGTACGTTCGTTTTTTTTTGTCGTCCATAGCTCAATAACCAGTAAAGATATCGACTTCAAATAAATTTTGTTATACAGATAATAAGGCAGAAAGATGCAGAAAGGGCTCTCAGGAAAATTGCCTGATTGGTTTTTTTACCATAGCAGTTTAAAAAATAGGTAAACATTTTAGTTAACCTTAAATATGTCATGAACCAATGATGCTATATTAAATGACTTCAATTAAATTTTATATTATATACTGTAACGTTATACAAAACAAGTATATTTTTAGAAAAAAATCCAATTTACGTTTTTTTTTATAAAACAAAAAAACTGAAAAAAAATTGTCACCTCGAAAATTTTACGACTAAAATATGATTTCATCTCCAAAACAATTTTGTGCAGCGAGAAATAATGTTTTTGACATCTGATAAAATTTTGAGAAAAATTGAATTGACAGTTTTTTTTTACAAACAAAAAAAACATTAAAAAAATTTATAAAAGTTGGTAAGATTGTTTTTCGACGTATATATCTTTTCAAAAATTTGAGACATTGGCTTCAAACTTATTTTATTTCACAGAAAATATTGTTTTCGATATTCAGTAATTTGTTTATAAAAATCCAACAGTCTGGTTTTTTCATAAAAAAATAAAATCTACAAAAAATAGTACGCAAATTTGGTAAAAATTGATACAAATAGACAAACTTTTAAGCAAGACAAATCGACAGACGGAATGGGAAGTTATCAGCGTGGGTCGCATCCCAGCCTCTTTTTTTATTTTAGAATTATATCTCTAACGGAATCTCATCAGCTGTCAAACTGATTTTAACCCCGCGATTCAAACAACACTTGTATTTTACTTCCTTAAACTTTGTTGCTAAAGGTACTTTTTTTAACTGAAGACTGGACCAAGAACATAATAATGAGAATCGGATATTAAGCCCTATTCCAAAAACACAGCACAAATTCATCAACTTTTGACCAATGGACAATCTAGGTTTGGTTATATGAGCCATAAGGCTTAATACAGTTAAGTTGTATAAGTAAAGATTTTATCTAAAGATTTGTTAGTTATTTAACGACATTCACCAAAAAGTGGTTCGCTGTCAAAAACAACTAAAATTTTAGTTTTCACTCAATTTAGAATTTAGAAAAAACTTTAGTCATGCTTTAAATTATTTTCATAAAATTTGTTTCTAAGAAAAAAAGCAAATATTCAGGTTCTTAAGAAGAAACCTTGAATAAGAGATCATCAATTTTATATTAAATTTCCTTTAAATTCCTAAAACTAGCCTTCCATTTTATTATTAAATTTTTTCGACACACATAAATAGTGACCATTTAGGTGATTTTTACTTGCGACATATCGGAACTACATATGTAGCAAGTTTTGCATTAGTAAAAAATTTCGAACTAGAGCTTTTAATCAAACATGACATTACGACGGTAGAGAAGTCGAAAAAAGTGGGTACCCTGATTCTGTCCGTCTGTCTGTCTGTCTGTCTTTCCTGGCCCCTACAGTCCAAACAATTGTGTTATTTGAAATTAAGTTTTTCAGCCCATTAGCGTAAGGCCTTTTTTTTTTTTCATTTTATTAATACGAAAAATAACAACTGTCCCCATACAAGTTTTTTGATTGAAATATGTGATTTTCTTAAAACTTTCTCTGAATTTTGTGTTCTTAATTTGGCTTCTTTCTACAAGAAAAACATATTTTAGTATTGCTCCAGAAGGGTACCCCCTAATAAAACCTTTATTTTGTTTTTAAGTTTTCTCAAGATTTAATGGGCCGATTTTAAGAATCTTCTCTTTTTGTGCAAGATTTTGTCAAAACAAAAAAATAAAATGACATGGCATTTAAATTTTTGAGAAAAACTTAGTTTGCAGGTACATTTTTAAATTTGAAAGTATGTATAGGAAATATTTTTAAACGGACTTTTCGGAAGAAATTAGCATGTTCTAGCGACCCAGTCGTGCATTTTACTTCTTTCAAAATTGATTTTTTGTTGAATACAAAAGATCTTAAAAAATTAAATAAATCTACTTTTGCAGTGAATTTCCTTTGGATGCTCTAGAACTGAGATTTAAACACGAATATAAATGTCCCAAAAACAGCAAGCAACACTTTTGTTAAACTTATGGCTAATTGAAAAACATAACAAACGTTTCATATCTATTGATATAAAAGCTTTGAATCTCTTGAGATTTGAAGTGAATAGAGATTCTGAAACGTGTAATTTGTGAGTGCCACACAAACGTTTCTTCCCAACGTATTTGTTTAACTTAATTTGTTTTAATTATATTTTTTAGAGAAATTAAGTACTTAAATGCACCTATTTCCTTAAATTCAAGAACCAAACATTTTTCTCTCTACAATTTTTAAATTTTGTTGACTCCTTTAAGATCAAAATATGAGTAAGCAGACTGATAGCAATAGTAATAATAGACTCCCGAAAATTGAGTTCGAAAAAACTACTTCAAAAGAGCCCGACATTTCTTCATATAAGATGCTCTCTCATTTCTGGATTTTTGAATTTTTGTTGCATTCTACGCATTAGTAGAAATTGAAACAAGAAAAGTATATTTTAATTTTGGAAAAACAACTCTTCAAGACAATTTCTTACATTTTTGAGTAAAATGGACCAAAATCCAAATTAGATAGTTAGACCATAACTTGCTGGACATTTTTGTTGTAAAATAATTTGATAACTAAAGTTTTCACTTGAGCAATTGAAATGTTCAAATGTTAGGTTGTTATACACATTATGTTTACTAAATTTTGTTAGCCTCCTTTACAAAACATTAAAGAACATTTTAAAGCGGTGAGTAAAAACTCTGGATCCGCCTTGGTTGTTGACACATGTCTCTTCAAGTCTATGTACAACTTTTCTAGTCTTAATAAATAAATGGAAGCATACAATTTACTTCTCTCAATTATTTTTTCACAAGCTCAATCATTTCGGAGATATGAAAATAAAATAAAATGTAAAAAGAATGTTGAAACTAAAAACTACTCTTTCAAGAATTAATAAACTTAAATCTTATAATGTCTATTGTCAGAAACAATAATGGTATGGTCGTGATTTAGAGGCCCAGTAATGAGGTTGGGTACCTAAAAATGGTATCACTGGCTTCAGGGGCCTGATTATGGGATTCGCGGCGAATCGTTTTGCTAGCGAGTTTGCCATTTTTCAATTATTGTTCGACCAATTAACGAATTCGAAGGCGAATTTGAAATGTCATAATGTTTGTTGGCGAGTTGAAATCCGACAGCTTTTTTTTGGCGGATTCATAGGAGAAAAAGTGTTTATTATTATTCACTGTTCGATTTCGTAGATTCTTTCTTGATTGTAATTATATAAAAATGTGAGTTAGCTCTATTTTAATTTTCTTATAATCCACAATAAAATATAAAATTTTGAATAAATTACCGCAAATTTCACAAATTCAATCAAAACAAAACGAAATTTGTTTGAATCTGTCAAATCACTGGAATAAGGAAGAAAAAGTCAAACCAAAAGTGTCAAATCAATGGAATGTAGGAAGAACTATTTTCGCTTCGCCGCCGCGAATTCGTTAATAAGGAAATACGACGCGAGTCGAATTTGAAAGGTCAAATTGAAAACGATCCGCCGCGAACCTCATAATCAGGCCCAAGATGAATTTTTGAAATTATTACCTTGCGAATTGCTCGATATAAAAATAATCCATTCTTTAAAAGAATTAAAAAACAAATATAACAACTACGAGGGAAATCATCCCGAAGTAGTCAATCGTTCATTTGAACACTAATGGGACTCATTCACTCGGTCACTGATGCAGTAATTCGGCTTAAAAGTTCTTATAAAATCAACCAAAGTTTAAATTTAATTTTTGAATATGAAGCCAGGTCGTTCTCTATTGCGCTACTATCACCATAGGTGGTAACCATATTAATTGGGAATTCATTTTGAAACAATATTATTATTGAAAGGACCTATTATTATTGTTCTTCTTGTGGTTTTCAAAGAAATTCATAAATATTTTGTGGCTTTCTAATTAATTAAAATGTGGTAGAGTGCTCTTTGAATAGAATTTTCTCATTATACTAAATTCTTTCTTTTTGATGGGAAGAGGGGCGGGGGTTGATAAGCAAAATAAAACTATGCATAATAGAGTCAGTATTAATTCGTAAATTGCATTATAATACAAACCATCATCATCAGCATAAACATTATCATCATTATCACGTCATTCATGGTAAATATAAATTTCGGATTTAGTTTCTGTGCAATGCGATGATGGTTAGCAAAGACCAGAACCAAAATGGAGCTTCGTCACCCGTTGCCAGTATCCTTCCAAACACCACCGACAAGTAACGACCGGATGTTATAATGTTGTTTACGAAGACGTTTTGCATATATATTTATGGTTGACAGGCCATTAAGGAGGTGATGATAAGTTGTTTATGTAGCGCGTAATTAGAATGCGGTCAATAGTAGAGAATTTTGAAGTAAACATACATACATAAAACATATACCGCTGCTCACACCAACACACTAAACACACACATCACCGTCAAATAGCGGCGTAGAGGAAATTGACTAGCAAAATAAACAATTAATTAGATTCGTTAAAGGATATTATTATAATATTTATACCATACCACTCCTTCTCTCTTTTGCTGTCATATAAATTTATATAAGTTCAAACACACTTACACTCACACATACAAATTATTCATAACAACAACAACAAACAAACTTTGTTCTAACCACATTAATACTTACTTTTCCGGTATAATGTTTCCAGTGATATTAGATTGGGTATCATGACATGCTATAAGCGCGAAAGACAAAGAGAATGAGGGCATAATTTGTGAACATATACAATATTTATATCTATACAAGTATACATACATCCATACATATGTATATTTCTAAACATTAATATCAACTGACAGATTTATTCAAGGACCATAATATTTCACTCAGTGAGATAGGTAATATGGTTGGGTTGATTTTGAGTCAAATTGTGGTTGCTGAATTTAGGTTAAATTATTATTATAGATTGTTTTTCTTAGTATTACGTAGATACATATGCATATACATTTACATATATCTATTTGTATTAAATTGCATTAATTTTGGTTGTGATTATATTTGATTGATTTAATTAGCTTAGTGAATGTTTGGCGTCATTAAAATTGGCAACGATGATAATATTTTTTGGTTATCAGATCACTAACAGTTATAGAATGCGGTTTTGTGTACTTATTTGTTAAACAGAAGCTATAAATTCCTCACAATAGTTAGTATTAAATATCAAAAATATTATGTTGGCTAAATAATCTGGTTTATTGTGGAAAATAATAAGTTCTATGTGTGCACTACACACATAAATAAAATACATTTTCCCAGAATATGATGAACATTATACTCGTGTTTTACAGTATAGAGGTTTTTCGTAAGACTTCACACATTTTTTGAGGTGCCAAATGTCAAATCAAAAAGTGTGATCAAAGATATTATTAGGCTCTCAGTCTTATAATGGCTATATTATATAAAATTGATGTTTGATAATATTTTGAAAAAAAAACAATTATTTGATAAAATACAAAATCAAAACATAGCTGTTTAACATTTCAATTTTGCGTGTTTTCGATTGCTGAACATTTTGTTGATAGTTAAAGAAAATCCCAGCAATTTTGTTTGAAAGGGTGTCTTTAAGACGTGTGGTTTGTAAATAAGAAAGAAAACGCATATAGCTAATTGTTATGGTCAAGCTTTATTATAAAGATAAGGGTTTTTTATTATTAACTTCCCATAGGAAGTTATTGTAATGGGTCCAATTTTTCGAATTAAAAATTTTGACATTTCTCGACGTTTCAAGGTCCTTAGAGTCGAAATAAAAGATTTTTTAGAGAGATGTCTGTGCGTGCGTGTGTACGTTCGTTCGTACGTCCAAACGTTTCCGACATTTTTTTCGTCGTCCATAGCTCAAGAACCAGAAGAGATATCACCTTCAAATAAATTTTAATATACAGATAATAGTACAAAATGATGCAG
The DNA here is from genome assembly GCA_951509635.1 of Eupeodes luniger. NCBI lineage: Eukaryota > Metazoa > Arthropoda > Insecta > Diptera > Syrphidae > Eupeodes > Eupeodes luniger. The sequence goes on along the minus strand of OX608073.1, from coordinate 93,193,203 downwards.
AAAGGGCTCTGAAGAAAATTGCGTAGGTGATTTTTTTACCATAGCAGTTAAAAAAAAGGTGAACATTTTAGTGTATGTAACGAACCAATAACGCTAGAAACTTGAATTAAATTTTATATTATATATTGTAACGTGATACCAAACAAGTATATTTTTGGAAAAAAATCAAAATAACGTTTTTTTTTATAAATAAAAAAAAAATGAAAAAAAAAATTTGTCACCTCGAAAATTTTACGAATAAAAAATGATTTTATCTCCAAAATAATTTTGTGCAACGAAAAATATCGTTTTTGATATCAGGTAAAATTTTGAGAAAAATCGAGTCGACAGTTTTTTTTATAAAAAATAAAAACCTACAAAAAAATTAGTAAAAGTTGGTAAAAATTGAATTTCGACTCAAATATCTTTCAAAAATTTGAGATTATGGCTTCAAACTTATTTTATCTTACAAGAAATATTGTTTTCAACATTAGGTAACATTTTGAGAAAAATCGAATTGACAGTTTTTTTTACAAAAAATAAAAACCTAAAAAAAAAATTATAAAAGTTAGTAAAAATTGATTTTCGCCTCAAATAATTTTTTAAAACTTTAAGACATTGGCTTCAAACTAATTTTATTTTTTTTATATTTTTGTCAACATTCAGTAACATTTTGAGAAGAATCGAATTGACAGTTTTTTAACAAAAAATAAATACCTAAAACAAATTAATAAAAGTTCGTAAAAATTGATTTTCGACTCAAATATCTTTTTAAAAATTTAAGATATTAGGCTTCAAATTAATTTTATTTTATAAAAAATATTGTTTTCAACGTCCTGTAATTTTTTTATAAAAATCCAACAGTCAGTTTTTTTTCATAAAAAAAAATTAAAATCTACAAAAAATAGTACGCAAAATTGGTAAAAATTGATGTTAATTTCTCGATATCTCGTGAATAATAGAAAACATTGTCTTCAAATTAATTTTATTCATCTAATTTGTATTTGTTTATATTAGAAATGAAAACCTTTAAGAAATGCTAATAAAATTGGTAAAAATTGGTTTTCAAATAAAAATCTCGTTAGCCAAAATAGATTTTGAAATTAAACTTTTTCATTATATGCAAATTATTGTTGCTAATTTTTAAGAATAATTCAACTGACAACTTTTTTAACAAAACACTAAAACCTACAAACCTTTTAAGCAAGACAAATCGACAGACGGGATGGAAAGTTATCATTGTGGGTCGCATCCCATCCTCTTTTTTAATAATGATTTCGACCAAGTGGATGTCGGGGCTGGTTTAAATGTTTTCCACACGTCCATTTTTGACAATTTTTGGTAAAAACTTGGACCGCATATCAGCAATAACACGCGGATCATTCTCTTTCAAGGTGTAAATTGTCTCGGACTTATCTGCGTAGACAAGCGAATTCACAAAACCTTACAAAAAATACTACAACGATGTTGAATTGCACGATCTTGGAGGCCACGCTACAAGACTACGAGCGACGCACAGTGGATCGTTTCATACATGATATTCGTACAAAATTCAAACCCAAATTTTAATTCTACTGGAAAAAATTTAATTTCAAAGTTACTCATATAAGTTTATTATTTCCAAATATTTTGTGCAATCTAAATATGGGTAACTCTGTATCTGAAATGTATGTTTATGAAAAGCTTGGCATGTCTTCTTTAAGAAAATACACTTTTAAAATTCAGCACGAATTTGTATGATATTTTATATGTACTTGTTTATTTAAAAGTGATAATATGTCTTATGTATTTGTGATTAGCATTTAAGATTTAAAGGGTCTTAATACTGGTGGAAGTATTTTAAATGTGTATTTCTTTATTCGTATCACTCTCAACACAAACTTTAAAAATTGATTTACCCACATCGCCCCACCTAACAATGAAATTTGATAGTTCCATTCTTTGATTATAGCAGTATAGCGGTTAATTTGGCATTCGCAAACCTTATCCCTTCATAGAATTTAAAACGTCAAATAAGATTTTGGTAAGTTAGTTCTACATATCCCCTGTTTAAAACAATCTAAGTTCACAAACTGTTTGGATTTTTTTTGTTTCCACAACTAATTTTAAACAAAAAAGTCACATTTATTTTCATAGTTAGAATTTTGAATATCCCTGTGTTATGCCTGGGTTCACCACGACAAGTTAGCGCTTCGTACCTCTTTTATTTTTAATCTAAGTACAAAAAATTGTTTGGAAATAACAAAAACTAATCTTAAACTAATTGCATACTTAATTTTACCAATTTCACAAAGTTTAGTGTTAACTTCATCAACCTACCACTACATACCAGTTTTTTTTACAAATTTTTGATACAATTAACTGCATAACCAGTTTTATAAGTTTCGAAAATACTTAATACTGGTTAAAATACTGAAAAAGGTAATAGCTGAAAAAACTAACGATTTTCTCGGTTTTGTCATTTTTTTGCCAGGTTGCGTTCAGACCTTGAGATCAAAACCCAGGATTATTTATAGAGCCAAAAGTATCTAGAAGAAAAATTTGATCTAATAATTTTTTCAAAAACCAAAATAGTTTTTTAGATTTGGTTTTTGGTGTTTAACTAATAATTAACAAGATTATTGATTTCTGCAAAAAAATAGTCCTCGCAATAACATACAAAAATGAAAAAAACTAACTGTTTCTGTTTTTCTTAACTTTGAAACTTAAAATTATTTTTTCGGATACTATCGACAAAAGCAACAATGGTTAAAAAGTTACTGCAAGAATGGATTTTTGGCTTTGAGAAAAGTTATATCACAATAATGCAAATAGGTGTCTCCGTTGTTTTCCAATCTTTGATTTTGTATGTCAACTCACTTTACCTATTTAAGCTAATGTTTGAACAACGATATCATTTGTTCATGATCAATGCCATTTTCGTTTCTATATTGGAGAGCTTTCATGGGTCATCTGGTGTTTTCAACAAGATTTTGCAACATATCACTTAGCTTCGCAATAGAGTTTTTGAAAACTACATTTGCTAGACTGCTAGAAAAGTACCAAAAAACAAAAGGAGTGATCGAAAATTAGAAAATTCGATATGTTAGAAATTTAAAGAAAACATTTTAAGTACAACAATTAATCATTGTTTATTTCAATTTTAAGTAACCATGCCTTTAAACAACACCCTCAAAATGTTATTCAAGCTGTCAAATGACTGTCAGATACAGTAACAAATCTTTGATTTAGTAAATTGCAGTTAATTGAACTAAACATTCCATCACTTACAAATTACTTACAGACAGTTTCATTAAGTGTATATGTAAATACTTTCATATGCAAAGCTGTCAACTGCTTTTATATGAAATACCAGATCCGATGTAATACATGTCTTATATTGTTTTCCATTGATGAAACTAGTCTAGTATGAAATTCTTGTTACCTTGAAAATTTTCAACTTCAGTTAGGCAGCTAGAGAACAATTGCTTTATGAAGTGATTTGTTTCCATGAAATATAACACAGCATTGTGCCGATAAGTGTTACACGAATACCGTTTGGTGGGAAATAAATTGGAAACCCATACATTGATTGTTAGGGGTTTTTGGTTTTCGCCAACAACCTTCTGTATCCTTTTGTCGAACAGGCATAGTTATAGAAAACCAACAGAAGTCTGCTATAGACAATAATTGTTACACCTCATAGTTTTTTTTTTGCCAAGGTATATTTCCATTCTCACCTCAATCCTTTCAAAGGATGAAAGCAATATCCTTCTGTTTTGTTTTTTTGTTTTTTGTTCTCTGTTTTTATTTTTGTTTTATTGCCTATAACACAAAAGTTTGCAACTATAACAATGGTGTCGATTGTTCGAACAGACGTACATACATACATATAGACAGGTTTAGGTTTAGGTTTATATGACAAACAACTAAGTTTGCGCCTCCTGCTTGGCTTAGCTTTATTGCTATTTTACTTTGTCGTTCCTGCGGTGCAATTTGCTAACTTTTTATTATTCCTCTACCCTAAGAGATACACATACATACATACAAAAGTACAAATAAAACACGTACAACCTTCATACATTCATACAGAGAACATTCATCTATTTATATGAAGTAAAATACAAAAGAAAAAAAAATATATGAATAGGGATAAATGTCTCCGTTTTAAGGATTTTGTAAGGATTTATTGTGCCTTTTGGTTGGTTGAGTTTTGTTTGCTTATTGGACCCGTTTTGAAACTCAATTTGATTAATGTGATTTTTTTTTCCTCTAAGCAATTCACGGTAAATATAAGACAAAAGAAAAGAAAAGAAGAAAAACGGAACTGATGATACTGCGGATATTTTTTGTTCCTTTTAAATTGCGTAGTTCTGAATGGATTTTGGTTTAAAGGATATCGTATTTTCTTGATGTCAAATTCACAGCTCCATATAAGTCTTAATGATTTGTCTTGCAGACATTGAGGGGTGGCTTTCTCATGTTCTAATGCGCGGATAAAATAAATATGACACAAACACAGGCAAAATGTTACAAAAACTAATATAATTAAAAGAGGGCCACAAGGGGAGGTAAAATTTCACTTCTGTGAAGATAATTATTTAGTCAATACATTTCTTCATTAGTTAGATAAGCCATCAAGACCAATCGCACTAAAGAATCATGAACAATTTAAATGAACATTTTCATCTTCCCAATTAGTTTTGAATTATTGTATCCTTCAAGACAAAATCATCCAACAAAAAAATAACAATAGAAATGTCCTTGCTAATTTGTCGCCCATTAAGAGATTCATCCGGTTTTGTGAGACCCTTAGAGAGAAGGAAGCGAGTATCCTTATTATTTAAGAAATATGTACTAAAAAAAAAATTAAGACAAATACTTCCACTTCAATGATTTTTCTTTTATTTTGGGTAGCTAAAAGCCTTATTTCCTTCCCCCATCGGGTCGGTCGGTCGATAAGGATAATTGTGAGTTTCCATTTCATGAATGTTTTCCCGTTTTTTAAATATTTTGTCCTCCGTTTTTGGTCTTTATTTTCTGGTGTCCTTTTCCTTTTCCACTGCCATAAAACAAACTACCTTTCTTCTGTTTAGTTAAATGAAATAAATACCTACTTGGTTTTGTGACATGAGTTGAATAATTTTTGTTTTCTGTTTTTTAATAATATCTTGTCAATATCTCGTTGTTGATTTTTGTTCATGTTTTTTTATCATTTTTCTTGACTCCTTTTTTTATTAATTACATTCCTTGTACTTCTTGTGAATATTTAATTAATGCATTCCTTTTTTATTTTTTTGTTCATCGTGTTCTGTCTTTGAATATTCAATGAGCTGAGTGGAGAAGGAACAAGGTCAGTTATTTTTTCAACACCAAGTTTGCCTTTTTTCACGATGGCGATGAAGGTAGGTTTACGTTTATACAGTTTGAGGTGTCTGTGTTTCAATAGAAAAATCTTATTATCATAGAAAGTGGCTAAATATGCAAATACATACTTACGACACTTTCATCACTTTTTTTCTGTTTTAATTTGAAATTCGAATGTTCTGTTCTTTTTTTGTTTACTTTCTGTGATGTTATAAGAATTTGGCAGATAGAAAATGATTGTAATTAGTTTTCTTTTTTTTGATGGCAGGACTTTCTGATATGAATGGAAATTTTACCAAGAATCTTGGTCTTTGAAGTGTGTTCTTTTTAATACATAATGCTCAATTATTATTTAAAAAACACTTAATTTTATCCTATACTCGTGGAAAATATTATGGTCTGGTCAATGTCGGGCAGAAGTAGAAGAAGAATTTTAAAATGTCGGAAAAGTTCATATTTGAAAATTTAAAAATTAAATACTTTATGTCTTCCCTTAATTGCATAAAACAAAATTTCTGTCTAATGTTAGGCCCCAATAAGTGAAGAAAATTTAAGATATTTTAGGCAAAACTGATGGTCACACGTTGGGCGCCACTCAAAAAAATAAATACAAACAAAATATCTAATACGCCATTAAAAGCGTTAAGCTAATAGTCTTAGAGTTTAACATTATAGTTTTCATTTAGACAGCTTAATTAAAGAAGTAAACACTTTATGTCTTCGCTTAGTTTTGCAAATTAAAATCACTGTCTCACGCTGGGCGCCATTGAGAAAAATAAGTAAAGGAATTTAAAGACTTCCGTACTTGAGACAGTACAAATGTATTCCAATTCATTAAAAAAGAATTATTTTAGACGAAACTAATGGTCAAACGTAGACTTACATAAGAAGGCAAATATTGAATTGATTTATCTAAGAATCAATAAACTGACTAACACCTTCTTGCTAAATTGTAAAATATCTGAAAAGGTGCTTATTAATCAATTGATTAATTATTATTTGTATGTTTAAATATTACTCGTTAAATTATTAATTTATCAATTTATCTTCTTTATATTCATTATTTATGTATTGTTTGTCTATACTTATTTATTTATTAATTTATTTATTTTTTAATTTATTTTTTATATTTTTATTTCTTTAACAATTTGTTAATTCTTACTAACAAACTACTAATATATTAAAATGTATTTATCAAGTATTATTGACACTAACCCCTTTTTTACTAACATAATTCTGAACAAAAGTTTAGAAATCTTAATTCTATTTGAGTCAAAATGTACCTGCCCTTTTCAATTTGCGTTGAAGGTTTTTGTTTGTATTTTCCTTCAAAATTATTACTTAAATTATTATTATCTAAACTCTATATAAAAATTAATATAATTTTTCAAAAGAAAGATATCATAGAAAAATATCAAATCTCTGTATGTAAACTGTTGGGATAGCTTACCAAATGTAACTGTTTATACGAAAATAAAGAATATCTACCTATCTTATGGTCACACGTTGGGCGCCATTAAAAAATACATACAAAATGCTTATTAAATACACTATTAAAAGTTGTAAGGAGTTATTTTTTTTATGAAATTAGCGCACACTAAAAGGGTTTTGTATACATTTAATATGCCAAAGACACAGTGCGAGTATTAGGAAAAGAGGGAAGAGTTGGAAAGGAGGTGTCGGTGTACACTGATTTTGAATTATTGAACATTGTTATGACAGTGTAAGATAGAGAGTGCAAGGCATTCCACATTCGCGTAGTACGGTTAAGAAACCAATCTCTGTACTTCATAGTATGGACAAATTTGGGCTCAAGGGTTAACTTTTGGGCATTCCTAGAAGCGCGAGTATTGTCTATTTGTAAATTATTTAAAGGGAAGAATGCAACTGGATATTTCACTATATAGGAGGAAACTTAACGACAATTTTCAAGTGACGTAATCGAGTTGATGATGTTGATGTCATCAATCATTTTAAAAGTTCTTCTTTGAATGGGCTTAAGGAAGTTACTGAAGCACCAGGCCATAGATGAAAATTATACTCAAGTTTTTTACGTATATAGGCTTTGTAGATTGTAGACATATCGGAATCGATTCATTCGGTTCTTCGGCAACACTTTCAATTATAGCAGCGAAACGATGATGCACAAGGATTAAAATATCTGTAACCAATACAGTCTCTCTAAATTTCTTCACAATTTTGCCAATTATTTGTGCAGTTGGACGATTATGTCCTCTTAAAGCACCATATGTGTCTGGGGCCGAATCACCATGTTTGTAGTAGGTTTTTAAAATTTGTATGCGTTATGCGATAGTTAAGCGATCCATTTTCGTAAATGTGAGCCTTTCAATGGAAAACAAAAATTGGTTTAACAACTTATTTTAACAGATGTCGAGTTCCAGCCCTATACTCTTGAAACCGCAAAATGGATAACCCGTTATAAAGTGCAATAATCTTACTCTCTACAAAAAGATGTAAGTTGCACTGCGCCGGTTATAAAGGAGCTTTCGTACCTCAAGATATGTCTTAAGTTAATAATTGATCAAAAATTCGTTCGTGAGTGCTATCGGTTAATAATTTGAGAGAGAAGAAGAATGCTGTTTTTAAACTTCTTGGAACGAGCTCAGAAGAATACATGACTATAAACCAATAGTTATTTATTTGTTTATTTACTTGGTAATAAAGGACTAAATAAACCAAACTAATAAAAGTGAAGATCATTTAAAATTTTGTTTATAATAAAAAGAAAATACTCATAAAATCACATTTTTACAAAATTTTGTTTATTTATTTATTTGCTTTCTAAATAACCATTAAATAATTGGAACTTATCCCAGTAGACCAAAATAAAAACCCACTAGTTGTTTTTTTTTGCAATTATTTTAATAAGAATATGGTACGTATGTAGGTAAAAAGTATATTTATTAAAAAATGTTCACACAAACAATTTTTTATTTTTACTCATAAATGCACAGACCACATTTCCACATGGAATTGTGTTTATGTGTGGTTTTTTAATGTGGTCAATACATGTTTGCCTTACAGCGGAAGTGTTAAAAAGAAAAATCCGGTAATCGTTGGGTAATCATATTTTCCCTATACAACGCACAAGGGTATTTTAATATTAAATTAATCTCATTTAATTTGTATTTGTTTTATTTTCATAAATGTATTGTAAATATATACTTGTGTATATAGTGTAAAAGTCCTTGTTAGGTTTTTTTTTTTTAAATATTACTGGTATAAAAATGTTTGCTAAAGGTACACATGTGAAGTGCAGTGCAGGATATGTTTATAGCTTCACGAAAAGCACTTATGATTTTCAGATAATTGGTATTGAAAAAAAGTAATGTGTGATGAATAAAAAAGAAAAACACACTCAATTTATTATATGATGTGATTTTGCACTTAGATTTACGTTCAGATTATTTATCAATCATTATTAATTTATTTGTGTGAGAAAAAATTAAATGATATCACATAACATATGTTGTATAAATTAATTCAAATATTGGCTTGAATTGTTTTTGTTCTTTTAAAGAGAAGAATGATGATTTAAGATTAAAAAACCAAAACGAATTAAATTGAATTTTTATGTGTAGACTTTTGCAACAAATGGTGATTATTAAATTGGAATGGGATTTAAATTTAAGCCGTAAAATACTGATTGGATTTTATGAGTTTGAAAAAAAATAATTTATTAAATTTCAATTTGTTTCAAAAAACATAAGTTTATGTTTAAAAGATTTTAGTAAAACTTGAACTGTCATTCTTAAAAACTCTATTTTTAAAGAACAGGAAATCAAAATTGATCTCAAATTAATTTCTTGGAAAAACGTTTGTGATTTATAAAACACTAGCGGCCCGTCCCGGCTTCATACGGGTAGACATAAATAGGTACAGATATTTAAGTTATAAGCATGCTAATTAAAACGACCATGAATCACTAAATTAGAAAACATTTTTTTGTCCTATCATTAATACTCTTCGCAGCGTATGCGGTGAAAGACATTTTATGGCTAATTTTTGTACACCTTCGGTTGGTTTTAATAGGAATTTCTAAAGATTTATATAGTAATCTAGCACCAAATATAGCCTATGTTACTCAGTGATAATGTAGCTTTCTAATGAAAAAAGAATTATTAAAATCGGTCCAGTACTTTTTGAGTTAATTCGTTACATACAAAAATACAAATCTTTCCTCTTTATAATATTAGTGTAGATTATATTTAATTATATTATATTTAGATACTAAAAATGTACTAATCACTTTGAAATACAAAATGTTCAATGATAAAAACCAATGGTAGCTATAACTGACACTATAGTATCACAAATCATAGCTTTTAGTATATACCTACTGGGAATTAATAAAAAAAAAATTCAATAGTAAGCTTAAAGTCGTTTTCTTCTTCATAATTTTAAAATCAAAACGAAAATATTTCATCACAAAATACAAGATACACCTTTTAAGTTGTGCAGTTTGATTTTTTCCAGACACACTTACTTTCCCATATTCTAGATATAATTCACTCAATAATTATGTCTAGAACATTCTCTCTCAGTATTACTTTTTTTTTTAATTTGAAAAATTTAATAATGTCTCAAATTCAATTGGAAAAATGTGACATTTTCTTCTGAATGATTCTTGAAATCATATTTCATATACACAAGAAGTCATCTCTATCGCCGTTAATAGACTGGTGCCTACCTACTCAATAAAATTTCTACGAATACTTCTACAAAAGTTAAACACGAACCAACTCCATCCATTCACATACATATAACAGATTTGCACGTAGGAAGGTAGGTTCAACGCCTACATCTTGTCGTCTTCATCGTGACATGTCATCGTTCGACATTGTCATAGTCGTAGTCGTCGTCGTTAAAATTGACAATTCTACACTCAATAACAATATTATGTTAGCCCGTCATATTCACTCAAGGCAGTCGATAAGTAATACAATTTGATATTCAAACCAACTTACTGAATGATGCATCCCGAGAAAAAGAAAAAAGTTACCCAAACATCCCCTTAGGTATTTTTTTTTTGTCCCTGAAGGACATTCATTCCTTTTTTGACATAACTGAATTGTAACAGTGCGATTACCCATTGATGCTGCCATCAGCCGAAATAAACAAAGAAAAGAGGCATAAGCTCTCCTCGTTGTTGCTGTTCTTGCAACTATCTGCCAACTCTCTAGCTCTAGGTTTACACTCTGTTGCATTTGTTTTGCAATGTTTATGAAATGTCTTCTTTTTTGACTTAATGGGGTATAAGTGGGTTCATTTATTTTTAATAAATTCGCTCTCTATCTTTCTATATCTGACTGTCTGGAAAGTACTTTGAACTTGTTGGACCTTGAGTCACAAATAGATAGAAACAAATTAGTTATTGTTGAAAGTCCAGACAAGATTGCTTTATGACCCATACGATAAGGATCCATATCGACCATTGACTTGGGTAGAAAACGAAAACACTTCTTAGTATTCTAAATTATAATTCAACCGCATTTAAGAAAAATACAAAAAATTAATCAAAAATTGATCCCTAAATACTCACCTGATATATTCTCATCACATTAGGAACGGAATAGACCTTTACTACACCTATACTCACTTAACGTATAAATAAGCCAATGGAGCTTATTCGATTTGTTTTTGGTTATTTGTTGTCTGATTCCTTCGATTTCAATTAATTACAATATTAGCTCATCTGTCGTATTAAGGGATCCCTAAAGGATTACAAATGGATAATGGATGGAAATTACAATAGAATGTTGTCTATGTGTCTGTGTTGGTATATTATTACGTCAGAAGACGCACTACCACCAGCCAAGCATCTGTGCGTATAGTAATAGTGTATGTATATATATCATCAAAGTATCTTAACGAGAAGCATAACTCATTCCCTTCTAATGACATTCACAATATTGGTTAAGTATCCTCTAAGCCACTAAGACTGATGGTCGAAGTGAGTTAATCCATTGAATGTCCTGATTTGATTTGATGATATTTTATCATCTATTAAATGAATTGTAAATAAGACAAGGACAAGATGATATAGAGCAAAATAAGTCTCTCTTATTGTCTTCGAATGAATCTTTGAACTTTTTTGTTGTTGCTTGAAGTTTACGAACCTTAAAAGAAAAGTTGAAATCGACGTGTGAATCTTTCTTTTTTATTTCTTTTCTTTTACCTAAATTGAATTTTATTGTCAGTTTGAAAGTATTCTTATTTGATTTCTTAGCTTTTTTTATTGATTTTACATCACAAGAAAGTATCTTAAACGAAAAGAGAGATGCAGCACGTTTAAGTTGTCAAAAAATATTGTAAAGATACATACATATATGAGTTAAACAGGAGGACTTTTCCCAAACTGCAGTCAATTTCGTATTTTATATTTTATATAAAAAGGAAATCCTCTTTATTGTCTTGTTTAAACAAATAAACTTGAGAAAATATCCTTAGGTAACTACTAAAGTACTAATAAATTCACAGAAGTGTAATCCTTTAGGAGATAAGAGAAATACAATTTCTAAGTATGCTTTTGTTGTGTTTTCTTCTGATATTCAAAGAAGTGACATGTGAAGCCATGCAGAAGTTTCTGAAATTAACTTAGAAGATTTTCTCTTATATCGTCGAAGAACGAGCACAAAACTTGAAAGGATTTGTTATGTCCTTCCTTACCTGTCGATGAAGTGTATATAGTATGTTGTATTGCCTTATAGTTGCATTCAATCTGGCTTCATAGATTTGTGGTGAGTTGTGGGAATTCTATGCATGATGAACTTATACAAGAAGTATATATATATTTGTTTTCAATTCACTAAAGTAGTTGCTGGTTATATATGATGGATTTTTCATTTATAGGAACATAAATGGTTTTGATACAAATAAATTTCAATAGAAGAGATATTGAGTGAGTGAAATGTGGTTAACATCACATTATATTTATTGCTTTTTCAGAAAAATGATGTTATTTGATGGGTTTTTTTGTTTATGTTTTTGTTTATTTTCATTTCCTAAAAAGCGATGGATATATTTTTTAAAACTACAGTGAGTTCTTTAGCAATTATACCCAATAAGAAAAGTATAAATGGCGCCCAACATAGTACATTAATTTTGTTTGCATATGCAATTCTCTCAACATACGTATTTAAATACCATTTTATCTTAATAGCAAAGCTTACCTTTCCAACAAAACGAAATAAAATTTAAAATATTAATTTTCGAATTTTTAAATCATTTCCCTTCTTTTCGTGGTAACTTGATAATTCTTATCAGTTCAAATATTTAAGAATATTTCACACTAAAATGTGAATTAAATTTGAATGAATGGTAGTGTTTTCATAGAACGTAGGTGTCGATACTGTAACCTGACTTAAATGGCGCCCAATATATGACTTTTTAAATGTTAGTTAAATAAAGAATGTGATTGAATTAATTTTTTTTTCATGCGATTTCTACTTATCTACACTAATATTATAAAGAGGAAAGATTTGTATTTTTGTATGTAACGAATAAACTCAAAAAGTACTGGACCGATTTTAATAATTCTTTTTTCATTAGAAAGCTACATTATCACTGAGTAACATAGGCTATATTTGGTGCTAGATTACTATATAAATCTTTAGAAATTCCTATTAAAACCAACCGAAGGTGTACAAAAATTAGCCATAAAATGTCTTTCACCGCATACGCTGCGAAGAGTATTAATGATAGGACAAACAAATATTTTCTAATTTAGTGATTCATGGTCGTTTTAATTAGCATGCTTATAACTTAAATATCTGTACCTATTTATGTCTACCCGTGCGAAGCCGGAACGGGCCGCTAGTAATTTATAAACCTAAAAATATAAACAAAATTAATTAATTAGACATAGTAATTTAAAAAACAAAATAAAGAGAGATAAGACAGCGCATTTAAATTGTCATCATTTTCAGCCAAAGTTTAACTTGCTTTAAAAAAGATGATTGATTTTTTAAAAGTCTGAAGTTTGAAGATAACACAGCGTATTAAACAATTTACTAGTGACGACAGTGCGCAGGCATTTCAAAAATAAGATGTCCGAAACGTGGGTATATTGACCAAACAAGCTGAATTGCTTCGTAAATTATGTATGTCAGTTAAAGGACTCCGAAAATAACCACTATTTATGAAGAACATTTTTAAGAATTGGTAGTAATACAATTGTTTTAATAGAAGAATCCTCAAGGTCCTGAAAAACAACATAGATTGACTTATACGATTTGCTCTAGCAAGTAAACGAATTGCCTTTTTTGAATTAAAAGAAATGTTTAAGGTAAGACGTATAAGTGCCACCCTAACAAGTAATACCATGCAGAGGTCTAGAATGAAAAGTAAACCCATCTTAGAGTTATATCATTTAAATAATATCTTAAAAGAAACATGTGGGGAAGAGCAATACAAAAATGCTGTTTTAAATATAAAAAGTGTTCTAAGTAATTTAAATTTTGATCAATAAACACTCCGAAGTACTTGAACTTGTTAGCTACTTCGATAGTAAAACAACCTGGGCTACAACTTATGTTATAATTGTAATTACTTTAAATGTTACTACTTTTACAAATACAATAACAGTCAAAAACAAATTTGTTGCAATTCCAAGTATGAAAATAAAAATGTTTGTCGGGAAACTCCTTAATACACAGGTTAAAAAACATTAGTTTAGTTTTACTACTGATAACTAGCTTGTGAGTTATTAATCAGACACTCAACAAACGGATATCGTGTATCTCATTCAAATTGAGAGTGCTGAACAAAATTATAAGAAATCCCTAGATCGTCAGTAAAAGCTGTTAGATTTTCTTTAAAACCTTGAGAGAATAAGGAAGCCAAGAAAAAGCAAAGGCCCAAAATCTGAACCTTGGGGAACTCCCTTATTAAAAGAGACAAAATGACTTAGATGACTTTTGAGACCTTTCCTTGAGGTAAGAAGCAAGCCAACAAAACATAAAGCCACGAAACCTAACTAGATATAACTTATCAAAGAGGATATCGTGGTCTACCATATCAAATGCCTAAGTAATATCTACAAATTACAGCACAGAGTTTTTTGCTGTTTACCCCCTTCTAAATACTAGAACTGAAGGCTAAGAGAGCATGTTCTGTTGACACCTATTCCCTTAAACCAAACTGAAAATCACTGAAAAATTTATGTTTTTGAGAATTTTACAACTTTCAAAAATGTTTGAAACAGAAGAGAGCAACAAAATAGGTCTGTAATTGTTTATATCTTTCTTATTAACCTTTTTGACGAAGTAGGCACATTTTTACTAATTAATCAAAATATCGACAGAATTTAAATATTTTTTTTATCATAAGTTTTTAAATTTTATCGAAACACTCGAAACAGAATTGCTTAAGCTGCTTATTGTTTTTAAGATTTCCGGTCCTGTGATGGGTTTAAAAAAGAAACTACTAGAATTTTATGTATCACCAACTAAACAATTATTTCTTTCCAATATTAAGGCATTATTACTAACAGACGAGAAATAATTGTTGAAAATGTTCCCCACTACCACTACAGAAGCATCATCAATAATACTACCATCGTTTCTTGACAAAACAAAATTATTTTGCTAATCTCAATTTTTAACTTCCCATAGAAGTTATTGTAATCGGTACGATTTGTCAAATTGAAAGTTTTGACATTTTTTAAGGTCCCTAGAGTCGAAATAAAAGATTTTTAGAGATATGTCTGTGCGTGCGTGTGTACGTACGTTCGTGCCGTACGTCCGTATGTTCGCGAAGTTTTCTTCTTCGTCCATAGCTCAAGAACCAGTAGAGATATCAACTTCAAATACATTTTGCTATATAGATAATAATGCAGAAAGATACAGGAAAGACTCTCAAACAAATTGCGTGGGTGTTTTTTTTACAATAGCAATTTAAAATAAATTAAAATTTTGGTTAACCCAAAATATCTCACGAACCAATAATGGTAGAGACTTTAATTAAGTTTTAAATAATATTCTGTAACGTGATACCAAATATATATATTTTTGGAAAAAAAATCAATTTACGGTTTTTATTATAAATCAAAAAAACTGAAAAAAAAAAATATTTGTCACCTCGAATATTTTACGAACAAAAATTGATTTTATCTCCAAAATAATTTTATGAAACGAAGAATAACGTTTCTAACATCCGGTAAAATTTTGAGAAAAATCGAAATGACATTTTTTTGACAAAAAATAAAAACAACTGAAAGTTCGTAAAAATTAATTTTGGACTCAAATATCTTTTCAAAAATTGGAGATATTGGCTTCAAACTTATTTTGTATTATAGGAAATATTGTTTTCGACATTATTTATCATTTTGAGAACAATCGAATTGACAGTTTTTTAACAAAAAATAAAAACCTAAACAAAAATTACTAAAAGTTCGTAAAAATTGATTTTCGACTCAAATATCTTTTCATTACTTTAAGATATTGGCTTTAAATTAATTTTTTCTTATAAGAAATATTGTTTTCAACATTCGGTAAAATGTTGAGAATAATCGAATTGACGGTTTTCTTACAAAAAAATAAAAACAAAAAAAAAACAATTCTAAAACTTGGTAAAAATTTACTTTCGACTCAAATATCTCTTCAAAAATTAAAAATATTGGCTTCAAACTAATTTTATCTCACAGAAAATATTGTTTTCGACATTCAGTAATTTTTTTTATAAAAATCCAACAGTCCATACAAAAATAATATCTACAGAAAATAGTACGCAAATTTTGTAAAAATTGATGTTGGGTTCTAGATATCTCGTGAACAATAGAAGATATTGACTTCAAATTAATTTCATTTATCCGATTTGTATTTGTTTATATAAGAAATTTTTTTTTTTTTTTTTATCCGATGGAAATCTTCAAAAGACACTCGGTAAGAATCGGTACCGAGTAGTGTGGGACTCTTACCGCACTAAAACCACCGGTGAATCAGGACCAATCTATGAAAGATCAACAAATGATTTTTATTTCTTAATTTTTAAATCGCATTGGGGGAAGTTTAAGGTTATAACACTTTCCCGTAGCTTTTAGACCATCAGCTCATGAGGCTTGGTTCTTCTTATATATAAGAGATAAAAACTTTTAAGAAATGCTATTACAATTGGTATTGGTTTTCTACCAAAAATCTCGTTACCAAAAATTGATTTTGAAATCAAACTATTTCATTATGCAAAATATTGTTGGTAATTTTTTTTTTTTTAGAATAATTCAACTGACAACTTTTTTTGTCAAAACACGAAAGCCTACAAACTTTTAAGCAAGATGAATTGACAGACGGGATGGGAAGTAATTAGTGTGGGTCGCATCCCAGCCTCTTTTCTGTATTGGTTATGGAATCGATAATTTCAAATTGCTTTCTTGAATTCCCTTGAGCACTGTGAAACTTATTCTGAGAATATACTTCAAAATTAAATTTCTTGACTGAAATATTTTCTAATTTTGTTTTATAAAAACATGTATCACACCTTACGGCCTACCAAAATTGCCTAATAAAAAACAGGAGAACGGTCCACACAGCAAATTTGACAATGGTTCTTTTGGCCGAGAAATTCAGTGGCCCTGTTAGCGATGTTCTTTGGTGGTGACGGATTGGGGACATTGACATTTTCAACAACATCTTAGCAAATATTTTGATATGAACAATTCTCTGAAGTACAAATCCACTAACATCTGAACACGGCATATCGAACAACTCTGAACGAGCCTACAAGTTTCACAGCTGAAATATTTCCTTTTTACTTTCTTCTTCCTTGAGCCGCCAACTTGTCGACATCTGCGCATTAAATAACTCATATTAAATTATAATTAGTTTCTTAGAAATAATTGTTATAAAGTTGAATTACATTTAATTATAGAAGTATTATAATTGTTTAACCTTGAATATCATTTGATTAAACTCGGACATTTCTATTTAGTGGTTTTAAACCAATCTTTTTGCATCTGGTCTCATAAGAAGTCAATACAATATTTCAGTTTAAACGGTGTTCTACAATTTTCAAAAATTGTCTCTTGATCTTTTCAATCCTTAAACAGTGATTTTTATAAAAAAGCAATATTCGCAGGGAAAGTCTTATATATTCATGGAAAAGTGATCGAATTGTAAAAGGTCTTTCAACTCATTAGAGTTGCGAGCCACAGATCTCAGCATATCTACTCTCTGCTTTAGAAACCGCAAAACATGAAGTGGCATGAAACGTAGTTTGGAATTAAATATTTGAATGGAAGCCAATGGATTCCATCTTTATTTAAAACTTCGAATTTATTTTTAATCTTATCAAACAAAATTCAAGCCTAGGAGTAACAAACGACCTTAACTCAACCGAAAAAAAAAAATCAAACACACGAGCGGGACCGTTTATTTTTCGCTCAAACTTTTGCATCATTGTTTTTATGCGAACACACTTATAAGCTACTTAATTTAAGTGCAAACGAATTTCGAATTATATATTATTTTGTTTTCAATTCAATTATTTTGCATAGCCCAAAGGGACAGGTTTTTTAACTTCCAACAAAAGAGGCTAAATTTCAGTATTTTATTTTCAACCCATCTGAATCGGTCGGTATAGGTTATATTTGTTTTTTGATAAACATTTTCCCGCAGGGAAAATCTTTTGCAAGAAAATGTTCTCAAAAAAAAAAAAAAATAACGAAACAAAAGTACCTGCAATCCACACATTCTGATTATGCTAATGCCAAAGGTGTATAAAAGTTGAAGATATCAAAATCGGATTTCATCTCAATACACACACACACACATATGCCGTGTCGCCACCAGACCAGCAAGCAGCTAGCAGCACCAGAAACTGAACTGATGCTTTCAAAAACGATTTACCTTTGTTTTTTCATTGCACAACACAAAAACAGAAAAGAAACAGAAACAGAAAGTGTATGTGGGAGCATAAATGTGTTATATGCCATTATGACAATGGCTTTACGTGTAATGTATGGATCCTTGGGATTAAATTTAACATCTCACACCATCTTCCTCACCACGCCCTTAACCACCCCCTGAACAATATCAAAACGACGACTATAAACATTTTGATTTCAGATTACACATATGCCTTGGAGGTTTTGAGAATTCACCTTTTGTGTTTCGAAAACGGATTCAAAAGAAGATACACTAGCAGCACTCTCTCTTCGTGGAATATAATATCCAATTTATACAATTTGAATTGAAGTTCAAATTTTACACATAGTTACAACATTCTACACACATACGCAAAAAGAGGCAACATACGAGTATAAGAAACATCAAACACCCCAAGGATATTTTTTGTTTAAGTTAAAAACGATTTCATTTATATAAAAATACTCATATCTATGCACACAGGACACACCTACATATAGCTAAGTGTTTTTCTTTATGATTGTGTAAGTGTAGGTGAGAGTGTGTGTGTAGTTTTATGCAAAAAAGATAAAAATACAAAAATAGTATAGAAAGTAGTAAGTTGAGTTGAAGCTTCGGCGAAAGCGAATACATTCCTTTTCGGAATGTGTTTATAACAATGGTGTTCATTTCTTGTTACAGAGATAAGTCCTTTAAATGCAAAGTTACAGGGAGATAGAGAGAGGGGGAACAAACAACAGCAACAAAAAAAGAGAGAAACAAGAAATACTTATCCCAAATATGGCCCAAGGGAGTGTTTTGGAGATTGATGTATTTGTCGACAAATAAAATTGGGTTTAACAAAAGAATGAAAGTATTTACCAAGAAATAAGTGCGTGTTTTTTTCGATTTATATTTTAACTGTACCTAGCCTATATATAGGGAAGGAGTTCAATTTAAATGTTATATATGCGTATAAAGGAGCCTTGTGATGTACTGATTTATAGATCTTAACAGCTACTTCTTCAGCATCGTTAGGCTCTATTAATGTGAGATAAAAACGATCTGCTGAGTCATTCATTTATTTATGTACATCTTTTTTAATGTTGCTTATAAGTATCCTTATGGCTGAAAATTGTATTCTGGGTGATGCAATAAAGTTTATGGCATTTTTTCTTAGTGTCATTTCTAATGAACGCGTTTTTAGTTTTTAAATACATAAATGATATCACAAGAACCTTTTGATATTCAACTCATATCCTTTAACAAATTACAGAAACAATTTTCTTCTTGTGCTGCAAGTTTTCCCATTAAAGCCAAAGAACCCGCCGC
The DNA here is from genome assembly GCA_951509635.1 of Eupeodes luniger. NCBI lineage: Eukaryota > Metazoa > Arthropoda > Insecta > Diptera > Syrphidae > Eupeodes > Eupeodes luniger. Next base: position 93,173,686 of record OX608073.1, on the reverse strand, counting down.
GCTGCTCCAGAAGAAGCATCAAAACAAAAATTTAACTTCCTTCGCTTTGGGCTTGCAGTATATGTAGTTCTATTCTGCGTGCGGTTGTTGTTGACGCTCCTGCTACTAGTTTTGTGGCAAATATGAAAGAAAGTGGCACACTCGATTCTGTCCCGAATATATGAAGTGTCCTCGCTGTGTTATTTTTCTCCCTCTCTCTGTATTTTAGTGGATATCCTACATACGAGTATAGGATACGTTTCCTGAATCCTCTTGCTTGAAAAACTCAACAAAAAAAAAGAAGAAAGAAACAAAAATGAAAACGAAAACAAATGAAAAATAGCTGAAACGTATACTAAAATGATGCACATACTCGTACATTTAGTCAGTTCAAAAATTATGAGGAAAAATGGTGTTTGGAAGCAGTCAGCAACAGAAACTAAAAGGAAAAATATGCTATACAACTACAACCAGAGAGTAGCTTCCTTTGGTGTTCCTTATCCTGGGGGTAAATTTTTGGCGAATATGTTTTTGGAATGTACGAGCTTAAGTATATGAGAGTGTATATTGTGGCTGATTGTTGGATGCCCTGATTTTAGTTTTTGTGTTGTGGTTGACAATGCGTGTTTTTTTCTTTTTTTGCCTTCGACCAAAATTTCAAGCGAGATTTAAACTGAAAAGAGTTTATGACTAACCTAATTTTGTTTTAAATTTTTTAAATAGAAATTCAAGTGTATGTTCATCTTTTCAGTAGTTCAGCTCTTAAATAGTCGATCTTATTTCCTTGAATCAAGCTTTTCTGCAGAAAACATATTGGAAAACTTTAGCACTTTTACTCAACATTGAAATCAAAAAGTTATTCTTAAACCTTTTTACGAAGAAAGTATTGCATGAGCTTGGTTTGAAATATTTTCAAATATTTATATGATGAATTCTGCAATTCTTAAAATTTTAGTTAACTTTAAATCAAAAGCTGATGTATTACAAAATTTGTATTTAATAATGTATTTACGGTTTTACGGGCCTAATTTGAGTCTTCTTCAATAATTTCAGAAATTCATCTGCTCAAGTCTAAGGACTTAAAGTTTTAATAATTGTATATTCAGCGATTCAGTGGTAACAACTACAAATTTTCAAGAGACTCCATAAGTTCTCATAGCTTTAAAAAAATACACATTTCTCTTCTTCTGTATCATTTCCATTTGAACTATCAATTGAACTGGTCTGTGTAAAGATAATGGTACAGACTAAGACTTATTCCATTTCAAACGTTTACATTCCTCCAAACTGATTAGAGTCTGTTTATAGCAAACTCTACTTGGCATTAGACATTGTTATCAATTTGTCCTGCTCTGACACCAATATTTCACTTTTAGGTGATTTTTATTTACCACACATTGACTGGATTCTATTCTATCTGAAGACGAATCCTGCCTCTCTCTCTCTCTTCTTCTTGCTGATACATTGGCATTTTCTTACATTGACGAAGCAGTTTAAAATTTGTATAAGATCCTAAACAATTGTTTGGAAAAACAACTACCTTCAAAGAAATTAAGAAATACAAATTTTAGCCACCCTTGGTACACGAAAGAATTGCGTTCACTGTGTAACAAAAAGAATATGAAAAACTTAACTCAAAACTCTGTCTCCAATCAACTTCTATTTTCATTTTGAACTCTTTAATAAATTTAAGTATCTTTCTTATTTTTATACGCTAGTTATGTTACCGATATTAGCACCTCCTCAAAGAAGAATCCTACAAAATTTTGGAAACTTGTCAAATTAAAGAAAAAATCAGATGGCTTTCCAATTAACTTCTCCTATAAGAACCTTTCATTAGATACAACTGTTAATATCTGTAAAGCTTTCAAAACCAATTTCCATGAGTCATTTGTTAATAGCGCTGAAGTAGTTGATGAAGTACATATATTTTTACAATCTTAACTCTTTTTTGCAAGCTAGCTACAGAGTACAGTTCTTGATCTTCTATCTTTGTTAAGTTATAACTGCTCATCTGGTCCCGATGGTATTCCCCCGATATTATTAAAAAAGTGTAGTAATACTTTAGTTGAATTCTTTACGTTCATATTCAAATTTTCCCTAAAAACAGGCAAGTTTCCCAGTATATGAAAGAAGTCATTTCTAACACCAATTTTCAAGAATGGTAACAAGGCGGATATAACAAACTACAGGCCCATCGCAAAGCTTTCTTGCATTCCTAAATTGTTTGAACAAGTTGCTTGTGAAAGTGTAGCATTTTTTAGTAAAAATCTTATCTGTGAAGGGCAACATGGTTTTGTGAAAAAAAGATCAACCGTAACAAATCTTCTCAAATTTTCAAACACATGTTCAAACGCTTTAGAAAAAGGTTATGAATTTGGCTGTTTCTAAACTAACTTTTCTAAAGCTTTTGACCCACTTAGCCACGGAATTATTTTATTTAACCTAAAAGCTCTTGGTTTTCCAATATTTTTCCTAACTTGGATCAAATCATACCTTGAAAACAGATTACATAATATGAGGTAAAATTCAGAAATTGTCATTTCAAACCTTTTCTTCCTAACTCTGGTGTTCCCCAGGGAAGCCAACTTCGTTCTTTTCTGTTCATTAACTGTCTATTAACGACGTATCGTCTTGTCGGCACTGAAGTGAAGTTCTAATTTTTGCGGATGACATGAAGATTTTTAAAATAATAAAGTCCACCCATGATCGTATTCTTTTACAAGCCGACATTGATAGTTTCACATTTTGGTGTTTGAAAAATAGCCTTGTCCTCAACTCCTAAAATGCCAGACGATAACTTTTTCTAAAAAACGAATCGGTAGTGTATTTGATTATTGTATATCAAAGCAAAAACTCGGTCGCGTGTCCACATTCAAAGATTTAGGCGTTCCTTTCTGTTGCAACTTACAATTTACACATGACATTAATTTTATTGTCAATAAGGCAAGTTCCATGCTTGTTTTCATAAAACGCTGGTCAAAGGAGTTCAATGATCCATATATTACTCCTTCTTTGTACAACTGCCATATTCGTCCTCATTTTGAATACTTCGCAAGTATGGCGTCCCTATTATCAAATTCATAGAAAACGTGTTGATTCAATTCAACATATTTTCATTGGCCTTTCCCCGAAGGGTCTTCCTTGGGATGATCCCTTTGATCTGCCTCCCTATGAACATCATATTCAGCTTCTTCAAATGCGATCTTTCCATCAAAGGCGTGTTAATAATGGCTTAATATTTCTTCATCAACTCAATAATGGTGAAATCTATGCACCTTATTTACTATTTTGTGTACATTTGAATTACCGACGCGGACCTCATCAACTGCGTACATTTGATTTTATACATATTGACTTCCATAAAACTAACTATGGGTAAAATAACGCTTTAAGTCGAGTCAGCATTTTATAAAACTTAAACTGTTCATCGATAGATTTAAATTTAAATAAGGTGGGATTAAAATCATTGTTTGAAACAGTGCTCCACTGTCGTAAACGTCCTTATTTTAATTTTTGTTCTGTAATAGTTCATGTTAAATGTTAATTATGTTTTGTATTTTGTGAGTGTTTTGGGCTATAATATTATTATTTTCTTACTAACAACTAACACATGCACTTATGATGAGCCTCTGATCGTAGTTTGACGCTTGCTATAAACTAAGTCAATTCTGAAGTGTAAAATAAGTACATAATTTCATCGTACTTTTTAATTATGTTGTCGTCTTTTAACAAATTCAATAATTCGGCACTACAACTTAAATGGTTTTGAACACCTCTCTTTATCTAAGCATTTGATTTCAAAATATTCGGAAATTCAACAACCATCTATGAAATTGAAAAAAAAACATACGAAGTAAATATATTCAAATATTCAGCCCACCCCAAAGTTTAATGAACCAATCAAAGTATATACATAATTATGTAGTATTTAAACAAGTATTTTCATCTTTTGTGGTATTTCAATTATATATTTAATTTTTCATATGCATGGGTTTTCTTTGCCTTTAGTTAGAAAATTTATTTTATGACTTTTTTCTTTTCATAATGTTAATTTTTCTTTTGACATGAAAATATGTAAATCTTTCATGTATCTAAGAACAAAAAACCGCCTAAGGACTTTACAAATTTAAATTTCTTTTTTATTTGTGGCCATACTTGATTCAAATATAAACGAATGAAAAAAGGTGAAAAACTTTAGCTGAAAATATTACAAAATGAATTGTTAAAAGTTTGAATTCGTTTTAAAAACAACACACACAAAAACAAAACGAAACATGAATAATGATTGCTGCAATAAAAAAGTTCGTTTTTTAACTTGAAACAAAAAAAAAAAAATTAAATGATGTTAATAAATTGGTAATGTTTGAATAATTGTCAGTCTTTGGTTGTTTGTTTTTTTAAAAGCTCTGAAACCACAACCTTGAAACTTTTTCTGGGAAACTTGAAAAGTGGATTTATTTATGCAATTGTATATTTATTTTTAATTTGAAATGTAATGGAATTAGAATTTAATTATGGTTTTTTTTTTAAGTATTTACATAGATAATTATATTTAAAAGAAAACACAATCAAAAGTCTGAAGATATTGTAATCAAATGTGCCGAAAGATGCATTCTAATTTAAATTAAAAATACAAAAACAATTAATTACTCTTGGTCAGTGTAAAATTCACATTTAAGTGAGATCTGGTTTTTTGTTTTTATATATGATCTCAAATATTTAAGGATTGGCAACCTCAACAGAAACTCATATACAGCTGTCAACAAAATAATAGCAGCTCTCCTTTTTTCTTATTTCTTTTTATTATATCTTCTTTGTTATTGCTTTTTCTCTCTAACTTAAGGTTTTTTTGAAAGCTCTTATTCTAAGCTTTCATTATCACCATCAATCATATCAATATGCAATCTATCAATAAAATAACGGCACTTTGTTTAAAAAATTGCAAATTTTTGACCCACAAAATAATAGCAGCGTTAATGCAAAAAACAGTTAAAATCAATAAAATAAAGTATAATTCAACTAAAATAGCCAACAAACAGTGAGTATTTTCTGCAAATATCATTTTTTGTTATTTTGCATGTTTTTTGATAAATTTATTATGAGACAGTGCGTCGCACTCTTCGCACAGCTAATTTGAAGGCATGCCACCCAAGAAGAAAGCCACTCCTCTCCAAACGTCATCTGGGTCAACAAACAAAATAAAGGTTCTATGGGAGTACCCTTCTGGAGCAGTACAGAAATTTTGTTTGTATTGAAAGGAAATAAAGTAAAAATCTATCGGTTCTTTTTCAAAAAACTCAAATTTTCGATGTTTGAACGAAAAATTTGCAAGCGCCTAACGCGAATCGGTTAAAAACCTTAATTTCCAAATTTTAAGTCAATCGACCCAATGGTTTTGGCTATAGGGGCCAGGACAGTCTTCTCTACCATCGTAATATCATGTTTGATTAAGATCTCGAGTTCGGATTTTTTGAGGAATGCAATAATTGCCATATGACACAAGTAAAATTATAAAAACTGGGTTCAGACTTAAGTATCTTGAGAACCAAGAAAGATATTGACTTCAAACTTTTTTTATCTTATACAAAGTGTTTTAAATAAATAAAACAATATTATTAAAAAACTTGTTGTTTATTATTGCTCTGTTTCGTTTTATTTCCAGGTGCGTAAATGTATGCCACCACTATAATAGGCCACATACAAAAGGCCATGTCAAAAACATGCATTTTCAAGGTTTCTGCCACAAACACCTAGCGACTGCTTTTAAAAAGTTGTACTGTAAGTCGAATGACATGTCGTTTGCAACCGATGAACTCCGCGGAATTATAACGTCTTCGCCTTTAAACTTCCCTTTTAAAATAGTTGCAACATAGTTACTACCGTTCTCAAATATAGTTCGCGATTCTTAATTGCAGATTATGAGGCATCTTGGCAATTCCAGTAATTTTAATAATTCCGTTGGATAGTTGATACTATTACTTTGGGTAATGACAGATCAAACTATTTATGTGTTATAAGTTCGGCAATTATTTTATTTTGAATATGAAAGTTAATTTCGTTGTCTACGACGTTTTTTGCAGACAAATTAATGCAAATACGTCAGCTGGCATTGACAGTGGTATTACTGCAAATTTTTGTTCTAATAAAATCATTGCACTATCACCGTAATCATCTAAAAATGTTTTTGTTCATCATGAGCACTCATATCGCAAAACAAGTAGTTTGCAGTGGTACAAAATAAAATTAAAATCGTTATTATAAATAGGGGATGGTGGTGAAGGCAAAATCTTGGTAAAATATTAATAAAAGTGTCTTAAAAAAAAATTTTAAACAATTTAGAGACTTAAAAAATAGCTCAAGTTGTATTTTTAGACCTATCAAGTATGCACAACAAATGTCATAAGAATCGGCCAAGTTGTTTCGGTTGAGTTTGACCCCTAAAACTGTGACACAAGAATTCTTTAAAATTATATTTTGTTATAAAAACATTACTAACTTATTGATTTTCATTAAAAATGATGATCAATTTGTGCGAACTAATATTTCATGTTGAACTATTATAACCTTATAAGAGAAACTAAGTACTTAAAGAAACTTAATTAATACCAATACCAAAAGAAAAACGAAGGCAAACAAAACAAAAAAAAAACTGAATTGAAACTTTCTTTCACAATTCTGTGGCTACAAGTCATAACCGCCTAACTCGAGTTATGACGAAATTGAGTTATTATCATAATCGTGTTCGGAATATCAAAATCTACTTCCACTCAATTTTTTTTGCCTGTACCTCTTTTAAAACGGAAGTTATTAACAAAAAACCTAATAGCTTAAGTCAATTTTTCAAAATAAAAATTTGGAAAAACAACTTAACTCACACAAAATATGAAGTTTATTTAACGTCGGTTTCTTATCTTAAGTTAAGTCTTTTAGGTACCAATTTTTCGTTTTTTCATATAGACCTATCTTCAGTTAGGCAAAAATGTTTCTTTATTTGTACAAAAAAAAAAATTGGAATAAGAGCTTAAGTCAACTTAAGAAATTCAGTATCTGAGTATTTTTAAAAACTGCCATTTTTCTTTTTTTTCTTAAATCAACTTAGGCGGTTATTCCTAAATTCAGAAAAGAATATTCGTTTTCTTAACTTGAGTTAGGCTGTTATTCCAAACTACACTTTTATTTTTTTAAAAACTTAAGTTGACTTAAGCTCTTTTTCCAAACTAGACTATGGTATTTATAAAATAATAAGTCAAGTTAAGCCGTTATTCCGTATTTGAATTTCAAATATTTTAAATCTAAGTAGACTTTGGTTGTTCTTCCAAAATTACTTTACTGTAAATATCGGGAAAAGGTGAGTCATAAGTTGAGATAGGTCATTGTGAGCAGTCGCAGATCGTAGTAAAGTGAAGTAAATTTTTAAAGTGATAATTATAATTGCAAGTGTACTAGAAGTGAAGTGAATTTTTAAAGTGATTATTCTAATTGAAAGTGTATTAAAATCTAAAATGTGGAATAGAGCAGCAAAAATGGTGAAATTAGCAAGGGTGCTTACCGAACGTGCTGAAGCCAAAGGTAAGTGAAAATCGTTTTGTTTTTTTTTTTTGTTATTTGCTGGAGTGGGTTTTAATAAGTGCATTTTAGTGATAAGAAGAGAAAAGTTTTAAACATTTTAAAGTTTTAGTGGGTAATGATTATGTTTCGGTTGTGAACATAACATTTATAATGAGGTTCAAGAGTACTTCTTGGTTTTGTGCACTTAATAATAGGGTATATTCAAAATTAATATAGGTACGCAGTGGTTATTTTATTCAGTGACGCTCAATTTTTTCAAATCATTTCATAAGAATTTCATGCAACGAAGATATTGATAACATCTAAATTACTTTTGAATTTGTCTCCCTAAACAGACAAACAATCTGAAAGATATCGTCAGTTCAAAGGTAAGACTCACTAAGTGCAGAAAAAAATGTTCAAAAAAATGAGAGTAAAGTGCACTTTTTTAATCCAAATAGTCTCATTTTGCACGGTTTCCATATGGACATTGAAAGGTATGCCCGAGGGCTTTATTTTAAAATTTGCGGAACGTGACTTTTCAGCTTCAAAAAGTATGTTTCAATCAAATTTCCATCAACAGTGTAATATGATAGCTAGTGATTTTTACCTTTGAACCGACGATATCACCTAATTTAAAAATGTTATAATTGCTATCATGTTGCTTAAAAGTATTTATATTTTCTTTTTAAGGAAACTCGGGTCAATAGCTGATTAGGAAAGCTTAAGCAAATGAGCTAAGAAAGTGATTTTTAAAATATTTCATACTTTTCTTGCGTGTAATGCAACATTTTCTGTTGTACAAAAACTTTAACCTGAATATTATAAGGGGTGTTTTTTTAGACGTATGGTTTTCAAGAAGAAATAAAACGCATATAATTTAATGTTATGGCCAAAAAATTAGCTTTATTAAAATTATTAAAATTATTAAAAAAACACCCTTTATTATTAACAATTTTTTTTTAAATAACAGTAAGACTTTCCTTTATAAAAGAAATAGTAGTTTATTAGTTTCAAAGTCAACCCTAAGATAACCTGCCTATCTCTATCATAGAAAAGTATTAATTGATAGCTAGCAGATTATTGAAAATAAGTAAAACGGGGTACCCATTTTAGCAAAAATTTGAATTTAAATAAAACTTGAAACGTGTGTAGCCAAAATATTTATTTTATTTTTATATTTTTGATTTTTTAATCTTAAACTTGAGTATACATATGTGATGTTCTTCGATAATCCTATATTATTATTACTATTATAATTTTGTTTTAGAAAACGTTCGGGGTTTTGAAAATGGAAAATTTCAGGATGAAGATTTTGCAATTGGTAAGAAAACCGTTAAGAAGCACTAAAAATATTCAACATTCATTCTTAACTCTTAGGAAAACCTAACGAAGCAGAAAATCGGGCAGAAAGCAATGAAAAAATTCTAAATGATCTTTTGCCAAATTTTGAGCCAAGTGTTCTAAACGAAACACAGTCTTCAATGAATGGGCTGGATATTGATGTTGATATCCTTCAAAGTATGAACATTTGTAGTTATTCTATTCAAGTTATCAGTAATACATAATATTTATTATTTTTAAACAAATATTCTTAGGGCCTAATAATTAAAATAATACGAAATATGTTTATTCAGGTGAACTGCAACTAACTGAAAACATTGAAAATGATGACGAAATTGATGATCTTTTAATTGATAAACCTGAATGGATAAACTCGGATGATTCAGTACAAGATCCTGATTTTAATTTATCTAGTGAGTCTAGTAGTTTGTATTCTAATAATGATAGTGAAATGATTACACTGGGAGCTCAAATAGAGAATGCAATAATGACACCAAAATGTAAAAATAAGAAAAAAAATCGTTCCAAACTTAGAAATAGTGGTGAATCTTATCAATCAGCTAGCGGAAAGACTGTCAAAGCTAGAGCTTGGAAACCTTTTGATATCTGTAGAAGCAAATGTAACGAGAAGGTTGGGATTGAGACAATTGAATTGCTGTTCAACCATTACTGGTCCTTGGGAAGCTATGATCAAAGAATTTTGTACATTAGTTCACTGATAGGCATAGAGGACAAAAAGTGTGACACTTTGGCCAATGCAGTTAACCGGAAGCGAAAACGTGAACACAGTATGCAGTATACTCTTGAAGTCAGCGGAAATGTATTTAAGGTCTGTAAGAAACATTTCCAACAGTGTTTTGATGAAACGGAAAGCTTTATAAAAACTGTCATCCGAAAAAAAATTTGCTGTCCTGCGATTCCATTTAAGAATATGAGAGGAAAACATACTCCTGGTAACAAGACGGGCTCAACGGTTGAAGACGAAATAAGAAACCACATTTTGAAGTTTCCGGCATATGAAAGCCACTACAGTCGAAGAGATACAAGCAAAAAATATTTACCAGCCAGCCTAAATCTTGCATCGATGCACCGCCTCTATAAATCAGAATCCTCTCATCCAGTAAGCCTTTCAAAATATTCTCAAATTTTCAAAACTATGGGCCTTAAGTTCAAAGCACCAAAAGTCGATACATGTTCTACGTGTGACTCATTTGTGTCAAAAATCAAAGTGGCGGAATGTGAAAAAGAAAAACATAAATTGATTGAACAAAAAAATATGCATTTAAATAAAGCTGAAATGGCGTATGAAGCAAAGCGAAACGACAAAAAAGAAGCAACTAAGTCGAAAACTATAAAAACTTTCGCATTTGATTTGCAACAATGCTTGCCAACCCCATTTCTCAGAAACTCGATAAGCTTTTATAAAAGACAACTCTGGACTTTTAATTTGACTATACACGACTTGGATTCTAACAACGCCAAATGTTTTATGTGGCATGAAGCTATGGCCAAGCGTGGTGGCAATGAAATTGCATCCTGCGTTTACAAATTATTAAAATCCTTACCAGAAGAAACAAAACATCTAACCTTCTACAGTGATTCATGCTCTGGCCAGAACAAAAACACATTTGTTGCTGCAATGTTCATAGCATTTATTTCAAGTTCAAAAAGTATTGAATACATCGACCATAAGTTCCTCGAACCAGGACATACGCACATGGAGTGTGACAGCGACCACGCTTTAATCGAACGCATGAAAAAAAAAACAAATGTTCAGATTGAAACCCCAAGAGATTGGTATCAATTTGTAAATACTGTCGGAGCGAAGATTGAAGCTGTCGAAATGAAGCATGACGATTTTTATGATTTCTGTAAGCTTTCCAAAACAAAGTTTTCATGGAAACGTGTAGACGAAGATGGCAACAAATTTACTTGGAACGCAGTTCGATGGTTTCGATACACAAAAAGCTGTAATGATGTATCATATAAGCATTCTTTAGATAAAGATGAGTCGTTTAAGACTATAAAGGTGGGTAAGAGAGGGGCTGCTTTCAGTGTAAACGACATACAAAAAGTAACGGATTTACCAAGCATTTCCAGAGAAAAGAAAAAAGATCTAATGGATTTAAAACAGTTTATAAGTCCTGATTTCCATGCATTTTATGATAATCTGGCCTCCAATGAAAACGAGCCAAATACTCATCCCGATTTAACAGACCTTGATCAAGGAGAAGATGTTTAAGTGATTGTTTTGCTGCAATTTATCAATGTACCAAATGAAGATATATTTATTTTATTTTCTTATATGTAGATATTACCATACATATTATGAATATATTTATTATTTATTATTAGTAATAAATAAAATTTTTATATAAATTCCTTTTCTTTGTATCAATTAAATGATAAGACATAATGAATAAAGAAGAAAAATTTTTATAACCAAAGGACAATAAATGTGGAAAACTAACTTAAGTCGGTAAAGTAATTAAGTAATTCGTAAGGAAAAACAACCTAACTAAACATATGAAATTAAAGCTCACGTTCTTTCACAAGGAATAACGGCTTAAGTAGACATAAGAAAATTTAAACGGTCTTTTTTCATATGGAATAACAGCTTAACTCGACTTAGGCTTTTGAAATCTTTAACGTTCAACAAACCATAACAACTTAAGTGTTTATTTCTTTAATTACGCTTTAATTACCAGATTAAAATAAACGATCTTCTTATATGTTAAAAAGAAGTGCATTTTCTTCATTCTTGCATACCAAACATTCAAAAAGGAACAATCCCCGATTCATGGAGAGGATTTGAAACTTCAAATTGCTCTCCTGAAAAGTATGAAAAATCGACTTAAGCTGTTATGGCTTGTGGCCACTGAATTATGTATCTACATAATTTTGTTTTTGCTTTTCTTCCCTAACTCGACAGCGATGTCCTATCAAATCCTTACTTAAACATAGTAAGGTATGTATGTATATATATATAAGATATCAGCAAAGCATAGAAAGTTCAGTTAAATTTTACGACATAATTGCGAAACTATTAAAATAAACATTCTCCCATAGAGATGCAAAGGGCCGACCAGGGTAAAATCATTAGGACCAAATTACATCTTATGTTTAGTATAATGACATTTTTGCATTGGGTGTGAGTTTTATGGAGTTTGATTGAGGGGGAGGGGGATGGGGATAGGGAGACTGAAGTAAAAGGAAACAGGCACAAATAATGAAATTCGTTAACGAATATGAGAAGAAGAGGAAGAAGATTCTCATCCTTAAAGCTCAAAGTAAAAATTCCATAACCAACAAGATTTTATGATGGGGAATTGATTCTGCCTCTTGGAAACACCAAATTGGAACTTTGGCTTCTTTTGGTAACTTTTATGCTTTGACTTTCTAAATTTACCTCTCAGTTTTTTTTTTTAGAGAATGATAGGGTTGTAAAAGTTTATACACACTTACCACCCATACCTACATAGGTCCTTATTTCTCGGTCAAGAGATACCTTGTTGATTTTCATTCCGAATTTAAGACCAGCACCAATACTTAACTACCTATCGGCACGTGTCGTGGTAGAGGTGCGGTGGTGGCGTTTGACGTTTGAGTCTTCAACTTCGATATCTATCCAAAAAGATACAAAAAAAAAACTTACCCAATAAGGGTTTACTGCCAATTTATTGGAGAGAAATTAAATTTTCGTATTATTGTCCTCGATGGACTGCCTGAGCCATTGCTATCGGTAATGTAATTATACCTTCTCTTAACTTTCATCTCAAGCGGATGATTTCATATTTTATTGTTTCTTCTACGAATACCTACTCAGGAGTCAGGAAGCTTTGAAAGAAGTTCCATTAAAATTGTTGGTTAGTTAATGTAATAAAACACATTACAAATCAATGAAAAAAGACATCTAAAGAAAATAAGGTTAGAGCAATAATTGTAAGTGAAGTTAGGCATTTTTATGTCTTGACACTTTAGTCGTCAGCGGTTGTTTATTGCTCCATTTGGAATTATATCGCAAAGAAATACTATTATGTATTGTTGTATTGTGTCTGTCGAACAAACAAAGCTTGACATCTTAATAGGACAGTTCAAGTTAAAGAAAGGTCAATAATTTGTTGTCTTTTTTTTCTTATACCTAGAGAAATATAGCTTTAAGGTAGTCTTGTAATTTTTGAAGAGAAAATTAAAGTCGTTTTGACACAAGTAATAAGAGCTAAGTTGAAATGGATAAGAATAGAAAATAGTATCATATGAGCCCATTTAATTTTAGATAGAAATTCATTGGACGAAAGAAAAGGTTTATTAGTAGAAAAGGATATAAGTTTGGAAGCACATGTAATGTTCTGTTTCATATACGCATATAGATTATTTTGAAAGGATTTCTAAAAGGAATAATTATTTTAAGACTTTTATTGTTAAATAAATATAATAGAGTTCGAGTATTATTTTGAAGTGTCCAATAACTTTTGCTATCATGAAACAAGTGTAAGACCAGACTTTAATCATTTCAAAGCGTCTGTATTCGTTTGTTGCAGAAACCGTGTGTTAAAAAATCGGCAGGGACTTTCTTTTTTTATCATAAACATAATATTTTTCTGGATACTAAAAACAATTTAAGCGTTTATTTGAGCCACAATTTGACAACAATAACTTGCATTTTAAATCAATTCTATTTCTGAAATATCTCGGAAAAAGTGCAATGTATAAGTTGCCAAAAAATTAATGAATGAATTCAAATTGTTTGGCCCAATTTTTGCCGAAAAATCATCTTTAGTTACGAGGCGCATTTTCGGATAATTGGCAAAAAGCAAAATTGTCGTATATGCGACGACACCAACCCACGCGGTTCACCAGGTGATAATGCATCATCAAAAAGTTACCGTTTGGTGTGGATTTTGAGCCGGCGGCGTAATTGGTCCGTGATTTTTTAAAAACCACGGTAGTAAGGCGGTCACCGTCAACAGCGAGAGCTACATAACGATGATAACTGATTTCTTATGGCCCAAATTGAACCATATGGACCTAGAAGACATGGTGCCAGCAGGATGACGTGCCACACAGCAAACGCCACGATTGACATTTTGCATGAACAATTTAAGGGTTAGGTTATCTTTCGTAGGGGTTATGTGAATTGGCCACCAAGGTCATGCGATTTGACCCTGATAGACTTTTTCGTGTTGGGTTTCTTGAAGTCGCAGGTAATTGCAAATAAACCACAATCGACCGATGCCTTAAAGGTGAACATAACACAGTCCATCGCTCAAATCCAGACGGATCTATCCGGAAGAGCCATTGAAAATTAGACCATTGGTTTCCGTGACACCGTAGGAAGCCGCGGCGGATATTTGAATGATGTCATATTCTACACAAAATGGCATACATGCGCCTTTCAAATAAAGAAAGGGGCTGGGATGTGACCCACACTGATAACTTCCCATCCCGCCTGTCGATTTGTCTTGCTTAAAAGGTTTGTAGGTATTCGAGTTTTGTTAAAAAAGTTATCAGTTAAATTATTCTAAAAAAATTTAAAAATTACCAACAATATTTTGCATATATGATAAAAGAGTTTGATTTCAAAATCTATTTTTGTTAACGAGATTTTTAGTAGTTAACCAATTTTTACCAATTTTAGTAGCATTTCTTAAAAGTTCTTATTTCTAATATAAATAAATACATATTGGATGAATTAAATTAATTTGAAGTCAATGTTTTCTATTGTTCACGAGATATCGAGAACCGAACATCAATTTTTACAAATTTGTTTACTATTTTTTGGTAGATTTTTCTGAATGTTGACAACAATATTTTTTATAAGATTAAATAAGTTGGAAGCCATAATCTCAAATTTTTGAAAAGATATTGAAATCGAAATTCAATTTTTACCAACTTTGAGTAATGCTTTTTTTTTTTAGGTTTTTATTTTTTATAAAAAAAACTGTCGACCTATTCGATTTTTCTCAAAATTTTTAAAGATGTCAAATACGTTATTCTTCGTTACAAAAAAAATTTTTGGAGATAAAATAATTCTTTATTCTTGAAATTTTCGAGATGACAAATATTTTTTTCAGTTATTTTGATTTTTAAATAAAACCGTTAATTTGTTTTTTTTTTTTCAAAAATATACTCGTTTGGTATCACGATAAAATATATAACATAAAATTTAATTCAAGTCTCTAGCGTTATTGGTTCGTGAGATATTTAGGGTTAACCAAAATGTCCACCTTTTTTTAAACTGCTATGGTAAAAAAGCACCAACGCAATTTTCTTGAGATCCCTTTTTGCATCTTTCTGCCTTATTATCTGTATATTAAAATTTATTTGACGTCGATGTCTCTTCTGGTTCTTGAGCTATGGACGACGAAAAAAACGTCAGGAACGTACGGACGTACGTACACACGCACGCACAGACATTTTTTATAAAAATCTTTTATTTCGACTCTAGGGACCTTGAAACGTCGAGAAATGTCAAAATTTTCAATTTGACAAATCGGAACCATTACAATAACTTCCTATGGGAAGTTAAAAATTAATGAAATTCTAAGTTTAAGATTAAGGGCTTTCGAAATGAAAAAATTGTACCCAAAAGAGGATGTGTAATGTTTTAAAAAATATATTTCAACCAAAATAAAAGCTTTCTATAAATTTTATTTTAGTTTTCAAATGTATTGTACAATGGATGTTTAAACAATAGTATCCAGTTGATTTCAAAACATTTCCCAATATTTTATCACAACTTTACAACATTTCTTTCAGTACAATTCAACTTCAACTTTAAGTTTGTTTTTCAAAATAAATAAAAATAGATTAAAAAAAAACTCAAAACTAGACTTCTCTTAAAACTTAAACAAGATGAACCAACGAAAATATTTCTGTTCTTTAACAAAAAAAAAAACTTTATGTTTCAGAGATCATCACAAAAGAACAAATCAGAGGGTTATCACATTGATGTCAACATAAAGTCTAAATACTAAAAGTTTGCAAAAAACTTTTTTGAAGCACATCAGTACGAGTATTATACCCAGACCTATTCGTTCTCGTATAGTTTGTATCTTTTGGAAAGTAGACAGTTAGTTCCTTAAAATATGATAGTGGGTTTTGAGTATACGAGAAGTTAGGAGTACGACCAACATATGAAATATCATCTACAAAACATATAAAATATTTTGTCATGGTGGATTTTTTGTTTTATTATTTAAAAAATAAACAAAATAAAAACACCAAAAGCGTTGAGAGAGACTTTTGAGTTAAATTAGGGAATGATAAACCGAAACGGAGCTACTAAAAAAAGTTGTGTTTTGCTTGATAGCAAACATTCATTATGAAATTCATTCATTATTTTTTGGAGATTAGATTCATATGAACGAGAAATTAAATTGAAGTTGAATTATTTTTTCTCTATACGTTTGACTGACTTTTGGAAATCAACAGCCTTTGTAGGGAATTCTTTATATTTTTATCATTAATTTGTCGTAAATGTCTGGTGCAAACAAAATTCAGTTTCATAATGCTGCCTTAGGAGGCATCGGCCACGCAGTAAGCGGCTAAGCGGCTGAGCGGCTAGCGGCTGAGTGGCAGCTCTAAGCGACGTATGGCCAGGCACTGAGCGACTGCTTTTGAGCGATTAGTAGTTAAAGTCTCGATTGCACACACGAAATTAACAACTCAATGTTTACTTTGGCCATCTTTACTTCTTGCCGCTCAGAACATTACTAAAAAATAATTGAAAATTATTATTAAAAATTAAAAGCGTGGCCGCTTTTATGTGCGATTTCATATGTTTTATATTTTTTTTTCCGCTCAACCGCTCAGCCGCTTACCGCGTGGCCGCGGCCTAACATGTTAAAAGTCGAGAAAAAAAGGTGAAAATAAGTATTGTACATTTTCTAGAACCTTTTGTAAGGGGAAATATCTTTACTAAAAACATAAATAAGTCATAATGTGGCTAAATGATTGAATCTTAATTAAATCAGCCTAAAATAGGGGCAAAGGTAAGATAGTGTATAGCTTTTTGTTCTTACAAAAACAAAAATAAACAAAACAATTATAATTACGAACTTTAAACGAGTTTTTAAAATACCAATTATTAATATTTTTACAGTGTTTTTGTGTATTGTTAACTTTTAAAATTTAAATTTGTCAGACCCCTATAAAAAGTTACAAAACACTTAACTATACGTAACCAAGGTTGTGCAAATGAACGCAGTAGAATTTATTGCGTTTTTCAGCTTAAGACCAAATTTTTGAAAAACAAAATTATACCAATTTAAAGAATATTAAAAAAAAAATTACGATATTAATTTATTATTTCCATGAAAAATATCTCAATAAAAATTCCCATAATTCATTTTCACTTCAGTTGCAGACTTTTTGATTGTGTGAATAAATTATGAAATTGAAACAACATACAAACTCATAAATTTACTGATACGATGTCAATACGGTAGGTTATAGAAATCAAAACAAGTAATACAACAACAAAAAAAAACTTACTTTTGACTTTATGCCAACCTATGTGAATTATGTACGAGTATTCTCTATAATTTTCCCTTTCTCCTTTCAAAGAATCCATTGAATATTTCTATGATGAAGAATTCTTATATCAAACGCCCATATGACGCCCCAAAAGAAATTGACATCTGAATTAAAATCAATTGACATCTAGCTTCCTCAATTGTATTCCAATGAAACCAAAATGTCTATACATAAATATGTACTGTACAGTAATGTATAAGTATATGCCTATAAAGCCTGATGGCTATATAGATAAAATATAATTCAATAGATAAAAAGATGTCTGTGAAATTTGTCCTTTTAGATTTTGGCACAAATGGCAATTTGGGTGTCCTTTCCTTGAGAAGAAAAATAAAATAAGAAGAAGAATAAATGGAAAAACAGGAAAATTAAAGGACTTTCAAAGTATATCTTGAAGAAATTAAGTGGTCGATAGGTTTCATAATTTTTGGAAAATTATTTATTTATTTTATTACAATATTAAAGTAAAGCTCTTATGTAACTTCTTATAAATTTAATAATTTTATACATGGGCTTGAATAATTTTCACTAAGGGATTGTTTGAATGGTATGCAAAAGAAATCTGTGTTACTCTGTCGTAACACCAATAAGTATAAGAATTTTCTTGAATTAAAGTGGATTTGTTTTTCGTAAATTAACTCAGAATTTTCTGATATTTAAGTAAAAAAATACTAGTTTTCATTTAAAAATTAAGACCTTTATCAGTGAAAAAGTTTCAAAAGAGATACCGATGAACATTGTTATTAAATGTATGAGTATTGCAATGAATGGTAAAACATTTTACATTCATATTGTGTAGTTAAGAAAATAGTATCTACTTAATGATAACGTCTAAAATTGGACTCATATGTAAAATCATAGGTTTTCGTAGAAAAACGATTATTTTGTTTTTTTTTAAGGAGTAGATTGCAAATTGGCTTTTAAAATAAACTAAAGAGATACCGTCTCATCCAACGGAAACAGGGCAATGCACGGTTTAAACTCTCTTTTGAATTCTAAACAAGAGTTCAAAAGTTCTGGAGTTCTACACGAAGTAAGTTGTAGCCAAATATTAAAATGGAAAAAAAAACTTCTTGCAAAACCTCAATTAGCGTTTTTACTAACGTTGATAATTTCTGCAAAAATTATGATATATGTATGATGCCCCAGCACTGGAAAGCTGCTAAGTTTAATCGATGAAAATGCGACCATTATACAGCAACATTGGGGAAGGGTTAAGCTTCAGTATTGAGTTTTTGTTTTTAAATATTTCAATTCTTTATTAATTAATATCCTCGATTGGACAATGTTTTAAAGACAAAAGAACATGATGCCAAACTCTAAACAATGATTTTTAAAGGATGTAAAGTTTATCTCCAGTGTTCGTTAAGATAAACCATGAAATCATCAGTGAAACAATTGCTTAATGCCATATTTCGGAAGGACTGAAATTAAGTTTCTCCTTCCAAATTATTGTAGCGTGCCCCAGGCGAAACTTTTGGCGATGAATAAGTTTTCTCAGATAGTCAGGCCGCTATAAAATCTCTGGACTTTGTCTCTTAAAACTCTATAACAACCCACAACTGTCGATGATCTCTATTGGAGATGACACAACCGTTTGATATTCACCTTTGTTGGGTGCCGGGCCATAGAGATATTCCACGAAATAGTAAAGCAGATGAACTCGCCAGGAATGTTATGGTACAACCATTGAATAATTACAAATTATTCAATGGTACAACACATTCTTCCACCTTTGGCAAATGGTAGCATACCAATCGCTACATGTAAACTATTGCTAATGCAAGACGCTATGAAGAAGGCAAACACCAGTTGGAATAACATCACCATGTGTTGGGTTTCAAAAAACATCTGGTCTACACTACATTTTTTTGGTAAGTCAAAATTCACTGTAACGGTCGATTGGATTTTTTTAAATCTGACCAATTATCAAAAACATCGGTTTTCGTAATTAAAAGAATATGTTGAAGGTAACATCGTTATTTGTTAGTAAAACATTACAGTTGACATATAGTTTTTTGATTTAATTTTGCACTCGTGTATGTCGTCATAATACTATTAAATCAAAAGAAAAATAGTTTAGGAAATATTTCCGATCAAACAAAATGTTGTTTTTTTTTTTAAATAGCTTTTATTTTAAAAATAACGTTTTTTTTTTATTATTATCTTAAAGCAGACTTCTCCGCACAAAAATCAGGTTATACAAACAAAACATTTTTAAAGGGTGATTTTCAAGAGGTATAGAACTTAAAAATGAAATAAAACAAAGATGATTTGTTTAAATTGACAAGAAATTAACTTTATTTGAAAAATAATATTCGGGAATAATAACTGTAATATGGTTTCTGGAATAAAAACCGCCACAGCTGGCTTTAACTGGATGAAGTCTAATCTAGAGGTCAAATTTCCGACTTTTTCCAAATTTTGTGGGCGTATATATTTTGATGGTCAATCGTCTTTAATTTATCGGTGTAGACTAGCGACTTCACATATTCCCACAGAAAATAGTCAAGCAGTGTTAATGGCACAATCTTGGAGGCCAATTCAAGTGTCAACGTTAAACTATGCGGTTACGAAACGTTTCCTTTAATAAATTAATTGTGACACAAACTGTTTGACATGCTGCGCCGTTTTGTTGAAACCACATTTCTTACTCATCATTGTTGTTCAATTGATGAACGAAAAAGTCAGTAACCATGGCTCTATATTGGTCACCGTTGGCTCAAATGTTCTGGCCACCATTGTTTCTAAAGGAAAAACGTCTGTTTGGGTGGATGCAACGGTGTCTCAACAGATTATAAATAAATTAGGTGGCGCAACAGTCCGTAGAGAACCAGGGCCTAGTGACTTACAACTCTCAACCATTCCTGTGTGCGAGTACTATTGTCAGGGATGGAGGGGACCTACAGTTTAATGCCGAATCCGAACGGCTAATTTGAGAAAGCACTTTTTCATGACAAGTATTACTCTTGGAGAATTTGTCAATTCCTCGCAAGAGGCAGTACCCGTTTTTTTTTTTTTTAAATTAAGGTGGCACAGGCAGGGATCGAACCCAAGACCTCTCGCATGACAGTCCAACGCACTAACCATCATGCCACGGATACTACGATACTTGAGTATTATCATAAATTCAAATGTGGCAGTTTTGTTTATTGACGTATCCATACTTGAGCGATAAACATAAACAAAACTCGCTAATTTTCACAATAAACTCGCCCAATTTTTAAGCGTTTTTCAGAAATTAGTCTATTAGTGTTGAAATGTCAAACCAAATTTAAATTAAATCAGTTGACATCTGACAAAATGGCTTATAGTAAAAATAGGTTGTCAACTTAGAGTTCTATACCTTATAGAAAAAACCTATCATTTTAGTAAACGCTTTAACAAAATGTATTTTTAAAGTTAATATCTCTGCTGGTCCTTAAATTATGGAGGTGGAAAAAAGCTATGCTCATTGTAAATTTCATTCATTCACATAACACATCGCTCCAACCGCGGACTTAGATTCTCGAGACCTACAAATTTTAATTTTGACAAATCGGCCAAAACTAACTCCATATGTGAAATTAAAACTGTTCTCAATTTTCTTTTTCTTCGAACAAAATATGCTCAAACACTATACATTTTGTTTTGTTCTTAAAGTCAATATTGCAAATTTATTCTACTTTCGTAAACTTTCGGACTTCAGGAAATATTGAGGTGGGTTTTTCTTTTTCTCATAATTTCTTTTTTTTTTCCGAGGGAAGTTATCTCATACTAATTACCTTCATTTCTTGTTAACTTCCTCTTTCACTTTCCATTCCTCAGTCCTCATTCGCAATCACTTTCTTCCTCTCATGGCTCTCTGTTACCTAAGGATAGATAATGTACTCTGTAGTGTGTACAACACGCCTAAGAATTTTATAAAAATAATTTATAAGAAGAGCCTTTAATTGAATATGGCACGAAAGAGAAAACTTAATCATTCCATGCGCCATCTAGGACGAATAAGATATCATATGATTCATTGCTTCTTCTCGAGAATATAACGACGACGTGAACATCCTTTTCTACTCTAAGTCTAAGAGACTCTCTCAAGTCTCTATACCTTTAGTCTAAGGGTTTTGAAATTACGTGTGTGCATCTATTTGTTATGATTTTAAGAAGCAACTCAATTTAGTTCTTTCTTTTTTGTCATCGTAACACGTGTTCTCAGGAAGATAATAATAATTACAACTCATTTGAATTGCAAGGATATATAAATGTAGGAAATAGAATGTGTGTTCATGGATGTCTTAAGTATGTAGGTATATAAGTTTTCTAAAAGGACGTATTTATTCATTTTGAATCTTTGTTCAGCAGTTGGCACGTGTAGTGTGGTGTAGTATACCTAGTACAACGTACTACGTAATTGAGAAAGAAAAATAAAAATTAATTTTTTTTCCCTGACATGAACAAACTTTCTCAATTGAAAGCAGTAGACAAAGTTAAACACACAATTTTCCATTTTGAGGACGTGACTTTTTTACTTTTTGCATTCATTTTGACCTTAAAGAATTTAATAAATAAAATAATACAAAACAAAACTTTTCTAAGATATTTTTTTTTCAATCTTGAATGCAAATTACGAAAACATTTAAAGCTTCTTTGAAATATTATTCAAATAGAAATCTGAAAAAGACCTCTATTCTCCAGAAATTTCTATCATTCTTGAGAGCATCAATTTATATTGTTATTAAGATTGAAAAGATTTTAATAAGATATTTGTTTTGATCTGATGAATCACTTTATTTTCAAACCTTCAAACTGATGACAACGTTTATACCTCTGGATCATATGATCATGCATTGCGTTATTACATCCGCACGTTTATGATGCGTTCTTCGGTCTCCATTACCTTCAATTATTTGTAAGTGCATTACATTTGCACTTATTCGAGCCTAGTTGCAGTTTTGTACATTGGGGTTATCTTAGCATTAACATTCATGTTTATAACATAAAAGAAAGACCTGGTGTTCCTCTCTTAGAAACTGGGTTGGGTGAAATTTGCAGATTTTTAGAATATGGATCTAGAAAATGGACTGTTAAGACATTGATTATAAAAATGTCAACAAATCATAATATTGATTCTTACATAGTTCAATTTTAATAATATCGACAATGACTTAGTGAATGAATGAATAAGCCAAATATTTGTGAACATAATTCATTAAGCTATTGTCTATTCAGTATAGACCACCAATTTTCTATTTGTTAGAAAATTGGAGAATTTAAAATGTATTATTAATTTCCAAAAGGAAGTAATTGTAGAATCGATCCGATTTGTCAAATTGAAAATGTTGACATTTCTTCACGTTTAAAGGTCTCTAGAATTGAAATCAAAGGTTTTTAGAGTGATGTCTGTGTGTTGTCCCGAGCCAGGATTGATTATAAATACATTTAGTTTTGAAGATTATTACATCTTGAGATGCTGAAAAGCTTTCAAAAACTTGTTTGTGTGTTTTGTTTTTACTCCAGCAATTTAAAAAAAAATAGAGACTGGGATGCGACCCAAACTGATAACTTCCCATTTCATCTGTTGATTTGTCTTGTTTAAAACTTTAACAAGATATTTCTCACAATATTTTGTGTGAGATAAATATTTTGAATTCAATATCTTTCTTTGTTTACCTAATAAACAATAAACTGATAAGTCGAAAACCTATTCTTATCAGTTTTTTGTTGTTTTTGTAGGTTTTCGTGATTTGTTTAAAAAGATATCAGTTGAATTTTTCTATAAAATAACTAAAAATTACCAACAATATTTTGAATATGATGAAATAGTTTGATCTATTTTTGATAAAGAGATTCTTTGTCGAAAACCAATTTTAACCAATTTAATTAGCATTTCTTGAAGGATTTTATTTCTTACATAATATTGGATATCATTGGATTGGATATTTCTAAGAAAATTTAGCACAGAATGAAATCATTTTGAAGTCAATATCTTCATTTTACACGAACTATCGAGCATCTTATATCAATTTTAACCTTATTTAAATTTTATGAATAAACTGATTGTAGGATTATAAAAATTTTTACTGAATGTCGAAAATAATATTTTCCATAATATGAAATTAGTTGGAAGCCAATATCCTAAATATTTAAAAAAAAGTCGAAAATCAATTTTTACCAAGTTTAGGTAATGTTATTTTAGGTTTTTAGTTTTTGTAAAAAACTGTCAATTGAATTTGTCTTAAAATTTGTCTGAATGTTGAAAACAATATTTTTAAAAGACAAAATTATTTTGAATCCAATGTCCTAAATTGTTCAAAAAATATTTTAGTTAATTTTGACGAAGTTTTAGTAATGTTTTTTATGGTTGTGTTTTTAATAAAAAACTGGTAATTCAATTTCTCTAAATTTTACTAAATGCTGAAAACAATATTTTTAATACGATGAAATTATTTTAGTCGAAAATCAATTCGAGAAAAATATCAAACTGTGTTTTTTTTATAAATCACAAAAATGAAAAAAAAAACGAATAATTGTCACCTCGAATATTTTGCGAACAAAAAATGATATTACCTACAAAAATAAAATTACGCATAGAAAAATCACGTTTTTGACATCGGTTAATTTTTTTTTAGAAAAATGGTAGTCAATGGAAGTCTTAAAAAATAAGAAGCTACTAAAAGTTGGTAAAATTAATTTGCGGCTCGAATATCTTGGCAAAAATTAGGGATATTGGCTTCAAACTAATTTTTTCGTATGAAAAACATTTTTTTAACACCAAAATTAGTAAGGACTAATTTTCAACTCAGATATTATATCGAGAAAAAATTAAGGTATTAACTTGAAATCCAATAGGCATTTTCTTTTTATGAGAAAATAAAAACCTTTAGGAAATGCTATAAAAAATCGGTTTTTGACTAAAATACCTTGGTAACAAAAACAGACATTGAAATCAATAATTTTTTTAAATTCAAAATATTGTTGTTAACATAACGTTAATTTTTTAAAAATCCCTCTATCCTCTTTAATTGTTGGTCTTATTCTGCTCTACGTACATATATGTACATGCAGCTTAAAGAAGCTCTTATGATCAGACCGTGTTTAGAAAATCTATAAGTGATCCTACACAACTTTTAGTATTTCATTAGACTTTTTGCCTATTTTTATATTTGCTAGAAAGTATAGCTTCTTGATTACGTTTTTCAAAGCTGAAAATTGGGAATTTGAATATCTTAACTGGCAATAACAACATAACCAAAATGCATTTATAATTTTTTTTTGAGAGAAATATTTTCACAACTAACAATTAATTTTGGACTTTGGTCAAATTAATACTTATCACAGATTTTTTCCAAACATTATTAAAATCTTGACATTATAACTTAAATTTCAATTAAAAAACATTGTGACTACTAAAAATATATCAGGTGCAATTTCTCACGGGAACCAAAGGGAATTTATAAGTGGGGCGCACTTGAACTCTACCTTTGTGATGATTTTGTCCTTGAAAACGCATAAACACAAATTTCAACTTCACACTTCATTTTCTAAACCAAGCATTAATCAATCAATCAAATAGTTAAGTCCTCTGAAAAATTAAAACAAAATAACGTTTTATCGTCCAAACTACTATAATATATAATGTTTTCCTTATGTTGTGTGTCCTCTATTGAAATCCTCATCAATACAAATAAAAGCCGAATCAAAAACATCTAAATCAAGATTGGAAAAGAATTAGCTCTATTATATGCACTCATATGTACATAGATAAATTCAAAAAGTCTGTAAACATATTATATGCATAGATTTTCACAGATTAAAAACTCATCTATGTCTTCTTAAAAACATTTATGTATAGGTATGTACTGTACTGTACATAATAAAATTGGCTAACAAATTTTGCAGTGAGTGGAAAATCTCTTTTTGCAAATCCAATAATAATCTACCAAGTTGAAAATGTTGCTTTGATTTTTCAAGCTATAAATTCTTTATTATATGTACATTCAGACAAATAATGCCAATGCAATATTTTGTCGACGACAACAACAACAACAACAATAACGACAATAGGAACGTCGTCGTCGTCGGTGGACGATATTGAAAAGATACGGGGTGCACTGAAAAGGGAGACCGAGTGGGATGTATAAATCGCAAAACGAGCCAAGTTAGTTATATGGTGATGTAGATGTTACAGAAATTTTAATCCAGGGTAACCCAAGTATTGTTTCATTTCACTTTCAAGGCGTACGACGAGCATTCAATGAGAATTTTCCTCTTTATATTACACTGAAGGAATATTGTGTGAATTTGTGAGAATTAAGAAACGAAATATTTATACAAATAACTATAGGATATTGATATAGTTTTCAAATCTTAATCTCCAAAATTTATAAGAAAAAGTTAAAAATTCTCAATCATCGATCCATGGAGGATTCACGATCCCGAATCATATGTTTTCATTATCGATTCAAAATAGCTTGCAGCCTTTAGTCCTTGAAAAAATTTGGCGTTTCGTCCGGGTGGAACTCACATGGACTCATCAGTTGACTGAGTGAGGCACCTTGTCAAGACGCAATTTTTCCAAAATTTCAGTTCATCTAACATAAGTTTTTATGCAAAAACTTACTACGAACTATATTCAACCAAGTTAAAATTTCTTAACATTTGAAGTTGAAAATTAAAATCTAATAAAAAATTTAAATCTAATAAAAGATTATAGCTCAGGGCTTAGCTTAAGTTTCATAAAAGAGGTTTGTCATGTGAGTTCCACCCGGACGAAACGCCAAATTTTTTCAAGGACTAAAGGCTGCAAGCTATTTTGAATCAATAATTCAACAAGTCCGAAATATAGTGCATTGTCTTCTACTTTGCTTGAATTTTTTCAACAGTATATAGAATTTGTATTATAACAAACCTCTTTTGTTTTCATTATCGTCCAAAACCTGAAAATTTGTATATGGAGATTCTCTTACCTAGGGAATTGTTTTCCGTTAGCTCGATGTGGCCAGAGCATACATCAACTTTTTTGCAGAGTTCAAGGCCTACCATTACATTTTCTACTTATCTCGTACTTTTGCAAACAAGAAGAAATATCTGACGAAGATTGTTAAGACCACATATTCTCCAAGTCATATTCTTCAATAGCAGGCAAAAAAAGTCGGCTATCATATGCCGATAACGCTCCGAATTGACGGTGACAGTCGTTTAATCGTAGTGTAGTTTTCGAAGAAGTAAGGTCCAATCACACCTCCGGACCAAAGAGTGCACCAGACAGTGACTTTTTGCGGTAGTAATGGGCTCTCTTCAATTACTGTAGGATTCTCCAAACCCCAAACACGACAATTTTGTTTATTAACATACCCACCGAGTGAGAAATGTGCTTCGTCGCTGAAGAAAATTTTGTTCGAAAAATCGCCGTCCACCGCCTGTTGTTCAACCACCCATTCCACGTATCTATGACGCTGGAATGGTCAGCTGGCTTCAGTTGTGTTGTGAGCTGAACTTTATATGGATGTAGGTGTAGATCCAACTGCAAAAAAACGCCATAATGTGTCAAAAGACACGTTAATTTACAGCAGCGATACGAGCAAAACGATGATGCACAGGCCTTTAAATATGTATATGTAATCAATCACAATTTTGCCAATTGCTTGCGTAGTTGGACGAACCATAATCTCCTCTTAAAGCACGATATGTGGCTGTAGCAGAATCACCATTTTTGTAGTAGGTTTTAACAATTTGTATGCGTTGAGCTATAGTTAAGCGATCCATTTTCGTAAATGTCAGACTATCAACTGAAACAAAAATTGGTTTAACAACTTAGTTTGACAGATGTCGAATTCCAGCCATATACCTACTTTTGAAACCGTAAAATGGATAATTCATTACAAGTAATAACTAATTCACCTTTTTTCCATTACAATTGCACGAAATTGTAATTGAACAAAATTTACATTTAATTACTTGTAATTATACCCGAAAAAACATATACATACTTCAATTACTTGTAATTGTAATTCAAAAAATGCTCTTACTATAATTACATGTAATTGAACAGCGTCAATCACATGAATTTAGTTGCAATTCGTTTATAAAGTAATTGAAAAAGGGAATGCAAATTCAATAATTAAAAGTTATTGTATTGGATTTTTTTTGTAATCATTTTCACTTAACTTTGATTTTGAGTTTTTGCTGAAATTATTTCAAAGGAAGTTTACCATTTTATTTTTGAGATGTTGGTATGGGAATTATAGTTTACGGAGTTTTTCCAGAGAATAAGAGTGTCTCCAATTTGTTGTTACAGTGTATTGTATAGTTTCTATCCGAACTTAAATACAAATCTCTCCCAAATCGATAACAGTAAACACAATAAAAATGAAAAAGATATAAAAGTATTGATTTTATTCTTTTACTTGCAATAAACAAAATTCTCTATGGAAGCATAAGATATTGTATCTTTTTTCTTTTGTTTTCTTTATTTTTTGTCCCGACGAACGACAAGTAAGATATTTTGTTCTCGCTTCTGCCATTCAGACAGAAATGTGGCCAACGAGGAAGAAATAATATGAGAAAGGATGGATTCCCTTATAGGTACCATATATAGCATGGGTTTCTTTTTTGAATAACAACAACAAAACAAGATAGTAAAAAATAGAGACATTCATAATTTTCTTTTATCATAAATGTATGAAAATGTAGCATAGATAGTTATCCATGCAAGTATACGAGAAAGGGAAAAATATTTTAAATGATGTGTGAAATGGAAAGTCGAAAACATCCAATGGAATTATTAGTATTTCGTTATACTTTCCAACAATATTGGATGATATGAGTATTACTTTTATTGGATTATATATATACCTACATACATACGTATATGTATGTATAATTTTATAGATGTCAGAATGAGAAAATTTTATAGAGAAAGTTGTTTATGACAGTTGTAAAACAATTGATTTATGTAATTTTGTTTGAAACTATGTTGTTAAATTTCATTGGAAAAACAATTAAAACGACTTTAGTTTCGAAACTAAAAATTAACAATTTGAAAAGTTTTTGAATTATATTTTTTTGTGGATTTTTATTTGAAGAATAAAATCCAGAATCCTTTGAAGTCGTACGATTTAAAAAAAAAAAACGTCTTAAAGAAGACTAAAATCCTTTACAAATTGACAGAAAGCAACAAAGAGGAAAGCTTTTATTTGTCACTTATTCCGCACCTTTACTATAGAACTTAGCTGACAAATAAAAACCTACGTCACTAAATAAAATGCGTCATTCGTCAAGTCAAAGCTAGATAGATACAGATAGCAAACAAAAAAAATGAAAAAAGTTGTAATGTATACATAAAAATAAAACTTCCAAACAAATGTCACGATTTTTCTTTGAACTATTTACACACAGTGGGGCAGAATGGTGTTCATTTTAATTTGAAAAACATTTTATTGGTTTTCATGGAAAATATTTTAACAATATAGTTTCGTAGATAATGAATTTCGCAGTCTTAAAGTGTTAAGGATTTAAATTGGTCAAAAAAAAAATGACATATCAGAGCGTTATGCATCAGGTTCAACCTGCAAAATCATCTAAAATAAAGTTGTGTTACTGTAAGGCTATCCACCCCACTGTGGATCTGCCAAAGAAACTAGGAAACAAAATGCACTTGCACATTTCTAAAATCCTTGACGCTGCAACTTTGCAAGAACATCCATTTTCTGATTGTGTGTTCACAAAAAAGGACTCAGAAAACAGAAGCCATTGCTCTTCTTCGTTTTTCGTTTCATGTGTAGTCATTTAAGGACAACAAAAAAAAAAAAAATTTTTAATCTTTGACAATTTTTCACAACAAACGCTCCAGCATACCACCTTCAACCCCCAATGATGGAAAGACCAGAGCACACAAATAAAAGAATTTTAGTTTTGTTTTTGTTTTTAAGATTATGCTACTGAAGTTTCCTTTGACCTTCCTTTGTTAAATGCTCTTTGCGTTTAGAAATACCTATTCCAACATCAGTTGCGTATGTTTTGAGTGCAAAAGCTCTATAATGAGCTATTTGTATTTTGTATTTCAGCTGTGATAGTCCTTCAATTAAGAACAATCAAGGATTTATCATTCACTATATGAATTGCTTCTCTTTATACAAAAAATGCTTAAATTTGTAAATATGTAGAAACAAATGTAATCGAAAATTTTTCATCGTATAAAATGTCGTAGGATGGAATGTTCAACTTAAAAATAAAAAGAAAATGTTTTCATTTTATTTCCTCTTCAAATGAATCAAAAATAAATAAGAAACAGTCCATCTATTTTTCTTGAAAATGAAAATAAGAGAAAAAAAGGACATTTTCTTACGTAAATCTATAAATACAACACTCGTAGGTACTACATACCTCAGATGTGCAATCTTGTGTAAATACGAATTTCATTCTAACATCACAAAGGGAAATTCTCAACCAAATGGGGTTTTTTCGACAACCATTAGAAAAGTGTATTTTCATCTTTTCAGTGATTTTTTCTCTTCGTTTGTTTTTTGTGTGGTTTAAAAATTCACTGCAATCTTTTTTCTTATATTTCCATCAACTGTTGGTCACTATGGTAGAACATTTTAAATTTCATTTTCTGTTAAGTGAAAGAGTGGGGTGGGGGTGGGGGGTTGTTAGAAGTTAGAGACTTGAGGTGGCATATACATTGTTGTTTTGGGTTTTATATTTTTTAAGTTATGTGGAAAATGTGTTTGGTAGATGAATGCATTTTGTAAAAATTTAGATTTTTCAAGGAACAAGACCATTAAGGAAAAGGCAACAATAAAATTTTTGTTTGGTCTTCTTGAATGGACATGAACATGGATTTGAGGAGCTTATTCTTTGTTTGTTTGTATATATTTAGTTTTCTCTACAACAAGAAATTTAATTCAAAGTTTTCAAATACTCGTAAACAAGTACACATCTTCTGAATGCGTTTCTAGGAAAAAATTTCTTTTTTTTTAAGATAAAAAGGATATGTAATGAATCATGCTTTTAAAGTTTTGTTTTATAAATTAATATTTTTTTTTTTTTTTTTTTTTTTTTTTTATCCGATGGAAATCTTCAAAAGACACTCGGTAAGAATCGGTACCGAGTAGTGTGGGACTCTTACCGCACTAAAACCACCGGTGAATCAGGACCAATCTATGAAAGATCGACAAATGATTTTTATTTCTTAATTTTTAAATCGCATTGGGGGAAGTTTAAGGTTATAACACTTTCCCGTAGCTTTTAGACCATCAGCTCATGAGGCTTGGTTCTTCTTAATCTCCGAACATTGTCTCGTACATTTAATACGGTCTCCATTTCGGAGTTAGTATGACTTTGCAGTCGCTGATTGTGTGATACAGCGTGTTTCTTAACCACTTCTGTAACCATTTCAATTTGAAGGTCACGATGTAGATCGCTATTTCTTATATACCAAGGGGCATTTATTATTCCACGAAGGACCTTGCTTTGGAATTTTTGGATGGGTTCAGCATTTGTTTTCTTTGTACAGCCCCATAGTTGGATGCCATATGTCCAAACAGGTTTCAATACTTGCTTATATAACATTAGTTTGTTCTGGATAGATAGGTCAGAGTTCTTTCCTATTAACCAGTACATATTTCTGTACTTCAAGTTTAGTTCTTCTCTTTTCTTTTTGATGTGTTCTTTCTATTTAAGCTTTGAATCCAAATTCATTCCAAGGTATTTGGCGGTATTGGAGTAAGGTACTTCTGTACTGTTTATAAATATTGGAACATTGTTAATGTTTTTGTTTGTAAAGTTTATATGCGTCGATTTTGTTTCGTTTAATTTGATACGCCATTTGTGCGTCCAATCACTAACTTTATCGACCGCATTTTGCAATTTTTGTGAAGCCTTCGTAACGGATTTATCTGGCACCAATATTGCAGTATCATCAGCAAAGGTGGCCATGATAGCGTTGATGTCCACTGGAATATCCCTTGTATATAACAGATACAGGGTTGGTGCTAGGACACTTCCTTGTGGTACACCGGCTTCAATTTTCTTAAGTTCCGAGTAATTTTGGTCGTACCGTACTCTAAAGAGTCGGTTCGTAACGTAGGATTTCAGTATTTCATAGTACTGCCTGGGGAGGTCCCTACGCAGTTTGTACTCAAGTCCCAAGTGCCAAACCTTGTCAAAAGCTTGAGCAACATCTAAGAATACAGACGAGCATACTTGTTTTTCTTCAAGTGCCTTTTCCACAACATCCGTAATTCGATGCACTTGGTCTATCGTGGAATGTTTATTTCTAAATCCAAACTGATGGCTCGGAATTAGTCTTCTTTCTTCAATTATTTTGCTAAGCCTTTTCAGTAGCAGTTTTTCAAAAGCTTTTGCCATGATTGGTATAAGCGATATTGGTCTGTAAGATGTAACTTCTGTTGGTGGCTTACCTTGTTTAGGTATAACAATGACTTCTGCAATTTTCCAATGATGTGGCACATATCTTAGTTTAAGGCATGCGTTTATTATAAATTGGAGTTTCTTGAAGGCTATAAGAGGCATTTCTTTCAGAACCTGAGCAGTTATAAGATCGTACCCTGGTGATTTTTTGTTTGACAACTTATGTTGACACATGCTTCTTACTTCTTTGAGCGTGACAAAAGGTATTTCACATTCGTCGTTTCTGTCAACAAACTGTAAGGGATCTGTAGCTGTGCTTGCTGGGAATGGCTTGAAAACATTCGCGAGATGTTCAGCGAAGAGATCAGCCTTTTGTTTCGGGTTTCCGATCCATTTACCATCTTGAGATTTTATCGGCGGGTTTTGTGTCTGAGGTCTTTTTAGGCGCTTAGCTGCTTTCCATAAGGAGTATTCTGTAGAAGCATCCGTCGTCAGACTTTTCAGGAATCTACTTAGTGAATCATTTTTAAACTCACAGATTCTTTTTTTTAATTCGTTGTTAAGACGGTTAAAAACTACCTTATCATCTGGGAATCTCGTGGATTGCCATTTTCTTCTAGCTCTTCTTTTTTCCAAAATCAACTCCTTTATTTCGATAGGATATTTTATTTCTTTTTCTCTCGCATTCGAAATAGTTGGAGTACTTTCTTCTGCAGCCTGCTGCACATCAGCAATAAATTGTTCTACTTCATGATCAATTTGTTCAATTGTTTGCATAGGGGATCTTAGGTTTATAAAATTTTCAAGTTTGTCTCTGAATTCGTTCCTGTTTGTTCTGTTATTCACGAGCTTGAGATTACTTTTTTCTATTATTTCTGTTTCGCTCAGTGATAAAATTACTGGAGTATGATCTGATGATAAATCGTAATTACCTTCGACACTTATATGATTTCGTTTAATACCTTTAACTACGAAAAAGTCTATAAGGTCTGGTATTTTATTAGTATCAGATGGCCAATATGTTGGCGAACCAGAAGAATAAAATTCGCAGTTGTATTTTCGGCCTGCTTGGTATAGCCGTTTACCTTTTGTTGTTATGAGCCTAGATCCCCATTGGGTGTGTTTAGCATTGAAGTCGCCACCAAAAAGGAAGTTATGTCCTAACAAATGTAGGAGTTCTGCATAGTCTTCTTCAGTTGGAGAGCGCCTCGGAGGGCAGTATATAGCTGCTATTTTAAATTCTTTCTTTTTTATACCAATACTAATTGTTGTTACTTGCATGTTTTCATTAGTAAACATTGGTTCTTCATAGTGTGTTAAGCACTTTTTTATAAGTATTGCTGATCCTCCCCTAGCTTTGTCAGCTGGGTGCGGAGCGTGATAACATGTATAGTTTGGTAATTTATTATCAAGACTTTGTTCAATAGTGAGGTGGGTTTCGGACACCAAACAAATGTCTATATGCTCTATGTCTAAAAAGATGTTTAGTTCTGATACATGCTGTAAAAGACCGTTTGCATTCCATGTTGCGATTTTGAGTGTTCTGTCTATTAATTAATATTTGATATTTTATTTCTTCATTAGATATGAAAAGTTTTTGTTTATAAATCTTTATCTTTTCTTCATAATAAATACTTTACTGAACTTTTACGGAACTCTACCAACAAATCCAAATTAAAATTCAATTGAAATTTAATTTGATAACCTTGAAATAAAATTTTAAGTGGTTGTGGCTAATAATAATAATTTTCATTAAATTTCCACAACCAAACTTCTCCTGGTTCTTCTTATATATTCTAGGTACATATTTAGGAACATTTTTGATTCCCTAAGGACTATGACGTTTTACCTCTTTTTCTCGAAAAAGCAATGTCATTATGAACTTTTCTCATTTGTGTCATATTATACACACATACAAACATGCATACTTACATACATTATAGTCTAGAATTTGGTGTATGCAGATGTAGTACGTGTATGGCGTGTTTGATTTCAACTCAAGTGTGTACACACACAAAACCTCACAAATGTGCTTAAATAAAGGATGAAAATTGGAATATTATTCTAATTCCCATGCCACGTTTTGAAAATTATAATTTTCTATAATTTAACAACTTGCAGCATGCCGAAACCAAAAATACAAACAAAAAAGAACCTCCACAATCTAAAGAACCTAAAGAACTTTTTAATGGTAGCTTAGCTTTGCTCAGCAGTCTTCAAAAATAACACACATCTCTTGCAAAATATGTATATTCTGTATACGTAACCCGTACAAGTACATACCTACATACATATATATACCTAAACGCTTTCCATCTTCTAACTTTTTAATGGCAAACATTTTCCTAAGAAAACACACATATTAGACTGCGTGGATTTTCAGTTTTATGTACGTTTATGAAAACATTCTTGTCGCTAGGATATGCTCCTCTATGGAAATGTAATGTGAATTACTATGTATGTGTATATAAATGCATTCGTCTTTGCAACCTTATCTCATTCTATCGTAACTTTCATTAAAAACAACTAAATTAATATTTATACTCATTTACGTAGAAAGTATAATTCCTTTGAGATATGCAACAGATGTCGCACAGATCGCTTCGAGAGTAGAAACAACATCAAATTAAAAAAAATTATATAACTTTTTTCTTCTAGTTGTTGTTCTTGTCGCTTGCCACAAAACAAGAACAACAACAAAATCCCATTACGCTCTCATTAAAATTAGATGAATGTTAATTTTTTTATATTAGAGTCTTAGCATAGAAATCTTGGTTTATAGGAGATACCTGAGTAAGTTGTACATCAGATAGTTTTGTTTTTGGTTCGTCGAAATTTGTCATTTTTATTTTGTATATTTTAAAAATAGGTGCTGATTCTCAATTTTAATTAAGAGAACATTTAAAGTTATCATTGAAATTACACCGGATTTATTTTTGAATGGATATTTATCTGTTTTTATTCTTTAATTAGAAATACAAATTATGATCTGATCGATCGGAAATCTCTCAAAGAATTTTTAATTTAAAACAAATCATTCCACTGATTTGAATTTGTCAATTCCTCGCAAGAGGCAGTACCCGTCAAAAAAACTTTAGATGGCATAGGCAGGGATCGAACCCAAGACCTCTGGCTTGACAGTCCAACACACTTTTTTTTTTTCAAATTCATTTTTATTACTTCAATCTTAAACCTATCTTAAAGCTAGACAAAAATTCATAAAACTAGCCTAATTAACCATAACTTACAACTAACTTACTGGTCCCATACGGACACTCTAAGTTAAACAATAATACTTAATGCTAATGCCTTTCGGCCCTAATATCTTTTTATCTTCAATTCCATTTTATTTATTTTTTTATTCATTAGAAAATTTAAAAAAAACTAATATCAATATCCTTTTTTATTTTTACTTCAAAACTACTTAAAATAAGGTCCTTAAAATAAAACTTAAAGCTAACTAAAACTACCTATTCTACCTATAAACTACTTAAAACTAGAACAACCACAGCAGCAAATCTAACTATCTAACGTTTTTTGTTTTTCATATTTTGTTGTCTTTTTTTCTTTTTATTTTTGTATTTTTTTTTAATTTTGTTTTTTTTTGTTGTACTTTTTTGTGTATATTTTTTTTGTTTGTGCCACCATGCCTATTCTACTTACAAGTATGTAAGCCGGCCAAGGCTTAAAACCCCATCCCGACTACCCACTATCAAGTGCCGATTGAAGCCACCAAAACTGGTTCTCCTGCTTCACCCTATCAGTTCGGTCCCGTTCGGACACAGCCCTGCTGAACCCAAGGAGCTCTGCTCCGCCTTGTGCCATGACGTCCCGATTGTACAGGAGTCGCCTATCCACGGTTCGTCGTCTGACGTGGTAGATTAGCGGAACTGCCAATCTATCCTGTATCAGACCGCATCTATCTAAGAAGAGGAATGCTTCTGGTGGAATGAAGCCGCTCAAGCGTGCACTTTCAAAATACTCGTCGTTCGGATAGAACGCCCCGAAAATTAAATTGTTGGTCGAAGACATAGCTCTTGCAATGTGACCTCGAACGAGTTTTATCACGAAATTGTCAATTCTGTTGATTCGTGCCCCGTTGTATAGGACCTCGTTGGAATAGTAGTGCACATAAGAAGATTCGGCTGTTCGATATAAGCCGGTACAGCGTCGTAAACACTACTGCTCGAACACCCGAAACTTCTTCATCTGGGAAGGGGCAACGATAAACCACACAGGACAACCATAAGCGATCATCGGCCGTATGAGGGCCATGTAGCAAACAGTCCAACGCACTAACCATCATGCCACGGCCACTACAATGCAAGATTCTTCTCAGAAAAAAATCAAGACATTTTGTTCAATTACAGAAATTGTATATGATCGCTATTTAAGCGATGAATGATGAGAATCAATGATAGGTTTTATTGGCTCCTTACAAACAAAAAACAAACACAAGTCACCATGAAATGAGTCAGAATTTTGCTACTAATGAAGCAATTTATTTAATTTCAGAGCTAATTAGGTTTGAATTAAAATTTAAGCTTTATCTTTCCATTCTCAATCTCTTGTAAGCGAATATTTATATAAGTTTTTTTAAGGATTGCATAAATGTTGATCAAATATAACAGATGCCCCAGTTTACTTTAAGCTCTTGTGTGTTTATCTAGTACTTAGCTACTTGCATTTTCACATTGCAAAGGACTTTTGTGGTTCTTAAGGGAAAAAGACAAATGATTCTAATTGTTGTCATTCTGTCCTCTTCTTTAATTTCTCCGTCAGACAGCCTAAATTAATGTAATGGGTAAGATAGTTAGTCTCTACAAAAAGAGACAGGTAGTTTTTATTTTTTCCCGCCATGAATCAAATGATTTGACAACAAAAAGATGAACAATAGAGTTGTGCTTTATAGAACTAAAAATCTTTTAAAATTTAGTATTTTTAAAACTCAAAATTAACCAAAAAGCCAAAGATATGTTAGAAAATAATTCGATTTATTATTCGATATAAATAAGTTTAATATAAATCGTTGAAGGTTGGCATTGCCGTCTGCCCAATTGAAATATTTTAAAAATTGTATACTATAATAGTTTATTTATTTGAATTAATAATTGTTGCAGTAAAAAGAATTGTTTTATTTAAGATAAATACATGTATTAATAATTTTGTTGTACAAAAAAACTTCAGTGACTATTTGTTTTCGGTAGAACATTGCTTTTTGATAAAAGTTTAAAATATCAACAGTCCGTTGAGAACTAGGGCCTAGTGACTTACAACTCTCAACCATTCCTGTGTGTGAGCACTGTTGTCAGGGATGGATTCCGAACGGCAAATTTAAAAAAGCACTTTTCATGACAAGAATTACTCTTGGAGAATTTGTCAAATCCTCGCAAGAGACAGTACCCGTGAAAAAAACTTTAGATGGCATAGGAAGGGATCGAACCCAAGACCTCTGGCATGACAGTCCAACGCACTAACCATCATAAATATAAATATATAAAATATCGATAGTTTTCTAATATTGCATTCGCAGTTGAGTAATCCTTGCAATTTTTCTTTTGTTTGGCAATTTCTGTTCAAGATGCCTCTTCTTATTTCACATAGAACAGCAAATTGTACAATGTAATGCAAGATATCCTCTTGTTCTTCAAGATAACATAAACTGTAATAGATTGGCAAATCCTCAAAGTAATTTCCACTCATTTTCACTTCGGTAATAATTTAATTCATACAAATTGTTGTTGAGACGGCTATACACTTCAGTCCAAAACGATCACCAACCTTCCAAAATTGATCAAAAAGATCATTTTTGCGGAAATTTACATCTTATGCATATTTTTATAACGTACATCAGGAGTTGTCCCATGTTCAATTAAAATTTTTGTTAAAAACCACTCAGAAATACCTGTTCCATTACGTTTTCAAGCAATTTTCCAAACTTTGCTGTTATTCCAACATTGCACAGCTTGTAGAATAGAATATCTCAAACTCTGCTGTCATTCTAAAATTATACAGCTTGAAGAATAGAGTATCTCCGCCAACTGTGTCAAAGGCAGTTTTAAAGTCGACAAAAAGGATTTATATGTAGTTTCTTATTTTGTTCAATAAAGTTATTAGTAGGGCAACCAAAAATATGTCCTAAAAAACTAGTTTTAAGCGCCTATAATATACCCTTAAAAATCAAATATATGCCCTCAAAATATGCTCAATAAATGTAAAAGATGTTTATTAGAAGCGTTATTTGCTTAAGAAAATTAATTAATTAGAACAATACCAATCAAAAAAGAAAAATCAAAACTCTTCTTTACTCCTTTTTTTACTTTTTGAAGATAAATAAAACATCTAAAAAAAATGTATTCAATGGCGAATAGTTCAACTTATATAACTTAGCACATTATATTATTTAAGAAAGAAAAAAAAAATAAAGTTAACAAAGCAAATTCAGTTTTGAATAAAAAAATTTTTTTTAATGTCAGCCATCAATAAGAAAATTTATTGCAAATTTTTGTTGCAGTAAATAACTAACATTTTACTAAAATTTTTGAAAAGGAAGCTTTGTCTGTTTGATCGAAAAACACTTTTATACATGGAAAAGCTCCGTTCAACGTCAACAGAAGTGATCGGAGCGTATTTCAAGTTTTGAAATTGATGTTACTAGAAACCCAGAGCTTGATGCCAAAAAAATTAAGTTGGCTTTCAATTCTCTTTTTTTAAGAAGATCTTTAAAAATTTTTACTGATGCAGCTTCCTCGTTGTCAAAAGCATCAAAAATCCAAACAATCTTTTCAAATTGCTTGGCGTAGTAGTAGTTCACTGCTTTGAGCCATGCCCCCCATCGCGTTATGATTGGTTGTGTAGGAAGTTCCAGTCCAGGTTCTACTCTAAAAGTTTTCACTCTGGATGGAGCTTTAATTTTTTTTTCTGATTTTTTGTTTCGTCTTTTAGTTCTTATTAATGCTTTGTTTTTATTGCTTGCCTTTACAAAAAAAAGGAAAAATATGCAATAATATGTCTTTTAAAAGCAAAAATGCAAAAATATGCATTTTCAGTGAAATATGCAAAAATATGCCCTAACAGATGACGTTCAAAAGACGAAGAATTCAATGAAACGCTTTTCTATCACAGTCTCGTGTTAATAGTGATGTTAACAAAAAATATGTTCGAACATATTTTTGGTTGCCCTAGTTATTAGAAATACTTCGCAGGACAAAAATGTTATCAATGGTTGAATAACCACTTCTAACTCCAAACTGAAATTCCCCAATTAACTTGTATCAATGTATCTATTCCGTCAAGCGATCGTTCAAAATTGTTGTGAAGATTTTGTATGATCTGCTATGCAATGCTACCCTTGTTATGAATTGTGAAAGATAAATTCGTTTTGAACTGTTCCGGTATTGATCCATTATTCAAAATGGTATTAAACAATGTTATTAAATGTTCAATTAGCCTATCTCCTCCATATTTAATAAATTCAACCGGTATTCAGTCTGCATTTGCAGCCTTCCCATCCTTAAGTTGTATAAACACTCTAAGTTATTCCTTACGGTTTATATCAGTATCCAATAAAGCGTTTGAATATGCTGACTTAGCGTAGTGAATTAAGGGTGACAAGGACTCTGGATTCAAAAGTATTTTGAAATGATCGCGTAACTTTTTCATATTGTTATTCTTTCGAACAACAAATAAGTATATATCATAGAATTTTCAATGTTCATAATTGATGAACGTTAAGACCTTTGGCACATAAAATTATTTCCTTTTTTGCTTCGAATTTCAATTACAAAATCCTTCTAATTATAGTACTTCGTGTTCATCAACTTCATTAAATCAAAAATAATAGTAAATGAAATTGAGCCAAGTGTATGCAATACACCTATACCTACATTTTAATTTTCTCGAGGCAAAAATTTAAGTATAAATTTCATAAGATCATTTGGACTTATATTTATGTATTAATTTCACTTGTAGTAGATGGAAAAATTAAATATTTTTGAAATATTTTCGCGAAATTATTTGAAATCTAATTCCATCCTGTTCATATCCTTGCATCATCATAATCATCATCATGAACATCCTCATCATCCTTTTTTAAATCTTTGTTTGGTATATTTGAAAATACAAAAACCCTTTTGTGCATCAATCAATGTGAGAGAATGTTTATATATAGGTATATCCTGATTTTGATAACTCAATGCTTTTACGGAAATCAGATTTCAAAATATGATAATACATATCATCATCATCATCCAATCCAGTAAACTTATCCATACCTTATACTATGAGTAAAGTATACTAGTATATATGTACCTAGGCAATTGGATTCGGAAACGCACACAGACCTTTTTCGTTTTAACGGTTGTTTTGTACAAAGATATATAATTCACATACCCAATATCCAACCCATCCTATCTCGTATATAGAGATCAATAGAAATATAATCATGATTCCAATGATTGCTGATGATTCTGCTGATGATTATAAATAGCGTGGATTTATAAGTGGAATATAATTGGGCAGAAAATTGTGTATTTGATGATAACACTTGAGATTTTTTCCTCAATTTTTTTGATGTGAAATCAGCAATGTGAATGCTTTCAATGGAATTTAATTGGAAATTTCGAAACAAAAAACATTGATATGATTTTTGAACCTTATTAAGCAATTGTTGAAGTTTGCTACTTGAAATTGTCGTATTTACGTTTTTATATTAAGTTTAAGTATTACAAATAGTAGTGCGAGTTTCGAAAATTTGATTCATATTAATATAAAACATATTTAGTAGTTGAAGTTTTTTGAAATATTATATTTTGCTGTGAACTTAATAAAGGTCAAAAATGAAAGTTTTAATACAAAAATAGATATTGTGATATAAATGGATTTTGTAACCTGTCGAATGTTATGTTGAAAAGGTGAAGAAAACCATATATGTATGTATATAACCAATGTAATGTTTTTGATATAAATTAAAATGTTGGGACAAAATTTGTTAATGATAATTAGTTGGTACACAAATATTAAATTGATAATTTAATGCTACAATGAAAAAAACATTTCCTTTTTTTTATATCGGGTGATTTCTTAAGAGCTTGAGAACTTTTTTTAAAAAAAAAACGCATAAAATTTGCAAAATCTCATCGATTCTTTATTTGAAACGTTAGATTGGTCCATGACATTTACTTTTTGAAGATAATTTCATTTAAATGTTGACCGCGGCTGCGTCTTAGGTGGTCCATTCGGAAAGTCCAATTTTGGGTAACTTTTTCGAGCATTTCGGCCGGAATAGCCCGAATTTCTTCGGAAATGTTGTCTTCCAAAGCTGGAATAGTTGCTGGCTTATTTGTGTAGACTTTAGACTTGACGTAGCCCCACAAAAAATAGTCTAAAGGCGTCAAATCGCATGATCTTGGCCAACTTACCGGTCCATTCCTTGAGATGAATTGTTCTCCGAAGTTTTCCCTCAAAATGGCCATAGAATCGCGAGCTGTGTGGCATGTAGCGCCATCTTGTTGAAACCACATGTCAACCAAGTTCAGTTCTTCCATTTTTGGCAACAAAAAGTTTGTTAGCATTGAACGATAGCGATCGCCATTCACCGTAACGTTGCGTCCAACAGCATCTTTGAAAAAATACGGTCCAATGATTCCACCAGCGTACAAACCACACCAAACAGTGCATTTTTCGGGATGCATGGGCAGTTCTTGAACGGCTTCTGGTTGCTCTTCACTCCAAATGCGGCAATTTTGCTTATTTACGTAGCCATTCAACCAGAAATGAGCCTCATCGCTGAACAAAATTTGTCGATAAAAAAGCGGATTTCACATTTCGAACCGAACACTGATTTTGGTAATAAAATTCAATGATTTGCAAGCGTTGCTCGTTAGTAAGTCTATTCATGATGAAATGTCAAAGCATACTGAGCATCTTTCTCTTTGACACCATGTCTGAAATCCCGCGTGGTCTGTCAAATACTAATGCATGAAAATCTTAACCTCAAAAAAATCACCCATTATAAGTCAAGGAGTTTTTTTTTAAATTCCCATAGCAAGTTATTGTAATGGTTCGATTTGTCGAATTGAAAATTTTGACATTTATAGACGTTTCAAGGTCCCTAGAGTCGAAATCAAAGATTTTTAGAAAGATGTTTGTGCGTGCGTATGTACGTACGTCTATAGCTCAAGAACCAGAAGAGATATCGACTTCAAATAAATTTTGTTATGCAGATAATAAGGCAGAAAGATGCAGAAAGGGCTCTTAAGAAAATTGCGTTGGTGCTTTTTTACCATAGTGGTTAAAAAAAAGGTGAACATTTTGGTTAAACCTAAATATCTCATGAACCAATGACGCTAGGGACTCAAATTAAATTTTATATTATATATTGTAACGTGATACAAAACAAGTATATTTTTGGAAAAAATTCAATTACCTAACGGTTTTTTTTATAAATCAAAAAAACTGTCAAAAAATTGTCACCTCGAAAATTCTACGACTGAAAAATTATTTCATCTCCAAAACAATTTTGTGCAACGAAGAATTATGTTTTTGACATCTGATAAAATTTTGAGAAAAATCGAATTGACAGTTTTTTTACAAAAAATAAAAACCTAAAAAAAATTACTCAAAGTTTGTAAAAATTGAATTTCGACTCAAATATCTTTTCAAAAACTTAAGATTAAGGCTTCAAACTTATTTTATCTTATAAGAAATATTGTTTTCGACATTCTGAAAAATGTTGAGAAAAATCGAATTAACAGTTTTTTTACAAAAATAAAAACCCAACAAAAAATTTAATAAAAGTTGTTTAATATTGATTTTCGACTCAAACATCTTTTCAAAACTTTGAGATATTGGCTTTAAACTACTTTAATCTTTCAAAAAATATTGTTGTCAACATTCAGTAAAATTTTGAAAAAAATCGAATTGACAGTTTTTTTACAAAAAATTAAAAACCTAAACAAAATTTAACAAAAGTTGGTAAAATTTGATTTCGATTCAAATATCTTTTCAAAAATTTGAGATAATGGCTTCTAACTAATTTTAACTTATAAGAAATATTGTTTTCAACATTCGATAAAATTTTGAGCAAAATCGAATTGACAGTTTTTCTTACAAAAAATAAAAACCTTAAAAAAAAAACAATACTAAAACTTGGTAAAAATTTACTTTCGACTCAAATAGCTTTTCAAAAATTACAAATATTGGCTTCAAACTTATTTTATTTCACAGAAAATAT
Source organism: Eupeodes luniger (assembly GCA_951509635.1). Taxonomy (NCBI): domain Eukaryota; kingdom Metazoa; phylum Arthropoda; class Insecta; order Diptera; family Syrphidae; genus Eupeodes; species Eupeodes luniger. The sequence goes on along the minus strand of OX608073.1, from coordinate 93,130,689 downwards.
TGTTTCCGATAATATTCAGTAATTTTTTTTTTTTAAATCCAACAGTCATAAAAAAATAAAATCTACAAAAAATAGTACGCAAATTTGGTAAAAATTGATACATATAGACAAACTTTTAAGCAAGACAAATCGACAGACGGGATGGGAAGTTATCAGTGTGGGTCGCATCCCAGCCTCTTTTTTATTTTAAGTTATCACGACACGATATAAGAAATATTAACGCCAATGATTAAATATTGCTGGAGAAAATTAAAAAATTGTAGACGAAGTAAAAATACAAATTTTTAAGGCCGGCAGTTATTCGACAAGAGCTTTAACACGCCTTCATAAATGGCTATGCTGACGACATCGATATCATCGGTCTTTCTAAGCAAGGTATATTAGAAGCATTAATAGCTTTGAATAAACAGACAAAAGCCGTTGGTCTTAAAGTGAATCAGAATAAAACAAAGTGTATGCTATCAACATTCAAAGCCTCGCCTAATACCCATCGCATTGGACAAAATGTCACTGTTGGTAACAGTATTTTTGAGTTAGTCAATAATTTCACCTACCTCAGTACAGATCTCAATTCAACGAACGATATCTTAGTAAAAATCCGACGAAGAACTACCTTAGTGAATCACTGCTTCTTGGGTTTGAACAAACAAATGGGTTCACTTTAAAACTTCAATTTCGAAAGACAAAGTTTACTTTAAACAAAAATCTAATTGGACCAGATCTACTCTAAGGCGTACTTAAAAGAAGATTTATTTGTGAATTGTACGAGCTGTATCAATATGTGGATGAAGTATAAAGGGCAAAAACACGCCGACTGTCCAACAACGCTCCAGCTAATGGTTGGAAGTGTTTCTTAAAGGGAACATCTTATCTTTTTGATTTAATTTTGTGTGCCAAAAGAACTTACTTTGACCATACCACCCTAAAAATTTGGAAACAAAAGCTTCTGTATCTATTGAGCAACTCTGTACGAAATGAAAAATTAAAATCTGATTCAATAGCTTTAAACTATAGACAAAAAGTTCTCAAGAATCGCACGTGAGCATAAAAGGTTTTTAAGGTTTTTTGTCGAAAATTTTCATTTAAGGTTTTAACTTTTGAACGGAAAATGCTACAAAAAAGATTTTCAAGTAGACTTTCTAGATCATGAGATATACTACAAATAATTTGTCTTGTTATTATTTATTATTTTTTCTTTGACCAAGAATTGTGACAGTGGTTTCAAAAAATGTCAAAAATCCAAAATATCCACTTTTCAAATTTGTTATACCTCAACGGTAGATTGTATCTAAAAGCGATTCAGGAAATACAGTTTTACTCGTTCTCTATCAGAAAACATTCATTTGTACTAATATCATTTTTTTGTAAGTTACATATATTTATTTTAGAAATTCTTTCAGAAATATAATGTACTGTACATACATACATATATTGACTTGCGACATATAGGAACTATATGGCAAGTTTTGCATTCGTAAAAAATTTCGAACTCGAGATTTTAATCGAACATGATATTACGATGATAGAGAAGTCGAAAAAAGTGGGTCCCGCGATTCCGTCCGTCTGTCCTGTCTGTCTGTCCACGCTCCTACAGCCTAAACCATTAGGTCGATTGAGTTCAAACTTGGAAGTTAAGGTTTTGAGCAGATTCGAGTTAGGAGTTTTTTTATTTTTTTTATAGATCAAAACTAACAGTGGCTCCCATACAATTTTTTTGGTCAAAAATGAAAATTCGAATGTTCTCAAAAACAAACAGATAGATTTTTTTAAATTTCCTCTAAAATTTTATTTTTTAACTTGGCTTCTTTTAGCAAGAAAAACATATTTTTGTATTGCTCTGGAAAGGTACTGCTCATAGAACCATTATTTTGTTTTTTAATTTTCTCAGCAACTTATAAACAGATTTCAATACATTTTTTTTTGAACGAGCTCTTATATTGCCTTAACAATATTTGATTATCAAAAGTGCAATTTTTGTTTGTTTGGATTAAAAAAAAAATTCAATTTATTTTTCAAAATTCTATCTCAAAAACGGTTCAACATTTTTTTACGATTGTAGAGCGTATATTTACAATCACTAAACAACTGCATACCAAAAATATTTTTAGAACAAAATTGAAAAATTGTATATAAAAAAAATTAATTAAAAAAAAAAAACGCTCTAACGATTTTCGAAAAAAAAAATTAAATTTTTGAAGACAAACTTATTTTACAGGTATATTTTTAAATCTTATAAATGTAGGTACTTTTTTAAACAGACTCTTTGAATACAGGAGCAAGTTCGTGCGACCCAGTTGTGCATTTTATTTTTTTAACAATTCTTCATGAAGATACTCAAGCAATGTTAACTATATCATGAGAAAATACCTATATTTTCCTAAGGATCTGCTGAAACTTCTAATGGTGATCTTGGCCAATTTATTTGAGGAAAATTGTTAGTACAGTTTACTAAGGCGTATACGTACTTTTTTGTTTTATCTTATTTAAGATAATACATTGAGGTTAATAATTGATTTTAGTACAAATTAATTAATCTCAGAAATTGTAACTTAGTTTTTTATCCCATTTTGTAAATATCAAAAAATACGACTTATTTGTTCAATAAGTTTTAGTATTACTAAACAATACAATCTTGTTAAAAATTAAAATACAAATTTTGGACAAAAAAAAATAATTTCAATATTGATAAAATTTGGTACAGACATTTAAAATATCATTATTACAAAATTGGAAAGTCAATCCCAAGTGGTCACACGAAGCTATGCAAGTTTTTTGAATTTATTTTATTGTTTTATGGCTCTGTACTAAAAGTTCAAATATTAGACCTAGACATTTTGCTGCGTTGTATTCAGTTTTTCTGAATCCTATTTTTTTTCTGAAGATTAAGCTTCTAGCTACTACAAATACTAAAGTACTAAGTACTAAAACTAAACCTTTCAACATCGAAACTTGTGACTTGAACTTAGAGTCAAATAGTGGAAACATATAAAAATGGTAAAAACTCAACTTTCGAAACGATCATACTTTTAAGTATGTTGGTGGTATAAAAAGTAAATTATTGTTTTTAAGGAAAATTGCAACAAATGGAAAGGAAGGAGGATAATAACTCCGAAAATTAGGTTCTTTTTTACTGCAGGGCAATAGGTGAAAAAATGACATGATTTGATCTTAAGAATTTTGTGGATGCATGGTAAGATACAAAATTTATAAAACAGTTTCTATTTTAGGACACAATTTGTTTTTGAGAATCGAATTTTGGATTTGAGAAGAAATAAAGGATTCCGTAGAACAGAATTGAATATTTTGGACAAAATTCATGTGTTTTTTTTGTTGTTGGATCATACAAAAAAATTTAAATTAAATTTAATATCAAAGTCTTCTGCATACACTTGAGTTTTAAATTCTCCCCTCATATTCTTTAGCAAACAGAAGAACTCTCAGCTCAATTATCATAATCCTAGTCTGTGAACACATTTCGGTAACTCAGCCATTAAACACATCAAATGAAATTAAATCAAACAATACAAAACAAACAAATAAACCTTATCTACGTACAAAATCCTTGACTTAAAAAACAATATTAGTCCAATTTAATTTATAGCAATTTATTGGTGCGTAACTCGTATAACCTAACTACCCCCTCTTTCACTCTGTCTCACCTTAAATTTTAATGACAATTAAGATGACTATCATTTGCAAATGTCTGTGTATAGTTGGTTTGTTTTTGTTGTAACAGTTATAGAACAAAATATCTCTCTCTCCAAATTCCTAATGTTTGCATATCTAAATGCAAATTAGTAGATACAAAATATTATGACAAACGGCAAAGAGGTGATTTGTTTGGATTAGCTCTCATAAAATCTGTTGTTTGGCCGAGTCTGATGGCTTTGGAGCGTTGTGAAATTCCATAGGTCGCATATACTCTTGAGAATGTTGAATGTTGATCCCTTAGAGAATTTACGACCCAAAGCTATTAAGAAGATAAACAGACAGAAACGCAAACAGACTATAACTGTGTATACTCCTATCTTTAAAATATTCAAATACCTATATCATTTTCTTCTTAAATTCTCTTGAATCCCAATCCCACGCCTCCTTAGCATCATCAGTCTCTCACCCTCAACCACAGCCTCCAAATGCTTGCCCACTGATGCATACAACAAGATATAAGTAGATTTTTTTTTTGGTCAAAATAGAAATGATGATGACGATGATGATGATGAGCAGAGTCAAAGTCACAATCATCGAATGAAAAATAAGATTTATTCCTTTATGTCTGCATTTTGTTTTGATTTTTCTTCTTTTTTTTTTGAACCGAAAAATGACCTTTGTTATGCTTATAAAATGGTATCTTTGCTGGTTTAATGACATCAAACGAGGCTCTAGAGGTACAATCTTCATCATTATAAGCATTTGGTTTGAAGTTGGGACTGATATCAATAATATTTCCCAGATTCATGTAGTGGAAGGAGATAAGCAAGTAAGACATAGGACTTAATTCGATTTCAAACGAAAATGTCCTTTTTTGTTTTTTTTTCCTTTCTCTTGTTGTTGTTGTTTTTCTGCTCTAAGATGCTTTGATTAATCTGGCATAGTTTTGGTTGTTTGGATTGTTGTCATTTTCCGGCAAAAACCAGTGAAGATTCAAATCATATTAAGCAAAAAAGGACCAAACATTAAATAAACCATTGAGAAGTCATCTTTTCATTTTATGTCGTCAGTTATTTAAAAGTTTTCTTTCTTTCCAACAAAACATAGCGATAAAAAGGATCTGGATTATCATAATACAAAAAAGGACTAAAGAAATAAACAACAAAAATGCTGAAAACTCAAATGGAAAAGCCAATTTGGTTTTTGTTTTTTGATTTTTGTTTTTTTGTTCTTTTAAAGGAATTTAGACTATGCGGACTTTATGGTTGTCAGGAAATTCGAGTAAATTACTATTTTGCTTTCAAATTATTCTAGAAATCATGATAAATAAGCTCGTTGGAGATAAGTCATGAGTCCTTTAAAATTCGTGATTTTTATATGATTCGTGGGAATTCCCTGCTTTTCTTTCAAATCCTGATGAATTTATAATTTGTTGTCAATGTAATGGCATTTTTTGTTGCCGCACCCTTTCTCAAACAAGGTCCTGATTAAATCACACACTTAATAAGTCCCCCCTATAGCAAAACCAATTTAACTGGGTCACTCCGTTTTTTTTTTTCGTGTGTGTGCAATAATTCGAGGAATACCCTACTTTGTATAAACCCTACAGTCCACATACTAACAAGATTATTGCAAAAAAAAAAAAGAAAAAACCTCTCTGTGTCGATTGGAAGTCGAACTTAATTAAAACTTCAACAACCACAAACTAATTGATTTCGCGCATGATACCAACAGAAAAAAATAAAGGAAAAACCTCAACACATTCGCCATCATCAGAGTCGGATGGACATTCACCCAATCATCAGAAGGATAATGAATTTAAATATTTCACAAATCGCTATCGTGCTTTTCCGCTACTTCTCTACATATTATGTAGTATGGTGTTCCTCTATAGAGCTCTCAACTCGACACATTTTTTGAATTCGAAGAATGATTATTTCAAAATGAACCTAATTAAACCATTTGGTTTTCGGGCAATCAACCTCAAATTTATGTGTAGAGAAAAGACTAAAGTTATACAGAGGAACCGGCATTGAGTACGACCATCGCATCGGCTACTATAGTATAACTACAACTTGTACAAAATTATTCAGATGAATGATTTATCGCCAAAAACCCAAAATAAATTAAATTTTCAATATGAGAGAGGGCAAATAACTTTTGCGATATATGATGTGTAAAATTGTATAAACATTGAAAATGAATTCACTGAAACTGAAACTCAAACTGTGGTCATCTACATGAATTGAGGGTATAGTCTAATAATTATTATTACAGATGGAGATTTTATTAAATTGTTCTAATTGGGGCAGTCATATTTTTTTTTTAAATTTTGCTTATGAGAAGCAAGCTTAACTAATTTTTCCTATATTAACATAATTTTCTTTTAAACTTTCAAGGAAATTAATGAAAATTCATGTTCTAAATGCTCAATTTGACAGCTTTAAATGAAAATTATAGTACAGAAAATTTTATATTGACTCAGAATATGTAAAAGCTAAATTTTGAAATTAAAAATTAATTCTATCTCTGAAGTTTTCTGTAGTTAGTTTAAGGGGGTCGTCTACCTTTGCGCTCAAATTTCGGGCCTATTATTCAAGGATGGATTGCAAAAAACTACACATGATATTTGAACTAAATTTGTTTTATATTTGGTTAGTCAATTCTTGAACTTTAATGAAAAACAAAAAAAGGATGATATTTTTTTTCAATAAAATTTGCCCTTGACGCCTCGTTGAATGCACTACTGCCGCTGTGACGGAGTAGAACGGCTGGCACGATATCTCAGCTTCAGAACCTTGAAACAACAAAACACATTTTTTTAACTTAATTTTTAGAACGTTGATTAGGTGAAGACACAAGCTTTTTTGAATATTTGAAAATTTCACAAAATGGCAGCGATTTGAAAAAAAAAATTGCATTTTTTGACCATGTTTTTCAATCTAATCTAAGACTGTAAAAAATCGAAATTTTGAAAAAGGCTTAAGTCAAAACCTAGTAAAATGTTTGTGATAAGTAACGCTTTACAAATCTAGCATATCTTCTATAGTTTCGTCAAAATCATGCCAACAGTTTTGAAAAACACAACTTTTGGGAAAACGCGTTTAAAGATAGGAGTTACAATTAAACATGATTGGCAGAACTTACAATTCAATCAGTTATGTCAGGACCGTACAGCTCTCCTTCCTCATCATTTTGGCGTTCAATATCAGCAACTTTCGACTCTCCACGCAGAATTCTCGCTTGCATGCCTTAGCTTCCGGCCCTAAAGTGATTCCTAAGACAACCATTGTTTTTAAAATGTCCTCAAATCTCTTGTTGAAAATAATCACAGTGAGATGAGTTGCAATTTGGACTACATCTTTCAACGAATGTAGGTGTTTTGGCGCCATTATCCAGATGCAGCTGTTCAAGGATTCGTTATTGTTTTGGGTGTACGCACTCAAGCAGGGCTCCAACAATTAATTTACCGACAAGTCACAATCGAGGGATTGATCGGTACCCTTTTGTGAGTGAAATCGGCCAAGATCCCACTTGCAATAACTTCTTGCCACGGCAGGGGGGCACTTCTTGTCTTGAGGTTTTGAATTCGCTGACAAGGCTTCATCAGTTTCACAATCGAGGGATTGATCGGTACCTTCTTGTGAGTAAAATCGGCCAAGGTCCCGGCCGCTTCCGCCTGACGCCACTTGAACCAACTGTTCTTGCCAGGGGGGCACTTCTTGTTTTGAGGTTTTTTGTCTGAGGAGCTACAGTGTTCCAAAGATGCCTAAACTTTCGTTTTCGTTTTATCGACGGAATCGCAATTTCTACGTATAGCAAGGCCATAGAATTTGGTTAATTCACCAATCAGTTTATTGGTCAGTTTGCCTTTGCCATTCAACCTAATGCCTTTGTATGCTTTTTCAAATTTCTAAGCCTCGTCCCCATTATTTTTTCGACATGACCAACGCAATTCTTTTTCTCAACAATTACTTCATTTATTCGAAGAAAGTACCCCGTTAAAAGTTTTGCTATCTCCGTCGCTAACATAACAAGCTTATTTTACCCCGTGTTTCGCTACTCGGATCGTCCAAAAATTTCAGTAATGCCATCGATTTCCATTTTTCCTGCTCTTTGCGAGTGATTGATTGAATAATTATTTTTACCATGATTCAAATTCTTCAATATCTTCTTCCTGCAATATTTTCATTTGAGCGCGACTTTGACAAAAACTTCTTTTAAATACCGCATCGATTGCTTTGCCACTGTAGATTCCGATCAAAGTAGAAACTCTGACAAACGAAGCGTTTTGTTGATTTCGGCTCCAAAATTAAACCTTTACACACGTACACACGTACACACGCTTACACAATCATACACAATAAATAAACACCAATACATAGACCGATTCTTCTCGTCATTCGGAATAATAGTCGGCCGCGACACCTGCCGCGACACCTGCCTCTTAGCGACGTAAATAGACAGGACGGGGCCGGGTTTGATGCTCGATATCTCGTAAGCCAGCATGCTTTTGATTAAATCCTTCACAGAGCTTGTTTTTAGTTATGTCAACATTAGAAATATGCAAAAAACAAAAATCAATTTTTCCAAACCGCGAAGGAAGACGACCCCCTTAAGTATGTTTGCCTTTTAAAAAGTTAAAGTTAAAATTAATCTTTAGTATGCAAACACTTGAAGGGTGTGAAAACAAACAAAAAATACTATAGTGTTTTTTTATAAATCAATTTTTCCAACCATTGCAACCTCCACCAAATTCCACATTCCTAAAAATTCTCTGATGTTTTGCTAACAAGGACTGCAATCTCCAAAACCACCAAAAAACACATTGCCACAGTTCATCTTCTGGCTCAGATTATCTTAAGACAACTCACAACATAAGAAAGTACTCGTACCAAAAAATATGAAACACCGGGAAACTATCTTATCCAAAGAAATGGTTTGTGCATCTGATTAGTTGGTTTAAATACACAAACCATTTCTTTTGATATGTTATTTTCCCAGTATTTCATATTTTTACTATGGTAAAAAGTTAAGTTTGCACCAATTATAGATGTCCATTCAATGAAAATAAAATTCGCATAACCAACAGAACATTTTCTTTCTTTTGACAACTTATTTCTTAAAATTGTTTCAGTGTGAGAGCCGGAAAAGGAAGACTTACTACCTAAATAATATATATATGAAGATAATTAAGCTATATTTTCTGAAGTATTATTGATACAGGGCTTATTTTTAAGCTTGTTAAGAGCAATGCAAAAAATATTATAAGCTTTTTTTTGGAGAATATTCACTTTAAGTTTAATTTTGATGTAGAGCTTTATTCAAAGGCCTTTAACACCTTTAACACCTTTAAAAAGTATACTTAGTTTTGAGTGGCACAACAAATGTGACAATTCAAACAGAGTTAAAACAAAATCTAGATCTTTCAACAATCCGATATTTTCTCAGGTATTAAAGATTAAGGGCTAATTTTTAAGGTTCTTGAAGGCAATGAAAAAAAAATCGTATAAGTTTTTTTGATTCAAACATCGTCGTAAAATTTCTTGGCTCAAATTGTTTGCTACCGTTATTTTAACAGACTACTTCCGATTGAAATAACTAGTTACATGCCTCCTCTTAAACATTTAAAAAAAAATACTCCCTCTTCTACAGAACTTCCCATTAAAGGCGGGTTGATTGAATAAAACAAGTTGTATTTTAGATATTAATATGGTTTTATCTTTATTTAAGAGCCCTATCAGTGGCATTAAATGTGAAATGTAATATAGCATTCGAAAGATTCAGTTATCGACGACTAAGGCGCATAATTCAAACTAAATATGACCGATAGCATCGAATATGTTCGCTTTGAGGACCGAGGAAGTTTGCAGTTTATTCGAATAGACCATCGAATTACAAAAGCCCACATGAAAAAGTCGAAAATGGTCAAATCACAAGATCTTAGTGGGCAATTCTTGTCACTATGTCATGAAACCGCTCGATTGTGTTTTGAGGTGTGTGGCACGTAGTCCCATCCGTTTGAAAACAAGTGTCTTCGGTATTCATATCATCAAATTCAGTCTGCAAGAAGTTCGTGATCATCAACCTATGACCTTTGACGGTGATGGACTGGCCAGCATTATTTTTGCAGAAGCTCGGACCAATGACGCTTCCAGCCAAAAACCCACACCACACACTTACTGCATTTGAATACATTGGAACCTCGTAAATTTAACGCGGAATGGTGTCGTTCCAAATCCACAATTTTGTTTATTAACGTACCATTCATCCTAAAATGGGCCTTATTGGTAAATATGATTTCTCCATCAAGATGATTTTTCGACCAAAATTATGATCAACTTCTAACTATACTGCAAAATCAAATTAGGAAACACACGACACTGTATACTGTATATACTGTATGCTTTTGGGTAGTTGTATTTTGTAAGGATGTAAGCCCATACCAAGATGCAAAATTCACTATGTTATAAAGGAAGATATTTTGATAGAAAGTAAAAGAAACAATATGTCAAAATCAACCATCAATCAGTTTATATTTGAGCATAATTTCGTCCGTACTTTGAAGTATAAGGTTTTTAAATTGGCGCGGGTAGATTTAGCGCCCCGTAGCGGGCATTTTGTTTTGGTGACATCTCTGTCAAATCTTTTGTTTTTTATTCAGTTGTTTATGCTAAATCATCATCTCAAGTTACACGATTGAACAGCACGTTCAAATGATAAAACTATACTATCAAAATAAGTGTTCGTTAACGCAAACGTTGCGCACATTGCACCCATTTTACGGTAGACGTGGAGGCCTTTCACAGTCGTCTCTTCAACGTTTGGTGGCCAAATTTGAAACGACCTGTTCAGTAAACAATCAGCCAACACCCGTACGTTCAAGGCACGAAAGATCGGCCGAGAACATCGCCGCGGAACGTGAAAAAGTACAGCAGAACCCGAGGCAGTCTATTCCTCGCCGAGCACAAGAACTCGGATTTTCGCAGACTTCAACTTGGCGAATTTTGTGTCGGGACTTGGGGTTTTGGGCCGGCGGCGTAATTGGTCCCTATTTTTTTTAAAATCCCTACATAACGATGATAACTAATTTCTTTTGACCCAAATTGAACCATATGGACCATATGTCTATTTAAAGTATTTAAAACTAATGTTAACTGAAACTTTTTTTCTTTTTGACACCTTCTTTCCTAAAGTCCACACTGTGTCTCTGGCCTATTTAAGGAACACATGACCCTTTTATAATGTATGTATTTCAAATTAAAGCATTGAAAAATTCAGCCTTAAACAAAATCTGTTCCAATAAACAAAATATAAGAAGTTCAGCTTTGTGACTCTAAACATTGATTTAATTCGACTATCCTAGTCTTTAAATGTATACAAAAGAAAAAAAAATTGAAAAGTTAAGACAGAATTACAAAGATTCATATCTTCTTGAACTTTATTTAATTTAATTGATTTTATTTCACTTTTGTGCTACATATGGAATAAGTGAGTGGCTATATCACCAAAAGCCCCTTATCAAAATCCACATCACACAACATTACGTTGTGTCTTCACGTACGAAATAAAATCTTTAATTCTTTCCTTCTATGGAAGATTTATTGGTTTTACCAAAGCTGATAAGTAAAATAATAATACAAAAATATAATCCGCACAAAATACTGAACTTCTTCCCTTCGTCTTCCATATAAAGTTAAGTTACCGCATATACAATGTCCTTTCGTCAAGCGAATAACTAATGTCCTCTTTCTTTAAAACTTTCAGGAAAAACTAAATGAAAATCCCCAAACATAGGAAATATTTAATTCCTCTATATTATGTGTGTGTGGGGTAAGCTGGAACCAAAAAAAGAAGAATAATGATGAAGATGATAGGTTCTGAGGGGAATGTACTCGTAAGATAAAAAGATGTTAAAATAAAAAAAGGACTTTTCGATATTGTATGTGTAGGTACAATACCAATTCGAGTAGAAGCTTGGGTGATGGTTGGTTAAGTTGTTTGTGGTTTAGAGAAAAAAAGGAACAGCATAAACTTTTTAACCCTTTGTTTTCTTCTTGTTCGGTGTCTGGCCCCGAAACCTTATGTGAAGTCAAGTGCAATATGAAAACATACATATACATAGAAGCCAATACTCTTCCGCAAAATTGTGAAGGACCTCTACTTTTTGTGGTTTTTTATTTCAGAGAATTTGGGATTAAGGAGCAACAAAGAACTAATTTTTTTGTGTCTCATCCTCGTCCTCTTTGTTGTTGTTGTTGAAGCTGATGAAGGTGTGAAATCAATTGATTTGGGATTTAGGGGTATATTTAGGTTTTCTATAATATAGAACATGTCGATATTAGGTCCTATGATGTAGGGTAAGAGATATAGGGTTCAACAAACAAACACAAAAAGTTTTCAAGTTGTTTCTATTGTTGGTGTTGTTGAAAATTGACTTTGAAATGAACTCAATCATAGACTGGACGAAATGTTCATGAGTTGTTTGTATATACTCTTGAATAAAATAACTGCTTGAGAGAAGCTTTGTGTAGTATGAGGGTTGGGGTGCGTAGAAAAATTAGTGAGGATATTAGAGCTTAAATTTATAAGTACTTGGTATTTTGCACTTGTCTATAAAGATTTTTTTAATTCAATACACAAACTAAGATAATAATATAAAACAGATTTGGTGGTGCTAGAGCTTATGAAGAACTAAAGCCTAGTAACTTTAATAACTATCAATCATTTCTGTGTGCGATGTTCGTACAGTCCACGGGGACTTCTACAAGAAAATTTAGATTAAGAATTTAAATTTCTAAATTTTTCAGATGTGAAGGTAAATTGTTGCCCTGTTCTTAAAATAAATGTTTGCCCAAGTTTACTCACAAATATTTAACCCCAAAATCATGTAGTAGTACCCGTGCGTTGGACTGTCATGCTAGAGGTCGTGGGTTCGATCCCTGCCAGCGAAATCTAATGTTTTTTTCACCGGTACTGCCTCTTGCGAGGAATTGAAAAATTCTCCAAGAGTAATAGTTGTCATGAAAAGTGCTTTCTCAAATTAGCCGTTCGAATTCGGCTTTAAACTGTAGGTCCCCTCCATTCCTGACAACATTACTCGCACACAGGAATGGTTCAGTGTCGTAAGTCACTAGTCCCTAATTCTCAACGGACTGTTGCGCCAAATAATTTATTTATTTTAAAATCATGTAATTCATACAGAAATAAATAGAATAGAAAAAATAAGTATTTTGGTTCACTTTAAGGTAGCGACCTGAGTCCAATACTTTCTATTCGATTTAATATGCAGTACAAATATTAATGGAACAATAAAACATAAAATATTTAAATTTTACTCAATAAATGCAAATTATGATTAACCTCAAGGTACCCACCTAAGTCCATTGCTTTTTCATTTGTTGCATCAAAACATAAATACATAATTCATCCAACTTTTAAAAAACTTAAAATAGTCTTGAAACTGGTTTCTTGAGCATACATATAAAGAATGCATTGAACTAGTTTTGTATAGAAATGTTCATTGTGTATGAACTAAATTAAGATTTCAAGACTTTGTTTCAGTCGTAGCATTTTGAAATGAGAACAAAATTCGCAACACTTTGTTATTCAAAAAGTTATTTATTTTTACAACAATTTCATTGAGCATTATTTTCAAAGGATAATATAAAACCATTTTAATTTCTTACCATATAATTCGTTACAAGTCACATATAAACCTTCCAAACTACATTATGAACTTTTTTATATTTATACGATGAACACAAATTTATGAGCCTTGCAATCGTGATTTTCTCTTTATACCTAAATTGATGCTAAGTCATTATTTTGTGTGTCCTTTCTTCCATATAGAGATTCATTGTATCATTAGCTTTTTGATGTAAAATATAATAATTTCTTAAAGAATAAAATTTTCAAAATTTAATGCACTGCTTTTATGAAACATTACCTTGGAAATTAAAATAAAAAAATAAATAATAAAACTCATATTATTTCCTTTCATATCGTCATCTAGAGATTGAAAGCCTTTTTTTCAAACCGTCACGAAAACACAGGTAATGTAGAACGGAGAAAAAGAATTTTTAAACTAATTTCAATACACCATACATATAGATTGTTCGAAGAATGAAGACATTATTTAAAGCCTTGCCAGGTAAGTCGTGCATTAACATTCTTCCAAGAGCAGGTGGGTAGGTGCTCGAGACGTTTCCAACAAACAAACCTCTCTTCTTCATCTGTGTAACATTATCAGTAACTTGAAAGTCGAGAAGCCTTTTGGATTTCTTATTTACAAAAAATACTCGTGGGCTTTTTTCTTCTTCATCCATCAAAATGAATGAAACACCGCCGCACTGATTTGTTATTCAGAGCTTGAGCATTAAAATTTTATAGAATTCAGCTATGGTTGAGTTATTATAGTAGCTATATTATATAGCTACCCCGTTCCTTAAGTACCACCCGAAAACACCCAGACATGAAGACGACGACGACCGAAGCGACGACGAGGACATCTTACTGCTTCTTTCATTGAGCACTTTAAATGCAATAAAGTTATCAAAACCACTTTAGTGTGTTCAGAGTAAGAAGTAAGAAACGACACGGGTGCTTCTTTGTACACAAAAGATTCATAAAATTTCTTATACTCGTATTTATATTTTTCCATACATGGTGCAAGTGAAATGCCAGGGTATTTATTTTTATATATATATATTTATCCTTTAGCACTTCTTGAGAAGCATTTTTTATTTTATTTTGCTTTCGAAGATTATTAACTTTGTTATAGCTTAGTTGGGGTTATATGGAGTGTGGAATGAATTTAAACATTTAAACCGCACCAACAACAATAAAAAAGGCAATATGACATTTTTAATTTTACGTCTTTTGGGTGCGAGTGGTGCAAGTCTCGATTTGAATATTTTTAAGGAATAGTACCAAACAATAATATTGCTTAAATAAGACATTAACCCACATTTTGCCTTTAAAATAAATGTAATTTGGTTTGATGTTTGACGAACCGTCCCATAATGATTGTACTAATTTTGATTTTATTTATTTTTTTAATTTATTTGTCTTAATTCGCCTTTATTTATTTAAAGCTTATAATGATTAGTTAATTATGGGTTAACACTGAGTTAGGTTTTATTCTCAGTTTTAAATCAATATCTAATTTTCTTGATATTCGTTTACTTACTACTATTACCACTTTTGTAGTACCCGTTGCATGATGGTTGGTGCATTGGACTGTCATGCCAGAAGTCTTGGGTTCTATCCCTGCCTATGCCATCTAAAGTTTTTTTCACGGGTACTGAAAAATTCTCCACGAGTAATTCTTGTAATGAAAAAGTGCTTTCTCAAATTAGCCGGTCGGATTCGACTTAAAAACTGTAGGTTCCCTCCAATTTGTTTTTACTATTATCACTGAGAGCAAACCGCCTTAAGCATCAACACCACATTTCAAAGGTATTAGAAGTATGAATTACGGTCTTATACTATCACTTAGGAGAGTAAACCTCCCCTTAGAAGTACTGTGAAGCACGGTCCTTCTACCTATCAAGTGACGGAAAATTCTGTAAAAGATCCAAGAGAGAGTGGGCGAAAGCTTAACTAATCTAAGGCCTTCTAAAGAGTTTTTCAATTGGCGTGGGTAGATTTTGGCCCCCCGTGGAGACCATTTTGTTTTGATGACATCCTTCAAATCTTTTGTTTATTATTCAGTTGTTTATGCCAAGTCACCATCTCAAGTTACGCGATTGAACAGCACATTCAAATGATAAAACTTTATTATCAAAATGAGTGTTCCTTAACGCAACCGTTGCGCGCATTGCGCCCATTTAACAGTAGACGTGGTAGCCCTTCACAGTCGACTCTTCAACGTTTGATAGCCAAATTTGAGACCACCGGTTCAGTAAACAATCAGCCAACACCCGTACGTTCAAGGAACACAGGATCAACCGAGAACATCTCCGCGGTCCGTGAAAATGTACAGCAGAACCCGAGGCAGCCTATTCCTCACCGTGCCGTGTACAAGAACTCGGCCTTTCGCAGACTTTAACTTGGCGAGTTTTGCGTCAGGACTTGGGCCTACACCCGTACAAGATAAAACTGACTCAGGATCTCAAAGTTCATGACCATAGACAACGCCGCGCCGTTTGTTCGCTGACTGGGCATCGAATCGTTTGGAAAAGGACCCCAATTTTGGCCGAAAAATCATCTTTAGTGACGAGGCGCATTTTTGGATGAATGGCTGTTTTAACAAGCATGATTGCTGTATATGGGACGACACCAACCCACGCGAGGTTTACATAGGTGATAATGCATCCTCAAAAAGTAAACGTTTGGTCTGGATTTTGGGCCTGCATGGCGGCGTAATTGGTCCGTACTTTTTTGAAAACGATGTTAGTGAGGCGGTCACCGTCAACAGCGAGCTCTACATAACGATGGTTACTATTTTCTTATGGCCGAAATTGAACCATATGGACCTACACGACATGTAGTTCCAGCAGAACGTGCCAAACAGCAATCGTCACGATTGACATTTTGTATGAAAGATTTGAGGGTAAGGTTATCTCTCGCAGGGGTGATGTGAATTGGCCACCAAGGTCATGCGATTTGACCCCGCTAGACTTTTTCCTGTCGGGTTTCTTCAAGTCACAGGTCTATGCAAATAAACCACAATCCACCGATGCCCTAAAGGTGAACATAATACAGGCCATCGCTCAAATTCAGCCGGGTCTATGCGACAGGGTCATTTAAAATTTGACCACTCGGATCCGTGCCACCGTAAGAAGCCGAGGCGGGCATTTGAATGATGTCATATTTCACACTTAATGGCATCCATGCACCTTTCAAATAAAAACATAATTTTGTGAATGCCTCAGACATAGCTAGCTTGTTTTATTCCATTTTTACATCTACAGGCCCTTATTGAAAAACCCTTTGAAAAGAAATGCAAAATTGTAAGAGGATCCTCAAGGTGTTCAACAAGGTGACAAACCTAACGTCAGGCTAAGCTCTCAGCATTTTGCAAAAATCAATTAACTTCCTAGCCATAAACAGTTTAAATGCCAGCAAAGACTCTTAATCCAAGTTTCAAAAATTTATGAACGGTACCCAAACTCCAAACACAAGCACTTAATCTGTCGCTGTGCAGGAAAAAGTTTTTCAGTGAAAGACAAGATTGTAGTTGCTATTATCAACAGGAACAATATTGATAGCACGATCTCAATTTAAATTTTTCACTTGGTCAAATGTAGGCTTCAATTAAGCTTAAAAGACATACTAATAGAGAGCCCAAAACCACCTCCAATCACAAACGAGGTCTCGTACAGCTCATGGTGTGTGACGATCAGAGATTGCCAGACCTTTCATCGTTGCCTTTGAGACGGTTAAGATAAGTCTGTGCTAGTGCTAAACTCGAATTTGTTGCTACGAAGGAAATCTTGTAAAGAACAACACCTCGCACTATGATTATAGCTGAAGTCAATGCTACAAATGATCCGGCTATCATGGCTCCAAGGATGCAGAAGAAGAAAAGACAGTTTCCTACCTTTTCTGTTCATGTCCTATCAGAAGACTTCTACTATACAATGAAACTAAAGATCTGAGAATTCCCCACATTTCTTGTATCAAACGCTTCATAGCTAGCACCAATTAGTTTTAAGGGGTAATGTAGAACTTTAGATTGGTCCACCTAACGTTTTACATGAAGGAATATAATTTTAGTCCTTGGTAAAAAAAACACATTAACGACTTTGATGTGCGGTACAGGGCCCACATTTTGTCTGATCTCTATGATGTGTTTTGTCTATACAAAGAGGAACGTCTCAATTTGGAAATCTTATGCCTTGTTCCCATTGTTTTTGTCAATATTGACTCATGTGAAGTTATATTTTTAATTACTTATACTATATTTGATTTGTAATAAATTATGCTAAAATATTCATTTTAATTGTCATTCAAGCCAATATTAACAAAAGAATCGATAAATATTAAGGGCGTTGAAACCTTTCGCTAATAAATAAAACAATGAATCTTATATGAGTAGGTATGTATCTAAACAAACAACGATTGAATAAGTTTTATGTATGTGATGAAAAAAATAATAATAATAATAAAACCGAAAACTGATGAAGATGACTGGTATTTCCTTTGCCTCGCAGTGATACGGGGGGCTCATTTCCTTTGAGGATTTCTTAAATCAATCTCAATTTACTTAACTGCTTAAGCAATATAACACATGACAGGATTTAATGAAATTTTATTTTTGTTTCTTCATACATGTACTTGTACGTGTACACGAGTATGTATTTTCACTTGCCTGTCTTCCCGCTAAATGTGTGTGCCTCCTTACTTTTTTGTATGTTTTTATATTTGGTTGATATCCTTAAAGAAAAGAAAAACCTAAAATATATCTTCTCTGTTGTTGTTGTTGTTTGTGTTTGTGTTTGTTTTTTTGTTATTGTTCTTGTTTTTCTTTATAGCATATCTTTAAAATTTTAATGCTTCTTTTGAGTTGATGAAGGATCATGGCTCTTCAGGCACTGAGAAGTCCTATTGTTAAATGATTTATTATTTTTTATACCATCACCTACAAACACACACACACAATCATACGAATCCCTACTCATATCATCACATTGAAGCAACAATAAAATTCGTATTCATATTCGTTTAAAGATAAGAAGTACTTACTTGTCACGCATAATTCCATAAAATGAATCGCTTAGCGCACATATTATACTCGTATACCTAAATACAACATTGATTTATTATCCTGACACGAATCTGTTATTACTCAAACATTATTATCAATTTTTGTTTTTATTTTTGGCTCGCTTGTGTTTGTTTAGCAAAATGAAAGCTGGTTTTCTCAGATTTTGTTTCTTTTTTTTTTGTCTCTACTTATATTTTCCGTAAGATGGTAGGGGAAGAGGAAGGGGAGCGGTATAAATGGGAAAAAATCCTTGAGGATATAAATTTATAGCGTTAATTATGATTGAAAGGAAAACACTTTATTCCTTCTTCATATATTTGAACATACATATAAAGAAAGCACACATCATTTTTTATGGTGCGAAAAAAGTGAAGCATATTTTTAATAACCATTATATGCGAAAGAAGGATAAAGAGGTGGTTGGTAATTTTTCTTAAAGGGGAAGATTTAATCTATGATTGTGTTTTGGTTTATTTTAATGTGAAATGTTGATCCTGATGTTACAATGTCGTTATAGATGGCCTTACAAGTTCTGATTGCATCAAATTAGAAGAATTTTCAAGCAACCTATGTTGGCCTATGCAATTTCTCTATGGAATCAAATGTTTAAATTTCAAATACATTTAAAATGTTAACAAAAAAATACAGACTTAGCGTTACCTAAGGTACAAACAAAAGGAAAGATTTAAAATAAGGGATCAAAAGCAACTACTAAACAACAAATCCCCAACCAACATCCATCTTTCGCTCAGCATTGTTAACATTTTTTTTTCTCATTAATCCTCTTTGTCGTCTTCGTTTCAAGTTTCGTCTTCAAGGCTTGATGAGTGCGAGGGATACCATTACACACACAATTTCATCCTTAGGAATACCAATTTGCATGGCTTTGATACAAAGCCGTTTTACGGCTGAACTCTTCACCGATCCTATGGAAATGCAACCCTTCCTCATAATAGCTACACAATCATCCTCGACTCTAAGCTCTCAAGATGACAATAGGTTGTTTCTTTTTGGTGAATGCATTTGAAGGGAAATTCACCTGTAGATGGGATGTGCACACATAAAATACAGGAACAAAAAAACTTCAAGAAGTACAAAAACGAAAGGAAGTCAGTTACTTGTAATTATAATCCTTAAACCGATAAATGAAGTCTCGTAGGTTTGATAGGAAAAAACAACCGGAGTTCAAAGCCATTAATTGGATTCCTTAGTTTAAACAAACTTCTCCAGATAATATACTTTACTAAGATAAACTAAATTATTAGAATCGACCAAGCCAATCTGATTAAAACTATATCATCTCTATAATATCTAACTTTGTTTTTGCACAATATTTGCTACGTGCTGCAAAGGTAATCCCAATATCAAAATTATTACAGGTACTATCCAGATTGGTTAAGGTATACAATTATGAGTAGGTATGTATAGTATGCAGATATATTCTGAAAATCATAGATGCTCTTTGAAAGTGAAATAATCAGGGATTATCCAAAATTTTGCTTAAAATAGATATAAACACAAACACAAGTACGTACATAAGTACGTAATACACATACATATATAAGTAACTAAGCATTTTCTTAATTAAGTTACAGATCAAAATTGGTTTTCACCTAAATAAGTGAATTTAAGTGATTGAAAACAAATTTTACAAAATTTAATTAAATTTATTTAAGGAGCTTTTGCTACCTTATCCTTTGAAGAGTCATCCGCAATATAATTATGTAGTACATTCATAAAGATATAATCAACAAACTAACATAAATGAATTTCTATGGAAATATTCTTTTCAGAGATGAAATCAGTATTCAAAGGAGTATTTTTTTGTACGTTAATAATTTTAATCAAAATCATCATAAGATAAGAAAATATGAACATATGTACATCTCTTTGAAATATTTTCATAGGCTTTGTGATGATAAGTTATTTGTATTTTATTTGATTAGTTTATTTGATTCTGTAGTACTGAAAAATGTTGATTTTGATGTTAACGAAATTTACCAATGTAAATATTCAAAGGAATTAATGAATATGCATTTAAATAATTATAAACAGAAGTATTTTTCAGGAATTCACTTAAATGAAATTTAAGAAATCAAATTTTAAAAAATCGTGTTGTATTAAAATTGTGTTTTTTTTTTAACTCACATAATAAGAAACTAGTGTAATCGGTCCGATTTGTCGAATTGAAAATTTTGATATTTCTCGACATTTCTAGGACCCTAGAGTCGAAATAAAAGATTTTTAGAGAAATGTCTGTGCAAGCGTTCGTACGTCCGTACGTCCGTCCAGAACCAGTTGAGTTATCGACTCCAAATAAATTATGTTATACAGATAATAATGCAGAAAGATGCAGAGAGGACTCTCAATAAAACTGAGTGGGTGTTTTTTTTACGATAGCAATTTAAAAAAAAGATGAACGTTTTGGTTAACCCTAAATATATCACCAACCAATAATGCTAGAGACTTGAATTAAATTTTAAATTCTATATTGTAACGTAATACCAAACTAATGTATTTTTGGGAAAAAATCCAATTAACGGTTTTTTGTATAAATAAAAACAAAAATATTAAAAAAAAATATATGTCACCTCAAATATTTTACGAACAAGAAATGACTTAATCTCCAAAATAATTTTGTGCAACGAAAAATAACGTTTTTGACATCTGGTAAAATTTTGAGAAAAATCAAATTGATAGTTTTTTTTATAAAAAATAAAAGCCTAAAAAAAGCATTACTTAAAGTTGGTAAAAATTGATTTTCGACTCAAATATCTCTTCAAAAATTTAAAGTTATGGCTTCAATCTAATTTTGTCTTATAAAAAATGTTATTTTCAACATTCGGTAACATTCTGAGAAAAATCGAAGTGACAGTTTTTTACAAAAAGTAAAAACCTAAGAAAACATAAGTAAAAGTTAGTAAAAATTGATTTTCGACTCAAAAATTTGAGATTATGGCTTCAAACTTGGTAAAATTTTGAGGAAAATCAAATTGACAGTTTTTTTTTTGCAAAAAATAAAAACCTAAAAAAACATTACTAAAACTTAGTAACTTTGCTTAAAACTAATTTTATCTTTTAAAAAATATTAAAAATAGTAAATAGTACGCAAATTTAGTAAAAATTGATGTTCGGTTCTCGATATCTCGTGAACAATAGAAGATATGGACTTCAAATTAATTTCAATCATCCAATTTGTATTTGTTTATAAATAAAAACTTTTAAGAAATGCTACTAAAATTGGTAAAAATTGGTTTCGAATAAAAATCTTGTTAACAAATATAGATTTTGGAATCAAGCTATTTGATTATATTCAAAACATTGTTTTTAATTTTTAATTTTTTTTAATAATTCAACTGACAACTTTTTTAACAAAACACGAAAACCCACAAACCTTTTAAGCAAGACAAATTAGCAGACGGGATGGAAAGTCATCAGTGTGGGTCGCATCCCAGCCTCTTTTCAACTTCCCATAGGAAGTTATTGTAATCCCATTTGTCGAATTGAAAATGTTGACATTTCTCGACGTTTCAAGGTCACTAGAGTCCAAATAAAAGATTTTAGAAAGATGCCTGTGCGTGCGTGCGTATGTACGTACGTTCGTACGTCTGTACGTCTGTACGTCTGTACGTTCGCGACGTTTTTTTCGTCATCCATAACTTAAGAACCAGAAGAGATATCGACTTCAAATACATTTTTTTATACAGATAATAAGGCAGAAAGATGCAGAAAGGGCTTTCAAGAAAATTGCGTGGGTGGTTTTTACCATAGCAGTTTAAAAAAAGGTGAAAATTTTGGTTACCCCTAAATATCTCATGAACCAATGAAGGCTTGAATTAAATTTTATATTATATATTGTAACGTGATACAAAACAAGTATATTTTTGGAAAAAATCCAATTAACGTTTTTTTAATAAATCAAAAAAACTGAACAAAAAAATTGTCACGTCGAAAATTTTACGAATAAAAAATGATTTAATATCCAAATGCAACGAAAAATAACGTTTTAACATCTGGTAACATTTTGAGAAAAATCGAATGGACAGTTTTTATTATAAAAAATAAAACTTTAAAAAAATCATTACTCAAAGTTGGTAAAAATTGAATTTCGACTCAAATATCTTTTCAAAAATTTGAAATTATGGCTTCCAACTTATTTTATCTTATATGAAATCGTGTTTTCAACATTCGGTAAAATTTTGAAAAAAATCAAATTGATAGTTTTTTTTATAAAAACTAAAAACCTAAAAAAAATTAATAAAAGTTAGTAAAAATTGATTTTCGACTCAAGTAACTTTTCAAAACTCTAAGACATTGGCTTTAAATTAATTTTATATTTTAAAAAATATTTTTGTCAAAATTAAGTAACATTTGAGAACAATCGAATTGACAGTTTTTTTTGCAAAAAATTAAAAAATTAAAAACCTAAAAAACAATAAACAAAAGTAGGTAAAAATCGATTTTCGACTTGAATGTCTTTTCAAAACTTTGAGATTTTGGCTTAGATCTAATTTTATCTTATGAGAAATTCTGTTTTGAACATTCGATAAAATTTTTTGAAAAATCGAATTGAAAGTTTTTTAACAAAAATAAAACCTAATTTATGAAAAATTTTGTTTTGAACATTCGATAAAAATTTTTGAAAAATCGAATTGAAAGTTTTTAAGCAAAAAATAAAACCTAAAAACAGCATTGTTAAAAGTTCGTAAAAAATTGATTTTCGACTCAAATGTCTTTTCAAAAATTAAAAATATTAGTTTCAAATTTATTTTAGCTCACATTAAATATTGTTTTCGACATTCAGTGAATTTGTGATAAGAATCCAACAGTCCGTTTTTTCATACAAAAATAAAATCTATAAAAAACAGTACGAACACTTGGTAAAAATGATGTTCGGTTCTTGATATCACGTGAACAATAGAAGGTGTTGACTTCAAATTAATTTCATTCATCCAATTTGTATTTGTTTATATAAGAAATAAAAACTTTTAAGAAATGCTACTAAAATTGGTAAAATTTGATTAACGGCTAAATAAATTTTTAAATCAAACTCATTCCTCATTTGAAAAATGTTGTTGGTGATTTTTAAATTTTTTAGAATAATGAAATTGATAACTTTTTTAACAAAACACGAAAACCTGCACACCTTTTAAGCAAGACAAACGACAGATGAGATGGGAAGTTATCAGTGTGGGTCGCATGCCAGCCTCTTTTTATTTTTTGGAATGCGCTTTGAAATCAATACTTTTTGGTGGAATTATGATGATCGATTATGGTAATTATGGTATAGTCTTGAAGAAGTCATGAATAAAATCATAAACCCACAATGACTGTCTGATAAATGATAACTCAATTAATTCAGCAAAAAAGAACATTTTAATTAAAGATATTTAAGGAAATAAACATTTAAAACATCACATTAATGGCATTATTTACAGTTGAAAAAAAAACTTGTAGAAATGTGCAATTCTTGTATTGAATCCATTATTTTTGCAAAAAGGACAGAAATAATTTCTTTCAAAATTTTAAGGAATTCTAGAAAAGTGAAAGTTTTGAGAATTTAATCGATGACCATGAATTTTTTCGAGTACTATAAAATAATCTCCGCAGTAATAAAAAAACAAATCTTCTAGGTTACTTCAAAGATAAATGTTCACTGTTGCTTAGAGTAATCGTTGGTGAAATTTATTTTCAGGGTCAGAATGTTTTTTTTTATGCATTTATCTATGTCCATACTGAACATTATATTTCATTAAACTCTTTAGGTATGTACTTTATTACTCAAATAACATTACATATAAAGGACCTTAATTATGTCTAAGTATATCATATAGTTAAGATAACCTTACTACTTGGTCTTTTTCTGAACATACATCCACATTCCCGGCACAATCATTATCATTTCTTTTCGATCTACTAACTAAAATAAGTTTTATGAGAATCCATTAACCGAATCCAAAGTAAATATACTCCTAAATCGTTCTTTACGAACCCGAAAACACACCAAAAAACACACACACACATCTCAGAGCGACACTGCTTAACTCCTGCTTAACCCACACCTTATAAGTTTCACACTAATTGCTATAAATTATTTGCCATATCTTCTTCAATAAAAGTACCTACCAAACCTATACGTAGTAGGTATTCTACTCTTCTCCCTGTGGATAAAAAAAGGTCGATGTGCTAAGCAGTAGTAGCCTTCTGAAGGAAAATCTTCCCTTCCAAAACCTAATCAAAACTTGCTTGCCAAAAAAAGAAGATTTTCCTCCATTTAATCGAAGCAAAAAAATACTTATAGGTATATTAAAAAAAGTCCATAAAAAGTATAAATATCTACCTATAGGTTCACAGCTTTCAACATTTGACATGTTAACAATGAAATTGAAATCGGATGTTCCTCTCTTGGACTACAACTAAATACAATTCAAAGGACCTCTTCTCTCAAACTGCCCCCACTTAATAATCTCTATCTTCTTTTTTTTTAAACAAAAATAAAAAGAGAAGAAAAATCAGGACAAACGAAGATAAGAACTAAAAAAAAAACTTTTCCAATTATTTTTTTCGAGAGCTGAACTTATTCAAATCATCCTTCTCTGTCCGAAGCGAGAGAGATTACCAAAAGAAGAAAAGGTTGGCTTTTCTGGGGCAGCAAAACATCCCACACGATGATAAAGACGACCGGATGATGATGATGAAGGGAACATTCAAATTGAAAAAATAAAAAAAAAAATATATGTACATTGAAAGCCAGGTTCCAACGCCAACAACGGAAGGATGTAAGAACAGCATCCTTTCCCAGAATCCTGAGCCAAAGAACATAAAATCCCATGGTGTATCATTTAAAGTTGACAACAAACAGAACAGAAAAAAAATAAACTTCAAAGAGTTCAAGTCTACCCACCTCCCCCTCCGTGATGATGGTCAATCTGGAGCAAAATCCCGAACAAGGATCTTCTCTCCATGGAAATTGGTTCGGTTTCATTAAGTGCAATCATTTCTCCCAATATGTTCGACAAAGGACACAAATTCAAGTGGACTCTGTCTCTGTAACAAAAAAGAATTACATTCGCTTGCACACACACACACACTTGCACAGACAATGCTCAAATTCAGGAACTCTGATGTACGATTACACATATACAAACGTATATAAATATACATAGATTAGAATGTCCTTGCACGTAGAAATGTTTTCAATTTGAATTAAAATATTTCTTCAATTAGACGAGTTGGAAAACGATTTTTCAATTAAAAAGTCAAATATGTCTATTTGTGTGGGTGCGGGGCGAAATGAGGTGTGTGTGTGTGTATGTGTATGTCTATATCTATGTATAAATCGTTGTTATAGCAGCAGAAGTTTTACCTATGATACCTACATACATACATATAATAGAAAAGTCGTCGTCCTTTTGTTTGCTCAGTGAATGACCCTCTTTTCAAGCGGATCCTTGTGTTTTGTTTGCACTTTTTGGGTTGTGTTGTACAGCTAGTTGTGTGTACGCTGTCATTTGTTTTTGAGCTGGAAAATCGGGCTCACCATGTGAACTCCGAGGAGAAACTCTGGTCGAGTGGTGCATGTTAGGCACTCTTGTAATTGAGGGCTGTTCTAAATGAATTTTAAAAGCAACGACAACGACAATGGCAACGACGACGACGACGAAGACAACAATGACAATGATGACGATGACGTCGTCGTCGTAGAGAAAAGGACATGAAGGATAAGTGCAGTTAATAGATGAAGGCATATTATGTCAAAATGTCTATCTTTTTAAAATCAAAATAAAAAATCATAAAACATACATAGATAAAGGATGTCTGATGATTTACTTACACATGTTTGATGAAATATTTGAAGAAAAATGTGAAGACTTTTAATTGAAGAGACCCAGTCTATTATTTTTGAGCTTGGGTTGAATGGAACTTGTGACTTCTTGACAAATTGATGAGCTTGAACCCAAAAATTGATGGTTAACAGACAGACAAAATAACTTGAAGGTAGCATTTTTTCTTAATGCGAGTACATACATATCTACAAAATTTTAAGAATTATTCGTATAGAGGTTTTATCAAGAAAAATATGCTTAAAAACTTTTGGTGAGATTCTTTTTTTTGTAGTACCCGTGGCATGATGGTTAGTGCCTTGAACTGTCATGGCAAAAGCTAAAGTTTTTTTTACTATCTGTTGCGAGAAATTGACAAATTCTCCAAGAGTCATTTTTGCCATGAAAAGTGCTTTCTCAAATTAGCCGTTCGGATTCGGCTTAACACTGTAGGTCCCCTCCATCCCTGACAACAATACTCCCACACAGGAATGGTTGAGAGTTGTAAGTCACTAGTTACGCCACCCAATTTATTTATTTATTTTTTGAGATTCTTTTTGATTATAAATTTGTGCTATAAATTAAGGACAAAATTCATTAGGGAGATATTTATACAATTTGGTATTAAACGTGTTTTATATAAAACTAAGTCAAAAACAAAATTAACCCACTGGTATTAACAAGAGAATATATGATGGGAAAACAAACTTGAGGCACTCGTAACTAGCAACCAACCTTTGTATTTTAAGGTATTCGAAAGTAAGATTATATTTAGAATTGCTTGACGTTTTTAAAATTAAATGTAGTTCAGAACAGAATTATATCCATTTAATTATATAAATAAAACATCACAATCACTCAAGTTCATGATGTTATTATCTGTAAAACAGAATTAATTTAAAGTTGATGTCATTCCTGGTTCTTGAGATATAGACGACGAAAAATGGTATCCCAAACGTACGGACACAAACCCACACAGAGATTTTTCTTAAAATCTTTGATTTAGATTTTAGTCACCTCGAAACGTCAAGAAATGTCAAAATCTTTAATAAGAAAAATCCGACCAATTATAATAAATTCCTACGTGAAGTTTTAAAAACAAGAGGATTCACTTATTTTTAAGATACTAAAAGTTCGGCCGAGTTCTTTTCAATATTTAATTTGGAGTTTTTTTTCTCAATTACGTTTTCTTAAATATAATTTAAAAATCAAACTGAAGTTCAATACAAATACAAAAATATCTTTTCATATATCCTTGAAAAAAATATCTAGGCCTTATGAACATGAAACAATCACATTACATTCATTACAACACCGAAATTGTAAGTAAAGTTTATGGGTCCTGGATTGATCAAATTACTTGTTCAAAAACTGGTTTTCATTGAAAAACCTTAATTTAAAAAAAACTTTAATTAAAAAACTATTAATTCTTAACTATTTACAATTGATTGTGGAATATCAGAAAATAGGTCTTACCAATTTAGCAAATTATGAGTTGGAAAAAAAACATTTTTCAATTTTAACTCTAGCAAAATTTTTTAGTAAAAATTATCAAAATTGTCTTTTCAATTCAGTAACTTACTAAAGAGGATTAAATGTTTCATGAATCTTGTCGTAAGCATTTCATGTTAAACAAATAAATTCTATTACAAGATTAAGACAAAAGTATTTATCCTTTTGCAAACCTTATATAGCAAGAAAAACACTGTCCCAAAACTTAACTTAATTACAAGGCTTTAAATCTTTATTTGTTTCTAAATCAACCTGCATGTATTCTTTTTTGTTCACCTAAGTATATGGAATTTATTTCATT
The DNA here is from genome assembly GCA_951509635.1 of Eupeodes luniger. Taxonomy (NCBI): domain Eukaryota; kingdom Metazoa; phylum Arthropoda; class Insecta; order Diptera; family Syrphidae; genus Eupeodes; species Eupeodes luniger. The sequence goes on along the minus strand of OX608073.1, from coordinate 93,102,689 downwards.
CCCAATATTTCAGTTTTATGTACAGGATGTGTTTTGGTTTCTGGTTGAATGCCAATTTTGATGTTTAAAGTAAAATAATAACTCGAAAACAACGCGAACACCTTTCTATTTTGTTTCTAACAATCTCTTGGTGTCATTGAACAGCAATCGAGCTTTCCGTACACGTTCTGGAATTAGCATATTGTCTACTATTAAAACCCATTCCCTACCCTAGCTTTCTCTTCACCTATATAAAACAGGTTCAACTTGTCTAACGGTAATGTATTCACTTTTATGGAAAAATGTTTTCTTTTGTTAATTCTCTTCCGATTCCTTTGACAATACCATCCTTACGTGTTTCCTGAAATTCAATTTAGGTCCTTTTATTTTAAACCAAACAATAACTCTCACCTCCTTTCCCTGGCATAATCGCCCTTATAGAGCAGGGCCTTACAATCACCACCTGCCGGCAGACATATTGCAGTGAACTTAAGCTAAACGTAAAAAGACAGAGTACCTTTACCTTGTCGCGAAAGAAATTTGCCAATTTTTCGTTTGTTATATATTTAGGGAACCTCTAACGTCTCCATGGCCCATTGGTAAACTACCTTCCTGTCTTTCTAAATTTTCAGCTATAGAAGATACGTTTTGAATACAAACATTTTGATTTTATGAAAATTGTATATCTCCAAAACCCACACCCTAGGGGTAAAAAATGGTGGGTCTAGGGCTTTTGTGTCCTCAATTCACAAAAAAGCTTTAACTGTTTGCCAAAGAAGAGAATCCAAACAGGGATGGAAACGTGGAGAGGAAGGCCAAAAGAGTTTCAAATATTTGCATGGCACATAACAGTGGGAATGTGATTTGAAATTGAAATTTACAAAGCAAAAAAATAGCAAGCCTTTGGGGTATTTGATGCATTGTCTACAATTTCCGTGATTATCAAAACGAAAAATAGAAGAAAAAGAACATTTAACGATACATCCAACATCTCAAACATCCTCGCATCTTTTTTGTAAACATATTTTAGATAAAAATAAGAATATATCAAGTTATAGGAAGATATGTTCAACATAGGTATTGTGGATAATGATGAGTTTGAGGAACAGGAAACTATAGGATATGATTTTTTTTTCTAATGTGTTTCTTCATAAAAGTTAAGATTTGGGTTTTATTGTATTCCTTTGAAATTTAAGAAGAAAAAAAATATATCTTACTCTTTTGAGATAAATACTGTTTGCTTAAGACCTAAACTCAGGAAGCTAATGGAAATGTGGATATTTTCCATGTTGATTGTGTTAAATGTATTTTTCGTTCATCAAGCACGTTTTCAACTTTAAATAGTGGGAACATTGGAATTATTTTAATAGTGGAAATTGTAGAATATGTAATAAAATTGAGACAACCAATTCACCTTTTTTCTTAAACTATATCAAGCAATTATTTACTTAATGAAGGAACAAAACAATATTTAAGGAGTCAGATAGTATTTCAACAGGGAATTTAAAATTTTTAGTTAATATGCATTGCAGGTGCTTGAAATCGGTAATTTAATTAGTATGTTTGGTGTTTTTAAATTTACTCTTGGGAATATACCTATACAATTGTTTTATAACAAATTTTTATGAACCTCGCTTGATACCACAAATCAAAACCGAGATATTCAAAATCAAAGCGCATTCGTTTCTCCTTTTAAATCCCTTCAGATTTAAGAAAAGTATTGTATTGTATGTAGCGACAAAATAAATAAAGTTCAACGTTCAGCTTGCCTACGTATAACCGGATCACTTCGCACGACCCCATCTGCGGCACTGGACACCCTAACCTACCTAACACCTCTTGATATGTTTAACAAACAAATAGCTGCAAGCTCTGCTATTCGCTTCAATGCTTCGTCGCAGTGGAATAACAACAACATTGGCCACTCCATAATTCTTAGGTATTTAGAATTAATTCCAAAGCACACAGATTACACCATGCCCCAACTGCAATTCAACAGAAACTTCCAGATTTCTATACCTTCCAGATCTTTCTGCGAGAATAGGGCATTCCCGAAGACGAGTCAGTCCACTTTTATGCAGATGGATCAAAAACAAAAGAAGGGGTTGGTGGAGGTGTGTACTCTGAACGACTGAAATTAAGACTCTCCTTCCGCCTTCCCAATCATTGTTCCGTGTTCCAGGCGGAACTTTTGGCGATAAAAGAAATCTTGTCCTGGTTTAAAGAAAACATGATATCAACATCTGATATCCGTATTTTCTCAGATAGTCAGGCCGCTATAAAATCTCTGGACTCTGTATATCATCTCTTATGGAGATGGCACAACAGTTTAACATTCACCTTTGCTGGGTGCCGGGCCATAGAGACATTCCAGGAAACTAAGGCAGATGAACTCGCCAGGAATGTTACAGTACAACCCATTCTACCACGTTTGGCTAATGTTGGCATACCGTAGTTAATAGTGCCTTACATAGGTAAACCTTTCAACCTTCCTTAAAATTGTACTAAACACTTCTAAACTTACTCTTATTATTTTTCTTATCATTCTTCAACTCATTTTTCAAAGCAAAATTCTGTTAAAAAAATTCTTCATCTAATTTGACGAAATGTTTAAATATCATTTGAATAAATAGCAAACCCAAACAGGGATAGTAATATAGGAACAACACAAACCGTGAATTTCTTATGACATTGAGTTATCCCTGAGGGGTACTGAAAGAAGGACTGATATGGTGTGCCATGACACCACTCATGAGAAAAAACGTAACGAGCGGTTCATCCAAGAAAGAAAAAAAGAAAGGACTCATCCCAAAAATTATGACGGGAAACAATTTTTTTGAAAGAAACAGTTTGTTTATTGGATTAGTTCCATCAAATACACAAACCATCTCTTTTGAAATATTTCCCAGTATTTCATATTTTTATTATAGTAATGGGTTATTAACTTCCTATAGGAAGTTATTGTAATGGGTCCGATTTTTCGAATTGAAAATTTTGACATTTCTCGACGTTTCAAGGTCCCTACAATCGAAATAAAAGATTTTTAGAAAGGTGTTTGTGCGTGCGTGTGTACGTACGTTCGTACGTCAGTACGTCGGTATGTCCGTACGTTCGCTACGTTTTTTTCGTCGTCCATAGCTCAAGAACCAGAAGAGATATCGACTTAAAATAAATTTTGTTATTTAGATAATAAGGCAGAAAGATGCAGTAAGGGCTCTCAAGAAAATTGCGTGGTAGGTTTTTTTACCATAGCAGTTTAAAAAAAAGGTGAAAATTTTGGTTAAACCTAAATATCTCATGAACCAATGACGCTAGAGACTTAAATTAAATTATATATTGTAACGTGATACAAAACAATTTTATTTTTGGAAAAAAATTCAATTATAGGTTTTTTTGATAAATCAAAAAAACTGTCAAAAAATTGTCACCTCGAAAACTTACGACTGAAATATGATTTTATCTCCAAAACAATTTTGTGGAACGAAGAATAATGTTTTTGACATCTGATAAAATTTTGAGAAAAATCGAATTGACAGTTTTTTTTACAAACAATAAAAACCTAAAAAAAAATTAGTTAAAGTTGGTAAAAATTGATTTTGGACTCAAATATCTTTTCAAAACTTTGAGATATTGGCTTTAAACTACTTTTATCTTTTAAAAAAATATTGTTGTCAACATTTAATAAAATTTTGAGAAACATCTAATTCACAGTTTTTTTTACAAAAAAATTAAATCCTAAAAAAAGACAATATACTAAAACTTGGTAAAAATTTACTTTCGAATCAAAAAGCTTTTCAAAAATTAAAAATATTGTCTTCAAACTTTTTTTATTTCATAGGAAATATTGTTTTCGATAGTCAGTAGTTTTTTTTTTGTAAAAATCCAACAGTCTGTTTTTTCATAAAAAAATAAAATCTACAAGAAATAGTAAGCATATTTGGTAAAAATTGATGATCGGTTCTTGATATCTCTCAAATTAATTTTATTCATCCAATTTGTAAAAATTGGTTTGGTAAAAATTTGTTTTCGACTAAAAATCTATTTAACAAAACTAGATTTTCAAACTAAACTATTTTTTTATATGAAAAATATTGTTGGTAATTTTAAAATGTTTAAGAATAATTTAACTGACAACTTTCTTAACCCAACACGAAAACCTACAAACTTTTAAGCAAGACAAATCGATAGACGGGATGGGAAGTTATTAGTGTGGGTCGCATCCCAGTCTCTTCTTATATTTTGCGGTTTCAAAAGTTTAGGGCAAGAATTCGACATCTGGCAAACTAAGTTGAAAGTCTGACATTTACGAAAATGGATCGCTTAGCTATCGCACAACGCATACAAATTGTTAAAACCTACTACAAAAATAGTGATTCTGCCACAGCCACATATCGTGCTTTAAGAGGAGATTATGGTTTACATAATCGTACAACAACGCAAGCTGCTGTAAGTGAAAGTGTTGCCGAAGACCTGAATGTGTCGATTCCTCGTCGTTCTCAGGAATAAAGACTGTCTACATTATGTTGTTTTTTGCATTTGGATCTACACCTAAGTCCAGCTCACATATTTATTTATTTATTTATTTATAAACCATCGCGCAATATCAACGTATGGATTTTGATATTTTCAAATCAGTTTATTTCAATATAACTCCCTCAAGAAACAAATTAGTTTAAACCTTTTTTTGTATTTAACAGACAACAGAAACCAGACAAAGTATCAATTGGATTGGAATCCAATTAAAATTCGAAAAAGAGAATTATATCCCTTTCTGTATGTAAGTTAAGGATTTAACTTTGATCATTCTCAAGTACATATACAATATACATACATATCTACTCAATACACATACTCTTTTCCTACAGAGCGAATGGAAAAATGTAATTCAAATAAAACCCATACATATTGAAGAAAAAACTAATTAATTCCTTTTACACTATCATGTCAAATGGGATACACCAAGCCCTGATGCTCACTGCATCACATTGAAGTCCTTAAGCATACATATAATAAATAAAAAAACAAAAACAAAATAAAGTCATCTTTCATTTTCTATAAAAATTAAATGCAAAATAAATATTCAACCAAATTATTTTCAAATTAATTTAGATTAAGCATAATATTGTTAAGGATAACTAAATAAATTAAAAAAGAAAACAATTACTCTAATCCGTGCATTATGCTTAGAATGAACAAACAGAAATATGAACAATTGCACATACATTGTGTATGCATTAAATATACAAGCATAAGAGAATAGATATTATATCTACTTTAGACGGAGATACTCAGTATCTGTATTTATATAAATGAAGTAAGGACTCCAATGAAGTTATGTATAGATACATACACAATACACATAGATAGACAGAATAGTTTCACAGTGAACTTCAACCTAATTAAACTGCAGGTGTTCGTGAATTTATAATTACACATGCGAGTGGGTTATTCTGCATTCTATGCAAAGTCTGCATGGGAAATATGCGGAAACAAGGGAATTTTATGCATCACAAAATTTCACAACTGCGTGTAATGCCTTAGATGTGTATAGTTTTAGAGAGAAGAGGAAGGATCGTAATGGAGACCTGGGAGGGAGGTTGGTAGTGATTGTATGTTTGGGAGAAGTTTGGTTGTTACAAAATGATGAAAAGGGGAGAAAGGATATGTTTTATATTAAAGAGGAGCACAAAAACTTGTTATAACTATGCAAGTTGATAAAATTGATTTAAAATCTATTTATTTAGATGAGTATGTGTTTTTGAGTGAAAATATTTGCATGATGATAGATTTTTAAACTTTTTTTGTGAAGAGCTATGGAATATTTATAGTAAATTATTTATGTAAATTTAAAAGTTAAAAAATCTTAAAGTTCATAAAAATTGCTACGATATTTTCTATGAAAAAAAGTGTGTGTTTATCTCAGAATGTAAAAGGAAACTGTATCAATATTATAAGCACCCTTAGGACCTGAATGACAAAATTATTAAAGAACACAATTACTTATGAGTAAATATATTTATTTTATTTAAACTAAAAAATATATTTAATAAGGTCGCAATTAAGGCTGAAAATAAAATGTTACATTTTATTCAAATGACAATGGAGCAAAATTTAGTAAAATTTTAAAGCCAACTTTGTAAGCTACTAAGCTCAAAAACCGAACTGTCATAAAATTATGCAACCAACAAATGAAATCTTAGATTTTTTCTGTATTATTCAATTATCTCAATCTCAATAACTGGAAAACATAGAAACAAAAAGTTTTCAATATTTGATAAAGAATTGATTAGAGCAGTTACATCAATTACTGCTTTATTGGTATTTATAATCATGAAAAAAATAATCCAGAAAGTGATTCATAAACTTTGACTTTGAAGTCAATTATTTCAGAAACTATTGATTATTATAAAGTGAAGAATTTCGGATTTTGAAAAAGGTATAACTTATAACTATAAGTGTTGCCATTGTTTTCAAATATTTTTTTAGATTTTTAGTCAATTTTTATAAAATTGCCCCTTCAGCCTAAACGAGGTAAAAATCTGATAAAAAAATGCTTGTTATAAGATTTTCTGACGTCACGGCATCACGGCATCACGCGTGAACGCCTTAACCGATTTCACTCATTCTTTTTTTTATTGTGATCGTTATTGTTAATTAACCTTCAAGCGGTCGTGCGTAGTCGAATCGACCGCGCTTAGTACATTTTCGTTCATATTATTATTTTTACCCATCATTGTAATTCTCATTTCTAGTAGCCTTTTTCATAATTTTAAGTACTTTTTTTGACAAATTAGACTTTAAAGACAATGATAATTTATCTGAGTACAAATAAATAAATATTTATGGAATAATTAGTACTTTATTTCCCTTATTCATCCGATAGGTCTTTTCGGTTAGGCGCGCCCACTCCCGTTACAAATGACCGCGCGACCGCTTGATGGTTAAGAAAATTGTGCAAACAAATCGAAAATTTAAGAACACTTAACCACCATACTAAATTATTTATAAAACAATTTCATTGACGATTCGATAGTTTTCAACTAAGGAGATGTTAAGTTTGTTATTGACAGCTTGGGAAACGAAAAAGTGCTGGAAGTTACGACATAGAAGCGGAATTTCTTAAATTCGGAAAAAAGTCACTTACCTCAATCCTAAGGAAGCTTTTTAGAACTATAATAAGAACTCAACAAACACCAAGTCAATGGAAACAAAGTTTCATTACATTTCTACACAAAAAAGGAGACAAAGAAGATAGAAACAACTACAGACCAATCAGCTCAATAAAAAAGAAAAACTTAAAATTTGTTTTGAATAATTATATAAAAACGAACAAAATCGGACAAAAACGGACGAGAACTCATCATAACAAGGAGGGTTTGACAAGGAGACCACATTAATTCGCCTCTCTGTTCATCAATAATCGAAGACATTTTTTTCTAGCTTAACTGAACAAATAGATTTGGAATAAACATATGGGGAGAAAGACTGAGCAGTGTGAGATTTGTAAATGAAATTGTTTTGCTTTCAAAAACACCAGAAGACATGGACAAAATGTTGAACGAACTTTCCACTGATGTATGACGAACAGCTGAAAGCAATTTTGGAATGTAAAACAGATTTTGGGCTTGAAGATCACGCAATGCTTCCTGTCATGACATACGGATAACAATCAATGGAACTCGAATCAAATTCACTCGACAAACTTAGAAAATGTCAAGTAAAAATGGAAAGACGATAACTCAAAATAAGGACGGTTCAAAGAATAAGAACTTACATAACCAGCTCAATTCAACGAATAAAACAATTTAAATGGATTTGAACAGGTCACATTTCAAGAAGGCAAGACAAAAGATGAACGTAAACAATAACCAATTGGACTCCACCAAAAGAATCAAGACCTAGAGGAAAACGAAATAATAGATGGATGGATGATCTTAGACATTTTAACGACAAATAGTACAGCGACGCAATGAACAGAGATCTATGGGCATCAATAGGCTTATGCTACATATGTACCTTAAAAGTTATAATGATATAACCAATTCAAAATCAATGTTAATAGTAAAGAAAAGACAACGTCTGTCCGGTCCGGACATTTAGTTTTTTAATACTAATAACAATAACTAATTTGTAATTTATTAAGTTGTTATTCTTAGGATATTTCAGTTCAAAATCATTTTTTAGACGGATTGACAGAGAAGAAGAATTTAAAAATATAATTCACTATTTATTCTTACCTATCAATCATATGAGATTTGTGTTTCTTCGCATCCATTTTAAATTATGTAGTATGTGATTGAGAATTCTTGAGAAATCGAATCATACAAATATCCGTTCTTAGATTTCTGACAGCAAAAGTGAGATATTTGAATGAGAAATGTTTGTTTTATGTAAGAATGCGGAAATCTCTGAAATCTTAGAATAAAAAACTGGGCAAATAATTATTTCGAATGTTAGGTTTGCTAAGTTCTTAGTTTTTCTATTAATTCTAAACCATTTTAAGTTAAAAAAGAAAACATGGGAAATTCTATTAGCAAATAATTCATATTTTGAAATTCATATTTCTTCTTAAAGTTATTCAAAATTTGGAGGTTATTTGTGTGTTAAAAAAAAAGTTTCAAGACATTTGTTTCATTAGAAAAAAAACTGGAACGGAGCTTGCAGTCAAAATAACACAGAGTATTATAACACACAAAATCTGTCCTCTTTAAAATCAAATATTTATTAAATTGATCTCAAATGCTCCTCGCTTCTCAATCTCAAACTAGGTGCAGAAATGTATATATTTCCACCTTTTACTTCAAACACTAAGTTCTATATTTATTCAATCTCTTTACAATCAAAAAGACACAAAATGTCAAAAGATTGAAACAGAAAAATGAGAATGAATGAGAGAGAATGAAACAATAGTTGAAGTGTGAACTGGCATACCTAGCTTGGCTATGTACTTTGTAGGATCTCGTGTTCGTGTCGTATAAAATAAATGAAATTATGTATACCTACATATATACTACCTACATAAAGTGAGGGACACAATAATATGAACACTGTTTATGTATTGAGATTTCTAAATAAAACTCAAAACTTGTAATTTAAATCTTAAGCTGTAACTTAGGTATTTCTTACACAATTTATTGTACATCTTTATTAAATTCCCATTGAAATTAATTGTAATCAGTCTGATTTGTCGAATTCTCGACGTTCCAAGGTCCCTGGTATCTAAATCAAATATTTTAAGAGAGATATGTATGTGCGTGTGTACTTACGTTTGTACGTTCGTACTTCGTACCTTCGTAAGTCGGAAAGCTTTTTTCGTCCATATCTCAAGTACCAGTAGAAACATTGATTTCAAATAAATTTTGATTTACAGATTATAACATCGAAAGATGCAGAAAGTACTAAAAAATGTAGCAATTCAAAAATAAGTGAAAATTTTGGTTGACTCAAAATATCTCTAGCGACTTCAATTAAATTTTATATGTATTATAAAATGTGCTTGTTGTATCAATTAAAGGATTTTTTTTATAAATCTAAAAAACTGAAACAAAACATTTGCCACCTCGAATATCCTACGAAGAAAATATGTATGATTTTACCTCCAAAGTAATTTTATGTGGCGCAGTATCATATTTCCGTAGGTCATAAGTCCGTAAAGGACTTAGGTGGGTCAAAACTTCATAAATCGATTATGAACTTATAACCCACGTAAGTGAGCCAAAAGTCCGCAATAAAAAGAGCAATAAGGTCTTAAACAAAAAAATTTAAGATTGAATGAAATAAATTTATTTATTCTTTTTATGAAAAAACTGAAACCAGCATCCATTTATAATTGCAGTTGGAAAAACATTATTTAATGCTCTCCTTAACCCTTGTTCAAAATCACACGTAAATGAAGTTGGAAGGAATTTAAATATATTTGAATTGATGTATTGGAAAGCATGTGTATACGCCTTATCAGTATTTTTTCTCATTAGTAAGAAGAGAAAGGCATAGATCTATGATTAAAAAAAGAATACCAATATTAGGGACATGTGAATGTGACAAAAGGAAGCAAACAATAATCACACTTTTTTAAAACGACTCTTTTAATTGGTAAACTCAAATAATCAAACTGTGCAAAAGCTATAACTAATATAAAAAATTGTATACTTACAATTTTTGGTAAGCAAAAAATTGTACAATTATTAATTTTGGAAATTAGAATGCTTGAAAAAATTATATGAAAAAAATGTATTTCATGTATTTTTAATGACCCTTTACTCTAATTTCCAAAATTAATAATTGTACAATTTTTTGCTTATCACTTCTTATATTATAATTTTGTTCAAAGTGAAAGGAACGCAACCAATAACAATTTTCGTAAGCATTCGCTTCTCAGAGAGAATGACTCCAAGAAACCGTAAGCTTTGGGTCAGAATTTCGTTGGAAATTTTGACGGACTTTTGGCTCACTTACTTGGGTTATAAGTTCATAATCGATTTATGAAGTTTTGACCCACCTAAGTACCTAAGTGGGTCATAAGTCCTTTACGGACTTAGTAGTAGAAACAGTTTTTTTTGCAGGAAACATAAAACTGAAAAATATTACTAAAAATTTTTAAAAAATTGGTTTTCGACTCAAATATCTTTTCCAAAAAATTAAGATATTCAAACTACTTTCTGTTATACAGAAATGTTGTTTTAAACATTCAATACAATTTTAATAAAAATCCAACTTACAGTTTTTTCATACAAATTAAAATCTACACAAAATTGGTAAAAGTTGATGTGCGATTCTCGATATCACGTGAATAAAAGAAGATATTGACTTCAAAATTGTCTTATTCTGCTTAATTCTCTTGTTAACTGAAGAAAATGGTATTAGAAAAATCCAACCTGTGTTTGTATAAACATAAGAAATAAAAACATAAGAAATAAAAACATTTAAAAATACTACTAAAAAAATTGGTAAAAATTGGTTATCAACTAAAAATCTATATAACAAAAAAACAGCCGAAACAAGAGCTCTTCTACAAAAACTTCACCAGCCTTTGACAGAAAAATAGTTACAGAAGTTCTTAAGAATATTTGCAACATCCACCTTGGTTAAAAAAATTTGTCATTGGATGTTAGCTCCCGAACGATTTGCTAACGTTTGCAAAAAAATGTACATGGAAGAGTAGCTAGGAAAGTTCCATTGCTCAGTAAAAGAAACATAAAGCAGCAAAATTCGCAAACTTCAAAAAAGCAACAAGAAGAGTCCAAGAAACAGGTAAAATAATTTGTACAGCAACAAAACAACTATTATTATTTATTTTGATCGGATAGCCAGACTATGTTAGAATTAAAAAATATAAAAAAATAAATCCTAAGAACATCATAACAGAGGTAAGGCATGGTGGCAATAATTTACAAATTTTGAGGTGTTTTTCTCATAATGGAGTATCTTTTGGATACAAAATATTATGACCAAAGAAACGTATCTCCGCGTATTGCAGAACGTTATACTTCCATTTGCAGAAGATAGTCTGCCATTAGTATGGACATACAAGTGCTTAAGTCGTGACAAGGTGGTTTGAATAAAAGAATGGGTCAATTTCACAATGGCCTTCACAATCGCACTATTTAAATCCCACAGGAAATCCTTGGAAAGATTTGAAAAATAGAATATCATGCAAGAAAACCACAAATATGGAGGCACAATGGAAAAAAGTCCAAGAACAATGGCAACACCTGTGGCAGCATATCAACAACTAATTAAACTCGTATGTTAAAAAGGGGTGAAGCGGTTTTAAGGAACAAAGGCCACCCACCAAGTACTGACGTCTTGAGGTTAACTATTTACTCATTTTAATTACAAATTTAAAAAATCTGATTCATATCTATGTATTTATGTATGTTTGTATGTATGTATGTATGTATGTATGTATGTATGTATATTTTGTTTTATAAACTTCTATTTTTGTTTCATTAAATTTGACATTGACACTTCGAAATAATATTCAAATACATACATGTGATCATTTTAATTTCAAAAAATAAAGACTTGTGATAAAATTGTAATAACAGAATTTCAGTCTTATTATTTTGGACATCACTATATGTCACTTTTTAATCGGAAATACCGCCTTGAATATAAGGATGACTTGAGCTCCCAAATCATGGAACTTCAACTAAATGTAAAGTAGGCATGTTATATCGATGGTGAAATAAGTGAAGGCTTACAAGTAAAAGACGTTGACCCTCCTACCCTTCACAGTAAAAACCTTGAGGATGCTCTTCTGTCAAAACAATCTCTGCTTTTCTCGGCTTTGAGTTTAAATTCAAATTTTTCTAAAACTTTCCACATACATAGCTATGTATGTAAAGTTTCAATTTAATTGCAGACTTCTGGCTTTCAAAACCAATATAGTAGTTTTTAATAATTTTTGAAGTTGTTTTTTAAATGTTCTTTGTTCAATTTGTACTTCCTAAACTGTTTTAAATCTTGGCGAGCAAGTAATCCTAAATAAGGCTTTAAATAGATGAGCTCTCTTACACAATCTGAACACATAAAAATTGGTCCTATTGGTTTGTCCCTCACTGTATGTACCTATACTAACCTGCCATCATATGATTGTGTATATATTTCATTGATAAAATAAGCAACAAGAATCAAATAAATTGTTGAAATTCTAGAGAAAATTCAATAAAGTAATTGAATAAACTGTCAAGTGGATTTAAAATTGAAAATGGAAAATAACGAGAAGTTATTGTATGTATATGTATGTGGGTATTTTTATATATTCGAATTTGATTTTAATTTTTCAACACGTTATTGAGTACTTTTCAACTTACAAATCTACGAACGGGCCTTAAAGAGAAAATGACCAAGAAATTTCTGGTATTCAAAATCAGAATATTGGTTTTCTGAGAATTTTCTTTTTGAAATGGAGCAGGATCAATGAATAGCTATACAGAGAAGAAGTGACATTTTTATAAAAAAAAAGGCTGATGGCAACAATTCGTCGCAAGAATGAAACCTGGTATAAGGGAATGTTTTTACAAAATTAAGGTAAGACGGAAGTTTGGGTTGATTACACAGAATAGAATTTAACCAGGCAAAAATATTTAAAAAAAAGTTGTTTATGTTTCGGTTAGCCTATTCAAAGATTCTATTTTAGTATTCTGCAGAACTTTAAAAAATACTTTTTGACATTCAATTTTTAAAATTTTGTCTTTTTACCATGTATGTATGTACGTATTTGTTTTAATAAACCTGATAAACAATAACTTATTTTTAATTGCTATCCAGTATCCATGCATTCTTAAATGTTATAGGGGTTTTTAAATCGATACGATAAAATACAAATAAAAGTGTCAGTTTTCTAGTAAAAACTAATAAATTAAAATGGTTCACTTACCCCAAATGTAGTTAATTTGCATACCATTAATGTATTTTGACTGGAACCAAAGATTTACCGTACAGACAAACGACGAAATTGCTTGAACAGCGAATGTTTTCAACGATTCTCGTAAAGTTATGTATGCAAAAACAAATAAAAAAAAACTAAATATAATTTTTATAAATTTACACTAATATTTCACTTTTTGGATATTAAATAATATTTTCACTAAACTAAAATTAACACTTAATTTCTTCAAATACAAAAACAACAAATAATAAGTAACTAGATTCGCGACACGAACAAACATGAAAGTTAAACTGAACTGAAGTTAAAATGAACAGAAAATACGAGATGGGAAATTCAACGAGCATATCGCTCATGCGCAGCAGCCGATTAACTGACCCAAGTGGGTGGAAGAAATACGAATATATTGACCAGGAATGTGAAAGCAAAAGGAATTTGTAAAATGCAATATGGAAGCTTGATGGGTTTACATAGAACAGTTGATCGTTGAATAGAATTGACTTTTTTTTTTGAAGAAAAATATACAACTTCTTTTGAGAATAAATAAAGTGATTGGTTCCAATTTTGTCTTTTATCTTATACAAAATATTATTATTAACTTCCTATAGGAAGTTATTGTAATGCGTCAGATTTGTCGAATTGAAAATTTTGACATTTCTCGACGTTTTAAGGTACCTGGAGTAAATAAAAGATTTTTAGAAAGATGTCTGTGCGTGCGTGTGTACGTAAGTACGTGCGTACGTTCGCGATGTTTTTTTCGTCGTCCATAGCTCAAGAACCAGAAGAGATATCGACTTCAAATAAATTTTGTTATACAGATAATAAGGCAGAAAGATGCAGAAAGGGTTTCTTTACCATAGCAGTTTAAAAAAAGGTGAACATTTTGGTTAACCCTAAATATCTCACGAACCAATAACGCTAGAGACTTGAATTAAATTTTATATTATATATTGTAACGTGATACCAAACAAATATATTTTTGGAAAAAAATCCAATGAGCGTTTTTTTTTATAAATCAAAAAAAAACTGAAAAAAAAAAATATTATTTACCTCCAAAAATTTACGAACAAAAAACGATTTTATCTCCAAAACAATTTTGTGCAGCGAAAAATTATGTTTTTAACATCTGGTAAAATTTTTAGAAAAAACGAATTGACAGTTTTTTTTGTAAACAAAAACAACCTATAAAAAACATTACTCAAAGTTGGTAAAAATTGATTTTCGACTTAAATATCTTTTCGAAAATATAAGATTATGGCTTCAAACTTATTTTATCTTATAAGAAATATTGTTTCCAACATTATGTAAAATTTTGAGAAAAATCGAATAGACAGTTTTTTTACAAAAAAAAAAAAAACCTAAAAAAAAAATATTAATAAAAGTTGGTAAAAATTTATTTTCGACTCAAATATCTTTTCAAAAATTTGAGATATTGGCCTCAAACTAATTTTATATTTTAAAAAATATTGTTTTCAACATTCAGTAAAATTTTGACAAAAATCGAATGAATAGTTTTTTACCCAAAAATAAAAACCTAAAAAAACATTACTAAAAGTTGGTAAAAATTGACTTTCAACTCAAATATCTTTTCAAGAATTAAAGATATATGTTATGTATGCTTTAAATTAATTTTATCTTTTAAAAAATATCGTTTTCAACATTCAGTAACATTTTGAGAAAAATCGAGTTGACAGTTTTTTTACAAAAAATAAAAACCTAAAAAAAAAAAATACTAAAACTTAGTAAAAATTTACTTTCGTTTCAAATATCTTTTCAAAAATTAAAAATATTGGCTTCAAACTTATTTTATCTCACAGAAAATATTGTTTTCGACGTTCAAAACATTTTTTATAAAAATCCAATAGTCAGCTTTTTCATAAAAAAATAAAATCTACAAAAAATAGTACGCAAAATTGGTAATAATTGATGTTCGGTTTTCGATATCTCGTGAAAAATAGAAGATATTGACTTCAAATTAATTTCATTCATCCAATTTGTATGTGTTTATATAAGAAATGCTACTAAAATTGGTTTTCGACTAAAAATCTCGTTAACAAAAAGATTATTTCGAAATCAAACTATTTCATTATATGCAAAATATTATAGTTTTTAAATTTTTAAGAATAATTCAACTGAGAACTTTTTTAACAAAACACGAAAACCTACAAACTTTTAAGCAAAACAAATCGACAGAGAAGATGGGAAGTTATCAGTGTGGGTCGCATCCCAGCCTCTTATTTAATAATAAAATTATCATCGCAGCTGCTAATCGTTGACGTTTTCTCGCCATGACTTCACAATTTTAAGTAAACAACCAGATTTCTTGCGACATTAATTGCTCTCCTGGTTTAAATTCAAAATGTTTGATGAATTTTTTTCGCAAGATTTTTCATACATTTTTGTATGAAAACTTAAATACAATTTTTTTAATACTTCGCTAAATATTAGATTTATCGAGTTTTAAAAGTATACGTTTTTTGCACTTTTAACTGTTGCTTTAAAATACGTTTCAATCACGAGAAATGTTTTTGTTAATTTTAATAGAATTATTCAAAATTAATATGTACAAAACGTCTGCATTTACATATGAACCTAAGGAACTCTGAAAGTTCAATTTCTCGACGTTTAAATGTCCTAAACCTAAGGTTATTAGAGAAACTGAAAAAAAAAAATATTATTTACCTCCAAAAATTTACGAACAAAAAACGATTTTATCTCCAAAACAATTTTGTGCAGCGAAAAATTATGTTTTTAACATCTGGTAAAATTTTTAGAAAAAACGAATTGACAGTTTTTTTTGTAAACAAAAACAACCTATAAAAAACATTACTCAAAGTTGGTAAAAATTGATTTTCGACTTAAATATCTTTTCGAAAATATAAGATTATGGCTTCAAACTTATTTTATCTTATAAGAAATATTGTTTCCAACATTATGTAAAATTTTGAGAAAAATCGAATAGACAGTTTTTTTACAAAAAAAAAAAAACCTAAAAAAAAAATATTAATAAAAGTTGGTAAAAATTTATTTTCGACTCAAATATCTTTTCAAAAATTTGAGATATTGGCCTCAAACTAATTTTATATTTTAAAAAATATTGTTTTCAACATTCAGTAAAATTTTGACAAAAATCGAATGAATAGTTTTTTACCCAAAAATAAAAACCTAAAAAAACATTACTAAAAGTTGGTAAAAATTGACTTTCAACTCAAATATCTTTTCAAGAATTAAAGATATATGTTATGTATGCTTTAAATTAATTTTATCTTTTAAAAAATATCGTTTTCAACATTCAGTAACATTTTGAGAAAAATCGAGTTGACAGTTTTTTTACAAAAAATAAAAACCTAAAAAAAAAAAATACTAAAACTTAGTAAAAATTTACTTTCGTTTCAAATATCTTTTCAAAAATTAAAAATATTGGCTTCAAACTTATTTTATCTCACAGAAAATATTGTTTTCGACGTTCAAAACATTTTTTATAAAAATCCAATAGTCAGCTTTTTCATAAAAAAATAAAATCTACAAAAAATAGTACGCAAAATTGGTAATAATTGATGTTCGGTTTTCGATATCTCGTGAAAAATAGAAGATATTGACTTCAAATTAATTTCATTCATCCAATTTGTATGTGTTTATATAAGAAATGCTACTAAAATTGGTTTTCGACTAAAAATCTCGTTAACAAAAAGATTATTTCGAAATCAAACTATTTCATTATATGCAAAATATTATAGTTTTTAAATTTTTAAGAATAATTCAACTGAGAACTTTTTTAACAAAACACGAAAACCTACAAACTTTTAAGCAAAACAAATCGACAGAGAAGATGGGAAGTTATCAGTGTGGGTCGCATCCCAGCCTCTTATTTAATAATAAAATTATCATCGCAGCTGCTAATCGTTGACGTTTTCTCGCCATGACTTCACAATTTTAAGTAAACAACCAGATTTCTTGCGACATTAATTGCTCTCCTGGTTTAAATTCAAAATGTTTGATGAATTTTTTTCGCAAGATTTTTCATACATTTTTGTATGAAAACTTAAATACAATTTTTTTAATACTTCGCTAAATATTAGATTTATCGAGTTTTAAAAGTATACGTTTTTTGCACTTTTAACTGTTGCTTTAAAATACGTTTCAATCACGAGAAATGTTTTTGTTAATTTTAATAGAATTATTCAAAATTAATATGTACAAAACGTCTGCATTTACATATGAACCTAAGGAACTCTGAAAGTTCAATTTCTCGACGTTTAAATGTCCTAAACCTAAGGTTATTAGAGAGATATCAGTTCGTTTGTATGTACGTTTATTCATGCGTTCGTACTTTCGTACGGTCTTGTTTCTTTTTCGGCCATATCTCAAAAACCGTTGGAGTTATAGACTTCAAATATATTTTTTCTTTATAGATTTTAACATTAAATGATGCACAAAGAACTTGACAAAATTAAGTGCTTGGTTTTTTCCTATAGCTATTTAAAATAAAGTGCACGACTGAGTCGCAGCTCCTGTATCCAAAGATTCTGTTACAAATAGTCATAATGCTTTAAAATTTAAAAATATGAATATAAAATAATTTTGTCTGCAAAAATTTAAATGTAATTTAATTAATCAAAAGACCTGTTTTCAAGATATGGGATTTTAAGAACAAAAACAATATTTTTTTTTCAATCCAAAAAAACAATGACATTGTCCAAAAAAAAAAAAGTATTGAAATCAGTTCATAAGTTCTTGAGCAAACTTTAAAAACAAAATAACGATTTTTTGGGGTTACTTTTCGGATCAATATAAAATAATTTTTTTTATTAAATGAAGGCAACTCAAGAACTATTTTTTTTAGAGAAAATGTAATAAAACACCTAACGCGAATCTGCTTTAGATCTTAATTTCCAAATTTGAACTCAATCGACACCATGATTTAGGCTGTAGGGGCGAGGACAGACAAACAGGCGGACGGACCTAACCTTTTTTCGACTTCTCTACTATCGTAACGTCATATTTGTTTAAAATCTTCAAATACAGTTCAATATGCCCTAAATATCTCTCAAAAACAAGTAAGTCTTATATTATAGCAAGTATAAATTCTTAAAACAATTGAACTAACGGTTTTTTATGAAAAAGAAAAACTGATACAAAATATTTATCAACTCAAATATTTTGCAAACAGAAAAAGGTATTGCACCCGATATAATTTTATATAAAATAAAAGTTACAATTTTCTTACAAAAAATAAAGGAACAAAAAAAGTAGGAAAAATTTAATTTTAAGCTCAAATATCATGGTAAAAATTGCAGATATTGCGAACATATATAAAAAGAATCTAACAAAAATTGGAAATAAGTGACTCGAATAACTGGAGAACAAATGACTTCAACATTACTTTAGTCTATACAAAAAATCACACTTAAAGACTTTTCTTTACAAAATATGGAAAGTTATTAAAAACAACTTAAGACTGATAAGAATTATTCGATTTCAACTCAAGTATCTTGAAAACAAAGAAAGACATTAATATTTATATATGTATTTGTATGATTTTCAAACTTTGTTTACCTTTCACTAAATGGTTGTATTCATATTTTTTAAAACTTCTAGAAACATCCAATTGTAAGCCTTTTTTTGTAAGACACCTCTGACTTG
Source organism: Eupeodes luniger (assembly GCA_951509635.1). Classification (NCBI taxonomy): domain Eukaryota; kingdom Metazoa; phylum Arthropoda; class Insecta; order Diptera; family Syrphidae; genus Eupeodes; species Eupeodes luniger. The sequence goes on along the minus strand of OX608073.1, from coordinate 93,083,677 downwards.
CAATCAGCACAGTCAGCCTGAGATCAAAAACTTGAATCATTTGTTACATTTACATTTTAAACATTTGGGGAAAAAAGTATTGGAGCTTTTAAAATTATCAGACTCAAAACATAGCCCTTTTGACTGTAAAATAAAATAGCAGATTTTATTGTTTATGACATATTTTCATCATAATGAGGGTATCGCATTTGTTATTAATAGTCGTTTCTGTAGAAATGTCTCTTTGTACGAAGGATATACTCGTATACCCTTTGCCTTGATCTTTTCTTATACATTCACTATATTTCAATACTTTAAATAAATATGTATACATAGAAACACCAGTTTATTGAAAGAAACACTCAATTTTTAAAAGCTGAATTCTGAAATTTTAGTGTCATACTTACATAAAATCTGCTCTACACAAAAAATAGTCAAAAAAGCTGAAATTGAAGATCCGAGGCGGACATTTGACATCTTTTAAAATTGCTGATAATACTATTTGGGAATTCGGTGTGCAAAAGATCAATTATGGCATATCGCATATCATCCTGGAATGAAGAGGTTGTCCAAAAACATGTCATCAATAATTTCAGTTAAACAAAAAGTCAGTTTCCTAATATGTACATACATAGCTTAATTTTTTAAATCACTCTCTTTTTAAAGATTGGTTTCTCGTATATTGTCTTTTAATATTTAGCATAAATATCTTCAGAAACATATCTTTGAAAAAAAAACAACATGTACCATTATTTGAAACTTAAGTTGTTGCACAGTTTCTTTTTAATATCAATGAGTTCTACCTTTGAATTGACGAAAAAGTTATCATATAACAAAACTCAAGATCCCAAAACATTACCAAGCGATGCCAAATAAATGTCATCATTGCTGTTATACTAAACTGTTAAATGATTTTTTCTTATCCTCAAGATATGCATACTTATGTTAATGTCTTATCTAAATAAGAATAAAATTAATATAAACAACAACAAAAACAGCAATAACAGAAGTATTACAATATTAAACAAAAACAAAAACAAAATAAATGAAAAAAATAAAAGAAAACAAAAACAAAAACTCTAATAATACTAATGGCAACACAAAACTGATATTAAAACAACACAATGAAAAAAGACGCTACACCAAGTATCCAAATCTGCTGTCTGCATTTTGTAACCATCAACAAGGACCATCATCGGTGGAAAAAAAGAAAACTAAGAGATATTCTCACCAACCGAACCATAGGTTTCAAGAAACTCAAACAACTCCTAATTAATTTTTTATTCACTTTCTGTGGTTAGAAGGCTTTTCGCTGTGAGGTACAATTGTATAGATACTTTAGAAGGACGTTAAATAAATGAAAAAAAGTCCAAACCAAAGAAGAAGAAAGCCAACAGCAACAACAACAAAAGCTATGCAAAACAAGGCAAAGGCGTCGACTAATTTTGTGGCCATTAAAAGCTTTATCCGGTTTTGTGGATTCATTTAAATTGTTTTAAGAATTAAGAAAAAAAAAAGCAAAATTATATAAAGACACAACGAAAAAAAAGCAATAAGAAACTTCTGCCATTATTTTAGGCAATGCAAGCAAACGCGAACGAGGGGCCTTCGTTTTGTTTAATTTTTTACTTCCGATGTAATTACATGAGTTGTTACTAAGGCTCAGTTAAAGATTCTTAAAAAAAATGATTAAGACAGCGGTGTATTCTTATTACCAACATTAAAATGGAAACAAGGGGTAGAAGTTCTCATCAGGAGTTAAAAGGAAAACATACATCAAGTTGGAAAATACTAAGGATCACTTAAGTAAGAGCCTCTCCTACATATTATCAAAGCTTGAAATTTCCGTCAATAATACGAAATACAAAAAAAAAACAGTTACATTACATTACATTTCACACTACTCTGCACATAAATGTACAGAGTAGAGAACACAGCACCTTGAGCGACTAGACTATGTAAGGTGATAACAACACAAGACATTAATACAAGACAGAAGGACAGAAGAGTAAGAACAAACAGAAAGAACACATGACAACAGCACGCGGTAGGTTTCGAGACGGTCCCCCATCTTTCTACTAACCACGGTCACTGAGGCTTGATTTCGGTGATCGATGGGAACCGATGCTTTATCTGTGACTAGGCCGTTGCCAAAAAAAAAAAAAATCCTCCTAGAGTAATTCTTGTCATGAAAAGTGCTTTCTCAAATAATATAAGCTGTTCGGATTCGGCTTAAAACTGTAGGTCCCCTCCATTCCTGACAACTTTACTCGCACACAGGAATGGTTGAGAGTTATAAGTCACTAGACCCTAGTTCTCAATGGACTGTTGCGCCTACCAATTTATTTTTATTTATTTTAATACGAAATACATTTTCCAACTTTCTGCACAAAATTTGTAAACAATGAGTCTTCCAGATTACATTTTAGCTCAAATATCCTAAATTACATTTCTTTATCAAGGATCAAGAAAAGTTTTAAGTAATGTCAAGCTTTTGAGTTAGAAAGGAAGTTCGTAAGACCTCATTGTAGGCTTTATTTTATTTTCTAATACTAGAAAAGTAAGCAACAGCAACTACAGAAATGGTGTAAATAAGTTGGTGATTTTCTAGGACTTTTTTTTTTGTATTTTTGCTTTATTTTTATTTTTGTTTTTAAAAAAATTGAAAAAAAGAACCATTTTTGTGTCTCATCTAAGTTAACTGTGCGAAAAATTAAATTGTGCTTGTGGTGGTTTTGAATATTAAAAAGATCGTTTGTCATCATCTCTTCTTGAAGTACCTAATATTTTGTTTTTCTTGGTCACTCGACTCGTGCTCTTATTGAAGGGAAGTCCTTTTAAGTAAGCCATCTGTTTTTGTTTTTTCATTTTGCGTCTTCCTTTTGGTTTTGACCATCTGACTGACCATCAGTTAAGTTTCTTGATTTTTATTTTTAGCCCATGAGGATATATAATTTTTGTTCTTTTTGTTTGTCAGATGGTTCTATGAGAATAGAACTTTTGTAAGTTACTTCTTACTCGTATATGTATGTTCTTTTTGGAAAAAGTTGTGATTTATTGCATCGTTTGTTGAAGTTAATCTCTCTAAGTGATTGTTTAGCTAGGCTGTTAAGTGAAATTCAAGAAGGAATACAAAAAAAAATGGCTGGGGTGCTACCCACACTGATAACTACTTATTCGTGTCCTTCTCAAAAATGGAATGCTTCTAAAAGTTAAAAACAATGTCTTCTTTGATTTTCTTAAAAAACAATTCTTATCAATTTTGAGTTGTTTTTTTTTTTAATTTTCTGTTTTGGTAAAAAAAGTTGTTTCGTTGGATTTTTCTAAGAAATTAAGTAAATGTAAACAACAAATATATATATGATAAAATAGAATATGTTAACAGCAAAACCAATTTTTGTGCAAGTTTTATTTCTTCTACAAACAAACGTCAATTGGATTTTTGTTTAAAGAGAATTACCTTATATAAAAATCAATATTTTGTATGGAATATAACAAATTTGAAAACAATAAATTGTAGAATTTGTTTGTTCCTTTTATTGTTCATGAAAAAAAGCTTTTGATTCGATTTTTAAATACAAAATTACCAAATTCTAAACGATTTAGTAAAATTTTAAAGCCATTTTTAGCAATTTAAAAAATAAATAAATAAATTAACAGTCCATGAAGCACCAGGGCCTAGTGACTTACAACTCGCAACCATTCCTGTGTGCGAGTAATGTTGTCAGAGATGGAAGGGACCTACAGTTTTTATGCCGAATCCGAACGGCTAATTTGAGAAAGCACTTTTTCATGACAAGAATTATTCTTGGAGAATTTGTCAATTCCTCGCAAGAGGCAGTACCCGTGAAAAAAGTTAGGTGGCACAGGCAGGGATTGAACTCAAGACCCCTTGCATGACAGTCCAACACGCTACGGGTACTACTATTTTTAGCAATTTATAAAATAAATAAATTGGGTGGCGCAACAGTCCGTTGAGAACTATGGCCTAGTGACTTACAACTCTTTTTTTTTTTTTTTGTAAATTCATTTTTATTAATTCATTCTTAAGACTATCTTAAAGCTAGACAAAAATTCATAAAACTAGCCTAAATTAACCATAACTTACAACTAACTTACTGGTCCCATACGGACACTCTAAGTTAAACAATAATATTTAATGCTAATGCCTTTCGGCCCTAAGATCTATTTAACTTTAATTCATTTTATTTATTTTTGTATTCATTAGAAAATTTCAAAAAAACTAGTATCAATATCCTTTTTTATTTTTACTTAAAAACTACTTAAAATAAGGTCCTTAATATAAAACTTAAAGCTAACTAAAACTACCTATTCTACCTATAACCTACTTAAAACTAGAACAACCACAGCAGCAAATCTAACTATCTAACGTTTTTTGTTTTGTTTTTTTTTTTTTTTGTATTTTTTTTTTTTTATTATTCCATGTTTTTTTTTTGTAATTTTTTTTGTAATTTTTTTGTATTTTTTGTATTTTGTTTTTGTATTTTTTTTTTTTTTTTTTTGTGCCACCATGCCTATTCTACTTAAAACTAAACCCTAAAACTATAAAACAAGTATGTAAGCCGGCCAAGGCTTAAAACCCCATCCCGACTACTCACTATCAAGTGCCGATTGAAGCCACCAAAACTGGTTCTCCTGCTTCACCCTATCAGTTCGGTCCCGTTCGGACACAGCCCTACTGAACCGAAGGAGCTCTGCTCCGCCTTGTGCCATGACGTCCCGATTGTACAGGAGTCGCCTATCCACGGTTCGTCGTCTGACGTGGTAGATTAGCGGAACTGCCAATCTATCCTGTATCAGACCGCATCTATCTAAAAAGAGGAATGCCTCTGGTGGAATGAAGCCGCTCAAGCGTGCACTTTCAAAGTACTTGTCGTTCGGATAGAACGCCCCGAAAATTAAATTGTTGGTCGAAGACGTAGCTCTTGCAATGTGACCTCGAACGAGTTTTATCACGAAATTGTCAATTCTGTTGATTCGAGCCCCGTTGTATAGGACCTCGTTGGAATAGTAGTGCACGTAAGAAGATTCTGCTGTTCGATATAAGCCGGTATAGCGTCGTAAACACTGCCGCTCGAACACCCGAAACTTCTCCATCTGGGAAGGGGCAACGTTGAACCACACAGGACAACCATAAACGATCATCGGCCGTATGAGGGCCATGTAGCAAATTACCTTCACTCTGGGGTCAAGCCGACTGCTAAAAAACAGCCGTTTCGTCAGAGCGAAGGCTCCTCTGGCCCTGGTCAGAGCAGCATTTATATGTCTGTCGAAATATAAATACTGATCTAACCAGATACCGAGGTACTTCACTACACTTTTGCTCGCTAATGGCTGCCCGTGAAGATCAACGATAACCATCTTGCGCCAATTCTTGCGCGTATCCCTCGTGGCCCTAGCCAACGGCGTCCGGAACAGAATTGTCTCCGACTTCTGGACATTTATTTTCAGTTTCCAGTCGTCGCAATATCGCTGAATCTTGTCGAAATCACGCTGCAAGAGAATTCTAATAACCTCAACCTTTCGGGCCGTTCTGTACGCAATTAGATCGTCAGCGTACGCAATTGCCTTTGTAAGACTACCTATCAGATCGCTGGTGTAAATGCTGAAGAGAATCGGCGAATTCACCGCTCCCTGTTGAAGACCATTTTTAATTAAGAATGTTGTGGTAGAAGTTACATTGCCACTTTTGACAACAAACTTTCTACCGTTGAGCATATCATAAAGTATATACAACAATGGTTTGCTTATACCAAGCCTGCTCAGTTTTAGATAAAGACCCTCTAACCATACGGTGTCAAAGGCCTTTTCCAAATCAACCAGAACAGCACCTGTGCATTGTTGTTTTGTTTTATTCCATTGGATATCAGAAACGAGTTTAGACGCAGCATGAATTGTGTCATGACCCGCCTATATATATAGATTTTTATTTTCGTATTTGAATTACATTTGCTAAGCTATCGCACAGTTTACATGTACAGAGATTTGATATAAGATAGATACATTATATCTTTCTACTGAATCAGTATATATATTATTAAAATTAAGAATTGTATAGTGATATTAATATTTGAAGGAAAGTACAAAAAAAACCTTCAATATGAAAAAAAAAAAAAAAATAAATAAATAAAATAATAATAATAATGATAATAATAATATTCAGGTACATTGTGTCTTAACATAGTTTTTTACAAATTATATATATTTGTTTGAAATAACTGTGTTAGTATTTTGGGTTAGTAACAAAATTCATAAATAATGGAAATATAATTATGTTTATATTTTAGTATGAGTTAGTAATAAATTAAATAAATAAATAAATAAATAAATAAATAAATAAATAAATAATAAATAAATAAATAAATAAATAAATAAATAAATAAATAAACAAATAAATAATAAATAAATAAATAAATATATATAATAAATAAATTAATTGATTGCAATACATAAAAAATAAGTATATACATAAATAGTTGTTTAACTCACATAGAGGTAAATAAATAATAAATACACATTAAATCAAATAAGCAAATTATAAAGAATAAGTTAATATCACAGAGAATTTAATAAATAACATAATTTAATAATTTACAAAAACAAAAGGAAAACGAAATATAACAATAAATCAATAATTAATATTAAAAAAGAGTAGTACAAAAATAAGATAAGTTAAATTACAAGTTTTGACAAACAATTATATTAGTTGGTAGAAAAATGGTTAGGATATAAGTTGGTTGATCAATGGATTATCCGAAAAATCACATTTTAATACAAATGAATTATTCAGCTTTTCAATTCTATCACAAATTTTTTCAACATTTGCTCTTGCGTGCAAGTCGGCTGTAGAATAATAACAAGGAAGATTAAGCATCATTTTAAGCAATTTATTTTGAGATATCTGCAGTTTTTTGATGTGACACTTTGCACATTTTCCCCATATTTGGCAACCATACAAAAGAATTGCCTGAAAAACCACTTTATAAATTATAATTTTATTGTCGTTATTAAGACCGGACTTTCTATTGATAAAGGGATATAGTAGTTTTATCGCAATACCAACTTTCTTTAACGTTTTTTCAATATGTTCTTTGTAGATAAGTTTTTGGTCTAAGCAAACCCCTAGATACCTTACGCTCGTTTCCCAGTTTATGTTAACACCGTTAACATTTAACTGATTGCTTGGAAGAAAACAAGACTTTCTTTTTCTACTAAAAAAGATAGCTTGTATCTTATCAGCATTTAGTTTTATTTTCCATTTAGAATAATACTGAGTTATAAGATCAATTGCATGGGTTAAATTTGTCTCTATATTGAGACCAAATTCATGCGATGAAAAAATTCCAGTATCATCAGCAAATATAGCTAATTGACATTCAGGAAGCTTGGGAATATCGGACGTATAGATATTATAAAGGAATGGCCCTAATACAGATCCTTGTGGAACACCATGTTCAACTTGGTAACAATTTGACGAACAGTTATTAACATAAACACTAAAACACCTATCAGACAGGAAACTTTGAATAATTTTTATTAAATAAGTTGGAAAGCCTAAGGAAACTAGTTTATGGACCATTCCATCGTGCCACACAGTATCAAAAGCTTTTTCTATGTCTAGTAAAATGAGGCCAGTTGATTTGCCAAGCAAACGATTCTTTTTCACATACTGGCATACTCGCAACACTTGGTGAGTAGTACTGTGAAATTTTCTAAACCCGAATTGTTCATTAGGAATAATGTTCAATTGATCAGCAATTTCTAATATTTTTTCTTTTAAAATCTTTTCCAAAATTTTGCTAAGACTACTCAACAAACTAATTGGTCGATAGCTTTGTGGAAGTTTTAAATTTTTCCCAGGCTTTGGAATAGGTATAACCTTAGCTGTTTTCCAAAGCTTGGGAAAATATTGTGTTTTTAAGCATGCATTGACCAAAAAGACTAAAAATACAAACCCAGCCTTGGGTAGCATTTTGATATATATATTTTTGATTTTGTCTAGTCCATCAGACTTCTTCGATTTCAGATTGGAAACAATATGTTTCACATCTTCTATGGTGATCAGTTGTTCAACAGGTGTATCAACAATTAGTGTGTTTAGAGAACTTATTGATTGGCTAACAAGATTTTTGGTTTCATCATCACTGAGATGTTGCGACACTAAATGGTTATTCAAAAAAGTTGTTCCGAGGACATTAGCCTTTTTTGAGTCTTCGAAAACTAAATCATTGCCTTTTTCTAGATTTGGAATGTGTCTGTTTTTGTTTTTAATAATTTTGGCAATATTCCAAAATGGCTTCGCATTTTTATCTAATTTGCTAAGATTTTCATTCCACTTCTTATTGCGAAACTTTTGTATTTCCTCAGTTATCTTTTTATTGTAAAGTTTAACTTGAATGCGATATGAAGGAAGTCGATAACGTTGCCATTGTCTCTTAAACGAATTTCTAATACGAATATATTCAAGAATGTATTCTGGCATCTTGAAAACAAAAGATTTTCTTGGTTTCTTGGGAGCGCATGATTCTATTGTTTCTAATATAGTATTAGAAAAAGCATTAATCTGGGTGTCTATATCATCTTTTGAAAATACCCTACTCAAATCAACAGGCATTGTTCTAAGTTTGGACTTTATTTCTTTTTTATATTGTTTCCAATTTGCATTTTTAAAATCCAGATAATAACTTTTACTAACTTCCGGTGTTTGAAGCATTTTAAAACAGACGGGAACATGATCAGAATTTAAACGTTGCATAGTTTTAGGTTGTGTGAAAAAAGATGGAATATTTGTGATGAATAGGTCAAGGACGGAAGGACTACCTCTAGATCCAGACGGAAAGTACGTAGGACTAAACGGAAACAAAATTGAAAACGGAAACAAATTAGACATATCAGATAACACATTACCCCACGAATTTGCACGATTACAGCCCCAATTTCTGTGGCGGCAGTTAAAATCACCACCCACAACGTAATTTTCGTTTCTTATTAATAGTTTTCTAAGGTCACTTTTAAAATGCATTCTTTTTTCTTCGCAAGAATTTTTGCCTGGGAAGTATACGCAAAATATTTTGATTGAAGAATGATGCTTAAGCTTTACTTCAATCCCAATATTCTCAACATAGCGTGTCCTTACAATAGGCAAGAGGGAATGTTTGATTGATTTTTTAACAAATATTGCAACTCCACCACCTATTTGATTTAAGCGATCAACGCGATAACAGTAGTAGTTTTGAGTTGAAAAAGTAATATCCGAATTTAACCACGTTTCTGTTACCAGAGCTATATCAATTACATTTTGATTTAAAAAGTTTAAGAATTCAATTATTTTTTTTCGAATGCCTTTGGCATTCCATGTTATAACATTTAGATTATAAGCTGAAATATTGTTTTGCATAATATTTTTACTTAACATCATTATAAAGAAACTTAGTAGCTAACTGTGCGATAGCTTGAAATTGTTCAACTTTTGTTTTACATAAACTTAACTTACTAATCATTTCCATAACAAGCGTGTTGAGTTCTTCCATTGAAAATAGCTCACCATGAGAAACTAAAGATGACGAAGCTGGTTGATTTGTATTCACCACAGGTGTTGAATTTACCCATGAACTTGTTGGTATAACATCCCTGTTCAGCTGTGCTCTTTCTTGACACCCACGCTGCTGCCGTGGTAAAGTTGGGAATTCATCCATTGACAGATAAGATGGGTATGGGTTCACTCTTTGACTGCTTTTGGCAAGATTGGCGACTGTGGATTTTGAAGTTTGAGTGTGAGTGCGATGACTTGCTTTATTTGATAATTTTTCTCTCATTTCAAGATATCTCTTTCTAATCTCACATGCTTCGTCAGTTGATTTGTGATTTCCACTGCAATTTGCACATTTATGAATGTTAGTGTTATTGCATTCTTCAGTCTTATGCAAACCAGCACACACAGAACAATATGTTTTTACATGGCAACCATTCTCTCCATGGCCAAACATCTGACAATTTCTACATTGAGTAATACGATTCTTTTGTTTACGTTGATATGCCCAATTTACTTGAGTGTGGAATACCGAACGATAGTTTTTTTTCAATTGGAATAATTTAATTGAACCACTTTCAAGAGAAACAATGTAGAACGTATCTATGTAGTGCTCATACTTTTTAGTGATAAGTTTAATATCTTTACACAAAAGACCAAGTTTGTTAAGTTCATCTTTCAGAACAGACACATTAATTTCATTAAGGCCATATAAAACAGCTTTGAATGCTTTTTCACTTTTAAGTGCATGCGTAAAGTACTGACAATTGTCTTCATTTAACTTGTTAATCACAATGTTATATGATGTTATTGATTCGCACATGATTTTAATGCCAATTGACATTTTTTTTATCGAGTAATCGGACACTTTAATTGATTTCAAACATGTATGAACATATTCACAAGTTTTTTGTAAAAGTTTAATTGGGGGAATTTTAGGTTTTTTGATAGGATTGATTTGCGAAGCCGACTCGTCCATATTTTCAAGATCGCAGTCGTCATCGTTGTCACTATCCGGCAAACATTGAAGAGGACTCCAGTAGTTTCCCCTGGAGCTCCTGTTGTTAATGTTCATGTTTTGGGTTTTTCGAAACTTACTATCCGAGGACAATACTTTGTCCTCGGAATTTGGTGATCGCACGCGTTTGGAAATATTGAAAAGAACAAAAATCACGATAAGAGATAGATTTTACTAACAAGGTGTCTTGCTCTAACAAAAGCGCCTTGAACCCGAACTGTTTATCCGGAATTATTTTGTTGTCCGCAGCCCACTTAGTCAGAGCCCTATTGATGATCTTTTCGAAAACTTTGCTGATGCTCGGAAGAAGACTTATCGACCGAAGATTTGACGGGTTGGAGTTGTCCTTTCCCTTTTTCGGGAGAGGATGAACCACAGCGGTCTTCCAATGCACTGGATAATATGCATTATTCAGTGCATTATTGAAGAGTGTGGTGTAAATGTCAATTGCCTCCATCGGTAAATGTCTTAGTACAACGTTGGATATACCATCGACACCTGCTGACTTTTTATTTTTTATTGAGTTGAAGATGAGCTGAAGCTCAACCTTCGTCACTAACAAGGGACTTGGTCCCGTTTGCTCGGCGATTATGGCATTTGCCAAGGAATCGTCATTGAACCGCATAAAACCGCGGTTCTCAGATCGCCAATGTGTTATATTATTTCGAAGGTAAAAGTGATTAAGTAGGGCTCTGTTTTCCAGGTCGTGGTTGGGGCGAATGCTAACATTCACCTTGTACACTTGCTGGAAAGCAGCTCCCACCGCCTCCACTTTTTCCTTCGGATCTTCAATTATATAAAAGTCATCGTCAAAGATGGCTTCTTCTGGATCTATTTGCGCTGTCATGAGTACGTCTCTGTTCTCTTCAGTTCTTTGGAGTTTCAGACACGGAAGGTCATTGTCGTTCTTTTTCCTGAATATCTTGTTGATTTTAGGGAACATACTAGGGTCACTGGAATTAACTGACCGGATCTTGCGGTCCCAGTACTTGTTAATTGATAGCCTGTAGTTCTCCTTAATCAACAGATTGATATTTTTTATTGACGACTTCAGTGTCCTAACCTCCAAGTCGTGTGGGTCTGTGAGTCGTCTGTACAAGTTTTTGAGTCTTGTCAGTAAGCCACTCTTATGCTTACGCAGTGCGTCAATAGTCGCGTTTCTGTAAGCGTCCATTTGGTCCCGTTCTTTGTACTTTGGTATTGTCCGTTCCATTGTTCGTTTTATTGTTTCGTCCATCTGTTGTAAATGTTGGTCAATTTCTGTATTTGTCAGGTTTCTGTTGTTTGGTGGGGCTGTGTCACTCGAACGAAGTTCTCTCGCTAAGGCGTTGGTGAAACGAGGCCAACGCATCTTACTGTAACTGTAAGAGTGCGTTGCAACGTATTCCTCCAACTCCACGCGTTCGTTCGGAATCTGCATTACAGCAGCCAGTCCGCAGTGATCACTGTCGTACTCGACTGTCTGTAGGCAGTTTCGAGGGTGATTACCCACTTTGTCTGTAATTGTCAGTCTTGTGTCGTACAACAAAAGATCCAGAAAGGAGCCGCTTCTTGGATACGATGGCTTTTCAGTAGCCAGCAGGTCGACGCCATATTCAACGCTGTAAAGATTCATCAAATTAAAAAGATGGTTACCTCTGGGATTATTATGTTGATTTCCCCAATCTTCATGTTTTGCGTTCAAATCACCGGCCAAGATGAAATAGTTTTCTTCCAAGCTCAGTTTCAGTTCCCTAAAAAGAATCTCGAGTTCTGAAGCAAAGTAAGTAACCTGCGGAGCTCCAGCCGAATAAGCCGCAATCATATACATCCGCTTCCCTTGAGAGAGAGAGATGCATACAACGCAAACTTCTAGCGTCTTGAGCTTTCGCAATTCATTGTTGTATATGACTTTATAATTAATGCCTTTTCGTATAAAGAGAGCGACACCGCCCCCTTGACTTACAACTCTTAACCATTCCTGTGTTCGATCAAAGTTGTCAGGGATGGAGGGGACCTACACAGAAAACAAAAAGTTGTCATATTAACAATCGTCGATAGTCAACCTGAAATTTGGCAAAATTGTCACATTGAGTACCAAAATAGTCAATATAACAACCTTATTTTTAAAAATTGACTACTGGATAGTCAATAAAACAATTTTCGATTGTTAATTTTGGGTAGTCAATATGACAACAAGAGTAGTCAATAGAACAACTTCGGTAGTCAATATGACAATTTGGTTGTCAAAAATTGACTATCGAGGATTGTTTTATTGACTACCGCAGTTGTCCTATTGACTACCGCAGTTGTCATATTGACTACCAAAATTGACTATCGAGAATTGTTATATTGACTACCGCAGTTGTCCTATTGACTACCACATTAGTCAATATGACAACCGTAGTTTCAATTTCTTTCAACCAAAGTTGTCATATTGACTACCAAATTGTAAAAAAGTTTCGGATCCCAAAATTGACAACCGAAAATTGTTCTATTGATTATCGCGGTTATCGGCTGAAAATTTACTACCAAATAGTCATATTGACTACCGAAATAGTCAATAGGGTGACTTTTTTCGTTCTGTGTACAGTTTTAAGCCGATTCCAAACGGCTAATTTCTGAAAGCACTTTTCATAACAAGAATTTGTCAATTCCTCGCAATAGGCAGTACCCGTGAAAAAAAACTTTAGATGGCATAAGCAAGGATAGAACCCAAGATCTATGACAGTCCAACGCACTAACCACCATGACACGGTTGCTTCAGTTTACTAAGCTTAAAAGATGATTAGCCTAATTTTGAACGATTTTAATATCTTACTATCTCTTTAAAAATTGCTTAAGTTAAAATCACGAAATGACATCTCTAACTTTTAACAATTTGCTAAATTCATATCAAATCTTTACAATTATTTTTATAAGAGCAGTGGATGGAATTGTGAAGTCAACAGTTGAGAATTCCAATTAATAGGTCCGTTTAAGAGTGTTTGCTTTGTTTATTTTCATTAACATTGTCATTTTTTAGACATGTTTGGATATTCGAGTTTTAATTAAAGGCAATTAGCAGTTTACTAATTAGCGAAAAGAAAGGTTTAACATTTTGGATTAACTTAGTAAATTGCTTAATATTTAGAAGATACTAACAAGTAAATTGTTAAACCCTTAACAATAGGTTGTTTAAAATAATTCACCAATATTTTAAAATGCTGTAAATATTTTTATTTTCGAGATATTTGAATAAAAAATCAATTTTTACCAGTTTTCAGTAGTGTTTTTTGTAGGTTTTTATTATTTAATAAAAACTGTCAATTGGATTTTTCTACAACTCTTACCAAATGATAAAAACAATGTTTTCTATAGGATAAAATTAGTTTTTATCCCATGACCCTTTATAACACTGTGTAACATAACTTTGACAAACCAAAATATTCCTAAGATGATGTTGTATATTCCATTTTAAATCACTGTGCCACGAACGATGGTAACGAATAGTTGAGTAAAATATTAAGCATCTTTTGTTCAAATTAGATGGTGTTAATTGAAACAAAGTTGGCTAGAAGTTTATTGGCCGTAAGTGGGAAAACATTGAAAATTGAAACAAATATTAAAAGTTTATAAAATATACGTAAAAGATTAGTTTATCATTTTGATTGTTTGTATGACGAAATTATTCAATTATGAGTTGTGAAATTTCTGGTACACTGCCTAATGACTTTCCTATTGTGTGGTACATTGACTTTTGTTTCATATTTTTAAACGATGACTTTAATTCTGAAGCCAGAGAGGATGGACTTTACGATGATGACGATTTCGTTACGGACCAGATTTTATTATAGATTTGGAGCTTCCCTGTGATAGTGAAACTTTTCAAACTGCCAAAAGAATAGATATCGAGAGTATTATTGAAGATTTGCATCCTTTTTCCAATTAATATCATCTCTTCAGCAAGGATCATAAGCAAATCCCCAAACAAAAATTGAATGTAAGCTAAGTACTTCAATCGGGAGCGGGTCAAAATGCTGTATTTTAAAATACTGTATGGTCAAAATTCTGTATGATACTGTACGATACTGTATGGTCATATTACTGTATGGTTAATTTTCTGTATTTCAAAATACTGTAAATTTAAAATACTGTGTCTCAAAATGCTGTATTGTCAAAATAGTGTATCCCATAATACTGTATAATACTGGAAGTTTGGTGCAATTGTTTATGCAATTGTTGATTATGATAGGAAAAATTCATGTTAAAATGTGAAAGAGATATAAATAACTAAGAAGAAGAAAGAAAGAGAAAATAAGAAGAAGATACCTTTTATATATTTTTTGTTTTTATTATTTCAAAGTAATGTGCATAGGCACATAATTACGTTTTTGTTCAAGGGAAGTATATTAGAACATTATGCTAATGAAAAATTATTATGATGTTTTCGTAAAAAAAAGTTTTCTGTTTTCAAAATTCTGTATTTCAAAATACTGTAAATAAGGCTAAGAAATAAAAATCGATTTTTATTTTTTAGCCTTACTTACAGCATTATGAAATACAAAATTTTTGATATACAGAATTTTGAACGACAGAATTTTGAGATGCAGTATTTTTATCATATAGTATTTTGTACATACAGTATTTTGAAATACATTATTTTAAGATACAGTATTTAAAAAACAGTATTATGATCCATACAGTATTTCAACCCCAACCCACTTCAATCCAGGTCTTTGAAAACATCGGCAATCGAACGAATCTCTACATTATGCAAAATGAGACACCTATCCAGCAATTCATTGGACTTGTACGCTAAATCGAAACTACCACTTTTGATGATAGTACGACAAAGAGATTTCCAAAAAAGAACGAAGCTTTTCAATTTAATATGTTGGCAGATTTGAAAGGACCAGAGGTTTCCACAGTTGCCTGGAAAGACAATACAATAGCCACACTTTCTTCGAGTTATGTAGGCGTACAACCTGAAGCTCAGGTTTCAAGGTATGATAAGTCGAACAAATGATATGTAACCATTGATCGACAAAACATTGTGGGAAAATATAACAATCACATGGGCAGTGTTGATTTGATATACAGCTTAATGGGTAGATATAAGATCAGTATGTCCCTCCAGCAACTGTACGACAAGACCAAGTGGAATATTGGTATGTGTGGGCTTTTTTAAAGGATCATCTTGCCACAATTTGCCATTTTATCATACTTGTACCTTTCTAATAAAAAAAAAACGGTAGTTTTAAGAACTACCATAAAATAAGCTAATTTAAAAATTATACGAGGTTGAGTTAAAAACGGCTGTTGTCGAGATATTCTAGTCGAAAATCAATTTGAACTAACTTAATTGCAAACAGATTTCATTTCGATTTTTCAAAAACTTTTACAAGATTTCAAAAGCGTTATTCTTCGAAGCATACAATTATTTTTGTTTTTGTAAAATTTGTTTTTGAAAAATATTTGCGATGAAATATATTTTTTTTTGTTTGATCTTAAGCCATCGCTAGCGTCATTTTAAAAGTCGCTAGCGTCATTTGTTTATGATTTATTTGGGGTCACCACACTTTAAATATTATTTTTTTGAATTGCTGTAATTTCATGCAATTTTTGTCAAAGTTCTCTTATCATATTTTGGTGTTATTATCTGTTAAACAAGTTTCATTTAAAGTCGATATCTCTTGCGACGAAAAAAGTTACCCCAAAAGTATAAGCAAACTTTTATTTATCATACCAAATCCTTGTTGATTCTAAGACCTTAAAAAGTCGAACATGTCAAAATTGTCATATCGGGCCGATTACAATAACGTCCCATGGGAAGTTACAAACATATTTTTTTTAAACTTATTAAGTGTAAATAATGAAGTTATATCGGAAGAATCGAAAACAAAGGGGTTTCAACTTTATTGAATTTTCTTGTTAATGGTTTTCAAAACATCAAAAATGTTTCAACTTTTCTATAAAATTTTCCTTAAAATCTCTTCAACATTTTTGTGAAGAATTCCTTCCTTAATTTTTTCAAAAATAAAATGTAAACAAATCAAATGCAGATAAAAACCTCCTCGATTTTCTGCTCCTTGATTTTGAAATAAAATATTAAATATACGTACAATTGCACACCCATAAGAGAAGTAAGAGAAGACGAATTTTTCTTCACCAGTCACAGTACACAGATTGCACGTAAAGGTAAATAATGATTACCATTCCATAAAACAAATCACGTTCTCAATCTCAGGTCCGCAAAATTCAGCAACAAATCCTTGCATATTCACTGAATTCATGTACTTCGTATATACTTACTCGTAGGTAGGTAGGTACTTCACTTTACACCATCATAAGTTAACTAAATGAAATGCTAATGGAGCAGCTCAACTCCTGATGATGTTTAATATTGTCTAGGGTTCTTATATAATCCCATCGTACTCTCGTCTATATCCAAAAATTATTCATGAGAACATTTTCAATTACTTTTTCCCTAGTTGATTTCGCATAATAATTCATCATCAGTGCAGCACACAGCTCCTCATATCAAATCGTTGTGTCATTATTCTCTCGGGGGTGTGTACCAAAACCTACTGGATACACTTTGTATATCTATACGTATGTTATATTCCAAATCGTTCATTTAATTACGTATACTTAATAACTTGCTCAATTATCCTTATCCCAATAAATTGATTGTATGTATCGTTCAGGAAATTCCAAAGTCCTTGAGCTCAATTATTATCCATATACATGGATAGACATCCTCGTACTATGCCGTGCATGTCAGAGGTGATTTGACTTTTTCCAGTCATCAAATGAGAGAATAGATACAGGGTATTAATAAATTGCTGTTGTTTTTGTTTTTATTCATAAGGACTTGTTTTGCTCGAGTATAGTAGGTTTAATGAGTCAAGACTTGTCATCGCAATTTGCAAAAACAAAAAAAACCTCAGTAAAACAAAATCGAGTGTATCCTCCTTTTTACCATCCCACACAAATTTTTGTCGAAAAATGCCATAAATATATCCTTACAGTTGCGGAAAAGTCCTTGCTTTATTCGTTACCTCATCTTCATCGATGTCGACGACGACGAGGATGACGATGAGGACGTTGTGTCGTCGCGTGTCGTTCTTAAACCACAACCTGAATTCCATTCATATGAAAGAATTGGTGTTAATGTCGACACAGTGAAGAGTTTTTTGCTTTGTTTTTTGAAGAATTTATTGGTTACATCCGCAAGCAAGATTGTTACATTTGATTCACGGAGGAGTTTGATTTATTCGATACACTCAAGGAATTTGGTTCACAGAAACTCTATCTTAATGTAACCTTTTATGTTTTTAAGGGTATTTTTTTTTATGATGATAGTTTCAAATATCTAACAATGACTTTTTTTTAAACACTTTTGAATAACAGTACTATCTATATGCATATCTATAGCACATAATGACATAATATATATTTTGGGTGAAATGGGACAAAATGACAAAAATGACAAATGCCATAGTTATCGTCATTTTATCGTAAGTGCGATTTTCGGAAGCAAAAGAAATTAAATTGTTGAATGTATTCTGAATCAATTGAAACGTCTTAAGACCATTTCTTGAGGACTTAGTTTGCTAAAAAGTAACAATTTAAAGGTGAAATAGGGTTTAAGAAAAAGAGGACAGTTTTCATTTCTAAATATACATATGTCTCTTGATATATCAATTTTAGTTTACTCAAAACTAGGTGGCTTTTCAACAGTTTGTTTTTGTATTTCATAATTTAAGTGCGATTGTAGCGCAACTATCATACTCCACTAAGTTTTGATTTGCCAAACTTTGTTTGCATTGCTTAGAAAAAATCATATAAAATCAAGAAATCCATTACCAAAAAGCTGAACCAATACTCGGAAATGGCTAAAGATTTTACCAACACTACTTTTATATAACTTTGATCTCAAGAAGTCCGTCCCAGCTTTCAAGCACTTACAGCAGGGATTGTATGCTTGTATATACAAAACAAGACGATTTTGGACTTTTACTTGCGACAGATAGTAACTGTATGGAAAGTTTTCTATTTGTAACAAATTTCGGACGCGAGATTTTAATCAAACATGATATTGCGATAGTCGAAGAAGTCGAAAATAGTGGTTCCCACGATTCGGTCCGTCAGTCCTCGCTCCTACAGCCTAAACCATTGGGTCGATTGTGTTCAAACTTGGAAGTTAAGGTTTTGAGCAGATTCACGTTAGGCGTTTTTTTAATTTTTTTTAAGATCAAAATTAACAGTAGACTCGTTACAATTTTTTTTAGCCAGAAATCGAAAGGAATCTCGAAAAAAGGTCCACATTTTTTAACGAAATTCAAATCTAAAACGTATACTTGCAATCACTAAATAACTGCATTGCAAAAATTTTTTTAAGAAAAAATGGAAAATTTGTATACATATGTATATAAAAAAATTTATTTAAATAAAACCGGTCTAGTGATTTTCAAACAAAAAAATTGAAAAATGGAGGTTTTTTTGACAAATCAAATGGCATTTATATCTTTGAAGACAAACTTATTTGGTTTTTTGAACTCGTTTAGAATAACCATAAGGATACAACTTTTTAGACCAGAGTTTTTAAAATTTCTCGTAGCTGTTTTTGAGTTTAGCCACTATTGCACTCATAGCCTCATTTGATATTTAAAAATGAGGAGCGGCCCATACTGATAACATATAATTTTTAGTGCCCTTTAGAATAATTATTTCTTACAAGAAACTGTCGAAAAGATTTATTTTAAAATATTTATCAAGTGTCAACAGTATTTTCTATTAGCTAAAAAGATAGAAGCAAATGTTTTTATTTGTTTTGAAGATATTGGAGTTGAAAACCAATGCTCACCAATTTTCAGCAGTTAAGTTAAATAAAAATCTACTTTTCTAAAAAAAAAAAAATGTCTGGTTTGGAGTAACTACAAATCCCAGTTGAAGTAAAAACAATCCATAATAAAGAGGAACAACAGGTCATAAGGGGGTGGACCAAAAACATTGCATAAATATTTAGAGGGAGAAGAGGAATTTTTCGTATTGGTCTTTTTTTAACGAAAGTCTATTGGTGAACCTATGATTTTGAAATAATTAATTTATTGTCTGTTTAAGATAAAGCTAAACTTACTTAAGTAACATAAAATCTGTTTATTTTAAATTTTACTTAATCACTAAGTTTGAATTTAAATCTATTTCATTTTTGTAAAAATTTGCTTGGATGATTGCTTGCAGGACTCACTGTACTTGCTTGAAACAAACATTTATAATCCTCATCCAAAGCTAAGTATCGTGTTTTTCAATAAGAGCGCTACAAAAGTTTTTTTTAAATAAAACAAAAACGGTTTTGGATATCAATGAAATTTGTTATTCCTGTGAAAGTAGTATATAAAATGGCAAACCTTACTGAAGAGAAATGTCAAAAAGAGCGGAAAGAAATATGGCGTCGTTTGCTGTCCCTGTCGCTCTACTTTTGTAGCGTCCCTGTTAATTGCAATGCATTGGATTTGGAAGCTAAGCTTTGATGAACCCTTTACTCCTTTACTTCCAATTGGAAAAAAAGTCTAATACTGTCAATTTCCAAATTTAATTTTTAAGAAATCAAAACAATTCAAAACACACATACGCACAAAAATCTATCTATCTATCGAAAATTACCTCAAAAGAGGGGACACTTTCAAGATTTCGCGAGGTGGTCATTTAAATGATGTTGTGTTTCACACATAATGTCAAACTTTTTAATAAAAAGAAATATCATGAAAATAAATGTTTTGTTAGTGTATTATTTACGTTTACTTTTGAAACCGCAAAATGGATAACTCTGTGTTTTTATTATTCAATATTATCAGCAATCTTTATAAGACATTTGTTTAAGTACAGAATAGAAGCTCAACCAATTTAATTAGTTATTATCTTCGTGCGTAAAAAGTTGATAACTTAGAAAACCATATACATTAAATCCCAAATTTTGAGTAAGAGTACAGTAAAATGGTGTTAGGGCGTTTGTACTTTATGGATGCGTAATAATTGAAACGATCTGAAGAAATAATAATCTAGTCCAAAACTTATCATGAAATATTTGGATGACATGAATTTATTACAAATTCACTTTTAAAACCAAGAAGGCGGCAACCACGCAATGGGTTGATGGTTTACAAGTATGTTTAATGTTTTCAATTTTGGAGTATTAGATTGAAAACATTACACAAACGACTTAGAGTGTTCTTTTAATTTCGGAAAAATTTCATCAGCTATAAAGAAGGCTTTATTTAAACTTTATGAAAACAATCATTCCCATCAGTTCGCAGCAAAAATAAAATACAGATTTGTCTCCGTTGTCAGAAACATAAAAATCTAATGTAAATACACTCATCTCTCCCTCCGTTTCGTTTTTTTACGATTGTTGCTATGAGGACTTTGAAATCAAATACAAAATTTTTAATGTGTCCATGACCTATATTTCAACAGTTTAAAACAATGTAAACCCTTTTTCTGGGAAATTCAAACAAAACAGATCTTCTTCACTTAAAATAATAAGTTTTGGACTTTTTTCTCTTTGTATTTGTTTATGACGATTGATGATACAATAAATAGAGACAAACATATAAATCTAGGAAAGAAAACAAACAAAAGTGTTGTTGAGAATGGAA
The DNA here is from genome assembly GCA_951509635.1 of Eupeodes luniger. NCBI lineage: Eukaryota > Metazoa > Arthropoda > Insecta > Diptera > Syrphidae > Eupeodes > Eupeodes luniger. Next base: position 93,062,508 of record OX608073.1, on the reverse strand, counting down.
ATATTTGGCAAACATTATTATCATCAGAAGGAACGTCTTCTGACGTATTAAAATAAGCCAAAGCAAGTATATGAAATAGACCGACCTACATTTTGTCTTATACTAACATATATAGGAAATATATGTGTCTTTGGTTAATGGTGGTAAAGTAGCCTTGAAACAGGACCTTTAGTAAGGAATCAACTTCTAAACTGACGTTGTTTTCTATACCTCCTTCTTGATTTAGGCTATACATACATTAATGGAATAAAAACACTTGCTTTTTGGTAAAATTTCGTATAACAATAAATCATATTTCCAATTATACACATGAAGGCGCTACACTGATGATATTATGTATGTATTGTATATTTTTGTAAAAGTGTACAATACATTCGTATGTTTTATGCCTTGAGAATTTTCTTTCTAAAGGATGTCATCATCGATCATTCTTTTCGTTGTTTCTTTTTTTTTTGCTTATTTTGTGTCCTTTATTATAGATATTATTTTATTGATGACAAAAAGAAAAATGGAAAATTTTATTATTAGTTTTTTTTTTCATCTGTTGTTTGATATGGAAGAAAAAAGATAGTATTTTTTCTTGTTTTGTTCGTTTTGATTTTATTTTATTGCCGACACGAAGCAAAGGTCCCTGTAGAATTGATGTGATTGCGGGTATGGTATTTTGGTCTAGATGATTGGAGGTTCAGAAAGATGAATTTGTAAATTCTATTATTTATTTGAGAAAATCTTGTGCGTCAAAGTTACCTATTACAACATAAGAGATTCTTTGTGTTATTCTTGTATTTTTTTAAAGTCGTTTTCAAAAAGTACGCACCAATTAAGCCGCTGGGACAAAATCCACACCAAACCGTAACTTTTTTGGGGATGCATTATCACCTGGTGAACTTCGCGTGGGTTGGTGTCGTGCCATATACGGCAATTTTGCTTGTTCACGCAGCCATTCATCCAAAAATGTTTCTTGTAACTAAAGATGATTTTTCGCTCAAAATTGGGGTCCTCTTTCAAACGATTTGAAGCCCAGTTAGCGAACAAACGGCGGCGTTGTCTATGGTCATGAACTTTGAGCTCCTGGGTCAGTTGGATCTTGTACGGGTGTAGGCCCAAGTCCCTACTCAAAATTCGCCAAGTTAAAGTCTGCGAAAGTACGAGTTCTTGTGCACGGTACGGCTAGGAATAGACTGCCTCAGGTTCTGCTGTAGACTTTTAAGGACCGCGGCGGTGTTCTCGGTCGATCCTGCGTTCTTTAAATGTACAGGTGTTGGCTGATTTTTAACTGAATTTGAGACTACAAATTTGGCCACCAAACGTTGAAGAGTCGACTGTGAAGAGCCACCACGTCTACCGTAAAATGGGCACAATGCGCGCAATGTTTGCTTAGCGAACACTCATTTTGATAATAAAGTTTTATCCTTTGAACGTTCTGTTCAATCGAGTTACTTGCCATGATGATTTGGCATAAACAACTGAATAATAAACAAAAGATTTGATAGATGTCAACAAAACCAAATGGCCGCCACGGGTTGCCAATTGAAAAATTCTTTTCATGCCGGTTTCATGTTAGCATACATTTGTGCTATTAAAGAGACACTACGAATTTAGTTTAGGACTAGTAAAAATACATTCCAAAAAGTTTTCAATATGAGAAATCTGGCAGTTAAAACAACGCTAGTTCCATAATGAAGCAAGAACACCAACACAATAAAAATTAGCCAGTTTATATTTCCTAGATCTCAGAAATATCCCTGTTCCCAGAAATAGTATAAACAAAATGTCTCATTATATTTTCTTACTTTTGCTATCAGTAATCTGAGAACAGAATTTGTATGATTCGATTTCTCAAAAATCCTCTATAGCACAATCGAAAAAGGATGAAAAGAAATGCAAAGCTAATTTGACTGAAAGGTGATTTGTGTTTATATTTCATTCTCTTGCTCTGTCAATCTGCCTGAGAAAATTCTCAGAACCTTAGAAATATAAACTGGACAAATAAATTTTTAAACTTCTTCTATTTGTCACGAACAAAAATGACCAATTTGTATTTTTAAGATTTCTGAGTATTTTCTCAATCAGATTGACAGAGCAGGAGAATGAAACATAAACAGAATTCACAATTTATTCTTTTATTCCTTTTTGCATTGTGTGATAGAAAATAAATAAGAAATTGAATCCAAAAAATTCTTTTCTCACAGTTTTGACATGAAAAACTAGAAATTTTGTTTATATTTCTCATAATATAGAAAGCTTCGATAACTTTTTTCTCCTATGGAAATCCAAATTTGTTTTAGACATTTTTCCGTCAAATATTGATTTTTTAATTGCTTTCTCACTTTTGTATGTACATACATACATAAGTATGTATATGCCTAAATCTCATCGACATTAGTTCGCTGAAAATGATTTAAAATCTAAGGTCTAACGTTTTGAATTAATTAAACCAAACCAATGCTTGGTCGCAATAAAATCTAAATTATTTTTTTGAGTACCATTACATTATGTTCTCATATTTTCTAGATGTTCAAATTCGTATTTAATCTTATCTTGTTTTTAATTTGTCTTCGTAATTGTATTATATTATTCAACTATCGGACCCCACAGAACGTTGCGTCTTGCATGATATTTCAAGAAATTAAATAATACATACATATATTAATTTGATTATTCCTTTTTTTTACTTGCGACATATAGGAACTATATGGCAAGTTTTGCATTCGTGCAAAATTTTGTCTGTCTGTCCACGCCCTTACAGCCTAAACCATTGGGTCGATTGAGTTCAAACTTGGAAGTTAAGGTTTTGAGCAGATTCGCGTTAGGCGTTTTTTTCATTTTTTTTTAAGATCAAAACTAACAGTGGCTCCCATAAAATTTTTTTGATCAAAAAACGATAATTCGAATTTTCTCAAAAACAAACCGATAGATTTTTTTTTAATTTTCTCTAAAATTTTATTTTTTAACTTGGCTTCTTTTAATAAGAAAAACATATTTTTTTATTGCTCAGGAAAGGTACCGCTCATAGAACCGTTATTTTGTTTCTTAATTTTCTCAGCAACTTATGTACAGATTTTAATTATTTTTTTTTTGAATAAGCTCTTATATTGCTTTAACAATATTTGATTATCAAAAGTGTAATTTTTTTTTGTTTGGATCTTTAAAAAAATATTTAATTTTTTTTTCAAAATTTTATATCTCAAAAACAGGTTAGTATTTTTTTTACGAAATTCAAATGTAGAGCGTATATTTACAATCACTAAACAACTGCATACCAAAAATATTTTTAGGACAAAATTGAAAAATTTTATATATAAAAAATTAATTTAAAAAAAACCGCTCTAACGATTTTCGAAGAAAATTTTTGAAAAATCAAGGGCTTTTTTATTTATAAAATGGCATTTAAATTTTTGAAAACAAACTTATTTTTCAGGTAAAATTTTGAATCTTAAATTAGTTTTTTTTTAAAATTATTTTAACTGTATTGAATGTAACCCCCTCCCAAAAAAATTGAAAAATGGAGGTTTTTTCGACAAATCAAATGGCATTTATATCTTTGAAGACAAACTTATTTCACAGGTACATATATTTTTAAATCTTATATACATAGATACTTTTTTAAACAGACTCTTTGAATACAGGAGCAAGTTCGTGCGACCCAGTCGTGCATTTTATTTTATTTAAATTTCACGTCATTATTCAGACTATTTTGGATGTTCTGTAAGGATTCAAGATAGATCCTGAGTTCTGTTACGTGTATGAAACTTATATTCAGTTGGGCTAAACAAGATCCCAGACATATTTCATTTGCTATACCAATGATTTAAACCGAGGCAAAGGATAGTGTAAGTGGTTGTTATTTTTGTTTGTCTCAAACACTGTGGAGTATCCAAACTTTTCTTCGATCAACAGACGCATTCTTTATAGTGCGAACTGCCTTTGACAAAGCCCCCAAATCGATTTGAAAATCAGAGTTTTACTCCGGAACTTATTCTAAGAGTCAGCACGATAAAGTACCTGACGATAGTGACCAAATTATGAATAATTTAGTACTTTTTTTGAATCTGTTTAAAAAAACAGAATGAGTTTTTGGGGTTCTACAACTAGAATGTACTTTCACCTGATACGAACATTTCTTATTTTCGACAATGTGACGATGAAATAAAACTTTACTTTTCCAAATCTGGGTGATTTGGTCTATTTAGAATATGATCCAAATCGCTGGCAATTGTTCATTGACTCCTTCAAAATTAGTTTGAAAGCAGTGGGGTTGCTTAACGGAAATAAACTCTTTTCAGTGCCGGTTCCTCATGGTTTTGATATAAAAAGGATTAACGAAATTAACAGATTTTTTCTTGAAGAACTTGAATATGGTAAACACGCTTGAACAATTTGTGGCGACTTTAAAATCATTACATTTTTACTTGGACTAAAGCTTGGTTACGCAAAATGTTACTGTTTCATTTGCGAAAGTGTGGCTCAAGCGGAAATTACTCAAACGAGGATATACAAATGTTAAAAGTGATACTTTAGTGACATTCTCTTACCAGCCTGAGCTCGGCCTGATAAAAGTTTTTGTATAAGAGTAATGCATAGAGATGGCAATGGGATTTGTGTATCTAAAAGGGTAATATTTGTTGGCAATAAAGGAAAAGAGCTTTGAAGAAAAAATGAGTGATCAGGAAAAACTCGCCTGGAAATGTTTTGTGAAAAACGTTTGTAAGAAAAAATGTCGCTATTAGAACAAAAAGAACTTACGTACGTTGATCAACGAGTTGTGAGTCGAGGCACAGCTAGGTCAAACTGGCGACCAAAACAAATACACCTCCAACGAAAACTCTTTAAAAGTTCTTGGGATTTAAACAAAAAACAACATGGGTTTAGACAAAAATGCAGAAGTTCAACCCTCTTCAACGCCTTTGGAAAAACCGTCGCAAGGTATTTTTCATTAAACGCTAGTCGCTTAAGGTGCTGTGTTCTCTTCTCTGTACATTTATGAGTAATGTGTAATGTAATATGTAGTTGTTCAGTATCTGAAGATTGACCACACGCAGGATTTCCATAAATTAACTTTTATTCTTGGACCAACATTTTTTTTTTTATAATTAGCGAACACTAAAAGGGTTTTATATACATTTAATATGTGAGCATTAGGAAAAGAGGGAAGGGTTGGAGAGGAGAGGTGTCGGTGTACATTGATTTTGAATTCCTGAGCATTGCAATGATAGGTAAAGATAGAGCGTGGCAAGGCATTCCACATTCGCGAAGTACGGCGAAAAAATGAATCTCTGTACTTCATAGTACGGCCGTAGTTGGGCTCAACTACGGTTAAATTGTTTAGGGGAGGAATGCAACTGGCTATTTCACTAGAGCATAGTCCGTTAAAATAACGTTAAAAAAGGGTGAGACAAGAAATTTGCGTAGATGTTCGAGTGACAGCTCTTCTTTGAATACTGTCCAAGATGCTTAAATAAGTTACTGGAGCACCAGCCCAGAGATGAGAGTTATATTCAAGTTTCGGACGCATATAGGTTTTGTAGATTGTAGCTAAATCAGACGGAGAGAAAAATTTCTTACAACGTCTCAAAAAAATCTTGCGGTATTTTTGGCGACATCGCGTATGTGATCGCTCCACAAAAGGTGGTTGCTGATGCACATTCCGAGGATACCGAGATTTTCCGTTTCGTTGATTCAAGTGCCACTCATAGATAGTGGCAAAGTCGATACAAGACAGCATTGAGTTTTGGAAGCATTACATTCCACACGATTTTTTATTCCCCATTGTAAAATGCTGTGTAGGTCGTAATGCAATGAGCTAATTATATTTTGCCGTTGCAGTTCCACATCCGAAGAGGAGGGCTGTGAGTCTGGAAACGAATATGAAAAGCTTAGAGTGCTATTGTCAGCGAAACAATGCATTGGATTAAAAGTAGCAGACAGGAGACCATTTATAAAAATGAGGAAAAGGGTCGGAGACAAAACGGAGCCCTGGGCACACCAGCATTTATTTTATGGGTTTCAGTCTTGAATCCGTCTAAAACAACTTGTATTGAACTTTTCGACAGAAAATTTCTAATCCAAAGAAGAAGACATTCGTCAATACCAAAAGCACGCATTTTCGATATGATAACAAGATGCCAAACTTTATCAAATGCCTTTAAATTTTAAAAAGTGCAATAATCTTACTTTCTCCAAAACTATGTAAAGATTTGTTCCACTGTTCGGTGAGATGAACCATAATATCACCAATGGACCTATTGCTACGAAAGTCGTATTGCCGGTCATTAAGAAGCTTTCGTTCCTCAAGATATTTTTTAAGCTGATAATTAATCAGCGTTTTCATGACCTTCGAAAGAAGAGACATTAGTGCTATCGGTCGATAATTTGCCGGAGAAGAAGATTCGCCTTTTTTTGGGATTGGCTGAACAAATGCAGTTTTCCAACTACTCGGAACGAGCCCAGAAGAATAGGATAGATGGAAAAGCTTACGCAGTAGTTTTGCTAGCGTGAAAGAACACCACTTCAGAATAATACCATCCGGACCAACAGATTTATGAAGGTTGAGATATTTAAGAACTCTCGCCACAGTACGAGTACGAAAATAGATTGGTCCCATAGAATCATTTACGCATTCAAAAACTGGGGGAGCCATGACACTTAAAAAATTAAAAGCATTAAAAAATTTATAAAAATATACATTTCTGGCCGCTCGCAGAATGTTCATAAATGAACATGATGCGTACGTGGGTGCAGCTACGCATTTTCACAACACAGAAGTTATTTTCATACTCAGTATTCACTGGTCTAAAAAATAAATTAATGTTTTAAGATAAGGCCAGGAGCTCATAAGAAAAGATATAATTCATTTTAATAATAATATACATATGTATGTGGAATAAAACAGTTATTCTGCTTTGACGTTTTTCTTAACAGATATGTTCATAATGTGTTTGTAATATTAATTATTAAAGTATATAGTAGTTAGTACATATTTCTTATATTATTATCAGTCCCAAAGCGAAAATGTTATTATTTACAGAAATGCTTGACAGAAGTGAATTATTAATTTATATTCGGTATCAAAACAAAATCTTTCTTGCCACAAAATTTCAAAGCTAATGATTTTCTTTTAATATGTATTTCATTTTTACTAGAAATTTAGGAAATAATATTGAATCGAATAAAATTTCTTCTTGTCCTCAAGGGATTTATCATATTCAATATTCCAACTATTATTATTTAGTCAACCTCCCCTACAGTAAGATATATGTCAACTCCAATAGCTTTTCTATCTCTTGTATCTTTTTAAGGTGTGTGTATTACTACTTATCTACATATATGTATGTAGTAATAGAATACAATTCAATAATAACACAAAATGACATTGTTGTACTTGTCATGTTTACTTAACCAATCCTGTGTGTTGCGCGTCAATTAAGGAATTGTTTGTAACTTACAAACATGCCCCAAGCACCAACCCTTAATACTATACAGCAACGACAACTAAACTAAAAAGAAAAACAACAAAAACTAAAATGATCGAATGCATTGGCAACAAAACCAAAGTGCAAAAGATACATCCATTAGATAGAGGCAAAAAGGAGTATACGGTTCCTGTGTCATAGTCTAGTCACGCAAATGGTTGGCGTGTTGGGTTGTGCTGTTATGTGCAGTGTGCAATGCTGTGCTTTGTAAAATTGAATGCACTTCGTCCTGTCATCATCAAACAGGTAGGTTAGGTTAGGTTCGGTTGTGCACAGGTATCCCTTTTATATAAATTTGTAGATAGGCAAAGACCGACTATCTATAAGGACCCTTTGACAACCTTTGTTCGGGACATGATTGGAAAACATGTACTTTTTTGCACTTTTCAAAAGCATATAGCTTCTATTGAACTGAAGGTGCACATTTTGAAAACTTCTATCATGAAAAGGCATTCAAGTTGATCGGGTTCTACTGATGGTGACGGTGACGGCGCCGGCCGGTGATGGAAGAGGTAGGTAAGGTGATTTGTGTAAAATATTGCAAATGAAATCAGATACCATCAGGTCGTTGCTACAATTTAAATTGAATTCACTGCAAAGGTTCTTTTTTTTGTGTCTCTAATTAAATAAATGACTCAAAAAAAAAGATACAAAAGGCCACAAGAACGGAAGGAGGAGGAGATTAGGAAAGGAATACTTAACATGCAATTAGCCTAGTCTATTTTGCACAAATCATGCGCGCCTAGGAAAAGTCCTGCAACATGGTAAACATGGTTGCTTATCTTTCTCGGCTAATTAAACACCACTTAGTGAGGCTGACTGAATTCCTCTGAGAAAAGGACATGCACATTTACAACAACTTATCTCTCTTGGGTTAAGTTCATATGTAAATATGTATTTGTATATAGCACATGCAGATGCAGACGTTGTATGAACAAAAAGAACGCTAACTCTATTTATCACCTTTGGGAGGCAAGAAACTTTTGACTATGCCTCCTCGACTATCTCTGGACTATAAGTGCTTTACCTATGTCCCTACCACAATGAACAATATGTTTGCATTTTAGATAATGGTTTCGAATATTTATATGGCATAGCAATTGTTAATTAATTGTTTTACTGCAGCAGGCATGTTTTGTACGCACAGGTTGAAGTATATAGATTGAGTAACCGATAGGGTTCTCTTTTAAAGCGATTTTGTACTGCATACAGTAGGTGCAGGGTCCACACATATCAAACCACTCGTTTTATGATGTAAAAATAATTACTCTCCGTCCCAAGCTATAGTATATGTTGAGTCATTATGCCAAGGCATATTTCCTTTTTAATATGTTTGTATACATTTGTTTGGAATTTGGAGTCAAATTTAACTCAACGTCTACTTTGTACATATACATACAATATAGGTATACGAATATAGGTATAATGAAATTTAGATGTTTAATTAATTCTGACTCGTGGAGTTATTTTATTTCGATCATCATCAGGTGGTGGTGATGGTGTATTTGCATGAAAATTAATGATAGAATTATATTTATGCATGTGTGTGGTAATGTAAGTGCCGTATTCTATAGCAAGTATATGTATGTACAATATTCTGGAATTCATTAAAATTTCGAAACATCGACTTTTATCAGTTAAGCAGATTATATATTTGGGTAACAAAATTATTTATGTGTGATTTTGTTTATGTAGGTACTTTATATTATATAAACCTAAATCCTACTTACTACACATATATGTTGTTAAGGTAGATATGAGTACCAGTACATATATATATATATATGTTTATGTTTCGAATAATAATTGTTTTGAAATTTATGCATCTAGAGGTATTTATGGTAATGTAATTGAGACTAAGCTTTTATAAATCGAAGACGAGTGCACATGTACATACATACTCGTATTTGTACATGTATCAAATGAATTTATGGTTGTTTGTACTTGAATATTAATTAATTACTTTTCTATAGAAATTGATTTTAAGAATAATAAACATTGTTACTCCTAAATAAGAAAGAAGGTTTTTTTTTAAATATTAATTACATGTGGATGAGCTACATATTTGAAATTTGTAAAAACTTAAAATGAAATTCAGAAGATACAAATTTCTTGAAGCTAAATGTCTCGAATTGTATAAACTTAAAAATTAGAATAATTTTGATTGCATAGTTTCTATTATTGAAAAGGCTTAAAGCTTTTCAGTGATTTTCAAATACTTTGAAATTTGTGTATCAATATTTTATTTAAGAATTATAATACTTTTTTTTATTCAATTTTTTAATTTTTTAATACAACATTTACAACACTTCGTTGTTCGAAGGTATAATACGGTCAGCTTTCGAGCGGGATACAGCTTACAAACTATAAGTATATAATGATATAAAACTGTCATTTCTTATATATACAATGCTTGAGAATAAATATTTTACTATCTAGCAAATCCATATTTTCAGTCAATTCCACTCCTTTTTAAAAAAATATTTGATGATGACTACTTCAAATAAACTTAAAACGTTCACATTATGCTGTTTTAACCCTTTATTAAAATATAATACCATGTTGGTGCACTTGGGCGTATACGTACTATTTTTTTATTCAATTTATTTTTAAACAAATATATTTGTTTTAAATAATTTGGAAGAAATCTCTAAGGAAATTTTATTATTTTTGTAAATTATCAAAATGGCACAGATTTGAAGTCTATAAAATGAAAGCTTACAGTTAATTCGAAGCAGCTAAGTTGCTTGGATGTTTCTGAAAAGTTTTTGCTTGTATAATAAAAGCAACTTATTAGCTTTTTTTCGTTCTTAGACAGTGACGTTTTTCAATATAATTTGCTGATAAATTACAGTTCAGTTTAAGATAAATATGTGACTCAACATTAACTAAATGCTTACATGTTTTCTAATCTTAGTTCAAACTTATGAACTGAAACTCTTTTATAACTCATAAAATATTAATGAAAACTGATAAGAAATTCAAAGGGATTTTAAAAGGTTTTCTATAACAAAATCAAATTGATACTTGTTTTAATACGAATAGATAAATTATCATAATCCTCTACTACTATCAAAAGCGTTGCATTGAATTCATTTATGTACTCATTTAATTTAACCAAATGAATGGATGGTTAAATTTATTTTAATAAAATGTTAGTTTTTAGTTTCCAAAATGTATGTAGAAACTCCAAATTTACCGTTTCTTCATTTTACACGTCCTGATGGTATCTAAATAAGCTGCATTTATCATTATCCCTAATCCTTATTCAGTGCTGATGGCAAGAAAACAAAACTTTTATGACTACTATCTAAAACTTTGCCTTGAATACCTTTTTGTATACTTAATTAATTTCATCTAATGAATAGATTATGTATGTTTGTATCTTTGTATCAACTTACACATATTTTATCATGAGTTTGGTATGTTTTTTCGTATATTCTACTAATATTTATTTTAATAAAATATAAGCTTGAAAGTTTTAAAATGAAGGTGCATACATATATAGATAAACTACAATTAACTGTTTTTTTATTAACCGTTTTTAAATATAAAAAAAATGAAAATGCACATAATATCTACCTACTCTACATTTAATATTATCCTTCAACCATTTTCGTGTGCGAGTCCTTTCAGGAATGGAGGGGACCTACAGTTTTATGCTAAATTCGAACGGGAAATTTGAGAAACCACTTTTCATGACAAGAATTACTCTTGGAGGACTTGCCAATTAATTGCAAGAAGCAGTATATACCGGTGAAAAGAACTTTAGTTGACACAAGCAGGCATTGAACCCAAGACCTCTAGCATGACAGTTCTACGCACTAAATATCACTCCACGGGTACTACGAAGCTACTATTAGAATATGAAAATGTCTTCTCATAGGGAGTTATTGTAATCGGTCCCATTTTTCGAATTGAACATTTTTGACATTTCTCGACGTTTCAAGGTCCCCAGAGAGAAAGATGAAGGAAGGACTATCCAAAAAATTGAGAGGGTGGTTTTTTAACCATAGCAATTTAAAAAAAAGACACTAATTTGGTTGACCAAAAATATCTCCCGAACTAAAAATGCTAGAGACTTGAATTGAATTTTATATTATATATTGTAATGTAATACCAAACAAACAAATTTTTTGAAAAAAAAATCCAACTAACGGTTTTTATAAATCAAAAAAACTGAAGAAAAATATTTTGTATCTCGAATATTTTACGTGCAGCGAAGAATAATATTTTTGACATCTTGTGAAATATTGAGAAAAATCGAACCGACAGTTTTTGTTACAAAAAATAAAAACTTAAAAAAAAATATATAACTAAAAGTTGGTAAAAATTGATTTTCGACTCAAATATCTTTTCAAAAATTTGAGATTATGGCTTCAAACTAACTTTGTCTTATAAAAAATATTGTTTTCAACATTCGGTAAAATTTTGAAAAAAATCGAATTGACAGTTTTTGAACAATAAATAAAAACCTAAAAAAAAAACAAAATTAAAACTTGGTAAAAATTTACTTTCGACTCAAATATCTTTTCAAAAATTAAAAATATTGGCTTCAAACTAATTTTATCGCACAGAAAATATTGTTTTCGACATTCAGTAATTTTTATAAAAATCCAACAGTCCGTTTTTTCATAAAAAATAGTACGCAAATTTGGTAAAAATTAATGTTCGGTTCTGGATATCTCGGGAACAATAGAAGATATTGACTTTAATTAAATTTCATTTATCGAATTTGTATTTTTTAATATAAGAAATAAAAACTTTTAAGAAATGCTACTGAAATTGGTAAAAATTGGTTTTCGACTAACAATGTCGTTAACAAAAATAGATTTTGAAATCAAACTATTTCGTTATATGCAAAATATTGTTATTAATTTTAAAGGAGGAATTCAAATGACAACTTTTTTAACAAAACACAAAAACCTACAAACTTTTAAGCAAGACAAATCCACAGAAGGGATGTGAAGTTATCAGTGTGGGTCGCATCCCAGCTTCGTTTTAAAAAAAACAAGACTATTAATTTTTTAACTTTTTAAGATTTTGCGGCGATTTTTTGTAAATTTGGTTTGACTGTCACTCTGGGACCTTAAAGTTACAATGGCTTACATTTTTAACGAACACTTATTATAAATAATCACAAGATCATTTTTTTTTCATAAATCTAAAAAAATACACACAAAACACACATTTCCCCACAAAATACTTAAAATCAAAAATTTGCAAAATTCAAATCACACCATATCACCCATTCAAAAATTCATGAAACATGTGTGACTTTACTTGAATCCTCCTTTTGATGTTATAAGATTAATTCTCAGCGTAAGCTCTCCTAATTAACTTAGCATTTAAATAAAACTCTAAACCCTGAAATAAAAAATATTTCTAGGAGTACGAGTAGTTACTTTATGCTAAGTAAAAATATTGTATGTAAGGACTTTCAAGTTTTATTTTAAGTTCTTAAAAAGAAGGTACTGAAATTCAAATCAAAAAATATTTCTTTTGTTCTTAATCTCGAAAACACATTGAACTCATTTCATAAAAATAATTCAATGCGTCGTTTTTAAGATTTCTTCAAATTTAATTTATATAAATTTTGAAAACACAGTTTTTTTTCTTCTCTTCTTTAAATTCATAAAATGAGATCTTATCATCTCAGCTTCTTTTATTCCATTAACATAGCACACAAAAACTGAATACACGATGTAAGGAAGATGATGTTGCCTTCTGAAGATGACAGAGAAAGTAGGGTTGGGGTGGTAACATGTATAAGCGCGGGTGAATTGGTGTCTGCCTTAATTAAAACTTCAAGTTTAGACACTTAGATCCTTAGATGCAATCAAAATAATTGGATGACTGTGTTTTATACCTCGTGGGTGGCATTTTACAGCTTTAAACTTTACTTTCAAGTCTAAAACACATACAATTTTCATTTTTGTCTCGTTTACTTTCTATTTGGCAGCAAAAGAAGACAAAATAAGCGCTTGAAACCAACTTTTTTCAAGTCAAGATGTAGACCATTGACAAGTATAGCAGAGTCATATAACTTCCCTTAAGGGATATCCATCTACACATACATACACATAAATATGTATGTACATACCTACTTGTGTGGCAGTCTGAAGGTAGGTTAAGTGTGGAATCGTGTTTGACTGAGTGTTTCTATTTTTTTCTTCTCACTGTGATGTTTAGAAGAAGTAGATGGGGTCTCTGTATGTTGAAAGAGATTTTTGACATACATGGGGTGGGGATGGTGCGAACTTTCTTAAGGTTCACTTTTTCTCACTTCACACCTCAAATAGCCTATTTCAATTTTTTTGAAGATCTGCAACAGGTCTTAGAATGTTTGGAATTTTTTCTTGACGAGTCCTTTAAATCGCTGAAGAGAAAAAGCACGCTCTTGTCATTCCTTTTAAAATAGTCAAAGGCATCAACGAAGACGTTATGAAAATAACTATGAGAGCTTTATTTAATAAGTCGTCTTTTATTTTAATTGAAGATTGATATCTATAAGCTGCATATTCAATATAGATGTTCACATGCATATAATATACAAACAGCTAAGCTCTATAATGAGCTTCACTCTTAATGTCTCTCATGTTATAAAGTCGGAAATTAATTAGATTGCATGTTTATTGATGTGATGTAATAGTATGGTTTGGCACGGCAATGGGTGTTAAGATGCATTGAGCTGTTAAATTAGAATCCTCTAAAGGATTATATGTAGGTACTCGTGTTCAATAAAATTTTATACCTATACCTATCTACGTCGTCGTTACAAGTACGAGTATACAGAGCTAGAATATCGCCGTTCTTTCCATCGACGATTGCATTAAATTAAATTTGAAGAATGCAACACGTTTAAGGATTCAATATTATCAACAGGTATATTTACCTATACAAGTGGTAGAGCATAACACATATAATGGTAGCAGAAGTATATTAGACGAAGTAGGTACCTACACCTAGCGTGATTGGAAGCAATACTTCAAATAAACTGTTAGAGTCGTTAAGGAATGTAAAATATATGTAGGTATAGAATGTACTATATTAAACTATTTATGAGATTCCATTTATAAAAGGTTGAATAGGTTGTTTAAACTTTATATAATTACGTTAGGGTAATTGAAATTAATTATCGTGATAAAGTGAAATGTATCTTGAGATAAGATTTTAAAATAAAATTCACAACTTTGTTCCATATTGTTGATCATAAAGTACACATTTAATAAGAACTTGGAGTTAAAGTAGAAAACTATAAAAGCAATTCTGTCAGGTGTTCAGGAGTAGATTCACAAAGAAAATTAGCTGAAATATATTATAAACAATTCTTCTTATAAATGGAAGTTAAGGAACAATTTTTGAATTAATGAACATTTTTCGAATCACATAAATGAATTTAATATTTAAGACTAAATTTTCAATTTTGGAATGCAGAAAAATATAAGTTTTTCAACAATTCAAATTGAGAAAATACATTTTTTCTAACTCTGGTAAATTTTAAAATATTAATACATAACATCATTTTGTGTAAAATGACAATAGCTTGAAATAAATAAGTGTTATTCTTTGTTTCAACGACACTTGAGTAGAAAACCATTTTTGATCAGTGTTAAGTTGTTTTTACTGGTCAAGCTTTATATTCAATGCAAAAATCATTTCTTACCTAATTTTAGTAGTGTTTTAGTTAAGTTTTTATTATTGTTGTAAAAAATCTTTCACTTCAATTTTACCAGGTGTAAATAAATTTTCATTAAATTATTTTTGAGTTAATTTCAATTTTTGTTCCCAAGAAATTCGAGGTAATAAGTACATACTTTTATTTCAGACTCTGTTTTAAAAATATGAAATTTTTTCGAATTTATACCAATTCGGTATCATGTCTAAATTTATAAAACAGCATTTAGTTGAAGAAGATAGCGTCATTAGTTCGAGAGATATTTTAGTTGAACGAAATTGTCCACTACCTTTTTTAAATTGATATAGTAAAAAAACCGAACATACAAATTTTTGGAAAGTTCCTTCTGGATCTTTGAATGTTATTATTTGTAAAACAAAATTTATTTGAAGTCGATATTTCTGCCGGTTTTTGAACAAACGTAAGTACGTACACACTGACATCTCACTTAGAACTTTTTATTTAGATTCTAGGAATCTTGAAACGTTAAGAAATTTTAACATTTTTAATTTGACACATCGGACCGATTACAATAATTTCCTATGGAAAGTTAATTAAGCAACTTCAAAAAACATTTCAAGTGCCTCGGTGAAAAATAATGCTTCGTCTTCAGATTAAACTTATAATAAAATACATTTTATCCATCGCAAGAAGAAGACAAATATTTAAAAAATAAAAAGAATAAATTATAGAGTTTCATGGTCTATGTTATACTCCATATAACAGTTTACTATCCATTGCCATTATTATTATGTTTCCGGCACTTAATAGCCAAAACACTTTAAGTGTCGTACTCGTAGTTTGAGAGGTGAAAAACTTTACCATCGTCAGTTTTCGACGACGACGCCCTTGCTAAGGTATAAGAATTGCTATAAATTTTCTCAACAATCTCCCTCATGAGAACAAGCTGTTAAAAGAAAAAACAGAATAACTGTATCTTATAACGTAGATGAGATATATGTATGTATGAAGATAATATAAAAATGAAAAAAAAAACACTGCAAAAAGAATGAGAAAATTAAAAATTATAGTTGTTCACGATTAAGGATGCTTCTTCAGTTTGAAATCAATTGCACCACTTGAAATAAATAATTTGTTCCCCCTTATTCTTTCAATAAGGAATCTTTTAAGATGAACTAAAGTATAGTTATTTTTTTTTTTATTTTTCTACTTACATCTACAGCTATATAATGTATCTTGAAGTTTGTACTTCGTTTACGATCTTATAGAGAGAGATTAAGAAAAAAGGACTCGAAAACAAAAGACGGTTTATAAGTATCGTTTTGCGAAATATTAATAAGAATAAGTTGTAATGTTATTGGTGTTTATATGGCAAAAAAGTTAGAAAAATTGAGATTAAAATACCCAAGAACTTAACTTTTTTTTTCTCCGTATGGATGTATTTATTAATGGTTTTATGGAAAAGAAAATAATAAAAAATAATAGTCATTACAACAAAAGTGGTTACAAATATACTGCATAGAAAATTAGAACACTTAAAAAAAAACTATAAAGCTTAATAAAGGTAGAGGGCTTTATCTCTACAATCTCGACACTTCCTAAAAAGTATACTAAATTTAGAGTTGAGTGAACAAAACTGTTGGCGAGAAGGAGGGAAAAGCAATTTTATACAAAGTCTTGAGTCTTGAGAGCGAAAACAAAGTTGGACAAAGAATTCCACATTCTTGATGTACGGATAAAAAAAGAATCTCTATACTTGCCAATACATTTGAACAATTTTGTCCACTGCATGGTGTTAAGATAAACCATCAAATGATCGGTATAAAAACCATAGTCATACGAGTGGTCATTAAAAAGCTTTATTAACTTCCCATAGGAAGTTATTGCAATGGGTCCGATTTGTCAAATTGAAAATTTTGACATTTCTCGACGTTTCAAGGTCCCTAGAGTCAAAATAAAAGATTTTTAGAAAGATGTCTGTGCGTGCGTGTGTTGTGTACGTACGTTCGTACGTCGGTACATCTGTACGTTCGCGACGTTTTTTCGTCGTTCATTGCTCAAGAACCAGAAGAGATATCGACTTCAAATAAATTTTGTTATATAGATAATATGGCAGAAAGATGCAGAAAAGGCTCTCAAAAAATTGCGTGGTTGGTTTTTTTACCATAGCAGTTTAAAAAAAAAGGAACATTTTGGTTAACCCTAAATATCTCACGATACAATAATGCTAGAGCCTTGAATTAAATTTTATATAATATATTGTAACGTGATACCAAACAAGTATATTTTTTGAAAAAAATCCAGTTAACAGTTTTTTTTATGAATCAAAAAAACTGAGAAAATCAAATCGAAAATTTTACGAATAAAAAATGATTTTATCACCAAAACAATTTTGTACAAAGAAAAATTACGTTTTCGACATCTGGTAAAATTTTGAGAATAATCGAATTGACAGGTTTTTTTACAAAAAATAAAAACCTAAACAAAAAAATTAATAAAAGTAGGTAAAACTTGATTTTCGACTCAAATATCTTTTCAAAACTTTGAGATATTGGCTTTAAACTACTTTGATCTTTTAAAAAATATTGTTGTCAACATTCAGTAAAATTTTGAGAAAAATCTAATTGACAGGTTTTAAACAAAAAATAAAAACCTAACAAAAAAACAATACTAAAACTTGGTAAAAATTTACTTACGAATCAAATAGCTTTTCAAAAATTAAAAATATGGTCTTCAAACTCTTTTTATTTCACAGAAAATATTGTTTTCGATATTCAGTAGTTTTTTTTTATAAAAATCCAACAGTCCATTTTTTCATAAAAAAATAAAATCTACAAAAAATAGTGAGCAAATTTGGTAAAAATTGATGTTTGGTTCTTGATATCTCTCAAATTAATTTCATTCATCCAATTTGTAAAAATTTAAGAAATGCTACTTTAATTGGTAAAAATTTGTTTTCGACTAAAAATCTATTTAATAAAACTAGATTTCAAACTAAACTATTTATATATATGAAAAATATTGTTGGCAATTTTTAAATTTTTAAGAATAATGCAACTAACAACTTTTTTAACCCAACACGAAAACCTACAAACTTTTAAGCAAGACAAGTCGACAGACGGGATGGATAGTTATCAGTATGGGTCGCATCCCAGCCTTTTTTACTTGCGACATATAGGAACTATATGGCAAGTTTTTCAAGTTTTTCGTGCAAAATTTCGAACTCGAGATTTTAATTAAACATGATATTACGATGGTAGAGAAGTCGAAAAAAGTGGGTCCCGCGATTCCGTTCGGTTTATTTTGTCTGTCTGTCCACGCTCCTACAGCCCAAAAATTTTATATATAAAAAATTAATTAAAAAAAAACCGCTCTAACGATTTAAAAAAAAAAAAATTGAAAAATCAAGAATGTTTTGATTTAGAAAATGACATTTAAATTTTTGAAGACAAACTCATTTTTCAGGTAAAATTTTGAATCTTAAAATAGTTTTTTTTTGTTAAATTATTTTAACTGTATTAAATGTAACCCCCTCCCATCTCACCAGATCAAATCCTGTGCATGAGACCAAAAGAGCGTATTATTTTGACAAAATTTTAATTACATTTCTATATTTTATCCCAATTAATGCATTTGGTACATATTTATGTATTTTTATTACTATAATATAACTATTGTAAATACCAACGATGGCCTTGTAGCGCCACTGCATCGGATTAACGAATATGATATATTTAATCGACAATCTTTTTTAAAGTGTCTATTAAGAAGTAATATCTTGGTACCTTTGTATATATGATTTTAAAATATTATTCTTTTATTTGCCTTCGCCTAAATTAAAGAATAAATACTTAGTAGAAGTTAAAGAAACGGGTCAGAAAGAGTATATGTATTTTATATTAGAATCACTTTTTCAACGTACACCTACATATTGATAACGTACAACCTCTACAACTACTGTTTACGTGTCACTTCAAAACCAAAATCCAAACACACAAGAACCTGACTGTAAACAACACATGAATAGCAATTTCTTGTATCTGTTTGTATGCTTGTTTTTTTTAAACTTTAACGAAAAAAATAAAGTGAACGTAATAACTCCATGTTTGCGGTGAAAACTTGTAGGAAATAAGGAATGTGATTGGATTGTATTAAGTAATTTCTACCACCAATAACATTCCTTCATTATCATAAAGCTGAGCACGCCAATGAACTATTCTTCATTCATTTTAGAAACCTACCTATGTAACAACAAAACCAATAGGCGATCGCTTTACAATTTAAACACACATGTTCTTCCTCTTTCTTATCTTCAGATAATGTATTTTCCATCCTGGTTCTTCCAATATGAAATTAAAATAAAGCTATCTAAAGGAAAACGCTTTGAACGAACAAGTTGAATACACAAACAATTGTTTTCGTTAAGTATGCTTACAAGTATTTTTCATTTCCGGGATGAGTTGTCCTAGGATGAGTTGTATCTTGGGATGAATCACACGTTTTTAGACAAATCAAATGGCATTTATATCTTTGAAGACAAACTTATTTTACAGGTATATTTTTAAATCTTATATAGGTACTTTTTTAAACAGACTCTTTGCATACAGGAGCAAGTTCGTGTGACCCAGTCGTGCATTTTATTTTTTATCACTTATAACCATTGGTGTGCTCCTTTCAAACATACACTGAAAATATCAATGGTAAAAGCCATTTTATATTATTTTTATATTATTTTCATAAAGAATTCAGTTCGTAGAAGTTTTTATTATTGAACATTTTTCCGATTTTCAAGTTAAATTAATTTAGCCCATCAAAATGTGAACTTGCTTCATTCAGGCTATATATGTATTATGTACTTGTATTATATGCTGATCTATAAATTGATTCGGGATAGAAAAGAAAAGTAGTTTTAATTAAATTAATAATAATTTCCATCATCGGAAATTTAATATTGTAGCTTTTTGAAATTACTCACAACCAATTTTCCATTTTTAAGAATTGTAAATTTACTTGTGTAATGATTACATAAAAGTTTTAAAATACTTACTGTGGAACAAAAAGAGTTTTGAGAAATATTTTTTCAGCTCAATTTATTGAAATCATCATTCTTGTTAAAAAATTTAACACAGACAAAATTTCATTCAGTTTTTGTTTGTGTGTGCAAAATTCCAACAAAATGTAGAAATCAATTGAAATAAAACTATTTGAATCTTTTTAATTGGCATTTTCAGCTTAAATGAAAAATAATCTGTTGTTTGTATAACCAAACTACAGACTACTTTCCATTTAATACTTGCACCTTTACCTGTATAGCGTATACCAATTCCAATGAAATTCATCCATTTTCGACCAGCCTGAAACATATCAAAAAACGAACATTTACAATTTGACACTCTGAAATTATACTTATTCCTATACTTGTATACATATGCAAAAAGCCCAATGGCACCAGATCTACAACGAACTATTCGCAATCAGTTTGACGCAGATTAAATGGATGTCTTTGGTTGCAATTGCAAGTTAAATGCATCACTAACTAACAACTTCACATCATGCAGACGTAGTTGCATCAAGCGAATTGAAGTCAATTCGTTGCATTTCGGTTCAATTTCTGTATTCAGTACATTGTGCAGGAAAGTGCAATAACCAGATACCATGGTAAAAGCCTATATCTTTCAAAAACATGACACTTTGTAAAAGGTTAATTTGTATTTTATTTGAATTCATTCAATAAATTTTACATGTATTTTTTTTGAGATATCTCTTTGAAGCATTGATAAGTATATGCATTTGAAACTGTTTTTGAATTAAAGAATTAAAAAGGGCTGACAATAAACAAAAATTGAAAAGTGATGATAAGACTGTAGAAAAACGAAGAATAGGGAGATACTTAAATATACTTTTTCTCTTACTATGTGTTGAAATTTGTTATTCCTGGTAATTAGGTTAAAGATACCATCTTTTATTGGCCATAACTCAAAGAACGAGTAAAAATGTCGACTTAAAATAAATTTTATTTTACAAGTAATATCAACAGATATGCAGAAATGAATCAGTGCTTTGCAGCTTTTTGTTTGCTAAACATATCAAGAGGTGTTAGGTAGAGTAGGGTGTCCAGTGCCGCAGATGGGGTTATTAGAAGCGATCCGCTTGTACATAGGCAATTTCAATTTCAATTTATTTATTTATTCGTATAGTCTTATACAATAAGATACATTATCTTTTAAAATAGTAAATATAAGCTTTAATTATTATAATTTGATGTATTAAAGTATGTTGAAAATTTAAACAATTTAGAAAAAAGAGATGCAGCAAAAGCAACTTACAATATTAAATTCATTTGTTTATTATTATTTAAAATGAGTTTTTTTAATAAAATGTTATTTCAATTTGAGAATAGCTATAGAAAGAAAGAAAGTTCAAAGAAAGAAAGTTAAAAGAAAAAAAGTTAAAAAGTTAAAAAGTCTCCAAGTACTCTTTGAGTTTTATCCTGAAAAGGACAGTACAGCCAATCACCCCAATAGATCGGGGAAGAGAAGCTGAACGTTTATAGCTTTTCTTAAAGCATTCCGCCATACTGCCACACCGTACATAAAAATCGGTCTGATTACCGATGTGTATAGCTAATGCGTGATTCTGGATTGTAAGCCCCATTTATTGCCAATAGCTCTTATAAAAAAAAAAAGAGAGCTACAGTAGCTTTCTTGACTCTTTCGTGTACCTACATTGCGTTTCCAATTTAGTTTTTTGTCTAAAATAATATGCAGGAACTGTTCCTCGTCTGAGAACTTTAATTAAAATAAAATAAATAATGACTTACAAATCTCAACCATTCTTGTGTGCGAGTTAATGTTGCCAGGAATGGAGGGGACCTAAAATTTTTAAGCCGAATCCGAACGGCTTATTTGGGAAAGCACTTTTCATGAAGAGAAATACTCTTGGAGAATTTGTCAATTCCTCGTGATAAAAACTTTAGATGGTAGTGTTTGAACCCAATACCTGTGGAATGACAGTCCAACGCACTAACCACCACGCACGGGTACTTCGAGAACTTTAATTGAATTCCTTTAATATATTGAGGGTTAACAAATTAAATTTTGTATGTCCTCGAAAATAGGACTTATTCGGTTTTGTGTGGGTTAACATTCAGTCCACACCGATCAGCCCAAAGTATTAGTCTGTCTAAGGTATTTTGTAAGAGTTCTTTTAAGGTGCTAAGATGCTTTCCTGAAACCGCTATAGCAACGTCATTCGCATAGGCAATCAATCTGAAACCCTCCGCATCCAGGCCAGTAGGGATTTCATTTATCAATAGATTCCAGAGGAGAGGGTTCAGACAGCCTATGCCTTCAAAAATTTAAATTCCATTTAATTAATCAACAAAAAAAAACTTGTTTTATCAAATTTTGTTTCGAAAATCGTTAGAGCGTTTTTTTAAATTAATTTTGTATATATACATTTTTTCAATATAAGTTTAAAATATTTTTAGTAATCAGTTTTTAAGAGCTTAATAATATTCGTTTTACATTTAATTTTTGATACAAAATATTTTAGCTTCCTATTTATGTTTCATTTATCTCCTTTAAGGTCCATAGAACTAATTCCTGTAATTTTATTATTGGAGCCTCCAACGCAGCGGTTAGTTCTGGACTAGGTGTACAAAATCCCTCTATTCACTTTTTGTACAGAAACATTTAAAAAAGATACGAGTGAAGGGAGATTCCAGTGTGATCATATTGGAATATTTATTTTGGCACATTATAAGCGTATTATAAATTATCTCGTGGTACTTCTTAGACAAATTCTAAGAATAGTCTTTTTTTAAGAAATAATAATGTTTTAAAATAACGTGTTAAAATAACTAGTTAAATTAAGAACATGTATTAAGTTAGAATTAAAAGAGTCTATAATGCCTGAGTTTGTTTTCTTGAGCGATAGGCTAATGGTTTAAATTTTACTAAAAAAATTCTCCGAAAAATTGTTTCTTTATGAAAATTGGTAGGAATGTTTTCTTTCTTTTGAAAACCAAGAATGAAAAAATATCGCACAGATATTGCAGGTTTTAAAAAAGGAGTGTTCAAAGAAGAAATTGAGTTGACTATGTTAAGTACTACGAAAGAATTAATTTTTGCCTGAAATGAACAATACTTATTTTTAGAGTGCGTTTATTTATTTAATTTGTATTGATTGATTTGGATCAAGTGTTGAAAAATACAAGTTATCGTCAATTTAAGTTTAACATTCCGGGTGAATTTGGACAGGCTGCTCAGATTTACCGATTCCAATCATAAAATTTGATAAATTAATTATTTGGACCTTCCAGTTAAATTTAAGACTATTTTTCTCGAACTATGATTAATTGGACTAGTTTCTTGATTCTGTGCTTCATTCCGGATAGTCTAAAAAAAGTGTTAAGCTTGATCTCTTTCTTCAATCATGTCCTTTTCGGTTCTTGATTAAATCTTCATCTTTTATCTGACTAGTTTGAACAAAGAAAAAAAACTTCAAACGTTTTCCTTTTTCAATCAAAAACTTATGTCTATTTTCTATTTAAATCAAATTTTCATTTTCCACGAAGAAAAAAAATAGTAAAAACTTCAGAGTAGCTATAACAAACGACAAAGATTGTTCAAAAAGATTTAGTTTTCATGTTTTACAGAAAATACCCTTTACAAAGTAATGAAGTATCTTTCGACACATAAAAGACCCAAAGCGAAAAAATGTATCAACAAATTTGTAAAAAAAAAACATATTTGAGTTTCACAATCTACCTACCCATCAGACCCACCTTTTTTTATCTCTTTGTCTCCCTGTATAGCAAACAAATCAGAAGGAGTATTGTCTATTGTATAGGTTAAGGTTAGGTTGAGTTAAAGGGGTATGAGCATTGGGTAGAAAGTAGCAACATTCTACATCAGCACAACCCGCACGGAACACTTAACTTGTCCGAGAAAAAGTCAAGTATTTCTCTTGCTTCACAAAATACAAAGTCCCTTTTGCATTCTCATGGTGTAAAGAAATAATTTGATTGAACTACTCCTCAAAACACCTCCATCGCATTTTGTGCGCAATTCTTTCGATAAGATACTTTGAAAACAAGGATGCTGAAAATCCATTTAAAAAAAAAAGAAATCATTTCTTGTTTGTTGGAAAATGAATGAAAATAAAACGTATAGAGGTTAGAAAAACAAGGTAAATAAAATCAAAAAAAAAAAAAAAACTCAGGCAGGTATAGATACTTATATCTATCTGTGAGTAGATACATCTTGCAGCATAACTCACTTGATTCTACAAAAAAAAAGAAGAAAATAACGAAAAAATTTCATTTTTATTTCATTTTGTCTAGGATCTATATAGATCCAGCTGTGGTAGTTCCCAAGATGATTAGGAATTGAAAATAAAAATAAAATGAAAGGAATGTAATGCCCTTTTGCGCACAGAGTAAGGATGATCAAAGCATTCTGATATAACAATATAGAAAACAATGAGCTTAATACACTTAGAATGAGGGTCTTCTTACCTCAATGCATGAATTTCCTCGTTTTGTATTTATTTTTTTTTTCATTCATTCATGTTGTCATCTCGTTTTTGATTTGAGATGGTGAAAGGAAAAAGTATTATTTTGAGGTTGAACTATAAGACAATAGACTTATAAACAAACTTGGGATAAAGATGTATGGCCATCAACAACAAAAGCGTTTCAGAGTCTAAGAAAATGATTGCACTTAGGGTCAATTTGATTAAGGTTATTTTATTTTATTTTGTGTCCTTTTAGCCGCTATCATGAATGAGATGCACAAATTGACTAACTTTAAACATCAAAGGTTTTCCATCTTACAATGCTCAAATCAAGTTGCATGGAAAATAAACAAATTATGAGGAATTTCTGACTGTTGTCGTCCTTAGTAGAAGGCATGGATACGTGGTCAACCTTGGGTAGATGGGATGATGATGTTCCAGGCCTCTCGACCACGAGTTTACCTTTGAGTGGATAAAGAAGCTCACTGCCTCATCTTTTTCATATAAACGTAGAGTGATCATCTCAAACCCATACTTAATCAAAGCTTTGGTCCACACTGGAGGAGCAAAGGATTCTTTATTTATTATTACAATGACACATCTATGAAGACCCCTCACTTCCTCAAGCTTTGCGACTTTCCACTTGTGAGTCGAGTTTCGTATCGGGCTAAATTTCAGCTTATCTACCGCTTATATCTATACATCTACATGTCACAAGACCAATGATCTTCATAAACAATAAGTTTGACAGGACTTTGATACAAATCCTTACAATGCTAATTCAGAGAGGTGGTCATGGAAACACTCTTATGATGATTGAAAAACCAGCTAAAAGTTTAATTTTTACCACCTGCCATCGATCAGATGGAATTGCGTCATCGATATCGCTCTTATCGATATAGCCACAACCATTATTTTTAGGAGTGGTAGGACCATATCTTACAACGTCGCCATTACCAAATTTAGGTGTCACTACGTTCTTACTCTCGTTTCCACTAGCAACAGAAAAGGGACCATGAATGGCCACAACAAACTTTCTTGTACCAGCCGCAGAAGAAACGGCAAAGAACTTCAAAGCTGTGCTGCCGCCCGGTTTTGAGGAAGTACCGGTCTTAAAAATATAAATGGTTGTATGTTTGTCTTTAATATTTGATCTCACTAGTTGCTCAGAAAAAAAGGTCCATCGGTACAGAAGATCGCATTATACAGATAAGGTTAGTAAATGCGCAGGTAGCCAGGTACGCCGTTAGCGACTGAGCTACATTTCTGAATGGGTCATAGATACATTGACCATAGGCACTGGTAGCTTAAGAAATCAAATCCAAACTAATTGAGAAAATACAATCAGCAAGAAGAGATAGGGTTGGGAGTCAGAGAATGAGATTAAGGTCAGTAGACAGTTAAGCAGTGTTACAGAGAGTAAACAAGATAGCTTAAGTGAGGAGCGTTAGACAACTTTTTTGCCATGCTATCATGGAAGATGGAAGGTGGGTTGGTAACATTAGCCAGCTTGTACGTCGTGCTCTTTAATTTTAAGACTTATCTGGGGAAAGTTCTCGAGAATCATTGATCTTATTCAGGCAAGTTCGAAAGTAGAAGAGGTAAACCTTTAAAAAGACTTGTACAAAAATGCGCCTCATCATTAAAGTTGATTGTTGGAACAAATAGCGAACACATGTTCCTGGTTCAGGTGGATTTTGTTTGGGTGCAGGCCCAAATTACTACTCAAAATTCGTCTTGGTATAGTTTGCGACAGGCCATATGTTCTTGTGAACGACGCGGAATTGGCTGCCTGGGATTCTACCGCACATTTTCACGAATAGGGGAAATGTTTTCGGCTGCTCTTGTGTTTCGTTACCGGTACCCGTACCCGTCTTGGTTTATTTTTCAGTGAGCCGATGGACACGAATTTGGCCACAAAACGTTAAATAGACTTGGAAGGGCAACCATGTAAATAATAAAAATTGTGCAATGCGCAGATCGATGCTACTAAAGAATTCTTATTTTGATAACAAAGTTTTATCATTTGCACGTGTTGGTCGACGCAGTAGCGTAGCGTGGGGGGGCAGTGGGGGCAAATGCCCCGGGCGGCACTTGTTTGAGGGGCGGCAAAAAAAAAGGTTACCAAAACAAAAAACCCTGAAATAATTTCCGGTAAACAGAATTTTGTATGGGGTGGCATCCAATCGACCTGTACCTATACCACCACAAACGAGAACAGATGCAGGAACTTTGCTTATAGCAATACAATCCTTTTCTTTTCTCTGCTTTTTGGGCTTTTGGAAACCTGTTCTTCATGAAATAAATGATTGTCAAATTTACTTACAAACCGAAGGTCTTGACCTTTATCAGTGTGCAGCTAAAATCAGTGCTCTACTGACTTTTCTTGAAGACACATGAGAAAAATTAGCCAATGATGCACTTGTTTACGCAAGGAATTTGTGTGAGAGCTTTGGCAATTCCTTGGATCCTCCCAGAAGGAAAAAAAGGAAGTACATCTTTGGTGATGGAAGCACAGATGTTGGTCTGTCTCATGACGAAGAGTTGAGAAGAAAATTGTTTTCTTCCTTAGATAAAATCATCGTCGAAATCAAGGAGAGATTTAACCAATTGCAAAGTTTGGCCAAAAAATTCTACTTTCTTTCAGCTTCCAAGCTACTGGCTGAAAATTTTGATTACGATTCGGAACTTGCATTCAATGAGCATGATGTATCTCCCGATGATTTCAAAATAGAACGTGGTCGATTAAGAGCCTTTGCATCTTTATTGGAACGACTTAACGATCTTGAAAGAACAAACCCGCTTGAAATATTAAATTTCATAGTACAGTCGAAGTTAGAAACAAGTTTGCCAAACATTACCATTATGCTGCGTATTTTTTTAACAATAGCAATAAGCAATGCCGGATGTGAGAGGAGTTTTTCAAAACTAAAACTAAAAAGAGTCTGGGATGCGACCCACACTGATAACTTCCCATCCCGTCCGTCGATTTATCTTAATTAAAAGTTTGTCTATATGTATCAATTTTAACCAAATTTGAGTACCATTTTATGTTTATTTTTTTTGTTATTGAATATCGAAAACAATATTTTCTGTGAAATAAAATAAGTTTGAAGCCAATATTTTTAATTTTTGAAAAGCTATTTGAGTCGATTTTTATTTTTACCAAGTTTTAGTATTGTTTTTTTTAGGTTTTTATTTTTTGTAAAAAAAACTGTCAATTCGATTTTTCTCAAAATTTTACTGAATGTTGAAAACAATATTTTTTATAAGATAAAATTAGTTTGAAGCCAATGTCCCAAAGTTTTGAAAAGATATTTGAGTTGAAAATCAATTTTTACCAAGTTTTATTAATTTTTTTTAAGTTTTTATTTTTTGTAAGAAAACTGTCAATTCGATTTTTCTTAACATTTTACTAAATGTTGACAACAATATTTCGTAAACGATAAAATTAGTTTAAAGCCAATATCTCAATATTTTGAAAAGATATTTGAGTTGAAAATCAATTTTTACCAACTTTTATTAATTTGTTTGTTTATGTTTTTAATTTTTTGTAATAAAACTGCCAATTCGATTATTTTCAAAATTTTACTGAATGTTTAAAATAATATATTTTGAAAGATAGAAGTAGTTTAAAGCCAATATCGCAAAGTTTTGAAAAGATATTTGAGTCGAAAATCAATTTTTACCAACTTTTATTAATTTTTTTTTTGGTTTTTATTTTTTATAAAAAAAACTGTCAATTAAATTTTTTTCAGATGTCAAAAACATTATTCTTCGTTGCACAAAATTGTTTTGGAGATGAAATCAGATTTGAGTCGTAAAATTTTCGAGGTGACACATTTTTTTTTTCGGTTTTTTTAATTTATAAAAAAAAACAGTTAATTGGATTTTTTTCAAAAAAAATAATTGTTTTGTATCACGTAACAATATATCATATAAAATTTAATTCAAGTCTCTAGCGTTATTGGTTCGTGAGATATTTAGGGTTAACCAAAATTTTCACCTTTTTTTAAACTGCTATGGTAAAAAAACCACCCACGCAATTTTCTTGAGAGCCCTTTCTGCATCTTTCTGCCTTATTATCTGTGAAACAAAATTTATTTTAAGTCGATATCTCTTCTGGTTCTTGAGACGTACACACGTACGTCCGTACATCTTTCTAAAAATCTTTTATTTCGACTCTAGGGACCTTGAAACGTCGAGAAATGTCAAAATTTTCAATTTGACAAATCGGACCCATTACAATAACTTCCTATGGGAAGTTAATAAAAAACTATCTCAGGTCAACAATGAGTACTCTAAGGTTAAGTAACCTAGGAATTCTAGCCATAGAAATGCAAACAACTGATGCGATTGACACCGAAAGAAAAATAAAAGAATTTTGTTGTAAAAAACAAAGAAGACAAATAATTTAAACATTTCTACGTTTTATAAATTATTAAATATGTGTAACGTACATAAGTCAATGTCAGTTGAGTTGCTTGCCACAATGTAATTAAAAAATTCAAATTTGCTTAATTTAAAAATCGAAACAAATGTTCATTAAAAATAAAAATATACGAAACTTTACTTATTAAAATGAATGCAAAAATTAAATTTTTGCTTTGTACTAGTCATAACCAAAATGAAGTGATTTAAAAAATTAAATATAATTTCTTAATCTTAATTTATTTTTTGAGCTTTATTTTATAGTGAGTATGCAATTTAAAACATTAACCAAATTTGAATGTTTGGTTCCTTAAAATGTGGGTACTTTCAATATGGTTATAATCGATATACATCACCTACAAATAAATGGATACTCTGTAAGTATAGTTCATTATGGAAGAAATGGTAGTGTTCACCAACTTTGACAAACAAATTTGGGGTGGCAAAATTTGATCTGCCCCGGGCGGCAAGAACCCACGCTACGCCACTGGGTCGACGCTGTAATTTGCCATTATCTACACTAATATTATAAAGAGGAAAGATTTGTATTTTTGTATGTAACGAATAAACTCAAAAGGAACTGGACCGATTTTAATAATTCTTTTTTCATTAGAAAGCTACATTATCACTGAGTAACATAGGCTATATTTAGTACTAGATTACTATGGAAATCTTTAGAATTTCCTAATAAAACTAGCCGAATGTAAAATTAGCCATAAAATGTCTTTAATCGCATACACTGCGAAGAGTATTAATGATAGGACAAACAAATTTTTTCTAATTTAGTGATTCATGGTCGTTTTAATTAGCATGCTTATAACTTAAATATCTGTACCTATTTATGTCTACCCGTGCGAAGCCGGGACGGGCCGCTAGTGTTTTATAATAAGCACATACTCAAGGGGATATTACTACCCTTATTATGCAGACACAGTGTGAGCACTAGGAAGAGGAGAGGGGATTTGAAAGGAGATGTCGGTGCACATTGGTTTTGAATTCCTGAATATTGCAATGAATAGGAAAAACAGAGTGTGGTAAGGCATTCCACATTCGCGTAGTACGGCTAAAGAACGAATCTCCGTATTTGACAGTACGGCCGAAGTTGGACTCGAGGGTATACTGATGAGCATTTCTAGAAGCGCGAGTTTAACGGTTGAACTGTTTGAGGGGAGAAATGCAGCTGGCTACTACACTAGAGCATAAACCGTTAAAATAACGGTAAAAAAGGGTCAGACAAGAAACCTTACGACGATGTTCAAGCGAAGTAAATGAACTTATGATGATATTATAATATATCAATTTAAATGCTCTACGTTCAATACTATCCAAGGGGCTTAAGTAAGTTGCAGGAGCACCAATGCTTTGGACGTATATAAGTCTTGTAGATAACAACCAGGTCTGAAGGGGTGAAATATTTCTTGCATCGTCTCAAAAAACCTAGACATCTTGCGGCATTTTTGGCGACATCGCGTATAAGAGGTGGTTGGTGACACACATACCGAGAATATCGAGATGTTCAGTCTCATTAATGTAAGGTTCATCTATGGATAATGGCAAGGGAGGTATATCTTGCTTTAACGATACAAGACAGCATTGGGTTTTCGAAGCATTAAATTCCACACTTTTTTTTATTCTCCATTGTAAAATGCTGTGTAGGTAGGAATTTAATGAGCTAATCATATTTTGAAGTTGCAGTTCCACATCCGAAGAGGAGGGTTGTGAGTCTGGAAACGAATATGAAAAGCTTAGAGCGCTATCGTTAGCGAAACAATGATTTAGAAGTTGCAGACAGGAGATCATTAATAATGACTCTAGACGCGAAACTTAAATGGAAAGTTCATGTAAAAAAGAAACGCGATGAACTCGAAAATAAACTCCGCGAATTGACATGGCTTATTGGAAGATATTCCAATCTAAGCGTTTATAACAAGCTTCTTATTTATAAGCAAGTACTGAAACCAGTTTGGACGTACGGTATACAACTTTGGGGTTGTACCAACGAAAGAAATATACAAATTTTGCAAACATACCAAAACAAAGTACTTAAAATAATAGTAAATGCTCCATGGTATGTAAGAAATAGCGACTTACATAGAGATTTAAATATAAAATATGTAGAAAACGAAATTAAAAAATTTGCTACAGAGCTAAGATCACGACTTAGAAATCATAGTAATAACTTAATCCAACAATCTGTTAGCGAGGCGTTCGTTTTTCGGCGTCTGCACCGAACAAGACCTTCTGATCTAGCGCAAACAAATTAATCTCTCCACTCGAATTTTGTGGAATCTTCAGGTCCTCTCGTTGGGGAGCTTCCTGACAAAACGCGAACAAAATGACGCTAAAACTACTTGTTAAGCTGGACTTAGTTGTAGTAATAATATAGAAGATAAGGGAGGTGAGTTTTAGTCAGTAAAAATCTGACACTACTATAAGCATCGGGCTTATAGTGTCTCTGAAGATTTCTCACCTTCCTGCGAAAAAAAAAAAAAAAAAAAAAAAAAAAAAAAAAAATTAATAAAAATGGGAAAGAGTGTTGGAGATAGAACAGAGCCCTGGGGCACACCAGCATTTATTTTGTGGTTTTCAGACTTGAAACCATTCAATACTACTTGTATATTGAACGATCCTAAAAGGTAATTACTAATCTAATGAAGCAGGGATTCATGAAAACCGAAAGCACGCATTTTTTAAGAGAGAGCCTGACGCCAAACCCTATCAAATGCTTTTGAAATATCTAGTGCAATAATCTTACTTTCTCCAAAGCGATGTAAAGATTTGCTCCACCATGACTGTTAAAAGAAGATATTTTGACAGATAGTAAAAGAAACACTAAGGCTGCCACGAGTTGTCAAAATCATCCCGTCTTTATTGGAAAACGCTATTTTAATTAATCACTTATGAATTTGTTAGATAGGACATAGGAGCACTTCTAAATTAATGTTATTTCAATTAAAAAACATTTTAATAACATAATGCTTGGTAAAATCGGGTTATTAACTTTTGTTTCTTAAATTTGTGTCTATTAGTCATAAACACTCCCAACAATATACGCTTACAGTCTTACACATACAAGTAGGTATCTGTTTATCATTAAATTAATAATTAATTATTAAATTAATTAATTTTTCAGTTTTGTATACGAATAACCCATTGTAACTTGGCTACGTGCATGTATAAATATGAATGTGTATGTTCTTATTCATACATCTGGCCGAAACATATTTTCCTTTATAGATAATAAATTAATGTCAACAGCACTAATAATGATGAGACGCGATGTCAAAAGCTATTGTGTCTTACTTTGACGCAAATTGGTATAAAATACTCCTTCAACATTTATGATTTATGGAACCACCAGCATAGCATATACTCGAATCTACATATACTTGGAGGTACTTGAGTCATGTTTTTAGTTTCGTGTGTGCTCCTCCCAAATTCCCATATCATCATGCAAAATGTATTTTCCTTCAACTTAACCACGAATTCATGTTGGAATTAATGCATTACGTTATACGTTAGATATACGAGTACGTTAGAAGAAGAACATACAAAGCTTGTATAGTTCAAACATTGCTCGGGAGAAATGTCAAAGGACATTATATCTATGTAGAGTAGATTCGCGAATGCCATGGCATGCCACGCCATGCGATGTCGCGCGTAAGATTTTTGAACCATATCAACCCGGATGTACACGAGTTAGAGTATGCGCCATCATGGCAGTTTAAAGATTTATGAGATTAGTGCGGTGAACATGGTGATTTGACCTCCTGTTACTTTATCTTACCCAATACTATATCTGTATACATACATTATATCCTCATACTCATATCGTTTCCATGATGATACGCATCATCTCCACTCCAAGGGCATCCTGCAGGATTATAAATCTCCATAGAGAGCCCTTTTCATTCGTGTATATAAGCTTCGTCTATTTCAACAATACAACATCTCTGTTGTCGAAAATTTCACCAACTGAAGCTCATTAAGTAGTGTCCCTGCAACAGCACCAGCACCAACCACCACCACCAATACCAACACCAGCACCAGTACCAAAACCAGCACCAGCACTAGCGATGAATTCCAGAGTTTTTGTATCCTTAGAGTGCTGCGCTGTTGCTTCTCATCAGCTGCCTCATATGTATTATGTACATACTCGTACATATATAGGGTAGGTTACATTGAAACTTCACTTAAGCCGAATGCAATGTCCTTGTCGTATGATAACATTTAGTAATTAATTACACCTCGCATTCCAAAGGACCTCAGCACCACAGCCATCTCTTGGCATCGCCATCGCCATCGTCATCGCGTCATGGCCATAACCAAAAAGCGCCACATGCAACTTTGAACTCGTGCATGCAATCAACCAAGTGCGAGGAGCACACATTCTATGGAGATGGGTCAGGATTTTGTTGTACCGAGAATATTTATCAAATTCCTAGTTTTCAGGCTTTCATACTTTCGTACATATACTGCCTGCTGCTGCCGCTGTCGCTGCCGCTGCCGCTGCCACTGTAGTTGGTGCTGCTGCTCCTGATGAGGTAGGGAAAGGGAATTACGTGCAATGTGCACTCTTTGCAAAGCATAAGTAGATGAGCGGACAGAATAAGGAGGGCGAAGTAAAGTTGAAATTTATGAACTTTTATCCTGACAGTTGTGTGGTATTCATTTATCCTTTCATATACAAATATACATATAATACAGAATGGGGTTTTGCATAATATTAATAAAGATCTTTGCGTCAGAAGTTCTCTTGGAAAGTATTCTTAAACTCATGGTAATATAGAACGATGGAGACGGTGACTGTGACGGTGATTGTGATGGTGATGGTGACGTAGACCCCAATGAACGACTACAACACCATGAAGACGAAAACGAAGACGACTAAGGCAACGAAAACCAAAATGAAAACGACAACGACAACGACGAACGTGGACTGCAAGAAATATGCTCAGCATGGTTAATTGGTGGAAAGTTTAATTGGAATGACTAATTACACTCATCGCTGACATAAAAAGAGCCATCAGCCAACCAAGCAGATTCTAATCATTTTCATTGAAAATATTATTTTACGGAATTTGATTATAAGAATTAAATACAAAAAAACAACATTGTGGCATAGACTAAATAGATATACATACATAAGTACACAGAGATAAAGTGTATACCAAAGAAAAATTACAAATTTTGTTGATGTGAAATTTGATGGTATACTGAAAAACAAAGTGAATAAATTTAAAAATCATCATTTTCCTCAAAATCTAAGTCACACAAACAAACTTAAAATATTGCAAAAGAATATGTAGTGTTTTTAATAAGAGGTTTCATTTTGATATAAATGAAACTGAATATTCCTTTTAAAGAAAAACCAATGGATTTTTATTTCATTGTAAAGAAGAAATAGTATCAGTTTATTACTACGACTGCGCTTGCAACATCATATTTTTTTCGTGTACTCCACTAAATCCCAAATTCTAGCTTTATGGTCTTAAATCATCGATTGTGAGGAATTCGCATAATTTTTTTTCAATTCCATCAGTAAAAAAGAGGCTGGGATGCGACCCACACTGATACCTTCCCATCCCCTCTGTCGACTTGTCTTTATTCAAAGTTTGAAGGTTTTCGTATTTTGTTATTCTTAAAAATTTTAAAATTACCAATAATTTTGTGCATATAAAATAGTTTGATTTCGAAATATATTTTAGTTAACGAGATTTTAAGCATTTCTTAATAAACTTTATTTCTTATATAAACTAATACAAATTGGATTCTATGGATTGTTCACGAGATATCGAGAACCGAGCATCAATTTTTAAAAAATTTGAGTACTACTTTGTGTAGATTTTATTTTTTTATGAAAAAACGGATTGTTGGATTTAAAAAAAAAAATTACTGAATGTCGAAAACAATATTTTCTGTGAGATAAAATAAGTTTAAAGCCAATATTTATAATTTTTGAAAAAATATTTGAGTCGAAAGTAAATTTTTACTAAGTTTTAGTATTGCTTTTTTAGGTTTTTATTTTTTGTAAGAAAACTGTCAATTTAATTTTTCTCAAAAATTTAATTGAATATTGAAAACAAGATTTCTTATAAGAATAAATTAGTTTAAAACCAATATATAAAAGTCTTGAATAGATATTTGAGTCGAAAATCAATTTTTACCAACTTTAAATTCGATTTTTCTCGAGATTTTACAGAATGTTAAAAACAATATTTAAAAAAAAAAAACTTAAATCAAAGTCCATATCTCCAATTTTTGAAAAGATATTTAAGTCAACTTTTATTAATATTTTTTTAAATTTTTATTTTTTGTAAGAAAACTGTCAATTCGATTTTTCTCAAATTTGTATAAGATATTAAAAACGTTATTCTTCGTTGCACAAAATTATTTTTGAGATAAAATCATTTTTCGTTCGTAAATTTTTCGAGGTGACAAACATTTTTTTAATTTTTTTTTATTTATAAAAAACCGTTAATTGCATTTTTTCCCAAAGATATATACGTTTGGTATCACGTAACAATATCTATATACATACTAATATTATAAAGAAGGAAAGATTTGTATTTTTGTATGTAACGAATAAACTCAAAAAGTACTGGACCGATTTTAATAATTCTTTTTTCATTAGAAAGCTACATTATCACTGAGTAACATAGGCTATATTTAGTACTAGATTACTACAGAAATCTTTTGAAATTCCTATTAAAACCAACCGAAGGTGTAAAAATATTAGGCATACGCTGCGAAGAGTATTAATGATAGGACAAAAAAAAGTTCGACAATATCTACATCTACACTAATATTATAAAGCGGAAAGATTTGTATTTTTGTATGTAACGAATGAACTCAAAAAGTACTTTACCGATTTTAATAATTCTTTTTTCATTAGAAAGCTACATTATCTGTACCTATTTATGTCTACCCATGCGAAGCCGGGACGGGCCGCTAGTATAATATAAAATTTAATTTAAGTCTCTAGCGTTATTGGTTCGTGAGATATTATGGGTTGGCCACCCATTAAATTTTTTTGAAAGTCCTTTTTGCATTATTATCTGTATAACAAAATTTATTTGAAGTCGATATCTCTACTGGTTCTTGAGCTATGAACTACGAAAAAAACTTCAACGCACGCACGTACAGACATCTCTCTAAAAATCTTTTATTTCGACTCTAGAGACCTTGAAATGTCCAGAAATGTCAAAATTTTCAATTCGACAAATCGGACCGATTACAATAACTTCCTATGGGAAGTTAAAAATCATTAATAAAAGCTCGGTAGCGAATTGGTTGCACCTCTCTCATTTTCGAATTAGTAAAGTTCAATTACATCGCCAACCTAAAAAAAAAGCTCCATACAGTGACACTTTGAGGCAGGATATGGCTCTCTAACAACAATTATAAGATATTCACTATTCAGAGTATGATGAGTTAACTGAATTTACGGAGTGTTTGAAATCTAAATCTTCGGGGTTCATCCCAAACTAGAATTTTCGGAAAATCGATTTTTTTATTTTAAATTGTTCCCTAGGAACTCAAAAATGTTTTGCCAAAATAATTATGGCCGGGAAAAATCTTTTAGTACTCGGTCTTTTGTATTATAATATTAAAAAAATAAATTAGGTGGCGCAGCAGTCTGCTGAGAACTAGGGCCTAGTGACTTACAACTCTCAACCATTTCTGTGTTTGAGTACTGTTGTCAGGAATGGATGGGACCTACAGTTTTACGCTGAATCCGAACGGCTTATTTGAGAAAGCACTTTTCATGACAAGAATTACTCTTGGAGGATTTGTCAATTCCTCGGAAAAGGCATTACCCGTGAAAAAAAAAAAAACTTAAAATGGCACAGGTAGATATTGAACCCAAGGCTTCCGACATGACAGTCCAATGCACTTACCATCATTTTATTATTGAAGGTGTTAAAACGTCGACAATTTTCAACCTAGACACGAAATTTGGAACTTAAAAAAAAACATTTTTTTGTCGAAGTTTGTAAGATGTTTTTTTTTACATTGCGTGATTCATTTGCTATTGACAATTATGTGAAAATTATAAAAGCAGTTATTCAGGCCTTGAACACTTAAAAAAATACGTCATCCAAAAATGTCATTTTGAAATTATTTGGTTCAAAAAAATTATTTTAAGAAGTCAATTTCTGTAATACTGATATCAGATATACTCGTATGTTGTAGTTTTCTGAAAAAAAATTCCAAAAACCCTTTAACGTCAAACGTTAATTAATTTCGAAGATCGACTAAACTTGTTTTCGTCAACACTACAGAATACAGCAGCAATGCTGTTCTTTCTTGTTGAGCGATATAAACGGTCTTAGCATAGCCCAAGAGCCTACATTTTTTAAACCATTTTCATTATTTAAACCCAAAAGTGCTTTAGTTTATCGAGCCGTGATTGCATTCACCATTTTGAAGTGAGTTTTAACTATTTCAGTGCATTGTTTAAGCGTAATTGCCCAAATAGAAATAGGCCATTCAAAATGAAATATCAATTTGGAAAACCTTTTATACGAAAGTTTTCTACAGGAAAAAAAAGTCATTTGTATATTTAAAGGGCTTCAAGTTCAGTTTTTGTTGGTATGACATGGCTTATAAGCAAAAGAGCCTTGAAAAACGCTAGTCACATAGATTATTGTAAATAAATTACATGCTATGATTTAACCTTGTAATCTTCAATTAATTCTAAGTTAAACTTAAAACGAAGAAAACGAAGCAGACCTAATTAAGGATACCAATAAATCTTTCAAACTTACAATACAATATGATAAACCACATCAATTTCTAAGAAAAAATAAGAATATAAAATTATAAATCATTATCAATTTTTGTGGTTTTTCAATTTGGTATTCTGAGAAACCATAAACAAAAAGATTTCAATACAAATTTAATCGTTTTAAGCAAAATCTTCTTACCGCAGAATATTAAAACAATCCAAGTTGTTATAAATCATTTCATTGGAATTCAATGTCTTTATTTAGTTCTGAGTCAATTTGCCATAATAATCAAATATTAAAATTCAAATAAACTGCAAACTCAAGTTTTAGCACACAAAATTCCAGGTCTATTAGTTTACTTTCTCAATTGACAATTTCTACCATTTTAAACAATTTTTTTGCATGAACACAATTTTTGAAATAAAACACAATTTAATCTTAAAACTTTGTTTCAGAAAAAATATTTTCAAAGTAAATTCTTGTACAATAAATAAAATAAAAATCAAACCAATTGAATGAGAGATAAAATTTCATTTTCATAAGGACAATCGAATGCAATCAAACAAATATAATATCCATGATTTTCATAAATTTAATTTAAAATATGCCCCAGAAAATATGCTACTATACATAATATATATTTATAAATACATCCAATCCATCAGATACAAACGCGTCACGCGAACAAAATCACGTCGCTCGTCATCACTTTGAAGTTCCCTCAAGAGGTTGGTGGGTATATTATTCCCTTTAATATTTCATTCAACGTGGTTGAGTTCAAGTAGGGATTTGGGACTTGTTTTCACATTTTATATTATTTTTATCGTGCTTTTTTCTGTTGTTTGTATTAATTCAAAATGCTGGCGGGAAATAATAATTGTTGGTGCTTTTATTTCCTCATTTTTTTTTTTTGTAAATTAATATCTTCTCTTGATAATAATTCTGTTGCCAATATTATACGTTTCTGGGTGTGTATGTGTGTGGTTTCTGCTAATTAGCATAGTAATGGCAAACGGAAGCAATTATGTAATGAAAAAGCAAAAATAAAGGAAAAAAAAAACAGGAACAAACAAATAAAAAATATTAAAAATAATCGCACACTCAGGGATGTTGTTATTTTGAACATGTATATATATTTTTATTCGTGGTGTATATAGCAGTAGTTCAAGGATAAAATTGTTAATTTGCGCTGAATAAACTTAAAGAAGATTACATGAGTATTTCTGTGTGAAAATTAAACACGCAAATTAAAAAATAAAAATAACAAACTGACTATCCACAAAAAGTTGTAGCTTCTTTTTAACTTTTAACTTAATGAATTCTTCGTTTTTTGTTTGTCTTAATTTTAATTACAATTGCAAAATTTTATTACTGTAGTTTTTTTTTTTTTTTTTTTTAATGGACTGTAAAAGTGCACAAAGTTGCACTTAAAAAAATTAAAACATTTCTAAAGGAAAGTCGAACGTTTTGTATGAATAAGAGTACGATTAAAAATATACGTTTGTATATATGTACATACACGTTTTAGAGAGTATGGATGAATGTTAGTGAGTGGGTTGGGTAATGCATTTATATGTTAGAAATGACAATAAAGGTAGGTCATACTTAAAAGCAAAGCTTTCACTTGCAATATTCCTTCCTTGTTTAAGTTCGTTTTTTCTTTTTATCTGCACTAATATTATAAAGAGGAAACATTTGTATTTTTGTATGAAACGAATAAACTCAAAAAGCACTGGACCGATTTTAACAATTCTTTTTTCATTAGAAAGCTACATTATCACTGAGTAACATAGGCTATATTTAGTACTAGATTACCTTAAAAATCTTTAGAAATTCCTATTAAAACCAAATGAAGGTGTAAAAAATTAGCAATAAAATGTCTTTCACCGCATACTCTGCGAAGAGTATTAATGATAGGACAAAGAAATGTTTTCTAATTTAGTGATTCATGGTCGTTTTAATTAGCACGCTTATAACTTAAATACCTGTACCTATTTATGTATACCCGTGCGAAGCCGGGACGGGCCGCTAGTATAAAATAATTTCTTAGAAAATGTGATTTAGCAAATACTCTCGTGAGGAAAAATGTACGCTCGTAGTTTATTATCAGTATAATATACCATGAAACATATTTGTGTCTATATATTTTGTATATACATAGATATTTTTATTCTGTGATTACCATTTTGATTTATACATTATTATAAATATTGAATAAATGTTAAAAACATGACATGGACTTTCGTCTGCCTGAGGGGCATTTTTGTTTATATATTTTAATTTAGTAATTTAACATATTCAAACATAATTATTATTATTTATTTTTTTAATTGACATTTCAAATGACAATAAGTAACAAATGCTAATGGATTAAGGACTTTTAGATTAGTTAAATCAAAATATTTTAAGGTAATTTTATTGAATTCAAATGAATTTAATCGAAATTAGAACCAAATTTGGCAGGATTTTCAGTTTAATTAAAAACATTTTTAAAGGACTTTTAGATTAGTCAAATCAAAACAAAAAATATATTTGGTGAACGGATTCTTATGACTGTGTATGGTTTGGATCAAAAATGTTCATCGATGATTTGAGCTCTGTATTTTATCGCTTCTTATGTAGAATTCATAAAGGCGAATCCAGTTCGCACTATCCAGATAGTTCATAACCTCTTCAACTTGCAGAAAGCTTTTTTCAAAGTGAACACGCCTTATCTCCGTCAGCATTGGACAAATGCCTAAGAAGTGTGTAATACAACCAGCCTTTCCCGCCATTTCATCGTAAGTAACATTTTCGATAAAAAAGAAAACTTAATTATTAAAATTTGCTAGTAAAACATAGAGCCTTGAAGGCTATTGTCATGTCTTAACTTAAGCAAAATTAATAATTTCCAATACTCACATTGGGTACAAGTTGTTTCAAGGACCAGCAATAAGCTTTTGATTTGTCTTTTACGGTCAAATCTATTTTGGCGCTTACGATAAATTGGTGGAAAGGGCTCGACATCCTCTCTCTCAGCATTACAGAGTGTGCAACGATCGCTAACCTCGTTACGATGGGGCCTTAAGTTAAGTCTGATCAGTTCTCTTCTTGTCTTAAATATGGTTTCAATTATAGAATTGTTATATTCGCTGGTGAAATAGTTTCTGTAGTTGAAATTAAACACGCACTTTGAATAATATTGTCTTTCCGTTGATGAGCACGCTTTTTCAATATGCGCATACCTTTCATTCTCATCATTGACGGATTTTAATTGGTAAAGCATTTTCTTCAATTGAACCGCATTCATACTCCAAGGTCAAGCCATAGGGTCAAGCCACAGTCCGCGGCTATCAAGTTACAATCTTACATTACATTACATTACATACTACTCAGCACATAAATGTACAGAGTAGAGACACAGCACCTTGAGCGACTAGACTATATAAGGTGATAACAACACAAGACATTAATACAAGACAGAAGAACAGAGGAGAAAGAACAACACAGAAAGAACACATGACAACAGCACGCGGTAGGTTTCGAGACGGTCCCCCATCTTTCTACTAACCACGCTCACTGATGCTTGATCTCGGTGATCGATGGGAACCGAAGCTTTATCAGTGACTAGGCCGTTGCCCAAGTTACAATCTCTTACAGACAGCTTTTTAGTTTGAATAGCATACTCCATTTTCTTTCTTGGTAGCTTATGCTCCTCCATATTTAGCACTCTCACAATGTAGTCAGTATTCAGCTTAAGGGTTAAAATAAACAGTGACGGAAGACCAGTTTCCAAATAATACATATATTTGGGTGCGTTTATAGGCAAAAAGAATATTTTTCTTAAGAAGAAGCGTAAAAGGCTTTCAACTAGCTCAGCCAACAACAGGATAGCTTTGGCAGTAGCATTAAACACTCTATACTTTAAGTCAGTCGCTATTAGCTTGTTATTATAGATTCTTTTCAAATTTACACATATTGCCGTTTAAGCCTTATTTAGTTTGCTTTTGATGTGTTTTTCTAATTTTAAATTAAAAGTAAACTCCGGTCCTAAATATATATAAGACTTAACTATACGTCTAAAGTTTTTTCGCTATGTTTCCAGTGCTCGTCTCTCGCCGTTCTGCTAGATTTTGTATATATAATTCGTTCTTTAGACATTGGTTGGTTTTAAATTATAAATACAAACAAATATTCTTGGTCTTGAGTTTTCTAATAGAGACGGGTTAATTTTGACAGCTCGTGACGGCTGATCAGTTGATCAGTGACTAAAGATAAATCAACACGGCAAAATACTGCGTAAACCACTAGGTGCCAATGCATTCAAATAAAGTTACTGTTTGGTGTGGAGGCGTCATCCGTCCGTAGTTCTTTGAAAATAATGCTGGAAAAGCCATCACCGTCAACACCGCAGCGATCGCTATAGGTCGATGTTCACCAACTTTTTGTGGCCGGATGTGGTCACCGAAGAATTATGATTTTAACAAAATAGTGCTATAAGGCACACAACTCAAGGCACAATCTATATTCAGCGCGAGAGGTTTATGGTTATCTCGCTCCGAGGCGACATGAATTGGTTACCAAGATCGTGTCATTTGAACCCTTTAGACTTTTTCTTACGGCGATTGCTTAAACCGCAGGTCTATGCGAACATTCCACAAACCGTGGCCCTCAAAGACATCATTATGGATGCTTGAAACAAGATGCAACTCCTTAAAAGCGTGTATCTATACAGTGTACGGTAACCCTATTAATACCAATGTCAAGTTTGAGCGAACGAAACCTTGGTTTGATATGGATTGTCATAAAGCTCGAAAATCTTCACTTTAGCTACTTAACATTACTGAAAATATAATCTCATTGCAAGCAGAACAAACTATTGTGATGCAAATAAAAAGTATAACGCATTATTTAAAAAAAAAAACGTTTATTCTACCAGCGAATTTCGAGTCAACTCGCAAGTATTATCACCGCAAAAGATTGGTGGAAACTGCCCAAAGAGATACGCGGTAATCCTACGGATAGTAGAACTCAAATCACAGCTTTCGAATTTATGTCATATTTTAAAAATTCCCTTATTCCTTATAATTTAAATGAAGTAAAGATTGCGATTGAATTTTCAAAAGAAAACAAAGCTTCGGGTATAGACGGCATCCCATATGAGTTTTAGAAAAATGCGAGTAATTCTTTTATTGGTGAAGTTCACACTTTGATGAAAAGAATCTACGAAACAGGAACAATACCAACATCCTTCCAAAAATCAATTATCTTTTAGCTCTTCAAAAAAGGTGACGCTGGTCTTGTATCAAATTATTGTGGGCTTTCCTTTTTAGATACCCTCTACAAATTGTTCACCTCAGTTCTCCTAAACCGCCTAAGAACTTGAGTCGAAAACAACAATATACTAAACGAATACCGTGCTGCATATCTAAAAGATTAAAGTACCATTGATCAGATCTTCAATCTTTCATGAATTATTCAGCTGCAACTAAGCCAGAAAAAAAAACTATATGCTTGGTTCGTAGACTTAAAAGCTGCGTTGGACAATATTAACAGAGAAGCTCTTATTCACAAACTTATTACATTGGGCATCTCGACGAAAATGGTTAAAATTATCAAACTACTATACAAAGGCACAGTTGCTGCCGCCATCTGGGATGGAAGTAGTACCTCTAATATCTTTCGAACGAGCAAAGGCGTTAAACAAGGTTGCGTTCTGAGCGCTCTGCTTATAGTCTTGTTCTTAAATGACCTACATTCTGAACTCCCCATCGGAATACATGTGAAAGGAATCGGTATAAATGTTCTTTTGTATGCTGATGACATTGTAATTTTGGCTAAGAGACCAGCTTTACTTAAAACAATCATTAACAAGTTCAGCAGCTATTGTGATAAATGGAACCTTGAAGTTAATCTTGGGAATCTGAAATTGTTATTTTTAGGAATGGAGGACGAAAAGCATTAAGTGAAAAATGGAATTTCAAAGGTGTAGAAGTAATAATAACAAACCAGTATAAATATCTTGGCGTCGTGATTACATATAATATTTCTTGGTCTGAACATCTGACAAAGAGGCTCGCAACATCAAAACATGCAACCAAACAACCTGGTCTAAGTTTTTGAAAAATAAGTTAGTACCTCATTTAGCAAAGTTTAAAGTCCATGATTCAGTTGCCAGATCAATTATGTATTACTGTTCTCAAGAACGGTGGTACAAAGAGTACATACAATGTGAAAAGCTTCAAAGATTTTTCGTCAAAAGATGTTTCAACCCACCAGATAAAACACATCGAAAACGATCTTCCAAAAGCCGGTCTTTCCTCCGCAGTACTTCGCAAGAATATTTTTTGGGCCCAGGAATGGTCAGGCTTTTTCACCGCAACTGCCATAGTTGTCAACTATAAAGCAAGTAATTTCGTTTGAAAACATGACCACAACATACATATTATTAAGCTGAAAGAACAACAGTGGAAAGATTTTACCGAACGTGCTTTACAATTTCAATTTCACGATAAATATAGCAATCTATCATACACAGAGGTACCCAACTATTTTAATGACTTAAATTCACTAGAAATGATAAGTATGATCTTAAGAACGAGTAGTGTGTTACTTAACTTGAATGCAAGGGCATTTCATCATGATAGTGTTAGCTTATGCACAATGTGTAA
Source organism: Eupeodes luniger (assembly GCA_951509635.1). Taxonomy (NCBI): domain Eukaryota; kingdom Metazoa; phylum Arthropoda; class Insecta; order Diptera; family Syrphidae; genus Eupeodes; species Eupeodes luniger. The sequence goes on along the minus strand of OX608073.1, from coordinate 93,018,065 downwards.
TCTTGATGCAGCTGAGAACACCTACCACTTCGTCAGCTTTGCCCTATTTTTAATTCATATCGGAGATTATTTCTAGAAGCTGAAACAATTAATCACACCTCGTTTTTTCAAATATTGAATGGCAAATGATATTTAAATCCATACAAATTCTTAAAATATGCTCTTAATTATCGCAACTTCATTGTAAGTGAATATAATATTGAAAGTAAATTCAAACTAAGCAAAAATATAAATAGTAAAACTTTAACCTTTAACTTTAAAAAGTTATTGTCCTTACTAATTTTGAACACCAGCCTAATCTTGATTTTATAACCACTTTTTTTTAGAAAATAAAATTTATTTATCTATCTATCGATCTTATCCACGCTGTCGGTCAAATATCGCCTTGATAATGCGCCAAAGTCATCGAAAACTGGCCCTTTGAAATGCGCTCCACTCAGCGAAGCAGAGGGAGCCATTTAAACGATGTTATATTTTACACATAATGTCATTCATCGGGCTCTCAAATTAAGAAACATCCTAATGATATCTATATCTATATCTATACTATTATATAAAAGCGAAACCATTTAAAAGTTTGTAACGCATGATCTCAGAAAGTAGTCAACCGATTTATTTGAAATATATTTTATTATTTTCTATATTGTTATGAGAGTATTTATGGCTTTAATTTTTTTTCATTAATTATTTGTCAAATTTAAATATTATTAATTTTACATTTTTTGTTAATTTTTTTTTCATTAGTTGACTTATACAACCACTCATATCTTAAAACCTATACAATAATCGACAAAGATTAGCATTGCTTCATAAAGTCAATATTGTTGCGCAAATTTTAAGCCTAAAATCAATTCTGAGTTAAACATACAACCTGAGAAATAAATAAAAACAAATTATAAAATTATAAACTTTTTGAATTTATTTTATCCAGGAAATTAGATTCCATCACAATCGCGCGGTCGCTGCTTTGTTTCATTTCATTATCATTCCAACATTTTTAATTTTCTTTTCTTCCTATGCTCTTTCTCTCTCAATATGTGTTCCATTTAATAGTTACGTTTTTTCTCTTACCTAGCTACCTACATATTCAATTTTTCTGTATTGTATTTGTATGGTTCATCAACTAACCTACTCACACACATTATTTTTTTGTTTCTCTAATTCTATTGTCACATCGCTGAGCAGTGTGGCTGTGGGCTCTTTTTTTTAAGTTACTATGGACATTTAATTAACTGCATTGCCGTGCACATGAAATGCCGATTTATCTAAAGAAAAATTAGATCTTTTTAACTTCCCATAGGAAGTCATTGTTATAGGTCCGATTTGTCAAATTGAAAATTTTGACATTTCTCGACGTTTCAAGGTCCCTAGAGTCGAAATAAAAGATTTTTAGAAAGATGTCTGTGCGTGCGTGTGTACGTACGTCCGTACGTCCGTACGTTCGCGACGTTTTTTTCGTCGTCCATAGCTCAAGAAAGAGAAGAGATATCGACTTCAAATAAATTTTGTTATACAGATAATAAGGCAGAAAGATGCAGAAAGGGCTCTCAAGAAAATTGCGTGGGTGGTTTTTTTACCATAGCATTTTAAAAAAAAAGGTGAACATTTTGGTTAACCCTAAATATCTCATGAACCAGTGACGCTAGAGACTTGAATTAAATTTTATATTATACATTGTAACGTGATACAAAACAAGTACATTTTAGGGAAAAAATCCAATTAACTGTTTTTTTTTATAAATCAAAAAAAACTGAAAAAAAATTTGTCACCTCTAAAATTTTACGACTAAAATATGATCTTATTTCCAAAACAATTTTGTGCATCGAAGAATGATATTTTTTGTCATCTGATAAAATTTTGAGAAACCCTAAAAAAAAATTGACTTTCGACACACATATCTTTTCATAGCTTTGAGATATTGGCTTTAAACTACTTTTATCTTTCAAAAAATATTGTTGTTAACATTCAGTAAAATTTTTAAAAAAATCGCATAGACAGTTTTTTTACACAAAATTAAAAACCTAAAAAAAAAATTAACAAAAGTTGGTAAAAATTGATTTTCGACTCAAATATCTTTTCAAAAATTTAAGATAATGGTTTCAAACTAATTTTTACTTATAAAAAATATTGTTGTTAACGTTAGGACATATTTTGAGAAAAATTGAATAGACAGTTTTTTTTTTACAAAAAATTAAAAACCTAAAAAAAACAACAATTCTAAAACTTGGTAAAAATTTACTTTCGACTCAAATAGCTTTTCAAAAATTAAAAATATTGGCTTCAAACTTATTTTATTTCACAGAAAATATTATTTTGGTAAAAATTTGGTAAAAATTGATACATATACACAAACTTTTAAGCAAGACAAATCGACAGACGGGATGGGAAGTTATCAGTGTGGGTCGCATCCCAGCCTCTTTTTTATTTTTTTGGTTCGAGGAAGTGAATAGATTATAATTCTTCCAATTTAAAAATAAAAAAAGTTCTATTATAATAGCTTGAATAACCAATTTTGTATCACTTCCTCGAACAATAAAACTGAAATTAAGTTAAAATTTTCTTTACAAATAACTCAAAGAAGGTACTTACAATGACGTCGATAAAAAGAGCACACAAATGTGGGTAGGTTAAGTCAGTTGCACTGCACTGAACATGAGCAGATGAATAAAAAAATGTGTCTATGGATATTTACACACGCATACCTATAGATGTATGAGAACATTAAAAACACAAATTTGTTTTTTTTTTACCGCAAATCTATACTATTATATAAAAGCGAAACCATATATACATATAAACTAAAATTAATATTATTGTAGAAAATATGCTCAGTCCCATTGAGAAATGTTTTCATATGCTAATACTAATATTCAAAAAATGTTCGTGGTTACAATTTGCGAAGCAACGCGAGCACGGGTCGGCTAGTCTCATATACAAACAACTTCATTAAATTTTAAAATCCACCCGCTTTTAATGGAAAGCATTTTACATATTCTTCTGCAGAGGTTTCTGCAGCGTATACTTGTTTTTTTTTTTTTTTATAAAAAGGCATATATTTTCATTGCCTTATGTCAAAACTTGTTCCGATGATCTCTGAATTTAATTAGATTAACCCATTTTGTTGGTACTTAAAATAGAAGAAAATTTAATAATGTTAAAATATTCAACTAAGAAAAAATTATAAAATTTTGAGCTAATGTCAACCTCTCTGAAATTTAAAATTAACTTTCTTGAGAAAAACCATAGAAAAAGCATATTTTCTTCATTAACTCTGGATACTAAAATCAGTTTCATTTTAAGATAGACTACTCCTTTCTTAACAGAATATTGAACATTTAAAAACTAATGCAATAACTATCAAGGATTTACGAAAATAATTCATTTTATTTGATGACAGATTAAAATAATAATGATAAGGAACGATTTTCATGAGCATTTACATCATTCCAAAATAAAATAGACAGATGCTTACGTTTAGCAAAAATACATACAAACTATGACAATTTTGTATTCGAGAGTATATTTCTGATTTTTATTTTTGATGTACATAAATTATAAAAATCTTAACCAAAGCAGTATACAATATTTCAAAAACAACCAAAGAATAAGTATACGAGCCCTACAATCACATCTTAGAGTAAGTAGTTTCATTTATTTTATTTATAAAATAGATTTTCCTACAAAAAATATAAATAAACAACTAACATTGGCAATATAATTCTAGAAAACATCCAAATGGTTGTATATCCTTAAAAATACCTTTTTTAAAGAATGATATACATATTATTATATCTGTTTTTTTGGGAATGAAAGACACACACACTGCACAACAAATTCTACGAGGAGTTGTCAGAAGTAAGAGACGGCAAAGATCCAAAACAATTTCAAAACAACATCCTTACGTTCGGAAGAAAAAAGTATCAGCACCCACGAGCAACGAATTTTTTCTCTATTTCCAGTGATGATTCTCCTGGAATGTTTTCCATTTTCATATGTAGGGTTAGGTACCGTTAATTTGGAGACTTTCCAATATCTCTCCCTCCCAATGAAAATGACATTTAAACAAAACTAAGGCTAAGATATATAAAGAGAGCGAGAGCACAGAAATTGAAAAGAAAAAAAATTATTTTCACAGGACCTTCGACCAAGCCTTACCTACTTTGGCAGCAGTATCCATTTTTCAGTTGGTTTTTGTATCACGTAAGGACAACACTTGCCTAACGGATTCTGTATCTTGTTTTGATTTGTTTTATGTCGGTGTAAGTAACCGAAGATATATATACAAATTTATAAACTTCCTTTGAGCGGTGACGACCTGACGAACGAAGAACGGCGGCGTGCGGTGTGTCATGAAGGATATTAATTCCTGTCAATAAGGAATATATTAAAACCCACAAGGATAAATCGTGCATAGAGTAGTATATACAAAAACGATTAAAAAAAAGAAACGAAGAGAAAGAGAAATTATAATTTTCATTTAGCCATATTTCCGGTGTGCAAGAGAAAAAGTAGAAAATGAATAATAAAATAAAGATGGTGCGTGTAAGGATGTGGTTAATTTAATGGCTTTCTGGAAAAACGATTAAACCAATTATTATCGTGTAGGTAGTGTTGTTTTTTTTCTTCTTCTTGCTGTTGTTTCTCCTATTAGAGATTATCCCTATATAAATTACCTCGAGAAAATTAGAAGGCAACAAAAAACCACACATATCAAATAAAAATACAGATACAAATATCAACTTTGAAAAATAATTTATTCGGTTCTATTTCCGGTTGAATATTAAATGTACAAGTAACCCCATTTTGTTTTTGTTTTTGTTTTTCTACTTTTTATTTTTTGCGATTTTGTATTCGTTCATCCTGAAAGTTCATAATCACAACAACTTCCTCAAGAGTGCGCCTTCATAGAAAGTAAAAAAAGGATATACGAGACAACAATCTTATGAATAGTTCATAATATGGAATATGTGTATTAAGGATGAAAAAAAAATGTAAGAAATATTCTCATGTGTGTTCGAGGTTGTGTGTGTGTGAATTGTGAAACAACGAAACAACGTTCGTGATATGCAATAAAGATTATTGTTAAGTGGAAACTTCTTCTTTGTGGATGGCTAAAAACGATAAAGGGAGGTAGAGAACGGAACGGATATATGTACGCATTATGTTTGTAAATGTGATTGTGTTAATAAAATATTAATGAAAAAAAAATTCGTACCCTTATATGCATGGTATGAAGGAATCACAATCATAAGATCTGGTTGTTACGAGTAAAGTTTTGTTTTGTGAACAACATAGAAAGCAAAAAGAGCAAAAACAACAAGAAGGGAAGGAGGATTTTGCTAGGAAGGAAGAGTGGAGAGGAGCAAGGGAAAGGTAATAATTATCCTAACAAATGTATTTTATAGATATTCATTTTTTGTGTTTTATCCTTAAAGAGGACGAGGACGATATAGTTTGTACGTTATATTATTGAACATGCATACACATACATTGGAAGTAGTGGGAAAAAAGGATTCGTGCGTTGATATAGAAAATCAGTTAAGCAAATCTGTTTTACGTGTTTAGGTGTTGGCGTGTTTCAGCTTTTACTTTTCTCACTCTGAAAGCGAGTATTTAAATCAAAGCTTTATGATTTTCCTGAAATTGTTTTTCTTCACCTTAAAGGGATATGTGTGTTTTACTTGTGGGTGGCAGAAGTTGTGGCAGACATGGGTATATGTTTGATTGAAAGGATGGCAGAGTATATTAAAAGCATTTTTCACTTCCAAAACGTGTAATTATAATTAGTAGGTATACATGACAAACAGATTTTCGGGTGATAAGAAAATTGGTTTAAAAAATACCGGTAATTAGGACTCTTTTTTTTAGCTTAATGAGACATTGTTATAGTTCAGCGTATACTAAAAGACTCTGAAAGATATGACTGTAGGGTTTTAATTTTAATTACACACATAAAAATGAATACATGTATGTTTCATTTTTCAATTATATGCTAGAATGACTAGGCGGGTTTTAATGAAATTTTGATGTTGTTGTATGTATAACACATATGGTATTCTCATTGTCTCATTATAAGGTATTTATAACTATTATAGGAAGGCGGAGAAATTGTCAAAAATTGAATTTGACTTTTTTAGCCATATTGTTATAGAAAGCCGAAGGTTGCTAAATCGAAAGTATTTTTTAATTTTCTTGGTGCTTGATATTTATTAACATGATTGATAGTTTTTGAAGTCTGCAAGTCTTAAAGAAAAGAAGGAAAAAGTAAATGCAGCGATTTTCAGCTATGTATTGTTATTATACAAGTCAACTGAGGAAAATGATTTCAGTTTCACAGATCATATAATTTTAGACAACTTGCATTGAAATCTTAAACTGTTTTAAGTGTTTAAGTAAAACACGTTAAACAGTTTATTCGATAATAACGAATTTTGTTATAATTAATTGCATCAGACAATATAACAATATCGATATTAACATTGTAAAAACAAAAGTTATGTAAATATGACACATCTTACACTGGTAAAGGATACATCATTGTTGTTGTCAATTGCGCATTAATAAATATTCAAAATTTAAACTTCAAATGTTATTCATAAGTAAGACTTCACAAGCTCTAGTTCTCAACTGACCTAATTTATTTTTATAAAACTTCACAAGAGAAATTCTCGTTTCCAACTGCATGGGTTTTTTCTCGAAAAAGCGTTTTTTAAGCTTAAAAAAATATTAAAACATATATTGTTCATTACAAACGTTTTGGTTTTCAATAAAATCATCGTTTTCACTAAACACTTTGGTTGAGTTGATCTAGACATGAGATCGTAAATCTAATTTAATTTGTACAAAAAATGTTTGTAGTTTTATTCTTTTTTACTTGTTCCTTTTTGAAAATGGATTTATTTCTAGAGTTAAGGTAATTGTTACCTAATATAGTTTTCATTTTATTCTACTATTGTTTCATATTATTCTTTTATATAGCGATTTACGTTAAATTTTGGAGCACTATTTTTAACTTCCCAAACTGCGATAATACCCGTAATACCCTTAATATGGTATTCCTTTTCATCGGCCATAGCTTAGGAACACGCAGACATATTGGCTCCAATAAAATGTTATTCTCACATAACATAAGGATGAGCAGAAAGGAATTTCAAAAAAATAAGTGAACATTTTAGTAGACCCCGAATATCTCACGAACTAATTACCCTATTGACTTTAATTAAATGTTACATTATACATTTTGACGCCATACTAAAAAAATATGTACCTACTTAAAAACAGATTCAACAAACTGTTTTCTTTAATAAATCGAAAAATAGAAAACAAAAATATTAGTCACCCCAAGTATTTTTCGAAGAAAAAATTGATGTTACTTTCATAACAACTTATTCAATGAGAAATAACTCTTTTTGACATTTAGGGTAGTTTTAAAAATTAACAGTTTTTATTAAATAAACAAATAATCTAAAAAAGTATTAAAAATTGGTAAAAATGATTTTTATCTCAAACATCTTGATAAAAACTTAAGGTTTGTCAACTTAAATTGTTCACCATCGAACATGTCGACAAGAAACAGCTCAAGTTTAAGGTATTAGTTGCATTATTTTCAAAGTTTCCTAAATGACGATAATTTGGTTGGCTTATTACAAGAAAATTAAAAGGCACCAAATAAGAAGTTATCATCCCAGCCTGTTTTTGAAACTATGTTTGTATTATAAGTTGAATTTAATGCTTACTAAATGTAGATTCTTTCACGAACAGAGAATGACGAAAAATTGTATCTTTACATTTTTTTAAAAATTACGTGCAAGAACTAAAAAATTAGTTTTAAAGAAAAGTATGTCTGTTTGGAATAATTGTTGTAAGCAAAGTAAAATTATTTAAATTTAAAACTGAGATACAAAAAATTGAAAACTGAAATATCTTGGAAGGAACAAAAATTTTGTTATCTAAAAAAAATAATGCCTATTACAAAACCTATTCATATTGAAATGTTACCTCAAGGAATAAATTACGGCAAAGCATTATGATCAAATTATTAAAAATACAGAACGGTTTTATAAGAATTTGAAACATTAAATAAATATTAAATATTTAGGGCCCTTTTCACAATGTAAAAGTAGAATTCAAGTACTTAGACATCACTTTAATTACTTACCAAATCTTCTTGTTATCGAAGAGTGCGTTTTACGTCTATCCTAGTTAGTTATTCTAATTTAAAAGTGTTTTCAGGGTTTTGAGAAATGAGAATTGAGAAAAACACTCCAAAATCGCTCATTGTTTTGGCCGTTTTCGGGTTTATTGCATTATTTCTGTAATAATTGGATAAATATACGGCCGGTGGTGAAAATTTCGATCTTTATATAATATAGTACGAAATGAAAATGAAAACAGACTTGGTCGAAAGGCTCCATTTTGATTAAACAAGGAAATAGTTACATTCAGCATAGCACTTCTAACACTGTTAACTATCAGTTATCTATACTACTGGCTACTTCATCCAACCAATACGCTACTTGGCCCATTAACTTTTAATTAAACCTTTCCATTTATTGTGAAAAACTAATGTGCATTTTATCGGCTGATAAGATTCCAAGTTGCTAGACTTTGACTTTACTTCCATATAGTGGAGTATGCCTTTAATGAAATAGACATTTCTAACAGTCACAAGTTTGTAACATAGAAGAAGTTAGAAGAACTGAACAGAGACTATTTACCTGCCTCTACATCTTCTAGTTTATTTTGTTCAATAACCATGGATGGTGTTATTCCGTGAGTTCAATTATCAGAATTTCTGTGTCAGAAATAGAACTCGAGGACCAGAATTTTGGGTTGTTCGAAGTTTGATTTACTCACCGAGAAATGTTGTTAAAAATTGTTCTTTCATAAAAATATATAATTAATAAGTACCAGAAATAAAGGAATCTGATGATTGGTTGGCACATCGTGATTACATTTATGTAATTCCAGCCTTGTGGTAACACAATGAATTTATTTTTGTAGTATTCAAACCCTAGTCTTAATATATAACAATCCAGTGTCATATGTGTATGTTATGTTCCCAGTGAACTCTTCACCAAGTCAACCGATTTCGATGAAAGTTGGCATTTTATGTGTAATTTGGTCTAACTTGAGATATAGGATAGTTTATATTTCGATTAATGGTCTTAATAATTTATAATCTACACTTATAATCTATACTATTATATAAAAGCGAAACCATTTAAAAGTTTGTAACGCATGATCTCAGAAAGTAGTCAACCGATTTATTTGAAATATATTTTATTATTTTCTATATTGTTATGAGAGTATTTATGGCTTTAATTTTTTTTCATTAATTATTTGTCAAATTTAAATATTATTAATTTTACATTTTTTGTTAATTTTTTTTTCATTAGTTGACTTATACAACCACTCATATCTTAAAACCTATACAATAATCGACAAAGATTAGCATTGCTTCATAAAGTCAATATTGTTGCGCAAATTTTAAGCCTAAAATCAATTCTGAGTTAAACATACAACCTGAGAAATAAATAAAAACAAATTATAAAATTATAAACTTTTTGAATTTATTTTATCCAGGAAATTAGATTCCATCACAATCGCGCGGTCGCTGCTTTGTTTCATTTCATTATCATTCCAACATTTTTAATTTTCTTTTCTTCCTATGCTCTTTCTCTCTCAATATGTGTTCCATTTAATAGTTACGTTTTTTCTCTTACCTAGCTACCTACATATTCAATTTTTCTGTATTGTATTTGTATGGTTCATCAACTAACCTACTCACACACATTATTTTTTTGTTTCTCTAATTCTATTGTCACATCGCTGAGCAGTGTGGCTGTGGGCTCTTTTTTTTAAGTTACTATGGACATTTAATTAACTGCATTGCCGTGCACATGAAATGCCGATTTATCTAAAGAAAAATTAGATCTTTTTAACTTCCCATAGGAAGTCATTGTTATAGGTCCGATTTGTCAAATTGAAAATTTTGACATTTCTCGACGTTTCAAGGTCCCTAGAGTCGAAATAAAAGATTTTTAGAAAGATGTCTGTGCGTGCGTGTGTACGTACGTCCGTACGTCCGTACGTTCGCGACGTTTTTTTCGTCGTCCATAGCTCAAGAAAGAGAAGAGATATCGACTTCAAATAAATTTTGTTATACAGATAATAAGGCAGAAAGATGCAGAAAGGGCTCTCAAGAAAATTGCGTGGGTGGTTTTTTTACCATAGCATTTTAAAAAAAAAGGTGAACATTTTGGTTAACCCTAAATATCTCATGAACCAGTGACGCTAGAGACTTGAATTAAATTTTATATTATACATTGTAACGTGATACAAAACAAGTACATTTTAGGGAAAAAATCCAATTAACTGTTTTTTTTTATAAATCAAAAAAAACTGAAAAAAAATTTGTCACCTCTAAAATTTTACGACTAAAATATGATCTTATTTCCAAAACAATTTTGTGCATCGAAGAATGATATTTTTTGTCATCTGATAAAATTTTGAGAAACCCTAAAAAAAAATTGACTTTCGACACACATATCTTTTCATAGCTTTGAGATATTGGCTTTAAACTACTTTTATCTTTCAAAAAATATTGTTGTTAACATTCAGTAAAATTTTTAAAAAAATCGCATAGACAGTTTTTTTACACAAAATTAAAAACCTAAAAAAAAAATTAACAAAAGTTGGTAAAAATTGATTTTCGACTCAAATATCTTTTCAAAAATTTAAGATAATGGTTTCAAACTAATTTTTACTTATAAAAAATATTGTTGTTAACGTTAGGACATATTTTGAGAAAAATTGAATAGACAGTTTTTTTTTTACAAAAAATTAAAAACCTAAAAAAAACAACAATTCTAAAACTTGGTAAAAATTTACTTTCGACTCAAATAGCTTTTCAAAAATTAAAAATATTGGCTTCAAACTTATTTTATTTCACAGAAAATATTATTTTGGTAAAAATTTGGTAAAAATTGATACATATACACAAACTTTTAAGCAAGACAAATCGACAGACGGGATGGGAAGTTATCAGTGTGGGTCGCATCCCAGCCTCTTTTTTATTTTTTTGGTTCGAGGAAGTGAATAGATTATAATTCTTCCAATTTAAAAATAAAAAAAGTTCTATTATAATAGCTTGAATAACCAATTTTGTATCACTTCCTCGAACAATAAAACTGAAATTAAGTTAAAATTTTCTTTACAAATAACTCAAAGAAGGTACTTACAATGACGTCGATAAAAAGAGCACACAAATGTGGGTAGGTTAAGTCAGTTGCACTGCACTGAACATGAGCAGATGAATAAAAAAATGTGTCTATGGATATTTACACACGCATACCTATAGATGTATGAGAACATTAAAAACACAAATTTGTTTTTTTTTTACCGCAAATCTATACTATTATATAAAAGCGAAACCATATATACATATAAACTAAAATTAATATTATTGTAGAAAATATGCTCAGTCCCATTGAGAAATGTTTTCATATGCTAATACTAATATTCAAAAAATGTTCGTGGTTACAATTTGCGAAGCAACGCGAGCACGGGTCGGCTAGTAATATTATAAAGCGGAAAAATTGTATTTTTGTATGTAACGAATAAACTGAAAAAGTACTGAACCGATTTTAATAATTCTTTTTTCATTAGAAAGCTACATTATCACTGAGTAACATAGGGTATATTTAATATTAGATTACTATACAAATCTTTAGAAATTTCTATTAAAACCAACCGAAGGTGTAAAAAAATAAGCCATAAAATGTCTTTCATCGCATACGCTGCGAAGAGTATTAATGATAGGACAAAAAATTTTTTTATAATTTAGTGATTCATGGTCGTTTTAATTAGAATGGCTATAACTTAAACATCTATACCTATTTATGTCTACCCGTGCGAAGCCAGGACGGGCCGCTAGTAGTTATATAAAATTTCACTAATTATATCACTTTCAAAAGTGAGATTTAATAAATATAAACATTTCCTGAATAAAAATTTCAAGTGAAATACTTTGTATACCTCTGTAAGTCATCAAAAAGTTAGGGTGATTTTATTTGTTGCGTATAACTCCCTCGTTTACATACAGTCTCAATTTATTAATCAATGAAAGCATAACTCATAGTGACTGTTCGTGTGAAAAAAGGGAGATAAATCGTAGAATTCTCATCTGACACTCATTTGTGTATCATTCAGTCAGAGCCGTTCTCGTCCATGACAAGTTGAATGGTAAATTGTAATAAAAAAAGGACATTTTCGTTGTTGTTGTTTTTGCAGGTGTATTTGTGTCAAATAGGTTGCACGAGCACGTTCACACACACACATACAATATTATGTAAATTATAATCAACGCTTAAAAGTTCTTTTTCACTGGGGATATCACGAACATAAGCAAAGTTTATAGTAAAACAAAATAAAGGGAGTGTGCAACAACAGTATAGCGGAGAAAAGCCAGCAGTGCCAACAGCAGTGACAAGAATACGCGTTGATTTTGTTGAAAAGGCATATTCTAAAGGACATAAATACAAAACTGTAGCGTAATGAGATGCTCTTTTCAAATTTTAAATTAATTTTAATGGGTGGTTCTTAGAACTTTTTTTTCTGTGTTTTATATCAATGTTTGGATGTGTTAGTAAAATATTCGCGATATTACACTTTACAATCTTTGGAATAAAACGTGTTATGTATGGTTGCTTGTCGGTAGTTGGTATTATCTATAAGACACACCACATATCAGCTCATATATAACACATGCAACTAATTTGACATGAGATGGTTTCAATGCAGAGTATCCTTCGAGTATGCTACGTTGCAAATAATGATAAAAAGACGGGAACACCTAGTTGTAGTATGTATGTTTACCATAGATATAGCGATGTTTTATTTTGATGATGATGTGTATGCAGATAATTTAATATTTTACTGAGCATGAAAAAGAAGTGTTTTTTGTTTTTTTTTTGGGGGGGGGGGATAACTTTACATATGGAAAAAAAATGAACTACGGAGGTATGATGCTTGTTTTTAGTTTGTTATGATATTCTAAAATAAGGACTTATGAGAACATAAATGTTTACAAATGAATGAAGGCTTTTTAGATGGAAAATTAAACATTTCTAGAGAGAAGTGCTGTTATATATAATTCAAAAGATTCTTAGAGTAATAGGTTTTTCTATGCTTGGCTTGGGGAAGAGTTGGTTATGGTGTAGTTTATTACGCTAACGAGATATTTTTATGTAAATTCATTCATTATTTGTACTTCAACATATACATATAAATATGCATATGCATACTGCACTGCATCTTAAATTTATTTTGGTACGTTTTTGAATATAACGTGAAATAAAAAGACATACATACATATAATGCGAAATTCAATTTTATACTAGTATTTAGAATCAGTGTTAATGAACTTTCCAATGGCTTAAAAGTTTTAAATTGACTTTTTTCTGATTGATATTTTTTTATTTATTAAAGTTATTTGTTCTTAAGCTAAACTTAATGATAGATAGAGCGAAACTTTATGTTAAAATAAGTTAAAAAAACAGACGCTGGGATGCGACCTTCATTGAAAACATCCCTTCTGTCAATATTTCTAGAAGTAGTTAAAAAATATTAATAACAACATTTTCTGTAAAATTAAAAAAGTTTGAAGTTCTTTGTTTTTGAGATGTTTGCGTCGAATACCATTTTTAACGGATTTTAGTTGTTTTTGTAGTTTTTGTATGTTAAAAAAGTAATCAATTTTTCTAAAAAAGCAATAAAAGTTCACAACAATATTTTCGATACAATGGAATATGATTGTTTTTGACATCTGCTTTTGTTTTCGAGATATTTTAGTCGAAAACCAATTTTTTAACAATTTTTAGCAGCGTTTTTATCTCTAATAAAAAAAATACAAATTGAATTTTTAAAAAGAAAATAAATTATATTAGTAACAATATTTTGAAGTCAATACATCTTTTTATTCTCGAGATATTCAAATGCAGTAATTTTTATTTTGTGTTACAAAAATATCCAATATCAAGCCAATATCATAAACTTTTGTCAAGAGATTCGAGTCGGAAACCATTTTTATCAACTTTTACTTTATTTTATTTTTTTTTTTACTTGCGACGTATAGGAACTAGTATATGGCAAGTTTTGCATTTGTACAAAATCTCGAACTCGAGATTTAAATCAAATATGACATTACGATGATAGAGAAGTTGAAAGAAGTGGGTCCTCTGATTCCATCCTCGCACCTGTAGCCAAAACCACTAAGTCGATCGAGTTTAGATTTTGAAATTAAGGTTTCAAGCAGGTTTGCGTTAAGAGTTTTTGTCCATTTATTAAGATCAAAAAAACAGTAGACCCCATACAACCAACCCACAGATTTTTTTTTTAAATTTTCTCCAAAATGTTTGTTTTAACTGAGTTCTAATTTGGAAATTAATGTTTTAAGCAGGTTTGCTCTAAGAGTTTTTGTCCATTTATTAAGATCAAAAAAACAGTAGACCCATTGTTTTAACTTGGCTTCATTTAATAAAAAATACGTATTTTGTATTACTCCAGAATGGTAGGCCCTTACATTATGTTTAAATTCTTCTCAGGAATTAATAAACCGATTTTATTATTAATGTCTTAATAATATTTGACGATCAAAAATGTCAACTTTTTTGTTTTGGATTTTTTTTTCATAATTCGATATCTCAAAAACAAGTCACCATATTTTTACGAAAATCAAATATAAAATGTATATTAATATATTCCAAACAACTGCATACCAAACATATTTTTAAACAAAAATTGAAAAGTTTTTTTTATTAAGAAATTAATTTAAAAAAAATACCGCTCTAATGATTTTAAAAACAAATTCTGAAAATAAGGTTTTTTTGAGGAATCATGTATTTTTATTTTAAAGATAACTTGGAAATATTTTTAAATCTTAAATAAAAGTGCTCTTTGGATACAGGAGCAGGTTTGAACGATCCAATCATGCATTTTATTTGAAACTAATTTCATCTTATACAAAATATTGTTTTCAATATTTAATTATTATTATTATTATTATTCAATATTACTACAAAACAAATTTGGTAAACATTGGTATTCGTTTTTTAAGTAAGATCATGGTCTTAGAAAAATCCAATCTGTACTTTTTTTATATAAGAAATAAAAGTTTCAAGAAATGCTACTAACATTGGTAAAAATTGGTTTTCGACAAAAATCTCGTTAGCAAACCCAGAATTTGACCTTAAACTCATATTTTTGCAAAATGTTGTTGGAAACTTTTAGCAGTTTTTTTTTTAGAAAAATGCAATTGACTTCATTTTTTACAAAACACAAAAACCTTTGTAAGAAACAGAAAACTTATAAGAAATGGTTTTTGACTCAAGTATTAAAAGAACATAGAAAGATATTGGCATAGAATTTTGTATCTCACACAAAGTATTGTTATTAACATTTTGTTAATATTTTTGAAAATTCGACAAATGGGCACGGATTAAAAGTTGCCAGTGTGGGTCGCATTCCAGCATCCTTTTTTTAAATTGGTATTGTAAAAAACCTACACACCAACACAGATTTTTCTCAAAAAAATTTGACCATTAAATGCTTTAAAATTTGACCACTAAATTTGTCAAGTTTTGACAGTCAAACCGTTAGTTAAAAATGTTGGGCGTACGATAGATTCAGAGTAAGCTCAAAATTTGAATAGCATTGTGAGAGCTCAAGAAAATGTATTTATTGTATCATAGTAACAAAATATTAAGATAATGTGAATTTACTAATATAGTGTGTGTCACACTTTTGTTGAACGAAGCTTAATTAAAATATTACGATCCTATTCGTAAAAAAGTAATGAATATAAAAACAATGTTTTTTTTTCTCTTTGAATCAACATAGATGTAACACCTAAAATTTAGAAGTTTGTTCCTGTAATTATTTGAATAATACCTATTAATATATTAACTTTTCAAAAGAAATATTACAAATTTGAGCTTTTTTAACCATCTCATAGGATCACATTTCCCACTTTTCAACTATTGTGTATTACATACGGAATGACTAATCTCAATATTTACTTAAAATACTTTTTGATAAGGTATTAAACTACAAAGTTTGAAAATGAAATATTTTCCATGTTTCAAAAAGTAAAAAATCAAAATAATATTTTTTTTTACTACAAGTTTAGTTTAAAAGGAGGATAATAAAAAGTAATGCTGTTTGCTTTTTATAACTTGATGATTCAGCAGCTAACGCTCTAACTAGAACTACAAGTATCACAGATTGAAAACACGTAGTCTGAGATGTCCTTTTTTATGGCAGAATAGTTACACCTAGAGATTTTTTTCAATTCTGTAAAAGAAGCAGTTTTTGTGAAAACAAATTACGAAGTGACATACTAACCATCAATTCATGGGCATTATGCTTGTCCTAAAAGTCGTAAAAAAATGAAACAAAGACGAGAACTAAAATGGAAATTTTGCAACGAAATCCCAGTGACCACATAATATTCCAATGTTTACTTCTTCAGTGACGCTCATATTTTCACAGAAGAGCTTGAGTCTATGTATATGATCAAAGGACTTAATGTGGTTGAAATACATTATGTAATGTACCTACATCCATATAAGTACAATGTTACAGTGCATATGACATCCTGTTATTTATTTTTGACATCCCAAAACCTTGTACATATTTAATAAAGTAAAAGAATTTAAATATTTCCAAATAAAATCGAACCACGTTCTAAAAAAATATACCTACTTACCTATGTTTTGTACAGTGTACATATACTAAAAATTCAAAAAAAAAGAACTCAACGACCTAGACCAAGGCTGTGAGGGGAGTTTAGACTCTCGAGGTTGTTGTTTGCTTTTTTTTTTGTTTTCATGAATTCAAACATTCAACGACAGTTGGTACATACATTTCTACCTATTCACTTCTAAAGCTTCAAAAAAATAAGAAGGGAAGACAAAAAATTCAAAAAGTCAAGGAAATGAAGATGAAGGAAGCTGAAGCTGAATCTGAAGCTGAAGCTGAAAAAAATGTTAAATATGCAAAATTCATTCATTGTGTGGTGGGTTTATTCATTTTTTTTTCATCCTACTTTCCATGGATTTTTCGTCCTTAGTAAATTTTATTTTTTGTTGTGTTTTTTGAATCCTTGTTTTTTCCCGTTGTAGTTTTTCACGTGGAATACTTTTTTCATGTTGAACAATTCGTAATCTGTGTTTGTGACGAAGAGAGCCAAAAAATTAATAAGAAGAAAAGTTTTATTTGCGCTGTGGGGGGTGCTTGTCGTTAGAATTTTTTTTCTTCCTTTTTTTTTTGTTGCTGTGAAGGAATATCATTTACATATCGCACCACTTTGGGGGGCATATAATGCGAAAGGGGAGGTAACCTAAGTTCAAATTGAATTTGGTTGCGAGACGTGATAACACTGTTTTATACTTAACAAGTTACTTTTTTTTTTGAGTTGCTTGTTTTTGAAGAATGTTTAATATTATTCGAAGTCGAGAAAATGAAACTTTAATAAAAAAGACGACATTTTTGTTTTAAAGTTAGAAGAAGAAAGAAACAACAAGAAAATTAATATATTTTTAAGTGTGGGATAGAAATGGGTGTTTGGTATTTATGCTGGTTTTGTTATATTTTGCCAGATTTCCATCACACACAAAAAATTTTAAATTCACATAAATTCAACATTTTCCTAAGAGAACCGCCGCGCCGGTCGTGTATACACAAAAATAACCTAATGAATTCAATTCCCAATGCGGATAGTTGGTACTTTCTTATCCCTTTTAAAGTTTTTTTTTTTTCTTTTTCAAACAAAGCCAAAAAATCATTGATTTGCTTAACCAACTTTCTCTTCCACAAGGGTCATTCAGAAAAAAAAAATACTAAAATCGATTTTTCCCTAATTGACTTAAATAATACTCAAATTGAATTGTTTTACTTTTGTGAAAAGGGTTCTTTAGCAATCCTTTAAATTGCTTCCAAATGACTTTTTGAAAGGTTTACTTGTTGTTGTTTTTTTTTTAATTTGTTTGTCAGATGAAAAGGGACTAAATTTCTGTCGGTAGGGCAGGTTATATAGAGAAAACTTAGTAGTGGAGGGATAAAAAACGATTGAATTTCAAGAATATTTGAAGTGCAGTTCTGAACTAGAATTTTGTTTGAGCTCAAACGAATTTTAAGAAAGTGTAAGGCTTACTTAAAGGTTGACAAAAATTTACCTAGAATTAATACAAGAAAAAATCATAGTAGGCATTTCTGTTATGTAGATTTCTAGTAACATTTTATAAAAGACATGAATAAGGACGAAAACTCATATCAATGAACTAATTAAATATGAGAATATAAGATGTAACAAAAGGTGGACATCTTATATTAGTCATATGGCAAAATGTATGATTTTTCGTCAAAAAGTGCGATTTTGGAAGGATTTACATAAATCAATGCAATTTCTCAGTTGAAAGACAGGTTAAAATGTCAATGACTAATTCGGAGGTATTTATTTTTTTTATTTTTAAAAACAATATTTTTCAAAAATAGTCAATGAATTTTATACTCAATCTGCCGCTGTTTTAACCTTTCATCTTTCATCATCAAAAATCAAAACTTAAACTTTATCAAAAATCAATTTGGTAATTTTTGATTAAGAATAACCGACGGTACTTCTTAATTTTTTAGTAAAGTTTATTGACGGAAATTTGTAATCAGTATTTATCTGTCTTAAAAAAAGATTTAAAGTTAACCTTTTCGCTGTGGTTATTCATTTTAAATAGATAAAGTTTTTCGGAGCTTTTCGCGTTTAAAAGAAAATGAAATTATGGTTAGTTTTGATGCTGCCATTCTCCCAATTGAAAAATTCTAAACTGTTAGGTTTAGATGACAATTCTTGTTAAACTTGATTGACATATGCCTTATATCAGGGTATTTTTTATAAAATGGCAAATATAATTTACAAACTGATGATGTTGCATCCCTAATTGCACTCATAGTTGCGGATATATGGATGCAACATTTTGAAGAACAGGAATTAAAAATATCACCACTAAAACCTTATATTTGGAAAAAATACTTGGATGCCACGTTCTGTGTGCTTTAAGATGTTCCTGTGAATAATTTTTTGATTCACCTTTACTCCATTCACGAAAACAGTTGTATTTTAATGGAAAAAAAACTCATGAAATTTCCTGAATGTTAGAATAATAAGGAAGCAGGATGGCTTCACCGGATCGTCTTCAAACCACCAACAAAAGTTTTCTAAAGTTACCGATGGACAAAAATCCACTACAAAATCTTATGGTGTACTCAGTTCTTTAGAGTGGTGGGTCATCGTATATTGGAGAACGGAAGAAAGTTATTATACAATATTAAATAAGCAAATTTAAGCTATCCAAAATAATGCAGTCACAAAATCTGCTATAAGTGAACCTTTAGCTTACAATGAAGGTCACTTTATTTGGCTTGCTCAAACTAAATCCGTCGCTGTCGAAAAATTTTATATACCAAGAATTGTAAGAGAGTCAATAGAAATAAAGAAGCAAACAAACTTTCCTGTGTGCGAGTACTGTTGTCAGGGATGGAGGGGACCTAGAGTTTTGAGCCGAATCCGAACGGCCAAATTGAGAAAGCACTTTTCATGACAAGAATTACTCTTGGAGAATTTGTCAATTCCTCGCAAGAGGCAGTACCCGTGAAACAAACTTTAGATGGCATAGGCAGGGATCGAACCCAAGACCTCTGGCATGACAGTCCAACGCACTAACCATCATGCCACGGGTACTACGAGAACAATAGCGAGTATAAAAAACAACAAATTTTACACCTAACAAATGTCAATCTTATCACATGACTATGAACAATGAAAATTTCCTGAAACGTCTAAAAAAAGAAATTATAATTATTTCTAATGCAAAAAAGTTCCGAAAAACTTTATCTATTTAAACTGTCTCAAACGCTTTAAAAAAAGTTCAAAAAGTTAGTCTGGGCTTATAATATTGTATTTTGATTTAATTTAATAGCAACATTATAATTTATCATTCAAAATCTGAATTCATTTATCCTGACAATTATTTCTGCCGTATTTGAAACGAAAGTTGGCATTTGTGTAAGATCCTTTACTTGCAGTACACTGACGAAAGTGAGTCACAAAACTAAAAATAAAATAAATAAATAAGATGGCGCAACAGTACATTGAGAACTAGGGCCTAGTGATTTACAACTCTTAATCATTCCTGTGTGCGAGTAATGTTAAGGTGACCTGCTGTTCTTAGAAGAATCCGAAAGGTAAATTTGAGAAAGCACTTTTCACGACAAGAATTATTCTTGGAGAATTGTTCAATTCCTCGCAAGAGGCAGTTCCCGTGAAAAAAACTTTAGATGGTACAGGATAGGATCGAACCCAAGACCTCTGGCATGACAGTCATGCGCACTAACCATAAAGTCACGGATACTACTACTACACAAAATTATATGGTGAACTAAATTCTTTGTCATTAGGCAAAAAGGACTTAATTCGAAAACTGGTCACACAGACTCAAAGAAATTCAAACGTTAATATCCCAAACAAATATGAATTTTTCTGTGTTATTTTTTGGAGACTTAATTAATAGAAAGAAAACTCCTAACAATCTTTAAAATACGACGTAAAATAAAAAAATGGGAATTCATAAAGGAATTTAAAATGTTGATGCTAAGGTATTTTAGATCTCGCCCCAAAATAGCTTTAAAAACTAATGCAGAATATTGTAGTTTTATAGGAGCAAGTTTGTGCGTTTCAATCCATTTAATTTATTTAAGTATACATAATTTCCAAACTTATCACAAAATCCCAAAGTTTTAAAACGAATAAATAAAATATGACCTCCTTTAAACTTGTAAATTCTAACGAACCATTCTCATATATATATTATTTTCCTTCAAACAAAAACGAACTAAAAACACTTAAATATTTTATGATTTAAAATAATTGGTTAATGTGTAATTTTATGGGGGTTTCACTCGTCCTTATGCCTCATCAATGACTCTAAAATTGAGTCATTAAATAATATAGATAAAGTGTACCCTTTTGGATTGATTTTATAATTTAAGTTTTGACATCTCATTTGCTGATTGAACCAAAGTTGCTTGTTTTGTAATTTATCTTCCCTCCTCTACGAAGACATTAACACACAATTTAAGAAAAAAAAAAGCAAAAAACAGAAGTATCACAAGCTTATGGCAATAAAATCTACTTCCTCAAATTTCTAGAGTTTCTATAACAAACCCTCTCTGCCTTTTTCACCCTCTCGTATTCACTATCTCTCCCTTCAAAGACATAAATCACATTTCAACTTAATAAAAAAAAAACTCACATATTTTTATGTTGCCTGAAGGCAACCTTACTAACATCACTTTGTAGTTCAAGTAGAACCACTGTCAGAACATTCACTTGCACCCATATAATAATAGAGGATGTTAATCATTCCATTACACATACACATTAATCTAGACGAAACCGAATTCCATGAACTCCAACATTAAGATGAAAGCTACCTATAGGTATACGAGTACCCGGTAAAAGCAAAGCAGAAAGAGCCCATGAATTTTTCATACAAAAATAGAAACCGTCAAAGTTGATCCTCGGTAATAGAGTTCTATAAATCCTGAAGACAGGATAACTGACCCCCATCCATGTTGTATAGTTTTGATATACAAGGCATATCTACCTACGTATATAAAGCGAGAGAATTACAGAAGGCAGCAGGCAGCAAGCAGGGGAGTTAACAAATTACATAGTTTTCGGTGAAAATATTTTTGTGCTTTGATGATATGTTCATGGGTCCTTGAAGCAATTCCACTCGAATAAGGATGCCTGTCAAACGAAGGACGAAGAATTTGAGTTTAGTTTTGTGTCAGTTAAATACAAGGAAAACGAGAGTATTGCGAAGGTGTTTCAAGTTGAATCCTATCGTTATACGAGTATGTAGCTGTACACGTGATGGGCTTCTCAACGATTGGGTTCGAGAACAGAGAAGGTCTGGTGATAAATTTATATGCAGAGCAATTTGCCGAAAATATGTAAGCCATATATACACACACACTCCCACACGCACCGAACAAGCTGAATCTTATGTTTGGCCAAAAACGAAATTACGATGTATACGATGAGATTCCTGAGAATCGTTGCTTGTCGTTGGTTGCCATCAGGATTCTCTTAATGGCACATTCTTTATAAATCATATTGGTGTCAGATGTGGCAAGCAAACACATCTACTACCATACTGCTATGAGCAAGTTAATATCACAAAATGGTTAATGTGTCCATGACATGGCTGTATTTTTGTTGGAGTTGTTCTTTCTATCTGAAATTCAAAAAATGCAATTTTTCTTATATTAATCAGATTTGTCTACTAAGATGAGAAAAAAGCGAAAACTCTCTAGGTTAATTTATGTAACTTAGACAACTGCTCAGCACAAAATGTTTTATATTTGCTTTTCTTTCTTTTTTTTTTTTAGATAAATTGAGGTTTTTCTTTATTCAAAGGAGAGAAGGGGTATTATATAAAAGTCCTTATCCTAATTTGATTTTGTAAATCTCATTTGTATGAGAAAAAAATAAGAAAAAAGAAGAAATGAAAGAAAGGAAATTGATTTAACCAATCAATTTGAAAAGAAGATGTGATTTACCTTTTTTATATTGGTGTTTTACTTTTTTATTTGGAATTCATTTTTTTTTTGTAGAAATTTATATTGAACTTTGTAAAATTGTGAGCAACAATTTTTTAAGGAAATTCTTTACCTAGAAAATAATTTTGGGTATGTTCAAATTGATTATTCGAAAGAATTGAAAATTTGGATTTCTTAATTGGGTACGCTGTACTCATTTGGGTATCATTAGAGAATTTTCAACCTTTCTTTATTGCGGAATCCTAAAATTTTTTGAATTTGCTTTAAGTTCTTCGCCTTCAAATATTTATAACAAATTTTGTATTCACATGCTGTTTATAACGGGTTATCCATTTTGCGGTTTCAAAAGTATATGTCTGGAGTTTGACATCTGTCAAACTAAGTTGTTAAACCAATTTTTGTTTTCAGTTAAAAGTCTGACATTTACGAAAATGGATCGCTTAACTATCGCAAAATGCATACAAGTTGATAAAACCTACTACAAAAACGGTGATTCTGCCACAGCCACATATCACGCTTTAATAGGGGATTACAGTTTTCATAATCGTCTTACTACGCAAGCAATTGGCAAAATTGTGAAGCGATTTGAAAAGACTGGATTCTTTTTAGATATTGTAAGGCCTGTGCATCATCGTTTCGTTCGTACCACTGAAAATATCGCTGCTGTAGGTGAAAGTGTTGGCGAAGACCCAAATGTGTCTACTCCTCATCGTTCTCAGGAATTAGGACTATCTTATGGCACATTATTTTGATAAAAAAAAAAAAACCGCACATTATGGCGTATTTTGAATGGGTGATTGAAGAACAGGCGATGAACGGCTATTTTTCGAACAAAATTTTCTTCAGTGACGAAGTACATTTCTCACTCGGGGGGTATGTTAATAAACAAAATTGTGGAATTTGGGGTCCTGGGAATCCTCAAGTAATTTAAGAGAGGACATTACATAAACAAAAAATCACTATTTAGTGCGCTCTTTGGTCCGCAGGTGTGATTGGACCTTACTTCTTCGAAAACGACGATGAAACGACTGTCACCGACGACTGTCAATTAAGAGCGTTATGGTCATATGACAATCGACTTTTTTGCCTGCTATTGAAGAATACGACTTGAAGGATAAGTGGTTTCAACAAGACGGTGCCACATGCTACACAACTCGAGCGAATATGGCTTTATTGCAAGATACATTTCCTGTCCGCGTAATCAACTGGAAACCAAGATCATGCGATTTGACACCGCTGGTCTCTTTTTTGTGGGGCTACGCGAAAAACCGTGTTTATGCAGATAAACCTTTAACTTTTGAGCACTCAAAAACCAACATTCGTCACGATTAATTACCTCAAAACAATCGATGCTTGCAACAATTCGCGTGTTGGTCATTTAAAATGATGAAGTATTTCACACATAATGTCAACATTCAAGCTTTATAGTAAAAAAGAAATATCATGAACAAAAATATTTAATATGTATTTTATTTACGTTTGCTTTTGAAACCACAAAATGGATAACTCTGTATTTTGTATCGTTAAACATATATTAAGGAAACGTTTAAGCTTGTATTTGTAAATCCAAAATCCTTAATTTCGCTTCAGAAAAAAGGTTCTTTTTCTATTATCTCTAAAAATGTTTCTTAAATTTTCTTCCATGTTTATTTAATGACATTTTAAAAATAATATTTGTCTGCTTAGTGTTAGATTTAATATCAATTTGATGCACCAAAAAATTGTTTTAAGAAACTTTGTTTTGGTTTAACAGTTTATAATTTAAATTGGTCTACAAAGGGAACAAATTAAGAAACAAATTAGTTAATAATTGATGAAAAAAAAATATTACGTATACGCCAGAGTGAACGGTTATGATTTCAATATATATGTTATTATTAGTACTTAAGTTCTTACAAAAAAGTTCTTACCTTATTAAAGGTCTTTTAAATCACTTTAAGTGAATTCATTACAGCGAAATGAAAAAAGCGTCCCAACTTATCAAATCAAGTTCCCTTTTCATTTAATTTAAGACTTAATTATTTTGTAAGTTCTCAGAACTGGTTCTTACACCATCAATCTATTTTAAATTTTACTCTCAAAAAGTCTAAATATGTTCAGTATTTTTTCACTTCATGCGTTTTTTTCTTTTGATAAAACATTAAATTTTCTTTTTGTTTCAGTCGTAATTTAAAATTTTCATATCACATTCAACATTTAAAAAGAGAGTAATAAAAAAAATATTGTTTTCAAGAATTAATCATTGAAAGTGTGAACCACTTTCATCAGCAGCACACCATACCACACTTAGTTTGCAGTTCACATTTCAAAAATAAGACGAAAAAAAAGTGTTAAAATAGAACATGGTGTATTAAAAATTACCACAATTCTGACTGACATAAATGAAAAAGTCTCTCTTCTATACAAACCTCTCTAACCACAACCTCGCCCAAGTTAGTGTATATCAAAAAAAAAACGGAACCTAGCTTCATCGCTGTGTTTTTTTTTCGAAAAAAAAGTGCGTGTTTTTAAAATAAAGTAAAATTTCATGCAACACTGCAACTGACATAGTTTCTTGTCAGCATGAATAACTTGCCCTATTTATCTTTTTCATCATGAGTTACACCACCTTGCTCTAACCTCACAAAAGTTAAGTTAGTCATGCCACTATACTGCAACTCGCTCTCTGTACCTTGGTGAAGGTATAGGTACCTACCTAAATTCAAGATACTCCCGCCAAGTGTACGGTGTCCTAGTTCGTCCTGTTAAAAATAAAACACAAAGAAATTCTCCTTCATGTGATGTAATGTCCTATATGAATGTATGTATGTATGTATATAGGGGTACAAGTATAATGGTGAATGGCAAAAACCTACCATCAGTCTTGAAGAACCCTCAGCTTGTGTGTTCGACGATAACTGCAGAATATTTATGATGCATATATACGTAGAACATTCTTTCAACATCCCCATCGTCTAACCTAACCCCCACCCCTACTTTAACAGCAACAACAACATGATGTTCATGTTCATATGAATTTTTTACTTATGACTTACATTTTACGGCTCTACTGTGTTCATTTATGACTTTTTTCCATCCTTTTTTTGTATTTGGGATTTAAGGACTCTTGAAGAGACAATCATTATTATTATTACAAGTGCAAACAAAGAAACGACACAGAAAAAAATAGGCCAAGTTGATGGAAATTATTGACCCCCGGTGAAAAAGAATTTTTATTTTTAGAAAAAGAAAAAAAAAATAACTCATACGCCTTAGTGAACGAATAATATTTATCCTCATTTTTTCTTCTCTTTTTTTTTGTCAACAGGGATTTATAGAGATTGAGAAAAGTCCATCAACAATAAGGTAAAATCAACTCAGAGTGGAATCTTCATCAGACCCTTACAACATGTGACATCTCTCTGAGCGAGTGATTTCTAAATGAAGAAAAAAGTCCGAAACGAAAGACCGGATATTTGTGCTATTTCACTTCTGAGATATATTGAATCCATTATCAGAATTTAAGGGAAACTAATAAAAATCAAAAAAGAAGTAACAAAAAGTAAAATACAGAAAATTCATTGTGGACATAATTTATCCGCCCAACAGAATAAGAAAAAGGACTTGAAAAATAAAAAAAGGAAAATACAAAGATAAAAATGAAAAAGAAAGAAAATAGCATCATGAATTTACAGGACTGTCATTTGGTTCATTTGTTCCTTGCAGCTGCAATTTTATCCTTTAGCATGGGTAAGTGAAACCAATATTTCATTATCGAGTATTATTTGTTTCTGTCTGTTGTAGTTGTAGCTGTTTTTTTTTTGAATGTTATAAATTGCGTGTGGGAGATTATTATTGTGTATGTGTTTATTTATGTTAATAGGGTTGATTGCTTCAATCCTTATTTATTTAAATTAAAATAAATTTAATGAGAATTTTAATCTTATTATCGAGTAAATGAGGTTCTTAGTTTATACAATTTTTTTTTTTCAATTTTTCGAAGGATGAACACATATTGGTCTTAAGTTCTTCAAATTTGTATTATTTTTTAGAATTTTTTTATTTTATTTTAATCTTGTTTGTTTTTTTAATAAAAATCAATTTTTCATGAAAACGAACGAACGCAAGAAATGTGAAAAACCTATAGATTTTATGGAAGTGTGCAATCAGAAAGGATTTTTCTCTTCAACTAAGCAGAAAAAAAATATAAGATTGTTTTTCCTTTTATTTTTTGCGGACCAAACTCATGAGATGACATTTTGATAGCACATACACAATACACATACATAAACACAAAATCTGCAACCGCATTCATAAAATATGCAAATATATTCATGTCAAATAGTCTTAAATTGAGCGCAAGGCCAAATATCCTCCAGTTTATGTTAAGAGGGGGTGAAACTAAACTTAACCAAACCAAACCAAGCCAAGCTAAAAGGAGGAAAAACTAAAAAAAAAAAAAACATAAATGTAGTAACTTTTCATAGTTGCTCCTCATAGGATATGCATGCAGTATGGAAGTATGGCATTGGCGGCTGCAGTAGCGCACCAAGAGAAGAAAGCTTTTTACACAAAATTTTCATTCGTCCTTCGGAGACCACAAATATTTGATCAGTTCGTCTTTCTATCCATCCGGATGAAATCCAGAATCAACTCTAGGATAAATTTGTATGAATGAATGGATAGGATATAGGAAGCAAATTGAAAGGAGGAACAAACACACACCAAACGGCATATTCACACATAGTAAACACACATATCCTCAAAAAGAGATAGAAACAGGAGAGCATCTCATATCTTTTCAGTGTAATCTGCTGCATCATCATTGTTCAATTTGCATGTCAGCAGGATGTGGTGGCGGTCATGGTCATTGCAGGATGAGCAAACAAATTTGAAATTGTGCAAATGTCACGACTTTCGACGACAACGACAACGACATCGACCATGCCTTTGCCGATGTTCACTTTTTGTTTCAATTTTTTTTCCTTCATTGTGTCACCACCGACCGTTAACCAGTTCAATCTTCCTTTTTTTGCGTCGTCCTTAAAGGATTTCTTTTTATGTTTGATGAGATTGTTCTTTGGGGAAATTGTTTTTTGCTGGTTTTTAAATCCGATGTCAATCATTTAACCAAAATCAAGCAGTAAAATGTCTCTGAAATTTAAGGATATTCTAGTTTTTACTTTATTTTCGAAGGAAATGTAATTCGATATGTCTCCTGACAAATGTTGGATCGATGACTTAGGTTTTTTTTTCGGAAACAATAATTATTCTGGAGGGCACTTTCGCTCAAATTAAAATAATAACAAAGATTTAGTTTTTGGACTAAAACACCTCCTTTTTTCATGTTAATTTTTTAATTAAAAAATTCTACTAATATTGCGATCTCATAAAAAACGTGTTCCGCAAAACAAAAGAACAACTGTCGATCGATTTTTAACTGCAAATAATAAATGTCATGTTTTGAAATTATTTTCTGATTTTTGGACATCTTGCGTTCTACAATCAAGGTCAGAAACTTGGATATTAACACGGTTACATTATTTATAAAAATTAGCTGGCGCAATAGTTCGTTCAGAACTAGGGACTAGTGACTTATAACTCTCAACCATTCCTGTGTGCGAGTAATGTTGTCAGCGATAGAGAGTAGTTGTGGTTTTTTGGTTAACATCATTAATACGTTACGAAAAAATCAGAACTAGAGGATTTAACGAAAGGTCTCCTTCCATTGGAATGATACTAGTTTTGTAACCGTTGATTAATTGAAAATAGTCTAGAGACGATAAATCAAACCAAAGCCAATTGACCGGCCATAGACGTCAAATAAAGTGTTCACCGACCTCTCAATTGGTCCATTGTTATGCGTGCTGTGTGGCCTTATGTAATGCAAGTCAAACTCTTCCATTTTCTGCAATAGAAAGATTGTTGTCATTGCGATTTAGCGGTCACCATTCACAGTAACGTTGCGATTTGCATCATCTTTAAAGAAATACAGCCGCCAGCCAATAATTCGTACCAAATACTGACTTTTTCTGGATGTAAAGATTGTTAAAGATTGTTAACATTGCACAATAGCGGACACCATTCATAGTAACGTTGCGATTTGCATCATCTTTAAATAAACACAGCCGCCAGCCAATAATTCGTACCAAATAATGACTTTTTCTAGATGTAACCATTACATTACACACTACTCAGCACATAAATGTACCAATTAGAGACACTGCACTAAGAGCGACTAAGACTATGCAAGGTAATATCAACACAAGTCATTAATACAAGACAGAAGGACAGAGGCGATAGAACAACAGAAATAAAGAACACGAGGTAGGTTTCGATGATTGCTCACGTAACCATACAACCAGAAATGATGTTGGTCACTGAACACAGTCTTTCGATAAAAAAGTGCATCTTCATCCAACTTTTCAAAAGCCCACTCACCAAAAATTCGGCATTATGGTATGTCGTTTGTCTTAAATTCTTGCACCAGCTGTATTTTAAAAGTCTTCTCACCTAATTCCTTCAGCAAAATTTTCCACGTATTAAGGAACAGAACAATGCCGATTCTATAATTCACGGTCATCATTAGCACTATCCGATAGAGCTGAATTATTTTCCTCAGTTCACACTAGTAGGTGGTTTAATGCCAAACAGCTGTAAAAACAAAGTAGCAAACAAATCACTCTTTATAACTGCTTTTGGCAAAATCTTAACGAGTTAGTTAGGTAGTCACAATCTTAAGAATTACAAATATAATATTTTCTTTGACAATGCAGCTTTTTATATCAAAGTCTAATTCTTGAAGAAGTATCCGACTGTTTTACGGTCTTACATGTACATACATAATTATTTCATTTTTACCTTATGACCTTATGACAACTTTTTAAAAAAGCTTATGGAAATATCCTTTAATATAAAATCTCAGCTCAGTATCTTTAATTATAAAAGAAAATATCATGCAAGGCCAAGCTTACTTAGTACACGCGAAAAAACGTCCACTGCGCGGCGTTTGCCTTGAGAAAACATAAATTGCCTTAAATAATAATTAAAAAGAGAAATATATAATTAAAGTCTTTGCGTAAA
Source organism: Eupeodes luniger (assembly GCA_951509635.1). Classification (NCBI taxonomy): domain Eukaryota; kingdom Metazoa; phylum Arthropoda; class Insecta; order Diptera; family Syrphidae; genus Eupeodes; species Eupeodes luniger. The sequence goes on along the minus strand of OX608073.1, from coordinate 92,988,326 downwards.
GTTCTTGTTGATTTTGATGTAACTCGATGACGTTCTTTTTCCCTCATATTCCGAGAAATAACTTTCTACTTGATAAGAACTGAGAGAAGGAGAAAAAGGATAAAAAACGATAAGAAGACAACTACCTTACTTATACTATGAGGATAATGAAAACTCTTTATTAGTTGACAAGTTCACAAATTGCCAAAGGATATTAGCAGTAGCACACCCAAGTTAAGAAAAAAATCAAACTTCATATGAAATGTTAAGGAAAAACTATTTTCCCTTAGTTGGTGATGTTCCTCAACCCGTACACGACATCAATGTCACCGGAAATTCCAAGGATGAAACTTTCAAAAACACGTTGTATGTTCTCCATCTTCTCTTCCTCCTTCCTGACTCCTTCGTCTCTGGTTGATGTTAAAAAAACATAAAATTGCAAAGTAAGAGAGAAAAACCTAATTGCCTAACAGGAAAACGTGTAATAGGATTTTCAACTCTTAATTATCTTTGACTTTACACAAACGAGTCTAATAGCTTATGGAATATTACTATTTAACCATTATATCGTATATTCGCATTATAAGAACCTTCAATGGCAAGAAAATCTGAAAGAAGTAAAATTCTGCCTGCAAAAATGAAAATGAAGGATAGAGAATGAATAAGTTAAGGGTTGAGGGAAATTTGATGTAATTTCGCGTTTGAAGTGTTGTTCACATTTTTTGAAGTTCGAGTAAATATTAATAAAATGCTACGTGCTTTTAATATAATTATTCAAGTTGTTTACAAATATTCCACTTTAACCTCTAAAATTAAATTTAAAAGGGCTTTTGAGTTGTGTTTTTTATTGTGGCATCAAATTAGGCCATAATTCATGTCAATTTATAGTCTGTTTTTTTGTTTATATATATGTAGGTATTTTTATTTTGCTTATGTTCATATTTTTTATGTAGAGTCTTTTGGTGGAACGTTATATAAATTGGCTTAAAATATTGAATACTAATTAATGAGTCAATTTTGTAGTTTAGTTAGGATTAATTATTATAATCGAATAAATTAATTGATAGTTTAGTTTCATCGAAGGATTTAGGTATGTCCTTGTTATTTATGTGGAAATATCAATATTTTATTAAAACCACACTGATTTATTTTGGAAAACTATTTTGAAATGTTTCGAAGAGAAGCAAAGGCAAACGGATTTTTTTAGTTAATTTATGTTTTGTATTTTTTTGTTTTTGCAGGTGCATACATATTTGTGGGTTTGCATTTTAAATTATGTGTAATTTTGTGTGAAATGTTAAGTTTGTTTAGTGATACAATAAATTAGATATTTAATGCTTAGTTAAATGTTGACAAATTTTAGTGGTTTTCTGTGTGTGTTTGTTTTAAATAATAGTGTCGGTTAATAATAACTTTAAGGAAAAACTTTTAGAATGTTGATAGAAATGTTTTTGTTATTTTTAGTTTATATAATATAAATTTTTGTTATTCTATCCTCCAAAAAATTGATAACCTACCTTGAATAAAAATTGTTATTTTTGTTTTTTCAAACCATTATCATTTCAGACCGTACCTATGCTGACATGTTCTCCACCCTTGATCTATCAAAGCACTATCCACGCCCAATTTCGTCAACATCGTCATCATCAACTCATACAACAAGTTCAAATTTACAAGAACAATTGAGCATCAATGTCACTTCACAATTGGGTACGCATGCATACCTACCCTGCAAAGTAAGTTTCAAAAATGAAAGAAATGTTTTTTTTGTATAGATACACATGTACATATACATATTACGTTTAAACATATATACGAATATACATACATATGTACAAAATTTACTATCCTTTTAATTGGCATAAAGGTCTTAAAAACGTTTTTGTTTGTCACACAGTAATAAACACAATTAATTTACTTTTCCTTAACTAACACAGGACTTAACAGACTGAGTCCTTATTAAATTTATGTTTGTGTTTCATCCTTTTTGTATTTTTGTTATACCTATCTCTTTTCTCTTTTTTCTTTATACTACTTTATAAAACACACAGGTGCAACAGCTCGGAAATAAACCAGTTTCCTGGATTCGTGTACGAGATGGCCATATCCTTACGGTTGACAGGTAATTAAGTAACTTGATTGCTTGTTTATGTTGTATGTGTAATTAGATTTTATGTATGGTGTAAACGGTGTATATAACAGTATATAGATGATATAAGCAACTCATCATGGACTTGTGTGCTCCTTGTAACTTGTTGTTAGTTCCACTATAATCCTCCAAGGATATTTAATTAGATTTACATAAAATATTCTATCAGTCTTTTTTGACTTGAAATATTACTGTTTCAAAGTTTCTCAATATTTATAACAAGTTTTTGTGAAACGTTTTTCATAAGACCATTTTTGGGTATGTCCACATCAAGGAAACATTTCAGGAAAGTTTGTTTGAAAAGCGTTTCTGAAATGTTTTCCATTTGTGGAAGAAATATTTCAGATATGTTTCTGATTTGTTTTTTTTTTTTTGTTGGTGTGGACGCTTTTATAAACGTTTCTGAAATATTACCTTCTCTCCATTTATTTATCGAGTTTTGTGTGGAAATGGATTATTAAAAAGTAAAACTGATTGCGTCATGTTTTATCATCATGAAAAAAAATAAAAACATTTTTCGTCAAAAAACCAAAACCATTTTTATTTCACATATTTTCATCAATCGTATTCTCGCTGCTCCACACTTTTCCCGAAATTATATATTTATATAAATAATCACTCATGCACTTTCTACCTGTGTAAATGCTTAGGTAACATAAAACATTTCCCATTTGGATTGGGAAACAGAGGAATACTTCATAAACGTTTGGTTATTTGATACATTTGATACATTTAATACAAAGCCGTTGAAGGTTTTAAAAAAAATACTTCAAAATATGAGAAAAAAGTAAATGTATGTTTCTCAATTTCTTTTTAAACATTTTCCAATTACTGCAAAACTGTTTTCATAAGCTCCTTAAATGTTTCTGGAATGTTGATAAAAACTCTTTTGAGATATATGTTCTTTAAAATGTCATACATTATCCTCATTTTCTTTTAGGAGACAAAAATAAATAATGTTTTTTAAACTTTATTTTCGTTCAAGAGTAGAATCGTTAGGTCTCTTCTTTCGGGAAGATAATTTATCACAAAAACAAAAACAAAAACAAAAACAATAGAACCTATTATCAATAACTTTACCCTAGCTTCTTTAAGCAACACCTCATCCAACCAAGAACAAAAGAAAAAATAAAATAAAATAAAATACAAAAAAGTATAACTTTTTATTGTGAAAACAATTTTAGGGAAAAACAATCACAATTCATCAGTGGAAAGCACCGACTATTCCCCCTATAGCTTTAGTATTTTTGTATTCCCTCAAAAACATAAACAAATTTCTACTTCTACTTCTTCGTCGTCGTCGTCGTCTTCCTAAGCACTTTGGGGTTTTAAGTTCTGGTAGATTTTCATTTTTCCAGCCCAAGAGACACACACACACACACAAGACACAACAAGGGCACATAATATTATTTCATAAGTAGTAAGAGTTGTAAAGAAAAAAGAAAACCATTATATAAATATTCCTTCTTCAAAAAAACAAGAAGATCCTTTGGCCCGTACCAACTCTTTTCAACATCTTTTATAATAGTTTTTTCGTTTTATTTTAAAGACAAAATAAAAAAACAGCTACTGCTTCAGCTATCGCTTCAGGATGTTAAACTCAATCTATTCTTTATTTTCTTTGTTAAGTTTTTCTAAGAGCTGTGTTTACTCTTCAAGGGGCTTAAGAATGAAATATTCAAGTTTTCACTAGTGTCTACTGTCTGTGAAGAAGGGTCTACACAAAATTTATAAAAAAAAAGAACTTTAAAAATATAACTTAATCTAAAGTAATTATATCTTATAGTTCTTTGTAAGAAGACGACCAATATGGTTTCAAAAGCTTGTTCTTACTTTTGTTACGAGACTTTATTCACTCACAAATTATTTATTTGAATTTAAAAAATATTTTCAGCAGAGAGAAGCCAAACTTTCTTTTTTTCAGGAATATTCCACCAAAGTATCAAAAATGTTCGTAATTGCCTTAAAAAGTTATAAGGTTACTGGAACATGTTCATAAATAGATATTTCATTCCCAAGATCCCGATTCTTTGCGGGACATTCAAAAGTTAAGCGCTCAAAACTTATCATCATATATTATTTAGTTAGCAAGTCTCCACGCATCGGCTCTCACACTTTAACAATTTTAACAAATAAGGTATCAATAAAAAGAGAATTTTTTTTAGACTGTGCGAATTGTGCTTTTTGGAATATTTGTTGAAAAACTATAGGGTTTTTCAATAAGGGTAGATGTTGTTAATGTCAATCGTGGCGTTTGCTGTGTGACACGTAGTGCCATCCTGCTGGAACCACATAATGTCTAATTCCATATGGTTCAATTTGGACCATAAGAAATTATGTAGTTATCATCGTTATGTAGCGCTCGCTGTTGAAGGTGACCGACTCACTAACGTCGTTTTCATAAAAGTACGGAAAAATTACGCCGCCGACCCAAAATTCACACCAAACGGGGTTGGTGTCGTCCCATATAGGTACAGCAGTTTTACTTGTTAACACAGCCATTCATCCAAAAAAGCGCCTCGTCACTAACCATGATTTTTTCATGAACTTTGAGCTCCTGGGTCCGTTGGATCTTGCACGGTTGTAGGCCCAAGCCCCGACGAAAAATTTGCCAAGTTGAAGTCTGCGAAAGGTCGAGTTCTTGTACACGGCGAGGAATAAACTGCCTAGGGTTCTGCTTTACACTTTCATGGACCGCGACTGATTGTTTACTGAAACGGTCGTCTCAAATTTGGCCACCAAACGTTGAAGAGTCGACTGTGAAGGGCCACCACGTCTACCGTAAAATGGGTGCAAGGCGCACAACGTTTGTGTTAAAGAACATTCATTTTGATAATAAAGTTTTATCATTTGAACGTACTGTTCAATCATGTGTTTTGTCATGATGATTTGGTATACAAAAAACAATAAATTAGGTGGCGCAACAGTCCGTTGAGAACAAGGGCCTAGTAACTTACAGCTCTCAACCATACCTGTGTGCGAGTAATGTTGTCATTAATGTAGGGGACCTACAGTTTAAAGCCGAATCCAAACGGCTAATTTGAGAAAACCCTTTCATGACAAGAATTACTCTTGGAGAATTTGTCAATTCCTCGCAAGAGGCAGTACCCGTGAAAAACTTTAGATGGCACAGGCAGGGATCGAACCCAAAACCTCTGGCATGACAGTCTAACGCACTAAACATCACGCCACGGGTATTACTGATTTGGTATAAACAACTGAATAATAAACAAAAGATTTGACAGATGTCACCAAAACATAATGGCCGCCACGGGTGGGGTGCCAAAATCTTCCCTCGCAAATTTAAAAACCCTGTATACGAAATAAATGAAATACTGGTAGATTAATATATCAAAAGAAATGGTTTGTGTATTTGAACGAACTAATCGGATGCACAAACCATATCTGTCGATAAGTAAGTTTCCCGGTATTTCGTATTCTTTGGTAAAAGTTCTTTCTAACGTTATGAGTGGTCTTAGGATGATCTTAGCTAGGGGAGGAATAGTGCGAAATTTTTTGTATCCTGGTCAGTATCAACGCATCCCATCTCAGCTCAATCTCTCACAGTCTGTTAGCAGAAAGTGAAACATTATTACATGACCAAATATTTAAAAAGCAAGGAAAACTGTAACTACATAAATACAGAAAGCTTGAGACAACAAATTAGTTTTAAATAACTTCAATTATTAAAAAATTTAGTTGCGGGAGTTCTCACACAGGTCCACTGGTTTCAATACATTGAACAAGTCTTACTTTTAAGATATGTAAGAAAAAACAAACACATTGATGTTTTTTTAACTCCGAGAACAAAATCATATAAAGGCTTAGAACTGCTTACAACACATAATTTTGTCTTTGAATTTTTAACAAACATGTAAGACTTTTTCAATCTGACTCTTTTTTTGATAATACAGCTCTTAAACAAGTTGCTTAACTTTTTTTAATAACCTACAAAACTTAAATCATTTCTAAATGAATTTTAAAAAGTTGGTTGCCGTCTTATACGTGGCCGAATATCCCATAAAATCTGCATATGTACGTGGTCCAAAATCAGTATTCATTCATATTTTACTTCACTTCACAATACTCTAGTTTTGTTTCGACTATTATGGTCGAAAACATTCTGTAACAAAAAAGTTTAAATAAACACTTCACTGGTAACACAACACTCTCAATTACATCCTCGTTAGCAGCAAAAACTCATCGAAAGAAACAAAGAATTTTAATTTTCTAACCGTTGACACATAATTCCATCCATTTACTCAAAACTACACACCAAGGGCTAAATTTAATTATTTCCTCAAGAACAAACAAAAAGTCTCTTTGCCACTTTCATACGAAATTTAATGAAAACGACAATAATTATACTCACAAGAGTAATGAAAAGCATACAAAACAAGATTGCTATGTCATGGCACTAGCACTGGCACTGGCAATGGTACTGCTACTGGAATATAGAACATAGAATTATGGTGATGGTAATGGTGGGCCATACCCAGCCTTACTTTCCTTCAAATTCTTTTTCAACTTGGCCATGAAAGAAACTTACTAGTACCCTCTTGACTTTGTTCCCTTATTTTTCAAAATAAAAAAAAATTAAAAAAGCAAAAGTAAAAATTAAAAAAAAACGAGCCAAGATAGTTCGCTTTGCGGTGAAGGTCCTTTGCCATCCTCATTGCCTGCTTGAGAATAAGAAAAAAGCAACAACATTAGTTTCAAGGCATTTTTGTTTGCCTTGTTGAGTTACTTTTCATTACGAATGAGGAGAAAGATCATTCTTCAAGGATATTTTTCATTTCATTTTGTTTAATTTTATTTTATTTTCGATGAAAAATGAAATAGAAAACAGTTTGTTCTAGTTTAAAAATTTAAATGTCTCTTACACCAAAACAGTTTATATTCTTCCCAGAAAACCCACAACCGAAACCAAACCGAACAACTAAATATAGAAGTTTTATCCTAGATTAAAAATTCATCGTTTCTGATAAAAGTAACAATTCTCTACAAACACAACACAAAGTTAGGGAGGGTAGGGTTAAGGTTTTCAGAGGGAGAGGGAGAGAAAAGTTACAAATTGCTGATGGGGTTTTAGATTTTAGAATCGCATATCCCACTTCTCTGCCCTTTGTATAACGCTCTTTAATATTCCCATATACAAACTTTATGTATGTAGGTACAAACACAAATCTATACTATAGCCATAGCACATACTCGTAGTAGACTGTTTGACTTTCTATGTGAAAAATGTTAAAGTGCATGGCAAAAAGGCCAGAGATGTGGCGCAAAAGGGCCAGAAAGATGTATGACAGAGGGCAAAGAGCTTCCACAGAAGTTCCAAGAGTCCCAAACTCATAAAACTCAGAGACATTTTATGGCCAAACACTTTATTGTTGTCGTCGTCGTTGTCGGTATAGTCGTCCGTCGGTATAATCGGTAGTCGGAAAGAAGATTCAGAATTCCTGATCTGATCCCCAAATGCAATTGTCATATATTTTTGTTGACTGTTATTGTTCTACATATTATTTTCTTGTTATTTTTATTTCTGTTTCTTGTTTCTATTTCTTGTTTTGTTGTCCATATCTTTACAGAGCTGTCTTCATTGCTGACCAGAGATTTGTTGTCCTAAATCAACCGAATAAATTTTGGACATTGCAGATTAAGTACGTTCAAGCAAGGGATTCTGGTGCATATGAGTGTCAAGTGTCGACAGAACCAAAAGTTAGTGCAAAAGTTTATCTCGACGTTGTGGGTAAGTAAATCCTTTTTTGTTTTCCTTTCAAAATATATTATTACTATATTTTGTGTGTGTGAGTGTGGTTTTCTATGTTTTTGTGTGTGTGTAAATGATTATTATGGTGATGTTGATTTAAGGAAGGATAAAATAATTGAGTCAACAATTTCCGGGACATATTTTGTTTTTGTTGAGAAAATTAAGAAAATAGACTTTAAATGATCTCTAATTGAAATTCTTCACACAGACAAAGACACACACATTCACAGAGACAAAGGAATATTGGATTTAATTGTCAATAGAAAAGCGAATAAATTATTTATTATGAAAGTTGAATAAGGAATTTTTATATATGTATGTATATAGAATGTTTGAGTAGAGACACTCTTGTGAAATTATAATTTGATTGAGTTTTGTTTGAATAAATGCTTGGAAAGAGAAGTAATTTTAATTTAATTATATTTTAAGATGATAAATGATAAGGGTACGTACAACATAGATAACTGTGCAATATTTGCTTGTGAAATTTTATTTTAATTGGAGACTTATACAAACATAGGGAGTTTTATTATAATGATTTACCATTAAAGTAAGTTTTATTACTTTCGTATAAATTAGGGATGCTCATAGACATAATATTGTTGATTTACTTATACTGATGAAGAAAAAGGGTCCATCGAATTTAATTAGACACTAAGAACTTAAGTAATTTGAAGCTGTTGTTTTTGCCTGAGAGGCGTGGAAAATGTTTGTTATTAGGTGGTGAAAGTGCGTTGCGTTATAAAATGGTTATTTCTTTGCTGAAAGCTTTTGGTGTTTGATTCAAGAATATGACCAAGGTCTATCCAATGAATTGACTATGTTGTGAGGAAATTATTTAATTATTTCCGAGGTTACTTAAAGGTAATAAAGTACATGGTGCATAGTTTTTTTCAAAGAATTTCTCGAAAATTTTCTGAATTTAAATGAAAGGTGTTTCTTTTTCTTAGAAATTACCATTTTCTACATTATCACATCTTTGCGTAATCTTAATACAAGCAGTGTCTTCCGAAAAAAAAAATGCAAACACACAAAATTTGCTCACATGTAGCTCATCGTTTGGTGAAGTGTTAGTAGTTAATAAGAAATGAAGTGAATTATAATAACATAATACACTCCAGAAATAGACAATAAAAATGAAATTTCAAACAAATTATTAAAACATTTAAATATGTGGTACACTGGACTTTAATGTATTTTCAAAAATATTTCTACTGATAGTAAAATCAAAGGGGAATTGAGTTCATATATAGGTTAAGAGTAAGGGCCCCCGCAGACTGCAGACTTTTTATCGGCCCATAGTTTGGTCGGCTTCTTAATCAGTATGGAGAGGAATGCATATGAGCACACTACAGCGATTCAGTATCGGCCGATAAAAAAGTTTGATGAGCTACCCGATTACATTCAAACTAATCTGTCGGCCAACTATCGGCTGACTGTTTAATCAGTATTGGCGCATACAAGCCTGCGCATACATGACGATTGTTTAGTCGGGCGATAGTTCAGTTCGCTCTGTGATTTGGCGTCTTGTGCGTGTATTTTCATTTTCATTGTGCAACCGCTTAAACAGTCAGTTAAAAACTAGTTCGAGAATAGTCGGCCGGCTGTTGGATAGTCTGCGCCCTGTTCACCAACCAAACTGCTTAGTTGGCTCGGTGTGCACACTTTTAGCCCAAACCGACTAAACTATCGGTCGATAAAAAGTCTGCAGTCTGCGGGGGCCCTAAATGTATTATTCATACCATTAATTTATTACACTAGTTCATATCAGGAGTAACTTTTCTTTGCGATAAAGACTGAATTTTAAGATGATTTATCCGATCTTTATAAAGACGAAGATTGAAAGGATACGACCATTGTAGCCCTCTTTAGGCGAAACGTGTGAAGTTTCGTTGAACAGATTTTAGCCCTTTATTGTGGATTTTCTAAAAACGGGTACATTCTTGGGATGTGTACTCAAGATGAGGTTGGACCAAAGTGATATAAGGAGCGAGGGTAACACAATGATCCTGAAATTATTTAGAATAACCTTAAAAAAATCGTAACATAGAGTTGGCTATTCTAGAGTGTAATGTGGTAAGAATTAAAACAAACTCCAAGATGAGCGTGATGTATAGAGAACTGCGATATTTTATAATCAATCGAACTAGAAGTAGGTACATTTTTAAGACAAAGGGTCATATGCTAAAAGATGAGAAAGTTCTTAGAGTCAGAGCTGACGAGCTTGAACTCGCACGGAGATCGATCGCAGATTCCGACTCGGACTCAGTGTCATATGCAAAAAAACGAGTTCACTATCTACAGTTCTGACTCAGTGATATGAGAACGATGAGGTCTTTGTATGTACTTGCACTAGTTAAAACAGTTGTTTCTTTGCGGTCAGTCGAGTCATAAAAACAATAGTGCTGACCATCTTAGTGAATTGCTAGTAAAAGGACTGAAAGTAAATAAAGTTTTACTGGAGAAGTCGCAGTTACCAGTTTTAAAGGCAAGAAAAAGAGATGCTATGCTTAAGATCATAGAAGCAGAAAAATCCTCATTTGATCTTGATGAGTCAAAAAACCACCGCGTGTTTCAAGGGTTGGGACCAAAAACTCATCTGTCAATAATTGCACACCTGTTTCACTAAATCTATACAATTTTTGAAAATCTTCACCAATTGGACATCTTCTATATTTATAAACACGATTTGAACAAAATTATTCAGAAACTCGGTATTTTGGTTGTTGTTTATCAACTGAGTAAGAGAAAACCCATCCTCAACAATTTGTGAGATCGATCTCATGCAATCCAGCGTTTGCTCATCTTTTTGCATATCAAAACTAGAACTTTCTCACATAGAGCTTTCGTCGAGAGATCGATCTTAACACTTTGAGGTTGCATCAAAAAACAAAACTTTGAATATATTTTTGTTGTTGTATTCGCATACATTAAAATGTTACTGTATCGTAAAAAGGGGTACATCATTGATATATAAGATAAAAAGAGAAGAGGTCCTAAACTATTATATGATTTGGAAATGAGGGGGTTGGAAAAGGACTTTCTGAATTTAACTTGATAAGACCTATTTCGAAGATAAAAAGGAATTTTTAGGTTAAGTCAGAAGGAAATACAATTGGCTTCAGCGTCAATGTGATGTGATCATGAGAAAGTTGGTCAAAAACTTTAGAATAGTCAGTGAAAATATAATTGAGTTCTTGACCGAGTTCTAGTGCATTTGAGCACATATGCAAAAATGCAAGTAGATTAGTAATGATCGAACGCATCAAACAATTTTGTTGATTACAAATAATTTTCTTGCAATTAAAATTTAAACTATCAAAGTATTTGTTGAAAGAGTTTGGAAACACAGAACAGTTCAGAGATTGGTCTATAACTACTTATGTTAGACTTGTTGCCCTATTTAAAGACTGGTGTAGTAAATGACTTCTTTTATATAGTTGTGAATTCACCTGAGCTTAGAGATATTATAAATATGCGAAGAAGGGGTGATGCTTCTACTGATTTACATTTTTTCAAGACAGTTGGAGGAATTCCATCTGATCCACGGGAAAAATCATCTTTTAGAAATGTAAGATTTTTTCTAACGCCATTTGAACATCACTAAAAGTATAGTCTGCGGATAAAGAAGGAAATTCTCATCTACTTTTACGGAAGTATCAATGAAAGGTTGACGCAAGTTGGTGGACAAACGCGTTATAAATTCATGGAGTATAAACTAACTTATTTTTATTATAAGTCAAATTTACGGGATGGCCAACAGATTTAATTTTTTTATTAACGAATTTTGAAAAGCTTTTGTGGCCAATATTCGGCATATTTAAACTTTTCAAAGAGTGTGTTTTAAGCTCTTTTGTATACCATGTATGACAAAGTTGGAAAATTTACATATTTTAAAAGGAACGATATCTTCTGTAGTATAAATTAATTATAAAATAACGTTGGTATCTGTATGCCGTATCGAACAAATACTTCAATCAAAGTATAGACGCATTCATTACATCTCAATTCTTGTCAAATTCTTTGCTGAAACAATTTTTTTCGCATGTGTTCATATTGATTGACAATTCATTGAGTATTTGAATGTAAACTTAAGGTTTAATTCAAAAGTGTATTTTTACGGATTTTAATCAAGGTTTAAATTAAGACTTTCAATTAAATACATCCAAGACCACAAATTATAAAAAAGTATATAAATCAATTGATTTAAATTTCTATTTATAAATTGAAGACCAGTTGATTGTAAATTGAAGGGTTCTGTTTCCGATTGATTTCAATTGAATCCAATCTTATGATTTTTGTCAAGTTTTCCCAATCAAAAAGTTCATCATCAAATCAATCCCCTTCTTTTCTTCTTCTTCTTTGAGTTATCCATGGTCTTTAAATAAATTTAGCTGACAGTACAAAACTCAACCAGAAAGCAAGAAAACAAATATCATAGTATATTATTTCATTTGAAAAGCTTGAATTACTCAATGTCTAGACAAATCTATCCGACTTTATTTTCAGTATATCCTCAATTTATATATTAAATAAACGTTACTTAGGATATTATGTTTGTATAGGTACTGCTATTAACCCAAAAAAAAAGAGAAAGATTCATCCCATCAATAGGTAAATAAAATCTACTAAGAAATTTTCCAGTTCATTTCCTTTTTGTCTGAATTGAGAACCTTTTGTTCTTTCCTTTTGAAAGGATATATTATGTATGTATGTATATGTACTTATTTTTCGGACTAAATAGAAATCTCTAAATTGAAAATCGTTACGCCTACTTGGTTCAAACATATTCAGTTTTCTCTAATATCCCTTCTTAAATCGATAGCTGGGCTACATTGAGGGTTCCATTAGGCAAATAGACATTTCTTTCGTCCTTCTCCTTCTCTTCTTCCGTCCTTCCTTCCTTCCTCTTGTCCTAGTTATTTTCTAATGTCCACATATGAATACATATATTTGTTTTTTTTTTTTTTGTCATCATAAGAGGACTTGGCATATCTGATCCGTATATGTACATATATGTGAACTAGAAGTTTTCTAAATTGAGATGGAATCTTCTGCTTTTGAACACATGTGTTTGTATAAACCGTCGTCGTCGTCATCGTCATCCTTGCTGTCGTCAAATTGCTTAAATGTCAATTGCCTCCTAGAGTTGGAGTTTGTGTGCCATGCAATGTCTGCCTCTCCTATACATGCTGCCTGCCACCAATAAAAAAAATATTCGAATCACTAGGAAAATCCTCCTGTCAAAACCAAATCCTAATTTGCCAATCCTCAGATCACATCACAGCCTCCACCCACAAATAGCACCTGTGTATTTCAGAAAAAAAAAGAATGAAAAAAAGGACTCTGATAACGACCACAAAAATCCACACACAAGAAACTTAAAAGGATTCCTACTATTCCTGCTGCAAATTGTATTTTTATTGGATTCCTTAGTGAGTTTTATTTTTTATCTTTGATATCTCTTTACGCCCGCCATCCAGCCATCCAGTCATCTACCCATAGACAAACCCCCAACAAACTCACACAAACTGGCAAACACTCAATAGGACATCATCAGAGGCAAATCCTTGGGGGATAAAGGAGTGAGCGCTTGCTTTTATGGATGATCGCTTAGGGTTTTATATGCGGATTGGACTTTAAATGACGCGCCTAAGTGTCTTTTTGCACGTTCGATCATAAACTGCATGGTTATTGCGTAGAACACAGTCTGCTTTTCTGCACGTTTTATGACAAAGGAGTTTTCTTTATTTTTCTTTTTTTGTTTTGTCTTTTTTTTCTCTCGGCTTTATGGACAGAGAAATTGACTTTAAGAGGACTAAAATGTTTTGTGAGGATATCGGTCTACTAATAGTTTTTTTTTTTCAAAAAAAAGAAAAGGAATCACATTTTTGAGAATTTAATAAACTGTTTAGCTTGGCTTTAAAATCATAAGTTTAGTCACTCAAAATGTTTCACAGAATTTAAAAAAGGAACCATTTTTAAATTAACGGGTTTTTCAAAATCGGAAAACGAGAAAAATCTTTAAAGTTAATTATCGCAACCGAATAAAGAACTTTTAAGGTCTTTTAAATTAAACTTTTTGTTTCTTATTGCAGTTCCTCGAACCGAAATTTCCGGTGAACCAGATCGTTATGTCAAAGCCGGCAGTATTGTTGTCCTACGCTGCATTATCCGGGGTGCTCTAGAACCGCCAACATTCATCATGTGGTATCATGGATCGGAGCAATTAATGGGCGATTCCAACCGACATCGAATGCAAATCGATAGAAATTTTCCAGAAGTTGAGGGTTCATTGAGTACGGTGAGTGTTTTTCCACCTTTAACTCTTTTTCACATATCACAATACCAAATTCTTTAACATCACAACTTAAATTCTCAGACAAACATATGTTTCTGATTTTATACCATCAACTATAACAACAACAATAAAAACAAATCCTAAATCCTAAACACATCATCACACAAACAGTCATTGTCCAATGTCCATGCCCATTGCCCATTTTCATGTTGTATTGTTGCTGAATCACACAATCAAACAAAACTAATGTCTCCCTAATGTCCGCCTTTTCTATTTCTCTATTTTATATATATTTATATACGAATATGTGTCCTGTCCACCAGATGGGTTCATTAATCATTGAAGTGACGAAAAAACGGGATTCTGGAAATTACACATGTAGTCCGTCGAACAGTCCCAGCGCCACCGTGACGCTCAACGTGATAAATGGTAAGTCCAAATTGCGATTTGTAATGTACGAGTTTATGTTGTACCCATACTACATTACATATACAGATGTTTTTCTGGATGAAATAACATTTGTTATACTAGCATCCGTATCCGTCTACCGTAGCGCGTTGCGCCTCCTCAGCCCTCCCATATGTACTCTATGTTATGTGAGAATAACATTGAATGCCGACAAAATGGAAGTCATTGTTGGCACCATTTTGTGTTCTTCACAGTTTATACAATATTATTATTTATTGATTCAACTATACAACTACATACATATATAATATAGTTCGTTTTTGTTGTATTTTGATTTCAGGTGAACATGCTGCTTCCGCCATTATGTCATCGGCAAGTGCTCTCAACAGAAATGCCATTTATATCGTTTTAATGCTGTCAGTTTTGACGTTTACTAAATCGTGACACGCATCGCGACTGATTATTAGAAAAATTTGCGTACATTAATTTATTACTAATTTAGTTTAATATTTTGAATTTGTATTTATATTATTTTTTCCAAGACGACTAGGTATACAGTTAAAGTTATGTTTCTTAAATTTTTTTATTATTGTAAATATACATCTAAAAAATAAAATATTTAATATTAATAAATATAGTTAAAAATACAAAACAAAATCTTATAATAAATTAATATTATTATTAAAATTTACTTAAAGAAAATGTACATTATAATTTTAAATTAGTTTTTAAATTGTTAACATTAACATTAAAAATAACACAAAACAAGATAAATAAAATACTTTTTAAAATACAAAAAAAAAAAAAAAAACTGATAATTCAAGTTTTATCAACATGAAGTATGTTTAAAAATAATACCTACATACATATATGTATAACACTAAAAATAAAAATTATTAAAGATTTGATAAATAAAATTTAAACGAAAAAAATTGTAAATGTAATAAACAATGTAATGTGATGCTAGGCATAAGATGATGTAAATAATATAATAAAAATTCTTCAAATATTTTTTCTTTTGCTCTATATATTTTGTTACTGGTTCTGGAAAGGATTCACAAGGAAACCTAAACTGAATTTTAAATTCGAAGGCAATAAAAGGATGTGAAAGGGGATAAGATATCCAAAGAAACAACTTGACACCACAAAAGAGTTTCGACGAAGTAAATCCACAAAATTTACCTTTTTGACGATTTCTCCAGAAACATGTGCCTTTTTAGATGGTTTCGATATATTTTGTAGCCGTTTAGAAGAAAGCGTATTAAATATTTTAGAAAACAAAATTCCATACTAGAGCTTATTTTTTAACGTAAACTAGGTAGATAAGTCATCTACCACAGAAATAAATCGAAGAAAACACACTAGAACCCTTAAAAGTAATGTTAATACAATTTACTCTTTAGTCCTGTATATCTATAAAAGGCGAAAACAGATTTTTATAACAGTCAACAGGTGAAAAAGTTTATTGTTTTACTAAAAAAAGTATTCTAGTAGACGTGCTTGTTTGAAAAAAATTACAAAAATGTATCTCGCAGGGTAAACACAAATCCTAAGTGTTAAAACAAATTGTATACATGTGAATCACATGTCCTGCTATAAGAAACCAATGCATTGAACTCTTCATTTTGCTAACGGCATCAATTAATTTTTAAAAGGAAAAAAATCATACACACAAATATTTTCGTTGAAGCTTCGAGTTTTACTCGCATGCTTAATTTTAGAACAATTTTTTAAAGATAGACAAATATGCTGCCACAGACTTTTATTCAGAAAAAGGGAACAATTCTGTCATAAATTATGTCATCAAAACTTTAACCGTTTTCGCAGCGCACGCTCTTAAAATTTCAAAATCCCCGATTTAAACATATTCTTTGATGCACCGCTCGTATAAGCGTGATTTTATATATTATCCTATTGCCTTCCTCAATAAATTGTTAAGAATTTTTTCAAAACGAGCCAACAGTTCCTGAGATTAGCGCGTTTAAACACACAAACAAACAAACTCTTCAGCTTTATGTCCATTACTATAGCAGGAAGAAAACATTCCCAGGAACGTTAATAACATCAGTTTTTAAGCATATTTCACTCACTCAGTTATTTATTTAGGATAAATATAATACTAGAAAATTGATTTATTTAAAAACCAAGCACCGAAAACTGAAAAACTAGGCAAAAAAATAAATTACAAAAAAGAGGCTGAAATGCGACCCACACTGATAAATTCCCATTCCGTCTGTCCATTTGTCATTAAAAGGTTTGTAGGTTTTCGTGTTTTGTTAAAAAAAATTGTCAGTTAATTTTTTTTTTAAATGAATTAAAAATTACCAACAATAATAATTTGCATATAGAATAGTTTAATTTCAAGATTTATTTTTGCTAATGAGATTTTTATTTTAAAGCCAATTTTTAACAAATTTCTTAAAAGCTTTTATTTCTTATACAAACAAATACTAATTGGATGAATGCAATTAATTTGAAGTCAATGTCTTCTTTTATTCACGAGATATCGAGAACTGAACATGAATTTTTACCAATTTTGAGTACTGTTTTATGTAGATTTTAATTTTTTAGGAAAAAACGGACTCTTAGATTTTTATTAAAAAAATTACTGAATGTTGAAAACAATATTTTTTATTAAATAAAATTCATTTGAAGCCTATATCTCAAATTTTTGAAAAGATATTTGAGTCGAAAATCAATTTTTACCAACTTTTGTTAATTTTTTTTAGATTTTTAATTTTTTATAAAAAAAACTGTCAATTCGATTTTTCTCAAAATTTTAATTAATGTTGACAACAATATTTAAAAAAAAATTAGTTTAAAGCCAATATCACAAAGTTTTGAAAAATTATTTGAGTCGAAATTCAATTTTTACCTACTTTAAGTAATGTTTTTTGTTTAGGTTTTTATTTTTTATAAAAAAAACTGTCAATTCGATTTTTCTCAAAATGTTATCAGATGTCAAAACCATTATTCTTCGTTGTACGAAATTGTTTCGGAGATATTTTAGTCGTAAAATTTTCCCGCTCGGAAAGTCTTTGAATCCATCGCTATAGGACAATGCAGTAGAGGAAGGCTTTGGATCAGGTGGCGTACACAAATGGAAAGAGACCTCACCCAACTTGGAGACATCTATCTTAAAAAACCTTAAGACCTTATTCAATGCAAAATACGATGCAACATGATTTGTGGAATGCCTGATTTCTAAGAGCAACGAGGAATCGAAAAACCTGGGTTTAAAACATTGCGGGCAACATGAGCATTATTCTCAGTTTCTATTGATGGACGTAGACGGTTCTTTGTTTTCAGTTTTTTGATATATAAACTGGATTTATAAAATTGGATTTTTTTCCAAAAATATATATGTAAGTTTGATATCACGTTACAATATATAATATAACATTTGATTCAAGTCTCTAGCGTTATTGGTTCATGAGATATTTAGGGTTAACCAAAATGTTCACCTTTTTTTTTTAGCTGCTATGGTAAAAAAACCAGCCACGCAATTTTCTTGAGAGCCCATTCTGCATCATTCTGCATTATAATCTGTTCTATAATCTCTTCTGGCTCCTGAGCTATGGACGACGAAAAAAACGTCGCGAACGTACGGATGTACTAACGTACGTACACACGCACGCACAGACATCTTTCTGAAAATCTTTTATTTTGACTCTAGGGACCTTGAAACGTCGAGAAATGTCAACATTTTTAATTCGACAAATCGGATTGGTTACAATAACTTCCTATGGGAAGTTATTGATTTGTGTTTGTTCTAAAGAGTGATTTTTTAGCAATTATCTTTTTGGCAATACTGGTTTAAAAAGCTGACGCACGTTTCGTGTTTTATTTTACTGTCAAACATCTTCAGTTTGGTCTCTAATTAAACCATGAATCGTCTTACAAACGAACAACACTTGCAAATTATTGAATTTTATTATCAAAATACGTGCTCTGTTAAGACAGTTCATCACGCGCTTCCTTACCGAAAAATTGTGTTCAGCGACGAAGCTCATTTTTAGCTCAATGGGTACGTAAATAAGCAGAAATGGGTACGTAAATAAGCAGAAATAAACATTTTGGAGTGAATATCAGCCAGAAGCATTGCAAGAGCTACCAATGCATCCAGAAAAAGTCACAGTTTGGTGCGGTTTATGGGCTGGTGGCATCATTGGACCGTACTTCTTCAAAGATGATTCGAATCGTAACGTTACTGTGAATGGTGAGCGGTACCGTGTGGTATCCAACTTTTTTTGCCTAAAATGCAAGACCTTGACTTGCATCACATGTGGTTTCAACAAAATGGTGCCACATGCTACAAAGCACGCGCAGCAATGGACTTATTGAGAGGCGAGTTCGGTGAACATTTTATTTCACGTTCGGGACCGGTCAATTGGCCGCCTACATCGTTCGATTTAACGCCTTTAGACTATTTTTTGAGGGGCTATGTTAAAGCTCATGTTTATACATACAAGCCCACTTCAATTGACGCATTGGAAGACCACATTGAAGCATTTTTTAGTAAGATACCGGCCGAAATGTTGGAAAGAGTATGCCAAAATTGGATTAAGCGGATGGACCATTTGAGGCGCAGTCAAGATCAACATTTGCATGAAATAATCTTCAAACATTAAATTATATGGTCATTACTATCGATTCAAATAAAGATTTCATGCATTTTTCTGAATTGTATGTTTTTTTTGAAAAACTTTTGTATAGCTTTTAAAAAATCACCTTTTATAACAGAATTTGTAAACCCTTTGTCATACAAAAGTCTTATTTTTACTTCGAACGAAATATTTACAATTGAAAATATTAATAAACGACTTGACTTACCAAATATGAAGGCATTTTAAGAATTCAAGCTTACCTGAAAAATAAAATATTATTTTAGTTAATTATCAGAGGCTAAATGTATTAAGAACAGTAATATAAAAAAGACTAGGAAATTCGATTCATCACCCTCATAACTTGCTCTTTGAACAGCAATAATATTACAAATTATTATTTTTGGAAGTTTTTCAATTGAGTTTATACTCGCTACATATAGGACCTACATAATATGTATAAGGCAAGTATTTCATTCTTATACAAAATTTGGAACTCAAAATTTGTATTTAACATGACATTACGTTGACAGAGAAGTAAAAAAAAGTGGGTCCCCCAACTCTATATATCGGTCTGTCCTCTTAACTTGGCTCCTTTCATATATATATGAAAAAACTACTCTAAAAATTCATTCAAGAGTTTTTTTGATAATATAAATAGAATTTAAATTTTGAAGATAAACTTATTTTATAGGTAGGTACATTTGGAGCCCCTGGATTCAGGGGTAAGTTCGTGTATTTTACATAGTTCTTCATCAAGCTTGGTTAGCCCCAAGCTAATATATCTAAGACATGCCAGTTAAAAAAAGAAACAATTTAAGCAGTTTGAAAACAATGTCCTTCATTGGATATTCTGCTCGAAAACAATGTTCATGAATTTTAGAAATCATGATTGTACTTTTTTTAATAAAATCTTAATAACATTTTTTTGAAAATTTTATCAATTTACTAGTGGTCCGTCCCGCTACAAGCATGCTAATTAAAACGACCACGAATCACTAAATTAGAAAAAATTGTATGCTTATCTTAAAGCCTCCCTGTACCCTACGTTGGCTGTGGTATTTCTAGGTGGCAACAAAATGTATTAATTTTCAGGAGATCCTACTCGAGAAAGTGCCACATAAAATTTCCCGTAGGAAAAGCACTCTTTCCTGAAGTCGATACCAACTATGGAAAAAGTTTGTCCCTGGGATTTATTTATTGTTAGGGCAAAGGATATTTTTAAAGTGATCTGTAACCTTTTAAAAGATATGGGCAAATCAGTTGGTATCATTGGAATCCGCAGAACATGTGCGAGCTGACCAGCAACGGGACCTGTAATGATAGTTGCTACAATCACATTATCTCTTAATTCTTTGATCAATAGTCTTGTACCATTACACATATTGGGAGGGCTTAAATTTCTTAAAAGCATAAAAGGTGTACCTAGCGGACAAAATTGTGAATCTAAACCATTCTCAGATCCCCTTGAACACACACAAAAAATTTCATCAAAATCGGTCCAGTCGTTTAAGAGAAGTTCAGTGACATACACACTCACAGAAGAATTATATATATTAAGATATACAAAACTGTCATTTGCATATTTTAAATCATATTTTTTCTGTATAATGGTTTAGGTTAATAGCGTTATTAGTTCGCAAAATATTTGAAGCCAAAAAAAGTTTGATTTTTTTTTAGTTTTTTTTTTTAAACAAGAAAACAGTACAACGATTTTTTTGACAGTTCTTTCTGCACATTCTGATTCTATAATATCTATTAAGACCAAATTTACTTCTGGTTCTGAAGATATCTGGAAGATGAAAAGTGGTATGTTGAAATATCCAACATATAAATGGTTTGAGTTTTATTAAAGACTCATACAAAATATCTAAAGTCTATATTGCTTAGTTTTTTTTTGCAAAAACTATTTAACGTCAAATCTAGTTTTAAAATGGTTTTGAGTTTTAAGTTTTTTTAAAACTTGGTTAAAATGTCAATAAAATTATTATTCCAACATTATTTTCATTTGATTAAAATCTAAACAAATTTTCTATAAACTTAAAACTTGAAACTCCACTTAATCTAGTTTGACGTAAGACAATTTTTGAAGAAACTTATAGTAATATTGAGGTTAAACTAAGACACTTTTTGCTTACTATCCAAAGTCACCACACTACAAAAATTAACCAAGAATACATTAAACCTGATTCCATACAAAAATTTTTCATTGGGTAATTTATTTGTGTTGAATTTGTTCATTTAACTTATGTACATATATTCAGCCAATTATTAAATATTATTTATCAAAGGAAAATATAGATAAACATTTTTAAACTTATATACCTGGAAACATATACGTACATAAGTACTCAATATAAGTATGTATATTTCAATAAAAAACCAAAATATAATTTGGAAATTCAAAATTGTGTGGGGAAAATAAAATCATGATTCTTCAAACGTTTCTATTATGTCAAAGAAAATTTAAACCAATACGAATAAATACCAACAAAAATATAAGAAGTGAAGTCAAAACTTCCCTCAATATAAAGAATTATCAATCAATGCATACAAATCAAACAACAAAAAAAAAACTTTTATCAATATTTTCCTTTGACAGCCCACATAGCAATAAAATCAAGAAAATACATTTTAATTTTATTAGCAATAATTATGTATACCAATCCCCAGCCATTGCCATTCAATTTATTTTAAATGCCTATTTAAATTTCAACGCCCTCGCCCGCATGTCTGTTATATAGTATTCGTTATATTTTTAACACCCACGCCCTCAGTAGACAGAATTTTCATTTAGATTCTAATCGCATTAAATCATAAAATCAAAGTGACAGATATAACACGCGCCATTATTTTATTGTCTTTTTTCCCCCATTGGGGGAGCTCTTAGTTGGTAATCATCACTTCTGGTGCCAAATACCAGTGTGACAATAACATATATATAAGTATATGTATACATATTTATGTACATACATACATATAAATTGAAAATTCAATCATAGAATGTTTTCTAATACTCGATGCAGCCATAACCATCAATACCTAGTTCAATATTCGATTACACAATCTCCCGCACTCCTTGGCTTTATATGGTTGATTGTGTTTGCTGAGAAGGGTTGAGCATTCGGTAGGCCATAAATTACATCCTCGCCTGGCAGGAACACCTTTAAACCATAATCGTATACATTCTCCTTGCACCCCTCCCTCTCTCTCTCTTTATGATATCTCACCACATATCGTATATCGACCGACAACAATCTGGTACGCTAGTTTAAGCTCTGTGCCGTGTTCGGGCCAGCATGAATAGGGTAAAATCTCAGGTCTTCACTTTGCTAGACAGCAGCGAGGCAAAAAGCCTTATTTCCTTGTTCCTACTCGTATATAGGAGTATAGTTGTTATGCGTGGTTATAATCCCGATGCTTTATCCCTGGGCTGATGTCGATGATTGTGTTACGTTGGTTGGCAGGACGGACCAAAAGCGTAGCTATCACGGAAAAGACGATTCAATGAAAGCGATTCCCACAGCCAAAGACCAAAAATGTGACTTTGGCAGCAAAAACTATGTAAAGCGGAAGAAACGCCATTGGCATCGACATCCACATCTACATCGATATCAATATAATAGACGCTGTGTAGAGATAGACGATGACGACGACGACGATGTAAGGTTGGATACCAAAAACCCGCCACGTATCGCCATCGCCACCAGCTGAACCTGCAAAGGCAAACGGTCGTCCTATTCAACGATGATTTATTGTTAACGAAACGCATATATGACAGTATGATATGATGATGGGGTATTGGTTAGTGGTTGCAGGATCCTCTGCTTCTGTTGTCCTAGATATAGACATGTTCTAAGTAAGGTATCTACATAATGTCAGTACATACATATCTATACAGAGGATATGTGCGGGCATATTTTAAGTCTCATGTGGTTTTTCGGCGATTACGTGCTAGGCCGGTTTTTGAGAATACACCAGCAATCATCATGAGGGTGCTTGGCTTATGTATTGTGCGGTCGGTTTCGGTGCTGACGCGACGCACGGTCGGTAGTTCGACGTGAACAATTTTATTATAAGCCACGTCAGCACTGCCGTTACATATCAATTCAAATTATCCTTATGTTAAATTATTATCTATCATCAAGCCATCTGATGTGAGATTATGCGGTTTGAATGGATTTATGTGAAGAGGGGTTGGGAGGGAAGGACTTTTGAACTGTGGGGGTTGAGTATCAAGGGTCTTATATCTTATATGGATTTGAACTAATATTTTCAAAAATTTTAATTTAAAAACGTGGCAAGGACGTTTGTTTTTTGTTTGCTCCTTTCAAGGATTTTCTAACTCATTTCACTTTATAGCATTAGATCCTGAACTTTGAAGTTGTTTATGTTGATTTAAGGCTACATTGAGTTATTTTCACTTTGAAAGTTAAATATTTGCTTGTGGAATTTATCGTTTGTGGATTGTTTTTGTGTGTACGCTAGCGCGCTGAAGTTGGTAAGAATTTGTTGTTTCTTTTAATCAATACAATAAATTACACACACAAAAAAAAATTAAATGAAGTGTGAGTCTCTGGGGAGGTCTTGAATAAGAGGTTATTATAACTTTTGTAAATGTTCTTCATTTCAGAGTAAAAAAAATAAAACAAAAACCTTAAAAATCGTTTAAGGAAAGTGAACATTTTTTAAGAGTAAAATTAATCCACAGATTCTTGTTTGAGGAATAAAAACATAAATTGGTTTGTGTAAAGTCTCAAAGTTCGGGATTTATCTTTGAAATTACTGAACTGTGAGAGAAAAGAATTTGTAATTTTTATGGAAGTTATAACGGGTGTGTTTTTAGAAGTAACAGAACTTTAAATTGGCAATACTATTTTAACTTGTTTTGTCAGCTGTCAGGTGATTTATTTTTAATTTGGCTAAGCATTTCAACATGAATAGACTGAAGCCGGAAAAGCGTTTTCAAATTGAGAAAATTTATTTTTAAAAGCATAATTATGTTCTAAGTACCTATCGCGCGAATTTTGTTTAGCGATAAAATTCACTTTTGGTTGTATGAATATGTAAAAAAACAAAATTGTGATATTAAGACTAAATCGACTGCCTGGCGACTTTACATACTTTAAGCGGAGCAACGGAGTTGCGTGCGTGAGCCGGTGTGACCCCGAAAAAGGGAGTTAAAATCCTGAGAACCCGCGAAGCGGGCCACCCACAGGTGCTTTTATTGAAAGAAGTTGTTGATATAGGCGCCTGCCTGGCGACTTTACACACCCTAAGCGGAGCAACGGAGTTGCATGAGCGGGTGTGACCCCGAAAAAGGGAGTTAAAATCCTGAGATCCCGCAAATAATGTTGAAAATAAACTTTTTTATTTCCTTAATTTTTGTATTATCACCGTATCAAAAAATTATTGCTCATTGTATTGAAATACAAAAACTTTATATTCTTTTTTGGCTCTGCAAAAATTTGGGGACAATGTCCCATTTTTAACAAACAAATTCGGGACTTAGGGCCCAAATTAAATTTCGGCTTTATGTCCCACTCGGGTGGGACATACGCCCCAAACAAAAATTTGGGCGTTATGTTCCTGGGCCTTATGTCTCTGCGCCGATGTAATCGACCTGCAGCTTGAGTGTTTTTATGAATAAAGGGGATAAACTCGTTTCCAACATGATCATGTAGTTTGCCCAACTCGAAGGAAGGTGGAAAATCCGTTTTATGTAAAATCTGAGCAGTTTTTCCACTTGCTCATATTTTCGACCTCCACACGCTTGCGCCGCATAAAACATAACTGATTCCGATACAGCTTCGAAGACCCTGAATTTAGTAGTAGGTATGCGTTATTTTCTTTATTATTAAAGCATTTCTTCCATGCTACGTTTATAGCTATTTAAGACTTAACAAGTTTGTCAGTGAGATGTTTTTCCATTTCACTTTGGATTTATTTAAATTTACCACCAGGTTCCACCTTTTACAATATTTATCAAGCTTATTTATTATTAGCTGGAGGGACTGTCGTCAGCGAAAAGAAGAGCTTTAATGTTAACGCCTGCGTACTCGATTCCTGCTGGTAATGATTCGACTATATCTTCAATGAAGAGTGGAAACAAACTTGGACTGAGTGCACAACCCTGTCTAACTCCTGATTTCGTTTGGAACCACTCTGATAAGCATTGATGTGGTCTGAAAACGGTTTCTTTTCTATTTCAAGATTTTTAACAACTGTTCTCCAGTCCCCACCTTCCAAGCTGTAGTCAATGACCGAACTTCCTTATTTTCCCACGAATGTGAATTCACCCAATTTATCACCTTCACTTGCACCGTTCATTATACGGAGGCCGAAAGTATTGCAAAGTTCAAGCAATTGACTCCCACTTGCATTCTTTATTGTGTTTTTTTAATTTCCTGCTTTTCCAATTCTGGCATTCTCAACCCCTTCTTCATTCCTTATTCTTGCCTTAAGGTCTCTCACCAGCAATATATTTTCAACATCACCACACATTAAAAAATCCTTGATATTTTTGAAGTCAGTGTTACAGTGATTACATGCAAGCGGGTCTTGGGTTCAATCCCTGCCTGTGCCACCTAACTTTTTTCACGGGTACTGCCTCTTGCGAGGAATTGACAAATTCTCCAAGAGTAATTCTTGTCATGAAAAGTGCTTTCTCAAATTAGCCGTTCGGATTCGGCATATAAACTGTAGGTCCTTTCCATCTCTGACAACATTACTCGCACACAGGAATGGTTGAGAATTGTAAGTCACTAGGCCCTGGTTCTTCATGGACTGTTGCGCCACCTAATTTATTTATTTAGTTACAGTGATTACATATGCTGGGATTATACGGTAGATTTTTTCACATATTCTCAAATCCAAGTAAGTCAGACCTCCATTTTGTTGAAACTCACAAAATATGCCTTTCAGGTCTTTTTTGTACCCAAAAATTTGATGTCGATGTCAAAATGGAATTGTTTACCTTCCACCAACAATGTTTGTCTGCGAATTTTTGGTTTTAGATTAGTGATTTAGATTTAGATTTTTATTGTAGCTAAAAATATTACATTATTTTTATATCTTAAATATATATTGCACAATTTACAGAGATTGGTATATAATCTACCTTACTACTGCCAAGTTTAAATGAGTTTTTAACACAAGATTGAAAGATTAAGAGTTTTGGTTGAAGGAAAAGCTACTGAAAACCTTCATTAAAGACAAAAAAAAAGAATATAAATAAATACATACAATAATTATATAGAGCAGAGAGAAGGGGTGGAATGCAATCAAAAGCTAACAATGCAAAATTTCAATTATAACTTTAACAAACCTGTATCAGTATACAAATTGAAAAAAATTAAAAGATAAATAGATAATAAAGTGTCCAAGAACACAAATCAAAAGCATTTAGAAATGTTTACATAAATAATAATTAATTAATAAACGAATGAATAAATAAATAACTAAATAAATAAATAAATACATAAATAAATAAATAAATAAGTAAATAAATAAATAAATAAATAAATAATTAAATAAATAAATAAATAATTAAATAAATAAATAAATTAATAGATATATAAATAACAAATATATACAAAAATAAATAAGTAATAAAATAAATAAGTGAATAAATAAATAAATAGATATGTATAAAAAGAATGGAATAAATAAATACAAAATAAATAAGTTTATTAAAAATAAATAAATAAATTAGTGTTTTTTTCTATAATTGACGGTTTTAAGTGGCATATGCTAGTAATTGGAGAGACTTTTAAAAGAAAAAGTGCATCTAGTGTAGAAGTGGGAGCTCTGTACTATTCTTTCAAGGACTATGTTAAAGAAATCGCATGACAGTGCATTACCCTGTCTAAACCTTGACATCGAAAGGTTCTGTTAAGTTGTTTC
Source organism: Eupeodes luniger (assembly GCA_951509635.1). Classification (NCBI taxonomy): domain Eukaryota; kingdom Metazoa; phylum Arthropoda; class Insecta; order Diptera; family Syrphidae; genus Eupeodes; species Eupeodes luniger. Next base: position 92,961,210 of record OX608073.1, on the reverse strand, counting down.
CAACTTTTATTGAATAGCGCGAATTAAACGGACGAGTTTGGCAGGGATGCCAAAACTAGACATGGCTCTATACAGCTAGTCCCTGTATATGCTGTCATATGCGGCCTTGAAATCGATGAAAAGATGGTGTCGATTTGATGTCCTTGGATTTTTTTCAGGATCTGCCGTAAAATAAATATTTGATCGATTGTTGACTTTCCTGGTCTAAAACCACACTGATAAGGATCTATCAGGTTGTTGACGATGGGTTTTAGACGTTCACATATTACGGCAGAGAAGGTTTTGTAAGCGATGTTAAGTTAACTGATGGCTCTATAGTTGGTGCAGATAAAGATAAGACATTTAAACCTGGTTTTTTGGGTTTCCTTTGTTAATTTTAAACAAATACAACAAACCAAAACATAGAAACCGTAGAACGACAAATCCACATTTTTTGTTGTCCCTTATATTACATAAAATGTTATGAAGAACACAAAAAGTAAGTTTTTTTTTTTTTTTAACAAGCATCAAAAAATTATCAAATGAATTTCAATCATTTTTGTTCTGTTTGAAAAATTCCAATTTTTCAATATTTTTATTTACCTAAATATTTTCTCAAAGCAACCACTCACTCCTTTGAAAGGTTTTCATAGACAATATAGACACATCACATTAATTTTAAATTGCAACTTATAAAGAATATATTAAATAACTTTAAGATCCACAAAAACGAATGCATCCCATCAGGATACTCGGTGTATTGAGATGAGGTACATGATAAGGTATATCAAACTTTCTTAAGTATCAATCTATTAAAAAACTTCCTTCAAAACATATTTATATAAAAAACTATGTGTTTGTGTATAGGTTGTATTATCCTTGCAAACGATTACCTTCACCGATCACATGACATTTTTTGTGCATAAAAAAAAACACAAGGAAACCACAAGATATTTTCAAAATGAAAATGAAAAAAAAGAACATGAATTGATTATGTCTTCGACATGAAGAAAAGATGTTGTCTTGAATGTCCTCATCTTGCCTTGCTCTTCCCAAAAATATCGCTCTTACCAACATCATTCATAACTTTTATCCGCAAACATCTGCATTAACTTAAACCCGTCCAAGTTTTCCCAAAACAACGATTCGAAGGACGAAGATGATGATGATGATGATGGTTATACTCGTAATGATGATGATGTTTATGATGATGATGCAGGATGAAGTGAAGCATCTGCATGAAACGATTATTATCCCATCATATCTTCTTCTAAAATCCATCGAACTTTTCTGGACGAGATGAGATAAGATAAGATACCTTCAAATATACCTCAATATATGTATATACAGAGATAGATATGCAAATCCTTATGGTAGCGGTGGCAATGGCGGTAGAAGTTTAAGCCTGACAAGCGGCAGGAGTCCATGAGTAGCATAAAAACATCCAAAAACACAAAATCTGACGATGTTGAAAGTTTCATCTTTATTTTTTGTTGTTGTAGTTTTGTTTTATTTTGTATCCTGATTTTGATACTACTATCTCTTGTCCAGCTTTCGCTTTATGTGTATCATTGAATACTGAGAGATAATATCAAAATGCATGGATGGATTTTACGGCTTTTAATAAAAGTTTTAATTAATTTAAATTTTTCGCCGTCCGTCGTGGTCTAATTTAACAAAAAAAAAATATAAATGATTGAAGCATAACATGTACCAAGGTGTCAGTACGAGTATAAGTTTTATAAGTTGCAAATATACGACAAGCTTGCTTAGGTTTAGTTTTTTTTAAATTGATGAGTTAAGCAGAAAGATATACCAATTCAATGCCAAACTTTACTTATTTTTACTACACAAAATATAATGATGTACTTTAATAGATTTAGTTTATAGGATAGGAAGTTTCTTTAATTATCACGAATTGATAGGTAGTTACATAAAATTGAAAAATAAAATACGAACTTAACAAGAACCCATAAATTAGGGATGATTTTATAGAGGTTGGGAGGAGAGGTTTATTGAGTTTGAGGCATAGAGCTACTTAACACGAATATTCAAGTTATTTTTTTTTATTTGTTTCATTTCCAATTTTAAAGCGGGTTGAACCCTTAAACAATAAATTCTTATCGCACCGTGTCCCTTGTCGTTTTGGGCGTTTACGCTTGGTTGGCTTGATAAAATGTGAATTGGTTTATTAAACGGAAGCAGAAAGAAGCATACAATGTGTTTGCTTTTTGCTTCATTGGACAAACTATATACGAAAGTGTTGCTCTGCTATACAATTTTTGTATCGGAATGAAAAAATAAAATAAAATATGTAATTTTATTATCGTGTGAGTTTTTTCTGCATTGTTTCAATGTTATTCATTTCTATACACTATAAAAAGAAGATCCTGCATCCTGTGGTTGCTCTTATAGCTTATACTTAACTGTGCAGACTGCAGTTGTCCTTGATTCTTGGTTGCAGAATATTCTAACTTTAAAATTTAATAATAAAAGATAGGAAATAGAATAAAATACGAAAAGGTTTGTACTTGCGTTGCTTAATAAGGCATAAGGGAACTTAAAAATCCTTGTACACGAAAAGACAACTTAATGTTTGATCTATTAAAATATAGCCTTAAATTATTTGAAGCCTTATCCCAAAACAATCGACTCGCACACAGTCAGTTGAAGGAGGTCGGAACAATAAAAGAAACAATTCATCCCAATACTAGAAATCATCAACTTCATTATTATATTAAACAACCTCTATAAATGCCAAATGCGTCCTTAACCAACATTCCGAAGAAGGTGTAAGGAAATTAACCATAAGTTCGTGTTATATGTCAAATTAATGGAGGGCCTATAGTATCTATAAATGTTCTTTTAAATACCTCAAGCAAAATGTTAAATTACCTCAAAAACATACCACACACACACACAAATATTCGAACTCGAACTCAAACAAAACAACAAAGCACCTTCCAAATACCCTTAATGATAAATGTGTTTAGAAGAGTCACAGAGATATAGGGGAGCAATGAAATTGTAAAGGTTTTAGTAATAACCTACATACCCACAACCCACCCATTGCCTTATCCTTAAAAATAAAAGCCTTTTTTTCCATTTTTTCTTGTTGTTGTTGTTGTTATTGTTGCTGTTGTTTCATTAAAAGACATTATACTTTATACAACTTGCTATTCGACCACACTTTAAATCAAAAGATTTTCCATTGGTCCATTAAGTTTTGGGACATACAACATACATATTCGTTCGAGTATATAGCGACCCAATAACTGTCGTTTTAATGGCCTTCTCCTTCGTCCTAGTGATGAATTATATCCCCAATCCATTATTTTGTTATGTTTTTTGGGATTGTTCTGTTTAAAAAAAAAGCTTCCACAGGAAGAGAAAATTGGTGGTTTGTAATACTAAATAATCTTTAACTGTTGTATAGCAAAGATATTATTAAATTCTTAGAACGGGAAAGAAAATTAATATTTATGTGTGTAGGTATACTTTTTGGTTCTTAATTTTCTGTGTGCTTATTGAAAATTTATTTTCATTTTGTGGAAACTTTTTATATTTTGTTTAATAATTTTTTCCAATGAAAGCAAAAATTTAATTTATACTCGAAAATGTTTATCTTTCAATATTCTGTATATATTAATTTTTAACGTTAGTACATACATAGTGCAAAGGAAAACTTTGTGGTATTATATTTTTGGTTAGTAAGGACTTAGCGGGGAGGGAAACATTTGTTTCCAAAATATTGTCGCAGACAGAAATTATGTGAGCATTTGAGTGAGGCATCAGGTGAAAGCTTTATTTCAATTTTCAGATGGTTTTGATTTTTACGTAGTTTTGCAAAAGGTAGCATTAATTATAAATTAAATAAAAAAAAAGAAGTAATAAATATTTGGTTTAACTTTTATTTAAATATTTACTGAAAAGCAAGTCCAAACACCGGAGTTCAACATGATTTACAAATGGAATATCCAAAAGCAAAGTAACAAAATTAACCAATCGATCATTATCTTTGCTGACCAGCTCATTTATATGATTACCCAAATTAAAAAATTGGTTAAAAGTCACGTCTAGATTGGTGGCAGTTTCAACATATTCAATTGGAGCATTGCTTAACCCAATCGGTGTAAGCCCGAGTCGAAATTTTGGCCCTATTTTCGTCCCCAAAATTCAGGTTATCTGAGGTTCAAAGAGATTGAAAAGAGGATCACTTGGGTACTGTTTAACTCTTGCTCCTCATTTGAACCTAATAATGGCAGTTATCGAGCAAAATACGATGTTTAGCATCAAATGAGGACTACATCAAGCCTCAAATGAACCTTTTTTATCTTGACCATAGCTTTTTTCTTTGTTCATTTACTCTCTCTCTTTCTCTGATACTACTTTATTATACTCTCTCTCACTCTCTATCTTATTTTCTTTTCTCTCTCTCTCTCTTTCCTACTTGCTTTTCCCTTTCTCTCACTCTCTTTCATTTTATTAGGAATCTTTTCAAAATAAAATAATAAACTTCCCATAGGAAGTTATTGTAATGGGTCCGATATGTCAAATTGAAAATTTTGACGTTTCTCGACGTTTCAAGGTCCCTAGAGTCGAAATAAAAGATTTTTAGAAAGATGTCTGTGCGTACGTGTGTACGTACGTTCGCGACGTTTTTTTCGTCGTCCATAGCTCAAGAACCAGAAGAGATGTCGACTTCAAATAAATTTTGTTATACAGATAATAAGGCACAAAGATGCAGAAAGGGCTCTCAAGAAAATTGCGTAGGTGGTTTTTTTACCATAGCAGTTTTAAAAAATGGTGAAAATGTTGGATAACCCTAAATATCTCACGAACCAATAACGCTAGAGACTTGAATAAAATTTTATATTATATATGAAACCAAACAAGTATATTATTGGAAAAAAAACAATTAACGATTTTTTTATAAATCGAAAAAATTGAAAAAAAAATATATAATTTACCTCGAAAATTTTACGAACAAAAAACGATTTTATCTCCAAAACAATTTTGTGCAACGAAGAATAATGTTTTTAACATCTGGTAAAATTTTGAGAATTGGCAGTTTTTTTTATAAAAAATAAAAACCTATAAAAAACATTATACTTAAAGTTGGTAAAAATTGATTTTCGACTCAAATATCTTTTCTAAAACTTGAAATTAAGGCTTCAAACTTATTTTAACTTATAAGAAATTTTGTTCACAACTTTTGGAAAAATTTTGAGAAAAATCGAATTGACAGTTTCTTACAAAAAATTAAAACCTAAAAAAAAATGTATAAAAGTTGGTAAAAATTGATTTTCGACTCAAATAACTTCAAAACTTTGAGATATTGGCTTTAAACTACTTTTATCTTTCAAAAAATAATGTTTTCAACATTCAGTCAAATTTTTAAATAAATCGAATTGACAGTTTTTTTACAAAAAAATAAAAACCTAAAAATAAAGTAATAAAAGTTGGTAAAAATTGATTTTCGACACAAATATCTTTTCAAAACTTTGAGATATTGGCTTAAAACTACTTTTACTTTTCCAAAAATAATGTTTTCAACATTCAGTAAAATTTTGAAAAAAATCGAGGTGACATTTTTTTTACAAAAAATTAAAAACCTAAAAAAATTTAACAAAAGTAGGTAAACATTTTTTTTCGACTCAAATATCTTTTAAAAAATTTGAGATTTTGGCTTCCAACTAATTTTAACTAATAAGAAATATTGTTTTGAACATTAGGCAACATTTTGAGAAAAATCGAATTGACAGTTTTTTTTTACAAAAAATAATAACCTAAAAAAAAGCAATACTAAAACTTGGTAAAAATTTATTTTCGACTCAAATAGCTTTTCAAAAATTAAAAATATTGGCTTCAAACTTATTTTATTTCACAAAAAATATTGTTTTCGATATTTAGCAATTTTTTTATAAAAATCTAACAGTCCGTTTTTTCATAAAAAAATAAAATCTACAAAAAATAGTACGGAAATTTAGTAAAAATTGATACATATAGACAAACTTTTAAACCTTTTTTTTATTTTTAAGATCACATTTCAAATATTATATGTCTTCAACCGAAATTAATTCGTCTGCAGATAAGATTGTTAGATCATTGTAGTTCTATTAAATTCAATGATAGGCGTACGAGTATGTACAAGGTTCATTAAATAGGATCCTTGGTAATTTATGGTAGTACTATGATTGCTAAACGTATTTGCTTTGTTTGAAGTATGAACTGTCCCTGACGGTTCAAGTGGTGGTACTTGAATATTTTAATTTTTTAACTATTTTATGTATGTTTCAAAATGGCTTAGAACTATAGGATGTAAGAAACTAACATTGTTATTCCATTCCATGTTCCTGAATTTTGATATTGATTCCTACATCAATTTCTTAAGATTATCCATTTGATGAAACTCGCGTTGTTGGCAATTCCGTCTAAGCATGTATCTTGTCTAAATAAGGTCCAAAATGGTACAATGAAGAATAAAAGCTCGGTTATTGATTGTTTTTTTAGGAACTGATACATTAATACTATCAAAAATACTTTTTTTCAAAATAATCAACATAGAAGTCAATATTTTCACAACATTTAACTCATTTAATACTATGAGAACGATATAAGTGTCAATTGGCGTTTATTGTTTTGTTTTGCAAATTTTGGCAAACGTTAGATAGAACAAAACATTTGACATGGTAATAAGCAAGAATTTAGGATGAATAGAATCAAATCCAACAACATTTGATTTAACAGAAAACAAACATCAGCGCTGTCCAATAAAGTATTATAAAAATTGTAGCTACCTCGAAAACGCATCAAACCTGAAATTTTTAAGCAAAGTCAATGATTCACTTACATATATTCGGTTTAATGAAGTTGATAAATAACATTTCATACACATCACAAAATGATGTTCAACGTTAATACACTTTATATAAAAAATAATATACATCATACATGATTCCAATATTATGTAATTTTATCCCGGTCTTAACCGCCTTTCCTCTTTCGCTTCGGAACATGCACTCAAAATTGGGGGTTAAACATTAATTTGTTCGGGGTCGAGTGAACCCTTAACCCTAATTTAATTGCATGTGACATTTTTCACTCTAGGTTAATTTACATGATGGTTCATATGAGAATATATACATAAGTATATAAACCATAGGTCATTAGGAGATACATCTTTACACAACTCATTCCTATATGTGTATAATTATTGATATATGTATATATATGTACACATTTTTAGATTGATGACATACAAATGAATGAAGTTTGTCATTTTTAAATTTTAGTGACTCAAACATGCGAAATGGGATTTGGCAGTGATGTTATGTTGTGTAATTCTTTTTTTTCAGCACATGTTTCCTTATTTTCCGATTTTACTCAAAATAGATAAACACTTTTTGCAAATTAATCGAAGTTAAAATAAAGAATGAACTTTCATACAAATTAAAGCCAACACTTAATCTCTGATTAAAGAGCATATTATGTCAAAAATGGATAATGTTACGTGTTTCACTTTTAAGCAGTTTTTATCTATACAATTTCCTAAGGATATTCTATGATACCACATTTGTCTTTATAAAACAAACACACAAAGAATAAAAATGAACAAAAATCAAAAAAGCTCCAGACAAGTTTTTGTTTTTCAAATCCTTTTTTTTTCTAGGTCAAAAGGAAGTTTCATCCTAAACATTAAATTTATAAAAGAGTACACTTCACATTCATTCGCCTTGCCTTATCTAACTGACACAAACTTAAGCAATCAAAAGAGGTGCACATTGCACAAGTTGAACGTAATAAATATATAATATACAAGCTCAAAGTGTGATAATATCCCCGTGTCCTGGAATGCTTGATGAGATTCTTCGTTCTTTTTTTTCTCTTCCTATATTCAGAGGATAAGATTGAAATTAGATACATTATAAATGAAGCTTGTCACCATCAGCCATACTATATGTACGTATGTATTGGTAAGTTAGGTACAGTTGTGTACCAGTATGTCAGTGTGTGTGGTTTTTTTCTCTATCTTTGGGTTGACATTATGTGTGTTGCCTCTGGCGAGGACATCAACCTGTGTGATGATAAAAATACATATAAAATAAAAATAGAAAAAGGAGATTGAGTTTTTTTTAGACAAAATGAGAACGGAAATAGAATGGAAAAACTAAAAAATTAGACACAAAAGATTTGTGCAGATAAGAATTTTGTTCTGATTGAAATTGTTTAAATTATTTGATATGGATGAAGTGGGAGCAAAAATCAAAAGTTTTTCGGTCCAAAATTATGGATCAAGGTTTAAATTTTAATCCTAATCAAAAATATTTAATAACACATACATAATATGCACATATTACATTGCCAGACATATATGATTATATTCTTCAAGTAAGGATTTAATCCATCTTTTTCTGACACACTCCAACTTCATTCACTCATTTATGATTTTTTTGTTTGGTGTTTTTGTTGAAATTGTTATTATTATTATTATTCTCTGCGTTTCATTTTAAACATCCTGTCTACGAAAATGAATTTGTTTCGCGCATTCTGCCACTTAATATAGACTGACATTGTCGACGACAACGACGACGTGCTAAATTATTATAAAAATATAATACTGAATGGGAAAATCTGCTGTGCCAAATGCGATGAATTGAAAAAAAAAAAACTGTATGTGGATACTAAACAAGAAAAAAATATGGAAAAAAATTAACTTAACATATATAAGACATGGAACAGCAAACAGTACTGTGTAATATTTTTCAAAACTCAGGAAGGCCATTTCGACAAAAATGTGACTAAACATAAAATTAAAGCCTACATTTACTTGCGGGTACCAAGATCGAAGAAACCTTTGTAACAAAATTTGTATGTATACAAATGTAAAGAAAAGTGTTTCTCACATTCGTTGTTAGGATTCCTCATTTGTCTGTAAGCAAATTCTTTTCTTGGTATAAATCTCACAAAGGTATGGTAGAGACATGGAGTTGTAAGTTACTATAGGCTCTGGTCTATATTTTACATAAAAGAAGTTTCATTACCCTGTCTCAAATTTTTCTTAAATTCTTAAAAATATATCATAGACTGTGTTTCAAATATAATAACGGGTTATCCATTTTGCGGTTTCAAAAGTATATGGCTAGAATTCGACATCTGTCAAACTAAGTCTGTCAAACTAAGTTGTTTCAGTTGAAAGTCTGACATTTATGAAAATGGATCGCTTAACTATTCGAACAACGCATACAAATTGTTAAAACCTATTAAAAAAATGGTGATTCTGCTACAGCCACATATCGTTCTTTAAGAGGAGATTATGGTTTACACAATCGTCTAACTACGCAACCCATTGGCAAAATTGTGAAGAAATTTGAAGAGACTGGATTGGTTACAGATATTGTAAGGCCTGTGCATGATATAGTTCTGCTCGTACCACTGAACATATCGCTGCTGTAAGTGAAAGTGTTGCTAAAGACTCGAATGTGTCGACTGTACCTAATACTACACATTATGGCGTATTTTGCATTTGGATCTACACTTACATCCATACAAAGTCCAGCTCACAACGTGCGTCGTAAACACGTCACATGGGTACTTAAACAACAAGTACCCGTAAAACAAACTTTAGATGTCACAGGCAGGGATTGAACCCAAAACTCTTGGCATGACAGTCCACCGCACTTGTTTTTTTTTTTTTTTTTTTAATTTATTTTTATTCATTATTTCTTAAAACTATCTTAAAGCTAGACAAAATTTCATAAAACTAGCCTAATTATCCATAACTTACAACTAACTTACTGGTCCCATACGGACACTCTAAGTTAAACAATAATACTTAATTCTAATGCCTTTCGGCCCTAAGATCTATTTAACTTCAATTCAATTTTATTAACTTCCCATAGGAAGTTATTGTAATGGGTCCGATTTGTCAAATTGAAAATTTTGACATTTCTCGACGTTTCAAGGTCCCTAGAGTCAAAATAAAAGATTTTTAGAAAGATATCTGTGCGTGCGTGTGTAGTGTGTACGTACGTCCGTACGTCCTTACGTCCATACGTCCGTATATCCGTACGTCCGTACGTTCGCGACGTTTTTTCGTCGTCCATAGCTCAAGAACCAGAAGAGATATCGACTTCAAATAAATTTTGTTATACAGATAATAAGGCAGAAAGATGCAGAAAGGGCTCTCAAGAAAATTGCGTAGGTGGTTTTTTTACCAGAGCAGTTTAAAAAAAAGGTGAACATTTATGGTTAACCCTAAATATCTCATGAACCAATGACGCTAGAGACTTGAATTAAATTTTATATTATATATTGTAACGTGATACAAAACAATTATATTTTTTGAAAAAAATCCAATTAACGGTTTTTTTTATAAATAAAAAAAACTGAAAAAAAAAATTTGTCACTTCGAAAATTTTACGACTAAAATATGATTTCATCTCCAAAATAATTTTGTGCAACGAAGAATAATGTTTTTGACATCTGATAAAATTTTGAGAAAAATCTAATTGACAGTTTTTTTACAAAAATTAAAAACCTAAAAAAAAATTAATAAAAGTTGGTAAAAATTAATTTTCGACTCAAATATCTTTTCAAGACTTTGAGATATTGGCTTTAAACTACTTTATCTTTCAAAAAATATTGTTTTCAACATTCAGTAAAATTTTGAAAAAAATATAATTGACAGTTTTTTTACAAAAAATTAAAAACCGAAAAAAAATTTAACAAAAGTTGGTAAAAATTGATTTTCTACTCAAATATCTTTTCAAAAATGTGAGGTAATAACTTCTAACTAATTTTATCTTATAAGAAATATTGTTTTCAACATTGGGAAAAATTTTGAGAAAAATCGAATCGACAGTTTTTTACAAAAAACAAAAACCTAAAAAAAATTAATAAAAGTTGGTAAAAATTGATTTTCGACTCAAATATCTTTTCAAGACTTTGAGATATTGGCTTTAAACTACTTTATCTTTCAAAAAATATTGTTTTCAACATTCAGTAAAATTTTGAGAAAAATCGAATTGACAGTTTTTTTTACAAAAAATTAAAAACTAAAAAAAAATTTAACAAAAGTTGGTAAAAATTGGTTTTCAACTCAAATATCTTTTCAAAAATTTGAGATTATGGCTTCCAACTAATTTTGACTTATAAGAAATATTGTTTTTAACATTCAGTAACATTTTGAGAAATGTTGACAGTTTTTTTTTACAAAAAAAAAACAATACTAAAACCTGGTAAAAATTTACTTTCGACTTAAATATCTTTTCAAAAATTAAAAATATTGGCTTCAAACTTATTTTATTTCACAGAAAATATTGTTTTTGATATTCAGTAATTTTTATAAAAATACAACAGTCCGTTTTTTCATAAAAAAATAAAATCTCCAAAAAATAGAACGCAAATTTGGTAAGAATTTTTTGTTTTTTTTTTTTCTTAGTCCATGTTTTTTTTTTTTGTGTATTTTTTTTGTGCCACCATGCGTATTCTACTTAAAACTAAACCCTTAAACTATAAAACAAGTATGTAAGCCGGCCAAGGCATAAAACCCCATTCCGACTACCCACTATCAAGTGCCGATTGAAGCCACCAAAACTGGTTCTCCTGCTTCACCCTATCAGTTCGGTCCCGTTCGGGCACAGCCCTACTGAACCGAAAGAGCTCTGCTCCGTCTTGTGCCATGACGTCCCGATTGTACAGGAGTCGCCTATCCACGGTTCGTCGTCTGACGTGGTAGATTAGCGGAACTGCCAATCTATCCTGTATCAGACCGCATCTATCTAAGAAGAGGAATGCTTCTGGTGGAATGAAGCCGCTCAAGCGTGCACTTTCAAAATACTCGTCGTTCAGATAGCACGCCCGAAAATTAAATTGTTGTTCGAAGACATAGCGGATAGCGAAGGCTCCTCTGGCCCATTTATATGTTTGTCGAAATATAAATACTGATCTAACTAGATACCGAGGTACTTCACTACACTTTTGCTCGCTAATGGCTGCCCGTGAAAATCAACGATGACCATCTTGCGCCAATTCTTGCACGTATCCCTCGTGGCCCCAGCCAACGGTCCACCACACTAACCATCACGCCACGGGTACGGTAGGTCATTTCATCCACAAAAAGTCATTGTTTGGTGCGCTCTTTGGTCCGGAGGTGTGATTGGACCTTACTGCTTCGAAAACGACGATGAAACGACTGTCACAGTCAATTCGGAGCGTTATGGTCATATGATAGCCGACTTTTTCTGCCTGCTATACGACTTGGAAAATATGTGGTTTCAACAAGACGGTGCCACATGCCACATAACTCGAGCGGAGTGTTGCTCAAATTCGTCGTTAGGATACTTCATTAGACTAAAGGTTCATTCTATACTTGATATAACTCTCACACAGAAATGGTAGGGACATGGAGTTGTGAGTCACTAGGCTCTGGTTTATATTTCACATAAATAAAGTTTCATTACCGAGAAATTCGTGTCTCAAATGTTTCTTAAATTCCTAAAACTATCTCATAAATTTTAGGTCAAATATATTATAACATATGTTAAAGCAACAACGACTCGTCGGAAGAAAACATGGACGATGAGTGGAATTTCAGCATAGTTGGCCCAATCCTCAAGAAAGGAGACCCTCTGAACTGCACCAACTGCAGAGGCATCAGTCTTCTGAACAACACGTATAAAATCCTTTCTGCCGTTTGTCAACAACCTGAAAGGCCTTATCACTTTATAAGTGTGTCTTCAGACCAGGAAAGTTTACAATTGGCCAAATATTAACATTACGGCAGATCTTGAAAAAAATACTAGAACTTCAAATTTATGCCAACTATCTCTCTCTTGATTTCATGGCCGCGTAAGGCAGCATCTATAAAGAAGAACTTTACGAAGTAATGGACGCTGCTTTGTCAAGGTCGGACAAGATCTTATCTCATGCTTTTGATGTCAAAAAAAGTTTTAGACTAGGCGATGCACTCTAATCATCTTCAATAAGCTTCTGGAAAAAATTGTGCAAAACTCAATCTTCAACGATGCAAATCTTCTTAAAGTGCCTTGCACATGAGCAACAAACTGCGAATGGACGAACAAACGTGATTTTACACATTTCAAAAAGTCAATTCCACACAAAAACACATTTAAATTATAAGAAACCAATTGACACTAATATTAGGATAATACAATTTTCATTTTGTTCTCTAAAACAAGAGAATTTTTATAAAAACAATTTGGTAGTAACGAATCGCAGTGTGGTTGCTGCGAACTGTCAAACTCTATTCGCGTTCCACATACCATCCACACTGCAACGAATAAATTGTTCGCGCTCAACTTACCTCAAAATTATACCACTCTTGTTTTGTTTTTGTGTGAAAGATGATGGCTGAGGAAAATATGGAGAAAAGGGTTGACAATTCGTCGCTACCTGCGAATAGAAATAAAAGCTCATGTGAAAGAAAAGTCAAAATATGCGAACACCCACAGTTCGCAGTTCGCAGTTCGTTGCTCATGTGCAAGATGCTTAAGATCCATTTAATAACTCGGATACTCCGATGATATTGTCATAATTGGAAGATCAAAGCGGAATATCAGATGCGTGCTTTTGAACATTGCGACGGTTATGTGGTCAATAATGACAAGACCAAGTATTTGCTATCATCAAATGACAAAACGTCGCCATGAACAGCTATAACTTTAAGGTAGGTAGACGAAGACAGTTCCCGGTTCTCATACATGGTGCTGAGGCTTGAACCTTGTCAACCTTGACGGCAGAGTAGAAGAAGATGGGGGCTTAGGTGGTAGAAAACATTAACCAACTAGGCGTCCATAACTGGAGACAACTAGCTAGGGACTGAGATGTTTCTTGAGACACATGCCCGTTCCAGACTGTAGCACCACAAGTAAGTTATTAAGTAAAGAAATAATTTTGTATTTGGTAAAGCTCATCAAGCTCGTTGAAATTAACAGGAGGGACATATGTAGGTGCCCAAGTTTTATTACGAAGAAATGATGACTGGCTCCAAATTGTATACGTACTTAGTAATTGGATTAGAGGAATTATCCGAAAATTCAGATTTTTAATATAATAAACAAATTACTTATAAACGAAATATTTAACTTTTAAAAAACATTTTTAACATTAAAAAAAGATTTGTATGTGTTTAACAATTTTCTTCACTTGAGTGTAATGAATTTATCAAACACGCTTTTATCCATCCTAAGGCGTCATACAGAGTTTTATTTAAAATGAGTGATTTAAAAAATATAAAAAGCAAAAAAAAAATAATAAATAAACACAAAATCATAAACAATACGAAAACAACAAAACAAAAACAAAAACAACCAACCTTCATCTACCATGTCATATCCTCATGCAAAATGATGTTTGAAAAATAAAAAACAATGCTAACGTTAAAACAGTGTCAGACGTATAATAAATGAGAGAGAGTATGTATACGTATATGTATATTGTTGACGTATTTGTAGGTACTATACAGAAAAACAAAAAAAAAAAATCATCAACCCGACAACATCAAGGACGAACAGATTTTCAATTGAATAAGGAAGGAAATGTTATGTAAAATTTTGTTTCAGTAAATAAGTTGAATTTTTGTCTTAATTTTTTCCAATGTTTGTATTGCATGCTGTTTGAAATGGAAATGATTGTTTTTGAGAGTCATAGTCAAAGCTAGAGGGGATAATTCAAAATATGTACATATTAAAATATTAATTTCATTTATATATTTAAAAATAACCTTCTATCATTACAAAATTTTACTTTCCACACATCACACACACATTACATAATTTTACATAAGTTAGTATCCCGTGGTTGTGTGTGTAGGTATAGTTCTTATGTTCATGCGAGTCTGCCATGATATAGATGTGATTATGCCGCAGGAATTTTATCCTTGCAGCAACCAACGACAAAACGAGAAATAAGTTTAAAGGATTATTTTCGAAACACTGCGGAAGCTTATCAAAAGGCTTAAAAATAATTAATTAAGATTAGCATTATAAGTTTGAAGGTATAATTTATAATGAATTGATGCATGTACAATCTACATTGCAACTGGTAAGGGGATAATGCGATACACGAGTTGAGTATCAAAGTAGGTGTATCTGATGTTTTAAAACAATCATGGATGTTTTGTTAATATGAAGGATTTCTATCTAAAAGGTTTTTCCATCATGCATTTATTCTTACTATTTTTCATACAAATATACATACATATATGAAGGTATATACAATATACATATGTACCTAGCAGTTTGAAAATAATAATTAAATCTCACATTTTGTAGTTCCCCTTTGTTTTTCTTAAATTCAATTTTTAGTATTCGTGAAAATTAATTAATATTTAGCCCCTGCACCAGATTGCTTGCATTAAAAGAAACTTCTAATTTGTGTTTTAATTTTATGCTCTGCGTCATTTTTTAAGGAATTAAAAGGGAAAACACACACACACACACTGCAGTAGATATTTTGTGATAAGTAGGTTTTGTGCCTAGATTCGTGTCTTTGTTAGGGATTTTCTTAAAGTTTAAGCTGCTCCCTTAAACTACCTACCCTTCGAATTCAGAAAACGACATTTCAATTCAACTGCTACTGCAGTAGTCGCATTTTGATGGTTTTTGAGCTTTATATGAAGATAAATAGGGTACACGCAACTATGTTTAGGAATAATAATTATAAAGTTAATCAAAATAGACATAAAATTCATAAAGCCTAGGAATAATTCGCATATCGATGGAAATTGGTAAAGACAAAGAGGAAATCGTTATTTAAAAGTGACATAAAGTCTGGAAAAAATCCAAGTGAACATAAAAATGTATTGAATTTTTTCTATCGCAAATGTCTGTATTTAATCTTATTTTCTTGAGTAGTAAATTTTGCACAAGAGTTTTAAGCTTTAATTTGTACATCTTAAGATGCACTACAAAATGTCTCAAATCTCAAGAAGCAAGGGTTTGGAATTTATACTGATTTCAAAAAGTGTCAAATGTAGAAAATATCGATTTTTCGCATACTGTGCCTAAATGCTCCTTTTTATCTTAAAGCGTTTCAAGTAATAAATGTGGTTACACTATAATCATTTTTAAATTATCTATTTTCTTATAAATTATTTTAATCAAAAATAAACAATATCAAATGTTGATTAAATCAAGACTTCATACAAATATTTTTGTAAGGATCTCCTTAAACTTTTAATGGTGCTCATTATTTGTATGGTATACTCGGGCGTATACGTACTTTTGTATTTAAAAAAATAAGACTCATTTTCGATTAGAATAAGATAGCTATAAAAAGCCACAAAAAATCCCTCTTTGACATTCAAGTTTTTCAAATTAAACTTCATAACTTAGTACTAAAAATGATACATTTATGTACATATATTGATATTTTTTTATTCATATGTTTCGATATTATTAAAAACAACGTCGATTTTTTCGACATTTGACCTTTTTTGAAAGCGTTGGAACATCTTAACATGTTTTGCTAACTTGGGATTTCTTAATCCTAGAATTTTTTAAAGTTAAGGCTACCGACAATCTTAAAAAATCATTAACTACCAAAATTAAGCCTTTAAACATTGAAACCTGAAGCTCGCACTGAATGTCAAATGGTGGAAATATGGAAAACTGAAATAGTCATGTTTTTTATTATGTTAATGGTATGAAATTGATATTTTGTTTTTCATAAAGAAAATGGTCTAAGCTAAGAAAAAGAGTGTTGCAAATTTCTCTATGAAAAACTTGAACTTTTTGAATCATTATCACATTTATTGTATGGTCTAAAACAACTGCCCAGACTACATTTCTATGAAGAGAACAATAATTAAGAAGTTGAATACAAAAAACGATATATTCATAATTTCGTCAATTTTTTATCGCAAGGTATTGTTATGCCTTGCTTGTTGAAAAGAATAGTCTAAGACTCGAATGTATTTAACACAGAAGCTGTAAAATATTTTTCAACAGAATTGTAAATTGAGAGTTAAGATGAAAAAAATGGAATTTTTTAATTTTCATCATTTCTTAAAAAAAAATATGTTTTCTGGTCGAGAAAATATAAAATTCTTATTTCTCACTAGAAACGTTTAAAATACAAGATGCCACTTAGGCACAATAAGCCAAAATTCCATACAATCTAAATGTAACGTGTTTTGAAAAAAAGTACATTTTATGATCTACAAAGCTTATATGACAAACATTTTTGTAGCACTTAAAAGTTCAAAAGTTATAGCCTAAAAACAGAAATTTTCTACAAAAAGCTTTAATGGCTTATTATGCTCACTTGGGGTGCCCTCAGTGTTTTTCTCAATTGGAATGCGACTCACATTAATAACCTTCTAAATTTGCCTTGATAAGGTGATAAATGATAATTTTTTTGCAATTAAGCAATGTCACGTTATTCCTGTACGACTTAAATTTTTTGTAAAACAAATGTTAATTTCAATTTTCAAAAAAATATCAGCAAAAGTTGACAATATGTTGAATAAAATAAAATTAAATTTTTGGTCAATGAGCCATATTCATAGGTACTTATTGGATAAGTTCCGATTTGCTCCGATTTATAAACTAAACTCAATTTTACGGTATTCATAGACAATTTGAACTTATCTGTATTCTACAAATAAACAAAGCAGAAAGATCTCCTTAAACTTTTCATAATCATTATCTCTTCATATCTAGAAAATTATTTGAATGCTTAAGCTGTTTTTAGGTGTAAACAAATATTCAAATTTCAGTAGACTTAAGAATCGGACAAGATTTTGATATTTTTCCAGATGCTAATGGAACCATTTATGAGAAAACGCAAACCAAATTCTGCCTTATTCTTTATGGGTAGTGGTTGCGTCTAACCTGAGTGTTAAATTTGGACTCAAATAAAAAAAAATAAAAGTATAACTATGAAATATCTTTAGATATATTTTGTATAGATATTCGAGTTGAAAATTTATTTTTACAATATCAGTATTTTTTAATTTTCTTACGTTTTTATTCTATGTAAGAAACGGATTTCAACATTGCTTGTTTTTATTTATTTTTCATTCGCAAAATATCAGTTTTTAGAAATGTTATTTGAAATTTGTGTATGTTAATTTTTTTATTTCATTGCAATTTTCTATGACGTCACTTTTGCACAGCGAGTTTAAAGATTTTTCGTATGTGTTTTTTAAGTAAAATTAAGTTCTACAAGAATTTTTTTTAGTTTAAATTCAAAAGCGCTTTTATTTTGGAGAAAAATGTTTATTGTTAAATATCAAAGCCATTGGTTTCATGTTTATAAATAAACAACATAAAGCAACATTAGGAAATCAGATTTGTTTATGAATTTGAAGATAAGAAACGTAAAAAAAGTGAGTCACATACTTTTTCCCAATTAAACAAGAGTATATTATTATATGTATTATGGGTGATTTATTTTATGGAGTACGACGAATAAGATTTTGTGTCAAAAAAGCTTTATACAAAATTTTGGATTTTTGTTAAAACCATCAATGCTTAGGACATGACTATTTCTTCACATAAGTTCTTCAGGTTTTATTTAATCTTATACAAGGCAAATTTTAATATCTTTCCACATCATGTAGCGTTTCTATATCAGTGTTGTCTTCAAACAAAAGTAAGTAATTAATTTTTGGCAGCATCTGGTCCCTGTCATGGTGAAGGATGATAAAACCTTTTTATTTAAAATAACACAAAAAAAAGGAAAAACTCCGATTTCAAATCCTACTTCTTTTTATCAAACATAGGAATAGCAATTAATACTATGAAAAAACCGTTTTTAATTAAAACCTTTTAAAATTTAAATGACATACATAAGATAATTAAAAAAAAACTTTACCAGCTTTTGAAGAAAAATTACCATTGATGGATGACAGTAGACATTATTCATCTTTTATAGGTCATTCATAAATGTTATTTAAACAAGAATAAAAAAAAACAACACGAAAAATCTTTTTTTTTTATTATGTTTTTTTTTTTAAACTTATTTTGTGTGAAAATTTTAATGAAAAATTTCAACCACAAAATTAACAGCTCGGAATAAAAATATAAATAACTGAAAATTTATGGGATCATGGCGGCCACAGTGGCTGATAGACCGCAGCAAAGTGGCATAATAATTTAATGGCATCTATACCTATAAAGCTAAATTGTATTTTTATTTATTTCTCTCTTAGTTGTTGCAGTTGTTTTTCCTTGTGTATAGGTGTAGGTATTCGCTGTCACTATCGATGTTTTTGTTATTTTGAAATGGTGTTGTCTTTTTTATCGTTTATTTTTTGTTTGGTATTCTTAGATAAAAATTAATTCATCACTTTAATTGGGGTTGAAGGACTAATGGGTTGATGGTAGAGTCTAGAAAGTTAATTGCTTTATTTCATAATATTATATTTGAAATAAAAGAAGTGTTTTAGAAGAATTTTAAATATCAGAGTGGTTAAGGTTAATATAACGCTTGTAAACTAAATACATTTTTAAATCATTGAGAGAGTTTTGAAATGAAATACGTCTATACCAGGGAGCTATCAAAGTTCTTAAAGTGATTTAAGATCAGAATACTGTAAAAAAAAATATTTATAGGAAATAAAAGTAAAAAATTTAAAAATGAACCCTGCAAAACATTTCACCAATTTTATGGCGACTGTTTTCGATTTGAAATGATCTATGGCACGCAGTGGTTTTAATGATGATAAGATACTCTCTTTTATTTCTAAGAAAACAAATTCACTTCTTTTATATCCTTTTGGAGTCGATTTCCAAAACAAAACTTTCTCAATAAAAACCATCGATAAAATATTAAATAAAATTACCTTTTCAATATAAATCATAATCTGCCGCCCTATTTCTTACATCAATAAAATTCTCCCCGCGAGCTTCCCTCTGTCCTTTTCATTTCCTCCAATCTCCACTTATCCACCATAAGAATATAATAAAAAGAAAACCTCGATATAGAAGCTGGAGCTAAAATGATTAATTACGTGTGCACAGACGTCATAATGTGCGGCCATTGGAATTTGATGGTAGCACTCAATACGGATTAACACGAATAACAAGGCGGCAAATACCTAATATTTTGTTTCCCCACACTTTGTCGCAAAGCAATCTTTATGGGATTTTTCTTCTAGCATTTCATCAAGGCAATTTATTATATCAAATATACAAACATGAGGATAAATACACATCACATACATACATATAAAACACTTGTCCAAAAAACATCATAACTTTGATACATTGAACACAGCCATATCAATTGCAAGTTTTGTGCGATGATAAATTAATTTTCACTAAAAGGATATCACACCAAAAAGGACTAGTTGTGTATTTATCTATAGTTACTAGTTTGTTTGATATAATCTTATAATATATAAAACCAGTGAAATAAAAAGAAAGAAAATATCATAGTTAGTGCCTGATTCTTTTTTTTTTCCGATTTGGTCAGTCAGTTATACAAAGTCATGTGGCTTGTTTAGATGATAGAGGAAGTTAAATGGTTTGAATGATTGAATAAAAAATGAATTCGGTTTATATGGGAATCGATTTGGATTTTTAGAGAGGTTTATAACAATAAAAAAGGTACCGTCCCGAATGTAACAGTAGTCGTAGAGAATCATTGGAATTTTATTTCTTAGGCTTTTAGGATAAATTTATATTCTGGCTTCTTTTCCTCTATAAAAATAGTTGTAACTCTTTTATTGGTTGGTATGGTAGGTAGTAGTAGTAATTTTGTTTACGCTATATTTGCTTATGGTTATGACTCATGTCATTGGGACTGGCTTACTTACAAAGCAACGAAGAAGAAGTGTTTTATATCCAGTTCGATTCTCAGCTAACTGCGATGGAGCAGGTTCTGGATGCATGTTTCTTTTCATGTGCATTTTCTTTTGGGGATCTTCAGTTAACTTACAGTTTAGTGGAAAAAGAGTCTTATTCTTTACTATTTCATTGAAAAGCTTATTATTAGTATAAAAACAACACTTCAACAACAAACTCCCCTGTTTGAGTGCTGTCTTCATTTTTGTAGATTATGAAACAAAAGTGTTATGTCTTTCGGAAGCGTCTCTAGACGCTCTTGTTGGTTACGCGTAGTTGTGTTTTTATGAGTCAATGGTCAAAACTAAATTAATTTGGAAGAACTGGCTAATGATAAATTAGCTGAATTTATCAATTGTGTAGAAAGCGACTATAATGTTTACAGGGTGATGATACCATCTGTGATCCTGATTACGTTGTTGACATTATTGAACCGGATAATTTATTTGAGATTTCTGTAAATGATGCAGGCATATTTGAAGACTGCATCCATCACCTATATGAAGCTGAAACAATAATAGATGCAATTGTAATGGCTTTGCACCTGAATCTAAGCGAAATTCACAATCCAGCAAAATTCATCGACTTATTATTGATACAACAGAACTGTAGCAATCATATTCATACGGTATTAAGAATTCCAGTTTAAAACATATCTGTCAAGGTCAAGATCACCTTTGTCATCATTTGAAGCTACTCGGCCAATAGCAAATCTATCTTCTGGGATATTCAATGAAGTGCTTCCTTTAGAAAAAACTCATAATAGCTTTTCAAAGACTCAATGTGCTTAAACGTAAATGATGTTGCATTTTGTTGTGATGCATCACTTTCAGTAAGTGTCAGACACCTTTACACCCGAATGGAAATGTTTAATTATTTTTATACTGACGAAATCATTGAACTTATCGCTGAAGACGAAAATCGTTGAGCTTTGACGGTAACATAAATTTCGGTTTCAAAACTTTTGCCTCAAGAATAAGAAATACAAAGGATATTTATTGGGCCAAAAATGCCTTTCCATCGATTGAAAAAGGTATATCTACCCTAAAAACCAAGAGGTTTTTATGTTTTCAATATGAGTTACAACGTGCAAAAAAAGGTGAAACGGTTACGGTTTGTAGGTTTTCGTGTTTTGTTAAAAAAGTTATCAGTTAAATTATTCTAAAAAAAATTTAAAATAACCAACAATATTTGGCATATGATGACATAATTTGATTTCACAATTTATTTTAGCTAACGAGATTTTTAGTCGAAAATCAATTTTTACCAATATTTTAGTATAGCATTTCCTAAAAGTGTTTATTTCTTATGTCAACAAATACAATTTGGATGAATGAAACTAATTGGAGAGATATCGAGAACTGAACATCAATTTTGACCAAATTTACGTAGTATTTTTTGTAGATTATATTTTTTTATGAAAAAACGGACTTTTGGATTCATATAAAAAATTATATTTTCTGTGAGATAAAACAAGTTTGAAAGCAATATTTTTAATTTTTGAAAAGATATTTGAGTCGAAATTGAATTTTTACCAAGGTTTGTTCTTATTTTTTGTTAAAGTTTTAATTTTATTTTTTTTAATCTGTCAATTCCATTTTTATCAAAATTTTACCGAATCTTGAAATTTCTTATAAGATAAATTATTTTTGAAGCCAATATCTCAAATTTTTGAAAAGATATTTGAGTCGAAAACCAATTTTTACCAACTTTAATTAATTTTTGTTTATGTTTTTATTTTTTGTAAAAAAATTGTCAATTCGATTTTTCTCAAAATTTTACTGAATGTTTACTCCAATATTTTTTAAAAGATAAAATTAATTAAAAGCCAATATTTTAAAGTTTTGAAAAGATATTTGAGTCGAAAATCAATTTTTACCAACTTTTATTATTTTTTTTTAGGTTTTTATTTTATGTAAAAAAACTGTCAATTCGATTTTTCTCAAAATTTGTTCGAATGCTGAAAACAATATTACTTATAAGAAAAAAATAATTTGAAGCCATAATCTCAAATATTTCTAAAGATATTTGAGTAGAAAATCAATTTGTACCAACTTTTGTTGTTTTTTTTTAGGTTTTTAATTTTTTGTAAAAAAAACTTTCCATTCGATTTTTCTCAAAATTTTACCAGATGCTAAAAACGTTATTTTTAGTTGCACAAATTTGTTTTGGAAGTAAAATCATTTTTGGCTCGTAAAATTTTCGAGGTGACAAATATTTTTTTTTCAGTTTTTTGATTTATTAAAAAACCGTTAATTGAATTTTTTTCCAAAAATATATTTGTTTGGTATAACTTTGCAGTATATGGTATACAATTTAATTCAAGTCTCTATCGTTATTGGTTCGTGAGATATTTATTTTAATAACTGCTGGACAGTAGGATATTTTAATTCTACGCAAGAGGCAGTACCCTTGAAATAAAATGCATGACTGGGTCGTACGAACTTGTTCATACCAAGAGTCTGTTTAAAAATATTTCCTGTATTTTAAGATTAAAAAATGTACCTGCAAAAAACGTTTGTTTTCAAAAATTGAAGTGCCATTTCATTTCTCAAAAAACGTTAATTTTTCAAAAAAAATGTATGTGAAAATTGTTGTAGCGGTTAATATTTAAATTAATTTTTATGCGTACAATTTTTTTAATTTGAGTTTAAAAATCTTTTTTGTATGCAGTTATTTAGATTTTATTAAAATACATTTAACATTACAACCTCTAATGATGACCCATTTTTGAGATATCGCATTTAAAAAAAAAATGTTTAATACTTTTTTAAAAATCAAAAATAAAAGCAATTAGGTACATTTTTTAAATTTTTACAAAATTACAAATATTATTGAGACGATATAAGAGCTTGTGCAGAATTATTGAAATCAGTTGATTTATTCTTGAGAATCTTAAAAACAAAATAACGGTTCTATGGGGGTACCCTTCTGGAGCAATAAGATATTTTTTTTGACCGAAAGAATCCAAATTATGAACAACATTTTTTGACAGAACTTAATAAATCTATCGCTTAATTTTTGAGAAAATTGAAATTTTCAATTATTGACCAAGGAAATTGTATGGGGACTACTATTATTTTAAGTCTTTTAAAAATGAAGAAATGAAAAAACGCCTAACGCGAATTTGTTTAATACCTTAATTTCCTAATTTGAAGTCAATTTACACAATGCTTTGGGCTGGGAAGACCCATTTTTTCGACTTCTTTACCATAGTAATGTCAAGTTTGATTAAAATGTCAAGTTCGAATTTGTTTACGAAAGCAATACATACCATATGTGTGTAGTTCCTATCTGTCGGAATTAAAAAAAAACTTTAGATGGCACAGCCAGGGATTGAACCCTAACACCTCTAGCATAAAAGTCGTACGGGCTAACCATCACGTCACGGGTACTACCTATATATATCTACCTCTAATTAAATAACAACTTGATCCGACCGTTAGGGGGTTGATGACATCACATTTTTAGGTACTCTGAATTTATACATATCACTGAAGTGATCTGGCTTAAACAGCTTCAAATATAACGTGACCAAATATACAACTGACACCTTTTTGATTCCGCAATGGCCATCAGAATCAGCATCAGCACTTCTTCGTTTTCTCATGTCTTAATGTAGAAACAATATTGTCTGATGTCTCATCAAATGCAGGTTAGAACACATACATACATATGCACTTTTGAATTCAGGTATTCATTTCAGCATATTACACATGTTAAGCATACCAAAAGTGATTTTCCATTTGCAGATTACCAACCACAACCACACTCTAACACAAACCTCACTCAAACACCTAGACATAAACAGAAAATTCGTGAGATATTCATATGTAAACAATTAATTACTTTTCATAGAATGCACAAAATAGTCGTCTTCTCACATATATGTATATCATACATAAACCTTTGACACGCAATACAAAACCAACCATACCTAAATATGTACCTAATAATGATTGGTATGTGCAAAATTTTGTGACAGGTCACTCGCTTCCAAGGCTCACTTACACCTGGAGGCTCCTGCACTTGAATAAGCCCAAAAGAGACAGTAGCACTATATGAGTCCTTTCAAAACACGAGCTAATATTATGAGAGAGAGGTAGAGTATGAGGAGTTTAATTCCAGGATGACCAACAATTTAACATTTCTGAAGGATGGCTTAAATACTATTTGTATGTAACCGTATTCGTATATAGAGATAAGGAGTGTTTGTTGTTGCATATTGTCTAAGCGGTTCAGTTCATTGCGATTAATTAATTGCTATCACCATACTCTCACTAATGAATGCGCAACACAATTGTGGTTTCTTCCCGTGATGCTCCTTGATCTCCTTTGAACTAATACTTAAGATACCTTTGATCTACAGGTAAGATTTTTGGTATAATGTACATGTCTTGGGGAATTCCGACAGTCAATTTGAAATATTGCAACTCAATCTGATGGCTATCTATGGAGCAGCAGTGATGAGATGGGTCACTGGTGCGTAGCAGTGTTGTGTGTCGTCTGTCGTACGTTGTCGTACGTCATCGTTCACAATGGTTATTGTTTGACCAAAATTGTCTCTTCATTATGGTCACTGAATTATATATACACCGACGTCACTGACGGCCAATCGCTTTATTCTCTATTGAATTCCATCTATTCAAAATTCGATGTTGGTTTAATATTGTTCTAAATACCCTTATTCAATAGTTCAATATATAGGTTGAAAGGATTTAAGAACAGGGTGTACTTATCTTAAGAACCTTCAATGTCTCTGAATTTTGAGTTATCGTATTCATTCATATTTTTTTCATGTAGGCATTTCAAACGGACACTCTTATAAACTAGGCTCATTAACAAGCATCTACTTCTACATGCCTTTGAAATCAAACCTTCTATCGAAACTCACTCAACACCACACAAATTCAGTACGTATTATAAACTTAAAACACCCGTTTACTTCTTCTACAAAACTAACCAATCCTCAACGACGGAGAAAGTCACTTTAAATTAACTAAGCGATGGATGATAGAAAGATCAATGGCATTCTTTTGGATTGTAGGGAATCCAAAAGATTAGTAAACTAAGACAGCTCAATAGTACCTTTGTTATTGATACCACCACCCTATTCTTGATGACATTCGACTCCTGCGGCGAAATAGAAATGGAGAATGTTAAATCCCTTAGCAATATATCTCCATTGACACATTATAATCATCAGGAATGGAGAGAAAATAGAGTTTTCCTTCCAAAAGGACTCAACGCATACGAGTAAAGGACAAACCCATCAGAGTTGATATTTCAATTTCATGCTGCTAAATGATGATAATAATTATGCCGACGAGACGATGATGATGGTAAACCGGAGTTGAAAATGTTTGTTTCAAATTTCAAAAAGGAACTCAAATATAAAATGTTGGTCCCTAAAATCTATACTCATGTAGGTATACCAAAAAGGTAAAAGTACCTACATTATTTTAAAATTGTCTAACTTTTTAACTTGCAAACAGAAAATGTGGTAAAATTTATTGCATAGTTGGTGTAATTGTTCTGGGGCTAAAAGGTAAAGAATTGAAAAAATGCTTACCTCTGACACGGTATATAGTTTTTGGTCGGTTTGGTGGCAAAATATATACATATATATAGAAAAGAACAACGATAGGGCACTTAAATTGTTTTCTGCTATTAAATACAGGCCAGGGTAATAAATAAAAGATGAACAACCAGTATTGTTATAAGGGTAGGTAAAGCAAAGGTATAGAGGGAAAGGTACTATATTCTGTTGTTTATCTGACTTTATTCATTGCCCAGCCAATGGGGCAAGCATCTATATTTCCTTTCAACCCCATCTCTACTGAAAAAGGGGTTATATAGCTATTTCACTTAGTGGCTATTTCGTGCTTTGGTAATTCATTATTTAGAAAATAAACGTTGGAGGGGCGGCGGCGGCGCGGCGTGGCGCTCGGCCGTCTGCGGTGTCAAGAGAAGTTTTCGAGTGTAAAAGATTTTTGTTAAAGATTCAAAGTCAAATTGAGATATTTATTTAGAGGTTTCAGTAATATACTAAAATCAATTACAGGATCAAAGAAGCAAAAGAATTAGTACTTAAAACATAATATATAATTCTATCAGTTGAATTATTAGCTGTGCGATTCTGAAAATCTGTTCATCTTGATTTTATAAAACCAATTATTATTTCGATTGAAATTTTAACAAAAATTTGCCCTTAAAGATCCTAAGAAATAATTTTTAATAACTTAAGTTTATTTTGATAGTGGAATTAATAATTCTAAGTAAAATATTTTGAAGTACCAATAAGACTAACTTTAATTCTAAAGAATTATTATTCCAGGGTAAACTCTTTTACTATTCAATACCTATCTATAAAATTCTCCAATATAGGGGATTTCAATTTTATTATTACAAATATAAATTAACTACGTTTCCAGATAACAGTTCACTTTAATTCCGTTGCAAAAGGAGGTAAATTTTATTTACAAAAATCTGTTTTATCTTTGAATAAAAAAAAAACCACAGCCAATAAAAAATTAGAACTTCAAAGAACCCATTACAAACAGCTGTGGAGGGAGACGGAAAAGTTGAAAGTACTCCTTCATATATCCCTTAATCGAAAGCCACTACAAAAATTAAAAAAGCAATATGCAAATTTAAAAAAAAAAAGAAAAAACAGAAATTGATAAAAAGGATTCAATATTCACTGTGCGATAAATTTACTTTTAATTTCTTCTCGATATTTTTACACCCAATAAAACAAAGTTCTTCTTCCAACGAGGATGTGATAATCGATAAATTACTTATGAAGGAGACTCTCTCTATTTATTTCCTTTTTTTTTTGTTTTTATTTCTTCCCTTCTCGTTTCATTTTTCTATCGGCAACGATTTATCTTGACAAGACAGTGGAAGAAATAAAAACTTAGAATTGGAAAAAAAAAAACTAAAATATTTGAAACAACAATTTACATTCGTAAAAATAGTTTAAGGTTTAAGAAAAACTTAGAATTAAAATCTCATGGAATTGAACATAACCTAAGTTTATGAACTTTTAAAAATATTTAATAAGCACTTTGGTAATAATAAAATATTATTGAAAGAACTATTTTAAGTTATCTAATGTACAATTTTAAAACAGAATTTTAGAGTACAATTGAAACAGCGAATTTTTGTCTAGATGCATTTTTAGTTTAAAAATCAATCAAATAATTGACAATGTCATGTCCTAAATACTAAAATTATGCTTTAAAAGTGAAAATTAAATAGTGGTAAATGAACAAATTAATTCTGTACAAAATAATAGATTACTAGCTGACCCAGCCACGCGTCGCTGTGGCAAACGTTTTTTGTCACATAACATTGTGGTGAACTTTTTTTTTTTTTTATAATAAGTGCAAACTCAAAGGGATAATACTATCCTTATTATGTAGACACAGTGTGGGCACTAGGAAAGGCAGAGAGGGGTTTAAAGGAGGTGTCGGTGCACATTAGTTTTGAATTCCTGAATATTGCAATGGCTGGGAAAGATAGAGTGTGGCAAGGCATTCCACATTCGCATAGTACGGCTAAGGAACGAATCTCTGTACTTGATAGTACGACCGAAATTGGGCTCTAGGGTATATTGATGAGCATTCCTAGAAGCGCGAGTATTCCGGTTGAACTGTTTAAGGGGAGGAATGCAACTGGCTATTTCTCTAGAGCATATACCATTAAAATAACGTTCAAAGAGGGTGAGACAAGAAACATTTCGACGATGTTCAAGCGCGTAAATGATCCTATGATGGTATTATCACCAATCAATCTAAATCCTCTACTTTCAATACTGTCCAAGAGGCTTAAGTAAGTTGCAGGAACACCAGCCCAGATATGGGAGTTATACTCAAGCTTTGGACGTATATAAGTCTTGTAGATAACAGCCAGATCAGAAGGGGAGAAAAACTTCTTGCATCGCCTTTGAAAACCCAAACATCTTGCGGCATTTTTGGCGACATCACGTATGTGATCGTTCCACAAGAGGTGGTTGGTGACACACATACCGAGAATATCGAGATGTTCAGTCTCATTGATGTAAGTGCCATCTATGGATAATGGCAAGGGGGGTATATCTTGCTTTAACGATACAAGACAGCATTGGGTTTTCGAAGCATTAAATTCCACACTTTTTTTTATTCCTATTTTTACAATGCTGTTTAGGTCGGAATTTAATGAGCTTATCATATTTTCTCGTTGCAGTTCCACATCCAAAAAAGAGGGATATGTATCTGAAAACGAATATTAGAAGCTAAGAGTACTATCGTCAGCGAAACAATGTATTGAATTAGGCAGACAGGAGATCATTAATAAAAATGAGAAAGACAGAACAGATTGGAGACAGAACCAGAACAGAACCCTGGGGCACACCAGCATTTATTTTCTGGTTTTCAGACTTGAATCCATCCAATACAACTTGTATTGAACGATTCGAAAGGTAATTACTAATCCAATGAAGGAGGGATTCATGAAAACCGAAAGCACGCATTTTCGATAAGAGAGCCTGATGCCAAACCCTATCAAATGCTTTTGAAATATCAAGTGCAATAATCTTACTTTCTCCAAAACGATGTAAAGATTTGTTCTACTGTTCGGTGAGATGAACCATGAGATCACCAGTGGACCTATTGCTACGAAAGCCGCATTGTCGGTCATTAAGAAGTTTTCGATCTTCGAGATATTTCTTGAGCTGATAATTAATCAGCGTTTCCATGACCTTGGAAAGAAGGGACGTAAGTGCAATCGGTCGGTAATTAGACGGTGAGGAAGGTTCGCCTTTTTTGGGAATAGGCTGGACAAATGCGGTTTTCCATCCTCTCGGAACGAGGCCTGAGGAGTAGGACAGATGAAAAAGCTTACGCAGTGGTTTTGCCAGCTTTGAAGAACACCTCTTCAGAACAATAGCGGGGATACCATCCGGACCAGCGGATTTATGTGTGTTAAGATCTTTTAGGACTCTCGCTACAGTACGAATGCGAAAAAGATTTGCCCTATAGAATCACTAACTCGCTCAAGTACAGGCGGAGTCATAACACTCACTGGCAGCGTTGATTTGGCGGCGAACTGCCTAGCAAAGAAATTAGCTTTCTCTAAAGAGCTAACAAATGGAGTGATTTAAGGGGATCGGAACATCAGACATGGGCAATGGGCATCACCATGCTTTTTTACATAGATGCCATTTGTAAAAAAAAACATGGTGACCTTCGTAACTGATTTTCTACTACCGTTACCACCTATTATACAAAATTTATTATTTAAGAACGAAGACTGGAACGTGAAAGTTGGTATAAAAATGTATTGGTTTTGGATTTGAATACTTTAAAATTTTCTAACAATAATTGAGTTATAAATACTTTTAATTTAGCACTAATATGTGCATAATATTTTTGGTTAATCTGTCTTTCGCTAACACAGATATGTTCAACGGTTTTAATGCACGTGAACATGCAACACATAGCTGCCCATGAGAAAAACATGGATTTTCCAAATTGTTTGGCCTTGAGAATTATTTATAGACATGGCGAAGGCAAAACGAATTGGAAAGTGTAACATTCTTAAAGGTATAATATTTGTGTTGATATTAAACGTTTAGAAGTTTGACATAGCGCCATCCAACGAATACTTACTCAATCCAGTCAACAGATGTCCCCATCTCTTAGAATCGTTTAGAGCAAACAGATAATTGTGACAGACAAATAATTTGCAATAAAATAATATTGCGATCATAAATTTAGATGTAAGCAATGCTTTGTTGCATTAAATAGCACACGGTGTACAAATTTGATTAAAATCGGTAAAGTAGTTTATTAGTCCATCGCGGACAAACAACGTGTCATCTAATTTATATATATTAGATCATTGTTTATTAAAAATTATCATTGACTTATTTAATTTCACTACAAAATTGAAAACAACACTAAAACAAAATAAACTTATATTTTGAAACATTTAACTCAGAAATATTATAATATTGTCTAACAAATTTGGAAACGACCGTAAATAACATTAACAGGTTTAGAGTCTAGACTGAAAATAAGTGTTAAGACTCTAGATTTTAAAGCCGACGTTAAATCCTAGATTTAAAAATATTTAAAGTCTATTGTTTTATTTTTTCAATACCTAAACATTAAATTGTACGATCTTTTGAATTGGCATTTTAGGAAAATAAACTCCGGACACAGAAATTACATTTAAGAAGTTTCAATGTAAATACAAAGAATTTTGGTCATTATTTTCCTTAGATTGAGTCCCACTGTTTGCCACTGTACGTTCGTCTATAAAAAATGATTAATGGTTTCTTTAAAACATTTAACTAGAACGAAGAAAGTATGGATAGATATGAAAATGAAGAGTAAAATAAATGTAAATATCTCCTTTCCGTCAGGATACTAAAGGCAACACGAACACAACTATGACGACGACGACGACGACGAGCGACGATATAAGGACGAAGAAGATACGATACGTTTAATAATCAGAGTCACGGAACGAACAAGACAAAAAAAATAAATATATATACTAAAAAATTGTGGAAGACAAGTCTGCCGCAAGGTCTCGGTATAATTACTATACAGACTGTCGCCTTAGGATATAACTAAAGTATAATGAGAAGAAATGCATTAACATAGCAAAAAGAAAAAAAAAAACACGAACAAGGATTAAAATTAAAATAAGAAAAAAAAAAAATAAGAAATGAAGAAATTATTGTATAAATTGCAAGAAAAAGGATACGCGCGAATAATGTGCACTAATTGGAATTTTCAAAGTAAAATACTAATTTCCAATGTGGCACATGGCTTGATTTGCTCCTTTAAGAACGGATATAAACTCAATGGCAATGGCAATGGCGGTTGAAGGAATTAACAAAAAAAAAAAACACAGAAATAAAATGGATTTTGAATTTTTTTTTCTTGGTTAAGTTTGGTTTTCTTTTGGGGAAAAGAAAGGATAAGAAAATCAAGAACAACCAGCAGTATTTCTTTCAAATGAAGAAGTTTATTAAAGGACCTCGGAGAAGATGAGAAAAATAAAGTCTAAAGAGTGAAGCTCATTGTCTTTCTCAAATAAAACAAGACCTATAGAGGTGGGTCTAAGGTACACAAGACGACAGGACGAACGATAGGACAGCAAAAAAAAACACAACAAACAAAAACCCTTAAAAATAAAAATAAGGAGAAAGCTAAATTTCTGCAAAAGGATATTAAATTTTAAGCAAGCTTATCCGGAAAATCGTTTGCCCAGAGAAAACAAAGTGCGTAGAGTTGTGGAAGTCCACCCAAAGATTATATTTAATTTTTCTTCTTTTTTTTATTTTCTTTTGTTGGTTGGTTCAGTAGGGGTATAGATAGGTAAGGACACTGGTTTCTTGGTTGGTTGTGTGGGCAAACAACACTTTTACTTTAAAGGTTGAGTTATTAAATAAAAAGAAAATTAAGGTTAAATAGAGAGTAAATTTTATGGGAAATTATCAAGCAATTTTAAATTAAGGTGTGAGTAAGTCAATGGTGAAGTCATAATTTACACGAGTTTTGGAGATTTGGTTTTAATGGAAAACGATAAATAAAATGTGATAGCTTTGCTGTAATCTTGTAGTTGAGGTATTGTAAAAGATTTTTTTTTTTTTACAACTTTTTGAAGTTTAAATCAAAAACAAAATGGTTGGAGTAAACTGAACACAAGAAAATATATTTTAATAGTTTCAAAAAATGTCTGAACATTCTTAATGTAGACAAAACATTTTTAGAATCTATAGCATCGTCAAAGTTTTTACTGTAAGATTTGTGAAAGAAAAAACGAAGTAGAACGACGAAATTCAGAAATGCTCAAAATTTAATTTTTGT
This sequence comes from Eupeodes luniger, assembly GCA_951509635.1. Lineage (NCBI taxonomy): Eukaryota > Metazoa > Arthropoda > Insecta > Diptera > Syrphidae > Eupeodes > Eupeodes luniger. The sequence goes on along the minus strand of OX608073.1, from coordinate 92,928,548 downwards.
TATATTTTTAGCTAAAAATATTATGCATTGAAAGTAAGACCAAATTCCATTCCCAATAAAAGAAAGAGGTTGGGTGCAACCTACACTGATTTGTTGTAACAAGTCAATGTAAAGATTAGAAAAAATCTATGAAATCAAAAATTTTACCTTAAGCTGTTTCCCTGTCGATATAAACTAGAAAAAAAAACAAATTAGTACCTATAGTAATATTTTGGTAGGAATTTTGTATAAAGTATTTTCATGGTTTAAGATTTACATTTTCTTAAACGTCTTACAAAAGATGAAAAGAGTTTGAATACAATATATTCAATTGTTGGCCTAATGAAGTAATCGAAAATCAGTTGTTACCAGTTTTAATTTATTTTATCTAAATGTTAACAACAATATTTTTCATGAGGTAAAATAAGCTTGAATTCAACATCGTTTTCTGGATTCCAAAATATTTTGGTCGAAAAACAGTCTTTTCCAATTTTAAGTGGTAATTTAACTATGATTCAATTTTTATAAAAAAGTTGGATTTTTCTAAGAAAATTATTTGATTTCAACAAAAAATTTTGAATATAATAAAATTTTTACCAGATTTTGTATAGGGTTTTTAAATTGGCGCGGGTAGATTTTTGCTTTTGTTTATTATTCAGTTGCTTATGCCAAATCATTATGGCAAGTTACACAATTGAACAGAACGTTCAAATGATAAAACTTTATTATCAAAATGAGTGTTCGTTAACGCAAACGTTGCTTGCATTGCGCCCATTTTACGGTAGACGTGGTTGCCCTTCACAGTCGACTCTTCAACGTTTGGTGGTCAAATTTGAGATTCAGTAAGCAATCAGTCAATCAGACGTTCAAGGACCGCAGGATTGACTGAGAACATCGACGTGGTTAGTGAAAGTGTACAGCAAAACCCGAGGCAGTCCATTCCTCGCAATGCACAAGAACTCGGCCTTAAGACTTCAACTTGTCGAATTTTGCGTCGGGACTTGGGCCTACACAGGATCCAACTGACCCAGGAGCTTAAAGTTCATGATCATAGACAACGCCGTTTGTTCGTTGACTGGGCTTCGAATCGTTTGGAAGAGGACCCCAATTTTGGCCGAAAAATCAGCTTTAGTGACGAGGCGCATTTTTGGATGAATGGTTGTGTTAACAAGAAAAATTGCCGTATATGGCACGACACCAACCCACGCGAGGTTCCCCAGGTGATAATGCATCCTCAAAAAGTAACCGTTTGGTGTGGATTTCGGGCCGGCCGGCGGTGGCGTAATGCGTCCGTACTTTTTTGAAAACGACGTTAGTGAGGCGGTCACCGTCAACAGCTAGCCCAAATTGAACCATATGTACCTAGATGAAATGTGGTTTCAGCAGGAGGACCGACGCGACGCTGCGTGCCACACAGCAAACGACACGGCATCTACACACAAGATCTACCCGCCCTTATTGAAAAACCCATAGTATTTCTTTAAAGGTTTTTATTTTTGTTATTTTAGGTTGTGTTTATTTTAATGTATAAATAGAGCACAATTAAATTATGTTTTTCATGAGATTCCTTTTTTATTATAAAGTTTGAACGTTGACACTTAATCATTTAAATGACCACCATGGGAATTTTTGCAAACATTGATTCTTTTGATGTAATTTTCGACGACTTTTTGACACATATTGGGAGGTATTTCAGCCATAACTTAACGAATGTTGGTTTTTAAGTGCTCAAGAGTTTAAGGTTTATCTAAATAAACACGGTCTTTTTCGTAGCCTCACAAAAAAAGTCCAGCTGTGTCAAATCGCATGATCTTGGTGGCCAGTTGATATCGCCACGACAAGAAATTACGCGGCCAGGAAATGTGTCTTACAATAAAGCCATATTCGCTGGAATTGTGTGACAAGTGGCACCGTCTTGCTGAAACAACATATTCTCCAAGTCGTATTCTTCAATAGCAGGCAAAAAGAAGTCGGTTATCATATGACCATAACGCTCTGAATTGACTTTTATAGTTTTGGACGAAGTAAGGTCCAATCAAACCTCCGGACCAAAGAGCGCACCAAACAGTGACTTTTAGTGAATGTAATGGCCTATCTTCAATTACTTGAGGATTCGCAGAACCTCAAATACGACAATTTTGTTTATTAACATACTCACTAAGTGATAAATGTGCTTCGTCGGTGAAGAAATGTTTGTTCGAAAAATCGCCGTCCACCGCCTGGTGTTCAAGCACCAATTCGACGTATATACTACATTGTGAATGGTCAGATGGCTTTAGTTGTTGTGTGAACTGGAGTTTATATGGATGTAGGTGTAGATCTAAATGCAAAATATGCCATAATGTGCCATAAGAAAGTCCTAATTCCTGAGAACACCGAGTATTCGACACATTCGGGTCTTCGGCAACTCTTTCACTTACACCAGCGATATTTTCAGTGGTACGAGCAAAACGATGATGCACAGGCCCTACAATATCTGTTACCAATCCAGTCTCTTCAAATTTGTTCACAATTTTGCCATTTGTTTGCGTAGTTGGATCATTATATAAACCATATTCTCCTCTTAAAGCACCATTTTTGTAGTAGGTTTTAACAATTTGTATGTGTTGTGCGATAGTTCAGCGATAAATTTTCGTAAATATCATACTTTCAACTGAGAAAAACAAAATTGGTTTAACAACGTAGTTTGACAAAGTACAGCCCTGTACTTTTAAACCGCAAAATGGATAACCCGTTATATATGATTATTTTTGGTATAATTATCTTGGTGTCAATGTCTTGAATTGTTGCCAATATGTTCGTGTCAGAAATCAATTCTTATATTTTAAATACTACTTTTACAAATTTGTATTTATTAAAATATTCGAGACGACAAATATTTTTATTCAGTTCCTTTGACTTATACAAAAATGAGTTCGTTACAGTGCATGTGATATCAAATTTAAGTCACTGGAGATATTGGTTCGTGAGATATTTGGAATAACTTAAATTTTTAATTTTGTTTTAAAAAAATTGGAATTTATTTCGTATAAACCTACAAAATTAGCGAAAAGTCTATGGTCTTATGCTTAAGAGGACATTTAAATGGCGTTTTTGATGCGCTTTGAATTTCATTCAAAAATCTTCTCAAAAAACGTATTTAAACTCAAATTATACCTGCCTTCGCAAATAAAAACAAATCTTTCCTAAATTTTATTTCTTCAATTAAATAAAACGTTCACTTTCATATTTCTTAAATTTTCTTAAATCCTTGCACAATAAATTTCAACCTTGGCTGGGTTAATATTTTGGAATTTAAAAAAGCTATACCAATTAACCCAAACCTTACACAAAAAAAAAAATTCTAGGCCAAAATCAAAACAAAATTGTTTTGCCCAAAAAAATAAATAAATTGTTTAATAATATTTTTGTACATATTTTTCTCCTGTTAACCTTTTTTTGTATTTATTTACTGTGTGCTTTTCCTATTAATATCCGCACAACCAATTTCCGTATTCAAACAAAAATAAGAAAAAAATAAAAAAAAAGGAACGATGAAAATCCCCTAAGCGCTATGTCAACACTGAATTCTTTTTTTCTTGCTGTAAATCTCACACTCTGAAACGCATTTCTTTGGATTTAAACAGATTTCAAAATGAAATCGTTTCTCTTCATTTCGTTCGCACGTCGTCGTCATAGTCGTCGTCGTCCTCCATCGTCTTTGGTCGTTTTCGTCCGTCTATGACAGGAGTACCTTCCTATACCTACCAACCAACAGTAGCAGTTGTACAGCAGTAAGAGTAATAGTAGCAAGGATCGCATAGCATCCAAGCTAAATAACTTCTTCCTTTTTTTCTTATATCGAAACAATTTATTATAAACCTCCAGTTTAAATTGTTGGTTCTGTCTTGGTGTTCGGGTTTTCCTTCGAGCTTTCAATAAATTTTCCATTAGACAAATTTTACTTGCACATTGCAACAGTCGTGAGAGCAAGAATAAGTTGAAATTTGATTCCTTTAAAACAGGAAGTAACTATTGGTTACTTTGAGAATTCCACTAAAAATCGAACCAACATACATTTCCTTGTTTTTAAATCGAACATACTTTAAAATCTCAGAATATTTTCTTAACCAAAGAATCTCCTTTCTTGTCAAACATTCTGTATTATTGCTCCCAAAATGCATACAAATTTCCATACATTTCAAAAAATGTAACAAAATGAATATCCTGGCAAACCAAAGCGAAACATTTTATTCACACGTTTCTTGGGTAAAGTTCGTTGTTTCGTTAAAGTGCCTGATATTTTAAATAATAATATATGTAGGTAGAAAATATAGGTGTAGATATGGTGGAAATAAAACCAGCAGCTAACATTATATGAGAATATTAAAATGAATGATTGTGAAGAGGAAGAAAAAGAACTGCAAAAAAAGGATCGTAATACACATCCTTTTTTTTTTTGTGAATATGTATATTTTTATTTTTAAAAATAACTTCGCACCAAATGTGGGCTGCTTGTGTGTGTGTATGTGTGTGTGTTGGTCGGAGGAAAAGAAAGTAAGCTATACAAAACACAAAAAAAAACAATGTTTTGAGACAGGATAACAAATGAGAATATTAAGCGCAGAAATTTACTTTGGCAGGATACGAGAAAAGTTTCTATGTTTTTGGTAATAAAAATATAAAATGCAAAATTATTGTTAAGGACTTTTGAGCGTTTTGTTATGAATCACGTGCACTTATTCACTAACTTAAAGTAACTACCGTGTTTGTTACTCTTTTTTTTCTTTCTTTTTTAACTTTTTTTTAAGGACAAAATTATGGAATTTTATTGAGGATTAATTCAAGTGAAAAAGAGTGCAGGTATATTAGAGTTTATGGTTCGTCAATTTTTTATTTTTTACAAAGACGCAGTACATAAAAGCAAAAATATCAATATTAAACGTCTAACAAGCATTTAAAATCAAATCAAGTTTAATTTTGGTATGATAAAATTTGATTTAGGATTTATTTAAGCCATTTTTAATACTTTCTAACCATAAACTGGTTATCTTAAAATATATAAATAACGTGTCGCGATGTTTGTCAGCGATGGACTCTTAAACTACTTAACTCAATAGATGGCGCTATGTCAAACTTTCAAACGTTTCATATATACTGGCCACGTGTTACTTAGACTTTTTTTTTATAATAAGCGCACACTCAAGAGGATAATATTACCCTTATTGTGTAGACACAGTGTGAGCACTAGGAAAGGAAGAGAGGGATTGAAAGGAGGTTTTGAATAATTCCTGAATATTGCAATGGCTGGGAAAGACAGAGTGTGGTAAGGCATTCCACATTCGCATAGTACGGCTAAAGAATGAATCTCTGTACTTGACAGTACTACTGAAGTTGGGCTCGAGGATACATTGATGAGCATTCCTAGAAGCGCGAGTATTACGGTTGAACTGTTTAAGGAGAGTAATGAAGCTGGCTATTTCTCTAGAGCATAAAAGAGGGGAGACAAGAATCATTATTATCACCAATCAATCTAAATCCTCTACTTTCAATACTGTCCAAGAGGCTTAAGTAAGTTGCAGGAGCACCAGCCTAGATATGGGAGTTATGCTCAAGCTTTGGACGTATATAAGTCTTGTAGATTACAGCCAGATCAGATGGGGAGACAAACTTTTTGCATCGCCTTAGAAACCATAAACAGCTTGCCGCATTTTTAGCGACATCGCTTATGTGATCGTTCCACATAAGGTGGTTGGTGATACACATACCGAGAATATCGAAATGTTCAATCTCCTCGATGCAAGTGCCATCTATGGATTATGGCAAGGTTTTGTAGTTGCAGTTCCACATCCGAAGAAGAGGGATGTGAATCTGAAAACGAATATAAAAAGCTAAGAGTACTATCGTCAGCAAAACAGTGTATTGGATTAGAAATTGCAGACAGGAGATCATTAATAAAAATGAGAAAAAGAGTGTTGGAGACAGAACAGAACCCTGGGGCACACCAGCATTTATTTTCTGGTTTTCAGACTTGAATCCATCCAATACAACTTGTATTGAACGATTCGAAAGGTAATTACTAATCCAATGAAGGAGGGATTCATGAAAACCGAAAGCACGCATTTTCGATAAGAGAGCCTGATGCCAAACCCTATCAAATGCTTTTGAAATATCAAGTGCAATAATCTTACTTTCTCCAAAACGATGTAAAGATTTGTTCTACTGTTCGGTAAGATGAACCATGAGATCACCAGTGGACCTTTTGCTACGAAAGCCGTATTTTCGGTCATTAAGAAGCTTTCGATCTTCGAGAGATTTCTTGAGCTGATAATTAATTCCATGACCTTGGAAAGAAGGGACGTAAGTGCAATCGGTCGGTAGTAAGAGGGTGAGGAAGGTTCGCCTTTTTTGGGGATAGGCTGGACAAATGCGGTTTTCCATCCACTCGGAACAAGACCTGAGGAGTAGGACAGATGAAAAAGCTTACGCAGTGGTTTTACCAGCGTTAAAGAACACCTCTTCAGAAAAATATCAGGGATAGCATTCGGATCAGCGGATTTATGTATGTTAAAATTTAGGACTCTTGCCACAGTACGAGTGTGAAAAAAGGTTGGCCCCATACAATCACTAACGCGCTCGATGACAGGCGGAGTCATAACACTCATTTGCAGCGTTGAATTGGCTGCGAACTGCCTAGCAAAGAGATAAGCTTTCTCTAAAGAGCTAACAAATGGAGTGTCATTGACAACGAGAGTAGGAACCAAGGAACAGTAAGAATTCCTCATATTTTTTACAAATGACCAAACATTTTTACTGCCTTTAGGACATTCCGGTTTTCCTCAGTTGGATTGGCTTTAAAACATTGGAGGCTTACCTTCTTGACGCTAAAAACCTCTTTACAGCTCGCATCGAACCATGCGTTTTCCTAAGGTCTGGTGCTTTTAACCCTATTCGGAATAAAAGTTCTCATTCCCAAGAGAATCAAAAATGTGATCATATCAGCGCTGGTGTCAACGTCACTATCGAAGAAGCATAGTGACCAGTTAAAGATCCTAAAATAATTATTGAGACCGTCCCAGTTGGCTTTCTCGTATTGCCAAACGGTTCTCTTAGGAGCTCTTTCTTAAACTGGGAAGTTTTGACAATAGAAATTTGCTCATATGGTCAGATGCGCCTAGAGGAGATAGAATACTAATGGTGTACTTAACAGAAACAAATGAAGAGTGTTTTCTGCTCAATCTACCACGTCCGATATTCGAGTGGGCTCGTTGACCAGCTGAGTTAGGTGGTTCAACTCGGTGAAGATCTAAGCACACACTCCTTCGGGTGTTGTCTGGCCCGAATGCTGAAGCCATGAAGAATTGTGCACATTTAAATCATCCATAATTAAATTGAAAGTATTTAATATTCAAAATAAGATATTATTGTTAGAAGATTTTAAACTGTCAGCCTCATTTATTAGTTTAACTGTCACCACATTTATTAGTTTAACTGTCACATGTTATTTACTAAAACCTTAGCAATATACTCATTTGTTACAAACTTGAATAAAAATAGTAATACATTTTAAATTCAATTCTTTTGTGTTGATTTTTGCTTACATCAACTTTACGCAAATTTTGATCAATTGTGTTCAAAGTCCCTTTTTTTGGGTATTTTTTCATGGACTTTGAAAATTTTTGTTGAAAAACATTTTTCTTCGTTTTTATTCATTTTATGGATTTTGAAAAATTTTCGTTAAAAAAATTTTGTTTGATATTTTTTCATGGACTTAGAAAATTTTTTGTTGAAAAAATTTTTTTCTTTGCCCTGTCTTTTGCCCAGTCTTCTTTATTTCATTTAAACCCATTTTGCAATAGTTTTTCTTTATAAAACACTATTGACCAATTTTGCATTAAATTCATTGATTTTCATATACAAATTAATTTTTTTCTATTTTTTTTGTACAAATGATATCTATGTGAAAAAGCATGGTGGTGCCCATGTCTGATGTTCTCCTACCATTCCCATTAGTAGCTTACAACAATGTAATATTACAAAAAACGTCAGCCGCAGCAACGCGTGGCTGGGTTAGCTAGTAGGAATATATACCAGACAACCAGATTTCAAATTATTCTTGATATCGATTGGTATTAATAATATTTTAAGGAAATTATAAAGTAATTGGTCTTAATCAGTCTTCCACAGTAAGAAGCCCCTTTCTTCACGGATGAGCTTCTCGATTCCTTTTTTACATCTTTGGAAGTGGTGAATGTGATTAAAAAAGGCTAAAGCAGGAAAAGCTCCGGGAGATGACCGAATATACCAGTGGAATTCTACAAGAAATGTACTATCGAATTTGTGTTTGCTTAAGCCAAGGAATTCAATAGGATATTCGAAACAACAAACATTCCGAATGACTTTAAAAAAGCAATAATATATCCACTGCATAAAAAAGAAGATTTAAACAACCCAGAGAACTACCGCGGTATTTCATTCTTAAACACCTCGGTAAAGTTATTCAGTGCCCTGATATTTATTAGGTTGACGCAGTGGGTTAAAAATAAAGGAATTCTTAATGAGTTTTAAGTTAGCCTTAGGCAGAACCGGTCAACTTCAGACCATTTATTCTCGTTGATTAAGAATGCGGAGAGTTACAAAAGAACGAACAAGAAACTATGCTTTCTTCATTCATTTCTGCTTTCTGTTGCTTTTGATTCTTTCATATAAGCTGTATAAAATGGGAATCTCAAGCTAAATTCTGAATTTCTTAAAACCGATGTATGAAAGTAACGCCTCGTATGTTTTGGATGGTGAATTCATTTCAGAAGACTTCGCAAGGGAAATAGGTGTCAAACAAGGTTGTGTACTGAGAACCTTACTCTTAATATTATTTAATAGTGATATCGTGGAAGCCATTAGAACTTGGACGAACACGAATGCCACGTCTGTTATTTGCTGACGAAATAGTTTTTTTCTGGCAGAGTCTGTAGAGAGAATGCAGCGATTGATTAACCCTTCCAGGAAACTATTGCAGTTTTTGGAATCTGGAAAAATCGAAAACGATGATCTTCAGAAGTGGGGGCGGCAGTTATTCTCGAAATGAAAAGTGAAGCTACGAAGGTCAAAATATTTCTATTGTACGAGAGTACAAATATCTACGTCTTTTGATGACTCAAACCTAGATATGAAAAAAAAACTTCCAGTTGAAGTTATCGGAGGCAAAACGAGCACTTTCACTAGTATGGGGTCGTTGCATCGATAATAAAAACGTTGAGCATAGTGCGAAGGTTAAACTGTTTTGAGCAACTGCTGTCTTCAACTGTATTCAGCAACATGTTTGCCAAATCAGACAGATAGAAAGATTTCTGAGATACTTTCCGATTGCCTTCGAATACACCTAATTACATGCTGCATTTGCATTTGTACCACCATTGTTTTTGGATGTTCTTTAATTGCATTTTGATTATGTAATGAACGTTTGAGATAGAAGAAGGAAGACTACCGAAGCTGATCCTGAAAAGCATCATCATATCGAAAGGGGACCTTGTTAGAAAGTGGGAGAAGTTGGCAGCTGGATTTGAAGAAAATATGAGAATTCATGCAGATATTAGCCCGGGTGAGTTAGGGAGCTGCTTTCAGAATTATTAGAAGGAGTAATCAATCCATGATGAAGATCTAGAATAATTTAGGGCAGCTTTTTATATAAACCAGAAAAAAGAAAGTAATTTTATAAAATTGCAAATAATGTTAAGCAATATTAAAAATAAATGTAAATCTGGTAGACGACCTTAGGCCAAACCATATAAATCTTAAAATAAAACCAATTGTGATATTATTTCATGCAATCAAATAAAGATTTCAAAACTAAAAACTATCCAATTTTTTAACTTAACATGGAATTGTGTCTGAATTCGGAATTGTTCTCTCTTAATTCTTTTGTTTTCTTAAAATTCATAAGCTGGATGGTGAATTTCATTACCGTGGCTAGTTGAAAAGTTGCATAAAAAGTTTTTTTTTTAAATCATATGCCTACCAAAGTGTTCTAGAAGTAACATACATGAACAACGCAAAAAATGTTCGATACGCATGAGACTCATAATGTCATCATTTTGTAAATTTGTTTGCTTTTTAAATTATGTCAAACTGAAAAGACTTATATGTTTTAAAGATGTTCATTGTTTGAAAGGTATATAACTACTTCACTACTTAACCGTCTACTATAGCTTAAGAAAATATCATTCTTATCCAAAAATAGGAGATTCTCAAATCTTCATTTTCCTGATACCTACAATCTACATAGATATCATCGTACATTATTTTTTACAACATTGACTGATTTTCAAGAATTCAAATTATTTCTTTGATTAAACTTGTAGATTTTTGCAAGTTAAAATAGGTAAACATATTTTTGATATTAATTCTTAGATATCTCTAAAGAAATATCTTAAACATTCCTTTAACCCTCATTTTTTTCCTAAAATTCTTATAACATCAAAATAAGAACATAGTTTACAAATTTTTTCATCACAAACTGTCTAGACAACATCTCAAAAGCACAAAACTTTTAAATATTGTTCATTTCAATAATAACAGATAACATAAGGTTGTATGGATTTCTATTTAACATGTACGTACATCTATACCTACGCATACATAGACAGGTATTTTACTTTTCATAGATAAAAATCTATTCATCATAGATGCTTAGCAGAAAATCACATCAGACAACAAATACCTCAGAAAAAATGTATATATATACAATATTCATACAATGGGTGTTTTTTTTGTAGAGGTATAGAACTTTAAGTTGGCCACACTATTTTAACTGACGGCGATTTTGTCAGCTGTCAAGTAATTTATTTTTATTTTGGTTTAGTAATTCAACATGAATAGACTGACGCTTGAACAACGTTTCCAAACGTGAAACAAGATACGCGATTTTTGTTTAGCGATGAAGCTCACTTTTGGTTGAAAGAATACGTTTCAATCTCAAAAACTGACTGTTTGGTTTGCTTTATGGGTTGGTGGAATAATTGGTCCGGACTTCTTTAAAAAAGATTTTGTGAATTTTTCGTTCATCAATTGAAAAAATGAACAACCATGATATGTATAGGAACTGTGGTTTCAACAAGATGGCACAACATGTTACACATCTTGTGCTTTAATTGATTTATTGAAGGATAATCGTATGGTTAAACGTTACGGACCAGTGAATTGTTCTCCAAGATCGTGCGATTTAACGCTGCTTGACTATTTTCTGAGAGAATATGAGTGATATGTAAAGTCACTAGTCTACAACCGATAAGGAAAGGAATTACCACTTGAAGGGCAACATTAACAGCTTTTTTGCCAATATACGGCTAAAAATTAAATTTCATGACAATTTTAAGGTTTTATACCTTAAAAAAAAACATCCTTTATAAATGTTTGTAACAAAAATCTTAAAACTCCAAGGAATTCAAATTGAGTGGATAACCATCAATTTTCATGCAACGTGCCAAAACATAGAGTATTTTTCTTTTAAAAGTCGATTGGTATATTAGGTATTTTTGTGTGTATCTATTTATTTCTTCTTAGCCTTCTGACATGTACAGTTCAATACCTATCTATAAAATAAAAAGGCCAAAAAACCCATCAAAATATCGAGGGAATATTAAAAAAAAATATATAGGTATAAATAATATTATTGCTTAAAAAAGAATGTCTTTATCATTTACAATTGCAAATATGGAGGATGAAAGAACACTTCATACCTAAGCTATGCGTTGTATTTTGATCTTTAATTCAAACTTTGAAGGCATAAAAAAAAGGCCTTGATGTTTGAAGTAAAAATATGTTTAAAATGACACGTGGAAACAATAAAACAACCCTTTTTTGTCTTTTTATCAATATGAAATCATTTTGATGCATTGAAAAGCTTTTATTTTTGTATTCAATTGGATTTAAGTATGACCAGGATATAAGCAATTTGAAAAATCATTTAACTTTATATTAGAGTAAATAGTTAAAAATAAATTTTCATCATTTTCTATCGTCAGTTTGCGTCGTCGGTCGTTGTCGCCAATTGGTTCTTTTTTCTCTTCAAGATAAAAAATTAGTGCCAATTCTTCAATTTCTATGAAGAACCTTTACATTTACATGGGTGTAACCACTGAATGATAAAGACCAAGTCGATTGTTAGCCTTTATTCTGAATAATTTTGTTTGAACCTCATATGGTAACCCTCATCCTTAGAGCTACGCAATTATTATGTGTATGTAAGGAAAATGTATGTAGGTTCTATATTTTCTTATCCAGACATAAAAAAAGATCGCTGAAATACGAGTAGAAGGCGTATAAGCGACAACAAAAGCGACTAAAATTGAGTTAAACCATATTTTCAATCGTAAATAGATATTCAGCCTTCAATTTAATTTCAATTCGACTCAAACTCACTCACCCTTACATTTCTAAATGTTTTTTTTTTGTTTGTATATTTTATTGCAAAGCTGTAAACTTTTGAAATATCCTATACCTACCCACATGTGTCTACCAAAAGAAAAACACATTCAAAGTGCCATACGTAGGTTATAAAGGAGAGGTGTGTAAAATGTTTGTTGACGAAACGATTTTACATGTCGTAAACGTAATCCTTTTATTGACGACGACGATGACGATGACGGCAACAGCAACAGCAAGGAATACGAAAACGACAACGATCACAATGCCAACAACGACGACGATTTAAATAAATGTTAAGTTGAGCTGTATTGAAAGAGAATTATGTAGCTTTAGAGCTAAAATCGTATTTTAAATTGCGTCTCATCTTCTTCCTTATACCCTTGCCTAGTTCTGTCCGCCTGGCCCGCTCTCCAAAACCCCATCTGCAAGAAGGTCATTTATATGAATAGGGGTCCCACATATTTTAAAAATCGCAAATCTAGCAAACCTGCTCAACAAAAAAAATTCTACATGTGCGGCAGCATCATCGCATCGCTCTGATGTGTTGTAACCACCATTTTGTTCAATCTATGTTTCATGACGAATTTATTCTACACTGATAGAAAGACCACGAATTAAATTGAAGTTTAATATTGTATAAACTCAGTCTGATGGCACTTTTGACCGTATGGACCTTTTTTGTATAAGTTGTATTCTCAATCAGACTGTCTGGAGATTTTCCTTCTTGGTTGATAACAGCCTCCCTCGTCTTTTCAAAAACTGTTTAGAACTTCTCTGTGGTTTTTTAAAATGAAGAATGCCAAAACTCTTTAAATAAGAGAAGTTGAATGTTATACTACTAAATTTCACACCATTTTTCTATCACTGTACCGTTATTTGATGTAAAATTTTAAGTATCCTTTTTACGTGCTACATGCGAACGAGGAAGTTAGGTATAGGTAAACCTATAACCTATATACAGTATGGCAAAGTTATTCCCATATACGACGAAACTCAAATCAAAGCTAAAAATTTCTCGCCTGATGATGAGGAAACCGATGAGTGCCGCGGGCACTGGAAGTGGCACTGGCAGTGGCATCAGCTATGGCGGTTAGTGGTGCTTCTAATCGATGCTCGTTACATGTGGTTGCTCCAATCGTTTGGCGCTGTCGCTTCAAGTACCAATAGTACCATATATATGTACATATATCTACATACCTTCATATGTATGCTGGGTTGGTTTGTTTGCGTCTGCCTCTGCCAATATGGGTAAAAAGATGTGTGCGGGGCAGTTTGAGCGTTTGAGAGCACAAGTACGAATACGAGTACGAGTATTGTGGTCGCATCTATAGAGCATCAAATTTGATGCTGCTGCCGCCACCGCCGCATCGGGATTGAAGGATAAAATTGAAGAAATTAATGTGAAATCATTGAATTTGGTTTAGCAAGCATTTTCCATGGTTATTCAGAGTGGAGAGGGATGGTGTAATAGCAACCAAGCAGCTTTTCCGTAATGCTGATGCACCATCACCATCGTACCATCTAGCATCGCACCCAACTGTGTATATGTAGGTGGGTGGATGGTAGATGGTATTTGGCAATGTGTGTGTGTTTTGGTTGTGTTTGAAAGAGCCAGGTTATTGGGGATTTCGCAAAAAGCTGGGAATTTTGCTGTCTTAACACATTAGAGGATTGAAATTTCAAGAATTCAGGCAATCAATGGTGTTTAAAATTGGGGATTGAAATTCTGATTTTTGCCAAAGACTTTCACAGAGTACTCTAGTGGGAATGTCAAACGTGCGAGATCGATGATTGTGGTTTCCTTGAAAATATGTGTTTTTTTTTTATTTTGTTCTTTAAAGAAATTGACTGTGTAAATTTTAATTTTTTCTTTTTTTTGGGGATTGTCGTTTACTTTTCAAACTCACAGCGGACATCACAAAAGCAATATGTCTTAATTTACCACCACTAGAGGCAGAACCTAGCTGTATTTTCTTTTTTTTCTTCACATCTTCTTCGTTTTTTGCTATACGATAGGTCCTGCTGCCGTTCTTGTGAATTCTAAGTCCTTCTTAGCGCATGTTTTTTTATTTTGTATAGGTGACAGGAGTGGGAAGAAATGGAAAATAAACTTCCATCTTTCGTATCGTAACTTTAAGACGACCATTAAACTTTTTATTCAATTTCTTATTACAGAGCAAAGAAACAGAATGAGCAAAAGTCGACATCGCAGATTGATGCGAGCAAAGCAAGAACTGAAAAAAAAATATATATATTTCCTTCTTTTTTAAATATAAATTTTTGTGTGAATAAGAAGAGCTAAAATGGGATGTTATGCGGTTTTGAAATTTTATCGGGCAATTTAAAAAATCATAAAAATGAAATGTACCATCTTTGAGAGTGCCTGAGTGCGTAGCGTATGTACCTAGGGACAGCTTTGAGTTTTTTTGTTTGTATTTATTGAAGTTGAGTTGTGTTGCTTTAGCTATGCGTTAAGAAATTAAGTTTTATTTGTTTGATGCAAATCTATAAAGCTATGTTTTGTTTATTGAGTTATTTTTGGTACGTTTTTTTTAATGTTTAAGGTTGAAGGACTTTTGGAGCTTATTTTAGTAAACTTTTAACAACTTTAACTTGTGTCTAATTTCTTAATTTAAAAAAGAAAAGTTCCACAATATGATATATCAATAACATCGTCTTGAAAGTTTCATACATTTAAAAATGTGTTAATACATATATAAAGTTGTTCTAACAAAAAGTTTTAAACTAAGAGTGTAGTAACAGTGGCGTGATGGTTAGTGGCGTGATATGGAATAATCGTTTCACATATAGAAGACGGCATATCCTTTTGATAACTAATGAAATTAACTTTTGAAGTAAGTTTTATTTGGATGTAGCAGAAGCTATTTTACATCTAGAATTTATTTTTAAATTTTTGAAGCTCTTAAGGATTTTCACTTCTGCCGTGCTTAAGTTCCTTGAATTTCAACCTTGTAAAGTTATTGGGAAAAGCATAATTGTTTATGTTTATCATATCCTAAGACTCCTTTTTTTATCAAAATATGCTCAAAAGCTTCGCGCATGAAATTGAAATTTTCAGATAATTTTCCAGAAACAAATTCTTATTGAATTTTTGTAAACTTTTTAACTAAGATATTTAAATAAGATTATTGTCAAGCAAACCTAAAAATAAAAAGAAATTAACCGGGGAAGGCAGTCAAGCAATAAATACTAAGAAGATATGTTTAATATAAAACAATCCCTAGAATTTATTTTCGATGATTTTACTGTACCTACATATTTCAGAAGTTGTTCAGTTCCGACAGAAAATTTCGCTGCAATCTGTAGCAAATGAATATGTCATAAGTCCAAAAAATTTGGAAAGGTTTAACGCAGCTCCTTCTTTTCATAAATGAAATACTTTTACATTTTACATAAACTTAGCCTTACTTATCTGGAACAATATTCGAATTGCTATACCAACCAAGTAAAAAGTCCTTCCATTTATTCCAAGAAAATATCAACATAACCCAACTGAAGTTTCATCCTTATGTTATCAACAATGGATCTCCACAAAACAAAGCCCATATCATCTCCTTAACACCTGTTGGCAAGCAACATTAACTTTGTATCATTCAATACATGCTGCAACATATTGGAAGTTATTCCAGAAAAAATACTCCAATTTCCCCTTAAACCCTTCCAATAGCATTCCATTCAACAATGTTGCAGCATCTGAAATATTGGAAAATATAAATGAATTTCGTTCCACTTCCAGTAAAAGCAATCTTAAAAACAAAACTTTCAAACTTCAATGAATTTGGGCGGGTAAAAGCTTAAAATAATTCATTCAAACAAAAAAGCTTTATCTTGGGAAACTTTTTCATAGAAAGACGTCATACCTTTCAAGAGCTTAAATCTTGATATTTTACAGCAACACTTCTGTAACCAACAACACACCAACAAAAATCAGATAAATATTCACGAAAATGAGGTTAAAGTCTTTTTGAATAGTAACTTTTCTTTTCTTTTTACATATACTTAAAGTTTTTCTCTCTCTTAAGTAAAACAATAATACGACAAAAAAAAACCTGCATATCAATTGAAAATGAAAAACGGGGACAATATTTTAAGGATGTCCCTATACCGTGTCAAATCCCTTCGTTTTTAAATTTTATATTTGTTTCAAAAGGAGATGAAAAAAATCAAGAGGATTGTTCTTGAATACTGATTTTATCAGATGGCGTAATTGATTAGATATTCAGTTTGTCTCTTTCAAATCCCTCTCAAGAAAAAAGGATTCTATTTAAAGAAACCCTTAAAATCTATAGGCATTTGCAAGAACAAAAAAACACACCCACCTTTTAGGGAAATGAAGTATAGTAGTGCGTCCTAAAAGGTCTCCGCGCGATGAGTGTATGTGGTTGTGGATGGTGGATAGGGTAGGGAAACCCTCCTGAGATATTATGTATCGAAAATAAAAATTTATTCCACAAATGACCTTTGCTCTCTGTGGCAGCGCTTGGCGCACCATCCACCATCCCATCTGGGAATTTTAAAGTCCTTCTGAATTATTTTTTTAAGGGAGGTAAAAAAAGTAATGCTTAACCCTATACATAATGTTCATGTATATTCCATAACCAAAGTGGCATGCATTAAGGGATCTTACGCTAAAACGTACGGAGCAGCATATATACGTACGTACTCCCACAAAAGCGCTGAAATTCAAAAAAAAATAAAAATATATCCTGGAGTGTCTTATTTTTTTCATATCAGGAAGGATGGTAGGTATCTCACCACTTCCATTTTTGTCCTTTCATTGATTATTATCAGCTGAAATTTTTCCTTTCGTGGAGATATCCTCTTTAAAGCTAGCTGGTCCTGAATCTGACTTGTGCAGTCCCAAAGGGTGTACAAAATTAAGCCTTTTTCAGGCCTTTGAGTATGACCCCGCTGCAGATAAGTTAGGCTAATCCCATGTTGATTCATTTATCCCTTTTTTTTAGGAAGAATCTCTCTGTTCGATTTGCGCTTCAGGGACTCTGTTTATGTGTTTAATTTGCCAGTGTGCCTGATGAGATTGTGCCTTACAACATTATACCCAACTTCAATTTGCTCGATTTTAATTAATTGCTACAATAGCTCGTTTGTCTCATTAACCACGCCCGACCCTCAAAGGATTTTAACTCGATCTAATAGGATAATGGATGGGAATTTGTGCCACAGATTAAGTTGTTGTATCTCTCCAGACTTGTTTTGTTTTGCTTTGCTTTTGATTCTGTTTTGTTCTCCCTTCTTCTTACTTATCAGAAGATGTTCATATGTAGGTTAGGTATGTAAAACGATTTTGCATGCATGTCTTTGATGATGTTTGCTTTGGGAATAAATGAAAATTTAGTTAAGGAAATTAAAGTCAATTTGCTATCAATCCCATATTTGTATATGTAAATATATACACATATACATACACATGTATGTCCTTGAAATCCTTAAATGTAAATAAAAAGGAACCCCACGCGACTTATTTTAATCCCAACATTCTTTTATTCGGATTGAAAGCTTATATTGTGTATACACTAAAAGTTCAGTGACCTATTTAATGTTTAGGAGGAAATCTCTGTGCGAAACTTGATCTATTTCCGGTTTGGATTTATTTTTCTTTTTTTTTTCTCCGAAATAAAGTTTTTGGTAGGTTGGTATAAATGTCCTTGCAGGAGAGAAAAGATAGTGAAACTGTCGTCTTCATCTTTTCAACTTGTTTTTCAGGATTTTACGGTACAAGTATTAGAAGCAAGAGATATATATTCTTCTTGTTCTTATAAATTAATTCAATTTAAAATTAGATGGATAGATTTGTTTTGTATTTGAAATTGTGTTAAGAGAGACAAAAAGGATTCACTTGTGAGGAGATTTTCTTTCTTATTTCTTGACTCTTGGGAAAATCGCTTTAACATGAAATCAAATTAATGGTGTGATTTAATTTCGAAAATAATAAGATCTTTTCGGTAAGCTGAGTATTAATATACAGGGTGTCCCGTAAGTAATGGATAACCCTGAAATGCCGCATAGTAGACTTTATGACCGTCCTGAAAACTGATAAAAAAAAGTTCTATCCCAACCACAAGAAAAGTTATATGCATTTTTTTGTTCAGTGCACTATTTTTTTTCTTACTTTACATTTTTGAATACCACGACTACAAGTGAATGAGTTCCATAATTTTTTTTTTGCAGGAATATTCTACATTACTTTTGCCAACACATAAGTAGAAGAAAAATATTATAACAGTTGGACTTCTTAGAGAAAAAAATTATTTAACATTGAATTTCAATGCAAAATGTGAAAACAAATAATTTTTGAAAAAGTTAAATCTTAGCTGGTATAAAAAAAATGCATGAATACCTGAGTGGCCAACTATTTTAAAAATATGCGCGTTAAATGCAGATTTCAAAATGGTATTACTTATTATTATATCTAGAGTCAATAGCAAGTTATTGGTAAAAATCTGCAATACTAGAGTAAATTTAGCAAAAACAAAAGTTTTCAAAATTAGCACAGTAAACGTGAAAATAATACCAAGCGTTAAACATAGCAGATTTTTGATTTATTGGCTGTTTTTACGATGTTGTCCTAATGATAAATCCAAGCCTTCAACTTCTTGGGCCGAATGCATTATTGATACAAATGTCAAAAAAGTGCAAAAAACGGTTACATTTTCGAACTTGTTTTGAATTTTACTTTGCTTTAACAAACCCATCAAATATTTTGTTGGTTGCTATTAGAGATACCGAAGACTTAGTGCTTGCGGAATTTGACCGAGATCCTACAGTATCAATCCGAGCAATAGCACGACGCACTGGGATCGGAAAGACGATTGCGCATAATGTGCTAAGTAAACATAAATATCATCCCTTTCACCTAACACGGGTGCAAACTCTCCAGCCGCAAGATAATGATAATGAAAATTGAAGAAGATCCGCAGTTTTTTGACAAAATTCTTTGGAGCGATGACTCGACATTTAAAAGAGATGGCTACACTAATCTCCATAATCTCCACTTCTGGGCACTACAAAACCCAAACATCATGAGGGAAGACAGGTCCCAGTACCAATTCAAAATAAACTATTGGACTGGGATTCTCAATGGGAAAATAATTGGACCCTTTGAGTTGCCGGGGATTTTAACTGGCCAAGGTTATTTGGAATTCCTCAGAAATGATCTCCCAACCTTGCTGGAAGAAGTGCCTCAAGAACTAAAGGAATCCCATTGGCTTCGAAATGATGGTTGTCCAGCACACTATGCTGTGCCTGTGCGGGCATATTTAAATGCCAGATATACAGGCAGATGGATAGGACGTCTGGGACCAATTTTATGGCCACCCCGTTCACCAGACCTAAATCCACTTGATTTTTTTTATTGGGGATGCATTAAGGAAATCGTATACAGCAAGCCGATCAGGTTTTTAGAGGAGCTAAGAAACCGTGTGGAGGCAGCTGCATTACAAATTTCTGAGCAAAACCTTGCACGTTCACTAAGACGTTAATTTATTCGGAGGTGCAGACCCTGTATAAGAGTGGGTGGAAAACAGTTTGAGCATTTGCATTAAATAAAAAAAAATTATCTATTTTTGTTTTTGTTTTATAACTAAGTGATCATGTGATTAAAAGCTGGCTCAAAAACTTTTTGTTTAGATAAAATAACAAATAAACTAATAACAACCAACAAAATATTTGATGGGTTTGTTAAAGCCCAATAGAACAGGTAAAATTCAAAACAAGCTCGAAAATGTAACCGTTTTTTGCACTTTTTTGACATTTTTATTAATAATGCATTCGGCCCTAGAAGTTGAAGGCTTGGATTTATCATTAAGACAACATCGTAAAAACAGCCAATAAATCAAAAATCTGCAATGTTCAACGCTTGGTATTATTTTCACGTTTACTGTGCTAATTTTGAAAACTTTTGTTTTTGCTAAATTTACTCTAGTATTGCAGATTTTTACCAATAACTTGCTATTGACTCTAGATATAATAATAAGTAATACCATTTTGAAATCTGCATTTAACGCGCATATTTTTAAAATAGTTGGCCACTCAGGTATTCATGCATTTTTTTTATACCAGCTAAGATTTAACTTTTTCAAAAATTATTTGTTTTCACATTTTGCATTGAAATTCAATGTTAAATAATTTTTTTCTCTAAGAAGTCCAACTGTTATAATATTTTTCTTCTACTTATGTGTTGGCAAAAGTAATGTAGAATATTCCTGCAAAAAAAAAATTATGGAACTCATTCACTTGTAGTCGTGGTATTCAAAAATGTAAAGTAAGAAAAAAAATAGTGCACTGAACAAAAAAATGCATATAACTTTTCTTGTGGTTGGGATAGAACTTTTTTTTATCAAGTTTCAGGACGGTCATAAAGTCTACTATACGGCATTTCAGGGTTATCCATTACTTACGGGACACCCATGTATGTATGTACTCTGAAAGTTAACTTTAAAAGCTTCGAACATTTATAGAAAAATACCTTTTCTCTCCTTTGGTATCGAAATGTCTTTGTGTTATTTTTTTCAGTTTTTAAATTCAACAAGATTTCTTAATTAACGAATGTCTTCTTAAATGTCAATAGTTTTTCTCTCTTTTTCGCTTTTTCCTTAAAATTAATCATTTTTCGAAATAAAATCACATTTTTCTTGAAGGAAAAATATATTTCGCTGATTAAACATTTTGCTTCAGGGATGGGTGTGCTCATAGTTGTTCATATTTCACCTTAATTAGTACCAATAGCATCTTCAAGAATCTTAGAACCTTTTCAATAAATATCAACAAAACATAGAAGAAGAAAAAAGGAGTTGTATACTTCAAGAACAAACAAACTACAACAAACTGAGTGCAGCACCAGGAATCATGAACTGAACAGTGAACATGGCCGAACTTGGTTTTTACAAAAGGCCAAAATAATCAAGGCTGGTTTTATATTAAAACTAGCTGACCCGACAAACGTTGTGTTGTCATATAAATAATTTCTAGAGAATATTTTGCTAGAAATAAATAACTTATTGTAAATGTGTAAGGATGTGGTTTATAAGTGGGATAGGTATAGAGCACTGTAAAAGGTGATAAAATATTAAAATAAAAATCACCAAACACATTTTTTTAATTTATTAAAATCCATTCTTTAAAATTATATATGTACATATATCGCTAATTATGACTGTACTACAAAAGAACAATATTAATCCCTTAATGTAATAGAGTGAACAAAATTTTGTATGATCCCATCTTTCGCCAATACAAACAAACTGGATGGTTTGCCCACTTGAGAGCACGTGTGGAAAACATGAAGTGCTCAAATGTAACCTGCAGACAGACATCGTTTGGCCTTGAGACTTATTGATAGTTATTGCAAATGCCAATAATTGGAAATTGAAGGCGTTTGAATTGAATTGGCACATCTGTGGAATCGGAATTTGCCATTAAGAATTATGGCTTCGATAACATTTTTAAATACTAATCGCGTGCCGTTGCACAACCGTGGTGGGTTCAAATGACAAAAAAAATTACCGGAGAACCAACCTTCAGTTGTAAGTTTTGCGGTGGCATGACTGGTAAATCCAATGAGTTCAAAAACTCAGCTAGATAATTTACAGCTTCGGTAGCATCACAAACTATATCAATAGATTTGTATGATCCCAAGTCTCCTGGTAACAAATGTTGTATCTTGAGATTTAATTCGTTGACATCCACATTTTTTGCAGCTAAAATTGCTCTTTCTGCCGGCCACTCATGATTTATATATTTTCCCTGTAAATCGGGAAATATCTGGTCCATGAGAGCATCTTGTGAATCAATAATCTAGCAGAAATCGACCGGTAATTTTATGCATCCAGTTTCATCTGTAGTTACTTTTCTGTGGCCTATATAGTGGCCACAAGCCATAACAGCTTAAGTCGATTTTTCATACTTTTCAGGAGAGCAATTTGAAGTTTCAAATCCTCTCCATGAATCGGGGATTGTTCCTTTTTGAATGTTTGGTATGCAAGAATGAAGAAAATGCACTTCTTTTTAACATATAAGAAGATCGTTTAATTTAATCTGGTAATTAAAGCGTAATTAAAGAAATAAACACTTAAGTTGTTATGGTTTGTTGAACGTTAAAGATTTCAAAAGCCTAAGTCGAGTTAAGCTGTTATTCCATATGAAAAAAGACCGTTTAAATTTTCTTATGTCTACTTAAGCCGTTATTCCTTGTGAAAGAACGTGAGCTTTAATTTCATATGTTTAGTTAGGTTGTTTTTCCTTACGAATTACTTAATTACTTTACCGACTTAAGTTAGTTTTCCACATTTATTGTCCTTTGGTTATAAAAATTTTTCTTCTTTATTCATTATGTCTTATCATTTAATTGAAAAGGAATTTATATAAACATTTTATTTATTACTAATAATAAATAATAAATATATTCATAATATGTATGGTAATATCTACATATAATAAAATAAAATAAATATATCTTCATATTTGGTACATTGATAAATTGCAGCAAAACAATCACTTAAACATCTTCTCCTTGATCAAGGTCTGTTAAATCGGGATGAGTATTTGGCTCGTTTTCATTGGAGGCCAGATTATCATAAAATGCATGGAAATCAGGACTTATAAACTGTTTTAAATCCATTAGATCTTTTTTCTTTTCTCTGGAAATGCTTGGTAAATCCGTTACTTTTTGTATGTCGTTTACACTGAAAGCAGCCCCTCTCTTACCCACCTTTATAGTCTTAAACGACTCATCTTTATCTAAAGAATGCTTATATGATACATCATTACAGCTTTTTGTGTATCGAAACCATCGAACTGCGTTCCAAGTAAATTTGTTGCCATCTTCGTCTACACGTTTCCATGAAAACTTTGTTTTGGAAAGCTTACAGAAATCATAAAAATCGTCATGCTTCATTTCGACAGCTTCAATCTTCGCTCCGACAGTATTTACAAATTGATACCAATCTCTTGGGGTTTCAATCTGAACATTTGTTTTTTTTTTTCATGCGTTCGATTAAAGCGTGGTCGCTGTCACACTCCATGTGCGTATGTCCTGGTTCGAGGAACTTATGGTCGATGTATTCAATACTTTTTGAACTTGAAATAAATGCTATGAACATTGCAGCAACAAATGTGTTTTTGTTCTGGCCAGAGCATGAATCACTGTAGAACGTTAGATGTTTTGTTTCTTCTGGTAAGGATTTTAATAATTTGTAAACGCAGGATGCAATTTCATTGCCACCACGCTTGGCCATAGCTTCATGCCACATAAAACATTTGGCGTTGTTAGAATCCAAGTCGTGTATAGTCAAATTAAAAGTCCAGAGTTGTCTTTTATAAAAGCTTATCGAGTTTCTGAGAAATGGGGTTGGCAAGCATTGTTGCAAATCAAATGCGAAAGTTTTTATAGTTTTCGACTTAGTTGCTTCTTTTTTGTCGTTTCGCTTTGCTTCATACGCCATTTCAGCTTTATTTAAATGCATATTTTTTTGTTCAATCAATGTATGTTTTTCTTTTTCACATTCCGCCACTTTGATTTTTGACACAAATGAGTCACACGTAGAACATGTATCGACTTTTGGTGCTTTGAACTTAAGGCCCATAGTTTTGAAAATTTGAGAATATTTTGAAAGGCTTACTGGATGAGAGGATTCTGATTTATAGAGGCGGTGCATCGATGCAAGATTTAGGCTGGCTGGTAAATATTTTTTGCTTGTATCTCTTCGACTGTAGTGGCTTTCATATGCCGGAAACTTCAAAATGTGGTTTCTTATTTCGTCTTCAACCGTTGAGCCCGTCTTGTTACCAGGAGTATGTTTTCCTCTCATATTCTTAAATGGAATCGCAGGACAGCAATTTTTTTTTCGGATGACAGTTTTTATAAAGCTTTCCGTTTCATCAAAACACTGTTGGAAATGTTTCTTACAGACCTTAAATACATTTCCGCTGACTTCAAGAGTATACTGCATACTGTGTTCACGTTTTCGCTTCCGGTTAACTGCATTGGCCAAAGTGTCACACTTTTTGTCCTCTATGCCTATCAGTGAACTAATGTACAAAATTCTTTGATCATAGCTTCCCAAGGACCAGTAATGGTTGAACAGCAATTCAATTGTCTCAATCCCAACCTTCTCGTTACATTTGCTTCTACAGATATCAAAAGGTGTCCAAGCTCTAGCTTTGACAGTCTTTCCGCTAGCTGATTGATAAGATTCACCACTATTTCTAAGTTTGGAACGATTTTTTTTCTTATTTTTACATTTTGGTGTCATTATTGCATTCTCTATTTGAGCTCCCAGTGTAATCATTTCACTATCATTGTTAGAATACAAACTACTAGACTCACTAGATAAATTAAAATCAGGATCTTGTACTGAATCATCCGAGTTTATCCATTCAGGTTTATCAATTAAAAGATCATCAATTTCGTCATCATTTTCAATGTTTTCAGTTAGTTGCAGTTCACCTGAATAAACATATTTCGTATTATTTTAATTATTAGGCCCTAAGAATATTTGTTTAAAAATAATAAATATTATGTATTACTGATAACTTGAATAGAATAACTACAAATGTTCATACTTTGAAGGATATCAACATCAATATCCAGCCCATTCATTGAAGACTGTGTTTCGTTTACAACACTTGGCTCAAAATTTGGCAAAAGATCATTTAGAATTTTTTCATTGCTTTCTGCCCGATTTTCTGCTTCGTTAGGTTTTCCTAAGAATTAAGAATGAATGTTGAATATTTTTAGTGCTTCTTAACGGTTTTCTTACCAATTGCAAAATCTTCATCCTGAAATTTTCCATTTTCAAAACCCCGAACGTTTTCTAAAACAAAATTATAATAGTAATAATAATATAGGATTGTATACTCAAGTTTAAGATTAAAAAATCAAAAATATAAAAATAAAATAAATATTTTGGCTACACACGTTTCAAGTTTTATTTAAATTCAAATTTTTGCTAAAATGGGTACCCCGTTTTACTTATTTTCAATAATCTGCTAGCTATCAATTAATACTTTTCTATGATAGAGATAGGCAGGTTATCTTAGGGTTGACTTTGAAACTAATAAACTACTATTTCTTTTGTAAAGGAAAGTCTTACTGTTATTTAAAAAAAATTGTTAATAATAAAGGGTGTTTTTTTAATAATTTTAATAATTTTAATAAAGCTAATTTTTTGGCCATAACATTAAATTATATGCGTTTTATTTCTTCTTGAAAACCATACGTCTAAAAAAACACCCCTTATAATATTCAGGTTAAAATGTTTGTACAACAGAAAATGTTGCATTACACGCAAGAAAAGTATGAAATATTTTAAAAATCACTTTCTTAGCTCATTTGCTTAAGCTTTCCTAATCAGCTATTGACCCGAGTTTCCTTAAAAAGAAAATATAAATACTTTTAAGCAACATGATAGCAATTATAACATTTTTAAATTAGGTGATATCGTCGGTTCAAAGGTAAAAATCACTAGCTAACATATTACACTGTTGATGGAAATTTGATTGAAACATACTTTTTGAAGCTGAAAAGTCACGTTCCGCTAATTTTAAAATAAAGCCCTCGGGCATACCTTTCAATGTCCATATGGAAACCGTGCAAAATGAGACTATTTAGATTAAAAAAGTGCACTTTACTCTCATTTTTTTGAACATTTTTTTCTGCACTTAGTGAGTCTTACCTTTGAACTGACGATATCTTTCAGATTGTTTGTCTGTTTAGGGAGACAAATTCAAAAGTAATTTAGATGTTATCAATATCTTCGTTGCATGAAATTCTTATGAAATGATTTGAAAAAATTGAGCGTCACTGAATAAAATAACCACTGCGTACCTATATTAATTTTGAATATACCCTATTATTAAGTGCACAAAACCAAGAAATACTCTTGAACCTCATTATAAATGTTATGTTCACAACCGAAACATAATCATTACCCACTAAAACTTTAAAATGTTTAAAACTTTTCTCTTCTTATCACTAAAATGCACTTATTAAAACCCACTCCAGCAAATAACAAAAAAAAAAAACAAAACGATTTTCACTTACCTTTGGCTTCAGCACGTTCGGTAAGCACCCTTGCTAATTTCACCATTTTTGCTGCTCTATTCCACATTTTAGATTTAAATACACTTTCAATTAGAATAATCACTTTAAAAATTCACTTCACTTCTAGTACACTTGCAATTATAATTATCACTTTAAAAATTTACTTCACTTTACTACGATCTGCGACTGCTCACAATGACCTATCTCAACTTATGACTCACCTTTTCCCGATATTTACAGTAAATTAATTTTGGAAGAACAACCAAAGTCTACTTAGATTTAAAATATTTGAAATTCAAATACGGAATAACGGCTTAACTTGACTTATTATTTTATAAATACCATAGTCTAGTTTGGAAAAAGAGCTTAAGTCAACTTAAGTTTTTAAAAAAATAAAAGTGTAGTTTGGAATAACAGCCTAACTCAAGTTAAGAAAACGAATATTCTTTTCTGAATTTAGGAATAACCGCCTAAGTTGATTTAAGAAAAAAAAGAAAAATGGCAGTTTTTAAAAATACTCAGATACTGAATTTCTTAAGTTGACTTAAGCTCTTATTCCAATTTTTTTTTTGTACAAATAAAGAAACATTTTTGCCTAACTGAAGATAGGTCTATATGAAAAAACGAAAAATTGGTACCTAAAAGACTTAACTTAAGATAAGAAACCGACGTTAAATAAACTTCATATTTTGTGTGAGTTAAGTTGTTTTTCCAAATTTTTATTTTGAAAAATTGACTTAAGCTATTAGGTTTTTTGTTAATAACTTCCGTTTTAAAAGAGGTACAGGCACAAAAAATTGAGTGGAAGTAGATTTTGATATTCCGAACACGATTATGATAATAACTCAATTTCGTCATAACTCGAGTTAGGCGGTTATGACTTGTAGCCACAGCTATCAACAGTTATTTTGAGAATGTTTCAGCGGATGGATTTTGAAGTATTTGAACACGCATGTTTACTTTTAGTTGCGATGATTTTAAGCACGCATTGATCTCATCAGCGTACGTTGAACGCGGAATAACGGGAAGTGTTTGTCACAAATCACCTGAAAGGAGTAACAGAGTGCCGCCAAATAGTCTGTCGTTGTTTTTTGTATCTTTCAATGTTCAATATTTCCTGTTCAACGCCTCAAGCGAAGGTTTGTGTGCCATAGTGCATTTATCACAGATGATAATTTTACACTGTTTTAGCAAGAATTAGCGAAATAAGGAATGTTTTGCCAGTTCCACCTGGTGCATCCAAAAAAAAGAATCCACCTTGTCTTGCCAAAACTGCGAGCATGGTATGGTCATAAATGGTTCTTTGTTCTTCATTCATTAGTGGGACATTGCGAGCAACTATCGCTGACATTTCTTTTTTTTTTGTTTTGGTTGGTGAATGCATACCGAAATGACTGAGTGGTAAGTTGGCAATTAGTTATAATGCAAAGCTCCTCAATAGCAATCAATGCTTCATTGTATATAGCGTCACTGAATACTATCGTAAGATCGTTCCACCGTGTACGATGTTGATGCAATTAAACCATAAAAAATAATAAAAATTAGATAAAAACCTATTCTCAGACCTACCGAATATATATGCAAAATTTCATTGAAATTTGTAAAGCGGTTTCGGAGGAGTATGGCAACTAACACTGTGACAGGAATATTTTATATATTAGATAGAATATTTGTTCGTCAATTATTAAGTTTATTCAAAATGAGGTCATGTGTTCAATGTTGCTCAAACATTTGTGAAAGTTGATTTTAACCTTTCTGCTTAACTTAAAAAATATTGTTATTGTATTTTTAGATATTTCTAGGTTATTCAATATTTCTGATTGCTTTAAATGTCGATCAAATTTCTTCTAAATTATTCAGTATTAATTAACGCACCGGGAAATAAAGCCAATTGAAATAAGACCAGCTTTCAAAAATTGTCCTTATTTCACTTTACAATAGTGACATAAGGCCAGTTTTCAGCATTAATTAAGTCGTATTGCACACCGGCAAAGTGCAATAAGAGCAAATTATTTTGAGAAATAAGGCCACTATTTTTACGTTGAACAATGGGGTATGTAAGGCTCCCAACTTAGGCATACTATAGGATTTGGGATAGATGTGAGGTTGAGTGGACGCAAAGTTTCATTTGCATTTAAAAGTGAAACAAAACCAATTTTTCTTTATTTCACCTTATTTAAGTGAAATAAGACCATAACTGCTTAAAATTGGATTTATTATACTATACTAAAGTGAAATAAGGCAAATTCTTGAAAGTCGGGAAATTTAATAAATGTTTTTTAGTTGTTACTTAAGCAATAAATTTATTCGCAAAAGTTAGAAACTATTTTATGTTTTCGCTGAATAGTTCGAAACAGTTTTGTTAACTTAATTTAAGTGAATATTTCAGCACCTGATGGTTCACACTTTTTAGATATTGCAGAAATAACAGTATTACGGGTTTTAAAATAGGGAACTAACCGCTTTAAATTTAGTTTTTGAACGCTCCCGTTATGTGATGTTGACGTGTCAATGAAACAACGGGTTAGCCAAAGAGTCGAAAATATTGCTGCCATTCATGCTTCCCTAGCAGAACGGTTGTTCTCAAGAATCGGGCATCAGCGCTCAGCCTCAGATCTCAATATCTCATAATGGCGTATTTTATAAGGGTCTTGGTTGAAACCCAAACAAGATAAAGCTGACTCAAGAATTGAAGCCATTGCGGTACGTTCTCCACTTTGGCAAGTTGTCAAATCCTTATTGTAAAACCTTTTATTACATTCAATTACTGCACTTAGAAAGTTGAGCCCATAGATGTTTTCTTGTCTGCCCAGTGGTAAATCCCTTACTGAGAATGAAAACAAAAACATTTTACCTACTTTTTGCTAATTTTATTTCTAGGAAATAATTTCCCTCTAAAGATAGCACCATAGAAAAAGGAGAGACATGAACAACAAAAAATAGAGTGAAAAAAATGAAGAAAAATAGAAAAACTTCTCGTTTTGTCAAAAGTTTCCATCATTTTTCACACTTTTCACTGATAAAAGTTTTGTCCTCTTCAAGTATATGTAATATAAATGGCTTTCCTGTCTCCTCTTTCTACAGGACCTACCTACTGCTTCTATATGAAAAACAAACAACAATAAGACAAGAAAACCAACAAAAATAAACATAAAAACGGCACTACTGATGTTGTGCTGTTCTTTACTTCACCTTTTTTTCCATTTTGACATAGAAATATACTTTTTTATTTATTATATATAAACAGTTAGTATAGAAGTAGCAACAGGAATAAGGAAAAATGAAGACAGAAACTGTTATTTTCCTTATCAAAGGTTGGACATTTCATTAATCTTCGTTTCGTTTCGTTTCTTAGAATTTATATCCATCATTTTCTTCTTATTTTTATTTTTCTTCTTCTGGCTAAAAACTAAAGTGTTATTTTTATTTAAAATACACTTTTTATTTAGAAAACTAGGAAGGTATATTTTTTTGGCTGGGTTATGATTGTGGAAAAGTTTTGTTTGTTTTTTCTTCGTGGATGGTTTTAGCTTTATTTTTATTCTATTGTTGGAATGTGGTCGACGTCTTATGTTTGGGGGATTTTGTTTTTGTTTAGACTTGAGAACGAGGTGATGACTTGAGTTAGGGTTTTAGTATATAATAATAATCATTATTTTTGTTTAGTGAAACAAGGAATGTGTGATGAAGCTATACTGACGTTATCAATTCATCTAAGTTAGAAAAGTGTCTGGTGTGTATGAGTTAGTGTCCTTTTTTTAGGTAATTTTTGCATTGCTAAGAAATATTTTTCATTTTCACTTTTTATTGGAAACTTTTACACTGGAGTCAGGTGTTTCCTTATTGATAAATTAATTTCTTCGGAAACAGAGGGCAAAGTATTTGTGTTTACTTAAAAGCAAATAACTATAGAATTCTAGCACTTTCTACATGTTATGTATTTCTTATATTAATTTGAGAAATTTACATGGTAATATTGGACAAATGTGGGTTTTATTTAGAAATTAACTGACTTATTCAATGTAAAATATACACAAACTATACGAGGGGCAAATGATAAGTAATGCATAATCGCCAATAACTCACAATCGTCATAAAATAAAGACTTCAAAATTAGATCCAAATATAGCTATTGTTATCGTTTATAACTGAGAAATACCTATTTGAACATGAATCGATTTATTTCTAATCAGTGCGTGTCAGAATGGGACTAGTACTGAGGTATTGTCAACGAAATTAAAACAACGAGCTGTGATTGAATTTTTAACCGCCAAAAATGTTAATCTGACAGACATTCATTGTCGCTTAAGAGCTGTTTACGATACAATGAGTCATTGAAAAAATTGCGGAGACGAGTGTGTCGCTTTCGTGGATCAACTAACACCATTTTGTTGCATCACGATAACGCCCGACCTCACACATCAAATGCAACCAGTACCGCTCTCAAACAGTTGAAATTCGAGGTTCTTCAACACCCACCGTATCCACCAGATTTGGCACCTTGTGATTTCCACTTCTTCCCAGACCTTAAGAGAGACCTCAAAGGCACCCATTTCACGTCGGACGAAGAAGTCAAGGAAGCAGTGAAGTCTTGGATACAAAAGAGACCAGCTACATATTTCAGTGACGGTACGAAGAAACTTGTGACTCGTTGGAAAAAGTGTATATCTGTAAATGGTGATTATATTGAAAAATAAAGGTATTAGTTTCTAGCTAAAGAAGTGTATGTTTCACTCAGGAATAGTTGAGAGTTGTAAGTCACTAGGCCCTAGTTCTCAATGGATTGTTGCGCCACCTAATTTATTTATTTAGTGAATTAACGGATTATCCATTTTGATGTTTTAAAAGTATAGGGCTGGAATTCGACATCTGTCAAACTTAGTTGTTAAACCAATTTTTTTTGTCAGTTGAAAGTCTGACATTTACGAAAATGGATCTCTTAACTATCGCACAGCTCAAATTGTTAAAACCTACTACAAAAATGGTGATTCACATATGGTGGCTTTAAGAGGAGATTATGGTTTACATAATCTTCCAACTACGAAAGCAATTGGCAAAATTGTTAAAAAATTTTAAGCAACAGGATTGGTTACAGATATTGTAGGTCCTGTAAGTGAAAGTGTTGCCAAAGACAAGATTGTGTCGATTGACAGTCGTTCTCAGGAATAAGGACTGTCTTACCGCTCATTATGGCATATTTTGCATTTGGATCTTCTACACCTACATCCATATAAAGTCCAGCTCATACATCAACTGAAACCAGCTGACCATTCACAACATCTTAGATACGTCGAATGGGTGCTTAAACAACAGGCTATGGATGGCGATTTTTCAAACAAAAATTTCTTTAGCGACGAAGAAATCATCTGGGCCACCAAGATCATGCGATTTGACACAGCTGGACTTTTTTTGTGAGGCTACGCGAAAGATCGTGTTTATGCAGATAAACCTTAAACTCTTGAGCACTCAAAAATCAACATCCGTCAAGTTATGGCTGAGATACCGCTCAATATGTCGCAAAAAGTGCTCTAAAATTACCTCAAAAGAATCGATGCTTGCAACAATTTGCGTGGTAGTTATTTAAACGATTTAGAGTTTCACACATAATTTCAACGTTCAAACTTTATAATAGAAAAGAAATATCCTGAACAAAAATATTTTATATCTGTTTTATTTACGTTGACTTTTGAAACCGCAAAATGGATAACCCCGTACTTCGACAAGGCAAACGATGTTTCGCCACGTTCTTTGAAATGATGAAACAAAAACAATCCTTTTAGGGTCTGACTGAACAAGGTAGTGGTTCCCTATGTTGAGGACAATAAGACACTTATATTGCATTTTTAGCAAGATAACGATCCCAACTATTCAAAATTGGTGAGTACTTGATCATCGCGATCATCAAATCTCTGTGGTAGGGTACCAAGGTAGGCTATCTAAGCTCCTTATCTTAACCCGATTGAGAATTTGAATGTGGATCTGGGAAACTTTTTTGCCACCATGGTTTTCAACAATAAACACCAACTACATATGTCTTGAAATACAAACGCTTGTCAACAATTTGTTAAGTTAATACCGCGTCGTATAGAAACGGCCAACAAAAATTAAGGACATTCTGTCAATTGAAAAAACTACAAGAAAAATTGTATTTCAAAACTGACTGCTACTTAATTCTATTTGCCCAATTGACAAACTTAGTTTGATGTTTTATTTTGAAAACTCCAAAGATAAAAAAGAAACAAAATTATCTTTGGAAAAAAACTACAGTTTTATGCCGAATCGGAACAGCTAAAAACATTT
Organism: Eupeodes luniger; assembly: GCA_951509635.1. NCBI lineage: Eukaryota > Metazoa > Arthropoda > Insecta > Diptera > Syrphidae > Eupeodes > Eupeodes luniger. The sequence continues at coordinate 92,895,787 of OX608073.1, read as the reverse complement.
TTCATGACAAGAATAACTCTTGGAGGATTTGTCAGTTCCTCGCACGAGGCAGTACCAGTGAAAAAATCTTTAGGTGGTACAGTCAGGCAGGGCCGCCGAGAGGAATTCCGGGCCCGGGACGGAAAAATCTCGGGCCCCCCATATTTAGCATTTTTTTTAAAGTTCATGCCTACTGATATGGTACGTTCTAATTTCAATTACGAATAGCATGAAATTGGTTGGAATTAACGGAAATAATCATTTTTTGTTTGAAAAATTAACCGAAAAAAGTGTTAATCATCAAATCAATCTTACGGGTATCATCCAGTTTAGTTGAAATGGAGGATGGATAGAAAATAATTCTACATGCGATTAGATCAGAATCCGAACAGAATCATACATTCAATTCGATATTGCCAACGACATGTAAGTAACTGATAATACGGTCGATTAAATAATAACAAAAATAGTATGAAGATCTATTACCTACTATGAAAATAAAATAGAGCGAAGTAAAAGTATTTGAAATTTGTCTTTAAAAAAGAACTAAGTATTTTAAAAGTTTTACATTAAATACTCTTTATTGTTTTTCTTTATATTAAAATATTATTACAATGTTTTATTAGAGTGAGTTTGCATTCAATGAAATATTTTCTTTTGGTAAACGAGCTTTCCTAGCTTTCTGAGCAGCAAAACAACTTATAATTGCGTCGAAATATAGTTCCCTTGCCAAAGGTGCTTCGATGCATAGTGTAGCAAGTCCAAAAACACGATCTTGTGATGAGCACGAATGATGAAAATTCTTTGTTCTGGCAAGGACGCTAAATGAACGTTCGGCACTAGCTACGGTTACAGGTATGGTGGAAAACACACGGAGAGCAACACAAATGTTGGGGAAAATCGTCTCCAAGTTCTGGGAATAAATAGCATTGAGCAAACTCATTGGCGGAAGTTCTGCTTCAAAATTGGCTTCATAAATGTGTTTCAGATGAATTACTTCTTCTTTAAACCCTTGAGACACATGCGAGTTATACTTTTGGATGAACCTTGTAGCAGAGTTTTTAATCTCAAGTTCGTCCATTGTTGAAAACTGTCATAAAAATGAAAACGTAGCATTCAAATTTTTCATCGTATCGAACCGACGAGAAATTCCAGATATTATTGAATCAACTATGACGTAAAAGGTGTTTCTCTTGAAATTTATTTCTTCGTCTGTTTCTATTTGCTTTCCAGCTCCTCGGTTTTCTTCAAAATGTCTCTTTAATTGCCTTTTTCGGTTCGATGGAAACGATTCTGGAACATCCCCTAATCCAGTAGCAACTGCTTTGCATTCAGATACAAAATGATCTCATCCGTTTTGAATAATGTTCAAATGAAGATCAAGTTGTCGAGATCTCGAATTTCAACGTCAATAGTACTGTTTCTGGCTCGAAGAAGGAAACTTCCTTTATTTATTAGCGCTTAGAACCTTGCACCAAATCAAAGACATCAGGAAGCATTCAAATTTGTGTATATGCCATTTACATCTCTTGGAGCTTCAGCAGTTAAATTAATATCACTTAAGGCTTCTAATGATGTTCTAAGGTTTTTCAGATGATTTGCAAATGGTTTCACTGCCTCAATTCTAGCTGACCATCTTGTATTGGAAAGTTTGTGAAGGGATCCGGGCACATTTTTCTTAAGAATTTCCCAACGTTGAGCACTGCTGCTAAACAAAAAATGTGTATTATTTGGCTCTCCAATAAGATTGCTATCGCCTCGTAGTCCTAGTCCCCTTCCGCCAAGGAAGAAAATGGTGTCCAATATTATTATATATAGAATTCCTTGCTATTTTTGTATGGCTGGTTTAATATACACACTTTGAAGTGACTTGATATCCTTCGAATCTTCAGTAAACAATTTATTCAAAATATTAATTAATTAATATTACGGAAACCACAATTGAAAAACGTTTGCGTGGGATTTTCCGGTCCCCCGAAACCGAATCAAAAATTTCGTTCCCAGCTGAAACAAAAATAGAAGAAAAGAAACTTTATAAAACAGAAACCGAAATAAATATTTGTGTTTTGTTTTAAGTTGCCGGGCCCCTTATTTTGATTTTAAAAATTTTCAAAATAAAAAAAATTTGAAATTTACGTTAAATTAAATAAGAAAAGCGAAACAATTTATTATAACTTTCTTTCAATAGTTCAAAATTGCCCAATTTTTCATTAAATATAAACAAAAATGTACGCCAATAATAATCAGGGGCCCAGATCGGCAAGCTTGTGACTGAAAGATTGGTAGATAACGTGCAAACAGGGGCCCGATTGCGAAAGCATGAATGATTTTAAATTTTCGGGCCCCTAAAAATAAGTGGGAATAGGTATGTTGATGATGAATTTAGACTACCTATATTGAAAAAAAAACACTCTCCTCATTGCTTTTAATTTTACGGGCCCCTAGAAAATCCCGGGCCCGGGGGGTTTTAGCGTAGGTTGCGTTATGAGCATTTTTTTTAGTTTTTAATTTGGATAAAAAATTAACACTTTCTTAAAATTTATACTGATACCTCTTGTCTACTACCAGTATTACAAAGTAAGTAAGTATCAATTTTTATTTGAAGAACTGATAGGATTTGTCTTTATCTTAACTTAACTGCCTTTTTGACTTCAAATATACATAGACTTTGATTCAAAAGCTTTTGCGGATATTTCGTTTAACACTTTGAATATAGGTTATAAAAAATACTTCATTGAAACTTCATTTTTGTTTAGAAGACTAACTAATACAGAGCCTCCTCAACTGTCGGATTTAAATCAACGACATTTTTTAATGTTTGACCTTTTCTAAAAATAAATAAATTAATATAAAACTTGATCAAGATTCCTGAATCCGACAGTTGAGGAGACAGTTGAGGCTCTGTATTATTTATAGTCTTCTAAACAAAAAAATGCAGTTTCAATGAAGTATTCTTTTATAACCTATGTTCAAATTGTTAAACGAAATATCCGCAAAAGCTTTTGAATTTAAGTCTATGTATGTACATTGAAGTCAAAAAGGCACTAAAGTTAAGATAAAGACAAATCCTATCAATTCTTCAAATAAAAATTGACACTTATTTACTTTGTAATAATGGTAGTAGACACGAGGTATCACTTTTGTTCAATCAAATTTAAAGGATACCCTTTTTTCAATGCGTACAGAAATTATCCATTTTTTCCTTTTCACTCCACGTTAACCATGGGAAATCAGTTCCTAGCTTTTAGCAAATGCGAACATTTGACCTGCTATCGTATTTTAACAACCCAAAGCCACCTTATAAATTGTTTTTAAGTTATTTTCAGATCGAAATTTCGAATATACCCTGGCCCCATCAGCACCAAACCCAAAAACAGTGTCACAGTGAACAATAATATCCTATATGAAAAACCTCACATCTTTTGGGACAAATAATGCAAATGATATTTCGCAGCAGAGAACTTAAAATACCTCTATTTAGCTTGGAAAATATGTACCTATTCGCCAAATGTATCAAAAACCGCAATAAAAGATTCCTTAAGTTGGGAAACATTAGGCCAAATGGGGTTGGAATTTTTGAATGCGTTGGTTTTATGACCCCTTTCAAAGGGATGAGTTTGAACACAGAGCATCATATGGGTATGAATAGACAAGAGAAGTATTTTGGATATCTACCGCAAGGATAATGCCACAAGGCAACAGGACTCTATAACGCTCTAGTGTATTTGTATGTACGCTTTGGCCCCGCCATCACGCTGGCTGTGAACGAATTGTTTGAGATAAACGAACAGGAGCAGAAGCAGCAAATAATGAGATGTGTAACCTAATGGAATGTCGTGTTCAATATGAATGCCACCAGAGAAGCTCTATCCTAAAACGCGCAACAGAAAGGCATTTGCCATTATATATATTTATCTACATTTCTATACGAACCTCTATGCAGATATACGGTAACATATGAGTCGTTCGTCGAATAGTGGTTAGTATCACCAAGGGTGACATAATGCGTGGAACATAGTGAAACATATGTGGATATCGGAAGGACGACGATGACTGTACAACGGAATTCCCTATGAAATGATCCAAGAGTATCCCAGTATACTCAACATAAATCATATTTTAACAAGCTCGTATATTTATAGGTGTACGAATGTGACGGAGTCAAATTGGGTATAGTGCGGGAGCAACAGCAGGACCAACAGCAGACATATATGTAGATACATAGATATATGTAGATATAGCAGTGGCATCCAGGACGCTAATATCGCTATACAGAAATCATTTGAATGGACGTGGTGGCTTTTATGCTATAAGGACATACGAATAGGTATAACTCCAGATTTCTTTTTGAAAACTCGTCAAAATATGAATTTCGCAATTGGAAGTGATGTCCTGCGATGTTCAAGACGTTAAGACAATTTAACTTTCAAAGCTTCGAGATGGCAGAACCATTTCTTAGAAAACCTTACGTTGAAAATTAATCAGTTTTAGGTTTAGGTGTTCAAATAGATCAACATGTAGAACAGTAGGAGCCAAAATTTGAATTTTAATTCAAAAGCTTATGCCATTCTTTTGTATTTCGGTTTTTATTTGAGGTTCGGGTGCTGTAAGTTGAGAACTTTTAAGCTTATAAAAGCATGTATAAAAACTAAAAAACAGTAGGTAGGTTATTACAAAAAAAACTTAATTAACTATAGATTTGACTCTTCTTAAGAGTTTTTAGAAAATTGAATAATTGCTTTTAAAAATTAAAACAAAATTCTACTTTCCCCGAAAATATTTTTGTCGTGGAACTTTTTATAAAAAATAAAAGACAATCCTTCTTTTCACCACTGATTTTTGTATTTAGAAAAATCAAATACGTATTTCTGATTTTTTTTTTATAAAACGTTCAACTACTAAAAAAGTGAAATTCTCCATTGGTCGAAAACCATGCATTTGTTCACTTCACATAATATCACAACTCAAACTCATATGTAAGGGAAAAGGGACAAGTGCCTGGGAGCTTCAATGATACCTATTCATACACACAAGTAGGTACATTATCTTACGTGGGTAAATTCTTTTGGGGATGTACGATTGAGCACAAATTGACCTTTACAAGCTGTTGTTATACTCGTAAATTCGCCATTTTGAGAAAATTTAATATTTAAAATCAAATTGGGGTTCTGACTTGTATATATGTATGCATGTTAAATGTAGAGCCCTGCAAAAAGTTGCACAACATTTGTCCTAACATGACTTATTGTATTTTTTGTTAAGGAATGGAAGGATGTGAATAATGGGATAACAGCTCACAGACACACGCATTTCTCCCAAAAACGAGATGAGGACCTAACCTATTTTATCGTCCACCAAAGAACGGATATCCGTCATTATGATGGTGGACGAATTTAATTTAGTGTTTGTTCACGATGACTCCAAGTCTTCCGACAACACACACTTATTCACATCACAGTCATACTAAATGTGAACATTAATTGGCAAAATAGAAAGCCTCGACTCGACTGGAAGAGGCGGCATAACCAACCGTTGCTTGGTTGGTATATAAATACACATAAACATTCATATGATAGGTATATTGTATATGGGACAAAATAATAGTGCCTACAGAATTGCTAGCTAACTTCGGTTGCTTGGCTAACTAATTGGTGTTGCATCACATCAACAAAATTGTATAATATTCTCAATGGCATGGTATGATGGCAGTCCGACACGGCGCGGCGGAAATGTTTGTGGGGCTAAATTTGCATGCGAATAAGTTTGCCGGGTCTGATGGTTATTATATGAGCATGAGCACCGTTATAATGATGGACAGGAAATGTTATTAAACAGCGACAAGCCGGATACGGAAAGCTCTCTGTAATAATTTGAAAATGAGGAACAGAATGCGTGTAGGTGTATTAAGTATGAAGGTATGTATATTGCAATAATGTGGTTGTGTTGTGGTAGGAATATGGTATATAGAGGAGTTTATTTATGTCAATGAGAGGGTGGTAGTATACTTGTATAGTTAGTTTGACTGCTATAGTTATTTACTTCCAAGGACATTTGGAAAATTTGGATGAAGTAAGGATAAAAAACAAATACTTATTTAATATAATCTAAACAGCAATCTCCTCTAACACCCATATTATTAAGTTTCTGCAGAACTATAATTGAAAAGTTAATAATGTTGGTTATTGGCGTAAGCATCCCCGAGGCTATCTATGTGTCTCTATTTTATTTTTGGCTTCGTTGTACCAATTTGTGCTTATTTGTAATAGATCATCACTCCATCTTTCATTGGGTCGTCTTGCTGGTCTATTGTTCTCTGGTCTCCATTTCGTTGATATTTTTGTCCATCTTTGGTCCTGGAGACTAGTTACATGCCCTGCCCATTTCGGGTTCAACGGAGTCAAAAGCTTTACTAAAGTCAATAAATAGAAAATAAACCGGTAGCCTAAATTCATTACATTTTTCTATTACCTGATTCATTGTCTCCAAGAGGTCTATTGTTCAAAATCCTTCTCTAAATCCAGCTTGTTCTCTTGGTTGATTATTATTGAAGTCTTCTTTGATGGTCATGTAAAGCGTTTTGGAGAAGAGCCTGTAAATTGTCGAAATGTTACTTATGGGTCTGCAGTTATTGATATCGTCCTTCTTTCCGTTTTTGTGTATTAATGTTATGGTTGTTTTTTTCCATTGCTCACGGATTTGTTATGTTTGTACTATTTCTTTAAATATGTTTGTAAAAATGTTGGAAAGGGAGTTTTTCCCATAAATTAACATTTCTGATGATATTCTGTCATTACCGGTGCATTTGTCTTTCTTCAGATCGTCTATGGTCATTTCGATAATTTCTTTGCTGATAATAAAGGGGTTTGTGAAGATATTGAATCTATGTTGTCTATTGTTTCTTCTTCTGTGACATTTTTAGTCGAGTTGAACAGTTTTTCAAAAAATTTAGTTGCGTTTTCATTGATGTCTTTTCGGTTTGTTATAACAGCTGTGTTTTGGTCCTTCATACTTGTAATCCATTCTTGTTTATTATTCAAATATTTTTTTGCATTTTCAATTGATTTTGTTCGTCTAATTGTATCCTTTATAATGTTAACATTAAATTCGCGAATATCTTTCCTTATTTTATATTCTATAGTTTTATTAAGTTCGCTTAGCTCTATTTTTGTTAGTTAAGTAGTTCGGGATTCGTTCTTAAGGTTTCTCTTCTTAAAATAAATTGATTCGGTTTCTTCGGATATTCTTTCTTTGGAAGTCTTTGTGTTCATTATTGAAATTTTGACTGTAGTCTTTATAATATTTTGTAGATACTTACTTACTTAAGGTTGCGCTACAGTCCTGTGTGAACTAGGGCCTCACCCAACAAACTTCTCCATCTAGCTCGGTCCCTAGCTAGATGTCTCCAGTTTCGCGCTCCGAGTTGGGTGAGGTCACCTTCCATTTGTGCGCGCCACCTGATTCGCGGTCTTCCTCTACTGCGCTGTCCTGTAGGTGTGGATTCGAAGACTTTCCGGGCCGGAGCATTGGTTTTCATGCGCTCTACGTGACCCAGCCATCTTAGTCATTGGACTTTTACCCTTCTGGCTAAGTCTACGTCGCTGTGCAGCCCGTACAGCTCGTCGTTCCATCTTCTCCTCCACTCCCCTTCGATGCATACGGGACCATAGATCACACGAAGAATCTTTCTCTTGAAACGACCCAAGGTGCTTTCATCCGCTTTTGTCATAGTCCATGCTTCTGCACCGTATAGCAGGACGGGGATGATAAGGGTCTTATATAGCGACACTTTGGTCCTTCGAGAGAGTATTTTTCCACTCAATTGCTTTCTTAACCCAAAGAAACAGCGGTTAGCAAGAGTTATTCTTCGTTTGATCTCAGCGCTGGTGTTGTTTTCTGCGTTTACCGCGGAGCCTAGGTAGACGAAGTCCTTGACTACCTCAAAGTTACGTCTGTCGATGGTGACGTTTTGAATATTTTGTAGATGGTCATATTTATTTTTAAGGTCATTATTCGTGTTTGACAGTTCTAAAAGCTTTGTCTTTATATTTTCGTTATAGGTGATTATTTTTTGATCCGCCAAAATTTTAGGAATAACGTAGATTTTTCGACTTATCTATATGTAATGAGTTATGGTCAACTTTTATCTTCATTCTCACTAGTCTGTGATCGCTGTCAAAATGTTCATTATTGAGGATAGTTATGTCTTGTATGGTTTCAATTTTGTTTTTGAAGATGAGGTCTATTTTGTTTTTAGTCTTTCCGCGTACCAAATTCTAACTTAAATTATTATTTAAATACTATAAGTTTTTTGGTTTTCTCCCAATAATGAAACAGCACTCCCTTCCATAAATATCTTAAATTTTGTAGGCTGCATTGTTGGGTAATACAAGTTTATATTAGTACCCATAATTTGTATCATGCTAATTTTGGAATGAGTTGTCAACAAGTGGCGTAGAGCAAGGTAGGATTTGTAGTAAGAATTTGGATATCGATATTATCTGTATGAGGTGCAGTCGAAAGATATAGGTTAGATTTAACTGTTTTTTCAAATAAACTTTACGCCTTTCATTTCTTACTTTATTATTGTTGAAAACCGTGAACATTTCCAAGGAGAAAAGGAAAGGGATTCTTACGGTAGAAATAGTCCTTTCCTTGGTCCTTGCTCCTTATTGTTCGCAGGAGGTAACTTCAATCTAAAAGGGCAGCTGTGAGCCAATTGTTCGATCTCTCAGTAATTTGACACTCAAAGTAGATAGTTGATCTACATTAATGCTAACTGCAGACAAAAGGTTTGCTGATTGTCCCTCGATATCAAATAAAGTGACAGGCAGGCGATCTGAGTAAATAACACTTCGTCTCCTATTGATTAAATTACTCTTTAAGAAAATAATTACTGAGTACTCAATATAAATGCAAATTTCTTAATATTTTGCTTCAACTTTTCTGCCAAAAACAAATGATAATTCGACTTTTAAAAATTGGAAAATATATTTTTTAATTATTACTAGGCCATGCGTCAAGTTGTTTCAGATTAGTTGCAATTTTAAACACGCGGGAACTTTCTCTTTGATTATTTACTTGTTAACATTGGCAAGTCTGACAATTTGTAAATAACAACTTAAAAATTATCTAAGTTCTGTACTGTACAAAAGTTAACATTTTTAACAATTGTCGGGAAATTCGCGACACTTAACGGATCCAATAAAAATTGTCATGACAAGTGATTTTGAAAATTTCCACCAATTGACCGACAAATTTTTTGTGTTACAATTTTTTACTGGAAACATGTATAAAAAAAAAGAAATTACAATTTTGTCAGTATAAAATTGACAATTTTGACATGCAATTGAGTCTCGTACATGAAATGAAAATTTAGATACAAAATTTCAAATATTATGTTTTAAAGTAAGAGTAAAGAAGAATTGGATGCACAATTTCGCGAAATACACCATCTTCAAACACTCAAGTTTTATGTGTGTTACACTTGCCTTGAAGTTGAGTTAAGTACCATGTATAGTTGTTGATGGACAAGGTGTTTCAAAGAATTCTATTCAGCGTTGGGTCAAAAGAATTTGCAATTTTATGGTAGATAACTTTATCTACCATACCTCAACGTTTTAAACATTTTGCGAATTTTGCTTTTCATGATAATATTTAATACGAATTGATGCACCGACTGAAACTGAGTATGAAATTTGTTGTCAGAAATGGCAACCACTCTATTAATGCCATGTTTGTGTGCGACACAAGTTTCGAACCAGAACGGTGGGAAAGTGAATGAAAGCCATTTTCAAATGCTTTTAAATTGGGACACAGCGGTTATAGAAGAAAAAGTCAGCTAGTTATTTAAAAATAAATTGAAAAATATAAAGCATGGTCATTAATTAAACATTTTTTCAAAACATGATCGTGCAAAGATTGTCATGACAAGTTTGTCAAAGTCTCACAGTGATAAAATTGTCACGACAAAATGTTTACTGTATATAACTGACAACTATGTCACCTAGGAGTTCAAATTTTAAAGTTATGTGCTTTAAATTTGTAGAATTGTCACTTGTCAATATTTACGAAAAAGGGCTCAGATTGGTTGAATACCGACATAGAATTGTTGGCTACTTAAAGTCTTATCAGATTCTGACGAAATCAATAACTATGACGGTGGATAGAGCAGGTGTTTGAAATTTGTATCGATTATTGAGCAGCGATTTAACTCCATTGGACTAAAAAAAAATCAACTTGTGACCAACAAAACACCTTTACGCTAATGTAGTTGGATAGAAAGTGAAGAAAAACTAAGATTGGATAATGTTTAAGAGTCCGTTAAATGCTAGGTTGATTAGGGTTAAATGATCTTCCTTAAAGTTAAAGCTAGCATAAAAGCCAAACTATGAACATCACAGGGTTACACTTATAAATGTATATACCAATGTATGTAAGGTAGTCAAAAGGTGTTTCATATATACATAAATGTAGGTTTGTCTGGAGAATCCTGAAAGAACATTTTCTTGGGTTTCATATAGAGTTTGGATAAATTTATAAAACACCAAAAATTTCATATTCAATTATTTGTTTCGGTTAAGTTGTTAGTTTATTTAAGAACACAAATTTCCCAATTAAGAAAACCTTTTGGGAATTAAACTTTTTTCTAAGGGACCTAATTTAAATTTTTTGCACATAAAGGTATTATCGTCATTTTTCCTTGAACCATTTTTATGATAAACCCTCATTCACATTCTAAACATATTAATGTATTTTAAGAGAAGCAGATGTACATATAGGTATAAACTACTTCTGTTCTATACAAAATTTCCATAAGTAAGTTAAAGCCAATATAGTCTCTTCTAAACTTCTAAAATGTCGTCTTTCTATATTGTTTTTTTTTTGTCAGGTCCACAAGGAGTTGTTTTACCTTCCTAAATATGTATTTTTATGTATCAGTCCCTTATATATGCATGTATTGTAAATATATCCCATATGTCCCATACCAACTTTATATACGATGAGCCCAACTTTCTTTATGATAATTGTCACTCAATTTAGATACACCTACACATATTATACTTCACGTTGAACGTTAGTAGGTATACAAATACATAAGTGTATTATAGAGATGATAATTCACAAAATGAAAATAAGATTCGTCCTGCTTTTGTATTTTTGTATTTTTGTTTATATTTCCTTATTGTCCTTTCAGTTTATGAATAAAACATATTGTCATGGTACATATTTTCTTTTTCTTCCTTGGATTTTATTATTCCGAAAATACTTGTTTTGTCGTAGAATTCTTTTTGCCTCGATGTATTGTCATGTTGATATAGATTTATTTTTCTCCCAGGAACTACCCTCTAGAAGAATAAAATCCACTTAAATGTCTTCAAATAAACAAATACACACAAAAATACAGAAATTACAAAAACTAAACATCTTCAACATATTCACGAAGGACTTCATTTTGGTCAACAGTGAAATAATTTCAGTTTCTTAAAAATGTTTTCAATCTAATGAAATGTTTATGTATGCATATGTATTGATTTAAGTGTTTGTAACGTTTAGTTAAGCATAAGGAAAAAATAAAAAGGTTCTCACAAAATCAAAGCTTCTTGTTTTTTAAATATCCTATAAAAAGAACAGAAAAGAATAATAAATGATTTTTCATGAAATTTTCCCATTCAACTCTTTCGGTGTAACTGGACATACATACATAAAAGCTACACCAATATAATATTATACAGTTTTTAGAGGATTAAATTCTGAATCCTTGAGAGAAGATAATTATATTTAACATGAAAATCGACTCCAGCCTCTTAAGTTTCAAGATTACAATTAAATATTTTTTCTCAAATGAAAATTATCCAAGTGTTAATAATAAAAACAGACGAAACCAAATCTTTCCTTTCTTCCCGTTTGCTCTTTTTTTTTGCAGGACCTGAATTACTTAAACAGGATTTTTGTCTTCTTGCTTCTTCTTATATTCTCCTCTGATGGTCACTTAATAAAATTAATTTTAAGTGATGATATCAGACTGTTCCACTGTCTGTTCTGTTACCAGTTCGTTGATGTTGGCCAGAAATTACAGAGATTACACGATTTGGCAATTCCTTTCTACGAAACTAATGGAAATTTCTTCAAACGCGTATACACAACACAAATAAATATCTAAATATATACAATTCTATTCAAAGCAAAAACCTAACGGTATCAACAATACCTATATTATTTTTAATCAAGCAGATTCAGCAAAAAATGTTTGTAATAAGCAAAAAAAAAAATATTATCGATTTTATTCGATTCCGAATTAATTAGCTTCCTTTCTTCGATAGGTACATATTCATTTTGATATCCAAGCGATGTGCTCGATAGAAAATAATAGAAATTCAATTTTTATATATACATATATAATCTAATCTCAAAATTAGACTTCGCTTTCGTCTACGCAGCCACAAGAAACACTCAGCAAAAAAATAAGCAGCCACAGAGTAAAATTTCCTAGGAAGCTGTAAGAATTTCCTTTTGCCTAATTAAGGAGCTCAATTGATTCCTTTTATTGGATTCAGTTATATTTGCTTCATTTTTTCATTCTTATTTTCGAGTCTGCCCTCTTTTAAAGGGGAATGGAGAATATATTGAATATAGATCCCATTAATTTTTTGGAACGAGAGTATTATAATCTCCTCAAATCTTTTCCTTTTTTTCTACTTCTCTTGTTTTGCTTTTTGTGTTCTATTCTATGAAGGTATAGGGAAGAACTTTCTTTTTGTTTTTTTTTTTGTTTGTAAGTACTTCAGAAAGAAAATCTTGCTATCTATCTTTTTTCCCATCTGTTTTCTTTTTATTTTTGGTTTCTTCTTTTTTCTCAATTGGCAAATTGAAATTGATCCGCAATAATTATCAATTAAAACATTTTAATTTAATTGAATACGATTGGTGGAAAAAATGAAGAATTATAACGATTGACCCTTGATAAGGAACAAATGAACAAAAAAAAAGTTTTTATTGTTCGTTTTATTTTGGTGGAGAATTATATTTCAAAGAGTAGGGTAAAGCTGTTTATGTGGATTTTCCTGAAAAAGAATTAACTTTTAACGGTAACGAACTGTATTCTATAGGAAAGTAATATTGTGACGGTTATTTTTGAAAATACAAAACTGCCAAGCTCGTTCAATGAAATTACGACTACAGATATTTAAATAGACGAGCCAGATTTATTTTTGGAAAATAAGCCCAAAATATTTAATTTTTGCTGAGAGGATTGAAAAGCCATAATTTAATATGAAAAATGTTTAGACAATATTGGATACAAATTTTGAACCGACTTCTAAAAATTTTATTCCAAGATAATAATGTTTACAAATTTAACTTAAAATTCTGAGATTGAAGCCAAAAGGATTAAAGAAATAATCCGATTTATTTAATTTATTAAAGAAAACTCAATAATTTAAAGTATTAAATTTTACAACGAAATTAATAGAAGAAATAGAAAACGAAGTTAAAGTCCATTTTTTTGTTTAAGTCATGAAATTTTTCATTTGGACGAATTTAATTCAATAAAACAATTAGGTACAAAACTTGATAAAAGTGTAATAAATTTCATTGTAAATAATCACCTAAAAGCAGCAAAAATTTTAGCTTCAACGGTTTTATAAAAAATAGTAATACATTTTTGGAACTGCACGATGAGTATAAGATAACTACCAAATGTAAATGAACAAATTGTGAAGAGCCAGATGTAAGCATGTTTTTAAGTAGGTATTGTTTATTTATTTAAATTATGTTTTGGGACAGAAAGTTTGACATTCCAGTTTTTAGATGTTTTAGATTTCATGGTTACTTTTTGAAATGTACAGGGTGGGTCAGAAAATTATTTTTAGAATTTCTAAAATAATTAAAAAGTTGCCATTTGGTGTCCTACCAAATACGCGCAATATTTGTATCCTTAAGTTCCTTCCCAACATTCTAAAAAAGAAGCTAGACGAATTTGCTTCAGCTAGTAATGTTTTATTTGACATTTAATCGTGTAAATGCTCTGATATTTTGAAATGCAACTGTCGAAAAGATAGAAATGGATCACCGAACGAAAGAAATTTTCTTAGTGATCAAAGAAATATCGATAGAGACACATCAGTAATTTGCCTTGCAGAAATGTCTACAAGTGTTTCTGTTTTCAACAACAGCACAACAATTAAACCATCTGATTCATCCAAAAATTCAGATAGGAATGAATGAATTAATCCCTGTTATCTCAAACCTGCCACCGATATGGGGCATCAGACAGATCGGCTGTCATTGCTTCTATGATGTTATAGGAATCTTAATTACCCATTACAAGAGTCAAGTTAGAAGGAACCAAAAAAGGTCAGAGAAAGTTTTTAAAAAATCAGATTCTGAGATCAGAGCTTTACATTTCGATATTGAAAAGACAAAACGTTACATTTTGCGGTTTCAAAAGTAAACGTAAATAAAACATATATAAAATATTTTTGTTCATGAACGTTAACATTATGTGTGAAAAAAAACATCATTTAAATGACCACCACGTGAATTTTTGCAACCATAGATTTTTTTGAGGTAATTTTCGACCACATTTTGACACACATTGGGCAGTATATCAGCCTTAGCTTGACGAATGTTGCTTTTTAAGCTCAAGAGATCAAGAGTTAGAGGTTTATTTGCATAGTCACGGTTCTTCGCGTAGCCCCACAAAAAAAAGTCCAGCGGTGTCAAATCGCATGATCTTGGTGCCCTGTTGATATTGCCACTACGAGCAATCTGCTTCGTCGCTAAAGAAAATTTTGTTCTCAAAATCGCAGCCCATAGATTGTTGTTCAAGCACCCATTCGACGTATCTACGACCGACACTTTGTGAATGGTCAGCTGGCTTCAGTTGTTGTGTGAGCTGGACTTTATATGGATCAAGGTGTAGATCCAATTGCAAATTACTCCATAATATGCCGTAATACAGTCCAAATTCCTTAGAACGAAGAGGAATCGACATATTCGGATCTTCGGCAACACTTTCACTTACAGCAGCGATATTTTCAGTGGTACGAGCGAAACGATGATGCACACTGCACAGGCCTTAGAATATCTGTAACCAATCCAGTCTCTTCAAATTTCTTCACAATTTTGCCAATTGTTTGCATTATCCCCCTGCTAGGGACCACTATATAGGATTGGGGTGGGTGCAAGTTGGAGTGCGTGCAAGGTGGGGAGGGGGCAAGGTTCGGTGGGTGCAAGATGGGGTGCATGCAAAGCTTCTTTTGCATTTAAATAAGCTGGATTTAAGAAAAAAAATTGAAATTAATTTACCCTAGGTGTATCTTAATCCATATTCGATTATTACTATCAAAATAAGAGGCACGAGTACGATAACTTTGGCGCCAAGATATAATAACGGTTTTTGGTAGAGGGGCTTAATACAAGCATTTTTTACTATGGGAGGGGGGGGGTCTATCTCCCCCGTTAAGGCGGGAGGGGCAATTTAAAAAAGTTATTATTTAAAATGGAAAAAAATAATTAAAAAAAAACGGTGATACTTACAATTAAGTTGTGTACATTTTTTTAAAGCCAACATTCTGTTCTATTAGCCAGTTTTTAAATCAAGTCAAAACGTAGTTTTTGAAAAATTTAATTTTAAACTCAAAATTTGAGTAAAAAAAATTAAAAAAAGGTTTAAAGTGTAACTTTTTCAATACTTCAAGATTATCTACCATTGTTTTTATTTCAGAATTTATTGCTCTTATTTGTTTTTGATCAAAAACTGAAAACTAGATGATTTGATGTCTTTTAGTTTTTGAGAAAATTGAAAATAAAAATTTAATTTTAAACTCAAAATTTGAGTAAGAAAAGTTAAAAAAAGGTTTAAAGTGTAACTTTTTCAATACTTCAAGATTATCTACCATTGTTTTTATTTCAGAATTTATTGCTCTTATTTGTTTTTGATCAAAAACTGAAAACTAGATGATTTGATGTCTTTTAGTTTTTGAGAAAATTGAAAATAACCACAACTACTATTTTAATTTAATTCTTTTTTTTTGCTTGAGTGGTCTTATTTTGATAGTAATAATGGTATTTGCGTATGCGTAATGCGTGTTTGGGTGTATGCAACAGTTAGGTGTGCGCGAGTTTGGGTGTATGCAACAGTGGCATCTGTAAGGGTCAAAACTGCAACCCCCCTGCTTGGGCACACTATAGGATTTGGGGTGGGTGCAAGTTGGAGTGTGTGCAAGGTGGGGAGGGTGCAAGATGGGGTGCATGCAAAGTTTCTTTTGCATTTAAATAAGCTGGATTTAAGAAAAATTAATTTACCCTAGGTGTATCTTAATCCATATTTGATTATTACTATCAAAATAAGACTACGTTAATACTTAAGCAATGAAAAAGTAATTTAATTAAAATATTTTTTTTGGTAATTTTCAATTTTCTCAAGAACTAGAAGACATAAAGTCATCTAGTTTTCGGTTTTGATAAAAAACAAATAAGAGCAATGAGTTCTAAAAAAAATAGTAGATAATCTGAAAGTTTTGAAAAATTACACTTTAAACCTTTTTTTAACTTTTTTTTTGCACAAATTTTGACTTTAAAACAATTTTTTTCAAAAACTATGCATAGTTTTGACTTGATTTAAAAACTAGCTAATAGACAAAAGTGTTGGATTTATAAAAAAGTATAATACTTAATTGAGGGTATTACCGTTATTTTTTAATTTTTTTTTTCCATTTAATCTACATATTTTTTTAAACTGCCCCTACCGCCTAAACGGGGGGAGATAGACCCCCCTCCCATAGTAAAAAATGCTTGTTTTAAACTGTTCTATACAAATCCGTCATTAAACTTTGTCGCCAAAGTTATCGTACTCTCCCCAAATAAGACTACGTTAATACTTAAGCAAGGAAAAAGTAATTTAAATAAAATATTTTTTTTGGTAATTTTCAATTTCCTCAAGAACTAGAAGACATAAAGTCATCTAGTTTTCAGTTTTTGATCAAAAACAAATAAGAGCAATAAATTCTAAAAAAAAACAGTAGATAATTTGAAAGTTTTGAAAAACTACACTTTAAACCTTTTTTTTTAATTTTTTTTGCATACATTTTTAGTTTAAAACAATTTTTTTCAAAAATTGTGCATAGTTTTGACTTGATTTGAAAACAAGCTAATAGACAAAAATGTTGGCTTTAAAAAAAGGTATAATACTTAATTGTAAGTATTACCGTTATTTTTTAATTATTTTTTTCCATTTAATGTACATATTTTTTTAAATTGCCCCTACCGCCTAAACGGGGGGAGATAGACCCCCCTCCCATAGTAAAAAATGCTTGTTTTAAACTGTTCTATACAAATCCATCATTAAACTTTGTCGCCAAAGTTATCGTACTCTCCCCGACGATTATGTAAACCATAATCTAAGAGGAGATTATGTGGCTTTGGCAGAATCACCATTTTTGTAGTAGGTTTTAACAATTTGTATGCGTTGTGCGATAGTTAAACGATCCATTTTCGTAAATGTCAAACTTTCAACTGAGAAAAACTAAATTGGTTTAACACCTCAGTTTGACATATGTCGAATTTCAGCCCTCTACTTTTGAAACCGCAAAATGGATTACCGGAAGAAGTTGTGAAGAACACATTTAACTAGTAAGCGAACCAGAACCAAAATACTAAGATTATATTGCTCCAACATCAGGTACTGCTATACATGTGTATTGACCAAGAATCATATAAGTATTTCGTGCCAGAAAATATATATCAGCGTTCTTGTAAGTAATAATACGAAAGCTGTTAAGAAAACTGCGGATGTATTTTCAGTAGCAGAGCGAACTTTCTACAATTATTTGAAGGGAAATAAAATCACCACCAAAAATTGGACTCACCACCAAAAAATAAAGCAAAAATATGGTAAGAGCAAAATCGACGATGTTGAAATAGGTTCGCTAATCAGACAAATTGTTTTTACTTTAAATGAGATTAGGCCTCCAGGGGAAATCTTTAAAAACTTAAATTATAACTTAATATTCGGAAAAATTTAAATTTAATTTAATTTTAATTAAGTTTATTTTTTTTGAAATTCAGCTTAAGATATACATGTAACCCTACCGACATTTTTGAGAGAATTATACCAATTTAAAATGATCACTACGGCACTCCTGTGAGAGCTTTGAAATTAAGTTAGCTTATTGAACTCCAAAATATTTTAGTATGGATGAAAAGCAAATATCCTTTTTTCCCTGTACTTATTGGATGTGATGGCACCAATGTCAATATTGAAAAATTTGGAGGGATCATGCGGGAAGTCAACAACCTAATTGAAACCCAGGCCGCTGATAGGGCTGTTAAGACCGTCACAGAAGCATCAGCAATTTTATATACGAGAGAAGCACGCGAAGGATTTATAAAAGACTAAGATTGTTTCTCGCAAATTGATGAACAAATTAAACACCAAAAAATATTATTAATTGATGTTCATTTAAATTATTTATTAAAAAAGTGAAATAAAAGTAAGAATTGAGAACGAAGAATTACAGGCAGAAGATGTTATCTAATTGTGTGTTTATTCACAACATCATTTTGCAACTTGTTATCACTACTAAAATAGATAATCAGTAACAATTTGTTTCATTTCGGTCATTAAATTTTGGGTTTCAAAACTCAAGCAAAATAAAACACATACACCGTTACAATTTTAATGTTAATGTTATTTCAGTACAAAGTTTTAGACTTAACTACATACTTAAAAGTATGAAATGCAGAATATTTCAAATGACTTCGTTTAAGACTCGCAAAGTGCTATTCCTCTAAAGGTGTGTGTCCATTTGAGAGTACTTCTGCTAGCCAAACCAGGACGCGAGCGTATACTGGTAACACTTATATTTTTAGCATCCGGAAAGCATATGAATCGCTTCAGAACACGAGAACTGTTTCGCAAATTCGGTTAATATTACGCTTTTTTATCTCTATCGCGAAATTATTTATCCGTAGTTCTCCACAATAATTGAACTGACTCATATTTTTCAATAAGTTTATTGGTTTCCTCCAATGTCCAGTGCTTTGCCATGTTTACTCTCGACAGCTACTCGCAAAATTCGAACTGTGTTGGTATTCCGCGAGCTTATCTCGGATAGTGGTAAACACATGTATCCACTTGCGAGTGACTTTCAAAAAGATCGAATGTCGAGAGTAATTATTCAACTCTCCGCGAGCTACTCTCCAGACTATGTCCACTTGCGAGATCACTCTCGAGAGCAGCTTGAGAGCGACTCGCAGCACGTTTACTCTCAAATGGACACCCACCTTAAGGTAATTTCTATTTACTTATTCGCACATTTCCGTCGGAATCTGTAAGGCTTTTATTGGTCGTGTTGTGTTACTTGTTGTCTCGTCGTGTTGGAACTACATCGTTCTAGTCGAACTGTCGAAGAGGTTTGCGGCATGTTCAATTGATGCGAACGCCGAGAAATCCATGAAATCGGATCATCAGCAGCACTTGAACTTGGATTCGCAATATTTATGACTGAGCTTAGGCCTTATGACAACAGTTTTTCACATTTGTACCAATACCAAGTGCTTTCGTAGTAGTTCGGTTACAACTATCAACGCGCAATGTGCGAAAATGCTGTTTATTTAAATCAATACTTTTGTAGTAAGTTTTAATTATTTGTAACGTTTTGTTCTATTACTAAACGATCCATTGAACTAACATTTAGTATGATACTTCAAATGACAGCTGAGTTTGACAGGTGTCAAGTGTCAGAGCTACCATATTGAAACTACGAAACGAATGACCCTATATCATAACTTTCCCTTTATATTTACAAAATATATCAAGGTCCCTACATTATTCCTTATAAAAGTTAATTACATTTATAGAAAAGAAGGAAAACTGAAAAAGGGTATCGCAATCAAAGGTTGACCACCATAGAAACCTCTTAATATGAATTTAATTGATTTCTGCGTAATTGACATACTCACTCTCAAAATAAGGAACCGCATAGATGAGGTCATTTAAGTAGCAGAACTCTGTATGTGTGCAAGTGTATGTGTGTGTGTATGTGCGTATGTTTGTAGTTAGATTCAGTTGAACTTGTGGCCAGTGGTCAGTTTGTAATTAATTAGAGATAATTTAATACTTCACAAACATACCTACATACATAAATATACCTATATATACAAAGTTCAAAGATCAATCATTTTGATTGTCACAACAAAACGGTGGCATTCCTTGAACCCTTTTCAATTCAATTATATTTGTAAACTTTTTTTTCTTTAAGTTTATACCTATATACATTCTGTCTTCTCCACACTCTACCTACGCACATCCTAAATGGATGATATTTTCTACCTTTGTCATGGTGGCATTTGGTTCGTTTCTTGATGGTTTTGAAATTGATAAATAACTTTTTGAGATTCGTTGGAGTTTGATTTAAAATGAAAGAAAAAAAAATAAACATCTTTTTGACGGATATTTAAAAATGTTTGATGACCCATCATGATACCTAAACAGAGGTAGGAAAAAAGGTCTTTTGAAGAATAATTGCGTAGTGTGCGTTCGAGTGGGGTCAAAAGGTAAAAAAATTTGACAACATACTATTTTAATAATTTTTAGTAAAAGTTTTCTTATTTTTTTTTTTTCAAATTATCTTGAAGTGGTGTCTCTATAAACAAATCCATACCCATACCAATTTAAGCTTATATGGAAGCTAAGTTCGTCCTTTAGAGTCTTGTTTCGACCTTTTTAACATCAAATATGTTCAATATTTTCTATTTGATGTGGAAAAAGGAGAACAAAAAATAACATTACATTTAACTACCTCTAAATCTATGTATATGATAATGTCCTTTTCGAAGAAAAACGAATAATCATAAGGAAAAGCGAACCTCTCAACCTATATCCTATACCTACATATTATTCTATTATTATTCTTCTTCCCTCTTTCTATCTCAGCGAGTCTACGCCATTACGATTAACATTGTAATGTGATAAATAAATTTCGTTTTGTTTTTTTGTTTGCGCTTTCTTTGAAATGCTCAGGGACAATAAAATGTTATTATCCTTGTGAATATTTCAACTTGTTTTGAGAAGGAGAAAAAGACAAGAAAAAAAAAATAATAATAAAAAGCAAAACTTTGAGGACATCTTTGAGATTTAGAAAAAGAATACAAATCATAAATAACAACAAAAATAAAGAAAGAATAAGAAAGCCGGTAGTATTTTATTATTCCCCCCTGGTGGAATATTAAGGTATACTACTTAAACTTTAAGCAATGATAATCCTTTGCAAAATGCCAAGGATTTTTCTTGTTGATTTTTTCTTTACACGATAGAAATATATACAAAGGTACATATAATTTTGTTGCTCATTCTTAAAGAAAAATATTTTTTTAACGAACTTCTTGCAGTAAGCCTTTCATTTCTTACATTTGACTCACCCTGTTTTATTCTGGGTATGTATTTTAAAGTTATTTCCTTTTAAAGCATACCACGCCCACTGCTGTTCATTTAATTTCCATTTAATAGGATCCCAAAGCCCAAATGTACACACCAAATCGTTTATCTTCCCATTTTCACAGTCTTTGGCTGATCCTTTATTTACACCCAAAATAGAAACACTATACTACCTACCTAACCTACCTTCTGTTTCTATGTACATACCTACTTATAGGCATAGAAAATATCCTTTTAATTAAAAGCCCATTTATTTCGAACCTAATAATCAGCATTACGATTAGAACACACTAAATTAGGATGACCATCAACCAAATCGCATGTAGGATAATGAGGTTGAAAAGCTCTATTGCGACTCTAAAGGACGAAAAAGAAAATCTATAATATTAGCTATATGTATACTTATCTTACGGGAGCTGCGATGATGTTGGGTAGATATGAAAAGCATACAAACAGCCAGAGATAAGGAAAACAAAAATATAGAACATGTTCTAAACAAAAAAGAAGGAACGATTCTTATCATGTCATCGTTGTCTGCGGATTTACCTTTGTGAAACCAGAAATATCCAATAAAGGATTTAAAGGAAAAGGGCTCTTTGTTTTTTATATATTTTTAAGAAAAATAGAGAAGCCGTTGGTTTACAGTTATGAGTCTTCAGTTGCTTTTGACAACATCCTCCTTCACATTTAAAGGAAAAAAAAGGACTAACACGTGCCATGGAGCAAGCGAAACCTCACAAAACAAAAATGTACATAAATATTAAAAGGATGACGACGAGTGGGTTGAGAATAACGAAAAAGAGAATCTGTTGTGTCGAAGGTCAATTCTGATGAGACTGTGCCTCCGCGCTGTGAAGGGAAGGTATGTTGCAGACCACTCACTTTGGCATCAGCACCAACCGCGCCAACAACAGTGAAGATGGTTCGAATGGATAAAATCGATTAACTTCGAATGCTTAGAATATACAGTAAAAACGTATTTAGGACGAAAAGAAAGCGTTTTATGGATCAAGGAATTATCCTTCGGTCTTTGGTATAAGACGCAAAGAAAAAAACTCGAATAAGAAAAAGAAATTTATGATTTTCAATGGCGACTCGGCTGATGGAGCAGTAGCAGCTTATTGCCTTTCTTTTGGCGCCTTTTTTTCTCATTTCGTTCGTTCCTTGGGACTTCTTCGATTTTGATCCTGGGTTATAGCAGTGGTGATGGTTGTAATCCGTGGCGGAAATACACAACACGTTCAATGTTGATAATAGACCTTGATATTGCCTTTATCTTTTTTCTCTTCTCTTCTATTCTATTCTTTTTTTGCTCTTATCTTTTGGTGTAGGTTTAGCTTTGATTATTGTTCGTTGTCTTTTTTTTTTGTGTTGTTGTTGCTGTTTGTTTATATTTTTTCTACTTTTATATGGTTTGGCAGGATAAAATCGTAATGTGATGATTATGGTTGCACAGTTTATTAACCTTGGATAAAACACTACCAAAACAAAAAACAACACAAAATCGAGGTAGGTTTTATTTGTATCCATGTATGCGTGAATGTGAATGGATGTATGTAGGTAGGTATAAGGTAAGAGTCCTAAGCCACATGAAGGTTTAAGTATATTGTGGAAATTCAGGATACTACCTATTAAATATTATATAAAAGAAAAAGGACAAATTGCCAGAGGAAGTTGAGGTTGTAATGACATGACCTTGTTTTTCTATTTCCGTTTCTTATTTTTGATTGTATGCCGTTAACTTTTGTAGTTGTGGCACACTCAAGTAGAGCTTATTTTAAGTACCTAGGTAGGTATCTAGCCTGCAAATTTTTTTTAAATTCTTATGGCACCTAATACCTATGCATCCTTTAAATAAGGAAAACTATTTTTCTGTCAAAGAAAAAAAAAACAAAATTGCTATTTGAATAAGAAAAATAGAAACTCACCATAAGTTAATTGTAATAATCAGTATACCTAATTATGCAATAAGTTGATTTGATTTTATACACGTTCTATGTCTTAAGTTCACTTAAAAAAGAAAACCATTCTAAAACCGGAACTTTTATAGCAAAGAAAATTATTTTTTAAATTTTTTAACACACTTTGGATTTAAAAAATATGTATGAACCGCACTTATTTCACTAATATAAAATAATTATAACTATAGAGAAACCGAACAAGTAAAGAATTTAATTTTATTTAAATATGTTAACGCACCAATAACACACGACCGGCATTTTTGAATTAATATAAACATTATTTTAAATTTGAACTATTTCAAAAAATACATAACATACAGTGTTGAAAAAAATAATAGAAACAAGTGTCTTCATCATTTTCGATACACAATATTTTTTAGCAATTAAGTCTTTTTTCGTTAGTGTTTCTATATTTTAATCGTACCTAATAATGCTCTCAAATGGCAACATTGTTTTATTTTCACTTAACGGTAAAAAGTTCGAGGCCAATGATGATTTCGTCTGGAAAAAATAATAGAAACAACCTACTTGAACTGTTATTCTGACGTAAGAATCAGTTTTTTTCTATGCAAATAGGCGTTTTGAGTTTGTTTATTTGTTTGCAGATGCTTTATATTCGATACTTAACAAAATTTTTAAAAGTCATCTATAGTTTTAATAAATATGGGTCGTGGATTTTGAATGCGAAGTTATGAAAAAATTTTGACAAGTTGGAAAAACGATGGTTGAAATTGCAAAAACTTTAAACTGTTGGAAGAAAAAAGTATTTAAAGCTTTTCATTCACGCCTAAAGAAGAAACAAGCTGAAGAAAAAGATAAACTTCTTCGCGTTTTGATAAACTATTGGTAAGAATATGTAAGAAGAAAACATTTCTTTCTTTAAGAGAACTCGAACATGAATTAAACGGATCACTGACAGCTAGAACAAAATAAGAAACCAACTTATAGAAGCAAGTCTTTCTGGTAGAAGTCCACGAAAAGTGGCATTTTTTAACCAAGCAAAACATTATACAAAGACTTCCCTTTGCAAACAAACACTTACACCGTTCTTATTGGAATAACGTTTTGTGGTCGGATGAAACGAAGATCAATTTGTTTACTTCCGATGGAAAAATGTATGTGGGAAGGCCAAAAGACAAGAAGTTAAACTCAAAATACACAAAGAAGACAGTGAAGCAAATTTTGATGGGAATATAATGATTTGAGGGTACTTTTTAGCATCTGGTGTAGTAGGTCTAATATTTTGGATAAAAGATTAAATGTGCGATGTGGATTATTTCCACATCTTAAATTCAGTTATGCTTACATTAACTGAAGAGGAGGTGCATACGAATGGGAATTCAGGAAGATTATGACCCGAAGCACCCATCTAAATTGGCTAACAAATACTTACAACAAAACAAAAAAAGAGGCTGGGATGCGACACACTCTGAAAACTTCCAATCCCGTCTGTCGATTTGTCTTGTATCAACTTTTACAAAATTTGCGTACTATTTTTTGTAGATTTTATTTTTTTATGAAAAAACGGACTGTTGGATTTTTTATAAAAAAAATTACTGAATATCGAAATAATATTTTCTGTGAAATAAAATAAGTTTGAAGCCAATATTTGTAAAAAGCTACTTGAGTCGAAAGTAAATTTTTACGAAGTTTTAGTATTGTTTTTTTTTAGGTTTTTATTTTTTGTAAACAAAACTGTCAATTCGATTTTTCTCAAAATTTTATCGAATGTTGAAAACAATATTTCTTATAAGCTAAAATTAGTTAGAAGCCATAATCTAAAATTTTCGAAAAGATATTTAAGTCGAAAATCAATTTTTACAACCTTTTATACATTTTTTTTTAGGTTTTTATTTTTTGTAAGAAAACTGTCAATTCGATTTTTCTCAAAGTTTTTCCTAATGTTGAAAACAATATTTCTTATAAGTTAAAATGAGTAAGAAGCCATTATCTCAAATTTTTGAAAAGATATTTGAGTCGAAAATCAATTTTTACCAACTTTTATTAGTTTTTTCTAGGTTTTTATTTTTAGTAAAAAAACTGTGCATTCGATTTTTCTCAACATTTTTCAGAATGTTGAGAACAATATTACTTATAAGATCAAATAAGTTTAAAGCCATAATCTCAAGTTTTTGAAAAGATATTTGAGTCGAAATTCAATTTTTATTAACTTTGAGTAATATTTTTTTTAGGTTTTTATTTTTTATAAAAAAAACTGCCAATTAGATTTTTCTCAAAATTTTATCAGATATGAAAAGCATTATTCTTCGTTGCATAAAATTGTTTTGGAGATGAAATCATATTTTAGTCGTAAAATTTTCGAGGTGACATATTTTTTTCAGTTTTTTTGATTTATAAAAAAAACCGTTAATTGGATTTTTTTTCCAAAAATATAATTGTTTTTTATCACGTTACAATATATAATATAAAATTTAATTCAAGTCTCTAGCGTCACTGGTTCATGATATATTTAGGTTTAACCAAAATGTTCACCTCTTTTTTAAACTGCTATAGTAAAAAAACCACCCACGCAATTTTCTTGAAAGCCCTTTCTTTATCTTTCTGCCTTATTAACAAAATTTATTTGAAGTCGATATCTCTTCTGGTTCTTGAGCTATGGACAACGAAAAAAACGTACGCACACAAAGACATCTTTCTAAAAATCTTTTACTTCGACTCTAGGGACCTTGAAACGTCTAGAAATGTCAAAATTTTCAATTCGATAAAACGGAACCATTAAAATAACTTCCTATGGGAAGAACAATGTTATGGGCCATTCACAATCCCCCGGCCTAAATCCAATTGAACACTTAAGGTGCATCCTAAATCGAAGGATCGGAGATTGTAAAACCAAAAAGAAAGACAAGTTGTGGTTGAAAATCCAATAGAATGGTACTCCATACCCGTAGAGACATGTACCGAATTGGTGAATTCGATGGGGCGAACAGTGGAAGCAGTTAATTATAATAAGAGTGCCACTACAAAATACTCAAAGAATTTGAAATACTTTTACCTTTAAGTAACTTTCTCGTTATAAAAAGAGTACCATTCTAATTTTGTTTCTATTATTTTTTCCAGGAGAAAGCAATATAAAAATCATAAGTCTATTTTTTAGGGGAGAGTATGACAACTCAGGCGACAAAATTTAATGACGGATTTGTATAGAACAGTTAAAAACAAGCATTCTTTACTATGGGAGGGGGTCTATCTCCCCCCGTTTAGGCGGTAGGGACAATTTAAAAAAATATGTACGTTAAATAAAAAAAAATAATTAAAAAATATTGGTAATACTTACAACTAAGTTTTATACGTTTTTTTAAAGCCAACACTTTTGTTTATTAGCTTGTTTTTACATCAAGTCAAAAATATGCATAGTTTTTGAAAAAAATTGTTTTAATCTCAAAATGTGTGCAACAAAAAAAGTTAAAGAAAGTTTTAAAGTGTAATTTTTCAAAACTTTCAGATTAAATATTTTTTTTAGAATTATTCATTGCTCTTATTTGTTTTTGATCAAAAACTGAAAATTAAATGATTTTATACCTTCTAGTTCTTGAGAACATTGAAAATTACCAAAAAAAAAATCTTTTAATTAAATTATTTTTTCCTTGCTTGAGTATTAACGTAGTTTTATTTTGATAGTAATAATCGAATATGGATTAAGATATACCTAGGGTAAATTAATTTTTCTTAAATCCAGCTTATTTAAATGCAAAAGAAACGTTGCATGCACCGCACCTTGCACCCACTCCACCTTGCACCCACCCCAAATCCTATAGTGTTCCTAAGCAGGGTTGTTGCATACACATCCCACTGTTGCATACACCCAAACTCGCACACACCTTACTGTTGCATACGCCCAAACTCGCACCTACCATTGTTACTATCAAAATAAGACCACTCAAGCAAAAAAAAAAAGAATTAAATTAAAATAGTAGTTGTGGTTATTTTCAATTTTCTCAAAAACTAAAAGACATAAAATCATCTAGTTTTCAGTTTTTGATCAAAAACAAATAAGAGCAATTCTGAAATAAAAACAATGGTAGATAATCTTGAAGTATGGAAAAATTAAACGTTAACCTTTTTTTTTACTCAAATTTTGAGTTTAAAATTAAATTTTTCAAAAACTACGCATAGTTTTGATTTGAATTAAAAACTAGAAAATAGGACAGAATGTTGGCTTTAAAAAAATGTATGAAACTTAATTGTTAGTATCACCGTTATTTTTGAATTATTTTTTCCATTTTAAATAATAATTTTTTTAAATTGCCCCTCCCGCCTAAACGGGGGGAGATAGACCCCCCACCCAAAGTAAAAAATGCTTGGTTTTAACTGTTCTTAAAAAATCCGTTATAATATCTTGTCGCCTGAGTTATCGTACTCTTACCATTTTTTATCATTATTTCCCAATATTATTAAAAAAAAAAATTGTTGTATTTAAGCAACAAATTGTAAAAAATCTATATGTGTAGTTTTTATTTTCCTACTCTTCACAAATACCTTTTAATGTGTTAAAAAGAATGAACCCGATGCTTGTTTCTATTATTTTTTCCAACACTGTACCTATGTACGTACATACATACATTATAAATTTACGCTATATTTTTTCACATTTAATTCGATTTTCTAATGAGAAAACTACATAGATATTGCTATGTATTTTAATTCTTGCCGATATTCCAACCGAAGGAAATTATTGTATTTTTTTGAAAAACAATTTAAACCGTAACTTTATTATTATACCTATGTGAAGCATTAAACCACCCGACCAGCGCGGCGCGGCGGCGACCACCACCATATCGACACCACCAAAAAACCCCGTTAGATTTTCTTTCTAAACGATTTCAATTGCAATCGCAATTTTACATACAAAACTTGGAAAAACGCAGATTTAACCACATATTACTTTTGATTATTAATAATTTACACTTGCATTTTACTTTTAGATTATTCATTTACACTTATTTAACACTTTTATAACATTTCACGAGGTATTTTTATGATAAAACTTAAATTTAACTTCTTTCGATCGTGGAAGAACAGAACGGAAACACGAATGAACTTGAACTGCATTGAATCTGAATGTTAGTGATGAGACAACATGGTATTAAGTAGCAGTTATTGGAAATTGCAAGATAGCAATAGTGAAGATGGAAAGTAACAGTTATTGAAACTTTTATGGGAGAAACAGATTGGAAAAGCAACAAAGGCAGCCATTTTTTTTAGAACCAATGTATTTTAATCATTCGGCGCAGATTAGAACAGCAACAGCGCCGCGCCGTTAGATCTAAATCCTAACGTTTCTGTTGCTCACTGTTGATTTTAAGTTGTTGGTGCTGTTTTCAATGTGTTTCGAAAACATTTGCTGGTCAGCGCGGTGTTTGTTGTTGGCGTTGCTGTTGCTGTTTTAATCTGTTTCTCGCCTACGGTAGGACCTATTTAAATTGATCATTTATGACCAAATTGATAATTTGAATTAAGTCAATTCAGGGACATCTTTTATTCTGCTTTTTATTTTTATAAAAACAAAGATATGATCTGTCAAAAAAAAACTTTTAGGAATTGTAATTTTGGTTTCGGGCATACCTACCTAAATATTTTTTTGAATATGAATCTGTTTTCGATCCAAAGAGAATGGAATGCTAACTTTTGCCACTTGTGATAAAATATTTTCAAATTTGAAAGTCATACAAAATCAAAGGCAATTTTCATAGAACCGAAATTTAAAGAGCGTTTTATAAAAATAACAGTTAATTTATTGAAAGTAAGAATTCAGTTTAAATACTATATTTCAAAAAAAATATACAATTTTTTCCAAGTTAAGGCTTTCATATATGTACATAGGTAGATCGTATCATACCCTTATTACATTAAGTAACAAGTGATAACTATAAAAGACTTGGTGCTTTTGGTAACAGTTTTAGTTTCCGAAGTTCCGAAGAACAGAATTAAGTGATAGAAATCTTTTATAGTGAGCATCTTATATGATTCATTACAGAAAAAGGCCAGTTGTATTTTTTTGTGCCGAATGACCAAATCATGTTTGACCAACCTTAAGACCTGGCGTCCTCTTTGCAACTTAACAATATTTAATTTATCAATTTTAAGTTGATCACAGTTTAATGATTTATGTCGTACAACTAAATTGTATACAACTTAAAGGAGCTGGAAACTTTATTGACGGCAACTCTGATTAACTTTTAGTTTTTTTGTACATTTAATCGAACGATAAGTGTTTTTTTAATTATTTTTGATTTTATTGAATATAGTTCTCTAATACCAGATAAAGAAAAAAAAAAAAATAAGGGCTGGTGCAAACTGACCAACTTTACTCCCGGCTGCGTCCAGGGCCTCGGCCCACAAAAATAAGCTTAATATGTTTAACAAAAAGTATGAATTGCGTAAAGTTGTCTTAATGTTGTGAGCAATTATAGGAAATTAAGAGCAACTTCCGTTGCCGTCAACAACATCGGATTTGTTCTAAGCTTTTGGCATTTTTTAGACAACGACTCCGGAATGCGCTGAATGAGTCATAGATGGATTCGGAGTGATTCTTGTACATTTTTACTGTAATGTAAATGCTAAATTTGTTTTCCTCAATACCATATTTTTTCAAAATGGTTAACAACATAAACTTTGTGTATTATTGTTAATGAACAACAGATTTTACAATATAAGAATAACCGCTTATGCTTGGTGCTAATTGAGCAATTTAGTTGCTGGCAACTCAAATTTCGGTGAACAATTAAGTTGCTTTCCAATGCTTTCCAATGTCTACGACGACGACGTTTTAAGTTGAAGTTTGTCAAATTTTTTCCATATTTTTTTTTCTGTATTGCACAAAAAGAATTTAAATTTACATTAAGTAAATTAAATAATTAAATGCTTCACATTAATGCAAATCAATAATAAACGAAAATGACATCTTCATCATAAATTTTTTGGTGGAAAATAAGTTTCCGACAACAAAAACAATAAGTTTAGCAGAAACAAATTTTAGAATCTATAAAACAACTATTTTTAAAAACACTGTTCAACCTAGGAGAAATTTAAAGTCTACTTGTTGTGGCCTTTTCACATTCGTATGGGTTATTTAACAATATTTATATTGATTTGTAAATATATATATATGCATTTATTGATATTTCAAAGTGCTATTTTTTACTAATTACTGCTACTCAATTCTATTTTTAGTACAAACTATTTTTTTAGTAAAAATACATACCAAACCAAAATGTAATTATGTGTAAATTGGTAATCAAAAAGTTTTAGTGCGATTAAAATGTGTGTGTTTTTCGATATTTTTTGTATGAAATTGTAATTGAAACTTAAATCAATTTCGAAAGAGAATCTAACGAAATTATTGGAAGCGGTTGTGGAGTGGATGTGTCGTAACGGTAGGTTCATGCTTTGCACCCGGTACAAGCGGAAATTTTAATCGTCGTAGGTCGGTTTTGTTGAAAGTTTTAAAAAAATGTAATAAAATGTCGCTTGCGTGTTAATTAAATTTAATTCTGTGATCTTTAGTTTCGATAGTTTTCAAATTTTTTTAACTATTATATTTAGTTTTGAAAGTAAAATGGCAAGTCAAATTAACAATTTAGATCTCAATTCTTTAAATATGGTTTCAGTGAGATAGTCAAAAAATAGAAGTTAATTCCATTTACTAAGAAAAAAATCATGACGGGAGGGTTATTGAAAATAAGTACACCAATAATCTTTTCATTTTCTAAATATGGTAAAATATTGTTCCTTAAGTTAGAGGCTGTTATTTTTTGTAACAAAAAAGGGTGTGTCCAGTCCAAAGAAATATTTTTTTAAACATTTGAGAAACATTTAAGAAAAATTAAAAAAAAACTTTCAGATTTTTTTGAAATGCCTTCTTCCTTCTGCGAAACATTTTCTTTAAATTTCACCCAAGCGTTTTCATAAGTAAAAAGGTCTTGAGTAGTAATGTTTCGAAAAGTGTGTGTGAAAAGTTATTGATAAAATCGGAGGATCCAATTAACGAAATTCTTAAAATAAAATCAAAACGGTGCCGAGGTTCTTCAAACCGAAAAACACATCTCCAAGAGATACACACTAGAAACTTTACACATCCTTAACAATAAAAATAACATGAATAGAAAACAAGACACACAAGATATCTCATCAATATATTGCTATCTCATTTCCTCTAAACCCTAACACACAAATTTTTTATTTTTAAATTAAGACAAATCTTCATACGAAGAAGTTGCTACAGCTTTTATAATTGTAATTATATCCTATTTTGATTTAATGACATAACTTCAAACTTGAATGTAAGTTTAATATACTGTTTGTTATAATTGTTGTGCATACTTATAAGTTTATCTATTTCTGTTCCCCTGAAGAAGGCAACAATCCTTGCCGAAACGTCGGGATAAGTTAAAGAATTTGTTTTCTTTACCAAAATAAAGTGACCAAATAGCCGACGGAAAACTAAATTTTCCACCCTCAATATAAAACTAAAATTGGTCAATACAACAAATCATAAAATCAAAAAAGCCGATAATTTTTCTGAAATTTGCGAAAATATGAATTGTAAAAAAGATAAAGTAGAAAAAAAAACTCATGATGATAAAACACGTAGAAGAACTTACCTACTTCTTCCTCGAATGTTTTGAAAATTGGCATTTCAGTATCACTTATTGAAAGATATAAATTATAACTGGTGGAAAAAGCCACTGCGGGGGTAAAAGTAAACAACTATTATTTGCTCTAAATTCTAGATGCTAGCTGCTTAAAGAGCAATCTTCTATATACGCTAAGGCTACGTTCAGACGACCATATTTTTCTCGTATACCGTATACGCGATTTTATCGAATAGACCAGTGGCAGCTAGTGTTATATTTGTACGTTCACACGAAGCCCATGCGGGAAAATCCCGTATTTGTGAAATAATTTTTTCCGTATACCATACGAACTTGTCACTATACGATTCGATAAATCTCGAATTTATTTTATCGTTTACATGATCAGTAGCGCTTATCTTTATATTGTGTCGTTTACACGAACAAAATTTCATCGAATTCGTTCATTACGTTCATTACGTTCGTACCAATAAAAAATAAGTGGAATACGTGGATCCATGATGACGATGGTCGATTGACTGCCGACAGTGCTGTGTCCCTTGCCACGCCTCAAAACCCGTACGTGAAAAAATCGAATCGACTATTCGATTCGATTTTTTCACGTATGCGGTTTTATCGAATACGAGACGGCGTTTCACACGAGAAATATTCGATTCCATTTTTTCACGTACGGGTTTTGAGGCGTGGCAGGGGACACAGCATTGTCGGCAGTCAACCGACCATCGTCATCATTGATCCACGTATTCCACTTATTTTTTATTGGTATAGAACGTAATGAACGAATTCGATGAAATTTTGTTCGTGTGAACGACACAATATAAAGATAAGAACTACTAATCATGTATACGATAAAAATACATTCGAGATTTATCGAATAGTAGTGACAAGTTCGTACGGTATACGGAAAAAATTATTTCACGAATACGGGATTTTCCCGCATGGGCTTCGTGTGAACGCACACTACTCTATTCGATAAAATCCCGTATACGGTATACGAGAAAAATATGGTCGTCTGAACGTAGCCTAAAGGTTTTGAACCGCGAGCAACTTTAAGTTGCTTAAAGTTTCTCTTAGTTTAAAATAAAATTAGATGGCGCAACAGTCCGTTGAGACCTAAGGCCTAGTGACTTACAACCATTCCTGTGTGCGAGTTAATGTTGCCAGGAAAGGAGGGGACCTACAATTTTTAAGCCGAATCCGAACAGCATATTTGAGAAAGCACTTTTCATGAAAAGAATTACTCTTGGAGGATTTGTCAATTCCTCGCAAGAGGCAGTACCCGTGAAAAAACTTTAGATGGCACAGGCAGGGATTGAACCCAAGACCTCTGGCATGAAAGTCTTACGCACTAATTATCACACCACTCTCTTAGTTCCTGATATTAATTTTAATTTGATTTCGGATTTTTCTATGCTTCAAGTGGAATTTTGGAATTTTTAAGGGAATTCGCAGTTCACAAATAATAACAATTCATAATAAAATTTAATTTGAAATATTAAATTAATAACAGCAAAAAGTGCTCCATTAGTGAGAGTAAATAATTAAAAGTTAAGATATTTAAAAAATACAAACAAAATAAATAGGTAAAACACTTGTCGTTCCACTTTTAGACTTAGATCCCTCAAAATATCCCAATAAGACAAAACTCGTCGGTGTCGAAATATATTTTTCTGAAAGTGAAATAACTGTGTTTTATTTTCAATTTTTGTTGAATACGTTTAATAAGATATACAATAATAAAAAAATAACAAATCGTTTATTTAAATGTATTAAAACTAGAATCTACTCATAGATTACTGATAATAACGATCAACAAGTGACTCCCACCAACTTAAAGTTGCAGACAATTTATTTTCCTATTGAACGCTCCACTACAAAAATAAGTGGTATCGTTGTATATCAAACCTATAGTACTTTCATCGTAGGTTTTTACGGGGCGACACCTAGTGGCTACAGCATCATTGGCTATTGCAGTTTTTTTACTTAACTTTATATATAAAACTTCCAACGCCACCTTCAGTCTACGGCGAAAGTAATAAAAAAAAAAACTCTATAATAATACCATAGAATTTATATACAAAAGTGTTATTGAACTGTGAGCAACTTAAAGTTGCTTGGTTGGACAACTTTAAGTTGCAAGAGCCGTAAAATGGATCCCAATTGCTTATCAAAGTATTTTTTTAATTTTTGTGCTTAATATCAGGTGAGTTCAATAACAGAAACAATTTGCAACGGTCATTTTAGTTTCTTATACTCACTCCGATGTAGCATTCTTCTTTTTCTTTGGTTCAAATACACCCTTATTATTATATCAATAACAGTTACTTCCATCTTCATTGAAAAGTTGCTATTTTGCTACCTTCCAATAACTGCTACTCAACTGAATGGTTACCCATCTCTAACACTTAATTCAGTTCGAGTATCGAGTATCGAGTATCGAGTGTCGAGTTAAATTTAATTCGTGTTACGTTTTGCTGCTCCGCGATCG
This sequence comes from Eupeodes luniger, assembly GCA_951509635.1. Taxonomy (NCBI): domain Eukaryota; kingdom Metazoa; phylum Arthropoda; class Insecta; order Diptera; family Syrphidae; genus Eupeodes; species Eupeodes luniger. The sequence goes on along the minus strand of OX608073.1, from coordinate 92,861,311 downwards.
GCAGAAATTTAATTTAATTTTTCATAAAAATATCTAAATAAATGTGATAAAAGTGTAATATAAGTGTTCTATAAATGTAAAAGTTTTAGTGCGGTATAAAATTTGTGAGTTTTCGATATTTTTTGTGTGAAATTGTAATTAAAATCGTTTCGGAAATAGAATCTAACGGAATCAATGGCGGTGATGGTGGTTTGTCGATGTGTCGTTCGGTATTCGTTAAGCTTTGTACGTGGAATCGGTGAACATGTTGAAACATGTTTGGAAATTTGTAAGTGTTGTTTTTATCGAAATTAAATGCAGTAGGTAATGACGTCTTCGATTCAGTTTGTGTTTGCTTTTCAGTGTTTGCTCTTAAAATAATTATAATTGTGTTACACGAATTCATATTAGTTTCTTGAAGTGTTTTTTTGTTTGTAATCCTTCATTTATTTGCTTGTTAGAAAGTTTAATTTTTGTTTTTGAGTTATTATTGTGAAAGTGAAATTTATCCTATTGGAATTATAATGTCGGTGAATTATGTTCACAAACCGAAGAAACTTGCATTTAATGGTAAGTTTTTCTTTAATAAAATATTAATTCGTCAGCTTAAAGTAACATTCATAAAGAAGACAAAAAATGGAATCCCATTGATATTGATTTGGGTTGTTTGCTCAGAAAACGGAAAAGGAAATGGCGTTGAGATAAATTAAACATCTAAAAATATGCAATGAATTTGTTAAAAGTTGAGGCTAGCACTAAAGTAGACACCAACTTAAATTTTTCAAATTTTTAAAGAAGTTATCTAAATTTTCAAACAAATACAACTTCTGTTATACATACTTACATGATGTCACCTAAAAATTAATTTCCAACGTAAAAGTTTATATTAAAGTAATTTGTTTCCCAATCAAACTTTTACAAAAAGTAGACATCGTGTCAAACAAAATTTTTTGACACATTTCAACATGAAATATCACTTCTAATTGCAATCTACCACCAGAAAATTGAATTCCTCTTCGTGTTTTTCTGAAAATTTAATTTTGTTTGTGTTGTTTTTTTATAAATATTTGTCCTTACAGTAGGTTATAAATATTTTATGTACCTACTATGTAGCCTACTACTATACTATCGAAAAAAAAATCTCTGCCAATATTGATAACCGTGTTTTAGTTTTGGTTTAATTTATTTTTCTATTATTTACGAACTCGACTTCAATGGTAAAATGTCGAAATATACATCAAATACAACATCTACTGATAAACGATAAAGGAGAGACTGGTTTCGTTCGTGTTTTGTTTGAAACCCGCAACAAAAATTGTTCTCCAAAGTAAGAAAAACAAAAAATATTCGAATGCGAAAAAACTGCCCATTTCATCGATTTTGTCTAATTGCACTGCAACAGAATGACATTTTTTAGTTCAATGTGTGGAATATCACGTAAAAATATAAAAAAGCAACGTCAAACAAAAAATACCGAAAATAAATAATCGTCCTAGTGATTCGCAAGGATGTTCTTTTCAGTTTTATTTTCCATTTATTTTCATCCACGAACTCTGGATCTTTGCCAGAATATTTAGCGCATTCTGAACCCAAAGAGAAGAGTGTGTAGGTCCTACCCAACAAAAATAGAAATGACAGGCAGAGAATCCACATCCTTTTTTGGGTAAAAATCTATGATTTGTGTGTCTAACACTCGCGGAAATGTCACTCTCGTGTTCTGTTTCGCGTATTGCAGGCCAGCATCAGCACCAGGCCAAGAGCTATGTTTTGGCAGCCAGAAAACGTAGGTACCTACAATTTTTGCATGCACGCGATATTTACGGGGATATTTTTCGAACGGATTTTCCCTAATGGTCTTATTGAAAGACAACTTTTATTGTTTAATTTTTTTGTACCAGTGTTTTGTATTTATTGTTTTTGAAAAGAATTGATGATGATGGTTTTCAGTTGTGTGAATGAAGAGAGAATGATTCGATAATTGCAAGAGTGGATTTTCAGGATATGTGAAAAGTGTCATGAAATGTGTTAGTAGTTTTTTTTGTTTTTTTTTTTAAATAAATGCTTATTTCGGCACGAGTACGATAACTTAGGCGACAAGATATAATTGCGATTTTTGGTAGAGGGGCTTAATACAAGCATTTTTTACTATGGGAGGGGGGGGTCTATCTCCCTCCGTTTAGGCGGTAGGGGCAATTTAAAAAAATTGTTATTTAAAATGAAAAAAATTAAATAAAAAATAACGGTAATGCTTACAATTAAGTATCATACCTTTTTTTAAAGCCAACATTCTGTTTTATTAGCCAATTTTTAATTCAAGTCAAAACTATGCGTAGTTTTTGAAAAATTTAATTTTAAACTCAAAATTTGAGTAAAAAAAGTTAAAAAAAAGGTTCAAAGTGTAATTTTTCAATACTTCAAAAATATCTACCATTGTTTTTATTTCAAAATTTATTTCTCTTATTTGTTTTTGATCAAAAACTGAAAACTAGATGATTTTATGTCTTTTAGTTTTTGAGAAAATTGAAAATAAAAATTTAATTTTAAACTCAAAATTTGAGTAAAAAAAGTTAAAAAAAGGTTTAAAGTGTAACTTTTTCAATACTTCAAGATTATCTACCATTGTTTTTATTTCAGAATTTATTGCTCTTATTTGTTTTTGATCAAAAACTGAAAACCAGATGATTTTATGTCTTTTAGTTTTTGAGAAAATTGAAAATAAAAATTTAATTTTAAACTCAAAATTTGAGTAAAAAAAGTTAAAAAAAGGTTTAAAGTGTAACTTTTTCAATACTTCAAGATTATCTACCATTGTTTTTATTTCAGAATTTATTGCTCTTATTTGTTTTTGATCAAAAACTGAAAACCAGATGATTTTATGTCTTTTAGTTTTTGAGAAAATTGAAAATAACCACAACTACTATTTTAATTTAATTCTTTTTTTTTGCTTGAGTGGTCTTATTTTGATAGCAATAATGGTATTTGCGTATGCGTAATGCGTGTTTGGGTGTATGCAACAGTAAGGTGTTCGCGAGTTTGGGTGTATGCAACACTGGGATCTGTAAGGGGGGGCATGCTGCCCCCCTGCAACCCCCCTGCTTGGGCACACTATAGGATTTGGGGTGGGTGCGAGGTGGAGTGGGTGCAAGGTGGGGAGGGTGAAAGGTGCGGTGGGTGCAAGATGGGGTGCATGCAAAGTTTCTTTTGCATTTAAATAAGCTGGATTTAAGAAAAATTAATTTATCCTTGGTATATCTTAATCCATATTCGATAATTACTATCAAAATAAGACTACGTAAATACTCAAGCAAGGAAAAAATAATTTAATTAAAAGATTTTTTTTCTTGCTAATTTTCAATTTTCTCAAGAACTAGAAGACATAAAATCATCTAGTTTTCAGTTTTTAATCAAAAACAAATAAGAGCAATGAATTCTAAAAAAAACAGTAGTAGATAATCTTAAGGTTTTGAAAAATTACACTTTAAACCTTGTTTTTAACTTTTTTTTGTCCAAATTTTGAGTTTAAAACTATTTTTTTCAAAAACTATGCATAGTTTTGACTTGATTTAAAAACAGGCTAATAGACAAAAGTGTTGGCTTTAAAAAAAGGTATAATACTTAATTGTAAGTATTACCGTTATTTTTTAATTATTTTTTTTCCATTTAATGTACATATTTTTTAAATTGCCCCTACCGCCTAAACGGGGGGAGATAGACCCCCCCTCCCATAGTAAAAAATGCTTGTTTTTAACTGTTCTATACAAATCCGCCATTAAACTTTGTCGCCTAAGTTATCGTACTCTCCCCCTTATTTCACTTTAAAAGTTTTCTATTTATGTTTTTTTATGACTTTTTGACTTAAAGATATTTAATAAATATTCTCCCTAAGTTCAATTGGGCTAACTTTGAGACTGATTCTATTGTAATGGGTCCGATTTGTCAAATTGAAAATTTTGACATTTCTCGACGTTTCAAGGTCCCTAGAGTCGAAATAAAAGATTTTTAGAAAGATGTCTGTGCGTGCGTCCGTATGCCCGTACGTCCGTACGTTCGCGACGTTTTTTTCGTTGTCCGTAGCTCAAAAACCAGAAGAGATATCGACTTCAAATAAATTTTTTTATACAGATAATAAGGCAGAAAGATGCAGAAACGGCTCTCAAGAAAATTGCTTGGGTGGTTTTTTAGCATAGCAGTTTAAAAAAGAGGCTGGGATGCGACCCACACTGATAACTTCCCATCCCGTCTGTCGATTTGTCTTGCTTAAAAGCTTGTCTATATGTATCAATTTTTACCAAATTTGTGTACTTTTTTTTGTAGATTTTATTTTTTTATGAAAAAACGGACTGTTGGATTTAAAAAAAAAAATTACTGAATATCGAAAATAAGTTTGAAGCCAATATTTTTAGTTTTTGAAAAGCTATTTGAGTCGAAAGTAAATTTACCTACCAAGTTTTAGTATTGCTTTTTTTTAGGTTTTATTTTTTGTAAAAAAAACTATCAATTCAATTTTTCTCAAATTTGTTCCTAATGTTAAAAACAATATGTCTTATAAGTTAAAATTAGTTGGAAGCCATTACCTAAAATTTATAAAAAGATATTTGAGGCAAAAATCAATTTTTACCAACTTTTGTTAAATTTTTTTTTCGGTTTTTATTTTTTTGTAAGAAAACTGTCACCTCGATTTTTTTTCAAAATTTTACTGAATGTTAACAACAATATTTTTTGAAAGATAAAAGTAGTTTAAAGCCAATATTTGAGTCGAAAATCAATTTTTACCAACTTTTATTAATTTTATTTTTTGTAAAAAAAACTGTGCATTCGATTTTTCTCAACATTTTTCAGAATATTCAAAACAATATTTCTTATTAGATAAAATAAGTTTGAAGCCTTAATCTCAAGTTTTTGAAAAGATATTTGAGTCGAAATTCAATTTTTACCAACTTTGAGTAATGTTTTTTTTTTAGGTTTTTATTTTTTATAAAAAAAACTGTCAATTATTTGTTTCTCAAAATTTTATCAGATTTCAAAAACATTATTCTTCGTTGCACAGAATTGTTTTGGAGATGAAATCACATTTTAGTCGTAAAATTTTTGAGGTGACAAATTTTTTCTCAGTTTTTTTGATATATAAAAAAAACCGTTAATTGGATTTTTTTCCAAAAATATACTTGTTTTGTATCACGTTACAATATATAATATTAAATTTAATTCAAGTCTCTAGCGTCATTGGTTCATGAGATAATTAGGGTTAACCAAAATTTTCACCTTTTTTTTAAACTGCTATGGTAAAAAAACCACATATGCAATTTTCTTGAGAGCCCTTTCTGCCTTATTATCTGTATAACAAAATTTATTTGAAGTCGATATCTCTGCTCTTTCTTGAGTTATGGACCTTGAAACGTCAAAATTTTCAATTTGGCAAATCGGACCCACTACAATAACTTCCTATGGGAAGTTAATAAAACGCCTACACAAGATTTTTGTTCATGATATTTCTTTTTTATTAAAAAGTTTGAACGTTTACATTATGTGTGAAATAATATAACGATTCTTTTGATTTAATTTTCGACCACTTTTTTGACATATTGGGCGGTATCTCAGCCATAACTTGACGAATGTTGGTTTTTAAGTTCATAAGAGTTAAAGGTTTATCTGCATAAACATAGTTTTTCTCGTATCCCCACAAAAAAATCCAAATGTGTCATGTGTCAAATCGCATGATCTTGATGGCCAGTTGAAATATGCTATAATGAGCCGTAAGACAGTCCTAGTTCCTGAGAACGACGAGGAATCAACACATTCGGGTCTTATTCAACACTTTCACTTGCAATATTTGTAACCAATCCCGTCTCTTCAAAATTTTGCCAATTGCTTGCGTAGTTGGAAGATTGTGTAAACCATAATCTCCTCTCAAAGCACGATATGTGGAGCAGAATTACTGTTTTTGTACTGGGTTTTTAAAATTTGTATGAGTTGTGCGATAGTTAAAGTTAAGCGATCCATTTTCTTAAATGTCAGACTTTCAACTGAAAAAAAAATGGTTAAACAACTTAGTTTGACAGATGTCGAATTCCAGTCCTATACTTTTGAAACAGCAAAATGGATAATCCGTTTTATTTAATGACGCTAAATCATAACTGTGGTTTAGTGTCGTAAATGTGCTGAATTATCTTATTTTTCAAATTTAGCTTGACTTCCTGTCATACACTTCTACTTTTAAATATTCCCGAAGAAGAAAATTCATCGGTGTCAAATCACATGATAATCAACTGGTTAACAGTAATGCGAAGATTCTTATTTTCCAAATGTGACAGATCTCCTTGTCAACAAAACCACTAAGGGTGAAAATGTGTCTCATCCCTGAAGATGATTTTCTTCGTAAAGTCAGTATTCTCTTTGGTATGTTCAACCACCTTGTGAACGTGTGAATGCAAGTATGCATTTAAAATTTGGATCAATCAATTGTGAAAGTCACGGTTAGTCTAAGCTGAAAGCCATTCTGTAAAACTATCAAAAACAGTAGCAATGTTTTCCGCGGCATGAACTGAGCAAACACATCGCCAATTCCCTAAAATGTACTCATAATTCTCCAGATTGTGGAAACATTAAGAAAAAATTTCGAAGTGAACGAAATACATTTTGATGTAAATGGCGATTTCTATATAACGCTTCAAGAATCTTAAAACACTGCTTAAATATACGTATCATTAAATGGTTGAATTTGTCAAAGATTGAACAATTAAATTAAAGAAAGTTGGGCAAAAACTTCACGTTAAGGTGTGACTTACAATAAACATCGTGCGTTTTACTTGAACAACCCTTCATTGTCGTTATTTCAATATTATGATTTCTTAATATTTTTCTTAGAATCGCAAACCAAAATTACTTTAATAACTTTATACCTATCTTTTTTGTTCTTTGCTTTATTCAACTTTCATTTAGACTAATGTCATTACTTTGTCAACACTATCCAGTTATCAATAATCTATATTTTATAATATTTATGCCAATATATTCCCAACATAAATAAATTAGTCCCTATCAAAAAATCTCTGTTGTATAATGTTTTTCCAAGTCAAGAGTCAATTATTTTTATCTAAATTTTATTTTATATGCGTGTTTGGAGAGTCATTTTTCTTCACCCCCTTTCAATGACCTTTCCATTTTCCATCTATATTAATTTATCATTTTAGTCAAATTATGTTGTTAAAAAACGATTTCGCTAAAAGTTGTCAAATTGAGAAATCAATAAAAACGAAAACAATACAGAAAAATAAAAACAAACGAATCGGTTTTAGTACTAAATATTCTACGACACGCAATAAGGTAAATATATTGTGTGTGTCCCTGTGTCTATAAATGGAACGCGCGAACAACGTTTAGCTTGATTGTGTTAGCAATTTGAATTTCATTAGTGAAAGTAATATTATTATTTGATCTATGAACAGCAATCAAACAAACAACAATTGATTCTCACGCAAGAGACTTGTACAAAAACAAAACAAAAAAATGAAAAAGGTTAATAGAACTTATTGTGTATAGGGGCTCTGGACTCGAGCTATATGAAATGAAATATTAAGGACCCTCTTGGGTATAAAAAAGTACATAGCGAACTGGAAAAACTTAGAAAGGTAGGTCGTATACACACACACAAACACACACTAACTAAACGCCTACTTAATTATAGTTTTATGAAACTTTATATCCATTTTGTTCTCGATTTCATAGAAAAGTGGAACAATGAAGTTTATAAATAGAAGTTGGTGTAAATATTAATACAAAACAAGCAAATTATGTACATATTGAGGTTCGTTTTAAAAGTGAATGACACAAGAAAGGCAATTTGTTAGCAATTCATCCATTTTTAATAAATTCTTTGAAAATTGTATTCCATTGCTAGTCACTTCCTTTTCGCCTTTTTTCAAAATTGTTTTATTAAATTTTGAAAACCTTGTCCAGTGTCCAATCCGTCCGGTATGGAAGGATAAATTCATTTAAAAATCCTTGTCTTAAGTGTGGAAAAATTTCGTACTCCTTTATATAAAGCTTTCCTATCAATCCTCAAAAAGGATATTGCTTAATCATTCCCAGAGATTCATTTTACTACACACCAAAAGATGGACGGATGGTTTGATGCAAAATAAAATAAGAAAAAAGAAAAAAATCAAAACTCACAGCTAAGAATAATAAAAGAAACATCACTCTCAGCATCAAGTTCACTTCTTCACTTTAATACCCTCAGCATAAGGATATGAGAAATCAGAAGAAACAAAAAAAACAGAAAGAGAAACAAAACGTACAAAAAAAAAAAAATCAAACAAGAAAAAGAAAAAAAGAAAAGACAGCCGAAATTGCAATAAAATCAGGATCACAAGCTGACACCAAGAACTTCGAAGTGAAAAGGATATTTTCTTCTCATTCTTTTCAACTTTATTCTATAATGTAGATGGAAGGATATTTATTTTTTTTTATATTTTGGTCGTCATTTTTGGGAGGTTCATATTAAAGGTTTATTTCATCATATCCCATACATCCGGGCAGCCCTAACATCTGTTGTTGAGTTAGGACATGACTACGACGAGCGACGACGACGAAGACCAGCTTTTGCTGTCTGTTCTCAATATTTTGGAAGAAGCAAGGTCCTTTCGACCTAAATAGACATAGAACACAAAATAAGTTTAAAAACAAAAAAATATATATAGGTATGGTATATATACCAACACTAAGATAAGAAGGCAAAAAACTGAACTTAAGTCCAAGAAAAAAGGATACAAAATATCCTTTGGGAGCAAATTAAAAACAAATATAAACTATGTTGGGTGTCTTTGTATATTATTCTTGTTGAAGAGATTTTCTTAAAGTAAATTTAAAGAAGTTTTGTTTTTTTCTTCTTTAAATCAATAGATTCGTAGAAACGTCATGTTTATTTTTATTTCAAGTGTTGGGCTCATCACACTTGACCTTGAATTTTTACAGAAGAACAAAAATATTTAAAACCACAAAAATTTCCAAGAGAACGTTTTAAGGAATTGGATAAGTTAATTTTAAGAAGTCTTCTGTCTTCTATGTACTGTCTTCTATGTACTGTCTTCTATCTACTGTCTTCTATCTACTATATACTGTCTACTGTCTACTGTCTACTGTCTACTGTCTACTGTCTACTGTCTACTGTCTACTGTCTACTGTCTACTGTCTACTGTCTACTGTCTACTGTCTACTGTCTACTGTCTACTGTCTACTGTCTACTGTCTACTGTCTACTGTCTACTGTCTACTGTCTACTGTCTACTGTCTACTGTCTACTGTCTACTGTCTACTGTCTACTGTCTACTGTCTTCTATCTACTGTCTTCTATCTACTGTCTTCTATCTACTGTCTTCTATCTACTGTCTTCTATCTGTCGGTCTACTGTCTACTGTCTACTGTCTACTGTCTACTGTCTACTGTCTACTGTCTACTGTCTACTGTCTACTGTCTACTGTCTACTGTCTACTGTCTTCTATCTACTGTCTTCTATCTACTGTCTTCTATCTACTGTCTTCTATCTGTCGGTCTACTGTCTACTGTCTACTGTCTACTGTCTACTGTCTACTGTCTACTGTCTACTGTCTACTGTCTACTGTCTACTGTCTACTGTCTACTGTCTACTGTCTACTGTCTACTGTCTACTGTCTACTGTCTACTGTCTACTGTCTACTGTCTACTGTCTACTGTCTACTGTCTACTGTCTACTGTCTACTGTCTACTGTCTACTGTCTACTGTCTACTGTCTACTGTCTACTGTCTACTGTCTACTGTCTACTGTCTACTGTCTACTGTCTACTGTCTACTGTCTACTGTCTACTGTCTACTGTCTACTGTCTACTGTCTACTGTCTACTGTCTACTGTCTACTGTCTACTGTCTACTGTCTACTGTCTACTGTCTACTGTCTACTGTCTACTGTCTACTGTCTACTGTCTACTGTCTACTGTCTACTGTCTACTGTCTACTGTCTACTGTCTACTGTCTACTGTCTACTGTCTACTGTCTACTGTCTACTGTCTACTTTCTACTGTCTATTGTCTACTGCTTGAGGTGTTATTATTGTAACGTTACCACTCAAATAACGTCGCATTCAAACCTTCTGTAAATTTTGGAAGTTTTTTTGTAGAACCATTAATATTTATGTTCTTCATTTTCATTTAAGAACTCAACAATATCAAAGTTTTCAAAACTTGTGCATATGTAGTTAACTCCAAGTTTTTTTAGTTTCAAGTTGAGAAAAATTGTTATTCAATGACGATGGATTTTACAACCAAACCAAGGATATTCATCCTTATTGCAAGGATTGACCTTGTAAATGATAATGATGCTGATGAGATAGTAATCCTTCTGTTCAACTCATCGCCCAAGCTCCAAAACAGATTCCACATCTACCCACGTGGTTATGCAACCTCTTGGAAGAATTTTATGTACAATAACTAAACCAAAAGGGTAAACTAACATGGAACTTCGATTTATTACATTTTTGGTGTTGTAAAACTTGAGATACCTTATATACATAAATACATTCTCGTACCTTTTCGTTTACTCCTGGTGCCTGTCCATAATCCAAGTCCAGCAATGTACATACTTTAGCCAAAGTCATTACTCATTTTAATTTACAAAGATCACTCAATATATACTTTGTATTGTAGATGGTTAAATGTGTAATATTACGAAAGCTAGTTCGTTACCATTTGGCCCTTTGAACTAGCTTCCACTTCTTTGAACCAAATGCCAACACCAGCAACACGAAACACAGAAGACACAAGAGGCTCTAAGATCTGTGATAAATGTAATTACCTATCACTCCTTCGTCGTCGTTTGTCGAGAAGCATCAGCAATGAAAATTATCATCTTTGTATGTTGCGTTATAGAAGTAGGTATAAAGGAGCTAGAGTACCTACCTAACCTATACACTTCCTGTGTTCTGCCATTTTATTTTACGGAAATGGGTCATAAAAAAGAAACTTTTCTCTATTTGCTCTCGCGAGATAAATAGTTTCACACACAAAACACAAAGAAAATTTCAAATAGCTGGCGCTAGGCGCTACTATTATTTTTGCACAATTAATATGTATATGCATGTGCTGTGCGTGTATGTTGTATCGTATACCTACAACGAGCGTATCCATAACAATAACGGTAAATATACTCTTGGTAACATAACTGCAAATGAATGTATAGGCTTGGTTAACCGAGATTAGGGTTATGTTTGCTTATTTCGATTTACTATATTATATTAGAGTATATAGAAGTATCGTACATTTATGAAGGTAAAGGTGTAGCAGAGTAGTTGAATGTTGAAGGTGGTGTAATGGATATTAAATGACGTACGTAACCTATTTTTATGAACTACATTAACTGACAGAGCAACAACAGACAACAACAACAACAAATAGAACAAAAACGATGACTATGAGTAAAACGAGCGATGACGATGACGACGTACGTAACGTATGGTATACGTATACCTAATAACAGGCCACGTAATACTTTACTTAATTAATTTTCTGATAGAATAATTAGCTTACAGAGGTGCAAGATGATACTTTGTTGTGTAGGTAGGTTAGGTGGGTATTTTTTGTTTTGTTGTTTCCACATGATTGTTGGCAGATTGTTGTAAATACAAATGGGAAATTATTTTCCGGGGTGTTTTTTTTGTATTCTTTAATGAGTTAAGGTTATATTAGTTATTGGGATGATTTAATGGGGAAACGAAGGATAGATATTTCTAATAGAATTCACCAAAAGATGGCGTTTAAATAGAAAAAGTTTTGATTGAGGGAAAGTAATTCAAAACATGTGAAAAAGGTATTTTTAAACGTTAACTATTTTATGATCATTCATTCTTATTGAACCGTTTTTAAAATGATAGGTTTTAGATAAACAACATAATATAGCGATTGTTTTTTAAGACTTGTGGTTTTCAATCTGGCAATACTTTTTTCGAATTTTGGTCTTTTTGACAGCTGTCACTATTTTATTTATGCTGAGTTTTATTTGCCATTTCATAATAATTAGACTAACATATTCCTGAACAACGCTTAAAAATCGTGCAAGTTTATTAACAAAAAATTAGATTGGCGCGTTGTATCCAATATTCGGTCGAAATAATCGGTCTTACACCACTTTTACTATATAGTGGATGATGACCATCCTCAGAGATAGTATTCAGTGCACACCGAAGACGTTATTGCTGCTGTAGAGCAGAATATCCAAGAAGACCTTCGCATGCAACAATTGCAGCTGTTCCCTTCCACTTTATAGAAAATTAAACGGAAGCATCTTAGATTGCAGGCTTACAAAATCCAACTCGTGCAAGATTTGAAGTCGAAACTATAAATTGCCTAACCCATTTTTGTTCAGCGATTTAGCTTATTTTTGGTTGAATGGGTACTGTAGTAAGCAAAATTATCGTATTTGGAGTGACCATAAATCATAAGAGATTGCAGAGACTTTGCAGCCGTTATGTCCTCAAAAAATCATTGTTTGGTGTTTTCTATGAGGCAGAGGGAATCTTTGATCAATATTTCTTCAAAAATGAAACCACCCACAATGTTACAATCAATGGGGAAAACTATAGAACCATGATTAAAACCCTTAGCGGCATCACCTCATACAGGTCACACGGGTTTACTCATTATTCCACGATGAAAAACCCAACTTAACAAGATGTGTGCATATTTTAAGACTTCACCATTTCTTATGTTTTTGGTGGGTTTATTTAACATTTGTATTGAACTACGGTTACGGCCGCACTGGGGTATCTATAATTACCGCAGGCCATGGAAACTAACGGTCAATAAATTAATTTTTGTGACTAAGTATGTAGCGAAGTCACTTCTTAAACTTGCCTGCCACCATTAGGTGTCATTTGTTGTATTAATTTGAAAGGTTTAAGACCTCTAATTCTCCTTTTAAAAGCTGGGGTAACTAATCAACCCATGTGGCTGCTAAGGGTTAATGACTTTTTCATGACTGATTTGGAGAATATTGCTGTGGGCGACTTTGGTTCCAACAGACAGTGAAACATGCCATATACAGCCAACGAAATAATCAATTTATTGAAAGACATTTTTGATGAGCGAAGAATCTCATGTCGTGGGCCTGTGGCATGGCGGGCGTGGCCTCCAAGATCATCGGATTTAACCCCGTTGAACTATTTTTCTTTAGCTAAGTGAAGTTGCTTGTCTACGCAATTAAGCTCGAAACGATTGAAGCCTTGGAAGATAATATTCCAATTGCTGCAAAAAGATTTTGAAAATTTGAACTTATTCGAGCCAGCCTCAGCGGCCACTTGCTCATTAATGAAATCATCATTAAAATATAATTTCAAACCATCATTACTGTCATTATTATCAGACGTTCTAAATCAACCATTTCAACGTGTGTAACCAACCAAACAATTTTTCAAACACAGTATTTCTTTTTATACAAACTTTTATTATAATAGTCAACACTAGAGGCATGGTCCAATTACTGGCATATGCTGATGACATTGACATAATCGGAAGAACTCAGTGTGATGTCAATGGGGCTTTAGTTAGTATTGAGGCAGAGGTGGCAAAAATGGGTTTAACGGTTAATGAGGGCAAAACAAAGTACATGCTGTTGTCAAGAAAGGACTTACAACACTGACGTCTCTGTCAAAACGTCACCATAGATAGACGAAACTTTGAGGTAGTTAAGGACTTCGTCTACCTAAGCTCCGTTATGAACGCAGAAAACAACACCAGTGCTGAGATCACAAGAAGAATAACTCTTGCTAACCGCTGTTTCTTTGGGCTAAGAAAGCAATTGAGTAGCAAAGTCCTCTCTCGAGGGACCAAAGTGTCGCTATATAAGATCCTAATCATCCCGGGCTGCTATACGGTGCAGAAGCATGGACTATTACAAAAGCGGATGAAAGCACCTTGGGTCGTTTCGATAGAAAAGTTCTTCGTGTGATCTTTGGTCCTGTATGCATAGAAGGGGAGTGGAGGGCTGTACAGCGACGTAGACTTAGCCAGAAGGGTAAAAGTCCAACGACTAAGATGGCTGGGTTACGTAGAGCGCATGAAAACTAATGCTCTGGCCCGGAAAGTCTTCGAATCCACACCGTTAGGACAGCGCAGTAGACGAAGACCTCACTTAACTTGGAGCGCGAAACTGGAGACATCTAGCTAGGGAGATGTTTGTTGGGTGAGGCCCTAGTACACACAGGACTGTAGCACAACCTTAAGTAAGTTCTTATAATAGTTGTCGTTTTTTCTTACTACAATTAAATATAAATCAGGCTTACGACCCAAGTCGAATCGTTAAATATTTGGAAAAACACAGACAAATACAATTAAATAAATTAAGAATAAACAAAAAGATTAGACAAACACTATAACAGCAGGAAAAACAGAAATTTAAAAAAAGCCGTTCCCTTTCATTTCTTTTCTTTTCCATGCGGCAATTTCCAGATATTGGAAAACCAAATTTTCAACTATATCTCAACCTAATGCAATTTAAATGCTAATTTTCTGATTTTTAACTATGGAATTAAAAAAATATAAAATCACCAACCTACATTTTTCTCTTCGTTTTTTTTTTTTTTTTTTTTTTTTTTTTTTGTGGTAGGTACAGTAACTATAAAAATAAAGTTCAAGGAAATTACCTTTTTATGGAAATTCATATCGCCTAATCGGAACAAGGTTAGGTATAAGTATTCTATAGGTACGTATGTATGTATATGTAGTTACCTGGAGAGGGATGCTTTTTATTTCGTTTTGTTTTGGTTTTTAAAATGAGGATTTTTTTTGTTAGTTGACTAAAACGATAAAAGATAGTGGGATTGTGTGTAGGCAATTTTCTAACTCCATCCCTTCTCAAACAAATTATAGGAAAAAAGACAACATTTAGAAATCTACAAGGAATTAGATGTAAGATTATAGTTAAAAAAAGGTATCGTTCGGCTATAAAAGGAATTACACGAACTTTTGAATCTGTAGTAAAATTAAAAAAAAAAATCGAGATATCTGATAAAAAAGAAATATAAATAGAGGTGGTATCCATGAAAGTATTGTTTTTCCTTTTATTTTTATATATTCGTTCTTGTTTCTGTCGATTTTTTCTCTTAAAAAATTCATATTACAAAAAGATTATATAGTACCCACTTTTAACACCATACGTAGTTCCACAATAAATGTGTTTAAATCGTGAAAAAATGAGAAAATATTGAAAGATATAGAAATAACCCAACCATTTTAAAAGCTTAAAATAAAATGAAATTCCACATTTTTGTTGACCCATGGCAAACAACAGATTCCACTTAGAAAGACCTCTATTTAAATACACTTTTCTTTTTTTTCTGTTTACTTAGTGTGTAAAGTAACTTCCACTTTCAAAAAATCTGGAAAAATATTTTTCTGATAGTACAAACATACAAACCTTCATACATACGTTAGTTCTTCACCAAAAAATCTTTCGTCGGCCAGAGAGGGATATAGTGGATGTGGTCCAGTTTATTTGTAATTTCCTGTTTGTGTCCTTTATGTGGTATGATTGCATATTCATCTTTACCCAAACCGACCCTTTCCCTATCTCCCCCTTTGCTCGCTCTCTGCAAATTCCAATTGAACATGCTTCTACCACCAGAGTATACCTCTGTCAATATTAAGTTACATGCTTTAGTAACTGTTTCTACCCAAAAAGTGCTACTACATATATGAATGAACAGAACACAAACCTATGGCTACTACCCAAAGTGGTGGTGTCCTTTGAAAAAAATAAAAAACAAATTCAAGGAAGAAAAAAAACAGATAAAACAGTCAAAGGAGTGTAAAATACACCCAGACTACACCAAACAACACTGCATCAGAGGTTTTGCAAGCTCGCATTATGTTTTTTTTTGTTGTATATGAATTCCATTCCAACATCACAGGTCCAAGGATCAGCCATCATATACAAAACTTACAAAAACAAAAACCGAAAGACCAAAATCTGGAATTTCGCCCAGGATGTATTCATGCGTTGATTACGCAACGCATGTTGCATGAACTCCAAATTTTCATCGCAGATATAAAGTTAACTCTTTTTTATAGTATAAGTGGACTTTACACTAGAACACAAAAATTGCAAACCGAGGATGTATGACGATATATGTACATATATTTATAGCAGCAGAATTGTTTTTCAACAAAAAATTTAGTAAAGTTAAATTTTAATTGGGTTGGATTTTATTGAACAAATAAAAGAATTTTCCAGCAAAAGAAATATTTATCTTAATTCGTTATTTGAATTTTAATAAATTCATCAGAAATTTGGATATTTTGTAAAAGTTGCTCAAAATTTTAAATTCTTATTAAAAAAATTTAAAATTTGTAAAACTTTTGATATTTTTGTTTTAAACAGAAGTGTCATAAGTGCAGAAAAACTTCTAAATTAAAATATATTTGGTTTTAAAGTGGCGCCCAATGTGAGACCTGAATTATAAAAAAATGATTTAGAAAACAATCATACTACGAAGCTTATCTTCTAATATAAAAGAGGTATATCATAAGAAAACTAATGTGTGAAACGAAAGATATTGCATTGGTTTTAAAATGGCGCCCAATGTGAAACCTGAATTATGATAAAATGAATTAGAAACTAGTCTGAGATCAACTCTTATTTTATAATATGACAAAGGTTTGTCATAGCTACTGTGTGCAAAAATCATATTATAATGATATACATAGAAAACTATAAAACATTCCGAAATACATAGTGTAGGGAAGAGAGCACAAAAAATGTAAAAACAAGTAACACTTCGTTTCACTATACAAGACTATAATACGCAGCGCCATTTCATTTAAGACTCTTGAGATTAAATTTAAAATAAAACTGGTTAAACAGATAAAAAATACACCCACACACTAAAAAGGTTAAGGAAAAAGTAAACTTAATTTCCATTTTATTCCCAAAAAGAAAATAACGAAAAAAAGGCGAAACAATGGAGCCAATTTACTATGAAAATCCCTCTCTATCACTATAACTTTGCTTGTGGGTGTGCAAGTGATGGGTTGAATGTATGTTCACCTTATAAATACTATATTCAAAGTCTATG
This sequence comes from Eupeodes luniger, assembly GCA_951509635.1. NCBI lineage: Eukaryota > Metazoa > Arthropoda > Insecta > Diptera > Syrphidae > Eupeodes > Eupeodes luniger. Next base: position 92,844,239 of record OX608073.1, on the reverse strand, counting down.
GTACCATACCTTCCATTGAAAAAAACAAACCATTGAAGCATCGAAGATGATGACCATTCTCTCGAAGATGAACAAATCGTCCCTGATGTTGTCTGTGTTGGATTAGGAAAGTTTTCTTTCTTTTACTCTTTTTTACTTTTTGTTTGTGCCGAGGGATTTCTTTGTTTTTGGTTACTGGTTCTTGTTCTCATTTTATTTTTGTTTAAGCCAGATGGTGTAGGGGTTTCATTAATTTTCATTTAAACGTTTTAATTTTTTTTTTCTTGGATTAAGAAAGGATAGCAAAAGCAAACAAAAGGATTTTCTTTGTTTAAAAAAAAGGGACATAAGTTTTGGGAGCTTACATACCTACAATAAATTAGTAATTAATCATGACTTTTCATTAGATAAGTAAAATGCAATAATTCAAAAAAAAAACATTAAATATATCGAACCTTTAAATTATAGTCTATTTTTCACTGAAAATCAACACTATCTTCATCCGTTTCCGGTGATGAAATAAGTATCAGTTAAATTGATAGATAAGGGATCTTTTAATTGGTTCCTTCTTTTTTCTCCTCTTTTTGTAAATGTCAACGTTTTGTTTTCTTTATTTTTTCAATGAAGATAATTCAAGGATTGTTTGTTTGTTTTTTTGTTATTTTAAAAGAATTAAATTGTAACATGAAGTAGGATTTATCTTTAAATCATTTTGTTATAATAAGAAAATCAATAACCGAGTCGAACGTGCTGAAATTATGTTTTGTATTTTCTTGAATTTGGAAGAAAATTCATATTAAAAGCTGTCCTAATTGCCACCATTATAGGATGCATCTATAGCTGCCCTAACTTAAGTGCTTATTTTTTGAAATAATGGTGTCAATTTTAATTTGACATCTGGAAAAATTATATTTATGTACCTTCAAAAAAATATAAAACACAACCATTTCTGACCTATACTGTCGCTTCCTAACAATATCTGTACTCACTTTTGACACGTTCAATTTAAGATAATTAAAAAGTTTTAGCAGATCAAACCATATATCAAAAACTACGAAATTGATTTTTACTAAATTTTTTCATTTCTTTCTTTTGTTGCTGAAACTGAAAAAAGAATTAACTTGTGGGTTTGCAAAACATTCTTTTGCTCGATTAAACAAACTTCCATAGTAAAACTAAGTTTATTCCTCATATAGGTACATACCTATTTACATTACATACATATGTACATGTGGTTAAGTACTTTTTTAAAACTTTTATCAAAAGCACAATAAAAATCTCCTATTGTTTCTTTGAATGAACCATACATATGTACATATGAAACTTTTTCATCAACTTATATTTTGTATGTATGTATGTATATATTGTTTGTTGAGTTATTGTCTTTTGTGTTTTTACTTTTTGTCTGTATGTAGGATGTATTTATTTTTGTTTTCTTTTCATCAAACTTTTGTGAAAATAAAATTTAATATCATTATTTTATTACCTTTAACATAATAAACCAAGTCCTCAACATATTTGCATTTCAACAAAATACAAAACAAAAAAAAAATAAAACCTAACTTAATACCTAACTCGTATGCTGGTCCTTTTTGTCCTTTCCGTATTTTATTATTACATATATTTTTTCCTTTTGTTAAAGTTTGGAAAGTCTAGAATGGGAACAGGAAAGGAATCCCTAATTTAACGACTACCGGTTTAACTTTTTTTCTGTTCTGTTCTGTTCTTTTTTTTTTGTTGACCAGGAAGTTAAAGAAAAGGGTTGATATTGTCGTAATTTTTATTTATTTATTTTATTTGGGGAGAGGGGTAACTATATAATTTTCATTGTAAGATGAATAGGTTGATATTTTGTTTTTGTTGCAAATACGGGTAGAGAAGGTATATAATGTAAGTATGGAAATCAAGTACGTAGATGATGAATTTATTTTTGTTACATAAAAATATAGGGTATATGTATAAGGAAAGTCTAACCAACCCATCTAACTCTGACTCCAGTTCCAACCAGCCACATTTATCTAAATTAATTTTACGATTAAAGTTGTAAAAATTCTTTGTGAAATATTTTTTGATATTATGATATTTTTTGAGTTTTTCTGAAAAATTAAGGTTGTTGAATTCTTAATAGAAAACAATAAATCCCATAACCTTGCTAACAAATGAGTAAGGACATAATTTGTAGTATATACAGGATGGAGGTATACAATTTATTACAGAAAAGGTTAAAACACTGCTTCGTATAGCAGTAAACGTTTTGGTGATAAATTAATTGATAAAAATTCTTAATGTAGATATATTAATAAAATGAAAAAAAGGCCTTGTAAGGATTTGGCTGAAAATGTAAGCTTTTAAAATGGACGAATTAGGCTTTCATGCGATCCATAAAAAAATACGCATTTGTACATTTTATTAAAAGTTACAGACTTAATATTGAGTTTTACCTAAAAATCCTTACTTTAAGGCTTAAATTAAATGTCACAGTAAATAAGCTTTAATTATGTAACATGAACGCATGGAATTTAAAAACTATGCTTTCTGCAAACAAAGTTGAAGAAATGTAATCTCTAAAGACTTAACTTTAAGATCTAAAATAGAAGAACTGGAATTTATCTAATTGCGAATCAAAAGATCTAAAGATCTAAAATAGAAATATAATTGTGAATATTTTTGATCACTCTATCAATTGTAATTAAAAGAATGTTCTCGTTCTTAGATTCATTGTTCCTATTTGTTTTTAAAAATAACATGTACTCGAATTAAAATTTCCTGATTTAATAGATTTGATTTGACTAGACTAGACTATGAACGTTACTCTCTCTGAGAAATTGTGTTTTTTATTCATGCCATTCGCCTAAAGAAACAGCTTTTAATTTTCAATTTCAGTGTTAGTTGCATTAATTTAACCAATGTTAATGGAAGTTGAAAAGGTCAATATCACACTTTATTAAAACTACGCCCAAATGTTTAGTTTGTCATATTTCTATAAACCGCTTTAACTAAGTTTTTGAAGATTAACTAAGAAAATCGTATTTCAGTATCCATGTAATTTGGTTGGTATTACACATTTAAGCTTTTACTAAACTAAAATCATAGAATATTATCTACACTAATATTATAAAGGGGAAAGATTTGTATTTTTGTATGTAACGAATAAACTCAAAAAGTACTGGACCGATTTTAATAATTCTTTTTTCATTAGAAAGCTACATTATCTGTACCTATTTATGTCTACCCGTGTGAAGCCGGGACGGGCAGCTAGTATTTTATATTTTTCTTTACCTATGATTAAAGACACTTAATATGGAAATGTCTAAATAGTTCATAAAAGCAGAAAATAAACTGGCTCTAAACCTAATTTAAGAAAAAAAAAAAAAAAACAGTTTAAGGCATCAGTATTTGCCAGAGTTGGGAAATAGTGATTACTTTTTGTAATTAATTTCAACTTTCACTTCAATTGCAACAAATTATGAATTGACCTTTTTTCGATTACAATTATATGTGATTGTAATTGAAAAAATATAGATTTTAATTACTTGTAATTGTAGTTGAAAATATACATTTTAATTACTTGTAATTGTAGTTGAAAATATACATTTTAATTACTTGTAATTGAATAAATGGACTAACTTATAAAATGTAATTGAAAATTGTAATGAGTGTATTCATGATCTTAAGGGAAAGAGCTTTTGAAATTTCAGTCAATGTAATTGATTTCTTCATGTATTTACTAACTTAAAGCAATTTTTGCTAAATCGCATAAAAAGTATTTGACGAAAATAATATTTAATTACGTTTACATGTAATGATTACTGGAAAAGATTATTGTCATTACTACTTTTTTGATCATTACTTTTGTTTTAAATTACATTTATGTAATGAAAATGCAAGTAATCGATGCTTTTCAATTACAAGTAATTACAATTTAATTTTCCCCAACTTTTGTATTTGCTTTAAGTAAAGAGAATGGTAATTTAATCGATGTTTAATTTAAAAGAAAGAGTGCAGAATTAAAAGCTACCAACATTTTAATAACTAACATTATCTTCCATAATCCAAAGGATACAAACTAATAGACTCAAATAAGTATCAACTCATAATTGTCATAAAATGTTCATTTAATTGAATTCTCTTTTGTATTTTTGGTTTTCTCGTTTTTTTTTTTATTTATAATAATAATTTTTAAATTAAATTTTATATTTATTTTACAATGTTAACTATTTACACAATTTTTGTTCTTTTAAAATTTGTAATTTCCTTAATCGTTTTATTTTTGTTTTTCGTCTGGTTGTTATTTTTGGAAGTATCTACTATCTCTTTTTTTTTTTATTGTAAGTAATATAATTTGTTTAATTTTGATTTTACTTTTAATTTGAATGTATTTATCGTGTTTTTTTTATTACTGTCACAACTTTTTGTTTCAATTTTTTTCTTCGTTTTTTTTTTTGTTTCTTTAAATTTCATAAAAAAAATTAATTTAAATGTTATTTTAATTTTATTTTATGTTTGTTTTGTTTTGTTTTTTTTTTATATTTTTATATTTACAAATTAGTCTAATTCTTCCAACTGGAATACATTCGATAAGCTAGTCACGTTTTTTGGCAAGCCAATACGATTAATATTATAAGAAGATAATAAAAATTGTGCCTGTTAATGACAGCTGAAGACATTATCGCTGATGCTGAGTATTCACCTTAAAATTAAAAACAAAAATCCAAGTTATTTAGATAAATGTTAAGTTATAGAAAATTTGAATAATTTTTTAGCTCACCACTTAGGACATGCAGATCAACAGTAACTGGAGCACTATTCGATGGACTGCAAGTGTAATTGCCTGAGTCCTTTTTCTTAACATACGGTATTATCAATGATCCTATCTGAAATTGCACCATTGCAAACGGAAGTATGGTTGCATCATCTTTATTCAAAATATATTCCAATTTGTTTAAATACACACCCTTACCGTATTCTGTTGATCCGTATGATTGCCAAAGATATTTCGATCTATCTGCATGAACCAACCTTGTTTGTTATCATTCATAATTTGTTTTGTTCCTTGGAACCAAATGATATACGATGGTGGTTCCAGAGAGCCTCTGACTATACAATGTAGAGCAACTTTACTTCCGGCTTTGACGAAACGATTATGATCTCCAATAAGTTCTGTTCTTGGAACTATAAAACAAATGTAATGCTTACTGTAATTCACAAAAAAATAAAAATTGAAGTCACATCACTTACCGACAACTTTCAGATAAACTCTCGCACTCATTTTAGGCTCTGTCGAAACTTGACACTCGTACCAGCCCATGTCATTTTCACCGACATATTTAATTTGTAGGGACCATGTAAATTCGTGCTCGCCCTTGAATATGGATTGGAAGCGTTGGTCGGCAATAAATGTTGTTTGGTCTACTGTCAGAATGTGATCATCACGGACTCGAACCCAAGAAACGGGCTTGTTTAGCAGGCGGCGGATCTAAGAATATTGATAAACCAAAATAATATATATAAATGAGACAGGAATTTTTTTTATCAACGAAATAAGCAAAAATATAGTGAAAAAGATTATGGAATTAAATTAAGTCTAAACTTTAAATTTCATAATTGGTATAAGAAAATTTGGGCAGTATAAAAAAGACAAATTTTTTTTATAATAAGGGCACACTTAAGGCTATTTTGATACCATTGACAAGTCAAGACAAGTGTGAGCATTAGGTAAGGGAGAGAGGGTTTACAAGAAGGTGTCAGTGCACATTGGTTTTGAATTTCTTAATATTGCAATAAGAAAAACAGAATGTGTCAAAGCATTCCACATTCGCGTAGTACGGCTAAAGAACGAATCTCTTAACTTGGCAGTACGAGCAAAGTTGGGTTCGAGGGTATACTGATCAGCATTCCTATTGGCACGAGTATTACTGTTGAATAACTTGAAGCTGGCTATTTCTCTAGATAATAATCCGTTAAAATAACGGTACAAAAGTGTGAGACAAGAAACTTTACGACAACGCTACTGTGTGAAATTGGCGTAAATTATTCAACGATGATATCATCACCAATCAAATGCTCTTCTCCCAATACTGTTCAAGAAACTTAAGTAAGTTGAAGAAGCACCATTCCAGAGACGGACTTTAAACACGAATCCAAAAATGAATATCAAAAGCTGAAGTTTCAGACAGGTGGACAAAATGGAGCAATAGGGCACACCAGCATTTACATATTTTGTGTTTTTCAGTCTTGAATACTTCCACTACTACTTGTATTGAATGATCCGATATGTAATTTCTAATCCAAAGAAGTAGGGATTTGTCAAAACCGAAGCTCATTTTATTCAAGACCATTTTGAATTCATAACAACGGTTTTCCAGCTATCGGTTAGTCTTTTTTAGTACTATAAGGCTTATAATTTTATCAATTTCGGGACATTGATTTCAAATTAACAGAGAACCATGAATTAATATTTGAATGTAAACTACTCAAAACAAAATAGGGCCCACACAATTTGGTACGATTTCGATCAGATGCCTTACATTTTGTTCGGGTATACACTCCCAACAGGCTTTTACCGCTTTTAAGAGCTCCTGTTTATTGTTGACACTGCTGTGGTTTTCTTTGTGGCTTCTTTTTTACTGGTCCCATAAATATTCGATCGGATTGAGGTCTGTGCTCTTTGATGGCCATGGCAAAAGTGTAATATTGGCATCAGGAAAAGCTGCTTTTGTGATACGAGCATGTATGTGAGTATGTGAGCGAGCATTGTCTTATACATATGTGAGAACAAACCCATCGCCAACTCTGTGAAAAATGGAATCACAACAGGTCGTATTATTGTTTTAATGAACCTGGCGGCGGTAACGGTGCCCTCATCCAGGATAATCATCTCTGTTCTTCCTAGCAAACTTACTCCAGCCAATACCATAACAGTGGGGCTCCCAAATCGGTCACTTTCGTGAATGCACGGGTCGCTAAAACACTCGTAATTGTTTATCGTCACTCCCAAATTTGATTTTGCATTCGTCTGTAAAGAGTACAGACCTTAAGTTGTCACTCTAGAACATTGACCATCAGCCCGGGTGCTTGCAATACGCTCCAGACTTGTAGTTATTCGAATGTACCGGTCTTCTTTGCTGATAGCTCGCCGTTACCCACCGATTCGATTTGCAATAGCCATTTGAGACACTCCTTGCTCCAGCATATTTACCACTTTAATTGCGTTTTCAGTATTCAAATGGGGTCTATTACGAAGAAAAAAAGAGGCTGGGATGCGACTCACACTGATAACTTCCCATCCCGTCTGTCGATTTGTCTTGCTTAAAAGTTTGTCTATATGTATCAATTTTTACCAAATTTGACTACTATTTTTTGTAGATTTTATTTTTTTATGAAAAAACGGACTGTTGGATTTTTATATCGAATGATATATGAATATCGAAAACAATATTTTCTGTGAAATAAAATAAGTTTGAAGCTAATATTTGTAATTTTTGAAAAGCTATTTGAGTCGAAAGTAAATTTTTACCAAGTTTTAGTATTGTTTTTTTTTAGCTTTTTATTTTTTGTAAGAAAAACTGTCAATTTCATCTTTAACTTATAAGTTAAAATTAGTTTAAAGCCATTATTTCAAATTTTTGAAAAGATATTTGAATCGAAAATCAATTTTTACCAACTTTTGTTAAATTTTTTTTAGGTTTTTAATTTTTTGTACAAAAAATTCTATTTTTTTCAACATTTTACTGAATGTTGACAACAATATTTTTTGAAAGATTAAAGTATTTTAAAGCCAATATCTCCAAGTTTTGAAAAAATATTTGAGTGGAAAATCAATTTTTACCACCTTTTATAATTTTTTTTTAGGTTTTTAATTTTTGTAAAAAAACTGTCTATTCGATTTTTCTCAAAATTTTTCCTTATGTTGAAAACAATATTTCTTATAAGTTAAAAATAGATAGAAGCCATTATGTCAAAGTTTTGAGAAGATGTTTGAGTCGAAAATAAATGTTTACCAACTTTTATTAATTTTGTTAGGTTTTTTTTTTTTTTTTTAACGTCGATTCGATTTTTCTCAACATTTTTCATAATGTTGAAAACAATATTTCTTATAAGATAAAAAAGTTTGAAGCCTAAATCTCAAGTTTTTGAAAAGATATTTTAGTCGAAATTCAATTTTTGCCAACTATGAGTAATGTTTTTTTTAGGATTTTAGTTTTTATAAAAAAATCTGTCAATTGGATTTTTCTCAAAATTTTATCAGATGTCAAAAACATTATTCTTCGTTGCACAATTGTTTTGGAGATGAAATCATATTTTAGTCGTAAAATTTTCGAGGTGACAATTTTTTTTCAGTTTTTTTGATTTATAAAAAAAAACGTTAATTGGATTTTTTTCCAAAAATATAATTTTTTTGTATCACATTACAATTTACAATATTAAATTTAATTCAAGTCTCTAGCGTCATTGGTTCATGAGATATTTAGGTTTAACCAAAATTTTCACCTTTTTTTTAAACTTCTATGTTAAAAAAACCACCCACGCAATTTTCTTGAGCGCCCTTTCTGCATCGCATTATTATCTGTATAACAAAATTTATTTGAAGTCGATATCTCTTCTGGTTCTTGAGCTATGGAGGACGAAAAAAACGTCGCGAACGTATAGACGTACGGACGTACGAAAACGTACGTAAACACGCACGCACAGACATCTTTCTAAAAATCTTTTATTTCGACTCTAGGGACCTTGAAACGTCGAGAAATGTCAAAATTTTCAATTTGACAAATCGGACCCATTACAATAACTTCCTATGGGAAGTTAAAAAGAACAACAATTAAATAAAGAAACACTTAGCAACAACGCTAGAATCGGACTGAGAAAACATATGCAATCATTTTTGCATATGCATTGATTGTCTTTTCAAACGATCGCCTTTTTTTGCCTTTTCAGTTTAAGGTGACTGTTAAATTGTTGTTCAAAGCATTTATTTGGAATCATACATATGTTAACTTTATAATTAAATGCTAGTCTTCGATAATGTTCACCAATTAAGTATTTTTTAGGCAAAATACAAAATAAATTTTGGATGGGCCCTATTTTGTTTTGAGTAGTTTACATAAAAGCACATTTTCTTAGCGAGCTGGTTAAGAACAAAAATCAAAAATATTTTGAACATTTTTTGTATTTCTGTAAACGACCATAAATTAATCTTAAATATTAATGTGTTTCTGTAAAAAAAGTGCTTTCTCAAATTAGCTGTTCAGATTTGGCATACAAAACTGTAGGTCTCTTAATTTCCTGACATTCGTCGCACACAGTAATGGTTGAGAGTTGTAAGTCACTAGATCCTGGTTCTCTACGAGCTGTTTTGACACCTTATTTTTTTCATAAGGCTTGAAATCATTTTTAAAACATTATGACCTTTATCTTCAAATTAAAGCCTTATTCTTATCCAAAACCTTAAATTATATGCTTTTTATTCCGTCTTGATAACCACTTGTCTAAAAAAAACACCCTAATCTCAATTTTCAGATTCTGCTTACACTCCGATAGTTTTAATAACGAATAATTTATACCTAATCTTGAAAACCCTTTTATTTTGATAAACATTTTTCCAAGGGTAATTTGCTTGTTAATTTAAGCATCTATGCATTTATCTACGATCATTCATTGTGCAACAATTGAATTGAAAACGAAAACTATTTCTTCGATTTCTGCCAATTTATCGAAAAAATACAATTTTACGAATGACATGAAATCTATGCTCAATTATTTGTATCCTGGATTATGCGTCTTCTTTTTTTCTGTTTTGTTTTTTTCTTTTAAATAGAAAAGAAGAATAATAATAATTAAAGAAAATAAAGAAAAAGGAAGAATCAGTTGCACAAGAAGCCAATAATAATAGTCATCGTCCTCTCTCTACTATATAATAAAATAATTGTGTTCATTTTAACGGAAATTTGTCTTGAATGCATCCGGTTGGTCATTTTTGATTCTTATTCAGACTCACTCACTCACAAAATAAATACTTATATAGTTATATCAATCTTACGATTCATTGAAAATTGATAATAATTGAAAATAACACTCATACGACATGTGGACCTTCTCATATAAACTGATATCGATTGTTGGCTCGATGTCTTCCTGATCATCAGGAACCCTTATTTTCCATTCAATTCAATAAACATTTTCTCAATAAAATATAAAATGATGGCCTTTTCAATTAGTTTGATTTTTTCTTTTCTTTCATAACTATGATGCTATAGGTACTCGTGTAGATACACTGTATAACTTGTATGGCATGATTGGCAGCAGAGAGGATGTCCGTTTTTTTTTTCTTCTACTATTTTTTCTTTTTCATCAAAAATCCATCCTATATATAATTTCCAAAGCCATAGAAATTGAATGGAAATGTTTCAAGGAAAACACACAGCTTATTCAATTTGATTCGATCCAGGGATTATAGATTCTTGAAAAGAAAATTGTCTATATATAAGAATATAGATTGTGGGAGAAAAATAAACCTACGTAAGAACACAAATTATCAAAATGTTTATTTTTGGTATAAGATTTCCAAAAGGTAAATAGATACAAATTCAATCTATGCCTGGCTTATATTTGTGTACACAAACGTAAAAACCTTAGAACATCAAAACGAACCAAAATACTATCTCCCTTGGTAAATTTCGAGTTATAAATGAAATTGGACAGTTTTCAAATAGTAGTTATTTTTTTTTCTTAGGAGCGGGAAAAGGTAAATTGGTTTATGTGTCCTTTTAGTAGGAGGTATAGCTCTTTCAACATCAAAGTAGATAGTTATTTTATGATTATTCAAAAGATTTATAGAGGTAATGAAAATTGATATTGAATCAACTACCAAAATTGATACAAATCGGTTTTTGTCTAGAGTCAGGAATTATGTTTGTTTATTATAGATCAAAAGCATGTACTCGTATACCAATCAAATTTTTGAACGAAATAAATTCTTAAACTTGACATCAATAACTTTTAGAATTATGAACTCTCATTGATTCCATACTTTTGTCAGATTTATTCAAAGATTGGTAGAAAACGACAAAGACCCATTTGATAAATGTGTAAATTCACACAAAGCGAAATATGATATACTCTTTCTAAATTTAACAATTTTCAATACAAAATCTCTTAAGGGAGGCCATATTTTGCAAGGCTATAGACAATATGATATAATACTTAGTTTGCCTATGTATTTTCCAACTAGACGATTAACATCAATTTCAGTTCATCTATTCTGACTCAAAATTCATTGAAAAATGTTTTTTATTGCCTTCACTTTTTGCTTCTTTTTTCTTTTGCAATATAGCACATTAATTCTCATTCAATTAAGCATGCAATTTATTTTTATATATTTCTCAATGCTCCTCCTTAATAATACTTAACCGTTTTCCTTATACCAACGTCTTCGTCGAAGTCGACATAGACGTCGACGTCTTCGTCGATAGAATGGTGGCGTCCTTTATATATACAAGGATCCAAATAAATTATAAATATCCCATTAAATCTGTTGAAATCTTTTTGTATGTAAAGAAAATTAGAAGATACAATTATTACCCCATGAAAATGGCATCTCAAAAGTGTTTATTTATAAATATATATATTTTTTTTTTCGCTGCCATAATTGCTTTACGCTTGAAAAATATAAAACCTTAGAACATAACGTCTTCTTTTGATCAGACAAAAAAAAAAGAAAATAAGGAAAATATTTTTTTTGTATCGATGGATGAAAAAAAGAGATAAAAGGAACAAAAATCGATAAAAAGGAACAAATTTCTTATTTACGCAAGTTACAGATACAAAAAAATTATTACATTGAGATATCCATCGATTGATTCTAGGTACAATGTATAGAGGTACTATACCTCCAACATCCTTGAATCAACTTTGGTTCATACATATATTTTTTTTTTTTTTCAAAAACAATAAAAAAAAACATAACCATAGAACGAGGATATCTATGCACGATATTCATAACGATTCATGTTGAAAGTATACATACGTATGTATTGTACAGATGTACATGTATGTATGTATACAATATTCGTACATTATAACATTGAATTTGTAACCTACGTCTCTTCTTATATTTCTTTTATCCCTTCATATCCTATATACACAGCTTTAAATATTTTGTATCCTAAAGGCAAAATAAATTTATATACACATCACAATATGAGAATATGCTTTAAACAAGCTTAGGTAAAATAATTTGAAAATTTTATCAAACTTCTTCAATACCATTGGATGATGGTTTTTCGCTTGAAAAAAGTGTTTTATACTTTAAAAGGGTATGTTCAAGATTTTGTTAGAATATGGAAATGAATATTTCGATTTGTACAAATAAAAGGCTGTTTAATGTAAAATTGTATCTAAAGAATTAAAGATGTTGACTTAAAATATGAAAACAAATAAAATGCACGACTGGGTCGCACGAACTTGCTCCTGTATTCAAAGAGTCTGTTTAAAAAAGTATCTATGTATATAAGATTTAAAAATATACCTGTAAAATAAGTTTGTCTTTAAAGATATAAATGCCATTTGATTCATCGAAAAAACCTCCATTTTTCAATTTTTTTGGGAGGGGGTTACATTCAATACAGTTAAAATAATTTAAAAAAAAAAAATAATTTAAGATTCAAAATTTTACCTGAAAAATAAGTTTGTCTTCAAAAATTTAAATGCCATTTTATAAATAAAAAAGCCCTTGATTTTTCAAAATTTTTTTTCGAAAATCGTTAGAGCGGTTTTTTTTTAAATTAATTTTTTATATATAAAATTTTTCAATTTTGTTCTAAAAATATTTTTGGTATGCAGTTGTTTAGTGATTGTAAATATACGCTCTACATTTGAATTTCGTAAAAAAATATTAACCCGTTTTTGAGATATAGAATTTTGAAAAAAAAAAATTCAATATTTTTTTAAAAATCTAAACAAAAAAAAATTGCACTTTTGATAATCAAGTATTGTTAAAGCAATATAAGAGCTTATTCACAAAAAAAATTATTGAAATCAGTACATAAGTTGCTGAGAAAATTAAAAAACAAAATAACGGTTCTATGAGCGGTACCTTTCCTGAGCAATACAAAAATATGTTTTTCTTATTAAAAGAAGCCAAGTTAAAAAATAAAATTTTAGAGAAAATTAAAAAAAAATCTATCGGTTTGTTTTTGAGAAAATTCGAATTATCGTTTTTTGACCAAAAAAATTGTATGGGGGCCACTGTTAGTTTTGATCTTAAAAAAAAAATGAAAAAAAACGCCTAACGCGAATCTGCTCAAAACCTTAACTTCCAAGTTTGAACTCAATCGACCCAATGGTATAGGCTGTAGGAGCGTGGACAGACAGACAAAATTCTGCACGAATGCAAAACTTGCCATATAGTTCCTATATGTCGCAAGTAAAAATAATACTAATATTATAATAGGACTGTCAACCTGGAGTTCTTGGGTTCAATTCCTGCCTGGGCCACCTAAAGCTTTTTTCACGGGTATTACCTCTTGCGAGGAATTGACAAATTCTCATAGAGCAATTCTTTTCATGAAAAGTGCTATCTGAAATTAGACGTTCGGATTCGGTACAAGAACTATAGGTCCATAGCTCAAGAACTCGTAGAGATATCGACTTCAAATAAATGTTGTTATACAGATAATAATTCAGAGAGAAGCAGAAAGATGCTAAAAGTGCTCTCAAAAAAATTGAGTGGATGGTTTTTTTACCATAGCAATTTAAAAAAAAAAAACAATTTTGGTTGTCCATAAATATCTCACGAACCAATGACGCTACCGACTTGTATTAAATTTTATATTATATATTGTAACAAATATATATTTTTGGAAAAAAAATGCAATTAACGGTTTTTTTTTTATAAATCAAAAAAAAAATTTGTCACCTCAAAAATTTTACGACTAAAATATGATTTCATCTCCAAAACAATTCTGTGCAACGAAGAATAATGTTTTTGACATCTGATAAAATTTTGAGAAAAATCTAGTTTTTTTAATACAAAATAAAAACCTAAAAAAAACATTACTCAAAGTTGGTAAAAATTGAATTTCGACTCAAATATCTTTTCAAAAACTTGAGATTGAGGCTTCAAACTTATTTTATCTAATAAGAAATATTGTTTTAAATATTCTGAAAAATGTTGAGAAAAATCGAATTGACAGTTTTCTTACAAAAAATAAAAACCTAAAAAAAACATTAATAAAAGTTGGTAAAAATTGATTTTCGACTCAAAAATCTTTTAAAACATTTGAGATATTGGCTTCAAATTAATTTTAACTTATAAAAAATATTGTTTTCAACGTTCAGTAAGATTTTAAGAAAAATCAAATTGATAGCTTTTTACAAAAAATAAGAACCTAAAAAAAAGAATACCTACTAAAAATTGAGGCTTAATTCATTTTCGACTCGAATATCTTTTCAAAAATTTTTGAGATTATGGCATCAAACTAATTTTATTTTATAAAAAATATTGTTTGCAACGGTAATTAAAATTTAAAGAAAAATTGAATTGGCAGTTTCTCTAAAAAAATAAAAACAATACTAAAACTTGGTAAAAAATTAGTGTCGACTTAAATACCTTTTCTGAATTAAAAAATATCGGTTTTAAATTTGTTTTATCTAGTAGAAAATATTGTTTTTGACATTCAGTAAATTTTGTATAAGGACCCAACAGTCAGTTTTTTCATACAAAATTAAAATCTACAAAAAAAATACGCAAAATTGGTAAAAATTGATGTTCCGCCACGTGAATAATAGAAGACATTGACTTCAAATTAATTCAATTCATCCAATTTGTATTTGTTTATATAAGAAATAAAAACTTTTAAGAAATGCTACTACAATTGGTAAAAATTGGTTATCGACTAAAAATCGCGTTAAAAAAATAGATTTTGAAATCAAACTATTTCATCATGCAAAATATTATTGGTAACTTTAATATTTTTTAAAATAATTTAACTGACACCTTTTTTAACAAAACACTAAAACTTACAATCCTTTTAAGCAAGACAAATCGACAGACGGGATGGAAAGTTATCAGTGTGGGTCGCATCCCAGCCTCTTTTTAATTTTTTATATTTCTAATTTTGTTTAGGTTTTTATTTTTTGTATAAAAACTTGAAAAAAAAAAATTGAAAAATTGAAAACTTTTGTATAAAAATTGTAAACTATAATTTTCAGAAGATGAAATTAGTTTGAAGCCGATATCTTCAATTTTAAAAAAGATATTTGAGTCGAAAATCATTTTTTACCATATGTCAAAAACGTTATTTTTCGTTGCATACAACTATTTTGGACATACAATCATTTTTAGGTCAATTCGATTTTTTACCATATGTCAAAAACGTTATTTTTCGTTGCATAAAACTATTTTGGACATGAAATCATTTTTTGTTCGTAAAATATTCTTGTTGACAGTTATTTTTTTAATTCATAAAAAAAACCGTGAATTGATTAGAACTAATAATCTGAGTTTTAAACTTAAAAAATGTAATTCTAATCATCAGATAAAAAAAAATTAAATGCTTATATTAATCCCTACAAATTCTCTCTTTATAAAACAATGGATTGCTGTGCATTAGTCTCTCTTAACCTAGAAACTGCTCATCCGATTTCGATTCATTTTTTTGCTTTGTAAGTTAGTTATATTTCAAGGATGGTTTAGAAAACAAAATTTAAAAGCGAAATAGGAAAAGTTAAATAATTAAAAAATAAAAAAATAAATAACGATGAATGTTTTTAGCTCCGATTGCTGTTGGTAAATGTTCGTGGTCCGACGTCGTTTAAAAAATTGATGAACGTAAGGCTCTTCCGGTTTTTCATCATCTAATTTAATACTTAGATTGACAGTTAAAATGTGTGCATTTTTTAGCAAGATCAAAGTGCCGGTGTGTTTCAAAACAGTTGTTAGATATTGGTGTTGGTAAAGTTGCAACTCACGTCTCGCAGCATTTGAATAATAAAAGCTTGTAAAATAGTGTTTTACGTGAAATTGCATCGAAAGCTGCTCGAAAACCTACGAAGAATGCGTACTTCCTCTTCTTCTTGATTTGTAATTATTCTGCAATGATGTTTAAGCAGAATATCTGTTCGATAGTAGAATATCCTTTTCGAAACTCAGCATGAAATTCTTTTGTATATCAAAACACCAAACAGTGCGGCTGAAGTGTTTGGAAAGATGATACCTCTGTTTAGTTTTGCGGGTTTTTGTAATCGCCCTTTTTATGAAGTGGAAAATTATCGCTTTTCTGAATGCGTTAGGTACATTTGTAGAATTAGAGATTCGATTATATTCTATGCTAAGATATACTACAAACTTGCTCCTGCAATTTTTATACAATTCAAACGGGATGCGATCAATACCTGGTGCCTTATTTGATTTTGAGCCGTTTATAACTTCTTTGACTCCTTCAAGAATAAAGGCAGTGTCTAGTTTTTTTTTGTCGTAGAGGCTATTGGGTATTTATATTGAGGTATTGCATCCATTATATTTTCTGTTAGCGCTTCAATATCAGGTGTATAACGTTGAGCGTTCAGTTTCATAAGCTTTAAACACATGTTTCTTTGGTATGTTTCGAGTGATCGATTGTTCCAAATACATTTTGGTAAAAGGCTTAGCTGTTTCGTGTTGTTATATTCATTATTGGCAGTAAAGTTGATAGTTGTTTTTTGCTCCTTTATTATCACAAATTGGGTCCTTTGAGTTCCCATATTTGGTACCTGTTGCATTTGTATCCAGATGTGAAATAATTTTGTGATAGTCTTACTCGCCTGTTAAAATCACCATTCAGCATTATATCACTGAAGTTTAAGGAGAGTAGTGAGGCACACAGTTTTTCGAAATCACATTGCCAGTGATTTCAATTTAAATAGATAGGAGCAATATTGGCAATTGGCATACAAAAACATAGACGTCAATAACCTCAACACGTCAATTTATAAATTATATCTCTGGACAGTTGTTTTGCTATAAGTCAGTCAGTGTTTAATTATCCTACGGAATTTCTAACTCGCTAGAAAAACCTGGATTACCGCCTTATATTTAACAACTAAAAATTGGTTGCGTTATCTTCATGTTGCATAACATTAATAATATCACGATTAAACAGTGAAACGAGATCGGATGTGAAAAAGCTTATGAATAATGCCATTGGAGCAACAATGATGAAAGGGAAGTAAAAAGAAGAAAATGTTTTAAATCCAAGTACCCCGTTGATTCCAACGGACTTGCCGTTTGATTTCAAGCGCGACTACAGTTCCAGGTGCAATTAACCTTCGCAATGACCATAAACAAATCGCAAAGTCAATCGTTGGAAGTGTGCCGAATTAATTTAGAATATCCTTGTTTTTCACATGGTGAGCTGTATGTGGCATGTTTGCTTTTAGGAAAATCATCGTTTTTTTTTTTGCTTCAAAAAATGAAATTTAAAATATAGTTTACCAA
Organism: Eupeodes luniger; assembly: GCA_951509635.1. Taxonomy (NCBI): domain Eukaryota; kingdom Metazoa; phylum Arthropoda; class Insecta; order Diptera; family Syrphidae; genus Eupeodes; species Eupeodes luniger. Next base: position 92,826,790 of record OX608073.1, on the reverse strand, counting down.
CAAGCCTTAAATTAAATGAATTTTTTCTATCAATACAAAATATTCAATTTTTTAAATGAATGCTTTTTACTACTAATAAAACGGCTGAATTTTTTGAATATTTCAAACAAACATATTGCAACCTCTCTTTACAAAAAAAATGTTGTAAAAAAACGAAGTACAAGGTGATACGAAGTTTACCGGGTCAGCTAGTATTGAAATAAAAATTAATCTATGAAACCAAAATAAGTTAAAATTCAAACTTTTTTATTGAATTGGGTAGCATAGAATATAACTTTTAAAATAAAAAATTGTAACTATGATGATACGAGAAATCAATCCAATTTAAAAGGAATATGAATAAATACAATCAAACACCAAAGAGGAGCAACAAAAAAGAATTTTCATTTTTTTTTTCATTCAATTGAGATACTTACATGACATGGCAAATATGCATGGCTTCCAATTTGTACTGTTACATTCGTCTCTTGTACTGTAAAATTTTTCGGTGGATTATTTGCATACGATGATTCAAGATACAATTCATCTTGATTCATGTGTAAAGCTTCTGGAGCTAATATCTGTGAAAGTGGAGGTATCGTCGTTGTTGTTGTTGTTGTTGGTGCTGCTATTCGTGTTTGTGTTGCTATCGTTGATGGTAAATTACTTGATAATTCGGCGTTACTGCTGCTGCTGCTAATGCTACTGCTACTACTACCACCACTACTACTGCTACTACTACTGCTGCTAACAATGGTTGTAAATGTTTCAAAAAATTCTGCCTCACTTATTGTTGGATCTAAAATAACAGAACGAAATAGAAAAACAAACAACATACAAAGTTTTTCAAATAAATCAAATAAATTGAACGATTTATTTATTTTGGTGAAAAATATCCAATAAAACAACCAATATACAATTGACACATTTTCACCCTGCGTGAAATAGCTTTAACCACGTGTTAAATTAAATCCCTTAATATCCCTTTTTCCGTCATTTGAAAACGTGTTTCATAAAATTCCCCATCGTAAAAGTTCTCAAACAGGCAATTAATAACGAAAACAAGCGATTTTCCAATAATTTCTAAAATAATAAAAACGAAATCTTTGTTTTGTTGTTTCTGTGTTGAGGGTTGTGTTTTTTGAATCGTCAATCATTTTCGTTTTAAGTCATTAGGGTGTGATTTGTTGTTTGGAATAAATGAAATTCCCTTTCCCCGCAAAAAACCATCCGTTGACATAGAAAAAGCGAGAGATTGTTCAAATATATATTTGTTTTAGAATTTTTCAAAAGTTAACAAGTCAAAAAAAAAAAAAAACTAAAACATAAACATTAAACGTGAGAAAGAAATTAAAACCCTTGAGATATTTTGATGAAAAAGTTTTCTGGTCGATTACAAACAAACAAACAACCACCAGCCTAGATAAGTTATCTAAATTTTGTGAGAAGAATATTCCCTAATGATTTGACGATGAATTTTCAAAAATAAAAACCAAAAATAGTTCAAAAACAAACTAGCTATGAATTTTCAGAAACGAACAATTTTTTTTACAAAAGATCAGAAGTGGGATTTAACAATCCTTTTGAGGAAACCAATTCTGTTCAGCAGACCAAATGGCGAAAAAAAGCTGCCTTAAAGTACCTTTATAGCAAAGGCAAAAGTTTTACGTGCCCGATTTTTCTTATTCTACAGACTACAGCCCGCACGATGATGACGATGGCGTTGTGTGAAATTACTAGCATAGCGGTGCCTATGGTGACTGTGACTGTGTTTTCGTCGTTAACTTACTTGCATATTTTATTTGACAGGAGATGAAAAATAAATTAGAAAATAGGAAATAGCTTTATAGCTAGGTACGTTATATAACCAACCTACATAGATTTATCTGTGGATAAAGAGGACCGACATCATTTTAAGAGGATGACTTAGATTTTGAAGATGGAATATAGGGAATAAGGTGGGTGTGAGCAAATAATTTCTTTAAGGAAGTATTTAAGTTTTGTGGATCTAAGTAAATTTTAATTAAAATTTGTCAATAGTTCCAAGGCACGTGCGGCTTTATATTTAAAGTGTTTAGAAAAGAAAACGATATTCCTAAAATATTTCTTCCTATTAAATGAAGTTCTTTTACGAATTTAAATGTTTTTCTTAGGTAGAAAATATATTCTCATTTTCAAAAGCCTAAAATTAAAATATAGAAGTGAGGGAATTTATTAGAATCTTTTGTTGAATAAAATCTTCATTTCTGAAAACGACATCTTATTGTTTTGGATCCTAAAATTATAACTCTTTCAACTGTATTAAGAATTCAGAATCATATCTAAGTTCGCCTATTACAGTCTGAACCATTCAACTTAAGTGCGACTATAAACTCAATTGTGTCAGTAAAAAACTTTTTCGTTATAAGTACATTACCTACATATAGAGAAAGCTATTTGACATAAAATTTAAGTGCTGACCCTTCAAATAGCCTCCATATGTTAACCTTATACCTTATCCCATATACCATATACCATACAAACATCCATATGGGTTACATCTGCCTTAACTGTATTCGATTACTTTTAATGCAAGATTTTCAGTTTGGAATACACAAAAAAACGAACCCATCCCAAAATATACTTCTTGCATGTTATGTGTGTTGTATAAAGGTTGTGTTCACACACTCTAATAAATGTTAAAAAGAATACCAACCAAGAGAACTTAGACAAGATTTAAATTTTAAGTAGTCTTATACCCTTGTATTTTTGATGATGATGGGATATATTTTAACATATAACCTACCCTAACCATACCCAATTACATTTCTTAGAGATCAGCATCGCGCTAGGATTCTACTTGAAGAGGTGTGTTAAGATTTACGATGGAAAATAATGTAAAAAGCCATAAAGTGTTTTACCTTCAAAACAATACAATAGTCATAAAGTTGACCCCCTGGAAGCTCGAAGTTGAATCAGCAAAATAAAAATAACGCATTTCTGTGCCTTTTCCTGCTTCTATAGGCCCAACGCGACGCAACGATACGGCGACTGGCCCACCATTCTGTGTGTTATTTTAACAAAAAGCAATCAAAGTTGGACGATTTAAATTACATAAAATACGAGCATCCAGAAGTACATACTTTATTTCGAGGATATAAATTAGAATATACATAAGCACAAGCATCATGTGTGATGGGAAAGATTTTGTTTTGATTTATATGAATAAAAAGTTTGCACATAAATTACTTAATGTAAAACAAGCGCGCACAGATTTTATACTGCAGATCCACATTTTCCACGCACAAAAAGAAAATAATGAGAATCATGATTTTAAATGGTTCTCCATGTTTGAATCATGACAAATTACGTTTATGCGAGTAACATTTCAAAGCATGCAGTCATAAAAAGTAAACCAGGAAATTTGGTATCCCGCATTTTAAAACCAAGTAATAGAAGGTTCTTATCTGAAAACAAGAAAATTTAGATGATATGCCTTCGTACCGTACATAAATATTGGGAAGAGCTTTTTTTTTTTTTTAAATGATGTTTTTTAAGACTCCGCAAAATTGAGAATAAAAATACGAAAACCAAACCAAAGCCTACACAAAAATCTATGATCCCTTCATCAAATATCCACAAAATCAAATCCTTCAATTGGTGTAGATGCAAAAATAGGAAGAGAGCGTTACATGTGCATCTTCGAACCCAAGCGAAAAACCACAAGTTCTAAAAATAAACAGAACACCACGGAAAAACCCAAAGAAGACTAGGGGTGGAATCGGCTAAGCTGATAATTGACTATAATATTTCTTATAGTCAAATTTGACTATCATTTTCATTCCGTCTGTGTAAAATGATTCAACTCAATTCAATTTGATTGAACAATTTCTGATTATAATTGTCACAATTCATTGTTGCTATGGTGAAATTTTAAAATGATTCCTATAAAATATCTAAATAAAAGTATCAAATTGGCTGTGTTTAAATAACATTCTAACATTCTCTTGTGTTTTTTCGAAATACGTAAGCTTTGTCGGTCACAAGAATGTGTTTTTGTACCTCAAAAGGGTAACTGAAAACATTTTCCATTCGTTTTTTGTAAGCGTCTGGTAGCTCTATTCAGAAACGATATATTTGTAGGAAAACGACTATCAAAGTTTTTTAGTGACAGCTTTTAAGGTATCAATTTGACTATCACCTTACACAGATCAAATTCGATTATTTTGACTGTCAACAATCAAAAATCACCTTAGCCGATTCCACCCCAGGTTCAGCAACATATTAAAACTACCAAAAATTCGGTTTCCAAAATGACTGATAATCGTCACTAAATAATCTATTTGACATCCTGGAAGCAATAAGGCACAACACTTCAAGTTAGGGACCAGTTTTAGCTATCATTAGTAACCATCATTGAACATTTTGTGTCGAAATTTAAAAGTTATTAAAAGAGATTACAATTTTGTATGTGTGGAGTCAAAATGATGCTGAAGAGTTGTAATTTTGTTTTACTAAAAATACTTTATTTTCGCAGAAATGTGAAAAAAAAATCGTTTTCAATGAACAGCTGATTTCTAATTTCACAATTTGGAATAATATTATTCCACTGAAGGCTTTTAATTTGGTTTTTATTCCCACCTGTCAGTCCTACTTCCAATGGTTAACTCTAACCTCAAATGGTTGATTAGAATTAGGTAATTCTTGATTACAATCAGAAAATTTTTGTTAATTGACATACATTTTTAATTTTCAATAATTGGTTTCAATGATGAAAAACAATGATAGCTATACAGTATTGTGCAAAACCTAAGCAACCATTTCGACTTTGCATTTCAATATTGTTTTTCCCATACTTTGGATAATAAAAGAATAACGCAATTTATGTGGAATTATAGTTTCATTTGTATGTATCGTGTTTTTATCTTTATATAAAAATAATAACATTATAAACATTTTCTAAAAATAAAATAACAAAAAATTCAACGATTTCGTATGTGCAAAACATAACCAACTTTTCAATACTTTGTATAGTTTCCCTTATTTCTTAGGACTTCAGCACATCTTCTCGGCATGGAAGCTATTAAATTAGAGATGACATCTCGTGGTATGTTTTTCCATTGTTCTTGTAAAGATTTAAAGAGCACCGCCTTGGATTGGAAGCGTTGTCCAGCGACTCGATTTTTGAGAATCCCAAAAAGATTTTCAATGGGATTCAAGTCTGGTGATTGTGCCGGCCAATCAAGAACTTGAATCCCATTGTCTTCAATCCACTTTTTAACCAGCTTCGATGTGTGTTTCGGGTCGTTGTCGTGTTGAAACACCCATTGAAGCAGCATATTCCAATCGGAATATGGTAACATCTGCGTTTCCAGGATACGTTTATATTCGAATTTGTCCATTATTCCTTCAATTTGATGTAAAGGACCTTGTCCATATCCTGAGAAACAGGTCCAAATCATCACACTGCCACCCCCATGTTTTACTGTGACATTGCAGTATCTTGGATTGAGCCGTTGACCCTTACCTCTTCGCACGTGAAATATTCCATTTGACAGTATCAAATTAAACTTTGATTCATCGCTGAAAAGTACCGTTTTAAATTTCTCAACGGACCATTGGTGATACTTTTTTGCAAAATCTAATCTAATTATTTTAAATCTTATTTAAAAACGGTACTTTTCAGCGATGAATCAAAGTTTAATTTGATACTGTCAAATGGAATATTTCACGTGCGAAGAGGTAAGGGTCAACGGCTCAATCCAAGATACTGCAATGTCACAGTAAAACATGGGGGTGGCAGTGTGATGATTTGGACCTGTTTCTCAGGATATGGACAAGGTCCTTTACATCAAATTGAAGGAATAATGGACAAATTCGAATATAAACGTATCCTGGAAACGCAGATGTTACCATATTCCGATTGGAATATGCTGCTTCAATGGGTGTTTCAACACGACAACGACCCGAAACACACATCGAAGCTGGTTAAAAAGTGGATTGAAGACAATGGGATTCAAGTTCTTGATTGGCCGGCACAATCACCAGACTTGAATCCCATTGAAAATCTTTTTGGGATTCTCAAAAATCGAGTCGCTGGACAACGCTTCCAATCCAAGGCGGTGCTCTTTAAATCTTTACAAGAACAATGGAAAAACATACCACGAGATGTCATCTCTAATTTAATAGCTTCCATGCCGAGAAGATGTGCTGAAGTCCTAAGAAATAAGGGAAACTATACAAAGTATTGAAAAGTTGGTTATGTTTTGCACATACGAAATCGTTGAATTTTTTGTTATTTTATTTTTAGAAAATGTTTATAATGTTATTATTTTTATATAAAGATAAAAACACGATACATACAAATGAAACTATAATTCCACATAAATTGCGTTATTCTTTTATTATCCAAAGTATGGGAAAAACAATATTGAAATGCAAAGTCGAAATGGTTGCTTAGGTTTTGCACAATACTGTAGCTGTCCCCTTACACCACCAGCACAAGAATGTCAAACTTCTCCTCGCTATGTTTATCGATCTAATCAATAAATTATATTAAATAAATAAATAAAATAAAAAAATTAGGTGGCGCAACAGTCCATGAAGAACCAGGGCCTAGTAACTTACAACTCTCAACCATTCCTGTGTGCGAGTAATTTTGTCAGAGATGGAAGGGACCTACAGTTTATATGCCGAATCCGAACGGCTAATTTGAGAAAGCACTTTTTCATGACAAGAATTACTCTTGGAGGATTTGTCAATTCCTCGCAAGAGGCAGTACCCGTGAAAAAAGTTAGGTGGCACAGGCAGGGATTGAACCCAAGACCCCTTGCAAGACAGTCCAACGCACTAACCATCACGATACGGGTATTACTAAATTTTATTAAATACTTAAAAAAAAAGAGGCTAGGATGCGATCCACACTGATAACTTCCCATCATGTCGGTCGATTTGTCTTGCTTAAAAGTTTGTAGGGTTTCATGTTTTGTTTCTTAAAAATTTAAAAATTACCAACAATATTTTGCATTATAATGAAAGAGTTTAATTTCAAAATCAGTTTTTGTTAACGAGATTTTTAGTCGAAAACCAATTTTTACCTATTTTAGTAGCATTTCTTGAATAAACAAATACAAATTGTATGAATGAAATGAATTTAAAGTCAATGCCTTCTATTTTTCACGAGATATCGAGAACCGAACATTATTTTTTACCAAATTTGCGTACTATTTTTTGTAGATTTAATTTTTGGTATTGGAAAAAAAAAACTGACTGTTTGGATGTTAATAAAAAAATTACTGAATGTCGAAAATCATATTTTCTGTGAGTAAAATTAGTTTGAAGCCAATATTTTTAATTTAAAAACAAATATTTGAGTCGAAAATCAATTTCTACGAACTTTTATTAATTTTGTTTAGGTTTTTATTTTTTGTAAGAAAATTGTCTATTCGATTTTTCTCAAAATGTTACTGAATGTTGAAAACAAAATTTTTTAAAAAATAAAATTAGTTTAAGGCCAATGTTTCAAATTTTTGAAAAGTTATTTGAGTCGAAAATCAATTTTTACTAACTTTTATTCATTTTTTGTTTTAGGTTTTTATTTTTTGTAAAAAAAGAACTATGAATTCGATTTTTCTCAAAATTTTACCGAATGTTGAAAACAATATTTCTTATAAGATAAAAAAAGTTGTTTTTTTTTCAGTTTTTTTTATTTATAAAAAAAAACGTTAATTGGATTTTTTTCTAAAAGTGTATTTGTTTGGTTTCACGTAACAATATATAATATATAATTTTATTCAAGTCGGTAGAGTTATTGGTTCATGAAATATTTTGGGTTAACCAAAATGTTCACCTTTTTTTAAATTGCTATGGTTATAAAACCACCCTCGCAATTTTCTTAAGAGCACTCTCTGCATCTCTCTGCATTATTATCTGTATAACAAAATTTAGTGATGGTTAGTTCGTTGGACTGTCATGCCAGAGGTCTTGGGTTGCCTGTCTGTGCCATCTAAATTTTTTTTTCGAGGAATTTGCGAGGAATTGACAAATCCTCCAAGAGTAATAATTCTTGTCGTGAAAAGTGCTTTCTCAAATAAGCCGTTCACATTCGGCTTAAAACTGTAGGTCCCCTTTATCCTTGGCAACATTACTCGCACACAGGTATGGTTGAGAGTTGTAAGTCACATGTAGGCCCTAGTTCTCAACGGACTGTTGCGCCACCTAACTTATTTTATTTATTTAATATGTTTCATACAGTATTTCAATACCAATCCATAAGAATACCCATTTAATAATTTTGAAATATTTAGATACAATCTTAGGTGAAACACACCACAAACTAAATATGAAAATCAGAAATCCCAAAATCCAAAATCCTCAATCTTGCATAAAATTGAATTTGAAACTTAAGTTTTGTGCTTTTTGATTTTGGAATTTTCATTTAAGAATTGTTTGGTGTTTTTAAATATTTGTTTTTTTTTTTTAATTTTGGGAATTTAGTTTTGGAATATTGGTCTCAGAATTTATTTGAAGAAACTATCCAAAGATAGAGCTTTTCTTCAATGAATATTCTGCCTAAGAGCCTGGGGGCTCTAGCCTGGGGGGGCTAACATGAGTCAAGCCAAAACAAAAGAATTGAATCTCAATTTTGCATATAATATAACTTCAGTACCTATAATTCAATTGAACTGTGATTATAATGCCAATACGTATTCCAATTCCAATGCATAATGAGTCACAATTTAACACTATATACTTCCTCATCAATAGATGACCTGATTATTTGATTTCTATGTTCAACATACACAAGACAAACAAGAAATCAACCATATGCAAATAATGCATCACAACACGTGCATATGTATAGGTCTACGTAAAGTGCAGCTAACATAATAATAATAATCATGCTCCAAGTAGCAAGCGAGCACCTACCTACTCATAATCATAACATGCCTATAATTATTATGTAAATTTATGTGTTTACTATTTGCCCAGCTAAATGAATGAACCATCATCACCCAGAAGTTCAACAATCCTCGAATTCTATTAAAGGACATGAAATACATTAATTTTAGCTCGATTAAATATTTGTCTGATAAATATCATGCAGCTTAACAAATAAACCTCTTTACCCGAATAAAACGAATACAAAGAAAGCGAACAAAAAAAAAAAACAAATTTCATTTGATCCTTTTATATATACAAATACATACATACCTAAACCTATCTATATACTATCACATCAAGAAGAAGAACGAAAGAAATTGTTATTCGTTCGTTAAAAAAAGGATTCGTATTTCTATTCCAACTTTAATCATCCCTTCTTCAAACCATTTTCTCTTACTTTTCCTTCTTCGATGTGATATTGAAAAGAAGAAGTAACTATATGTGTGTATGTATGTGTAATTGAGTATGGGTGTAGGGGTTATAACAAGGATAAGCATCAGGACAAAATTTAGACACACGTTTTGAAGGGGTTTCATTAAAGCCACACTGAACAATTGGTTGAGAGTGAGTTTAGGGTATTATTGTATCAATATCATTAAACGGGCTTGACAAAATAATCTTAAAGAAAAGCCCCAACAAAATAAGGAATAATAACTTTATATATAGAAATGAAAGAAAACTGAAAAAAAACATAACAAGCTAAAAAGGAAAATATAAGTAAATACAAAGAAGAAAATTTCCATGCTTTCCTGACATTTCCTCGATGATTTTCATATGATACCTTTTTTGATACGCCTCTTATTTTGTATACGTTGTTCTTATCCCGACATTAAATGACAAAAATGATGGAGAAATTATATTATCGATGCTAGAGAGAACCTTAATGCAAAAATAACAATCGTTATTCTGATTTATTCACTTGACAACATAAACGAAAAAAACAAAAACAAAAATAAAGGACATGGAATCTCAGATGGAAATGTAGGCGCAAAGCCAACATGTTTCACGATGAATTGTAGCATGGGGTTGGGGGTGTTGTGCACGTTCGTACTTTATATACAACGCTAAGAAAGATTCGATGATTTTTTATGTCTTGAGTATGTTGAACCAAAGTAACAGAGATTTTGTTTATTTTTTTGTATTGTCATGTTCTTATCTGAAAAAATCATATTATATGTGCCATCATCACGTGCTGATCCTGATCAAAGTCAAATCCTCCAGGTTAAGTTGGAGAGTAAACAAGAAAGAAAAGGCGAAAAGATTTTCCTTACCTTCATAAAATATCCAAATAAATAATTTTTGTTTCTTGTAAGATGAGAAATGCGAAATGCTCTCTCATCAATTAAGGGTGCGTATAACACATGGTTTTCGTCGCCTCACCTTGTCGAAATGAGATTTTTACTAATGGAGTTATTTTTTGTTGACACTGCGTATATATAAGGCCTAAGAAATTCAAAATAATTTGTTTACGAAAATGAATAACGTAAGCAAATTTATCTGCTTAGAAAGTCATCGTCACGTGAAATTATTTCAGAGGAATTGAATAAATTACTTTAATAAGAAAAAATACGAAAATACGGAAATATTTTCGAAAAGTTAAAAACATTCTTCAATCGGTTCAAAATAAAATTTACTGATATACATTTTCAAGATATTGAATAATTCTAATATGTAGTCTTGAGGCCTAGATCTAATATCTTTAATTTTGGCAAGACATTTGAGTCGAAAATCAATTTTTAAAAGACTTTAATAAGCAGGCTTTTTAGATTTCTATTTATTACTTAGATTTTTTTTCCAAAATTCAGATGTCAAAAAAAACGTTGTTCTTTGTTAAATAACATTTTTTGTTCATAAGAAAATCGAGGTGACAATTATTAACTTCCCATAGGAAGTTATTGTAATGGGTCCGATTCTTCGGATTCAAAATGTTGACATTTCTCGACGTTTCAAGCTCCCTAGAGTCGAAATAAAAGATTTTTAGAAAGCCGTCTGTGCGTGCGTGTGTACGTACGTCCGTACTTCCGTACGTTCGCGAAGTTTTTTTCGTCGTCCATAGCTCAAGAAGAAGAAGAGATATCGACTTTAATTAAATTTTGTTATACAGATAATAATACAGAAAGATGCAGAAAGGGCTCTCAGAAAAATTTCGTTTACCATTTTTTTTACCATAGCAGTTTAAAAAAAAGGTGAAAATTTTGGTTAACCCTAAGTATCTCACGAATCAATAACGCTAGAGACTTGAAATAAATGTTTTATTATGTATAATAACGTGATACCAAACAAATATATTTTTGGAAAAAAATCCAATTAACGGTTTTTTTTTTATAAATCAAAAAAAACTGAAAAAAAAATGTTTGTCACCCCAAAAATTTTACGAATAAAAAATGATTTTATCTCCGAAATAATTTTGTGCAACGAAGAATAACGTTTTCAACATCTGGTACAATTTTGAGAAAAATCGAATTGAAATTTTTGTTATAAAAAATAAAAACCTAAAAAAAAACATTACTAAAAGTTGGTAAAAATTGATTTTTGACTCAAATATCTTTTCAAAAATTTGAGATATTGGCTTCAAACTAACTTTATATTAATAAAAATATTGTTTTCGACATTCAGCAAACATTTTGAAAAAAATCGAATTGACAGTTTTTTGACAAAAAGTAAAAAAGCTAACAAAAAAATTAATAAAGTTTGTAAAAATTGATTTTCGACTCAAATAACTTTTCAAAACTTTGAGAAATTCGCTTTAAACTAATTTTATTTTTTTTGAAATATTATTGTGAACATTCAGTAACATTTTGTGAAAAAACAAAAAATAAAAACCTAAAAAAAGTATACCTAAAAGTTCGTACAAATTTATTTTCGACTCAATTATCTTTTCAAAAATTAAAAATGAATGCTCCAAATTAATTTTATCTTATAAGAAATATTGTTTTTAACATTTGGTAAAATTTTGAGAAAAATGGAATGGATTAAAAAAAAATAAATACCTAAAAAAAGCATTACCAAAAGTACGTAAAAAATAATTTTCGACACAAATATCTTTCCAAAAATTTGAGATATAGGCTGCAAAATAATTTTATCTTATAAAAAAATGGTTGCCTGTAAAGTCGGTTTTACGGGCGAAGATTTTACGTGACAACGTCTTTTTCTCGGTAGAATATTTATTGATATGAATATAATTAAATTGCATTTAATTATAACATTATCAATAATAACATTTATCAATAGTATGACATAACCTATAAACTCAGTTTCTCAACTTTTGTGTCAATCTAACAATTAATCAATCAATCATAGTTTACGATAATGAAATATGAGTGTACAATTATTTACCTTTATTGTTGTAGTTGTTGTAAATGACGAATATAAGCACTCCACATTTTCACTACAGACACAGCTGACGATACTTTAACCACACGTGTGAACTTGTATTATGACGCTTTCTTGTTTTTCCAACGCCAAGAACGTTCGAGAAAGACAAAGACAGAGACACAAGCATGCGCCGATTCAATGCGCCTAATTCTCTAGTACTGCGCGCGCGGCAGACCGATCATAGTTGAGTGGGAGAGAGACGCAAGGCATTCGGCGGGCCTCTCTCTCGTTCGGTGACTCATCGTAACGTTACCGGGCGTTACACTTTTTCATAAGTGACTCCCAGCCGCAACCTAATTTAAGACGTTGTCACGTCAAAAAATATTGTTTTCAACATTCAGTAATTTTTTTTATAAAAATCTAAGTCAGTTTTTTCAGAAAAAATTAAATCTACAAAAAATGGTACGCAAAATTGGTAAAAATTTATGTTCGGTTCTCGATATCTCGTGAATAATAGAAAATATTGACTTCAAATTAATTTCATTATTCCAATTTGTATTTTTTTATATAAGAAATAAAAACTTTTAAGAAATGCTACTAAAATTGGTAAAAATCGGTTAACGACTAAAAATCTCGTTCACAAAAATAGATTTTGAAATCAAACTATACATATTTCATCATATCCCAAATATTGTTGGTTATTTTTAAATTTTTAAGAATAATTGAAATGATAACTTTTTTAACAAAACATGAAAACCTACAAACTTTTAAGCAAGACAAATCGACAAACGGGATGGGAAGTTATCAGTGTGGGTCGCATCCCAGCCTCTTTTTTTTAACCGTTTTTTGAACTGTAATACTTGCGTTTTCAGAAATGCTCATCAGTATACTCACGATCTTTCTGTAAAATACAGAGATTTGTTTTTTAGTAGTACTACGCAAATATGAAATGCTTTAGCACACTGTGTCTTTCCCACCTGTTGCAAGATTCAAAAACTAATGTTCACCGACACTTCTTTTCTGGTCTCTCTTTCCTAATGTTATACAGTGTCATGGTATAATAATGATAACAAACATTTCAGTTTACAAGAAATAACCATTTTTAACCATTTCGTTTGAATTTCGGGGTTTCGAAATTTCCTTATTATTATTATTATAGGAATAGTACTAGCCGCTACATAGATGCATATGATGTCAAAACCCGCTTATGAATGTAATAACTGCAGAAAACAAAGAACAAATACCTAGTATACAGATCTAGTTCCTTTTTCAAGAATTTAACTATTCCCAAAAAGAACATAGTTCAGTTATAAATGCAGATTTTTCTAGAGGGACATTCTCTTGCAATTCACATTGAAAAGAAAGACGAATCTTTTGAGTTTCAAAAATTGCAGAGCGAGTAATTAAGAAAATCTGGTATGTTTGAATTTGTAAAGCACCCTTTTTAATTATATTCTCTTAGCGACTTAAATATGGAAGTTTCAACTAAACACAAAAAAACTCAAAGGAGTAATCTTAATAAAATCATCTAAATTTTGCACATACCAGATTTCTTTGCGACGAGTGCAATCATCTCCAACACCATCATCCTCATCCGATGAATAGAATACTTAGAACAGAAAATGTCATTTTCCTATCAAATTGCTTTAACTTTTAAATATTCCCTTTGGTATCGTATAAAGTTCCCACAAGCGCAATGTCCACCAAAACCAAACCCATGTTATCTTTCAGAGAAAAACAAAACAGAAAAAAAAACATTAGCCTACAACTCAACATTATAAATGACTTTTAGTGTTCATGTTTGGTTCTATGTGTTGAAATAAAGTGCATTCAGCCAGCATTTCCCTAGACATTGGTATTGGTTTGAAAGTTGTCCAAAATCTGTTTATGACATTTTCTCGCTTCCGATTTACACCACGACCAAAATTTGTTGGACCAACACAGGATTTTTTGTGCTTCTGGTTTGCCTTAGCCTTTTACAATTCCCTCCGGATAGAAAACTCTAATATTCCATTTCAAATAGCCTTCGACCGTATATAGTTTGTGTCTATGGAGTGGTACGAGTCGAGTCTGGCTGTTTCGAAGGCACATCAAATTTTCACCCTGCTCTGGTATTATGTGGACCACCAAATGTGTGAGTTATCAAGAAATTGGATGGGAAAAAGGAACAAGAACAGCAACAGCAACAAGAAAAAAGGAACTAAAAAGTTTTTGGGCAACTAAAATTGGTAGAACACGAAAGGACCACTCCTACCAATTATTCCATTTAAGCCATGCTCATGCTCAACTTTCATGTTCGTGTCCACCTACTTTTGTAGCTCTTCCGCTTTTTGCAAAACAAACATACACAAATACATATACAAAGAGTGCTCTTAACCAAAAACAACATTTACACCCGCTGCTATTGCTGCTGCTGCTGCTGCTGTTACTGCTTGGTGCTTTCATTTCTTCTAGGCACAAACACCAGCTTCTATAGCTGCTTTTTGGATCTTTTGCTTTGACGACAGACAAGACAAAGTAATTTTGTGCATTAGAAACGATTTGTAAGGAAGCATTACAAAGTGTCAGAAGTGGGATATGACGTCGGAAGCTTTCTTTGCTCTCGCCTTCATTTTTGGGGGTATTTTGACAGAAGTTTAGTGTTGAGGACATGTAGAACGACGTCTATGGCATAAACACCAGCACTCGAGTTCATTTCGTTGTTTTTCTTTTTGCTTGTTTTTTTTTTGCTGACATTTTAAGGAAAGCTATTTTCACTGTCGTGTGGTGGTACTGTTGGCATGGAATATATGAGCATTCAAGGTACTTTGATGGTACGTGTATGCTAAGAGAGTGTTACTATTTTTTTTGTTTTTGAACATTCTGATGGCGAAAAGAGGGTACACAAGTTTTCTTCACCGTAGTTTTTTTTCACATTTCTGTTACGTGACCTCATTTTTCTCAAAAAAAAAAAACAGAAACTAGAGGAAGATTATAATTTTGTCTGTTTGAATATATGCAAGGACACAGAAGTATGAAATCAACAAGCTTCTAGTTTATTTTTTTTTTCTTGCATGTTCCAACGAAAAATAGCAAGAAGACTAAAATTTTTGAACACAAGATATTGTATTCGAAAATAATTAGGTGACCTCAATATGTTTGTTTGAAAAATGAGAGCACAAAATAATGAAAGTAGGTGGCAAACGGATGCAATTATCACAAATTGAGAACACACTTAATTAAAAGTTATATGTTTTGTAAATTCACTTTATTTTTTTAAATAAGTTCGTAAGTTAAGTATATGTTTAGAGATTATGTGGCATCATTAGTTTGAATAGTTCTTCTTAAAGGAAAGCGTTCAAATTAATAAGCTTCCGTTAAGTTTTTTTTTTGAACTTATTTTATGCCTGGTCCTTGCCTATATGATCTTTTTGATTTTTATTTTTAAAGAATGTCATGAAAACTGAATATTCTAGTTAAATTTTTCTTGAAGTTGATTTAATAAAACAAAGTTGCTGAAACATTTTGTCATCACCATTTTGTTGATCCATTTTGAGAGCATCCACTGTGTGCGCTGTTGAAAAGGTTAAAGTTTTGCTAAACTCATGTATGAAGATTTTTTTTTAAAGATTTTTTAAACATGTTTCACTAAAATTTTTTTTTATACTTACTAAATTTGTTTTAAAAAGAAGCATGCAAACAACGCCGTGGGACCAAGCTTGAAAAAGAATGCAATCTTTTGGGAATGCATTCTTTTTAAATCATTTATTGAATTCAACTCAAAGATTGCATTCACTAATTTCACCTAAAGATTGGTTCTTCAAATTTTGTTACCACCAATCATTTGACCTTAAAAAGACTGCCATAGTTTTTCTTCCAATCATTTTACTGCAATCAATTTATTGCAATCATTTGAGACTTTATGCAATCTTTACATTCATTTAAATTATTTGCAAAAAAACAAATACAAATTTTGTTTTAATTATTTAAGTCAAAAAGGACATATTTTAACTCTTGTTCTTAATTTATCAAAAAAATATTAGAAATTTTATATATATATTACCTCCAAATAAATAGCCACACATTTCTATATTAACCTACATACATTTTGAAATTTAAACTCATAATACTCTGATGGTGTTGAGACTTAATGTCCTTCTTGAAAAGTTTTTGCATTATTTTTTTGAGACAAAAACTAATATATCCCAACATTATTTACCAAGCATAAAGAGCCACACCCTGTCAATCTGTATCACTCATCTTGACGTCCTGAGCACCAACCTTTATAGAAGAAACAAAAGAACGACCAACCGACGACCTTGGCCAGGTTGTTATTTATTTCATTCTGTGTGTGTGTGTGTTTTTTTTTTGTCTTTTCATTTCTAAACTCCAAAGCATTAACTAAAATTATTACCCGCATATCTTAAAAGTCCCAGATAAGAAAACGAAATAACATAAAACAGCCTCTGGAACTTGCATAAATTACCATCAAAATTCTACTCACCTCTCTCAAATTGACAACCTCAACCCCCATCTTCTTTTCACAACCTACCCTATCAACCATGATGATGTGAAACTTTAGGTACTCCACACTATATTATATAATAGCTATAATATATAGCTCTCCTCATTCTCGCCCTCTTAGCCTAAATTTCATTTGTTATCCCGGTCTTTATTCGTTCGGTTTATTTGTTTGCTGTGTGATTATCTCATAACTACGCAACTACTCAACAAACAAGGATTCACGTTCACGTCTTCGACTTATCCTGATGTTCTCCTTGTGAGCTTCTTTGGTTGTTTCTTCTTTTTTGTGTGTTTTGTTTTGTTTTTCCTAAAATTTCTATCTTTCATCTCGATTTTGTGTGTCTATTCTGGTGAGCTAGGCAGACACCTCATCTATACACAGCTGAAAGCTTAGAAACATCGCATCTCACACTCTCACGCCTTTTTATGTTTTGTTTTTGTTTTTGTTGTTGTTGTTGTTTTTTTTTGAAGAGGGTGTACGCTTATGAGAGTGTCTAACGTGTTTGCAAGGATCTGCTTTAAGGAATAAATTATGATACAAAACAGGATAACACATTTTCGAAAATGTGATATGACGCTGAAGCGTGTGTACAAGGTTCACAAACAAACAAGCATACAAACACACGAGCATTTTAAAATGCAAAAGGATATTTTATTTTATATATGGATACAAGTTCTCTTTGAGATATGATGTACATCTTTTTGGTAGCAGACTTCTTGGAAATGATGGAAAATACAAAAAAAAAACTTCAATGAAAAGGGACCCAATTTTTTTTATCTAAAGACAGGGCCGTTTAGGCTTTGTTAAGAGCCTTGAGATTGCATTTGAATAGTGTTTGAAGCAGCCACTTATCAAGGATTAGTTAGTTGTTTGATTCCGGCTTAATAATAATTTCATGTCGTAATAATATTTTAAGGCTAAGGCTTCTAGTATCGTAACATATCCACTTAATTTTTCATCCCTTAAACTCACTAATTTTAATGTAAGTCGAAGCTTAGCTTCTTAATTATAAGTATAATGGCCCCTATAAGAAAATAGATTTTCGAAGAGAATCCAGCACTGACAGGAAGCCATCCAAAATTCTAATTCTGAGAACCATTTTTTAATAGAAATTCTAAGATATTTTTCTTTTCCTTCATAAATACAAAAACAAGGCACACTTAAGACGCACATAGCTACATACATAGCTACATATGTACATATAAATATTTAGAAGGATAAAATGTACACATTTATACTTCTCATATATATCTTTGAAAGTTGGCATATGGATTTTGATTAAATCCCAAAGATAAGATTTAATGAAATCCTCCCTCTTTTTTTTTGATGTGGTGGTAGAATATTGTACCTATACAACTGTACCTACTCCTTGTGTTGTCTGTGGTCACCACTTTCGATTGCCCCTAACTGACCACTGACCTCAAGGAAAATAAAAAGAAATATATTAATAAAGTCGTAGAAATTCCTTCTATGTATTTGATGATGCAAAGAAAAGGAGGAGGTTTAAATATACAAATAAACATGAAAGTCAAGAGAACATAACATACAATAATGTGTTTTGTCTACCCTTATTGAATTTTATTACTATTTTTATCTATTCCTTAAAAAATAGATATAATATACATAAAACCGCCTTTGTAAAAAAGAAAACAATTTTTATTGAATATTACAATTTCTTATTAGAGATTCCAAAAATAAATTTATTTGTATATTTTTTTTTCCTTTGGTTCAGTGTTTCCTTTTGAGGAGTAAAAGTTAGTAATATCAAGAAGGGAAGGATTGTAAATTATTATGTCTTGACTTTACTCGTAATCAGGGTAATGGAAATCAATAAATTTCGAATAAATTTTGTCAAAATCCTTGAAGTATATTTGAGTCCATAAAAACAAAATAGAAGAAAAAAAAAGCAGTTCACTGTTTTGTGTTATGTTGACTTAAGTTATTTAGATTGGTAAATGGATGTATTTTGTGATGAACTATCAAAATAGTTATTATTTCGTCAGCTGTTTTCTTCTTTTTTTTTGTAGAGTAGCCTCTTAGCGAAAATGGTGGATCATAAATTAGATTCATGTATTTCTACTCATTAATAATTATTATTCTAACTTAGTTGTGCGTTCTTGAGTTCTGTGAGTAATTTTGTTAAAAGGGGTAAAATAAGATGATTTTGCGAAAATCTAAACAAATCAGTAGACATTTTGGCGGAGCTTATTTTGTTATGTAAATCAAGTTTCAAAGAATGTATTTTATTAAGATATATGAAGTTTGATTAATTTATATAAAAAGGGTAGATAAATAGGAACCATTTATGATAATAACTGCGTTTGTGGCTCAAATCTCTACAAACACATAAAATAAGGTTTAAGGGATTGTATCTTGAAAAACCAAATTCGAAAAACTCAAAATTCAATTATCATTTCTTTTTTTCATTTTCATTTGCACATACAAGTAAGTACCAATCATTTATACTAAAATGAGGCTGGGGTGCTACCCACACTGATAACTTCCCATCCCGTCTGTCGATTTGTCTTGCTTAAAAGTTTGTAGGTTTTCGTGTTTTGTTAAAAAAGTTGTCAGTTGAATTATTCTTAAAAAATTTAAAATTACCAACAATATTTTGCATATAATGAAATAGTTTGATTTAGAAATCTATTTTTGTTAACGAGAATTTAAGTCGAAAACCAATTGTTTCCAATTTTAGTAACATTTCTTAAAAATCTTTATTTCTTACATAAACAAATATAAATTGGATGAATTAAATTAAGTCAATGTCTTCTATTGTTCACGAAATATCGAGAACCGAACATGAATTTTTACACATTTGCGTACTATTTTTAGTAGATTTTATTTTTTTATGAAAAAACAGACTACTGGATTTTTATAAAAATTAACTGAATGTGTAAAACAATATTTTCTGTGAGATAAAATAAGTTTTAAGCCAATATTTTTAATTTTTAAAAAGATATTTCATTCGAAAGTAAATTTTTACCAAGTTTTAGTATGTTGAAAACAATTTTTTAAAAGATAAAATCAGTTTAAAGCCATTGGAATTTTGTCTAAAAATATAATGTAATATAAAATTTGATTCAAGTCTCTAGCGTTATTGAATCATGAGGTATTTAGGGTTAACCAAAATGTTCACCCTTTTTCACAATTTTTTTGGGAGTCCTTTCTGCATCAAAAAAACATACCGAACGTACGGACGTACGAACGTAGACATCTCTCCTCTCTAAAAATCTTTTATTTCGACTCTAGGGTCCTTGAAACGTCGAGAAATTTCAACATTTTCAATTCGACAAATCGGACCGATTACAATAACTTCCTATGGGAAGTTAAAAATGATTAGTTTAATTTTTGAAATTAAGGCCTTTTAGGATTTTGCAATTTCGAGATTTTGGCCCATTTCGGATTTTGGAATTTCAATATTCCGGATTTTCATGATTTTGGATTGTCAGGATTTCGGATTTTTAGGAATTTCACTATAAATGTTTTTCCACTTTGATGATTTTTGTACTGCTTTCTTCTGAATCACTTATTTAATGATCCATATACCAATTAAAAAGCAAATAGTACAAAAACTGTTTAAAAAACAGGGCTTCAGTTCATAATCTACTAAAAATGGGATACAATTTGAAAAGAGTTATCAGTTAATTAGAAAATTTTGTAACATTTAACTTAATATTTAATAAAACCCTAAATGCACTTAGAAAACAATTTTTGTTTGAAAGAAGAACGTCACGATAAAGTGACGTCAGCATTTGGAATAATTTCTAGTTCGATTTGGATCAAGTGCAAGCAAAATTAACGATTAGTCGGAGTAAAAGCCTATTCCATAGTTCAATAAAAAAAAACTCCAAAGATCCTCAACGATGAAGCAATAAGGAATTACTAAGACTAAGATATAAAATACTTGAATCTAGAAATTAACTTATTCAAAATCTGCAACAAACAATAGAGCAATCTGCGGAAAGACACATTTTGACAACTTTAGCAAAGAAACTGCAAGAACTTTTTGATGAAACTTTACTGCTTTTTTTTTTTTTTTTTTTTTTTTTTTTTCTTTTCTAATTACTATTATATATTATTGTTGTATAGTATTTATTATTATATTAGTATTTTAAATAAATGAAATTTTGTTTTAACTAAACTAAAAGTTTTTACATAACGCTTAATTTTTAATGAGTTCAAATACCCTTTATTTTAGTTTTAGCCAAACTAAAAGCTCTTCATTTTTGTAATCTTTAATCCAAGTTTTACTCAACTCTAATTTTGTTTTTGCCAAACTAAAAGCTGTTAATTCTTTTGCCTAAAAATTATGTATTAATTTTAAGTAATTTATTTTTGTTTTAGCTAAACTTAAAGCCCTATTTGCATCTTTATATAATTTTTTGTAATTGTACATTTACATTTTGTTAAATAGTGAATATTTTCTTTGAACCTAATTTGAAAACACATAGTCAATCTGGCAGACGGCATTGCCACAGCCAAACACTTTTATTACCAAATTTATATTCAAATCAAATGTAACCGAAACTATTGTATTTAACAATGTTATGTAATAAAAATCTATCTATCTATCTATCTATCTATTTACTGCTTTTTAAGGAACGTGAGCGACTGCTCTTAAAGAAAGTTTCATAGCATTCGAAAAAGTTCATCTTAAAATTCTTACGATAAAGTTAAGAAAAATCTCAAGAAGATATATGAACATACAATCTTTAAACGACAACTTTCTTAAAAATAATTGAAGAAAATCAATTAAAAAGGCAGATGCTTCATTACAACTTCACAACGAGTGCCCTATCTAATAATTTTAACAAGGCTAATAAACAGAAAAGATGTCAAGAAGATAGCAAACATTACTAATTCTCATTCACTTTAAAGAGACAAGAAGAGCAACATTTTCCAAATTTTTAACTTCCCATAGGAAGTAATTGTAATGGGTCCGATTTTTCGAATTGAAAATTTTGACATTTCTCGACGTTTCAAGGTCCCTAGAGTCGAAATAAAAGATTTTTAGAAAGATGTCTGTGCGTGCGTCTGTACGTTCGCGACGTTTTTTTCGTTGTCCGTAGTTCAAGAACCAGAAGAGATATCGACTTCAAATAAATTTTGTAACACAGATAATAAGGCAGAAAGATGCAGAAAGGGCTCTCAAGAAAATTTAGTGGGTGGTTTTTTTACTAAATAATAATAAACCTAAATATCTTATAAACCAATGACGCTAGAGACTTGAATTAAATTTTATATTATATATTGTAACAAAAGAATTATATTTTTGGAAAAAAACCAATTAACGGTGTTTTTTATAAATCAAAAAAACTGACAAAAAAAATTTGTCACCTCGAAAATTTTACGACTAAAATATGATTTTATCTCCAAAACTGTTTTGTGCAACGAAGCATAATGTTTTTGACATCTGATATAATTTTGAGAAAAATCTAATTGACAGTTTTTTTTATAAAAACTAAAAACCTAAATATTGTTTTCAACATTCGGTAAAATTTTGAGAAAAATCGAATTGACAGCTTTTGTACAAAAAATTAATAACCTAAACAAAATTTAACAAAAGTTGGTAAAAATTTATTTTCGACTTAAATATCTTTTCAAAAATTTTAGATTATGGCTTCCAACTAATTTAATCTTATAAGAAATATTGTTTTCAACATTCGATACAATTTTGAGAAAAATCAAATTGATAGTTTTTTTTACAAAAAAAAAAACCTAAAAAAAACAATACTAAAACTTCGTAAAAATTTACTTTCGACTCAAACTTATTTTATTTCACAGAAAATATTGTTTTCGATATTCAATAATTTTTTATAAAAATCCAACAGTCCGTTTTTTCATAAAAGAATAGTACGCAAATTTGGTAAAAATTGATACATATAGATAAACTTTTAAGCAAGACAAATCGACAGACGGGATGGGGAAGTTATCAGAGAAAATCCCATAAATCCGAAATTGTCCTCATATTACATTTTAAGGAAAGACATACAAAAAACAACTATACCTAAGCCCATTACCATAATATCTTGCGTTTATTGCAAAATGCCTGTTTTATCGAATGAAAGCAAGTTTGAAATTCAATCAACCTTTTGAATAAGCTTAGTTTCCAACAAGGACCATCTTCAAGCAATAGACCAAATCATTGAAAAGTCCAAGGAGTATCATATAACGCCAGATATTATGTATTACATTTATTGATTTCGCAAACACATTCAATGCAGTTGAGCAAGCATCATGCAAAATCTGTACAGTGATAATATTACGTGCATTAGAATGGGAATTATTGAGCCAATTCGACACGTGGATGGAGGCAAGGTGACAGATTTTCAGCATTACTTTTTTTCGCAACATTGGAAGAAATGTCCAGTAACTTGAAATGGGAAAATAATGGTTAGAAAATAAAAAGCAAATATTTATCAAATCTAAGGTTTACAGATGATATTGTAAATCGTCACAACCAAAAATGAATTACAAACTATGCTAAACGAACTTTGTTTAAACTGTAAGAAAGTCGCTTTATCCAGTAATAATCGATAGAATGACAATAACTCTGAAATAAAAATTGGTGAAATCAATTTGGATTACAAGGAAGACTATTATTATTCGGGTCAAATAATATTATTCACCGATAAAAATATGGAAAATTTTAACCAAAGAATAATAAACACTTGGTGACAATTCCGGAATTATGATAATTTGATGTGCATTTGACTTCACGGTTCTTGCAATCTTAACTTATGGCTGTCAAATATGTCAATCCAAGAGAGTCCACGAAAATAAACTTCAATCCTGTTAAAGAGCCATCGATTCTTAATGTGAGGTTATCTCGACGCATTAACTCCGAAAACGTAGGAATCCATTCGAAATTTGAAGATATTCTTCACAAAAAAAGAAAACTTAAATGTGACACAAATTTCTCACATTAGATGATCGATGGACCAAAATAACAACAGAGTGGACTCCAATAGATAATAAAAGCAGTTTAGGAAAACAATTCAAGAGGTTTAGAGACAAAATGCAATATTTTTGTCCAAATTACTGCAGAAAAGCTTTTGGCCTAAGGAGCTGGAAGAAGAAGGGTTATACTCATCAAACTTTTAAATTACAGTCAAAGTAATTGATTTAAAAGAATTAAGCATATCAGGAAATGGAATTGTCGAAAATAATATTTAACTACAATGATAACTTGAAAAAGTAATCATTACTGCTTTTTTGATTATTATCTTTATTTTCAAATTCATTTATTAATTTTAAATTGCAACTAATTGGCACTTTTCAAACACTAAATACTTTAATTACATTTTATAGTTATTGAAGAAGTGTATGGAGTTTACATTTACATCTAATTGTAATGTAATTTTTTTTACCAACTCTGGTTAAGACAGATGGTAATTAAAAATGTAGATTCGTTGAGTTTATAATCCCTCATCATGTTTAGTATTAAAATTACAAAATAAAAAATATATTTTTCCAAGAAAATCAATTCCTATACCAGACAAAAAAACAACTAAATTCTTCTGGACTCTGAAAATATATTTAAGTGAAAATTAATTCAAAAACATTTCATAATTGGCGTGTTTATGTTTGCGACATTGATGAATTGTTGATTTAATACCGTGAATAATAATATCAACAATAATTTAAATATTTCGTGACAAAATTAACTAAAATCAAAATAAATTTTTCGTTAACATAAATGAAAATTTATTTAACTTTAATTTTATTCCACTTTTACTCTTAGTCTCTGTTGGTGTTTTATTTTTGTTTTATTGTAAAAAAAAACAATTTATTTATCTTCACTCCATTAAGACAAACAAACCTAAAATTTGAATTTGCTAAGGAAACCACGGCAAGAAAACAAAAATAAAAATCAAGGACACAAGACGAACCTCCCAATTCCGATCCCAATCCATACGATATTTTGGCACGACACGGTTGTGTAAAACACAACAAATTAGCAACCAAAAGAAAAAAAAAATCCTGGAAAATACCAACATCGTGATTTCTTTGAAGTCCTCCTCGATGTCGTTGGTGGTGTATAGTATATAGGGTATACATAGTGCGTGGTTTCTAAGTGTTAACGGAAATGTCTTTCGAGTTGAAAAATTTCGGCAGAAGGCAATTGAGGTTGACAAAATAAAAATAAAAAAAAAAATAGAAGCAAAATCCTGCTGTGATTATTTTTTGCTTGACGTGACAGCCTCGAAAATGCGTACAAAAGCATCATCTGGTGGCAATTTTGATTGTGATGATGGTGGTAGTGCCATTGAGGAACGAACGCACGAACTTCAAGTACTTAAACTATGGGTACCTATGCCAAGAGCAAAGGGGTGTTGAATTTACTCTGGGTTTAGTATCTAAGTGCGTGACATGGAAAAACGATATCTAAATACACATTTTTTCTTATCAAAATGTTTCATTAAATGATTTTGTAAAGCAGTCGCCAAGGATATTATAGAGAGAGTTTCTTTTTAAAGGTTTATAATAGGTTTGTATTTTTGTTGCTCTTGTATTATGTGTAAGGATTCTCCTCTTCTTTTACCATGGCTATACTGTACTACATTTTGAAGCCATAAAAATAAGCCTTGACGTGGTAGGTTCGTTTTTTTTTTTTTGAAAATCTAAGTGCGAGGTTAATAATATTCCTAACCAAAGACACTTCTTTTTAAGAAACTTCCTTTGTGTTGTTTTCAATTTATATTGTTACAGTAACGTGTTTTGAAAATTTTAATTAATGTAGCAAAATATGAGGTAACCAAATTACATTTACACTTTAGCATAAGAAACTGAAGGTTTTTCTACAGTACAGTTTTTAATTTTTATATTTTTCGAGTTCTCCGTCAACTTAGCTATTCAACATTATTCCATCACAAATAGTTTGATATATTCACAATTCTTTAACTGTGAAAGAATTGACCCAAATATTCTCCTCTATTCTCTGAAACCCTTCCTCTGCAGTGAAAAACATGAACTCTATAAGCACCTTCCTACCAACCTCTACCTGTGTACTTCAACCCACATTAAAATTAAATATAGGACACACACACGAAGGTCATTCTATTTTCTTGCAAATAAAATGCAAATAAGATTGTTCCGTCATTTCTCTTGACGGTTTCCTTTCTGCATATTTCTTCCCATATACACCTAGATTTTGTTTTTGCTTTTTGATTATTTTTATAGTGCTCCCTTTTGTATCCGCTTTTGGAAAGCTGATGATGGCGCGGACGTCAAAGAATAAGCTTTCAAACATTAAGAGGGTGTTATGTGCCCTGAAAACAGCGGATATGCCTCCACTAACTCTGTGAGTGTTGAGAATTTAATGCACTTTATTTTTCAAATGATAGAAATCCTATTTTCTTTTTCTTTTCTTTTCTTGTTTTTTTTTCTTTCTTTCTATTTATAAATATAATTCAGGTTTTTTTTTTTACTGATGTTGTTGTTAGTGTTTCAAAAGCCCTTAACTTAAGCTTGGTATTTTGTACCTTTGATGTGTTTTTTTTGTTATGCGATAAGAGATGGTTTTTGTCGCGGCTTGCTTCCGCATATTTAGGCTTCTTCCTTCACCATAACCCCCAATCCAAAATACATGTCTAAGTATATGTATGTGTATGCACTGTACATTTATGTAGGTTGGTATGAAGAAGGGGAACATTTTAATTATGTTGAAAATTCACTTGTGAGAAAATGAATTTTTTTCTTATAAATTTTATTTGAATTAAAGATGAAAAAATGAAAAACACTTGACAACGAACAGAGAAAAAGAGGAAGACATGGAGAAAGGGAAAATTTGTATTTTTATAAAAGTCGGTGAAAAGTTTTTTTTTTCTTCTTGTGAAAGGTTAACCTCATTACATTGTATTTATTTTGGTTCAAGGACATTTTGTATGGAATGTGGCGCGTGGTGTATGAATGTGATGTTGAGAAAAGATACCAAGACAGTCTTGAATTTGTATGAAAACGTGAAGAAGCACTCTTTAATTTTGAATACAAAATGTATTGAAAATAGAGTCAAGTTAATAATTTGATGCCTGTGAATAAGGGTTGTTCTTCAAAAAATATATTTCAATAAAATAAATCTTTAAACTATACCTACATTTTAAATAAATATTAAAGTTTAAAAAAGGTATAAAACCGATAAAAAATTGAACTTTGTTCATCATCTCTTTCAGGTCCGTTGTAGAATATTTTACTTTATGTAGGAAAAGTTTCTATAAATATCTTAAGAATATTTAAACATATCTTTAAATATATTTTTTTACGCTTATTAGAACAAAATTTCAGTTAAAGAAGTTTAAAAAAGACGAAAAAAATACCGATGTTCAATATATTTTTCCATATTGTCTATAAATAATATTTTTGGAAATTTCATTGAAAAAACTGTCTGGAAAGTGGGCGGATTTATTGAAGGCATCTTTTTCCATAATGAATAGTTTATAGCTAGAATGTTTTCACAGACTTCTGGGAAGTATTTACAACTGTTTTCGGTTAACAACGAATTAAAAAAAAAACTGGCATTCATGACGATGATGGGTTTATTTTTTTTATTTTTGAAGATTAAATTCTGAAAATGTCATCACATAGTTGATATGTTTTCTCAATAACACTGGGTAAACAAGGTTTTATTCCTGGCAATCAAATAGCATTTTTCCGATGAGTTTTAATAGCCTTAAACCATATGCGATTTTAAAGTTACTCTATGACGTCAGATTTTTGGGATTCCACTTTTTAAAATTCGAAAAAACTACCATTTATACATATAAGGATTTTTGATACTATCTGAATTCATGAAATAGTATTCTTTTTCTTTTTATAAAATGTTTCATTGTTTTTTAAATATATAATCATTATCTTCAACAGGGAGTTGAATTATTTTTAGTAATTGTTCATTTTCGCAAAATATTCAAAGTTGTAAGATTTCATCTGTTTCACATAAATCTTAAAGAAACGCGTAACCTTGAACCATTTATACTAAAACGCTTTCTTACTGTAAAAGACAGAACGATTTGATAATATTTTTGTTTTTTGTAATGGAAAAAATAAATAAATAAACAAGGCTACCACATCAAGTTTTTGAAATATAATTAAAAAATATAAAAATAATGTAGACAATGCAAACAGTTAAAATTGATTTGGATTCGAAATGAGCACTTTTGCAGAAACTCAAAATACTTCTCCTTACAGCGATTTTGTCCCAAATTGTCTAAATGACATTTTCTCTTTGTTATTATTAGTCAAAGGAAATTTCGGAGAAGGGCTATGTTTATGATAAGGTTCATTTTATTTTTTTTTGGAAAAATATTAAACCACCGGATTTGTTCACTCAAAATTGTTTTATTTCCAAGGTAAGTTTATATTTTGTGGAAAAAGGCCGATACGGTAATATAAAAACAACCTCAAATTGTGTACGTTTTGCAGAATGGGCCGAAATAGAGAATATGCTCTAAGTGAATAACAAATTCGGGCAAAAATTAGTTTGTGGTGCGGAAGAGAAAATATGAACTTCTGATGCATGTGATGGTCCTACATTTGTCGCCCAGGAAATTAACTCATCAGGGTACAAATTTGAAAACCCACTGCCACCAGAAACTTTGCTTCAACCTTTATTGTATCTTTGACTCCACTTCAGCCTTATGTTGTTATATAGAAGGAAACAAACTTTGTGCTCAGTTATGATCAGCTAAATTTTTAAGGCAACAAGGATATTCCAAAAAAACTTCCGGAATAGGAAACTCAATACCATTTTTTTCTTATTTTTTCACTAAAGATATTGGTGATCTTATATAAACGGTCGGCCAAATAACTTTTTTTTTTTTTTAAATGCTATAAAAACATCGAGTGTAGCTTCAGCTGTGTGGCACGTAGCGCCCGCCGCCGTCCTGTTGAAACCAAATGTTGCCAATATCCTTCTCCTCCTTTTGTGACCAAAAATTCGTTCAACATGTGCCATTGACTGTAACGACCACTACTTGCTCATTTTCGAAGAAATATGACCCAATTACCCGCACCAAAAAGTGATTCGTTTTGTGTATCAGCTTTTCAATGTATGCGTGCGGGTTTTCTGTGCCCCAAATGTGACAATTTTGCTTGTTTACATACCCGCCAAGATCAAAATGAGCTTCATCTGAAAAGATGATTTTTTTGGCAAAATCGGCATCTTCTCTAAGCGTTGTTCTCAGCGTTGGTCAAGCGTATACACAATCATATTCTACTATCAAACCAACATAAGCAGCGCAGCGTACAAAAAGATCCAAGCAATCTTACAAATGCTATAAGTAAAACGATATCCACCAATTTATTGGAGTAGTTTTATACACATTCATTACACGGATTCTAAATGTAAGAAGTTGCTGGTCTGATAAAATGGAAATATTGATAATCAATGACATTATAGACATTAAAAAGTTTGAGCGTTTGCGACAAACTTTACATATCAAAGGCAATTCCAAGACGTTGCCCTACGGAAGTAATAGACTTTATAAGGAAAGACTACTAATAGAAATGCTCAATAATCGCTTATTACAAGTGGCCCTGAAAAGGTACTTGGCTTGACTTTTGTTCTATTCCAGATGAGCAAATGTGCTCAACCAAGATAATTTGGTTCTTTGTTATTTTTGTCTATTTTGCGCCTACTTTAAAAAAAATTGAGAAAAATTAGTCATTGCTCTAGAGAGGGTTAAAATCTACAGAGATTCGTAAAAACAAATTATGTTGCTATGAGAATAGGTTAACAATTCTCAGTTTCCCCCACCTACTTCGGTTAAAAATACGTGCGAGCGATAGGCTCATCAAAGTATTTAGATTTTAATACTTTGCTCAGTCTCAATTAAAGCTTATTAGTTATCCTTTCAATCAGTTGAAGTTGGCTACGTTCTTGGAATAAGGGCATTTAAAAAAAATGAAAATTTTGGTTAACCCAAAATATCTCACGAACCAATAACGCTAGAGACTTGAAATAAACTTTATACATAAATAAAAAAACTGAAAAAAAAATATTCGTCACCTATAGTATTTTACAAACAAAAAATGATTTTATCTTCAAAATAATGTTGTACAATAAAGTATAAAGTAAAATTGGGAAAAAATCGAAGTGACAGTATTTTTTTTTAAATAAAAAGCTAAAAAACACATTACTTAAAGTTGGTAAAAATTGATTTTCGACTCAAAAATTTTTCCAAAAATTTGAGATTATGGCTTCCAACTAATTTTATTTTATAAGAAATAATGTTTTCAACTTTCGAATTGTTTTTTTTACAAAAAAATAAAAACTTTAAACAAAATTAATAAAAGTTGGTAAAAATTGATTTTCGACTGAAACATATTTTCAAAACTTTTGATATTGGCTTTAAACTAATTTTATCTTTAAAACAAATATTGTTGTTAACATTCAGTAAAATTTTGAGAAAAATCGAATTTACAGTTTATAAAAAATATAAAATCCTAAAAAAAAACATTACTTAAAGTTGGTAAAAATTGATTTTCGGCTCAAATATCTTTTCACAAATTTGAGATTATGGCTTCTTACTAATTTTGTCTTATAAGAAATATTATTTTAACATTCGGTATAATTTTTAGAAAAATGGAATTGGCAGTTTAAAAAAAAAAATAAAAAAGCTAAAAAAAATAATAAAAATTCGTAAAAATTGATTTTCGACTCAAATATCTTTTTTAAAAATTGGAGATATTAAATTAAATTAATTTATCTTCTAAAAGATATTGTTTTCAACATTCACTTAAATTTTGAGAAAAATCCAATTGACAGTTTTTTACGAAAAATAAAAAATATAAAAAAAAATTTATAAAAATTGGTAAAAAATTGACTTTCTACTCAAATATCTTTTCAAAAATTTGAGATATTGGCTTCAAACTAATTTTATCTTATAAGAAATATTGGTTTCAACATCTTGTAAAATTTTGAGAAAAATCAAATTGTTAGTTTTTTTTTTTACAACAAATTATAAAGCTAAAAAAAAATTACTAAAAATTCGTAAAAATTGATTTTCGACTCAAATATCTTTTCAAAAACTTTAGATATTGGCTACAAGTTAATTTTATTTTATAAAACAATATAATTTTTAACATTTGATAAAATTTTGACAAAAATCGAATTGAAAGTTTTTTACAAAAAATAAAAAAGCTAAAAAAAAATTACTAAAAGTTGGTAAAAATTGTTTTTAGACTCAAATATCTTTTCAAGACTTTGAGATTATGGATTCAACCTAATTTTATTTCATAAGAAATATTGTTTTCAACGTTCGGTAAAATTTTGAGAAAAATCGAGTTGACAGTTTTATTCCAAAAAATAAAAACCTAAAAAAAAACAATACTTAAACTTGGTAAAATTCACTTTCGACTCAAATATCTTATCAAAACATTAAAAATATTGGCTTCATACTTATTTTATCTCACAGAAAATGTTGTTTTTGACATTCAGTAAATTTTTTATAAAAACCCAACAGTCAGTTTTTTCATAAAAAAATGGTACGCAAATTTGGTAAAAATTGATGTTCGGTTCTCGATATCTCGTGAATATTAGAAGATATTGACTTTAAATTAATTTCATTCATCCAATTTGTTTATATAAGAAATAAAAACTTTTAAGAAATGCTACTAAAATTGGTAAAAATTGGTTCTCGACTAAAAATCTCGTTTACAAAAATAGATTTTGAAATCAAACTGTTTCATCATATCCAAATTTTTGTTGGTAATTTTTAGTTTTTTTTTAGAATAATTCAACTGACAACTTTTAAACAAAATACAAAACTTTTAAGCAAGACAAATTGACAGACGGGATGGGAAGTTATCAGTGTGGGTCGCATCCCAGCCTCTTTTTTTTCGTTAACTTTTATGTATGTTGTCTATCATAAAAACCTAAGTTTGGCTTTAATGATGCAATAATGCTTGCGTGTAAGTATTTTTTGGTGAGATTTGGAAACAAAATTTTGAATTACATACATAGGTATGTAAAGAAAATTAACTTCCCTTTATGGTTAATTTTTTTAAATCAAATTATCAAAGATCAAAACAATGGTTTGAGTTTCTATATGGAAAAAGTTCTCCTGCAAATCTACAAATATGCAACGATTTTCTTTACTTTAAAGAAAAAAACATTTCGGAGTGTTTTCCCAAACTCATTTATTTCTCGCTTTGTATCTATAAGTTTTCTTATATAAGGACACTACTGCACAGAAAAAAAACCCTCAAAGTTGTTGATTCTTTGTGACAAGTGCGTGTGTTTTTAAGAACCTCAACTTTTAATTCAGAGTGGCAGATCTTTCTTTTATTCCAAATCAAACAAAATATTTAAATCTCCTTAAAAATATGCAAACCCCATGAGACATTATTATAAATAGTTATAAAGTTTTGTCCCACTGATGATAACAGAAAGAGAGAGAGAGCTCTCATCAAAAGAAAAAAAAAACAACTTAAAAGCTGTGAACTTTATTAACTTTTCTCTTTCGTGAAGAACGAAGCAACTTGAACACATCTTTTAAATAAACTTTTCTTTTCTTCAAAAAAAAAAAAATGAAAAAAAAATTCTACTGCGTGTTCTTGAAAAAAAAAAATATAAGTATATTCTAAAGTTAAGTGAGTTTTCATTTGAATTTATATGTATGTTATTTGTAGGTTAAAATAGCTAAAGAAAATAAAATAAAATTATTCATAGGGTTCACAGGACGAAAGTTTTAAATCAAATTTAAAGAAAAACATATAAACTCTATAGAGAAAAAAAAAACAAAAACTTTATTTTTCTTTTCATTTTTCAATGTATGTATACTTAGGAACATACTCATGCATGCATATTTTTGTTATATTTTCGCCTTTATTTAAGTCATTTTAATTTATTCTTGCGTTTTTTTTCCGCAATATTTTTCCTATTTATAAATGCACTGAAAGAAAATCAGGATGAAAATTGTTCACTTTCACTAAGTTTTAAAAAAATACAAGTGTTTGTTAGTTTTTCGAGGTAATGATTAAAGGCCTTTACCCCAAAGACTGTCTTCAGTACATTTATTTGTGCACACCATGAATCCTCATTTTGGAAAAAAAAATCTTGTTTAATTATTTTCTCTTTGTTTAAAAATAACACAAATTAATTATAAATGGTTGTCCTTTCTTATTTTAAATATGTTTTAAAAACAAATACAATTGACTTTTGTTCTATTCCAGTTGTTTATTTCAGTGTATATTTGAGTTGCAATTGCTTTGCCTTTTTTGACTAAAAAAGTCGTGTCAACCTCTTCCTCTTCTGCATTCTAGATGACAACACATAAGATTTACGTTCAATCAATTTGAATCGCTTGGGAACACAAACACAAACACATTCTCATTTAAGCTTGGTCCTTTGTTTCGTATGTTCGGTTTTTTTTTTTTTTTTGAGAAATCAAAGCTAAAGTACGAAAGGTCGAGGCAATTGACCCAATTTAACCTTCAACGTCAATTTACATTCCTTAAGGGAGTTAGTTTCACTTTCTAGTCGAATGCACTTATGTAACAACCTTATGCCTCATCGCCTTTAACTCATGGGAGCATCAAATTCAAAATTCGAAACCCTCTGATTATCTACGATACGATTCTCTTGTCTATATCTCCAAGGCAACACAAGAAGGATATTCTTATTCTTGATTTCAAGACGACACGACTCAACTGATATACAAAATTTTGTGTAGACCAATATATTCTTGGCAGTGAATGAGTTGGTGTAGTGTATACGAAGACCAACTATTTACATTTATGTATACATTTTATGTCTGTGTTTTACTAACAAGAACACAAATAAGTAAACGCCAGAAGTGGAGTAAAACAAGAACCAGAACCATAAGAAGGACAAGAAGCAGAAGTGTTGTTGTAATTAATTTGTTTTACAGACAGTTTTGCATGAAGGACATTGGAAAACGTCCTTTATATTTTTAATTGAATAAAATAAAGAAAGCGTAGTGTTAAATGAATCTCATAGAAGGTTGGTAGGTAAGCACATACATACATACCTATATAAACATACACATCTAGTATTGTTCGCATTTAATGTTGTCGAAATTTTAATGGCATTGTTTTATGACATATATTTAAATGAGATTTCTTATTATAATTTAATTATTTTTAACTTTTTTAATGTTCTTGCAACTCGAGGAACAATAACTTTGCGAAGACAAAAAGGCTAGATGATAATGATGATGATGATGATAAGGAACACGTAGATATAATTAAATTAAAATTAAAATTCCTTATTATTAAATTTTCAGTTCACTTTGTATTTAAAAGCAAAAATTAATTTATTTTAAAAATTCTTTATTCGCAGTAAATAGACTCGGATAACAGATGGAGAGATATATATTACATTGGTATCCAAAGAGAAGTGTGTAACGTTGATACTGTTAAATAAAATCTTTTTTAACTCATTAATTATTTACACAAATGTACAAATATGTGTACCTACATACTTCTTTTGTTTCAAAAATGACTCGAGAGAACCTATGATACATATGTGTTGACTGTATTTTTTTTCTTTTTGAATACAAAAATTAATACGATTTTTAAAATTTTATATATTTTTGTAAATTATAGCAGAATTTATAATTTCAGGATTAATTTGTTTTTATAATCAATCCTTTTGGTATAAATACAAATAGTAATGTATATTTCCATGTAAATATGTTTTTAAAAACATACGCAGATGACATATTCTATAGGATTAACAAAAATAATTAGGGTACACTTAGACGTATACGTACTTTTTTCGTTTTTGTTTTCAAATGTTTATTTGTTTTATTTTTGCGTTTTGTTAGCTTACTGCGAAGGACTTTTCTAAATGTTTTGGTATTATATAGTCAAATTAGTGAAATTATAAATTATGTGTTATGAAGAACTTTGCTTCTATAAATTGCGTTCTTTGTTACAGACAATAATTATATTGTCCTTGGAATGTGAAATATTTGACCAATTTGTGTAAATTGAGGTGCATAATGTTTGCATCCGCTAAGGATAACTTATTTTCTTATAGGTACTAAATTAAAATGAATAAATTGGTACAACAGTCCGTTGAGATCTAGAGTCTAGTGACTTACAACTCTCAACCATTCCTGTGTGCGAGTAATGTTATCAGCGATGGATTAGACTACAGTTTAAAGCCGAATTCTTATGGTTGATTTGAGAAAGCACTTTTTATGACAACATTTACTCTTGGAGGATTTGTCAATTCATTGCAAGAGGCAGTACCCGTGAAAAAAAATTTAGATGTCACAGTCAGGGATTAAACCCAATTCCTCTGGCATGACAGTTCTATGTAATAACCATCACGCCAGGGGTATTTTTTTAGGTATTACATTTATTTACATTTTTGTTGCGGTTTTAAGAACCTAGAAATACAATACATATGTATATAGAATCTTTGTTTAAAGTTTGGCTCGTGTTATTTTCTTTATACAACCACTAAAATGTATTTTAATTTTGTATGTCAAAGTAAAAGACTGGTGAAGCAATAAATTACTATACATAATTTCCCTCTATAATAAGTTGTGGTTTTTTGAGTGGCAGGTTTTTTTTAATACTTCAACAATTCATTTTTGTTTTTATGTTTTTAACTTCAACAATGTTTTGTTTTATATTTATTTCAATACATGTACATATATATGTATGTATGTACATAAATTATTAATTCGTCAACAAAGCGTTTTGATTCATCGACAAAACCAGTATTTAAATTTGTTTAAATTTTAAAATAAATACAAAAATAAAACTTCACTTTATGACAATATTTTTCAACATAATTTATAAAATTCAAGGTTCATTTTCATTTCCTTAATAAATTTCATTCAAAGTTATATGTACTTAAATTTTTCCTGAATAATTTAGAACCTAAAATTTTGGGCCAAAAAAATAATTAAGAACCTACAATTTTGGGCCAAATGGTCAAACTTAATCGGCTACATTTAATATGTTAACATAACTTGTACATCATTAAATTTCCAGAATTTCAAAAAGAAAAACGCATTGACTTTTATGATAAAGTTTAAAGAAAAAAAAAACACACCCTGTATATTTTCAAATCACTTTTAATTTCATCAAATCTTCTTATAGCGAAAAGAATCACCCTCGCCCTTTTTAAAATTCCCTTAACTTTAATTCTCTAACGACCAAAATGCCTTTTTATCATTGCCTTAACACTCTAATCTGCAATATTATCCTATCAACTTAAACTACACTCCATTAACCCCACCATCTAATATCTCTTCTTCTCTCCTATAAAATTACCCTTAACGATCATTGTCCATCCTTCTCTATTACCATTATGCAATGAAACAAAAACAGAACCATTTTCATCTTCTCTTTTAAAACAAAACAAAATAATAAAAAATCAAGACAAAAACTTAATCTAACTCTTAAAAGAGACACAAAAAATATAAGAATGAAAACAACAACAATGTCCTTAAAGATTACTACAATAGCCCTTCTTCTATTTATCTCCTTATACAATGTAGATTCTAGCTGCTATACCTACCTACATACAAGAATTTTGTTGTTGGTAGGTAAATAGATACATATACCTTAATCTTGAGAAGAAGAAAAAAAAAACTAACAACCAATTTTCAACCTAGATCTTTGTGTTGTTTAAAACAACACCAGAGGGAGCTATAAAAAAGTAACTTAATTGCACGAAACAGCCCAAAAAGTATCATTGTTTGACTAAGTTTTTTTTATTTAGATGTTCTTCGCTCAACAATGTAGAGCTTGTAGACCATGTCTTTATATTCGTTGTGTCATATTATAAAGAATGCCCTCATATCATACCCAACAAAAATAAAACTCACAAAGATCAGAAACCTTAAAACAAAAACTTTTTAAACTCTCTTTTCTCTCAATGATAAAATAAAATAAAACAAGAAAAAGGATTAAAAACAAAAGCAAAACACAAATTACCCAACATAACATAAATATCCTTTTTTATTCTCAAGAAGTTTGATAGTATAAAATGAAGAAGGAGTTTTAAGGGATTCAGCCTATTTCGAAAACTTAACTTAAATCTCTGCAAACAATATGCAGGGCTGTAAGGGAAACAATAACCTACCCCTATACTTCTTCAAAAATATCCTTGCACCACATCCGGTCGGTCAATTAAAAACAAACACGACACAACTTTAACTTCAAAGCAACTCAAGTCTCAGTCCGCTGCTTCTTCTATATGCTATCTTCAGAATGACAAGCTTTTGACAATGAGCTAAACAAAAACCGCTTAAAGAGAAGAAAAAGTTGAGAACAAATGCTTAAGGTGCAGACACTATCGGGAAGAAGGATAAAAACGATGCCACCTTTTTTTTTCCTATATAATTCTAAAACAGGGAAGCTACAAACACAACACAAAAAAAGTCCTTGTTTTTCCTAAAAGAAGAGTCAAAGATAAACAGTCAAGGAAGCCAACGCGACGCAAGGATGTCTTCTTTTTCTTTTTCTTGTTCTGTCTTTTTTTGTTGTTGTTTCCATTCTTTCAACAAAAGATCCTCGGCTCTATTGTTGTAAGGAGAGCGCTCCTTGTTGCTTATCTAGCATGACATAAGTGCTTAATTAAAAGCCATTCCCAAACAACCGCAATAAAACATTTCACTGCCATATCGTCATCCTACACAAACAAACATACCTACATATCTTCTAATACATAAATACACAAAGGTACTCATTGCTGCTCCAATTGGCATTTTCTGTTGTTTTGTGTGTGCAATGAGAAAAAAGCAAACAAAATAAAATACACAGCCATAGAAAATACGTTTAAGTTCTTGTTTGGTATTGTTTTCATATTGGCTTGAATTTTATTTTTTCTCTGCTTATTTGTTTTCAGTTTTCCGTGCTCACTCTTTATTGGGATCAACAATGAGGAGATTTGGTCAACGCCATTTTAGCGCAGAATAAATAAGCCGAAACAAAGGATTTTAAAAAAAAACATAAAAAAACGAAAAAAAAAAAGTTAGATTAGATTGGTCCAAAATGCCAGGATCCTTAATTTAATTAAACAACATATCATGCATATTAGTTTCTCATCTGCCTTGCTATTTTTTTTCTGGCCATCTCTATATGGCTCTATCCTTATTTCTATTTATTTTCATAACATCCCGAAAACGACGAGCTTAGGAGGACAAACAAAACAACAACCGAAAATCCATGTTCAAATTGAATTCTGAATTATTCATAAGGACATAGAGTCTACACTGTTTTTATGTGTATGTGTGTGTGTGTGTATTTAAAACATTCAGTCAGAAGGTGTGGCCGTATTCCGCAGGATAACACTCAACAAAATTGCGGGTGGACTTAAGATATACAATCTAACACACAACACAAAATATGATATGCACAGCGTCGATGTTGTTGTTGTTGTTGTTATAATTAATGTTAAACATCGTCCTTATAGCTAAAACAATCATAAAACCAGCAAACAAAATTAAGGAAAGAACAAAAGGAACAACTTTTTGTTCCTAATAACCGTATATAACCGCACGCGAAAAGCACGAAAACAATTTCCCCTAATAAAGTTATAGCCAAAAAGTTAAAAAAAAAAAAAATTAGGTTGGTTTGGTACACACAATGCGAAAAAAAGAGTCCTTAAAGATTTACGTTACCATTTTTCTGGTCATCGTCTTTTATACGAACGAACTCAACGTTCGTTTACTTATAGCCCGCAGAATAATAAAATAAAAAAGTAAACTTTTTGCCATCATTTAGAGAGGTCCTTTTTTCCAGATGAACGAAATATAGGCATAACCTCCTAAAGCCGTGGGCATGAATGGAAATACTGGCTTAAGTATTCAAAGAGGCAGGAAAATTAAATTATCCTTTTTGTTTGGCTCGCACAGAGAAAAAAAATTACCTAAACAAACCTGCAAGTGATACGGAACCAAACAAAAAAAAAAAAGGAAGGGAAGACAAAAAAGGAATTGAAATTAGCTACAATTTCTTCGGTTAGCTTCGGTGAGAGCGTAGGTAGCCTGATAACCCTTTAGGCAAAAGTAGGAAGGATAAAAAAGGATTCCATTTTGACAAACCAGATAGCGGCATATGATTCATTGATTATATATTCCTAGGGTCTTATCTCGTTCTCTATTTATTATTTTCCTTACACACAATTAATTTTTTTTGTTCCATATCCTTCAAGCCCCCACACAATAAAGAGATATATCTCAAAAAAGATTGATGATGATATCCTTCTTACCTGTTCCCAAAATGACAGCTGTTAATAATGTAAGGTAGATCCTGGAAGTTGGCATATTGAACTTTTACTTCCTGGTAAGTTTTTGAGTTGACATAGATAAAAAACTATGAATTTTTTGGTGACAATATATTAATCCTTGTGCTAGTCCTGTTTCTACTCAGTATAAGTACGTAGAATGATTATGAATCAGTCAAAGGAAAATATTCAGAAGTGGGATACACATAAGTTGGAACACTTTGATTATCTTCATTAACATTTTGTAGAATATTTGTATTCTTTTTTTTTTTTGTTGACACTTCACATCTTTTTTTTTCTTCTTTGTTTTGAAAAATATCGTTATCCTTTATCTTCAAATATGGCTAGTTATTTTTTTTTCTTATTCTCGATAACATATCACAAGGACGAATATTCCATTGAGTATTAACCCGACACAGCAATTCAAAAGCAATCCGTCGCGACGTGCTAACGCATAAAAAGCAAATATTTAACTGAAGACAAAATGCCTTTTGCCCCCAAAAGCTTCTATGAACCAATTTTTAGTTATGGGCAATTAGGTATCTCGTGGACCGAATTTTATTCGTGCTGGCTCCAGGTTTCTTCCTTTTAACTTTATGTTGTGTGTTGATTTTATTTTATTTTTGTTTTTTGTTAGAATTCGAAGAGCAAAATGTCACGTGGGCCATTACTGCGCCAGACTGTTCTCACTTTGATATCATTGTCCAAAATATTAAGAGCTTTTTGTATCCT
Organism: Eupeodes luniger; assembly: GCA_951509635.1. Taxonomy (NCBI): domain Eukaryota; kingdom Metazoa; phylum Arthropoda; class Insecta; order Diptera; family Syrphidae; genus Eupeodes; species Eupeodes luniger. Next base: position 92,787,125 of record OX608073.1, on the reverse strand, counting down.
TTCTGAGAGCTTTTTCTCCACATCGAAAGCTCTCAAGGATGTGATGAATGTTTTGTTTTAATATTATTATTATTATTATTATTATTTTTTTGTGTTTTAAGAGAAAACTCAAGCTGTCATAATTAACTTGATGCCTGTTTAGTGTATAAGGCATTTGGCCACGTTTAGTAGGCCATAAGTTGACAAAGAAAAATAGAACACAACAAAAAAATATATGTCCTTATAACTAGGACATTTTGGAATTCAAATATGTATTGCAGTACATATAGGTAGAGATATGATGCTTGCTGGTTAGGTTATATGTATACGTTCTTCTTTCTCTAGCTCCCTTTTGATGTGGTTTAACGTTGTTTTGTGGGGTTTCCTTAAAAAGATAACAACAACAAAGTAACTTGCATCATTCAGGATTATCTCCAGTTGAGGGTTATTTCATTTAGTTTTCTTTCCATTTTAACTGTCAAACCACATTGCTCTACTCATCATTCACATACTCTGTTCGGCCTGTGTGTCATTCATTCACAGTTTTTGGAGTAACAGAGTAAATGAATGTAAAAAGTATAAAAATGAAAATTGCGGGAACCAAGCTTAAAGATATGAAGGATAGTGTTTTTTGAAGTGCACCGCTCACAAAGCTTTGTCAGAAAAAAAAATGATTTTAATTTTCATTGTATGCGAGCTATTTTATTTTTTTCCATTTTTCTTGTATAATTCACTCTCTTTTGACGCAGAATACTCATCGTTCTTTGCCAGGAGGGTTGGATGTCAATTTTAGAATTCGTTTGACTCTGGCGAAAGTGGATTCGAAATTTAATTTTAGAGAAAGCACATAGAAAATATGGGTGCTCTTTGTGTAGGTCCTCTTCTGCACCGACAAAGGGGCATTTTCAATTCGCGGAAAATGGGAAATGGACTTTTTTTGTTCTTGCTTCACCACAAAATATTTTCATAGTGAAAGCTAAAACGTGTTTTTACCTACCTAATAAAAATGATTGAAAATATTCGAAAAAATATCAATTACAATTTTATGTTTTCAGGGCAAATCTAATCCAAAAGTAATTTTTTAACGATGTTGTTTGAATAGTTTTGTTGTTGTTGTTGTTTTTGTCGTCCTTGTCAAAGATTTGGATTCCAAATAACGCCGGAAGTTTATTTACGATATTGTTGCAAGAGATTGAATGGCTCCCGGGAACTGGTGACATTCTAATAGTTGTTGATGGTTGGTGTAGCGAGTATAGGTATATAGAGAAGAGGCTTTCAACTTCGATTACCATAGAGATATCAAATAGTAACTATAGATACAAGCAAGCAAATGTATCTATGAAGTGAAGGAATTAATCCTTCAACCCCGACTATAATATCGATTGACAGTTAGAAGGATGGTATCAAGTGGTTGACATAATCCTGAAATGAAAGTTTCATCATACCTATACAATACATATAGATATAAGGGTAGGGCGCTGGTGGGCGGGGTAAACGGTATACATTGAATGGTGCGGAATATATTGTCAGTTCTCTGATGCTCTAAATAAACGATTAAAACATAGATTTTGCTGCGGGAGGCTTAAGTGTGGATTTCAAAATGGATGAATTTTGATGGAAGTATAGATTTGAGATGATTGTGAAATGGACAGTGTGCAAATAAGCGTTAAGGGATTTAGAGCGAAAGGAAGGTGGGTAGTTAACAGAAATTTAAGTAAATCAAGCTTTTTGAAAGGGAAAGTAGGTAGGAAGGTACGAGTTTATTGAAAAATTCTTAAAGGGGATTTTATTTGATTTAAAGTTTGATCCATGCTGTTTTTGTTTGCGTTTTATCTTGTGTACCAATTTTGTTAGCCAATATTGAGTAACAACTTTCATGTTTCCATTCTCTAACCTTATAAAAAAGAGGATGGGATGCGACCCACACTGATAAATTCCCATCCCGTCTGTCCATTAGTTTTGCTTAAATCGTTTTCGTGTTTTGTTAAAAAAATTGTCAGTTGAAATTATTATTCTTAAAAATTTTTAAATTACCAACAATATTTTACTTATGATGAAAAAGTTTGATTTCAAAATCTGTTTTTGTAAGAGGGATCCTTAGTAGAAAACCAATTTTAGTAGCATTTCTTAAAAGATTTTATTTCTTATATAAACAAATACAAATTGGATGAATGAAATTAATTTAAAGTCAAAATCTTCTATTATTCACGAGTTATCTAGAACGGAACATCAATTTTTACCAAATTTGAGTACCTACTATTTTTTGTAGATTTATTTTTTTATGAAAAAGATTGGATTTTTCCAAAAAAAATTATTGAATGTCACAAACAATATTTTCTGTGAGATAAAATTAATTTTAAGACACTATTTTTAATTTTTGAAAAGATATTTGAGTCGAAAGTAAATGTTTACCAACTTTTAGAATTGCTTTTTTTAGGTTTTTATTTTTTGGAAGAAAACCGTCAACTCGATTTTTCTCAAAATTTTACCGAACTTTGAAATAATATTTCTTATAAAATAAAATTAGGTTGAAGCCATAATCTCAAATTTTTGAATAGATATTTGAGTCAAAAATCAATTCTTATACCAACTTTTAGTTATTTTTGTTTAGCTTTTTAATTTTTTTTTTTTTTAAACCTTTTCATTTCGATTTTTCTCAAAATTGTATCAAATGTTGAAAACTATATTGTTTTATAAAATAAAATTTACTTATAGCTAATATCTAAAATTTTTGAATAGATATTTGAGTCCAAGATCAATTTTTACGATTTTTTAATAATTTTTTTTAGCTTTATAATTTTTTGTAAAAAAAAATAACAATTTGATTGTTCTCAAAATTTTACAAGATGCTGAAAGCAATTTTTTCTTATAATAAGATAAAATTAGTTTGAAGCCATAATCTCAAATTTTTGAAAAGATATTTGAGTCAAAGGCCAATTTTTTTACCAACTTTTATTAATTTTTTTTTTATACTTTTCATTTTTCGTAAAAAAACTGTCAATTCGATTTTTCTCAAAATTTTACCAATTGTCGAAAACGTTTTTTTCGTTGCATACAATTGTTTTGGAGATAAAATCTTTTTTTCTTCGTAAAATATTCGAGGTGACAAATATTTTGTTTCAGTTTTTTGATTTATAGAAAAACGGTTAATTGGATTTTTTTTCCAAAAATATACTAGTTTAGTATCACGTTACAATATATAATATAAAATTTAATTCAAGTCACTAGCGTTATTGTTTCATGAGATATTTAGGGTTAACCAAAATGTTCACCTTTTTTTTAATTTCGATGGTAAAAAAACCACCTACTCAATTTCTTTGAGAGTCTTTTCTGCATCTTTCAGTACGATTACCTGTATAACAAAATTTATTTGAAGTCGATATCTCTACTCCATCTTGAGCTATGGACGAAGAAAAAAATGTCGCGAATGCGCGCACAGACATCTCTCTAAAAAAAATTTCTTTCGACTCTAGGGACTTTGAAACGTTGAGAAATATCAAAATTTTCAGTTTGACAAATCGGACCAATTTTAATAACTTTCTATGGGAAGTTAATAAATTTTCTTTATACTGTATATCAATGTATAAGTACATCCCTTCTATATTAAGAGACCATCGCATCGTTCTCATTTCTCAATGTGTTTTTCAAATTTGTTGCATACTTCCTGAGGTAAAAATATTTTTTATTTATTTATTTGTTTCATCAATGGATTTTACATCTGCTGATTACATTTAATATTTAAACAAATTATGTTTAATGTTTATAAATATACATACATAGACACAAACTGAACTTATAGCATTAATGTAACATTATTATTGAATTTAACTCAATATCTGTAAAACAATGCTTTTAAACTGGTTTAGACTCATTGTGATGTATGACTTTACAGTCGCTGATATATTGTGATATGCACTGTATCACATTAACTACTTCAATTTAAAGGTCACGATAGCATTTATTATTCTACGAAGAACTTTTCAGGTTTCAGGTTTCAGTACTTGCTTAAAAAAACATTAGTTTCTTTTGGATAGATAGGTCAGAGTTTGTTTTAGTTAACCAGTTCATTCTTCTGTGCTTCAAGTTTATATCTTCTCTTTTTATTTTGATGTGCTCTTTCCATTTGAGCTTTGCACCCAATGTCATTCAAACTTATTGGGCAGTATTAGAATAAGGTTCTTTTGTATTGTTTATAGAAATTTGAAAATTATTTTTGTTTTTGTTTATAAAATGTTTGTGTGCGCTGATTTTGTTTCATTTATTACTATACGCAGTTTTTTGCATCGAAACACTTACTTTATCGAATGAATTTTGCAATTTTTGTGTTGCCCTTGCAACTAATCTATCTTTCACCAATATTGTAGTCTTATAAGCCAACGTGGCCATGGTATGATATAGTCGTTGATATTGACTAAAATATCTCTTACACATAAAGGATACAAGATTGGTCCCAGACCACTTCCTTGCGGTACACCGGTTTCTATTTTGTTTAGTGTGGAGTAATTTCGGTAGTATCGTACTTTAATGAGTCATTTCATACCATAAAATTTTAGTATTTTGTAGTACTGTCTAGGAATGTCTCCATGCAGTACGTACTGAAATCAAAGCCAAAGTTACTTTTATTTTAAGACCACTTGCAAAAAAAAAAAAAACACAGTTTAAACTCAACAAATTCTACCTCTAAATTTGTTTCCAATTTCTTTTATAGAGAGGGACTACTTGAAAATACTTAAAAACTTTAAATATTATTACGTTGTTTCCAACACAAAAATTAAAAAGAGAACTCATTCTTCGTGTCACTTTAAGTTCTTAAGTTCCACATTTTAAGATGAAGCTGAGGTGAATTTTTGTGATATGATTTATTTTAAATTATAAATTTTACAAATTTATATGAAATATCAAAAATAATAGAGCACAATCTTCTGTTACTTGTGCTTCATTTAAAAGAGAAACTTGTTGTTTGAAAACCTTAACTGATGTTTTTTAAAATGTAAAAGCGAAAAAGTCATAAGCGAAAAGTCATAAACTATTACGTTTTATTGGAACAAGGCCATAGTTTTTTAAGACAATTGAAGCAGCCAAACATTTTTCGGGATATGCCAATAGGATTAAGTTAAAAAGGCGTGATCTTAGTAAGTTCCTTATTTATGTAAGTAAATTTTGTTCTGTACCAAATTATAGCGTTTGAGAAAAAATCAGTTATTAAAATATCCATTTACAATGTTAGAAAAAATAATAGAAACAAGTTAGTGTCTTCATCATTTTAGATACACTATATATTGTTTTTTAGTAATTAAGTCTTTTGTCGTTAGTAAAATTGTTTAGTGGAAACAACTTTTTGTTTTTACTTAACTGTAAAAACTTTGAGGTCAATGATGACTCCTGGAAAAAATAAAAGAAACAAGCTACTTTAACTGTTATTCTAACGTAAGAATCAACTTTTTTTGTATTCAAATAGGCGTTTTGAGTTTGTTTATTAGTTTGTTAGATGTTTTATGTTCGATACAAAACAAAATTTTTAAAAGTTATCGATAATTTTAATAAATAAAGAAAATTTAAATAAATACAACAATGGTAATTGCAAAAACATTTAATTGTTCGTAGAAAAAAGTATTGGAAGCTCTTTATTCAAGCCCAAAAGAAGAAAAAAGATGAAGAAAAAGATAAACTTTTTCGAGTTTTGATACACTAATGGTAAGAATATGTAAGAAGAAACCATTCCTGGTGTAGGCCCAATATTTTGAATTAAAGATAAGATGTGCGCTGTGGATTATGTTCACATTTTAAAATCAGTCATGTTACCAATAACTAAAGAGGAGATACTAATGAAATGGAATTTTAGGCAAGATAATGAACCGAAGCATCCCTTCAATTTGTCTAAAAAATACATACAACAAAACAAAATCAATGTTATTGAATGGCCATCACAATCCCCCCACCTGAACCCAATCGAGCACTTATTGGTTATCCAAAAGTGAAAGATCGAAGATTGTAAATCCAGAAAAGAAAGACGACTTTTGGTCGAAAATTCAAAGGGAATGGTACTCCATACCCGAGGAAAAATGTGCAAAATTTCTGAATTCGATGGGGCGAACCAGTGGAAGCAGTTATTAAAAATAAGGGTGCCACTACAAAATACTGAAAGAATTTGAAGTACTTTTACAGTTAAATTACTTTCTCACAACAAAAAGCATACCATTATAATTTTGTTTCCATTATTTCCAGGATGAAACAACATAATAATCAAAAGTCTATTTTTTAACATTATTTCTCATTATTATATTTTTTAAAAAATTATTGAATTTTAGCAATCAATTATTAAAAATCTATTTTCCTACTCTTTACAAATACCTTTTTATGTGTTAAAAAGAATGAACACGAAGCTTGTTTCTATTATTTTTTCCCATCACTGTAGGTGCTCACATCCAGGTTTTTAAACGTCACGGTGTCCATCACGCAGATAAAATTAAATTCTTAACTCCTTAAAATAAATGTTAATATTTAAATAATTTCCAACCTCTTCCCACATTGTTTTTGCTCATTTGAATTGAGATTCTTAAGAATTTTGGTCTAAATAAATCATTTTGAGTTGTGGTTCTAAGACACGAAAAACGAAACTTCTAGTGATTTAAACATTTTCACCGTTAAATAAAGGAAAACAAAATAGCTACAGCTCTTGGGAGAAGTTTATCTTTTTTTATAATCCAATCACGTATCGAAATTTAAAGTAAATCATTCTTAAGCTACAGAGAATAAGAATACCAAAACCTACCTGCGACACAAAACAAAAAGTGCTTTTGAAAAACACCTCTAGAGATTTCACCGCATTTGAAGATGGGTTCACAATAATTGTACTTTCCTCGCACTGGCTTGGCGCTTTATATTGTTGTATATCTAAAGTTCTATACACACGTTTATAAATATAAAATCCCATCTTTCACCCAAGGACATGTCGGGGCTTAAAGAAGTAAATACCTGTGTGGTGACAGTAAAATCGATAAAGGAAAAAAAGAAAAAAAACTCCTTAGGGAGTGTTATAAATGCTTAAATATATTTTGATGTTTTTTTGTGTGTATTAAAGAAAAGTAGACTAATAATGAAAAGATGTCTTGTTGAAAATAATTACTCTAGGGAATGTTCTCTGATGTGTGTTTGTTTTATGTTTTCTGTTCTTTTTTTTATATGTCTACAAGCTTAAACCTAATTTAAAGCTCTATAGGCAGAATTTATCATCTTATCAGATCGATTTTGCAAGTTTGCTTAGCCATTGCAGGATATTTTTTCAAGAAAAATTAAATGTAAACAAAATTGACGAGAAGATACCTATATATTCTTATATCCTTTATAAGGATCCCAGATTATCATTAGTTTAACATTGATCAAACAAACACACACCACAGCCATCCACATATCTTTAACAATCTATACCATCACCTCACCACTTGTATACATGTACTTCCGGCGGAAACGTATAATAATAAGATGTCACGAACAAGAAGCATAAGAAACCACAGTAAAGAGAAGGTACGGAATACGGATAGGAAATGATGGAAGGACTGCGTGCAATATTATATTGTTTTAAGCAATCTGTGAGAATCTGGCTTTGCTCGTTTTCAGTTTTTTGTTCTGTTCTGTTCTGGTTTATTTTTGTTGCTGTTGGTTTTTGCCATCATTGGTTTTTGTATTCGTTGAAATTGACATTGATGCCGTTAGCAAACATATCCTTGTAAGACCACGTGTTTACATGAGGTACACCACTCTATGGCTTCCTGATGATGTGACTTGGGGATATATAGGATGGGATAGTATGACTTTAGGGAATCAATGAAACTTGAACATGGGGGACGAGTAACGAGAAATCGTTACGATAGGAAGAAGGCCCAACTTGTTCAATGACAGCTTAAGCTGTATCATTTATGGGTTTTTCGGGTAAACTCCTCCGTATACCTACAATAAGGATACCTATCTCTTGTTGTGTACCTTACTACACCTACCTACCTACCATCCACCTTTATACCATTTGTTGAGTAGGATGTTGATTTTTGTTTGATTTTGTATGTTTTGTTGTTTCTTTTTTCAGTAATCCTTTTATAACAAGCAAAATCTGTACACCACCGTTAGCTATCAGTATCACATGTGTGCCGATTTATGATTAATGGCATGCCTTTTTGTTGTGGTACAAGGCTAAAAAATCGCAAAAGTTTGTTGATTTTGATACTTCCCTCTGTTATTTGCAGATATGTTTCTTTGCTTTGTGTAAATCAAAGGCACCTTTATTCGAGATTTATTGTGCCTTTGTAGGTAGATATGTACTGTACAGTGTACATGAACACCTACAGGAATTTGATATTTATTTTCAATTAGGATAACGAATTCATTCTTCTTTTCTGTTATGACTTGTATGTTGTGTTTTAAACTTAGTTTTTAAATACATCATCTGCACAAAGCATTAATTGAGAATTATATTTGAAAAAATTATAAAATAGTATGGTATTTACATATTATGTCATAAAATGTCAACATCTTGGAGATCAATTATTATGTTATGGACATAATTAAGAAAAATCAAATTTATCTTACAAGAAATCATGATAGTAGGTAAATATCTTGCAATAAGTTTCTCCTTCACCTTTTTACGTATCTTACATTTTTAAAGCATTAGACATCACTCTAAAAAAGGTTGTTATAACTTCTATCCGCATTATTACACGTAAACCAAATGTTTAAATTTTGTGGTTCAAAAGTAAAATTGGTTTCAAAAAATGTCCAGGGTCAAAAATATCGAGTTTTCGTACAGCTTTTCAGGGAATATACATATGTACGTACATACATACATATGTATGTTGTTTTATTGTTTCTCTATCCGAAAACATAATTTAATTCTTTTAGTCAAAAATATTAAAAACAACCAATTAACCAATGTTGATTAAATCAAGAAACCACACTAATTTTGTTTTATAAATTAGTAATACTTCTATTGGTTCTACAGAAAATAATTTGTATGGTATACTTAGGCGTATACGTACTATTTTTTTTATTTTTATTTTACCACTGAAATTTCCGACTTAGAATTCATTTTGGTATAAATTAATTAATTTCAAAATTTTCAAATTAGTTTTGCATCCTTTTCTTTTTAAAAAGTACGACTCATATTTTTCTCGTACCACAAAGCGTTGGCACCTTTTTAACCCTTAATTATTGCAGAGTTATAAGGCATAGAATAATATAGCTTTTCTACGATCCTAAGCCTTTGTAACGCTTTTTTTTGCAATTGGTTTCGAAGTTGACAATGATAACAGATATTGACAATATTATTGACTTTAAATGTCGGTACTAAATTACACCAACAGCACCAGCTTAGGAGTTGTGTATATAAGTCACTTTTCGACACATGCGCCACATACAGAGTGTCATGGTGGCAGATTAATGAATATTTTTAAAATTAAATAAAAAAAATCAGTTTGATATATTGTTATATTTGAAATATTAAACGACAGACTTATAATGCGGATTTCAATTTTTGAACATTCTATCATCCAAATGTCTTACGTCGAGTTGAATGCACTATTCAAAAAAGAGCCTCGTGTTGCGCGCCACACTCTGTAGAGAACTTGATTCAATTGCACTGATTTCTCATCGGATGTTTTCTTTTAGGTTCACTAGAGTTCGGGACTGTTGCTGTAATCTCGCTTTTGGATGTAGCCTTTTAAAAAAATCCTTTGTTTTATGTCGGTGGACCACGTAGGCCTCGGGAATCCCCCAAAGCGAGTGTTAAGTTTTTAAGGGAAAGCTTGCCAAAGCAAATTCATTGAATCTCTAGCCGGGTGTGAGGTCGCACCATACTGTTGGAACAATGATTGCGTTGAAAACGATGGATGAGCCTGCAAATTCGGCAAAAAGAAATCCGTTATCATGAGCCAGTAATTTTCAATTTAGACATTTGTCGCCTGGCCCCAAGCATACTCGAAAAAATGGTCTAATTATCCCATGCGTGGATAAGGCTTATCAAACAGTGATCCTTGGGCAATGCAATGGCTTTTGATGTCGAGGGTTATGGTTTTTTGGAGAATAGTAACGTTGGTTTTGTTTATAAACGTGTCCGTTTATTAAAAAAATTAATAAGGCGCCACCCAATTTAATAACTTCCCATAGGAAGTTATTGTAATTTTCACATTTCTCGACGTTTCAAAGTCACTAGAGTCGAAATAAAAGACTTTTAGAAATATGACTGTGCGTGTGTGTATACGTACGTTCGCGAGGTTTTTTTCGTCATCCATAGCTCAAGAACCAGAAGAGATATCGACTTCAAATAAATGTTGTTTTACAGATAATAAGGCAGAAAGATACAGAAAGGGCTCTCAAAAAATTTGCGGGGTGGTTTTTTTACCATAGCAGTTTAAATAAAGTGCACGACTGGGTCGCACGAACTTGCTCCTGTATGCAAAGAGTCTGTTTAAAAAAGTATCTATATAATATTTAAAAATATACCTGTAAAATAAGTTTGTCTTCAAAGATATATATGCCATTTGATTTATCGAAAAAACCTCCATTTTTCAATTTTTTGGGAGGGGGTTACATTTAATACAGTTACAATAATTTTAAAAAAACTAATTTAAGATTCAAAATTTTACCTGAAAAATAAGTTTGTCTTCAAAAATTTAAATGCCATTTCATAAATCAAAAAACCCTTGATTTTTCAAATTTTTTTTTTGAAAATCGTAAGAGCGGTTTTTTTTCAAATTAATTTTTTATATATAAAATTTTTCAATTTTGTTCTAAAAATATTTTTGGTATGCAGTTGTTTAGTGATTGTAAATATACGCTCTATATTTCAATTTCGTAAAAAAATGTTCACCCGTTTTTGAGATATAGAATTTTGAAAAAAAAAATTTCAATATTTTTTTAAAAATCCAAACAATAAAAAATTGCACTTTTGATAATCAAATATTGTTAAGTCAATATAAGAGCTCGTTCAGACAAAAAATTATTGAAATCCGTTTAAAAGTTGCTGAGAAAATTAAAAAACAAAAAAACGGTTCTATGAGCGGTACCTTTCCTGAGCAATACAAAAATATGTTTTTCTTATTAAAAGAAACCAAGTTAAAAAATAAAATTTTAGAGAAAATTTAAAAAAAATCTATCGGTTTTGTTTTTGAGAAAATTCGAATTTTCGTTTTTTGACCAAAAAAATTGTATGGGGGCCACTTTTAGTTTTGATCTTAAAAAAAAAATGAAAAAAACGCCTAACGCAAATCTGCTCAAAGCCTTAACTTCCAAGTTTGAACTCAATCGACCCATTGGTTTAGGCTGTAGGAGCGTGGACAGACAGACAAAATTGACCGGACGGAATCGCGGGACCCACTTTTTTCGACTTCTCTACCATCGTAATATCATGTTTGATTAAAATCTCGAGTTCGAAATTTTGCACGAATGCAAAACTTGCCATATACATACATAGTTCCTATATGTCGCAAGTAAAAAAAGGTGAAAATTTTGGTTAAACCTAAATATCTCATGAACCAATGACGCTAGAGACTTGAATTAAATTTTATATAATATATTGTAACGTGATACCAAACAAGTATATTTTTGGAAAAAAAATCCAATTAACAGTTTTTTCATAAATCAAAAAAACTGAACAAAAATTTTTACCTCGAAAATTTTACGACTAAAATATGATTTCATCTACAAAATAAGTTTGTGCAACGAAGAATAATGTTTTTGACATCTGATAAAATTTTGAGGAAAATTTAATTGACAGTTTTCTTTATAAAAAATAAAAACCTAAAAAATACAGTATCCAAAGTTGGTGAATTTCGACTCAAATATATTTTCAAAAACTTGAGATTAAGGCTTAAAACTTATTTAATCTTATAAGAAATTTTGTTTTGAACATTCTGAAAAATGTTGAGAAAAATCGAATTGAAGGTTTTTTTTACAAAAAATAAAAACCCAAAAAAAAAATTAATAAAAGTTGGTAAAAATTGATTTTCGACTCAAATATCTTTTCAAAACTTTGAGATATTGGCTTTAAACTACTGTTATCTTTTAAAAAATATTGTTGTCAACATTTAATAAAATTTTGAGAAAAATCGAATTGACAGTTTTCCTACAAAAAATAAAAACCAAAAAAAAAAACAATACTAAAACTTGGTAAAAATTTACTTTCGAATAAAAAAGCTTTTCAAAAATTAAAAATATTGTCTTCAAACTTTTTTTATTTCATAGAAAAAATTGTTTTCGATATTCAGTAGTTTTTTTTTATAAAAATCCAACAGTCCGTTTTTTCATACAAAAATAAAATCTACAAGAAATAGTACGCAAATTTGGTAAAAATTGATGATCGGTTCTTGAGATTTCTCAAATTAATTTCATTCATCCATTTTGTAAAAATTTAAGAAATGCTACTAAAATTAGTAAAAAGTTGCTAATTTAAAAATTTTTAGGAATAATTCAACTGACAACTTTCTTAACCCAACACGAAAACCTGCAAACTTTTAAGCAAGACAAATCGACAGACGGGATGAGAAGGTATCAGTGTGGGTCGCATCCCAGCTTCTTTTTTTATTTAAATTAGGCGGCGCAACAGTCCGTTGAGAACTAGGGCCTAGTAACTTACAACTCTCAACCATTACTTTGTGCAAGTACTGTTGTCAGGAATAAAGGGGACCTATAGTTTAAAGCCGAATCCGAACGGCCAATTTGACAAAGCACTTTTCATGACAAGAATTACTCTTGGAAGATTTGTCAATTCATAGCAAAAGGCAGTACCCGTGAAACAAAATCACTTTCATTGAGTTCTTAACCGATTTGAATTTTGAATATATGAAACTTTAAACAATTGTTTTTAAATTGCATGAATTATCGCTCTTAAAATTCAAAGTGAGGCTGTTATAGACTTTAAAAACATCACAAGCAATCGGTTATTGTTTTTTTTAAATTTATTTCAATATTTATATAAAAACTTAAAAATTAAATTTAAAATTTTGACGCTCTAGAATTTTATTTTGTTATTTGTTTGCATTTATTTTGGTATATTTATTCAAATGTATGAATATTTTGTTTAATCGTGCATTTTAATTCAAATATTTAAAAATATCGCACTGTCTTTCTGTTCAAGATCGTATGATTTTCGTGTATTTGCGTTCTGTAAAGTGATTTATTGAAGACGAAAATTAAACCTTTAAATAATTAAACTTGGTGTTTGACTTAAGGTCAAAGATATAAAGTATGAAGAAATGCATTTAAAAATGCAAGTATGTTGATGGTATTTGCCGTTCAAAAGTTATAGCCTTAAAAATGCTAATCTGGATTTAATTTTCGGATAGCACAAAACATTTTTAATTGCATACTGAAATCTAGATGGTTTTATGTCTTTTTATTTTATAAGAAAAAATTAAAATTTCCATAAGCACTTTTTTATTAAATTTTAAATCTTTTTGGTGTTGATGATGTAAGCTTGTCTAAATAAATATGGTGCTATCTTCAAAATTTTTGAAGAAAGTTGTACCTAATTTTTTTTTTAACTGTCCCTACATCCTAAACGGTACGACATACATTAATTAGTTAATAATTTATAACCAACAACAACGCATTTAATACTATGATCTTAAAGTTTTGATTCGAGCATTTCAATTTTTCTGATTTTCGCTTAATATTGTTACATTAAATTTCACACAAGATGTAAAAAGCTTAATATAAAAATTCACCAAGTGTATTAAAATATTGTAGGTACCTACAATTACTTAAACACATTATCGTTTAGTTTTTTTATTCACAAATGTACATATGTATGTATGTATCTATCAATAGTGATATAAAAATTGAATGCACTGCACATTGCGTTATGAACATAAAGATTAAATTTAGCTTCGAAACCAAAAGCGAGGACTTTATTTATGTATGTATGTACCACTAAGACGATTACTGTGGCATATTATAGCGCAGACAAATGAATTTTCTAAAGGGATTATGATTTACTTGGTCCTTAAACGAAAAACCCTCAGCATGTTGCCATCAATTACAAAACGTCATGTCTTTAACATATATTATAGGAGTATATACACAGATATGTATGGTTTGTGTGCGTATGTATGTACTGTACAGTACATACATGTGTAGATATATGAAATGCAAAAGTTTATGGAAGCGAAACATTCACAATAATTTATAAACCATGTTATATGAGATGCAAAACGCGGTTTGAATTTACAAATTATAATTAATCAAGAAGGATATTTCGTGCATCTATTATATTTATGTAGGTATAGATGTAGAAAATAATGTATAAAGTAAACTACATCTCTTCTTGCTACTTTAATGTATGTAGGTATAAAACATGCTGATATACATACATACATACCTATATGTATGTGAATTTTATGTTGTTGGCACAAATGTTGTTATCCTCTATTACACAAGCACCTAATCTTTTCTCAGTGCGGTTCCCCGCAGACGACGACGATGGATCCCAACATTATATGTATACACTATACACTATACATACCCTCCCTTAATTTTCTCTTCTCACCCGAACATCTCTGCCACAACTAAACACAAAAACCCTTCAAACATGCCAGATGCAGGACACTTCTTCAACACACATGGATACACACAATTCTCTAATAATGTCCATCCAGCTGTTACATAGTCCGGATGGCGTTTTATTGACTTTTAAACTTCCATTGCTGGAGGCTTCTTTCTCAAAATCTCTTCTTCTTCTTTTTTGTTGTTTGCAAATGAAAAACTCCAGGGTTGTTATATTAACATAGTTTATGAAAAAAAATTATATTTTTTTAATTTTGATGATTCACCAGAAAATTTTAATGGCTGTAGATATATTTTCTAATAACTTAAAAATCTTACAGAATAAAAATGCTTGATAGGTTTTAATAACATTTTTTGGTAAGCAAGTTACTCTACACTAATATTATAAAGATTAAAGATTGTATTTTTATATGTAACGAATAAACTCAAAAAGTACTGGACCAATTTTAATAATTCTTTTTTCATTAGAAAGCTACATTATCTGTACCTATTTATGTCTACTCGTGCGAAGACGGGACGGGCCGCTAGTTATAAGTAAAAGTAGTAATAATTTTAAATATATAATTAACGGTATTAAAACTAAACAAGTATGGATGAAAAAATAACAATCCTGCTCTAATCCCCATAGAAAGACAATCCCTCACATGCAGCAGAGGATGCATATGAATGCATAGAAGTAGATTTCAAAATACCCGGGTTATGTATCTTTTTTTTGCTGTTTTTATTTTTGGAAAGGGTATAGGTACGTAGATAGAGCTTAGCAATCGATGGTCTTAGCCTACCTCGTTGTCACACACATCCATACCACATCACATTTAGATATAACATCCTTACATACACATGTACAGATATTATATGGGCAATGCAATTTCCCCCTGAGGAAATGGGTGGACGTTTTAATGAATGACGATTCTCTAATTCCTTAATTTGGTAGCGCGCCAGGATTTGTCGGGCAATTTGAATTCACCGAGAATTCAAATAGAGCGTGATTCCGTAATGGCCGAAATGGCGGAAATATACCAAAGTGCCAACTGAATAAATGGTCTTATTTTGTCCTCATACACGAAAGGGTATATAAAATGCAGAGCTACAAGGAACCCAGAGTCAAGCAGACAGTCCAAACAGACAAACTGAGAGAGGAGATAGAAAGTGAAAGAAATAAAGAAAGAGTAAGCAAATACAGTTAGTACCTACATAAATACTATATATAGAACAAATAACAGATAGTTGAATGGGAAACTTTGGTGTTTGGTAAAAGGATTTATTCCACACATAGTTGTAAAAGAGAGAGGCTAAAAGTTAAATAATCTCTAAAGTCTAAACTCTAATAAGCTTTCCTATATCTCCATTTATACATACATACGTGAATACCTTTATACATGATATTGGTATAGAAAGGTAAAGGTACCTTAAGAAGACTACTGAAGGTAAATATTATTTGTAACAATTATCATATAGATAGAGGTCAGGCGAGGTATGCAGTGATGATGGTAGTCAGCAGGGTTTATATATTATTAGCTAGGTTATGTCTTAGGATAGAAATCAGGAACTTTTTGACCTATTTAAATATTTGGAGACAGTTTTATTTGGATTTAAAACACAATTAAATACAGTTTTGCTGTTTGATGATATTTTTGAGTTAAAGTTGAGGAGTTAAGAAACTTTAATAAAGCTGACCAACATTTGATTAATAGTTCAACAAATATACTTACACCACCAAAGACCAAGAATCTTGGAAATTCAATTTGCTTAACCCAAATTTGTCTTGGAGAAATTAATGTTTGCTTAGACCACAGTAAAATATTCCAAAAAAAGTTCTTAATTCTGTTGAATTTAAATTACGTCAAAATCTTCATTTTTAACAATGATATTCTTAACAAATTTTTCTTACTACTAAGTTTTTAACTTCCAATAGGAAGTTATTGTAATCGGTCCGATTTGACGAATTGAAAATTTTGACATTTTTTTTGACGTTTCAAGGGCCCTAGAGTCGAAATAAAAGATTTTTAGAGAGATGCCTGTGCGTGCGTGTGTACTACGAGAGAAACGTCAGTCGGTGTGTCAAACAGATGAAAGAATTTACCACAGGTAAACACGCCCCGTAATACCGGGAAAACAGAATTTTGACGCGAAGGTCAAAAGTACAAGTTAGCAGACAAAGAAAAAGAGGAAAAAAAAACAAAAAACAACAATATTCTTAAAAAAAAGGAAAACTATACTTAGCTTTTCAACTCGAAATAACCATAACAGCTATAGTAATTCTTCCTCAAACCAATTTTGCTCAACAGCAGAATCTTCAACACCAAAAAAAAAAAATTTAAAAAAATCGTTAAAAAAATCGCTAATTCTTAAAAACTTTTCTTCACACAATTTACTAACTGTTTTGTCGGTGTGGACACAATCCAAAAAGTGCCATCATAATTCCAAGCTTGACCCTTCCTGCTACTTGGCCTCAGGCAATTCTCTTTGATCTTATGTTTGGTGAACGGTCTGTCTCGGTCGCGCAACTTCCTGCGTCCATAATACTGGGGCTCACCCTATAGCTCAGTGAATGAGTTCAGCTTTTATCCGTCGAACGCGTGGAATTCCTCGCATTACCGAGTCCCTACACGCGCTCGATTTCAGTTGAGGAAAAATTACTTCGATAAAAAAGTCGATAACCAAGCATATAATTAAAATGAAAGTTATTATAATTATGTTATATTCTTAGAGTGGTTTTATACTTTATGATGAGCCCTCGGCCATACTGCCAATATGTGGACCAACGGTCGCACAGCTCGTTGGTGTGGAACCCTTTCGCCCACTTTGGTAAGACCTATTAAATTTGCTTTCCCAAAATGCTAGAAGAACAGGTCACTGGCTAATGGTCCAGGTTTCTACTGAACTCTTTCAGAATTTTAGGGTCGCAGTGAGAATTGTTAATGAGTGGGTAGCAAAAAGGAAGGTGAAACTCGTTGTGATAAAATTTACAGCAACAATATTGTGTCTAAACTTTACTCTGTATCTAAAATGCTTAAGTTACGTACTGTTGTATTGCTTCTCTATCAGAAAACATACATTTTTTAATCTAATGACAAAAATAAAAAAAGAGGCTGAGATGCGACCCACACTGATAACTTCCCATCCCGCCTATCGTTTTGTCTTGCTTAAAAGTTTGTCTATATGTATCAATTTTTACCAAATTTGCGTACTATTTTTTGTAGATTTTATATTTTTATGAAAAAACGGACTGTTGGATTTTTATATCGAATGATATATGAATATCGAAAACAATATTTTCTGTGAAATAAAATAAGTTTGAAGCCAATATTTTATAATTTTTGAAAAGCTATTTGAGTCGAAAGTAAATTTATACCAAGTTGTAGTATTGTTTTTTTTTAGGTTTTTATTTTTTGTAAAAAAAAACTGTCAATTGGATTTTTCTCAAAATTTTATCGAATGTTGAAAACAATATTTTTTATAAGTTAAAATTAGTTAGAAGCCATTATCTCAAATTTTTGAAAAGATATTTGAGTCGAAAATCAACTTTTACTAACTTTTATTAATTTTTTTTAGGTTTTTATTTTTTGAACTGTCAATTCGATTTTTCTCAACATTTTTCAGAATGTTGAAAACAATATTTCTTATAAGATAAAAAAAGTTTGAAGCCTTAATCTCAAGTTTTTGAAAAGATATTTGAGTCGAAATTCAATTTTTACCAACTATGAGTAGTGTTTTTTTAGGATTTTATTTTTTATAAAAAAAACTGTCAATTAGATTTTTCTCAAAATTTTATCAGATGTCAAAAATATTATTCTTCGTTGCACAAAATTGTTTTGGAGATGAAATCATATTTAAGTCGTAAAATTTTCGAGGTGACAATTTTTTTTTCAGTTTTTTTGATTTATAAAAAAAAACGTTAATTGGATTTTTTTACAAAATATAATTGTTTTGTATCACGTCACAATATACATATAATATAAAATTTAAATCAAGTCTCTAGCGTCATTGGTTCACAGACGTACGGACGTACTGCCGTTCGGACGAACGGACGTACGGACGTACGAACGTACGTACACACGCACGCACAGACATCTTTCTAAAAATCTTTTATTTCGACTTTAGGGACCATGAAACGTCAAAAAATGTTAAAATTTTCAATTTGACAAATCGGACCCATTACAATAACTTCCTATGGGAAGTTTAAAAATAAATTTCAAAAAACTTGAATAACTTTAGGTATGTTCTTACTTGGTATTTTTGGGAATGTTGTAAGGTTTCTTAGTAGGGATGTTCTTAACTTCTGTACCAATTTGCATTAATGTTGTCATTTCTGAGAAAAATTTCTAGTTTAATTGTGTTATTTATTTTTATTAAAACTTATTGAAAAAAGAGTATTTTTTTGGTATTTAACAAAAAGATGTGCATAACTTAGTTAACATTCCTAAAATGAATTATCTTATGCTAAAATCAATTGTAAGTCTACATTTTAATGTTAAATTAGTTAAAACAAAAAAGTACGTATACGCCTCAGTATACTATAATAGTTATTTTCTTAACATGAAGTGACCATGATGAAATGTTGGCATGGTTTTTTGATTAATTCAGCGTTGATTGAGTAAAAACATGGAGAATTGTTTATTTTTAATAAAAGAATTAAATGTACGTATATTTTTCACCAACAAAATTTATAAAAAAATATATAACTTTAAAATATAATCATACAAAATTATGTTTTTCGATAGAGGAACAATAAAACAAACTACATTTATTACATGAAACCTCTTTAAGATAGTACCGTTTAGGCACAATGTGCGACATTTTTTGAAACTGCTGTTATTTTTAAACAATCGCATGTAGACAAAAAGTTATATGACCTGTTTTATAGCAAATCTTTTTTTTTAACCTAAAGACTGAAATTTTCGACATAAGACCTTGCTAACTTTGTATGCTGTCATTTGATTCTTTTTGTCACTTATTAATAAGGATACCAATTTTCATCGATATGCGAATAATTCCTAGGTTTGATGAATTTTATGTCTAATTTGTTTGGACCACTTTTCAAATGTTTGAAACTATCAATTCGACTTAGGTGTTAGAAAAAAGTGTCAGGTTAACATTTTTCACGGAAAGGTATCAATATTAGTCGCACCTACATAGCATCTTTTATGTGTGGTTATTTTTATTGTTGTGGAAGTTTCAACAACAAAATAGAATTTATAATATTAAATGGAGCTCGAAATAGACAATTGTACATCCAAAACCAACATTAAAACAGTTTTAAAAGTCCCCTCGTAATCTTTTTAATGTATCGGGTTTTTAAATAAGAGCGCTACAAAAGTTTTTTTTAAATAAAACAAAAACGGTTTTATATATCAATGAAATTCTTTATTCCAATGAAAGTACGTTCGATGCCATAATGTATGGAACTCAATTTCTTATGCATGGCCACCACCACGCTTGCAGAAGTCCATACGCTGAACCCAATTTTCGACGGTTTACTGCTGCAATTTCACGTTCGATATTCGTACGAAGTTCATCAATCGTCGCTGGCTTGTTGGTATAGACCATAGACTTATTGACGTATCCCCACAGGAAATAGTCTAACGGCGTCAAATCGCAAGACCGAGGCGGCCAAGCGACTGGACCATTTCGTCAGATAACACCTTCTCCAAACTTGGTTTCCAATAAATTGATTGTGACATTCGCTGAGTAGCTTATTCGGTTATCATTGAAAAGTAGCGATCCTCATTCACAGTAACGTGCCGTTGTTGATCATCACGGAAGAAGTACTGCCCAATGACACCGCCGGCCCATAATCCACACCAGACCATAATTTTTTCGGGATGTAATGATGACTCATTAAGGATTGCTGCCTGACCAATACCGCATATTTTGTTTATTGACGAAGCCATTCAGCCAGAAATGAGCCTCATCGCTGAAGATGATTTTTCGATGAAAATCCGAATCATTTTCAAGTTGTTGCTCAGCCCAATTCACAAACATACGACGCTTCTGGTGGTCAAGCGGCTTCAGTTCTTGTGTCAATTTAATCTTGTGAGGATGTAGGCCAAGATCTTTTCGAAAAATTCGCCACAATGACGTCACAGAGATGACAAACGCTTGAGAACGACATGTGAGAGACACATTTGGACTTTCTGCAACTGAATCCTCAGCGGAAGCAATATTCTCGACACTACGGGCACTTCTTTGTCTCACTGGTATGGGAACATTTTGTTCCTATTGTGGCTGTGGATTCCAATTTTTCCACTAGACCCTCAATTGTTGATCTTCTAGGACGATTATGATGACCATAAATTGGACGTAGCACTCTTAACGTTGAGGCTACTGACTCCGAATTTCGGTAGTAAATTTTAATAATTTCGACTCGTTGTTGGCTCGTATATCTTTTGATCATGAACTGCAAAATCTATAGATTCGAAATTCGTTATCCCCGAACGTACACACCCTTCAAATTAATCAGTCTCACGTTTTGATTTGATTTGATTTTTATTAGAGAATTCAAGTTAGAGAATTAAAGTTAAAGTCCTAAATGTTAGGTTTGGAGTTAGATTATAAGGTCGACCAAAGTTCTGTACCTTTTCCACACAATTTTTAATTAATTTAATAATAAGTTTCTTATGTAGATGTTGTAATCTACTAAATCTCAATGTTTCAAGGATATCTTCATTTTTTTTCTATTATATAGTAATCTAGTGAGGTCCTTGCAAATACCTACTACCCACTTAGACATTCTATAAAGTAAAAATTATTAGGTATATGCACGCAAAAGGAGAACATTTCTCAAGAAATCCATAATATCCGCTTGAGTAATTTCCTATACCTAGATACTTGTACATAGATATAACTATTATACACCGTACCGACAAGAAATATACATAGATATAACTATTATATACCGTACCGACACACAGGATCTATTTTTTCGAATGAGGAATTTATTTTATTTCCTCTTTTTCAAAATGAATTTTCATCTTTTACGAGTATATCTTTTCTAAAATAAAAAAGAAAGCAGTAAAAAGAGTTCGTATACATATACTCGTTTATGTGTTATATTCCGAGAAATAATAAAAAATAAGGATGCCGAATTCTAAGAATCTAAGATTTATACATCAGAGCAAGCGAAAGTCCTCAGGAGAGAAGAAAAGCTTGTTGCATTTTATTGTTTAACCCATTCAAGAGTCATCATAGTATAAAAATGGATTATAGACAATAACATAGATACATATAAGAATATTGGTACATAAAAAGAATCTCTCCAGGATATCTTTATCAACTTGCCGCTTCCGCTAGGATATACAGAGAAGGCTCGTCCATATTGGCTTTGATCGGTCCGGTCTTGCGGTCAATACTTCCTTTCTTGTTCTTTTGGCTTTACGTATCTATAGTATCTATATGTATGTATATTTTAATGCATTATAAACGCCTCCTCTGGCCTTCTCAGGAAATGATTTGATAGCTAATTCCAATTCCAAATGGCCATGAGTATCACAAGAGTGCTTCTTCTCCATCATCATACATCGTGTTCGTCCGAAAAGTCATGAATTATTCGATTTTGGGCATAAATTCAAATTGTATGCTCCCTAGCCAGATTTATAGGGTGGTCATGGTTGTATATGAGGATTATGTACGTATTCCTATATGGAGATGGTATATGAATAGTGCCTTTGCCTAACCATGTGTGTAGACCTGGATCAATGCTTTTGGCCGCTGAAGCTTGGTTATACCATATCGAAGTCCTCGAAGTATGGATGCGTGTGTGTATCGACAAACTAAGGGCGGAAGGAAGATTCATTGTTATTTGTATTCTATTAGCATACAATATAGGAAGCCACTAGCCCCCGGTAGGAGGCGCCGGCCGCCGCCGCCGGTGTCGGTCAGCTAAAAGTGATAATATAACTAATGATTTATCTAGGTAGGTACCTACCTACATATGAGAGTTTTTATTCAAATATTTTTTTTTTAACGGTTAGTCTGTGATTTTGTGGACCTTTTGGCTTTCGACAGCATTGTAAGCAAAACCCGTTAATGTATTGGATTTTTTTTCGTTTGCAAATTTTAATTTTATAACACATTCTTTGTTGTTGCATGTACAACCAAATAACATCCTTTGCCCCTAAAATATTGTATATATTGTACAAGTGTGTGAGGTAAATTGTTATTGCCCGCATTTTTTATACGCATTGTTCATTTTTATTTTTGTTCATGATATTTTTTATTTTTATTTTAACAAATAGGATCAATGGATTACGTGCATGGAAGTCAAGGAAGTCAGGGCAATAGGTTGTGGTGTAGCAAATAAATTGATATGTGTACGCTGGTTTTCTTTTTTTTTATTTGTGGGTGTAAAGGATGAATATAAAGGTATAGAAGGAAAAAGAGGTGAATAGCAAACATCATGAGTAGCAGTATAGGTATAGGTATTATATGAACGTGTAAAGTATGCGTGTTCAATTTGAGGTTGTTTTTCATTTTTTTTTCTTTTAGTGGATTATGGTTATATAGCAGTTTGAATAAAGATTTAAGCATCGATATCATCATAAGTTATTGGTATATCTTATTTAAGTTTTTTGAATAGATAAATGAAAAGCTGTATATAGAAGATTTTTTTTCTGAAATACATGTTCAAAAATGAACAGCAGTATGTAAAACAACATAATTGAAGTTTTTATTCAGTGAGCTTGAATACAAATTATTATCATAGGGATTTTAAGAGTTTTGCTATTTTTTAATTACATAGCATAAGTAATGAAAAAATGTTCGTTAGCTTAAAATTAAAACTTGGTCTTAGGATATGAAGTATAAGCTTAGATATTTGGCCAGAGAATTACAGAAAAACTAATGGATTTTATGTATCCCATTTTTGAAAGCTAGAAGTTCCTTATTTCTGAATTTTAATTAAATTCTTTTATTCGATAGGTTTTGAAAAGTTCTCATAGATGATGAAAATGTAATTACAAATTTAGAAACATTTTGGTTTAGACCATTTTTTGAAAATGAAAAAAATCAAAAGTACCAAAACTACTTTTTTATTAAACTGTTAAATTTTCTTGGTGAACAAAACTTGCATGAATATTTGATAAGCTTAAAAAAAAAAATCTGCTTCAAACTTAAAATTCAGTAAGATTTACTTAAGCAATACATGAACAATGACGGCAAAAGTATTACAATTTCTTAATAATACTAAAAATTTACATATAATGTTGTGAAGATAATTATACTAAATGTAACCAAGTAAAAAAGTAAATTTCAAAAAAATATGCTATTAGATAATTGTTGCAAAAAAGTGGACAAAAAAACAGTACTACTTTAAAAAAAGTTTACAATTCATTATACAATGAATAAATTTATGTCAGAAACTTTATAATTTTTGACTGAAGCTTATAATGTTGTACTATTTCAATTTTTTAAGGTATTGACTTACTCAGGTATCGGCATGAACTTATTGTTCTAACGAACTGAGTTTTTTTGAATATTGTTTTATGTTCGTTCAACATAGTGTTGGGCTGTAAGTTTTTTAGTACTAGGAGACTTGTAAGTACAACTTAGTTATTATAATTTAGTATTTAATCAATCGCATCAAAAGAAAACATTCATTATTCCAATTATTTGGTATTAATACATTCCTCCGTTAACTACATGTATACTTGGATTGGTATTACTGCATTTTATGAAAGTATTTTACAATTTAAATCTGAAATAAAGAACGAGTCAGAAGAATTCATAGAAAAGCGGTAAGTTCCTGCTAACAACTGATACAGTATTTATTGGTTTGAAAAGTATTTTCATATCGCACCTCCGGTGGTACAATGACGTAAATGCAAATAATTCGGTTCTTCGGAAAACACTATTTAATATTTTGAAAACGGGTTTTATTAAAAAAAGCATATAATTCGTTTTTTTATGAAAAAAAACTATTTATTCAAGGGTAATTAAACACAGTTTTTGGAAGCTCAGTCATTTTTGTCTGCTTCTAGCAGTGTTAATAATAATTTTAGTACAAATAAACAAAATAGTGATTTTTAATAAATAAACTTAACACTTCTGTCGATGTCTCACTGAAATATTAGAAAAATATTTAAAAAATTCAACAGAAAACTGCCATAACGTTCACTTACGACTTCGACCGAAAATAATAAAACAATTATACAAAAAGTTTTGGAACTCATGCAGATAGGTCGTTGTCTGACTAATCAAAGCGTTGTTCGTTGCAGATTTGACACACAAGTGACAGATAAGTCAATGTACTTGCGATACTTTAGTTTGAAAACATTGTAACGGTACAAAGACATATCTGTCCTCTGGACACAAATAGAACAATTTCAATTAGGTCTTTGTTTTATTGGAAGCAAATACCTTTTTTAAGAGTTGTGACATACTTAACTGAAAAAATTCAAAATTTGCACTTACGTCGTTGTACCACCGGAGGTGCGATATATGGTGTAAGTTGGTTCATAATCTATTAAGAAAGGGAGTATGAGCTAGTATTGTATTCGGAATATATTCAGAAAATCTTCTTCATAATAGTACCTAGTAAATTTAGTATTTTCATGAATTTGAAATAGTTGCGTGGCCTACGGAAGTTTCTGCCTCAATTTATACTAAATAATAATAAGTATTAATCACAAGTCTTCGATTGCTAGTAAATCAAAAAAAAAAACCATTTTAAAGAAAATAAAACAATGTTTTAAAAAAATCAGTAATATAGTAGCACAAAACAACATTCAGTAATTTTTGATATTTCTTTATTTATAAAGCAGCTGTACATCAAGTAAAACTTATAAACAGTACAGGATATATTACATTAAATTTATTAATTATAAACAAGAATATTAAATGTATAAACATATACATAGCTTAAAAAATTATAGATACTAGCGGCCCGTCCCGGCTTCGCACGGGTAAACATAAATAGGTAAAGATATTTAAGTTATAAGCATGCTAATTAAAACGACCATTAATCACTAAATAAGAAAACATTTGTTTGTCCTATCATTAATACTCTTCGCAGCGTATGCGGTGAAAGACATTTTATGGCTAATTTTGTTTACACCTTCTGTTGGTTTTAACAGGAATTTTTAAAGATTTATATAGTAATCTAGTACTAAATATAGCCTACGTTACTCAGTGATAATGTAGCTTTCTAATAAAAAAAAAGAATTATTAAAATCGGTCCAGTACTTTTTGAGTTTATTCGTTACATACAAAAATACAAATCTTTCCTCTTTATAATATTAAAAAAAAAATTGTACTAAAAATAAATGAAGATGAGAATACCTTCCGACCACAACAGGGGTGCTATAACACCCCAGGCATTTTTATTTTAAATGTAATTTTGATTTTGCTTCATTCTCCTTTCTACCGTTTTTTGTAAAAATATTTATTTTTTTATGAATTAAGTTTTTTTTTATGTTTTCAATAAAGTATATGAATTGTTATGTTTGAATAAAAAATGTATGTTGTCCTTTAAAGGGATGTTATGCCACCCCTGTTGTGGTGTATGTATATTTTAAATGTGTTGTGGTCGGAAGGTTAAAAGTGTATTTCCGTTCAAGTTCGAGAAATTTTCAAAACAAATATCTTGAAACTTTCTATTTTCGTTTCTAGACTTAATATGACTGGATCTGACAGTCCACTGTATGACAGCATGAACAAAAAAATGCCTATGCTATTTCAAATACGTATGGGTGTACGGGCGCAATAAGATAAAACGACTTGAGAAACAATAAAGAAATCTAATAGATAGATAACTTGGAGTATTTTTAACAAGAAAAGAAAGATACAATACCGATACTTAAAGAAAGCTTCCAGGTTACAGGTAAAAAGTTTACGAGCCTGAAACGAGACATGGCATTAAATGCTACCTTTAACTTCTGAGCCCAAAGACCTTAGTATAGGCAGAACGAGTGACTTAACCAACTTTAATTAAGTACGTGTGGGTAGAATTGATCTAATGACAGATAGTCCTCTGACGAAGCATTTATATTCGAAGATCTAATAACAGATTGTCCTCTGACCGAAGCATTTATATTCGAAGAAAGTTCTGAGAATGTTCTCATAACCCAACTTCCTGCATAATCTGTGATATATTTTAAGTAAGACTATTGCGTTGTTTTTTTCTTTGCCTTTTTGGTTTATGTTAATGGTTTTTTATTTTTTTTTGTTAATTTATTTATTTGTTTAATAATTTTTATGTTAATTTATTTATTTGTTGATTTATTTTTTTGAATGTATTTATTGTTAATTTATTTATGTGTAAATTTACTTATTTGTTTAATAATTTATTTGTTAATTTGTTAATTTATTTATTTATTAATTTATTTATTTATTTACTTATTTATTAATTTATTTATTTGTTAATTTATTTATATGTTAATTTATTTATTATTTTTTTTTATTTATTTACTTTTAATTTATTTATGTATTAATTTATTTATTTATTTATTTTTTGAATTTATTATGTGTTAATTTATTTATTATTTCTTGATTATGTTTATATTCAATTATTTAAATTTTCATTTATTTATTTGCCATTTTTTAAATTTATTTTGCTAATACATTATGTTTCTACATTTTATTTATTTATTATTATTCTCTTAATTTTTTATGTAAATTAAATTTACTTTTTCTGGTTTTGCTAATTGTAATATTTTTTTTTTTTTTGCAATATTTTGAATGAAGGTTTTTTTTCGTATTTTCCTTCGATTTCTTCTTATCTATTTATTATATTTTTTTTTCTCCCAAGATAATGTTTCAGTTGCAAGATATAAATTATCAAATCTCTGAATTGTAAAATGAGCGGTCATAGACTTTTTTGAAAATATTTTTTACGAAATAAAGAAACTAAAACATTTATATTCGAAGATCAAGGAATACAAAAATGTAAATTATTTACAGACGAAGCTTTAAATATTTGAATTTTCTCACAAAATCTTAATGCATTAGCGAAGGCTGAAAACACAATACTTGGATCTCTGTGGATCCATTGAACCCACCAGGAAAGGAGAAGCAAGGGCAGATCCAGACATTTTATCAAGGCGGGGTCATAGCGGAGTATGCTCTAATTTTTTAATTTGGACGACTTCCTACTATAAAAGCATTCCAATATTCCAACAATTTTCTAAATATGCCATACATATTTAAGAGCTAAAACACAATAGTTTAGAGGGTTTTTGGTGTATTTCACGCAGAAATTTAAGAAATTATTTTGAAACGTAGCTTTTTTACAAAAATGATATATTCTTTTCTTTCTTCCATTTCTAATAATGCGAAGAACGCTACAAAAATTCAAAAACCCAGAAAATGGTAAAGAAGCTGATATGAAGTATATTCTGGATTTTTGATTTTAAAGGTGTCAACAAACTTAAGAAAAATGTTTGGTTCTTGTATTTAAGGAAGTGGGTGCATTTAAGTACATAATTTCTCTAAAAATTAAATAAATACAAATTAAGGTAAACAAACAAGTTGGGAAGAAACTTTTGTGTGGTACTCACAAATTACATGTTTCAAAATCTCTTTAAACTTCAGTTTTCAAGAGATTCAAAAGTTGCTGTTTTTGGGATATTTATATTCTTGAAATTCGTCTTAAAATCTCAGTTCTAGAGCATCCAAAAGCAAATTCACTTCAAAAAGTAAATTTCTTTGATTTTTTAAAATCTTAATTTCAAAAGAAATAAAATGCACGACTGGGTGCTAGCACTTTCTTATGTCTTCCAAAAAGTTTATTGAAAAATATTTCCTATATTTGAATATCTTAAAAATGTACCTGCAAAATAAGGTTTTCTCAAAAATGTTAATGCCAAAAAATATTTTTGTTTTGCAGTTATTTAGCGCGTATAAATAAACTTTTTACATGGTGACCTATTATGAAATATCGAGTTTTGTAAACAAAAATTAATATTTTTTTAAAAAACAAAATAATGACATTTTTGAGAAACAAAATTATAAAAGTTTTAAAAAAAAATCTATCGGTTCATTTTTGAAAAAATTCTAATTTTCGATTTTTAACCAAAAAAATGTATGAGGACTGCTGTTATTTTTCGTATTAAGTTAAAAAAAAGCCATTCTTCAAACGGCTTAAAACCTTAATTTCCCAGTTTTAACTCATGCGACACAATGGTTTGGGCTGCAGGCGCCAGCATAGACGGATGGAATCAGGGAACCCACTTTTTTCGACTTTTCTACCATCGTAATGTCATGTTTGATTTAAAGCTCTAGTTCGAAATTTTGTACGAATGCAATACTTGCCATAAAGTTCTTATATGTCACAAGTAAAACTTACTTTAATGTTCACTATTTATGTGTGCCAAAAAAAATAAGATGGAATTGAAGGCTTATAAATAATTTCAGGAACTTAATATTAAATTGACGATCTCTTATTCAAGGTTTCTTTCTTAAGAATGTCGTTAAATTACTAACATACATATCTTTATGAAATCTTTACTGAATTGTATAAGCTTTATGCCTCATATGACCCCCCTGGATATTCTATTGGTCAAAAGTTGATGAATTTGTGCTGCGTTATTGTATAGGGCTGACTTTCCGATTCATATTATGTTCTTCTCCCAGTCCTTAGTTAAAAGTAGTACTTTTAGCAACAAAGTTTGTTGCTAAAAGTTTTCATATATAAAAAATAATTATATACATTAACGCAATACGATTAGTTTTGAATACAAGGGAAAATAAAAAAAAATGATTTCCCAGGGGTTGGGTGACCCTTACAACCTCCCTGAATCCGGCATTGAGAAGAAGGATCGATTATTGTAGAGGAATTTTTGGCAAAGATTAAGGTTGAGAATGCCTCCCTGAACCATCTTTATTTTTGGGAAAATGTAATAATGTCCTTAAGTGGTAAAGATGATACGTCAGATAAGTCGTCATTTTCTTTTGGCCATTGTTGGGAATTGACAGAGAAAGTGGAAAGTTTCCTATTTCACTTCCACGTCCTCATATCCTCCAAATAAATTGTATAAGCCGACATCCTTCTATTCATGTGGTTAACCAATGAGTTGTGATCCGTTAGGATACCTATCAATAAGAAAAATTGAGGCCTGTCTAGTTGTAAAAGGTATTTTATTCAACCTTTGCGAACTTTCAGGAATTCCAATAATAATAATTTAGTGGAAAAACTCATTTATTTTTACTGTAGTGGCTTTTATATCGTTGATACAATATGGCTTGGATGAAGCCTTGATCTGTTTTTGGTCAAATTGTATGATTTTTCATTTCCGTCAATGTCAAAGTACACTGGGTCATAACGAAGGGTAACCGAATATTAGCTGACCCTACTCCCTCCCCAGTCTTTAGCCATATTAAATATATTAGTTTTTCCCGTCACTGTATACATTTCTAAGAATTTAAGCCGTCATGTGTAGAATATTTTAATCCCTTTTACATTAAACGAATAACAAAAACTTAAAAAAAACCGAAATTTACTTTAAAAAAATTAATGAAATGTCAGTAAAATTAATATTATTTAAAAATATATTAATATAATTGATGTACCTATACATAAAATTTGTGAGAAACTTAATACAAACACGAAACTCGTTTACAACGCATTCAAGTTGTAAGTGTTAATAATTTTCTCTCGAGTCCCGTTTATGTGTCTTCAGGTGTTCCTCAAGGAAGCCACCTGGGACCATTACTTTTTCTAATTTATATTAACGACATACCTGATACATTCTTAAATTCATATTGTCTTTTGTTTGCTGACGATCTGAAATTTTACAGGTGCATTAGAAAAAATGATGATTGCCTTCTTCTTCAAAATGACCTTAACAGGCTTACGGATTGGTGTAAGATTAATCAATTATCTTTGAATGTTTCCAAATGTCAATGTTTTTCATTCTACCGTACTAACTCACCTTTTTTCTTTAATTACACGATTGGCAGTAGTGCTCTTGATAGAGTTACTGGTAAAAAAGATCTTGGGGTTGTTTTTGACATTAAGTTCAATTTTATCAAGCATGTTGAATATATTACCACGAAAGCCAATTCCATGCTTGGTTTTATTAAACGGAAATCATCTTGCTTCTCTGATCCATACACTTTAAAATCTCTCTACTGTTCTTATGTTAGATCAATCTTGGAATATTGTTGTGTGGTTTGGAACCCATACTATAATACTCATTCATTGAGATTAGAAAATGTCCAAAAAAAATTTACTGGGTTTGTCATATGGAAACTTGGATGGAACATTGAAATGCCTCCATATACAACAAGGCGTCTACTTATCAGGTTTGAATTACTTGAGAATAGACGTAAGATCTTCTCAGTTTTGTTTATTAGCGATATACTATCACATCATATCAACTGTCCCTATCTCTTATCTCTAATTGATATAAATATACCATCTCGTCCTTTAAGACAGTATAGCCTACTCCGTGTTAGATACCATAGGGTGAATTATGCATGTAATGAGCCGATAACTCGATGTGTCAAGGAATTAAATTCTATATCGAACTCTTTTGATTTTCATGTTAGTAGAGTCACTTTGAAAATGAATCTTGTGTTTTATTTCTTAAATAAGTAATGTTAATAATTATGTATATTTTGTTTTATTATTTTACTTATTCTGTTAATATTACTTGTAAATGTATTATCAAAAACTGTTTTTGTGAAACTTATTTAAAAGTAGTTTGTAAGAGAATTTTGTAATCTCTGTTTGACGAAATAAACTAAACTAAACTAAACTAAACTAAAACATTGCAGACTGCGTCAAAACCAAGCAATTCAATAATATCGCAGTTAAAGGACTCACAACTTTCATAGTTTCTACGAAATGTCTCTTTCATAAAAAAATTTAAAATACATATCAGCTTCAGGCCCATTGTATCCTTTTAACTAATATCAAAGCCAAACTCTAGGTTAATCACAAATTCATTCTTTTAAAATATCAACACGTTTATGGATCCTTTAAAAATCAGACAAGGGTAAGTCTAATGTACATAGGTATATGTACTTTGAATATGGAAATAAAGAAAAAAATAAAACTATACTGATGAGAACTAACTTGATCCTTCATTTATTTTAATCAAAGTTTTTATAATTACAACAAAGTTCTATATTTCCAATGAATCTAAATAAAAGATAAATTTGTATGCTTTATTATACATTTCTCGAGAAACGATAATAACCAAAATTATTACCATACCATTACATTATGTATTTGAAGTGATGAAGAATATTGATTTAAATATCAATAGAAAATTTACTACAACTTATATTCCATATATATGTAGGTATGTAGATACCTTACCAACCTTACCTATGAAACAATTTCAATTATTTAATGGTTCGTTGTAAGAGAATCCTTATGCTTTGTCACTCCTTTTCTGTCTATGCAAGCAAAAAGAACCTTCTTTCTTTCTCTCCCTCTGCTCTATATATTTTATCTCTAGAGATGTATCCTTTTTATTGGTGTGTTGGTATAGGAAAAGGTGTACGGTTGCCATCATACACAATATCAACTCGGTCGTTCTGTGTTTTACTATAATTAAGGATTCAATACAACACAAATATCTATCATTCCATCCGTGACTGGAGAAAAATTAAAGCAAAAAAGGTTGTTGGTTATTTGTTGTTGTTGTTGTAGGTACCTACCGCCCACCCGCACTTTTGTTTATTTCTAACTGAGTTGGTTGGTTGCGGAGAATAGAGTTTTTCATTTGGTCTATATTATGTTTTCCATCATTCGAAGAGTGCTTACAGCTTGGATTTTCTCACACGGAACTTATCTATCCCGTTAGGTACCTACGTTACGTTTCTTTACAAATGTAAAAACAATAACGTATATGTATATATTTAAACAGGACTTTAAGCGTGTTCTCATTTTCTTTAGCGAGATATTATTACCGATGAATAAAACAATGCACGTCTTTGTTGTCGTAGTCGGGTTGGTTTTGGTTTTGGTTTGGGTTTGGGTATAGGTTTGGTATACTGTATACTGTATACAACATTGTCGATGTCGTTATTTTCTTGTTTTGTTTTCTTTCACATCATCATAACATGAATAAGTGAGTTCTTTCGACCAAACAGGAACAGCAACAGGAACAGGACGCTTCGTCCTCGAGTGATGTAAGAAGGAACACCATCACCATCAGCAGTAAAGAGGACTTGAAATGAAATACAATTGGAATTTATTGTAAATTGTTTTCGCATGTAGGAAAGTAAAGTTATATCAATACCTACATATACAGAGTATATTTTTATAAATTGTATGAAAGGGTACGTTAACTCTGTCTTGTCTAGTGCTAGACTATACCTACATATGAATATCTACAAGCATACATTATATTGATTGTTAAGGAAATATTAAGCTTTTTCTGGAAATGTGTCCTTTATCACTTGAACGATTTCAAATTAGGTATGTATTATTCTTTTAGAATTCTTTTATTTTTGTTCTTGTTTATTCTGCTATTGTTGAAGTTTTCTGTTGCTTGTGTTATTTTTGTTTGCTTACAATTTATTTTGCTTGAAAAAGTTTTGCGATTGAGTGAAGAATATAAGTTTTTTTGTCTTTTTTTCAATTGTTTTATCGATGAAGTCCAATTATCAACTGAAAAACAACTGACTATACAATTCAGCCTTTATACAGCTTTCGAAAATTGTTTTTTAGAGTTGGAGAGAAACATTATGGAGGTTTCTAATGAGTTGCGATGCGATACCTGTAGGCATTGAAAAACCATTTTTTGAAAAGTCTAATAGAAGTTCTTGTATTTTGCAGGAAAAATTAAGAACGAAATGAACTTTTGTAGGAATGCATAATCACATAACTTTAAGGTTTTCAAAAAAATTCTCCAAACACGTAAACTAAATTTTATTTGAAGGATTTCGTTCGAAAATAAGGCTTACAGAAGTATTATCGATCAAGATAATATTTAAAATGTTTTTAAAAGGTACCAGAAGTACTTTTTCTAAACTGCCATAGGTCATATCCAACTTACAATTTGACTAGTATAAGGCTTAAAACAAGCTTATTTTTAACTTGTATAGACACAAATTAAGACAGCATACAAACTAATTTGGAAAATTCAGACAGTTTAGCCATTTAACTCCCTTAAATGGTCGTCTACCTTCGCGCTCAAATTTCGGGTCTATTATTCAAGGATGCATTGCAAAAGAACTACACATGATATTTGAACAGCATTTTTATATTTTATTAGTTAATTCTTGAACTTTAATGAAAAACCAAAAAAGGATTATTTTTTTAATAAAATTTTCCCTTGACGCGTCGTCGTTGAATGCACTACTGCCAGTGCGACGGAGTAGAATGGTACGATATCGCAGTTTCAGAACCTTGAAACAACAAACATAAATTTAAAATAATTTTTAGTACATAGATTAGGTCTAGACACAAGCTTTTTTGAATATTTAACAAAATAGCAGCAATTTAAAAAAAAATTGCATTTTTGACCATGTTTTTCAATCTAAAAAAAACTGTAAAAAATCGAAAAAAAGCTTGTGTCTAGACCTAGCGAGATGTTTTGTGAATAAGTAACGCTTTACAGATTTAGGATATCTTCTATAGTTTCGTCAAAACCGTGCCATCAGTTTTGAAAAACACTACTTTTGGGAAAACGCGTTTAAAGATAAATGTTACAATGTAAATAGGCAGGGCTGGGCGGGGTTTGACACTTGATATCTCGTAAACCAGCATGCTTTCGATCAAACCCTTCTAAGAGCATGTTTTCAATTATGTCTACATAAGAAATATGTAAAAAAAAATCGGTTTTTTCAAACCGCGAAGGTAGACGGGCCCCTTAAGACTTTGTAATAATAATTCTTATTACTTTTCATGAAAAGTATTTGGAGCCTTACAAAGGCACAATAATGGAAGCAATAGTTTTTTAAAGAGAACTATTGTTTTAATAAGAAAGCTTTCTAATTTGCTATATAAAAGCCTTTAGTAGAAAAAACCGTGGGATGTATAGTTTTAATTTATGTTATTTTGATAATTACTTAATTTACTTCTTTGATTTTTCTGAAATTATAATAATTAGTTTTTTTTAAATATTTTACTTAAATTGTACTTATGCATGACTCCATCGAGATTCAAACTCTAGTCCTCTGAGCCAACAGAAGGGAACAACTGATACAAATAAAACAAAGTTTCTTCTTTTTTGACTTTTTCAGAATAGTACTAGTACTTCACTATCGATTGTTATAGTTTGCGTAAGTTGTATAATAAACATTTTAAGAAAACTAAAAATTTCTCCTAAGGAAAGGCAGTAGCTTGCTTTAACAAATTAAGTCTTCCACCTTTTTGTACACCATTGGAAAAATTAATTTAAGAGTCAGGAATTTGAGTAACATACAAAACTTTAGGAAAGACCTAGAGGCTTTTATTCTGAATACATTCAAACCTTTCATCTCAACAGGAAAAATATACAACATCCAAGTTAAATAAAAACTTTTTAAACTTAAAGATGAAAAGAGTTTCTTGAGAATTTTTAATTGTTTAAACCTTGTAGAGTTCTTTAAATTAATTTTAAGAGCCTTAGAAAGTGAGAAGTCAAAGTCGAAGTCGATATAGTTTTCAATGACTTCAGTAAATCGTTTGACAAAATTTCTGATAATCCCATAGTCTTCGAACTCTCCTCCTAAGGCTTTGAACCTTCTTTTCTGATCTAAATCCCCTAGTTCCAATCCTATTCTAGCCACTTCTGGTGTTCCCCAAGGTAGTCACTTAGGCACTCTCCTCTTTATCCTTACAACTAACGGCATTAACATAGTAATTACAAATTTTCAAATATTTCCTTACGCTGATGATGCGAAATTTTTCAAAATCAAACAGATCTTGACAAATTTAAATATTTCAACCAGGTGTACCAAAAATTGCTTAGAGCCCAACATTAGCCATTTCAAACCCCGTAATTACTATCTTCATAATCATTCCATACATATAGTAGAAAAAATAAGGCATCTCGGCCTTTTATGTAACCGTGAACTGAAAATTCCACTTCAAATTGACAAAATAATTCATAAGGCCAACTTTGCATTAGGTTTTGTTAAAAGATGGTCCCAAGAATTTTGTATCCTTTACATGACCCGATCTACTAAAATATGCCTCTCAGGTTTGGATTCCATATCAAGATATACACAATACACATATATATGTATATATATACTAGGTGGCGCAACAGTCCGTTGAGAACTATGGCCTAGTGACTTACAATTCTCAACCATTCCTGTGTGCGAGTAATGTTGTCAGGAATAGAAGGGACCGTTCAAATTAGCCGTTAAATACAGTTTAAAGCCGAATCCGTACGGCTTATTTGAGAAAGCACTTTTCTTGACAAGAATTACTCTTGGCGGAGTTGTAAAAACCTCGCAAGAAGCAGTACCCGTGGAAAAACTTTAGATGGAACAGGCAGGGATTGAGCCCAAGACTTCTGGCATGACAGTCCAACGCACTTACCATCATGCTACGGGTATTACAAAAAAAAAAACACGCATATCAAGAATAAAGCATCCAACAAAAATTTCTTTGTTTTGCACTCCAATACATTCCTTGGGAAAATCCGTTGATCTTACCTCCTTAACATGATCGCGTCCGTCTGTTGAACGTCAACTCATTCCTGTAGAACGTATAGAAATTGCTGACATATTGTTCATACATCGTCTTCTCTCTGTCTCAGTTGACTGCCCCTCTCTCTATAATTCACTAACACTCAAACTAACACCCGCAACATGAGAAACCTTTGCCTCTTTTATTTACCAAGTCACCACACCTCCTATGGCCTTAACAAACCTCTGACCAGGATGCTTTGGTTAGTCATCCAAATTCACGATTTATAGTTTTACATTTTTTGCAGGCTTTCAACAGGCCTTTGCATATTTAAATATACGAGCCTTTTATGTATATATGTACATGAGATGTCAATTTAATATTCGGCAACGGCCTTGTCACTGATAAATCATCGGTTCCCATCGATCACCGAAATCAAGCATCAGTGAGCGCTGTTAGTAGACAGATGGAGGACCGTGTCGAAAACCTACCGCGTGCTGTTGTTGTTCTTAGTGTCTGTTGTTCTTTCTCCTCTGCCCTTCCGTCTTGTATTAATGTCTTGTGTTCTTGTTATCACCTTATATAGTCTTAGTAGCTCAAGGTGCTGTGTCTCTACGATGAACATTTATGTGCTGACTGCTGAGTAGTATGTAATGTAATTTCATATTCTCAGCTAGTATACAAGCTATTATTTCGAAAATATTTTAAAAACTAGTTCACTTGCAAAAAAAGGCTTATATTGTTTATATACAAACTATTTCTTCCCAATTTTCAGAAATTGGACTTACTCAACAGAATGAAGATATAATACACCAAATAGCTTCTTGAACTTAATACAAAGTAGTAAAATCAACTCAACCTTTTTCATTGTTGTCTTGGTAGGTAGGTTTTCACTAAATATAATGACAAATATTAAGAAATTATGTACAATTTTCAAATTATCATTTTTAGAAGCATTGGTTTTCCCAAAAGTAATTTATATGGATGTTAAAAATGCATCTTATCAAAATGTTATACGAAACTCTTTGAGAAAAAGTTTAAGCTCTCAGTAAAATGTAATTAGCTAAAAACAAATTATGACATTTTACCAGTTGTATATTTGATAGTTTCCTTAAATTAAATTTATGGAAGTTAGAAAAAATCTTTTGAAGATTTGAAAATTAAATTTGAAATATAGTGGTGCATATATTCATAAATTGTAAGAAAAAAGGACAACTGTATTCCAAGAAGATATTGTTTTTCGCTTCTGCATGTCCTTGTCGTCTACAGAAGATGATTTCTTTAAATGCCCGTCGGAAACAAAACATCACACTTTATGTCCTTGCTTCTGTGAATTTGTTGAATGTTTTTTTTTCCTTCTGTCTCTTGAGTCTTGACGAAGACGCTGATGTCTACCTTCACTCAGAAATATCAACCATATCATTGTCATTCAGGAAAGGCTCGGAAAAACATACACAAGAAACGGAAAAGTAACCAAATATTTTTCATTCTTTATAGATCAATGAATGCAAATCGTAAGGAAAAGTATTTTCTACAACTCAAAAACAAAAAATCAAAATCAAATTCAAAAGAAAACTAAAAAGATTGAGAAGGAAAGGCTGTAAATGCGACGAAGGCTACAGTGATGAGATGAGATTTCTTCCTTTTGCATATTATTGTTGTTGTTTATAAGCTCACAGTTGTGATATCCTTGATGGTTAGTGTATCTACGTTTGGTTTTCAGTTTGTGTTTTTTTTTTAATGGGATATTACAATAAAAATTTAATACTCTATACATTCGTATAAATGTATTTGTTTGTGTATATATTTTACAATGACATTGAGAACATGCTCATATTTTTCCATTATAATCGTGTATATTTGCATAAAAATGAAAGGAATAGAGTATTTTTTTATATTTTTTTGAAAATAAAAATGTTTATACATTTATGTTATAAGGACGAATAAACGGATGCCTGCGGAAACCAAATGCGTGGTGTATATGTGAACGAATTGCAAGGACATTGCGGATGGATCGTCGGGAGTTTATACATTTACCTATGTGTGTACATATAACTATAATAGTGTTGTTATGATATTAAATGTTACCAACAATTCCGTGGTTTTGATATCCTTATGGAAATATGCCAGGAGATATACAAAATACATACATTCATACATTTGAACTATGTATAACAACAATCGTAAAAACGTATAAAATGCATCTGGAATTTCTCTGAATGAAAACGTTTTTTTTTGAAAACCTAGTTTTCGTCCTATTTACATTTTGTTGTTTCTCTCATCTTGTTATGAGCTCACTGACATGAGCTATATTATAATTGAAATCCTTTGGCACATTTGTTACTTAAATGAAGGTTTTTGTCATATTTTCCTTCAAAATATAAATGTTTTCTTTTTGAATTTGTAATTATAATGTTGTAAAAATAACTTATTCAGTAGAAAGATATATTTTTAATATCAAATCTCTGTGTAAACTGAGCGGTAGCAAACCAAATAACTTTTTAAGAAAGAAATAAAATATCTATCTATCTATTTGGTTTTTAATGGGAGTCCTTGTCTTTACTGGCGAATTATGTTATAGATGTTAAGATGAATTTGACGGATATGGAACAAATGCGATTTTAATATACATAATTATATTTCTAAGCTTTTAATATATTTATGGATTGAACTTCTTTTTATAAGTCAGTTGATGCAAGCTAAACTATGGAAAACGGATTTATAGCAGATGATGTTAAAGTTACTTTTTGTAAAATAAATTTTAGTGCTAAGAAATAACAAGGGAGTGGTTATAATTCTGTATGTTTTTAAATTCTGTATTCCAAAACACTGCAAACTAAGATTACTGTATACCATAATGCTGTGTGAACAAAACACTGTTTTTATAATACTCTCTCACCAAATTTCTCATCACAAAATACTGTATCCTTGCAAAGTTTATTTTTTATAGTTCTGTTTTTTAGCTATTTTTAGACAAAAAACCAGAACTTGATTAAATGGTTTACGATTTTTGAAAACCAGAATAAATGTTGTACCGGAATTTAATAAAAAGGCATAAAGAATATACAAATTTATAAAAATATTGATATTTTCATAAAAAAAGTCGATTAAATCTTGAAAACTAACAACTTCCGCACTTAAAGCAACTAACAGCTTAAACACAAAGAATGAACCTTATTTTCAAAAAAATATTTTGTCTTAAAAACTCTGTACTTCACAATTCTGTAAATAGTCTAAAATAGACAAATCGTTTTGATAATTATCAAGGTTATGGAGCTGGTCAGTCAAATTATACTTTTTCTAAGGTTTATAATATTTATATTAGGACTTTTGCGGCTATTTGAATTCATAAATCAATTTTTTTTCAACTAAATTCATGATGATTTTTAAAACCTATAATCCCTTACTATAATTCCGTTTAAGTATTTTCAGCTTTGTTTTCAAAAAATCTTCATTATTTGCAAGTCTTTCACTGATCTACACTCTACAGTGCCGTTCGAAAAATGTTGATCAATTTTTTTTCGAATTATTTCAAATTTGTTGAAATAACAACACATGTTTTAATGAGGATCTGGATTAAATAAGATCTGGACTGTAGGGAGGCCAACTTAGTACATGGATACTATTTTCTTCGAAGTACTTTTTAACCTTAGAAATAAAAAAAAAATCCAAATATTATTTTTAGTCATAAAAGTTCTAGCTTTTTTTTAAAGATTGATATTAGTCAGTCATGATATGAATAAAAACAAGTTCATATTTACAATTTTGGCTGTATGACAAGGAGCATTGTCCTGTTGAAAAATGAAACTGTAAGTGTCCCCAAAAATCACTAGCACTACAGGGGTGTCGAAGGTAAACTTTTGCATTGACTTTATATTATAGAAAGCTCATTCTACCTTTTTCATGTCCAGATACGCATTTCCACACCATCACACCTTCAATTTTGGGGGCATTCGCAAAATGCAATCAGATCTTAGTCTTTCCCTTAGCGCAACGTTAATTTATTAATTTATTTATTTTTGTTTATTAATTTATTTATTTGCTATTTATTTATTAATTCTGTATTTATTTGTTAACTTATTTATTTATTTTTTAATATACTTATTATTTTTGTATTTTTGTGTTATTTATTTATTTATTTATTTATTTATTTATTTATTTATTTATTCCTTTATTTATTTATAAATTTATTTATTTATTTATTATTATATATGTATACATTTCCAAATGCTATTGATTTGTGCTCATTGACACTATTTATATTTAATTTGTATACTGATACAGATTTGTTAAAGTTATAATTGAAATTTCGCAGTGTTAGCTTCTGACTGCACTCCACCCCTTCTCTCTGTTTTATATATATTAATGTATGTATTTATTTATACTCTTTTGTTGGGCTCTTTAATGAAGGTTTTTAAGTAGCTTTTCCTTCAACCAATACTTTATCATTGAAATTTTTGTTAAAAACTCATTTATACTTGGAAGTAGTAAGGTAGATAATATACCAATCTCTGTAAATTGTGCAATATATATTTAAGATAAAGAAATAATGTAATATTTTTAGCTAAAATAAAAATCAAATCAAAATCAAATCAAGCATCCTCCCATCTCCAACATGGAGCTTGAATTTTGATTCGTCCCAATAGATGACATTGTTCCACATGTCTTGAATCCAATTTAGGGGCTCCTGAGCCCAGAGCAATCGTTTTTCTTTGACTCTTTTTGGAAAATTCGACTTCAGTATCGGCTTGAGTGCTCTAAGTCCAGCTTTCACGAGCCTTTTTCTCACTGAGCTTGACGAAATCACTTTGTCTGTATTTCGACACAGATCGTTTTTAAGGTCCCCCGAAGTCCTGAACCGATGCCGACTACTGTACTACACCAAATAACGATCTTCCACTGGAGCCATCGATTTTAGCCTCCCTGAGCCTTTTTTTTCCTGCTAGTAGTCCCGGTCTCACGATATTTTTCCAAATCCTATGCCACAGTTTGTTGATGAATATTCAGTCTTTTAGAAATTTCACATGTTGTCAAATTGAGACGTGACAGACACAAAATATTGGCTTTATATTCCGAAATGATTTTTCCTATTTTTTCCACAAAATCACTTCGGTTGGTATTGGACTACTATCACGAGCCAAATGCAGCTCTTATTGATAATAACATCAACTTTTATACAGCGCAGCGTTTGAATGGCATGTTGCTACCTAGTGTAAAAAAAACCCGTAGCGTTCCTAAATTATGAGAACTGGGGTGGAATCGGCTAAGGTGATTGTTGATTGTTGACAGTCAAAATAATCGAATTTGATCTGTGTAAGGTGATAATCAAATTGATACCTAAAAAGGTGTCACTAGAAAAATTTGATAGTCATTTTCCTACAAATATGTCGTTTCTGAATAGAGCTACCAGACGCTTACAAAAAACGAATGAAACATTTTTTTAGCTACCCTTTTTAGGTACAAAAACACATTTTTGTGACCGACGAAGCTTACGTAATTCGAAAAAACACAAGAGAAATAAGAATGTTATTTAAACACAGCCAATTTGATACTTTTATTTAGATATTTTATAGGAATCATTTTAAAATTTCACCATAGCAACAATGAATTGTGACAATTATAATCAGAAATTGTTCAATCGAATTGAATTGAGTTGAATCATTTTACACAGACGGAATGAAAATGATAGTCAAATTTGACTATCAAAAATATGATAGTCAATTATCAGCTTAGCCGATTCCACCCCTGATCTCAAAAAGGGTAATAAAATGTTTGACCAAAATTTTTCGAACAGCACTGTATATAAACCTAACACACATACAAATAGCTGAAATCAGAGTACAGATTCGGAATCAGCACCAATATTTAACTCTAAAACGAATTATTCAAAACATAAGGAAATTGCATTCAAGGTTATTTCAAGACTTCTGATATAGTATTTGGCTTATTATAAGTCATCTTATAACTAATAAGAGTTTACAAAAACTAAGTTAGACCCTAAAACCATTTAAACTATATCTATTAGGTAAAGATTTGTTCTATTTTAAATGATCGTACCAGATTTTTTTAAGAACTGCATTGCGCTTGAACCAAACCAGTTATAACTATCGTTGGTTTTTATCATTGAAAATTCAATTTCGTCATTGAAAGCGGTTAAGATAGACAAACTTGTAATTTTGGGTGTCAAAACGAAGATGATCAGCTGTAAATTGTTTCTTTCAATAAAAATACATTATATAATTGAGAATTTTTCTTTTAGTTCATTTTTAAATTTTCGATGATGAAATCATTTTCAACAGTTGTTTCCACATTTAGGAAAATATTCGTTCCATTTTCTTCCAATGTCAGTTTTATTTTCAATGATAAACTCTTACCTCAAATTCTTGATTCCAATGAGGCAATGGTTGATTCTAATCAGGAAATTTTGTTTCATTGAATGGCATTTTCAATGATAGCTATAACCGACCTGTCGAAAAAATTGCAATGATAGAAATCAATAATAGGTATAACTGACCCCTTATGATTTTAACGAAGGACAAATAATTCCTATAAAAAAGTATTGTTTGGTTTGTGCAACAGAAAAAAAACTTAACTTTCTTGACCAATGTAATGTTAAAAAGTATCTACTTTGCGCACTCAGATTTAACACAATTTTGACCAACCTGAATTTCGGAATTCAAATTATTTTTTGAATTTTAAATACAGTATATTATGACCCATAAAGTTTTTTAAGTCCAACCCAAATACAAATTGTTATTGTTTACCTACTTTTATCCTTTACATATCCCATGTTTGGTTTTTTGTTATCAGCACTTTATTCATCTATTTAATCAATTTTTAAGAACTTAATTCCTCAAAAGTTTATGCAGAACCTCAGGTAAAATTCTAAGAACTATTAAAATATTCAAATCAGTGAAAAAGAGAGATATAGAGAGAGACGTTATACCAACATCACATTTAATTGTTATTTGCTATTAAATTTTACAAGATAATCCTGACATTAGTTTTTCCTTACCTCAACACACACACTCACCATATGGAACCAAGTTCGAGTGTTTTTCGACAAATATTTAACTGGCAAAAGACACACAACATACATTTAAAATCCCAAAAAAGTTTGTGTGAAAAGTTTTAATTTGGTAAAAGTCATTGTAGATTTACAACATTGGTACAGTTTTAATGTGACAAAAAATAAACCACATACCAACGTAACTCCTGTACAAAAGACCCACATACACACTCGGAGCTAAATTAAACAAAATGAAAATAAAAATAAAAAATAAACAAAAAAAAAAGAAAACAAAAACATAAACCCCCATCTCGGCATTCAAGCTTACTCAACTTAATCCATTTCGCAAATTAACTTCTTTGAGTGAATTTATTTGGGTAAGTTTCTAGCAATGCTCCTTCTTCATCCTCAAGCTTTCTGACAAAAAATAAGTAAAAATACATAACTTCCACACAAACTACATAAAAACTCAAATCATATTACTTACCCTTAGCCGCCTGCTGCTTGCCTTGCTTGCAACTCTCTTTTTGCTCGATATGCCTGCATCAACTATAGGTACTGAGACTTGAATTAAAAATTCAATTTTAATTAAAGTTTGTTAAATAAGACCTATCCCATACAGAATGAACCAACTAACGCACAAACTTACATACCTCTGTATGTATAGGTTCCGGTACCTATACCCAACCCATGTCGTATATAGTTAACTGGCATTTCGTTTCATTTTTAAGCCCCCGCACTCAACTCAACCAGCTTTTATTTTTCATTTCGTATACTATTTTTAACCTTTATAAACAGAATCACTATGACTTTAACTATGTTGGTAATGTAAAACCATTTAATAGCAAATAGGTGGGTACCTCACTACTCAGCGTCAGCATACAGCAGCAGCAATAGCAGCATACCACATAGCCAGTACCTACCTAACCTACCCACCACCACCGCGCCGTTGTGAATCCTTTTTATAGCGTTCAAGCAAAAAGACTATAGGTATGGGAAAAAGTTTTTAATTGCACGGTAAAAAGGAAAACGAGGTAGGGCACAAAAGTGCAACTTTTTGTGTGTTTTCTTTTATAGAATATACCTATACCTGTATTGATATAAGTTGCCTGGTATCAATGTCGGTTCAGTGTGGCAGGCTTCAGGATGCAGGCATTTTGGCGGCGACGCACGTCTTAATTGAAGTACCTTATAGTATGCCTCCTTGGTATGGCATCGGTACTTGGAAATGGTATCAAATAGCAAAACGTTCCTCCATAATTCTCAAACATAAAAATTCATTTAATCCAAAGACACACTGGCAAGAAGTCAGTTCAAGACTTGAGAGTACCTATGTGTGTTAGTTCGTCTGCTGGTGCACATGTACAATGGTATGTATATGTCGTTGAAGAACAAATGAATTTAGTAACCCAAAAGTCGTGTGAACTTTAGACACAGTAAATTGCATTTATAGGATATCAAGCTTGAAGGTATGCACTATGCATGTAGTTTCAAATTTTATGACTCCAAGGTCTAATTGAGAATTTAAGTTTTGTGGAGATTATAGCTTCAGCTATTAATTTCTAATAGTTGCCTTCACTTCAGAAGAACTTCTTCTTTTCTTCTTCTTCTTCTTCTGCTAGTTTCAAGGTCTTCAATATTCAAAGTTTTTTTTTTTTTAATTTGAGTTTATGGAGAATTTATGAACATCTTTTCTATA
The DNA here is from genome assembly GCA_951509635.1 of Eupeodes luniger. Taxonomy (NCBI): domain Eukaryota; kingdom Metazoa; phylum Arthropoda; class Insecta; order Diptera; family Syrphidae; genus Eupeodes; species Eupeodes luniger. The sequence goes on along the minus strand of OX608073.1, from coordinate 92,742,380 downwards.
TATAGAAAGTTAGTATATAAGATTGAGGGTGATTGGATGGAAAATTTAAGCGAATTTCTTGGAAAGGAGATTTATACTACGATAATCAAGTGGCGTGCAACATTTAAGTTTTCATTGCTAACATTGTAAGAAGGTACAACAAAAAATACCTGGTTATAAGTTTTAAGGAGATTGCAGATATTGTTATCATATGTGATTACAAAGAATTTTGTTTAAGTCCATTTAAGGGTTTTAAGGAGTTCAAATTAATCTACGCAGTGTTAAGATTATTTTAACTCAAATTTTCTAACGCCACGTCAGAGCAAAATGCAATAGAAGATTTGTATGTACGATTTTTAAATTTCGAAATTCTTAAACACGTCTGATTATAGTTCTGATTTTTTTTCTTCTATTAGATGAATATCTTCAAAAGACACTCGCTATGAATTGGTACCGAGTAGTGTGGGAATCTTGCTGCACTAAAACCACCAATCATCAATCAGGTCCAATCTATGAAAGATGGACAGATGATTTTTCTTTCTTAATTTATAATTCAATTTAGGGAAATTTTATGGTTGTAATAGATACTTTTGCTCAGTTTTTAGACCATCAGCTCTTGAGGCTAGGTTTTTCTGAATTCACCGAACTTGTGTATTTAAGATCGTTTCCTTTTCAGAGTTTATATTACTTTGAAGTTGCTGATTGTGTGATGCAGTGTGTTTTTCAAACAATTCTGTAACTATTTCAATTTGAAGGTCACCATGTAAAGACCGAAATTTCCGATATACCAAGAGGAATTTATCATTCTACGGAAAACTTTGATTTGGAATTTTTGGATGGGCTCAGCATTTGTTTTCTTTGTACGGCTATATAGTTTCAGTGGTTGCTTATATAACATTGGTTTGTTCTGGATAGATAGGTCAGATTTTGTTCCCATTAACCAGTAAATTCTTCTGTGCTTCAGGTTTAGCTGTTCTGTTTCTGGTTTAAAGTGTTCTTTCCATTTAAGCTTTGCACCCAAAGTCATTCCAAGGTTATTGGCAGTATTGGAGTATTAGATACTTTTGTATTGTAAAAATTGGAACATTATTTATGTTTATTTTTGTAAAATGTATATGCGTCGATTTTGTTTCATTTAGTTTGATGCGCCATTTTTTCGTCTAAGCATTTTTTTACCGTCCCCATTTTGTAATTTTTGTATACGCTCTCCAATGGATCTATCTAGCATCAGAAAAGGTTGCCATGATAGCTTCGATATTCTGTGAAATATCCCTTCTATATAAAATATATAAGATTGGTCCTAGGGCCCTTACATGCGGTACTCTGGCTTATATTTTCTGTAGTTCTGAGTGATTTTGATAGTACAGTACTCTTAACAGTCAGTTTTTGAGCAACATTTTAGAATACAGCCGAGTATTTCTTCAAGTGCTTTTTCTACCACGTCCGTAATTCAATTTTCTAGGTCTATCGCAGAATGTTTCTTCCTAAATCCAAATTGATGGTTCGGAATAAGTTGTTTTTCTTCTATTATTTTGCTGAGCCTTTTCAGTAGCAGTTTTTTCGGAAACTTGTGCTATATCTAAATTGCTCTGTAGGATGTTACTTCTGGTTCTGTTGGAGACTTACCTTGTTTAGAGGTATCACAATGACATTTAATATAATTTGGAATTTTTCGAAGGTTATCGATGACATTTCTTTTAAGCCCTGAGCAGTGCTGAGTACTTATGTTGACACAAGCTTATTACTATTTTAAGCGTAGTAAAATGAATTTCACATTCTTCGTTCCTATCCACAAACTAAAAGGGATCTGAAGCCGTATTTGCTGGAAATAGTTTTAAAACATTCGGGAGATGTTCAACAAAACGATCAGCTTTTTATTTTGGGTGTCCGATTCATTTACCATCTTAAGACTTTATTAGCGTTTTTTTTTTAAATGCTTCGCTTCTTTTCGTACAGAGCCTTGGATGTAGAAGTATCGGTCGTCAGGTTTTTCAGAAATCTACTTAGTGAATTATTTTTAAACTTGTTGTTTAGACAATTAAAGACTGTCTTGTTATCTGGATATCTCGTAGCTTGTAATTTTCTTTGAGTTCTCTTTTATTTCGACAGAATATTTAATTTCTGTGTCTCTTGAGCTCAAAACAGCTGGAGTACCTTTTGCCAGAGCCTGTTGCACATCCGAAATAAATTGTTGAACTTCATTATCAATTTTATAAAACTTTCAAGTTTATCTATTTCCAGTTTTTTCTCTTATTCACGAGCTTAGGATCATATTTTCTTTTAATAACACTTCACTCAGTGATAAAATTATTGAACTGTGATCTGACGATAAATTTCTACTCTTTTCTAATACCTATAACTACGAAAAAGTTTATACAGCCTGATATTTTGTTAATATCAGTTGGCCAATATATTGACGAACCAGAAGAATAAAATTTTTTAACATTATTTGCTGCTTTGCTTAGTATTGCCGTTAACTCTTTGTCGTTATAACTCTAGGTCCCCATTTGGTGTGTTAAGCATTGCATTCGCAACCAACAAGGAAGTTATGTATGTCCTTTCAAATTTAGAGGTTCTGCATCTTCTTCAATAAATAGCTTCTTTCATAAACTCTTTCTTTATTTTACCAATACTAACTGTGGATAATTCCATGTTTTTTGGTTATTCATAGTGTGTTTAGCAGTTTTTTATAAGTATTGCTATGATATTGAATAGAATTATTTCTATGTAGTGCTAGAACGCTGCTGTGTGCCGAAGCCTTTAAAGTCATATAGATTCAGTGAATGAAAATAGATTATTGCTTTAGGTTTTTACTTAAAATATGCGATAATTTTTATGAGAACCGACATGTTGAACTTCTTGTCTAATTCTCATTATTCTTAACAATATTTCTTTGTCGATTATTGAATGTTTTATCAAAATTCTGGAAAAAAGAGACTCCCACAAAAATTTAAGTTTTCGATTGCTAAAATTACATTTAATCTTTTGTGTTGTTTCTTCTCGACTCCATAAACCTTCATATACCATATACCAATGAGACAGTAATTAAATTAAATACAATTCCTCGCAGATTTCAGATCATTTATTATCTCCTTCCCGAAACAAAAACAAAAAAAAAATAACAAAAAATCAATTACAATCCCGTTGTCAGCACACCAAACATTGCATTATATCATCACACCAAATGATAATATTCAAGACCTTTCTTTGGCTTAAATACCCATCAAATGGAATAATAATTTACCAACAAAAATAAAATAACCAACAGAACGGGACCTCATATATCAATCAGGATAAAAATTGTGTGTTTTTTTTTCTTGGTTTGCCTATAAATTTTTCATTTTCTCCATGACATTTCGGGTTGATCCGACAAATGAGGGAATAAGTAAAAATGCCATCCAAACCAAACCAACAACAACAACAACAAAAAAAGAAAATATTAACAAAAAGGATACCATGCATACACAATAAATTACAACTCCAGGGAAAAAGGAAATTCTGCGATATTTTTATTCTTAGCAGGTTACATATTATTATCAACCAGCAACAGCGCATTAAAAATTATTTTTAGAGTAAAATGGATTTAAATGTATGTCAACATCCTGTTTCCTTGGTATATGAAATTATTTTACTTGTTTGTATTTGTATTGTTTTCATTGCAATTATTCGTAGGTATAACATACATACACACATATATGAATGAATGTAGTTGTTATTGTTGTTGTGAATATATGAAGTATTTAACAGACCCAATACTGTGAATGTCCTTCCTTTAGCTCATCATGAAGAGCAATATAACGATTCTCATTCTAGACTCCTTCTTTCCTATCAAAATGTATACAGAAGTGAACTGCCTTTCAACACATGCAATATTAACGCATGACTCTGCACCATTCCAGGGATGATGTGATGGTAACAAGACCAAAAAAAAAAACGTCCAGAGGCTGAATTTCAGAAATTCCAATAATGTTTCCCTTACATCAACCTCCAGAGTTCACCAAGTGAACCACTGTCATCCACTTATCCTTCTTCTACTGAGAGAGAGGATTTATTGAGTGCACACATATTCTCATTCGTATATAAGTAAAATGTATGTGTATAGATAAATCTATACGGTTTCTCGATTCGAAGTGCTCGTCCTTGAACATTACCACCGATGTCGACCCAACGACCGACCGACCCAATATCCAATATATCCAACGGAAAAACGAAAATGCTAGGAAATCCCAATTTTATTGGTATTGAGAATATTTTGACGGTCAAGCTGGCAGTTTCCCTGCATGTGAAAGGGACAACATTGGACGAACCAAAAAAAAAAACACGAGACGAATTTTTAAAGAAATAAGTATTAAAAGCTATTAGGGGAGGATGAGCTTGCAGGAGCTCTTAAAGGTTTTTTTTCATAATCTCACTTAAGTCACTAAAATGACTTTAAATTAAATATAAGAGTGTTAATTTGAAACAGTTTTTTGATAGAACACAAATTGAAAAAGAGACTAGGATATGACCCACACTGATAACTTCCCATCCCGTCCGTCGATTTGTCTTGCTTAAAAGGTTTGTCAAAAAAGTTGTCAGTTGAATTATTCTTAAAAATTTAAAAACTACCAACAATATTTTTCATTTGATGAAATAGTTTGATTTCAAAATCTATTTTTTTAAACGAGATTTTTAGTCAAAAAACATTTTTTACCAATTTCAGTAGCATTTCTTAAATAAACAAATACAAATTGGATGAATGAAATGAATTTGACGTCAATACCTTCTATTTTTCACGAGATATCGAGAACGGAACATAATTTTTTACCAAATTTGCGTACTATTTTTTGTAGATTTTATTTTTTTTCTGAAAAAACTGACTGTTGGATTTTAATACAAATTTACTGAATGTCTAAAAACAATATTTTTTGTGAGATAAAATTTGTTTAAAACCACTATTTTTAATTTTTGAAAAGATATTTGAGTCGAAAGTAAATTTGTAATAAGTTTTAGTAGGTATTGTTTTTTTTTAGGTTTTTATTTTTTCTGAAAAAAGTGTCAATTCGATTTTTCTCAAACTTTTACCGAATGTTAAAAACAATGTTGAATGTTGAAAACAAATTCTTTTAAGACAAAATTAGTTTAAAGCCATTATCTAAAATTTTTGAAAAGATATTTGAGTCGAACATTAATTTTTAAGAAATTTTAGTGATGTTTTTTTAGGTTTTTAATTTTTATTAAAAAAAAATGACAATTCGATTTTTCTCAAAATTTTACAAGATGTCAAAACGGTTATTCTTTATTGCACAAAATTATTTTGGAGATAATAATAATTTTTTTTTTGGTACGTGAGATTTTTGGGTTAACCAAAATGTTTACCTTTTTTTTTAAATTACTCTGGTTAAAAAACCACTAATGCAATTTTTTTGAGATCCTATCTGCATCTTTCTGCATTATTATCTGTATAACAAAATTTATTTGAAGTCGATATCTCTACTGGTTCTTGAGCTATGGACGACGAAAAAAAACTTCGCGAACATACGGACGTACGGACGTACAAACACACGCACGCACAGACATCTCTCTAAAAATCTTTTAATTCGACTCTAGGGGCCATGAAACGTCGAGAAATGTCAAAATTTTCAATTCGACAAATAGGACCGATAACAATAACTTCCTATGGGAAGTTAAAGATATTATAACCTTTTTATGACATAAACTCACTCGGAACTCAGAAGACAAAAGGCTATATAGATTTGAATTCAATTCTAGGAATTGAATTTAAAAAACAACGATTTTTTAAATATTCTTGGAAGAATAAATCCTGCCCATATCCACCCCATTATTCCCCTATTTGATCCATTTTCCATTGCGTAGGCAATGGCTGTTCAATCTGACAAATACAAAAAAATGGTATCCAGAATCCAGTAGAATTCTTCTGGGGCTGTTGGTAACTCTTGAAGGGTATGAGCTCAGCATTCATGATGGTGTGGTGGTTTTGGCTTTATAGCAAGATTCTTTTATTTTTATTATTATATAATATTAAATGAAATATTGCTTGTTTTCTTTGTTTTTGCTTTTTTTTTCATTTTTCATTTCTCTTTACACAAAACCTCAATATATGAATTGCAAGTGCACTATGGTAAAGTCGGATAAAAGACAGTTGCTTTTAATTTTTGGATAGGTAGTGAATTATTTTTGTAAAATGAAAAATTGCACAGAAGTGAAAAGATATTTTTTGGGGTACAAAAATGGAATGGTTTCATTTTGAATGGGTTTAATTCTTTCTTAAAAGAAAACTTATGGGATTTATCCTTTAGCTGAGATTATGGTTTTCAGCTAAAAACGTTGGTGTTTTATTATGTGACTAAATTCAAAAACTTTATTAATTTGTTCAGAAGTTTTTTAATGTACCTCAAGTCCAAAAGTACAATTTATTCAATACACATTAGGTAAAAAGCAACCAGTTAACAAGTTCTTAAGTTTTTTGCGAATACAGACGCATTTTCTTATTTTGACAGCATCATTGTGTGATCGGGAATTACATATAGAATTTAATCAATGATTCTTAAAGCATAAGCCCAAAGATCAGCCAAAATTATTAGTCTGTCTAAGGCATTTTATAAGAGTTCTTTTAAGGTGTTAAGATGCTTTCCTGACACCGCTAGCAATGTCATCCGCATAGGCAATCACTCTGAGACCCTCCGCATCCAGACTAGCTAGGATTTCATTTAGCACTAGGTTCCAGAGGAGAGGGGATAGAACACCACCTTGCGGTGTCCCTCTAATCTATAAATCGAGTACAAATGCCATATTTGGAAAGGTGCTCTAACAACTAGAGTCTCTTACGACAGAATTAACAACTAAAGCTTTAAGAATAATAAAAATCTCTTGAGCATCACTGCAATAGTTTCATATCTGTCATTGGGCAAGTCTGTAACACTAATGCTTTCTTTGAAGGTATTCCGATTTTTTCAATTGACTCTGATCAGTTCATTTGACTCCAATATTCATATTTTGGGACGTTATTCCTTCAACGATGTCCCCTCTTCTCTATTAAAAATATCGGGATGGCGGTTAAGTCAACTGTTCTGTTCGTTATTATTGGACGCTCTGAGTACAGAATATGATTGTTTGACTGTAATATATCCACTGGCTTCTATTTGTTAAAGGGTACCGCGCTTACTATAAGCTAATTTTGTCTGTCCAATTCCTTGTAAACAGTTTTTGACAGCTTGTTCCTACCAAGATAATCCGTATGTACCAGCCCAGTGCATTCCACTATTATTTGTTTAATAGTTTCACCTGCTTTGGTACAGTTTCTACATCTACCAGTCTCTTCTGTGCCTAGGCAATATTTTTTATAGTTCCTAGTTGTTAAAATCTTGGCAACTAAAAATTCCTAGGTCTCCGGGAACAACAATAAAATAATAAAAGTGGCGCAACATTACGTTATAGAGAACCAGGACCTAGTTATTTAAAACTCAAAACCATTCCTGATTACGAGTCATTTCATTGATGGAGGGAACGAACTGTTAATTTGAATGGATTTTTCAATTCCTCGCAAGAGTGAGTAACGTGAAAACGCTTTTAAGAATCAGAAAATGATTGAACTCAAAACCTTTAACATGACAGACGAGCGCACCAACCATCACGCCACATTTTGTATGCAGGCTGATGTCAACGTAGTAATACCCGTGCCATGATGGTTAGTGCATTGGAGTGTCATGCCAGAGGTCTTGGGTTCAATCCCTGCCTGTGCTATCTAAAGTTTTTTTCACGGGTACTGCCTCTTGCGAGGAATGTTTCCATTTCTTCTATTTCTTGGTTAGGTTGAAGCAGTATCACTTTGATTGACTTTTAGCAAAACAAATTTGTCATAGCCAAATAACATGTTGCTTATGTCATTAATGAAGAGTTTGGTAATATCAATAATCAGAGACTGCAATTGATGGCATCTTCCTGAATATAGTTTAAGATCTCGATTAACAGTAGGTGAGAGATTTGTTGCTCTTCAGATAAGTTTAATTTTGATTGATCATCAAGGATTGAATTGATTATCAAGGATTCAACATTTCAATATAGTTGATAGTGCAATACCTTAAGGCATTTACTGAAGAATTGATTGGCACTTATAAGTGTGGTTTCAGGCCTGGAATATTAAGCATCGACCAAATCTTCACTTAACGCCAAATCCTGGAGAAGACCCAAGAATACAAAATCGATACACATCACCTCTCCTTCGATTTCAAAGCAGCCCATGGCAGTGTCAACAGGAACGAGCTATACCGTACCATGTCGAGTTCTGATATTCCTGCCAAGCTGATACGCCTTATCAGAACAACTTTGAAGAATGCTTGCTGCTCTGTCAAAATTGTTAGAAACTCAACAAATACCTTCAAAACGACCAGAGAATTACGACAAAGTTCGACGCGCTGTCATGAGACTGTTTCAATATTTTTCTTACGAATGGCACCATCTTTGAAAAATCCACTCAATTTCTTGGATATGCAGGTGACTTCAACGTTATGGGAATAACAAAAACAAGCAGTTTCGGGTGACTTGACGTAAATCAAACGTAAAATAACTCTTGCTAATCGCTATTTCCTTGGACTTAGTAAGCAATTGAGAAATAAGGCCCTATCACTGAGAAGCACCAAGGAGGCATTGGTTCTCTCAAGCGGATGAAGGTTTTCTTGGTATTTTCGAGAGGAATGTTCTACGAACAATCTATGGAATAAATTGTGTGGCAAAGACGACACAGCCAAAAACTGAAAAAGCTTTACAGCGATTTGCCACTGGTCAAATAAAAGTTAAGTGTTAGCCGGAACCATAATGGCGATACAAAATAGCGCTAGAATATTCACCTTTCTGGACAAACTTTGTTGATGGAATTTTTGTGCAGAATCAATTCTTGCAATATGGAAACAAAAGCTTCCTTTTAATCTATATATCCCATGTTAGTTTCTTTCCTGAGCCTGTTGTAGGATAATGGCATCTGTGGTTAATTGATATTTAGGTACACATCAGTGCATTTTGGATGCAGCCTTTCTGGTTTTCTTTTATTACTGATAAAAGCAATGAAAAGTTTGCATAACTAAATATTGGTGTTTCGCCTCCTTTTAAACACAATATTTTATACATATAATACATTTTTTTGAATTTAATGAAAAATACTGTTTTTTGGAAACAATTTTAAGGTAAAAACTGTTCTTTTTGCATTTTTACAATAAATTGGTTTTCTGTGAAATATTTACATACAAAAGTGGAGATATATTATTCTGACACAAAATAGTCAAACAATAACTTTAAAAACATCAATTTATATCAATATGGGTGTTAAATGAATATAATTAATGCAATAATTTTGTACCTTTTATTATTTTGATTATCAAATTATGACAACAATGCAAATAGTTAACATAACTATAAGGCCCCACCTAGGCAGGTGATTCATTAATAATGTATGTATCCGTATTGTGTGGTTTACACTGCGCATTGTTCATCATATCAAACACAGACTCATTTTTATGATAATTTACTTTTTTTTTTAAATTGAATATAAATACGTCGAAACTTTAAATATGATTTTAGAAAATTTATTTTAATTGAACATAACTAGCAATTTATCAAACAAAACAAAATATATAAAATTAAATATGAATAGAAAAACAAGTCATGTGTGTGAATGAAATGAATGCAACCGAATAAAATTGATGGTTAATTGAATTTTTTTTTGTTTTGTTCAGTCATTATAAATATTTATGTTTATGTAGGTGAAATTGTTGCAGACAATTAGAGCATGTGTGGTTGCGTTAAATCGTTGCAATTTTAGTTTGCCTGATAAAACATATACATATGTATATAGATTTTTTGAATGTAGGTACCTATCTATCTCATACATTGATCAATTATATACCTATTTTCTATTAAAGGTTAACTGAATACAACACAAAAATTAAACCAAACTTAAAAGGCTTTATCTATATTATTGAAAACAGGAAGTGCAACAGTTGTAGAGGCGGATGGACTATTTTAATGGCTCGAAATTTAGTTCAATGGTATACGTATAGTATATATATGTATATATAGGTAATGTAGATGGCAATGACGTTTTGAAAGTCGGAAGCAAGCTGCCATTTTAATTGATACTCATGTATTTGCATACTTGTGTAGCTATAATTTTTGAATTTCAATGAAAATCATTGTGTGTGCCTGAATGTATTCAAATGCTCTTGCAAGCATTGAGGTGACAGTTTTTAATTAGGTTTTTGTACGTGAAATGTTTTTTAGTTAGATTAATGGCAATTGAGGTATTGTCCTATATTGTTTGACAGAAATTCACTTAAAACAATCTAAAAGATTTCCACACTCATAAATTCTGATTAAAGTCTTATTGGACATGGGACATGTTTATTTATTTAAATTTCAATAGAAAACCATAAAGTTATTATTTATGATAAGTTTTTCGATTCCAAGAGTTGGCTTTTGAATATGTCTGCAAGAGTAAAGATAACCTAAAAACTTCCTTTAGTAAATCTTTGTTCATACTCACACCATGTATTCGTATTTAATTTTCTTATACATTTAAGTCATTTATTGCAACTCTACAAAAACATATATGTATGTGTATTTAGGTGTACATATTGGACTCAGGTACCTACATATATCACGTGCAGAAGATAAAATAAATGTACAAATACTATCCCTGTTCAAAATTTACCCCCCAATACAAATATTGAAAATAATCCAGAATAAGGAAGAATATATATGAAAAGTTGTCCAAGAGTAACATAAGCGTGCTACTGAATAAATTATTATTTATGCCACCGACTTGTAGACTTGAAAAACCGTTTAAAGCCTGATCAGGGTTTTGTATACATATTCGTGATAAATCCACTGTGTAATGCTTTAAAGATTAAATTAAACTTAAAACTACTGAAAACAGTTTTAAAAAATATCCTAAAATCTTTTGGATCAAATTTGTATCAACTTTGAAGTGTCATAAAAATTTAATTTTTTCTTTCACAAGAACATATTGCATTAAAATACATTTAAGAAGAAAAGTCTTGTGTAAAAGACACATACATGGCATTTCTTTATACCCCCATAGTCTTGTAGGTAGCTAGCTATAAACAGTTGGGAAGCTGGATTCGGAAATTTACATAGTTCATTCTTATGCCATCCAACTTTTACCATCTGGCTTATATACTATATATGTACATGTATCCATGCCTGACAAGAACATGCAATTCGATCTTTTTATGCATGTGATACTCTGAAAGATTATCGTAGGGCATGTTTTGGTAGTCCACGTAGCCATTCACCATCACCATCATCATCATCATGTCATCCTGCTGCTCCTGCTCATCATTATTCCTGGATGATGAGGGAAGATATGGTGTCTCTGTTGTGTCGTATATTTCATAGACTTACACACTGAACTGAACACTATATCATCTATACACGTATAAAGATAAATGCAGAGCAGGAGGAGGACACAGGCAACCAAACTGAAAAGCTGGAATAGATCTGGGACAGGAACAATTTTTCTTTAATATGTCGTTGTGTTGTTGCTCAGAAAATATTCTTATTCTTCTGGTTTAAAGGTGAATATGACCAGAATACTTTTAGTATTTTTAATAAAAATGATTTAAAATCATGAAAATAAATATAAACCAGCAAGTGTTCATATATGCGTTTCGCCCCGGTGTAATGGTTGGGCTCATCAGAAGATGACCATTACACCTTGTCTTGACGCATATTTTCCCGAATAAATCGGGATTCCATATAATCCGAGTTACATAGAGCAACTGCGAATTATATAATTGCTACAAGTCTTCAAAGAAGATAAATTGTAGCTATTTTTATTGCCATGCTATGGGACTTTTGAAAAAGAAATATTTGACTGTTACCAGTCGAATTATTTTTTCCTGAACACTATTTATTTTAAAAATATGATTTGAAATCAAAAAAAAATATAAACCAGCATGTGTTCATATATGCGTTTCGCCCCGATGTAATGGTTGGGCTCATCAGAAGATGACAATTTCTTTTTCAAAAGTCCCATAGCAAGGCAATACAAATAACTACAATTTATCTTCTTTGAAGACTTGTAGCAATTATATAATTCGCAGTTGCGCTATGTAGCTCGTATTATATGGAATCCCGATTTATTCGGGAAAATACGCGTCAAGAAAAGGTGTAATGGTCATCTTCTGATGAGCCCAATCATTACATCAGGGCTAAACGCATATATGAACACATGGTTTATATTTTTTTGTGATTTTAAATCATATATTTTAAAATACTGACAAATATGAAAATTGTCATAATTTTTTCATTTTAAAAAATAATTGTACGTACAAGTTCGTCGGAACATTGCTTATAATTGTGGAAAAATGCTTGACGATTGACTGTCATGATAGTTTCTTTATGAAAGAAAAAGATGACAACTGTCGGGTATTTTCTTACAATTCTTTAATTGTCAAATTGTGTCTTTAACAGATTTTGACAATTTTCAAGTTTTAAATAATAAATTGTCACATTTTTCAATGTTTATTAAATAGCCAACAGGCATAATTTATGTATATTTTATGTGTTATCATATTTTCCATTTTGTAAAATGAATCTGAAAGGAAAGAGGTCTTTTCGTATATTATGGTCTTAAAAAATATTTCTTGAAGTAAAACAGATGGCGCTATCCATTGGTCTATCTATATACAGATTAACAAACAATAAAACAGCTTATCGCTTATTTTTGTTAACAATTAATAATAAAAATAACACAAGGTAGAGAACTCAAGGATCGATTTTATGCCGAGCAACGTTCAAAACCAATATAGAAAGCATGATTTTAATTTTTCAGTTTGATTTAAAAATCTATTTTAGTTAACGAAATTTTTAGTCGAAAAACAATTTTTAAAAATTTTAGTAGCATTTCTTTAAAGTTTTTATCTTAATATATAATTCTTCTGTGAGTGTGTTTGTCACTGAACTTCTCTTAAACGACTGGACCGATTTTGATGAAATTTTTTGTGTGTGTTCAAGGGGATCTGAGAATGGTTTAGATTCACAATTTTGTCCGCTAGGTACACCTGTTATGCTTTTAAGAAATGTAAGCCCTCCCAATATGTGTAATGGTACAAGACTATTGAATAAAGAATTAAGAGATAATGTGATTGTAGCAACTATCATTACAGGTCCCGTGGCTGGTCAGCTCGCACATGTTCTGCGGATTCCAATGATACCAACTGATTTGCCCATATTTTTTAAAAGGTTACAGATCACTTCAAAAATATCCTTTGCCCTAGCAATAAATAAATCCCAGGGACAAACTTTTTCTAGAGTTGGTATCGACTTCAGGAAAGAGTGCTTTTCCTACGGGAAATTGTATGTGGCACTTTCTCGATTAGGATCTCCTGAAAATTAATACATTTTGTTGCCACCTAGAAATACCACAGCCAACGTAGGGTACAGGGAGGCTTTAAGATAAGCATACAATTTTTTCTAATTTAGTGATTCGTGGTCGTTTTAATTAGCATGCTTATAACTTAAATATCTGTACCTAATTTTGTCTATCCGTGCGAAGCCAGGACGGGCCGCTAGTTTCTTATATAAACAAAATATACAAATGGGATGAATGAAATGAATTTGAAGTAAATGTCTTCTATTATTCACGAGATATCGAAAACCGAACATCAATTTTTACCAATTTTGCGTACTATTTTTTGTAGATTTTAATTTTTATGAAAAAATTGACTGTTGGATTCTTATGAAAAATTTAATAGATGTTGAAAACAATATTTTCTGTGAGGAAATAAAAATAGTTTGAAGATAATATTTTTATTTTTTGAAAAGAAATTTGAGTCGAAAATCAATTTTTACCAACTTTTTTAAATTTTTTTTTTAGATTTTTATTTTTGTAAGAAAACTGTCAATTTGATCTGTATAACACAATATATTTGAAGTCGATATCTCTACTAGTTCTTAAGCTATGGACGACGAAAAAAACTTCGTGAACGTACGTTCACACGCACGCACAGACATCTCTCTAAAAATCTTTTATATTGTCTCTAGGGACCTTGAAATTTTCAATTCGACTAATCGGACCGATTACAATAACTTCTTATGGGAAGTTAATAAGATCTTCTCGAGTGTCGTCATAGTGTTTTGTATTTTTGACTATACTCTACGATCAGAACCATCAAACATACTAATGTCTTAGAATGAAATCCTCGAAGATTGATTTCAATACTCGAATAAAATTCAAATCTTTATCTTCAGTACCCAGCAGAATTTCACTTTACATTTTATCGGCAGTGATTCTAATGCGGATGTTGTATTTGTTTTTCATTTACATTTTCTATTGTGCTACGGATCGCATTTACCTAGTTTTGTTTTTTAGTTTTATTTTTTAAACTGAAAAAATAAATTGTAAAGTGAAATTCATCTTGATTAACATCCTGTAGTATTTTCCGAACGCTTTCACTGAAAATTTATTCACCGAGAGATTCCTGCACTCTCTGCAAAAGAAGTCAGGAAAATGATGGAAAAGTCCTTTTTAGGTACATACATAAATATACATATTTTTCCTATACACCTCTTCTATTCTATTTATATATATTTACGAAATTTATCCTCATACATATACATATAGAGTATGTGTTATTAAATTGAAATTCTTATGCGGTTGCATGATGCACAATTGTTATATTCTCTGCATATGCATGTAACTGGGGCATGTGCACAAGGAATACATTTAAAACGTGTATAGATATATTTTTCTTAAAATAAAAAAGAAAACAAGAAAATAAAAATATAATAAAAAACAAACTGAAGATAAACGAAAGAATGACAGACAATACAACACCCAGCCATATCAGCCACAACACAACCCACATATATTATAATGTGAATTCCGTTAACATTCTGTCATCTGAAAGGATAATGGTTTAAGTGAAACTTACAGTAGGTAGGTAAGTAGAGGTGCCTACTATTGTATATGTATTGTATGTATATTTTTATAAAATTCAGATCCTATAAAAGCCTAGAATCCTAAAGATGAAAAGTATTGTAAACGCCTTAAAATGTTGTTTGTTGTAGGTAGAGGTGCACAGCACATACGTTCATATGTATATGTTATCTATAGAGAAGGATTTGTCTTTACTCAGCTACCATTCAGATCAGATATTTTACCGCCCTTCCCAACTGCCTATATTGCTCTTGTTTTCTGGAGATAAAGAGAAAGAGAATGGGGGAGGAGGAGTGACGATAGAAATGAATAATGAAAGAATGAGACTATATGGAGGTGGTATTTTTCAGATTTAAATTTAAATTTACGACATTCTCCAAAAACACTAGCTACGTATCGTTTTATTTTTTGGCAACATGAATGTCATCAATCAGGGTCTTGATTAATTGTCACACACATATTCTTTCAGTTTTCGGAATCTTAAAAGAATTTATGTCTATGTACTCTTTTAATAGCCTTTAAGCTATATACCTAGTAAGTTTTTCTATAAAAGATTGCTAAAATGAAAGTTATAGAAGGATAGAAAATTTTCCTTCTGGCTTTTTACCTTATTTTTTGTTTAAATTCTCAATCATTAAGGGTTTTTCTTGGAAGGCTCTCTTGATGAGGGAACCCTTATCAAAATGAAGGAAAGAGTATTTAGGTCCGAAAAAGATGGAACATATTTTAGTTTTAAGTCGACATGTGTATATCTTTAGACACAGAAGCTTTTTATGTAAAGGTGGGTGAAATTAAAATATCCAAACACAAATATCTGTACTTTAAGAAAATCTGGGAAAGTTTTAAACGAAAATAATAAAATATTTAACGTGGGACAATTTCCAGTTTTGTATACAATGCAATGTTTTAATGTTTTTTTTTTAATCTTTTATAACGAAGGGTAGGATAGAAAGTCATTAAAATGTTTTATCAGCACTGTGACTCTCTCGGCATGAAGAGGTTCACAGTTGAACGAAGCGTAGTGAACAATTTCGATAGAACTGGCTCAGTTTAGGACATGAAAACCACCCATCAGAGGAACATTTGATCCCTAGTAAACCTAGTCGTAGTGCTCATTATTTTTATTTACGACACATAGGATCTACATATATCGAAAGTATTGCATTCGTAAAAAATTTCGAACTCGAGATTTTAATCAAACATGAAATTTAGGTGGAAGAAAAGTCGACAAAAATAGGTCTCCCGATTCCGTCCATCTGTCTGTCTGCCCACTCATCTACAGCAGAAACCATTGAGGCGATTGAGTTCAAACTTGAAAGTTAAGTTTAACAGATTCGCGTAAGGGTGTTTTTTTCATTTCCCTTTTGAAGATAAATATAACACATTTTTTCGCCAAAAATCAAAAATTTGAATTTTTTTAAAACATAACGATATATTTCTATTAAATTTTGTCTAAAATTTGTTTTCTTAACTAGGTCTGTTTTGATGAAAAAAATTATTTTTATATTGGTCCAGAAGAGTACCCCCATATAACCGTTATTTTGTTTTTAAGTTTTCTCAAGAACTAATGAACCTATTTCAATAATCTGTTTTTCTGTACAAGCTTTTATACTGTCTTTATAGAGTTTGATGATCAAAAAGGCATACCAAAAATATATTTTTTATTATTTATTTATATTGCTCCAGAAGAGTACCCCATAATATAACTTTAAAAAAAAAAAAACGCATAAAATTTGCAAAATCTCATCGATTCTTTATTTGAAACGTTAGATTGGTCCATGACATTTACTTTTTGAAGATAATTTCATTTAAATGTTGACCGCGGCTGCATCTTTTAGGTGGTCCATTCGGAAAGTCCAATTTTGGGTAACTTTTTCGAGCATTTCGGCCGGAATAGCCCGAATTTCTTCGCAAATGTTGTCTTCCAAAGCTGGAATAGTTGCTGGCTTTTTTGTGTAGACTTTAGACTTGACGTAGCCCCACAAAAAATAGTCTAAAGGCGTCAAATCGCATGATCTTGGTGGCCAACTTACCGGTCCATTCCTTGAGATGAATTGTTCTCCGAAGTTTTCCCTCAAAATGGCCATAGAATCGCGAGCTGTGTGGCATGTAGCGCCATCTTGTTGAAACCACATGTCAACCAAGTTCAGTTCTTCCATTTTTGGCAACAAAAAGTTTGTAAGCATTGAACGATAGCGATCGCCATTCACCGTAACGTTGCGTCCAACAGCATCTTTGAAAAAATACGGTCCAATGATTCCACCAGCGTACAAACCACACCACCAAACAGTGCATTTTTCGGGATGCATGGGCAGTTCTTGAACGGCTTCTGGTTGCTCTTCACTCCAAATGCGGCAATTTTGCTTATTTACGTAGCCATTCAACCAGAAATGAGCCTCATCGCTGAACAAAATTTGTCGATAAAAAAGCGCGAAACACATTTCGAACCGAACACTGATTTTGGTAATAAAATTCAATGATTTGCAAGCGTTGCTCGTTAGTAAGTCTATTCATGATGAAATGTCAAAGCATACTGAGCATCTTTCTCTTTGACACCATGTCTGAAATCCCGCGTGATCTGTCAAATACTAATGCATGAAAATCCTAACCTCAAAAAAATCACCCATTATAACCGTTATTTTGTTTTCAAGTTTTCTCAAGAACTAATGAACCTATTTCCATAATCTGTTTTTCTGTACAAGCTTTTATACTGTCTTTATAGAGTTTGATGATCAAAAAGGCATACCAAAAATATATTTTTTAGAACGAAAACGAATTTCGAAAAAAAAAAATTGAATAAATCAAGGTTTTTTGATTAATTTAATGGCATTGAATTTTTTGAAGACAAACTTATTTTATAGTTAAATTTTTAAATTTTTAAATATAAGTAATATTTCTAAACAGAGTCTTTGAATACAATAGCAAGTTCGTGCAACCCAATAAAAAACTTCAACAAATGGTACTGAAATTTATGTTTTTGTAACGATTGTCCTTGTGCTTTTTTAATAGTCATTTTAAAAGCGAGTCACACCGGGAATTGTAAATGTTTGAATTCGAATTGTCGGGATCATTGGGAAACGTGGTAACAGTACGTCTTCACCTTTAAATTTTCCAGTCAAAATTGTTGCCCCGATAACATTGTTCATTATTTTCTTAACAGAGAGCCTGGTTCCGTTGCAAGGTCATGGTGGATTTATGCTTCGAAAAAGAATGATGGGTAATCAAATTTGTGGCATGCCTGGCAAATCAAGCAAATTCAAGAATTCAGTTGTATAGTTGACAACCTCGTCTTGATTCTCCACAGTATCGATGGACTTATTTGTTGTAGTTGCATTGGGTATTCCATGCTGAATGGTAAAGTTGATGGCATTGACATCGATGTTTTTAGCTGGTAATATGGCACGCGTACTGATACTGAGCCGCTGATGGTTTTTGTAGTTTTGTTCCATGTTTGGGAAAACTTTTTGCACCAATTCATCGATGCTTTCTGTGATCTTACAAAAGTTTGCTAGCAGGGCGATACATTTTGTAGATTTATTATTTTCCATTCACCCATTTCCAATATCCATTAATTGTTTTTCAAAATTTCAAGCCGATGCATACTGTCAATGATATAATACTGTAAATGACGCCAAAGTCAATTTCTGATGATTTAAAACATAATGTATAATGGGCAGTGTTTGTCGAAGACCACCACACAATAAAATGAAATGAGTGCGCCACCGAAGATTCGTATGTTTCCACTCAAATTTGGCAGTGTACTAAAGAAAAGAAAGTTTATATATAGTTTTATTTTACTTTATCGTACCAAAAATATATTTTTCGAACTTATATTTATACGTATTCGAATAGATGTATGTATGTTAATCAATAGTGAACTTGATACATGGAAGCGCCATCTGGTGGTAACTTCCATTAATGTAAAAGAATATCATATTCATCTTACCCATTAAAAATACATCATCATACTGATTTTCATAAAAATCGGTTGAACGGGGCAGAAGTTGCTACTCTCTAGTGCCACCTGGTGGCCAGCGGCATCAATGAACATACCATATAAACCTTCTCCGTGGAAAAATACATATTTATACTAATTTTCATAATAATCAGTAAAGTAGTTTTTGAATTCATCTATCTATATATAGATTTTTTTTAAATTTTAAAATAAAGTTATTTTTCTAAACAGTATTTGGATGCAGGAGCGTGCTAGTGCACTTTATTATAAGTATTCTCCTGCTTTCAACATTCAATCCAATTACTTGTTTCAATGTCGATAGTACTCTTAGTTCAAAAACCCAATGAGCACTTAGATACACGACACTGAACATCTTGAAATTCTCGGTATGTTCATCAACATTCAACAACCACATATTTTGGAACGATCGCATACCAAAAATGCTGCAACATGTCTGGGTTTTTTAAGACGATGCAGACAATTCTTGGCTCCTTGCGATATGTCTATAAAATGTACAAATATATACGTCCAAGACTTGAGTAACTCCCATCTCGGAGCTGGTGCTCCAAAAACTTACTTAAGCGTCTTGGACAATATTCAACGAAGAGCTTTTAACATAATTGGTTACAGTAACATCACGACACTCTAACATATTTGTAAAATTTTCTTGCCTCACCTATTTTTACCCTTAATTTAACATACTATGCTCTAGTTAAATATAGACTTGAAATCCTTCAAAAATTTAACAGCAATACTCGAGCTTCTAGGAATACCCATAATTTTACCCTTGAGTCCAACTTCGGCGGCACTGTTATAAGATTCGTTTTTTAACCTGTTTTAAAAATATATTTTTTTTTGAAAGAAGCCAAGACAAAATTGTATACAAGTCTATCGTTTCGATTTTGAATAAGATCGAATTTTCAGTTTTTGGCCAAGAAATTAGTACACGGGGATTGCTGTTATTTTTTGAATTTAAAAACAATTAAAAAAAGGCTCACACGAATCTACTAAAAATCTTAATTTTCAAATTTGAATTCAATCGACTCAATGGTTTAGAATGTTGGGGCGACGATAGACAGGAATCGCAGGACCCACATTTTTGACTTCTTTACCATCGTAAAGTCATGTTTGATTAAAATCTCGAGTTATAGGTTTTTTACGAATGCAAGTAAAATAAAGGAAAGTGCGGGAGTGGACATTTACTCGACATTAACTTTCATCATTCATCATTTATTCATGTTAATGTTAAGAACACATTTTTATTTCTTGAAATTTCGATAGTTTTTTGCTGAGTCATTGCGTTTTAAGAATGTGGGCTTCTCCAGGGACGCTTTAGTATGTCACCCACCTCAATGAATTAAATATTATTAACCTTCTAACTTTTTTTTGGTTATAGCAACCAAAATTCTAACTCTATCATGTTCAAAAACTTAAAGACCTAAATTGAGTTAAAGATCAATTAACGCCTTTTAATTTCATTGCAGTTATAAAGTTTCTTCATTTTATTGTGAGAACAAATTATTTTTAAAAGATTTTGTTTTTAAAGAATATTGTTATGCATATTTTAAAGGTTTTTTGGTGTTTTGTCATTGAAAAATAAACTACGTATGATTTATATTACCTTCTTAAGCTCAAGCTCCAAAACGTATCATCTCTCATCCCGTAACACACACACGCAAATTTCCTGTCGTTTTTATTGGCTATAAATTCACTCTTTATGCACCTTCTAAACAAAAGCTTAATTAAAATAAGTAGAAAAAATGTGAAGGAAAAAATAACCGACAAATAATGTTAACTAATTTGCAGAAAATTTGTCACCGGAAATATAACATATCTATACATGCACATATACATACATACAGGATTAAACTATATGCACCAAAGTTATACCTACATAAAAAAGACTATACATGATTCTTATAGCAATGTATATTGTATATATAAACAAAGAGGTGCGAATGAGGTTTTAAATTGTTGTTATTCCCAAACGTTGAACATTTTATACTCTCTATCAGAGACATAGAGGGAATACGCAACACAGCTCAGCTGGTTTGGCAAATGGTAGCACTTCAGTTTCCAACTGGAATTATATTTTTAAGAACGTTTTTTTATTTGCACTCAACATGGTTCCTTCTGCAGAGGTTAACTATTATGGCACAAAAAAGGTACAAAGTTGAAAAAGACTCCTCGTATACAAATAGAGTGAACGAACGAACATACTACACCCTGGGTGGGTATGGTTTAGTAAATAAATAAATAATCCAGTTCGTTTGTATATTGTTTGTTGTTTATGTCAACGCCACCGCGCCGTGCCGTTGCACTGCTGTTCATCCTTGCCACCAACGCAACGCCAACACCACGTGATGGAAATGTTCATATAGAGTTAAAAAACCTTGAGATAGTTTTTGATTAAATATGCAAATTAGTTCGGAATTTGTCAGCGATATCATGACAGTTGTTTTAGTTTTCGTTGGAATGCGGAACGTAGAATTTACAAATAACAAAGCTTTGTTGGCAATTTAAAGGATTTAACCAAAACAAAAAATAACATTTTCAAAAGGATATAAGAGAATATATGTGCAGATGTATGTATGTATGTATTTTTTTTGCAAATAAATTGCCTCGAATTCTATCTCGAACAATATTTTAAATCAATATTATGTATACTCGATATAGAAAACAATTATTTCGATTGTTTTAACATCACGATATGTTGTCTAAATGGCAATTTTGGGGTAGATATCTATTCAACCCAATTTTATGTCTATGTTCAAATGATAATGCGAATATTCTAACTATGCCTATTGCCTATTGCCTATACCTGCAAAACTAATCTAAACACAAAATATTTGCTCAAAAATACAATTATTGTAGCATGTACTCGTTTATTTTGTACCATCTGAACATAACCGAAAACGAGTAGAAACATCGAATAAAGCTAATGCAGTTGATTTTCTCCTCCAATAAATATCAAACAGGATACAAAATCCTCGTATATTGAGATATAGGAATATACGAACAATAAAGTACATGCATTGTCTATAGTATGGTACATATACATGTTAAAAAGTGTGTGTAAGTGTATACAATGTTATGATCCTGTGAAAGGATCAAAAATGTTTACATAATCAAATTTCAATTTGATTATAATACGTGCTGTATTCGTTGCACGTAAATGAGTAAATATGTAATTTAATAAAACCAAACGAAATAATATTAAAAGCACGGACTATATCTAGTAGGTACACATGGAAAAACAATGCAACTATATATTAAAACTCCACACGTAAACTTTTGATTACATACACAGAACAGAAATGCAAACAAAAAAAATATAAACAAATAAAGGACACGCTTTGCTAATTGAGTGAAATATATATATTGACGACATTTAATTGTTTAAGCTTTCGGTTTGAAATTTAATTTTTTTTTGTCTCTGTCTGTTTTCGTTTTTTTCTAGAAAAAGGCACGGTTAGGTCGTTAAAAATAGGACCTTTTTGGGATTGTGGTTGATATGGTTGGCAAACCAACCAAACCACAATACAAGTTTATAGATATCCTGGTTTCAATGCCTTAAGAGATAAACAAGTTGTATTGTTTTGTTTTGTTCTGTGTTTTGACCGAAAGTGCTTGTATCTATGTATGTATGTATACATTTACTTATACTCTGTGCATATACTTATACAATTTCCAAGAATTTTCAAAACACGAAACAAAAGGGTTTCTATGAATATACATACGTGTGTCTGGGTATTTTAGCGAGAATAAACAACAATTTAAGTTCTATTGTTTCAGAAAACAAGGACTTTAATCAAAACGCACTTGCTTAAGGGTTCAATATCCACAGGGAAGGGATATTATATGCGTGTAAATTACTACCGCTATTAAATAATGTTTGTTAATTGTTTAAAATAGTTTCTTATACTTTTACCAGGATATTTAAGATGGCATCAAAAACAAAATAAAAAAAGATTTAAGGGATTTTCCATAAAAGCCATAAGGTCTTTTTCGCATCGGCAAAACTTTTCATGGTGGTGATGATGGTTTGATATCAAAAATATTTTCATTAAGATTAGCTCAAAGAAAGTAATGTTTGGATACACAATAAAACTTAAATTTTTCGTATTATAAAGGGTTTTTCAATAAGGGCGGGTAGATGTTGAAATGGAATCAAACAAGCTGTGTGTGAGGTATTAACAAAATTATTTTTTTATTTCAAAGCCGCATGTATGCCATTAAATGTGACACATGACATCATTCAAATGCCCGCCTCGGCTTCTTACGTTGGCACGGAACCGAATAGTCCAATTTTCAATGACTCTTCCGCATATATACGGCTGAATTTGTGCGATGGCCTGTGTTATGTTCACTTTTAGGGCATCGGTCGATTGTTCACTTTTAGGGCATCGATCGATTTGCATAGACCTGCGACTTCAAGAAACCCAAAAGGAAAAATTCTATCAAATCGCATGACCTTGGTGGCCAATTCACATCACCCCTGCGAGAGATAACCTTAACCTCAAATCGTTTATGCAAAATGTCAATCGTGGTGTTTGGTGTGTGGCACGTAGCTCCACAGTGGTTCCATTTGTATGGGAAGTGTACTCCAAATTTAACTTTAACTGATGGAAACTAAATTAAATTATTATAAAAGTAATTTTTTGCATATATGTATTATTTTACTTTCAAAAGAATTACATCAATAAATTTAAAATTTCTTTGGACGAAGTCGATTTTTGTTTTTTTTTTAAATTTCTTTTGTTAGAAAGCAAAGGGTCTGAAGTACAAAAGTCTATTTAACAAATCGGTGTTTGTTGACGTCCTTGATATTTTACGGGTGTTTTTTGAACGGAAAAACTTCACATCTTTGGTTTTGGCTTCAGCTGCCTCCTCCGTAAATTGGCCTATAGGCAATATAAAATGTTTCACTATTTTACCGCCATGAATTAAAATTTTGTGCACTGAAGCTGGCAATGGGTACCAAGGATACTCTGCAACGATTTCTCGGGCTGTTTATTGAGTGTATTCCTGAAAAATTTCGGCATTTATTGCAAAACAGCTAGCCAAAGTTTTTAAAATGACAGCACATCTTTCTATAACCGACTGTTTTATTCCAGTTGTTTGTGAGGATACAGATGGGTTTGCGAAAAATATGCGGGCAGTATTTCATCGTTTGAATTGCCTCCACATTGTTTCGGCTTGTCGATGTCCCATGCATGCAGGGGAGATATGCCGAAATCTAGGAAATCTTCAATTATCGTTCTTTCTAAGGAGCTTGTCGTTCATGTTGGTAGGTTTTGCTCCACAAATATAGCAAACTTGTTGTAAAGCCGTATGAGTCAAGGCGTTGCATACCTTACCATCAACCATTGTCAGTTTTAGTATATGCTTTACGCTGATAAAACGGTCCGATATCTTTATAATTGTTTCATTCAGTTCATTTATTTGGCTCTGTATATACTCTTGCTCAGCTCGGCTCAAGTCTGCCGTTTCTTTTTTCAATTGAAAACGTATGGGTCGTCAGTATCGAGTTGATCCTGGCCGTGGATTTTGCCATACAATTTTCTTTTCAGACTCAGAACCCATTTGCGAAAAAAGTTGTATTGGAACATATGAAGTTATAAACATGTCCGAATCGCTGAATTCGCCGGATATATTTTGCTTGTATTCGGACTGTCCACTGCTTTCATCAAAGCCCCATTTGCCGATTAGAGTAAGATGACCTAAATCAAGACAATTTTGCGTCAACCAAAAGCTTCAAAGCATCATTCGTATCAAGTTGTTTTACTTGAACACTTTCTTTGGACAAGGCACAAGCGATATCTTCATCGACCACGTCAACGATCTCTGCAAGACGTCTCCTCTTTGTTCTAGACGAGCTTTCCAAAAATGGCTTTTTTGGTCTGCCTTGAGGTTTTTGTTAGATATTCTCATCTGATTGGTCTTGTACAGAACTAAAATCTTCTTCGAAATCAAGTCAAGCACTGTTTTTAGACAAAAGTACAGGCTTCCCACCCTCTTTGAAAGCATTTAGAAAGATTAATTATCTTTTTTGCTTCCAAATCATTAATTTTATAAATTTGTTTAAAAAGTTTCATTGGCTCTTGAAGCACTGCCAACTTTCTTAGCCGAATGCCAAATATTAAAAATATCGATTCGCTTTATCATATTGCTTGAATCTAAAAAAGGGGAAATCAATATTTTATTGCGGGTCAACATTTTTTGATTTGCACCAATCTGCGCTCAATAAGTCATATATATTCCGAAAGAAGAAAAATAGCACTAAATTTTGATGTATAAGTTATAACCGGCATTTAGCGGCATTTGATGGTTTTTTCTTCAGAAAAACACGAAAAATAAGATAAACACAAATCATGCATCTATTCTAATGGATGTTAAACAAAAAAAGAAAAAAATATTCAGAAAACTATTTAAATGCCGTCATGATTTATTGTTTTAATATTCAAATCACCTTTTTTCCAAAATTAACTTTAAACAATCTACAAAAATTGATTTATGCGAAGTCGTTTTTTCAGATACGATTTTTTTTCTAAACTGCGAAAAACACTCAACTTCGTGACGCGACTGAGAACCAACAACTGACTATTAATGAGAAATCTTATTGTCACTTAACTGTCCATCTCATAGATAAATTCTGCATTAAAAATAAACAATTTGATTAACCTTGAAATTTTAACTTTTGACCTATGGGAGGAACCACTGCGCGCCGCACCGCGCCACCGTCCTGCTGGAACCAAATGTCGTCTAGGTCCATATGGTTCAATTTGGGCCATAAGAAATTTGTTATTATCGTTATGTAGCGCTCGCTGTTGACGGTGACCGCCTCACTAAAGTTGTTTTCAAAAAAGTACGGACCGAATTCGCCGCCGCCCGCCCAAAATATACATCAAGCGGTAACTTTTTGAGGATGCATTATCACCTGGGGTGAACCTCGCGTGGGTTGGTGTTGTCTCATATACGACAATTTTGCTTGTTAACACAGCGGTTTATCCAAAAATGCGCCTCGTCACGAAACATGATTTTCCGGCCAAAATTGGGGTCCTCTTCCAAATTATTCGAGGCTCAGTCAGCGAACAAAAGGCGTTGTCGATGGTCATAAACCTTGAGCATCTGGGTTAGTTGGATCTTGTACGGTTGTAGGCCCAAGTCCCGACACAAAATTCGCCAAGTTGAATTCTACGAAAGGCCGAGACCCTGTGCAGGGCGAGGAATAGACTGCCTCGGGTTCTGCTGTACACTTTCACGGACCGCGGCGATTTTCTTGGCTGATCTTGCGTTCCTTGTGTTGGCTGATTGTTTACTGAACCGGTCGTCTTTAATTTGGCCACAAAACGTTAACGAGTCGACGGTGAAAGGCCACCACGTCTACCGTAAAATGGGCGCAATGCGAGCAACGTTTGCGTTAACGAACATTCATTTTGATACTAATATCATTTGATTTGGCATAAACAACTGAATAATAAACAAAAGATTTGACAGATGTCACCAAAACAAAATGGCCGCCACGGGGTACCAAAATCTACCGCGCCAGTTGAATAACCCTTTACTTATGAATTACAACCATTGCTCTTATAAAAATAAAATAAAAATGCTGTTAATAACTTTTCCTTTCGTTTAGTTTCATTAACTTTTATGATTCAATCGATTCATACGTCAATCAATCCACATATCTCCAGAGAATCTTTCCCCAAACCTTTAAATTTCTACCCGAATGCTTGATTGTCTGGATTGTGTGCAAGGGATTTAGCTCCAGGTTATTTGGTCGCTCATAACAATTGGCATTTGATCAAAATACGTTTACTATGGATTCATTACACCATTAGATTTTTTTTTCCAAAATAAAAACGTTTTTTTTTTAAATTTTCTACCTACTGGAGATTAAAGTTTATCCATCAGAAAAATAAATAAAGAATTTTTGGAATCCACTAGCCAAGTATTCACATAATTAACAAAATGGGAATTGTTCCTAATTATTTTTCCACCAGGGAAATCGACTCTTATGTTTTTGAAAAAACTCAAAAGTTAATATAGTTAATATTGCCAAAATTTAGTAAAAAAAGTAATAAGTTTCCATCATTTCTTATTTTTGTTTTCCACCACTGTATATATTCCTTGCTTTAAGAGATTTAACGATCAATACATTTTATAAAAATTGGTTCTTCCTATGCCCAGTCTCTAGCCAAAAATATTGGACAATTCCCATTCAAGTACCTCATATTAATAGCATTTTCAGTTGCCATTTCTATTGGTAAATTGATTATCGAAGATACAAGCTCCTTAAAATTAGTTGTCAAGAAATTCAAAATATTTATTATATCTATTCAATTACTATTTCTTGGTATTGTGGAACATAAAACATACACCCCCAATCCATCCTCCTATTTAACAAGCATTCATAGTATCAATTCCGTAGTGATAAGTTCCTTCCTCTAATACTTTCTGAACTTTTCAAAATTATATAATTTACAAACATTTCCCATCGATTGTCTAACACTGAAGGCATCAAAGTTAGAATAGTTTGTCCTTTGTCAAAACTATTTCCAAAGTGGATACGTTCAATATATACAATTTAAAGTTTCTAATTTATAATTGACTAGTTAGGTGTCTTGTTGAAATGTATTATAATTGCTCACTGAACGTATCCACAAAACTAACTTATTTAAATTCATTCAAGATATAATAATGAGGACATAATTTATGTAGTTTTTTAATTTGATTTTTGCTAAGTTTATATAAAGTTTGTTGTCTCTCTTTTGAATCTCCAACTATAGGAGTATATCATTTCTATGACGAGAAAAATCTGTTTCGATAAAACAACATTTTGACGAAGGTAGTTGCTTGAAAGTCATAAAAAATTCTTCTGCCGCATGAGATTTAATTAAAAATATTACCAAAATATTATTATATTCGTACTGGTACATACATATTTTGAAAACTCATTTCAATGCTTAATTCTAAGGCAATAAGCAAGCATTTGGTATACGGTACGACAAACCAAAACAATAACAATAAATATTTAAGTAAGTAACCAACCGTGATTCTTATTGCAAGCAAAAACTAATTTTTGACTACCCAAATAATTATATACAAAAGTAAACATCAAAAACAAAAAACAGCAACAAAATACTCCAAATTAAAATGCTAAATAATAATGAACAAAAAAAATTAAAACAATTTAAAACAAAACCCTTAACAACAACGCCATTTTAACGTTGTTTTTGGTTAGAGTTTTGGGGCTCTGGACACGAAATCGAAAAGTGAAGAAAAACCGCAGTGCTAATTTTCAACTCTGTCGCACAGTATACTCTCTAATTAGGTTAAGTGGTGTGAAATTCAGAAGGCTAGCCGCGACTCCACCTCCTCCTATACCAACACCAACAATACTACAACTTCCTCCTACACGACATTGTATATATAGGTATACCAGAACCACGTCAGGCAACAACGACAATGGGTGTTCCATTGCATTGCTTTTGGCAGGAAACGACCATAACTCGTAATTACTTATTCAAATTTGAATGTTCCGTAGAAGTCTGTGAAAAGTTTGGTTACCATAACCATCCAAGCCATCATCGGGCCGCACAGTATTCACAACATTCCTTGCAGAGATATCTTGGGGAGGGTACCAGAAAGTGAGGACAGTCAGTCTGCGTCATCGTCATCGTCATTCTCAGAACTTTGCCCGCCAGAAATCAAGCTGGAAACCTCTATCTATATACCCGTTTTATCCTACCTTTGCGTGTGCAGTGCACTGTGCAGCGCACATCGGTTAACTTTTTTTGGTTCACTTCGGATGGGAAAACTTAGAATTTATGTCATGTTGACAACAGGTTTCTGCATTTTAGTTCCAAAATGCGGTTAACTAATATTTTGTCCCTATAATTTTTGGGTAGACTGTGTGAAATTTAAGGAGACAACATTTTCCCCCAACAACAAAAAACAAAAAGAAACGAAAACAACTACGATGGATGTCCTGAAAGGGTAAATTTGAAGTTGATAAATGAAAGAGAATATTCTCGCATTATGATTATGAGAGTTCGATGAATTATTTTGTTTAAGTTATTTTCTGATGGTTTTTAATTAGTTTGAAAAAGTTTTTGTTTTTTCACTTTATTTTTCCCTGGAATACGGATTATGATAACTTAAAAGCAAATGATAAATATTGGATACAAAAATAGATTGAAAATCAATATTTTTTACATATGATGATGACGAAATCTGGGCATTTATGAACTTTTCAAAACCTTACAAAAACCCTTCTACAAATGTTTATAGAAATATTAATTTTTACAAAACCTAAACAGAAAAAAATTTAAAACAGAAAATCAGAGTACATGATTGATGACCTTTAAAGTTTAAAAAATCTAAAAATATTTAAGAATTCAAAAACAATGTGTAACATACCAAGACCATAGAGTTGTTATTCTGAATTTCTCTTCTAAAAATTATTTAAATTCAAAATTTTTAACACTTGAATGTATATTTTTCTGACAATTCTCTGAATGTAGATGTTATTAACTTCCCATAATATTATTGTAATCGGTCCTATTTGTCGAATTGAAAACCTTGACATAACTAGACGTTTCAAGGTATCCTAGAGTCAAAATAAAAGATTTTTAGAGAGATGCCTGTGCGTGAATGTGTACGTACGTCGCTCGTCCAAAGCTCAAGAACCAATAGAGATATCGACTTCAAATACAGATAATAATGCAGAAAGATGCAGAAAGGACTCTTAACGAAATTGAGAGGGTGTTTTTTTTACCATAGCAACTTAAAAAAAAAGGTGTCCATTTTGGTTAACCCTAAATATCTCACGAACCAATACGCTAGAGACTTGAATTAAATTTTATATTATATTTAGTAAAGTGATACCAAACAAATATATTTTTGGAAAAAATTCCAATTAACGGTTTTTTATAAATCAAAAAAACTGAAAAAAAATATTTGTCATCTCGAAAATTTTACAAACAGAAAATGATTTTATCTCCAAAACAATTTTGTGCAACGAAGAATAACGTTTTCAACATTGGGAAAAATTTTGAGAAAGATCGAATTGTTTTTTTTTACAAAAAATAAAGACCTACAAAAAATTAATAAAAGTTGGTAAAACTGTATTTTCGACTTAAATATCTTTTTAAAAATTTGAGATATTGGCTTTAAACTTATTTTATCTTTTAATAAATATTGTTTTCAACATTCAGTACAATTTTGAGAAAAATCGAATTGGCAGTTTTTTTACAAAAAATAAAAACCTAAAAAAAAACAATACTAAAACTTGATAAACATTTACTTTCGACTCAAATATCTTAAAATTATTTGCTTCAAACTTATTTTATCTCAGAAAATATTGTTTTCGACATTCAGTAATTTTTTTTTAAGAATCCAACTATTCCAACAGTACACATTTCAAGTACAATTTTTAACGACTTTATAAATACACCGCCAACAACTAGGATGCCACAAATTTTGTAATTTATATTTGGTTTTTATACCTATAGTGGAAGTTTTGTACCCGGAAACCTTTAGGTTACGTTAAGTTTCCCCCATCATCACAAATTTTTAAAAATAGTTGTTAAATTTTAAACGAGTGTTGGAATTCCCCAAGCTCAAAAACTGAACTACTTTAAAAGGGTTTACAAAAGTGCTTCACTAGGATAAGGCGGCACTCAAAAATGTTGAAATAAACGAACAAATTAATGAAATTTTTACATGTTATGGTTTTACAACAAGTTACAAGTTTTTTCACCACCATTTTCTGAGTTAACCTCTATAAGACAGTTTAGAGTAGAATCAAAGTTTTTTTTTTTAAATAAATGACGAATAGCTTAGAATAAGGTATCCTTGTCTTCAAATTGTCTGCCACCTTCATTTACTTAACGATATAGAAGTTGTTGCTTTTTCAGTGCGGTGTTTTTGATTTTTCGCATATTTTTGTGGATTTTCGAGATAATTGCCTAAAACTGTCTTGCTTCTGTTAAGTCTCCTTGCTATTTCACTTCCTGAGGGTCCTAAATCCTTAAAAGCATCAATTTTTGCTCTTTCTATAGCTATCAAAGTATTTCTGGAACCCACGTGTGTCAAGTTAAATCAAAACAGATGTTTTTAACACTTAGAAATTGGATACAAAAGTTCTTAAAAGATCGCACTCAAATATTAGAAATGACCTCATCCTAGTGAAGCACCTTTTTAAAAAAATTTAAGTAGATAATTATTATATTTTATTTTAATATTAAGAATTTGTAATAGGAGAATACGTATCTATTCACTTGTAATACAAATTTCCGGGTTCAAAATTTCCACCAGGTATATAAAGGAAAAATGGGTTATAAATGTGTAGCCTCATTCTAGTGGTTAGCAGTGTATATCTCTGAGAAAATTTTTGCAACTTGTTCAAGACAATTTATTAACCAAAAATTAATATAACAGAAAAATTGAAAAAACCTAGAAAGTTTTAGATAACAAAAAAAGAACGCTTAAGAACAAAGGATCATACGTACTCGTTTGAAAAACTGGAACTGCAATAACTCCGCATAGAGTGAAAATCTCGAAAAAAGAAGATTTAGAAGAGTTTAATATACATAATTTCAAAAGATCACTAGAGGTTCTATAAAAAAAATTAAAGAAAATGGTATAACAAGGAAAGAAATGGATAAATCGCCTGAGTCTCAACAACAACTTTATAACTGTGAGTCAAGAAATAAATACAGTTGCCAACAAATTTTACAAAAACTTATATAAATCACCAAATACCATAACTACTAGTTTTATCAGCAACACTTCAAATATCCTGAATTCTTTGTTGAATAAATTGAACAAACTATCCGTGAACTAAAAATAACAAAAGTTTTGGAAACGATAACATTCAAAATGAGATGCTTAAGCTTTTAGTGGGAGCAATATCCAAATCTCTGCAATTTCTTTCTTAGGGTTTCCATAAATGTAGAAGTAGTCAAATAAGCAAGTACCCTGGTTGAAAACCAACGAAGAAAACAGACTGCTACTGTGCTAGAAGATATCTTCCGATCACTAAAGTGGGAATACTTCGGCTGATGATTACGTTCTAATAAGTACATTTTGTGCGGAACTTCAACACATCATCGACCTAATTTGAAAAATACTAAATTAATGCTCCAATGCTGGGAAAGAATTTTCAAGTTTAGGAGATGTTTTAGAATCGAACCCATCTCAAAGAATCATAAAATATCCAATGGATACGGAGCTGTTCTTCGAGTTTTCCAAACGGTTCACTGACATCTGTTATTTTTCCATGAAGAGTACCTTTAAAATATCGGCTAAAGCGGTGATGTTGCGAACAATTTTTATCAAAACTTTACGGTTTCTAAAAAAATACACGAGCATGAACTATTTGATCTCTATTCCAAATTCATTTAAAATCATTATTTTTAAGTTTCTGTCGACAGTCACAAAATTATAAATTTGTTTATTATAAATTTCCCTCATTCACAAAATTTAGTATCATTTCCTGAGTTCAAGAATTGCTGAAATGTATGGAAAAACATAAAAAAATAATATTTTCCAAAACTACAAAATTTTAGGTGTATATATTCCGAGTTCTTAAAGTTTTTGAACAAAATAAAAATAGGACTTGATCACAAAATTATAGCCATATTAATCTAAGAGCTGAGGACTAATTCTTGGCGTGAAAGGGAACCAGTTGATATTAAAGATGTAGGTAGCTTTAGTAAAGGTGATAACAGAAAGGTTCGTCTGCCGGCACGTAGTGACCGCGTTTCTGAGGAAAAGTTCCTCAAAATTACAACTTTTCCCAAAATTGAAATAGGAAGAAAACCCACTTCAAATGCATTACATCCTGACACCTACAACTCGCTGATCTTAAATATGGTTTTGACAGACTTGTAGGTGGCCACATTTGTCCTGCAAAGGTTGCCAGAAACGATTTTTGTTAGTGGACAAATATACTTTCCAAGCACATTAGTCTTTATAAATTAAATTAAAACATTTTGAAAAATCAGGCAAATATAACTTACTTACTTACTTACTTAAGGTGGCGCTACAGTCCTGTGTGAACTAGGGCCTCACCCAACAAACTTCTCCATCTAGCTCGGTCCCTAGCTAGATGTCTCCAGTTTCGCGCTCCGAGTTGGGTGAGGTCACCTTCCACTTGTGCGCGCCACCTGATTCGCGGTCTTCCTCTACTGCGCTGTCCTGTAGGTGTGGATTCGAAGACTTTCCGGGCCGGAGCATTGGTTTCCATGCGCTCTACGTGACCCAGCCATCTTAGTCGTTGGACTTTTACCCTTCTGGCTAAGTCTACGTCGCTGTGCAGCCCGTACAGCTCGTCGTTCCATCTTCTCCTCCACTCCCCTTCGATGCATACGGGACCATAGATCACACGAAGAATCTTTCTCTCGAAACGACCCAAGATGCTTTCATCCGCTTTTGTCAGGCAAATATAAACTCAATGGAATTTAACAACAATTCACAAATAAATTATTGTATTTTGGATAAATTAAACTTAAAGCGCAAAAGATTTCACAGAAATTTGTCATTTGATTTTTCTTAAACCACATTATTATTTTAAGTATTTCTTGATTCCTATTTTGAAAATGCTGTAACTATGAGTATGTACAGATAGATGATTCCGAGTTTTGAATGGTTTCTCTTGTACCCTTAAATCAAGCCAGCAATGAATTTAAACCATCTGTGACGTTATCAGCTAATGTGAATTTAAAAATATATTTTATATTACTTTATTGACATTTCAAAGTATATTTGCCATATTATATATCCCTTGGTCTTTTTCGTAAAGTTTGACCCTCTTCAGCATGATAAATGCAAATTCCATAATCTTCTTTTAATTTGAGCTGATTTTCTCTGAAACTGTAACATAAACCGGAGATAAAATCTCAGTTTTTCACTCCTGGGGTGTAAGGATATCCATTTTCTCTCTGAAAGTCTTTTCTTGGCAGATTTAACCCACACCCATCCCTAAAAATAAAAAAATCTGTTTATTGAATCAATAACTTCTACTTAAGTGCAATGTAATTTAAAAATAAAAAGAACAAATCATTGAAATTGAAGCAAGAACAGAAAAAAAATCTAAACAAGGAACTTTATCCTTCGACACTCTCTCGCGTCTTGGTTCGTGTTGGCAAAGCGCAATGGTAAGACTATTTAAAACTCCCCCCATCGTCGCCGAATCAGTCGGCGGATTCCAACCAATTCTCACTCTGTCTGGAAATTTTAGAAAAAGGGTACCCGAATGGCATCACTTCTATACCACATCACTTAGGGTTAAGAGGAAGAGGAAGCGAAAAAAAAGTTTGCCTTTATTCTGTCGAACAATATTGACTCCCACAATCTGACATACACTTTTCCAAAAAGAAAGTTTCGTGTTTTTGGCTGGGCTGTATTTAACCCCCTAACATCGAACTCTTCTAAGTGCAAACAAAAAACAAAAGAAAAAAATAAATAAAACACAAAAACACAGCCGCCCGTCGGTCGGGGGTAACGAAAATTGATGTCAGAGTTTAGGGGTTTTGTATTGAATGCAATAAAATAATCGGTCGAATTGTTCTGATATTTCGTCCTTTTTGTTTTTGTTCTGTTTATAGTTCCGTTCGTTTATCTATTACATACAAAATAAGAAGGATTATTGTTATTTACTCTGAATCCACCCCTAAAGGTTCGATTGGATAAATCCTAAAGTGGGAACCTTTATTGAAACAAAAAAAGAAAAGAAAAGAAAATCATGCCTCCTGCCCATCCTTTCCGTTTTATCCTCTATTTTTGTTTTCTGTCCAACAAACTTAAATATTGTGTATAGTGTATTAAGTTTTAGTTAGTGGATGTAAGTTTTTGGCTCTTAACGCTATTTCCTGGTCGATTACATGATGTTGCTAGAAGCAATTTCCGAATGCATTTGACCGTTTGTTTATAACAAAACGCGGTGTGGAGGAGAGAAGAGAAACTTTCTGGTACATCTTCCAGGAGAACCTAAAGTTAAAATAACAATAAAAGAAAAAAGGAACATCCCTGGAAGGAGTAATGCGGCTATTAAGATTGTTCGAATAGAGACTCGAGTGCTTATTGTTTTAAGTAGTTGGGTTGAAAATGCTTGTTGGATATACATGTTAGATATAACCCGAGAACAAAAAGGGTAATTTAAGATTTTGAAAATTTTGCTTTTCCGCATCTATATACAAATAAAAAACTTTGTAATTTACTTTTCTTTGTTTTCTGATCTGGTCTGTTTTCAGTTCTTATCATTTGGAAATTTTTTTGCGCGTAGACAAATATTGGTGCATTAAAGGGTTTGTGTTTTTGTTAAGTCTACATTTGCAGTGGATTACATGGAATTTATTAATATGAATAACTATTTAAATATAATAAATGTTTAAGAAGAAATATTTTTTTTAAAACAGAATAAGAGTTTACTTAAACAGAACAGAAAGTAAATGGTACTTTGCTCAAGGGAATTGTGGTTAAGAGTGTGGAGAGTTTGAGAGAAGCCTTTTTTTAATAATTTAAATATTCAAATATTCAAAATAATAAAATTAAAAGAAAAAAATCAGTACTAATTTTTAGTCTATTAAATTTTGATTTTTTCTTCATTTAAGATGTTGAAGAAGTAACTGATCATGTACTTTCAGACAAGACACTTCACATAACACACAAAATAGTTCACAGGTGTTAAATCGAACGATCGTGGAGCCTACGGCAAAGGCCTAGGACGCGAGATGAAAGGCTTACTAAAAGTTTTCTCCAATAAATTCCTTGCCTCACGAGAACTCCGAAAAAAGATTTGCCAGATTAAAAAACCAAAACGTCTAAAAAAATTCGTCTAAAAACTCGTTAGTATCATCTCCCCCAGTGAAGGTTTTTTCTTAGAATTGAATGTTTACAAAAGTATTCATTACGGTTTATATTAAACCCACAATAACAGGGTACTACCATTATCTCAAAAATGACAGAACCAGTATGGAACAATTCCAAAAGAAATTCAATTTCCTTAACAAAAGTCTTCAGCACCATACTGATAAGATTTATAGTTTTGGAGATTTTTCAAGGACTAATATCTCAAAATCTATCAATTTTTTCGACATGTTGCTAAGAGCTTTTGTTAAGGAAATTAAATTTCATATAAACAATGTGCAATTTTTTTTTGGTCGTATTGGCATTTTCCAGACATTTGCAGAAAAAACAGAAATTTATTAATAAAAGGTCTAACAACATGTAGTAAGCCCTTGGTAAAAGTTAATGATAAGCTGTAATTAACACATCTAACACTTCAATTCTAAGAAAACCTCTACACTGATACTAGATGGTTCTATAAAATGCATATTTTTTCAAACTTCAGACATTTTAGAAGGTACAGGCTTATTCATTTTGTGGTTTCAAAATTAATCGTAAATAGAACACAATAAAATGTTTTTTTCATGATATTTCTTAAACTTGATTATAGAGTTTAAACGTTTTAAGGAATCGACACATTCGGGTCTTCGGCAACTCTTTTACTTACAGCAGTGGTACGAGCGAAACAATGATGCACAGGCTTTTCAATATTTGTTGCCAGTCAAGTCTCTTCAAATTTCTTCACAATTTTGCCAATTGCTTGAGTAGTTAAACGATTATGTGAACTATAATCTCCTCTTAAATCACGATTTGTCCTATACTTTTGAAATCGCAAAATGGATAACCTGTCAGTAAGCTAAAAGCAAGCTTTAATCTACAGCCAGGGCTCTACTTAAATTTAACATGCATCTTATATGAACAAACTCCAAATGCCGTAGGCTAGTGTTGAATATGTACGGCAAGGGATCATATTGTTAAGATTTAGAACAAATTTCTACCTTTTGATTTGCCAATATAAATAGTCACCCAAAAAAGTGCATCCTATAAACCATATACTAAATTATAAGTCTGAACAAACTTAAACCGTACAAATCAAAATAACAGGCAGTTTTAGTTGCAAAAGCAATTTTTAAAAATCTTTCCTAACTTATAAAAATAAAATATGAATTTCGAAAATGAACCGCAATAATTAAAAAGCCATAGCAAAAATAAAAATATGTTCAACCTACGAAAATGTAATACTTATAGGTCTTCAAAAACCCAAAACCAACACAAACATCATAAGACTCATAATCATAACATATGTGGGTCAGAACTTGATTTTGAAAACACCATCATTAGTATTCCTCTTTCAGAAACCCTCATGCAACATATACCCAACAAATACCACCATTATCACATTATATTAATATCTTAAAGTTCACCCTTTAAATAGACATATCAAATAGACGTTCTTAACTGTACAACACTTCACCCCAACAAAACACAACAAAAAAAAAACGTACATAACGTAGATACTGTATATCAATCTTTCATCTTTCCATCCTTTGAATTTCTTTTTAAATCCCATAACTCAAATTTCTCCTTTCTCCAAAAAACATCGAACAAAATTTCCACCATAACCTGATGCCATTCATATTCTTGTAACAATAAAAGGAGCAAAATTAAGTATCGTAAGTGGAGAAAGTTGCTTTGGCTGAATTCAACACTCTTATACATCTATATAAGTGTACAAAAACCCAAAAGCCCAGTTCTTTATGATGCGATATTATTTTATGATCCGATTAGAAAATCCAATAAGCTTCAAGCTCTTGGCAACAAAATATTTTATGATAAATTCCATATAACCAAATGAGATTGTGTTAGCCTTCCCTGAAGAAATATATATGTACCTATGCGTGTCTATCTATACACTCACAATTCAAAGGATCTTATTCATATGATATAGATATACATATGTACTCAAGTATAGTGTATATGCCTACGAGTAGGTGGTATCTAAACCTAGTGTTGTTGTTAAATTTTAATAAACGACTTACTGGATATATATTTTATTATTTATGTCCTGAGTGTAAATACATTAAAGGTAGATAAAGATAGTCCTTCTTATTTTTTACGATTTAATCAAAATACACCTCGTAAAAAGCATGTTTCTGTGTTCCTTAAAAATGATGGTGTTGATTGATTGAATAAAATTGTTGTAAAAATAATAAATGTTTGGGTTTAACCGCATCAGAACCAAGAACCGCACAGCACTTTATGCATAATACCGCATCAGCTCTATAAAATGTATTTAAAAATGTACTTTAGCTCCAACTCCAACTCCCAACATCAATTCGAGCTTGAACTCTTTTTCTCTGA
The DNA here is from genome assembly GCA_951509635.1 of Eupeodes luniger. Lineage (NCBI taxonomy): Eukaryota > Metazoa > Arthropoda > Insecta > Diptera > Syrphidae > Eupeodes > Eupeodes luniger. The sequence continues at coordinate 92,704,275 of OX608073.1, read as the reverse complement.
TACATAGCTCGCCCTCGATCGATATGTGTATGTGTGTGTGTTTTCCGTGGCATTAATTTAATTTCATTTTAAGAGTTAATTCAATTGAAGACTATGAGTAAATTTTTCATGTAAACACAAATAGCTACATACATATTCATCATAATATTATAGTCAAGTACCGACATCAATTTTTTTTTGTTTTTGTATTTTAATTACGCGCATAAATCACAATCCTTATTCAGAGCAGCAGAAAAAAAGAGACTTGGTTAATTTTTACTGGGCACGCAAAGTCGTCTGTTCGCGCGCGTCGTCCGTAACGTTTAAGCGAACAAACGCTTAAATTTACATCAATAAAACGCTCGCTACGAGATAACCCAATTATAACATATTTCAAGGTAATTTATTTCTGTCACGATATTAACGCGTTTACACAACAAAACATATTGATGGTTAATCCATTTAAAAACTTAACTGCATTTTTATTATCAACAAGAAAAAACTACACTAAAGGACAGTGGAGTTTTTTCGTTGTGTGTTTTTTTAATTCGAAACAGGGTGTTTTTTATTCTATAATTTTACTAATTTTTCTGTTTGTTTTGTTTTGATTCAAAATGATATGGTCTCAATTGAAATCTATATTTCTACTGGTTAATTATACAAAATAAAATGCACGACTAGGTTACCCTTGCTCGTGTATCCAAAAAACCTGTTAAAGATATTACCTGTATTTTAAATTTAAAAAAAAGTTTGTTTTCAAAAATTTAAATGCCATTTGATTTTTCAAAAAAAAAACGTAATTTTTCAAAATTTTTATTTGAAAATCGTTAGAGCGGTTTTTTATTACATTTATTTTGTAAAATATATACAATTTTTCAGTTTTAGTTTAAAAATATTTTAAGGACGTAGTTATGTACAGTTTATCAACATACATTCTTGCAAATGTGAGAAATAATTTAAAGCGCCAATTTGGAGTGAAAGTTTTTGATTGATCAACGGTACCAACCAAAAAACGGGCATTATAAGCAAACACTTAAGAACCTTTATTAAAATAACGACGAAATAGGGTGAAACAAGGCTGCAAAAACAATCCAATGGGCCTCAACCTTGTTCGTCTAATAATATACCGATAGTTGGAGAAATATTAAAGAAGTCAACTTCATCATCATGATTCTCTCAAGATAAACCTAAAAAAAAAATATTCGTTGCCTACTGTAGCTCATGCAGCTGGTATATATGGTATTTCAGTTAGGGCTGCAGCAGCAATCGTAACCGCAACACAAAAGGTTGGTCTTATCAAAAAGGACAAAAACTAGTTATGTGGCAGATAGAATTAAAATAAGTCAAGTTCGTGAGAATTTAAGGAGTAATCTATTCAAAAAGTCTTTAATAATCCCACAATCGTTTGGACTATATTTTAATGGACAGAATTATAAAACTTTTTTAATGATAGATTCCTATAGAAGGAAAATCGTTTCCAAGGAACATATAAGTTAAGTCAAAGAACAAAATTTAGAGTACATGGGATACATTTCAGTATCGAGATGCTCCAACGTAAGCAACGACATAAAACTTCTGAAATAAAAAGGTTGTGCACTTCAATAAATTTGGTAGTAGTTGGATGTAATGGTACCACCCTTAATACAGGATTCAAAGGAGAAATAATAAGATGCCTATAACAACAATTACAAAGGCCAATACAGTGGTTCATGTGCCACCTAAATGCTAATGAACTTACAGTGAGACACATATTTCAGCATTTTGATAGTGGACTGGACCGTAAAGTTCCATGGAAGCAATCGGTAACACTCAAAAGATTGTGGGATTCTGTCGTAAGTAGATTTTCAATCAATAGGCTGAGCTCTACAAGACATATCGAATGCAAACGATATTAGCACTGATCAGTCATATGTTTTCGAATTTGTACCGCAATTAAGTCTGACCATTGCCACAAACAATTAAAAAACAAACCCGAAAAAAATTGTTTATCCTAGATGGCTTACCACGGAAATAAGAATTCTGAATCCATTCTGTAATTCAAAGGCATGGAATTTTTGGACATCTGGAAAATATACTACTGATGAACGGGAAGCAAATAAAGGGGCTATCTCTGCAAATAATTCTGAAATGTAGAGATTATTCGGATTGTGTTACCAGAATGTTTTACAGTTCAGAATTTAATTTCAATGCCTACATTGATTTTATTAAAAGTTACTGAACCTTCACTTCTGAAGAAAATTAATAATGATGTCACTAATGCACATAAACGCCAGAAAAAAAAATGTATTAATATTGCATATTCTAAAATAATCCTTTGCACACATAAGCTATGGCAAGTTGTGTCGAAATTCTAACAGAGGTCTCTGCTGCTGTGTGTGGTTTTAACCAGAGAGATTAGGGCAACAAATGAATCTCGCAAAATAATGGTTGTTTTATAATTCGAAAAAAAGATTACAAAATAGTTTAGTTTTATATTTGCAAAACTTTTTTCTAATAATGTTTTCGAAAAAATGAATCCACCCTAATACATAAACAATTTAAAGTCTGCTTAAAATATACTTCAACAGCTCTTGCTTGATATTTTTTACTGCGTTTCCTTATCAATTTCTTCTTTTCATAACATACAAGGACATCTTCAACTAAAAGATATCCCTTAGATTTGATTCAATCCCTCCCTGACATGACTCGCACACAGCAATGATTGAAGGTTGTAAGGCACTAGACCCTGGTTCTCTACGAGCTGTTAATTTTATTATTTATTTTAGATTGAGTTGATTAAAATTGTATGGGTAAAGGAAATGGGATAATAAAATCCTTTTAAAATTGCATTCCTTTTTATATGATCATTATTCCTCAAAATATAGAACAACATTTCTTTTAAAATATCCTGAAAATGTGGCTTTTGTTCAAGTATTTTTAATGTTTTTCACTTTGTTGCTCTTTGTTTTTTTTGGACAAAATAATGTGATTTTAAAATTATTTTTAAAGCTTATAAAACACTCTGTAATGCCAATAGATTAAACTCATTTAACTGGCTTAACCAATATGCACAAAAAAAAAACACATACGTACGCAAAGCACATACGCCCTTTGCTATCATTATTTTTAACAAAATGGCTTATCTTCTTGTCCATTGATTTCTGTATGGTGAGCTTGTAAGCTACTCCATCACCAATTTTCCAAATCCCACCAACTTAAACCAAAAAATAAAAAAAACTACTTTTCTCCATTCCACCCCTTCATTGACCTATTCACCTATAAAGCAAAATATATAAAAAAAGAACAGCTCAATAAAAATTCGCTTATTATAATTTAATCCGTGTTACACTGTACCTACTCATAGTATTCCTACATTATTGTGCAACCAAACCGGGTCCTGGGTGTTGGAGCTGGAGATGAATATGCCCTGTGTTGCTAGCTGCCTGGATGCGGGAGAGAAATGAAAGAACATTTGGATACAAATCGAATTAATTTGTTTCGAAAGTCCTTTTAATCTGTGTGTATTGTGTATATTTTTCTACAAAACACTTTGCATGTTTTTCCTTTTTTAAATTTGATGTGGGGCTATTCTTGTTCTTGTATAATTTTTTACTTCTTCAAATCGATCTCTCATTACAAATGGAATTATACTGACTGCAGTTTGAATGTATGTAGGTATGTATCTTGTAAAAAGAGAATACTAAAATGGGGTCAGAAACTATAAAGAAAAATTTTCAGTTTTTGAAATAATATTTTGGCTTTGGTCTTTTGTATGCAAAATAAATCGGATTTAAGTACAGTGAGGGGAAAAACAATTTGATCAAACATTTTTTTAAAAAAATTATGATTATTGTTTAAATTGTATATCTTAAATTCTTTTGATTGAAACCTTTGTCTTTTCTTTCTTTCAGGTAATAATGAAATACGTAAACCAAAGCAATTCAAAGTGAGTTAATTTTTTTTAATTTTTGAAATTACCTTTCTAAATTCTTTTATGTTTAAGTTCAATTTTTGTTTGAATTGTGAAGTTGTTTAAAGTACTCTATAACATACAAGAGGTGTCCGTGGTATTATAGCCTGAATATAACAATAACAGAGTGAGGTAAAAATGCCCACATTGGCGTTGTACTGTAAAATTACGTATTTCCGTACTTGTCAATTCGTTAATATCACAAAATAAAGTCATATGGGTATCACTCCTCCTCGTCCTTCACTAATAAAACTTTCAACGATAATATACCTATAGCTAAATATTTTGCATTATATTTCAAAAATTGCATTCTCCCAGGATTCTTTTACACCAGATCGGACCTTTTTTGAGCATTTACCGCATTTTTTTTCTGAATCCATTCTTACTCGATTAAATTTTTCCATCAATCATTGAAAACAAATTTTGTCATATAAATGATGAGTTCACCTTGACCTTGGACCTTGATGATCTTTCTGCAATTTTCCCAAAAATATGTTCTTTTATCTTTCAACTCCTCTATCAAAAATTCTTCATTTACCCATACCTCAGTGAACATTTCATATAATAAGAAAAACATCTTTTAAAATACCAATTGACAAGAAGGCACCGAAAGAAGTGATGAACAACTATCGGCCAACTGCTAAACTTTCACCCCAGCACAGTACGGTTTCTTAAAAAACAGACCTTCAACCAAAAACCTTGTAGTGTTCATTTTATTCATTCTAAAAGCCTTAGAAAACGAGAATGTTGTTGATATGGTCTCCAATAACTTCAGTAAGGCGTTTGATAAAATTTCTAATAATCTAAAAGTCTTTGAACTCTATTCTTTAGGTTTTGAACTTTTCTACCTGAAATGGATTACTTCTTACCTTGAGAATCGTGAAAACTCTGTCCGATCTAGATTCTCTCGTTCCAGTCTTATTCTAGCCACGTTTGGTATCCCTCAAGGTGGTCCTTTAGGCACTTTTCTTTTTATTCCTACAATTAACAACATTGGCATGTTCATAATACATTGTAAAATATCCCCTTACGCTGATGAAAAGATATTTTTTAAAATCATTGCAGCCCATGAAGACATATTTCTCATCCAAACAGATCTCGACAACTTCTCAAGTCAGAAAATGACATTTTCACGTAAATACATTAAAACAGCTCCCCCTCATTGCTATCTTCATAATCATACCATATGGAAAGTAAAAAACATGGAATCGTGGTCTTTTAAGTAACCACGTGAATTTAATTTTCTAATTCATATTGATGAATTATTTCATAAGGCCAACTCTGCATTAGAAGTTTTGTTATCGTGGTCGCTTTTATCTATCAAACCTCAACTCAAGACAGGAACGTAGAGAATTTGCTGACATACTCGAAGGTGTACTGATGAGCACTTCCGGAAAAAAGGGTTTTGAGGTTGAATTACTTAAAAAAAAATACAATTGTGTATTTCACTTTTCGTTAAAATAAAAGTAAAAAAGATTCAAGGTACGAAAAAGATGGATACAACATTTAAAAGGTCCAAAATTTTGTTTTTAAGTGAAAAAATTTTAGTAAAACGTTTTACATAATTTTATTCTTGGGAAAGTACATACATTTATTTTGTTGTCCTTATCACTTGTCAATTTTAAAGCAATCTAATTATTACATTTATGTAAGGTTGTGACACGTTCCACAAATTCTCAAAAAATCCACAATGACCCACAACACATCAAACATTTCACAATTTTAAAACTGTGTACATTGTTCCATACAAATTGGACAAGTCTGCTTAGCCTTTAAGAACTTAAAGTTAAAAGATTAAAATTTAACTTAAAATCTTTAATTTAAAAAAAATGTATTACTTAAGTTGCAGTTTATCAATAAATTCAACTTACCTTAGAAAGTATATAAGTTGATAAATAAAGAATTATGTATTCAAAGATTACAACCATTATGCTTTTATGAATTTTTCACCAGCACTGTATCACAAATGCAAATCCTACTGACAGAATATGAAATTTTTCAAATCAAATAAAATTCACTTCCCCAAAAGCGGAATAAATTTACCACAAAACTTCTTCTGGTATGGTTTATTTTCCGTAATGATGTCACTCAAACAAGAGTAAAAAAAAAGGACATTAAAGATGCAGTGAATTCCATCTTTCCCCCCTATTTTTATAAACTACATTATAATATAGTTTAAAATGCAATTCTGCATAAAACAAATTACAAATTAGTATAATATTTTCTGAATTGCAATTTTGTAAAGCATTTAAATTTCTCATTGTAATCATATTATTGTTCCCATGTTTAGTTCTAAATAGTTTTTGCCTTCTGATTTGATTCGACAGAAATAGAAGTAGAAGTAGTACCTACAGTATAGTAGATAGATACCTAGTTGCTGTTGTTGTTGTTGGTTTATCTGTTAGCATGATGATAATGATGATGATGATGGTACTTGAATTTCCACTTTCACCCTCATAACATCAGATAACTTTCTTTGGAAAAACTTGAAAACTCCAGACTTCCAATTCTTATTTAACATCACGACAGAGCAATCTTTTGGAAACTTATTTCTATAAATAATTCTTTTTTTTTCTTATTTGCTTCTGAAACATTGCGAAGCTCTTCGTTCTTCTTGTGTTTGTCATTTTTCTTCCCGGACAACGAGTGTTAGTTTGAAATATTGAAACACCCCCCCTAAGAAAACCCCCAACATCCGCTCATCTTTTCTTCTCACAAAAAAAGACATAACAAAACTCTGGACGTTGTCGTCGCCGGATACAACTTGAATTGGAAATAAAATAACAAAGAAATGAATTATTATGAAGAAAACGAAGAAATAATCCTTAAAAATCCATCTTCAAAAAATACATACATATAAATGCACAGATACAGGCTAAGCAAAAATAAAAAGAAAAAAAACAAAATTTTAAAAAACAGTGGTGGCTCCTCAGTTTTCACTGAGTTGAAAAAAAAAACTAGAAATTCAACACAGTTTGCATTTTACGACTTTTGAAAAGAAAGTTTTCTGTTTAGTTATTTTTTTTCTTCGTTCTTTCTTTATTTCTTCAAATTTTTTTAATCGCCAAAGAAATGAAATGCAGGAAGGCACCCGGAAAAACATAACCAAAGCAAATCTCGCGCTATCCAAGATGACAACTCGTGAATCAACTTAAGTTGAGGAAAAAAGTGTTTACACTTTATGGTATTTGAGTTAAGATTTAAAAAATTGAATTATAAAATTTAAAAAATGTCTTAAAATCGATGCTAGAAAAACTATATTCATGACAAATATTCAATAGACCAAATTCACCTGCTTGTTCTTGAGACGACCACTTTATCCTTTTTATTTTTAATTAAAAAAGAGAATTGCAATTCAAATACGTTCGTATTTTTTGAGATAAATAATTTAAGTTTTAGTTGAAAAATAAGATGAAGCTATTTTATTAATCGAAGTTACTAGTATTATTTAAGGGCTGACAAATTTGATCAGAAACAAAATTTAAAAAAAAATAATTTAAATCATAAAGTGGCATCACTGTTTTGAACTTGAATAACAAGGCAATGTGAGAAAAGTGGGTGATAGAGACACTTAGAAGAAAAAAAATTAAAATAATAATAATAATAATAATTGCAAAATGTTTTGGCTATGATTGATAATTCTAGGATTTCAAAAATGAGTTTTTAAGAGTCTTGACATGATGAGCTCTTTTGTGGCAGAAAACAAAAAGAAATAAGAAACAGTCTCGTTTACACGTGGTTTGTGCCATTGAAACCAAAGTGAATTTTAAAAGAGGGATCGTTAGAGAAAAAAAAAACTAATTTCCTTAGAGGAGACTTATAGGACGCCGCAGTAGCCTATTTATATGATAATCTTTATGGTGCTTTTCTGCCTTAGTGGTTTTTTATTTTTGTCTTTGCTTTTATTCTAGTACTTTACTTTCACATTTTAAGGCAACACACTTTAAAGACAAATTATATAACATATATCTTTAAAAAAAATCATTTATGTAACAGTCAATCTTTCAATCAACCCACATCAAGTTTAATTACACTTAAAGTGTTTTATTAGGAAATTACATACATAAATAATTTAGTCGGCCATAAATTAAACAAGAACTAACAAACTGCATTAAGATTTTCCTTTATCCACTCATTTTGTTTTGTTAAAATATCCAAATTACGGATAGCCAACAACCTTCCACTTATATAGTAAATTTTATAGTATATCTTTGAAACATCAATCACCTGAATTACCAGACCAAAATGATGAAAACAATCTATTAACTTCCTTAAAAAGATTAACCCATTCAAACTGTACAGACATATATTTCTATTCTTATTTGAAAGTCAACCCTTGATTCTAACCCATATCAACCTTAGCTAATAAAAATTATTGTAACGCTTAAGGATTTTGTATTTTTGTCCTTAATTTTTTTTTATTCTTCTTTGAAAATTACCAAACTTATTAAAGTGGAATAATCCCTGTCCAATGTTCCTGTATAAGTATTAAGTATCTTTAATAGTAGTTGTCGGTCGAGAGTCCTTACGTTTGTCCGTTCTTCCATCAATTATTCTTATAGTTAAAAAGTTACTTAATTATTGTCCTTCCTAGAGTTTTTCCTCTCTTTTCCTAAAAACAGTTTTCTGATATATGTATGTATGTGTAGGATTTTCTCTTTGGCTTAACTTTTAAAAGCAATTACTATACTTAATGTCTGTCATCAAATTTGATAAGTTTTTCGATTTAATAATTCATGTATGGTATAACTGTGTGGTGTATTAGTAGGTACTGCATCCCAACATGTATGTATGTATATGTATTACTAGAAATCGTTAATATGTCGTTTTTAGTGTTTCATTTTTACTTGTGAGTATCGTTGTGTAGTATATTTTTATACCATCATCAACTTTGAACTAAACTGATACATTTTATCCACTTGGTCGTTCAATTGGCTTGAAATGAATGTGATTATGTCAGTCCAGTATTGGATTTAATGGTTTCTAAACAAAGAGTAAGTATACGCCCAAGTGAACAATTCGTATTTTAATACAGACAAGCAAATAATCAACAAACACATTAAATTAGTAGCATTTATACCTGCATTCTGAGGACAAAAGTGAAGTATTTAAAGAATCCTCACAACTGTTTATACAGTGTTATCCATTTTAAGGTTTCAAAAGTAAACGTAAATAAAAAGCATATAAAATATTTTCTTTTCATAATATTTCTTTTTTATTATTAAGTATGAACGTTAAACGTTATGTAAGGAACACTACATCATTTAAATGACCACCACACGAAGTTGCAAGCATTGATTCTTTTGAGGTAATTTTCGACGACTTTTTGACACATATTGGGAGGTATTTCCGCCATAACTTAACGACTGTTTGTTTTTAAGAGCTCAAGAGTTTAAGGTTTATCTAAATAAACACGGTCTCTCCCGTAGCCCCACAAAAAAAAGTCCAGCAGTGTAAAATCGCATGATCTTGGTGGCCAGTTGAAATTACGTGGCCAGGAAATGTCTCTTGTAATAAAGCCATATTCGCTCGAGTTGTGTGTCATGTTGAAACCACATATTCTCCAAGTCGTATTCTTCAATAGAAGTCAAAAAAAGTCGGTTATCTTATGATCATAACGCTCTGAATTGACGGTCACAGTCGTTCCATCGTCGTTTTCGAAAAAGTAAGGTCCAGTCACACCTCCTCGCTGCAGCGCCAGCGCATGAAACAGTGACTTCTTGTGGATGTCTTAGCCTCTCTTCAATTACTTGAGGATTATCAAAGCTACAAATACGATTTTCGTCGCTGAAAAAAAATTGTGTTAAAAAAATGGTCAGCTGCCTTCAGTTGGACTTTATATGGATGTAGGTGTAGATCAAAATGCAAAATAACCATAATTTCCTCTTAAAGCACGATATGTGGCTGTGGCAGAATCACCATTTTTGTAGAAGGTTTTAACAATTTGTATTGCACGATAGTTGAGCGATCCTTTTTCATAAATTTCAGACTTTCAACTTAAAAAAGAAAATCAGTTAGTTTGACATATGTCGAATTCCAGCCCTACACTTTTGAAATTAATAACCCGTTACATTTTGACTCAATCCATCACTGTTTACCACCGTCTGTAAGAACATTTTAAAGTTTCGAAAAATACAAAATTAATGCGTTCAAAATACAATTAACAAAATATCTTCTTTTTTTTCTCAAACATTTAATGTATTTCATGTCCTGATAATTAGTCCCTTATGATCCTTATAATGAATATTAAAGTTTAAACGACAAAACCCCTCCTTTCCTAAAAAAAAAAGGAAAATTGGGTCGGAACAAAAACAAAAATTCCAAAAGCTATATTAATAATTTTCTTAATACCAAAATCTATCGATGTAATGGCATTTAGTGTGTGCTTAAAAATCATACATCCCAGTCACGTTCACACATTAAAAGTTTTCTCTTTCCATTTTTTTTTTTGTTTAAAGTCCTGAACGTAACGAAATGTGGGTCTGTTGGTGTCGTTAGGGTTGGAAGGAGACATAAATATTTCGCCCTATCATTATTAAAAATATAAAAATGGTTGACTTTCTATTTTGATATCTTTTTTTTTCTCGAAACAATGAAAACATAAAACACCCGCTCCACTCCCAATCTCTTAGCAGATATCCTTTTAATGTGAGAAAATACCTACAAACCACTTAAAAAACACCATAATCCTTATCTGAAACCCAACAAACAATACAATACCCATTGCCTTCTCATTTTATACAAAAAGCAGTCGTAAGTGTGATGTGAATTAAAATACAACAAAATTATATATACATACATACATACATAAATATAAATTAAAAATGTGTACTTACTCTTACTATGTACAGCTTAAAATAAGTGCAATGCTACGTGCCAAAAAATTCATCTGTCAAAAGTAAAGGAAAAAAAAGAACTCCTGAAATAGTAAAAAGAAAAAAAAGCTGAAAAACAGACTTGATGATCTACAGGATACAAATAAAGAAGAAAAAACCGAAAATAAGAACGCAAAGAAAGCATGAAATTCAGAAAAAACAAATGAGCAAGAAAAAAATGAAGAAAAATAAACTACAACGAAAAGTAATAATGTGTGCTTGGGTTGTAAACAAAAAAAGGATATGTATCCTTGAACTCCATTAGATAATAATGATAATAACAACAACAGGAGGATAACAAGTAGGTGAGTACATAATATATGCGATGACGACAAAGTAGGTATTGGATATGATGACGATGATGACGACGAGGAAGATAAGGACTACAACGACGACAACAAAAAGGACGACAGCTACAACGACGCCGACGACATGTGGTATAAAACTTTTAATCCGGTAAAACTGAGATATGTGTACCGAAGAAGAATAAAAGCTCATTGCTGCTTAAAAGCTTAAGTAATCCGCATGATAATTGAGAAAGGGGAATTCAGAAGAGATCTTAAGAGAAAAAATATGAGAAATGACAAAGCTTTTGGGAGTGTAAAAAGACTCTTGACAGCGCAAGACTGTTCCTAAATCCTACTACCTATCTATACCAGTTAAACTTGAAAAGCTAGAAGACTATCACACTTAAAGCTTTTTGTAAGTATAGTCAAGTGGCTATTTTGGCTTAAAGTTTCCCAAAAGCTCAGTTGTAGAATGATTTTTATATCAACAAGTCGTCGCTTGGGTTTGGTATATTATTTCGTTTGTCTAAATGATGGGGGTTTGAGTGGATATGAGTGTCTTCTTTGACATGATTTCGTCACCCCAAGTGTTTAGGGCGAGTCGAGATAATGATTTGATAGTTTCATAGAGCATATGTAGGTAAGAGTTGATTTCCTGAATTATTGGCTAGTTTGCTACAAAGGTTAGGATGGAACATTTTTGTCGATATGGGTTTTAGATATGTATTTACAATTTCCTAATAGACATTTTTAGGTCACAGAAGTTTTTGGTAAGGAGGGAGGTTTGTTCAAAAGACTTAAGGAATATTTGTAAATAGAATCTATTGTAAAAAAGCCCTGACACGGTTCCCTATCTCTGTGAGTAGAACCGACAATATCTGATCTATGAAGAGGTAAAGTTAGTTTTGTTCTACACTATAGATCGAAGTATTTCCTACATTAATTAAATAAGTTTCATAAAAGATAACTGATTTATTTCTTCATCATTCTATAGTTTATTTGATATTCTTTTGTCATTCAAAACTTATCATAGTGTCAATATTTTCAACCTTTTCAAACTTCTCCTTTTCAAAAGAGAATATTCTACTTCAATAAATTTGCATTTGCATCGGGTTTGTAAAGAAATACAATTAAACTGGAAAGTTCTTCTGTATATCAAAGAAGCGGACATGACATCAATTTATTCCAGGAAAGGAAAGTAACGATAACCTGCAAAGATATCTGAATCTCAAAGTAAAAATATATCAACAACATTATAAAATGTATTTTATACAAAATACTCGTTCTACGGATATACATATATGTAAAACTACAGACCAATTTGATATTGAGATCCAACTCCGAGGGTCCTCAGGTGATAAAATCTATTACTTTTCATGATGAAACCCTTCGAATGGATCAAACACCATAGAGTGCTGTACGGGGACTATGACGATGTGTTATTGGATTCATTTTCTAGTTGTTACCATTAGAATGATTATTGTTTCATTGCAATTTCCACCAATTCCCATTCCAAATACTATACTTAAACTGCAGGCTAAAGTTGTGGTAGTTCAAACGATCTATGGGGTATTTCAGTGCGGAATATCCACAAATTACGTGGATGAATAACGTATCTATCTCCTAAAACAATTCAAGTCCAATTACCATCATTAATGTCAGCAGCTTCAAATTGGTCTTCAATATATTTATACGAGTATATGTGTATGTTAGTGTATGCTGCTTATAGGAAAGGCTGACTTAACATGGATATCATTGCGGGTGGTATCTCTAGAGATATACACATGGCTACAGAACATTATTTGCTGTTGGACAAAGCCACATACGTACCTTCCTATCAACATTATATCCAAAGGACAAAACCCGAGGACTATCGTGGATTTTATATATTCTATGTGAGGCTGTAGTGTATGGTTTTAGACTAATCACGACTAAAGGGAGTGGTTAACAAACAAAATTGATGGTGTGCTGGAGATTGCTATTTTCAACCATTTTCTCGCTTGTTGTAAGTCGAATAACCAACGATGGATAAATAGAGGTGTAACGAAAGCGCACATATCACAATCGATCTTTTGTAAAAATTCCATCAGCATAAAAGGTAGATACAATATGTGGTATATATAGACAAGTTGGAAAGAAAAATAAGTATATCTATTAATTAGCTTCAAAGTGTGATTTGCAAGAATGAATCGAGAGACAGAAAAAAAGGTTCAAAAAAGATAAAAACAACGATACTCATACACGAAGGAAACTTTAGGGAAAAAACAAGGACCATTAAAAGAAGTTTAAAAAAAAGACAGAGCACTAACAAATTTTTTTAAATTGTAATGAATGCAACAAATTCATATTACGACTTGGTAGATTTTTACTTAATCTGTTATTTAGTTGTTTTGGTTTTATATAAAAGTATTTAATTATTTTTTCAACTGTCTAGGGTTGAATAGCAAAAGTTAGACGATAATTGAACTTAAAAATTCAATCTTATTTTGTAATACTTAGTACCATAGGGCATGGTTAAAGCTAGCGCAAATGGTTATTACAACTTATATCTTTAATAAAATATTAGTCATTATTAAATAACATATGAGGGTATATATTTCTTCTACGTAAAAAAAGCATATGGCAATAAGATATTATTTGGGCTGGCCACAAGACGAAAAATGCCAGTCCCTTCTCGGTCTCAGTCTCGTCTTTTTACTCGAAAATATTAACCTTATTTCGGGAATTATTTTCAAGTTTTTAAAGTTTTTTTTTTAGTTTAATTTACAACGATAACTTTCCATTATTTCCCGTCTGTTGATATTTCGATACGAGTTTTAAAAAAATATTAATGAAAACGTTTTGTGTAAAATACAAAAAGTTTGAAATCATTATCTTTCTTTGTTTGTAGGACCAAAACCAATTTCAATAATTTCTGCAGAGGTATTCGTATCGAAAATCAATTTTTAAGAACTTTTAGTAGGTAGTATTTTGTAGGTTTTAATTTTATGACACAACACTGTTAATTTGATTATTCTAAAAAGTTTACGTAATGTAAAAAACGTAGCTTAATTTTGTTCGTTAAATATTCAAGGTGACACATATTTTCAAGTTTTCATTTAATAAAACCGTTTATTTAATTTCTACTTGCGACATATAAGAACTAATAAGAACTGTTAAATTTTTACTTGCTACATAAAAGAACTACGTCTGTCAGTCTGTGTATCTTTCCTCGCCCCTACATCTTAAACTTTTGGGGCGATTGATTCCAAACTTGGAAGTAAATGTTTTAAGCATATTAACGCTAGAGGTTTTTTAAATACAGGTTTTAGACCAAAAACTAAAATCAAAAATTGGATATATTTTTATTAAATTTTCCCTACATTTTTTTCTTAATTTGTTTTTTCTTTTTTTATTTGAATAAAAAATGATATCATGGAAGTGCTACAAAGGGGTACCCCTTATAGAACCGTTTTTTGTTTGTTTTTTTTTTTTTTTTTAGGATAATTTTTTTTCTCAATCCTTAAAAATGTTTAAATGTTATTGTTAATTAAAAATGTCAAACATTTTTTGTTTCGATTAAAAAAAAATATCAAAGTTTTTGTTCATAAGACTCGTTCCCTAGCTAGATGTCTCCAGTTTCGCGCTCCAAGTTGGGTGAGGTCACTTTCCACTTATGCGCGCCACCTTATCCGCGGTATTCCTCTACTGCGCTGTCCCCTGTGGGTGTGGATTTGAAGACTTTCTGGACGGAAGCATTGGTTTCCATGTGCTCTACGTGACCCAGCCATCTTAGTCTATGGACTTTTACCCTTCTGGCTAAGTCTACGTTGCTGTACAGCCCGTACAGCTCGTCGTTCCATCTTGTCCTCCACTCCCCTTCACACGAAGAACTTTTCTCTCAAACATACTCAAGGTGCTTTCATCCGCTTTTGTCATAGTCCATGCTTCTGAGCCGTATAGCAGGATGCTTTTTTAGCCCAAAGAAACAGCGGTTAGTAAGAGTTATTCTTAGTTTGATCTCAGAGCTGGTGTTGTTTTCTGCGTTCATAGCGGATCCTAGGTAGACGAAGTCCTTAAATACCTCAAAGTTACGTCTGTCTATGGTGACCGACCAAGACGTCGGTGTTGTAAGTCCTTTCTTGACGACAGCATGCACTTTGTTTTGCTCTCATTAACCGTTAAACCCATTGTTGCCGCCTCTGCTTCAATACTCATCAACATATGCTAGTAATTGGACAGACTTTTTAAAGATAGTGCCTCTAGTGTTGACATGGGAGCTCTGCACTATTCTTTCAAGTACGATGTTAAAAAAATCGCATCACAGCGCAAAGCCTTTTATGACATCGAAAGGTTCTGTTAAGTTGTTTCCAACCTTTATGGAGCAGCGTGAATTCTCCATGGTCATCCTGCACAAACGGACGAATTTGGCAGGAATGCTAAAACTCCAAAACTAGACATGGCTCTATACAGCTGGTCCCTGTAGATGCTGTCATATGCAGCCTTAAAATCGATGAAGAGATGGTGGGTGTCGATTTGATGTTCTTGATTTTTTTCCAGGATCTGCTGTAATGTGAATATTTGATCGACTGTGGACTTTCATGGTCTAAAACCACACTGATAAGGACCTATCAGGTTGTTGACGATGGGCTTTAGACGTTCACATATTACGGCAGAGAAGATTTTGTAAGCGAATTTGAAGATTAAGTAGATTGATGCCTCTTTAGTTGTTGCAGCTTAGAGGGCCTCCCACACCGATTAAATGCGTTTTTAAATGTAAAATTCAAATTTTCGAAACCTAATTTGTTCATTAAAAAAGTTGCCTCTATAGCAATGGAATGTATTACCTTATTAAGGTATATTTGGCTTTTAACAAATCACCTGCACAAACGCTTATTTTACTATTTAGAAATAAAAGAACAATTGAAAAATAAATCTTAAAAAATGTGTACTGAAATTATACAGTTAAAGTCTGAAAAGACTGAAAAGACCATCTAAAATCTCGGAAAATTTAGATACCAAATAGTAGTAGTAGTAAGTAATAAAATGTGTGATTTTATTAAGCAGAAAATTGATTTACATATTTGTTTTAAAAATTCACAAAGTATAGCATTGGCTTTTGCCGTCAGCCAGAAAAAAAGAGTTTAAATTTATATACAAAGACATAAATGTGTTCTAATTATAGTTTTAATGTCAAAAACAAAATTGAATGAGGTATTCGATCATTTTTAAATTAAATTATTAAAAAGCTTAGTTGATAAATTGTTTTCTATAGTTCAGTGCTGCCGTGCGGACGAAATTGGACAATACTGTCTAGTTTTCACCATTGAGAATTAAAATGATATCATCATTGTTGAGGACGTTTTTTCCCAAGAAAGCGCATCGGATTGTCTGAAGGATAGGGCATCTTCCTAGGAAATGCGTTACATTTTCGGTTTCTTGGAGATTACATTATGTGCACCGAGTGTTGTCGTTTGAGCCGTGTGGTTGGTAATTTAAACGTAACAATTCCCCTCTGGTTTTGAAAATTAAGGCTATTGTACTGATAGGATATCGATCGTCGAAATAATTGTTCACACTCATGTCGTAATTTAATTGTCCATATAGGATTCGGGACTCACTTTGTTGAGCCGACTTTCCGAATTTTTCAAAAAAAGATGCTTCAATTTTTAAAAGCAATAGTGGGCATAAAGTTTTCCAATCCTCTATACCTGATTCTAGCAACTGGATGTCATGTTCAAGACCAAGTCAAGTCCACTCTTCAAAGAATTGGGTATTGCTATAAAACAGATGTCTAACGCTTATGTTAGGTAGCCGATGGCTTGGTAGCTCTGTAACTTTTAATATAAATTTCAGATGCATCTTCAATGTAAAGATATAGAGTAGTGCCACTCCTGTCTCTAGATGCAACATATAGATAGGTGTATTTTCTGGGAGCCAGAACATTTTTTTAATAAAGTATCTTAAAAGTTTTTCTAACACCTCATACTGCTAAAATCCCCATACCTGACCGTTGCGAAAAATCATTACCTTCGATTTATTGGTATTAACAGTCAGATTCCATTGGTTACAATATGATTTGAGTTTGTTTATCATTATTTGCAACATATTTTTGGAGTCTGCAAATATGACACCATTATCTGCATATAACAGTGCTTTAATTGTGACGCCGCGCCGGGAAAACTAATACCACCAGGTACAAATGTACTGAGATCATCTAGGAAAAGATAAAATAGAACTGGGCTCAGAAGACAGCCTTTTTTAACACCTGATGTCGTGTAGAACCATAATGATCTTTCTGTTCCATTCCATACCGTTGTTTGGTTGCTCTCGTAGAGTCCTTTCAGGGTATTTAACATTTTTGTGGATATACCTAAGCAGCTTAGCTTGTAAAACAATGCATTCCGATCAATTGAATCTAAAGTCAATAAAGAAAGTGTATACCAAATATGCAGTCTCATCTCGCCACTCGTTTTGGGTACTTTTTATGGAGTATAATCTCTTCTTGGTTTAAATTTCAAATAAATATGCATGCAGATTTCTTCTTAATTAACTGACTATTACCTTGACGTAAATAATTCGATCATAATATCTTTGGGCCTTAATGTCTAGAAAGATCACACAATTGGAGACCTTAATAAGGAAATTGTAAACAAAGACAACCTTAAATCAAATTTGATATTAATACTTCCTCAAAAATATTTAAACATTCTTAATACAAATACGCAGAGTACTTGAACTTAGATAACAATGACACTGTCACTTTTTTCAATTTTGTCCTTAATCTAAAGCCAACAAAACTATGACAACATAGACATAAGCACTAAGCACTACCACACTCCGGATAACTAACCAGAAATTGGCCTTATTGCGTAGCTATCCTGATGGCGTTACACTAGCGGTTTGGGTTAGAATTGTAATTGAATCCTGAATGCATGTCGTTGATAGCTCCTCTCAATGTGTTTGGGTGTACAAATTAAAAAAAAAAAGCTCGAAACTGAAAACTAATTGAAAAAGATGCCTGTCATGTCAAAAAACTTCGCGTTAGCTTTGATTGCAATGCGTCCTCATTTCCCATTTTTCTCTTGCTTTCACTTTTTCACACCATGTTTGTCGCGTAGAGGTTTAGTTTAGCCCTCGCCTAAAAAGAAAAATAAACGATAACGACTATACGAAAGTCATCAGAAACACAAATCAAAGCTCCCACACTACATGAATACCTCTGCCAATTGGGAGAGTACTTTTTAAAAAGAGGTTATTCTCCTTTTAAGTCTTGTGGAGGCAACTACTTTGCGTAACGAACTAAAAACAAAGAAAAAAAACAAAAATAGGTCCATAAAGAAGAAAAGAAAAACAGGATGATGCTCCCACGACCCAATAAACTTTTACAATCATCCGACACTTTGAATACTAAACAGCATTGCCAATCGGATGCACTAACTAGGCCCGCTCGCTGGTTTATATGTTTTCTTTTTTTTCTTTTCTTTTATCTTTTAGTCTTTTCACACAATCTTCACGAATATTCGTATAAGAACCTTCCGTTTTATCGTATTTTAAATTCCATTGAGTGAAGATTAGATTTTAGGAAAGAGATCTAATTTGGAGCCAGACATCAGAAAAGGAAATCCACTTCAAATCGCGCAATGTTCTTAACAAAGGCTGACACACAGGATCCGGATCCAACCGACATGGGAGTAGTTAAGGCAGCGCGCATAGTTCCACCTTCTTCTTCTTCATCTTCTTCGTTATTGAAGATTTCAACTAATTTTATTATATTATTCGTCCTTGCTGCCTTGTTCGGTGTTTCTATCGCGGCATGGCGTAACGTGGCGTGGCGCTTCTGCTCCTGATGCTGCCTCTATTTCTGTTCATTCATGCAACATTTTCAAATTAAGGAGTAGAAGATATGGAAGTTGGAACTAGAAGTTGTTATAGAAAAATTCTGGAAAAAAAATCTAAAAACAAAAACAAAGAGATACGATGGATGACTTTTTTCTTTCACTCTTAACATCACTTCACTTTGTTCCTTTCATTTCTATATGTATATTGTATATACACTTCGACTTACCAAAGGATGAATAAATCAATCTGCTTCAGTGAGGTGAAAGATTGAATTTTGTGTTCTATTCCTGTTTCTGGAATTTTCCTCTCTTATCCTTCAGCAAGGCAGTACAGTAGCTAGCATTAGGGTGCGAGATTCAACATTGGAATCAAATGCATGTTAGGTGTAGTCAGTCAGTCAGTCAGTGAGGAAGGCAAGACCAAGAGTGGAAATCGAAGAAAAAGCATCTGGTGGCGATATATTGAAGGTATGAGCGCATCCAGTCGAGTAGCAGAGGAGCATCAGCAGAATGATTCAGTGTGCAGGATTCTTACATTATATTGTTTTTTAAGTCCTTTTAAAAAATTGTGTTATTCAGTTAACTTGAGACAAGTGAATTTGGAAGATAACTTATTGGGATTATTTGCGAACACTTGTATTTTCTTTTAATTAAAACATAATTCTTTCAAAAGAAAAGAGAAGCTCGTAAAGAGCCTTCTTTTTTATACTCAGATATCCTCCCAAGTTCTAACCATTTTTGACCATTATTAAAAAAAAATTCAAAGGACGTAATATTTAATGTTAAATCCAACAACAATAAAGGTGAGGGAATAGCATTAAAAAATTAATTTACTAGTCTCACGCATAAATATCCAATTAATTTGCATTTTATTACTTTTATATTAAATCATAAAATTTACAGTTATTTATCCATTAATATTCAAAAATAAATAACTCCCTCTTTGTGGATAATAAAAAACAAATACACGAAAAAAGAAACACGATGTGAATTAATTTTGTTTTTATGTCAATTTCTATCAAAATTGAATATTTTTTTTTGTTTGTGTTAATATTATTTCTTTGTTCTTCCCCTCACACACACACACACTCACACCGCATGACATTTTCACTTAACCTAAATCCATAAATAAAGTTCAATATAAATTTTGTAGCACATAAAATCAATTGGAAAAATCAAAAACAATTGATTGTCCAGTTTTTATCCAGTTCCTCCACACAAGGCAGTGTCAGCCATCAGCGTATAGTGATAACCCCAGGACATAACCTATACATACAGAAAATATTTGTACTTGCACTGACAATGTTTTATGTGATGCTGGACTTGTATTTTATTAACTCAATTGCTCAACTCAAACCAATTGCGAAAGTAGAGAACAGATTTATTATTACCTCCCTTATTTTTTTTATTTCTTGCCTGACGCTCAATAAATGCCACCTATGCTTTCATTGCTATTATAGTACATATGTATGTATGATATGATATTTTAGATATATAATATATGAAGCTACCGCACATACGCTTCTCACGTCCAAAAACATCGTTACTTGTCATTTATTGGTTCCGGCAAATAAATAGTCAATAAGGTCATTTATTTGAATAGAATTACACCTTAAACGAATTTTGGAGAAGGGTATTGAAGTTTTCCTTATACTATTCCCTCACTCCTTGTGCTTATCATATGAATAAAGGATAGATATTGTATGGATAGTATAAGTGGTATTCAATAACATAAACTGTTTTTGAGACTGACATTTGGCCAAAATGGGCAAAGAAAGGGACATTTTTACACTTAAAAAATTGTTTGAGTGAAATCTTATCATATTACAAGTTTGTTAATATTTTACAAAAGCTTATAAACAAATAGAGGATGCCTATAAAAAAAAAATAATTGGCTCAACAGTCTGTTGAGAACTAGGGCCTAGTGACTTCCGACTCTCAACCATTCCTGTGTGCGAGTAATGTTGTCATTAATGAACGGCTAAACTAAGAAAGCACGTTTCATGACAAGAATTATTCTTGGAGAATTTGTCAATTCTTCGCAAGAGGAAGCACCCGTGAAAAAAACTTTAGATGGCACAGGCAGGGATCGAGCCTAAGACCTCTAGCATGACAGTCCAACGCACTTTTTTTTTAAATTCATTTTTATTAATTCAATCTTAAAACTGTCTTAAAGCCAGACAAAAATTCATAAAACTAGCCTAATTAACAATAACTTACAACTAACTTACTGGTCCCATACGGACCAACGCACTACGGGATCCCTATACTCATTTAAAATATAACGAAAAGTCTCAAAAGAATCTTTTTAAAACAGCTAATGCCTTCTCAGTTTTCTACAAAACAAGATGTATAACTTTTGAAAAAAATGTACAAGCGGTAGTTTGGGATGGATCAGGTTACTCGAAGTGATTTAACACCGACTCTGGAGTGAAGCAAGGTTGCGCGTTAGGTGCACTGCTATTTGCATTATTCATAAATGGCATAGTTTCTTGCATACCTGGTGGCGTTCAAATGTCTGATACAAATGTTAACCTTTTAGTATGCAAACGACATAGTTCTTCAAGCAGATTCACATGAAAGTCTGCAACTAATGACTAGGCTTTCCAATTTTTGTAATACTTTTAATGCTAAAAATCGAAAAAAAATGTTGATTTTCCATAATAGTTCATAGCTGCAGGCGATTGGTTCTTTAATGGTAGGAGAATTGACTTTGTTAAAAAGCTGAAGCATTTGAGAGTTAAAATAAATTGTATCTGCGACTTCAAGAAACACTTTGAAGAAGAAATGTGCAATTCACAGAGCTTTATCAACATGACGTGGCGCAAAATTTTTAAATAAGATAATGACACCATATCTGTCAAATACAAAATTTTTGAAAGTGCGCCGTCAGATAAACGGTGCCCCACATCTGGGGAATAGATGAAAAAAGTAGTAGAAAAGTGGAAGAATTTCAATGAAACTTTCTGAAGAAACATTTTATATCGTCAAGAAATACAACAAATAAAATCATCTATTTGGTAAATGGTCTAAGAAAATACTAACCTGAAACTTCAAGCTGATTTTATATTAAAAATCACACACACTCAGATTGGAAGTGGAAGAATTTCAATGAAACTTTCTGAAGAAACATTTTATATCGTCAAGAAATACAACAAATAAAATCATCTATTTAGTAAATGGTCTAAGAAAATACTAACCTGAAACTTCAAGCTGATTTTATATTAAAAATCACACACACTCAGATTATCCACTGTCAAAACAATTGCTGTTGTATGAGAGAAGAAACCATAACTGAAGGTGGATATAATGGCAGAATATCGCTATAATCTACGAAGTGATTCTTTAATAGAATTTTCAAAACGTTTTATTAACATAAAGAATACCTTTACACCATTATACAACTACAAGAAGATGCAGTTCAAAATAATCTAGTTGTTGAAGCCCGTGATTCTAAAAGTAAAATTATTTACTTCCAGTTCAATCATGACCTTTCATCTAAAAGGTCCGTCATCTTCAAAACAAGATATGAACTACTCCACTAAAATGGCGTACCATTCAAGCTTTAATCAATTCTGCACTCTCTGTAGTATGTATGGGAGGGAAGACGTATTCCACATCATTAACAATTTTTAGTTTTAAAACATCAAATACTTTCACATTCGGTAAAACAAAAAACATGTATACAATGACTGAAACCATCGATATCTTGAATGAAACAAATTGGAAACCCTTTTGTTCTTATTTGATATCAGTTCAAAAATTCAGAAATTTTATTTTCATTGATTCATTAATTTGTATAAAATTAAATATTTTGAAAATCGATCGATATCAATAAATTAATATTTTACTTTAAAGAAATTACTTACTTATATAACTTTTTGTATAAATTAAAAACAGTATTCAAAATACTCCAAAATGTTCACAGGAAAATATGCCGAAAGAAATTCAATTTTGATGCTTATAGTGCAAATAATTTAATAACAATTGATTAAATTACAAAAACAGTTACAAATTTTCAATTGACATAAAATAGGTGTCATATAAATGTAATTACATACATATATGTATATTTCTGAATGTGCTTTATTTAAAATCTCCAAAATATGCGCACTT
This sequence comes from Eupeodes luniger, assembly GCA_951509635.1. Classification (NCBI taxonomy): domain Eukaryota; kingdom Metazoa; phylum Arthropoda; class Insecta; order Diptera; family Syrphidae; genus Eupeodes; species Eupeodes luniger. The sequence continues at coordinate 92,681,249 of OX608073.1, read as the reverse complement.
CCAAAAAATTCTTGTTTAGAAAATGTTTGTTATCTTTTTCAAGGAAACAACAGAACTCTCTCCGTGTTTGATGGAATACCTTATTAAATAAGAATAAGTCTTTTAAATTATTTGTGTGCAATTAAAAATAAACATCTTTTCCTCTAGTATATTTGTAATTCTATCAAAAGTCTCTAAACAACTTGTGGTAAAAAAAGCTCTCCAATTGCTTAAAAATTGTACCTAGTTTAATTTAAACTTTTCTTTGTGTGTAGTTAAAGTGGTATAATAATGCATCAAATCCATTTAACCCTCTTTGATTAATGTGTGGCATATCAAAACCGATTTTAAGGAAATTGATAGTCGTCCTGATGTGAAGTCTACACTCCCCAAATAAGTAAGGTAGGTTATAGTAGTACACACATTTATGTACATACGTACGTATTATATCCATAGATCTACCGCCCTTTATTGTTTGAAAATTATTACACGGATGTGGTTAGGTAGCCCAATATAATATTATTTGCTACTGCTATTTATAAGACCATAGACTAACGTTCGATGACTGGATCTTAAGGATAACGTTTTAGGTTAGACAGGCGATATTCTCAACGTTTTAATTCATGTTAGTGACATGGTTGAATGTGATTTTCAAAATTTACGACCCAAAATAACAAAGACATCAGAATTCAACAGGGGTATTTGGGTTCTTTAGGATTCTCAACATATATGTAGGTATACCATAACCCGCATGGACAGCTCACATGTGTGCATACGAAGTGCCATTTTACAAATTGGTAGGACGAGGAAAGTAGTTTAGGCTCCGACATGAGATATCGATTTTATATCTTTATTGGCTAGCTATTGGTTTTGTGTGTTTGCGATATATTAATATTTTATTATATTTATGTTCTAGGTGAATTTGTCGATATTTGATAGCTTGTGGTCGATAAATTGTAGAATGTCTATAAAAGGATTAATAGAAAGATTTTTAGAGTTTTTGTAAACAAGCTATGAAATCAAGTTTTGATTTTAAACAACTTTCCTGTCGAAAAATATGCAAACCTTTGACATTTATTTCATTGTTGTTAAAAATGTTTACAAAATCGAAAAGAACAATTACACCAGTCAACAAAGGGGTTTGGATTACTTCGCGTCGGTTCTTTGAGATATCTTCATTAAAAATTTGTAAGACTATTATAAAGGGTTTTTCAATTGGCGGGGGTGGATTTTGGCGCATGGCAAAGGCTAAACGAATTTGAATTTGTAACCTTCTGAAGGGTATGGTAGAATCTGACGGTATAATTGGAATACGTGACAATAGAACCACTTTTCCCTTAAACTTTCCATTTAAATTATTTGCTTCAAGAATATTTTCTGTTATCTTTTTGATGACCAAATGTGTACGGAGGAGAATAATACTTAAACCAATACTCGAAGATTATTTGGTCGCATTAGAGGTATATCTAGTGAATTTAAAAATTCAATTGAAAAATGTACGCTATTATTTTCATTAACAACAGTATCGATTGATTTAAAAGACATCAGATCGATTTTCCTGTTTGGTTAAAGTGGCGGTCTGTAATGGAGTAGGACAGACTTAGGCCATTTTAATGGCCCATTGTGGTACCACATGAATTTTGAGGCTTTCTTCTAAGCTCAATGAAACCAGATTGAGTCCCTTACGAAACGTGAGAGGCTGATTATGTTAATATGATTTAGATCGTTCAGATCGTTATAGAAGAATTCTCCTTGGTAATTCTTGAGTTTTTTAGCTAGAGCAGGGCATGTACAGAGAAGGTGAAGAACTGCTTTCTCCTCTTCCTCATCCTTTCTTTACTAGCTGCAGCATTTTGGCTACAATTAGGCAGATCAACCTCTACCACTGTCTTGTTTTGATATTCTGAGCCTGAGGATAAACCCAAGAGTTCGTCCTCGCTCAGAAGAACCATATTGATGTAGTCCTCAGTCTCCATGAAGATACGACTGTTGTCGACATTAGTAGAAGGTCGAGTCGGGATCAGAGAGGGCATGACTACATCGTCAACCTCTGGTGGGAGGGAAGACGGTGTCCCAGGCCTTCCATTCCAGTTCGCCTAGATTCAAGTAGATTCGAATCTTGATCGCTTCAAACCCATAGTTTATCGAGCCATTGGTCAGCGATAGAGGAGCAAGAGATTCTTTATAGAGTACCACAATGGCACTCCTGTAAAGACTCTCCTTCACCTCCTCGAGCTTGGCAATCTTCCAATTATGAGTCGGCAGGGATGGATTGAACACCTTGATCATTTTGAGAATGTCCTCGACAACAAAAGTTTCGATTAGAATCTCTTTCTGCTCTCGGTCTGCTAGGAATGTCTTCCTTAGCAACAACCTCAAGTTTCGCATCTGGCCAAACTTCACCTAACCGGCTGACAGCAAGCTTGTACATGTCACAAGACCTCTTATCGCCACAAACCATGAGTTTGGTATGACCTTGATGCCAATCCCTATCGCTTATGGAAGCAAGTGGTCCTGGAAGCTCTCTCTAAATGCTTAAAATGCCACCCGAGAGCTTAACCTTGACCAACTGCCAACGATAAGCCGAAATTTTGCCATCATCATCGCTTCTGTCAATGACTGCAACCACGACTTGTGTTTTTAGTAGTAATGGTCAGCACGGGTCGTTTAATACCTTAGATTCAGCCTTATAGTGATAAGAGTCAGTTGGAAGGAAGAGATAGGGTAATGAGTCAGTTGATGTTAAGAACATCATGCTTATTTGTACGGGAATGATTAGGATCGGTAAACACCAGTTGAGCTATATTACCTAGGGTGAGAAGGAGCACCGGAGAGAGGAACACTGTGGGACTGCAATTGGTGACATAAGCGTTGGCTGGTATGCCTTGCTTATGTGGGAGGGGGTAATGATTGTGGAGAGGCAGAGAATATGAACGTCCTTTGGTTTCAGGACTCATCTGGAGAAAGTTCTCGAGAATCATCGACCTTACTCAGCTTCTACAACTCAAGAAGTCTGACTCTCAACTGTTCACCTGATAACAATTGTTATATCTGGATTCTGGAAGTTCCATTTCCGATTCATATTAAATTCTTGGTCCAGTCAAACTGGTGTTTGGTTAACTGTCTTAAACTTAATGTCAAGAAATGCTTCGCTATCTCTGTCTGTAGGAAACTCACAACTTATGAGTTTGCGTATTCTCTTGATCGTATCCCTCTTCAGAGAACTGCTACTATAAAGGATTTGGGTGTCTCCTTTGATTTCAAGTTTACATTTGTTCCGCACATGGATGCTATTGTCGCTAAAGTCCAACTTTAGGATTGGTTTCATTAAAAGAAACCCAACTCACTTTTCGGATCTCTATACGCTTACATCTTTATATAGTTCATCAGTTAGATCATCACTTGAGTAAGCTGATGTCATATGGAATCCTTTCAAACAAACGTTTTCGGATAGAATTGAGAAAGTTCTGAATCGTTTCACAAAATATGTGTTTTGTAAAATGCGCTGGAATTTTTGTCCAGATTCTCAAGCTCTACGTAATCTTCTGGATCTGAAATCTCTCAAATCTCGAAGAACTATTCATGATATAGTATTTGTGCGAGATATTTTATGTTACCATATAAAGTGTTCTAACCTTTTATCGTTAATTTGTATTGATGACCCGATTATACCATTGACAGAAAGATACCTTCTTTTTCAGCCTAAACATAGGGCAAATTATGGTATGAATGAACCAGTTTCAAGGTCAATTAGGGAGTTCAACGAAGATATTAGTCATATTGACATAGCATGGCCTAGAAACAAATTCAAAAATGATTTGTGTTATTTATTTTTAAGAAATTAATCATGAATTGTAAATTACTTATTTTGTGTATGCACTTATGTATTTATTCTTTTTTGCATCCGTTGAGCCTGTAACTCGTGAATTAAATAAATAAATAAATAAAAAAGAGGCTGAGATTCGACCCACACTGATAACTTCCCATCCCGTCTGTCGATTTCTCTGGCTTAAAAGTTTTATGAAAAAATGGACTGTTAGATTTTTATATCGAATGATAGCTATACATATGAATATCGAAAACATTATTTTCTGTGAAATAAAATAAGATTGACGCCAATATTTTTAATTTTTGAAAAGAGTCGAAAGTAAATTTTTTCTATATTTTAGTCTCGTTTTTTTTTAGGTTTTTATTTTTTGTAAAAAAAACTGTCGATTCGATTTTTCTCAAAATTTTATCGAATGTTGAAAACAATATTTCTTATAACTTAAAATTAGTTGGAAGCCATTTACTCAAATTTTTGAAAAGATATTTGAGTCGAAAATCAATTTATACCAACTTTTATTAATTTTTTTTTAGGTTTTTTTTTTTTTTTTTTAACTGTCAATTCGATTTTACACAACATATTTCAGAATGTTGAAAACAATATCTCTTATAAGATAAAAAAGTTAGAAGCCATTATCTCAAGTTTTTGAAAAGATATTTGAGTCGAAATTCAATTTTTACCAGCTATGAGTAATGTTTTTTTTTAGGATTTTTTTTTATCAGATGTCAAAAACATTATTCTTCGTTGCAAAAAATTGTTTTGTGCGAACGTCGTCGTACACACGCACGCACAGACATCTTTCTAAAAATCTTTTATTTCGACTCGAGGGACCTTGAAACGTCGAGAAATGTCAAAATTTTCAATTTGACAAATCGGACCCATTACAATAACTTCCTTTGGGAAGTTAAAAAGTCCTCAGTTGTGGAGGCTACTAAAATACAAATTTTGTTTTTATATACAATTAATAAATACATAATTTAAAATATAAGCGGGGTCATGTTCAATCACGCAATACGATTGGGTTGGAATTTAAAGGAACTACTACGAAAATTAGAAAATTATGTTCCCGGATAGAAATTTAAGTTCAGATTTGATTCAATTCCGTTCAAAATAATTCCAATTTAAAGTCGATGCATTATAACCCAAACATAAGTTCCCTGCTGTCATTTTATAGTTTATCAATAACCCATATTAACAAATAAGTAAAGAAAGAAAAAGCTAATACTATTCTTTTCATTGCATCCATACACTCACACTATCATACAGTGCATCAGGCATCAGGTACATCACCGTTCGCGGTCGCCATGACATCATTTGATTTTCATTCAGTAAATTCATCTTCTTTATTGTTGCTCTTTGGTAAGCAACAGCCAACAGTAACAGTTTGTGAAATTCTTGTGCTCGCGAAACGCGATCGTCTCCAATTTAAAAGCAAAATATTAATTTAATTATTTATTTTCAAATGTGTGGGAAAAAATATTAAAACAAAACGTTAAGTAAGTGTCAGAGTTTGACTTTTTACAAACAAATATCAATTAATTGTGAATCCTAACCTAATATTAAATTATATTTTTTTCTTAATCGCGTTCATTGATGCTCGGTCGGTTGGTTGCTGAATCGGTTCGGTAGTGTTGGTTGATAGATTTGATTTGAAAATATAAATTTCGTATATTTTTGGTGATTTCCAATTAAAAAAAGAAAAGTTAATTTCAAATAGAAAATTTATTTTAAATGCATCTAATTTTTATCTCGCACTCGCAGTAAAAAAGTAAAGTAAAAATAACTAGTGTGTATTAAAATAAAATGTTAAAGAAAAGCGAGGTCTTAAGTTTGTAGTTATTTTTCTCAAAATTATTGTTTTAAATTTGAATTTAATTTGTTCATACGTTAGTCGCGGTATATGGTAGTGTTGAGAAAGAAGTGTATTTTAAATGCCGGTTGTTTGGCGGTATAATTTGAAAATTATATTAAATCAAATGGGTAAGTTACTTTATTAATTTTTAAGCGAGTCTTAGTAAAAAATGTTTTTGAATAATTGCAACTAAGGACTTAAAATGCAATCAAAGTTTAAGCTGAATTTTGTTGAGATATTCTACAGATTTAATCTTTTTAACTTTCCACAGGAAGTTATTGTAATGGGTCCGATTTGACGAATTGAAAATTTTGACATTTCTCGACGTTTAAAGCTCCCTAGAGTCGAAATAAAAGATTTTTAGAAAGATGCCATACGTTCGTACGTTCGCGATGTTTTTTTCGTCCTCCATAGCTCAAGAACCAGAAGAGATATCGACTTCAAATAAATTTTGTTATACAGGTAATAAGGCAGAAAGATGCAGAAAGGGCTCTTAAGAAAATTGCGTTGGTGGTTTTTTTACTATAGCAGTTTGAAAAAAATGTGAAAATTTTGGTTTAATCTAAATATCTCAAGAACCAATGACGCTAGAGACTTGAATTAAATTTAATATTATGTATTGTAACGTGATACAAAACAATTATATTTTTGGAAAAAAATCCAATTAACCGGTTTTTTTATAAATAAAAAAAAATGAAAAAAATTTGTCACCTCGAAAATTGTACGACTAAAATATGATTTCATCTCCAAAACAATTTTGTGCAACCAAAAACAATGTTTTTGACATCTGATAAAATTTTGAGAAGAATTGAATTGACAGTTTTTTTTACAAAAAATAAAAACCTAAAAAAAATTAATAAAAGTTGGAAAAAATTGATTTTCGACTCAAAAATCTTTTCAAAACTTTGAGATATTGGCTTTAAACTACTTTTATCTTTCAAAGAATATTGTCAACATTCAGTAAGATTTTGAAAACAATCGAATTGACAGTTTTTGTAAAAAACTAAAAACATACAAAAAATTAACAAAAGTTGGTAAAAATTGTTTTTCGACGTAAATATCTTTTAAAAAATTTGAAACATTGGCTTCAAACTAATTTTATTTTATAAGAAATATTTTTTTCAACATTCAATAACATTTTGAGAAAAATCGAATTGACTTTTTTTTTTCAAAAAATAAAAACCTAAAAAAAAACAATACTAAAACTTGGTAAAAATTTACTTTCGACTCAAATAGCTTTTCAAAAATAAAAAATATTGGCTTCAAACTTATTTTATTTCAAAGAAAATATTGTTTTCGATATCCAGTAATTTTTTTTATAAAAATCCAACAGTCCGTTTTTTCATAAAGAAATAAAATCTACAAAAAATAGTACGCAAATTTGGTAAAAATTGACAGACGGGATGGGAAGTTTTCAGTGTGGGTCGCATCCCAGCCTCTTTTTTAAATTATTTTTGTAGTTTTCAATTTAAAGATAAGATAATATTTCATCGGCCATTCTGCGGTTTCAAAAGTAAACGTAAATAAAACACATATACAACATTTTTGTTAATGATATATCTTTTTTATTATAAAGTTAGGACATTGACGTTATGTGTGAAATACTACATCATTTAAATGACCACCATGCAAATTGTTGCAAGCATCGATTCTTTTGAACTAATTTTCGACCACTTTTTGACACATATTGGGTGGTATCTCAGCCAAAACTTGACGAATGTTGGCTTTTAAGTGCTCAAGAGTTAAAGGTTTATCTGCATTAACACAGTCTTTCGAGAAGCTCTACAAAAAAGAAGTTCATCAATGTCAAATTGCATGACCTTGTGGTGGCCAGTTGATATCGCCAAGACGAGAAATTAAGCGGCATTTTCTTAAAGCACCCATTCGACGTAACTACGACACGTTGTAAATGGTCAACTGGCTTCTGCTTCAGTTGTTTTGTGAGCTAGACTTCATATGGATGAAGGTGTAGATCCAAATGCAAAATACGACATACTGTACCGTAAGACAGTCCTTATTCCTGAAAACGACGAGGAATCACACATTCGGGTGTTCGGCAACACTTTTACTTACAGCAGCGATATTTTCAGTGGTACGAGCGAAAGGATGATGAACAGGCCTTATAATATCTGTAACCAATTAAGTCTTAGTTTGACAGATGTGGAATTCCTTCCCTATATTTGGAAACCGAAAAATGGATAAAACTTTATATTTTTAACTTTTCATAAGAAGTTATTGTAATCCGATTTTTCGAATTGAAAATTTTAAAATTTCTCGACTTTTAAGGTCCCCCTAGACTTTAAATAAAAGAGATATCTGTGCGTGCGTGTATACGTATGTACGTTCGTACGCTCCAGAAGTTTTTTTCGTCGTCCATAGCTCAGGAACCAATAGAGATATCGACTTCAAATAAATTTTACGGTTTTTTTTATAAAGCAAAAAAAAAAATAAAAAAAAATATTTGTCACCTCCAATATTTTACGAACAAAAAATGATTTTAACTCCAATATAATTTTATGCAACGAGAAATAACGTTTTTGACATCTGGTAAAATTTTGAAAAAAAATCGAATTGACAGTTTTCTTAAATCTGTTTTAAATGAAAACCTACAAACCTTTTAAGCAAGAAAAATCGACAGGCGGGATGGAAAGTTATCAGTGTGGGTCGCATCCCAGCCTCTTTTTTTTTGGATGTATTTGGGTAAGAAGCAGTTTTGCTAGTTTTTAGACATATTACCGTTAATACTTTAAAAGGCAGCGTCTGTTGTTTTATAACTGGGATCGATGCAACGGTTTATTCTGAGTAGAGTGTCTAAATCCCCCAAAATCCTTCTAATGGTTTTTTGTGTAATTACATTTAAGGAGCTATTAAATACTTATTTTCTCCGACAGGTGTCTTTTTGACTTCCAAGACAATGCTTTGGAAGATAATATTCGGGACGTTATTGCTGCAAAAAGTGGTAGAAAATTGGTCCTTTCTGCTGGAATTTATTCGAGGTAGCCGCGGCGGCTACTTTGCCGAAGTACTTGAGTAGAAAAAGTCCGCTCATAATACAGGTAGGGTTAACTGTCCTCTGTGTGTGTTTACGCGTGTAATTTATTGTTTTTGGTCTTCTGTCATACATTTAACCATCAGATCTAAAATATCTTTGATGTGTCTTCATTTTTGTTATTTTTTTTTTTGAATAACAGTTTTTAATTAAAAAATTTGTTCTGAAGCAATTGTTGTGACTTTTTCAGAAAAATTTGCTTATCACTTAATCATAATCTTAAATATCATTTTTTAAATGTCATATTTCCCATTGTTGATGGTATTAAATAAAAATGTCTTCATCTTATTAGAAAATAAAAAAAGTCTCAGTTTGTGGTTTTAACAAAATTTGATAAGCACAAACATTTTTGCAATAAGTACCACTACACAAAAACAAGTAACAAACATAGTCCAACACAACTGTCTAGACAAAATTCTTTGAAAAATGCAGTTAAGGAGGTGTATGAGAAAAATCGAAATTTTTAAAAGTTCAACAATCTCGTATCGCAGTATTTTGAAATGTATCTCTTGTTTAAAAAACAAATTCTAAGCCAAGTTTGTAGACAATAAGATAGCTAAAAAACAAGTTATAAAACATCTTTCAACAGCCTCGCCATTATTTATTTCCAAGTACCTAAGGATTACAAAAATTGATATGTTGACTTTATCCATCTTATGAAAAACTTAATAAAAAATTATTTTTGGAAAAATAAAATTAAGATTTTTTGATAGAGAAACAATAAAATATAATTATTATCCAAATGATTTTATATAAAAAGTACGATTTAAGTTCTGCCTAAACGTTGTATCTTTGCCAAAAATCTATGTTTCCGACATTTGCAATTTTTTGAAACCATTGTAGCTTCTAAACGCTTGTCCGTAGAAATAAAGTTTTGTAAGCTATTTATATGATAAATCTAATCGACCGCTCATTTTCCCTAAAAACAATATATTCAATACCTATCCATTTTCAAATTCAAATTAAAATTCAAATGCAGGTCATCGAAAGTGTTAGAAAAAGCATTATTTGGTTTATGTCATACAAAATAAAACGTTAATTTTGTTCTGCAATATTATTCTTAAGATCTTTTATTTTAATAAAAAGATAATGTTCAATCGTCCTTGTGACATTTTTTTTTCCTTTATTAAAGATCTTAAAGTTAACCTTCAAGTACTAAATGCGAAAGATGATAAAAATATTGTTCATATTTTTATTTCACTCTATTTCATACTGTGTGAAATTCCTTAGTTTTCTTCTTAGACCTTGACTGTTCAACATAAATTTACATTTTGTAATTAATAAAAAACTTCTTAAAAATCTTTTCACATCACGTTAAATAACTATCTACTTTAACGAACAAAGCAAAACACCTTGTACTCATTACATACCTGAGTTCTTTATAATTTTTTTTTTTTTCTTCCAAGTAGGAAAATCTTAGGTCAGTTTGTAAAACCATCATACACACAATAAACCCTAACTTACGTCTACACTACACAACCTACCCCAATAGCAAATGCAAAACACAACAACAACAAAAATAATAAGAAAAATATGTTACAAACCTGCGCTCTGAACTCTAAGAATTCTCCACTCAAATGACGTCACAAATAATTTACCTCAAAAAGCTTTCTTTTTGTATATTTTCAAGCACCACTCTCTGTGTCATGAATAGGTTTAGGTATACTCTACCGGTCTCCGACCTCCCTTTTATAACTAAAATAATCTCAAGTCCACAATCATCAGACGTCAGAAAGGAAAGAGAGTACTTCTCCTATAGCTATGTATGTATATATTTATCAACATACATACAAACCATGCAAGAGCCAAAACGACCTCTTATTTTAACTTGTGCCTTTTTCATGTTTGACAAAGCATTTTATTAAGCTACTTCAAAGTCATTATAACCTAGGTCCTAGGGCGGCATACTTAAGATGAGAAAAATGAAGAAAAAAATAATAATAAATAGAACCAACCACCACCCACTCCTAAAAGAGGCTAAGGTTGGTATTTCTTAGACACTCTTTGTCTTAAAGTAAGGGAAATACAAAAAAAAAGAAGAAAAGAACGAAAATAAAAATGTAAGCAAATAAATAAAACTGTTCGCGTTAACTTCATTCTTAATTAAGAAGAACGGCGAAGGCAAACAGAGCCCCAAAGCGCCCAGCTCGGCATCTCACATCTCAGTTCAGTCTTCAGTCTTGAATGCAAAAGCAACCAGCCAACCAAACCTCTTGCGTTTTGCCTCCCTTTATCACCCACTAAACACTTTCACAGTATAAATGCAATGCAATTAAAGTATTCGACAGCCCCTGCTTCATCTGCATCTAATTATTTCGCTTGGGGAAACTTTTAGCTCTAGCATCACATCAGAAGGAATGTTTTCCGCGAGGAAGATTCTGTGAAATGTGTTACCATCGCCAATGCTCTAGTCGCTTTTCGCTTGACGTCCTCGAACCATACCCAACCGTCATACAAATACATCGCGTTTGGGGTCTTGTGGGTCCGACTTAAGTATAAATACTCGTATACGTATATTCGGAGGAAAACCATCAGACGAGTGCTCCATAAAGACGACGACGTCGACGACAACAACGCGGACGAGGAGAAATAGAAAGTGTTGTTTGCGTGTGGTACAGTAAAACATAAATTTTTGGGTTTCATTCCCTAAACGCAACCGAAGAACATCCTTTTGGGAGGGCGAAGAATGTTAGATACAAGCAGAGAAGCTCCCTTCTCGAGGAGGAATCCTTCTTCGACAACCATCAAGAGAGAGACTATAAAAATATTATTTTTGCAGAACATCCCATCAGCATAAAGAACGTTTTCTATGGAATTTGCATTTGCATTGCAAATTGTGGGTGTTGACTGTGAAGTGTTGACAGTCCCTCTCAAATGGAAATTGTAATTTATTTAATTACGTTTATTTATTCTGTGCAATGGAAGTTAATTCGTTGTACAGCGAAGACGAATTGCATTATGTCTGTATATGTATTTAAGTGTCTACCCATACATATAGATATATTATGTATTGTGCATATTAAAAGCTTTAGCATTATTGTCATTACTTTATTTGTTAAGTTTTTGCATTATTTAAATATGTCAATTCAAGAGTTTTCCATCTTTTCGAAAGCAAAAGATTAGATAATAATTATGGTTATTAAAGGAGACAATAGGGTACAAGAAATGAAGGGAGTAGGGGTGAAGTTTGAAGTCTCCAGGCAATGCACTTTTGTGGAAAAATTAAAACGGATTAAGTCAACTTAACTTAGTTTTCGTCATATCAGTTTGTTTCTATGGCATCTAGAAGTCTGTTTTTATAATTAAACAGCTCTCACTATAATCATACTTACTTGGTAAAATGATCTCATGTCTAACTCAGGCGTTCTAAACTAACTTTAGTTTTTTTTTGATAATTAATAGTACGCTAAAGCGATGATGTGATTTTTGTTTGTACAAAATTTTTAATAATTTTGAAAGTATGTGTTAAAAATATAAACATAATGTACGTGTTACGAGTTAGTTGAAATATTTTTTATTAATTTATTTTAAGAAATGGAAATTTAAATATATTCTTTGGTTTGAAGCTCAAGATCGCTGCATTCGTAGTATTGTATTCTTTTAGAGTTGCAAACCTCGCTAACTTTTAATGATATTGATAGATTTCAAACACCAAAATATTGACAACACATTATTCAGGAGAGCATAAACAAACTAGGGGTCTTTTCAACAAAATCAAAATGGCACTGTGTAGTTACGCTTACCAACTTTTATTTATTTTTTGTAAAAAAAAACTATTAATTTGATTTTTCTCAAAATTTTACGGAATGCTGAAAACAATATTTTTTATAAGACAAAATTAATCTGAAGCCAATATCTCAAATTTTTGAAAAGATATTTGAGTCGAAAATCAATTTTTCCCAACTTTTATTATTTTTTTTTTTTAGATTTTTATTTTTTTTTTTTTAAACTGTGAATTTGACTTTTCTCAAAATATTGCTAAATGTTGAGAACAATATTTCTTAAAAGATAAAATTAGTTTTAAGCCAATATCTTCAAGTTTTGAAAAGATATATGAGTCGAAAATTACTCAAGCCTTACCAACTTTCAATAATGTTTTGTTTATTCTATTTTTTGTAAAAAACTGTACATTTAATTTTTCTCAAAATTTAACTGAATGTTGAAAATAATATTTTTTGTAACAACAAATTAATTTGAAGCCAATATCTCAAGTTTTTGAAAAGATATTTGAGTCGAAAATCAATTTTTACCAACTTTTATTGTTTTTTTTTAGGTTTTTATTTTTTGCAAAAAAAAGCTGTTAATTCGATTTTTCTGAAAATTTTTTTAATGTTGACAACAATATTTTTTAAAAGATAAAATTAGTTTTAAGCAAATATCTCAAAGTTTTGAAAAGATATTTGAGTCGGAAATCAATTTTTTCCATCTTTTATTAATTTTTGTTTAGGTTTTTATTTTTTGTAAAAAAACTGTCAATTCAATTTTTCTCAAAATTTTAACAGATGTTAAAAACGTTATTCTTTGTTGTACAAAATTTTTTGGAGATAAAATCATTTTTTATTCGTAAAATTTTCAAGGTGACAAATATTTTTTTTCAGTTTTTTTTTTTAATTTATAAAAAAAACACCGTTAATTGGATTTTTTTCCAAAAATATACTTTTTTGGTATCAGGTTACAATATATAATTTAAAATTGAATTAAAGTCTCTAGAGTTATTAGTTCGAGAGATATTTTGGGTTAGCCAAAATTTTCACCTTTTTTAAATTGCTAAGGTAAAAAAACTACCCACGCAATTTTTTGAGAGTCTTTTCTGTTTATCATTTTTATCTGTATAAGAAAGTCGATATCTCTACTGGTGAAAAAGTCTTCCCGAACTTACGGACGTACGGATCTACGAACGTACGGACACACGCACGCACAGACATCTCTCTAAAAATCTTTTATTTTAACTCCATTGACCTTGAAACGTCGAGAAATGTAAAAATTTTCAATTCGACAAATCGTACCGATTACAATAACTTTCTATAGGAAGTTAAAAAATTCAACTAATGGTTTTTTTATAAATAAAAAAAAGTAAAACAAAATATTTGTCACTTCCAGTATTTCCTCCAAAATAAAATCAGATACAGTTTTTAGAAAAATGTGATTACACTTTGTTTTTCAAAAATACTATCAAAAGTTGATATCACTTTTATCTTTTAAAAAACATAGTTTTTAACGTTTGGTTAATTTAAATTTTATTTATTTATAAAAAACTAGCGAAACCGGCGAACTCCGTTTCGCCACCAGATGGCTTCGTTTTTTGTAACATTTTGTTTGGGGATTAAAAGATGAAGAAAAATTATTTTTTTTTTGTTTTATATTTGAAAAGAAAAAATTTTATTTCATTTCACAACAGTAATGAATTCATTTTGATTACAAAAATGAAGTGTAATTTAGTTGAACTTCTCTAAGTAAAAAATGAAAGTGAATTCAAAGTAAATACTGAATCGAAGCGTTATACCGTTATACTTGTCCGTAAATTATCCGTTTCACTGAAGTGCTCTTGGTAAACCACATTTTTTGTTTTTTTGTCTGACGTTAACACAAACAAAGCCGATGGTTTCCCCACTCGTGAACACGCATCGTATAGCTGCCCATGTGAAAAACAATGGTTTTCTTAATTTATCCCGCAAACACTAAGCGATTGGCCTTGCGACTTGTTAATTGTCATTGCGAACGCAAGGCGAAACGGTAATTGCAATTGTTTAAAGTCAAACGGAAGATCAGTCGGAATTCTTGGTATTCGAGAAATACATACATTTTCACCTGCGTAGTTTCCGTTAATAATGGTTGCTTCAATCAAATTCGGCATAAGTCTTTTCACCGCAAGTCGAGTACCGTTGCAAAGTCGCGGTGTTTTCAAATTATGCAATATCATAGTTACTGAACCAACTTTGAGTTGCAAGTTATGTGGTGGAAATCCTGGTAACTCCAGAGAATTCAAAAACTCCGTTGGATAATTTACTACATCATCGGGATTTGTTATGGAATCAACGGATTTGTATGTCACCAAATCGCCAGAGATTTTTGATTGAATGGTGAAATTCAGTGCGTGTACATAATTATTCTTTGCGGCGAGAATTTCTCGTTGACTTAACCAAGCATAATTCTAATGATTCTCTCCTAATGTTTAGGAAAACATTTTCAATAAGAGCTAATTGAGAGTCTACAAATCGGCAAAAGTCGTTGGTAAGAGTAATTAATCCAGTTGTCGCATCAACTGGCACTTTTCCATTTCCAACAGCTAACAATTGTTTGGAAAATTGTGCAGCAGTTTGATCATTTTGAAGTTGAACTCTCATATTAGTGGTTATAGCGATAATGTTTTTAGGTTATTCCACAAAAGTGATGCCTTCAGGCAAGCATTCAATCCATCTGCAGGCGTTCCACGGGGAATTACTGGCAACGTCTGCCTGAAATCGCCTGTAAGTGCTTCAAGTGATTTCTTATGAGCTTGCATTGCATCAACAATTTTCCCATATTGCACTGGATCGGGAAATATTGCATGTTGGAGTATCAATTGTGTTTAAATTGAGTGGCAACTTAAGCGCAGAACGTGCAACACGACCGCAATCTAGAAGAGTTGCCGCAATTCCAGAAAAATCAATGAACTGACAAAAATGTTTTCCCTGTTCCTCCATTTGCGTTCAGGAAGAATAGACCACCAGTATTATTGTTTACCGCTTGCATTAATGTTTCGTATACTTGTTTTTGCTGTTCATTCAGCAACGTCAGACGTCACATTATTTCCAATTCCAACGAATTCCTGCAATGTATCAACATTGTATTGCAGCTCCCGATTTAATTCTTGGTTTAATGCATCGTGTATAGATCGATTTGGCACAATCATTCCGACTTCAATCAGTAGCTTGTTTGCAATAGTCAAGCATTGATCCTCAATCAGAATCATTCCTTCATTGTAGATTTCATACGTTATTTGAAGTCGATATCTCTGACGTTTCTAGTTGACTAAAAAAGGTTCCCAAAAGTTAGCTTTGGTTTAGAATATAGGACCCTTGAAACTACAAAAAATTTAAAAATTTTCAATTCCATAAATCGGAACTTTTACAAAAGCTTTCTATTGGAGGCTAAACAGTGTTCACCGCTTTTCTGTTGAAATTTTTCCTGAAATTTGTTTGCTATAAACCTCACGCAGCCCGAGACCTTTCCAACGAATGCAAAACCTTGGAAATCGGTTCGTGCGTTCTGGAGTTATAGCGTCAGGAAGGAAAATCCGACTTATTTTTATATAGTAGATAAATACCTCCAAAAACTACTACACAAACATTTTGTGAATTATTTTCTATTTAAATATCGCGAGAATATTAGAAATTAAAAATTTTAAAAAAATTGTTTTTGATTACGAAAATCCCGGGAACAGAAACAGATTTTTAAATCTAAAATATTTTATAAAATGCAAAAAGTGTTTGGTGAGTTTTAGTAATTTTTTTAATAAAAATTCCAATTTACAACATTTAAAACAAAAACCAAAAAACCTACGAAAACTAATAAAATTTGTATCTTGAGAACAAAGAAAGACATTGATTTCTAACTTTTTATGTTGTTATCAATATTTTGTAGAACGTTTAGTAAGAAGTTATAATTGTGGGTCGCATCTCAGCTCTTTTTTATTTTCAAGTTGTTCCTTAAAAAAAAATCAAATATTTACTTCCAAATTATCTTATCAGGGCCTTATATCATTATTTTAATTATTATTCATTGCTCTATCATATAATATCTAAAGTTAATACTCTTAAAATACAAATTATTAGTAATTATGTTTATATTCTGTACAAAGATAAGCTTTGGAATAATGTTTGTTCTTATCTCAAGATATTATTCAAACATTTTTCGTGTCAACAACTCCATGGCACGTGTTTATATAATAAATCACAAAAGTTCACGCACATATCCTATTTGTGGGTTACCTGGATAAACCTTAAAGTAAAACAAACAAGCAAACAAAATATAAAAACAAAACATACAAACAAAAAACATTATGGAAGAAAATCCTGCAATTTTACATTGATACTGTTTAATTTATTTGGCGTTTTGTCGAAACTCATAAATATTAATAAGGGCTCATGCAAAAGGCGCAGCAAGTAAGCCCACAAACACACTGACATCCACTACATCCTTATACTTTACCAACCTTCGAAATAAACCGAAGATAAGGACTTACGGCACACATTTCTGATTTTCTTTCTTTTTTTTTTTTTCTTTGAAACGTGCAAATGCAAAAATTATTCCCTTCGATTGTGGTGACGGTATAAGGCAGGTATTGCTATAGCAATGGTGACGGCGGCGGGCGGCGAAACCACCACCCATAAGGTACCTAATGGAAATGGCAACCATCAGAGATATACATAATACAGAACAGACTTTATAATGCTCTTGAGTCCTGGAATCCTCCTATGCTTGAGCTTCTGCTTCATGTTACCGTGATGGAATCTTTGTGTGGATTTCTTTTTCTATATTTTTTGGTGTTAAATATCATTTGAAATTCACTGAATTATTCATGATTTTTAACACACAAAAAAAAATACGACTGATATCCAAAAAAATAACCTAGAGCTACCATACCAACCATATTCTATGCTATTACTATACCTTGTCTCATCTATTCGACATGAAAGCTTTTTGACAAAAATAAAACACACACAAAAAGATTCAAAGAACGAAAGGGTTCTATATTCTATTCTGGCCAAATACTGGAAATCACAGCTGGTGCTGGGTATTTTACTTATGCCATGACATCAGGAATCAAAAAATTGAAAACTAAGCTTTAGATTGGAAAGGCGCGGTATGATGGTGTTGACTGTATGAAATTTAAGGTATAGAACTGAATAATGCAGTGTTTTCGAAAGATTTGAGTTAAAATTTTCTGTTTTTCTGATGGATGTAAATTTACACAAAATTTTTATAACAATACAATGGTGCTTGGTGATGGTACAATTTTATTGCTGATGAAGAGTTAAACAATAAACCTTGTTTCAATAGCAGCACCCCGTGGATTGTAGATTTTTAATAATTTTATAGAAAGCACATTATAGAACAAAATTGTCGTTGCTGCTCGGGAAATGGGCAACGGACTCTTGGGCCAGCAGGGCGGGAAGTCCGCAGAAATTGAATAGGTTGCCTGCTGGTAACCAGCAAAAAACATACCTCTCCGCCCGATAGCATCATCAATGAAAGTGCCTTGTTACGAACTCTCCAGGTTTCTTGGTAGAATATTACAGTGTGTCACAAAAGAATCTCCCCACTCAGTCAGAAATTCGTTAGAGTTCAAGTGCAAAGCAAAAGATTTAATAATCGATAAAAATGAAGTTTTGGTTTCTTACGACGCTGTTTCCCTGTTTACTAATGTTCCTGTTCAACTTGCAGTCAACATTATTAAAAAGAAATGGGAAATTATAAGCGAAAACACAAGGTTGAGCCAAACCAAATTTCTCGAATTGTTTAATTTTTGCATAAAGGACAATAACTACTTACAGTTAAGACAATTTGTACAAACAAATACATGGTATGCCAATTAGAAATCCTCTTTCCCCGACGATTGCTGATTTGGTTTTAGACTATTTGCTTGAAGAATGTTTTAAACCAAACTACAGACCTAAGTTTATAGCAAAGTACGTTGATGATATTTTCGCGATTGTTAAAAGAGAAGAAATTGACAATGTGCTACGATGCCTCAACCAATTCAACCAAAAGATCCAGTTTACCGTAGAGAAAGAAGAAAGTGAGTCAATAGCATTCTTAGACGTTAAAATCTATCGTGAAAACGACCGTCTATCTTTTGACTGGTATCAGAAGGATACGGCATCTGGAAGACTTGTCAATTTCCGATCTAATCAAGCAAAACACATACGTATGAACACAGCATCCAACCTCATAAATAAAGTCTTTGCGTTGAGTGACCCAAAATACCACTCCGCCAATGAGAAAAAAGTCACAAAAATACTCGTTGACAATAGCTTTCCGATAGAAATCATAAGAAACTTGATACTTCGTCAAAAACATCAAGTTTCTTCCGGAAAAAAGTTGGAAGAGAAGAAAGGTGTTTATAAAAGTGTTGTGTATGTTCCAAAACTCTCGGAAAATTTCAAAGAAGTTGTCGCCAAAAACAACCCTGACGTGAACTTAGCATATAAGTCAAACCAGACAATTGCATCTCTATTCACAGGCCTAAAGACGAAAACGGACAAGGATCGCCGCTCAGACGTAGTTTACAAAATAAACTGCAAAGGAAAACCGGACGAACCATGCAACCTCTGTTACATTGGCACAACTAAACAACTCCTTCGACAAAGAATGGCTAACCATAAATCAGACATTCGCCAAAAAAACCCAGAAAAGACAGCACTAGCATGCCACACCATCGAAACAGGACATCAACCAGATTTTGAAGGAGTCCAAATTCTTGCAACGGAGAAACATACATCCAAACGCTATACATTAGAAACACTTCACATAATAAACAACAAAAACAATATGAACCGCAAACAAGACACTCAAAACATATCCGCCGTTTACTGTTCCCTAGTTTCAGACAAAAGCAACTCAATAGTTTACATTTAACAGTTGACAAGTCTTCAAATCGGAAGCGCTTTAAATTTTATTTGTTTTAATTGTTTAAATTGTTTTTTAATGTTTTTGTAATATTTAAATCAACGTAAGTCATACTTATACGCTTTACATAATATTCGTATGTAAATACACTTTTTTATCCTTTTTGTAAATAAAGACATCCCCTGAAGAAGACGGCAATCACCGTCGAAACGTTGGGAAAAATCAAATGAAAACTGTTTTCATTTAATCATCAATAAGACCAACAAAGCCGATGAGAATCAACACTTTAATTGTTCTCAAATCAAATATAAACATCAACTTGGTCAAAATTATAAATCATTATAAGATTAGGACGTCAGCGGAACCGATTAAGCACCGGTATTATCCGGTTTCTCCGGCAATACAGGAACATATGGATACGGAATTAAACGAGATGTTAGAAGCAGGAGTTAGTGAGAGATCGACAAGTGCGTAATCAACTTCAATACTTTTATTTAAGAAGAAGGATGGTTCGTATAGGTTCTGTGTGGACTATAGGAAACTGATGAAAACACAGATAGGGATGCTTATCCGCTTCCATAAATTAATACCATTTTAGATAGGCTTCGAAGGGCTAGGTTCTTTTCTTCGCCAGACATTAAATAACAATATTGGTAGATTCCTATGGAAGAGGAATCAAATCAGTATACTGCCTTCACGGTACCTGGTAGGGGTCTTTTTCAGTTTAGGAGAATGACTTTCAACTCGCCTGCGATTTGGGAGAGGTTTATCGACACAGTTTTGGGTGCCGACCACGAACCATACGTTTTCGTCTATTTAGACGACATCATCATTATTACCGAAAATTTCGAAAAACATCTTGAAATTTTGAGTGAGGTGATGAAAGGGTTAAGTGAAGACGGATTAAAGGTTATAAGGAAAAATGCAACTATGCTGATACTTCACTAAATAGAAAGAAAATGGTAGAAAGTTATCAGTATTTATTTTATTGAAGTAAGTAAAAAAAGTATTGGCTATTTTGAGCCCTTTAATCATGGTTAAACTTGGCATAACGTTAAAAAAAAAAATAAACATAGCAACATGAATTTTCGCATGTTTTGCTTAAAACTTATATAAATATTTTTGATTCTGCAAAAAAACAGAATTAACAACTGTTTCAATTCTTTCATCAAATATATGCTCTTTGTCTTATAATTTGTTAAGCGCTTTTCAGTATTCTTTTACGAATTTTAAAAGCTCCATCCTTCGTAAGAACTATGTAAGTGTGATTTTAAATTCAATTGGGTTCCATTAAACATTTTTTTTTTTGATACCATTTGATAGTTATAAACTTCCAACATATTTCAGCCAGAATACTGACCTTTTATACTACAATTTTTACATAAATCTACAAAAATGTGACCCACTTCGGTTCTTTTAGCTGCTGATATGTTCCAGACGAGGTTCGGAAAAGGGTAGGTATAGAAAGGACATGCTGAAACGCAATATGATAAAGGTTTGTTACCATGAGTAACCTTTTAGACTATGACTGAGGCTGGTGGTGCATGTGTGTCTACCATCACAATTGGTGAAAAGAATAAAGTGGCATAGGACTCCAAGTTTTAATTGCATTTCACCATAGCAGCAGAAGTACCAGTAGGTATATGTAGATATAGTATTATGGTGGAAGTCGTATAATTCCGGGAAAAGACCGATACAAAAATGTTCAATAAAATATACGTTCACATAGAGTTTTGTAAATATACAATAAAAAAAAACTCTAGCAGACACAGGTCAGTTGTTGTGTAAATACGTTGAAAAATTCTTATTATAATTGAAACTTAGCAAATAAGCTTGAATCCTGTAAAGACTCTAAAACGTTTTGGACCACTGTCCGTGTACTTGGCGGGCGTAGCCAATGTATGAATAGCTCTCTTGACGCTGAGACACTAGCAGCTCATTTTAAAACTCTTTTGTCGGCGGAGGATAATATTCATACTTTTGATTACGCAATGCCCAAGATTGTAGTCAATGAGTTAGATTCTCCTATTTCTTTACTAGAATTAGAATCAACATTTCATGCAATGAAAAGCAATAAATCTCCAGGTACGGACGGTATTCCACTGGAATTTTATAAACATAGTACGTTGGAGTTTAAACATTATCTTGTCCTTTTCTTCAACACCATGTTTAACGGCCCTTATGTTCCCAGTAGTTTCAACGAATCCATAATTTTTCCTATTTTCAAGAAAGGAGACCCCACATTAGTCGAAAACTATAGAGGAATTTCTATTCTAAATTCAATCAGGAAAATTTTTGCGACAATTTTATACAAAAGGATTTCAAATTGGGTTGAAAATAATCATTTGCTTAGCAAATTCCAAGCAGGCTTCCGTCCAGGTTTTTCGACCATGGATCATATTTTTGCTCTTTATAGTATTGCCAAAAAATTCATTGACAAAAATAAAAAGTTATACACTTGCTTTATTGATTTTAGAGCGGCCTTTGATAAGATAAATCGACAAGCTTTAATTTACAAATTGTCATGTTTGGGTCTATCTCACAAATTTCTTTATATGTATCTGAAGTTTCTTTCATCATCGACTGCAACAGTATGGGATGGAAATGATTTCTCACATTCGTTTGAAACAACTGCTGGAGTCCCTCAGGGATGTATCCTGAGTCCATTACTTTTTGCTTTATTCATTGATGAAATATCAGATATTCTTCCCGGTGGAGTTTTTTTTGCTGGTGATTCAATTAAAGTTTTATTGTACGCGGATGACCTGGTAATTATGGCAGATAATCCATCCACGCTACAGCTCCAAATCAATAAACTTAGCATTTTCTGTAAAACTTGGGGTCTCCAAGTTAATACACAAAAGACAAAAATCCTAATTTTCGAAAAAAGGCAAAGTAGAAGGTCTCTAAATGAATATTGGACTTACAACAATGCTCGTATTGAAGTCGTACAGGAATTCAAATATTTAGGAGTTTTAATGACGAACAATCTAAGCTTTGTCAAGCATTCACAAATGAAAGTTACAGAAGCTAAACTTGCACTCAATATGATGTGGCCAAAATTTTTTGCTAATCAAAACATTGGCATTAGTTCCAAATACCGTGTTTTTAACGCAACTGTCAATGCGTGCATGTCTTATGGTGCTCAAGTTTTCGGATTTATACCATTAGAAGCTTTCGAAAACTTACATAGGTTTTTCTTCAAGCGCTTATTTCGATTGCCCAACTCAACACCGAACTACTCAATATACGTAGAATCAGGGATAACACCAATATTTATACGGAATCTAAAATCAAATGCTGATTTTCTAACAAAACTCATAAAAAGGAGTGACGGCTATCTTCATAAAGTTATTCTGAAAAATTTGCTACTTACAAACTCATCCCCCTTCAAGGAATGGAACCAGCTTGCCCTTTTGCATGATTTTGCTCTATCTCTTACTGTGTCCAACATCGATGAATGGCAAGATCAATTTTCAAATCTTATTGCGAAGATTGACGAAAAATTGTATACTAATAATTTAGATAAAGCAAAGTCCTCCACATCTAGAAGTATATATAGAAATCTTAACCATGAACTTTTATCAGATGTCAACTATTTCCGTTCTGAGTTTTCAGTCCAGACTATCAGTATTGTATTTAGAACAAGAGTTGAAATCCTAAACCTAAACTATATTCCATACAGAAACGATTTGCCTCAACTTTGTAACTTATGCAACCGTAGAGAATTAGAGGATGTTTACCATTTCGTGGCTATTTGTCCAATCCTTCAAGAAATTCGTCGACTTTATTTCAATTATAGTTTTTTAAATTTATCTCAATTTTATGAGATTCTCAATGGTGAATATGGATGGCGTAAACTATACGAATACTGTCAGCATGCTCTTTCTTACCGAAACAGTTTTTAGACCTTCATCTGATCATTTGGCCAAATCTTGTGTTTCAAACTTACATTATATAATTACAAAAATTATTGAAACTGTATTTATTTATTTTTTGTGTTACAAATCACTAAAATTGAATTTTACCTTTATGTTACAAATCATTAAAATTGCTTAATCTCATCTAATTGAATTAAAACTGTGCTTTTAGCATCATATTATTTTATGTTTCAAATCATTAAAATTGAATAGTTTATTATTTCAAATTCTTTAACCTCAAGCTCTAATTATATTGTTTAAGAGAAGCAAGTAAATGATACTTTCATATTTATACACACATATTTAATTACCAAATGTTACTTTATTTATTTATATTTTTCAATTCAAATGAAATGTCATATCAGGCAGACGGCATGATTGCCACGCCCTTATTCTTAAGTTAATTTTTATAACGTTTATTGAAAAAATAATAAAGAATTTAATAATAATAATAATAATAATAATAATAATTGAATTCTTGAGAAAATATTGAATTTTTGCAGACTATGGAACAAGAATTAAAAGAAAACCTTGTATGACCCGATTAACACGATCAACAAGAGGGAGAGGTTTTATTTCAAAACATCATTTTTGAAATGTTCACCATTTTGACAGATTTTGTCTTGTCTTTTGAGTAAATATTTTGTATTGAATAAGAGAGTGGGATACTACCCATACTGATAAAATCCAATTCGGGTCCGTTTGTCGATATTTCTAAAATCTTTAAAAAACAATAATAACAACATTTTGTGTAAGATAAAACAAGTTCTAAGTCAATATCTTTCTTTGGCCTGAAGATAACATTTTTCGAAAATGATTTTTTTTTCAGTTCTTAGCTGTTTTTGTTTTTTTTTTGTTAAAAAAAGTTGTCAAATGAGTTTTTTTTTTTGAATAATTGACGTATGACAAAAGTTTGATTTTAAAATATGTTTTTTCCCGAGGTATTTTAGTTGAAAACCAATTCTAGTAGCATCGAAAATCCCTGATGTTAACAACAATATTATTCTCGAGATATTCGAGTCAAAAATCAGTCTCTTCTAAGTTTGTGTATATAAAAATTGTCAATAGGATTTTTATAAAAATGTAACTAAACGCATATTTCAAAAATGAATCTGAAGCCAATATCTTAAGTTGTTGCCAAGTTATTCAACTTGAAAAATAATTTTTAATAACTTTCAGTAGTATTTTTGTAGGTTCTATTTTTTTCGTAAAAAAAATATGACGATTTTTCTAAAAAAATAACCACAAATCTCAAAAATGTTTTGTTTTTGATGCATTTAATTATTTTGGAGGTAAAATATTCGAGGTGACATAATATTTTTAGTTTTTTTGTTGGTAGAATTTAGTTTCTATGTCACAATGTATACTAAAATATTTAATTTATGTTACTAGATTTATTAGTTCGAGTGATATTTCGAGTCAACAAAACTTTGTTTATCCTGTAAATTTCTATCGTAAAAAAAAACACCCATTAAATTTGTTTGAAAGTCCCTTCTGCATCTTTTGATCTTATAATCTGTAAGACTGAATTTATTTAAAGTCGATAACCACCCCACTGGTTCTTGAGATATGGCCGAAGAAAAAAGGTATCCCAATTATAAACGCACACACTGGCATCTCAAAAAACCTTTGATTTAGATTCTAGGAACCTTTAAACGACGATAAATGTAAAATTGTTCAGTTGGATAAATCGTCTTTTAGTTGATGTTGTGATTCACCGTAAAATCTTGTAAATATCTAGAATTTCTTTATTTATATAACTTAATTTTTTGTTTAGAATAATAGAAATATTGTTCAAAGAAAAAGAACAAAATTTAATAATTACGTCTGTCGATGGTAACGTTTAACCGCTAAACCCATTTTTACTGCCTCTGCCTCAATACTCACAAAAGCCCCATTGACATCACGCTGAGTTCTTCCGATTATGTGAATGTTATCAGTATATACTAGTAATTGGACAGACTTTTGAAAGATAGTGCATCTAGTGTTGACGTGGGAGCTCTATACTATTCTTTCAAGGACGATGTTAAAGAATTCGAATGACAGCGCATCACCTACTCTAAAGTCTTTTTTGATGATGTCAGATGGTGGGTGTCGATTTGATGTTCTTGGGTTTTTCCGGTATCTGCCGTAATCTGAATATTTTATCGACTGTGGACTTTCTTACAATACTGAGGTTCCATTTATCGGGCATGCTTTCTTCCGACCATATCTTACAGATAAGTTGGGGCATGCTCCTAACCAAATTATCTCCAGCTGCTTTAAAGAGCTCGGCATTCATCTTGCCTGACAGCGGAATTCGGTTCATCGTCGCCGTTATACAGTCTGCAGAAGTGGTCTTTCCATATCCATAGCATTGACTGTGGTTCCACTATGATATTTCAACTTTCGTCTTTGCAGCCTTCCAAATTATCTCCAGGTGCTTTGAAGAGCTCGGCATCTGCTCTAGGGACTTTGTTAGATATGACAATCTTTACTTCGTCTAAGTCGGGAAGACGGCATTGTTGGCTTTCGTCGTCTATGTTAAATGGATCATCCTGCCTGAAAGCGGAATTTAGTTCGTCGTCGCCGTTATACAATTTGCAGAAGTGGTCTTTCCATATCCATAGCATTGACTGTGGTTCCTTTATTATATTTCCACTTTCGTCTTTGCAGCCTTCGGTTTGAAGTTAATGTACTTATATATTCCGTTTAATCTGCTCAAAAAACTTTTTAAATTCATTTCTGCTTTTGAACCTCTCAATGTATTCGATCCCAGGCTTCTCATGCTCTCACCTTTTCCTTCTGAGAAGTCACATAGCTCGGGAGCAGCTCTCGTCCTTCTATATTTGTGACAATATTGTCAGTTAATGACAATATTCTCTATCTAAATCTCTGTTCTGTAAAACAAAACCACAAGGTTCAAAATAATTATTTTTTTAATTTTATTGATTAGAATCGAGGCAGCAATTAACATTGTGTGACCGAAATCCGCGAAATCAGTGCTAAGATTAAAGTCATGTCTGCTTTAAATGGACGATTACTTCTTTTTGGGCCCTTCTACAACTCAAATTTATTTCAGGGGAAAATTTTTCGTAACGTTTGATTATTTGGTATCAAAGTTAAGACTTTAAACTCACCCTTAAAAAAAGTTATGGTCCTCTCTGAGGTTAATAAATTTTCCTACAAAAACTATTTTTTTACTATGAATATCTTTGTAACTTCATTTGGTTAATAATTCTACTTAACAATCAAAAATTCAAACCAATTTTCAAATGCAGAAGTTCAACTCGAAAAACCACCTTTACTCTTAAGGTCTTTATAGGTCTTTATAAATACAAAATTAACTTATACCTATTGTACAAGTAAATATTCTTTCCCAGCTTATAATACAAAATAAAAATAAACGTTGACTCACATAAACATTATTTTTTCAACGCGTTGACAGATTCTTTAAACGTAACATTGACTCACGTACTCGTCAACGCATTTTGGTATAACATTGGCCGAAGGGTGTCATTTGTGTGATTATCACACAAATCACGCACGTTGACGGTGCGTTGACTCAGAAAATTTTGATTGTTTGGTGATGACAGAGAGTGACCCTTTACATTAACCGTGTAAATCTAGCTTTTGTCAGTTTTTGAAAATTTTAAATCGAGTTCTAAAAATTTGTATTGCCTCAAGAAATTTCCTGGATCAACAGCTAAAAAATATAATTCAGTTTAAAGATTCCATTTTTGTAGGTTAAATCCTGTAGTGGATACATAACGTGAATCGAAAGATTAAAAGGCAATACCTGGTTTTGCTGAGTTGAGTTATGTCCTTTTTCAGGCAAGTTCACCTCTCAGAAATACTCATTCTCCGTCCTCCCCCTACATATTTTTCATGGCAAAAGGTTGATAGCTCACGTTTTGTAATAACATTGTCTTTCAGCCTTGAAGATAGCAACACTGTATAGTGTATATGTTGCAGTCTTTTGAAATACAAATCCTTGACTGCTATTAATAAAAGGTATACTCCACTTCTTTTTACAGTCGCATCCGCGCTTATTGAGTCAGAGCGAGGAGTATTCTTTGCATCCATATGCCCATTATATACCCAAACCCCCATCGACACGTCACATGTCGTGCATGTGAATAAATGAAACAACGCATGGATGCACTTGTGGCTAGGAGATGGAGAGTACCTTCCTGTTTTCTTTTTTTTTTCATTTCAACGTGAAACATGCTGTCATGTAAATTTAATCCCATGCATGTATATGAATTTTGTGTTTGTTTTTGTTGGAACATTGAAACAAAATCTAGGCTTTTGGTATTTATTTTTGAAATAAAAATACAAAAGTTCTAGGAAATTTTTGAAACACGATGTTTTGGTCGGTTAGCCGAGTTTGTGCCTGGTGCAGTCTGTGAAACATGTGTTTTGCTTCGTTTATTAAATTTGTTTGCACTACACTGATGAAAGTAGTACCTAGTCATGTTATGAATATGAGTTCTAGCAGCGCACAACATTATACAACTTTTGTTTTACGTTGTTATTTTTTTTTAATCCTAAAGTGGAATGGGTGATGGTTTCGTGTTTTGAGTCGAGGGTTGGCTTTTGGGATTCATATGTATATAGGTACACAAAATATTTATAAATGTTTTCCCTACCTACAAGAAACAGAGGGAATTTATATATTTTGTGGCGGTTGAACGCTCTCGTTTACCCCCTTAGGAAATATTTTTTAAAATTCAGTATTGGTACATACTATACCCAGTTTTGATTTGCAAAATGTTTCTTGTATGTGTAGTTGAGTGTGTGTTTCGTTTTTCACAAGCACATTTTGTTTTATATTTAATATGAACACGAAATCAACCCGTTTAGTATGAATTTCTCATAAAAGACTTTATTTCTCGCACATCAAAAATGTGCTTCACTTGGATGTTGTTTTTTAACATGTGAACCTATGTTCATTCAATTATAAAATACCTATGGAAATATTTTTTCTGCGAACTAAACTTACATACCTGCAGCAATCATCACAAGTTTATTTTTGTAGATTTTCTTTTATTTTTACCGAAAATGTAGTTATCTTTCAAAACATGAAAAAGTATTCCCTTAAAATGCAATAATTTTTTATTTAAATGTGTACCTTAAACACCTGTAGTCATTTGATTTACCAAATACATTCATATGTTTTTTGTAAATACGAGTACAAACCAATGGCATAAATATTTTGGTCTTAAGGCAAAATGGGACTTATTAAATTGAAGAGTCATCGATAAATTAGTTTATCCGTCATAATTGGTAGACTTTTAATTTTTTGATTATAAAATTTTCATTTTCGACACATTTGACAAGAGTTCGACTAATTCAACAATGTTCATCACTTACCTTGTATATTTAAACTTTCAGTGTTAACATTTTGAAATGGATTGGATAATTTTTGGTTAGATTGATGACCTTATTTCCACACTAACCATCAATGTAGAACCATTGTTATACCTTTTAAGTATTGGACTTCCCTAAAAGTGAGTGATTAAACTTAGAGTATTATGGGTTATCTTTTTCTAGACATTTAGATGTTTTGATGAAGCATAATAGGCTGCTTCTTGGAATATCTTTAAGTTCAAGATTATTGAGGAAGTATCTACCTAAGAATTTGCATAAAGTGCTGGGCAGTGGTATAAGAAGTGTGCTGTGTCTTCTTGTTCTTCGTTATATCACTACACGTGCACATGTCATCGCTAGTAAGCCTCATTTTTGTGCAAAGTTAGTAACCCAACAGTTTGTGACTTGTTAGGTAAATTAGTTTTGTTGAATTTGGGCCGTAATTTCCTGGCCAAGGCACACTTTTCAAAGCATTTCCGTTGTTCATTGGTTTCTTGGAGTATCTGGTTACCAATGAAGTAATTTAATTCATAGGATGAGATGTTGCCAGGTGCATCGCTGTGACCTATTATACTCTGCAGAGTTTAATGTTAATGCTGCGAGCAATGAGCGGTATGTTCTTGGCGACAGTAATATAAAAAGTTCGATTTAATTGGTATGTCAGAAATCGAACTTAACGCTTCTTGGTTATCAATGAATATAGTGATATGAGCTTGTGATATCTCAATCATTGAGATCTGTTTTGCAGAGTATTTCACTGCCAATACTTTGGCATGAAAGACGCTGCTTCGATAGGAAAGACTAAAGGAGATGGGAAGATTGAGTGTCTCAGAGAAGAAACCTGGTCATACTCCGTTTTCCGAGCTGTCAGTTTATATCGACATTGACTACTCATTCATGTGTAAAACATTGTCTACCCATTCGTTCCTGTCAGGATAGATGGTTTTTCAGAAACTGGTCTAGCTCAGCCGTAATGTTCTGTTTGCAGCAATTTCTTTTACATATAGGTCCAAAGGTTAAACATTAAGTATTGTGTCCATGAAATAGTTCTCATTGCTCCTGTAATACCTATACATGACTTATTCTTTGTACCCCTGTAAAGGTTCTTTGGTTTTTGGCTTCCTCTAACGCATTTCACCATACCATGGTACCATAAGTGAGTACTTGTCTCACGATGGCAGTGTACATCCACATTATGTTTTTAGGATTCCGTCCCCAATTTCTTATCAGAGCTTTTTTAGATCTCTCAAGTGCATTTGTGCGTAATTCACATCCTTTTCTCACAGGTACTTAGATTGATCTGATAATTTCAGTGGGGTTCCCTCTTAACTAATAATTTTATAATCTGAGATTTTCCTCCTATTTTAAAAGAGTACACCAGGCCTGTTTTAATATGGTTAATTGTCAAGCATTCATGTGACACAACAAAACAAGCACTTTATATTACTGTCTTAGGAAAACTGCCGTAAAACTTTTATTTATCAACTTAATCAAAACATTTTTGTTTGCAAAACATATGTACCTCATTCATTCCACATTTGTGTTTTTCAAAAACCCTAAGGGTTTAAAAACTATGGTCAAATAAATAAATAAATTAGGTGGCGCAACAGTCCGTAGAGAACCAGGGCCTAGTGACTTACAACTCTCAACCAATCCTGTCCATATTCATGTAACACGAAATGTGCATGCTTATCAACTAGTTTTCATCCTCAATGTTGGATTTTCAAATAAGGACTTGAGAAGTTGTCCAATCGTCCATCGACTTTAATTCAATCAGCATGATGTTATATGGGTATTAACCAATATCCTTACGCATAATACTCCATTATGTGGGCTCATTGATGTCCTAATTCCTAATTTAATTTATACTTGTATGTCAATTTTATAAAGCCCACTATTTGCATATGGAAAACATCAGGCAGGTGTTTTTGAATAGACTACTATACTCCACACAAAAATAATTACTCACATTTATAATTTTCCCAATTTCCAAAATGTATGGATAAAGGATACAAATAAACAGGGCTTAATGACTTATTAAAAATCTGAAACATTTCTCCATAAACGAATTAGCAAGACTGTAAGAGACCTACAATTGTATGTTAAATCCAAACGATTAACTTAAAAAGCATTTCATGACAAGGATAACACACTCTACTTACTAAACTTCATCTGCCGTTCACTAAACATCCAACATATTGCAACCTTTTAACCATCAAATCGCCCTTGCTTCCGTCATTTCACTACATAAAACTGACATCAAATCTAAAACTTTAGACGGTAAAAGAAACGCAAGACCATGCACTCTCACATCCTCCCATCAACCTTTTCATATAATACATACACACTCGTATGTACGTATGTGCAGTCTTACTCCTTTGTGCCACTTTAGAAACATATAAAAGCGAAAAAAACTGTCAAAACTTTATGCTTTTGTAGAAGAATAAAAATAATAAAATTCCGGCATTTAAGAGCGAGATAGCTTCTTTTTTTTGTTCGTACTGTTTCGTCTATACTCACATTCTTATTTCCTTAACTTCCCTACTGTGTGATAACCTATCAGTTACACAATTCATTTGATCTGACTTGTTCTATTCCCTACTACCGAACAGCAAGTGCTAGTGCAAGAAAGAGAAAGAAAGAAAAAAGCGTCATCAGTGTCAAAACAGCGCAGCAATTTGCACGCTAATCCATTGCCTGTCGGAATGTCTGCCACCTTCATATAGCAAACGTACATACTTATACGAAGCCTGCATTTTACAGTTTTCACCAAACCATATGGTTTTTTTTTTTTTTTGCTTTCTTTATTTTTTGAACATAAGCACTTCAACCATCCGACCTTTAGTTTGTGTCCTGATTAACTCAACCTTTCTCCCTAAAGTACTTCCGTAGTTTTATGAAAGAAGGGTCTGATGGAAAGTATGTTTGTGTGTGTGTGTGTGTATGTTTTACTAACAAAGAGTTGCAGAAGTGCAAACGCACCATCAATCATGTTGCATGGTATAAACCATAAAAAGTTCCTTAAAAAAGGAAGAAAACGATTTCAAAGAACGGTAACGACAAAAAAAGTCTATCACAGTGTAACCCAGAAAAAGGGAGTAGTAGGTATGTAGGGGTGCTTATAAGATGTTGGATGATTTAACAACTTTTCTTCGAAAAAATAATAATTTCAAAATAGAAATTTCACTTCGGAAGATTTCTGATATCGATAAAAATTGGTACAGACATCGAAGACATCTGTTTTAATAAGTCACAAAAAATAGATTATACTATAAACAACTTTAGTATTTTAATTTTCAACGATCAAGCGTCAAAATGTCAAATGCCGAAGATATCGATTTTTCGCATATTCTGCGTAAACGGTTTTTTGTTTCTAAAAACACTTTATGTAATAATCGTAGTTTTATTAATTCTCTATTAAAAAAACATATTTTTATATTTGGGAACTTTTTAAAGTTTCTTAATAATGATGTTTTCAACGTCTGAACCAATTTGCATCAGTATTGGAATTTTTCCTGAGCACAATTTTAATTATAAGTGAGCTATTTTATTGTTGAAAAATGAGCTACTCGCGTGCTCCTCAGAAGAAAAAAAAGATCATGAAAATGGAGTGATCAAAGGGTAAGAGAGATGCCTCACCAGGAATGAGGTTCGCAAATTTTACCAAAAGGTACGAAAAACCCAAGAAGTATCAGGGGAACATCGTAGTAGAACCGCAGTCTATGCTGAGAATGTGGAAAGATCACTTCATATCGAATTACAGTATAAGGGAGATAGCACCATTCAACTTAGGCGCCACAGAACAACAACTCCGTCAACCCGACCTTGACGAATTGAAGATAGCTATACCTAAACTGAAGTCAAACAAAGCTGCAGGATCTGACGGCATCGCTACCGAATTATTAATTAAATTATTCTGCCGTATTATGTGAACGTTTGAAGCCGTTCGTCAACAACCTGATAGGTCCTTATCAGTGTGGCTTTAGACCAGGAAAGTCCACCATTGACCAAATATTCACATTACGGCAGATCTTGGAAAAAACCCAGGAACTTCAAATCGATACCCACCATCTCTTCATCGATTTTAAAACCGCGTATGACAGCATCTATAGGGAAGAGCTCTACAGAGCAATGTCTAGTTTTGGCATCTCTGTCAAACTTATCCGTTTGTGCAGAATGTCGATGGAGAATGTACGCTGCTCTATCAATGACGGAAGATCTCACCTATGCTTTTGATATTAAAAAAGATTTAAGACTACACTTCTCCAATATCGTTCAGGAAAGAATCGTGCAAAACTAAATCTTCAACGTACAATCTTACAAAGATCCGTCCAATTACTCAGATACGACGATGATAGTGATATAATTTGAAGATCAAAGCGTGATGTCAATGGTCAGTTTTTGAGCTTGCGGAATCGGAGAAGAGGAGTTTAAAGGTCAATGAGGCCAAGACAAAGCACATGTTGTCATCAAAAAAAAAAAATTGAATTGAACGACGACGGACGTCTTTGACAAAACGTCACTATGGACAGCTATAGTTTTAAGGTAGTTGAAGGCTCTATCTACCTTCAGAAAACGATATAATGTAGATACACTATAATAGTGCTGAAATCAAACGGAGAATATCTCTTGCAATTATCTGCTTCTTTGGACTAAGAAGGCAATTGAGTGGTAAATTCCTCTCTCGAGCAACTCAAGTCACCCTTTATAAAATACTCATCTTACCGGTTCTCATTTATGGCCCTGAGACTTAGACCTTGTCAAAGAAAGATAAGAATGTCTTAGGATGCTTCGAGAGGAAAAATTCTTCGGGTATATTTTGTTCCCGTCTGCATAGATGAAGAGTGGAGGAGAAGATGCAATTTTCCGAAGACGAAGAACAGAGGCTTAGATCGCTGTAACATGTAGACTGAATGAACATTAATTTCGACATGTGAAAACTTGGAAAAGAATATTACCAAGTATTATTCAAAAATGATAAAAAATAATTGAAACCATCAATAACCTACTAACAAGAACCCTGAAGCCTTTGCTAAGTTTTTGTGCCACAGTGATTTTTTTAAAGTTTAATAACATTTTATTTCTTCCGTTTTCCCCCCAAAATATGATATAAATTAAAAAACGCGTTGTTCCTAATCGCCTTTACTTGAAACAACTTTTTGGTAAATTTTATCTATTTTAACATACGTGATACGTCTCTTTTTCTCTATTTTCGTTATTTCTATTAGTAACTTTTGCCAAAGCTGATTTATTTATTTTCAATTATATTTAGTGCTGTTGCCATGGTTGAATTAATTGAATTTTTAATGTAAACAAAGCTTTAAAATCGAAAACTACTTTTAGGATTTCAGCTTTACTTGGAAATGGATTAAATTTTAAACCTTTAAATTCTTCAATAAATTTGTCATCTATTCCTCAAGTTTAATATAAAAATATATAATATGTACCCCATCCATCCTTAAATTCGAAATTGTATATACAAAATAGAGGGAATGCAGACAAAATTATTTTTTTTCCCAGATTTTTATTTCTAATGACTTATTAAGACTTATTATTAAGACTTCCGTTTTATGTTTGCTTTAAACGGTATTTACCTAAATTTACAATTTTTAACTTTAAAGTATTTGGTAAAATAATTTCTTATCCATTTTTAAATTTTAGAATTAAGAAATTTAGATTTTTTTTAATGTCACTTGCCTGTATTTACCATTTCGTATAGATATTTTGAAAATTTCAATTTTTGTTCGAGTTTTACTTTTTCGCTTTTAATTCCAAATTAGAATGTATGCCATTTCCAACACACCATTCTCCTATTTCACACTCATTGAACCTCTTCCAGACTTCAAGAAAAAAAAAAACATTACACACAAAAATCTATCTTCAAGTTGCTTTGGTTTGCATAATACAATTTTATTGTTAAAATACAATTTTCTTCAAGCTAAAGGCTGCAAGTGGCTGCTTTTGAATATGATTTCATTATTTCTCCATATAATAAAGTCATCAATCTAAAGTGAAATTTTTCAACACAACAAACACATCCTATAACAACCAACCCTTCTCAATTTCAACCCAACCACCCTCACAACAGATTAAGAATCAGTTTGAAATCCATTTTTATTTTTTGAGTTGTTTCTTGTTTTCAACGTGTGCTGATTTCTTGGCGGGCAAACGCGCTTCCTGAATACAATATTAACGTTCCAAAGGTAAGACGTAAATGATGACAGAAGGTTTCCTTCAAGTCTTCTCCTACTCTTTGTATAGCCATATAAAGAAGAAAAGAAAACAAAAATCGCGTCATAAAGAGTTCACAGTTGAAAGCACTTTCTCAAGAATCTTATCTTGAAGTCTGCAACAGAAATAACAACAACAAAAAAATGAAAACTTCCATAAACAGGAAATGATTAATGGCTGGGATGAAAAAAATTAGAGCGGCCTTCAGTCAACTTTCAAATTCATGCGCTTCCAAAAAAAATAGGGGAATAAAGGAGGAGAAAAGTAAGGACATATGAAGAGATTTCTAAAAAAGAAAACACTACGATTTTATATTATTTAATTTTTTAGGGTTACGACCGACGCACGAGAAGACGACGACGACGGTGATGATGCTATTCCAAAGAGCCGGTTACAATCAAGACGCGAAACTAAGACAAAGCACAAAAGATGCTAACAGTGATTATGTTTTTTTTTTCGTTTATTGTGTTTTTCATTTAACTTTGAAGGATCGCTTAATTAATTCAAGTATACTTGAGTAGACGACACAAGTTGGAGCCACTGCCACTGCCACTGTCATTGCCACTGCCACTACCTTAACTTATCTACCTTTATTTATTTATATAAACCTTTGTCTCAGTCAACCTCGGCCTCGGGGGGAAATTTGAAAAGTTTGGTTAATTAATTGTGTCGTTTTTTTTCCTGCAATAAATACAAGTGAGATAAATGAATTAATATTAATCCAAAATGAAAAGTGAAGAGATATTAGGGAAATGCCTTTAAGCAAGTTGTTGCTAAAGATTTGATATTAATGATTTGCCACAGGTGTGTTAGGGATTGGTGCGTTTTGACATAATACATAAATGAGACAGGAACATGTTGTGCTGTTTTCAGATTGTTGGAGGCAAAAAAAAAATGTTTATTTAAAATTTATGATTTAGGAATGATTCCAATTATAGTTTTGCGTTTTCTGGAATGCCTGATGGGCATAAAAAAGATACACATTCAGTGCCGATTTGGAAAACAATTAAAGTATAAAACTGCTTTTACATTGACTGTGCTAACGATGGTTATATGTAGATAACTTTGCAGGGTGTTTATTTATGTAAATTTAATCAGAACTCAAAATGGTTTAAGAAATCCTAAAGAATATTTTTTAAAAGCTGAATAGCTGAATATTTTATTTTCTTAAATACTAGCGGACTACTTTAGCGATAATAATAAGCAGATAGTTCAAATCTATTTGTATGAAATCAAAATCAGTAGGGAGCGATAATTAAGCAATTTTTTTTTTCAATTTTTTCTTTGTAAAATTTTTAAATACAATATTAATACAAAGGAGAATTTAAACAGCTTGAATTGGTATCAGTTGGAATAAACCGAATTCTTGGAGCAAGTAATTTCTCTCCCTTGAATTTACCCTTGCGGAAAGGACACCTGTCGAATTGGGTCTCTTCATATGTCCTTATTGTCTAGGTCACTGAATAACGTCAGCTATTGGAAATTTGTGGAATTTAATGCAGCTACACGCCATTTAAATTTGTATCATTAACTTTTATATAATTACCCTACGTTTTTTACACCATTTTTATTTATATAGACGTGGCCCAAGTACAGAACCTTATGGTTAACCATAAATTTCCGAGAGACAGGTATAAAATAGAATTGTCAAGCTTTAACTTAGCAACAAAGAAGTCTTCCAAATAGAACAGGAGAACTTTGTATCCCTCTAAGGTCTTTCTCTGAAAATTTGTACACTTTTTAGACACTAAATCATTTTGTTTCTCTGAACTTTCTTAATAATTGTTTCAAAGCAAGCTTCTTCCGATAATAATAAACACAACAAACTAAAATTAGGGAAGTTGTTTCACCCCAACACGCATGATGCGATAACCAAGGTAAATAGAGATTGATTTTTGTAAATATAGATTAATACTCGTAAGTACCCGAGTCGAAATTTTGGCCCTATTTTCGTCCCCAAAATACAGGTTCTCTGAGGTTCAAAGAGATTCAAAAGAGGATCACTTACTGTAAAAATGTTGCTCCTCATTTGAACCTAATAGTGGCAGTTATCGGACAAAATACGATGTTTAGGATCAAATGAGGACGACAGCAAAAAGCCTCAAATGAACCTTTTTCATCTTGACCATAGCTTTTTTCTCCGTTCATTTACTCTCTCCCTCTTTCTTTCTCTTTCTCTAAGTCTAGTTTATTAGACTCTCTCTCGCTCACTTTCTTATTTTCTTTTCTCTTTCTTTCTCTCGCTCTTTCTTTTTCCTACTTTCTTTTGTTCTTTCTCTATCACTTTCTTTCATTTTATTTATTAGAAAGCTTTTTTTAAAAAATAATATAAATCATATTTTAATTTTATTCTTTAAACAAAGAAGTTTTTATTAGCATTATTAATTAATTTAAAAGTAATACTTCTTTGTCGAAATCGTCTTCTTCGTCGTCGTTGTCGTCGTCTACGTCGTCGGAGTTGTCGTCGTTGCTGTCATCGTCGTTGGTGTCGTCGACTTTACTAGCTCCATAGTTACCATTTTCACTATCACTAGCTCCATCCTTGTCATTTCCACCAGCATTGTTGTCATTGTCATCATCAACAACAAAAAGTGCAAGTAAACGACCAGGTAGGCTTATTAAGTATGAAAAAAGGACCATATCTATTTTCTATGTTGATGAACCTTCATTTAGGACGAAATGAGGTTCACAAAATATGCGTAGAAAAACGGAAAGAATTCTAAAGATTCATGTAGGACGAAATGAGGACGATGAAAAATCGTTTAGGATGAAATGAGGTTCATTTTGCTGTATGTAGGAGCAAATGAGGAGAAAAGATCCTTTATAGGATCAGAATAGGGCCAAAATTTCGACTCGGGTA
Organism: Eupeodes luniger; assembly: GCA_951509635.1. Classification (NCBI taxonomy): domain Eukaryota; kingdom Metazoa; phylum Arthropoda; class Insecta; order Diptera; family Syrphidae; genus Eupeodes; species Eupeodes luniger. The sequence continues at coordinate 92,643,569 of OX608073.1, read as the reverse complement.
AATTATAATTTATTTGTTTGATTCATCTACCCCTATAAAAAATATATTTTATTTTGTTTGTTTTAATATTATATTAATAATAATAATAACATTCTTTTATTTTCAGTAGTATAGATATTTCACATCGGAATCTTCTGTAAGAAAATCTAACAGTTTTTCCGAAACAAATAATTTCGGCATTTCAACATAGATTTGTAGCTGAAAGATCCACCCGGTTTCTTGCCATGTCACTAAAAACCTTGACAGTGTTTTCAAAACTGATGTTATATCTACTTACCCACAGACTACTCCAAGGCTTTCAATAAGGTCATTCATTTGATATTAATACAAAAAAGAGGCTGGGATGCGACCCACAATAATTACTTCCCATCCCGTCTGTTTATTTGTCTTGCTTAAAAGTTTGTAGGTTTTCGTGTTGGGTTAAAAAAGTTGTTAGTTGAATTATTCTTACAATAAAAAAAAACTAATGAATATCGAAAACAATATTTTCTGTGAAATAAAAAGCTTTTTGAGTCGTAAGTAAATTTTTTAGTATTGTTTTCTTTTAAGTTTTTATGTTTTGTAAGAAAACTGTCAATTTGATTTTTCTCAAAATTTTACTGAATGTTAAAAAAATAATTTTTTAAAAGATAAAAGTAATTTAAAGCTAATATTGCAAAGTTTTAAAAAGATATTTAAGTCGAAAATCAATTTTTACCAACTTTTATTAATTTTTTTGTTTAGATTTTTATTTTTTCTAAAAAAACTATCAATAAGATTTTCTCAAAATTTTTCAGAATGTTGAAAACAATATTTCTTATAAGTTAAAATTAGTTGAAAGCCGTAATATTTAAGTTTTGAAAAGATATTTGAGTCGAAAGTCAATTTTTACCAACTTTTGTTAAATTTTCTTTTAAGTTTTTATTTTTTGTAAAAAAAAAACTGTCAATTCGATTTTTCTCAAAATTTTACTGAATATTGAAAACAATATTTTTTGAAAGATAAAATTAGTTTGAAGCCAATATCTCAAAGTTTTGAAAAGATATTTGAGTCAAAAATCAATTTTTACCAACTTTTTATTTTTTCTAAAAAAAACTGTCAATTCCATTTTTCTCAAAATTTGTCAGAATGTTGAAAATAATATTTCTTATAAGTTAAAATTAGTTGAAAGACATAATCTCAAATTTTTGAAAAGATATTTGAGTCGAAATTCAATTTTTACCAACTTTGAGTAATGTTTTTTTTTAAGGTTTTTATTTTTTATAAAAAAAATTGTCAGTTCGAGTATTCTAAAAATTTTACCAAATGTTAAAAACTTTATTTTCGAGGCTCAAAATTGTTTTGGAGATAAAATCATTTTGTATTCGTACAATTTTCGAGGTGACAAATTCTTTTTTCAGTTTTTTTGATTTATAAAAAAAAACCGTTAGTTGGATGTTTTTCAAAAAATATACTTGTTTGGTATCACGTTACAATATACTATATAAAACTTAATTCAAGTCTCTAGCGTTTTTGGTTCGTAAGATATTAAGGGTTAACCAAAATGTTCACGCAATTTTCTTGAGGCCCTTTCTGCATCTTTCTGCCTTTTTATCTGTATAACAACATTTATTTGAAGTCGATATCTCTTCTGGTTCTTGAGCTATGGAAGACGAAAAAAACGTCTCGAACGTACGGACGTACGGACGTACGAACATACGGACGTACGAACGTACGTACACACGCACGCACAGACATCTTTCTAAAAATCTTTTATTTCGACTCTAGGGACCTTGAAACGTCGAGAAATGTCAAAATTTTCAACTTGACAAATCGGACCCATTACAATAAAAAATGGAATGGTTTGCATAGTATCTCATAGGTAGTAAACAGTTGGTCAGCATAATTGACTAGTTTTTTAAAGTAATTCATGTAACATCTTGTGTTCATCAATTCAGCCACTTGGGGCTTTTGTGATCAATGATATACTAACTTTTATCGACAATGCTCTCTGCTTAATTTTTTTGGATGATACCAAAATTTAATGTTGTATCAAATTTTCGGACAGATTTGAGCACATATCTGAACCAACCAATTCTTTTTAAATGCCAATCTTTATCTTTCACTCATAATCTTATAAAGGGGTTTTCAATTGGCGCTGGTAGATTTTGGCGCCCCGTGACGGCCATTTTGCTTTGGTGACATCTGTCAAATATTTTATTTATTATTCTGTTGTTTATGCCAAATCATCATGGCAAGTTACACGATTGAACAGCAAGTTCAAATGATAAAACTTTATTATTAAAATGAGTGTTCGTCAATGCAAACGTTGCGTATACATTGCGAACATAAATAAATGATAAAATGGAAAACCTTACTGAAGAGAAATGTCAAAAGAACGGCAAAAAATATGGCGTCATTTGCTGTCCCTGTCGTTCTACTTTTGTAGCGTCTCTGTTGAAAAACCCTGTATAAGTTATTGTTTAAGTGTTTTACCTATTTCAATTAGTCTGAAGGAAGGATTATGTTTTAACTGTTAAGGAAGCAAAAACCAATTTTATAAAAATAATTTGCGTTATGAAGATTTTTTAGTTATCGATTCTAAAAACAATAATTTCCCCTGGAAGCAATTTAAGCAGTTTTCTGACTAACTACACCAATAATAGAGTAAAGTCAACAGAATATCTTAAAATATATACATATTTTCTTACTTCTGAATAGCTTATCTGGTTTATTATCGTGTCTATAGAGATTTTTTTAATGTTAGAAAAATTGAATAAATTACAAAAATGTGTGTATTTTTGCAGTCAATAAGTTTTAAGTAACTTAGGGTTCAACAAAGGCCATGCATATTCTTTGACTTAATGTGAGATATCGCTCTGACGACAAGATCCACTCAATATTTCTCACTTTATGTTTGTATACAATCGGTGTTAAAATAAAATCTTGAGTTATTGTTGAGTAACTACAAAATTGGAATATATTTAAACAACATGGATACAAAATTAGAACCCTGTTAGTTCCTTGCTTGTAAATTGTATTTTTTACTATCCAAAAAATTTAAACAACATTACATATTAAAATTTTAATAAACTTTTTCATGTGCGTGCGATCCAACCATGCCTTTTTATTAAAATTAAAATACAAAAGACTCCACAAAAATTTTTCCTATCAACCCAAACTTTTCTAATATATTCCTCAAAAAAAAAAGAAGACAATTCTTTCTTCTAGCCAAAAGCCCGTATTCATTTTTCTTCATCTCATTAGAGAAACCCATAATCGTTAAGGTCTTTGTATGAAGTTTTGAATTATTTTTGTTCCAACTCTTTAGATTGCCCATTTTCCTTCGTCTAACTCTTTTTTTAACTGCCTTTTGTAAACTTTTCTAAAATCTAATATAACTACCCAAAACAACAAGCCTTTTACACGCAGGAACAATGTAAAACATAAATATGATGGATGTATTTGAAAAACTTCAATTTCAAACCTGAATGTTGAAAACGTGCCATAAAACGAAGCTTTACGTACATATAGATGAACGAGATGTATACAGCTGCTTAGGCTTGTATACATAATCTTAATCCATTATTACGCATCTATATAAAGTTGAGAAGTTGGATTGTTGGAGTATATGGATACTGGATGCTCTGGTTGATGGCTGCTGGCTGCCATATCCTAAACATTCCTCTTCTTCCAATTCCGCTTATTATAAGGCCCGTTGGTTGGTTGGTTGGTAATATAATTCAACCGACACAGTAATAATTATACGAATAAATATTCAAGTCACATATTTGATGTTTTTGCAGTTTTTGAAATTAATGCCCAGCCCGTTCCCCAAAAAAAAAACAGGCATATAGCACCCGTCCTTGGAGCCCGCAGGCTGGACAGAATGGCCAGACTCATCTTCTCGAGTATCGAAGATAGTGTCTATGGGAAATGGCCAAGAATATTATACACTCGGTTTGGTAGTCGGTTCGGTATAGTAGATTCCTCGAGAAGCGGCAATTTAACACAGATGCTACCGGACAAAACTTCATTAATTTAGTACCGAGGACTGGTTCTGGTGGTGGTGCTGCTTTGCTATACTCTTACTGGTCTTGAAGCTATGGTTTGTTTGGTACAGAGTATACTGGGTTGGTACAGTGGTACTGTTTCAGTTCTGTTACTTGGTGGAGCTGAAGGTTGACGAGATACAAAAGTGTGGTATTCTATCTGGCATAATAATTTCTCCCTCTTGTAATAGCTTTAGGGTTGTTTTGTTTTGTTTTTTTTTTTCTACCAAAAAGGGTAGTTTATATGGAGAAGTAGGTATGTCTGTCTAGCAGCTATACGAGTATATACCACCAGTTTATCAGCCTAGATGATGTCTTGGTCTGATGGGCTTGATGTTGTTGTTGGTTTTTGGTTTTTCATACAAACTTCTGGTTTTTATTTCATATTTTTTTTTCTGTTTCTGTTTGTTCTGCTTCGCAAAACTTCTGCTTTTCAATTTTTATGATAATAATTTACTTTTTTAAGAGAGATGATTGTTTTTTATTTTCATTATTTCTTTTTTCTTGTACTTAAAATTTTCGTTGGTTTATGTTTTGCTTATTTTATAATCATGGTTGTTTGTTTAGTATAATTTTTAAAAAATGCAGTTTGTAGGGTTTTTTTGTTTTTGGGAATTTATTTTGGCAATTATCATGAAGTATATTCTGGAGATATTCTGCAATAAAAATAACAATTTCAATTATTTTGAATGTTTTTAGTTTGAGAAATTGAGTTGTTTTGAGTTTTGTTTTTATTGTAATAATAGCTAGCAGCAGATGATGGTAACGGAGTATAATTTGAATGAAATGGTAGTTTGTGGAACAGAGAGAAATTTTGTAGGTATATAATATTATTGAGTTAAATAAAAAATAATAATAGTTTTTGTAATTGTTGTGTATTAATGTTTTTTTGGACATGGTTGTAAGTTGGAAAAAATGAGTCTTTAAATTTTAATATAAGTATAAATAAAAAATGAAATGAGGGTTCGGCTTCTGTGGTTCAAGTAGGATGAAATTCTAAGAAATAACGACTTAAGAGGAATGAAATATGTAGATTAATGTCAAGCATACAGCTTATCTACCTACAGTCGAAAATACCACTTTTTCAACCATGCTCTTAAGAAAATTTTCTTAGACTCGTATACTATTAGCAACAACAATAACATGTTTCAGCTTTCCTTTTTTCTTTTTTTTTGTTGAAATTAACCCCCAAAAGCTGTGCGGTATCATCCTACATTTTTGTGAAAATTTTGTTTTTGTCATATCCTTAGGTACATCTTAATCCATCTCTAAAGCATAAAACCTTATCATTATATCCTCATGATAATTTCTATTGAATTTTTTTGTTTGCATTCCCTTTTTTTCGTTGTTGTTAAATTTCGTTAATAGAAATTGTCAACACATTCATTACCCCCTTGATCGCCCTCAAGCGTGTTCTTATCTAAATTTAGAAAAGCACTTGCTCTTTCCTTCTTATAAGCATCACCATCATCATCATCATCAGTATATTATATGGCAGAATGGCAAAAGATAAATATTAAATATACCCCCGGGGTCTTTGGATTGCAGAGAAATAAATAAAATACACATTTATATAAACATTAATATAATGCTCGTGTTACACTCGAGATCTTCTGATTGAAGTTAATGATTGTTTTAACAAATCGTCTTCAAACCGAGTATTTCCATAGAATTTCTTTTCCAAAAAATCAAATATTCCAAAAACTGTAATCTAGTCAACAATTTCAGCTTTTACTGATTCAGTAGTTAATTCACCTTTAATTCTCCTTAATTCGAGATAAAACACTTTGTTCAATCAGCTTTTCTTATTTAACGTTTCATATAGCCTTGAGTATTTTGTATATATTTTTGAATGCTAGTTAACCTTAAGCTCTAAGGAAATTTAGTTCTATAAGGTAAGAGCTTCTGAAAAATTATATAACCGAGTTATCTTCATCAAGAACATGACCAATTAAAAATCAAAAACTTTTTTCAAACTAAGTTACAAAAAGAGTTAAGCTTAAATTTGTTTAAATTTCTTATGAATTTTTTGTTTTTTAAAATCTTGAATTACAAATTATCAACTTCCCATAGGAAGTTATTGTAATCGGTCCAATTTGTCGAATTGAAAATGTTGACATTGCTTTACGTTTCAAGAGTCCTAGAGTCGAAATACATTTTTTTTTATAGAGATGTCTGTGTCTGCGTGTGTACGTATGTACGTTCGTAAGTCCGTACGTAAGTACATCCATACGTTCGTACGTCCGTAGGTCTATACGTTTGCGAAGTTTTTTTCGTCGTCAATAGCTCAAGAACCAGTAGAGATATCGACTTTAAATAAATTTTGTTATACAGATAATAATGCAGAAAGATGCGAATGGGACTCTCAAAAAAATTGCGTTTGTGGTTTTGTTACCATAGCAATGTAGAAAAAAAGGTGAACATTTTTACTAACCCTAAATGTCTTAAATTAAATTTTAGATTACATAAAAAACGTAATACCAAACAAATATATTTTTGTAAAAAAATCCAATTAACGGTTTTTTTTATAAATAAAAAAAACTCAACAAATATTTGTCAACTTGAATATTGTACGAATAAAAAATGATTTTATCTTAAAAATAATTGTATGCAACAAAAACTAACGTTTTTGACATCTGGTAAAATTTTGAGAAAAATCGAATTGACAGTTATTTTTACAAAAAAATAAAACCTAAAAAATCCATTACTAAAAGTTGGTAAAAATTGATTTTCTACTTTCGACGAACGAAAAAAACTATTACCTAAAAAATAATTTTATGCAACGAAAAGTAAAGTTTTTGGCAAAAAAAAATCGAAGTACAGGAATTCTAATAAAAAATAAAAACTCAAAAAAAAAACACACTAATAGAATTTGGTAAAAATGTATTTTTTACTAGAATCTTTTGAAAAAAATTGAAGATATTGCCTTTGAACTAATTAAATCTAATTAAAAATATTAATTTTAAAATTCTTATAACTTAAATCCAACCGTCAGTTTTTTTGTTAAATTGTAAAATCATTATCTTTGAAAAATCCAATCGGTATTTTCTTTATAAGAAATAAAAAGTTTCAAAACGTTCTGCTAAAATTTATAAAATATAATTTTTCTGCTAAAAATATCGGCAGCAAAAACAAACATTGTGGATCGTTCCCCAAATTACTTTCTTTAAATCTTAAATTACAAATTACACTGGTCAACAAGGTTCAATCTATCATATCAGATTTTTAAGATACAACCTCTTATGATTCCAAAAATAATTGTTGGAGGCTATGTAAATTCATAAGGAATTTGTTTTGAATAAAATTCGTGATGATTTTCAAAGTATACGGTAACTTACTTCAGTATTCCGTTCAAATATTTTCAGTACCTTATTTATTTTTAAAAAAATCTTCATTACTTGTAAGTATTCACCTGCCCTACTCAAAATACTCTTATGAACGCTGTAGCATGTTTGCTTAAACGGTTCTACCGTTTCTTCTCGAAACGGTTTAAAACCAGTTATTATTGTTCTTATTACGAATTCGTAAAATCAAGTTTTTGAAATGTATTAGAAAAATAATATAAAATCAATGTTAAAAACGGTTATTTCTAAATTTGAGCACATAAAGCTTAAATCAGATTCGGAATCAGCCGCAAGAATTAACCCTAAAACGAATTATTCAAAACCATAGAGGAATTTTATTTTTTTTTTTCAAAACTTCAGAATGAGTCAAATTATGAGAATTTTGGAAAACTACGAATAAGTAAGATAAAAAAATGATTTAAACTCTATCTAGAAGATAATGATTTGTACTTTGTGAAATCATCGTACCCACAATATTTTGTTAAGAACATTGTTGCGTATTACAGTCTTAAAAACAGCGTCTTTTGTGCATTTCCATTTTCAAAAAAGGTGTATTTCAAAAAAGTGAACTAATATCAAATTATTAAGTGATGTTCCAATTCAGGACAACATATTACTATGAAAAAGTATTGTTTGGTTTGGTTGGCATAGAAACAACTTTATTTTGTTGACCAGTGTTATTCAAAGTTTTAATTATAACATATTCAGCATACTAAAACTTATGTAGATAAGATATTCAAGTACTTAAAACCTTCTTTAAAGCTTAATTACCAAAAATAATTATAGAAACTTTTGTTCACATAACATAAAATAAATACTAAAACTCTGATACCTAGATTTGAAAAAGATCTGCTGAATCTATTATTTAGGTTGATCGAAATCTTTCGTGCCTTCAAAATTGAATCTTTAAAGCATCTTTCTATTCAAAACTAAATCTCATTTTAGAGATACGTAGTGTGTTACTCATACGCATCGCGACTTTATAATATCTCTACTTTCTATACATACTTTTTTTCATTTTTAATGCTTCCTACGTATGTAGGTATATGAGGTCTCAATGTTCCTATGTGAATAAACCAACTCAAAAGCTGCAGAGGTATTGCCTCTTAATTGAAAACATACCTTTGGGACAACAAGCTTCTTCCTTCCTCTTGTATATTTTTTTCTTATTCTTTTCTTGTATGATATCTCTTCTCACAAACTATCTTCCGACTTTTATCTTTCCGCTGTCGTACTCATATCGTACTTTCTTTTTAAAGAGCATACCGATGTTCTTCATCTTCATCTTCAATTCCCATAGAGCTTCACAAGAGCACAGATGAAGCGATTATTTCTTAAAGGAATAAGATGAGCGAACCAACAACACTAAAAAAAACAGTTATAATATAATAAAAAAAAAATCAGACTTTACAAGGTGAGCTTGTACCGAGTTAAGTACGGAAGATCCGGTCGGTGGGTGTGATGTGGTGCAGTGAGGTGGTGGTTTTAGATTCAGAAGCGTTTTTGGACGGGAAGAGAGAAACACTCTTCAATTCGTTTCGTTTTTATCTCTTTAAGTCAACCTAAGTCGGCTGCTTAAACTTTTATCAAAGCAATGACACATGGAAAGCCATCAGAACGTACAGGTAGATATAGTGCTAGAGAAACAAGAAGAAACGAAAAATATATTTCATGCAGTTATGTATTCCGTTTGTGTTTCGTCGTGTCCTCTTGGGAAAAAGCCAAATGCAGAACATGAAAATTATGTGTTCATGTAGGGTAAAGGTAGAGTAAATCCTAACCTTCTCATCTTACCTACCTTTCATTTCTATCTATATGTCTATCTATCTATCTAAATATCTGTCTAACTATGCGAAGGAGGATGGCAAGGAATATCAGAAATTCAGTAGCATCTTAAGGCACCACACTCAAAAAAGTAGACAGTGTTAAGAGGCAGAGAAAGACACAAGAGGGAGAGAGAGAGCTTAAGTTGCAAAAGTAAAAAAGAAAAAGGCAAAGAAAAAAAGTAATAAATAGAATAAAACCAGATGTCCTTGACAATATGAGTGGGCTACCGTTCTTAATGGACTTATGTCCTTCGCCAGCATGTTTTAGCTACCTAGCTACTTGGATTTACATTAGCACCTCAAGATTGAAACTTTGACTTTGCTTTGATATTAAGGTCGCATAGCAGGTGAATAGGTAGGTAACAACACACATATACTCTTCTTAATGTAATGTGTATTTCTGAAGAGATCGGGGTCACAATCATGATGGACTTAATGTAATTCAATGTGTGTATGGATAAGATTTGGAGAAAATATAATGCTTGGATCTATAAGTTTGTAACGGTATTTAAGCTGTTCCTATTCAACTAGGTGCGATCGTATGCAAATATACCCTTATAGCCCTGATCCACAGGATCTCAAGGAATTTGGGTGTATGTTGAGTAGGTTGTCCTAGGGGTGAGCTGCGGGTAGGCACGCTAGCATGGCCAATTGGGCTTGCTCGTCGGAGGGGTGGGATCTTGCGGCTTCCCTTGGACTACCGTCGAATAACGTGCCTCGAGTCGAAAATCGCCTTACCACAAAATAATCTTCTAAATCTCGTTCCTTCTAATTTAACTCATTTTAACGACAACAAAAGCTTTTTCATTGGGGCTTATAGGTGTTCTTAGCCCTGGAGTGTAACCCTCCCCTAAGTCGCTACATATATAGTGACTCCGTGGTCACTGCACCACTCCTATTCCTATATTCCAGCAATGACCCCTTATCTGACGTCATGAAATTAATCACACATTAACCTTCATTATACCCTTTCGCTTTACCCTTTCCTTAGGCTCTCTTACCTTGCTTTAGCAATTCATACTAATATCGATAATCTCCACAAAATAATACCGAAAAATATTCATTATTCTTTCAAGAATCTGTTCATTATTTATTTATAATTAATACCTATATAAAAATTCATAAACTTAAGTCTAAGATTATGTGAATTGTTTTTGATTGAAGAAGTATTTAACATTAAAAGTAAGGTTTTATCATTAAAAGTAATCATAATCTCAAAAAATAACTATATACCTATAATATATTCATTTACCTTAGAGTTCTAGAATTATTAAATCTCGATAGGTTCTTAGTTCAATAATAAAAAAAAATTAATTGTCTCACAGCTGATCATTCTTTGAGATCATTGACCTTTTTGGTCGGAACGAAATGAGAAACTTCAATAGAAAATGAAACTAATTTAAAAGAGCACATAAATCATAATTTCTAAGTATCGATTTCATCAAATTAAACCTTGACCTACCTCACTCAATGTTCTTATTCAGCACTATTCCACTTTAAATATATTCCTTCATACACATATGTCAACAATCAAAATTTCTAGTAAAATAACTTAATTTTAGCACTCACCACTTACATAATTTGTCTCCTCCACCGAAGAGGTGCGCACGTCTTTACGGGAAGGCGGGGGTGTTGCAATTTTGAGTTCTTTTAACTCTGTTACTATGAAGCTAAACGATGGGGAAAAATTTTGTATGTTATCATATATGCATTAAAAAGTGTTCTCGAGGAACAAGTTGGAACTTTTATACTTATCTTTTTGCTCTTGAGTGAGATGGGTTAATAAGAGTTCTACTTAATAAAAACAATATAAGCTTAGGCTAATTTCGCTATTCTATGCTTGGGCATATAGGAAACCATCATTTGAAAGAGTGGTTTGATCAGTGGATGCCGATGCTGCCGGATAAGATGTTGTCGCTCTCCGATCCGTTTAGGCAGGTCGAATATGATGATGTGTGTTTGTTGTTGTAGTGTAGTGTTGTAATGTAGTGTTGTAATGCAGTGTTGTAATATTATTTTAATCGCATGCCTTTTTTTTTATATAATTTTAGGTAGTGTTTAAGTTTTATAAGTTAAGTAGTTCATGTTCAATATTTAAAATTGTATTCTCCAACTTATGTCAGTGTTGCCAATTTTGAGGTTTGGTCAGAAGCTGTAGGTTTCACAGGGGTGCTCCGATGGACAAGGTCGCGGCTCGTGTGTCGACGACGACACCCACGGCCGCGTCGAATATAAAAGTCTCGCCTTGAAACTTTTTCCTAAGACAAATGTACGTGACCTTAAAATGACGCTTACACCGTAATACTTGTTTTTTTTTTTATGGGCTTACCTTGTGCGGAGTCGCAATTTTCTGATATTTTTGCTTTGGCCGGTTAACCTGTGGCACCGGTTGTCTTAAATGTAGGTTAGGTGGATATAGGTTAGCCCGCGTGAAGATGGCGAAACACGTGGCTACTTGTTCCCTCTCCTAGGCTTAAATCGAGCTTGTAACAGTCTCTCCTTTAGCACAGATGAAATTGATGGCTAGATCAATATCTTGATACCGAGCGGTCTCAAAACGCGATATCACAGGAATCTCGCTTTAATTGCTACTTGCGAAGTAACACAAATTGAGAAAAAAAACTTTAATTCTATGGGAACTTAGAATTTGTTCGTACCTTAGTAAGTATTAAGCAACTTATTTGCTGCGTGGGCAGCTCTGAACTTTTGCGATGAGACGGTCTTCACTCGACGGTGGTTAAGTAATCAAGAGGAAGTAGAATCCACAGCCATCGACTAACATGGCTGGAGAATCATTCGAGGCTCGATCTTTCACAAGCGGGGTGACATGGGCGAATGGCTGCATTCAGCAATAATCGTCTTTCAGAATCGTAATTAAAAATGTATGTATACAATGAGCAAAAATGTGAATGTATGTTTATTCTTTAAATTCAAGGTAGTAATATTTTTTTTATGTCTGGGCATCACTATTTGGGAAATCAATACGTTTTTTTAAAAGTAAGACTTTAAATAAGAAAAGAAATTGTATGTAGGTTATTGTTAATAAAAAAAATGAGAAAGAACAGGTTGAATGAAAATATGAGGTGGCCTACACACAGCTTTTCAATATTTGGTATTTACTACCGGATATGGAAAAGAAAAGGCCTTAGTCTTTTAGGTTATAGCTGAGTTCTTATTTTCTAATATCCTTTGCATGTATGACTCCCAAGTTGTTTCCGCTCAAGTCAGTGAGCTCATACAAGCTGTTTCCAACAAAAGCTTTGACGATAGCAGGAACAAACTTGGGGCATAATTTTGCATTCCTATGCTTAAGTGCGTCGCTCAGGATAAAGTTTCGTTTAAAAACTTTTTCTCCTATTTTATATAAGACACCCTTACTCCTAAGGTTATAACTTTTTTCGTATTGCTTATGAGATTGGGCTAGGGAGTCCTTGATCCTGGCATGGATGATATTCATCTTTGCAGACTGTGGTATGATGGAAAATTCTGAATTATTTAGACTCTTTAACTTTTTCAACAATGTGTAGTCGGACCCATGTTCAACCTTACTTTGCCCAAACAAGGCTTCGTAGGGTGACATACCTATAGCCGAGTGTACGGTCGTACGCAGCGCACTCGCGATAGAAACCAGGTGTTTATCCCAGGTTGATTGGTCTGAGCCTATATACGACCTTATGGCCGCCAAAATAGAGCGATTGACCCTTTCGCTGGCGTTCGCTTGGGGTGCGTAAGAACCAGTTCTAATGTGCTTAACGCCATAATTCATTAAAAGTCTTGAAAATTCCTTGCTAACAAATTGTTTTCCATTATCCGAGAGTATGGATTCGGGTACACCATATACCGAAAAAACTTCGTCTTCTAAAAATCTAATCGCTGTTTCACTCGTAGCTCTTCTTAAGGGCTTTACTAAAACGAATTTGGTTAGCTGGTCTAAGCATACAATTATTTGGGTATTCCCACTTTTTGACCTGGGATATGGTCCCAAAAAATCTATATAGATATGTTGAAAGGGCCTTTCAACAATGAAACCTTGTCCCATGGGTGGTCTTAGGACATAATTTGGGGCTTTTGTAGTTTTACATACATTGCACTCCCCCACGAACGCTTTGACTTGTGCCGCCATATTAGGCCAGTAAAAACGGTCGCGAAGGCGGTACAAAGTCTTGCTGATCCCACCATGCGCTGCTCGTGGTGGCTCATGAGCCAGTTGTATTAAACGGTTTGTCAGTATGGATGGGATCCACATTTTCCAGGAACAATCATCTCCTGTTGTGTCCCCTGTGCTGGGTTTGACTTTCTTATATACAAAATTATCTGATATACGAAGGTCAGGCAGCTGATTTTGATTTTCCTCAATTGTTTTGATTAACCCTACATACTCCTCTGACTTGAAAGCCGGATCTGTAAGATCAATAAATAGAACATCGGAGGGGATCATTGTCGTGTTTGTTCCAAGCTCTATCGCATCAACGGAGTAGACGCGAGAAAGCGCATCTGGAACAACATGTTGACTACCCTTCCTATGCTCTATTTCAAAAGAGAATCTTTGAAGTCGAAGACTCCATCGAGCTAACCGGCCGCTTAAGTCCTTCTGATTCATAAGCCACCTTAGGCTGGCATGATCGGTCACAATTTTAAACTCCTGCCCTTCAACGTACGAACGAAATTTCTCAACACCGAGCACGGCTGCTAAGCACTCGAGCTCGGTTATACTATAGTTTCGTTGTGCGGATGTCAATTTATGGGAAAAGTAATAAATAGGTCTTTCAAGGCCATCGTCATCTTCTTGGCATAGCACACTACCTACTCCTGACGTGGACGCATCGCAAAGGATCTTAAATGGTTTTCGAAAATCTGGGTTAACAAGAATCGGGGCTGAAGTTAAGGCATTCTTTAATTGCTCAAAAGACTGTAAGGCTTCTGGCGTGAAGTTGAAAGTCTTACACTTCTTAAGAGTATCCGTCAGTGGGGTAGCTAAGGAGGCGTAATTATTGACGAATCGCCTATACCATCCGGCTAATCCTAAGAAGCGGCGGACTTGTTTCGCGGTTTTGGGAATCGGGAAATCTCTTATAGCTGATACCTTATCAGGATCAGTTCTTATACATCCACCACCTATTATAAATCCTAGAAACCTTAGCTCCCTAAAACAGAATTTTGATTTGGCTAAGTTGATAGTCAGACCAGCGTTTTTCAACAGAGTCGCCAGTTTGGTAAGTATGGTAATGTGTTCTTCAAATGTCGTTGAAACCACTAGCAGATCGTCAAGATATACATAAATATGTTGTCTCAGTTCATGTGGCACCACTTTGTCCATAAGTCTACAAAGTCGCTGAGCGGCATTGCAGAGTCCAAAGGGCATGACCGTGAACTGATATAAGGGTCGGCCGGGCACGGTAAACGCGGTTTTCTCCCTTGACCCTCTCTCCAGGGGTATTTGCCAAAACGCATCCTTCAAGTCAACTGTGGATATGTAATGCGTATCAGTTTGTCGACTGAGCAGGCCATCCACATGATGAAGAGGGTACGCATCTTTTTTCGTTACTTTGTTCACCTTTCTGGAATCGAGGCACAACCTATTCTTCCCGGGTTTTTGAACCAAAACCATGGGTGAGCTCCAGGAACTCTGGCTTTCCTCAATCACCCCCAAAGAAATCATTCTGTCCAACTCTTCATACATGCGGGCTTGTACCGCTGGAGAGACCGGGTAAAAACGTTGTTTAACGGGCTCGGCCTCGCCTACGTCTATTATATGTTCTTCTAGGGTTGTTTTACCAAGCCCAAGTTTAGCGGCGGATGGAAACAAGCCTATAACATTTTCCAATTTCCTAGTTTGATCTGCAGTAAGCTCGTGGACACTTGAATCGCACAAACCAGAACAAGGATATATTTCCGAAATAACGTGTGGTGCAATTTCAAAGGTCTTCCAAAAATTTATTCCTAAATACAATGGCTGCTCCAAAGAAGGTACCAAGTAAAAGGAAATAGGTTTTGAAACTCCCTTGAAATCGACCATCGTCGAAAGCTCACCTATTATTTGTTGGTCATGACCACTGGCTGTCTTAACTTTTGACTTAAAGGGTTTGAAGGCAATATGCTCAGCTCTCAGAAGCTCTATACAACCCGCGCCTAAACAGCTAATGCTAGCCCCACTATCTAATAAACCTAACATCTTTTTGCCAAAAATACTAATGCTAGCATATGGCCTTGGGTCCTCTGTACTACACAAACTCGTCGCACTTATAGCTCGATGTGCTTCCCGCTTTTGCTTGAACCTATGTCTAAGTTTTACAACTTTGTTAGAAGGTGTTTTAAAAATACGGTCTCGTACAGAGTAGTAATTCATCAACCTGTCGTGTAGAGAAGGTTTTTGAACAGAATTAGTATTCATTTTACTATGGCTATTTTCTGCATTGATGAAGGGTCTTTCAAGGATATGAACTTGTTTTTCTTCACAAAGATTCTTGTTATATTTCGATACATCTGGTAAGTATGTAAAGTCTGGTAAGTTTGTATGGATTTGTGGGTCGGGTTTGTTTTGTAAATCTGGTTGGTAAGTTAAGTCTGGTGAATTTGGTAAGTCTGATGAATTTGGTAAGTCTGGTGAATTTGTAATAGCAGGTGAATCATTGAAGCATTGGTCAACGTTGAGTTTTACCGCTTTTGCTCCGGGTTTGATGGTGGAGGGCGAATCTCCCCGGACGGATTGCCCCGGTTCCGGTTTTCCATACATCTCGTACACTGTGGTGATGTGGTATTTTCTAAGCCACAGCGAAAACAGAAAAGGTTTCTCTGGGCTGTCGGACACTGTTTGTATGTGTGTCCTTTTATCTTACAGTTCCAACATGTAAACGAACTTGGACCTCTTCGGAGTGAAAGCTCTTCAACCGTTCCGATCTCTGCTCTATCGTCATATGATAATTCGATTTCATTCACTCTTGGTCTCTGGGTGACACCTGTCATGGGAAAGGGAGACGTTTTGGATCTCATTGTCTCGTACTGACCTATCCTTTTTTCTACAGTGCGGCAAACATGTACAAGTTCGGGTAAACTATTCGTAGAAAAAGTTATTATTAGTTCACCGATGCGTCTTTTCACATTTTGTTTTATAAGGTCTATAAGTTCTCGTGGGTTTTTCGGGATGTGCATCTGTGAGTTCAACCGAAGTACATCTAAGTAAAAGCTGTCAAAACTCTCTGATTGTCCTTGACGACGATCGAACATTTTCCTAGATATTTCCGTATCTGTCTCAAGACTTTTGTACTGTTCCAGCAGCGCAAGCTCCAAATGTCGCCATGTAGCACCAGGATTCGCTTTCGAATACGTCCAGAACCATGTTTCTACGCTTCCGGCAACAAAGACTTGAAAATGAAGAAAAATATCCTCCCACGGGACCTTGTAGCTAGTCCTCATACGGTTAAGTCGAAAAAGAAAATCCTCCACTGACATTTTCTCGTTGTCAAAACGGAGTCCCCATTTTTTAAAGTCTATTGGACGTGACCACGACACAGGATTAGACTCTCGATTGCTGGGTCCTGCTGAGGTTAAATCCATACCATCTAGTCGATTAATGAATCTTTGTATGTTCTCGCTTTGAGGAACACTTTCGAGATTGTCGCGAGTGCTTTCTCGATCATCGGTTGCTCGGCGGGCTTGAATATGATCGGGGTTTCTATTAGGGTTATTTTGAGCCCTAATATCATTTTCATCCACATTTTCTAAGCGGTTTGAATTTCGGTCGGTTTCTTGATCCGCATTCTGGGGATTGTTTTGTTCAGTGATTTGGTCTTCTGCCGCTCCTTGTGGCGTTATTGTCATTGCTCTTAACTCTTCTCGAATTGACTTGGCTATCTCCAGCCGTAAGCTCTGACGCTCTGCTTCATACTCGGCTTGGCGAGCTTGAAAGTCTTCGGCTCTACTTAAGCCTAAGGAAGCAGTCACTATGTTACGGATGTGTTGTTGTAGTTGCTCTTCTTGGGACGTATTGCCTTGCCTATTTTCATGAGATGACTCAGCACGGTCTTGGGTATCACCAGCGTTCTTAGATGAACCTGGTTCAGTTGCTTTTTTATTCCCACGGGTCATTATTTATGTTGTTATATTTGTTGATGTTGTTGTTGTTATTTCTTTTATTTAAATTAAGATTTTATAATATGTTATGTTTTGGAATGTGAAGTATAGGTATGGCCGTTAACTTCAAATATATTAAGGAAAAAAAAATAAAAGGTACTGGTTCCAAAAACAAATATGTTATGGTCAATAAAAAAAAATCTATATGTAGTTTATCTGCAACAATCATGAATTGAGAGCTAAGGAAAGTTAAGGCGAGTTTAAGGCAAAAACAAAAAAAAGGTATCTAATGTGATAGAAAGAAGAAAGAATCTGTCGCCGTAAGATGTTTCATATAAATATTATATAAATCGTGGTTCAAAGAGAAAAAAAAAATCTTGTAGCGCTTTGAAATGAAAGCTTCTAGCTCACCATCTTCAGTCGCTTAGACTGATACTTTGAAATACTAACGATTATATACTTTGAGTTCTAGATCGAGTATCAGTTTTTTTTTTTTTTTCTTCAAAAATTTTGTTGACTGGAACATAATCCGGGCGCAACGGACGGAGAAGTGGTCCACCAAGACCTATATCTCCCGGTCGTCCGTGAAAATCCTCCAGGCCAATGAAACAACAAACTTTCTTTATAAACTTTATATTCTTCCATCAGCGCAAGCTGAAAACAAGTACAAGTGTACTTTATGTCTTTCAGGACATTGAATTGGAAAAAAAATAAAAGTCTGTCTAACCATGGTAAACTCCGGTGGAAAATGCTACACGAAGATAAGCTTTATAACCTCATACTCCTGGACATGTTCACCTCAGTTCATTGTATAATGTTACAGAAATCTCGAATGTTAACGAAAGTAATATGAATTTTTGAGAAGGAAAAAAAATTAAATCTGAATAGTTGCTTAAAAATAAATATTTTGTGTTTACGAATTCTCGCCCCACGTTGGGCGCCACCTGTGTAACGGTATTTAAGCTGTTCCTATTCAACTAGGTGCGATCGTATGCAAATATACCCTTATAGCCCTGATCCACAGGATCTCAAGGAATTTGGGTGTATGTTGAGTAGGTTGTCCTAGGGGTGAGCTGCGGGTAGGCACGCTAGCATGGCCAATTGGGCTTGCTCGTCGGAGGGGTGGGATCTTGCGGCTTCCCTTGGACTACCGTCGAATAACGTGCCTCGAGTCGAAAATCGCCTTACCACAAAATAATCTTCTAAATCTCGTTCCTTCTAATTTAACTCATTTTAACGACAACAAAAGCTTTTTCATTGGGGCTTATAGGTGTTCTTAGCCCTGGAGTGTAACCCTCCCCTAAGTCGCTACATATATAGTGACTCCGTGGTCACTGCACCACTCCTATTCCTATATTCCAGCAATGACCCCTTATCTGACGTCATGAAATTAATCACACATTAACCTTCATTATACCCTTTCGCTTTACCCTTTCCTTAGGCTCTCTTACCTTGCTTTAGCAATTCATACTAATATCGATAATCTCCACAAAATAATACCGAAAAATATTCATTATTCTTTCAAGAATCTGTTCATTATTTATTTATAATTAATACCTATATAAAAATTCATAAACTTAAGTCTAAGATTATGTGAATTGTTTTTGATTGAAGAAGTATTTAACATTAAAAGTAAGGTTTTATCATTAAAAGTAATCATAATCTCAAAAAATAACTATATACCTATAATATATTCATTTACCTTAGAGTTCTAGAATTATTAAATCTCGATAGGTTCTTAGTTCAATAATAAAAAAAAATAATTGTCTCACAGCTGATCATTCTTTGAGATCATTGACCTTTTTGGTCGGAACGAAATGAGAAACTTCAATAGAAAATGAAACTAATTTAAAAGAGCACATAAATCATAATTTCTAAGTATCGATTTCATCAAATTAAACCTTGACCTACCTCACTCAATGTTCTTATTCAGCACTATTCCACTTTAAATATATTCCTTCATACACATATGTCAACAATCAAAATTTCTAGTAAAATAACTTAATTTTAGCACTCACCACTTACATAATTTGTCTCCTCCACCGAAGAGGTGCGCACGTCTTTACGGGAAGGCGGGGGTGTTGCAATTTTGAGTTCTTTTAACTCTGTTACTATGAAGCTAAACGATGGGGAAAAATTTTGTATGTTATCATATATGCATTAAAAAGTGTTCTCGAGGAACAAGTTGGAACTTTTATACTTATCTTTTTGCTCTTGAGTGAGATGGGTTAATAAGAGTTCTACTTAATAAAAACAATATAAGCTTAGGCTAATTTCGCTATTCTATGCTTGGGCATATAGGAAACCATCATTTGAAAGAGTGGTTTGATCAGTGGATGCCGATGCTGCCGGATAAGATGTTGTCGCTCTCCGATCCGTTTAGGCAGGTCGAATATGATGATGTGTGTTTGTTGTTGTAGTGTAGTGTTGTAATGTAGTGTTGTAATGCAGTGTTGTAATATTATTTTAATCGCATGCCTTTTTTTTTTATATAATTTTAGGTAGTGTTTAAGTTTTATAAGTTAAGTAGTTCATGTTCAATATTTAAAATTGTATTCTCCAACTTATGTCAGTGTTGCCAATTTTGAGGTTTGGTCAGAAGCTGTAGGTTTCACAGGGGTGCTCCGATGGACAAGGTCGCGGCTCGTGTGTCGACGACGACACCCACGGCCGCGTCGAATATAAAAGTCTCGCCTTGAAACTTTTTCCTAAGACAAATGTACGTGACCTTAAAATGACGCTTACACCGTAATACTTGTTTTTTTTTTTATGGGCTTACCTTGTGCGGAGTCGCAATTTTCTGATATTTTTGCTTTGGCCGGTTAACCTGTGGCACCGGTTGTCTTAAATGTAGGTTAGGTGGATATAGGTTAGCCCGCGTGAAGATGGCGAAACACGTGGCTACTTGTTCCCTCTCCTAGGCTTAAATCGAGCTTGTAACAGTCTCTCCTTTAGCACAGATGAAATTGATGGCTAGATCAATATCTTGATACCGAGCGGTCTCAAAACGCGATATCACAGGAATCTCGCTTTAATTGCTACTTGCGAAGTAACACAAATTGAGAAAAAAAACTTTAATTCTATGGGAACTTAGAATTTGTTCGTACCTTAGTAAGTATTAAGCAACTTATTTGCTGCGTGGGCAGCTCTGAACTTTTGCGATGAGACGGTCTTCACTCGACGGTGGTTAAGTAATCAAGAGGAAGTAGAATCCACAGCCATCGACTAACATGGCTGGAGAATCATTCGAGGCTCGATCTTTCACAAGCGGGGTGACATGGGCGAATGGCTGCATTCAGCAATAATCGTCTTTCAGAATCGTAATTAAAAATGTATGTATACAATGAGCAAAAATGTGTATGTATGTTTATTCTTTAAATTCAAGGTAGTAATATTTTTTTTATGTCTGGGCATCACTATTTGGGAAATCAATACGTTTTTTTAAAAGTAAGACTTTAAATAAGAAAAGAAATTGTATGTAGGTTATTGTTAATAAAAAAAATGAGAAAGAACAGGTTGAATGAAAATATGAGGTGGCCTACACAAGTTCCGGAGAATGATAATGATGGGTTTTTGATGTACTTTCACCATATACACAAATCTTATTTCAGTATATAACTTTATATTTTTTGGGTGTTGTTGGGTGCAAGGAGCATAAAATTGGATGAAAAAGTGTTACAACTGCTATAAATCCATGATTTTCGAAAAAATGAATCATATGCTTATTTATTCAGCAGCCTTAGGAGTTATTATTAATATGTTGGTTTTGTTTTTTCTATTATATGTATGAAGCTGTCTGTAGTTATTAACAATTTATCTTTCATTTTATAAAGTTAATGGAACTGTTTTTATTTTTTGGCCAAAAATCCATCTTTAGTATTCAAAAACTTGACATTTTAAACAATTTTCACTTTTAAGGCTGTGAAAACCAAAAAAAATTCCTTCTGGTGGTTAAACCCCTAATATGAAACATATACATAAGTGGTTGAATTCTAACGCAAATTTGAAAAAAAAATTGCTACATCTTCATCCAAGACTTCGTCGATCAAATTAACATTTAAAAATAATTTGAAGTAACCCCAAACAGGAATAAGAAAAATGTAAACCATTAATCTTTGATTACCACTATGAAATTTTTCTTGAAATAAGTATTTGTTTCCGGTATTTTTGAAAGAAGTTTGTGTATATTTCATTCGTTAAGACTTCACTTAACAGAACAAATTTTTTGATCATCAATCGAAAATTACAATTTTCTGAACAACGAACCGATAAAGATTTGTATTAAATTTTCTCTAATTTTCTTGTTTTAACTTAGCTTCTTTCAATGGAAAAAAAATAGAACAGTTATTTTGGTTTAAAGTTTTCTCAAGAACTAATAAACCGATTTTAATATTTTTTTTTCTACACAAGCTCTTATACTGCCTTTATATTTGATGGTCCAAAATATCATTGTTTTCATTTCGTATTTTTAAAATATTAAATTTTTTTCACATCTTGATATCTCGAACATAGGTCACCATTTTTTCACGAAAACATAAATTAATAAGCTCTAAAGGGGAGAGTACGATAACTTTGGCGCCGAGATGTAATAACGGTTTTTGGTAGAGGGGCTTAATACAAGCATTTTTACTATGGGAGGGGGGGTCTATCTCCCCCCGTTTAGGCGGTAGGGGCAATTTAAAAAAACATGTACTTTAAATGGAAAAAAAATAATTAAAAAATAACGGTAATACTTACAGTTAAGTATTATACCTTTTTTTAAAGTCAACACTTTTGTCTATTAGCTTGTTTTTAAATCAAGTCATAACTATGCATAGTTTTTGAAAAAAATTGTTTTAAACTCAAAATTTGGTAAAAAAAAAAGTTAAAAATATGGTTTAAAGTGTAATTTTTCAAAACTTTTAGATTATCTACTATTTTTTTTTAAATTCATTGCTCTTATTTGTTTTTGATCAAAAACTGAAAACTAGATGATTTTATGTCTTCTAGTTCTTGAGAAAATTAAAAATTACCAAAACAAAATATTTGAATTAAATTACTTTTTCCTTGCTTAAGTATTAACGTATAGTCTTATTTTGATAGTAATAATCGAATATATATATAATAAATTAATTTTTCTTAAATCCAGCTTATTTAAATGCAAAAAAAACTTTGCATGCACCCCATCTTGCACCCACCGCACCTTTCACCCTCCCCACCTTGCACCCACTCCACCTCGCACCCACCCCAAATCCTATAGTGTGCCCAAGCAGGGGGGTTGCAGGGGGGCAGCATGCGCCCCCTTACAGATCCCACTGTTGCATACACCCAAACTCGCGCACACCTTACTGTTGCATACACCCAAACACGCATTACGCATACGCAAATACCATTATTACTATCAAAATAAGACCACTCAAGCAAAAAAATAGAATTAAATTAAAATAGTAGTTGTAGTTATTTTCAATTTTCTCAAAAACTAAAAGACATAAAATCATCTAGTTTTCAGTTTTTGATCAAAAACAAATAAGAGCAATACATTTTGAAATAAAAACAATGGTAGATAAGCTTGAAGTATTGAAAAAGTTACACTTTAAACCTTTTTTTAACTTTTCTTACTCAAATTTTGAGTTTAAAATTAAATTTTTATTTTAAATTTTCTCAAAAACTAAAAGACATAAAATCATCTAGTTTTCAGTTTTTGATCAAAAACAAATAAGAGCAATAAATTTTGAAATAAAAACAATGGTAGATAATCTTGAAGTATTGAAAAAGTTACACTTTAAACCTTTTTTTAACTTTTTTTACTCAAATTTTGAGTTTAAAATTAAATTTTTATTTTCAATTTTCTCAAAAACTAAAAGACATAAAATCATCTAGTTTTCAGTTTTTGATCAAAAACAAATAACAGCAATAAATTCTGAAATAAAAACAATGGTAGATAATCTTGAAGTATTGAAAGAGTTACACTTTAAACCTTTTTTTACTCAAATTTTGAGTTTAAAATTAAATATTTCAAAAACTACACATAGTTTTGACTTGAATTAAAAACTGGCTAATAAAACAGAATGTTGGCTTTAAAAAAAGGTTTGATACTTAATTGTAAGTATCACGGTTATTTTTTAATTAATTTTTTTCATTTTAGATAACAATTTTTTTAAATTGCCCCTACCGCCTAAACGGGGGGAGATATACCCCCCCCTCCCATAGTAAAAAATGCTTGTATTAAGCCCCTCTACCAAAAACCGTTATTATATCTCGGCGCCAAATTTATCGTACTCGTGCCGCTCTAAATAACTGCATATTGGAAATATTAAAACTAAAAAAAAGCACTCAAAATATTTTCGAAAAAAAAAATTGTCAATCAAAGTTTTTTTTTAAAACGAACTAGTCTTAGATTATAAAACACAGTCTTTGGATAGAGGAGCAAGTTTGTGTGACTGAGTCCAGGGCAGTCGCTACCATATTTGCGAAACGTGCGGTGCTCAAGGGCGCCAACCACCTAGGGGCGGAAAATAAGAGATCGATCTTACTAAATTTAAAGAGCATGCTCCAAGTCTACAGAAAAAACAATTGTTTTCTTTAACCTAATCCAACGTGTTTTTCATAAGGCCGTTCACTACGTAGTGCTCACACACAATCTACTAAAAATCTGTATATTTTGTTAAACATTACTTATTTTATTGATGAAAAACATAAATAAACCACCTTTACAACGGAAAAGAACAGGAAAAATACATAGTTGAGAAAATCACCAACAAGGGCGCAGTGAAAGGAGAAAAAAAATGTTTTGTGTCTCTAAGTAAAGTGGTCACCAAGCCCTCATAAATTCTTGTAATGTTATTCAAGAAATGTTTGTGTTCTTTTCGGCTTCCACAAAGAGATAGTCCATAATCGTACCAGATATTAAATTGAAAGCCTTAAGCGCTACGCGATGGTCTGCAAGAATAGATGCAGTCCACCCATTATTGTACCATCTCGAAAAAAAATATTTGATGTCTTATTGGAAATCTCGGAGAGTAATTTTTCGGAATGGGATTCCCCAACATCATATAAGGCTCATTCGCTTGCATTAAACATTCAAACCTATACATTTATTTGTTCGGTAGTAATTTGGTTTGATATTTCGAACAATATATAAATGCTTTGAGCAAAATGATGCAAAATCCAACAATCAATACTCAAATGTGTGTTAATCTCTTACTTAAGTTCAGCTTATATCGCACAGATGAGCACTTCGAAAAAATATTGGAAGAAGCCGCTAATATTTCTCAACTTCTTTACGTAGAAACAAATTTTCTCCTACTAAGCATGATCCGTCCAAGAAAAAAACCTAGACAATTTGAATATGAATACATTGATGAAGGCTAAAATGATCCCAAAATTATATATAAAGTAGATTTTTTTTTCGAATCTTGGATCAGACTCTTACTTCCTTAAACGACAGGTTTGAGGAGATAAAATTAGAGCTTTGAAATTACATTTTTCAGAAGAAATGGGACATGACCTGCAATATATTTTCCGTAATGATTTAATGTTAACATTTCCAAATATGGCAATCACATTACGAATTTTTCTTTCAATGCCGGTCTATGTTGCATCTAGTAAAAGATCGTTTTCACTAATTTAGCAATAGTCTCTATAGAACATAATATACTATCTTAGAACCATTCGATACCAAACAAAATATAGAAGAGAATTAATGGAAAAAATAGAACAGTTATTTTGGTCAAAAGTAGTACCCGTGGCATGATTAGTAAGTTGGACTGTCATACAAGAGGTCTTGGGTTCAATCCCTGTCCCTGTCCCTGCCTGTGCCATCTAAAGTTTTTTCACTGGTACTGCCTCTTGCGAGGAATTGACAAATTCTCCAAGAGTAATTCTTGTCATGAAAAGTGCTTTCTCAAATAAACCGTTCGGATTCGGCACATAAACACTGTAGGTCCCCTCCATCTCTGCAATTACTCGCACACAGGAATGGTTGAGATCCTGGTCCTTTACGGACTGTTGCGCTACCTAAAAACATTTATTTAAAATAAATGTAAATAAATTTTGTTAAAGAGAATTTGCATTATTGCTTATTTTGTTGGTTTTGATCCCTGAAAAAGATAAAATTGGGATTGGGTTTGAAAAAAATAAAGTTTGAATTGGATTTGATATTGACTCAGTCGTACACCTTATTTGTTTATTCATGTATATATGTTGTGACTTAGAAGCTTAAGCTGAACTGAAACTGATATATTCGTTACGGAAAAGCAAAAGGAAGTTTAATTACTGCGTATACGGCAAGTATTGCTCATATGTAAGAAGAGCATTTTAAGATTTGAATCTAACTTTGCCGATGATCGATAGATAAGTATAAGAAAGATTTTGTTATTTCGTCCTTCAGCTATGATCCTATCGCTATCGGATGGACCGTTTAGATTCAAATTTGGTACTGCTACAGAGCATTGTAATGTCAAGATTGTCTATAGGACGGGTAGCTCCAAGGCAACGGTTTTGATAATTAAAAATTCTCTTAATCTTGGCTATATTTTTTTTTTATTGAATTTCGTTAGTAGAGCATCCATAATTTTCAAGAATTATATTATTTTCCTGCATATTCTCGTTCATTAGTATTATTAACATTTTTAAGACCCGCGAAGTATGAACTTGACTTGCCGCTGAGCGTGTATACACTTATGAATGCATCAGTTGCATTGCATGTTGCTTGTTCATTAAGGCTAAAGAATCCCTTCCGGTGGAATGGGTACAATCGATAGCTCCAAAAGCTCCAGGAAACGTGTATTTTTCTGACCATTTTTCTGCTTCGATATTCCTATTTGATTAGACGAAAATCTTACATGAATATGAACGTTTTCCAAAATTTCGTTGGCCACGTGCTTAGTAGTTTACAAACTGTAGTTCCTTTTCCCTTCTGTAACATAAAGTGCAAATTTATGATGGATGAAGTAAGGGTTCAAGACTTCAACTTGTGCTCTAAAGGCAGCTTATAGCTTTATTAAAAGAGTTTGGTTATGATAGAATCTGGTGATTGAGGTACCTATGCATAGGTATTCCTGGATGTTGTTGCTCTGGAAAGATGCTGGTTGAAATTTCTCTCGTTAATTTTAGCGTTTTCCAAATTATCCAAATTGTGCGGTAGCAACACTCCGAGGTATTTAAACTCTTGCACTGCCTCCATACACACATTGTTGAGTGGCCAATTCTCTTAGGGAACACTTCTTCTTTGACGTGATCCAAAAATTGTTATTTTTGTTTGTATTTAAATGCAAGCCCCAAGTCTTGCAAAAGGAATTTGATTTGTTGATTTGAAGCTGCAAAGTGGACGGATTGTCAGCTAGTAAAACTAAATTCTCCGCGTGGAGCAAAACTTTCACTTGGATATCAGCGAAGATTATTCCTCCTGGAAGTACATCACAGATATTGTTAATGAACAAAGCAAGCTTAAATGGGCTTAAAATGTAGCTCTGCGGAACACCAGCTATCGTCCAAACCAGTCTGAGAACCCTGATTCATCCCAAACAGAAGCGCTAGATGACTCTAGAAATTTGAGATATATTAACAAAAATTTTCGGGACGTTCCTAGTGATGAAATCTTGTACACCAGAGCCTGTCCGTCAACCATGACAAAAGCTGCTTTGAAGTCTACAAAACAAGAGTATACTTTATATCTTCTATATGGACATGATCCGTTGTTGAGAATGCTGACCGAAGTCTTGAAACTTTCTAAGAAGATTAGATCAATCCACTTGGTTGGCCTTAAGTACAGAATTGAAATGTGAATCTTTCATAAAGTACTAAAAATAGAAGTGCCTCAATAGAAAGATTTAAATCATCTTTCTTGGACTTGGAAAGAGCAAAAATAACTGTTTTCTTTAGGTTGTTCTGCAAATCAGAGTCGTTATATAGCATAATGAAGTATACGAGCAGATAATTTTTAAATCGTACTGTGGTATGTTTTTAAAACTCAACAATAATGCCGTCTATGCATGGAGCTTTATTATTTAGCATTTATTCAAACTTGTTTCCAGTTCCCTCTAAGAAACTGGGCTATCCAATTCGCTGACAATGGAGTTAAGTAGTGCATTTGAGAAAGTTTGGTGATTCTAATCAGGCGACAAAAGAGTTTTAAATTGAACAACAAGTGTCTCAGCTCCGAGAGTGTTCACCATAATTCTATTACAACCGCTCAGTTCTTGAACATTACTCCAATATTACTTAGAGTTCTTACGAAGTTTTTAAGCCAGGTTGTTAATGTTATCCGTTTTTTTAATCGTGCATAGACGTTTGTATTTCTTATAAACTTGTAGTTAGATATTTGTGAAAAACTAAAAATAAGAATAAGTCAAAGCTTTATAGAAGAGGTCCAAAAATCTTGATATTTTTGTAGATATTACTATAATATTCTAGCTTAAGCTATTATTATACACACACAACAAAACCTAGATTCAAGTTTTAGCTTTATCTTTCTTTATTGAGAAGACCCAATAGATATTATTTTAATCCCATTTCTTTAAAATCGTTTACTGAATATAATAATAAATATCAGATTTCAAAATATATGTATTCTAGGAAAGCCGTTCTTTAAATATTTTATATTAAATTTACTTCAAAAGCTTTGGTAAAGAAAACAAAAAATTTGTTTTCAGGTTCTCACAAAATTGCTCAATTAAACATAAAATAATTCAAATACTCTAAATTCAATCCTTATTGAATGTTCTAAATTTTCCTAATGAGCTCACTTCTCTATGCTATTAACTCACTTTTCCATATGACTGAACCAATTTTTCCAAAACAAAAGCAATTCACAATGTGAGCCAATTATTATTATTTTTTAAAGGTTCAATTCCAGATATCCTTTTCAAAAAAAAAAAATGCCTTGTGAAAACAAACGCAAATTTCCTGCCACAAAAACAAAAAAAAAACAATTGAAAACCTTCAGTCATCGATGGAATTAACAAAAGAACCGCCACCACCGCTATATCTACAACATACATAACAAAGACTATACTTTAGCAACGACACGATGACGGGAAGTTGAAAACGACGACGATGCTCAAATTGCACCCATTTCCAATATGGTTTGGTTTTGGTTGGCAAGCAATTTTAAGCCCAAATTCATTTCAAGGCTCTTTTGTAGGTAGGTGAAATTTTCTCCTTGCCGACGAACGTACCGTTGTGTGTCATTGTTGTGGGCTGGAGCCTATATAGAAAAGCGGAAAGCTTGGTGACGGGTACTACACAGTACGAGTACAACTACGAATACTCGATGCCGCATAATCAGGTAAAATGCAATAGAAATTCAATCCACTTCAATTAGCCGCGGAAAACTATGCTAATTCTGAAAGAAATCCAATTTCAGGTGTGCGCTTCTTATGTTTTTGTACGTAAAATGCAACCATCAAATGTACCCCCTTATTTCCACATTTAGCGAAGCTCATTGCCAAATTAGAAAAAGAAAAGTGCAGAAGCTGAAGCAGAAGCACAGCACCCAGGGAGCTCGAGCTCTATGGATTGAATATGGATGGTGGAGCTCCTGAAATAGCGCGGAATGAACGTTTGCATTGTCGCTTCAGGGATCTTTTTCTAATGCGATGCATGCAGAGCAGATGCAGAAGGTTAGGTTAGTCGCTGCTGCTGCTGCTGCTAACCATATAAATACACGTTGCTATTTCCTGACACACAGAGGCTTCTGCAAATCCACGATTTTGGTACGTCTACCCATATCGACATGACATACATATATACGCACATGAGAGGGTAATCCTCCGGCAAATCTTCTACCTTTTTGAACAATTTCCGACCGAAACGAGTGCAAAACACAAAAAAGCACGAACCCAGAAGTCCCCAAAAAGAAACAACAAACTTTTTTCTTTTTAAGATACAAAAAATAAAACTTCAACAACTTGAAGCGGGTAAACAATGAAATGAAAATTTTTGGTAACGTGAAATACTCGCGTTTGAGAATTAAGTTCGACTCGAACGTCGCTTATCGCGTCGTAGTGGTAGAAGCTGTTGTTTGTTGTTGTTGTCATCGTAGTAGAGTAGGTATTCCTCGGGAAAACTTCATGCACGTGGGGGTATTTGCATCAATTTTACGAATGTTTCTCGAATGCCGCTGTCATACTGTCTCTGGATTCACTAGGAGTAAATTCAAAGAAGAAACGAGAGCTTGCACCATTAAAAGACAGTATACAGTATTTCGTGTGTCTTTGGTAACTATACAGTTCGGAGTCGTGTACGACACGACAATAGTGAATTCAGTTTTCAAAGGAAAATAATGTCACCCAACGAAATACCTTGGTAAGAAGTATATAAACCGCATAGAAATGTGACGTGTCTGATGTAAATACCGAAGTACAAAACAGTGTGGAGTGAAAAAAAGCTTACAATTATTTTTAAATTTTAAGATGAATTAAGTAAGATAGACTAAAATGATTCATTAAGTTGTAATAATGTATTTTGTTGTTTACACCATTAAAAAGTAAACGAACTAGCAATGTCTGCAAATTATAAACATTTTCCACTGGAATTCGGAGTCGGTGACAGCAACTTTATGAATGTTGTTTTTTAGAGTCAAAGTTCATTTTGACTTTACATGCCGGCGGCGCGCGGCGGCGGCCTTACTGGGACGATAACAATCGTCACGTTACTGTGAATGGACAGCGTTATCGGGTCATGATTACCAATTATTACTGGCCCTAAGTGGAAGATATGGATTTGGGTGACATGTGGTTTTGACAGGATGGTTGGCTACACAGCACATGTTACAATATAGATTTATTGAAGAGTAAGTTTGATGAGTGCGTTATCTTAAGAAATGGGGCAGTCGATTGGCCACGTGTCGGCGTCGTTCTTGCGATTTAGCGTCTCTGAAGACTATTTTCCTTGGGGCTACATTAAGTCATAGGTTCATGCCGTAAGGCTAACTAGGGACGTTGAAAAAGCTCAAAGCCAATATTCAAGTAAAATTTGGGGCCGTATCATTGAAAATTGAGTCATAGGAATCGACCGCTGAAAACATGCCTGAGATTTTTCTTTACTCAAATAAAATATGTCGAAATTGTTTCAAGAACGTTTTTCAACATTTTTTAGAGTAGGTTTATTAATCAAACTGACTTACTACGAAGGCTTTTCGAGCCGGAGCATTGGTATTCATGCGCTCTACAATACCCAGCCGCCTTAGTCGTGTGATTTTTACCCTTCTGGCTAAGTCTGCGTCGCTGTACAGTACGTACAATTTGTCATTCCATCTTCTTCTCCACTCTATGCATACGGGACCGTAGATCACGCGAAGAACTTTTCTCTCGAAACGACCCAAGTTGCTTTCATCCGCTTTTGTTAAAGTCCATGCTTCTACACCGTATAGCAGGACGGGGATGATGAAGGTCGTATATAGCGACACTTTGGTCTCTCGAGTGAGGACTTTTCCACTCAATTCCTCCTTAGCCCAAAGAAACAGAGGTTAGCAACAATAATTCTTCATTTAATCTCAGCGCTGGTGTTTTTTTCTGCGTTCATAGCGGATCCTAGGTAGACGAAGTCCTTAACTACCTCAAAGCAACGTCTGTCGATGGTGACGTTTTGATCGAGACATCGCGTCGTTGGTGTTGTAGGTTCTTTCTTGATGACAACATATGTACTTTGTTTTGCCCTCATTAACCGTTAATCCCATTTTTGCCACCTCTACCTCAATGCTCACAAAAGCCCCATTGACATCATGCTGAGTTTTTCCGATTATGTCAATGTCATCAGCAAATGCTAGTAATTGGACTGACTTTTGAAAGATAGTGCCTCGAGGTGTGAGCTTTGTACTATTCCTTCAAGTACGATGTTAAAGAAGTCGAATGACAGCGCATCACCTTGTCTAAAGGCTTTTTTGACATCAAAGGGTTTTGTTGAGTTGTTTCCAACCTTTATTGACCAGCGTGAATTCTCAATGTTCATCCTGCACAAAGAGAAGAGTTTGGCAGGGATACCAAAACTAGACTCGTCCCAGTAGATGCTGTCATATGTGGCTTTGGAATTAATGAACAGATAATATGTGTCGATTTGATGTTCTTGGGTTTTTTCCAGGATCTGCCGTAATGTGAATATTTTATCGACTGTGGACGTTCCTGGTCTAAAACCAAATTGATATGGACCTTAGATAGGGACTATTGGCTTTACAAGTTCAGATATTATGGCAAAGAAATTTTTGTAAGCTACGTTAAGTAGACTGATGCCTCTATAATTGTTGCAGTTTAGAGGGTCTTGTGTTTTCATAATGAAATCAACACATAATTTGATTTGCTGCAAAACTAGACTAAACATGTGTTTTGTCAAACTGATTAAGACTGTATGTAAGCAAAATTTGATTTTAGAAAGAAAGTTTTAGATGACCACTCGTTACATGCAGAGCAGAATACCTGAATTTAAATATTTGTTAAGCTAACTTACTGGCATTATAATTAAAATAAAATTAATGAAAAGTTACCGCCATGGCTGGTTTGAAATTATTGTAATTTAGATGTCCAATGTTCGATTACTTTTTCCAAAATTTTTGGGCAATTATCGGCAATAACGCTGCTAATGTTTTTATCTTATCGGCGTTCCCTAGAGAATTTGCATATCTCTACATTAAATAGGGCCTTTAATCGGACAATCCTGAAGGCCAATTCACGGGTCCGTAACACGAAACTATATGCGGTTACCAAACGTTTCCTTCAATAAAGCAATTGAGTAAGGATCTATGTGATATATTACACCGTCTTTTTGAAACCACAGTTTTTGAACGTCTTAGTTGTTGAATTGATGAATGAATAAGTCAGTAATTATACCTCTAAGGCTTCCACTGCAACGTTTTGGCAAGGATTGTTTTTAAAGAAGTATACGGAACAATTATAATACAGACAGTTTTTGTGGATGTTACTGTGTCTCAACATGCACTTGAAGATTATCATCACTCCAAATACATTCATGCAATAGTGAGCTTCATCGCTTAACAAAATTCCCGAGATTCGTATTTGGAATATAACCATGATTTTCAAAATAAATGTGCATAGTTCGGAAGCGTTGTCCAGGCGTCAGTCTATTATTGTAATTAACAGCTGACAAAATGGTAGCCAATTTAAGGTTATATATACCTTTAAAAAACAAACGTTTTGACCGGATGAATGTTTGTATTATTTTCAAAATGTTTGCATCAAATTTTTTTTAATTCTTACACAAAATATAAAAATTACCTATTTTCCTTCCCACAATACTGTAAAAAAAACAAATTCTTTTGAAAATTCTCTTATCATACATTCCCCTATACCGCATGCTTCTCTACACTTTTCCCTACGACAAATAAAACCACTAAGCCCCAACCCCATTAACATTACAATCATCATCTCAATTCTCAACTTCAATATTCATCTTCTTTACCTTTGCAATGTTATGTCCTTATAGTCCTCAGATACAGCTACAGCTGCTGACTGAGAATTGAGACCATAGATAGACTGAGTCTGAGCTTCGAGGTGAAGGTGGAAAAAACATCGATTTTGAAAATTCCCAAACTCCAGACACGAGAATGTGTACCGTTTTTTGTGTCTGTTCTCTT
This sequence comes from Eupeodes luniger, assembly GCA_951509635.1. NCBI lineage: Eukaryota > Metazoa > Arthropoda > Insecta > Diptera > Syrphidae > Eupeodes > Eupeodes luniger. The sequence goes on along the minus strand of OX608073.1, from coordinate 92,610,754 downwards.
TTCTTTTTCTTTTTTGGAGGAAAGAAACTCAAGGTTTTGTTAGCTGTTTCGCAAATGTTGATGATGGTAATAGTTATATGACAGAAGAACGAGTGTTGTTACATACATATGTAGGTACATTCATACACTCTGACATGTACTCTAAACATAGCTACAAAAATTTCTTCTTTATGTTTTTTCCCTTTGAAAATTGTACACATAATATGAGATCATAGGAAATCGTATATTCAGATCACCGAGCTAACAGTTTCTTATATATATTTCGATAGAATTTAGGTATTTTCTTTTTCTTCTTTTGCTGTTTGCCTCTCGAATTCAATGGTTCATTACGCTAATGTGATATTCAAATTATATTCTTTGAATGTGTTTTTGTGCTTAAAGATGTATCAAATTGGTTTGCATGTGACTTTGGTCTTCTTTTCAATTTTCTTGGAAAAAATAAAGATGAAGAAGAAGACTTTGCGTTGTATATTTTTGTTATTTTTATTCATTCTTAAAGAGATATAATTTCGTAGTAGGTGTGCTTGGCGGATGTTTTAGTTGACTTAGTTTGTTGTTGTTTTATTATTGATTATTTGTTTTCAAAGAATTTTTGTAGGTACCATAGAAGGAAGTCAAAAAAGAGATTCAATAAGTAGATGAATTTTCCAAGAAACAGCACTCTTTAAGATAAATACAAATCAATATACTTTAGTTGATGAACTTCATTCATTTTTAATACCAATTTATGTTTTAAGATCCTTTGTCGCTACGCCCCTCATGTCTGGTACAGTATTTCAGAATTCAGGCATACCTCTACATTAAGACCCTATAAATTCTACAAACGTAATCTGTTGAATTTTTATTGATTTTCTTCTTCAATCTTAAACTTGTTGGTTCTTTAGAAGAGAGATACGTTAAATTGCGCTGTCTTCAAACCAGGCTGGTATAAAACTTAAAAACCTATAAAATTTCAAGCTTATTGAAAACAATTTTGAATCGATTAAAATGCAAACGCCCTTTGGTAATAAATATGTATATTCACCAATATCCATACCAATACCAAGAAGCGCTCTCCATATCAACATAGCAGATTAGGTTACTGGGAAATTAATCACCCCTTATTAAATACATAAAACTGTTAATAAAGATAACGTTTGCCAACGTGATTCCCATGGTGGATTAGCTATCCTACCTTACCTATAACAAAGAGATATCTCGGCATTTAAGCTTGTTTGATACAAAATTGTCCTGAAGCAACATAGCAGCACTACCAATCTTTTGTTATGCCATCAGGACACTAATAACTCTGACCATTCTTAACCGTTCACCTCGTGTATCACCTCATTTTGTCCGGTCTATATAAATAGATGTATCAGTATTTATCTTTTCTGCCTCTTGGCCAGGGAATGCGAATTCTGGTTGAACAGCACACAATATTTTTACAGGAGCCCCAGTTCTAGTTCCTAGCTCATGCAATGGGTCTTTCAAGGGGAGGACCATTTTATTTTATTTACTGATTTTTTTTTTGTAGAATTTCTTTTTACAATAATTTTTGTGAGTCCTGCTGCTGGTGCTCATGCTTCTGCTGCTACAGCTACTGGTAAATGGTGCTTCCTGGGTTTTCAGTTTCAGTTCCATCTGTGACATAGAAAATAGAGCTCTAGAGGCAGAAAATTCTTCTCTCGAGGAAATGCAATTAAAAGTGCAGCAAATCATTCTTTCGTTTTTCTTTTTTTTTTTTTTGTTAAAGACTTCTGTTAGTACAAACGAACGCCAGACCAAATGTAGATAGGTACTTAGGTTTGTAGGGTGGGGGTGGGTATGGTTTGAAGAAAAGTGTTGGATGGTTATGGTGCAGTGTTGTGCCATGTAGACTATAAATGTAGACTACATGATTGTCTACATGTAGACAATTCAATGTAGACAATTCACAATTGTCGACATAAATTTGTCGACAATGTAGACAATTCGCAAAAACCATCATAATTCATAATTTATCCTACTAAAATGTACCTACCAATCGAACCAAAAACAAAAAAGTCAAAAAAAAATACAAAAAGAAAAAGATGTGTGTAACAACAAGATAGTCGTAAAAAATCATTTGTTCTAAATCTAAACGCGTACCTACCTAGTTCTTTGTTTATAAAGATATCGAAAAACTTTTGAATTATGTTAGATATTTGTAATGATAACCAAAAACCAAACCTTCTTACTTCGCTGGTTTACTGGTCAGGTTTTAAAAAGGTCGTCATCCAACGTCAAAGTACTTTAGTAGGTACCACTCGCCTTGAATGGAAATTTTCCAGTTTTCATTTCGTACCTTTATACTACATATGTATATGAACTTCACATCATATCACTTTACCAAATTTCATTTTTCTACAGGAAACGGAAGTGCTTCACAATTTATAACGATTCCAATAAAGTTGGCGGATACCACGCCCGCCCGGAAGACCTTAAATATTCGATTTTTCTTTTGTAGATAAATGCACTTATACCTACCATTCTACCGTTCTTATTTCATAATCCTACAGAAGTCCCAAGAACTCTTTTTAAATAAAAAAGGGAATAAGTTCCAAAGTTTCCTAATATTAAATTTTAATGGAAAATGTTATCTCTGTAGGAAGACGAATCTGTTAAGTCCAAGAAATCCATTTAGCTAACTGAAATAGCTTGAAGTGGTTTTAGATAGCATAAGTTGGAATAAGGAAATAATTCCCGGTTTTATTTTCTTCTTCCAACTTATGTTTTTAAAATCACCTGAATGATTTGTTACATTTACTTCAAAATATTTCTTGAAATCTTTCATCCTTTGAATGCAAAACTTTAACAATATTTATTATTGGATTTCTAAAGGCAATCTAATTGTTTAAATTTTATTTCGCTATCAATTTATAAGCAATTTCAAGCAATTTCTTTTATCCTGGCGGATAGTAGAATACAAACATTCACGTGAACGTTTAGCAGAATAGGGCTGTTTGTAATTTAAATTTTTATTTTGATGGAGAAAAATCCAAATGAAACATGGTACATCAAGCTACTACCAACCTATAGAAATAACAAAATTATCTCATGCAACTCAAAACATCGACAGCTTTATTTTATTCATGTCAAAAATCTGAGAGGAGTCAAATATAGAAGTTATTCAGTTTTTTGCGTTTTCCTAAAAGTAAGGTCAGATGGTTAAATTCATTTCTTCCAACTTACTGGTGATTTAATTGATAACGATTTTAAGAAAGTGGGCGGATGCCACGCAACAACATTTCAGTTTGTACCTTTCTATTCACTTTAAGATTTACAGCTCTACCAAATTTGAATATTCTGTAGCAATCGGAATAGCCTCATATAATTCTAATTCATAAATCATAATTCTATGAAAGTTTTCACCACAAGACGTATCGTTGTAAGAAATTATATGTTTTGAAAGTATCAGAAAGTGGTCCATAAATTTCATAATGGCCGAATAAATGTGAAAGTTTGGCAACACCACAAAGTTTACTTTTCATTTCTGAAGACAATTAATAATTTATTGTCCGTTAAATAATTATTGTTCTTTTTTTTTTTATTTTTTGTTGCTATTAAATTTTAACTATGGGATCAATTTTTTACAAAAATAAACATAAATAGTACCATTTTTTTTAAATTTATACCGTATTTATACACTATTTTTACATTTATGAAATCAGGATATCTGCCAGTGAGTAGGTGAATCAGTCATTTAGGGTTCCCCTATTTTCTAACTCCTGGGTCCAAATTTTCCTGAGTGTGTGGTTTCCTGTAAAAAGTTTGTGGCGCCAGAATTTGACTAAACACTATACCGTGTCCATTGATTAAATTCCTATTCAAAAACACATTTAAGCGATTGTCTACATTGTCGACACATTGTCTACATTATCGACATTGTCGACCGATTGTCTACGTTAAAATGTAGACAATTAAAGTCGACACGTAGAGGAACAACACTGTTATGGTGGTACTAGATACTACTATACTCCTCTTGCTGATGCTTCTACTATACTACTTGCTGCTGGGTAAACTTGGAAGTGTGCTTTTCTTTTCTTGAAAAGAAAAATAACATAAAAGGTATATTTGCCACGACAGAAGTTTTTAACTTTCAACATTTTCCAAATGGTCTTGTTTGTCAGTCGTTTTTTTGGAATAGTTTTTTGTTTGCTGTGGAGAGTTGGTCTTCTTCAAAATATGTATACACAGAAGATCCTTACCAGTAAACTATTTTGCGCATCTTTGCATTTATTTTTAAAGTTATGGATTTATCAGTGGGTTATTGCAAGGGGTAAATATTTTGGTTTATTTTTGTTTGTTACAATATATTTTTATTAAAAACACCAAATATTTTAGAACAGTAAAAATATAGTTTTTAACTGGAAAACCCGTTTCAATGACCAATTCATATTTCTTACAACACTATAAATTTAAAAAAAAAAACAAACAACCTTGTATGAGAGTTGTAAAATAATAATGACTTCTATTCTTAATTTATTTCAACTTTCATTTCAATTAAGCTTAATTAGTAATTGACTTTTTTAAATAACAACTACAAATAATTGTTTTTAAAATAATCATTTTAATTACTTGTAATTTTAATTGGAAAATATACATTTCAATTACTAATTGAAAAATCCACGTATGTACTAATTACATGTAATTAAAAATTGTAATGGGTTTATTCAAGTTCTTGAGAGAAAAGCACTTTTAAATTGCAGTCAAGGTAATGGATTTCCTAACTTATTTTCGAATTCAAAGCAACACACATAAAATAACTAAGCATTTTGTATACCGCGTTAAATTTAATTGACGGAAATAATATTGAATTACATTTTGTGTAACGATTACTACAAAAAGTAATCATTACTGATTTTTTTATCATATATTTTGTTTTTAGTTACATTTATGTAGTTAAATTACAAGTGATTGACGGTTTTCATTTGCCTGTAATTATAACAATTAAAATTCTTCATGTACATTGTAAAGTACATGAAAGTAATTGAAAAAGTCTATAGAGATTTCAATTACACGTAATTGCAATTGAATTTGTTTGTACAAATGTTTTCCCAACTCTGCGTAAATTTTGTTTAAATTATTCATAACATTCTTAAACTTAAAAAAGATTTAATTTTGTTTTATATACTTTTGGTATATCTGAACCAAAGTGTTTTTTAAATTTTTACTATGTACATATTTTAAAAAATACCTTTTACATTTGTGCCCCTTTTTGATGCCAATGAAAACATAATGTTAAACGAGGATGCGCTTCAAGTTATTCTATATTTGGTTTGTTTGTCTGATGTTCAATGGTTTATAGCTAAAGTCTCTACTGAATCTATGGTAATTCTAGGTCACCATGCACTGGTTACCATGAAATATGTATATTCACGATACTCAACTTTAGGGTATGGCGAAGACCTACGAAAGGCAATAATATTTTCCAGTATCATTACATTTTAATTCATACCTTTAACAATTCTCGTTGTTTAAAGGTTTACAAGTTGTGCTTTGTTCTTAAAGCTGCTATACACCCAATGTTGATGTTTAATAACATTCTACAATCTACATGCATACATATGTATAAGATATTTGAAATTCTTCAATATTAATCTATAATAATATATTTATTTATAATGAAATTAAATTCATTAAGTATCAAGTATGTACATATATAACTATAACAATTATCCATTTGAAATTATAAAGTAATAGGAGTAGATTAAAAGTCGAGCCTTGAAGCTTTTAATCTTTAATTAAATTTTGCATATGACTAAATTCATTTTAGTTTTCTCATTACCTGTATAGGTGCAGATAGGGTTCTTAGTAGAACTTCAGTCAGAATCAGAAAAACTTATGATTCTACAAAGTGCCCATCGTTTTGATTTGTGTCCTTCGCAACGTCATTTCTAAGTAGGTGGGTATTTCTGAAACTTTTAAAAATAGTTTCATAATACTGCAGTGACATTTTATTCTGTTAAACCTTTTAAAAGTTATGAACTTTTTTCATTCCATAACAATACAAAAATGTATAAAATAAAATATAAAACAAAACAAACTTTCAAGTAGAAGTAATATTTACCTTCTAACCCTTCCACACCTTCAATTTTTTTTTTTTCACAAAAAAGTCAAATTATTCTTTAACGAACGTCAACAATTTTTATTTTTTTTTGTAGTTTATTATAGTATGAAGCAAATAAACAAGCAACAAAAAAACTGCAATAAATTATTATAATAATTCGTCCTCTCTTTTGTTTACTGTTCATATTTTAAGTCAAAACATTCTCTTTTTTTTTAACAAAAAACAGCAACAATCAACCTTCAAACGTTAACAAAAACTAACCATCTTGTATTTTTCTACCCTTTACTACAGGAACGGATTTATTTCATTGTACGAAGGCTAGGGCTCTGAAAAATCATTTTTGTTTAAAAAAATTGAAACATAAATAAAATTCTTAACAGAACTGCCAAAAATTAATTTTTTAATGTGTCAAAAAAAGAATTAGTACTTATAAATACACTAGTTGTCAATATTAATTGAATATAATTCTTAAACTTTCCAAGATTTGTACAACTATAAAATATTTTCTTTAAAAAAATTACTCTCCCACATAAACGTCCAAAAGAGAAACTTGGGACTCTACTTCTTTCATTAAGTTTAATCCGACCCTGGCCAACGACCAACCTGTCTATCTTCCTAGCTGTTGGCTCTTATCCTCTAACGAACTCGCTAAAATTATTCCATTTCAATTTCCAAGGATGAACTTAAGTTTTTTTCTCTCTGCTAGCTATCAAGAAAGAGTGTGAAGTTTCATTGTTTTAACAACAAAAACCTTCTCAGATGTTTATTGCATGAAAATTTTATTTAGTTTTTTTTTTAATTTAATTTTCAAACAAAGAGTACAAGAAAGTAACAATCTTATCCATAAGGTTCAAGTTACTTGTGAAGCTAAGTTTCGCCTAATTGTATGCAATGAGCTTAGATAGATGTATTTAACTTAACTGATATTTTGTGTCAAAAATATTGAACTATTGATTGTGTCTAAAAGAACATACTACTTGTATCCGAGTAAGACATCAAGTAACATATTATACAGCCATCACCAAAATAATATTAAGGCTACTTACTTTTAAGCAGTTCTGTTACTTAAACTTTAGTTAAGCGAATATGTGGACAAATTGCTGTGTTATTATAATGGTTAACGGTTATTATACCATTAAAAACACAATCTTGTGAGTAAACAAAATGTATTTTTAATATTACTACTACACTCAAAAAAAAAAAAACATTGTTGTCCGAAGAATTTTCCATTCTTGTAACATTGTAATTTAAAAATTGTTGGCTCAACAAATAGTTGTTGAAGCAAGAACTCAATTTTGATTTTTCAAGAATCAAAAAGTCAATTTAAAAATAAAATTCTTGAAAAAACAATTTAAGCATTTTCAAAAATGGAAAATTGTTATTCTAAGAATAAAATTTTTGTTTTAAATATTTTTCATGCAAAATATCCAATTAAGAATCAAATTTCTGAGCCAACAATTCGTTCTTCAGCTTACAATTATCAAGAATGAAAAAAGTTGGAATAACAATGGAATTTTGTATTATTGTCTGATTTCAAGAATATTAGTCTTTTACCCAAAAAAAATATTTGTTTTAAAATCAACATTGAGTTATTTTGAAAACAACCATAACAATTATTGTTTTGAAATTGAAGATAAAATCATTCTTCTAATGTCAACAGTCTGTTTTCATTAAGTAAAAACCCATTGCGTAATCTACCCTGTCCAATTTCATACGTCTTAATATCTCTTACTCACATAGTAAAATATCTTTCATTTTCTCTGGAAATATATTGGATTTGTATGATCCTCAATGGTATACCTACTTTGCACGAATTGCATTTGTAGAGGTACTAAACAATAAAAAGTTGTTGGCACAAGAACTGCATACTTGAATCGTTTTTTGTGTATTATAATTGCAACTGTTTCTTTAACAATCAATTCTTGAGATTCAAGTATAAATTGTTAATTTTCCAACAACTAGTTCTTGGCACAAGAATTTGTTCTTGGAACAACAATTTGTTCTTGGAACAACAATTTATTCTTAAACTCTTGCAAACCTAATTGTAAAATTGTCTCGTAGAAGAAATGCAAAAAGCAATGGAAATCATTGTCTTGTGAAATGCGATCGGTACAACATTAAATAAATTATAGGAAAAAAATTAAACAAATAAAAGTGCGATCGGCGCGTGCAAGGGTGTTATAAGTGGAAAACAATTAAATTGAAAATTTAAAATGAAAGAAAAAGAACAATTAGTGATAAATTATATCGAAGCTGAAATCCTGGAACTTTTTTCAAGTTGGGGATTATCCTGCGCCGGGATATCTGCACTAGAGGACTGCCGCATAGCTTCTTTTGATGTTATCAAAATTCTTAATGGACATGACATTGAAAATGTGTTCCAAAAAAGAGAGCTTATGGCGGACCGAATCAAATTTAGGAACGGTCTAAATAAATGCACCGAAGCTAATCATGTACTGTACGTACGAACTAATAATATAGGTAACTATGCAATACTTTAGGTCGACATTATACCATTCTACCAGAGTGACAAAACACTTTCCATGGTATCACAATGGCTTTCATCGGATACATTACATGCCAGCTCTTCAACGTCTTTTCAAAATGTCTTCGAATTTCGAGAAAAAACAAATACAAATATCGAATTTAATATTAAAGAAATATTGCAAAAAATTGTTTCTGGAGACGATATGATTAAAGCATACCAACAAATGCCAAACCCGTATTACCTTAATCTTTGCACACATTTTTCTTTTGGTAGCCAAGTTGAAAGTTTGATTTTCAAAGGAAACCTTTTTAAAATTAATTGCTCAGTGAAATTTGAAAGTTCAGTATTTAAAATATTAAACATCTTTATGGATTCAGAAAAAAATATTTTTTTTTATATGTCAATTATACAAATGTTTGTATCTACTACAATTTCAGGCATATAAAAGAGAGCAAAATGTAAATGGCTTTTATATGAAACATATTGTTAATTTTTCTACGTGTGTAAAGAGTTTCACTTTTATAATAACTCGAAAGAAGTTGTCCGTTTTTATTAATACTACATATATTTTGCATTAAATATAATATTTATGTACATTATTTTTAAGTATGGCTTATATAAAAAAAAATAAAATATGAAATTCGTTACATTCGAAAACTTTTAGCTTTTTTTCTGCTTCATAGTCTCTGTTTTATTTTGTTGAAGAAAAAAATCTCCATTTACTGAAACCAAGGGGTGTTTTAAAGGTAAGTTTAAATTTAAACCTGCACATTTTTAAATAGAAATCAACTTTATTCTTAAAGTAATTTGATGAGCAATTTTCAACACAACAATTTCCGGAAATCTCATATTTTTAGTATTTGACCCAACAATTTCATTTTCATTTTTTATTGACAATTTGTTCTTGGGTCAACAATCTATAGTTTTAAAAGTCTGACATGTTTTGTTCTTCATCCAAGTACTAAATTGTCAATTTTTATTAACAATACATTTTTCTGCGTGTATAATTAGTGCGCTGCAGACCAACGCGAAGCCATTTCAGCTCTGCATAACAGTATTGAATCTATGCTAGAGAGATCGAAAAATTCAATAAACGCTCTGCCATAATCAGAGAAGTTTAATCCACGACTGGGTCACACGAATTTAGAACTTACTAATATACGTTTTACATTTCAATTTCGTAAGCAAATAATGTCCCGTTTTCGAGATTTAGAATTAAAAAAAAAGGCTGGGATGCGACCCACACTAACAACTTCCCATTCCTTCTTTTGGTTTGACTTGCTTAAAAGTTTGTAGGTTTTCGTGTTATGTTAAAAAAATTGTCTGTTGAATTATTTTTAAAAATTTTAAACAACAATATTTTGCATGTGATGAAATAGTTTGATTTCAAAATCTATTTTTGTTCACGAGATTTTTAGTCGAAAACCAATTTTTACCAATTTTAGTAGCGTTCCTTAAAAATTTGTATTTCTTATAAATATAAACAAATACAAATTGAATGAATGAAATTAATTTGAAGTCAATACTTTCTATTATTCACGAGATATCGAGAACCGAACATCAATGTTTACCAAATTTGCGTACTATTTTTTTATGAAAACTGACTGTTGGATTTTTATATACAAATTTACTGAATGCCAAAAACAATATTTTTTGTGAGATAAAATAAGTTTGAAGCCAATATTTTTAATGTTTTGAAAAGATATTTGAGTAGAAAATCAATTTTTAAAAACTTTTATTAATTTTTTTTTAGGTTTTTATTTTTTGTAAAAAAAACTGTCAATTCGATTTTTCTCAAAATTTTACCAAATGTTGAAAACAATGTTTTTTATAAAATAAAATTAATTTGAAGCCAATATCACAAACTAAGATTTGAGTCAAAAATTATTTTTTTTTCAAGAAACTGTCAATTCGATTTTTGTCAAAATTTTACCGAATGTTGAAAACAATATTTCTTATATGACGAAGTTAGTTTGAAGACACAATCTTAAAATTTGAACAGAATTAAGTTGAAAATCAAGTTTTACCAACTTTTATTACAGTTTTTTTAGGTTTTTATTTTGTATAAAAAAAATTTTATTTACCAGATGTCAGAAACGTTATTCTTCGTTGTATTTTTTGTTGTCTTTTTTTGAGAGTCATTTCTGTATCCTTCTGCATTATTACCTGTACAACAAAATTTATTTGAAGTCGATATCTCCACTTGTTCTTGAGATATAGAAGACAAAAAAAGCTTCCCGAATGTACGTGCACACGCACGCACGGACATATCTTTAAAAATCTTTTATTTCGACTCTAGGGACCTTGAAACGTCGAAAAATGTCAACATTTTCAATTCGACAAATCGAACCGATTACAAAAACTTCCTATGGGAAGTTAAAATTATAAAAATTGATTAACAAAATACTTACCTCTAACTCATAATATATGTATATTTCAATATTTGCCTAATATAAGTTCTGCATTCAGTATTGCAAACAATAAGGGAGTGTTGCTGTTATTTTGACTAGAGATGTGTACAAATTGTAACGCATTTTTGGATTTATTAAGCTTCTAAAAATAGAGAATCTTTTTCTTCAAATATTTTTTGGCCTCTGTAACAATTGCAACAAAAACAAAGTTAGTACATTTAAATTGCAATTTAAGAAATTGTATGAAATAATTAAAAAATGTTCGTGTTTTTCTTGATTAATAATTTCCATATTTATCCTTCCGACCACAACACATTTAAAATATACGTATACCACAACAGGGGTGGCATAACACCCCAGCCAGGAATAAATAAAAAAAAAAATACTTTAAAGGACAACATAACATTTTTATTCAAACATAGCAATTCTATACTTTATTGAAAACATAAAAAAACTTAATTCATAAAAAAATAAATATTTTTACAAAAAAATAATTAACTTAAATACAATTTATACATATTTCTTTCCTGTGTTCAGGACAAACAGCACATTGGCATTTCAGACACACAATCTTGCTTTATGCGGTCTTGTTTCCTCGGACAGATTGCACATCGCGATTGCTTATGCTGTTTCGGAGGGGGTTCACCTTCATTGCACTCCTTGGGGTGTCCTACAACCCCCTTTTTTTCCTTTATTTTTACATACATGGAACACAACATGGGGTGATATACAACCCCAATGCATACCTTTGCTCTCGTACTCAAAAAATATGACCTATCGCGGCGACAACTTATTAGCAAATGACACTTCAGATATTAAACGACAAATACAAAGAACGGCAGAAAGGAGAATGAAGCAAAATCAAAATTACAGTTAAAATAAAAATGCCTGGGGTGTTATAGCACCCCTGTTGTGGTCGGAAGGTTATACATTCATTTTTGTGTGTCAATCAAGTTCCTATGTACATTTGAACAAATTATCAGAGTCAAAATTATGTTTCATTAAGTTCAAGGTCTTCAAAAGTATTTCTTACTGTGAAATGTCAAGTCCTGAAAGTGAAACCATTTCTAAACTTCATTCCTGACTGTCAATTACTTGATTTTTATCACTTTTAAAGGCCCAAAAGATAACTCTCCAACATTAAATGTTCGTAAATTTGTTTTATTATTTTGACTTAAAAAATTTTAAGTGTGTTTATATAGATTGTATTTTGTTTCTACCTACTGCAAATTAAAATCTCCTAATTTTTTGTATTTTTAATCCCAAAACGCATTGATACAAACCACTGGTGTATTGTCAGAAATAGAAGGTATTAAAATAACAAAGACGAACAAAATATAAAAATAACTCACAAAAACCCCCTCCTCAAAAAAAAAAAACAAAAAAACGAATAAAATCAACACAAAAAAATATAAAAAGCCCAACTCGCTATTAAGCTTATGCGCTCTACTTTGGCTATGAGAAATTGTATAAATTTGAATAATTTTAAAAGTCGCAGATTTTGTTTCAACGTGCAATGCAAATTGGCAAAAATGTCGTATAATTAATTTTAATTAGTTTTCTGAATTTCAAGGAACCTCGCCCGGATATGCGGCCATCACCGACATAGGGACATCAAGTAGGTAGAGTGGGTTGATGGAGGCGGCAGGGGTATAGAAGGCTGTGATTTGGTTTCCCATGAGTCGTGAAATACCATCATCAGCTCACACCGAAGTTCAACTACAGATATAAAGTATCCTCTCTTGCCAAAAAGTGTGTTATATGTTTATGTATATCATAAGCACACACAATACACGGAATATATAGTCCTGTCGTGGAATTATTAGAATTTTTGAAAATCTACACAGCTAATTTTGGAGCTTCAACACGAACACGAACAACAACACAAACACACTAACAAAAAAGGATACACATTTGTTTCCTACCTACGCAATTGTTGCTCCAAAAAAGACTCATGGCCTCTATTTACAATCATATTCTATACATACCTACCTTTGTTGGGTAATGTGCGCCCTCAAATTATAGGGGTCATGCAATAAATTTCATTATCTCACTCGGAGAGCAACATGAAATCACAGCCAAAATAATTTGCCACCAGGAACAAAAACAAAAACAAAAAAAGGAAAAAAGGACTTAACAAAGGACGACCTAGCTCTAGCATCAGCAGCAACGACAAGGAGACGTCGGATCGGAGTTGGTGGTGGCAGCGGCAGTGCTGACAAATCTGTAAATTTATTTCTTCATATTTAAATTTGAAACAATAAACGTTTTATTTTTTGAAGTGTGTTTGGGAAAGTCGATGTTGGAGGGATGGGGTAGGACGTGTTGTTGATGATGTTTATCCTGACTGCTTTAGCTGAATAGTCAAGCAGTTCTCCTACGGATGGGGTGGCAAATGGATTGGTAAATAGTTGGGGGAGGATAACTGGGAATATGGACTCACACTTCAACGTGTTGTGGGTGATTTATCACCTAGAAGTTGAAAACCACTGCAGAGAACCGGTAAAAGTGCCGGAGTAGGTCATGTAAAGGCCCCCGAAATCATGTACTGAAAGTTAATATAGTTTCAACCTCTCAAAAATATTTATTATCACATCAGAATTTAAGAATAAGTCGTTGAGAATTTTCTTTAAAAATCAGTTCTTCAGACCTTAGAGGCCAATATGTATATATTTAGGCCCTTGGTTTGTTTTTACCGAATATCCTATTCAGCAATTCAAAAATTTGCAAAATTGTACAAGAAAAGTTTGGTTTGTCTTAATAAATGCTGTTTTTATTTCATTATCTTAAAATTTAATTGAGCATTTTTTCAGCTATTCAGCAATAGAAAAATACTTTCGAAATGCAGTAAGAAAAACAAACTTTGCCCTTAGAATATGTACCAACCAAATATTAATAAACGCTCTTAATTATACCCTGCTGCTGAAAACTATGTAAAACTTTTTATCACTTATTCAATAACATTTGAAAAGAAGATATTAAAAAGCTAGCACAATTTTCAATACTTTACTTCCACTTTAATATGAAGAACTTATTCAGCCTTGGGGAATTGTGTTTTTTCTGCAAAAAGGGTTTATTATACAAATTTTATTCAGACTTTTGCATTTAATGTTTCACATATTCAGAAAAATGGAATATTTACTAAATCATTGGCACTTAATTCGTTTGTCTTGCTGGTCATACATTTTATTCAGCTATTCAGCACTGGACAGTAAAATATCGAAAAAACATAGAATATTTGAAATTTCATTCCTTAAAAGTCCGACTCTGTAGAAAACCTTTCAGGCAAAATGAAAACAGTCACACCATCTCCACTGGATTCGCCTTTGGTGTGACTTCCGATCGATAAATTGATGCCTTTTAGTCATGTCATTGGCAGATGTACAACATTTTATGAGTTACGACTCACAAATTTAAGTGTCCTCTCCATAGCTGGCCTGTCGAAATTGGTTAAATTTTAAGGCCTCTATACTTCCATAGCAATGACGATATACACGATGGACATGGAAATATACTCGTAGGAAAAAGGGCTACCTCTGAATCTATCCATCAGATATCCCCAATTCTATAACCATTATCCCAAGGGGAGCTACATTCCACGTCGTCGTCGTCGTGTACATAATACACAATACTTCCATATATTTTGAGCAGCAACAAGCTGAGGAAACGTAGCGCTTAATCGAATCACATCTGCCGCAGGCGGACTAGGGTATATCTTGACAGAAGCTTTAGTAGCGCAGCGAACGACAATTGTGATAACGAGAGAGGAAGCGCTTCGAATTTCCCTATCAAAATAGCTTTTTGTCTATTTGGGCTTATACAACATTTTTGTCCTTTTTTCTGTTGGATTTAGTTAAAGTCCAAAGAATAAAAAAGTTGGGTTGATTGCCATTCAGCTTGTTGGGCTAATAGGTAAATGATAGTCTATACGGTAGTATAAGTTTGATTTTCTTTTCCTGTTTCGTCTTTTTTTTTTTTTTTTTCTTTTTCTTTTTTGTTCTGTGTGTTGATTTGATTGAAAGTGCTTGAGTCCAACTTTCGAAAAGGGTTTTGGGTTTGGTTCGGAATTAGCCTTAGGCAATGAATTTAGTTTTTTTTGTCTCGCTCTCTCTCTCTCTTTTGATATTTTGCATGTATTATGTTGACTTGATAAAAGTACGTCTTTATCTTTTTAACAAGGAAAAATGGTTGGTATTTCGTTTAACTAAAATGCCAGCAGGGAAAAGTTAATGGAATGGAATTTATTTTCTGAATTTGAAATAAATTTTTTTCGGTTAAGAAAGAATCCAATTTTAATCTTCAGTAGAGTAAAGTCTTAAGATTATTTTTAAGTAAAATAAATTAAAGTTCTTAATAAAATTGAAATATTAAGTTTTGTTTTTGAGTTTGAGCTCTGGTATAAGTAGTGATCTAAAAAAAATTCCACTATTCAGAGTAAAATGTAACCTATGATTTTGCACTAATTGATTCTTGAGACACTAGCTCTTCATAGCTAATTCATCCCCTTGAACCATAAATTTCATGTACCTATTCATCTAAAGTTTTAGTTGTATGAATAATGAGATTTGTGAGTAATTTAACGTATATCTTACAAAAATCGGTTTGTTTTTCTGATATTATTAAAAACAACAAAAATTGTGTAATGCCCTTTAAGCTAAAAGATAATTTACTAATTCAAACCATAGAAAATCAGTAATGAATTATATTGACGAAATCATTGTTGAAATAAAGAGAAAACATTCAGATAGAATAGAAGATCGTATTTGCGATGTAAATTATATTATGTTTTAAAATTTGAAGCATACAGTGTTGGCCAAAACATTAGCAACTAAAACTACCTCCATCTTTATGTCATTCAAATCATGTTTTTTGTTTGTCTAAAATTGAATACATTATGTAGTATGTACTTTTGAATAGACCATAAGAATTAAAGTACTTATAATTACTATAATATTATCGTGACATGGTACCAAACAATTATATTTTTGGAAAAAATCCAATTAACTGTTATTTTTTTATAAATCAAAAAAACTAAAAAAAAAATGTTGTCACCTCGAAAATTTTAAGAATAAAAAATGATTTTATCTCCAAATCTATTTGTACAACGAAGAATAACGTTTTTAACATCTGGTAAAATTTTGAGAAAAATCGAATTGACATTTTTTTTTATAAAAAATAAAAACCTATAAAAAAAACATTAGGTACTCAAAATTGGTAAAAATTGAATTTCCACTCAAATATCTTTTCAAAAATTTAAGATTATGGCTTATTTTATCTTATAAGAAATATTGTTTTTAACTTTCGATAAAATTTTAAGAAAAATCAAATCGACACTTTTTAATAAAAGTTAATAAAAAATGATTTTCGACTCAAATAACTTTTTAAAACTTTGAGATATTGGCTTTAAACTAATTTTACTTTTTACAAAAATAATGTTGTCAATATTCAGTAACATTTTGAGAAAAATCGAATTGACATTATTTTACAAAAAAACCTAAAACAAAATTAACAAAAGTTGGTAAAAATTGATTTTCGACTTAAATATATTTTCAAAAATTAAAAATATTTGCTTCAAACTAATTTTATCTTATAAAAAATATTGTTTTAAACATTGGATACAATTTTGACAATTACAAATTGACATTTTTTTAACAAAAAATATATACCGAACAAAAATTAATAAGAGTTCGTAAAAATTAATTTTCAACTCAAATTTTTCAAAAATTTAAAATAATAGGCTTCAAATTAATTTTATTTTAAAAAAATATTCTTTTCAACATTCAATAATTTTTTATAAAAATCTAACAGTCGGTTTTTTCATACAAAATTTAAATCTACAAAAAATAGTAGGTACGCAAAATGTCTCGATGTCTCATGAATAATAGAAAACATTGACTTCAAATTAATTATATTCATCCAATTTGTATTTGTTTATATTATAAAAAAAAACTTTTAAGAAATGCTACTAAAATTGGTAAAATTGGTTAACGACTAAAATTCTCGTTAGCAAAAATAGATGTTGAAATCAAACTATTTCATCATTATGCAAAATATTGTTGGTTATTTTTAATTTTCTTAGACACGAAAACCTACAAACTTTTAAGCAAGACAAATCGACAGACGGAATGGGAAGTGTTATCAGTGTGGGTCACATCCGAGCCTTTTTTAAAATATGACATAAGTAGGACAGTTAACCCATTTTTTTATTGAGTTCACAGGTAAGCTAATAAGTGTTTTTAGCTAACTTTTGTTAGCTAAAAATGAGTCAAATTAAAATATCAGAAAAACATTCTATTCAAAAATCAGTGATTTGCCGATTAATATAATTTTACAAATCCAAAAAGTCATTCCAAACGGCTCATCGAGGTGGCAGACCAAGAAAAAACACCAAAACTAAAAGATTTTACAAGAATAAAATCAATTAAAAAGACAATTTTATATCATCGAGAGAAGTGCGTAAGCGCGTGAACAATTCGGAGACGAGCAGTTAATGGTGGACTAAAATTTTTCATAGCTGTAAAAAGCCCTTTATTTCAACCAAAAACAAGCTGTCAAGATTAAATATTGCTCATGACCACATTAACTGGACCGTTAGAAAATAGAGTAACGAACTCTTTTCGGACGAGTCCAAATTCAATTTCAAGGGTTCCGATAGTTTCCGTCGTGTTCGTAGACCAGCCAAAGATGCACTAAATCTACGTTACAACCAAACTACTGTAAAGCACGAAGAAGGAAACGTTATGGTGTGGGAATGTTTTTAAAGGCATGTTCTGAGACCGATTCACGAAATAGATGGTACAATAGATCGTTTTATGTATCGTGACATTTTGCAAAATGTAATGCTGCAACACGCTGAGGATCAGTTTCCTCTGAAATGGATTTTTCGGCTGGACAACAACATAATAATCAATTTAATTGACTCAATGCCACGAAGATGTGCTGAAGTGATTAAGAACAAGGGCAATACTTTAGTAAGTCTAAAAAAAAACAAATAGTGTATTTTTTAAAAGTTGCCTTTGTTTTAACCAGCCCAATATTGAACTAATTGTACTAGTTGTGCTATATTTAATAAACTGTTACAATATTATATTTCCCTTATAAACTGTAAATATTTAGTTAAATTTTAAAACCAAAAATATACAATAATTAAATCGTAAATTTGTTTTTTAATTGTTTAATAACAGCGGCAATTATAGTTGCTTCTTTTTTGGCCAACACTGTATGTTGGTTCGATATCTTGAGCATTATTTTTATAATTTGAAGTACATCTTGGTTTGAGTTCCTGAAAAAATCGTAACAAAGATGCTAGAATGCGATCTATACTGATAACTTTCTATTAGTGCCATCATCGAAATGCTAGATTTTTTTAATCAAAATTGTCATTTAAAGAACATCAAAAAGTATGCAGTTAAAAATTAAATAATAGAATTCTTTTGATTAAGTAGAAAAATCACTGGTTAAAGATCTTTTAGTAAATTTTTCTGGAACTCAATTAGTTCTACGACGATGTATAATATTGCTGATTGGATAAAATTGACTATTAGGCATTTAAAATATTAACATTTTTAATGCAATTAAACAGACATTTCGAAACGATGCCATTTTGATATTTGATATTGATATATTTGGAGGAAAATCTTAAGTTAGAAATACCTTCCAGTTCAATGACAATTGCAGTAAAAACCATTGTGTTTTGCCCCTTCGAAAACACCGCATATGGTCCTTAGCCTTACGTATGATGATGTTTGTACGTTACAAACATTGTGGAATACACGTTTTACGTGTAAAACAGTATGGACCCTTAACAAATTGTGGATATTAACTTTTAAAGTGAATTTTCTTTGAAAACGTAAGAACATTTTTGTATGTTAAATTTTATTTAAAAATCTTCTTTAAATTCAAGAACATATTTTTTTTGTTCATCATTTCTTAAACTTTGTTCACTATTTTTTGATCAAAATATGCTTTAATTTTCATGTAAGAACTTAAATTTGTCAGATAGTTCTCCAGCATACACATTTTATTGATTTTACAAAAACTTTTTAACGTAGACACTGGTTTGCCAAACTACGAACTTATTCTAAAGCATATAAGTTTAATCCACGAAGCAGTTCCATAATACATCAATACTTTGATTCTTGTACATAATAAGTGATGTTTTAAGATCTATCAGAAATATAAAAAATAAAAACAGATACAATTCATAAAAATCGATGAAATCTTTATTTAAATCGATAGGTAGGTCCATATAATTTAAGATTTGAAGATTATTTCATAGAAATGTTGGAGGTGGATATGCCTCAAATTTTTCATACACTTGTCCAATTTTGTTATACTCTTTCTTACATTTCAGTCGTTATCTCACTTGTAAATGCTTCAATGTTGGCTTGTATCAGTGATCGAGAGGTTTTTTCGCTTAAGACATAAGCCTTAACATAGCCCCACAAAAAATAGTCCAAAGTCTCTAATTTTCACGGTTCCAGGCGGCCAACGTAAAATTAACTGTTCACCGAACTCGCCCAACTCGTACATTGTTACGCGTGTTGTGTGGCATGTGGCACCAGCGTGTTGGAACCACGTGTTATGAGCGTCAAGATCTTCCATTTTGAGCAAAAAAATGTCGTTATCAACGCACGGTAGAGCTCACCATTCACATTAACTTTATGAGTCCCATCATCTTTGAAGCAATACGATGCAACACCAAACAACAGAAACTTGACAAATACAGAAATCGACCAACACCTTGAACAGATGGACAAAATAATAAAACGAACAATGGAACGGACAATACCGAAATACAAGGAACGCGACCAAAACAACGTCTACAGTAACGCGACGATAGACGCACTACACAGACAGAAAAGTGGACTACTGACAAGACTGAAAAACTTGTACAGACGATTTACAGACCCGTACGACGTGGAGATTAGGACACTGAAGTCGTCGATTAAAAACGTCAACACCCTGATCAAGGAAAACTACAGGTTATCTATTAATTTGTACTGGGACAAGAAAATTCGGGCCGTTAATTCTAGCGACCCGAGTATGTTCCCTAAGATTAATAAGATATTTAGGTCCAAGAACCAGAACGACCTTCCGTGTCTTAAACTCCTGAGAACAGTAGAGAACACAGACGTACTTCTGACAGCGCAAATTGATCCTGAGGAAGCCGTCTTGGATGATGACTTCTTTGTGATTGAAGATCCGCAGGAGAAAGTTGAGACAGTTGGTGCTGCTTTCCAGCAAGTATATAAGGTGAATGCTTGCACTCGCCCGAACCACGACCTGGAGAACAGAGCCTTACTTCATCACTTCTACCTGAGGAATGATATTTCGCATTGGCGATCCGAGAACCGTGGTTTTACCCGGTTTGATGACGACTTTTTAGCAAACGCTATAATCGCCGATCGAACGGGCCCAAGTCCCTTGCTCATCACGAAGGTAGAACTCCAGCTCATCTTCGATTCACTAAGGAATAAGAAGTCAGCAGGTGTCGACGGTATATCCAATATTGTACTAAGACACCTACCGATTGAAGCAATAGACATCTACACCACTCTGTTCAACAACGCGCTGAATAATGCATATTATCCAGTGCGGTGGAAGACAGCTGTGGTTCATCCTCTCCCGAAAAAGGGAAAGGACAACTCCAATCCTTCAAATCTCCGGTCAATAAGTCTTCTTCCAAGCATCAGCAAGGTATTTGAAAAGGTAATCAATAGGGCTCTGGCTGAGTGGGCTGCGGACAACAGTATAATTCCGGATAATCAGTTCGGGTTCAAGGCAGGACATGACACTATTCATGCCGCGTCTAAGCTCGTTTCTGATATCCAATGGAACAAGTCCAAGAAACAATGCACGGGTGCTGTTCTGGTTGATTTAGAGAAGGCCTTCGACACCGTATGGTTAGAAGGGTTGTACCTCAAACTCACCAGACTAGGCATCAGTAAACCATTATTGTATATGCTTTATGATATGCTCAACGGTAGAAAGTTTGTTGTCAAGAGTGGCAATGTAACTTCTACCACCACCTTTGAAATTAAAAACGGTCTTCAACAGGGAGCGGTGAACTCGCCGATCCTCTTCAGCATTTACACCAGCGATCTGATAGGTAGCTTAACTAACGCAATTGCGTATGCCGACGACCTGATTGCGTACAGAACGGCTCGAAAGGTTGAAGTTATTAGAATTCTCTTGCAGCGTGACTTCGAGAAGATTCAGCGATACTGCGACGATTGGAAACTGAAAATAAATGTCCAAAAGTCGGAGACAATCTTGTTCCGGACTCCGTTGGCTAAAGCCTCGCGAGATACGTGTAAGAATTGGCGCAAGATGGTCATTGTTGACCCGCACGGACAGGCATTGACGAGCAAAAGTGTAGTGAAGTACCTCGGTATCTGGTTGGACCAGTATCTATATTTCGACAGACATATGGATGCTGCTCTGACTAAGGCCAGAGGAGCCTTTGCTCTGACGAAACGGCTGTTTTACAGCAGTCAGCTTGACCCCAGAGTGAAGGTAATTTGCTACATGGCCCTCATACGGCCAATGATTGTTTATGGTTGTCCTGTGTGGTTCAACATTGCCCCTTCCCAAATGGAGAAGTTTCGGGTGTTCGAGAGACAGTGTCTTCGGCGCTGTCTCGGTTTGTATCGGACACCGGAATCTTCTTATCTGCATTATTATTCAAACGAGGTTCTATACAACGAGGCTCGAATCAATAGAATTGACAATTTCGTGATAAAACTTGTTCGGGGTCACATTGCGAGGGCTATGACTTCGACCAACAATTTGATTTTCGGGCCGTTCTATCCGAACGACAACTACTTCGACAATGCACGCTTGAGCGGCTTTATCCCACCAGAGGCATTCCTCTATCTAGACCAGTGCGGCATGATACAGGATAGATTGGCAGTACCGCTTATCTACCACGTCAGGCGAAAAACCGTAGACCGGCGGCTCCTGTATGAACGGGGCATCCTCGCTCGTGATGGAGCGGAGCTGCTTCGGTTCAGTAGGGCTGTGTCCGAAAAGGACCGCATTGATAGGGTGAAGCAGGAGAACCAGTTTTGGTGGCTTCAAACTGCAACTGATAATGGGTAATCCGGGGTATGGTATTTTTGCCTTGGCCGGCTTACATACTTGTTTTAGTCTTAAGTTTTAGGTTTAAGTAGAGCAGGAATGGTGGCACAATAAAAAAAAAAAAAAAAAAAAAGAATAAAAAAACAAAATCTCATAAAATACAAAACAAAAAAAAAAGAAATCAAAAATACACAAAAAAAAAAAATTCAAACACGTATCACATTCAATATTATAAAAATCCTCGATGGAAGTACAAATAGAAGGACATAGTTGTTTTGCCGATGTGGTTGTTCTAGTTTTAAATAGTTTGTAGGTAGATTAGGTAATTTTAAGTTTTATTTTAAGGACTTTAGTATGTAAGTAAAAATCCCAAAAAATGATAATGATTTTAGTTTTTAAACTTTTCTAAAAAAAAAAAAAAAAACATAAATTGAAATAAATAAAACAATCTTAGTTCGTAGGCCGAAAGGCATTAATTTTAAGAATCATGAATTTCTTAGAGCGCCCGATTAGGGCCAGTAAGTTATATTTAAGTAGAATTAATTAGGCTAGTTTCCCATTTTGTCTAGCATGTAAGTAGAGTTAAGTTTAAATGAATAAAAAAATGAATTTCGAAAAAAAAAAAAAAAAAAAAAAATACGATGCAACAATTCCGTCAGCTCATAACTTTTTCTGGATGGTCTTGTAATGCTTTTGGTCACCCTTGACTCCAAGTACTACAGTTTTTCTTTTTCACGTATCCATACAACCAGCAATGAACTTCGTCGCTTCGGCCAGATATTCAAGGTCTAATTCACATAAATTTCGGCTTTGTGGTACTTCGGCTTCAATTCTTACAGCACCTGGATTTTGAAATACTTCACACCCAACCTTTAAAAAAAATGTCCACATAGTGGATTAGTAGTGGCCAAATTATTCCTAACGGCACCCAATCGATAATTCACGGTCATCACTAACACTGGCGAATAAAGCTGAGATATTTTCGTCAGTTTGCACTCTACGAAAGCGTGTTGGTGGTTTAATGTAACAATGTAAGTTTGGTGCGAAATTTAATCACAATATCAACCTCAATTGGTCGATTAAACTGACCATTTAACTAAAGAAGAGTGCGATAAACCTTTTTAGCAGACCACGCATTTTTATAACAAAATTTAATAATTTGCAAGCGTTGTACGTTTTTAAGATGCTTAATGGTGAAAAGACTAAACTGAAGATGTTTGAATGTGACACAAAACAAGAGACGTATGTACTGTACGTTGCGACCTGTCAAAACCAGTGTTGCCAAAATTAGAATACTTAAAAAATCACCCATTATAAGATTAAGATAGCTACAAATTATTAAATTTAAATATAAGTTCAATTTAGTGGTACAAACATTTCATTTTATGGGGTGTGTTCCATTCTTTCTAATAATATTAGTAAAATTTCATTATTTTCATAAACATTATGTTTCAATAAAATGCATAAGTTCCTCTTAATGAAGTAAAATATGTTTAACAGGAGATTAACCTCGGAAAGAGAGATAGTATAAGCTGGAAATTTGTTTATATCTTCCTTTTATTGATCTAAACAATGATTGATCAGTAAAATGTTTCATAAATTCCAGTGTCCGCGTGGTAAGCCCAAGACCGGTAAGAAAGTTTAATCCTATGAAAAACAAAATATTTTTTCTTGTAAATTTCTAAGCTTTTGAAAAGTTTACTAATCTTCTGCCGAAAAGTAAAGCATTTCATCAGCTTATTAAATGTTACTGTTTTTAAAAACAAGAATGGCTAGAACATGATTTAATGTTCCACTAAAAGAACGGGTGATCTTAAATGAATTCATAGATACTTAATGAAAATTGCAAGCTTTTTTTTCTGCAAACTCAACAAAGCATCATTTTAAACAATTCATCTGGAGCTGGTGATGCCATTTTGTTGGCTCCAGAAATCCGTTCTTAAGCACTTAGGCCCATTTTGGGGTTCTAAAACATGCCTTTATGATTATATTATGTGATGATAGATACGGTTTAATTTAACTAATTAGTTAAACTTACACATTTTAAAGAAAAATATGTTTTTTGTAATAACTTAATTTTGTTCACTATTGATTTAATTTAAAAAATCGCTGAGCGGTGCTTATTTTCTGCCGACTATAATGAAAACAAAAATGTAAGCAAAATATTTTTCAATAAATTTGTTGATAGGGTAGCGAATTTGCTTTATTCAAAAACTAAGCATTGAATAAATTAGGCTAACAAGATAGTTTTAAAACTAATACCTAAGATTTCCATTTTAACCGCTAATTCTGAAATTCTTAAGATTTTAATTCAAAATATTTAAATAATAGTTTATTACTTTATTTTTATATTCGTTTTATTTTTCATCGTCCATGTTGATTTTTTTCTGAGATGTTTGTTTTTTGTTCAAATAAATTAAATAAATAGAAGTTCTTTTTTTTTCGTTTAAAATAAATTAACTAAAAACTTAAGCTAGTCTTAAAAATCTAATTTAAAACACTATGAACACATGATTAGCTAGCTAAAAGTGGCAGCAAATCACACGTAAAATGTTACCCCAGTCGAAAAAAAAAATTATAAATAGTTTCTTTTTTTAAATTAAACAATCAAAATCACTTAAATGTGGCTTCTTAGACTTCATTACATTCTAAGAAAAGTTGACTGCAATCCAAACCAGATCGTCCACGTTTTCCAGCATCGTAAAGATTCTCAAATTGACTTCCACTTGTTCGTTCAAGGATCAAACTTGTTGCATAACTAAATAAAAATACACACATTTTTAAAGGGAATATATTTTTGTGAAAGTGAAAAAAAACTTACGTTCCGAGTTGACAGAAAATGCTTGTTCCACCAATTTCCTTAACACATTCTGTATTGGCGTCGCAAATATATTTTTGCATACATTTGTCTTCGGCATTACGATAAGTCCTCACATATCCCTTCAACATAGAAATACCAGCAACAGTGGCATCACTCATCGAGTCCCTTTTGCCAAGTGAACGAGCTGCCAAAGACCGATGTGAGAATGAGGTCTTGAGTGCATCCAATAGATTCATAACAATGTTAATAAACTGTGAATGAAGAAATAAATTGATTTTTGTTTGGTAAATTGTATGGTTTTTCAATCTCAAATAATCAGTGTTGAAAAATAAAGAAATTAACTTGAAGAAAGCGGAAAATTTACAAAGGACCATTAAGCAAAAAAAAAAATAAAAAAAGAAAGAAGCTTGTGCAGTAAGATTGTTTTGTTTAGTTGTTAATTTAAAATTAAAAATTCTATATTATTTATTAATCGATTGTGTAGATGTTATGATAAGATTTTGTTTTTCTTTTATTTTTGTTGTTGATTTTTTACCTCGCCAGCTTGTTTGGCCATCGAATTCACTTGTTCCGGATCTTTGGTGCCAAGAACTGATGATAGTACCGCGGCTAAGATACCCTGTAGCAAGCGAGAAACCATTTACCATAAAATTTTGTTTATTTTAATTTATTGTTTTTTTTTTTCTAATGTTAAATAAAGGATATAAATAATTATTTCTGTTCAAAAAACATCGATATAAAGAGAATTTTAAATGGACTATGTGGATTCATTATTGCTAATACAGTTTTTAAGCCAGTTTGTAGTTATTATGTAGTGTTTGAAAACTCAGGCCCTTAATAATTAAATTAGAAATGTATGGGGCTTTTTAGATATTTAAATCATGTATCAAAAAATTTGTATTTTAATAGTCCACTCTAAGACAATTTTGTTCTCTGCAAACTTAAAAAAACTGAAAACGGAATCTAAATTAATTTCGATAAAATCCCCTAAGCTTTCAATTTTTGTAGTTTTCCTAACAATTTGAGAGACAATTTTTAAAATTTATATAGTGTTTGGAAAAAGTTTTTTAAATATTGTTTTAATAATATTAAGTGATTTTGCTCGGTATTATTCATCTCAATACCGTTATGTCACATGCTATTGAATTCATCTATTTCTTGTAACAAAATATTCATGGTAGAAAACATTACATAAGAAAATGAATATTGCTGAACATTATGTGTCTACTGATTTTGACGACTACAAAATTGTATGCTGCCTGTTCTATTACAATTTTAGATTTTTTATATACGCATATAGTTCATTTCACTGAATTATAATTTAAAAATTCCTACACCCATTATTATTGAGTTTGTTTAAAACCAGACTTTCGGGGAATGTAAATTTTAAATTGTTCACAAACTTGATTTAGATGTCAGTCAGAAAAAAAAATGTTTTATTCATAAAGAAATTACTTACATCAAGTTTTTCAAGTCAAGAAAAACATAAAACTTGAAAACCCTTCAAAACTGTAGTTCTTAAGAATTTCAATAAAATGGCCCTTATAGTTTTTCCATCACAATTAAACCCTCAAAAACAGTGTTAATCGCGCTCTAATATAATATCATACGAAATTTCTAACAAATTCCCTTTCATAACATAAAATAATTTATATAAAAGCATTTAAAGCAGGTGTTAGTTTTTGGTGAAAAATTTGTATGTTCTCTATACAAAAAATATATAAATAAAATTGTGCAATTCAATTTGTTCTGGTATATACAATTAAATAAACAAAATAAACAAAATTAAAAAAAAACGCAATTCTAAGCTACAGTGTACCACAAATGTCCATTAAAAAAATAAATTGTATAAAATGTTGATACAGAACTTCAATACTCGCTATATAAATTTAATTTTGCCTTCAATTAAAAAAAAAATAATTTTAAAGAGTTAATTGAAATAATAATTCACCTGCATTGGAGATCCATTGTCGACTTTGTCAATTCCATCACTTGGTGCACCACCGCCCAAAAGTGTATTGATAATCTTCAAACCTAAAATAAAAAAAATCATCAAATCTTTGTTGCCTTAAAATTTATGTGCATGTATGCAATTTTTTTTTTTTGAATTTTTCTTACCAACTGAAATAACATTAGCCCATGGTGATTGTCCAAAGCCTCCAACATTATCAACATCATCAGATTTATTTGGCCCAACTAATGCACCACCACCTGCTGCACCACCATTAAAGAACATTTGTAAAAATGTCGATAACATATTTGACCATGTAAAACTTGCACCATTACCCTCGGGCAATTGATTGGCCTCAATATCGTTCTCCACATCATCGAGTTCTACTTTCTTCGAGTGATTTGGCTTGACGGCAAATTTTCTAGAATCCTGCTGTTGAACTTGCTGTTGTTGTTGGTACTGTGGTTGTTGCTGTTGTTGGTCAGCACGATATACAGGTGCTAATTGATTTGATGGTTCTGGTTGAATTTGTGTTGAAAAATCCATACGACGTGGCATAATCATTTCTGTTTGTGGATATGCAAATGTCATCATTGTACAATGGGCAATGAGAATGGTAAGATAGGTCCATCCCGTAAGTTGTCTTTCATTAATCATTCTGTTGAGGAAAAAGAAATATAAATAAATGAATACAAAAAATAAAAACAGAATAATTATAAAATTAGTTAAAATTATGTTTTTAAATCAAAATAACCATGATATTAATGATTTAAAGTTCGTGCATCAGCTCTTTCGTTTTCTAAGACAAATTTATTTTAGTTGAAAAGGAACTTTTATGAAAACCTTAAACAATTTAAAATAAAAAAAGTAGAAGAATTTTATAAAGTATGAAAAACCATAACTAATTTTGGGCACATAATGAGCCCTCTTTGCATACATGAAACCTTCATAATCTGTTGCATATAATTTCGTTGAATTATGTACATTGCGGGCAATGAACACAAGAAACACCAATTAAATAATTTATGAGGCGAAAACATCTAACTACATAACTTTAAAGAAGAAGAAATGGAACACAAGATAAACATTTAATTATCCATCTCACGTTTTCGTATAAAGTCGTCAGTCGTCTATAAGAAGGCACCTACCTACCTCTTTCTGCATAATATTTAAGTTGCTTGCACCCAACCGGCCGGCGGCGCGGCGGTGGCGGCTGCGGTGCGAGGCAGTGTTGGCGGAAAATAACATATAGAATCTCATTATAAAACTTCATGAGTCCGCATTATTATGCTGCCAATATGGATAAGACCCAAAATGTTAATGACTTGCGAATCACAAATAAACGCTCTCGTAATGGAATATCTTCCTACTTACTTTATACCTACATAGTACGTGCAAACACGTACCTACATATATACTGGCATACATGTACTTGTGTAAGGGAACCCCTGACCTATGCAACACCATCAAAAGAAATAAAAGCAGTCATATATAAAAGACTTCCTGAAAAACTTGTCCAATCCGTTGGATTACCTTTCGTTACACTTAATCGACAGATACTTTGATTGTGCTCACAGAACCCGAACCCATGGAGAATTTTTACAATCACACTTAGAATAAGATGGGAAAAGAAAATACGAAATGAAAACAGGTAGCACAATGCACAAATTCTATTCAGTGCTAGAAATAAATATATATACATCAACTGCATGTCTATATACACTATAAGTTCCGTTAAATTAATAATAACTTAGCCATAGACACACAATATGAAATCTAAAAAGATGTGCTTCCATACGGGTTGAGCATATGGCTTCTACTTTGATATACCTGTTGGTATGCTTACGCCATCCATAGCCAGACAAAAGTCATTGGACCTGCATGTGCTGAAGAAACACCTATGAGTATACACCAAAAGACATAACATAAAAGCGGAATGGTAAGAACTTCTCCATCGCCACAGTAGTGATGAGAAAAAATGTGCACAACAAATTAGTTGTTGGTCTATTTTTTTTAGTTTTGTTGTTCTTAATGCGTGCGGAAAGACATAATTTCCATGAAATTTATTAACATGCACATAAATGATATAAAATGGTGACCTAGTTCAATGTGGGATATATGTTGATCCTAAGCTCAAAAGCCACCAAAAATGAAAGTGGCTATAGCTAAAGACCATCATCAAGACAATAATCAGGCAGTCATTCTAGTTTTCATAGTCTATTAAATTTTGCATATGAAAAGGCAACAGCTCAAATGATGTGTGAGTGACCTTTGCATGGAATAGAATTTCTCTTGCAATTTTATTGTTAACAACAATAATAATAAAAAACATGAGAAGTATTTTTTCCTTGCGCACAGCTGTACCTAACTCTAATAATTTTTGTTTGTATATTAAAATGAATGGTCATTTGGTTGACCTGATTTTTGGTCAAGTTGAATTTGATTTGAGGTTATTTTTTTCCAGAACTTTCACTGGTTTGCAGATAACAAGACAATCTTATATACAATCAAATAATAATGAGAAAGTAACGATAGTTAAAATATTATAATTGTAAAATTAAAATTTCCGGAGAATTGATAATTTCTCCAAGATTATAATATCTTGCCTTGCCATCATAATGTTCTTTTTAAAATCTACAAATAGATGAGAATCAACATCAATTGTGTTATTTGACTCAACATATTTTCTACATTTTTATTTGAAATTCTTAGATGCAAGCATAAGAAGATTAAGTCTGCGGAAGGAAATTTGTATGGGCAATTCTGATTAAAAAAACTTTTATTTCATGAATAAACTTTTATACCTAATCAACAGGATTGTATTTGAAGTAAACAGATTGCAACTAAATACATATATGTAAATATAAGATTTGTTTTAATTTTTATTTCTGTTTCACTTTTTTATCGAGTCTCTTTTTCACTTTCAAGAATTCACAAATCTCGATCTTAAGGCTCTAATATCCTTGTTTTTTTTAATTTTATTTTTTAACACCAAAAAGTTATGTAATTCAAAATGCCTCTCTTAAACTCTACGTAAAATAATCATTAACTGACAACCATTTCAACATAAACAATGTTTTGATGAATCAATGAATATTTCGTATCACCCACCACATCGCCCGACAGACGAAAAGAATCTCATTTAAAACCAAAATAAACTCTGAGAAATTCCAAATGATTCATTTTGAATTTATGTGGATTGCAATTTTGTATTTTATTTATTTTCATCAAATTTAATTTCTCCAATTTGATGCGTAATTTAATCTCGCCTTGGAAGTTTTTACTTTCACTTTCTCAGAATCGAACTTCTTCAAAATGTCATACCTTACCTATGCCTTCTTCTTTAAATAAATGAGACACATCTTCTTTTGATTGCGAGATAAACATTGTGGAGTGTTAATGACCCAATTCTGTGCGGTTTGTCTTTTAATTTCTCCTCGAATTTTTATCTTTTTTCTTTATTGTTGTCTGATCACAACTACTATTATAATAAAATTATATAGTTGAGGTTCCAAAAATATATACTCAAAGAGAAAATAAAAGTAAACCGAAATAAGTGAAATTAAAATTATATACCTTCATTTATCTGCCTTAAGATTTGTTTTGTTTTGGAGATATTTTTTTCTCAAGAAGAAAATGATACCTTTCTCACTTTTCAAGGTAAAAATTCAAACGAAAACAAAAGGGAATCATCAGCATTATTATCATTAACCATCATTATACTAAAATCGAAAGTTTTGATCGTAAAAGATTCTCTGAAGTTGGTATTAGTTGAATAAAATTTTCATATAAATTAATTTTGTCAACATTTATAATAATAATTCATATTCTGCGTCTATTCGTTTGGTTTAGCTTTCTACTTTTGACATTGTGATTTAAAATTCAATTCATGTGTTAAAGATTTTATAATATCTTAAAAGTGTAAAAGAAGCTTAGGAATACATATCTTGTAGGCACTCAGTACATAAATTCATAATTTATTTAGCCGCTGTCTTAATAAGATAAAAACGATTTTTAATTTTAGTATTGTGCTAATGACACTGTTTGTTTATTATAAAAATAGTGGAATACTAAGTCTGTAAAATACTCCTGCAAGAGGAAACACCCTGACTAATTATCCGCAATAATTATTTTATTTACTGTGGGACAAGTAAAAAACATCCCATAAGGTCAACCTTAAAATGCATCATAAGATAAGTTTTTTTCCAACCTGAGAATAAAAAAATTGAATTTGAGAATCGTTACAAAATCATTCCATAAGAAAAATCGACAGATATAATTTAACACTGTTTACAAACTGTTGACTATACTAGAAAATAAGTCATTACGGGGGCATTTCCAGAATTAATTCGAATTTTGTTTTCAGCTCTTTTTGGTACAACTTTGTGAAAAATTCAATCATTCAAAAACTTGTTTTGATAAAAACAAATTAAAAAAGATAAATTACTTCAGCTAGCATTTAAATTAGTATTTAATCCTTAACATTAGTTATCAATGAGTCTTTTACTATAAAACACTTATTTCTAACATAAAAAATCAAGACAATTCGTACCGAATTTAGTCTTTTTGTTGATGTAAAATTCCTTGAGCATTAACATTTTTTTTTAATTTAAAAAAAAGTCAGAATTCTCTGTTTATCGTAACTTAAGCATTTAATGCTTGTGAAATTGTCACATCACATTGAATGCTTCGACTCTTCTGTATAACGCGATAATTTTGCCGCATTTCAATTATTGTTCGACATTATTATTTGGTTCGAATGCAGACGTCAAACAAAGACTGCAAAGACTACAAAATAAAAGTATGAGGATAATTTTAAGACTAAACGTGTTTACACCAATCCGTGTTTTGCTTGAATGTTTGTGTTGGATGAATGTGAAACAGAAATTGATGTTTGATGCTATGATTTTTATTTTTAAATTGAGAAATGATATGTTACCGGAGTATTTATCGGATGGATTAGTGGAAGTGGCGGCAGTTCAACCTTATAGTTTGAGAAATGGAACCAACCTCAGACCGGAGCGATGTAGGTTAAGTAGTACCCAAAGCTCAATCTTCTACGATGGCATTAATTACTTCAATAATTTACCGAATAGTGTGAAGAGTGAAACTAATATGAATGCTTTCAAGAAAAAGTTGTATGAATTTATTAAAATTGATATAACCTAGTGCAAATGAATACACGAAAGAACATGATTTTATAAATTAATTATTAACAAAAGTATATTTTAGAGTTTTATAACTAATCTCGTTTCTTTTATACCTCTAGGGTTAGGGATAAATAGAGCCCAATCTCATATATGAGATGGGTACTTTTGGCTTTAGCCGAGATGGTATGCGGAAACTCTATTATTATTATTATTATTATTACTTTGAGAAAGATTATTTCTCACATTCATATTAATTTCATACAAAAAAAGAAAAATTAATATGTAAATATATTTGATTTGCAAGTTCATGGGCCTATTCATTTGTTTGTTTTTATTTTCCAACATTTTTGTTCTAAATATTCAGAGCGGTACCTCTACGAAAAAACTCAAAAATATTCAAGTTCGCACATCAGCTCTTTTGTATTCAAACTATTCAATAATTATAATAATTTTCCGTAGTGTAAAATTTTATTTATTAATTGCCTACATAGTACATAAAGTAAGACATATTTAAGAACTTGTTTCCTTAATATTTTTTTAACATTAAAAAAATAACATTTCAAGTGAAAAAAACTCTGCTTCCTTTGGAAGTTTATGTATCGGCTTTTTCGTTGTGATTTTTATATCTTAAAATTCAAGTATTTAAATAAATAATTTTAAACACTTTCCTTAACTTCTAATGGAAAACATTTTCTTTAGAGATGCTATAAGAAATCGATTCTTAGTTATCATTAAGGCCACATTAACATTTATTAACATGTCTTCAATTGTTTGCATCTACCTATATTTATATGCACCTTCTTTGCTTTGTTTCTTATTAAACCAATATATATTCTCTCCACCTTGCTTATTATGCCTCAAATATATAATTAATAAATCCATGATTTCTTTCTGTCTCAAAAAAAAAAAAAAATAACTAAGTTAAAATGACTAACATGTACGAATTTCATGTTCGTGCATCAGCTCTTTCATTTGTCTAACTGACATGCATGAATAGTTTCTATTTAAAAAAAACTATTCACCTATATATTCTCTTTTTTGTTCATTGAATTTGTGCAAAAAATTGCATTGGCAAAGTGCATAAAAAAATTTCTCCAACCCACCATATTGTTCGTGATCACAATGTTTGTGAGAAGTTGCGGTGAAACTTTCCTTCCATTAACGAATTCCATGGGTAAAAAATAACGAACATAAAAACTCAACAAAATCTTTTTCAAATAACTCTAAATCTAACATGAATAATGTTCAATAAATTAATTTACGTTACTCTGTTGTGCCATTTTATATTATGTGTTTTTTATTTGATGTTGACTGATGGTTATCTATCTGAAGATTTTAATTTAAAAGGTATAAGGTAAAGAAGTTCAATGAAGCAAAACAAAAAAACTTTCACCTTTTCTTTTCAAATGAAAGTATTGGCTACTATTTGAAATGTTTAAAGAACAACATTTTAGGTATCAATTGCCATAGCCATTATGGGTCACATTCTTTTGCACAGGGTGTGACCACACTTTTCAACACACTCTTTTGTAGGTAGATAGTATTAATTGGAGAAAAAAAGTTACAAAACACAGATTCTAGAACACGTTTTGGATTAAGTAGGTTAATAGTGACACCTCACGAAATCTCCTTCCATGTACTACTACAATATTTCAAGACTTCAGTGATTTTTTCAATAATTATATCGTACTAACTGAAACACATAAATCTGTCCAAATCATGAAATTGTTCTTACAATCAATTATCACTTATTATCAATAATCTCACCTGAATTGAATTTTAATATCGCTTTTGTTTTATTCTTTTTAAATCCTTATGTCCGGTAATCAATTTTAGGTTTTTTATAATCCACAATTTTTCTGGTAGTATATAAATCCTCTATCACTATTATTTTATTCAATTCGTTAACTTTTTTATATATATTTTTCTTCACTTCCGTCTGAGTATCTTAAACACGATCGATCTAACCACGAGTAACTTTTTCTTACATCTGAAACGGCGATTGCCTTGAACTTCACTTTATATACTCTGACCTATTTTTCTTTCTTTTCTTTCACCATCGTGCATCGTTTTTGGTTTGGATTGTATGCTCAAAGTTTGCTTTGCACAGGTGTGAATGGGCGATGGATAAAAAATATAAATAATAAAATAAAGCGGATTATAAGGTTGCATGCAATTACTTGGAGTTCTTAGTGTATTTTTTAATCTACTGTAAATATTCAAAATTTGAAAACAAATTTTTCCTGAAACAATACTTTTAACCATTTTTGTATAATGTTTGTGCTTTTATTTTTGAAGGATTACTTGTGGATTAATTTTGTATTATTTTAAGTCAAGAACTCTTCCATTCAATTTGTTTGATCCACTACACATCCTTAAGACTACCAACTACGTTTTTGCAAAGAATGGCAAATAAAAGAAAACCATTGAAGGAAAATCGTGGTAATCGTATAAAAGAAGTTGAAAATGAAGAAAATCCATTAATAATAACAACAACAACAAATATATGGTTTAGATATCATGCGATGATATGGTTATTTAGAGTATCTCTCATCTTAAAGATGAGTTACTAAAGTGTCTAATTATTTTTAATTAGTTAATATTTTCTGTTGTAGTTGTAGTTGTTGTAGTTTACTGCAAAATTTAATAATGTTTAATTATTGAACTTAATGGAGAAGAAAATGACAGAAAGTTAAAACTGTTGCTAATGCTGTATACCTATATATCATACCTATGTCACTTTTTTTCTTAATATGTCAGCCATGTTAGATTTAATTGATAGACAGTTAACAGTTTATGAAAACGTGCGGTTCTATGCAAAGGAAGTTTGTGAAATATTTGTACCGGAAAATAAGGGGTATGTTATGTATTTCTTCTAGACTCAAAAAACATATGTTGGTCACTAGATTATGTTCACAATAATTTGAAATATCTTTATTGAAATTATTTTCAAAAGTCGATTGTACAATTTTGTAACATTTTTAAAATTAAAGATATTTAATAGTTTTTGGCACTCATTTTCATTTATGATATGAAACAAGGTTTTATAAAATAATTAATAATTATCGATGCTGAGAATTTCAATGGTAGTAAAAAAGTATTTCTTTGTATTTTAGTAAATATTAAGATTATTAGCACTGATTTTTCTTTAAAATATTCAAATAAGAGATTTCATACTGTTTGAAAATAATTTTTGAGCAATATCAGGACAATATTCTGAAAAAAGAATGATTTAATAACGCAATGAATAGCTCAAGGAAATTATTTCCACAGAGAAATAGTATAAGAAATATTTGTTAACTTATCAAAGGAAGTCAATATAATCTATCATATTTGTCAAATTGAATATTTTGAATTATTCGACCTTTAAAGGTCCCTCGAATCTAAATCAATGGCTTTTTCAAGAAACTTTTGTGTATTCTTGTTTGCAAGATTAAAAAAATCAGCAAAAATTGATTTTCGACTCGAATTTAAAATTTAACCTTTTGACTTATGGTTTTGTTTCTTATGCGAAACATCGATATTAACTTTTAATACAATTTTTATAAACATCTTTAATTGATAGTTTATTTTTTAATCTATAAAAAATATAACTTAACATTAGTAAGAAAAGTGTTGTTATTAACTTTTGGTCAGGCTAAGGCTGGTAATATTATTTTCTACATCGATTGTCTAGAAATAAGAAATAAGTTTCAGTAAAATTAAAGAAAAATTAATTTGATTAATTTGAGGTTTTTACAAAAATCATCAAATTGTAACTCGGTAAATTGGTTTAACGTCCCAAATAACTTGGCAAAAACAAAACAACTTGGACTTCATTTTAGTTGCACACTTTTCTTAGTTCGTCAAAAGACATTAGCTATTGTTAATGTAATCTGATTATGCCTATATTCAAAAAAACATCCCCAGCCCCCCTTAACAAAAACCTACATTAAAACAATATTTGTTTATGCATAATCACTCAGATCAAATTGTTCCAAAGATTCATTCACAAATATTCAAAAATGAAGATTTTAAGCCAAAAAAACACTTTAAGTCGAAAAATCATGTTATCCTTGTTCTGGCCGACCTTTTCCAAAATTCAAAATTCCAAAAGTTTTTCCCAATTGTTCCTGGGCTCTTCTAAATTGTTCCACAGATTCTTTTCTTAAAATTGATTTTTAGTATGAAATATTTCCAAAAAAAATGCTCCCCCGCCGCCCCTTTTCCAAAATCGTTACATTTTCGAATATCCTTGTTTTATGCCTGGACTCACGGTGTCAAGTTAGCATTACATACCCCCTTTAAAAAAAAATCAAAGTACAAAACATTTTTGGAAGTTTTTTCTTTCCACAACTAATGTACAACAAATAATTGTCAACTAATTGCGTACTTATGTATAGTTTTAACAAAATCGAAAAGTGTAGTGCTAATTTTATAGAAACCTACTACATACCATTTTTTTTTAAAAATCGTCGAGCTACAAATTTTTGCTTCCACGACTAATTTACAACAAAAAAGCTACAATTAACTGATTACTCAGTTTTTTAAATTTCGAAAAATGTAGTGCTAACTTGACAGTCGTTAAAAACTGAGCCAGCTTGATGTTTATTTTAATAATCGCCAATTCGAAACAAAAATAGCGAATTTGTACATAAATTATCTAGAATATAAATAAATAAATTAAGTGGCCCAACAACTTGTAGAGAACCAAGCCCTATTGATTTACAACTCGTATGCGTATAATGTCAGGAATGGAGGGGACCTACAGTTCTTATGAGATCCAGATCCGAACAGCTAGTATGAAAAAGCACTTTTCATTACAAGAAATACTCTTTTAGGATTTGTCAATTCCTCCCAATAGGCAGTACCTATGAAAAATCTTTAGATAGCATAAGCTACAGGGATTGAACCCAAGACTTCTGGACTTTTATCT
Source organism: Eupeodes luniger (assembly GCA_951509635.1). Classification (NCBI taxonomy): domain Eukaryota; kingdom Metazoa; phylum Arthropoda; class Insecta; order Diptera; family Syrphidae; genus Eupeodes; species Eupeodes luniger. The sequence continues at coordinate 92,573,869 of OX608073.1, read as the reverse complement.
TGATATGATTGTACTAAAATGATGTAAGATTTTGTTTTTAGTATGCAAACAAAGGGTGGTCAATTAAACACCGTCACCACTTTTTAAAATTAAAAATCTTTGTATTAAAAGTCTAGAAAATACAAAATCCCATGATATGATTTGTGCCTTGAAATTAACTTATAAGACCTTATGTCTTACTACATTTGTATAGAATCCATTTGTCATGCACATATCATCACACATATGTTTACGTTCCGGCTCCATCATAACTATCAAACTATCACAAATGAATAAAATCACAACGAGCATCACCCATCACATCAGTTCGAAGCAATTTACAAGATAAATTAGCAGAGAAATCTTTCAATCAACGCAAATCATCAAAACTTCCATCCATTGAACATCAAATTTCATATGAAATCTCTAATTCGCAAGCAAATATGGCTACATATTTATGTACAAACATAACATCTTTCAAATGCGGAATGCACATCGCCATCATATCCTGCTCCTGCCTGACAGGCAGATAGATGTATATGGGAACACACCCGCACATAACAAATCCTGTGCGCTTTGCCAAAGACACTATTGCTTCTATTGGTTCTCGACGCGGTGCGGGCGGCCGGCACGGCGCGGTGGCGGTGCTGCCCGTCCTCAGGAACGTTTTCCATCATATCCTTGTTTTGTTGCTCTCTTTCATTGACTCGCTTTATAGGCAGGCGAAAAACAGAACATCACACATCCCACACATATGGTACAAATATGGTTTTTGCCCTTGTGCCCATGTGTAGCTTACATGGAAAGGATTATATTGCCTGCATGCCTACCGTAGTACTAGATGGGGTATAAACTGGTATATCTTCTGCTGTCGCCCTGGCTCTAGCCTGCCAGCCAGTATTAAATTTGTCAATATTGCAACACATGCAGGATATCGTGATTTATATGTTGAACACGAATGTTGGTCTCTATGACATGCGGCGCCATATCGTGACTACACAGAATGGTCTTCTCGAAGGCTTGGTGAATTTTACAATTTATTTAGTTGCTCTTATATTGGAGCCACTGACCGAGGCTACTGATGGAGCTGATTATTTTGGACCTCTAGGCTGCAGCTTTCCCCCGCCTAATCTTAAACTGTAGGATATATGTTTTAAATGCTTGTGAAATTCACCTGCCATATAGGCTTGGGTTGTGCAGTTCTTTCAGGCTCGGCGAATTTTACACAATTTTCAGTAACGAGGTGGAAACATGTGTTACAACGACCTCGTTACGACGGAAAACTCAATTGAGGGCGGCAATTACTTTCAACAAATAGAGAAATTTGCAAAAATACGACAGTGAAAATGGGAGCGGGTGCTGCGGAACGTAGCGGGAAGTAAGTGAAGGTTGCCTTTACCTCCTCCCGGTTGTGTTACTTTTGAAAAAGATGAGCAGAAATCAGGAACTGCAATGTTCATTTACATGCCTTCACCATTTTGGTTGGATAGAGATACTCGTATGTACCTACATACATACGTATGAATACACCATAAAACCCAGTTTCATCCGGATCGTCATCGACGACTAGCGACGCACTGCGAAAAGCAACGAGCGACGACTGACGACCGACGACGACGATATGATAACAACGCAGAGCAGCAATGGCAACGTTGCGTTGGAGGATGATAGTGCCAGAACATGCTGGCGGTTTTTGTCAGTGTACTTGGCCGCATAGACCGCTTAAGCCTTGAAAGGATTTGTAAATAGCAATCAACGCACGTTGCAAGCGTGCACTTTATGCGCTGATTGAAATTTATTGATGAATTATTACATATACATATACAGATTTTATACCTATAGCTGCTGGTTTAATTGTGCATGAGTGTTTGTAGTATATTGCTGATAGTTATATGGTCCAGGATATTACATCACATGGTGCGGCGGCGGTGGTGTACGAGTATGAATGTGCTAGCGATATGGCAAACCATTAATTAAGTTTGTTCAACGGTGACTAAATTTAGCTTTTAATTGAAATTTCAGTAAGTTTTTATTTGCGTGACTTAACTTATATACACTCATGAGAAATCATTTATAAAATACTCTTAAAATAAGTAACTGGCAGCCACTGATAATTTTCATAATTTAGACAGAGTATATTGTTTTTGATGATGGTTTTGTTCTAAATAAGTGACATAAGTCCATCAAGTTCTTTCATTAATGTTTATAAGTATCTTTATTTATAAGCGAGTTAGTGGAAATTTATTAACGAAACAATGGAATTTATAACTTCAACTTGCACATATTTCACTTCTAATGAATGAAAAGAGAGAAATTGATTTGCATTATTGGTTTTGGGAAAGTCCTATTACCATATTATTCAATTGTTTAATCCTAAATAAAATGTAGTCCTTATGCATTAAATCATATTTCGGTGACACAACTTCAATAACTGGATTAATTGTCATTGGTTAATTTGGGAAAAAGAATGCGAAAATTAACTAACAATTTTATTCATAGGAAATTATTGTAAACGGTCCGATTTGTCGAATTGAAAATTTTGAGTTTTCTCGAAGTTTCAAAGGTTAATATGAATCAAGGATTTTTAAAGACATGTCTATGCATGTGCGTTTGTAAGTGTTTACATACGTTAGAACGTTATACATTTGTATGTTTGAGGTAACCTTTTTTCGTCAACCATATCTCAAGAAACGGAAGAGATATCGACTTTCAATAAAATTTTCGTTACAGTTACCAACATCAAAAGATGACGGAAGCAATTTAAAAAATCCTGAATGAATGTATCCGAAGAGTATATTTCCTGTATTTTAAGATTAAAAATTAACCTGCAAGAAAGGTTTGTTTTCAAAAATTTAAATGCCATTTGATTTCTCAAAAATACTTTAATTTTTCAAAATTTCAATTTGAAAATCGTTAAAGTGGTTCTTTTTAAATTAATTTCTTATAGGTATATAAAATTTTTAATCTAAGTTTACAAATATTTTTAGTATGCAGTTATTTAGATCTTTTTAATATACGTTTCATATTTTAACTTCGTAAAAAATGATGACTTCCGGAGTCGAAATGTTTGCCCCTTTTTCGTCCCCAAAATTCAGGTTCTCTGAGGTTCAAAGAGATTGAAAAGAGGATCACTTTCTGTTAAAATGTTGCTCCTTATTTGAACCTAAAAGTGGCAGTTATCGGACAAAATACGATGTTTAGGATCAAATGAGGACGACAGCGAAAAGCCTTAAATTAACCTTTTTCATCTTGACCATAACTTTTTTCTTTGTTCATTTACTCTATCTCTTTCTTTCTCTTTCTCTAAGACTAGTTTATTAGACTCTCTCTCTTTCTCTTTCTCGCTCTCGATCTCTATCTTATTTTCTTTTCTCTTTCTTTCTCTCTCTCTCTGTTTTTCTCTTTCCTACTTGCTTTTGCTCTTTCTCTCTCACTTTCTTTCATTTTATTTATTAGGAAGCTTTTTTAAAAAATAATATAAATTATATTTTAATTTTATTCTTTTTTTATTCATTAAACAAAGAAGTTTTTATTAACATTATTGATTAATTTAAAAGTAATAATTCTTCGTCGAAATGGTCTTCTTCGTCGTCGTTGTCGTCGTCTTCGTTGGCGTCGTCGTCGTTGTTGTCCTCGTCGTTGGTGTCGTCGACTTTACTAGCTCCATCGTTACCATTTTCACTATCACCAGCTCCATCCTTGTCATTTCCACCATCATTGTTGTCATTGTCATCATCTTCAACAGTGACAACAACAAAATAAAATGCAAGTAAACGACCAGGTAGGCTTATTAAGTATGAAAAAAGGGCGATATCTATTTTCTATGTTGATAAACCTTCATTTATGACAAAATGAGGTTCACAAAATATGCGTAGAAAAACGGAAAGAATTCTAAAGATTCATGTAGGACGAAATGAGGACGATGAAAAATCGTTTAGGATGATATGAGGTTCATTTTGCTGTATGTAGGAGCAAATGAGGAGAAAAGATCTTTTTAAGGATCCAAATAGGGCCAAAATTTCGACTCGGGCTATTTACGAGATATCGAATTTCGATAACAAAATGTAACTGTTATTTTTAGTCTTAAATGGAAAAACTCGAATTGGCTTAATTTCCAAGTTTGAACTCAATCGACCCAATGGTTCGGACTGTAGGGGATGGGACAGACAGACGTACTGAATCGGGGGACCCACTTTTTTCGACTTTTCTACCATCGTAATGTCATGTTTGATTTAAATCTCGAGTTCGAAATTTTTTACGAAAACTAAACTTGCCATATGTGGTACCCGTGGCATTATGTTTAGCGCGGGGTTCGATCCCTGCCTGTGCCATCTAAAAGTTTTTTTTAAGGGTACTGCCTCTTGCGAGGAATTGACAAATCCTCCAAGAGTAATTCTTGTCATGAAAAGTGCTTTCTCAATCTAGCCGTTCGGATTCAGCTTAAAACTGTAGGACCCCTCCGTCCCTGCCAACAGCACTCGCACACAGGAATGGTTGAGAGTTGTAAGTCACTAGGCCCTAGTTCTCAATGGACTGTTGCGCCATCTAATTTTATTTATTAAACTTGCAATATAGGCCACAAATGTCTCTCGAACCAATAACGCTACTATAATTAAATTTTATAGTATACATTGTGACATGATACCCAATTGTTATAAATTCGAAAAAAATCAATTAATTGTTATTGCTTTTTTTTATACAAAAAGTGATATGAACGTTATAGAAAAATCGAAGTGTCAGTTTTTTACAAAATATAAAAACCTAAAACAATAGCAAAGTTGTTAAAAATTGATTTTCACTTAAATATCTTGGGAAAAATTAAAGATATTGGTATCAAACAAATTTTATCTTAAACCTACATTGTTTTTAACATTTGGCAACATTTTTAGAAACACTCAATTGACAGTTTTCTTTAAAAAAAAAAAAAAAAGAGCCTGGGATATGACTTCCACTGATAAGTTCCCAACTTTGACTGTCCGTCGATTTTTCAAAAAGTTTGACAAAATGTTAACAATAACTTTTTGTGTGTATTTTTATTTTTTCTCAAAAAATTCGTGTCAAGAACTAGTTTAACAAATTTGTAGTAGTTTTTACCTAGGTTTTATTAAGCATTATGTCATTTGAATTTTTCTAAAAATAACGGTTTATCCAATTTGAGGTTTCAAAAGTATATGGCTGGAATTCGACATCTGTCAAAACTGAGTTCTTAAAACAATTTTGTTGTTAGTTGAAAGTCTGACATTTACGAAAATGGATCGCTTAACTATCGCACAATGCATCTACACCTAGATACATATTATAAAGTCCAACTCACACAACAACTGAAGCCAGCTGACCATTCACAAGGTCGTAGATACGTCGAATGGGTGCTTGCACAAGAGGCGGTGGACGAAAATTTGTCGAACAAAATTTTCTTTAGCGACGAAGCACATTTCTCACTCGGTGGGTATGTTAATAAACAAAATTGTCATATTTGGGGTTCTGAGAATGGTCATGTAATTGGAGAGAAGCCATTACATCCAAAAAAAGTCACTGTTTGGTGGGCTTTTTGGTCCGGGGGTGTGATTGGACCTTACTTCTTCGAATCTTCTTACTGAAGAATACATGAGCCTCATCGCTGAAGATGATTTTTCGACGCAAATCCGAATCATTTTCAAGTTGTTGCTCAGCCCAATTCACGAACATACGACGCTTCTGGTGGTCAAGCGGCTTCAGTTCTTGCGTCAATTTAATCTTGTAAGGATGTAGGCCAAGATCTTATCGCAAAATTCGCCACAACGACGTCACAGAGATGCCCAACGCTTAAGAACGACGTGTGAGAGACACATTTAGGCTTTCTGCAACTGAAGCCTCAGCGGCAGCAATATTCTTGACACTACGAGCACTTCTTTATCTCACTGGCACGGGAACATTTTGTACTGTGACTGTGGATTCAAATTTTTCCTGCTAGGATGATTATGACGACCATAAATTGGACGTAGCGCTCTTAACGTTGAGGCCACTGAGTCCGAATTTTGGTAGTAAATTTTATTAATTTCGACTCGTTGTTGGCTTGTATAGGTATCTTTCCATCATAAAATGGTAAACCTTACTAAAGAGAAATGTCATAAGAGCGGCAAGAAAAATGGCGTCGTTTGCTGTCCCTGTCCCTCAACTTTTGTAGCGTCCCTGATGAAAAACCCTGTATATGTTTAGGACCGTCATGCCTAAGGTCTGAGTTCAATCCACGCCTGAGCTTTCATAAAGTCTTTAATCCACGAATACTACCTTTTAAGAGGAATCAGTAAATTCCTTGCGACTTATTCTTGTGATGGAAAATGCTCCTGAAAACAGTAGAAAATTCTGCATTACAAACTATAATTTTTCCACCATTTCTAACATTACCTACCATCACACACGAGCTTTAAGTGTTGTTAGTCATTATCAGCCCTATTCTGCTATTCATCGGGGGGAATTTTTGTTCAATTTTCACTGAACACTATTCTACTATTCATTACAATTGAATCTAGATTCACCTCGTTAATGTCGGTAACGTCGGTAACACTGCGCGGTATTCTCTTATCCCCGTGAATGCTTTCATTCTATACAATTCAGATCCGCATATCAAATGTTGCGGATTTTTCATTTAATGGATCGTCTGTCTGGTTGGTGGTTGATAAAATGTAAGTAAAAACTAATTTATTGCTTGATTTTGTTTGTAAAAAAAGATTATTAACATTTTTAGGGGAAGAACAACGAACAGAGACCAGTTTTCAACAATAATATCGGCAATGAAATTAAATCCAGATATTGCAAAAAATAATGCAAAAAGGCAACCCGAGGACTTACGTGAGTTTTGGAAAAATCTTAAGGAAAGACTGAACATCCTAGGCCCACCAATAAAAGATGTGACGGAGTGGAAGAAGGTAGATCTTAAAATATTTCAGACTTTTTTTTTAACAACAGAATTTTTCAGGTATGGAGCGACTACAAATCGCATTTGAAGAAAAAACTATCACAAAACAAACAAGAACAACGAGCCTCACATTTCTGCGAAGTTCTCGGTTTGTTGATTGTCTTATTCCACTGTTTGGAAGTGGAAAAAAAAGTCCAATGCTATCCATAACTGTTTGTTTATATTTGCTATTGTATTGTAGTGTAATAACCAAAACAATTTATCCAATTTTCCAAAGATTTTAGTAAATAGAGATGAAATTGATTAAATAAATTTCAATTTGCAAAAAAACAAACTTCTTTGATTTTCTCATGAACAGCTGTTAGCTTGAATGTCAAATTGGTTTAGATAATGTAGTTCACCCGACGGATAGCAGAATGGAAACACAGGGCGAAAGGGAATCGAATGGGTGAATCGAATCTGCGGTTCACGGGAATAGCAGAATAGGGCTGTTATAAGTTTTAGTTCTCTACTTATTTTCATATTAATAAAATAATCTTTCATTTGTTAATAAAATATTTGTATATGAACTTTGAATGTATACTTCCCTTTTCTTTTATTCATTCATAGATCAATTTCCTTAGAATTTCATCAAATCAAATTGAAATCCATTTACGACTGTCAAGTTAGCACTACATTTTTCGAAATTTAAAAAACTGAGTATGCAGTTAATTGTAGCTTTTTTGTTGTAAATTAGTTGTGGAAAAAAAAAATTTGTAGCTCGACGATTTTTCAAAAAAGTGGTATGTAGTGCTAGGTTGATATCAAGTTAGCACTACACTTTTTGATTTTGTTAAAACTAAGTACGCAATTAGTTGACAATTATTTGTAGTAAATTAGTTGTGGAAAGAAAAAAATTCCAAAAATTTTTTTTACTTTGATTTTTTTAAAAAAGGGGGGTATGTAGTGCTAACTTGACACCCTGAGTCCACGCATAAAACAAGGATATTCGAAAATGTAAAAATGCAATTAATTGTAGCTTTTTTGTTTAAAATTTGTTGTGGAAAGAAAAAAATTCCAAACATTTTTTTTACTTTGATTTTTTTAAAAAAGGGGGGTATGTAGTGCTAACTTGACACCCTGAGTCCACGCATAAAACAAGGATATTCGAAAATGTAAAAATGCAATTAATTGTAGCTTTTTTGTTTAAAATTAGTTGTGGAAAGAAAAAAATTCCAAACATTTTTTTTACTTTTATTTTTTTAAAAAAGGGGGGTATGTAGTGCTAACTTGACACCCTGAGTCCACGCATAAAACAAGGATATTCGAAAATGTAAAAATGCAATTAATTGTAGCTTTTTTGTTTAAAATTAGTTGTGGAAAGAAAAAAATTCCAAAAATTTTTTTTACTTTGATTTTTTTAAAAAAGGGGGGTATGTAGTGCTAACTTGACACCCTGAGTCCACGCATAAAACAAGGATATTCGAAAATGTGAAAATGCAATTAATTGTAGCTTTTTTGTTTAAAATTAGTTGTGGAAAGAAAAAAATTCCAAAAATTTTTTTTACTTTGATAGGTATAGGTCAAAAACAGTTTTTTCTTGTTTTGTGCCTGGACTCACGGCGCGGCGGCGGCGGTGTTAAGTTAGCACTACATACCCCACTTTTTTAAAAAAAAATCAAAGTAAAAAAAATGTTTGGAATTTTTTTCTTTCCACAACTAATTTTAAACAAAAAAGCTACAATTAATTGCATTTTTACATTTTCGAATATCCTTGTTTTATGCGTGGACTCAGGGTGTCAAGTTAGCACTACATACCCCCCTTTTTTAAAAAAATCAAAGTAAAAAAAATTTTTGGAATTTTTTTCTTTCCACAACTAATTTTAAACAAAAAAGCTACAATTAATTGCATTTTTACATTTTCGAATATCCTTGTTTTATGCGTGGACTCAGGGTGTCAAGTTAGCACTACATACCCCGCTTTTTAAAAAAAATCAAAGTAAAAAAAATTTTTGGAATTTTTTTCTTTCCACAACTAATTTTAAACAAAAAAGCTACAATTAATTGCATTTTTACATTTTCGAATATCCTTGTTTTATGCGTGGACTCAGGGTGTCAAGTTAGCACTACATACCCCCCTTTTTTAAAAAAATCAAAGTAAAAAAAATGTTTGGAATTTTTTTCTTTCCACAACTAATTTTAAACAAAAAAGCTACAATTAATTGCATTTTTACATTTTCGAATATCCTTGTTTTATGCGTGGACTCAGGGTGTCAAGTTAGCACTACATACCCCCCTTTTTTAAAAAAATCAAAGTAAAAAAAATGTTTGGAATTTTTTTCTTTCCACAACTAATTTTAAACAAAAAAGCTACAATTAATTGCATTTTTACATTTTCGAATATCCTTGTTTTATGCGTGGACTCAGGGTGTCAAGTTAGCACTACATACCCCCCTTTTTTAAAAAAATCAAAGTAAACAAAATTTTTGGAATTTTTTTCTTTCCACAACTAATTTACTACAAATAATTGTCAACTAATTGCGTACTTAGTTTTAACAAAATCAAAAAGTGTAGTGCTAACTTGATATCAACCTAGCACTACATACCACTTTTTTGAAAAATCGTCGAGCTACAAATTTTTTTTTTCCACAACTAATTTACAACAAAAAAGCTACAATTAACTGCATACTCAGTTTTTTAAATTTCGAAAAATGTAGTGCTAACTTGACAGTCGTAATCCATTTCGTGTTCTAAGCACGCGTTACTTATTTGACCATCTGCGTTCATGGTAACTATGAACTCGCAGTATTCTAATTGACTTTTTCTTCCGCTACCATGTGTCTTCCTCTACACTCCAGAAAATCGACCATGAATACTTTTTAAATATTTTCTGGATCTCTTTTTGTAGTATCTTTATATCTTGACCATCCAAATAAAAAACCAGAACTTAAAGAGAAAATGGAAAGACTAAAATTATTGACATTCTAGATACCTTTATACTAACCCACCTATATTGAAACAGTTACTTGAAAGAAAGTAAAATTAAAGATATTAGCACGTTCTGATGGTGTCTGTCAATTGCATTTAAGTTTAAAGAACACCGCAGTAGGTAATCAATAAAAATGGAACGCGACATAATACCCAATATTTTTAGGTCATCACGTAGGTATATATTTATTTAGTTGCTTTAAGTACGTTCATGTAGAATTTGTGTGTTCTGTATTCTAATTCGTTTTGTTGACAGACGGGAACGTCAGAAGTTGAAAGTTTAAGAGTCATGAAACTAGCAAAGAGATTGATATGAAAATAAGAAGAGACACTTATGAAGAATGGAAACTGAAAGTTTCTTGACTGTGAATCTAAATAAACTTCTTTTGAACAATATTTTATTCACAATTTTAAATCAACAAACAATACCAATAACATGCATCTACAATAATTTAATATAATTGCATTCATATTATGTTAAAAAAGTACAGCTGCACCTGAGACTGAGATTAGTAAATAAATGCAGGCCATCTGCAAAACACGAAAATATCCAACTACATCTCACAATATTACAGCGATGAAAAGTTATTGTGACTGAAAGAAAAATTATCTTTTCTATGCTGTCAAGTCATGTTGAAAAATCTAACAAAAGACAGTTTTAAAACCAACAATCAAGAGAGTTGAATCTTTTCAGCCTCATGCACAATAATTGTAAGGAGTTTATTTTGTATTGTTGTAAATTTCAACTTCATGTGCCTATATAATTGTTCATCATCAAGAACTGTTGACCATACTAAATTATGCAGCTCGAAAGAGTCTTCACTTACCCATATGAACACCAAACAACTTGAATGTATGCTTTTCTTATAAATCTCTACAGTATTATAGCAAAGTATATTTTGTTGGTCTTAAAGGTTTATTATTTCTTTTCTTGTTCTTCAGCAACCAGTTACTGTTAACAAATTGCAGATTCACGATTTGTGCTAGTTTTATAATCTACTGTCTCTTTGAGTTCTATAAACGAGAAATATTCTTTTTTTTCTTTTATATCGCGATCTAGTAAGTTTGGCTTTGTGTCTATAATAATGCGGTCTTTCCATGTGTAAATAAAGCTTTGACTTTATTGATGAAGTAATAAATTAAATAAGAAGTATAATAAGAAAAGAGTGAATTGAATTTGGATGATTTGGGTCATTTAGAAAATCTTAAAACCAATGAATTAGAATGACGACGATAATTGTAACAATATCGAGGGACCAACATTTTTTTAAAATATTTTTCTATGAGTGCATTGTGATTATAAGTATGTTTGCATATATTTCTTAGAATTGAGGGAAACTGCTACAACAAAGCTATGAACGTTTGTTAAAGGTAAAATATTTACATTGGACAACATTCGACCTTATAGTATTTAAATAAATGATGTTTTTCTAAGGTAAACAAGTGAACAACGTGGTGACAACTTACCAAAACCTCAAAATATAAGTTAAAATTCAAACGAAAACACAGATTTTGAATTCCAAAAGAAGTTTTTCAACAAAATATGACAATTAATTATGTAGGAAGGAAAACAATTTATAGATTTACTTTATCGATTTTTTTACCAAAGGGAAAGAGGCTGGGATGCGACCCACACTGATAACTTCCCATCCCGTCTGCCGATTTGTCTTTCTTAAAAGTTTTGTAGGTTTTCGTGTTTTGCTAAAAAAAGGAGTCGGTTGAATTATTTAAAAAAAATTTTTAAATTAACAACAATATTTTGCATATGATGAAATAGTTCGATTTCAAAATCTATTTTCGTTAACGAGATTTTTAATCGAAAACCAATTTTTACAATTTTTAGTAGAGTTTCTTAAAAGTTTTTATTTCTTATATACCTAAACAAATACAAATTGAATGAATGAAATTAATTTGAAGTCAATGTCTTCTATTATTCACCAGATATCGAAAACCGAACATCAATTTTTACCAAATTTGGGTATTATTTTTTGTAGATTTTATTTTTAAGAAAAAACTGACTGTTGTATTTTTATAAAAAAAATTACAGAATGTCGAAAACATTGTGAGAGAAAATTAGTTTGAAGCCAATAATTTTAATAATTTTAATTTTGAAAATATATTTCAGTTGAAAGTAATTTTTTACCTAGTTTTAGAAACGTTTTGTTTAGATTTTCTTATTTAAAAAAAAAAACTATCAATTTAGTTTTTCTCAAAATTTACTTGAATGTTGAAAACAATATTTCTAATAAGATAAAATTAATATAAAGCCAATATCTCAAAATTTTGAAAAGATATTTGAGTCGAAAATCAATTTTTACTAACTTTTATTAATTTTTCTTTAGGTTTTTATTTTTCGTAAGAAAACTGTCAATTCCATTTTTCTCAAAATTTTACTCAATGTTGAAAACAATATTTTTTAAAAGATTAAATTAGCTCAAAGCCAATATCTTAAAGTTTTGAAAAGATATTGGAGTCGAAAATCAATTTTTACCAACTTTTAGTAATGTTTGTTTTGGGTTTTTATTTTTTGTAAAAAACTGTCAATTCGATTTTTCTTAAAATTTGATCAGATGTTAAAAACGTTATTCTTCGTTGCACAAAATTATTTTGGAGATAAAATCATATTTTGTTCGTAAAATATTAGAGGTGACAAATATTTTTTTTTCAGTTTTTCGGATTTATAAAAAAACCGTTAATTGGATTTCTTCCAAAAATATAAAATTGATATCACGTTACAATATATAATATAAAATTAAATTCAAGTCCGTAGCGTTATTGGTTCGTGAGGGACCTTGAGACGTATAGAGAAATGTCAAAATTTTCAATTTGACAAATCGCACCGATTACAATATCTTATTATGGGAAATTAATAAACAGAAGATGATTTTGGGACATATTCCTGAAAGAACAACGTAATTAAAAGGGGTTATGGAAGTACCATAAGTTGGGAAATGGATGTTTATTGTGAAACCCTACCGGTACACAAAATTTTGCCCAACTAGCGAACAATAAAACATGATTTTCACTACGTCAAAACCAAACATAGATACCATGAAATATAAATTAGATGTTAATGTATAATAATAATAATTTTTTTTTTTTTTTTTTTCCACAGGAAGGTGAGAAATCTTCAGAGACACTATAAGCCCGATGCTTATAGTAGTGTCAGATTTTTACTGACTAAAACTCACCTCCCTTATCTTCTATATTATTACTACAACTAAGTCCAGCTTAACAAGTAGTTTTAGCGTCATTTTGTTCGCGTTTTGTCAGGAAGCTCCCCAACGAGAGGACCTGAAGATTCCACAAAATTCGAGTGGAGAGATTAATTTGTTTGCGCTAGATCAGAAGGTCTTGTTCGGTGCAGACGCCGAAAAACGAACGCCTCGCTAACAGATTGTTGGATTAAGTTATTACTATGAGTTCTAAGTCGTGATCTTAGCTCTATAGCAAATTTTTTAATTTCGTCTTCTATATATTTTATATTTAAATCTCTATGTAAGTCGCTATTTCTTACATACCATGGAGCATTTACTATTATTTTAAGTACTTTGTTTTGGTATGTTTGCAAAATTTGTATATTTCTTTCGTTGGTACAACCCCAAAGTTGTATACCGTACGTCCAAACTGGTTTCAGTACTTGCTTATAAATAAGAAGCTTGTTATAAACGCTTAGATTGGAATATCTTCCAATAAGCCATGTCAATTCGCGGAGTTTATTTTCGAGTTCATCGCGTTTCTTTTTTACATGAACTTTCCATTTAAGTTTCGCGTCTAGAGTCATGCCTAGATACTTCGCTTCATTAGCGTATGGAATTTGCACAGAATTTATATAAATAGGTAAGTTATATACTTTTTTATACGTAAAATTTGTGTGCGTCGATTTCGTTTCATTAAGAGCAATTCGCCATTTCTTTGTCCAATCTGAAATGCTATTTAATGCCTTTTGAAGCTTAGAGGTTGCCGTTTCTATTGAATCCGATATTGCGAGTACAGCTGTATCATCGGCAAAAGTGCCTAAAGTTGTGCCTTCTGTTTGGGGTATATCTCGGGTATAAAGAACAAACAAAATCGGTCCAAGGACGCTACCCTGGGGAACCCCAGCGTTTATTTCTTTAAACTCCGAATACTCCGTTCCTTGCTTAACTCGAAAGAATCTATTTTCTAGGTACGATTCAAGAATGTTATATATTTGCTCTGGAAAGACTTTTAATTTATATTTTAGCCCGTCATGCCAAACTTTGTCAAAAGCTTGAGAAACGGTGGAGTGCCATAACCCCCGCGGCATTAACCCCCGCGGGGGTTAATTCCCAATTCAATGGGAATTAACACCCGCGGGGGTTAATTCCTTTTTCAAGTGGCATTAATCCCCACAAGAAAAAGGAAATAACCCCCGCGGGTGTTAATTCCCATTCAGAAATGGCTTAACCCCCATTTTTTATTTTGTTTTAGCTTTGCTGTACAATAGTAAACGAATAAAGGAAAAATAAATAATTATATAGGTATAAAATGCACAACAAAGTTGCCATCTTGTTCCTTGAGTTGAAGTTTAAAATAATGTATTTAAATATTTTTGGAAAATAATTCTTATTTTGTTTTACGCATTTTTAAATGTACTTAAACCTTTAACAGAAATAAAGTACATATCTATTCTTTTTAGAAATGGTGAGTTTTCAAAATGGAATTGAGAAAGCTTTGATATACCTTCCTATAACAGATATACAAAAAATACGAACTAGTGTTATGCACTTTTTACTATCATCATAATCTTATGCAGGTACAATTGTAATTTTAGGTGACGTGAAATAACGCCAAATGAAATAAAGCCAAATTCAACAAATTTGGCCTTATTTTTTTTTCAACCTAGCTGTTAGTACGCCGCGCCGTGCTATCAATTCAAAAAAACTTTTTGCAAACGAAATATTGCCAACTTTTGAATTTTAAAATATTCGGCGTTGTTTCCATTATTGTTTTGGCCTTATTTCTTTTTATAAATCGAAATAAAGCCAAATTGGTTTTATTTCGTTTGGTACTATTTCACGTCACCGTTATTTTATTTCAATTTTTCATGACTACAATACAAACTGTAGATGCAAAGAAAATTGTTTACATATGGTTTGTGAAAATTAAAAAAAATCGCGCGCCTTTATGTTTGTTGTTTTTTTATTAACGTGGGGCTTATTTCCAGTTATAATTGGGCATTAACCCCCACATAAAAAGGGAATTAACCCCCGCGGGGATTAATACCATTTGAAAAAGGAATTAACCCCCGCGGAAGTTAATTCCCAATTGAATGGGAATTAACCCCCGCGGGGGTTAATGCCGCGGGGGTTATGGCACTCCACCTTGAGAAACGTCAAGAAATGCAGTTGAGCAAATCTTTTTTTCTTCAAATGCTTTTTCAATTTCGTTAGTTATTCGGTAAACCTGATCAATTGTCGAGTGATTATTCCGGAAACCGAATTGGTGGTCGGGAATTAAACGTTTTTCTTCAATAATTGGTAGCATTCGTTTAAGAAGCAATTTTTCAAATATTTTAGATATAATTGGTAAGAGAGAAATTGGTCTATACGATTTTTTCTCATTCGGTGGCTTACCCGGTTTGGGGATCATTATTACTTCGGCGACTTTCCATTGCGTGGGTACGTAAGCAAGTCTTAAAGCAGCGTTAGTGAGCTGTAAGAGCTTAACCATTGCTTTTTTAGGCAACTCTTTGAGGACACGACCGTTAATCAGGTCGTAGCCAGGAGCTTTATTATTTTTCTGCCGTTTAATTTCCTGGACAAGTTCAGTCAAAGTAATATTCCTGATAGAAAAATTTTCCGGCGCTGGTTGGAGCTCTCCGTCATTAGTCAGAAACTCTTGACCATCGAAAGGTTTGAACGTTTCCGTAAGGTGCTTAGCAAATAAATTCGCCTTTTCCTTATCAGTTTTTGCCCATTCAGAATTATTTTTTCGAATAGGTGCCAACATTATTTGAGGCTTTTTAATACCTTTTATCGTCTTCCAAAGAGAATAATTCGTTTTTTTGTCTGCTGTTAGGCTTTCAAGATAGGCAGAATTCTCGCTGTTTTTAAAATCTCGTAACAAATTTTTAATCTTGACGACACTTTTATGCTGAGGAGCACGTGATTGCTGCCATACTTTTCGAGCTTTTCGTTTTTCGCGTATCAATTCTTGTATATCTTCTGGAATTTTTTCTTCGTATTGCCTTGACTTTTTACTACAGATCGGAGTATTATTCCAAGCTGCTTCTTGAACAATATTTATAAATTTTTCTGTTTCATCTTCTAACTCAAACGGAGTTTGCAAAGAGACGTTCAGTATAATTCTATTTTCGCAATCTTCTTTGAATTTATCCCAATTTGTGTTATTATTTGTTAAAATTAGGGGCTTTTCTTTTTCGATTACGTTACTGTGTAGAAAAATCGAAGTTATCATCTACTGTCATATATTTTCTGTTCATTCCTCTTGCGATGAAAAAGTCAACAAGATCGGGTGTTTTCGCTGTATCGGTTGGCCAATACGTTGGTTTTCCTGATGAGAAAAATTCAACGTTACATTCAATACCCGCTTTGTAGAGTTGTCTACCCTTCGTCGAAATGCAACGTGATCCCCAAAATGAATGTTTCGAATTGAAGTCGCCGCCAATAATAAATTTTGGACCTACACTGAAAATAATACTGTTCATACAAATTATAAAAACCGTTTATTGACTCACTTTTCATTGTCCCAACAAACTTTTCATTGTCCCAATAAACTTTAATTGATTTCAGATTTCCGTAATCAACTAACTTTTTATTGGCACAAACAATCTGAGTTTATTGACTTCGAAATCTGAAAATCAATAAACTGTTTATTGTCACAATAAACTATTAATTGAGTTTTCAAACCTAAATTTCAAAAAACGGTTAACTTTCAATAAACCATTCATTGTCCCAACAAACAGTTTGTTGTCGCAATTAATTGATTTATTGAAATCTGAATTTCAAAATAAGAGTTGACTTTTAAAACACCATTTATTGTCCCAACAAACAGTTTATTGTCGCAATAAACTATTAATTGATTTTCCAAATCTAAATTAAAAACAAAACATTTAACTTTTAATAAACCATTTATTGTCCCAATAAACAGTTTATTGTCGCAATTAACTGATTATTGAAATCTTAATTTTAAAATAAGAGTTGACTTTTAATAAACCATTTATTGTCCCAACAAACAGTTTATTGTCGCAATAACCTATTAATTGATTTTCCAAATCTAAATTTTAGAAAAACATTTAACTTTTAATAAACCATTTATTGTCCCAACAAACAGTTTATTGTCACAATAAACTATTAATTGAGTTTCCAAACCTAAGTTTCAAAAAACAGTTAACTTTCAATAAACCATTTATTGTCCCAACAAACTTTTTATTGTCGCAATAAACAGTTTATGGTCCCAACAAACTTTTTATTGTCGCAAACAACTATTTGTTGGCATAGTTTACCCAAGCGCACAAGAAGAATTTTCTGAATAAACGATTCAGTCTATTCCTTGTTCTTGTGCTGTGCTGTGCTGTGCTGAGTAAACATATCTGTGAAACAATTTTTACCTTTTAATATAAAATATTTTTGATTCGATACTTTTTAACCTACGAATGGTTGTTTGTTTAACCAGACATTTTTATCAGAGGTAAGAAAAGTCGGCCCTTGCATTTAATTTTCTGTGTACTATTTGTTTGTTTTTTTTATTCTTTTTTCATATTGTGCCAACAAATGTAATGAATTAAAAATCAAGCTGCAAGAGAATTAATACAACTCATTACTCCGATAATTTTGAAAAAGCAAGGTGAGTTCATTAGTAATAAAATATACAAATTATTTATACAATAGTCTAATGTCCCACTTGCATGCTTTCGAATTTCAAAAATTGAGAACCGCAATGATTCGCAAATTTTTTTTAAGTCAACATATATTTTTTTATTCTTTAAATTATCCCTTTTTTCTCTATAAATCTTTATTAGGATCTTCGATAGATCAGAAGTTCACAGCAATGTTGTTTGATCCCTTTAAGTTTAATACAAAAAAACTACAAAATTAAAGTCAATAAAGTTTCAGAATTTAAGCAGCTATAAAAAACATTTAAGTCGAAAGCATATTCAGGACTCCGGGGTGGAAGATCTACAATAAATATTGCAATTTAAAGTTCTCCTTAAAGGCAATAAATACACCAACGTCAAGTAAACCAAAACGCGAAGGAGACGAAGAAATGGCCAACGAAATGGGTAATTTTTATCTTAAATAGCACTTGTTGACAAATATTGAATCCAAAAAGTCTCCGTGTAGCTTCAACTTTTATTTTTTCACCATTGGGGTCAAATTTTCCATCACTGTACGGCGACTTTTTGGATTCTGTATACATATCTTTTTTAACCTGTGGCCTGTTTCTCATCAACTTTATTAATTGCATCAACGAATTTTAACAATATAATTAAACTTAACGAAGTATTTTAAAATTTCAATGCAGCGAGATTATTGCTTTTTAAAATCGTTGATGTAATTTGATGAGAAAAAGGATTATCTTGTTAACTATATTGAGTTCAGTTAATGCTTTCTCCTGTGACCGAGTGTATGCTTAAATGTACCTATGTCTTTCAGTTCCAGAAGAAAATGCTGATAAGTGCTATCAAGTACTAAAATTTGACAACCTCAGTTCCGAGGAATTCGATATATGCTGGAAGGCGTGTTCAAAATCCAGACTCACTGATATAAAGAACTCCACAGCAACATCGGATATTTTAAAGAAATGGCCCCAGTATAAACTTATCCTACTGGATTTCGATACGTAAGTCAAGTTTGTATAAAATTCTCTTTTTTTAAATTGTCAACTTCTAAAATTTTTTTAAAATCCTTTAAAAAATACACTGTATAAATACATTTTTTTAATTTTTTTCGTACAGTTGAACATGGACTTCGAGTATATGTTTAAAAACCAGAACTCTCTCCTTGAACGATGGGAACACGTATACACCAAAATCCGAGAGTTCCTAACAACGGAAGATCGAGTTAAAGAAAAATCGATAAAGGACGTTCTGGATAAAATGGAGTCTGATAACACTCCAGAAAGTAAGTTGAATATAATTTTGTTATATACAATTTATTTTTGGCTTTTAAAAACGTAAATAGTTTCTTTCCGTCCTCAAGATTTGGTAAAAGATAATGGGTACAATTGTGTGCGTTACATCCCATTGGTGTAACACTTAAATATCTACACATGGTACTATTTTTTATATAGGCAAAAATCTGTATTTTATGCAGGGAAAAGCTATATTGTAATGGTTGCATTTATTTTTTCAGATTTTTTTAGGTACTTAGGGTTGTACTTATTCCAAGAAACCAACCACCATAGTTTTTTCAATGCACAACTTATGCCTATACCATACAAACAATCACCCCTTTTACGATTGTCGTTTTATTGATACCTTTCAGATCGTCGCCGTTCAGTGAAAATTCGCTAAGTCCATTTTGACTGCAATTACATTTTCCAAGTTAACCAATAACGGAAGCTTTATTTCTCAATTGTAATAAAACAACTTTTTTACAATTTTAACAATAAGATTAATCCATTTTTGGATTTTTAATATTGGATAACCAATTTCAAATACAGTTTGGGGACTTGTGGGAATTTTGCACTGAACGACGACGATATGGTATGGATATTTAAGTGTCACACCAATGGGACGAAACCACCCATTACATTCGAGGTCTCCTTTATCTTATCTTTTACGAAAGTTTATATTATAAATACCTACTAGTTTTATTTAAGTAATAGATAATTATATCACAACATTTTATATCCATGTTTTCATTTATATTTTTAGACTGTCGAGATGCCGCTCTTTTGTGGGCACTTAATGGGTACCTTGTACCCACATTAAAGTCTGTGCGAAAGGACCGGAAGGGAATGAAGTCAACATTAAAACCAACCATCAAGGACTCCCAGGAATCATTCATTTTTGTTGCAGCCTCTATCCAGAACGTTGAGGATCACATCCAGCACCTACAACAAAAAGGAGATAACGTGCAGCCGTTTATTATTGTGGTTGGCAAGGATGTATGTAATTAGCCATTTTTTTCCTTCACTCCTATCATTGTAACAAGTTTGAGAAGATACACTTTTCAAATAATATTTCAGTATGCATTATACACTTTTTCATTATCTTCTTTATTATAAAAGAGTATTAGTCTATACTTTTAAGTCCTTTTGAATTAAAGTAACCATATTATTACTTTTCCACTACCATGATAGGGATTTATGTTTTTTATTTGGTGAAAATAAAATATCTCATGTTGTTTACCTAACTAAAGTGTTTAATTTTTTAACTTAAAACTCTTACAAATTTCAGAAAAGGTTGCAAATAGAAAAAATAAAACGTAAGTATTAACATGTACCTACATATTGCCACAATAAAATATTTATAGAAATTTTATAAATATATTGAAATTTAATTTATTTATATAAATAAATAAATAAAAATTTTAATATTTTGCTAAAATTTTTAGCGATATGCTATTTGTGGCAATAAACTGAGTTAATTGCGCCAATAAATAAGTTTATTGAGTCAATAAACGGAGTTAATTGTGCCAATAAATAAGTTTATTGAGTCAATAAACGGAGTTAATTGTGCCAATAAATAAGTTTATTGAGCCAATAAACGGAGTTAATTGTGTCAATAAATAAGTTTATTGAGACAATAAACGGAGTTAATTGTGCCAATAAATAAGTTTATTGAGCCAATAAACGGAGTTAATTGTGCCAATAAATAAGTTTATTGAGACAATAAAGGTAGTTTATTGAGCCAATAAACGAAGTTAATTGTGCCAATAAATAATTTTATTGCGCCAATAAACAAGTTTATTGTGCCAAACAACTCAATTTTTAGTTTTGCCTTTTATTTCAACTAACCGTTTATTGTCTCAATTAATAGTTTATTGTCCCAATTAATCGTTTATTGTTCCAAAAATGTATTTCAACTAACTGTTTATAGGAATCAACTAACAGTTTATTGAATTTTAAGGGGAAAAATAATTCAATAAACAGGATTTTATTGTCCCAACAAACTTGATAGTTGGACGAGTTTCAATTAAAAAGTTTATTGGGACAATTAACTTTTTTATTGATATTATGTACCTTTTTGGTTCAGTGTAAAGCTATGAAAAGATCTTTAAAATCGTTTTTGTCTATCTTGGACCGAGGAGGACAGTAAATAGACGCAATATTAAAAAATACGTGTCTAACTTTTATGCTAACGGAAGTAACTTGCATTGTATCGAGCTCGATATTTATCTCAAACGAATGATAGATATTTTCTCTGATAAATACGGAAGAACCACCCCTTGCTCTTTCGGATGAATGGCATGCGTGGTAAGCCGAATAACCTTTAATACTTAAATTTGAGTCTTTTTTCAAATGAGTTTCAGAGATCAAACAAATATCTATTTTTTCGTTAAGTAGAACCGTTTCTAGTTCTTTGATTTTTGCGGTAAGTCCGTTCGCGTTCCATGTTATTATTTTGAGTTGTTGGGACAGCTGATCAATGTTTACGGTAAATTTGGTGTTTTAAGAGCCGCCGACTCAAATTTGTCCAATTTCTCAAGAATAATTGTGTTAATTCTCCCTTGTTCTTCTAATCGTTCAAGTATAAGGGAAAATACATTTTAAACGGAGTCAGGTTTAATAGTTTTAGGTTTTTCGGGCGCCGCCGTGACTTGAGCGTACGTGTTCGTCTTTTTTGTTTTTATGTTTTCTGAGGGTAAAACGTTTTCATTATTTTTCCCGTCCGTTTTACTCGACGCTTGAGTATTAGTCTTGGTTTTTAATTTTAATTCTTTGTTTTGCTTTGAGGTATTTTTTTTAGTTTTCTTACTAAATTCTTCGCGCCTCTTTAACATTTCCTTTGTGACCTCACAGCCACGGTAATTTGCTGGATGATTACCTTTGCAATTCGCGCATGTAGCCGGAGTTTCTTTTTTAAGACGGCATACATCAGTCATGTGCTTTCCCACGCATTTAACGCAAACGGGGTCCTTCTGACAATAAGCTGCTGTATGGTTAAAACCTTGACATCGCTTGCACTGAGGAATAAGGCGTTTGTTCTTTCTTAGTGGTTCGATTTTTACAACAATATTCATTATAGTTTTAATATTATAAACATTGTCTACATTTTCATTGTTATCGAAACTTAGAATAAAAAGCGGAAGAGCGCGTTTTATATAAGCGGTTTCGATTCCTTTTTCTCGCTTCAAAAGATTTGTTGCGTCAAGAATCTTAAATCCTTTGGTTTTTAAGTCCGAAAGGATGTCTTCTTTTAAACAAGAGGGATGAAGTCCTCTAGTAACTACACGTAGAGGTCTTTCTTCTTTAATTGAATAACTATACCATTCAATTTTTTCATCGCTGAGTTTTTTTGACAGTTTTCTATAAGAATCTGAATCATTTACGTTAATTTTCCACATATTATTGTGAGTGGATGTAGCTTTGAAATTCTTTTGCGCCGTTTCTTTCAGAATAGGAAGAATTTTGTTATAATCCGCTTGACCAACGATGTTTATCGGTGGAGGAAGTTTCTTATTCGCAGAAAACTGATCTTTTCGTGTAATTTTATTTGGTTTTAGCTGATTTTGAAACTTAGGCGAATGCTCAGCCTTCCGTTTTTTACAAGGTCTACTTTTTTCAGTTTCCCGAGCAAGTTCATCTTCATCAGTTTCATATTCGTGCCGATCTCGATGTTGTGGACTTAGAGTATTTACTTTCATGTTTTCAGAAGTTTTTAACATCTTGTTCTCTTCACGAAGACTTTCGACTTCTTTTTTAAGCTCTTCGAAGAGTCTTATCATTTCGTTCAGCTTCTTTTGCAGTTCACAATTGTCCTGCTCAAAACTGTTTGTTTTCGGTGAGTCGCTTTTAGTGCCTTTTGGCACAACCGGTGGACTCTTTCTGCCGGTAACTCTCGGTACAGATGGAGGTGATCGAGGGACCTTATGCGCTTTCGCGAAATGATTTATCAAATGCAATAAATGGCTCTCTCCAGAATCCGTAGAGCCTGCCTCCGAAGAGGATGGATTTGCCAGAGAAACTGGCTTTCCACCTGAGGTAATTAATATATTTGTTTTTTCCATTGCATATTTTGTATACTTATGTAGTTCTCAGTATACGGAGATTGGATTTTAGTCGCCTTTACGACAAGCATACCTTACTTCGGGTAAATTCTTAACCCCTACCCGAAGGGGTATAATAATAATAGAAATTAAAAAAAAAATGCTTTGTTCCTTTATTGAAATTTGGAGAAATCCTCTTTGAAAGTTTATCTGGCCAAACAGGCCCTTACTCTTGTAGTGACTCCTTCAGTAGATTTTTTTTCACTCCTCAATCAATTATTCCAGTTTTGGTTTTCCAAGACTCCACAATTGAATTGAACAACTTGAGAATGTACAAATTTACGTTTTTTTCGATATCTTTACTTTTCAAAAACGATCCGTTCAAATTGAAGATCTCACAAAAATGAGACTTCTTGAAGGCCTCCTCATATCCAACCTATCGTACTTCATTGTGTCTGTCTCATTTCTTTGCACTACAAGTAATGGCGCTTTTCGGTCACGCGCTATTAGCTAAGTTCCGTTTTTGATCCCAATTCTACTTTCTCTCTATTTAGAAATCCCTTTTAAAAGTTATCATTCACAATTAAGTTAACACATTGGACGTGTACAACTCACCTCCGTTCAATACTTTGTCGATAAAAGTAAACCGAAATATAAAATTCACACGTTGAAAGTCCCCGTCCCAAACCGACCCAGACTGAGATAGAAAAAAGTATATTTAAAGGATGTATTTCGTCAATTATCAATGTTTAATTTGTGATGAAAAATCCAGCTTACGCTCTAAAAATTAAAATAAAATAAAAGCTTAAAACATCATTTTTGTTCCAGTATTTTAGACGTTTAAGGTTTGACTCTAGGTGGTTCTTTTACATTGGGCTTGAAGCTGTGTACCAATTTAAGTAGTATGTGGACTTTTTGTTCCACCTTCCGTTCTTTGATAAGGCGATCGGTCGAATTTCCTTAATTTTACCATTATGCAATAGGATTCGGGTTGATTCTTTTCACACAAACGTTCGTCAAATAACTGCTTTAGTTATATTTCCAAGATGTTTCAAGCGCAAGCCTCTGGGTCAAATTGTCCAGGTTCACTCTCGATCTCGATAGACTATGCCAATTCCATTTTTATATCACATTTAAATATATTGTGTTTAAAAACTTAATATTTTTATATTATAACAAAAATATGAAATACTGTCAAAATAATAAATCCAAAGAAATTGTTTGGGTATTTGAAAGAGCTAATCAAATGCACATTGCACAAACCATTTCTTTCGGTGAATTAGTTTCCCGGTATTTTATATTTCTTGGGACGAGTTAATAAACAGATAAACTTATAAATAAGGTAGGTAGGTTATATTTTGAATTATAAATACTTTTAATTTCTATTTAATTAAGCGCTAATCGGTGCACGATATTTTTGGTTAACCTGTCTTTCGCTAACACAAATAGGATCGATGGTTTTCCTACACGTCAACATGCAACACATAACTGCTCATGAGAAAAACATGGATTTTAACCTTCTAAGGGGTATGGTAGACGATATCATTGGAATACGTGGCAACAAGACCACTTTTTCTTTGAACTTTTCAATTAAAATGGTTGCTTCAAGAATATTTCCGGTGATCTTTTTGATGACCAAGCGTGAACCATTGCATAATTAAGGTGGATTCAAATTATGCAGGAGAATAATAGGTTAACCAATCTTTAATCGAAGATTATGTGGTGGCATTCCAGGTATATTTAGTGAATTTAAAAATTCAATTGGAAAATGTACACTATCATTTATATTAACAACAATATCGATTGATTTAAAAGACATAAAGTAAGCAAATCTGTTGGCCGAATAATTATTATATTTAAAGTCTTCAGAAGAATAATACGCACAACTTATTCGTTTCGAGTTCGTTTTCAGACTGAACTCTCATCTTTATTCTTTCTTCTTACAAGCTAGGGGAATTTGTACAAGAGGGAAATTTAACTAGGGAATATATACTTATGTACTAGTAACAACGGTTTACATATGTTGATGTGTGAGTATAACTATTATATATTATTGCACTGATACAGTGTTGCCACTGGGCCTGATTACTACAATTCGGCCATTCTGACCACTTAAGATCACCTGATCTTTACAATTTATTGAACGTTTTTATGTTTGGCACCTCGATTTCCGAACCATGGTCTCATATTACTAACTGCCCATACACCCTTATATGGTAACCGCGTTTGTTGAAAATTGTCCACATCTTTGATTACATATCTATCGTTTCTTAACACTTTTACTATTTGGTATGGTCCCTTAAATTTTGGTAACAACTTTTTCGACGCTCCCGGATGTGAATCAAAATTTTTTATTAACACATAATCTCCTGACTCATACTTATTTGGTCGTTGTCGTTTTTTATCTACATACTTTTTATTATAAGCCTGTGCTTGTTCCTGTTTTACTATTGCCTCTTGTCTTATCTGTTTGTGATCCTTTTGAACTATCTTTTGTTGAACTTCTACTAAATTGTCCTTAAAGTCGTCTATAATTTGTCCCCTTTGATCTACTCCAAACAGCATAACGCTTGGATGCTTTCCTATCATTCGATTGACGGTATTGTTTAATGTGAACTCAACTTTTTCTACAACGTGGTCCCAGTAGACTCCTTCTTCTGGTTTAACTAACTTGGCTAACATCGGACCTATATTTCTGTTGACTCTTTCAACCTGACCATTTGCCTGTGGTGAACCTGTCGCAATTTGAATATGTTTTACGTTGTTTTCTAACAAAAATTCTTTGAATTCTCCAGACGTAAACGCGCTTCCTCTATCTGATATTATACACTTTGGTCTGCTGTATGATCGAAAATAGTCAGACAACGCTTTAACTACCTCTTTTGTATTCGTTGTTTTCGTGGAGTACAATCTAACAAACTTCGTAAACGCATCGATGACCACCAAAATATGTTTCTTAACGTTGCGGGAATTGTCGACCGGCCCGTAATGGTCTATGTGCACCACTTCGAATGGAACATCGCCTTTGGGAATATTGTTCAAAAATCCCTCTTCTTTTCCATGTTTAGAGGAATAAACTATGCACTTGAAACAATTTTGTATATGCGTACTAACTTTGTCCCTCATCTTAGGAAACCAATAACTCTTCTTTATAAGTTCAATCATTTTGTCAGTACCTATGTGTCCCATCTCGTCGTGGTATTTATACATAACATGCTTTTCCATACTTTCAGGAACGCAGAATAAAATTGTCCCATCGTTTTGTTTTTTATATATAACACCATTTCGCATCTCATATAATTGATGTTCTGACTTCAGCAACAAATCTCTAAGTTTTACTAAAACGTTGTCTTTACCTTGTGATATAACTAAGTTTTCCTCAAAACTATTAGTTTCCAACATTAAAATGTTCGTTGAACGGCTCAAGGCATCTACGTGTTGCATACGTGTACCAGCTCTATGTTCTAGTTCGTAATCGTAGTTTTGGAGTTCTAACGCCCACCTTGCTATTCGTGGATTTAGTTCTTTTTTGTTAAGTGTCATTGTAAGGGAATTGCAATCCGTCACTATCTTAAAATGTTTGCCTTGTAAATATACTCTAAATCTCTTAAGTGCGGTAACTATAGCTAAAGTTTCTAACTCAAAACTATGATATTTCGCTTCGTCGTCTGTAGTTCTTCTGGAAAAATAGAAAATAGGATGTAACTTTCCGTCGTCTTTTCTTTGTAGCAATATTGCCCCTAAACCTATTGCACTTGCGTCACAGTGTAATTCTGTATAATCTTTGGGGTTATATAGTGCTAAAATTGGAGATTCTATCAATTTTTGTTTAAGTACTTCAAATGACTTTAATTCCTCTGCACCGAATTGAAACACTTTGTTTTTTCTTGTAAGATCGTAAAGTGGCTTAGCTATAATTGAAAAGTTTTTTACAAACCTGCGGAAATACGAACATAGACCCAGAAAACTTTGAACCGAATGTACGTTTTGTGGCAGTGGAAATTTTTGTATCGACTCTAAACCTTTATCATCGGCTTGTATACCTTCTCCAGTAACAGTATAACCCAAATACTTGATCTTTGACTGAAGGAATTCACACTTATCCAACCTTAATTCTAACTTGTTTACAACAAGTCTCCTAAAAACTTCCTTTAAAATCCTCAAATGTTTGTCAATATCCTTTGTCGCTATCATTATGTCGTCGAGATATATTATAACCTCATCTTTTTTTATCATATCCGCAAAAATTTTATTAACGTGTCTTTGAAAAACGGATGGGGCATTTCTTAAACCAAACGGCATTCTCAAAAATTCGTATTGCCCTAAAGGTGTAACGGATGACGTATACTTGACTGAATCTTCATGCATATATACATGGAAGAATCCGTTTTTCAAATCTAATTTGGTAAACACCAGTTTGTCTGCCATACGATCTAACAAATCATCTATCAGCGGTATAGGAAAACTATCTTTTGTAGTTACTTTATTTAAAACTCTATAGTCTATGCACATTCTAAGGTCACCAGTTTTTTTCTTTACTAGGACTATAGGAGAAACAAATTCTGACTCACTTGGCCTAATGTAACGTTTTTCTAAATACTCATCTAGCAATTTGTTTAACTCTGACTTTTCTGTGTATGACAACCTACGAGGCGGCCCATAAAAAGGTTTATCTGAACTTAGGTTTAACTTCATCTCTGTTTTTACTAATGGTTCTACCGGACGTCGAGGCACCAAATAACAATTTTTATAAATATCTTGTAAACGTTTTTGAGTTGCATAACTTACATCATTTCCAATTTTTAAAGTTTTTTCTTCACATACATCATAATTACAATCTATCATCATTAAAGTTTTTTCAAAATCTTCATTCTCTTTGTTAATATTTACGTTATTTTCGATTAAACTGTTTTTATTTGCTCTAAATTCGTTAACATTGTGGTTATAAATTGGTTCAACTACATTTTCTATATTTCTTTCGTTGTTTTGTTTACCTTTAGACTCATCGTTGTTTTTATTTTCATTAAATTTAATGTTGTTTAAACTAATCATTGACTCATCGTTAAATTTTATACAATTTTTATTATCATTTTGTTCTTTTTCATAACTTTCATAATTTTGACTATCAATTGTTTTATTAATTTTCTCGTTTAATTCTTCATAAGTTTGTCTATTCATATATTCATTGTTTTCATAATTTGAAATTAATTTAAAATTTCCAGCCTTCAAAAAATTTCTTCCCAGAACAACCTCATAACCTGTTGACTTATCGTCAACCACAAATAGTTCTACCGAAATCAAAAGATTTTCCCATTCAACGAGACAACAAAACTTTCCGAAAATTACGAGTTTACTTTTATTAATACCATAATAAGTTACATCGTTAGTTTTTAAATTTAAATCTACTCCTTCGGGAAGGCGCGAACGTTTCATAAAACTGATGGGACTACCGGTGTCTACAAGGCATTCTAGAAAGAAATTTTCTGTTTTCTCACCTATTTTAATTTTTAAATATAAATAACTTACGAAGTCGTCGTTGTTTTTCTCCACTAACTGGACGGTGTACTTCTTCTTTGGACACGTCGTCAACTGATGCTCCATCGAGCCGCACCCATAGCATGCTCCAAACTCTCGCTTGTTTTTTCTGCACTCGGTGGCTATATGTCCTATGCAATTGCAATTGTAGCATCTCGGTCCTTCTTTTCTTTGTTGCCGCATCGTTGTCGCTGCCGTCGTAGTTGTTGCCGTTGCTGCCATCGCTGCCCTTGACGTTGACTGGAAGTTGTTGGGTCTTGGCTGCTCGACCTTACCCAATGTCCGGAGTAGATGCGACTTGTCTTTAAAATTGCTGACATGAGCATAAAGTCGCAGGTTTTCATCGCTTATGCCTTCTACAACGTATTCAATGAATTCATCCTCCTCGATGCCCATCCCATTGGACAGCACCACTTTGTCATTGTAGTACTCTGGAAACGTTTCGTTGTAGCGCCACTTCCTGGCTTCAAATTTTCTCCTCATCGAGATTTTATTCTCCTTACCACCGAACATTTCAGTCATCTCTCGAATCAGATCGTTGATGTCCTGTTCAGCAAAATTTGGCTTAGAAAACAACCACTGTTGAGCTTTGCCTCTCAACTTGTTTACGAAAAGCTTGCGCAACAATGTCTTCTCAACATTGTATGCTTTCTCCGTACTCCTCAATTGCGCCAGCCAGACATCAAAATTAATACCACCATCGTATTCCGGCAACATGTCTTTGTACGTATTATATCTTCTCTCTTCTTTGTCGTCTATTTCTTCGTCTCGTCGTTTATTTTTATTTTTGTTCGCTTCAGTTGTTCGTTGTTGCTTTTTAAATTCAATTTGTTGTCTTCTCAAGAGTTCATTTTCCTCTGTCAATAAATCTCGTTCTCTTTTGATCAGTTTTAATTCTCTTACGAGAAGTTCATTTTTCTTCTTCAGTAGCGATTGTGTGTTGTCACCAACACTGTGATGACACTCTCTTTCCTCATCGTTATTGCTGCTTTCGTTGTCGTTGTTATCCTCGTTACCATCATTGCCGCCATCGTCACCGCCGTTGTCGTCTTCGCCATCGCCGTTGTCATTCTCACCATTGTTGCTCTTGCTATCGTTGTCACCCTCGTTGTTCGCTTCGTTGTCGCCGTCCGCGCCGTCGTCGTTGCTGTTCTCATCTTTGTCATTTGTTTTCTTATCCGTTGGCTTCTCTCCTCTTACTTCTACGGGTACACCATTGAGACGTAGTAGTAGCGTTGATTTTGTACCGCTGCTTGGCATCTTCAAACGTTGCAGCCATTCTCGCAGCTGCACCACAGAATACTCACTCAGCTCCATTGAATCACTCATGTTGTATCGAATATTTGTTTTTAGGGGGGAAAATGGAAGAAGGAGAGAAAAGAAAAAAAATCAAAACGGAACACTGCGGCAGTTGCATTCAAACAACAATTAAAAAAAAATGAGAATATGAATGTCGGGGACGCGCACACGTTTGTTCGCGAACGAATACAGCTTATTATTTCAATTTAATTGTTTATACTAATTGCCAGGTAGCTATTAGGGCTGTATCCCACTTCTGAGGTTAAAGTAAGCAAATCTGTTGGCCGAATAATTATTATATTTAAAGTCTTCAGAAGAATAATACGCACAACTTATTCGTTTCGAGTTCGTTTTCAGACTGAACTCTCATCTTTATTCTTTCTTCTTACAAGCTAGGGGAATTTGTACAAGAGGGAAATTTAACTAGGGAATATATACTTATGTACTAGTAACAACGGTTTACATATGTTGATGTGTGAGTATAACTATTATATATTATTGCACTGATACAGTGTTGCCACTGGGCCTGATTACTACAGACATCAGCTCGCCTGGTAAAAACTGTTGTATCTGGAAGTTAATTTCGTCTAAATTTTTGGCTGTCAATATAGCCCGATGACTGAGCCAGTTATGATTCAAGTAATTACTCTGTATATCGGGGAAAACACTCTTAATCAATGCATTCATTCTTCATTCCTGAAGAATAGTCTGGCAGTTTATAACATTGCGCATTTGGTTGTATTATGCATATTCACTATAATAAACTTCAGTCTAAGTAAGACGTGGCTGGCTATGCTAACACCAAAAATTGAAAAAGTAAAATTTACTGTATTTAGTTTACTACAAAATAAATGTATACTTAAGCCTCAGCAAAATGTGTTGATTATGCTTTTAAATTGTAGCTTATATTAAACGTTTGGAAGTTTGACATATCGCAATCTATTGAATACTTACTCAATCAAGTCAACATACGGGAACGCTGTCGAACGGGATAAACAGTGTCTTGTGTTCGTCTCCTGGGCTCTAAGCTACCTACAGCCTAACGGCTGTACCGATATGGCTGAAAATTGGTGCCATATCGGTACAGCCGTTCTTGAGTTTTAAATAATTTAACTAACACTGACTGTAATTTGTAGTCAGTTATATATTTTAAAAATTTTTGATGCTAACTTCAAGTGTCAAATTTTGATTTCACTTCTAACTTTGTCCCTTACTTTCGCCAAGAGTTATTTTTCTGCATAGGCTTTTTTTTTAATGAAAAAAGTAATTTCAATAAATTTAAATACATTTAAATCAAACAACATCCTTACCTTATTTAACCCTATGAAAATCATTTGTTTTATAAGAAATATATACATACATACATACATTCATCCTGTTCTTTTGAATTTCATAGGAAAACGGAAAAATTCTTCCTGGAAAATCCTTTTTGGGTTCGTGTTACTCTTGACTGACTGAATAACAGTCTTTAATGAAGAGTGTTGAATTCTACGCCTCGTTATTATGTCTGAATGAATATTTAAGCTAAAAGGTTTTGAGACATCGATTTGTAGTATGTCCCATATGTTTAATATAATTGTACTACAAATTTTGCACGTGTACTCGTTAATATAGATAACATTCAACGGTCAGAGGCACCTGTACATCAAATAGAAATAAAATTACAATAAAGTAAAAGTATTATATATAAATCCCTTTTATGCTCCTCTGCATATCCTTCCTTGCCTACATTTTATTTAATATTTTATTATTTTCAATGGAAACGATTTATCCGTTGCCATGTCATCGCATAATATTCTACTCGACAGCAATAAAGATTTCAAAAAAAAGTTCTTGCTTATAGGTGGTACATACCTATTCCCAATTCTTTACAATATGGTCTTCAAGAAAACAATTGGACCTTTAGGCAACAATAAGAAATGAAAGCATGACAAAAAATACCCTTTTCAAAGTGGCTTGCCGTCTTGCGTCGTCGCCTTTGTCGGCACCCTCCCCTTTTCTTATAGATAGGGTAGGGTATATCCATCCATCGACTTGACTTAAATTTGGTATTGTTCTAGAAAAAAAAAGTATTGTAAGTGAAAAGAGCGACCAATAACACACGCAATTCTGTGATTCTACCACACCTCTATTACCCTTTCAATCTTTTCTGGGTCTAAATTTACATACATATGTATCTGAATGTAAGGAATTTTAAGCACAGCCAAGTGTTACAATACGCCATAAAGAAATCCTTCAAAGTTTAAAGCCGAAGACGACGACGATCATATCATACAAAATAGATTTTTTTCATCGCAGCCAAAAGCAAAAATAAATCCGAAGACAGATACAATTTTGAACATTTATATTTTTGTTTTTGGTAAAGATGTAGCCTTACATATATTCTTATTTTGCTGCGTTTAAATCAAATTGGATTATGTGTCGCTTCTTTTGGCATAAAAATACACAAAAATAAATGGAAAAATTGGTCGGATTGTCGACATAAAGGATATGCGAGTGTGGACTGTCTGCATTTTGTTACTCTTTCTGCTTCATATTCTATACACCTAAACAAAAACTTGTATGAAAATTCTATGTTTTGTGTTTTTATTTTAAATATGTAGGAAGTTTGCTGTACTTTCTTGTCTAAGGACGAGGTTTTTCTCGCCAGATTCCAAGGTACTTAAATTAAGCATAGAAGTCTTAGATTAATGGTATTTATTTACAACTCGCAGTTCTAAGGTTACAATGTTTATCTAATATGGTGGACTAGACAATTAGATAGATAGAAACTCGGGATTTTGGGTTTTAGGGTCTGTCATTTTGTTCACGGAATTCGCATCCCGTCTTATTTACTCTCATCCTCTTTTGGCTTTTGGGTTTCTCTGGGCCTTCAACGATTTCGGAAACTATCAACGACTTTCGCGTGATATCAACAGTTTTCGCTGGAAATCAACTTCCCATAGGAAGTTATGGTAATGGGTCAGATTTGTCGAATTGAAAATTTTGACATTTCTCGACGTTTCAAGGTCCCTAGAGTCGAAATAAAAGATTTTTAGAAAGATGTTTGTGCGTGCGTGTGTACGTACGTTCGTACGTCCGTACGTTCGCGACGTTTTTTTCATCATCCATAGCTCAAGAACCAGAAGAGATATCGACTTCAAATAAATTTTGTTATACAGATAATAAGGCAGAAAGATGCAGAAAGGGCTCTCAAGAAAATTGAAAGGGAGGTTTTTTTACCATAGAAGTTTAAAAAAAAAGGTGAACATTTTGGTTAACCCTAAATATCTCATGAACCAATGACGCTAAAGACTTGAATTAAATTTTATATTATATATTGTAACGTGATACAAAACAAGTATATTTTTGGAAAAAAAATCCAATTAAGGGTTAAATAAAAATTAATACAAGTTGGTAAAAATTGATTTTCGACTCAAACATCTTTTAAAAACTTTGCGACATTTGCTTTAAACTACTTTTATCTTTCAAAAAATATTGTTGTCAACATTCAGTAAATTTTTTAAAAAAATCGAATTGACAGTTCTTTTTACAAAAAATAAAAACCTAAAAAAAATATTTATAAAATGTGGTAAAAATTGATTTTCGACTCAAATATCTTTTCAAAACTTTGAGATATTGGCTTTAAACTACTTTAATCTTTAAAAAAATATTATTGTCAACACTCGGTAAAATCTTGAACAAAATCGAATTGACAGTTTTTGTACAAAAAATTAAAAACCTAAACAAAAATGTATAAAAGGTGGTAAAAATTGATTTTTGACTCAAATATCTTTTCAAAAACTTGAGATAATGGCTTCTTACTAATTTTAACTTATAAGAAATATTGTTTTCAACATCAGGAACTAATTTGAGAAAAATCGAATTAACAGTTTTTTTACAAAAAATAAAAACCTAAAAAAAAAAAATACTAAAACTTGGTAAAAATTTACACTTTCGACACAAATAGCTTTTCAAAAATTAAAAATATTGTCTTCAAACTTATTTTATTTCACAGAAAATATTGTTTTTGATACTCAGCAATTTTTTTATAAAAATCCAACAGTCCGTTTTTTTACACAAAATTAAATCTATATAAAATAGTATGCAAGTTTGGTAAAAATTGATACATATAGACAAACTTTTAAGCAAGTTGTTTTAAATTATTGTTCAAGCTGCTTTAAATTTCACCACAGAGTTCTAAAACGGAGTTCCTTGGTAGACATCCATCATAAGGCCATATTAGTAGCCCCTAAAAAAATTGTTGTTTTTTTTTTCAAAAATGTAATCATTCTCCACATCATCACTTTTTCAAAAATGTTTTTTTAAGATCATCAGGAAAAATTCCCCTTTACAAGCTTCAAATATCGGAAATGTAAAATAATTCTTTTTTTCGGTCTATACTGGAAATCAAACCATTAGAAGAAGAGATTGAACTTTTGAATGACATTATAATTTTATAAATTTCTTCTGTTCTTATTCAATAAAGAAAAAGCTTCTTTGTTGAAAACTTTCACCAACGATATTATTATTATAACAACATGCATTTTCAAAAGATGGTCATTTTGATAAATTCTCAAAAATGTTTAAGAAAATTTCGTGAGACAGGCTTGCAACTTTTTTAGGATCCTTTTCAGTAGAGTTTTTAGATTCCGATACTATACTCTATTTCGACAGCTATAAACAGCTTTCGCTGCTATTCAACAGTCGGCTATCGTTGGCCAAAGTATTTCCTTCACGACTTTTTGCCACTTGTGGGGGGTAGCCTGTGAAAAATGTGCTTAAAGTTTCTTTCTTGTAGACTTTTTCTCATGGAGCTGAGTTGTTGCTTCTGGTGGATTGACTGGCATTCGTTGTACGCCTAACCTGGATTTGTTGTTTTGTCATTGACTAAGGCTTAAATTACTACCTTATTTTTCTGCGTCTTTTCGTATTTCTATGGATTTAACGGTATTTTGACGAAAAAAGTAATGCGTGTGAATTCAATCACAGTGAAGTTTAATTTTCCTTGGCAATTTGTGAACTGGCTCAAGTCATTTGTGGTCACTTCCAAAAGTTAAAGCTGTACGTGTACATATAAGAATTTTCTAAAGTACTAGTGTTACAAGAAACATTTATGCAGGCCCATAGTCCTTGAGTATGGTGAATTGTAATGCTTCATTGTATAATTTTATACCTACTAAATTTAAAAAAAACACCAAATTAAAGGACTCCGTATTAGATAAACGATTATT
Organism: Eupeodes luniger; assembly: GCA_951509635.1. Classification (NCBI taxonomy): domain Eukaryota; kingdom Metazoa; phylum Arthropoda; class Insecta; order Diptera; family Syrphidae; genus Eupeodes; species Eupeodes luniger. Next base: position 92,538,842 of record OX608073.1, on the reverse strand, counting down.
TAAAAACATACAACAAATTGAGCAATAGAATTTAAATATGGCCCTTGAGAAATAAACTTAGCCTATTTTAAGTAACGTTTATAAATAAGTTAAGACAATTTGCTGATAAGCATGTTTAATTCAGCCTACATTGAGCATTGGATTCAGACAATAACAATACAAAAATGATTTATATCACCGATTCTTTTGAATGTGGTTATGAAGTTCATAGCATCTACACAGATTTTATCAGATTTCGGCTCAATACTTGTCATGCGAGAGCTCTTGGGTTCGATCCCTGCCTGTGCCACCTAAAGTTTGTTTCATGGGTACTGCCTCTTGCGAGGAATTGACAAATTCTCCAAGAGTAATTCTTGTCATGAAAAGTGCTTTCTCAAATTAGCCGTTCGGATTCGGCATATAAACTGTAGGCCCCCTCCATCACTGCAATTACTAGCACACAGGAATGGTTGAGACTTGTAAGTCACTAGGCCCTGGTTCTCTACGGACTGTTGCGCCACCTAATTTATTTATTTATTTTACTTCATAAAATTCTTATGCGAGTAGCTAAACTTAAAGTTTTTGGTATTTGGGGCCTAGTGACTCTCAACCATTCCTGTGTGCGAGCACTGTTGTCAAGAATGGAGGGACTGGATACTTTGGAAAAAAAAGACGGTATTTTTAGTGTGTAATGTTTGTGCCTGATGTATTTTCTTAGCGAATGGAATGTCCACAGGTTCTTACCTATTTTGTGATATATGGGTCAGAAAGGTCAGATAGACAATTGCGTCTGCGTCATTTGTTTAGTAATTCAAGACGTTGATATAGTTATAGGTGCAATGAATCTTTTTCTAGATGTTTTAAGTTTTTTAATTCTATATGTATTGAAGTTGATCATCCAACTGACAGCTTTTAATTTTAAATTAAATTACAATATATTTCAAATCAACTTTAATTTTGTTTTTATATTTATAAATAATTTTTGAAATTGTTAGTTATAAGTAAGATGGATACATGTATGTATATCGGTTTATGAAAGATTAAATAAATATTTGTTTCTTTTGAAAAGGTGCTTGCAAAAACGTTTTTCAAAATGTATTAATAAAAAGTAACAAAATAAATAATTAGACAAACTATCTATAACTTTTCACATGTTTACTCTATTTGTAGCTAAACTTAGACACACTATAGCCCTTATTATAGGAATCGTTATGTGTTTGCTTCTTATTTTGTCCATGAGTTTTTTCTCAGTGTATTTAACCAATATAAAGTACATCCTTTGCCTTACACATTCCCTGAAATAAAAATCCTTTTTAATCTTTATATCATTTTATTCTCCCGTTTTTTCTTTTCTACATGTAAAAAGCAAAAGGGCATATCGAAGCAATGTAAATAAAGTTTGTATAAGAGGATTTTAAGAACACCAATTTGTCGTATAACATTGTTGCCAGTAGTCTTTTTCAGCACACAAAAAAGAAAAACAGATACATTTTTAACTCAAAAAGTGTAGGTATCAGTAATTTTGTAGACTTAAAAAAAATATTTCGTTGGAATTGGAGCACAATTTTATTTTCAAGACACATATCCAATTTTTGAAAACCTCGCCTCTTTAAGTTCTCGCCTTTACTTTTCCAAAACCTCATCTTTTTTAAATTCTTGCCCATTTCTATATTTTTTCAATTCAAATACAATTTCCCTTAGAGAGAGAGAAGAATAAAATTCAAAAAAAAAATCCTTTGCAAAGACGCCCAAAGACACCCTAAGGCTCACCTTTTTGCGATAGAAAGCAACGACAGAAAAAAAAATAAACGATGATAAGTACCTTTACATATGTTAGCTTAGGGGGGCAAAAGTTTAAGGATGGTATAGGTACTAGAACATCTTCGTTCACCTTTTTTTATGATTTGTTTCTTTAACAGGTCGTCAGGATGAAAAGGATTTATATTAAATGTATTTCCTTTTTGCATATATTAAATAAGTCTTTCTTCTTATACCCTAACCATTCTTCCTTCCTCTCATCTCGTTGTGCTGCTCTTACTTTGGTGCTGCTGTCTGATTTGGGTTGTACCTTTACCTTAACATTCAGCCACCAGTCAACGATGAAAGGATGCCAGGACATAAACACATTCTTGATCTAAACACACATATAAAATGGAATTACCTTCACTCTCTTTTGCAAATTGCTGGTTGACTAGATGCTGCTGTTTATGGTGGAACTGGAGCTGTAGCCAGAAATGCTGCTCCTATATATCCTATGCATGTGATGACGGAAGTTACTATCGTCCTTTTTTTATTTTACCAATATTATGAAGCCCCTACATGTGAGGGATTTAAGATAGAGATAATATGAAAAAAAAAAAACAGGAAATGGGTATGACAAAGCGGATGAAGGATTTTTTTTTGTCGTTACTTCTTGTTCACATGGCTCTCTTTCCGAAAGCCTAGATCCTTTTGGCTAGGAGTTTTAAAATGATTTACGCACACGTTAACATAGAAATATTTGTGTGTATCCAAAGGAAAAAGGACATAAATAGGTGTGGGGTATTGATACCCACCCGTGATGTGGTGTACCTGCAGGATCAGAGGTATAGGGTAAAGATTCTTAGATATTCTTCCTTCTCTCTCGACTTCGATAGCTCTTTACGAGATTCCAATTCAAAATCCTTCGGAAACGAAAAATAAAAAAAAATTTTATTAAATTGGAACGGAATCAGGATGGGCTTAAAAAAAATAAAACGTATGGAAATCAAAACGACTAAAAAGAAGAAATAAAAATTCCTCAAGGTTTTAAATTATCCAGTCTGAACCTGGTACCACTTTCCTCTTTTCATCTTAACATCCGCTGGGCAAGATTCGATATTCCAAAGAAAAATAAATCATCGCATGTCCTTTTTTCCCAAAGACGAATTAAGAGTGAGACACCTCTATATAACGTCTTTATTGCTCCGAAAAAAAAGGATAAAGAATTTGCTTTGTGGCCGGATTTTTATTTTACTCGTGTTTATTTTTTTTTTTTGCTGTTTAAAATTCAAAACACAGAATTTATATCAAATTAAAAAAATATTTATCTATCCAAAGGATACTTTGATGGTTTTGTTGTATCAGCACTTTTATTACTTTGTAAAAGAATGTTTAAGAGAGAAGAAAAAAGTTTTTTTTCTGAATTTAAACTATTCCCATTCGCTTAATTTGTATTTATTCGTTTTTCAAAACTTTCTACAAAAATATAATTAATGATGGAAGCTATCGTCCATATCAAACAAATTGAAGAGAGCCCAGATGAAGCAACCATCAAGGACAGGACATAACAGGACAGGAAAGGACATTAGGACGGTACAGGAGAGGACACAAAAGTTAAAGGTATTAATCAAAGTTAATTTCTGAAAATTGACAGCTGGGTTTTGTGCCAAGGTTAGTTTTTATTTCGAGGGACAATTTATTCTAAAGAATATTTAACCATTGCCATAAACTCATGTTTTGTAAATTTAAGGAGATGTCTAGTAATTTTATTCCACCTGACTTCATATTTATTGAAGCTTGAACGAAAAGGTAAGCCGAGTATACATTTAAGAAGCTATTAAACGTATTTAACAAATGCGCCCAATGTGAGACTTTTGTATTTGTGAGATCTTCATAGTTTTTTGTTAAATTTTTGTTTCGTTCTTAAATTGAAGCATTTTCATTAGTTTTTCACTTATTGATTTTATTTATATTAAATTCGTTACCACCTAATTTTTATATAGAAGTCAATTTATCTATTTGTTCTATATTAAAGTTTTTCAATATGCCGACCGACTCACGTGAGATTCATTTATTCAAAAAAGAAGAATTAGATCATTTTAATTAATGCAATATAATTCACTTCATGAGTTTATGTTTATTTTATAGATTACACATGATATCATTACTAAATGTAGATTAGAGTAAATAAATATTTAAATAAGTCTAAATACATATGTACCTAACCTTTATTACTACTTTTTAATTATAAAAACGTTTAAAAAAAAAAAACTAAAAATGTAGACCAATCAGCCTAAAATTCCCATTCAGTTGAACATTTTTTAATCTCCCCTTGATAATATTACCTAATAGATTTATTTTATATCGAATATATATCTCATTTCCATTCAACCAACAAACACACTGAGGGTTATATCATTTTACTATTACGATAAAATCTGATATACTATATGGAAGCTAAAAACTTATATAATAACAATTATTTATTCTAACAATAAAAACCCCAACATAGTGCAACGCATATCCCCACCCATAACTATAAACATAAATATTATGTTTTATTATTACAAATATATTATATTAGATAATGAAATAATTTGCTTTTAGTATGATTGCCGTGATAATTGCCATAATGCAGAACAAAATCAATTAATTATTTAAAAACAGAAAAACAAAAATCCTTCACTCCAACGAACGTCATTTTAACCGAATAATAAAAGAGAAAAATATTCTAGTCCAGAACATCAAACTAGGGATTTCATTATAATATATTACTTGTATTATATATATATATGTATGTATCTATGCTATCTACATAAATGTATGGGAATATGAACAATTATGGATGCTGTTGTTTTAACAAATTGCTATAATAAACGCGAGACCGATAGCTAAGCTACTCAACATGTATATGTACATAGATAGGAATAGGTATAATTTATTTTTATCTTCATTTGGTGTAATAATTTATTTGTGTAAATTCAAACTACACTTAAGGGGGCAGGTTATTCAAAATAAATGTGACTTCTGAGGCAACCTTTTTTTATTACTCTATAATATAGGATAAATGTTGATGATGGTACTGAGTTTTGGTTCAAATGTTAATGTATAAATAATTATTTGTGGTGCTTTAGACGGTATAGGGTGTTAAAATAAACTATGTAGTTCATTTAAATAACATAAGTTTTGTTTTTGTACATAAATGGTTTCCAATAGGTACGGGTTTATTTTGACAGCTCGTAGTGGCCATATTGTTTCTTTGAATTTCTGTCAAAATATATTCTTTTTATCAATCACTAAAGACAAATCATCATGGCAAGTTACAGCTTCGAGCAATACGTGCAGATGATAATACTTTATTATCAAAACCCCCAAACCTAAACAAGAATAGGATTAACATTGATTACCAGAATTACATTTTTCTTGGTATGGGTTTTTGTTTCCTGTATTATTTTTCCCTGATTAATAAACTGAGATGAGCTCCGTTGACACCGCCAGCAAAATAATTCCCCACGGTTCCTGGCTTAGCTTATCCCAAAACACCTTACAAAATAAGAAAGAACTCATTCCAAAAAATATGAAATACTGGGAAACTAACTTATCAAAAGAAGGTTTGTACATTTGATTAGTTCGTTCAAATACACAAACCATTTCTTATGGTATATTATTTTCCCAGTATATCATATTTTTATTGTAAGCTAAGTTAAGTTTGTCAACAAATTATAAATGTATATTCAATAAAAATTCTGTTTCTATGGTGTACACAAAATGGTCTTAATTTTGACGTTTTATTTGTTAAATTGGTTTAATTTTAGCGTGAGAATCGTAAAAAGAAGACTTACCATAGAAATAATAAATGCTTTTTTAATGATTACACAGCAACTAATGTATTTTTAAAAATCGAAAAACAACCTATTAAAATGGTTTCATTAGCTCTTGAGAAAATTTAAAAATTAAATAATGGTTCTACGGGGGTACCCTTTTGTAGAAATATAAAAATATATTGAAAATTTAGAATGAAACAACAACAACTTGTGTGTGCTACCACCAAGTTCATAGGCTGGAGTTATAGCTATTTCACGGGGGCCAACCCGATCATCAGACTCCTTTAGTGGTGCTTAATCGCTTTTTGTTCAATTTAATTTTTGAAGAACTTTTGCCCGAGCTGGGCTTGAACAAGCGACCTAGCGTGTGAGGAGCTAGTGCACTACGCACTACGCCACCGCACCCACATGAAAGTTGTAAGCCAATTACAGGTTTTTTCGTTCTATCGAACTATACTGAACCGATTAGCATTTTTCTAAGTACACACAAGTAATTGTTGTTGTTTTATTCAGGTTCAAGCCCAGCTCGGGCAAAAGTTCTTCAAAAATTAAATTGAACAAAAAGCGATTAAGCACCACTAAAGGAGTCTGATGATCGGGTTGGCCCCCGTGAAATAGCTATAACTCCAGCCTATGAACTTGGTGGTAGCACACACAAGTTGTTGTTGTTTCATTCTAAATTTTCAATTGTAAATTCGGCAAGCAGCTGCCTTAACCTGCGAGTATAAAATTTCATACAAAAACCCCTTAAAATAAAAATATATTGTTTTTATTGTAAGAAGCCATATTTGAAAATTTAGAGAAAGTATAATAAAAATCTATCGTTTTGTTTTTGAGAAAATTTGAATTTTCGATTTTGACCAAAAAATTTGTATGGGGACTACTGTGATTTTCAATCTTAAAAATAAATGAAAAATGCCTAACGCGAATCTGCTTAAAACCTAAACTTCCAAGTTTGAACTCAATCTACCTGATAGTTTGAGCTGTAAAGGCGTGGACATTCAGACGGACGGAATCGGGGGACATCGTAATGTCATGTTTTATAAAAATCTCGATATCGAAATTTATTACTAATGCAATACTTGCCATGTACTTTATTAAATTCGATTTATTTGTTCGTAAAATTCATTAAAATCGCTTGAGTGTTTCAGTGACGGTGGAAATGTTTTCCAATTAATATGAACGAAGCAAACACTAATTAATATGAACGAAGCAAAGGCTAAGTATGACCGGTTGGCACCCGTAAAACATATGTAACTTCAGCGTTGTAGTAGCACAATTCAGTGTCGTTGTTGTAATATTCAAACCCTTATAATTTTCAAAAATACATTAACTTTAATAATAGAAATGGCGCCCAACGTGGGCTGCACAATTTCTTAAGATTTTACTTTTTTTTTATTTTACAGGCATACGCATACTCATAGGTAGTTTGGAACGAGAAACTAAATTGCTTAGTTTTCGGGGCTTCAACTAACTATCTCCTGTATTTATGTCGTATCAAGTGGCTGGAACTTTATTTATTGTAAACTTTTTTTGTTTTACCAACAGTTCTAATCTTTTTTCCTGCCTTGGATAAATCATTTGAAGACTCGAAAATATTTGCAATCTTTATCATTCACCACCCTGTATCAAATTTATATCATATCAGGTATATTTTCAATTCAATTGATCATTTCCGTATTAATACCAAAAATTAGTAGTCTAAAATCCACCGAAAAGGATTTAAACCATTTTATTTTAGTTAAAAATTATGATATTGCGTTGCATTAACCTCAATTTTCTTTACCAAATAAAAAAAAACCGAAGCTTGGGGTTTTTCAAAATCAATTCTATTGTGGTTACTGGCTATTGCGTGGGTGGGCAGAAATATATAGAACTTAACTTCATTCACTGAAAACTAGTGGCTTTTCTCATTCATTGTTAGATATTGTGGCTGGTGGCTTTAGAGAAAGTATCTCATGGATCATTGATGTATCTGTTTTTATATATAGTGTGTGTAGTATATACGTATGTGGATGTAAGTTGCTGCAGGATATAGTGGTTGTGTGGCTGTTACTAAATCCGATTCATATATAATATCTCTTTAAACCATTCAGTTAGTTCAATCAATTTGATTCGATTATAATGCATGAATGTACCTTAAACCTATATGTATATAGAATATAGATTCACATAGTTACTTGGATATAAATATATCTAATATTTTCTATTATGATGTGCAGCTTTTCGTATTAGATAAGGTGAGTTATTATACAAGAATTATTTATTGAAAATGCAACAGCGCAGAGAGGATTTGAAAATCAAATAAATGGTATAGTGGAAAAATAGATTTAGTTCCGTTTGAAACTATTATTATAAAATTTTCTTAAATTAATAAAATGTTTAGATATTACATAATGCATACATATTTACTGATACTGCAATTAATTAAATTTTAATTTAATAATCAATTTAACTAATATTAAAAAATTTTATTTATATTATTTGTATAACAGCAACTGCTAGCACAAATTAAGTCAATATTAAATTAACATTTCTATTTCTAAATTTCTTTAAGTAATAATATTAATTATATTAATTCATATAATTATTTGTTAAATAAATATAAATACATACAAAAATTAACATATAATATTAATTAATAATAATTTGTTTAAGCTACAATAAAACTTTATAATGCGATTATTATTTTTTTTTTAAATTATATTTTATTATTAAAATTAATAAATAACTTGTACTAGTATAAAATATAAATAAATTATTTATACTTTAAAATAAGTAAATTTGAGTAATTCCTCCCTAAATTTTTCCTTTCATTAATAATTCTTAAGTTGAATGAATTAAATTAAATATGACTATCAATAATAACCCCTTATTAATATTATTGAATTAAATACATTTTATTTCACAATTATTTACAATAAATAAATAAAAGAAATGTGTTCTTTAATAAAAATTGTTTATTATTAAAAATAACTTTTATTAGTAGAAAATATAATTAAATTAATTATGGTTTTAAATAAGTAAATTTAGGTAATTCCTCCCTAAATTTTTCCTTTCAATAATAATAAGTATAGGTACTTATTGGTTGAAAAAATAAATAACATCATCGTATTTTTACCAAGCATTACGCTGAGCTTATATGTTTATATACTTGAAGGCCCTTCAACAACTTTATTTATTGCTTTTATTTTTGGAGTGTTATTTTAAATGTGTTTTACTTAATAAATTTCCATTCAAAAATAATATAATAAAAAAAAAATAAATAAACATTAACTTTACAAATAGGTGTAAAGTTTCTTTCTAATTTGAAAAAAAAAATAAAACTATTTAATTTTGTTTGCTTTTATTTTTTTAATGTACTTAAAAGAAAACTTTTGAGATCTATCAAAATGAACTACAGCGCTTTAGAGGGGACTAAACTTATTGAATTTTATATTTAACTAGCTGACCCGGCGAATTTTGTTCCGCCTTATTTTATGTTTGTTTGTTTTATTATCAGTTGCAAAAATTAACAACGCTGATAGTCTTGCGACCCTTGAACATGCCACACATAATGGACCATGGGAAAAACATAAATATTCTAGATTCAAACCACAAACTTTTAAGGATTGGCCTTGTGATTTGGTGATGGTAATGGCAAATGCAAGACGGAACGGAAATTGAAGTCTTTTAAATTCAAACGGCATGTCGGTTGGGATCCTCGGAATGAAAACTTCCTCACCTTTGAATTTTCCTTTCAGTATCATCTCGTCGCGCAAATTACATTGTTCATCATTTTTCTAACCACCAAACGCGTACCGTTGCACAGTATTGGTTGGTTTATGTTTCGAAGCATGATTACTACCGATCCAACCTTTAGGCGTAAATTGTGCGGCGATAAGCCAGGTACATCCAAGGAGTTTAAAAATTCAATTGGATAGTTGGTGGCTTCATCTTCATTTGTGACGCAATCAATATAATTGAATGAATGTATTGTTCCAATGATCTTATTTTGAATTATGTAGTTGAGGTCATCTAAATCTTTATTCTTAGCCGCTAAAATTGCTCGCTCACTCAACCATTCATAATTTTTGTAGTTAGAAATAATATTTGGAAAAAATTGTTAATAAGTTTGTCATTTGATGAGACAAACTTACTGAAATTATTTGGAAATGATATCAATCCGCTCGATTCATCGACCGGCACTTGACCATTACCGATAGTCTGCAATTGCTCAGAGAAATCTTCAGCAGATGTATCATTAAGCAATGCAACTCTCATGTTTGTTGTCAGCTGCAGTTTTATACGTCCATACCATACGTCCATTGCATAGCTGTCATTTGCGTTTTGTTATTTCAAGTCTGATTCTTTTTTGTTATACTATGTTTTATAGTGACTGACGTTTTATGTGAAGTCACACGGGAACGCTGTCGAACGGGATTTTTTTTTCTTTTTTTTTTTTATTTTATCAAAATCTTAAAACTATCTTAAAGCCAGACACAAATTCTAAAAAAAAAACTAGCGTACATTTTAAAAATTGTCGAACGGGATAAACAGTATCCTATGTCCGTCTCCTGGCCATATTGGTACAGCCGTTCTTGAGTAATAAATAGTGTAACTAACACGAATTTCTTTTATATATATAGATTATTAGTTATTACAATTATTACAAGCTTTTATTGCCTTAAGTAGGTTAATTAAATTTAATAATTAATATCCATGTTTTAAAACATTTTAGATACAAAAAAATTTTAACAATTTAACACTTAATACATACATACATACAAATACTAGTTTGTAATTTTGAAGTTCGAAATTATTAGTTTTAAATTAAACATACATTTAAAATTAAAATTAATTTAAAATAAAATAAAATAATTAATTAAAAGTTATAAATGTTGGTTACCGGCATAAGCCTTAGCTTTAGCTCTCTTGTACCAATTTGTTGTTATTTGTAATATATCGTCACTGCATCTATAATTTTGTCGTCCTGCTTTTCTAATGCTCTCTGGTCTCCATTTCTTTTTAATTTTTGTCCATCGTTGGTCCTGAAGTCTAGATAGATGTTCTGCCCAGATTTGTTCCCATTAATTAACATTTCTGATGATATTCCGTCATTACTGGTGCATTTGTATTTCTTCAGATCGTCTATTGTCATTTCTATAGTTTCTTTGCTGAACATAGGGGTTTGTGAATGTATTGAATCTATGTTGTCTATTGTAACTTCTTCTGTGACATTTTTAGTCGAGATGAACAGTATTCAAAAAAATGTAGTTGCTTTTTCATTGATATCTTTTCGGATTGTTATAACAGCTGTGTTTTGGTCCGTCAGACTTGTAATTTATTCTTGATTATTATTCAAATACGTTTTTGCTTTTTCGTTATTTTATATCTTATAGTTTGTTTGAGTTCGATTAGCTCTTTTTTTTTTCTTGGTGAAGTAGTTGTGGTTTTGTTCTTAAGGTTTCTCTTCTAAAAATAAGAGCTTTGTTTTCGGCGGATATTTTTTCTTTGGTAGTATTTGTGTTCATGGTTGACATTTTTGCTGTAGTCTTTATAATATTTTCTAGACTGTCATATTTATTTTTAAGATCAATATTCGTATTTGCCTGTTCTAAAAGCTGATTGATCTTAGTCTTTATATTTTCGTTATAGATAATTATTTTTTGATCGGGAACTATTTTAGGGATAACGTAGATTTGTCGATTTCTTCGCAATGTCTTATAGTCAACTATTATCTTCATTCTCACTAGTGTGTGATAACTGTTAAAATGTATATTATTAAGGACAAATATGTCTTGGATGGATATTTGATACAATCACTTAATTATTTTCACCCAACTTACCGACGTAATTTTAAGGTGTATTCACGATTTCTTCAGAACAGATATGTAATTTATCTTTCTCAAGCTGGAAGACCTCGCAATGCTTCAACTAATGCCAATAAGGAATGCTTTTTTGTAAGTGTTGTTTAAATTTTAGTAACAAAATTTAAAGTTTTGTTAAGAATTAAAGCAAGCCAGAAAATCTGAAATAGCACAATGCTTGAGTGTTTCTTTAATTTGCATTCACTTAAGTGCACTTTCTAGTGTGGTGTAACTTTAGTTTATACTGTAATCATAAATGAAAGCGAATAATTTTAAAAAAATTCAGGATTTAATTTTAATAATTCGATCTACATACATTTTACTGCGCCAACCCTTTTTGAGTGAGATGAAATCCCTGCCTATGCCACCTAAATAAAAAAAAGTTTTTACGGGTACTGCCTCTTGCGAGGAATTGACAAATCCTCCAAGAGTTTTTCTTGTCATGAAAAGTGCTTTCTCAAATTGGCCGTTCGGATTCGGCTTAAAAAACTGTAGGTCCCTTCCATCCCTGGCAACTTTACTCGCACACAGGAAAGGTTGAGAGTTGTAAGTCATTAGGCCCTAGTTCTCAATGGACTTTTGCGCCACCTAATTTATTTTATTATTTATTTAAAGAATCAAGTACACATAAATAATCCCACCCCTATCCCATATATGATGAAGAACATGCGAGGCTAGGCTCTAAGCCTATATTATGTAGTACGAACTGTTTTAGCATACGCATTAGAAAGAGCACGTGCGCATGAGTATGGTGCATGTTTGAGTGACACTATATTCCATACTTAGCCCAGAACAAATCGCCGTGAATAACACAATTTTTTTCTATAATAAATTTAAATTAATCTAAGAAGACTCTTTTGACTCACCCTGCTCTGTGTTGTTTCTTGTTTTTGACTTTGCTTCAAAATATTGGCAAGTTTCGGCAAAAAGCACACTTCAGTAATGGTCAGAATATGGTTGCAGGTGAAAAATATTGACGTTTTTAAAATGTATGTTTATTGTTTTGATTTAAACCACGTGCTACTAAAGAAAAAGACATAAGTTTCCCCCTCCCCCCCCCTTCCATTAATAATTTTAATAGTGTTCCAGATCCCATTTTGTTGGATCTTCTGGTCAGTATGCCAGATATTCAAAGTTTTGATACATTATAACAAAAGTAAAACATAGTATTGTTATGAAGCTTTACACTCTTTCTCTATCAGCCAAACTAGAGACAATAAAACGTAATACGTGTCGATGCAACAGGCACAACCATTAACCTGCTTTCAATTCACAGTGACTTTTCACAGAATATTTCATATCGAAAAATGAAATTTCAACACAAATAAGTCTACTTACTACATTTAAATAGCTTGGGAACCAATCTCGAGAACAGTAAAGGACTGAGTTCCTATGCACCAGCTAGTAACTATCACGCCATGGGTACTAATACCACGAGAACGTAATATCAACCGATTATTTCGTGGTTACTGTCTAAAAGTAACTTGGACAAGACTAGCGTCCATTCCTTAACCTCTGTAAGGAACAGGTCCTATAATCCGTAACGTACTATTAGGTTATGTGAAATGTATTAACTACAAACAACATAGCACAATATAATGTTCGTTTATTATTTTTATATGTACAAGTTAACTTAGTAACAAAAAGGTAGCACAACATTTTTCACTTTAAGAAATTATATACCAAAAGATTAAAAACGTCAAATTAAGTTGCTTTAGTTACAGCCAACACTGTGCCTTTATTTTATTTCAATTAATTTAGTTTAATTTTGTTGTTTTCAATTTTTAAATGTTTTTAATAAATATTTCTACTATCACCATATTATGTAATAGAATTAACCAGTTTGTCAATTGAAATTTAAATCCGACAATAATAGTGCTATGTCTAATATGTGAAAACGTGCTACCCTTACAATGCACGTGATATTTGATATATCACCATACGCAAAATATGTGACTGTTGAAAATTTTTCAAAACACAAAATCACAGTTTTATACCTACTCTTTTGCATACGCAATGGATGATGGCACGTGTAAAAGTTATAAATTTTTCAAAAAACGTCAAATTGAATTTTCATTTTTAATTACTGCAAATTGACATTTGGCGGTGTTCCATTGTTGCTGTCATCGTATTTTTTTAAAATTCTTTCTCTCCGGAGGTTTATTCATTTAACATTAGTTTGTTTTGGTATAAAAAGGTATAGGTTATCTACCTATAACTTTTTTTTAGTTGTCTATCGATTAAAATGACATCGGCTTCAAATTGAATTAGGTTGAGTGGAATTAACAACAAAACCGATACGTGGTGTCTATATAGCTTTTTATGATTTTAATTGAAATTAGCAAATCGGTTGGTGTAGATAAATTAATTGAGAAAATAAAGGGAAGCGGTTGAATTTAAAATGACAGAAGTAGCTGTAGCTTATTTAATGCGATGCTTAATTATTAAATGGTTGATTTTTTTGTCTAACTTAAATTAATAACAAAACTTTGTGTAATCTGCTTTTGTGGTTTAGTCTACACAAAAATGTTTCGGTTTTTATTTTTAACTTTTTTTTTGAAAATATTAAGAATTCGAGTATTTATTCACATCTAATCATTTTTTATAAAACTTGGTTTAAAATCATTTTTGAGTTCTAGGAACTTTAGATCTCGGTTCAATAGAAGTAAGTTCCAGCGTGTTTTTTAAACTTTTTTTAACGCCCCTTAACCAACTTTGACAATATTCTGACATTCTACAAACAGATTAAATGACGTATGCATAGCGACATCAGTTTTTATTTGAGGGGCAATTTATTTTAGAATATAGTGTTCATATGATGTCTGTTTTCAAATTAAAAATTGTGTTTAGTTGGATTTCTATTATTCGGTATCATTGTAAATTATTTTGTTTCTATAAATGCGATAAGTGATTGAATAAAGATTCAACAGTAAAAAGCCTTTGTTTCAATTTAATTGTTTCGATACTCTTTTACCAAAATGCATTCAGATTACAAAGTCCTGAAATGTCTTAAAACTTAGAAGATGCAAGTAAGAACTTGATAAAGAAATGAGTTAGAACTCAATGGAGTTATAAGTTTTCGAAAAACCAAGTTTAAGAGATGAGAATTTTGTAACGAAATTAGATGTTAAAGATTTAAATTAAATCATTTCTTAATATTTCTTTTCTTTTTTTTAATTCTATTTCAAAATTTGTTTATTTTATTTATCTTATTGCGATAATATTGGTATGGATCAATTATGTATGGAACAAAATATCGGCTTAATAGCCGCCATGAACTCAGCGCAGACCTCCATCTGATGGTCCAAATTTTCGATGACGCTGAGGCATAGTTGAGGTTCTATGCCGTTAATGTACCAATTATTTCATTTCATTGTGGCAAATGGCTCCGTCCTGTTGAAACCACATATCGGCCACATCCATTTCATGCCATAAAAAGTTCGTTATCATCTCACGATAGCGCACACCATTCACAGTAACTGCCTGACCGACCAAACAGTCACTCTTTGTGGGTGCATTGGTTTTTCAGTAATCAGTCTTAGATTATCATTCGCCAAAATGTGGCAATTCTGCTTATTGACGAAACCACTGAATTGAAAATGTGCCTCATCTCTGAAGATGATTTTCTTTGAAAATTGATTATCCACTGTTGTCATTTCTTGCCACCATTTTGACTATTGACTACGACGCTTGAAATGGTCAAGAGGCTTTAGCTATTGAGTCAATTGAATCTTGTAAGCGTGTAAATACAAGCCTTTTTGCATAATTTGCATCAACAACGAGCTTGAGAGGTACAATTGTTGGGCACGACGACGAGTTAATGTGGACGGCTCTTCAGCCTGACTATCGCGAACACCAGCAATATTTTCTACAGTACGAGCTGAACGTGTATTTACTGGTATTTCCTTATCTCTTACATAGCCGGTTTGCTCATATTTTTGCACAATTTTTCCAATTTTAAGCGCATTCGGACGATTAAATGGACCGAAAAATCGCGAAGTGCACTATATGCATTTTGATTTGAAAGCCCATTTATATAATAAGCCTGAATAACTTTAACGAGTTGTTCGATTTCAAATCTGTCCATAATTAAAATTGAGTTAGTCTGAAATTGAAAAATGTCTGTTTCGAGCTCAGGAGATGAAACATAACCAATATTACTGCTAATAAATAAAACACATGAATTTAGAGTGGAAAAGGCTCAATGCCAAAAAACCACTATCTATCACTATTTATTAAACCGATCGCTTCACTGGTTACATTTCAACTGATTTATTTAAAGGTAAATTTCCCTTTTGTAAGAAGGGAAATTCCCAAAAGCTGTTTCAAACATCGAACCAAAGCTCATTCAGCTTTTAGCTCGATACATGAGCTTCCGTTCGATACAATGTCAAATGAAATGTTGACAAAAACTTAACGTTAAAGTGTGGTTCACATTCAACATCAGCCCTTAAAACTTAACAACCTTTTATATTATATCGTTAATAGGTCTCTTTCTTCTGTCTCTCACCCTGATGTAATTTTAATAAATAAATTGAAAAGAACAAAGTTTTTGTCAGTATTTTTTTATTTTAATAAAATACTGGGAACAAAATATATCAACAGAAATGGTTTGTATATTTGAACGAACTAATCGAATATATAAACTATTTCTTTGGGTAAGTTAGTTTCCCGGTATTTCAAAGTTTTTGCGACGAGTTCTTACTTACGTTATGAGCAGCCTTAGGATGAGGTAAGCCGAGATATGAACGGAGCAGAATGTTTCTCTTGGTGTTGTGAACGCAGCCTATCAGAATCATATTTCAAGGACATCTCATATCGGTAACAAGAACTCAAATGTAACAAAATTTTCGGGAGCACAAATAAAACAATAACTTTCAAAAGATTAAGATGTTCTTAATTTGAATCCTTTAATTTTTTTTTTTCAAATAAGGTTTTTTAAATATGCCCCTTTAAAAATGCTTAAAACAATTAAAAACTGGGTTTTTAAGGCTAAGTTAATACTCAAAATATTTTTTAACAATAAATTGTACCATCATATATCTTTCTCTTCTTAGTACGATTTAAATGATTTCAATATCTTGCTTAAGTTCATGAAATTCTTATTAAACATGAGTCTTTATTTGACTCTATATGAAGTTCAAAGCAAGGATTAAATTTCATAGTTTTGAAAAATACGTTTTGGAGTTAATTTTTAGTACTGATTTAGAAACGGAACTTTAATTTAAGTTAATTGTTCAAGCTTTAAAAGTACTCGTTTTCGACATTGTTTTTATAGTTTTTATCAAAAACTTGGTAGGTATTCGTTTCGAGAGAAAAATTTACTTTCAAACCGTTTTGTCTTTTTCTGTTGAATACAGTTTTAACATAAATGGTTAAGAGTTTCTTTTGATTTTTGTAAGACAGGCTATATGTTAGAACATATGAAAATTTTTCGAATGTTACTTGAAATAATATTAATATTTGAACTGAATATTTTAGAAAGCAATTCATGTAGATTAGGTAAACCATCACGGATTGTATTGAAAGAAGCCACTCCATAAATTATAAGCGTTACATACGTGTTTTAATTGGCGATAAAAGAAGTCCTGTCCTGGCTTAAAGAAAACGTGATATCAACATCTGATATCCGTATTTTCTCAGATAGTCAGGCCGCTATCAAATCTCTGGATTCTGTCTCTACAAACTCTATAACAGTCCAGAACTGTCGATCATCTCTAATGGAGATGGCACAACAGTTTAATATTCACCTTTGCTGGGTGCCGGGCCATAGAGACGTTCCAGGTAACTGTAAGGCAGATGAACTCACCAGGAACGGTACAGTACAGCCCATTCTACCACGTTTGGCACGTACTGGTATACCAATCGCTACTTGTAAACTGTTGCTAATGCAAGACGCTGTGAGGAGGGCAGGCACCAGGTGGAACAACATCACCACGTGTCAAGTCACGAAAAGCATCTGGCCAACACTGGATTTAAAACGTTCAAGGTGCTTGCTCTCTCTAAGCAGATCGCATATAAGCTCGATAATAGGTGTCATAACCGGACACTGTCTAATAGGAAAGCACGCCACGAGATTAGGCGTATTCTCAAATGACTTCTGCAGAAGCTGTATGGACGAAGAAGAGGAGGAAACAGTTCTTCATCTTCTCTGCACATGCCCTGCTCTGGCTCGAAAACGCAAGAATTACCTAGGAGAATTCTTCTTTAACGATCTAAACGATCTAAATCATATTGGTATAAGCAGACTCTCACGTTTCGTAAGAGACTCAAACTGGTTCCATTGAGCTTAGGAAGAAACCTCAAGATTCATGTGGTATCACAATGGGCCATTAAACTGGCCTAAGTGTGTCCGTTTCCATCTTGGACAGCCACTTCAACCTAACCTAACCTACGTGTTTTAAAAATCAAAGATTGTGCTAAAATGCAAAAATTATGCAAATACTCAGATTTATGTAGCAAGACAATAAAAGAAGGTAAGGATGTTTCAAAACAATTAAATAATTTATGATAAAAGCGGTAGGTTAATATGTAGACACAAATAAGTTCATTTTGGAATAACCGATTTCTGGGGAAACCACTAGAGTGTCAATTTTTTGGTAAATGGTAAAAACAACAAGTGTTTGCATACTTAACATTAATTTTTGACCAAAAATTGAAAACGATTCTGCTACTTTTAAATAAGGCAGGAAAAACTGAGACTAATTACAGAAAGTTTGAAACATAATATAGTTAACTAGTTCTGAACATTTGAACTGAAATTGGTTGCGAGAGTTCTTATTGTTTCATTTTAAGTTTAGTTTTGCTCCCTCTTAAGCTAGCTAATGTTATACAATTTATTCCACTTTAATTTTATGGGTTCTCATGAAGCTCAGATCAATTGTGAATGCACCACATAAGCTATCATCGACTCCTAAAGTTACAATTTCAATCCTTCTGATTTAATAAAGGTAAGTTCATTAATTTTCCCTCATATGTTTTCCTGCAACATTGCGGATGGTTATACATTTTATTTTAATTTTTCAATTTTATTTTTTTTACAGTAATTTCCATTCATACAAGTCTTTACGCACATTTACATTTCAAATTGAATCGAATAACATGCATGCATGGTCAAATTAAAATCAATTTCTATGCAAATGTTTGGCTTAGCAATTTCTGCACTGCACCTGAATGTATAGGGCCCAGGTGCTGCGAGGGTAGGGCTAGGGAGTTTAATTTTTGTTGCTTTAGTACGAGTAGTACCAACCAGCCGTCAGCCATCAGGGACTACTTGAAGTTTCACAAAAATGGGCGGTTTTCTGATGTGGTTTTATGTTTGCTTTTTACAGCATGCAAAGCTATAGAATAGTTATATGCGTTTCCACATGAGAGAGGAAGACACTTTTGATGTTACTGCATTGCTGCGCCTCTGCTGCAACCATCAGCTGGATCAGCCAAAAAATAGTGATGCACCATTTGATGAAACATTCTTTGTTTTTACTTTATTTTGATTTTTGTTGGAAAATGTGTCATTTTTAACTGAATGATGTGGTGGTCAAGGCTGATTTTTCGATGAGTGGAGAAAGATCCCCCTTTGTATATATGATGATGGGCTCTATAGGAAAAATATATGAATCCATCATGCAGCCCGATGTAGTTTCAGTTGATGGAGTTAAGCAGAGGTATATTCTGGTCAATTTGAAATGCAAAAATTTTACATTTCCTATCGCAAATACTAAATGGAGATAAATGGAAATTGCATACAATTTGTGTGTTACCAAACCAAAGTTTCATTTTTTTTCATTCATAGTTTTCTTTTAACTATTATACAAATTTTGTTAGAGAATGAATTTTAAGCTGGGAATATTCATTGAAAAAACGAGAAGAGATATACAAAGTATATATATTTAATCCGATGATATTCCGAAATTGTTTTCTAGGATCCTCGGCTTTCCAATGCTGTTACCATCAATTGATTAATCAAGACAAAAGTTTTAACCAATATCGATATTCAACTTTTACCACTTATATCTTGAAGTTGTATACCTCGTGAGTTAGAACATTTGGATGACTGAAAGCCATACAGAAATTGTTTCCAAAACATCATATCTATCATCATCTTCTAATGACCTTTGCATGGCTGGGTGCGTTTAAAATAACTTCAGTAGTCTCCAGATATATAATATTTGAAGAAGAAGAGAAATAGCACGGATGACAATAACTAAAAAGAAAAACATCTTGTTCAATAGGTAGTTGAACATATAGAAAGACAAAATTTGCTGAAGCGAAACATGCTTAATGGTAATGGGTGATTTTTTTGAGGTTAGGATTTTCATGCATTAGTATTTGACAGATCACGCGGGATTTCAGACATGGTGGAGAAAGATGCTCAGTATGCTTTGACATTTCATCATCAATAGACTTACTAACGAGCAACGCTTGCAAATCATTGAATTTTATTACCAAAATCAGTGTTCGGTTCGAAATGTGTTTCGCGCTTTACGTCCGATTTATGGTGAGGCTCATTTCTGGTTGAATGGCTACGTAAATAAGCAAAATTGCCGCATTTGGAGTGAAGAGCAACCAGAAGCCGTTCAAGAACTGCCCATGCATCCCGAAAAATGCACTGTTTGGTGTGGTTTGTACGCTGGTGGAATCATTGGACCGTATTTTTTCAAAGATGCTGTTGGACGCAACGTTACGGTGAATGGCGATCGCTATCGTTCAATGCTAACAAACTTTTTGTTGCCAAAAATGGAAGACCTGAACTTAGTTGACATGTGGTTTCAACAAGATGGCGCTACATGCCACACAGCTCGCGATTCTATGGCCATTTTGAGGGAAAACTTCGGAGAACAATTCATCTCAAGGAATGGACCGGTAAGTTGGCCACCAAGATCATGCGATTTGACGCCTTTAGACTATTTTTTGTGGGGCTACGTCAAGTCTAAAGTCTACACAAATAAGCCAACAACTATTCCAGCTTTGGAAGACAACATTTCCGAAGAAATTCGGGCTATTCCGGCCGAAATGATCGAAAAAGTTACCCAAAATTGGACTTTCCGAATGGACCACCTAAGACGCAGCCGCGGTCAACATTTAAATGAAATTATCTTCAAAAAGTAAATGTCATGGACCAATTTAACGTTTCAAATCTTTATTTCGATGAGATTTTGCAAATTTTATGCGTTTTTTTTTTAAAAAAAGTTCTCAAGCTCTTAAAAAATGACCCGATAGAATGGACGTATCTTTCGTTTTTGCAGATTTTTCCCAAGATGCTAATTTTTTCATCGAACAACTTTGAGGCCAAGGCCACGTATGTGAAGAAGTTATCGATTATTCCTGGTATTAAACTACGATGGTATCAACGACAATACAACATTATACTACGACCAAGTCCCGTACTTTGATAAGAGCTGCAAATTTAGATGGAAAATTTTATTAGTTTACCCAGTGAACTCTCATTGATCAATAAATATATTATCTCCTTGGATTAAACCTCTACATCTATTCTTTTATCCACTTCCTATATGTCTTCACAATCAGAATGTTTCAGTAGTCTATACAAATTTGACTAAGATGAAGAAACCACTACTTTACTGTTACTAACCATTATTTTAATAAATATAAAAAGTTATAGCTAACTTTTTTCGCTATTTCTTTGCTAAGTATTTCCAAAATTGTAAATTGTAATTGAGTAACAAATAACCTTTTATACTCATAAATAAACCTACTAAAGATCTTGAGAATCCAGTGGAAAGGCTTGAACTTTGTTTACATGTTACTATAAAGTGTAACAAATTATTGAAATTGCAAGTTTTGTTTGCAAAAAATAAAAAACTTTCGAACATATAATGCACCACAGGGTATCCCGAACTTACTATCCTGTTTTAAATTAGCACCTATAATTTAAGGCTTAAAAACATACTAGCAAAAGAAGTTTGTCTTCGGAAAATTAAAATGACATTTGATTTTTCAAAAACATTCATTTATTCAGATTTTTTTTTGAAAATCGTTAGAGAGGTGTATTTAAATTAACTTTCCATACATACGTTTTTTTTTAAATTTTTTGTGAAGCAAAATATTTATTCTTTAGTTATTTCGAACAAAAAGGGTTTTTAAATTGGCGCAGTTAGATTTTGGCGCCCCGTTGCGGCTATTTTGTTTTGGTGACATCTGTCAAATCATTTGTTTATTATTCAGTTGTTTATGCCAAATCATCATGGCAAGTAACACGATTGAACAGCGCGTTCAAATGATAAAACTTTATTATCAAAATGAGTGTTCGTTAACGCAAATGTTTCGCGCATTGCTCCCATTTTACGGTAGACGTGGTGGTCCTTCACAGTCGACTCTTCAACGTATTTGGTGGCCAAATTTGAGACGATTGGTTCAGTAAACAATTAGCCAACACCCGTAAGTTCAATGAACGCAAGATCGGCTGAGAACATCGACGCGGTCCGTGAAAGTGTAAAGCAGAACCCGAGGCAGTCTATTCCTCGCCGTGTACAAGAGATCGGCCTTTCGCAGACTTCAATTTTGCCTCGGGACTTGGGCCTTCACCCGTACAAGATCCAACTGACCCAGGAGTTCAAAGTTCATGACCATAGACAACGCCGTTTATTCGCTGACGAATTGTTTGGAAGAGGACCCAAATTTTGGCCGAAAAATCATCTTAAGTGACGAGGCACATTTTCGGATGAATGGCTGCGTTAACAAGCAAAATTGCCGTATATGGGATGACACCAACCCAAGCGAGGTTCTCCAGGTGATAATGCATCCCCAAAAATATACCGTTTGGTGTGGATTTTGGGCCTGCGCGGCGGCGTAATCGGTCCGTACTTTTTTGAAAACGACGTAAGTGAGGCGGTCACCGTCAACAAAAAAATTGACACGCTTTCGAGATATCACAAAAAAAAAATTAAATATTATTAAGAATTCAAAAAATAAATATTGACATTTTCGATCATCAAATATTATTTAGGCAATATAAGCGCTGGCACAGAAAAATAATTATTGAAATTGGTTCATGAGTTCCTGAAAAAATTAAAAAAAAAAAAACGGTTCTGGGGGAAGTAGCTTTCTGGAGCAATACAAACATATATGTATTTATTTTATTGAAAGTAGACAAGTTAAAAAAAAAAAACATTTTAAGAAAATTTCATAAAAATCTATAAAAAATGATGCAACGCAATTTCCAAGTTGGGACTTAATAGAGACGAGAACAGACGAGAATTTAAAGCAAAAACCAATGGTTCTTAACAAATAGAAAAATGTGAAAAAGAACAACTCAAAAATTATATTCGATTTTAAACTAATAAATATTAAACTACAAAATATTGTTGTTATCATTTGGTAAACTTTTATACAAAAATAAAATTGAATGGAGCTTTTTAAGAGCATCAATGGGAAGTATTCAGTGTCCACCCAGTCTCTCTTTGTTTAATATAAATATGATCTTTATTTTATTTTGATAACAGTTACTCTCCATCGCCAACAACAATAACATAGTGCTACTATGTTGCCTTCCACTCCGTTCCATTTTATGTATCTGTCTGTAACACTCAACTCAATTCAGTTCAAGTTCATTCCTGTTTCGATAGGGTTCTTCCGCGATCGGATCGGTAGTAATTATATTTTTATTTTTCTGATAGAAACATCTTACCAAATAAAAAAGTGTAAATTTACAATCACAAAGTGTAATTGAAGTAAAAATTTGTGAGTTATTATATATTTTTTGTGTGAACTTGTAATTTTAATAAAATTTTTTTCGGAAACAAAATCTAACGGAGTCATTGATTGTGGATTTAGTTAACACGTCGCGTCGAGTTTTAAAGTGTTTTTCAATAAAATATAATAATTTCGGTAGTGTTAATTTAAATGTTTGTGGTTTGTTTTGTCTTAAAAAAATTTTAATAATTTAACGCGATTAAAAACCTAATTCCTTAGATTTTTAAAAATCGTGAGATATGTATGTTCTTTTTGTGTTGTGTTTTCTGCGTTTTTGTTTTATTATTGAAATTTTGAAAATCGAATCGAGTGTGCTATATATAGACCTGCGTATTAAGTAATGTATAAGCATTTTATGGTAAGTTTTATTCTCATTAAAAGTACTTTTCCCTAATACCCTCAAACTTGACATAAACTACTCAGAACAAAACAACTTTAACATACTGGAGTGCATTTAGTTGGTTTAAATCAGATTAACACAAACTTCGTATTGGTTGAGCTCAAATATTTCTTGAACCAATAACGCTAGTGGCTTCAATAAAATTTTATATTATACATTCTTATGTGATAATTGGTATAAATTCGAAAAAATGACAATATATGTATGTATCTCAAAGAAAAAAAAATTATATGATCTCCAAGAAATTGTATGTTTCAAAAATTAATGTTTTTGACATCCGGTATTTTTTTTTACAACAATCAAAGTGACCGCTATTCAAAACGACGTGATAACACTTCTTTCGGAATTTCAGAACCTCTTTTGATATTTCAAAACCTCTCTTGAAATCTTCAGACCTCCCTTGGATTTCCGGACCTGCCTTGATATCTCCAGACCTGCCTTTATATTTTTAGACCTGCCTTGATATTTCTAAATCGCCCTTGAAATATCAAGCTGGCCTTTATGTTCCAAGATTCTCATTGGAATTTTAATACCTCGCTTGATATTTTAAAACCTCTCTTGAAATATCTAGACCTATCTTGGAATTTCAGAACCTTCCTTGAATTCTTCAGACCTGCCTTTACATTTCTTCTATTGAAATTTCAAGATTTTCCATGATATTTCAAAACCTCCCATAAAATCTTCAGACCTCGATTGGAATTTTAGGACCTGCCTTGATATCTCCAGGCCTGCCTTGATATTTCTTAACCTCAATTGAAATATCAAGCTTGCCTTTATATTCCAAGACCTACCTTTTAGGGTCTCGCTTGATATTTTAAAATCTCTCTTGAAATACCCGTAAAAAAACTTTAGATGACACAGGCAGGGATCGAACCCAAGACCTCTGGCATGCTAGTCCAACGCACTAACCATCATGCCACGGGTACTACTTGAAATCTCCTTACCTGCCTTAATATTTCTAAACCTCTTCCTCTTCACCTTGATATTTCAAGACCTCCCTTAAAATTTCAACCCTTGATATTCCAAGACCTCCCTTGGAATTTCAGCACCTTCCTTGAAGTCTCCAGACCCTTTTAATTTCAGGACCTCCCTTGAAATCTCCAAAACTGTCTTGACATTTCTAAACTTCCTCCTCTTTACCTTGATATTTAAAGACCTCCCTTGAAATCTTAGGATCTCCCTTGATATTTCAGTACATCCCTTAATATTTCAAAACTGGAGGGCTGAATATTTAGTATTGTGATATAGGGGTCAGGATTCCACCAACGACTGCTTTGGTGCACTGAACGCTAGTGGTCGCTGGTTGTAGTTCGTCGGTTGGGGTTAGTGGCCTAACGGTTGGTATTGTAACGTCACGCTTAAACCATAGTGTAGATGCATTTTGGTAGCATATAAATGAAAACCTGCAAAGCCGTCTTCTCATTGATTTCAATGGCAGAAATTGCTTTTATTGCTGTCAATGAGAAAGTATTGCCATTATTGAGATGTCTCTATCAGCTTTCATCACTTGAGGTGCTTTGGCCAATTTTACAGTTTTTGGAAGCATTTTGTATTCGAAAAATTGTACACAAAGGTATAAACACAAATCAAAATCTATCTTTAATAATCGTTTTATAGGGGCTTCAAACTTCCTTTGAACATGCATATTTTAAACTTTAGAAGTCAACCTTTCTAATATATTTAAGCAACTGCAAATACGCCATCTAAGCGTAAGTAATATTGGACTATACTATTTTCAGAAGGAAAGGAGATTTAACTTTTCAAAAATAGACTTGGAAATAATTTTTAACCACATTTCTGTTATATTCTCAAATATAATCTTATTGAAAAGTATTAAAACATCAAATCAAAATGCATCAACAATTTTGAATAATAAAAGAAAATTTCAAGTTTAAAAATATATACGGGTACTGTACATATAGCTCGGTATTGTGTCCTTATCGTCCGAATATTATTTGATGCAGGTACTTACTTTCGAAAATATATCCTTCGTCCATTTCTCCAAAATTACATAGACTGTTATGATGATGATGATGTTTCATGAATATTTCATTCGATGCAGTGATTCGAAGAAAATGTTCTTCATCCTTTATTTTGTTATTCGTTTATTTTGTTCTTCCGTTTAAGGTTATGTTCCATCACCATCACCATCGTCTTCATCGTTGTCGTTTATAATTTCTTATGCACAATAAATATGCAATTCTCGGTTGAGAGAGAAAATCAAAGCCATGAATAACGCTTCACTTATTACCTACACACTTATACACACAGAATCTCCGGAGAAAATATGAAATGCTTCAAATACACTCACATAGGTATACCTTTAAGCGGAATAAATGGAAAATTTCCGATTTAATAATAATAAACGTACATAAGCTGTGCAACACAGCTTATAGCTATACTACATCGGTAGAGCATGATGAAGCTTATTTTATGTAACATTGAATATTTATTTTAGAAAATCTTTATTGTTTTTGTTAAACTTTATTAAGCCCTTAAGGAGCCTTATCGCATGTACACACAATCTGATCATATTGATGAAAGACAAAAATCATTTTTCTTTTGTCTTGAGAAAATGAATTCAGTATAGAAGTCAGTTGTTTTGTGTGCCACTGCCAAGCAAAATGGAGTCTTGCTTCTTTTTCATATTATTTTATTCGAAGCTATTTTTTAGTTTCCAACATCAGGAAATTGTGAGATTTTTCAGTTGGTTTTCCTTAGTTCTCTTTAATGTTTGTTGTAACTTCAGAGTACAGAGGTTTGCATCAAAGAAGGCAATTTCCACTCTGTGTTCAACTTGAATTGCAATCAGTAAGAGGATAATAGATAATTCTATGTTTTATATATGTAGCAAACTGCAATGATTCAGTTTATCCGCGGCGGCGTTTATTCCCATTGCTCCACTGGCCAGGACTAAATCCGACAAGAATTGCCTCTTACACGCAAAGAAAATTAGTTAAGATTTGAAATGTTGAATACTTCAAATATTTAAAAAAAAAGTACTACGTTTAATAGCATTTATTTGTCATTATTTAAAAGTTGGTTCAATATAACCTTTCAAAACATAAATTGTTATTAAACTTATGTAAATTTAAAGCTTGGTGTATTTTTAGATCTGATTACTTTTTGATGGAGACTTAATAAGTTTTTTGAATTCACTGCTTTTACATAACTTTATAATTAATCCATTAATAACGGTAAAGAGTAAAGAATACGATAATGATGATAATCAAAAGTGAACCTTGATAATGATAGCATATGCATGAAAAAAGGGCGGATATCACACCCCCTGGTTATATAGTTTTTATTTCCTTTGAATACACATCAATCACTTCCACTAAAATCTGAAACCAAGAAATTAAAATCTGGCGTGCATCAGGGCTCTGTTCTGTTGCCAATACTCTTTCTCATTTTTATTAATGATCTCCTCTCTGCAACTTCTAATCCAATTCGTTGTTTCACTGACGATAGTACTCTTCTTTGGCATTGTATTAGTATGAATTGGGAGTAAACAATCGGCTGTTAATTTAATGCTGCTAAAAGTCAATGTTGTCTTGCATCGTTAAAGCATTCCATTATCTATAAACGGCTTGTTGATTTCCTTTGCTTAAACAGTTGGGTCCTACTACTTGCGCTTCTAGGATGAGCATCTGTATACCCTTGATACCAACTTCATTCTACTGTCAAGTACATAGATTCGTTCCTAAGCCGTACTACGCGAATGTGGATTGCCTTACCACACTCTGTCTTTCTTAGTCATTGCAATATTCAGGAATTCAAATTGCCCTTTCCTAATGCTCACGATGATGTCGAGGAGGGCTTCATTATTTTTATGAGTCAGTCTTTTAGTCAGTCAGTTACGGTTTGTTGCGATTTTTGCGATTTTAGAAGTGCTGTAACTCGAAAACTCTTTTCGCTACTACAACTAGTTTAGACAAATTTGCGAAATTTTAGGTCCGTGTCTTAATTTATTGGCTCTGCAGTTAGAGAGGGGGGAGGGTAAAAAATCGGTTCCTGTAAGGAGGTTGTAGTGCCAAAACTTGTTTGGGCAATACCGTGTTCTCTTATTCCGAAGGTTTAATTAAAATACGTCATCTAACGAGACAGCCTAGAATTAAAATCGAATACTTCTTGTCTTTCTGTTCAATAATCAATTTGAGTTAGTTTTAGGACTAGTTTGTTCACAGTTAGTCATCTTAAACCTGCTTCATTATTCCAAGGCTTATACCCTAAAAAACAATTGTAAAATTGAATTTTTAATAACTTTTAAGATGTCAATTACGAATTAAATCAATCAACCGATTTCGAGGTATGAACCAGAATCTCTAAAAGTTTTGTTAGAAATTCAACCCTTTATCAAAAAACTAGTCCTTAATACGTTCATCAATTTTATCGACAATTTAAGGACATTTTGTAATTTCTTTCAGTGTAAATGCGTACACCAGTTATTTTTTACGAACCAAAACTGTGCAATTGTATAAAGGAGCTACTTCAAGTGTGCAGAACCATTTTCACTTTGTCTAAGCTGAGAGTAGTCTATCTATATCTGCCCAATGGCGGTGGTGTTATCATCAACAAAATCCTCATGTAGACTTCTACTCCATCTCACATCTCTTTCAGTTCAGCTCTCACATCCTCCTATCCTGTGTGTACTGTGTGCTCTGTGTGCTCCCCGTTTAAGTACACACTCAATAAAGTCCAAGGCTCAACATCAATTTGCTGCAAAGTGCAGCAGCTACCATAGAAGTGGTCTCCAGATCTAAACTCATCGTGATACAAACAAAAACAACCAAAGAAAGATAGATAGATAGATATACCTATGCATTCATATAGGGATATAGACAGACATAGATAGATATGTAGATACAGCGGGTAAGGAAGCAGTAAAATGAGTGCATTCTTTGGATTAAGGTGGCCAATAAGTTTCTTTTGCAAAAACTCAAGAAATCCTCAAACAACACAGAAAACACACACACACACAGTTTTAACTTTACCATAGAGTGGCATCCGCTTCCTTTCTTATTCTATGTTTTGTGTTGTTACACACTACTGTTACAGAAGTAGCATCAGCATCGCTCGGCAGAAGCTATATCTACTCGCCTAGTAATTCTGATGGCACTGTTTGTTGTTTTGTTGTTGTTGTTATTGTGAATCTCTTTGTTGTATCTAGAAGTCTGTAGTATATTGGCAGACATCAGAGTGTAAGCAAAGCTAAAGGCAGCTCACAAAACCTATGGTATAAGATACTAAGGTATTGGCAATATAGCAATATCTAAGCCATCACCGCATACATTCTTACCATGGATGGCGTTAGCTCTCAGTCGACTGTCGAGTCATCCCCAAACAACACAACATCCATGCAACCAATTGAAAGGAGAAAGTTTTCAAATTACATTCGATTTTGTTGAAACTTTGTAAAGGCAATTGAAACTCGGGAAGCTGTTTCTACGTTATATATAGTAGGTATGGAGAAAGAGAGCTTCCTTCGGGATAACAGCAAATAAAATCAACTCAAGACAGTGAAAAGAGGAAGCATTAAATCTATACAAGTTTGTTTGTATTTATGTGTGTGTCTTTGTTATTGTATATATGTATCTATGTCTATGTGTATTTGATTCTGAGAAAAAATGAAAATTGTGTTTATCTACGAAGATGTCAAACAAGAAATGGTTTAACACAGAAAATATTGTATATCGACTCCGACTTCATTTCGTCAGTTCAGTTCAGATACGTATCTATCTATTTATGTATATGTTTATAGTTAGAGAGTATTACACTACTTGCATTTTTACCCAAAGGCTATTTTAATATTGATCCTTATAAGAAAAGACAGAGAGTGTAATGAAGATGATGTTGTTTTGACTTTGTAATATGTTGTTGTTTTCTTGATGGGAAATAACAAAAGTTGGATACCTGGGTACTGTAAATATTTTCCGAAAGAAAAATTGGAATTCGATAAGGAATATAAAAAAGATGATGAAATTGAAAATGGATTTGTCCGTTGGGGGAAGGTGAAAAAGTAAATAGTTTTTTTTTTGCCATAAAATAGCGGCACATTGTTAAACTCCTTTATGAAGTTATTTTTTAAAAAATAAGTCCTTGAACTCATAAATACCACTTATTTAAAGCATATGTAGGCCTCACCATATTAAATATTTACTAGCGTACATGTGTAATTTCAATTAACGCCAAACCCAAACGTAAATTGGAATAATACAAAACTTAAATCGTGGATTACCAGTTTTACACTTTTCTTGGTATGAGTTTTTGTTTCCGGTATGAGGCATAGTATGTGATAAACTGCGTTGACTGGCGAAGCTCAAATTAAAACGCACTCACGAGAACTCATAAAAAAGAACTCTTCCCAAAACATATGAAATACCGGGAAAATAACTTAACGAAAGAAGTGATTTGTGCATTGGATTAGTCCATTCACATAAACAAACCATTTCTATAAATATATTAATATCCCAGTATTTCATATTTTTACCATAATAAAAAGTAAAGTTTTACAAAAAATTACTATTTATATTCAATAAAAATACAATAGTAGCTATTAGTCTTCTAAAAATTCTCTTTTTTGACACATTATTTGCTTCAGTGCGAGTGAATAAAGGGGGATTTACTGACGAACTAATATACATGATAAAGGATATAAAGTACTAGTAATTTGTCCTTTTTAAAGGGTCCGCCATCTAACGTTTTTTTTTCAACTAGTGCTTATTTCGTGAATGGTAACACTTAGCTCATATGTCTGATTTGACAGATAATTACTTGTATCTTTCCGCTGAACGAATATGGTTGTGTATACACCTGAACATCGCTGAGAACAACGCTTAGAGAAGATGGCGATTTTGCCAAAAAAATCATCTTTTCAGATGAAGCTCATTTTGATCTTGGCGGGTATGTAAACAAGCAAAATTGTCGCATTTGGGGCACAAAAACCCCGCCCGCATGAATTGAAAAGCCGATACACCCAACACGATTCACTGTTTGGTGCGAATTTTGGTCCAGAGGCATAATTGGGCCATTTTTCTTCGAAAATGAGCAAGGCTATTGTTGTAGGGCCATGTTGAACGAATTTTTGTTTACAAAAGGAGGAGGAGGATATTGGCAACATTTGATTTCAACAGGACGGTGCTACGTGCCACACAGCCGAAGCTACACTTTAATAGCATTTAAAAAAAAAACAGTTATTTCTTATAAGATGTTCGTGTTTTCTAAAAAATTATTCTGTAGCCTTAACTTAATTGTGTTGACATACAAGGTACAAACTAAAGATCAAAGCAAATATTTTCCAAATTTCGGTTAGGTTTATAAATTCTAGAAAATAATAATTGATTTATATTTTAGTTTTTTTTTAAATAATAAAATTATTTTCAACCTAGAAAAGAAGTGAGTTCATTAATTACTTTGTATTTGTCTTACTCCTTAATTTTGTATTATACTCCTTTTTTCATTTTGTGCTTCATAAATATGCATAATTTTTGATGAATTCCATTTTCGAAAAAGAACTTTCTGTAACTTCGAACTCTGTGAAAAACTTTAAATAAGTAAGAAAGTAGCGAATTCCTTAAAAGTGTTTAGGAAACTGTTATGGTTAATAATGTTGATCTGATAGAAAACAAATAAGTGGTAAAATTGGATGTTCCGTTACGTCAAGCGAAAATTGTTTTTGGGACAATTCATTGGAAGCGAATCTTAAGATCTAACGTAATCTTCGGTCAATTCACTAATTCTTGATGAATATCCTATGGTTCTAACTGTATTTGCTTTTAAGCTAAATAAATAATATACAAGAACAAGGAGAAAAACAAAAATTGTCTGAGAATTCTACCAAAACCGTTCCAAATAATTAATTCTGAAATTTTATGATAAATTCCCCGAAAATTCCCCTATTGCCATTTCTTAAAATAGCATAAAATAGCATAGGATCTGAAATACCTAAGACCCTAAATATTAAAATGTAAACTATTGGTAATTGTTCCTTCAGAATAAGCTTGAGAGAAGGCGAACTTATAATCTTCTCGAACCACAGGTAAACAAATTATATTATTTGTTAAACATTAATAACAGACCAGTTAAGACGAATAATAAATACATTGAATTCCTAGAACCAATATTTAACCCGAAGTTCACTAACTAAGGGAAGAGCTTTAGGTTAGTAAATTATTGTTATGTATATGCTTTTCGTGGAATTAGATAATTTCTAAGGAATAACAAATGAACTATGGGAATTTATGATTTAATGTTAATAAGAAATCTTTACAATTCGGACTAACAAATCAACTAAGTAGTTGCAGATTTTCAATGTAACAGACCTTCTACTGGTTAATCTTAGTTAGGTACTAGTGCACAATAAATTGAAGACCTAACTAAATCTAAATAATTTTCGGGTTTACCATAACTTTCCCCATTTATTTATACTTAAATAAATTGAAGTGGAAATATGAACAACCGAACAATGTTGTTCTAATTGTTAGATTCAAAGACTCATAGCAAATAAAAGCTGAATAAAACTACTGTATACTGGAGGTGTTCTCATAGCGGTAAAAAATACATATTTCTCTTCTTCTGTGTCTTTTCCATTTAAATTATCAATTGAACTGGCATGTGAAAAGATAATGATACAGACTATAAGACTATTTTCATTTTAAACGTTTATATTCCTCCAAAATGTTTAGAGTCTGTTCATAGCGAACTCTCCTTAGCATTAGACTTTGTTATCAGTTTGTCCTGCGCTGACACCAATATTTTACTTCTAGGTGATTTTAATTTACCACACATTGACTGGATTCCATCGGAAGACGAATCTTGCCTTGAAGCCTCTCTCTCTTCTTCACAATTGGAACTATCTTTTCTCGATAAAATCCTTCTTACTGACTTACAGCAAACAAGCTGTACTCTTTCGGTACGCGAGTGGTACAGAACAAAGAATATTTATATGTAAACGTACCACTCTCGTACCGAAAGGGTTAAAAACTCAAAAAAATCGAATTCTCGATTTAGTATTTTCTTAATTTCCAGTTGTTGTCTGAAGATTTAACCAATTCTGGAATTGCTGATACTTAAGCATTTTCTAATATTGACGAAGCAGTTTCAATTTTTTATAAGATCCTTAATAATTGTTTAGAAAAAAATTTACCTTTTAAGAAATCAAGAAATACAAACTTAAGCCACCCTTGGTACACAAAAGAATTGCGTTTACTTCGTAACAAAAGAAATAAGGCATGGAAAACTTATTTCAAAACTCTGTCTCCAATCAACTTCTCTGTTTATGTTGAATTTTAAATGAATTTAAGTCTCTTTCTAATTTTTTATACGCTAGTTATGTTACTGATATGGGCACCTCTTTGAAAGAGAATCCTAAAAAATTTTGGAAACATTTAAAGAAAAAATCAGATGGCTTTCCAGTTAACTTCACTTACAAGAACCTTTCGTTAGATAAAACTGTTGATATCTGTAACGCTTTCGCAACAAATTTCCGTGAGTCATTTGTTAATAGCCCTCAAGAAGTTGATGAAGTTTTTTTTCATAATCTTCACTCCTTTTCCCTGTGCTACAGAGTACGGTCCTTGATCTTTCATCCGCGTTGAATGATGACTGCTCAGTCCCGATGGTATTCCAACGATAGTATTAAAAAACTGTAGTAATGCTTTAGTTGAACTCCTTCAGTTCTTATTCAAACTTTCTCTAAAAACAGGCAAATTTCAAAGTATATGGAAGAAGTCATTTCTAACACCAATTTTCAAGAAAGGTAACAAGGCGAATTTCCCAGTATTCCAATTTTCAAGAAAGGTAACAAGGCGGATATAACAAACTACAGGCCCATTGCAAAGATTTCTTGCATTCCTAAATTGTTTGAACAAGTTGTTTGTGAAAGCGTAGCATTTTTTAGTAAAAATCTCATTTGCGAACAGCAACATGGTTTTGTGAAAAAAAGATCAACCGTTACTAATCTCCTCACATTCTCAAACATATGTTCAAACGCTTTAGAACAAGGTTATGAAGTTGACTGTGTATACACTGACTTACCTAAAGCTTTTGACCAACTTAGCCACGGAATTATTTCATTTAAACTCAAAGTTCTTGGTTTTCCACCATTTTCTTAGTTTAGATCAAATTATATCTTGAAAACAGATCCTATGAGGTAAAATTTAGAAATTGTCATTCTGAACCTTTTGTTGCTCAATCTGGTGTTCCCCAGGGAAGCCATCTTGGCCCTTTTCTGTTCATCCTGTCTATTAACGACGTATCGTCATGTCTACGCTCAAGTGAAATTCTCATTTTTGCTGATGACATGTAAATTTTTAAGATTATAAAGTCCACCCATGATCGTATCCTTTTACAAGCCGACATTGATAGTTTCACATTTTGGTGTGGGAAAAATAGCCTTGCCCTTAACCCTTTAAAATGCCAGACGATAACTTTTACTAAAAAAAACGAATCGTTAGTGTATTTGATTATTATATATCACAGAAAAAACTCTGTCACGTCTCCACATTTAAAGATTTAGGTGTTTATTTCTGTTCCAACTTAGAGTTTACGCATCACATTAAATTTATTGTCAATAAGGCAAGTTCTATGCTTGGTTTTATAAAACGCTGGGCAAAGGAGTTCAATGATCCCTATGTTACTCTTTCTTTGTACAATTGCCATGTTCATTTAAAATAAATAAATTGGGTGGCACAACAGTCCGGTGAGAACTAGGGCCTAGTGACTTACAACTCTCAACCATTCCTGTGTGCGAGTACTGTTGTCAGGGATGGAGAGGACCTACAGTTTTAAGCCGAATCCGAACGGCTAATTTGAGAAAGCACTTTTCATGACAAGGATTACTCTTGGAGAATTTGTCAATTCCTCCCAAGAGGCAGTACCCGTGAAAAAAACTTTAGATGACATAGGCAGGGATCGAACCCAAGACCTCTGGCATGACAGTCCAACGCACTAACCATCATTCCACGGGTACCACCTCTTAACTTATTTATAATATTATATATTATATAGGCAACAGAAACCCTAAGCCATCTTTTTCATCACGTTGAAATTAAATGGTAGGTACATTATAACAAAAGAATGTACTTCTACTATGTGTTAGTGGTATAATATAGGGCTTGAATTGAAATCCCACCTTTTTGCTTTCAACTTATTTTTGTGAAAATGTTTGTCTTGACAGCTTTCCGAATAATGAATTTTTAATCAAAATTATTTGTATGACAATACAAAACAACTTTCACTTATATACATACATACATTTGAAAACAATTTATTAATTAATCAAAAATTCCACGACGGGCGTTATAAACGATCCAAAACAACATCTTATTTATTCTCAAACAAATTTCAATCAACCATTATTTAAGCTGACATAAACCGCACACTCTGCCCCATCCAGCCTTATAACCAGAACCAACCCCTCTCAACCGAATCGAACCACCACATCGTTCCGCACCTACCACGTACCCCCATATACCTATACCACTCCCACTTTTTCCATCATATATTAAACTCTCGAATACAAAAATGTGGACATCCATTAAGCTCTAATTATCAAAAGCATCCCAAAATCCTTTCCTCCATCCGACAACGATGACGCTCCGGGTTTGGCTCCTGCTCCCCTCAATGTTAACATTTATTTCCACTATCAACCCAACACTTTGTCCCAAAAACCACCAGCACCACAGCCATAGCCATAGACAAGCCCCATTCGCAATATAATAACTTAAAATTAATTCAAGAAGGCACGCTCAAGAGTTCACCATCACCATCATCAGGGTCAGAAGGACATAAACTTTCTATGTTTAAGTACAAAATATTTCCCAATATTCTTGCTTCTTGTTTTCTTGTTTATATTTTTCTTCTTCTTATTTTGTTTTTGCATGTCCTGTTCCTGTCTCCTGTAACTGAAAGTCGTGTTGTTTTGGTGTAATGGAGGACAACATCGAAAAAGTATATTCACAGTTCCGAACCAAAATTCCACATTTATGTGTTAGAAAACGACGAACGAAAAACTAGGAAAAGGAGCAAAATCCTTTTCGGTACTCAAATAATGTTTGCATTGCTCGTATTTTGTGTGGATGTGTGTTTCTGAGACGCAGCACACAAACAAAACTCGTATATAGCCAACGGGTAATTAACAGCTTTTAAACCACATTCAAAATTAAACAAAATTCCATTGGTACCAAAATTGTGGAATAGAAAAGTGATGGGCCATGGCTGCCAGCCCCACTCCCCTTTTAATGAATGTGGGTGGCAACAACTTAATTTTGGTTTTCCGAACAAACAAGCTTTTCGCTTTAATCTTTTTCCCTTTTGAAAAACATTTTCCATTAGAACTCAGCACAGGGGGTTGCAAATTATCTTCTACCTTCTACAGAGATAGAATTGCTTGTTGATGAGAAACCAATATTGTTGCAACAACAACAACAACAACACAAACAAACTAAACCATGTTCGCATTTTCCGCATGCAAATTTTGCAAAATGGACCTTGAAGGTTTTACTTTATTTGCTTCTTTATTTAAAAGAAAAAAGAATTAATGTTCTTAATTAATTCAATTCCCAAAAAACATTCAACCAAACCACCCAAATAAATAGAATTTCAAATGCCCTTTAATTTAAGTGTGTTTATGGGGGGGGGAGGAGTTGGTGTGACGTTGGATTTTATGCGGAAAACGACGATGAAGAAGAGACCAAAACCTCAGACACAAAATGGGGTCGGTTGGTCGTCGTCGTGTCGGTTTAATTATATTTCCAAGAAGAAAATTCGGTATGAGCTTTGGCTAATGTTTACCAATTTCGATATTATTTAACCCTATCACAGGCTACGAGACACAGTTCCTTTGAAAGGACACAATTTTACAGCATTTTGGTATGGTTAGGGGTTTACGACGAGTAAAGTATACGAGTCTAAAGGATCTTCTTTGGGAGAAAAATTTGGGCAAATGCACTCTCAAGTAATGAAAATACACTCCTTTGGCATCCATAAGCTTTAATTTTTCGAAGTATTGAGTTTTTGGAATTTCTTTCGAGTTATGTGTACTTCATTTGAAAATATGTATAAACAAATTTTTCAGATGTTTGGGAATTTTTCTTGAGTAAATAAACCCAAAGTTAGTACACTAGTGGTCATTTGTTTTGGGAGAATCTTTGATGGATTCAATTCTTCACTTGAGTCGTCTTATGAAATTAAATTTAATGTAATAAATATACATGAGATACTATGAAGCTTAAATATCATTCCTTTAGAATTTAAGGCCATTCGGTGGTTTTATTGAAGAGGATTCCTTTAAAACAAAATTAATTTTAGAAGCCAGGACGTAAAATAAATTGTCTTTTATCCAAAATGTGCTCCTAAAGAGTTTTAATATGCAATATGTTTTCTTTTGAAAAATTGATCAAATTTTGTATCGTTCCCTTTCATTTTTATAGCATGCTTCCAAATTTTCCATTTGATTTTCTTGACTCCCAGTGACTTACATTCATTATGCTCATTGATTTCTAAATTTTTTTTTCAATACACGTATGGCCAAATTCTACTTTGAACATAGGTACCTATTCAAAAAAGAAATGTGAAATTTCGAAACATTTTGAAAATAATAAATTGACAACACTTGTTGAAGAAATTATAGTGGTTTATTTTTATCTGGCCTTACTTCAAAAAATTTCAACAACACTTGATTTCTTACGACATATGTAAAGGTTTTATATTTCAGGACCTGAAATCTCCAGACCTTTCCTGATATTTTGACTCTTCCCTGATTATTCCACACTTACATATCTGAAATCTCTAAACCTTGCTTTAAATACTCAGGAGATATTTGAACAACAAGGGATTGTTATTTGAACACCCCCTTGAAATCTCCAGACCACTCTTGATATTGCAATCCCTCCCCTGAAATAGATCATTGACATTTTAAGACTTCCTTTGAAATCTTTGAAACCACCCTTGATATTGCAATCGCGCCCCTAAAATGTATAGACCTTCATTAAAATATAGATATTATTGACACTTTAAGACTTCCTTTGAAAAGTCCAGACTACTTGATATTTCAAGACCTCCACTATAATCTGTAGACCAATCTGAGAAACAATTATTCTTAAGGGAAAACCTACACGAAAAAACCCTTATATATCCAGAACTCCTCTTAAATTTTCAGACCTCTTTCCATATTCAGCTTGTCTATGTATAAGCGGAGCGCTTCGCACGACCCCATCTGAGGCACTGGACACCTTACTCTACCTAAAACCTCTTGACATATTTAGCAAAGAAATAGCTGCAAGCTCTGCTATTCGCCTCAAAACTTCGTTGCAGTGGACTAACAACAACATGAGTGGCTGTAATTCTTAGGTATTTAGAATCAATTCCAAAGCACACAGACTACACCATCCCCCAACTGCAATTCGACAGAAATTTCCAGATTTCTATACCACCCTGATCTTCCTCTGAGGAAAGGACATTTCTGAATGATGGGTCAATCCATTTTTATACAGATGGTTCAAAAACAAAAGAAGGGGTTGGTGGAGGTGTGTACTCTGAACGACTGAAATTAAGTCTCTCATTCCGCCTTCCCAATCATTGTAGCGTGTTCCAAGCTTAACTTTTGGGGATAAAGGAAGTCTTGTCCTGGCATAAAGAAAACGTGATATCAACATCTGATATCCGTATTTTCTCAGATAGTCAGGCTGCTATCAAATCTCTGGACTCTGTCTCTACAAACTCTATAACAGTCCATAATGTCGATCATCTCTAATGGAGATGGCACAACAGTTTAATATTCACCTTTTCTGGGTGCCGCCATAGAGACATCCCAGGTAACTATAAGGCAGATGAACTCGCCAGGAACGGTACAGTGCAGCCCATCCTACCACGTTTGGCACATACTGGCATACCAATCGCTACTTGTAAACTGTTGCTAATGCAAGACGCTGTGAGGAGGGCAGGCACCAGGTGGAACAACATCACCACGTGTCAAGTCACAAAAAACATCTGGCCAACACTGGACTTAAAACGTTCAAGGTGCTTGCTCCCTCTAAGCAGATCGCATATAAGCTCTATAATAGGTGTCATAACCGGACACTGTCTAATAGGAAAGCACGCCACGAGATTAGGCGTATTCTCAAATGATTTCTTCATCTTCTCTGCACATGCCCTGCTCTGGCTCGAAAACGCAAGAATTACCTAGGAGAATTCTTCTTTAACGATCTAAACGATCTAAATTATATCAGCATAATCAGCCTCTCACGTTTCGTAAGAGACTCAAACTGGTTCCATTGAGCTTAGGAGGAAGCCTCAAGATTCATGTGGTATCTTATTAATGAAGAAATCCTCTCTTTAAGTCTTCAGATTTTCTTTGATATTTCAAGACCTCCAGTGAAATCTGTCTACCGCCTTTGATATTTCAAAACCTCCCTGAAATCTCCCTTGAAATATCCAGATCAGTCTTAGTATTTCAAAACCCCAGCGCCCTTGAATTCTAGACATCCGTTGGTTTATCTTGTTAATTAAGAGATCCTCTCTTGAAGTCTTCAGATCTTCCTTGATAGTTCAAGACTTCCGTTGAAATCCGTAGGTAGAGCGCCTTGATTTTTCAAAACCTCCCTTAAATCGCTTCCCATGAAATCTCTTTTGAAATCTCCAGATCACTCTTAATATTTTAAAACCCACCCGCCCTTGATGATTTAAGACCTCCCCTAAAATCTCTAAAACCCCATTTGAAATCTCCAGACCACTCTTAATGTTCGAAGACCATCTCCCTTGAATGTTCCAGACCTTCCCTTAAAATATCAAGACCTTCCTTAATACTTTATTTAAGACCGCCTTCGATTGTTTGACACCTCTCCAGACCTCTCTTGATATTTTAAAACCTCTCCAGCCTTCCCTTGAAATCTCCAGGCCACCATTGATATTTCAAGACCTTCCCTGAAATCTCCAAAACCAAACACATTGACCTGAAATTCTCATAACATAATATATAATTTTTCGGAAATTTAAAGTCTTTATTTCGATAAAAGGAAAGAAAAGACATTAGTTTCTGTCTATGTGAACCAAAGTCACATTTAGTAACTAAAGCAAAATAGCATATTTTAATACTCACAGAACTGAATTCATACTATTTGAGCTCTACCTTTTAAGGCTCCATATAAAAGCTTATTAATATTGTACCGTCCTATTGCTAAGCTTACACCATTCCCAGGTAACTTACCATCTTTGTCCAAAAAATGTCTAAGCACGGATTTAAATTGTTTGTTTCAAATGCAATAGAAGGAAAAAGGATCTTGTCATATTATCGTATATCTTTGTCACAGAAATCCGGGCAAATGGTCCATTCCCCTGATAACTTGAAAACACTTCATAAATATACATATTTAATAAGTATATGACCCAGTTTGGTTCCATTTAAAAAAGGTAGAGGGTTAAAAAATGGCCCAAATTGTGTGTTCAAGAAAATAATATCATCAAAATGTTTTAGTTTAGAGTAAGACAAATAATGGACCCCGTTATTCATATTTTGCACTTCCAGAAAACATATTGTTAACAATCATATTCGACAGATAAAACACAGACAATTGTTGGTTCAATAAGAACACTTATACCGCAGAAACTAAATTTCAAAGCAAATTATAATCTTGTACTAATAACCTTTGATAAATAACAAGTTAAGGCACCTCCAAATTTGGATAAAAAGAGTATTCAGAAAAAATATAACTCCAATTGAAACGCCATATTATCCAGATATCGGCCTAACCTTGCTACAAGAGCACTGTGTGAAAATGGTGACCTAAAGTTCAATGGCAATTGTGAAAAAGACTTAAAAGATCAAAAATACATTCTAAAAATAGTTTACGATTTTTCCACAAAAAACAACAAAATTACTTTAAACAAAGTCTTGTAAAGTTTTATTCTTGTTATTTTATTTATTTATTTTTTTCAATAACCCTTAACCTTGTTCATAGAATTTTCTCAAAATTTGCATTTTTTTATTAACTTCCCATTAGAAGTTATTGTAATCGATTTGTCAAATTGAAAATTTTGACATTTCTCGACGTTTCAAGGTCCCTAGAGTCGAAATAAAAGATTTTTAGAAAGATGTCTGTGCGTGCGTGTGTACGTTCGCTACGTTTTTTTTGTCGTCAATACCTCAAGAACCAGAAGAGATATTGACTTCAAATAAATTTTGTTATTCAGATAATAATGCAGAAAGATGCAGAAAGGGCTCTCAAGAAAATTGCGTGGGTGTTTTTTTTACCATAGCATTTAAAAAAAAAGGTGAACATTTTGGTTAACCCTAAATATCTCACGAACCAATACTGCTAGAGACTTAAATGAAATTTTGTATTATGTATTGTAACGTGATACCAATCAAATATATTTTTGGAAAAAATCCAATTAACGGTTTTTTTATAAATCAAAAAACTGAAAAAAAATATTTGTCACCTCGAAAATTTTACAAAAAAAAAATTATTTTGTATCCAAAACAATTTTGTGCAACGATGAATAACGCTTTTGACATCTAGTAGAATTTTGAGGAAAATCGAATTGACAGTTTCTTTTCATAAAAAATAAAAACCTAAAAAAAACATTGCTCAAAGTTGGTAAAAATTTTATTTTGACTCA
Organism: Eupeodes luniger; assembly: GCA_951509635.1. NCBI lineage: Eukaryota > Metazoa > Arthropoda > Insecta > Diptera > Syrphidae > Eupeodes > Eupeodes luniger. The sequence goes on along the minus strand of OX608073.1, from coordinate 92,497,722 downwards.
AATATCTTTTCAAAAATTTGAGATTATGGCTTCTATTTTATTTAATCTTATAAGAAATATTGTTTTCAACATTCGGAGAAAAATCGAATTGACAGTTTTCTTAAAAAATAAATAAAAACATCAACAAAAAAATGTATAAAAGTTGGTAAAAATTGATTTTCGACTCAAATAACCTTTCAAAACTTTGAGACATTCACTTTAAACTAATTTTATTTTTTTTTTTAATATTGTTGTCAACATTGACTAACATTTTGAGAAAAATCGGATCGACAGTTTTTTTACAAACAATTAAAAACCTAAAAAAAAATGTACTAAAAGTTGGTAAAAATTGATTTTCGACTTAAATATCTTTTCAAAAATTAAAAATATTAGCTTCAAACTAAATTTATCTTTTAAGAATTATTGTTCTGACAATTCGATAAAATTTTGAGAAAAATCGAATTGACAGTTTTATTAACAAAAAATATACACCTAAAAAAAGCATTACTAAAAGTTTTTAAAAATTGATTTTCGACTCAAATATCTTTTCAAAGATTTGAGATATTGGCTTCTAGTTAAGTTTATTTTATAAAAAAATATTGTTTTCCACATTCAGTAATTTTTTTCTAAAAATCTAACAGTCAGTTTTTTCATAAAAAAATTAAATCTACAAAAAATATTACGCAAAATTGACAAAAATTGATGAACATTTCTCGTCCTTTTAAGAAATGCTACTAAAATTGATAAAAATCGGGTAACGACTAAAAATCTCGTTAACAAAAATAGATTTTGAAATCAAACTATTTTATTATATCCAAAATTTTGTTGGTTATTTTTATTTTTTTAAGAATAATTTAACTGATAACTTTTTTAACAAAAAACGAAAACCTATAAACTTTTAAGCAAGACAAATCGACAGACTGGATGGGAAGTTATCAATGTGGGTCGCATCCCAGCCTCTTTTTTTCTTTTAAATTTAAATCAACTAAAATTATTTTTCTTAATACATAAATCGATGTTCAATTTTTAATTGGCCAAACTCGTTGAATACACGTTGCAGAGCTATTAAAGTTTGCAAACTTTGAACTCGAACATTTCATGAGATAGAAATTGTGATCTCAGGATCCTTTCCTTCTGTTACTGTAACTATATTTGTTAATATTAACCAAACGTATGAACAAAAATCTATGTTAAAACTTTAAATGGCCACAGCTTGGTGTATAAGCGTTGTAGACGCCCAATTGCATACTTTGAATTCGCATAAATCGTGAGCTGGATGACTGAAATTTCAGTGCTATGATTTTAAAATTCTTTCATTTATGTAATCATCAATTTTAAACAAGGTTATGAAGATACTCATGGCATTTTTAGTGCCACGCCAGAGATCTCAGGTTCAATCCCTGTCTGTGTCGCCTAAAGTTTTTTTCACGCCAAATCCTCCAAGAGTAATTCTTGTCATGAAAAGTGTTTTTTTTTTTTTTAATTAGCCGTTCGTATTCTGAATATAAACTGTATCTCCCCTCCATCATTGACATGACTCGCAAACAGGAATAGTTAAGAGTGGTGAGTCACTAGGCCCCGGCTCTTAAGAGCGGTTTCACAACCTACTTTGTTTATTTTGTGTAGACCACCTCATATTTTCATTCAACCTGTTCTTTCTCATTTTTTTTATTAACAATAACCTACAATTTCTTTTCTCATTTAAAGTCTTACTTTAAAAAAAATGTATTGATATCCCAAATAGTGATGCCCAGACATAAAAAAATATTACTACCTTGAATTTAAAGAATAAACATACATACACATTTTTGCTCATTGTATACATACATTTTTAATTACGATTCTGAAAGACGATTATTGCTGAATGCAGCCATTCGCCCATGTCACCCCGCTTGCGAAAGCTCGAGCCTCGAATGATTCTCCAGCCATGTTAGTCGATGGCTGTGGATTCTACTTCCTCTTGATTACTTAACCACCGTCGAGTGAAGACCGTCTCATCGCAAAAGTTCAGAGCTGCCCACGCAGCAAATAAGTTGCTTAATACTTACTAAGGTACGAACAAATTCTAAGTTCCCATAGAATTAAAGTTTTTTTTTCAATTTGTGTTACTTCGCAAGTAGCAATTAAAGCGAGATTCCTGTGATATCGCGTTTTGAGACCGCTCGGTATCAAGATATTGATCTAGCCATCAATTTCATCTGTGCTAAAGGAGAGACTGTTACAAGCTCGATTTAAGCCTAGGAGAGGGAACAAGTAGCCACGTGTTTCGCCATCTTCACGCGGGCTAACCTATATCCACCTAACCTACATTTAAGACAACCGGTGCCACAGGTTAACCGGCCAAAGCAAAAATATCAGAAAATTGCGACTCTGCACAAGGTAAGCCCATAAAAAAAACAAGTATTACGGTGTAAGCGTCATTTTAAGGTCACGTACATTTGTCTTAGGAAAAAGTTTCAAGGCGAGACTTTTATATTCGACGCGGCCGTGGGTGTCGTCGTCGACACACGAGCCGCGACCTTGTCCATCGGAGCACCCCTGTGAAACCTACAGCTTCTGACCAAACCTCAAATTTGGCAACACTGACATAAGTTGGAGAATACAATTTTAAATATTGAACGTGAACTACTTAACTTATAAAACTTAAACACTACCTACAATTATATAAAAAAAGGCATGCGATTAAAATAATATTACAACACTGCATTACAACACTACATTACAACACTACACTACAACAACAAACACACATCATCATATTCGAGCTGCCTAAACGGATCGGACAGTAACAACATCTTATCCGGCAGCATCGGCGTCCAGTGATCAAACCACTCATTCAAATTATGGTTTCCTATATGCCCAAGCATAGAATAGTGAAATTAGCCTAAGCTTATATTGTTTTTATTTAGTAGAACTCTTATTAACCCATCTCACTCAAGAGCAATAAGATAAGTATAAAAGTTCCAACTTGTTCCTCGAGAACACTTTTTAATGCATATATGATAACATACAAAATTTTTACCCATCGTTTAGCTTCATAGTAACAGAGTTAAAAGAACTCAAAATTGCAACACCCCCGCCTTCCCGTAAAGACGTGCGCACCTCTTCGGTGGAGGAGACAAATTATGTAAGTGGTGAGTGCTAAAATTAAGTTATTTTACTAGAAATTTTGATTGTTGACATATGTGTATGAAGGAATATATTTAAAGTGGAATAGTGCTAAATAAGAACATTGAGTGAGGTAGGTCAAGATTTAATTTGATGAGATCGATACTTAGAAATTATGATTTATGTGCTCTTTTAAATTAGTTTCATTTTCTATTGAAGTTTCTCATTTCGTTCCGACCAAAGAGGTCAATGATCTCAATGAATGATCAGCTGTGAGACACTTGTTTTTTTTTTTTATTTTATTGAACTAAGAACCTATCGAGGTTTAATAATTCTAGAACTCTAAGGTAAATGAATATATTATAGGTATATAGTTATTTTTTGAGATTATGATTACTTTTAATGATAAAACCTTACTTTTAATGTTAAATACTTCTTCAATCAAAAACAATTCACATAATCTTAGACTTAAGTTTATGAATTTTTATATAGGTATTAATTATAAATAAATAATGAACAGATTCTTGAAAGAATAATGAATATTTTTCGGTATTATTTTGTGGAGATTATCGATATTAGTATGAATTGCTAAAGCAAGGTAAGAGAGCTTAAGGAAAGGGTAAGGCGAAAGGGTATAATGAAGGTTAATGTGTGATTAATTTCATGACGTCAGATAAGGGGTCATTGCTGGAATATAGGAATAGGAGTGGTGCAGTGACCACGGAGTCACTATATATGTAGCGACTTAGGGGAGGGTTACACTCCAGGGCTAAGAACACCTATAAGCCCCAATGAGAAAGCTTTTGTTGTCGTTAAAATGAGTTAAATTAGAAGGAACGAGATTTAGAAGATTATTTTGTGGTATGGCGATTTTCGACTCGAGGCACGTTATTCGACGGTAGTCCAAGCGAAGCCGCAAGATCCCACCCCTCCGACGAGCAAGCCCAATTGGCCATGCTAGCGTGCCTACCCGCAGCTCACCCCTAGGACAACCTACTCAACATACACCCAAATTCCTTGAGATCCTGTGGATCAGGGCTATAAGGGTATATTTGCATACGATCGCACCTAGTTGAATAGGAACAGCTTAAATACCGTTACAATTTTATGAACAAAAATATGTTCAAAGTTTAAAAGGTAAATACGCGTTCAGTAATGTAGTCAAGGTTGTCTAGGAATCCTCTCTTTTCCAAATTTTCTTCCAAAAATGCTTACAAAGTAAATCTTAAATTTTAAAGAAAAAAAAAAACAAAGTAAAACAAAATTTTATTTATTTTTATTTAAAAACAGTTTTGCTTTCCATTTTTTTTTAATTTTTAATATCTATCCAGCAATTAGTAGGTATTTGTCTTAACCACTTAATTATAATATTTTCTGTTCATAAATTACAATTTGCATCATAAAAATAAATAACTTATCAGCATAATATGTTATAAATAAATACAAACAAAAAAATGTAAACAACACTACAACTTATAAAAATTTATTTTGAATTAATTCAAATATTAATTTTTCTATTTTGTTTTTTATTTTTTTAAAATACTTTTCGTTATTTCTTTAATTTTTTTTTCTTCAAAATTTCAGTTCATCTTCTTGAATTATATTTTATTTTATTTAAATCAATCTTTCTTACCATAAATTGAAAATACAAACAAACATTATCTTTTTTTCTATTTTAATATTTATTTTTTATTATTTACAAATAACTTTTAATTATAAATCTAGTATGTATGTTATTTTAATTTTTATTTTAATTAATTTTATTTTGTTTGAAAAATGATGATCATCATTATAAATCTGATGAAATTCAATATTTTCCAGAGCTCTTCTTACGACGACAACGAACGATTAAACGAACACATCCGTCTCAAGCTGTATGTATGTATGTATTTATATTTATGTATATTCTAGATTAAATTTTGATTATTATTTATTCAAGTAAACAGATACTAGAATATTTGCTTTCTTCTCTTCGCACACATTGGATCCTGGAAACAAATCCTTTTTTGTTTGTTTTATTTGTTGTTATGCCTTGAAATTCAAGCTATCCCCATACAGACACCCAGACTTGCATTGATTTTCATGCAATGTGTCTTGATGTAGATTCATTGAATTAATTTCCAATAAAATAAATAATAACAATAGTAGTTGTTTGTATTTATTTCAATATTTCAATTCTCTGGATGTTAATTCCATATTTTCCAACTTAATTTATCAGCCAACCAGATTGTAGATAGGCAGAGGGAGGGCGTGTGCTCGCTCGGGGGGCCTGCGTTGAAGGGCGTGGGAGCATCAATTCTCAAAATGTATTTTCTGTTCAGTTTTAATATTTATGCATTTTTGATTGACCTCCCATTTCCAGTTGCAATTCCTGGATTTAATGTTTTACTATTCAAGACTTAATAATAAATGTTTTGTATTTATTTATTTACATACATAGAAATAAAGTATCTCTTATCTATATCTATATAATTCAATGGAAATGGAAAACAAATGTATCTGTCATTTAGGGCTGTTCTGTGAGTTTTCTCCAAAAAAGCTTTAGGAATATAAATGTATGTATAGATAGGTATTTATGATTTATTTGTTTGAATTGTTTATTTAAATGTGCACAATCATACTGAAAAACATAAAACATACAAAAAGAACGTACATAACAGAAAACAACATTGCATACGTACAAAATATACTTATACTCATATACACAAATACAGTCACTCACACACACACACACAAATCATACAAACATACATAAATGGATATAATGTATGTAATAAACTGCTGTTATTATTAATTATTCCTTAAGATACACACAAATATGGGATAAGTCCCATAAATCTAATGGATACTTCTGGTTGTTTAACCGGTTGAATGGTTAGTTAGTTTGTCGGTAGATGGTTTGATGGAGAGAATGAGGACGATGCGATGGAATATGGTAAGGAGAAGAGAAGGGAAAAGAGAGCTTAAAGCAAATATCCTTGATGGGTTGACCAGGATTGTAACACATTCAGTTCAGTTATTGAATTTCCTTGACCATGAGTATGAACCAATACGTATATAGGTCCTTCTTTGCCAGCTTGTATACACATATAGATTAGATACGTCATTTCAAGTGATAATTACACACACTTTCGTCCTCATTTTCCGGAGACGGAGATCCTCGCTGTTGCACTCTATTTTCTCTCTGACGACGATGACGCTGACAATGATGTCCTTCTATATTGTGGCAGCACTAGAAATCGCCTGCTGTAAGGACATTTCATCTGACCAAAACACATCACAAAGCTAATGACCCAAAGAAGCACATGAAGAAGTCCTTGAATGTCCTTGATACTGTTGCTTCTAGTACCACATCCAGATGTTATCGCCGATGCTGAATACTCTCCTGCAAATGATTACAAGAGCAAAAGAAACAAATGTTAAGATTTTAGTAGTTCAATTTTGGTGTTGGTTAAGTATGAAGTAAGAAGATCCTGTTAAAATTTTCAAGGATATAAGGACAGCTTTGTTATTCGATATTGGAATTCTTAATAATGTATCCTACAGATACATGTATCTATTAATTACAATTTTTTTTTGTTTAAATCTCAAGATTAAGGATGTCTGAACTGTCGGTCCTGAATTGTTTGTGTGTGTGTGTGTGTTTTGGGTGTTTTTGATGTTGAAAGGGTTCAACCAGTGTTATTTGTTATTCTTGTGGTTTTTGGTTTATTGGTAAGTAATTTCAAGGGTCAAAAAGGATATAGGTTTGGTAGGTATGGGAAAGGGAATATGGGTGGAAGGAATTTAATTTTGATTTGGGTTAATTTTTGTGGGATTAACTTATAACAATTTAGATTGCAAGTGTTTTTGAAGAGTTGTTTTTCCATTCTCTTATTATGTTGTAGAATCACAAGTAAGAAATTAAGAACATGTGTGAAGTGTGCGTGTAGGTTTTGTTTATATGTAGGTACCATAAAAACACAATTTAGTAGAAAATTAAATAATCGTAGGCTTCGTTGTTAAGTGTATTTGAAATAGTTTGAGTGGGATATTATAGGATATTATGTTATTTTATTTAAGGGATGATACGCCTTTAGTTGGTTTGGTACATTTATTTTAAATAAGCTTTTGAGGTTTTTAAACAAGGAATTCAATTAAGTTGTGGAGATGATTTCGTTTGAAGGAAAATATTTAGTAGGTCTCTATGGATAATCATATTTCAAGTTTTTTATTGAGTTTATTTTATAGACAAATTAAGATTTAGTTAATACAACTAGTTTTTTTCTGAGAGAAGTTAAAGATTTTTATTTTCCCATTAGAAATTATTAGATTCGGATTGAAATTTGTTTATGTTTCAGTTTCTTGTTTAAGATACTCACTTTCCCATCAAGATGTTCCAAAAGTAACTTCAAGAATAGGCGATGGGTACATTTTATAAACAGTTTCGATTATTAAGGAATAACTCATGAAAATTATCAGCAAAATGAAGATTTTTACTCAAAAGAAAATTCATTTTATACGCGAAAATTGTAAAAATACAAAAATATTACCAAAAATTAGAAAAACTTTTTATTATTTCGAATTTATTGAATAAAAAAACAATGATGTTAACAACGTGTTTATTTTATTTATAAAACGATGCCTCAGATATGGATGCCAATATTAGTTTTAATCTATTGGACAGATTTATTCCAAAAATTTGTAGGTTTTCGTGTTTTGTAAGAATAGTTGTCAGTTGAATTTTTCTAAAATAGGAACTAAAATTTTGTAACAATATTTTCAATATGATAAAATAATCTGTTCCCGACATTTTTAGTTTAAAATCAGTTATTATCAATTTGCGCAGTATTTTTTATTAGTTTGTATTTCTTAAAAAAAAAACTGATTGGATTTTTCTAAGAACATTATCTTTCGTTAACAACAAAATTTCGCATAGAATGAAAACCATTTGAAGTCAAAACCTAAATTTATTCTCGAGATATTCGAATCGAACTGCTATTTTTAACAAAATTATGTAGTTTTTTTTGTAGAATCTTATTTTAAAAAAAAGACAGTCTTATAAGAAATGTTAAAAATAATATTCTTAATTGCTATTCTAAAAAACACCTCATTTCGATGTTACTATCTGTAAAGCAAAATTTATTCGAAGTTTACACCTCTACGGAGTACGAAAACATGCACATACAGATAACTCTCTAAAACTCTTTGATTTTGATTCTAGGGCCTTTGAAACGTCTTGAAATTTCAATGTTTTTAACTTCCCATAGGAAGTTATTGTAATGGGTCCGATTTGTCGAATTGAAAATTTTGACATTTCTCGACGTTTCAAGGTCCCTAGAGTCGAAATAAAAGATTTTTAGAAAGATGTCTGTGCATGCGTGTGTACGTACGTTCGTACGTCTGTACGTTCGCGACGTTTTTTTCGTCGTCCATAGCTCAAGAACCAGAAGAGATATCGACTTCAAATAAATTTTGTTTTACAGATAATAAGGCAGAAAGATGCAGAAAGGGCTCTCAAGAAAATTGAGTGGGTGATTTTTTTACCATAGCAGTTTAAAAAAAAGGTGAACATTTTGGTTAACCCTAAATATCGCATGAGCTAATGGCGCTAGAGACTTAAATTAAATTTTATATTATATATTGTAACGTGATACAAAACAAGTATATTTTTTTTTTAAATCCAATTAACGGTTTTTTTTATAAATCAAAAAAACTGAAAAAAAAAATTTGTCAGCTCGAAAATTTTACGACTAAAATATGATTTCATCTCCAAAACAATTTTCTTCAATCTTATAAGAAATTTTGTTTCAATATTCTGAAAAATATTGAGAAAAATCGAATTGACAGTTTTTTTTACAAAAAATAAAAACCTAAAAATAACTTAATAAAAGTTGGTAAAAATTGATTTGCGACTCAAATATCTTTTCTAAACTTTGAGATATTGGCTTTAAACTACTTTTATCTTTCAAAAAATATTGTTGTCAACATTCAGTAAAATTTTGAAAATAATCGAATTGACAGTTTTTGTACAAAGAATTAAAAACCTTAAAAAAAATTTAACAAAAGTTTGTAAAATTGATTTTCGACTCAAATATCTTTTCAAAAATTTGAGAAAATGGCTTCTAACTAATTTTATCTTATAAGAAATATTGTTTTCAACATTCGGTAATATTTTGAGAAAAATCGAATTGACAGCTTTTGTACAAAAAATTAATAACCTAAAAACAATTTAACAAAAGTTGGTAAAAAATGATTTTCGACTCAAATATCTTTTAAAAAATGTGAGATAATGGCTTCTCACTAATTTTATCTTATAAGAAATATTGTTTTCAACATTCCATAAAATTTTAAGAAAAATCTAACTAACAGTTTTTTTACAAAAAATAAAAACCTTAAAAAAAACAATACTAAAACTTGGTAAAAATTTACTTTCGACTCAAATAGATTTTCAAAAATTAAAAATATTGGCTCCAAACTTATTTTATTTCACAGAAAATATTGTTTTCGATATTCAGTAATTTTTTTATAAAAATCCAACAGTCCGTTTTTTCATATACATAAATATAAAATCTACAAAAAATAGTACTCAAATTTGGTAAAAATTGATACATATAGACAAACTTTAAAGCAAGACAAATCGACAGACGGGATTGGAAATTATCAATGTGGATCGCATCGCAGCCTCTTTTTTTATTATTCTTTTGGTATAATCATTTAAATTTTTTTTCTGGTATATAACCGCCACCATTAACCCGGAGGTAGTTTAATTTATAGGTTTAATTTTCGATGACTTTTTAAAGCCGAAAATCAGAAATAAGGCGGTGAATGTTGTCCTCCAAGTATGGTTAATTATTTAAGGCTAATAGGTGAAGACTAACAACTTCATTATATGCCTATAGAAAATAGTCAAGTGGGGTTAAATGACACAGTTTATCAACGTGAAGCTATGCATGCCGTTAACAAATGTTTCGTTAAATTAATTAATTTGTACAGCAGCTGTGTGACATTTTCCATCGTCTTATGGAAACTATAGTTCCTTAAGATCATTTTTGTTCGGTTGATAAACAGATAAGGCAGCTATCATGGCTATATAGCTATCACCATCCTAGCTAACATCCTTTTTTAAAGAAATACAGCAACCATTAAGTTTTTGAGGATGGAATAGTGCCCCAACATGCACTTGATGATTATAATCTATATGTACATGTAGAAATGCCAAACCAAACTAAAAATAAATCACATGAGAACTGCCAATTAAAATGGTGTTGCCAACTTTTAGTTCTGCAATTTTGAAAAAAAAACACCCTATATGACTGTTCTACGGATTTCAATGATGTTAAGCAGAGTCAACATACGAAGTAAATGTATTCGAAATAACCAAAGTATTGTTGAATATATTTCATCATTTTTTCTTAAGTAAGGAATGAACTTATCCACCTTTAATAATAAATAATAATTAAAAGTAAATTACAACAATCAGTTTGTTAAAACGGTTTTTGTGGCGGTGGGTTGGATAAAGGATTGTGTCGATTTTATAAAATTACACACCAAATAAAAATTATTTTTTTGGGACGTTAAAGGTAAGGTAAGGTATTGATTATTTTAAAATAAAGAACTAAAATAATAAGTGTCTGCACATTATAATAAAATTTCTGAATAAATTCTTCATGTTTGATGGAATATTCGTCATTTTCAACTCTCTCAATGAATCCTCAAAAAACGGGGCAATTTAAATATGAATTTGATCCATTCCAGATTTGTTTTCACAAGTTTATTAATACTATACAGATTTCAGAGATTGTTTTGAAACAATGAAATTATGAGAATTGTTTGAAAACAATTTTTGAAATTAAGACACATTTTTCAGACAGCAACTACATACGACTACGCTTTGTGGAATGTACGCATTTTTTTAAATTTAAATTCAGTTACATATTAACTGCATTTGAGTTGCTCGTGTAGCATGTAGCATAAGTTTAATTCTGATGAGTTACATTCATGGACCCAAAATCCAGTAGCTTCGTATTGGCTGTTTACTGCTGATATCTGCATGAAATTCTGATTTGATACTTTTTTTTCCTTAATTTATCTTATTTATCTTCCAATGAATACTTTTATTGATTACGTAAACTCAAAAAATTAAAACCGGATAAAAAAAATTAATACTCGAATGTAATGCTGAACCAAAATTAAAATATAAACATTGCGTTGCGTTGGCTTGAATCACGTTTTTGTTACAAATAAGAAAAAAATTAATTCGATGATGACGAAAACGCACGACACGTTATTTTAACATTTTTATTCTTTTATTTTTGATTTTATTTAATTTTTGTTTTTTTTTTTTTTTTTTTAATTTAAATTTTGTTTTATTTTCAACTCATTTAGTCGACTGTGTTTTTTTTAACAAATTTACTTTGTCAAATTTATTGTGAAATGCTTCAATTACTTTAATTGAATTGGATTACATTTCATATTAATGCATTTATGGTAATGAGAACGTGTACATTGGCAGAGAGTGCTGCAGTCTTTTTCATGTGTATTTTGTATTTTTTTATATAAATAAATATATACCTGCATAGGCAGATACATATAAATACATTTTAAACCTACCTATGTATAAATAAATTATGCAGGTTATGTAATTTATGCAGTGCATGAGTGGAAAAATAGTTTTATCACAACATACTAAAAAAAAAAGATATCAAGGCTCACATTCAGGGCAAATTCAGGAGTCGTGTAATATTTAAAAATATTTATCTAAAGGACAACGTATGTGTTGCAAATAAATATATCTTTATTTAAAATTGAGGAAAAGAAATACAAAAATATACTTGATTTTATTCAGGACAGTTGAAAATTGCGATGAACAGTAAAATACGAATTTCAATCCGTAAAATAGGTAATTATACATATATAATATAAAAGTCGTACAAATTTTAATTTTAGATTTTCAGTTATTTTTGATTTAATGTATTTCAGATTGAAAAATATATTAAAATTTGCAGCAATATTATTAGCTGTACACATTTTTTAAATCGACATTTACAGTAGAAACAATCTCTCGAAACAATCAACAGTTCTATTGATTCAATATATCAGAATTATGAACTTCCTTAAATTTAAGTATTCTAGAAGATCAATACTGTATTTTTAACTTCCCATAGGAAGTCATTGTAAACGGTCCGAAATGTCGAATTGTAAATGTTGACATTTCTCGATGTTTCAAGGTCTATAGATTCTAAATAAAAGATTTGTAGAGAGATATCTATGTGTTCGTGTGTACTTTCGTTCGTAAGTGTGTTAATTCGGGATACCTACCATTTTTCATCGTCCATATATCAAGAACCAGAAGAGATATTGTTTTCAAATATATAATAACACCAAAAAATGCAGAAATGACTTTCAAACAAATTGAGTCGGTAGTTTTATTTTATTAAAGGAATTTTAGGACTCCTCGAACTAATAATGCTAGTGACTTCAATTTAATTTTCTATAACATAATGTGACGTGATACCAAATTAGTATAATTTTGAAAAAAAAATCAATGAACAATTTTTTTATAAATCAAAAATAAATAAATAGGTACAAATAAATTGGGTGGCGCAGCAGTCCATTGAGAACTAGGGCCTAGTGACTTACAACTCTCAACCATTCATGTGTGCGAGTACTGTTGTCAGGGATGGAGGGGTCCTACAGTTTTAAGCCGAATCCAAAAGGCTAATTTGAGAAAGCACTTTTCATGATAAAAATTAAGTACTCTTGAAGAATTTGTCAATTCCGCGCAAGAGGCAGTACCCGTGAAAAAACACTTTAGATGGCACAGATCGAACCCAAGACCTCTGGCATGAGAGTCCAACGCACTGAACATCATGCCACGGGTAGGTACTACTTAAATCAAATATACTGAGCAAAATATTTGTCTCCCCGTTTATTTTAGGAATACAAAATCATCTTGCCTCTAAAATAATTTAATACAACGAAACATAAAGTTTTTGACTCCTAGTAAAATTTTGAGAAAAAAATGAAGTAACAGTTTTTGTTACAAATTATTAAAAACCTAAAGAAACGCTACTTAAGGTTGGTAAACATTGATTTTTCAACTCAAATATCTTGTTAAAAATTAAAGATGTTGTTGTTAACATAACTTCACTTACAAGAACCTTCGATTAGATAAAACTGTTGATATCCGTAACGCTTTCCCAACAAATTTCCGTGAGTCATTTGTGAATAGCCCTCAAGAATGGATGAAGTATATTTTCATAATCTTCACTCCTTTTCGCAAACTAGCTGAAGTCACATCCCTGTGCTACAGAGTACGGTCCTTGATCTTTTATCCGCGTTGAATGATGACTGCTCAGCCGGTCCCGATGGTATTCCCCCAATAGTATTAAAAAAGTGTAGTAATGCTTTAGTTGAACCGCTTACGTTCTTTTTCAAACTTTCTCTAAAAACAGGCAAATAACCCAGTATATGGAAGAAGTCATTTCTAACACCAATTTTCATGAAAGGTAATAAGGCGGTTATAACAAACTACAGGCCCATTGCAAAGCTTTCTTGCATTCCTAAATTGTTTGAACAAGTTGTTTGTGAAAGTGTAGCATTTTTTAATAAAAACCTCATTTGCGACACAACACTCACATTCTCAAACATATTAAACATATCAAACGCTTTAGAACAAGGTTATGAAGTTGAAAAAAAAAAAACAAAAAATAAAAGCTTTTGACCAACTTAGCCACGGAATTATTTCATTTAAACTCAAAGCTCTTGGTTTTCCATAATTTTTCTTAGCTTATCAAATCATACGTTGAAAACAGATCGTATGAGGTAAAATTTAGAAATTGTCATTCTGAACATTTTATTACTCAATCAGGATTTCCCCAGGGAAGCCATCTTGGCCCTTTTCTGTTCATCCTGTCTGTTAACGACGTATCGTCTTGTCGGCACTTAAGTGAAGTTCTCATTTTTGCTGAAGACATGAACATTTTTAAAATAATAAAGTCCATCCAGGATCGTATCATTTTCAAGCAGACATTGATAGTTTCACATTTTGATGTGGAAAAAATAGCCTTGCCCTCAACCCTTTAAAATGCCAGACGATAACTTTTACTGAACAACGAATCGGTAGTGTTTTTGATTATTGTATATCACAGCAAAAACTCTGTCGCGTCTCCACATTTAAATATTTAGGTATACATTTCTGCTCCAACTTAGATTTACACATCACATTAATTTTATTGTTAAAAAAGCAAGTTCTATGCTTTGTTTTTTAAAACGCTGGGCAAAGAAGTTCAATGATCCCTATGTTACTCTTTCTTTGTACAATTGTCATGTTCGTCCTCATCTTAAATATGCTTCGCAGGTATGGATTCCCTATTAGGAAATTTATAGAAAACGTATTGAATCAATTTAACATAATTTCATTCGCTTTGCTTTCCTTGGGATGATCCCTATGATCTGCCTCCCTATGAACATCGTATTCTGCTTCTTCAAATGCAATCTCTCCATCAAAGGCGTGTTAATAATGACTTAGTATTTTTTCATCAACTCATTAATGGTGAAATTGATGCACCTTATTTGCTATCTGTAGTACCCGTAACGTGATGGTTAGCACGTTGGACTGTCATGCAAGGTGTCTTGGATTCAATCTCTGCCTGTGCCACCTAACTTTTTTCCACGGGTACTGCCTCTTGCGAGGAATTAAAAAATTCTCCAAGAGTAATTCTTGTCATGAAGTGTGTTGAGTGTTTTCTCAAATAAGCCGTTTGGATTCGGCATAATATAAACTGTAAGTCCCTTCCATCTTTGAAAATATTACTCTCACTCAGGAATGGTTGAGAGTTGTAAGTCACTAGACCCTGGTTCTCTACGGACTGTTGCGCCACCTAATTTAGTTTATTTATTATTTATTTGATATCTTGTGTAAGTTTGAATTACCGAGGTGGAACTCATCACCTGCGTACATTTGATTTAATACATATTGACTTTTACTATGGGAAGAATGAAGCTTTAAGTCGAATGAGCATTTTATATACATATGTAACTTAAACCGTTCATCGATAGATTTAAATTTAAATAAGATAGGATTAAAATCATTGTTTAGAACCAGTGCTCCACTATCGTAAACGTCTTTATTTAATTTTTTTTCTTCTGTGGTAGTTCATGTTAAATGTTAATTATGTTTTGTATTTTGTGAATTGTGCGTGTGTTAGGCTTTAATTGTATTATTTTCTTACTAGCAACATACACATGCACTTATGATGAGCCTCTGATCGTAGTTTTAAGCTTGCTATTTAAAAGCTTACTACATTCTGAAAATTCTGAAGTGTAAAAAAAAGAAAATGTTCTTAAGAAGTAAACATTTTAGAAAATGCTGCTAAAATTTATAAAAATTGGTTGCTGACTAAAAATGTGGGAAACAAAACCCGATTTAAAATCAAACTTATTTAATCATATGCAAAACATTATTGTTAACTTTTAGAGAAGTTTTCAGGAAAATTTAATTGACAACTTCTTCAGAAAAAAAATTTCATCTCTCAGAGATTCTACTGTAAATACAATTTATTTAAATGTTCCTCTCTAAATTCGTAAGGTCCGTACAGAAATAAAAAAAAATGTTTATGACATGAAATTGTAAGATTAAATTTGAAATTTTATATTGAGATAAAAATTAGCTTATGTATTTTTTAGAAAAGCATCAATTTTTATTCAAATTGTACGAGTACTTATAGAAAAAAAAAGAAATTTAAAGAGAAAAGAGAAGACATAGTGCTTTTTTGTACGCTGCATCATTCATATGTATATGCATCTATACTTAACATTTGGAGTATAGATATTATGCAATGAAATATCCTTCTATCAATCTCACGTTTTCTCAATAAAAAAATTCTAACATAAAAATATCTTATATGATTTTTCTATTTATGACATACTGAAAGGTATTTCTAGGAACTAGAAATTCCTCATAATTTCAGTTCTTTATCTCTTTTTCGATTTGTTTGTCAAGAGAATGTGATAACACAATCAAAGAACTTCCTACGAAATGAATATTTGTACATTTATACTGGGACTTATTAAAAAAGCATGGCAAATTCTTGAAGTACAGATTTCCTTGTAAAAACACAACATAAGTGCATTACGAAATATAGATATGTAGATAGATTTTCTTTATTCTGTGATTACCATTCTGATACATACATTATTACAATTTTTGAATAAATGTTAAGGACATGACATGGACTGTCGTCTGTCTGAGGGGCAATTAAATTAAGTAATTTAACACATTAAAACATAATTATTATTATTTTTTTTTAATTATCATTTCAAATGACGATAAGTAAAAAATTGTAATAAATTAATGATTTTTAAATTATTCAAATTTAAATAGACAAATTGATATTTTTTTTTTTAGTTTTGAAACTATAAGTTTAGTCAAAACAAATTCTTGGGACTTTTAGATTAGTTAAATCAAAATATTTTAACGTAATTTTATTGAATTCAAATGAATGTACTCAAAGTTAGAACAAAATTTGGCAAGGTTTTCAGTTTAAGTAAAAACATTTTTAAAGGACTTTTAGATTAGTTAAATCAAAACAAAAATTTTATTCGGTGAACGGATTCTTATGCCTGTGAATGGTTTGGATCAAAAATGTTCATCGATGATTCGGGCTCTGTTCTTATACAGAATTCGTAAATGCGCATCCAGTTGGCACCATTCAGATAGTTCATAACCTCTTCGACTTTCAAAAAGCTTTTTTAAAAGTGATCACGCCTTATCTCCGTCAGCATTGGTCAAACGCCTACGAAGTGTAATACATCCTCTCTCTCATGCTGATTACACAGATATCTTCAAATGAATTTTGTTATACAGATAATAAAGCAGAAAGATGCAGAAAGGACTCTCAAGAAAATTGCGTGGGTTTTCTTTACCATAGCAGTTTAAAAAAAAGGTGAAAACTTTGGTTAACCCTAAATATCTCATGAACCAATGATGCTAGAGACTTGAATTAAATTGTATATTATATATTGTAAAGTGATACCAAACAAATATATTTTGGGGAAAAAAAATACAATTAACGGTTTTTTTATAAATCAAAAAAACTAAAAAAAATTGTCACCTCGAAAATTTTAAGAATAAAAAATGATTTTATCTCTAAAACAATTTTTTGCAACGAATAATAACGTTTTTGACATCTGGCCAAAATTTTAGAAAAATCAAATTAACAGTTTTTTTTATAAAAAATAAAAACTTAAAAAAAACATTACTCAAAGTTGGTAAAAATTGAATTTCGACAAAAATATATTTTCAAAACATTGAGATTATGACTTCCAACTTATTTTATCTTATAAAAAATATTGTTTTCAATATTCGGTAAACTTTTGAGAAAAATCGAATTGACAGTTTTTTACAAAAAATAAAAAAAAAAAATAATAAAAGTTAGTAAAAATTTGTTTTCGACTCAAATATCTTTTCAAAACTTTAAGATATTGGCTTCACACTAATTTTATCTTTTAAAAAATATTGTTTTAAACATTCTGTAAAATTTTGAGAAAAATGGAATTGGCAG
The DNA here is from genome assembly GCA_951509635.1 of Eupeodes luniger. NCBI lineage: Eukaryota > Metazoa > Arthropoda > Insecta > Diptera > Syrphidae > Eupeodes > Eupeodes luniger. Next base: position 92,480,089 of record OX608073.1, on the reverse strand, counting down.
TTTTTTTACAAAAAATAAAAACCTACAAAAAAATTAATAAAAGTTGGTAAAAAATGATTTTTGACTCAAATATATTTTCAAAAATTTGAGATTATGACTTCCAACTAATTTTTGCTTATAAGAAATATTGTTTTAAATATTCGGACAAATTTTGAGAAAAATCGAATTGACAGTTTTTTTACAGAAAATGAAAACCTAAGATAAAAACAGTTCTAAACTTGGTAAACATCTACTTTCGACTCAAATAGCTTTTCAAAAATTAAAGATATTAGTTTGAAACTTATTTATTTCACAGAAAATGTTGTTTTCGATATTAAGTAATTTTTTATAAAAATCAAACCGTCCGTTTTTTCATTAAAAAATAAAAGCTACAAAAAATATTACGGAAATTTGGTAAAAATTGATGTTCGGTTCTCGATATCTCGTGAATATTTGAATTTGTATTTGTTTATATGTATAAGAAACAAAAACTTTTAAGATTGGTAAAAATTTGTTTTCGACTAAAAACTATTTAACAAAACTAGATTTTGAAACTAATCTATTTCATTATATGAAAAATATTGGTGGTAATTTTGAAATTTTTAAGAATAATTCAACTCACAACTTTTTTAACAAAACACGAAAACCTTAAAAATTTTAACCAAGACAAATCGACAGACGGGATGGGAAGTTATCAGTGTGGGTTGCATCCCAGCTTTTTTTTTAAATTTGCTTTTGAGATGTTTCTCTAATTTGTTTCGGTATATTTCCAGCGCTCGTCTCTGCCCGTTTTGCAAGATCTATTCTTAAAAACCAGTACTTTTGATTTTTCCGGATTAACTTCCAGATTCCACACTTGGCAATATTCTTCCAGTTTATTGATCATCAATTGTAGAGCAGTCGGTGACTCCTCAAGAATGACAATGTCATCGGCATAAATGATCACTTTGATCCGTTTGTTAGCAAACTCCACTTCACAATTGAGATACTCAACCAAATCATCTTGAAAAAGTGCAAATAACATAGGGGCTTAGATTACAGCCTTGTCTTACTCCTTGGTTCACTTCAATCCTACCTGATTTTTCTTTTCCATTTTAAATGTATGCTATGGTGTTTTCGTACAGTTTTTCAATAATGCTGAACAAATTAGTTAAAACTCCTTAAGTGAAGCGTTTCTATTGATGGAATCAAAAGCTGCTTTGAAATCGAAAAAAAGGCTTACAGTTTTTCATATTGGTCAAGTTTCCACTGCGCAAGTGAACGAAGCACAAAAATATTATCCACTGTGGAATATCCCTTACGAAAACCACTTTGACATTCGCTAAGCTTGTTTTCATCTTGGACCCAACTGTTCAGTCTTTCGTAAAGCACGATTGTGAATATTTTTAAGGCTGCATTCAGAAACGATATTAATCTATAATTTTTAGGTTGTTCTATATCACCCTTCTTGTGGATTGGCATTATTAGGGCTTCAAAGAAGTGATCGGGGAACGTTCCAAATTTGAGCATTATGTTAAGCGCTTCTGTTAATTTGAATTTAAACAAAATTGTGATCCGGTAGCGTTGCCATCTTTAAGACTTTGTAGAACGAAACTCACTTCATTTTCAGTTATACTCTTATCGAGTTTCTTAATTCAAGTGAAACCCAATCAACAAATATTTTGTTATTGAAGCAAGAGTCAAAAGATTTGAAATAGAAATATTTCCGAAGCTACTATTAAATTCGATCTTTTTTTATGGTATTTATGTGAAATTCCTTACACCGAGCATTACAAATCCGGTCCAGCCAAAACATTATGTTATGTGCTCAAGTATCAGGAAAATTGCATGTTGCATGTAACACTGTTAAAAACTCTTTAAAAGTAGAGAATCAGGGCCTACTGAATTACAACTCTCAAACATTCCTGGGTGCGAATTATTTCAAGAATGGTAGTTTTTGTGCTAATCCGAACCATATCAACCCGAGCTTACATCAATCCCTACCGTGGGATAGGCAGAAGAAGTCCGACTCACGGGAACTACTTACTTGGGTCTTGTGTTATGATTTGATAATTCCTAAATCATTTAGATAGGATTTAAATCCTACATTGAACTTCGGCCTTATGTCCCACTCAAATTGAAGAACACAAGCTTTCTATAGACTGCTAAAACTTAATGCTGTTTAGACATAGAAAGACTACATGAATCCGATACCCAGGTGCTAGATATACGGCGGGTTAGATGTATTCAAAAATTTAAACTTCGTTAAACTGTTCCTAGCTCATATGAGCAGAAAGGAATCAGCTTTTAAATAAAATATACAAGACGACTTTTAAAGTCTTATTTTCCATTTTCACTTTGAATTTAAGAATTTCGAAAGTAACACGTGCCCTATAAGCCAACTTATGTTAAAAATTTAATTTCTTTAACTATGAAAAATTAAAGAATTCTTTTCTTGTCAAAACACACTGTTCGTTACCGTAAACCATTTTATACCTTTATACTCTACTCACTTACCATTGAGGACATGCAGCACAACTGTTATGGGCTCACTGTTTGACGGACTGCATGTATAATTCCCTGAATCCTTTTTGCCCACCGATGGTATAATTAATGATGCAATCTGTAATTGAAATTGAAGGATACACAAATTGTATATTTTTTAAAGGTTGGTTCAAAAAATAAGGTAGTAAGGTACGCAGGCAAGTAGCGGAGTTGGAAGGAATAAATAAATATACTTATATAAGAAATAAAAAAAGAAATAACAATTTGGAACGTGGGATGAAAAGCAAGGACATTTTGGTTCTTTGCATGTGCTGTGCAGTGCATGTGCAATGTATGCGTCCGTCGTTGAAGTCGTCGTCGTCCGTTCGTCAACGTCCTCACGTGTTTCTGGATACAGAGAGGGTTTTTCCTATAAGCCTATATACTTAGGTACTATACTTACAGTCGTACTCTGTTTGTCGTTGCTGATGTTGTTGTTGGAGGAGGATGATGATGATGCTGATGAGGAGGACGAAGAAGAAGAGCTTGAGCTGCTTACAGTTGTTCCAATTGCAACATCACGTTCGATTTCGGTCCGCCAGCCTTTTCGGTTATGCAAAAAGATTTGCTGACGATTGTGGTACCAATTAATATATAATGGAGGCTCTAAAGCCTGGCTAATGATGCAACGTAACTTCACTTGACTTCCAGCCTTGACATGTCGATTCGATTCGCCAATTAATTCTGTTTTTGGTTCTAAAACGAAACATTATGCAGAATAAGGGTCGAGCAATATACACAATTATCCTGCTACAAATATACTATAGAATGTAGGTAGTAAGTTTATTCGTGCATAAATTGAATACACCTACAAATACGCATGTGTATGTGATGTAACATTAAAATAGTATATGTGTTTATTATAGTGACAAACACACATCAATTTATTACCAACTATGTTGAGTCTGACGATAGCACTCGTTTTCGGTTCGGTGGACACCTGACACTCATAGGTGCCAGCATCTTTTGGTTGCACATATTTGATTTGCAAGGACCAGCGTTCCGGATTCGGTGTGTAGATTGATTGAAAGCGTTGATCAGCTATGAATGTTGTTTGATCAACTGTTAGTATGTGACCGTCACGAACTCGTAACCAAGATATTGGTTTTTTCACAAGTTGTTTCACCTGCAATTGAGGAAACTATTGTTTGTTGTTTAATTGTTATTTATTTCTATACTTTTTAAAATATGATTTTTAATAAGAAAGATAGAGAATTAAAAGTTTTGTGTTATTTGTGTTTATATGGGAAACAAGAGATTCATAAGTTTTTTGATTTCCAAGACAAAGTTTTCCACAATAAATTTTTGTTAGACTTTTTATAGTTTATAAATCAAGTTTTGGAAATACTTTTTAATTGTTGAATAGAATGATTTGCTCCATAATAAGTTTTGACTTTTCTTCAAATAGTAGTAATATTTTAGTATTTCCAAGGATTTTCGGATCTTGGATTCGTAGATTTTCACTGAGATTTGAAATCAACAGGAATTTTTCATATTGAAAAATGTGCATACACCTTATTTATTTACTACGTTAAATGCTAACGTAAGGATTGCAATATTTTCTTAAATCTTAATTATAAACTAACATAATTTCAACTACTGATTTGTAGAGAATAGAGAATTGTTGGATTTTACTAGTAAAGTAGTTTTAAGGGGAAAATTTCTTCTTAAGCTAATTTAATTGACAGAGAATAGATTTACATGGAATTGTTCAATATACCAGCTATAAAGCAGAACTGCAAAAAACAAAGTACAGTCCTTGATGGATAATAATTGAAATTATTTTAACATCATCTGCGACGATTAACGATATAGAATTATTTAAAATAAAAAGCGAGTCATTAATAAATAAAATAAACAGCAATGGACTAAGGTGACTCCCTTGAGGTACTCCAGAATTATATTTAAAATGACATGAAAGGTTGCTCCTTAACGTGACGCTATAATATCTATTTTAAAGATATGAACAAATCCACATAATGAAACAGTCATTATGTCCAATTTAACTTAATTTATTAAGAAGAATTGTGTGACTTAATTCATCAAATGCCTTACTATAACTGAAGAACAATTAAAAGAAATTTTGGCACAGACAAGGGATTGAAACAATTTAGGAATAGCAGACATTTTCGCTATAGATTGATAAAATGTAACTAAATTTTAAGAATCTTATTTACAGACTGGCGTTAGGTATAAATATTTCCAAAGATCAGAGGCTCATTGAAAAGAAGAAACACAAGACACACATTTTTTCAACATAATTCCAGTCATTTATGTTAAAAAAATGTGTGTCTTGTGTATCTAGCTTTTAAATATTGGCACGTCAAAAATTCTTTTGTGTTAGGAGAAATAAGAGAAGAGTTGCTTGCAGCTTGAAAATAACCTTCATACATTCTCGAAATTGACTCTGAAAGATGGTTGAAGAATTTTGAAAGGTCTACTAGCTGGATATCCGTCAAATATACATTTACTATTACCGTATCTATAAGACATAAGGGGGTTGATTTTAAGATCACACTCAGTATTCTAAATGAATTGATAGCACAAAAAGTTTTAATAAGTCATAAAGTCGTATTGCAATTCTTGGTAAACTCTTACTCTCATCACTCTTCGACAGAATGAACTTTAACGAGGCCCAAAATAACGCAATCTAATAAATAAAGAAAGGCTGGGATACGACCCACACTGATAATTTCCCATCCCGTCTGTCGATTTGTCGTGCTTAAAAGGTTTGTAGGTTTTTGTGTCTTGTTAAAAAAGGCGTCAGTTGAATTATTTAAAAAAAATTATACACTACCAATATTTGGCATTTTATGAAATAGTTTGATTTCAAAATCTATTTTAGTTAACGAGATTTTTAGTCGAAAACCAATTTTTACCAATTTAAGTAGCATTTCTTCAAAGTTTTTATTTCTTATGTAAGTAAATACAAATTGGATGAACGAAATCAATTTAATTTTCTCAAAATTCAACTTAATGTTGAAAAGAATAGTTTTTGTACCTTAAAATTAATTTGAAGCCAGTATCTCAAATTTTTGAAAAGATAGCTATTTGAGTCGAAAATCAGTTTTTACCAACTTCGGCAATTTTTTTTTAGGTTTTTAATTTTTTGTAAAAAATACTGTCAATTCGATTGTTCTAAAAATTGTACCAGATGTTAAAAACGTTATTCTTCGTTGCAAAAAATTGTTTTGGAGATAAAATAATTTTTTTTCGTAAAATATTGGAGGTGAAAAATATATTTTTTTTTTCAGTTTTTTTGATTTATAAAGAAAACGTACTTTGGATTTTTTTCCAAAAATATATTTGTTTGGTATCACGTTACAATATATAATTTAAAATTTAATTCAAGTCTCCAGCGTTATTGGTTCGAGAGATATTTAGGGTTTACCAAAATTTTCACCATTTTTTTAAATTGCTATGGTAAAAAAATCACCCACGAATTTTTTTTGAGAGTCCTTTTGGCATCTTTCTGCATTATTATCCGTATAACAATATTTATTTGAAGTCGATATCTCTACTGGTTCTTGAGCTATGGACGACGAAAAAAACGTCGCGAACGTACGGACGACGTACGAACGAACATACACACCCACGCACAGATACCCCTCTAAAAATCTTTTATTTCGACTCTAGAAACGTCGAGAAATGTTAAAACTTTCAATTGGACAAATGGGACCAATAACAACAAGTTGAATTGCAATAATTAAAATCTCCATACACTTTTCCAACTACCTTAAAATGTAATTGACGAATTTAAATTACCAATTACAAGTAATTGAAAGTCCTCAATTACTTTCAATATAGTTACATAAATGTATAATTGAAAACAGAACTAATGACTAAAAAAGTAGTTCTCTTACTAGAAATCATTACATAAAAATATAATAAAATACTTTTTGTGTCCATTACATTTTAAGTGATTTATGACTCAAATAACTTCCTGTATTTATAATTATACATTGAATCAAATATCTGAACTGTAATTTTATATCAATTGAAATTACACGAATTACAATTACTTTAATTCAAATGGAAAAAGGTCAATTCCTAATTACTTGTAATTGAAATGAAAGTTAAAATTAATTACGAAAAGTAATAATTATTGTTCAACTTTTATTTCAACTATATTTTAATTTAAGTCTTAAGTTTTATGTTTTCAAATTTAAGATTTTAAATTTGTCTCGCTGTAGAATATTGATGTTTAAATGTTTCATTTGTAAACTTTATTTTCAGGATTTTGTACTCAGAGTTTTGTTTTTAAATTTTTCTTAGAATTATTTCAGTTTCTCGAAAGATAACTTCTAACACAAAATCTTGAATTTAAATAAAATGCTTGATCTCAAAATTTTATAAAAAAAAAGAAAACATTCCTGTACATATCCTTACGGACTTCTTTTGAATTCATGAAGAAATGTATCAAGAATTATTTCCAAACTTTCAAAAAACCTCCAATTAAAAATATTTAGTTAAATTAGTTCTTCAAAGTTCGACCCGGAAGAATGATTCAGGGTAACAGAGATGGATAGGGTAAGGGGATAGAGAACACGAATGAATTATTCCATTTGCTATCCGTGATGTAATTTTCGCCTTGAAAACTTTCATCACAGCTGCATTCTGTCATTAAATTTAAATATTACCCCACTTCGAGTAGTCTTCCAAAAAAGTCCTTTTTCAAACTTTCATTGCAATATCCATAAATTAACAAATTCAACTCGAAAGTATCAACCACAAGTTCTATCATATCTGGAGCCCTGTTTGTTATCCCAAATTCTTTAGAATTCTTTGGAATTATTTTTGTTCAGTATTTTTTATTTATGAATTATTAAGAAGGAAATCTTTTTTTGTTGTTAAAGAATTTATTGAAAATTTTCCCAAAAGTACTTATCATCCTTTTAAAGGATTAACGAGTTAAGTTTTTTTTTGGCTCTTTGAAAATTTTCACTTCACACAAAAATAAACGAAAAAAACACCCAACCTCCCATTTGTGGTTGCGTTGTGTGGTATAGACGGTGGTGTGGCAACGATGACAACGATGGCAAAGTCCTCTCTCTCATTTTAGATACTTTTTTCATTCTGTTACCAAAGAACAACAAACTTAAAATATTAATTTATTCATAAAGTTCATAAGCTAAGCGAAAATCTTCTTCCAAACAATATAGTGGCTGTGAGTGAGTGTGTATGTGTGTTTGAAGGAGTGAGTAGTATTGGTGACACCGGAAATGGCACCTTATTCTCGCACACAACACATCACAAGGATACGAGGCAAAAGACACAGACTAGAGGCAGATGTACATACATATATACGAGATAACAGGAACAGGATCAAATGCAATTTCCTTATAAAGATGAAACAATTAGGTTTTTTGATTTTTTCTCGTATTTTTGAAGAGAAGATAAATTTTATGCTCGTTTTTGTTTTATTTTATTGTGAAATTTTATTATTAACGTTTTGTCCCCTTGACGAGTAAACAAAAATTACCTATCTAAAAAAAAGATGATTGATTTTTTTTTGTGATATACCTACCGTCTATGCCCAAATTTAATTTTTCAGGATGCAAGGATATTAAAATGTGTATTTAGGGTATCTTCAAAAATTGCTAGTACAGTAGATCATTTGGAATTGTTGTTTTGGAAAAAATTGGAATAAAACTACGATAGATAAAAGTATGGGTTATCATAAAGTATAAGCAATTCAAAAGATAATTCTACAATTTTAATTATTTTATTTTGGGTCAACTTTTTCTTCAAAAAAATCCACTGTGAATCGCGAAATTTCAATTTTAAAAACATATATAAGAATCGTTAGCGTGATCCGTGTAGAGAGGGCTATAAATTTAATAAAAATCAAATTGTTGAATTGAAGGATCTCCAAGGGATTTTCTTGTGAACCTTCTGTGTTTTCTGAAATGATTTCCTTATTCTTGAAGGTTCACGATGAAAAAAAAAATCAAATTGGATGACTTGAAGGAATGGAAAATAATGCCTGCAAGAAAACCTTTAAAAAATCAACACATCTGTTGGCTTAGCTGAACATTAAGTGGAAAGACCATCGTCGGAGACGATAGAAGGAGCAAGAAAAAAAAAAGGAAATAATATCGAACCCTTAGATCCTTCACAGTCAAAGTCCAAGAAGTCGATTTAGGGACATGGCATGTTCTTAAAGCGAAGTCCTAGCGTATTGACTTCCTCATTATTACTCCATCTCCCTTTTTTCCCATTACCATCATCACCATCATCATCTTCAAATGACATGAACCCGTAGGTCGTAGCGGTTTGTCGTCGTTGTCGTGGGATGTTGTCGCTTGTGTTTGGAGGGTTGGTGGATATGGGATTATACATTGATGAGAAAATAAAATGAAAAGCACGCTCCCCGACTCTCAAATGGCACAAAAAAAATATAAAACATAAGAAAATTTCTTATTCACGCGTTTGAACAAAACGAACGCTCCAGCCAAGTATGATAGCTTCCAATGCCACCAAACGAGGAAGGATAATCTGACTTGGAAAATGCAGTTAAGGAATTTTTCACATCTGTCGCTGGGCAGCCATAGTGTGAGAAAATGGAATGTGTGGGGGAACAGATTGCTTCAAAACGCACTCCCATATAATACTTTAGAAAAGGCAGCACCACCAACACCAACAACAACATAATGATGTATAAAAATAATGGAGAAATAGACTAATAGGATTTAATGGGTTTTAATACAAACAAAAAAAATGGACAGAGATCTTTAAGCTTTGGCGTTTCAGAGCATTAAATATAATAATACCCCAACACACCATCACCATCCCCTTCCCACATTCATGTCATAGCCATAGTCATAGTCATAGCAATGGCCAATAATGATGGTAATTTGACCAGCTGGTTGTGATTTTTATGGTTTTTATGATGATAAAAGTTAACACACATGTGCAAGCAACGTGTAGTATGTCATCAGTTAAGTAATGGTTGGCTTAAGATAGGTATACGTTTTTTTTTTTCAAAGGGATTTAAGATATTTATGGGTTTTTCCGGTAGGTTTTATTTTTTTGAAAAAAGCCATAAAACAGTGTTGATAGGAAATTAAACAAAGATAACAAGAACTGGACCATTAAAATCTTCTTATACGTAGAAAGAGAAGACTTATTAAATTGTATGGTATTTAATAAAGAACTCGTTTTAGTTGGATATATCGATTTTTAACGATAAAGGGTTTTCCAATAAGGACTTGACAACTTTTCAAATCGGAGAAACGTGCGTAGTTTCAAATTGTCCATTGGTTTTCCATGCTTGAGTTAGCTTGATCTTATTTTTATTATTTTATTCAATTCTTTTATTGAGGCTTTTGAAACACAATTTTCTCTTATGTATATAAATATATAAATGAATTAATAATTATGAAGTCGGCTTGTAAATATGCCAGACAAAGCAAATAAAGAAATATTTTGTATATAATATTTAAACAATTAATTAAATGTTACTTAAGTGTAAAGCAAGTTGTGGAGTACGCTTGCTCCCGGCGTACGTTATATTTGTATTTACATTTTATATCCTAAACTATACTATACTATATGACTAGATATCTAACACAAAAATATAGACAAAACAAAAGATGGCTAACATGCCACTCAACTTAATATTTACGCTTCATGAAATACAATAAATACTGAATAAGATTAAATAGATATAATTCGAGTGTTTACATTTCAATAAAATAAAAACAATACTTTAAGTTGTTTATCCTCTTAAGTTAGAGCATAACGCTTTCTCGTAAAAAGGTATCAAGCAATCCCTGTTATTGTCAGGCTCTATTAATGGTAATGATCTCTCATTAAGGATGTTATAAGGAGAAAGATAGTAGTTGTCTTCCAAACTGTCTGCAAGGTTTGAATCAAACAAGGATCTTATAAGTGCGTTTGGATGATGTTCAGTGCGTTTTAATTTAATTTTTGCAAGGTTTGTTAAATATTGGATTAGCGGAATTATTTTGCAATCTTCATAAATTATCTTATTTGCGAAAAATTTTTTATTCGCTCTTCTAAATTTTCCACAACAAAATCTCAAAATTTTTCTCTCAAATCGTTCAAGCTCTTTAGCTATCGTAGGTGAAATAGTAAACCAGGAGCAAAATCCGTATGCCAATATTGGTCGATTCAATGTTTTATATACCAAAAGTTTTGTATTTTTGGGCATTCCTTTTGAGTGCAGTACTGGCTTTAATCTCGCAGTAACAAATTTGGCCTTACATAATGTCTTTCGGGCGTGTTCATTGAAAAGGAATCTGTTATGAAAGTGAATACCTAAGTAATTCATTTCGTTTCGTAGTGGAATAGGTACGTTATTTATGTTTAGGGAGAGAGTTTTACTTTCTTTAACTGCCATACGATGGCCTTTTCCACTTGCGTTTCGAAAGCATGTTAAGCTACATTTTCCCGTATTTATATTTAAACCCCACTTTTTGTAATAGCCCAAAAGTAAGGGTAATTGTTGTTCTATTTTAAAAAGAGCTTTCTGTGGTCGTACGTCACTGGCTACTATGATCGTATCGTCTGCAAATAGGATTCCATTAGGTTCTTCATTCGAATAACCGAATGGAAAATCATATAAATATATATTAAACAAAATGGGACCCAATATTGATCCCTGCGGAATGCCTGATAATATGCGGAAAGGATCTGACTGCTCAGTTTTAACAAATATTGATGAGAATCGGTTTTCAAGAAAACTTTGAATAATACGCACTAGCCATGTCGGAAAATCAAGTGTTAGCAATTTATAGATCATTCCTTTGTGCCAAAGATTATCAAATGCCTTTTCAATGTCTATGTTTAGTGAAATCGTGCATCTTTTAGATCTCAGGTTTTGAGTAATTGTATTGCAAAGTAGGAGAGTGGCATGTTCAGTTGAATGTTCTTTTCTAAATCCAAATTGAGTTTGAGGAATAATGTTTTTATCCTCACAGAGAATATTGACTGGTTCAACTATTATTTTTTCGAAGAGCTTTCCAATGTTGGAAAGCAAGGAAATAGGTCGAAAGTCTTTTAATTCTGATGCAGATCTAGTTTTAGGTATTGGTAACAATTTTGCTCTTTTCCAAGCTAAAGGAAAGTAGCCATTGTTAATGCAATGATTAAACAGAGATGCCAGTATTTCATCGAGTGAATGGGAGCTTTTTCGCAGGATAAAGTTGGATATTCCATCAATTCCAGAGGATTTTTTATTTTTCAGACCTATTCTGCAAATATGAACATGTTGGGGTGTTGTGAACGGTGGAGTGGCTGGGTTATATGATGGCCTAGATGGTGAAAAGGTAATGATTTTTGAATTATTTTCAGGTGAAGAAAATTCGGAAACTTTAAGAAGGACGTCGTTGGTTAGGTCTAAATCGTAAGTAGGCTGTTTTTCGGTATAGACTGCAGAAAAGAAATCTCTAAAAGCATTGATTTTTGATCGAGTATCAGATAACTCTAACCCATTATGAGTAAGAACATCTTGTGAGATATCTGTACCAAAAAATTTTCTTCCAGTAATTTTATCGATTTCTTTGAAAGCTTGTGGCGACGGACGAATATTTTGTAATCTTGTCATAAAGGTGTTATTAAGATCAATATTTACTCTTTGTTTGATAATCTTATTAAGGCATTTAATTCTGGCGGATAGTTGTTGATATTCAATATTAATTCTGTTAAGGTGTTTATGAAACAGTCGTTTTAACATTTTAAGCCAAGTGTTCCGAGTTTTTATAAGTTTCATCGTGAGTTCAGACAAATCCTTATATTTGTTATTCCTAGGTACAATTATTTCTGAGTTAGCTTCAACTGCCGATGATATAGATGAGTTTAAATTGGAAATAACACTATCAATTTCGTTGTTCGATATATTCCTATCCGACGGTATGTTTAACCTGGAGAGTTTATTGTGAAGACTTAACCTAAATGCTTCCCAATCAGTGTTTTTAAAGCTACGAGAAGGTTCTTTTAGGGGTGCCAAGAGAGGAGAATAATTACCGAATTGTACATTTATGGAGATACCAAAATGGTCGGATGGAGTTGCAAACGTTGTGCAGTATTTTGATGTTTCATTACTGTTAAGGTTTGAAGAAAGAAAAAAGAAGTCAATGTAGGACGAAGACCGTGGAAAAGTCGGTCCATCTGAAGGAATAAGGTCAAGGTTTAAGTAAGCACCATTGAAAAACCAGTCATAAACTAAACTTCCGTTTCGGTTAGTAATACTATCCCCCCAGTGAGGGTGGCGAGCATTCAAGTCTCCACCAATGATAACCGCATCAAAAGTATTCGCTAAGGAAAGAAGTCTATCAAGTTCTCTCTGTAGACTTTGGCCAGCATTACTAGGAATGTATATGCTCCCCATCAATATTTTATAGTTTGTGTTCCCTGAATTATTTAATGAAATCGATGCTAAACACACCGAAAAGGTTTCACAGCGAAAAGGAACTGCGCTAAATGAAAGACTCTGTTTCAAAAGAATTGCAGTCCCTCTACCTGAGTCGTTTCTTAGAATATTATAACCTTCAAAAGAAGGTTTGTGTCTACTGCTTAGTCTTGTCTCTGAAAGGAAACAACTATCGGGTTCTGAACTTTTCAGTATATTAAGAAGTGAAAGTCTTTTGTCATGCGAGATTATTGAATTAAAATTCATCGATATTATGTTATGTTTTGTTTTGGCCATTATATAACTATAGTAGAGACGAACTCTAGGTACGCAAACATTTTTTCCTCCTTTGATTGAAGGTTTTGGTATAATGGCCAAAATTGTCTAATTTTAACCAAAAGTTCATTAAACGGAATATTAAAAAGATTTTTGGATTCATTCAGAAAATCACTAAGATTTCCTGTTTGGGGTGCATTATAAGCAAGAGTAGAGGGTTTTGTTGCCGATTTTTTAGCTACATCAGCAAAAGAATGTTTAGGCGTAGCCAACTGGGACACCATATCTTGAACAACCTTTTTGTTTGTTTGTGATATAAAAGCCGAGTTTAGGTTTGAAGCTTGTTTTCTCTCCCTATACCTTATAAATGATGGGCAGCTCTGAGAACTTGCCGCATGGCCTATTTCGTTGCAGTTTACGCATCTTAGAGTTGGCAATTCAAGGTTATTTTGTTTTTTTGTTTTATATGATTCAATACATGGTTCGGAAGCATGATCTTCTCCACATACAACACAGCGAGTATTATAGGCGCAACATTCACCTGTGTGACCAAATCTTTGGCAACGGTAGCACCTTACTACAAGTTTACTATTTTTTTTTTCCCAGTACACTTTTTGGTGTAATAAACTTCGAACACCAGTCAGGTCCTTGATTGATTCACCCACGTCTAAGCGAACAACAAAAATATTTAATTTAATGTTTAATTCTTTCGTTCTCGCAGTGAAAAACGGAGTAACCTTGTCTATTTTGACATTAGGCACAGATTCCTTTAGAGCTTTTACTATTAATTCAATGGGAGTATCACCATCAATGCCTTTCAATAATATGGAAGCTTTTTTTGTTTCTTTAGGAGAGAAAGAATAAGCACCTAAGCCCGTATCACGTAATCTATCTATTATAAGTCTATGTACACTCGCATTATTTACATATACTTTAGTTTTTTGGTACCCAATGTTAACAAACTTATACTGAATATCTAAGACTTTACATTCTGAGGCTGCAAGTTTAATTAATTCACTAATCAATGCGCAGTTTGCGCCAAAGACAAAGATAGAAGGGCAGTACAATATTGTTTTATTATTGTTAGTAATAGCATTAATACGATTGATATTGTTAGTCGGTTGATTGTTGGAATTACTTGGAGACTCGTTTATGCTCGCATCAATGATATCAGCGTTCATCTGTTCAAGGTTCATTAGAGGCCCAAAGGGATTGTTCTCGAAATTAGGTTGTTTACCATGAGTTTCATGCAATGGCTCATCATTTCTCCGCTTTCTCTTACTAGAGCTGCTCTTAAAGTTGTTTGCTGCTCGGTTTAAATTACTGAGGACCGTGGTCCATTCACTAGAGTTGTTGTTATCATTCATTGTGTTATTTTGGGGAGAGTAATTTCTCTCTAAACTGGTTTTTGTTTCGTGCTCTTTGATTTTGATAGAGCGAGTATCACCACGTGCACAATTTAATGGGATTTCACAATTTTTTTTTAATAAATGCAAGTTTTTATCAATGTTTGCGTTATATTCCAGCCGAGCTGGAATATATTTTTGATCTTGTTCACTATTCTCCACTTTATTGAATCTCTTTCTCACAGGGAAAATAAAAGGTTCAAAATTTTGTTAGGAATTAGGAATGCGGGATTCCGCAGTACAAGAATGAATAATTAAGTGTAACACACGTCTGTTCGCTCTCGTTTTCCAAATTGGACTCGCTTGATCTTATTATTAACATTCATTATGACTTTGAAGCTACACTTCGATTATATTCTTAAAGTTTTTAATAGGAACATTACACGACTACCTAGGATTGTATGGCAACAATCGCTCTTGAAAAAAAAACGTATCATGTTTTGAAGAGTGGAAGGAGCTGGCAGAGAGATCTGAATGTCTTCTACGTCTATAAGTGGGAAATTCGCTGCAGATGAAAGCTGAGCTTTATAACATCCTTAATGTTCATGTAATCATTCATAGACGAAGCGCGGTCATCCATGTATCGGGATTATTACTCAAAATTGATATAAGACTGCAGCAGGATAAGCCATTTTGATGAAAGCGCCGGAGTTGACTAAATATCAAATATTTAGAAAGTAAGAGGGCTTTTTCAGTAAAAACCATATGCCACACCGACCAAATTTTCATATAAAGGCTGCGTTCACAAAAAAGATAATGATCATTTGTAGGCCCAGTGCGTATACACATGACATTATTATGTAGGTATCAAATAAAACCTTATGATTATTTTTAAAATCAGTTCGGGAGATTTTGAGATATTTAAGCTTGAAATTGAAATATTATATCAGTATATAACTTTCGAATAATATAGACTACATTACAATAATATTGGTACCAAATGATAGATCACAAAACTGTCTCTCAGACCGTATCAATATTTTTGATATACATATGTTAATATAAGAAGCTCAGACTTTGTTTGAAAAAAAATGTTTCGGTTTCATTTTACATGCTGATATCTCGAAATAATCAGACTTAGCAAAAACTTATTCAAAAAATGCTTAATTATGCTATGATGTAGGATTATTCCCTAAAAAAAAAAAATTAGTCTAATGATTGACATGAGCGCATACAATTTTACCTTTTAAGGTATCCATGAAATTCTTTAAAGTTATTGGCTTGTTTTTGATATTATATTATCAAATAAAAATATTATTGTTAACTTCCCATAGGAAGTTATTGTAATAGGTCCGAATTGTCAAATTGAAAATGTTGACATTTCTCGACGTTTCAAGGTCCCTAGAGTCGAAATAAAAGATTTTTAGAGAGATGTCTGTGCATGCGTGTGTACGTACGTTCGTACGTTGGCAACGTTTTTTTCGTCGTCCATCATAGCTGAAGACCCAGTAGATATCGACTTCAAATAAATTAAAATAATTGTATAAAACAGAGAATAACGTTTTTGACATGTTATCAAATTTCAAGAAAAATCTAATTGACAGTTTTTTTACAAAAAATAAAAACCTAAACAAAAAATTAATAAAAGTTGGTAAAAATTGATTTTCAACTCAAATATCTTTTCAAAAATTTAAAATATTGGCTTGAAACTAATTTTATCTTATAAAAAAAATTGTTTTCAACATTCTGTAAAATTTTGAGAAAAATCGAATGGGCAGTTTTTTTAACAAAAACTAAAAACCTAAAAAAAAGCATTACTAAAAGTTGGTAGACATTGATTTTCGACTCAAATATCTTTTCAAACATTAAAAATATTGGCTTCAAACTTATTTTATCGCACGGAAAATATCGTTTTCGACATTCAGCAATTTATTTTATAAGAACCTAACAGTCCATTTTTTCATAAAAAATAAAGCCTACAAAAAATAGTACTCAAATTTGATAAAAATTGATTTTCGGTTCTCGATATCTCCTGAAGATATTGACTTCAAATTAATTTCATTTATATTAAATAAAAACTTTCAAGAAATGGTACTAAAATTGGTACAACTGAATTGACAACTTTTTTAACAAAACACGAAAACAAATCGACCGACGGGATGGGAAGTTATTAGTGTGGGTCACATCCCAGCCTCTTTTGTTTGTTTAAATTTCAGAATACGAAACATGATTTTGTTTTGTCTTCCAACTTTCTAACGCAAAGTTATAATCTCGAAATTTCCCAAACCGTTTTTTAAAAAATATTTAATATTTAGAATATAAGATATTAGCTTATGTAATCAAAACTTCGAATTATACGACCCAAACGCAAAACATTTGACCTTCTTAGTATTTATTTTTATAAAACTAAAATATGAGACTTTTTATTTAAATAAAGTAAAATTATTCAAACTTTTGTTGAAGAAAAACTCTGTTTATCACGAAACTTCAAACATTAGTAACATAAACATTTCATTTATTAATAAAAACGAAAAAGGAGGCAATGAGTGGCCTCCCAGCTTCAATGGGTTAACATTTTCGGAAATTTTCAATAAATTCATTGTATTTCGAACTGAAGATTTTGAAGACTTTGCTGAAATTTTTTTTTGAATTTTGTATTATTTCCAAACGCATGACAAGCATTTACCACGCTCCATGATACGTTTTGACTGCGATTGAAATCAAACCATGTTGCACTTACGGCATTTACGTAATTTAATAACGCAATACAAAAACGGTCATAGGTGTCATATTTTGTTTTTATTTTCGTAAGAACTCCTTTGAATTCAAAACTATCGTATTGCGTCAATGGATATGACTCCCATTATATTTTTAATTATTTATGTTTTATATTTATATGAAAACAAAATTAGTATTTGACTTCCTTAAACTTTGTTTGCTTAAACTAAAAGTACTACTTTTAATGAAGACTGGACCAAAACATAATATGAATCAGTAATTCAGCCATTTTCCAATTACGCAGCACAAATTCATCAACTTTTCACCAATGGTCGATCCAGGGGAGGGGGCTTAAAGTTAATTTGTATTATTAATGATTTCATCTAAAGATTTGTTAGTAATTCAACGACATTTTCCAAAAAGGGGATTGCTGTCAAAAACAACTAAAATTTTTGTTTTCACGCAATTTAAAATTTGGAAAAACTTTAGTAATACTTTAAATTATTTTCATAAAATTTGTTTCTAAGAAATAGAGCAAATATTTAAGTTCTTAAAAAGAAATCTTAATTAAGAGATCGTCAATTTGATATTAAGTTGCCTTTAAATTCTTGAAACTCGCCGTCTTATTTTTTGACACACATACATTAATACTGAACATTGAAGTGATTTTTACTTGTGACATATAGGAACAATATGACCAGTATCGCATTCGTAAAATATTTCGAACTCGAGCTTTTAATTAAACATGACGAAAAGTCAAAAAAAGTGGGTCCTCCAATTCCGTCCGTCTGTGTGTTTGTCTGTCCTAGCCCCTGCATCTTAAAGCCTTGTGTCGATTGAGTTCAAACTGGGATACAAAGGTTTTAAGCCGATTAGCGTAAGGCGTTTTTTTTTCGTTTTTTTAATTCGAAAAATAACAGCAGTCCCCATTCAAATTTGTTGGTTAAAAAACGAAAATTTGAATTTTTTTCAAAAATGAACCGATACATTTATTTAAAACTTTCTTAATTTTTCTTACAAATTCTCCAAGAGTAATTCTTGTCATGAAAAGCGCTTTCTCAAATTAGCCGTTTGAATTCGGCTTAAAACTGTTGGTCCCTTCCATTCCTGTCAACATTACTTGCACACAAGAATGGTTGAGAGTTGTAAGTCACTAGGCCCTAGTTCTCAACGGACTGTTGCGCCACCTAATTTATTTTATAAACAACTGCATACCAAAAATATTTGTAAGACAAAATTTAAAAATTTTGTATGTAAAAATCAATTTAATTTTTGAGCAATAAAATGTCATTTAAATTTTTGAAAAGATACATTTTTAAATCTTAAAATATAATAAATACTTTTAAACAGACTTTTTGGAAGACATTAGCAAGTTCTAGCGACCCAGTCGTGCATTTTATTGCTTTCAAAATTGATTTTCTGTTGAATACAAAAAACTTTTAAGATCTTAAAAAATTACAAAAATATACTTTCGGATGCTCTAGAACCGAGATTCAAACACGAATTTTAATAATATAAATGTCCCAAAAACAGCAAAAATGACACATTTGTTAAACTAATGGCTAATTGAAAAACATAATGAACATTTTATATCTACTGATATACAGGCTTCGAATCTCTTCCCAACTTATTTGTTTACCTTAATTTGTTTTTATTTAATTTTTAGAGAAATTATGTACTTAAATGCCCCTATTTCCTTAAATTCAAGAACCAAACATTTTTCTCTCTACAATTTTTAAATTTTGTTAACTCTTTTAAGATCAAAATATTTTCTAGCTTCTATGAGTAAGCAGACTGATAGTGATAGTAATAATAAACTCCCGAAATTTGAATTCGTAAAAACTACGTCAAAAAAATCCCGAAAATTCTTCATATCAGATCCTCTCTCAGTTTCTGGGTTTTTGAAATTTTGTAAAGTTTTTACATTAATAGAAATGGAAACAAGAAAAATACCTACATACATATTTTTGATTGAAAAAAGCTACGTTTCAAAACAATTTCTTACATTTCTGGCATCAAAAACTTTCTTAACTATTGTGTTTTAGCTCTTAAATGTGGCGTATTTAATTAAGATAACTGTTGGAATCATAGAATGCTTTCATAGTTAGGGAGTCGTCCAAATTAAAAAGTTAGACCATACCTTGCAGGACAACAGTGTTTTAAAATAATTTTATAATTAAAGTCACTTTAGCCCTTGAAATGTGTAAATGTAAGGTTAAGATGCACATTTTGTTATTTAAATTTTGTCAGCCTCCTTTACGCAAAATTTAAGAATAATTTTAAGCGGTGAGTCAAAAATTGTCTATATGTTAAGTGTGTGACAACCACACCCCCCCACTCTGATTAAAAGTCTTGGTCCGCCCTTGTATAGTATTGTGTATTAAAATAATTCATAGGTGTAAGCAAATGTGAGGTTATTATTATTTAAACTATAAATCCCTCTAAAAAATTATGTTAATAGTTATTTTGCCATAAAATTTGTATTCAATAAATAAACAAATTTAAATAATTTCATGCAGATTCTAAAAAACCTATTAGAAACATAAAAACTATTTTATTGCTTTAAAATGTTCAAAGTTATTGGTAATTTATGTCTTTTAAGTTATTTTTAATACCCAAATTATATCGATAAAATAAAATTTATATCCATTGACAAAAATAATGTTCTCCAAACTAAAATCATTATTTCTATATTCTTTTAGAATTTATTTATATATCACATGAACAAAAAAAAATCTCATCAATCAAGTCAAGAAGTTACGAACATAACAAAACGAAAAATTCACATCATTAAGATCCACAAAATTTAGGATAAAAGTGAAAAATTTACATAAAATTTCCCTTAACTACCTACATACGTATTGGAATTCATCCTTACACTTTTTCGACTCAACAAATCAAATAAAACCTTAATTGTATAAGATCTTCTCTCACCTCGATATCACCTCCCATATCATATCGTCGTCGGTCGTTGAATAAAAAAAATATTTTGTTGACAGATGAAAAACAAAATAAGACAAAACTTGCGTTCACAAAGCCAAATAAAAAGCAATTGTCTTTCCCATCCATCCACTAAAAAGCAAAACAAATAAAGAATCGGACATTGCCATTACCTAAATGTGCATAAATAAAATGTATCTATCTTATTGTTATTGTATAGTATCTTCGTTCAGACAAAAGACTTTATATTTATACATATATTTGTTACTATGTATGTTATGGACCTCAATAAAGGACATAGAATTTAAATTCAACATTTCTGACTAAATCAGAGACATAATATAAAGTATATCCATATCTACGTTAAATTGAATCAAGGGAACCTTGTTCATTTGCTACTGACTGTATTTTCAAGTTGGGCAAGGTTAGGTGAAAATGAAGGGGAAAAAAGTGTAAGGCTGGAACTTTCGATGTATGGCCTTGAAGCAAATTAGGGAAATGTATTTACCATATGGGATGATGATACATAAAGTAAACTTTGATTCTTATTTTTGATTTCTTTCGAAATGCAAGAGAATTTATGGAATGAAATTCATGTGTAGAGCGGAAATAAGGTGCCACTCCCACTTTTATTTACAAACATGTCTCAATTTATGGTAATAACATCACGCATCGTACGGAAAAGTATTGAAAATCAGTTTTTATCGTTTTGTACAAGAACACAATCTCAATCTCTCGTAAAATAAAATATAATTTATAAAAATACACAAAAAAGTACAAATCGCAATTGTTTTATTTCTGACACTTGTCCGGTGGGTTTTGAGGACCCTAATTTAAATCCGACTCCAAAATTTCTCTATCACGTCAGGTTTTTTAAATTTTACTTTTTTAAGTCCTCAAAAAAACACTTATAAAATAACGGGTTATCCATTTGGCGGTTTCGAAAATATAGGGATGGAATTCGACATCTGTCAAACTAAGTTGTTAAACCAATTTATTTTTCCAGTTGAAAGACTGACATTTACGAAAATGGATCACTTACAAATTAAAAACCTACTACAAAAATGGTGATGAGGAGATTATGGTTTACATAATCGAAAATATAGGGATGGAATTCGACATCTGTCAAACTTAGTTGTTAAACCAATTTTATATTTTTAGTTGAAAGTCTGACATTTACGAAAATGGATCACTTTACACTACAAATTGTAAAAACCTACTACAAAAATGGTGATGAGGAGATTATGGTTTACATAATCGTCCAACTATGCACGCAATTGGCAAAATTGTGAAGACATTTGAAGAGACTGCATTGGTTACAGATATTGCCTGTGCATTATCGTTTTGCTTGTAACACTGAAAATATCGCTGCTGTAAGTGAAAGTGTTGCCGAAGACCCGAATGTGTCAATTGGATATACACCTACAACCATAAAAAGTCCAGCTCACACAACAACTGAAGCCAGCTGACCCATCACAACGTTGTAGATACGTCGAATGGGTGCTTGAATACCAGGCGGTGAACGGCGATTTTTCGAACAAAATTTTCTTCAGCGGAGAATCGCATTTCTCACTCGGTGGGTATGTTAATAAACAAAATTATCGTATTTGGGTTTCTGAGAATCATCAAGTAATTGAAGAGAGGCCATTACATTCACAAAAAGCCACTGTTTGTTGCGCTCTTTGGTCTGGAGGTGTGATTGGACCTTACTTCTTCGAAAACGACGATGGAACGACGATGGTCATATGATAGCCGACTTTTTTTGTCTGCTATAGAAGAACACGACTTGGAGAATATGTGGTTTCAACAAGACTGTGCGACATGCCACACAACTCGAGCGAATATAGCTTTATTGCAAGAGAAATTTCCTGGCCGCGTAATTTCTCGTCGTGACGATATCAACTGGCCACCATGATCATGCGATTTGGGTCTACGCAAAAGACCGCGTTTATGCAGATAAACCTTTAGCTCTTAAGCACTTAAAACCAACATTCGTCAAATTATGGCTGAGATACCGCCCAATATGTGTCAAAAAGTGGTCGAAAATTACCTCAAAAGAATCGATGATTGCAACAATTCGCGTGGTGGTCATTTAAATGATTTAGTGATTCAAACATAATGTCATTGTTCAAACATTACGAGTATAAGGCTTTTTGAGGCTATTTAAATGCATTAACTATTTTTTTCTATTTTCCAATAACATTAGTGAGGTTTTTCCAAATCAATCATTTCAATATTAGATTCCACCTGTTTAACAAAAATTTTAAAGAGATGCTTAACCATTTATGCTTAAACGGATTTTAACAAAAATAACAAAACGCCTTGAAAGTATTTTTTGTTGTTGTAACGAATCTGTCCTTTAAACAAGTCTACAACATTAAGTTTTTTAAATATATAAAAAATATATATTGAAAACGGATATTTTAAAAATCGAAGTTCGAATTCAAAATTAGCACTAAAAAATAACTCTTAAACGGATTTTTCAAAACCACGAACAAATAAATTTCCTGATTTCTCAAAACTTTATTAGAGTCTAATACAGAATCATAACATAAGTCGGCAAGGTTTTGTTCCACTTTTGCACTTTTCTGATGGGTTTTGATGGCCTTCATTTAAATCTGACTTGAAAATTTCTCTATCACGTAAGGTTTTTGAGATATTATTTTTTTAAATTCAAAAAATGCATACCTAATGCTTTTTGATGATATCTGATTTCATAAACTAGCTTTTTAGAATAAAATTGATGTTGGTTTTCGAAGTCTATAATCTCTTTCTTTGAGATTTAGTTAAAATATTTATAGTATTTTATACAATTTTTGAAAAACCTTCATAAGTTGTTAGATTTTTACCGCCTTTCAAAAAAACTGAAAAAAAACGCTAAACCATTTGTGCTACAACTGCTTTCACCAGACAAAGGCAAAACTGGTTGTAAGTAATTTTTGTTATTGTTACAAATCCGTCGTGTGAACAATTCTATCTGTTATACTAAGTTTTTGAAATATATTACAAAAATATAAATAAAATGTTTAAAACTTGTATATTTAAAACTATCGGTTTGATAGTTAAAATCGAAGTTCGGACTCGCAACCAACTCTAAAAATTAAATCCAAAACTAATTTTTTTACAATACTATTAAAGCATTTAATTCAATGTTTGCTCAAAACTTCATTATAGAGTCAAATAAAGGCTTATAGTAGTTATAACCAATAAGAATTTCCTGAAACTATATCTAGAAGACAAGGATTTGTAATTTGAAAAATTATCATACAATTTGTTGTTAACGGGTATGTTTTGCCTTAACTCAGCCTTAAAAACCCTTTTTGGTTATCTTAAGCATTTTTAAAGTTACATAGTTTAAAAACCTGATGTGAAAGAAAAATTTAGGAAAAAGTTTCGAATTGAGGACAACTTAATTTTTTCGGTCAGTGTCATAATTTTAAAAATATATTTTATTTTTTGAAAATTGAACATACACAAAATAGAAAGCTGTGGAGATTTGTTAGGACGCTTTTGCTTTGATTTCCATTCCACAACATGTTTATAGAAGTTTATAAATAACGATAGTATTGGAAACACTCCAGGGTACCGACATTTTTTCACATGAAATTTCTTTCGAAACGTAAAACACTACCTTTCCCATGGCTTGCGAAATACGATTAAATTTGTGTAAATTGAAAGAAAGATTTATCAAATCCAGCCCTGTTTTTATATACTTACATTGCACGGTAGATAGGCATGGGTGCCAGCTTGGCTGGTTATATTTAGATACCCGTCCGAAGATGATAGAGACGGCGACTTTGGTGTCGTTGTAGATGTTGTTGTCCTGGCAGTTGAAGTAGTGGACAACGACGACATCGACGCTGACAAAGTCGAAGTCGTTGGCGACAACGGCAAAGTCGGTGGCGACGACGACGAGTACGAGGACGACATTAATGGCAATTCAGATGAGGACAAAAACGACGACGAAACCGGTGACAGTGATAGCACAAATGACGCTGCTGATGATGTCGATGATGGCTGGGAGACTTGTGCTCGAAGTGGAAGTCGAGTTGCTGCTATTATTGCTGGTATTTCTGTCCGGGAGAGGGTTGATATTGAGTATGGAGGCGAATCACTTGAAGCCAGCTCCACATACCCCCAATTCAAACTATTACCGCGAATGATTACACTCGCCGTATTTTGAATAGCTTGCGTTAATTGCAAAGGCAGGACAGTTGCTGTATTCCTTGATTCATGTTGAGGACTCAACGACGACGACGACGATGATGGCGACGACTGCGTTTCCGAGAACAATGCTAACTGTAAGTGTTGCCGGTTTTGTTGTTGTGCCGAGGGTGGCGGCAATGGTGGTGGTTGTGGTGTTTGCTGATGTTGCTCATAAATGCTGTTACTTCTTCGGCCATTGTTATTTTTGCTATTTCCGTAATCATTTAAATTATTCCACGTTCTTATTGCTGTCTCTGTTGTTGCTGTTGTTTTTATTGTTGTTCTTCTTGTTGTTGCCTTCGTCGTGGTTGTCCGTTGTGTTATAGCCGATGTCGTTGTCGTCGACGTTGGCTTTGGCGTTGGCGTAAGCGTTGGTGTATTTGTCGTTGAAGTTGTTGCCTGTGTCAATTCAATGTTCAACAAACTCGGAGACGACGATAATAATAATGATGATGGCGATGATGGTGATGGATCTTTTGTTATAACGGAATGTGCGTTGTCTGACACTTCTGCTTGTTCTTCCTGTTTAAAGGACTCTTGCTGCTGATACTTTGCTGCTATTGTCGTATTACCAGTGATAGCTGCTGTGATATCACTCAACTCTATTACTTCTCCTGTTTTATTATTATTATTTGTTCTTAAAATTAGTTTTTCTGTTGCATAATCATCATCATCATCGCCTGGCATTAATGACGAACCTACTAATGCCACTGATGATTTATCTAGCTTAGTTGTTGTTTCTGAATCTGATTTTGACAACAACAACAAAGATGAGGAGCTCTCAATGACATTTAATGTTGAACCTGAAAAATAAAGACGAAGAGAATGAGAAAGTGACGAAATTAGAATTTAAATTTTATCAAAGTAGGTTTGTTGTTATTTTATAATATACCTACATACATATATATATTTTTTCTCTTACTTAAGGATGTCAGTATCTATAATTATGAGCTTGACACAGGTCTTGATGGTGAAAAAGCTTAAAATATTCTAAAAATAAAGTCCTTCGGAGATACTTATTCATTAAAGTTTTAAACAGACGGTATGGGATTGAGGATATTTAAAATTCTACGAATGGAATAAAATTGATTTTTATTTAAATTTTTAGGTTTTACTTGAGGAGGAGGAGATGACTCTGAATTCCACTTAAAATGAAAATACATGGGTCAACTTTCTATCAGAGATAAATAAATATAAGAAATAAAATGTCAAAATCAGTTCATCTTATTCAACTGCAAAAAAAGTTAGAAAATAATTACATTGGTGTCAGAGGTGAAATCCACTGATATAATACGTCTTCAATAAATTCATATTAAATTTTGTCTGCGATTATTTGAATTTAAGCCCAAAGTCTTACCCACCAAATTCCATTCTTTTACTTAACACCCATACGAAATTTTCTGCGCTAGAAATTTGTCGGGCCAAAAATTTAGTTGAGCTCTTACTAACATTTTTGAAGAGAAGATAGGGTAGTAAATTCTTATCAGCTCAGACAATATTTGCATTAAAATTTGTTGCGCCTTACAATTTCTTTTGATTTGTTTTTTTTTCGAATGACGGTTTGATAATTTTGGGACAAACATATTTTTGGAGGAAAATATTGGATTATTAACTCATTTTACAATATTTTCAAAATACGACTTAAATATATACTTAGACTTTTACATTAGTGTCAGAAGTGAAATTGTTATATGCTTTTGAGATATCTTCCCTGCCTGCGTTTTTTTCAAATATAGGTACTGTACATTTTAGTCTTCCAATTCATTTAATAGTAGTACCCGTGGCATGATGGTTAATGTTAAAAAAAAATGCTTTGGACTGTCATGCCAAAGGTCTTGGGTTCGATACCTGCCTATGCCATCTAAAAGTTTTTTTCACTGGTACTGCGAGGAATTGGCAAATTCTCCAAGAGTAATTCTTGTCATGAAAAGTGCTTTCTCAAATTAGCCGTTCGGATTCGGCTAAAAATTGTAGATCCCCTCCATCCCTGATAATAGCACTCGCACAACGGAATGGTTAAGAGTTGTAAGTCACTAGGCCCTAGTTCTCAACGGACTGTTGCGCCACCCGATTTATATATTTTTTAATTCTTTTAATAAAATAAAATTATGAACATTAGATTTATCACTATTTTCATAATTTGTATTTTTAATTAAAATATGTGAATTTAGGGACGAACATTTTCAAGTCAAATCCAGTATTCAAAGTTTTTAATTAAATTAATTTATTCAAGAGCTTGTTTGGTTTGTGACTACAGAAAAACCCATTAACTATCCTCTTTTCTAAAAAGTAATTATTTTTATGTTGAGACAACTCATAAAAAACCAGCTGCCAATTAAAGCTTTATTTTGGAAATTAATAGATTTTTGCCAACTGAATACTGGCATTAAATTTCCCAAATCCAATGCAAAAGTAGTAAGTAATTAAGTTTACTTTAGTCAGTTTACAAAAGGCTATGAAAGATGTATTTTTTTTTTTGTTGGGTGCCCTTACAAGTTGATGTCTTTTGCCTTTGATGGTGTTTTGTTTTTTTTTTTAAGGACGTGTCGTAAAAACTATGAAGTGGAAAATCAGTTGGAAGAAGTTAAAGAATGAAATTGACGTAGGTAGTAAAAAAGTTTAAAATTTATTTATTTAGAACGGTTGTAGAATTTATGTTAAATGGAGTTGAAAATTGCGTTTTTTGTTTTTTTTTTATCTCGTGTTTTTTTTGTATTCTAAAAAAAAAACAATTTTTATGAAAAAGTGTTAATATGAAATTTCAGAGAAAACTTTTTTCATAATAAAAAGAAGCAATGATAAGAAAAATAGGTTTTTCCAAATCTATTTGATAAGAAGATTTGGTGATTTTTTTTTTAAATACACTCACAAATTTCGATATGGACATAGATCTGGGCATTCAATTCCATTTCTATCTCATCAATATGTAATAATTCACATCAATGTGGAATGCGGAATATTTTCCTAACACAGATTTTCTTGAATGGTTAGACCTTGATTTCTAAAAGCAAATACTCAAAAATTAGAGTCTACCCTGTTTTACGAAAACGAAAGGTTTTAAGATCTCGTTTGTTAATACGTCCATACCTTCGGCTTCGGGATACTTTTTTTCGTCAACCATGCCGCAAGAACCGGCAGAGATATCGACTTCAAATAAATTTTGTTTTACAGATAACAACATCAAGAGATGACAAAATTGAATAGGTGTTTTTTTCTTAAAGCAATTTAAAGAAAAGTTTAAAAAGTATCTGGTTCAAATATCTCTCTAACAAATAACGCTAGCTATTTTAATTAAATTTTATATTATGTATACAAACATTATGACTTGGTACCAAATGTTTTTAAATTCGAAAAAAAAGTCTACTAATAGTTATTTTTGCTATGTTTATCAAAAAATTGACAAAACAAAATATTTCTCACCTCGAATATCTTGAAAACAAAATTGATATTGCCTTCAAAATTCTATCAAAAAATAACGTTTTTAGCATAATATGGTTAAATTTCTTAAACATTTATTTGACAGGTTCTTTTTCTATAAAAATAGGTAAAAACTGATTTTCGACTCGAATGTCTTGATAATAAATTGAGGTAAGACTTAAAAATTAGTTAATTCTAAACAAAATATTCTATTAAAAATCCAATTGGCATTTTTTAATAAGAAATACAAACTTTGAAGTAATGCTAGTAGGAAATGGTTTTTGGACTAACATTTCTCAGGAAAAAAAAACAGATATTGAAATCAAATCATTTTTGTTAGCCTATAGTTAACTTTTTGTAAAAATCTAATTGACAACATTGTATTCGTAAAAAATTTCGAAATCGACATTTAAATCAAACATGACATTATGTAGAAAAGTCATGAAAAGGAATCTAGTGATTCTGTCCGTCTGTCTGATCTCCTCCCCAGAGTCTAAGCCATTCTGTAGATTGAGATAAAACTTGAAAACTAAGGTTTTCAGGTTGTTTCCGTTAGTCTTTTTTGTAATTTCTTGTTAAGACCAAAAAAAAACAGTTATTCTGATACAAATAGTTGGACCAATAGTTGAAAATTCGAACTATCTCAAGAAGTTCCCGATTGATTGACATTATTTCCATTTTTAACTTCCCATAGGAATTTATAGTAATCGGTCCGATTTGTGGAATTGAAAATTTTGACATTTCTCGACGTTTCAAGTTCCCTAAAGTCGAAATAAAAGATTTTAGAGAGATGTCTGTGCGTGCGTGTGTACGGTACGTACATACGTTCGCACGTCCGTTTGTCCTTACGGCCGTGCGTTCGCGACGTTTTTTTCGTCGTCCATAGCTCAAGAACCAGAAGAGATATCGACTTTAAATAAATTTTGTTATACAGATAATAAGGCAGAAAGATGCAGAAAGGGCTCTCAAGAAAATTGCGTGGGTGGTTTTTTAACATAGCAGTTTAAAAAAAAGGTGAAAATTTTGGTAAAACCTAAATATTGCATGAACCAATGACGCCAGAGACTTGAATCAAATTTTATATAACATATTGTAACGTGATACCAAACAATAATATTTTTTGAAAAAAATCCAATTAACGGTTTTATTTAGAAATCAAAAAAACTGAAAAAAAATGTGTCACCTCGAAAATTTTACAAATACAAAATGATTTTATCACCAAAATAACTTTGCGCAAAGAAAAATAACGTTTTCAACAACTGGTAACATTTTGAGAAAAATCGGATTGACAGTTTTTTTATGAAAAATAAAAACCTAAAAAAAAACATTACTTAAAGTTGGTAAAAATTGAATTTCGACTCAAATATCTTTTCAAAATCTTGAGATTATGGCTTCCAACTTATTTTAACTTATAAGAAATATTGTTTTCAACATTCTGAAAAATGTTGAGAAAAATCTAATTGACAGTTTTTTTTTTATAAAAAATAAAAACCTAAACAAAAAAATTAATAAAAGTTGGTAAAAATTGATTTTCGACTCAAATATCTTTTCAAAACTTTGAGATATTGGCTTTTAACTACTAAAATCTTTCAAAATATATTGTTTTCAACATTCAGTAAAATTTTGAGAAAAATCGAATTGATAGTTTTTATACAAAAAATTAAAAACCTAAAAAAAAAAACAATACTAAAACTTGGTAAAAATTTACTTTCGACTCAAATAGCTAATAAAAAATTTAAAATATTGGCTTCAAACTTATTTTATTTCACAGAAAATATTATTTTCGATATTCAATAAAATAAAATTTACAAAAAATAGTACGCAAATTTGGTAAAAATTGATTAGACAAACTTTTAAGCAAGACAAATTAAGAGATGGTATTTGAAGTTATCAGTGTGGGTCGCATCCCAGCCTCTTTTTTTATTTTAAATTTACTAAGCAACTTATGAATACATTCCTTAAATCTTGTTCGTAAGTTTAAATGTTGTTAAATTCCAGCAAAAGAAAGTATTCCGAAAATACGTAGGTACGCATCCACAAGAACATTTTAGATACTTGGACTGTGAAATTTTAAATTTTCACTTCAACAAAT
This sequence comes from Eupeodes luniger, assembly GCA_951509635.1. Taxonomy (NCBI): domain Eukaryota; kingdom Metazoa; phylum Arthropoda; class Insecta; order Diptera; family Syrphidae; genus Eupeodes; species Eupeodes luniger. The sequence continues at coordinate 92,450,217 of OX608073.1, read as the reverse complement.
TGAATCCCGAAAATCCATAATCATGAAATTCCAAAATCATGACAGGCCAAAATCTTAAATTTAAAAAAAAATATTATTTTTTACGAAAAACAAAGCTTAAACGTATTTTAATAAGTTTTAAACAACCCCATACTAAAAATGCTTTTAAACTAAAATTGGAAAAATTTAAATATAAACAAGCAATTTAAAAAAAAAATTTCTATCTCTTAAAAAAAATGAAAAATTAAGGTTTTTTGAGAAATCAAATAGAATTTAAATTTTTGAAGACAAATTTATTTTGCAGGTAAATTTTAATTTTTTTTTGAGTATGAGTTTTTTTGTAAACAGAGTATATTTGTATACAGAAACAAGTTCGTGTGACCCAGTCGTGCACTTTATTTAAATCGTTCCATCATCTTATCAGTAAAATAAAATTTATTTGAATACAAATGTTTCTTCAACTTCAAAATCAGTTTTATTTTGTTACTTATGCTACTTCATAGTAGTAAACGTGGTGTGATGGTTAGTGAGTTAAAGTGTCACGCCAAAGGTCTTGGGGTCAAACCCTGCCTGTGCCATCTAAAGTTTTTTTCATGGGTACTGCCTCTTGCAAGGAATTGACAATTCTCCAAGAGTAATTCTTGTCATGAAAAGTGCCTTCTAAAATTAGCCGTTCGGAATCGGTTTAAAACTGTAGGTCCCCTCCATCTCCGAGAACATTACTCGCACACATGAATGATTGAGAGTTGTAAGTCACTAGGCCCAAGTTCTCAAAGGACTGTTACTCCACCTAATTTATTTTGTATACTACTTCATCAGACTCAAAAGTATTTTTAAAAAAGTTCAATATTACTCAATCCTTCTTTGTGATTGCATTTCAAAATATATAATCGAGTATAATTATCAGATGCATTTTGATTAGTTCAAATGAAATTGTTAATTTCCTAATATCATAAGCTTGTTAATATTTTATACTATAACCAATATGTTTAGCTATGAGATTACGTAATTGAAAAAATGCTACAAGGTTAACTTTTTGAATTGAACTTTACATAACTAAAAAAAACAAATTAGCGATAATAGAAGAATGCAAATTGCAGACATTGAATTTTGTTTTTATCCAGTTAATGCATTATTGAGTAATTTATTTGAATACAGGAGATTATCAGAAATCCTAGTGTCCTTGTTAGGATAATAATAATGTATTTATTTTGCTTTATTTGGTTCTTCTTTATAATTTTATCATTTTTTTTTGTAGAAGGTTTAATTTTATAAGAAGTCGCTTTAAATGAATTAAATATATGCTTTTGTTTCACGTTTACAAACATTGCAACATGGCAGCCACAATACCAATTCTAATTAACCACATCTCAATAATACAAAAGATTCACTGCCATGTATGCAGAAAGTTCATTTAATTAATCTTTTCATTAGCTATTATTATCATCAAATCATATTATTCTCATTAACCTTTTTAAACGATACTATACTAATACACAAAAACAAAAATAAACCGCACAATATTACTTTCATTAAATGCCTTTCGCTAACATAACGTTCAATTATATAATTATGTACTGTACATATAATATGTAGCATATTGAAAGCTACAAACAATTCAAGCGTGTGACACCTCAATTTGAAATTAATTGAACTAACTCAATTAATAAAATTGAAACTTCCATTTAAATAGTTTCCATATTTCTCATGGTTAAAAGAAAATTGATGTAGAGGTTAGGTTAAGGTTCATGAATATATACGAAGATATAATTTTGCACATTTAAATCTCCTTAATTGAATAAAACTGCATCTTTAATACCACACAACTATATTTCCCGCTTTTTCTTTTTCGCTATATCTACATATATGCATCCTTTCTGTCTTATTCACCAACGAACATTGGCTTTCATTTCTCCCATAAACTTCAATTAATTTTCTAAACTCTCTTTATCCCATTAGCGACCAAGCGACCAGGAAATTTCAGAACTTCTATATTTTATATATGTATACTTACAAACCAAAACCACAGTTTACTCCATCCCATCGAAATATGTGTAGTTTAGGTACATACCTAGAGAGTTTAAAGCCAATGCCAATTCCATGGCAATCAGTTATTGGCTGAAAGTTAATCTTTTGCAATTTATAAGCGGTGAATCCTTTCTATGTCCTGTCGAAGTCGTTATCACCACCGCACTCTAACTTTTTTTTTTTAATTTTTAATGCAATTAAGCTTGAAAAAGTCGTTATAAAAATATATAAAATATATAAAAATATATATATATATTTTTAAATAGGAGTAAAATAAAAATAAGGAAGAAGAATAAAATACACAATGATGATAGAAAATTGCTATGAAAAGTGGCGAAAAGTGGTTTTGGTTTTTACTTCCAACAAAGGTACTTTTAAGGCTAATTAAGGATTCACACTCAAATACAAAAAAAACAAGGATGATGGGAAAATTAAAAAGTTTTCGATTTTAATTACGAGAATATTGTGGTAAACAATTAGATTATTAAGTGTGTACAAAGGACTTTGAGATTTAAAAATTTAGAATAATGAAACAGGAATTTTAGAACGATACTAGAGCAGCTACTAAAAGTTGTTTCTTCTAACTCTTCTTTTTTAATTCAGAAATTGACATTTCCTGTTTCAAAGTCCTAGACTTAAAACTCTTCCAATCCTTGAAAATTTGTTATTTCCTCTAACACCTCATTGCAAAAACGCATTTTTTGAAAGCTCACCAAAATGCAAAGATTTTAACATTATATATTTTAAAAGTTATTCAAGAAACATAATTCCGATAAAACAAGGACAAACCTTTATATAGCTGTAATCAAAAGATATACAGAGGAGCTGTAATAAGTTCAAGTTGAACTCGTAAAGATAAAATTTCACAGAATAATGTACATACTAAAAAAGTAATGGGCAAAGTGTTAAATTCAGTTCATATTTTCAATTTAAAAGCTATTGCCATGTTTTGTATAAAGTATTGAACTGTTTTCATTAGTTTTTTTTTTTATATTTAATAATAATAAAGCACATAACATAGCAAAACATGGAATTCACAAAAATGTGTATTTGGCAAGGGCTCTGTTCTATCTCCAATATTCTTTCTTATTCTTATACATGATCCCTTATCTGAAACTTCTAATCCAATACATTGTTTCGCTGACGAAAGTATTCTTAGCTTTTGTAAATGTTTCTGCCCCCCTGATCTGGCTGTTATCTATAAAACATACGTCCAAAGCTTAAGTATAACTCCCATCTCCAGGCTCGTGCTCCTGCAACTTACTTAAGCGTCTCTCATGCATGGGTTCATTTACTTCGCTTGAACATCGCCGTAAAGTTTCTTGTCTCACCCGTTTTTACCATTATTTTAACGGTTTATGATCTGCATGTGTTTTCTTCTTTTTAATTTTTAATTTATAATAAGGCAGAAAGATGCAGAAAGGGCTCTCAAGAAAATTGCGTGTGCGATTTTTTTACCATAGCATTTTAAAAAAAGTCGAAAATTTTGGTTAACCCTAAATATCTCATAAACCAATGACGCTCGAGACTTGAATTAAATTTAATATTATATATTGTAACGTGATACAAAACAAGTACATTTTTGGAAAAAAATACAATTAACGGTTTTTTTTATAAATCAAAAAAAACGGAAAAAAAAAATTGTCGCCTCGAAAATTTTACGACTAAAATATGATTTCATCTCCAAAACAATTTTGTGTGATGTTTTTGTCATCTGATAAAATTTTGAGAAAAATCTAATTGGCAGTTTTTTCAAAGTTGGTAAAAATTGAATTTCGACTGCAATATCTTTTCAAAAACTTGAGTTTATTGCTTCAAACTTATTTAATCTTATAAGAAATATTGTTTTCAACATTAGGACAAATTTTGAGAAAAATCGAATTGACATTTTTTTTTTTAAATAAAAACCTAAAAAAAATGTATAAAAGTTGGTAACCATTGATTTTCGACTCAAATATCTTTTCAAAACTTTAAGATATTGGCTTTAAACTACTAACATCTTTCAAAATATTATTTTCAATATTCGGTAAAATTTTGAAAAAAATTGAAATGACAGTTTTTTTACAAAAAAATTAAAAACATACAAAAAAAATGCTAAAACTTGGTAAAAATTTACTTTTGACTCAAATAGCTTTTCAAAAATTAAAAATATTGGCTTCAAACTTATTTTAGTGCGCAAATTTGGTAAAAATTGATACATATAGACAAACTTTTAAGCAAGACGGGATGGGAAGTTATCATTGTGGGTCGCATCCCAGCCTCTTTTTCCATTTTGTATTTTGTATTGTTACAGCTATGAAGCAAAATTCTTTGGCGAATTTAACATTTTCTTCTTTTAGAAACACAATAATTAACAATTTTATACCTAAATTTATTGAAAACTCAGATTTTTGAATTATTTTTTAACTAAAAGCAACTCATCGACAGCAAATTTACGAATAATAGACAAAATTTACAGCTAACTAGAAAATTAATTAAAATTTTTATTCAAAGGACTGATTTCCATTCAAAACATATATTATTAAAAAATATTTACAATGGGTTAATAATGTGCATGCATCGTAAAGGCCCATTTTCGCGGTATTGAAATGTTTCACAATTTTAAGCTAAAAAATATTTTATTCAGTATATTATTTATGTTATAAAATAAAACTCTGTTGATTAATTTCAGATTAGTTCTCTATGAAATTTCAATGAGTAGAATATAATTTAACTAAATTAAAAACATTTATTTTTCCTGAAACATTTGTTTGCAATCGAAGTTTTAGCTTTTGTTTCAAATTGCATTATAAAAACACGCAAAATACATATTTTTGAAAGTTTTTTTTCTGCATCTTTTGATGTTATTATATGAAAAACCAAATTTATTTATTTGGTCGTTCTTGAAATATGGTTAGGCAAAGGAGGCATTCCGAACGCTTGAACAATCAAAAACATTGGAATGAGATTCAAAGGATCTTAAAAATCACTAGAAGTGTCAAAATTTGACTAAACGCACCAATACAAATATAAAGTGTTATTTTCATAGGTATTGTAGTTTCGGATCGATTGTTTAATGTGATATTATTTCTTATTAGTCATACATGTTATTTCATTAGTAAGTCTTATTCTGCCTCGGACCAATTTTAACAAATAGGATGTCAAATGAAAGATCATTTTCTGTAGACTATGCGAATGAAAAATTTTATTTAATATACATTTTTATAATATTCATTGAAAAACTTAACATTCCAGTATAATAAATATATGAAATAGCGAGAAAATAATATATCTATCAAAAGAAATGGTTTTGTATTTGTCGATAAGTTTCCTTTATTTAATTTTTTTTGGGATGAGTTTCTTTCTTATGTTATGAGCAGTCTTGGGATGATAAACCAGAGGATGACCTATTGGAATGTTTTTGTGGGCAGTCCATGAACATATTTCAGGGACACCTTATACCGAAAACAAAAACTCATCCCAAGAAGAATGTAACACTGGTTATCAATTTTATCGAAGATTATTGGATTGTATATATTTCCTATTCCTGTTTGGTTTTGGGGTTGATTCAAATAAGTTTTAAATGTTTCTTCAACGAGGATGACGGTGTTGCAGATTTATTAATTAAATTAAATTTGCTTTAGAATTTCCGAATGGGTATATTTTATATTAAAACATGAATATTTATGATGATATGAAAAAATTATGTTAGATTTATGTGCATAGTTATGTAAGTGCAATTAGATAATAAAAGTATGAAGGTAGCTATCAACCTAATTAAACCATCTAGGATAATTTTTTAGAAAGGTGGAATGTGGTAGGTATGAAGACATAGACACTATTCAGTTCAAGGTGTAAAAATTGTTTTGTGGAAGAACTACTAGAGTGGCAATTTTTTGAAATTTTTTGAAAAATCCAAAGATTAATTTCTGACCAACAATTGAAAACGGTTCTTCTAGCTTTGTGAATGGCAAGACAAACAACTGAGACTTCTTGCAGAAAGCTTAAGACATACAATCCGTAACATCAGAATACCCTAACACAAATTTTATCCTAAAATTAAATTAAATTTACGTGAAAGTATAAAAATAGGCATTGAGTTGTTATCTAAACTGTTTTTCAATAAGGGCGGGTAGATGTTAAAATGGAATAAAACAAGCTGTGTGTGAGGTATTAACAAAATTATTTTTTTATTTGAAAGGCGCATGTATGCCATCAAGTGTGGAATATGACATTATTCAAATGCCCGCCTCGGCTTCTTACGGTGGCACGGATCCGAGTGGTCCAATTTTCAATGACTCTTCCGCATAGATCCGGCTGAATTTGAGCGGTGGCCTGTGTTAGGTTCACCTTTAGGGCATCGGTCGACTGTGGTTTATTTGCATAGACCTGCGACTTCAAGAAACTTCACAGGAAAAAAATCTAGAGGGGCAAATCGCATGACCTTGGTGGCCAATTCACATCACCCCTACCAGAGATAACCTTACCCTCAAATCGTTCATGAAAAATGTCAATCTTGGCGTTTGCTGTGTGGCACGGAGCGCCGCCGCCGTCCAGCTGGAACCATGTGATTCAATTTGGGCCATAAAAAATGAGTTATCATCGTTATGTAGCGCTCGCTGTTGACGGTGACCACCTCACTAAAGTCGTTTTCAAAAAAGTACGGACCAATTACGCCGCCATGCATGCCCAAAATCCACACCAAACGGTAACTTTTTGAGGATGTATTATCACCTGGTGAACCTCGCGTGGGTTGGTGTCATCCCATATAGGGCAATTTTGCTTGTTAAAACAGCAATTCATCCAAAAATGCGCCTCGTCACTAAAGATGATTTTTCGGCCTAAATTGGGGTCCTCTTCCAAACGAGTCATGAACTTTGAGCTCCTGTTTTATCATTTTAACGTGCTGTTCAATCGTGTAACTTGCCATGATGATTTGGCATAAACAAATGAATAATAAACAAAAGATTTAACAGATGTCACCATACCAAAATGGCAGCCACGGGGCGCCAAAATCTACCCGCGCCAATTGAAAAACCATCTAGAACTCAATTTCTGAGAAGTTACAACTTACTTTTAAAAGTTAAAAGAATTTTGTGAGTTTATTAGAATAGCCTCATCATATTGAATAAAGCAAAAATAAAACAGTTATTTTTTTTTAAATGTTATATTTCATTTGTGGACTTAATTCAATTATTGTTTCAATAATTTGTACAGCCTTCTTTATTTTGAATTATCCAAAAAAATACGACCTTTTAGGGAATCGTAGAGAGAATTGATTCCTCATTTTATACCTTCAATTAGCACTTCTTTGCTGCTGTACTACTTTCTACCTTCATAAACCTTGCGTTTTAGGCAGCCCCATACATTTTCGATTAGGTATATTCAAATTGGGAGAGTATGATTGTCGACACTTTAACTGCTGTATATTTTTGCTTAGAGGAGACGTTACAACTACATATACCAGCTGTATTAATTGAAACGGTTCATTGAAAAATAATCCAAAAATATCCTGATGCTGACGTAAGGTTGTCCCCAAATAGTTTTATAGTAGGCTGCATTCGTATAACAGTTTACAAAAACTATAAGGCGGCCGTCGCGGATATGATGTCGATCGGAGTCTATCCAGTCCATCCAGGTTGACCTTCTTTTTATCTGAAAAGATCACTTTTCTCCAATCCTTGGATATGATGATATGATCAATAGTCCACCCAATGTGGTTCCTCCCAAAATTGAGCCGTTATAGTTTACGCTAATTGTTTATAAGAGCTTTTTTTTTCTTGCAGCTTCAGATGTCTTACATTTTTGATAACTCCACTAATAGTTATTCGAGCCGAATCCTGTTTTATGTCTGATCTTATTCAGAAAATGTATAGAATTGGAGGCTTTTATAATGATTTTCCGTATATATTTACTTGAAAGAATGGTGGTTCTAATTGTTCCATAAAATAACTGGTTTTAAAATAGTTATTAAATATCTTTGGGCTTCTGTTAAATTTCTGAGGTACAGAGCGATTAGAAAGTCCTTGCCTCTTTTCAATTTCTGATAGCTTATTGATACTTAACCCGCTAACGGTAACGTCAATTTGACTTACATCGTTGGTGACGCCGCCCGCCGGTCTCACATGCCAGGTTTGTACCAAAATTTTGAAACGTGTCCTCAAGTAAGGATTAAGTTATGATATTTGGAAAGGGGATTTGAGATGCGACAGCTACTTAAAATGTCAATAAAAAGTGACGCTTTTTCGAAGAAACCCGGTCTCATAGACATAGGTCACCGGTCGCAGGCTTCGTTTTACGGCAAGCAGCAAAATTCTAATGCTCCAAACAAAAATGCTCATTTTGTGAATATAAACGAAATTGGCTTTACAAAGTCCTTTAACTTTGAGAAATTCTTTGAAGTTCTCTAAACCTCAGAGAGCGGTGTCTAACATTGTCCTTAAATATGTATTTCCTTACCTACAAATCAAAGAAGTACCAAACAATAGTTCCCAAGGTGATTTTTTAAGTGTGAAGCTATTCAAATGCAACGAACTTTATTATTAATTTTAAGCTTTGAAACAAAATTTTGTTGCGGGAGTTCCTGCACGGGTACGCTAGTGTAAATAAATAAAAACATTTTTTTACGTAGTTATTGTAAGCACTTAATTTGTTTTTCGTTTAGTACTGCTCTTGGACAAATAAAAAATCACACAAAAATAGCAGCTTATACACTGTATAAATTAACGCATCAATAGAATATAAAATCGGTCTAATTGTGTATATGTTAATATTATAATTCTCAAAGATATGAATGAAAAAAGGAATGAAACCCAAAACTAAATAAATTATATATTTATGTAGATAAGTGAAAATAAAATTTAAAAAAAAAATAACAACGAAAAATGCAAAATAAAAGTTGAATTTAATTTGCATTTTAATAGTTCCACTCATCCGTATACTTTCGATTTGAATGCGAATGTGATGATATTACCCCATCAACAGAATCAAAATAAAATAAAAACTTTATGTGTGAGTGTCTTTGAAGTGTGTGTTGGTGATGATATAACTTTAAAATTGAAAAATAATATTAAGTCTGTCTATAGGACCTGGTTAAAATATTGAGAGATCCTCGCCCTCCGTCCTGATGCCAGAAGAGTCCTTTTTTGGTAGGTATTTAGTTTTATTTTTATTTATTATTGTTTTGCATTTGGAAAATGTATGCATAAACATAAAAGTAGATAAATATAGGTAGATAGATAGATAGAGGTGAAATTTGCGTAATAAATGGAAAAGTTTTGAGTGTGGATTGAAAATTTTGGAATGGCAAAGGAGAAAATAACTTATATTGTTGAATATAATAATAATTCAGAAAATGTAGTATCTGCAAGAGACAGATGTGTCAATATTATACTGAACATATTTTATTTTATTTTTAAAATATTTTATTTTGAATTTTAAAACAGCAGGAGAATTTATGGCATTTCTGTCTTTATTCTACATATTATTTGACATGAATATTAAAAGTCAGAAAAAAGGAAAACTGAGTGATGGTATATCTATATCTATATGTATTTATTTGTATATATTTTCGAAAATCAATTACAGAATGTTTATGATAGAAAATGTATGCAATATAAAGCCGAACCATGAATGACCTACTTATTTACATAAAATTTATTAGTAGGTACATTTATATATGTAGGTATAAATTATACGATAGGATTTGTGAGGGGAGAAAATGTATTTTGACATGTTTTGACAAATATGGAAATATTCTAAATTCAGGCTTAGCTTTAGATTCAAATACAACAAGTATAGTTAGAAACCTCTGCTTTTATATGAGATAAGTTTATTATTTTAAAATTTAGTTTTAAATGTTAGGAAGAATGCAGTTAAAAGAAATAAAAAGTTAACTACTAAAAAATTGTAAGCTATTTTCTGATATCAAAGTTTTTTATTTGACTTCAATATTACAGTTGGGGGAAAGATTTTGGCTTTTTAAAAAATCAATGTTAATTTCTATGAACATAAAATAAACATTGTCAATGGTGTTATCTATCATGATAAAAAAAAATATCTGGTTGGACCAGTATTTGTATTTCGACAGACATATAAATGCTGCTCTGACCAGAGCCCGAGGAGCCCTCGCTCTGACGAAACAGCTGTTTTACAGCAGTCGGCTTGACCCCAGGGTGAAGGTAATTTGCTACATGGCCCTCATACGGCCAATGCTTGTCTATGGTTGTCCCGTTTGGTTCAACATTGCCCCTTCCCAAATGGAGAAGTTTCGGGTGTTCGAGAGGCAGTGTCTACGGCGCTGTCTCGGTTGGCATCGGACACCGGAATCTTCTTATTTGCATTATTATTCTAACGAGGTCTTGTACAACGGAGCTCGGATCAACAGAATTGACAATTTCGTGATAAAACTTGTTCGGGGTCACATAGCGAGAGCTATGACTTCGACCAACAACTTAATTTTCGGGGCGTTCTATCCAAACGACGAATACTTCGGTATGGCACGCTTGAGCGGCTTTATTCCACCAGAGGCATTCCTCTATTTAGATAAATGCGGCCTGATACAGGATAGATTGGCAGTACCGCTTATCTACCACGTCAGGCGTAGAACCGTGGACCGGCGACTCTTGTACGAACGAGACATCCTCGCCCGAGATGGAGCAGAGCTCCTACGGTTCAGTAGGGCTGTGTCCGAACAGGACCGTATTGATAGGAGGAAGCAGGAGAACCAGTTTTGGTGGCTAAAAGAATTTAATATGGGGTAAACCGGGGTGGGGTATTTATTGCCTTGGCCGGCTTACATACTTGTTTTAGTCTTAGGTTTAGGTTAAGTAGAGTAGGGGCGGTGGCACTATAAATAAAAAAAAAAAAAAAAATACAAAAAAAAATACAAAAAAAAATACAAAAAAAAAATACAAAAAAAAAAAAATAAAATAAAAAAAATTAAAATAAAAAAAAATAACACTTAGGTACAAACATAACCAACAACACATACATATATGGACATGGACATAGCTTTTGCCGCTGTGGTTGCTCTAGTTTTAAGTAGTATGTAGGTAGGTTAGGGGTAGTTTTAAGTTTTATTTTAAGGACTTAGTATGTAAGATATAAAATAAACGATAAAGATGTCAGTTTTTTATATTTTCTAACAAAATAAACGAAAAAAGAAAAAAAAAAAAAAAAATTAGTTCACAGGCCGAAAGGCATTAATTTAAGAAATCATGAATTCCTTAGAGCGCCCGTTTAGGGCCAGTAAGTTAAATTTAAGTATTATTAGTTAGGCTAGTTTTCTGAATTTTGTTGGCATGTAAGTAGATATAAGTTAATATTGAATAAAATTTGAATTAAAAAAAAAAAAAAAAAAAAAAATTATAAAAAAAACTTGATCTAATTTTAATTTAAGGAAATACATTTTATTTAAATAAACATTGAATTTACTGTAAAATATTTGTCTTGTGTTCTTGATCACGTCCAAAGTCTACGCTAAAAGTGGATTTAACCTTTTATACTATATGTATATAATTTTTATGTAGCTATTTTCGACATTTTGTGCATTGGATCCAAAATCTAGTATTTTGATCCTCAGCTCCCATAGGAAGTCATTGTAATCGGTCCGATTTGTCAAATTGAAAATTTTGACATTTCTCGGCGTTTCAAGGTCCATAGCTCAAGAACCAGTAGAGATATCGACTTCAAATAAATTTTGTTATAGAGATAATAATGCAGAAAGATGCAGAAAGGACTCTCAAAAAAATTGCGTGGGTGATTTTTTTTTATAGCAATTTAAAAAAAAAGTGAAAATTTTGGTAAACCCAAAATATCTCACGCTAGAGACTTGAATTAAATTTTATATTATAAACTATAACGCGATACCAAATAAATATATTTTTGGAAAAAATTACAATTAACTGTTATTTTTATAAATCAAAAAGAACTAAAAAAAAGAATTTGTCACCTCAAAAAATGTATGAACAAAAAATGATATTATCTCCAAAATAATTTTTTGCAATAACGGTACAATTTTGAGAAAAATCGAATTGACAGTTTTTGTACAAAAAAATAAAAACCCTAAAAAAATTAATAAAAATTGTTTTCGACTCAAATATCTTTTCAAAAATTAAAAAATATTGGCTCCAAACTAATTTTATCTTATAAGATATATTGTTTTCAACATGCGATAAAATTTTGAGAAAAATTGAATTGACGGTTTTTAAACAAAAAATAAAAACCTAAAAAAAGCAGTACTAAAAGTTCGTAAAAATTGATTTTCGACTCAAATATCTTTTCAAAATTTGGAAATATTGGATTCAAATTAATTTAATCGTATAAAAAATATTGTTTTGAACATTCCTTAAAAAACATTACTAAAACTTGGTAAAAATTTACTTTGGACTCAAATATCATTTCAAAAAATAAAAATATTGACTTCAAATTGATTTTATCTCACAGAAAATGTTGTTTTCAACATTAATAATTTTGTTTATAAAAATCCAACAGTCCGTTTTTTCATAAAAACTTAAAACCTACATGAAATTGTACCCAAATTTGGCAAAAATTGTTGTTCGGTTCTCGATATCTTGTAAATAAATGAAGATATTGACTTCAAATTAATTTCATTCATCCAATTTGTATTTGTTTATATAAGAAATAAAAACTTTTAAGAAATGCTACTAAAAGTTCTCGACTAAAAATCTTGTTAACAAAAATAGACTTTGAGATCAAACTATTTCATAATATACAAAAAATGTAGTTGGTAATTTTAAAATTTTGTTGAATAATTCAACTGACAACTTTTATAACAAAACACGAAAACGTACAAACGTTTTAAGCAAGACAAATTGACAGACGGGAAGTTATCAGTGTGGGTCGCATTCCAGCCTCTTTTTAAATTTTGTTTTGACTGTGCAAGTTGGACCTTTTTACTTGCAACATTTCTTAGTCAAAAATCAAAGAATTTGTATTCTTTGGCTTCTTTCAATAAAAAACAAATATTTTTGTATTGCTCCAGAAGCAGCTCCCCAGTAGAGCCGTTTTTAAATTTTCTCAAGAACTAATCAACTGATTTCAATAATATTTTATCTGCACAAGATAAACTGTCTCAATAATATTTGACCATCAAAAATGCCATTGTTTTTATAATTGAAAAAAAAAAATGAAACCATTGTTTTCGAAATTAATTATTTTTTTACGAAATTGAATTGTGAAACGTATATTAATAAGTTCTAAATAACGGCATATTAAAATTAACTTTAAACTTAATTGAAAAAATGTTGTATATACAAAATTAATTTAAAGAAATTAATTTAATAGTTTTTTAATATAATTAAGTAGTTTTTGAACTATGTATGCCCGAAAAAAAATGTTTGAAGAACACAAATTATGACGAATTGAAAGAAGGCAGCACAAAATCATTTTTTGTACGTATTGGACTAGATACAGATTTCGATTATCAAAATCTTTAATATTTATATCATGCTTGATCTTATTAAAGTTCCTTGCCTTGAAAGATGATCACAATTGCATTTTCATCACGGTGGCTACGTTAACAAAAACTAAAAACAATCACAGAGAGCTACAGTTTGTGTCCGAATTGTGGAAACGAGCGAAAATTAGGCTGTTAACCATCTTTCATTGAACGATGAGCTGTACCATGTTAACCGCCTGTTTTTTTTTTACAGAATTAGGATGATCTCTATTTCATGCAAGATGGCGCGACATGTCACAATCGATGCTTTGTGAACTAAATTTCCAAATCGTGATATCAAATGCCATATCCCCTTTTTTATTTTTTAAGTTTTGAAAATGTCCCTTGTCATTCTTTTCCAAGATGTCGGTTGACATTTTCCTAAATCCATAAACTAGTACTTTCTTTGGTTGTTTAATTTTTGATGTAGCGTTTAAAAGTGTCAACTAATCATTAGAACGACAGTTAGCTTAACAAGTTTATAGAAAAGCATTTGTGGCGACAAAAATAATAGTATAGATATACATTTCTGAACCCATTTTTCTTTTGTTAGTCTATGGGAATAAGTTGTAAGGAATAAAATACAGTAAAAGTTATTTATAAATAAGTAATTAAGATGACTATGATAGCAAAAAAAAACAACTAAATCGGTTGAGACAGTGTTGAGCTTTTACGTTATAACCTCACGGGTATTGATTTTTTTCATCATTGAAAAATAAGTACCTGACAAGAGCAAACTGTTTTAGAAAATATATTTTTCTTATTGACATGGTGTATATTATTGGAAGCACATTTTAAACAATTTTTTGGAAAATTTTATTGGAAATTATTAAATCACATTTAATAGGATTGAAACATGTTACACAGAAGAAAAGCTCGGTGGTAGTCAATTTAACTATTACAAATCAGGGAATCAGTCGTGTGTTGTTAACTTCTCTTTAAAAAAGCGTACTTTTCTAAAAGTGACTAATAATAGTAGTAATAGTAGTAATAGTAGTAAGTTGTTCATGTATTTATAAGAGTTTTATACAATATTTTGAATTTAAATGTTATTTATGGCTATGCTGTGAGCCAGGTTGACAAAAAAGAAAAAAATAAGAATATTTATGTATATTTATGTTTTTGAATTTAATAGAATTCTGTTATTAATAACAATTTATACTCGTAAATATCTTTCAACTTTCAAAAATGTACTTAATGCTTTCTAATCATTCTCGTTAAGGATGTTTTTTAGTCTCTTGTAAGGTAAGAGTATTTTTACCAAAAAAGTAGCGTCTTTGAGTTTTGAAAATTGGACATATAGCAATGAAGTGTAGACAATCTTCTTTTGGTTTTAAGTTGCGTACAGAATTGGTTAAAACTACCATTATAGGAACTTCTATTTAAGTTGGGAACTTCACATCTTGCTATAAAGATTAGGGATATCTCTTCATAACCCAGTGAATCCTTAAAATAATTTCTGGAACCAAGATTATAGTTGAGCTGACTGTAGATTATTCTAGTGAATGAATCTTAAACTTCTTCTATTAGCCTCATTATGTCCTCATTTTTCTATATGATCCCGTACATTTGTTCTTTTACATTGCTTAAATCATCATCCCATCTTACTCAACACTCATTGCCAACACATTGCCATCTTGAAAACCACCAATCCTTGTTTCTCATTTTCATATAACAGAAGTTTTTTTCGAAAGTCTTGTGGTCTGATAGTTGCTGCAGACTTTGATGATGTAATCAGCTTGAGACTTCAAGCGACTCACTTTAAACATTACTTGTTAGTTATTGTGAAAACATCTATCTGTTTTTTTCGGAAAACTATTCTTTTTTGGCGAAAGTGCTTTTTGCTGTTACGACTAAATTTTTAGTTTCGTAGTATGTGAAATAAATTTTATTTTATTAATAATGCAAGTGCGATGCTCTTAAAGTTTTCGTAAAATCTAATGGAACATTGAATGAATTCAATTCGTTTATTCATTAAATTTGCCTAATCCATAACAAAATAAAGTTTCAGAACACATCCCTCATAGAGTTTTCTTATTTGAATTCAGAAAATTGATGAACTTAAGAGCATAGTAAGAAATGTTGCTTCGAATTATAAGATTTAAGCTAAAAATTCCTATTCAAAAATCTGAAATCTTCGAAAAACAAAACAATATCACCTCAATTTGTTGACTTGAAGAAAAAAAATTACGAAAACACATCGTAATTATTGTTGTCTTTCATATTTATTCATGAACATGAAATAAAATTGCAACAACAACAATAGAAACAAATGGATTTTGGAGGCTACTACGAAGGTTTGGGATCAACATATGGAGTGTCTTTGATTCTGTTATAAGACTATCTTAAGAAAAATTCCAGAAATCAATTTATGTCAAAAAATAATAACTAAAAAGTACTGACAAAATATTGTGTTTATTATATTTTTTACTAGAAAATGCTGTTAGTTAATTTAAAAATTAAAACCGTTATTGAAAATTTAAAAAAGGGTGGACAAAACCATTTTCTTTTTCGGCCTTCTTCACATAATTTTAAAAACAGTATACAGATTTGACGTTTTAAAATTTGAAATATACAATATTGCCTTAACATCAAAGCTTAAAGATCTTGCAATATTTTGCGTATATACAACAAACACGATTAAAAAGATATTACTTTACGAAAATGTATGTATACTGTTTACAAAAAATATATACATTTCTTTGTCAATTTAAAAAAAAATATTGTTTAAAATAAAATAAATTAATTAAAAAAAAAATCTCTTATTTTCAGAAATTATACCATTTTAAAACTGGGCATCGCATGTTGGTAAGTTTTTTGAATTTACTTTTCTATATTTATTTAATTTGAGGCAGTAATACTCTTATTCAATTATTTTAATGAAAATTTAATTCATTTGAAAATTATTAAGTTCTATAATTAAAATATTTCGTATTTTTAAGACTTCTATTTTATAATTTTTAAGTTTTCTGATACGTGTTTTGCACATTTAAGTCTTTTTTTTCTTGCTCTGAAAAATATTATGGTCCTGCCTAGAAAAGTTCATCTAACGTAGACCAATGTGGTATTTATTATTTTGTACAGCAAATAAAATTGGTAACTTTTGGGCGAAAGCAAGGAAGTTCAATTCAAAGTAGATCCTTATAGCACTTAGCAGGGTATAACATTTTGCAGGATAAGCAATGAAAACCCAATTTCTAGTACACACGTCTGGTTTTAAACATTTTAGACATTAGATCAAATAGGTGACTTCTAGACCAAAATACAAAAATTCCACATTTTTGTAGAGCTTGCCCTAAAAACTCCAATTTTTTTTATGCAAAACGCAATTATTCGTAATTTATACAGCATGAAACAATGTATTGCTTCTGAATAAAAATTCAAAAATTAAATTTAAATAAGTAGATGAAATAGGTATAATTCCTAAACCAAGTTTCCAAAATGAATTTCAAATGATTTTTGGTTTCTATTTTGAATATCAATAACGTTTCGTAAAGATTTATGACAGGTGTTTCCTTTGCAACAAACAACCAAATATTAAAATACCTACATCAATCATTTACAAAAGTACAAAAGGTAGACAGTAACTCACAACTCTAGTATAACAATAGATTTTTTTTTTTTTTGAAAAAAAAACCTTCAAACACAGGCTTTCATTTTCGACCTTTTGATTAAAATCATATTAAAGGAAATACTCTCTTTCATGTCTATCAATAAGTCTTGCACATATCATTTACTTAAAAATGATTTAAGACGACCGACGCACGTATCCCAACCACTATCCTGAACCATAAATTATAGAATAACCTTTTTTTTTTCTTTCTTTTGTCAAAATCCCAAATATCCTTACCACCTTTATTTTCCAATTTAACTTTTATCGCAATCCATTCAATATTATATAAAACAAGATTATTCCACTACATATATATATTGACCCCAAAAATGGCATTAATGTCAATAAGTAAAAAAAAAAACAAAAAAATACACTTCACTTCACTAACATCACACCACCACAATCGACCGGTCAAAATAGAATTATCCCCTGTAAAACACCCTTCTGGGCATCACACAAGACCTATCTTCCAAGAGAAGTTTTGGCCTTTTTCTTTTCTTCTTGAAACTTGACTCGTAAAATATACACACAACTATCCCCCAGATGACTATCACACAACACTCAACTATCTTAACTTCTTATCTCTCTCGTTGGGTTGTTGTTTGTATTTTGTTTGTATTTTTCTAATATTTTGGAATAACATTCCAAAAGCCAAGAAGTCAGGAGGAAAAAAATCCGATTTAAACTTTCCCTATTAAAAAATAACGAGAAAATATTTTTTTACGAGTCTCAATATAGTCGTATGTATATCTACTTAGACAGTTTTCCTTCCTTGAAGAAACACTCCCGTGAATGGCATAACACTAACACACCCAACTACCTCCCGAAGGTCCTTTCCAAAAAATCAAAAAAAAAAAAATGACTTAAAGACGCACATTATTGTTTGTGCTACTCAGAGCGTGTGTGTGTGTAAATATTTTATCGAATATCCTTTCTAGACCTAGACTAACTAGAACATGAAAACAAGACAAAAAACTGTGCCAAAAATTTGTCAAAAAATCAGCAGCAACATCTCTATACATATATAATCTATAGCTAGCAGGACGAAAAATGGACAACAAAGATGAAAATGATGAAAATTTTGTAAAAGTATGCAATATCCTTGCGACGAAACGAAACGAAACGACACGGAAGGACGACAAAAGGAGTGTTTACTTACCCGGAACATATACGAAAATAATAAATACTGTCAGCCATGCAAGGGATAGCATCCTCCTTGGATATATAAGTTAATGCAACGATTTCCTGTTGTTTTTGTTGTTGTTGTTGTTTTTGGTATAAATACTGTATCTATGCACTTCTATAAAGGATTCCGCATTTGCACAGTAGGACGTGACCAGCACTAGATATAAATGTAAACATAAATTATAGGTGGACTTGGTTTTGTTCCTTTTGTGTGTGTATATAGATGATCAGGATACTCCTGCCAAATGGGATAATCCTTTCTGTGTGTTTGTGTTGAATTTGCTTTCCTATACCAAGTTCCAGTGAACATAAGAACAAAAAAAAAAAAAAGTGCAGAAGGATCTTCCGCAATGTGTTCACAAGCCAACTGGACTAGCACAATGTAAAATCAAATGAAAAAATTCCGACAAAATCGAACACAAGACTACGACAATCACGACCGTAAAATCAAAAAAAAAAGAAGGATCAAGATTGAGCTTTGAATTATTATCCTTTTTCGATATATCGAAATCAAGTACGAGGACAAAAGAGAATCTTTTTCTTCTTTCTATTCTTTGTTTATTTTATGCGAGGAGTATATCAATTCTACTACGCAAAATAATGAAAACAAAAAACAAGAAACAATTCACTTGTCATTCACATTTTGGTCATAAATCAAGGACGAAATAGACCCGCACTGATTTACACACATAAAATTCTTCTTCTTGTCAAATAAGGATCTCTGATTATGAATCCTTTTTGTTTTCTTCATCGTAACACTGATATCCTTTTTTCGATATTACATTTGATAGTAAGTTGTATTGTAGTAATAAAAATAACAATCGAAAAATCCTTAGAAAACTAACAGTAGTTCAGTTGATGACATTTATAGAAATTTGTATGGAAATTTAAAAATATCCTGTGAGGTTTTGCGACGCAATGACATCACGGTACACCGGCAAAATCACAACTAAACCGAAAGATGATTACAGAGCCTCGGAGTCTGCTAAGTCTAATAAGACAGCAACAAAAATAAAAGCAAAAAAGCACCCCCAATATAGGGATGCCACCCTATGAATCAGGATACAAGCGAAGTGTGTTTGTAGCTGCCGCTGCTTCTGATGATGCTGATGATGACGATGATGCAGGATATGTTTCCCGTGTGTTATCCTACGGTCGTAATGAATATCCTGGTGTTGAAGACAAACTAGAGGTGCTCTGGAAAACTCCAATGGCAATTCTGTTTTTAGGAGTCGAATTTTGTGCAGAAGAGAAAAAACATGCGCTCTTACGCCTTCTCTCTTGATGTAAGGTTTAGGAACTTGCCCTTGTTTTTTCTATTTCCTTGTACTGAAAATAAACCTTAATGCAATTTTTGGTGATGTTCTACAGAAAAGTTATGCAGGACACTCAGTCAAGGTACAGAACAGGAACAGACCACCAACTACACACAGACCAGTACCAGCAGCAGCAGCAGAGCCATATAGTTCCATCAGTACCTACTATACCTACCATCTGATAGGAAAACTATATAGGAAGCAGTTAATCACCCCAATTGTTCGGACTCGATGTCATGCGGTTTTCCAATATCGGGTCAGGCGAATAAATTAGGATTAATCGTCCTTATCTTCAGTTCGTTTTTAGGAAGGGAAGAGGATTTTCTTCTTTTTTTTTTTTTAATTTGTGTTGAGTGGATTATACAAGGGTTATCAAAATATTCATATTATTGAGTGAGGGGACAGGGGGGAAGAGGGGAGACCGAAACCCTCATGGATGCATCACTATAGGTATAACTTTTTAGATCCATTTGATTCAAAAAATAGGTTACACTAGGTCATGTGCGTCTAAATAACAATCAATTTAGTACGTAATGGAAAATGGATTTTATTGGAAAAATTAGGCGCTTAATGAGCGACTTTTGTTCATAGTTTCGTTAAATTTTAATTGTTACTTTTGCATAAAACAAAATAGCTTTGATTTTGAAATGCCCTAACAGCAGCATAAAAATAAATGTTTCCATTGAATGCAAGAGAATTTAAGAAAAAACTGTGCGCTATTTGTTGAAGGCTTAAAAGAGCTTAGATTTTCAAAACCTAAATAAGGACCACAAAAACTTGATGTGGTAAAATATCGTACCTTCCTTATTTGCATCAAAAATAAAACAATAATTTCAAAGGAAAGCTTCAGCTTAAAAGCAATGGAGTGACCCTCAGATGGATTTTGAGACACATTGTAACATCCACAAAAATTGAAATTTAATGCCGCTTGACTATTTTCGATAGGAATACATGATGTCGCTAGTCAACGCTAATAGGCCCAAAATAATTAACCAACGTTTTCGAAAAATTGACCTCCAGATAAGACTACGTCCGAGCCAGCTATGGACACAACAGTTAAAAAAAATCATCATTGTTTTGTTCCATTTCAAATCTCTATACTTCTTAAAAACACCCTTTAGTCGTATTTCATCAAAGGGCGTTTATTACTAGAATAAATAAACCAAAAACAAACCAGTGGACTGAGAAGTGGGCGTGACAGATTAAGTAGAAATCATTTTTGTGCATTTCTGTTAGCAATACAATTTTAAAATGTTATCAAAATCAAAGGCATCGAATCAACTTTATAAATCCCATAAATAACCACGAGGTATCTTTTTGCTTAACGCATAACTATTTCCACCATTGTTTTGAGCCTTTGGGCGTCTAAAGAACACCATCACCGACCAAAGTTTGTAATTTCAAACATTTTAAATCATCACACCCAAAGAAATGTTTGTCTAAGCTATTACATTTGAAAATTAATGTTTTACGAAGTACCTATACATGCTCTTAGAATGGTCAGACATATTAAATACGTCCCTGGTTCAAAGGCTTTCCATAGCCTATCCCAAGCCCTTCTAATGCTCCCCCCTATATCCACACCACTCCACTCTACTCTATCATTCCATTCCACATCGAGGAAGTGGACTGTTCTGTAGATAGGTACGTTTATCTGATTTAGTTTGTTATATTAATTTCAGCCAGAGACACAAGAGCTGCCCTGGCTATATTCCACTCCATACATATGTATATGTATGCACTCGTATATATAGACAACGAGTACCCTGCCTATCTATATACGTCATTATATAGGAAAAGGCCGCATTACAAGGTGGTGGCCGCACCTGATTACAGTCTTATCGGGAATCGTTTCAGTGGCATCACTATTGGTGTTGGTTTATTGAAGCTTTGGAGCCAAATTTCCTAGCAGAATGGCGCTGCTGATGTGGTGATAGTGAAAGAAGGGTATATAGCAGTGGTAGTGGTAGGGTGGTGGTGATGGTTTTTTAGGCTACAGGTTCTTTGTGCGGGAACGACGCTATATCGAGTGGCAGTGGACATTGGGCAGTGGACATTGGACTTGTACGTATAAGTTGGGGTGTTGTATAGTGTCCTGGTGGAGAGTGTTTTATTTGATTCATGCAGATATGTTTTCCAACGAGGCACCAAAAGGGAAGGACGAAACAGGATGAGTATCCATTAATGGACTGTATAGTGTGTGAGTGTGTAGGGACTTTTTGCAGAGAACTGCTAATATATCGACTACCAACAACGACAACGGCCGAGTGAAAGTTAATTAGGTTATACCAATATAGAATGTTACTCTCCCCCAAATGAGATGTGTATACTCCATACCTACTCGTATGTATATATGTATGTAAGCCTATATACGTACGTACAAGAAAGGACATTAGTGCGTAGGTTCTTTTCATCGTTAGCTTTTTTTGATATTCATAAAGGCTTAGAAACCAACATACATATAGTTATACATGCTTATTGCAAATTACATTATGAACATAATTAGATTCCAAGACCGAAAAAAAACATCGCTTTGGGGGATATGAAATGTCAATTAGGATAAATCTATAACCACAGAGAAAAAATAAAAATGGAAGAAAAGGCAATGTGTTTGGCAATATTTAGGTATACCTACCTATATTTGAGAAGTCAATCATAATTCATTCTTTGATGATGAGAAATTCTGGCACTGTTAAGTTCTAGTCTGTAAATGGTTTTGACATCACGCGTTTATAATAGAGAAGCAGATGTAATTTCCTAAACGATATTTTGAACTCTGATGGCTGTGTTGTTGGCTTAATGGTTTATTCAAGTTAAGGTTAAATGGTTCTTTTATTTTGTTAAACAAAAAAAAAAATGGAGTCTGCTAAGAGCTTATTGATGTGTGATTTTACCTTGTATTGATCCAAATTTGGAGGTGTGTGTGCCGACTAAGTCTCTTAAACATTATACAGTGATGGAAAAAATAATAGAAACAAAGCTTCGTGTTAATTCTTTTTAATTCTTCGAAAACCCAATGCTGTCTTGTATCGTTAAAGTGAGATAAACCCTCTTTGCCACCATCTATGAGTGGCACTTGCATCAACGAAACGGAAAATCTCGACTTCCTCGGAATGTGCTTCAGCAACTACCTTTTGTAGAGCGATCACATACGTGATGTCGCCAAAAATGCCGCAAGATGTCTAGGTTTTTTGAGACGTTGCAAGAAATTTTTCTCTCCGTCTGATCTGGTTACAATCTACAAAATCTATATACGTCCGAAACTTTAATATAACTCTCATCTCTGGGCTGGTGCTCCACTAACTTATTTAAGCCTCTTGGACAGTATTCAAAGAAGAGCTTTTAAAATGATTGGTGACATTAACATCATCAACTCGATTACGTCACTCGAACATCGACGCAAGGTTTCTTGTCTCACCCTTTTTTACCGTTATTTAAACGGACTATGCTCTAGTGAAATAGCCAGTTGCATTCCTCCCCTTAAACAATTTAACCCTAATACTTGCGCTTCTTGAGCCCAACTTCAGCCGTACTATGAAGTACAGAGATTCATTTTTTAGCCGTACTACGGGAATGTGGAACGCCTTGCCACGCTCTATCTTTCCCTATCATTGTAATGTTTAGGAAGTCAAAATCAATGTACACCGACACTTCCTATCCAACCCTTCCCTCTTTTCCTAATGCTGCTGAAAAGTACCCTCAAATCATTATATTCCCTCCACTGTGTTTTACTGTGTATTTTGAGTTAAACTTCTTGTTTTTTGGCCTTCTCACATACATTTTTCCATCGGAAGTAAACAAATTGATCTTAGTTTCATCCGACCACAAAACGTTATTCCAATAAGAACTGTGTGAGTGTTTGTGTAATGGGTTAAAAAATGGCACTTTTTGTGGATTTATACCAGGTAGACTTGCTTCTACAAGTTTTTTTTTATTGTTCTAGCTGTCACTGATCCATTTAATTCATGTTTGAGTTCTTTCTCTTAAAGAAAGATATGGTTTCTTCGTACATATTTTTACCAATGGTAAATTAGAAATTGAAGAAGTTCATCCTTTTCTTCATCTTGTTTCTTCTTTAAGCGTGAATGTAAAGTTTCAAATACTTTTATTCAAACAGTTTAAGGTTTTTGCAATTCCAACCATCGTTTTTCCAGCTTGTCTTAGTTTTTTCATCTCTTCGCGTTCAAAGGGAGTATAATATAATCCACGACCCAAATTTATTAAAATTATAGATGACTTTTAAAATTTTGTTTAGTATCGAATATAAAATCTGACAAGCTAATAAACAAACTCATAACGCCTATTTGCATACAAAACAATTGATTCTTACGTTAGAATAACAATTAAAGTAGCTTGTTTCTATTATTTTTTTAGGCGAAATCATCATTGCCCTCAAACTTTTTACCTTTAAATAAAAACAAAAAGTTGTTTCCACAAAACAATTTTGCCATTTGAGGGCATTAAAATATAGAAAGACTAACGACAAAAGACTTAATTGCTAAAAAAAATATTGTGTATCGAAAATGATTAAGAGGTTGCTTAAATTTTAAAAACATTTCTCTACTTCTACAATTTTATAAATATTTGTTAATATACATAAATGTAAGTATTCAATAAAAGCGAAATTCTATCGTTTTTTTTCCATAATCGTTCACAATGACTATCCTTAATTGGTTTGCAGTTTGTCCTACTTTGGATAAACGGCAATAGTTAGCTACAAATAACAGTTTGTTTTAGTCTTATTTGTGATTTCGAAGATGTTTCTACTGCTTTATACGAGCTGGTCTGGTCACATCTATTTCACTTAAATTTCATGATGTGTTCTTATTTGTTTTGAAACCTTGTTATCAATATCTAATAATAACCAATCTGTTCTTAATAGTCTGATTTTAGGTGATTGGAGAGTTAAGTATATTAATCCAATCTTTAAGTCTAGAGATAAGAAGAAGGTTATAAAATAGTGTCCTATAAGTAAACTTTTAACAATTCAAAAACCTTAATTGCAATACGTGGTTTATAAAACAAATTAAACTATACGGATTTGATAGTTAGTCTACTAAGCTTGTAGGTAGAAAAAAATGGTAAAAACAGGAGACTTGAAACCTTCATCCGGGTGTCCTTAAAAAAACCCATATAGGTCCGCCAGCATTTATTTTATTTATTAGTGATTTTCCATCAGCCTTATCGACCTCTGAATGTGTAATATTCGAGGATGATTAAAATGTTTTAAGAAATTAATAATTACACTGGTTGGATACAATTTAAGCAAGACATATCAAACTATTTATCGAGCCCTATATTTTTTGATTATTCTCAAAAAAAAAAAAAGACCTGGACCTAGTTTTTGATGGAAATCTAAACTTAAGGTCAAACATATAAACATATAGTGTTCTTTCAAAAGCCAACTCAATGTTTTGGTTTTTTCCGTTATTCGAAACAGTTGAAAATATTAAAACAAAACTTTTGAGATTTGCTTTACGAAATTTTGTAACAAATTCTAATGTAAACCTGTATTAAGACTTCAGCATATTATTGTTTGATTCAATCGTGGCACTCTTTAGAATTATAAAAGATTTGTGAGTTTTTACCTTCTCTTATTAATATTAACGCACCAAGTCGAACTTTGAGAACAAAACAATTCATTTTTTGTAAATGCTCATTTTACAAATTATGGACAGCGTGAACCTATTTCTTATAGTTGTACATATTTCAACATATTCTTTAATGATCATGATATGTTTCTCTCAAGATATTAAATAAAACTTTTTTGTATATATCATTTCACTACATCTTCCTCTTTAAATACGTGTATATTCTCAAACCACTTCTCGGAAAATTGTTTTCACTACATTGTATACGCACTACGCACATAGTATGTTGTATTTAAAATTAATATAAACCTGTTCAGCTATTTACCCGTGGATTTAATGATTGTAGAATGAAATAAATTCATTACTAAATTTAAAAAAAAAAAAAACGATTTACTTATCGGAATCCTAATATTAAAGCCGATAACGGGTCAATTTAGTGCTTACTGCCTTGATATTTTCGAGTCCAGGTCAAACATTTTAGAATTTAAGACGTTAAATCAGCTAAAACCTAAAATACTCTCAAAAAATTCGGTGCTTAAATTTTTAATTCTAATAATTAAAATAGGAAAAAAATTGTTCACCTCAAATTAAATTTAATTTAACACTTTATATCGTTTAACAGAATTGGTTTGAATTAAAAAATGCATGCATGAACTTGCTCATGTATACAAAGAGTCTGTTTAAAAATATTTCCTGTATTTTAAGATATAAAAATGTACCCGCAAAAATAATTTATTTTACAAAATTTAAACGCCATTTGATTTATCAAAAAAAATGTATTTGTATTTGCAAACCGAGCTATTTTTTTAAATTAATTTTTTATATATAACTAGCGGCCCGTCCCGGCTTCGCACGGGTAGACATACATAAATAGGTACAGATAATATAGCTTTCTAATGAAAAAGAATTATTAAAATCGGTCCAGTACGTTTTGAGTTTATTCGTTACATTCAAAAATACAAATCTTTCCTCTTTATAATATAAGTGTAGATATTTTAAGATTTAAGTTTGAAAATGTTGTTGGTACGCAGATATTTAGAACTCATTAAAGTACGTTCAAAGTTACAATGAAAAAATGATTACATATCTATTTTCAAGATATCGAATTTCGAAAACAAGAATTTCATATTTTTGTTTTAAATCAAAAATAAAAAAATGACAGTTTTGATAATCAAATATTATTGAGACAGTATAAGAGCTTGTGCAAAAAAAAGTTATTGAAATTGGTTGATTAGTTGAGAAAACTTATAAACAAAATAACGGTTTAATAGGGGTTCCCTTCTGGAGCAATACAATAATATTTTTTTATATTAAAAGAAGCCAAAGAGTACAAATTCTATCGGTTCATTTTTGAGAAAATTTTAATTTTCGATTTTTGACTAAAAAAGTAAAAAGGTCGAAGTCGCACAATCAAAATAAAATTTAAAAAGAGGGAAGAATGCGACACACACTGATAACTTCCCATCCCGTCTGTCGATTTGTCTTGCTTAAAAGTTTGTAAGTTTTCGTGTTTTGTTTTAAAAGTTCTCAGTTGAATTATTCTAAAAAAATTTAAAATTACCAACAATATTTTGCATATAATGACATAGTTTCATTTCAAAATCTATTTTTGCTAACGATATTTTTAGTCGAAACCAATTTTTACTAATTTTAGTAGCATTTCTAAAAAGTTTTTATTTCTTATATAAACAAATACAAGTTGGTTGCATGAAATTAATTTGAAGTTAATATCTTTTATTATTCACAAGATATCGAGAACCGAACAGCAATTTTTACCAATTTTGCGTACAATTTTGTGTAGATTTTAATTTTATTATGAAAAAACTGACTGTTGGATTAATTAAGTTTGAAGCCAATATTTTTAATTTTTGAAAAGATGTTTGAGTCGAAAATCAATTTTTACCAACTTTTGTTAATTTTTTTTCTTATGTTTTTATTTTTTGTAAGAAAAATGTCAATTGGATTTTTCTCAAATTTTTTCCGAATGTTAAAAACAATATTTCTTATAAGATACAATTAGTTGGAAACCAGAATCTCAAATTTTTGAAAAGATATTAAGTCGAAAATCAAATTTTACCAACTTTTGTTAATTTTTTTTTAGGTTTTTATTTTTTTTTTCTAAAAATTTTACCAGATGTTGAAAACGTTATTCTTCGTTGCACAAAATTGTTTTGGAGATAAAATTATTTTTTGTTCGTAAAATTTTCGAGGTGACAAACATTTTTTTTAAATTTTTTTTTGATTTATAAGAAAAAACCATTGATTGGATTTTTTCCAATAATATAATTGTTTGGTATTATGTTACAATATATAATATAAAATTTACTTTAAGCCACTAGCGTTATTGATTCGTGAGAAATTTAGGGTTAACCAAAATATTCACCTTTTTTAAATTGCTAACACCACCCACTCAATTTTTTTGAGAGTCCTTTCTGCATCTTTCTGCATTATTATCTGTATAACAAAACTTATTTGAAGTCGATATCTCTCCTGGTTCTTGAGCTATGGATGACGAAAAAAACGTCGCGAAGGTACGGACGTACGGACGTACGGACGTACGTACACACTCACGCACAGACATCTTTCTAAAAATCTTTTATTTTGACTCTAGGAACCTTGAAACGTCGAGAAATCTCAAAATTTTCAATTCGACAAATCGGACTGATTACAATAACTTCCTATGGGAAGTTCAAAATTTATTTAAAATTTAAAACAAAATATATCGGTTGTTTTTGTAACTTTTTCGTATTTTGCATTTTTTGAAAGTTTTTATTTTCTTACAACAAAAATTTGCATGGAATGAAATATTTTTTCATTTATTCTCGAATTCAAATTATTTTTACCAATTTTTCGAAGTAACTCAAAATTCAAGTAGATGTAAAACAATTTATTGTTATTATTATTATCTTGGAAGTAATGTCGTTCATAAAATATTCGAGGTGACAAATTAAATGTCAAAATCTTCAAATGGGACCATTGCAAAAAATTAGTTGACCCCGATTATCTCACGAATTAATAAAACAAGTGACATCAACTAACTTTTATTTTATAATTTGTGACGCGATAAAATTTAAGTAGATGTAAAACAATTTATTGTTATTATTATTATCTTGGAAGTAATGTCGTTCATAAAATATTCGAGGTGACAAATGAAATGTCAAAATCTTCAAATTTGACCATTGCAAAAAATTAGTTGACCCCGATTATCTCACGAATTAATAAAACTAGTGACTTCAACTAACTTTTATTTTATAATTTGTGACGTGATATTTAATGAGTATAATTCGAAAAAAATTAAAATAACGGTTTTTTATAAATCATTATAAATCAGAAAAACTGATATAATCTCTACAATAATTTTTTGAATCGGACAGTAATTTTTTGACGCCTGGGGCATTTCACGTGAAGCGGACAGGGAAAAAAAAGTGACATCTTGGATTTCGCTCATATTTAGGTCAATTACAGTATTTGAGAATATAAAAATGTAATTTCATTTTTTTTTATTCTACGGCACTTAGTTTAGGAATTACGGACTACCAAAAAATTGACCCACTATGAAAAGCCATTATTTTAAATCAGTGCTGTAGGTATTAGATATAAAGTAAAAATATATTGTAGGTATGTTTTAACAAGAAAAAATGTGTTTTATTTTTGTGATAAAGTCGGTGCAAAAAAAAATTTTTTTTTCTTGCTCAAAACCGGAAGTAAAGTTTTCAAAGTAAAATTTCAGTAACTTCGACCATTTTTTTTTTAATTTTTATTTCTGCAAAATAAAGATAAAACTATGTAGATATTACATAAAAAGTTTCAAAATGGAGACTTAAGTCGTTTTTAAGATAGAGTTCATTGAATAGAATATTACGCGCCTAGCATTGTACTTAGCGCATACATATAGGTTAACGGTAACGGTAACAATACGCTCTGTGAGACATAATGTTCCATATCTCTAAAACGACTTAAGTCTCCATTTTGAAACTTTTTATGTAATATTTACATAGTTTTATCTTTATTTTGCAGAAATAAAAATTAAAAAAAAAATGGTCGAAGTTACTGAAATTTTACTTTGAAAACTTTACTTCCGGTTTTGAGCAAGAAAAAAAAATTTTTTTTTGCACCGACTTTATCACAAAAATAAAACACATTTTTTCTTGTTAAAACATACCTACAATATATTTTTACTTTATATCTAATACCTACAGCACTGATTTAAAATAATGGCTTTTCATAGTGGGTCAATTTTTTGGTAGTCCGTAATTCCTAAACTAAGTGCCGTAGAATAAAAAAAATGAAATTACTTTTTTATATTCTCAAATACTGTAATTGACCTAATTATGAGCGAAATCCAAGATGTCACTTTTTTTTCCCTGTCCGCTTCACGTGAAATGCCCCACCTGGTGATTTTTTTTAGAAAAATCAAGGACATTACTTTTGCAAAGAACAAAAACTTAATAAAATATTACTAAAAAATGTTTAAAAGTTTGTTTCCACTAAAATACCTCGGGAACAAAAAAAGATATTGAAGTAAAACTTATTTTACCATTTGTAAAATGTTGTTTATACATTTCAGTTAATTTTTAAGGAAAATCCAATAGACAACTTCAAACAAATAAAAACCTATTAAAACAACCAAAAACTGATAAACATTTATTTGAACTCAAGTATCTTGAGAACAAAGACTGCAATTGGAGGAATAGAAATAACAAATAGAAAAACAGTGATGTTGAAAATGGCCAACTGATTTGATGATAATCTTTTTTAAGTTTTTAAACCCTAGAACCCTACTCATATTTTCCAACCCTGGGTGCCAGGGTAACCCGTTCCTTATTTCAAAATATTTTATTAAATTTTGTTTTTTAAAGTTTTCATATTTATTTTATTTACTTTAAATCATATTTAAATAGAATAACACAAAACTTTTATTAAAACGTCTATTTAACACATTTGGCACACATATTATTTTGGTGGTCTACACAGATGGGTGTTATGCAACCTTTGTATAGGGTTCTAGGATTACATTAAAGTGTATGGCTTTAAAAAAATACTTAGTCCAAATTTGTAACAGCTCCTCCTTACACCGATTTCTTTTTACATTCCAGAAGCCCCAATTTTCTTTTTTAATTCACATAGGATGTCCTTATTAGCTCTTTGACTGCCAAGCTCAATTAGGCTCAAATTTTGTATTCATGCTATGTTGATATGGCACCTATACTATTTTTCATTCCTCATTCTGATGGAACTTTCTGGCTGATTTATTTTTATTATTTTTTGCGTATATTTTTATATAAATATTAAATTTCCAAAAGCTATGTGTGGTGAAAAACAAAAAAAAAAAACAAGTCAAAGGACTTTCAATCTCTCACTTAACTCACATCATAATCGGGTGGAGGATTTTTTGGAGAGCGCAGCGACATAAATTCAATTGACAGCAAGTGCCACACGTGCTCCCCAGTGGCTCATTAAATAAACTTCCAATTAATACAGTTTCCAACTGAAGCGCAAAGGCGCGCCTTGGCATTATTTTTCCCGCTGATGATGCACATACCCAAAATAACACAATTCGAGTACCACCTATACCTACCTTACCTATACAATCTGTTCCAAATTTTCATGCAGATATATCTATAATGTGACGTGTACGAGGATGGGGACTGGGACGGAAACGGGCACAAAGAGCTTAAGCCGAAGCTCTGTAGTGAGCTGTGATGGGGCGCTCTGTTTTGTTTTTAATTTTTGTGTGTTGTTTTTTGAGGTACCGCACCATCGCCATAGCCATCGGAGCCTTGCAGCTCTCTAAATCGACACTAAAAAGAGGGAAAGGAAGCAACCACAAATATTACACACTCACGACTCACAAGTTGTCGGAAGTACGCCAAGCCGTGAAATACAAATTGCAGGCAATATCACTTAGTTTTTACGATGCACCCCATAAAGGGATGGTAACCATCCGGAATTTATCCCCCATTAAATGATACGTCTTCACCCTCCATATTCTCCAGATGTGTTGGTTGCTGTACGACGAGTGAGTTGAGTATATGGAAATGGTGAAGTATAGGTGGTGGTTTGATGCTTATGGAGGGTTGGTGGGTGGAACAAGGCATCAATGATTCTCTACCTGGAAGCTAAATTATGTATGTGTCTGTGTGTGCTTCCAGGATGCTGATGCTGATGCTCTGGTTCTAACTATAGACACACGTTTCCTTAAACGCTTCAGTTCCCGCTGCCGCACCACCATCGCTGGCGACGACGACGACAACGACAACGAGGATGGTAACAGACGGTTATAGGTAAAGAAAATTTAACCAATATTCAAAGGATGGGCTGCGGGGCCAATTTGGAGCAGCAACAGCAGCCATATTTTGGTGCGGTGGCGGGGCATCAGCGGGGCAACCTCACGACTGGCAGAGTGTGTTATGCAAATATTTGCCACTAAATGAAATTGATGGAGTAAGCCAGAACCTTAGTCAAGAAAGCGGGGAGGCAAAACCACATCATCCCAATAGTCACTATCGCCGCCGCCGCCGCCGCCGCAACCTATTCAATTTAACCGATTTCTGCTTTTTTGTCGGGGCTTTTGCGAGTTGTAGGGGTGAGCTGAAGGATGAGAAGAAATTTGATTTTTTCAACGCATTTCGCCGCCCTTTGCCGCGCCCTACCGCACCATGTCGCTTGGTGTCGTTTCGACGACGACATCTTCTTCTTAAACCAAGGCCCTCTCCCGGTGAGTGGGTTTAAGTTCGAGTTCGAGTTGATTTCGGCTACGAAAACTATTTTTTCTTTTCGGCGGCGCATTGGGTGTTTGGGTGGTGCGGTTGGTTGGTCTTGAAGCTGTGTATAAAAACTTTATGGTGTGAGGGGTGAAAACATTTTGAATATTATGTGAAAGTTTACTTTAAGAGTATAGTGTTAAGGCAGGTAAAACGGTGATTAGAACCATGTGTCACATAAAAAGCTATGTGATGTGTACCTTGCCTATAAGTATTCTAATATTTTTCATCATCATGATTTTTGATGACATCAAAAAAGCAAAAAAGCGAGTGTCATAAGAACAATTTTGAGTTGATTAGATGAGCATGGATATGGGCTTTGGGTATTGGGCAGGGAACATGAAGTTTGAATATAGAGGGTTGAATGAAAATGAAGAAAAAATTAGGTTCTTGTATGCACGAGATGTTGAACTTATATTTTCTTTTATAGAAACGAGATTTTGGGCTCTAAGCACTTGTTTGAGGGAAGGGGTAGGTTCTTCACTTAAGTAGAGTTTGTGTGGTCATTGTTAAATTCATGAATTTTTTAATTTGATAATTTCGAAGGGCAGGCAATTATTTAGATAGAGCAGAAAGGTAAGTCTGTGGATGCAAAAACCTTACTCGTGAGAATTTTCTTCTCTCTTTTAAATTAACCACTTTTATGAATTTAAGTTCTTGTGTCAACGTTCTTTTGGAATTGAACACAAATTTATCGCTCCAAATGAAAAATATATCTACTTGTTCGAAAAGGTATAACTTTTTGTTTTAACTCGATTACAATTACACCGAATAGAAAAAATAAGTAAACTTAATGTATCCATTTCCGCAACTCAATAAAAAGTGAATAAATAAGCAAAACTTAGGTAGAACATCAATTTTCGAAAACAAAAACCAAATGAAAGCAAAAAAAATGTACAACCTATGTATAGAAATGTAGTGTTAAAACTTTTAATTCTCAATGGAACATGAGCCACCCAAACAAGCAAGTGTAAAGTTGGTAACACAAAACCACAAAAGCCCAATTCAAAAGTTTTGCAAAAATGCAACTTAAAAAAAAAAACACCTACAAAAATTTGCTCAACATTCAAGTGACGTGTTTTGTGTTCAATGTTTATTGATTCATTTACAGGTTGTTCCATTTCTAATTGAAATCTCAATTTCACATATTTTAAACAGTATTTTTGAAATTCAAAATCCCTAATAAATCGTAATAGATTTGAACAAACTCTATTATTTGGGACGCTTAGCTCGAAATTAGTTTTGTTTGTATAAAAAGTTTATTTCTTATGAATAATGAAAGTCAGAAAATCATATGAAATTAAAAAATAGTGCCAAAATTCGAAATGTTACCAAAATACTATCTGAAACTAACTACATTGATAACAATTTTTTCATATATTTGAAATAAAACTGGAGAAGTTTTTTCCGAAATGTTTTTTGACCAATTAATTTTTTTAAATGAATTCTAAATTTCAGAACCTATAGAAAAGCACACAAAATTAACGTTTTCAATGTCTGAAAATTGAAAGTTTCCTATCACATGAAGGCGGTTTTTGGGCAGGTTCATATGGTCCTAAATATTTAAATCTGGATTTAAAGACTATTCATACAGAGTTGCTACATGTTACCTTATCTTAAAAATTGTTAAGCTTCATAATTTAGGTTAGAAAATAGTACCAAATTAAGTTCATTACTAAAGTTCCAGCTTTAATGAAGACTAAAGTTATTCAAAGTTAGTTAAATTTAGGATTTAAGTAGTCCTTTTTCAGAGTTGCTACATTTTTCCTTAATTTAAAATGTTTAAGTTTCATAATTGAGGTCAAAAAATGTACCAATATAGCTTATTACAGAAGTTCAGACTTTAAGGAGACAGAAATTACTGAAATTCAATAATATTTAGAATTTAAACAGACTTTATTTAAAGAGTTGCTAAATTTGTCCTTATTTTAAAATTTGTACCTTCATAATTTAGGTACAAAGAAAAATCCAAATTCAGTTTATCACTAAAGTTTCGGCCCTAAAGTAGTCAACCGAAGCTTATAACATAATTTTAGACTTTAAGGATAAGAGCTGTTATCGAAATTCAGTTAAATTTAAGATTTTAACAGTTTTGATTCAGCGTTACCAAATTTTTTCCTAATTTTTAAATTTTTAAGCTTGATAAATTAGGGCCGAAAATGGTATCAAATTTGGTATATTACAAAAGTTCAGACTTTAAGGAAGAATGAAATTATTGAAATTTAGCAAAATTTATTTCTGATACAGTCTTCATTCAGAGTTTCTACATTTTTCCTTATATTAATATTCTTAAGTTCAAAATTGGGGCAGAAAGTAGTACGAAATTAGTTTCCTAGAAAAGTTAAGACTTTAAGGAAAAATTAAGGATTTATTCAAATTTTCAACATTTTTTCTTGTTTTAAAATTTTGCATCTTCATAATTTACGTCAGAAAATGGTAACATACTTAGTTTATTACAAAATATCAGACTTTAATAAAACGAAGGTTATTGTAACTCAGAAAGTTTATAGTTTCTACATTTTTCCTTATTTTATACTGTTGTAGCTTTTTTAGTTAAAAGTACCAATTTTAGGTTATTACAAAAGTTCAGACTTAAGGGAAGAAGGAAATAATTAAAATTCAGCAACATTTATTATTTATGCAGTCTTTACTGAGAGTTCCTGCATTTTTCTAATTTTAATAGATTTAAGCTCCAAAATTTGCATTTGTTTGAATTTAGTAGCAAATTTAGTTTTTTATAAAAGTTCCGACTTTAAGGAAGATGGAAGTTAGGTATTCAAATTCAGAAAAATTAGGGATCTATTCGGAGTTTATACATTTTCCTTACATTAAAATGCTTGTTGTTTAATAATTCAGGTAAAAAAAGAGTACCAAATTTAGTTTATTATAAAAGTACAGACTTTAAGGAAAACGGAAGTAATGAAAATTCAGTAAAATTTAAGATTTAAACAGAATTGCTGCATTTTTCCTCATTTCAAATTTTTTTGCTTCGCAGCTTAGGTCTGAAAATAGTACCAAATTTAGATTATTACAAAAGTTTTGACTCAATATTAATAAAAAAAAATTAGTATTCAAACACTCTATATTCAGAGTTATTATTTATTATTATTATTAAATTTTATATTTAGGCCAAAAAATAGTAACACATTTTTTTAATACAAATATTCAGACTTTAAAAAAAGACGGAAGTTAAAGTTAAACTTAGGATTTAAATAGCGTTGAATCAAAGTTGCTGAATGTTCCCTATTTTAAATCTAAGTTTCATTAGTTAGGTCAGAAAAAAGTACCAACTTTAATTTATTAAAAAGTTTCAGACTTTACCGAACAAGAATTGGACAGTCCCCAAGTTTGACATATAATGTGTTTTCTTACACTGTCTTTAGATTTGTACCATATTAGGAATTCAAAATCTGAATTTTTTTAGGCAAGTTCTTAAATGTCATCTTTATAAATAACAAGTGGAACAAGTTTCAAATTTCATCTTTATAAATAACAAGTGAAACACGTTGAATAAAAAATGTTTATATTCAAATTTAAATTAAGTTAATTTATTGTAGTTATTAAACATTTCAAATGTTTAAAAATACAAAATAGTTTTTTAAGGACTTAATTACTTAACTACGAAACAACAATATTCTAGGAGAAATTTTTCACACCCTGTATAAGTTTTTTTGATCGAGGTCCTCTAGGATTTACATTACTAAAACAACAAATAGATAGGTACGTACAAACATAAACTCGAACAACAACAAAAAAGAAAGTCTTTTTGTATTTTATTTTCATTCACACCTCTTTCATTTTCCAATCATTTTTAAATTAAAAACTTTTCCAACTATACGAGTACAATACCGACAACCAAACCAATACCTGTGCTTTATCCGTGCTGCTATACCTACCCAAGCTGAACCTCAAACTCGTATATTGATTCTCAGAGGTTCTCAAGGGGATAGGTGCGTAACATTTCTGTTTCGATTCAATAGTTATAGTTTGTATAGGGCTTTAGAGTCGACAGCGGCAGCGGCGCGCGGCGTCGGCAGAGGCAGCGGGTGTATCTTTGATTCTGATAAGTATAAAGGTAGATAGGTATAGTTGAGTTGGGAATAAAATTTTGTTGTTTTACTATTTGCATTGTTGGAAATGGGTATTTTCAAAATGCACATGCAGCTAAATCTCTTGTGTAATCAGAATGGATTGAAATATTTCAAAGAAAAATAGTAAAATATTATAGAATGACAAAGGGAGGGGTGGGGGTAGAGCGGTGGCATTGGCATGCACTGCACAAGGGGGAAGAAATATCTACTGATACCGAGTGTGTTGTTATACCTACGAATGATTTCGATTGTTTTTGTTTTTCCAAAAGGTCCTTGTTTTCACACATAAATTCAAAAGCACAAAACATAAACACACAAAATATGAAACTTGTGTTTAGAAGTACCTACCCGAAAACTCGAATCTACATATGTTGAAAGTACGTTATCCAGGGAAGCTCCCTCTCTCCCAAAAGAGCTGATTACATTGTTTTATATGCGTTTGCTTTTTCGAAAAATTCTTCTATTCTTTCTTCCAGCATCATCATCAGCAATGGATGCAACTTTTTAACTACCAATTACTGTTTCGTATACATTTCGTGTATAATTTCAATTTTCAACTAGACTGCATTTAGGGATAGAAAATGAAGCTTGCGGTGGTGTTCTTGGTGGACTGAACTGACTACAGGATTCCAGATGTGTTCTTTGTTCCAGGTGAAATCTGAAATCCTTGTGTATAAAAACAACAAAAACATAACAAAGCAGAGAAACAAAACAAAACGAAAAACGAAAACACAAAAAAATACCAAAACCCAACGAATTATCCAGACAGCAGTAATAAATGACCTGTATGAATGTGTTCTTCTTGTAGTCGAACTTGTATACGATGTATCTAGGTTAGGTAGGTTACATACGTTCATAACATCGGGAGACCTTATACTAACTAAGGACCGAAAAACCATCCCTGCAATTGGTTTTGTAATGGAGTTTTAAGCTCTTTTGCCTTTGTTTCCGGTGCGGAGCGTAGTGTTGGGTAAGCATGAAATCTTTGAACGGAAATGCAGGTGAAAATTGAGAAAAGTTTTAACAGCACGTTTTACTGACATTCTCTATAATTCTACGAAGATTGTACCTTTGTACATGTGTATTTTTTGACAGACTAGCACTAGTTTAAAAATATAGGTTAGGGTATATTCTGTGCAGGTATAGTTGAAGACACGTAGTTAAGCGTTTTTGGAGATTTTTTAAGTGATTTCTTTCATTTAGATTATTCTCCAAGTTTTAATATAGATATGTTATCTTTTCTGAAATACCGGAAGTCATGTAATGGGGTAGTTGAAAATTACTTTGCAGTTTTGGTAACATTTTTGAAATTAGATATTTTACTTCTTTTAATTTTTTTTGGCCTTTTTGTCTTTTTTGTAGGTATTACAAAAAAAAACTGTAGTTAAAGATTACAAACAGAAGCTTGAATAATCTAACCATGTAAACATGGCTCCAACATTAAGCTTTATATAGATATAATGATAATCTTTTTCGTATTACAGATATTCGTATACACCATGTACATTGTACACCCATTAAATAATTCAAAGATTAAAATATAATTTTTAACAACCTTTCTTTTAGCAAAATTGTTTTATAAAACTTAAAATTCATATTTGCAAAATTTTCTAAATTTAATCTCCATAATGAGGTCCTTTGCTATACACTTGCTACCTTAAAGATACTATTCCAAAAACAAAACACAAATTCATTTGGTAGAAAGCCTTGAAATAACCCTTTTTTGTCTTATCTCATACTATTTACTTCATCAAGTCCATTATGAGTTCTATAATCTAAATTAAAATGAAAAATAAAAAATGTAAATATATATGCAGGTAGAGGTACGTATGTATCTAGCCTATCTACCTAACATAATCAAGGAAAAAAGGTTCAAAACCTCATCCATCATCAAATAACTAAACTTTCTTCACCTCTGCTCTGTTTTGTTTTGCGTGAAAAATGAAACAACCCAGTGTTCTTATCAAAAAAAAAAGGCGAGGCTTATCATCATCATGACAAGAAAAAGTTAAATCAGTGTAGATGTCGCAGGTGTTTGATACTTATTCCTTTAAATTTTTTACTTGTTAAAAAATGCTTATTTTTTTTAAATCTCAATTTTATGTTTATTTTTGTCGGTCGAAAACTTTGCTTTTAATAATTTAGAATTGAACAATTTAAATTTTAATTTATTTTTCTGCATTCATTTTTTAATTTCTTCCACTGCTTTAAAAATATTTTAAGAAATTGAAATTTTATTAAACGAAGGTTCAAAAGTTTTTTGAAATGTTATTAAATTGAGGTTCAAAAGTTTTGATTGCTTTTCATTATTTGACATAAGGTTTTCTTATTTATGTACACTAGTATTGGGAAATAATAATTACTTTTTGTAATAAACTTCAACTTTTATTTCAATTACCTACAAGTAAATAGTTATTGAATTTTTTCCATTACATTTACACGTACATAATTGTAATTGAAAATAAACACATTTTAATAACTTCTAATTTTAATTGAACAAATACGCATTGTGGTTGTAATTAAAAAATTGCTCTTACTTATTACATGTTACTATAATAGTTAAGGGTTTATTGGAGTTCATGAGAGGAATCACTTTCAAATTATATTCAAGGTAATTGATTTCTTTATTTATTTATAACTTCAAAGGTTTTTAAAAGAACTTAGCATTTCAGGAAATAATTTTGTAACATCGCGTAGAATGTATTGACGAAATTGACGAAAATAATATTTAATCAAATTTTTGTGCAATGATTAGGTATAGAAAAAAGTATTCATAACTGCTTTTTTGATCATTACTTTTGTATTGGATTACATTTATTTAATTAAATTTTAAGAAATTTACGCTTTTCAATTACATGTAATGCAATTGGAATTCTTCAAATACATTCTAAAGTAATAAAAAAGGATAAGGGGATTGCTTTCAATCGAAATTTTTGTTATCATTTTTTCCCAACTCACTTGTTTTAATTTCTTAGAACTTAAGGAATTGTTATAGTCAATTTATAGAGTATTCTGATGCTTAAGGGGTTTGCTTGCTGATGCTTAAGGGGTTTGCTTTCAATTCAATAATACTAACTTTATATTTGGATTTCTGGGTTGATTTGAATTCAATTTTTGTTTTGCAAACTCTTCCAACTCCAGAACTTCTCGAATATAATGATATCTGATATCAATGTGTTTGGAGCGCCCATAATTCTCGGCCAGCTTCCCTGCACATTGATTTTCATTAAAAATTTGTAAACTTTGAAAAGGCTTTGAAAACCGAACTTCTTTAGAAACTGACATATATTCGGCTGTTATAGATGCATGGGTCGGAAACAGTTGACGCTAGTCCAATCTTCTTTAATGTTCTATCAATTTTGATGTTCCAGCTTGTTGTCAGCTATATAAAGCCTTTTTGGGGATACATGACTTTTTGCCATTTTCTTGAAGTTGTTGCAGCATTTTGCTAACTTTCTGTCGTAAATTTATACCGTTTTCGCTATCTTGAACTTTCTTTATGAGTGTCAAGGGTCATTTGTAATTAGGTTACCGTGTGGATAGCGTCTTCCTAGTCCGATTTTTCATTTCCTGATAACGCCATTGTGAGTGGTACTTCAGAAGCATTCATTGCAAATTGCTCCTCTTGATCTGTCACTTCTTGATCAGTATGCAGTTTATAAATGTTGTTATCTGTTCGGGTGATTTGAATCCTCTTCTGTATTTTCTTAGGACGTCCTGATTTTTCAGTTCTTAGTTTAGCTGGTCTTCCTGGTCTTTGGTTTGGTTTGGACTACTTCCTCTTGGGTACATTTTGTTGGTTCATTTGTGCTTAAAGAATCATCTTTAATTTTGCGTTTCAGGATTTTTATTATTTGAATAAACATATTAGTTCTTTTTACTAGGCAATGGTGGCAAATTTGAGATTTTCAAATATAAACCGCTCATCAATGCTATCTTTAAA
This sequence comes from Eupeodes luniger, assembly GCA_951509635.1. NCBI lineage: Eukaryota > Metazoa > Arthropoda > Insecta > Diptera > Syrphidae > Eupeodes > Eupeodes luniger. The sequence goes on along the minus strand of OX608073.1, from coordinate 92,410,267 downwards.
ATGTCCTTAATTACTTAGATTATCCATAAACTTAACATCCTTCGAAACTTAAACCTTTTTCAGAGATGGAACCCAAACTCTGTACCCCCTTTGTGTATCCGGATAACCAATAAAGATGCCTTTTACAGCCCTGTCATTTAACTATCCCTTTTTTTTTGTGTCTTATCCAAGATGTAGACTCTATTGCCAAATGGATAAAGATAATCTAATTTAGGTTTCCTAACAGTCCATTTCTGAAAAGGTAGATAATATCCCCCTCCAAATTTTTCATGATGCAGCGATTTCGAATATGATAAGCAGCAGCAATGACTTCAGCCCTGAAAAAAGGTGGAAGTCCTGACTCGTTAAACATGCATCGAGCTTATTGGACTTCGGGTTCGGTTCTTCCTTTCAGCTATACCGTTTTGTTGTAGAGTGTATACAAATGTTAAACGGCGCTGTATTCCAGATTCTTGTAATATTTTGTCCATTCCAAAATTGCAATACTCCGACCAATTGTCCGATCGAAAGGCTCTGATTATTCTCCCAGTTTTCGATTCTATAAAATTTTTAAAATTCGTTAAATTTTGAAATGGCTTCATTCTTACCATGGATAAAATATAGGTCATGCAGTATCGGCTGTAGTCATCTATAAACGTTATAAAATAACGTGAGCCACCCTTCGATTCGATTCCATTCCCATTGGACCGCAAACGTCACTATGCATTATATCGAGTAATCCTTTGGAACAATGAAGAAAAAGTGATCGTGATATAGATTTGCTACGATGCAGGTCTCACGATTTGCTACGATGCAGGTCTATCAATTAACTTCTAAAATTAGATCTTATTTCAGTTTCTTTTTTAAGAGCTTTACGTCAAGGGTAATTTCATAGAGTCGAAATTCTACAAAAATTTTATTCGAAACTTTTAGGCAACGGCCCAATCGCTGATAAAGCATCGGTTCTCATCGATCACCGAAATCAAGCATCAGTGAGCGCGGTTAGTAGTTGGATGGAGGACCGTCTTGAAACCTACCGTGTGCTGTTGTCATGTGTTCTTTCTCTTCTCTCCTTCTGTCTTGTAAAGGGTTTTTCAATAAGGCGGGTAGATGTTGAAATGGAATAAAACAAGCTGTGCATGAGGTATTAACAAAATTATTTTTTTATTTGAAAGGCGCATGTATGCCATTAAGGGTGGAATATGACTTCATGCAAACGCCCGCCTCTGCTTCTTACGGTGGCCGGATCCAAGTGGTCCGGGGAGTCAAATTACATAACTTTGGTGGCCATTTCACATCACCCCTGCGAGAGATAACCTTACCCTCAAATCGTTCATGCAAAATATCAATCGTGGCACGTAGCGCGGCGCCGCGCCGTCCTGCTGGAACCACATGTCGTCTAGGTCCATATGGTTCAATTTGGGACATAACAAATTAGTTATCATCGTTATGTAGCACTCGCTGTGGACGGTGACCGCCTCACTAACGTCTTTTTCAAAAAAATACCGACCAATTACGCCGCCGCCGCCGGCCCATGTCACACCAAACAGTAACTTTTTGATGATGCATTATCACCTGGTGAACCTCGTGTGGGTTGGTGTCATCCCACATATGGCTATTTTTCTTGTTAACACAGCCATTCATCCAAAAATGCTCCTCGTCACTAAAGATGATTTTTCGGCCAAAATTGGGGTGCTCTTCCAAACGATGGAGCTTTTGGGTCAGTTGGGTTTTGTACGGGTGTAGGCTCAAGTCCCGACGCAAAATTCGCCAAGTTGAAGTATGCGAAAGTCCGAGTTCTTGTGCACAGCGAGGAATAGACTGCCTCGGGTTCTTCTGTACACTTTCACGGACCTTTCGTTCAAGAGTCGACTGTGAAGGTCCACCACGTCTTCTGTAAAATGGGCGCAATGCTCGCAAAGTTTGCGTTAACGAACACTCATTTTGATAATAAGGTTTAATCATTTGAACCTTGCTGTTCAAACGTGTAACTTGTCATGATTATTTAGCATAAACAACTGAATAATTCTTTCTTTGTTTGTGCTGTTAGACTATGGAACTCCCTACCCTTAGACATACGAGAGCTTCGAGGACGTAAGCATTTTGATCGCGTTATCTTTAGGTATTTGGCTGAAAATTTTTAACTTAATTTCCTTTTTTTTTTTTTTTGCTTAATGTTATTAAAAATTTAAAAAAAGGTTTAAATGTAATTTAACTAATTCTTAAAATTGAATTTATAAATAGATATAAATATAATTTTTCGTTGTTTTTTTTTTTTGTTTTTTATATAATGCTCTAAATTTAAACAATTTAAATCTAAATTTGGATAAGCTTGTTATAGTGTAACTATAGTATATAATAAATATAACTTTTGCTTCTATAGACTTAAGTCTACTGTAAAAGATGAAATGGAATAAATAAATGAATAATAAACAAAAGATTTGCCAGATGTCACCAAAACAAAATGGCAGCAACGGGGCGCCAAAATCTTCCCGCACCAATTGAAAAACCCTTTATTAATGTCTTGTGTTGTTATCACCTTACACAGTCTAGTCGCTCAAGGTGCTGTGTTCTCTACTCTGTACATTTATGTGCTGAGTAGTATGTAATGTAATGTAGTTCATTCGAAACCAATACATATCCCCCAAGGTTAAGATGATGAAAGCAAAACAAAAAACAAGACTCTGAATAAGAAAAATCTCCATTCAAAAGGGATAAGAAAAGGCAACTTTTTTTGTGTTTTCCTTTTTTTTCTTTTCAACGAGTGACAACAGTGAAGAAAATTGTATTACCTGAGTCTTTACTCATTTGGATAAACGATTTCCCACTTCTGACTTTAGGTAAGACCGTTTGCCTTTGGGCTGGTCTGTATACAGTGTCGAAAAAAGTTATCTTCAATGAAAAGTTTTTTCTTTTTTTTTTCATTTGAAGAGACCGTTACAGAGAAAGTAAAATGAAACAAAATTCTCATAACTTCAAAAACGGACTTTGGCACTCAGGGGTTGATTTGGAATTGATTTACTGGCAGATCCTCCCTACAGAAGGTTGATTTGAGTAATATGAGTAATATTTTGTATTATTTGATATTTTTGATAGACTTTTTAAGTTTCAGTAATATGAAATTTAAAGTGATTACTCAAATTTGGGTTTTGAAAAGATATCCAAAATCAGACATATTTTGGATACAATTCCCGAAGTCGCATTTACAGGGTGCCAAATGGATGGCAAATGATGTATTTCATTCATTCATAAGTATTAACAAATATTTTGATGTGAATACAGAAGTCCAAGGAATTTACTTCACTTCTCTTGATTTACTTTTCGGGCCAGCCCTGTTAACTCCAGCCTCATTACCTTAACGACACAAAAGTCACATCATGACACACAAACATAAAATTACAAGAAGAAAAAACAAAAAGATGAAAAGGATATCTCTCATCCACACAGTCAAGTTTTTCCAAAGAACTTTCAACAATACGCGTGTATCTTTGTATCCTTGTATCTTTGTATATACTTTCACTCTCTATCGTCTCTGATGTCTCAAAGGATAAAATGATAAACTCCCACAGAACGAAAAAAAAAAAATGAAAAAATTGCCTTAAATTCCTTTAGGGCGCGAATAAAATATCTTAACCAAAGAGGAAAATATACTATATTCATTCTCGTCTTTCTCTTCCTCTTCCTCTTCTACTTCTATTTTATTTTTAGTCCGACATTTGATTATTATTTATCGATAGGTCATGAGTATGGGTTGCGCGAATAAATAGCAAAGGAGATTAATTAAGAAGTAAAAGTTAATTACCAATCATTATTCCAACTCAATTGGAAAATAAACCGAAAAAAAGAAGACGAACGCAGGAGAAGAGAAAAGAAAAGAAAAGACAAGAATAAAGAAAGCACAACAAGCATAAATTTATGGGTTTCTATGTACGTACATAATATATATGTATAGGTATACGAGTAAAATTTTTGCAGATCAGAAATAATTGCAAGGAAGATGTCCCGCTCTCGGTGTATCGGCTGATTGGATGAAAGATTCCTGAATTACAGAGAATATGGTGGTGATAATGGGTGGAATTAATTTTGTCGAAAGCTCTTATTTGAAGAGTAGAGAATTTCACCGAATTGATAATTTTTTGAAAGTTGATAGCATGATTGAGGTAAATCCGTGTCGGAATGCTACTTGAGAGTTTTTATGATTGCTTTCAGAAGAAATTGTATCAAGGGATTTTCTGTCGGTTTTCCTTTCGTTTATTTGTTTTGCTTCAATTTTAGCGCATTTTAATTAATTATATAACATTTGTTTGTTTTTATAATACCCTGTTTTTATATTGTACCCCAAATATTCCTAAGACTGAGTCATAATGTATGGAACAGCAAAAAAGGGAGGAGTTAGAAAGGGGGTGTCAATCGTCGTTGGTCGGTGAAAGATAGAGCATGGTACGGTTTTCTACATTCGTGTAGTACGGCAAAAGAACAATTCTATGTACAGGGTTATCCATTTTGTGCTTTCAAAAGTAAACTTAAATAAAATACATACCAAATATTTGTTTTCATGATATTTCTTTTACAATAAATAAATTATAAAGCTTCGACGTTGACAGCTTTAACTTGATGAATGTTGGTTTTTAAGTGCTAAAGATTTAAAGGTTTATTTGCATAAACACGGTCTTTCGCGTAACGCCACAAAAAGTCTAGCGGTGTCAGATCAAATGATCTTGGTGGCCAGTTGACATCGCCACGACACGAGAAATTACGCGGCCAAGAAATGTGATGTAATGGCCTCTCTTCAATAACTTGAGGATTCTCAGAAACCCAAATACGACATTTTTGTTTATTAACATACGCACCGAGTGAGAAATTATCTTCGTTGCTGAAGAAAATTTAGTTCGAAAAATCTCCGTCCACAGCGCGCCTGTTGTTCAAGCACCTATATTCGACGTATCTACGACGTTATAAATGGTTAGCTGGCTTCAATTATTGTGTGAGCTAGACTTTTTATGGATGTAGGATTGTAGGTGTAGATCCAAATGCAAAATACCCCATAATGAGAATGACGAGTAATCGACACATTCAGGTCTTTGGCAACACTTTCACTTACAGCAGCGATATTTTCAGTGGTACGAGCGAAACGATGATGCACAGGCCTTACAATATCTGTAACCAATCTAGTCTCTTCAAATTTCACCACAATTTTGACAATTGCTTGCGTAGTTGGACGATTATGTAAACCATAATCTAAAGCACGGTATGTGGCTGTGGCAGAATCACCATTTTTGTAGTTGGTTTTAACAATTTTTATGCTTTGTGCGATAGCTAAGCGATTAATGTTCGTAAATGTTAGATTTTGAACTGAAAAGAAAAATTTGTTTAACACCCTAGTTTGACAGATGTTGAATTCCATTCCTATACTATTGAAAATGCAAAATGCTTAAACTATTACTTTACAGCATATGTTCGGTCGATGTTGAGCTCAAGAATGCTGCTGACAATTTCACTAGAGCATAATCCATACCTTAAGTTAAATTAAAAATATGGGCTGGTGATTGATTTAGCTTTCGCCACACTTTGATCAATGTAGATCCCTTGTGATACCATTAAGGTGTTATAACTTCCTTGAAAAGTGAGTGTGTGAGATTTGACCTGTTGTCATTTTGAAGCCACTTAGAGGCTTTTATAAAGACTAAGAAATTGTTTCCTGCAATTCTTCGAATTCTTCAAGATTAATGAAGAAGAATTTTCCTAAGAAATTGTTACTTGTGTGGCACAATGCTTATCAGTGGCATATTAAGTGAATAGTGTCCTCCTTTTCATCTTTAAACCCTTTACATATTTCGTAGTCAACAAGGTGCATTTTCTTCTTGTAGTAGTCCAACACGTTGCGGACGGTTATTATGCTCACACGTAATTGTAGTGATTTTTTGTCTAGGTGCATACTGGAATGGGATCTTGTCTTGTCAAATTTTGGGCTATAATTTTCTGTCTTTGACGCAGGTGATTTTCCATCATTCATTAGTTTCCTGGAGTATTTTGTTACCAATTATTATCTGTTTTAATTCACATGGTGGGTAGGGTCTAATGTTGTACCTTTCCTCGCAAGTTCATCAGCTCTCTCAGCACATCCCTGTAATCTGTTTGTTATCCAGCAGAGTCTAATTTAATACTATGAGCTAAGAACCGTGTAAGTTGTTGGCGACAGTAATTTACAAGCTTCAAATCGATTATTGTGTCAGAAATCGATTTTATTGCTGCTTGGCTATGAATATGGTGATATCAGCCCTTGATAGCTCCAATATTGAAATTTGTTTCGCAGAGCCTTGTCACTTCCAATACCTCGGCTTGGAAGATTCTACTTTGATCGTGGATTCTGAGGGAGTTGGCGAGATCTAGTGTCCATATTCCTTATTGTTTCTGGATTTAATATCATGATGCAAATAAAAACTTTATAAACGTCTGTTGTCCTACTTCTCCCTTTGTTTGAAATTGCGTCTCCAAGGTTAATTTGCCTAACATATAAATATAAACAGCCTTTGAATTATTTGACACAAGCATTTATGGAAAGTATTTAAAAAATGTCTATATTAAAACTTAAGAAATTCTCCTTAAATATCGTGATGAATATTTATTTTTTTGGTGGTGAAATCTGAATTCTGAAATCATATTTATTTCGTGGTGTTTTCTTTTTTTGTCGGTTAATTTTCACTTCAGCGATGAAATTTACGAGTTTTGGTGTTTACGGTGATGGCGATGAGGATGATGTCAATGATGTGAGACTTTAATGTGTGTTTATTGTTTTATTGTCAGCTCATATAAAGAAGAATCATTCGTTTTTTGTCGTTGTTGGAAACCATACAAATTTTCATCATAAGAAATTACAAAATACATACACTTTACTTTAAAACCCCATCAACATTTTTCCGTCCCATCCTCCTCTGTCTGTCTCAGACGAAAATCGATACATTTAATTAAGATAAATAATAAAAACTGCGTTTTGCTTGAAAAGACTGTAATAAATCAATTAATTCTTGTATGTTGACAATTTAATTTAATTTAATTTTTTGATTTGTTTTGATTTTATTTTCTTTGGAATGTGTTTTTCTATTTCATTTCAATTCATGAATATTCAATTTGTATTGAAAAATTGTTCCCGTCCTTTGATTTTTGTCTAATCATGTATAACATGTATGTATGAATTGTCATCTGAAATAGTGCTGATTGGTTAATTTTTGTGTTTTGATGCAAAAGTTGTTATTTATTAGAATTTGATTCGAATATTAATTAGAATTTTGTTTATTGAAGCATTATTTGTAAACAAGGATTTGTAAGAGGTATTGGAGATCTGTGATTGTTTGTATAGCTTTTGAATTTTTTTAAATCAAGAAGCATCCAAATCTGGATAACATTTATCAGCAAAAAATAATCACAAACTTTTTTTTTTTTTTTTAAGTTTAATAAAGCAATTCAAGAAAATCATAAATTTATCAATTTTTGTATAATTTATGTAGTATTTGTGTTAAATTCCCACATTGAACAAATGTTGACGTAAGTAATCTTTAAGGGAATCTTTATCTTCTTTATTTGTTTAAAGTGTTTTTTATAGACTTTTTGAATGAATTCTAAACATTAATTTGTAAGATTTAAATAATTCGGTTCAAGTAACTTAAGATACCTGCACATTGTTTTCTTATGGTATAAACATTTTAGTAAAGTCATAGATGTCAAAAGGGTATTTCAAAATACTGTATGAACAAAATACTGTATGATCAAAATACTGCACCTCAAAATTCTGTATTTCAAAATTCTGTATATCAAAATTCTGTATTTCAAAATTTTGTAAAAGTGGGCACTCTTTTACATTATCAAAACGAATTTTATTTTTTAGCTTTATTTACAGCATTTTGAAAACAGAATACCTACCTTTTTTTAGAAAATAACATAATTTTTCATTAGCATAATGTTCTAATATACTTCCCTTGAACAATAACATATGTATGTACCTATGATAATTCATAAGTCTTTGAAATAATAAAACCAAAAACAACATAAATGGTACGAGTATAAAAAGATCGAGCCTGGTGTTGAAAGAAATCACACGATAGCGGATTATCTTTTTCAAAGCATTTTTCGACATTAATAGGTTTGGTTAAGTTGTTTCCAACCTTTATGGAGCAGCGTGAAATCTCCGTGGTCATCCTGCTCAAACGAATGAGAGTATCAGGGATGCCACAACTATACAGTTCATCCCTGTAGATGCTGTCATATGAGGTCGCGGTGTTGAAATCGATGAAAAGTGTTTAAGCCACCTGCTCCAGCGGCTTTGTTAGACTTCAGTTAAGATATGTCAATCTTTTCTATATCTAAGTTGGAAAGACGGGAATGTTGGCCTTTCGTCGTCTATATTAAATGGATATAATATACAGTCTGCAGAAGTGGTCCTTCTATATCCTCAGAACTGACTGCGGTTTTATACTATAATGCTTCCACTTTCATCTTTGTAGCCTTCGGTTCGGGGTTTAAGCACTTGTGAATTTCAATTCACCTGTTCATAAAACTTTCAAACTTTATTTCTGCTTCTGAACCTCTCAACATATTCGACCGCACGTTTCTCATACTCTCTCTTTTTCCCTCTTGAAGTCGGTGTTGCTCTCTCCTCTTCTGCTCATAGAGCTCGTAAACAACTCTCGTCCTTCTATGCATGTCTTTTGCTTGGGTGCATTCGGACATCTATGGTGCTGAAAGCATAACAAAATTACTACCTTACAGATTTGTAGGAAGTTTATTAAAACATAGTTTTTAATTACAAAATATCATTGAATGTTTACACTACCTCGGTACACAAAAGAAAGTTATTTATTCCTAAATAATTAATTTTAAATATTAAAATGTATCGCACTGAAAAATCCCTACATTTGAACACCAGATCGCAGTTTTTTTTGTAACCCAATCCACTTAACAGCTGTTTAAAAAACTCTTGGCCTACATTTTGGCACTGCTCCTAGATTTCTGACCCAATCCACTTATCATTTAAACAGAACTCATTGCCTATACATGACCCAGCCAAAACAATAAACCTAATTTAATTTTTGTCCTTTGGTTTCCAAAAACAAAAGCTGAATTATATGCGAACTTATATACTTTTTCCCCAGCATTAAAACTTATTTGAACAACCATCAAACAGAATCGTACATCGCTCGTCGTCGTCGTCGTAGTTGACGTAGTTGACGTGATGGAGGTCGGTGTTGGTCTCTTTCGAAAACAAAGCTCATTCATTTTGGTGTGTCTCTTGGCGTTTCTTTCATTTGCCGGAATCCTTCACTCAAGCATCTCATTACATATTCATTCATTTATTACCTTTCTACCAAGGGTATATGTAGTAGCTACGGCTACAGCAACTACTCTTAGGTATACCCTTATCCAAAATAATAATACAAAAAAAACTTCAATAACAATGAGCTTTTCCCGCAAATATTTTCAACAAACTGAAACAAAATAACTCTACAGAATTATTCGCCACATCTGAACAGAACCAACCAGGTGAAGAGTATCCATTTCGAAACCGGGCATCATATAGTTGTAGTTCGTAGTCGTCATGGCGGCATTGTCATTTGGTGGCACCTTGGCACTTACTGACAATTCCTCTTTTCCAACTCTCGACCACCACCATCACCACCAACAACAACAAAACCTCTTCATATCGGTATCACACGCTCCTCGATGATGACGATGACTATGACGAGGACGACGACTGTGTCCTAGATTAAACAAAGCAAACGCTCGCTTATAGAACGCTCGCTTCCTTTGCCTCTCGTCCTTGCCCCTCCACATCATCGTCGTGCTTCATATGATGGTTTTGCATTGCATTCTTCGTCATATAATTCAACACACAGTAAGTGCGGGATGACCGAGCTTGAATCGCCCCAGGGAAGGGGTTTTTCACGCCCTATCAAGAATCCTTTCACTTTGAATTCCATTTAAATATCAACAGAGAATGCCTTTCGTAACCCACTTCTGAGCCCTATCGCTTTGCGTATCCTGTCGAGCGCGGTGCTCTCTATATCCAGTTTTCGCCTTTCTGTCTGTCTATTTGCCTGTATATTTTGCATGTGCTGTGCCTGTCCAAACTCCAAGCAGCCCCGACCACGACTATGGAAGGATCTTTATGTTGAAATGAGTTCGCCATGAAACAATGGTCACTCTTCGCTGCTGGTGCACTCATCCATAATTGTTTCCATTCGTCATATAGTTCTCTATGGCATATGATAGCTCGAGGAGCTTTTATATGGCAAGGGTCTTGGGTCCGATGACGATGACGGTTGGTTTGGTTTGGTTGGTCCATAAACGTGGCAGAAGTCCATTGTTCAGCAGGTGATGAAGCAGGCTGTAGGATTCGAGGAAAAAAAAACCCAACAAACAAAACGTGGAACCGACAGAAAGACGGACGGACTGACACTGGTGTGTCTATAGACGAGTTGGACCAGACCAGAGTGATGGATTCTGAGTTCTGTTTCTGGAATTGGTTGGAGCGTAATTATGTTTCATTTTGCTTACTTCCGTGGTGGATGTTGATTTATTGACGGGAAATGAGAAAACACACAACGGAGGAGATGGAAATAAAATTAAAATAAAAGAAACCCAAGGACCAGGGGGAAATAAATAAAATAAATTCACAAAATAAGCAATGAAATGATATTAAAAGAATAAAACTAAAATAACAGACAAAAGAAATTGCAACTTGGAGAGAGCTTTTATTGAAATTGGTGACAGGAAAATGTTATTTATGTGATGGAAATAGTATAGGAAGAGGTTTGCTATTATTCTGTTGTATAAGAGATCATTGAAAAAGAAGAGCAAAAGATTAACGTCTCCATCAACTAAATATTGGTTAAAAGTTGTAAATGGCAGCCGGCGGCGGCGGAGCGGCGTGGTAAGTCGATAGTTCTGTTCAAATGGGATAGAGAGATGAATATAGCAAACTAAAATCCCCCACGCAAAAGTAGTACTAAAACTATAAGAATTAAAAATTTTCGATTTTTGTCTAAAAATTAGTTTTTGCTTTTTTTTTGTTAAATGTGTGAAACTATTCAGTAACGCAGTTTTATTAAATTGGTGAACGGAATGAAAATTCTGCTACCCAAACGTTGAAAATGTTGCGAAATACCTTCAGTAAGTGAGCTTTATCAAAAATAAGAGTTTATGAGTGGTAAAAATTGTACAAAGGCCGAGAAAGCCTTGTAGACCATCAATATCAACTGAAATAAGCTCAATTTTGTCGACCAGCCAGCATATTAGCCTGCCTTAGCCCATGTGACTTCTGGCTATTTGCTAAACTTAAGAAACAGTTCCGTGGATACAGTTTTGAATCGTTAGAAGATGTCGTTAAAATGTTAAGCATATAGAATACATGTGAAAAAAACTAGCTAATTAAAAGTAGATAGCGATAGATTCATATTGTTTTAGCTTGTATTCTTAGCTTATGCTCCAAATTGTGTGATTAACAGATAGATAATAAACTGAAAATAAACCAATTTTCTCAAAAAAAAATTAAATCTCTACTTCCATTATGAGATTTCTTTGACAAAAAAACTGAAAAAGTTAAGTATGTTTAGAATTGCCCTACAGATACGAAGTTTAATAAAAATAGTTGTATGCAGTTTTGAAAAAAATTCAAATTATAAAAACCGTTCTATTGGAAATACCAGTCTTAGAAAAAGAAAAGCACAGTAGTGCAAGCAGAACGGTATGACATTGAAATGCTCTGTATCCGTACCAAATTTAAAGCTTAACAGTCCATCCAATAGGCTCTACTATATCGATGGACAGTACGGTATATTAAGAACTTTCTTGGACTAATCCATCAATTATCGGTGAAGCTAGATTAAACACTCGAAATGTTCACTTTACATAAAAGTAATACTTACCATACATTACATAGTAAGTAAACAAAATTTGATGAACTAAAGTCCATTTTTACTTGCGATATATGGGAACTATATGGCAAGTTTTGCATTCGTAAAAAATTTCGAACTCGAGATTTTCATCAAACATGATATTACGATGGTAGAGAAGTCGAAAAAAGTGGGTCCCACGACTCTGTCCGTCTGTCCTGTCTGTCTGTCCACGCTCCTACAGCCTAAACCATTGGTTCGATTGCGTTCAAACTTGGAAGTTAAGGTTTTCAGAAGATTCACGTTAGGCGTTTTTTAATTTTTTTTTTTAAGATCAAAACTAACAGTGGCCCCCATACAATTTGTTTGGTCAAAAAACGAAAACTCGAAAAACCGATAGATTTTTTTTTAATTTTTTCAAAAGTTTTATTTTTTAACTTGGCTTCTTCTTAAAAAAACATATTTTTGTATTGCTCAGGAAAGGTACCGCTCATAGAACGAGCTCTTATATTGCCTTAACAATATTTGGTTATCAAAAGTGCAATTTTTTTTGTTTGGATTTTTAAAAAAATATTGAATTTTTTTTTCAAAATTCTATATCTCAAAAACGGGTCAACATTTTTTTACGAAATTCAAATGTAGAGCGTATATTTATAATCACTAAACAACTGCATACCAAAAATATTTTTAGAACAAAATTGAAAAATTTTATATAAAAAATTAATTTAAAAAAAAACCGCTCTGACGATTTTCAAAAAAAAAAAATTTGAAAAATCAATGGTTTTTTGATTTATAAATGGCATCTAAATTTTTGAAGACAAACTTTTTTTCAGGTAAAATTTTGAATCTTAAAAAAAAAAATGTTTTAATTATTTTAACTGTGCATGAGCCCGAAAGAGCGCATTATTTTGACAAAATTTTGTTTACATTCCTATCTTTAATCAAAATTAATGCATTTGGTACATATTTATTTATTTTTATAACTATAACTATTGTAATTACCAACGATGGCCGTGTAGCGCCACTACATCGGATTTACGAATATGATATATTTAATCAACAATCTATTTTAAAGTGTCTATTAAGAAGTTATATCTTGGTCTAACGGTCTAACGAATTTCAAACAAAATAATTTAAAAATGGAGTTTTTATTTTGGCATTTATATCTTTGAAGACAAACTTATTTTACAGGTATATTTTTAAATCTTATATAGGTACTTTTTTAAACTCTTTGCATAGAGAAGCAAGTTCGTGCGACCCAGTCGTGCATTTTTTTTGCTTTTAGCTTAAGCTTAAAGCCAAAACGTTATTTACATGTATATATATGTATGCTAGAAATATTGAGCTTAAACTAAAATTTTTTAGCTAAAGCTACATACATATTTAGCGTGCCTACACTTTTTTATTCACATGAAACAGAGCTAGAGCTAAAGCTAAACCTGTCTTATTTAGCTTCTAGCAATAGCTGTGACTAGCTAGCTTTATTTTGGTCCTAAAATAGCTTTAACTTCTTTTGTATTCACAAGACCCATCATTGCATAATATTATTTCGTCAGTAAATCTCTCTTTTCCAGATCTCACACTGAAGTCAACAAATAATGTGTCAAAAGAAAGAGAATTCTATGAAGACTGTGCAAATTGCGTTTTTATTGAATATAAGCAATACAATTTGTTGAGAAACTTAGCTTAAAAAATATAATATACTGGTACCATATTATTGTGTTGTGTTCAAAAACGACTATTCCAATCCGTTTATTGTCAATTCTGGTGTACCTCAGGGTAGCCACCTTGGTCCATTGTTATTTGTTCTGTTTATAAATGATCTCCCATCTATCTTAAGAAATTCTATGACGCTAATATACGCTGATGACGTGAAAATATTTCAAAAAATAAATTCCTTAACGGACTGCGAACTATTACAAGATGCCCTACTTCGTCTATGGGAATGGTGCAATACAAATCGTTTATTGTTAAACATTGATAAGTGTAAAACGATGAGTTTTACACACGTAAACGCAGTATTCTTGACTATAACTATAGGTTAAATTCTTCAAACCTCGAAAAATTGACTCACTTCTCAGATTTAGGTATCATTTTGGACTCAAAACTGTCTTTTAATCATATCCATAGACTTGAAGGTGTTCAAAGAAGATTCCTAAGATTTATTTTACGATTTCTCCCACAGACAAATGAATTAGCTTTGCCTTCCTATTCTGTTAGGCAACAACTTATAGGTCTTCCATCGCTTACTAGTCACCGTAAGTATTTGCAACTCTGCTTTATTGTTGGAATTCTGAATGGATCCATTTCATCTGCATCAGTTTTGTGTCGATTCCACTTTAATGTAAGCCGAAATTACTTCAGAAATCGAGTGCCAATTCGAGCAAATCTTAGCCGATCAAACTATGGTTATAACAGTCCAATTAACCAGTTAATAAGCATGTATAATGATAACAATTTTCTTTTAGATTCTATTTATCAAAATATCAAATCAGATAGCTTCAAAATAAATTTTGTCTCTCACTATTTAAATAATTCTTAGCTTTATGTGTCATAATATATTAGTAACGTTTAAAGTATATTTTAATGTATAGAATATATTTATATATATAATTTTTTTTTTTTTTAGATATAAGTTTTGTTTGTCAACCTAGCGTTAGTATTTAACGTAATTGAATAAATAAATAAATAAATTCACCATAATATATCAAAAGATATGGTTTGTGTACTTGAACGAACTAATTGAATTCACAAATCAATTCTTTCGGTTAGTTAGTTCCCCGCTATTTTTTATTTCTTGGGACGAGTTCTGAACAGTCTCTGCAAACTTTCTAAAGTTCAAGAAAAGTCGATACTATTACTGAAGAAAGGTTGAGATATAAACTTAATTTTGAACTTTGAAACAAAATTTAATTGTGGGAGTTTACAGACAGATATACGCTAGCTAAATACTTGTTTAAAGAAGAAAAACAAAGAAATTTAAATACTGCAAGCAACTAAAGTAAAATAAAATTTCTAAAACAAAACTTTTCGTAAAAATTAACACATTTAATACTTAACAAAAAAAAACAGCAAAATGTCGTTTCTTAATAAAATAAATTTAGCTACACAAAACTTGCTTGGATTTTTTTTTTCTTAAACAGAAAATGTTTTTTCAAAATACAAGCTTTCGCTAAGAAACCAAATTTAATTACACTTCAAACGTTTGAATTCCCCCTCTCCACCCCATAAACGGTTAATTTTGGACGTGAATTTATGAACATCTCTCGCTTCTTTTGAAGACATCATTAGCAAATATCATTTCATCCCCTTGAAAGTTTTCCAATAAATTTAGCAAAACACAAAATTTCCGCCTATTTGATGCTTAAAGTGAATTTATGTAGCAAAAAGGAATAAAATCAGAAGGTGCCCATTCTCATCCATCCTTGTATACCTTCTGCTTTCCACATCTATCTAAGTTAAGTATATTAATGCGTAATTTACTGCCCTTTCATGAATTAACTATTTTTATGGCAAATAATAATTTCACGTACCATACTCTCACCGACCGTATAACAGATAGGTACACGTGTTAAACCCCAAACCATAATAAATAATTTATTTGTATCCCATAAAATACCAAAAACACTTGATGTATAAATTTCAGTCCTGGTGATGGTGTATCTCTTTTCGTATTGTAAATGTGTGTGTCTATCGAACACGATTAAAATGTACAAAAATACAAAAATTGGTTTCTGTATTTTTAAACCTATAATCAATCTGATACGCGACTGAGGCTAAGGTTTCATCTCGATGAAGGAAAAAGTATATTATAATGCCCACCCACTTAAAAAAAAAACAATAGAAATCTATCCTGTATAGAATCTAAAGAATCTCCCCCTTCTACCTCCGCAGTGACAATCATAGCAATTCAAAATAAACCAACCTTTTGGGCGGAAGTCACGACTGAGCGTTTTGTTATTTGCGTTTATTGTGTGCGGCGGCGGCAGTGATGCTTCCCCTTTGGACCTCTCTGATGGCCTCTGATGCTGATGGAAGCCACAAGTGAATGATATCATGGAGCCTTAATGAAGCACAAACAAAACGCACCTCACTCCAATGTGCTGCGACATCTTGGACTTCCATCTGTCCTCCTTACAAACGACCTCGTTCGTTCATCGTTCATCGTTCGTCGTCATCATCGTCGTCGTCGTCCTTTGCCTTTCGTCGTCCTTTCTTCGTCGTTGAAGATTCAAAGATTAGGAAGAATGGTTTTTGGTAGCCATAAAGCATACCTCAATTGACCACATTATCGTAAACATTGACGTTCGTGTGTACGACCAGCAGCAGCATGTCCTGTCGAAATACACCACAAGGATATATGTACCTACACACACACACACATACATAGAATTTCCCTGCCTCTATATGAAACCATCATGTATACACCGATAAAAGCAGCAATAGCAACAACAACAACAACAACAACAGCAACAACAACAAAAAAAGATGATAAATGACTTGGATCTGACTAAATTGCCGAACCTGTGTGACAGTGTTTCGACCGATGTCATGGCCTGTGCCTTGCTGCTGCTCAAAAAGGATAAAAGCTATGGCCAGGCCATTGCTTTTTGAGTTTCCTATCTTGCAAATGGTTTAACAGACGCTGCTGTGGGTTGGTTATAGGATCGGTGATGTGCGGTGCGGTGGTGGTAGCTATAGATAGAAGCTTCTTCATCGAGGGAGAAATTTATGAGCCGAAAGAAATTTCGACTATGCCCGTCCAGGTCCTAATGGTCCTGGTCCTGGATCTGGATCACGACCAGGTTTTGCTGGGTGACCTTGTTTATGAATACAAACGGTATACCTACATTCAATATATGTAGGTATACACAATAATAGATATGAGTATGTACTATTAAAATGAATGAGTCTGTCGTCTTCGTCATAAACATAGAATGCTTTATTATCCTTACGCGCGGGCATCGAACGATTTAGATGGTGGATATGAGTGAGTTGGAGTTCTCTTTCTCTGTATCTTCCCATACCTTATACATATCCTGTTCCAATATGTCGGCAATAAAATGTATGGAACGCCTGCTGCTATTGCTACTGCTGCTCTTTTATGATGCTTCTACTGCTGCTGCTGCTGTTGCTACTGATGTTGAAAACTCTGGGAGTTTTCATATCTTTTTAGTTGAAAATATTGCTAGACTCACGTAGGTGAGTTATGTCAATTGGTGTGCACCATCCTGCTTCAAGTGGAACATATTCAATGATGACGATGGCGATGATAACCATGATGATGATAATGATGTTGATGACGTCGATGATGATGATAATATGGACTTATCGTTGTCTTTATACAAATAGAATTTTTTCCACACGCAAACAAAAAGATATCTCTTTGTTTCGCAAGGCATCTTTTGGGCTTTTTTAAGGAAATTAATCATTCGGTAGAGGAAATCAATGGAATTTAGTTTTGCAGAATGAAATGGCAACTCGTTATGGCAGCTCTTTGGAAAAAAAAAGTTTGAGGAGTTCATACAAATCTTTATTGGCATAAAATTCAAAATAACTTAACAGAAGAGTGTATCCTTAATTATCCTTCTAAAATAACCAATTTAAAAATAAAAAATAAAATAATCAACATAATTGTCATTAAAGAAAAAAGAAAAATTAGTCTTGGCTTAAAAGGTACCGAGCTTATCATTTGGTATCCTTCTTGATTCATTAACTAAATCATGAGTTCTTAGTGTGTAACTTCATTCTAATAATATTTCAAAAGGACGATAGCTTTCATTGTGAAAAATAAGTCCAAAACACTGGACAATGAAAAAGAAAGGCTTAACAATTGGTCAGGTCATACTTATTAACAGAAAACTAAAAAGATAGATGAATAAATTTGTGTAGCATAGAACCATACAATATTTGGTGCTGTAACGGACCGAGTCCCCACCAGTTTTTGATTTGCGTTGCTTATAGAGTTTGAATTCGTGGATTCATCGAGTTCCTTATTTCAAAGTTGCTCTTATTTGGAATATTTTTTGATAGAAAAGAAAGTACGTGTTATTTTCTCACAGTGTTTCAAAAGTATATACGAATATTACTTTAATATTTTTAGCTATGCTTTCTTTTCTCAGAAACATTTTGTGTTATACAAGGAAGGAATATATTTTATGCATGAACAAGAAAGAGATACAAATCGAAAGACAGCGATAAGGTTGACGTGGTAAAAGCAATAAAGACGATTTTTTGGAATATAAAAAGAACACGATGAAAGAATTATATTTGGAGCTTGTTTTTGTACAACAACAACAAAAAAAGCCAAACAATGAACGAAAATGAAAAGAAAAATGTGAACATCTACAAACGTATACGAGTATATTTTTGATATTTCTTATCTTAAAATTTCGAAACAATTTAAGGAACATAATGCTCTTTAAATTTGTTCCCAAAATGTATTATATATTGGGAAATGGTTTGGAAAAGAACTGTCTACTGTTTAGCCTGTAGATATAATTTCTGCTTGTATAGATTATAAAGAAAGTATTCAAGTGGAAGAGGCACATTAATGCATAGACAGAGTTATAATAGTTCCTTAGATTTGTGGGTATAAAAATACTCTACAAGACTCGTGGGGGTTACAATTCTTTTTAAGCATAATCTTGTTAGTACAAAATTCTGTCGCTGAGAATAAAAGGACAAGGAATTTATTAGTATTAACACACTTAACAAAATGTAATTAGGACTGGTGTAATATTTTACAAGAAAAAAAACAATCGTTGGATTGTTTTGATTCACCTAACTTAGATTAAACTTTAGTTGAAACGTTTGTTCTAATATCAAGTCAAAATAGGCAAGTTAGTGTCAAAACGTCTCTGAAAATGTCTGTTTTTAGGCTGTAACTTTTGAACGGTAAATGCTACAAAAAAGTGTTTTGGGTACACTTGATCATAGTTTAAAAGCTACTGAGGTTTCAAAAAACGTCATATATCAAAAAATATCAAAAAGGCATTTATTTATTTTTTTTAAATGACAAAATTATTTACATAAAATATATATGTAATATTCTTTTAGAAACAAATATGTTTTTTCCAATGGCTATACAAATATGACCATTTTAAGAAATTAGTTTGAGCCCAAAGTTAAAAGGTTTAATTTTTGTACTTAATTGTTTTTAATATTGTTTGTGGCTAAAACTTAAAATAAAAACTCGGATTCCGAATCACATAAAACATACACATATCATACAATCTTGAACAAAAAGGAAGTGCTAGAAATAAGTTGGCTTTAAACTCATGATAAAAGATATTATATTAAAAAATATGCATTTAAAAGAACACAAAAAAAAAGTATCAATTTAAATTTATATAAATGTATCAAAAAAAACAGATTTCCAGGATATGGGATTTTTAGGGACTTTTAACAGCTACTTAACTATGCAGTTCTTAACGTTTACCAATTTTCATCAATATTTTAATTTTTACTAAGCTTTACTAAAGACTGTCTTATTTTTAAAACTTATTGAAAAAAGAGTTATATTTTCTGTCATTTCACAAAAAGGAATGTAAAACTAAGTTGACATTTCTGAAATTAATAAATGTGTATATTTTAATGTTAAATGAGCCAAGATAAAAACTAATTTAAATAAATTACGTATACGCCCAAGCATACCAAGCTTAATATATCATGGTCATGATCGCCATGAGAATTTTAAGCAGATCCTTAAAAATAGAATATTTTTTTTTTTTTTTTTTTATTAGAATATTATAAATACATTTTACAAATCATGTTTTTACATATTTACAAAAAATCATTATGACATGGCATTTGCCGTCTGCCAGATTGACAATTAACATAAATTATACAAATATTGTAATAAATTTTTATAATTATTTATGTGGATTTAAAAAAGAAGTTAATTTTAAATTTAATTTTATTTTTCAACTTTAAGTTTGAATTAATATAAGTGGGTTATTGTTTGATAAATCAGAAGTCTTCGTTCATAATTCTAGATCTATATCTTAACTCGATTTCGCAATATTTGTACAAATTGCCGACATTCATCTCATTCAGCAAGGCAACAACTTGTTCATCCGATAAGAAGTCACTTCCAAAAAAGTTCCTTCTTGTTTCTTTTAAAGTAGGGCATTTTCCAACGAAATGAATAACGTCCTCTCTTTCTCTTAGATTGGACATACTGCACTCCAATGGTAATTCGGGTCTATGTGGTATGAAATTCAGGCTTATAAGTTCGCTACGGAGTCTAACCATTGTTGAAATCTCGTTCACACTATTTGCATCAGTGAAGTAGTTTCTTTCAGCAAGATTGTGGTTTAGCCTTCTATAAATAGTTCTGAATAAGGACTCGGAAGCTTCAGCTACATAATCTTCTCTACATTTTTCATCTACTTTCGCAATCACATCATATAAGATATTCTTGCAACTTGATATGCTTCCAACGTTTAAATTGAACTCCACGTTACATCCTTCGGCGAGGCAATTCCACTCCCTGTACCAGCTATTTTGATTTTGTACTGCTTTAAGAGCTACTTTCTTGACCAGCCGGGAATCAGACATCTTGAAAACTTTCAGTAAATAGTCCGCTTGCAGTGTAAGGGTTTTGAGGAATAGAGGAGAAAGTCCTGTATCTAGCATAATAACATAGTTTGGTGTGTTCAATGGCAGACGAAATACTCTTTTCACGTAGTGAGTTAGTAGTTTCTCCACTGTGAGAAACTTTTTACATCCCCAAACTTGGGCGCCGTATAAAAGAATACTCTCCGCTGCAGCTTCAAATACTTTATATTTTATACTATGCGCTATGTTGACGTTCATGAAAACTCTTTTCCATGCTATATTTATAGCTGTTTTTGCTTTTTGCAGTTTTTCTACTAGATGCTTTTCCATGTTTAAGTTGCTCGAAATGATGACGCCTAGGTATTTGTACTCCTTGACGCATTCAATGTCTTCTCCGTTAAACACCCACTTTTCATTCGATGCGTTTCGTCCAACTCCTCTTTTAAAAATCATCACCTTGGATTTTTGAGTATTGACAACCAAATTCTATAAACAACAGTAATTGTAAATCTTGTTTATCATAAGTTGGAGTGTTTCTGGGGAGTAAGCAAACAAGACTATATCATCCGCGAACAACAATGCTTTAATACGCTCTCCCGCAAAGTCAACTCCTCCAGGAAGGAAATCAATCAGATCATTAATGAAGAGTGAAAAGAGGGTAGGACTCAGTGTGCATCCCTGCCTCACTCCTGACGAAGTTGCAAACCAATCCGAAAGTTCCGCTCCATTCCAAACTGCAGCCCGTGTTCCCCTGTACAACTCTTCGAGAATTAAGCCGAACTTTAAAGAAATTCCCAGATTGTACAATTTGTAAAATAAGGCACCTCTGTTGATCGTATCAAAAGCTGCTTTGAAATCAATGAAAAATACATACAATTTTTTACCCTGCATACAAAAGCTCTCAGCAAGGCTCCTGAGGACAAAGATATTGTCGATTGTAGAGTATCCGGATCTAAAACCAGCTTGACACTCGTTTAGCACATTTTGCGTTGTAATCCATCTTGTTAGTCGTTTCTGTAACATTGTTGAGAAGATCTTATATGTTGCATTTAGAAAAGAGATTCCTCGATAGTTCGCTGCATCCAACAAGGATCCTTTTTTGTGTATCGGGAATATTACAGCATTCCTGAATTCATCTACCGGAAGATTCCCCTCAAAAACATTATTAAATAATGTCACCAGATTTTCTTTTAGTGTGACGCTTCCGTATTTGTAGAACTCTACTGGAATACCATTTGAACCTGCCGCTTTCCCATCTTTAAGTGTCCATAAAGTTTGTTCAAGTTCCTGCATACTAAATTCTGGGTCTAAAATTTCGTTCTCCAATCGAGGAACTGCATAATGCCAGTTTGCTAATGTTGTTTCGGGATTTAGTAGATCTTTGAAGTGAAGGAAAAGTGAATTTGCACATAGTTTTTTGTGTATTACTGGTTGTTTTCCATTTAATTCCCAAGCCAGTTTCCAAAAGTCCTTAGCGTTTTTACAAGACAGCAATCTGCATGCTTGTTTTTCTTCATATTTCGACTTTTTGGCTTTGCATAGCTCTTTAAATTTCCTATTGGCCTCCAAGTAGTTAATTCTAAATGAGCTTTGGGAGGAACTCCGAAAATTTTTCAACCATGCAAAAGAAATCTTCTTAGCTTTTCGGCATTCTTGATCAAACCAAGGCTCATTTCCCGAATTCCATCCTTTTCCGCGAGGCTGCTGTTGTTGGTAAGATTCCTTTATAGTTTGCTCTAACATTTGAAAGTCTGGTCTTTGATGAGCTTGTAGTCTACCATCCAGTTGTTGTCTGTATGCTGAGGCTTGCGATATCTTCCAGTTAAGTCTGGGCAGTGATTGCGGGCTAATAATTTCATCATCATTTGGTTGCAAGCGCCGCCGCCGTTGGAATGTTACAACAATGGGAAGGTGATCCGAATACGGAAATTCTTTAACTTCTAGATCCGTCACCAGTGACTCCCAGTCTTCACCTAGTATTGCATAATCAATCAACGATGATCCTTGGCCTCCAATAAATGTGAAATTACCCGAGGTGTCTCCCGCACTCGTTCCATTCTGAATTCGAAGTCGAAAAGAATCGCAAAGCTCTAGGAGTTTCTTTCCTCTTGCATTACAAACAGTATCCTTTGAAAATATTGGAATGGTTTTTTTGATTGAATCAACATTGATTGAATATCCATACGGGGAATTGTTTTTTGTTCACAAGAAACAAATATAAATGTATAAGAAACAAAATGAACGATTGGACATCAAGAACTTGCTCCGGTATCCAAAGAGTCATTTTGAAAATAGTAGCTATAAAATAAGATTTTAAAATATAGCTGCAAAAATTTCATTGCCATTTGATTTTTCATAAATCCCTTTTCTCAAAACATTTTTTTTTTGAAAATCGTTATAGCAGTTTTTTTTTAAATAAGTTTTTTATACATAATATTTTTGAATATTTTTGGTGTCCAGTTATTTAGAATATATTGATTTACATTTTATAAAATTTATTTCGTAAAAAAATTTTGAAACGTTTTTGAGATACCAATTTAAAGTTCATGAGTTCCTAAGAAAATTTAAAAACCAAATAACGGTCTTACGAGTAGTACCCTTCTGGAGTAATACAAAAATGTATTTTGTTTGGAGCCGTGAAATAAGGCCAAGTGAAGACCTACTTTCAAAACTTTTCAGCAGTTGGTCATATTACATTCTGATAAAGTTAAATCAGGCCAAACTTTTTTTTAGAAATAAGGCCGACTTGCTGCCAATTTGGCTGTATTTCTCTTAAATGTAATAATGTTTAACTGTTGGAAATTGACTTTATTACACTTTACAAAAGTGACATAAGACCAATTCTTAAAATTTTGCTTTATTTCACATGGATTTATACCACGGCATCATTTTTTTTATTGAAATAAGGCATGTTAAGAAAATAAATTTGCAGAAAATTTAATTAAAATCTATCGGTTTGTATTCGAATTTTGAAAAAAAAAATTGTATGGGGTTATTTTTGATCTTAAAAAATAAAAACGTCTAACACCAATCGGTTTTAGACCTTAATCTCCAAGTTAAACCTCAATCGACCCAACGGTTTAGGCCACAAAGTTAAAAAAATTAAATTTAAAAAAAAAACCTTAACAAATACTTTTAGATAAAAAGTTTGGGAAATGTTTGCCATATATCAATACTTCTGATATTTCACATTTTTGAAACCACTGTTACACTTACCGCTTTTTTGTAAAAAAAATTCTTAAATTAGTTTGAAGTACATCTTAAGTCAGAAACTAGTCACACAGATTCAATTAACTTAAAACGTTGATATCCAAACAAATATGAATTTGTGTCTTTTATAGCCCAAAGACTAAGTTAATACGATATTTAGCAGTTGTTCAAGACTCAAGTTATTAGCATTAAACGAAAGAGACAAACAAAAAGCTGTTACACCAAATCAAAAACCTAAAATGCATTTTTTTTACTTAAGACCTTTTTTACCTAACGCCAAAGAATGTATATATGTGAAAATCGATTCATATTCAATACACATAATATTAACTTAACTTACTAAATTTCTTCCTTACCTCTCAGATAAATAAGTAAACATTCATAACTATTTTCAGCGCATTGCTCATTATGGATTCAGACTTCTTTTTAGAAGTTTTAAAATTTCCTATCGAAAATATTTAATCAAATTCAAAAGGCTAAGTCTTTAAAATTCTTTTATCACCGATTTTCCCTAAGTAGTAGATATTACAATTTCATTATGGCCTTGCAACAACTCCCGCAGCTATACAGATCCATAAAATGCAAAAACTTGTTCAACTTATCATTCTTCATCGTATTCTTATAGCTAAATGTTTACATTTATCTGCTTTTCTTCTTATAGTTTTTCACTTTGAGGAACATCAACAAATATTGAAATTAAATGTTATTCCACCAGACCACATCACGGCTACTTCTATCTTTATATAAGAATTTTTAGGTCAAGGACTCGTACAACTCACATAGATTTTTGCTGTTGTTTTTTTTTTTATGTAAACCAACAAGACCCTATTCGCCTTTGTGCTCAAAAACACACCAGATCAATTTTTCTTCTTGTTTTACTCTCTTTCTCAATCTCTCGTGTCTTTAAGCAGGTTTACCTCAATTTCATTTCCAATTCACTTGATATGGCAATTTCAATATCACAAAATTTGTTTGTTTATGTGTGTGTGTGTTTTTTGTGTGTGTGGGTAAATAGTCAAAGAAGAAGCAGAAGTAGAACCAGAGAAAATCCAGCTTTTTAAATCGAATCCTCTTCTCGTTCGACTGACCTGACTATAGTCCAGCCTTGGCCCAAACCATTACTTTACTACAACACACATCTGCATACAAACGATTTATCTTCACCAATTAGCATATCCCTCCAAAAAAACGAAAAACGAAAAAGCTGCAGAGGATTAAGGCTATCATCGAAAGGAAAACCTCCGTGAAAAGAAAGCAAAATTAATACGCAAAAAAAACTGAAAGAAAAACTCTCGAACAATTCTTCAGATTCATTCTTCATTTGAAATCCTTTAAGGCATATTGATCAGGACCTCACCACTGCAGCATTCAACTAAACCAAGCAACCAACCACCGACCGACCGACCACTTCTCGATGCTCCCTCTCTGTCTATGGAATGGAGTGGAGGGTACAAGTTACACTTGTCCTAACGATAAATTCACGTTCATCCATTCACATTAGTTTTCAAATAGATATGCAGGGGCGGGGGAGTCTTCCATGTTCCATACAAATATACAACTACAACAATCACTCTCTGGATGAAAGGAATATTCCAATTCAAATCCGAAGATCCTTTCCTATGCCCAGCCGATGCTGATGCTGATGCCGAAGCCGATGCCGTTTGTCTATATTCTCTTCGCAGCTCCGTTCGGAATATTTTCTTTTGATTTCACTTTTAGTCCTTTTCATTTCATTTTTATTTTATTTGCAGCGATTTCTGCTTGTTTTATTATCATTCTTCTTAGTGTGTTGGTAAAATTGATTGCTTTCGAGAGGAAGTTAGGTTTTTTTCGTTTTTATTTTTCAGTTTTATTTTATTTTATTTGTCCTGGTTGGTCGTCTTTTCAATTTGATTCATTTCATTTCTGTGCCAGGATTTGAGAGTTAAAAAACATCCTTTTTTTGGGAATGAAGAACGTGTGATGTGTGGGACGAAAATCAAACTTATGTGTCTCAAAAAATGCGTATAAATGTTTGAGATGGAAGCAGACAACATTGATGTTCATATCTAAGTTGTAAAAACTTGCCCATTATGCTACGAAAACATGAGTTTGTTTCTTTGTCCTTAAGGTTTCCTTATTACCAACAATGTATTTCGTGCTCAATATGTTCCTATTAAAATTCTAGTCGTGATTTCAAACGAAATATAGATTTTGAAATATCCATTTAAAGTTGTTAGAACCTCAAGAATGTTTAAATAAACTATTTTTCCCGTTCCAACCTAAGATATAATGTTATACTAATAATCCGCACGACATGATCAATTAAAGTCATGAAACTGTGATACTTTCGTAGCTAATCGCATTTCAATTATTCATCAACACTCTTCAACTTCTCAATGATGACACATTTCTTCAGAATTGAATCCTGTGAATTTTTATGCTAGTCCGGAAGCGCTTTTGAACATTGTTCTGGACAAGTTTTGGCCAATACATGGTAAGAAGGTGACTCGTAAGGTTGTTCACAAATGTGTTCGTTGCACACGAGCAAAGCCAATTCGTAATGTTCAAATTTTGGGTTATTTGCCTCATCATCGAGTACAACAGTCGAGGCCATTTAACATCGTTGGTGTTGATTTTTGCGGCCCATTTAGTATCCAGACGGGGATTGTGCTAAATAATCTACAGCGATAATGCTAAAAATTTCATTGGGGCCCGAAACCCTTTGCATGAGCTCTATGAAATGTTCATGAAGAGTGAAAACAAATTGAATCTGTTCTCAATCCTAGGCCAATTAAACTTTTATCTCAGAACCCAAACGATTAGCAAACGCTTACTCCAGGCCACTTCTTGATCGGATCACCTCTCACTGCAGCAGTCAAGCCAAAGCTATACCACTCTAACGTCAACACCTTATCAGCAGTTACAGTGGTTATTATTTTCAACAGATTTGGTCAAGATGGTCTCGAGAATATCTGCAAAACTTTGCAAATTCGCGCCCTATGGGCGAAATCTGGGAATCCAATTGCTACCAATGATCTGTTTTAAATCGAAGATGAAAACCTTCCACCACTGAAATTAAAACTAGGCAGAGTCGTCCAAATTCATTCTGGAAAATACAATGTCGTGAGAGTCGTAACACTTAAAACATTCACTGACGAATACCTAATTATATTATTTTTAATAAAGATCTAAACAAGTTATAAGGACCGTGTCTTTGATCTAACTCCAAAATTATTAAGACGTTATCTTGCATTGGATTTACAAAATAGGGAAACAAAAACAAATATAAATGCTTCAAAAACGTAATGTTATAGCCTCGTTTAGAGAACTGGTTCATTACAAAAAAAAATTAATTTAAAACCGTTTTAGCATAAATGGTTCAGCATTTAATTAACATAAATAAAATATACGTGAAATTTAACAACTTATTAAGATTTTCGAAAATCTTACCAATTACGATAAATATTGTAACTGAATATTAAAGACAGATTTGGAAAACAGTCACGAATTTTATTTAAAAAAAAAAAAAAACAACTCCATGCTTCCAAAAGCATTATGTATATGTATTTTTTCTAAAATCTTAAAATCGAAGCGATTGAGTAATTTTGGAGTCAAATTTTAATTAAAGTCATCAAAACTCTCCGGAAAAGTGCAATTTGTTTTGCCAGTGTTTTGACGTGAGAAATTTAGAGGTTGCATGATTTAATGTTTTGTGCTATGACAATTGGCTACCAAGATAAAAATTAGCACAGTTAGATTCTGGCGCTGTGCAAAAGACCGTTTTTACGTGACCGTTGGGGCCATGTTTATTACGAATATACCCTCTCTAATGCACAAAAAATGGTTAAAAATGATCCAAAACAAAGAGGCTGGGATGCGACCCACACTGATAACTTCCCATCCCGTCTGTCGATTTGCCTTGCTTAAAAGTTTGTCTATATGTATCAATTTTTACCAAATTTTGCGTACTATTTTTTGTAGATTTTATTTTTTTATGAAAAAACGGACTGTTGGATTTTTATAAAAAAAATTACTGAATATCGAAAACAATATTTTCTGTGAAATAAAATAAGTTTGAAGCCAATATTTGTAATTTTAAAAAAGCTATTTGAGTGGAAAGTAAATTTTTACCAAGTTTTAGTATTGTTTTTTTTAGGTTTTTATTTTTTGTAAGAAAAAACTGTCAATTCGATTTTTCTCAAAGTTTTTCCGAATGTTGAAAACAATATGTCCTATAAGATAAAATTAGTTTGAAGCCAATGTCTCAAATTTTTGAAAAGATATTTGAGTCGAAAATCAATTTTTTTCGGTTTTTAATTTTTTGTAAAAAAAACTGTCAATTCAATTTTTCTCAAAATTTTATAGAATGTTGAAAACAATATTTTTTATGAGTTAAAATTAGTTAGAAGCCATTATCTCAAATTTTTGAAAAGATATTTGAGTCGAAAATCAATTTTTAACAACTTTTGTTAAATATTTTTTTTTGGGTTTTATTTTTTGTAAAAAAAACTGTCAATTTGATTTTTCTCAACATTTTTCAGAATGTTGAAAATAGTATTTCTCATACGATAAAATAGGTTTGAAGCCTTAATCTCAAGTTTTTGAAAAGATATTTGAGTCGAAATTCAATTTTTACCAATTTTTGTTAATTTTTTTAAGGTTTATAATTTTTTGTAAAAAAAACTGTCAATTCGATTTTTCTCAAAATTTTACCAGATATTGAAAACGTTATTCTTCAGTTGTACAAAATTGTTTTGGAGATAAAATCATTTTTTATATTTTTTCAGTTTTTTTGATTTATGAAAAAACCGTTAATTGGAATTTTTTCCAAAAATATATTTGTTTGGTATCACGTTACAATATATAATATTAAATTTAATTCAAGTCTCTAGCGTTACTGGTTCGTGAGATATTTAGGGTTAACCAAAATGTTCAATTTTTTTTTAAGTTGCTATGGTAAAAAAAACACCAACTCAAATTTCTTAAGAGCCCTTTTTGCATCTTTCTGCATTATTATCTGTATAACAAAATTTATTTGAAGTCGATATCTGTGCTGGTTCTTGAGCTATGGATGACGAAAAAAACGTCGCGAACGTACAGACGTACGGACGTACGAACGTACGAACGTACGTACACACGCACGCACAGACATCTTTCTAAAAATCTTTTATTTCGACTCTAAGGACCTTGAAACGTCGAGAAATGTCAAAATTTTCATTTCGACAAATCGGACCGATTACACTAACTTCCTTTGGGAAGTTAAAAAATCCTATGCTTCAAATCTTCCAGAGGCGGTGATTTGAATGGTACTGTTTTTTTACGCTTAGTATTAAAAAGCAAACTATAAAATGAAGTAAGATATCCATTATTTCCTAGAGACTAGGACTTTAAATTTCGCACTCACCTTTTATTTAAACTTAAAAAGATTGCTACCATTTGATAAATATCATTTGATAGCAATCGTTTCATACTTCATGAATCCATTTGCGATCAAAAACATGATTGCTTACAATTGCAAGGATTTGGATTTCATGTAAATTCTAGAAATCTAGATGCTAGAGTTGTGACCGAATAACCACACGGAGACCGGAGTTACCTTTGTCCCTAAATCTTTGTAATGTGTCATTCATTTTTTCAAGTCATTTGAGCTTGTCGAAAACTTCTCTCATAAAAGTAATAAATTTTGTATGTCTCCAATATCTATCATTATATTTATTTATCTTGATCTCAAAGAAGAGGAGCTTTGAAAAGGGAACTGAGAAAAACGTTTTGAAACTCAAGAAAACCAAAACAAGCTGTTTTAAATTCTAATTTTTCTTCATCTTCTTTGTAAAGCTAACTCTATTTTCTGTTTTTTTTCGGTTGATGTTTGAAAATTCTGTGATTCAATTTTTAGACTTATATAGTACATTCATATATACATAGATAGAAGATATATCGTCTCGACATGTTGCTATAGGGCTAATGATTTACGGTGAGACTTTTGGTATGCACAATGGATTAGCAGGGTATTTTTCTTGTTTCTTTTTTTTCTCTCTTAATCTTTACCTTAATTTTGTTCTTTTATTCGTTATATCCTTCTATCATTCGTCTCGTTACTTTATGTTTTTTTTTTTTGCTTTTCTTGTGGTCATTTGTTACAGTGTTTTTTTTTTTTGAAACCCCAAAAGATTCAACCATCAAGGATTAAACCAACCGAAAAACTATATTAATAACAGTGGGAGGCAGGTGATTAAAAATTGAATAAAATGTATGTTGCTGAGATTAAAAAGAAGAATTTATAGTGAAAACCACCCTAAATGAATAAGTTTTGTTAAAAATATTTTTGTTTTAAAACATCGTGGTTTATGTTGCAATAATATTTAAAAAAAATTAAAAATTTAGAAATAACTTTAAGGAAAGTTGTATCTGATGACCTTATGAATGGTATAATGATGATTGTCAAACTTCAACCAAATAATGTTAGTGAAGACAGTTTACTATTTTTATATAATAATCTTCACTATTTAAACACTTAAACATCTAAATTATTGAGTTTATGGAGAAAAAATTGTACAAAATAGCTTGGCATTATAAATGATACAGCTTTGGAATTGGTAATGTGGCAATGTTCTATTTTTGTTAAGTTTTTAGTCGTTCTACTTCACTGTGATTGTGTCATCACAATGATGGAAACAAATTTACAAAAAACCTTAAAAAGGCACGGTTGACAACTCTACGTTGAGTAAAGTAAGTGGTAAAAATTATTACAACATAGCCCCCGTGCCCGCACGCTCCTCCACCCCACCTTCTCTTCTTGAATGGATTAAAGTTGTAATCTGTTTGCCGTCTGGGCATTTTACGTTGTCAACTTAAGTTTGTCATTGACAGATTCCCTTCTCATTAATTATAATCCATCCTTATTTTTAGTAACTTTCGGGACACTCGTGTGTAATATACCTCTAGCTTTACTCTAGGATAGAAATTTTTATACATATAAACATTCTACCTAGACCGAAATACTACATTATTCTATCTAGAAAAAAGGTAGCAAATGATAAGTTTAAGGATGAAGATCCAGACGTCGAAGAGGAAGAAGTAGAGTGTAACTATAAGTATATTTAATGTTCGAAAAATTGAAATACGTTAGTTGATACTCTTAAATTATAATAAGAACCAACGATAGCATCGTTGTCATCCTCTCTCCTTTTTTTTTCTTTAACGCTCTAGTCATGATAAAGATGTTTTTGTTGCCTGGAAACTTGTGCAAAAGTCAATATCCTCATAGTGTAATCCAAGTATTATCTTCTGGCATATTCTGAGTTACAAGAATTTCTCATGTTTCGAAGAGAAAATGTCATTTTTTTTTTATATTTTGATTCGTGTCAGCGGATTATAAATGGATTCCTTATAGCCTCCGTATACACACACCAACACATTTGTAACACATATACATATGTCGGTCGTACAATTGTCTGTCAAATTGTATCTGAGCATTGAGTTTTGCCTTATCATCTGGTTTGACACATCCTTATGTGCAGGGTCTATCCTCGTTATCCTTGGAAAGAGGAAAAAAAAGTCAACTTATAACATTGTCAGATGCATTTTCACTCCTTTTTTTTGTCCCTTTTCCTGACGTAGTTTTGAAATCTTATCATATGAAAAGTAACAAAAATACAAAAACGAAGAAAAATTTATGAAAAACTAAAATTGACTTTCGTGGAAATCATCAGGAGAGTTCCCAAAAAAAATACATGTCTGTGGAGTATACATAGTTGCTAACTGTTAAGTTGCTGGTGTGGCAAGGACCAAACGAAGTAACCTACTTTGTATGTGTGTGGAGTCAAATTGACAGTTGTTCTCTCGTTTTAGAATTGGTTTGCTGATTGGATTGACATGTGAGCGAGCGTGTTTTCGATGCTCTGTTCAAATCTTTTGCGTGATTTTTTCTTTGGCAATAGGGACATTTTTGAATGGTTATGGTAGCAGGAATATGTGTATGTACATACACATAGATCCTATGTACATACATATGTATAGATTTGAAGAGAAGTGAATTGATTCTGACAGATTAAATCGATTTGCCTGGCTATAGTTATAATGGGCTTTAAATGGATTTTTCGTTGGTAAAAAGATTTTATGAATTTGTCACTTCTTTTTCCTAGAATTTTTGAACTCTACAAAAAATGTAACCTTAACATAAACTTTTCAGAATTGTATGGGTAATTTTTTGATACACGCGGGATTTAAATCTCTTTATAACCTTTGAATGTTTTTTTTTTAAAGTAGGTAGTGAATTGATTCTGACAGATTAAACGAGGAAATATTTCTTGAAAAAGCTGTTTTCTAGGAGCCTTAATCTACACTAATATTATAAAAAGGAAAGATTTGTATTTTTGTATGTAACGAATAAACTCAAAAAGTACTGGACCGATTTTATTAATTCTTTTTTCATTAGAAAGCTACATTATCACTGAGTAACATAGGGTATTTAGTACTAGATAACTATAGAAATCTTTAGAAATTCCTATTAAAACCAACCGAATGTGTACAAAAATAAGCCAAAAAATGTCTTTCATCTCATACGCTGCGAAGAGTGTTAATGATAGGACAAACAAATGTTTTCTAATTTAGTGATTCATGGTCGTTTTAATTAGCATGCTTATAACTTAAATATCTGTACCTATTTATGTCTACCCGTGCGAAGCCGGGACGGGTCGCTAGTACGGAATATTTTCAAAAAATGGTATTGATTGAAAGTTCGCATTAATGGAATAATGAAATAAAATTATATTTCCTAAATTTTATTGAAAGTTTTTGGAATGAGGTATTTACTAAAAATTTATCACTTAACAAATTTATTTAACTAAACAAAGAAGCAGTTAGCAGACTTCTATATAATTTCTTAAAAACAGTAAGCATACCGTATAGATAACAATTTTTGTTTAACACGGTCTCTTCTTAAAGACACTTTTTATTCAAAAACGGTATAAAGCTGAATTTACCTGTTTTAAGCAGCGCGTTATTGGTTCATTATTGCTATAATTGACCCCTTAAAAAGGCACATACAAAAATTGCGAGACCCAAATTTGTACTACTAAAACAAAGAGTGACTATTGAACTTGTAATTAACAATATCTTAAACAAACATTGTTTCGAAATATGACCGATCAGTTTTTAGATGTTGAATCAATAGGAGCAAACATTTCTTAATAAACAAAGGCATTAGAGTATTCAAGTTAAACCTATTTATTACCAAAGACATTTAAGGCCAATACTTAATTTTGATAGAAACATTACTTTACAAAATAGTGTGAAATAGAGACATTTTTTAATTTTTCTAAGAAAAATAGGAATATGTTTTTTAAACCGTACCAAAACAGGTACAATTTGAAACTTTATGGCTGTTAACTTTGAACATGAAATTTCTTAAAACACTCTTTTTCAACGGCATATTTATGTCGCAGATCACCTTTTCTATTCTCTTTGGAAAATGGTGACCTTTAGCTAAAACAACGTCTCTTTGAAGCAATAGCATGTTATTTTCAGAATCAGGTATGAATTAAAAAGTTTCCAAGTTTCCATTCCTTTACATCTTAGTTTTGACGCATCACTACCACTTTTTATCTAAATTTTTTATTTTATAGGCATTGATTATAAAACGCAATAAGGTTCGACTAGTGAATAAAAACATTTCTTTTTTCTACTGTTGATGGTGATGATGCGGCCCCTAGAGACCAATAGAACTATTTCTTCAAGCTTAAATACACCTCGAGGTCCCAGTGGCATTTTTAACACATCAACTTTCACATTATTGGCACCACAATAAGTTTGAAAGTTATATATGGTGGTCACCACAAGTACCCATTAGTATCAATCAAAACTAACAGTTTTTCCTTTTATAAACTGTTTCAAAGAATTACGGTCCGAATACTTTATCATTGTTTCTTCAATGGGTAATTTTTACTACTTGAAGCTTCATTGTTCAGCTTTGCAATTTTGTCTTGGACATCTAACTTATTTTAAACCCCAAATTCAAACGGGAATATTAAATATATAAATTATTTATCTTCAATTACCAGTGTTACATTTTTGTTGGGACGAGTTTTTATTTCCGGTATGAGTTATAAGCTGATATGGGCTGCCTTCAAATCGTCCACAAAAAAATTTCCTTAAACCGCTCATAACATAAGAAATAACTCGTCCCAAAAAATATGATATACCGAAAAACTATCTCATCGGAAGAAGTGGTTTGTGCATTCGATTATTTCGTTCAAATACAGAAACCATTTATTTTTATATTATTATTTTCCCAGTATTTCAAATTTGTATTATTATAAAGGGTTACGTTTTTGAACAAATTATAAATTTATATTTAATAAAAAACAATTTGCATAGTCTACAGAAAATTCACTTTCTTTTGATAACTTACTTATTAAAATTGGTTGTGTGTGACAACCTGAAGATTTAAAATTAGGTGGCGCAACAGTCCATAGAGAACCAGGGCCTAGTGACTTACAACTCTCAACCATTCCTGTGTGCGAGTAATTGCAGGGATGTAGGGGACCTTTGGAAAGCACTTTTTCATTAGAAGAATTACTCTTGGAGAATTTGTCAATTCTTCGCAAGAGGCAGTACCCATGAAAACTCTTTTCTTTTTTTTTAATTAAGGTGGCACAGGCAGGGATTGAACCCAAGACCTCTCGCATGACAGTCCAACGGACTAACCATCATGCCACGAGTACTGAAGATTTAATTTATTAAATTTTGTAAATATTCCAAAAATAAGTAGTTCACCATTTTTAGTAGGATTTTCCTTTTAAATCGTACCTAAACATTTCGCTTGGCCAATGAAAACTTAAAATAGTAAACATTGAATATATCAGATAGATCAAGCTTAAAATGCCTAATAACTTTGAGCGAATAATTAACTCTAATTAATTAGACTATTCATTTAAAGGATAAATCTTTAATTTGTGTAAATATCCCAAATTATGCGGTACTAATCACCTCAAGCCTTATTTTCAAAAGCGAATACCTAAGGCAAATAAAAATTTAGTTCCTTATAAACCTGAGTGTTATCAGCCTTAAGCCACTCGTGTTTGTAAAAGGTAACATTTTTATCTCCAAAACACTGCAAATGAACTTGGTCAAGATATTGTGTTCTTATATTAATCTTCTTTTGTCAATCATTTTTAGCTTTTCAAATTAGTTTATGGTACACACATAACATACCTTGAAGCACCATCCAGAAATGAATTAACTAAAAATAATTATAACTCGACCAAATTCAGCCCCCTTAGCTCTTAACTCGATTTGAAGATTATGTTATTTGCACTCTATTCATATTACCTCTTTTAAGAGCTTAAGTTCACCGGGGGTCATATCTACAGGTCGAGCAATCTGCTTCCCAGCACAAAACCTTCATATCTGACAATCGCACATAACTACCTCTAGCATCACGTTAGTCGTTTGTTAGCCATACACCAACCCATGCTCCCCTTAAATATAGTCGAATAGACAAAGAGAGTGTGAGACGGCATGTATAATATAATTCCCTGTGTACATATATACATACCATCAGGCCAACTATGTGATGCAGGTGACAGGACATACTGTTTCTCTACAAAATTTCCAACAATAAAATTCTATGTTCTATTGTAGAGCACGTTTAACCATATTTGCTTATCATTACCATGAACAAAGAGACACCCGCTGGACTACATCATCAACCAAAAAAAAAAAATTAAAAGAAAATATATTCAACAAATTCTAACCCCAAAAACCACCTCATGCAGCACTTTGTGGTTTAATGTTGTGTGTGCGTTCGTCCTTTCTCGCATATATCTAAATTTTTTCTTTAACTATAAACAACAACAAAAAAAAAGTTAAATTATATGTAGGTATATCAACGTATAACACGTAGAAGAATGATTATGCCATAAAAACTCGAATATTATGTTGTATATGCGTGATGTCCTTGTTGGGCACATATTCTTCTCCTATTTTCATACATTTTTTTGCTTTTGCTTTTTCCTTTGTGAATAATTTACATTATTTCTCTACACATATATATTTCTAGTGTGTCATGCCATAAATAGATAGGAGAATTGTCCTTGTTTTAACATAATAAAACCTAATGAATTTAATTTCGGGTACAAATTGTAAATATGATTTAAATATAGACAGGGAGGGTAACCATAACAAACCACAAACCACTTTCAAAGTAAAAGACTGGTGATTTAGTAATCATTATTATAATGCCTGGGTTGTTTTTAAACCAAAGATTATGTGCAGGTACAGAAAAATGTACGCAGTATTATCAGGATCTTGTAAATTAATAATGGGAAATAAAATTCCATTGAATAAAAAAAAGCTCATTTAAAAAAATGAGAATCAAAAAGAACGAACATTTTCCCTGATTTTCTACTTTAAAGTTACAAGTGAGGCAAAAATGAACATAAATATAAGGCATAACATTGTATTCATATCATATCAGGTGTTTTTGGCTATAAATTGGTTATGGAGAAAAATGTGACTTTGACAATATTTGTAAAAATACTCGTATGCCAGGAAGTCATGATTTTCATTTTGTATCCCGCTGATGACTCGATGAAACGATGGAAATTTGTGAGTTCTAAAAAAGTATTGCTACCTATACATACATACTTTATAAAAGATATTTTCTATTCCATGCACAATTTTGATATTTTTTAGTTTACAACTTAAATTTAAATAACAAGTTATAGCAGTTTTATAGAATTTCTTTAGTAGTGACATAGTTAATGGCAAATTTATAAATTTTTTTAGTTGTAGTCGTAGTTGTTTAATGTATACCAAAATATTGACTACTAATACAAAATATAAGAAAATTTGTAGGTTGCAAAGAAACTGTTCCACTTAATGATATAAGAAAAAGATTTTTTGAGCATAGAAACAGTTTTTCGTGAATATAAAAGCTTTTCAAAAAGGATGCATAAGTAAAATTTTTGAAAAAATAGTTTTCCTTCACTCGAATTCACCTAATAATATTTTTTGAATGAATTAAAAAACGAAGGGTTAATTAGTTTTGTAGGCCTATTCCGGTTTTAAATGTTGAAATTTATTTCCTGAAATTTGCTTAAATTTCACACAAATTATTAAACCAGTTTTCTTAGCTCTAAGCTCAGTGGAATACATTGTTGTATTATTTGTTTTCACTTCTACCCACCACTAAGAGTTAATATAAACGCTCAATTTGATAGTAAATTTGTTTGTGGCTGGCCCTAAGACAAAACAAATAAGCCCTTAGATGGACCTGTGTTTTTAGCCTTGAACCTTAACTCAGCTTATGTTGTGACAATATAATATTTTTAAAGTTCGTCTCAAGCAGTATAAAAGTTCCCAAGATTAAAATAAAATGAAGAAAAAAAAAATAAATAAAATTGATAAATTCTGTATTTTAAAAAAATTCTAATTCTTTTACAGCCTTGTGCCAAATACTTGTCATTTCTTACATTAAAAATAAACTTTCTTATGTACAAAACCTCATATTTTATATCTATTCCCCTTAAGAAATAGAAATTCAAAAGTTATCTTAACAACTGGCGCGACTTCCATTAAAATCTCCAAATCTATCTTCTCTTTTTTCACTTATAGAATAGACAAAAAAAAACCAACACCCACACCCACACAAATCCACTTCTATGCCCGATGTCCGCAAAATAATATTTATAAATTCCAAATCAAAATCGAAGCCATTAAAAACTTTTTAAATATGCCATGTAAAAAAAAATCGAACAAAAAACATTGCATACAAATACAATACCTACTACGTCCTACAGGGTGTTTCATCCTTCTGTATTCTGTGCACTTTATGAACTGCTGATGTGAATAAAATAAACATTATTGCTAAAATCCTATACACAGAGTCATTCTCTTTTACCACTAACCAAACCATACACAATAATATTTCCAGAACTACACCAACAACTATCTACAACAACTGTCAAGATTTTATATGCTTTTTTGCATTTTCTTCGTCTGCTCGCGATTTTTATTCTCGCCAGAATCAACAGAAGGGCGGGCAAAAGGAGCTCATAAATATCTCACTGCAAAATACGTTGACAATTTATGACCTTTTGACAATATTTTTATTTGGATTTTTCCTTCTTTTTGGAACGTTCATATAAAAAAATGTCCTTTCTGCATGGTTTTTCGCCACAGTTGAAATTTTTCGAGATGCATTGTTAGAAAGGATTGCTATAGATGTTCGTGGTTCTTCTTATTATCCTTTTTTTTTTCGATTACAGTTCAAGAAAAAAAAAACACAATGTGACCAGTAGAGCATTTTATACTGCGAATTCACATAAAAGTGCAAAATGGTAAACCTCAGTAAAAGTAATCTCGTCCTTTAGGATAATTTTATATCCTTTTCTATACCTTATCACATATCTAGTATCCGTATATAGGATTCTTATGAGAGTAGTGTCATATTTTTCTATTGTTATGTCAAGCAATTGTGGTCGCGTTAGCTACTTGACAGCTATTGAGACGAAAGTTATCTGGAGACATTCGACTTAGCCAAGTTTATATAATGGGTATACTGTTTATGTTATGAACTTTGTGAGGAAGTTTTATGAACCTCAATGATTCATATGACGGTGATTATATGTGTAAATAATAAAGGGAAAATCTGTTTTTTTTAGATTAAATAATAATAAAAATTGAGATTATTATATTCTTGAAAATGCAATTATATATTTACTATGGACTCTTTCTTATTCTGACATATCAAGTAGGTATGTATATTGTATAATTCATTTCTGTGTATTAAAACAAAAACTTGAGTAACACCAACTCAGTACTTATACAGGAGATTTCAATAAGAGGCTTTATTTTGATATTTGCGAAAAAAGCAAGTATTTTAAAAGAGAAATTATGTTTATTTCTTTTTAAAGAGGAAAGTTTCCATTAGCAATGAAAAACGATAACGTAAGTCAGGGCTATTTTAGTAACACCATATCTTTTTTTTATGAAATTAAACTTTATCAATTTAAGGCTATATATCCTTTCTAACTTAATAATGAATGAATTAATGAAAGGTGACATTAAGCTTGTATTATGAGCAACAACACTATCAAAATTGTTAATAAGAAAGCTGATATACATACTTATATGAATTTGAAGCTAAATCGATCAAGGTATTTTTATAAACCTTAAAACGCAGTGTATACAGACTTTGAGATATTCGGGATGAAGTTTTTTAAAAAAATTTAAGAGTGCTTTTGACCATTGTCTTGCGTGAACTCCAATTTTAGTGGCATTTCCTCTTAGGTAAACGGAGTTATTACTAAGCACATATTACACATATTTTTAATTTGTTTAAAAAAAATTGACCCAATTTTATTGTGAGCATGGTCTCTCACGATATCGCCTACTGAAAAAATGTTCTACAAAAGACTCCGGGCTCTTGAACTCTCTTGGTTCATGCGAGCTAGGTGTCTAGATTACCGGAGACTAAATTTTTGTGACGACATCTGCTTCAAAGTACATTGCATACAGTCCTTCTTCACATAGACTTTAATCTCTAACTCTCCTAAGAGGTTGAAGTGAATTTTACTTAAAACCCATATTATAGTACTGGCAGAACCAGCGTCCTGTACAGCAGGAGCTTGGGAAGTTATAGTAACTTTTCTGGATTTAAAAACTTATAACGGACCATAGTAGACAATGTTGGCTTTCAACAGCCGACCGCGTATTTCTTCTTCTTTGTTATTATCGGCTGCTACTTGTGACTTGAGCTATTGGAAGGATTGCACTGCTTCAAATTCATACTCTGTATATATTGACTGTTTGACGAAATGTTCTCCTTTTAGTTGAGTGACGGCACCATGTAATTTTGTTCCTTGACATATGTGTATCCATATCTGGATGAAATAATAGTGTTTGGCTAGTTCGGTTCTTCTGATGATGCCGATGTCGTCAGCAGCGTAAGCCAGTGTCTGGCTGGACCTAGTGACGATGATACCTCTTGTTGCCGTGCCAGAGTCACGAATTGCTTTCTCCAACTCCAGG
Source organism: Eupeodes luniger (assembly GCA_951509635.1). Lineage (NCBI taxonomy): Eukaryota > Metazoa > Arthropoda > Insecta > Diptera > Syrphidae > Eupeodes > Eupeodes luniger. The sequence continues at coordinate 92,370,614 of OX608073.1, read as the reverse complement.
TTGAAAAGGAGGCAGGCCAAACCATTCCCTTGTTGACATTATTGTTGTTGATTGTTCTGAACAGCAATCCGACTATTTTAACTTGGCTTGTTATAATGACTATGGTCAACCTAGTACATAGTCGTGTCAATTTATTTGGAATTCCGTATTCTCTCATGGTTTTGTAAAGTTCTAGCCTGGCAATACTATCGTAGGCGTATTTCAAGAAAAAACCTTCTTCACGAAAACAACATTTCTCTAAGTACAAATGCTAAGTTGGAATACATATATCAGATTTCCAGTAAACTATTTTGAAAATATTGCACCCATTTTATATTTGGTATTTTGATTGTCAAGCAAGAAAACCTAAACCTAATGTTCGAAATTCAAGTTGACCATGTTTTGATCACTTCTGAGTTCTGCTCCCCTATACCAAGAATGTAATGTATTAATAAATCATTTATATCACATTGAAAAATGCAGCACTGTCGTGAAATTTTTCAGCTGGCTGTTACGTTTGAATTTTTAATCACAAAGAGAGCATGGTAGTTGATTATTGATCAACAAGTTTTCAGTTTTTGTATTCTTTTTATTTATGTAGTTTGAATTTATAATAACAGCTCTTTTTAAATTGAGGAAGAACTAAAAATATAAAAATGCTAATAAATGTGAGTTTATACAAACTTTATCTGCTGAAAAATCATGAGAAAACTTTCTGAGAGTATGAATTCTCCATATTTTATTTGTCTGCTTTTATTTGTTCTTACTTGGTTTGTTTCCTATTGGAGAAAAAATACTCCTACTATATTTATCTACGAGTAGGCAGTACTTTCCCAGGTACTTTTAATTAATTTAAAATTTGTATTCTTATTAAAAACCACATTCAACGGACAATTTATGCCCAACCATTCACATGCGTTGCGCAACCTAAATACCACACTATAAATATCATCATCATCATAAAGTTATTTTATATGCGCTTTCCTCCTTCCTTTTCTTTACTTTTCATCAACAAATAGAACATATAGGTGAAGAAGTAGCACATACTTGTACAAATATATGTAAGTATTATCTTCTTTTCTAAGTAAGATTCATTTGCTGCCAAAGTCATTAAGACGGATTTTATTACCACCAAGTAACTTAGTGTATCAGTTAGACGACAACACTCGGATATCTAAGTATCTTTTTCGAAGAAAAGAGAAGGTGTATGTGTGCCTATCCTTTCGTTCCCAACCATACCTACATACCTGTCTTCTCAAACTTTTTCGCAGTAAATTCTTTTTTGCGAAAGGAAAATCCTGACAAACTTTTTGGCACTTCTTTATAAAAGCCTATATCGTGGTTTGGTTAACATTACCAAAGATTTCAACCAAACATTTTACTCTGATTTCATTTCACATTGTAACAGTTTCAAGTCTATCGTTGCAGATTTTCTCTTCATGTATATTGTATATTGTTCTTTCGAAAAATAGACTTCCTGGATTTCTAAACTTTTCTTATACTTAAACTTATACTTACACTTTTTTACACACGCCTACTTTATATATTTTGAGTCCTTACTAAATACAGAGGTCTTATAGCCCTGCATACTAAATTAACATAAGAAGACTGTATTTAAAGTTAGACTGCATTTTCAAGAAACATTGACTTTTGTGTTAGCAAATCTGTAATAAAGTTAAGTTAAGTTATTACTTTAAATTAGTCAACCAGGTTTTGTTCCTGGCTATATACGACCGCAAATTATTCTGTAAGGGTTTTTGAAGATATTTAAATTCGTGAAATATTTTTGCTTGCAATAAAACTACTGATTGTTTTTTAAATCTTTGATTCCTATCTTTAATGATCAGTTGAAATATTTATAGCATTTCATTAAATTTGTAAAACTTCAAGTTTTTTAAATTATATTGAATAAGAGAGGCTGGGATGCGACCCACACTGATAACTTCCCATCCCATCTGTTGATTAGTCTTGCTTCAAAGTTTGCAGGTTTTCGTGTTTTGTTAAAAAAGTTATCAGTTAAATTATTTAAAATAATTTAAAAATCACAAACAACATTTTGCATATTATGATGAAACAGTTTTATTTTAAAATCTATTTTTGTTAACGAGATTTCTTGTCGAAACCCAATTTTTACCAATTTTAGTAGCATTTCTTAAAAGTTTTTATTTCGATATCGAAAACCGAACATCATTTTTTACCAAATTTGCGTACTATTTTTTGTAGATTTTATTTTTTTATGAAAAAACGGACTGTTGGATTTTAATAAAAAATTTACTGAATGTCGAAAATTATATTTTTTGTGAGTGAAATTAGTTTCAAGCCAATATTTTTACTTTTGAAAAAGATATTTGAGTCGAAAATAAATTTTTACGAACTTTAAGTGATGCTTTTTTAAAGTATTTATTTTTTGTTAAAAAACTGTTAGTTTGATTTTTCTCAAAAATGTGTCGAACGTTCAAAACAATATTTCTTATAATATCAAATAAATTTGAAGCTTATATTTTTAATTTTAAAAAAGATAATTGAGTCGAAAATCTATTTTTAGAAACTATTATTAATTTTTCTCAGGTTTTTATTTTTTGTAAGAAAACTGTCAATTCGATTTTTGTCAAAATTTTACTGAATGTTAATAACAATATTTCTCATTAGATGAAATAAGTTTTATGCCAATATCTTAAAGTTTTGTAAAGATATATAAATCGAAAATCAATTTTTACTAACTTTTATTAATTTTTGTTAGATTTTTAATTTTTTTTTTAAACTGTCAATTCGATTTTTCTCAAAATTTTACCAGATGTTAAAAACATTATTCTTCGTTGCACATATAAGTCTCTAGCGTTAGTGGATATTTAGGGTTCACAAAAATTTTCAATTTTTTTTTAAAGTGCTATAGTAAAAAACCACCCACGCAATTTTCTTGAGAGCCCTTTCCGCTTTTTTCTGCATTATTATCTATATAAGAAAATTTATTTGAAGTCGATATCTCTTCTGGTTCTTAAACTATGGACGACGAAAAAAACGTCGCGAACGAACGGACGTGCGTACGTACGGACGTACAGACGTACGGACATACGACCGTACGTACACACGCACGCACAGACATCTTTCTTTCGACTTTTATCTTTTATTTCGACTCTAAGGGCCTTGAAACGTCAAGAAATGTCAAAATTTTCAATTTGACAAATCGGACCCATTACAATAACTTCCTATCTGAAGTTAAAAATATAAAACTAAAAGTGAAGCGGAAACTTTTAAAAATTGAGACAGTTCAAATTAATGTTTGGATTCAAAATCAGAATTTGAAATTAATTCGAAAACAAATTTTTCAAAATTTTGAAAGCATAAAATTAAAATTTTCATGCCACTTAATTTGAAGTCAAATGAAAACTTATATATAAATAATAAGAATTTTCAGAAATTAGGTTAGATACTAAAATGATTTATGTATATGACAAAAATTTGTACTTTACAAAATCATCATACCGCTAAGGGTTTTGTTGCATTTTACCTCAGCCTTAAGAACCCCAAATTTGGTTGTCTATAGCATTTTTAAAGGGATATATTTTAAAAATGGGATGTGGTAGAACAATTTTAAAGCATTCAATTTCAGAACAACTTGAACCTTTAGTTAATTATTTTTTATTTTTATTTATAATTACTCTTATATTTATTTTTACATTTATGTTTATATTTATGTTTATATATATATTTATATTTATATTTATATTTATATTTATATTTATATTTATATTTATATTTATATTTATATTTATATTTATATTAATATTTATATTTATATTTATATTTATATTTATATTTGTATTTATATAATATTTATATTTATATTTATATTGATATTTATATTTATAATTATATTTATATTTATATTTATATTTATATTTATATTTATATTTATATTTATATTTATATTTATATTTATATTTATATTTATATTTATATTTATATTTATATTTATATTTATATTCATATTTATATTTATTTTTATATTTATATTTATATTTATATTTATATTTATATTTATATTTATATTTATGTTTATATTTATATTTATATTTATATTTATATTTATATTTATATTTATATTCGTATTTATATTTATATTTATATTTATATTTATATTTATATTTATATTTATATTTATATTTATATTTATATTTATATTTATATTTATATTTATATTTATATTTATATTTATATTTATATTTATATTTATATTTATATTTATATTTGTATTTATATTTATATTTATATTTATATTTATATTGATATTTATATTTATATTTATATTTATATTTATATTTATATTTATATTTATATTTATATTTATATTTATATTTATATTTATATTTATATTCATATTTATATTTATTTTTATATTTATATTTATATTTATATTTATATTTATATTTATATTTATATTTATATTTATATTTATATTTATATTTATATTTATATTTATATCTATATTTATATTTATATTCATATTTATATTTATATCTATATTTATATTTAAACTTATACTTATATTCGTCATTGCCAAAGTTAATTTAAATAAGCTCCTTTTCAAGTCATTTTCATTATGAAACAAAGCTTTTTTATTGGACTTTTTTTTAAATTAAAAAATCTAAATTATCATGTTCAAGACAAATAAACATCCATTTTGTGTGCCTTGAAACAATCTACGAAACTTAAAATTCGAGGATATAATTCGCTTGTTGATAGCAACTTTTAGTTAAGCTTCAGGTATTGAATTTTAGATAGATTCAATTGTCTTTTTTTACTCCTTCTTTACTCCTTCTACTGTAAAAACTATTACTAATTGTTTTTTTTTTACTTCTCTGAGCTTGTGTTTAAACAAACTGCTTATGGCTTCGTTATCGTTCATTTTTTAAGATATTTTATTTACTTTAGAAACAAAATGAAAACACCTCCTTTTTTAAAAATCTTTTTGCTGCTTATTCAGGGCTCACATGCATAATGTATGAATGTGTAAAAGAAACGTATACATGTGGAAATTGTTAATAAAGACAGTGGCCTCTTACTCTAGAAAATTAAATTTTATTGGTTTGATATTTAATTAAATTTCAAATTCTTTACAGGGATGGATTTTGTGAGATTATAACAGAAAAACATAGCAAGTAATTAAATAAAATACAAGGACTCGGTTCTAAATGATGTGCTTTCTATACCACTTTTTAATTTTGATTTTTAAATTTGACAGAAAGCTTTTGGAAAATTATTGAAACCCATAAATCAATTCTCGATGAACTTTTATTTTTATACGAAGAACATCTCATATTATGCTTTTAATTTGGAAAACCTTCGTTAGTCTTGGAAGTTTACTGAACATTTATGTTAAGTGTTAAAAGTATGAGGCATCTGAACATGATTCTAAATAATCTATTACGAGTAGATAATTATTTCTTGAGTGTATTTTTTTGTACGAAACAAGTTATCTAAAATAACCTTAAATTTATTCTTTAAATGTGGTGATTTAATGATATTAAATTAATGAATTTAATGTCTTATTATTAAAAGTTAAGCTGCTTCAGCAAAACAGCTTTTCAAGTAATATTATGACGAATAACCACTTATCCATTTCTAATGAGGACTTAAATACCTGTTTATGATTGTTTACACTTAACATTTTATAAAATTGTGTTGAATGTTCGTTCATGACCTCTTTTCAAGGAATCATGATTTTTAAGTTTTAAAAATTCTCAAAAAGAGTCATTAACAACTTAAAGAGGTACATACACATTTTTAGCGCCAAGCTTTCATATATAGACGACTAACATTCATATGTTAGACTTTAACTAATTGGAAATAAAGCCCTAGGAAATTTGATGATGTACTCTGTGAATGAATTTATACTTACTTTCGAAATGATAAAATGATTTAATTAGTGGCTTTAAATGTACCTCCGATGCTAGCTGATGATTACATTATATTCATTACATAAAATCACGAAATTTAATTTCGCTCTGACAGCCCTAAATTTCTCACAGATAAAACCAACAAGCAAATAGATAAAAAAAAATCTCAGAACTAAACGAGATACATACCTATCTTACCTAGGCAAGGTACATTCCTATACTTGCTTGATACTCTGCAAGGCAATCCGTCGTCGACACAAAACTTACTCTTCGTTGAAGATCCTTAAAAAGTGTTTTTTTTCTCCCTGTTTTGTTTTTGGTGTCCTTCTTAACTTTCAGTTTGGTTCATTTTGGTATTCTTTGCAGAGATCCTATTATCCTAAAAATCTAAATGCTTCACCTGATAAAACTTTTCCGGTCGTAATTAAATGTGAACTCTGGCAGATTTGGAGTCACCTTTTGCGCGTTTGTTTCCTTGTATACTGTGTCGCGTCAGCCGCGTGCGTCGGTCATCCGTGGTTCGTCCGTCGCGTAGCGTAGCGTCGCAACGCGCAACACAACACTGTCTCGAACATCTGCAACGTTAAATTTCCGCTACATTCAGTGCCATGCTTGGTTGAGTCCTATTCCTGACAGGAGGCAAAGAACAAGGTGGTAGATATCCTACAATATTTTATTCTATTCCTCGAAGAAGTTCCTGCTTCTCCCTTCAGATACCTAACTTACGCTAGGCACGATAGGGGCAGAGCGAATGTTGATGGGTTTAAGTTTAGTTTTTTGTGTCCCGATTTTCGGATGTCAATGCAGGACTTTTCGCCTTGTTTTTCTTTGTCGAAGCAGAAGTTCCGCTCTGCCATTTTTTTGTTAGTCGGGTTTTCCTAGCGTGTTGAAACAACAGTAGGGTTGCCTTGTCTTATACTCGGTATATATAGTTTTGGCATCCTTCTTTGCAGCTTGGTGCTATAGGTTTTTTTTTTTGTTCATGTTTGCAGTAAGTACTCGAGGAAGACACCACGATGGCGATGGTGATGGCAATGAGAAGGAAAAGCTTTATAAGGTAGGTCGTTTAGATGACTTGAAAACGAGTCAGGGGAATAAAGGGTGTGAAAGATAGAGAAGACAATGATGGTTAGACCGACTTAATTAAAGTTCTTATTTGTAAATTAAATTCGTAGTGAACCTTCTACTTCGCGCAGCAGCGCATTCATCATCTCATTGTTGGCTGATTTTCTTCTTGAGGTTTTGTTAATTTTAATTCTTCTTCTGTATAAAAACTCAACAACTGCTTCTTCTTATGGCTGGCATAAAGGAAGAGTCCTTGGTTTTTAGTGAATACCTTCAGAATTGCGTTGTTGTTTTTTCGTGCTCGTTGTCCTTTTTGTGGAATTATTTTCCTTTTTGTTGCACCTTTTAGAAGGAGGTAGGTTTAGGAATGGAGCGAGGGTAACTACGTTTAGTTGGTTCAGTTTCAATGATTTTTGCGGAAGAAAAGTACCTTCTTGGTTTTTAAGTTTACTTTTTTTTTTAATTCAAACTCTTATAAACTAGGTAGGTACGGAGATAGGAAAGATTTAAATAGTTCCCAATTAAGTGGAGCAAATACTATTAGATTCAGTTTTAATCAGGAACAGGTGCGTTTAGCATAGGAATGAGAATTCACATGAATATATTAAGTTGAAATGAATAGCTATACCTTTAGTTACAGTTTATTTGTAGATAGATAAGTGCAAATTAAAATTAAAGAAAAGACAGGTATAAGATCATATCTGTCAGGGAAAAAATATGTCTATTTTTTTTTAATTGGGTTTTTCAAGTGTTTGCAATTTTAAGAATTTTTTCTCAAAGCTATTTAGAATTTTGTTTAAAACTTCTTATTTTACTGTAACTGTAGTATATTAGTGTTTAATGCTTCATTCAATAAGCAACACATATGTGGCATTAAATTTTAATTATTAAAGTTACATAGTTCTGTGTAGACCACAATGTCATTGATTTTCAAAATATAGGCTATGTGAATAATCAATTTTTGAATATAAGCTTCGCGAGTAATCAATTTTTTGTTGGAAAGGGGGAAAAATAGTTTTGCAAGATAAAAAAGGCAAAAATATTACTTTTTTACTCATACCTAACTGAATATCATTCGAGTATAAACAAAACGGCAATTATTTTAATAAAGAAACAATATCATTTACACAGAATATAACAGAAAAGGACCGAGAAAATTCTCCTGAGGTATTTGAATAAAGTTTAGTAATAATTGGAAATACTTAATGTTACCGTTTTTCAAAAATAACAATATGGTTATAAAAATGTCAAAGGCTTTTCAAAATTCCAAAAGTGTTGAGACAAGAATAATTTAAAAATGGATTTTTTTTTGAATATCCTCTCCTGCAATTATTAATTCCTTCATTCATGCAAGCTAATTATATCGATTTGAGTTTATTATAATATGGGGTGTGCAATATTCGATTATATTTCCATTTTTTTTAAATATGTATATCTAATAGTTTTTTTTGAATTTCAGCTCAGAAAACAAAAAATATATGTAGGTAGTTTTATACAAACATTAAAAACACAAGAAGAATATTTAAAATTATTGTATAACTTAACTTACGTACTTATGAAATTCACATTAAAAACATAAGTCGACTTGTACCGTCTTTCGAAAAAAAATGTATGTAGAAATTATTTGAAAGTAACAAAATAATTTATTAATCAAAATACGGAAAAAATATAAAAACATTAACAAAACTGTATGTCTTTGTTTTTTGAAAAATCTTCTTGAAATAATAAAACATACAATTTTATTAATATATGTGCGTTATTTTTTATTAATATTTGTGCGTTGTTTTTTTTTTTTTAAAGTAAAATGCATTTGATCACACTACTCTTTGTAAAAATGAAATAAAGCCAAGTTATTTTAAAAATAAGACCAACTTATTCTCACCAGAGGCAGGGGAAAATGCCCTGAATTACGGTGTTTGTAAGCAGTATAACGAATATTTCAAGTTTGTCGTTTTTTGTATTTTTTTTAAACATTTTATAGTAAACGCAAAGTTTTTTTTTTCATTTTTTTAAGACTTAATATAACGGTACAATTCTTTTGGCCAAATATCGAAATTTCGAATTTTCTCAAAAACTAACTGATAGATTTTTATTAAATTTTCTTTTAATTTCATTTCATTTCATTTATTTGAACTTATTTGGTACAATGTACATATGGCTACTTAAATATAGTGATTAGAATGTTATACAAATTCTTAGCAACTATAAATGATTATTTTGAACTAGGGATTTAATTAATTAATGGGTTTTGTTTTGAGAAAAAATATGAAAAAAAAACTCAATAGCTTTTTAATAAAACTTAAAACTAATATATAAAAAAATATATATACAATTTATAGAGCAATATCCTTAATCATAGCATCTTCACTATTTACACATTTATAAATGAAATTTTCATAGATGTTTGTACAATTTTCTTTAATAGTTAACATTTTTGCTATTTCATGCAATCCAATTGTAGAGAAATGCCAAGGCAGATTTAATATGTTTTTCAAAATTTTGTTTTGACAAATCTGAACTTTCTTGTAGTGACAGTTTGCACAAAAAAACCAACTTGGTGATGCATATAACAGAGCAGGTAGAAAAACGACTTTGTATATTAATAACTTGTTTTCTATACTCAGGTGGGAATTTCTGTTTAAAAGTGGGTATAAGATTTTCATCAAAAATTGAGCTTTATTTATACTTTCTTTTATATGGGCTGAAAATGTAAGACGTTTGTCTAGAGTTACTCCCAGATATTTAATTTTTTGTTCCCATTGAATAGGTTTATTGCATAAGACTAAGTTTGATTGCGGCAAATTACTTTCTTTTCGTTTTTTTGTAAAAAAACAAGCTTGTGTTTTTAAAGGATTTATTTTGATTTTCCAGCGATAGAAATAAAAATATATTTCATCTAATGCTTTTTGGATGTTAAACATTATTTCTTGGCAATTTTCAGAGACGCAATATATGCATGTGTCGTCTGCAAAAAAGGACCTCTTGCAATAATTCAGGGTAGGAAAATCGGCAACATAAATATTGTATAGGAGTGGGGAAAGGGATGAACCCTGAGGGACGCCCGCTTTGATTTCATAGGTTGGTGACATTTCTTGACGAATTTCAACGTAAAACTTCCTATCGCTCAAAAAACTTTTAATTATTTTAATAATGTAAGTTGGAAGACCAATTTTTAGGAGCTTGTGAAGGACACCATTATGCCAAACACAATCGAAGGCTTTTTCGATGTCCAACGATATCATGCCGACAGATTTTTTGTTATTAAGGGCTATTTTTAAATCCTTAAAAAGTCTTACAATTTGGTGAGTCGAGGAGCGTTCTTTTCGGAACCCAAACTGTTCTGGAGGTAGAACATTTTTGTCTTCAATGATTTCTGTCATTTTTAGACCGATAATTTTTTCAAATAGCTTGCCAAGGCAGCTAAGTAAACTAATTGGGCGATAAGAAGTTATATCTGATAGTGGTTTGTTTGGTTTTGGTATTGGGATGATTTTTGCTAACTTCCACCTTGTGGGAAAATAACCCAGCAAGAGGCACTTAAGAAAGAGAGTGCTCAAGAAAAAAATACATTTGTTTGGAAAATTTTTGATTATTTTGTTGGAGATCTTATCGCAACCTGGCGTTTTTTTTGGTTTAAGCTCGGTTTTTATAATGTTCTTTAAAAATGTGTGAGAAATTTGAGGAATACTTTGGGGGTCAGTAACGAGTTGCTCGATTTCTATTAGGCTAGACTCGACTTCCCTGACTGTACCTGGGTCGTTAAAACTCTGTGTTAGAGAGTGACTGGTTTCAAAAAACTTAGCCAACTCTGTTGCTTTATGAGCATTTGAAATTATTTTATTTCCATCGACATTTAGATGAGGGAGTCTTGAATTTTGCCTTTTGAATATTTTTGAGAGTTTCCAATTTAGTTTGTCATGTTTCTTTATCTGGGATAGGGTAGTGTTCCAGTGTTTGTTTCTTATAATTTGGAGTTTCTTTAAAACTAATTGATTTAGAATTTTAAGCTGGAATTTCAAAAAATTTGTTCTCTGACGTCGGACTGTGTTTCTAAAAGTGATGGTTTTTTTTAGATCCTCAGTAAGCACTGGGTCATAGAAACTTTTAGAATTTGAGCTCACGGGAACTGAAATCCTTAAGGCTTCTTCAACATCGTACTCAAATTGTTCAATATTTTCATCAATTAACTCTATACTATTTATAGAGGTTGGAGAAAAAGAAGAATATTTGAGTTTTAAATTTATCCCAATCTGCCCTTTGAAAATTATATTTTCTCTCAGGACAAGAGAGGCTTGCACCATGTTTGATTTCAAATATTACTGGCAAATGATCTGATGTAAGGTCGTTTTCAACAAACGGAACCGACAACAAATCTTGCCTATTTGTTAATATGATGTCTAAGGTGGAGGGAAATCCCCTGTTATTCGAAGGAATGTATGTTGGATCTTTGGTATATATAATATCAAAGTTTTCGAAATTTTTAAGATCAAATAATGTTTTACCCCATTTATTTTCTCTTTGGCATCCCCATGAAGTATGTCTGCTGTTCAGATCTCCACAAATGACAATATTTGGATTTGATTTTATTAATCTTAAAATATCACCCTTATATTTTGAAATTGTTTCCTTTTTAATTTGACCCCCCGGAAAGTATGCACAAACAAATTTCACAAATCCTACATTCAACAACTTAATTTCAAGAGAAAGAGATTCTATCAATGAGGTGTTTTCAATTTTAAGTAGTTTGTGATTAATGGTTCTCTTTACAAGTATACAAACACCACCACCTTTTTCGATTTCCCTATCTACTCTGTAGCAGTAAAAGTTTTCAAAATGCAATTTTATTTTTTCTTTAAGCCATGTTTCAGTCACAAACGCAACTTCAATATTATGTTTTACTAAAAAATTATGAAATTCTGATTGCTTCTTCTTCAAGCTCTTGGCATTCCAAAAACAAATCTTAAGTTTACTGGCCATTTTTATTACTATACAAGTATTTGATACTGAGATCAGCGATTACATTAAACTGTTCGTATTTAGTTTTACATGCAGAAAGTTTTGTTAACATTTCATTTTTTAAAGACATCAATTCCTCAAAAGAAAATAAATCATTTTTTACATTTTGTTGGGTAACATTTACAGAGGAAACATTTAGATTAGGGTGAATTTCAATGGAATTTGAGTTTATATTTTTTTCTAAGGGGGTATGAGTGGGAATAATATTTTGTGTTGGAGCAACGGCTGCATGCGATGGACGTTGGTTAAGCTGGGGAAATTGAGAAGCATCGTATATAAAATTTTTCTGCTGATGTATTTTTGGTGTTTGATTGTACTTGACGTGGTTTCTACTTCTGTTACGCTCGCGCAAACGCTTTTGCAAATCTATGTACTCCAGTCTTTTTTTACAGGTTGAATCGGTTGCTGCATGGTTCTCACCACAGTTTGAGCATTTGAGTGATTTTTCTTTATTTGGGAACGAGGATGCATTATGTGGTTCTGAGCAGAGGGAACATGAAATTTTTACATGGCAAAAACTTGAACCATGACCGAACATCATACAATTGTGACATTGGGGAACAAAGTGAGGATTTTTTTTATAATAGTCCCAATAAATAATTGTGTGGAAAACTTTCTTAAAGTTTCTCCTGAGATCGTTTAATTTAACACTTTTGTTTTTTAGATATATTAAATAATTGCATTGATCTTTGAACTTAGGGGTTTTAACATTCATTGTATATACTTTAAGTACTTCAAGTTTCAGATTTTTCACCAATTCATTATAAAGGTCTTCTTCTTTCACTTTATGAAGTCCATATAGAACAACTTTAAATGGTTTATTTTCTTTTGTGTTGTGGGTAAAGAAGGGCATATTTTTTTCTTTGAGTGAGTTTGAGACTTTTTGAGTGTCATCTTTGTTGGAAAAATTTACTCGACAGCCGAGTGATGTATTTTTACACATAAAATTACTGATTTCTAAGTCACTTATGTATTTTGATACAAATTCACTATTTTGTCCAATAATATGAAGTGGGGGGAAATCAATTTGGTTTGATTTTGATGGACTGGCAACATTGGAATCATCCTCCATATCAGAGAGATCCGATAGCCCATCGAACTTATTTGACGTTGTGGCAGTTGCCATTTTATACAGTTTTGCCGTAGCTGGGTTTTGGCTCTCGGAGTCCGATGAGCCTCTCGCTCTTTTTAATTTTGGTGGTATTTTAACTGTTTTTTAATTACTTTGAATCAACGATGAGAGTGGACCGATCGTACTACGCCTGTTATCGACGACGTTTCGAAGTAAACTGAAATTTTCTTTTAAATTTGTTTTCTTAGTTTGGCTTCTTTCAATACAAAACAAATATTTTTGTATTGCTTCCTACAGAACCTTTGTTTTGTTTTTTAGTTTTCTCAAGAACCTCTAAACAGATTTCAATAATTTAGTTTGTCTGTCTTTATAATATTTGACAAAAATGTCATTGTTTTTTTTTTTATTTTTAAAAACAAAATTCGATATCCCGAAAATGGGTCGTCATTTGTAAATTAAATGTAAAACGTATGTTAATTGGTTCTAAATAACTGTATAGTAAGAATATTTAAAAAAAAATTGAAAAAGTTCATACATACAAAACTAATTAAAAAAAAAACGCTTTAACGATTTTCGAAAAAAAAATTAATATATCAAGTTTTTCTTTGATTACTCAAAAAAATAAGACTTTGAAATTTTTGAAGTCAAACTTTTTTAGATGTAAATTTTAAAATTTGAAAACATAAATACTATTTCTTAACAGAGTCTTTGGATAGAGGAACAAGTTCGTGCGATCCAGTCGTACACTTTATTTTTTCTTCTGTCACTTAAGTTATTTGTTTAGATTGCTTTGCACAACATACTCGTTTTTATTAAAAAGAATCATATACATACATGTTAGGTCATCTAGTGGTTTCTTTTTATATCATTAGTTAATTTGAAATTGACAGCTGTTTACCGCTCAAAATTTTAACAGAAGCAAGTGCGGGTCCAGATTTTTAATCAGGGGAGGGTCACCCGCTTAACATAGACGAGTTTTTACTCACAGCTTATAAAAATGTTCTTTAATGTTCTGTAAAGGGGGCTAACAAAATTTAAATAACATAATGTGTATCTTAACCTTAAATGTACACATTTCAAGATCTAAAGTGACATCTTTAGTTATTAAATTATTTTAGAACGCTATTGTCCAGCTAGGTATAGTCCAACTATTTTATTTGGTCGACTCTCTACATAAAGCATTCCAAGATTCCAACAGTTTTCTAAATATGCCATAAATTTAAGAGCAAAAGGGTTTTTGTTACATTCATGCAGAAATGTAAGAAAGTGTTTTTTTAAATGCAGCTTTTTTTTAAGATTTCTATTAATGCGAAAAACGGTAACGGTTTCAAAACCCCAGAAAATGAGAAAGAATCTGTTATCAAGAATTTTCTGGCTTTTTTGATGTAGTTTTTAGGACTCAATTTTTGGGAGTCTATTATGACTATCGCTATCAGTCTGCTTACTCGTAGATTGGAGCTGATGCTAGAAAATATTTTGATCTTAAAGGAGTCAACAAAACTTAAAAATTGTAGAGATTAAAATGTTTGGTTCCTGAATATAATAAAGTACATAATTTCTTTGAATATAAAATAAAAACAAATTAAGGTAAACAAATAAGTTGGGAAGAAACTTTTTGTGGCAGTCACAAATTACAAGTTTCAGAATCTCTTTTCACTTTAGTTCTCAACAGATTCAAAGCTTTTATATTAATAGCTATGAAACGTGCATTGTGTTATTCAATTAGCCACTAGTTTCACAAAAGTGTCTCTTTTGCTGTTTTTGGAACATTTATGTTCTTGAAATTCTTGTTTAAATCTCAGTTTTAGAACATCTAAGCAAATTCCCTTAAAAAAGTAGATTTCTTTAATTTTTTAAGATCTTAAAAGTTTTATTCAACAGAAAATCAATTTTGTAAGAAATATAATGTCCATCTGGATCGCTTAAACTTGCTAATTTCTTCAAAAGGCCTGTTTAAAAATATTTCCTATATTTTAAGATTTAAAAATGTACCTGCAAAATATGTTTTTCTTAAAAATTTGAATGCCATTTACTTTCTCAAAAAACTTGGATTAACTTAATTTTGTCCGAAAATCATTAGAGCTGTTTTTTTCAAATTAATTTTTATATACAATTTTTAAATGTTGTATTTAAAATATTTTTGGTATGCAGTTATTTAGTGCTTATAAATTTACATTTTACATTAAAATTTCGTTAAAATATGTTCACCCATTTCTGAGATATAAAGTTTTGCAAAAAAAAATATTATTTTTTTAAAAATCAAAAAAAGAATAATGACATTTTTGATCTTCAAAAATCATCATCAATTTGAAAATTTGATCATCAACAATACCTTGCACTGAAAGAGAAGATTATTGGATTATTGAAACTGTTCGATTAGTTCTTGAGAAAACTTGAAAACAAAATAACGGTTTTATGAAGGGTACCCTTCTGGAGCAATACCAAATTATGTTTCTCTTGTAGAAAGGAACCGAATTAAGAAACAAAACATAAAGAAAATTAAAAAAATCTATTGGTTCATTTTTGAAAAAAATTTCTATTTTCGATTTTAAACCAAAACATTTTTATGGGGACTGCTGTTATTCTTCGTATTAAAAAATAAAAAAAAAACGCCTTAAGCTAATCGGCTGAAAACCTTAATTTCAATCGGCACAATGGTTTAGGCTGTAGGGGCCAGGAAAGACAGACGGACGGAATCGGGAGACCCACTTTTTTCGACTTTGCTACTATCGTAATGTCACGTTTGATTCGAAAGTTTTTACGAATGCAATACTTGCTATATAGTTCCTATATGTCGCAAGAAGAAATCACTTCAATGTTCACTATTTATGTGCATCAACAAAATAAAATGGAATTGAAGGCTAGTTTCGTCTTTTGTCAGGTATAGAGGGGACAGTTTTTAAGCCGAATCCAAACTGCTATTTTGAGAAAGCAAGGATAACATTTGGAGGATTTGTCAATTCCTCGCAAGAGGCAGTACCTGTGAAAAAAAAAACTTCATATGGCAGGGTTTGAACTCAATACCTATGACATAAGTAAGTAAGTGAGTAAGTTTCATGTCAATTCAAACGTCCTTTAAAAATTTATTTGTACTTTATTATCGCTTTACGCGTCTACGGAATTACATCTGCACTAAAAAGCTTCAATAGCTATTTCTCAGGTTTCTGTTATGAATTAATTAATATTTTTCCCTGGAGGTGTCTTGATTTTTTCTTTTGATTTACAAGCCAAAATAAAAGGAACTTTAAACATAGTTTTCTAAAGTATTGTTATCGCTGCTATTAGTAACGATCTTATATAGTAGAAAGTTTCAATAGGTAAGACAAAATCAATCAATAACCATTTCGTGTTCCTGGATATTCTTCATTTCCCCTTCTACTATCACCAGATCCGTCAACAACGTTTATTATTTTCAAAAAAAAAAAAAACAAAATTCTCATCTTCAAATTATCTTCATTAAAATTCCCATTTCTTTTTTATTTTTATGTCAAGATGTCATTTTAACGATATTTCGAATACCCATTAAGTTCTTTTCAAGTTCCTCCATGCTAAATACATAATAAACTTCATCTAGTACTTCAACCGAAGGTACACAAATGACGGGAAGGTTTTATTATGTGTATACCTGTATAGATCGGGAAGTAGCATAATTCCTCAAGCCTTACAATCCCATCGCCTGATGCTCCACGTGGGATTTTTCAATGACACAACTGGGTAACTTAAACATCACTTTTATGATGTTTCTGTTTATTTTATTGCCAAATTTTACATGCATGGTAAAATAAAAATTTTATTTGCTTAGAATAAGTTAGTGTCACCGAGGGGTATGGTGGATTAACTACAAATAAAGTTTTGATCCTCACTCCAATTCAAACAAAAATCTAAAAATCTAAAAAAAAAAAATATGTTCATCCTGGCCTTATCCTGGGGATATATCCGTCCCATTGTAATTGTAATTGCTGACAGGATATCACCACTTTTTTTTCGGGACGTATGGCATCTTCTTCTATATTTAAATTGTCAGGGGTTAGGTATATACATAGGAAGGTATATCTAACCTATACTATCCCGAGGTAAAATCCCCAAAATAAAAAGGGAAAAAGGGGGTAAAAAATATTCGTAAAATGTATTCTGAATATTTTATTTACTTCCGTCGACGTCGTCGTCGTCCTGCGGCCGAAATTCTCTTTTGGGTTTTTGAATAGAAAAGTGTTAGTTTTAAATGTGTGTTTGTTTTTTAAACTGGGTTTTCTGTTCCTGACCCGTTTTTTTTTTTTATTTTTATATTTTGCAATAAATATATTTTCTGAAAATCGTTTACTAATCTCTGGATAGTACATGAAAGATTTATAGCATCAGAGCAACAACAGCGCATTGAACACATAAATATAAGCAAGCAAGCCGGTTGGCTATATATGGGGAGACGGGTGACGGGAATTGCAAGGACTAGTAGAGAGAGGAAAGGACCTTTAACATTTGTTGAAGCGAGTTAATGCGGTATGTCCTGATGCTTGTGAAGTCCATGTGCGGGGCCCATGGAACTGTTGGCTGGTTAAATATTTGATGGCGTTTTCCTGTTTTTGGTTAAAGCAGAAAGTGTTGGGTTTGCCACAGTAGCGTGCGATGCGATGGTGATTTTCCGCTACTTCTGCTGTTAACATTGGGTCGACCTTAATTTTTTTATTTTACTATGATGATGGTTTTCTGTAAGGGGGGGTGAGGGTTTGTTTTTAGATGCGGGTTGGTATAATAATTTATGATAGTGTGGGGGATGTTTTAGGTCCTGGTGGTGTTACAACGAATGATTGCAATTGCGAAGGTTGTGTTTATTTATTCATTTTAATAGAGTGGTTATGAAAATATACTGCAAATATCTGTGTGAAGTTATTAGAATTTAAGTTAAAAGGGATAAACTTCGTGTGCTAAAAATAAATGTATGTATTAGGTTGGGTTTGATTTTAGTCTTTTAAATATTTAACACATTGTGTATTAAATTATCAATTTCCTAAGGTAACTTTCATCAACCCACTTATATTGCTTAAACTTGAGTATTCACTTATTTTTTGGAAAATATAACATTTAATTCATTGTGCAAAATATTTCAATGGAAAAAAGAGGCTGGGATGCGACCCCACTAATAAGTTTGTAGGTTTTCGTGTTTTGTTAAAAAAGTTGTCAGTTGAATTATTATACTTAAAAATTTTAAAATTACCAGCAATATTTTGCATACAATAAAATAGTTTGATTTCGAAATCTATTTTAGCTAACGAAATTTTCAGTCAAAAACCAATTTTTACCAATTTTAGTAAAAATTCTTAAAAGTTTTTATTTCTTCTATAAACAAATAAAAATTGGATGAATGAAATTAATTTGAAGTCAATATCTTCTATTATTCACGAGATATCGAGAAATGAAAAAATTGCGTACTATTTTTTGAAGATTTTATTTTTTATGAAAAATCGGACTGTTTGATTTTTGTAAAAAAATGACTGTGAGATAAAATAAAATAAGTTTGAAGCCAATATTTTTTTATTTTTGAAAAGATATTTGAGTCGAAAATCAATTTTAACTAACTTTTATTATTTTTTTTTAGGTTTTTATTTTTTGTAAAAAACTGTCAAAACAATAGTTTTTGAAAGACACAATTGTTTAAAGCCAATATGTCAAAGTTTTGAAAATATATTTAAGTCGAAAATCAATTTTTACCAACTTTTGTTAATTTTGTTTTAGGTTTTCATTTTTTTTTAAATGTTTATTTGATTTTTCTCAAAATGTTAATGAATTTTGACAACAACATTTTTTAAAAGATAAAATTAGTTTAAAGCCAATATCTCAATGTTTTGAAAAGATATTTGAGTCGAAAATCAATATTTATCAACTTTTATTATTTTTGTTTAGGTTTTTATTTTTTGTACAAAAACTGTCAATTCGATTTTTCTCAAAATTTTACCAGACATTAAAATCGTTACTTTTTTGGCACGAAATTATTTTGGTTTTGTTCATAAAATTTTCGAGGTGAAAAATATTTGTTTTCATTTTTTTTTTGATTTATTAAAAAGATCGTTAATTGGATTTTTTTTTTCAAAAATATATTTATTTTGTATCGCGTTACAATATAAAACATAAAATTTAATTCAAGTCTCTAGAGTGAGATATTTTGGGTTAGCTAAAATGTTCACCTTTTTACTTGCGACATATAGGAACTATATGGCAAGTTTTGAATTCGTGCAAAATTTTGTCTGTCTGTCCACGCTCCTACAGCCTAAACCATTGGGTCGATTGAGTTCAACCTTGGAAGTTAAGATTTTGAGCAGATTCGCGTTAGGCGTTTTTTTAATTTTTTTTTTTAAGATCAAAACTAACAGTGGCCCCCATACAATTTTTTTGGTCAAAAAACGATAGTTCGAATTTTTTCAAAAACAAACCGATAGATTTTTTTTTAATTTTCTCTAAAATTTTATTTTTTAACTTGGCTTCTTTTAATAAGAAAAACATATTTTTGTATTGCTCAGGAAAGGTACCGCTCATAGAACCGTTATTTTGTTATTTAATTTTCTCAGCAACTTATGTACTGATTGCAATAATTTTTTTTGTGAATAAGCTCTTATATTGCTTTAACAATATTTGATTATCAAAAGTGCAATTTTTTTTTGTTTGGATTTTTAAAAAAATATTGAATTTTTTTTTTCAAAATTCTATATCTCAAAAACGGGTCCATATTTTTTTACGAAATTCAAATGTAAAACGTATATTTACAATCACTAAACAACTGCATACCAAAAATATTTTTAGAACAAAATTGAAAAATTTTATATATAAAAAATTAATTTAAAAAAAAACCGCTCTAACGATTTTCGAAAAAAAAAATTGAAAAATTGAGGGCTTTTTTATTTATAAAATGGCATTTAAATTTTTGAAGACAAACTTATTTTTTAGGTAAAATTTTGAATCTTAAATTAGTTTTTTTTTAAATTATTTTAACTGTATTGAATGTAACCCCCTCCCAAAAAAATTGAAAAATGGAGGTTTTTTCGACAAATCAAATGGCATTTATATCTTTGAAGACAAACTTATTTTGCAGGTATATTTTTAAATCTTATATACATAGATACTTTTTTAAACAGACTCTTTGAATACAGGAGCAAGTTCGTGCGACCCAGTCGTGCATTTTATTTTAAATTGCTTTGGTAAAAAAAGCAACCTCGCAATTTTTTTGAGAGTCCTTTCTGCATTATTATCTGTATAACAAAATTTATTTGAGTCGATATCTCTACTGGTTCTTGAGCAATGGTCGACGAAAAAAATGTCACGAACGTACGTACACACGCACGTATAGACATTAGACATCTCTCTAAAAATCTTTTATTTCGACTCTAGGGACCTCGAAACATCGAGACATGTCAAAATTTTTAATTCAACAAATCGGACCGATAACAATAACTTCCTATGGGAAGTTAATAGAAATTAATAAGGTGGCCACATTTTTCCCAACATTTAAACAACTTTCATAAACATCGGCTAGACAATCGGGATACGGTCTTGGCCTCATGCAACAAGTCTCTCCATTAATACCGATAGCGAGCCGACGTTATACAGTCGCGCATCCTAATTTTTTGTGACGATATCTGCTTCGAAATAGATTGCATTCAGTTCATGATTGCAGCTTCTCTAAAATCGTTCTTGTTCGAATAAGGGGCCAACTATTTTCCGTAAGACTTTCTTCTCGAACTTGCATAACTTTGGTACTTTTAAATTTTACTCGTAAAGCTATAATTACACGGTCAAAGTAAAGAGTCAAAGCGTTGAATTTCTCACGTAATCAAAAAATTAAAATTTTCTCTGTCAACGGATCGTCAGTGTTTACAGTGTCAATGCATAAAACGGTCAATGTTGTCCCAAAATGCGTTGACGCGTATGTGAGCTAACTCTGTGAACGCATTGACTTAACTCATTACAAAATTCTGCCCTGTCAATGTTGGGCCACGGTCACTGCGATGACCGACCTTCCCAAAAACGATTCAACGTGTCCCAACAGCATTCACTTACACATTACACGGTCACAGAAAAGAGTCAAGTCGATGACTCAAAAATGTGTACCAACGTGAGCGTCAATATGCTCGTAAATGCGTTTACATCATTTTTTATTGACGATTACAAGACTTGGCACCCTTGGGACAGATTTTGACGTCATTTTAACGTCACAGAGTCAACGCGTTGACCGTTTACTTTGACCGTCTAATAGAAGCTTAACACTTATACCTACATTTAAATTGCTTTAAGAAATCAAAAAGCAAAATAAAACTACCTACTTGCTTCATTGAATAATTAATTTTATTAAATTATTTAAAAAAAAATCATCTTAGAAAAAAAATCTGATCTGCGATCGATGGTCTATCTTTAAAGCTTTGAAACAGAATTTAATAGTCGAACGAATTAATTATTGTGTTTTCCGAATCAAACTAATTTATCTACCTCAAACGACTATGTCATAAAAAGCCTGACTGAAATATTCAAACTCGAAAAAGAGTTTAAAGCTCCCAATTATTATTTTTAAGAAAATAAATTCTTCTAGTTTAAAAAAAACATACCTTAAAAAACATACCTTAAACGATTATTTTAGAGAACACCGCATGACTATTTGATATGCATAATATCTCAGAGAAAAACAAAATATGTACATAAATGAAAACAAAAGATTCTCGTATGCCCTTTCATAAAAATTAACTCGAATGAGCACAATGAGAAAAAATAGTATTCTGTTGACAGTTGAAAATAAAATTTTCAGAAAAAATTAATTAAATAAACCTCTTTTTAACCACGACATAATTTGACCTAATTTTTCCACACTTAAAACTATTGTGAAATATAACTGTTTTGTTTAACCTCTTTTTAAGATACGTATTTTTGCATTTAAAAAGTTGTTAATTTTAACTGAATATTAATCCTAGATATGAATATCAATTGGATAAACCCTGCTCTCTCTGTTTCTCTGACTCAAAATAAGTTGGCCAATGAATTGATAAACTTAAATTTGTTACCCCGAACAGTTTTTTTTCAAGCCTACACCTACTCAACACTATACACATACCAATCGGTAACATTAAAAATTTCGAAAAATTTCCTGCTTTCACTTAAAATGTCTCTGGGGTAATTTTTAATGCTTTTTCCATTTAGTATATCAAATCCCAACGTATGTACATGCAAATAGTATACAATAACAAAATAATAAGTAAAATCCTGTCGCATATTTTTAAGCTCTCATCAAGCGAACAAAGAATTTTTCTCCATAAAAATACTTAAATACAAATACAACAAAAAAATAAAAAAAACCATTCCCATCTGAGGATATCATATGAATAAATATATGTGCACTTATCACATTTAACATGTCCTGAGGATTATTATAGTGGTGAGCAAACCACGACAAAAAAGCAACACAAAAATATGTTTAAAACTTCAAGGACCCACACCACCACCGTCACACTTTCACTTCTCCCGCTTGGATTCATTTCACATTTTTCACATGACAGCAATATGAGAATAATGCTTTTGGCAATGTTTACGCTCAACATATAAAAACATTAAAATGGTATTATCCTATAAAACTGTAAAAAAATGAAAATAGAATTCACCTACGGAAAGAAAACAAGCAAAAAAAACACAGGACGAAAGTTTGACAGAAACGTACCAAATACAAAAATCACGATAAGTCCTTTGTTAAAATCTCTAGTAAAATTTTGGTGGTGGTGTTTTTCTTTTTTCAAAAAAATGTTGATTTGATAAAAACAAAAGTTTCAACTTTCAAAACTCAAAGGAAATGAAGTAGAAATAAAAATGCATTTATTTGATAAATATTCTGTAAAAGGCTTTCGAATTTTAAATCCTTTTGAAAAAAAAAATAGGAAAACATGTAATTGAGCAACATTTCATTTAAATAAATTGTTTCAAAACAAAGACCTACAATATAAATATAAACATAAATATAAATGTAAATATAAATATAAATATAAATATAAATATAAATATAAATATAAATATAAATATAAATATAAATATTAATATAAATATAAATATAAATATAAATATAAATATAAATATAAATATAAATATAAATATAAATATAAATATAAATATAAATATAAATATAAATATAATATATAAAATATACCTGTCACAGTGTTAGTTGCCATACTCCTCCGAAACGACTTAACCAATTTTAATGAAATTTTGAATATATATTCGGTAGGTCTGAGAATAGGTTTTTATCTATTTTTTATATTCCTTAGTGGTATGGTTTAATTCCATCAACATGGTACACGGTGCAACGATCTTACGATAATATTCGGTGACGCTTCTTACAATAAAGCATTGATTGCTATTGAGGATCTTTGCATCCACTCAGTCATTTCGGTATGCATTCACCAATTTGAAATGCATCTTATTTAATAGGCACTGAATTGAAGCGTGAACTACAATACAATACTGTAAAAATGGCAACGAAAGTTGCTCATAATGTCCCACTAATGAATGAAGAACAAAGAACCATTTATGACCACATCATGCTCGCATTTTCGGCAGGACAAGGTGGATTCTTTTTTTTGGATGCACCAGGTGGAACTGGCAAAACATTCCTTATTTCGCTAATTCTTGCTAAAATACGATCAAATAATGGTTTCGCATTGGCTGTTGCATTTTCTGGCAATGCGGCAACTTTATTGGATGGAGGCAGAACAGCTCATTCAGTATTTAAACTGCCACTAAATATTCAAAATAACATGGACAATCATCCATGACCACAGTGCTGAATCAGTGTAAAATTATCATCTGGGAAGAATGCACTATGGCACACAAACATTCGCTTGAGGCGTTGAACAGGTCATTGAAAGATATAAAAAACAACGACAGCCTATTTGGCGGCACTCTGTTACTGCTTTCAGATGATTTGAGACAAACACTTCCACGTTCAACATACGCTGATGAGATCAACGCGTGCTTAAAATTATCGCAACTGAAAGTAAATATGCGTGTTCAAATGCTTTAAGATCCATCCGCTGAAACATTCTAAAAACAACTGTTGATAGATATAGGCGACGGAAAAGTTACTACAGATGAAACTGGATGCATAAAATTACCGGTAGATTTCTGCACGATTATTGATTCACAAGATGCTCTCATTGATCAGATATTTCCCGATGTACAAAGACAATATACAAATCGTGAGTGACTAGCAGAAAGAGCAATTTTAACAGCAAAAAATGTGGATGTCAACGAATTAAATCTCAAGATACAACATTTGTTACCAGGAGACTTGGTGTCATACAAATCTATTGATACAGTTTGTGATGCTACCGAAGCTGTAAATTATCTAGCTGAGTTTTTGAACTCATTAGATTTACCAGGCATGCCACCGCAAAATTTACAACTGAAGGTTGGAACTCCTGTAATTTTTTTTGCGTCATTTGAACCCACCACGGTTGTGCAACGGCAAGCGATTCAAAAAAATAATTCTAAATGGCAAATTCCGAGGTGAAAATATATTATTACCGCGAATCCCTATTATGCCCACAGATGTGCCAATTCAATTCAAACGCCTTCAATTTCCGATTATTGGCATTTGCAATAACTATCAATAAGTCCCTAGGCCAAACGATGATTGTCTGCTGCTTACATTTGAGCACTTCATGTTTTTCACACGGACAATATTATACGGGGCGTGCTCTCAAGTGGGCAAACCATCCAGTTTGTTTGTATTGGCGAAAGATGGGATCACACAAAATATTGTTCACTCTGTTGCCTTAAGGGATTGATATTGTTCTTTTGTAGTACAGTCATAATTAGCGATATGTATATAATTTTAAAGAATTAATTTTAATAAATTAAAAAAAAGTTGATTAGTGAATTTTTATTTTAATATTTTATCACCTTTTACAGTGCTCTAATACCTCTCCCACTTATATACCACATCCTTACACACTTACACAATAAGTTATTTATTTCTAGCAAAATATTCTCTAGAAATTATTTATATAACAACACAACGTTTGTCGGGTCAGCTAGTATAAATATAAATATAAATATAAATATAAATATAAATATAAATATAAATATAAATATAAATATAAATATAAATATAAATATAAATATAAATATAAATATAAATATAAATATAAATATAAATATAAATATAAATATAAATATAAATATAAATATAAATATAAATATAAATATAAATATAAATATAAATATAAATATAAATATAAATATAAATATAAATATAAATATAAATATAAATATAAATATAAATATAAATATAAATATAAATATAAATATAAATATAAATATAAATATAAATAGGTATAAATATAAACATTAATTTTAAATATAAATATAAATATATACATTAATTTTGGCTCTCATTATTCATTTGTTTTTTTTTTCAAATAGTCGAAACTTAAACTCTTTAGAACTCCAATATTTCTTAGACAATAACAACTCCCAAGAAAATTCACAGCCATCTCCAATAAAAACGCAAGTTTTGGAGTCATTTGGCACTCTAGATATTATCAAAAGCTTTAATTTTGTTTTCATTTTTCTGTCAAAGTTATAATAATCCACCTTTTGTAAGACTTTTGGGTAACAATTTGAATATTTTTGGTTCTACATTTTTTCGTGAAGAGATTTATGTATATTTTATTTCACTATTTATCGATTTAATATAAAGAATTTAATTCTATTTTCAAGAGTTGCACTAGATAGATAAATAGATAAGGATTTAAATAAATTGAATTAAAACTTACATTACGATTGTCGTCTGCCAGATTGACAACAAACCACAATGAATGTAAAAAGTCCTCAATATAATTACTTTTCAATATTAAAAAAGTGATTTATAATTTTTTAACAATATAAAGTTCATGATAGATTAAAAATAATTTTAAAACAGTGAAAAAGATCTTAAAATACATAAATCCGCTGGTCCGGATGGTATTCCCGCTGTTGTTCTGAAGCGGTTTTCTTAAACTGTGGCAAAACCACTGCGTAAGCTTTTTCATCTGTCCTACTCCTCAGGTCTCGTTCCAAGTGGATGGAAAACAGCATTTGTTCAGCCCATTCGTAAAAAAGGCGAATCTTCTTCACCCTCTAATTACCGACCGATTGCACTTACGTCCCTTCTTTCCAAGGTCATGCAAACGCTGATTAATTATCAGCTCAAAAAATATCTTCAAGATCGAAAGCTTCTTAATGACCGACAATACAGTTTTCGCAGCAATAGGTCCATTAGTGATGTCATGGTTCATCTCACCGAACAGTCAGTGGAGCAAATCTTTACATCATTTTGGAGAAAGTAAGATTATTGCACTCGATATTTGAAAAGCATTTGATAGGGTTTGGCATCAGGCCCTCTTATCTAAAATGCGTGCTTTCGGTTTTCATGAATCCCTGCTTCATTGGATTAGTAATTAACTTTCGAATCGTTCAATACAAGTTGTATTGGATGGATTCAAGTCTGAAAGCCACAAAATAAATGCTGGTGTGCCTCAGGGCTCTGTTCTATCTCTAACACTCTTTTAATATTCGTTTCCAGACTTACAACCCTCCTCTTCGGATGTGGAACTGCAACGGCAAAATATGATTAGCTCATTAAATTCCGACCTACACAGCATTGTACAATGGAGAATAAAAAACCGTGTGGAATTTAATGATTCGAAAACTCAATGCTGTCCTGTATAGTTAAAGCGAGATATACTCCCCTTGCCATTATCAATGGATGGCGCTTGCATCAATGAGGCTGAACATCTTGATATTCTTGGTATGTGTGTCACCAACCATCTCTTGTGGTGCGATCACATACGCGATGTATGCCGCAAGATGTCTGGGTTTCTAAGGTGATGCAAGAAGTTTTTCTCCCCTTCTGATCGGGCTGTTATCTACAAGACTTATATACGTCCAAAGCTTGAGTATAATCCCCATATCTGAGATGGTGCTTCTGCAACTTACTTAAGCCTCTTGGAAAGTATTTAACGTAGAGCTTTTAGATTGATTGGTGATAATACCATCATAGAATCATTTACGTCACTTGAACATCGTCGTGAAGTTTCTTGTCTCACCTTCTTTTACCGTTATTTTAACGGTTTATGCTCTAGAGAAATAGCCAGTTGCTCCCCTTAAAAAGTTCAACCTTAATACTCGCGCTTCTAGGAATGCTCATCACTTCATCAGTATACCCTCGAGACCAACTTCGGTCGAACTGTCAAGTACAGAGATTCGTTCTTTAGCCGTACTACGCGATGTGGAATGCCTTACCAGTTACCACACTCTGTCTTTCCCAGTCATTGCAATATTCATTAATTCAAAACTAATGTAAACCGACACCTCCTTTCAAACCCTCTCTTCCTTTCCTAGTGCTCACACTGTGTCTTTACATAAAAAGGGTAGTAATATCGCCTTCAGTGTGCGGTTATTATAAAAAATCGTTCATTATAGCAGTTCTATATCTAAGCGCAGTCTTGAAAAATTCGTAAAGTTTGACAACATTCATTTCATTCAATAAACTTATCACTTGATCTTCCGATAAAAAGTCTTTTTTGAATACATTCCTAATGATTTCTCTGAGAATGGGGCATTTTCTCAAGAAGTGGACAGTATCCTCTCGTTCTGATAGGTTGCACATTTTACACTCTATTGGTAAATCAGGTCTGTGTGAAATGTAATTTAAATCTATTAGTTCACTACATAGTCTGACCATCATAGAAATCACACGGACATTATTGAAATCCTTAAAAAAGTTATATTCTGCAAGGTTATGATTAAGTCTGTTGTTAGTTTTTTTGTACAAGGAATTAGACGCTTCAGCAATATTCAGCTCTACATTTCACATCAACCTTTAAAACGACTTCATACAAGATGTTTTTAGCGGTTGTTAAATCCTCGATGAGTAAATTAAAATTAATTCGACATTCCTCAGCAAGATCTTGCCACTCTCTATAGCAACCCGTGAATCATTCATTTTAAAAACATTAAGCAAGAAGTCCGCTTGTAACTTAAATGTTTGTATTAACAAAGAAGAGAACCCCGTTTCCAGCATTATAACGTAGTTTGGCGTATTTTTCGGCACTATTGTTTCAAATATTTTATCCAAGCAATCAATTGATTCTGAAATTTGTAGACTAAAACAACTAATAACTCTATCTTTTAAATAAAAAATAAATATAGTTCACTCAGGCGTATACTTACTTTTTAATTATTATGAGATTTTAAGTTGAATTTTTCGCGGACGTTGTCTATTTTAATTATGTAGATACAATTTTTTGAGACTTAACTTCTTTTTCCTGAATGTTTTGAATAAGTTCAATTGTTCGTGGTCAAGGGATAAGGCTGACATTTGATAGGTAAGAGTTATGTATATTGTTTTTTGGAACCCGTTCTTGCTCTTAAACATGAATCGGTACGTAGTTGTTATGTTCATTTAATGGAATGTGTATACCTTTCGTCGTTTCCCCAATATACCATAACCCAAGACTGCAAGTACACTTCAAGATTCAGGAGTAAAGTTCGGTCTTTTAATGACCTCATAAATTGACTTTTGTTAGTGGTTTGAAAATGGTCTCTTAATTTTTTTTTTTAAATTTGAAGTTCCATCCTTAATTCCTTTGATGAAAGGTAAAACTGCCCTTCTTCCTTATTCTGTAGACGAAGTCAGGTACAGCAGTAAAGTGTCAGGTTTTGGCTTCCACGATCTTTGTTCTAGAGCTATAGCCATTATTTTGATTTGTAATGTCTAGAAACTCCAACATGTGCTGATGGTATTTAGAATCACAAATTCTATGAGCTCGGTTAGCAAGAGCATACAGCATCTATCAGAGTGAGTTTTTTTTTCCGAGCTGTGTGTGGCTGATGGAGATCTCTTGCTTCCCTACTTTTCTAACATCCAGAAGTTATTATTGATTATTTCTTGATTTGTTTGATTTTCTTAAATTTAAAGAATAAATTGGAAATGCATACATAATTTGAATAGCCAAGTTTTTGTATTAAAAATACTTAAATATTCTACTTCTAACACTTAGGTTAGATAAGTAACATTCGCTTATTAATTTTTGTGTCGCTTGAGGCATAACATCGAACGAATATCTATACGCATGTTGCTTGAACACTGATTCAAGGACTTCATATTCACGTAGCCGGAAAATTTCCCAAAGGCCTAATAATGATGATATTTTCAAATCTGTTCGTAACATATACATATATTGCACATCACAGACAGTGTTACACAACCACCACTATGTTCATTTTGTTTAGTGTTTTGTTGCCTTTTTGTAATACACTGCGTTCATTAAACAGCTTCCGACATTGTGAACGCGCTGCCTTCAAGCAATTCAATTTACAATATTATGTTAGAAGAAAACTCTGTTTATTTTTTCTATAATTTTATTATTCTGCACAAGTAGGTGCGTTATACGTATATGTGCATGTATATTCGTTTTCTGAATGAAATTTTCGAATGTAATATATTTCCATTGCCAACCGCCATTGCTGCCGCCACCGACCGCCACCGTGCTTTGAATTAACCACCATGTAGCGCAGCAGCACCATCATTATAGAGATTGGTTTGAATTGCCAACATGGTGACGAGAGGCGAACGTTTTATGCGGCAAATGCGGCCAATGTAAAACAATGAGATAAGTAGAAAATGAGTATCCTTGCGGGAATAATAATGTCGAATGGATAGTATTTTGCAACACTATTGTGCCTTCCACTTCTCCCGAATACCTTCACTCACTCTGGATGTGACCCTATACCACCATAGTCAGAAAACATCACTAGCCAAGCCAACAGAGTCCAATTGAAGAACTAATTTCGCTATGAAAAACGATTAAAGTTGTAGTGGCTGCAGTGTACAACAATACAGTTGGCCCTGAGTTTCTGATAAGAACTATAGATTGTGGGTAAGAGAGGAAAATGCTTCGATGCATTCAAAATAAGTCTTGAGGGAAAATGAAAAACTTTAAATTTACTCCTATTTCCTTTTATTTCTTTGTATGTATGTGTTTTTAACTGCGTAATTTAATTTAACAAATCTTTATTTAAATGTACATAAAACTACAACACAGAGCGAAATTAAACCAAAGTAGATATTACTAATGAGCACATGAGCTACGAACTACGAACTGCGAACTGTGGATGTTCGCATATTTTGCCTTTTATTTCACATGAGCTTTTTTTCTATTAGCGGACAGCAACGGATTGCAAATTTTGTCTCCATATGTCCCCCTCCCCAGCCATGACCTTTCACACAAAAAACAAAACAAGAGTGGTATAATTTTGAGGTTAAGTTGCGCGCGAGCAATTTATTCCTTGCAGTGTGGATGGTATGTGGAACGCGAACAGAGTTTGACAGTTCGTAGCAACCACACTGCAATTCGTTACTACCAAATTGTTTTTTCAAAATTTGCTTGGTTTAGAGAACAAAATGCAAATTTTATTATCCTAACATTAGTGTCAATTGGTTTCTTATTATTTGAATGTGTTTTTGTTTGAAATTGACTTTTTGCAATGTGTAAAATCACGTTTGTTTGTCCATTTGTTCATTCGTTGTTCGCTCTCATGTGCAAGGCCCTTTAGATTTTGGAATGTACTGACAAAGTGTAATTAAGATTCGTCCTTTAAAGAGAAATTTCACGAATTAAATTATTGTGACTTGTGCATAAAAAAATGTCATGTCAAATGTAATTTGGATATAAAAAAAATTATTTCGATTATACATGCTCGAATTATGTATGATTGAATAGCACATCAGATAAATGGTCGTCAGTCCTTATGACCACTTGATTACTCGCCTTACCTCTTCAAAAAGTTTGTATTAAGTACTTCGAGAAATATTTTTGTTTGTCACACACAGAACACACTTGCAGTTGCAATGTGTATCCTTTTTTTAATCTATTAGTGGCATTATGAGAACTCCAAGATATTTGTATTCCTTAAAAATTTCAAGCGTTTCATTTCCAAATTTCCATTCATCATATCTTGCACTTCTTTCTATTGTGTTACGCAAAATAAATAATTTGGATTTGTTGATGTCAACCGTGAGGATCAATAAGCGACAATAGCCTTGCAATTTGTTAATCATCATTTGTATCGTTTTTGGGGTCTTAGCTTCTATGACTATAATAATATCATCTGCATACATAAGAGCTTTGATGTTAACTCCAGCAAAACTATTTTCTGCAGCCAAAGCCGATTACAGGTCATTAAAAAAGAGCGAAAAATGTGGACTAAGCAAACCTAAGCCTTGTTTCACTTCAGTATTCATAAGAACTATGCTTTTATCCCAAATTGCTCTTGGATAATTTTCATAGAGACCTTTGTATTACCGATAACATAATTAGCCGTGTTTTTTTGGTATTCCATATATGTATAGTACAGTGAGAAATTGCCAAAAAAACGATCAGCAGTAGTCCGGTTTTTATATTTGAAAGTTTATACAATTGAATACTCATTTGCTAGAATAATTTATCAAAATATTCCAAAAAAAATAGCGACATTCAGACCAGGGGTGAAATCGTGTAAGCTTATTTTTGATAGTTGACTATCAAAATCAAGAAAATACGTCTGTGTAAGGTGATAGTCGATTTCAAAGTTTTATTCAAACAGTTTGACATAAAATAAAAACTCCAAGAAGGGGGTTGGTTCGTAGACTACTAAATTAACATGTGGTGTTGAAGCGAGCTTGAAGCTCGCCTCAATTCTTTATATACCTGAATCAAGTTGAAATGAGCTTGATTCGTCTCGATTGCGGTCGGGAATCGGAGTCGAGTCAAAATTTGTGAAGAAAAACCTGTGTGGAGGAGTTGGTTTTACAGATAATGCATTATGGTATGTTTAGTGTTTATTTGCATGTTTGTGTACAAAAAATATAGTTTCGTTTTAATCAAATAAAAAAAATGCACATGGAGTAGGAAGCATATTCTTATATGATGCTGAACTATTCAGTTCTTGATGGTTTAACACGAATCACTTGCACATCATAAGAAACATCGAAAAACCATTTTCATTTTTGAAAGTGCTGTCAAACTTAATAATTTTTAAACCTTCTTGTGCGGTGGAAACACTAAAAAGATTTATTTAATCTTAACTGAAATAAACCTTTGGTGGAAACATACCAAAACTTAATTAACTTTTCTCTTACAAAATAAGCCCAGTTAGTCCATTTTCATTAACAAAACTAAATAATATCAACAGTAATAGATTGATTTTTTCCCCCAATGGAAAACACATAATTGCAAATGCACAACTACTCAACGAACACAGCCATCGAGACACAAATGCGATATCAATCGTACCAACATTTGAGAACGAAATAACATAAGATGCATTCGAGACTCGTATAAATATCAAAAACCCATCAGTAGTAATATTCTAGTTTAACTTTTATCGGTAGTATTCATATTACGGATATTGTTTTTGTTATTCGTGTAAAATCCTACTATACTTTTGATAGATTTCCCAACAAAACACGGGTATTCTTGACATTCCGAGTTAGCTTAAGTTATAAAAGAGAGCATTCCTATCGATTGAGTCGATTGCTGTTTTAAAATCATCGAAGAAACAATATAGCCCGTTTCGTATAAATGTGCTATACCCTTGATTTGAAAAAATCTCAAAGTAAAAAAATAATTACTTATAATTATAAGTGAATGACTCATATAGTCTTGATGCAACCACTTGTTGTTAACACCCATATTTTGAAAGGTATTAGCACCAAAAACGCATTTACACAGAAGAATGGTCCAATAATGCATCTAGCCCGAAACCTGCTCTAAATAGTCACGCGTTGTTGATGAATTTGTTTTTAAACAATTACTGGTGGCTTTTCCGAACCCCAAATAAAACAAAAAAAGGGGATGCAACCCACACTGATAACTTCCCATCCCGTCTGTCGATTTGTCTTGCTTAAAAGGTTTGTAGGTTTTCGTGTTTTGTTAAAATTTCAAAATCTATTTTTGTTAACGAGAGTTTTAGTCGTCAACCAATTTTTAACAATTTTAGCAGCATTTCTTAAAAGTTTTTATTTCTTATATAAACAAATACAAATTGGATGAATGAAATGAATTTAAAGTCAATACCATCTGTTGTTCACGAGATATCGAGAACCGAGCATCAATTTTTACCAAATTTTGCGTACTATTTTTTGTAAATGTTATTTTCTTATGAAAAAAACTGATTGTTCGATTTTTATAAAAAAATTACTGAATGTCGAATAATCTATAATTTTTGAATAGATTTTTGATTTTCGAAAACCTATTTTTACCAACTTTGAGTAATTTTTTTAGGTTTTTATTTTTTACAAAAAAAATGTCAATTCGATTTTTCTCAAAATTTTACTGGATGTTAAAACCGTTATTTTTCGTTGCAAAAAAACTATTTTTAAGATAAAATCATTTTTTCGATAAGTTTTCGAGGTGACAAATATTTTTTTTTTCATTTTTTTTGATTTATAAAAAAACCGTTTATTGGATTTTTTCCAAAATTATATTTATTTGGTATCACGTTACAATACATAATATACAATTGGTTCGTGAGATATTTAGGTTTAACCAAAATGTTCACGTTTTTTTTAAATTAAAAAAAAGTGATTGGTGCAACAGTCCGTTGAGAACTAGGGCCTAATGACTTACAACTCTCAACCATTCCTGTGTGCGTGTACTGTTGTCAGGGATGGACGGCTAATTTAGTCAGGACTTTTCATGACAAGAATTACCCTTGGAGAATTTGTCAATTTCTCGCAAGAGGCAGTACCCATGAGAAAAACTTTAGATGGCTCAGGCAGGGATTGAACCCAAGACCTCTGGCATGACAGTCCAACGCACTTTTTTTTTTTTTTTTTTTTTTTTAATTCATTTTTATTAATTCAATCTTAAATCTATCTTAAAGCTAGACAAAAATTCATAAAACTAGCCTAATTAACCATAATTTACAACTAACTTACTGGTCCCATACGGACACTCTAAGTTAAACAATAATACTTAATGCTAATGCCTTTCGGCCCTAAGATCTATTTAACTTCAATTCATTTTATTTATTTTTGTATTCATTAGAAAATTTAGAAAAAACTAATGTCAATATCCTTTTTTATTTTTACTTAAAAACTACTTAAAATAAGGTCCTTAATATAAAACTTAAAGCTAACTAAAACTACCTATTCTACCTATAAACTACTTAAAACTAGAACGACCACAGCAGCAAATCTAACTATCTAACGTTTTTTGTTTTTCATATTTTGTCTTTTTTTTTTTTTTTTTTTGATTATTCCATTTTTTTTTTTAATTTTTTTTTTTTTGTAATTTTTTTATATTTTTTTTTTTGTATTTTTTGTACTTTTTTTTGTATGTTTTTTTTTTTGTGCCACCATGCCTATTCTACTTAAAACTAAACCCTAAAACTATAAAACAAGTATGTAAGCCGGCCAAGGCTTAAAACCCCATCCCGACTACTCACTATCAAGTGCCGATTGAAGCCACCAAAACTGGTTCTCCTGCTTCACCCTATCAGTTCGGTCCCGTTCGGACACAGCCCTACTGAACCGAAGGAGCTCTGCCCCGCCTTGTGCCATGACGTCTCGATTATACAGGAGTCGCCTATCCACGGTTCGTCGTCTGACGTGGTAGATTAGCGGAACTGCCAATCTATCCTGTATCAGACCGCATCTGTCTAAAAAGAGGAATGCCTCTGGTGGAATGAAGCCGCTCAAGCGTGCACTCTCAAAATACTCGTCGTTCGGATAGAACGCCCCGAAAATTAAATTGTTGGTCGAAGACATAGCCCTTGCAATGTGACCTCGGACGAGTTTTATCACGAAATTGTCAATTCTGTTGATTCGAGCCCCGTTGTATAGGACCTCGTTGGAATAGTAATGCACGTAAGAAGATTCGGCTGTTCTGTACAAGCCGGTACAGCGTCGTAAACACTGCCGCTCGAACACCCGAAATTTCTCCATCTGGGAAGGGGCAACGTTGAACCACACAGGACAACCATAAACGATCATCGGCCGTATGAGGGCCATGTAGCAAATTACCTTCACTCTGGGGTCAAGCCGACTGCTAAAAAACAGCCGTTTCGTCAGAGCGAAGGCTCCTCTGGCCCTGGTCAGAGCAGCATTTATATGTCTGTCGAAATATAAATACTGATCTAACCAGATACCGAGGTACTTCACTACACTTTTGCTCGCTAATTGCTGCCCGTGAAGATCAACGATGACCATCTTGCGCCAATTCTTGCACGTATCCCTCGTGGCCCTAGCCAACGGAGTCCGAAACAGAATTGTCTCCGACTTCTGGACATTTATTTTCAGTTTCCAGTCGTCGCAATATCGCTGAATCTTGTCGAAATCACGCTGCAAGAGAATTCTAATAACCTCAACCTTTCGGGCCGTTCTGTACGCAATTAGATCGTCGGCGTACGCAATTGCCTTTGTAAGACTACCTATCAGATCGCTGGTGTAAATGCTGAAGAGAATCGGCGAATTCACCGCTCCCTGTTGAAGACCATTTTTAATTAAGAATGTTGTGGTAGAAGTTACATTGCCACTTTTGACAACAAACTTTCTACCGTTAAGCATATCATAAAGTATATACAACAATGGCTTGCTTATGCCAAGCCTGCTCAGTTTTAGGTAAAGACCCTCTAACCATACGGTGTCAAAGGCCTTTTCCAAATCAACCAGAACAGCACCTGTGCATTGTTGTTTTGTTTTATTCCATTGGATATCAGAAACGAGTTTAGACGCAGCATGAATTGTGTCATGACCCGCCTTGAACCCGAACTGTTTATCCGGAATTATTTTGTTGTCCGCAGCCCACTTAGTCAGAGCCCTATTGATTATCTTTTCGAAAACTTTGCTGATGCTCGGAAGAAGACTTATCGACCGAAGATTTGACGGGTTGGAGTTGTCCTTTCCCTTTTTCGGGAGAGGATGAACCACAGCGGTCTTCCAATGCACTGGATAATATGCATTATTCAGTGCATTATTGAAGAGTGTGGTGTAAATGTCAATTGCCTCCATCGGTAAATGTCTTAGTACAACGTTGGATATACCATCGACACCTGCTGACTTTTTATTTTTTATTGAGTTGAAGATGAGCTGAAGCTCTACCTTCGTCACTAACAAGGAACTTGGTCGCGTTTGCTCGGCGATTATGGCATTTGCCAAGGTATCGTCATCGAACCGCATAAAACCGCGGTTCTCAGATCGCCAATGTGTTATATCATTTCGAAGATAAAAGTGATTAAGTAGGGCTCTGTTTTCCAGGTCGTGGTTGGGGCGAATGCTAACATTTACCTTGTACACTTGCTGGAAAGCAGCTCCCACCGCCTCCACTTTTTCCTTCGGATCTTCAATTATATAAAAGTCATCGTCAAAGATGGCTTCTTCTGGATCTATTTGCGCTGTCATGAGTACGTCTCTGTTCTCTTCAGTTCTTTGGAGTTTCAGACACGGAAGGTCATTGTCGTTCTTTTTCCTAAATATCTTGTTGATTTTAGGGAACATACTAGGGTCACTGGAATTAACTGACCGGATCTTGCGGTCCCAGTACTTGTTAATTGATAACCTGTAGTTCTCCTTAATCAACAGATTGACATTTTTTATTGAGGACTTCAGTGTCCTAACCTCCAAGTCGTGTGGGTCTGTGAGTCGTCTGTACAAGTTTTTGAGTCTTGTCAGTAAGCCACTCTTGTGCTTACGTAGTGCGTCAATAGTCGCGTTTTTGTAAGCGTCCATTTGGTCCCGTTCTTTGTACTTTGGTATTGTCCGTTCCATCGTTCGTTTTATTGTTTCGTCCATCTGTTGTAAATGTTGGTCAATTTCTGTATTTGTCAGGTTTCTGTTGTTTGGTGGGGCTATGTCACTCGAACGAAGTTCTCTCGCTAGGGCGTTGGTGAAACGAGGCCAGCGCATCTTACTGTAATTGTAAGAATGCGTTGCAACGTATTCCTCCAACTCCACGCGTTCGTTCGGAATCTGCATTACAGCAGCCAGTCCGCAGTGATCACTGTCGAACTCGACTGTCTGTAAGCAGTTTCGAGGGTGATTACCCACTTTGTCTGTAACTGTCAGTCTGGTGTCGTACAGCAAAAGATCCAGAAAGGAGCCGCTTCTTGGATACGATGGCTTTTCAGTAGCCAGCAGGTCGACGCCATATTCAACGCTGTAAAGATTCATCAAATTAAAAAGATGGTTACCTCTGGGATTACTATGTTGATTTCCCCAATCTTCATGTTTTGCGTTCAAATCACCGGCCAAGATGAAATAGTTTTCTTCCAAGCTCAGTTTCAGTTCCCTAAAAAGAATCTAGAGTTCTGAAGCAAAGTAAGTAACCTGCGGAGCTCCAGCCGCATAAGCCGCAATCATATACATCCGCTTCCCTTGAGTGAGAGAGATGCATACAACGCAAACTTCTAGCGTCTTGAGCTTTCGCAATTCATTGTTGTATATGACTTTATAATTAATGCCTTTTCGTATAAAGAGAGCGACACCGCCCCCTTGGGTGGAGTCAGGCCGGTCTCTTCTTACGATATTGTAATTTTTATGAGTCAATTTGTGTTTGTGGTTTAGCTTAGTTTCGCTAGCCATAAACACATCGGGACTGTAGTCTTTCAACAATTGGAACATATTGGCTCTTCGTTCAATCCTAATCAGTGAATTTACATTCACAGCTAGGACTTTTAGGCGCGTCTCCGGCAACGCGCCCATTATGGTCTAAATTGCGCCAGGCCAGGCAACAAAGAGTAGAGATGGTCTACCCTTTTGCCTTGCTCCTTTATCTGACTTTGCAGTCCTGTAAGTTGACCTTGAATGTTCAACAACAAGGCTACAATGTCAGGCTGCACCTCTGGTGCCTTAGGCACAGGGGCCTTTGGGGCAACCGTTGGTGGAGCCTGTCTCGTGTTCCCATTCCCTGACACCATTTGGGCGTAGGAAAATTTGGGATCCACGAATTTTTGTGTAGGAGCCTGTCGAACTGTTCGACTTTCTTCGGCTTTTTGACTGGCCTGTTTTTGTTTTATTTGTTGGACCTTAGGGCAACCCCTATAGCTAGCCGGGTGCCCTTGGTTTCCACAAAGGACACACTTGAGCTGGGTCA
Organism: Eupeodes luniger; assembly: GCA_951509635.1. Classification (NCBI taxonomy): domain Eukaryota; kingdom Metazoa; phylum Arthropoda; class Insecta; order Diptera; family Syrphidae; genus Eupeodes; species Eupeodes luniger. Next base: position 92,332,449 of record OX608073.1, on the reverse strand, counting down.
AATCCTCAACCCGCTCCTTCCCCAGCTTGCATTCCCCCTCGTTGTGGGTTTCAAAGCATCTGACGCAGCGCAACTGCATATTACAGTTGGCTCCGGCATGGCCGAACCTCTGGCACTTCGTACATTGTAAAATGTCGTCGTGCCTTTTTAATGTCTCCCAGTGTATGGCTTGATAGTCGAGGCATTTGATTTCCCTCAGACTCTCAAACCTACTTTGGGGCGATAATGTTACGAGGAACATTGGCAGCCTGTAACCCCCTCGCCTGGACTTCACCGTAGTGAAAGGCTTGACCCCGATGAAATCGAGATCGTCGATGGCTTTTTGGCGGAGCTCAGCTAAGAGCGCCTCCGGTTCCGTGCAGGAACTTATGCCCTTCAGTAGGACCGTCTTTAATTTTTCGCTTTTAGGCGTGAAGCTGAAGAACTCAGCTGTGGCCTCCTTAAGCACTTCTTTAACTATTTTATATTCGGCCAGTGAGAAGCATTGCACCGAATACCGCTTTTCTTTTTCATTTAAAATATTTATTAAAAATTTGCCCTTAGTGGCCGACTTACATACCTGTTTCAAGTCCTGCAGGTCAACCTGGTAGGTCCTAATTGGTGGCACCTTCTCCTTCTTGGGCTGTGGTTGTTTCTGGTGTTGCTGCTGCTGCTGCTGCTTCTGCTGCTGCTGTTTCTGCTGCTGTTTCTGCGGCTGCTGTTTCTGCTGCTGTTGTTGCTGCTGCATTATTTTAGCTGAGGTCGATGGGCCCTCAGAACTTGGGCCTGTCACTGCTGCTGGCGTCTTTTTATTTTGCCCCGCTCCTGTGTTTTTGTTAGCGGGCTTGGGTTGTGGTTGTTTTTGCTGCTGTGGTTGTTGTTGCTGCAGTTCTTTTTGCTGCAGTTGTTTTTGCTGCTGTTGTTTTTGTTTCAGCTGCCGTTGCGCTGCCTCTTGTTGTCGGCGCGCCTCTTGTTTTAACTTCAGCTGGCTGAGGAGGGGCTCCATTTCCTCCTTGAGCTTTCTGAGGTCTTCCTCGTATTTGCTGATTTTTGCTTGTTGAGCTTGCAGGGCCTTTACCAGTGCTGTCTCATCTTGGAGGTCCGCCTCTACCTCCACAGCCTTCGTTGTCGGCGGGACTGGCTCTGGCTCCGATATGATAATATCCATATTTGGAGGCCTGAAGAGCCCCTCTCCACCTTCGGAAATGTATTCCGTTTTCTCAGACTCATCGTAGTCTGAGAACTCAGTTTCAGTGGTATTTCCTACCTTACCACCCTCCATTGCCTTGCGCATATCACGCCGCTTAGCGGCGTTAGCCCTCTCCACCTTGTTAGGGCTATGCTTCTTCAGCTTCCTTTTTTTGTTGGTTGTTGCTGATGTCCAATGGTCAGATGCCTGACCTGATGTTGTTGCTGTTGTTTGCGGTACCGCTGCTGGCACCACCGCAATATCGCCCGATGTGTTGGCAGAGGTATCTTTCGATACCCCTGCTTTCCTCTCCTTCTCCATCAGCTTTTCTTCCCAATCAATAAATTCCACAATTTCTCGATTGTGAAAAAAAGCTTGTATATTTTTCGTGCACTCCGCACGGGATTCGAACCCACGACCCTTGGAGCTGTGTTCCGACGCCACCTCCACTAGGCTACCGAATAGCTGTTGAAAATTGTGGCTTACTGCCTTCTTAATTAAAAACCTTACAAATGCACTTTTTGTTTAAAATATATAGCAATCACTTTTACACACTTGTTTTCTTCCTGGAAGTCAAAGAACGACTGACAGTCCAACGCACTAACCATCATGCCACGGGTACTATAATTTTTAAATTGCTCTGGTAAAAAAAAAAACCACCCAATAAATTTTTTTGAGAATCCTTTCTTTTTTGTTCTGCATTATGATCTGTATAACGAAATTAATTTGAAGTCGATATCTCTACTGGTTATTGAGCTATGGACGACGGAAAAAACATCGCGAACGTACGTACACACGCACGCACAGACATCACTTTTAAAATCTTTTATTTCGACTCTACGGACCTTGAAACGTCGAGAAATGTCAAAATTTTCAATTCGACAAATCGGACCGATTGCAATAAATTCCTATGGGGAGTTAATAATAAGTCTCCCCCATCCTATACCAATTTTTTCTTCTTTTGGCATAATCTTCTCACTCCAGAGAAATGGTATAGCAAATTGTCTGCCTTTTTTATTATTAGTAGTAATTCGTCGATTTTTTTGTAAATATTACGTATTTAAATAACTTTATTTTGAACACTCTTACACCTACAGACATCTAAAGCTAAAATTGTAGTTAATTTATTTGCCGAAGAACATGAATGTATATTACAAAAATTCTCATTGGGGTAAAAAAGACAAATAAGCGAAAAAATCGTGAAATTTTCACGGTTTTTCTGATTTTTAGACAACTTGCATTTGGCGCTTGGATTATTAATAAGGCCAACGTTATAAGCCAGTAATAACAAAAATAACACATACCGGGTTTAACGCAAGATCGCCTACTGAACTAAATAAGATGTTCTTAAATTATGCTCACATTAATCCTCCACTCTCTATATCATCCTACCATTCCTGGTAAAACCCAAAAGATTGTCAATTACCTATTAAGTGTGTCTGGTTCTTTTCCGGCCATCAAAGATCAATCTCTTAGCAAAAGTGCATCTATTATACAAGAAAAAGAAAAAAACGTTTATCTAACATAAAAACTCATTCAATCTCTAACCATAAAGTTCCAAATACGAGTATTTTACTTAGATACACTGCCACGATAAGGTTTAAAGTAAAATCTTTCGAATCGAAGGTAAGCGAAAAATAAGGAAGACCTCAAAGAACTAAAAAGAAGAAGGATATTTCCCTCCCTTAAACTTTATCTTAAAATATCAATCCACCTTCAATCCTTCCTAATTCTTCATCCCATCAACAACAACAAAAACATTCGATAGATGGACAGATTGCTCTGATAAAAAGAAACATACCTTCACATACAAAAACAGAAGTCAGGAAAAAGTTCGTCGGTTGGATGGATAGAATATGACAAGGAGATGCTCATAATGCAATACGACATAACCATAAACTTCTCTATGAGACATCAGTTAAGTGAAACAAAGATGAACCCACCTAGGCACATGAAAAACTGCACACCACATACCAAAAAACTTTTCCACTTTGGCTTTGACAAAACAAGAAAATATTGTTCTGAAATTCTTTGTGTCTTTTATATTTATATAGCTTCATACAATTGTTAAGCTATGGGTATTTAATATAAAGACTTCTAGCAGGGGTGGACTAAGGTGATTTGTACGGGAGGCGTATATGTAATATCCATAAAAATAAAACCATCATTCGACAAAATCCCAAAATAAAAAATCGATAACTTCATTATCAACAATTTTTGTTGCCAAAATCCAAAGTTGTCCAATTTATAGGAACTATTACTGACACCATTGCTTTTCTGGCAGTTATATGACACATTATAACGGTTATAATGGTGAAAGGAGTTTTTAAAGTGGCAATAATCAAAAAATAGCTATTGGACATAATTTTTGTACAACTTCCATAGCATTCCTTTTTAAACTTACAATTATTGAAAGTATTTGAGTTAACAAAACATGAATTTGATTTAAACGTCTACATTCCTCCAAAAAGCCGGACTTCAGGTTTTGTCGAACTTTTACCAAATTTGAGTACTATTTTTTTGTAGATTTTATTTTTGTATGTAAAAACGGACTGTTGGATTTTTATAAAAAAATTACTGAATATCGAAAACAATATTACATTACATTACATAGCATTCCTTTTTAAACTTACAATTATTGAAAGTATTTGAGTTAACAAAACATGAATTTGATTTAAACATCTACATTCCTCCAAAAAGCCGGACTCAGGTTTTGTCGAACTTTTACCAAATTCGAGTACTATTTTTTTGTAGATTTTATTTTTGTATGTAAAAACGGACTGTTGGATTTTTATAAAAAAATTACTGAATATCGAAAACAATATTTTCTGTAAAATAAAATAAGTTTGAAGCCAATATTTGTAATTTTTGAAAAGCTATTTGAGTTGAAAGTAAAATTTTACCAAGTTTTAGTATTTTTTTTTTTTAGGTTTTTATTTTGTGTAAAACAAAAACTGTCTATTCGATTTTTCTCAAAATTGTATCGAATGTTGAAAACAATTTTTTTTATAAGTTAAAATTAGTTAGAAGCCATTATCTCAAATTTTTGAAAAGATATTTGATTCGAAAATCAATTTTTACCAACTTTTGTTATTGTTTTTTAGGTTTTTAATTTTTTGTACAAAAACTGTCAATTCCATTTTTTTCAAAATTTTACTGAATGTTGACAACAATATTTTTTGAAAGATTAAAGTAGTTTACAGCAAAAATCTCAAAGTTTTGAAAAGATATTTGAGTCGAAAATCAATTTTTACCAACTTTTATTAATTTTTTTTAGGTTTATATTTTTGTAAAAAAAAACTGTCAATTCGATTTTTCTCAAAATTGTTCCTAATGTTGAAAACAGTATTTCTTATAAGTTAAAATTAATTAAAATTAAGATATTTGAGTCGAAAATTAATTTTTACCAACTTTTGTTAAATTTTTTTTAGGTTTTTAATTTTTTGTACAAAAACTGTCAATTCCATTTTTTTTCAAAATTTTATCAAATGTTGAGAACAATATTTTTTATAAAATAAAATTAATTTGAAGCTAATATCTCAATTTTTTGAAAAATATTGGAGTCGAAATTCAGTTTTTAACAACTTTGAGTAATGTTTTCTTTAGGTTTTTATTTTTTATAACAAATTTATAGACAAATCGGACCCATTACAATAACTTCCTATGGGAAGTTAAAAATTGTACTTATAATAAAGATTTCTGTGTTAGTGATTATTCTTCTTGACCAGATGAAATTCTTTCGATTGTGTTGAAATAATGTAAATCAGTAGTAGGTCAGTTTAATTCCTTACCATATGGAGGAAGCACACAATAATTAAAAACCAATTTCTTAACTGTTATGTATTCCTAAACTTTTTAAACATCTTATCTTCAAAATAAGTCTTATCAAGTTAATTTCAGAAGTTTTTTCTCAAACTCCTTCATTGCCGATTCGGAGTACCCCAGGGAAGTCATTTACGACCTCTACTCTTTATTTTATCTATCAATGATGTACGATATAGTAACATTTTAATCTATGTAGATGATATGAAATTTTTCTCTTCGGAGATCTTAGAGATTTTAGGTTTGGTGATTTTAGTTTGTGGATTTATGTCGCAAGCAATCTTCACATTCTCTTGCGACAAAATGCGCTTTAAGGTTCTCTTTTTTCCTATGTTAACCTGATCCACTTCTGGTGTTTTCTTCATAGAACAAAAACTAAGCAAACACTTTACTGATGTGAATTCTGAATATCTGTCCCTCTTATGTTTGGAGAAAATCCTGACGAGGATGACAAAACTTTGTGGTTTGCTTGTTTTGTTTTCTTTTTGTGTGAACATCATAAAATCGTAGTTTGTGGAAACAAGTTGTAGGGCTGCGATGTGACTTGAAGTTTTGGAATTATTTGTCCCAATCTGCTTGGGATTCAAATAAACATTCTACCTATTCCCACCCACTTGCGTATATATATTGTATATAAACAGACACTGACACACGTACATTGTATTATTCCATCCAGAACACACATATAGCATGCTCCACCTTGGGGTAAAATTTAGCACCACAGGGTTAAATCGGTGTATAGACCCAGGACAACAAGTAGTAAAGAACAAAACCAAAAACAAAAAAAGAAAACCAAGAAACACATTTTTGGGGGGATTTTATCAGCGAAAAGTTCACAGGTAACTGAATATAAAATATAGAAACAATAAATAACGACAGAAAAAAAAAAATAAAAACAAAAACAAAACCAAAAACTGAAAACAGAAAAATAAATCCCAACAAACAAGAATGAGAGACAGGATATGGGAGACAATAGGGGAATGACAGGATGTGTGGCAAAGAGGGGTGTGTGTCTTATATTTGGGTTAAATGCCAAGTAGATGTCATGTCAAAATTTATTATGATTTGAAAATGTTTTGATAGTTTATGATATTCAATCTGATTCAATTTTTATTTTTACTTTATTTGGCGCCCGACAACGACGCGCACCCCCCAATGCAGGAGTTTTATTTCAAATATAGACGAAGGTGGTGGAAAAGTTTCAAAAAATAAAATGTGCAAGATTATAGATTTATTGACGATAAATGAGGTTTATTGAGGATTTTTGAAAGGAAATAATTTAAATCAATTTTAGATTTAAAGCCTTAAGTTTCAGAACAGACTTGTGTGTCTGCAAATCATAAACAAAGTTCAATACTATTAATACCTTTCTAAGAATATTCGAAACATACGCTTGTTTCCGTAATTTTTAACAATTTAAAAGAATATGTAAAATAAATGGAACAAACAACGTTTTATTGAAAATGCAAGAAATTCAGCACTCAGCAAATTTGATACACGTTTAGGTTTGGGTCGCCATAAACCAGGCTCTCGACCGACAAAAGTTAAACAAGTGAACAAATTTGAGCTGTTAGGACAATTAATTTATTTCTAAAAGAATCGAAACTGTGTGCGTCGCTTAAAAACAAATAAATGACGAAAGCGAAACGAAGAAAATGAAGATTTATCGTGGTTCTTTGGAAGTAGGCATTACACAAACTACATTACACCGTTGTTTACAGAACCACTTAAGTCCTCTCGACTACCGATAAACCCATCTTCTCAAATAGTCAAGCTCCCATAAAATCATTGAACTCCGTCTCAATAACATCCCAAAATTGTCGATCATCTCTTCTGGAGATGCCAGAAAAGTTCAACATTCACCTCATTTGGGTGCCGGGTCATAGAAACATTTGTTGGGTTAGAAATTACCTTTCGGACCGTTCAATTCAAGTAGTATTGGACGGGTTCAAATCTGATATCCACATAATAAACGCTGATGTGCCCCAGGGCTCCATTTTGTCTCCGACTCTCTTCCTTATATTCATAAATGATCTTTTGTCTGAAACTTCTAACCCACTACATTGTTTCGCTGATGACAGTACCCTCTGCTTTTCATAATCGTTTTTAGATTCTCATCCTTGTTCTTCGGATGTGGACTACCAACACGGCAGCGTATGATAAGCTCATTAAATTTCGATCTTGACAGCATTGTTCAATGGTGATTCAAAAACCGTGTAGAATTTAATGCTTCGAAAACTCAATGCTGTCTACTGTCACAAAAGCGTAACCCTCCCCCAATGCCACTATCCATTGGTGGTATTTTAATCGAGGAGATTGAACAACTATCAGTCCTAGGTATGTGCTGTGCATCACAAACCACTTTTTGTGGTGTGATCACATATTTGACATCGCCAAAAAGGCTGCTAAGTGTTTTGGTTTTCTCCGACGATGCAAGAAGTTTTTTACCCCTTCTGATCTGGCTATAATTTACAAAGCTTTTATTCGACCTAAACTCGAGTAAAACTCTCATATTTGGGCTGGAGCCCCAATAACGTACTTGAGTCTTCTGGATAGAATTGAAAAAAGAACTCTAAAAATGATAGGAGATCGTTCTTTACCCGTACTGCTAGAAATGCCCATCAGTTTACCCTTGAGCAAAATTTTGGACGTACTGTTAAGTACAGAGATTCTTTCTTTAGCCGCACTACGCGAATATGGAATGCTTTACCTGACTCAATATTTCCCACTCTTTACAATGTGCAGACATACAACAAATCTAACATCATAAAGAAAGCGAACCACAAATGGACTTTAATTACCATTTGTCTGCCAACTTAACTAATTTGGACAATACTTGGTGCTTAAAGCTCAAATCAATCCATTTCTGTTGGTAGATTGCTTATTAGCTCTATTTATGTGTCCATTGCCTATTAGGTAGACACGCTTTAAGAAATGAAGCTCCTGCAAATGATTTTTGCTAAAGCTGTATAGAAGAAGAAGAGGAGACAGTGTCTCACCTTTTATGTTTATGTCCTGCCCTATCACAAAGACGAAGACTTCACTTGGAAGACTTCTACTACAAAATGATATTAGTCATCTGAGAAATTCTGACATTTACTGTTTCAAACGCTTCATATCTAGCACCAATTGGTTTTAACAGGGAAGGCAGATCTTTAGATCCATGTGGTATCAAAACGGGCTAAATATTGGTCCAAGTATGTTGGCGTAAGATCAAAAAGTCAAACAAAAAATCGCCAAAAAAACCAAAGCGAATGTAGTAATGCCCAAATAAATTAATTACGCTTTTTTGACGTTTCGAGTTTTTGAGCATCCTAACATTTTGTTTATTTATCGTTTTGCGTTTAGGCGATAAAATTTAAAACTCCAAATGGCGTATTGCCCAAAATGCCAAAATTCAGAATGCCCAAATGTTGGAACACATGACATCTTTTGAGCAGTATGTCAATTAGTAATTTGGGCATTATGATCTTTTAAAATTGATTTGGGCAATATGACATTGATTTTGGGCTTTATAGCATTTTGTTCTGAAAAATCTTATGGCCGAAACAGACATATTTGGGCGATTTAACATTTTTATTATTTTGGCATAATTTTATTGGGCAATAACTCTTCTTTTTAATTTGAATTTCATAAAACCTAACAAATTTTTTAACGCCCATAAGGGTTTGGTAATATTGCCTAAATCGTACAACAACAAAATGTTAATAAAATTGTTTTGCACGCTATGACATTTTTAATTTGAGCTATGTGGTTTTGGGCGAAGAGTCCTAAGGCTGTCAGCAGCCACCTTAACCTAAACTAAGTCTTAAGTTTAATTAATTAATTAAATTAAAGACCTAAATCTGGTAAATCGAAAGATCCAAGAATTATTGGTAAAAAGCATATCCTTTCCTAATTCGTCACTATTTGGTGCGGTTTTTATATGGTGGTGTGATTGAATCTTACTAATAACAGTCGGACGGTGAATGAGTTGAGCTACCGAAAAATCTTGATTAATAATTGGAATAAATTGAAGACGGCCAGCTGCGGCGTTACGTGCCACAAATTGCAATTTAATAGTAAATGTCTTCCACACTGTTATGTCCCGAAGACGTAATCAAAATAGGTCACCGATATTTAGTTATTTAAGCTTTAGACTGCTCCGCAGTCGAATCAAGACCTTAAAGTTGGAATTTGTGAAGGGATATTGCACCAAATTTGTGAACTTTTTCTTTAAAATTTCATGACAAGGATATCGATTAATGTAAAGTATAAAAGGTTATTTTAAAAATCTCATAATGTTCCTTATTTTAAACCCACAAAATATCTTGTCAAACAGACTGTTAATTTTAAACCCTCAAGCATATTTTTGTTGGTGTATTCGCTATAAGAACATGTTGTAGAAGCTTATGCAATTTGAAGACTATAAATTTAAACAAAAAATGAATAATGCGTTAACGGCACAACTTTTATACTAACGCAATTGTACACAGTTTTATATTGAAAGTGATGATGCTTGAAAGTCAGGGCACAAAAAAAGCTTTCATCAACCCGGAATTGGTAGCTATAGGTATGGGGGTAAACTTTGTTTTTTATTTGGAGGTTTTCATGACTTTAACACTAACTGAATGGAGAAAGTTCACCGAAAGTGGATTATAGTCGAATTTGCGATGCAAATCTACATATTTGCATACTATATGTAGGTATACCCTTTGCTTCATGTGTGTGTGTTTACTGTGTATAGAATATACATCTTCGTATACATCTATCTGTATAACATAGGTATATAATATATATTTATGCATATAGTCTCTTCTCTCTGTCAATGGCTTTGAATTTTTAACTTCATTCATACTTTTATCTCAAGCCTTCCTCTCCCACATATATGTACGTACTACGTACATACACATAATAAAAAGAATTTAAAAAAGGATCAAAAAATTGGTTTACACATGTAAATCCGGTTGAGATTGTTTTTTATTTTACTTGGGCCTTAAGGGTAAGCTTTGGATTCTTACAAAATTTTAAAATTTATCTAAAAGTGTGTAGTTCCAAATGAAAAACATCTTAAAGTAACTTTAGTGGTGAGTTTGGAGAGTTCCATCCAAGTAGTCTTAGAATACATAGCTGTCGAGTTAGACCTGGGAACAATGGAACTCTCCGAAATATAAAAAAAAGGGCCTTTTATTGCCTAAGAACAATCAATAAGAACCTCCCTTGTATTATAGTGCAAATTTCTTAGAATTGTTTAAAATGAATCTGCAACCCTTTCATAAGATTCCCATAGGTAATTCTATGCGACTCACTTAACCACTTTAGAAATTTATTTTTTTTCTGTATTTTGCTTGTTTATTAAGCTTTTAACCCTATTGCAGTTTTTGTTCCCATTGAATTTGATTGACTTTTTAAGGCAGTTTTTTTTAAAATAAATATGGCGTTTAAATAAGACAAAAATTTCTATATGCAAAAATAAAACACGTAGATTAATAAAAACGAAATAAAATTTAATTGGTTTCATATAAAACCTATAAAAAGCGAGGTAAAATATTTTCAGAATTTTCTTTTTTGTTTTTCTCTCGCAATGAGATTTAAAATACCTACACACGTCACACAAATACATGTGTACTCACGTAAACATGCCATCATATCGTGCCTTACAAAAACAAATTGATGATTAAATTAATTCGAATGGTCAAACATATTGCAAGCTATTTTTATGTGATTAAGTATTATTTTATAATTAATTTAACATCAATAATGTATATTAAATGGTTAATGCTTCTATATAGCTCATGTTTTATACGAAAGTTGTGTGTTTGATGTTTTTTTTTTTTTTCTTGTTTTTCGTCCTTTTATCATTTTTTGAATTAATAAATTGATGTTGTTGTGATGTTGCTTGTAAAATTGTGATGTTCATTTTATGCAACTGATGTTTTTTTTTCGTTTCAAACAATTGCATTTTAACCGATTGTTGTTAAGTTAATTGTGTTTAATATTTTATTCATATATGCATAGGTTCGCACCTCACCTAGACCTATCTTTTTGAATGGATAATAATATTCGATGGATTTTAAATGTGTGCTTAATTGAAAAATTTTAATACTTTATAACAACCAACACCATCATCACCATCGCCATTAAAAGTGATAAGTGTCATGATGAATTTTAATGAAATAATTAAGACCAATAAAAATAATTAACCTCATTTAAGTTCCAAGTTTAAAATTGCGGTTATTTTTGTATATGGTTGATGAAATGGAAATCAATAATTGAAGAATTTTGGAAAACTCAAGATGTTTTATGAAACTCCTTGGAATATAGTGGAAATTTGTTAAAATTTATGGAGATTTTTTAGGTTGTTAATTTTGCAGTTTGAAGCACCGATAAAAGAAATTACCGTCATAGATTAAGAGATTAAAAATTTGAATTTCTGAACTTCATAATGATATTTGTCTTTAGAAACTAATTTTATTTTAATTGATTTTTGAGTTATATAAAAGGGATGTTCGTCCATAATAAATTTTATAGACAAAAATTTCGAACTGTATCACTAGGTAAAATTTCTTGATTTTAAGATTTAAGATTTCAAAATCTATTTTTGTTAACGAAATTTTTAGTCGTTAACCAATTTTTAACAGTCTTAGTAGCATTTCTTAAAAGTTTTTATTTCTTATATAAACAAATACAAATTGGATGAATGAAAATAATTTGAAGTCAATATCTTCTATTGTTCAGGAGATATCGAGTACCGAACATCCATTTTTACCAAATTTGAGTATAGGTACTAATTTTTGTAGATTTTATTTTTTTTATGAAAAAACGGACTGTTGAATTTTTTATAAAAATGTACTTAATGTATAATAAAAATAAGTTTGAAGCCAATGTTTGAGATATTTGAGTCGAAAGTAAATTTTTACCAAGTTTTAGTATTGTTTTGTTTAGGTTTTTATTTTTTGTAAAAAAAATTTCAATTCGATTTTTCTCAAAATTTTACTGAATGTTGACAACAATATTTTAAAAAGATAAAATTAGTTTAAAGCCAATATCTTAAATTTTTGAAAACATATTTGAGTCCAAAATTAATTTTTACCAACTTTTAGTAATATTTTTTTTAGGTTTTTATTTTTTATAAAAAAAAATGTCAATTCGATTATTCTCGAAATTTTACCAGTTGTCAAAAAAGTTATTTTTCGTTGCACAAAATTGTTTTAGAGATAAAATCATATGTTTTTTTCCAGTTTTTTTTTTATTATAATCTGTATAATTATCTGCATTATTATCTGTATAACAAAATTTATTTGAAGTCGATATCTCTACTGGTTCTTGAGCTATGGACGACGAAAAAACGTCGCGAACGTACGGACGTACAAATGTACGTACACACGCACGCACAGACATCTCTAAAAATCTTTTATTTCGACTCTAGGGACCTTGAAATATATATTTTTTGTATTTCTGAAAAACTTGCAAAAATGGCTTACGAGGTTATGAAGTTTAACCGTCGGTTATTAGAAATGTAAGCGAAAGAGTTTTAGAGCATAAAGCGTGCGAAGGATCTTTATATGAAAGTCTTTGGTAAGACCTTCTCCAACTATTAAAGAATAAAATTTATTAGCTTCTTAATCCAACTACATTACGTCTTTGAACACTTGCTTCAAGAAAAGCAATTCTCCTATCTTCCACCTCTTCACAGCTTTAATTGGTCTTTATTTCCTTATGTTGTTTATTCACATTATGAGCTACATTTACTATAATAATCCCTTATTAAATTGCTCATAACATTAAAATTACACATTTACCTCATTTTGAACAAATTTATGACCCTAATAGGCTTTATGTGAAAAATATCCTATTATAGATGTACACACACTTTATATATGTATGCAAAGAAAATCGAAATACATAGCCCTAACCTACAAAATGTTTCCCCAAAGTCAACAAGTCATTTTCTAAGCTTATGATGGTTTGTGTCAAAAAGAAAATAATTTCTCACCAAATACCCACTAGGGGGTGATAAGATGGATAAGAGCCTTTTAATATTAAGTTAATGACAAAAAAGGACATCATTCATGCGCACATTTCAAATTAAATAATAAATTTATTGACACAATTTTTTCATCATTCATCTCTCATTCCCCCCTCCCCCTGATGTCACTATTAACTTTTCTTTCTTCCAGCAATGAACATACACATTTTTTGATTTTCAAATAAAATCTATTGCATAATGAATATATTCTCATTGACCCCTTTTTTGAATTCAAAAGCTTCGGATGAGTAATTTTAATTTCAAATAATTATTTTGTAACAAGCTTTCTATTGTGAAATTGTGATTGTTTTCCCTTTAAAAATCAGTTGCCTCTTTATAGGTATACACAAATTGAAATGATACCAAAATCCCGGCATAACTCTTTTTTGTTTCCTAAAAATATTCACCTATTCCTATGTTACACTCAAAAACCTAATGAGACTAAAACAATGGATCGAGTACAATTTTTCTGTTTTCAATTAATGGGTGTGATGTGTGCTGTGAACAAATCGCAGTAATTAGAAAATTTTAATATCAACACAACTCTCTTCATTTTATTGTAACACACAACACTTTTCACTTTGGAAAATACAAAAAATATAGTTTTATTAATTTGCGTTTCGAAATTAAATTTGAATTGATTTTAAATCTGGCAATATTTATTATCTTCTATGTTGTAATAATAAAATTGATAATAAAAATTGTATATATACATACATAATGTACGTATTTTTTAAACAAATGTACTCTATTGAAAATGATTGCGTTTATACAAATAGAAAAGTGAAGTACATTTGATTTGTAACATTTTCTAATTGGAAAAAATTACTTACACAGTTAGGTAGATGTTGCAATATAAATATTTAAAATTTGAGTTCAGGATTTTCTCCCTTATTTCTGATATTTTAAAGTAAAGCAGATCATTTCAGCAATGCAACATTAAATTACCATAGTTTTGTTTCTAACTTTGCATTAATTAAAATCAAGTTATCATAATTCTAATGCTAACAATGTAGTCTTAGATACTCATCATTAAATACTGACTTAAATTCAGCTATTACGCTAGAAAACGCCAACGTTGTTTGTTCAAAGTGTAAAAAATTAAGCTCATTTTTCTCCGGTTCATCTTGGAACTCCTTCTACTCTCAAGAAATGAATACCTATTTATTGCTTTTTAAAAAAGAGGCTGGAAAACTTCGATAATTATGTAATTAATTAATTCAAACCTCAATTTAGAGTTTATTTCACAACTCATATTTCAGCTCAAATGAAAAAAGGCTTGTATTTATTTATTGATATGCAATCTGTTTTTTTGAGAGAGATAGTTTGGCCATCAAACCAAGAGCGTGTTTATTTTTAATAGGATTTAATTTTTAGTACCCGTGGCATGATGGTTAAGCCGTTGGTCTTGGGTTCAATCCCTGCCTGTGCCATCTAAAGTTTTTTCACAGGAATTGACAAATGCTCCAAGAGTAATTCTTGTCATGAAAAGTGCTTTCTCAAATAAGACGTTCGGATTCAACTGAAAACTGTAGGTCCCCTCCATCAGTGAAAACATCACTCGCACACAGGAATGTCTGAGAGTTGTAAGTCACTAGGCCCTAGTTCTAAACGGACTGTCACACCACCTAATTTATTTGTTGATGTTGAAATGCAATAAAACAAGATGTGTGTGAGGTATTAACAAAATTATTTGTTTTTATTTGAAAGGCTCATGTATGCCATTATGTTTGGAATATGACATCATTCAAATGCCCACCTAGGCGTCTTAAGGTACCATGGATCCGAGTGGTCTAATTTTCAATGACTCATCCGCATAGATCCGGCTGAATTAGAGCGATGGCCTGTGTTATGTTCACCTTTAGGGCAGCGGTAGATTGTGGTTTATTTGCATAGGCCTGCGACTTCAAGAAACCCCACATGAAAAATCGCATGATCCTGGTGGCCAATTCACATCACCCCTGCGTTCATGCAAAATGTCAATTGTTTGCTGTTGTGTGGCACGTACCGCCGCCGGCCGTCCTGCTGGAACCACATGTCGTCTAGGTCCATATGATTCAATTTGAGCAATAAGAAATTAGTTATCATCGTTATATAGCGCTCGCTGTTCACGGAGACCGCCTCACAACCGTCGTTTTCAAAAAAGTACTGACCAAATTACGCAGCCGGCCCAAAATCCACACCAAACGGTAACTTTTTGAGGATGCATTATCACCTGGTGAACATCGCGTGGGTTGGTGGCGTCCCATATACGGCAATATTGCTTTTAACACAGCCATTCATCCAAAAATACGCCTCGTCGCTAAAGATGATTTTTGGAGTCCACTTCCAAACGATTCGAAGCCAAGTCAGCCAACAAACGGCGTTGTCTATGGTCATGAACTATGAGCTCCTGTTTTATCACTTGAACGTGCTGTTCAATCGTATAAATTTCCATGATAATTTGGCATAAACAACTGAATAATAAACAAAAGATTTGACAGATGTCACCAAAACAAAATGGCCACCACGGGGTGCCATAAATCTACCCGCGCCAATTAAAAAACCCTTTCTATACCGGAAATTAATAACAGTATTTTATTTTTATGTACATACTAGCGGCCCGTCCCGGCTTCGCACGGGTAGACATAAATATGTACAGATATTTAAGTTATAAGCATTCTTATTTAAACTACCATGAATCACTAAATTAGAAAAAAATTGTATGCTTACCTTATAGCCTCCCTGTACACTACGTTGTCTGTGGTATTTGTAGGTTGCAACAAAACGTATTGATTTTCAGGAGATCCTACTCGAGAAAGTGCCACATACAATTGCCCGTGGGAAAAGCACTCTTTCCTTAAGTCGATACCAACTATGGAAAAAGTTTGTCCCTGGGATTTATTTATTGTTTGGGCAAAGGATATTTTTAAAGGGAACTGTAACCTTTTAAAAGATATGGGCAAATCAGTTGGTAGTATCGGGATCCGCGGAACATGTGCGAGCTGACCGGCCGTGGGACCCGTGATGATAGTTGCTACAATCACATTATCTCTTAATTCTTTGATCAATAGTCTTGTACCAGTACACATATTGGGAGGGCTAAAATTTCCTAAAAGCGTACCTATTTTTTGTTCTATCATTAATACTCTTTTGTCCTATCATTAATACTCTTCGCAGCTTATGCGATGAAAGACATTTTATGGCTAATTTTTTTTACACCATCGGTTGGTTTTAAAAGGAATTTCTAAAGATTTCTATAGTAATCTAGTACTAAATATAACCTATGTTACTTAGTGATAATGTAGCTTTCTAATGAAAAAAGAATTATTAAAATCGGTCCAGTACTTTTTGAGTTTATTCGTTACATACAAAAATACATATCTGTCCTCTTTATAATATTAGTGTAGATAAGGTAAAATATTTTTGAAGTCAGATATTTTTTTGATGACACATATTTTTTTCCAATTTATATTTTTTAGATTTAGTAAAAATATCAACATTTTCAATTAGATCAACCGGTCCGATTCCTTGCTATGCGAACTTAAAAATTTGTTGAAGTTTTTTCCTACATAAACTTACGAGGTAATGTTGTGGGCAATGAAATCAATCTATCACTTCAAGTTTTTGAGTTACCACCTTTTATATTGCATTTTGAGGCAATGTAGGTACATTCATCTTCAAATCAAATCTACAGTCCCTTACTTCAATATTCCGTTTAAATATTTTCAGTAGTATTTATTTCAGAAAAAAATCCACATTAGTTGTAAATATTCACATTACTTCGCCATACATTGACCTGAAAGGAAAACTGAAGCATTTATGCTAAAAAAGTTGTTAAACGCATAACGGTATGAAAAAAATGTTGGGCTCATTACAAATTCATAGTATTAATAATGTAACATCAAGTTTTAAGAATATATTGAAAAAAAAAATACAAAAATAATGGTAAAAACGGTTTTTCTGAAATTGAATACATAAAGCTAAAATCACAGTTTGGATTCGGAATCAGCACTAAAAATTAACTCTAAAATGGATAATTTCGAAAAAATAAAAGAATTAATTTTTAAAACTTCACAAAGAATGAATTAAAGACCCATAAGCCATCTCATAACTTGTGAATAATTATAAAAACTACTAGTGTAATCAGCCCCTCCTATGTTACAACCAAGTTTTAGTTAAAATTATAAAAATAAAAGTTTTTGGTTGGTTGAAAATCAATTTTGACAAATTTTTAGTAAATTTTTTTGAAGATTTGTATTTCTTTAAGAAAATAAAGTGCACGACTGGGTCGCACGAACTTGCTCCTGTATGCAAAGAGTCTGTTTAAAAAAGTATCTATATAATATTTAAAAATATACCTGTAAAATAAGTTTGTCTTCAAAGATATAAATGCCATTTGGTTTGTCGAAAAAACCTCCATTTTTCAATTTTTTGGGAGGGGGTTACATTTAATACAGTTAAAATAATTTAAAAAAAAACTAATTTAAGATTCAAAATTTTACCTGAAAAATAAGTTTGTCTTCAAAAATTTAAATGCCATTTTATAAATCAAAAAACCCTCGATTTTTCAAATTTTTTTTTTTGAAAATCGTTAGAGCGTTTGGTATGCAGTTGTTTAGTGATTGTAAATATACGCTCTATATTTCAATTTCGTAAAAAAATGTTCACCCGTTTTTGTGATATAGAATTTTGAAAACAAAAATTTCAATATTTTTTTAAAAATCCAAACAATACAAAATTGCACTTTTGATAATCAAATATTGTTAAAGCAATATAAGAGCTCGTTCAGAAAAAAAATTATTGAAATCGGTTCAAAAGTTGCTGAGAAAATTAAAAAACAAAAAAACGGTTCTATGAGCGGTACCTTTCCTGAGCAATACAAAAATATGTTTTTCTTATTAAAAAAAACCAATTTAAAAATAAAATTTTAGAGAAAATTTAAAAAAAATCTATCGGTTTGTTTTTGAGAAAATTCGAATTTTCGTTTTTTGACCAAAAAAATTGTATGGGGGCCACTGTTAGTTTTGATCTTGAAAAAAAAATGAAACGCAAATCTGCTCAAAACCTTAACTTCCAAGTTTGAACTCAATCGACCCAATGGTTTAGGCTGTAGGAGCGTGGACAGACAGACAAAATTGAGCGGACGGAATCGCGGGACCCACTTTTTTCGACTTCTCTACCATCGTAATATCATGTTTGATTAAAATCTCGAGTTCGAAATTTTGCACGAATGCAAAACTTGCCATATACATATGTATGTATGTAGTTCCTATATGTCGCAAGTAAAAATTATGATTGGATTTTCCTAAGAACAAAATTTTGTATAGAATCAAATAATTTTGAAGTCAATACCTTCATCTTTTATCGAGATATTCCAATTGAACATCAGTTTTTACAAATTTTGAGTGGTATTTTTTTGTAAATTCTTGTTTGTCATAATAAAAAAAAACTGATTGTGGTTCTTTTCTTAAAATTTTAATAAATGTCAAAAACAATACTTTTTATAAGAAAAAGGTGTGTAAAGGCGATGTCTTTAATTTTTGCAGAGATGCGCAAGTCGAAATTCTATTTACTTACTTTTAGTAGTGTTTTTTTTTAGGTTTCTATTTTTTGTAAAAACACCCTTACTTCGATTTTTCTAAAATTTTTACAAGATGTCAAAAACGTTATTCTTGATTGCATAAAATAATTCTGAGCATTATATCATTTAAAAATATATTAAGTAGGTGGCGCAAAAGTCCGCAGAGAACTAGGGTCTAGTGACTTACAACTATCTACACAATTCCTGTATATGAGTAATCTCAGGAATGGAAGGGACCTAGAATTTTCATGCCAAATGCGAACAACTAATTTGAGAAAACACTTTTCATGACAAGAATTTGTCAATTCCTCACAAGAAGCAGTACCCGTAAAAATAATTTGAGGTGACTCAGGTAGGGATTGAACCCAAGACCTTTAGCATGACAATTTTACGCATTAACCATCACGCCACGAGCAATGCCACTTATTTTTCATAAAATATAAGAGGTCATAAATGTGGGGTTCGTTCACAGAATTAAAACACAACTACTTTTCCAAATAAACACAGTAGAATTTTATTAAAATATTATTAAACAAAAGAAAGAACTTTATTACTAATTTATTTTTCTTAACTGAAATAACTAGATTCGAGGTTGCATCCGCTCGCTATGATGTTCTACTACCAACTGACTCATTCTACCTTCTCCTATTCTTCTTCGTCTGCTGTCTTGTAAGTGTTAGTACTGTCGTCGTTGTTATATACTGTTGTCGTTGTTATATGCAGTTGTTGCTGTCATATGTTGTCTTCGTTGTTATATGCAGTTGCTGCCGTCATATACCGTTTTCGTCGTCCAGTCAAATATCCTACATAAATATATGCTTTTTTGGATTTATAAAAATAGTTAATTGAATATTTTTCAAAATTATACTTTTTAAGTATTATAATATAAAATTTAATTGAAGTCACTAGCTTTATAGTTCGTGAGATATTTAGGGTCAACCAAAATGTTTACTTTGAAATTGCTTTAGTAAAAAAAACCATACACTGCATTTTTTTGAAAGTCCTGCATCTTTCGTTGTTATTATCTGTTAAACAAAAGTTATTTCAAGTCATAAAATGGTATCCCGAAGGTAAGGACGCACAATCGTACGTAACCATGCACACACAGACATCTTGCTAAGAGTTTTTGATTAAGATTGTAATTACCTTTAAACGTCAAGAAATGTGAAAATGCTCAATCCCACAAATCGAGCAGATTACAGTTACTTCCTATGAGAAGATAATAATTTTGTGTGAAAAATTTACCCGAAAACAAAAATTATTTGTTTCAATGAAAAATCGTGTGATTAAAAAATTAAATAGATTTGTGCATCCCAATTGTTAAAAAAACATTGTTAAAATGAATTTTGTAATTCAGCAAGATAAATCATTATTTAAGACCACTTTACTTAAAGGAAATACTTCCCTGAAAATATGTTCTTGTAATTAATTTAAAGCAAAACAAAAAAGGAAGCAAACAGTAATTGGCAATCTTACTTAATCTAATCAGCAACCAAACTCCGCGCTATTATATCGTAAATAGTGTTAAATTGTTAGAATTCTAGATAAAGCCACTTAAACCTCCTGCCCAAACATCATTAACGCATTATTCTCTTAAGACAACAACTCTAATACTACTATGACTATATCATCCGTAGCCATGACATTTAACTATAGGCATTTCGTAATCAAGTAATTACAAAACAACTACCGTACAAATTAAATCATTACCTAACTTAAACCTTTGTTTGTGTGTGTCTTGTCTATATAAAGGTTAAACAATAGCAATAGTGTCAAAGACTGGATAAGGGGTGTACAATATACATGTTGTATGAGAAAGGTAGAAAATAATTCAGGACTTCTCGTAGAGCGTATTCTGGCACATTTAAAGGACATTAGGTGCACAAAATCATATAAACATTGCTCGTACTCAACCACAAAGCAGAAAATTCATAATTTTAAATATAATTGCAATTTTATTTGAGATCCTTGTTTCTTTAACTTTTTATAGAAATATTATAGGTATAGAGAGAGTGGGGGCGTTCTTTCGGGTTTGTCCTTGATTTGCGAAAAGGATTTGAATAGAAACCCAAACATAGTCAAAAGAAGAGGAAATATGAGTGTCTAAAATTTCTAGAGTAGAGAATCATACACTTAAAAAAATAAACAGTGGCTGCTGAAGTGCCACAGAAGGCAATTCTTGTGTTCTCTTCAATCAATTGTAGCTGAAAAACAAAAAAAAAAAAAAAAAATTAGGTGGCGTAACAGTCCATGAAGAACCAGGGCCTAGTGACTTACATCTCTCAACCATTCCTGTGTGCGAGTAATGTTATCAGAGATGGAAGGGACCTACAGTTTATATGCCGAATCCGAGGGTCTAATTTGAGAAAGCACTTTTCATGACAAGGATTACTCTTGGAGGATTTGTCAATTCCTCGCAAGAGGCAGTACCCATGAAAAAAGTTGGGTTGCACAGGCCGGGATTGAACCCAAGACCCCTTGCATGACAGTCCAACGCACTAACCATCATACTACGGGCACTACACCTCTTTTAAGTAGTTTCCGAATATTTCAGAATCATAATCATCCATTCTTTCCCGGTTGCATTTCTCCAAAACAAAATTAATTAATGATTTTCCTTTACAAATGTTCTATTTCAACTCTTCCATCAAAAGTTTTTCATTTGTTATTATATCAAGAAACATTTCCTAACAACCATCGACCAATTGCTAACCTTCCTTAATCACCCCAGAACAGCTCGGTTTTATAAAAAAAATATTTCTACCACCACAAACCTTTTACAGTTTGTTTCATTCACTCTAAGAACCATAGAAAACGGGAATGAAGTTGATATAGTCTCCACTGACTGAGCAAAGCGTTTGACAAAATGTCTAGTCTTAAAACCCTCCTCTTTAGGTTTTGACCCTCTTTTCCTTAAATAGATTACTTCTTACCTTGAAAGTAGTAAATATTATGTCCGATTTATATCCGCACGTTCCAATAGTCTTCTAGACACTTCTGCTGTCAGTTAGTCATTTAGTCGTTCTCCTCTTTATCCTTACAGTTAACGGCATTGATATAGTTACTAAACATTGTCAAATATCCCTTAACGCTGACGACACGAAATTTTTCTCTTCAAACAAATAGTGACAGTTTCTCAACCTGGTGTATTTACAAAAAAACTGCTTAAAGCTCAACATTAGCAAGTGCGAGACAAAGAACTTTTCGCGTAAACGAATTAAAACAGCTCCCCGTCATACAATTAGTCCCATACAATTAGTAGAAAACATATAAGGGATCTCGGCCTTTTATGTGACGTGAACTGAAATTTCAACTTCACATTGATGAATTATTTCATAAGACCAACTCTCCTTACTCTCCTTTAACGTGTACGTAGTATCCGTGGCATGATGGTTAGTGCTTTGGACTGTCATGTCAGAGGTCTTGGGTTCAATCCCTGCCTGTGCCATCTAAAAGTTTTTTCACGAGTACTGCCTCTTGCGAGGAATTGACAAGTCCTCCACCAAGAGTGCTATCTCAGCCGTTCAGATTCGGCTTAAAACTGTAGGTCCCCTCCATCCCTGATAATAGTACTTGCACACAGGAATGATTGGGAGTTGTAAGTCACTAGGCCCTAGTTCTCAACGAACTGTTGCGCCAAAGCATAATAATTTAATATAATTCTGCTTTAGGTTTTTTTTAAAAGATGGTCTAAAGAATTTTATAACCCTTACGTGACCCGATCGCAAAACATGACTTTTTTCCGACCTCTACTTGAATATCCGTGTCCAGGTTTGGTCTCCATTTCAAGATATACATACATATATCAACAATAGAAAACATCCAACGATGTTTTCGTTTTGCACTTCAATACCTTGCTATTGAAAATTCTTTGATCTTACCCCCTTATCGTGACCGACTTCATCTGTTTAACCTCAACTCATTACAGGAACGTAGAGAAATTGCTGGCATAAAAATAAAAATAAATTGAGTGGCGCAACAGTCCGTGGAGAACTAGGGCCTAGTGACTTACAACTCTCAACCATTCCTGTGTGCGAGTACTGTTGTCAGGGATGGAGGGGACCTACAGTTTACTGCCGAATCCGAACGGCAAATTTGAGAAAGCACTTTTCATGACAAGAATTACTCTTGGAGAATTGGTGAAAAAAACTTTAGATGACATAGGCAGGGATCGAACCCAAGACCTCTGGCATGACAGTCCAACGCACTAACCATCATGCCACGGGTACTACGTACACGTTAAAGCAGAGTTGGTCTTATGAAATTGCTGGCATACTTTTTATATATCGGCTTCTTTTTAGTTCTGTTGATTGCATAGCTAGAGTCCGGTCTTCCTCTACTGTGTCGTCCTTCGGGATTCGAAGACCTTCCGGGATGGAGCGTTGATGTTCATTCGCTCTACATGACCCAGCCATCTAAAGCGTTGGATTTTAATTCTGTTAACCAGGTGTGTCGTTGTACAGCCCGTACAGTTATATAGCTGTCAATGGTGACGTTTTGTTCAAGACGTCGTCGTTCAATGTCCTTTTTTGATGACAGCATATACTTGGTGCTGCCCTCATTGACCACTAGACTCATCTTCTCCGCTTCCGTTGCAATGCTCAAAAACGCTCCACTGCTATCACTCTTTGATCTTTAAATTATGTCAATATCATCTGAGTATCCGAGTAACTGGATGGACCTTTGGTAGATGGTGCTTCAAGTGTTGACGGTTGAGTTTTGTACAATTCTTTGCAGAACGATGTTGAAGAAGTCGCATGACAGTGCATCGCCTTGTCTAAAACCTTTGTTGACATCAAATGCATCGGGGAGATCTTTTCCGACCTTGATAGAGCAGCGTGCATTCTTCATCGTTATTCTGTACAAACGGATATGTTTGACAAGGATGCCAAAACTAAACATTGCTCTGTAGAGCTCTTCCCTATAGATGCTGCCATAGCGGCCTTCGCCTTAAAATCGATAAAGAGATGGTGGGTATTCGATTTGAAGTTCCTAGTTTTTTTCCAAGATCTGCAGTAATGTGAATATTTGGTCAATGCTGGACTTTCCTGGTTTGAAGCCACACTGATAAGACGTTTACATAATACGGCAGAAAGGATCTTATGTTATGCAATGTTCAGGAGACTGATGCCTCTGTAGTTGGCGCAATTTAGAGGGTCTCCTTTCTTATGTATTGAGCAAACTATGCTGAGATTCCTCTCATTGAGCATGCTTTCTTCCGACCATATTTTGCAGATGAGTTGGTGCATGATCCCTACCAAGTAATCGCCTGTTGCCTTGAATAATTCGGCAGCGATGCCGTCAGCTCCAGCAGCTTTATTTGACTTCAGTTTAGATATAGCTATCTTCACTTTGTCGAGGTCAGGTAGGCGGAGTTGTTAATATGCGTCGTCGCCTAGGTTGAGTGGTTATAGCTCCCTTACAGCGGAAATCGGAAATCAAACTTATTTAATTATACGTAGAATATAATTGTTAAGTTTTAGGAACTATCTTTTTTAAACCAATTGACAACTTTTTTCACAAAAACAAAAACCTACACAAACAACTAAAAACTGGGAAAAAATAATTTTCGACTCCAAGTTCTTGAGAACAAAGAAAGACATTCGGTCCCATCCTAATCTCATATGGCTGATATTTTTGGTGGTAATTTGTTGATAATGCATTCAATTCTTTTTTTTTCAAAAATGTACAACGCATGGTTGGCCACACAAAATCTGCCATTTCTGCATCACACACACACGTTTCACATTCGATTGAGTTACGAGCTTTTTGGGTAATGTTTCATTCTTCCATATTTGAATCAATTTTCCATCAAAAAAAAATACTGTCGTATTTACTTTTCATTAATTTAATTTTAGCTGTGTTTATTTTTTTAAGTGCACTATACCAAGTGGCAAATACCAAATACCAACAAAAATTCAAAAAAAGGATCTACCAAGGGAAAAACGTATATTTCCAGATCCAAAGCAACATTCTGTTGAACCACAAAAGCGAAGCGTAAATGTGTTTGCATGTTAATGGCATCCATGGTTTGGTTAGTTGGCGCAAAGAGCTTCAGTATGGACTCTTTCTCTCCTTTTAGTCCTTACATATGTGTATGTATATGATAGTATATGCAATTGCAACAGCAGGACCAGCAGTAGTAGTGGCAGCAGCAAAATTCCGCTTTCAATTGTCCTTACTTCCTTCCTAGGAACATTTTACTACACACAGACACAAAGTTTATATGTTGCAGGACGCGTTTCTATAATGGTACATCTACCTACAGTGCATTTGGCGGCAGGCAATACAACCTACGTTAAGTAAAGCGTACATATGTATATATAGCAACAGTATAACGACGACGATAACGACAGTATTGTGTGGCTAGCGATGCGTTGGAGTGAATAGGATCATCGGGTGTACAGTAGCAGTAACACCAGCATCATTATCACCATAACCATAACCACTGCGCCACTATTCCAAGCCCCCTAAAATCCTTTTTCCCTTTTTTGTACTGTATTTCCGTATCTACTACATACGTATAGGTAAGGTACCTACTACCATCAAAATGGTTCCCTATTTCTCTCTCGGCAAGGATGCATTAAATTTCCCTTTTAACTGTTTGTTAACTGATTCAGTCAGCCATGTTGACACATGTTATGGGGTTTTATTTTTCAGATGAAAAGTTCCCTTGGTTACCTCCGTTTTGACACTTTTCAAACAAACGCAGCAACGGCTGTGGTATAAGGGTATATACCGTTCATCCTAAACTATACGTGTACATTCTACACTTATACATTTATACCTTCTACAGTCTGTAACCAGACTGAACGAACTTTTGGTTGTTGCATTTGACTTCTAATGGAAAATAAAAAGTAGGCCCAACCAGAAATGTTTATTTGTCAAGGCATGTCTTTGACTTAACACATTTTTTGTTAACCTTATTTCGTTAGTGCCACAACTAGTGTGTGTATCTGACCACATATAGCCCATTTCTGTTAGTTAGACTAGTTTATACCAATTAGCTCGAGATAGTGAAATTTTTGAAAAAACTCAGGAGGTGAGCAGTGTTGCGATTAATTTGTGTGCATTTAAATTCTAGAAGAATTGATAAAACACAATTGATAACAACAATTGTAGAATGTTGTGATTTTCGAAATCTCTAACCTAAAAGACTGACAAATTTCTGGAGTGACAGACTTGTTTAAAATAGGATGAGCAAAAAAAAAAGCAGAGAATTGATTTTTTTAATGTATTTTCTCGTTATAGCAGTTAATATGTTTTTATAAGAAAAAAAGAAAAAAAAAACATGGGTGTTTTTTAGAGGGATAGAACTGTAAAATAAATTAATTTCTTTAAATTGACCTGAAATGTACTTTATTTAAAAGATAATCTTATGGCTCCGACGTAGTCTTATCTGGAGATCTAATTGTTGATGACTTTGACGGTCACCGTTGCCTATAACGTTCTGAACAGCATCGTTTTTAAAGAAGCTTTGTTCAAGCGTCAGTCATGTTGAAGAGTCAAGTGAAACTAAAAATAAATCTTTTGACATCTGATAAAATGGAAACAGCTTTAAGTTAGTTAAGTTCTAAAAAACAACCGTTAATTTGTAAGTGTAAACTTTGCACGCTAGACTTTTTTATAGCACATAATCGAGGGGATTTTTGTTACCCTTATTATGCCAAAACAGAGTATGTGAGCATTAGCAAATGGAGAGGGGGTTTGAAAGAAGGTGTCAATTCACATTGGTTTTGAATTCCTGAATATTCCAGTATTAAGGACTGGGACAAACTGAGTGTGGTATGGTAAAGCATTCCACATTATAGTAGTACGGCTAAAGAACGAATCTCTGTACTTGACAGGACGACCGAAGTTGGGGTGTACTGATGAGCATTCTTAATGGAGTCGAGAGTATTACGGTTAAATTGCTTAAGGGGAAGAATGCAACTTGATATTTTACTAGAGTTTAAACCGTTAAATTAACATAAGAAAATGGTGCGATAAGACTATGTTCAATCGACGTGAATGATTCAACGGTGATACACGTTCAATACTGCCCAAGAGACTAAAGTAAGTTGCAGAAACACCAATCCAGAGATGGGAGTTATACTCATGCTTTGGAGGTATAACATAAGGACAACAGCTCAGAAATCGAATCGGGTGGAATACTTCTTGCATTGTCCTAGGAAACCCAAAGATATTGATGCAATTTTGGCGACTTCGCGTATGTGATCCTTCTACAAAAGGTGAATTTCGAGGTTTACCCTTATTATGCCCTCATGGATAGTGGCAAGGGTGGTAGATTATGATTTAACGGAAGAAGGCAGTATTGAGTTTTTGACGCATTAAATTCTACTCGATTTTTGACTCTCCATATAAAAATGAGAAGGAATATCCGAGACAGAACAGAGCCTTGCGGCACACCAGCAGTTATTTTGTGTTTCTCAGACCTAAACCAATCGAATACTACTTCAATTCAACGGTCCAACAAGTAATTTCTAATTCAGCGAAGTTAGAATTCGTCAAATCAAACCAATTAGAAAGAATTAAATTCTTAGAACGCTGTGATTTCTTAACACATTCACTGCCGCAATAGGGAAGAAAACATAACTAAAGTGCATACAGAAATAAACATCAAGAACTTGATATTTTATTATTATTCTATAGACTGCATTTAATGGTTTTAAAAAGCTGACATTTTCTTATACCTTATGATACTTACATAATTTTTAAGTACTAATTAATTTTATAGCAATTACTTCTAAATAAGTAATAAGTATCGTATTAAATTAACTTGGTATAATTTCAAGATTCTTCTGCATTTTTAAAAATCATAAAACATATTGCAAAATTATACAATTTAGTCTTCAATTCCTTTAAAATCTTTTCACCGACAATGGTCCTTCTGCATTTTTGTAATCCTTTTTCCTTTTTTTTTTTTTAATTGGCTTTCCTAACTTCCATTCTCCCAAGGATTCTTTCTACCTTGCTAAGACATGCAGTAGTAGTAGGTATAGGTAGGTACTTTGCTCCATTTCTGCTTGATGCTTGAGTATACCTCCTGCCTGACGACTTGATGGCTTAAGTAGTTGAATCTTTCAGCAAACAAAAAATACTCGTGGGAGGGAAAAATATTAAAAATCGATTTCTAGCAGATACTACTTTTCTGCAAAATCATAAAATAATTGCCAATAGTGTGTACATTGTGCAACTTACTTCTACTGAACTCATTTTTAAATGATTTTCTCCAAAGAATGCATACCTATAACATAATCCTCTTATTTCATAAGCTTTGAAGGACATATAAAACGAAGTTCAATAAACTACAGAAAAATAATGTAGTCTAAGGATGACAACAACGAAAAAAAAATACACATCAAATCCTTTCCTAGACATCTCGTCATTTTGCTTAGTCAATAAGTCGCACATTGTTTCACAGAATTCCTTTACTAAACTCTTTCTTTTTTACAAAAGAGATGAAAACTTAGGTTTTTTCTTAAGGTTTGAATATTTCTTACACTTTATGTTTGTGGGAGGAAAAAACCAACAACAACAAAAAAAAATAAGAAAAACATTAACCGATTGAAACCTCCTTAAGTGAGATACCATTGTTAAAGGAAGCTATCAGGATTCACGAGTGTAATTCACTCGGGAATGGAAAGGAATAAAAATAAAATCAAGAAAAGAAGAACGAATAAACAAGGAAGAATCGTCTTAAAATTGCCTGCTTTTAAACATTGTTGTTGCAGATCGTAACACAGCTGTTTCATCAGCTTATATACATGTTTTTCCTTCTTCACAGCTCGTCCTTCGACTTAGTCTTATTCGTAGTCTTTGTCGTTGTTGTACTCGTACTCGTATCGCGCGCCGTAGTTTCTAAATGGATTTCCTTTAAAAGCCCAACCAGAATTCCTTAAGCATATTTTTTAGCGCTTCCTTTGGTGTTTATAGGTAGGTACTTACTTCTCGTATGTGCTTTAGATACATGCATACATATGTATAAAGGTATAGTTTTCAAAAGGAATTTTAAAATCTTCTTGTGCGAGTATTGACTTGTATACTAGAAAACTGAAGATGTTGAATCTGTTGGGTGAATTTCAGAAGATTTTGTTTGTGTTATGAAATAGGTGTTGAAGTTAACTTGGTTAGCAAGAAATGTTTATAAACTATTTTGAATTGTATTTTAATTACTGAAGTTTCAATTTTTCCAAATAAGGAAAACCTTAATATTTTTGAGAAGGAAATTGTGTGCATACAGGGTGTTTCGTAAAGCATGGTTCATGGTCCAAACTGAATACGTTAATAGGCCAGGTCATGTGAATTGTCATTTCGCTTAAAATGAATGAATAACATGAGATTCAAATAGAATTCAATTTTTGTACTTTAATCTTTAAAGTTGTACGATAGACAACGAATTGTATGACATAATGTTTGTTGTTTATTTCAAAAATATGTTTCTTTTGTAACTTTCTAAAAAGGTATGGATCGTACCTCAGACAAGCTCAAATCTAAAGTTTACCCTTTTGAAACCGTAGATGGTTTTAAACCAAATAAATAATCAGATTATTTTCAAAATCTTTAAAACTGTATTTCAAAATCCAGTGGTGCTTTTTAAGATTCTGAAAATGATTCTTGAAAAATTCTTAATCCTATAATTGTTTTTCTCTAAGGCTTCCGGAAACTGAGCCCGACTATTTTTGGAAAAAAGCCAGAAAATTCTTTATATAAAATTTTGAGGTGCACGGTTTCGCCAAGGGCGAATCTAGATTTTTGATAAAGGGTGGTAACAAACTTAACACAAAGAGTTTTCTTTTTATTTGTAAAGGAAATTGACAAAATTACAAAAACATAATGTAAATACTTCTTAACTTTTTATTTAGTATTTCAAGGGCTAAAATGACAGTTTGTGTTATTAGATACTTTTAAAACACTGTTGTCCACCAAACCACTATTCAATTTGGACGAATCCCTACATATGAAAGCATTCCATGATTCCAGCAGTTTTCTAAATATACCCTATTTAAGAGCTAACATGCAATAGTTTGTAGAAGCTTTGGGTGCGCTTCATGCAGAAATGTTAGAAATAGTGTTAAAATGTAGCTTTTTTCCAAAAAATGTATAGCTATTCCGTTCTTGTTACCGTTTCTTTAAAACTTTATTGCAAAAGCCAGAAAATGAGAATGTTTGCTAGAACAAGTTTATCTTTTTTCCTAAAAAAATAAAACAGAATCTTATATGAAGAATTTTTTGCCGTATTTTCTTCTAACGCAATTTCTGAGAGACTATTATTACTATCATTTACACGCAGATTAGAGCTGACTTTAGAAGACAAATTTTAAAAAATTGCTGTTTTGTGTGAACCTTTTGCAAATATTTTGATCAAAAAGGAGTCAACAATACTTACAAATTGGAAAGAGAATTAAAGTAGCATTTCTTAAATTTGTACAAGTTGGATGAATGAAATTAATTTGAGAGAAATCAAGAACCAAACATCAATTTTTACCAAATTTGAGTACTATTTCTTGTAGATTTTATTTTTTTTAAGAAAAAACGGACTGTTGGATTTTTATAAAAAAAAACTACTGAATATCGAAATCAATATTTTCTGTGAAATAAAAAAAAGTTTGAAGACAATATTTTTAATTTTTGAAAAGCTATTTGAGTCGAAAGTAAATTTTTACCAAGTTTAAGTAATGTTTTTTTAGGTTTTTATTTTATAAAAAAAAACTGTCAATTCGATTTTTCTTAAAATCTTACCAGATGTTCAAAACGTTATTTGTCGTTGCACAAAATTGTTTTGGAGAAAAATCATTTTGTATTCGTGAAATTTTCGAAGTGACAAATTTTTTGTTCAGTTTTTTTCATTTATAAAAAAACCGTTAATTGGATTTTTTTCAAAAATATATTTGTTTGGTATCACGTTACAGTTTATTATACAAAATTTAATTCAAGTCTCTAGCGTTTTTGGTTCATGCGATATTTAGGGTTAACCAAAATATAATATATGCTATGGTAAAAAAAACCACCCACGCAATTTTCTTGAGAGCCCTTTCTGAATCTTTCTGCCTTATTATCTGTATAACAAAATTTATTTGAAGTCGATATCTCTTATGGTTCTTGAGCTATGGACGACGGAAAAAACGTCGCGAACGTACGGACGTACGAACGTACGTACACACGCACGCACAGACATCTCTCTAAAAATCTTTTATTTCGACTCAAGGGACCTTGAAACGTCGAGAAATGTCAAAATTTTCAAATTGACAAATCGAACCAATTACAATAACTTCCTATGGGAAGTTAAAAATAGATTAATTGTAAAACTGAAAAATTCATTTGAAATGCCATGTTGACTTTCCTAAACACCATGGTGTGATCGTAAAAATTTGTTTAGTCAAAGCATTGATAGTAAAAACTATAAGTCTCGTTGACTTACATATATGTACGTATCAATGAATTTTGAGACAACATTGACCAAAGGGTGTTTTGAAATTGTGAACGCTGACGGAAAGTTGACATCCATTTCACTATAGCATTCAAAACCGCAGAGTGCTTAGATTAGAGCTTAAGGTCTTCTTTTAGTTTGCTCTTAATCAGGTCTTACTTACACGTTTATACGTACGTTTGGTTTGCTGATGCTGAAAACGGAATCGATGCCAAGATGCCGATGAAACCCACCAAAAATTTAAAACGAATTAATTGGGACAATATCGCTTTAAATTTTAAATTCTATTAAATAAAACCTTACGCAATAGTTTTTCCAAGCATATAATCTGCTTTGAAGATATCTTTGAGAAACAATTTTAAGAATTTTCAAACCCTACGAAACCTTAGTAACTAACGTACATATGTATGTATGTACCGAAGTTTGACTTAAAGGATTTAGGTAGGATACAAACATTTGTGACTGCATATTGATTTTGCTCTGTTGTAAGTGAGGTTCTATTTATTTAAAAACCGTTTTCGATTTAATTTGCATAACTTCTGCCATCTATGATTTAGGTGAAATTCACCTTCTTCTACGCAATTGAAAAAGGGGATCGTTGCCTCTAAAAGAGACGCTTCCGCCACCGTCACCGCAGCTGCCACTACGAAAATGTGGGGTGTAGATTTGTTACCCATTTAGCAGTTGTCAACAAGAAGAAGCCTCTTTATAGTGCTCTTCTTTCTATGCCATACCATAGAAAGGGAGGATTCTAAGTGTGTTTGAGTATAGTTTTTTTTTTGTGTATATTCACTATTTCGTTAGAAAATGCCATCAGCTGTATTTGAAGCAAAAACGAATCGAATTGCTTTTTGAGAGGTGTTGGGGTAGGTTTATATACGGTTTATCTACACCTCCAGCGGAACTTCATATTATATTGTTTCATTGTAAGCGAGGGATGTTCCTTCGGCTAAATTTCATTTCATGTCGAAAAGAAATTTTCTCAAATAAGAGATAGGTACTCGTAGTCGTCTATAGTGTGCTATGTAGTGCCACTGCCACTATTACTATACCACTACCAATCCCACTGATGCCACAAAATTGCCGACGTAATTTTCACACATCGCATAACACGAGAAAACTATTTACAACACAAGGATTTTCAGAAACAAAGATGGTGGTTTTTGTATTTATTTTTTCTCACTTTCCCTGAAAGAACTTATAGTATTTGTTTAGTACACAAGAAGTATGTTGAGTGAAAATGATTGAATTTTCTTATTTGATGAGTGAAGATGTTTTTGTCATAACAATAAAATAATGGAGTTTTTTCGTTCTTTTCTTTTTACATATAAATTTGTTTTATTATACGAGTATGTACTGCTAGAAGAGGGTATGGTTATAACCTAAGTGCGTTTGACTATGGGTAAGGTCGTGAGGGAGGTGTGAAGTATTTTGTTTTGTCGCACATCAACATAAGGTTGATGAAAGCTCCAAAAGATAAGTACATTTTATGTAGTTCCGGTGGGTAAAGAAGGGTGTTTTTTTAAAGACTTCAAATTAAATAAATTACTTTTAGTTCAAAAAATACACCCCTTTGGAGATGATTGAAAGGAAATCGAAAAAAATATTTTAATGGTTTTTAATTCTTAACTCTGTTTGAGAGCAAGCTTTTCAAAAAACGTTCGTGCTTAGAATACAATTAGAGGAATACAACTTTGAAATGTAATAAAACAAAGATGATTTTTTAAATTGACATTGAAGTCCAATTTTCGATGACTTTTTCTAATATGATTCATGCTCGAATATAGGCAATAACGCAAGCTATTGTTGCATCCAAGTGGTCAATCGTTTCGGGCTTAACGGCATAGACTAACGAATTCACATATTATCACAGAAGATATTCAAAAGGCTTTTCATTGCAATCAATTGTGGCCCGAGCTTTGTGACATGTGGCGGGCGTCTTGTTTTTGAGCATGTTAGTTACTTGAAGGTTGTCATATCTCCAACTTGTTTATTGACGTATCTATTCAGGTGTTAGATTTTTTCGACCAAAACCATATCGCCTAAATTGAAAATGTCAAACCGCCTAAAACAATTTCATTAAAATTTGTTTGTTGTACGCTTTGGCCAATATTACCAAACTATTCAAAATGACATATCGGCCAAAAATGGCTCTTTCGCCCAAAAGTTTTTTCAGAAGAAAATGCACCAAAGCCCAAAATCAATGTCATATTGCCAAATTGATTGTAAAATATCATAACACCCAATTGCTAATTGACATACAGCTCAAAAGATGTCATATGTTTCAACATTTGGGCATTCTGACAAAATGTGTGTTTATTTTGGGCACTACGATATTTTGAGTTTTAAATTTTATCATCCAAACGCAAACATTAAACGAAAAAAAATGTCAAATCGCCTAAAAACTCGGAACATCAAGAAAGAGTAAAAAAAGAAAGCGAAATAAGGCCAATTTTTTAAAGTGAAATAAAACGAA
Organism: Eupeodes luniger; assembly: GCA_951509635.1. Lineage (NCBI taxonomy): Eukaryota > Metazoa > Arthropoda > Insecta > Diptera > Syrphidae > Eupeodes > Eupeodes luniger. Next base: position 92,298,982 of record OX608073.1, on the reverse strand, counting down.
ATAGTTTGCTTTTTCACAGTGCGTTACGACATTTCTAAAATTGGGCGTTTCGACATTGACAGTTAGTGTTTATCACCCACAATTTATTTGGGCTTTGTTACGCTTTCTTGGTAATATTTTTTACGGCTCTTCTCTTTTTGGGTTTATGTCATTTTATGATTTTGTTTAAATGTCGTTGGGTCTTAAGACTAAAGAAACGATAGAAATCATATTCGTCATAAAGCCCTATGTCATAAAACCCAATTTCAAAATTAAATATTCTTCTGGGCAAAATTACTGAATTTGGGCCTTACTACATTCGCTTTTGGTTTTTTTTTGACCAATTTTATACTTGATGACATTTGAACGTTATTTCCAAAAGTCAATTTCATCGCTGAACAAAATTCGCTAATGAGAATTTTGATCATCGGCAATCTTGTCTTGTCAATACTAAAACTTCAACCTGCAAACACTTTTTTATTCGAGCTTTCAAAATATATCGTCCTGCCTGACACAGCCACCAACTCCAACATCACACAGAAATACAAACCAGGGACCAGCGGTAGATTAAAAAATACTAAGGTACTTACATGAACTAACAGCTGAAAAATTCGAATACTCCATTCCGAAAACTGTATGTATCTGCAACCAAAAAAAGTCCCGTTAATTGTCTGAGTGAACTAGGCAAAACGAATTTCAACACGTTAACATTGTTTTAGAAATTAAAGAAGCTCCTTTTCTATCTATAATTTTGGATACACCACAAGACCTCTCAAAAATTGACCAACTGTCTGTTGTTATTAGGTATATTTCTATAGCAGAAACCGATAAAAAAGTAAATAAAGATATAAAAATCTGCGAGTCATTTTTAGGGTTTGTACCAATTACTGATGCTAGTGCCGAAGGGCTAAACACAGAAGTTTTTAAAACAATAAGTAAATATGGACTTGATTTATCCAAATGCAGAGGACAAGGTTATGATGGAGCGAATGTCGGGTGTATATGAAGGATTACAAGCCCAACACTCCAAATGCCGACTATGTTCATAATTTAAAAAAAATATATACATTTTTTGGTAACAGTATGGCGCTGGTCTTTGCTGCACAACGATTCATTAGAAAAATATAAAATTACCCTTAAAAAGGTTTTTCCTACGAGATGGTCGTCACGAAATGATCCACTATTTAGTATAAGATCAAACTATGCATTGATAATGAAAACCTTACACCAAATCAATTTGACCTCAACAAAAAAAGACGAACGAGACGAATGTAAAAATGTTATAAACATTTTAGAGTCCTACGACTTTATTGTTTTGATGTCATTTTTTCTTCGCTGTTTGATATTATAAGTCCAGTTTCCAAAGCCCTTCAAGATGAGGAAAATGACTTACAAAAAGCAAGTATTTTGCTTCAAAATCTTTTAGACGGTCTAGAAAAAGAAAGAAATCAAAAGAAATTTAGTAATTTACTTAAAAAGTCCAAGGAGCCAACGATTGGGGAGTAACGCCTGTCTTCAAAAATAAAAGGAGGAAAATAACGAAGCAATTTTTTGATGAGTTCGCAGAAGATCATAGAATTTCTGATCCCGAAATTTACTTCAAAGTCAATATTTACTATTCCTGCTCGGACATTTTGATTGGACAAACTCGGCAAAGATTTCAAAGCCTTCATAGTCTTAGTAGTATGTTTGAAGTGTTGGAACCGGATAAGCTTTTATCGTTCTCAAATGATGAGATAAATCAAGGACCAAAAAAGCTAGTGGAAAAAAAATTGGATACAGGGCCCCCAAAGGTCTAGCTTTGCCACTGCTTAAAAGGTTTGTAGGTTTTCGTGTTTTGTTAAAAAAGTTGTCTGTTAAATTATTCTAAAAAATGAAATGAAAATTTAAAACAAAATTTTGCATATGATGAAATAGTTTGATTTTAAAATATTTTTTTGTTAACGAGATTTTTAGTCGAAAACCAATTCTTACCAAATTTAGTAGCATTTCTTGAAAGTTTTCATTTCTTTTATAAACAAACAGATTGGGTTTTTCTAAGAAAATTTATCACAGAATGAAATCATTTTGAAGTCAATACCTTCATATATTCACGAGATACATATCTAGAAAAAAACTGGCTGTTACATTTTTATAAAAATTTTACTAAGTGTCGAAAATAATATTTTCTATAAGATGAAATAATTTTGACGCCAATACCTTACATTTCAAAAAATATATTTGAGTCAAAAAAAAAAATGTTACTAAGTTTTAGTGTTTTTTTTTAGGTTTTTATTTTTTGTAAAAAACTGTCAATTCGATTTTTCTGAAAATTTTAACGAATGTTGAAAACAATATTTCTTATAAGAAAAAATAACGTTAAAGCCATAATCTTAAATTTTTGAAAAGATAATTGAGCCGAAAATCAATTTTCACCAACTTTTAGTAATGTTTTTTTTTTGGTTTTTATTTTTGTAAAAAAAACTGTCAATTCGATATTTTTCAAAATTTTATCAGATGTTAAAAACATAATTCTTCGGTGCATTCAATTATTCTGGAGATAAAATAATTTTTTGTTCGTAAAACTAGAATAGAGTTGACATTTATTTTTTTTTCAGCTTTTTTGATTTACAAAAAAAATGTTACTTGGATTTTTTACAAAAATATATTCCTTTGGTATCACGCTACAATATATAATCTAAAATTTAATTCTAGTCACTAGCGTTATTGGTTCGTGAGATATTTTGTACTGGATCTTAAGCTATGTATGGACGACGAAAAAAACTTATCGAACGTACACACGCATTCACAGACATCTCTCTAAAAATCTTTTATTTCGACTCTAGGGACCTTCAAACGTCGAGAAATGTAAAAATTTTCAATTTGACAGATTGGACCGATTACAATAACAAGTAATTAAATCACAAAAAGAAATGCAGCAATGCTTATTCATATATCAGATCCATTTGATATTTACGTTAATAAAACGTAGTATTCGAATAAAATGTGCCTTATCTTTTGAAAAGAACCTATTAAAATTTAACGTCAAAAACAGAAATTATCAAATATTGGGAACTAATTCTATACTCCACCTGAGACAAAACTGATCCATACGAATTCAATTCAATCTAAGACAATTTTCTGATCTTATTATATTGGTCAGGTCAGATTTGTAGAATTTGAAAAACAAGTGAACCTACAAGTTCTTTTATCAATATTGTCAGAAAATTCATTGTTAGGTATGGACAGACGAGGACGGCGGAAGTTTGAACATAAAGTATCAGATTTTGTTTTTTTACATATTGGACTGTTTGTTCTTTCGTCATCCCGAAAGTTTGCTCCAAACTGAATTTAGTGATAGTCCAGTTTCAATTTTTTTTACACTTTAGAATTTCAAAAAAGTAGTGCGAGATTATTTTTTGTTTTATTGAGAGAAATAAAAAAAAATAATATAAACAAATAGAATAAGTTTTTAGTTCAAAAAGAGTATTTCTGTTTTATTCTCATACAGTTACAAAAATGTATACAAAATTCCTAAAATTTTGTTTTGTCAATTTATTGAAATCGTACTCTGGCTATTTATTTTTTATTTAATAAACAGAACAGAAAACAAAAATTATTTATTTCACTTTTCGAGCGATGGGAAACAAAAACTTTAATGATACAAAACTATTATGAACGAGTTAAGTATAAAATGAAATTTTCCAAATTGTATAAAGACTAAAATAGTAAAAAAAAATAGTTAAACTTTTTCAGCCATATGTGATTCAATTTCCCCAATGCAAGCAAACAAAGTTCGATGTGTTTTTTTAAGAAATCGATAAAGCTTCCACAAAATTTTCTCTTATGCACCAGGAGATCAGAATTGCAAGTAGGCCGTTCTATTTACGTAGGAAACAAAATAATTCGGTTACTCACACATACCTTTTCATTGTGGATACACAAATTTGTATTGTCTTTCTCTTTCACCATTTTGTTTATTATTTCCAATAACGGAGGAGGAGCTTAATGGTTAGGTGATCCCCAAAGTGCTAATATTACATAAAAGTTTTCTTTGTTTTACTAGGTGATCAGAATGGAGAGCAAGGCCTCGGCAGGATTATTTTTTCATTTTTTTGTGTTAAAATTGAGAACAGAGGTAAGAAAGCAGAAAACAAAAAGAAATGCTACTAACAAACACATTGGGGGTGTGGCAATGATTGATAGAGATTGGGTGTTTACTAAGTCGATCTTTATTTGTTAGTGGGATGAGGGATACAGCTAAATAATTCAAGAATGATCTATCTGTTCCATTTGGTCGCCTAGTGCATTGTAAATAATTCGACTTTTTCTTGTTTTACATTAAAGACATTGTTTGTATTCACCAGGCGATCATGATGGGTAGATAGTAGGTATGTAAATTATGTTCGCCTTGCTTGAGCTTTTACTTTTGTTTTCTTAATTTCCTAATGGTAGAGTTTAAGCTCCACCTTTACACCGTCTTGAAATCGGGTATGCACGGAACGGTAATTAGACAGTTGTTTTACACTAGTGATGTGGCAATTCTATACATTCGTTACTTTAACATGGAAAGTGCTCGTTACTTTAAAGTAGTTATTTGCCCTCATCCAGATAACTGATTGGAGAAATCAAAACTTTTTTCTTGTGGGAAGAAATCGGAGAAAAAGTATTTTCGGAGTGATTTGCCGTAGAATTAAATTGGTAAGACAATACCAATTAAATTATATGCCTTGTTTCCGCTAATTTGTTTTGCCAAGTGTGACATTTTCAACGTGTTCAAAAAATAAATTAGGTGACGCAACAGTCCGTTAAGAACTAAGATATAGTGACTTACAACTTTCAACCATTCCTGTGTGCGAGTAATGTTGTTAGGGATTGAGGGAACCTACAATTTTAAGACGAATCCAAACGGATAATTTGAAAAAGCAGTTTTCATGACAAGACTCATTACTCTTGGAGGATTGATTTGTCAATTAATTCTAAAAGGCAGTACCAGTGAAAAAAAACTGTAGTTAACACAGGCAGCGATTAAGCCCCAGGCCTTCTAGCCTGGTAGTTTTCCCAGTTTTCACAGTTTTGTGCATCCTACCCTATCGGTTGTGCATCCTACCCTATCGGTTCTTTAAATTGTTCCAAGTGAGCATTTATCATATTCACTTTAAGATTTTTCGGAAACCAATTAATTTTAAGTTATTGAGCTTACTTCATACAATATCTACAAAAGGCTATCTAAGCTCTTCCGTTCTTGAGTATTTTTTTTCATTTTCGCCTTTGATAAAATTGGATACAATTTCTGTAAATATTTGAAATCTTCAGAAACGAACTATTACATAAGTTCTATAATTCCATGTTTAATAAATGCATCAATACATTCTTAGTCTGCACTGTTGGGTCCCACTTCCAATTTTGTTTTCCTGAATGGAACTTTGTTAAAGCTTATAAAGTAATTTGCCAGCTTACTAATAAATTTTATTTAAAATGTGCACAAACAAACTTTGAAAAGAAAGATATTGTTCTGCATTTTGAATACCCAAATTAATAAAAACATATGTGAAGGGCCAAAATCGAATCATCTAATCATGTTTTGGCTCGTTAGGCTTTTTAAAAAAATCTTGCAATAGTATGATAAGAAGATTGAAAACTATATCATATAGCCCGGGAGCTAGCAACTTTTGGAAAACAAGAATTTTAGGTCAGTCAATTTTTTGATATGTTGTCTTACTTGCTTTTTCGGTTAGAGTCTGGGCAGTCTGGCTGGCAGTAGCGGTTGCGTTTAGGGGGGAGGGGCAATTTAAAAAAATTGTTACTTAAAATGAAAAAAAAATAGTTAAAAAATAACGGTAATACTTACAATTAAGTATTATACCTTTTTTTAAAGCCAACACTTTAGTCTATTAGCTTGTTTTTAAATCAAGTCAAAACTATTGATAGTTTTTGAAAAAAATTGTTTTAAACTCAAAATTTGGTTAAAAAAAAATGTTAAAAATATGGTTTAAAGTGTAATTTTTCAAAACCTTAAGATTAATTACTATTTTTTTTTAGAATTCATTGCTCTTATTTGTTTGTGATCAAAAACTGAAAACTAGATGATTTTATGTCTACTAGTTCTCGAGAAAATTGAAGATTACTAAAAATCGAATAAGGCTAAATTAATTTTTCTTAAATCCAGCTTATTTAAATGCAAAAGAGACTTTGCATGCACCCTTCCACCAACCCCACCTTGAACCCACCCCACCTTGCACCCAACCCAAATCCTATAGTGAGTCCAAGCAGGGGGGTTGCAGGGGGGCAGCATGCCCCCCATACACACTTCACTGTTGCATACGCCCAAACTCGCACCTACCATTATTACTATCAAAATAAGACCACTCAAGCAAAACAAAAATAATAATTTAATTAAAATAGTAGTTGTGGTTATTTTCAATTTTCTCAAAAACTAAAAGACATAAAACCATCTAGTTTTCAGTTTTTGATTAATAATTAATAAGAGCAACAAATTATTAAAAAAAAAACATATTTATAAACAAATGGTTTTGAAATATTGAAGTTGAATTTTTTTTTAACTTTTTTAACGTTTTCGAGCGAGAATTTTAGGTCAGTCAATTTTTTAATATGTTGTCTTACTTGCTTTTTCGGTTAGAGTCTGGGTAGTCTGGCTGGCGGTAGCGGTTGCGTTTGTTAGTGCGCAACCTACATGTACAGGTGATAATTTTGAATTTTAAAAAATTTCTTAAAAGTATTACCGTTATTTTTAAACTATTTTTTTCCCATTTTAAATTGCCCCTCCCCCCTAAACGCAACCGCTACTGCCAGCCAGACTGCCCAGACTCTAACCAAAAAAGCAAGTAAGACAACATATCAAAAAATTGACTGACCTAAAATTCTCGCTCGAAAACGTTGCGAGCTCCTATACTAATATACCATGGAGAGTTTCTTTTGGGGATATATTTGTAATAATGTAACTATATGCTAATGAACTTCTCGTTTTTTGATGACAGCTTGGTGACACTTCAGCTTCAAACAAGTAAACTCAAGATGTCTTGCGATCTACGAGATCTAAAAATGTATTCTGCTATATCTAAAATAATGATACTCGGTCTGAGAAGACTCGAGGATCGAAGTTGTCAACTAGTTTAAATACCTAGGCTTCGTTATTTCGAGTAATTTGAGTATTAATTCTCAAATAGACTCAACTGGCTGTAGTAAAGTCAGCTTTTAATTTAATGTAATCAAATTTTTTCCGAAGTCACTTGTTTACGAAACGTACAAATTCAAAGTTTTCAACGCCACAAATAATACTTGTTTTTGTTATGTTAACGAAATTTAAGGCTTATATTATTATAGGTTGAGTATATTGAACAAATTTAAATTACCCTCGAATACTCCAAACTATACTTTCTTCGTTGAATACAATTTAATTCAAATTTGTTGTAATTTAAACTTGAAAGCTTATCTTAACTAAAAGTCTCCTAAAAATTTAAATTAATTTTCACATATTTACTTGTGATACGGACACATAGCAACTAATAGGAATTTTGAACTCGAGATTTTAATGAAACACGGCATTACTATAATGGTAGAGACGTTAAATAAAGTCCGTCCGTTTTTCTGCCTGTCTGTCCTTGCCCCTACAACCCAAACCATTGGGTCGTAGGTCGTAGCTCTCATATTGTCTTAATAATACTTGATGATCTTGTTTTAGATTTTTAAAAAAATATTATATTTTTTTCAAAATTCGATATCTCGAAAACGGGTCCACATTTTTTTATGAAAATCTAACATAAACCCTAAATTAATATATTTTAAATAATTCCCCATCAAAAATGTTTTTGAATAAAAATTGAAAAATATTATATTTAATTTTTTTAAATCCGCTCTAACTATTTGAAAAAAAAAATTGAAAAATTAGAGTTTTTTTGGACAAACATTTATTTTGCATTTTTAAATATAAAAACTTATTTTGCATTTTTAAATACATATATTTTCAAAATTTTATTTCTACATTTGATAAATAAATTTGTGAATCTAATGACTTTCCTAGAAAAAAAGAAACGGAAATCCTCCTTTTTTCCTCCAAGACTCTAGCTCTACAGTAAATAAGTTCACGTCCTTACATTTTTTTCATCGTTAAAGAACTCAGTGCTAAGCTTTAAAAAACAGCCCTCTTCAAACAACTAAGTTTCTAAAGGTAAACCTTTAAGACAACAATACCAATATCTTTGCACCAAGATCACGTTAATTAACCTTTCCCAAAACTGAAGACGAAGACGTTAATTTCCTTTGATATATTTTTTTTTTGAATTGCATATTTTTCCAAATACACAACTCTGTCTTTTTTTGGTAACACATCACCAACGTGTTTGGCATCTAAATCTCACACACGTTTATACATTTTCAAGCGTAACGCCTTGTTCGTTTTTGTGTGACTTTTTCAACTTTCAAAAGTTTTAAATAAATCGATATCAAAAGAGCTTAAATGTGTTATTTTCTTATCCAATTTTTCCAGACGATTTCCATAGATATCTCCAGTTATATATATTTAGGTGTACACGTCTATATGTCTAATGTTGGTTTTCCTTAAACAAAGTTGTCTTAAATGGAGCAATAATTATTCGCATCACGTTTGATAATTCAAATTAACACTCAATCTACGTGACATAGTTAAGAGTGCTTGAAGATTTTAAATTCCACAAAAAACCTCCTTCGAGTATTGGGAGTATGAAATCCAACATAAATACCCTTTTTTACTTTATACATATACATACATAAATATACTCAACTCATATATCCTTTCACACGTTTACTTCTCGTAATATGAATTAATTACAATTATCATGGTTCCCTTGGTGAGCGACGTTTTCTCTTAATTGGCTTTTCTTCCACACATTTCTGCTGATGTTATCATCATTGTCTAATTGTCAAGACTCCTTGAAATTCTTTTCGTAATTTTTGTTTGCCTTTAAGGAATTTAAATGTTGATGCGTAAATGTTGAAATTCTGAGAAGATATTTTTGTTTATTTATTTCATAAGAGACCGTTTTAAATTTTAATGTTGGGACAAAGTTTTGAAGAAGAAGAATTGAATTACGAATCTGGAGCTAGGGAGATCTTTTCCGGTACCGGTACCAGTACACGATGATGTCCAGTAAATCTTCATCTCAAAAGATATGTGGGCTTTTGGTTTGATGACATTCATTAGGGTCGAGAATGTTTTCTGGTTTTGATTTAGAATTTGTTTACTTCTTTGGTCAATAATTTACATTAACTCAATTTTAAATTTTGTTAAATTATATAAATTCTTTAGAACGACAAAGTACCTACTTCTCGCCCATTTGCATTTAACATCGTCTAGTGTGTTTGATGTTTGTATATACATATGTGAAAATGTAATATAGGGCAGTAATCTAATATGGTCATTCTTAGAAAATAACAAATGTTCCTAAATCCCATAGGGAACACTTAAAAAACATTCCACAGCAGACAAATTAGATTTTGGGGTCAGAATAGGAATATCCTCTTATGTGAGGGTTGCATATGTGTCTATATGTCTGGTCTGTATGTGTGTGTGTGTGAAGATTAATTAAGAACTATAGAAGAGTTTCAATTCAACTAATACACACACATCGACGTACACAGTCACAAAAGCACAAACATGTGCTTTGAAGATAGAAACAAACCGAAAGATGTTAGAAATGGGAATTTGAATACATTTTCAAGTGAATTTCTCGAGAGTTTGCGGCAAAATGCAATGAAATTAGATTTTGGTTACTTTTCTTTTTTTTTTTGAAGGTTAACTTGAATATATTTTCTAAATTTAATTTCCCATGGTGTTTAAAGTTAATAATTGCACATTCAAAAAAGGGGAAAATAGTTTTGGGAAATACTCGTATGTACGTAAAAGTGAATTTGGCTTAGGTACTAGTTTCTTAGTGAAATTGTTTGCTGATATAATTTTAACTGCTAACAAGATGTTTTAGAAAGTTGGGATTAAGAAGTTTAAAAATGATTTCCATGGAAATCTTCTAACTTAAATTCTAAAATATATGCTTAATCAGTTTTTTTTTCAAAATTTGTACAAGTAATTTTCATTAGTTTCAGCGACGATTTGCTTAGCTTTAAAATGAATGAGTTCTTCCTTCTAGTTTCATTTTAAGACAAATTTCGGTAAATGTAACAAATTTTTCAGCAAGACTTTGTGAGATGACCAGATATGATACACAATTTAAGTACCTTTTTCTTTTACTAGCAAGCTTATTTAATGAGCTTATCATAAGGGTGATAATATAAAAACGAATATGAAAAGCTGAGGGTCTTCAGCTAAACAGTTATGTAAGTGGGCTAGAAGATCCAAACACAAGATTAGTAAATAAAAACACGAAAGAGCGTCTGAGACAAAACGGAGCCCTGGGGCACACTAGCATTTATTTTGTAAATATCAGATTTGAACCCGTCCAATACTACTTGAATGATCTAAAAGGTAATGTCTAACCCCACATCAATACCAAAAGCACACATTTTCGATAAGAGAGCTTGATGCCAAACTCTATCAAATGCCTTTGAAATATCAAGTACAATAATCTTACTTTCTCCAAAACGATTTAAAGATTTGCTCCACTGTTCGGTGAAATAAACCATGAAATCACCGGTGGACTTATTGCTGCGAAAGCCGTATTGTCGGTCATTAAGAAGCTTTCGTTCTTTAAAATATTTCTTAAATGAAAATTTATCAGCGTTTCCAAGACCTTGGAAAGCAGGGACTTAGGTGCAATTTCGCCTTTTTTAGGGACAGGCTGGACAAATGCTGTTTTCCATCCACGGGAAGAGAAAAGTAGAATTGGTCAGATGGAAAATCGAACGCAGCGTTTTTGCCAGCGTTGAAAAACACCTCTTTAGAACAATAGGGGGTTACTATCCAGGCCAATGCATTTGTGATTTGTGAGTGTCAAGATCTTTAATTACTCTATCAACTGAATGAGTTTGACAGAAGATTCGTCTCATAGAATCGTTTACGCTTTCGAATCAGGAGTCATGTTACTCATTGGCAAGCAAGTTGGCATTATCAATCGAGCTTGATACAACAGAAAGGATCATTTTATAAGGTTATACTTAGTCATTTTCGCGAAAATAGTTTCTATTACATTTTTATTGAAAAAAGTAGAGAGAATAATAGTTCAAACCATTATCAACAAATTGAGAATCAACTATCACTCAAGCCGATTTCTCCCCAGAAATAAAAAAAAATATTTCTAATTTCAAAAACTTTGAGAACAAAGAATGATATAACTTTTTTTCAAATTGAATTTTTCTTTAAAAAAAAAAATATTATAAATAAAATCCAACACCGTCTTCGGTTAATTTAATAGAACAAAAAATCAAAGTGCAAAATTTTTAAAAATATCTAATTGACAGTTTTCTTACAAACAAAACTATTAGGAACAAAAAACTTTTTTTTCGATTCGAAAATGAGAAAAATTAAATATTGAATGATGCATTTTACAATTGTCAAAAACACTACAAAAAAAAATGGTTCAAATACCCTGACAGCAGAGTTGTAAAAACTGCAATCTTTTTGGGACTGCAGTTAAGTCACTAATAAGACTTTTTTTCATTAGTCTTTTAACTTACAAAAGTACTTTAACTGCAAAAAAACAGTCAGCAGTCAGTACTTACTTTCTGACTTGGCAGTTAAAAAAAGCAGTTAATTGACTAAAAGTTAATTAACTGCAGTTCTTTTAACTGGTTTTAGTCTTTTTAGTCAGTACAAATTCTTTTGTACTGGGGTACTAGAATTTTTAGTCAGTAAGTCTTTTCACTGCAGTTAATTAACTTTAAGTCAATTAACTTTTTTTAGTCTTTTGACTTCTTTTAGTCTTTATAAGTCCAAAGAGTATTAAGAGTACGTCGTTTGAGAGTATATTGTAAATCGAAAAACAAAGTAAAGAGATAAATATAACAATAAGAAATACAACTGTATTTTTTTTTTTTTTTCAAAAATTTTGAATACTGAGTCAAGTGTCGTCAAAAATGTTAAGGTTAAGCTCAACAGAACTTTCCCTTAACCTTATTTGCAGCATTTTTATTTAACTCATATATTGTACTTTAAATTAAATTCACAACTCTGACTTGTGTAAGTACATACGTTTTTATCCTACCATTGGATTCTATGTCTTTATATTTCGTATCTTTTTCGTACCACCAATTATATAAAATTTGTCTTTCTTAATTTTGGTATTTCCTATCTTAAGTTGTGTGTACTTTTTCCTTTCATAATTTTATAATTCATACCATACGTACAGTACATCTATACCATTTTAAAACCAAGTTCTTTTAGAAAACCCTTCACATATTTTTGTATTCCTTAAAACAGCGCATGTTCAAACATTTTTTAAATTTAGACACATTACTTTTCTTTTTAACTCAATTCTTTTCACTAGAATTTCTTACTGAGACAAATAGGTTTAGGGCGTTTTAACCTACTTCATATATTTTTTCACTTTCTCTAGATTTTTGTATTTAAAATTTCCATCACAACACCAGAATCATCGATATCAATTCGATCAATTTGCAATACAAATTTTCAAATCACCAATCATTTTGTTAATCCCATTTACACGTTCCACATATTTTTTTTTGTGTTGGTTTGATTTTTGGAGCTCTCCCTTAAATTTGAACAAATTTCATTCCTTTCAGTCACAACATTCGTACTATATATGAGTTTACTGCGTGTGTGTTTTGAAAAAAAAGACCAAAAACCAAACATAAATAAATTTATATAAAATTGATTATTTTCGTCTTCTGTTTGGAATGCTCATGTTTTCTTGTTTCCCATACCCTACTAACCTCAACCACCTACCCTCCCCCCCCCAATCCCTATCTTCTCACCACATTTTGGTTACTAAAGTTTATGTTTGTACCATCAACGTTCTTGAACGTATGTAGGTATACGAGTATACATATATATATGAACATCATATTGAAAAAAAAAGAAGAGAAAACGAAAAATCCTATATACGAATTGACCAAAAATACACAAATTGGGGTTAAAATCACGTACACACATAATAATTCCCCGGAAGGAAACAACTAACAATCGAACATGAATCCTTAGACCCGACTGAAAATAAAAAATCCCAGCACCATCTTGTGGCAATTTTCAAATATCAATATGCCACCATCGACACACGACTATGACGACGACTACGACGACGGTCGGCCATGTCAATAAGGTTATATCTGTGGTGTGTGTTATTTTTATTTTTGTCAAAAGCAATTTTAGTAATAAATTTGAAAATAAGACACCCCAGAGATTGAAAGAAAAGAACACAATTTCAGACGTTACAGTACAATATTTCAGACCATTTCCGGTCTTTTTGTTTAGCAAATTGATCTTGACTCAATATTGTGTCCCAAAAATATACACAACTTGCGTCGTCGTTGGTCGTGTGAGGAGGTGAAGGACTAAAGAGTCATCGTCATCACCACAGAAAAACGTGTCGTTGTATAAAATTAAGAACATTTTCGAACAAAGGACTCAGGAGCAGGAGTCTCTGTGTCGCAGGCGGGTATCATCCATCGTGGCAAGCCGTGTTTGGTTTTTTATTTTGGAATTGCTTATTCCCAGGATATCCCGATTCCTTCATGCCTATACCTTTAGTTACCTGCTTCACCTACTTAACGGGGATCAGGTCTTGAGCCTTAAGCTGTCATTATCATACTGATACGGGAATCTTCCTTTAACCAAAAAGATAAAAAAGGACTCAAAATGAACATCCCACGAACACAAGAAAAAAAACAACAACAACAACAAAAATAAATAAAGAATCCTCCTTAGCGATAAGGTAAGGATGCGCCTAATCTTTTAGCAGTAAAGTAATCATTTATCCACCTCTCTAACTGGCTTGTTCGGTGGATGTGGTGGGAGAGGAGGCGGCGGCGATAATCCTTCGTATCTGGTGGGTAGGTATATTGAAGCAAACAAAATCTTTTGTTGGCATGACATGTACAAAAGCTCAAGTGCTATTAAAAATGCATTAGAGTTGGCTCTGTTGGCTCCTATTCCCAGAGGCAGTTTGAGTTTCTTTTTGGGAAAAGCTTAAAAAAGAAACAACTACATACAAACATACACGAACATTCAAAGGATCATAACAATTTTCGGGTTTTCTTAGTGTAGACGTCCCGAATTCTACCACTTGCTAAACTACAAACTATTATTTGAGACGGAAGAGGTCAAAATGCTGTACGAATAAGAACTCGGAACGGAACACGACACCAAAGCAAAGGAAACAAAAAAAGAGATAAACACAGATACAAACGTGAAAGAACAAAAATATGGTTATATTTGAACTATTGAAAAAATGGCATCTGAACGACTCAGCACGGACTCCAATTCGATTTGATATTTTCTCGTTTTCGAAGTGTTTGTGATGGCTATCTCTGTGGACTTTCTGATTAATAAAAACTTAAGTTGTATATGTGGCCCCTAACACATTTTTTGATTTAGGAATTTTGTGGTGATGCTCCAACATTGGATGCAGTAAATATTATTCAGTCAGGTTTTGGGATAGAACTTTTTAAAACTAAAAACTACATGCAATATGGGGTTTTTTATGATGTCGTGTTGGTTTTGAAATTAATCACTTTCTTCAATAATCAGTTCAAATATCTTTGTTATTTCATAAAATTGTCAAAAAATCCTTATAAGTTTTTAGATTCCTAATAATATTTTTAAAAAAGTTTAAAAACGCTTATTTTTAAAAGTTAAAATTGACTAAGACGAAATAAAGATTGCCATATCTAAGCAAAATTCTAACAAAGCCACTGGAGCAGATGGCTTAGTTGTCAAACTTTTCAAAGCACCTGGATATGATTTAGTTAAGAGCGTGAAACAACTTATGTGTAAAATATGGTCCGAAGAAAGCATGCCCGATGCACACCATCAACATCGCATAGAAAATCTTATCTGCCGTGATATGTAAACGTCATCAGTGTGGTCTTGGGCCACTTAAGTCCAAAGTAGATAAAATATTCACATAACGACAGATCCTGGAAAAACCAATAACATCAAATCGACACCCACCATCTTTTTATCGATTTCAAGGCCGATTTCATTTACAACAGCATTTACAGGGCCGAACTGTATAGAGTTATCTAGTTATGTCATCCCTGCCAAACTCGTCCGTGTGTCCAGGATGAGCATGGAGAATTCGCACTGCTCCATAAAGGTTGGAAATAACTTAGCTGAACTTTTTGACTTCAACAAACGTCTTTGACAGGATGATGCGATGTCATGTGATTTCCTTAACATCGTCCTTAAAAGAACAGTGCAGAGCTCAAACTTCAACACTAGAGACACTATATTTTAAAAGTCTGTCCAAATACTCGCATTTTGCTGATGGCATTGACATAATCGGAGTACTCAGCGTAAGATCAAAGTTTTTCGAGTATTGAAACACAACCGGCAAAAATGGGTTTAGTGGTTAATGAGGTAAAAAAAGTACATGCTGTCATCAAAAAAGGGCCTACAACACCGACGACGTCTCGGTCAAAACTTCACCATCGACAGACGCAATTAAGGTAGTTAAGGCCTTTGTCTACCTGGGCTTAGCTATGAATGAAAAACACAACACTACCCTGAGATCAAACGAAGAATTACTCTTGCTAACCGCTGTTTATTTCGGCTAATAATGCATGAAAGCCCTCTCATTGTCCCCGTCCTGCTATATGGCGCAGAAGAATGGACTATAACAAAAACGGATGAAATCATCTTGGGTCGTTTCAAGAGAAAAGTTGTTCGGATGATCTATGGTCCCGTAAGGATAAGATGGAACGACGAGCTGTCCGGCGACGAAGACTTAGACAGAAGGATAAAAGTCCAACGACTGGACGAAGGCAGCGGATTAGATGGAACGCACAAGTAGAAAGTGACCTCAACCAACTTGGAGTGCGCAACTGGAGACATCCAGCTAGGCACCAAGCTTGATGAAGAAGTTTGTAAGGTGCGTTTGCGTTTCACCAAACGCAAATTTGCAAAGTGGAAATTATTGAATTGAAAAGTTTTCCTCTTCGCAAAATACGTTCCACCAATTTGAAATTTGCAAAGTGCAAAGTTTTTTCTGAAAAGTGAAAAGTTTTGCTATTTGTTCGTACTGTCTACTTTGCAAATTATATTAAGAATAACTAGAAAAACTTTTTAGTTAAATGCAAAAAAAAAAATTGAAAAAATAAGAATTTGTTTTGAAAAGTTGTCGAAAGCTATAAAAAGAAATAAATGAACCGCTTTAAAAAGAAGATGTAAATAAAAGTCAACAACACAATGGCCATAGGCTATTCTAAAAATGTTTTAGAAATTTTTCCAAGAACATCAATTTTAAATTTTAGGGTTAACGCATTGAATCGTCTCAATTTCAAAATTGTCTGATTTTGTAGAGGTCTTTTAATCCATAGACATTGTAGCCATCCTTTAATGGAATTGGAAAGTTTATAGCAAAAAAAGTTTCTTTTAAAAAACTGTTGTAAAATGGTTTTGAAGAAATTTTTTAAAACGAAGAAGTTTATAATAGTGACTAAAGATTAGTGAAACTTAGAATCAGTTTCAATATCGTAAATCATTTTTGGACAAAACAGGGTTTTTGATTTATGAAAAGTACCTACGATCGAATTTGTGTTGTCTAAAATTGAAAATAAACTACAGTTCAATTGTCAAAGGAAAAAGAGGCTGGGATGCGATCCACACTGATAACTTCCCATCCCGATTGTCGATTCGTTTTGCATAAAAGTTTGTAGGTGTTCGTGTTTTGTTAAAAAAGTTGACAGTTGAATTATTCTTAAAAATTTAAAAATTACCAACAATATTTTGCATATGATGAAATAGTTTGATTTCAAAATCTATTTCTGTTAACGAAATTTTAGTCGAAAACTAATTTTTACCAATTTTGGTAGCATTTCTTAAAAGTTTTTATCTCTTATGTAAACAAATACAAATTAGATAAATGAAATTATTTTGAAGTTAATATCTTCTATTGTTCACGAGATATAGAACCGAACATCATTTTTTACCAAATTTGCGTACTATTTTTTTTGTAGATTTTATTTTTTTATGAAAAAACTAAGCGTTGGATTTTTTTTCAAAATTTACTGAATGTCGAAAACAATATTTTCTGTAAGATCAAATTAGTTTGAAGAAAATATGTTTAATTTATGAAAAGATGTTTGAGTCGAAAGTAAATTTTTACCAAGTTTCATTATTGTTTCTTTTCACGTTTTTATTTTATATACAAAAAACTGTTAATTCGATTTTTCTCCAAATTTTACTGAATGTTGATAAAATTAATTTGAAGCCAAAATCTAAAATTTTTGAAAAGATATTTGAGTCGAAATTCATTTTTACCAACTTTTAGTAATGTTTTGTATGGTTTTTATTTTTTATAAAAAAAACTATCAATACGATTTTCTAAAACTTATTATTATTTTGGTATAAAATCATTTTTTGTTGGGAAAATATTAGAGGTGACAAATATTTTTTTTCAGTTTTTTGATTTATCAAAAAACCGTTCGTTGGATTTTTTTTCCAAAAATATATTTGTTTGGTTTTACTTTTTATTATACAATATAAAATTTAATTCAAGTCGTAAGATATTTCGGGTAAAGCAAAATGTTCACCTTTTTTTTAAATTTCTATGGTAAAAAAAAACCACGCAATTTTCTTGAGAGTCCTTTCTGCATCTTTCGGCATTATTATCTGTGTAACAAAATTTATTTGATGTCGATATCTCTATTGGTCCTTGAGCTATGGAAGACGAAAAAACTTCCCAAACGTAAGTACACACGCGCGCGTAGGGACCTTGAAACGTCGAGAAATGTCAAATTTTCAATTCGACAAATCGGACCGATTACAATAACTTCCTATGGGAAGTTAATATATATTTAAATCTCTTGTAACCACTTTTGTGTACACTACCTTGAGCTCAAAATGCAGCCCAATACCACGGTATTGCAGCTATGCACAGAATAAGCAAAGCACCCGATTGTAGAGTAATTTATCGACTATAGAATATTATCATTGATAAATTCCTCTCTAACACCATTTGCTGGCCATAAAATTATTCAGATATAGCTTCGCAATTTTTTGTATAAGAAGGTTTTCCTCCTTATGTAGCTAGATTTGTAATGGTACCATGATAGATATTTATTCACCAGTTTGTTTTTCAATGCATCTTAATAAACACAATCTAAAATTTAAAAATACGAATTGATTGCAAAGTTGCATTTTAAATTGGTGAAATACTTTTACTTTTCACTTTTTAAATAAAGTCTGAACAGTTTGCGTTTTTACTTTATAGGATATTATTTTTTTGCAAAGTTGCGAAGTGAAAACTGTTTGGTAGAGTAGTCCCCTGGTCACACAGATTCAATGATCTTAAGACGTTAATATCAAAACAGATATGAATTTTTGGGTCTATGAAATAACTCCCACGAAATAAGTCCCACTTTTAAAAACGAAATAAGTCCCACCAAAAATTGCTATTTTGAAAGTGGGAGTTATTTCGTTTTTAAAAGTGGGACTTATTTCGTCAATTGGTGGGACTTATTTCGTTACGCGTTTTTATTTTAAGTGGGACTTATTTCGTTTTGAGTGGGAATAAATTCGTTTTGTAAAGTGGGAGTTATTTCATACCCCTAAATTTATATTTTGGTGGGATTTATTTCGTTTTAAGTGGGACTTATTTCATTTTCATAATTTTGCATTTTAAGTGAATGCTTAATAATTTTTGCCGTTATTTGTTGCTCTTCACGTTGTTTCTCATTGAATTTCATAATGTTCTTTTTGTTGCTTTTTAAAAAGAACACGCAAAAATGGTTGATTTATTGTCTAGAATAGCTATACTTTTCTAAAGTTTTTTTGAATTGATAGCACGGCGTACTAACAGCTAGATATGTAGGGGGGGGCATGCTGCCCCCCTGCAACCCCCCTGCTTGGGATCACTATAGGATTTGGGGTGGGTGCGAGTTTGGGTATATGCAAAGAACACGAATGCGTTGTGATTCTTTCATAACTGTGAGCCATTCTTGCTTTTTTTTTGTTAGGAATTTCTTTGATTTTAGTGCTCAAATGCACCCACCCCAAATCCTATAGTGATCCCAAGCAGGGGGGTTGCAGGGGGGCAGCATGCCCCCCCTTACATACCTAGCTGTTAGTACGCCGCCGTGCTATCAATTCAAAAAAACTTGTTTTAGCATAGAGAGAAAACAAAAGATAATTTTACTTTATGTTTTTTCCTAATTCTGCAAAATTTTAAATCGAAACAATGCAAAATTGCTTTTATTTCGTTTTCTAAAGTGAAATAGTAAACCCAAATTGAAAATTTGGCCTTATTTCGTTTTCAAAAACGATTAATGCCAAATTTTTTGAATTTGGCGTTATTTCACGTCACCTTTACGAATCCAAACGTTGTTACTAGTGGGACTTATTTCGTTTATGAAAGTGGGACTTAATTCATTTAAGAAATATATTATTCAAGGGGGAGTTATTTCATTTTGAGTGGGAGTTATTTCATTTCAAGAAAATTTTTAAATCATTTCATTTTGGTGGGACTTATTTCGTTTTCAAAAGTGGGACTTATTTCGTGGGAGTTATTTCATTTTTTTAAGCAATTTTTGGTGGGACTTATTTCGTTTTTAAAAGTGGGACTTATTTCGTGGGAGTTATTTCATAGACCCGAATTTTTATGTCTCATTGCCTAAAGACTAAATTATTACTATATTTAGCAGTTGTTCTAGACTAGACAAGTTGTAAGTATTGAACGAAAGAGATGAAAAAAGCAGTTACACCAAATCAAAAAGCTTAAATGTAATTTCTTGACATTAACGCAAAAGAATTATAAGACAAGATTTAAATAAGGGCAACGTAATCTTTAAAAATGAGTTATATTGTTTGTAGGACATGAAAGAAAAAAAACTTAATTTTCCCTACCAGCGTTTTAAATTAATGTTTCAAAATTTACCAAGAAACAAACCCCCATTGATAACACAAAATCAAAAGTTTCGATTCGATGGAAATGCAAAAAATAAATCGATTTGTCGTTAAAAATGTATGAAGTGTTTCCTCTCAAAATCCATTACAATTAAGTTTATAATTAAACAATAACTCTTTTCTTACAATTTTCCAAAAAACTAACACAACTAATTTAATGATGAATTATAACAAAGCAAAAAGTTTTTGCTTTGACTTATTTTCAAAATGTATTTTTCATTATTTTTGTCTCACCGAATTCATTCAAAATCTCAAAAGTTCTTCTTTATATCAGCTTAGATTTTCTTTTTCCTCCTTTAAAAGCAGAAGCAAGGCAAACTACGTGGAAAAGTATGGTTTATTGGAAAATGTTTTATTGAAATATTACGCATACGCCATGTAGACCCAGTACCATGTACCTCCTATATTCGATACCACAAAACAACAAAACGAAAAGAAAAAAAAATGAAAATTCTCCTCTACGTACAACATCCATGTACCCTAGAACTCCAGATTCTTCAGAAATCTAGGAATAAGTTTTGAGCAACACAAAAAAAAATAGTATAGAAAACACATGTGTGTTACAATCACGTTCGCTTCGGCTTCAGCTTTAGCATGGCTCGTGTGTTGCCTTCGCTTATGGAAAAGTAATTCAAGTTCGAAATAGTTGAGGAGGAAACAAATTGAAAATAAATTGGGTGTAATCACTTTTGTGTTAGGTTTTGGACGTACATATACATGTATATGAAGTAATAAAACTTAACGCTGAATCGTGGCGGGCGGCGGCGGCGCGCGGCAATGCGAACTGACGAGGACGACGTAAATGGAGGGTGCGGGAAAAAGCGCGATTATGGTGGTAAATTGCTGGATCAAAAATAATAAATCAATGTTTGATTTATGAAGATTATGATGACTTGCTTAACTTATTTACTTGAATATAAGTCACGAAAGCTTAAATCGAATCGAAGTATCTTTATTTAGGGGCTTTTATAAACGAGAATTTATTGAAAATAAATTGCTTTCAAATTGTTTTTTTTTTTTCTAATCCTGTTGTCATTAGATGGATGAATAAAATGAGTTCCAAGGCTTAATGACACATTGACTTGTCGCAAGAAATAAGGTGCTATTGTTTAATTTTGTCTTTAAAATCATAGAATAAAGGATTTTTATGAAAAAATTTAACTTTTTAACTCACCTTTCGAGTTTGAAATAAAAAGGACACTCACTGAAAATGATATGTTGATGAAAATCTGGATCATTTTGATACATTTAAAAGATTCTAGGTTGCTGATGATCGATCAGCTGGAGTTCTTGTGTTAACTGAAGTTTAAAAGCCTTGAGACCAAATTCTTTATACAATATACGTTCTAATTTCAGTTGTTGAATTCTTAATTCAAAATATCGATTAGGAATAAAAAAAAACCTGGGTTTTTTTCAAAACTACAAACAGGAATGTAGTACCCATGGCATATGGTTAGTGCGTAGAACTGTCATGCAAGAGGTTCGATCTCTCCCTATGCCACGGGTACTGTCTCTTCCGAGCGATTGACAAGTCCTCCAAGAGTATTTCTTGTCATTGAAAGTGCTTTTTCAAATTAGCGGATTCGGGATATAAACTGTAGGTTGCATACACCCCTGGTTTTCTATGGACTTTTGCACCACCTTATTTATTAACTTCCCATAGGAAGTTATTGTAATGGGTCCGATTTGTCAAATTGAAAATTTTGACATTTCTCGACGTTTCAAGGTTCCTAGAGTCGAAATAAAATATTTTTAGAAAGATGTCTGTGCGTGCGTGTGTACGTACGTCCGTACGTTCGCGACGTTTTTTTCGTCGTCCATAGCTCAAGAACCAGAAGAGATATCGACTTCAAATAAATTTTGTTATACAGACAATAAGGCAGAAAGATGCAGAAAGATGCAGAAAGGGCTCTCAAGAAAATTGCGTGGGTGGTTTTTTTACCATAGCAGTTTAAAAAAAAGGTGAAAATTTTGGTTAACCCTAAATATCTCATGAACCAATGACGCTAGAGACTTGAATTAAATTTTATGTTATACATTGTAACGTGATACAAAACAATTATATTTTTGAAAAAAAATCCAATTAACGGTTTTTTTTATAAATCAAAAAAACTGAAAAAAAAATTTGTCACTTCGAAAATTTTACGACTAAAATATGATTTCATCTCCAACACAATTTTGTGCAACGAAAAATAATGTTTTTGACATCTGATAAAATTTTGAGAAAAATCGGATTGACAGTTTTCTTACAAAAAATAAAAACCTAAAAAAAAATTAATAAAAATTGGTAAAAATTGATTTTTGACTCAAATATGTTTTCAAGACTGTGAGATATTGGCTTTGAACTACTTTTATCTTTCAAAAAATGTTGTTTTCAACATTTGGTAAAATTTTGAAAAAAAAAAAGAATTGACAGTTTTTTTACAAGAAATTAAAAACCGAAAAAAATTTAACAAAAGTTGGTAAAAATTGATTTTCGACTGAAATATCTTTTCAAAAATTTGAGATTATGGCCTCTAACTAATTTTAACTTATAAAAAATATTGTTTTCAATATTAGGACAAATTTTGAGAAAAATCGAATAGACAGTTTTTTTACAAAAAATAAAAACCTAAACAAAAAAATTAATAAAAGTTGATAAACATTGATTTTCGGCTCAAATAGTTTTTCAAAAATTAAAAATATTGGCTTCAAACTTATTTTATTTTACAGAAAATATTGTTTTTAATATTCAGTAATTTTTTTATAAAAATCCAACAGTCCGTTTTTTCATAAAAAAATAAAATCTACAAAAAATAGAACGCAAATTTGGTAAGAATTGATACATTTAGACAAACTTTTAAGCAAGACAAATCGATAGACGGGATGGGAAGTTATCAGTGTAGGTCGCATCCCAGCCTCTTTTTTATTTTACGAACAGAAATATTCTTGAGCAACACGCATACGGTTTAATTTTCTCACATCAAAAACTTTTGTCCCAATATTTGGAGCGAAGTTTGAAGATTTCAATGAATATCGTTCGTTAAGACGCTTAAATCGGTTTGAATTATTAATATTATCTTTAAAAATTAGTAACCTTCAAAAATTGATATTAAAAATCCCGATACTATAGACCCAGGCTATAAATAGGTTAAAGTACCGCATCGTAAAATTTTTAACTTCCCATAGGAAGCTATTGTAATCGTTGCGATCTGTAGAATTAAAAATATATATTTTTCATCGTTTTAAAGTCGCTAGAATCTAAATCAAAGGTTTTGTAGATAGATGACTACATGTGCGTGTGTACGCACTACCCAGTTTGAACCTCCGTGCCTCCACTCGTAGGACTATGGGACCAAACAAAATTGAGCGCCTCAAAAATGATTTTGAAAAATTCCATACATTGAAAAATATAAGAACGGGGTGTTAAACTAGAAAATGTGTTCTTTTCGAAACAGTATTGTTTTTTCATTACGTTTTGTTTTTGGTACTGAAATTGTTTATGTACATAGAACAACATGCAGATCAAGTTTGAAGTCCAATATTTTATAAGTTCCTGAATGAAGTTATATGATGTCATACATTTTTGGAAAGGTTGTGTCTTGAAGTTTTCTCTATTAGCTCCAGCTGACTCCACTCAGTTAATGATTATTTTGTATTGGTTTTGTTAAAAACAAACCTTTTTTTAGATTAAAAAAAGTGTAAAGAAAAGAGTATTTTTGGTATAGTGATTTATGGCAGGGAAATAATAGAATACTTAGCGATTTTGCCAATTGGTCAGCTTTCAGAAGATTTTAATTTAGCTTCAAATAAGGACTGTACAATATAAAATTTACTTCTTATTAAACGAATCTAGAAAAAATAAGTACAGACAAAATGTATTGCCCACATTTTTTTCGATTATTAGATGATCCTAGAGACCTGATTTGTAAAATTCCATTCTCGAAAAATTTTCTTCACCCCGAATATCTCTGGAACTTATAACGCCAGCGACTTTAACTTGATTGTTTTACATTTATTATACATTGTGATACGATTACGAAAAGTTGGTAAAAATTGATTTTCGACTCGAATATCTTGGCAACAATTAAAGATATTGGCCTTAAACTAAATTAATATTTTAACAAACATTGTTTTAAATATTTACTAAAATGTTTAAAAAATTCAATAGACAGTTCTTTTGCAAAAATTAAATATCTACAAAAAATACTACACAATTTATAAAAACTGATTTTCCACTCGAATATTTCAAGATTAAATGATGGTATTTATTTTATAAGGAATAAGAACCTTTAACGGAATGCTTCTGAAATTTGTTTTAAAAATTGGTTTTCGACTAAAATATCTCGGGATAAATTATCTTTAAGTTATTTTTAGAACAATCGAACTCACTACTTTTCAACATATAACGAAAATCTGCAAAAACAACTTAAAAAATGTTTTTTTTTTAAATTCAGTTAAGTTTTCAAAATCGAGTGAAATGAAATCTAAATCTAAATTGAAAATGGAGTAAAATTGTTTTCGAGGTTCTATCATTCGATCAATTTGATAACTTTGAATATATTTCGAACTTTTCACTTCGGGTGAAATTAAAGCAGTTGTCATATACTATGTACATATCACATCAGTCAATAAATAATTCAGTTGATTGCCAAAATTTGTATAAGTTTTTACGATTTTATTTTGTATGTGCTTTTCAATAAAATACATAAAAATAAAAAATTAATAGTTTTTATTTGCATTATGTTGATGCACATAGCAGCTGCTTGCAGATTTGTAGTTCTTTGCGTTAAGCAGTTTCCGAAATACCGTTTGGGAAAAACTCTTTTGTCGAAGCTTAGTTTTGAATGTTTCAGTTTTTAAAAGAAAATTATTTTACTCGAAGTGTAATGGAGAAGACATTTGGCGAGCTGAAAAATCATTTCAAATGCTTTGTCCGTTCCCTTAACTACAAAGTAGAAGCTGCAACTTCTTACGAATCAGGTGCAAAGAAGTTAAGGTTTTCTTCCTTTAAGTACAAATATTACTGCTTTCAAACAATTTCCTTTTAAAAAAATTCAAACCACACCAAATTAATCTAGTCGAATTCAAATCACTTCAAAATCGCAAAAGTTGGAAAGAAATGTAATCGATTTCGATATAAAGTGATTTTCAGAACTCCAATTTATATCATGATTCGATTTCAATTTCATTTCGAGTGAAAGTAAATCGTAGAACCTATCTGATTTTTAATCTTACACAAAATATTGTTATTAATATTTCGTAAAATTTTAAAAAGTTATCAGTGTGGGTCACATCCCAGCCTTTTTTTAAATTTGATTTAATCTTAAATAAATTAGTTTCACAGGCTTTCAGAGACTCCATGATCTTGTTTGGCTATGAAGGACTTGAACATTCTGAGTATCTACCTAAAACGCAAAAATGTACCTATGAAGTATTACTAGTGTGATATTTTCGAAATTGAATACGCTCTTTATTTCTGCATCAAACACTTAAACAATTTTCATTATACCAATAAATTCTTAGCACTTGTTAAGCCCTTGTGAACTAATTACTGTTAAATCATTCTTCTAAGAAAATCAAAGACTCCAGATTTTAGACACATTGGACTATAGGAAAATGATTTTTTTGCCACAAGCGATTATTCCACAAAAAAGCAGCTCAGTTCATTCAAATAATCACTTCTGAAATGCTCTCGTTCGAATCGGAACTACAAAAAAGACAATATTTGTCCATTCAGCCAACCTGAAACATACTTCCTGAAAAAGAACAGAAATAGCCAAAACCATCAGCTTTCATCCAGGACAAAACATAGGAATTCATTAAACTACTATTTCGAAAACTAAAAACTAAAAAAGTGTCAAAAAATACCTTTCGATACATGAAAAATAATCAAAAATGTTAAAACACACAAAAATGCTTCTGATGGCGATGAATATCTGTGTATGTATGTGTGTGTTGTGTATTTGAACTGAAGCGAGTATCTATCGTACCTAGAAATATACGAAATAATGTTTTGGGTACACAGAACAACATTGAATCAACCATCACTAACCACAGACACTTTGCAGATACAAATTCAATTTTGAAATTTTATTCGTTCGAGATCTCTATGGATAGATATGTTGATGTTGGATATGCTCAGCTCCCTTGGTGACTACAATATGTTGCAGTAGTTTTGGGTGAGATGGTGTTGATGATGAATATGGTGTCCTGGCAGTTGATTCACATCACACCGAAGGCGATGATGATAACACCACCAACAAACGGACAGACACTCCAGACAGGAGTTATCGATAGCGATAGCTGACTCATCCTCATCCTCACACTTTCCACTTTTCAGTTTTTGGAGCGAGGAATGACACTTTGCCCGATTTTTTGGTTTTCATTTCCAGTTCTCTCAATAAAATGCGCTACGGAACAATTCATGCCAAGAGTTGCAAAAATGTTTGATATTCTTCCTGAAATTCGACACGTTCGTCGTCCGTCGTTGGAGTCGGATTTTGGTGCTCAGGACTCTATGGATACCTACATACATGGAAATCATTTTCGGGTGGGAGTTTCTACATTTTTTGTTATTAAGAAGGGTAAGTGTGAATCTTGGGTTCTGAATCCTCGGAATCCATGTCGTTTCTGTGCCGAATGCAGCAATTCCTATGGCAGATGGTTGCTTGGCAGTTTATGTTGCATTATTTGTCATTGCAAATATGAGGAGTGTCCTCATCCGCCGCAACCGTTGCCGCCATGCGTCGTCATCGTAGTCGTAGTCGTCATCAACACTGGAATCTGAGAATGTCAACAACGAACGTGTATTCCTTGAATCGAAGTGATGACGACGACGACACAATGATGTTGGTTATGATGATGATAACGATGATGTTCCAAGGGAGCAAGTGCAAACTACTGCCACTGTCACTGTCACTACCGTAGAGGTATGAACAAATCGAGGAAAATATATACATGCGAGTATATCTAGGAATCTAATTTGATGTGGAAAATGGCAAGCCGAATAAAGAAAATTGAATTTCGGTTTTTGATAGTTTCGTTTTTGGGAAATTTCTTTTTTCCAAAATTCAATTGAAAGTCTTTTTCGAACAATTCAAAGCCCAAAATAAAAAAAAAATAACGGGTGATTTTTCTGGGATGCTATTGAAATAGTTTTTCGGAAGTTTTCGTTTGTGAAAGTGCAGAAGTCAAAACATTTGTGTTTTCTTTTTTCTGGGTTTGGCTGTCTGTTGTGGCTACTGGCAGGTGGTCCAATTAAATACATGGTTTAAGCTTTTGATGGGCGTTTTGAGGTTGTTTTGTTAAAAATCCAATTTTTTTACTGAAGGTTTGAAGTAAGCATTTTTGTATGTACGAAAAATTTAGTATAAGGTTTTTTCTGCAAGAAACATCAACCGATTAAATCTGCTTCAATACATATGTAACTCATTAACTGAGTCCTAAGATTCTTTCAATTACTTGTGTAAACTTGTGTAAACGCATAAAACGAAGTCAAAAGGCTCAAGCGAAAGAGTAAAAATGTCTGTGTCGTATCGGACAACAAAAATAGGATTAAATACTATTGATGGCATATTCTTTTGAAGGATTAAAATGTTTTGACTTTAAAAACATTTTCTAACTCTTATCCTAGAATTTCAATTTGATTAGATCATAATTTATTTAAATAGAGATTTTCTTAGCCAAAATTATGAGTTTTAGTTTATATTTAGATTTATAGTCGTTTGTATGTATCTTTTAGGATTAAAGAAAGTTTACAACGTATATGAATCTGTCAAGATCCAAATGAAAATCCCTAGCCCCAAGCATAAGACCCATAGGATAATTATTGGTTGAAGCTTCTTATAGCTACTTAACAATAAATTTATCGCTGTAAATGTTATTTTTCGTGGCTTTCCTCACCTTCGAGTTAACCTTTTTATGTTTTTTAAGACTTCAAACCAAAAGACCTCCTTTATATTCTTTAACAGGACTTTTACCCACTGAAAAAAAAAACATAATTCCCCCAAAAGGCATCTCGTATAATTATTAAACATATTTTTGTTTCGTACCTGCGATGTAAACAAACCTCATCATACGGACTCCGGCGACAAGCCACTGAAAAGGAAAATATGAAAAACCAATTAAAAAAGAGTTGTTCTTGTATATAATAAGCTTGAAAACTGCAAATGTCTTAATTAGCTTCGGTGGCATAATACTGACAATTTGTTGTTGTTAACTAACCTTTCTCAAAATGTGTACCTATATAGAAAGGGATAAAAAGAGCAAAAGAAAGTGATCTAAGTAAGAATCCCTTAAAGCAGTAATAACCCGGTAAACAAGTGGGTTGAAAAACAAACAGACACAAATTCGTTCTAAGTCTGGAAGGATGTTTTCATCACAAAGTTCACATATTATAAGAACAACAACAACAACACAAAATAACATCACACATTCTTGTTTAATAAAAAAAGAAAAAGAACTCATGCTGCTTATCTCTACGTAAAAATTACTTCCTCTTCCTTCTCCTTGCAAATGAAGCCACCGCCATTGCACGCACGCCACGCCATCCATCGCCATAGCCACCGTATACCATTTAGTCAGCGAGCAACGGTGGCGTCAGCGATTATTGTGGCGGTGGCAGCGGCTGCGGTTGCGGTATAACATTGTTCTTGCGGCGAAATGGCAAAAAGTCTGTAATTACAAATACTTAAGGACGAACACTGCAGGAACAGGAACTCCATCGAGCATAATTTTTACTCCTTGAGAATTTTTTTTCTTTGCCGTTTTTCTTATTTTTAATTTGTGTTTTCATTCAAAGCACCAAAAAAAAAAAGTAATTAAGAAGTCCACATCATTGAGTGGTTTGGCGTTGTATGTAGAGGTATGCGAGCTAACGTCGTAGGTAGGTTTTTAAGTGTTGCCAAGTGAGGTTACTAAATGTTGTTTGAGATTTCGAAAAAAGGGTAAGAAACCTATTTCTTTTCACAAAATTAATTACCTATGTAATTCAAGTTAAGACTTCAAATGGAAGAAGCTAGAAATCCTTATTTCAAAAACAAATTCTTTATCCTAAATCGGAAAACCATAGCCCCTAAAAATAATTTTGAAAACTAAAATTATAAAATTGTATCACAAATCAGGTTGTTAAAGCCTACATTCTAAAGTTAAAATCCCATATTCATGAAAATCCTGAAATCCAAAATTTAGACACGTCGTTAATTTCGAAGTAAATTTCCTACTGGTGTCAAGCCAACTCCACAAACATTACGAGCTTAAGCTTTTAGACATGAACCGACTGGAGCCACAAAAGACCATTCAGAATATCGAGAATATCATGGCGGTGGCTGGCGATGTCACTGAGCACAAAGAGACTTCAACTCGACGAAGATCCACACAACTGGGCATCACCAGACGGACCCTACATCGAATTTTAGTAAAAGTCCAACACATGTTCCCGTACAAAGTGCAAAAAGTATATTAGTTAATGATTCCTGCAGTCCTGTGTAAATTACTGTCAAGCCCTAATCAGTTCAGCAACGAAAAGGACAATTTTGTGTCGGAAATCATCATAAGCGACGAGGCTCATTTCCACTTAAACGGTTGCATCAATAAACAAAATCTTCGTTTCTGGGGCAATGAAAATCAGAAAGTGATGAACAAAGAGCCGCTACATCCACTCAAGGCCGCCGCGCCGTATGGTGCGGCGTTTACACGGGATTGGGCCGTGTGTTTTTTTTTTAGGACGCCATCGGCAATACGGCCATTGTTATACTGGTGAACGCTACAGGGTCATGATAAACGACTTTTTACTGCCAGAATTGGATAAGCAGGGCTTGGTGAACATGTGGTTTCAACCACACACGCAGCAAGACCCACAATGTATATTCTAAAGGAAGCTTTTTCTTGTTAAGCAATTTCCCAATTTGATAATGGCCAGCAAGATCGAGTGATTTAAATATCAAAGATTTTTTCATTTGGATCTACTTCAATCCATCAATTGTTTTGAAATATCTTGAAAAGGGTATACAAATAACGTTGAAAACGAATATTTTTAAGATTTGAGGAGACAAAATAGAAGATCATATTCGAAATCAGCATGAAAATTTACGCTTGAACAACGCTGGGAAATATTGCGACATTACTTTGAAAATCATGGTAATGTTGCAGAATGTCTGCGAAAATTGCGTACAAATTTTGGAAGAAGAGAAGCACCGTCAGCTCCGTATGTTCGTCATCTTGTGAAAACAGTGAAAGAAACTGGCATTCACCATCGTTCTCAACAATTGAACATTTCGGAGACATCATTTCGACGAATTTTGCATAAAGACCTTGCTATCACGCCATACAAAGTCTAATTGGTTCAGAAGTTGAAGCCAACTGACCATCCAATGCGTTTTCGTGATCCTGCGATCGACTTTAAAAAGATGCCGATTTTGCCAAAAAAAATAATCCATTCAGATGAAGCTCATTTTGATCTGGCGGGTATGTAAACAAGCAAAATTGTCGCATTTGGGGCACAGAAACCCCGCACGCATACATTGAAAAACCAAGAAACCCAAAACGAATCACACTGTTTGGTGTGGATTTTGGTCCAGAGACATAATTGGGCCATTTTTTTTCGAAAATGAGCAAGGAGTGGCCGTTACAGTCAATTGCGATCGTTATCGGTCCATGTTGAACGAATTTTTGTTCATAAAAACTGAAGAGGAGGATATTGGCAACATTTGGTTTCAACAGGACGGGCGGCGGCGCGGCGGCGGCGCTACGTGCCACACAGCCAAAGCTACTCTCGATGTTTTGCACCCTGTTTTTGAAGATCGCATTATCAGCCGCAGAGCTGATGTCGTTTTACCACCTCGGAGCTGCGAATTGACGTCGTTGGACTGTTATTTATGGGGTGCCGTAAAAGATAAGTGTTACTCCGACAAGCCAGAGACAATTGACGTTTTAAAAAACAAAATATTCGTGAAACCATTGGTGAAATACAGCTGCACACAATCGATAATGTGCTTAAAAATTGGACCGATCGTATAGGCTACTGCATGGTTTTTAAAGGGTCATATTTTTAAAATTTTAGGGTAAGATTCGAATTCAAGACACTTTAAGGCCTTAAAGAAGTACTATTTTGTTTGTGTGACAGAAGCAAATCGTAGTTTTGAGGACTATTAATTGATAAAGCACACATGCTGTGCTAGGTTTCTTTGTATAGAAGAATATTTCGACATGAAATGACCGTACCTATTTGGCAACCACATAGGGACCTAAATTGTATGCACTCAGACTTTTGTTCATTTTCAACTTTTGCAAACTTGTTTCATTTAGAGCGGATGCTGAAAAAAGAGTACAAAATCTTAGCGCGGAAAAGAAACGAAAAAACAAAAAAAAAACTTTCTCAAGAACCAAAAATAAAAATAAACGAAGACAACAACTTAATGTGATGATAGGGTTGACAGGATAATAGGTGTATGGGGTGGGGGTGTTTGCAAATGCAAACTCTATGCCATAGTGTGAACAAGACGCGCAACACTTATAGAAAAACACATAAACAACAACAACAACAAAAACAACACATACAAAATCAACTCATTAAAAGTTGAAAACATTAAGGTTATGTTTTTTGCGGATGAACAACATGAACATTCAAAAAATGCAAAATAAAACCAAGAACAAGAAAAGCAAATGAGCGAGACAGAAACAGAACCAAAACCTTCGTCAGAGTTCTCAATTTTCGAATAGGTAGTAGGTATAGGTTTAAGTGGAAAGTTCTTTTATCTTAAGTTGTTTTATCTTGCAATAGAAGTATCTACAGATGGAGATATAGAGAGGTTGTTTTTTCTTCTATACGTAGTTCAAAAACGTTATCTCGTTACCTTTACCACCAACGCCCCACCGTCATTATCATCGCAGCCATCAACACTTATAAAACGCGTATAACGACATTATCCCTATTAACTTTTTCCTGGTAAATTACTCACGTTAATTTAATATTTAAGGTGGCGGTTAATTAAGTTTAGGTCCTTTTGCGAGAATGATCCTTATGATGGGCTATGGTATGAGAGAGGTATAGTACCTATACCTTACACAAACATACATATACTATAAATACATAGGTAGTGTGTTGGGGGCAAATTATTATGCATCATTTTCCATGACTTTTGTGCCCTTGTCGATTAACATAGCTAAACGGATTTTTGTTCTTGATGTTTAATTAGAGTTTTTCTTTTTGGTTTCGTTGCAGGTTTATATTATAGGTACCTTTCTCAATAATAATAAAAATAATAATAAATTAGACAGCGAGGCCAAAACTAAACTTTGATGCCAAGGTTTTCTTTTTTGGTTTACCTTCTGATGTGTTCTCTGGATACCCTAGACCGCCCGCCAAGCCATCTTAATGTTTTTGAGTTCAAGACGGGACGGGACGAATCTTGTTTTGTTTTGCAAGAGATTTAATTTTATGGGAATCACCAGCTGTTTGGAGGAAAAAGTCATGTAAGTTGTTTTATTTTTATTCTTAGCTTAAGTTTACCATATTATTACTTGTGTTAAGAACTTGAGTCTAGACATATCCTCTACCCTTAAGTTGTTGTTTTGGACGTGCTCATAAGAATAAATGACACATTTTACTGAAAATAATAAACTTGACTTTATAAAAGTGTTTGTCTATCAAGTTATTAAGACCATGCTTCGAAAATATTACAGTCGTTAGATTACAAGAGAAAAAAATAAAAGTAAGCTGCATTTATTGTATGTTAAATGTATTTATTGGCTTCTTCTGAATTATGTGCTATAGAGAAGAGGTCACGTAGAGCAACATTACCGTTATTTCAATAAAAAGGCTTGGTGTTTAAATATCGTGCGTTTGTAGATTTTGAATTATAAAACTGAATACGAAAGAGCCGCCTGCCTCTTTTCAAGGATTATTTAAACAAAACAAAAATAGTGCGTATACGCCCAAGTGCACCGAAAATAGGGTAATCTTTATTCTTATAATCTTAGGGCCTTGAACCTGATTCATAAAGTATTTTTAAGTTAAGAATGAATACAAATTTTCAATAAAAAATACAACTGACACAATAATAAAATAATGACAGCATAATAATGTTTCAACATATTCTGTAATTAATAACATTCTGTATTTTCATACTGATTTTTCATAATTCGTTAGGATTTTCTATTTACATCCATTTAACAGCTTAATTGTTTCTTGCAATGAAAGAGTAGGTTTTCTGAAATAGTTGAGTCTACTATGTGAACTAATGAAAACTAATATGTAAAAGTAATCTTCTTTTGACTTTAGGTTGCAGAGCGAGCAAAATTGATTGAAGCTTCCTTTGTATGGATTAATATTAAAAGGCTTATATCTTCCATCTTTTTTTGGATGATATGGAAACTTAAATATTTTTGAAGGCCCAGATCATAATTCGACCGTCAATAAAAAATCCAACTTTCTAATTCTTATACTTTTCAGGTGAAAGCATTGCAAGTTACATCTCAATTCTTTCAGGTTTTGAATGCTATTCAGGTCGATAACAAGATTCTCCACTCCAAAGCCAATACTTGAACAGTTTTTTTTCAGAAGTTGGGAAATATCATAATGACTACTTCACATAATAATAAAGTCAGCTTAAGACTTGAGTTTGAGAAGGCCAATTTCTAAGTATAAACAGTAATTTGTTGTATTTTCGAAAACATTGAAATTTCGATTTAATTTTTCTATTTCCTCATACTTTTCAAAAGGTTCGATTTGACTACTGAGTAAAATATTTTGTATTTAGCTGAAAAACCAATTCTATGTTTTGAAAATGTTTTTCAAATTTAATTTGAAACTCACAAGTTTTTGTATTTCTAAAATAAGTGAATCTTGAAATTAAGAGTTCTATCTAGCTTTAAACCAGAATATTTATATTCTTCTTCGATCTCAAGATGATGCTCGTCATAATAATTCCAGAGACGAACATTATTAGCCCTTGCGCAGCAATTAAAAACAATCATTTTTGATTTGTTTGCATGGTTTGCCAGATCCCATCTTTTGCAATAACTTTCTTAAAAATGAATCATGTGAGGAAGGACAATTCCGGTAGCAACAAAGATAAAGCTTGGTAGACTTTGGTGAAGAGCCCACCCGGAAAGTCTTTTGTGGTACGATTAACGGTAAAAGAGACCGGGGAAGAACATACCTCCGCGAATAGCGTAGGCCAAGACTTTCGAGCCTGTATGGCTTTGGGCAACATCTGAGAAAGGTGGAGAAGTAAGTTGAACGAAGCCCACACTGGATCCCAGTTGTGGCAACTATGACGAAATCATTGCCCAAGCCGACGATTTAAGTAAGTAAAAAAAGAGGCTGGGATGCGACCCACACTGATAACTTCCCATCCCGTCTGTCGATTTGTTTTGCTTTAAAGTTTGTAGGTTTTCGTGTTTTGTTAAAAAATTTGTCAGCTGAATTATTCTAAAAAATTTTAAAATTACCAACAATATTTTGCATATGATGAAATAGTTTGATTTCTAAATCTATTTTTGTTAAGGAAATTTTCTTGCGAAAACTAATTTTTACCAATTTTAGTAGCATTTCTTAAAAGATTTCATTTCTTATATAAACAAATACAAATTTTTTAGATTTTAGATTTTATTTGTTATGAAAAAACGGACTGTTGGATTTTTATAAAAAAAACTAAATGTCGAAAACAATATTTTCTGTGAGATAAAATAAGTTTAGAGCCAATATTTTTAATTTTTGAAAAGATATTTGAGTATCGAAAATCAATTTTTATCAACTTTTATTAATTTTGTTAGTTTTTATTTTTTGTAAAAAGAACAGTCAATTCGAATTTTCTCAAAATGTTACTGAATGTTGACAAAAATATTTTTTAAAATATAAAATTAGTTTAAAGCCATTATCTGAAATTTTTTATAAGATATTTGGGTCGAAAATCAATTTTTACCAACTTTGAGTAATGTTTTATTAGGTTTTTATATTTTATAAGAAAACTGTCAATTTGATTTTTCTCAAAATTTTAATATTTTTTATAAAATAAAATTAATTTGAAGCCTATATCTCAAAATTTTGAAAAGATATTTGAGTTGAAAGTCAATTTTTACGAACTTTTGGTAATACTTTTTTAGGATTGTATTTTTTGTACAAAATCATGTCAATTCGATTTTTCTCAAAATTTTATCGAATGTTGAAAACAATATTTCTTATAAGATAAAATTAGTTTGAAGCCATTATCTCAAATTTTTGAAATGGTATTTGAGTCGAAAATCAATTTTTACCAACTTTGATTAATTTTTAAGATTTTTATTTTTTATAAAAAAAACTGTCAATTCGATTTTTCTCAAAATTTTGCCAGATTATAAAAACGTTATTCTCTGTTCATGAAATTTTCGAGGTGACAAATATTTTTTTTCAATTCTTTGATTTATAAAAAAAAACGTTATTGAAATTTTTTCCAAAAATATATTTGTTTGGTATCGCGTTACAATATAAATCATAAAATTTAATTCAAGTCCCTAGCGTTATTGGTTCGTGAGATATTTAGGGTTAACCAAAATGTTCACCTTTTTTTTGAAATTTTTCTTGAGAGCCCCTTTCTGCATCTTTCTGCATTATTATCTGTATAACAAAATTTATTTGAAGTCGATATCTCTACTTCTTGAGCTATGGACGACGAAAAAAACGTCGTGAACGTACGGACGAACGAACTTACATACACACGCACGCACAGACATCTTTCTAAAAATCTTTTATTTCAACTCTAGGGACTTTGAAACGTCGAGAAATGTCAAAATTTTCAATTCGACAAATCCGACCGATTACAATAACTTCCTATGGCAAGTTAATATTTCTTAAATTGCGATATATATTTATGATTCGATTTTTAAATTATTAAAAAGTTCACTGTTTTTGAAAAAAGAAAAGTTCTTAAATTTTGTCCTTAAAGTGAATCCTTCACATTTATTTTTTTTCACTTCGGCCAAACTTAAACACGCAGTTCTATAGCTTCAATAATAAATAACTTCTTGTTAACTAGACCCCTAACAATCGATTTAAGTTTTTTGGGACTTGAAATGGAAAATCCCATATCCCATATCCCAAAATGTATTCAAAAACTTCAAAAGGAAGCTACACTTATGGTATAAGCAATATGTGCTTGTAAACCTAGTTTTCCACATTATTATTCTTAAACATACGGAAAATATCAAACCATTAGTTTTCGTAGGTGGAAAACCCCTTTTTTACAAAAAAAAAAAAAAATAAGAAGCCTTTAAATATATTTCACAGTCATAAGATGATACCGATGAAAAGAAGTCTAATACCTTCGAGAGAGCATCAAGACAGTATAAGTGGGGGAAAAAAAGGATGAAACGAACTGTCCTTAAGGACATGCGAAATATAGTTTCCTCTTTTTTCTTTTTTTCTTTCCCAATCTTTTTACTCCGGATGCGGGAGTGTGCCTGTGCTGTGCTCTATGCAGCCGCAATTTGTACTCGATCCTTACGTTTACACACTAGAAAAACCAATCAATACCCTATAGACTTTGCACACATAAATATAAAAATAGGTATATAGGTTCTCTAAGCCAGGTAAAGAATAAGTTGAGTTAGTTTACTCATGCTGTTCTGGGTTCTGACTGAATACACTATCATTTGTCCCAAGAAACCCAACCCATCGCCTTCATCCGCAACCTTTAGTGCGAGATTCTTCTCAGAAGAAATGCGACAAACCATCAGAGAGAAGAAGAAGTGTAGCGCGGGGGCCTTTTACTGAGTTATACTATCGTATCTCTATTATATAAAAGTGTGTACCTATATACATACATTCATATATTGGAATAAATCTTTTCTATTTCACGATTGATTGGAGACGTTTAAAGGATTCTACACTAGATTCCGATTGAATTGAATACAAATATTTATTTCATTCCATGTGTAACCGAAGGCAATAAGATAGTTTGACATTTTGTATAAAATGGTAAAGGCATTTAATATGAGTACCTACGTTACGTATGTAGTGTAGGTATAATAAAGGTATGATGGGAAAAGGTTAAAGGTCTTTTTATTATCTACCTCCTTTATACTCATACTTTTAATTTACGAATCTCGAATGTATACCAAATATTCGAAACGAATCAATTATATGAACGTATTTTGACTCTGAAAAGTCTACAAAGATTAAATTGGCTTTTCATCTGAGGTAGGTACCTACTATTTCGGTCTTTGCATAGAAACAGAGAATATTTCTTTTAATGGAAAATTTATAGGCAGAGGTCGATTTGAATGCCGCATTCAAAAACCTCAAGCAGGGAAATTCAATTGGACTCAGATGGAGTATCAATTATTTTTTTTTTACCATCAGATTACCAGCATGAAAAGTCTGCTGCTTTGACAAGTTTTCTTTTGAAGAGCTGATGACTTGAATGACGCATATGATTGAGATATGAGTTTAAGTTCCTGTTCCTATCCTATTCAGCAAAACAAGAATTTTATTCAACATGTGTCACAGAATAAAATCGGTTGCACTTTACTTCTCGTACAATGTGTGAAAATAGCTTGATCGATTTAGTTGAAATTAAAAATTCTGCTTTAGAAGCTATTTTCTGAATTTGTAAGTCCCGACTGTTTTATTTTAATTATAACTCATTTGCCATCTATCTTTGAAATGGTTAGTAAATTTATTTAAAGGCTTCACACAGCACTGCAGGGAAGGTAAGGTATATGTGTATTTGTATATTTTCCAACATTAACATCCCATTACCGTTTTAACCCAGTCAAGTTTATTTACAACGAACTTCTATATAAATATATGTATGTATTGTATGTGTGTGTATAAAGTACACATATACATACCACTTTTCGGTCAACAGAATACATACACACATACGACTGTGTGCACGAACGACTAATTTGCCTTCAAGCCAGGTGTAATATTATGCTATGGGGTCGGTTGCTTGGTGGTATCTTTGGGATTCTTGGTATATCACCGCTATATAAGTTTTATAGATAGGTATATTTCTCGCTTAACTCTCGCGTATTCACTTTCTAACTCGTTGATGATGATGACGAGAAATCTTCACCTTCTTTATAAACAAATATAAATACTTCCAACTATGAAGAAGATAAATACACTCCAGATCACTTAATTTAAGATTGTTTTTTATTTTAACTTAAGGACACAATCCTCTCTCTTATCTTTCATGTCTTTGTAAAAAAAAACTTCGAGAGTTCACGACATCCTCGGTTCCAACACTCGTTCACAATGATGCTCACTTCCCTGTGTAAGCTGATTGATAAAGCCAATTTGCTAACAGCACAGTTTGCCGTGAGTTCGACCCTAAAGTCCAACGTTTAGCTCGCCTATGTATAAGCGGATCGCTTCGGACGACTCCATCTGCGGCACTGGATACCCTTCTCTACCTGAAACATCTTGATATACTTAGCAAACAAATTGCTGCAAGCTCTGCTATTCGCTTCAAAGCTTCATCGCAGTGGATTAACAACAACATTGGCCACTCCATAATTCTTCAGTACCTAGAATCAATTCCAAAGCACATAGACTACACCATCCCCCAACTGCAATTTCGACAGAAACTTCCAGATTTCTATACCTTCCAGATCTTTCTGGGAGGATAGGGCATTCTTGGAAGACGAGTCAGTCCACTTTGATACAGATGGATCAAAAACAAAAGAAGGGATTGGTGGAGGTGTGAACTCTGAACGACTGAAATTAAGTCTCTCATTCCGCCTTCCCAATCATTGTAGCGTGTTCCAGGCGAAACCTTTGGCGATAGAAGAAGTCTTGTCCTGGCTTTAAAAAAACGTGATATCCGTATTTTCTCAGATAGTCAGGCCGCTATCAAATCTCTGGACTCTGTCTCTACAAACTCTATAACAGTCGATCATCTCTAATGGAGATGGCACAATAGTGTATTATTCACCTTTTATTCACCGGGCAATAGAGACATTCCAGGAAATTGTAAGGCAGATGAACTCACCAGTACAACCCATTATACCACGTTTGGCTAATGCTGGCATACCAAACGCTACTTTCCTATGAAAGACGAAGTCCACATCAGGTGGACTTTTGCAGATGCTGTATGGATGAAGAAGAGGAGGAAACAGTTCTTCACCTCTTCTATACAATACATGCCCTACTGAAGCTCAAAAATGACCTAGGAAAATTCTTCCATAACGATCTAAGCGTTTCGTAAGGGGCTCAAACTGGTTTCATTGAAAGCCTCAAGATTCATGTGGTATCACAATGGACCTTAAACTGGCCTAAGTGTGTCCTACTCCATCATGGACAGCCACTTTAACCTAACCTAAACCTTACCTAGTTCGACGCTACCAGGGAGTGTCATGAGTCCGCCTGGACCTTCGATTGTAAACAATTCTATAGGAGGATTCTTCTTTCGCACTCGTGCAGTTGCAAGACTACTGAAAGACCTTGACATACACAAATTCACTGGCTCAGATAGTATCCCTCCTATTGCTCTGGAAAGGGGTTCTTCAACGCTGTCAAAACCACTGCTTTAGCTTTTACATCTTTCCTTTTCTACAGGTCTCTTGCCAAGTGAATGGAAACACCATTTTTCCAGTCAAGAAAAGCCTAATATTCCTCCCCATTAATCTGTTTCGCTGATGACAGTACCCTCAGCTATTCGTTTTTGAGTTCACATCTTTGTCCTTCACATATGGAACCTCAACGGTAGCGTATGGTAAGCTCATTCAATTCAGATCTCCACAGCATTGTCCATTGTCCAATGGAGAATTATTTATGCTTCAAAAACTCTATGCTGTCTCCCGTCGTCAAAGCATAACCCACCTTCAATGCCGCATCCAAGAATTTCACTTCCATCCAGGAAACTAATCAACTATGGAATTACCACATATTGAAATGCTGCTAGGTGATTAGGATTCCTCTGACGGTGCAAGAAATTTGTCACCCCTTCTGATCTGGTTGTAATTTACAAAGCTTTCATTCGTCCAAAACTTGAATATAACTCGCATATTTGGGCAGGTGCCCCTAAAACTATTTTTAAGTCTTTTGGATAGAATCCAAAAAAGAGCTTTGAAAATGATAGACGTTAAAACTTTAACTGAATACCTTACATCGCTCAAACACCGCCGCAATGTTTCTTGCCTTTCCCCCCTCAAACAATTTAGTCGTAATACTCGAAAATCCAGGAATGCTCATCAGTTTACATTTCAGCTTTATCTATATAGATTCTTTTTTAACTGCACATCAAGAATGTTGAATGCTTAAACTAACTCTGTTTATCCCTCTCAATTTTTGTATGCAAAACTTTAAGACCAATGTTACACCGGTATATCATTTTTAATTCTTCTCTATTTTCCCTTAAACTCGCACTGTGTTAAAACTTCAAACATGTTAAGGGTATTAAATTTTGTATGATAAGTTTTATTGGGCAACAAAAAAAATTAGTCTCAATCAAGTGACACTGAGTGTTTTTAATATATAGAAGGTACTCTAAAATCGTTGCTCTGATGGCCAGGTCCATAAGGATCTCACCACATTGACTAATAGTAATGTACACGTGCTAGCAATAACTTTTCTATTTATAATGAATTCCGCAGGAAGCAGAGCGCAGTTTCTGCGGGCAATCAACAGCAAGTTAACCAAGAGGTATAAAAGTAAACTAACTCTTATAACTGTATGCATAGGCTAAAATGTTGGATATTTATATGGAACACATACCTTACCTATTATACGAGAACGAACGTTTAGGTACATAGGGACATGGATAGGATTGCCAGCCGCTATTTGTAACTATATAGGTACACAACGCATTCTATCTCGCGGTTATTTACGTTGGTAGTGTTTGAACGATGTTTTTCTTTTTTCTCTGAAAGTATGCCAGCGAGTTAGATGGAGGGCTATGGAAGCTATGGAAATACGTACCACAGGAGTCTACATTTAGGTGAGGAGTATTATGCCTAGGCAGTAAAACTAGCACACAGAGACGCACCACACAAACAGACACGAATATCTATAGCTGCTAGCATAATGATAAATCATTTATGCGTGCTGAATTTTATTAGCATGGTTAGGAAAACAAATTGAGTGCTTCACTATAGGGCTATATGGGATGGGATGTGAACGGAACGCATAAAGTTTGAAGAGATTTAAAGATTGGATGAGAGTGAATGAAAGCTTTGTGAATTTTTTAGTAAAAAGATAAATTCTGAAAGGATAATTCATGTGCTTTTCAGGGCGCATACAAAAAATCGAAATGTTTTCAAAACTCAGCTATTCAGCACTTAAAGCTAGATAGAGTTGACTTCATTATTCTAAACTAACTTTATTACTAATGGCCATATTGCTTAAAGAGTTTGGTCAAATATTTGATAATTTTAAACTAAGGAGCTTGAAAAAAAATTCAAAGTGGTTTAAATGCAACCTACAACATAATTCTATTTAAAATCATCATAGTTATTCAGCACTGCACACCTGAATCATTTGTCTTGGTTAAACATTAGTTTGGACTTGTTTGTCTTATTTTTAAATTCTTTTATTAATTCGGATGAAGATTAATAAAATTAATCATATTCAGCTATTCAGCAGCACCTATAAGGAATCGTTTAAATCTCTATGCAAGAAGGAACATCATTTCTGTCCCAATTATCTATTTATTATTTGATCGTTAGTAAAGCGATTTCATTTATTCAGCTCTGAAGACAAAATTTTTCAGGGGTGATGAGTGATATAACCTTTCCACTATCTAACTATGAGTAAGTTGACTATAAATTACCCTGTCTCATTTGCTTCATTAAGGCACTTTCCCTGAACACAATATCTACTTATGCAATAAGATAATACAGTAGCTCTTTACAGTCAATGAACTGAAGGTTATCTAACGTTAGTTCCAATTCACAAACCCTATACTAACCTGACCTTTCTTGAATAGTTTGAAGAGCCACTATTTTCGGTAACAGGTGATTTTTAATTTTCATGATTTTGAGCACATTAATCAATAATCACGAATACGAACAAAATTGAAGAATAGTCAAACTCTTCAAAATTTCAACTTTGAGAGTCAAAAGTGAACAAAATATTTCACTTATTTTATACCAGCATGTATAAAAAGTTCAAAAGGTTGAAAGTTAAAAGTTTGGCTGCTAAGTTCAAACAATAGTGCAACTTTAGAAACCATTCTAACTTGCAACTGTCCAAAAATTCAATCATGGAATTTTTTGAACTTTTGACTTTTCAAACTATCAACTTTTAAACTTTTTAAACTTTCAACCCAGAAGTTTGAAAAGTTGAATAGTTCAAAATTGGAAAAGTTGAATATTCGTTAATTTTAAAAAGTCGAAGGGGTGGTATTCAACTTGAAAGTTTGGCTGCCAACTTCAAACAAAAGTTTAACTTTTCAAACCTTAAAATTTTCAACAATTCAACTTTTTAAACTTTTGACTTTTCAAACTATCAACTTTACAAACCATTCTAACTTGCAACTGTCCAAACTTTCAATCGTGGAATTTTTAAACTTTTGACTTTTCAAACTATCAACTATAAAACTTTTTAAATTTTCAACCCAGCAGTT
Organism: Eupeodes luniger; assembly: GCA_951509635.1. Taxonomy (NCBI): domain Eukaryota; kingdom Metazoa; phylum Arthropoda; class Insecta; order Diptera; family Syrphidae; genus Eupeodes; species Eupeodes luniger. The sequence goes on along the minus strand of OX608073.1, from coordinate 92,256,466 downwards.
CGAAAAGTTAAATAGTTCATAATTGGAAAAGTTGAATATTCATAAATTTTAAAAGTCGAAAGTTTGGTATTCAACTTGAGAGTTTGGCTGCCAACTTCAAACAAAAGTTTAACTTTTCAAACCTTCAAATTTTCAACAATTCAACTTTTTAAAGTTTCGACTTTTTAAATTGTTGATTTAAAAGTTTGAAAAGTTGAATGGTTGAAAGTTTAAACAGTTAAAAGCCAAGTTGACTTTTTCGAGCTTTCAACATTTCTAACATTATATGACTTTCTAAGAAATTGCTGGTACAAAATTAATTAAAATATTTTGTTGACTTTCGTAAAATGTTCGAGTCCAAATTTTGCCAACTTTGATAGGACTAGGAAGCGTACTCCAACCATTTGAACATGGAGTTGTGTAACTTTGTGTAAAATTGGTCTAATGCCTACCAAAAAATAAATCCAAAACTATCCAAGAATTTCGGGCTGCTATATGCGACAGAACAGCTAAATCAACATACGTGTGGACGGAGTAATTTTCCGTTAAAGAAAGACCAAAACTTAAGAATTCGAATTAAAAACGTATTTGAGTAAAATATTCATTTCATATAAAATTTGTAAGAAAACATAAAACTACAATTTTCGTTTCGTTTTGTAGGGATGGTTTAATTTTGATCGTAACCTCTTCGTTGCACCTCATGAACTTAGCAATATATTTTTTGATATTTTTGTCTTAGTTTCATACTTCATTGTAGCAAGTATAGATCTTAGGATGTGTCAGCGATGCAAAGTATGCAAAGAATATGGTTGAATTTAATGGAACTTGAAAATTGATTTCGAATTTTAATTGATTTTGGTATAGAAAAATAAAAAAAGATGTAATTTTTTACCTCGAAATCTTCTTATTTGTCCGCTAAAAGTTGTGTTGATTTTTTGAAAGCTAGGCATCTGATATTGATCACAGGCACTGTATTTCTTTTTCCTTTTAGCATTTTTTTGATTTCTTATTACATTTCATGTCATATTTCCGTACACCAATAATAATCAAACCGTTCAGAAAGCCAAATAATCCATTTGAATTCATCAAATTAACCTCTTATTATATCCAGTGTGTTTGATACTAGCGGATACAAAATTGACTAAGCCTTCGATAAAGAGAGCGAAAAGAATTGGACTCATCGTACAACCTTGTCTGACGCCTGATTCCATTCTGTACCATTTCATACTAATGCACTAGGATCCATATACAGATTTTTCAGGACTCTTCCGAACCTTATCGACATTCTCATGCCAAAAAAGTTGGTGATAAGTGCTAGCCTATTTACCGTGTCAAATACAGTCTTAAAATCAACAAAAAACCCGAATAACTTCTTCTTTAATATTAAGATAATAAATTTATCCGCAATTCTTTTCAAAACAAAGATATGGTCGATCGTTGAGTAGCTTGATCTTAAACCTGACTGAAATTCCTTCAACTGCTTATTTTCTTCAATAAATTTATTGAGACATCTTTGCAGAACAGCTGTAAATATTGTATAGCAAGAATTCATAAGGGATATTCCTCCGTAGTTAGGCATCACAGACAAGCTTCCTTTTTTTGTGGAAAAATTATTGATTCACTAAGTTCCTGAGGAATCATATCCAATGCAAACAACTCATTGTATACTGTAGTAACTCAACGACTCCTACATTTTGTTCACTGCTGCACTTACTTCTGCGTTGGTACCATCTGAGTCCAATACTTGATTTTAAATACCCGGAGGCGCGAAATTTTGAACTGAGCAACTGGGCTTAGTACATTTTCGAAATAGTTTGCCAGAAGAGTTGGGCTCAGCTTAAGATTTTACCATTCAGATTGTTCACCAAATTTTAAATTCGCTTTAAGACACTTAGTAAATATATTCAGCATTGTTATACATTTTTGTCTTGTGTTTTCAGCAATTCAGCACTTGTACTCTCAAAATTTCATAGATTTAAAACTTTTACTCGTAAATTTACTGCAATTTATTTCCTTAGCAATAATCTGTCTGCAATTTCATCATATGTTTTTTTTTATTACGACACTCATAATTATTTATATCCAATCTGATTCTGATATACGATGAATAAATTCAGCAGAAATTTCCATTATTTTTCCATCGAAATCTTGTTGTACTCGTATGTCCTTTTGCCATTTCTCCGAATTTTAATACAACTTTAACAGCTCTCAATTGAAGTCGTCGAAGGAAATAATAAAATTTAATATCAAAAAGAGTATTTCCATTCCGTGCCTGTGTTCATCCTTGGCCCTGCCTCTTGCAAGTCTTCTACTATATTCATGTATATGTAGTTACCTAGTGTAAGACACTGTGCTGAAAAAGCCAATTCAACATGGTGCACACACATGAATTTAAGATGCGGCGACAGCGGCAGTGATGTTGCTTCTGAAGTGATGCATCTTGTCCTTGCTCTGAATCCTTTTTTATATATCTATGCATATATAAACTTGTATAGGCGGCAAGGCACCAACATATATGGTTGCAAGGAAAGATGTCGTTGGCGATATACAAAGTGTAGTACAAAAGTTCTAAATTGAATCCTTTTTATCCAGTTTTGTGTGCGGGTAAATTGCATTAAAATGGATTCTAAACTCTGAGAGTGAAATAATTTTATCTCAAGTGCCCAAGGATATTGAAATATTTTTTTTTTGTCTTGTATAATGTGAAGCGCCACGCCATGCCACCGCCATAGCCATATAGCAGCCGCGTTTGTCGTATAGCCTTTGCTTTTGCCGAAAATCCTATTTTTCCCTTAAGGGCAACTCTCTGATGTAGGATTTACTAGCGATGCAGAAGTATTACACATACAAACGCAAACATATTACTTTTGGTTGGTAGGATTTTTTTTTCTTGGAGACAAGGACGACGTCACGAGTGGTGGAGAAGAAAATCTACATTATAATCCTGATGTTCTTATACCAGTTTGGAGTTTAAGACGTTACCTCAACTATGCTCTTGCATTTTGAAACGCTGAAACACACTTTCAAACAAACTGAATTTTATTCTTTTTTTTAAGCAAGAAAAAAACAACTGATGTGACAAGCGTATCCACAAAATAAGACTCCACTAAAACAAACTTTTCGGGGAAGCGGCCTTACATTTTTTTAAGTTTTTTGGGGATTTATCTCTTTGAACTGTCTCCTGAACTTTAGATGGGATATAATAGTGGAAATATGTGGAGTATGGTTGACAAGAAACGGGTATGAAGGTGGATTTCATACGAAGAACGAGGGAAAAAGCAAGTGATTTCATCAGTATCCGGATAGTTCGGACTTCCGAAACAGATCCAGGTTCAAGATCGAATATGCCTTACTCTCAATCGGATAACTTAAACATTTGGTTATCCAAAAGCAGATCGGATTTATAAATAGACGATCTTAACTGTTCGGATTTAGTGTTAGATAGGTATGCCCGGATACTTTAATAGAACAGTTCGAATTCCTATACGGAGTTAAACATGCTTTAAGTGCATAGTGTTGATAAAAACCTGTATATGAATTAGGATCAAGGTATCCTGATTTTCCTTGCTTATGGAAAGCCTTCTTGTTGTTTTTGAATGCCTTATAATTTGTTTGCACTGATACTTTCGTTGTCCACGACACCGTACAAAAACATCAACAATTTTAAAATGTTCTATGTTACTGATAAAAATCCGGACCTTTCACGGCACGGGACAGCAAAACTAAAAAAACAAAACCCAGCATAACCAACAGTCACAGTTGTACCTTTGTTGTACATATATGTGATATGTCAAGGATTACGACCATAAACTGCTGCTTTCTGCTAAAATGTTTTTTTTTTGTTTATTCAACAGTTCGGGCTTAGCGAAAATAAAATATAATATAAAAGAAATTGGCACTAAAGAAGTTCTTCAAATTCCACCACCATCACCGCCACCATCCTACAAAAGGACATTGGTGGAGTTGTACACAAAAATTTGTCGTGTCGTCGTCTTTTCGCTAGAAAATGAAAAAAAAAAAAATGACTTCAAAGCTCCAATATTTTTAACATTCGTACATATAGAAATAGATATTTGGGTGTACCTACGATATAGACATATGTAGGTATTACAGTGCTGGAAAGGTACGTAGCAAAATTCAGGCATGTCTTTTGCTCTGGTATGTGGAGGTATGCGACAACGACAACGAGGATGAGAACGAGAACGAAAACGACTATAGGACGTCTAAATATGGAATCTGAGATATTTTGTTCATGTCTCTGCTCTGTGGACCCAAAGGATGTGTGTGTCGCATTCCTTTAGCGTTTCCTCTTGGTGCATAGCTATATAAATAAATTTCCCGTTATCGAAGTACAAAAGTCCTCTATATGTGAGACGTATGTATACCTACACCTTCATATAGCCTAACGCTGCTGAAGCTATTTGGTATAGAGGTGCAACAAAAGGCCAAAGGTGAGGCTATATGCACAATGCACATCATGTATATCTCGAAGAAGAACCATCTCATCCTTGCTAAAACATACGTATAGAAGGTACAGAGAGGAAGGATATGTTATGTTATTCTTGGTGTATTCCTTTCCCCTGTCAGTTGTTTTTGTGTTTCTCAAGGAAGTTCTTTCACGGCAACATACAAGGCCAAGCATGTGTGCATAATGCTAAGTTTTCTTTTTTTGTATATGTGTTGAACTTTTTCCGGCATGCAGGTGACCTCGGTATAGCGTTAAAAAACATTTTCCAACAAGGACGAGGACGAGGACAGCATCACGAAGAATTGAACGAACCAAGAAGAAGTCGTATCGTTTGCCTTTTGCAGCCAAAACGAATATAGAATATATAACACACAACAGATATTATAATTTCTTATTTAGCAAAACTAACAGACATTTCCTTCCTGTAAGGATATTAAATTTCTGCAAGGTGATATTTACATGTAATTTCCCTTTTCGCTATACCTTCCTCTCTCTCTCTTTACATTTTTGCATTGCATTTACATTCATAGAAGGAGGGGTGATATAGGAACTTTCTCAACTCTTGAGGCAACGGGTCTTGGTCGCGCACATCTTTTTTTCTACATCAGCTAAAACTTTGAAATCTAAACAGGATCAAGGCAACAGGAAGAAGAAGAACCAAGGAAACATGATGTTCTATATGGCAAAAACATCAGCACCGTATTTAGCTGATAAAGGGGCCTTGGTTGTCTTCTTTTTTTCAGGCCAAATGAACGTTAACACATTAGGGCAGCATTTTGCCCTAAGCATAACATAGAAGTTCACTTTTAAAAATTTACTGCAAATGCGTGTTTTCTAAATGATTCAATTTTAAATTAATTAAATACTCTCTTGAACTTTTATCACTGATGCAAATCTATATATATAAAAGAAAGTCGTGTTTGTTACAACACTTATAACTCGAGAACGGCTGGACCGATTGCCATGGTTTTTGATTTGTTGGATTTGTTTCCGTCCCGAATAGCAGAATACATCTTAAAAATAATGAAAACTCGATATGTGTAATGAATACTTAATCATTTCAATAGATGCTGATTTGTTTATTACATGTCAAACATTTGTTGTACAATCCTGTCAGCTTATGGCCTGGTTTCTGAGACCTTTAAGCCAGAACTTTATTTTTTTCTGAAGACATCATGTGTGCGTTCAGAAATTTATTTTTTGTAAAATGTCTACAAAGTTCAGGTACTGTTATATTTGTTTGTTTTAGACAACATCGAATTCGCGTCAGCTCAAGAAATTCCGATTTTGAGGTGAATGAGGAGATCCATAACCAGACTTTGCTCTTGATCGAAGATATGTGTTACCTCATGTGCGGCAGTTTGTTAGTTAGGTTAGGAATGCCATCGCGGAATGAATGACGCATTTAATAGAGAATTAGAACGTGAACGTGAATATGATCCACATGAACTAATCCAATCAGTTCAAACGAATGTACCTCTGTTGAGTCCTAAGCAATTGATGATGGAAATGGGGGCTTATTTTTTTTGGATGCCCCCGGTGGAACTGGATAGACATTCCTCATGTCATTGATTTTGGCCACTGTACGTCCGAGATCCGAAATTGCGGTAGCAATTGCTTCTTCTGGAATAGCGGCCACATTGTTAGACTGATGCCGTACGGCTCACTCAGCGTTAAAATTGCCATTAAACCTTCAAACTACTGAGCAACCGACATGTAACATTTCTAAACACTCCGCAATGGCCAAAATTTTAGTAGCATCAAAAATCATCACATAGGACGAATACACAATGGCGCACAAACGCGCATTGGAACCACTAGACCGAACATTAAAAGATCTGCGCAATGACTCGAGATGTTTTGGTGGTGCAGTGATTTTATTATCTGGCGATTTCCGACAAACACTACCAGTCATTCCAAGATTTACTGCTGCCGACGAAATAAACGCTTGCCTCAAAGCATCAAATCTGTGGCGATATGTAAAGAAACTTCAACTGTCTGTAAATATGAGAGTTGCATTGTTGAACGATCTATCTGCTGATGATTTCTCGAAGCAATTGCTGACTATCGGTAATGGCCGTGTTCCTGTTGACAAATCGAGCGGTTTGACTTCATTTCCTCCAAATTTTTGCAATTTCGTATCATCAAAAGACGAGCTTATCAACAAAGTATTCCCGGATATCATTGCTAACCACAAAAATACTAAATGGTTAAGTGAGCGAGCAATTTTGGCCGCTAAAAATAAAGGTGTAGATGACCTCAATTTTATAATTCAAAATCAAATCGTAGGTACTCTGTATTCATTCAAATCTATCGACTGTGTAACAAACGAAGAAGAAGCCACTAATTATCCAACTGAATTTTAAACTCCTTGGATGTGCCTGGTTTACCACCGCACAATTTAAAACTTAAAGTTGGCTCGGTAGTCATCATGCTTAGAAATTTAAACCAACCGAAACTGTGTAATGGAACGCGTTTGGTGATAAGAAAACTGATGAGCAATGTGATTTACGCGTCGATACTTAAAGGAAAATTTAAAGATGAGGAATTTTTTATTCCAAGGATTCCGATGATCCCAACGGATATGCCCTTTGAGTTTAAACGAATTCAATTCCCGATTCGTCTTGCCTTCGCCATGACGATCAACAAATCACAGGGCCAATCCTTGACTATTTGTGGCCTCAATGTAGAAAATGCATGTTTTTCTCATGGTCAATTGTACGTGGCATTCACAAAGTGCTTGAATGAAAATCCTATTAATGAATTAATCCGAGTTTTATTTTTTCTTTCCCAATCTGCACAACATAGTTTTCAATCATTTTTTTCTGACTTGAGTTTGAAGTACTTAATTATTGTTTTTAATTTTTTTTTAATTTTTATTCTCATTCTGTATGTATGTTTTCATCATCATTCATCATAATAAAATACATTTTTGTTTTTATCTATATATAAATATATTATTTTGTATCATTGTTTTACGTTCATCAAAGCCTAAATTAGTTCATCTAAAAAGTAACATGAGTACATGACATTCATTGACTGTTAGGCGGTACGAAGTTCGCCGGGTCAGCTAGTAGATTATAAATCCACCCCTGTCGTCTTTGACTATAAAATCTTGAAATCTAAAGAGAGTTTGAGGTAAAATGAATTTAAAAGACGAGGTAATCAATGCATTTCTGCATGCATGAATGCAAACATTGTCGAAGGCGAGCATACACAACGATAACAACAACAACAATAACGATGAGGAAAAAATGCAAGTCCTTCGCATTCCCTAAACATTCCCACACACAAAGGTTTGATGTATACGACCATAAGAAAGCTTACAGCAAAAATCTAGAATAACGAGTATAGGTATCGTACTACCCTACTTATGGCTTTTCTGCATCTTAAGATTTCCAACAACTATAAACCAGGAGTACCTATGGCAAAGCTATAGAACCTACTAATATGGAAAAAACAACCCTCTCAGAATACATATAATAATAATACAATACCAAGTAGAGTCGTGATTTATTCATGCAATTTAAGAATTTTCCAAAAAGAAAATAATGCCCTAATGTTGTTTATGGATGCTAATCTCCGGCAATCAATTGGCATTTGCTTTGGGGATTCCAAATGCATTATTCGCATCTCCATATAATTTTTTGATTTTTTTTTTCTTGCTCACTATGCTTTTATTGCAATTGATGGAAATTTCAGGAAATTATTTTCTCTGTGTGAAGTGAAGGATAAAAATACAAAAAATAAGGAAAAAAAAAGAAATAACAAGAAAACAGAATAATAGAATATTGAGAATGCACTTTTCAGGATAATTCTCTCAAGGAAGTGGGTGATGAATTGTAAGTACTTGCGCGCGTATACGTATACCTATACTATATTTATATATCAATACCTTAAACTGAGATTGAATGTTTTCAAGTAGTATTTGGGGATATGCATCAGTGAGAGAAGTTTATAAATTATCCAGTTATTTATAAGGATTTGTTTATTCGGATCAGAACGAAGAAGAAGAGGTTAAGGATATTTCAATTTTCGTTCGAACAACGTGGATTAATTGATAACAATCAGTTCAGATTTTACTTAACTTTTTCGAGATTTGCTCGTAAACAAGCTATTAGTTGAAGAACGTTTCTCACGATCCCAATTATTACTAAAATTCGATGAATGTTTCAATCTCTTCAAGTGACCTTAGTTAGATACTTTAGGTAAACCATTACACAAATCAAGTTAAGCAGAATTTCAACAATAAGCTAATGTTGAGGTGTTCTAGAAATTTGATTTTATTTACAAAGTTTTATACATTTGTGTTGGTAATAATTCAAATTGAAGGGTAATGAAATTAAATTATTAAAAATAAAGCGGTACGATTTAAATTTGAATAAAACAAGTTGTATATTAGATATCAATAAGGTTTTGTCTTTATTTGAGAACCCTATCAATGAGTGTTAAATATAATATCGGTTAAATGGCCGCAGTTGAATTTGACCGATAAAATCAATTATGTTGTCTTTAAGCACCGCGGTGGTTTGCGGACCGTTCGCATAGACCTAAGACTTAAGAAAGACCCACAAGAAAAAGTCGTCAAGACACACAATCTTGGCCACCAATACACTTTGCCTCAGCGTGAGATAACCATACCATGAAACCGCTTGCGCAGGATATCAATTGTGTCTTAAGTTGTGTGGCACGTAGTGCTAATCAGTTGAAACGATATTTCTTCGGTGTCGATGTCGATGATCATTCACAAAACAGTAACAGTAACACTAAACAGTATCTTTATTTAGATGCATTGGCACTTTGTGAATCCGAGGTGGATTTGTGTCGTCCCAAATCCGGCATTTTTGCTTATTCACATACCCATTCATCCAAAAATGGGCCTCATAACTAAAGATCATCTAATTAGCAAACACACGATGCTGCGTTTGACTGCGTTACAATGGTTTAAAAAAATGTCGAAAATCATCATATTCTGTCTAAGCGGTATTGAAAACACTTTAAGTAAAAATTGTAGTTTTATTGTTTTTCTATCGGAAATCATACATTTTATTTTTCCATTATTATTTTTATAAAATAATGTATTTTTTCATTAAATGTGAAAAGACACAATTTGGGGTGTCATGACACGAGACCCGATGAGACTTTTGCCAGTCTCGTTTCGGTCTCGTGAAAATCTAAAAATGTCAGTCTAGTTTCGGTATTGGTTTCGTATAACGGAGTTTCATTTCGGTCTCGTCTCGGAAGCTTCAACAGTAGTACCGTCTCGTCTAGACGATAGTAGTCTCGTCTCGTTACTAGCCCTAGTTAAAATATTTATTTTTTCTTATATAATTCTCAAATGGCAATGCTGTTGAAAAATAATCTAAAATTTGTTTGTTATTTAATTGTATACAAACGAGGGTTAGACTTTTTTCCAAACATGCAAGACATAACAAAATATTCCGATAAGAAATTCATTTTTTCGCATACAACTTCTTAATTGTTCTATTAATATAAATTTTGTGTTGGCCGTTGTCTTAGACTATATTTATTTCAACGCATCAATTGATTTTATTTGGTGGTATTGATTCGAAAAATATTCGTGTTTATCAACTTGGTCAAAAGCACAAAATTGGCCTTTTCTTATTTTTTTTTAAACGACGACATTCTCAAAATATTATTATATGTTTCTTTGTTGAAACAATTTTCTTTTAGGAAGAAATAATTTCTATTTGATAATAGCCACATATTAAAAAATATGACCTTTTCAAAAAATGATTTTTTGGCATTTTTCATTTTTTCCACTTCAATTTTCGATTTTTAACTTCCCATAGGAAGTTATTGTAATAGGTCCGATTTGTCGAATTGAAAATTTTGACATTTCTCGACGTTTCAAGGTCCCTAGAGTCGAAATAAAAGATGTTTAGAAAGATGTCTGTGCGTGCGTGTGTACGTACGGCCGTACGTCCGTACGTTCGCGATGCTTTTTTCGTCGTCCATAGCTCAAGAACCAGAAGAGATATCGACTTCAAATAAATTTTGTTATACAGATAATAAGGCAAAAAGATGCAGAAAGGGCTCTCAAAAAAATTGCGTGGGTGGTTTTTTTACAATAGCAGTTTAAAAAAAAGATGAAAATTTTGGTTAAACCTAAATATCTCATGAACCAATGACGCTAGAGACTTGAATTAAATTTTATATTATATATTGTAACGTTATACAAAACAAGTTTATTTTTGGAAAAAAATCCAATTAACCGTTTTTTTTTCATAAATCAAAAAAACTGAAAAAAAAAATTTGACACCTCGAAAATTTTTCATCTCTAAAACAATTTTGTGCAACGAAGAATAATGTTTTTGACATCTGATAAAATTTTGAGAAAAATCTAATTGACATTTTTTTTTTTAAATAAAAACCTACAAAAAAACATTACTCAATGTTGGTAAAAATTGAATTTCGACTCAAATATCTTTTCAAAAACTTGAGATTAAGACTTCAAACTTATTTTGTCTTTCAAAAAATATTGTTGTCAACATTCAGTAAAATTTTGAAAAAAATCGAATTTACAGTTTTTTTACAAAAAATTAAAAACCTAAAAAAAATTAACAAAAGTTGGTAAAAATTTACTTTCGACTCAAATAGCTTTTCAAAAATTAAAAATATTGGCTTTAAACTTATTTTATCTCACAGAAAATATTGTTTTCGATATTCAGTAATTTTTTTTATAAAAATGCAACAGTCCGTTTTTTCATAAAGAAATAAAATCTACAAAAAATAGTACACAAATTTGGTAAAAATTGACACATATAGACAAAGTTTTAAGCAAGACAAATCGACAGACGGGATGGGAAGTTATCAGTATTGGTCACATCCCAGCCTCTTTTTACTTGCGACATATAGGAACTATATGGCAAGTTTTGCATTCGTGCAAAATTTCGAACTCGAGATTTTAATCAAACATGATATTACGATGGTAGAGAAGTCGAAAAAAGTGGGTTCCGCGATTCCGTCCGGTCAATTTTGTCTGTCTGTCCACGCTCCTACAGCCTAAACCATTGGGTCGATTGAGTTCAGACTTGGACGTTAAGGTTTTGAACAGATTTGCGTTAGGCGTTTTTTTAATTTTTTTTTTAAGATCAAAACTAACAGTGGCCCCCATACAATTTTTTTAGTCAAAAAACGAAAATTCGAATTTTCTCAAAAACAAACCGATAGATTTTTTTTTAATTTTCTCTAAAATTTTATTTTTTAACTTGGCTTCTTTTAATAAGAAAAACATATTTTTGTATTGCTCAGGAAAGGTACCGCTCATAGAACCGTTTTTTTGTTTTTTAATTTTCTCAGCAACTTTTGAACCGATTTCAATAATTTTTTTTTCTGAACGAGCTCTTATATTGCCTTAACAATATTTGATTATCAAAAGTGCAATTTTTTATTGTTTGGATTTTTAAAAAAATATTGAAATTTTTTTTTTTCAAAATTCTATATCTCAAAAACGGGTGAACATTTTTTTACGAAATTGAAATATAGAGCGTATATTTACAATCACTAAACAACTGCATACCAAAAATATTTTTAGAACAAAATTGAAAACTTTTATATATAAAAAATTAATTTAAAAAAAACCGCTCTAACGATTTTCAAAAAAAAAATTTGAAAAATCAAGGGTTTTTTGATTTATAAAATGGCATTTAAATTTTTGAAGACAAACTTATTTTTCAGGTAAAATTTTGAATCTTAAATTAGTTTTTTTTAAATTATTTTAACTGTATTAAATGTAACCCCCTCCCAAAAAATTGAAAAATGGAGGTTTTTTCGACAAATCAAATGGCATATATATCTTTGAAGACAAACTTATTTTACAGGTATAAATTTAAATATTATATAGATACTTTTTTAAATAGACTCTTTGCATACAGGAGCAAGTTCGTGCGACCCAGTCGTGCACTTTATTTAAACTGATTTTGTATTACATTACATTACATAATACACAATTTAATTGAATTCGATAGCGTTATTGGTTCGTGAGATTTTTGGGTCAACCGAAATTTTTTTGAAAGTTCTTTCTGCATCTTTCGATGTTATTATATGTAAGAAAAGAACAAATATATTTGGATTCGATATCTCTTCTGGTTCTTGAGATATGGATAAAGATAAATTCCGAACACACGCACGCACAGACATCTCTCTAAAAATCTTTGATTTAGATTCTAGGGACCTTGGAACTTCGAGAAATGTTAACATTTTCATATGCACAAATCGGACAAATTACTACAACTTTTTATAGGAAGTTAAAAAACTAGGTAAGTATACGCCTGAGTATATACCATACATACTTTTTTACTTGCGACATATAGGAACTATATGGCAAGTTTTGCATTCGTGCAAAATTTCGAACTCGAGATTTTAATCAAACATGATATTACGATGGTAGAGCAGTCGAAAAAAGTGGGTCCCGCGATTCCGTCCGGTCTGTTTTGTCTGTCTGTCCACGCTCCTACAGCCTAAACCATTGGGTCGATTGAGTTCAAACTTGGAAGTTAAGCTTTTGAGCAGATTCGCGTTAGGCGTTTTTTTCATTTTTTTTTTTAAGATCAAAACTAACAGTGGTCCCCATACAATTTTTTTGGTCAAAAAACAAAAATTCAAATTTTCTCAAAAACAAACCGATAGATTTTTTTTAAATTTTCTCTAAAATTTTATTTTTTGACTTGGCTTCTTTTAATAAGAAAAACATATTTTTGTATTGCTCAGGAAAGGTACCACTCATAGAACCGTTATTTTGTTTTTTAATTTTCTCAACAACTTATAAACCGATTTCAATAATTTTTTTTTTGAATAAGCTCTTATATTGTTTTAACAATATTTGATTATCAAAAGTGCATTTTTTTATTGTTTGGGTTTTTAAAAAAATATTGAATTTTTTTTTTCAAAATTCTATATCTCAAAAACGGGTGAACATTTTTTTACGAAATTCAAATGTAGAGCGTATATTTACAATCACTAAACAACTGCATACCAAAAATATTTTTAGAACAAAATTGAAAAATTTTATATATAAAAAATTAATTTAAAAAAAAACCGCTCTAACGATTTTCAAAAAAAAAATTTGAAAAATCAAAGGTTTTTTGATTTATAAAATGGCATTTAAATTTTTGAAGACAAACTTATTTTTCAGGTAAAACTTTGAATCTTAAAATATTTTTTTTTAATTATTTGAACTGTCTTAAATGTTACCCCCTCCCATCTCAGCAGATCAAATCCTATGCATGAGCCCGAAAGAGCGCATTATTTTGACAAAATTTTAATAACATTCCTATCTTTTATCGAAATTAATGCATTTGTACATATTTATGTATTTTTATAACTATAACTATTGTAAATACCAAAGATGGCCGTGAAGCGCCACTGCATCGCATTAACGAATATGATGTATTTAATCAACAATCTATTTTAAACTGTCTATCAAGAAGTAATGTCTTGGTACCTTTGTATATATAATTCTAAATATTATTCTTTTACTTGCCTTCGCCTAAATAAAAGAATAAAAACTTAGTACAAGTTAAAGAAACGGGCCAGAAAGAATATATGTATGTATTTTCTATTAGAATCACTTTTTCAACGTACACCTATGTATATATGTATTGTATTACGTACAACCTTTACAACTACTGCTTACGTGTCACTTCATAACTAAAATCCCAAACGCACAAGACCCTGACTGTAAAGAAAACATGAATAGCAATTTCTTGTACCTGTTCATATGCTTGTTTTTTTAAACTTTTACGAAAAAAATAAACTGAACGTAATAATTCCATGTTTGCGCTGAAAACTTTTAGGAAAGAAGGAATGTGATTGGATTGTAGTAAGTACCTTCTACCTACCAATAACATTCCTTCATTATCATCATAAACATGGCTTTATCTATCTATCTGCATATAAAGCTAAGCACGCAAATAAACTATTCTTTATTCGTTTTAGACACCTACCTAACTACACAACCAATAAGCGATCGCTTTACAATTTAAACATTCATGGTCTGCCTCTTTCTTATCTTCAGATAATTTATTTTCCATCCTGGTTCTTCTAATATGAAAAATAAAGCTATCCAGGGGAAAAAAGCTTTGAAGGAACAAGTTGAATCTTTGCATATGAATCGCATCGTAGCTTTTATATACAAAGATCGTACACAAGTAAAAGCAGACTTATGAATGTAAATAAAAACAAATATCGGTAAAAGATCCTAAACAGCTGATGTAAGCATGGAAAAGTGTCTTTCATCCCCTTATTAGATACAATATTAAGCCATTTTGTTTTACTTTTCCGTTTTTTATATAAAGTGCATTGATATAAAAAAACAAAAACAAATTCATCAACCTTCATTATGGAAGATCTTTATGTGAAAACATATACAAGGATAGATTTAAATAGAATGAAGGAAATTGTGTTGACTTTTTGGGTGGAAAATTAATTATCTCCCTTATTCTGCTGGCTGCTTAAGGGAATGGAAATAATATTGTCCTCTCGCTCCCGCTGAATTTCTCCACTTTCGATACTAACGCCAACGACTCCGCATCTGGTCGCCCTAAAAGTTTCTGCTCATGAGAGTACTATGGTTTTCATATACAAAGATCGCGCGGTTTTTTTGACAATCAAATGGTATTTATATCTTTGAAGACAAACTTATTTTACAGGTATATTTTTAATTCTTATATAGGTACTTTTTTAAACAGACTCTTTGCATACAGGAGCAAGTTCGTGCGACCCAGTCGTGCATTTTATTCTTTTTGTATTGTGACTATATGATCAACATTAGAAGTTTGAGCAAAACGTAAGACAATTTTTTTTTAAACAGTTTTTCGATTTAATCAACTTGGAGATTGTGGATTGTGTTGTGTTCTTATAAAATTCTGCCAACTTTAATTTTGATAAATTAATTTTAGTGTAGTAATAAACAGGATAATCATTCCGTTTTAGTTGAATAACAAGCCGCCGTAACTTCTTAAAACTTGCTTGTAGAAAAAAGTGTTACCCAATCTATTTTTTAGTAAGCCTCATGGCCTAAAAAGCTCAAAAACATGTTTTCTAGCATTTACAGTTTAAAAATTACAGCCTAAAATAGGTATTTTTTACAAAATAAACCTAAATAACTTTTTATGACCTCCTGCGATATTAGTGGACTTTTTGTCACTTGTTAATAATAATTCCCTCAGAGTCTGTACCAACTTTCATCGATATACGAATTATTCCTATGTTTTAAGAATTAAGTGTCTATTTTGACTGGACTATACTATAATTTTTGAATCGCGTATATTTTTGAAACTATCTACTGATACAATGAATTATATTAAATGACAATTTGCAGAATTACAGACAAATTCACAAAGAACACCACATTCTTCTCTCCTGGGGCTCTTATGTTGAGAATTCTCGATTTGTTCAGGTTTGACCTTTGAGGTCTTGTTTTGCATTTCAAAAGAATGTATTTAAGGTCCCTGTTAAGGATGCTTCAAGACAAATACATACATACCATTATCAGTAATATAATTCTCTTTTCATTTGATTTCTTTTTGGATTTTATTCCAGTTTTGCACGCACAATTAAGAAATTCCATTTATTTCCCTTTAGAAACAATGTTTTAAATTTTCCATTTTGCCACATAGATGTATAGTACTTACATATGTATGTACACCTACCACATTAGCCACGAAAATATTTCAGCAAAAAGCTTTTATACATATAGTACATAAATATGTACCTTCATACCTAACTACTACAAAAAAGACATGAAAATACAAGGGTCTTACTTTATATTGGGGCATACATAGCATATAGGTATGTAAAACTTGGTTTACTGCTTTCAAAAACAAACATTACTAAATTGCTTCTATTTTAACTCAAACATACCCTTGATGCTAAATATCCCTAGACCCATAACCCCTTCCATAGAAAAAAAAAAGAAATTAGAAACTACCATGGGTTTTCGGAAAATAACTCTCGAACTAAAAAGACACCATCAGAGCCAGAACCAGAACCAGAGCCAGAAACTAATTTTGCCAAAGTTCCACAACAGCATCTGAAAAGCTAAAACTATAAAAGAGAAATAGACTTGTGGTCACTAACATATTACATTCTCAAAAATTTTGTACGTACATAAATGATGTATACGAGTTTGTATGTAATGTACATATAATTTAATAAGAAAACTATTTTAACATTATTTTATCACTTTTACAGTTTGTTAATCCGTCTAGCTGTATAAAACATCCTTAAAGAGTATGATGTTTCCTGAAAATGAAAAAATGTAAGGAAATCACAATAACAACATCAGCAACAGCATCTCTTGCATCATTGTACTTTGTACATACCTAAAAGTGCAGGCAGAAAGAACTCTATAGAGTTGCTTGTTGTGTTGTTGTGTCCTCTGTCTTATGATGAAGGGATCCTAGTGCTCCTCTTATTGCTCTGTTGTCTGTCTGTGTGTTTCCGTTCACCCGTAATAATTGAATTGTAGAACAATTTAAGTTTCATCTTAAAGGATTCACAATTATATAAGCTCTCCTTTCTTTAAAAAACTGGTAAGGGTGGAGTGGTTGGCGAGGGGTGATGATGAGTGGAGTAATATCTACCCTGCAGTGCCCAACCAACGAAACCCAATTCAAATGGATATCCTTTTTCCTTATACAACAAAACGAGGAGTTCAAGCAACCAAACGACAACGCAACGCACCAGTCCAGTCCAATCCAGTCCAGTCCCGCAGTAATGGCAGTGGCATATCTCTCCTCTCTGACTCTGATATAGTTTTCCTTCGTCCTTTTGGCATTAACCTATTCACTGATGGTTGTATAAGAATATAGAGGTAGACTCCCTCTCACAAAGCAAAGCGAATGGATTTTATTTTGATTGCAGTGATGTAATAAATATGTCTTGATTCTTCAACAAGAGCAACAACAAAATAAAACTACGGAAAGGATATAGTTTTTCTTTTTTATGGAGTGTCCACTTTCAGAAAGAAAATGAAATTCAAAAAACAAAAACGAAAACGAAGAAACAAAAAAAAAAACGAAAAACAAAGGGAAGTAAAGTGAAGTGAAGAGCCTTTTCAAACTTGAAGAGAGATATTAGATGATTTAACTGGATGCAATTTAACAAAATAGAAAATGCTGACGCTGCTAAAAAGGCTGAAACAAAAAAAACCCTACCCTAAGAGGGAGGGAAACAGAATTTGAATTTATTATAAAAAGATTGAAACAAATATTATCTACGAAGGGCAGTTTTTCCATAAAAAGCAGCTGTTAAATAATTTTCTTGAATCAAAAAAGATGAAGGTGAACATTATAGACAATTGAGAGCCATTCTTCATTTTAAGAGATATCAATCTAAAGACAAATTTTCATAAAGATTAAACCCAAAGCCTATGTCTTTTGAAAAAAAAAACAAAGAAATCATAAAATATTGGAACTATATACATCCCCGTTGAGAGGGGGGAAAGGGGGGAGACCCCCCCAGGCCCGGGATTTTCTTGGGGCCCGTGTTTTCGATTTAGGTGTTGAATTAACTAGCTTTGAAATAAAAACGACCGACTTGGAAAAAGAACACAATGCAACTAACTTTTATTATAAAGAATGGAATATAAAGCAAAAGCTTAAAACTAAGTGAACAATATTTCCAGTGAGAGCATTGCCAAATTCAAATATTCAATAAATTGCAGTTCATTATTTTCAACACTCCCACTTTGAATAATTTAATTGAAGCTTAATTAACATTTATATGGATTGTTTACAACTCCAATCAAAAATCTAAATTTTTCAAATTTTTCTTTGCTTAAGGCTTTGGTAAATATGTCTGCAATTTGATGTTCAGAAGGAACATAATTTATACAAAACTCATTTCTCTCATATCTTTCACGTATAAAGTGATAGCGCACATCAATATGTTTTGTGCGTTTATGGAATTCCGGATTTTTTATCAAACGGATTGCACCTTGGTTGTCCATATTCAATTCAGCTGCGCAAGACCTCTTAGGTGATACTAGTTCCGCCACAAGTCGTTGAAGCCACACCATATCTTTGACAGCTTGAGATGCAGCCACGTATTCAGATTCGGTGGTTGACAACGCCACACACTTTTGTCTCTGCGAAGCCCAGGAAACAGGTCCACCTCCAAATATTAAAATGAAGCCAGAGGTAGATCTTCTTGTGATAGCATCAACAGCATAATCTAATCGGCATCACTGAAACATAATTAAAGACATATTGTTAGGTTTTTCAAAAACTATACCCATTTGCTTCGTGCCGCTGATGTACTTCAGGATCCTTTTGACTGCATTCACATGCATTTGAGTGGGTGCATCTAAATATTGGGATACAACTCCCACTGCAAACGCAATATCCGGCCGGGTGGCTACCGCTAAATACATGAGACAACCCACTGCTTCTCTATATGGAAACGTTATTTTTGACTTTTGAGATGGATCGCTTTCACATCCAAGACTTTCAGCTGGTGTTGAAACTGGTTTGCTGTCATACATATTAAACCTTTTTAACACTCGTTCTGCATAACTTGTTTGGCTGACATGAATCTCTCCACTTGACCCCCGTGATAATTGCATACCTAAGAACCACTCAGCATCCAGAAGTGTTATCTCGAATTGTGTTTTTAGGAATTCGATTAACTTTAAACCATTTTCTTTCTTCTTTGCGGCAATAAGCCCATCATCAACCTCTATTGAGGTAAGGTATGGTCACCTAAGTACTCTCTCTTACTTACAAATTTATATAACTTATTTAAAAATAATTCAGTTTTCTTCTGTAAAACTAAAAAAAATTCTTCTGTAAGAATTTCAGTACCTACCTAAATAGACCCAAAATATTCTAAATATCTTTCTTCCAAGTAATAAGAAATTTGCGTCATTTTTAAGAGCTCATTCAATCGACCAATCGCCTGGTATTTCTTTTGCTTGTGATGTTCTCCCAAACTACGTTTTGTCATACCCATTTCATACAAATTTCTATTTTCTTCACCAGGGGATCATGCTCGAAAAGTAGGTATACTAGTTTTGTATTTTGTGTAGCTTTCTTTCTTTTTGTTTTCTTCAGATAATCCCCGAAAATCAGGCTCCACCCATTAACTGTGAAGAATTCATGTATAAAGTTGATTTAAATTGTAAGTGTAGGAGTTTAAGATATTGTTGGCTTAGTTTGTGACTAGTGATGGAAGAAATTACTATACTCGTTACTTTTATAACAGTGATTGTTTTATTTTATTATTTTTTTACGAAAGTTGCTCGTTACTTTGTTAATATGGATTATTTTAAGTGATTTTTGACCTTGCTGGCAATTTTTAGATTTATTGCCGTTACATAATTCTAGTAGGTTTTTCAGTACGATTTATTTTACTTACAGCAAATACAGCTGACTTCATTTAAGGGGTTTAATTTGTCTAGGTTGATTATCAAAGCAGGAATTCATTGACCAGCTTCCATCCACACTTTTTATTGAATTTTTATCAAAAAGTACTACTGAATCCTATTGAGCAGTGAAGTTCATGAAGGTCCTGAGAAAATAGTTCTTATGTCAGAAATAATGGTCAGCTGTAATTTATAAGGAGATATATAGATATTAAAGATATGTATGCTTGTGACTTGTGTCGATCGGTGTAAGGAAAAGCTCAAAAAAATCAGTTACAGTGGCCCAAAAGTGTTGAGGATAGAATCCTGAAAACCCAAAATCCAAAAAAGTCAAAATCATGAAAGTCTTTCTCGAAATTTCATTATCCAGAGAAAAATTATAACAAATGAAAAATATGTGCAAATGATTCATTTTATATAATTTTTCGGGATCATATTTTGGACACTCATTGGTGTAACAAATACATATATATTAAGTTACGCTTTTAGTGAAAATGATTTTAATTCCAGTTTATCAAACATTATATTTTATGATTGCGTTTATTTATTCCCGTTAACCTCATTAAACAGTGAGCATCGCAATACAAAGTATTTCTTATTTTTATCATTACCCTTAATTGCATGTGTTTTATCATAGTGAGTAATGTATTTGAATTTCAGTACTAACCCATTTCATGTCACTTCCAGGTCAAGTTGAGTAAGAGAAGTGAAATTTTACTTACTCTCTACTTTTTGTCCAAACTTTCGAAAAAGCTTCCAGTTTTCTTCAAAATTAGCTAAAATCAGAAGCAAAATATTTATTTATTTTTTCATTTATTAGGTAAAAAAGCCAGAAAGTTCAATACAAAAATATCTACTGTCATTCTGTCTCTCACAAGCACATAAAGTTTGTTCTACATTCTATAAAATTTAATTTGGTTAAACTACTCACTCATATTGTATTTCTTACATTACACGCACTCATTCTTTAGCTTCTCTTTCTTTCTTGTATTTGCGGCAGAGACATATTGACATATTTGTGTTATATTTTAAAAAGTACGCATACAAAAAACTGATCCCACAAGCAAACGAGTTGATGAGATGGGCAATATAAATCAATGCATTAAAAATATACCAACGATCACCTGGTATTTCGTATGAGTTCGTCACAGCTTCGTTGTGACGCCAAACTACGTTTTTTTAAACATTTCATACAGAATTCTTTTTCTTTACCAGGCGATCATGCTCGAAAAGAAGGTATACTATTTTCGTACTTTTGTTTAGCTTTCTTTAGTTTTTTTTTTCTTCTGTCAATCAATCAAAATTAGGATCCACCCTTTAACTGTGAAGAATTCATGTTGAAATTACATTAAAATGTCAGTGTAGGAGATTCAGATTACGGTGGCCAAAATATTCTAAATCCTTCCATGTTATAAGAAATTCGCTGGTATTTTGTTCGTGTGTGACGATGTTTAATTGTTCTCCCAAACTACGTTTTTTTAAAACTCATTTCATACAAAATTCTTCTTTCTTCACCAGGCGATCATGCTCGATAGTAGGTATACTAGTTTTGTATTTTGTGTAACTTTTTTTTTTGTTTTCTTCTGATAATCCCCGAAAACTAGGCTCCACCCTTTAACTGTGAAGAATTCATGTTCAAAGTAAATTAAAATGTCAGTGTAGGAGATTTAGATTAAGGTGGCACTGTGTTTGCGACTAGTGATGGAAAAAAATGAATCTACTCGTTACTTTTATAATTGTGGTCGTTTTTTGTTTATATTTACAGCCAAGTTTCATTATCAAAATCAAGGATTTAAGTTTTCGATTTAGATTTAAAAATAAACCCTCCATTGAGGTAAGGTATGGTCACCTTAGTACTCCTTCAAGTTACTTACAAACTTATATCACTTTTTTAAAAGAAGATACAACAAAAATTCACGACCATGTGTTGTGTTAAATTTTTATTGTGTGTCCACAACCATGACTATATATTTAGTTTCTTTTCGATTTCCAACAAAACTTAAAACATTCCTTCTACAAAATATAGTCATAAAGAAGATCCCTGTATTCAAAAAATCGAAGAAGCTAATAAGATTTCTTGGTAAAGAAATAAAATATTCGAACGATTGTCAGTGTGCTTCCAAAAATCTCCTGGCTCCATACTCTAATTTCTATAAGTTCAATACAAAAATCCACTGTCATTCTGTCTCACACAAGCACAGAAAGTTTTTTTCTACATTCTTTAAAATTTAATTTGGTTTAACTACTCACTCAAATTGTATTTCTTACATTTATAACACGCACTTATTCTTTAGCTTCTCTTTCTTTCTTGTATTTGCGGCAGAGACAGATTGACATATTTGTGTTATATTTTAAAAAGTACGCATACAAAAAACTGATCCCACAAGCAAACGAGTTGATGAGGGGGATAAATCAATGCATTAAATATACCAACCTTTGATCACTTGGTAAGGTATTTCGTATGAGTTCGTCACAGCTTCGTTGTAAATCTACGTTTTTTCAAACATTTCATACATAATTCTTTTTTTTCCTTACAAGGCGATCATGCTCGAAAAGAAGGTATACTATTTTCGTACTTTTGTTAAGCTTTCTTTGGTTTTTTTTTGTCTTCTGTCAATCAACCAAAATTAGGATCCACCCTTTAACTGTGAAGAATTCATGTATACATTTATTTTAAATTGGAAGTGTAGGAGTTTCAGATTTTGTTTTCACAGTTTGCGAGTAGTGATGGAAGAAATTCATTTACTCGTTACTTTTATAACAGTGATAGCTTTTTCTTATTTTGTTAAGCAGTGCTTGTTTGTCATTTTAAGATTTATTTTCCTAAAATTGTCTTAGTATTTCAGTACTATTTATTTTTCAGATTAGCAGAGTATATTTATGTTGATTAATTTTGCTAAGATTTTCAGTTTTGATTATTGAGGTAAGAATGCATTGACCAGCTCCATGAACATTTATTGTGGCAGGATGCTCCATCCTATAGCACTGTTAAATATTTCTATATCGAACAATAAATATAAGTATGACTAGTTAATTGGGTTGAGACAGGATTCCCAAAACCGAATTTATGAAAATCAAAAATTTCGAAAAGTTAAAATCCCAAAAATCCAGAATGACGAAAAGGCAATTGAAGGCAATGAGAATATACTCTATTTATCATCAACATACCTATTTCCACTTATTTTTAAGGGCCCGAAAATTAAAAATCATTTATGCTTTCGCAATCGGGCCCCTGTTTGAATGTTATCTGCCAATCTGGCGTACATTTTTGTTAATATTTAATGGAAAATTGGGCAACTCTGAACTATTGAAAGAAAGTTATAATAAATTGTTTCGCTTTTCTTATTTAATTTAACGTAAATTTCAAATTTATTTTATTTTGAAAATTTTTAAAGTCAAAATAAGGGGCCCGGAAACTTAAAACAAAACACAAATATTAATTTCGGTTTCTGTTTTTATAAAGTTTCTTTTCTTCTATTTTTATTTCTGCTGGGAACGAAATTTTTGATTCGGTTTCGGGGGACCGGAAAGTCCCACGCAAACGTTTTTCAATTGTGGTTTCCGTAATATTATTTAATTAATATTTTGAATTAATTGTTTACTGAAGATTTGAAGGATATCAAGTCACTTCAAAGTGTGTATATTAAACCAGCCATACAAAAATAGCAAGGAATTCTATATATAGAATATTGGACACCATTTTCTTCCTTGGCGAAACGGGACTAGGACTACGAGGCGATATCAATCTTATTGGAGAGCCAAATAATGGACATGTTTTGGGCATTTTGAAATTAATTAGTCATTATGACCCCTTACGTCAGGAGCACTTGGAAAAAGTAAGAATTTCACAACAAGAGCACAAGCGTTTCCAATTCCACTACCTTGCCGTTGAGATTCAAAATGAGTTCATTAAAATTTGTGCCCAACATGTGAATTCAGCAATTTTGAAGGAGAGAGAAAAGGCCAAATACTTCGCTATAATTGTCGATGCAACACCCGATTCAAGTGATGTGGAAGAAAAAACACATTTATTTTGCGATATCTGCGCTTTGAAGGAAATGTGTGTTTTGTGTCCATTGCAACAAAAAAACAGGCACCGCAATAGCTGATTTGATCGGCGAAACATTGGCAAGGAACAAAAGACTGTTGTGCACAAGGCTATGACAATGTAAGCAATATGAAAGGACAGTATAATGGTGCACAAAGTCATATTTTAAACAAAAGTCCGAATGCCGTGTATTCACCATGTGCAGCTCACAGCCTTAACTTGTGTGGAGTCGATTCAGCGAAATGTTTTACTGCCGCAATCATATTTTTTGGAGTTGTTCAAAAGTGTTTCAACTTGCTTAGCAGCAGTGCCCAACGTTGGGAAATTCTTAAGAAAAATGTGCCCGGATCCCTTCACAAACTTCTCGATACAAGATGGTCAGCTAGAATTGAGGCAGTAAAACCATCTGAAAAACCTGAGAACATCATTAGAAGCCTTAAGTGATATTAATTTAACTGCTGAAGCTCGAAGAGATGTAAATGGCGTTTTAACATATACATATGCACAAATTTGAATGCGTCCTGATGTCTTCGATTTGGTGCAAGGTTCTTAGCGCTATAAATGAAAGAAGTTTCCTTCTTCGAGCCAGAAACAGTACTATTGACGTTGGAATTCAAGATCTCGACAACTTGATGTTCGATTTGAACATTATTCAAAACGGATGAGATCAATTTTTATCTGAATGCAAAGCAGTTGCTACTGGATTGGGGGATTTTCCAGAGTCGTTCCCATCGAACCGAAAAAGGCAATTAAAGAGACATTTAGGAGAAAATCGAGGAGCTGGAGAACAAATTGAAACAGACGAAGAAATAAATTTCATATAATAGTTTATTCAATTATATGTGGAGTTTATCGTCGGTTCGATACGGTGAAAAATTTGAATGCTACATTTTCATTTTTATGACAGTTTTCAACAATGGACGAACTTGAGATTAAAAACTCCGCTACAAGGTTCATCCAAAAGTATAACTCGCATGTGTCTCAAGAGTTGAAAGAAGAAATAATTCATCACACATTTATGAAGCCAATTTTAAAGCAGCACTTCCGCCATTGAGTTTGCTCAATGCTATTAATTCCCAGAACTTGGAGACGATTTTCCCCAACATTTGTGTTACTCTCCGTACCTGTAACCGTAGCTAGTACCGAACGTTCATTTAGCATCCTTGCCAGAAAAAGAATTTTCATCATTCGTGGCTCATCACAAGATCGTGTTTCTGGACTTGGTACACTATGTATCGAAGCACCTTTGGCAATGAAATTGAATTTCGATGAAATTATAAGTTGTTTTGCTGCTCAGAAAGCTAGGAAAGCTCGTTTGCAAAAAGAAATATTTCATTGAATGCAAACTAATTCTAATGAAAACATTTTATTTTAATATAAAGAAAAACAATAAAGAGTATTTAATGTAAACCTTTTAAAATACATAGTTTTTTTTAAAGACAAATTTCAAATACTTTTACTTCGCTCTATTTTATTTGCATAGTAGGTAATAGATCTTCATTATAATTTTCTTTTAAATAGTTAATTGACCAACCAACATGTCGTTGGCAATATCGAATTGAATGTATGATTCTGTTCGAAAACTGATCTACACGCATGCAGAATTATTTTTTTCGCTTGATTTCGGTGAACTCTGAAGGCAAAATGTCTCTCGTTATTCCTGAGAAGTTTCAGCACATTCTTCGTATCATGAATACAAATATTGATTGTAAACGCAAGGTGACCATCGCCATGACTGCCATCAAGGGTGTTGGTCGTCGTTATGCCAACATTGTACTCAAGAAGGCCGACGTTGATCGGAGCGCCGGAGAGTGCTCAGATGAAGAGGTCGACAAAATTGTCACCATCATTCAAAACCCAAGTCACTACAAAATCTCCAACTGGTTTCTCAATAGACAAAAGGATGTTGTCGATTGCAAGTACCAGCAATACACTTCCTCGTCATTGGACTCAAAACTCCGTGATGATTTGGAGCGTTTGAAGAAGATTCGTGCCCATCGTGGTATACGTCATTACTGGGGTCTCCGTGTTTGTGGTCAACACACAAAGACAACTGGTCGTCGTGGTCGCACTGTTGGTGTGTCCAAGAAGAAGTAAACATGATGTAAAATCGCTTTTAATATCCTTAGTCGTTAAGTTGACGCACACAGAATGTGTGTTTTTTTTAAGAAAATAAAAAAAGGATTGAATTCCATATGATTAACACTTTTTTTTCGGTTCACTTTGCAAATGAAAAATTATTATTTCCATTAATTCCAACCAATTTCATGCTATTTGTAATTGAAATTAGAACGTACCATATTAGTAGGCATGAACTTTGAAAAAAATGGTAAATATGAGGGCACCCGAGATTTTTCCGTCCCGGGCCCGGAATTCCTCTCGACGGCTCTGACTTCAACGAAGTTAAATCGACAATATACCAGATAATTTCCAGGCTGTGACAGAGGTACAGTGAAGAAGCATCAAACTCAAATATAATATGAATGAGAAAAACTACTTTCGGGATGAATTTACTATCGAAGAAATTTTAAACATGTTTGGTCTAAGAGGAGAACTTTTAAATTTAAACTTTGTTCCCCATCGGGAAGATGTACCACTTCTTTGTGAGATGTACAATCTGGCAGAACGTGAGGATGTTTTTCATTTTGTTGGAAGGTGTCCTAGTTGAAGATAAATTAGAAGACACTTACTGGCCTCTTACATCCTAACAGAAATCGTAACTCTAGACATTCGAAAAAGAATAATATATGACTACTTTTAGTTACTTTAATAGCTGTAACTTAATTAGTTTAACTATATTGCATCGAAAATTTTTGTCAATCAGGCATATAGCAAAATCACGCTTTATTGATTTTTCATAATAATTGTAAAATATTGTTAAAGCAAATAAAAATCAATCAAATAACAACAATAAAAAAAAATCCTTAAATTTGCAACTGTATGTCTTCCATAACTAAACAAATTCAATCTTAAAGGTTTTGAATCAGTATGCAAAGGCATATACTTCATCTGTCAAACTTGGTACTTAATAAAAAACTCTTCAGGCATTAAATCAATAGATGTTAGTGCCCAATTGTGATAACCTCTTTCAAATATAAATTTAATTTCAAAGCTGTGAACTGTAACTGCAAATCCATAACTAAACAAATTCAATCTTAAAGGTTTTGAATCAGTATGCAAAGGCATATACTTCATCTGTCAAAGTTGGTACTTAACCAAAAACTCTTCAGGCATTAAATCAATAGATGTTAGTGCCCAATTGTGATAACCTCTTTCAAATATAAATTTAATTTCAAAGCTGTGAACTGTAACTGCAAAATTTACAACAATTTTTGTGGTGAATTTTAACAATTCCAATGCATTGTTGATGAATGTATTCTTCAACTTTTAAAAATGGAGTAAATGTGTATTTAGTTTTTACTTTACTGTCTACAAATAGCAATAGCGTTTCTAAAGAGGCAGTTGCCATATAACCTCCCTTTTCAAAATAGAACTTCTTATTGGAAAGCTTTATGGAAATAAAAAGTGTTGTTCCTAAACTCGCAACTACACCATGGGCTCATGAAATAATTAAAAGTTGAAAAACTTATGAGGATGTTTTTTGTTATAGCTTTATCTTTCCCTAATTGCAATCGATTCCAAAATTGATTGGTTTCACTTAAATAAGGATTGGTAGTATTTTGTGCTGTCTGGTACATTTTTCTCTATAATGTAATTTTAATTTTGCCCTTAAATTAATTTGTTGATTCCTATTTTCGATATTTATAAAATGAGATCGCAGTTTTTCTAAAAATATTTGAATATCATTTTAGTAATAAATTCGTTTTTGAATAAAATACTTAAAATCTTTTTAGTAATAAATTCGTTTTTGAATTCAATATTTTAGAAATATTGCCAAAAGGAAATCAAAAGTAGTTTTTTTTTGGTTTTAAAATTACATTCTTCAAAATTTCATAAAAAATAGTTAAGTTAGGTTTTCAGTGTTTCACATTTCTGTAAACTTTTTCAAAAAAGTTAGACATGAAATTTTTAGTTCAGTTCTTATACGTCAACAATGTGTAAAATTGACTTGTGAGCGGATAATCTAATAAATTTTGAAAGAATTGCTTAAAAAATATATTTTGAATTTAAAACAAAATTGATGTATTGGCTATAATAATTTGTTTTCAAATACTTCAAACATTTTAATCCGTCACTTTGATTGTGGTTCTGAGATGATTAAACACGACAAAAAAAAAACAAATCCGGTAAAATGTCACTCCCTGATTTTTTGCATCAAAAGTTGAAAGTATTTCCCATTTCAAAAGCCTTAATAGTGAAAAATCCTTTAGATACTAATTGACTAAAATCATCATTCATTACAACAAATAAACCAAATAACATATCTGGTTAAGCCGCAACTTTCATGGAGCTATTATGCTTCTCCGATTTTCCTTATCATCATTATATTTAGTTTGATTAAAATCAAGAATTTTATTTTTATACCACCAATTTTGTAGACTTCTACTCTCACATATACTTACATGTGACAAGTCCAAAAAAGCAAAGAATTTTGCAAAAGTTTTATTCAGAAGTGAGTACAACCGACAGACCGGCAATGGCCTGGCCTGGCCTGTCCATGGCTAAGAAACTTTCTTTGAAAAGTTTTCATCTGTTTTTAGTGTTTTGTGTGTGTGTGTTCTTTCTATTCTGTCATGCTTGCTTTTAATTCTAAAAAGGGAAGATTATCCAAAAGATTATGTTGGGAATCTGTTCTTCGAGCTTTCAAGTCGAGCGCCAAAACCATGTCCCTTGTCTCAAGAAAAAAGAGCGAGTGTTGGACCAGATGAAGAAAAAAATATTAAAACTTGCTCAAAATGCAGCACGCTTCAAATCCCCCAGCTTTTCATGCATTTTATTGAATATACTTTGAGGAAGTTCTTTTTTTTCGTTGAGGTTGCTTTAACTTGGTTCTGCGAAAACGTCACCATCATCAGGAGCAGTATCAGAAGTAGCAGCAGCAGCAGCATCAGCAGCAGGTGATTCCAAAAAATTCCACCTATAACTAAATCGAATGAAGATTAACAGCGGTGCCCCTCTGGAATAACTGCACATCACATTCAGGATATCTTAAAGTTTGTCCCGATTATTCTTCAGCGATTGTCCTTTTTCCGCCGAAAGAAAAAAAAAACATATAATAAGTTAGTACAACTAGAAGAAGCTGTATGAAGAAAGGATGAAGTTTTGCATTGCTTCAAGGTTTCACTTTTTCTTTGGACATGAAGATTTTTTTTTTTTTCTTCTCTTGTTGGACGGGGGGGGGGGAATTTGTTGAAGGAGTAAAGTATGCGTGTCGTCCTTATGGCATGGCTGTAGCTGTGGTTGTGTTTGTGGCTGTGGCTGTGGCAGGATAATTCATTTTTCTTCCTCATCTTTTGCACCAATCTTTATGCTATTCACTTCCGCCTTGGAAACATCAAAACCAGGCACTATTATCGTGACAGACTTTTTCCCTCCGAAGTTTGCCTCAAAGATTGTGTTTTTCTTTTTTCCTTAGAAAACGAATGGATGGACTCTGGATTTGGTATGTGTGGTGTCCTTTTTTTATTTTTTGGAAGACAACACAAGAAAGGGGTTTATCGGCAGCGAGAAAATGGCAAAAAACTGCGAAAATATTTGAATAGACATTAAAACTTATGAATAACTTTGGAGTGTTTGCTTGGTGGTGGTTTCGTTTCGTTTGGTTTCGTCGTCGTTGGCACTTTGGCAGTACGTATAGCCAAAGCATCAGGAGCAGGAACAGGAGCAGTAGTTTGGGACAGAGAGAACTGCTTCGGTTGCTACTTCGAACTATCAAAATTCCAAGGCGAGATTTATTCAAACAAGGACTCGCTTTGCAGATGAATGAAGGGAGAAATCTTCTATTTCCTTTTTTATTTTGTTTGTTAGTACTTTTTACTTCTTCAACTCTGTTGAGATAAATGAGTTCTTACAGTGAGCGGCGCATTCTTTTGGATGAACGATGATGTTGATCAGCAATGGCAGCGTCACCATCCACCGTCACCGTCTTTGTCTTCATCTTCATTCGTCGTCGAATGATGGTAGCCAGGCAGGACTTTTACTTTAGGTACTCCAACCATCATCTTGCTCAGCAGCACATTGGAAACGTACGAAGTTTTCTTAAACTATGATTACTTTTTGTAAAGTTTTTGTTTTCTAAGATTTGGAAGGTTATCTTCTTTTTTGTGTTCTTCTGTTTTTCTTTTGGAATTTTCCCTTCTTTTTTTTTGGAAATAAGGACCTCAGGTGATGAAATTTATTTCATGAACATTTATTTTTTTCTTCTACCATATTCCCCCACTTTTCTGTCGTCTTTTCTTCTTTTGCTATAATATTTCATTTGGTTGATTTAGTATTAGCGGTGATTAATTTGTGGTTTCAAATTAGGTTTAAACCTTGAGGCAGAGATTTTGTGAGTGTACTGTGTGTATGTGGGCGGGATGATGCTATGGATGATGTTAAATTGACATTTTGGGGCTTTCTGTAAGATAAGATAAGAATAAGGGATATTATTTTATATATGAATAGACAAGTCTGTTTTAAAACATGTTAATCATTTTGTGGTATCTAATATAGGTAACTATGTATAAATCTATACCTATACCTTATCTACCTTATCCGCATGAATAAAATAATGAAAACAAATTTAGTGTACCGTATTTTATAATGAGCAAAGAAAAAACAATTAGTTTGGAAAATATAAAAAATTGAGGCGAAATCATTTTTTTAAATTAACAAAAAAATATGATTTAGTCTTTTCTTCATAAATATTTAAATCTTTGTCTAAAATTAACATTTTCTTAGTACCTCCTACCTGTCAAAAGTTTTGTATTGTATTAAAAAAAGAAATCTCAGTTAGTTAAATAAATAAATTAGGTAGCGCAACAGTCCATTGAGAACTGGGGCCTAGTGATTTACAACTATCAACCATTTCTGTGTGCGAGTACTGTTGTCAGGGATGGAGAGGACCTACAGTTTAAAGCTGAATCCGAACTTCTAA
This sequence comes from Eupeodes luniger, assembly GCA_951509635.1. Classification (NCBI taxonomy): domain Eukaryota; kingdom Metazoa; phylum Arthropoda; class Insecta; order Diptera; family Syrphidae; genus Eupeodes; species Eupeodes luniger. The sequence continues at coordinate 92,225,544 of OX608073.1, read as the reverse complement.
TTTGGAAAAAGCACTTTTCATTACAAGAATTACTCTTGGAGAATTTGTCAATTCCTCGCAAGAGGCAGTACCCGTGAAAAAAAAAAACTTTAGGTTGCACAGGCAGAGATCGAACCCAAGACCTCTGGAATGACAGTCCAACGCACTTTTTTTCTTTTTTTTTAAATTCATTTTTATTCATTATTTCTTAAAACTATCTTAAAGCTAGGCAAAAATTCTTAAAACTAGCCTAATTATCCTTTACTTACAACTAACTTACTGGTCCCATACGGACACTCTAAGTTAAACAATAATACTTAATTTTAATGTCTTTCGGCCCTAAGATCTATTTAACTTTAATTTAATTTTATTTATTTTTGTATTCATTAGAAAATTAAAAAAAAAAATAATATCAATCTTTTCAATCTTTTTTTATTTTTACTTAAAAACTACTTAAAATAAGGTCATTAATACTTACTTACTTAAGGTGGCGCTACAGTCCTGAGTGAACTAGGCTCACCCAACAAACTTCTCCATCTAGCTCGGTTACTAGCTAGATGTCTCCAGTTTCGCGCTCCGAGTTGGGTGAGGTCACCTTCCACTTGTGCGCGCTACCTGATTCGCTGTCTTCCTCTACTGCGCTGTCCTGTGGGTGTGGATTCGAAGACTTTCCGGGCCGGAGCATTGGTTTCCATGCGCTCTACGTGACCCAGCCATCTTAGTCGTTGGACTTTTACCCTTCTGGCTAAGTCTACGTCGCTGTACAGCCCGTACAGCTCGTCGTTCCATCTTCTCCTCCACTCCCCTTCGATGCATACGGGACCGTAGATCACACGAAGAACATTTCTCTCGAAACGACCCAAAGTGCTTTCATCCGCTTTTGTCATAGTCCATGCTTCTGCACCATATAGCAGGACGGGGTTGATAAGGGTCTTATATAGCGACACTTTGGTCCTTCGAGAGAGGATTTTTCCACTCAATTGCTTTCTTAACCCAAAGAAACAGCGGTTAGCAAGAGTTATTCTTCGTTTGATCTCAGCGCTGGTGTTGTTTTCTGCGTTTACAGCGGAGCCTAGGTAGACGAAGTCCTTGACTACCTCAAAGTTACGTGTGTCGATGGTGACGTTTTGACCAAGACGTCGGTGTTGTAGGTCCTTAATATAAAACTTAAAACTAACTTAAACTACCTATTCTACCTATAAACTACTTAAAACTAGAACAACCACAGCAGCAAATCTAACATTTTTTGTTTTTCAATTTTTTTAAATTATTTTTTGTTTGTTTTTATTATTATTATTTTTTGTGCAACCAACTAAACCATAAAAATATAAAACAAGTATGTAAGCCGGCCAAGGCTTTAAACCCCATCCCGACTACCCACTATCAAGTGCCGATTGAAGCCACCAAAACTGGCTCTCCTGCTTCACCCTATCAGTTCGGTCCCGTTCGGACACAGCCCTACAGCCTACTGAACCGAAGGAGCTCTGCTCCGTCGTGTGCCATGACTGGCCATGACGTCCCGATTGTACAGGAGTCGCCTATCCACGGTTCGTCGTCTGACGTGGTAGATTAACGGAACTGCCAATCTATCCTGTATCAGACCGCATTTATCTAAGAAGAGGAATGCTTCTGTTGGAATGAAGCCGCTCAAGCGTTCACTCTCAAAATACTCGTCGTTCGGATAGAACGCCCCGAAAATTAAATTGTTGGTCGAAGACATAGTTCTTGCAATGTGACCTCGAACGAGTCTTATCACGAAATTGTCAATTCTGTTGATTCGAGCCCCATTGTACAGGACCTCATTGGAATAGTAATGCACGAAAGAAGATTCGGCTGTTCGATATAAGCCGGTACAGCGTCGTAAACACTGCCGCTCGAACACCCGAAACTTCTCCATCTGGGAAGGGGCAACGTTGAACCACACAGGACAACCATAAACGATGGCCGTATGAGGGCGATGTATAGCAATATCGCTGCAATTAGATCGTCGGCGTAACAGTCCAACGCACTAACCATCATGCCTCGGGTACTTCATCTCAGTTAGTTGGTAGGATGAATTTAATTCCTTCTAGGCCTATTTCCGTCGTCCATATCTCAAGACATGACAATGATATCGACTTCGGATTCTTTTTACAGATAGTAAAATCAAAAAATGCAGCCAAAATTTTCAAACAAATTGTTTGAGTGGTTTTCTTACTATAGGAATTTTTAAAACATGTGAAGAATTTAGTTGACCCTGAATGTTTCTCGCCATCGAACAGTGCATTGAATATCGATCAACACTTCACCTGGTGTTAATCAATTTTGAAAAGTATTTTGACAGCGTAGCGTCAACAGGGAATTTGCTTTATGGAAGTGGATAAGCTCATCTGTATTATCAAGGCGAATTATGAGGGGTATAAATGTCACGTCGGCGTCGTAACGGAGAAAAGTTGTCAGAGACGTTTGCAGTCCAAAGGATAGGTGGAGAGAGAAGCAGAAATGGTCGGGCTGAAAATCAACAAGGCAAAAACTAAAAGTAGAGAGTTTTCAGAATCTTGGAAGTATGGTCTCTACTGAAGGTAGAACCGAACAAGACACCGCTATCCGAATTGGGTAATATAAGTTTATGTTTGGATGTTGTGCAATGTTTGCAGCTACATACCTCTCTCTCCACTGAAGACAAAGCTACTACTTTTCAGCTCAAACGTAGAATCAGTACTGTCATACGGTTGAAGCATCTAAAAAATAAGAGCAACTATTAACAGGAAACTGCAGACCTTTTATAGATGTCTTCTAAGCTACTTACTGGTTATCTGGGATAATCATATATCCATTGAAGCACAGTGCACTGCAGGACAGACAATGTATTGGAATCCACTTACTTAAGAAGTCAGAGGAGTCAGTTGACCGAGAAACACGTACAGAAGAACAGCCGAGGAGGAATCTTCGAGATTGGGGAATAGCTGGAGGGAGCTCAAAGAAATCACCGGAAAACGCGCAATAAGGCTCGTTTCACACTACACGGTTTTGACCGTACGGCAAAAAACCGGACGGTGACATTTTGCTTTCATTTTATACGGTCACAGCAAAATGCCGGCGCCGCACCGTGTAGCAACCGTCTACTGCCAATACAGTATACGGCAGCCGGACGGCGCGATAAGCTTAGTGGCGTACGTGACGAAATGCATGTTTTCACATCATACGATTTTATTCGTGCGGCAGAGTTCGATCAGCCACTTCAAAACCTGTGAAAAAGTATACTAAGCACAGGAACCCTGCATATATCGTGTTTTACCGCATGGTTAAAACCGTATAATGTGTAATTAGCCATTGATCCGGTTTATGCCGTCAGGTATTTTGCCATATGGTCAAAACCGTGTAGTGTGAAACAAGCTTAAGGCTCGTAGGAATAGTTGAGGCCCTTTATCTCCCACGGACTTTATAAATCTGAGGACCTCAGAAATTTAGTTAAAAAACTGAAAAGAAAGTATCTATCACACCTAATATTTTGTTAATAAAAATAATATATTATTTCCAAAATAATTGTAGGCATCGAAGAATTGCGTTTTTGACATTTATCAACATTTAAAAAAAAATAAGTTGCACTTTTTTTACTAAAAATAAAATTCTTAAAAAAACTAAACGTCTAGAGTATAAATGAAGCTATTGACTTCAAAAATATTTGATCCTACGTATATAAAATATTGTTTTTTTGCCAATGAAAGGTTATTTTTTTAGAAAAATGAAATTGTCAATTTGTTTATAAGAAATAAGCACCCTTATTTTGACATTCTCTTTCGTTCGAAAGTTATTCGAATTCGTATGATACGTATTTTCACTTTCTAACGATTCGAAAGTTCATTTTAATTCGAAAATCTTTAAAAAAATGCTAGTTAAAATTGGTAAAAATTGGTTTTTGACTGAAATATCTCGGAAACAAAAACAGATATTGACATCAAGCTTATTTTATCATATACGAAAAATTGTTTTTGACAACTTTTTATACAACAAACGAAAACCAACAAAAACGACCAAAAACTGAAAAATGAGTCAAGTATGTCAAGTATCTTGAGAATAAAGAAAGATATTGACTTCAAATTTTTTGTATTTTACTCAAAATGTTGTTAATACTATTTTGTAAAACTTTTAGAAATATCGACAGGTGAGAAGGAATTAGAAGTTTTCAGTCGCTTCCCAGCCTCTTTTTTGTTGTAATGGTAGTAAACATTTTATAAAGATTCCACACAAATTCAGGACTAACTTTTTTGATTGTTAGTTCCTTTACTAAAAGTGAATTCATAAAATAAACTTAAGAGAATTATTGTAAGACTTTTGATGGTTCGTCTTACATTGCTCAAAATTTAACCGATTAAATCGTCAGTTTGTAGACTAAGACTTGTTATTATTTTTGTCAACTTTTTGTGATATCCAATTAACGAAAAGACGGTTCATGTTACTTTAATCCATTGTTGGTTCTTATAAATGTAATTAAAAATCATTAAGCATTATATTTGTTTTTAGGTTTTTGCATGTTTTGAGAAAAAAAATTTATTTCGCAAATTCGATGTCCAAAACAATAATATTAATGTAACCAAGTTTTTGCAAAAAGTTTATGAGCCTTATATGCGAGTGTAAAATAGGAACGGGAACCTTCTGGAAGCTTTTAATGCGTGAGCTGCATTTAAAATCTTAAATACTCTTAATTAAACCATAGGTCAAAAGTTAGATACATATGTACATACATCGTTTACCCAATTTCTACCTATCAAGGATAGTAGTATTTTGTTGTGCTTTTTTTAAGTACATTTTTGCACCAAAATAAATTAAAAATTTAAAATTCATTGCATTGATCATGTAACCTTCGTTATTTCAAAAATTAGAACCCAATTCTGGTATATTTTTCACTTAAAACTGACAAAAAATATTCTAATTTTATGATACAAAAGCTCATATACAAAATGTTGTTTTTCTATACAAAATCACATCATCATGTGCTTAGTTTAACCCTTTTAATTATGTTTGTGAAAAGTTGATAACACAAAGTTTCCTTTTGGAAGCAACACCTTTCTAAATGACCAAACAAACTTCCTCAAAACAACATCAACAACAAACACTATCCAGGGGCAGCAAAAAAAAGGGAAAATGTTGATATAGGTAAACTATCTCTTAATTAAGAAAAAGTTTGTTGCCCTTTTGACCAATTTTCATTTTTATAACTAAGCTGCTACAATTTGAGATGAGAAAGGCAGTGCGGTTTTTTTTTTTTTTTTTTTTTTTATAATTTACTGTCAATTATCCTCCCGTTGTTGCTTGTAGTCGATGTTGTCATCGCCGTCGTCGTTGTAGTCCGTGTCTGGTGTCATCAAGGCTAATTGGGATGATACAGCTCCTTTAACCTGATGTTTTTTCTTTTTTAACAAAGTTATGTTCAACTTTGAGGATATTATATTCACCTCTCTCTTCATCAACAAATTGACCTTAACCATGTGAATGCATCATCATGGATATTATTGTTGTTGCTATATTACATCTTCTTGACCATCGCGTTGGTCCTCGCTTTTAAGTCCTTAATAACGGTGTTGTTTTGTTTTGTTGGTTTGGGAAAAAGAGAGATGAACCTTCTGGAAGAGCTTTATTTTTACTCGTACATACGTATATACCTACATATGTATGTATCTATACCTACCTAACTTACCTACATATCATATTAATTTGATGTCACCTCGAGGACATACACTGGCAGTGGGTACAAATTTCCCCGGAACACGACCGCTCTATTATAATTAGTGTCATATTCTCTTCGTTAGCCCAATTCAGCTCACATGTTCATTCGACTTAGGGGGCTTTATGGGTTTTGCAAATAGAATTCAAATTTGAGTTAAGATGAAGTTAAATCTAGGTTAGAACTTAAAACAAGAAATATTGGAAAAACAAAGTAAAGTTCAATATTGAAAAATGGAAGTCTTCAAAAGGCCTTCGGGAAGAGACGTTACCGAGTAGTAAGGGACTCTAACCGCTAAAAGCAATTGTTAACCAGGTTCAGAAAGATCGAATGTTGGTTTTTCTTTCTTAATTTATAATTCACTTTTAGGGGAGGTATATACTTTTACTCATGAGGCTTGATTTTTCTAAATCTCCGAATATTTTCTGGTACATTTAAGACGGTCTCCATTTTGAAGTTGGTATGACTATGCAATTCCAAATTATGTGATACAGCGTGTTTTTTAACCACTTCTGTAACCATTTCAATTTAAAGTTCTCTTTTTCTTATATACCAAGGGGCTTTTATTATTGCACGAGGGATTTTGTTTTTGACTTTGTTTTCTTTGTACAGCTCCATATTTGGATGCCATATATTCAATCTGGTTTCAGTACTTGCTTATATAATACTATAGTTTGTTTTGGGTAGATAGGTCGGAAATGACCTTTTTTTCTTTTCACTTTATTCTTCTGTACTTCAAGTTTAGCTCTTTTCTATTCTTTTTAATTTGTTTTTTCCATTAAAGCTTTGCATCCAAAATCAATTCAAGGTTATTGGCAGTATTTGAGAAAGGTTTACTTTGTAATGTTTATAGAAATTGGAACAATAATTATGTTTCAGTTTAAAAAATGTGTATGCGTCGACTACATTTTTAAATTTCTGTGCCTGACAACGGATCTGGCACCAATATTGCAGATTCCTTAGCAAAGGTGGCCATGATAGCGTTGATATCCACTGGAATATCCCTGCTATATCAAAGATACAAATTTGGTCCTAAGACACTTCCTTGCGGTACACCGGCTTCAATTTTTTCTAATTCCGAGTAATTTTGGTCGTACCGTACTCTAAAGAGTCGTTTCGTAACATATGATTTCAATACTTTATTTAATAGTACTGCCTGGGAAGATCCCTGTGCAGTTTGTACTCAGGTACCAAGTATACCACACCTCGCCAAAAGCTGGAGCAACATCTAAGAATATATTCGAACATATTTGTTTTTCTTCAAATCCTTTTTCCACCACTTCCGTAGTTCAATGTATGTATGTACTTGGTCTATCGTAAAATGTCTGTTTTTAAATCCAAACTGATGGTCCGGAATTAGTCTTCTTTCTTTTATTATTTTGATGAGCCTCTTCAGTGGCAGTTTTTTGGAAACTTTTACAATGGTTGGTAAAAGCGATATTGGCTTATAGGTATTGTTGGGTTAATTTTATTTTAGTAATAACAATGACTTCTACAATTTTCCAATGATGTGGTAGGTACAAATCTTGGTTTGAGTCATGGGTTTTTAGAAAATTGGAATTTTATTGAGGGCATTTCATTCAAGTATCAGTAATAAGATCGAAGCCTTTTGATGATTTATAAGATAATTTTTTATTTTTTAACAAAAGGAATTTCACACAAAAGGGACACAATGAAATAACATCGCTTGAGTTTGTTCAAAATTCTTCAAATCTGATATTTATTGACTTGAGGTGTTTTTCCATGCTTATTTTTTGACTAATTTTTTTTTATTTTCAAGTTCAAAGAACTTTAATATATTACATATGTATGTACTTCTTAAAAAGTAAGTTTGTGTATTTGATGAGCATTTTCTTGTTTAGAGGTTTTTACACATTGCAGAATAATAATATAGGGAGACTCAGATAACAGTGATCATTATAAAGGCATTTTCAATTGGCGCGGGTAGACTTTGGCGCCCCGTGGTGGCCATTTTGTTTTGGTGACACCTGTCAAATCTTTTGTTTATTATTCACTTGTTTATGCCAAAATCATCATGACAAGTTACACGATTGAACAGCACGTTCCAATGATAAAACGTTATTATCAAAATGAGTGTTCGTTAACGCAAACGTTGTGCGCGTATTGCGCCCATTTTACGGTAGTCGTGGTGGTCCTTCACAGTCGACTCTTCAACGTTTGGTGGGCAAATTTGAGACGACCGGTTCAGTTAACAATCAGCCAACGTACGTGCACAAGAACTCGGCCTTTCGCAGACTTCAACTTGTCGAATTTTTCGTCGGGACTTGGGCCAACACCCGTACAAGATTCAACTGACCCAGGAGCCCAAAGTTCATGACCATAGGCAACGCCGTTTCTTCGCTGACTGGGCTTCGAATCGCTTAGAAGAGGACCCCAATTTTGGCCGGAAAATCGTCTTTAGTGACGAGGCACGTGTTTTGATGAATGGCTGCGTTAACAAGCAAAATTGCCGTATATGGGACGACACCAACCCATGCGAGGTTCACCAGGTGATAATGCATCCTCAAAAAGTTACCGTTTGGTGTGGATTTCGGGCTGGCGGCGTAATTGGTCCATACTTTTTTGAAAACGACGTTAGTGAGGTCACCTTCAACAGCAAGCGCTACATAACGATCATAACTAATTTCTTATGGCTCATATTGAACCATATGGACATTGACAACATCTACCCGCCCTTATTAAAAAACCCTTTATATATTTTAGAAAAGAAACAAAAAATTTATACTTTTAATCAGTATTTTTGTAAGCCCGATATAGTTTATAAAGTTGGCAGCATAAAATTAAACATTGTAATCAAAACCAAATTAATGAACTTAAGTCTCAATAAAAAATGAAATGAAATTAGCTCAGATATCTTCGTCTGACATTTTTTTACTTTTATATGATTTTTTCAATATTCAGAGATAATTAATGAAGTATTTATTAAGTGAAAACTAGAACGAAGTTTTAGGGAATCCATTAACCCCATAAAAGCGAAATACATGATTTTTGAGTTAAGATAAAATTACACCTAGATAAATATGTACTCACAAAATAGTTAAAACATAATTGATTTGGAAAAATCACTTAAGTCAATAAATGGGAAAACAACGTAAGTTCAAAGTTGAAACATTGAAGAACCATTTTCTGTATTTTTGTCTCCACTGCACATTTCACAGTACACATCGCTTTTGTTTGTTCAAAATTCTTCAAATTTGATATATTGACTTAAGATGTTTTTCTATATATAGACATTTTTGGGGGTCTATTTAACCGATAAAAGCGAAATAGAAGATTTTTTAGATATTATAAAATTAATGGGAGCGGCTCGAAATGCTGTATTTTAAAATACTGTATGGTTAAAATTCTGTATCATACTGTATGATACTGTATATTCATAATACTGTATGGTTAATATACTGTATCTCAAAATACTGTTTTGTCAAAATACTGTATCTGATAATACTGTAACTCAAAATTCTTCTTCTCAAAATGCTGTATGAGCAAAATATTATCTAAAAATACTGTATTTTTGCAAAATTCCGGTCTTAAGCTTCCATTACGTATATAGAGAACAACAAAAGCAGAACCCGATTTCTGCGTGTACATTATATCATTTATTGAAACTCCAAACAAGTAAAAAAACAGAATACATTAATATCATCATAATTAATATCATCATATCATAAATAAGTAAATAACAATAGGCAATAATATTTATAAGTAGCAATCTATGAATTGTATAATACAAATGTATTTACAACAACAACAAAAATTCAAAGAATTAGGAATTATTATCATATGTTATTGTTCAAGGGAAGTATATTAGAACATTATGCCAATGAAAAAATATTATGATGTATTCTTTATAAAAGTAATCTGTTTTTAAAATTCTGTATTTCAACATGCGCACTTTTTTACATTATCAAAACGATTTTTATTTGTCAGCCTATTTACAGCATTTTGAAATACATAGAATTTTGGTATACAGAATTTTAAGATACAGAATTTTGAGCTACAGTATTTTGATCTTACAGTATTTTGTACATACAGTATTTTGAAATACAGTATTTTGAGATACAGTATTTTAAATACAGTATTATGATCCATACAGGATTTCGAACCCAACCCAAAATTAATTCTAGGCGTGTATGTACTTACAAAGTAGTGAAAATCTTACCGATCTGGAAAAAACACTTAAGTCAATAAATGGAAAAACAACGTAAGTTCAAAGTTGAAACAATGAAGAACCATTTTCTGTATTTTTGTCTCCACTGAACGAACACATCGCTTTTCTTTAAATCTGGTATATGGACTTAAGATGTTTTTCTATACTAAGAAGTTTATGGGGGTCTATTAACCCCATAAAAGCGAAATAGATTATTTTTTTGAAAACAGGAAAAACAAATCAACAGCTATTTATGCTTGGCTTTTGTTCATTATTCTAATTTTATCTTTTTTTTTAAATTCTTCTTTAAATTTTTTTTGTCGTAAGTTAACTTTTATCTTGTGATGCTATATTTATATTCAGATTCAGCAAAGGGACAGAGAGCTAAGACTCGTTTAACAGGCAGCAAAGCTTGAAATTTTAACAAAATTAGACAGACAAAGTCAACTCAAAGGACACGAAGTCCTTTTTATACTACACCATGACTAGCTATACAGTTTTGTAAATAAGTTTATCTTGTTGTTTCCTCAAAGTTGTCTGGATTTGTTTTCTTTTTGCTTTTCATTTTGTTGTTCTCTATAAAGATTCATCTTTTCTCTACCATTAAATCGGGTAGTCATTTGCTTCGTGTCCTTCAAGAAATACAAAAATATAATTTTTTTACAATTTAACTGGTTGGTTAGTGTTGGTTCGTCTTTCTTGACATGGTTATGATGGTTACTATATATATTTGTATATGGGAAAGGAGGTTGAGGCTATAGCAAACAAATTACCATCATCAAAAGGATTTCCTCTGTTATTGCTGTTAAGCAAGCAAAACACACACAAAAAGAGTATAGTGGCATAAACCTTCATAAATGGTAGCAAGATGTACTCATATATACCTATGTATGTTGGTTGTATACCAAGCAAGGCAAATGGTAAAAGGATGTTGCTTGTAATCTTGTCCGAAATTTCTTTCCTCCAGAAAATAAGACAGGTTTTCTTTTATAAGAGAAGAAGAAAAGAAAAGAAAATGAAGAAAAAAATTACGGGACTTATAATGTAGGGTAGGTGATGATGATGACGACTATGACGGAAGGAAACTTTTTTGAAATTGTGTGCACAATGACAAGGGAGTGCAAGGGATGATGGGTAAGAGGTGAAGGGTGACGGCTGAGGTCAGAGCAGCAAAAGCAGGAACATAAGCATCAGAGAAAGGCCAGTACCAGGACGTTGATAATGTTATCCTTTAATTAAGATTTCTTCCATTCCGTTTCCTTTTTCACTTCAGGTTACTCTAGATGATGGCTGCCGCTGATGATGGTGATGGCGGCAGCGGGCAGCGGGCGGCCGTCGGTCGCTCGTCGTCGTGGTGTTTCTCTTTCTATCGTAATTTGGTTTCCGTCTTCTAACAATTTTATGCTGCAACAAAATTGTATAGCATAGCACTACCAGTGCAAGCCTCGAGGTGATAGTAAAGTAGGTATACCTACGTATACCTTCTCTATAGGTACCTAGGTCTCTTTCACTTATTTTACTTGAGGATTCTAACTTTTGCAGTTCTCAAATTTATTATCTGTTGCAGTTAGTTTTCTCCTTCTTCTTATTTTTTTGAATTTGTATTCTTTGACAAAAAGAAGTCGTGGTAAGGACAAGAAGTCAACTCTGGGGAATATTTATAGAACTATTTAGGAAAGTTTTAATTCTGAGAACACATTTTCTCAGATCCTTTCAACCATCAGGACTTTTGACAATTAAAGGACCAGTACTTTTGATGATGTTTTTCTTTTTTAATCGATTTTACCATTGCTGTTGCTTTTCAAGGAAACTAATTTATAGATGTGTTTACATCTGGTTTTGATTTCAATTTAAGGTATCCATATGTGGAAAACTCTTTTTGAACAAGCTAGAAAATGCATTGAATCTTTTATTAAAATTAATTTCACAAATGTGATATAGAGACATGTTAGTGTATTTGTGTTTGTTTGTATGTTTGTATGCATTTTGTAAGGTGAATGTTCTGTTTTTAATCCTAAAAAATTCCACCAATAATCTTAGATATTTTTTGTACAATTTATTTCAAACTAAATTTAAATAACCAGAACGTTATGAGAATATCGTACTCAAGTTTAAGCTTAACTTTTAAAACTACTGAGTTATAAGAAATGTTTGGCCACCTGAAAAAAGCATTCTTCATAGGTACACCCCATAGCCCCTTTCAGAATCTTTAAATGATATACATATTATTATTTTTTTAACGAGTTTGGATTACTTAGATCAAAAAGCACGGTATTCCCAACTAAGTTTTAAAATACTACGTTTTTACAGAATACACTTTCAAAACCAATAAATTCAGAAACTGCAGCTTTGCATATACTTACTTAGCTTAAGTCCACTTCACCAATGTATGTGTGTATGTTTATTTTATTGTAGCAAGATTATTAACATTGTTTCTAAGAACTTTATTGTACGTTTTCCAAAATTGGAAAACAAAATTAATAAGCATATAAAAATGTTATCAAAAATAAATAATATAAAAGAGCCTGGGGTGCGATCCACACTGATAACTTCCCATCCCGTCTGTCGATTTGTCTTGCTTAAAAGGTTTGTATAGGTTTACGTGTTTTGTTAAAAAAGTTGTCAGTTTAATTATTCTAAAAGATTTAAAAATTACCAACAATATTTTGCATATATTTTAATTTCAAAAACTTTTTTTGTAAACGAGATGTTTAGTCAAAAACCAATTTTTACCAATTTTAGTAGGATTTCTTAAAAGTTTTTATTTCTTATATAAACAAATACAAATTGATAAATGAAAATAATTTGAAATCAATGTCTTCTATTTTTCACGAGATATCGAGAACTGAATATCAATTTTTATCAAATTTGCGTATACTGTTTTTTGTAGATTTTATTTTTTTATGAAAAAATGAACTCTTGGATTTTCATACAAAACTTACTGATAGTCTAAAACAATATTTTCTGTGAGATAAAAATGTTTTGAAGCCAATATTTTTATCAAGTTTTAGTATTGTTTTTTTTTAGGTTTTTATTTTTTGTACAAAAAACTGTTAATTCAATTTTTCTCAAAATTTTACCAAGCATTTAAAACAATGTTTTCTAAAAGATAAAATTAGTTTCAAGCCATAACCTCACATTTTTGAAAAGATATTTGAGTCGAAAATCAAGTTTTACCAACATTCATTAATTTGTTTTTTTTAGGTTTTTATTTTTTATAAAAAAAAACTGTCAATTCGTTTTAGAAGGTTTCTCAACTAACAGTAAGCAAAAAAATTATATGGATTACTATGAATATGCCTCATTCTTTATTCGAAGAAAGAGAACCTTAAAAAAAAATATTTCAATTTTGTCCCCCACCTAAACATAAAAAAAGAGGCTGGGATTCGACCCGCACTGATAACTTCCCATCCTGTCTGTCGATTTGTCTTGCTTAAAAGGTTTGTAGGTGTATGTGTTTTGTTAAAAAAGTTGTCAGTTGAATTATTCTACAAATTTTAAAAATTACCAACAATATTTTGCATATCATGAAATAGTTTGATTTCAAAATCTATTTTTGTCGAGATTTTCAGTCGAAAACCAATTTTTACCAATTTTAGAAGCATTTCTTAAAAGTGTTTATTTCTTATATAAACTATAAACAAATGCAAATTAAATAAATGAAATTAATCTGAAGTCAATCTATTCCATTATTCACGAGATATCGAGAGCCGAACATCAACTTTATTTTTCAAATTTTGAGTAGGTACTATTTTTTGTAGATTTTATTTTTTTATGAAAAAAATTACTGTTGGATTTTTATAAAAAAATGTGAGATAAAATTAGTTTGAAGCCAATATTTTTAATTTTTGAAAAGATATTTGAGTCGAAAATCAATTTTTATCGACTTTTAGAAATGTTCTTCGTAGGTTTTTATTTTTTATAAAAAAACATGTGAATTCGATTTTTCTCAAAATTTTACCAGATGTCAAAACGTCATTCTTCGTTGCATAAAATTGTTTTGGAGATAAAATCATTTTTTGTTCGTAAAATATTCGAGGTGACAATATAATAATATAACATTTAACTCAAGTCGATAGCGCTATTGGTTTGTGAGATATTTTGGGTTAGCCAAAATGTTCACCTCTTTTAAATTACTTTGGTGAAAAAAACCACCCACTCAATTTTCTTGAGAGTCCTTTCTGCATTATTATCTGTATAAAAAAATTTATTTGGAGTCAATATCTTTACTGGGCCTTGAGCTATGGACGACAAAAAACTTTAGACTCTAAGGAACTTAAAACGTCGAGAAAATTTGACAAATCGGACCGAATTCAATAACTTCCTATATGGAAAGTTAAAAATATCAAGCTATACGCAAAACTAAAAACTCTTTTTGAAACCAATTTTATTTTTATATATGTATGTCACCGTACATATATGTATGTACGTACACATATAAATAATCTCATTAGGCAGGCACTCAAATTTTAAAGGCAGGTACAGGTTGAAATTCCGCTTTTAAATTCCCTAAATTATTTATAATATCTCATTTAAATTACACACAGTAAGGCATCCAGTAAGCTGTTGTTATTGAAGGTAATAATAACTTGTTTACGAACCCGGCACCCAGCCTTTCAAAATTTTCTCATTTCTCACAGTTAAATCTCATTAAGGCCCAAAATGAGTGTATTTCTTTAAATTATTCATTCTAATACACCACACCGCCCCAACGACGCACGACGCCCGTCGCCGATCCGATCCGACGATACGAAGACGACAATGACAACGATATTAAAATTTAAACAAATTCAAGCAACACACATGTTGTTCATATGAAGAAGACATAGGTAAGGTAAAGTAAGGTAAGGTACCCTAAACCCCCCATCGCCATCGCCATCATCTATACCTTTCGCTTTAGCATATAAAATGGGTAAAATAAATAAATAAACAAACAAAAAATTAAATAAATAAAACAACAACATCCTTCGCTATCATTCCAACATCGATTGACAAATTATTAGCTTTTGCGAGGAGAACATCTGGGATTTGCAGGCGTGCCCCCCAAAAGCCGATATCATCTCCGGAACACCTGTGATGATATAGAATTGTAATAAATTTTCACGCTACTAACGACCCACTTACGTTAAAGAACGACGGCATACGTTGGGATTGGGAGAGAGGCCATATACCCATCTATACACACTTCAACTCTGAGGAACTCGGTTTTCGTTATAGAGCTCACAGCTCACCCCCAAAAATGCCTCATATCGTTGTCTTCTTTTCCTTTGCTCAGAGATTTTGGAGCTTCATTTTTCCGGGTCCCTATTCCCTACCCAAGCTCCCATTTCATCAGAAACACCCTCTCTGATGGGTCTCGGCATTTCACTTATAATTTAAATTACGTGCAGGTGAATTTTCATTCAAGAGTGAAGTATGACCTAGTAAGCTATATATTGGGGGCTTGTGGGTTGGTGATGAGGGTGGCATATTATACCGACTCATTCTTCAATATTTTGTGCCTGTTTTTAAATAAAACATTAGAATCACTATGACAATCACGTACAAAAATGGGGAAAATTGAATTTACGAAATTTATGGTGGAGTTATGTACCTATGCATGAATGTTGTTTTTTTATTTTTTGAGATCACGAAGCCTACAATCTCAAAAATAAAAGTATCTACAATCTCAATGTGCGTTTGATTTTGTTTTGGTATTTTTCTCATAAGATATTGCACCCTTACATGTCTTTTATTAAAATAAACAAATTATCTTTATCAATGTTTTTCCTTTAGATAATTGATTTAAATATATTCGACTTATTTTTTTAATTTAATTAAAATATTGAAATAAGAAAACAAATTCTATCCAACTTTGGAGGTGCTTTTAAGAGAAACCAGTTAGCTTTTTAATATCTAGCTTTTAAACTTTTACAAGTGGTTCTTGCATAAACTTAGCTTGTAAATTAATCTTCTTTTTGACATTTTAGGTTTAAGGTGGTGACACAATTTAAAGTTCCAAATTAATGTACTATAATAACTTTTAAGTAGTCTCAGTGTAACCGCCAGTCTTTCTCCTGGAGATATTGCTTTCCTCCACCTGGTATTTTTGAAAGTTATCAAAGGCCGTATCAAAAACAGAAGTTCGTCAAAACTGATTACAGGTTTATTAAGTCTTTTTAATTCAAAGGCACATATCAGTGCCAATTCGTAAAAATCCATAATCCAGAAATTTGTATTGACTTATGAGATCCCTTTCAAAAAACAAAAAATATGTTTTATATAATTTTGTATTCCAACCATACATATATCTACTCTTTTCTTTCATAAGCGAAAGAATAGGACAAACTTGAAACTATTTTGGCTACGTAAATAAGCAAAATTGCCGCATTTGGAGTGAAGAGCAACCAGAAGCCGTTCAAGAACTGCCCATGCATCCCGAAAAATGCACTGTTTGGTGTGGTTTGTACGCTGGTGGAATCATTGGACCGTATTTTTTCAAAGATGCTGTTGGACGCAACGTTACGGTGAATGGCGATCGCTATCGTTCAATGCTAACAAACTTTTTGTTGCCAAAAATGGAAGAACTGAACTTGGTTGACATGTGGTTTCAACAAGATGGCGCTACATGCCACACAGCTCGCGATTCTATGGCCATTTTGAGGGAAAACTTCGGAGAACAATTCATCTCAAGGAATGGACCGGTAAGTTGGCCACCAAGATCATGCGATTTGACGCCTTTAGACTATTTTTTGTGGGGCTACGTCAAGTCTAAAGTCTACACAAATAAACCAGCAACTATTCCAGCTTTGGAAGACAACATATCCGAAGAAATTCGGG
This sequence comes from Eupeodes luniger, assembly GCA_951509635.1. NCBI lineage: Eukaryota > Metazoa > Arthropoda > Insecta > Diptera > Syrphidae > Eupeodes > Eupeodes luniger. The sequence continues at coordinate 92,208,874 of OX608073.1, read as the reverse complement.
CTATTCCGGCCGAAATGCTCGAAAAAGTTACCCAAAATTGGACTTTCCGAATGGACCACCTAAGACGCAGCCGCGGTCAACATTTAAATGAAATTATCTTCAAAAAGTAAATGTCATGGACCAATCTAACGTTTCAATTAAAGAATCGATGAGATTTTGCAAATTTTATACGTTTTTTTTTTTTTAAAAAAGTTCTCAAGCTTTTAAAAAAATCACCCGATATATGAGATAGAAAAAGTGAATAAATGTTTCCTGTGTATTGGCTTTGTTTTCATATACAAAGGTATTGGTTTATTTCGTTGATTACTTTTGGAGTTGCTTATGTGCGCGGTGTTTGGGCAATGGGCAACTAACGATCAAACTATTTGGTTTCGAAAAAGTTGCATGTGCGCGCCTAGCCTTAATGAAAAATAATGGTTACACGTTCAAACTAACTAATTTGATTCGGAGTCCGAATTGTTCCTTGAATACGAATGATGCCGTTTGTGTGATTCTTTCTTTTTAAAGCTCTCTTTGTTTTGGCCTATCCTAACAGAAACTTTTAGGGCAACCACATTCCGCATTATTGGCGTTGGTGTCGCGAAGTGAAGATGTTCAGCTTTTAATGGTGTTTGTAGGTTGACATGAATGGCAAACCGACATTTGTTTAGGATTTCGAATTTGTGGTTGATTTCAGTGTTGTTCCATGTAGACATAAAATGTAGACTACACGATTGTCTTCGTGTACACAATTCAACGTAGACAATTTATCATTGTCTACAAGTCAATGTAGACAATCAATTTTATTACAATTTTTCAACTTTTGTTTGTCTTCTTAATCATATAAACGAAACAAATTTGAATTATTTGAGTCTTTCACTCTACATTTTGTATTTTTTTGTTTAAACAAAAATAAAAAATCGTAAATGCTTATGCATTTTATAAATACAATGAGAAGCCTTATTCATTTTCGTATAAGGCGCGACGTCTTCATCAAAACAGTTATATTGGTTATCCTCGATTCGCAGTGAATAATGAAGATGAAGGAGTTCCTTCGATAGTTCAAAAGTCAAGCGGTTTCTCGACATGGAATGAACATACGAGCAACTTGGAAGAGGCTAGAATAAAAGCCGAAGAGCAAAACAAGTATACCTTTCGCATCGACGAACTGAAAATAATGAGAAATTCGGAACGAAATGAGAAAGGAACTGTACTGCCCAAGCAGAAAATTCAATTTTTGTCATGACCATCTCGTCCCTTTACTCAGCTCCTCGCTTGCCCACAAACTCTCGTCACAACGTTGTGGCAGATAGGTGCCAGGTCTTAAGAAATGATTGTTCACCTTCAGAATTATGTAGCATTGAGAAGACAGTCTTTCGGTTGCTGGAACTATTCTTCCAGCCGTCAATCAGCAAAACAAAATCCGAACTGATAGATGCCTTAATTGAAGAAACTCATTTATCATAGGCCTGATCCAAAAGCGTTGTTGAAACTATTGTTCGACATAGAACCTTATGGCTACGTTCAGACGGCGACTATTCGATTCGATTTTTTCACGTATGCGGTTTTATCGAATACGAGACGGCGCTGCGTTTCACACGAGAAATATTCGATTCGATTTTTTCACGTACGGGTTTTGAGGCGTGGCAGGGGACACAGCACTGTCGGCAGTCAACCGACCATCGTCATCATGGATCCACGATAGGTCGAGTTTTTTTTATACAACTCGTCTTGCTTTTTTTTGTCAATCGGTCCATAAATTTAGAAACAGATTTTGATAGGGTTGGACACCGTTTCGATCGTTGAAAGTTCTTACAAGTGAGGGTGGGCCCAGCGACAAGGATGAGGAACTGCAACTGTTGGAACAGTGTAGGTAGAATAGTAATTTAAATTTTGGACTTGTGGCTTTCAAAACCGATACAGGGGTTTTTTTTAAGTATTGGTGTTGTTTTTAAATATTTTTTTTTCAACTAAAGTCATTCTTTTAAAAATTGCCATTACCTCCTTAGCGAATGTATGTTTTTGACCAAATCTTGGTGGCCAAGCTATCGTACTTTGCTCTTTTTTCATAGCCTATGGGGTGTAAATCTTAAAACTGCTTTTCTAATATCACTTAAATTTATTATTATTACTTTCATTTAAAAAAATAGTGTTACGTTTATTACGTATTTTCTGTGAAAAAAATTACTCCGAAGATAAAAGGCGTTCGTAGGCAGAACAAAATAAAATCCACTACTGGGTCGCACGAACTTGATAATCTATTCAAAGATTCTGTTTAAAGATATTTCCTGTATTTTAAGATTTCAAAATGTACTTGTAAAAAAGTTTCTCAAAAATTTAAATGCCAGAAAAATATATATTTTTTAAAAATCCAAAATATAATTAATGAATAATGACATTTTTTCTATTGTTCTAGTGTTCCTAGGTTCCCCGGGTTCCTATTGTCTCTAATGTTCCTAGGTTGCCCGGGTTATAAAAATCCAGGCACGAGTACGATAACTTTGGCGCCAAGATATAATAACGGTTTTTGGTAGAGGGGCTTAAAACAAGCATTTTTTACTATGGGAGGGGGGGTCTATCTCCCCCCGTTTAGGCGGGAGGGGCAATTTAAAAAAGTTATTATTTAAAATGGAAAAAAATAATTAAAAAACAACGGTGATACTTACAATTAAGTTGTATACATTTTTTTAAAGCCAACATTTTGTTCTATTGGCCAGTTTTTAAATCAAGTCAAAACTATGCGTAGTTTTTGAAAAATTTAATTTTAAACTCAAAATTTGAGTAAAAAAAATTAAAAAAAGGTTTAAAGTGTAACTTTTTCAATACTTCAAGATTATCTACCATTGTTTTTATTTCAGAATTTATTGTTCTTATTTCTTTTTGATCAAAAACTGAAAACTAGATGATTTTATGTCTTTTAGTTTTTGAGAAAATTTAAAATAACCACAACTACTATTTTAATTTAATTATTTTTTTTTTGCTTGAGTGATCTTATTTTGATAGCAATAATGGTATTTGCGTATGCGTAATGCGTGTTTGGGTGTATGCAACAGTAAGGTGTGCGCGAGTTTGGGTGTATGCAACAGTGGCATCTGCAACCCCCCTGCTTGGGCACACTATAGGATTTAGGGTGGGTGCAAGTTGGAGTGTGTGCAAGGTGGGGAGGATGCAAGATGGGGTGCATGCAAAGTTTCTTTTGCATTTAAATAAGCTGGATTTAAGAAAAATTAATTTACCCTAGGTATATCTTAATCCATATTCGATTATTACTATCAAAATAAGACTACGTTAATACTTAAACAATGAAAAAGTAATTTAATTAAAATATTTTTTTTGGTAATTTTCAATTTTCTCAAGAACTAGAAGACATAAAGTCATCTAGTTTTCAGTTTTTGATCAAAAACAAATAAGAGCAATGAATTCTAAAAAAAAAACAGTAGATAATTTGAAAGTTTTGAAAAACTACACTTTAAACCTTTTTTTTAATTTTTTTTGCATACATTTTTAGTTTAAAACAATTTTTTTCAAAAACTATGCATAGTTTTGACTTGATTTAAAAACAAGCTAATAGACAAAAATGTTGGCTTTAAAAAAAGGTATAATACTTAATTGTAAGTATTACCGTTATTTTTTAATTATTTTTTTCCATTTTAAATAATAACTTTTTTAAATTGCCCCTCCCGCCTAAACGGGGGGAGATAGACCCCCCTCCCATAGTAAAAAATGCTTGTTTTTAAATGTTCTATACAAATCCGTCATTAAACTTTGTCGCCAAAGTTATCGTACTCTCCCCGGCGATTTTTACTTGCGACATATAGGAACTATATGGCAAGTATTGCATTGGTAAAAAATTTCGAACTCGAGCTTTTAATCAAACATAACATTACGGTGGTAGAAAAGTTGAAAATAGTGGGTGCTCCGATTCTGTCCTTCTGTCTGTATGTCTTTCCTGGCCACTACATCTCAAACCCTTGCTTGTGTCGATTGAGTTCAAAGTGGGAAATTAAGATTTTAAGCCACTATAATGCGTTTATTTTTCATTTTTTTTTTAATACAAAAAATAACAGTAGTCCCCATATACATTTTTTGGTTAAAAATCGAAAATTCGAATTTTTTGAAAAATTAACCGATAAATTTTTTTAAAACTCTATTTTTTTTTCTTAATTTGGTTTCTTTCTATAGAAAAAAAAACATATTTCGGTATTGATCCAGAAGAGTACTCTTCATAAAACCGTTATTTCTTTTAAGTTTTCTTAAGAATGTCATTATTTTTTTTTTTTTTTTTGATTTTTAAAAATATATAAATTGATTTTTGTTTACAAAACTCGATATCACAGAAAAGGGTCGCTGTATATTTATAAGCACGAAACAACTGCATATTAAAAATATTTTTAAGACACACTTAAAAAAATGTATATATATAAAAATCAATTGAAAAAAATCCGCTCTTCAAAAAAAAAATAAAATTAATCTAGGTTTTTTTTAGAAACAAAATGGCATTTAAATTTTTGAGAAAAACTTATTTTGCAGCAAAAGTAGCACTTTTGTTAAACTAATGGCTAATTAAAAAAAATAATGAACGTTTCGTATCTAGTGATATAAAAGCTTTGAATCTCTTCAGATTTGAAGTTAAAAGAGATTCTGAAACCTGTAATTTGTGAGTACCATAAAAAAGTTTCTTTCCAACTTTTTTGTTTACCTTAATTTGTTTTTATTTAATTTTTAGAGAAATAAAATACCTACTTAAATCCCGCCCCGTAAAACCCCACAATTTAAGCACTGTAGTATAGGTTTTATACACAAAGATGATAGGAAACAAATCAAGAATCTTATTTCAATTTTATACCTATACAAGTTGTCTGGCGCATTAACCGATCCATAGATCTTCCAGCTCTCCAACCACTAAAAAGTTCGTAACATTTGGGGCTCAGATCAGTTTCAGTAATGGAAAACCTTTTGAAATTAAATTGATTTTCGACCTCAAAATAAAAAGCAAATTTTTTAATATATAATATTATTTTATTTATATTGCACCGGAAAATACAGTTGTTATTGTTCTGTTCCAATTGTTTATATTTTTGGGAGGAATTTGCCTAAGTAACTATAATAACTTGTGTTGATAAAGTGTTTTGTTGGGCTATCGGAACCATTCTTGAGACATTGCTCCAAAGAAAGCTGCAGCGCCTGTTTTATGACTTCGTGCTGATGACTCTGTTTTGCGATTTGATTTTCTTGTAGGTGTTGTCTTAATATAGAAGATTTAAAAAAATAAATAAAATATGATTTTTTAATTATTTACCAACAATGAATAACAAGAAAATAGAAATTAATATTTTTTTGAATACAAGTTAAATTTAATATAAACAAAAAACCACATGAACCACAAAATAAAACAAAAACAATGCAATTAAAGTTAAATAAAACAAAACAAAACAAACAAAAACACTCATACCAACATTATTTGCATATTTTTGCTAGATTAAAAATTATAATAAATCAAATATTATAATAACATTTCAAATTTTTAAATCGAAACAGAAAACGATAAATATTTTATAATCAAAGCTAAAATTTAATTCAAAAACAAAACAAACGAAGTTTTAACCCAAAAGACTAACAAAATTCAATCAAATTTAAACGTGCAACAACAACACAACAACAATGCAAACACCAACAACAAACAAGCATTACTTGATATGAAGTATTTATGAATACACAATTATATATTTTATGCTACTCAAAGGACCTGATGTCCTAAAAATATAAAATACAGAAAAAAAGAGAATTCGTAAAAAGAAATGAAAATCAACTTATTTCTCTCTGAAATCTTCCCTCAAAATTCTTTAAAAAACGAAACCTTACCTTTTCGGTTTCTGTGAGCACAGAAGTTGTCGTAGGTTGTGGCTGCTTTCCACTCATTACATTCCCCGATCCCGGTGTAATAATAGGCAACAATGGAAACCAGATCGAAGTCGATCCATTTGAGCTGAGCGTAAGGACATTTGGATCTTTCTCTTGTTGAACAATCGAAGATGTGTTGTGCAGCAGACAGGGAATAATCACACCCAATTGGCAATGCATCTTCGTAACAGACTTCTTGACGTTCAACGAAATATGCTCACTGAACAATTCAAAGTCAAATGGATCGATGAACTCCTTGAGAAGATTCGTAATCGATTGGAATTCATCGACAGTAGAACGATCGTCTCTGGATGAGAAGACCGATTGCAGGAATTTCACATCGTAGTACAGCTGGAGGGCGGTATTTTGACTCGAAGCTGTGAATTTGTCGCCACTGATTAGGGACTTGTAGTGCTGCAAGAGGCCTTGAATCAACTGGGAGTTGAAGACGTAGAGGACTTTCTGAGGCAAGGTTTGTGGAATGTACAAATTGAGTGCACTGGTGATGGAGAACAAATACTGTTGGAGAGATATCCGGGGCTGGCTGGGGATGCGGAATGTCGACTGAACCGGTTGATCCTGTTCGTCTTTCTGTTCAATCGTTACCGTTTCCCAATTCTACAAGAAAAACAAAAAAAAGAAAAGTCATGTTAGACGCAAATCAAGCTAAAATGGACCTCCTTACAGCAAAATCTTCGAGAATAGTTTTGTGTCCAATTTGACGAGCCATCATTTGTTCCACAGGATTTTCTTCAAGAATCAACTTACACACACTCTTCCACATCGCAAATCCTTCGTCTTCCAGCAGATTACACACACGAGTCCAATTTTCAAGGGTTTTCTTCTCGGCAACCGGCTGCGAAGCCCAACTTGTCGGATCGTGGTACGATTGCGACAAACAAGCTCTTAAATTTGGACACAATTCAATTATGGCTGCAAAGAGCCGCACTAGGAACAGCAACTGTTGAAGCTGTTTATCACAATTTGCATCATTCTTTATCTTCGCCATTAATTCTCGAATTTGCTCCTCGCTGGTCTCCTTGAGGAACTCCACCAAGGAGAGCTTTTCGTCAGCTTTGGTTTCCTGCTCGTCGAGAAGCAAATTCATCTCACACACAATCGCCGCCAATTGATCATTGAATTCCGAACAAATCGAAATCATTTCCCCATCGAAGCCCTTGGACTTCATCAGAAGCTTTTTGATTTTCTTGTCTTCGCTTAGAGCATCCTTGAGACTCATTGGGAGATCAGCAGAACTCTCCAGCCACAGTTCATTGTTGTTCTGTTGATTTTTGGCTAAAAGCACTTTTTCGATTCTCTTGAAGAGTCCCTCATTGGCCTTGATCCAAGACTGACGAATTATATCACGAATTCTTTGATTTATCAATGGCTTATATTGGAACTCATAGAAATCCAGTTTCTGGGCAATTCCGAATCTTTCGCAGATATAACCCCAACTGGGATCCTGCTTCCTAGCAGCAATCGAATCCTTTTTGATTTCTTGAATAATTTTCATTGACGAGACCAAATTGAAGAGAGTCTTCAAATGGATTCCTGCAATGTTGGAGCTGTCGTTAAGCCAAGTTTCAATGGTTGCCTTGACTTGGTCTTCGTTCAAAGTCAGCGAGTCGAATTTTGGTCGAAAGTTTGCAATTATGTCGGGCAATAAGTGGACGAATTGTGAGTCGTGGCAATCGACGTGAGTGATTGTTGGCATGGCGTATTCTAGTTCTTCAAGCTTCTGGCAAACTAAACCTTTGTTGTTTTCTAAAAACGTAAAACAAAGTAGAGACTCGTGAGTACTTTACAAAAAAATGACGATAATCTTACCAAAGAAACATTTGTGCACAAGTTGAACAGTCGAGTTGATGACCCTCAAACTGCCCAGAATTCTGTCTTTGACCCTCTTCTGATCGCCACCATCGTTGATCATGCTGCTCAAGAACGCCGAGCACCTCAGCTGAACGAATGTCTTGAGAATTCCATTCAAATTGCCTTTTTCGAGCAGCAGCAGACTCAGCAGACAATCAGTGGCTGCTTCTGGCGAAAGTTCTTCGCGTTCCAGTGTCGCCAAGACACTTTGTTTTATTGTCAAATGGAAAGGCTTCAGAATCTCCCATTGCTTCTTGGCCACTGGGAAATACTGCATCAGTGTGTTGTTCACATCCAACTGTAGCCCAGTGCTGATGTGTCGACTGAATATGAACAACTCTGTGGCCAGATAGAAGCGTTCGTTGTCGATGTGCGACCAAATCATCTCTGGCAATGTGGTGAGGAGCTTAATCTGCACCACGGTGCTGAAGTAATTGTTAAGTTGTTTGTTTGCCGACCGGGATTTGATGGCATCGGTGTCGGTCTTGAAGCCAATCAGTTGCTTCTCATTGAGACTTCGGCAATTGGTTGTGATGTTCTCGATTTGATTGCACAATTCCGAAGAGGATTCTCGCATCGTGGCAATGGTGTCGGCGGCTTTCAGCAAATCTCTATATCGTTCTCTGAAATGGAAGTGTTCATCGATTCATTTGTGGTATTATTCGAGTAAGTGGAGCAAGCAACACTTACCCAACCATCGTCCGGAGCTCCTCGCGTTTCTTTTCGACTTCGGTTTGGATTTTCTTCTGTACGATGTCGATTTCGGCGATGCTATGCTGCTCGAAGAGCGCATCCACATTGAGATTGGCCAAATTTGCAGACGACATTGTTATTGATGGTTTTCCAGGCTTTAATGTAATAAAACTAACATTTAGGAAACAATTTTCTTGGAGATGAAAAAATTAAAACACAACACAAAACAAAAATTCGTACACGTCTAATAACTACGCCAGTGACAAATGACAGTTGAGCTGTCAAATTGAGCAACTGCATCTTGCGCGCCGCCAACAATCTCAGTGGTGAACTAAATATGGTTGTTTTACGAGATAACTGGGACTGTGGATGGTATTTTTAGCTAAAAAAGTGACAACTAGACTGATTGGTTTGTGAATTTGATGCTTAGGATGCATTCACCGTTGGCTTACAACGCGTCTGTATCGAGTTTCTGTTTAATAAATTGTTTTTTAAATATTTACACTTCGACTCACTGTCGTTTGAAAGAAATCATTTTTACTTTTCAATCAATTAGAAACAAATTATTTTGATTTTCAATCATGAATTTCTTGCTCCATCGCCAAAAATCTCGGGATCATGTCCTACAAATGCCCGAAGGCCTTCAAGAATTGATGGGCGATATATCGCGTGAGGTTCTTCGGTGTCAGCCTTCGATTGATTGCACTTACAAGTTCATCGCCGACTATCTCCAAGCCATGGTCAACACCAGGGATAAGTGTACAAGTAAGTAAATAGTAATTAGAATTACAGCATCAAATAGAAAGATAACCACATAAGTCTTCCTTAACCAAGTTGCAATGGAAATAATCGAAGATGCTATCCTCAAGACCGACGAAGTTTATTCTCAATTTGCCAAGTGCAACTTTCCCAAAGCTAAAACCAACTCATTTTTGAATATGATGGAAATCACATTTCGTAGATTTGTTGATCAAAAACGCCAAAGAAATCAAGATCCTCGATTTATAAAATTCCATGCCGACGATATGTTGGATGAGTTGGTGAGAAAATGCGATTTGACTAAAGTCGAGGTGCTTCAATCAAGGCCGGCTATCCAATGGGCTTATAGGAAATTTGTGAAGACCTATTTATCAGCGATTGAGGTATGAAGAAGTGAGAAGAGGTTCAAAAAAGAGGGCTTGCTTTGACAGTTTTTGTTTTCGTTTTATAATTTTTAGGGTACCTTGGATACAGAAGATCTTTATTTTCAAACTGAGAAAGTTATAGCTTCCAGGAAGGAACTTAACCAGATGCATGAGAGTGCTATTCAAATTCAGGTATACTATACTTAAAATTAAAATATAATTTAGGTATTGGGTGTGGGATTAGTTTTAAAAACTTTGAAATTTGATATTTCTGTTTGAAATTAGTTCAAACAACTTTGGGAATTTGAGAAGTTCTGAATTTTGTGACAAAACAAGAATAATTTTTACTATTTCTTTCGCAGGAAGGTGAGAAATCTTCAGAGACACTATAAGCCCGATGCTTATAGTAGTGTCAGATTTTTACTGACTAAAACTCACCTCCCTTATCTTCTATATTATTACTACAACTAAGTCCAGCTTAACAAGTAGTTTTAGCGTCATTTTGTTCGCATTTTGTCAGGAAGCTCCCCAACGAGAGGACCTGAAGATTCCACAAAATTCGAGTGGAGAGATTAATTTGTTTGCGCTAGATCAGAAGGTCTTGTTCGGTGCAGACGCCGAAAAACGAACGCCTCGCTAACAGATTGTTGGATTAAGTTATTACTATGATTTCTAAGTCGTGATCTTAGCTCTGTAGCAAATTTTTTAATTTCGTTTTCTACATATTTTATATTTAAATCTCTATGTAAGTCGCTATTTCTTACATACCATGGAGCATTTACTATTATTTTAAGTACTTTGTTTTGGTATGTTTGCAAAATTTGTATATTTCTTTCGTTGGTACAACCCCAAAGTTGTATACCGTACGTCCAAACTGGTTTCAGTACTTGCTTATAAATAAGAAGCTTGTTATAAACGCTTAGATTGGAATATCTTCCAATAAGCCATGTCAATTCGCGGAGTTTATTTTCGAGTTCATCGCGTTTCTTTTTTACATGAACTTTCCATTTAAGTTTCGCGTCTAGAGTCATGCCTAGATACTTCGCTTCATTAGCGTATGGAATTTGCACAGAATTTATATAAATAGGTAAGTTATATACTTTTTTATACGTAAAATTTGTGTGCGTCGATTTCGTTTCATTAAGAGCAATTCGCCATTTCTTTGTCCAATCTGAAATGCTATTTAATGCCCTTTGAAGCTTAGAGGTTGCCGTTTCTATTGAATCCGATATTGCGAGTACAGCTGTATCATCGGCAAAAGTGCCTAAAGTTGTGCCTTCTGTTTGGGGTATATCTCGGGTATAAAGAACAAACAAAATCGGTCCAAGGACGCTACCCTGGGGAACCCCAGCGTTTATTTCTTTAAACTCCGAATACTCCGTTCCTTGCTTAACTCGAAAGAATCTATTTTCTAGGTACGATTCAAGAATGTTATATATTTGCTCTGGAAAGACTTTTAATTTATATTTTAGCCCGTCATGCCAAACTTTGTCAAAAGCTTGAGAAACGTCAAGAAATGCAGTTGAGCAAATCTTTTTTTCTTCAAATGCTTTTTCAATTTCGTTAGTTATTCGGTAAACCTGATCAATTGTCGAGTGATTATTCCGGAAACCGAATTGGTGGTCGGGAATTAAACGTTTTTCTTCAATAATTGGTAGCATTCGTTTAAGAAGCAATTTTTCAAATATTTTAGATATAATTGGTAAGAGAGAAATTGGTCTATACGATTTTTTCTCATTCGGTGGCTTACCCGGTTTGGGGATCATTATTACTTCGGCGACTTTCCATTGCGTGGGTACGTAAGCAAGTCTTAAAGCAGCGTTAGTGAGCTGTAAGAGCTTAACCATTGCTTTTTTAGGCAACTCTTTGAGGACACGACCGTTAATCAGGTCGTAGCCAGGAGCTTTATTATTTTTCTGCCGTTTTATTTCCTATACAAGTTCAGTCAAAGTAATATTCCTGATAGAAAAATTTTCCGGCGATGGTTGGAGCTCTCCGTCATTAGTCAGTAACTCTTGACCATCGAAAGGTTTGAACGTTTCCTCAAGGTGCTTAGCAAATAAATCCGCCTTTTCCTTATCAGTTTTTGCCCATTCAGAATTATTTTTTCGAATAGGTGCCGACATTATTTGAGGCTTTTTAATACCTTTTATCGTCTTCCAAAGAGAATAATTCGTTTTTTTGTCTGCTGTTAGGCTTTCAAGATAGGCAGAATTCTCGCTGTTTTTAAAATCTCGTAACAAATTTTTAATCTTGTTTGATAAAAAGTTGACGACACTTTTATGCTGAGGAGCACGTGATTGCTGCCATACTTTTCGAGCTTTTCGTTTTTCGCGTATCAATTCTTTTATATCTTCTGGAAGTTTTTCTTCGTATTGCCTTGACTTTTTACTACAGATCGGAGTATTATTCCAAGCTGCTTCTTGAACAATATTTATAAATTTTTCTGTTTCATCTTCTAAGTCAAACGGAGTTTGTAAAGAGACGTTCAGTATAATTCTATTTTCGCAATCTTCTTTGAATTTATCCCAATTTGTGTTGTTATTTGTTAAAATTAGGGGCTTTTCTTTTTCGATTACGTTACTGTTTATTGTTAAGATAACGGCCGAGTGATCCGTAGAAAAATCGAAGTTATCATCTACTGTCATATATTTTCTGTTCATTCCTCTTGCGATGAAAAAGTCAACAAGATCGGGTGTTTTCGCTGTATCGGTTGGCCAATACGTTGGTTTTCCTGATGAGAAAAATTCAACGTTACATTCAATACCCGCTTTGTAGAGTTGTCTACCCTTCGTCGAAATGCAACGTGATCCCCAAAATGAATGTTTCGAATTGAAGTCGCCGCCAATAATAAATTTTGGACCTAAAGCGTTGAAAAGATCTTTAAAATCGTTTTTGTCTATCTTGGACCGAGGAGGACAGTAAATAGATGCAATATTAAAAAATACGTGTCTAACTTTTATGCTAACGGAAGTAACTTGCATTGTATCGAGCTCGATATTTATCTCAAACGAATGATTGATATTTTCTCTGATAAATACGGAAGAACCACCCCTTGCTCTTTCGGATGAATGGCATGCGTGGTAAGCCGAATAACCTTTAATACTTAAATTTGAGTCTTTTTTCAAATGAGTTTCAGAGATCAAACAAATATCTATTTTTTCGTTAAGTAGAACCGTTTCTAGTTCTTCGATTTTTGCGGTAAGTCCGTTCGCGTTCCATGTTATTATTTTGAGTTGTTGGGACAACTGATCCATGTTTACGGTAAATTTGGTGTTTTAAGAGCCGCCGACTCAAATTTGTCCAATTTCTCAAGAATAATTGTGTTAATTCTCCCTTGTTCTTCTAATCGTTCAAGTATAAGGGAAAATACATTTTGAACGGAGTCAGGTTTAATAGTTTTAGGTTTTTCGGGCGCCGTGACTTGAGCGTACGTGTTCGTCTTTTTTGTTTTTATGTTTTCTGAGGGTAAAACGTTTTCATTATTTTTCCCGTCCGTTTTACTCGACGCTTGAGTATTAGTCTTGGTTTTTAATTTTAATTCTTTGTTTTGCTTTGGGGTATTTTTTTTAGTTTTCTTACTAAATTCTTCGCGCCTCTTTAACATTTCCTTTGCGACCTCACAGCCACGGTAATTTGCTGGATGATTACCTTTGCAATTCGCGCATGTAGCCGGAGTTTCTTTTTTTAGACGGCATACATCAGTCATGTGCTTTCCCGCGCATTTAACGCAAACGGGGTCCTTCTGACAATAAGCTGCTGTATGGTTAAAACCTTGACATCGCTTGCACTGAGGAATAAGGCGTTTGTTCTTTCTTAGTGGTTCGATTTTTACAACAATATTCATTATAGTTTTAATATTATAAACATTGTCTACATTTTCATTTATAAACATTTTGTGTAAAATAAAATCGAAGTTAAACAAAATTAGCACTCGAATGACGAAGAAGCTGGGTTCGTAAAGGTTTCTATTGGTTGGTAAATTTTAAACGTAGCTAGAAATTGATTTTCCTTTCATTTGATAGAAGATATATGTATACAGTGACGGACCAGTTTTTATGTATTCAAAATACCAACATACAAATCAAATATTAAGGGTTTATTTTATAAATCTTGAAGTATTTCGAACATATCAAAAATAATTTTATAATTATTGGCTGACGAAAAAGGTATCCCCAACGTATTCGTACACGAGCACACCCAAAGCCCTTTGATTTCGATTCTAAGCACCTTGAAACGTTGAGAAAAATCAGAATTTTCAGTTCGACAAACCGGACCTATTGCAATAATGCTTCTAAGTTTTTCGCACGAACAACTCTACATTTTTTAAGAATTTAAGAATTTTTTTTTGTCAAATAAAGTTTTTGGATTTTCCAGCACTATTGTATTTTTATATACATATGTATGTACATATGTATTTTATGAAATGTTTGTATAAAAGATGTGTTTTTTAGACGTGTGCGCTGAGATGTCCAATTTTCGACAACTTTTTGTAGCAGCATGTCAGAATTAACGTGCGGAATAGTCTCTTTCAAGGCGTCAATCTTGTTGGGCTTATCTACGTAGCGATTTCACATAACCCCACAAAAAATAGTCCAGTTATTCAAAAGTAAGTTTATTCATTATGCAATGAAGGAATATTGTTATAAATTCTTAAAATTAAATCAGCTTTCAATTTATTTAAAACAAATATGATCACCTCATATTTTGACCCAAGTAGACTTGTTTTGATAGTAGGGAAGGTTTCTCTTAACTTGAAAAAGTTGTCAATCAGATACGACAAACTTAATTTTAAGTCTCTTAAGCCTGCCCAATGACTTTATTCTTTCTTTAATTTTGAATTAAAATCTCTTAAGTTTGAAACCATTTTATTGAAACACAATTTCTCTTGGAGTTAAGTTTCATTTATTTGAAGTTTAAAGTTGATCTTTAGATTTAATTGAATACATAATTTCAGAGTTATAGAACCTTATCCTTCAAATCTAAAATACCTATAATACATTTATGACAACATTTTTAACAAAATTTAAGGGAAAACGCTACAAGAAAATAATCTTTATGAAATACTTTAAAACTAAAATTGCACAAAAGCCCAAGTACATATACAAAAACTGCATAAGTTAAAGGTTAAATTTAAGGTTATTAAGAGTATCAAGCGAACATTGTAGACTGTTTGACACTTCCTGAAGAAGAACACTGGAGATAACAAAAATAAAATGCACGACTGGGTCGCACGAACTTGCTCCTGGTATGCAAAGAGTCCGTTTAAAAAAGTACCTACAGTGTTGGACAAAACAATAGCACTAAATTAAGCTTTATTTTATATTTCTTATGAAAATTATTAAAGTTGAATATATTTAAAAGATTTTTTTCCGGGTTGCGAGGGTATGCTTCAGCTTTTAAAAAATAGTAAAAATAACTGTAATACTTTCATACAAAGTAAATGCAACAACAAATAGAGAGATTTTTGCATTTCAACCGCGACAAAACTATAGCACGTACACATTTTATCAACAATAGCTTAGTCTCTTTCTACTCTATTATAAATTTTACTGTTATTTAAGATAATTTAAGCTTGCACAATAATCATCTTATTGATATAAAAGTCACAGAGTAGTTGCAATTTTGTTAAGTGTAAAGTTTATGAAAATGGCTCGTAACAAATATCCCACCAATTTTAAAAAGAAAATAATTGCGGATTTTAATGCAGGTCAATCGGTGACCAGTATAGCAAAAAAATACGCGATCCACCATTCCGTCATTTCGCGAATAATAAGCCGATTTCGCGATTCAGGTTGCTTGGAAACCAGGCATCGTGGTGGAAGACCAAAAAAAACCTCTATACGAGATGATAAAACGATAGTCCGGCTGGTTAAAAAGGACCCTTTTATTTCGGCAACAACAATTAAAAGTGAACTAGGTTTGTCTGTATCCAGTCGGACTGTCCAACGAAGAGTTGTGGACGCTGGTTTCCAATCGTACAAAACTCTTAGGAAACCTTTCATCTCGAAGAAAAACCAACGGGCGAGACTCGCCTTTGCAAAGGCGCACGAAGGCTGGACTGTTGCTAAATGGAAGACGGTGTTATTCTCGGATGAGTCCAAGTTTAATCTGCAGGGTTCCGATGGAAAAAGGCAAGTCCGCAGGCCTAAAGGCCAAAGATTAAACCCACGTTTCACAAGAGGAACCATAAAACACGGAGGAGGAAATATAATGGTCTGGGGATGTTTTTCTGGTGCTGGAGTCGGTCCAATTCATAACATAGAAGGCATAATGGATCGCTTTATGTATAAAGACATCCTTCAAAACATCATGCTGCCACACGCGGAAGAAGAGATGCCGTTAAAGTGGATATTTCAAAATGATAATGATCCAAAACACACGGCTAAAATAGTGCAAAATTGGTTTTTGGAAAATAAAATCAACGTTTTGAAGTGGCCAGCTCAGTCCCCTGATCTCAATCCCATAGAGAATCTATGGGACATTGTAGATCGTCGGATTAACCGGAGTAGCTGTAAGAATAAGGATTCGCTCTTTGCTCAAACTGAAATTGCTTGGAAAAATATCCCCCAGGAAATTATAACTAACTTAATCGAGTCAATGCCTCGTAGATGTCAAGCAGTAATTAAAAGTAATGGTTACGCAACAAAATATTGAAAAACAAGTGCTTTCAAGAACAGAATTCAATTATGTGCTTTAGTTTTGTCGCCATTATTTTCCATGAATTGTTAAATCTTTTGTTATATTTTCTTTAGTGTGTAAGTAATATATATATATTTTTCTGGAATACAAGAGCTAGGTTACATAAGCTCACCTAATAAAATTCATTCAAATTTATTCAAGTTTTGAAACTTATTTAAAGAAATCGTAACCCAATGATATTAAGTGCTATTGTTTTGTCCGACACTGTATATAAGATATAAAAATATACCTGTAAAATAAGTTTGTCTTCAAAGATATAAATGCCATTCGATTTGTCAAAATAAGAGCTTATTTAAAAAAAAATTATTGAAATCGGTTCATAAGTTGCTGATAAAATTAAAAAACAAAATAACGGTTCTATGAGCGGTACCTTTCCTGAGCAACACAAAAATATGTTTTTCTTATTTAAAGAAGCCAAGTTAAAAATAAAATTTTAGAGAAAATTAAAAAAAAATCTATCGGTTTGTTTTTGAGAAAATTTGAATTTTCGTTTTTTGACCAAACAAATTGTATGGGGGCTACTGTTAGTTTTGACCTTAAAAAAAAAATGGAAAAAACGCCTAACGCGAATCTGCTCAAAACCTTAACTTCCAAGTTTGAACTCAATCGACCCAATGGTTTAGGCTGTAGGAGCGTGGACAGACAGGCAAAACAGACGGGACGGAATCGCGGGACCCACTTTTTTGACTTCTCTACCATCGTAATATCATGTTTGATTAAAATCTCGAGTTCGAAATTCTGCACGAATGCAAAACTTGCCATATAGTTCCTATATGTCGCAAGTAAAAACTGTATTTTCTAAGTACAAACACGGCCAATTCGGTATTGATTTCAAAATGAGATAGGTCAGACATGAAAATATTAAAAAGAACGGGTCCGAGCACAGAACTTTGTGGAACTCCGTAACAATTATCATGCATGGAAGGCTTCGCAATTCTAGTGTGAACAAAAAATGTTCTATTTTTCAAGAAGTTCCAAACAATTTTGATAAGGTTGTCAGGAAAAAATTTAACAGAATTAGTTTTTAAACAAGTCCGTCATGTCATACTGTATCAAAGGCTTTTTCTATGTCTAGAAAAACTAAACCAGTCTGTTTTGTCTTGCATTAAGGCTGTTTTTAACATGCATGCTGCTTTATTCTAAGTATTTGATGATTAGTGGAGTCATCTGCTCTGAAATAAGTACATAAGTACAAGAAAATTGCTCAATAAGGTACATATTAGCTTCCTCAACATGGATTAATAGGCGATCATTTAACACTTTCATGAAAATTGTACTTAATGTGCTTAGTAAGCTAATAGGTCTATAACTACTTGGGTTCTCTCTTCGCTTGGACTTCTTTAAAATGGTCGTGGTTAATTCTAAACCAATTTAAATTTAATTATTGTGGAGTCAAAATCTCAAAAGGGAATTCTTTAAGGATTTATTATTATTATTTTTAATATTTATTAACAAGCAATTAAAATTACAAGCTAATATAAAATTTGACAAGCCTAGCTGCAGAGACTATTGGCTTATTTGCTTGAAAATTCAAGTTACAATTTTTGCTT
Organism: Eupeodes luniger; assembly: GCA_951509635.1. Taxonomy (NCBI): domain Eukaryota; kingdom Metazoa; phylum Arthropoda; class Insecta; order Diptera; family Syrphidae; genus Eupeodes; species Eupeodes luniger. Next base: position 92,191,053 of record OX608073.1, on the reverse strand, counting down.
TTTTGAGAAACTCAGTAATATTATTTATATTTGTTAAGCTGGGATTTTTGAAGATTTCAAATACGGGAATATTTTTTAATTTTTTTTTAATTATGGGCTGCGTCAACAGACAATGTACCAAAATATGTTTTAGATCAAGGCGGGTGTTGCAAGTGGAGCAGGTTGGAGGGTCGTTTTTGTTGAGGAGGTGTTGGTGGGAAGCAGTATAGTGTTTCCAAGTCGAAGTCTAGCGAAGTTGGTTATTTTTTGTTTCGAACAGTTAGTAGGTAAATCGGCGTAATCTGGGAGAATACCAATGCTTATGGTTGATCCGTTTTCATCAGTCACCGCATAAGATGTGGTGTCCGGAGTTTTAGAGCCATCCATGAAGATAAATCTCCATCCGTCAGATCTTAAGTCAGAGGCGATACATAAATAAAGTTGGCGATACGTGTTGTTTGCTGTTTTTAATTTTTTATATTTGGTTAGATCCAATATCAGTGATTCAGGATTGATGAACCATGGCGGGTAGAGTGGGGCGATGAGTCGTTCTCTTTTGGTTGGCAGATTGGTAAGCCTTGATTCTTTAAGAATTGTACCGATGGCGGATGGAATACGTTTAGTTAGTTTTTGATTCGTTGTTTTTTTGATGTCGTTGTCGATGATGGAGTTCTTGGAGAATACTAGTTTTGCGAGCATTCTTAAAGTTAGTGTGTCTCTTCGTTCTTCGATGCTGGGAAGGCCTGCTTTAGTTTGGATATTTTTTGTTGGAGTTGTTGGAAAGGCGTTTATGCTTTTCTAGCTGCTGTGTGGTAGATGGGTTTTATGATGTTTAAAACATACTTTGGGCAGTGACCTTATAAATATAAACAGCCCATAATCAATTTTACTTAGAACTAAAGTTTTGGTTATGTATGAAAGGGTGTTAATATGTACATTGCTTTTATTTGTTGCTAAATATCTTATTATGTTAGTTCGTGCAGCTAAGGATTTCTTAAGCGCTAAACAATGTTCTTTCCAAGAATATTTACAGTTAAATATCAATCCTAAAATACTTAAGTTAATACTAACATTATTTATCATAGTGCTGTTTATGTTAAGGTTGGGTTTTTGACAATTTTGTTTGCGACATACATGAAGCAGTTTACATTTTTCAATTGAAAGTTTTGCACCTGATTTTTTTGACCATTGAATTATATATTCTAATACGATTTGAAATAAAGATTTACATTTATTTAGGTCATTAATTTTGTATAAAATATAAATATCATCTGTGTAGCTGCAATTATCTAAAAGCTGATACTTAATTAGTATTTCGTTAATATCATCGACGGCAATAATAAACCGTATTACCGAGAGAGGTGATCCCTGGGGAATACCGTTATGAAGTGGGTAGCTGAAAGAGTAGACGTTATTGGTTTTTACCACAAGTTTTTTTTTTTTTATATTCTGCTTCCAACACCCCACTTTATGAGCTTATTTAATATAATATAAGGACCTATACGATCGAAAGCTTTTTCGAAGTCAAGAGAGAGTATGGATTGCTTTCACAAAACATTGCATTTTCTGACAAACACTTTCCCACAGGACTATAAATGATAAATTAATATACTTATACGTGTAAGAACTTTTCATCCAAAGAAAAACCATGGATTTAAATAATGGATAATTTTAACCCGTTCTCATTCTTTATTTTGAAAAATCGTTAATTCAATCATTTTTTTTAGAAAGTCTTTCGTGGGTATCAAACACGAAAATCCCTTCAGAAGATTCAGTTTAAAGGGGTATTTAAACAAAATTAAACTGTTATGTTCTAATTGATTAAACAATTTTTCTTTTCTATTGGAACAGCATCAATTATCTTCTCAAGATTCATCTTCAACTTCATCGTTTAGGGTTGGCCAATGTGCAATATTATATTTAAGTTTTAAAAAATCATTATTCCTTTGTTTTTGTAGGATTTTATTCTAGGAAAGCAAGATGAAGTGACAAAAGCAGCAGTCAAAATTCAGGTAGTTATGTTTTTACTGATTGGTTGTAAAAGTATTTAAAAAAAGGAAATGCTTAAGCACATTTTTTATCTTAGGCTTCATTTAAAGGATTTTATGTTCGCAAGAGGGTAAGTTTTTTGTGATTGAGTTATTTTTGTTGCTCTTGTGAGTAAAGTGTTTTCTTGACCATTAAACATTAGTATCAATCTGTTTTTCGCTTATTTACAAAACTTGCTCGGTTCAATTTTATCAATAGAATATGTTGGACAAGAAAAAAGTAAGCATAAGGCCATATATTCCAACACCAGATCGTAGATCTTCTACAGCCGTAGAATCATTCTCTTCAATTTCGGAATCACCCAAAATTTCCATAAAAGGGGAGGAAGTTCCAACTCCGTTAGAAGATACAAGTAAAATAGAAATGCAAGAACCAATTGCTCAAGAAGACTCGTATACAAAAATTCAAGAGTCTCGAGAAAATCTTGAAGATTTAAATATTGACCTTAAAGACTTGAATGAAGCAGCTGTTAAGATTCAAGTAAGCTTTGATTTTTGTTTCAACATCAAATAGAAAATTCCAGGTGTTGTTCTTTGTTTGCCCTCTAGGCTACTTTTAAAGGATATCATGTTCGCAAAGAGCTTTCAACTAAAGAAAGAAAATCAAAAACTTTGCAAGAGCAACAGTCAAATTTACATCCTGATGCCGAAGACTAAAAACCTGGAAAATGTCATTTCTTGTTTTTTTTTTGGCATTAAATTTTATGTTTAAATATTCTTCCTGCAGTCATGAATATATGCATACCTTAACTGTTTAACATTTTATATTTTATCTCTCTACATATGAACATATATCTATTCAAAATCCACATCCCCACATGTGAAATCACCTTCAATGGGGATGACGGCCAGGGCTTACCATTACCATCAGCCAAATATGGATTTAGTAAAAATAAAGGAACTTACTTTATGATGCGTATTATTAAATTGTCTCCTTTCAAGGATTCATTTTATGTTTTATTTTGGCTTTTTAAGTCGAAGGAAAAAATTGCCCCCCTTTAAGTTATATTTTTTTTTCTCAGGACTCGGGGTGATGGTATTTTACATTTCACATGTCAGAAAGGGATTTCTTGTATTTTTATTGAGCGTTACGAAGGACGAAAGGGAAAGAGAGTGGAGAGGGGTGGGTTAGAATTATCATCATTTCTATTTACGATTATGATTGCGTCGGTTGTATTTTAAAAAGAAGTTTCTTTTTTTTTTGTGGTACTGGAATGTGGTTGAGTTTGGTTAAATTTTATGGACACTCTGAAAACAAGTTGACCCCTCATACGAATTCAGGGACCAATAATTCAGAGAAAATGATTTCAAAGTTTGGTATATGTTGTTTGATGGGAGTTAGGGCAATATTCAGGAGGGTTAGTTCCTTGGAGTGTCTCTTTAAGTTAAAGCATTCATGTGTCTTAAAATGAGGAAGCTGTTAAGTTTGTATTGCAGAAGGATAGAGAGACACCTTCTTCGAATTACCTCCACTGAAATATGAAGATGAATCAAAACCTCAATTTCAATTTCCATTGAACAAAAAGCTTGAAAACATCATTGCTTCACATTTGTATCCTATATGAAGACTCCTTAACCAGACAAAAAGATGCAAATTTCTTGCTGCAATCAATTCTCTGGCGATATCGATGCCATCAGGCCAGGATGTGTAATAAAAAATAAAGCCAAGACTTTTTATCTTTTCGTTTTAACAAAAATGTGCGATGAGCAATTATTGGGTGGCCCAATTAACTTGAATTGAAACATCGTCGCCATGCTGGACGCCCTTGTTTTTGGACCCTCACAGTGCAGCTCAGCACAGAACAGCACAGCCTTGCAGTGATCAGCATCTCGCTCTGCAAAAAAAAAAAACAGGAATGAATAAAACAAAGAAATCGATAACCCTAGGTATGTATGTTATAACTACCTACCTATACAGCCATTCAAGTTCGGAGTAAAACAACAATTAACAAGTCCAAAGATCAGGACCCAATAAAAAAAAAGAACGCGATGAAACGAACAAATTCACAAGTCTGAAGAGTCATAGTAGTGTGGCGGTGGCAGTGGCAGTGGCGGGCCAGCCATCATCAGGCACCTCGTGCTATTATTGCCCACTCAATTTGATTCATTAGCCTGGCCCTGATACTGAAGACTGCGAAGAGATGGTGTGGTGTTAACAGTTTCTTTTTTTTTGTATGTGTAGCCTTGAGGCGGCTTTCAATTCACAAACTTCATCCACTACGGTAGCTGACGCTGCTTCAGCTGCTGCATCATCCCAATCGACAACATGGACCTCACATGGCTTGCTGAACTACCATCAAGCTGCAGTAGCACCGGGAGAGAATACAATAAACAAAAAGCCAAGAAAAAAAAACTCCCGCATAAATAAAAATATCAGATCCCCAGGCAGGCGAAAAATTTAAATCATTCCGTGATTAAAATAAAAATCCGTGCCACTGATAAAGAACTCACCTGTAGGTGGCGTTTTGCATACGAGATCCGATGCTGCATCACCGTTGCAGCTTCGAAGTTTGGGTTTCGCTGCTGCTGCTGTTGGATACTAAAAGGTGTCGATTGGGAACGAATGCCACCCACATGAGGTATACTCGCTGAGTGGATTCATGATGTTCATGTTGAGTTGCCACCAGTGTTGTTTCTGGGGATACTGATTCGGAGCAGCAGCTTTGCTTGTTCTCTTAATTACCTGGAAACGACCAGAACTGGGAATAGTTCGAGTTGTATTTGGTGTGGATGGGAATCATGTATGGGGTAGGAAATAGCACAGACAGGGGAGAGACACTGGCGCGATGGTGATGGTGTGACCATGACCGACCACCATCAGTTTTTGTATAAATATATAAATCAGAATGAATTACCACTTAATTGGCGAATCAAAGGCTATCGCATTCGATGTCCATCTCTAGGAGCACCATCCAGGAGATACACTTCTGAATGTTGCAACAAAAGTACTGCTGGTTCTGTAAGCTATATTTATCACGAGAATTTTCTGAGGATTAAATACAATGCTACTAGGATTGCAATACCTTGGAATAGAAGGTTAAAGTGGCAAATTGGAGGATTTCTGTCGTTTACGTTCTCGGGGTTTATCTAATTGTGCTAATCACATAATCCTTTAACTCTAATGAAATGTTTCTGTTCTTAGCAACATGTTGCGAACAAAGGCGTGTTGCAGCCAAAAGCGTAGTGCTAGTGCTGTAGTTTGTTTAAGATTAGTTTGTAACATTTATGTTGCGATTAATAAATAATTCTAATAATAACAAAGGCGTGTTGTGAGTTTTTTGTTTGACTTTCTAGCAAATTGTTCTTTAGACTTCTTATCAGGTCTAAATTTTGTGCGGAAGTTTGATGGTTTTATGGTTAAAAAAGAGGTGTTTCTAATATCTATCAACATGTTGCAGGAAACAGATAATTACAAATGAATTCGAATTTGTTGAAATGCTTACTTGATTATAAAAATACGTTTATTATTAGAACAATATTTGTGATTCTAGTTTCTAAAAAACTATTGGAGGCAATGTTTGAATTCTGAAATGAATCAAAACAAATAAGAGAAGTTGCTATGTTTACTTTGTTTTTGTATCATTTTCAGCCTAATTAAGAATTTCAAGAAAAAAATATTGCCGCAGGAACATTTTTGCTGACCCGGAATTTGAAAAGGTGTCATGAGTTTTACTTGACCGAAATTTTACTTTAAATAAGAAATGATATTTCGAACAGCTTCTAGAAAACCAGATGATGTAGGAAGTGTTATGTGGTGCTAGCATTATGTTGCATTCTGTAGAATTGTTTCCATTTGACTTACATTTTCAGTGTATCTTTTGATTTGATGTCATTCGTTGTTTTACATTTGTTTGCAACAAAATTGGAACCCTTTACTTTCTTTTTTTTAATGTATGCTTTAAAAGTAGAAAATCCCACGAACCTCTATTTCAATGCAGAATTTCATTATTCCAAAAATAGCTGGCTATGTATGACCTTTTATGCAATCTATTTGTCATTCAATTCCGCCAAAGCCTCGTCACTTTCAGCGTCAAATTTATGCGGGTAAATGGTTAGATAGCGTCTCATGTAGTAAAACAAATCAAAATAGATGTTTCACACTTTCAAAACCTTGATAATGTTTCGCACAAAGCGATGTCTGGGTATGTTATGTATATTTATTTTTAAAATTAATTACCTGTGCTTATCACGTACTAATTGCACCAAATATAAGCTTCGAAACCTGTCAACCAGAATAGAGTCTAATTCATTCATTGACTAAGTCAACATGTTCGTCGCTCCTTTTACGGTGTTAGTCGTAGTCACTTCTAGCTTCTTTGGCTTGATTCGCACTCATCCAACTGAATCACCATCTCAGATCGATATTGACGAATTTAATCGAATTGTTGGTGGCAGTGCAACCAAAGGACCAATTCCCTATCAAATATCAATGCAATACAATAAAAACGATGAATGGAGACATTTTTGTGGAGGATCCATAATATCCGAGGATACTGTCCTCACCGCTGCTCATTGTGTCCATGGACAGAAACCCGAGAGAATGACTGTTCTAGCTGGGACGTTTGACTTTCGTCAAAGAGATGGATCACGTCATGAGGTTGTTGGCTATAAGATCCATGAGAATTACCAAGAATTGATCACAAGTGATATTGCCTTGGTCAGGGTAAAGCCTCCATTTGAGTTTAATGAGAAGATTTCGAAAATCAATGTTTTCGGAACGAAAAGAGTTGGTAGTAAGGAAGCCGTCACTCTGACTGGTTGGGGTTCAATCTCTCCATGGATCTATGGACCATTTCCGACAAATCTGCAAATGCTTAATTATACGACAATTTCGAATGCTGAATGTAAACAGTCATTTGGTCGAGTTACCGAAACTGAAATTTGTGCTTATCAATTCTTCTTAAAAGGAGCTTGTGCTGTAAGCTTCAAAATTTCAGTGGAAAATGATGGTATTTTGATAAATTTATGGGAATATTTTTTTTAGGGAGACTCTGGTGGCCCGTTGGTGAATCGTGATCGAAATCAACAAATCGGAATTGTTTCGTATGGAACTAGTATCTGTTCAGCGGGACTGCCTGATGTATTTACAAGGGTTTCTGTTTTCGAGGATTGGATCAAAGAGACTATGGCTGGAGATAGTTGGAATTGATTGTGAAAATGATGTTTTTTTGGGTCGATTTTATTTATTGAAATACATTTGGTTTTACAAACGAAAAAGAAGAGTATGATTTTCATTTCTTTGAAACAATTTTTAAATTTTTGAGAATATGACTTTTGTGTTAGGTTAACCCAAAACGATGAAAAAATTATTGGTATATGTAGGTGTTGCGGTGGTGTTTTAAGCTAAGATTATTTGCCAAACGGTGACTTCTTATTCCTTTCGGTTTTCGTAGTTTTCAAATTCTTCCAAAATCCTGTAATCTTTTGTTGTTGTTGTTTCCTACTCAGAAACGTTTGCCAATTAAAAATTGGATAATGTTGTTTGAAACGAACATCTTCCAATATCCAATAAGTGGATAATTGGACAATTTTTTGAAAATACAAATACAATTGCAAGAAGTCGGCCAATTTCTTGATAGAAAATTTACCGACGATTGACAGCCAAATTTTGTTCTCTCACTTTTGACAGATAAAATTGGGTTTTTACATGGTTGATACGAAATTCTTTAAAATGTTTTGCGAAAAATCTGCACGTATTGGAAGATCTTCAATCAATCGTGTAGGTAAAGTTCTGAAATCTTATATACTGTTGCATACTTTTACGTGTTACAGTTTCAACTATTGTTTTTATTTCAAAGGCTTATCAAGGGTATTTTTCAATTTTTACTGATTAATAATATGATGGCCAATTAATTGGTGCAAAATTAACTTGAACTGGCAACATCATAAAATCAAAGAAAATGTTGCATACTTACTTCTTTTTGTACCATTATTGATCTTCTAACTTTTATTTTTTTCAGATCCGCATATCAAAATTTCAAGATTGACATGGGGTAAGTTTTTTTATGATATTTTGTATTATATTTATTTTGTTGAGTTAGATAAAGTTTTTAATATTTTTGTTATTTTCATACCGATTTCATATATAGTTTGCTAGAACTTACAATTTTTGTTTTATAAATGGCTTAGGTAAAATTTAAAAGGGTCTAATTCAAATTGCAATCGGATTTTTTTAGACTTGCAAAAATGACGTTATAATTTATTGATTTCAAACTCCAACTATTCTTCAGTATTACAATATTCTTTTATAAAATATATATACTATAATATTGATATAATTAGAAAACATTGTATGATTATTTACCCAAACAATAATACAGAGTTATAAACACAATTATAAGGCTATAAAAATAAAAGAATTGAAAATTATATGGAAAAGGTTTCCAAGTTCTATGGAACAAATTATATATTTTAAGGAGAACAATATTTTTTTTTCGAATTATACCAATTCGTATAAAAGTGCATGTTAGAAATATATATTGTTATGAGTGCTAACATTTTACTGCTCACGTTCTTAATGATGTCATTAAAAAGAATGCCTTAGAGCACAGTCTTCAAATAATGCTTAAGATTCAAAATGGGTGTAAAGGGTGTTTTGTTTAGAAGTATTGAAGTTTGAATTGAAATAACACTTGTACTTGAAAAACGATTCTATAGGACGAATCTTCTTTCGCAGTCGTATAGTTGCTAGAGTACTTCAAGATTTTGACATCGGCTGGCCCGGATTGTATCTCCGCTATTGTTCCGAAGGGGTGTTCTTCAATGCTGGCAAACCATTGCGTAAGCTTTTCCATTTGTCCTTTTATACAGGTCTCTTTCCGAGTGGATGGAAAATAGACATTTTCCTGTCCCTAAAAATGGAGAATCCTCCTTAAGCCTAGTACATACTTGTGAATCATCTCGTGAACCCATAAGCCTAGTACATACTTGTGAACCATCTCGTGAACCCATACAAATTTCGGTTTTTGGTTCACCCGTGAACGTGCTCGTGAAGCTGAGTGGAGAACAAAGTGGAGAGTTTTCGTTCACGGGCAATTCACGTGCAAAATGTACGGGAACTGTTGGTGAAGCTTTGACATTTGGTTACAAAAAAAAGGACAGTTTTCAATTTGTACTGAATACTGATACTGATTCCTCATTTAAAGTTTGTGGCTGCTTTGCGTGTGGTTTTAAAAAAAAAGTTAAAATGCATTTATATGAAATAGAATACAAATGTTCACAACGTGTATTCACAAGTGTGTACCAGTGAGCAATTTCAAAAGTTCACTTTCTCCACTGGCGAACGTTCACTTCACGAGGAAGTATGTACTAGGCTTTACTCTCTAATTATCGTCCAATTGCACTTACATCCCTTCTTTCCGAGGTCATGGAAACGCTGATCAATTTTCAGCTGAAGAAGTATCTTGAAGAACGAAAGCTTTTTAATGACCGGCAGTACGTTTTTCGTAGCAATAGGTCTACTTGTCATCTCATTGTTTATATCACTAAACAGTGGAACAAATGTTTACATCGTTTTGTAGAAAGTAAGATTGTTGTAGGTACTTGATATTTCATAGGCATTTGATAGAGTTTGGCATCAAGCTCTCTTATCGAAAATGCGTGCTTTTGGCATTGATGAATCTCTTCTTTGTCAAGCTAGAAATTACCTTTCGGACCGTTAATTTCATGTAGCATTGGACGGGTCCAAATCTGATACCCACAAAATAAACGGTGGTGTGCCCGTTGTCTCCGACGATTTTCCTTATTTTTATAAATTATTTTTTGTCTGAAACTTCTTATCTACTAAATTGTTTCGTTAATGACAGTACCCTCAGCTTTTCATATTCGTTTTTAAATTCTCATCCTTATTCTTGGATGTGGACTACAAACGGCATTAAATTCTGATCTTAACAGCATTGTCCAATGCATAGAGGAAATATATTATCTAGAGTCCCGACTGGTACCCGTCTTGCCTGAAACACCCTCAAATTTTATTTGAGGTAACTCTCTTAAAAGCCCGTAACAACTACATAGAATCTGCATTTTCCCATAAGAAATGCACGGGACAACTAACACATGCTTATGCTAATGGGCAAAATTCGCTCAATTTAGTTTGTAGGCCGAAAGAGAGCAAACCCATTAAGTCGGGACTCTAGATAATATATTTCCTCTATGGTCCAATGGTGAATCAAAAACCGAGTAGAATTTAATGCTTCGAAAACTCAATGCTGCCTGATATCACAAAAGTGTAGACCTCCCCCAATGTCACTATCCATGGGTTGTACTTGCATTGAGGAGACTGAACAGCTTTCAGTTATAGGTATACGTGCATCACAAACCACTTGTAGTGGAGTGATCACATATTTGTCATCGCCAAAAATGCTGCTTTAGGTTTTCTCCAAAGGTGCAAGAAGTTTTGTATTTCTCATATTTGGGCTGGTGCCCCATCAAATTACTTAAGTCTTTTGGATAGAATTAAAAAGAGAGCTCTTAAAATGATGAGAGATCGTTCTTTTACCGAGACGACGGTGTTCCAGAGAGACAAACGTCTCGGACCGAGACGTTTGTCTCTCTGGAACACCGTCGCATGGTCTCATGCCTATATTTTAACCAACAATGCTCTAGTGAAACAGCCAGTTGTATTCCTCCCCTCAACTTATTCAACCGTAATACCCGTACTTCTAGGAATGCTCATCAGTTCACCCTTGAGCCGATTAGTCCAACCTCGGACTGTTAAGTATAGGGATTCTTTCCTTAGCCACACTACACGAATGTGGAACGCTTTACCAGGCAATATTTCCCCAATCTTTACAATGTGCAGATATTCAAAACAAGTGTGTATCGGCATCTCCTTTCTAATCCTGTCCTCCCGTTGTTGAAGTTGTCAATAACTCGGCGAAAGTTATCCTCCAAGTGGTCAATAGTGTCGGGCTTATCAGCGTGGACTAGGGACTTAATATACTGGGTGTTATTTTTGGCGTATGGTTTTCAAGAAGAACTAAAACGCATATCATGTAATACTGTGGCCATGAATTCAGCTTAATTATAAAGATAAAGGTTTTTCGTTATGTTTTATAAATGGTTTCAGATGGATCTAATAAATTCCAGCCGAGAAGCCCAGTTTTCGACCACTTTTTGCAGCAACTTAAGTCCTTAAGTCTTCAATAGCTGCGCGGAAGTTGTACTCCAAATGATCAATATTTTCGGTTTAATCGGTGGCGTAGACTAGCGTCTAGTCAAGCGACGATAAATCCGATGATCATTCAGGCCAATTCATTGGCCCGTAACGTTAAATTATGCGGTTACCAAACGTTTTTTTCAATAAATCAATTGTGTCATGTTGCATCGTATTGTTGAAACCAAAGCCCCAAAGAAAAAGTCAGTAATCATAGCTCTAGAGCTGTGACTGTAACGTTCTGGCCAGCACAGTTATTAAAAAAGTATGAAATATGTATGTATGTACATATGTATGTATGTACTTGAAATCAATCGAAATCCTACGTTCTATTTATAGACATATCCATTCAAACAAAACTGATTAAGTAAAAGAAGGAGCATCATTTTCAAAATAAATTTGCGCAATTTCATGTAGAATTTCCAAACCAATCTAAAAATAAATCAATTGACAGCTGACAAAATGCTTTCCAGTATAAATAGTGTTTTCAACTTAAGGTTCTATACTTCTAAAAAAAAACGATAAAACTAAGTGGTTTTACTAGTACATTTTTTAAATCAGAAGTTTTTAAATTGTAGAGGAATGTTACTTTTTTTTGTCATACTGTAGTCGTATTTGCTTTTCCTCTTAAAGTCCACAAATTTCAGTTGCGCATTAATCTCAAGACATTAAGTTCTGAACTAAATTACGGAAGAACTTCATATAATTCGCTCAGCTGAATATAAATTCCCCTTTTAAAAAAATGTGTAAATTAGCTTCAATAATTTATCCACATTTGCTTTATTCCTCAATTGATTCTTTTTACATAAATCGTATACGTACAATAATGACTCAAATTTTAATTTCATCCCATATCCTTTTTCTATGTTTAAATTCAATAAAGGATAATCCTTTAAAGAACATTGTCAACCGTATTATACTATGTCATAAAATAAACAACCCTTTGATCTCCTTTTCGTCAAAGACTTAATTCCAAAAGCTAATAACTCTACATATACTGCCTTCTCTTTTTCAGGATAAGTAAATTTACTGTATCCACTGTTTTCTCTTTACTCGAACATGATTATGGTGGTTAAAAGGACATACTGACTTTTATTATTAATTTTCTACAAACAAAGAAAAGAGCACGACAAAGTGTATTACTCCTTCTATTTCGTGATATACCTTTACCACACTTTTTATGACTACAAAACTCCTTTCCCGCTACTGTCCTGATGACTTCAATGTTTACATAATACATATTGGTTCATGGTAGAACTGGTATGAGTGTGTTATCCTTTTTGAAAAGAAAACTTTGAGAATATATACACTACACATGTTTTCTAAAGCTTTTTCGTGCATATGATTAAGTCAACAGATTAAAAATCACAAAGAACGACGATGCAAAGTGAAAAGAAAGAACAAAGTACAATAATAATTTTTTATCGCTATACAAAGCAACTTTGTGGTTATGTTTTTTAATTAAAATTTATATAAAATTAAGTAAAACGTTCTGTTTTTAGTCTCATCACCTTTACCTTTTACGAACAAGGCAATCGTTAAGAATGACATATGACTCATTTCACTTTAATTCCTGATTTCATCTTTGATCCATTTTGTAAATTCAGAAACTCTGGTGAAAACAGTTGGAAAACTATAATTGAGGTAGACATTCCAAGCACCATAAGAACAAATGCCAATTTGAAGAGTTTTCTTCTCATTCACAAGTGGTCCACCGGAATCGCCCTAAAGAAAAAATAGAGGCAGTTTTTCAAAAAATTCACAATTCAAATATTTTCTGTACCATATAAGGAGTACTAAGATCCTTGGAAGTTACACAAATGTCTGTCGAAGTCAAGACGTCGTGCGCTTCCAACTTGCAAGCTTCATCTGACATAGTTGTGAAATTACCTTCCTGAAGTATTTCTGCCTGTCCATAATGTGTATGACCCCATCCATGGAAAATCGCCGGAATATCACTCATAACTCGTTCGGAGCTCGCAAACTCTATCTTAGCTATAGTTCTTTGATTGAATTTAAATCTTGGACGAACTCGCATTAACCCGATGTCATAGCCTTTGAATTCTTCGTCAATATAATTGGGATGAGCTGTATATGAGACAATTCTGTGACGTGTTCCTATTCGGCTCTGTAGATTATTTCTTCCGGCCAGAACTCGAAATGATTTCATGCCATAGTCATTGATATGTGGCACCAAACAATGTGCTGCTGTGAGGACAAAGTTCGGGGATATTATCGAACCTCCACACAAATGTTTCCATTCTCGTTTTGTTTTTCGATATTGTATTGAAACTATATACGGCACAGGATCTAATACATCCTGACCTGAGAAGATGTAGGATGTTAGATTTGGAGCTGGCTTCACTTTATCACCTGGAAAAGTTTGGATTTTTTCTTTAGTTTAACTTTCACTTCACTTATATCCAAAATCGATTACCTATACTGATATCTGTGGCACTACAGGTGTTAATAATTAAATATCCTAAAGCTGCAACTCCCAACGGCGTCATTTCAAACTCAAAAAATGTTATCTGAGATTTTAAATATATTTTCTCATTTTATAAACCAAATAGAAGATTTTTGTGTGGTATGTAAAACAATCAATCATACGATGGAATTTATTTGATGACAAAGTTTTTACCTCGTGTCTTAGATATATATTAGGTAACTGATACAGGTGCCTATATATGTAATAAGCTGTCTTATAACTCATTTTTGAGTAATATAATTTTTAACCAGTAACGTTGTGAAGTGATTAAGTTAAATATTGTGAGATTTACTTATGTGTTTAGGTTTGTTAATTTAGTTTTCTCATTTTAAACAAGATGTGGAAAGCCCGAAAGTTCAGTCAATTTCAAATTTCTAAAAAAACTTTTATACAGAAAAATCTTTTTTTTTTGAGTTTGTTAAAAGAAATTTATTTTTAGTGTTAGGGTGCCTTTCTTTGACTACTTGCTGTAAATTTGTTGGAAATATCAAAAAAACAATTCCCTGAAAAAGTTTTTTAGTATCAATATTGGTACCCGCCCTCAGCATATAAGACCAAGAGAGTATGTGCCACTTATTAGAATTTTCAATAAAATTCTCGCTTTTCTTTGGAGAATTTCATAAAAAATAGTTTCTAGCCTTAAACCGCAAAGTGTAATACTTTTCTAGATATTAGTCATTAAGTCGTTTCCAAAAATAACCGAATTTTATAAAATATCATACATTTTATACCGACTGATATCTCGAAAAATATCAGTTTTAGCGGTTTAAGGTTCCGGTCTTAATTTTCTTTAAAATTGTGTTCAGCTTAACAACAATATTTTCCATAATATGATAAAATAAGTTTAAACCAATTTTGACCAATTTTAGTATATTTTAACATTTTTTGAAAGTTTATATTTGTTATAATAAAAATATTGATTGGATTTTATGTTAACATAGAATGAAATAATTTTGAAATCAATAACTTCAATTATTCTCGAGATATTCGAATCGAACCTTATTTTTTACCAATGTTACCTATGTAGTATTTTTAGTAGATTTTTATTTATACTAAAAATTGGATTTTTCTAAATTTTATGAACAGGATTTTTAACTTCCCATAGGAAGTTATTGTAATGGGTCCGATTTGTCAAATTGAAAATTTTGACATTTCTCGACGTTTCAAGGTCCCTAGAGTCGAAATAAAAGATTTTTAGAAAGATGTCTGTGCGTGCGTGTGTACGTACGTTCTTACGTCCGTACTTCTGTACGTTCGCGAGGTTTTTTTCGTCGTCCATAGCTCAAGAACCAGAAGAGATATCGACTTAAAATAATTTTTTTATACAGATAATAAGGCAGAAAGATGCAGAAAGGGCTCTCAAGAAAAAAGGTGAAAATTTTGGTTAAACCTAAATATCTCATGAACCAATGACGCTAGAGACTTGAATTAAATTAAATTTGTCACCTCGAAAATTTTACGACTAAAATATGATTTCATCTCCAAAACAATTTTGTGCAACGAAGAATAATTTGTTTGACATCTGATAAAATTTTGAGAAAAATCTAATTGACATTTTTTTTATAAAAAATAAAATCCTAAAAAAAACATTACTCGTAGTTGGTAAAAATTGAATTTCGACTCAAATATCTTTTCAAAAACTTGAGATTAAGGCTTCAAACTTTTTTTATCTTATAAGAAATATTGTTTTCAACATTCTGAAAAATGTTGAGAAAAATCGAATTGACAGTTTTTTTTACAAAAAATAAAACCTAAACAAAAATTTATAAAAGGTGGTAAAAATTGATTTTCGACTCAAATATCTTTTCAAAACTTGGAGATAGTGGCTTTAAACTACTTTAATCTTTCAAAAAATATTGTTGTCAACATTCAGTAAAATTTTGAAAAAAATCGAATCAACAGCTTTTGTACAAAAAATTAAAAACCTAACAAAAATTTAACAAAAGTTGGTAAAAATTGATTTTCGACTCAAAAATCTTTTCAAAAGTTTGAGATAATGGCTTCTAACTAATTTTAACTTATAAGAAATATTGTTTTCAACATTCGATAAAATTTTGAGAAAAATCGAATTGACAGTTTTTCTTACAAAAAATAAAAACCTAAAAAAAAAACAATACTAAAACTTGGTAAAAATTTACTTTCGACTCAAATAGCTTTTCCAAAATTACAAATATTGGCTTCAAACTTATTTTATTTCACAGAAAATATTGTTTTCGATATTCATATAGCATTCGATATAAAAATCCAACAGTCCGTTTTTTCATAAAAAAAATAAAATCTTCAAAAAATAGTACCTACGCAAATTTGGTAAAAATTGATACATATAGACAAACTTTAAAGCAAGACAAATCGATAGACGGGATAGGTAGTTATCAGTGTGGGTCCATCTCAGCCTCTTTTTTATAAGATAAAATTAGTTTGAAGGCAATGTCTTTAATTATTGCCAAGGTATTCGAGTCGAAAATCAATTTTTATCAACTCTTAGTAGTATTTTGTTCAGGTTTTTATTTTTTGGAAAATTTTGTTCAAATTCTCAAATGAAAATCTAAAAAAAATTTAACAGATGCCTAAAACCTTATTATCCGATGCATACAATTATTTTAGCGATAATATAATTTTTTGTTTACAAAATTTTTGAGGTGAAAAATATTTGTTTTTATTTTTTTTTTTAAATTTTTTTTTTTATTTTATTTTTTTTTTATTTATTTATAAAAAAGCCGTTATTAGAGTATCACGTCAATATGTATAATATAAAATATTATTTTAGTTACTAGCGTTATTATTTCGAGAAATATTCGGGTTGAACTAAATTTTTAACTTTTTTTAAAAATTCTATCTACATCTTTTGATGTTATTATCTGTTAAACAAAATTTTTTTGAATCCTATACTAGTTTTGAGATAAAGCCGACGAAAAAACGTATCCCGAACGGGCGTTTGGACTTACAAACGTACGTACGTAGGGATCTTAAAATGTCAAAAAATGTAAAACTTTTCATTTGAAAAATCAAAAGAAGACAATTTCACCTACTGTCCCAATATATTATTAAACCTTTTATTGAAAAAAACTTACATTTAATTTAATTTTGTTCAAATTATAAAAGTGAAAGGAAGGACTGTAAACCTTACAAAAAACCTCATTAAAAAGTCAGCAGTGAAAATTAATGATATCTAATTATATCCCAAGATTTAAATTTACGGAAGTCTAATATCAGTTATTTTTGGCATTGTGAAATCGAAGCAGCTCATAAAAGTGACGATTGGCATGTGCTTACGGTGATAGTTACGGTTTTTGCTATTTTTGAAGTGCTTTGTCTCAGAAACTACTTATGCTTCAAAGCTGAAATTTAAAGTTTCTAACTCTCTTAGTTCTGAAGTAAAAGGAGGTTCAAAAATCAGCAGAGTTTGGTATTGTTAAAAGAAGTATTACCGGAACTTTGTTATCCATTTCCGACTACCGTGCTCTTTTATACGAAAAGTCTTTACTGAGCGTACAGAATAGTCTGCGTAAAAAATCCTTACTGAATGTTGGTTCATGTTTAGTTTATTAATTCTTTTATTTTACAAGAGCTACTAAGCTTTCCATTTACAATTTTCGTGTTTTAAAAATCCACAATTTCTGTTAGCTTTTCGTTGACTTGTTTAAATATCAGAGAACAAATTTTATTCCTTTTAGTGCTGCCATTGAAGTAAAGTCTATGAAGGTGTGACGAAAGAAACGTTTTTGAAACATTTAAAAAACAGAATTATTTCTGAAAAGTTTTCTTTGGTCTGGATGCTCGCAAAACATATCTGAAATGTTTATAAAATGTTTTTCTGTTCCCCATTCCGAATGGGAAACTTTATTTGTTTCCTAAGCATTGACATTTCCAGAAAGTACGTGAGTGGTTTTAATAAACAAAAATACAAAATATCGCGAAAAGTGTGGAGTAACGAGCCGAGCATGTTATTCAATCGATAAAAATGGAAGAAAAATAAATCTTTTTAGGAGAAGAAAATTTAAAAAATAAAGTTAAAAAATCCGCTTACTCTAAAAAAAAAGTCCCATTTAAAATATTTCAGAAACTTTTTTTAAATAATGTTTCCCGAATGTTTCTTTGGTGTGGAAACACCTAAATACTCAAACATAACATGAAATATTAGTACATTGACAGGTGCGCTAATGGCGCTGGTGATTTCCCACTATTCTTAACCATACAAGAATAAGTTCCTTAACGGTTGCCTAGGTGTCGTTTCGGTTCTTTGGGGCCAGTTATAGCTATCATTGAAATCGATCCGGAAAATTTTTTGAATCGATGGTGTTTCCCTTTGATTAGAAATGAAAATTATATACTGATCGATCGGAAATCACACAAAGAATTTTTTTGAGGAAAAAAAGTTTAATTGCGCATTTATTTTTCTTTAAAAATTAATTTTTCTATTTTCCGTACGAAAATTTATTTTCCTGAACAGCTGAACAGAGCTTTTATGTTCAAAAGTCAAACGAATCATTCCACTGATTTGTGTTCCAATTTCACATAATTCCAATGACAGATTTCTGTCAGTAAAAATTTGTCGGTAAATTTCCAACAGGAAATTTTTTTCAATGACAGAAATTTTTAATGATAGCTATAAACGACCTGTCAAAAAAATTCCAATGTTTGTTTTCAATTATCTTTTACCAAAATATTTCCCAAATTTAGCTTTGCTATATGCGTATGTGGAACAACAAATCTCAAAAATAAAACTGAAATCGGAATGCATATCCTTCTATTAAATTTATCCCTAAATCGCTAAATCGAGTGAGTTCATCAAATGACAAATGTTACACACGACTTGATCTAAGTTTCTGACCTCTGCTGGTCACTTATAGAAATAAGAACCAATATCCTTGTCTTCCTGCAGAAAATAAGACTAAACTCGCACACTTCACAGAAGACACTCTCTAGAACCGAAAAAAGTTTCCTACTCCACACAAATCTTTGATAAGAATCTTTTTAAGAATTTTTTTTCTTTGAATAAACAAAACAAAAATAAAGATTGCAAAAAAGGCGACACACCGTGAATTCGAGTTAAAAAATATCTATCTATGAAGATGAAGAGCCTCTGTGACGCTGTGAGTTTGTGGTGTTCCTGGTGCTGGCTGCTGCTGATGCGATTATTCCTTATTCTTGAACCCGCATCACTCTATGATCACTGCTGCGGTGCGCATAAACCAAAACCAATACTTGAGCCAAGAAGGCTCCATACCTATATCCAATCCCTGTCTAACGTGTGTTTCTTATTTTCTCATATAAAGCGATAATAATGCTGTCTTCTTTTGTTTTTTGGGTAATTTTTTCCTCTCACCACCATCAAATCCAATCCAATCCAGCCATCATCAGCAAAGCAACTCTTTTTTTGGGATCTGTGAATTAATATGTTTGGCAAAGTCATTTTCCATAAGGAACAACCGGGTACATATAGGTATTGGAATCCAACAGCAGCGCCATCAGAGGCACAGCATGCTATCTGAACCTAAGGTTGGTTCTGCTTCCAAGAGTAGCGCAGCGCTGGGTATGTTCAGTTTTTAGTACCTACCTTAAGAGTATAGGTAAGGTATAGTGTTGAAAAATTTCGCGAAATCATAACAATAAAATTGTTGAGGGACAGTTTCTCTTTGTTTCTTTTACGATCTTGTGGGCTAAACACACTTTTGTATTTTATGTGAATTTCACCAATGACGGAGATGAAACTTTTGATACCAATGTAGTTTAAACCCTGCTGTACCTTTTCATTACTTTGATTTTATACCAATTTGCTTCTTTTTCAATCTGTTAGTGGACAAAAATGAGTAGACATCTCGATCTTGACAGACTTCTCTCCTTCAACAATTTTACATTTTCTTAATTTCAATTTTAATGAAATCAATATATACTTTAGAAGAGTTCCTTTTGAAATACTAACCAATCCGTAAAAGTAGCTGTAGAAACTTTTTACAGAGAAATATTTAAGTCCACCCCCCTGTATGTATCTTTATCACTCCGTAAAACAATGTCCTCTTCTTCACCTCTAAAATAGAAGACTTCGTTCACCTCGCTTTGGACTTCTCTGTTCCACTATTCTAATTATGGAAACTCAAGACAATCTTATTAATGAAAAAAGTCCTTTTATCAGTCCGTCAACTACAAAAGACTCTCATCAACGAAACTTTAAATAATACACAAATAATTTCCTAACTATTACAAGGAATATTTTACCCATGACCCTTTTATTCCAGATTCTAAATATTTTGAATACCTGTTAATTGATCCCGATTTGATCAAAAACAGGTTAAATTAACTTCCAAAGTTATTCGAAAGCTTTTTCTACGATATTTTGAGTTTTTATTGCAAATCTTTCATTTTTTAAGCTCTCTATTCTTGACTTTGAACCGATTTTGTTGAAATTGATTTATCCGTAATTAGAAAACTGCGTTTACAATGTTCGCTTCAGATGCGCTTTCTCCCACCCTTTTATTGGTACCCGTGGCATGATGGTTAGTGCGTTCGACTGTCATGCGAGAGGTATTGGGTTCGATCCCTGCCTGTGCCACTTAAAGTTTTTTTTCACGGGTACTGCCTCTTGCGAGGAATTGACAAGTTCTCGAAGAGTAATTCTTGTCATGAAAAAGTGCTTTCTCAAATTAGCCGTTCGGATTCGGCATATAAACTGTAGGTCCCCTCCATCCCTGCAATTGCTCGCACACAGGAATGGTTGAGAGTTGTAAGTCACTAGGCCCTGGTTCTCTACGGACTGTTGCGCCACCCAATTTATTTATTTTTATTACGTGCGTCTATGCATGACTCTTTCCTTATTCAATAAGACCTCGATTGCTTCATTTTTTGGAGTAAAAAAAACTGCAAAGTAAGCACTCCTTGCTTAGGACTCTGTTCCGCTTTTCTCAAATCGATGAAATTCGCCTTTAAATCCATTTTTGCATTTCATTTTTGTTTTTCTTAAAAGATTTACAAATCGGATAGGAAAACTACGCGGGAATTTTCTTAAGAAATCTTCTCTTTCGCAACCTCTCGCAGTTATATAGTCTTTTGAGATTCAACAAAAGGCTATAACCAATGTCTTCATAAAAAAGTCTCCTTGAATTTGTGCATCCATTGTCATTCATACCTTTTTTTTTTTTAAATGACGTTTAACGTCATTATGATGGTTATGCCAATTATGATGATGACAAACCCTTTATTTAGACTTTATAGTGAACTAAATCATCAACACTGCTTCTGCTGCCGATTTTGATATCGCTTCAATGACCGGTCCCCAGGTAGTCGTAGCCGTAGTCTTAGCAACCGATTGTCCTTGTTCTCTGCCAAGGCCGACTGTCATAAATAATATTGCGTGTTATCATAAATGAGGATCACTTTTCGTTCTTGTGATGACAAGCGGCTTTCTGTGAGCAATATTTCAGAGGAACTGTGCGTGTGGTCAGCCAGTGACAGTGAATTGAGATTCGAATATCATTCAACGATTTTGTTGATGAAATTGTCGCTTCTTGGGCAGGCATTTTTTATCACACCATCATCATCTCATCACTGCATTGGCCGGCCAGCAGCGGCGGCCGCGACGATAGCGTTGTCGAGTCCATTCAAGACTGAAGCCCCGAGAAAATAAATAAAAAGAAATATTCGAATTTAATTGCCTACTCGTGCTGGTCTGGGGGATAAGAATCTCGATATAGGGCATCATCGAATAGGGTTTGGCCTTTCGGAACTCGTTTTGTCAATTGGGGGATTGAATTAATGCAGAAATCTGTTCACGTTTATGATCGCAATTTGCATAAAAGCGGTAGCTGGCGAATTTATAATTGACTTATGAAAATGAAATAGCACCGCAGGTGATGTGGATTCATTTTTGGATTTTGTTTGAATGTTTGCATAAATGGATTGGATTTGAAGACCTTCCGGAGTGGAGCGTTGATGTTCATTCGCTCAACATGACCCAACCGTCTAAGTCTTTGAAGTTTTATTCTTCTGACTATATAAGTGTTGCTGTACAACCTGTACAGTTTGTCGTTGTATCTTCTCCTTCACTCTCCATCTATTCAGACGGGACTAAAAATCACCCGAAGAACTTTTGTCTCGAGGCATCCTAAGACGTTCTAATTTTGCCTTGTCTAAGGTCCAAGCCTGAGCGCCGTAGATGAGAACCGGGATGATGAGTTTCATATAGAGGGTGACTTAAGTTGCTCAAGAAAGGACTTTGCTACTTAATTGCCTTTTAAGTTCAAAGAAGCAACAATTTGCAAGAGCTATTCTCCATTTGATTTCTGCACTGGTCCCGTTGTCAGAATTTAAAGCTGACCCTAGGTAGACACAGTCCTTTACTGCTTCAAACTTATTGCTTCTTGATGACAGCATATACTTGGTCTTGCCCTTATTGACCACTAAACCCACCTTCTCCACTTGCCTCGCAATTCTCAAAAACGCACCACTGACATCAGGCTTTGATCTTCCAATTATGGAAATTTCATCGGAGTATCCAAGTAATTGGACAGTTGAAGATTGTAATTCTAGTGTTGAAGATTGAGTTTTGCACAATTCTTTCCAAACGATGTTGAAGAATTCGCATGACAGTGCATCACCTTGTCTTTGTCTAAAACCTTTGTTGGCATCAAAAGCTTCGGTGAGTTCTTGTGCATTTTCCATCGTCATTTTGAACAAACGGAAAACTTTGACAGGGATGTCAAAACTACAGAGACTGTTCTCTATATACACTGTCATACGAGAATTTTAAGTTCCTGGGTTTTTTCCAAGATGTGCAGTTATGTGAATATTTGGTCAATGGTGGACTTTCCTGGTCTGAAGCCACACTGATATGAACCTATCAGGGTGTTGTCAAAAGGCTTCAGACTTTCACATAATACGGCATAAAGAATCTTATAGGCGATATTCAGGAGATTGATGATTGATGCCTCTGTAGTTAGCGCACTTCAGAAGTTCTTCTTTCTTGAGTATTTGGCTTTGAATAATTTTGCAGCGATGATGTCAGCTCCAGCAGCTTTTTTGAACTTCAGATTCGATAAAGCTATCTTATCTTTGCAGAGGTCGGCTAGGCGGATTTTTTGTTCTGCAACGCCTACCTTTAATGGTGCTATCTCCCCTACAGTGGAATTTGTAATCGCCGTTGTATAGTTTGGAAAGGTTATTTTTCAAGCAAGCTTTTAACATAGCCTGCAGAATATATGTTCTACTGGAATTCCTTATTCAGTCCGATTTATGGGGCAAGCTTCGATTGAGTCGTTCACTATCTGTAATTCCTTTTCCTAAACGTTACCAAACAGGCCCTAGTTTATGTATTCAACATGAATTGTTCAATTTAAGTCAATTATATGTGGTTAAAAGCGATATAAGTAGTCGATGAATTATTAAAATGAAAAGATGAAAAGCAATCTGGATTCAAATGCAACGTTAACATTGTAAAAAAAATGCTGTGTTTTGAAACCCCTCTTTAAATAAGGTTTAGTTGTACTTTTCGAGATAGTTGATTCATAAAAAAATTAAAATATTGTTATGTCTGCCCTGTTTTCAAATCTGGATCTAAAAATGAAGTCACAAACTTTAACAACTTTATTTCGACCCCGTTGTGGTAATTTTTGATGTTCCACAATTAAGTCATTAAGGACCCCTTCTTTTTGTCATCAAAAATATTCCAGGAGTTTTTATAAATAAACTAACAAATCTAATATATGCTGACAAACTTAATTAAGTATAAAGCCTTTTTCGGATTGCATTAACCTGCAGAACGATCTTCATAACTTACTTACTTACTTAAGGCTACAGTCCTGTGTGAAATAGGGCTTCACCCAACAAACTTCTCCATCTAGCTCGGTCCCCAGCTAGATGTCTCCAATTTCGCGCTCCAAGTTGGGTGAGGTCACTTTCCACTTGTGCGCGCCACCTGATTCGCGGTCTTCCTCTACTGCGCTGTCCTGTGGGTGTGGATTCGAAGACTTTCCGGGCCGGAGCATTGGTTTCCATGCGCTCTACGTGACCCAGCCATCTTAGTCGTTAAACTTTTACCCTTCTGGCTAAGTCTACGTCGCTGTACAGCCCGTACAGCTCGTCGTTCCATCTTCTCCTCCACTCCCCTTCGATGCATACGGGACCGTAGATCACACGAAGAACTTTTCTCTCGAAACGAACCAAGGTGCTTTTATCCGCTTTTGTCATAGTCCATGCTCCTTCACCGTATAGCAGGACGGGGATTGTGAGGGTCTTATATAGCGACACTTTGGTCCTTTGAGAGAGGGCTTTGCCACTAAATTGCTTTCTTAGCCCAAAGAAACAGCAGTTAGCAAGAGTTATTCTTCAAAGTTATTCCTCAAAGTTTTGTCTGTCGATGGTGACGTTTTGACCGAGACGTCGGTGTTGTAGGTCCTTTCTTGACGACAGCATGTCCTTTTTTTTCCCTCATTAACCGTTAAACCCATTTTTGCCGCCTCTGCCTCAATACTCACAAAAGCCCCATTGACATCACGCTGAGTTCTTCCGATTATGTCAATGTAATCAGCATATGCTTATAATTGGATAGACTTTTGAAAGATAGTGCCGTGGGAGCTCTGCACTATTCTTTCAAGTACGATGTTAAAAAAATCGCATGACAGCGCATCACCTTATCTAAAACCTTTTTTGACATCGAAAGGTTTTGTTAAGTTGTTTCCAACCTTTATGGAGCAGCGCGAATTCTCCATGGTCATCCTGCACAAACGGACGAGTTTGGCAGGGTGCCAAAACTAGACATGGCTCTATACAGCTCGTCCCTGTAGATTCTTCATTCATCGGACGTGCTTTCTTCCGAACATATCTTACAGATAAGTTGGTCCATGCTCCTAAGCAACTTATCTCCAGCTGCTTTAAAGAGCTCAGCATTCAAGTTATCCGTTCCAGCGGCTTTGTTAAACTTCAGCTTAGATATGGCAATCTTTACTTCGTCTAAGTCGGGAGGACGGGATTGTTGGCTTTCGTCGACTATGTTGAATGGATCATCCTGCCTGACAGCGGAATTCGGTTCGTCGTCGCCGTTATACAGTCTGCAGAAGTGGTCCTTCCATATCCTCAGCATTGACTGCGGTTCTACTATGATGTTTCCACTTTCGTCTTTGCAGCCTTCGGTTCTAGGTTTATGTACTTGTGAATTTCGTTTCACCTGTTTATAAAACTTTCGAACTTCATTCCTGCTTTTAAACCTCTCAAAATCTTCGACCGCACGCTTTTCATGCTCTCTTTTTTTCCTTCTGAGAAGTCGGTGTTCCTCTCAGCTCTTCTGCTCATAGAGCTCATGAGCAGCTCTCGTCCTTTTATGCATTTCATAACGTATCTGTTTAATATATACCATTAACGATGTGCATTTGGGTGTTTCTAAATGTAATTGTATGATGTTTTACCTTTGTAGGTCTACGCAGTACACGGATCTTCTTTATCCAAAGTTACTGAAAAAGAAGATTTGGGTGTGATCCTTAATTAAACCACATTTTCTAACAGTATTTCTAAGGCCTGTTCAATGCTTGGATTCATTTCTAGGAATTCTAAGGACTTCTCTGATTCTTTTACCAAGATCTTTATATTTTTTTTATTTAATTCAATTCAATATTTAATTAAATTTTAGAATACTGTTCTTCCATTTGAAAAGCAGAAAAGTATGCGAAAGTATGAGACCTCATTAAGTTGCTTTTCTTAAAGGCCCATGCAAACAACTCTTGAGCTTATATTATTTTATTATTTTATTATGTTATTATTTTATTATTTCGTGGAAGGTATGTAGTTGTTTTTTGCTTGGCCTGTCAAGCCTTCCCGAATTCTAAGAAACCTATGGCATAATACTACTTGATTTACCTCTTAACCAAGGTGCTAAACATTCCATATCTCTATACCATTTGTTCTTATGCTGAGGTAGATATGCCTATAGACCTCCCTTCTCCAAAAAAAAAAACTATCATGTCCATTTCAATTGCTCGACATAATGTCCCTATGCATAAGCATCCAGAGCGAGTGTGTCCTGTCGAGTTCCAACTGTTCGTCCACACAAACAAAAATGTAGTAACTCTGAGAGAGCGAGGTGCAATTCAAACGCTTTGTGTACCTATATGCAGTGCAAGTGTCACAAATCCTCTTGTCTCAAGTAATAACTTTAACCTAACTCTCTGTCCAGGAGGTTTATACAAAGGCAGATACAGATACATTAAGGCGCAAAGAAACCAAAGACAATTCCACGATAAAGTGTGAAAATATTGAAAGAACACTACGAAGAAGTGTTGACTTTCTTAGGGGCTTCCACACGTAGCTATACATATGTACATATGTATATATAACAAAAAGAAGGAATATTGTATGATACCAGGTCAACTGCTAGGGTTAATGTTGTTCCATCCACACTGTTGTGAATGTAGAAAACAGAACTGGCAGACGACACGACAAACCTTTGGACAGAACTACAAACTACAAAAATGAAGAAAAAACAGAGAAATCCATTTTATATATGTATATATAGAGAACCTAAAACAATTCGCACATAAAACTTAAGCCGATGCGCGATGGCCCATCATCAGCCAGGCTAGCTCTTCCAAGTCCAGAGCCCGACCCGATCTCGATTCTTGGTTTTCAGCTGCTCTAACACAATGACTATACGTCGTCGTCGTAGTTGTAGTTGTAGTCATAGTCATAGTTGTTAAAGACGCGACGACAAGGATGTTTGAATTATCTACATGAAACGAATGTTACCACCATAGTCTATGGCCCCAGCATGCTGCCCTAGGTCGCTCCAGGGAAATGACTTCTCGCCATGTTCATATACCCGGTTCGATTGTTCTACTATATCCACAGCCTTAGGATAATAGTTACAAAGGAACAAACGATGAAATCATTGGCGAACAAATTATTAGGTCTCGGGGATATTGGATTTCACACCTTCAGCAGCATCATCATCATCATCACCATCAGCATGGTCGTAGTCGCCGCTTGGCCGGCCGCTATATAGTCTTGGTAGATACATACATATGCCCAATGCCCCATAACCAAACCACATTGGTATACCTTACCTATCATCCCATATCCGAAGAGGTTGTGGGGCTCTGCTGTGTGTTTGTTTTTCTCAACAGAACCATGTAATTGCCCCAAAAGGTGGGCATTCGGAATAGTTTCACTAATCGAATATCGAATTTCGTGGAGCACGCGGTACAAATCTGCATCGAATCGCTAGTAAATTGGTTTGGTTTTATTTTTCTATTTTTATTTTTAATATTTATTAAAGATCAAGAAAAAATATGGGCGGTTTTTATTTTTACAGGCGGCCCTCCTCGTCCCGTCCAAGTGTGGACTTTTAATTATTTTAAAGAAAAATTAAACACCTGGAATTGTATATAGACATGTAGTGAAGCCATTTAATTGATTTTATTCGGCTTTTTGTTGAGTTCATGGTATCAGATTTTTGACGGCTCTTTGAATCCATGGAATGAATTTTGATACTCGAACATAGACATCAGGACTATTGCTTGCACAGATATTAGAGCCATATGAGACGAGACCGATTAGAATGGTTCGATCGCGATTGACCAATGGACCACCAGAGTCACCCTAAAATTAAAAAATCGAAACAATAATTAAACAAAGTGATTTATTTGACTTTATTTTTAGTAAGAAGTTCGTGAATTTTTAAACATATTTTAAAAAATTATACCTCAAGCATTTTTATATTTTTCGAAAGAGTCATCAACTCGAAATTTTGAGCAAAAGCATAATAACTACCGAAAGTATGCAAAATTTGTTTATTTTTAGAAGCTTGGCAATAAATTTAAAAGTTCCTAAAAAATCTTTTCAGACCTGTGATAACACTTTTTGACAAGATTTTGTTCCTGGCAATCAAATTCCACTTTTCCGATTGGGTTTGATGACCCTTATTTATCCAACTCCAAAATTTCTCTATTACGTCAGGTTTTTCAGATATAACTTTTTAAAATAAGAAAAAAGCACATCTATTAGGCTTTTTTGAGGCTATCTAAATTCATAAAATAGTTTTTTTTGTCAGTAAAATTCGTGACGGTTTTCGAAATCTTTAATCCCTTTCTTTAATACTCAGTTGAAATATTTATAGTATTTAAAAAAAAATTCGAAAAATCTTATTAAGTTGTAGATTTCACCTGCCTCCTATAAATCTTAAAGAAACGCAGAACCAACAGAAACGAACAGAAAAACAGAAAATGGCAAAACGGTTTGAAAGCAATTTTTGTTTTGTAAAGATTCCATCGTATAAGCAAGGCTTTTGAAATATTTTGAAATGATATGAAAGTAATGTTGAAAACCGGTATTTTGAAAACTAACAGATTGTTAAAATCAAAGATAATCAGTATTAAAAATTAACTCCAAATTTACTTTTCAAAACAATGAAATTCAAGCTTTTTTCAAAACTTCATACTATAGAGTTAAATAAAGACACATAACTTATGAGAATTTCTAAAAACTAATTAAGATACTTAAACGATTTAGAACTTATTGTTAAAGGCTGTGTTGTTACCGTAGCCTTGAACGAAGCAAAGTATACAAAAAATGCCACATTGTTTTTTTTTAATGTTCTTTTAAATATGTAGGCTAAATTGGAAGACAATATCAGATTTCGAAATGGATATGAAGTTCAGTACAAAAACGACAATTCAAATAAAAGTGCATCAAGTGTTTTAAAACCTTTTTTGTGAAAAGGAAACTTGTCTTAAGAACTCTATATTATGTTTCATTGAATTTAAGTACTTCAAAAAGTTATGAAACTAGCTAAAGTATGCAACATTTTTTCAATCTCTTTAAAAACCTATGACACTTAAAGAATTTATTAGAAGCTAAAACAAGAGAATTGAAATATTTTTCATAGGAAAATATTCAATATTGAAATATAAATATCAATCGAATTTAACTGTCAAATCATTTATTTCAAAACTACTTTTGACTTAATTACTTAAAAATTTTAACTTAAATACGCAACATTTGTATGAGTTCTGAAATTTAAGAAAATATTACCATAATTTTTGATGAAAATAGAAAATGGTTGTTGAATATTAAGAAAGAAAGCAAAACTTTTGAAACTGAAAGATTTTCAGCTTTGAAAAGCTGAAACGTACATCTGAATAGGAGAATATAAGGTATATTCAACATTTAGCTGAAATCCTCAGTGTTAGGAAAACATGACCGAATTTTGATTTGATTTGTTGTGCAGATATTTCAGGAATATAGAAAATTACTAACATTCAAGAGAGGACGTTTTATGAAAACAACCAAAATACCAATTTCAATATTAGGTTTAACCAAAATCGGTTTTTAGAACACAGAAGTATGCAATAATTTAAGTAAGGAATAAGATAAGTATGCAGCAAAATATACACTCACCAAACATGATCCCTTTCCTATTCCGACAAAAGCACACAATTCATTGCTTGAAACTCCTGTGTAGCCTCTTAATTTACATTCCTCATTTGAAATTGTTGTGTAGTTCAAAATCCTCAAATTTTCCGCTACGATTAATTGACTATACATATCAATAACTCCCCAACCCGTCAAAGTCACAGGATAATTATTCTCCATACGACGATCGAAATTCTCAGCCAAGCTTATTGGACCGACCTTATCGGAAAATGTAAACGGAACCTCAACTTTTAGAACTGATACATCATTATAAACCGAACTTCCCCGTAAGCCATAGGATTCATGTTGAACATATGACTTAATGAAGTGCCTTAATCCTCCGGCCTTCCAGCTAGAAGTACCCACAACCACAGATAATTGTTCGGGCTTTTTGCCATCGGTACAATGAGCAGCAGTTAAAACATGACTTTTTCCAATAATTGATCCGCCGCAAATGTGTTTCCACGTTTTGGAAATCGGATAGAATTTTTGGAGAGATACTTGATAATATATCGGTTCCTTAGCAACTACACCACCAATAATTCTATTGTTAGTTAGGCGCCTTTTCGAACTGACCGACTTTGCGCAATGACATGAATTGCCAAAAAATAAGAAGAAAACTGTCACAAGTAAATACAAAATGTTCATCTTAAAGAGATTCACAAAACTTTCTGCAAGAATTTCAGCAGAAATCGGCGTATTTATAGAAATGTTGGTTTAGACCTAACCTATCGTAGAATTATTATTATAGAGGGCTTAATATTTTTGTAGGTCAATTCCATTGTTTTGGAGCTTTTTATTCTTCCTTTGGACTTTTTATTTGCTAAGATGCTTCAATTTTCACTTAAAATTGCTTATAAATTGTTATAAATGTATTCTTTGTTTTGTTAATTTATGGCACTTAAATGGCATCAATGAACGATAAGATTTGTCATTTACATAATTTACATTTGGTTTTGAATCTAGCGTCTAATGGGCCAGCTTCTTTGATACGTTTTTATTGCGTTTTTATTTTTTTTGGTCAATATCCATGAATTTGTTTAACAAATTAGTATATTTTTTATTGTAGCACAGTTTTGTTAAATCATTTTTCGTAATTGGAGACGAAGAATAATAAATTAGGGAATCATTAGCGAATTGGTGACTTGTTGGGTTTGCTTTTTATTGTTTCTTTTAGAACTTCTATGCTTGAAGAAATGTTTGTGAGTGAATTTTTTTTGTCTTGGACTTAGGCTTCTGATACAATTATGTTAAAATTTTGTACAGAGGAAATTTATCACATGTATTCGGTTTTGTAAGGATCTTTGTATTTTTCCAAAGGTGTTTTTTCAACATTGGAAGCAACTGGTTTCTTGACCTAAATGACTTTTGACACTTCGAAGAACCAAATTCATACATAACGTTGTAATCTAAATTTGTTTTCTAGGTAACGTTCTGATAAGTATTGGATAGAGTACGAAGAACACTTATTCTATTGCTTCCCAGTGGATTTAGTATAAGCTCAAAATTGGCAATCATCAAGTTTGATTTCAAAGAGAATTTATTGATATAGGAGCTCTTAATTGGTAAGCAAGGTTGAGTTTCTTATCTTGCAGAAAACACCTGCATAAATATAGACCCACAACAATTAGGTTTCTTTTATTGAGCTTGAATTTTAGAAACCCTATCAAAACGTAATTTTAAGACGTTTTAGGCTTTTATAAGTTCCCCAGAATATTTCCCTACTGTTGAATCTTAACTATAGTGAGGAGTGTCATTCGTTTATTGGCGGAACTGGATGATCTGGAGAATTTTTAATTTTTCAAAGAAATAATGAAGTAAGAAACTGCGTATGGAGAAATATATTACTCTTAAACGAATTCGGCCACACTAAGTCCAAACAAAAATTACGCCAGTTCGTTGAGAACTAGGTAATAGTGACTTACAACTCTCAATCATTCCTGTGAGCGAGTCATGTCATGGATGCAGGGCACCTACAGTTTTTATGTGGAATCCGAACGGCTATTTTATGAAAGCGCTTTTCATGACAAGAATTATTCTTGGAGGATTTTTCAATTCCTCGCAAGACACGTAAAAAAAAACTTTAGTTGGCACAGGCGGGGATTGAACCCAAGACAGTCCTACGTACTTTTTTCATTCTTTAAACTTTCTTAAAGCTAGAAAAGAACTCATAAAACAAACTATCCTAATTAACCGTAACTTACAACTAAATTACTGGCCCCTACGGACACTTCTAGCTAGTCTATAGTATACTTAATACTTATGCCTTTCGGCTCTATTCAATTAGAAAATAAAAAAAAAGAGGCTGGGATGCGACCCACACTCATAACCTTCCATCGCGTCTGTCGATTTTTCTTGCTTAAAAGTTTGTCTTTATGTATCAATTTTTACCAAATTTGCGTACTATTTTTTTGTAGATTTTATTTTTTTATGAAAAAACGGACTGTTGGATTTTTATAAAAAAATTACCGAATATCGAAAAAAATATTTTCTGTGAAATAAAATAAGTTTGAAGCCAATATTTTTAATTTTTGAAAAGCTATTTGAGTCGAAAGTAAATTTTTACCAAGTTTTAATATTTTTTTTTAGGTTTTTATCTTTTTGTAAAAAAAACTGTCAATTCGATTTTTCTCAAAATTTTATCGAATGTTGAAAACAATATTTCTTATAAGATAAAATTATTTTGAAGCCAATGTCTCAAATTTTTGAAAAGATATTTACGTCGAAAAACAATTTTTACCAACTTTTGTTAAATTTTTTTTTAGGTTTTTAATTTTTTGTAAAAAAAAACTATCATTTCGATTTTTTTCAAAATTTTACTGAATCTTGACAACAATATTTTTTAAAAGATAAAAAAAGTTTAAAGCCAATATCTCAAAGTTTTGAAAAGATATTTGAGTCGAAAATCAATTTTTTTCAACTTTTATTAATTTTTTTAGGTTTATATTTTTTGTAAAAAAAAACTGTCAATTCGATTTTTCTCAACATTTTTCAGAATGTTGAAAACAATATTTCTTATAAGATAAAATAAGTGTGAAGTATTAATCTCAAGTTTTTGAAAAGATATTTAAGTCATTAATTCAATGTTTACCAACTTTGAGTATTGTTTTTTTAGGTTTTTATTTTTTTATAAAAAAAAACTGTCTATAAGATTTTTCTCAAAATTTTATTAGATGTCAAAAACATTATTCTTCGTTGCACAAAATTGTTTTGGAGATGAAATCATATTTTAGTCGTAAAATTTTCGAGGTGACACATTTTTTTTCAGTTTGTTTGATTTATAAAAAAACCGTTAATTGGATTTTATTCCAAAAATATACTTGTTATGTATCACGTTATAATATATAATATACAATTTAATTCAAGTCTCTAGCGTCATTGGTTCATGAGATCTTTAGGGTTAACCAAAATGTTAACCTTTTTTTTAAACTGCTATGGTAAAAAAACCACCCACGCAATTTTTTTGAGAGCCCTTTCTGCATCTTTCTGCCTTATTATTGCGAACGTACGGACGTACGGACGTACGAATGTACGTACACACGTACGCACAGACATCTTTCTAAAAATCTTTTATTTCTGCTCTAGGGACCTTGAAACGTCGAGAAATGTCAAAATGTTCAATTCGACAAATCGGACCCATTACAATAACTTCCTATGGGAAGTTAAAATTAATTTCAATTCCATTTGAAATTTTTCTAATTTTCTATTTTTTTTGCCGTTTCTACTTAAAACTAAACCCTTCTTAGAATTAAACAGGCATGTAAGGCGACCAAAGCTTAAAACTGCACCCCGACTACCCATTTTCAAGTGCCGATTGAAAACACCAAAGCTCGTTCTCTTGCTTCACCCTATCAATTTAGTCCCGTTTGGCTACAGCCCTACTGAACCGAAGGAGCTCCGCTTCGCCTTGTGCCACTACGTTCCGATTGTAAGGGAGTCGCTTATCCACGGTTCTTCGTCTGACGTGGAAGATAAGCGGAACTGGCATTCCATCCTGTAGCAGACCGCACTTATCTAAAAAGAGGAATGTCTCGTGGTAGAAGCAACATTGCCACTATTGAAAATAAACTTTCTACCGTTAAGCATATCATAAAGTATATACAACAATAGTTTGCTTATACCAAGCCTCCTCAGTTTTAGATAAAGACCCTCAAACCATACGCTGTAATAAGCCAGAACAGCACTTGTCCAATTTTTTTTTTGAATTATTCTATTGGATATCAGAAACATGTTTAGCTTTAGATGCAGCATTAATTGTGTCATGACCCGCTTTCAACCCAAACTTTTTATCCGGAATTATTTTGTTGTCCGCAGCCCACTTAGTGAGATCTCTATTGATGATCTTCTCGAAAACTTTGCTGATATTCAAAAAAAGACTTATCGAACAAAAATTTGACGGGTTTGAGTTGTCCCTTCCCTTTTTTGGGTGAAAATGAACACAGCGGTCTTCCAATGCACTGAATAATGTGCATTAGGGTGGAGCGTCAAATTTTTTTTTGGATTTTCAAATTCGAATAGCTTTTAAAGATTGCATAATTACGTTAACTATACGTAAAAAATAAGAAAAAAAATATTTTTGACTTTTCTTAGCCCTCTACCACAGCTCAAAGTTTTGAAAAATAGGCGAAATGGTCACTTTTTTTTTGTCGGCTCTGTAACTCTAAAAGTATAAATCAACTGTAATTAAACTATTAAAAACTAACAACATGTATATAATGCCTCTATATTTAAACTGTAATAAGTGGACCGAAGATTTTGAACAACTAAATGATACTCTCTCTATTCATGCAAATGAGAGTATATTATTAATTGGAGATTTTAATGCTAGAACAAGTTGCAATCAAATAACTACCCTGAGAAACATCAACAATGATTGTTTAAACTATAACTCTAGAACATCCAAAGACTTAACTTGCAATAGTAATGGTACTGTACTACTCGATATGCTTCAACTGTATGATTTTATTCTTTTGAATGGATGCACCAAGGGTGACCTAGATGGTCAATATACGTTTATTGGAGGATCAGGCAAATCAGTGATTGATTACTGTATGGTGAATAATGATTGGATTGAACTCATAAATAAGTTTGAGGTTCCATACAGACATTTCTCTGATCATATGCCAATCACCGTAGAATGGAAAACAGAACCCGGCTCTCATCAAACAAATCTAAAGCTGTTACCCCGACTTAAATGGAGAGAAGACGAAGCGGAAACTTTTCGGCACAAACTGGACATCTGTCTCTCAAGAATCCCAACTGACATCGAGTCTTCAGATACTCTATCAATTGAAATTATAAAATGCTTAAGAAATTCCGTGAGCAAATCAAGCGACAATGCAAGGAAAGCGTTCAAACAAAAATGGTTTGATAAAGAGTGTATGAGAGCAAGACAAAAATCATTTGCTCTTTTAAAAGCATTTAAGAGATCCGACAATGAAGAATTACGTAAATGGTACATGCAGTCGAATTCTCAGTATAAACGTCTATGCTATGAAAAGAAACTTGGTTTTGAAAATGAACAAGCACAGTCACTTGGCAAAACAAAGAATACAAAGGAATTTTGGAAACTTGCAAAGAATATTAATGGTACTCAACATATAATTGGCACAGGTGTATCCGCCGCTGATCTTTCCTCTCATTTCTCGAACCTTCTTCAAACAAACTCTAACTTAGTCTTTACTTATGCTGTACCTCTCATCACCGATGATATATTAGACACCGATATATCTTTGTTTGAAATAGAAGCAGTTTTACGAAAGGCTAAAAATAATAAAGCACCAGGTGAAGATGGTGTACCGTACGAATTTTTTAAGAACTCATCTCAAAGTTTTAAGCTGCAACTTGTTGTGCTTTTTAACAAAATTCTTACGAAAGCGGAAGTTCCTTCCTCGTACAAAAAATCGGTTATCTTCCCAATACATAAAAAAGGTTCCTTAAATGACGTCTCAAACTATAGAGGATTATCTTTAATGAATATTATTGCTAAAGTATTTTGCGGAGTTCTTGTCGACCGTCTGGAAAAGTGGGTAGAAGAGAAAAAGATATTATCAGACTTCCAGGCTGGATTTAGGAAAAATTATTCCACTGTTGACCAAATCTTTACTCTGACATCGATAGTCAAAGCATTTGAGGCAAGAAATAAAAAGGTTTACTCGATGTTTGTCGACTTCAAAGCAGCGTTTGATTTGGTAAATCGCAATGCTTTAATATACAAACTTTCGCAGATGGGTGTTTCAACCATTTTTTTACATGTCATCAAGAATATGTATACAAAAACAGAAGCTAACGTCTGGGATGGAGCGCATTATTCTGAATGGTTTAGTACTGATTCTGGTGTCAAACAAGGATGTCCGCTTAGTGCACTTTTATTTTCACTATTTATTAATGACATAGTTAACGACTTACCTGGAGGAATTAGAATGGCCGGAATCCGGATAAATGCTTTACTTTATGCTGACGACATGGTCATATTATCGGAATCGAAAGAAAATCTTCAATTGATGATAAACCGACTGTCTGCATACTGCGATAAATGGGGATTAGAAATCAATACTGATAAATCAAAAATAATGATCTTTTCGCGATCCAATCGGACTGAAGCTGGAAGTAATTGGAAGTACAACGGAAGAAGTTTGGAAGTGACAAACGATTATAGATATCTTGGAGTGAACCTCAACCCACGACTGAATTTTAGTAAGCACCTTGACATTAAAGCCAAAACATCACAAAGTCTAATAAACTTAACATGGAGAAAGATTTTCATATTTTAAAAAATTCTCTCTCACTCTACAAGAGACAATCCTAATATTGAATGGACCAGATTGGAAAAATCTTGTCAACTATCTGAAGGAAATTTGCAGATTTAGAAAACTGATTATGAGTGAATATGATTAAACTAGTAGATGTATATATGTATGTATGTAAAAATCAATATATAATTAAAACTAAAATTTAAAAGAAAGAAAACCAATGTAAGAAAAAATTTAAGTTGCTAGTCGAGCTGACGGCAAAGCCAAAGCTTTAAAATTCAAAACAAATGTTTATGTATTTATTTTAAAAAAACTGTTAATAAATGAATTACTAATTACTTACTTTATTACATTACTATAAATCATTCAAAAAAGTATTCTTTTCAAAAAAGAAAGACGACTTAATTTTCTATGGAAATAACACTAAAAACTTTAAATTGCGATGAGCCGTTCTCAAGATATTTGTTAAAAAGCATCCTAAGAATACTACCTGAAGCCATTTTTTTTTTTGAATACCTACCAAGTCATAGAATAAAATTTGAATATTTCTGCATTACGAAATCGTTTCTATTTTTGAGCGACTGGACCGGAAGAAAAAAGGGTTCACACATGGTTTTGTTATTGCAATTTATTGTTTTTTGGTGTCGGTCTTTAATGCAGCAAGTAGGTACTTATTCGATGAGAAATGTTTTCTCGCACCAATCGAAAGTACCGATATTTGATATTTGTTCGTGCAAGTGCGTAAATTTAAATAACTGTGTTTGTCCAAGAAATAAAAAAGTTCCCCTGCTAGAAAGATCTTTTCTTTTAGATCAAAGAAATGACAGAAAAATGGCTATAGGCGGGTTGGACCTTTTGGAAACCAAAAAACTAAAGGAAAAAAGTTTGAGAAAAAAAAATCAAGTGAGAAGTTACTAACACAAGAAACTTTGACGACATCATCAATTAGCACAAAAATTAGATCAAGATCAAGATCTCAATCAAAACCTCCAGTTTGTCCACCTACTGATTATGATGATGACCCACAGCCAAGTACTTCTTCAAAATGCCAAGAAATTAGTGTAAGAAATCGGTTATGTCTTCCAAATTTGGCAAGAGTTTGTGATCAATACGGCATTTCGGATCGATCAGCAGCAGCAGTTGCGAGTGCAACCTTACAGGATGCTGGCTTGGTAACCACAGCAAATGTCGAAAACGTCATAGATAGAAGTAAAGTTCGTAGGGCCAGAAAACGACAAAGAGAAGTTCTCCAAACTAAAGACTGTCTTTCGAACATTGAAAGCATTTATTTCGATGGAATAAAAGACAGGGCATTGGTTTGTGAAAAACGAGGCCAACGATTTTACAGAGTGACTAAAGTAATGGAACATATTTCACTAATAACGGACCTAGGACATCTTACCATATTCTCTGGAAAAGGCAAAACTATAGCGGATTCTATTAACTCCTTTCTTGCGGACAGAGAACTGGATTTAAGTAAACTGTCTGTTGTTGGTTGCGATGGAACTGCTACAAATACTGGTTGGAAAAGTGGGGTTATCCGGATAATGGAGTTGAAGCTGGGGAGACCACTGCAATTGTTCATATGCCAACTACATGCTAATGAATTGCCTCTGAGTCATTTATTTATTAAATTGGATGGAGCTACATTAGGACCTCAAATCTATTCAGGACACATTGGAAAGGCGCTGGAAAATTGTTGTGACCTTCCTGTTATTGAGTTTTTACCAATCCCAGGGAACCTACCTGGTTTGTCAAAAGAAATCCAAGATACTTTAAGTACGGACCAAAAATATTTGTTTCAAATGTGTGACGCTATAAGTAAAGGATCCTGTCCTAGAAATCTCTCCAACAGAAACCCAGGAAAAATGGCACACTCTAGGTGGTTGACAACTGCCAATAGAATTCTAAGGCTTTATGTTGCCACATCTAATCCGAGTGAAAACTTAAATAAAATGCACGACTGGGTCGCACGAACTTGCTCCTGTATTCAAAGAGTCTGTTTAAAAAAGTACCTATGTTTATAAGATTTGAAAATATACCATTTGATTTGTCGAAAAAACCTCCATTTTTCAATTTTTTTAGGAGGGGGTTACATTTAATACAGTTAAAATAATTTAAAAAAAACTAATTTAAGATTCAAAATTTTACCTGAAAAATAAGTTTGTCTTCAAAAATTTAAATGCCATTTTATAAATCAAAAAACCATTGATTTTTCAAATTTTTTTTTCGAAAATCGTTAGAGCGGTTTTTTTTTAAATTAATTTTTTATATATAAAATTTTTCAATTTTGTTCTAAAAATATTTTTGATATGCAGTTGTTTAGTGATTATAAATATACACTCTACATTTGAATTTCGTAAAAAAATGTTGACCCGTTTTTGAGATATAGAATTTTGAAAAAAAAACATTCAATATTTTTTTAAAAATCCAATCAAAAAAAAATTGCACTTTTCATAATCAAATATTGTTAAGGCAATATAAGAGCTCGTTCAGAAAAAAAATTATTGAAATCGGTTCAAAAGTTGCTGAGAAAATTAAAAAACAAAAAAACGGTTCTATGAGCGGTACCTTTCCTGAGCAATACAAAAATATATTTTTCTTATTAAAAGAAGCAAAGTTAAAAAAGAAAATTTTAAAGAAAATTTAAAAAAAATCTATCGGTTCGTTTTTGAGCAAATTCGAATTATCGTTTTTTGACCAAAAAAATTGTATGGGGGCCACTGTTAGTTTTGATCTTAAAAAGAAAATGAAAAAAACGCCTAACGCGAATCTGCTCAAAACCTTAACTTCCAAGTTTGAACTCAATCGACCCAATGGTTTAGGCTGTAGGAGCGTGGACAGACAGACAAAATTTTGCACGAATGCAAAACTTGCCATATAGTTCCTATATGTCGCAAGTAAAAAACTTGCAGAGTACATTGTAAAGGTGTATGGCCCAGTTTGGTTCAGTGTGAAAAAAAGGCAGTTCTTTCCAAAATAGTCCAAGTCACGTTTTCGAATTAGTAAAATTGTCAAGATGCTTCAATTCGAGCGTAAGAGAAATAATTGACCCCGTTATTCAACGCAATTCTTATTTTGCACATCCGGAGAACATATTAATGGCAATGCTTTGTGATGAAAGACCTAACATCAGAGAACTGGGGTTAAGAAGAATTATCTAAGCTAGAAAAAAACATATAGGTCTTCAGTTAGAGTCTTTAAACTACCGAAATTAAACTTCAATGCCAAAGATTATATTGACTTAATTATCTGGACCGAATCACAAGTTACAGCACCCCCATTATTGGAGAAAATGAGTGATCAGGATTAAGAAGACATTCTAAAAAAAAAAACACCAATCGACATGTCATTTCCAAACTACCCTTGTCACACTCAAG
This sequence comes from Eupeodes luniger, assembly GCA_951509635.1. Classification (NCBI taxonomy): domain Eukaryota; kingdom Metazoa; phylum Arthropoda; class Insecta; order Diptera; family Syrphidae; genus Eupeodes; species Eupeodes luniger. The sequence goes on along the minus strand of OX608073.1, from coordinate 92,151,862 downwards.
CAGTTGAGCGCTGCGTGAAGATGGTGACCGAAGCTTCAAGTACAGTAGCTGGTGAAAAAGCAAGAGACGGGCTTATAAGATCAAGAATATATTCGCGAAGTATTTTGCCGTTTTTCCACAAAAAAGAAATTTTAACACTAAACAGTAAAAATGAAGGTATATTAAGGCTGGTTTTTGAATTATTTCTGAATTTTTAAGTTTTAATTACTAAGTTCTTTTGTGTTATTTGTCAATGTAAAGCTAATAATATCATAATTTTTGTGTGTTTTATTTCATAAATGAATAAGTATGAAGTTATTTCACACTTGTGGATGAATATAAATCAAACGGAAAAAAGCACTATTTTTCAATATGAGTCGAAACTTTGAGCTCAGGTAGAGGGCTAAAGACTTTATCCGAATTATTTTTTTTTAATCTAGATTTATTTAAATTACCAACTCGCAACAAAATGGAGGTATTCGAATTTAATACAGCAACTTTTTTATTTCTCCATACATTGACGCTCCACCCTAATGTGCATTATTCAGTGCATTATTGAAGACTGTAGTATAAATGTCAATTGCTTCAATCGGCAAATGTCTTATTACAACGTGAGATATAAAAACCAAAAAGTCACCAGGTGTCGATGCCTGGTGACTTTTTGGTTTTTATTGAGTTAAAGATGAGCTGAAGCTCGATTTTCGTTATTAACTAAGAACTTAGTCCCGGTTTGCTTGGCGATTATGGCATTTGCAAAGAAATCTACCTTGAACCGCATGAAACAGCTGTTCTCAGATCGGTATTGTGTTATTTCTTTTTTAAGGTAAAAGTGATGAAGTAAGACTATCCGTTTCCCAAGGGTTGGTTGAGGCGAATGCTAACATTCACTTTATACTTTTGCTGGAAAGCAACTTCCACTGCCTCCACCCTTTCCCTCGGATCTTCAATTATAAAAAGTTCAATCTCAAGGATTCTTCTGGGAATATTATCGCTGTCATAATTATGTCTCTGTTCTTTTCAGTTCTTTGGAGTTTCAGACACGGAAGGTCATTATAATTCTTTTTCCTGAATATCTTGTTGATTTTAGAAAACGATCACTGGAATCAACTGTCCACATCTTGTGAGTACAGTCCCACACACTAACCATCATTCCACTTGTTTTCATGAACTTACTGGGTATAATTGGTATCCTTCGGGTTATAAATTTTCAAATAATACCTCTATTGCAAATTTATCAATGATCAAAAAAACGCTTGATAAGATTAATTTGTCATCTTTCCAGCTCTAACACAAACACTCTTAATCTAAGCCCAAGTAAAGCAATAAATTTAGTCAAAAGCAAAAATACTCACTTAATTACTTAATTTTTAATTAATTAATTGAGTATTTTTGGTCAAAAGCTTTAAATTTTTTCCTCCAGTCTAATATCTCTTCCCTTAATTTATGTCCCTTAAATTTTTCTCGCATTCATATCCGTATTTAAAATAAAATAAATAATTGTAAACTAACCCCCTCTAGCGTCAAATGAAATTTACACACATGAACGTGCCAAGTTTATGTCAGACATCCAAACGTTACAAACAGCCAACAGACATTCGGACAAACTTTCAATTTGTATAAATTCGTTGTCGTTTTACGAGACATCAGCAAATCGGTGCAACAACCAGCAAATCACCACCAGCAGTGTGCCGCGCCGCGCCCGCACCGATCATCGCGCAACCGTTGTTGTCTTCTAAAAGTGTACTCCAATCTAGGGTTTAAGTATATTAAAAGGAATAGGTACCTATTTCACTGCACAAACTGCCTCCCAAAGACCCAAGAAGGCCCCAAGTCGCTTCGACTGACACTGCCACTATGCACCATCTTCACACATTTAAAGCATACCAACAACAAAAATCAAGAGACAAAGTGCACGCGCTCACCGCATATCGTTTTTAATTCAATATTTCATTTGTCCTCCTGCCCCCTTATGCCGCCGCAGATATAATTTCAAAAACTTTAAGAATGAAGGAGCCTCCTAGAGCTCTTAGGAACCAACTCTCTCTCTGCGAAATGAACCAAGCCTCAAGCCTATAACAGAACACAAATTAAATAAGAAATATTCCTGTGTTCGAGATGTTTTGGTTTGGTTTTGTTATTTTTGAAGATTCAAATTTAACCCAAGGAGAATGATAAGTTTTTTGTTGTTGTTGTATTTGCTACTTTTAGTTGTCCGCGTGCGTCGACGCAACGCACGGTCCACGGTTAGCCATATAAAGACAAGATCGAGGCCGTACGTAACCAAGAACGTTGTCCAAAAGTATCCAGTCTCGTAAATTAGATGACAAATTGGTTTTAAATTGATTCTGTGTTGTCATTTGGGGTCTTTCTTTAGCTTTGTATGGTGTTAACTTGTTTTTAATTTTTTTGTATTATTATTCAGTTTACAGGAGTAGAGATGGTGGCGTTTTATTTACGCAAATGCGTATTGAATTTGTGTACATTGTATACACATTAAAAAGTATGTGATACAAGGAAGGCCTCTTATACCTCTTGATCTAGGCTTTTTAATGTATCACACATTGGTCGTATGGGATATTCGAAAAATTGATCCGGTTTTAAGAAAATCCCACTTATGAAATACTAATATCCCGGAACCAACATTATTTTAAAACTCATCAATTGCATGGCCGACTATTTTCTTGAAATGAAATTCAAGTCGTTAATATTGTTTTGAATAACCCATAAGTGTATCTTTCTTCGAATATCCCACAATACCATACATCAATCTAGTCTTGAAAATTCTTTAACTGTATTAGTACAGAAATGATGATTTGTTTTTGGTTTAATAGACAATTTGCGAATATCCCATAAAAATGTGCTTTGAAACTTGGTCGAAAAGCTGCAAAAAAATTTAATAAATGTTTAAGTTCTGTACAGCCGATATAAAAAATAAAATTAGGTGGCGCAACAGTCCGTAGAGAACCAGGGCCTAGTGACTAACAACTCTCAACCATTCCTGTGTGCGAGTACTGTTGTCAGGGATGGAGGGGACCTACAGTTTAATGCCGAATCCGAACGGCTAATTTGAGAAAGCACTTTTTCATGACAAGCATTACTCTTGGAGAATTTGTCAATTCCTCGCAAGAGGCAGTACCCGTTTTTTTTTTAAATTAAGGTGGCACAGGCAGGGATCGAACCCAAGACCTCTCGCATGACAGTCCAACGCACTAACCATCATGCCACGGGTACTACGGGTACAGCCGATATATTACCAATAAAATTATCGTGAATTGATTAACGTCTGACTTGTAATATGACATTTTACTGATATTTTTGGCGAATATCCCACATTTAATCATATTATTTTGCGGAACTAGAAATAGAAAATTTCAGTTGGAAACAATTAAATTAATTAATAGATTTTGAATAAAGTGTACTTATTATTAATGTTTTCTTCGTGACTTCACTCTTCAATTAGAGAAGATACATGTTCGATATTCTCCGATTGCAATTATTTCTCTAACGTGTTCAATACTACACAAAATTGAAGGCCTACAATAAATTCTGAATGAATCTAATACCTTGCTACAGCTCTAGACATTTCATGACGCACATTAACAAATCACCAATCTATATTACTACCATCTTCGATTCCCGGATCCCAATGTCGATGCCGACCACTGTCCAATTCAGACAGAAGCAAAAATTAACAGGCGCCACCCGATACACGCAACAGAATTCCTACAACGCAACGCCTCAAATACGACCAAATCTTAATGAATGGGGATCCGCGATATATAGACGACATTCTATCCAATATTTCTGTAGTACTATTTATATTCATAGATATAAGAAGAAGACCAAACAAGTTGAGGAAATTATATAGGGGTTAAGTGTTTGAGCTGGCAGCACACCCTTTATGTCATCAATTTATAAATTATATATGTTACCTAGCTAGGCTGCTATATATGTTGTCGGAAACGAACGACCAGCCTCGAGACTTGAGCTCGTGTATACAAATGTCGCACTAATATCTTAACCCTCATCTCCCAGTTGTTACTGAATTTGATATTCAAAAAACAGATCTTGCACCTTCAAGCCTCCTCCTGTATAAGTCTGATGATGACCACAAACAGTAGAACAGATTCGCTTGCGCTGCCTCTGCAACACAACATGCAATTAATTTAAATTAACTACACTTTTGCATATTTTGTTGTTTTAGATATAAACGTAGATTGAAATTACATCGATGTTAAAATAAAATATTGGAGAAATGCAACCACACATCAGTAATCTCTGGGCAGAAGAACAGACACAAACCAAACCAAAGCAAAACCAACTTACAGACATCACCAATTAATTAGTTGAGTTATTATGAAAGATTTGTTCGCGCCAATAAAACTGATCAATTTATTTGTGTTAATGTTAAAATACGAAAGGGGACTTAAATTAGTTGGGCAGCAGCGCGATCAGCTTCGGCAGCTTCTATATGGATTGGGTCTTGACTGGATCTGGTCTGGGTTTAGGTAGTATGCGCATTTGTGTCACATGCAGCAAGATACACGTCGCTGTGCAATAGTCCACAATTTTATCGCGATCAAATACCTTTGCTAACATAAACAGTGTGTTGGACAGGTAGTGGTTTTGAACAATTTTTGCATTTAATTTTATTATATGTAGTACTTTAACAAAAAATTTCAAAGCTTAATGGCAGTAACGCGAGTCTTTGAAAAGTCCCTGCATAACACCTTTGAGTAAAGCTTTAAGTTATTTACACTTACCTTACGAAATTACGACTGTCAAGTTAGCACTACATTTTTCGAAATTTAAAAAACTGGGTATGCAGTTAGTTGTAGCTTTTTTGTTGTAAATTAGTTGTGGAAAAAAAATTGTAGCTCGACGATTTTTCAAAAAAGTGGTATGTAGTGCTAGGTTGATATCAAGTTAGCACTACACTTTTTGATTTTGTTGAAACTAAGTACGCAATAAATTGATAATTATTTGTTGTAAATTAGTTGTGGAAAGAAAAAAATTTCCAAAAAGTTTTTTATTTTGATTTTTAAAAAAAAAAAGGAGGTATGTAGTGCTAACTTGACACCGTGAGTCCAGGCATAAAACAAGGGTATTCGAAAATGTAACGATGCAATTAATTGTAGCTTTTTTGTTTAAAATTTGTTGTAGAAGCAACTGACGTCAGACTTTTCAGAAATGTACTTAGTGAATCATTTTGAGTTCACTCAATTTTTTTTGTATCTCGTTGTTTAGACGGTTTAAGACTGTCTTATCATCTAGAAATCTTGCTTGCCATTTACTTCGAGCTCTTTTTTTTCAAAATCAGCTCCTTTATTTGGACAGGATATTTTTTTCTGTTTTTCTCAAGTTCGAAATAGTTGCAATACTTTCTCCCGAAGCCTCTTGCACATCAGCAATAAATGGTTCAACTTCATTATCAATGGGTGCAATTGTTTGCATGAAAAATGTAAGTATTATAAAACTTTTAAGTTTATCTTTGAATTTGTCGATCTATATGAAAAATTATGTTGTTGATCCGATGATATCGATGTCATCTGAGTAATCCAGTGTCTGGATAAAATTTGTGGAAAAAGAATACTCTTGTAAGTGCACAAGAGTCACATATTGCTTGCTTCAACGTACGTCTGTACGTCCGTACGTTCTCGACGTTTTTTTCGTCGTCCACAGCTCAAGAACCAGTAGAGATATCGACTTCAAATAAATTTTGTTATACAGATAATAATGCAGAAAGGACTCTCAAAAAAATTGAGTGGGTGGTTTTTTTACCATATAGCAATTTAAAAAAAAGGTGAACATTTTGGTTAACCCGAAATATCTCACGAACCAATAACGCTAGAGACTTGAATTAAATTTTTTATTATATATTGTAACGTGATACCAAATATAATATAAAAATGATATATTTTTGGAAAAAAAATTGCAATTAACGGTTTTTTATGAATCAAAAAAACTGAAAAAAAAAAATTGTTACCTCGAAAATTTTACGAACAAAAAATGATTTTATCTCCAAAACAATTTTGTACCACGAAGAATAACGTTTTCAACATCTGGTAAAATTTTGAAAAAATTTAATTGACAGTTTTTTTTATATAAAAAATAAAAACCTAAACAAATTTTAGTTAAGGTTAGGAAAAATTGATTTTCGACTCAAATATCTTTTTAAAAATTGGAGAATATGGCTTCCAACTAATTTTATTTTATAAGAAATATTGATGTCAACATTCAGAAAAATATTGAGAAAAAGCGATTTGACGGTTTTTTTTTTTACAAAAAATAAAAAACTAAAAAAATTAATAAAAGTTGCTAAGAATTAATTTTCTACTCAAATATCTTTTTTAAATTTTATCTTTTAAAAAATATTGTTTTCAACATTCGGTAAAATTTTGAGAAAAATCGATTTGACAGTTTTTTTTACAAAAAGTAATAACCTAAAAATAGCATTACTAAAAGTTTGATAAAATTGATTTTCGACTCAAATATCTTTTCAAAAATTTAAGATATAGCCTTCAAACTAATTTTGTCATATAAGAAATATTGTTTTCAACATTTGAAATTTTGAGAAAAATCGAATTGACAATTTTCTTACAAAAAATAAAAACAAAAAAAAAACAATACTAAAATTTGGTAAAAATTTGTTTCGACTCAAATATCTTTTCAAAAATTAAAAATATTGGCTCCAAACTTATTTTATCTCACAGAAAATATTGTTTTTGACATTCAGTAAATTGTTTATAAAAATCCAACATTCCGTTTCTTCATAAAAAAAATAAAATCTATAAAAAAAATACGCAAATAGGTAGTACTAAAATTGGTAAAAATTGGTTTTCGACTAAAAATTTCGTTAACAAAAATAGATTTTTGAAATCAAAATATTTCATTATATGCTAAATATTGGTGGTAGTTTTTAAGATTTTAAGAATAAATTAACTGTCAACTTTTTTAACACAACACGAAAACCTACAAACTTTTAAGCAAGACAAATCGACAGACGGGATGGGAAGTTATCAGTGTGGGTCGCATCCCAGCCTATTTTTAAATATGAAATTGGTCATGGTTAACCGTCAATATGTTTGGGATGCTGAAATCTAACAGGGCTTTGTATTCTTTTACCTTTGGAATACAACATTTGGCCAATAATAGGTTTTAAACTTCACACATTTGCGAAGAACTAATCTGCTTTGGATTTGCCCTCATATTTCCCGATGATAGTATTTAGTATGGAGCTATCTGTTCATGTTCCGAAGAGTACAACCACAGATAATAGAGTTACTATGGAACTATAGTATCTGTGGTACAACTTAAGTTTATTCAATTTTAAAACCAAATCAACAATTGGAGTAAGAAATTGAAGGCTTTCAATCATTCGATGTGTTTTTTTCAATAAAACATTTTTTGACTTAGATTTGAGTATATGTACCTACATATGTTTCACTCTAAGTGATGTGAGATCTAAAAGATTGACGAAATGTTTACGTTACATGTTTCAATGGCACAAATGTTAAATTTAAATGTTTAGTTCCGATTTAGAATTTTCTAAGATTTGCCTGTCAAGCCCTTACAAAATAAAGCGATCGAAATCTTTTAAAGCTCTATATGTTTACAATTTATTCAGAGATTTTAGTTTTTTAACTTCAAGATTTTCTTAAGGTTTGCATACAAAAATAATGTCATTTAACAATAAATTTAAAGCTTTGTTCTGATGCTTCTGGATTAATTAGAATTATTATTATAAAATAATGGAATTTGAAAAAATTCAACAATATATCTAGCAGATCTTAAAGGTGCAGGTCGAATTCTTCCAAATATTTTCTTATTTCCTCTTGTTGCATCAATCACATGTGCAGTGCATGATTATGTTTCAAGATCTATATGCATATTATTTTTTTCAAAATTGCAACATAATTTTTGTGCTACCGATATCTCACCATATCGATCGAATCCAATTAATCGGTAAATTTTCGATTGAACCTGCACAATCCGAACATGGCCTCTAATTGTAAATTACCACACATAACCAGAATATGGTAGGTTTGCGATTACGAGTATATGAAAAAATAATCGGCAATTTGCTAACACTTTCGTTATACCTACTCATTTTGGTCCAAATTAAGACCTCGATTGGACTACCGACTCCACTGTGTTGTGGCCAGGTTGTTCATATGACTGATTCGTATGCATGTAAATATTCTATAATTACATTCTCGTCAAGGTGAACAATTTCGATCAAATCGCAACGGAACCAATTCTATAATGTTCAATTTGGTGATTGATTTTTCGCTGCAGGTGGTGAAATCACCAAACCATCACACAAAGTACGTATATGCATCGTGTATAGTATAGACATAGCCTATAACACAAAATACAAAACATCAAGACCAAGTCAAAATCAATGTGAGCTTCAGGTGCGTTTCTTCAAGTGGGAAATGTCAAAGTTCATGAATTGGTACGTGCTTGGTGGATATCTTCAAGTAAACCTCGCACACTATCGTCGTCATGATCGACTGCTGCAAAGTGCAATCCAAGCGATCATCAACTGATCCTCATCCAGCTACCAAATCAACGCTCATCTTTCACTCCTAACGTCCTAACCCCTTCGATCCGATCCGAACCGAAACTTCTTCTCTACCCGTGGAGTGTCAATCTTCTTTAAGCCATCTATTGACATTACTCTGACCCATCGGAGTGGGTCAGTGAGCGCAGAGTGTGTTTCTTTGGTAGCAAGCAAACACGCAAAATTAAGATTGTTCAGAGTCTGACAACTATACATCTACTTTATACTCTTGAACAAATAAATAAATAAAATTTAAATTATTTCTCTTAATTATATATTTACTCAGTTAAAGGCGATAAAAGAAATAAAAAGTGTCTCGATGGGTTGGACGAGAATGAGCGATCACAATCACATTTTAGGTGACCAAAGTGAACAATTTAGAGATCAATTTAATTTCTTTTGAAATGTCATATCTTTGGTTTGAAAAACAGCGACATGTAACCCAACGAAATGTCAAAACTGTTACGTTGTTTAAAACGCTTTTAATTTTTCAACGTCATACCAAATTTTTAAGTTAAATGGTTTAACAATTTTGTGTAACCTCAACGTCGAAAACTAAATTGCATTAAATCATCAAATGTCATAATTTATTATATTAAAAAATCAAACCGGTGGTAGTACCCGTAGGATGGTTAGTGCGTAGGACTGTCATGCTATAGGTCTTGGCTTCAATCTCTCACGAGTTTTGACAAATCCTGCCAGAGTAATTTTTGAAACGTGTTTTCTGAAATAAGCCGTTCGAATTCGGCTTAAAACTGTAAGTCCCCTCCATTTCTGCCAACATTACTCGCACACAGGAATGCTTGAGAGTTGTAAGTCACTAGGCCCTAGTTCTCAACGGACTGCTGTGCCAACTAATTTAAGTCAAACCGTTAGTTCTTTCCAACAGCGAACGTTTGACATTTCTTCGTCAAAATAACGTCAGCATCGGTCTTAAAATTTATTATGTCATATTTAAGACGAAAAGTCATTTCATTGATTTAAACTTGTTTAAAAAATACTTCAAAATTGGGCGGTTCCAATACTACCGTCATAGAGACTAAGCAAATACAAAATTGACAGTTAAAATCTTGTAGCACGATCACACTGACTGATACATACGAGTCCAAGCAACTATGTTATGTATGTTCATCAACAGGCATTGTAATAACGTCATTACGTGCCCCATTGACGGAATGGGATGGCCACTTTATCAGCATTGTATAATCATTACTGTTGAATGTTGATTCAAAAAATGAATATGGCGACGACGACAGAGCATTATCTATCAATATCTAATATTTTAATGGCGGACTGACGGACGTTCAGTCATTATATGAGTGGGAGTTGAGAAAATTGATGCGGATGAATCAGAGATCTTTCATTTTGATCGATCAATGAATATTGTAAAAAAAGCAAGTGTGTGTGTGTGTGTCACCTTTTGACCTCGCAGTTTATTTAGTTGTTGTTGTGAAATAAAACGTTAATTTCAACAACAAATTTTAATTGTTGACGAACAAATAATTCATAGGGGTCAGAGTACCTTCGAGTATACCAAACACTCTCGACATGACATTCACAATTTGATGATGATGTGTCTTTTTGACTTAATAATAATTGAATTCACTAAATTATATATGTACCTACAAATCGAGACAATAATTGAAATGAATATAATTTTGAAATTGATATCGATTTTCAAAAGATGATGATAGGGGCTTGCTCTTGATATACATAATAACAATTATTCTGGGTTAGTCTTTGTTTGTTTTGCTTAAACGAGTTAAATTGAAGTAAGATTGATAGAGGGAAAGAACGTGGGAAATTTTTGGTGACAATAATAAACAGAAACAAATCACGGAATTGAAATTATCACAGAATGAATGAACTTCATTTTGATACACAATTGATAAAAGTGGAAATGGTAAATAACCAAAGGCTGGGATGCGACCAACACTTAAAACTTCCCTTTCGGGCTCGTCTCTCGATATTTCTGAAGGTTTTACAAAATATTAATACAATTTTTTTGGAAAAAATAAAAAAGTTTGAAGCCATTTTCTTTCTTGTTTTCAAGATTTTATATCAGTTTTCTAATTATTTTTGCATATCATTGTTTTTTGTTAAAAAAGTTGTCTATTGGACTTTTCTAAAAAAAATAAATGAACGTTTATAACTATATTTTGAATATGATTTGATTTTAAATTGATTTTTGTATTTTTCCGAAAAGCAATTTTTACCAATTTCTAGTAGAATGTTTGGAAATTGTATATTTCTTATAGAATAAAACACACGACTGAATCGAACGAACTTTCTTCTGTATCAGACGAGTCTGTTTAAAAATAGCACCTATAATTTAAGACTTAAAAATAACCCTGCAAAATAAGTTTGTCTTCAAACATTTAAATGCCATTTTATTTCTCAAAAAAACTCAATTTTAATTTGAATTTATTTTGAAAATCGTAGTTTTAGTTTTTCAAAATTTCAATTTTTCCTTAAAAATATTTTAAGTATGCTTGCAGTTATTTTATTTTCCTAAAAAATGTTGACCCGTTTTCGAGATATTGGATTTTGAAAAAAAATAATACTTTTTTTTTGAAGTCGAAAACTAAAATTATGACATTTTTGTTCATCAAATATTATGAAGACAGTATAAAAAAAAATGCAAAAAACGCCTAACGCGAATCTGATTAAAACCATAATTTCCTAGTTTAAACTTTATCTGCAGGGGCGAGGTCAGACAGACATAAAGACGGACGGAATCGTTTGATTAAAATCTAGTTCGAATTTTTTTTAAGAATCTAAAACTTGCCACTTGTTCCTATGTGTCGTAATTTGAATTTGAATTTTTTATAAGAAAATAATCTTATGTTAGCAATAATATTTTGTATAGAAGGAAATGATTTTGAAACCAATACCTTCATTTATTCTCTCGAAATTCAATTTGTAGTATTTTTTGTAAATTCTATTTTTTATTACAAAAAAAACTGCCGATTGGATATTTCAAAAAATGTTACCAATGTTAAAACTAGGTTTTGTATAAGACGAAATTAGTTTGAAGCCGATATCTTTACTTCTTACCAAGTTATTCGAGTCTAAAATCATTTTTTTACCAATTTTTAGTAATACTCTTTTAAGGTTTTTACTTTCTTGAAATAAACTGTCATAAGTATACAAAATATGCAATGGAAAAAACAAATAGATTAATTACCCCAGGTGGAAAGCCAGTTTCTCTGGCAAATCCATCCTCTTCGGAGGCAGGCTCTACGGATTCTGGGGAGAGCCATTTATTGCATTTGATAAATCCTTTCGCGAAAGCGCATAAGGTCCCTCGATCACCTCCATCTGTACCGAGAGTTACCGGCAGAAAGAGTCCACCGGTTGTTCCAAAAGGCACTAAAAGCGACTCACCGAAAACAAACAGTTTTGAGCAGGACAATTGTGAACTGCAAAAGAAGCTGAACGAAATGATAAGACTCTACGAAGAACTTAAAAAAGAAGTCGAAAGCCTTCGTGAAGAGAACAAGATGTTAAAAACTTCTGAAAACATGAAAGTAAATACTCTAAGTCCAGAACATCGAGATCGGCACAAATATGAAACTGATGAAGATGAACTTGCTCGGGAAACTGAAAAAAGTAGACCTTGTAAAAAACGGAAGGCTGAACATTCGCCTAAGTTTCAAAATCAGCTAAAACCAAATAAAATTACACGGAAAGATCAGTTTTCTGCGAATAAGAAACTTCCTCCACCGATAAACATCGTTGGTCAAGCGGACTATAACACAATTCTTCCTATTCTGAAAGAAACGGCGCAAAAGAATTTCAAAGCTACATCCACTCACAATAATACGTGGAAAATTAACGTAAATGATTCAGATTCTTATAGAAAACTGTCGAAAAAACTCAGCGATGAAAAAATTGAATGGTATAGTTATTCAATTAAAGAAGAAAGACCTCTACGTGTAGTTGCTAGAGGACTTCATCCCTCTTGTTCAAAAGAAGACATCCTTTCGGACTTAAAAACCAAAGGATTTAAGATTCTTGACGCAACAAATCTTTTGAAGCGAGAAAAAGGAATCGAAACCGCTTATATAAAACGCGCTCTTCCGCTTTTTATTCTAAGTTTCGATAAAAATGAAAATGTAGACAATGTTTATAATATTAAAACTATAATGAATATTGTTGTAAAAATCGAACCACTAAGAAAGAACAAACGCCTTATTCCTCAGTGCAAGCGATGTCAAGGTTTTAACCATACAGCAGCTTATTGTCAGAAGGACCCCGTTTGCGTTAAATGCGCGGGAAAGCACATGACTGATGTATGCCGTCTTAAAAAAGAAACTCCGGCTACATGCGCGAATTGCAAAGGTAATCATCCAGCAAATTATCGTGGCTGTGAGGTCGCAAAGGAAATGTTAAAGAGGCGCGAAGAATTTAGTAAGAAAACTAAAAAAAATACCTCAAAGCAAAACAAAGAATTAAAATTAAAAAGCAAGAATAATACTCAAGCGTCGAGTAAAACGGACGGGAAAAATAATGAAAACGTTTTACCCCCAGAAAACATAAAAACAAAAAAGACGAACACGTACGCTCAAGTCACGGCGCCCGAAAAACCTAAAACTATTAAACCTGACTCCGTTCAAAATGTATTTTCCCTTATACTTGAACGATTAGAAGAACAAGGGAGAATTAACACAATTATTCTTGAGAAATTGGACAAATTTGAGTCGGCGGCTCTTAAAACACCAAATTTACCGTAAACATGGATCAGTTGTCCCAACAACTCAAAATAATAACATGGAACGCGAACGGACTTACCGCAAAAATCGAAGAACTAGAAACGGTTCTACTTAACGAAAAAATAGATATTTGTTTGATCTCTGAAACTCATTTGAAAAAAGACTCAAATTTAAGTATTAAAGGTTATTCGGCTTACCACGCATGCCATCCATCCGAAAGAGCAAGGGGTGGTTCTTCCGTATTTATCAGAGAAAATATCAATCATTCGTTTGAGATAAATATCGAGCTCGATACAATGCAAGTTACTTCCGTTAGCATAAAAGTTAGACACGTATTTTTTAATATTGCGTCTATTTACTGTCCTCCTCGGTCCAAGATAGACAAAAACGATTTTAAAGATCTTTTCAACGCTTTAGGTCCAAAATTTATTATTGGCGGCGACTTCAATTCGAAACATTCATTTTGGGGATCACGTGGGATCTTTGCAAACTCCGTTTGAGTTAGAAGATGAAACAGAAAAATTTATAAATATTGTTCAAGAAGCAGCTTGGAATAATACTCCGATCTGTAGTAAAAAGTCAAGGCAATACGAAGAAAAAATTCCAGAAGATATAAAAGAATTGATACGCGAAAAACGAAAAGCTCGAAAAGTATGGCAGCAATCACGTGCTCCTCAGCATAAAAGTGTCGTCAACTTTTTATCAAACAAGATTAAAAATTTGTTACGAGATTTTAAAAACAGCGAGAATTCTGCCTATCTTGAAAGCCTAACAGCAGACAAAAAAACGAATTATTCTCTTTGGAAGACGATAAAAGGTATTAAAAAGCCTCAAATAATGTCGGCACCTATTCGAAAAAATAATTCTGAATGGGCAAAAACTGATAAGGAAAAGGCGGATTTATTTGCTAAGCACCTTGAGGAAACGTTCAAACCTTTCGATGGTCAAGAGTTTCTGACTAATGACGGAGAGCTCCAACCAGCGCCGGAAAATTTTTCTATCAGGTATATTACTTTGACTGAACTTGTCCAGGAAATAAAACGGCAGAAAAATAATAAAGCTCCTGGCTACGACCTGATTAACGGTCGTGTCCTCAAAGAGTTGCCTAAAAAAGCAATGGTTAAGCTCTTACAGCTCACTAACGCTGCTTTAAGACTTGCTTACGTACCCACGCAATGGAAAGTCGCCGAAGTAATAATGATCCCCAAACCGGGTAAGCCACCGAATGAGAAAAAATCGTATAGACCAATTTCTCTCTTACCAATTATATCTAAAATATTTGAAAAATTGCTTCTTAAACGAATGCTACCAATTATTGAAGAAAAACGTTTAATTCCCGACCACCAATTCGGTTTCCGGAATAATCACTCGACAATTGATCAGGTTTACCGAATAACTCACGAAATTGAAAAAGCATTTGAAGAAAAAAAGATTTGCTCAACTGCATTTCTTGACGTTTCTCAAGCTTTTGACAAAGTTTGGCATGACGGGCTAAAATATAAATTAAAAGTCTTTCCAGAGCAAATATATAACATTCTTGAATCGTACCTAGAAAATAGATTCTTTCGAGTTAAGCAAGGAACGGAGTATTCGGAGTTTAAAGAAATAAACGCTGGGGTTCCCCAGGGTAGCGTCCTTGGACCGATTTTGTTTGTTCTTTATACCCGAGATGTACTCCAAACAGAAGGCACAACTTTAGGCACTTTTGCCGATGATACAGCTGTACTCGCAATATCGGATTCAATAGAAACGGCAACCTCTAAGCTTCAAAAGGCATTAAATAGCATTTCAGATTGGACAAAGAAATGGCGAATTGCTCTTAATGAAACGAAATCGACGCACACAAATTTTACGTATAAAAAAGTATATAACTTACCTATTTATATAAATTCTGTGCAAATTCCATACGCTAATGAAGCGAAGTATCTAGGCATGACTCTAGACGCGAAACTTAAATGGAAAGTTCATGTAAAAAAGAAACGCGATGAACTCGAAAATAAACTCCGCGAATTGACATGGCTTATTGGAAGATATTCCAATCTAAGCGTTTATAACAAGCTTCTTATTTATAAGCAAGTTTTGAAACCAGTTTGGACGTACGGTATACAACTTTGGGGTTGTACCAACGAAAGAAATATACAAATTTTGCAAACATACCAAAACAAAGTACTTAAAATAATAGTAAATGCTCCATGGTATGTAAGAAATAGCGACTTACATAGAGATTTAAATAATTATAAAATATGTAGAAAACGAAATTAAAAAATTTGCTACAGAGCTAAGATCACGACTTAGAAATCATAGTAATAACTTAATCCAACAATCTGTTAGCGATGCGTTCGTTTTTCGGCGTCTGCACCGAACAAGACCTTCTGATCTAGCGCAAACAAATTAATCTCTCCACTCGAATTTTGTGGAATCTTCAGGTCCTCTCGTTGGGGAGCTTCCTGACAAAACGCGAACAAAATGACGCTAAAACTACTTGTTAAGCTGGACTTAGTTGTAGTAATAATATAGAAGATAAGGGAGGTGAGTTTTAGTCAGTAAAAATCTGACACTACTATAAGCATCGGGCTTATAGTGTCTCTGAAGATTTCTCACCTTCCTGCGAAAAAAAAAAAAAAAAATTTTTAAACTTAATTAGATTTCAAAAACGTTAGCCTTCGATGCATAATATTCGAGTAGACAAATTTTTTTGGTCCGTTTTGTTGATTTATAAAAATAACGTTTTTTTCATTTTTTCTAATTTATACCAATTTGGTATCACGTCTCAATGTATACAATATACAATTTAATTGAGGTATATAGTGTTATTGCTTCGAGAGATATTTTTGGTCAAACAAAATTTTCAATTTTTTTTAAATTTTAATTTCAATTCTTTTTAGTAAAAAAAAAACACCAACTCAAATGATCATTTTTTGAAATTTTGCATATCTAGTAATGCATATTTTTAAGGACCGACATTTTAAGAACGTTAAGGTTTTTGGTGTAAAAATATGGCTTTGATTTACAATTTTTAATTGTTTCAAGGTAGGGCCAGAAGAGATAAAGATTTTCTATTTTTAGAAAAGGGGAGCCGAAATAATTTTTAAAAAAATTCAAAAACATTTAGATGTTTTTTTTTAAAGTTAAACAAAAAATTATGAGATCGTATTTTGCATTTTTTAAAAAGAAAATTCAAGACAATATCTTTAAAAATGTCTTTTGAAATGTTGATCATAGAGGTCAAAAAATTTGGAACAATGTTCAGAACAATATAACAATCTAAAACAAAGTTAAAAATGAGGCTAGGATGCGACCCACACTGATAACTTCCAATCCTGTCTGTAGGCCTTGCTTAAGAGTTTGTAGGTTTTTGTGTTTTGTAAAAAAAGTTGTCAGTTAAATTATTCTTCAAAAATTTTAAAATTACCAACAATATTTTGCATATAATGAAATAGTTTGATTTCAAAATCTATTTTTGTTAACGAAATTTTTTTTCGAAAATCAATTTTTACCAATTGTAGTAGCAAATACAAATTTAGTGAATGAGAAATTGTTTGAAGTCAATGGGCAGGTTCAGACGACATAAGGAACTTGAAATTAAGGCAAGTTTCTAGTATCTGATTGGCCTGCTGCCAAAAAATTGCCTTCCAATTAAGGCAACTTCATTGGAAAGTTGACTGGAAAGTTAGTCAAGAAAAATCTCCCTAACCATCAAGTCAAAGTCTACTTCTGTCAAAATGATAGTTGATAATGTGTTTTCATTCAATTAAAAGCTGAATTTTGCTACGCTATGATTTATTTATTTTCTGCATAAATTCATTTAATGCTTTCTGTAAAAAGGTTCCTTGTAAATTTGGAAAAGAAATAAGTAATATTTCTTTACAATACAAAATACAAATCGTGATGGACTTGTAGCTTGCCTGAGGAGTGTTTTGTAGAAAATAATAATTTTGGTAGTTTTTATACTATGAGCTTGAAGTAGAGGTTTGTGAAGTTAAGTTCTGAATTTGAAATTCGTGACACTAGAAAAACTAATTAGTTGCCTTGGTCAACATTTACGTTCAAAGAATGAAGTTGACTGCAAATGAAGTCCCTTATGTTGTCTGTACCTGAGATATCGAGAACCGAACATGAATTTTTTACTTGTACTATTTTATTGTAGGTTTTCTTTTTTAATGAAAAAATGGATGGATTTTTATAAAAAATTTGCTGAATGTCAAAAACAATATTTTCTGTGAGAAAAAATTAGTTTGAAGCCAATTTTTTTAATTTTTGAAAAAATATTTAAAAAAGATTTTGAAAAGATATTTGAAAGTAAATTTTTACCAAGTTTTAGTATTGTTTTTTTTTTAGGTTTTTATTTTTTGTTAAAAAACTATCAATTCGTTTTTTCTCAAACAATATTTTTTAAAAGATAAAATTAGTTTTAAGCCAATATCTCAAAGTTTTGAAAAGATATTTGAGTCGAAAATCAATTTTTACCAACTTTTATTAATTTTTTTTAGGTTTTTATTTTTTGTAAAAAAGTTGTCCACTCGATTTTTCTCAAAATTTTACCGAATGTCAAAAATGTTATTTTTCGTTGCACAAAATTGTTTTGGAGATAAAATCATTTTTTGTTCATAAAATTTTGGAGGTGAAAAATATTTTGTATTTAGTTTTTTTGATTTATAAAAAACAGTTCATTGGAATTTTGTCCAAAAATATATTTGTTTGGTATCGCGTTAGATTATAAAATATAAAATTTAATTCGTTATTGGTTCGTGAGATATTTAGGGTTAACCCAAGTTTTCACCTTTTTTTTTAAATTGCTATGGTAAAAAAAACACCCACTCAAATATTTTAAGAACCCTTTCTGCATCTTTCTGCATTATTATCTGTATAACAAAATTTAATTGAAGTCGATATCTCTACTGGTTCTTGAGCTATAGACGACGAAAAAAAGGTCGCGAACGTACGAACGTACGTACACACGCGCGAACAGACATCTCTCTAAAAATCTTTTATTTCAACTCTAGGGACCTTGAAACTTCAAGAAATGTCAACATTTTCAATTCGACAAATCACACCGATTACAATAACTTCTTATGGAAAGTTAAAAATTCAGACTTCGAAAAAAGGATCTAAAACGCACATTTCTGGTTAAAAAAAAAAAAAAACTATGGAACACTGCGGAACAAACCATGAACAATCTATAACAACTTTCAAAAAAGATACTAATTTCACTCACTCACTAACTGACCTCTAATATTTAAACTGTAAATCTTGCAACAGACGGGAAAATAAAGATGTAAACCATTTTATTGCCACGTGGCCTATACTGGAGGAAATCCGTCGGTTGTGTGTATTTTGATCAAAGTTACCTTTCTCTATGTCAACTTTTTAAATACTTAATGAAGCACTAGATGGTTTACTTTATTAAAGTACTGCAACTTTTCGCTACAGTTTTCAAACTTGCAATCAATAGTGCAACTACATAGTTACTGCGATTAAAATACCTTATTTTTTGTTCCAAATCACTTTCAAATTGAAAGATTGTGAATTTTTTACTTTGAATCCATTGAAAAATGTAAATGTTCCAAATCATCTTTAAGTTAGTATTTGTGCTTTTTAAATAGTTATCCGCCATCTAACGTTTTTTTTTCAACTAGTGCATATTTCGTGAATGATAACACTTAGCTCATGTCTGATTTGACAGATAATTACTTAATTAGTTTTATTCTTCCGCTGAACGAATATGGTTGTGTATACGCTTCGACAACTCTGGGAACAACGCTTAGAGAAGATGCCGATTTTGCCAAAAAAATCATCTTTTCAGATGAAGCTCATTTTGATCTTGGCGGGTATGTAAACAAGCAAAATTGTCGCATTTGGGGCACAGAAAACCGCACGCATACATTGAAAAGCCGATACACTCAAAACGAGTCACTGTTTGGTGCGGATTTTGGTCCAGAGGCATAATTGGGCCATTTTTCTTCGAAAATGAGCAACGAGTGGCCGTTACAGTTAATGGCTATCGTTATCGGGCCATGTTGAACAAATTTTTGTTCACAAAAATTGAAAAGGAGGATATTGACAACATTTGGTTTCAACAGGGCGGCGGCTATGTTTGATAACATTTAAATTATATCCTTTAAGTAACTCTAAATACATCTTCTAACAATTTATTTTGTGTGAAAAATTGACAACTTCATGTTGTGATTGAAGTGATGCAAGTTTTCCCTTTCAATGAAGTTTTCACACAGCACAGCGAAATTTGTGTGTTTAACTGATTGTCAAATTGACGTGTGCTGTAAATGCTGCTTGTAATTCCGGTCGTATAAAACCTTTTCTTTGATTTCTCTTTTGTTTGATTTAGTTGGTACCAAACAACAAAAACTAGAAACAAATCATATTTGTGCTATTTGAAATAATATATCGTTTGTCCAGTTCCTTTTAAATGTTTTCATCAGTAAACAAAATGTCTTCGTCCATACCTTTCAAAACACTGTCATCGAAATGAAAAAAAGATGAATAACATCGTTAAGTGTGTTGTGAAGTGACTGATTAGAGCACACCACCCGACCCGTTTAACATTCCAAACAAAAATCCAACCACTTAACTTGAGCAACACCTCCTACAACAAATCCGCATTAACCGTGTTAAATGACAGATTGATCTTCACATCGTCCAGACCTTTCGAGAAAGCTGCAGAGAGTAAAAAGACAGAATTCCGTACGCGCCAAGCCAACCATCAGTCAACACTTTAACATGTGTAACAGCCATAGCAAAGCATTATTGTTAGTTGCTGAAAAAGACTAAAAAACTGATTGCTCCAACATATCAACCATATAAGCATCATCGCGTCGCGTCGGTCGCAGGAAAGCAACACAACACACAATACATCAAGCTTCATCGCGCGGTCTTTAACTTCTTCAGGGGCTGTTGTTTTGTGTATCGTGCGCTTGCGCACTATTTTGTTCTGCTTTGTCAACTTTTAGAGCCACCAAACACCTCGAGTCAAAGTCAGTGGTGGTTAACTTAGCGTGAAAATGGGCGACACTTAAGTGAGGAGAGACCATCACAACCAAAATTGAGAGAAAAGAAATCAACAAAATCAAATGAAAAAAAAAATGATAAATGACCACCAGAGACCCCAGGTACAACATGTTATCCCGCGCCACATCACCGCAGCGTCTCACAGGCTCGTTATATTGATTGCGCGTTCGTTGAATACCCCATCACATCATACGGCCGATCACGGTTTCCGTGTTAATTGGATTTTTGTCTAATGTTTCGGAGTTTTTGTTTTGTTTTTGAATTTTTGTATGTCTCGTGTTACCTCCTACCAGAAACTACTTGGCTATCGGTGGACATGAGACTCTATACTTTACGGTGTCAACACCACACCTTTCAGCAGCAGCAACAGCAGCCGCAGTCATACAGGCACAGCAGTCGATTTGCGCGCACACTTCAGACCCCTTCGAACTTTGTCTATAGGTATACCTTTAGCTCCTTTCAGCCCCCTCCCCACTCGTGTTGAACATAATAGAAAACGCACTTAGCCTTATCTCAGCCAACTGCCTGTTCTTGCAGTCGCTCTCAAGAGCTATACAAGACGTCAATAAGATAACAGTAATCGACCACATTCTCGAAGCTTGTCCGTCGCATTTTGTTGACTAGGTACTCGTACTTCTCGTACTTCTCGTACCTATACTAAACACAATCGTGGTGGATTTTTGGCTTGAAGCGCGATCATGTTGTAATGAGTTGGGGCCACCATTGTTATATTGTTGGTTTCCTGGGTTAATGGGATGAAAATGTTCAGGGCCGTACGTACTGAAGTTTAATAGCGTCAAGGTATGCTTCTCTAGAAATTCCTTTTCTCCTTGTACCAGAATTTGTCAAAAAGCAATTAAAAGATCGTTCAACCCATAGTTTGAAAGAAAGAACGCTTCTGACGGAAACGGAACTACGCTACGAAAAAACTGCTACAAAAAGTGGAAAAAGTGACCTACATATATTTTTATTTGGAAAAATGCACTGGTCGTCAAGCTTTTGTTCGAGGTAAATTTTGATAGCTTTAATTAAAATCTGACTCCAAAATTATTCTATCACTCCAAATTTCCTAAATTATTCTATTATTGAGACATTACTTATTCAAGGGAAACAAAACTGTCTTATATTATGTTAGCAAAACTTAAACCGTTTCCGCAGCGCATGCAGTGAAAGCTCTCAAATGACTCGTATTAGTTTAAGCATGATGTTATATAGCCTTAAAGTCTTAGTAAATAAATGAGCTATCTAACATTTGAAAGAATTTTTCAAATCGCACCAGTAGTTCTTAAGATTACCACGTTCAAACAAAAAAACAAGCATACAAGCAAAAAAACAAACACTTTTATAATATTATTTTCATAAAATTTGCAAAAACTTGATGTTGATTCGTTACAAAAACGAAAATAACTTTCAAGCTGTTTTGAATGTTTCCGTTAAAAACCATTTTACCATTAACGGTTATTCTATTATTGAGACATTACTTATTCAAGGGAAACAAAACTGTCTCTATTTAACCGTTTCCACAGCTCTCAAATGACTCGTATTAGTTTTAGCATGATGTTATATAGCCTTATAGTCTTCCTAAATAATTGAGCTATCTAATATTTGAAAGAATTTTTCAAATCGCACCAGTAGTTCTTAAGATTACCGCGTTCAAACACAAAAACAAGCAAACAATCAAAAAAACAAATACTATAGTATTATTTTACATATAAACTTGATATATTTATAGTATTTCATAAAATTTGCAAAAACTTAATGTTGATTCGTTACAAACACGAAAATAACTTTCAAGCTGTTTTGAATGTTTCTGTTAAAAACCATTTTACCATTAATGGTTAAGCGTTTCTTTAAGATTTGTGTTAGACAGGTGAAAAATCTTTATAAGTTCTTAAATTTCACCTGTCTTACATAAATCTTAAAGAAACGCTTAACCGTTTATACTAAGACGGTTTTTAGTACATATATTGTAAAAATATAAAAAAATATTTTTTAAGAATTAGTATTTTAAAAATTTGATTGCCTTTAGCATTTTTAAGGTGTAATATTTTAAAAACCTCATGTGATATAAAATTTGCCTAGGTGAAATTTGTATTCACACTTTGTTGTAACAAAGTTTGGTTTAGTTTCGTTAAAAGCTGTTAGATAGTCTTAATAGCATTTTTGTTGGCTTTTGTGCACAATTTCTATACAAGTTGAAAAAATTGGTCCCCTTTTTAACAGATCTGAAGCTTCGCCAGGTACGGTGTACCTTGATCCTAAAACGGAGATGAAGTCCGTATGTTGACGATCTCGAACTGAATGCAAATTTTTGTGTAACATAAATCTGATCTTTTATTATCTTGGTTTTATTTAATTTGTATAACAGCGCCCTTAATTTTCTGTCGCCCACTTTGTCCGAACAGTCCGTACACTTGTAAATAACGGCACTGATTTAAGCTTATAACTCGTATTGGAATTGGAATCGAAAACTAAATTGACAAAGGTGTCAGCTCCTTTTTAGAGGCAATTAATTTTCGTGGTCCTTTTCCGCTTGCATTTTCTTGAGATAATCCTTTCACTGTGTTTATATAGTGTTGTATTCATGTTGTTCCTCTTGCCTCTAGGCAAGTTAAACGCATCCTAATGTACAGTTCATAAATTGCATACATATGTAGGTAGGTATAGTGTTGCGCTTTTCCCTTGAAGTTGTATACAGCATTTAATCGGAATCGACGATGTTTTTGCATTTTGGGCGATAAATCAATTTCACATTCATGTTAATAATTTTCCACCGTTTTACCCTGTGCATCAAAAGAGGAAAGGGACAAGTTGAGAATTAAATTTATAGCCGGGCCAAACAAAGTTCAGTGAGTTGCAACAAATTGGCATTAGGTTTGTTTCGTTTGCAATCCAAGTTGCCATAAATCTCGGGGAATTTCGGAGAGAATGACATAGGGAAAGCGGGGGGTTAAAGATGGGAGAACATAACAACTGCAGTTTGTAAGGATTTGCTTAAACCTTGCATCCGCAACCTATATTGGGTCTAAATACCGGTACATTTATTGCACATAACAATGTCGCACAGTACTTATTATCGGGAGGGGAATTTTACTATAAACAATGACAATACAGTGCTTACTGTGAAGATGAGGGTGGCTTATGTTCTGCTTAATTTTTAAGGACTTTTTTCCAAAGTTAAACAATCAGGATGTATCTTCTTCCAAACATTTCAAGTCAAGACATCCTCGATCCACTGACAATGTCGGAAAAAATAATGGCTTTTATTTTGGAGACATCTGACAAAACACAAATATAAGAACGACATCCCCCAAAAACTACTCTTCATAATACGATGATGAGCCCGAATGATAAAATCCTCGCATCATTTACGCCACACCGAGTCGACTTTGCATCATCGCAGGAGGTTCCATTATCTCATTTCTAAATATTTGTTCAGTTACCTATCTATTTACGTTTTTATTTATTTTTTTTTTTTTCACTATATCTACATATAAATTGTTATTTATTGATCTCTTCTTTTGCTTCTTTTTTTTCGTAATAATTTATCCATTTATTTATTTATTCGTTCATTTATGTACTTATTCATTTATTTATTTATATTTACTTACTTTTTTTATTTATATTAATTTATTTATTTATTACTTATTTATTTATTTATTTATTTTATTTATTTATTTATTTTTTTTATTTATTTATTTATTTACTTATTTACTTATTTATTTATTTTCTTTTTATTTATTAAATCATTAATTGTTTTTATTGATTTATATATTTGTATATTCACTTTTGTGTTAATTATATTGATTTGTTAATTTATTTATTATTTATATTATACTCCATTATCCAAGAATTCAATTCTATTTAAAAATGTTTGTTAAACACAACTGAATCAAATTCTAGTCATTTTTTTTTTTTTTAATAATTTAAATTGAAGGTTTTTCTTTGCTTTTCCTTCAAGTATTTCGTTGCCCTAATATTTTTTGTTTAAACTATAAAATAATATTTCAGATGTAAGACATATTTATCAAATCACTGTATTGTAAAATGTGCGGTTACAACACCTATTATACTGATTTATGCAAAATAAAAATACTACTACTAAAAAAAAAATACTAACTCTAGCTCCAATACCAACTCGGGGGATGATAATTAGAAATCGCGCTATACTTCCTGGCAATATGTTTTGCCTTTATTCGAGAGGATACAGGAGGAACAGGGATTCCCTGTATCATATGGGGATCCATTATCCTTGTTCGAGTGCGGGATATTATATGGGAGATTCGTAGAGTGCTGCCGACTGCCAAGTTCTATACGCGACATGTTTATTGTTTGGTAATTTGAAAGCGTGCGAATCTGTCTCAAGCCTTAACGACGACAAAGATAAGGACGAGCTACGCCACGAAGACAAAGCACAGAGAGAAAAAAAGGAAACATAAATGAAACGTTTTATTGTTGAAATTAATATCATGCGTGCGTGTTGGCATTTTGAGTTGAAGAGGCAGTTCAGAGGGTGACTTGGCAAACTGAAACTATGATATGGAAATTATGACAAAAATGTACATATGTATATGTGCATACAAACATGTGTATCAAAGGATTCCGCAGGATGTGCGAAAGGAGTCTTTAAGGAATCAAAAATGAATGTAAAAGATACATATACATAAATTATATGTATATAAAACAGAGGCGTGTAAATATTTAAAAGGATAATTGCGGTGCTGTTAGTGCTACATATGCATAAAGAGCAGATCTGATGTGTGCTCGATAAAGTTTTGAACCATATCGCGCTGAGCAATATAATACTTCTTTGGAGAGAGAAAATTGAAAATTAATTGCTTGTGGTGTCTTCAAAACTTCTGTTTTTGTGGTATTTCTTTTTGTTTTTGGAAATGGGAGCATGAAACACATACACATTTTAATTGATGTTTTGAATGTGTTATGATTTTATGATTGTTTGATGAGTGTTTTTGTTTTGTTTGTGTAAAAATTCAAACGCGGGAGAAATAGTACATACATAATTTGAATTTTAACCGAAAAAGTCTGAAAATAATGGAAACAGAAATACAGATTTTATAAGACGTTGTCAAATTTAAAATAACAAAGATTTTGTGAAATATTATTATGCTTTATTTTCTTATTTAAAAACATCAACTACTAATTACAATATATAACAATTTTTAATTTCAAAATATTATTAATACAGGATATTTTGCCCTGAAGGCTGATTGGTTGGGAATTTTATACCACTTGCAATATAAAGGCTGTGCAAAATACAAGTGTCTCGGCTAACTTCATATTCAGCCCTTCAAATTATAAAGATCTTTTTGTTTTGCATATTGCATACAATTTTTGAATCGTTTTCGTATTGTTGACATGTGTAACGTCAATCCTTCATGTTAACACAAAGAAACACCAAAGGTGTCAAATTAGGGGTCCGAGGTAGTCAAACGACAGCTGAGAAGATGACTTCAGATTTATGTATCGATTGCGTGGCATGGCAAGACATAACCTACAAGAATCAGATGTCGTTCAAATTTCAGTAAAAAGTCCAAACTCTTTTGAAAGGAAAATGATCTAATGGTGCTAATACTTCACTACCAGTAAGTGACATGACTCCGCCTGTACTTGAAAGCGTAAACGATTCTATGGAACGAATCTTCTTTCGCACTCGTTCAGTTACTAGAGTACTTAAAAATCTTGACATTCACAAATCCGCTGGCTCGGATAGTATCCCCGCTATTGTTCTGAAAAGGTGTTCTTCAACGCTGGCAAAAACACTGCGTAAGCTTTTCCATCTGTCCTATTCTACAGGTCTCTTTCCGAGTGGATGCAAAACTGCATTTGTCCAGCCTGTCCTTAAAAAAGGCGAATCCTCCTCCCCCTCTAACTATCGTCCAATTGCACTTACGTCTCTTCTTTCCAAGGTCATGGAAACGCTGATCAATTTTTTAGCGTAAGAAATATCTTGAAGAACGGAAGCTTCTTAATGACCGGCAGTATGGCTTTCGTTGCAATGGGTCCACTGGTGATCTCATGGTTTATCTCACCGAACAGTGGAACAAATCTTTACATCGTCTTGGAGAAAATAATATTATTGCACTTGATATTTCTAAGGCATTTGATAGAGTTTGGCATTAAGCTCTCTTATCGAAAATGCGTGAATTTGGTATTGATGAGTCCCTTCTTCGTTGGGTTAGAAATTACCTTTCGGACCGTTCAATTCAAGTCGTATTGGACGTGTTCAAATCTGATATCCACAAAATAAACGCTGGTGTGCCCCAGGGCTCCGTTTTGTCTCCGACGCTCTTCCTTATTTTTATAAATGATCTTTTGTCTGAAACTTCTAACCCACTAAATTGTTTCGCTGATGACAGTACCCTCAGCTTTTCATATTCGATTTTAGATTCTCATCCTTGTTCTTCGGATGTGGCCTACCAACGGCAGCGTATGATAAGCTCATGAAATTCTGATCTTGACAGCATTGTATAATGGGGAATCAAAAACCGTGTAGAATTTAATGCTTCGAAAACTCAATGCTGTATACTGTCGCAAAAGCGTAACCCTCGAGTGATACTTGCATCGAGGAAACTGAACAGCTATCAGTTCTAAGTATGAGCATTACAAATCATTTGTGGAGTGATCACATATTTGACATCGTAGTGTTTAGGTTTCTTCTCCAAAACTTGAGTATAAATTTCATATTTGGGCTGGTGCTCCAATAACGTACTTGAGTCTTCTGGATAGAATTGAAAAAAAGAAATCTAAAAATTATTGGAGATCGTTTTCTTACCGAGACATTTCCTTCTCTTGAACACCACCACAATGTCTTATGCTTGTCATTGTTTTATCGTTATTTTTATTTTAACAATGCTCTATTGAAATAGCCAGTTGCATTCCTCCCCTTAAACAATTCAACCGTAATACCCGTAATGCTAGGAATGCCCATCAGTTTACCCTTGAGCCCAATTTCGGACGTACTGTTAAGTACAGAGGTACTTTTTTTAGCCGCGAATGTGGAATGCTCTACCAGACTCATTATTTCCCACTCATTACAATGTGCAGACATTCAAAACCATTGTGCATCGGTTTCTCCTTTCTAATCCTATCAACCTTACTTAATTGCTCGCACTGTGTTTAATAATTATAAGGATATTCATAACCCCTTTAGCACACAATATAAAAAAAAGCAGGAATGTGCCGGTCTTGATCATCACGGAAGAAGTATACGGCCCAATGACACCGCCACCGGCCCATAAACCACACCAAACCGTATTTTTTCGGGATGCAATGATGACTCATGGAGTACGTGTGTGTTGCTGCCTGACCAATACCGCATATTTTGTTAATTGACGAAACCATTCAGCCAGAAATGAGCCTCATCGCTGAAGATGATTTTTCGATGAAAATCCGAATCATTTTCAAGTTGTTGCTCAGCCCAATTCACGAACATACGACTCTTCTGTTGGTCAAGCGGCTTCAGTTCTTACGTCAATTTAATCTTGTAAGGATGTAGGCCAAGATCTTTTCGCAAAATTCGCCACAACAACGTCACAGAGATGCCCAACGCTTGAGAACGACGTATGAAAGATACATTTGGGATTTCTGCAACTGAAGCCTCAGCGGCAGCAATATTCTCGACACTACGGGTACTTCTTTGTCTCACTGGCACGGGAACATTTTATACTGTGCCTGTGGATTCAAATTTTTGCACTAGACGCTCAATTGTTGATCTGATCTATGACGACCATAAATTGAAAGTAGCGCTCTTAACGTTGAGGCCACTGAAAATTAAATTCAGAATTTAATAAGCTTATCATACGTTGCCGTTGGTCCACATCCGAAAAACAAGAATGAGAATCCAAGAACGAATATAAAAAGCTGAGGGTCCTGTCATCAGCGAAACAATTTAGTGGGTTAGAAGTTTCAGACAAAAGATCATTTATAAAAATAAGGAAGAGCGTCGGAGACAAAACGGAGCCCTGGGGCACACCAGCGTTTTTTTTTTTTGAATATCAAATTTGAACCCTTCCAATACTTCTTGAATTGAACGGTCCGAAAGGTAATTTCAAACCCAACAAAGAAGAGATTCATCGATACCAAAAGCACGCATTTTCGATAAGAGATGCCAAACTCTATCAAATGCATGTGAAAGGGGATCGCTACCGTTCAATGATATTCGAATATTTTTGGCCCCAATTGGATGATATGGACTTGGAGGACATGTGGTTCCAACAGGACGGCGGGCGCCACAAGCCACACAGCGAATGTCACAATCAATTTATTTTAAACCAAGTTTGAACAACGTATTATCTCACGAAATGCTCCAGTCGCTTGACCGCCTCGTTCGTGTGATTTAACGCCGGTAGACTATTTCCTGTGGGCTTACGTCAAGTCTATGGTCTATGCCAACAAGCCAGCGACGATTAATGAACTCCGTATGAATACCGAACCTGAAATTTAAGCAATATCGGCCGATTTATGCTTGAAAACCGTAGAAAATTGGGTTTAGCGTTTGGACTTCTGCAAGCGTGCTGGTGGTGGCCATGCAAAAGAAATCGAGTTTCATACATAATGGCATCGAACGTACTTTCACAGGAGTACAGAATTTCATTGATATCCAAAACCGTTTTTGTTTTATTTAAAAAAAAACTTTTGCAGCGCTCTTATTGAAAAACCCGATAGCTATCATTGAAAAGTTCTGTACTAAGAAAAAATTCCTGGTTATATTCAAATATTTCCTGGTTGGAATCTAGCAATTAAAATTAGAGTTGACAATTGAAAGACAAATTGACAAGCGAGAACACAAAGTAAATGGAATGCTTTCATTGAAAATAGAATTACATCATTACAAATTTAAAAATGAACTAAAAGAAAAGTTCTGAGTTAAATAAAGCGTTTTTTAGCAAATTCTTCAATGATGAAAACAAATGATAGCTATAACTTTACACCTCAAAACCTTTTAAACTGCTGCCTATATTAATTTTAAAAACACCCTTCATATTCTTATACACAATACTTTAAAACAAATTTCCACCACCACCTCACTCTCAAAACGTATAAAATTATGACTAATGTTCATTTCTGATGGAGACAAAAAAAACTATCATTGTTTCTTGAAAAGTCAAGTCAGTCTGATGCTTCATAATATGAAATCTTCTTTGGCTGTCTTATATAGATATGTGTTAGCTATGGAATATAGATTGATATCGGACGCGGCCTTAATTTGTTTTAATGGAGCTTCCATTTGAATTTTATTGAACCAACAAATTGAATTGATTGATCTAAATGAATTTATGTGCATTTTAAAAAAATAACAACGTTGCTTCTCGACTTTTGTCGACGTCGAAGTCAAGACAATCGTCAGACTTTCTGAGTGAAATTTAATCAATTCAAAAAAAATTTAAATAAAAAAAATATGGGTATAAGAACCATCCCCAGCATCATTGTTGGGTCTAAGAATAAAAAAAGAGAATCAGTAAGGTTTGGGTGTGTGTACGCGCACAGAAATCAGTTATGAATTATTTCATTCAAGAAACTTGCATCATCGATGAAGCACAAATCAGCTAAAATATAAATACAAGCAACTTGGTTGCAATAAAATGTTTCTGTAGATAAATTAAAAGACCACCCTGACTCGGGAGGAAGTCTATTTTTCATTTAACCAAATCCTATAGTTAAAGTATATTCGAATTCCATTGCTGCGCGTAAGACTTAAAATCGCAATTCGCACAAATATACGCCACCTAGCGCAGGATCATAACTCACCTGACACAAATCCAATGTTCTTCATTAAGCCTATAATTCCTATAGATATCTATGAATTCCAAGGAGACAGAAGAGAGAGAAGACGAGAAGGAATTGAAAATATTCCTAGACTAAAACCGAAACCGACACCTTACGTCTTCTCTACCCTTCCAATGTTCCAATATGAATAATCGCTAAGAACAAATTAAGGTTTTGCGCGTCATTGTGGTGTACGAAGAATCTTCGAAACTCTCTTTCTAGCAGCGTGTCGGTCGTCGTCGTCCATCGTCGCGTCGGAAGATTATATGATGCAATTGTGAGGGACCCACCGCGCGCTTGGCTCTTGGGATTCATCTTCCCAGTTTTCATCCGTCCGTCCCGTTTATATATAACGTTGGGTCTTAGCGTCGATTGGTATCGACAAAGACGACGCAAGCGACAACCCAAAAGTATCCCGAAAGGACTTGGCAGAGCTCTAATGCTAATACATAACTTTTCCACGTAGATGAGATTAGGCTACACTCCGGTATACCACTCTCTTAGAGGCCTTGGAGGCTTTTTTGCAGAGACAAATTGCAGGCTATTACCGAGGTGCAGTACCTACTCCATTGCTTGGGCAATCAATGTTACCTTAATTCCTCCCGCCCCTTCTTTCATCATACCTATGCATATATACATATCCGCAAAGAAGAGCTCCGTCGTAGTCGTCCTCACCGCCGCCGCCGCAGTCGTCATTCATCCTCATGGTCCGTCGCAATAGTCGTCGTCGTCATCGTCATCGTCTCGGTCAGATCATGGATATAGCAACGAATCTTTTGGATTTTGATGATGATTGGAAAGAGGGGACATAGAGTGGGTGTGGGTGTGTGAAATAGGGCTTTCGGTTTCAAAAATCCCAATATTGCCTTTGGGTTGTGGATATTAGATATTTGAGTTGTGTATTTACCGTTCGAATGATAATAACCCGCTCGCTCGTGGCTAAGTCAATAAGCGGATAAGGTCAAAGGTATGATGGCTCCGTTGAAAAAAAGGGTACTCGCTGAAACACACAACTGAACTGGCTCCGTTGAAACGGAGTTACCTTCGATCGATGATGAGGTTAAAAAATTCGAACAAAAAATTAAGAATTTGAAATATTTTTCCCTTGATTTAAGTAAGTCTAAATTAAAACGATAAATAAGAAAAATATTTTTCCAGTTATATTTGACCAATAAAAGCGCAGAATAACTATTTTGGACAATTTTAAGAGGAAAACTGTTTTTGCATTGGAAGAAGTTGCAAAATATTTTCCACAAAAGCATAAATATTGTGAATACGTCTACTCACAATCTTAATATATAAAAATCCAGTGTCATATGTATGTTCGCAGTGAATTTTTCACCAAGTCAACCGATTTCGATGAAAGTTGCCATTTTATGTGTAATTTGGTCTAACTTGAGATATAGGATAGTTTATATTTCGATTAATGGTCTTAATAATTTATAATTAACAATAAACTGATTGTCAATGTTGATGTTTGTTATTAATCGTAAGTTTCATAAGCCTCAAACAGATGGCGCCTTAAATCATATTTTTTACAGAAAACTGTCAGACCATCTATCGTGAACTTCTCATAGAAGGCGCCACGTTGGAATTCGAAATTTCTTTTTCAATAATAATAATAATATTATAAAGAGGAAAGATTTGTATTTTTGTATTTAACGAATAAACTCAAAAAGTACTGGACCGATTTTAATAATTCTTTTTTCATTAGAAAGCTACATTATCTGTACCTATTTATGTCTACCCGTGCGAAGCCGGGACGGGCCGCTAGTTTATTATAATTTTCTGCTTAACAAATAGGAGAAATGAGGGAAAAACTGCATATGTAGTGTTTGACAGCTTTTTAAACTTTAAAACGAGTTTCTTATGGAAAATGAAGTTTTAATTTTGCTAGTCTGTCAATTTTTTAAGGTACTTTGAGGATTGTTATAAATAAATGAATAAACAAGTTAAGAAAAGTTCGATAACTTTTAAAAAAAAGTTCACTAAACCACGGTTTTACCGTTATGTCGGACAAAACAACTCTACTAAGTTATACTGAGAGCACAATAGTTTGTTCCTTAAATAAGAAGTTATGCGCAGAAGTGTCGAACATATGCGACGTCTTCTTTGCATCCAATTCCTGCACAAGCTTCGTAAGCCTATCTAGGACATTTAGTACACTTAATCCAACCCTCAGTCATTCAGGATTTTGAAAAATGTTCGTCATCAGCATTGTATTCATCCTCGTTTTCTATTTCAATTCTTCTAACTGGTCGCTTAACTCTTTTGGCCACTTTTACGGTCTCTTGTTTTGTTCGTTTCGACATTTTTGGAGTAAGATGGATTCCAGCTCTGATTTGCACCATGGATTTGTTCTAATTTCAGCTTTTTCTCGTCTAGTTTTTCTTTCAGTAACCTAACCAACCTCTTCCTAATATGAATTTTGACAAG
This sequence comes from Eupeodes luniger, assembly GCA_951509635.1. NCBI lineage: Eukaryota > Metazoa > Arthropoda > Insecta > Diptera > Syrphidae > Eupeodes > Eupeodes luniger. The sequence goes on along the minus strand of OX608073.1, from coordinate 92,119,357 downwards.
ATCTTTCGGTAAATATATACAAATACAAAAAGCTGTTGACATTGATGAAAAGTCTGCTAAAGCATCCAGTACTGAGTATTAGGAATTTTTTTTTCAGGGTTGGGAGTTTTTTTTATTGGTTGGGTACTGGAACAATGCAAAGGGATCTTGCAGTGGATGATTTAAATATTCCTTTTAGCGGCGAATTTGTGGATGTCTCCACGGGTTCCCCTGCTGAAGCTTACACTTCAGACAATGGAGTGTTTGTTGTTTCAGATGGCTCGAAAATCCAGTCTTCAAAAACATTGCTGTTGAGGAGATAAATTTCAGACAATTTGAACCCGTTTACTGTGGTTTAGATTACAGTAAACTTCGTATTATGTAATATCAATAAGCTTTGGAATTTGATATTCCGTAACCATTAACGTACGAATTAGTGCGCATCCAACTTTTTACAAGGATTTGTATGAACTAAAAGATGGTCAAACCAAATCAAAAAAAAGAGGCTGGGATACGACCCACACTGATAACTTCCCATCCCGTCTGTCGATTTGTCTTGCTTAAAAGTTTGTCTATATATGTATCAATTTTTACCAAATTTGCGTACTATTTTTTGTAGATTTTGTTTTTTTTATGAAAAAACGGACTCTTGGATTTTTATAAAAAAAATTACTGAATATCGAAAACAATATTTTCTGTGAAGTAAAATAAGTTTGAAGCCAATATTTTTAATTTTTGAAAAGCAATTTGAGTCGATAGTAAATTTTACCAAGTTTTAGTATTGTTTTTTTTAAGGTTTTTATTTTTTGTAAAAAAAACTGTCAATTCAATTTTTCTCAAAATTTTATCGAATGTTGAAAACAATATTTCTTATAAGATAAAATTAGTTTAAAGCCAATGTCTCAAAGTTTAAAAAAGATATTTACGTCAAAAAACAATTTTTGCAAACTTTTGATAAATTTTTTTTAGGTTTTTAATTTTTTGTAGAAAAACTGTCAATTCGATTTTTTCAAAATTTTACTGAATGTTGACAATCATATTTTTTGAAAGATAAAAGTAGTTTAAAGCCAATATCTCAAAGTTTTGAAAAGATATTTGAGTCGAAAATCAATTTTTACCAACTTTTATACATTTTTTTTTAGGTTTTTATTTTTTGTAAAAAACTGTCAATTCGTTTTTTTTCAAAATTTTGCTTAATGTTGAAAACAATATTTCTTATCAGTTAAAATTAGTTGGAAGCCAAAATCTCAAATTTTTGAAAAGATATTTGAGTCGAAAATTATTTTTTACCAACTTTTATTATTTTTTTTTAGGTTTTTTACTTTTTGTAAAAAAACTGTCAATTCGATTTTTCTCAAAATTTTTCCGAATGTTGAAAACAATATTTCTTATAAGTTAAAATAAGTTTGAAGCCTAAATCTCAAGTTTTTGAAAAGATATTTTTTTTAATAATATAATAATAATGTTTTTTTGGTTTTTATTTTTGGTAAAAAAATGTCATTTAGATTTTTCTCAAAATTTTATCAGATGACAAAAACATCATTCTTCGTTGCACAAAAACAAAAAAATAAAAAAAAACAAAAAAAAAATATATGTATCTACCTATGTACATATGTATATATATATATTACACATTAATATTTATTTGTCATTTATTTCTTTATTTATTTATGACTTATTATTTATTTATTTATTTATTTATTTATTTATTTATTTATTTATTTATTTATTTATTTATTTATTTATTATTTATTTAATTATTTATTTATTTACTTATTATTTATTTATTTATTTATTTATTTATTTATTTATTTATTTATTTATTTATTTATTTATTTAATCATCTATTTATTTAACATTTATTTTTGTATGTATCTATTTAATTATTCACTATTTATCTCTTGAGTATATTGTAAAGCTTGGTTCTATCTAGAGCTTCACCGCCTCCCATTAGTTTCAACTTTTTTAATGAAGGTTTTTAGAAGCTTTTCCTTCAATATTGTTTTTGTTCTACATTTTCATTTGCTTAAAATACTGTTATTCTTATTGTCAGTAGCAAGTTATATAGGTACCGTAACTCTGTAAATTGTGCAATATAGGTTAAGATATCAATGTAAGATATTTCTGCTTAAATAAAAATATCCTTTTATCTATCTATCTAAAAAATTGTTTTGGAGATGAAATCATATTTTAGTCGTAAAATTTTCGAGGTGACAAATTTTTTTTTTTCAGTTTTTTTGATTTATAAAAAAACCGTTAATTGGATTTTTTTTCCAAAAATATACTTGTTTTGTATCACGTTACAATATATAATATAAAATTTAATTTAAGTCTCTTGCGTTATTGGTTCGTATGAGGTTTAACCAAAATGTTCACCTTTTTTTCAAATTGCTATGGTAAAAAAAACCACCCAAGCAATTTTCTTGAGAGCCCTTTCTGCATCTTTCTGCATTATAATCTGTCTAACAAAATTTTTGAAGTCGATATCTCTTCTGGTTCTTGAGCTATGGACGACGAAAAAAACGTAGCGAACGTACGGACGTACGTACACACGCACGCACAGACATCTTTCTAAAAATATTTTTTTTCGACTCTAGGGACCTTGAAACGTCAAGAAATGTCAAAATTTTCAATTCGACAAATCGGACCCATTACAATAACTTCATATGGGAAGTTAATAAAGTAAGCTTAGTTCGAAACAGTCGCTATTGATTAACTTAATGAGAATAAAATAGTTCGAAACAGTCGCTATTGATTAACTTAATGAGAATAAAATAAGATATTGAGTGATAAAAAGTAATATTTAGTCTTTTCTTTATTTAAACATTATAATAGGTTGTATGCTTTGTCCAAACGCACTCATACAGATTTCAATGCTGATCTTTTTACTGCGTTTTGCTGTAAAGTTCTAATTCTTAGCTAATACTTTACTCACTGTTTTGGATAATGTTGAAATGCCAGTTTCATCATCGTTATAAATTCAGCAGCTGGTATTAAATAATTAATTCAACCAACAGTTAAAAATATTTTGCCTCTGATACGCAATTTAAACCCATGGCTATTGCTTGAGCTGTCCTTGTTGTTTACGAAAACTATCATTTGAATTTCTCATCAAAAAATTTTTCACTGTTTTGTATCCGGCAGTCACAGTTTTTTTTGTCAAAATCTTGTTTTATGTTGTGTTTTTCAGTCATCTAAATTTCATAGTTTGAATTATTTTACTTGTTCAAACACCATAACGTCTTCATCAAAAACCACAAAAATACAAATATGTATATTACATTTGGCGTCATTTAATTTGTCACGTATTAACATTTAAAGTTTCTGCCACTGAATTTTTGTTTTCATACAAAACAGTACAAAAACGGGTTTGCTTCTATGTGCGGTTGTGTGATCATTTATCATACCCTTACTTAAAATTGACACCACAAATTTCTATCCCATGCCTCTGTTACATTTCTGAGGGAATAACAATACCTTTTTTGTTGTTGTCAAAATTAAGCATAAAACTGAATGTGGTCATATTAATACTGGAGCTTGCCAATTCACATCATGGAAATGTAAATAGCAACAATAACATTTTTTAATGAACGACACACTGCCAAATAAGTCCAGACTTGTCTGCTAGAGAACCAAATTTATGTTTAAAAATCGTCACCACAGAGTCAAAAGCTTAATATTGAGAACCTGTGGAACGATGTTGACAAGACAATAAAACAATAAAAAAAATGTCAGTTTTCAACAGTTATTCAAAAAGCATGACATTTCATCTCGAAAATTTGTTTCCAGCATCAAAGAATATTTCCTAAAGTTTAAAATTCTAAAACGAGATTAAATCTACAATTTTCTGGCTTCCTATAGTTGTGAGTTCAAACCAAGAGTGAAAATGATGCTGTTTTAAAACTTTCCAGGAATTAATAAAACCAGTTAAGAAAACTGATATCCTAATTATGTACATGTTGCAAGAATATTTCAAAATCCAACGCTAAAGAATCAGCAACATTTTTGAAATATCAAAAACAAAATACGAAAACTATTTCATTTTAAAATTATTAGACAAAGATGTGTGAATTTAATAAAGGGTCCGCCAAATAACTTTTTTTTTTAAATGCTATAAAAATATCGAGTATAGGTTCGGCTGTGTGGCGTTAGATGGTGGACCCTATATAAACAAGTCGATGATAAAATGTTTTCAATTTTGCATTATTCAAGCTTAGATCAACTAAATGTTTAGCATCAAACTAAGTACTAAAATGGTAAGAGGTGAGAGCTTAAGAAAGGATAGAATATACTGCGGTCAAAATTTACCTATATATTTATTTAAGTTTTAAGACAAGTTTTGTTTTCTTTCTTTTTTTAATTTGTATCGAAGCAAAATATTCAAATCAACAATAAACAAATGATTTTATACGATCAAAGTTTTTTCTCTACAAATAAATTACTCTCATAATTTATGTGTCTTTTGTTTTATTAATAATACAAAAAATTTCTTTAATCACCGATTAATAAATTAATTCCCTTACCTCATATCAAAAGGCAAACGTACAAAACTTACCAATTATTTTTTTTTCTTCTCCAAATCAAAAACGTTGTAACCACCCTCACCCGCCTACTTTTTATTTTTCTTCACAACAAAATATTGCTGATAAATTGATATGATGTCGTTTATCATTTAAGCATCAGATACGTACAACAAATTATCAAAGTTTAAATTTATTGTGTATACAATAAAAACAGATTCCCACGCATATGTACATATCATAAAAATGAAATGCTAGTCTTGAAAGTCTGAAGAAGTCAGAATAATTTCTTATAAAGGTTGAAAGTTTGTTAATTAGTCTGGGAATTCTCTGGGAGTCCATCTTCTTCCATCATGTAGAGAAAAGAAAATCTTTTAAAATTTACAACAACACGTACAGACCTTCCTATGCCATGCCATCAGGAGGACTTTAGGAAGTCAACTTGAGAATAAAAAGAAGGATAAAATAATAATTAATGATGTTCGTGCAAATATTAGCTAAGTGCGCGCTGTTATACATTTACATCAATCCTCCCCGATGACGAAGAATATTCTTCGACTGGCCCCCACACTCTTATAGAAAAAGTTGAGAAAATGTTGATTTTACAGATCACTGATTCCGTTTGCTCTGATTTTATGGTTCTCGTCCTTGGTATCTTCTTCTTTTTGAAATGTCAACCCTTAGAGTTGACGATGACAACGCTAATGATCTTTTTTCGTCCTTCTGTGTTTGTATATTCGAACACCAACCAACCATCATCAGAAGACGAAACAAACTCCTTTTGCTCTTGGTTTGGAAAATTTTTAATGATGAAAGTGTAAACTTCTTGGTCTTTCGTCGTTTCTTCTATATAAATGTGTAATTAGAGCGGCTTTTGAATCTTTTGACAAATTATTGTCAACCGTAAATCGATTTGTCAATAATTCAAATATATATAATTTGCACAAGGCACATATCATTTTCGCTAATGATCCTTATTTGAGTTTCTGATGACGATTGTTGTTGGAATGAAGGTACGTACAGAAGTTAGAAAGTGACCTTTATGGTTTTCTTTTTGTTCTTCAGTGAAAAGATATGGAATGTGAAAGTCTTTGAACTACAACAATTAAACTTTCATTTTGAAAATACAGAAAAGGATGCATCCTGAGTAAATATATGATACATTACGGAAGTCATAGGTTGTATACCTAAAGGAGGCAACACACATGTCTGTTATTCTATTTTCTGTTTTAGTTTTTGAATACAAGAATTGCAAATATTATTGGCATTGATTGATGAATTGCGGATTTTTTTTCAATAGATAACAGTCAGACCGATATTTTGGAATATAGAATATAACTCGTCTAAGAGGTTTTTACTTCATAATCTTTATCAAAAGATAGCCTCACAGTCGATTTCTTGACTGAGTTCTGAAATCATTTAAGATTAATTTTTTTAGCTAGCGGTTTATCCACAGAAAATTGATAAAATTGAGTAGCCCAGATTTCTACAATTCTAGTTTACCATTAAACTAATTTTAAAGTAGGCTAAAACTTTGTCAAAAATTGTCCGTTGGCCTCTCAAAGAAATACAGTTAAAATTTGCGAACATTAGTACATATCCATACAAAACTTTTAAGATTGAAAAAATGATGTCTTTTTGCCCAAAACCATATTGCCCTAATTAAAAATTGTATAGCGCCCAAAACCATTTTATATATGTTTCAACATTTGGGCATTCTGACAAAATGTTTGTTTATTTTGGGCACTAAGACATTTTGAGTTTTAAATTGTATCGCCCAAATGCAAACATTCGACGAAAAAAATGTAAGATCGCCCAAAAACTTGGAAGATCAAGAAAGCATAACAAATAGGTATGTTTGGCTTTATTTTACTTTAAGAAAGTGAAATAAGTCCAATTTGCAAAGTGAAATAAAACGAAATGATATGCGTACAAACAGTGAAATATGTATTGGGGCACGCTGCCCCCCTCTTACCCCCCTGTCTCTACTCTCTATAGGATTTGCGGTTGGTGCTAGGTTATGTGTATGCAAAGTTTCTTTAAATCCAGATTCTTTTGAATTCAAATAAAATTTGCATACACCCAACTTCGCACCTTCCCTTAAATTCTATAATGAACTCAAGCAGGGGGGTTGCAGGGGGCATCATGTACTTTCATCACTGTTTATAAGCGTCTCAAAGCCCATGTTTGCTAAGTACAAAATTTTGGGCATTATGACATTTCTATATTTGGGTGTTACAACATTAAAAGATGGTTTCGGTTGTATGATATTTTATTTGGGCTTTTTAACGTTTTTATTTTGATATTTTTTACGACGTTTCTCTTTTTAAGCTTTATGTCATTTTATGATTTGGGTTATATGTCGTTGGGTTATAAGATATAAGGAACGATATTAATCATAATCGCCGTATTACAAAAGCCCAACCCTTTTGGGCAAAATGGCAACTAACAATTTAAGCGTTCTTTTATTTAAACATTTGTTGGGTGTTATGACATTCTCTTTGGGCTTTTTGGCGATTTTTTAAAAACTTTTTGGGTTTTTGACCAATTTTGGGCCTTATGAAATTTTTGAATCTGAGCGATATGGTTTTGGGCGAAAAGACCTAACGTTTAAAAAAATCAACACATTCATCTGGTTGATAATGTAAATGTCCTTCCTTATGGCCTTTTAACTTTGGGCTTTCACATTGTACGGTAACTTTAACTGCAAAACTGCATCTTAAATGAATGAAAAATGACAATTGTTTCATGAAAATTAACTGTTAAACTGTCAATTTAACTGAATCCCTGATCTAGAAGAATTGACTTAGATCTTAAGTAACAATTTGAGCCAAGCACAAAAGACATTGGCAAAAATAGAAAAAAATCGAAAAATTAGTTGAAAATGTTTGAATCAATAATTCTTCACTTTCTTTAAGGGTTTTCTAGAGTTTTAGTGACATTTGACTTCTTTCAAAAAATCTTACTGTGCTACTTTTACAATTTTTTAATTTTAGCTTTTTTAAAGTTTCAGGAACTGCTATAGTGACTTACGATTTTTAACTTTCCAAAGGAAGTTATTTGGTCTAATCGGTCCAATGTGTAGAATTGACAATTGACGTTTCTAGGTCCATATAGAATCTAAGAATCAAAGATTTTTTATAGAGATGTGTGTTTACCTAACTTCGGGTTATTTATTTATATTTTTTGCTGTTGTTAATTTATAAACTTATTTATTTTTTGTTGATTAATTTATTCATGTGTTATATATTTATGTGTTTATTTGTTAACTTATTTATTTATTTATTTATTTATTTATTTTTAATAAACTTATTTATTTTGTATTTATTTATTCCATTCTTTTTATACATATCTATTTATTTATTTATTCACTTATTTATTTTATTACTTATTTATTTTTGTATATATTTGTTATTTATATATCTATTAATTTATTTATTTATTTAATTATTTATTTATTTATTATTTATTTATTTATTTATTTATTTAGTTATTTATTTATTCATTCGTTTATTTATTAATTATTATTTATGTAAACATTTCTAAATGCTTTTGATTTGTGTTCTTGGACACTTTATCTGCTATTTATCTTTTAATTTTTTTCAAATTGTATACTGATACAGGTTTGTTAAAGTTATAATTGAAATTTTGCATTGTTAGCTTTTGATTGCATTCCACCCCTTCTCTCTGCTCTATATAATTATTGTATGTATTTATTTATATTCTTTTTTTTTGTCTTTAATGAAGGTTTTCAGTAGCTTTTCCTTCAACCAAAACTCTTAATCTTTCAATCTTGTGTTAAAAACTCATTTAAACTTGGCAGTAGTAAGGTAGATTATATACCAATCTCTGTAAATTGTGCAATATACATATATTTAAGATATAAAAATAATGTAATATTTTTAGCTACAATAAAAAAAAATCTAAAATCTAAAATCTAACTTCGGGTTAATTTTTTTTTTAAATCGAAGTGGTATATTTTTTTTTACAATAAATAAAAACCTTAAAAGTTGTTAAAAATTGTTTTTAAAATCGAATATCTTGGCAACAATTAAAGATATTGGCTTAAATTCGTCTTAAAACCAACATGTTTATCGTAAATATAGACATATTTACAGTATTTTTACAAAAAATTAAAACCTAAAAAAAAGAACAACATTTTGCAAACTGATTTTCAACTTAATATCAGGGGCGTCTTTAGACTTTTGGGGGCCCAGGGCCCAATAGGATTTGGGGGCCAGAAAAAGTAGGTATAATATATTTTTTTTTAATTCTTTAGGTTAAAAAAATCATTTTGAAATTTTTACTTTTTAAAACAGATATTTTTTTATACTTTTATAATTTTTTTTCATTAACCCTCAAAAGATGAAAATTTTATCAACTTTGTAGTTGATTTTTGATAATTTTTATTGTTTTTTTGGTTGATTTCTAATGTTTTTATATTTTTCTTTTAAATTTATGTAAGTTTATTTCTTTATATTTGCATTAACATCTTTATGGTTTTTACTTGCGACATATAGGAACTATATGGCAAGTTTTGCATTCGTGCAAAATTTTGTCTGTCTGTCCACGCTCCTACAGCCTAAACCATAGGGTCGATTAAGTTCAAACTTGGAAGTTAAGGTTTTGAGCAGATTCGCGTTAGGCGTTTTTTTCATTTTTTTTTTAAGATCAAAACTAACAGTGGCCCCCATACAATTTTTTTGGTCAAAAAACGATAATTCGAATTTTCTCAAAAACAAACCGATAGATTTTTTTTTAATTTTCTCTAAAATTTTATTTTTTAACTTGGCTTCTTTTAATAAGAAAAACATATTTTTGTATTGCTCAGGAAAGGTACCGCTCATAGAACCGTTATTTTGTTTTTTAATTTTCTCAGCAACTTATGTACTGATTTCAATATTTTTTTTTGTGAATAAGCTCTTATATTGTTTTAACAATATTTGATTATCAAAAGTGCAATTTTTGTTTGTTTGGATTTTTAAAAAAATATTGAATTTTTTTTTTTCAAAATTCTATATCTCAAAAACGGGTTAATATTTTTTTACGAAATTCAAATGTAGAGCGTATATTTATAATAACTAAACAACTGCATACCAAAAATATTTTTAGAACAAAATTGAAAAATTTTATATATAAAAAATTAATTTAAAAAAAAACCGCTCTAACGATTTTCGAAAAAAAAATTTGAAAAATCAAGGCCTTTTTTATTTATAAAATGGCATTTAAATTTTTGAAGACAAACTTATTTTTCAGGTAAAATTTTGAATCTTAAATTAGTTTTTTTTTTTTAATTATTTTAACTGTATTGAATGTAACCCCCTCCCAAAAAAATTGAAAAATGGAGGTTTTTTCGACAAATCAAATGGCATTTATATCTTTGAAGACAAACTTATTTTACAGGTATATTTTTAAATCTTATATACATAGATACTTTTTTAAACAGACTCTTTGAATACAGGAGCAAGTTCGTGCGACCCAGTCGTGCATTTTATTTGAAAACTGTTCGCAAGAATTTTGCAACTCCACTGAAGTCAAATATTGCAATCGACAAAAAAAGCCAAACAATGCATTAATTTCTTGATAGCAATTGGATCGTATTTTTAATTGCAAAGTAATAGTGTCAATACCTAATTGGAAAAAAAGTTGATATTTTAAACTTTTCTTTCCCAATTAGCTGGACGGATGGTGCAGGACCATCAAAATATGTGGCACGCGAACTTCGTTCTATTATTCGTTGCAATACACGTAAGTCTTTATAATTAGCATCCGGATTCTGAATTTTGGCACACGTATCAAATTTATCAAAATTCTCCCTTATATCATTTATGAAAGAACATAGTGAACAAAGCAAATTAGCAGTAACGTCAATCGTTATTGTTTCTTTTTGAAGGCTCTTGCTTGTTTTATGAATTCTTTCTAATATTGTGCTCCATATTTTTGTTAAAATGAGGAACTCCAGTTTTGACATTTTCTTAGACAGGCTAAGCGCTTCGCTTTTTGTGTCTGGAGCTTGCTCTGAATCTCTTGAGATAGATGTCAAGGCTTCAGTTATTTGCTTATAACCATGATGGAGCGCGTTAACTGCATCAGCTCGTGCATACCATCTTGTTTCAGAAGGGCTTTTAAGAACTCTATGTGAACCTAAACATTAATTCAATTTATTCCAGCGATGGGTAGAATCAGAAAAAAAGTTGTATATTTTTTGAACCACTTGAAAGAAACTTGTTGCCTCCTGCACACAACCAGCTGCATGAAGGCCTACTTAGTTAAGAGAATGTGCTGCACAAGGTGCAAAGGTAGCAAATTCGCACTTCTCCTTTAATCTTGCTTGCAAACCAGAATATTTTCCCGACATATTAGACGCATTATCATAGCTTTGTCCTCTACAATCCTCTATTGAAATATCATGATTTTCCAAAAATGTCAAGATTGTTTCAGCCAAATATTCAGATTTATGCTCTTGAATAGGTAAAAATTTTAAGAACCTTTCGATGGGAACACAGTTTTTAACATACCGAATTACAATATACATACATATATATGAATTACGATATCAGAAAAAAGGTCGGGTGCACTGTCAACACTTAGGGAAAAATATTTTGCCGATCTAATTTCACCTAAAATTTTCATTCGAACTTGTTTTCCCATTATATCAATGAATTTGTTGCAAATAATTGCTGATAAATAGGAACAGGAAGTGTGTCCCTTTCCTGTGTTCCCACATTTTTTAAATGATCTGCGATGAATGAATCATCATTGGAAAACTTTGTGTTTTTATGGAGTGAGTTGAAAAGTCAACATGTGTGCAGAACTGTATAGAGTAGAATGAAAGCATAGTTGTTGAAATAATGTTGACAGCGTGTATGATTAAAGATTCATGTTGCCAGAAGTTTAAGATGTTGAGGAGGAGAATTTCAATTTCAACGGAACGGAGAGTAAAATGAAACTTGTTTTTCTGTTACTGTATAATAACCTCATTTCGTTTTCTATATAATTCTTGTATAGATTCATTCATTTTGAGTTGGTGGATTTGGGGCCAAATTATTGCGGGGCCCTGGGCCCTGGCCCACCGGGCCCATGCCTTAAGACGCCACTGCTTAATATCTCGAGTATAAATGGAGGTATTTTATTTAAGAGAACAAGCAAATGTAATAAAATCTAATTTATTACATTATATGTAAAATATTGTTATTGACTTTATTGTGATCTTTAAGAAAAATCCAATTGACGATTAAAAAAAAACGAATAACTAAAAAATGCTACTCAAAACTTATAAAAATTGTTTTTTAACTCAAGTATCTTGGTACCAAAGTAAGATTTTGACTTCAAACTTTTTTATCTCACATAAAATGCTGTTATTAATATTTTTCAAAATATTTAGAAATTTCGACAGACGGGTAAGAAAGGGAAGTTAAATGTGTAGGTCGCATCTCAAACTCATTCTTTTTTTTTATTATTATTTTCTACAAAGTCCCAGGAAGTGCCGTAGAATCTCTTATTTTTGAGATATTTAACAAAAATATTACGTTAACCTGAAAAGATCGATAATCCTATATTTTTCAGTTAACCCTCAAGCGGTCGCGCGGTCATTTGTAACGGGAGCGGGCGCGCGTAACCGAAAAGACCTATCGGATGAATAAGAGAAATAAAGTACTAATTATTCCATAAATATTTATTTATTTGTACTCAGATACATTATCATTGTCTTTGAAGTCTAATTTGTCAAAAAAGTACTTAAAATTATGAAAAAGGCTACTAGAAATGAGAATTACAATGATGGGTAAAAATAATAATATGAACGAAAATGTACTAAGCGCGGTCGATTCGACTACGCGCGACCGCTTGACGGTTAAAGGTACCAAATTTATTATACTGATTTGTATAGTAGACACATAAAAAGGGTTTGCGTTGGGCGCCATCTTGAACTAGTAGTAGTATTTTATAAACAAGGAATTATCAATGTTCATTGATAAATCTCCTTGCCAAGTACCTATATAAAAAGGTATTTTATGAAAAAAAAGTAATAATCCTAAAAAAGTCAAATATCTAAGCCTTAGAAAAAGTATTTTATATTCCAGTTGGAAATCCTTAATAAAAAGAATTTCCTTTTTCACAGAATGTATACGAATTTTTTCCGATTTGAAAAACATCCGCTTTCTTCAGTTGGACCATGAAAATTTCGTATAAGTCTTTTCCATCCTTCTTTAGCATCTTATAAGAATTTACACTCATAGATACAATTTGAGTTACTCTCATTTTCTCATATCACATTGATACGCTTGATATTCACTCAACTCAATCAAAACTTAACGAAACTCAATTTTATCATTCCTGCATTGAGTGTATTTAACTGTAAATAAGCTCCTCCCTATAAAAATGTTCACTATATACTCTTAATCTTTATATATAGATATATGGATATGTATTTAAAATTTCCCCTGCAGTCAGTAAAAACCGGTTCATATTAATATGATACCGTAATCGTGTACCGATTTGAGTAAAATTTTTTACTAAGAGCAAAATAAAAATAATAAAAACTGACTCATACTCTCAGAAATAGACTCACAAAGACCTTATATGAAATAACTCCTCCCAGTTAGAGGATAGATTGTATAAGCGGCGACGACATTTCTCTTATCGTTATCAGTTTAATGTCAGTAATTTTTTGTTTTATTTTTATTTCTGTTTCTATATTATTTTTATATGTTTGTCTTATCTAACGGATTATACAGTAGGTTTCCATAATATACATATTGCGCTATTGCTGCTTTAACGCCATCTCTGTGGTGTTATCAGTTAAAGTTGAAATACATTTTATATTTTTTAAATACCTAAAATTTATTAATTTAATAATTATGTATTAAAATTCATGATAGAGGGTAATAGGTTTACAAAGGTACTCAACTTGTTAGGTGAAGTTTGTTGTGAAATTTGTTTTCAATTTCTTAATTGTGGAAAGTTTTTCAACTTGTTCTAGGTATAGCTTCTTAAAGGTATCTACTACGTTCTCTTAAATTAATTGATATGATTATATACTTACTTGCATCTTCCTAAACATCTCCCTATATGTAAATGCACCTACCTACTACTCCCCAATCATTAACAGGTGGGGTCACTTGAGTATCTTTGTTCAATTTACATACATACCTAAGTACTTTTTTTCAACTGACAACCTCTAAAAAATACTTCTGCGGAGGACATAATTTTTGAAATTACTATGTGAAAACTAAAAAATTCGCAACTTAAAGTTGTCATTAATCACAAATTTTCTTTTAATTGACTCCATTATAATATGAAAGTTACCTATATAAAGGTTACCTATAAATTCATGCAACTGTGCTTAACTAATTTAAATGCTTTTTCTAGTAAATGTAGCCAAAACACTATGGCGCAAAAGTTTAAACGACTTATTTAAGGAGACGATTTTTTTTGCATATTTCTAATGTAGACATAACTAAAAACATGCTCTGTGTAGGATTTGATCGAAAGCATGCTTGTTTATCTTATCTTAAAACGCGTTTTCCCAAAAGTAGTGTTTTTCAAAACTGTTGGCACGATTTTGACGAAACTATAGAAGATATCCTACATCTGTAAAGCGTTACTTATTCACAAAACATCTCGCTAGGTCTAGACTAGACACAAGCTTTTTTCGAGAAATTTTCAAATTTTCAAAAAGCTTGTGTCTACATCTAATCAACGTTCTAAAAATTGAGTTACAATTTTGTTTGTTGTTTCAATAGGTTCTGAAGCTTAGATATCGTGCCAGCCGTTCTACTCTGTTGCACCGGCAGTAGTATACATTCAACGACGCGTCAAGGGCAAATTTTGTTAAAAAAAATCATCCTTTGTTTGTTTTTCATTAAAGTTCAAGAATTGACGAATCAAATAAAAAAATTTGCTCAAATATCATGTGTAGTTTTTTTGCAATCCATCCTTGAATATAATAGGCCCGAAATTTGAGCGCGAAGGTAGACGACCCCATTAAGGAAGATAATACGCTAAAAATATAATTTTGCTAATTTAAGCTTCTTACTATCTCTTATCATTTTGCTCAAGTTTAAATCAGAAGATGGCTTCTTTAACTTGTAGAAATTTGCTAAATCCATTTATTAGTTTGTGGTATTAAAGTAAGAAGTCTTTTTCCCCGATTTCAAGGCCTAGTAGCTTACCATTTCTGTGTGCGAGTCATTTTAGGGATTTAAGGATCTACAGTTTTTATGCCAAATCTGAACGACTAATTTGAGAAAGCATTTTTCATTACAAGAATTCTTATTACTCTTAAAGGATTTGTTAATTCCTCGCTAGAGGCAGTACCTACCCTTGAAAAAAATGTATAGGTGGTACATTCAGGGATTGTTCCATAGACATTTATTATTACTTTACTAGTTAGCAAATGATTAAATTGTTTGAAAATGCTAGAAACCATTTAGAAACTGAGTTTGGTGAAACATTCCACACTCTTGATGTGCGGCTGAAAGAAGAAGGAATTAAACCAAAAAAGAGCTAAATGAAGAACATTCCTAGAAGTTCAAGTATCATGGTAGATTTCGGGGATTGGAAATTGTTAACACCTCCCTTTTGGTGTTCTAAAGATTTTGTGAAAACGTCTTATAAAATCTCGTATCTGCGACGTAAGTTATGACCCCCGAATTTCGGTAAAACACTTTTTCGTATTTATCTTAGTTTCTTTATTCAATATCGTTAAAACCTTTACCAACATTTTTGTTAAATAAATAAAGTTACTGAACAAAATAATTTTTTGTTTGGAATGTGTAAGCTTGTAACAAGTCTGCTCTCACACCAATAAGTACAACATCCCATCAACCCGTTTTTGGAACTTGATTTAGAAGAAGATGCGAAAAAGAGCCTTCAGTGAAATAAGGCCAAATTTCAAGAATTGGCTTTATTTCATTTTCGTAGAGTGCAATGAGTCCAATTGTTGAAAGTTGGTCTTATTTCACTGGGATTTATTTTACGGTAACGATTTAGAACTCCATTAAAATTCATTCATGAAAACCTTACATGCATTTATGCAACCGCTTTTTTCTCCAACCACAACCACAACCTGGTCCTGGTCAGTAAAAGTCATTTATCTGAAGGAAGTAATATAATTTTTGTCATGGCTTCCGGAAATCAATGGGGTTCTAAATCGTGCCTTTACCATGTATTTGATAATAGACTAAGTTTTAAATGAGATGACAAGGTTAGCTTATACATTCTAAAGAATTGCAATTGTATTGTGAAAATTTATTAAGGACTATCGAAAGGGTTATTTTTTGAAAGCTATGAACAAAAGAACTCCCAAATAAAAGGTTGGTATTTTTATTCATATTAGATATTCCTGTTAGAGCAGTTTAGGCCTTTGAAATTTTTTTGTTTAAATGTGATGATTTTTTTTCTTCAAAAAACCTTCCTTCAATGTATGAACCGATATGAGGACGTTATATTATCCACGACTTATCTATCGATCGAGTTATTCCATATAGAACCACGAAAAATATTATTTCATTATTAACCAATGTCTTATCTCTAAAAGATTAAATCTCTGACAAAAAAAACAAGAAAAACAATAACGAAAGGCATCAGATTTCATATATGTATGTCATGTACCCCTGATCGTTAAATATATTTATGACTGTGACACCCATTTGTTCCTATTCAAAGGCAAGAAAAATTACATATTAAAAATTGTAGCATCTCTATTCCAGAGTTTTCCTAAAAATATCCATAAATATGTCACTTAGGCAATTTTCATTATCAAAGGTTTCAAATTCATATATAATTTAGTTTAACTTGTTCTCATTTTTGATGGTTTTTATTTTTACTTAAACTGATAACAAAAAAGAAAGGCTATGCATCTTATAGCTATACCTTTGCTTACCTACCTAAGTATCTCAACATATGCATTTAAAATGGATAAATATAGTCAGGATATTAATTTTAAAAATCAAGATCGCTTATCAACCTATATATTTTTTTTATATTAAATTCATTTTTATTAATTCATTCTTAAGACTATCTTAAAGCTAGACAAAAATTCATAAAACTAGCCTAATTAACCATAACTTACAACTAACTTACTGGTCCCATACAGACACTCTAAGTTAAACAATAATACTTAATGCTAATGCCTTTCTACGATCTATTTAATTTCAATTTCCTTTAATTTTTTTTTTTTTTTTTTATTCATTAGAAAATTTCAAAAAAAACTAATATCAATATCCTTTTTTTATTTTTACTTAAAAACTACTTCAAATAAGGTCCTTAATATAAAACTTAAAGCTAACTAAAACTACCTATTCTACCTATAAACTACTTAAAACTAGAACAACCACAGCAGCAAATCTAACTATCTAACGTTTTTTGTTTTTCATATTTTGTTGTCTTTTTTGTTTTTTTTTTTTTTATTCCATGTTTTTTTTTTTTTTTAAATTATGTTTTTTGTATTTTCTTTTTGTTTTTTTTGTTTTGTATTTTTTTTTATGCCACCATGCCTATTCTACTTAAAACTAAACCCTAAAACTATAAAACAAGTATGTAAGCCGGCCAAGGCTTTAAACCCCATCCCGACTACCCACTATCAAGTGCCGATTGAAGCCACCAAAACTGGTTCCCCTGCTTCACCCTATCAGTTCGGTCCCGTTCGAACACAGCCCTACTGAACCGAAGGAGCTCTGTTCCGACTTGTGCCATGACGTCCCGATTGTACAGGAGCCGCCTATCCACTGTTCGTCGTCTGACGTGGTAGATTAGCGGAACTGCCAATCTATCCTGTATCAGACCGCATCTATCTAAAAAGAGGAATGCCTCTGGTGGAATGAAGCCGCTCAAGCGTGCACTTTCAAAATACTCGTCGTTCGGATAGAACGCCCCGCTTATCAACCTATTTCCAAAAAGGTATCTTGCTTTACCTACACAAGTATAAAGGATGGGGTTTTAAGCCTTGGCCGGCTTACATACTTGTTTTATAGTTTTAGGGTTTAGGTTTAAGTAGAATAGGCATGGTGGCACAAAAAAAAAAAAAATATACAAAAAAAATACAAAAAATACAAAAAAAAAAAAAATAAATAAAAAATAAAAAAAACATGGAATAATAAAAAAAAAATACAAAAAAAAAGACAAAATATGAAAAACAAAAAACGTTAGATAGTTAGATTTGCTGCTGTGGTTGTTCTAGTTTTAAGTAGGTTATAGGTAGAATAGGTAGTTTTAGTTAGCTTTAAGTTTTATATTAAGGACCTTATTTTAAGTAGTTTTTTAAGTAAAAATAAAAAAGGATATTGACATTAGTTTTTTTAAATTTTCTAATGAATACAAAAATAAATAAAATTGAATTGAAGTTAAAATAGATCTTAGGGCCAAAAGGCATTAGCATTAAGTATTATAGTTTTATGAATTTTTGTCTAGCTTTAAGATAGATTTAAGATTGAATTAATAAAAATGAATTCAAAAAAAAAAAAAAAAAAAAAAAAAAAAAACACAAGTATAACTTTATATTTCTCTTCCTAAAAATACAAACATTTTAAATACATACAGAAGTTTTGAAATAAAATATTTGTACAGAATTATGTTACAATTTCTCATTTACATCTTTTAATGAAAGTTTTGTAAGTATTTTATTTTTTGTGAAACTTGTTAATTTTTAAATCTTCGGCTTTTTTTGAAAGAAAGTTGAAGAACTGTGCAAAAATACACTTTTTGCAGTATTTTAAACCCCGAAAACCAAAATCTATAGAAAGAAATAATCTAGTAGGTATGCGAAAATTTCGAAAACAAAAATCAAGAATATTAAAACATAGAAAACAAATTCTAGAATAAAAAATCTAGAACTAAAAAAATTTCGTATGCTAAAATATAGAATAAGTATTTAAAATTCTTCTTAATTTTAGCTTTCTATACATTTTGATTTTCGAGATTTTTTAATTCATGGTCGGTATAATGAAATTGATACTCTTATTAAAAAAAAAAAGTTGTCGCAATAATAGAATAATTTAAAGTAAAGAATTCAAATATTCTCTTTGCTGAACCAACAACTTTCGTGACTATTTTAATAATTCTTTGAACTACATATTATTCTTAAGCAATCCATAAGTTGAAAAATAGTTCGACTAGAACAAAATTGGTTCCACAAAATTTAGATAAATGAGCTTTTTGTTGTAGTATAGATTCGAAAGACTTATTTATGAAAATACCTGATAGAAAATCTAACTCTGTTGGTTTTTTTTTACAGGTTGAACCCAGACCTGACACTTCTACGCACAAGACCATCACTTCAAGACTATATCTTCCTCATAGAAAAGATTATATCAATCTGGTAAGTCCTCTTTAGCAAAAGGCATCAATACCAAACTTAGCGTTTTAACGCAGTCATTTACCTATTTTGCCTTTTATACACTTTTTCAGTAGAAGTGTTCTTTAAAGCTGGCAAAACCATCTATTCATCTAGATAGAATACTGAATTTGTCCAGACCATACCCAAAAAAGATGAAAACTCCTCTCTCCTATTTATCGAGCTATTACATTTATACGTCCCTTTTTCCTAGTTTACCTTTTTGACAGGCAGACATACAAGCAGCTCTTTTTTTGAGCCGCCCAAAATCTGCGTTTTAGCTTAACATCCTTTAATAAAAACTAAACCAATATAGTTGTTAAGAAGCCAAGACCGAAGAAGAAGCCAGTGACCAAGAAGGTGGCTCCAGCCCCTCTAGCCGTCAAGAAAGCCGTTGTCAAGAAAACTGTCAACCAGCTTTTCGAGAAGAGGCCAAAGAACTTTGGCATTAGACAAAACATCCAACCCAAACGTGATTTGTCTCGTTTCGTCAGATGGCCCAGATACATTCGGGTCCAGCGTCAAAAGGCTGTCCTCCCAGAAGCGTCTGAAGGTACCTCCACCAATCCACCAGTTCACCCAGACCTTGGACAAGACCACCGCTGTCAAAATGTTCAAGTTGTTGGAGAAATACAGGCCCGGGTCAGCTTTGGCCAAGAAGCAGCGTTTGAAGAAACTCGCCGAGTCCAAGATCAAGGGCAAGGAAGTCCAGCCCAAGAAGAAATCCACTTTCATGAGGCCAGGAACCAACACCATCACCAAGTTGGTTGAACAGAATAAGGCTCAATTGGTCGTCATCGCCCACGATGTCGATCCCCTTTAGTTGGTTATGTTCTTGCCGCAAAATGGGTGTCCCATACTGCATTGTTAAGGGCAAGGCTCGTTTGGGATTGTTGGTGCATCGCAAGACCTGCACTGCCTTGGCTCTTATCGGAGTCGAAGCCAATGACAAGGCTAACTTGGGCAAGATCTTGGAAGTCGTCAAGACCAACTACAACGAACGTCAAGACGAAATCAGGAAACACTGGGGAGGTGGTATTTTGGGATCCAAGAGTTTGGCCCGTATCGCCAAGCTGGAAGGCGCCAAGGCGAGAGAATTGGCACAGCCTGAGATAATAAAAATAGTTTGTACAAAATCTACAAAAAAAAGCTAATTAATTAATAAGCTAAAGAAATATCTCGATCATCGAAGGCTTTTCAATGACAGGTAGTACGGCTTTCGCGGGAACAATTGCACTGACGATCTCACGGTTCAACTCAACTCACCGAACAGTCTAAACAAATCTTAACATCGTTTTAGAGAAAGTAAGATTATTACACTTGAAATTTCAAAATCATTTGATTAGATTTTGACACCAAGCTCTCTAATCAAAAATACGTGCATTTGGTTTCGCTTACTTTTTTTGTCGGAAGTCGGAAAACCACAAAATAAACACTGGTGTGCCACAGGGCTCCATTTTGTTTCCAACACTTGTCCTAATTTTTAAAGAATATCTTTTGTCTGAAACTAGTAGTCCACTGAATTGTTTATCTAACGACATTACTTTAAGTTCTTCATATTTGCTACCAGACTAACATTTCTCCTCTTCGAATAAAATGCTACAAATATACAACAAAATATGATAAGCTCATTAAATTCAGCATTGTCCAATGTTGGGGATACGATTTCGTACATGGAATTTAATGCTTCGAAAACTCTTGAAATATAGATATTCATTCTTTAGCCGTACTAAGCGAATGTAGAATGCTTAACTATGCTTTATCTTTCCCTATCATTGAAAAAATACAAGAATTCGAAACCAATGTACACCGACACCTCCATTCCAACATCTGTCTTTGTTGCACTTTGTTTGTCTCCATCACTGTAGTTATGTACTAGTGATGGATTATTTCTGAAACGAGTTGGAATGTTTTGCACCATTTTCAAACCAAACATTCGACTAGGATTTCGTGAAAATTTCAGAAAACCCATTATGGCATGTATAATCATTTCTGTCCCAAAAAAACCTGAGAAATGAGAACGGCAGAGATATCAGCTGCTTCAATGACCCACCAGAACCTTCAATTGGGTTGTTAAGGAGGTCACAAGGTTAATTTCAGTAAAAATATGCAAAAAATAAAGAAAGGTACAATAACCGACCCAAAAGGTATAGGTACCTATAGAAACATTTTCGATAAGAAAAACCAGTTTCATTGCTTTACATTGCACCACCGTTAAAAAGGTTTAATGAGAATCAAAGAAATTATTTTTGGGATATTTAAATTAATTATTTAAACACAAAATTATTTGACTTGGTTTATTTTAGTAAAGTTTATTTTATTTAGGACCGGATGTACATACATGAAATTCTGTGGGAATTTTGAATTTTTATATCAACTTTATCGGTATATTTTTATTATTGAAGTTCATGTAGAGACTTTTTAAGAGGGGATTTCATACTTGTTAGTTTAAGGATTTCTGATCTGGGTCTAGAATTGTGACGGCAATTTTTGTAAATAGGTATCTTCGCAAACTAAAGGGAACAGTGAAGTGTAAAACGCATTAGCAATGTCGAAGTACAAATTAGTTCCGTAGGCGTAAGTATATCAAACGGAATAATCTTAATAAATAAGACTCGCCTAAGCTCTTCCTAAAAACCATAATTTTATAGTTTCCTAAAGGCGATAAAACTCTTTTATGAATGAACTCGCAAGCAAAACACCTTCAACTTGCCAATAAATTCACTGCCACTGCCACTATGCCACTGATGGCGCCTATCAACAGCTACCTGCAAAAATTCTCATCATCTCTTCCAACCATAATCCTCTCATAAAATACTAAAACCAAATTCCATCTTAGTAATCAGACACCAGAAATCTGAAATTCGAAACCGCACCACACTTACTTATAGCTTCTCTGGATGCTCACAACTTTAACAATTAACCGCACCAAATCGTCCAAATCATCTGCGATATGCAACAACGGCAAACGCTCTCATCTCATACAAACCTACTAAACCAAATGGCGGCTGAATTTTTATATTTCCCGCAGAATTAATTAAGCAAAATGTAACCGAAGAAAAAATAAAATTATTAAATGTCCGCGATGATTTGTTTGATATCAATCTTTGTCGTCGCGTCGCTTCGGTCGTTGATATAATATAGCCGCAGTTTGAAGCGTGCGGGCTTTTGGTTTTCGGTCACACAGTAAGCGGCTGATGCCGTGCCACAGACAATAATGAATGCTTAAACCCACAAGCCGAATAAAAGAAAAATAAAAACTGATACAATCTTGCGCAAAACCACAGATGAACATCGTCATGGTTTTGTTGCGAAGAACGAGCTACTGCCATCCGCATCCGCAACATTAACAAAAGGATCTCTTTTTCCTTCTGCTCCTGCTCCTGATACCTGATGATGGTATAGATCAACGACAAACGATAAAAACGCGAGATCAACATTATTTGTCTCTTCATTGATGCGGTGTGGTGGTGTCGGGTGATTCTCTGAATAGGTAGTGCCATTGATCCAGGCCAATCTTAGGTCCTCATTCTCAGAAGAAAAAAAGAAACGAACTAAAATGGGTAACCAGAAGCTAGAGAATCATCATCATAATCATAAAACCAGATGAAGCGGATAAAACAACCAACCAAACCGAATCTCGAATCAAACCCGACCAAACGAACCGTAGACAAAACCTCAGCTCAGAGTATAAAGCTGTTAACATTTGACATTTGATACTCTGAGACAGCAACATCATTCAACCCATTTTTTCCGTGTCATATTTTTATCCTTTACTGGGATCGGGATGCTGATTTTGATTCAGAAAAAGAACAACAACAAAAACAGAATAAAACGAGGGCAGAAGCGTGCGGCCTGAAGCTGTCTAAGTATACGAGTTTAATAGAAATGCGAATATGATTGCATTATTAGGAAACCAAGATCCTGTGACATTCATCATGTTATAGTTTAAAGTTGGTCCTTTGTACCTGCTGCGCTGCGATTGCAATCGAGAAGAAGTATTTCTTGATCCTGATGGTTAAAAAGGATTCTGCGCTGGAGACCATACAATGAACAAGAACAACAAGAACGGCGGGGTTGATTTCGTTGATGAAGATGATGATGATTCTCACCCTTTCCATCAGCCAACTTACTCGCCTTTACAAAACGAGATGTGGTTCATCGATTTCTGTACCTCCATTGAGTGTAATTAAGAAATTAATTTAGATTCGGAAAACAGCAGTTAAGAGAGGGTATAATTTACAAATTGCACCGCAGCACCAGGATTTAGGGCAATAAAAACCTTTACTCGTCCTTAGTTCGTTGATGTTTGTGTGGTTGAATTGAATTGAAGCAAAAAGGATATTTTATTTTTATTTTTTTTCTACGAGTTGAAAAGTCAATTCTGTTCTGACTGAATGCTCTGCTTTGAATTCGGATAAAAGAGCAACGTAGATACAAGTAGTAATTAAAACCAACCGCGACACAGTGATTAAAACTTTATTTGCTGTAATGGTTGGGATTTCTGCACTAATTAAGCATTATAAATGGTTTCGAAGCAAAGTAATTAAATTGTTAAGTTATCTATGTACCGAGGCGCTAATATAAAAGGATATATTAAATGAATGATAAAGGAAGGATCTATATTGGAGAGGTGTGTTTGTTGGGGTTTAAGAGCTGATGGAGTTACTTTGATTGTGATTTAAAAATGCCAAAGGAAACATTATTTTACTTTTAGGTTTTGTACATCAATCTTCTAGAAGTATTTCTAAAAATATTAATGACAACATTTTGTGTAAAATAAAAAAATTTCCAAGTCAATATCTTTCTTCGCTCTCAAAATTTTGTATCAGTTTTTAGTTTTTTTTGTAGGTTTTCGTGTTTGGTTAGTAAAGATGTCAATTGGATTATTCTGTTTTTGTTCTCGAGATATTTTAGACGAAAACCAATGTTTACAAATTATGATTTTAATGATGATTTTAAAATAGAATAAAAAAAGTTTTATGAGATCACAATAAAGTTTTATCTTTATTTGAGAGCCTTATCAATGACATTAAGTGTGAAATATATAAAGGGTCCGCCAAATAACTTTTTTTTTGAAATTGCTAAAAAAAAACTACTGAATATTTTCTCAAATTTTTTTTTTATTTAAAAGTACCTACTATCTTTCCGGTTAATATTGGAAAATAATTTCATTCAAATGGCTGCATCGGTGGCCATGCAGTAGCCTACACGATCTGTCCATTATCGATTGTGTGCAGCTGTAATTCCCCAATGGCTTCACGAATATTGTCCTTTAAGGGCCCCCGCAGACTGCAGACTTTTTATCGGCCGATAGTTTAGTCGGGTTGGACTGAAAGTGCGCACACCGAGCCAACTAAACAGTTTGGTTGGTGAACAGGGCGCAGACTATCCAACAGCCGGCCGACTATTCTCGAATCAACAATTGTGATTTGGGCAACGCCATATTCAAAATACACGCACGCGACGCCAAATCACAGAGCGAACTGAACTATCGGCCGACTAAACATTCGTCATGTATGCACAGGCTAGTATGCGCCAATACTGATTAAACAGTCGGCCGATAGTTGGCCGACAGATTAGTTTGAATGTAATCGGGTAGCCCATCAAACTTTTTTATCGGCTAATACTGAATCGCTGTAGTTTGCGCATATGCATTCCTGTCCATACTGATTAAGAAGCCGACCAAACTATCCGTCGATAAAAAGTCTGCAGTCTGCGGGGGCCCTTAAGCGTCAATATTCTCTGGTTTGTCGGTGTAACACTTATCTTTTACGGCACCCCACAAATAATAGTCCAACCGTGTCAAATCGCAGCTCCGAGGTGGCAAAACGACATCAGCTCTGCGGCTGATAATGCGATCTTCAAAAACAGGGCACAAAACATCGAGTGTAGCTTCGGCTGTGTGGCACGTAGTGCCGCCGCCGCCGCCGCGCCGTCCTCTTGAAACCAAATGTTGCCAATATCCTCCTCCAGCCTCCTCTTCAATTTTTTTTAACAAAAATTCGTTTAACATGGCCCGATAAAGATCGCCATTGACTGTAACGGCCACTCCTTGCTCATTTTCGAAGAAAAATGGTCCAATTATGCCTCTGGACCAAAATCCAAACAGTGACTCGTTTTGGGTGTATCGGCTTTTCAATGTATGCGTGCGGATTTTCTGTGCCGACATTTTTGCTTGTTTACATACCCGCCAAGATCAAAATGAGCTTCATCTGAAACGATGATTTTTTGTTGGCAAAATCGGCATCTTCTCTAAGTCGATCGCAGACCCACTTAGCGAAGCGAAAACGCATTGGATGGTCAGTTGACTTCAACTTCTGAACCAATTGGACTTTGTATGGCGCCATACCAAAGTCTTTATGCAAAATTCGTCTCAATGACGTCTCCGAAATGTTCAACTGTTGAGATCGACGGTTAATTAATGTTGATTCCGCTTCACACACACTTTCTGCCACAGCAGCAATATTCTCGGGTGTACGCACTGTTTAACTTATCACGCTTTGGTTTATCGATGAGGATGCCAGTTTCTTTCACTGTTTTCACAAGATGACGAACATACGGAGCTGACGGTGCTTCTCTTCTTCCAAAATCCGTACGCAATTTTCGCAGACATTCTGCAACATTACCATCATGATTTTCAAAGTAATGTCGTAATATTTCCCAGCGTTGTTCAAGCGTCTACACAACCATATTCGTTCAGCGGAAGGATAAAACTAATTATCTGTCAGATCAGACATGCGCTAAGTGTTGCCATTCACGAAATAAGCACTAGTTGAAAAAAAACGTTAAATGGCGGACCCTTTATAAAATTGTTTAAATGACCGCCCCCATATAGTAATAGAGCCCTTTCTGCATCTCTGCATTATTATCTGTATAACAAAATTTATTTGAAGTCGATATCTCTTCTGCACGTCCGTATGTCCGTGCGTCCGTACGTTCGTGACGTTTTTTCGTCCATAGCTCAAGAAACAGAAGAGATATCGACTTCAAACATTTCGAAACGTCAAGAAATGTCAAAATTTTCAATTTGACAAATCGGACCCATTACAATTACTTCCTATGGGAAGTTAATAATGAAAAAAGTTCCTATAGAACTATCACATTGCATGTTTTTGTTCTCGTTCTTATTTAGAATTGCATTATTGTTTAAATATAGAACTAATTAATTTATAATAGCTCGAGCTCTTACAAAAACTAACCCATTGTCATCCCATAACATCATTCTCTTATTTTACCTCACCTGCTGCTGGGACGTGCGATAACGACGACGAACGGCACGGACGGCAGTCTTCCCGCTTCTATAATAGTTTTGTCTTACACAAAAAGGTTTAGATAAATAAGATTAATGCCATCCTTTCGACACCCACATTATACCAACCTCACTGACCGTGAAATTGTTTTCGGAAGTCGAAAACACAAGAACTCGCACTAAATTGATGTCCTTTTTTTCGAAAAACAGAAGCCATATTCCGATAAAAAGAAACAAGACCTAGGCTCATAAATAAATATAAATGGGACCTGAATTACCGCCTGATGATAGTTCACCATTGTTATCCTTAAATAGCAAAACATTGGTCGAATAATGGACAAAGGCAAAACTATGACATCTTATACAACTATGTACAGCGTGAGGTGTGAGAGTAGGTGGCAACCTTACAGTGTATCATGGTTCGTGTGCAATTTCAAAGAAAACAATAAAAAAGGACAAAATGTCCTGAAAACAACATTCCAAACAGAAGTTGACCGGACCGGTGCGTAGACCTTTTAATGCTGGACATAGACATATAGTTCCATTGATAGAGATGTATAAGGTAAGGTACGTTATCGGTATTAGTATATGTATATGGATGGTCA
Organism: Eupeodes luniger; assembly: GCA_951509635.1. Taxonomy (NCBI): domain Eukaryota; kingdom Metazoa; phylum Arthropoda; class Insecta; order Diptera; family Syrphidae; genus Eupeodes; species Eupeodes luniger. Next base: position 92,092,669 of record OX608073.1, on the reverse strand, counting down.
CGTTATGATGACTCGGACTCCTTTAGTTTGGCAGATGCCTTCTGTGGTAAATTATAGACAAAAGGATGTGTCAGTCTTGTCTATGTTCTGTCCTGAATGAAGATAAAATGATGTCTCAATCTTTTGCTTCTTCTTTTTTGCTGTTGTTTCTCTCCGTGACTTGTGGGTGTGTTTGGATAGTTAGTAGTTATAGTTGGCAATATGCCTTCAGGACAACCATAAACATCACACAAACAAAAAAAAAAAGGATTTTCTAAAACAAAGTGTGTCGGAGGTATGCTGCCCCGGGCTGATGGTCGGATGGTTGATGGCTGATGGAAGAAGATGAAAATAAGAAAAAAGTCTATACATTCAAATAAAAAAGGACACGACCGAGAACAAGAGTATAAACTCTCACGCCCATTAAGAAGTCAGCAGTCGGTTTGGTTTTTGTGTTAGATATAGAAATGTATACATAAATCAGAGAAACGACAAAAACGACGAATTACAAACGAATTGGTCCCTTCCGGTTGTTGTGTTGTTTGGTGGTGTGACGATGCGGTAATAGTATAAAGTGGTGGCGGTAGCGGTGATAGCAATGACGATGTCGGTGTGGTTGATAGACGGCACCTTGATTTCGAGTGACAATGCTGTGAGTTATGAGGTCCTTTTTTTCTTTGTTTCTTAAATGTTTCCTCATAAATATCTACTTTTGATGACCTTGTTTATTTTAACTGATTGGATCATCAAGGAAAAAACTACTGATTATGGAAACGAATTTGCAACATTAACCATTTCAAGACAAAAAAGGATAAATCTTACCAAAATGAAATTCATCTAATATAGGTAAACGTGATCGTTACATTTTTATGCAGTACCTCTTATCCTTAAATATCTTCTTTTCTTACGGAAATATCTTACTACTTTATTAAACATATATATCGATGGAGATCGAATACCTTGTAATTCAGAATAGTTGATTTTTCAAGAGAAACAAAAAATTGATATAAAACATGTTCCAAAGTCAGCTCCCTAAATTTTTAATGGCAAGTGTTGCATTTGTATAAAAATTGGATGCGAGATTTGTATCAAACATGGCATTACTGTGGTAGAGAAGTCGAAAAAAGTGGATCACCCGATTTCGTCCGTCTGTTTGTCTGTCCTCGCCCCGAGAGCCCAAACCATTGGGCCGATTGAGTTCAAACTTAGAAATTAAGATAAGCGTTAGGCATTTTTCTCATTTTTGTTTAGACTCAAAATAACAGTAGTGTTCATACAATTTTGTTGGTTAAAAATCGAAAATTCGAATTTTTTCCAAAACTAACCTATCGATTTTTATTAAATTTTTCTTCTTAACTTGGCTTCTTTCAATAAAACGTTGAACAGTTTTTTTGTTTTTAAGATTTCTTAAGAACTAATGACAGTACCCGTAGCATGATGGTTAGTGCGTTGGACTGTCATGCCAGAGGTCTTGGGTTCGATCCCTGCCTGTGCCATCTAAAGTTTTTTTCACGGGTACTGCCTCTTGCGAGGAATTGACAAATTCTCCAAGAGTAATTCTTGTCATGAAAAGTGCTTTCTCAAATTTGCCGTTCGGATTCGACTTTAAACTGTAGGTCCCTTCTATACCTGACAACATTACTCGCACACAGAATTGGTTGAGAGTTGTAAGTCACTAGGCCCTATAGTTCTCAACGGACTGTTGCGCCACCTGATTTATTTTTTTATTTATAAGAACGAATTAACCGATTTTAATATATTTGTTTTCACCGAGCTCTAATACTGTCTTAATAATATTTGATCTCGAAACTGGGTCATCATTTTTGTACGTAAATCAAATGTAAAACGTATATTTACTAGCTCTAAATAACTGCATACTAAAAACATTTTTAAACTAAAATTAAAAATTTTTATATATAACAAATTAATTTAGAAAACCGTTTGAACGATTTTCGAAAAAAAGTTTGATAAATTCAATAAATTTAATTAAATTAAATTCCAGACACAGTGTAAGCATTAGTAAAGGAGATACGGCTTGAAACTAGATATCATGTCGGTACAAACAAATTGGTTTTGAATTCCTGAAGATTGCAATGACTGGGGAAAACAGAATGTGGTAAAGAACGAATCTCTGTACTTGACAGTACGACCGAAGATGGGTCTGAGGGTATACTGATGAGAATTCTTGGAAGCGCGAGTGTTACGGTTAAATTGCTTGAAGGGAAGAATGGAACTAGCTATTTCTTTAGAGCATAATTCTAATAATGGTAAAAAATGGGGAGACAGAAAAAATGTACGACTGTGTTCAAGTGACTTAAATTATTCAACGATAATATCATCATCGATCCATTTGAAAACTTTACGTTCAATTCTGTCCAAAAGACCCAGCCCAAAGATAGGAATTATACCCAAGCTTTAGACGTTTATACAAATGTCGTAAAGATAAGGATAACTTCGAGACCAGAGCGGGAGAAAAAGTTCTTGAACCACCTCAGGGAACCCAAACATCAATATGCATTTTTGGTAACATTCCGTATGCGATCCTTTTACTGGAGATACACATACCGAGAATTTAGAGATTTTCAGTCTCCTTGATGCAAGTGTCACTCATGGATAATGGCAAAATTGGTAAATTATGTTTCAACGACAGCAGGCAGCATTGAGTTTTCGTCGCATTAAGTTCTACTTGATTTTTGATTCCCCATTTAACAATGCTGTCTACGTTAGAATTAAATGATTAATTAATCAAAAATTGACGTTGAAGATCCACATCTGAATCTAAAAAAATATGAAAAGCAAAGGGTATCATAGTCAACGAAGCAGTTAAGTGAATGAGAAGTTTAAGACTCCTGTGTGATTAATAGAAATAAGAAAGTGTCGGAGTCAGAACAGTGCCCGGGGGCACACCAGCATTTATTTTGTGTTTCTCAGACGTGTACCCATCCAATACTACTTGAATTGAACGGTTTTTACCCTATTCGGGACAAAAGTTCTCATTCCCACAACAATTAAACTTGTGATCATAATGTCTCCATAGAGAGAGCAAAATGAACAGTTAAAGTCCTGAAATAATTGTTAAAACTTTCCCATTTAGCTTCTTCGCATTGCCAAACGGTTTTCTTAGGAGCTTTTTCTTTAACAGGAGGGTTTTGGCACGAGATATACCACAGTGGTCAGATGTACCTATAGGAGATAGAAAACTGATAGTGTACTTCTAAGGTTCAGAAGTAGTGAACAAGTTAAGAGTGTTATCTGCTCAACAATTAATGTCCGATATTCGAGTAAGCTGGTTAACCAGCAAAGTAAGGTGGTTAAACTCAGCTAAAACTTCGGCTAACACTCCTTCCTTCGGGTGTTGGCTGATCCGAATGTAGAAGCCAAGAAGAATTGTGTTTATTGAAATCGCTCGGAATAAGGATTTCAGTGCGAGATATGACGAAACAATTCCTTGGATGAAATCAGACAGAGCAACAAATTCCCGAGAAGTTGATACTCTATCTCGATTTAGACTCTATACATGTAAGATACAAATGTAAATGATGTACTTTTAGAGATTTTGAAACAAGGAACATTGAAAAAAAGAATTGGGACCAGATCCATATTAAGACAGAAAGAATTTGGTAAGCAACAATAATTCTGATGAATGCGATTGACTAATGCTTACGAAATAAATTGGATTTCCCCATACAATGGACAGAATCCTATCACAAAAGCTTACAACTCATGGTATAAATACTCACTTCCTGGGTTGTAATCATAATGTAAGCGAATCAGATCTAACACATTCTTCTGAAAACGTAGTACCATAATTAGTATTTTATCAGCGGGCAGGATAAAATGAGCTATTAACTCCTTTTCACCATTTAAATCGCCAGGCCCTGACGGCATCTTTCCTATGAAGCTACATAAAAGTTCTGATCTCGTCATCCCACACCACAAAAAATAAATAATATTGGGTGGCGCAACAGTCCGTTGAGAACTAGGGCCTAGTGACTTACAACTCTAAACCATTCCTGTGTGCGAGTACTGTTATCAGGGATGGAGGGGACCTACAGTTGTAAGCCGAATCCGAACGGCTAAAGCACTTAAAGCACTTTTCATGACAAGAATTACTCTTGGAGAATTTGTCAATTCCTGGCAAGAGGCAGTACCCGTGAAAAAAACTTTAGATGACATAGGCAGGGATCGAACCCAAGACCTTTGGCATGACATTCCAACGCTCTAACCAGCATGCCACGGGTACTACCACGACACAAAAACCTATTCCTAAATAGCCTTAAATAGGGATATGTTCCAAAACTGTGGAGTGAGGTCAGATTAGTTTTTATTCCAAAATTGGGATACCCAGTCACATTAAAGCTTAAGACTATAGACCCATGTGTCTCACATCGTTCATTTTAAAAACCTTAGAGACTTTAAGACATTCACATCCAAAGGAACTTCAGGCCTGAAGCATTATCTCCTTTACAGCATTCCTACTTCAAAGGAAAAGTCGTGGAAACGATCTTACATTGCTTTGTGAGGGGCATTTAAAAACGTTCAAAATAGTGCAGTTAAAATGCCCACACAGGTCTCAAAATAGAACAGTCTCATAAACTGAATCGTGTGTATGACATATGCAAAGAGCGGAACAATGATCCTCCAAGTGGATGAAAAATTATTTACTTTTCTACAGAGTTATACAACTTTCAGGGTATCAGAAGAGTTCTACATTGATCTAAGGGTGGCGATAACTACATCAATAACCAGCCCACTTACCTAACCAAACCCCATACACGGAAAGAAGTGTATGGCATTTATTACAATGCTAGTATGGCCTGGAGTCCCATACTAAAAAAGTATCGGTGATATTCCTACATTGTACTGCTACAACTCCTATAAGTAGGGGATTATGTACTATACTGTATGGTACCACAATCCTTGCTTGTAACACATATGCTCATAGTACGTTTGACGAGACAGCATTGCCTTAAGCCTCATACTGTACCAGAGATGTCGCAATGCTACTAGTTTTTCCTGCGATAATTTATGGCGTGATAATCGATACCCTTATTGGATTACTGTCAATAGTTATTACTCCAATGTAAGCGTAAGGGACATAACAATAATGGATAGACTTTTCTGCTAGGAGCGTTGTACATGGCGCCAGTCAGTATGGGCCTGACTCCCATATTGGCATTGGCGCGTCGCTCGGCTATAACTATTGTCGACGTTACTATTCTCATTATGGCCACATTAACTATGCTTACAACTTTTTATCCAATGGAAATCTTCTAAGCCATACAGTATTGCGTTCACACCTATACTGACTTTGTAATATTCGCAATGTATTTCTTTCCGTGTACGATATTAAGTATTCAACAATATTAATTAATTCTTTTCTTGGAAACAAATTTTTAATTAAAAAAAAATACCTCATTTGACTCTAAAACCTCGCTTGCTAAAATTGTTATTGCTTATAGTTTAATTATGTCTAAACATCGGCAACCCAAGAAAACCATTTCTGTGTCGAAAAAGAGGTATCATTCCTTAACTACCAAACCAAATAGTTTAAAAAGTCTTTGATTTTGTTTTAAATTTTTCGTTATCCATAGTAAAAAATCTCTCTGAAAAATATAAATCTTTTGAGTCTAAAAACTACAGTAGGTAACATTTAAATCAAATCTCCCGTAACCAACATAGTTAAGATGATGATCTTGCAACTTAAGTGTAACATCCATCCAAGTCTTATTCAAGAATTTCAATAACCGTTAAATGGTCACGAAATGATCCATAAATTATATTCCTCCTTCACTCATTAACCATATAAGAGTCTTAGGTATAGGTATCCCAACACCGAAATGACTAAAAATCACAAATTAGTTTTGTGAGAATATACATAAAAAATAAACAACCAAAAATAAAAACCAACATCTGGAGACATTCCTTATTTCTGGAGCTACCGTATTTTTGTTTTTATTAAAATTCCATTGCCATAAAAAATATCGTGAGAAGGTCTAAAATACGTATGTTTCCCGATTTTGATTTTGAAAAATAAAAAAAGGAAGAATTGAAATTCCTTATTTTTATGAAAAGTCTAGACAATATGGCATAAATGACATTTTGTGAGAAAGTGTATCCCGGCTTTTCATGATGGTTTTTTGGGATCCTGGGGGTACATTTTTTTTGTTTGCCATCATCATCATCAGGAAGTGAGATCCCCCTCTTAATGTTGAATGCATATACGAAGGTGGCGGAGAAAATTCTCTAAACAAATGCAAATAGTTCACCTTACGTTCACTTCCTTCCGTAAATTAAATAGAACATCCTTGATGGATTCCTTATTACCTAAACTCCAACTTCCACTTGCAGGTAGAGACTTTCACTTTCGTTTCATTACATAAGGTAACAGAAGGAGACACTACTTCCGCCGCACCAAAGCAACGCATGGCAACAACGAAAAACGGTGAGAAGACTCAACGCATCGCACCTCATATTTGGTTCAGGTAGCAATATGCAAGTAAAGATCAGAGCTGGTGTTTAACTTTGGGTCTTTGTTTGTCGTCATAATATAGTCTTGTAACCGATAAGGGATTCATTAATAAAATCGGGGATATATACTTAATCTCATAAGGTAGCTCTTAACATCCTCCATCGCATCTACCACCTGCATATTGATAAGAGAGATTCGTTTGTTGTTTTATGAATGGGGGCAACCTGCGTAATTCAGTATCTGGATGTTTAAAGATAAAACGAATTAGAAAATAACTTTTCTATTTAATTTGGAATTAGTTTTTGAGAACAAAACTAAACAAAGTTCAGAGCTCTTCGGATAACAAAACATCAACAAAATAAGCATGAAGATATATAACAACTTTTTTGTGTGGGATTTTTAAAATAGTTAACTCTTAGTTAAGCCTGGGAAAATTTCGATAAGAACTTTTGTTGATTTAAAAACAAGATATGTAGTTGAATTCAATCAAGACTTTCCAGTATACAAATTTTACAGGATTAAACAAAATGCGAAATAATGCATTTGTCTGTATTGTTTCGTATTGAAATAAATAAATAAGACGGTTTTCCATCAAAATTGTCATAACAAATTATCAACTTTAATCAAAATTTCCCGCCCTTTTGACACAATTCACATAAAAACCATCTTTCTGGAAGTTACAATCGACCAAAACAACAAATTCATCATTTCATTAAATTCAAATTCAAATTACATTGCACCCCTTTCTTCTTCAAAAAAAAAGCAAAGAAAAGTATCATCAAAAACGCACTAATGTCATAAACACGCAATTAATCAGAGAGCCTTAAAGAGGCCATAGGGTAGAGTTAAAATATCATAACCCTTTTGGTCCATCATCTTTTGATCTCAGAAAGATGATCTCATCTGGTCATATACAAATATTTTGATGACCTTAGTGTTTTTTTTTTTCTTGTACAAAAATGCATTTTCCCTCCAAAATTCAATCCAATCGTAGTTTAGCATCCTTGTTATCCTTTTTTCCTGCATCAAAAACTTGATTTTTTGTTTCTTCTTTTTTTTGGGTCAAAGATCAAAACAGCCTCAGTTTAACAAGCAAACTCGGTCAAATGTCTTAAAGATTTGATTATTGCTCTTTATTCCGGTGATCCGTTACCTCGTTATAAAATCCAAATCACAAACAACATATCAAAAATGAGATCAAGTTTCTCCTTTGATCCTTGATGCCAGCATCTTCGCAACATTCATCATGCACTGAACCAAAGAAACCTGATTTCGAACAATTTTGCCGTTTTCAACCCGGAAAAATCAAAATTTCATCCTTTTTTCTTAAGAAAAATTCTCATTTATCACATCAGGATATGTTTTTTTCTAAATAAGGATCTGCTCTAATAAATAAAAGGGATGTAATAATTGATTCAATGTCAATCAAAAAATGATATCAATGTAAGATTTCTATACTTCTGATGATGATGGTTATTCATAAAGAATAAAACCCAAAGAAAGAAATGAAAAACCAGTTCTTCTTCCATGAGGCAGGACCTCTCGTATTCGTGTATACTTTCGATTTGGTTTTGTTCTTTGTCCAAAAAGAACCATAACCTGATTATCAAGCTTGCAATCTTTTTCTTTGGTTTTGAAAAATAAATCTTATTTATTTTCTATTAATTCTTATTCTTTTTTGTGAATTTTGGCTTCTTCGTTTTCTTAAAGACAAGACTCAAAAAAAAATCAAAAACTGTTGTTATATGCTAATTTTGGAACATTTTTGAGGTCATTAAGGTCACCACTGGTCAGTTCGTCTTTGAAATTCGAAAACAATACAAAGAAAACAGAAAAAAAAGAAAAAATTGAATTCGTTTTAATTTTTGTGGGAAAAGAAATAAGACGACGGCCAAAGAAGAAAAAGGGGTGGAAATGATGACCATCGAACAAAACTTCACTAAAGTATAAAAGTTGATCCTGTTTTTTTTATTCTGTTTCATTCTTAGGATAATAATTTTCTTATATTTATGTCCTTTTTCGAGATAAGCAATTTTTCACGGTTGCACGTAAACTCCCAGGTGTGCGCATTTTAAAATTAAATTTAATTAATAAAATTCGACGATGGACAGAGACGATTATCCTTGAAGAGAAAAATATTCACTTATCCCTTCAAGGAGTTGAATATTCGTATCTATATATTGATGGCCAGATGGTCAGAATTTTCGCACTATTTGATTAAGGTTGCATGTATTGTTGTTCGTTTATTTAGATTCACTTCATATCAACATATCGAGACTCATAATTGTTGAAATTCTCGAAGCATTTATGATGCGTCCATAAATGAACTGTCGGTTTTATGATGACAATAAACTGGAGAAGGAGTAATAAAAAATCGATTGTTCTGGATAGAATTGAATGCATTCATGTTGGATCATATATTTTAACACACTCTAAATATTTTCGCACCTTCTGATTATTCTATAAAAGGGACTTAATGAGGAGCCACATCAGTAGGAGCAATAAAACTATAAAAACTTTGAGTCTCATTTGCAATAATTCGATGACAGTTGTGCATGCATCAGGAAAAACTATAAACCCGTTAACACAATGGAAACTAATGAGAGTGTGTTTTTGGAACTAAGTAGGTTATAAATGGAAAATGAATGAATAAGTGAATGAATGAATAAGTGAGCCGGATAAATGCATTTTTAAGGTATTTGCCCACAACGAAGAAGCATTTCAGGAAACTTTGTTCAAAAAAACGTTTCTGAAATATTTTTCATTTGGTTAAACAATATTTCAGAAACATTCCAGAGTTATTTGTAGTACCCGCATGGCGTGAGGGTTAGTGGGTAGGACTGTAATGCAAGAGGTCCTGGGTTCAATCAGTGCCTGTGCCACCTATTATTATTATTGCCTCTTGCGGAGAATTGAAAAACCTACCAAGAGTGTTTCTTGTCAAGAATAGTGCTTTCTCATATTCGCCTTTCGGATTCGCCACATAAACTGTAGGTCCCCTCAATCCCTCTTGCACAGTAATGGATGAGAGTTGTTTGTCAATAGGCCCTGGTTCTCTACGGACTGTTATGCCACCTAATTTATTTATTTTTCCAGAATAATTTAAGAATATTTTCTGATATTTTTTCTATTTCATCTCTTTTAAAATGTATTTTTTTGGAAATAGCGAAAAAACCGTTGCTTCACACTTTTCGCACCCACACATTATCTGTTTTTAAGAACTTTTTTTGAATGTTCCTGAAATATTTAAAAAATGTTATTTTGGTGAGGACACAACATTACAGATCAAATTCTTTTTATTTTAAGCAAAATCAGTGCAGATTCAGTTTGGGATTAAAGTTAACAACGGATTTAAGTTTGAAGCAAGTTTAGTTGAATGTTGTTGCATATCATAGAGGAAGTGTGCCAACAATGGTCCACTAAGGCCTGTACGTAGTTTTGTTGTATTTGTTGCTTGTACGAAATAATCGATTTCTTAATTTTGACCTCAATATTGTACTTAATGAAATAGATATGAAAACTTTTTAATCAATTTCATTTAAAATTCCAAAATTTGTTTGCATAATTTAGGGCAAGACCTAATTAGCATTTATCAGGTCATTTTTTGGTCAGATTGTTCAATATACCTAAAGTTGTTTAATACAGTTTGAATTAAAAACAATCTTACATTTAAATTTGATTTAATAATAAGGATGATTAAATTTGTCTCCCTTTTCTTTCTCTTAAACTGGACATTTTTTAACGAGTAAAATGTCAAAATAAAGAGCATTGTCTGCATTTTTCGTCAAAAAATGGAATAAACGAAAAGGTTTGTTCGTTTTTTTTAAGAAATCGATTGGAGCTTAAGTTAAAGTTTAAGCCCAAATTTTCACTCGACAACCTTTTTTTTAACTTCTCCTGTTTCTTGTGTATATCTCGGTTCCAGAACATTGTATAGCTTATAAGCTTGGCTTAAGAGCCAAGAAATCTATGAATAAACACGGATATATGATACGAATACGTTCGAGGTTAAACATTTTGTTGTAAATATTAATACTTTTATAAAGGGTGATTTTTTAAAAGCTATAGGAAAAAAAACAATAAATTCAAAAAAAATCTTGAAATCTTTATTTGAATCGATAGTACGGTCCATATAATTTAATGTTTGAAGATTATTTCATGCAAATGTTGACGTTGACTGCGCCTCAAATGGTCCATCCGCTTAGTCCAATTTTGGCATACTCTTTCCAACATTTCGGCCGGTATCTCACGAATAATTGCTTCAATGTTGTATTCCAATGCGTCAATTGAAGCGGGCTTGTCTGTATATACATGAGCTTTAACATAGCCCCACAAGCCACAAAAAATAGTCTAAAGGCGTTAAATCGCACGATCTAGGCGGCCAATTGACCGGTCCCGAACGTGCCCATTCACCAAAAATTGTACGTTGGAGTAGGTCGTTCGGCTTCAATTCTTGCACCAGCTGTATTTTGAAAGGCATCACACCTAAATCCTTCCGCAAAATTTTGCACGTTGTTGAGTAACAGAGGCCCAATTGCTGCGAACGGCGACGAATCGATAATTGATGGTCATCATTAACACTGGCCGATACAGCTGCGATATTTTCTTCAGTTCGCACTCTACGTAAGCGTGTTGGTGGTTTAATGTCCAACAATGTAAATTTGTTGCGAAATTTTGTCACAATAGCCCGAATAGTTGCTTCAACGGGTCGATTAAACTGACCATAAAATTGAAGAAGCGCGCGATGAACTTTCTTAATAGAGCACGCATTTTGATAATAAGATTCAATAATTTGCAAGCGTTGTTCTTTTGTAAGACGTTTCATGGTTAAATTATAGACCACACTAAAGATGTTCGACAGTGAAACAAAACACGAAACGTGCGTTAGCTGTTTAAACCAGCGTTGCCAAAAAGATAATAGCTAAAAAAACACCCTTAAGATAACACCAAATCTTACTAAAATTCAATGTATCGCAAACAAGAATAATGAAGTAAATTCAAAATGTATTTGAAATTTTCAAAGTCTAAATTAAAATAAAACAAACGTAATTAATTTAATACAAAATAAGAATTAAAACTTAACACTTAAAAACTTTTAATACTTAATTATTATACTTCAGTACTTTTTATTACATCTTAATCTCTTTTGTATGACAGATTCTGAAATGTATACAAAAAAAATATGCAAAATAATGTAAATTTAAAAAAAAATGTTTGTAATATCAAAATTTAATTTGTACTGTATTGTATACAGCAAAATTATTAACCATGCACACCCATTAATTGAAACTCAAGAAACCTGCCAAGTTGACGACTGTCAAAGTGTAAAGTTAGCACCACATTTTTTGAAGTTCAAGAAAAACTGAGTTTTGTAGTTAATTGTAGCTTTTTTGTTGTTTATTTTAGCAAAAATATGATACACATTTTTTTTTTTTTTTTTTTGACTTTTTGCATTTTTAACTTCCCATAGGAAGTTATTGTAATCGGTCCGAATTGTCGGATTGAAAATTTTGACATTTCTCGACGTTTCAAAGTTCCTAGAGTCGAAATAAAAGATTTTTAGAGAGATGTCTGAGAGATGCAGAAAGATGCAGGTGTTTTTTTTTACCATACCAATTTAAAAAAAAGGTGAAAATTATGGTTAACCCAAAATATCTCACTAACGAATAACTCCTGAGACTTGAATTAAATTTTAAATTATATATTGTAACGTGATACAAAAGTAGTATATTCTTGACAAAAATCCAATTAACGGTTTTTATAAATCAAAAAAACTGAATATTTGTCACCTTGAATATTTTACTAACAAAAAATTATTTTGTCTAAAAAACAATTTAATGCAACGAGAAATAATGTTTTTAACATCCGGTAAAATTTTGGGAAAAAATCTAATTGACAGTTCGACTCAAATATCTTTTCCAAAATTTCAGATTATGGCTTCAAAATAATTTTATCTTATTAATAAATATTGTTTTCGACATTCAGTAAAATTTTGAGAAAAATGAATTTACAGTTTTTTTACAAAAAATAAAAACCTAAAGAAACACTACTAAAAGTTGGTAAAAATTGATTTCCGACATAAATATCTTTTCAAAAATTGAGAAATTGGCTTCAAATTAATTTTATTTTATAAGAAATATTGTTTTGAACATTCAGTAAAATTTTGAGAAAAATTTAATTTACAGTTTTTTTTACAAAAAATAAAAACCTAAAAAAAACAATACTAAAAGTTGGTTAAAAAATTTTATCTCACAGATAAATTGTTTTCAACATTGAGTAATTTTTTCATAAAAACCCAGTTTTTTCATACAAAATTAAAATCTGCAGAAAATAGTACGCAAAATTGATACAAATTTGTGTTCTGTTCTCGATATCTCGTGAATAATTGAAGACATTGACTTCAAATTCATTTCATTTCATTCATCTAATTTGTATTTGTTTCTATAAGAAATAAAAATGTTTAAGAAATGATACCAAAATTGGTAAAAATTGGTTTTCGACTATTAATCTCGTTAGCAAAAATAGATTTTGAAATCAAACTATTTCATTATAAGCAAAATATTGTTGGTAATTTTAAAATTTTTAAGAATAATTCAACTGACAACTTTCTTAACAAAACACGGAAACCTACAGACCTTTTAAACAAGACAAATCTACGGACGGGATGGGAAGTTAACAGTGTGGGTCGCATCCCAGCCTCTTTTTTGACTCAGCTTTTAAGAAATTTTAGATTTTGTTTTAAATTATAAAAGGAATGGTCTTTTCGACTACCGCAGGAACTAAAAAATTTGAGATTGAACTTCTTATGTCAATCCACACTCATACTCAATAATATTTTTTGTAAAAGGTTTGATGTTATAAAAACATTGCTTTCGATAAAAATAAGCAATATTTACCATCATATATGTTACCATTTTTTTTTTTTTTTTCAACAAAAAATGTAAATAAATGTAGTTGTTTAGATAAAGTAGTCAACTTTTCTTCTTTAAATTTTTTTCTATTAGCCATAAAAATAGCAAATGCTATTGGTTTAAAAAATAAACGGGGATATCCAATTAACCAAGGTTTGAAAATAACCAATGTTATAATAACAACCACCCTTAAAATAAAATGCACGACTGGGTCGCACGAACTTGCTCCTGTATTCAAAGAGTCTGTTAAAAAGTATCCATGTATGTATATAAGATTTAAAAATATACCTCTAAAATAAGTGTGTCTTCAAAGATATAAATGCCATTTGATTTGTCGAAAAAACCTTCATTTTTCAATTTTTTTGGGAGGGGGTTACATTCAATACAGTTAAAATAATTTAAAAAAAAACTAATTTAAGATTCAAAATTTTACCTGAAAAATAAGTTTGTCTTCAAAAATTTAAATGCCATTTTATAAATAAAAAAGCCCTTGATTTTTGAAAAAAAAATTTCGAAAATCGTTAGAGTGGTTTTTTTTTAAATTAATTTTTTATATATAAATTTTTTCAATTTTGTTCTAGAAATATTTTTGGTATGCAGTTGTTTAGTGATTGTAAATATACGCTCTACATTTGAATTTCGTAAAAAAATATTAACCCATTTTTGAGATATAGAATTTTGAAAAAAAAAATTCAATATTTTTTTAAAAATCCAAACAAAAAAAAATTGCATTTTTGATAATCAAATATTGTTAAAGCAATATAAGAGCTTATTCACAAAAAAAATTATTGAAATCAGTACATAAGTTGCTGAGAAAATTAAAAAACAAAATAACGGTTCTATGAGCGGTACCTTTCCTAAGCAATAGAAAAATATGTTTTTCTTATTAAAAGAAGCCAAGTTAAAAAATAAAATTTTAGAGAAAATTAAAAAAAAATCTATCTGTTTGTTTTTGAGAAAATTCGAATTATCGTTTTTTGACCAAAAAAATTGTATGGGGGCCACTGTTAGTTTTGATCTTAAAAAAAAAAATGAAAAAAACGCCTAACGCGAATCTGCTCAAAACCTTAACTTCCAAGATTGAACTCAATCGACCCAATGGTTTAGGCTGTAGGAGCGTGGACAGACAGACAAAATTTTGCACGAATGCAAAACTTGCCATATAGTTCCTATATGTCGCAAGTAAAAATAACCAAGGTTATTAACAAGCTTTTAAAAATAGCCAAAGCTAAAAAAATAACCTGGATAGTAGCAATAACCTAGGTTTTAAGTATAATCAAGGTTTTAAAAACAACCAAATTAAAAAAAAAATAATGTTTTAAAAATAACTAAGGTTTAAAAATAGCCGAAGTTATGATAATAAACGAGGTTACAAAATTTAGACAAGTTATCAATAACCAAGGTTACAAAAATAACCGAAGTTTAAAAAAAATGTTTAATGTGTTCTAAAACTATTAGATGAATCCTGCGGAACGGGATGTCTCGGGGACTATAGCCATCATGTTATGTAATTTTTTGAAATTTGTGGGAAAACCAAAGAGTGGCCAATAACCAATAATTTTCTATTTTTCTTTACAGATTATTCCACAACACTCATTGAAATGATCAACAAATTGTAAGTAATAGAATTTAAGAGTTTACTTCAATTTTATTATGGATTTATTCTATATTTATTTATTCTTCGTTCCCCTCCCCCTTAAAATTTAAGTTAATATTAAAAGATTGATTATTCTTCATCGAGCCTGATATTTTGGTAAATTTGTTCACTTTGAGGCTTAACTTCCGAAAATAAATTGAATGTTAACGCATATACTTACTGCTTAAATAAGACCCTTACGTTTCTAAGGGTCTACTTAATTACAATAATTTCTTATGTCTTTCTTTTGGCGTTCTGAAATATCTCATAAACATCGTGTCTGATACCACGTAAAGCATACAATTTTTGACATTTTTTACCTCAAACATCTTTTGATAAGCTCAATCGTTTCAAAGAGCAAGTTTTTGAGAAACAAGTGTGTGAGCTTTTAACTAACTCCCTACTATCAACCGATTTATCTCAATAGACCTTACTAGAAATTTGACCATTTAGATGAACTTCTCCAATATTGAATAATATAACAATACTAATTTTGCTCTCGAAATTTGATGAAAAAATTGTTAATATAGCCAAGAAATTTAAACAATATAATTTCTATTTTAAGAAATTCAATTTTTCTAACTTCTTCATGGGACCCCATGAAGACCACCCCTTAACTAAGGCTGATACAAGATCAGTTTACTGTTATGATTATAATTCTTAATTAACGTCCAAGTTGGGAAGTACTTTCTTAATTAAAATTCAATTGACATTGATGCTTGCATCGTTGTGGACATTTTTAAGGTTGACAAAAATTGAATGGTCTTTCTTATATCTCTTACCGCAATTTCTTGAAACCTCAATATAACCTCTTAACTAATTAATCCAATGTCTTGCTCTTCCTTGCTGCAGTTTGCAGATCCGCAGATCGACCTTTTGAGCCATATCAGAACTTAAATTAATTTCAGTAGCAAATCCATTCTCTCAATCATCAAACAACGATCGGCATCTTTTCATCAAGCTTCAACTGCGTTATGCACAGGCTACGGACTAACGAGCTATGGACCGCCAATGTTGATTCCGCTATATATACGTTGAATCAACATCAATTGACATTTTGTATATTATATAATTCCCACGTTCTCCGCTCTGACGATGATGATGATGGCTTGAGTAACTTCAATTGAGGCAGTTTAATTATGTTCCCCCACTCTCCCACCACCACCGTACCGCATGCTCTAATCATTGCGACTCAAAGACCACCCAAGACAATACAAAACAAAAAAAACAACGTTAAACTCTATGATCTGGCTTGGGGCTTCAGACTGTAAATACGAAATCCCTTCAATCAGTTGTATTCGCAAACGCAATCAAATGGGAATGACTTTATTTGATCAACTTCAATTAAAATACAACAACAAAAAAATAAGAAAACTGACGAATTGAAATTTTTGTCCCTAAACTTTTCTGTGTGTCACATAAAATGACGCAAGTTCCGCAAGGTCCATAAGGTTGGATGTTGAGGCCAAACAAATAATATATAATTCTGGTCAAAGGGTTGAACTGTTTGTCATAGAGAAGATGAGGTCGTCTACATTTTTATTCCTCATTCACATCCTCATAGGAACTCGGAGGCTGTCTTCTCAAATTTAAATCAAGCCAAACATGTTGTACCCCTTTTCTGTTGCCATTGAAAGACCATATTATTCATTTGAGATGTTTTCTTTTGAAAGTTGTTTCTTGTTCTTGCCACTGTGGCACTGTGACTGTGATGTTGATTGTGTTTCTGTGATTTGCAACAAAATGCCACCCGCTAAGTTAATTGTCAAAGTAATTTCAATTTACGTTTGCAACATTTGCAATTTATCTCTTGTGTCGAGAGCGAAGTGCATTAAGGCTTTGATTTTTTAAATAGGTACCTACATATTCCTACTCGAGTGTATGTGCGTTGGCGTGTTGTTTAGTGAGGCTTTCAATTAGCGCCAGTTCCTGTTTAAATGTGGACTTAAGGCTTCTTATGGTGAGGTGGTGTAAGCAAGACACTGGAAAAGGAATGTGGTTTAACACAGTGTAGAGTTGAGTTAGAGAACTCGTTCTGTCTTGGGGCGGCATATGTGATATATATTGGAAGAATAAAGTTTGTCATTTAAGGGTCAGTAATTGATCAACAAATTTCAATTGATCTTATTTCTTTGACCGGCATATAAAATTTGTATTAAGAATTTTAAATCATTCAAGTTGTCATGATTAAATCTCATTGACAAAATGGCTAAATCTGTAAATAAAGTCACTTTTCAGTTATCAGACAATAAATTGTATTAATGGGTAAAGTTGCTCAGAATCATCAAAAAATTTTAAGAAGGTCGTTTATGAAATGTTTACAAAAAAAGGCAATTCAAAAAGTAATGAATAATACTTCTAAAAATTAAAAAAATGTGTAAATTAAAACTTATGACTTATTTTTTAATTGAACCTAGTTGTGTTTGATAACAATTTATTGTATTTTTCTATTGGAATACTTTCAAATTTGGCGAATATCCCACTAGATATGTTATTAACACACTTAAATTAAAATTTCAAAAAAAATTTCAGTAACAACAAATTTCAAAAAGCCATATCCCCGAAAATCCAAAGTCCTTAAAGTCCAATATCCCAAAATCCCGAAAGGCCAAAATCCCGAAAAAAACGAATAAAATTTGGGCAAATAAAGATTACGTTACATCTTTGGGCGTCATATGTGGGATATTGGAAGAATAAAGTTTGTCATTTAAAAGGTCAGTAATTGATCAAAAATTTCAATTGATCTTATTTCTTTAACGGTAATAGCAAAGTTGTATTAAAAATGTAAAGTTATTCAAGTTAGCATTACAATTTAAGCACCTAATTAATGGGAAATTCGCAAGAAAGGCTTAAATGTCATTGATAAAATCACTTAATCATTAAACGTAACCTTTATTCAGTTATAAGACAATAAATCTAATTAATGGTTGAAGTTGTTGACAGTTATTTATAAAATTTTAATAAGTTCGTTTATGGGATATTTGAAAAAAAGGTCAAAAAGTCATTAAATCGTATGGAAACTCCCATGTTTTTCTGTTAAAATTCATTGATAGAATTTTTTTAATTTTAGTTGTTTCGAACATCCCACTTATACTAGGTACCAATCATTTTATCTATGACTTTAAAACCTATTCAAATTGAAGAATTTATAAAATAAAACATGACTTATTTATTATTTAATGTAGTTAAATTTTATAGTAAATAATTTCCATTTTCTAGTAGACACCTTAAAAATTTGCAAATATCCCACCAGACAAGGTGTTAAAACATTACGTAACAACAGTGCGTTTTTTTGTTTTGCTAATATGTATCTCAGTTATGAAAGCTGGGTAGAAAATTGAAATTCGAAAACCTTAAAACTCTAAAACTCTAAAATTCGAAGTCCCGAAAAGTCAAAATTCCCGGATATCCAAAATTCAAGGATATCGAAATCCAAAAAGCCAAAATTTTGAGATTTCAAAATCCCGATATTTAAATCCCAAAAAATTATACACAAAAAAAATGTGCGCAAATTAATACTAAGTTCTGCCTTCGGGGCGTAATATGCGAAGAATAAAGTTTGTGACTTAAAAGATCAGTTATTCAGCAACATTTCAAGTGATACATTTTTTGTCAAAAGTAAAAGTGATTTAGGTTACAATAATATTTTAAGCACCTCATTTTTGGGACATTCGCAAAAAAACTTGAATTTCATTGATAAGGTCGGTTTACCTGCTTAAAAAAGGCATTTAATTATTAGAAAATTAATTTATTGGTTGAAGTTGTGATCATACAATTTTAAGAATTTCATTTATTGGATATTTGTAAACAAAGAAAGGATTCTATTCAAAAAGTCAAGGGAAAATTTGTCTGCTAAAATTCATTGATAGATTTTTTAAAAATTGTATGTGTTTCGAATATCCCACTTATTCTGGTTACCAAATGAATATTTATATAACTTTGAAAACTATAATAGTTTATTAGTTACTGGATTTAGTTGCATTTATGATAATTTATAAACTTTTTGTGCTAGAATACCTTCAAATATTGTCAATATCATACCAGATATAGTGTTAACACACCATAATAAATTACATTGATCAGTAACAAACACACTGATAACTCTCCAATTACTTTTAATTTATTTAAAAATTCAGTGATGGATTTTGTTTTATTTTTCTATATTCCGAATATCCCACTTGTTCTAGGTGCCAATTAATATTTCTGTGACTTTGTAAACTATAATGAGTTAAGTATAACTGAGCTTAGGTGACTTTTATGATAATTTGTTGGCATTTTCTAGTGTAAAGGACCTTACAATTTTGCGAAAGTCCCACCATATAAGGTGTTAACACACTATAATGTGATATTGGAAATACATTTACCCGAAACAAACAAACTGATAACTCTCCAATTACTATAACAAACTGGCCATACACCAATTTTTTTTTGGGAAACAGGTACCCGAAATCCCAAGCCAAATTCTCAAAAATCATATATTCTGAAGATCCAGGATTCAGAAATTCTTATACCCCGAAAACCCAAAATTCCAAAATCCCGAAATTTAAATCCCAAAAAATTGTAATTGGGGCGTAATATGTGGAATATGCGAAGGATAAAGTTTGTGACTTAAAAGATCAGTTATGTAGCAAAATTTCAGGTGATACATTTTTTATCAAAAGTAAAAGTGATTCAAGTTACTATAATATTTTAAGCGCCTCATTTATGGGACATTCGCAAAACAGATTGAATTTCATTAATTATTAGAAAATTAATTTAATTAATTGATGAAGTTGGGATCAATTTTAAGAATTTCATTTATCTGATAGTCAATAAATCACATAAGGAAAATTTTTGTGATAAAATTCATTAATAGATTTTTTATATTTTTTAAGTTTCGAATATCCCACTTATTCTGGGTGCCAAATGAATACTTATGTAACTTTGAAAATTATAATAGCTTATTAGTTACTGAATTTAGTTGCATTTATGATAATTTATAAACTTTTTCTGCTGGAATACCTTCAAATATCGCGAATATCCCACCAGATGTGGTGTTAACACACCATAACATAATATAATACATAACTTTTAATTTTTCTTTTAAAATTAATTGATAGATTTTGTTTTATCTTTCTATATCACGAATATCCCACTTATTCTAATTCTAGCTGCCAATTAATAATGTATTACTGAGTTAAGTTGTGTTTTATGATAACTTTTCGACTTTTTCTATTTTATCGGATCTTGAAATTTTTCGAAACTCACACCATCAGATAAGGTGTTAATACGCTATAATGTAATATTTAAAATACATTTATTTCAAACAAACTGATAACTCCTCAGTTACTATAACAAACTGACCTTACACCATCTCATGGATTATTTTTTTTGTTTTGCTAATATCCTACTTAGAAGAGCCGGGTTTAAAACAGAAACCCATTAACCAAACCCGAAATACAAAAGCCCGAAAAGTCGAATTCTTGAAAATCAAAAATTCAGAAAATCTATGATCCAGAAATTCTTACACCCCAAAAAGGCAAAATCCCAAAATTCCGATATCCCGGAAAAAGCTTTTATTAATGTTAGATTCTAGGTGCCATTGAATATTTTTTTGAGAATATATATCCCACATTTGAGAACTAAGGCCGCGAAGTTAACTTTATTGTAGATTAACCAGGTTCTAAACATTTCTATGTATATTATTCCTTTCAGTATTAATTAAGGGAATAAATATATTCTGATAATTTGACAAACAATTCAGAAGGAAAACTAATCTCAACATCTTGTTAACAATAAAGTAATTTTTTCTTGAATTTCCCATGCTGCATAATGGTTTTTCTATTTCGAGGAGGCGCGTATTCTTAGAACTGTCAACATCACCGTAGGTTGGCGTCTTCATTATAAAAAAGAAGTAAATTATAAATCGAACAATTGAAGAAATTATATTTTTCTTTTGCATAGGTATAGAAAAAACTGCAACTTCAATCTCGCAATCGCACACCTTTTGCATATTTTAAACAAATTCTCAAGAAAACAATAATAGTTATAAGGCCGTCCGCCGCGCCGGCCGTGCCTTTACCATGTCGCCGTTGTCAAAACCAATTTGCATTGCCTTAGATGACATTCCTTTGTTTGTGCATAGTCGTATATACTCGTAGTATAGAACTCCCTGGAGAGCATATCAAAATATTTCATCCCAAATACCCAAGAAAATTTTGTCAAAAATAGCAAAAATCTATTCTTTTTTGAAGGTCAAAAGGTCGCTGTTCGACATTTCCGATTCATGTGTGATGTGTTATGCATCAGTTTATGCAAAAATTCCATCGCCGAGAATTTATTGCCAGAAGATGATGATGATGGTATTCAAATCCCAATCCCGATACATGGTGATCGTGCCACCACAGAGAAAGAGAGATCCCTTGGTTTAAGTATTTTCTTTGCTTTAGGGTGCTTGATGGTGATAAAGATTTTTATGGTAAACAATTTGATTTTTGGCAAATTCCCGCCACCAAAAAGGGTGTGTTTTGTTCCGAATGCGCACCAAACATTAATAAATCGCCCGATGACAGTTGTGTAACGACAATTTCATTTTTGAATCTTTATTTTATTTTTTTAAATTCGATGGTTGGAGGGAGGGACAGACGAAAAGACTCAAGGAGGGTGTCATATCGAATCTTATGTGCAAAATGCTTCGCGATGGTTATCGGAAATGTGTATGAATTTATATCATTTTTCAAAATTGCTGCTGTGACTAATTTCTGAACGTTTTTTCCATACCTCATACTTATTGGTGAATTTTGTTTCCATTTTTCTTTTAGTTATTTTAATTAAGTGTGGAATTTTTCGCATTGATTACTGTTAATGGTTCTTTCGCTCTTGATTTAAAAAAACATCTTTTTGAGGAATTTAATGTGTTTTTTGAGCGGAAATAATTACTTTTTGTTGTTTTTTTGAAAATGAATTGAGGTTTGAGGCTGAATTTAATGAAAACCAAGTGTAGATAGTTTTAAAGCGGCATTAAACTCAGAACTGTTGGTATTTGGATGTTTTTTTTTAGAGCAAATGTATAAATACTTTCGAGATATTTAATCTGCCTGTAATTAAGTAAAAAACAACATGCCCAAAGGATCTTCTTCATAGGTTCCGGAATCTTAGGACTTCACATGTGGGATTGGGATATAAAGAAAAATGATGTGTCTGATATAAGAAAATGACTGTAAATTTGAGTAAGTTTCATTTACAGATTTTTTAAGATTGTTCATTTGTGGGATTTTCTAAAAATGTAAATTACGATCAAATTATTGTGAATAAATATTGATAAGTCAGTTATTCGTATTAAAATGGTCTCATTTTTTTTTAATTTCTAAAAGTTGTTCGAAAATCTTCCAATTATTGCTTCCATCGTAAAATGTGACCAAGAATACATAACATGTCATAAGTGGGAAAATATTAAAGTAGGTATTTCATTTGGGAAGAAAAACTAAGCTATCAAAAGAAATGATTTCGTGTCAGTTATTTGTTAGAAATTTGTTATTCGCAACTTCAACTTGGTAGTACCGGTGGCATGATGGTTAGTGCGTTGGACTGTCATGTCAGAAGTCTTGGGTTCAATCCCTGCCTGTGCCATCTAAAGTTTTTTCACGAGTACTGCCTCTTACGAGGAATTGACAAATTCTCCAAGAGTAATTTTTGTCATGAAAAGTGCTTTCTCAAATTAGCCGTTTGGATTCGGCTTAAAAAAACTGTAGGTCCCCTCCATCCCTGACAACTAGTACATGCACACAGGAATGGTTGAGAGTTGTAAGTCACTAGGCCCTAGTTCGCAACGGACTGTTGCGCCACCCAATTTATTTTATTTAACACAATCCCGAAAACCCAAAATCCCGAAAACCCACAATCCCGAAAACCCAAAATCCAGAAAACCCAAAATCCCGAATGGCCAAAATCCAGAAATTTTATTAAATTTCTGATATTTATTTCAAAATAAGAAAGAAAAAAGAACTCAACAATAACAATTCAGTAGTAAAATATTCTTATGAAAAACAAAATTTCAAATAGTTTAAGAGCAAGGATAATTGTGTGTTATATGAAATACCTTTTAGCACCATCCAAAACTGCATTTTACATTTTCTTTAAGAGCGTCATTATACGAGCATAAGAAAATTGAGAGAAAAAATATGTTCCGTTACTTTCTCTTCTAATGTTTAGAAATGAAAACCAGTTTTTTTTCTGCATTTCAAAAGTATAATCGCACAATTTAAAAAAAAAACTTATAACATAAACATTCTACTTAACATAAGAAGAGAATCTAACGGACTTTTTTTTCTAAGGTTTTTTTTATTGGTGGCCTTCAAAAAAATAAAATTTGTAGGTTGTCTTTGCAATTCCCGATCTTATATAAAAAACAGTTTGATTTGATGCTAGGGATTTCGATTTCGAAATGCTTTGGGTTTTCGGGATTTTGGGTTTTCGGGATTGTGGGTTTTCGGGATTTGGGGTTTTCGGGATTTTGGGTTTTTGGGATTTTGGGCTTTCGGGATTTTGATTTTCGGGATTTTGACCCCAACCCGACATTGATGGGGCCACTATCTTCTATAGCTGGGCTTCGTCTAAGACGAGACTAGTGCGCAAACAAAGATCACGAGCCAATCATCTAACCCTTGGACTCTACGACCGAAAACCTAAAAACCTTAAACCTAAAAACCCTTACAAGGGTATAGAAAAGGGCATGTTTAGGTATTACAGGAGCAGAAATGGAAGCAATGCTCAATGTTTTACCTCTGGACCTATATGGAAACTAAACTAGTTGCTGGAAAACGTGCCAAATCGGACACGAGCAGATTCTACAGGAATACATACATAGGGAGCAATGGAAGCACAAACTACATGATAGTCTGTCTAGACCTATTGGACAATGTTCCTCATATTGATGAGAAGTCTATATCCATATATACTGACGACTCGAAAACGGATGCTGATGTAGGAGCAGGTTTTATCTCTGAGTATCTTGTCAACGCCTTCAGACTTTCTGATCTAAGACACGTCTTTCAAGCCGAAGTATTGTAAGCAACATACGCTGCAGAACAGGTCTTAATGATGGCGCTATCACAAACTGATATTACTATTTTCATTGATAGTTAACCAGCATTAAAATAGGAGAGCTGATGAAAATATAAAACGTATATATAATTATAAAACGTATCATTGGTAGCAAGATACTCCAAAAAACCAATTAAAGATGGAAATACCTTGAAACCTGTGTCAGGACCAGGGAATTGTGACCCAAATTCTACAAAACATTATGTTTTAATACCCTTTTCATGCCAAAGACATAGTGCGGGTATTTTTGCATGACATGCTAAGATCTCAGAGTCAAACGAAATATAATTAATTATATGTATATTTATGGCAATTTCTTAGTGAATTTAGTTTAAATGAATTAAAATAAAATTCCTTCATTGCAACTTTTCGACCTAGCTAAAATAAATCAGAAAATCTAGTTTCTTTTGTCATTTCTCATTACTGACAGATACCCATAGGTAAACTTTAACTAGTGTGACTTGACTTGACCCGGAATCCAAATAATGATCAATGAATCCTTTAAGTCGATTTTTCAACTATAAATTTCCTTTCGTTTATGTGTAGGTACATACGTATGTGCAATTATATAGGAGTAAGTTTTGTGGAGTCAATAATTCAAATTGTTGCGCTGTCAACCATATGTCAGAGAAAATTAATTTCCAACCTAACCTATTCCTTCCATACCGATTTGAGTGAGTGGGTGCTAATTGCATTTCATTGGTCACCCGCTCACAGTTAAACATGACCGCCATCATGATAAATGGATATCCTGATTCCTGATCCAATAAATTAACAGTCACTCAAATGGTCTATTGTTGTTGGTGTGGTATGTGTTCTATAATGTGGATATATGTCCAATGTCCATATGTCCTTTAATCAGTGGCGCCATATCAGAATCAGAATGCCTCACAAACCAAAAGGACGATGATGGGAAAAAGTTCGTTCATTGATTGGGAAACTTTTGTGGTTTGGTTGGTGTACAAGTGACACGCGATCTATACGATTATGTGATATAGCTTAGGGATGGATGACATTTTCTACGACGACACGGACGATGGCTTGATTTTAGTTTGTCCTACAAAAATGCAAGTCTTCCTTTTTTTGTTTTGTTTTGTTTTGTTTTGACTTTTTGCTTCTACTCCTTTTCGTTGAATATAGAATTGAATGAAAATAGACATTCGTGCCGAAAACTTTTCCAACACGAAAATGTCAAATAGCATAATTGGCTTCATGTGTGATGAAACAGCCCAAGCTCATACATAGCTACATACATTCGAGAACTGACCATAATATGTGCTAGTTGTACAAAGGTTTTTTTGCTATAAAGAAAATAAGGTTAGAGGCGACAACGTCCAAGTTGCCAAGTTGGACTACACACACATACACTCACACGCTAAGGGTACCTACTACCTATATATGTATATACCTAAGGTTTATCAGATAAGCTGCCAATATGGCAGGAAAGTATAGGAAAGCATTCTGCAAACGTCAACTAAGTAAAGTGACTTTTTGTGTTAATCGAAAGCAATTAATTTAGCGATGGCGATGAACGATATGTCAAGACATGAATTATTGAAAATTATACCCGTACTTAAGTTATACTGTCTAAACATACGTTTTGAGGTTGTACTTTCGTGCATACGAATACATGAAACGCTTTTAAAATTCTAATCGCATAAGACCTATAGTGTGAGAGTTTAATTGACGATTTGAGTTGAAGTTGGAACTGGAGGTCTGTGGAGTTTATTATGTGGAGGTACCTACAGACCTACAGGAGAATTATGATAAAAAACTATTTTGGTGAGGAGCTGCAAAAAAATATACCTTCATATGGGGTAATAACACTTTAGACAAGAAGTTGCCACTAATTGATGAGACGCATTGAAGAAATGTTTAAATGACGCATTGACGCAAGTACCTGCATAGAAGGTTGAAATGAAAAAAAGTCCTAAAACACTTGGCTCAATTAGTGACTTTATATCACAAGAAAAGTTACTGGAACATCACCTTCATGAATCGAATCAACTACTAGTCAAAATAGACGGAAATACTCCAGTTCATAACTGCTTCAAATTAAGAATCAAAAGTTGTATATACGAGGATGAAAGTGGCAGTGGTTTGACAATACGCTTCGAAAATATGACAAAAGTTTTGCGGACCAAGCGATACAGAGAAACCCGCTTACACAGGGGGACAAGCAAGTGGGTCGGTCTAGAAGTACTTGGCGAAAAACGGTTCAACAGGAATCATGAAGACTGTGTAATAGTAGAAGAGAGCTTCCAGATATATACCTTCAGAAATCGTACACGATGGCGTATACCGGTAGTGGAGAAAGGTAAGGGGAACTTCAAGCAATTAATAGGTCCAAGGACTTAAGTTAATACGTAATTCGTAATATTGTGTGTCATCAATAACTTAGCGAATCCCATCGTTAAAATCTTAAAACGATTGTTGAGCAATGTTGTGGAACTTATCCTTCCCTAAGAAAGGGTCTAAAGGTATAGGTTTAATCACTAGTAACTGTCAGAAAACTTTTCTTGTAAAATTGTAATTGCTTCGTTACTTGCATGATATTCAGCGCTGAATTGTCGTCTGAAAGGTAGTCCACACAATAGTCTTCCAGTTCCGGCTGTAAACAATCATTTAATGGTCAGCGCAGTCAATTCGCCAAATCATTGGTCATTGTCACACCACTAACTTATTCCGAAAACTTTAAACTTTTTGTACTTTATAAAACCTCAAACATTTACATTTTACGATAAAATGTGTTGAAGTTCGAGATGTAACGAGTTTTTTTTTCGAACGTGTAGTTTTCAATCTTATTTCGGAGTTGGTCTTTTTGACAACTGTTACTTGACTTATTTTCAGTTTGGTTTGCCATTTCATAACGAACAACTTTTGAACAGCCTGAACAACTTTTGAAAGTCCGGCAAATTTTTGATGAGCGCATTATCTGGCGTTTTGGGCCTGTGAAGTGACCTCCAAGGGCTTACGATTTAACAACGCTGGAATATTTTGTGTGTGGTTATGTGAAGTCACGTAGCTTGTTAACGCAGATAAGACAGAGACAATTGATTCCTTCAATGAAAATATTCGGTGCATTATTGCTGACTACGGCCCCAAAGTGTAGCCATACGGCAAAAAATTGTGGAACATTGGGACTTTCGACTGGAATTTATTCTAGCACGCCCGTCGCTGCTGCCACTTGCTCGAAATCATTTTTCAAACCTATACTGTCAAACCTCTATTTTTATAATAAAGCTAAATTCTTGGCAATTACATTAAATAATATGTGTTTACTTCTAAAAAACATCCTTTACAAAAATTATACATTTTCGATAGTCAAATACTTTTATTTACATTTTATAATTGTTAAAAATCGTATAAAACCATTGTGTTGTATAGTTATCGAAATTCACATGTTAAAAGCTCGGAAATCCATTTACTCACTTCAGGTCGTTAAGTGTCATATAAAATGCAATCAATTTTGTTTATTTTTGTCAAGAATTGGTGAGTACACTTTTATTTCTGAACAATTTAATAATGCAGATTACCTGACTTTAAATCTTAAATTCCAAAATTTCGAAGTTTAATTGAATCCTTTTAAGATTGGAAAGATTGTAGCAATTTCAATTCCCCCAAAAATACCGATTTGTGATGTGTCATAATTGATAATTTCAAGCAAAATCATAAAATTATTTTCACCCATCAAAAATCAATTCATAACTCTTTGACGGATTGTTAACCCTCTCGGTATACCTAATCAAATTACAATATAGGGGAATAAAACGCACATAGGGTATCCTTGGAATGTAAGTTGATACAGGTATAAGTATAGGATTTATTTGTATACCTGACGCGCCTCCACTTCGTTCCACTTCACTGACAATTATTTAATCGAAAATCCTTCGATCTTTTATATACATATTGTGACAATCGAGAAAGGGGCTGCCGCAGACAAAAATAACCCTTTTTACAATTTGCAATTAATGTACTCGTAGATACTTTTACGAGCATAATAATCTCTTCCTACAAAATTGTGCCCCTATACAGTAGAATATTGTATTCCCATGTTGCCAATTCGCAGGTGTTGCTTCCTTATACCTACATTATAACAATTTAAACTGTAATTTCCACTCAGGTATAATTAGGTATTTCATTGAGGTAAAGTATACTAATTTGATTTTCTGTATTGATAAAATATTGGTGGGTTATACTGACACTCGTATGTATATTGACTGCAAAAGGATTCCTCCATCAGGATTCCCACAACGGAAGTTAATTTTCCTGCCAAACTTAAGCTACCCAACATTTACAGACGAAAAGGGAGAAACTCGTAAATAAGCGACACGTTAACGATGGTAATTGATAGTTTAAGGTTTTTTTTTGTGTACTCGTTGGTGTTGGTTTTTGTGACGTCATTTAATCCCTTTTTTAGTTGTTTTGTATCAATTTATGTGTGGATTGTTTTCTGGAAGACCTTGTTGGTCTTTTAGTGTAGGGGAAGTGATATTGTCATTTTATGGAAATTATAGTGATTACGATTTTTTTAAATTTTTGTTTCCAATTATGATCAACTTTAATTAAATCGATTTATAAAGTTTCCGGATGGTGAGAATTTTGTTCGAAAAAAGGGGCTTTAAAGTATTTTCGTGTGAATTAAACATTAAAAGTTCTTTGATTTGGACCCGAAGTTGATTACACTACTTAAAAAAGTTTCAAGGGAGGTCTGAAGATTTCAAGTGAGGCCTTTGAAGTATCAAGGGAGGTCTCAAAAATTAAGGCAGGTCGGCAAATTTCTAGGAAAGCCTTGAAGTTTCAAGGAAGATCTTTAGATTTCAGGGGAGGTCTTAAAAAATCTAGCGAGGTCTGGAGATATCAAGTTAAAGCTTGAAAAATCTAGGGAGGTCTAAAGATTTCAAAGGAGGGCTTGCATTTTCAGTAGCGGGCTGGAGATTTCATAGAGGTCTTCAAGTTTTAAGGGAGGTGTAGAGATTTCAAGTAATCCTGGGAAGTCTTGAAGTTTCAAGGGAAATTTCTGGATTTGAAAAAGCATGGGAGCTCTTTAAATTTTAACGGAAGTCTGGAGATTTCAAGAGAGTTATTGAAAAATCAAGGGAGGTTATGATATTTCAAGGGAGGTCGTGAAGTTTCAAGAAAAGTCTGCAAATTTCAGGGGAGGTCTAAAAAAATATGGGAGTATTTGAAATGGTGTAAGCTAGACAAACAAATCTCAATACTTTCTAAAAATTAATGTTGGACCATAAAATAAATAAGTGTTCTTCTAATTTAATTATTGACGATTTGGCAGTTCTTCATCAGTTCTTGAACAAGATTTAAAACAAAAGAAAATATATTTTAAAGAAAGTTTGAAATACTTAAATTAATTTGAGTAAATTTACTTGGAAAATGTAAAATAATATCAGCCAAACAAATTTATGCACGCACCCAGACATCAATCTAATAACCTTTAATTTAGATTTTTAGAACCTAAAAATGTCAAAAAATTTTAATATTTTTAGTCGAACAGATTACAATAACTTCCTATGAGAAGTAACATCATTTATTTTTCGAAAAATGTTCATAATTAAGTTTTTTTCCCGTCCAATTATAAAATAAAAAATTAGACTGGGATGCGACCCACCCTAATAACTTCCCATCCCGTTAGTCGATTTGTCTTGCTTACAAGTTTGTAGGTTTTCGTGTTGTGTTAAAAAAGTTGTCAGTTGAATTATTCTTAAAAATTTCAAAATTACCAACAAAATTAAGCGTATGATGAAATAGTTTTATGTATTTCAAAATCTAGTTTTCTAACGAGATTTTTGGTCGAAAACCAATTTTTACCAATTTTAGTAGCATTTCTTAAAATTTTGTATTTCTTATATAAACAAATACAAATTAGATAAATGAGAAATTGTTTGAATTCAATATCTTCTATTATTTACGAGATATCGAGAACCGAACATCAATTTTTACCAAATTTGCGTACTATTTTTTGTAGATTTTATTTTTTATGAACAAACGGACTGTTGGATTCTTATAAAAAAGTTTATTGAAAATCGAAAACTATACTTTCCGTGAGATAATATAAGTTTGAAGCCAATGCTATTAATTTTTGAAAAGTTATTTGAGTCGAAAGTAATTTTTTACCAAGTTTTAGTATTGTTTTTTTTAGGTTTTTATTTTTTGTAAAAAAAACTGTCAATACGATTTTTTTCAAAATTTTATCGAATGTTGAAAACAATATTTCTTATAAGAAAAAATTATTTTGAAGCCAATATCTCTAAGTTTTGAAAAGATATTTAAGTCGAAAATCAATTTGTACCCATACTTTTATTAATTTTTGTTTAGGTTTTTATTTTTTGTAAAAAAACTGTCAATTCGATTTGTCTCAGAATTTTTCCAAATGTTAAAAACAATATTTCTTCTAAGTTTAAATTAGTTGGAAGCCATAATCTCAAAGTTTTGAAAAGATATTTGAGTCGAAAATCAATTACGAACTTTTAGTAATGTTTTTTTTAGGTTTTTATTTTTTATAAAAAAAACTGTGAATTTGATTTTTCTCAAAATTTTACCAGATGTTGAAAACGTTAACTTTACAGAGCAAAAAATTGTTTGGAGATAAAATCATTTTTTGGTCGTAAAATTTTCGAGGCGACAAATTTTTGTTTTCAGTTTTTTTGATTTATAAAAAAAACGTTCATTGGAATTTTTTCCAAAAATATATTTGTTTGGTATCACGGTAAAAACCACCCACTCAATTTTTTTGAGAGTTCTTTCTGCATCTTTCTGCATTATTATCTGTATAACAAAATTTATTTGAAGTCGAGACCTCTACTGGTTCTTGAGCTATGAACTACCAAAAAAAACTTCGCGAGCGTCTTGACGTTCGAACGCACGTACACACGCACGCACAGACATCTCTCTTAAAATCTTTTATTTCGACTCTAGGGACCTTGAAACGTCGTGAAATGTCAACATTTTCAATTCGACAAATCGGACCGATTACAATAACTTCCTATGGGAAGTTAATAAATAAGGTGTGACAACAGTCTGTAGAAAACTATGGTCTAGTGACTAACAATTCTCAGCCATTCCTGTGTGCGAGTCATTTCAGTAATATAGAGGACCTACAGATTTATGCCGAATCCGAGGTATTTGAGAAACCATATGGAAAATTATACTTCAAGGCAAAATTAATCTTTTTATGAAGCCGTCCTTGCGCGTTGTGTTACAGTCAAAATTAAATTTTGTTAACCAGTGATATCAAGTTGAAACAATCAACGATGATAGAACCATACTAAAGCAAAGCTTAGCTTTTCCTTCAAATTTGGTTGAAAGTGAAATCATTGGAATCGAACCAATTTTTGTAAGTTGATAAAGCAAATATTTTTTTAAAATTCCTACAGATTCCTCTTTACAAAACATTGCATCAATACTCGAAAAATAAGGATGAGAACAATGTTTCGGTCAGTGTTGGGCGTTATTAAGAAATCTTATCCATTTACATTCAACCGAAGTACTGACATATTTTCAAGAACTTTTGGAAGCTTAAGCTACAATTGTCTGTTCGTAATTTCATATCATAACAAATCATACAACTTTCAAAAAAGCTCATTTAGGAAGAATATAAAGTGCTAATACTTTATTATAAAAATGGTAACAAAAACAAAATGATGTTCGGAAAATTCCAAAATTTTGATTAATATTTTTAATGTCGACAAAATTATTACAAACTAAACTGTTTTTGTTTAGAAAGAAGTTTCAGAGCTGACAATTTGTTTGTAGAAGCAAACGTTTAACAAAGAATAAAATGACCTACTGCTCCTGTTTCATTTGTAATTTTGCATTTTCTTTTAAATAAAATTACGATAAATGGATGCATATTCTATAAAATTGACACTGCAGTGTTAGGGTCAAAGGTTCCCACCATATCTCCAATGTTACCTATAGCATAAATCTTCAATCTCTAACATTCACAATTTTTTCCTACAGAAATCAATTGAATCTTACCAAAAATGCAACATAACCCTTATGTCAATATGACCTAATCCGACGCAATTATGACCTTTCTTAGTAATAAACTCTCCTTTTTTCCATCCCCACAAACAAAAAGAAATGCAAATAACCTTCTTTGGACAATAGAATTTAAATGCGCGTGCAATTTTTATTGTTGACCTGGACCTGGATGAAATTCCAAAATCTTAGTTTGTGCATCATTGTTTTGCATCTTCTGGATTGTCATAAAATATCTCACCCTTCAAAGGACATTCTGCATATGCCACTATTTGATTATAGGGAAATTTCTTGACTCTTGACACAAAAAGGGGATGCAAATGAAATTTCATCGAAGACTTGATTCCCAAATTCTTAGACAAAAGGATGCAACAAGGACAAGGGTTGGCGAATAAATATCATCACGCGGAAAAACTGTTGACCTTTTTATGAATGGCAGGGCCATCTGCTCATATAAGATACTCGTATTGAACAAAAGTATCTTTAAGGTGATGGTCATCGGTATAAGAATTCTTAAGGCCAAGTAATTTGCTTTCTCTATCCATATTTCTATCTGATGCGATTGAAGGGACAAAATTTCATTAATTTTCGTCCTTTATATCCTTGCAAACAATAATTTTGTGTGTGATGTGTATTTGGCATTGAAGGATGGTTGTTTGCTTATATTATGCTCGTAGAAGTCAAAATTCGATGGACGTTAACGTTTATGGTGTGCGATGTCCGGATGGTGATGGAATTATTATCCTCACGTGTGTTTGCATTGCAAAGATTGAAAAATTATGTTAAGTTTTAAGGATTTTTTTTTCCGAACCATCTTATACCTAGCATGGAAAGTCTAAAAAAAGGGTTATGTTTCTCTCCACCACAGGATACTTTTTTTTGCAAATCGTATGTTCGTATATTCAGGAACTCTCAAAAGGGTGAGATATTGACCATTAAAAGGATTGCCAAGGATTTTATCTGACTTTCGGTTTGTTTTTATTTTTGTATGCGTCGAGAAGAAGGGTGAAGATGTGTGATAATGTGTGAAAGAAAAACAGTTTTTTCCTTTTATTTGAATTTTTAGGGATTGCGATAAAAGTGGCCGATATAAAACAGCAGGATGTGCAAAAAATCCAGCAGGGCTTATATGAGATTGACATGTGATGAATGTGTTAACCAAAGATTATTTTCATCAAAGACAAACAAAAACATACACTTAGGTTTGGATTTGCGGATCAGAGCATATATAGAGTTTGATGGGTGCGGTTTTGGCAATTGTGTTATCCTTTAACTGCTTTAGCGGGTGGTCGAAGTTGTTAAGTTAAAAATTACAGTGTCACATAAATTGTACTTTCTTTTTTAGATTAAAAGAAGATAAGGGCTTGTGATTTGAAGTTTTGTTATTTTTTTTCTTATTTATTTGTTTGTTTTTTAGTTCTATTAAAAATAATTGGTTCTGGGAAAAATCACAGCCTTTATTAAGAAAAATTCAGCAAAGTAATAAAGGCCCTTTCAATTTTTTAAATCACAATTCTAAAAAGCAAAATTGAACAATTTAGGCTAGGAACGATTTTCGTAGCAAATAAACCAATATTTGTATAGAATTTTACAAATGCGTGCTATCTTGACTACGTCTTGAAGGTAAGACCAAACTTCTGATTTAATGACCCAAATAACGCAACGTGCTCGGTATCGTAGAGAATGGGAAACCATCGCGTTTTAGTCATAGAAACTTCTTGGATCAAGAGCCTGATAAAGTGAAAGTAGAGTATAAATGATGTTCATCAAACTGAATTTCCCCAGCTTAAAAATTCTCTTTCTTTAAAGATCAATAATGATTCGTTCAAAATAACGAAATTTAGAAGTATTTAATAGTTAATGGTATGAAATAAATTGACCAATACTTAGAAATTGATCTGTTTCCATAAATAAGTGAAAATTCTTAATAATTTTTATCATATTCCAAAAAATGTGGTAAATATTTTGGTTTTCTTGTTTGTACAATTCTTCTGCTCTTTTAAAATTTACAAGTTCTATATTTTCCAAGAAGAAAAATGGTATACTATTACACTTGTGAGGCCTACCAGTTCTTCAAGCTTTCTTCTATTTTATTCTGCTCATGATAAATTAAGTCACTAATAGACATAGATAAATGAAAATGTTTCAGGAAATAATAGGTGTTGTAAAATATATGAATTTGATGGCAAACATATATTTTATTATGAACTAAACATATTTGTCAAACATTTC
The DNA here is from genome assembly GCA_951509635.1 of Eupeodes luniger. Taxonomy (NCBI): domain Eukaryota; kingdom Metazoa; phylum Arthropoda; class Insecta; order Diptera; family Syrphidae; genus Eupeodes; species Eupeodes luniger. Next base: position 92,058,360 of record OX608073.1, on the reverse strand, counting down.
ATATCTTTAAGAAAAACTATTTAAACATTATAAAAATATGTATGTATGTTTTACCTGATTTCAAACGATTTTATCTTATTACTATTCTTAACAAGTTGCTAAAGTTAAAATCAAGAAATGGCTACTTTAACTTTAAGCAATAAATAAGAACAGTTAATGAAATGATCCAGTCTACAGTTACGAATTCCAAATAATAGGTCCGTTTAAGCTTGTTTGCTTTGTATATTTTCACTAACTGTAACTATTTAGACTTGTTCGAATGCCAGTTTTTTAATATAAGGGAATAAGCAATTTACTAGCAACCAAGGCAACAACGAATTTTGACAATTTGAATCTGAAATTGTTCAATCTAATTAAATTGAGTTGAATCATCTTACACAGACGAATGAAAATGATAGTCAATTTGACTATCAAAAAAATGATAGTTAACTATCACCTTAGCCGATTCCACCCCAGTTCTTACAGTTTCTTTAAATGAATTTTTTGATACAAAATCTGACAAAATCTTGCTTCGCTGCTTCACTGTTCCACTGATTCAATCGATTGAAACAGTTGCTACTATTAATCAAACATCTCTGCCTCACTTTTAACAATTAACTAATCTGCGAAAGAAAATCAACCGATACTAAAAAAAATATCTTGTTAAGATTTCTGTTCAGAAATCGAAGCATCCCAAAACGGAACAACTATCACCATTCTAACAAATGTTCCTATTTTGAAAATACCTTCCACCTGCTAAATTATGAAAATGCGTCGATCCTTTGACCCGGATATCCCACCACCAACTAACGAACGTAATGTTCAACTATTATAAACTCTCTAGATTTTGTTTATATAATACGTGCATCGTTTATGGTTTAATAGCTCTTATCCTGCTCCAGATTCCCGATCGGTTCCCAAGGATATTTTCTATACCATCCTAAAAAGAAAAAAAATACTCATAACATAAAATATAGACCTCCAAACACTTAATCCTGCTGATGCATGTACAAATTATTCATAGTTACAATGAATGACAGCGGAGCACAAAAACAAATTCCTTCGGGATTTAGAGCAAGAATCTTTCCCACCAAACATCAACCATCTAACCAAACCCACGATTTATGCCTAATTAGTTTCCTTTGAAACTTCTCGGGTATCAACTTACACTCATAGCATTCTATCGTCTTGTATATGCAGAAGATACTTGAGAACAACCCAAAAATTTGTCCATCGAACTCATCGTGTCGCTCGTATCGATAACAGATTTGTTAAAATTGGGAATTGCATTTCCCGTGGATGTACCTCAACAGTGAATATCAAGGCAACTTGGTGCACGAGGAAATTGTATCTTTCTGTCTACAACTATTGAAACCATTGCTGGACACTTGAGGAGGAAAACTAAAGGACACACGACTTTGAGGTCAACCAGAGTGAGAAGGAGACTAGAGGTGTTGGATGTCGTCCTTCGTCACAAGTGTAACACAAAATCGCTGCTTGGACTCTGCGGTAACACGAAAAAAAAAACGAAACCAAAAGGCGCACCAGGTCTGGCCTGCTGTTTTGTGGTTTCAGCGTGTGTGCACCTGAATGGGTGATGAATTTATTCCTCATTCTTACCGTTTCCGGAAACAAAACAAATCAAAAGTGAATCCTTTTTCAATTCAATCCCTTTTTTTTTTGGAAATGCATCCATGCTATGTGAAATCAAAACCCATTCCATACCCCTTCCTTCGTCAAGATCGCCTGTCAAAACAAAGCAATTCGAAACGTGAAGTAACTTATGTGTTTTGTGTGAGTGTGTTTGAAGAATTAGAACAAATGTATCTAAATTTGTATCTTTTTCCGGCCTGCGCGCAAGAAGTATCTATCTTTTTACCTATCTGCAGTTCCGATCCGAAGTACCTATATTAGAAGACGCGATCAGCGTGCATCCAATAAATTCTGTCATTCACTATTTATTTTCTTTTTACCCCCTTTTTTATTTCTTGCGACGAACGCTCTATTTGTTCCTCAATCCGTTCGGGACGGTATACGAAACTTACCGCATCAAAAGAGGGATCGTTCGTTATACGAATTACGACGATGAATCTTAAATTACCCAACAACTCTTTATGCTGAAAGGATCGTTTGTTTCATTGTTGTTGTTGTTGCTGGTTTTGTTTTTGTTATAGAGCTCTTATAGAAGTCGATCGGATTACGTTGATGGTCTCTTAATTGCACTCAGGTGGGCTAAAAGTGTCAACAAGCAAACGAGGGCCGCGCCGCTGCTGCCGGGATGCCTCTATAACGACCGTGTGTATTTGCGTGTTGAAATGTTTTGAGAAAATATATGGTTAAATTGGAGGGCTTCTTGGAGCAGCATAGCGCAGCGGTAGTGCGGTGGCGAAGATAATAGGATATCCCATGTGTCACAAGAGTATTTGTTGGGGAATTTATTTGCTTTCCGATTAGAGTCTTTTATTAATGGGAATCGTATTTTCGAAAGAGTATATTCATAAATACGTGTTGTGATGAGTGTGTAGGAGGGGGAATTTTGATTTATTTCATGGATTTCGAATAAAATGCCACTTAATTGGTAAATTTAGAGATAACTTTGTCAAAACTAAATGAAAAGCTATGAATTATTATTTTATAGTTTAGCTTTGAAGGTATACAAAATATTTTGAAGACAAAGCATAGAGGGATTTACAGAGTACATGCCGTAAAGTTTGCTAGGAATGTACGAGAAAATATTTTTAATATTTTAAGACTGTTTGTCAGTGTTAAACTTGAGAGGGTTATCCACCTTTGGGTGAAGACAATTAATGTTTCTATAAGTACTACAGGTGTAAAAAAATCATTGGTGTCAAGGATCGAAAATCTATAGTACGTGGTTAAGTTGCTGTTATTTTTTGGTAACGAGAGGTTTTAAAGAACTTATCTGAAACAATTAAACTTAGCTTTTTTACGACTTTTCTATTCCGTATACGTGTATAATAGAATAATGTGAAAACCCCCAACAAATTTGTTGTGTTCATAACTGTAATACCGTTTTCGGAGCTAACACACACAAATTTGATTTTTATATTTAAAGGCGATGTGGAGGGAGGACCTGTTATTTACAGAAAAACTATCAAGACAAAAATTTTAGAAACTTTTAAGCTCTAAAATGCATGTTACAAAAATTTTCGAATTTGTGCAACACGAAAAAAGGTATGTTACGTATACAGAATCACATAACAGAATTATAACAAAAATTTGCTAAAATTTTGTGCTACATTTGATTTTTAAAGGATTGAAAATAGTATCTATAATTTCAGTTTCGTTAGAATATTCGGTGCAATTTTTTTTGTTGTTTTTCTACCCAAAATCTTGGCGAAGTCTATAGAGAAAATACCAACATAATTCCCGGCGATAGAATAACAATAAAAGATCGGTTGTATCGTACAATACAAAAGTTTGAAGATAATCAGAGAGCGTTGCTTGTAGCGGAAGCCCAGCAGTCGGATAGCAGATTCTTGTACTCAAAACTCAACTATAATCTAGAAGCTGATAACTATTTTTGTGATTTGCATAGTTACCAACAAATCTCTTTAATATTTAAAACTAGATGCGAGGTCCTTGGGCTAAACGGTGCACCATATAATGGAAGTTTTGATCGGTTTTGCACATTGTGTAACCTCAAATCAAAAGAGGACTGCTTTCACTTTATTGGAGTGTGCCCAATTTATGCAGTACAAAGACAACAATATTTAGGAGCTAAATATTTAACGGTGCAAGAAACAGTTAATTTGCTAAATGGCCCGAACTGGAAAAATCTTTATTTATTCTTAAAAAGTGCATATAAATATAGAATGTTATTGATAACTGAATTTGATTAAAACAAAATTGTAATGTAAACTTCTTAAACCAAAAAAAAAAAAAGAAATTAAATTGTTAAAATATTATTGCCAACTGAACTGACGGCAATGCCATAGCTTATAAATTCATTTTTATAATAATCATGCTATTACTTTATAAAATCAATAAATGAATTACTTACTTACTTACTTACTACTTCTACCCAAAATGATGTAAGAGTTTCTTTGACTACTCCGATCAATATTTTCATAAAGTTTTTCTGTTCCCGATTTGTTGAAAGCTCATTGAATTTTTGAATTCTTCTGCACAAAAAGAAGGCAGTTTTTTTGAAGCAATTCTAGTATTATGATAACTACGGCAAAAATAAAGAATCATCCAAATGTTGCGACAGTCTTAAGTTTATTAGAAAATTAGGGCAAGGTTATTGTTTTTTTTTTCTTCAGGTAAAGAATTTATTAAAAAAGTCCCTCCTGTCTTCAAAAATAAACTTTAAGAAAATAAAAAAACATTTTCTTTAATATTAATAGTATTTTTAATTTATTTTGTTCAATTTAAAATTAATATCGCAATGTTTTCTGGTTTTTAGTGTCCCTCTGCTAACTTCTTATCAACTTAGCAAATCGTCTTTCAGAAAAAGGGGTAACCGAAGCTAGTATGCCATTAATTAGGTGCAAAGTGACTGTAACATTTTCAAATTGAATGAATTATGGTTTCTAAATTTGCAATTACCTGAAATATTTTTCGATTGCTCAAGAGTTTAACTTTATTACAAAATCTCAAAAACTAGCAGAGTATTCAATAATTCTTTCGAACTAATAAAGTCAGCGACTTTTGTAAAATATTTTTACTTGATACCGAATGGATTTAAATTCGAAAAAAAAGTGAAATAGCGGTTCTTTATTTAATCAAAAAAAATACAAACTAAAAATAACATTACCTTAAAAATAATGTATTCATCAAGGAATATATTTTGACATCTGCTTAATTTTGATTTAGATTTAGATTTTTATTGTAGCTAAAAATATTACATTATTTTTATATCTTAAATATATATTGCACAATTTACAGAGATTGGTATATAATCTACCTTACTACTGCCAAGTTTAAATGAGTTTTTAACACAAGATTGAAAGATTAAGAGTTTTGGTTGAAGGAAAAGCTACTGAAAACCTTCATTAAAGACAAAAAAAAAGAATATAAATAAATACATACAATAATTATATAGAGCAGAGAGAAGGGGTGGAATACAATCAAAAGCTAACAATGCAAAATTTCAATTATAACTTTAACAAACCTGTATCAGTATACAAATTGAAAAAAATTAAAAGATAAATAGCAGATAAAGTGTCCAAGAACACAAATCAAAAGCATTTAGAAATGTTTACATAATTAATAATAAATAAATAAACGAATGAATAAATAAATAACTAAATAAATAAATAAATAAATAAATAAATAAATAAATAAATAAATAAAAAATTAAATAAATAAATAAATAAATAATTAAATAAATAAATAAATTAATAGATATATAAATAACAAATATATACAAAAATAAATAAGTAATAAAATAAATAAGTGAATAAATAAATAAATAGATATGTATAAAAAGAATGGAATAAATAAATACAAAATAAATAAGTTTATTAAAAATAAATAAATAAATAAATAAGTTAACAAATAAACAAATAAATAAATAACACATGAATAAATTAATCAACAAAAAAATAAATAAGTTTATAAATTAACAACAGCAAAAAATATAAATAAATAACAAAAATCAGTCTTTTGAGTATTATTACTATGAAGCTAAGTTTGAAATTAAAACATTGTCATTGTATTTTTCTTTTAATTTTGTAGAAAAAAGAAGTTACGTTATTTTTATAAAAAAATACTACTTAAAGTTTTTAAAAACTGGTTTTTGACTGAATTATTTCGTCAACAATTAAAGAAATTGGCTTCCAACTGATTTTATCTTATAAAAACATTTTAATTTTTTTTTTTAGAAAAATCCAACTGACATCTTATTTTATTAGAATAAAATGTAAGATATTTTAAGATTTAAAAATGTACCAACAAAATAAGTTTTTTTTTCAAAAATTTGAATGCCATTGATTTAAACAAAAAAAAATTTGATTTATTAATTTTTTTTCGAAAATCGTTAAAGTGGTTTATTTTTGAATTAATTTTGTATGTATAACATTTTTAAAGTCTGTCTTAAAAATATTTTTGGTGTGCACTAATTTAGGGCTTTTAAATATATACATATGTATATCTAAAATTTGAATTTCATTCATTTCATTTCAACAAAATGTTGACCCCTTTCTGAGATATCGAATTTTGAAAAAAAAAAAAATATTTTTTTTAAATCTAAAACAAAAAATAATGAAATGTTTGATCATCAAGTATTATTAAGACAGTGTGCAGAAAAACAATTGTTAAAATTAGTTCATTAGTTCTTGAGAAAACTTAAAAACAAGATAATGGTTCTCTGGGGGTACTTTACTCAAGTAATACAAATATATTTTTTTCTTTTGAAAGAAGCCAAGTTAAGAAAAAAAATTTAGAGACGTTTTTACAAAAAATCTATCCGTTCATTTTCGAAAAAGTTCTGGGCTACTCTTATTTTTCGTCTTAAAAAAAATGATAAAAACGCTTAACGCGAATCGGGTCAAAACCTTAATCTCCAAGTTTGAACTCAATCGATTCAATGGTTTGGGCGGTAGGGGCGAGGACAGAGAGACAGACGGAATCGGGGAACCACTTTTTTCGACTTCTCTACCATCTAAATGTCATGTTTGATTAAAATCTTCGATTTTAAACTTTTTCAGAAATATCGAGAGACGAATGAGAAATAGAGAAGTAATCAATGTGAGTCGCATACCAACCCTTTTTACTTGCGACATATAGGAACTATATGGCAAGTTTTGCATTCGTGCAGAATTTTGTCTGTCTGTCCACGCTCCTACAGCCTATACCATTGGGTCGATTGAGTTCAAACTTGGAAGTTAAGGTTTTGAGCAGATTCGCGTTAGGCGTTTTTTTCATTTTTTTTTTTAAGATCAAAACTAACAGTGGCCCCCATACAATTTTTTTGGTCAAAAAACGATAATTCGAATTTTCTCAAAAACAAACCGATAGATTTTTTTTAAATTTTCTCTAAAATTTTATTTTTTAACTTGGCTTCTTTTAATAAGAAAAACGTATTTTTGTATTGCTCAGGAAAGGTACCGCTCATAGAACCGTTATTTTGTTTTTTAATTTTCTCAGCAACTTATGTACTGATTTCAATAAATTTTTTGTGAATAAGCTCTTATATTGCTTTAACAATATTTGATTATCAAAAGTGCAATTTTTTTTTGTTTGGATTTTTAAAAAAATATTGAATTTTTTTTTTAAAAATTCTATATCTCAAAAACGGGTTAATATTTTTTTACGAAATTCAAATGTAGAGCGTATATTTACAATCACTAAACAACTGCATACCAAAAATATTTTTAGAACAAAATTGAAAAATTTTATATATAAAAAATTAATTTAAAAAAAAACCGCTCTAACGATTTTCGAAAAAAAATTTTGAAAAATCAAGGGCTTTTTTATTTATAAAATGGCATTTAAATTTTTGAAGACAAACTTATTTTTCAGGTAAAATTTTGAATCTTAAATTAGTTTTTTTTTTTTAAATTATTTTAACTGTATTGAATGTAACCCCCTCCCAAAAAAATTGAAAAATGGAGGTTTTTTCGCCGAATCAAATGGCATTTATATCTTTGAAGACAAACTTATTTTACAGGTATATTTTTAAATCTTATATACATAGATACTTTTTTAAACAGACTCTTTGAATACAGGAGCAAGTTCGTGCGACCCAGTCGTGCATTTTATTTAATATAGAGTCTGAAAAGCCACTCTCAAAAACAAGTGTATACTCCTATTATTCAATAGTTATTCATGTCAAAATGTCACTAATTTTATCGATTTTTCGATTGGTGAATATTGTTTTGCTAAGTTGACTTTTTACTTTTTCAAGTTTAGTTTTCAATTTCCTTTAAATACGTGACCATTACAGTCAAATTTTATTTGTGAAATTAATTTCTTACTTTTCCAATTCTTTGTAACTTTGAAAGTAAAATATTAATTGAAAATTCTGGAACCTTATTTTTTAAGGCGAAATTGAAAAATTGTTTGTATTGAATGTTTACTTCTTCTTTCTCATTGAATTGTTCACTAATACGAATGTAGGAATTATGAGTGCCCCCCCAAACCCTACATCATTTAGGATATTTTTATACCTACCTCAATAAACGTATTTTGTTTCTAATATTTGAAGGTCAAAGATTGATAAATATTTTGGATTGATTGAACCCTTAGAAAATTTAGAACCAATAAAAGATCACAAAAAACAGTGTCACGTCTGAATAGTTTCGTCCCCTTTTTTGTCACATCATAACAATTTGCAATCAATATGACCTCAATATCTTGATCCCATGACCCAAATTAAATCCCAAAACAAACTTTACAATTTTAAAAATTGAAAAAATCAGAAACCAATACTTTTTCTGGCACCAGAGATTTCTTCAATCAAGTCTTCATATACTAGAATTTAAAGTCATGTCATTCCGAAAATGAACCCAACCATAAGTTTTGAAATTAATTACTGATTACTTGTTTGAGTTTAAATTCTATTCTTACAACCAATTTTCAATTTTATGAGGTTTTCAATAAACCACGACTTTTTCAAGTCACGGATCGTCAACGTCCCTTCAAGCGCGCAGAAAATTTGTCACACTCGCTTCAGATTTCCATCATCTTTCGTGCCAGGAATACGATTTCGACTTAGACGAACAAAATTCCCACACTCTCGACTCAATCTCGCGACTTCTTCAAGGATCTCCCCTAAAATATCGTGATGCAAAGTGAATGTGACTTTTGATTTGTTTCCTTTGTTTTTTACTTCGTAGTCCTTATTCCGGGGGACAGCACGAAATTAGTTTTCAAGGATATAAAAATCAGAGGGTAGTTACCTAATATTGCAGGTGGCTTGTTTCAAATAGAAGGAAAATATTCGATGTGTGTTTTACTATGAGTGAGACTTTCCTGCCGGTAATACAGCATTTCCGGGTCAATAGGTTATTGCGTGAGGGATGTGAAATAGAATAAAAAGCAAACGACTCCAATATGGGTAATGTTTTTAATCACATCACAAGGGCTGAGTAGTGAGTATGTTTTGGATTTTTGTAGAAGAAACAAAACAAACCCTAAAAATTACAATTGTTTTTAAGAAACAATAATTATGGACAGAAAAAAGGGAAACTATATTTCATTTATAGTAGAAATTGAGGGCATGAACATTTAAAAAACATTTTAGAAGTATTCCCATAAAATTAAAAAATATGCCAGTTTTTTAAGAATTGTAGTGAAAAAATACTTGGAATTTTTAGAAATACGGAATTTAAGAGAGAGACTTTTCAGCTTACCGTCGAAAGCCCCTACATGCATTCCACTTCGTTTAAAGTTTCAGTTACATGGAACAAGAAAAGTGATGGGGCACCTTTTTTTCCATGAGCCTTTGAGACCAGTAGTGGTACTTGGAGAAAAATGGCTTTCATTAAAGTTGTGAAGATTTATGTAAATCGTATATGTGAGGATCTTATCATATCTACTGAGCTTAAAATCAGAAGATAATGAAAAATGGCAAAGTCTTTAAGATTAGAATACATTTCTTTTAGTTGTATTTTGAATGTAAAGAAACTTTTCACAACATCTCTTAATTTGGTGTCCAGTTCCGAATTGTCTAAAATGCAATTCCATAATTGATCTCTGAAACCCGGTACCAAGTAGTGTGGTACTCTTTACTGTACTAAAACCATCGATTAATAAGGACCAATCTTTGAACGATCAGTAGATGATTTTTCTTTCCTAATGTATATTTCTCTGTAGGTAAAGTTTATAGCTGTTATAATTTCTGATAGCTTTCAGACCATTAGTTCATTAGGTTTGGTTTTTATTAGTCATTTTGTTTTGCTCCCTCCATTTAAAGCTTTGCATTGAATGTCATTCCAAATAGTTTAGCAGTATTAGAATAATTTACTTGTGTATTGCTTATAAAAATTGGAACGCTTGTAATATTTTGGCTCGTAAAATTTATGTGAGTCGATATTGTCTCATTTAGTTTGATACGCCGCCGTTTTCGCCTCCAGACACCTTAGTTTTTTATTTTATGTGTATATTTTGCAACGGATCTATCTGGCCCCGATATTGCCATATCATCAGTAAAGGTGGTCATGATATCGTTGATATCCACTGGCACATCTTTTGTACATACAAAATAAAAGGTTGGTCCTAGGACACTTCCCTGCGGTACACCAGCTTCAATTTTGAGGAATTGTTTTCGTACCGTACTCTAAAGAGTTGGTTTGTGACACAGGATATCAGTATTTCGTAGTGCTGTATATGGGAAAGTCCCTTTGAAGTTTGTACTGAAGTCCCAAGTGCTAAACCTTGTCAAAAGTTTGAGCAATATCTTAGTATATGTATAGCCGATCATACTTATTTTTCTTATTCATGTGCCTTTTCCTTTTTTATTTCTAAATCCAAACTCATGATTCGGAATTATTCTTCTTTTTTCTGTTACTTTCCTGAAGTACCTGTGGCATGATGGTTAGTGCGTTTGACTGTCATCCCGGAGGTCTTGGGTTCAATCCCTGCCTTTTTCACGAGTACTGCCTCTTGCGAGGAATTGACAAATCCTCCTAGAGTAATTCTTGTCATGAAAAGTGCTTTCTCAAATTAGCCGTTCGGATGCGGCTTAAAACTGTAGGTCCCCTCCATCTCTGACAACATTACTCGCACATAGGAATGGTAAAGAGTTGTAAGTCACTAGGCCCTAGTTCTCAACGAACTTTTGCGCCACCTAATATATATATATATGTGCTTTTTCCACCACATCCATAATTCGAAGTACTTCGTTTCTCCTGGAGTTTTTATTTCTAAACACAAACTCATGGTTCGGAATTATTCTTCTTTTTCCTGTTATTTTCCTGAACCCTTACAGTACCAGTTTTTATTCTGTTCATGAGTGAAAAGTTTAAGGGAGGAGTCAGTGTACAGATTGTTATGGGTCCAAATCTTCTTAGCTTATATTTTGAATATTTTAATAAAATTGTTGAATATAACTAAGGTTAACACCTGATTTCAAATTGCCAGACCTCCCTTAAAATTTCCAGAGCTCCTTTAATAATTCCAGACCAGCTTTGAAATTTCTACAGCTGTCTTAATACTTAGACCTCCAAATATATCTTCAGTACGCTCTGGAAATTCCCAGAGCTCTCTCAAGATCTTCAGACTAAAATCTACAGACATCTTTTTACGTCCCCAGACCAGATAATGCATGACCTGGAAATTTCAACATTAAAATCTCCAGACCAGATTTGATATTACAAGAACTCTCCTCATATTTCAAGACCTGCCTCAAGAATTTTAGATCTGCCTGACATTTTCAAATATCTCTTGATATTTCGAGACCTCTCTTGATAATGTAATATCCGAAAGTTTGAAGGTTTACATTAAAATCTCCAGATCACGCTTGATATTTCAAGACCTGCCTTGAAATCTTCTTCCCTTTACGAGTATATAAATTTCTTAAAAGTTCTTGATATTTCTAGACCTCTCTTGAAATCTTCGTCAGACTTCCCTTGATATGCCAATACTTCTATTGATATTTCGAGACCACCCTGGAAATGTTAAGGCCTCCTTGATACTGCAAGACCAATAATTCTGTAATAATAGATTTTGAGGAAGAATCTTAGTATTGAGTAGATACTTACTACAAAACATTTAAACGATTTTCTTTTTAATTCACGAATATTTCTAAAACTGATAACTTTGAAAAATCTGTTCTGTTCAGTGCGAGTTTTTCAAAGATCGAGATTTATATAAAAAATCTGATATTTTCACATCCTGGTTAATGGAAAAATTTCATAAGTATTTGAAATTTATAATTCTTGAGACGAAACTCGTAAAGAAATTCAATAAAAAAGGCACAAAGCTTATGGAATAATTGTCTCATAAGTCACCTTAGAGTTCGTGATAACGCATCTTAATTTCGTAAGATGAAACTGTCCTTATGCCCTCTAAGTTCAAAAAGGTAACTAGCATCCATTAGCAAAACTAAATTGTAACCCTTTTTTGTCTTTGACACATTCTAACCTTTACCTGATTCCATACCCGACAAAACTGATGCTGTCTGTTGAATGAAAAATACACCAGCAGATGGTCAGTATAAAGGAACTTCCTTCCTTTCTTCCAAGTCATAAAGGGGTGGTATTTGTATATTGCCCGCATATGCATAAAATATTGTTTTTTCCACAGGATTATTGATTACGCAAAGTGGACACGAAGGACATTCTTAAATTTTAAGATTTACAAACTTCTTCCTTTATGTCCATTCCTATATCCTTATTCTTTTCTGGACTAATGATAAGGTGTTGACCATCAACAAAAGCAACAAGAAAGATACACACGGTCAGTCGCACACATTAAGCAAAGGCACACCATGAGTAACAATAGAAAGAAAAGGATTATTTTGCCAAGAGACTCTTCGAGAGGATCCTTTTCTTCATTTACATAGACATGCCAATGCACCTCATCTACCTGGGACATTTTTATGTATATTTTGTGTCCTTAGCTATTCTTGTTTTTGTCTATTTGATAAGTGTATGGTTTTTTGTTCATTGTTCCATATGTGTGTTATTAAAGGATAAATTACTCAAGGAGGACATTGATCGGGTGATGGCGATGCGATGGGTGCTGGTCATTTGTCCAGTTTGCATCATTGCAAAGAGCATAGGAATAGAAACTCGTGGGAAAATCCTATGCTTATCGGTTAAGAGTAGGGAAAGTGTTAAAAGAAGGATCATAACTTTTATTATCTATACATACAGTCTTAGAGGTGATGTGTGTGTGATTGTTTACTTAATGATGTCCAGCCATCAGATATTAAGGATTAAAGAAGAAATTAATGATTCTTGACGATAAATTGTTAGCGCGACAACGACGAAGACGACGAGCGAGCGACGATGCGATGTGATGTGATGGAAGAAAATAAGATGTCTGTCGAATTGGTGTGAAAATGTTTTGTGATTTTAGTTTTGATTAATTGATTTTTGCTATAGCTACGAATATATTGTCAGTTGGGAGATTTTTATTGTTGTTATTATTGTTTAAGGAAGTAGAAAAGGGTCAAGCTAAAGGTGTGTCAGTTTTAGCCGTTAGAAAAAATTATTTGTCGAATTTTCAAAATGGAAGCAAATGTCCTTTATAATGTGCTGGAAAATTTCTTGAGTGCAAGTAGGTCAGCCGCCATTTTGAAAACACGTTCTCACCAATATAAATATAATGATGGCTAAAACTATAAAGAACGAACAAAATCTCACATTGGAAATATTAAACAGATTGAAAAAGCTCGTAATATTTGTATAATTTTTACTTTTCTTCACAACATATTATTCTATATTTAAAGCTCTCTGTCCCTATAAATGAAAGTGGTGCTGATGAATTGGCAAGAATACTCATTACCTGTGAGATTCTCCTTCGCTATGTCATCTTAAAAAAGGGGTCCTCGGAAGATGTTTTTTCAATGGCCAGGATGAACTTTCTACTATTCGAAGCATAAGCTTGTTATGCTTCATCAAATCTAGAAAGTGGTTGTAAAAAGCTTATATCTAACGCTCAATTGACTAAACGTCAAGTAGTACTCGTGGCGATATAGTAAGTGCGTAGGACTGTCATGCCAGAAATCTTAAGTTCAATCTCTGCCTGTGCCACTTAAGTTTTTTTTTTCACGAATACTGCCTCTTGCGAGGTATTTACAAATCTTCCCCGAGTAATTTGTTGATGAATGTTATGAAAAGTAATTTTTCAAATTAGCACTTTGGATATTCGGCATAAAAACTTTAGGTCTTTATCCCTGAAATTAATCACACACAGGAATGGTTAATAGTTGTAGGTCACTAGGCCCTGATTGTGCTGACTGGCACTTCCTAATAATTTCTGGCTACAGCAAGCTGAAACTACATCCACTCTCTTAACGTTGGGGAGACGAACCATCTGCCCACTAACCAAACGTAACCTAGCCCGTTTTAAGCGAAGAGGAGTCTTTAAAAATTTAAAACAAGTTAATTTAATACAAATTTTATTTTCCACAGCAAGGTCCTGTTTTATTTGGGATTCTCTCAATTTGGAAACTAAGTTATTAAAAACATAAAATATTAGGAAGCACAGAATTTTGAGCATTAAGTTATGATCCCGTGTTATGATCTTAAGATGTCTAAATTGAAAAAGGAAAGAGTTGAAAAGCTCAATTTTGACCCTATTAAACCTTTTCTTTTTAATCACAACGTATTGTGATATTCTTAGATATGGATGTTTGCTTGAGTTATATATTTAAGTCAATATTCCGAAATGAGCTCAAGTCTGAAAAATGGCGTTGTTTTTCTACTCTTAACTCTTTCCATCAACTACATTTAGTTCCCCATTTTACTAATTCCAAAACTACGCATATTCTTTCCTTTTTCCTAAGTATGAGCTTACTTTTTCCAATGGGGATCTATTTCATGATTTTAAAATTCTCAAATTAACACATATGTAGCTTCTCGAGCCATTACCTTATTTTTTCCTTCTTTTTCAACATTTCAAATTTCCATTATATTCCTTTTCGCTTATAACGACATGCAAAACGATGACACATTATGCTAATTCCAGGTAAACAGCTCAATTTCGTTTGTGTCCGCATCGCAGTTCCGCACCTGAATGAATGCGCATATGTGGGGAAAAGGAGACAATCAACCGCATAAAATCCCACAAGCAGCCTGACAACGTCTACGATGAAGACGACGACAATGATGACAACCCGACACAAGTCGCTCCACGCATAACATAAACGTAAAGGTAAACGTTGACCCTTTAAGTCACCTCTCCGGAAGCCGTAAACTGTTTGCGTGGAACGTTTTTAACGCTTCGCATGCTATATAGGGATGGCTTCGATTCTTTGGTTCATGTTCCTGCGAATGGGGAGCAGCACACCACAACGCGTAATTTTATATTCACTTCGGTTTATTTTTCTCTTGACAAAAAAAAAGTTCAACCAAGGTTGTGCAGGCGTCATGCCATCAGACCAGCAACGCTCAAGCCGAAGCCACAATATACCACCTGGTCACTTAGCATAATCCTCCTTTCCAAATGTAGCCCAGTTATACATACAGACTCGTACACCTCGGTATAATGAGCCTTTTATAGGTGAAGTCTCTGGGAGTCTTTCACTCAGCTTTAGCCCGTTTGGCTTAGCTTAATCGATTGAATTTCACAACAAGGCGCTAATGAAGCCCTAATCAAGTTATTTTGATTCGACACCCAGATATCTCCATAATCGGATCGTAAACAATGCTGCTCAATGCTCCGGTCGTGGATCATTGATTTGAGGAATTCCATGCGCGCTGCGCAAGCCAGCCCAGGTTCGGGCATCATTAATCACTCGAATTGAGTGAATTTTGAATTTGCCGCCAGTTAACCGCAGTCAAATGGCTATGAGCCCCTCTGTTCCCCATTGTTGTACAACAACAAAAAATAGCCTGTGTTGTTGATCTGAGATGTATTATGCGGCTGGACGAACAACTGACGTACAACTTCATTAGATGAGGCTTGATGGGTATTCATCATCACAGAATTTGATTTCGCATTTCAGGCAACCCACAAACAACAACAAACAACAAAACGGAAAGACTCAGTACAGACGCATAACAAGTCGTGTAACCTGCTGTGACTAATGAACTAGCAGTGGGCGAAGGGTAAATGGTGTTCCTTTTCTAAGCCGCAGCGCAGTCAATCTTCAGTGTCTGCGATCGCTATGTAAGACGATCCTAATTAACCCATTTCTCTATGGTTCTATAGACTCTTCCATCTTCACATAAAGGTACATCATATGGAGTCTTATATATTTTTGTAAGAGATGACTTATGGAGCATTTGATGGAGTCTAGCTGTGTTAACCACAAAATGATCATAACAATAAAGGAGAGGTCTTGGTCTTTGGGAGCCTTAATTTGCTGTGCATTTCGATTGATGTCTTAACGCCCACAACTCATGTATCACCAATTAAGAAACTTTATATGACGAGAAAGTTTGATTTTTTTTTACGTATAACGTATTAGACTCGTTTAGGTACTTGTAAAGAATTGTAAATAGTTTCAAAGTTCAACTTCAAGACCTGTGTTTTAAAAGTGTAGTGTAGTAGAATGTTGTGGAGTTAGATAAACTTGTACTCTATATGATCTCTTTTCTACACTTACTTATACGCGGAAGTTCTACTCGCAGGGGTTGAGCAGATCTTGTCTGCTATAGGTAACTCAGAGAGGAACACCTAAGTCCCAAGCCTAGAAACTGTTGACTTACTTAAACAAACTTAGAAACGTCTTCAAAATTGTCGAATCAATTTCTTCTCTTAAACTTCTTCTCCAATGTTGAGTTCGGAAGTCATTGATTTTGACGGATATAGAACTTTAAGTTGGCAAACACTAACTGGAGGTCACGTTGTCAGCTGTCAAGTCATTTATTTTAAGTTTGGTTTGGCATTTCAATATGAATAGAAATAAATTAGGTGGCGCAACAGTCCGTTGAGAACTAGGGCATAGTGACTTACAACTCTCAACCATTCCTGTGTGTGAGTACTGTTGTCAGGGATGGAGGAGACCTACAGTTTTAAGCCGAATCCGAACGGCTAATTTGAGATAGCAATTTTCATGACAAGAATTACTCTTGGAGAATTTGTCAATTCCTCGCAAAAGGCAGTACCCGTGAAAAAACAGGCAGGGATCGAATCCAGGACCTTTTGCATGACAGTCCTACTCACTTTTTTTTTTGTAAATTCACTTTTATTAATTCAATCTTAAATCTATCTTAAAGCTAGACAAAAATTCATAAAACTAGCCTAATTAACCATAACTTACAACTAACTTACTGGTCCCATACGGACACTCTAAGTTAAACTACAGTCCTACGCACTAACCATCATGCCAAGGATACCACATGAATAGACCGATGCTTAAATAACGCTTCTAAATGGTGCAATTTCATTTCAAAAATCATGGTTCTGTTCGTAAAACGTATCGCGCGTGTTAAGCGATGACTAAACCAACCTGCCCTATTTGGAGTGATTATAATCCTCAAGTTTACATCCGTACTTTAATAAAAACGATGGATGTTACAGTTAATAGTAAATACTGACTTTAACGTTCATCAATTGAACAAACATGACGTGCAGTAGGTGCGGTTTCCACAAAACAGCGAAACATGTCACACAGTACTTGGCACAATTCATTTTTTTAAGGGAAACGTTTGGTAACCAAATAGTTTCACGTTATGCGGACCCGTGAATTGGCCTACAAAATTGCGAAATTTAACGCGGTTGGACATTTTTATGTGGGGATATGTGAAGTTGCTAGCCCACGCCGCGCCGCCGATAAGACGGAAACAATTGAACATTTCGAGGACATCATTTGCCGACCTATTGACGATATACGCTCACAAACTTTGGAAAAAGTCATCGAATATTGGATCTCCAGGTTAGACTACGACATCCGAACCAGTCTTGGCGGTCATATTCTAAACATCATGCTTAAAGCAGAATGCCAAAAGTTTATCTTTCGAATATAGTAAATATCATGTCAATTTAAAAAAAATCATCTTTTCTGTATTTCATTTCAAAGTTCTTCACCTCTCAAGAAAACACTTTTTATAAGGCAGTTATTATGCTTATTCGAAATATTTTCTTAATCACATGTAGGCCTTTATAACTTGTTGTAGATCTTCAATAAGACTTATTGAGAAACGGTGATTAGTGGCTACTGTTCAGAATTCAGAACCTTTAAGAAGTGATTTTGAGAATTTTTTTTTTTCATCACTTTTAAACCATTTCGTTCAGAATAGCCAGATTTTTAACTTCGTCAAAATCTCAACAATACAGATTTTTTCATTTTCTTACTCACTTACTTACTTTGTATACAGATGGATCCAAGACAAATAAGGAAGTTGGTGGTGGTGTGTACTCAGAAAAGTTTAACCTAAGCATCTCATTCCGCCTCCCTAATCATGGTAGCGTCTTCCAAGCGGAAATTTTAGCGATCAAAGAGATGCTCTCCTGGCTAAGAGAAAACGTGATATCAACTTCTGATATCCGCATCTTCTCTGACAGTCAGGCTGTTATTTAATCTCATGACGGTGTCTCAACCAAATCTCGAACGGCCCTCGATTGTCAATCGTCAATCTCTTATGGAGATGACGCAGCAATTTGTCATTCACCTCTGTTGGGTGCCGGCCCAAAGAGACATCACAGGAAATTGTAGAGCCGATGAACTCGCTAAAAATGGAACCGTCATACCTATATAATGTTGTAATAAACTATCCGGGAATGTTGTTCAAAATTAATAAAAACTTAATTAAGTTGCTGTAAATACAGAGTTTATTTATTGTTCTTGTTTTTTAATTTACAATTCTTTCATTTACCTGTAAATACAGAAACGACATTTAAAGTTTTTATTTAATTTAAGTATTAATATTCCCTCTCTACAAAAACACGTTTTATTTTTCTTTGACAACTCTTATTTGATTTTTTTACATTTTAATAAATTTGACAGAACAGAGTTTTGTTGCTTTCATTTCTTAACTAAGGTTCGGATTCGGATAAAATATTATATTAAAGATAATACATTTTCTTTACACCTATTTCACCTGAAAGGGAGAAGGTAGGTATACCGATAGCTACATGTAAACTTCTGTTAAAAGAAACAGTTTTTGCGATAGCAAACTCTAAGTGGCACAATTTACCAACATGTGCAGCCACAAAACTCATGGCCTTCACTGGACCTAAAGCGCTCTAAAGACTTGTTATCTCAAAGCAGACTTCATATTAGCTCCCTAATAGGTGTCCTTACGGGACACTGTCTTATAGGCAAACACGCAATACGATTTGGTGTAGCCTCAAATGACTTCTGCAGGAGCTGTATGGACGAGGAAGAAGAGGAAACAATCTCTCACCTTCTCTGCACTTGCCCTGCTCTTTCACTAAGACGCAAACTTCATCTGGGAGACTACTCTTTTAATAATACCAGTGAACTAGCTAATAAGGATATCAAATATCTTCTTCGCTTTATAAAAAGCTCAAAACGATTGGACTAGTAAGAAGTAATTCTCTAGATTCATGTGGTATCACAATGGGCCTTTTCTTTTGGCCTAAGTGCGTGGATTCTGAATCCGCAGCCACTTTAACCTAACCTAACCTAACTTAAGGTGGCGCTACAGTCCGGGGCGGACCTTGGCCTCAACCAACATGTGTCTCCAGCCAGCTTGGTCCTTAGCTAGCTGTCTCCAGTTTCGCACGCCAAGTTGGTTGAGGTCTTCACCCACCTGCGTGCGCCACCTGAGTCGCGGTCTTCCTCTACTGCGTGCCGTCCTTAAGGATTGGATTCGAAGACTTTCCGCTCTGGAGCGTTGATGTTCATTCGCTCCACATGACCTAGCCATCTAAGTCGTTGGACTTTAATTCTGTTAACTAGGTGAGTGTCGCTGTACAGCACGTACAGTTCGTCGTTGTATTTTCTCCTCCATTCTCCATCTATGCAGACGGGACCAAAAATCACCTGAAGAATTTTTCTCTCAAAGCATGCTTAGACGCTCTCATCGTTCTTTGACATTGTCCAGGCCTCAGCGCCATAAATGAGAACCGGGATGATGGGTATCTTATATATGGTGAATTTAGATGCTAGAGAGAGGACCTTACTTCTCTATTGCCTTCTAAGTCCAAAGAAGCAGCGATTTGCAAGAGTTATTCTTCGTTTTATCTCAGCGCTGAAAATCACTACGTCTATATTATTACATCATGAATCTGATGATGTTCTAAAATGCACCTTAGAGGGCCACATCTGCGAATGGAGTTTCCTTAGTTTGCCTATATAAAATGTATTCTTCTTCTGCTCTAATTACGCAAGATGTATGCTGTGAATGTCATCTGTCTCAAATCACCCACAACACAATATTTTTATTGTTTTTCTTTTATTTGGTTTCCAAAATACCGCTGCAGGAGCTTGATACAATCTCATCAGAGCCAGTAGCGACATAGCTGCTTAAGGATCAATGTTTATGCCAAGAGGTCCTTGAGAAACAAACAAAAAAACCACAATATACCAACAAGACAACCGGGGGTGGTTTTCCAAACAAGATAAAGATCAACAAAACAAAGAAAATAAACATACAAAAGACTAAAGACCCGAAAACCGTAATGTATCTTCTTGATCTTTAACAAAATTCAAATCTTTTGTTTGAAAAATTCTCATTAAACGGTATTTCGATTGTTATTTGCGGATTTATGCAAGATCGAGATGGAGTAGTTTGTCTTTTTCAAGGTTTGGTTGGATTTTTCGTTCCATTTGGTTGCACAAAAATTATTACGTTTCTGAGTTTAGATGTTGATTCTTTTTGTGGTCGATTTTGGAAGACGCAACTCTATTGTTTTAAATTCAATGCATATACGTAAATGTATATGCATTGGTCGCTATTTCGAGGATAACGCACATCGGCTAAATGAAATATTATAGCTTTGATTTAGAAGCGTGGGATATTTTTGAGTTTTGAAAATCTACCTCTAAATATTAGTGAAATTGTGCTGATTTTAAGTACCGAAACATAATTTTGTCAACAAAGTTAAATTTTTGCTTCTTGTTCATTGAAATTCTTAAATTATTTCTAAGAATCCCATTTTCATATAGAAAATACTAGTTAATTCGGTGGCAACTTTTGATCTTCTTATCTGTTATAAATATGGCTATTAGATATACAGATAAAGTCATCATCTCGTTAAAAAGTCATCAACTTTCAACAATATTACCGGAAGCGGTTCTTAACAAAGATTTACCAGTAAAAACCAAATAGTTTACTTCCGTTAACCTGTAGAGATTTTTTAATACAAAAATGCACCCATTTATTTCGTAGAACTATAAACACTATAATCTCTAAGGTGGTCCATTTCGTGTAGCGTAATAATAAACTCACTGCATCGCACCTTATCTCGTTGATGGGTCAAGATACAGTCGGAAGGCATATAACTTTTTTTTTATTACTTCGGAGGGTTCAAACGATACTTATTATGAACTAAGGTGGCCAATGTTTTAGATGACTTTATTATTTTTCGAGAATTTTTTGTCATAATGATTCAAATATTCCAAAAATATGTTTTTCTTTTTCTTAATTTCAAAGAAAGAAATACCGCCAAATAGAGTAACGATGGACAAGATCACAGTAGATTGGATGGTGCCACCAGGCATTGGCAAGAAAGAAGCACGCGTTATATATTCTTTAAGTGCTTCAAACGTAGAAGAAACTTAAAATTGGGGAATCTAATTAGTTTGACATGATAAAGAGGATTAAGTTCCATTTTAAATATATACATACATATATAAGATCGACCTCCAATGTTTCTTCAGAGTGAGGGTGTTTGATTTATGTTAATTAAATAGAAATTCAATTCAAATGTTTGGAGTCAGCTATTGATGATATTTATATAAGATCAAAGAAGCAAAATGTGCGTCATCAGCGATTCGATTTTAAGCAAAGAAGAATATAAATCTTTCAGATGCCAGAGTGTGAAATAGACTTCTATAAAAAGTAGATGGCATCAGCTTCTTAAAAGAAAAGTTGTATTTAAATGGAAATAATGTGAAATTTTCAATTACCAAAATAAATATTTCAAAAATTAATGTATTAAGCGTGATTATAAAAAAATCTTACTTTTTTAAAGAAAATTAATATTGCGAGCCGATTTTTGAACATTCTAAGTTCGATTTCAACGTTAAAAAAAGGTTTACAGTTATTTCAATAATTTAATAAGCTCTTTTAAAGTCCCAAGATTATTAAAAGTGAAAATAATCATCTCAAATAATTTACAAATCAAATATGCACGTTTCCGGAACAATCTGATAAAAGATAAGAGAAACTGATTCGAAACACACTGATAACTTCTTCTTACTGTCCTTTTAGTCCAGTCAAATTATGCTTTCAGCTCGGAAAAATTCCCACCTAGCTGAATTTTGGTACACATCTTTTTTATATTGTTGTTAACAATGTGTAAAAAGTCGACCTCGATATCATGTACGGCGTACGCGTCAAAGGTCACGGAATTAGCCTTTTTTTAATATCTCGTTTTTTATTGGTCGTACAAAAAAAAGTTTTAGACACAAATTGTAGAGGAGGTAATTATCTATAAAAATGGTCTTTTAACATTTTCACGTCACTTGAAATTTCATACAAACGTTTTAAATGTATACATGTATATAAACAAGTGCACGACTGGGTCGCAGGAACTTGCTCCTGTATGCAAAGAGTCTGTTTAAAAAAGTATCTATATATAATATTTAAAAATATACCTGTAAAATAAGTTTGTCTTCAAAAATTTAAATGCCATTTTATAAATCAAAAAACCCTTCATTTTTCAAATTTTTTTTTTTGAAAATCGTTAGAGCGGTTTTTTTTTAAATTATTTTTTTATATATAAAATTTTTCAATTTTTTTCTAAAAAGATTTTTGGTATGCAGTTGTTTAGTGATTGTAAATATACGCTCTATATTAAAATTTCGTAAAAAACTGTTCACCCCTTTTTGAGATATAGAATTTTTGAAAAAAAAAATTCAATATTTTTTTTTAAATCCAAACAATAAAAAATTGCACTTTTGATAATCAAATATTGTTAAGGCAATATAAGAGCTCGTTCAGAAAAAAAATTATTGAAATTGGTTCGAGAGTTGCTGAGAAAATTAAAAAACAAAAAAACGGTTCTATGAGCGGTACCTTTCCTGAGCAATACAAAAATATGTTTTTCTTATTAAAAGAAGCCAAGTTAAAAAATAAAATTTTAGAGAAAATTTAAAAAAATCTATCAGTTTGTTTTTGAGAAAATTCGAATTTTCGTTTTTTGACCAACAAAATTGTATGGGGGCCACTGTTAGTTTTGATCTTAAAAAAAAATTAAAAAAACGCCTAACGCAAATCTGCTCAAAACCTTAACTTCTAAGTTTGAACTCAATCGACCCAATGGTTTAGGCTGTAGGAGCGTGGACAGACAGACAAAATTGACCGGACTGAATCGCGGGACCCACTTTTTTCGACTTCTCTACCATCGTAATATCATGTTTGATTAGAATCTCGAGTTCGAAATTTTGCACGAATGCAAAACTTGCCATATAGTTTCTATATGTCGCAAGTAATAAAAAAGAGGCTGAGATGCGACCCACACTGATAACCTCCCATCCCGTCTGTTGATTTATCTTGCTTAAAAGTTTATATTTTTTCGTGTTTTGTCAAAAAAGTTGTCAGTTGAATTTATTATTAAAAAATAAAAACTACCAACAATATTTTGCATATTTCAAAATCTATTTTTGTTAACGAGACTTTTAGTCGAAAACCAATTTTTACCAATTTTAGTAGCATTTCTTAAAAGTTTTTATTTCTTATATAAACAACAAATACAAATTGGATGAATTCAATTAATTTGAAGTCAATCTCTTCTATATTATTCACGATATCGAGAATCGAACATCAATTTTTACCAAATTTGCGTACTATTTTTTGTAGATTTTATTTTTTGTATGCAAAAACGGACTGTTGGTTTTTTAAAAAAAAAATCTACTGAATGTTGAAAACAATATTTACTGTGCGACAAAATTAGTTTGAAGCAAATATTTTTAATTTTTGAAAAGATATTTGTTTCGAAAGTAAGTTTTTACCAAGTTTTAGTAATGTTTTTTTAGGTCTTTTATTTTTTGTTAAAAAACTGTCAATTCGATTTTCCTCAAAATTTTATAGAATTATGAAAACAATATTTCTTATAAAACAAAATTAGCTTATAGGCTTATAGCCAATATCTCAATTTTTTGAAAAGATATTTGAGTCCAAAACCAATTTTTACCAACTTTTAGTAATGTTTTTATTAGGGTTTTATTTTTTGTTAAAAAAACTGTCAATTCGATTTTTCTCAAAATTTTACCAGATGTTAAAAACGTTATTCTTCGTTTCACAAAATTATTTTGAATATACAATAATTTTTTGTTCGTAAAATTTTCGAGGTGACAAATATTTTTTTTGTCAGTTTCTTTGATTTATAAAAAAAAACCTTAAATGGATTTTTTCCAAGTTTTGTATCAAGTTACAATATATAATTTAAAATTTAATTCAAGTCTCTAGCGTTATTGATTCGTGAGATATTTTGGGTTAACCAAATCTTTTTTTAAATTGCTATTGTAAAAAAACAACCACATAATTTTCTTGAGAGTCCTTTCTGCATTATTATCTGTATTACAAAATTTTTTTGAAGTCGATATCTCTACTGGTTCTTGAGCTATGGATGACGAAAAAAACTTAGCGAACGTATGGACGTACCGACGTATGAACGTACGCACGGATGGGTAACACGAACTTGCTCCATAATAATAATAAAAATAATGTTGTCTTCAAATTTAAAATTCATTTGATTTTTTAAAAATCATATTAATATACATTTTATATTTCATTTTCGTAAAAAAATAATGACCCGTTTTTGAGATAACGAATTTTGAAATTAAAAAAAATTATATTTTTTTTAAATCCAAACAAAAACTGACTTTTGATCGTCAATTATAATTTAGACAATATAAAAGCTTTTTCATTTGAAATATTTGAATCAGTTCATAAGTTCCTTGAAAACAAAATATGTAACCGTTTTTTTTAGCGATAGAAAAATATATTTTATGTAAAATCAAAAAAATTTTAAATCAATATCTATCCATGTCTTGAGTCTATTTCAATCAAAACCAATTTGTATCAATGTTTGGTTATTTTCGTAAATTTTCATTTTTTGTAATAAAAGGTATCGATTGCATTTTTCTAAGAAAATAACTAAAAGTTATCAACAATGTCTTGCATATGATAAAATTCAAATTGAAGATTTTATCTCGGGCGCCAGTTAAATTTTAAGGTATATTTTTTTCGCAAATAAGAAAATCAAATTATGTGTGCACAATGGAAATTTGATATATGTAACTCAGATGGAAAATAAACTTTAAAAGCCATTATCTGTTCAAATTTGCAAAGATCTTAACTTCGAAACTTTTGTTAAATAATTGTTTCAAGTATTGCAATAATTGGAAACTATCGAAACCCTAGTAATAGTTGTAAAAAGTTTTAATTTCTTTTAAAATGCAACAATAACATCAAAAATATCAACTGTCTATGCAACATTACTTTAACAAATCTACTTAGAGAACAAAAATTAAAGATATACATACAAACGAAAAAAAAAGAAACAAAGATCTTCACTCATAACATAACAACAACAAGAAAAAATTCCATCAGAGACTCAATCACCTAAGAATTTCTTGCGACCATTAGTTAACTTCGGTTTTGATTGATTTCAATTAATCTCCTCAGACGAGTAAGAGTAATTAATCACCGAACACTTTAATATGGCTAACATGTTGCCCTTCACAATAAACCACCGTCCATGGTTCCCAACTACGATTGATTTCCAGGTTTAAACAAATTGGCAGTCCTTTTAAAAGCCAAATAGCAATTTAGACGTTTGATTTGTTAAATTGGATGAAGCTACTGGGTCTGGTTTTTACCAAGTATTTCTTTCAAAGTATTTTCAAAAATAGAATCCAAAATTTTTATTATAGAATTTTATATGAAACAACTGGCAACCATAGCTTCTATTTCACCTTTGCTTAAAATCGTTGTCGGTCGGCCAAACGCGCGCTGGCCAAACTCAAGTCGATTTGTTAAAGCTCGCTACAACTTATGTTCAATACAACATCGTCTAAGCCCCTTTAAGTGCATATATCACTCTGTGGTTGTTAGATTTCCAATTTATTGAGTTATGTGATTGAGTATGGTGGAGTGTTTGATGGTTGATGTGGCCAACGACGACGACTTGAGCTGGCCACTTGATGATTAATTTTTGTATCTTTTTTTTTCTCTTTATTTTGTTTCGGTTAGTTTTGTTTTATTGTGATTTTTGTGGATGTTGCAAATAAAGGAAGAAACCAACAACAACATCATCAAGATATAAAAGGATTCATCGTTACTATAAATAAATTCGTGCGGTATTATTGGGAACTAAAAAATCCACAACCAAGGATGTTGATTCAACATAGATACCTCATCAGCCATTAATTCCAGTGGGTATGTTCAATCAATTGCAATATTATGCATACAACTTGGTTCCTGACCGACCCACCCTGACATGAAAAACCACCCCAACCCCATCAATGATGTGAATCCAAAGGTGGCTTTTATAGAACAAAGGGGTTAGTTTTCAATTTCGGTGTCGAATTGTACCCACATCATCACCCTTTTCCATTTTGGCAGGTATATACGGTCTTCCATCATTTTTGGTGGTCGAATAAATTGTATATGAGAACCCTTTACCCCACAGCATGATGATGACTTGTAGCGTGGTGGGTTTCATAACGATTTTACGGTATAATTACAGTTTATATCTATATCCTAGAGAGCGCGTTGTGTACGTTGGGACGCGAAAGGTGTGACGGCGCGGCGGCGATGGTGGTGATGAGATACAATATTGAAATTAATAATTTTGAATGTGTCGTCGTTTCGCATAATGCCGGGTATCCGTTTCCAAGCCCCAAGGGCATGATCCATAATTTCAATATCATATCCACTTTTAATATCTCTGTTGTTTGATACATACATATATACTTGTACCTTTGGTAGTAAAAGAAAAGGTAGGAGATACGTTAAGCCGTTTTTACATTCACGTTTGTGTAGATTGTAGAAGCTCGAGTGAGCATGTGACTTTTTAATTAATTGAAAACGAGGCAATGATAATAATATCCGTTAGAAGGGTAGGTACATATGAGTAGAAGAAATAAAATAAAACGTTATATAATTTAACCAATTTTACTTGTGTCAGACGGGAACTTTATGGTTCAAATTGTTTGGCAGTCATACGTTTGGAGAACAGATACACATTTTTAGAAAAACCATGAACTACAAATTTGAAAACGATTGCCTTCAAATCGCTACAAGATATGTGACTGTTCGACATATGTATTTTAAAGCAACTAGATTAGATTAGATTGGTTTTTATTTTGATAATGTTGATAATTTTTTTTTTTTTATAAAGTTTACAAAAAAAAAAAAAAAAAGGAATGGCTTTACTGCCGTCTGCCTAGTTGACAAATCATACAAAAAAAATAACATTGCTCAATAATATATTTAAAAACTTTCATTAATAATTCTACATCTATAGAGAAGACCTAGCCTGCAGAATTGATATAATTTTTTAACTTCCATATTGTTAAGCAAGAGTATAACTTGATTTTGCCTCAGTATTTCGCTACCAAAAGTATTCCTTCTTATTTCTTTAAGAACTGGACATCTTTCAACAAAGTGTAAAACATCCTCCCTTTCCTTTAAATTGCACAATGAGCATATAATTGGTAAGTCATCTCTATGAGGTATAAAATTCAGCTGCATAACTTCACCTCTCAATTTAACCATCATTGAAATTTCGACAATGCTATTATTGTCCCTAAAATAATTCCTCTCTTCCAAGTTGTTATTTAGTTGACAGTAGAGCTGCCTGTATATAGATCCTGTGGCGTTTTTCAAGTATGTTTCTCGTTCTTTTATGTCCACTGCGGAAATGAGTTGGTATAAAGAAGCTTTGAAATCATCCTGATTAGTACACAAAAGGTTAAGTTCCATTCCACATTCTCTTGCCAAATTTATCTAATCAGCACACCAACTTGTTTAAGTTCGTATTACTTGAAGCGCTGCTATCTTCGGAATCCTATTATTGCTCATCTTCATAACTCTCAAGATGTAATCGACTTGCATTTTAAGGGGTCGTATAAACATCGGTTATAATCCTGATTCCAACATAATAACATAGTTGGATGTATTTGATGGCAGTCTAGAAATTAGCTTAATAAAGTATCGGATAAGTTTCTCAACTGTTTCGTAATGTTTCGTTCCCCAAGTTTGTGCCGCGTTAAACATGACAGACTCAGATACCGCTTCAAATATCTTGAACTTGCTTCTATGTGCTATACTTTTGTTAGAAAAACATCTTTTCCAAGTTGCACTAATTGCACCTTAACTAGTTTTTTGCACCTTTAGCCTTAACTAGTTTCTCTCTTAGATGAATTTCCATGCTCAAAATTTTCGTTAAGTGAACTCCAAGGTATTTGAATTGAAATGAACCATTTTTCTTTCGCTAAATTGCGGCCTCCTCCTCTTTTAAAAATCAAAATTTTGGACTTACTAAGATTCATCATCAAACTCGAAAGCTGACAATATTGATACAGGCGGTTATCATTAACTGTAATGATAAAAATGTCGTCCGCAAACAGCAATGCTTTTATTATTTGTCCGGCGAAGTCTATGCCACCTGGTAAGAGGTCTGTAAGATCTTCAATAAATAAGGCGAACAGACTCGGACTCAATGTACGTACAGCCCTGTCTGACTACCGATTGTGTTTTAAACCCTCTCGACAACTCTTCTCCATTCCATACCTTAGAAATTGTATCTGCATATAGATTCTGAATAACTCTTCCGAACTTCCATGACATTCCGTTAATATACAGTTTGTAGATATACTCACATGTCTATCGATCATATCAAATGCAGATTTAAAGTTAACGAAAAACGTATATGCTTCTTGTCCTTATTCAGGAATGTTTCTGCGATACTTTTAAGGGTAAAAATGTGTTCAACCGTCGAATAACCTGCCCTAAAGCCTGCTTGAATTTAATTTAAAGCTTGTTGTCTTCTATCCATTTATTGAAACGTTTTTGCAAAACCAGCGTGAATATTTTATATGAAGTATTTAGAAAGGATATTCCTCTATAATTAGACACCTCGGCCAAGCTCCCTTTCTTATGAATCGGGAAAATGATGGACTCCTTGAATTAATGTTCCTGTTTCCATGACATTGTTATATATTGTATTGTATTGTATTGTATTTATTGTAGCAGAATATTCTTACATTTTTTCTTAAACTATATTGCACAATTTACAGAGTTACGGTATAAATCTACCTTACTACTGACAAATAATAAAATTTTTAATACAAGTAATGAAAAGCAAATAACAGTATATTGAAGGAAAAGCTACATAAAAACCTTCATTAAATTGTTTTGAGGATTTAGAGAGGAGAAGGGTGGGCGGTGAGGTATTTAAATCAAACACAACTTAAAGTTTTACATGTATTTATTATATGATAAATAGTTAACAAATGAATTAATAAATAAATAAACAAATAAATAAATAAATATATAAATATATAAACAAAATTAAATAAATAAATAACAAAATATATATAAGACAATTCAAAAACAAACAAAAAAAAAAGAAAAATTAATAGTAAATAAATTAATGAACAAACAATAATAAACAAAAAAATAATAAATAAACAAAAAATCAAATAAATTAAATAAATTAAACAAATAATTGATAAATAAATAAATAAATTAATTAATTAGCTATCAAATAAATAAATAATTAAATATATAAATAAATAATTAAATATATAAATAAATAAATAAATAAATAATTAATAAGTAAATAAATAAATTAATAGATAAAGAATAAATAAATAGAAAAATAATAATAAATAAATAAATTATAAAATTAATATCACAATTCAGTCATAGAAAAAGGAAAATAAGAAAAAAGAACGAAAATGTACTTTCAATAATAATTATATATAACTAAGAAGCTAGGTTTGAAATCAATATGTTATCTGAAGATAAACAAGATAAATTAAAGCGTACATTGATTTTGTCAATTCTTTGCAATACTGGTTCTATGTTTGACATAGCGTGAAGTTCAGCTGTTGAAAACGACCATGGAAGCTTCAGAATCATTTTTAAAACTTTATTTTGAGCTATTTGAAGTTTTCGAATATGGCTTTTTGCACATATCCCCCAACACGGTGAACCATAAAACACAATTGCTTGAAAAACTGCTTTAAATATCAGGAGCTTATTATCATTACTCAGTTTAGATTTGCGGTTTATAAATGGATAAAGAGTTTTGATAGTTATATTAAACTTCTTGATTACTTCTTGTACATGCAAGCCAAAAGTTAAAGTTTTATCTAAATGAACTCCAAGACACTTAGCACTTGAACGCCATTCTGTACTTATTCCACCAACTTGAAGATTATTGCTTGGCAAGAAACAGGCTTTTCTTTTTCTTGAGAAAAAGATAGCCTGAGTCTTTGAGGCATTTATTTTTATCTTCCAATCAAACAAATAATCTTGAACTACATTAAGTGCAGATTGCAGATTTGTTTCAATAATGAAACCAACTGAATCTGATGAAAAGATACAAGTATCGTCAGCGAATATAGCTTTATCACAGTTTGTTAAACATGGAAAGTCGTAGGAAAAGATAGTGTATAAGATTGGACCTAGCACCGAGCCTTCAGGTACACCTGCCATAATATTGTAAGATTCAGAAAACCAATTATTTATTGAAACCTTAAACTTCCTTTCAGACAGAAAGGATTGAATGGTCTTTATAAGGTACATTGGGAAATTGAGTCTTAAATGTTTGTGTAATAATGCATTATGCCAAACAGTATCAAATGCTTTTTCAATGTCAAGGAGTACCATGCCCGTGCTTTAACCCATTCTAAAATTATTTTTAATGTGTTTGGTAATTCGATGAACTTGATGTACTGTGCTGTGGTGAGCCCTAAAGCCAAATTGCTCAAGCGGTAAAATATTATTTCTAGTCACTTGAGACACAAGTTTACTTTTTAGAATCTGTTCAAAACATTTGCTTAGTGAGCTTAATAAACTTATTGGTCTATAATTGCTTGGTATATTTGCACTTTTACCAGGCTTTAAAATGGGTATTATTTTGGCTGTTTTCCAAACATTAGGAAAGTAGCTCACCTTCAAACAACAGTTAAATAGGAGTTGTACAAATTTAATTCCCGACTTTGGCAAATTCCTTAAATACAAATTTTTAATACCATCAAAACCCGCAGATTTTCTTGTTTTAAGTGCCATAAGTACATCTTTGACGTCTTGAAATGCGAAACATGCCCATAAATATCATTTGCAGTACTTGAGTTTATAATATTGATTGAGTCACTGACCACTGACTCAACTGTAGTATTACAAGGGATACCTGTAGTAGTCAAGGCATTCGCTTTTTCAACACTTGAAATCATTACATTATTCCCAACTTTGAAAGCTGGAATATATGTATTTTTCTTTTTGATTATTTTGACTAAATTCCAAAAAGGTTTACTCCCTTTGTCTAATCTCTGTAATTTTTGATTCCATGCTTGGTTCCTATAAGCTAAAATTGAATCCTTTATTAAGATATTAAGTACCTTAACTTCTGAATTATAATGAGGGTCTCTTGTTCTTATCCATTTTCTTCGGTTGCTGTTCCGAGTTTTTATTAGATGTAAAATGTTAGGTGGTAATAAGTTGGCCCTGTCATGACATAATATTTGTTTTTTAGGAACTGAAATGTCAATACTTTCTTCAACAGCAGTCGTGAAACAAGAAACTCCAAAGTCTATTTGTTGCTGATCGACAACATCGATTGAAGTTGCATGTATACATGTCAACTTGGATCTAATTTCTTTTTTATATCTAGACCAATTAGCATTTTTAATGTCTAATATTTCATTTTTGTTTTCCAATGGTGAATCAAAAGATTTTATAAGAACAGGTAAATGATCTGAACTTAACTCGTTTATGACCATAGGTTGGTTAAAAAGATTAGGCATATTACTTAAATATAAATCCAAAGTTGATGGGTTTGATCTATTATTAGTAGGATAGTAAGTTGGGTGAGGAGGGTACAAAATTTCAAATTGATGCCTGGAGTTAAGGCTAGCAAGAATATTACCCCATGTATTTGCTCTTAGACAACCCCAACTTCTATGCCTACAATTAAAATCACCCCCAATAAGATATTTATCATTTATACCTATCATCTTTCTCAAGTCGTTATTCAAATGAAAACGTTTTTCCGCACTAGCTGAACCTCCCGGAAAATAAACAGAAAATATTTTTAATGCACTTCCATTGGCAAAAGGTATTTTAATTCCCAAGTTTTGAATTATTTTTGTATAATTCATGTCGTATTGTTTTTTTAACTAACACGGCAACACCGCCCCCCTTCTCTCATCTTTATCAAGACGATAACAAGCATAATCTTGATTATTTAATTTGTCATTAAAACTTAACCAAGTTTCAGACACTAAACCTACATCTATGTTCATTATGCTTTTTAAGAAAAGCAAAAAATTCAATGGATCTGCATCGAATGCTTCTAGCATTCCAACATATTATATTCATGGATGTCCTATTCATTATATATAGTTGACAGTCGGTTGATAAGCTCTGCTGTGCCATACTTATAAAAGTCTGCTATTATGCCATTTCGCATGTTTTCACATCTTTAAGTTCCATTACAGCTGAAATCACTTTTTGCTGTCTTATTGCAGCATCAAGAGTTTAATTTTTAAAACCCGGAGTAGCGTATTGAAAAACAAGGTAGGGAATTTATAACCTTGGACTCTTGAGCTTCTCTGGAATCAGTCCGAATGTTATGATCATTGGAAAGTGGTCTGAATACGGTACAGTCTCTATTTTCATGCCAATCATATGCTCATTCCATTCGAGACTATAGTCTATCACAGAGCTTCCCTGACCTCTGACAAAAGTTAATTGACCTTCCATATCTGACAAGCTTGTACCATTTTGTATTCTTAACCCGTACGAGTTACATAGGACAATAAGCTTTAAGCCTCTTGCGTTGAAGACTAAATCCTTCGATTTTCTCTCGATTCCCAGTACACTGTTCTCATTTCCAGCTTGGCTTCCAGTTCTTGCATACATGTCACCAGTGTTGCCAAAAGTACTCCCATAGGAGTATTGTACTACTTTCAACAGCTGCGTACTCCCGTACTCCTCCTTTCACATTCGTACTCCTATTTTTTAAAGTCTTAAAATATCCTATACTTGCAGCAAGCTGTAATGTCAAGTGTCAACTCAACCGAAACATATTTAATTCATTCATGAATTCTTACCAAAATATTAAAACTTTTTACAAGACTATCTTACAAAATTTTCTTAAATCGGAGTTTTTAAGCGACGATTTTCTTTCTAATCCGAATTTTTCTGATGAATATTTAAAAAAAACATTGAATCTGTATACGTTGGGGCTAAGGCTGAACTTTTTATTAAAGTTAATAAAATTGAAGTAAGACAAGCACTTGAATTTTAAGTTGTTTGTCGAGAATATTATAAAACCCTATGTGTGCAAATTTCACAACGTATCGATTTTGATTGCGAAATTTTGAAATGTATTCAAGGCATTGACCCTTTAAATTTAGCAGAAAGTGCAACCACAATTATATCATCGATTCCGGATTTGATCAATGAAAACGAAATTGAAAATCTTGACATCGAGTGGCGAACACTACTAAACCAAACAATGGTTCCTAAAACCTTGGAAATAGAAACTTTTTGGTCGTAAATATTTTTATTAAAAAATGTTCTTAACGAAACACTTTTACAAAAGAATTTGTAAGTGCTTTGTTGTTTTCCTTATACAGAAGTGCAGCAGCAGAACGAGTTTTTTCCCAACTTTTTCTCATTAAAGATAAAAAACGGGACAGATTGGAGGTAAATACGTTGCATGCAATTATGAGTTGTAAGGAATTATTAAATGGAAGTGATTGCTGCAAATGGAATCCTTCCAAACAGCTTGTGAAATCATATAAAAATAGTTATTGTTTTTTTATATTTTTGTTAGACTTACCATAAAATATGAATCAAAATACCTTGCTTTTTGCAAACCTACTAATATTTAATGTATTTAATACATATTTTGTGTTGACTATAAGTGCCTGATTGTAGTTCTTAAAACAATATAACTATGAATTAAGCTACGTACATATCTGCCAAAGGACAGCTTTATTATTATTATTTATTGTTATTAGAATTGAAATTTATTTATTTATGCTTTGTTTTTTATTCAAGTGAATTTTTTATTGATTTTTGTCTGTATTGATGATTTTATTCTTATTGATGATTTCGTTTAAATAAAGTTACAAAAATGTGTGCCGAAGATATTTTTGAAGACTAAAAATGATGTACTCCTATTTTTTTCAAAATACTCCCCTTTTCTGGCCTCAGTACTCCCTTCTTATATTTTTCTCCGGCAACACTGCATGTCACCCACATTATTAGTTACATCATGTCTTAAAAAATAAACATTTTGTTTGTGCTTTTCGATTCACATCTTATGGATCTGAATGTTCAAAATATCATTAACTGTATACTTTTTTAATGACACACATCGATTTATTGAATGTATCAATCGAAATAAAAAATCAGTATTGCTAAAGTGAATTGATAAAATATTATGCCATTGTGAATAATTAAAACTGTATGTATCGTGAATGTGCATCGCACAGATATTTGTTTAATTTGTATTTAAAAAATAATACAATTTAATACAGAATGAGTTCATTGGCAAAGATGAGGAGTTAAATGATACTGTTTTTGTGAAAGTGGTTAAATTGCTGAGATTGCTGAAATGATGAAGGCTGTTGGGTCCACCACCAATGGATGTTATTTCTATTTTGTTTTCTGTTTTCTGTTTTCTTTTTTTTTAATTTTGCATTTAAAATCGGTTTCTCTTACCGTTCTGGAGGACCAAGTCATTAAATTAAGCTCTACCGCAATATTTTTTACCTTTTTGTATAAGCTACAGCTTTGGAACAAAATCCTTTGTTAAGTTCAACATTATTTTCTCATTAACAGGATAAATCAGCAAAATTTGTTTTTATCGCTTATACTAATTCGTGAATTGATAACTAAGCAGAAATACCGATTTGTTCATTCGAAACAGACAATTAAATAATATTTACAATATTTTTTAATTAATATAAGATTCGTGTCTCAGTTTTTGATAATCAAAAATGGAAAGAATGTATTTTTTTATGTTACAGTTTACTTAAAAAATAATTTATAAGTTCAAAAAAAACAAAAAATGGTCGAAATGTTGATTAAACTTAACCAACTGAAGAAATTAAGTTACCAATGCAGTGAAACTGCGCTATTTGAGATTTTTAAAATATACTATCAATTTTAACTTTAAAATCTTATCATTATCAACATGAATCCTGTCAATAGTCAATCACCAAACATTCATATCTCATATCTTCATTTCCAAAGACATGTTCAAAGTTTTCAATCAAACTATGAAAACAGACCTTTTTCTTCGCCAACGATAGACTTAGCTTTGGAACTGAGATCTTTCTAGTAAGAAATACCTTGAAATAGGTTTCCAGCGAGGATTTTTACCGACTTGACATTTTTTCTTAACGTGGGAAACATACACAAATCTTTCATAACTTTAGTATAAAACAATCTATCCCTTTATGCAAAATATCTCACGATCTCTAGAAAAAAAAGGAACAAAAAAAGTTCAAACTTCTTCATATAGTATATTCTTCCGGTACACGCATCTTAGACCTTCTCGCACCTCATCTCACAATATGACATCTCAGTTGTCTCACAACTTGTATATGTTTGCAACAAGTTGATTAGACACTTTGTGTTGAAAACCCAACATCCTCCCGTATGTAACACCATCATCCCATCAGATGTCATGCATTTTAGATTTCTTCACATTCCTTAACATCTTTGCCGACTACCGACGACGACCGCGAACGCCGCATGCTTTGTCGTAGTAAAGATACTTTTGTATCTTTGTTTTACGTTTTGCGTAATGTGTATCTTTTTTGAATTTAGGTTTTTCTTGCTGAATTTAAACTTATTTTGTTACAAATTCACATCAATTGTGAAATCAAATGTTAGCAGATGTAATTCAAAGTTAACCTCGGTGATATGGGCTTTTGGACCTAACTCATTAATTATTTGTCGCAGTGGTAATGAGTTTTGACATTTTGTCCTCTTCTATTTCTTTTTAACTTAACGTAGGAAAGGTTTATTTTTGGGACAAAATTGTAAATCCAAAAAACTACTTAATTAAGTGATAAATGATGAGAAAATAAAAAGACTTCTACATATGAGGCTGAGGTATTTGTTTAATTTAGAGGCAAAAATATGACTTAACCTCAATGAACTCTTTCTTTTTTGTTTGTTTGCCCAATTTGAGATGAACGTCTATCCCATCCCATCACTGCAGTCAAAGGTTTGAGATACAATTTTAGAAATTATTCAACGTCACATCGAAACTTACATTGTGACATGCAAATTAATATGTTTTAGTTGCAATGATACACCAATCACATAAACACTCAGAACAGCTCAGGGAAAGAACGACACTGCCATCGCATATCATTCTATCCGGTGAAGATATATCCAATTACCAATTTATTCAAAAGGATGCGCTTCAGGTTCAAGTTTTCTCCTTTTTTACTATGTTTTTTTTTTTTTTAATTTTCATAATTACCTCATCAACTTGACTGATGACGCAATGAATCTTTCTTCTTTTTTTTTTAAAGGTAGAGTGGAAAAATAATTCTATGAATATCCTTTATAGTTCTATAGGACATGATGATGCACAAGGATATTCAAGAAGGCAAATTAATTTCATGATGTAGGATATTCTATGTCATGCCCGCTGGATGAGCTGAGCATGATGACGATAACGATGACGATGTACCCCGACCACAACCCCTTTTTTGACAATTTATCAATGCTTATGATATGCCATACCATACCATACTATACCCTCCATCGTATGTAAAAGCAAGGATCTTGTGTAAGGATATGCTAAACATGGGGTTTGTTTTTCATTTAAATGCATGTTTAGCTGAATGAAGAAAGAACGAAAGAGTATATGCAGAGTGAATCAATAAGGCGTGCAAAAATAATTAGAAATGCACAAAAGGACACAACACAACAGCACAACAGTTTTGATTGATACCCGTATTGTTGGCCATTGTCAGCAGGACCAAAAATACAATATCCTGTGTATGTATGTAACGAAAAGAAGCTTCAGATTACACCTGGAATTTAAGCTATATCTAACCGTGAGTCTTTTCTAACACTGTGCGATGGAATTACTTATGTATACAAATAAAATCAATTTTCACTACTGAGACATTGAAAAATATCCTTATTCACAAGGACGAACGTCTTAAACTCCGTTTTTTCGTTGATTTTTTTTAATTTTTTTATTCTAACCGGACTTTGAATTCTGTTATGGGGTAGTTGAGAAATGAAAGTTGTTGAATGCGCTTGACCGAAACTGGTCATTGGTCAAGTCGCTGCTGCGAGGACGGGTTTTTGAAATGTCCGTTGAAAGATCAGAGGTCATCTTAGAACAGGATGATGTCCAGCAGGGAATTTTGAGTTTTAGTTTTTCAAAATTTGAATAATGATGCGCGTCTTCTTTGTTTCCTGTATGTCCAAGGATATAACTAATAAAATTCTTTGGGGAGTGTGTAATACTTTTTGAAATGTAAGACATCTTACGATCCTGTATTATAGGTAAGTTTGTGTATGGGAATTTGTGTGATGGTCAGTTGGACAGCAACACAAAACATAAATCCTGAATTATGTATTTTTTTTTTTTAATTCAAAAGATTAAGTCAGCGAAAAATTGAATATGGTTAATTCATGATGGCACATATTATCTATACACATATTTTTAAATGCGTTTCGAAAGTAAAAGGGTTGAGATATTAAATTACAGTTTGAAAGTATTTTGGCGGTAAATTGGGAGAAATAGGGTTTTAGCACTGTTTATTTACTGAATTATGAAATACTTGCCTATTTATTTCCCTTAAAAGTACTTAATTAAACAATTTTATATTGCGTACCATTTTCAATTTAATTTCCGCTGGCCAGGGTTTGGTTTTAGAAAATGTGTTTGCATATTTTGAAAAATAAAGTTTAACGATAGACAATCGTACAAAAATGATTGTTTCAATAATAAAAAAAAAACTATTAAACAATTGGACCCGTATTTATAAAGAAAACATAGTTAAAATTAATTATTTCAGATCCCGTGTTTAAACTACAGAACGGAATACAAATATTTCGGACTCAAATGAAACGGTAGGCAACTGCCTTTGGTTTGAGTTCAGAAAATTCTTATTCCATGGTGTAGTTTTCCTAAACACGGGAGCTGAAATAACAAATTTAAACTATGTTTTCTTTATGGATACGGGTCTTGGGGTTTAAAGTTTAAAAAAAACTGTTGATTTTCAAATACAAATTTTATTAACTTTCCATTTTAAGAAAAAACTGCCATTGATCCGTTTTGTCATACAGTAAATATTGACATTTTTCATCAAGTCAAATTTAGAGATATATCCTGTACTATGCCTTTAAAAGCTTTATTATCCAACCATAATTCAAGACAAAATGGAGAAGTCAATACTTCAAATATTAACATCAAGAGGTACAGACAAAGTTCAGAATGTGTTGTTTTTATAACGTTTATTTATTTTAAAAATAAAGTGGAAAATTCGGTTAGTCTTAAATGACACAAATAATAAATGTTATTACATTAAAAATAATTTAATACTAAAATTGAAGTTTTTGACATGTAGTCAAATTTAAAAAAATTCGTAAAAATAGTTTGAATTTTCTCGTTTCAATGTAACTAGAATCTTAATCAAAGGTTTTTAGAGAGGTGTCTTTATATGATTTGTATGTACGTTTGTACGTTCATACATATGTGCCTCTCGTCGTTGGTATTTTCGGGATACTTTTTTTAATCGGGCAAATCTCAAGAATCGGTAGAGCTACGGACTAAGACCTAAAAAACTACAGTGCACGACTGGGTCGCATATACTGGTT
This sequence comes from Eupeodes luniger, assembly GCA_951509635.1. Taxonomy (NCBI): domain Eukaryota; kingdom Metazoa; phylum Arthropoda; class Insecta; order Diptera; family Syrphidae; genus Eupeodes; species Eupeodes luniger. The sequence goes on along the minus strand of OX608073.1, from coordinate 92,019,619 downwards.
CCTGTATCCAAAGACTCTGTTTACAAAAAGTACTTATATTTTATTTAAATTTAAACATATTAAAGCCTACCTATAAAATAAGTTTGTGTTCAAAAATTTAAATGCGATTTTATTAATCAGGAAAAGCTTGATTTATTAAATTTGTTTTCGAAATCGTTTAAGCGGTTTTTTTAAATTCATTCTTTATCTATACAATTTTTCAATTTAAGTTAGTAAATATGTTTAGTATGCAGTTATTAAAATCTTATTTATATAAGTTTTACATTTGATTTTCGTAGAAAAATGTTCGACGTATTTAAAAAAAATATTGTATCATTATATAAAAAATATTGACTTTTTTGATTATCAAATATTACTAAGACAGTATCACAGCTTGTGCAAAAAACTTAAAAACGAAATAACGGTTCCATGAGTAATAAAAATCTATCGGTTAATTTTTGAGAAAATTCCAATTTTCAGTTTTTGACAAAAAAAAAATAGTATGGGGACTGTTGCTTTTAGTCATAAAAATGAAAAAAAAACTTCTACCGCGAATTTGCTTAAATCCCTAATAGTTTGAATTCAATTAACTCAATGGTTTGGGCTATAGGGGTGAAGACAGACAGACAGACGGACGAAATCGGAGGACCCACTTTTTTCGACTTCTTCCAGTGTCATGTTTGATCGAAATCTCGAGTTCGAAATTTTTTACGAATGGAAAACTTGCCATATATTTCGCAAGTAGGTATACCCAAGTTTTGATTTTCAAAACTTGATTTTCGATTCGAATATCTTGGCAACAATTGAAGATATTGGCTTTAAAACTTTTTATATATTAACGACATTGTTTAAAATTTTTGGAAAAATCCAATCAAAAAAAAAATACAACACAAAACTGGTAAAAATTGATTTTCGAATCAAATATCTCCTAAATAAATGAAGAAATTGACTTAAAAATTGTAAGAAAAATCCAGTCGACATTTTTTAAGAAAAATAAGACATCTCGAGAACAATAAAATCACAACGATTTTATTGTTTTAGAAATTCAGCATTTTCTACTAATTTATATAGTTATATAAGAAGAATATTCAAAATTAAATATAATATATCTACTGTAGTACCCGTGACATGATGGTTAGTGCATTGGGCTGTCATGCCAGAGGTCTTGGGTTCTACCCCTGTCTATGCCATCTAAAGTTTTTTTTTCACGGGTACTTCCTCTTGCGAGGAACTGACAAATTCTCCAAGAGTAATTCTTGTCATGAAAAGTGCTTTCTCAAATAGGCCGTTCGGATTCGGCTTAAAACTGTAGGTCCCTTCCATTTCTGACAACATTACTCGCACACAGGAGTGGTTGAGAGTTGTAAGTCACTAGGCCCTAGTTCTCAACGGACTGTTGCGCCACCCAATTTATCTATTTATTATATCTACAGTGGCGGAAAATTAAGTAGAAACGATGAAAATAAATCGGTTTTCATTTTATTTGGAATATCAATTTGGAATGTAATGAAGAGCAATCGTATGTTTCTTAAATCCGCAAGAGGTTAGTTTTTTGAGATAGTATTTGTTAGTATATTCTCAGAAAAATGGGAAACATTGAAATAATCAAAACTCATTATGCAGTCAATACCACTAATAGAAACGGAGTTCATATACTCTAAAAATATGGTATTTAGTGCGATAAAGATTTGAGATGAAAGTGGAAGTTTTGAAAAAAAAAATACTAACAGAAAATAGCGTCATTTGGCGGCTACGTACATACATCGATATATATACAAAGATCTGGCTTATCTTGCCCCCTGTAAGGGTATTCATGCTGCCATTTTATCACAAGTGGAACAGCACGGACTGTAAGGAAACAGCTCATATAAGCAGGGTTATAAAATCTGGCTGAAATCTGCATTCAAAAAAACCGCTTTCATTTTGGAAGAAAGTGTTTTGGAGCGACGAATCCAAAATTTAACATCTTTGGATCAGATCAAGGCCGCATATGACGAGCTGTATAGAGCCATGTCTATGTTTTGGCATCCCTGCCAAACTCGTCCGTTTGTGCGGTATGACCATAGAGAATTCACGCTGCTCCATAAAGGTTGGAAACAACTTAACAGAACCTTTCGATGTCAAAAAAGGTTTTAGACAAGGTGATGCGCTGTCGTGCGATTTTTTTAACATCGTACTTGAAAGAATAGTGCAGAACTCACACGTCAACTCTAGAGGCACTATCTTTCAAAAGTCTGTCCAATTACTAGCATATGCTGATGACATTGAAATAATCGGAAGAACACAGCGTGATGTCAATGGGGCGTTTGTGAGTATTAAGGCAGAGGCGGCAAAATGGGTTTAACGATTAATGAGGGCAAAACAAAGTACATGCTGTCGTCAAGAAAGGACCTACAACACCGACGTCTCGGTCAAAACGTCACCATCGACAGACGTAACAATGAGGTTGTTAAGGACTTCGTCTACCTAGGCTCCGCTATTAACGGCGAAAACAACACCAGCGCTGAGATCAAACGAAGAATAACTCTTGCTAACCGCTGTTTCTTTTTCTTTGTGCTAAGAAAGCAATTGAGCAGCAAAGCCCTCTCTCGAGGGACCAAAGTGTAGCTATATAAGACTCATCATCCCCGTCCTGCTATACGATGCAGAAGCATGGACCATAACAAAAGCGGATGAAAGCACCTTGGGTCGTTTCGAGAGAAAAGTTCTTCGTGTGATCTACGATCCCGTATGCATAGAAGGGGAGTTTAGGAGAAGATAGAACTACGAGCTGTACGGGCTGTACAGCGGCGTAGACTTAGCCAGAAGGGTAAAATTTCAACGACTAAGATGGCTGGGTCAGGTATAGCGCATGGAAACCAATGCTCCGGCCCGGAAAGTCTTCGAATCCACACCCACAGGACAGCGCAGTAGAGGAAGACCGCGAATCAGGTGGCGCGCACAAGTGTAAAGTGACAGCACCCAACTTGGAGCGCGAAACTGGATACATCTAGCTGATGGGGACCGAGCTTGATGGAGAAGTTTGTTGGGTGAGGCCCTAGTTCACACACAACCACCTTAAGTCAGTGGATCAGATAAAAAATGTTACGTGTGATGTTTAATAAGTAAACAACTTGATCCTTAATACAAATTCACGACATTAAAGCACGGTAACGGTAATATTTTGGTTTGGGCCAGGTTTTCTTGCCATGGGCTAGGTCCAGTTGTTCGCATTAAAGGACGATTGGATCAAAGCTATTATAAAAACATCTTGGAAAAAGTTATGGAGCCTTACGCATTCACGTCTTCCAAAGTGTTGGTTTGAGGATGGAAATATGCAAATTTAAAAGTGGCCAGCCCAAAGTCCAGATCGCAATTCGATTAAGAACACCTATAACGGACCTGCGAAAAGTAATTAAGAATAAAAACAATGTTTTTGTTGTCTGTATTGCCGACTTTTCTGAGAGTAACTAGTAGTGATCACAATATCTCAATCCGGTGGTGAAAATAGTCTAAATGTAAAATTAAAATTTATTTGGCGCCCGGAAAGAAAACTCTAGAAGAAGAAAAAAACATTTCAAGCTTTAAGAGTGCGATGCAACAAACAAAATTAAAATTCAAAGTTGAAATGTTAAATGTAAATTTTTTTAGCCTATTGAAATGGCTAGATCTTCTGATCTGATATATTTAACCTAGGAAGTTCTTCAAATTCTTACATACAACAAATGTTGATCAAGTCCACTCTCTTTATACTCACCAATTGACCAAAGCAATTCCTGAACATCGAACCCCAATTCACCTTTCCTGATCAGCTAAATTGTTGACACGCGATCATCAAAAAGAACAAAAACATCACCATTAATCTAAATCGTTTGTGTTTCTGTTTGGTGATCACTTTGTGAATGTTTGGAATCAAAACCGTCCCTATAGAACTGCGTATACAAAACTTGCGTATTAACATCAAGCACCAGCCAGAGAAGATTCAATTTAAAATAAAAACAAACAAAAAGTCGAAATTAGACAAGTTCGTGATTTACAGACCCAGAGAAATGCTCAACCATCGCATAGCTGCGATCTTGAGGCGATGCATGATGACGATGATGGTTCTAAGTGAAACACAACAATCGAAGGAATTGTGGTGCCTCATTTCAGTACATTTGCGGCGCTGCTATCTTAATGTACATTAATGCGCCACTGATTTATGGACGCATTTATAGCCGAACCATCAATGAGCGATGTTCTTTTATGGGTGGAGATAAAGCGACATATCGAGAGAGATTATAAAATAGATTTCCGCAGATTTTTCTCTTTATCGCATCGATTTAATGAAAATTTATTGGAAAAATAGAAGACGACGCGACGCGACGATGACAAAAAGACGAACATTTCAAAGGGAATGTTTGTTTGTTTCTTTTGTCATCGAACAGCAAGTGTTTTTGGGGTATTTGGTGATTGTGACTGTTTGCCTCCGCAAGTCGTGATATATGGCCTGCCAAATTGTCGAACTAAGGGAATTTAGCTGTCGCAGTATTCGACACTACAGACGTTCAGGAGAAACACTCTGCATAACAGAGACGAAATTCTCGAGCACTTAAAATTAGACACAGACACAAAATACACTCAAAAAAAAATGCCCGACTTTTGAATGAACAAGGGCCCTGGGAACTTTTGTCCCCACTAAAAGCTGTCAATATAAAATGAAGGTATACATCCTTTCCCCAACTCAAGTGGGTCCTGGAAAATCAACCTAAATTAGTTCAAAGCTATATGGATACACCCTATCATCATCAGTACTTATCCGGACACAAACATAAATTCATCGAGCAGACAATGCACCCAAATAGGATTTGCAGGATTCCCTGCCCCGGGCGGCGGGCGGCGGCGTACTGTTTAAAATACATCGACACTTCTGCACTCTTATGTGGAATTATTATCAAAATCCTTTTTAGCAAAATGGCATAACTCTCTCGCCTGGAATGGAACACACTTACTTACTCACATCGAATAATGCTCTGATCCTCTAAAAATATACAAATGCGGATGTGAGAAAATCTAAAGCACTTGCAAATGGCCACAAATATAAATCCTGATTCCAGGATGCTGTACTCTGATGTGCTGTACTATGCCATCAGACACCCCTTTTCATGTCAAGCCCCATTATCCGACCAAGAAGAGGTTTTCCCGCATGTTTCCCAGCTCTCTATATATATTGTCGCACTCATCGTCATTCTCAGGATTTTGAGGAGACAGCGAGAGCGAGAGCAAGAGTAACCCATTGTCTTCTTGCCATCGTCGTCGTTGTCGTTGTCGCTGTTGTCGTTGTCCTTTAGTCAGAAACGTTTAGCATTCTCCGCCTGTGTGATGATGGGTGGATGAGAGGAGGACGATTTTTAGATTTTCCATAAGTGCGGGTGGTGCACTTTTGTCCTAGTGGCGAAAATGGAAGATCCTTTAGTGTCCTGTTTTATGGTTTAATGCGTCCGTCGTATGTCGTTCGTCTCATATAGCTTAGATGCATCCTCTTCTCATTGTAAATGTATTTTATTTTCAACACATCAAGAGTTCGTCATCATCATGATGTCATTATCCTTAGAACTCACATCATCAGGACAGGACTCTTTAGGAACAACAAAACAATGGAAAAAAGTACATCATCATGAATACAAAACTGTGTTGGAGAACACAAGACACAAAAAAAGGATGAAATCATAAAACCTTATGATGGGCTTACGAACTTATCCCCATCAAGAAGTGTTCTTAAAACCTGAGTGATGCGTTCGTTTGCCTCTTTTTTGTTTGTATAAGTACAAGTGTTGGAACGGCGCGTTCGACACTTTTTTCTTTTGATTAGAAAAGTTGCTATGCGAGAATAAATTGGATTTTGCCACAAAAAGAAACTTAAGTAGAAGGGAAGGCTTTGAAATAAGTGAAGTAAGTTTGCTGTTGTTTAGAATTTGAAAAAAAAATGAAAGAATCAAAAACGATTAACAACAAAAAATTGCGTTTCTGCTGATGCAGGAAGACGTACATATGTAATAGAACATAGGTACCTGAAGATTGTTGGCTTAGAAAAAGCACAATATACTTCAAAGCCCAATTTATTCATTTATACCAACTAGCCATTAGGTACTTAGAAACAATACTTGTCATCCTGTAACAGTTCTGTAAATGTAATTATTTTAAAAGACTCAATTATGAAAAACATTCAGCCTTTTTGTTAGTTTCACTTCACCCGAAACAATTTTATTTCACTGTTTCACCCGGAAGATAATTTCATTCAAAATGTAACTCTTTTCAAGACTGATATTTTTTTTACTTTTTCTTATGCAATACCTATGCAGGCTTTTCAAAATCTTGTTTCTAATAGTGAAATTTTGTTATAGTGCAACTCAAATAGTCTTCAAAAGTGAAGTGGCTAGCGGTTATTCGCGTACCTCCCCGATTGTAGGAGCTATCATTGATACAATTTCCTTTTGAATTTTTCCCATCTCAGAAAATTTTTAAGTGATTAGTAGTTGACAAGTTCATTTGTTTTATTATTATTAGTTCATTTCGAGAAAACTTTATTTCTCAATTCAAAAGTGCTGTGAAATATAGCGAAATAAAATAACAGCATCTTTCAGAAATTGTTCTTATTGAAATTTACTAATGTGAATTTTCAGTTCAGGAGGACTTTGACAAAGTGAAATAAGGTCAACTTGTTTTATGGTAGGTAAAAACAGTGAGCTATGTTAAGGGAGAATGCTGCCCCCCTGCAACTCTCCCCTGCTTGTGCATACTATTTGGGGTAAGTGGAAAATTGAGTGTGCAAATTTACTTTTGCCTTTATCGCAAACCATACTGTTGAAAGTGAAGCAAACCAATTCGACTATATTTCACCTTGTTAAAGTGTGATAAAATAACTTGATATTTACAAAAAAAGACCAATTCTTGAAAGTTGGCCTTATTTCACCGAGCATTATTTCACGGCACACATTTTAAAAAGGACAGAAATATTATTGTTTCTAACTTTTGTCTGAGAGAAATTATTAATGATACAGATTTATAGCTTTTCAATAATTGTTAAATTTACATTCACTAACAACTCATTCTAAAAAATTGATGTGAGCCAGTAGCTTGACAATTTTGATATTTGGTTCATCATCATTGAAACTGCGATATTTTCATGGCCTTTAACCTTTCGATGCATAATCACAAAGACTCAATTATGAAAAACATTCAGCCTTTTTGTTAGTTTCACTTCACCCGAAACAATTTTATTTCACTGTTTCACCCGGAAGATAATTTCATTCAAAATGTAACTCTTTTCAAGACTGATATTTTTTTTACTTTTTCTTATGCAATACCTATGCAGGCTTTTCAAAATCTTGTTTCTAATAGTGAAATTTTGTTATAGTGCAACTCAAATAGTCTTCAAAAGTGAAGTGGCTAGCGGTTATTCGCGTACCTCCCCGATTGTAGGAGCTATCATTGATACAATTTCCTTTTGAATTTTTCCCATCTCAGAAAATTTTTAAGTGATTAGTAGTTGACAAGTTCATTTGTTTTATTATTATTAGTTCATTTCGAGAAAACTTTATTTCTCAATTCAAAAGTGCTGTGAAATATAGCGAAATAAAATAACAGCATCTTTCAGAAATTGTTCTTATTGAAATTTACTAATGTGAATTTTCAGTTCAGGAGGACTTTGACAAAGTGAAATAAGGTCAACTTGTTTTATGGTAGGTAAAAACAGTGAGCTATGTTAAGGGAGAATGCTGCCCCCCTGCAACTCTCCCCTGCTTGTGCATACTATTTGGGGTAAGTGGAAAATTGAGTGTGCAAATTTACTTTTGCCTTTATCGCAAACCATACTGTTGAAAGTGAAGCAAACCAATTCGACTATATTTCACCTTGTTAAAGTGTGATAAAATAACTTGATATTTACAAAAAAAGACCAATTCTTGAAAGTTGGCCTTATTTCACCGAGCATTATTTCACGGCACACATTTTAAAAAGGACAGAAATATTATTGTTTCTAACTTTTGTCTGAGAGAAATTATTAATGATACAGATTTATAGCTTTTCAATAATTGTTAAATTTACATTCACTAACAACTCATTCTAAAAAATTGATGTGAGCCAGTAGCTTGACAATTTTGATATTTGGTTCATCATCATTGAAACTGCGATATTTTCATGGCCTTTAACCTTTCGATGCATAATCACACACCAGATTTCAGATTTGGAACGACAAAAGGAAGGTATAAACGCGTTTCCAGATTACTGTCCTTAATGACAAGGTATACGAGGTGTGTTCAAAAAGTACCCGGAATTTTCGTTTTTTCAAAAAAAATATTTATTTATTCGTTTAAATCAATGAGGTCCCCTTCAAAGTAGACCCCCCCCCAGATATAATACACTTATGCCAGCGTTTTTTCCAATCTTCGAAGCACTCTTGATATTCACTTTTTGATATGTCCTTGAGCATTCTCAGCGATTCGGCCTTTATTTCTTCAATCGAGGAAAAACGCCGTCCTTTCATGGGTCTCACACGGAGCCATATGCAGGTTGGGGCATGACTACGGTATTGTTTTTGGCCAAAAATTACGAACAAGCAACGACGAGTGAGCAGGTGCGTTATCGTGGTGCAAAAGTCATGAATTGTTTTTCCATAAATCTGAGAGTTTTTTTCACATTGATTCACGCAAACGTCGCATAACTTCAAGGTAATACTCCTTATTAACCGTACCTTGTGGTAAGAACTCTTGATGCACTATGTCAATATATAATCGAAGAAAACAGCAAGCAAAACATTCACATTTGATCGAACTTGACTTGCTTTTTTCGTTCTTGACGTTAGATGCTTCCAGGTGGACAATAGTGCTTTGGTTTCGACATCATAACCGTACACCAATGTTTCATCACCAGTTATGACCCTTTCAAGCAAACTTGGATTGTCGTTGACGTCATTTAACAGCTCCTAACCGATGTTCATGCGATTGTTTTTTTGGTCAAAATTCAGCAGTTTCAGCAAAATTCGTCGAGCTCATAAAAACACGTCGAACCTTAGCAACTACCACAGAAAAAGTAAACAGTGAATATAGCTGAAAATTGCATCATACTTTAGGGGCATGTATACCAACACAATAAAAAAATTTGACCTTCGGACTCTCCAGACACGTGAAATTTAAAAATTCCGAGTACTTTTTGAACACACCTCGTATACCTTTGTCACCTTATTATACTGAACTCTTGGATTATTTGAAGTAGGTACAAACCAAAAACTTAAATTTTGTGTCAAAAACTCATTCAAACTATGAAAAAGGTTATATCAGCTTGTGGTCTTGCCATCATTGAAATTTGTCTATCAGCTTTCGTCACTGATATTTTCCGAGCTTCTAAATGAGTCCAAGGTTTTCTAAACAGAAACCTGCACCAACATTAGTTTCCATCTTGGAGCTGCGTTGGTGTAAAAAAGGTGATTGCGATGGCTAGTAGAAGTCCAAACGGGGTGTCAAGGCGTCAGTACATACCTTCTTACCTGTGTATTTGTGTAGCATTAGTGCACAAACGATGGCGCTTGATTTCCAGATTCCGTCCCAGGATTCGAAAATCCTATTGCAGGAACTGAATGCAAATATAGTCTTATTAGACTCCAATTATAGTTCTTATCCAAGATCGCTAACCAAGACACTTGGTTAGAGATAAATGATCCCTGGGTGAATACCAATTTAAGCCATTTGCTTTTAATGTTGCTACTTTTGAAGATTCCAATGAAAACCAATTGCATGTTCTTTGTTTTGACTCGCGGTCGGGCGCCATTTAAATGTCTTTAATAATGTTTTGATATTTCTCTACCATGCAGTCAAATAATTGATTTTTTATGAGGGTCTCACTCAGTTCTAAATAAATATTCCATCAGAAAAAGATCAACAATCCACCTGCAGAAATGTTATTAAAAAAAGACGCATTCAAACATTTTTGTTTCCTCAAAAAATAAACTTACTCACTATTCGTTTAGAGGCGTCTTAGGCTGTCATTTAATCTTAATGTGCTAATAAATTTTAAAACAAAAACAAAATTAAATAGCTTCTTGAATTATCCCAAAAATGCAATTAACGCAGATGTCAGTCAGTTTCATTTGATTCGTGAGCTCCCCACTTCAACCGGCAACGAAAAAAAAAACTCAAAACATCTTCATTGCCTGATGATGATCAATCTGCCCCTTCTTCCATCTGGCCAAACATTCAACATACTGTCATCAAATGATTTTCACTTCTTCGCTCTACTGCTTCAGCGTTTCCCCCCTAAGTGAATATATGAACGTCATGACGACGCGAAGACGACGCCCACATAAAATATATACATACCTTTACTATATTTTGTCAACATAGCAGACGCATAGAAAATCAAAAGTGATCCTGGCGCAACAACAACCCCTTCCGTATCTCCCCCTTTTCGATCTTATATCCAAAATAAATCTCTTTATTTGAAGAGTTATCGTGATTTTATTGCCAGCGTGTGCTGTCACTTCAGACTTTAAAACAAACAGACACTCGAAAACAAATCCTTCATTTAGTAGTCAATGCTTTAAGTGAGGGTGACAGACAGTAGGATCTCCGGCGAGTAAGTGCTCCACCTCTCCATCTTATTTATAGTTGATGGTACTTAATGGATCGATTTTCGATATCAATTTTATGACGTCATAATTTTCAGCAACCCTCTCCAAGCTGTCAAAATCAATCGTTCCGGTTTTTCTTTCAATTATCCTATTTCTGAAAAATATCAATTTTATTACAAAACTCAATTAAAAAAGTTGCCCAAGAAAGGACATAATCTTTATAATTTTTCACTGTTGTATTTTTCGATAAATGTTTTGCATATGTTGCTTCTGTCGCTTTACACCCTTCGCTTCGTTCGATTAGTTTTTGAAGTGAAAACACAAGTTCTCAGATTGTTTTTTAATCTAAATTACGTCTCAGAAATTAATGTTTATATGCTTCAATGCCAACGGCAGGGATTAGTCCTTTTTTTTTTGATAATTTTTCTTATGAAATAAAAATAAAAACCGTGTGTCCTGCTGGTGATATTATTCAAAAACTGCCCTCGGCTCGGGAAAAACGAAAAAGTACTGTGAGCGGTTCTGACGAATTTATCCACTCAAGCGAAAAGGTCAAAAGATCACTGTTTTCATTCGTGTAAAAGGACATTTTTATTTTTGTTACAATTTTTGTGTGATTACTTGACCGATCAGAGGTACTTTCTGTAGTTATGAGTACACTTCATTATCAGGGACATGTACCGTACCTATACCTGGGTGGTAATTTAATTTCTTGATCGTTTTTTCTATCGTTTCGTTGTTTGTCCGAGTTTCTTGGGTCTAAATAACGAGGCGTGAAACTGTCCTCGTTTGGATGATGGGAAATAATTTAATTTTCTTTTTATATTTTTGAGAAATAAATTAAAAATTTGTGTATATTTTAAACTGATTTTCTTGGGAATTTCAAAGATAAGATATATATTTTTATGAGGTAGGCAATCTATTTTACATCTGTGAATTGGGTTAGAAATTTAAATTAAGGACATTTTGAAGGTATTCTTAAGATGACCGTTGAGGTGACTGAATTTAAAAGGGATTTATTGTGAAAGGACGATCGGACATTTTTTGGTGAAACGAATCTTAATTTTCTATGCAAAATTTATTCTTGAGACAGTTTTTGGTAGACATTTTTTTCCATAAAAATAAAACGTTTTTAGTTCATGAAAATGGTCTAATTTTATTCAAAATCATTGAAATCTTTTCCAAACCTTTCTATAGGTCTTAAGGACTGGACTACTAATTTTAAATAAAATTGATGTCGATCAAAACTCTTAATACAGATGAAGATCTTCTGGGGGAATATTGGGGAAATTGTATTTGAGAACCAGATTTTAAATTTATCATAAGTCGTCCGATTCGAAAAAATGTTTTGTTGGGCGCCAGTTAAAAAATCATATCTATAAAGTCCCGGATAGTTGTTTTTGTATGGCTTTTAACTCTCTAATAAACCAACCTCTCCTTATCATGTAAGAAAGACAAAACTAATCCAGAAGAAAAATTTGATAAAAACAGAGGCTTAAAAAGAAACTATTCTGTGGAACAAATTAATTTATAACTCGTTATGATTGGAATTCACCCAACAATTACTACTATTGTCCCGATGCTTCAAGAAGAGGGAAGTGCATGTTAATCTTACAGAATTATTAACTTCCCATATTAAGTTATTTGTAATGGGTCCGTTTTTTGATGAGCTTTAACTTGAAAATGAATTAAAAGATTATTTTTAAATTGACATAAAATTTACTTTATTCCAAAGATAATCTTCTAGCATTTATAATAAAATATTATATCTGGCATATGACACAGCTGGGTTGGGCGTAGTCAGAGGTCCAAAATTTTTCATGACTTTTTCAAAAATTTGTGGCCGTATATCGGCAATTGGGATTATTGGTGTAGAACAGCGGCCTCACATATCTCCACAGAAAGTAAACCAAATGATCTTTGAGGCCAATTCACGGGTCCGTAACGTTATACGAGTTGTGTAATATGTTGCGACGTCTTGTTGAAACCACAGCTCCTGCACATTATGGTTGTTCAATTACAGTCAGTAAAAAGAGGCTGGGATGCGATCCACACTGATAACTTCCCATCCGTGCCCGTCTATCGATTTGTAAAAAAGTTTAATAAAATAGTAATAACAACATTTTGTGTAAGATGACAAAATTTAAAGTCAATGTCTTTCTTTGTTCTCATAATAAATACTTCAGTCAAAAACCAATGTTGACCAATTTTTTCTAAAAAAAATTAATGAAAAAACTAACTGTTGGATTTTTATAAAAATTTCACAGAATGTTAAAAAAATATTAATAACTTCTCATAGGAAGTTATTGTAATCGGTGCGATTTGTCGAATTGAATATTTTGACATTTCTCTACGTTTCAAGGTCCCTAGAGTCGAAATAAAAGATTTTTAGAGAGATGTCTGTGCGTGCGTGTTAACGTACGTTCGCGACGTTTTTTTCATCGTCCATAGCTCAAGAACCAGTAGAGATATCGACTTCAATTAAATTTTGTTATACAGATAATAATGCAAAAAGATGCAGAAAGGACTCTCAAAAAAATTGAGTAGGTGGTTTTTTTTTTACCAAAATTTTCAATTTAAAAGAAAAAGGTGAACATTTTAGTTAACCCTGAATATTTCACTAACAAATAACGCTAGAAACTTGAAATTCATTTTAAATTATATTGTAACGTGATACCAAACAAGTATATTTTTGGAAAAAAATCCAATTAACGTTTTTTTTTATAAATCAAAAAAAACTGAAAAAATATATTTAACACCTCAAATATTTTACGAACAAAAAATAATTTTATCTCAAAAATAATTTTGTGCAACTAAACTTGGCATTCGGTCAAATTTTGAGAAAAATCGAATTGACCGTTTTTTAACAAAACCTAAAAAAAGCATTACTTAAAGTTCGAAAAAATTGATTATCGACTCAAATATCTTTTCAAAAATTTGAGATCTATGCTTCTATTTAATTTTATTTTATAAAAAATATTGTTTCCAACATTTGATACAATTTTGAGAAAAATCGAATAAACTGTTTTTTTTTTTTACAAAAATAAGAACTTTAAAAAAAAAACCTTACTAAAAGTTGGTAAAAATTGATTTTCGACTCAAATATCTTTTCAAAACTTTAAGATATTGGCTTTAAATTAATTTTATCTTATGAAATATATTGTTTAATTTTGTGAAAAATCGAAGTGACAGTTTTTTTACAAAAAATAAAAACCAAAAAAAAACAATACCAAAAGTTGGTAAAAATTGATTTTCGACTCAAATATCTTTTCAAAATTTTAAAATATTGGCTTTAAACAAATTTTATCTCACAGAAAATATTGTTTTCGACATTCACTACATTTTTTTTTATAAAAAACCAGCAGTCAGTGTTTTCATAAAAAAATTAAATCTACAAAAAATAGTACACAAATTTGGTAAAAAAATTATGTTCGGTTCTTGATATCTCGTGAATAATAGAAGATATTGACATCAAACAATTTCTCATTCATTCAATTTGTATTTGTTTATATAAGAAATAAAAACTTTTAAGAAATGCTACTAAAATTGGTAAAAATTGGTTTTCGACTAAAAATCTAGTTAACAAAAATAGATTTTGAAATCAAACTATTTCATTATATGGAAAATAATGTTGGTAATTCTAAAATTTTTAAGAATAATTCAACTGAAAACTTTTTTAAGAAAACACGAAAACCTACAAACTTTTAAGGAAGACAAATCAACAGACGAGATGGGAAGTTATCAGTGTGAGTCGCATCCCAACTTCTTTTTTATAACATGAAATCAGTTTGAAGCCAATATCTTTTATTTTTGCCAAGATATTCAAGTCGAAAATCAAGTGTCACCAACTTTTAGTAATTTTATTTTTTGTAAGAAAATCGTTAGATTTTTTTCAAAATATTATTTGATATCAAAAACGTTATTCTTCGTTGCAAACAATTATTTTGGAGGCATATCATTTTTTGTTCGTAGAATATTCAAAGTGACAAATATATTTGTTCAGTTTTTATGATTTGTAAATTGATTTTTTTTTTTTCAAAATTGTACTAGTTTGATATCATGTCACAATAGAATTTAACATTTCTTAAGTTACTAGAATTTGTGAGACATTTTGATTCAACCAAAATTTTCATTTATTTTCCAAATTTCTACAGTAAGCAAACCCCCCATTCAATATTTTTCGAAAGTCCTTTCTGCATCTTTTTGTGTTATTATCTGTATAACAAAATTTTATTGAAGTCAATATCTCTCTAAAAATCTTTGATTTAGATTTTTTGAACCTTGAAACGTAAACAAAAATCAAAGTTTTCAATTCGACAAATCGGACCGGTTAAAATAACTTCATGGCTTTATAGCTGTCACTTTTGATTTTTAAGTTCTGGCCAGCATCGTTTTTAAAGAAGTGCCGACTAGTTATTCCATCAACCCATGAAGCACACCAAACAGTCAGTTTTTGTGAATGCAACGGTGTCTCAACATACACTTGAGAATTATAATCTATTCATATAGAAATGCCAAGCCAAACTAAAAATAAATCACTTGACAGCTGAACACATTGAGTCACCTTAAAATAGCATTGCCAACTTAAAGTTCCATAAGTAAAAAAAACACCCGTTACAACGGGTAAAATATTACCAATAACCGTAAGAAAATATTGCTTGGTTACTTATTTGTCGTACAAATAAAAATGGAAACATTTCATGCAAATGTCTGGTGTGAAATGGGTAAAAGTGAAAACCCAGAACCATTTAAATTTATACAGGTATTTAGGGTTAAAGGATGGTTTCTTTAAGTAAAATGGTTTAACAGGTTATTTATTTAGTGGTGAGAAAAAAGTACCTGCGCCTTAAATACATGTCAAAATTGTTGCATACTTAAGCTCGAATAATTCCGAATTTTTAAGTTATCCCTGTATCAATCTTTGAGTATTAAAGAAAAAAAAGATCTTAAAATCCACACAAATAATTTTGATATAACTCTAAAGGGATCGTATCGGAATCCCGCTTTTTAAAATTCCGTTTTTAAAAAATCCCGAAAAAAAATTTTAAAATCCCGTCTTCTAAAATACAGATTTTTTAAATCCCGGCTTTTAAAATCCCGCTTACTAAAAATCCCTATCAATTAGAATCCCTCTGTTTAAAATCCCGTCAAATCCCAACAATCCCTCTTTTACAAGATACGTGCATTAAACTTAATATCAATAGGTGTCACAGGTCTGAATGTTAAATTAAGAAGCGTATCAAAATCCCGTTTTTTAAAATCCGAGTATAACTTTTTTTTTTTTGCGTCGTATAGCCTACCCTACAGTATGCAGTTGATTTCAGTTTGTTTTTTGTATTATTTTAAAAGAATACTATTTCACTTTATATTATTATTTTTTGAAATCTAACTAAATCTAAAGGTTACAATAAAATGAAAATAAATAGTTTTTACACAACTAGTCTTGATCACAAAATTGGGATTATAAAGGACGGGATTATAAAAAGCGGGATTGTAAAAAATCGAGAATATAAAAAGCAGGATTATAAAAAACGGGATTTTAAAATCGGGAATATAAAAACCGAGATATCGATCCCAACCCAACTTTAAACTTGTTTGTCACAATCATTAAACACTTATTTGGTTCCAATGTTTTTTGTATTAACGTTCTTAGCAAGTCTAGATTCTAGAGCTACATTCATCGAATTTATTTTATAACGCCAAGAATTAAATAATAGCCCAAAGAGCACAACACTATTCCCGTTTTATTTTAAACGGCTGTGAGCATATCTATAAATTGCGAAAGTCGAAATAAGTGAAGCTAAAAAATTTAAACGACCTCAAAATATTTAAAATTTAGCCTGTCAGAAACTCAGGAGTCTTTAAATCTTTAAAAATTAAAGCAGCCATTTTGTGATTCTATGTTTAGTAAAATGTCAAGTGATAATAAGATTTTAAAATCTTTTAAAATTATCAAAATTATCTCTTAACTTAGTCATTCTCTGTAACCTTTCTTAATCAATTAAAATTTATATTTTCTTAAACAAAGCAACTAAATATCACATCAACTTATTTATTTGAAAATTCTAGAACAATCTGCCAAAAAACGCGCTAAAAAACAAATATACCCAAAACAAACTAATCCATCTCAACTGCCTTTATGGGCCCAAACATCTGTCAATAACTAGTCCAAACGGCACTCCTCTTTCAATATACATAAATATAAAATAAGATGACAGGATTGTGTGTTCCTTAATCAAAATATTAAAAAAGGCACCCATAACAAATCGCTGGTGGCCACTTCATTTTTTGTTTCCTTTGCAATAATCTCCACAAAGTCCTTCCACATTTCAATACCCGTGTTTCCTTCGTAAAAATAAGGAAACAAAAATAAAAATTATGTTGTAACATCAAAAACCATTGTTCGGTTGTTTAAGGTCATCACAGTCCTAATTAAGGTCATCTTAAAAAAAGAATAAAAATCCATTAAAAAATCGCTCTAATTCTGTTTTGCATCGCCTTGTTTGGGATATAAAATTCAAAAATGTGTATTATATTCAAATCTTTATAAAATTCAATATCAAAAGAAAAATTCCCACACATAACCGATACCTTTCCATATAAGTTATAAGCTGGACAATGGGGTGCTATACCGAACCGATCGGTCCTGATGATGATCGGATCGCAGGGAAACAAACATAATAAAGGATGACCAACTGCGCCAAGAAGGACTTAGAAGGTACATATATAGGAAGAGATTTTACCCATATTCCTTCTTTTTCTGTTGGTGTTCTTTAGTATAAGAAAAGAAATCCTTGTGCGAAAATCTTTACCCTAAATCTATTACGAAGACAAAAGAAATGCAAAATATCCTTCCATGCAGGATAAGGAAATCAAGAGCAAACAAAATGTGTAAATATTTTTGATTATGCATGGTAAGAGGATTTTTGCATTTTTCTCCATAATTCCAAGGGGGAGAATTTGAATATATGTACTTGTATGCGACTAGGATAACAAAAGGATATTATTGAAATTTGTTCTTATACAGATCTTCGTCTTCGTGCGTGAGGATCAAAGGCATTTTATACTCGTATAATAAATAATCAAGACGTGACTCCTGTTAGTGTATACCAAGAAGAACGAAACCAGAGCAACCCAAAACCAAAAATATCTAGACTTTTCTTCATCCAATTCACACTGAAAAATAAAGGATATGCATAAAGTATATTTTATAGATTTGTTGTTTCTTTTTTCGTTGACGCTGACAGTTTTTGTGTGATTTTGCTTTCAAATAGTCACGCCTAGTTAGTCCTTTTACAGTTTACAGTTGGTTGCACAAATAATATTGTTTGTACATTTTTATTTTTATACGTGGAGCGCAAATTTAAAATATAATCAAAAATCGTTACAATTTCCACCAAAAAGTTCCACACAAAATAAATATCCTTGCAGCTGCTGCACTGATGGAAAGTCATATAGGAATGATCAGATCATATCCTATGCACAAATTTTCAAGCGTATCCTTATTTAGATTTCTCTGACTTGACAACGGTGAGGATGGCGAGCGTATAAGTAAATAAAAATCAAAAAGCCATGAAATTCACATAAATTCACCTGTTCTCGCAAAGAGCGCGAGGAAGTCCTTGTCGAGATATAGACAGATACACAGAAACAACACAGGCAGAAAGGTAGGGTTGAATGTGATGGTCAAAGGATTTTTGTTGTTCACTCAAAGGCAATCAGAAAATATTAAATGACTCGGTAATTATGACGACTTCTTGTGGTTTTCAATTTGATTGTCAGAATTCTGTCACAACAAAGAACAATATGTATCTATACATTTTCGTGCGAGGGTGAAATATGTTTTTTTTTTTGTTGTCCTTTGTATCCTTTTTTGCTGCGAGAGAGGGTGTTTAAATATATTTGTATGTAGGTAAAGGTACTCTATGGGAATTTTTGTTATCCTTGCGAGTTACAATAGAGTTTGACCAGCGATGCGTAACTGAATTGTTTCACACACAGAACTCTGCTCTGCACCCACAAGAGAATGAGCAATAAAATCCTCAAACAGGATTGCATGCTGTTCCTGTGATGCAGTGCATGCAGAGAGGGTTGATGTTTTGATTGTTTTGCGGATAGTTAGTTGTTAGTACCTACAAGAGGACCACTTAAGGATATTGCATGAATAAGGAAATTCGTGTTCCGATGGACACTATACCCATGCATGTACAATACTTGAGATAATTAATGCCTTTTTGGTTAGATTTTGAAATGATTTTTTAAACGAGAACATATTGTTTTGTGGTCGTCGTCGTTGTTGTGTTTTCGGGAGAACTCCACCCATAGTATGAACAGGACTTGAAAAATAATTGTTTAAGTATCCTTTTCCTGGAAATTGCCTATTTGATTTATCAAATAAAATGAGGACGCGGAGACACGTAATGTGTGCTATAAAAGGTCGTGAGAAAATATGGTTTATGCTTATTTGTGTTTCCTTAAGTTGGCCTTTTGATGCTTATGTGGATTCTTAATATCCCGTGTTTTGTTGGAAAATCTGTCAATAGTATAGTAGGATTTTACACGAATAACAAAAACAATATCCGTAGTATGAATACTTTCGATAAAAGTTAAAGTAAAATCTTACTACGGATGGGTTTTGACGTTTATACGAGTCTCGAATAGATCTTATGTGATTTCGTTATCAGATGTTGGTACGATTGATATTGCATTTGTATCTCGATGGCTGTGTTCGTTGAGTAGTTGTGCTTTTGGAATCATGTGTTTTCCATTGGGAACAAAATCAATTTATTACTGTTAATTTTATTTAGTTTTGTTAGTGAAAATATGGACTAACTGGGCTTATTTTGCAAGAGAAAACAATAGAAAAGATATTTATGTTTTGCTATGTTTCCACAAAAGGTTTATCTCAGTTTAGATTAAATAAATCTTTTTGGTGTTTCCACCGCACAAAAAGATTTAAAAATGATTAAGTTTGACAGCACTTTCTAAAATGCAAATGGTGTTTGGATGTTTCTTATGAAGTGCAAGTGAGATAGTTTGATTCGTGTTAAACAATGAAAAATTGAATAGTTCAGCACCATATAAGAATATGCTACCTACTCCATGTGCAATTTTTTTTTTTATTTGATTAAAAAAAAAACTATATTTTTTTTTGTACACAAACATGCAAATAAACAGACCATAACTTCTTCCAAGCATCAGCAAGGTATTCGAGAAGGTAATCAATAGGGCTCTGGCTAAGTGGGCTGCGGATAACACAATAATTCCGGATAATCAGTTCGGGTTCAAGGCAGGACATGACTGTATTCATGCCGCGTCTAATCTCGTTTCTGATATCCAATGGAACAAGTCAAAAAAACAATGCACGGGTGCTGTTCTGGTTGACTTAGAGAAGGCCTTCGACACCGTATGGTTAGAAGGGTTGTACCTAAAACTCACCAGACTAGGCATCAGTAAACCATTATTGTATATGCTTTATGATATGCTCAATGGTAGAAAGTTTGTTGTCAAAAGTGGCAATGTAACCTCTACCAGCATCTTCGAAATTAAAAACGGTCTTCAACAGGGGGCGGTCAATTCGCCGATCCTCTTCAGCATTTTTACCAGTGATCTGATAGGTAGCCTAACTAACGCAATAGCGTATGCCGACGACCTGATTGCGTACAGAACGGCCCGAAAGGTTGAGGTTATTAGAATTCTCTTGCAGCGGGACTTCGAGAAGATTCAGCGATACTGCGACGACTGGAAACTGAAAATAAATGTCCAAAAGTCGGAGACAATTCTGTTCCGGACTCCTTTGGCTAAGGCCACGAGAGATACGTGCAAGAATTGGCGCAAGATGGTAATTGTGGGGCCCGACGGGCGGCCATTGGCGAGTAAAAGTGTAGTGAAGTACCTCGGTATCTGGTTGGACCAGTATTTGTATTTCGACAGACATATAAATGCGGCTCTGACCAGAGCCCGAGGAGCCCTCGCTCTGACGAAACAGCTGTTTTACAGCAGTCGACTTGACCCCAGGGTGAAGGTAATTTGCTACATGGCCCTCATACGGCCAATGCTTGTCTATGGTTGTCCCGTTTGGTTCAACATTGCCCCTTCCCAAATGGAGAAGTTTCGGGTGTTCGAGAGGCAGTGTCTACGGCGCTGTCTCGGTTGGCATCGGACACCGGAATCTTCTTATTTGCATTATTATTCTAACGAGGTCTTGTACAACGGAGCTCGGATCAACAGAATTGACAATTTCGTGATAAAACTTGTTCGGGGTCACATAGCGAGAGCTATGACTTCTACCAACAACTTAATTTTCGGGGCGTTCTATCCAAACGACGAATACTTCGGTATGGCACGCTTGAGCGGCTTTATTCCACCAGAGGCATTCCTCTATTTAGATAAATGCGGCCTGATACAGGATAGATTGGCAGTACCGCTTATCTACCACGTCAGGCGTAGAACCGTGGACCGGCGACTCTTGTACGAACGAGACATCCTCGCCCGAGATGGAGCAGAGCTCCTACGGTTCAGTAGGGCTGTGTCCGAACAGGACCGTATTGATAGGAGGAAGCAGGAGAACCAGTTTTGGTGGCTAAAAGAATTTAATATGGGGTAAACCGGGGTGGGGTATTTATTGCCTTGGCCGGCTTACATACTTGTTTTAGTCTTAGGTTTAGGTTAAGTAGAGTAGGGACGGTGGCACTATAAATTAAAAAAAAAAAAAAAAAAAAAAATACAAAAAATACAAAAAAAAAAAAAAAAAAAAAAAAAAAATAAAAAAAATAACACTTACAAACATAATCAACAACACATACATATATGGACATGGACATAGCTTTTGCCGCTGTGGTTGCTCTAGTTTTAAGTAGTATGTAGGTAGGTTAGGGGTAGTTTTAAGTTTTATTTTAAGGACTTAGTATGTAAGATATAAAATAAACGATAAAGATGTTAGTTTTTTATATTTTCTAACAAAATAAACGAAAAAAGAAAAAAAAAAAAAAAATAGTTCATAGGCCGAAAGGCATTAATTTAAGAAATCATGAATTCCTTAGAGCGCCCGTTTAGGGCCAGTAAGTTAAATTTAAGTATTATTAGTTAGGCTAGTTTTCTGAATTTTGTTAGCATGTAAGTAGATATAAGTTAATATTGAATAAAATTTGAATTAAAAAAAAAAAAAAAAAAAAAAAAAAAAAACAGACCATAACGCATTATCTGTAAAACCAACTCCTCCACACAGGTTTTCTTCACAAATTTTGACTCGACTCCGATCCCCGACCGGAATCGAGGCGAATCAATCTCATTTCAATTCGATTCAGGTACATATGTATATACCTAACAAATTTAGTCAAGCTTCAAGCTCGCTATAACACCACATGTTAATGTAGTAGTCTACGAACAAACCCCCTTCTTGAAGTTTTTATTTTATGTCAAATTGTTTGGTTAAAACTTTGAAATCGACTATCACATTACACAGACGTATTTTCTTGATTTTGATAGTCCACTACCAAAAATCAGCTTACACGATTTCACCCCTGGTCTGAATTTCGCTATTTTTTTTTTGAATTTTTTGATAAATTATTCTGGCAAATATTCAATTATATCAACTGTCAAATATAAAAACCGGACTACTTCGGATCGTTTTTTTGACAATTTCTAACTGAACTTTATATGGAATACCAATTGCATGAAAAAAACTAACATCGAAACATTCAAATAACTTAGAACTCTAAAAACCTTCTTAGGAAAATCCAACTCAACTCGAGAGAACTTACAAAGCAAATACAATACAAGTATCACATTAACATCTACACCTATTTTACAAAACTGAAGAGTTTGTTTGTTTGTTTGAACGCACTAATCTCAGAAAATACTGGTCTGATTTGAAACATTCTTTCAGTCTTAGATAACTCAGTTATTGAGGAAGGTTATAGGGATAGGCTATATGATGTCACGCTAAAACTAATACAAACAAAGCACCAATAAAGAATGTTAATTACGGTTAATCCCTTAAAATAATATATAACAGAATTGTTCCCCTCTAATAGTTCTAAAAAATTTCCGAGACAATGAAAACTATTAAGACAAAACATTTTGAACATTTTAAGCTCTTAAGTTAGTATTAGAAAATTTTTCGAATTTGGCGACAAAAAAAGATGTGGGTACGTATACAGAATCAAACCGCACTTTTTTTTACAGAAATGTACTGTAACTTTTAAACGATAGCAATAGAGGATCTAAAATACACTATTATAAAAATATAATAAAAACAAAAAACAATTTATCGAGTACAGTACTCGATAATATCTATAATAGGATTTCTGAAATAATTAAACTTTTTCTTTTTTATTCTCTATTGGATTCTACTTGGTTGACTACACCGAGTCATATTTTCAGGAAGGTTTTCTATTCCTGATTTTCAAAAGTATGTTTCTACAAAACCCTCACAATTCACTGGTTTTTTTACTTTTCCTTCAAATTTTCCTGAATTTCAAAAATTCTCAGTATTGAAGTGAATATGACCAAAAAAGAGAATTATCCAAATCGGTTGTGATAATCTTGAGATTTTTACAAAATTGACACAAGCTTATTAAATTATTATTGTTTCTTCAGGGTAAGAATTTATTGAAATAGTCCTTTCTTGCTACAAAATCAAACTTTCTAAGAAAACAAGGTTTTTCCTCAACGAGTATTAATAAACTATCAAAATTGCAGTCACATCTCAGACTCAAATCTACTGTTAACCTGTGTTATCTAAAACATCTTTGAATTTTTGGTTTTCTATCTCAATGCAACGAACTTGAATTCAATACTTTGAATTATCTTTTTTGTTCAGATTTGAAAGTGTAGAATATTGTTAATCCACCATTCAAGTTTAACTTCCTCTCAACAAAATTTGTGTACCTAACCTCACACACAAGAAGCTGTTATTCTCCTATAATTAGGTTTTCATAGCCTGGCAGAAAATTGCCGAGTCTTATCAGAAGAGCAAATTTGAACAGTATCATGTTTAGTGTCCTTCTAAATACCTATTATCTTGACAAACTGAATTGTGTCCAAATGAAGTCATTTTAATCATAAATTCAACTCCAAATTAACTCTTAATATAATTGTATCATCAAAACATATTTAAAAAAAAAATTAAAAACCGTTTAGCGGAAATTGTCGTCCCCTATATATGAATGTAATCAACTGCGCGCACTTTAATGTCCACTTACATAAAATTCAACAGTTAATTCCCATTAATGAACTCAACTTGACACCTCTGTGAAAGAGTGAATTGCCATCTCCATTAGACGATACCTCTGTACATGCTGCAGATATATGGAATTACGATACCCGCACAAGCCAAGTGGATATGTGACCATCAAGACCATGCTCTCTAACGGCCACATTCAATTACCAACTTCTAAAGATTAGGTATCTCTACCTTCTTTATACCTTTACCAAGATTCAACCTCCACAGTCCGCACGCTGCTGTTGTATATGTGAAAGATAATAACATATAGATGCATGTATCCATACTCATGATGCACGCAGCACACACACGCATTCCTTCCTCTCCAACCTCTCAATGTTTATAAACTAATGTTCGAAGCAATAAAAAGTGTCAACTTGCCCCATAACTACAACTTTAATAGCAGCTCTTGGCTTTATGGAGAGATTCCGGAATGTGATGGCCCTGATGCTCCTCATCTGCGATGCCATTGCCAATAGAGAAAAACCAAACAACAACAAAAATCAGGCATCATCATCGCCGACGATAAAACAACTGAAATTGCCATCTAATTGAAATTACTCAACCTTTACGAGCGAGCAGCAACAACAACATCAGCAAAATTGAATGTCGAAGATCGCCAAAGGACAAAAGTTCAGAATTAGCCAACACATTGCTTACTTTGAGATATTTTTAGATCAAAAATCTTTTTTCTATTTTGCAATTAAAAGAATATAATAAAAGAAAAAAGAATAAACCAAGCTCGCACTTAGGCAGGCAGACGGACAAGACTCATGTTGTTTTCTAGATTAAGAACGAAGGTGGCGACCTCTGATGGGAGTCTTGGTGCACATCCTACAGTTCTTCGTTAAGGCTTCCAAATGACAGAGATAAGCGCCATCATTTGAAACCAGAGTGGAACTGTCATTATCTCTGAAGATAGGAATTGGCTTGAGTTCAGCTAGCTAATTTGTTGGGGTCTTTTCTAGAAGCTTGATGTGAAAATGATGGTTTTTGACAGATGTGTCAGGAGGCATTTCTGTCAATCATGTTTATATACATTATTCTTGATGATGAAGGAACTACAATTTTATTTTATTTTTATTTTTGTTTCGTTTTTAAATAAGAAGATAAAGTGTGGCGTTTATCTGGCAATGAATGAAAATGAAATAAAATTTTATCGAATAAAGAAAACTATTGATTCGACGATAGACCACCATCAGAACATCACAACAGAATTGAGTATATTTCCGTTGCGCAGAAATAACAAGACACTAAAGTGAATCATAAAAGAGATGAGTCAGTTGTTTTTGATTTGTTTGAAAATGAATCAGAGGCTTTGATGTTAAGTTATTTTGTTCTTCCGCTGGTTCAAGAGAAAAAGTATTCTGTTAGTTCTTGAACTATTTTTTTTAGATATTCAAGAGGGTATATTCTAATTACATTTCATGAATTAAGAAACGTAGGCCATGTCGAAGAAGACAGAATGCTTGGAAATATGAATTTCTTTCGAAAGATTTTCATTTCGGCCGAAATACATTTCACCGAAGAAAATTTCATTTCACTTTTGTTCCTTACTGTATGTTTCACTCTGTTCTGTTTTTCGTTCAGGTGAAACTCGTAAAAGCTAATTCTAGGCGAACAAAAATGCTTCTGTTAAAATATTTTCCAGGTTTTCTATTGAACTTTATCCTTTTTTGGAGGAATTTGAATTCAAATCTTTCTCAAATTCATTTTTCGTAGTTTTCTAATAGCAAATTTTATTTAAATATTAAAAAATATATTTCACGGCGAAGAAAAAGTTATTTTTTCAACAATAGAAAACTGTATCAGCCAATTTGCTCATATGTGGTTTTATTTCCTAGAAATTTCACGAATTCCATCTTTATGGAAGTGTTACAACGAAATCTTGAGAACCCATAACAACTCCCAACGACCAAACTGGGCAACAAAATTTAAGGCCGCCTTAATGAGTAATTTTATGGATATATGGGAACAGCAAAACTTATTACCTGTTCGTCAATACTTTGTAAGCATCCTTGAAGACAAGAAGAGAAGCATTATAAATGAAGATTTCAGGAAGGCATCTAACTCAACTTCTTGCTGCTATTATGCTCCCTATTTAGCGAACATACAAGAACCAGAATATAAACCGGCTCCGTACCTGAATTCATCCTGCAAACCATACGTGCATAAAGTCTTAGCGCAAATTAGGTGCGCAAACAGATATGCCCACAGAATAGTTTTACACGGTGATAGACATATATTTGACCCAATGAACATTTGCACATTGTGTAATACATATGAAGATGATACAATTGAACACTTCCTTTTAGGATGCCCAATTTTTAATGCAGTTAGAAACCACTTCCTATCCCCTATGAACTTAACTGACATGAATAGTATAATGAAAGTTGAAGATCAAAACGTTGCACTGAATATATATAAATATGTTAGAAACTCGCTTAACTTAAGAGCTTTTATCCTTAACGAATGATAAATCCAGGTTTCAGTTTAAGTAATAAAAGTAATTTTTTTTTTTATTTTCTTTATAATTGTTGCTTCATATCTTACCTTATTGTTCTGTTAGATGAATTAAAATTATATTGCACTTACCTTATGAAATAATGTAATATTAACATATTGCCAATCAATTTGTAAAAGCTAAGCTTATAAACAAATAAATATATCTATCTATCTATCTATCTATCTTTATGGTATTGAATCGATTGTGGTTAGGTTAGGTTAGGTTAAAGTGGCTGTCCATGATGGAATAGGACACGATTAGGCCAGTTTAATGGCCCATTATGATACCACATGAATCTTGAGGTTTCCTCCTAAGCTCAATGAAACCAGTTTGAGTCCCTTACGAAACGTGGGAGGCTGATTATACTAATATGATAAAGATCGTTTAGATCGTTAAAGAACAATTCTCGTAAGTAATTTTTGCGTTTTTGAGCTAGAGGAAGGCATGTACAGTACACTGTACAGAGAAGGTGAAGAACTGTTTCCTCCTCTTCCTCGTCCATACAGCTTCTGCAAAAGTCATTTGAGAATACGCCTAGCCGCGTAGCCTACTTTCCTATTAGACAGTGTCCGGTTATGACACCTATTATCGAGCTTAATGCGATCTGCTTAGAGGTAGCAAGCACCTTGATCGCTTTAAATCTAGTGTTGGCCAGATGTTTTTTGTGGCCTGACACGTGGTGATGTTGTTCAACCTGGTGTTTGCCTTCTTCATAGCGTTGGTATGCCAGCATTTGCCAAACGTGGTAGAATGAGTTGTACTGTACCGTTCCTGGCGAGTTCATCTGCCTTACAGTTACCTGGAATGTGTATATGGCCCGGCACCCAACAAAGGTAAATATTTAACTGTTGTGCCATTAGAGATGATCGACAGTTATGGACTATTATAGAGTTTGTAGAGACAGAGTCCAGAGATTTGATAGCGGTCTGACTATCTGAGAAGATATACGGATATCAGATGATGATATCACGTTTTCTTTAAGCCAGGACAAGACTTCTTTTATCGCCAAAAGTTCCACCTGGAATCGATTGTGGAGTATTGGAAAATCCCTTATCTTTCACTTGGCTTCAAAGAACAAAGTGTTTAAGCAAGAAGATCTTGATGGTAAGTTGTTATCGCCTCTTGCAAGAGATCACATGGTGCAAACTTTTATTGCAAAATTTCAATTGTTTCGTTGCACCATTTTGTGATGAATTTTAATAATTTTAGTGCGCTCTTGAAGCGTGGTTCTTTCCATTTATAATAATGGTGCATATTTTACTTGTCAATTGTCAACAAATGTTTGCTTTAAAATGACAGCTGCCCAATAGCGGGATATTCAAAACAAAAACCCCTTTCAGTATGTATTGTTTCACTGTGAAATGTTCGTCGTCATTATTTCGTTTTCTTGGTTAGTCATCAGTAAATCTGTCCGTATCCGAGGCTTTTTTGTGCTTTGCAACTAAATATTTTTACGTGGGAAGTCACTCTAACAACAAAACCACTAAACTGGAAGGCCAGTTCCTGTCCTGGCAGACCGGAGCTCCGAATATGTCTTAGAAGCCCTATACTATAAGGTGTTCACAAAGTACTTCCATCTAACTGGAACTGTAGACACCACTGTTAATTCCATCTTGGGAATTCCTCCGCTGCCTCTACCCCCAAAACCATTCCACTGGGATTGAAACTCAATCTCTAGTTGAGGTACTAGGTACTTGGTACCAGATGTTTAAGCGGGGTCATGAGAGTAGAAGTTGGTATACCGAGGTGTGTTTTTGGGAAAAACCTATGGAAGCTTGTATCCTCTTGGGTTTTGCACGTCAAAGCCGCATATGAGAACATCTTTAAAAAAGAACTTTACAGATAAATGCCTAATTTTGTCATCCCTGTCGAAAATGTGCGTTTGTGCAGAATGACGATGGAGAATTCATTCTGCTTTATCAACGTCCAAAAAGATCGTACTAATGCTTTTATGTCAAACAAGATTTTAGACAACGCGACTTCTTCAACAGCGTTCTGGAAATACCAAGTATATACTGTCATCAAGAAAGGACATTGAACAATGATTATATAATATAATTTTGAGGTAGTTGAAGCCTTTGTACACCTAGGCACCGCTATAAATTTAGACATCGACACCGGTGCTAAAATCAAACGGA
The DNA here is from genome assembly GCA_951509635.1 of Eupeodes luniger. Taxonomy (NCBI): domain Eukaryota; kingdom Metazoa; phylum Arthropoda; class Insecta; order Diptera; family Syrphidae; genus Eupeodes; species Eupeodes luniger. The sequence goes on along the minus strand of OX608073.1, from coordinate 91,991,189 downwards.
GAACAATCTTGAAAACTGCTGCTTCTTAGAAGGCAATTAAGTAGGCTTGGACCTTGTCAAGGCAAGATGAGAACGTCTTAGGATGCTTGGGGATAAAAATTCTTCTGGTGAACTGTACGAGCTGTACAGCGACATTGATCAAAAGAATAAAAGTCCAAGGACTTACATGGCTGGATCATGTACAATGGACAACGCTCCAGCCTGGAAGGTTTTCGAATCCAATCACGAGGGGCGGTACACCCAGTAGAGGAAGATCACGACTCAGGTGGCAACTGCAGATGGGAGAGGACCGTAACCAATTACGCGTGTGAAGCTGGAGGCAGGTAGTTAGGGACCGAGCTAGCTAGAGGCTCATGTTAGTTGATTCCTAAGTCCGTTTCAGACTTTAACCCTATCTAAGGTTAGTGAGTAAGTAAGTTTCTTACAGAATAAAAAAAAACTTTATACTTTATTTAACATTTAATTTTGTACATAAGATTAAAAAGTTAATATTAACCAATATTTGATTTAATAATTTATCCTTGATTTCTTTGTGCTTCCCAACTGTTAAACTATCAGAAAATATGCATACGATGAAATTTGACATTATTAAATTTTTGGATTGTAGACCAAATTCATAAATTGGGTTTCAAGAACTAAATAAAAAACGTATCTATTCTTGAGTTCCCGTCTCCACGTGTCATTGCTAAAAAAAAACGCCTTCCCCACTATTTTTCAATAAAACCTTCCCTCCCTTTAAATGCTTAATGTATGGTCCATTCCAAGAAAGAAAAAACTCATACATCAAGAAGTAATATACCTTTGTGCCTCCTTAACTCCATAGCCCGACACGATTCACGATACGATGCATTAGTAACAGATGTCTATAAATATTAAAATTCCAAACTACAAATTTGGGCCAGATTTTTGACCCAAGCATTGACCCGCCAAAAATAACAAAAATAAACAAAAACCAATCTGAAAACTACGAAATTAATGATATATAAAAATAAATAGAAGCGTGTGGATTTTTGAAAACAAAACAAACTTAATACTCAAAATGCGATTACCAAAGAAAATAATAATTATTTCATTTGATTCTTGTGAATCCTTAAGTCCCCATCAGACACGTATCCATAATTAATGTTCTTCAAGTTCAAGGGACTTTGTGCAGCTACTTTTCCCCTCAAAATCATCACGTACCGTACAATCCCAAAATGAGGAGTCTTGAGTATCTTATAAAGCAGAGCTACGAAAACGCATATAAGAAGGTATAATTATAATAAAAATAAACGACTTGTTTATTTGAATCTTATATAGGTTTATGCACTTTTATTTGATATAAATTTGCCTTACGAGAATGGCTATGCCTACGTTAAGAGACGTGAAGAATTTACGAGCAGAATATTTTTTTTTTTCAGAATCATCCCAAGACAAAAAATATATACCTACTATCTTATCTTCTGGTGATGGTGGCTTGTCTGATGTGTTTTTCCGGTACATATTTATCTGTATAATTTTTTTTAATGGTTTTCGAGATGATTTTTGGTACAGACAAAATTGTTGACAATTTTTAGTTCATGAGAATAATATACATACTTAAGTTTAATATTTCTCAATGTCTCATCGATAACGATTTCTCTCGAAGTCCAACGTTGTCGTCGTCATTTAAAAACATGTTTTGACTTTTGAATTGATATCTCTGAATATACTCATAGGTCAGAAACTGATAACCTTACTGATAACCGACTTTTTTAATGTTGTTCGATTTTATATATTTTTTTCAAAATAACTTTTTACTGAAAAAAAAAGCATAAAACAAATGACTGATATTTTTAGCCTCAAATCCGGGAGGAGATTTGAAAAATTATGATTGCTACAAAAAAGAGTTGTCGTTTTACTCTTATTATTAAAATTTTTACAGAATTTTTTTGCTTAAAACATCTTTATTGATGTCGTAAAAGTTAGTTCGTAGTTTAACTAAAAAATAAGTTCCTCTTCTCTTTTAATTATAACAATATATTTGAGTTTTTCACCATAACGTGTTATAATGTGTTGGCAACCCTAAATAAAAAAAAGAGGCTAGGATACGACCCACACTGATAACTTCCCATCCCGTCTGTCGATTTGTCTTGCGTAAAAGGTTTGTAGGTTTTTGTGGTTTTTAAAAAAAGTTATCAGTTAAATTATTCTATAATCATTTAAAAATTACCAACAATATTTTGTATATGTTGAAATAGTTTGATTTCAAAATCTATCTTTGTTAACCACATTTTTAGTCGTTAACCAATTTTTACCAATATTAGTAGCATTTGCGTACTATTTTTTGTAGATTTTAATTTTTTATTAAAAAACTGACTGTTGGATTTTTATTAAAAAAAATTTACTGAATGTCGAAAACAATATTTTCTGTGAGATAAAATAAAGGTTCAAAGCCAATATTTTTAGTTTTTGAAAAGATGTTTGGGTCGAAAATCAATTTTTACCAACTTTTATTAATTTTTTTGTTTAGGTTTTTATTTTTTTGTTAAAAAAGTGTCAATTCGATTTATCTCAAAATTTTTCCAAATATTGAAAACAATATTTCTTGTAAGTTAAAATTAGCTGGAAGCCATAATCTCAAAGTTTTGAAAAGATATTTGAGTCGAAAATCAATTTTTACCAACTTTTAGTAATGTTTTTCTTAGGTTTTTATTTAAAAAAAATTGTCATTTCGATGTTTCTCAAAATTTTACCAGATGTTAAAAACGTTATTCTTCGTTGCACGAAATTCTTTTGGAGATAATATCATTTTTTGTTCGTAAAATTTTCGAGGGGACAAATATTTTTGTTTCAGTTTCTTTGATTTATAAAAAAACCGTTAATTGGAATTTTTTCCAAAAATAAATTTGTTTGGCATTGCGTTACAATATATAATATAAAATTTAATTAAATTCTCTGGCGTTATTGGTTCGTAAGATATTTAGGGTTAACCAACATTTTCAGCTTTTTTTTAAATTGCTATGGTAAAAAAAAACACCCACTCAATTTTTTTGAGAGTCCTTTCTGCATGTTTCTGCATTATTATCTGTATGAGCTAGTGCTGTAGCTTTTAAGATTAATCTGTACATTTATGTTTTTGAATTAATAAATAATAATAATAATAATAATAAATATCTGTATGACAAAATTTATTTGAAGTCGATATCTCTACTGGTTCTTGAGCTATGGACGACGAAAAAAACGTCGCAAACGTACGTACACACGCACGCACAGACATCTCTCTAAAAATCTGTTATTTAGACTCGAGGGACCTTGAAACGTAGAGAAATATCAAAATTTTCAATACTACAAATTCGCATAGTTTCTTGTTTTTTCGGACCAGTAATTCACCTCCAAGATTTATTTTCGCTTCACTATTTTCTATGAGGATATATGTGAAAAGGCTGGTCTACGTCGATATACCTGATACGGAGGACAATATTCACCGCGTCAATATACGGCTACAAATGTTAGAATAAGTCCTACAAAATTGGACCTCCAGATTAGACTATGTCTGAAACCTGCCAGGGCTGTCATATACCAGAAATTATATACCAAATATCTTTTGAATAAAGTAAATTTCATATCGTTTTTAGAAAACCTCACAGAGGTGCGACTTTAGAAAGTTTCACCTCTAACTTAGTTAGGTAAGAATATACGTAGTCGTGCCATAAGTTCTGTTACAAGTATAAAATACCATAAGATAAGAATTCTATAATATTTTCTTTTCATTGCTGTTTCATTTATTTGGTCATAATATAAGTTCAATTAAGAAAATAGTTTTACTCGAAATGACTAACCTTATCTTTAATGAAAGCCTTTAAACGTTGTGGCCATCAAACTATAGTGGCACGCTCTGTTTCTGTTGATATTTTTGACACTACTTTCGTTAACTCTATCTTAAGAGTTTAAAAATTCCTGTAAGAAATCAAAAAATAAACTTAGGGATTAAAATATGGACTTCGCAAGAGCCAATCTTAAGCTTCTTTAAAACCTACTATTTTGACCTTGAGGCAATTTTGTGCTGTCTTGGCTTTGTTTGTCTCACCAGATTCTTGTAGAATCTTGTAGAGAATTCATCTATCCCCATTGAAAAGAGTATTTGTTAAACAAATTACCAAACCCTCTACCAGTTCTATATAGCATAACTTGTTAACCGTTTTCACATTTGTTCCCAAAACTTGCGTTATGTGATACTTTTTAGTGAGACTTTCAATCAAATCATTACAGAAAGGTGGTGATGGTTCATTTTGAACCTTAGAATAATAGTTTTAGTTTTATATGATGATGTCGCATAAATAATACCGTTTTCTTTGTTTTAAACTCCTTCAACATTAAAAATCTTTTCATTCGTAAAAAGAATTTCTCGCGTGCCACAGCACTCGCGAAGACAACTACTTTTTGGGCTAGTCATCTTTTTTTGAAGTTATAGGAAACTGGAGAAGAACCCAAGTCCCGTTAAATATTGCTGTTCCCAGTGGTTTTCAAAACGAGAGAATTTCACCAGAACTCAATCCTTACCTATGGTAGGCAATAACTACGATTCTATTTTCTTTAGAGCCTTACTTTATGGTAACAATAGCGAAACTGAAACCAAATTAACATTTATTCTTTGCCTACTAATGTAAACATTTAAAAAATTAGATAACCAATTTATATCAAATGAATGTTTTGGCCAACAAGGTCTTTAAGTTTTGTAACAGAATTTAGGGCACGACTACGTATAGATCATTTCATTCCAAGTCAGGATACAAACTTCCACTAAATTTTCATTTAATTTGAAAATTTATTCAACATAAAAATTATGCTGTGGTCTTGTGCTTGTGCTTAGGACACCCTTTAAGAGACTGTTTGCCTTGCCTATCACCCAATTATTTGCGCAAAGTCTATTAATTCTAATACTTTTTTCTAATTCGTCTGCTTGTCTGCCTCTTACTAAAAATGGTACCTTCAAACTTGTTGCACTATGCATCAAAAGTAAATATTATTTTTTTGTTTATAAAAATAAACATGTCAATAATTTATGACATGGAACGACATAAATTCTTAGAGGCTCTTAACGCCCCACTATCTCAATCCTGCTGTTTTTGGTTTTAGTTTGGAGCAAAGTCCATAAGAACCTATATGTACATAATATGTTTAGTCGTTAAGGGGGAGCGTTTTGTCCCCACAGCTCCACCTCAATACTTAAAAAACTGATAGATTGAGTTTTTTTTTTGTTGTTTTCAAATCTCAAAACTGGTGATAATCTGCGTGGTAATTAGTTGGCTTATGTTTCTGTGTCATAAAATAAGATTACAAACATGCGGACAGACACGACTGTTAGTTCAGTTTTTCTTTTTGGGGAAATATATTTTATACATGATGCATATGATGCATCCACGAAGTAAAAAAGGTGACAGAAGACTAAAGTGCTCTCAAAGTCACTTAATTGTGGGAGAAAGGAACATTTAAAAAATCATTTTTCGCTTCGTAAAAAAAAAGAAAATTAAATGAATCGTTAACGTCTTGGGGGAGGGTAGAAAAGAAATATTTTGTTTTGAGAAATGTAATTAGTGTCAAATGTTTAAGATGTGACTTGACACATCATACATATAGTTTCTGTATAGGTGCACTTATTGGTAATGAAAGATGAATTTTTGACATTATGAGGTTGTCAAATGATGAGGCATAGTTATAGCAAACATGGAAGTGGAAGCTGGCAAAAGATTTTTTTGGGGATTTATGTGTAGGTCTAACAAAAGTTCCTGTTTTCCAAATTCACTTTTGAACTGTCAATATTAGATTAAACCCATTCTTAACTTAATTTAGAATTGCAGGTTTTGAGGATATTAGGAGTTAATACTCGTAGAAATAATATTTCTGGAAATGCATTAGTCTAGAGTTAAATTTGAGCATTTTTTTAGGATATTAAAGTTAATAATTCCTAAGCTTCAAAAATGTCATTGAAATAAATGAATATGGAAGAATTATGTAATGTATCCAAAAAGAGTTTGAGTGAGAATTAAGAGAAATAAATGGGTTCTTATTATTTTGCAAAATAAAAAATGATAAGAATTTCATGTTTAAGTCTTTATGAAAAGTACAGTTTAATGTCATTAGTAGAATTCCTAACTCCCCGTACTAAGGGGTACAATATACACAGGCTGCAGGCTTCTACGACTAAAAGCTCAATTTTTGTCCACTAGTTTTACTGTTCCCGGCCGTGAAGGCGCTTCAAGTAAACAAAACTGTTACTGTGAAATTTGTAGTATTTTTGTAGTGAATTTCAACAATTAAGATGCGATATCTCGTCCTATTTTTTTTTTAACAGCATAGTTTTTACTTTTCAAATGTCAAAAGATGACGGCTTCAAGAGTGACACTTGCCCAGTGACTAGACTATTAGAAATGAAACCCTTCAAATATTAGGATCGTAATATTAACTCGAGATTATGTTTCAGAAATATATCCGAAACAAAGGATATTTTAAGGCAGAGAAGAAAATAGCGAAGAACTTTCAACAAAATTAATATTTTACTGAACACTTAAAAAAATCTAGTTGTTTTTCGAAATGACGACATTTTTTGAATCATTTTCCTGCAGCTTTGTTTCAAACAATCAGAATCTAAAACTGTATCTCTTTCACTTTTCATAGGAAGTAATTGAAATCGTTCTGCTGATTTCTCTAATTGAAAAATTTGTCACTCCTCGACGTTTTAAGTACCCTAGAATCTGAATCAAAGGTTTTAAAAGAGATGTGTGTAAGTGCAAAACACCTTTTTTCGTTGGCAATAGCACAAGAATTGTGGAGATATCGACTTCAAACAATTTTTTTTAGATGATAACATCAAAATATGGAAATTAGACTTTCAAAAATTTGAGTTTTTGTTTTTTTTTTTACTACAGCAATTAGAAAAATAAAATCAAATCAAATTAAATTAAATAAGCGAATGCAATACTATTGTCACATAATACCGAATTAATATATACTTGAGAAAAACAAACTTAATTAACGATTTTGTTCATTAATAAAATTACTGATACAAATATTTATCACCTCGAATATATTACGAATCAAACATAAGATTACTTCCTTAATTTTAAACAATTAAGCATAACATTTTTGATATCTGGTAATCTTTTTATAAAAAATATTGGATAAAATTTAACTTTATGGAATTTTAAAAAAATACTATTTTTTGTTTTCACATCCATAAAATTAAATTTGACATTTTTGATTACCGCATATTAATTATTAAGACAGTATAAGACCTTGTGCAGGGAATTGAAATGGGCAAAAATGTCAAATTTTACTTTTTAGATTTAAAACTTAAATATTATTTTTAACTTTAAGCTTTACATTCTATTTGTAAACAGTCTTTGAACAGTCTTGTACAGTTTTATGTGACAAAATATTTCTGTCAACATTTAGTAATTTTTTTTTAGAAAATGCCTTTTTTTACTGGAAACAAAGAAATAATTTTCCAGCTGAATTGAATATTAATGAGCTACACAGTAAATTTGTTTCTACACCTATAATAACTCTAAGCGACCATGTATCTGTTAATACCATACCTCCACCTTCTACAAACACTTTGTTCAATTTCGATTGTTCACACAACGCCTTAGACATAGTTGAAAGTTTCATAAGTATAAAATCCAATGCCACTGGCGCTGATGATTTGAATCCTATTTCATTAAAGCTATTCTTCCTTTGCTTCTACCCTATTTTACGCATGTAATAAATTCAATCCTTATACCACTGGCATTTTCCCACATCAATTGAAAAAAGCAAAAATAATTCCCATCCCCAAAAACTCGCTTTGCAATGAATTTAGATCAATTACAATACTTCCTTTTCTGTCTAAGGTCTGTGAAAGGATAATGCAAAAACAATTAAGCAACTTCATCAGTCGCAACAACCTTTTAGTCGATGTTCAATCAGGTTTTCGTTCGCACCACAGCTGTATAACGGCACTAACTAAAATAATCGAAGACATAAGGACTGAATTCGATATTGATAATTTAACTTTTTTAGTCCTATTAGACTTTTCAAAAGCATTCGACATGGTGAATCACTCGATACTTCTGAATAAACCGCGTCACAGATTCAACATGTCTTCAAAAGCTATTAAACTACTCTCTTCTTTTTTAAATGATAGAAAGCAAGCCGTTTTCTTAAATGGAAATCTCTCCGATTTTCTTCCGGTTCAACAAGGAGTTCCCCAAGGATCAATTTTATCCCCCCTTCTATTTTCATTATATGTGAATGAAATCGGTTTCATTATAAATGGAGTATCAAAACATTTTTATGCCGATGACATTCAAATTTACAAAAGCTGTCCTTTGGGTTTAATTGACAATTGACTGCCCTTTCACCCTGAACCAAGAACTAGAAAAGATATCATACTGGGCGTCGTGCAATGGGTTGGTTCTCAACGCAAGCAAATGCAAATGCCTGGTTATATCAAGAAAAGAATTAGACTTAACATACTTTCCTTCCATATTTCTAAACCAGAGCCCATTAGAATTCGTAAATTTCACTAAAAATCTAGGAGTAATCTTCAATAAAACATTGACCTGCAATGACCACATCAACCAAATAGTAGGTAAAACTTATGGAACGCTTAGAACGCTGTGGACCGCCCAAAACATCACTCCATTTAAAACCAGACTAATGCTGGCAAGGACCCTTGTAATACCTGTTCTCACTCATGGATGCGAAATTTTTTACAACTGCGATTCCATCAGCAAAAATAAATCAAACATAGCATTCAATAGTATCATTCGATACATCTTTGGGTTTAAGAAGGTACGACCATATTTCACATTTGCAAGAGATTCTGCTTAGTATGCCTTTTAATGACTTCATGAAGCTTCGAACATTGATACTATTTTTTAAAATCTTGAAGACACGTCAACCAGCTTATCTGTTTGAAAAAATCAGAATGTCAACATCGAACAGATCGACATCGGTAATTTTGCCACGCTTTTCGTGTTTGACCTCGGAAAGGCAATTTTTCATCGCTGCATGTCGACTCTGGAACTCACTTCCAAGTGATATGCATATTTTCCAAAAAAGTATTAAAATCTTCTTTTCGAACCAAAGCAACTAACTTAACTTAGCTATCTTCTCTTCTTAACTTTAACTAACTTAACTATCTTTTCTCTTTCTTTTTCTTTTTCATTTTCTATCATTTTAGTTTAACGTCAATTAATATTTTATCGATAAATTATTGTTATTTTTTTATTTTTTTTTTTATTTAGTTTTATTTTATAATATTTTCTTTTCTTATTTTTTAAAAATTTGAATTGTTATATAAAGTTAAGTCATAGGCTTTCACAAATTTATAAGACATCTATTATCTTACTGTGTAAGCTTTATAAATAAATAAATGAACTGAAACTGAAACTGAAACTTTTACCTAAAAAAATACTACAAACTACTAAGAAGTGAAGTTTGGCCTAAATATCTTAAGAACAGTGTTTCTTGAGTTCTTTAGTTACAAAAATGATACTCTCCTTTCTGTTTTATTTTTAGACTAGCTGCACCCCGTGGAGTTACTTACATGCTTTATTTTATTTGGTGGACTTTTTTTTAAAACTATTAAAGGGTAAAAATTCTGTTATACAATATTTTAGCAACACTATTCCTTTCGCAGAGCACGCGGTAGAATCTCTCAAGCTTCTGATTTTGAAATATTCTTTATTGATGCTTTGCTTGTAATAGTCTTAGCATAGCCTTCGATAAATGGGCTATCTAATTTTTTAAATCGGGCCAAACAAGTAAACAAACAAACTCTTTATGATATAAGTATAGATTTGTTCATCACAAGCAGATTAATGCAAATTCTGCTGTAAGTCCACTATCTATTTACTTACGTGATTTGGATTTTGAAAAATCGTCTACCTTACAAGTATGTATTGCTAGAAAATATCCATATATAATATATAAAATAAAACTGCCCTAAAGCCCTATTCCATGTCATGGATTTATTAATAGTTTTATAAAAAAACTAAATTCTAGTACGAAGAGTTTGATATTTACTATGCCAATAATTCAATTTTTAAATCAATCAGTTTGTATTGCATTCTCAGGTCGTTCTCTCACAGACGTTTTCTTTATTTACTAATGGATAAACTTAAGTCTTTGCAAAATGTCTTTCTTTTACTAATAGTATACCTTTTTTGTTGCCCATGCCCATATAACAATGGCTAATTCCATAAATCTGCTTAAAATTTAAATAATTTCCAAACAGTCCAGCCTTGGTATAGATCTGCTTATAAATACACATCAAATCAGCAAACGCAGAATGTCCTGTCATGTCCTTCTGGTTCTTATACTCATACACAAATTTTGATTGACAGTTTGTTCTCCTACAAAGCGGATTTCAATCAGGAAACAAAACAACAACAACAACAGCAGAAGAAAACGACTTTTGATATTTATGTTTGTCTTCCACAGCACAGCATAGCGATTTTTATGTTCATCCTTATTACCTTTTCCTATATAAACTCAAAAAAAAAGAAAAGGCGCAAATTTTATAACAAAATCTCATTTCTTGTTCTTTGAGAAACCCCGAGATTGGTTTTTCATTCATTCTTTTCTATTTTTGTGTTAACATTTTGCAATTTTCATTTTTATTTCTATATGGCATCTTCATCTGCTTTTTCATTTCCTTTGTAACTTAAACGCGAAATGTCCTCTAGTGTAGGTAGGATAGGTAAGGTACCTACCTATCTACTTGTTTGGGGTGTCATCTTAGAGTCAAAACCAAACTCAACTGAGTATAAAGGTGTGTCACACGCCACCGACATGACACCTTTCACTTTATAGAGATACACAAACAAAAATTGAGAAAAAAAAATAAAAATTAAAATCAAAAACGAAAATGAAAATGAAAACGAATAATGCGGATGTCAAAAATTTTGACAGTTCAATTTCTCGCAATGACTATCCTAGCGATAGATCTGTCATAGGAGATCCTTTTGGTGTATATAGCATCATCAGGATAGCATTGCATTATGCCGCAGCCAAAAGTGATGGTTTCATTCTTTTCGAATATATTATAATGTACTTCAGTAATATTATGTTACGGAATCATTTGTGCGAAGATAACGCACGTCACATATGTCACCCTCGTCTTCATCTCTCTCGCTATATATGTAGAAGCACCCACTGCCACTGCCACTCGCCATTTGGTGTGGCACAACCAAAAAGGAATTTCACTTTAAAATTATTATTTTTGTGATGTGAAATCAAAGCGGGGGAGAGAGAGAAAGAAAAGTCCTTGCGCGCATCCGATATATTACATCATAGTATCATCATGAAAGATGCTACCCCGATCCTGAGTTGTATGTGATTGCGATACCTTCGGGTCTTTGTGCGATGAGTGAGTGCTTGAGCGTATGTAATCATAACGCAGTCAAAGTAATGTCAACGAAATTAAAAAAAAAAAAAATAGGACTCAAAATAAGGCAGAGCAAGACTTCCTTGCAAAGCTTGCACTGCACATTCGAAATAATGAATTACTTCCTCCATCAACACATCGAGCCAAAGAGACTGGCCTTTACAGTTGTTTATCCTTTAGCATATCAAATATTCGGCCTTGTTGGTTTTTTTTTTTTTAATTTCCTTTTTATGATAGATTATGAATGAGATTTCGGGAATTCAAGTATAAGTAGTACGGATATTAACAATGGAAACCACGTCAAACAATTTGATATTTGAAGAAATCTCTCCAAAACATTTGAAAAAATCCTCATTCAAAAACAACTTAAAATTAAGTGATTAATAATTAGTTTTTCAAAAAATCTTCCTCCACTTAGTTCACTTTCTGAAATGTCTCACAGCGAATCTTGTAAAAGCTTTTAAATTAGGTATTTCTTGATATGTAGATTTTGTACTAGAACCATGTAATCTATTTATTCATTTATCATAAATTATATGTGTCTATGCTTATTTTACGATTTTTCGGTTGATAGCAGTAATAACGTTTTCGAAGCTTACATATGGACAAACTTTCAAGGCAAACAATTCAGACAATTTAAAGCACTACAATTTTTGTTACGAAATTTTTCGAATATGTGTGACGAGAAAGAAGATATGTCACGTATACAAAATCAAGCAATATTTTTAACCAAAGTTACACCGTAACTTTTAAAATATAGCGAAATAATCAATTTCGCAATTATAATTAATAATTGCTGAAAATTTAATTTGCTATAATTTTGTGTTAAATTTTTATTTCAAAGGATCTTAAACACAAACACATTAGTTATGTTGAAAGAGTATATTTGTATATTTTTGTATTTATGTAACTTGAGTTTACTGCTCCGAGTAATGTTGTCAGGAAGGTTTGCTGTTCCTGATTCCATACAAAACGCCCATGATTTCTTGATTTTTTTGACTTTTTCTTCAAATTTTTCTCTCTGTCTGTCCTCGCCCCTACACCCTTAACCATTGGGTCAATTGAGTTCAAACTTTTATGTTAAAGTTTTAAGCAGGTTGAAGTAGGTATGTTCTAAATAACTGCGTACTAAAAACATTTTCATATATAATAATTTAATTGAAAAAAAAAAAAAAAAAAAAAAACAATTTAAAAATTGAGGTGTTTTGAGAAATCAAATGACATTTAAAACTTAGTTTGCAGATATATTTTTAAATCCTAATAAAGTAAAGGTTCTATTTTTAAATAGAATACGTCGTGAAGTTTATTTTTCAAGGGATGAATATATTAAAAATTCCTTCCTTTCTACAAAATCAAAGTTTTTCAAGAAAACATTCTTTTCCTTAAATGAGTATTAAAACCCCTATTCAAGTCCCATAGTCTTATCGAAGACACAAAAATACTGTTCTGTAATCTCTACAAAAGTGTGCAGACTAATATTTTCAACCCTGCTCTTTGAATATTTGACTTACATGAATGAGATGAATGTATGAAAATTTATCTTCTGTTACAAATTATTATAACGTACAGAAAAGTATAATATAGCTAAAAAATGTCTGCACGAAATATCTCCAAAAAAAATGGATTGCTCTTAAAAATTGAGACTGATTACTCTTATTGTAACATTTATCATAACATAACACACACCTACTCTACTTTTGTTTTAAAAAATCTCAAAATTGTTTATGTTATTATTGTTTGTAGTTTTTCAAAGTAAAATACGTTAATTTTATAATATTTAATAGTTAATATTATAAATTATCCGGCAACTTGTTACACACTCATTTTTCACCAAAACTCAAATTTTATTTAAAAATGTATTTTTTAGAAGTTGCCATTGCAAAACCAGGAAAAATAATAAAAAAAAAGGCTGGGACCCGACCTACACTGATAACTTCCCATCCCGTCTGTCGATTTGTCTTGCTAAACGGTTTGTAGGTTTTCGTGTTTTGTTAAAAAAGTTTTCAGTTGAATTATTCTAAAAAAATTAAAAATTATCAACAATATTTTGCATATTATGAAATAGTTTGATTTCAAAATCTTTTTCTGTTAACGACATTTTTAGTTGATAACCAATTTTAATGGCATTTGCGTACTATTTTTTTTGCAGATTTTAATTTTTTATGAAAAAACTGACTGTTACATTTTTATTAGTTTAAAGTCAATATTTTTAATTTTTGAAAAGATATTTGAGTCTAAAAATAAATGTTTACCCTGTTTTAGTATTGTTTTTTTCTAGGTTTTTATTTTTTGTAAAAAAAACTATCAGTTCGATTTTTCTTAAAATTTAACCGAACGTCGACAAAAATATGTCTTATAAGATACAATTAGTTTAAAGGCATAATCTCAAATTTTTAAAAAGATATTTTAGTCGAAAATCAATTTTTACCAACTTTTAGTAATTTTTTTTAGGTTTTCCCAAAATTTTGCCAAATTTCAAGAACGTTTTTCTTTGTTGGATAAATTTGTTTTGGAGATAAAATCATACTCTGTTCAAAAAATATTCGAGGTGTCAATTATTTTTGTTCAGTTTTTTTTTGATTTATAAAAAAAACCGTTCATTGAAATTTTTTTCCAAAAATATACTTTTTTAGTATCACATTACAATATATAATATAAAATTTGTACATGTACTGTACAAAATACTGCACGATCAAAATACTGCATCTCAAAATTCTGTATTTAAAAATTCTGTATATCAAAATTCTGTACTGTAAGAAGCATGTAAATAAGGTTAACAAATAAAAATCGTTTTGACAATGTAAAAAAGTGCGCACTTTTATACATTATCAAAACAATTTTTATTTGTTAGCCTTATTTACAGCATTTTGAAATACAGAATTTTGAAAACAGAAAACTTTTTTTTTAAGAAAACATCATAATAATTTGTCATAAGCATAATGTTCTAGTATACTTCCCTTGAACAATAACATAATGTACCTTTGAAAATTCATAAGTCTTTAAAATAATAAAAACAAAAACAATGTAAATGGTATCTTCTACTTATTTTCTCTTTCTCATTTTCTTCTTCTTAGTTATTTGTATCTCTCTCACATTTTTACATGAATTGTTCCTATCATAATCAACAATTGCATAAACAATTGCACTGAACTAATTGATCTGTCAAAATTTCCAGCATTATACAGTATTATGAACTACAGTATTTTGACAATACAAAATTTTGAGACACAGTATTTTAAATTTACAGTATTTTGAAATACAGAATATTAACCATACAGTATTATGACCATGCGGTATCGTACAGTATCATACAGAATTTTTACCATACAGTATTTTAATATACAGCACTTTGACCCGCTCCCATGCCAAAATTTTCAATTCGACAAATCGGACCGATTACAATAACTTCCAATGGGAAGTTAATATCGTTCGAAAAATCATATCACTCAAGTGCTGTCCATTTTTGGGAAGACGAAGTTTTGCATACTCCTCTCGAGCATTTGACGGGGAACTGTTCGAATGTTTGAAGTTATTGCCTAACTTAGGGCTTCGAGTGTATTTGCTTTGTTTATGTGACTTGTGCTTTGAGAAAGCCCTATTTAAAGTAATCACATGTTGACAAATTCGGGAATCCAGGGTGTCATTCTACATCTCCAAACGTCCAGGAAATTTTTCTCCCATTGTTTCTCTTGATGTATCACATCATCTTGTTGAAACCATACAGTTTTTAAGTTCCGACTAAAAAATCACGCAGCATCTGTAAGTATTGATCTGTGTTGACATTGACAATCCGACCATTTTCACGAAAAAAGTACGGACCAATAATGAAGTTTTGACTAATGCCACACCAAACAGTGACCTTGGGACTTTGGAGAGGTCGTTCGTGGAGCTTTTGTTGTTTTCGTAGGCCCAATAATGGAATTTTTTTGATGTTCAAATGGTAGACATGTGCATTCAAGAGGACACAAGCGTCCACAGGTTTTTCTCAAAACCCACCTCTGTCTATCAACTCCTACTCTCACCTCCCCGCGGTGAACATCGGGTGCCTACTACCTCAACTGGAGATTGGGTTCTAACCCCAGTGGAAAGTTGTTGGGGGCAGCAAACGAGAGAGGGGGGGAGAGGTGTTTCCACTAAGGCACCTCTCCTTATCCAGACGGCAGCGGACGAATTCTCGAGATGGAATCAACGGTGGCGTCTACAGTTCCAGTAAGGTTGAACTACTTAGTGAACACCTTATAGGGCTTCTACGACTTATTCGGAGCCCAGGCCTATAAGGAGCGGTTTATCCGGCTCCCCGTCCTTGGAGTTATATTAAGGATCTGACCCTCCAGGTTGGGGGTTGTGCCGTCGGGGTGACTTCCTGACCACGTAAAAACCTTTCTAGTTGCGAAGCACCAACAAGCCTCGGATACGGACGGATTCACTGTTGACAACCCAAGCAAACGAAACAAGGACAACGAACTTCGGATCTGTACGTGGAATGTTAGGTCCCTTAACAGACCACGTGCAGCCGAACAACTAGCGGAAGCCCTAAACTGCTGCAAGGCAGATATTACCGCCATCCAAGAAGTGCGATGGGATGGACCGGGCAAACGCAAATTAAAAGACTGCGATGTATACTACGGCGACTGCTACCGAGAACAAAGGCAGCGTCTATTTGGGTGTGGATTTGTGGTTGGAACTAGACTCAGGCAAAAAGTCTTGAGTTTCAACAGTGTGAGCGAGCGCATCACGACAATCCGCATCAAGGCTAAATTCGCCAACATAAGCCTAATATGCGCGCATGCCCCAACAGAGGAGAAAGATGAAGACACCAAAGACATATTCTTCGAGCTCTTGGACAAGACATATGAGCAGTGCCCTGGCTATGACATTAAAATTGTCTTAGGAGATTTTAATGCCAAGCTAGGAAGAGAAGACATCTTTGGTGGCACAATCGGGAGATACAGCCTGCACGACACCACCTCCGACAACGGATTCAGGCTGATCGATTTCGCTGCGGGGCGAGACGTTCTGGTAGCTAGTACGCAGTTCACACATCTCAATATCCACAAGGGGACATGGAAATCTCCTGATCAATCAACTGTCAACCAGATTGACCACATTGCGATCGACGCACGACACTTCTCCAGTATACAGGATGTCCGAACATTCCGAGGGGCCAACATTGACTCGGACCACTACCTCGTTGTAGCCAAGGTACGGCTACGGATATCCCGATCCAAGCCAAAACAAGGAAGTACTGTGAGAAGTTTCGACGTTAGACGGCTACAATCGCAAGAGACTGCCATGTCCTTTTCCGATCGAGTCTCAAGTAACCTCTTAAGGAGTCCTATGCTGCCTGCATTAAGCATTGAAGACCAGTGGCAACATTGTCTTGCGGCCATCAGAGATGCCGCCTCTGAAGTGCTAGGTTTCACACGGCCACCACAGCGAAACCCCTGGTTTGACGACGAATGCCGGCAAGCGCACGCAGCGAAACAACAGGCATACAAAACGGCGCTGCACAGGAGGACCAGAGCTGCTCGCGAGCTCTACGAGCAGAAGAGGAGAGAGGAGCACCGGCTTCTTAGACGGAAAAAAAGAGAGCATGAGAAGCGCGCGATCGAGGAGATAGAGGGATGTCACAACAGGAATGAGGTTCGTAAATTTTACCAAAAGGTAAAAAAAACCTCCCAAGGGTACCAGCCACGAACCGAAGCCTGTAAAGACGATCAGGGGAACATCGTTGTAGAACCGCAGTCTATGCTGAAAATATGGAAAGACCACTTCTCCAAATTATATAACGGCGATGACGAATCGAATTCCGCTGTAAGGGAGATAGAACTACTCAACCTAGGCGACGCAGATCAACAATTCCGCCTACCCGACCTCGGCGAAGTGAAGATAGCTATATCTAA
Source organism: Eupeodes luniger (assembly GCA_951509635.1). Classification (NCBI taxonomy): domain Eukaryota; kingdom Metazoa; phylum Arthropoda; class Insecta; order Diptera; family Syrphidae; genus Eupeodes; species Eupeodes luniger. Next base: position 91,973,894 of record OX608073.1, on the reverse strand, counting down.
GCTGAAGTCAAACAAAGCTGCTGGAGCTGACGGCATCACTGCCGAACTATTCAAAGCAGCAGGGGATGACTTGGTAGGGAGCATGCACCAACTCATCTGCAAAATATGGTCGGAAGAAAGCATGCCCGATGAGTGGAATCTCAGCATAGTTTGCCCGATACATAAGAAAGGAGACCCTCTAAATTGCGCCAACTACAGAGGCATCAGTCTCCTTAACATTGCGTATAAGATCCTCTCTGCCATATTATGTGAACGTCTGAAGCCGTTCGTCAACAACCTGAAAGGTCCTTATCAGTGTGGCTTCAGACCAGGAAAGTCCACTATCGACCAAATATTCACACTACGGCAGATCTTGGAAAAAACCCAGGAACTTCAAATCGATACCCACCATCTCTTTATCGATTTTAAAGCCGCGTATGACAGCATCTATAGGGAAGAGCTCTACAGAGCAATGTCTAGTTTTGGCATCCCTGTCAAACTCATCCGTTTGTGCAGAATGACGATGGAGAATGCACGCTGCTCCATCAAGGTCGGAAAAGATCTCACCGATGCATTTGATGTCAAAAAAGGTTTTAGACAAGGCGATGCACTGTCATGCGACTTCTTTAATATCGTTCTGGAAAGAATTGTGCAAAACTCAACCGTCAACACTAGAGGCACAATCTTCCAAAGGTCCATCCAATTACTCGGATACGCAGATGATATTGACATAATTGGAAGATCAAAGCGTGATGTCAGTGGAGCGTTTTTGAGCATTGCGACGGAAGCGAAGAAGATGGGTTTAGTGGTCAATGAGGGCAAGACCAAGATATACTTGTCATCGAAAAAGGACATTCAACAACGACGTCTTGGACAAAACGTCAACATGGACAGCTATAACTTCGAGGTAGTTAAGGACTTTGTCTACCTAGGCACCGCTATAAACACAGACAACGACACCAGCGCTGAAATCAAACGAAGAATAACTCTTGCAAATCGCTGCTTCTTTGGACTAAGAAGGCAATTGAGAAGTAAAGTCCTCTCTCGATCATCTAAAATCACCATCTATAAGACACTCATCATCCCGGTTCTCATTTATGGCGCTGAGGCCTGGACCCTGTCAAAGAAAGATGAGAACGTCTTAGGATGCTTCGAGAGGAAAATTCTTCGGGTGATTTTTGGTCCCGTACGTATAGATGGAGAATGGAGGAGAAGATTTAACGACGAACTGTACGGGCTGTACAGCGACACTGACCTAGTTAGCAGAATAAAAGTCCAACGGCTTAGATGGCTGGGTCATGTAGAGCGAATGGACATCAACGCTCCAGCCCGGAAGGTCTTCGAATCCAATCCCGAGGGACGGCGCAGTAGAGGAAGACCGCGACTCAGGTGGCGCACTCAGGTGGGTGAGGACCTCAACCAACTTGGCGTGCGAAACTGGAGACAGCTAGCTAGGGACCGAGCTGGCTGGAGACGCATGTTGGTTGAGGCCCAGGTCCGCCCCGGACTGTAGCGCCACCTTAAGTAAGTAAGTAAGTAATAATGGAATTTTGTTTATTAACCACTCCTAATGAAAGTGGTCTTCGTCGCTCATTATCAAAACAGTGTCATACGTCACTTCTGCAAACCTCATCCGCCTGCCGTAGTCGTTTTATAGCAATTCTTAGACAACCATCTTGTATGGATGACAATGCAAATTAAAGTGCAAAAAAGTGGCATTAAAACGAGTCGATACTACCCATACTCATAACAATACGGTTGACCACATCTCGTTTGAACGCACCGTTTAAATCTTCCATACTTCACTGATACAACCCTTGTATTTAGTTTAGTTCAGATTAAAAATAAAAATGTTTACAATTTTTGTATGGAAAAAAGTCGGTTTGGCCAGAATTCTTTTTATTAAAATTCTCTTTTTCAAAATACTTTAAATGTTCTGAACAATAAAAATTGTCAGATTATTTACAGCATTTTAAAGTGCAGAATCTTAAAAATATTTATTTATTTATTTATATCTTTATTAACAAGTAAATAAATTACAATGCTAATACTAAGCGAGTTTTAGCTACCATGACTACCAGCTCATCTTAAAAATAAAATGTTTTTGATAATAAGGTATCATAAGAATTTTTCATTAACTCTACTTTACAAAACATTTTAAGACCGAAACATGTATTGATGTTCTTTGTAAAAACGTGATTTCTTTATGTTCCAAAAAGGTGTAAGTTTTCAAGTTTTAAGTGACTTTTGAACACAAAAATGTTTTGACATTTTGTTTTTCTCTAAGATAGTGTCTTTGTGATTTTTTATCATTATTTGTTGCATGCATTTAAAATTTTAACGTATTTATCATTTTCTATATGTCTTATTATTGAATTCTAAAACAAAATGTTTTCTGTTTTTTTCAATAAATATGTAGTTAAAAATAGAACCATTAAAAACACACTTCGTATAAGGATACAGTATTTTTTGATAAGAAATTCGGAGATGCAGTATTATGACATACAGTGTTTTGTTTATACAGCATTTTGGTATACATCATTCTAAGTTTACAGTGTTTTGAAATTCTGAATTTAAGACATATAGAATTTTGATCATATAGAATTCGGAAAACAGTACTTCGACACTCTTCCCTTATAAAATAGAGATAGAATGTTAAATCACATTATTACAATGGTCTTTTTTCCTGGCACTTAGTTCACTTATTTTAAAACTTAGAACTTTAACACCAACATTTCTACCAAACTGCCATTTTTTCATCTAGGAACTTCCGCTGTGTCAATTCGTACCACCAAAGAATTTCCATCAGAATCAAATCAAATAATATAACAAAAATAATAATAATTAAAATTTTCCAATGTGCTATAAATACGTATATATACATGAAAAGAAACTCTTTTTCTTTGTTTCTTTTTCCGAACAAAACAATTTTACCAATAAATTAAGTATCCTCAAAAAGGACGAAAGAATTTTCCAATCAAAAAATTGAAAAACCATAAACAACATAGAAAAACAATTCGACCGCAATGATTCCGCTTCATTAAAATCGGATTAGTCTTTCATTTCCTTTTGCATTGTACCTACCTATAAACCAAGACGACCAAGACGACGAAGAACGCTATGACTACGACGGAGGCGCTCATAACTTCTTCGTCTGTTTGACCATCGACCACCACTTTGTATAGAGAGTCACACTTTCTCACGGTCACTATATAGAGTCCAAAGTAGTGTAAGATCCAGAGTGGTCCCGTCCAGTGTCCATTTTGCATGCGCGACTCATTGCAATCCTTGAGCTCAGAAATAAAACACGTTCATGGATACGATGATGAGATGGGATATATATGCATACACATACATAGGTTGTGATCAAAATTTGTGTTTCGTCGGATCATCGTCTGCAATGTTAAATGTCCTCGTTTCATGGGTTGTCGTCCATCATCTGGACTGAACACACCGGACAGTCCAGGTAGCGCACATTTGATGTCAAAGCCGCATATGCGCCCCTTGTGCCGAAAAATGAAACAAAATAAAATTTAAGGATGGAAGAGAAAAAAAATGTCATTAAAATCCGTAAAAACGTTTTTCGGTTTCTTGTATAGCAGAAAACAACAAAAACAAAAATGTGTCAATCTTTTCCCCCTTTTCTTATAGTACTCCTGGAGGCTGCTATGATGCTCCTGCTGCCGATGATGCTCCTGCTTCTGCTCCTGTTGCATCCCTGATATTTTCTTCCTCCTCGTGTAGTCGTCCTCATTGTCAGCATCAGCAGCTCCGAAACGATCAAGAAAGAGCAGAGGTTAATTTTTCTTATTTTGTGGGGTCAACATCTTTTGGACAATACCGCTCGGGATCATCGCTTCATCTTCATTCGCATTATCGTCCTCGCATCTTCTGCGAGTGTTTCTGTTGCTGTTTGGATTTGAGTTTGAGTTTTTGAATATCGTCAGTCAACCCTGCTGGAGGCGAGAGCAATCAAGGTTTATTTTTCTTACCTGACAAACAGGAATACCCAACACATCATAGGTCGATTGTGGTGGTACATAAGAAGAAGCGAAAGCGAGTGATGGTTTGCTGAATGGACGCTGCGCTGGCTGGCTGTGGGCATCTGGCTTGATCCTCCTCATATGAGATCTTCTGCATGAATTTGTGTTTATTTCTTCTGTCAATTTTTTTTTCTGTTTCTGGTGGCAGTCTTCGTGTGTTTGGCTGTTGCTGATATTGCTGCTGGAATGACCTTTACGTTGTGCGTACAAGATTTCGTTTTGATACTGCGAAGCTGGTTTGGTCAATTAGGAAACTTCATCCCTGCTAGGCACAGAGGTCAAGTTGTGTGATGTTGTAGTTTTCTTGAAGGCTCTTCTCGCGGTTAATTTTGATAAGATGTTATAGGTATGTATATGCATATGAATCAAGGTGGCGCTATATGATCCAAGTATTTTATGTTGAAGTAGATTTGAGATGAATCAAGTTTTTTCTTGGTCATGATTTTGGATCTTTTCTAACGTCATTTTCAATTGGCAATCTGGAATTGTTCTTCGATTCGGAATCCCAATTGAACAGTTTTTTTCTATTCCGAAGAATCTGAAGTTTGGTGAGAATGTATTGGTTGAGTATGACATGTGTCACATATGTATATGTGTATTCGCGCTAAATTTCATTTTGTTTTTGTGCTGCAAACATGGAGGAAGTGACATTTAAAATTTATGAATGTGTGAGTGATTCTGCTTCTGATTCTGTTTTTAAAACCAGAAGGGAAATTCTCTTCTTTTCAGAATCAGAACTGTCACTTTTGCCCAATTGAACGCATTCAGAATGCTTTTTTTCACTTCCAGATTGCCAATTGAAAACGACGTAAGTCTTCCGTCCTCAAATGAGATACATGCTTGCTCTGGTCTTATTTTTAGAGTTGGAAGTAAGCCGTAAGGGACACTTTTGCAGAGAGTACAATTCTGATAAGAAACCTTTACAAGTCGAGATAAGATCATAAAAAGGTCACAAAACTGTAGACATTTAAAAACAATTACCAAAGTTTTGCATGCCGTGGGCGAGTAGGTACTAAATATTAAAATAAGAGTTGACGTTTTAAGAGAATTTTGTTTGACATTTCCAACAATTTTAAACAATGGGACTGGCAAAAACAAATAGTCGGCCAAAAAAAGGCCCTAGTATACATGCATAGCGAAGAAATCCATTTGAAGCTCTTAAACGAGTTTCTTAGAAACGAGTCTTTACTAAAACTAGTTTCCAAAGTGACAAGACTAGTTCCTGACCTACTGTTAGGACTTCGTGAATAAAAGGGCTATAAGGCGAGTGTTCCTTTGTTAACAATAATAAAATGTGTATCTGTTTTCCCGAATAGTAATAATGTCCCGTTATTAAACTGGTAATAGATTGTTTTTTTTTTACTATCCGGGCTAGAATTGAAAATAACATTTTCACAAGAACTAATTGATTTGTTTCCTGACTAAAAAAGTTTTTAAATTTATTTTTTTTAAATTGTGCTTCTTTCAAATATTCTCTTATTTTGTTAGCATTTCTTTTCAGAGGGCATCTCTAGTTTTCAAACTAACGAAATAAAAATTAAAGTTGCTTACAATGTGCTTCTTCACATCAAAATAAATTTCGAAATGTGCTGCTAGGATCAAAACTCGAGAACAACAGAACCGATTCGGATCATTATTTTTTTTTATTTAGTCATTGAAGTCAGAGGAATGTTTTTATGGAGAACAAATTTTGGAATCTACACGTATTATTGTATTATCTATATAAATATATACGCAAATATACTTTTGTTCCTTATAGCTAACTTTCCAAAGTACTTAACCAATTGCTTTGACACAGCATTGCAATTCAGTTAGTGAGTGTTAAAATAAAACGCTAGACTTAAAAACGACACAAACAAACGACTCACTTTTATTCCCGAATTCCTAAAGAAAAACTATAGCCGAATCCTTTCGGTCCTCTTCATGTCTGTGATAGTTTTTCGATATTCATGACAATTTTTGATTATGATGTGCCGTGTTATGAAATAACGTTGACTTAAAAAGGGTGAATTTCACTTTCGTAAAGACTAATAGGGCTGATTTTTGAAATTCAAGTAAACTTGAATATTCTGACCCTGAACAACGCTTCCAAATTTTTCAAATTCATTTTTTTTTCGCGATGAAGCTCAATTCTTGTTGCATGAATACGGCAATAAGCAACACTGCATAACTTATAAAACCACGGAAACTGACTGTTTGATCTACTGTATGGATTAGTGGAATAATTGATCCGTTCTTCTTTAAAAATGATGTTGTTCTACACTCAATGGTGACTACATAGACGACTGTCAAGTTAGCACTACATTTTTCGAAATTTAAAAAACTGAGTATGCAGTTAATTGTAGCTTTTTTGTTACAAATTAATTGTGGAAAAAAAATTTGCAGCTCGACGATTTAAAAAAAAAAGTGGTATGTAGTGCTAGGTTGATTTAGCACTACACTTTTTTATTTTGTTAAAAACTAAGTACGCAATTAGTTGACAATTATTATGTGTTGTAAATTAGTTGTGGAAAGAAAAAAATTCCAAAAAATGTGTGTACTTTGATTTTTTTTTTAAAAAGGGGGTATGTAGTGCTAATTTGACACCGTGAGTCCAGGCATTAAACAAGGATATTCGAAAAAGTAACGATGAAATTAATTGTAGCTTTTTTGTTTAAAATTAGTTGTGGAAAGAAAAAAATTCCAAACATTTTTTTTTACTTTCATTTTTTTTTAAAGGGGGTATGTGCGTGAAGTTAGCCCCTCTTTTTTCGATTTTCCTATTTTGGAGAGTTGTTCCAGGTTGTTCCGCATTGTTCTAAAGTTTTTTTTGAAAAATACCCAAAAATGGGGGTTTTAGACACGAAAAACTGTTTTTAACCCCCTAATAATATGGACATATTTCACTATGTTAAAGCGACTTAATATTTGGTTTATTTCAGGGTACCTTAATTATGAAATGGCCCTAACTTGCTTACCTAACTTGAGTTCTTTGGGTTATTATTCTACTGAAAGAAGTGTGGCAAAATGGCATTTTCGAAGTTCTTCTATGCAAATTTTAGTTATTCATTATCAAAAATGGAAGTAAAAATTAAATTATCATTTTAATTTATTTGGTTAATCTCTCTAACCTCCTCTCAAAGATTTCAAAAACCCTTTTCTAAGCATTTTTTTCAAGAATGGGAACATTTGATGTTCATATTTTTCTAAGCTTCATGTATGAAAACTTCAAATATAGTTCTGTTGTTAAATGAAGATAATCATCACCCAATTAATGCTGTCTAACTCGGCTTCAAGTTTTTTGCACTAAGTTACCTACCTATCCACTTCCAAACAACAAATATTTATTAAATGACGCAAAATGATTTTCCCACAAGAACAAAACTAAAAAATCCTTAATCCCTTTCATCAAGAACACCAACCTCATTGCAACAAAAAAGTCTTTGAATAATTCCAACACCTTGTCGATAATTACAAAAAATCCCACGCAGGATTATGCCCTCACTATAACGGCATCGCATGCGGTTTGTGCCGCCTCTTTGGTTGTGATATAGTTGCGTATTAGCACAGCAGGTGACTGAATACTGATTCAACCACTATGTTATGTGGCAATGGCAAACCACCACTATTCGTACTCTTATAGGTAGGTAGGTACGCCTTGACTATATCTACCTATGACAAATTTGTTGCAAACAAAATCCTTCATGCTGATTAATTCCTAACCCACTCAAAAAGCCAACAATCAACCACAAATAATGTGCTTCACGAAAAAAGATACAAGGTATCTACATGCAGTGAGACTTTTGCTCTGATGTGAGTCTCTTGACGCGCTTCAACGCCTTTTTCGCACATCATCCTCTCGTCGTCGTCGACAAACACAAACCTCTAGCACCATATCAGACACATCCCGCTTTCGATCCCAATCCATCTACGCATCAACAATCCGCGCGAGATGAATGGACCTAATTCATCACAATCATCTCAGATGGAAGAAGAGCTCTCAATCTTCCGTTGTGTGATATGCGCTCTCCTGATGCTGCTGATGCGCTTAAAAAATATAATATTGTATTTGTATCTCTTCATTTATGTTTCCTCTATACCTTTCCCTGCTTCCATCAGCCCGAGGCACTTGTGTGAAGGAATATCCTTTCAATCGGATTTTCTACATTTATTTATTATTCTTCGACAATTTTAATCCCATGTTTACAGATACTCTCCTGCCAATATTGGATGATGATGAATACCTATTTATCTCCGTGTCCTTACCCATGTGAGTTATAAGGTGTTTTCAGTGAGTATACTCGAGAATGAGAAAGAAAAAGGACGACACACCGCAAATAGGACACAGATTTTTCTCATCTTCCTCTTTTTTATTCATTTGTTTGCAGCGTTTTTGTTTTGTGTTCATCACCCCTCTTGTAAAACTATTTCGTTCCTATTATCCTTATAATCCTTTCATTGCGCCACTTAAGCCGATCATGCGGTGCAGTCGTTCACAGCTTCCATCACATACAAACACAGTCAAACAATTAGATCACGACGACGATGATGATGATGCTGTTTATGAGGTCGAAGTTTCCTGTAAATAGGTCCTTTTCACTTTTACCCTTTTATCCTTCCATTATCCTTTTGTTTGATTTGTTTTTTCTTTTTGTTATACATACCCCCGGAGCGTGTGTTGCAGGACGACCTACGTTTATGACGACGTTGGTCGTTGCACTGCACAGGCACAGGCACACACCGAAGACCAAGGATCCAAATTATCGCCCGACCCATAGTTAACCCGAAATGGAAATAGATATTTCGACGTAGTTTTTTTTAGATTTTGACAAATAGGCACAGGTAAAGGATAAAAGGGATGAATGAATCTACCTTTTCTTTTGCGGCTGATTACCTTTTTAAGAGCTAGTTAAAGGGGTTTGTTTAGTTTATTTTTATATTACTTTCCATTGATCTCAAAATCCATGGTCCATGATTGTTGAAGAAAAAGAGGTCATTAGGAGAGGTAAGCGGATAAAGTGTGGCATAAGACCTTGAAATAAAAAAAATAAATAAACAATTTGAAGATGATCTTAACCTGGAGTTTATGTTTAATTTTTTATTGATCATTGATTAGACCCGTAACCAATTGGATGAAATAATGATACTGTGCTCTTCCGGAATTATTTGAAGGCATCATGCAAAGGTAGATGGCTCCTGGTTTTTATGTTGGATAGGTTTAAAAACAAATCGGTAACAGATTTGGCACTAATTAACTATTTAATCGTTGATTTTCTGGATTGAAGTCATGATATCCTGGTTTTTAGCGATTATGTTAACTTAGGGTCCGGCCACGCAATGAGCGACGAGCGACTGAGCGACCGAGCGACGAGTCGCTGAGCGACCAATCTGAGCGATATGTGGCCATTTACTAAACGACACGTCGCTGAGCGATTAGTTGGAAAAAATAGATCTGTAATAAGATCGAGGTTTCGTAGATTTGGTGTACACCCCATAAATCGTGAAAGGGAAAATTAAGGCAACTTTAATGGAAAGTTGACTGGAAAGTTAGTCAAGAAAAATCTCCCTAACTATCAAGTCAAGTCTACTTCTATCAAAATGACAGTTGATCATGTTTTTTCATTCAACTGAAAGCTGAACTTTATTACTATGTAACTTATTTAATTTCTGCACAATTCTATTTGAGGTCTTATATAAAAGGGTTCCTTGTCAAATTGAAAAAGGAATAAGTAATATTTTTTTTTAAATACAAAATACAGGTCGAAATGTTATTGTAGCTTGTTATCGTAGCGTTTTGTAGACAATTGTGTTTTTGATAGTTTTTGCACTATGAACTTAAGGTAGAGGCTTGTGAAGTAAAGTTCTGAATTTGAAATTTATGCCAGTTGAAAAACTAACTAGTTGCCTTGGTCAAAATGTTCGTTCAAAGAATGAAGTTGACTGCAAATGAAGTCCCTTATGTTGTCTGAACCTGCCCATTGTAATCGGGCCGATTTGTCGAATTAAAAATGTTGACATTTCTCGACGTTTCAAGGTCCCTAGAGTCTAAAAGATTTTAAGGGCTCTCAAGAAAATTGCGTGGGTGGTTTTCTTACTATAGAAATTTAAAAAAAAAGGTGAACATTTTGGTTAACCCTTGAAATCAAAAAAAAAACTGAAAAAAAAATGTGTCACCTCGAAAATTTTACGAACAAAAAATGATTTTATCTCCAAAACAATTTTTTATAACCAAGAATAACGTTTTCAACATCTGGTAAAATTTTGAGAAAAATCGAACAGCTTTTGGACAGCTGAAATTAAACTTTCAGTGTTTATTGTACACATCTTTTTTCTCCGTCGCTCAGCGATCGATTGAAAAATTAAAACAGATTTGATTACAGAGCGACGTCGCTCTGTCGCTTAATAAATCGCTCAGTCGCTTAGGGTTTATGTGGCCGCCTCCATACGATCTCATGTGTTCTAATTTTTTTGCGTCGCTCAGCGACTCGTCGCTCGGTCGCTCAGTCGCTCGTCGCTCATTGCGTGGCCGGACCCTTACTCGTTAGATTCCGCTTTAAAAATTAGCAGTAAGGCAATAAAAGAACATTCCAAGTTTCTGTTAACATTTATAGATTTTGCAGTATCATCTTTTAACCAAGAAGACTTGAATTATAAAGACTTAAATATAAAGTAAAAACCTACAAAATTTGAACACATCCAAAACTTGTATAAATATTTAACAATACCTCAGAGTTTATATTCTGTTTTTGACGCAAGTGATTGTGGCACTGGAAAAATAAAATTTATGACCACGGTCAACTGAAAATCCTCTTGCCTAACACGGGATGATGTTTATGATGGGGGCCTATTATATACCTATAGTTTTGTATTCTTTCTGGTAACTCACAATACAAAAAATATCGAATAAATCATAATGGTTGTAAAAAGTTCCCTTCACTCTGGTCCTGTCCATTGAACTTTTATTGTCCTCCACAAATTCCTTCCAACCAATACCCACCCATCTTATACCTACATATATACATCATCAAAAGCCCACACATAAAACCAGAGAAAGAGAATATACATGTGGATGTGGAGCTCAAGCCAGCACAGCACCCCCTATTATAACAAAAGGAACAAAAAATAAAAGGCCAACAGCACAACAAAACCAGCAGCATTGCCCATCAGTTTAACCGCGATGACATGGCCTGGACTATGGCTTTTACACTACACTATCACTATCACTGAACCCATCGGTCAGAGGGATGTTGCAAAAAAAAAAAAAAATTATCACCCCCAAACTTTGATGGCAAGGGCATATTCAACAACCCCCCATAAACTATCCATTATGGTGGTGATGGGAAAAAGTTCTCCTATGTACATCCACTTTTTCTCTCTCTCGCAGTTTGTTTGCATTTTGAGAGAGAAAATATAAAGAAAAAAAGAAAAATTCTCCTAATGTCACTCCCACCTGCCGATATGCCACAAAATACTTAGCTGCCACCCACAATCATCATCTTTTATTATTATCATCCGTTACGACCCCTACAACCTAACTGGTTAACTTGGGGTTGCGCGCACTTTCTAACCCTCGCACAAAGTTAATTTCTTTTTTTTTTTGTTTCATTTTGCTCTTTCTCTGTCTCTCGCTTTGTCTATTTAGCGAATATTTAGAGCGATAGCGCTGCCGACGGAGAAATTGTACGGCAATAAGCGCACAGTTCAATTAGAAAATTCACTCAACAAGGGTTGAACTTCGAACGGGAATCGTACCTTCCTACGTGTGTATGGAATGGAGATTGGAGAGTGAAAAGATACAAATCGAACTCAAGGCGGAGCTATAGTAAAAGATAAACTCAACGAAACTCACACAAAAGCCATCATTTTGAGCACTTTGCTTATGTTTCTCCCACTCATTCTGTCTGTCCCTTTCTTTCTCCCTATGACTATCGAGAACACAAATACCAACTCAAAGCTCTTTGAAGGGGGGAAGGAAGTGTTGAAGAACGCAAGAGAGGAAGAAGAAAAAAAAAACAATAAACAAGACTGCCACTTGGCACCGAATGTAACTTAGGTCAGTGGGGGTATGAACTGAAAAGTTAAAACCAACCAACCCTGGCCAACTCTGGGTAGCATGTTATATACACACTACCACTAGGTGGTGCTCTCTCTCCACCTATTTTCATTCTATTTATGCCTCTCGCTCGATGGTTTTTTTATTTGGTTTATTTCTTCTTCTTTTTGTATCTTTTATTAAATTTTACTTTGTTTTTAAATGCGAGCGAAAGAGTACGAAGAGTCGTGGCACCATTCACCTACCTATTAGATACACTTCTATCTTATACCTACTCCTAGATAGATATAGATACGAGTAGATCTAGAGAGTTGAGGCTTGAGGTTGAGGAGCAGCAATGTAGGTACCCTTTACGACTTTGGGTACGTGCCCCAAACAGAGTTGGAGACACGGAAATGTGCACTCGTTTTCACACTAATTTCCAGGGAATGCTTGATTCTGTTGTGATGTTGTGGGGGGTAGTAGGTAGGTGGCTCTTTGGGGAGATTTATGCAGAAAAGATACACATTTTTTTAAAAGATTTTGTAGAATGTGTGTTTTGAGGAGGGTGATAGCTGAATGTGTATATACCTAGAAATGTATTTGAAGTTTTCAACTATAAGACTTCATAAGTTCTGTAGATATTCCTAGTATCTCCATAACTAAATGTTATATGAATGACCGATATATGTAAAAACCTAGCTAGATTGGTATAGATAGCTCGATAGCAATACCTACGTTATATAGGTAGCTTGGTTGGTAGGTACCTACATATCTGGCTTTTGCTCTATCTAACTAAGGTGCCTTTTTTTTATGTGGGGGTAGCGAATAGAAACTAATAATAATGAGACAAAGAGTATCTGTTTCACTGCTAATTGGATAAAATATATGATGCTAACCAATCAGATGAGGATTAGTAGATGAATGTATCTACATATCATGTACATAGGTATAGGTGCATAAGGTATCAACATAACATAAAGACTTTGTTTATTAAGCTTGGAATTTAAAAAAAAGGCAAAGATTAATTTCGTATTAGAAAGTTTAAGTTAATTGGTAGGAAATTCCAGCGCTTATTTGTTGGGAAGCAAGAAGAGGGATTTGTTGCCTGTTACACAATCTATAATATTGGATTAATTACGTAGTATGCTTATCACATACAAAAATAGATAGTATGATAGATACAATTACGTACATAAAACTTAGCTGTTTTTTAAATAAGTATATTATTTTGCACATTGCAACTTCGCCGTGTTCAAAATTTCAAAAAATTGTTTGAAAAAAATCAAAAATAGGTATCATTTTGGAGTCGTAAATCAGTCCCAATCTTTTCGACGAGCTGCACATGATGAGGTTAGGTCCCTCTTTTCAAACCACTATCTTCCTTCTTCAGGATATATTAATTTTAATTAATAAAAGGAGTACATATTTTATTTTTATCAAGAAAATGAAAAATGCAAAATCGTCAATAACAAATGAAGCACGCAATGTACAAAAAAAATCGTACGTTCAATGAAAAATTTGTTTTTAAGTTATAAGTTCGGCAAACTTAAAAAAGGCAGTATTGAGATAAACGCGTTTAAAGTTTTAAATAAAAAATTATGTAGCGCAACAGTCCATTGAGAACTAGGGCCTAGTGACTTACAACTCTCAACCATTCCTGTGTGCGAGTAAAGATGTCAGGGATGGAGGGGACCTACAAAGAAAGCACTTTTCATGACAAGAATTACTCTTGAAGGATTTGTCAATTCCTCGCAAGAGGCAGTACCCGTGAAAACTTTTTTTTTTAAATTAAGGGTGCACAGGCATGGATTGAACCCAAGACCTCTGGCGTGACAGCCCTACACACTAACCGCCACGCCATTGGTAATACCGTTTAAAGTTTTGAATAAAGTAAAAACCTTGAATAATTTGGCAGTACCTTAAATTTGAAAACCGAGTACTTAAAGGTTTTTCCCGGCCACATTTTTTGAAATCCTTTAACAATCTTTCAAACCAAAGAAAGAAAGTAGTTGTAACCATTTCTCCAATTAAGAGACGAGATCTTAGGAAATAAAAGAAAGGTCAGTTTGATTAATATTGGCATTGAATATCTAGCCTGTCAGACTTAAACTTTGTAAAGTTCGGCGATACATAGCAACAAAAAATTAAATAATATTAAGTAATCAATGAAATAAAAAGTACGTATACGCCTGAGTGCACCATTGATATTTTTACTTTTAATCAGAATATTTCCACTTTAATTAAAGTGACAAAGAAAATAAACTTAAAAAACTGAAAAAATACTTTTACAAAAAAGTACGTATACGCCTCGGTATCCTAAAACAATTGCATTTCTTAGATCTTTGGTTAAACATTTAGCAGCAGTTTGCTCTTAAAGCTAAATTTGTAAAGTTAAGTTGTATAAGTGACTCATGGAAGCATCTCATGTAGATACGAATTATTATGTTTGTGTTTCAAATACTTGACCATGATAATTGTTTAAGGAATACAAAAGTCTTAAACTATTAGTATTAATGAAGTTAAATAGAGTAAGGATGGAAAAATGGTTTCAGTTGAAGTTAAACATTTATTTAAAGGTTGTTTCAGTTGGCATTTAAAAAAAGTTTAAATGGTGTGAATTTCAAATTAATCATTAAGTTTTGATATTCAGTAAATTAATGAACATTTAAAGAACATACAAAATAGTATTATTGACGGAACAGTCATCCTTACCCATCCTTTGCAGCTTTAAATTCATAATGAAAGTAAGAAATAGAGAAGGGACTAATTATAGCTAAATGAAAAGCATCACTTATTTATTTATTACAGAATTTACCAATTACTCACCTTTATGTTTGTGTATTTAATTATGTTGGCTTAAATCAATTCAGAAATGCAGTAGTTAAGAAAAAACAGCACTACGTAAACTTAAAATGATATTATCTTACTTTATAGTGGTGAAAAATAATATATGGTTTACTGAGGCGTATACGTACTTTTTTCAAAGTTTATTTTTTTATTAAGTCTGGCTTAAATGAATCCAGAAATGCAGTAGTTAAGAAAAAAACAGCACTATGTAATCTTAAAATGTTATTATCTTACTTTAAAGTGGTGAAAAATAAGAAATGGTTTACTTAGGCGTATACGTACTTTTTTCAAAGTTGATTTTTTTATTATGTCTGGCTTAAATCAATTCAGAAATGCAGTAGTTGAGAAAAAAACAGCACTAGGTAATCTTAAAATGTTATTGTCTTACTTTAAATTGGTGAAAAATAAGAAATGGTTTACTTAGGCGTATACGTACTTTTTTCAAAGTTGATTTTTTTATTATGTCTGGCTTAAATCAATTCAGAAATGCAGAAGTTAAGAAAAAAAAAGCACTACGTTATCTTATAATGTTATTATCTTACTTTAAAGTGGTGAAAAATAAGAAATGGTTTACTTAGGCGTATACGTACTTTTTTCAAAGTTGATTTTTTTATTATGTCTGGCTTAAATCAATTCAGAAATGCAGTAGTTAAGAAAAAAAAAGCACTACGTTATCTTAAAATGTTATTATCTTACTTTAAAGTGGTGAAAAATAAGAAATGGTTTACTGAGGCGTATACGTACTTTTTTCAAAATTGATATTTTTTTATTAAGTCTGGCTTAAATCAATTCAGAAATTCAGTAGTTGAGAAAAAAAAAGCACTTCGTAATCTTAAAATGTTATTATCTTACTTTAAAGTGGTGAAAAATAAGAAATGGTTTACTTAGGCGTATACGTACTTTTTCAAAGTGGATTTTTTTATTATGTCTGGCTTAAATCAATTCAGAAATGCAGAAGTTAAGAAAAAAAAAGCACTACGTTATCTTATAATGTTATTATCTTACTTTAAAGTGGTGAAAAATAAGAAATGGTTTACTGAGGCGTATACGTCCTTTTTTCAAAATTGATTTATTTTTTTGTTAAGTCAGGCTTAAATAAATCCAGAAATGCAGTAGTTAAGAAAAACAAACCATGCATCACGTCTATCACAAACACATTGTTATTTTTTATTGTTAATTTACTTAAAAGTGGTGAGAAACGAGTGATGGTTACCTGGGACGTATACGTATTTTTTTTCAATATTATGTATTTGTTAAACTTCATATTACCATTTACTCAAAACTAAAATTTTTTAAGAACTTCTGATTCTGATAAATAATGCATATGTACGTACATATGTAGTTACATAATCAGGTGAAGACTAATAACCGGACAAATAATTTCTCAGATACAAACCTATCTACTTTTAAACAGGTATCTAAACTATTTTTTTACTCAAAAAATAACATAATACAATCTTTCAATCAAATATTCCAATTTTTCCAAATATAAATCACCTACCTACGTACATTTCTTTTTATCGACAAAATGTATCATCTCATCAAAAAGGCAAAAAAAAACTTATTGAATCCAATCATAAAATCCAATATGTGATAACGTCGTCGTATAAGAGAGCAGCGGAAAAAAATCTTTCCATCCATCATATTTTTTAATAAGAAAAAAATTAAACAAGAATCCATCCATTTTA
This sequence comes from Eupeodes luniger, assembly GCA_951509635.1. NCBI lineage: Eukaryota > Metazoa > Arthropoda > Insecta > Diptera > Syrphidae > Eupeodes > Eupeodes luniger. The sequence goes on along the minus strand of OX608073.1, from coordinate 91,957,323 downwards.
AATTTTCCAATAAGAATCTATGAGCTATGAGATACATTTATTTCTCGTCGTCGTATGTATAAAAAGATTCAAAACTTCAACTCAAAAGCAAAATTTAATAAGACAGGAGTGTGTGTAGGTTCCCAACTTGAGGCACACACAAAAAAAAAACACTCTATCTGAACTCGAAATCTTAACGAAAGAATAATTTCTTCAAGTAAATAAGAAAAAAAAAACATACAATAAGAGAAGTATCTCAAAAAAGTATCTCAACATTCCAAAGGGGTGGGAATATTAATTCAAACCAACACCACAGACGGAATTCGACGATGATGAATAATCCAACAGAAGAATTTCCTCTCAACTCGCTGTGAGTATATTTGTATAGTTCAAGTCATGCCATACTCCTTGCACCCAGAACGACATCGGGCCAAGCAAAAAAAGAGTATCTTTTACCAACACACACAACAGCGATACGATTTGTTTGGTGGTATTGTGACTGAGTGAATATTTGGTTGTGGCTTTGCCTCCATGGGTGCGCAGAGGATAGCGAATAAAAATCCACCTCTACCTTCTCACACAACCCACCACTCTAATTTCCAACCGAATGAGACGGCAGATCTCATTGATTTTGTATGAGTTGAAGAGAGATGGAGATGTGTATCTAAGGCAGTATTAGTTGAACCAAAAAAGTATCTTTTATATGGAGTTTTGTATCTGTGTCGTCGACGACGACGACTGTGTGAGGAGAAGATGTGTGATGTGTCGTTAGGTCGAGCAATCGGTCGAGTCGGGTCGGGTCGTGTACCTTTTGCACCGAATGTTTTGCCAGTCAGGCTCTAAAAGGCCTTTCGAACAGCTGAGATTGCCGCATGGCGCATTATCATTTATTTATTATATTACATTCGCTTCTCTGTGATTTTTACCTTTCTTTTTATATCCTTCTTTAAAGTTTTATTAAAAAAATAATAAAATAACTTGGAAAAGATATTCGAATCATTTAATATCTTACTATCATTAAAAAAAGATACAATATCTATCTATCGGAAGGATTTGAATTTTAAAACGCGCTCAGTGGATTTTTGTTTGAATACTTTTTGATTTTTTTTTTGAAAAAAATTTTCTAAATAAAAATTCCGATCGTGAATAAAATTAAAATTCAAGAAATAAAATAAAAGTGAAGTGACGAAAATCATGAAGTGTCGGTGATAAAATTTTATTATCATCACAAAGAGAGAATAAATAATATATACAAAAGATAAAGTGATCCTGTGAAGTGATCGTGCTACAACACAAATAAAAACCTAAGAAAAAAAATACTTTTTTTTGAATTTATTCAAAAATAAAAAAAAATAAAGACTCCCCAAAAAGGAGTCCTTTTCCATCTCCCCCTGTTACAAAACCGCCAAAATTATTACTCACAATTCGCTAAGTGTGTACGGGGGTGGCGTTATGTGCGCCTCTCCGTCCACAGCAACGGGTTTCTTCAATCCCAGGCCTCAGCCTTCGGGCGAGTTGAGTGCCCTCGAATTGGGATTCCCGCGCAGTATGGCCCTTGTGGCGCCACCACCGCCACCCAGCGCCTGGCATGATCCTAACTTAAGCGGACACTTGCATGGTACGGTGCCGAGTGTTGGTACCGGCGGCTCTACGCCATCCGGCACAACCATCAAAGAGGATATGTCAAATATGTCGGGCAATGGCAATGGCGGCCATCATGGCGGTGGAAACAATGGCAACGGCGGCGGTAATAATAACAATAATAACAACAACAATAACGGCAACAACAGTGGCAATGCAAATAATAACGGCTCATCGGCGAACAACGGCCTGGGGCTGATAAGCAAGGACTACAAAGACTACAAAGATTTCAAAGACTGCCTGCCGTCAAGTGCAACACCAAATTCCCAAGCCAATAGTAGTTCGCAGAGCAGTAATGGCGGCGGATCACAAATTGACAGCAAAAATCAAAATATCGAATGTGTGGTTTGTGGTGATAAGAGTTCGGGCAAGCATTATGGACAGTTTACCTGTGAAGGTGAGTGATGTTTTACTTTTGTTTTATTTTTCTTTCTGATCTGTCACTTCTAGAGAATGACATTTCTAAAATTTATAGAATAATTTATATACTTCAAAGTGCAATCGCAATCGTAAGTCAATCGATTCGATCAGGCAAATCATGTTATTTGATCTGCGCACGAGAATCGAGGGGGTTAAATGTCAAACTAAAGATGATGATCAAGTTTTTATGTTTTTCTTAACGTTATTGTGATCGACCATGAATAACTCAATCACAATAGGTGCAGGCACGCGAATTTCTCTCTCTTCATTTTCTATTGTTGTTGTTGTTTTATATGTACATTCATAGGTACAAACATTTCAAGTTACTCGTATCTCTCTGTATGGAGCACTCTGATGTGCTGCTATTCATTTCTGCAAGTTAAGAAGTGTAGGAGGATTGGTTTTTTGACAGGTCATAAATAAACTGACAGTTTGAATTATGAGAAATAACAATATATCGCTTTTGAAACGCTTGAAACGATGTGTCAGTATAGTTTGAAGTCAACGTTTTTTTCTTTATTTTGTACCTACATATGAAAGAATTGACGGACGGACGGATGGATGGAAGAAATAGATGGATGAATGAATGAATGCGATTTATTTTACAAATCATCGTGTAGAGATATGTACGAAGGTTTATCATCCTACTGACATTTACAAACAAAAATTGAACAGGTTTAGGTGCGAAAGTTTGTTTGATATCGATTGACTTAGATGTGCGTAGGTTGAAAGGATGTGAAAAAATTCAACAGCGATGAAAATATTTTAAATGTTACTTTAATGGTCTCAAAACATCACAGACTAAGAGCTGTAAGCTGATATAATTCTTCATTGTTTTAGTTGAACATAAAGAACTTATTAAATTATCAATTCAATAATTTAGCCTTTAAATTGTAAATTGAGCATTTTTTATAGTTTTTGCTGATTTTGTCAAAAATATGCGATTAAGTTTTTGTCTAACTCAAAAAAGTGTGAAAAATCGAGACTGATCTTCCCGAAATTGCAGAGATGTACACTTTTTGTTTTCATATGAGTTTTAATTGTTGCAATAAAACTGCTAAATTAATTTAGTGTCAAAAATATAAATCAGTTGGAAACACTCTAAAAGACAATTTCTTGATATTCTAGATCAAAAACATTGAAACAATTTTAACAATAGGGCAAGGACTTTAAATTATTTGCCTTTACCATATTTTCTAGAAGAAAAAATAAATGCTTCATTAATTTTTAAATATGTCTACATTAAATGAATTTAAACTTGATCAATATTTGAAAACACTTCTAACATAAAAGTCACAATTTCCATTCATTTTAATATTATTCAACTGATTCAAAAATGTATACAATATTTTTAAACACAATTAAAAGTGATAAACATCTCAGACAAAATAAATTTAACTAGATCTTAGATTAGAAATTGTTGAAATACCACTATTAATAATATCAACTTAAATGAAGCGAAAATTATTTGTATTATTTTTAACAGCTTTAGTCCAATTTAAAACATTGATTCGTGAGAAGCTGCAGCTTCTACTTTGTGTTTAAGGAAAAGACATTTGCACTGATTTTTCATTACGCCCAAATTTCTTCTAAATATTATATCGAGTAGGTACAACAATGTTCTTTAAAGACACATTCAAAAACTATGCTTTGACCATTTGGAAAATGGTACTGAAAAAAAAATAATAAAACACCAATATTTTATATTGACATAAATTATGACAATCAATGATGTAATGACAGTTGTTTGACTCCAAATGTATTCAGAGTTTTGAAATCAATCGAATGATAGAATCCTAAAAAAAATTTCACTGGATTTCAAATTTGTTTTCTCCTAGATTTTGTTTTCTTTTTAAAGCTCCAAGTGAAAAAACTGTTTTGAATAAATATGATTTAAAATATAACCAGCATAAGTGTTCATATATGCGTTTCGCCCCGGTGTAATGGTTGGGCTCATAAGAAGATGACAATTACACCGAGCTACATAGAGCAACTGTGAATTATATAGTTGCTACAAGTCTTTAAAGCAGATAAATTGTAACTATTTTATTGCCTTGCTATGATTTATTCGAGAAAATATGCGTCAAGACAAGGTGTAATGGTCATCTTCTGATGAGCCCAACCATTACACTTGGGCGAAACGCATATATGAACACTTATGCTGGTTATATTTTAAATCATACTATTTATTAAAATTAAACGGTGTTCAGGAAAAAACAATTCCACTGTTAACAGTCAAATATTTCTTTTAAAAAACTATGTTTCTATTTCAAAACTTTGAATAATTAAAATTATGTGATATCACTGTAGAATTTTCACAAATATTATTCCTGTAAAATTAAGCATGTAATAATTGTAATAATTTAATTTAAGGATATCGATAAGATACCTGGATTAGATACAAAAGAACATGCATCTTAACAACCGCAAGATAAATCTTATCTTTTCTTTTAAAATGTCTAACCCTCATTCACCCATAGTGTTCCAAAAGCCTTATTCCTGAATTGACTTAAATAATTCTTCCCGACTAATTTTAATAATTCAATCTTGTAAAGCAAAAAACAACAACTAAATCCAATATCTTTCCATCTTAATTTTCATCTTCATCTTCCTACTACTACACATAGATACATTTATTTAAAAAAAATGTATCTCAACAATAATTTACGATGTCAAAACAGGCAGTAATGATAAAAATAAAAATGATAATAAAGCCTCTTTATGTTTTTCTTGTTGTTCTGGAGTTTGGTGGTATAATCTTTGTATATCCATAATATGGTAGTTTAATGCGAGAGAGATAGTGTATTTGTTGTTCTTTTGTATATTCTAGTATAGTCGAGTATCTTTTGTGTTGCTGCGATATTTTTGTCGGCATCACATCATCATGATCGCGCGCATCGTCCGTCGCGGTCATAATGATAAGATTCTTATCATTTTAAGAACGTTATAACAATGAAATAAGATATATAGAAGTAGATGATGATGATGATGATGCTGATGAGGATGATGACGAAGAAAAAGATAGATAGATACATAGATACAATGTGTGTTCTTTTAATGAAAAATTGAGTAAAAACATAGAAAACAACAAAACTAAGAAAGAAAAAGGTTTCAATAGCGGAAAAGCCTTTTGTTTTATGCGTCCGTCGTCGTCGTTGGTATTCTTCTTCTTCCTCTTCCTTTACTCCTTTGGTTATCCCCGTTTGTCTTGATTAGAAACCGATATTGATCTTTTGCACGAAAAATTCATGCTTCTATCTCTCAAGTTATAAGCTCATAGAGGTAAGACAAGTTAGTCTTGTGTCTTGACCAAAAGAACACATCTTTCCCATATTGCACCAACCCAACCAACCGAAATGAAAATTCTTCCTGCTACAATCCGTAGCTTAGATAGGTACTCGTATATTCACTTTTCCGTAATGCAACAATCGTGCGCCTTCACTATTAAGTTCTTGATGCTGGCTGTGTGTGGAGTCACTCGTTGCTTATAGAAGTTTCATCAAAAAGATTAATTGACGCAACAAAATATTGTATCTTTTCTACTCGTATAGTTTCTACCTTCATGTAGAGACATTATGATGAACATCATAAAAGAAATCGAAAGAAAGAGGAAGAAGATGAAGATGGGATCCAAATCCAAAGTCAGACATCTGGCCAAAAGTGTTCTTTTTTGTCTTGTCCGTCTTATTCCATTCAGGAATATGAAGAAGAAGCTTAGAAGTGAGGAGCAGAACATCATAACATTGGCACATACCAATAATCATGTTCGCGAAGATCATGACGATGTGAAGATGATGATGATGATCCTTCAAACACGATGACGAGGTCAACAATTTTTCCTGTTTTCTTTCTTCAAAAAATATGTAAGAAGAAAAATATTAAGTAAAGAACCTGATGAGAAAAGTCAAGGGGACTCCTAAAGTGTTGCGTGTGTGTGTCAAGAGGAGGAACGTTCTTCTTCATCTTTATTCTTTAACTAAGCGATTTATTTCTGCTTCGTTAGATCTGATTATTATTTTGATGAGTTGTTGTCGCGGTAGTCCTTGTTTTTTTTTTTTTTTGTTTCCTTGTATTCCTTCGTTCACTTTTAGTCGGGTTTCATCATCCCGTTCCAGGATGATGTGTATTTTTTCGTGGACATCATTAATTACGTTTTTTTCTGGTGTTTCTTCCTCATCTTCGGGACGTAGTTGAAGAAGTGTCTTATGGAATCGCGGATATTTTAAGACTTAGCTGATGGAACGTGGGAAATTCTAACTTTTCATAGCACATAGGTAACAAATGGATTATTATAAATTTAGTTAGTTAAAAGGACACGCTGTGCAAGAAAAGTTAACAAGGATACGATTTATGCATTATTTACGGTATATCGCCAATATGAACATTAATTTCGTTGTTGCAAATCTTTTTGTAGTTGAATTATTGGTCCTAACGAGTCTTTTAAAACCATAAAATCTTTCCACAAGAAATTACTCAGGAGTGGCGCCCGGGCATACAATTTAATCAACTTATATTTTTCATGTTATACTCACTCCAATTTACACCTAAATTCATACCGATCCAAATAATAAACAATTTGTAACAAAATTGTTGCGGTTTCTTTCGGATTATTACATTTCTAACAACCATATTCCTTAACAACTCTTTTACCACACCATCACGATATCTAAATGACTTAACTTCAAATCTCAAGTTATGTTTTTTTATTATTTCTCTAATTCTTTTCAAAAAAAAAAAAAAAAATAATGATTCATAAAACAAAATATGTGTGAGAAATTGGGTTTAATTCTTCTAACCTGATATATAATGTTAACAATTTTTTAAACAAAACAAGAAACACAAAAACGTTGCATGCTACCATACTTAGGTATATACTTTGTCGTGGGAATCATATTCGCGGTTTATTACACACAAATTAAAAAACAAAAAACGAACGCAAATTCCATTAAAATAAAACGAGACAACAAGCGTATAATATAACTAGTTATCCATGGCGAGGAGAGACCTTCATTAATATTTTTATAAAAAGGTGTGTAATCTTCATTTAATTAGTCTTTTCATGCGTCAAAGCTTGTTACACGTTGGAAAGACACACATTTTTTTTGAATTATTTTATCTTTAAAGAACTTGAAGCAATGAATTTTGTTGTATCATAATTGGGTGGCACGTTACTTTTATTTAGAGTTCTAGTGAGATTTATATAAATCAGTTGAAGAATTTGCAGACTTGTGGTTTATTAAAATTTACTTATTTTGGAACGATACCAAAAAACGTAGGACAACTTATTTTTTCTAACGCTTGGCAACAAGTTCCTTCAATTCAAAGTCCTGAAAAATTGCTATTAAAAAATTCGAAGCTCTCAAAAAAAAGGTGAACATTATAAATTTGCTCATTGCCTACGGGATAATAAATTTCTTTAGGGAAATAAGTTGCAAAATTTGAAGATTTGGTTTTTATTCGAATTTAAAGAGTAACAAAAAACGATGTGGAAACTTATTTTTTTTTGGCAACAAGTTTCTTTAAATCAAGGTACTGAAAAATTGTTGTCAAAACTTGGAAGTTTAACTCTCTAAATTTCCTCACTAGTTGTGCGGTAATAATATTCTTTTTTGAAAAAAGTTGAAACATTTTGAAACATTACATCTTAAAGAATACCAAAAAAAAAAACGATGTGGCAACTTGTTTTCGTTTTTAAGCTTGACAACGAGTTTCTTCGATTCAAGATGGTGAAACATTTTCTGGCAAAAAGAATCAATTCTATTTAAATTCATCTCAATAATTTTCCTCATTAATTAGGCGAAAACACAATTATTCGTGTATGTTTGATTCAAATTATCTGATGCAGTAGCTTTATTTGTAAGGCTAACGCTAACTTAAAGCCTTGTTTACAATGACTTCCAAATCTTTCAGCACCAGTTAAAATTCGCTAATTTATTATTAATTCAAATAATTTCACGTCAATATTGGCTTCATTAAAGTCTTACAAATAATACGAGGGCTGATCAAAAAGTTCGGGAAATGAATAACTCGCCAACAAGACGTTAGAACTTCAAGTGGTTGGTAACACTAGTATATAGGGCATTCTTAAGCTTAAGAAATGACAATTATTTTAGTGAATCGATTTTCTCGTATTTAGGGATTTCATAGTTTTGTTCCTGATGGAACAGCTATGCGTTTGCATCGAAGACTGAATTTTTCCATATGTTACAAAAAGCTTTTTAGGACAAATTTTTAAATTTTTAAAAGAAGGCTGGAAATCAATATCAGACGATTTTAGTTCAGGACGTTTAACAGTTTCTGACGACCTGCATGTTTGCCAACTAATTAATTGCGTGCGTTGGAATCGATTTCTGCACGAAAAATTCGATGACAAAAAATCTCCAATCTCTTTATTCCGAAAAGTGAAAAAAATCGCTGAATCAAGAAGGGTTTGACGATGTTGAGGCCATTAAAAAAAATTGCTGGAAGAACATTCCGCAGGAGGACTTTCAGAGAGCCTTCCAAATAACGGTGCTCGAAGAAGTGTATTTTCAAGCAGGTTTTGTAATATGTAACTATTAAATATGAATGGGTAAAAAGAAAGTCCCGGAACTTTTGATCAGCGAGTATCGATCCAAGCACACTTACTAAGTTTTAAATATAAAAATGTTGCTGAAACCTTGTTCGCCTGTTGTATCGTCTTCAAATTTTTAGAGTGACTCATTTCAAAAACTCCGTTAATAAAGTCCAATAGTTTTTCTTTTATTTTTGTTGAATCAATTTTGTTTTCGTCTCAGAGTTAAAACATTATCTATTTCATCGAAACATTTTATTTTTGTAAAAAATATTGTTTTGAGTCTGCAACATGTTGTGGCGCTTGTGACTTTTTCTCATTTATTTGTTATTTATATAAATAGAATGACTCAATCGATAGAGATTCGATTTATTTATTTAACAGTATAACTTAATGTCCCGATTAACCTCATCTTTACCCATAAAACGCCTTTAATTTACTGTTATTGCTCGTGGAAGTGTAGGATTTTCTGCAAATTTCTAAAGCCGATTCTTTTACCTACTATAATATGCATAAACTTTTCATTGCATTTTTTTTTTACGATTCAAAGTCCCGTGATGCTACTAAAACTTAAAACTTGTTTATGCTAAAATGCAAAAAACCAAACCACTGACTTCAAGCCTCATATTTAAAGATGCTATCTAATTCGTATTCTCATAAAATTCCATTTAACAGATAATTATCGAATAGGTTTTTAATTCCTTTCCTGGTGATAAATAAAGGTATGCTCACATAGGAAATAAATATACTCATATAAGTTATTGGTATAAGACTCAGTGATTTTATTGTGCGCTATAGCATCAACTTATCATCCCCCAACCTTTTCTTTAGAGTTAAGTATGAAGTACAATATAATAATTCATTGATATTCTCAACATGTTGAAATCAATAACTTGAAAGTAATTCATGACTTACATTCAAATTAGGATTTAATGCGATATAGAACATTCCACACACGAATCACACACGAGTTGTATGCACATACTCAGTGGCGGTGCGGCAGGCGGCCTGCGGCGGGCGTACCTTCCTACTTTGTATTTTTTTTATTTGTCAGTTGAAGGGGGATGTTGTGACAAATTATGTCTCTTAGCCAAGTCGATAAAAAACGCATTAAACTATACCACAAGTATCAGGTTGTGTCGTTTTTCTATGACAAGTTATTGTGGGGTTTTGAGATTGGAGGGGGAGAGATTAGGGGTCTTGTGAATTATGGAAAAATATGCCATCTATTTTCAGCCTCCGACTTTATGATTATATGATAACTAGCAAAAAGTTTTTGTTTTTTGTATTATTTAAGAGAAAAAGATTCAAAGGACAAACTGCACGATTTTTGCCTTAATGTCAAAATGATGCAAACCTCAAGATGTTGTGGTGGGTAGGGAAGGGAGAGGCTATTCTGAATAACAAAATAAAAGAAAGAAATTTCAAAAAATGGGGACATTCTTCAGTTCTTCTTAGATTCATAACAGACGCATAGGAGGTTTTGTTTTTTCCTTCTGTTTGTATCTATGTTGACATCCTTGCTATCTTTGTCGTTGTCGTCATTAGTTTGTGTCCTGGAAAGATAATATTTCTTTTGGTTTCATATTTTTTGATATTTTTTTTCTTATTTTGTGTGAAACATTAAGTTTGTCTATGATTTTATTTTCTGGAAACTGCGTTTGACTTTTTCGTCCCCAAATATGCCAGTTTATATTTTGTTTCTAATTTGTCAAAGATTTATATTTATAATATTTTATCAGTGTATAGAAATGTACTCGTACATATATACAGAAATAATGTCTGGGTGCAAAAAGGTGGACATTTTTCAGTTTTATTGTCTTTAGAAGAACCTGTGCCAAAAAGGATAAGAAAGCATTTGACTGCAAAAGATGAGACTTTGAACTTTGTTTTTGAGCCAAGAAAATTTGAAGATTATAGAAAAGAACTTTAGATACAATTTTCTTTGCCTTTTATAACTATTAATGGTAGTAAATTATTTTGAAAATTGTATCTCTTTTATGTAACATTATTGAATACATTTTTTACAGCAACATTATTGTATAGCAACATGTTGCTAACCTGTTTTGGAGTCACCATGTTCCTCCATTTTTTTCCTATGTTAAGTTGTGAATTTCCTTGTTTTACTTTGCTATAATCATAGATCATATCAATTTAAAACATATAAAGCAACATGTTGCCAAAGTCTAACAATGTTTATAAGCACACTTATAAAACAGATCACACTTATACTTCCTTCCATATAAGTGAATAAATTGAAGCTTATATGCATGGCATGTCTTTATTCGAAACAAGGAAACCGTAAAATAGCAATCTGTCTTCACTTAATTTACCATGTCTCCTAGACACATTGCATATAAGAAAAGTTACCTATCTGATAAGTATTCCAAGATTCATCTGACAGCTTCAAATCTCAACTGTTTCTATATGTACATGTTCATAAACCTACCTTTACTTCATATACTCGTATACATATAGTTAATGGATTATCACAGACATATCATATCAAAGTCACCTTTTGTATTCTCACTCTCTGGCAACTTGTTAAAGTTGCTAAGGTTGTATTTTATAGTTGGGTATAGTGTAGTGAAGGAAAAAAAAAATGAAACTTAAAAAATTCATCTCGCGCTGCGCTGCGCTGATATAAAAATGCACTCAAGCATGTGGAGTAACTATAACTGCAAACTTAAATTATAAAATGAAATAAGTTCTTCTCATCTAGAGAGCTTGTGGTACCTACGTTTGGAAGTATCTACGCGAGTACTGTGAGTGCGGCACGGCGGCGCGCATGCGCACACTTAACGCCAAAACATTTAAGGAAGTCTCCTCTCTGTTGCAAGGGGCTTGAAAGTGCCAAGGGGAACGGCGCGGCGTCCGCATAACCAACTCACCTCCCTTCCTATACCTAAAGTTTGATGATAGTATGGCTTACATTTAAGCGCGAAACAGGTTAAATGTGTATAATAGCCATGTTAATAAGTGCAAAAAAACGAGCTCTGTAACGCTGCGTTACCATGAGATTTTTTCATATCTGCCTGCAACAATTCTGCGCCTCATGGACATGCTGCACATCCACATATACTCTAAACATTGTAGCTGTCATGCAACCGATATAGTTTCGGTTCGGTCAATGATCGACTTGGGATGAAGTTTTTTGTTATTGTTGTTGTTGTTGTTTTGTTGAAACTACTCTCAAAGTAATTAGCTTCATAACATAATTGTCGGAGTGCACAAACACTTGAAAATTGATGGTGATGCAGTCACGGGAAAAGGAAGGAAATGTATAGGTAGGCTTCATATCTGGAAGAAGAGTTATTATGTTAGATAATAATTACAATTTAATGAACGAGCATGAACTTTCTTATAATAAGAATTATAAACTGTAAGCAGACATTGGAAGCACTGAAGGTTGATGGTGTTGGCTTTGGTTATGGCTTCGGCTATAATATACAGTGATATAGGAATTGGGTCAGTTGCTAAACTTAGCTCCGATTAAATTGCAGCAAAAAACATAGATACAAAAATATCTCGCATGTATAAGAGAGTAGACTTATAGGAGTAGTTGAATGATTCATGATCGCGTTGCTGGCGGAAGATTCATCCAAAAGATACTTAGAGATACTTCAAGTATGATTCTTAAGAAAAGGGATCTCCTCCAATGATTCTCTTTCTCTCCGCTTGGTGAAATATCTTTTCTGCAATATTTTGTATCTTAAAGATACTTGCACAGAGTGAAGCAGATTGTTTTTTGGTTGAACTTATAGAGAAGACCAGGAATGCCTGCCTGATTGTCTGTTCAGATGGTCGCGCTTCTCAAGTCTTCTTCCTCGCCCCTCATATAGGTGAACCACCACACCATCATCATGAATGGCTATCCTCCCCTCTATCTGGCAACAATGACGACGAAGACTAAGACGACGATGACTACGACGACGATCGGCTTAGCAGACAATTTGAAATTCGCTGCTCTTTCGGGGCAGGCATGGCTGCTATACGGCTAGGCTATTGGGGAGTTAATGTGCATCGCGCTTCGGTCTTGACTCTTTTGAGATGCGGTCTGCCTCATCGTGCACCTTAATTCCTTGCGGGATGCCAAATAGAGTTTTTGGTTTTTTGTTGTTTTATTTTCTTCTCGTTTCTGTGAGTGTGTGTGGAGTTGAATAAATAGGGTTTTGTTAGTATTGGTGTGTGTGCTTTATTGAATCTTATTCCATTTTGCTTCCTCTCCCATCAGCAAAGATACGTACGAACAGACAAAAAAAAAACAACAGGGCTTAGTTAGCTTTCTTTTGCCCATGCCTCGTAGTTTTTGTCTATTTCAATGGAATATAACGTAATTAATTAAACCGTTACCGGAAAGTTGTGTTTTCGATCACGATTCTCCTTCGAAAAAAGAAAATCAAAAAGAAAAAATCATCAGCAGCCAACATCAGCAGCAGCAACCTCAGACTTAGACTCAGTCTCAGACTCAAATCAAACCAGGGAGCAACATGGTTGGAAACTTAAAATTTTCTTCGCTTATTTTAAAAGAACTACGTGATGGGTGTTTTGTACTCTTTTTCATTTTCCAATCTCTGTCGCCTTTTCCACCCCTTTGGCCCCTCTATTTATCTCATGTTAAGATAGTTAGATACTTCGATTCCCTTGTATCCTAATGTCTGCATCAATTGCGATTGAGAATTGCTGCATTGCTGTATCTTTTGTATATTGTAAAGCACATTCATATGAGGTTATTTGTTAAACATTTTTATAAGGATATGAAATATTATAAACCTTTCCTACCTATACCACTAGCTATTTGTTTTCAAGCCCTCTCATTATTTGATGCTAATATAGTATGCCTTTTCTCTTTCTTATCAACCTCTACAAAGCACAGTTAAAGCTTGGGCTAATTAATTTTGACCTAATGAAACTGTAGCATGTAATTTTTACTACAAGCAGCTCAACGCCAATAGGTACACCGACCGCTAGCTATAACAGAGCTTACTCTTCCGCTAGGCAGGTATACATAACATCAAATGCAAAAAAAAAAACTATCTTTGTGCCTTTGCTAAAAAGTAGGTAGGTAGGTATATGCCTTGAAGGCAGAGAGTAGCGCAAAATTTGTCATCCAATGTTGTTTATAAGCGTGTGACAGGCTCTTTTGAGCATGACATGACACATTATTAACTATACAACCAGAGTGTGGTATAGGAAAAATTAAAAACAAAATAAAGGTTCCGTGTTACATGTTTTGCTTTTGTATCTTTTCTCTTGTATCTTTTTTTCTTTGCTGAACTCTTTGCATTAAAGTATATCAAAGTGAAAAATGGTTATAGCACTTTGCTGAAGATGCATTACATACAAATATATATGTAGTATATTTTTCGGAATAAATTTCACTATTTTTCTCAAGGATTTGTGATGGGGATTGAGTTGGGGCATATGCATATATAGCAAAGCATCATACTCTGTTCTCATGATCTAATTAAAAGACTGACAAAAGAGGGTAAGAAGAAATTCTATATACATATATTTTTCTTTATTTTTTCAACAATATAACTATAAGAAAATTAACAAATTGATGTACCTCTAATAATCTTATACTCCATTACCGGGACGAGGAAGAAAAATTATAATATCTACAACAATTATTAGGTACCTTCATCATAATATATGTGGGGAATTGAATTCTTGGAAGAGCAGGTAATTTGCATACATGTAACCAACTTGTATCCAACTTTAAGATTATTTTGAGCTTATCAAATCAAGAAAGTTGCACAAAATTACTTAGAAGTTCAATGAAACATTAGATTAGTTAAGTGATTCTCTGGCATGGGTTTCATTGCTTTGGATTTGCAATAAGTTTGTCTTTCAGTTAAGAAACGTAAATATATTAAAGTTTTTATTTAAAAATAAATATTGTTCTAATGGTAGGAAACATGTTGAAGGAACACATCTTCTCTAGATCTGTTGCAATAAGGTTTAATTATGTATACACAACTGATTACCTATTAATATTTATTAAAATATGTTTAGATACATGTTGAAGAAAACTTTGTTTAATGTACAAAATTAAAAAAAAAAATGCATAGAAAATATTTTAAATATATGTTGATCATTTAAATAACAATCATTGTTTGTATCCGTGACTTTTGATGTTTCTTAATAGTTATGTTTAATTTGAATACTTTAGTAAATTTTGCATTCAATAATAAACAAAATGTTCAGCATGTATCTAAACAAAGTACCTAACCCTTTACTTTTTGTTTGTAAATAATCGTATAAAACTAATAATCTAGTGAGGTACCAAAACATTAACATTTTATTTTGAGTCAACATGTATCTAAACATTTGATTGAAAAAAAAATTAGCTTATGGTTAATGTACTTGCATATGTGATTAATATAATATCAGATGTTGTGGTTCTATTTGAATAAAATATTAAGCACCTCATAAAATTTGTCTATAAACATTGTGTCTAAACAAAAATCAACACTTTTTCATGTTTTCTAATATTGAAACCAGTTCTTCGTCATAATTTATCCTCTCCTCCGATGATGGTCCATCTGGTCGATCGAACTTCCTTTTCCAAGTTTTCACATCTCCTATACATAAATTACACGTTAACAACAACAACAAAAAAAAAACTAAGATTAATATCCACCAACACCCTTTTTCAAATACCAGTCCACAACAACTGGAAACTGCACTTCACCTAGTTTCTCCCACACCATCAGAACTAAAAAATCCTTCTATAGGCATCTATGTGTTTATATGGTCAAAGACCACCTCAAGGGTCTTCACTCTAAATTTTTCTTCGTCTTCGTCTTCTTCATCGTATAGTATAGTCGGTCGTCTCGATCGCAACATCCATAATACTAGACCGCTGTTTGTTCTATAACCTCAAGTAAAGTAACTTTTATAGAATACATCCAGTTCCCAGCGTATAAAGTTGAATTATGTTTGTGGGGAGATCCCGAGCATTTCTCTTGTCCCGCTCCACCCACTTGATGTTATTGTTGTTGTTGGTATTGTTTTTGGTTTTATTATTTTTTATGAAGATCCATTGCAAGACGTTACCTTTAGGCGTTTAGTTTTATTTTTATTGTGGTTGTTGTTGTTGTTAGTGTTGTTGTTTTATTAATAGCAAAAGGATTGGTATAGTAAGGTACCCACCTATAGATACTTCTTCTTGTACAGGTACTTCCTGGGAAATACGCGGTACGGTACGTACGTACTTGTGTTGTATCTGCAACACTTTTCGCTAGTATACACGCATCCAATATGCGTTCTTCTTGTTTTAAAAGATACAATTTTTTGTTTTTCGTAAGTTCTTGGTTGTTCTTTTGAAAGAAAGGAATTATTAAAAGAATTCAAGTCTCTGGTGCTATATGGCAGTTTAAATACTATAAGTAAGATGAGGAAAAATAAAAAACTTTTAGAGAATGTTAAGATACATGGGGCCTTATTGTGTGTGCAAGGCGATCCTCTTCAACTTAACTCTGATGAGGTAGGATTTTTGCTCTTGGTCTCGCAATTTTATCTTTTTGGTTTTGTTGGTATGTGAAGATTGTATTTTGTTGTTGTTGTTTTTTTTTTTTTTGAAATACTTAAGCTTGGATAAAGTATGTATATACTGAACTCTCTGTGACTATGACTGCATTCGGTCCAAAGGAAGGAGTTAAAGTTAACCCACAACTTTACTTCGTCTTCTTCATTTTCATCGTCTTCGGTATTGTTCAAGTCACGACTTTTTACTTCACATCTTCCGTGGTATATTGTTGCACATATCTATATACAGAGTGTATGGTAGAATATACCGTATGATATACGAAAAGATACATGTGCTTAGATACAATTATTGAAAGATATCTTTAAGATATCGTGTGGCTCAACATTCTATATCAATAAAACCGAAAAAGGGTGGATACTCTCATATACAACAAACTTTTGCAAGGTTCAACCTTCAATAGATAGATATGATGGTAGTTTTGAGTATGGCATCGCGTAGCATCGTACGTTTGCTCGTGTGTTTGAATCTTTTGCTTATTTTTTGTTTTAAGTTCTTGTATCTTTTTGAAGAATGATGAAGGATAAATATTGAAGATGCACCAAGTTAGTAAGATTGTAACTCAACAACTAAAACAAAATAAAAAAATAAAGATAAAGTATCTTTTCTTCTAAGTCCAGTTTGTTGCGGAGTTTTTTTTTGTTTGTCTTTTGTGATTCTCTTAATTTTATTTTTACTCTCCTCAATTGGGATCAATGGTAGAGGTTGAAAACTATTTAAATTTCATGTAGTAAGCCAGGTTGTCTTGTAAGTTGCTATATCTCTGTGCCCCTACCCAGTTGTTGTTGTTGTTGTTGTTGTTGTTGCTGTTGTCATCGTCCTCTTCAGGAGTTTACAGCAAATGGACAATGATACCCACTATATACCTTACCTCTATACCGCAACTTTACCAACTTATACCAGGGATCGATGAAAAACTATATCGTCGCGCTGCAGAACACGATTTTTTGTTCATTCCATCTTAATATCCAAACAACAACAAAAAACTATGGGAATCAGCTCTTTTGTATTATAAAAGATATATATATTTTTTTTTTTTTTGAAGCTTTGCAGGAATAGATAGAGATACTTCTCTACCTGATATTATTCGCATGGACAATATCAATAGGCGATTATGCAATTTAGATGAATTGGTCTATTATTATTTAATTTTTGTGTGTTGTTGTTTTTATAGTCCAACTTCTTTATAAAGTCTTTGGTCATAATGTTCAATGAAGTTTTGGGTTTGTTGCTGTTGGTTTTTTGTATCTTTTGAGAATTGATAGGAGTAACTGATGGTTTTTTGAGTTGGTTGTAGGAGAGAACTTAATTAAATTAAAAGGTAGATTATGTCACGACTTGTATATCTTTTCTAAGAGAGTAAGGTATCTATTACGTGAAGTTTAATTAATAAGATGTGATTATTTCCTTCAGTTTTATGATTAATTGGATGAAATAAGAATAAAGTTTTAGTAAAAGTGGAACTATTTGAAGAACATTTGATGAACATAGAAAACTATTAAGGTAAGGCAGCTTTTGACCCTGAATTGTTGTAAGCTTAAGTAAATTTTGAACCTCATTATCTATTTATGATCGAAAGTTTTTTAGATTCAGTGAGAAATAAAAAAAAACACCCAAAACATCTATGCTATGATTCCAAAATAGGACATTCCACTTCTGATCAATTGTAGAAGCCCCATAAACTCTATTAAACTAACTAATTGCATTTTTTTTACCAACAAATTTTCGAGTGAGATGGTTGAAAACCTTTCAACTTTAATTCAAATGATATGTGACTTAGTTGAAGAAACCTTTTTTACATACCCGCAACTGAAGTAATTCTACAAAATATTAAGAAGCTATTCGAAATGAAAATAAGCTGTCTGGTCTCTTAAAGTCTACTTCTGAATATCACAACAACCACATTTCTATTATGTTTATGCAAATTAATTCTTTGTCGTCGGTATAGAGTCTCTCTGAGTTGGGGAGACTTATTTTATTCCATGTATCTCGTATATTTAATTTTTTCTTTCCTTCGTCTTCAAAACCTATAATTGCTCTGGTGCAATGATCCACGAAGCGATTACAGATTATATCATATGATGCAGAAAAAAACCAACAAGACTAAAGTATAGTTGCTGAAGTGTATATGCAAGTAAAAGACACACTTCCAATCAGTTAACCAATATGTAACAATATGGAAGTAGCCAAGCCGGTTACCAGAACAACTCAATATTATTATTACTGATACAACCGACTAGCCAGCCAGCCAGCGAGAGTATTAAGGTTTCCTTGTCTCTTTATACTTCTATATGGTAAGTCATATATAGGAAAAGTATACCTAGAGACCATTTATTTTTTTCCGTCCTCAACATCATGTAAAAAGGATAAGGACTTCACAATCCGACTACATTTTGTTTCTTGTGGAACACACAACAAAAAAAACTATCTTCCCGCAAAAAAAGGAGCAAAAAGCTTTCCTTCCGAAAGATTACCTACCTAACGAGGTTAGAAAAGCCAGACGGGCTGAGACTAAGAGAATATACTACATGTATATATATATACGATATATTGTAAAGTTTTTACAATACCCAAGTTAATACTTTACATAGCGAGTTTTTAGATGCTTGCTTAACCGCTTAGAATTAGTAGAGTATTTAAGAGACTTTACAAACGCAATATGGTCGAATAGAAATACCTACATATGTAGAATCAAAACTATAACTAACTGTGAGGAATGAACTTTTTTGGTTTCTCCAGAATGGTAGTTGTCAAGATTTAGCTCATTGACTATTTCTTTATTTTTTGAAATCGTTTTTTTTTTTCCTGCGAACTGAGTCTATAATTGGATTAGAAATTTCTGAAGAATTATTGATATAATTTTTTGGAATAGAAAAAGTGAAAGTTTATACCTAGAAGATAGTTAAGTTTTTTTTTTTGGTTTATTTATTTTGGAAAAATAAAATAAAAATATGAACAAATCCTTAGGATTTTCATGTTCAAGAGCTTGAGGTTTTTGACTACGGATTACAGTGGAGACATGAATACTTGGATTAGGATGGAATTTTCATGTTTTCTGAGAAAAAGTACAAATACAAGGATATTTGATATTTCTATGACTGAAATAATTTATAACATAAATAGTGAAGCTATTTGAAGACAGGGAAATAGAAAAGGATCAATATTTTATGAAAAAGAAAAAAGATTGAAAAACTATCCCACTTCTGATCCTTATGTAGGACTTGATAATTTAAATATAAAAACTTTCGGCTTGATAAGTATACAAATATTGACACTATTTTCATTTCTTCAAAGTAACAGCGGCCCATAAAATTCATGCTTACTAAATTGACATATGAATTGTTGGGCGCCATTTATTTAATTTTCGTTTAAAACTTTTTTTCAGGGGATTTTTTTTTTTGTTGTGAACTTTGAGCAAATATTTTTAAATGTCTTTTCATTACTTAAGAATTTCCTAATTTCAGATCTGTTGCTATGCTCTTTGGTCATAGGCATTCATCTACAATCTTGTTCTAAATACATATACTCCCTTTCGTATGTCATAATTAAGCTTAAAAACAAACATTTCCTTCCCAACAGAAATCCATTTGAATTAATAATACACTACTCCATTTTTACGCCTTAATTCCTGACGTAAATTGATTTAATGATATTTTAATTATATTCACATGACGACGTGAGGTTAAGTATAATGTTGACCCTTTATAGCTTATAGCTGATGGGCAAGAGTAAGGTTTTAGTTATTTTTTTATGAATACGTCAAGCCAAGCTACATCTCATCGTGTTGTCGATACAAAATTCGAAGAGTAAATAAATTATACGTATATAGGATTTTTGTTTTGCAAGGCAAATACAAGTATACCTACATAAAATTATAGACGAGAAGAAAACCGGAAGAAATAAGGAACACCTTGTGGTTTATGGTCTTTTACAGCTTACAACTCCGAGAAATTATTGGATTTGTATAGAAAAACGAGCAAATAAAAAATTGTCTGACCATAAGAACATCTCGTAAATTAAAATGCATCGCGCCTTTAAGTTTTTTTAGTTTTTTTTTTTTTGATGCGCCTCCTTCCACTATTTCGCTGCATAAGTTGTTCTTGTTGGCCATGGCATCCTTATGGCATCATCAGAACCATAGTTAAATCTTGACTTTGAGAGGTGACTCCGACTCCGTGGTATTCTATGATGATGACGAGGTGATGTAGCGATGCTTAGGCCCTGTGTGTCTGTCTCTCTTTCTTAGTAAGCCGTGATGCCGACAAAAACAAAACAAAAACCAACAGAAATACCTACTTGGGGTATTCCTAGGGGATCGCTCATCTGAAGTTTCAAGTTTGTGTTTCTGCTTTGTTTTTTTTTGTTATGTTTTCACTGTCCATGGGAGTTTAAATTTATGATATCTTAAAATGTTAATCTTTAACAATTATTTTTTGAACAAAACAAATTAAGCCGAAACCAACCGAGTGCAAGAGAGGCCAGCCAGTGCCGTAACGGATAGTATTAGAATTCCTATAATGTCAACATTAAAAACTTACTATGAGGAGAATCCGTGCTCACCATCACCAAGAGTTATAAAATGAAATCTGCATTTAGTGTTTTGTGTGTTTAACCACACTCTTTTTTCCACGGAACTGAAACATTTTACACGGTGCATTAAATTTACGATTACAAAGTGCACGAGTCCAACATTAGGTTTGTCCATTTCGGGGACTATCACATCATAAAACGAATTTAAATTGAGAAAAAGAAGAAAAAATGAAAATTAAATTGAAAGCGTGTCTTTTGAGGAGTATTAAATGCCAAACAAGTTGGCACTTTTTTATGATGTAATAGGACACCCAATGAGTGTATATGGAAAGGAAAAATGGTATATCACAGTTTAACCTAACTTTTCACTTCTTTTTAAGCAATTTTAGACTAACGTGAAGTTTATCATATGCAAACAAAAAACTTATACCTTTTTTGGAAATCGGGGCTTTTAAAGGCATTAATGCCCCCAGCTGTATCTTAGCCATTGGAAGAGATATTCTTGTCAAATAAGAGGGAAAATATTTTTCAATTTAATCTCATTAGAAATTCTCAAAATGTTTGAAGTTATTGCATACAATTGATCTCTCCAAAGCAATTCTAAAAAATATTGCTACATTAATGCCCCCTACTAGCATGAGGTTCATTTTGAGGAATATTTTGATACAACCAAATGCAAATTTTGACCCAAAAATCAATCTCGGTAATAGTTTTATTGAATTTCAAAATTTTTACAACTTATCGTTCATATACGCTCCGAGAAACGGTATGCTTGAAGAAGATTGATTTGGTTGCAATTTTTTGTTTAACAAATTGCAACAAAAAAAAAACTTGAATGTCATTTCAATCTTAATTCATTCTGTCTTATCTTTGCATTATCTGCAACTGCTCCACCTCCTTCACCTTCTTGGTTGTCTTTTATTTTTTGTGTACTGAAATCAAACCAAATCAATCCACGATGAGCAAAACTAGGGACACGCTTCCACGACACATGTACAACAGCGTTGAATAGCTAAATATCTATCGCTGGCAAGAAGACAGAACAAAATTAAAAAAAAAAAGATACAAAAATGAGCACCCTTGCTCCCACAACATCCAGATAGATGACTTTGACTGGCGACGACGACGATGACAACGAAAACAACGTCGCCAAAATATACGATGTTCACAAAACTCTTAAAACAGCCAACGGACATAAAGCGCACGACTGACGACGAGACTTCAAATCGTTCGTTGGTTTCCATCTACTCGTAAGTTGCAACCAATACCGCAGCCGCCGCCAGCCGCCTCGCGCGCCGGTCGCCATCTCGTCGCATAGTCATAGCCGATGACTTGAAAAAGACAAAAATCCCATACCACGACCATTTAAAGCCCAAGCATCAAAAATAAATTCCAGATAAATATCATTTGCTTCCAAATGGGGTCTCCCACAAGATATACTCTCCTATACCTATAACGTCGTAGTCGTTGCTTTACCGTCTCTTGTATATTTGCACATCAATCCATAAAAACTACAACACATTTCATGTCATTGAACAACTCCAAAGTGCAAACAAAATCTACAGATAGATACTCCAAGTGAAATCTGAAAAATAAAAAAAAATAACCACCAAATTTTCCTTCACGAAAAAGATACATGTCCTTAACGCCTATAAAATTAACTTAATGGGATTCAATTAACAAAGTATCTTTAAGGTTTTTCTTGCTTTTGTTTTAAAGATCTATAGTATACCTACCTTCAAGCTAAGCACTTGAGTTATAAAGAAGCCCATCCTAGACAGAGGGGCTTGTGCCCGAATATTTATATGTGTTGTGGTGTGTTGTGTTGTGTATGGGCAAATTCGTCCCACAAAACTCCACTGCCACTGATATGAGATGATGTGGTTTTTTAACAGAAAAAAAACAAAAGCCGAAACATTGGCGGTGTGGCGGCGGTGACTCTGCTATAAGTACATTGGTTTAGATTATAGCCCGAGTAGACGACGACAACGAAAACGACGACGGCGACGGCCAGAGAACAGGCCTATCATAATGTCACATCACACAGCACGACATTAAATAGGATAAGTCACCCATTTCCACATCTCCAAGAGTTTTTCACAGACTTTGTTTTTTCTCCGTTGGACTTCATGAGTGCGCTTCAGGATTTCAGTTTTTGTTAGGTTAGGCTTTTAGGAGTTTAAAGATTTAAAAAGATTTAAACGCAATTTAAATGTAGATATAAAATAAAACATAAAGCTTTAAGTATCTTCAGTTAAATAGAATCCCCTTTATTTAAGAATGTCCAATAGAGGTGGTCCAAATAAGGTCCCATATGGCACCCCATTGAAAAATTTCACAGAACAATACAATCAAATGATAATTGCATCCACAATCAAAGGCTCCTTCTAAAATAGGGTTTTTTTTCAAGAAAGCATACAAAAATCCTTTATAATAAAAAGTATTGGTCCTTATAGTCTTCCTTGTGGTACTCTACAAAAAAACCTAATCAAAATTAATTTGTATTAATATTTTGTTTTTTATTTTCTATTTTCAGGCTGTAAATCATTTTTCAAACGTTCAGTCCGCCGTAATCTAACATATTCGTGTCGGGGGAGCAGAAATTGTCCAATTGATCAACATCATCGGAATCAATGTCAATATTGTCGATTACGAAAGTGCCTCAAGATGGGTATGCGGCGAGAAGGTAAGTTTCAATTTCTTTTATACTAAAAATTCTTCCGTTCTAAAAATTCTTATAAAAATAAAAAACTAGGTATACAAAAATAAAACTAACCAAAATTAAAAAAAAAATCCTCAAGACAAGGGTCAATTAAAAGTCATTTGGAAGTGTTAAATCACATTGAATTAGTTCTCGTCACTTATTTGACACTTGACCACATTATTGGTTACTTGACTTGTGGCCAGAAAAAAAAAAAAAAAACAACAAGTGATCTCCTAGTTCTTATAGTTTAGGAAGTTTCACTGACATTTTAGACGAAGACAACGACGACGGATGACGAACATTTAGAATACCTTGATCTGTCAATGGCTCTTTGATTACATCCAATTGGTTAGTGGAACACAAAATGTTTTTCTTTTTTCGTTTTCAATTTTTCTCAAAAATAGATTAAGTATCGCATTCTTTCGAGGAATACATTGTAATACAATGTGAAAAGGTTCAAGACGTAATTAGACTGTGCTTTGATGTGTATAGATTCTATATAACATACTCGTATCATGCAATATCGGTTGGCTTTTGTTTGGCTGAGGCCTGAGATGTGAGACAAACAAAATTGCTCAATGGGGTTACTTTATTTTTGACAAAGGAATTCACTAAAATGAAGAAGACCAAGACAGAAAGATCCTACATAGTAATCTTCTTAAACAGAAGGTACTTGTTTGCATTTTTTGCTTAAGCATTTAGCTTATAAATATGCTATAGCATGTGTTAGCTTCTACGACTGACTATACGATGATGACAAGACGGTGTTTTGCGGAACAATAAAAGGGGGAAGTGGTTAGGACTTTTTGTTTATTTATTTTTTTGTGTAGGTACTCTTGCATGATCACTAATCCGCGAATTTATGGTTCTGGCTTCAAACATATTCCGTATATGTATATTTTACCCCTCTGTGCGCCTAAACAATCTCATATACAGTTCGTTTTTGTGCTGTTTTGAAGACACAAAATGTGAACCTTGCATGTTTTTGATCAACTCCGAGGTTACAATCATAATCGAACCAAGCATAAAGAAGTACAAAAAAAGTAAAATAATAACGATGAAGGGGTCGTGACCAGGTGTATTATAGATAAATTCTGCAGTCAGCGCGTTCAATAAATCGAGTCTAGAAGAATAAAACGATTTGGCTAAAAAAAAAATATTATGCAATAAAATACAAAAATATTTATTTTTATACCTTTAGCTAATTCTTTCTCTATTTGTGTCTTGTTTAACGTCAATTTAATTGTCATGATTTAGCAATGATGGCTGTGTAGCTGTTTATGAGGCAAGAAATTTCGTTTCCGATTCTTTATTTCAATAAAAAATATATTTTTGTGATCGCAGAAGATCACAATCAACAATTAAATAAAACGCATTCAATGTATATTAAACTTAATATTATTTATTAAATCAAAGCTTCAGATCCCTTACCACTGGTGGGGGGAAATCTTAGGCTATACGTAGAATGACAACTGTGAACTGCACTCTCATTGATCGATGAAACCCTTTTTATACTTATAAAATGTTTACTTAAGCAAATCTATCTTCGGCTGAAGATCGTTTGCTTTCCTTTGTCTTTTATTATTGCTGACACAAGAATTCTTTTAGAATTATTTAAGATGCTTTGGGCACACAAGTTACTGAAGGCAATAAGTGCTGATATGGTATTTATAATATCGGATATCATCATCCGCTTATGAAATGAAATTATGAATCAATGTGTGAGCATTACATTTTGTTTATATAAAGATATTTATAATATCGGATATCATCATCCGCTATGAGATGAAATTATGAATCAATGTGTGAGCATTACATTTTGTTTATATAAAGATACTTTGTTATGATAGGGTGCTTAATATTATTACAAAGTTATGTGAGGGTGTTCTGATAATGTAACCCCTCCCCCCTTAAGTTTGATGCTCTCCTGAGTATCTATAATTCTATTTTCAATTTTAAATTTATGGGTTTCTCGACGTTTAAAATATAATAATAAAATTGCAATTATAATAATTATGATTGCTATACTAGTATATGATATAACATGTTTTATATTGTTTTGATATCTTATTGCTTGCAATTCTTTCAAATTTTCAATTTGATTTATATGTATATCTTCTAATGTAACATTAATTTTTGTAATGTTTAATGTTTTATATAATGGAATTATAATATTTTGTTTAAAAGTTTCTTTTCGATTTATATATAAAGTTGCATTTATTTTAATGTTACAATCTTTAAAATGTAAAAGGTTATTCTTAATAATTTTATATTCAATATTGTTACAATATTCATTTAGACTTGTTTCTACTAAGTTTTTTGTTAATACAAGTCCATCTTCTAATTCTATTAATTCTTGATCTTTATTTGATCTTATCTTACAGTTTTCATATTTTGTTTTATATAGGTTTTGAATACATATTGGACTTTTCTTTAAATGTTTAAGATATTTAATTTCATTGTTTTCATATAATGTTTTGTTACAAATTATATAGTTGTATTTTGATATTTCGACTTCAAGTCCTTGATCGTTTGGTATAGGTAGAATCATTATGTTTTCACATTTATTTGTAAATACTGGTATTTTTAAAGCAAAAACTAATTTGTTATTTCTAGTTAATAGGCTGCTCTCAATATATTTTAATTTATTAATGGTTATATTGAATCGTTCATTTTCTTCTTTAGTTAGGATATTTCTCCCTAGAATTCCTAATCTTGAAAAGACTACATTGTCTTGTAATTTTTCTATTTCATTGTTTAACAGCATTATATCTGTATTTATTTGTAATGATAATATGCTCTTAGCTAGATTTTCTTGTTTTATTTCTGTGGAATTAATAAAGTTTCTTAATATATACTGGTGTTTGTTTATACGGTCTGCCATTGTTTCTAATTCTGTTTGGAATTGCGTATTTATACCTATTTGTTTATTTAATTCTGTCATAGCATTCATATTGTTTTCTTCAATTATTTTTAAATGATTCTCAATCTCTAATCTTTCATCATTGTCCATCACTCCAAAAAGAAAATGGAGTGCGTTACCTCCCATGTTTATTAATCCTCTCCTTTGTCTTGAATAAGGAAGTATGCTGTGTAATTTGGATTTAGAATCTCCTAAAGCTTCTGTCATTAATCTTTTTAATCTTAAGTCTTGAAAATTGTTATAGCCTGCTTCTATAGAAAATTCAATTTGTTTAATAATTTCATTGTAAGTTTCTAAATTAATAATATGGAGTATTTTATCATATTTTTCGATTAATTCAATGGGTTCTTGTTTTATAATTATATATCCTGCTTGATTATGAATTTCTTGTAATAAAAATTCTGATTTCACTATGGTAAAAGTGAATAATACAATTATAATTATGGTTTTCATTTTGGCTGTAAAGAGATTAAATTATTATTATCACTACTTTGATATTTATATTTTCTTTTGAAATGGGTTTTATGTAATTTTTTATTATTTGCATAATATTTATTATCAATTTTTTCTACCTTGGTCTTCTTATATTTTGCAGCTATCTTCTTTGCTGTTCTTACTACGTCAGCTTTTACGTAAACGTCTTTTTTTAAATCTGGTTCAATAAAATCTGCTTTATTTTGATTTCTTTTATTAATATTATTTTCTTTAACTGTTTGGATCCTTTTTCCTATCTCTTCTAAATCTTCTACTTTTATTTTGTTTTGAATAAAATCTATAGGTTTTCTTAATATTGTTGAATGGATTGTACAATTATATATACTAACTGCTTTTATTACTTTTTCTCTTAGGTTTAATATGTTCTTTTTCTCTTCTTGTGCATTATATATTCTTATATGTTCATTAAGTGTACCATGCACTCTTTCTACATCTGAATTTCCTGTCTTATGATTTGGGGTTATGAGTTTTATTTTAATTCCTTCTTCATTGCAATATTCTTTAAATGCTAGGCTATTAAACTCATTGTCGCAAACTATTTCTTGGGGTTTGCCTAATATAGAATTTCTAAGTTTAAGTTGCTCGATAATTTTATGAGTGTTTCTACTAGCTATGGGAAAGGCTGTCAAATGCTTAGTAAATTTATCTATAATTGTTAAAAAGTAAATATCTTTACTTGGAATATAAATGTCCATGTGTATTAGCTCGTTTGGCTTAAGTGCAGTTTTGCTCATTTCAAATTTTATTTTTTTTTTGGACTTCTATCATGTTTTGCTGTTTGACATACAGTACAATTGTTAATGTATCTTCTTATTATTTCTCTTAATTTTGGAAAATAATATTCATTTTTAATTTCAAGATATGTTTCTTGTATTCCTCTGTGATTAAATTGTTCATGAATCCTTTGAATGAGATTCAACGCATCGTCTGTATTACTTAAATCTTTTAAAAGAGTAATGCATCTCAGTAATTTTAGCTTACTTTGATTGCTGTAAAGCTCAACATATTTTTCCTGAATTTTGCAAAATAAAGTATCACTTGGACAATATACTGCCACATTTCCGTGATCAGGTAAAAATTCCTTTAATGCTTCAGTAAAATATTCACCTATATCTTTTGATTTAATAGTGAGTCTTCTTATACCTTTATATATATATTTTATATCTTTACCTTCATTGTCTGACTCTATAATTTCTATTTGATGCTTAAACATATTTGTAGGTAATTCTGAAATTCCTATGTGATCATTTCTTTCCTCTGTTCCACTATGAATTGTGGCTAATGTTGAATCTTCATTTCTATTGACTGCGTTTACTTCGAGTCTACTAAGATAATCTGCTACGCGATTTTCTTTTCCTTTTAAATATTCAATATCAAAATCATATTCATTTAAACTTATTTTCCATCTTTGGAGTTTTGAGTTTGGTTCTTTAAGGTTACTTAACCAAATTAAAGGTCTATGATCAGTTTGTATTTTAAATTTGCGACCGTAAAGGTATGGTCTAAAATATTTTGTTGACCAAACAATACTTAATAATTCTTTTTCAATAGTGCTATATCTGCGTTCATGTTCATTGAGGGTGCGAGATGCATAGCATAATGGGTGATTTGATTGTGAAAGGACTGATCCGATCGCATAATTTGATGCATCAGTTGTTAACACGAATTCTTTTGTATAATCAGGATATTTTAAAACGGGGTCATTAGATATGAGCAATTTAAGTTCTTCAAAAGCTGTTATATATTCTGGGTCTTTAATATTTATCTTTGCTCCTTTCTTAAGATATTTGGTCATAGGTACTGCTACCTTTGAATAATCTTTAATAAATTTCCTGTAATAACCTGTTAGACCTAGAAAAGATTTTATTTGTTTTGTTGTACCAGGAATAGGTATTTTTTCAATTGTTCTTATTTTTTCTGGATTTGGCTTAATTCCGTTTGTAGTAATAACGTGCCCTAAATATTCGGTTTCCTTGCTAAAAAATTTACATTTATCTATTTGTATTTTTAAATTGTGATTGTTAAGTTTTTTAAATACTTTGTTAATTGAGCAAATATGTTCCTCAAATGATGTACTAAATATGAGAATGTCGTCTAAATAGACCACACATATTTTTCCTACAAGTCCTTCTAATACGTGATTAATCATTCGTTGAAAAGTTGCGGGGGCATTTTTTAATCCAAATGGCATCCGATTAAATTCGTAATGACCGTTTGCTGTTGAGAAAGCTGTTTTATACCTATCTTTAGGATTCACCAATATCTGATGGAAACCTTTCGCTAAATCTAATGTGGTAAAATATTGGGATCTTCCCAATTTACTAAAAATGTCTTCAATGTTTGGAATAGGAAACTTGTCTTCCACGGTTACTTCGTTAAGTTTTCTATAATCTATAACAATTCGCCATTTCTTAAGTCCTGAATTGTCTATCTTTTTGGGTACAACCCAGATAGGAGCATTATATGGACTGTTGCTTTCTTTTATTATGCCTTGATCTAACATTTCGATTATTTGTTTATCGACTTCTTTTGTATGTACTTCTGGATATCTATATAGTCGTGAATATATTGGTTTATCACTTTTAGTTTCAATGTTGTGTGTTACTTCTTTTACGTTAGTTAAGATATCTCCTTCGCTATAGAATAATTGTTTATTATTTTTTAATATTTGATTCAGAGCTTTCTTTTCTTCTTTGTTCATATAATGTTCAGTTAGTTTATCAGTTAAATCTTGTAAAACTACATCAATACCACATAAATCTATTTGTGTATTTGATAATTCCTGAATGTATCTATCTAAAGGGTATTCCTTTGGTTTTGTCATTAATGGGATAATAGTATTTTTTATTTTCAAAGTATGTGTATAATATGATATTTCAGCTTCTAATGGTATAAGGACATTATTTCCTAAAATTCCGTCAAACGAACTGTTTGTAATTGGTGTAATTAAAAATTCCATGGTTGATTCTTTTTTATTAAATTCGATTGGTAATGGTAAAATTATTTTTGAATTTATTTGATTTTCATTATATAATGCTTTAATTATAACTGGTTTGTCTAATTTACTTTCATAATGTCTTGGAAATATATTTTCTTTTAAAATAGATGTAGCTGCTCCTGTGTCTACTAAAAATCTAAGTTTTTTATTAAGAATATGAACATCTATGCAGGGTAATGGTCTGTTGAGGCGGGTGTTTGAAAATTTGCTGTATTTTGAGTAAGGTGATCTATTTCCATTGGTTCTAGATCATTCTTTTTATTTTGTGTAGCAAATGGATTACGATTATTATTAGAATAATTTCCACTTCTATTTGGTTGCCTATAATTTCGTTCATTTTGGTTTCTATAGTTTTGATTATTGTTTCTATAAAAGTTTTGACCTTTATTATTGAAATTCCTATAGTTATTTGAATTTCCTGATTCGTTTTTATAATTTCTATCAAGTCTTTGATTTGTATTGTAATTATTATATTTTTTATAGTTTTTGTCGTTAAAATTATTATTGTTATTTCCAGTTCTATAGTTTCGAGTATTTCTATCATTATAATTATTTTCTTCTTTTGTCCAATGACAAGATTCTAATTTATAAAAAGCTTCACTAAGGGTTGTTATGTTATGATTGATTATTATTGAACTTGCGTTCGGGGGTATTCTTTCACAAAATTTAGATAATAATGACGCTTCATTATTGAAAGGATTGTATTCATCCGGTTTATTTTCAGATAAATAATATTTATTATTTAGTCTACAGAGGATTTCTGAGAATGTATTATATAGTTGAGAAATGTTTTTTGAATAAACTTTATCTGCTAGTTCTTTTAATTTTAGAAAAGATTCTTTCTCACCAAAATTCTTTACTAGAATATTTTTTATATCTTGCCAATTATTAGGGTCGCCACTCCTTAATACTACCTCTAGGGCGAAATCTGTTATTTTTGATTTTATTTCACTCAATATAAATTCTTGTGAACCTTCGTTATACAAACTACATGAATTTATTACAAATTCTGCTTTTTTAATAAATATAATAATATTACATGATTTACCATTAAAATTTGGTAAATTCTTTACTAATTTTAAGGGGTCGATATTTATTGTAGCCATTTTTACCTTATTTTCAATTTTTTCTTCTGCTTGCTCAATTTCTTTTGATTGCTGGATTGCTGCAGGATCTGTTGATTTTGAAGTTTTTTCTTCCTCGGTATTATACGTTAACGCAGCTGGTTTGTTGTATGGTGTATATTTCTTCATTTATCGAACACGTTGGGGCTTTCGACTTGGATAATTTTGCCACGTACAGTTGTTCTTCCTTCTTTTTATTAAATTACACTTTTTAAAGTAATGTCATATATATATTTTTTTTTTTTTTTATATAAGTAGCACTTTTAACTTTTTATTTGTCTTTAATTTTATTTTGTTGAAGTTGTTTTCTTCTCAACTTTTGCTGAATTGGTCTAATATATGTGGTTCCTTTACTTGCGGGGCCTCGCTCCTTTTTGAAGATTTATTTTTTCTGGTTGCATTTAGTAGCACTTTTTGTTAATTTTAATTTAACACTGAGTTCACTTTCTGTATGCTTCCTTTTGAAGATTTCCTTCTGGTTGCATTTAATAGCACTTTTTGTTAATTTTAATTTAACACTGAGTTCACTTTCTGTATGCTTCCTTTTGAAGATTTCCTTCTGGTTGCATTTAGTGTTTTATTTAATTATTTTATTAGTCAAGCATTCTCTCTACGAGACTTTGTAAAATTGTCCTTACGGATCTTGATTTACGATGCTTTTCACTGAACAAAAAATATATCTTTTTATTTTTCACTGTCCTATAGCACCATTTAGTAATTTTAGTTTACCGGTACTAACTATTTTATTTAGTTTTAGGACGATCCCGAATTAAACTTTTAATAAAGTAAGATTCAATATATTTTGATCTTTCGAGATCCTACCGACTGCGCCAATTTCGTTTCCGATTCTTTATTTCAATAAAAAATATATTTTTGTGATCGCAGAAGATCACAATCAACAATTAAATAAAACGCATTCAATGTATATTAAACTTAATATTATTTATTAAATCAAAGCTTCAGATCCCTTACCACTGGTGGGGGGAAATCTTAGGCTATACGTAGAATGACAACTGTGAACTGCACTCTCATTGATCGATGAAACCCTTTTTATACTTATAAAATGTTTACTTAAGCAAATCTATCTTCGGCTGAAGATCGTTTGCTTTCCTTTGTCTTTTATTATTGCTGACACAAGAATTCTTTTAGAATTATTTAAGATGCTTTGGGCACACAAGTTACTGAAGGCAATAAGTGCTGATATGGTATTTATAATATCGGATATCATCATCCGCTTATGAAATGAAATTATGAATCAATGTGTGAGCATTACATTTTGTTTATATAAAGATATTTATAATATCGGATATCATCATCCGCTATGAGATGAAATTATGAATCAATGTGTGAGCATTACATTTTGTTTATATAAAGATACTTTGTTATGATAGGGTGCTTAATATTATTACAAAGTTATGTGAGGGTGTTCTGATAATGTAACCAAGAGCTATGTGGAAAAGTAAAAAATGTGAATGTCATGTTAAAGGACAGGTTTACATGATCTTTGATTAGTTTGAAATTTTCCTTATGGGGAAAAGTATGTATACATACTATTGTGATGTTTTAACATAAACACTTTCAATTGTCTTTAAAAGATAAGTGGCCTTATTTATCGTTATCGTAAGTGGCGCCCGAGTAGGGATTTTATCAGTTGGTAGATTATTTCCATAGAATTTTTTCATTTTATCTACATGTTGCACAGCTCGTTAAAAAAGGACACCAGAGCATCAAAATAATATTCAAGACTAAATCTCAAAAATTTTAAATGGCGCCCAACTGAAAACTTGATTCTTAATAATTCAATTTAGAAGTATTGTGTAGTATTTTTAATTATTCTCTGAATATGGCAAAACGGAATATTCAAATTTTTGAAAAATTTACAAAAAAAAAACAACATACAATTTACAAGAAAGTCGATTTTTAATACTATTTTTAAGTTCCCCACCTGAAAATTTGAGAGTTGTAAAATTTAACAATTTAATTTGTAAAATTAAATGCTACAAGTAGATTGAAGTCCGTTTAAAAAAGAATAGAAAAATGTACTTTAAAATATTTCTCAAAAATGGCGCCCGAGTGAAAACACGATTCTTTTTATAATATTTTTCGACCAAATTGTTTAAAAAATTCAGTCCAAATGTCCTTTATTAATGAAAAAATATTGGTAGGGGTTTCATTGATTTTCTAAACTGGTTATAAACATAATGCTAAGTGGCGCCCGAGAATAAGACCCTGATAACAATTGAATATTCTTAATTCCACAAGCGTATATGTCATCGATTTTTATCATTTGACAAATTTCTAAAAATAGACAACAATCTCTCTTCAAAATCTCATCTATCGACTCATTTTTCACATATCAATAAAAATCTAATCAAGTTGTAACTTAAAAATTCATCAATTGACTAATTTATTGCATATGAATTATTCAAACACGTGTTTCTTTCAACAACAACTATACATACAAAAATACGAGTATACATCCTCCTCAAACCACCTCAGAGAATCTATTTGTACCTAATGACTTTTTACTAAGTTATTGCAACATGAAATCATATTTAATTTTCCGCAACATTATGATTGCAACCAATTTGTTAAACTAGTTATTCACATTTAACATACATATATCAAAACCAATCTATCAACACATCATCCATTTAAAAGACCCTACAGCTCAGTTTCAAACAACGACTGTGCGACGAACGGCGCGGTGAGACGACGGCACGGTGCGGAGTGGCACTGCGGTCGCTTAAACTTCAAACCAATGTAAATCTCTGTCAAATTAATTACCTCAAATAAAGTCTCTGGCTGCCGATCATTAAGAAATAGGTACATATCTAACTCGACGACTATTTATCCTCGACTACTAGTTGTCTGTTATAAATTCATTCGAATTCATTAAGAATGATAATGTTTTTTCTTTCCGTTTTAATTATTCTCCTGTAACTTTATTATTTAATTACCGTGATCAATGCACACTCAATTGACTTTTATTTCTCTATAAGATTCATGTCTGGGCATTTTTGTAGTCGTCGGGAAACCAATTTTATTGACTTTGACAGAAGACTCGTTTTTGATGTCATATTCACAAATATTTGACCAGAAACTTATCATGAAAATCATTGTAAATATTAATCTCTATCTGAAAAGCAAAAATAAAATAAAATTAAATAAATTGAAAAAAGCAAACAAAAAATAAGTCTTTAACACATTTAGGTTAAGATCGATTATAATCAAAGACTACAAGTAAAAGATACATGAGCAGCACTAAAAGTATCTTAGCAGTCTACAAATGTTACATGACATGAAGTATGCTATATGTGTAAACACATTTATTTCTTTTGCAATTTTGTGCTGCCCAGAGAGTAATTAAATCAAGCGCGTACTCAATTGTGCTGTTTAGCTTTTTATTTTTCTTTATTACATTTTTCTATGTTAATTATAGATACTTTCATGGGTTCAATATAATTTGCCTGCATCTGTACACACATACAAGATACCTACAACTTGTTCTTGTTCATAAAAATTGTTCAAAAAAAAATATGTAAAAAATAGTAATTTAAGTCTTGCCAATGTAAAGTTTAATTATAGAAGATAATATTGAATGTTATAATTGGTTGAGGTGATAAAAGTCATATTGAAAAATATCTATGCCATAATCATGTTGCTATATGTTTTGTTTGTATTTAGCTCTATAAGAGTTCAAAATGCTTAATTACATTAGAAGTTGAAGTTGATTTGTTTGTTAATTTTTTAGGCAAATTGATTTTTAACAAAATTGTTGAAAAGATAAGATTTGGTATGTAGAAAAACTGTATGTGAAGTTTGAAAGAGCGTAAGTTAGTTTTGGTTGAAATCAGAGACTAACTTAATTGCTTGAATTAATTATTTTTATTTTAAAAATTTTAGAAAAGAGAATCTGAAATGGATACATTCCCAAAATAAATCCTATAACAACAACGCCCACTTCTATCACAAAATTTGTACCCCTTTCAACGTTATGAGAAAGCTTGAAAGCGGAAGTTGTTGGACTTAGATAAAAGATTAACGATTAGATTTAAGGGCGAATTCTTAACCCCTTTTTCGAAGCGGAAATAACAAATTAAAGAATTCATTTCAAGAACAACAAAAAGAACTGAAAAATCGAAGAATAAAAAGGCCAAAAGTCACTCAACGTCATTTATCTCCTTAATCACGCGATCTTCCAACACACTTGACAAAATACCAACCTTTTTTATTTCAAAACGAAGAAAAAACAAACACAAGATAACAAATCGTCAGCCTGCAGTCTGTCTTCTTGAAAGCCGGCAAAGAACCCCACATCAGAAAAATCAGAAGAGTAACATCCAAATACATGAGTTATATCCTTAAGCACGTGCCTTTTTTACATCTTTCACATCGTTTCTTATGCTTTACTTGCATCATCATCATCATCATCCTTCGCATCAACTTCATTCACTGATTTCTTCGCTTCAAAGAAGAAGAAAAAAGTTATTCCCTATAAAAAAAATGAAAGAAAAGGAGTTGAATCACAATAACCTAAACAATCGATTGCGGATGCTGAATTACGCCTGATCTGACCGAAATCTCAAAACCTTAATCACCCCTCTTGGCCTTTTGTCTTTTGTGGTTCTTTACTGCTTCGCTCCCTTTACTCTGTGCACTGTCTTCTTTTTCTTTTTTTATTCATTCATTCTTTTCTTTAAGAATTTAAAAGAAAAAAACCGCATACAGCATCCCGTAAACGGATTTTCTTCCTTCTTGATCCTGTTTTCAGGTTTTTTTCCAAATGTCTCTATACCTGAGCTACAGGATAAAGTCGATCAAGGAATTTCGCAAACACACACAAAGTGCTTTATAGTGTCAAAAAGGGATCGTGACCTTTGAAACTAATATAATGATACACATCAACAAAAATAAAATAAAAACTTTTTTCCCATGGATCATGATTCCTACCTGAAATGGGATATCCTACTATTTTGTGATCCTTAAAAGGGACAAAATCAAAACACAATTACGCAAATGTATTGTGTAAATATTAAACAGAATGACCAGTACGACAAATAGTGTTCGGAGCGGACTGGACACAGGACTTCGGATTTAATTTCTTTTTATTTTGTCCTTCATGATGGACATCGATTAAAGAATTCCTCAATGTCCGTTCGTCCGTCCAGTTGTGATGTGATGGAATCTTGTTTAACTGGTTTCTTATATTTTCGTCCTTCGCACTTTTTTAACTTTAAGTAGAGGAAGACAGACAACTTACTAAAGGGTATATAAGACAATTCTTGACCACCACTGCCTTGTCTATACCTAGTTCCTTAAACTTGACCATTTTTGCATACCTCTAAGATTCTAGATTTATGTATGATGTGGCGATGGCGATGTGGCATGGCACGAAACCGTGTGAAGGGACAAACGTTTAATAACATAAAGGGAGGATTACGCACCTCGGACTTTTTGTTTGGTCTTTTTTGAATATTTATGTGCTGGACATGGAAAAGTGATAAATTCTGCGCTGGTCAAGATATCCCAGTGATTTCGATGCATATATGCCAACTGAGGCGAGAAAAATATTCAAGAACAAAAATAATAAAATAAAAACATAACCGGGAAAAATCTCTTCATTGGGGTTACAATTTTTATTTTGTTTCTTTGTTTAACCAAAGACGAAGATATAAACTCGTCGATTATTTATGCAAAGAGATGGTTGCGTTTTTATATTGTAATGTTGTTTATATGCTGACCAGGTGGTGTTTTCTGGAGGTCTTAACGTAAACTCAAACCATACCTATATTCAGAGATGCATTGTTGTTTTGTCCAACAACAGGGAAGAAGAAGGTTTCGGCGGCGGCGTCTTCATTCCAGCACTTTGTATAACTTTAGACAGGACACAGGAAAAAGAGACCAAAAACAAAAAAAAAAGAACTACAGATTTAAGACAATCGAAAAGAAAGATTACGGAAGAAAACGCGAAGATGGTTTGTAAAGGTACCTATACATAACAAATGAACGCGTGCGTTCTCTTATTGAAGATTTATCGATTTTGAATGAATTTTAAAATCTCTACGCAAACTGGGAACTCTGGAACTGATGATGATGGTGTCTTATGGTTTTTTTACAGTTTTATCATACGCATTGCATCATACAAATTAAATCACAAAACGCATTGAGTTTCCGTTGCTTTATTATTATTGTGCATGTTGTCTTTTCGAAGTAAAAGTTCGAGGGCAATGGAACACAGATTGTGATAAGTTATGTCAGATAAAATGTTCTTATTTCTTGCAGCATTTTGATAGATATTTTAACTTTTTCAATCGATACATTGAAGCACATTTGAAATTTTGAACAGTTTTGAGTTAGAGCATAAATCATAAATAAACACACATTAAACTCCATATGATATGAGTTTAATTGGAGTAAAATATCCCTTTTCGATTTATATGGAAGCACATTCTAAATAAGAAATGCAATAAATATATTTCCAAATTCGAAATGAAGTATGTTTTTCTTTTTTTATTTAGGAGAATTAAGTAAATTTAAATGAGTAAAGCACATTTCAAATATCATGTTTGGTCTTTAAATCAAAGAATAATGTTCTTACTGAAGCACTTTCTTATTTAAAGTGAAAAAAAAAAACACTTTAAAAATCAATTAAAAACACTTAAAATAAGTTATACACAAGAAGGGTGGTGAAAACATATTACATAAATTGTAGCACATTTCAATTTTAACTAGTGGATTTCTGGAAAATTAGGTCAATTGGTTTTCTAGTCGTCTTCTACCTTTTTATACCTATGCTTCTCTTTAATGACTTATACCATTAAATTTCAAGGTTTCAAGTTATATTTATCTACGAAAAAAAAGTCGTTACACTCTTTCAAACTCAAGTACTTAACTTATACCTATACCCGCGATTGACCTACCCAATCACGATTAGAAAAAAATGTTTATATTTATTATATTTTTTTTTTCATCGTCCGAACCGCATTATCTGCAATACAAAATCAAGTTGTTCAACTAAATATGCAAATTAATATAAAAATAAACAAGCTGCAGGCTATTGTGTTCTTTTTTTTTGTATTTCAAAAAATAAATCCAAAAATTCAATGGTCAGTTTTGCAGTTCTTATTCTCTGTCTCTCTCTCTCTCTCTTTCATGAAAAATAAACCTTCATGAAAAAGATTGATGAGAAAAAATAATCTTTTTCCGCTCAAAAAACTCGTCCTTATTTTTTGATTCTGTTTATTTATCGGTGAAAAGATTAAAAAAAAAAAAAACAGTATGCATATCCTTAAATGTGTAGGGAAACAGCATAATTTTCCTTTATGACACTTCACCTTAATTGCTTGGCCTTATAAAAATATGTGTATATTAGGTTGCCCTCTTGTTATATGGACATTCAAAATACTTTATAATTCGACCCTTTTTTTGTAGAAAAAATGAATCCAGTTTTTATGATTTCATTACTTTTTTTCAGGTTTTATTCAAATTTAGTTTTTTTGGGTAGAATTGAATACAAAAAATAGGGATGTTTGGGAAAAAGAATGTCATGTGAACTCAATTATGACCTTTTGTAATAAGAAATTTGCAAAGTGGTTTTCGAGCATTTTCGGTGCAATTGTGATTTTTAAGGTCATTACTCACTTCTGTATAAATATAGAAATATATGTGATTTTGTTTCATAAAGAAAGGTCAACAATTTTCTATGGAGGTCATTATTTGAATTTTCTACAATACTCATACAATACATATTTCGTATGAGTTATACTAAAATTCTTATCAATTCAAAAATATCATAAGATTTGGTAGTGGTATTAATTTTTCATTCTCTTTGGAAGAACAGTTAACAAGTTAAGTTAAAATATTAAGATAGGCCTAAAATGTGTTATAATTTTAGCTTAAGGTCGCAGTGAAAAACTTTTTTTTTTGCAAGAAGAATTCAGTTTCAAGTTTTTTGTTTTCTTTCCTAACAAAAATTCTCTTGTCAACAAAATTGTTTTATTTTTCTATCACATAAACAAAATATTTACTTTTTAAAGCTGCTCAGAATTCTAATCGAGCTTTAAAATTTTTCCATCACATCAAGATTTAAAATATGAACTTTTAAATATATTAAAGATATATGTTAAATATTTCTTTGTTTCTGAAAATTCTCATTAATTTAGAGTCTTGATTTGGCTTTACATGAAGTTTTGAGAAATCTTGAGTTTTACTGTTTTAATTTTTAGTGCTGATTTTGAACCCGAACCGTGAGTTTAACTATCTGCTCAAATTTTAAAAATATTTTTATATTTTTGCAACCTATGTTGTAGCCTAGTTTAAAGGACAGATTCATTAACAAAACAAAAATTACTTTCAAACCGTTTTGCTTTTATAAAGATTTTTCAAAAATTTTATGAAAGCCTATAAATATTTTAATTGAATATTGGCGATAGGGATCAAAGGTTTTTAAAACCATCACGAATATCATTGAAGCAAATCTACTTCATGAATTAAGACAACCTCAAAAAGCCTTTTATACATATGTATTTTTTCGAATTTTAAAAGTAACATCTCAAAAACCTGACGTGATAGAGTGATTTTGAAGTTAGACTTAAATTAAGGCCATCAAAACACATCGAAGAAGTGCAATTTTTGTGATTGATTATAATAAAAAGAACAATAAAAGAATATTTAATTTTCTCCCGATATTCGAGCACTTTATACCGATCAAACTTATTTCTCTAACGAAGAGTTTTTAAATACTCCCAAAAATGTATCTCTTTCTTCGACTTTTACAATTTCCAACAAGATATTACCTCATACATCATCTTAAATTTACATTACAAAATGTTACACAATATAAAAGTATCTCTTAGATATTTTCTTAAGGATAAAGATATTCTTCGTCTTTTTTCCAGTATAAGTAAATATACATACACTTATTCAACTATTACAAAAGTCGAGTATCTATGTGTGAGTGAGATTTACTGACTGAGTACAGCCTTTAGTATAAGAAAATATTCATTGTTATTTTAATTAAACGAAAATACTCGCATTGTAATGTGATGCAAATATTTTCCCTCATTATTTACTTTATCTGTCGTCGGACATATACATATACCTCTTCATACATATGCAATACCTCATATAAAGACTGATTTGTATAGATAGGTTTATATGAATAAATTTAAAGTCGTACATTTAATCTGTGCGTATCTTATAAGATTTTAACAAAGGGGTTGTTTTAATTATATACCACGTAAGAAGTATCTTTTAAGAAAATCTTATATCTGTACACCTTAAGACTGGGTCTTTTCTTCAAAGATTGTTTTTTTATACCTTCTTCTATATATGTACATACCCTTTAAAAGGAAAATACTTCCTGATATCTCCATATTCATATATAGGCGATTACGATATTCAAATATAGACAAAAACTTTTTCGAATTATACAAACAGAAAAATGCATGCAAAATAGATATCAGCTATAAAAATGTAGGTAGCTCGTATATTCGTTTTCAAGAACATTCACAGGTCAATCGCACTTGGCGCGCTTAAGAAGCCACATTCAAGCAATTTATGTACCTATACGTTTAGCCTCACTTTAATAAGTCACTTTAACCCCATTCAAGCTAAGTTGATAGATACATTGTTTTTTTTTTTGTATTATTATTTTTAATATTTTTATACTTATGGAGAGTGGAATGACAATAACTAGAACAGCCTTGAAGTTTATAATAGTCTAAATACAGAAAGAGAGAGAGAGAGAGGGAAACAGAAATATGCAGAGTACATTAATTTATTAAAAAGAGTTACCTATATATTTATTGTTGAAGTTTTATAAGAATTAAATCACTGCTGCGTAGATACAGATACAATGCGACTTTATAAGAGTATCTATTGTATCTATACAATTTTTGTAATTGTTCACTTTATTATTGTTATATTATTATTAATTATAATAATAGATTGTGTTGACTTTTTCTTGGTTTGAACATATTTCAACTATGAAATTAAATATCCACGATTTTTGTATCTGCACTATAGGTATACCCATTTAGCATGTGTATCTTATACGTTATTTGTATCTGAGAAATGCATTAAGTGATTTATAATTGTTAGGTATTTGGAAATACATACATTACATACATAGATATGTGATGTTTTGCTGCTTTTTTTTTCTTCAAAAACAAGATGATGAGATTGATTGATGGTTAATGTGTTTACCCAGATACATCTAGGTTTGTTTTTTTTTTTTCTTTTTTATGATATATGAGAGTATCACATTGATGATGTATTAATTTGTTTAGATAGTTTGAAGGTAAACAAGGGAATTTATATTGATGATTAGCTGACATTTAAAAATATTAAATTAACAAAAAAAAAAAAACAAATAACAAACAAGAAATAAATTATTGAAGGTTTCTATTATCTGCAAAAGTACATATTTTTTTCCTGAAATGAAAGTTTAAATAACTGCGTTTGACCCCAAAAGGTTTCAATTAATTTATTGTTTAATGTCTTATTTCTTATATATTATAACATTGTTGAATATTTTACTGAGAAATAAGATTTTCAATGCGGACCCCTGGTTTTTGAATTTTCAGACAGAGAGAAATACATACAAATTTTGCCCTAGTTTGAGACCTCTGAATGTTATAAATTGTAACTAGAACGGCATTGTACCAAATAAGACTTAAAAATTTTGTGTGATTCGTGTTGAGACCTCATTTTTGAAAAAAAAGAACGTTGGTAAATCAAACAAGGTATGGTCTAAAAGATGAATCAAATTAAAATATGTAAAAAGCATATTTGTATTTCGGTTGAGACCCCATTTTGACCAAGCTTACATTTTTCAAAGATTTTATAAGCATAGTGTAATGTGTCAATGTATCAATAATTTGATCAATATTTTCTAGAACTGAGACCCCAAGTTAATATTGTTTTTAGGAATCAGGGTCCTAAGGGTGATATAAATTTGGTTGTCAATTTTGTCTTGAGGAATAAAATAAAACATATTAAAAATATACTTTTAGATTTATATATTTATTTTTTTATTTTATTTTTTTTTAAATACCAAAGCTTATAAATTTTGTTTGCAATTTTTCTTTATCTCATTTCAGCTGTTCAACGTGGTCGCGTTCCGCCCACCCAACCCGGACTAGCTGGCATGCATGGTCAATACCAATTAGCTAATGGCGATCATATGGGCGTGGCCGGTTTCAATGGTCATTCATATCTAAGTTCCTACATTTCACTCCTGCTACGTGCCGAACCATATCCAACATCACGCTATGGCCAATGTATGCAACCCAATAATATAATGGGCATTGATAATATATGTGAATTAGCTGCCCGCCTGCTATTTTCCGCTGTTGAATGGGCGAAAAATATCCCATTCTTTCCCGATCTACAAGTTACGGATCAGGTGGCGCTTCTGCGATTAGTGTGGTCTGAGCTGTTCGTCCTGAATGCATCACAGTGTTCAATGCCATTGCATGTGGCACCACTGTTAGCTGCTGCCGGTCTTCATGCATCGCCAATGGCGGCGGATCGTGTTGTGGCCTTTATGGATCACATACGCATCTTCCAGGAGCAAGTCGAGAAATTGAAGGCGCTGCATGTCGATTCAGCGGAGTACTCGTGTCTGAAGGCGATTGTTCTGTTCACCACAGGTAAGCTTCTGGACATCTTGTACAAAGATGTTCCGGCCTTACTAACAAAAGTTTCAGCTAAATTGCAAAGCTCCCATCAGAATAATAGTACTAGCAATAATAGTAGTGGGGGTGGTGTTACCGCGACAGGTGCGAATTCCACTTCTGATGGCTCGTCTGCCGGGGACTCGTCCTCGAACAGTTTGTGTGAGGAGATCATGTTGGTGGTCAGGGACCATCTGGATGATCTGGATCGCGAACATGCGCAGTCGGCTTCATTGGCTCGGTCTTCGCATCTGGCCGCTTTCATGAAAGTTAGTTGTGAGTCCGCTCTGAGTCCAAACACATTAAACACACCTACATCACACACCACACCATCCACAATCGTGTCGACGTCGTCGGCTGCGGCGGCCGATGTAAAGGGGTCCGGAGTTAGTCACTCCATTGCCAACTGTCTGAGCACATCGACAACCCCCACAACATCGTCCGTATCCACGGCCCTGTTGCCGTCGCTGCAAAGTGCCTTCAGCTCTTGCAGTAGCGGCATCACCAATAATAACCAAAGCTCTATGTACTATAACTCGACAGGAGCAATAGCAAGCTCACCAGTGACCTCGACGCAGTCCCACTTCCATCAGAATGGTGGCTCATCTCTAGGCAATATCACCTCATCCCCAATGA
The DNA here is from genome assembly GCA_951509635.1 of Eupeodes luniger. Classification (NCBI taxonomy): domain Eukaryota; kingdom Metazoa; phylum Arthropoda; class Insecta; order Diptera; family Syrphidae; genus Eupeodes; species Eupeodes luniger. Next base: position 91,914,087 of record OX608073.1, on the reverse strand, counting down.
GCAATCCCAGCACCGGTAGCATGGGCACATATAATTCACCCTCCTCGGCCTCGGCGGCAGCAGCTGCTGCTGCAGCTATGTTCTATCAAACGCCTCCGAGAACTTTCGGTTCAGCGTTCGATATGTTCCACCATAGCACTCCGTTCGTAAGTCATACGAGTAGTAGTGGGTCGTTTGGTAACTCTAGTTATAGATATTCGCCTTATAACTTTGGCAATAGATGGCAGTTGTAAGAAAAATGATTATTTTAGGACGACCCAAAGATTTGTAAAAATAAAAACGTAGTTTAACTTTACCTTTCTGTACCTACATCATAGCTATATTTTATTTTTAAGCCTTGCCTCTTTAATGTATAAATTTTCTTTGTACCTAATTTCTTAGTTATAATTTTTAGTTTTTAGTCGCTTACTTTTAAAATTCAAACTTAGTGCCTAATTAATTTATTTAACTTATTTAATTTATTTAATTTATTAAAACAAAAAGAAAAAACGATAATTTATTAAAAATTAATACTTCTAAAATTTAAAAAAATATTGGTGTTTTCATTTGTTCATTCTTTCTCGAATTGCTTTTTGATTTGTTCGCGCATTAAAAGGGTAACACAAATTATTTGGCTTGATTTTTTGGCTTCTGTTTATATTTTTATAAAGCTTGCTTGTTTCGCTTATTTTTATTTTGTAGTTTTTTTTATTTTTTTTTTATTTTTACTTTTTTTTTTATTTTTTTTTATTTGTATTTGTTTTTATTTTTTTGCTTTTTAATGCTTTATTATTTTTTGTAGTTTTGATTGCTTAATATTTATTGTTTCATTTCATTTAATTGCTTATTTTCACAGATTATTGAAGGATGGATTCTTAACAAACATTAAAAAAAACACTAACTTTGCACTAATAAAAATAAAACACAAATTAACACAACGAATTATTATTTTATTTACACATAACTCACAATTTCCTTTTCGGTTTGCTTTGGTTTTTAAATGGTCGTACTTTTCATTTCATTTTCATTTTTTGTTTGGTTGTTTTTGACGTTTTTTTGGGTCAGTTGGAAATCAGGGAAGTTGTTACCTAAATAAGATGTTATTGAATTTCAACAGGGAAACTTTTAGAAACGTTACAAAAGGGTTATACCAGCAAGTCTAACTTTCTAAGTCATACAACTTGTTATCAAAAAGCTTTATGACACAATAATCTGTTAAACCAAATTAAGTAAAATTAGAGCTAGTTAATATTACAAAGGGATCCTGCGATTGTTCTATTCTACATGGGTTCAGAAGTGGGATACAAAGATGGTTTTGAATAAACAGAACCATGCAATAATTTATGCGATTTTCCACTTTCTCCTTCCTATGGTCATAGGTTAACCCTTGAACACAATGAATAGAGTTAAAGAGGATACAAAGAGTTGATTGTTTGTTTCTTTGCTGCTTCACTGTTTCCTAAGTTTACACTCTCACCTTCAGTGACTCTAGATCAATCACAGTCAAGCTGCCCGAAAAACACATTTTCATAAGTCACAAAACTCAAGTTCACTCAACAGACAATATTTCAAAAATCAAATTAAATTCTAAATCGAATCGTCCAAAAAGTTGGCACGACATCAATCCTCTGCCAGCGGGAATCTACAAAATCAAATCAGATTTCCCTATGAGCTCTATCCACCACCTGCTGATTTTTGGTCCGTCCATACTGCAAAAGTATATAGTCTTGCATTATTTTCTAAAATCACACCAACTCCTTCCCCGTGTGTCACACAGAATCTACGAGTATATCGGAAAATCCCGGAACCAAAATCAAATCCTTGCGTTTGTTTATCTTTGTAAAGTCGCAGATACTATGAGGTCATAACCTCATTTCTTTTTATTCCACTTAATTAGGAGGAAAATTCCAAAAGCGTCTCTTAAGCACAACCAAAAACAACAACAACAACAACAGAAAGACTCTCCAATTGTTTGTCCAAAAGAAAGAGAAGACTATTCGTTTGTTGTTTTTGTTGAAATAATATCCAAATCTGGACACAAAGCATTTAAGCCATCAAATTTACCATATAAACAATTGCCAAAGTCACCACTCTTCTTGGAGGCGAAATTCATAAAAATCCTCGTCATCATTATCAATTCAATTGACTTAAGCTTCTAAAACGAGGCTCTCAGACTCTCGCTTCAAGTCCATGAAATATCCCAAAATATACTTTTATCCATAGGTATACCTTACCTACGGAGTATACTGAGTACCGCGGTGAGTACCGAGTACCGAGTACCGACCTTACCTACAAAACAAACGATCGTCATCATTATCATGCCACACACTCCATGGATGGCTTATGGACTATTTGGCATGGGGCTTCCTCCTTCTTTTGCTTTTTGTTGTTGATTTAGTTTTTGGAACAAATGCTACAGCATCAGGAGGAGATTTGCGAGATTCTCTTAAGATTCTTTTTGTTTTTTTGGTGTTCGCTCCAAAGACTAGATCGTGACCGAACGACTAAATGGATAATGACCGCGCGCTCATCGTCTTCGTCGAAGACGTCGCAAACGGTACGATCGAAGACAACGATGACTACGACGACGATACGATGCGATACGATACGATACTACACTCGTACAATATGTCCAAATGGGCAGAAATGGTTATAAAGTGCTGCACACCTCAGAAGCACCATTTGGAAGCAGCCAAAGAGACCCATATAGTAGACGACAGCAATGACTGCGATCGAAACGACGCGACGCGACGATGAGAAAGACGAAACGGACAGACGTGAAGACGTGCGATGCAGCGAGAACTGCTGAAAATCTCTCCATGAGCTTGGCAGGCTGCAGCTTATAGTAAGTCTCTGATGATGTTGATGTTCGGTATTGCTTCTTTTCCTTCTGATGAGGACGATGATGATGATGATGAGGATGAGGATGCTGATGATCAAAAGGCACAACAGTTGCAGCGCTGTGTTGTCTTGTGTCTATATGTGGAAATAGGATGTAAGTTCCATGTGTTGGAACTGGGCTGCACTAAAATCTGTATAGGCCCCAAAGCGGAACTTCTAGAAGGGAATCCCTAATGCTCTTTTTACTTAAGCTTCTATCAAGGCTTCCATTTAACCTTTTTCTCTTAAATATTACCTTCTGGATAATTTTTCAAACTAATATCACAAATAAAGTTATGGCAATCTTGATTGGCCTTGAAATATCACAAATTGCTTCGTTAAAGATTCTCATTCAAAATGTTTATCCTTCGAAGAAAGTTTTTGTTGGTAAATAATTTGGATTGTTTTCGTTTTTATTTAAATCTTTGATATCAAAAAACTCTTCGCTTTTGAATATCCAGAATTGCAGTAGCTTAGCTTTCACAGTAGAACTTTATAAAAGGCTTCTCTATTTCTACTAATGTATCACAATAGCTGCATTACTTACTTAAGTCTTATTTGATACAAGTTCTTCAAATTCATGCTTCTTATCTTTCTTATATCAAGTTCAGCTTTTTAAATTAGATGCCTTGAAATTTCACAAAATCTTTTGAATAGCAGAAAGTTTAATTTTGAAAAATTAGTAAGACTGATTAAGATTTTTATCAAAATATCACATCATTTTTCTTTGTAATTTTGGGCCTTATTTTTTTTTTTTTAATTCCCACCCTGAGTGTGAATTAAAACGGATTCTTTCTGATCAAGCCTGGCCTCCTTGTGTAGAAAAAAAAACCGAAAATTCATCGACTAGATGTGCATCACCAAATCATGCGCGCCTCTGATGGAAAAGGGGCAACCATGTACCACACTAAAGACCCCAAAAGAGGAAAATCTCAACAAAAAAAATAAACAACGAAAAAATTACAAATAGTGTCTCCCACAATCCTTCTTGCTCCTTATGTCACTCCCCATCTCTCATCTCAGACTTCTCCATCACGAGGAATAAATGAGAAAACAAAAAATAGAAAGAAATGTGGAAAATCCAAAACCAATGTTACCCATGATAACAGGGAAGATGGCGCACCTCTTTCAAGGCGACACATACAGAAACAGACATATAGAGACGAGATTTGAAGAAGAGGCTGATGAGGGAATGGTAGGCAGAGCGAGAGTGTGAGACGAGGAGGTATCATCGGGAAACGCGAATTTTCAGGTGTGCTAGGCTCACCTTGTTAAACAGTGTTTTCCGTTAGATGTTCGCCTGTCTTTTTAACCACTTTTTAACTTTGTTTTTATTGTATCTTTACATTTTCACATGGTTTCAGTCTTCAGTGTTCCTTTTCATCTTCAGTCTTATATTGAGTCGGTTGAAATGATGATGGCGCACGGCGCGGTGGTGGAGGCGGGGTGCCGCACAGATGCAACATCATTGCTTGAGCATGCAGAGATACAAATGTATCTATGTATCTACTCGTTGTACCTATACCTATCTACGTGTGTATCTGAGAGGCCTCTCGGTGTCAGTCAAACGTTTTCCAACACGATTTGAATGCCTGCCCCGGTTGGAATCCGAGAAGAAGCGGCTCAAGCTTATATCAAGCTCTCCGTCTTCGACTTCTACTTTTGCTCCGATCCGACATCATCTCTTGCGCGACCTCATAAAAGATACCCAGTGTCAAGCATAGTAATTATTATGATATTTCGTATTGTTCCTCGGAATGGGATGATGTTGCGATGCTTCCACCCTCCCTCCCCCTTCTCTCTTGATGCAGGTCTTCTACAATAAGTGAATGCGGTTCTTCTGTAAGCCATCATCGTCGTCGTCGTCATCATCATCATCATCACCCGCGCGAAGTACCACTCTTTTCGGGGCGATTATTGATGTTGAATGCATTTATTTTATATTCACCGCTCGCCCGCTGCGGATCTACGGACGATGCGATGGAAGACCAACGCGAGACTACAAACGGTCGGTGGTGCAGGCAAAAATCGAATGCATTTTAAATTTTGATTGGAGTCTGGTGATTTCTCGAACGTGCCATGGCTTTGGTGTCAATTGTTGGTCTATGCGCGCTTTCTCGTGTCGTCGTAGTCTTCGTCGACTATCTAGTCTTGGTCGCACCACATGCCTCCGCCTCTTTCAATTCGAAAATCCTGAAAGTGTGCCTCATCTATGGAATATGATGCTCTTCTCAGCATCACCATCGCATCGGGCCATGCAACTGCAACATATACGGTACGGTATACGCGCGTTAGAATTGAAAACCGATTGAAATGGAGTGATTGTGCGGCATGGAATGTGAATATATGGGTTTTGGTAATAAACGGTTTCACTTTTTCTTCTTCCATCTCCTTCATAAAGCACAGCTTAACTATAAGCTATAAGGCCAAGTCAAGCCAAAGCCAAGCCAAACCAAGCTAAGTCAAGTCAAGACCGTTCGGCCATAGTTGGAGCGAATATATTGGAATATTATTACACGACGAGGTCGTGATGATGGTTTCTTGCCAATATGAAGATTACCCAGATATGACCAACGATATATAAAGCAATTTAGTGGAAAATAAAGGAATTGTTTTTTTTTCGGGTCTATACCTACCTTACCTGCCTTACCTATTGTTGACCATCATCTCATCGCGCGGAATAATGTTAAAGGAGCGTTCTCGCTTCTTCGTTCATCGCGTCGTCGTCGCTCGCGTCGTCGTCGTGGTGTGGGGCTTATGATTCTTTTTCTATTGACCTTCCAGGTTAGGATAGGATTGGTGTTGATATCAATAGGTTGACCTATATATAAAATATGGAGGCTCTATAGGTATAAGATACTCAAAGGCTGAATTTGATCGTGATGTACCTACATATACGTACAGATCTAGAGAGAAAGAGAGGTGTTAAAGAATATTAATATTATTATTATTATTGATGATCAATTTTGTGGATTAGGATAACTTATGGGTGTTGAAATGGAGGAGTTTCAATATGTCCATACCTAGGTGGGTTTTCTACTAAGATTCTTATTTTGAATTTATTAATGGGGGTATGTCTGGTATCTTTGATTGTTTATTTTGTTTTTTTAAGAGAAGAAGAAAAAAATGCAACTGTTGCAGTTAATTATTCTTATGAGATTCTAAAACCAAAAACAGAGATGTGAAAACGTATCAAATGAGTCAATAACATTGATATTGATTAATCAGAACATTTTTTAACCTATCTTTTTTTAAATAGATACTTTCTTTTTACAAATCACTAAGGTCTCATTTTAAAGCAATTTTTTTCTGTTATCTGGTGAATGTCGATTGACGATGATCTTTTTAAAAACTTTTTTCTTTCAAAAAGATTCTCTCAAATCTAATTCAGTTTGCAAACTTAGTCATATTCAAGTTAAAATATTTGCTTCACAAACACAATGCTGGCAAAGTATTATTGTTTTAAGATAAATACAAACTTCTTAGATTTTGGATAATATCTCTGTTCAAACAAATACTTGGTATACCTACCGCTTTTTAATTTGTTAAAAAAATTAAATAAAAGCATGACATGATGACTAATAATAGAGGAATGTTTTCCTTTAAGACATAAAGATATTAACCTTGTCACTTTATTGTCACTTTTTGAATATTTGCATAGGGCTTATGCCATGTCGAGAAATTTGAATATGACTTGTAATTCTATGTCTCTCTTAAACCAGAAACTGCCAGAATAGTCTCGCTAGGAAAAAAATAAATAAATTAGGTGGCGCAACAGTCCGTAGAAAACCAGGGCCTAGTGACTTACAACTCTCAACCATTCCGGTGAGCGAGTAATTGCAGGGATGGAGTGGACCTACAGTTTATATGCCGAATCCAAACGACTAATTTGAGAAAGCACTTTTCATGACAGTCGTTAGAACTCGGTATAAAAACTGAGTCTTATTTCTGTCTTGTATCTATTGCGAATATTTAAATTTAAAGACTTATTGAATATGTTACATACCTACTTAGCAAAATGTCAGAACTGTTTTTGTAAAATTCTAAAAAATGAAAACACTGGAAATTAAATGTCTTTATTTAAATCTAGAACTATGTAAGATTTTTTAAGGAGATACAGAAATACTCGCTCAAGAGATAAGGCAAAATATGGAACAATCTTTCTTTCACTTAAGCTGGTTTTACTTAAAAAAAAATTCCACTAAGTGAAAGCTTAAAACTGGACAAAAGTTTATTTATTGTCTGAAGTTGTCTCGAAATAATAAAGAATTCAAAAGTCACATTCGTGGTAAAAGTTTTACTGATATGAAAAAAAACATATAATTTTACTGTTTTAAGCGGATTTTACTGTATATGAACTTACAATTTCAATTTGCAATGGCGGCTACGTCTAAAAACTATCAAATACTTTTATTAAATTAGGTGTATAAATATATCATTTTAAATATAATAATTTTGCAAAGTAAAAATACTTGTCTCCTATACGCACTTTAAATCAATTTAGTATCTCACTTAGTTTCTGAAGTTTTCATTTCACTCAATTTTAAAATTTTGAAAAACCTTGAATTTAAAGCTTTTGTGTCTATGAAAAAAACATTTTAGAGCAAATTTTCGGTGCTGATTTTGAGGGCGCCATGAAATAAAACCAATGAAATAAGGCCAAATTTCAAGAATTGGACTTGTCTTACTTTTGACAAATTTTTTACAAAAACAAAAATTACCTTCAAATATCTTTGCCTTTTACGGTTAAAAACTATTTGAGAATTAATGGTTCATCCTTTCTTTAGACTTTTTTTCACTTCGTAAAATAGACTCAAAAATCCTTTCATACATGAACGAATTTTAAAAAATAATAAGAACCTTACGTGATGAAGTAGTTTTGGAGTCGGATTTGAATTAAGGCCATTAAAAAACTCATCTGAAAAATGTAATTTGATTGCCAAGAAAAAAACTTCTTGACCAGTGGAATAGAATTGCATTTAGGCGCCAGTTATAGCTATCATTGAAATCGATTCGGAAAAATTTTTGAATCGATATTTTACGATGTTTCCCTTTGATTAGCAATTAAAATTATATACTGATCGATCGGAAATCACACACATAATAATTTTTGAGAAAAAAAAGTTCAATTACGTATTTACTTTTTTCTAAAAATGTATTTTTCTATTTTCCGGACGGAAATTCATTTTCCTGAACAGCTGATACTTTTATGTTCAAAAGTGAAACGAATCGTTGCAATGATTTATGTTCCGATTTCACACAATTCCAATGACAGATTTCTGTCAGTAAAAATTTTTCGGTAGCTTTCAATCAGCGAATTTTTTTCAATGACAGAAATTTTTAATGAAAGCTATAAACGACCTGCCACAAAAATTCCAATGTTTGTTTTCAATGATGAAAACCAATGATAGCTATAACTGGCGCCTTAAATTGGAATTTCCTGTGAAATTTTAATAAATTTTAATTGATTAGGACTAACATTAGAAACTATATAAATTATAAAATAATATAAAATTAATTAATATTTCCAAACTCTAACTGCATACGAATTATGGTCTTATATTTTTCATAAACAATTTTTTTTTAACTTTTCCACTCTTTTGCCATTTAATTTTTATTGTGTCGGCTTTTTTATTCATTCATTCATTCATATTTCATATACAATATAAATTTAAGGTTCCATGATAATGGTCTTTCGATTCGACGCACCCATTCGGTGCTATGAGATTTATGCAAACACACAAAACGAGAAACTAAATTCGTTTAAGTTTTCAGTTTTTTTTTTTCATTTATTTGCAAAATGATTGTATGCACTCCATGATACAGCGCTGGAGAATACAGTGGTGGATTTGTGAGTTGTTTGGCCTTTAAATGTTCCAAAAAAGGATACAGTCATTCGAAACGGATTATTCCGAATCTTCCTCACCGTCTAATTACCGACCGATTGCACTTACGTCCCTTCTTTCCAAGGTCATGGAAACGCTGATTAATTATCAGCTCAAGAAATATCTCGAAGATCGAAAGCTTCTTAATGACCGACAATACGGCTTTCGTAGCAATAGGTCCACTGGTGATCTCATGGTGTATCTCACCGAACAGTGGAACAATTCTTTACATCGTTTTGGAGAAAGTAAGATTATTGCACTTGATATTTCAAAAGCATTTGATAGGGTTTGGCATCAAGCTCTCTTATCGAAAATGTGTGCTTTCGGTTTTCATGAATCCTTTCTTCATTGGATTAGTAATTGCCTTTCAAACCGTGCAATACAAGTTGTATTGGCTGGATTCAAGTCTGAAAACCACAAAATAAATGCTGGTGTGCCCCAGGGCTCTGTTCTATCTCCAACACTCTTTCTCATTTTTATTAATGATCTCCTGTCTGCAACTTATAATCCAATACATTGTATCGCTGACGATAGTACTCCTAGCTTTTCATATTCGTTTTCAGATTCACATCCCTCTTCTTCGGATGTGGAACTGCAACGACAAAATATGATAAGCTCGTTAAATTCCGACCTAAACAGCATTGTAGAATGGGGAATAAAAAACCGCGTGGAATTTAATGCTTCGAAAACCCAATGCTGTCTTGTATCGTTAAAGCGAGATTTACCCCCCTTGCCATTATCCATAGGTGGCACTTGCATCGAGGAGACTGAACATCTCGATATTCTCGGTATGTGTATCACCAACCACCTTTTGTGGGACGAGCATATACGCGATGTCGCCAAAAATGCCGCAAGATGTTTAGGTTTTCTAAGGCGATGCAAGAAGTTTTTTTCCCCCTCTGATCTTGCTGTTATTTACAAGACTTATATACGTCCAAAGCTTGAGTATAACTCCCATATCTGGGCTGGTGCTCCTGCAACTTACTTAAGCCTCTTGGACAGTATTGAACGTAGAGCATTTAAATTGATTGGTGATATTACCATCATAAGATCATTTACGTCGCTTGAACATCGTCGAAATGTTTCTTGTCTCACCCTCTTTTACCGTTGTTTTAATGGTTTATGCTCTAGAGAAATAGCCAGTTGCATTCCTCCCCTTAAACAGTTCAACCGTAATACTCGCATTTCTAGGAATGCTCATCAATATACCCTCGAGCCCAACTTTGGTCGTACTGTCAAGTACAGAGATTCGTTCTTTAGCCGTACTATGCGAATGTGGAATGCCTTGCCACACTCTGTCTTTCCCAGCCATTGCAATATTCAGGAATTCAAAACCAATGTGCACCGACATCTCCTTTCAACCCCTCTCTCCCTTTCCTAGTGCTCACACTGTGTCTACATAAAGGGTAGTATTATCCCCTTGAGTGTGCGCTTATTATAAAAAAAAATAATAATTTTTTCCTTTGTTGAAATAAAACCGCTCATGAACTCAATACACTCTTATTCCTTGCAAAATTGCTATCAATTAATTTTATGAAATGAGTACTACCTCAAATTTTAGAAAAGGACTCGTTTGGACCCTGTAGGAATAAAAAGCTCTGTTTTTTATGGATGAACAAATATCTAAGTCGGGACTCAAAACCCCGGCACTTTCAACTTCTTATTATTAAAATATCATGGCGATGTTTTCCATCTTTTGTCAGTCCTAATTTTTTTTCAAAAAAAATTCCTAGCGAATCCGCTCCTGTCAAAAATGTAGGTATGCACTTTGAATACAATCCTCTGAAGCTGATGATGTAGGAAAATGGATTTTGTGCATTTCGCAGCTGGGAAATGGGTTTTTCTTTTGCTTTACTATAGTTTTATTTTGTTTGTTATTTTGTTATTTGCTCCATTTGAATTCTGTTTATTTGAAAATTCAAATTCAAAATTAACAACATGCATATAAAACTTTAGATGAGAGAAGGGTGTAGTGTTGTGTGCGCAAAATGGAAATTCGAATTGAAATTGGATTTGGTTGGTGTTTTGTATTTTTATTATTGTTATTATATTGGCTTTTCTATGATTATGATTAGACCGTGTTTTGTTGGGCTTAATTGACTCCGTTTAAAAAGTGCTGCATGGTGGTTAATGAGGTTTTCATTCTCATTTTTGGATGCAAACACAAATCTGTATTAGGAACAATGATGCAGGGGGAATTTATTTCGGTCTTTGATATTTTTGTAGAAGTTTGTGGAAATCTGAATGGACTTTAATTTTCTATAAAAGGAATTAATCCCATGATGGAAACATTAGTCGTTATATTTATCTTTATTCGTTTATTAAAAATAAAAATTCCACCATCAGAAAATAAATAAATAAATTTATTTTTTATAGCTTATTAAGAAAAAATATAAGAAAAAATAAATTGATATTTTATTTTCCATAAAAAACACCCTCAATGTTGACCTCAGAGATAAGAAGTTTAATCTTCGTTTCAAAAATAACAGAATATCTGCTCTTATCTTTACAAATATACGTTGATCACATTTTTACATACAAAATGTTTTATTTTTGTTTTTCAATTATAATTTCCATATACAGTGAATATCAGCCAAAACAATAAATTAATGGCATTAATTAATATGTAGCTACCTACAATTCGATTTGACTATAAATATGGTATATACATACATACCTTATACCTAAAACGTATAAGGTATCAAAAATAAAACTAAGACGTAGATTTTTTTATTGGACTTTAAAACCAATTCACTTTATGATTACAAAGAGAGTCATGCAAAGCAGAATAAATTCTTTTTGTCTGAAATTAAAAAATCAATTGTGAAATACTTAATTCTGTTATGTAGTTGTTGTCACTTAAAAATTGAATGAACATTTTATGCAATTTAATTCATTTAAAGTAAGAAATATAATGACATACATATATAATAAAAAAAAAATGAAAATGACGTAACTGGATGGTTGTTGGGGATTGCTTTGTTTTTAAATTTAACTTAATCGAAGCGAAAATAAAGAAATCATTTTTACATATTTTTTTTTTTTCAAATTTCATGAATAGAGATAAGCTTGATGAAATAAGTTGAGGTGGAATAGGTTTTTGTATATTAAATATAGATATAAATATTCTGGCGTTAAAACATAATTTACCATCTTTGCCACTATCCATGAGATTCACTTAAATCAAGAAGACTGAAAACCTCGAAATTTTCGGTAGGTATGTGTAATGTGTATCTCCAACCATCTGTTGTGGAAGAATCACATGCGCGATGTCGCTAAAAAGGCCGCAATATATTTGGGTCTCCCCCTCTGATCATCCTGTTATCTAAAAGATAGTTTGAGAATAACTCCCATCTCTGGGCTGGTGCTCCAGCAACTTACTTGAGTCTCTTGGACAGTATTGAAAACATTGTTGAATTATTTACGTCATTTTAACACTGTCAAAGTTTTCTGGCTCACCATTTTTTACCGTTATTTTAATGGACCTCTCAAGTGATTCAACCGTAATACTCCTGCTTCTATGAATGGACATCAGTACACCCTAGAACCAACTTTGTTCATACTGCGAAGTATAAAGATTCGCTCTTAAGCCGTACTACACGAATGTTTAATGCTTTGCACATTCTGTCCTTCGAAGTCATTGGAAAATTCACGTATTCAAAACCAATGTTCACCGACAACTCCTTTCAAACCTTCTCACCATTTTCTTATGCTCACACTTTGCTTTGGCATAATAAGGGTGTCAAACATCCCCTCGAGTCGGTGCTTTTTTTTTAATATTTACTTTGCATTAATGGTAAAACATTTAACAATCAAATCAAAATAATATAATAAATTTAAACCGATGTTTGCGGGGGGGGGTGGTTGCTGATAGTCACTTACAACACACGTAGTACTAAATTTAATTATGAAAAAGGTCACGGAACATTATTTACCAAAATAATACACATAATTTCATTGGTCGAAAGGGTTTTGCTCCTGGCATTCATATTGAATTTTTCTATCATATTTTGATGGCCTTTATTCAAATCCAACTCCCAAAATTAGTCAGGTATTTCAGGTGTTAGGTCCTTTTTAAAATTTGGAAAAAAAATAATGAAAGTCTGTACATGTACATACAAGGCCTTTTGAGGCTTTCTAAATTCATTATAAAACTCGTGATGGTTTTTTAAATACACAATCCCCACTTTCAACATTAAGTTAAAATATTTATAGTGTTGCATAAAATTTTCCAAAAATCTTTATCATAAGTTGTTTGATTTCACCTCATTCAAAAATTTAAAAAATTGTGTTAAAAACAGGTACTTTTTGAATTAGAGCAGATTGTAAAAATCGAAGCACTAAAAATTTACAAAAAAACATGTTTTTCAAAACCATGAAAGTATTAAATTCAAAATGTAAAATGACTCAAAGTGTAATTGTGATTTATACTTTGTAAAATCATCATTCAATTTATTGTTTTTAGAATGTACTCCGTTTTACCTCAGTCTTAAAATACTCGATTTTGGTTGTTTTAAGCATTTTTAAAGGGACATATTTTAAAAATATTCAAATTTTGCCTTAAAGTTTTTCTATGACATCAACTTTAAGGCAGAATTTGAATTCAGGACAACAAAATCCTTTAAAATAGTATTGTTTTGTTGGTGTGAATAAACAATGTTGTAATTTTGTCAACCCGTGAAGAAAATATTATTTTTTGAAAATGTAACATTCAAACAGGAAATTAGTTGGTTTTATTAGGACGCTTGCCTTGATTTCCATTTCACAATGAGTTTATAGAAGAAATGACGAAAATATTGGGAAAACTCCAGGCCACCGACATTTTTTCACAAGAGTGGATGAAGTTGTGATTTTTGTATTAATACTTTCTGAATTGTCAATGAGAAATGTGTCTAACTGTTTCTATGAATTTTTATATAGTATCAGTTTTTAGAATTTGACTTAGATAAGAGTGCGATCGTCTTCTCTATTTGAAAATATCAGTTTCTAATTAATGGGGTATTTCTATTCACTTAAATTTGCTCGGAAATGTTAATTCGCAGGAATAAGTATTTGCTACCTTATTCATAATTTCAGAATTTAGTAAGAATTTTCATAAGTTTCTACAAGAAATACTTAAAAAAAAAAAAACAAATACAAGGTAATACAATTTTACATAATACAAAAATACACTCAAAAAATAATCATAGATGCTTTTGCATAACTATATTCGATCAATTTCTTAGATTATTTTGACATATTAGTTAAAAGGTCTTTAGAATTCTCTTTTGATAAACACAAAGATCTGTTTTTCAGTAGGTGTACTAACATTATTAGATTTCGTACGAAATATTATCACAAGTCTTTCTTGATTAAGTTTAATGTTTTTAAAATTTAAGATAAATACATAATATATTTATGTTTTAATTTTATAAAATTTTAATTATTAATGAAACCACTTTAGGTTTTTGGTTTTGTATTAAAAGACTAAAAATGAATTTTAGAAATTGTTCTTTCGGACTTAAATTTCGAACAAAAATTAAATTACAAATAAATGTATGTTCATATCTTTAAAGATTATTTAAATCTTTTACATGAGTTGCTTAAAATATAGTTTTTTTTTTCTAGTTTCAAAATTACAACATTATTTTTGCATTTTTTTTTATTTTACATTTTATGAAATATTAAAGCGTTTAAATTTATACAAAATATTTGTATGATTATTAAGTTTCTATTTGTTTGACAATTTGTTATAATTATTTTATTTAAAAAAAAACTGAAAAATAGTGATCTTATAATTTTATTCCCTTTTAAGGTTATAATTTTAACCTCAAAAGGGCTTAAAATTTTGGACTTTTGAATTTTCAAAATAGAAGAAAATAGAACTTAATCGACAAAGACTTGATTTTAATATAAATTATATGTAATAGAAAATTCAATTCCATTTATTAATTAATATTTTTATTATTCTAATTGACAGATGCATGTGGTTTATCCGATGTAACGCATATAGAAACGCTACAAGAAAAATCACAATGTGCTCTGGAAGAATACTGTCGAACACAATATCCAAATCAGCCAACAAGATTTGGAAAACTCCTGCTGAGATTACCTTCGCTAAGAACTGTTTCGTCACAAGTAAGTATTGAAATTTTTGAAATCTAAATTGAGCTTCTTTTTGTTTTCTGTTTTAAATTTGTTACTAAATTTTTTTTTATTAAAAATTATTTTATTTTTTGTTTTGTTTAAATTGCAGGTCATTGAACAATTGTTTTTTGTACGCCTAGTCGGTAAAACACCCATCGAAACCCTCATTCGTGATATGCTGCTCTCTGGCAATAGTTTCTCTTGGCCGTATTTACCTTCGATGTGACATACAATGTGGCGACAATTGACAACAACTTGATCATCCGCCTCCACAGCCGTTGCTGCTGCAGCAGCTGCCTGTGCCAATGCAGCCGCAGCAGCAGCCGATGGCAGTGGTGTTGGAGGAGTATTCCTGGGTCCAGTATCAGCAGCAGCAGCATCAGTATCAGCAACAACAACACCAACCGGAACATCGCCCATGATGACGCCATCATTCGCCCCATCTACCTTTGCCACATCGGCAATGCGTAGAAATTCGCCACTGGCCGCCATGGTGCCTACCTCGTTGTCAAATTATTACGATAGCGCCGCCATGATGGCTGCCGCCGCAGCCGCCGCAATGTCAGTTGACAATGCCAATAATAATATCATGGCAGGTAATAACGCCACCAGTTACCACCATCAACATGTCAATAATTTCCATCAACATCAACAGTTGACAAGTAGTGACATTGATATGTCACTGTCAAATTCATCAACAGCAACAACTGCAACGCCATCTAGCGGTGTTAGTGGTGCTGGTGGTGGTAATTTGGGTGCAGGCAAACATGGCAGTGACAGCAGCAGTGGAAGAATGCCATCGCCACCAAGTCTAATCGATATCAGTGAAGTTCCTCTAAATGTGGATGTCAAGTAGGGTTAAAAAAAGACAAAAAAAAAATAAAAAAATTCTATTAAATAAATTATTTAAAAAAATTAAAAAAAAAAAACTTAAAAACAAATAAACACAAAAAAAATATGTATGAAGAGTTAGGATAATTTTCTTATAGAGTTAGGGTGGTAAAACTTTTAAATATTATTTTTAGGTTTTATTTTCATTTTTTGGTTGAAAGAGCGAGCAGTGCGGTTATTTCTTTTTAAATATAATTTAATTTTGTATTTCCTTGTAAATAAATGTCTTAGTTAAGTTTTACAGAAAAAACAAAAAACGAACAAACTTCAAGCCAAATTTTGATTTTAGTAAATTAAAAAAAAAAAAAAACACACAAAACAAAACTTATAAGAATGAGGCTCCTAAAAAAAAAAAAAGAATTTATATTAAAAATAATCCCAGTTCAAAATTAAGTTTTCTCAACTTATTTTAAAAATAAATTAAAATTATAAATGAAAAAAATCAAAACAAATCAAATCGTCAAACGAACAAAAACAAAAAAACTATATCAACTCGAATGGCACTGAAAATACTTAATTTATTATTTTTACAAAATACTCTGTGTCATTGAGTAATCATTTATTTTATTTCTTTAGATTTTATTTTAACACCAATACTTAGTGGCAATCTTTTTTTTCTTTTTTGTTTTTAATTTAAGAAAATATCTAAATAAATCTTTTTGTTTTTCTTTTGCAATGTATTTTAATAATTTTTCCCTTTGTTATCTTAAAGATAGCGTTTATTGTATATAGACAATTTATATAGATAGATTTATAAACATTTTGCACATTTTGTGTTTTTTATATAAATAATTAAATTTTATTTTTTAAGGAAATTTTTATTTAAATATAAAAATTAAAAAAAAAATACAAGTGCAAGATTATTTTTTAAGTTTTGTTTTATTGAGAGAAATAAAGAAATTTATATAAACAAATAAAAATAAGTTTTTTAGTTAAAAAAAAAGTATTTCTGTTTTATTTTTGTATCAGGTTTTCGTTACAATTTTGTTTTATTAGAAGGACGCGGTTTTCAAATCACTTTCACGAAACCTTGTTCGGGCTGGAAGAAATGCAGAACCATTTACTTTAAGGAGCGTCACGTTGACTTCGCTACTTACAGTCCGAAGTGGAATCCTGAACAGCTGCCCCCGTCACTCACTCCAAATTGATTAATTTTATTTTCAATTTGTATAATGTTTAAGTTGACTCCAGGTAATTTTTTGTACACCCTAACAAAATTAGAAAAGTAGTTAGAAATATATTATGCGAAAGCCTAAAACAAGTTAATAAAGAATAAACTTTAAAAGTTTAAATAATATTGTAAATTTGAGAAAAAGAAAAGGATTATAAAAATAAAAATTGTTGTAAAATATTAAGGATAATAAACCCCTTGCAAAAAAAACACACACAAATTTATTGGTCTTCATTGTCTTTTTATTTTATTTATAATAATTGTATTGTAAAATATTAAATTTTGTGTAGTTTCTTTTAAACAAATCAATCTCATAAATTTATAAATAAAAGCTACTCGTATGTATACAAGATTATAAGTAAATTATTCTATAAAGTATTATGATGTAAATATAAAATTAAAATATATTATTATATTTTTAGTGAGTAAGAATGTAAAATAGAATTATATTAAAATAAAAGAAAAACAATATATAAACAAATTTAATTATAAATATTATAAAACATAAATTTAAAAAAAAAGTAATAAAAATAAATAGAAAATTCCTAAAATTTTGTTTTGTCAA
The DNA here is from genome assembly GCA_951509635.1 of Eupeodes luniger. Lineage (NCBI taxonomy): Eukaryota > Metazoa > Arthropoda > Insecta > Diptera > Syrphidae > Eupeodes > Eupeodes luniger. Next base: position 91,896,590 of record OX608073.1, on the reverse strand, counting down.
TATATTGAAATAATACTCTGGTTATTTATTTTTTATTTAAGTGATAGAAGTTTAAAAAAAAATAAAAATATTAAATTTAATAAACAGAAAACAATAATTACTTATTTGACTTTTCGAGAGATGGGAGACAAAAAAATATTATGAATGTGGTAAGTAATCAATGAACTTTCTAAAATTTGAGGAAGACTAAAATAGGTAAAATTAGTTAGACTTGTTCAGTCATACATCATCCCCCATGCAAACGAAGTTCCCGATTTCTTTTAAGAAAGAAATCGATACTGTTTTTACAAAAAATTTTCTGTTGCACCAGGAGATCAGAATTGCTAGTAAGTCATTTTTTTATGTAGGGAGTAAAATATTTCGGTTACTCACACATACTTGGTTTTTTGTTGGATACACACATTTTTGTTGTATCTCTTTTCATCATTTTGTTTCTTTTTCTGTTTGCAAATATAGGAGGAGCCATTTTGAAAGAAAAAAAATGTGTAAGTATGTATGCTAGCTCTAAATGTGGTTCTTAAATTTCATACAAGTTTACTCTGTTGTACCAGGCGATCAGAATTAAAAGCAAGGGATCTACAGAATTTTTTCTTGGAATAGAGGTACAAAGCACAAAACAAAAAATACTAACACATACTAACAAACCCTTTGCTGATGTGGCAATGAGTGATAGAGATGGGTATCGATCTTTGCTCGTTAGTTGGATAGAGCAAAATAATGCAAGAATTACATTAGTTTTTTTTTTAGCTTTGCAATTTTTTTTCTTAATTTACTATTGGTCCATTTTAAGATCTGCCCTTACACCGTCTAGAACCCATGTATGCAAAGAACTGTAATTATAAACTTATGTCTTAGATTAGTGATGTGAAAATTGTCTACATTCGTTACTTTATTAGAGAGTGCTCGATACTTAAAAGTAGTTATTCGTCTTATCAATATAACCAATTCGAGATATCGTTTTTTTCCTGATGGGAGAAATATCGGAGAAAAAATATTTCCGCAGTGTTCGTTGCATTCTCTTAATTACTTTTTCGTATCCAAAGAGGATTTAGATTGTACAAAATTCATAAATTTCGTACAAATCAGAGAAAATTCTTAATCTATCGGTTACTTCGATAGGAGTGATTGTTATGTATATAATTTTCAGCTATCAAATTAACAATAAAGCGTTTTTCCGTTTTGTTTTTCTAAAAGAAAGTTATAAATAACATGAGAGTATTAAAAATTTCCTCCTGGACAATCCGAAACCTGTAGTATTTATTATTAGGTATGTATTCTATCCCTTCAATTACTCGCTCATAGGAATGGTTGAGAGTTGTAAGTCACTAGGCCCTGGTTCTCTACGGACTGTTGCGCCACCTAATTAATTTTTTTTTATTCTATATTTAATTAAGCGCAAATTAAAAATGACATATGCTTAACCTGATGTCTTTTCGCATTATACGAAAAATGCTCAGAAATATACTAAGAAGTTAGGAGAAGCACATTTCAATACTCAATACTTAGCGACATTTTATTAATATTTGTTTTTATTTATCTTTTTAATAATTTTTCTCTTTGTTATGCTAAAGAAAACAATTTTTTGTATAAAGACAATTTATATACATGGTTTGGAAAAATTTTATACATTTTGTGTTTTTTTATATAAATAATGACATTTTATTTTTAAGGAAACTTTTATTTAAATACAAAAATAAAAACAAAAGACAAGTGCAAGAGAGTTTTGTGAGAAATAATAATACTAATATAAACAATATTTTATATTTAAATAAAATTTTAAGTTCAAAAAAAGCATTTATGTTTAATTTTGTAATAGTTCCATTTTTTTTTTATTAGAAGACCGTTGTTTTCAAATCAATTTAACGACAAATAGTTGGTTCTAGAAGCAATGGAAAAATCGTCTACTGCCTATAACAAAGAACCAACCAAAACATTAACTTTAAGAAGCTTCAAGTTGACTTCGCTACTTACAGGCCAAATGAAATCCTGAACAGCTGCCTCCAAGTCACTCCAAGTTGATTAATTTTATATTTCATTTTGTATGAAGTTTAAGATGACTGCAGGTAAATTTTTGGACACTCTAAAAAAATTAAAAAAGGAAGTTTTGAATATTTTATGCATAAAACTAAAACAATCTAAAATACAACTTAAACAAAAAAGATTAAACCATTAAAGTTTAAATATTATTATAAATTTGACAAAAAAAAATTGTTGTAAAATAGGATGCTAACCCTTTACAAAAAAAATTATAAGTCGCCATTTTTTTATCATAAATACAACCTTATAAATAAAAAAACTACTCTGGTCATTTATATTTTATTTTAGTGATAGAAATATTATTTTTAAATTTTATAAACAGCAAACAGAAAATAATAGTTAGGTATTGATTTTACTTTTTAGGAGATGGGAAACAAAAGCTTAGAGTATACAAAATATTATGAGTGAGGTAAGCAATAAATAGTAAAAAGAAATTTTTAGTCTTCTTCTGACAAAAATTTCAATTGTGCTTCCAAATTCCCCCCTTAAATGCAAACGAAGTTCTAATATTATTTTCACAAAATTTTCTCCTATGCATCAGGAGATCAGAATTGCAAGTAGGTTCAATTTATTTTTGTGGGAAGCAAAATAATTCAGTTACTCACACATAGGTACTTTATTTATTTTGAACACACACATTTTAATTATTTTTCTGTTTCTATATATTTGTTTCTCTTTGTTTCTAATATAGGAGGAGCCATTTTGAAAAAAAATATTATAAGTATGTATGAGATTAAATGCTAGAAAATCGTAGGTGGTTAGCTAATCCCCAAGGAACAGAACAGAAGATCAAGGCAGAAATCAAAAACTACGACTCCTAACAAACACATTGCTGATGTGGCAATGAGTGAAAGAGATGGGTAATAACTGAGTCGATCTTTGTTCATCAGTGAGATAAGAGACAAAGCAAAATAATGCAAAAATGAACTTTCTTGTGTTCATGGTCGCCTGATACATTTTGAAGAATTCGACCCGTGATTGGTATCAAAGAGATTAAAGAAATTCTTTGACCAGTTGATCGTGATAGTAGTAAGCAAATTATGTTAGGCTTGCTTGAGCTTTTTTATATTTGTTTTTTAATTAACTATTGGTTCATGTTAAGATCCGCTCCTAGACCGTCTAGAAACTATGTATGCACGGAACTGTAATTAAACTAATCCCTTACACCAGTGATGTAAAATTTGTCTACAAGGAGTGCTCGATACATAAAAATAATTATTCGTCTTATCGATATAACCAATTCGAGATATCGGTTTTTTTTTCTGATGGGCGAATATCGGAGAAAAAATATTTCCGCAGTGTTTTGCTGTTGAAGAAAATTGGGAAAACAATTGCAATGAAATTCGTTGCATTCTCCTAATTACTTTTTCGTATCCGAAGAATATTTAAATAATAAATTCATACATTTCGTACAAATCAGAACAAAATTCCTAACCTATCGGTTACCTAAATTTTTCAGCTATTAAATTATAAATAAAGCGGTTTTCTGTTTTATTTTTCTAGAAGAAAATTATAAATAACACGAGAGCATTAGAGATTTTCTCCTGGACAGTCCGAAACCTGTAGTATTTATTAGGTATGTATTTAATTAAACGCGAGTTAAAAATGACACATGATTAACCTGATGTCTTTTCGCATTATCCGACAAATGCTCAAAAATGGTATAAGAAGTAAGGGGAAGCACATTTTAATACTCAATATTTATACTCCTTTTAATAATTTACACAAACTTTAAGGAGCATCAAGTTGACTTTGCTACTAACAGTCCGAAGTGAAATCCTGAACAGCTGTACTCTGAGATGATTAATTTTATTTTTAATTTTGTATAAAGTTTAAGGTGACTGTAGGTACATTTTTAGACAACCTAACAAAATCAAAAAAAAAAGTTAGAAATATATTATGCCTAAAAAAGTTTTATTTGCAACTTTAAAAAAAGAAGATTAAACCTTAAAAGTTTATATATTACTGTAAATTTGACAAACAAAAATTGTCACCCCTTGCAAAAAAACAACAAATTATAAGTTTTCATTGATTTTTTTTATAACAATTGTAATGTTAAATATTAAATTTTCTGTAGTTTCTTAAAAAAAAAATCAATCTCATAAATTTATAAATAAAAGCTATGTATTGCAGATTATAAGTAAAAAAACTACTCTGGCTATTTATTTTTTATTTTAGTGGTAGAAGTTAAACAAAATAAAAACATTAAATTTAATTAACAGAACAGAAAATATAAGTTATTCATTTTACTTTTCGAGAGATGGGAAATAAAAGCTTAGAGGATAAAAATATTATGAGGTAAGCAAATTAATAGAAGGAATTTTAAGTCTTCTTCGGACAAAAATTTCAAATGTGCTTACATGATCCCCCTTAAAATGCAGACGAAGTTCTAATATTATTTTCACAAAATTTTCTCCCATGCATCAGGAGATCAGAATTACAAGTAGGTATATTTTATTTATGTGGGAAGCAAAATAATTCAGTTACTCACACATACTTTATTTTGAACACACACGTTTTAATTATTTTTCTGTTTCTATATTTGTTTGTCTTTTTGGTCAATATAGGAGGAGCCATTTTGAAAATATTATAATAATTATGATTGAGATTATATTCTAGAAAATCGTAGGTGGTTGGTTGATCCCCAAGATTATAAAATTTCATAAAAGTTCACTCAGTTTTATCGCTTCTTCATTTTTTTTAGTAAAATTTAGAACAGAGGAACAAAGCAGAAATCAAAAATTACGACTATTGACAAATACATTGCTGATATGAGTGAAAGAGATGGGTAATAACTGAATCGATCTTTGTTCATCAGTGAGATTAGGGATAAAGCGAAATAATGCAAGAATGAACTTTCTTCTACTTATGGTCGCCTGGTGCATTTTGAAAAATTCGACCCGTCATTGGTTTTAAAAAGATTAAAGAAATTCTTTGTATTAAACCAGTTGATCATGATAGGTAGGTAGTAAGCAAATTATGTAGTCTCGCTTGAGCTTTTTTTATTTTTGTTTTCTTACTTTATTGATAGTCCAGTTTAAGATCCACACTTACAACGCAACGTCTAAAACCCATGTATGCACGGAACTGTAGTTGTTTTAAAATAGTGATGTGTAAATTCTTTACATTCGTTAGTTTTATAAAAGTGCTCTTTATTTTAAAATAGTTATTCGTCCTTATCGAGATTAACGATTAAAGCAATGCGAACTTATTTCTGAATGGATATCCGAAAAAAATATTTCCGCAGTGTTTTGCTGTCGGAGAAAATAGTGGAAACAATTGCAATGGAATTCGTTGCAATCTCCGAATTACTTTTTCGTATCCGAAGAAGATTTCGATGGTACAAAATTCATACATTTCGTACAAATCAGAGAAAAAATCTTAACCTATCGGTTACCTTGTTAGATTGTTATGTATACAATTTTCAGCTATCAAATTATAAATACATATAGAATTTCTGTTTTGTTTTTCTAGAAGAAAGTTATAAAAACCACGAGAGTATTAGACATTTCCGAAGCCTGTAGTATTTATAAGGTATGTATTCTATATTTAATTAAACGCGAATTAAAAATAACAAGTGCTTAACCTGATGTCTTTTCGCATTATACACCAAATGTTCAGAAATATGCTAAGAAGTTAGGAGAAGCACATTTCAATACTCAATACTAAGCGACATTTTGTTAATTATTATTTGTTTTTTATTTATCTTTTCAATAATTTTTCTCTTTGTTATCCTAAAAAAAAAAACAATTTTTTTGTATAAAGACAATTTATATACATGATTTGGAAAAATTTTATACATTTTGTGTTTTTTTTTTATATAAATAATAACAAAATACAACATACAAGTGCAAGAGAGTTTTGAGAGAAATAATGATATTTATATAAACAAATAAAAATAAAATGTTGAGTTCAAAAAAGTATATTCATGTTTAATTCTGTAATAGTTCAATTTTTTTATTAGAAGGCCCTTGTTTTCAAATCAATTTAACGACAAATAGTTGGTTCTAGAAGCAATGGAAAAATCGTCTACTGCCTATAACAAAGAACCAACCAAAACATTAACTTTAAGAAGCTTCAAGTTGACTTCGCTACTTACAGGCCAAATGAAATCCTGAACAGCTGCCTCCAAGTCACTCCAAGTTGATTAATTTTATATTTAATTTTGTATGAAGTTTAAGATGACTGCACGTAAATTTTTGGACACTCTAAAAAGATTAAAAAAGGAAGTTATGAATCTAAAATACAACTTAAATAAAAAAAGATTAAACCATTAAAGTTTAAATATTATTGTAAATTTGACAAAAAAAAAAATACATAAGTCGCCATTTTTTTTCTCATAAATTAATAAATAAAAGCTATGTATACAAGCATATAAATAAAAAAACTACTCTGGTCATTTATATTTTATTTTTTAAGTGATAGAAATTTAATATTATTAAATTTAATAAACAGCAAACAGAAAATAATAGTTAGGTATTGATTTTACCTTTTAAGAGATGGGAAACAAAAGCTTAGTGGATACAAAATATTATGAGTGAGGTAAGCAATTAATAGTAAAAAGGAATTGTTAGTCTTCTTCGGACAAACATTTCAAATATGCTTCCATGATCTCCCTTAAATGCAGACGAAGTTCTAATATTATTTTCACAACATTTTCTTCTACGCATCAGGAGATCAGAATTGCAAGTAGGTACATTTTATTTATGTGCGAAGCAAAATATTTCAGTTACTTACACATACTCTATTTATTTTGAACACACACATTTTAATTATTTTTCTGTTTCTATATTTGTTTGTCTTTTTGGTCAATATAGGAGGAGCCATTTTGAAAATATTATAATAATTATGATTGAGATTATATTCTAGAAAATCGTAGGTGGTTGGTTGATCCCCAAGATTATAAAATGTCATAAAAGTTCACTCTGTTTTACCAGGCGAATTGTTTCTTCAATTTGTATGGGTAAAATTTAGAACAGAAGAACAAAGCAGAAATCAAAAACTACGGCGACTACTAACAAATACATTGCTGATGTGGCAATGAGTGAAAGAGATGGGTAATAACTGAATCCATCTTTGTTTATTAGTGAGATAAGGCCAAGGGATAAAGCGAAATAATGCAAGAATGAACTTTCTTCTACTCATGGTCGCCTAGTGCATTTTGAAAAATTCGACCCGTCATTGGTTTTAAAATGATTAAAGAAATTCTTTGTATTAACCAGTTGATCATGATAGGTAGGTAGTAAGCAAATTCTGTTATGCTTTTTTAGGCTTTTTTATTTTTATTTTCTTAATTTACTGATAATCCAGGTTAAGATCAGCCCTCATACTGTCTAAAAGACATGTATGCACGGAGCTGTAATTGTTTTAGACTAGTGATGTGAAAATTCTTTACATTCGTTATTTCTATAAAGAGTGATCGTTACTTTAAAGTAGTTATTCGTCCTTATCGAGATTAACGATTAAAGAAATCGGTACTTTTTCTGAATGGAAGATATCCAAAAAAAAATTTAACCCCAGTGTTTTGAGTCGGGAAAAATCGGGAAAACAATTGAAATTGTTGCCTCTTATTACTTTTGCCGAGGTTGATATTTTTGAACGGTTTTTCCATTTTGATCCGAAGATGGTTCAGATGTGACAAAATTCGTACAGATCGGAGAAAAATCCTCCTCCATCGGTTACCTCCATGGGGATAATTGTTATGCAGACAATTCACAATGGTCTTTTACTTGTATTTTAAAAGACACATACCATTTAAACATAATAATATTTATGGAAGCATTAATGTCTTCAAAAATATTTCAGTTTTTCCACAAATTTATGTTAACAGTGATTGCTAGATGTTTTTGTTTTATTTCGTTTTTTTTTTAATACAAATTAAAAAGAAAATAAAACTGTACAAAATTAAGGAGGACACAGAAATGTTTAGATTGTTTCTGTTTATTATTTAGAAAAAATAGTTGAAATACTATGAGTGTATTAGAGATTTCTTTTTGGAAAATTTCGGGGCTCTCGGAGGAATTTTACGCTACTTTTTTATTTTATTTATTTTTTCTATGTATTTATAAGGTATACATTCTTTATTTAATTAAACACTTATTAAAAATAACACGAGCTTGTCCTGATGTCTGTTTGCATTATCAGATAAATGCTTAAGAAAAAACGCTAAGAAAATAGAGGAGGCACATTTTAAATCGCTAGCCTTTTTTCTATAAACCTTAACTAATAAAGTATCGAGTAGCAATGTGATTTTTAATTTCAAAATATTTTTAAATTTGTACACCGACTTGGCTTTTTAAATATCGTTTTTCAAGATTTTTAAAAGCGTTTCAAGGTGCATAAAATCTAAATCAAACATTTTTAAAGAGATGTACGTGCGTGTGTATACATTGTGTTATACCGTTTTTCGTCAACCATATCTCAGGAACCAGTGGAGATATCAGCTTTAAATACATTTTGTTTTCTTTCAAAAGATGCATTTTTACTTGCGACATTCGTAAAGTAAAATATTAGTACAAATTTTTGGGTAAAAATCAAAAACTTCATTTTTCTCAAAAACGAACCGATACAAAATGAATACAAAATACAAAAAATTTGTGTACTTCTTCACAAGGGTACCTCCCATGGAAGCATTAATTAGTTTTTAAATTTTCTCAGGAGCTAATGGACCGATTTCAATAGAAAGATTTTTTAGAATAAACTTTAAAAAATTTATAAATACAAAATTAATTTAAAAAAAGTCTAACGATTTAAAAAAAAAAAAATTAAAAAATCAAGGTTTTTTTTAATAATTCAATGGCATTTAAATTTTTGAAGACAAACTTATTTTGCAGGTACATTTTTAAATCTTAAAATACAGAAAATATTTTTAACATTCTCTTTGGATACATGGTCAAGTTCGTGAGACCCAATACTGCATTTTATTTGTTTTTAAAATCAGTATGATTGCTTATAAGAGTTTAAGGGAATTTTTGTTGTTCAGATAAGGATAGACCTTGAATTTGCTCCAATTTTCTTTTTAGAAAGTAAAATTTGAGGGGTTTTGGAATTGTTGTTGGTAAAAAAGTATTTTTTACACATTTTATTAAAAAAAAAAACGTTTTGAGACTTAAATAATAAATAAATTAGGTGGCGCAATAGTCCATTGAAAACTAGGGCCTAGTGACTTACAACTCTCAACCATGCCTGTCTTTGAGTAATGTTGTCAGGGAGGGAGGGGACCTACAGTTTTAAGCCGATTTCAAACGACTAATTTGAGAAACCACTTTTCATTACAATAATTACTCTTGGAGACTTTGTCAATTCCTCGCAAGAGGCAATACCCGTGAAAAAAAACTTTAGATGGCAGGCAGGTAGGGATCAAACCCAAGACCTCTGGCATGACAGTCAAACTAGCCATTATGCCACGGGTACTACCGTTTTGAGACATTTTCTTTTATTTTGTGTAATAAGCTGTTCTTGAAGGTACATTTTTTTTATGCAGTCTTTTCTTTACGCGCTTCAATTATTTAAAATGAAAAATGTATTATAATTTTTTTTTTGGGAACTCTCAAAACTTGCGACATTGTGGGGAACGTACTTTCTTAATTTAATAAACAGCCTTTTTAAAAACGAAATTCTCCTTCTCTTCATTGTACAAAAAGCGAGGCCTTACCACATTTTGTATTTGTATATTTAGCATACCAATCATTGAACCTGAACCATAATGCTATAATACCGTCTTTCATCAAACCCAACTTTTGTTTATTATTTCACTTATAAAAACTTTGTTACGAATTTTATAAACGAAGTGATATGTTCAACTGAATATCTTTCATAATAATTTATTTTAAAAGTCATTATTAAAAATATATTTTATGTATGTACATATGTATAAGTTATTGATGAGAAAAAAATTACACAATTTTTAAGAGACACACAATTTACCTAAATATTCATCCATTGAAATTCCTAGTGACAAATCAAACTATAAAATAATTAATTTCAAGACAGCAGCTGACTTAACTACCCACATAAACCCAAGAAAAATACAACACAATTGACCACTTAAATATTGCATCAAACCTGCAATGGACTCGCCTTCGCCTGAGCCACTGATTACCGCATAAATCCGGCAACAATCAATGAAAGCAAAGGATCCTGTCACACGCCTCTTGTTTTCCCATTTAAAAACCGTAAGGATGTAAGGATACCTTATTCTTACCTACTGATCTATTGTCCACCCGCAAACAAGATTTCCCTTAGAGATATTTTGCTAATCCCCAAAACCACACATTGTAATTTTTTCGGGACATTATACGTAATTCTCTTTCTCTATAGCTAGAGGCATATTATCATTTTAAAGATCCTTGAATAGTTTATAAGCAAAAGGAAAAAATGAAACCGATTTCTATTGTGTTGCTGCCACTATTGTGGGTTTTGAAATTTGTATCGGTTTTTCAAATCTATTTAACACACAATGGCCCAAGAAGATGACGCACGAAGTGTCGGCTGCTGTCCATTTCTGAAGAGGACACCCGTGCAACAACAATAAAAGGCAATACTAAAAACGCGCATCTTGAATCAGCAGCGCGGTAGCAGCAACAACAACAAACACCATAACGACAAAAATTATGGACCGATAACATTTTCTATGACACTTTCTCTGGTGGGCTACTTAGGAGGAACCTTGTAGAATGCGTTATGCCGTGATGCCTCTGCGCTGTGCCTAACCTAGTCGAAGCTATGGTGTGTGCCTATGAAGACTCTCAGATCCGCATGCGCAGCACATCTCCTTGGGTAGCCAGAGCAGAGTCACTCAAGCCACGTGTTCCTGACCATTGTAAATAGTTTGCGCTGTGATTATCACCATCACCAAGCCACAGCAACAACAACAACAACATCCCGGAATGGCGGCTTCTGGAATCTGGATGTGGACATTTGCGACATAAGAGTGCGTAGGAATGTGATTTTATGAATTACAAAAAAATAAGAAATTATTGTTTGGATTTATGTGTGGTTTGGGAAGAGGCGCGCACTTATAGATCGAGAAGACGACATCTGTTTTTTCTACATAGGTACGAGTGTCTTGAGAGATTTTATGCATCATATACGAGAAGGTATATGAAAAACCTGGAACATCAGAGGGGACAAGACCGCGCTTGAAGATGGTTTAGCGATGATAAAGTGGACATTATGCTGGCGCAGAGAAGATGTTGTTTGGTCCAAGACAAAAACGGTTTTTTCTTCCTCTCTGTTCAAATGCATATTAGATATGGTAATGGTAATGGCTTTGTGAAAATGTAAGATGCATTCGGTTTCGGGTGGACTATAAGAGGCTGATTGGGATTGGGAGTTAGGAATGAAGCTACAGCTAAACGAATGGACAAACAGACGACAACGAATGCCGGGATTTATGAGAATTTTCCTTGAGGGTATTTAAATTCTATTAACGCGTTGATGTTTATGCGAAGTTGAGGTTGTGATATTTTTTTTTTTTTTTTGGAAAATGTCGAAGCGGAAAGATATTAAACGAAAAGTTATGGGAATAGCGTAATTGATTGGTTGAATAAATGAGCTCTTAGAAATGATGCAAATTTCTTATAAGCAAGGAACAAAGATATTTAAAAAAATTAAGGTTTATTTAATAAATTTCTTGCAGAAGAAAATTGAATTGGATTCTTTCAAGATTATAACAGGGTTTGGTGATCTGCAATAAATTTGTTAGTGAAATTGAAAAATTACTTAAATGACAATACCTTACGAAAGTCGTTGTAGGTGAAATCAAGGCTATACGCTGTATTATGTCTTCAAATCTTTCAACTGGTTTGCGTTTTCATGATGAAGAACAATTTGAGGCCATTTAATAGTTTTTTGTTTTTATTAAAGACCTTCACTCGAAGACTCCTATACGTTCCCCATGTGGTATAGTGGCTGCATGTCTAAAGACACAACAAAAGACCATTATCAAGAACGAAAAACGTATGTTGAAGTTGAAGAGTTGAAGTTTGTTGGCTTTTGAGCCAGGAAAATGGCAAAATTCCCAAGAGCTAAAAATTCAAGATCCTGAAAATCCAGAATCCTGAAATGCAGAATACCGAAATTTCAAAATCAAAGCCAAAATGCCTGGAACCGAGACGAGACTACTTCTGCAGCTTCCGAGACAAGAATGAGACGAGATGAGATCATGTTAAACGAGATCTAGACCGATACCGAAAACGACTCCGTGGGTCTTTTTGGAAGAAAACAAAAATGCAAAAATTTGTTGTGTTAATGATTCTTCGATTCGTAAAATTAAATCAAATTACTTTAATAGAAACGTACAATTTGTTATAATTAAAAATTTCATTTTCAGATTGGATTACTAATAATAAAAAGCCATTAACTATTAGATTTCATTGACGAATGGCTACGATTTCGATGTATAAGGAAGCTTCTAAATATTTGAATTTTTAATTGTTGCTTAGAAAAGGGTGACTTTAGGACTTATTTGAAACGGAAAATAATACATGGTTGTCAAATTTCAGGATAGCAAACACTGTCGAATTTCATTAAAGGATGACTATCATCAAAAAATAATGTACTGCATATCTGCAAAGCCATAAACTGTCAAACTTGCAATTTTAAAATTGTCTCATTAGTGAAGTACAAATTTTAAAATAGACTAGGCGAAACGATACGAGACTCAGTTATACGGACCAAGAGTCAAGACCGATAACTTGACCGAAATTTTTTGATTTTGCGAGACCGAGGCGAGACTAGCAAAAGTCTTGTCCCGTCTCGTTCGGTGGCCTTATCATAATGCTTTAGTTACTAAACAAGTTTGTCACGAAAAACATACTTATCGAAATTATAACGTGTATACTCTTTTATAAATACTTCAATGTTGCTATTCTACAGACATTTTTTATTATATATTTATTTCTTACCTAAAAACCATTCAAACTAATTTTATTCACAACTCACACAACAAGAATATAAATTATTTATTTAGTTTTACGGATAACTAGAAGCTTTTCTGAAAAGTATGACCAAAAGCTAACTTGTATTGCGATAGAAACGCAATTAAAAAATATGGCATTTGTGCTTAATTTGTATATAAATCATTATTACAAAAGGTGTACATTTTTCACAAGTTTTATAACAATTAATGCGCAAACTATGGTCCAAAAATTATCATCACTACAAATACACTAATAGGTAAAAGGACTTCCGAAAAATTAGGTATTAAATTAATAATTTTTGTATTCTGGATTTGCGGGACTCAGGTTTTTAGGGAGTTTACTTTTCGGGATTTTAAATTCTTGGGTTTCTGGTGTTTGGGATTCTGTCCTTAATCCTTTCGTCGCAGCTAATTTTTTGAGCATTTCCTTACACTGATCGAAACTAGTCATACTTAAGTTTAAATTAGCTCCTATCTTCCGATATGCAGATCACATGGCTATCTTGTATTACCAGCTTTTCACAGCTGCCATTGTGCATCGAATAGCAATTTTTTTTTTCGATCTTCATGAATCGTTGAGCGAAATGAGTCCAGCAGGATTAAATAGAGCTTTTTGATAGAACTTCAATAAGAAATGTGGAAGGAAGCTGGTCAATGCATTCATACCATGATTATCCACATCGAAAATATGTAGGTAGTACAAATTAAACCACTTTAATGGAATCTGCTTAATTTGCTGTAAGCAAAATAATTGGTACTAAAATGCTAAGATAATGTAAGGATAGTTAATCTAAAAATGACAAGAACCTGAAACAATTCATATTAACAATGTAAGAGCAGCCTCCGTAGAAAAAATCAAAAAAATCACTATTATAAAAGTAACGATTAGATTAATTTTGTCCATCACTATTCGCAAACAATACCAACATAATCTAAAGCTACTACACTTACGATTTAAATTTATTTCATACATACATTTTTCACAGTTAAAGGGTGGAGCCCAATTTTCGAGGATTAAGAGAAGAAAACAAAAAGAAAAAAAAGCTAAACAAGCTAAACAAATGTATAAAACTAATATACCTACGTCATCGTCACATGCGAAAGAAATACCAGCCAGCGGTTTGGTTGAATACATGAGCTCTTAAAGTGATGCAAATTTCTTATAAGCAAGGAAGAACGATAATTAGAATATTTTGGGTCTATTTAAGTAGGTATTGAAATGTTTACAAAAAATTGAACTGCATTCTTTTTAAAATTGGTGATCTGCAATAAGTTTTTAAGTAAACTTAAAAGAGTGTTTAGGGTGCCATACATTACCTCAAAATCGAAAACTATAATGTTTTATGGTGGCACCTAATTCAAATTGATAATATTAAACAGCAGAATAATCAAGAAGATAAAAGGATGTTATTCAAATTCAAATGTTTTCATGATAAAGAATTATTCGACGTCTTTTATTAGTTTTCCGTATTTATTAAATACTTCTGGTAAACAAATGCTCCTATTTCGTTGAGTTGTTGTTGAGGAGACGGACATAATCCATAACATCCAAAAATCTAAATTTCCTAAATCCAATATCCTGAAAACAAAAATCGTGAAAATCCAGAATCCCGAAATTCAAAAATCCGTACACTCCAAAATTGTGAAGAAACTTTTTTGGAAATTTTGATAAAAAATAGACAGCATGTGAATTTTTACTTTTCTAACTGATATGGAAATTGAAATAAAATACTTACAAACATCTCGCATACGCAATAAATAAGAATGATTTATTAGAATTGAAATTAAAGCTTACTTTGTATTGCGATGCTCACTCCTTAATAAGCTTAAAGGGAATGGGCAAACGCAAATAATAAAAGAGGCTGGGATGCGACCCACACTGATAACTTCCCATTCCGTCTGTCGATTTGTCTTGCTTAAGTTTGTAGGGTTGGGTTAAAAAAGTTGTTAGTTGAATTATTCTTAAAAATTTTAAAATTACCAACAATATTTTTCATATAAAGAAATAGTTTAGTTTGAAAATATAGTTTTGTTAAATAGATTTTTAGTCGAAAACAAATTTTTACCAATTTAAGTAGCATTTCTTAAATTTTTACAAATTGGATGAATTTAATTAATGTGAGAGATATCAAGAACCGAAAATCAATTTTTACCAAATTTGCATACTGTTTTTTGTAGATTTTATTTTTTTATGAAAAAACTACTGAATATCGAAAACAACAATTTCTGTGAAATAAAAAGAGTTTGAAGACAATATTTTTAATTTTTAAAAGCTTTTTGAGTCGTAAGTAGGTTTGTAGGTTGTTAGGTTTTTATTTTTGTAAGAAAATATATTTTCCTAATAAAATTTTAAGTGTTGACAACAATATTTTTTTAAAGATAAAAGTAGTGTAAAGCCAATATCTCAAAGTTTTGAAAAGATATTTGAGTCGTAAATCAATTTTTATCAATTTTTATTATTTTTTTTTTAGGTTTTTATTTTTTATAAAAAAAAACTGTCAATTAGATTTTTTTCAAAATTTTATCAGATGTCAAAAACGTTATTCTTCGTTGCACAAAATTGTTTTGGAGATGAAATCATATTTTAGTCGTAAAATTTTTGAGGTGACAAATTTTTGTTTTCAGTTTTTTTGATTTAAAAAAAACCGTTAATAGCATTTTTTCCAAAAATATACTTGTTTGGCATCAAGTTACAATATATAATATAAAATTTAATTCAAGGCTCTAGAATCATTGGTTCATGAGATATTTAGGGTTAACCAAAATGTTCACCTTTTTTTAAACTGCTATGGTAAAAAACAACCCATGCAATTTTCTTGAGAGCCCTTTCTGCATCTTTCTGCCTTATTATCTGCATAACAAACGGACGACGAAAAAAACGTCGCGAACGAACACACGCACGCACAGACATCTTTCTTAAAATCTTTTATTTCGACTCTAGGGACCTTGAAACGTAGAGAAATGTCAAAATTTCCAGTTTGACAAATCGGACCTATCACAATAACTTCCTATGGGAAGTTAAACATATGGGGGCTTACGCTAAAATTGAATTTGAATCATTTTTAACGAAAGAGTAACTTCATTCAAATTTTTTATAGAAATTTTATTTTATTTTTATAGGAATATTTAACAGTGCTATAGGATGGAGCTTTCTGCCACGATAAATGTTAATGGAGCTGGTCAATGCATTCTTACCTCAATAATCAAAACTGAAAACCGTAACAAAATTAATCAACATAAATATACCTACTCTGCTTAATCTGAAAAATAAACAGCACTGAAATACTAAGACAATTTTAGGAAAGCAAATCTTAAAATGACAAACAAGTTTAAAAAGCACTGCTTAACAAAAAAAAGAAAAAGCTTTCACTGTTATAAAAGTAGCGAGTAAATTAATTTCTTCCATCACTAGTCGCAAACTGTGAAAACATAATCTCAAACTCCTACACTTACAATTTAAAATAAATGTACATATACCTGAATTCTTCACAGTTAAAGGGTGGATCCTAATTTTGGTTGATTGACAGAAGAAAAAAAAACGAAAGAAAGCTAAACAAAAGTACGAAAATAGTATACCTTCTTTTCGGGCATGATCGCCTGGTAAAGAAAAAAGAATTCTGTATGAAATGTTTGAAAAAACGTAGATTTACAACGAAGCTGTGCCGAACTCATACGAAATACCTTACCAGGTGATCAAAGGTTGGTATATATTTAATGCATTGATTTATTTTGCCCATCTCATCAACTCGTTTGCTTGTGGGATCAGTTTTTGTATGCGTACTTTTTAAAATAGCTATAACACAAATATGTCAATCTGTCTCTGCCGCAAATACAAGAAAGAAAGAGAAGCTAAAGAATGAGTGCGTGTAATCGTAATGTAAGAAATACAATATGAGTGAGTAGTTTAACCAAATTAAATTTAAAAGAATATAGTAAAAGCTTTATTTGCTTGTGTGAGAAAGAATGACAGAAGATATTTTTGTATTGAACTTTGTGGTGAACCAAGGTGGAAATAAGAGTATGGAGCCAGGAGATTTTTGGAAGCACACTCAAAATCGTTCGAATATTTTATTTCTTTACCGAGAAATCTTATTAGCTTCTTCGATTTTTTGAATACAGGGATCTTTTTATGACTATATTTTGTAGAAGGAATGTTTTAAGTTTTGTCGAAAAAAGAAAAGAAACTAAAAATATGATCACAAATTTAACACAACACATAGTCGTGAATTTTTCTTCTTCTAAAAGCGTAACATTCATTCTTATCCATGATTCTTTGGTTACTATGCACGTTTAACACGAAAAACAAGATTTTTCTCAACCAACGTATCTCAATTACAACGTTTACTTTTTATCAATACTTCGACATAAAAATGTTTTCTTTACCTAATACATGAAAAAATAAATAAATATTTTGCTTCTGATTTTAGCTAATTTTGAAAAAAACTTCTCTTACTCAACTTGACCTGGAAGTGACATGAAATGGGTAAGTTTTTAAAATTCACTATGATAAAACAAATGCAATAAAGGGTAATGATAAAAAAATTATTTGTATTGCGATGCTCACTTGTTAAGGAAGTTAAGGGGAATAAATAAACGCTTTCAAAAAAACATTATGTTTGCTATACTGGAATTAAAATCATTTTCACCAAAAGCGTAACTCAATATATATTTGTTACACCAAAATATGTTCCGAAAATGAGCATTATTACAAATACAGAAAAAGAAATCCCGAAAAATTATGTAAAATGATTGCGCACATTTTTCATTTGGTATAATTTCTCTGGATTATGAAATTTCGAGATCCTGGCTGTTAGATTAACATGATTTTGACTTTTTGGGGTTTTGGATTTTCGGGATTTCGGGCTATCGAGATTTTGTCCCCAACACTTTTGAGTCCCTGTAACTGATTTTCTTGAGAATTTCCTTAAACCGATCGACACAAGTCATAAGCATATGTTTAATGGCGTTCCTTTCCCCTTATATATTTCAGATGACCATTGTTTCTGGCATTAGAACTCATTTTTCAGGACCTTCATAAGCTTCACCGTTGAGCAAAATGAGAACAGTAGGATTCAGTAGTACTTTTTGATAAAAATTCAATAAAAAGTGTGGATGGAAGCTGGTCGATGCATTCATGCCTTGATAATCAACGTACAAAAATTAAACCACTTAAATGAAGTCAGCTGAATTTGTTGTAAGTAAAATAAATCGTACTTAATACCTACTAAGATTATGTAACGGCAATAAATCTAAAAATGGCCAGCAAGGTCAAAAATCGCTTAAAATAATCCATGTTAACAAAGTAACGAGCAACTTTCGTAAAAAATAATAAAACAATCACTGTTATAAAAGTAACGAGTATATGAATTTCTTCGCCAGCACTAATCGCCAACTAAGCCAACAATATCTTAAACTCCTACACTTACAATTTAAATACATGAATTCTTCACAGTTAATGGGTGGACCCTTATTTTCAGGGATTTTTAGAAAAAAACAAAAAGAAAGAAAGCTTCACAAAATACAAAACTAGTATACCTACTATCGAGCATGATCGCCTGGTGAAGAAAAAAGAATTTTGTATGAAATGGGTTTTAAAAAAACGTAGTTTGGGAGAACTTAAACGTCACATACGAACAAAATACCAGCTGATTGGATTTCTTATAACATGAACGGTTGATATTTAGAATATTTTGGCCACCGTTATCTTAATCTCCTACACTGACATTTTAATGTAATTTGAACATGAATTCTTCACAGTTAAAGGGTGGAGCCTAATTTTAGTTGATTGACAGAATTAATCAAGAAGAAAGAAAGCTCAACAAAAGTAAGAGAATGGTATACCTACTTTTCGAGCATGATCGCCTGGTGAAAAATAGAGAATTTTGTATGTGGGTTTGATAAAACGTAGTTTGGGAAAAAAGCACACAAACGAAAGCAAAAGTTTGGTATAATAAATGCTTTGATTTATATTGGTCAGCTCACCTCATTCCATTTTTCTTGCAACACATCAATGCATTTGCTTGTGGGATCAGTTTTTTTTTCCATGCGTAATTTAAAAAAAAAAGGACAAATGTGCTAATTTTTGTATGTGTTATTAGTAGTTTGTCTCTGTCGCAAAAACAAGAAAGAAAGAGAAGGGAGAGAAAATAAAGAATGAGTTGACGTGATGTAGGAAAAGAGTAGAACAGACTTTCTTTGCTTGTGTGATCATCAGAGAGATGATCAAATGTATTTCGAGTATGGAGTCAGGTGATTTTTGGAAGCACATTGAAAATTGTTTGAATATTTTTGATTTGCAGCTATAAATCTTATTAGTTTCTTTGGTTTTTCTTATACAGAGATCTTTTGTATGACAATATTTTATGAAATGAGTATAATAAGTTTGTCGAAACTCGAAAAGAAAAAAATCTATGGCGATGTATGTGAACCCAAAATGTATGGTAATAAAAGTTATCAAATCATCGAATTATCTTATGAAAAAATAAGGAAGAAATTATAATTTTTTTTTAAACATACACTAGACTTAAACCTAAACATTGTATTAAAGTTTCAATTAAAGTTAAAAAACTTTTGTTGTCCTGACTGTCAATCCATTTCGAACGTATCCCAATTTTCGATGCTTCAGAAAATTTTAAATGCTGATATTTCTGAAAAGAAATGCAAATAGGTTTGCCTTTAAATTATTCTATAAAAAAGAATGACTTATTTCATATTATATTTATCTAAACAATATTAAAGCTTAAAAACGTTTTTATACAGATAGTAAATTAGCCTGTTAGTTGTTATATAAGGCAAACGTACGTAACAACCTTACCCTAAGCCCTGGGCAGATTTACTCTCGTCAAATAGAGAAATGTTCTGTCAACATAATTGCTCAAACCACGCTCATGAAATATCTTGAAAATACCAACCTTTATAATAAAAAGCCATTAAATAATGTTAACTTAAAATCCTTTGATTAACCTAAAAACTGCAACTTCTGTCACAACACACTCGCATATCACGCAACTCGTATGACCTCTTTGTGGTGGTTCTCGAGTGTATCAACTCCAAATATCGACAGATTAAAATTGAATCCAATTAACACTTGCCACCTGGAGGAATATGAAATCTCACACACGGTTTTGGGAACACCAACCTTCCTGAAACTCAGTCAACAAAAAAAAAGTCCGTCATCATCACACCCTAGCAGCATGAGGTCCATATTGCCAACTTCACACCAAACGTGCGCTGCACGAATTTTCCCATCCAATAACTTCTACAAGTTTTGACATGATGCCGTATCGGCTGCGGCATCGTTCAGCTCACGAAAGAGTTCAGCAACCCAATAAATTTGGAGCCAATCGAATTGTGACACATCCACACAAAATTGCTGTATGGCAATGTGTAACTCATATACAAGTCGACCAAGCGATGTCGATGTCGAATGGCTATGGCGAGTCTTGGTCTTGGCGTTCTGTTTTTTCGAAATGATAAATTTGCCATAATTCCGAATGGCATTCGATTCACTGTGTGACACATAAATTACGAATTAACGCTTAAAGCCCGTTCGAGGAGCATAATTTTCCGTTTTACAATAAGCGGATGTCATTTTCATTTTGTGCAAATAGCCCTGGTTGGCACAGTGGGTGCTAAAGTGGCCAAGTGTGGAAGAAGAAGATTGTTGCGGTCGATGGTAGAGGCAGAGATAGAGGTATGGACTTTTAGACTTGCGGGAGAAGATGCAACACGAATTGGACATTTTTCAATCTTTGTCTGTCCGAAAAAAGATTTCGCATTCCTAAAGACTCAGCCGACCGAAGAAGCCCGGCGATACGACTGACGACGCACGGCACTGCACGGCATGTTCAAACTTTGTTCTCGGTTGCATCTTACAAGTTTTGGGGATCTATAGTGCGTTTACACTGATGCACAGATGCAAAATGCAAGATGCTCCTCGAACTCGAAGCGACCGCAGCGGGTGGAGGATCAGGACGCGACACCATTGGTAATCTCATGTTGGGTGGTCAATTTGTTTACGCGACAAGGTGATGGATTTTTCTTAAGCCAAAATGAAAAGACCCCCAGAGACTTGACTTGACTAAAAGTAAAAAGAAAATAATAAGAAATAAATAATAATATTTTGAATTGTGGTGGATGCAAGATGATGTTTGTGCCGAATGCAATAAATTATCGGATGTGAAGCTGCGATTTGTTGCTTGGTATACGGATACCTTTGCCAATCTTAAGATATGGAGGATTTGGCTGGCATGGAAGAAGGTGGTTGAAGCTGGTATGGTATAATTTATTTGACCAAACGCGTTAGGTCTAGGTAAGCACTAGGAAGCAAAATGCGTTTTTCAAAATGATTCAAACAAATTAGTTTGTGACTCTTAGGTATAGATTGAGGAAAAAAAGGAAGCCATTAGGAGATTAGAAAATTGTGTACTTAGTTGAAGCTTTAGATGCGTTATATTAGTCTGATGCTCGAGGAAGTCATAAATCTTAGCTTTTGCTTAGGTTGCGTAATATCCGGTTGTTGATGGTCTCAACAGAGACATAAGTCCAAAACGGGTTATTCTCTGACAGATATGGGGTCCTAAATATTATATTCCACAAAAAAGCACTAGTTTGGAATATATTCATTGTGAATATTTCAACAAATTTGAATTCCTATTTCTACTCTTCATTTCTTAAATATTTGAGCATCCGAAGAAATGTTACAAAGATTTTATCAAATTTTATGCTTGGCAATTTCGGTGGAGGTGTTAACACCATTGAAGCTATGGAAACCTTTCGATATCCATAATTAACAACCCACACATGAGATCTGATGAGACTTTTTGAAACCCTTAACGAGCTCCATTAACAAACCTACTATTAATGCGCTTATCAAAAAAATGGATAAGCAAACACCAAGCTTTAGAAGTCTAAATGTTTCAAAATGTAAATTTCATCAAACTCATAGAATGAATGATTGCAACCGAAAACTATTGCTCAGTCTCTTGGGCAAAGGTATTACCAGCTACTGGAAGAACCGCCTTAGAAGTATTTTCGTATATTTTCGATAACAACCAAAGCCCAACAGCAGTAAAGGCAGGTGATCAAGAATTTGAAGTGGCCCAATCATTCATTTACCTTCGGTTAATATTAGCTGGAAATAATAACAAAGAAGAAGAAATACGCGTCTTCTGCTTAAAGCCAACAGAGCCTTCTATATAGCTCTTCAAGACTCTTTAAGTCAAAAAATCTCACATAACTCTTATCAGAGTTCTTATTTACGAGGAAGAACGATTCGGAAGAGGCATAACTATGAAATTTACCGTGAATCTAATCTAGCAACAAAGATAAAGCTTGGTAGACTCCGGTGGGCTGGTACGTAGAACGCATGAGCGAAGAAGAGCTCACCCGTAAAATCCTTTGCGGTACGATTTATGGTAGAAAACATCAGGGAAGACCATACATCTGCTGGAAGGATGGCGTAGACCAGGACACCCGAAGCCTTGGAGTGCGATGATGGTGTCATTGGCCAGGCCAATGAAGTGACTTCATTTTCGCCACTTTTTTGAGTGCTAACTAGCAATTAATGTAGAATAAGAGAAATGCAAAGAAATTGAAAAAAATAATCACAGCACCATCTCTATTTAAGTTAAAGAAATTAAATTTACTGCTTTAGAAAGAAGAAAAATGCGTAACGAATTCCAATAGAGGACTTTTCTGCCAAACATTTCCCATAGATTTCTTTTTTCGCAAGAGTGATTTGAACACAGTTTCGTAACATTTTAATGTGGGTCGTAAAAACAGAACGTGAATAGACAAAATCATCGTTAATGGTGTGAGGAAAAAACATTCTTGATTAAAGAGAAGCCTCTTCATTCGTCGAAGGTTACTATTTTGTTGGCAGTAGCGACATATGGCGTCATAGATCCTTATTTTTTTCGACAATACGGTTTATGGCGAAGGCTACATTCAGCCGTTAAACGAGAGTGTGTGACCAGCATAAGGCCGATATACATTATACATGCCTATACCTACATACCTACCAACCATATATACCATATACGCGATCACGCATCACCCTACATCCCCCAATCAAGCCACTCTTTCTTGACTTCGCTGAAGGCATCATAGTAATAGTCGCTACAAAGCCAAACGTTTATCAACGATTTATTCTCAATCATCTTCCACGATGTGTTTAGGTTAGGTTAGATGAGGTTGGGTTAAGGTGGCGGTCACATAAACCAGTTGGTACTAGCTATGAAGCGTTTGAGACAATAAATGTCTTAATTTCTCAGATCATTACGATTATTGTAGAAGAAGTCTCCTTAGTGGTATCTTCGTCTTTGTGATAGGGCAGGAAATTAACATAGAAGGTCAGATACTGTCTCCTCTTCATCTTCATTCACGCAGCTTTGCAAAAATCGTTTGCAGAAGCCTAAAATCGAAAAGCATGCATATATGACGGAGCTAATGTGCAATCTACAAACAGAAATGATTTGCTTTGATTGTTTATCATCAGGCATTGGCCAGATCAGTTTTGTTAACAGCCAGTGATGGTATTAGTCCATCTCTGGTTCGTTTCTTATGGTATCATGCTTTAGCATAAGCCTACCAGTAGCTAGGGTTATAGCGACGTTCCATGACGTGACCAGTTAATGAATTGGTGCACAAAACTAAAAACAACCGTCTTAATTTAACGTTGACGAGTTGATTAGCTTCAGATGTCTTCATCATCCAACCTTAATGTATCACAAAACTGAAGAAAATGATCTGAAAATTATTATGGAACTCATTTTCTTCCAAGTCTACGCTTACTAGAATTTTTCTCAGAAAAAAATTATTTATAAACCCAATAAACATTCCCACGAGACAGTAATAAACTTACCATCAAAATGCAAATCTATGCGATTAAGTCCAACAGTTCTACATAGCTATCCTAGTTTTTCACACCTAATCTTTGCGATCACAACAATTCACCAGTATTTTTCATATCAAATAATACAAAAGGCACGATCGGTGAGATAAACGCAGAAATAAAAAGAGAAGAAGATGAACACAATCCCGCAAAATCACATTAACTCATCTCATCTCATCTCATCACTGCTCAAAAAGATATCTGATGATGATGGTAAAATATTTTTCAAGACATTCCGCCAAAAACAATTGCCCGACGTAATCAAATCGACACCTTTTGTTAAGAAATATTTATTTTCTTCGCCTTGCTCCGCCGCCGTTCTTTTTCTCCCTGATGAACCTTAATCGATCTGCCATCGCAGATATGTATATCTTATTTTGCCTACCTTATTCGAACAAAAAAGATTATCCTAACCACAAAATTGATCCATCATCGCGGCATATAACGATCGAACATGAATTTCGAAGAATCTCGCGATCTGATGCCGATCGATGCCACCATTAGGTTTATGATGATTCTCTATTCTGCTACGGTACCTATCTCCATTGGAGCACCGAAGGAGAACTTGCAGCTTCCCGAAGTCTAAAGTCTAATTTGTCATTTAAAAGATCGATTCCGTGTGAATTACTATATGGCTCATTATCTGTCCAGGACAAAACCGCAAGATCACCGCGCACGGCGCGTTACCACATTATGCTTTTCGGTAACCGATCGCGTTCCTTGTCCTGTCTCATTACCGCCAATTGAGGCCCAAATTACCAATTCTGTCTCCCACTGAGTGTTGTATGGAATGGACTACGGATATAGATATACGGATCGGTGCAGTAATTTGTGCTGCTCTTGTGAAACACCTTCCTCGTCAGGTCGTCTCGTCTCGTCGCTGATCGTACATAGTACCATTTTGCACGCGATCCTATTTCGTGTGCTGATTTAGCTAAACCAGCGCAGTGTTGGATGCACACAAAAAGAAAACTTAACAGAACTCCAGGAGAACCTTCTCGTTTCGGTTTGGGCCATCGCGATCGCTGGTGATCAGATCGCATTCGCAAGTGCATGTTTGGCGACGTGATCGTATTTTTTCTCGTCGCTCCCGTCTGCCCGTTCGTCGTCATATACGGACGGACGTCGAGCCGTCTGTGTTATTCGCGATCTCAAATGAACGAATTAAAATTCAGAACAATATGCAATGCTGATCATGGCGGCAAACCAAAGACGAGATCAAGGAATATTCAGTGACAGTTCTATATGTGCGCGCTGTCAGGCTCTGGAGTGAGTAGATGACTTTGCTTAGTCATGCGCAAAGACATAAATATGACCTGCATTTTGAGGATTTCTGACATAAGTCAACGTTTGGGGAAAATGAAGAACACGAAGAAGAAGAAGGAGAATAAAATTTGAATGATTTGCATCTTTTTGACTTTGATGCTTGTGATCTTGAAAAGAATTTTTCTATATGGGACGTGATGACAGTTGGAAAACGGTGCTTTGGCCTGCATCCTGGTGACATTTTAATACTTCTGCGAAGTACTAGATAAGATGTGCTATAATTTCTCATGGGCGAACGTAAAATGATTTATTAAGGAATAAGTGATATTAAATAACTTTGAAAAGAAATCCGCAATGGGGAAACTATAACCACAAGGCGGTCATAGAAATGTTTGAAAAGAATCAATTTGGAGCGAAATCAAAAATATAAGAACCATATTTGGTTTAGTATTTATGTGCATTTTTTTCATACTTTACAAATAACATGCTGACTCTTTTTGTGCACTTACCTTATTCACAATAAGGATCACCTTTCAGTGCATCACTGTTATCCATAGTTTTTCATAAACGGAATATTCTGTTTTCCATTTTATATTAGTTAAAGCTCTTAAGGAGTCAATGACTACCCTTTGGGAAGCAAAATTCCCTTTAGAGTTTCTTATCAAGAAAGGACTACCTGCATTTGAAGGAAACTTGATAAACATCAATGCAAAAATTCATGTTGATTACAATTCATTCATGTCGTCAGTTAGCATTCGTTGTAAAACTTAATTATGACAATCGCCGAATGAACTACATTGTCGACTCCTAAAACTAACTTATCATTGCTGAACTTGCCTATCGACGCTGTCAGTTTCTGACATATAAATGTCATTTAATCCAATAAACAAAGAAACAGATTATGGAAAGAAATATGGAGTGCGAAAGGGTTGCGATTCTAGTACTACCAGAGAAGTTGAACAAAACTTCCGTCAGTGGTGCAGGGCGTATTACCGACATTCGTTCACAAGTTTCTTTCGTCGGATTTGGCAATAGCAAAAGATTTATAGAGTTCAAAATTTTTTGGATGGTGTTGTTTTTGACATTTCTATCAGTTTAGACTAATAAATTAAACTAAGTTTTTATACCATATTAAGTTCTACATACCGTTTTGTGTGCAAACTGAACGTTTTAAATTCATAAACCTGTAAATGTCATATTTGATTCATGCTCACTGAAGCTACAAAGCATACTTCTTTTTTTGAAGGCTATACCTAATAATACAAATTAAAGTAAATCTAGAAATCTGTGTCCTCTTTATCGATTACAGCTTTCAACTTTTATGGTTCAACTGAACGAAAACCCACTGAAATCGATTCACACTATCTGCACAATGAATTTCTTTATTTGAGAGGGTGATGGAAGCTAATGTTATACCCCCCTCCCACATCCTCTTAGTTTCTACTTTCATTTGTCAACGAGAAACAGTTTCTTTTTCCTTTCTTTCGATTACTTGCTGACATGACAGTTGACATGACATATATTGATGGGGATTCTACTTGTCATTTTTGCAGTCACGAATATATTGTAACGAATGAAAAATTGCGTCACGCACAAGTTTTCCATGGGAGAAAATTCTTTTCAAAAATCTTCACAAATACAGCTTTATCCCATTGGGACATAGAATAGATCACATACAATCAAGAAGCAAAAGCCCACATCCTTTAACAAAAAAAGTGAACAAAAAACAAGGAAAAAATTCACTTGTGTGAATTATAAAATTAACGCATCCCCATACACAGACACATTCACTCACATATCCTCATCCATCAAAATATCTTCTTTTCATCTGGAGTAAAATTAAAAAAATGTGTTCAACCTAAAATCCACGTGTATTCATAGAGTCCATAGGCTACATAGGGGTTTGTTTTTTATGCTTTGTTCTTAAATGGCGCCCGGGTGAAGCCATATTTTTTTTTATTAAAAATGCTAATTTTTCTTTAACTCCCTCGCTATTGTCACAGCAGCAGGTCACACCTTCACACTGACATTTATACTCTAAAAAAAATAAGAAGTCCCTGGTCGTTAGCCCGTTGGCTGTGACATAGGCCCAATTAACGCTAAAAAATTCTTCGACGACACGGCGGCGATGGGTAATTTAATCCTTTTTCAGAGGTTTTGTGGGTTCCATTGTAAGCATAAAGATAAATGAAATTTAGACTTCTACCCCTTGTTTCGGGATATATAACATGTAGACAAGATGCGATGACGTTATCCTGCCATAGACAACATCAAATCACTGCAAACACACAGACACATATACACAAACAAACACACATCACGACCGGACGCTCCCAATTAGGGTTAAACATTTTCGGTTTTATTCTTCGTTGTAAATGTAAAATAGACTTGAAAAGAGCTCTTATGCGATAGAGCTTAATCCTTATGATATGGTGTCCAGTTTCAATTTTATGAATACAAACTGTCCGTCGGTTTTTTGATGTTTATACAAAATAAACTCAACCAGACCTGTCACTTGAATATGCGCATATCAACATTGCAAGCATTTCTACACATAAACAAATGTGTCGCAAAAGGATGTTGTTTAATATAATGGCAGCGTATGGGTACATATACATATATATGTAGATATTATGAATTGCTGTGTGGCTTTCTAATTTTCTTACGGATGAATTAATTAGACATAATTATTCAATTTCAGATAAAATTGGGATACGAGGGGACATCATCACATGTTTTTTTTGAATATCTCAAAAACTGAAAAAACGGATGAAAAATATGATGGGTGCTTAAAGGGTTGGAATTTAAAACTTAGAACAAGGTATACGTTGGCATCATAAAAAAGAAATAAACACAACAAAAATTGTAATAGTGCTACGAGGTAATGA
Source organism: Eupeodes luniger (assembly GCA_951509635.1). Lineage (NCBI taxonomy): Eukaryota > Metazoa > Arthropoda > Insecta > Diptera > Syrphidae > Eupeodes > Eupeodes luniger. The sequence continues at coordinate 91,868,584 of OX608073.1, read as the reverse complement.
TATAGTAGATCAATTTAAATTTGACTTTTATGGTTTAAAAAAAAGAGATTTGTTAAACATTTATTTTAATATTAAATGCAAATTTAATTAAGTTTTTGTTCATTAATATCTTAACTTAAAAATGTCAATTAGCTCGGTTTTAAGGTTCATAATGGGTTTGGCTGGATGCTGAAGCCTGAACTTAATTCTCTTCGCGACACTAGATTGTATACCTCTCCTTAGTAAAACATTTGGCTAACATTTTGATGTCAATATTTCAAGATGTTAATTTGTACTGTTTTATATAGGCTTGGTTTTAAAAAGAGTTGTAAAGCAGTCCATTGATAAACTTGATCCAAATATTTCGGTTTGACTGTTTCAATTGCAGAACATATAAAAAACATGAAGATAAAATTTATAAGAGTTAATTAGTACAGTGGGACAAGTGTTCAACAAACTGAAACTAATGAGTGCATTTTGTTATTCTATAGGTTCTAGAGTAAATGGTATAGGTTCATTTATATTCCGGTTTCCAAAATAGAGCTTAAAAAGAAGCTGAGATGTGACCCGCACTGATAACTTCCTATTGGAGTCCTTATGCAAGATTATATTATATTTAAGGTAAAATTGTCTTTAAGGAACTTTAAAAAGTATGCAGCCAAAAATTAAAGGTAAGTTCGAGATATTCACGACTGTCCAGTTAGCACTAGTTTTTTTGTTGTAAATTAGTTGTGGAAAAAACAAATTTGTAGCTCGACGATTTTCATAAATTAAAAATAAATTAGGTGGTGCAACAGTCCGTTGAGAACTAGGGACTAGTGGCTTACAACTCTCAACCATTCCTGTGTGCAAGTAATGTTGTCAGGAATGGAGGGGACCTAGAATTTTAAGCCGAATCCGAATGGCTAATTTGAGAAAGCACTTTTCATGACAACAATTACTCTTGGAGGATTTGTCAATTCATCGTAAAGGGCAGTGCTTGTGAAAAACAACTTTAGATGACACAGGCAGGGATCGAACCCAAGACCTCTGGCATGACAGTAAAACGCACTAACCATCACGCCACGGGTATTGATCATAGAGGTCCAAAAATTTGGAACAATGTTCAGAACAACCTGGAACAATTTTCAAAAAATCGATTTTCGAAAAAGGGGGGCTAGGTCAAAAACAGTTTATCGGGTCTAAAACCCCCATTTTTGGGTGTTTTTCAAAAAAAAACTTTGGAACAATGCGGAACAAACCGGGAACAACCCGGAACAACTTTCCAAAATAGGAAAATCGAAAAAAGGGGGCCAACTTCACGCACTCACTACATACCCCCTTTAAAAAAAAAGTTAAAGTAAAAAAAGTGTTTGGAATTTTTTTCTTTCCACAACTAATTTGAAACAAAAAAGCTACAATTAATTGCATCGTCACATTTTCGAATATTCTTGTTTTATGCATGGACTCACGGTGTCAAGTAAGCATTACTTACCCCCTTTTTCAAAAAAAAATCAAAGTACAAAAAATGTTTGGAATTTTTTTCTTTCCACAACTAATTTACAACTAAAAATAATTGTAGTGCTAACTTGACAGTAGCGAGATACGTTCATTGGAATTATATAAAATATTAACAAATATTAACCACAGCACCGACGAGAGGGGGGGGGGGAACCCCCCGGGCCCGGGATTTTCTAGGGGCCCGTAAAATTGATAGCAATGAGAATATACTCTATATTTATCATCAACATACCTATTTCCACTTATGTATGTATTTTTAGAGGTCCGAAAATTTAAAATCATTCATGCTTTCGCCATAGGGCCCCTGTTTGCATGTTATCTGCCAATCTATCAGTCACAAGCTTGCCGATCTGGGCCCCTGATTATTATTGGCGTACATTTTTGTTAATATTTAATGGAAAATTGGGCAACTCTGAACTATTGAAAGAAAGTTATACTAAATTGTTTCGCTTTTCTTATTTAATTTAACGTAAATTTCAAATTTATTTTATTTTGAAAATTTTTAAAGTCAAAATAAGGGGCCCGGCAAATTAAAACTAAACACAAATATTCATTTCGGTTTCTGTTTTTATAAAGTTTCTTTTCTTTTTTTTTGTTTCTGCTGTAAACGAAATTTTTGATTCGGTTTCGGGGGACTGGAAAATCCCACCAGGGGACTAGAAATACGAGGCGATGGCAATCTTATAGGAGAGCCAAATAATGGTATTTTTTTGGGCATTTTGGAATTAATTAGTCATTATGACCCCTTACGTCAGGAGCACTTGGAAAAAGTAAGAATTTCACAACAAGAGCACAAACGTTTGTTAGTCCACAACCTTTCCGTTGAGATTCAAAATGAGTTCATCAAAATTTGTGCCAAATATGTGAATTCAGCTATTTTGAAGGAGTATTGAAAACGCCAAATACTTCGCTATAATTGTTGATGCAACACCCGATTCAAGTCATGTGGAACAAAACACATTTAATTATTTTGCGATATCTGCGCTTGGAAGAAAATGTGTTCACCATCCAAGAACGGTTTTTGGAATTTGATCGGCGAAACATTGGCAAAGAACGAAATCCCTTTAGAAGACTGTTGTGTACAAGGCTATGAAAATGGAAGCAATATGAAAGAACAGTATAATGGTGCACAAAGGCATATACTATACATATAAAACAAAAATCCGAATGCCGTGTATTAACCATGTGCAGCTCACAGCCTTAACTTGTGTGGAGTCGATTCAGCGAAATGTTGTACTACCGCAATAACATTTTTTGGAGTTGTTCAAAAGTGTTTCAAATTGTTTAGCAGCAGTGCCCAACGTTGGGAAATTCTTAAGAAAAATGTGCCCGGATCCCTTCACAAACTTTCCGATACAAGATGGTCAGCTAGAATTGAGGCAGTGAAACCATCTGAAAAACCCTAGAACATCATTAGAAGCCTTAAGTGATATTAATTTAACTGAAACTGAAACTCGAAGAGATGTAAATGGCGTTTTAAAATATATGCACACATTTGAATGCGTCCTGATGTCTTCGATTTGGTGCAAGGTTCTTAGCGCTATAAATGAAAGAAGTATCATTCTTCAAGCCAGAAACATGACTATTGACGTTGAAATTCGAAATCTTGACAACTTGATCTCCGATTTGAACTTTATTCGAAACGATCAAATTTATCTGAATGCAAAGTTGTTGCCACTGGATTGGGGGATTTTCCAGAGTCATTCCCATCGAACCTAAAAAGGCAATTAAAGAGACATTTTGGAGAAAATCGAGGAGCTGGAGAACAAATTGAAACAGACGAAGAAATAAATTTCAAGAAAAACACCTTTTAAGTCATAGTTGATTCAATTATATCTGGAATTTCTCGTCGGTTCGATACGATGAAGAATTTGAATGCTACATTTTCATTTTTATGGCAGTTTTCAACAATGGACGAAATTGAGATTGAAAACTCCGCTACAAGGTTCATCCAAAAGTATAACTCGCATGTGTCTCAAGAGTTGAAAGAAGAAATAATTTATCTGAAAAAACAATTTTGAAGCAGAACTTCCGCCATTGTGTTTGCTCAATACTATTTATTCCCAGAACTTGGAGACGATTTTCTCCAACATTTGTGTTGCTCTCCGTACCTGTAACCGTAGCTAGTACCGAACGTTCATTTAGCATTCTTGCCAGAAAAAGAATATTCATCGCTCGTGCTCATCACAAGATCCAGTTTCTGGACATGCTACACTATGTATCGAAGCACCTTTGGCAATGAAATTGAATTTCGATGTAATTAGAAGTTGTTTTGCTGTTCAGAAAGCTAGAAAAGCTCATTTGCAAAGAGAAATATTTCATTGAATGCAAACTAAATCTAATGAAAACATTGCGATAATATTTTAATATAAAGAAAAACAATAAAGAGTATTTAGAAAACCTTTTAAATACATACAAAAAGACAAATTTCAAATACTTTTACTTCGCTCTATTTTATTTCCATAGTAGGTAATAGATCTTCATTATAATTTGTTTTTAAATAGTTAATCGACCAACCAACATGTCGTTGGCAATATCGAATTGAATGTATGATTCTGTTCGGAATCTGATCTACTCGCATGTAGAATTATTTTCTATCCATCTTCTATTTCAACTAAACTGGACTATACTCGTGAGATTGATTAGATGATTAACACCTTTTTTTCGGTTCACTTTGCAAACAAAATTATTATTTCCGTTAATTCCAACCAATTTCATGCTATTCGTAATTGAAATTAGAACGTACCATGTTAGTAGACATGAACTTTGAAAAAAATGGTAAATATGGGGGGCCCGAGATTTTTCCGTCCCGGGCCCGGAATTCCTCTCGACGTTTTTTGTTAGTTGGTAACATTCCAACATCCAGCAAAATATCAAAATATTGATATATGCTTAAGTCTTTTGACATTTTAATTTTTGTTTTTAAATTTTCAAATAAAATGTCTCGTAACTTAATTTTCTCAATCAGTTTGTTTATTTTTGACGTTTAATAGATTTAGAAACAGCTTAAACATAGGTTCCGTCGTGTTTATTTTTAGACTCCAGATTATAGTTTTAAAATGGGTTTAAATTGTCTATGAAAAACATAAACTGAAGTTTAATTTAGCAAAGTCAAAATCAGAACATATCAAGGAACTATGAATATGACCCTATGTCTTCGGTCTAAAGGTGCGGAACGCATTCAAAATCATTATTTCTAGTATTTTCATGGTGTGTTTAAGAAAAACGTGTTTGACAATTTCAAAAGTCAATCTATCAATCTACGGTAAATTTGAATATGCGAAAACAAACAAAACCTCATCTCTTGGTTTCTGTAACTCAATTTATTCATGTGTGAGTTCAGCCTAAGAATGATGGGATCGACAACGGCAACTAGGAAACAAGGACTAAGTACATGCATAATGCATACAAAAAATTAAGTTTTAGCTTTGAAGTCAAAGTCAAACTATTTTGTCAATCCTGAAAGCAAGTCATATGTGTACATATGTAATTTTTATTCATATACATACATATGTATATATATATTTTTTTTAAACAACCAAACCCCCCCCCCCCCTAATTGTTTTCTGCGTTCTCCACTGCTAGATACTTAAAGTAACTACTCAGTAAGTAACATTCGATTTTGAATCTATTTAATCTATTTTAAGCTTTTAAATCTGGTTTGTTTTCCAATTCATTATTTTTCAAAACATAATTTAACCATAAGCTCAAGAATTTATTTTTAGGTGCGACATATATAGGAACTATGTACCTACATATGTACATATTTGGGAAGTACATATCAAACATAGACAAGTCGAAAAAAGTTGGATGCCCGAATAAAAAATATAAAAATATTTTTAAACACAATTTAAAAACTTTTATGTATACAAATTTAATTTAAAAGTAAAATTGCTCCAACGATTCTCATTTTTTTTTTTAAATTAAGTTGTTCTTGGAAAATCAAATGGCGTTTAAATTTGTAAGGACGAACTAATTTTACACGTATATTTCTAAATCTCAAATTATAGGAACTGCTTTTAAACAGACTCTTTGGAAACAGGATCAAGTTCGTGCGACTCATTCGTGTATTTAATTTTTAATTCATAAGTGACTTAGTTGTGAATTAATTTTTTTAAATCCATAAGTCACTTTACTTGCTCATAAATTATAATTTTTTAATAAATAAGTCTCTAACTTTTTTAAGTCAAAGCTTAAGCTAGAAATTGACTTAAGATTTTGCAACTCTGGTTAGGAAGCCCGTTGTTAAATAAAGGCGAGCTAACAATTTACTAGTTAATAAAACAAAAAAGAAAGCTTAAAGTATTAAATATTCAGAAAATTGTAAGACAATAATTGGTTGTTTATAATTTTGCGCCAATATCTTTTTTTTCATTGTTGTTTTCTGATGATGGTTAGCTTGAGGTTGGGAAATTATGTATACATATTATTAGCACATTTTAAAAATTTAAATTCTCAAATCACAATCAGAAGTATGAATTTCCGCCCTTAATTATATTAATTGTTAATCGAATTATTTCTAAATAAAAAATGTCTCATGTTATTTCCAATAAAATTATATGCTCTTTTTTCTCTCCCATTAATATGTTTAGTACCTTTAATAATTCCCTTTCATCCACCCACATGTGTCTGTGATTACCAGAGTAAAAAGTCAGTTTAATTTTCTGATTTTTCCAAATCAACACCCCTAATCCATGGTAATCAAGTAGTTAATCCCCATAGTAACTTCCTATTGCTACAACATTTAATACCAAAATTCGCTTGCATGACATCCAAAAACCATACCTCCCGCCGCGCCGCACAGTTTCATCGACACAGTTTGTCACTAAGCAGCAGCACAAGAATATATCTTGTATAACTCCCCTGATGTGATGGTGTTATGTCAAAAGTATCTATCTTTCATCTGACTTTAGGGTGAAAGTTGCAATCAAACACATTACAACAACAACCATAGAAAAAGAACTCATAATCGACGCCTCAATTTAACGACAACAACAAACCTATAGACAACAACAATAAGAGAGCAAGGAACGCGCGGTAGGTAAGGTTTTGAATGCTTGATTAAATCCAAACAAGATTTCGAGGATTTCAAAACTTCCCGCCTTCAATTGGTTGAGTGACTCTCAATGTCAAAAAATAAAGTCACATTGTGAATGAACGAACGACAACGCGATATTAAATAGATGGCAACCGGCAAAGGGGTGGTTGTGGTTTGGTGTGTGTCAGCGAGAACGAGAACGAGGGTGGAATTAATTATATTTTACCCACATGAATGGCAAAAAGATACTCAATTCTCAACTAATAGATACAAAAGTATCTCGCAATTATTATCAATTGTATCTGAATATTTAATCGGCAGAGGGGATAGTACTCTCCGTATAGTTGCAGTTTACACACAAGGAGATGAAAAAATTCATTCATAGATTTCATTAAAGAACAAATTTATTTCACCAGGCACATGAATCTCCGATTCATAGAATTATAACCTCCCCCCTTCTACCCAAATGGACTTCGATTCATCCTTTCTGTGATCTCACTTAAAGCAAATTTAAATTAATTTGGCGCAGAATGAAATATCTGAATCGCTTTTTTATCAGAATAAAAAATAACTTTTAATTTGTGGTCCCACTAAATAAATATATATATGTATTTGTATGTATACTAAGGCTGATGACTACGACTACGCAAATCCATATGGACCCGAAGCCGTTTAAATATCTACATCAGCTTCAGCATTAATGAAAGCTAAAAGGGTGCTCTGATGGAGCTAAAGCTAATTTCTTATGATGAGATATGTGAATGAATGTGGCCTTTCTTTCGGATCGGAACATCTTAGAACACATTTCTAAAGTCACTAATATACTGTACATAATGTATGTATAAAGAGAGTAAAGTGAAATGACAGCGCTTCTTAATTGTTTTTAATTGAAACAAGTTGACTTTTTTGAATATATGACGTTTGGCCAGGCCATACAAAGTGAGTGTGACATAAATTTCTATATTGTTCGTATAGTTGTTTCGTAATTTCACTACAGCACTATGCGCGTACCAATAAAATAATAACATCTTATGTGAATGTGGACACTTTCTTTTCCATCATCAGTTTTTATAAAGTGCTAAAATAAAATTGATGAGCTTTGAACTATGCCTTCTGCAAAATAGAGTTAATTTATTATGATGAGGTTCTTTTTTTTTCTTTTCCTCTCTGTGAGGAAATAACTTACGAGCATCTACATAATATAATTTATTAGATACAAATGCCTACAATGCGATTTATCATTTTATAAACTTAGGGGATAAGAGTTTAATTTTTTTAACTTGATTTGGTTAAATAATATTAAAAGAAATAAACTTAAATTGTTTGCATTGGAAGAAGACTAATAGAAGTTTTAAGTAATTGTTTCGTTTAAAAAAAAGAAATATATGCTAATTTTTAAATGAAACGGGTGACGAAAGTGGGCCATATGCGAACGAGCCATTTGATTCCCAGGCGCTCCGAGTCAATTGGGTTTGGTGGATTTCGATTATTTTTAGGATTATATAGGTGCAAATTTAAGGCATTTTATTATTAAATTACATAGTTCGAAATTTTAGAGTCTCGTCATAGTCAAATTCCACAAGTCAAATTCACTTGGCGACAGGCTTGTAAAAAAATACAATCTTTTGGGAATGCAATCTTTTATAACTTCAATATATAAAGTTTGCATTTATTGTATTCATGTGGAGATTGGGATTTAAAATGTTTAAACCACTTACCACTAGACTATATGAAAAGATTGCAATTATTTCGCTCCAATCATTTCACTGCAATCAATTGATTGCATTCATTTGATACTTCATGCATTCTTTTGGAGTAATTATTGCATTCTTTTGTATTTTCAAATGAAATTTCATTACACACTTTTATAGTTTTGATATTATTATTACTACAAGGTATAAGAAATCAGAATGGTTTAAAAATTATTATTTAATTGACATATATAAAATAAATTTGGATTTGGAAATTATTAAGTTGTTTTAACATTTTATGATGTTTTTTTATGGTTTCGGTTCAAATATTAATAAAATAAATTAAATAAATAAAAACAAAAGAAATAAAAGTAAAAAATAAAATCATATAGCTATAAAAAATAAAAATAAATACTATATAATAAAACTAAATTTCATAAAATAAAGTAATTAAATGAGAGTGCAAAGACTTCAATTGAATGCGGTCCCATTCCTAAGGTGATTCAAATGAATGCATTCTTTAAATTGAATTCAATTAATGATTAATCATGATATCATTCTCAAAGGATTGCATTCTTTTACAAGCCTGCTTGGCGAGTAATTCGGCTCGAAAAGTTTACAACGAACGAATATTTTAAAATACTGTATGGTTAATATTCTGTATTTTAAAATACTGTACCCCATAATACTGTATATCTAATAATAATGTATCTAGTTTGGAACAATTGTTTATGTAATTGGAGTTGGGGTCAAAATATATGGATCATAATACTGCATTTAAAATACTGTATCTCAAAATAATGTATTTCAAAATACTGTATGTACAAGAAACTGTATGATCATAATATTGCATCTCAAAATACTGTATTTCAAACTGCTGAAACCTTGAACAATAACATATGTACATATGCTAATTTATAAGTCTTTGAAATAATAAAAACAAAAACAGTATAAATGGTATCTTCTTCTTATTTTCTCTTTCTCATTTTCTTCCTCTTAATTTTTTGTATCCCTCTCACATTTTTAGATGAATTGTTCCTATCATAATCAACAATTGCATAAACAATTCAACCTTATATTAATTCATTTGTCAAAACTTCCATTATTATACAGTATTATGAGATACAGTAGTTTGAAAATAAAGCATTTTGACACACAGTTTTTTAAATTTACAGTATTTTGAAATACAAAATATTAACCATATAGTATCGTACAGTATCATACAGAGTTTAGACCACAAACAAGGCTAAAAAATAAAAATCGTTTTGATAATGCAAAAAAGTGCGCACTTTACAGCATTTTGAAATACAGAATTTTGAAAACAGAATATTTTTTTTAAGAAAACATAGGCACATACATAATATGTTATTGTTCAAGGGAGTATACTTGAACAATAACATATGTATGTACCTATGATAATTCATAAGTCTCTGAAATAATAAAAACAAAAATAATATAAATGGTATCTTCTTTATATTTTCTCTTTCTCATTTTCATCTTCTTAGTTATTTGTATCTCTCTCACATTTTTACATGAATTGTTCCTATCATAATCGACAAATGCATAAATAATTGCATCAAACTAATTGATCTGTCAAAACTTCCAGTACTATACAGTATTATGAGATACAGTTATTTTGACAATACAGCATTTTGAGACAATATTTTAAATGTACAGTATTATGACCATACAGTGTCGTACAGTATCATACAGAATTTTGACCATACAGTATTTTAAAATACAGCATTTCGACCCGCTCCCTTTTAAAATACAGCATTTTAACCAGCTTCTGTTACTTAAAATTCTGTGTATCAAAATTCTGTACTTCAAAATGCTGTAAAAATGCATTACAGAATTTTGAAATACGGAATTTTGAGCTACAGTATTTTGATCATACAGTATTTCGTTTTCTAGAAAACAGTATTTTGACATACAGTATTTTAAATACATTATTATGATCCATACAGTTTTATGATTTGTACAGTATTACGATTTATACAGTATTTTGATTCATATAGTATTTTGACCTCAACCCCGAATAAACGCAATGGTTAATTTCAAAAACATAGTTAAAAATGAAACTGCATGAAATGATTAATAAATCGAAATGAGCTTGGACAAAAAATTGCCACTAATCTGGCACATTTCGCAATCAGCCAATGCTATTATTCAGTCAGTATCAATGTATACCTATTAAAAAGCTAAGAGAAAGGCTTTTAAATACTTTTTTGAGTAGTATTAGCATAACACTATCAATTTTAATCCTGTATGTAAAATATTTAACATTTGAATAAAAGGATTAAGACTTTTGAAGAATTTCAATAATTTTTAAATAAACATAACATAGACTCCCGCTGAGTAAACTCGATTTGAATGACATTTTTTGAGTTTTAATTAACTTCCCATAGGAAGTTATTGTAATGGGTCCGATTTGTCGAATTAAAAATGTTGACATTTCACGACGACGTTTTAAGGTCCCTAGAATCGAAATAAAAGATTTTTAGAGAGGTGTCTGTGCGTGCGTGTGTACGTCCGTACGTTCGCGACGTTTTTTCCGTTGTCCATAGCTCAAAAACCAGAAGAGATATCGACTTCAAATAAATTTTGTTATACAGATAATAAGGCAGAAAAATGCAGAAAGGGCTCTCAATTGCGTGGGTGGTTTTTTTACCATAGCAGTTTCAAAAAAAGGTGAACATTTTGGTTAAACCTAAATAACTCCTGAACCAATGACGCTAGAGACTATATTATATATTGTAACGTGATACAAAACAATTATATTTTTGGAAAAAAATCCAATAAACTCAAAAAAAAAAAATTTGTCACCTCGAAAATTGTACGACTAAAATATGATTTTATCTCCGAAACAATTTTGTACAACGAAGAATAATGTTTTTGACATCTGATAACATTTTGAGAAAATTCTAATAGACAGTTTTTTTTATAAAAAATAAAAATCTAAAAAAAAAATAATAAAAGTTGGTAAAAATTGATTTTCGACTCAAATATCTTTTGAAAACTTTGAAATAATGGCTTTAAACTACATTTATCTTTCAAAAAATATTGTTGTCAACATTGATTCAAATTTTGAAAAAAATCGAATTGACAGTTTTTTTACCAAAAATTTAAAACCGAAAAAAAATATAACAAAAGTTGATAAAAATTAATTTTTGGCTCAAATATCTTTTCAAAATTTGAGATAATGGCTTCTAACTAATTTAAACTTATAACAAATATTGTTTTCAACATAAAGACAAATTTTGAGAAAAATCGAATTTTCAGTTTTTTTTTACAAGAAATAAAAACCTAAAAAAATGTATAAAAGGTGGTAAAAATTGATTTTCGACTTAAATATCTTTTCAAAACTTTGAGATATTGGCTTTAAACTACTTTAATCTTTCAAAAAATATTGTTTTCAACATTTCAGTAAAATTTTGAATAAAATCGAGTTGACAGCTTTTGTACAAAAAATTAAAAACCTAAAAAAAATTTAACAAAAGTTGGTAAAAATTGATTTTCGACTCAAATACTCGTATCTTTTCAAAAATTTGAGATAATATCTTCTAACTAATTTTAACTTATAAGAAATATTGTTTTTAACATTAGGAAAAATTTTGAGAAAAATCGAATTGACAGTTTTTTTAGAAAAAATAAAAACCTAAAAAAAAACAATACCTACTAAAACTTGGTAAAAATTTACTTTCGACTCAAATAGCTTTTCAAAAATTACAAATATTGGCTTCAAACTTATTTTATTTCACAGAAAATATTGTTTTCGATATTCAGTAATTTTTTTATAAAAATCCAACAGTCCGTTTTTTCATAAAAAAAAGAGGCTGGGATGCGACCCACACTGATAACTTCCCATCCCGTCTGTCGATTTGTCTTGCTTAAAAGTTTGTCTATATGTATCAATTTTTACCAAATTTTTAGTTTTACCATCAAAAAAAAAAGTGTCTATTGTATCTCGAACTTTAAAGTTTCATAATTTTTTTAAAATCAATCAATGATGGTTTGAAAACGAGTAACAAAATTTTAATGATGTGATAAACTTTTAGCTTTAATTTTTTAACTTTAAATTGTTTATTTTTGTTTCGTTTTCGTTTTACTTAAAATTCACTTCAGATTTGTTCAGTAGGTACTAGACAAGTTGGACAAAATGTAGGATGTTACCTACATTCTATTAACTCTGTTTCGTAGGATTGCGCAGTTTTGGAATTTAATTGAAACTTAACACTTTTCATTTTAGTTCATTCCCCGAATTCTGTAAAAGTGGTACATAATAAAATTTACCAAGCGTAACTGTGAAGTCTTATAGCACATGCTGCAAATGAAGAAAAAGGTGCCCACTGATTTGTTTGGAATTGCTAAATCCTACGAAACGGAAGCAAGTGCTTACTTTTTGAGGAACTCATTTGATTCGTTCGAAGAACATGCCTCGTTTCATACATATCATTCAAGGACTAGTTCCAGCACAAGATTACGTGTGAACAAACCTCGATCTTCTAGTCTTTGATACTATGTTAGAGAAGAAAGTTATAAACCATTTATTTTAATTACTTCTTACTTTGATTGTAAAAAAAACGTCTAAAATAACCCTCCAAGTATTTTTGTAAATTTTCAACCGCAGTCGAGTTTTTGATGAAATGCAAATTCTGTAAACATAAGATACATGGCATACAAAAATTAAGTATACACCCGTTTTCTTGCTCTTGTTTCGATATATCAAGATAGTGATACAGCAAAAAAGAAATATTGGCAATAATTAACAACAGAATCGCAACTGTTGCAATTGTTCAATGTAGTGCCGATAGCTTGACACTTATCACCAGCACATATATATATATGTTTTTTTTAAGTAGTTACATACCTTAAAGTTTTCAATTTTTGGTTGTCTGGATCCAGTTTTCAAAGCAAAGATTCAGATCTGTAACACAAAAAAGAAAGTAAAAGTTGAGAATAAAGCTAGGTATAAAATTGTAGCTACACGCGCCTTTTTGATATGCAATATGTTTTTGTGTTGTTGCATACTTAAAAGGTATATGAAATCAATTCTTATTAAAGAATATATACAGAAAATTAATTATTTTTGGATACGAAATAAAGTTAAACTAAACGATAGACGAAACACAACTGATTGTTTTGTATTTTTAAAAACCAAAAATTTGGTAGTAGGTACCTACCTAATTGTTTGAAAAGCGCATGCAGGACGCATGAATAACTCATACAATTTTCTAGCCCTGTCTTTACAAAAATCCCTAAACGAATGCCATATTTTTAATTTACATTTTTCGGTCTATATGTGCGGTATTCCAAATCGAAAATCGCCCAAAAACATTGCTCGCACACTTAAATTCAATTTCGCCTTTGACATTTCATTGCACCAAACCCAATATGAACGTGCAAAACTCAGAACTCCTTCATCAGCCCGAAAAATGTTGTGCATTGCGATCACAGCTGCGTCAGTGACCCGAACGCATATCCCGATTATTCATTTCTCTCTCTGATGATCGACCCTATTAAATGGACCTCGAAAATTGCAGCTCCTGTTGATTGAAATCCGCTCAAGTAGGAAGAACAAAAGTATAACAACAACAAAATTAAAGATTAAATCCAAAAGTGGAGGAACTGTAACAAATTCGAGATTTCCAAACTCCCAGTTCGAGAATTAGTACCTGATTTAAACAAATCGATAATAATCCCTACAGCCAAGCCATAGTGTAGCATGCAAGAGTGAGGGAATTCCTTTTGAGTGGTTCGTGCGTCGTCGTCGGTCGTTTGCAACGCATCCGCGTGTACATCATCATTAAATCTGATTAAAATCACGTCCTGGACAATTGCGCGTCCACATCAACACCTGTTCGTTCGTCCATCCCCACCGCCGCCGCTCCACCGCCATCCATCACCAACAAGCTCCTCACCAGGCCAGGCTAAACTGAACATCCAAAGTGTAATCATAAACCCGCGTACGCAAATCGATCGATTGATATCGCTCATCGCTGAACACAACCAGCAAAGCGGTCGGTTCAACAAATTGTCCGCCGCGTCGCTCTGCTTGCCGATTGCCGTTCGCCGTTTGCCGAATCGCAACGGAGAGCGTTGTAAAAGTATCCTGGCAATTAATATGCTCACTCTCGAAACCAAGATGGACAGCCAGTGATATGCTGCTGCACATGTACACCAAGAGAATCGCATCTGGAATCTCTGGCTGGATTGGACAAAAAGCACATCGATCGTGGTTAGTCGATCTTCATTTGGCGATCGTGTCCAATCGAAGCAAAGGAATGATATGGAACGCAAATTACATTTATTACCGCGGCATTAATCTGGTTATTTAGAGTCTTATTGAAATCGGATTAGGCTAAGTAGTATATGGCGGCTTTGAGATGCATGGTTTGCCTTATACTTTGCCTTTCTGGCTTTGGCTGATCGAAGAGCTGATTTAACGTATAGAACAGGATTTCTTATATTCGTTTAAGTGATGCTGGATGTGAGCTGGCAAGTGGAGCTTGCTACAGATCAGCGCAGCGCAATGTAGCCGATATGTGTAGCCCACGCTTGTGCCGCATAAAGTGAATTGGAGCAATGCAAAGTATAGAAAGCCTGTTTGGTGGTGATGCGGTGTAACTGCCAGCAGATCATCTGCAACCAGAAATTAGTTTCCACGAAGGTGTTGAAATCGCATCAATTTATCCGTGGCAATACATCAGCGAACTGATTTATTTCGTTTTTGTTTCTTTCGAGTATAGAAATCCTTACTTGTCGAATGTTTTTATTTTACACAAGTGAAATATATTCAAAAATGTATCAGATGTCAGAGGATCATGGTTTTGTTTGCAACCAAGTTCCCAGTGATTACCGATTGTAAACACTGGTGGATTTTCACATATCCCAAAACTTCATAAACCAAGCTTTTTCATACAGCAAGAAAACCGTATTGACTCATTAGTGACTTTTGATTGTTTGAAAATATCTGATTTCGTTCGAATAATAGTCACTTAAGGGAAGTGATGATGTCCTTCTTTCATTTGAAGAAAATGGCGACTGAAACGGATCGAAAGCTGTTGTAATTGGATGTTGACAACCGTAAGCCGGAAGGACGGCTAAAAATTTTCAAGGACAATGGAAGCATTCTTAAATGAAGATGAAGATGGCAAATGCAAGCAAAGCTTTTTTTATCATTAGGAGTTACCTACCAAACTGTTTCCGAGCAATTGCATGAGTTGGAAATTGTTTAAAAGATGGGAATTTGAACTTGGGATTAAGGTCAAAGCAAGAGACGTCATTTTTTCGCATGTGAATAACATCCTCTGATCAGTAAAGTCCGCGGGTATTCCCTAGCGGAACAGAGGGCCTCAAATACTATTACGCGGAATCTGGCAATGTGTTTCAAATCCCTCCGGCTCTTCCCTATTCAAGAAGATTCCTCCTCGACTGTTGTTCTCTACATGCTTCTCAGTTGTACAGCCTTCTTGAGTGAGTAGATTCTACTATATTGCTTATTCATTCGAAAGGAGTCTCCATTCCACTGCCATTTGCGCCTTCGTATAATATATGGGTTCCTGAGAACTTTTCATATATAGTCCTTCATTCGATATACGTCTGGGCAGGAAAACCAGTAACATGTTTCGCAGACACCTTTTATGAAGGTCTGCAATTTCCTCGTTATTGTTGATGTTATTTTCCAAGTGCTGTAACTGTATATAACGGTATTGATTCAACACATTAGTAGCTTTGTCTTAGAGCTAGGAGAGTTATTCCTCCAAATATTGGACAACATCCCGAAAGTAACTTAGATTTTCCGATACGGCTAACAATTATTTATACGAATGCGCCTTCAGTATAGACAATACTTTCAAGATATTGGAAACTCTCTACTTTTTTTGACTGGCTATTGGGCAATGTTTATCAGAAAAGATGACTGGGAAGTTCCGAGGCTGATTTTCAGAACATGGGTGACTGTAAACAGCCCCGCGTGACTCTACTTTAGATTGCAAACTCTTCTGACAACCTACCTCCGTGTAAAACGTGACATTTAAAAACAGAAATGAGTTTATCCAGGATACAACTTCTCCGCAAAGCAAGACAGATTAACTCGCTGTTGAGGCTGTTAAAAGCTTTCTTTTTTTGTTGGTCACGATGTTTTCTGAATGTTGTTTAATACGTCAAATTATTTTTTAATAGGTTTTAACCGTTTTTCGGGCAATGTTAAAAGGTTAAATTATGAAATGTTACATTAAAGCGATATTTTGAGGTTCTTTTGTCACCAAAAAGTTAAGCCCCTGCCATACAAAACTTGGCAAGCCAATACAGTTCTTTCAACTTCAGTGGTCATATCTAAGCTTTTAGGAGTAAATAAACTAATGGTAAAGAGCAGGGATAGGATTTTACTAACTTTGCCTTTTTTTTTTTAGTCAAACGGAAGATGAAATCGACTTTCGACAAACATGTTTCAAGCCCTGGTGATTGCAAATATATGTATTTTATTTTGCCTTTTGCCGTTAAAAATCCAGCTTTTTGACGATTCAATGCGATTGTTGTGGCCCGATGAGCTTAAGAGAGAAAAGGTTTTGTTGTTCGTAACAGACGCTGCACCGTATAAATGAAGAAGAGTGGCAAAACTCTGCAAGGTTTGTACTCGAAAATGGTTCACGTAACTTGCGTGCGTCGCTCACGGTGTAAACAGAGTGTGTGAAAGCATACGCAGTCACTACTTAAAAGTTGACTCCTTCGTGTCGAACTTGAAAAAAGTATTTCTGAAGAGTCCATCTCGGATTGCTATTTTTAAGGATATGGAACCTGAGTTGCCACTGCCACCTCAACCTGTAAGTTTGTTTGAAACTGAATTTGAAGTCGTATTTTTGAATTTACATTTAAACTAGGTTTTAATTTGTTGGGGTACTTGGTTAGAGGAAGCAGCATATTATTTTTGCTCGGATCAAAAAAATCTTCAGCGCTCTCGAAGATTATGCAAGCTGTGTTGCATTTGGAAAAAAATTGATTGAAGATGAAGAACTGCAAGCGCAGCTGGCGTACATTGAATTCAATTTTGGGTTTTTAGTCTATCCGAAAAAACATATTTTCAAAGACCTACAAAAAAAAGGTACATTTGAGAGTCTTTACCTACTTATAATTTAAGCTAATAATATTCTCATCCAGGAACATCAATTGGCGAAGTGCTGTCTGTTTTGAAAGACAATGAAGAAAATTTAAAAAAAAGCAAAAGGGCCCATTGCAGAGGAAGTTTTGAAGAAGTTTACTGCCGTTTTCAATGGGACAACTGAGGAAGATTGCTACCTGAGAACTTTAAAAAAACTCTTGCTACTATAATTAAATGTATTTTCTGTTTATTTTCCTAGTATTTTTTTGATAATTGCTTTTTCTTTGCCTTTTTAAGTGTTTTGTTTTGTCTTTTTTTAATTTTTTAGATCAACAAAATCCTAACCCTGGTAATGAGTTATTAAGAAAATTTAAGCTCCAAGTGTTGCCCAGTATCAGCTGGAACAAACTTTTTACTTATGGATAAGAAATGTAGGTTTTAACACTTTTCCATCTAAATGAATCAATGGCTAGAACTGAGAAGTAAGACATTGTCAAAATATTCGGCCAGGAAAAAAGGTTTCCAACCACCACCCCAAGCCTTCCAAAGTAAAGTTAAGTAATGCTGTATAATCCCTCAATAAAATCTTCATACTTAAAGAAGTCTTAACACTTTTGCACGATTACAATTGCTGAACAGCTTAACGGACAAGCTATGCGAAGGCATATTCGTTTTACTTATATATACGAAGACGAATGTATGTTGTTCACATTTTTGTGTTATTTTAGGACTTTTTCTTCATGTCGATCGATTCACAGCAAAGATGGGGACGCGTCGGAGACGAAGACGAATGGAATGATCTGGCAGGGTATTTTGTTACATTCGTGTTAATCTCCAAACAATTTTGTTTCTGTTTCCCTGATTCACGCGGTTCCAATTTTTTTAACTTTTCGCTTACAAGTAAACCGATGACGCAAGAACTTTTGGTGATTTGTTTTCTTTTTTTTTTTAAATTGAACTTTTCCGTACATAAGACTGTGGAACTTGCTTGTTATACGATCAGTGAAATGGGAGCTGCGCGCCAGATCAATTTGCGCCTTTATTACCGAAGCCTCCGAAAAGTAGTGTCCGCGGTGAGCGATTTGCAATGCTTTATGCGGGATTAAAGTTTGAATTTGGTGAAGTGAAGGAAGCAAAGTTATACCGCGACACATAAAACACACCAAATGGTAGGTATTAGATTAATGCACTTCTTCTTTTAGCCCAAAATAATATACAACTAACCAACTACGAGCGACGATGGAACGTGAAGAAATTCAAATTAAATTGGGGTTTGAGGTTCTTTTTGGTTTGTGGTTTCTCGAAATGATAGGCTTCTTTCATTTAATTGACTTTTTTTTCAGAGTTACGCGTTCACCTAAAACCAAAAAAAAAAACCTTAAGGACTTAAATTCCTTCACGTTAAACCACAAATCGTGTCTTCTTCTTATCGCCTTATCATCATCTCCCTGACCAAAGATTCAAAGACTTTCTCTGTCACTGAAAATGGAAAAAATCAAAAAAAAAAAAAAAAGAACTTCAATCCCAAAAAGCGGAAAATCTGCTTCTCGCTTTATCCGCATACGATTATGCTAATTTATACCAAACGCGCACAATATTGTCGTGATTGAAGATTTTTCCCCATCCTGCAGAAGCTCAAGCATGACAATACTCTGAAGCTGAATGACTACCTTCCTTATACCTAGTTTACCTATTTTAAAGCTGTAACTGATCAATAGATCAATTTGGGGGGATAGATACTTAAAACAAAAAATAACTTAAACAGGAAAAGCAAAAAAATCCTCCCGCTTATTATGGAATCTCAAGACCGCGCTCGGTGCTTTTTCTTATTATACCAACAAACGACGCGACGACGTTAACGTATCTACTTTACACGGTTTTGCATACCAATTTATGCCACTTTCTTGAAAACAGTTTTTGTTGTTGCTGTGTGGTTTTAGGGTTGTCTCTTTTGGGATTCGGAAATCTTTATCTTTCCATTTGTATCTTTGTATCTTTTTTGGAAGAATATACATCTTCATCTTGAAGAAACTTACGTCGAGGATAGTAGAACGCCACTTGTAGTATATCGATTTGTGTTGGGGACCGGACGGGGAGCCTTCATGTACAGTCAAACGGATGCAATGCGATGGACCAGACGGATTGATTTGCATATCTTTCTTTCTCTGTCTCCAGGTTTATCGATGTTGGAGAAAAGGCATTGTATCTGACAGAGTGCATAATCCGAATTCGATATTGTATCTATATATTATCTTCACTTTGCTATTTTGTATCTTTTTTTCTTCCTCCTTCACTCGACTGTATTTTAATTGTTCTTCATGGTTTGGTTGGATATTTTCATATTCTTGAGATAAGTTCAATCGATAAACGTTACATGCGCGATACTCAGTGCCTTTTATACCTACTTTTGGCATATTTTGTTATGTGGTAAGTGTTTCACGATTTTATTTTCTGTTTGGATACAGAGACAGGTTGAAGATAGTTTCGATATGCTGCCTAAGATAGGGAGATTCCTGAGATAAAATTCATCCTCAGAGTAACAGATAAAGATAGCGGTGACATTACGGTCCTGATGGCTTTGACTCGACTTTAGTCGAGGACATGTTTTATTTATAGATTTTGTTTTTGGTAGTAGTTAGCATATTTTCCTATAATGCGGAGAAATAATAATTAAATTAAACAAAAATGATAAACAGCTATTTAAAGGTCGTGTTTGAATTTTCTTGTAAAAAGTATTTTAATCATATGAATGGAATTCTTACATTTTTGATAGGATAACTGTTTACAGGGTCAGGCTTTGTGGGCATGTGAATTTTTTTCAAGAAAAAGACAAATTTGTCATAAGGTTGTAAAACATAGATCTAATCTTGCTCAATGAAAATAGTATAGGACAATTTTCGATGAATTTCCAAAGTACTTGAAAACTTTGCTGAACACTGCCTTTTTCAAAGCGTTTATTCGTTATAGTAAACTCAATGTTAACATAAAATATTAAGAATTAATACAAAACTCTTCTACAATTAATTTTTAAAAGATATATATTTAAAAAATATCTAATCATCAAACTTAAGTAAATCTCCAGTTAAGAAAGTATGAATAACCCTCTGTCTCTACTTTGTCAGTCCCATCACATTGCATTACTAATTTATCCCCATCACAGCTAACCTAACTAATAACTCCTGCAGGTTGTTTTCATAACAAATAGCCTCAATCTATCTATAAAGAATCTATAGGTAGGTACTCGTATTATGGAAGAAAATCCCAATTGACTTAAAGCTATTCACATCATCCACACCCCATAAATCACACCAATTCGTTCAGCTAATTTAACCATAAAACTGAGTGGTGGAGCAAAGAAGAAAAGAGAGTTATACTAACTTCAAGATTCCTATATAAAAGACGAAGAAACAAAAAAAAATAAGACACAAGTCACTTGAAGGCGTTAGAGGCGGTAGCAGTATTTCTAACCGCATCAGAAACCATGATTATCTTCTCTTCAGCAATCGCTTGATTATGATTTGCAAAGAAAAAACAAAGAAACACAAAAAGAACTTTGAGGAAAAGAAGCAAAACCTGCAAACGAAACTAACCAGCTAATCAATCTCAGCTAAAAATGAAATATAAGAAGATAGAAGAAAAAAGATATATTTTCGTATGTCTCGAAGAAAGAACAGAAATGCCATTTTTCTTGCTTTGGGAATCCAGGGAAGGAATGGGTCACTTAAAGAAAGCGCATAAGGAAGGCCTCTAGATTTGACGTTTATTTTGGTATTCCGCCTCTACATCTTAAGCGGGACACCTTGGGAAATTTTGATATTCCAGTTTACAAATGTTATGTCATTTCAAGTGGAAAAATCTGTAAAAATAAGTTGTTTTTTTTTTGATACACTTGTTTATCGACAGACCATGGTTACGTATAGAATGGTTTCAAACAAAAACAGGAGTGCAACAAGGCTGCTTGCTTAGTCCTCTTCTTTTCTTTGTATTTTTTGGATAACCTCGGTGTACACCTACCAAGAGCTAGTGGAAGCTAAAATCAAAGCTGTGATACCCATGGATAACTTAGTAGTATTGTCTGACAGTACGAATATGATGCAACTGATGATCAATAAACTCTAAACGTATTTTGACTTATGGAACTTAAGACTAAACACAAGAAAATCAAAAATCTTGATTTTCCGAAATGGAACTGGGCAAGAAATGATAAATGATAATAAATATAGAATGTTTGAAGCAGTTATTCGTGCTATTATGTGCTATGCATCAAAGGTATGTTGGATCAATTCGAAGAGGTTACAAAAATCCAAAGATATTTATCGAAAAAATATTCAGACTTTTATATAACACGCCAAACTAAAGGGCGATTTTTTAAAAGCTATAGGAAAGTTAAAAAAAAAACACATACAATTCAGAAAAATTCGTGAAATCTTTATTTGAAATTTTATGCAAATGTTGACCTTGACTGCGCCTCAAATGGTCTATCCGCTTAGTCCAATTTCGGCATACTCTTTCCAACACCCGGTATCTCACGAATGAATGCTTCAATGTTGTCTTCCAGTGCGTCAATTGAAGCGAGCTTTAACATAGCCCCACAAAAAATAGTCTAAGGGCATTAAATCGCACGATATAGGCGGTCAATTGACCGGTCCCGAACGTGAAATAAAATGTTCACCGAACTCGCCTCTCAACAATTCCATTGTTGCGCGTGCTGTGTGGCATATGGCACCGTCTTATTAAAACCACATGTCATGCAAGCCAAGCTCTTGCATTTTGGGCAAAAAAAAGTTGGATATCATCTCACGGTAGCGCTCACCATTCACAGTTACGTTACGATTCGCATCATCTTTGAAGAAGTACGGTCCAATGATGCCACCAGTCCATAAACCGCACCAAACTGTGACTTTTTCTGGATGCATTGGTAGCTCTTGCAATGCTTCTGGCTGATATTCACTCCAAAATCGACAATTCTGCTTATTTACGTACGCATTGAGCCAAAAATGTGCTTCGTCGCTCGCTGGAAGAATCACACATTTTGATAACAAAATTCAATAATTTGCAAGCGTTGTTCCTTTGTAAGACGATTCATGGTTAAATTATAGACCAAACTGAAGATGTTTGACAGTGAAACAAAACACGAAACTTGCTTCAGCTGTTTAAACCAGTCAGTGTTGCCAAAAAGATAATAGTTTAAAAATCACCCTTTATATGTATACTACACAGTACACACGGATAGCGAATTACCACTATTGTTCATATACACCCTAATTTTCATCTTGACTACATGAAGAAGGCCTTGAATTTAAAATTAATTCGCATCTTAAAAACTGTAACAATCAATTCTTCAATGAATGGTCTAAGCTCTGCATAGAACACAACGTAAGTGATTTAACTGTTGGCAAGGGACCAATACATGAACTTCTTGAAAAAGTTGAGTCCGCCCAATTTGCAGGCTTCCATGATCAAATCCAAGATAACAAAATAAGACTGGTGAACTAGCAACTATAACAGTAGCTGGGATCTGAGAATTACTTCCATGATGATAAGATATAGATAATCTGCAAAACCATAGATGAACTCTTACCTTTAAACTACAAACCCTGCGGAACCCACTAAGAATCAATATACTATACACCCTATGCAACCAGACAGATAAAAGACACGCAACATTTCAACGCAATATCCCAAGTTTTGAAAACGATAAGAATACATATCTGGGGGAAAATCTATGATTGAAATAGACGAATTTATTTAAAAACTAAATGGAGAAAAATGAGACATTTTATAAAATTATATCAAAAATAAACGAAGACTTTAAATACCAAACTTTCTTAGACGTAACGATATAAAATTACAAATGAATAACACCATTATGAAATATCTAATATCAAAAAGCTAAAGAGTTTGTTTGTTTGCTTGCTTGAACGCTTTAATCTCAGGAACTTCTGGCCCGATTTGAAAAACTCTTTCAGTATTTGAGAGCCTGTCTACTGAGGAAAGCTAAAGGCTATAATATAACATAAAATCACTGATTTTTTCCCTTTTGAGAGTTTCCACTGCGTGCGCAGCGGAAACCGTTAAGGTTTTGTTAAAATAATGTAAGACAGAATTGTCCCCCTTTAATAGCTCAGAAAGCCAATTACACTATTAGGAATTATGTAATATTACAAAGCTGAAGAGTTTGTTTGATTGCTTGCTTGTTTGAACGCTCTCATCTCAGGACTGATTTTGGACTGATTTGAAAAACTCTTTCAATATTTGAGAGCCTATCTAATGGGTGATTTTTTTGAGGTTAGGATTTTCATGCATTAGTATTTGACAGATCACGCGGGATTTGAGACATGGTGTCAAAGAGAAAGATGCTCACTATGCTTTGACATTTCATCATGAATAGACTTACTAACGAGCAACGCTTGCAAATCATTGAATTTTATTACCAAAATCAGTGTTCGGTTCGAAATGTGTTTCGCTCTTTTTTATCGACAAATTTTGTTCAGCGATGAGGCTCATTTCTGGTTGAATGGCTACGTAAATAAGCAAAATTGCCGCATTTGGAGTGAAGAGCAACCAGAAGCCGTTCATGAACTGCCCATGCATCCCGAAAAATGCACTGTTTGGTGTGGTTTGTACGCTGGTGGAATCATTGGACCGTATTTTTTCAAAGATGCTGTTGGACGCAACGTTACGGTGAATGGCGATCGCTATCGTTCAATGCTAACAAACTTTTTGTTGCCAAAAATGGAAGAACTGAACTTGGTTGACATGTGGTTTCAACAATATGGCGCTACATGCCACACAGCTCGCGATTCTATGGCCATTTTGAGGGAAAACTTCGGAGAACAATTCATCTCAAGGAATGGACCGGTAAGTTGGCCACCAAGATCATGCGATTTGACGCCTTTAGACTATTTTTTGTGGGGCTACGTCAAGTCTATAGTCTACACAAATAAGCCAGCAACTATTCCAGCTTTGGAAGACAACATTTCCGAAGAAATTCGGGCTATTCCGGCCGAAATGCTCGAAGAAGTTACCCAAAATTGGACTTTCCGAATGGACCACCTAAGACGCAGCCGCGGTCAACATTTAAATGAAATTATCTTCAAAAAATAAATGTCATGGACCAATCTAAACGTTTCAAATAAAGAATCGATGAGATTTTGCAAATTTTATGCGTTTTTTTTTTTTTTAAAGTTCTCAAGCTCTTAAAAAATCACCCGTTACTATGGAAAGCCTATAGCTAGTTTGTAATACAATAAGAAAAAGGAAAGCAATAAAATGCACTATTAGTAGGTACTACTACTACTGCTAAATAGACTATATTCAATCTCGAAATATTGATACGTCTTTAAAAAAAATAAAAAAGTTTACTTATCGAATTCTAAATCATATTCAAGTTCAATAGAAGCCACACAAAGAGACTAAGCTCAAAAAAGGTTGCAAAAAAATGGGCCTCATCTATCAAATAAAAAGTTTGTGCCCATATTAGAATTACATACATAGGCATACAAACAGGAAGTTAGGTGAATTCTTCTTCTTTACATAATCAATTGTAGTTCTTGCGCTTCTAGGAACCCTCGACTCAAATTCGGTCGTTCTATAAAATACAGAGATGCGTTATTTAGCCTTACCACACGAATGTGGAATGCTTCACCACACTCTGTCTTTCCCTTTCAGTAAAATATCAAGAAAGATTATGTTCACAGACACCCAATTTCAAACCACCTCTTGCTTTCCTTTCATATTGTGTCTTTGACATAAAAAAGGTACGAAAAACCCATTGTGTGCGGGAATCATTTCACAAAACTCAAACTTACAAAAAAAGTAAGGTCCACAAAATAAGCGATGTACATTAAAGAATCGGCTACGCATAGTAATACAAAAAAATAGGTGACGCAGCAGTCCGTAGGGAAACAGGGATTAGTGATGGACTGGACACAAATAACTCTTGGGTGATTTTTCAATTCTTCGCAAATGGCAGTTCCCGTAAAAAGACTTAAGGTGACACAGACAGGATTAAACCGAAGACCCAAGGTCTAAGTTCAAAAAGCAAAAGATCTTACGCCGAGTCAACTGGTTTTAGCTATTTTTTTGTTTTACAAATTTCTATCTCTCTTACCCCTTTTTAAAAATTAAAATAAATGTGAAAGTTGTAACTATTTGTATAATAGTTTCATTTAAGTTCTTACATAAGATTTAAAGTTAAAAATTCACTTGCGAATAAATTCTAGATCCTTGGAGTAGGATATTCATTTTTGAAAAAAATCTGGCCTCAATAATTATTTTCAAAATTTATTGGGTTCTATATAATGTGATAAAGAAAGTATCTTCATTTTATCTGCAGTATAAAGTTATACATACATTTTTTGATAAAGATATTTTTTTCAAGGACAAACAAATTGTCTTTTAAATTCTTAGTCCGGCCCTGAAAATTTTGATAGGAATAAAATCTAATATACCAAAAATAAAAACAATCTAAAAAGCATATTTATGATTAATTAACCAAACATAAGTCATTGTCTCAAACCTCAAACCCCCCACCACAGACCGTTATATATGTAAGTAGGTATGTGTGTAGAGTTAGAAAATTAGAATTCATAAGGATTTCTAAAAGTGACATAACCAAGATATCTCCGTCACGTTCGTAAAAGATTCCTCCGAAAGATGTGTAATGTCCTTAATAAAATATAAAATTCCATTAGTTGCTCATTAGATTTATTTTTTTAATTTTAATTATTTTTGTGTTGTTTGTTAATTATTTAGCTTCTTATATTTCTTTTTTAACACGGCATGAATATTTTATGTACATAACAGTTTCTATCTCTCAAGGATATTTTTCGTTCTCAAAAAAAAAAAAAACAAACAAACAAAAAAGTGTTGATTGAAAAATTAAAAATAACAGAAAAGCAAAAGAAAAAAACAAATAATTAGAATATGAGATCCTCGAAGCCAAGGACGACACAATGATTCATAATTCCCGTTTTTTTTTGTCTTTTATATTTTTCGTCTTCGGGGTGGCTTCTTATGTTCCATGGTTCGTTTGGTAAAAGTGCCACTGATGCCACCCTTGTACACGATGAGGTCCTTCTTCGCCATAAATCAGTTTTAGCAGGAGACAAAGTTAAGTTTCTTTTTTTTAAATTCCTTTTTGATTCACAGTCTCAGTAGTCTCTCTTTCTCTGAGATACACAAAACTATAGGGAAGGAGGCATAAACTTAATTAACTTGAAAATTTATTAAGTCCTTTATCATTGAAATTCATTAGAAAGTATACATGCACTATGATGCGCGGTTATGGTTTATGCGGTGGCGGTCGATGGGGCAAAGGAGAGCAGGAAAAAAAACAAAAAGCAAAAGCAAGGATTTCCTTTTTCCTTTTCTTTTTTCCGGCTAGCTGGTTTGCTTTTCGAAGTGAATCTCCTGACGTGTCGACAATAAGCGCGGCGATAGCATCATCACGCTCGCGGTCGCGGTTCTCTGTTTTGGTGGAGATAATAAATTTGTGTTTTTAATTTGTATGGCGGGCCAATTGGTTGCGTATATACGAGCGACATGGGTATGAGAATTTTGAATTTAAATGCAAATCATTGTTTTTGTTTCAATTTTTCTACACAAAAAATTAAGATACTGGAGGAAGGACTTTTTTTCAATTTCGAAGGAATATATAGGGCTGAAAGTTTGTGGCCATCATCGAGTTGTCGTAGTCTGTCGTTCGCAAGACCAAAGAGATCTAACATCTTCTTCTGGTGGAAATCTTGTGGCTAAACCATGATGAATGGCCCAAACAAACTTTGACTTCCGCCGATAGTAAAATTAAAATGTAGAAATATTTTGAACAGTTCTATGAATTTAAAATGTGTGTTTCCAGGAATTTTAATCAAACCTAAGATGGTGATAGAAAAGGGTTTGTGTAAATTTAAGAGGTCTAGGTTCAAATAATTTCCGCAGTATTACTTAAAATGCCCTCCAGGTCTCATTTCACAAAATAAAAAAAATTTTCGTCTTTAAATTGGAACCAATAAATTATTTTTTTTTCAAGCCTGTTTTTCAGTAACAATCGCCAAAAGAGGCTGACATGCCATCCACACACTGATATTTCCAAAAGTTTTATCGCAATATCAAAAACAACAATTTGTGTTAGGTACAAAAAGTTTGAAGTCAATATATGTATTTCTCTCTTTTGAAAACAACAAATACTTTAGCTGAAAAACAATGTTTATCAGTTTTTAGTTGTTTTTGAAGGTTTTCGTTTGTTGTAAAAAAAATTGACAAGTTTGATGTCAATATCTGTTTTTGTTTCACAGATATTTTTATTTCGAAGTAGCATTTTGTGAATGTCTCTATACTAATCTTATGAAGCTTTTTGTTTGTTTGTTTGTTTAAACGTACTAATCTCAGGATCTACTGGTTCAATTTAAGAAATTAAAATCTTAGATAGCCTAATAAAGAATAATGATTGAATAAAAGACGAATCAAAATATTATTTTAATTTTGTAATTTTTATTTATTTATTTAGTTTTCTTTTATTTTCAAAATATTATTTTTTTAATTTTAGTTTGATAGAAAAATATACGCGACGCCTTTCTGACTATATGTCCATCATAGTGCGTAGAATGAGAAATCATTCTATGTCCATCATCGGACTATAGTCCGAAACGCATCGCGTATATTTTTCTATCAGACTAAAATTAAAAAAAAAAAATAATAATAATATTGTGAAAATAAAAGAAAACTAAATAAATAAATAAAATTTACAAAATTAAAACAATATTTTGATTCGTCTCTTATTCAATCTCCACAATGAATAAGAACCACAATCTAATAAAGAATGTTTCAAAATCGGTGATTGCTTTCTCTTTTGAGAGATCGGTTAAAGTTTTGCTTAGATAATGTATGATGGAAACGTCACCCTTTAATAGTTCTAAAAAACGCTACGATAGCATATTTCTGTCTTCTAAAAGTGGTTTATTGTAACCTTTTTTATGCTTAGTAAATTTGCTCCAAAATAAAGAATGCGAGTAAAGCCGTCGGGAACAACTAGTGCCATATAAATAAAATGCACGACTGGGTCGCACGAACTTGCTCCTATATGCAAAGAGTCTGTTTAAAAAAGCACCTATAAAAGATTTAAAATTATACCTTTAAAATAAATTTGTCTTCAAAGATTTAAATGCTATTCGATTTGTCAAAAAACAGCGCGATTCATCCCAAGACACAACTCATCCTAGGACAACTCATCCCGGAAATGAATTGGTATTTACAATAGTTATAGTTATAAAAATACATAAATATTTACCAAAAGATAGTAATATAATAAAAGTTTTGTCAAAGTAATGCGATCTCTCGGGCTCACGCACAGGATTTGATTTGGTGAGATGGTAGGGGTTACATTTAATAGAGTTAAAATAATTTAAAAAAAAATATTTTAAGATTCAAAATTTTACCTGAAAAATAAGTTGGTCTTCAAAAAATTTAAATGCCATTTTATAAATCAAAAAACCTTTGATTTTTCAATTTTTTTTTCAAAATCGGTAGAGCGTTTTTTTTTTTAAATTAATTTTTTATATACCTATAAATTTTTTCAATTTTGTTCTAAAAACATTTTTGGTATGCAGTTGTTTAGTGATTGTAAATATACGCTCTACGTTTGAATTTCGTAAAAAAATGTTGACCCGTTTTTGAGATATAGAATTTTGAAAAAAAAATCAATATTTATTTTTAAATCCAAACAATAAAAAATTGCACTTTTGATAATCAAATATTGTTAAGGCAATATAAAAGCTTATTCAAAAACAAATTATTGAAATCAGTTGATAAATTGCTGAGAAAATTAAAATACAAAATAACGGTTTTATGAGCGGTTCTTTCCTGAGCAAAACAAAAATATGTTGTTCTTATTAAAAGAAGCCAAGTTAAAAAATAAAATGTTAGAGAAAATTAAAAAAAAAATCTATCGGTTAGTTTTTGAGAAAATTCGAATTTTCGTTTTTTGACCAACAAAATTGTATGGGGGCCACTGTTAGTTTTGATCTTAAAAAAAATGAAAAATGAGTTCGAAATTTTGCACGAATGCAAAACTTGCCATATAGGAACTATATGTCGCAAGTAAAAATTGTTGTTGGATTTTTTAAGAAAATTAACCTATGTTAACAACAATATTTTGTGTGGAATAAAATAATTTTGAAATAAAAAACCTTAATTTACTTTTGAGATGTTCGAGTCTATTTAATTTCAATAAGATAAGATACACCAATTCCGTGAAGCGGCGTTGTTTTTCTTTTTTGGATCCTCAAAATCAACTGGACTCATTTGAAAACCAAAAATAGAGAAGAACATACTTATTTTTAGTTTTTAGACACCTGCCCTCGGTTTTGATCAGTTTTGTGGACTATTTTTTGTAAGTTTTTATTTTATATTAAAAACTGTCAATTGAATGTTTCTAAAAATTTAAACAAACGTTAGAAGCAATTTGTTTTATTATATAAAATTAGTTTGGGGTCAATATCTTCAACTGTTGCAAACAGATTCGAGTCGATCATCAATTTTTATAAGCTTTTAGGTGTGTTCCTCTTTGGTTATTTGTGTTTGTAAAAGAAAACTTTAACTTCGATTTTTCTTAAAAAATGTACCAAATGTCAAAAGCTGTATTTTTCGATAAAAAAAAATTAGGTGGAGCAACAGTTCATTGAGAATCAGGGCTTAGTGACTTACAACACTCAACCATTCATGTGTGCGAGTAATGTTGTCAGTGATGGAGGGGAACTAGAATTTTAAGCCGAATCCAAATGGCTCATTTGAGAAAGCACTTTGCATGACAAGAATTACTCCTGGAGGATTTGTCAATTCATCGCAAGGGAAGTACCCGTGAAAAAAAAACTTAAGATGGCACAGGCAGAGATTGAACCCAAGACTTTTGGCATGACATTCCTACGCAATAACCATAACGCCACGGGTACTACACATAATTGATATATACAAAACTCCTTTAGTTCAGTAAACAATATGATACAACAATTGTTTTGTTAAGTCAAATTTGTTCAATACAATTATTGACCTTTCTTACTGTACATAAACAATAAGATTAGTAGGAATCAAGATCCAAGCACTTGAACTTGTTCTTGTAGAGATTCGTAAATAAAACACCTTGTTATGATTGGTTGTTACTGACGAATGCTTTTATTGTTGACAATTATGTCTCTTTTATACTTAAATTATTCATTACACATAATACAATTTTTATTACAAAGTATCGATTACATATAATAATAATTTCCTTACAAATCAAAATATATACAAATTATGTCAATCAATAACATTTAAATATGTCAGCATTAAAATAAATAAATAAAAACAATAACACAAATCGAAGTTGCGCTGGTCATTGCCTCCTGTTGTGTCATCAGTATTCGTTGTAGTAGGTCATAGTTGCGCTGGTCATTGCCTCCTGTTGTGTCATCGCTATAGTAGGTCGTCAAGGCGATGAACAACAATGATAATATAAAATTTAATTAAAGTCGCTAGAGCTATTGCTTCGAGAGATATTAGGGGTCAAGCTATTTTTTCATTTTGTTTAAAAATTGATTTTGTAGAAAAACCACTAACACAAATTGTTTGAAAGTCCTTTCCGCATCTTTTAATGTTAATGTCTTCAAAGCAACATGTATTTGTTGTCGAAAAAAAGTATACTAAGGGCCCCCGCAGACTGCAGACTTTTTATCGGCCGATAGTTTAGTCGGGTTGGGCTGAAAATGCGCACACCGAGCCAATTAAACAGTTTGGTTTGTGAACAGGGCGCAGACTATCCAACAGCCGGCCGACTATTCTCGAACATTCGCGTCGGAGTACTCTTTTAAACTTTTTTTTATAGAGCGCAGGTCTTTTCTCGACTTCTTCAATCAACTTTTCGACGGAACTTTCTACAATCAACAATTGTGATTTGGGCGACGCACGCCATATTCAAAATACACGCACACGACTACACCAAATCACAGAGCGAACTGAACTATCGGCCGACTAAACAATTGTCATGTATGCGCAGGCGTGTATGCGCCAATACTGATTAAACAGTCGGCCGATAGTTGGACGACAGATTACTTTGAATGTAATCGGGTAGCCCATCAAACTTTTTTATCGGCCTATACTGTATCGCTGTAGTGTGCACATATGCATTCCTCTCCATAGTGATTAAGAAGCCGACCAAACTATCGGCCGATAAAAAGTCTGCAGTCTGCGGGGGCCCTAAACGTACGGGCTTTCAAACACGCGAACGTACGCATTCCCAGACATCTCTCTATAAACCTTTGATTTATTTTGTAGAGACATTGAAATGTCAAGAAATGTGAAAAACAAAAATGTTTAAAAAGATTAATCACGAATTTTTAAAAGAAATTACCGTTTCGAGAAGGTCTTAAAACCGATTCTCAATGGTTATGACATCAGTGAATGTTATTGCCTGTTTGCCTCAATTTGCCTATTCTGTATAGGAAGAAATATAAAGATTGAAGATAGGTTCCAGAGTTACGAAAATACTTCTTTTTAAAAAGAAAATTCAACAAAGTAAACATTTAAAAAGTGAAAATAATATTAAATTTTATTACATTCATAAAAAACAAAACAAAACTATATATTCAATTAAAACAAAATATAAAAATCAATCTTTTTAAAAAAATAAAAACAAAAATTAATCACTGATTCCATATTTGCTGTCGTTAATCTACTTTCTCTTTCAAAATACCGGTCCAATAATTGCTGAACACCTTCTTTTTTGTTTAACAAATACGTTTCCTTGTAGCAATTGATATTTGAAGCTACTGCTTGGGACACTTTAAAAATTCTCCCACTATCAGGATCGTTTATTAAAAAAATCTCCATAGCTTCGTCAATCAGACACATCGCTTTCAAAATTTGTTTGGAGGTTAAATTTTGTTCTTCCGAGATATTTACTGAACGGTTATTGTCATCTTCTTCGCACTAGTAAATTGCAATTATAGTTGCAATACTTCTTCATTAGACATTTCTCGGTTGTGCGAAGTTAGCAATTCCTTTAGGTCTAAGTCCTCCTTTTGTCTAGGATCCTTCTATTCCAAATTTGAGTTATCGAAATATACAGTAAAAGTTCTCACAGGACCACTACAGAGATTAATATGATATCCCATGAATGTCCATCACTTATTAAACCAGCCTAAATTTTTACTTCAAAATTATCCCCTTTTTATGAGAATTTCTAATAGGATTTAACACTTTTCAAAATTCAATTCCTAAAATTCACTGCAAATTATCGACTTAACAACTTTTCACGTTCATAATGGTTATAGTCCCCATTGCGAATTTCCCCATAACCCAAGCAATATCATTCCCCCATTCATATACTTCTCCACTTAAAAATTCAACAAAACTGTCCTGTTGGACAGGAAAGGACACAGACACAATGTGGTAATTTTAATCAGACCAATTGAATAGCAAGTGATCCTTTGACTGTAGACGACTGTAGGTTCGAGGTACCGCACCGCGTACCTCATATAAAAGGATGAGCACATGAGAATATTGTCACAGTGTGTTGAGCTGATGTCGTCCTCGTCGTGCGTCATCGTTGCGGTTCTTTGCCAATATTCCAATTCAAACATTGTGTTGTCTGTTTCGGGCCATTAATCAGCCAATTGTCAACCTGACACACAATGCATTTCGGTCGATGTTGGTTATGGGGTTCCTGATGTAGGTTTTGTCGAACGAGAATGCAATATATGTATGCAATTATCCGAGGACAAGTGCAGATATATATATCATCATCTTTTGTTCGTCCTTAATGGGTGGTGGGGGTGATATAGATAGATAGAGCTCAGAGTGGAAAAGGGATGATGATGACACCAAAGTCCAAATATGCATATCCTGTTCAAAGTGATCAACCCTTGGTGGTGCGGTTTTCTAATTAATTTCCCACTCACCCATCAGGACTTTCATATCCTCCAGCTCCCACTCCTTTTCCTTACGACCACCCAGTTGCTTTCTATGTTATTCGTATTTTGTGTCCCTGCCAATTTGACAATTAGCTTTTGTACGAAACCAGATGTGCGCGCCCTCTTGTTGTTGGGAAAGCAAAAGCATCAATTTGGTTTGGTGCAACCCCGTTGTCTTCTGTGAAAATATAATATTACAAAGGTGGTTAGGGCTGCTTGGCACCACCAGGACCTATTAAGGAATTAAAAATGTATAAAGAGGATTTTTTGTTTTCTTTCTTTATTTTTTTGTTTTTGTTTTTGATGACTGATGCTGAGTTTGTCTTTCGTAGAAGTTTTATAATAACTTAAAAGCATCCCAAAACTCCAAGTAAATCAGGTAGGTAGGTAGGAAGGAAGGAAGGTTGGCGCAGAGAGACAGACGGATGCGGGACACTAAACAATCTAACGTAGGTGGTGAATGGTGCTGATTATGAACTCGTACTTCTATGTGAAGTGATTATAATTTTAAGGATTTTTTTTGTCTGTGTTGATTTAAGAAACAAGACTGAGACAACTTTGTTTTGTTGATTAAAGCATCAGACACGTACATATACCTACATACATATCTACCAACACAGGTACTTCAAACACTGGTGGTTGGACAAATTTATTGCTTTTTTGTTAAAATTGATGGCTTATTAATTATAAAGAGAATTTAAATGGTCGATAAGTCGATTTTTCTGACTTTGAATTTTAATTTTTAAATAGAAATTGGCATCAAAGGGATAACATTTGTTTGTTTTAAATGTGGACTTTGCTTAAATAAAACTTTCTGTACTTTTCGGCAATACAAATTAGTACAGAATAGCTGCAATCTGTTTATTTGGCAAGAGTACGATAACTCAGGCGACAAGATATTATAACGGATTTTTTTAGAACAGTTAAAAACAAACCTTTTTTTATTATGGGAGGGGGAGGTCTATCTCCCCTTATTATTATTACTTAAAATGGAAAAAAATAGTTAAAAAATAACCGTAATACTAACAATTAAGTATTATACGTTTTCTTAAAGCCAACATTATGTTCTATTAGCCAGTTTTTAAATCAAGTCAAAATTATGAATAGTTTTTGA
Source organism: Eupeodes luniger (assembly GCA_951509635.1). Lineage (NCBI taxonomy): Eukaryota > Metazoa > Arthropoda > Insecta > Diptera > Syrphidae > Eupeodes > Eupeodes luniger. The sequence continues at coordinate 91,834,215 of OX608073.1, read as the reverse complement.
AAAATTTGATTTTCAATTTTCTCAAAAACTAAAAGACGTAAAATCATCCAGCTTTCAGTTTTTGATCAAAAACAAATAAGAACAATGAATTCTAAAAAAAAATAGTAAATAATCTTGAAGTATATTGAAAAATTTCTTTAAGCTTAAAGAAAGACAAAGTTGGTACAATGACGCAAAAGATAGAGATCTTTGGGCAACATTGAGGGAGGCTTATGCCAGATCATAGAATTTTGACACGCATCCATTTATTTATTCAAACTTTGCTCACATATTAAAGTTGATTTAAAAAAAAAAAAAAATTATGTCAATTTTATATAGTAATTAATTCAAAAGAAACAGAAAATGTAAACAAAATTGTAAATAAATATTGTACAAAATATCAATAATGGCAAATAAAAGCTTATAATAATAATAATAATAATTGAAAAATTACACTTTAAACCTTTTTTTTAACTTTTTTTACTCAAATTTTGAGTTTAAAACAATTTTTTTTTTCAAAAACTATGCATAGTTTTGACTTGATTTAAAAACAAGCTTATAAACAAAAGTGTTGGCTTTAAACAAATATATTTTTTTAAAGCACATATTTTTTGAAATTGCCCCTACCGCATAAACGGGGAGAGATAGACAGTTGTTTTTAACTGTTCTATACAAATCCGTCATTAAGGTTAAGAAATTTCGGTTAAGTGAAACAATGTTGAATATTTTAGAAGTTTGTTTAGTGTAGCCAACTGTAGATATACAATTTTTAAATCTCGGTCTATGCTTAAGTCTGCCCGAAGAAAGAAAACTCAGCATAATTTGCCAAATCATCAAGAAAGGATACCCTCTGAAATGAGTCTTGCTGAACATTTCTTGAGATTTTTTCTTATTATTTGAATGTATGAAGCCTTTCGTAAACAACCTAATAGGTGTTTTTTTGGGTTTCAGAAAAGGAAAGTCCACAATTGACCAGATGTTCACATTAGACAGATCTTAAAAAATAAAACCAGGAACGTCAAAGCGTTACTTTTCTAGCCTTAGAAGGCAATTGAGTAGTAGTTCTCTCTCGAGCATATAAACTCGCTATCTTTAAGACACTCATCATCTCGGTTCTCATGCATGGTACTAAGGCTTGGGTCTTGTCAAGGCAAGGTGACAACGCTTTAGAATGCTTCGAGAGAAAAATTACTCAGGTAATTTTTGTACCCGTCTGCATAGATGGAGAGTGGAGGAGATGGTAAAATGACGAACCATACGGTCTGTAGAGTGACACTTAAGTCCAACGACTCAGATGGCTGGTTCTCGTAGAGCAAATGAACATCAACGCTCCAGTCCGGAAAGTCTTTGAATCCAATCTTTAGGCACGGCGGCGCAGTAGAAGAAGACCGCAGCTCAGGTTGAGCACGCAGGTGGTAGAGGACCTGAAAAACTGGAGACAGATAGCTAGAGACCAAGCTGGCTGGAGACACATGTGGGTTGAGGCGCCACCATAAGTAAGTCACTAAAATAATAACGAAAAGATATATTTCCCTTTGTCATATCTCAAAAACGAGCTCAAAATGACTATATCACTATATTAGTTTAGGTACTTTCGATCGTCCAATATTTTGTTGAGTTAAGTTTTTTTGAGTCTCGTAGGATAAGTTTCTTCCTTTTTTTTAACTGAAGACGCAGTAAAAAATATTTTGGCATAAATTATTTAACAACCTATTGTATGGCCCAGTTTGTCAGTGTGTGATCATCTAAGTTTCTGAGTTAAATTCGAGTAAATTTCTGAAACATATTTTTCAGTCTATTATAATCTTGTAGTTAACCCTTCAAATAAGGTGAGTTAACTTCGGTTTAAAGATACCTACTGAAATTGCAATGGAAAAATATTTTTTGCTTCTTTTTGTGGAACATTGAATAATTCTTTGTTATATTAAGACTCCGAACCTAAGGAATGGGGATTTATACGATATTTCTAGTTTAACTCTTTTGAGAAGAAAAAGAAAAAGAAAGACTTATCAGTTCGCGAATAATTCATTTTAATTTATTTTGTCAAAAAGTTTGAAATTCGTGTATTCATTCAAAACAACAAATGAGATTAAGAACAACGTCTGGTGGTTGTCAATCAAAATGTCAAATTCTATCGATTTCTATAATTTTTTGACAACTTAATCGATAATTCTTCAGTGATGCCAAATTATAATACCGTTCTTGAGGTTAACAATAAATCCCCACTGAAAAATTTGGTAGTGAGTTAACTCTGAATTCATGATTAACTAGTTCTGGGTTTAACTCGGAGTTAACTCAGCACTGAAAAACTGGGCCTTAATGACTTATCATCTTACTATCTATAAGTTTGTACATATTAAGTAATTTAATAGATAATTCCATAACTCGAATTCCTATCTATGGTAAAATACTTTTTCCCGATGCAAGAAGTTGATGTCTGGAATTATATTTGAAAAGTAAATCATTAACTCCATAAAAAAGTTGTCTTCTCTATAAAAACATTTATGTACCCCTATTATAAAAAATAACTTTTTATTTCACTGATTAATCCGACAAGCTTCTTTATGTTTTTTTAAAAAGGATTTTTATTCTAGAGACACTTTCAATCCCGATGACGAAAAGGTTTTTGAACTTTCTCTAGATTCTAGATGCTGATGAAATATTATCCAACCCCATTTCAAAACGATTACTGTGCGTATAAAATAAATGAATTGACCCGGATTACAAGCAACTTAACAATAAAATTTAGTCAATTGCAACCGCCAATAATAACAATTAACATACTACAATTTTTTACATCAACTGATGCAATATGGTGATCAATTTGAATTACGAACTCTGTCAATAATTCATCTCACCGTAAGTTCGTCTGCCTTCGGTCGTCGTTTTGTAGTCTTGCGTTCCTGAATCACATTAGAATCAATTAACTTCAACAAAAATATAATTTTTAATAATTCGAAAAGGGGTCGTCTTCGTCTCTGTTTAAATTAATTGTGATGCATTAAAATGCCTATAATTGCCGCACCACCGAAAATGCAATATCAACATAGGGGTCGGTTCTGATGTTGAAGCAAGGTCTAAAATCCAATATTGGTGGCGGGGCTGCAATATCGAGGAACGACCGACGCGACGCAAGAGGGTAACCTGTTGGCCATCATCGTCACTCGGTATATAGACACAAAGCAATTAAAGGCACTCAATATGTGGGTTAACATCAAAACTTCTCCATAATACGATCGATCAAATAAAAAAGAAAACAAATAAAAGGGTGCAGGGTGCGGATTAATAGAAAGACAGGGAGAGAGGGAATGGGTAGGTAGAGGTACCTACATGATATTTTTCAATTCATCAATTTAGGTCGCCGAAAAAATATAAATCGTAGTCATCATCGTCATCACGTCACGCGACGAATGCATCAAGTCAACACTTTACCGTGTCATCAATTAACTGGGACGACATCAGTTTGATGCTGGTGGAGGCCGCCATACACCGTTTGCCGTTTTTCGTATAGTCGTAGTCGCAGTTGTAAGCGTACAGTCGTCGTCACCCCGACCGTTAATGCATCGCATGGATGCATCCACAAAACGGATCTATCTATCACCCCGTCCACCATCGCATCTTCGTCCTCGTCGTCGCACCGCGTGAAGATCTGGTGCACATCGAACGAGTTAATAGCGTGCGGCAATATTATGTACAACAATTAATCGCATGGCAAACGCGTCTAATAGAATAGAACACTCGCAGCAAGAAAAATTAAGTCCCAAACTAAGTCGAAGGGACTTACTTTTTTTGTCGGTTAAGCAAAATGTTTAAAAAAGTAGAAGCTTCTGTAAGTCTTATAGAAACTTTAAAGAAGAAATAACCTGTTAAATGTGTTTCTATGTTAATTGTTTTTGTTGTCGTCTCCATGTTGTGTATTTTTCGAATAATATTGTGGTTAAATTATAATAAAAAGCAAATTTTTGTAAATTTTTTTCTTTATTTATTTATTTAAATTACTTTAATAATTATCACAACATATGTATATTAATAATTGTGCGACGCGTCTAAACAACACCACAGTCCGATAGCATAAACCAGTGCCCGATGATGGATTTATATATCCGAAACACGTCGCACAATTATTAATATACATATGTTGTGTTTCTATGTGTTTCTTTTTTAGCAACCATTGACTCCGAGATGAGGTGAACCAAAGCAGCGCTACACGCTTTATTGAAACTGGAACCCTTTTTCATCTTCCAAAATGCTATTTTCCATTTGAAAGCTATTTAAAGTCTTATAGAAACTTTAAAGAAGAAATAACAAGTTAAGTAGTTTTCTATGTCTTTTTGTTGGAAAGCACTGGCTTTAACTTTAAATTCCATAATTTCTGTCAATCCTAGCGAGACCCTAAGGTACCTAAACATAATTTTTGCAAAGTGAAAGATGAACTTATTCCGTTCTTGACTATGATGTGTGTCTAAGAAGACATCACATCTGTAGCTGCTAAAACCACTGCCGATGGCGCGGACAGCCGGTGCGGTGGGGCTAGAGGGATAACTCTTTCACTAGGATAGGAATGATTACGAAGACGAAGAATAAGTTGATGATGATTGTATGAAATGTATCTATCTCGTACTTTCCAAGAAAATGACACAGACACACAAAGGGAAGTTTGTCTATTTTAATTGTGCGGCGCTTATAACGTTTTTCATTTCAATTGTTGCGGATTTTACTGCACAAATAGCTGGGGCGGGCGCGCTATGCTCTCGCTTCGCTTTATATAGATACACATTTTGCGTACTCTTAATGGATGCCAATGTTGAAGGAATTAGTGGGTGCATTAGTTTATTATGAGTGCGCCGCATATAACCCTTATCGTGATGACATGCAACATGAGACGCAAGCGATTGTGTGTTGTGCATATCTGATGATGTTCGAGTGTGATGGGGGTGTTATTTTGTCTTTAATTCTTTCGCACTTTGGACACAAAGAGTAATAATGCATGAATTTTGTATGAGAAAGTTAAAGAAATTATTGTGTGTGTAAAGACTAGGAGAGACCATCATAGAGAGAGAAAGAGAGGTCAGGGTGCAAATGGAGAAAGTAATCAACGAAATTAATTGTAAAATATGGCATTTTTTTAAATGAGTCTTTGCTAATAAAGAATAAGTGTCTTCATTTGAAAGAATTTCTCTTTGTTTTGGTGATGTGGAAGGCAGAAAATTTCACTTCACTAGATTTTCGGTTAAGATAGAGAAATTGCAATTTCCTGCTCTCATTTGAGTTAATTGGTGAAATTATGTGACAGATATGTGTACTTGCGTCATTCGTGTCACCAGATGTGTGTGGCTAAGGTTTGAGAGGGTTATTTTATTAATATGCAATTCTTAAGGATAATTTCTTGATGAAATTCTATAATAAATAAAAAAACTCGATCTATTAATTCACGGTTTATCTTTGGAACTTCATTTAAAAAAAAAATTAGAACTCGAGCATTCATATATTAAAGTCCTACAATCTCTAGAATATCATGCATGTAATTTAAGTGATAGAAACTTTTTTATTGAAAAGTTTGAATAAATCGTGTGTTTAGTAGATTTAACCAAAAGATTATTGTCGAAATGAAAAACGCAACAATAATGATAAAAGTTTAGAATTTTTAAATATTTTTTTTCAGATGCACATAAAACGGTCGTCTTGTCTTCTAAAAACAATTTTATCGGGTCTTGTTGTAAATGGGAATATTGACAATTTTAGATGGGATGTAATATCTCTAACATAGTTTAAATAGCTTTTATGTCTATTTGTGCAGACTCAATAGTCATTATAAACGATACTAAAGTATAACTAAAATAAAGCACACGAAAAGTAAAAAGTTTATTGTGTTTAAATGCATAGGTTACTTTTACACTTTATGAAACTGCTAGCGACCAAAACATTCCTAATTATGACTCTTTGGCAAACCGTCCATGTTTATATAATTTCTAAAAATATTTTATTATTGAACTTAAATGACCTTGCAGGCTGTAATTTAATCCAAAACCCGAATGAATCTAAAAATTTGACCTTTGGAAGAAGTAAAAACATTCCTAAACCGAGTTTTAATATCCTAGACCCCCAATTTTGAGGGTGTAATAAATCTAGGTTTTATCTCAGACTGAGATCTTAATCAGACTTCTAACGCTTGAGAAGTTGACGAAGAAATGATTTAGAACTCAATCGAGTTCTAATTTACCAAAAAAACCTAGTTTAAGGGACTAGAACTTTGTCAAGAAATTGGCCATTAGAAAATCAGCTAATTTCCAAACATATTTCACTTTTCACTCGAAATGAAGTTGAAATCAAAATATATATTGGATTTATGAAATTCACTTTAATCGATATCGACTTCATTTTTTTGCCGAACTTAAAACGAAGTGATTTTCAGTGTTCTGCATTTCGATTTTTGTGATTTTTAAGTGATTTGCATTCCACTAAATTAAGTTAATGTGCTAACATGCCGAGTAAAACAATGATCTTTCAAAAACTTTCAAGGCACATTCAGAAAATATACTTGAACACAAGAGTCCGTGCAAACTGATCTTTGGAAACTGCTTATGATGAAGAATCGAAAACCTGCAGCAAAGCTGCCAGAAAAATAAAAACATAATAAATTATACAAACTATGACAATTAACAAAATTCTTTATTGAATGATGTGATAATTTATGTCAGCTTCCTTAATTTACTTAAAGAGATTAGAAAGAGTATTCGAAGTTATGAAATCGATAGGACTATAGAACCCTGAAAACAATTTTCATTTGAGATTTCGGTTTCCTTTCACAGCTGGGTTCCCAAAGCTGAATAATACACAAATAAAGACAAGAACACACCAGAAACTCTATGGTGAAAAATGCTAACAAACAAAAAGAATACTCTATCTGAAGGAATTAAATCCAACCGTGTTATTCTCGAAATTATATTTTTTAAATTTTGAAGACATTACCCACGTTTTTTATTAAAGTCATACATAGCACAGATGAAATTTATATCACTGGCGATAAAAGTTGAATTGAAATATTCCTGTGAATAAAGATTTGACTTTTATCGTAGTAAAGAAAGCGATTTTTGAGGTTTACATTCTCGGACGTTGCTACTCGATGGAAGTGATCATAGATTTGTGATGTCTAACATATAAAACACTATGATGTCATTTTAAAACTTCTTTTCAATTTATTTAACAAAATTTTTGCTAATTTATTTTAATTACTTTTTTCAATGAGTTTACGAATCAACTTTTGTCTAATTTCTTTGGTAGATGAATGTTTTTCATTATTTTAGTTCTACAAAATTTTGTAGCGACTCGATATGGACTGTAGCACTATTACATATAAGAATAAAAGAAATTATTTGTCAAGTCCTCCGAAAAAGAGACAGGTACAAAATTCAAATACATATTACTACTCATTCTGGTTTTCAAAGTTGCTCAGCATAAAATCGCTCTTTGAGTTCTTTGAAAAAAGATCGCCGTTTAGCTGCTCTATGGCCTGAAATCATGGCTACAGTGAACAGGATTTGTTTTGGACTCACGAAATTCGCTTGTAAAAGGTGTATTTTTTTACGTGTGGCTTTAAGGGAAAATATAAACACTTATAATGTAATGTTATGGGCAACAATTTTATTGTTTATTTCGGTCAAGTAGTTGCCGTGGCTGGCTCTGCTACATAAAGCGATCAATAACTTCAAGTACTTTTCGAAATCACTTCAAATCAATCAATAAACAATTGATTGTTCTAATTTGTATAGTTAGTACTGTTTTTATTTATTCTGGGCTTTTCAATAAAATTATTATAATAAAGAGTTTTTCCATTTTGCGGTTCAACAGGATAGGGCTAGAATTTGACATCTGCCAAACTAACTTTTTAAAAACAAATTTTTTTCAGTTAAAAGTCTGACATTTACGAAAATGGATCGCTTAACTATCGCACAACGCATACAAATTGTTAAAACCTACTACGAAAATGGTGATTCTGATTCTGACATATCGCGAAGAGACTGAATTGGTTACAGATATTGTAGGGCTTGTGCATCATCGTTTCGCCCGTTCCAATGAAAATATCGCTGCTGTATAAGTGAAAGTTTTGCCGAAGACCCGAATGTGTCGATTCCTCGTTATTCTCAGGAATTAGGACTGTCTTAAAGCACATTATGGAGTATTTTGCAGATCTATACACCAACATCCATATAAAGTCCAGATCACACAACAACTGAAGCCAGCTGACCATTCACAACGTCGCAGATACGTCGAATGGGTGCTTGGACAACAGGCGGTGGACGGCGATTTTTCGAACAAAATTTTATTCAGCGACGAAGCACATTTTTCACTCGGTGGGTATGACATCCGCAAAAAGTCACTGTTTAGTGCGCTCTTTGATTTGGAGGCGGTGTTATTGGGCATTACTTCTTCGAAAACGACGATGGAACGACTGTCACCGTCGATTCGGAGCGTTATGGTCATATGGTAACCGAATTTTGTTTTGCCTGCTATTGAAGAATACGACTTGGAGAATATGTGGTTTCAATAAGACGGTGCCACAGGCCACACAACTCCAGCGAATATTGCTTTATTGCAAGAGACATTTCCTGGCCGCGCAATTTATCGTCGTGGTGATATCAACTGGCCAACAAGATCATGCGATTTGACTTTTGATTTTAGTAGACATTTGGCGTGCTGAAAAATCATTTTAAAAGTAAAGTAAAATTACTACTGGTTTTAAAGCATTTCATCTTGTCGAATTCAAATCACTTAAAAATCGAAATGAAAAACACGGAAATTCACTTTAGTCTAACAAAATTAAATCGATAAAAGTCCATTTCAGAACTCAAATTCATAATGTGAATCGATTGAATTTTCATTATGAGTAAAATTGAAATGTAGAAAATAAAACGCAGCTTTTGTACATATAAAACGTATTGATTTATATAGTCACGGCACCTGCCAGTTAGCCCATGAGCCTTCCATTTCAGATTGATTATTTTTCGATAGATTATTTTTCGATATGACCTTTAATGCATTTCCCATAATCTAAAAATAAAGTGTCTCGAAAAACATTAATTTTACCAAATAATTGCATATCAATTAATATCATGATTTCATGATTATAAGAGAATAATACTATTACCCGTATTTATAAAGAAAACATAGCTAAAGTTAATTATTTCAGATCCCGTGTTTAGGAAAACTACACAACGGAATACAAATACTCCGGACTCAAATGGAACGGTAGGCAACTGCCTTTAGTTTGAGTTCGGAAAATTCTTATTCCATGGTGTAGTTTTCCTAAGCACGGGAGCTGAAATAACTAATTGTATGTATATTTCCTATATAAATACGGGGATAAATGTTTATTTTTAAATCAGGTAAAAAATATACCAACAACATAATTAATTTTTTGCTCTCAAAAAGGTATCCTTCGAAAATAAACGATGTAGAACCACGACATAAAACTCTCATAAAGCTGTCTCTTTTTTTTTCATATGTTTGTTTTCTTTTCAAACATTTTCTGTCTCCTTTCTTTTAACTACAGTTAACACTACTTTACCATTTAAAACACAAAAAGGCATCCACCCGTCAAAATATAACAAAATAAGTACATAAATACTAACCACCGAGATTGAGACTTAGTAACAACATTTTTTTAAAACAATCTCTACTCATATATAAATTAAAATCAATGACATTACATAAAGAGTTAGCTTGTCTTAAACAGCGAGTTAAGGGTTCATTGGTTCCATAGTTAACCCTATGAAAAGGAACATAAAATAAACGATTATTTCGTAAGGTACGATTTGGAACGTGAAAACCCACTAACGAAAGTAAATCAGGGCAATTGATTTTATAATTAATTGAATCGCTTACAAACATGACATCAAAATATTTACGGCGTGTTTCCAAGGATTGAATGCCAATAACAGACACCTCGTTTTATATGATGGCATGTCGACATTCCATCGTAAGATCCGGATTGCTGTTCTAGTGAAGCGTTTCTGTATTCTTTCAATTCTAATAGCATGAGCAGCATACAAAGGATTCCATATAGGAGAGCAATATTCTAATATTGATCGTACATAACAAAAATATAGAGATCTTAAAGTAAAAGGATCTGAGAATTCCTTAGCATTCCTTGAAATAAAACCGAGCATTGAACTGGTCTTATCTTTGTATTATTTAAAGAAAACTAAAACAAATGATTAACTAAAAGTCATTTAGCTTCAAGCGTCTTAAAGTTTAGTGTATTATTCTAAATTTTAAAAAGAGAAGAATTGTTATGATGCCTTATTTTCTAAAAGATATTCTGTTTTAAAAATTCACTACTTTTCAACATTATAAAAATCTGAATAAAAGAAAATTCTTTTTTTCCATTTCAGACTCTTACAGAAATTTGACCAACAAAAATGTTGACATTTAGTTTTGATATAAAGTATTTTAAATACAGCATTTCGATCCCGACACCTCAAACCTAATCTAATTTTTTTCTCCAAGGGGGGGATCCTTCGTACTTTAACGAATTCTATACGTCTTTAAAAATGACCGTACTTATGTCTATGGTTATTTCTTTTCTACAAACAATAGATTCTAATTTTGTAGGTAAACAAAACTATACCTGGATAGCTCCTTTAAGAAGAACAAACAAGAAACACTTAATCAACTAAATATCCTCATACCTACCAAAAAGTGTCAGTTACAAGAATTTCTAACTTCCTTAATTTTCTGGATGTCCTGCGCGTTCGCCTCGAAGTCTCTCTTCCTAATGGCAATAAATTCATTTCAGATGTCAAAATATTTTCAACAAAATAATGAAATCAGTCGACAGAATACAAAACAAAGAATATCCAAGACAAGACAAACAAGACAAAAGTAAGACAAGAGTCCTGTGCCTGTCCGGTGGTACTCCTGAAGTCCAGAACCAGAGGACCATATATACTCGTATAAGACATTACCTCCTGATGCTCCTGTTGCTTGTGTTTCTGTTCCTGTGTATGTGTCTTCTTCTCTGCTGTCCGTAGAACCAAGTTCCTTGTTCCTTTTCTTGTTATCAATCTGTTAAATAACAAAACACCAACTGCGCCTTTTAATCGCGCGTACTCAACTCATTCTTCCTTGTTTTTGTTTTGTTTGTGTGTTTCTGGATTTTTCATTTCTATGTCGATTGTGTTTTAGCAAATGGATGACAACATTGTCCCGGATGACATAAACACAAGGACCGGGAAGCTGGTACTTGGCCAGAGAGAGAGAGACTTCGAAAAAATGATTCTTCTCTCTTTCACCAGAATCATACAAATATAGGTAGGTTAGGGACTGTGACTGTGATGCCACATTTGAACATGTACATTAATCCTTCCGAACATGACCGACCGACCAGCTCAGCCAGCCAGAGCTACACAGCGACCAACCAAGTCGGAGTTGTCCGTTTGTCTGAATGTGACTGTGACTGTTAAGGCTATGGCTCTTGCTTGCTCCGCTTTGGGTGCGTGTTATGTTCCTTTTCCTCACTCCACGCAGCATGATGTCCTTTTGGCGAGAATTGTGTAAACATTTGGTCATTTCAATGGTCGCTTTATGTTCTCATCGGGATAATTTATAGTTCTTGCCACAATATGCTCTGGGCCCGAATGGAGGAGCGAGCGAGCGAGTGAGTGAACCAGTGTGTGCGGGACTGATGGTACAACACTGTTTTGGGATGCTTCATTCGGAAAAAGAGGATTTTTTTTATTTTCGAATTTTGGGAACAACTCCTTTTGGATGGTTTTGTTGGACAACAATGCGATATGCATTGAAAAGGTCCCACCTTTATGCTTGCTGGGAGTATTATCGGCCGCCGCCGCCGCTGGCCAGCGTGTCACAACCGAAAAGGTGTTTATGATTGTCCAGCAATAAATAAGACTAATTTGAGGCACACTGAATATGGGTACAATATTGGAGTCTTCTACTGCTGCTGCTGCTTCTTCTTTCTCTTCTGAAGGAACAAAGCCGACGAACGAGGACGACGACTTGGACGCAGTAAAATGCTTGTCCCAGGGTTGTGAACAAAACGAAAACAAACAACTTGGACAGGAGAACAAAATGCAGACACACTGTACGCACTCAAAAAGTCAATGTTTATTTCAAGAGTTTTATTGTTTTGTTTTTGTTTGAGTTTCTTTTTGTCTTGTGTTTAAAAAGATATTTTGAAGACAATGTTTTTAGAAGCACCTCGCGCACTTTACTTCCAGCTTCTGATGTTATAACTTTCTCTGAGTTTGATTTCATGGCCTGTCCAGGTGGCTATTTTAGTAGCGATATATTATTGACAATGAGCCATTCATCGATTTTATGTGCATTTCGAGCAAAATAGAGTCGTAAGGATCATTATCAGGAATCTTAAGTGCTCACAGGTATTGAGGAAGAAGTGCGAATCTTCATGGAAACAAAATTATTAACATGTTGTTGGTTTATGGGAACTGACAAAATTTAGAGGCTTAAGCATAAGCATGCACTTTTATATTTATAAACAGCTTGGTTCCAGAATTCGAGTGAAATAAAACCGAATTCGAAATTGCAAATCGAGTAAATTTATTTTCAGTGTTCTGCATTTCGAGCGATTTGGTAACTCCGATTTTTTTCCGAAATCACTTTTCGTGAAATTGAAAACGGCTGATATCTATCATTTGAGATATTATTGAAGAATTTTTATTTTGGCAAAATGTTTTCTTGTAAATATTTTTTTATTGTTCACGCGTTTAAAAATACAAAAGTACTTATTAGGATCGCAAAATGAGTTATGCGTTAATAGTTTTGGCTTTACAGACTGAAAGGAATAAATATGCACAAGAAAAAATAAAAAGACGAAGGCTGCGAGATGTTTTTAATCCCTTGGAAATTGCAGATGACGCGTAAGTTATTTTAAGACTGAAAACAAAAATTAACCCCTGTTAATTATTATTTTGTATTGTTCATGTAGGTTCATTTCATATACCTACTATCGTCTTAAAAAAAAGTGCCTTCCTAATGGTGCTGGAAATTGTTGAGCCACATCTTAAACAATCTTCAATTACTTCAACGTTGGAGCTAGCCACAGTTTTGCGGTTTCTTGCCGAGGGAAGCTTTCAAAGGTCAACTGGGAAGGATGCTGATACCGCTTCAGGTCGAAGCACTGTTTCTAAAATGCTTACTGAAGTACTAACATTCCTCGGCTCGAAACGTGGAAGAGAGGACAATCGGCGTTTTGAAAAATCGTTTTAGATGTCTTGCTCGCTCTCTTAAATAACAACCAAATAAAGTGGTACAAATAATTAATGTTTGTTGTGCATTACACAACATCTGTAGACATTACAAGATACAAAATGAAGATGATGGAAACATTGCGCTATAAAGCGAACCAAATGAAAATGAAATAGAACCCGACATAAAAGAAAGGACTGTAAACTTGAACGAAGCCAATCAAATAAGAAACCAAATTGCCAGCAGGATACACTTAAATTTATTAAGTTAAGATATGTACACATTTATTAATTGAAAACTTTAAATAAAATTATTAATTAGATTTCCTCTTGTCGAATTCAAATCACTTGAAAATCGCAAATATCGAAATGTAGAACACGGAAATTCACTTCGTTTTGAGTTCGAAAAAAATGAAATCGATATCGATAAAAGTGAATTTCACAACTCCAATTTATATTTTGAATCGATTTCAATTTCATTTCGAGTGAAAGTGAAACGTAGAACCTATGTAGGTGAAAGCCTCGTTTTTTCCAAATAAATTTTAAAAACTAAACCCACATTTTTTTAAACAGAAAACAGATAATAATATTACTTTCATATTTTAATACCTATACAGAAGAATGACAATTTTGAAATTTGGTAAAATTGTATTGAAATTTTATTACCAGGTTTTTATTCAAAAAATAAAACCACAAAAACTACTTCTAAAAACTGGATTTACTGAAAGCTGCAAATATTTGGGATTATTAAGAAGATATTTAAAGCTAAGAGCAATGGTAGGGCGGATACAGAGTCTTAGTGAGGAGAGGGGTCAAACACTTGTCATACAAATGGAGTTTTGTAGATAAGAGCTTAGAAAATGTACAGAGTAGAGAACACAGCACCTTGAGCGACTAGACTATATAAGGTGATAACAACTCAAGACATTAATACAAGACAGAAGGACAGAAGAGAAAGAACAACAGACAGAAAGAACATGACAACAGCACGCGGTAGGTTTCGAGACGGTGCCCCATCTGCCTACTAACCGCGCTCACTGATGATTTATTTCGGTGATCGATGGAAACCGATGCTTTATCAGTGACTAGGCCGTTGCCTACTAACAAATGTATACATACATAAGTGTATCACCTTAACTGTATGAACTTTATGTCTCAAAGGATGTCATGATTTGCATATCAGCCGCATAGATTTAGATGTTACTGTATTGAACACAAAGGAGTACATCATTGATAGCTAAGATAAAGAGTAGTGGTCCTAAATGACTACCCTGGGAAGCTCCTGCAATGAAAGTGTTGAAGAAAAAACTTCTGAATTTTACTTAAAGATAAGAAAAAATTCATGTGATGGATTGAGGAGGATCATGAGAAAGTTGGTTTACCCGCCAAGGGTGACGTCAATTTCACAGACCGAGCTTTTCAATGGAAGATTTTTCTAACTATTTACTTAAGAGTTAATTTTTTCATTTTCAATAAATGTTCATTTGATCAACTTAAGCACGTTTATGTCACTCTTTATATTTTAAAATAATTTTGACGAAAATTATGAAAAATTACAAAGAGCTTACAAATTTAATTATAAATTAAAAACAATAAGAAATTGCGAAAAGTCATAGAATAAAATAATAAACAAATTTCGAAAAATGAAAGCAAAAAATGTTTTTGTACTAAATGTAATGGTGACCCCGGTCTCACAGGCCAGATTTGTACCAAAATTTGGAAACGTGTGAATTAGGGATTTAGTTATGAACTTTGGTAAGGGGATTTGAAATGCGACAGCTACTCAAAATTTCAATAAAAATTGACCGTGGAGGAAAAACTTTTTGAAGAAACCTAGTCTCACAGACACTTAGTAGGTCACCGTTGCGTTGGTGAGTTAAATGCTTAGGAATAATCAGTGTAAAATCGAACTCTTAACTGAGTTTTTTATGCAAAAAAGCAAGTAAATTATTAATTGTCAATCGTTTTCGCATTAAACCATGTTGTTGATTACATATAATATTCTTCCAGTTAAAATATAAACCATCACAAGAAAAGTTAGGGAATATAGGACAGTTTTGAGATTGATGTGTTATTACTAATGTCAGACTTATTACCCTTTTTAAGGATTGGTGAAATAATTGCCTTCTTTCATATCGCTGGGATTTTATCTGAGCTTGGATAGAGTCCAAATATACGAAAAAATGGGAGATGTTAACATCTATTGATACTATTGATTTATATATTTTTAAAGAAAATTAGAGGTATTTAATGTAATCCAGAGGAATCTTAAAGTAAGGTCTTGTAATGTAAGATTTTGTCTAACGTCATTTGCTAACATGGGACCAAATTCTTTCACCAAAGTGTTTGGGGGTCAGTTGCTATGGCAATTTGACTTCAACAAAATAGGAAGTGCGTTTATCTAAAACGAAGAAACAAAAATGTTTAGTTTACTTATTTTGGACATTTTACAGACGAATCATTGGGGATGGATAGTAAAACAAGTCATTAGGCACAAGTTCTGGCAGTAACCGAGAAATGAATATGGATTTAAGATTTGGTACTGATTCTTAAGATGTAGGAACAAACTCATTATTCCCTTTGACTGGAATTATAATTTCTAAACCGGAGTCTGAAACTATAGAGGTGGAGGTTCTAATTAATTACTGATTCCTTTAGTTGTATTATCTTCTACATATGGATAAGTGATCATAACTAAAGTTTAGCGTTATTCGAATCTTCTTTAAAGTTATATACCTTCTTTTTGACTTGCTAACAAATGCGTATTTTATTAGACTCATGTGAAATAGAAAAGCTAGTTTCTCATAATTGAGTAAAGACTAACAAGACCTCTCCTCATCTATAGATCTTATAAATCTAAAATCAACCAAACTATTTCCACAGTTTGTAAAAAAAAAAGACTAACATAGCACCGTTAACAACTTAGTCACTTTTCCATGGAACATACTGCAGTTCAAGCAAACTGCTTAGGCAACAGGCACACATAAAGATCGGTTATCTTAGCAAAAACAAAAAAAACTAAACTCCCTCGGGCATCACCCCCAATGGATAAATTTCATTGGATTGCATTATTTCTTTGAACATTACATACATGTGCTCTGCATGGCATGGCATAGGTAAGGTATAGCTAGGTACTGGTACAGTGGCCTAACCACCAAAAGCCACAACAATGTTCTCTTCTTTGACCATCCTGGGCAAAAAATCTACCATCTTCATCGTCATCATCGCTGGGAATCATCGCTATCCATATCCCATTATCATTATCGTCATCATCATCATAATCTTCTTGCACCGCGCCGGCCACAACCATGGCAACCATTCGAAGCCAAACAATCGAGGACGCCCGGTGGTAGTGTTGGGGCACAGCGAGTAGCCTCATCATCTTTACCATTCGCAGAACATCATCATGCGGGATGATGGTTAAAACGCAATCCTTTATTGATTGTAATCTTCTCTTTATTCCGGTGAGGTGGTTTGGTTATGTGCGGAGAGGGTTTAGGTTTTGGGTCATGTGGTTCGCTACTCGATGGGATGCAACACGATCGAATTTTATGCAACATACCAACATAAACAAGATTCAGGGACCTAGTGTTACATACCTCCAGAAGTAAGCTGTGGAGTATACCATTACGGAGAAAAATGTCCAAACACCTTCTAAGGCAATAATAAAGATTTGACCATCAGAATTTTTGGAAAGCTAATTTTTGTCAAGAAACCTCCTTAAGAGAGTGCTCAAAAATGATTTCCCTGAACTTAATTCTTAACGTGACGCAAACCATGATCTGTGTCCGTGAGTCATAAGCCTTTCCCACGAGCCGTGATGATGGGGAAAGTAAACAAAATTCATCTATTAATTTAATTCTTATTTTCTGTTTGTCTTAGAAATTAATTCGTCACATAATTGGGATTTAGGAACCACAATATCCAAATGTTACGGACGTCTTTCTTTCCCGCACTGATAGGAAGATGAAGACCCCGAGCAAATATTATATAAAACTTAAACCATCAAATTTTTCAAAATACAACGATGAATTAAAAATAAAAAATAAAAAAATATAGGGAAAGAGGTAGAAACGAAATATTTATCTTCATTCACTACACAAAAATATGTACGCAACAACGAATTAATTAGATTAATTTTTGCTGCATCTTGATGAAGATGCTTTCACACGATAATCACACATTCACTCCCTCTTTTTCTTATAGTTGTATAGGCTTAGCTTAGAAATTAGGCCAATTATTGTGGTAATTACGCTGAGAAATAAGAAACGAAAGGCTTGTCACCCAACACGATTCTTATTCTATAGAGAGTCTTATCATAAATTAAGGAGAATAGTCTTGTTTACTTTTTGTTTATTAACACGAAGAACGCCACAGCGTCGATGATAAGGAAAACGCAATTTTAAGAATTTCAAATAGGCCTTAGAATACTAGAGTTTGAGAATTTCAAAAATATTAAGAAGATAATGAAAGTTGTGTGAAAAAGATTAAAACGGATATAAGGGCTTAAGTTATAGTTATGTTGCATTCAATTTCAATTATTTATTTATTTATTTCACCTAAGTACAGGGCGTGCCGGAGAAATGGAAAGGATTTAAAAAATTATAACAAAATGTCTAATTGAGCTAGAAAAAGCAATCTTAAGGCGTAGAAAAGAAGCAACATTTATTTCGAAAGCTAGTGGGTTTAAAAAATATAGTAATTCAGATGACGGCCCTGACTTTCTATACTTAAGTTGACGCAAAAGTCACAATCCACGGTTTCGCCGGCGATATAATATTTGCACCGCCTTGCTGAAACCTGCTACACCTTAGTGATGTCTTTAGCGTTCGCCGTTAACCGTTCCGTCGGAACGCAGCAGCTACTTCCATCCAAACGGGAACTTTTGACGTAAGGGTTCTCCTCGCACAAGTAATGGAGATTTCATTTATTTACGTCATCGCAGTTCATGTAGAAATGAGCCATCTGTAATCAGTCTAGCGTCTAGTGGGTTCAACCGTTTAACACTGGAAAAACTAACCGTTATCATATTGATGAATTCCGTTCATCAACTGAAAATCATCACATGATGTAGATTTTGGACGGTAAAAATTTGACTGACGAACCGTTCCTTAATATGAAGAACTTCGTTTCATCAACTGCTTAACCAGAAAGGGGAAATTTCACCAGATCATCAAAACTCTTCAGTGAACCAAAGTTTTTAATGATTTTCCTTTCCAAAGACCAATGAATTCATCATATTGATGAATGATTAATTCACATTATTATATTTATGAAGGATTTAATCATTTTATTGACGAACGTATTTTTCATTCTTATTCATGATTTCATAATATTTAGATCATCATATTAATGAATACTTTCATCATATTTATGAAAAACTTCATCACAAATTTGGATCATCATATAGGGACGAAAATCTTAATAATATTTAAAAATTATTTCATAAAATTAAGTTCGCAATAACAAAGATTCACTCGACTTAAATTGATGATTTTTTCATCATATTGACGAACTTTTTCATCTAATATTACCCACCGATTTGGTTCATTGCAAAATCACTTTGGTGAATCTTTGCTTAATCTTTGTAATCCCGCAAGATTCGTTGGTCTGACTAAAATAGAGATGGCGCTATGAATTTCAAAACCTTTTCTATTTTTTTGAAGCACAATTTATAGATACCCGCAAGTGGCAAAAAAATAATATCACTTTTTTACCAAATAAGTTGACATAGAAAATATTAAAATAATTAAATAAATTAAACATTGTTCATAATTAGTCCCACAGTTTTGAATACGTCACTATCGGTTAAATTACTCAGGTTTCTTTGGGGAATATTATACTTGACAATAGACAGAAGGTGCAAAAGTCAATATTTTCATTTATTATTTTTACAATAAAAAAAAACATAATGAAAAACGTCTGCTCTCAGGACTTGGCATATCAATAAGTTTAGGTCAGTGTTAAGTAGGTGGAAGATCATGGGGATTAATCAATCTAATAATTTCAGCGTGAATCTCAGGTATCCTTTTTGCACCAGTTCTAGTTTGGAATAATTATTTACAAGCGCATTCAAGAAAGGGATCAGAGAATTGTTTTAATTTGCTCTTATTTTTGAATTACGCTTATTGTTGAGATATTGAATTTATGTATGTGTTGTGATTGACACGTTTTTGAAAATAATAACATTGTTGGCATAAATTACACACTTAGAGTGATTTAACACATACGGTAAATCGTTTAAAAATAAAATAAAGGGAATAGGACCTAAATGACTACCTTGTGGAATTCCAGAGTTAACCTTTTTGATTCGAAACCATTCAAAAGTACAGAGTATGATCTATCGAATAAATATAATAAAGTCATTTTACGAAATGCAGCTTTTTTTAAATTAAAAAATAAAACTCGATATAAGAGTCAAACGCCCTACAGAAGTCAGTAAATATACAGATCAATTGGTTTTTGCTTTCAAATGAGCCAATAAATATTTTTTGCTAGTTATATTGAAATAGTAACAGTAAAACGTCCTTTTATGATGCGTTCCTTTGAGGATAATACACGAATTTTTCCAAATAGTTAGAAACTTACAGAAAAGAAAAAAATTAAAATGCACAAAAGTGTTGAGAAATGACTTGCACGATTTTTCAAAATAGTAGATGGTATATTAAAGTTGATATCAGTCAATTAAGTAAAAGATTTCAAGTTTAAGGTATCATAGCATAAAGTATCATAGTTATTAGTACTACGATTTTAGGCACTTTGAAAAAAAGTAAAAAAAAAAAGTTGTGTTATAACCGTGGATCGTGCATTGAACTTGAGAACAATCGGAAAGGACAAGATTTACTTTTACTATTTATAAACTTTCAAAAATTCTTTGGACAAATTTTTAGATCTCTTTGCACCTTCTGAATGTAATTACTATACTTTAAACATGAAAATATCTCTTGAATCACAATACATTTTCAAATTATTTTCACTTCGAAACATTTCCTATATTGAACAAAACTTGTTTCTTCGATGTTTAAGGCTTTTGATTTTTTTGAACAAAAAATCTCGATTTTACATTCTCGAAAGGAACAGATCCAAGAAAACAATCAAACATAACACAATTAAATTTAAAGAGTAAAAATTTAAACAATTATTCAAACGAAACCAATCTATTATTACCACCATTACTCGTAAAAACCTTAAATCTCTTAAATCAGTCTTAAAGGTGAAAAAAACTTATACACGTATTCCCTCAAAATATGTTCACCTCGTGCTTAAATTTTACCTTAGTATCCCTTTCTCAAGGAAATAAGTCTAATAAAATAAAGGACATTGTTCGTCAAACAATAAGAGCTATATCCATCATTCACATCTAAAATGTGCATCTACTCGCCATAAGAACTTTTCTCCAACGGTGGCGCGGCGGCTACTACGTTTTCCATCAGAATTAAGTGCAACCAACCTATTGGTCGAAACTTTTCGTGGATGGTGCTTACTTTGTTTGTGTTTTTTTTTTATTCTAGTTCCATCAGGATAATTGCAGACGGACCCAAAAAATATGTGAATACAAGTTGGGAACAATGAAAACTGCATGCATATAACATCCAGCCAAAAACCACATGATGCCTGATAAATATTTTTCTATTTCGACTTTTTTGTTGTTAAAAAAGGATCACAATAAACGCTAATGGATATGTTAATAACTCGAACAATAAACTCCTTAAAATGTTCTTTTTTTGTGTGGATTTTTTAGTCCAAAAATGGACGTGACTTAGGTACTACCTATGCAATATGTAAATGGACAACGACAGAGGGTGGTCTTTCAATTTTTTAGAAAAAAAAACAAACCACTGAAAAATATTAAAAAATCAACGTGTAGGCAAAGGAGGACATTTTTGTTCTACTCTTAGATGTCTTTTTGTCAACATAAATCAGGGACTTTACCTTTCATACAACTATACCCACCTATAAAAACTAGACGTCCATCACGATTTATAAACAAGTTAAATTGAACGCGACAATGCTGCTTTGAAAAGGAGTTTGTTATTATTTTCTTTTTTAAAATTATTTTTCATAAAACATATCAAAGAAAAAACAGCAAAGGACAAAGTGATGTCCTTGCAACATCAAAGGAAATGAGTGTACTTTAAACACATAATATGTAGCTCATCATCAGCATAATAAGTAAACATCCTGGCCTCAACGTCAACAGTATTAACTTCATTTATTGTTTGTGTCACAGGACATACTCGGAGTATATAAGTAAAACTGCAGGATATCCTAGTCACAAGGAAAATTAAAGTCCTTTGAGTGAGGTTTTCATTTTTTTTTCAGTTTTCTGTAAAGAGGAATAAGTAATATTCTGGATTAGATCTCAGAAGGGTATCATCTGCATGAGAGTTGTTTTATTAAAGAAAAAGCAAGGGTTTAGCACAAGAGTATAGGTTATAAACTTACATGAAAAAAGTTCACAAATAGAAACCAATTGAACAAGAACTACACACTTCAAAATATTCGATAAAAAGAAAGAATAAAAGAATAAAGAATAACTTGAAATTAAAGTAAAGTTTTAAATTAAAAACAAAATTTGCTTTTCTTCCGACGTTTCTCAATATTATTCATCAATATCAATTATTTTAGAACAAATTTGGTTTGTATAAAAAAGGTTAGTGAACCGACTTTAAAAGAAAGGCATATATATGCTGTAGCCCACTTTTTGCTTCGAACTTTTAAAGGGGAACAATTATGTCAAAGAATTTAGCAAAAATATAATCGTTTCTGCAGTGGAAGCAATAGAAGCTCTCAGTAGGGAAAAATTGGTGTTCCGTTCGTATTAGTCTTAGCGTGATATAGCTTAAATAAATGGCCTATCTAACACTGAAAAAATAGTTCAAATCGGACCAGTAGTTTCTGAGATTAGTGCGTTCAAACAAACAAACAAGCAAACTCTTCAGCTTTATAATATCAGTATACATTTTAAAGGAGAATTGGCATTTTTGTCTTCCTATTGCCTAATTGCGATATAAGTATATTGTTTTGAAATGCTTAGCTCTAGTATATCATATGTTTGCATGGTTGGCGAATAATTCTCTTAAAAGGATTTTTCAATTCGATTAAGTGAATTAAATGAATGGAAATGATTGTGTGTATGTAGTGTTCACGATTGAGATATTCATACATCGTTGAAAAGCTTCATAAGTTCAATAGTATCAGTTTTTATTATGGACACGGAATAGTTAAATATTAGGTTTAGACCATATTTAACAAAAAAGATTGTTCTTTTTAATAGTATAAAATTCTACTTTGTTATTTACCTTAGTTAGTTTTTTTTAATAATTCATCTTTACAATCTCAAAATGTAATAACAAACTAAAACAACTTATCCATCGATCCTGTAGTATGTAAAGGGTGTCTTTTAAGAAGAGTGGAATTTCAAAATGGAATATAATAAAGATAATGATAGTGGCAAACGACCGAAATATTTGAAGCTACCGGGAACAAGGTGTAACAACTTTCGAAATAGGAAAATCAAAAAAGTAGGGCCAACTTCACACACTCCTGGCTGCCTCGGACGTAGTCTAATCAGGAGGTCCGATTTTCGACGACTTTTTCCAACATTTTTGGCCGTATATCGGCAATATCACGGTCCTTCAAATGGTAAATCATTTTGGGCTTATCGGCGAAGCTTAGCTTCTTCACATATCCCAACAGAAAATAGTTAAGCGCCCTTAAATCGCACGATCTTGGAATTTAATTCACGGGTCCGTAAAGTGAAACTATGCGGATACTAAACATTTCTTTCAATAAATCAATTAAGGCTGTGTTGCATGATGCAACATTTTGTTGCAACCACAAGCTCCTGCGCATTATGGTTTTTCAATTGAAGATAACAAAGTCAGTAATCACGACTTTCTGGCAGTTACCATTGACTGTAAAGTTTTGACCAGAATTGTTCCTTAAAGCACTACTGACCAATAATTCTACCAACTCATAAAGCACACTAAACAGACAGGTTTTGACGTATTCATTAACTTACGGAAGCAGAGGATTTTGATATTCAAAATAAATTTGCATAAAAACGTTGTTCTGGCGACAGTCTATTCATATTAAAATGCCAAAAAAAAATGTTAAAAGAATCATTTGACAGTTAACAAAATGGAAGCCAGTTAAAATACTGTTGCCAACTTAATGTTTTATGCTTTCAAACAAATACCCGTTATTAACTTCTTTAAAAAAAAATACTTTATTATTCAGCTGCAAAAAGATGTCGTATATATGTCATATACGATAGTTTATACTTTTTCTAACAAAGAATTAAGAAGATTCATGTGGTATTTAGAATGGTCCTGAAATCAAAATATTTTTTACCTTTAGCTGATAAACTGAAACATTATAAAAATAAATTGGGTGGCGCAACAGTCCATTAAGAACTAGGGCCTATACTCTGTCCAATAAAAATAGTCAGTACAGAGAAGATAGGACGTTTACCTCTCACTCTGACTGAAGTGAAATCTCGTTAAGCTGTGAGAGAGAGCAAATATTACAGGGTTTCCGTAGTGCCCATTATAAATTTCGAAAAAGCTCTGATAAATATTAGTAGGGATACCAACTTTTGATTTTAAATTGAAAGTTAAAAATAAATGCCGTTTAAGAAAATTTATAAAATATGTACATAATCCCGAATTCAAAAACCCCTTTGTGAAAACTAAGAGTAACATAAATTCAATTATGAAAAAATAATGAAAATTTTCGATTCTGTATCACACAATATTCACAAATACACAATTTATAAACAACACAGCACAGATTTATAATAAAATAAAAGCAGTTCTTTTTTTGGCACTGATTATAAAACACCGTATAAATAAACACTTTTTCAAAGCATATTTTTTTATGAACAAAATCACTATTTTTCACCATCTATAATTACACCATGTATTATAAATAATTTTCGCTTAAACTCAACCCTTTGCTTCCTAGTGGTTTCGCAATTAAACCAAATATTCTATATTTTTTCTTTATATTCCTACTGGTTTTTTTTTTTTAATTTTTAGTGAATATTATTTTTTTTATTTAAATGCATTATTCATTATACACATTCTATATAAATTTTAAGTTTTTATACAAATATTTGAAAAAGTTGACATCTCCGGGAACAAAGGGTTAATTTACGAAGAATAATAAATAAACTTCACTTACCGAAAAACAGCAAGCGACAACACCATTCGCATATTTGTTCTCAAAAGCTTTTAAAAAAGCACACATTCTGAAAGCTCCCAAACAAAATCCAAAGAAAAATCCACCATGATTTGCATTAACGTGGAAAAGGTAACTCTAATAACAATTTGCTTATTTTCAATACATACGAAGAGGGTTGTTTGTGAACACATTATTTATCAGTGTCAGTGTGGCTTTGGCTGCGCATGGTAAAGGTTGTGGGGATGTACGCTCGTCGAAGCGTAATTACAACAACAATTTATGTGTAAGTCAGTGGTTGAATTTTCTTTTTCAGTAGGTAAAAAGGGAATAAAACCACTGACTGGCACCATTTGCAAGAAAAAAGCTCTCCCATAAGACGTGTACTGACTATTTTTGTTGGACAGAGTATAGTGACTTACAACCCTCAACCATTCCTGTGTGCGAGTACTGTTGTTAGGGATGGAGGGGACCTACAGTTTAAAGCCGAATCCGAACAGCTAATTTAAGAAAGCACTTTTCATGACAAGAATTACTCTTAGAGAATTTGTCAATTCCTCGCAAGAGGCAGTACCCGTGAAAAAAAATTTTAGATGGCTTATGCAGGAATATAACCCAAGACCTATGGCATGACAGTCTAACGCACTAACCATAATACCACGGGTACTACATTGAAACATTCATAAAGAATTAACTTAATTACTTACTTAAGGTGGCGCTACAGTCCTGTGTGAACTAGGGCCTCACAACAAACTTCTCCATCTAGCTCGCTCCCCAGCTATATGTCTCCAGTTTCGCGCTCCAAGTTGGGTGCTGTCACATTCCTCTTGTGCGCACCACATGATTCGCGGCCTTCCTCTACTGCGCTTTTTTGTGGGTGTGGATTCGAAAACATTCCGGGCCGGAGCATTGGTTTCCATGTGATCTACGTCACCCAGCCATCTTAGTCGTTGGCCTTTTACCCTTTTGGCTAAGTCTACGTTGCTGTACAGCCCGTACAGCTCGTCGTTCTATCTTCTCCTCCACTCCCCTTCTAAGCATACGGGACCGTAGATCGCACGAAGAACTTTTCTCTCGAAACGACCCAAGGTGCTTTCATCCGCTTTTTTCATAGTCCATGCTTCTGCACCATATAGTAGGACAGGAATGATGAGGGTCTTATTTACAGCGTAGCGACACTTTGGTCCCTCGAGAGAGGACTTTAGTACTCAATTGCTTTCTTAGCCCAAAGAAACAGCGGTTAGCAAGAGTTATTCTTCGTTTGATCTCAGCGCTGGTATTGTTTTTTGCGTTTAAAGCGGAGCCTAGGTAGACGAATTCCTTGACTACCTCAAAGTTACGTCTTTCGATGGTGACGTTTTGACCGAGACGTCGTACTTTGTTTTGCCCCCATTAACCGTTAAACCCATTTTTGCCGCCTCTGCCTCAATACTCACAAAAGACCCATTGACATCACGCTGAGTTCTTCCGATTATGTCAATGTCATCAGCATATGCAGACTTTTGAAAGATAGTGCCACTGGTGTTGACGTGAGAGCTCTGCACTTTTCTTTCAAGTACGATGTTAAAAAAATCGCATGACAGCGCATCACCTTATCTAAAACCTTTTTTGACATCGAAAGGTTGTGTTAAGTTGTTTCCAACCTTTATTGAGCAACGTGAATTTTCCATGGTCATCCTGCACAAACGGACGAGTTTGGCAGGGATGCCAAAACTAGACATGGCTCTATACAGCTCGTCCTTGTAGATGACATAAAGAATTAAACTGAAGTTAAAAATTCTATGTCAATATTTTAAATGGGAAAGTGAGTTTGTTTGTTTGTTTGTCCGTCCTTCACGTAGTAACGAAACAATATTATAACATGATTTTTAGTTTTAATGTAGTTACGAGGTTGGAGAGTTTTTAAAGCTACTTTTTACCTTAGTAAAATATCTCATTCCCAGCTCATTCGAGCAGATCTGCCGATAACACATAAATGTAATTATAGATATTCGATATATATTTTTTTGCAGAACAGTTGTTAGTTGCATATAATTAGGTGATTCCTGCTTTTGGACCTATCTTCGTTGCCTATCATTTGGCGTTTTTTTCATTTATTTGGTAAGATAGGTACAGATTTCAGACTACCTGACTACTTAATTTCCTAATTAATAGAAATTCTAAACTTTTTGCAAGTGTTAACGCTGATGATTTTAAAAATAATATACATCAAGATCAATTTATCTGTCAAAGGGTGATTCAGTGCCAAGAACCGATGTTGCTTTGGAAATACTAAATACAAACATATTGGTTGAAGTAGCAGAAGATATACATACATAAGTGAGTATTTGTCAATAGACAGTCATAAAAGTTCCAATTGAAATTAGACGTACCAGTAATGCCTTTGCGAAGTTTAGATGTCCCTCGATTATGTTACGGTACAAGACTTCGTGTAACACAACTTGGGCGAAATATTATTAACTTGCGCGGTGGCGCTTGTTGGAAAGGGGGCAAATGTAATTATTCCTCGAATCCCAAAAACTCCTACAGGTTTACCATTCCAATTCAAAAGGCTTCCATTCCCCATTAAAGTTAGTTATGCTATGACAATTATTAAGGCGCAAGAATAAAATTGGGTGGCGCAACAGTCCGTTGAGAACTAGGGCCTAGTGACTTATATGTAACTCTCAACCATTCCTGTGTACGAGTTCTGTTGTCGGGAATGAATGGGACCTACAGTTTGAAGCCGAATGGAATTTACTTGTTCTTTAATTTAATATAGTGCACAAATCCATATTTAAGCAATAAGATAACTTTAACTGTTTTATTTTAACAAAGTGTAGATATTTAATAAATTGTAAATAGGTTCTTTAAATTTTTGGACTAGTGCGATCATTTCATACGAAAGATAAACTATTTTTTTATTTTTAAAAATCGAACTTATTTTGAAACTTTAATATAAATATCATAATTACGTATGTATTTACTTACCAAATAGTTTTTGATTTCATTTTATAATCCCGTTGCTTGTTGATTTTATTTCCGATTTCTTAAAATCTTTTCATCTTTCTCTTACAGTCCTCAAATTGTGTAACTAGCACCAAATTACAGCTGTAACGAAAAAAATGTTTCTTAAAAATTCAGTAAATGATAAATATTTGTATTATTATTTCTTAAATTAAATTTCGGTACCGATTTCATAACAATGTTAGCAGTAATTAAACTAATAACCTAAGGTTCAACTCCATTGAATTGATCATAAGTTGCTAAAACCTGAGTCATCCTCGTTTTAAAATGAGAACCGATCGGAATTTCGGGTTAGGATAGGTTTGGGATGGAAATAATTTTCCCCAAAAGGGTTCAGTTATACAATTCTTAGCACATTAAAACGTTTTTTAAAACAATTGATGGTCTATAATTTTTTAAAAAATATCCAATTAAATTATAATACTTAATACTTACCTAAAAAAAGTAAATTAACTTTTGTTTCAATAAACATTGTTCTATCCAACTTCTGCAAACCAACAACAACAATAAACCATTTCACCTGGAAGCCTTTTTCTTTTCAAACTGGTCTATCTTTAAAAAAAAAAGTAGAAACATTCCTTACATCATCTTCATCATCATTGTTTCAAGTGAGTGTACCTACCTATCTTTAAAATCTAGAACAACCTTGTCAACTTCCTAAGAAATCTTTTGCTGCACTGCAATTAAACCCTGCTGATGACGATAACACTGACGATGATGATGATGATGATGGCAAAGAAGACAACGCGACCAAGTCTCCCATCATCGACACAATACAAATACACACAACCCCTTCGCTTTTAAAAATGGCACTTAAAGGAATACAAGAGAAGAGTAGGTATTCAAAAAGTGGGCGTTTTCAACTCAAGCCCACATTTCATCGTGCTTAAATTATCAACGTGTATAGGTACAGTTAATAATTGTTTCGTTTCAATTGGTATATAAATGTATACCGCAACCTATACTAGCAACACAACAGCAGCGCGGGACTAAAACTCAACTAATGGCATTTAAACCTAATTGGGTCGACTAGGATATGCGCATGTCCTTTTCCACCACCACCCACGCATTCATCCTGACATCAAACCAACAACAACAACAACAATACAAAAAAAAGAAATAAAAAACAATTCAAAGAAATCCGGATCCGGAGTCATTCATTCTCACCTCTTATGGTATTCAACTAGAGACGAATACAACGACGACGACGACGAGGCACACCATTAGGGCTAAGTGATATTTCGTCCTTAAAGAGTCTTTGTATTTTATCAGGATGCGTATAGAAAAAATGGGGGCGGTTAATACTTTTTTCTTTTTCTGTTGTTGTTGTTCATTCTTGATGGCATGGCGATGGCGTGTTGTATGCGATGCACAATTGTGCGGAAGGATACAATGATGGTCGTTTTGTTGTGTAATCCTTTTTGGTTCTATTTTATCCCATTCTTGGTGTCTCAAGTGATGAAGCGCTGTTCATCCTTATCCATCATCATCATCATCTGAACGGAATCAAGAGGATAATATTTGAGGTGGAGGTACTCCACCACCACCCAGAGCTATAGAGCCAGAGCCAAAGCATAGAAATGGTTATATTGTTTGGTGCTATAAAATCCATTATTGTCTGGCGCAGCTTGATGGGTAACTAGGTGGCCACACAACCAGAAGTGCATAGCATTTTCGAGTAACAACAGAACAGCAGAGCATCAGAGAGTTTTTGACTTCAAGAAATGTGTGTAATTAAGTCGCGATTACCTAGTTCTTTTGTCGTGTAGACAATTTCACTTATGCACCTTTTTATGGACGCGTTTTGTTAACTGGGATTCACATACATTTTATGAAAAGCACGATATTCAGCCCTATCATGAATTCCATCGTAATCGGAAATGTTTACGATTCCCGAAAAACTGTATCATGAAATCCGTTCGTAATGCAAAATTGTATGAGATTTTCCACTACGAACGGATTTCATGATACAGTTTTTCGGGATTCGTAAAAATTTCCGATTACGATGGAATTCATGATAGGGCTGATTATAGCAGGTAATAGCTTTAGATAAGTCGGATTTTATTGCGAAATAAATTGTATAGTGTAAGTTTTTGTACCATTTTAATATATGTTTTTGATTGAAATCTATTGACTTCAAAAGAGGGCAGATTTTATTTTGAAAACATTTTCTAAACTCAAATATTTCAATAGTGTCCCTAGAGGTTTTTGGGGGCTGGAGAAATTAATTTTTAGTTTTGCCAGTTATTAAGCATAAACATATCAATAAAAAACATGTTAAACTATCTCCAAAAATGTTGGTAAGGTATGTTGACGTTAAGCTGAGAACACCAAAACTTTGAGGAGGAAGGAATTGTGTGCTCAAGGTTGGAACACTAAATTAGAAAAAAACCGTAAGAAGCAAAGTAACTTATCTATTTGATGCCGAGAACCTGATTTCGATTAGGTGTGTCCAGAAGAAAGAAACAATTTTGAAGCATTTTAATAACATTTCAGAAACAGAGAAACATTTCTGAAATGTTTTCTTTGCTTTGGACGTTCGCGAAACATTTCTGAATTGTTTATTAAATGTAAAAAATGCGTGAGTGGTTTTAATAAAATGTTGCGAAAAGTTTGGAGCAATGAGAATGTCATCCAATTGATAAAAATGTATGAAATAAAAAAAGTTTTGTGAGATCCATTTGACTTAATTTTGAAAATCAAATCAAAAAAGCCGATAATTTGTCTAAAATTAACGAAAACATAAATTGTGAAAAAGATGAGGCATTTGTGCAACGTTTTTCAAAGGGGAACATTTAAGAAACGTTTTTTTAACAATGTTTCCTGAAATGTTTCTTTAGTGTGTACTTACCTTTAAAAAGATAAATTGGTTGACTTGTTTTTATTATCAGGAATAAGAAAAACTCTATGAAATTTAAAAAAGAGACATCAATCAAGTTATTTTTCAAATCACAAACGTGATCAAACTTCTGTGGTTATAATTATAACGATGGGTACTTTAGTTTCAGCTTGAATGTCTCCTTAATTTCATTCACAATCACTACATATTTCACAGCCATATAAGAGCACCTAAATAACTAGGGTTTAAGCTAGAGAGATTCTCGTTAACAAAGCTGTACATTGTTGAACAGTCCATAACTTTCGTAAAACTCCATAATGTTCTGCCAACAATTTCATTAAAATATTTATTGCACTTGAATGTTTTGTTTAATACTAGACCTAAATTTGTTGAAGTTTCAACAAAATCGATTGCCAGATCTCCAAGTTTAATTCTTGGAAAGGCAGAAAGCTGAAGCTTCTTTTTCGACATGATCAAATATTTGCATTTGCTAAGATTAGGTGACAAACAATTTTTCAACAGCCATTGTGATATTCATTAAAGACAGGCCTTTATTTACATTATGGACACAGTTTTTCATTAGACGAGGAGAGTCGATTTCATAAGTTTGAATATCGTCACCATAAAAGTGTTTTAATGATTTCGAAATAATATCTGCTAAGTCATTTCGATAAAAATAAAATAAAATCGGGCCTAAAATCGATCTCTAAAAAACACAAAACCTGGGGCCTATTTCACCAAAAACTTTTCACTTTGCAACTTAGACAAAAATAATATTAATACAGTAAAAGTAAGTGCTTCACCAAATTTGCAAAGTTAAAAGAATTTTTCGTCTTTGAGGTTGTACAAAATAAAAAGGTAATACACCAATGATACCATTCGTAATATTCGACACTTGATGAAAGATGTTTGTAGACAGTTTATTTGTTTATTCCGTACATAGATGCAACACCGTGATATTGGACTTCATTCACAGCTCAATGTAGTGTACACAAAAGTAGTTGCAAGGGACTTAAATA
The DNA here is from genome assembly GCA_951509635.1 of Eupeodes luniger. NCBI lineage: Eukaryota > Metazoa > Arthropoda > Insecta > Diptera > Syrphidae > Eupeodes > Eupeodes luniger. The sequence goes on along the minus strand of OX608073.1, from coordinate 91,802,965 downwards.
CATATTTTTGAAATAGAGATGAATAAACGCGTTAACTCTAAAATTCAAAACTCATGTTCTTTGGTCATCTTGTCAAAATTAAAAAAATAATAGCCTATGTCCATAGTCTTGTTAACTTTTACTTACTTCTCATTTTTAAAACGGTTCATATATATTTTTATTAGTTTTCGACAACTTTTTCAAAAAAAAACTCTAATTCGCAAATGAAAATTTTGTTCTGCATATTACTGAAAAGCTTTTTAAAATTCTAAATATAATTTGCAAAGGTTATTAGTCAAATTTGAGTTTGGTAAAAAGTATTTTGCAAAGAGGAAATCTTTTCAATTAAATAATTTCCTCTTTGCAAATTTGAGTTTAGTGAAAAATAATTTTCAGTAAAAGTGCAAAGTTGTAAAGTGAAAAGTTTTTGGTGAAATAGGCTCCCGTTTTGTAAGGTGAGACAAAAATTATCTTGAATCTGCAGACGATATGTTGAAATGTAGACCATTTCGAAGGCATTTGAGAAGTCGAAAAATCTTCATCAGCATTCAACAGTATTGTAATGCAACTATGCTTGGCCCGAAATTCAGATTGAGGGGGGAATACAAAATTATTGATTTAGTTGCTTACACATAATTCTTTCGCAAATTTTAGACAAATAGGGAAGAATTGTAGTACCCGTGGCGTGATGGTTAGTGCGTTGGACTGTCATACCAGTGGTCTTGGGTTGATCCCTGCCTGTGCCGCCTAAATAAAAAAAGTTTTCACGGGTACTGTTTCTTGCGAGGAATTGACAAATTCTCCAAGAGTGATTCTTGTCATGAAAAGTGCTTTCTCGGTGCCGTTCGGATTCGACTTAATAAACAGTAGGTCCCCTCCATCCCTGACAACATTACTCGCACACTGGAATGGTTGAGAGTTGTAAGTAGTTCTCAACGGATTGTTGCGCCACCTAATTCTTTTTTTTTATTTTTTAGGAAAGAATTGGTATTGGCCTAAGCTAGTGACTTGTTAAGTTCTTTGAAGTTGGTATTATTTTCATTGTTCTGGACTGGTTATAGTAACAGCGCCAGCGGTTATAAAAATAGTATCAATAATGTGTATGATATAAAGAAGTAACAACGGTAACAAATCCTAGATGAATTCCATCTCTCCTGCATCATTACTTTTTATGTGCATTATACACTTATAGAGGCAGTATTTGACAAAGTTTCATTGTACAAAAAGATTGAACTTGATTTGACAAAAAATTAATATTTATTTCTACATTATCTAATCGTTACTTATTAGCATTTTGATATTGTGGTCTTTCTAGTTTTACGGACCTAAACTTCTAACTAAGATATGATATTGATTCGCAAATTGAATTGATAAGACTTATTGTGCATTGATACTAATTTGAGGCAAATTATGATGAATTTGACTTAATACGTGGTAGCTCTACGTCTGAAGATGACCTTTTCTATACACCAGAAAATTCCTGTAATTTAGTAGACTATGAAATACACATCTTCCCTTGTATGTAAAGTGAAAACAAGATGGAAAAAATTATTTGCTTTTCACAGAATTCAATTTAAGTTTAACTCTTAGGAACTCAGGTGCATATAACTGAACAAAATCCAACTGAACCAGAAACTGGAATACATCCACTTAAAGTAAGGTGTCGGGAAATAATTTCACTTGAACTAAGTCTACGAAGCGTCTAAGTTCCCATTAAGGGGAAACTTAATTCACTTTACTATATAGGCTTTAGTTCCAATGATTTTTGTGAATCTATTTCCAAAAAAATGTGTGGTTAAGATTCTCTCTGAATTTTAAAGTAATTCTACTTGTAATTTTACTTGTGACCAAAATGTATGTGAATTGGATTAGGTACTTAAAAATATGATTCGTAACGCCACTTGGAAATCAAGCCATAGTTTTGTTTCTTAAAAATTTTATTTCACAACTGTGAATTCAAACTTTGAAACGCTTCGTTCACCTAACCTCGTACCTACCCCAATCCCATTAAGTAACCATAAGAACTAAGCATAGACCCCAGCATAGGAACTAAGGCGCCAGTTATAGCTATCATTGGTTTTCATCATCAAAACAAACATTGGAATTTTCTTGACAGGTCGTTTACAGCTATCATTAAAAATTTCTGTCATTGAAAAAAATTTCCTGATTGAAATCCACCGACAATTTTTTACTGACAGAAATCTGTCATTGGAATTGTGTGAAATTAGAACACAAATCAGTGGAACGATTCGTTTCACTTTTGAACATAAAACTATCAGCAGTTCAGGAAAATGAATTTCCGTCCGGAAAATAGAAAAATACATTTTTAGAGAAAAACAAATGCGCAATTACACTTTTTTTCCTCAAAAAAAATTCTTTGGATGATTTCCGATCGATCAGTCAGCCCTGTCATGAATTCCATCGTAATCGGAAATTTTTACGAATCCCGAAAAACTGAATCATTAAATCTGTTCGTAATGCAAAATCGTATTAGATTTTCCACTACGAACGGATTACAGGATTCGGGATTCGTAAAAATTTCCGATTACGATGGAATTCATGATAGGGCTGATTATTTTCATTTCTAATTGAAGGGAAATATCGTCAAATATCGATTCAAAAATGTTTCCGGATCGATTTCAATGATAGCTATAACTGGCGCTTAAGGCTACTTTAGTAAAGTGGATTAATTTCCACGAGGCAAGGTATTGTCATTCCAGCCAAGATAGCGTTATGTGGGCAGCATGTGGCACACAACAAACGTAGTTATGCCTATTCCCAACTGTTATGATTGAGTAACTGTCAAAGTTCCCAATGATGTATTTAGTATTTAGTATTTATTTTATTTCTTGATTAGCTTACACTTTAAGATACAATATCTTATTTATAGTGTAGCTTGTAAAATGTACAGTATCTACATACATAATTGATTTTAATTCAAGTTTTACATATTTATAAATTTGCGAATATAACTTAATCTATGAATTATTAAAGTAAAGTTTAAGTTCCTTTCCCATTTGTTTCGTGTTATTAATACTTTTTATTTCTAGCGGCAATGAATTCCAAATTCTTACTGAGTTGACAAAGAACTGACGTTCAGATGTTAGACACTGTAAACGCGGAATTACTAGATCACGACATCTATTAGAGTTGAAAAAGTTTAATTCATTGTAAAGATCCACAGGTTGGCGGGTTAGAAGTATGTCAGAGAACAAGGTTATTGTGCGGAATTTAAAAAAATTCTCAAACGACATCCCAAGAAGTTGGGATGTATGCTGCGAAACTCTATCGTAACGTCGCAGCCCGTGAATATATCTTATTGCGCTATTAAATGCAACCGTTAATTTCCTTTTACTCTCGAAGTCTAACTTACAAAAAATTTCACAGCCGTAAGTAAGCAGAGGTAATATCAGCGTTTTCACTAGCAGAATTCTAATTGTTAAAGGAATAAAGTGCTGTGTTGACCATAGCATGTTTATATGATGTGTCCAGGTAAGGTTGCGGTTAAAAACTACACCTAAATTTTTAGCTGAGTCGACGTAAGCAATAGGACAGTTATTCAAAAGGATTGCTGGAAAGTAAGACACATCAATTTTGTTCACATCAATTTTTCAACTGTCAAACATCAAGAAATACCCAGAGAATTTTTATTCTGTATTGATCAGCTTGGGCATAATTTATTATTTGGCTTATTTAGCGACTTTTTCGATGAAGATTTCGGTATCTAACTCAGTGATAGTGTATTATGAGTATAATTATTGTTTTAATAAAAATGTCAAAATATTTTCCACAAAATATTAACTTATGTCATAGACATTATTTTAGTATATGGTATAATTCTGAATGCTTTGTATTCCATTAAAAGTTTTAGAATTAAAATAAAATAAGTTTTCTTTCAAATTTGTTCACATGCCAACAATTTTAAGACAGATTCATTGGAAACCATAAACAAACTCAGCTTATAGACTTTTATGACATTTGTTGAAGTAAATATCCTCTGTCGCATCCACCTACACTAAATATGTATGTATATCCTTTTCTGTACAGATCTACCTTAATTAATTACACTAATGGCAGATGGAATTTATCAAAGCACAAAAACACACATGCTGCTAGCTACTTGGCTTCTGCTTCAAATGTATAATAATAATTTATTGCTCCCTTTATTTCTATCTTATATAACTTTGAGTAAATCTTTGTTGTGCACACATAAATTTCCAGAAATTCAAAAAATACTTGCATGCAAAAAGCATATAGTACATCTTCATCAAGTTATATTTTTTGGAATTAAATTGCCACAGAAAAATTATCCACCTCCACCTTTTCCCCTCAGCCTCCTTCAAACCTTAAACTCATGACAAATTATAACACAATTATTATTTAGTGGTTCTAACAAATGAAATACAAACAACCCCCTTAACGATATGGTGATGGTGAAATTTGAAAACCTAACTAAGTTAAGGGATGGGAATTATATGATGGGAGTCATTGGGAGCACATGGTGCCATGTCGAAGGACAAAAGTATACAAAAGCCAAACCATTTTTAATCCTTTCACACAAATTAGATCATTTTATTTTCATCTGGAAAAAAGGACGAAGGGGAAGGATGTATACTGCAAAGACAATACTATATTCATATATTAATACAACACAAGCAAATAGGTAAATGTGAGTCTTAGGAGAAACTTTTTGAGGAATAAGTTCTGGCATTTAAATTCCATAAAGCAGGAATGATTTCTGTTTACGTGTTTTAATTCTTTCGATTTCACTTTGTACATAATTTTTTTGAAATTTTATAGTTACTTTTAGAGGAGTTTCGAAATTAATGGAATTTATATTTGATTTTTAGAAATGACAATTTAAATTAATGGAAAATCTGTGACAGCAGACCACCGAAATCGATATCAAGTTTTTATAGTGATAAATATCTTACTTGAATGACTTTAAAAATGAAAAAATCATCAATCAATTAAAAAATGTTTCATTACACATCACGCACTCTACGTCTCACCCTTGGTGGTTGTTTTTTTGACAATATCAATAGGGGTTGTGTCAAACGACTTGTCTTGTTTGTTTTTTAATGGTGGTGCATGTACAAAGGAAGTACATACATATATACTAACATGTGGGTTTTTTATGTTACTGTTGCATAATTCAGAATGCAAGGTGAAAGGTGAGAATTTGTCTTTTTGGTGTTTTGTATTGACATTTATCATTTTCATTTAACAACAAAATTCAAAAAGCAATTAAAAATATTTTCTTGAACGTAGGTATATATATGATTATGATGGGTTAAGTTGAGACCATTAATTTTGTCAGAAAAACAAGATTTACAATAAATTATCATTGACTCTGTGTTGTTAGTTCTGACAAGTCATATGCAACTTGTTAATTTTATTTTTTCAAAAAAAGATGTATGCAGGTTGGTATTAAACATAGCCGACCTATGTTTAATAAGTATTATATAAATGTTAAGTTTAAATGTTAAATTTTTTAAGGAAAAATGACAAATTTTGTTAAAATTTGAAGCAATTTAATGATTAGTGGTACTTTATTTTACATTTTAAAAATAATTAATTTATAACATCCCCCACTGACATTTCAGCATCGGTTTATAGGGTCTAAGAATTTATCGAGAGCTGAGGGCTAACTTTAAGCGTGGAAGGAAACCAGTTGATATTAAAGTTTCAGATAGTCTTAGTAAAGGTTATAATAGCAACTTTTGTTTTGGAACAAATCTTTAAGAACTTCTGGTTCTTCGACAAATAACGAAGGGAATTCAAAGCTCATGTCTTTTGGAAATAACGCCAACAATTCAAAATTGGCGTAAGGTCTTTTGGCTCAAAACCATATCGCTCAAATTAAAAATGTCATTGCTCCCAAAATAATTTTATTAACATTATTTTGTTGTACATTTACATTAACACCTAATAACATAATAAGAAATTGGGTTTTAAGTAATTTTGTATTTAATGTACGATGTGGGCAATATTACCGAATTTTTGGGCGTTAAGATTTTGTTTGGGGTTTTATGAAATTTCAAATTAAATTTAGCGTTCAGTCTTATTGCCCAGTAAAAAAACGCCAAGATGATGTATTATAGCCCAAGGGTCACGAAGCCCAAAGTTAATGTCATATTGCGCTAATCAATTTTAAAGTATCATAAAGCCGAAATTACTAATTTATTTTTTATATTGTGAGGATAGGATTAGAAAGGAGAAACCGATGCACATTGGTTTTGAATGTCTGCACACTGTAATGAGTGGGAAATATTGAGCCTGGTAAAGCATTCCACATTCGTGTAGTGCGGCTAAAGAAAGAATCTCTGTACTTGACAGTACGCTCGAAATTGGACTCAAGGGTAAACCGATGGGCATTCCTAGCAGTACGGGTATATGGTTGAATTGTTAAAGAGGAGGAATGCTACTGGCTATTTCAATAGAGCATTATTTATAAAGATAACGATAAAACAATGACAAGCAAGGGAAAGGGACATGCGGCAGTGTTCAAGAGAAGCAAATGTCTCGGTAAGAGAACAATCTCCAATAATTTTTAGAGCTCTTTTTTCAATTCTATCCAGAAGACTCAATTACGTTATTGGAGCACCAGCCCAAATATAGGAGTTATACTCAAGTTTTGGACGAATAAAAGCTTATTTACGGAATCATAAATTTTAGTATGAATGGATGTGGGATGTTTTAAGGCTAGTAATTGGTGTCATAACCGGACACTGTATAATAGGAAAGCACGCCACGCGGCTAGGCGTATTCTCAAATGACTTTTACAGAAGCTGTATGGTATGGACGAGGAAGAGGAGGAAACAGTTCTTCACCTTCTCTGTATATGCCCTACTCTAGCTCAAAAACGCAAGAATTACCTAGAAGAATTCTTCTTTAACGATCTAAACGATATAAATCATATCAGCATAATCAGCCTCTCATGTTTCGTAAGGGACTCAAACTGGTTCCATTGAGCTTAGGAGGAAGCCTCAAGATTCATGTGGTATCACAATGGGCCATTAAACTGGCCTAAGTGTGTCCGATTCCATCATGGACAGCCTAACCTAATCTAATAATTTTCACCTGTTTTAATGAATATTCATATTTCTACAGAAGCTTTTATAACAACATTTTATAAGACACAAAAAAATTGAAGTCAATATCTTGCTTTGTTCTGAAGATGCTTGAGCTGAGAAGCATTATTCATCAATTTTTAGTTCATTTTGTAAATTTTCGTTTTTAGAAACAAAAAGTCTGCCAGATTTATTTATTTATTTATTTATTTATTGAAATAATTTACAAACTTAATTTATAAATTATTTTTAGAAAGGCATCAGGGTAGCCAGACCATATGATGCCGTCTCTTAACTATTTACATGTTTACATTTAATTCAAATTATAATTATCAAATTCTATATTTCAGGTTACTTTAAGCTAAGTAAAACAAAATTGTAAAAAAAAAATAATTTAGCAAAGTCTAATTATGTTTAATTGAGAGGTGAAAAACAAAAAGAAAAAAAAAATTCATATTTCATTAAATTTTTGGTGAGCGGATGTGGCATCTTTTATGTACTGAATGGATCGTTCATCTGATGGATTCAAGATTTCGGCAAGTTTTTCGGTTATGTTGTCTGATGATACTTCAATTTGGCGGGATATAGGACATTCGACAAGGATATGCCAAACAGAGAGTATCGTTCCACAATTCGAACATTGCTCAGGATCTCCAGCATTATAGTAATGTTGAGTGTTAAAAATAGCTTTTCCAACTCTTATTCGGAAGAGTTTTATGCTATCTTCTCTGTTTAGAGACCGATTATATGGTATACGCGAGTAAGTAGGTTGATGTTTTTTTAGAAAAGCTTCACAGTTTTGCCAGTTTTCGATGAGCTCTTTCTTATGATCCTGAATCAAAGATCTGCGTAGGAGCTTATACATTTTGGGATACTCTACAATGAGTGGATAGTTTGTAGCAGTTCTTGCTGCAAGGTCTGCTGCCTCATTTCCTTTGATTCCGGAATGTCCAGGTATCCATGTAAGAATAATATTTTTATTGGCGAATAAACATCTTCTTATAAGCTCCAGAGAAGGGCATTTATTTGTCGCATTTTTAAGACCCATGAGGATACCAAGATTATCGGTTACAATGAGGGACCGGTTAGAGTATTTTTGGGCAACACATATGCCTTTATAAATTGCTATTAACTCTGCAATGTAGCTGTTCGCAGATTCTGGTAAAAGAGCTTGGTGAATTATAGATGTTTCAGAATTTGGTTGTAACTGAATGACTGCGTATGAACACCAATTGTCTTCTTTGTACGAACCGTCTGTGTAGAAGATTCTATCAGCGTTATAGGCAGAGATCATTTCTTGGTGAAGCATTCTAAATATTTCGTCAGCAGTATTTTCTTTTTTGTACTTAGCAAGATTAGTGTTAATGGGAAGTATATGTCTTTTCCAAGGTGGTAGATTACCTCCTAATGTCTGCGTATTATTGAATGAAAAAGAGCTAAGATTGGGAACTATAGATGTCATTTTTATAAGGGCAGATTCGGAATATTTCTTGATCGGTTTTGTAGCGTTAATCACATCTTCAGCAGCCTTGAAGAGGGGATGGATTGGATCTGTAAGTATTTTGCTGACTAGGTTAATTGCCCTTTTTTTTCCAAAGTGTTCAAAAGATTCATAACCTGCTTCTAATCTTAGGGCTTCTATTTTAGTGGCTCTTAAAGCTCCAGAGGCTGTTCGAAAACAATCGTTGATAGCTGAGTCAATATTGCTAATATTTCTTAACGTGGTCCACATAAAAATAGTTACGCCGTGTTGGAGGGTACCAGAGACTAGAGTTTTCGCAATTTGCAGTGCAGTTTCTAGATGTGGACCTTTTCGGTTTGAACAGATCATTTTTAAAGCATTGTTCCGTCGTTTTAGCTGGTTAATTAGATTCTTTGCATGTGTGTCCCATTTTAGATTTCCAGAAAAAGTTACTCCTAGTATCTTTATTTCTCTCTTAAGAGGAATGGTTGTTTCCCGTAAAACAAGTGAGGTGGGGGTGCATTTTCTTTTTCGGCAAAGATGCAAAGCTTCAATTTTAGATGGAGGAATAATCGCACCAACTTCTTTAGCCCAATTAAACATTGTTAAATCAGCTTTTTCCAAAGTATCTTTTACCTGGGTAGGTTCTCCAGAAGCAACAACGTAAATATTGTCAGCATATACTCCGATAAAGTCGAGATTCTGAAGCGGCTGGGAGAGTTTCACGATAAGCGAGTCAATATATGCGTTATATAGGACAACTGAGAGCGGAGATCCTTGTGGTGTTCCATTATCCATTTTCATGGTTAAGGAGTTATAGCCGTCAACATTAACTCGAAAAGTTCTACCACTAATAAATGACATGATCACTGCAAGTATTTCTTTAGGAACGCCCCATTGATGAAGCTGTTTAATAATTGGCACCATCATAACTCTATCAAATGCTTTTTCCAAATCGGATGACATGATAACGCTATGTTTAGTTTTCGATAAATTTCCAGTAAGTGTGTGCTCTAGAAGATGAAGGAGAGTTGAAACTCCTCTTTTAGGTCTGAAACCATGCTGTCCTGGGTTAGCCTTCTCTTCCATTAACCAACCAATTCGTCTGGCAATAATTTTTTCAAAAATTTTTGAGAGAATAGGAAGGAGGGAAATTGGGCGATATTCATTAAAATCATGATGATTTCGCGATGTTTTCGGAATCGGCTTAAGTTTTGCTCTTTTCCAGTCGTGTGGAAAAGTCCCAGTCGATATAATGTCATCATATAGAGAGCAAATTCTGTCTTTGAGGCTGTCGTCGCATAGTTTTACCATATTGTAAGTGATTTTGTCCTCGCCTGGGCTAGTTCCTTTGGCTATCTTAAGAGTCATATCTAGTTCAGTACGCGTAACACGTTCTGTTAGAAATTGATAAGGTCTATGGTTTGTGGGCGGTACAAGATCTTGTATACTGAAGTTTTTTTTATTTTCAATAATGCTGGGTCGATAGGAACTATCTGAACTGTATGCTTGCCACTTCTTTGCGAATATATTTGCAATTGTTTCTGGGTCGTTTTGCATTTGTCCTTCTAAAAGCATGTAAGGAAATTGTCTATCTGAGATTGGTGAGCGAACAGATTTAATCCTACTCCATAAGGTTCTCATATCAAGTGACGGGTTCATTGTGTTAATGAAGTTATCCCATGAAGCTCGTTTAGAAATAATTGACTCTCGTTTAAGTTTGGCACAAATTTTTCTATATGCTACACAGTTTTCTGTGTTAGGGTATCTGCGGGCTTTTTTCCAAGCTGTGTTTTTTCCTCTTACCAAAATTGCTATTTCCCTTGTAAACCATATGGGATTTGTCCTTGAAGGTACTTTTTTCGTTGTTGGTATTGCTTTTGCTGCAGCTGTTCTTATAATTTTTTTGATTTTCGCTGCTTCCTGGTTAGTGTTTTTGGTCCTTGGTAATTGTGAACTAAGATCTTTTGTTGTGGACTTAAAAACTTCCCAGTTTGCAAGTTCTTCCTTGAATCGAGGGATAAACTTAGGACTCAAACTTTGTTCGGGCGTACGTACAATTATTGGTATATGGTCCCTACTTTCGGCGTTTGGTAGTACCTCCCAGTGAAGGAGAGGTGCCAGGTCTTGGGTAGCAAAAGTCACGTCGATTGCAGAAAAAGTGTTTCGGGTGCTGAAGAATGTTGGTGACCCATCATTTAAGACGATGAGTCCGCGATCATTGGCAAAGTTTTCAAATAATTCACCTGTCCTGTTTGTAGCGTTGGATCCCCATAGTGTATTGTGAGCATTCATATCACCCATTATAATATGATGGCAATTATCGTTTACGGTAGGTATGCTATTTAACAAGTCGGAATTAATATGAACTTCATGTTCCCTATACACATTTGTAATCTTAATAGGTTTTCTGCCAGGTATCTCAATCGTTTGGTGTAGTAAATTTGTATCAGAGGTGGTATGGGAACTTATTGGTATATGATTTTTAACAAGAATGCCTACACCTGCTTTTGAGTATTCAAATTGTTTGTTAAAGTGAAATGACTTATAGTTTTTGATGTTAAAGAATTTTTTGTTTTTTTCAATAATATGTGTTTCTTGCAAGGTAATTATATCTGGTTTATGTTTAGCTATTAAACGTTCTAGTGCATGTTTATTGTTGCAAAAGCCTTGTATGTTCCATTGGAGGATTAGAAAATCCATTGCCAACGGAGCCATTATTGTGGTTGGGTTTTTTTGTTTAGTAGTATTGTGTTAGTAGTATATTCATTAAGTTTTGTGTTATTTGATTTGTTTGTGAGATTTGAAGAATTTTTGAGATAGGACGTAGAAGACTGAGATGAGTTCTCAGTACTAATATCCATCTCAATATCATCTGTTAAAGATTCATCAGAGAGATCTTCGGTAATTTTTTCATTATTTATGTTGTTTTTGTTAAATTCGGAGTTTGATGCGTTGTTGGAAGATGGTTGAGTTAGTTGGTTAGCTGAGAAAATTTCATGGTTGTGTTGTTGGTTGGCAATGAGTGATTTCTTAGTCGAGTGATTACTATTTTCTTGAATAATTGTTGTTGTGGGTAGTGAGAGACTATTTTGCATTGACTTTGGTATGTCTCCGGTGGCTGCTGGTATAGAGTGGGTGTTGGTTGATGATGTGCAGGTGAGAGCTGCTGGTGATGTGGTGGTGGATGCTGTTGGTGTGGTTGTGGTGGAGGCTACTGTTAAACAATTTTTCTCTGAGCGGTTTTGTTGGTCTCGCAATCTAGAAATTTCCAAACGAGCTTTAATTGTCTCTGCTATTGTTGGCTTACCCTCTTTGCGCTTTTTCGGAGCTGGAAGCTGGTGAAGAGTGGGATTATCATTGTATATTGCCCAAGCATCGCGAAGAGAACAACGACGATCGGCTTTGATTTTGTTTATCGATTTGTAGCGAAGGAAGGCAGGGCAGGCAGGGTCGTATGGAGTGTGGCTCTCTTCCTTACAATTAATACAATAAATACGTGTGCATTCATCATGAGGTGGAGGGAGACAGCATTCTTTACAAAGAGAAGCATTGGTACATCGATTCTTTGTGTGACCAAGTTTTTGACATGTCGCACAGCGCATAGGATTTTGTATGTATTCTTGGACTTTACAATTTACCCATCCTATCTTTACTTCGTTTGGTCTGCGAATCAAGTCGAAAGTTAGTATTGCGGCACCTGTTGGCACTTCAACACCATTCTCCTTTCTCGTAATTTTTTTGACAGAGATAACTTTGAATCTGTTTAGTTCTGTTGTTAACTCATCTTCAGATATGTCAACTATATGTTTTGAGAAAATTCTCCCCTGAATTGAATTGAGGCTTAAGTGATTAGATACCTTAACTGGGATTGAGTCAATTCGTTTTGCCATGAGGAATTTTTCTGCTGTTTTGACATTCAAAACCTTAAGGAGTAAATCACCTGACCTCATTGCTTTGACTTCCAATATGTCTTTCGATATATGCTCCAAGCCTCGATTTATTTGAATTGGATTATATGATGAAAGAGGGCGAAGATTATCTCCTGATTTTTCCATTCCTGCTACCACTATGTAGCGGGGAATATTGCTATCATTATGGATTACGGGCAATCCCGGGTATTCCTCGTCATCATTTTTTGTGCGCTTAAATTTTCGTTTATTGGTGTTATTATTGCTCTGGTTCAAGTCCACCTCTGGAGGTAAGCCCTTAAACCAGTTCATGCGGGGGGCTGTCCCCCCGTCCATGACTAACGAGAGCAAGTGGTGTTTTTTTTTTTTTTTTTTTTTTTTTTTTATTAGCTTATGAAGAACTTACCCCGAAAAGTAAGACACAAAAAGAGAAAAAGAAATATGTAAAAAAAAAAAAACTTTTTGTTAGATGTAAGACACTTTTCAACCAAAAAAATAACTCTTAAGCGAGAACAAGTGTGTACACGGCGTTTGCCAGGACAGGACTGAGTCTGCCAGATTTTTTTTATAATTAACTAAAAGTTAACAACAAAATTTTGCCTATGATTAAAAAAGTTTGATTTCAATATCAGTTTATGATCCTGAGATATTATAGTATTAAACCAATTTTTATCAATTTTAAATAACATTTTTAATTTTATTTTTTATAAATAAAACTCTAATTGGATTTTGCTAAGAAGATACCTTATGTTAAAATAGATTGTAATAATTTTGAAATCAATGAAATCTCGAGCTCTTCGAGCCGAAAACCAGTGTTTTTTTCGAATTTCGTATAGTTTTTTTTTGGAAATTTAAATTTGTAATGAAATAAAAACTTTTAATTGGATTCTCCTGCAAATTTTACCAAATTTTGAAAACAATATTTTTAATAACATAAAATTATTTTGAAGACATATTCTTTAGTTGATATTCGAGCCGATAATTATTTCTCACCAACTTTTAGCAGTATTTTTCAGGTTTCTTTTCTTTTTTGTAAAAACGAACACTTTAATTTTCCCAAAAATTTTATCACATGTCAAAATATTTTTGTTTTAATTTTTCAATTTATAAAACCCGTTAGTTGTAGTCTTTTTCGAATCTACACAAAATTGGTATCACGTCACAATACATAATATAAAATTAAATTGAAGTCGCTTGAGATAATTGGAGCCAAAAACACCTATTTAATTTGTTTGAATGTCGTTTCTGCATCTTTTGATGTTCTTTGCTGTAAAACTCAAAATATTTTGATGTCGATATCTCTGCCGGCTCTTGAAAAAAGGTATCCTTAAACTACGAACATTCGTACTAATGCACACAAAAACATCTCTTTAAAAACCTTTAAATTAAATTCTAGGGACCTTGAAGCGTTCCTTTTGTTTTTTCCAAATACTAATTAATTCGAATTGAATGATAAAAAATGCCGAATATTTCTTAAACGTTTATGGGAAATTTTAAACCATCTCATATAGGTACATACATCAGCAAAACAATATTTGTACATAGGTTGTAATTGAAATTATATAAACTCATAATTTCTATTTTTGAAAATGTTGTCTTTAAGATCATGAAACTCTCTTTTTTCATTTTTTGGAGGAACGAAAAATCTCAAAATCACACCTTATTATAGGTCATCGGGGCGTATACTTCTTTTTCTTTTAGTAACCTTAACTTATTTTTTCTACATTTATATGTCACAAACAATATTGGTAAGTTCAATATTCTAGGAAACTCATACTGAAAATAACTTAATTTTCAAATATAGAAAGTTATTGCAGTTTAAGAGCAAACTCAATGCATGTTTACAGTCGATTGAAAGCAAATTAAATTCACAATCCCCAACCACCAATTTGTTGATTCAACAAAAAAACCAATGGACAAATACAAAAACATTAATTGAACTTATAATATAAAAGTTCACCACAAATAAAAACCCCAATTACAGAAAATTGTCGCTGAATAAACAAACACTCTCCATAGGGACACATATAAACCTAGTACTTATTTATTTGTACCTATGGAAAAGCGAAAAAACCATTATTAAACAATTTCACGCATTTAAATCTACAATCCCTATTATAACCTCAAAGATCAATTGCGCACACGATGCCTTATGCTTATACAACTCCAACTGCCGCGGTGTATAATCTAGAACCGCTGACTGATACAACTACCCACGTAAAATCGTAGTCGTCGTACTCGTCGTCATAGTCATCGTCATCGTCAGCTCAATCAAAACCACCAGCAATTACTTTGCCTGTGGTCTCGGATCTTGGCGGTGGCTAATTTCTGTGTTTACCTTCGACAGAGTGCGCGATACCTTTCCGCACTTAGGGCAGCGCAGCAGCCCACTTCGGAACAACAACAATACAGTACAAAAAATAAAAGCGATATCGCACTACATACAACTTCTTATGCGCGAATTGTCGCAATGCGGCAATTGCATGTCGCCCACACGCGCTACATTTACCGCGCGCGCACTGTTGGTGCCACTTCAATTCGCTATCATGGTGCATGCCACCAACCGAGCGTATCACAGTCACAGTCAACTCAATTGGCTGACAATCTTTCTACAATTCTAGAAGCTTGGACCGCAAACGTCGCTCGTTATTGTCGTCGTCGCGGTCGTCGTAGAAAAGTCGTTGACGACAATCGTGTCTACTGATTGCGAAAAGGCGCTGACATTTTAGCCAACAAATAAACTATACGGGTGCTGCATTTGCAGGCCTTATGCCAATAACTGTCGATGTCACGCTAAAAGAAAACATGGCAGCAGCTACAACCCGAGTGCGTATAGAGGTGGTACACAAACGAGGTGTCTCCTAGATATCTACTCTCTGCAACTGGGATTGCTCCTAGTGGGTCAACTAACGGCATTCGAGCAAATAATTACTCAGCCCACGATTAATGCCAACTTAAGACTTTTTTATCTCTGCTTATAAATTTTGGCTAATTATCAGAACTTGATGTGGTATTGGAAGTGCGGTGGGAGGGCTAATTAAATGAACGTTTTTTCTCACTACACGCAGCCTATACTCGCAAACCTTATACCTACCTACAGAATAAAGGCGACTTAAATTTATTTCTTCAATCTGACAAATTAATCAAAATAAAATCCCAAGAATTATGTGTGGTTGCGCAGTTTAAAAAATACTCGTAACTATCTTCGCGCACAGAAGTCAAACACAACTAAAAAAAAAACAATTTTGTGACTTCTGGTGGAGGGTGTGCGGTTTTGAAGCAAATTTATCGCTTGCAGATCTGTGGCCGAAATCAAGAAGTAATTTATATTCATGCAAATGTGGTAAACAAAAATTAAAGAAGTGTTGTATAGCCGGTTTGTTTGGTTTATTAATTGGTTGGAGTGATTTATGGACATATGTAGGAGCCTACCGTACAAATATTTACCTACTGCGGTGCTCAATTTTTTGATAACAAAAGTGATAATGACTTGAGACTCTTATGATTCGCTACTTAGGTGCAATGCCTAAGATCAGTTTATTCTATTCGAGTTTCAAAACAAAACTTATCCTTATGTTTTTTTGTATCTTTGATGCTATGGAATTCTCAAGATTCATGATTGTAGTTCAACTCTAGTTTCAAAACGTTCATCTTCCTTTCCTAAACGTATATAAATGTTTCCAAATAAGAAGTTTCAGGATTCACTAAAGTAGAGGGTTTTCAAATAAGGACTTGACAACTTGCCCAATTGGAGACTGTGCGTTGCTTAAAATGGTCTTTCGGCTTTAATTCTTGAGACAGCTTGATATAGTTTGGTGAAACCAAGATGCTTTCTCATAATACGCCATAATGATGCCCAATTCTTGAGTACGCTGTGGGATTTCTTGAGTTGGATCGTTTGCTACGGACGCCTGACCAACCATTGTCTCACTGGCATGGCAACATAACACAACTTTTATGTAAACCTATTATTGCCTATTTGCGAGAATTACGGCCGAAAATTGGATTAAACGCTCTTAAACTTGCGGTCACCGTCTCTATTAGGATGCTATACTTTTTGCATTTAAGTATTGTAATGCTAAGCAGTTTAATTATTTGTGTTGGAATAAGATTTTTTGTGTTCTAGAAGCTGGATATAAAAATAGGTGTGCTCCAAATATAATCCAAGCTACTTATAATAATCTTTATTTTATGTTATAAACTCTTGAGGTGGGTTGTTTTTAATCATTTAATACGCTTCAAACAATAGTTTTTTATTTATTACTCTTGAATATGGATCGAAAAGTTCACTGCTTGCCAGAAGAAAGGAAATTAGTTCGTCGACATGGAAATGAGGGCAAGACCTACAAATTTATTGCGGAGGCCCTAGGCAGATGTCAAAATGCTATATCGAATGCTCTCAAGCCCAGAGGAGTACGTGAAAATAGAGGCCGGCCAAAAAAGACATCAGTTATCACTTACCGCCGCATACTACTTTTAGTTAAATCTAATCCTTTTATTTTGTCAACTTTGACAAATTGATAATGCAGCAGTGAACGCTCGATTCGAAGAAGGCTTCAGAACTCTAATCTCCCACGGAGAATCGACAAAAAAGTTCCATTCCTTAGGGCTAGCAATATAAGCTTCAGAAAAGCATTTGCCTTAAACCATGCTAATTGGAACGGATGAGAGGGCATCCTGTGGATGAAACAAAAGTAAATTTGTTTTCATCGGACTCCTGGCGCAATTTATAGGGACTACCACCTCCGCTATACACAGAAAACTATTAAACACAGAGGAGGGAATGTAAAGGTGTGGGGCTGTTTTTCCTGGTACGTTGTCGGTCCTATATTCCGTATTAATAACATCTTGAAAAAATAAGGACAAGGGAATATTTTGAAAGATGTTTTCTGGGGAAAACATGCCCCTGCGATGCCACTTTCAGCAAGACAATGATCCGAAACATACCGCGGGTCTTGTGAAAGATTGGTTTCGAGAGAAACAAGTATAAATTGTCCCATGGCCAAGTCAATCTCAATCCAATTGAGAAGATGTGGAATGAGCTTCAGCGGAAATTAGGGGGTCAATATTTCACTAATGGAAACCATTCTCTTCGAACCGCGAATGGTATTATATACTCCAGCAAACATGCCAAAATTTAAGAGTCAATGCCACGACGACTTCAAAAAGTGTTGGATAATAATGGAAGATATTGTGGTTATTAGAGTGAGTAAAACAAAAATTGTGATAAGATACAGAAATTATTATT
This sequence comes from Eupeodes luniger, assembly GCA_951509635.1. Lineage (NCBI taxonomy): Eukaryota > Metazoa > Arthropoda > Insecta > Diptera > Syrphidae > Eupeodes > Eupeodes luniger. The sequence continues at coordinate 91,785,292 of OX608073.1, read as the reverse complement.
AAAAACGATAATATTAATACTTTAGGAAGACGCACCTATTTTTTGTGCAAGTGAAAAAACCTCTATCTGCAGTTTTGAGGCTATATTATCTATAACTGTTATGTATTTGAAAGCCTTTAAGTGTTTTTTATTAAATTATTGTCAGAACTTTAAAAATATTTACGTAAAATTATTATTTAACAAAATTATTATTTAACAAAGTAAAACAAAATGAATTAATACAAAAATTAACTATCACATCACATTTTTTTGACCAGCTGTTTATGTACCTTTGTTAACCTTTTTGATTCTATCACAATATGATACTGACAGTATCTACGTGATTTTATTGGCACATACTAAAAGCGCTAGTATCCTTCAAAAATCGCAGAGTTTGTCACCGTATACAACTTAACTTATCAACATAATGATGATCTTTAGCCCAAACAAAAATTAAATAACCCTCACTCGAACTTGAACTTGAAATATCACCTAACCCTTTCAGATCATTATTCGAGAATTTTCAATGGCCTCCTGTTTGAAAAGCATTTACTTTACTGATGGCTTTAAAGCGATAACAAAAAAAATACGAAACACGAGGAAAAACGCTGAATACCGCGACGAACGGTTTTCTCCATAATGCGAAATCAGAGAAAATGTCAATTTGCTTAGGATTCGCAATGTTCCAAACTTTTTTGTTTACCTATTATTACATTTTGAATGTTTCTATCTTTTTCCTCTCCTTCTTTTTCTGCCACTTTGAAAAAAGGACATTTTCCATTTTTTGGATTCATTCGGTATATCAGTTGTTCACGCATGAGATACTTTTTGTTGAAATTCGTTCATCATCATCGCCATATCATCCCTGTCCCTGCTTCTGATGTGAAGCCGAAGTGTATCCTGGGTTTCCCAAAAAAAAATTGTTTAATATTTTTTTGTTTATTTCCGTCTGCGGAAGTGTAAACTTTGATATACCCTGACACTTTTTTTTAAGTGCGCAGAAAACAGGTGAATAGGGTTTTCCATTTTATTTTTGTAGATTTTATTCGTCAGATAAAATAAAAAATAAAAAAAAGAAATAACATAAAACATATCCTCGCTTCAGCACACATGGTGACTGGTGCCTGGTGCCATCACCGATACCGTCAGTCGTCGCGTCGTCGTCGGTCGAGGTAAATTTGTTCCATTTTAATCAATCTCCATGACAGAACACAACTCGGAAGCAAACAAAAACCAACACAGAAAAAAAGTTGAAATAAATCTTCAAAATGGCGCTTCAGCAGTCCAATCCAATTCGTTGAATATTTCCATTCATTCCGCTTTTTTTGCCTCTCGAATGCCTCCTGCATCACATTCAGGATTCATTCAGCAGCTTTGACTGTTGACCACTTTCTGTTTGAACTTTGGATTTTCCATCAGACTTGCTGATGTACGAGTGTGTATTGTGCCAAATGGCCATAGGGGGTTTTTGTTGGTGATGATGAGGTTGAGGAGGAACCGAAAGAGTCTCCCTCCCTCGCTCACTCACTCGGACAAAGGATAAAGGACAAAGGGATCAACAGACAATGGAGTCAAGCCAGCCAAAGTCTCACTGTCAAATTTTACATATTTTCCAATTCGCAATCCATTTTGGTCACAAATGAATGAATGCTACGAGAATCCGTATCGTCGTACTTACATACATATATATTTTTCCAGAGTTCGGAATCCCTGCGGAGAACGGAACTTGTCTACACCCTTTATGCCAACCATCAGAGTGGCTTGGAAAAAACTTTTATATGGGTCGATTAATCCCTCAGGGAATGATCAATCAAATCAGGAAGGACTTTTGATTTTTTTTTTGTGTGTGTTGTTTTCCTGGTCGGCTCGGCGCGGCAGTGGTGGCGGCGACTTAATGCCCATCCATAAATATCGAATTAATATTTCATCAAATTGTACCGGAACATCAAGTGAGGTGGGCTCTGGGAATGAGATTGAGTCACGACGACTCAACCTCGACGACTTTTTTTTTTTTTGGTCGTCAGGAAGCTAATAAACGATGATATTGAGAAGGTGGGTTGTTCGGCTTCGGATTGTAATTATGATGATGATTATTGTTGAGAAAGACGTTATCGTTTTGTATACTTTTTATATTTTGTTTTGGGGGTTGATTGAGTCGAGTTGAGTCAGGACCGTCACGGGCGGCGTGGCACTTCGACGTCATCGTCGTCGTCGTAACGAGATAGATTACACACTCAGTTGAGGATTGATGCGGACAAGCGGATAGAATCATTCCAGACACACAAATATACACTTTTTTGTTGGTCTTCTGTTTGCTTGGTCCTGGATATAATCTGGTCGTGGGTCTATTTTATTAGTTTGTTGGTTTTCGGGATTAATTAGTGCAATTAATCTGCAGTTATACGGAGATAGACGAGTGGGTTGCAGGATTTATTCCAGAAGAGAAATGATTGGCATTTTGGTGTAGGTAGGGCTAGGTTGTGGATATGATGCCTAGTGGGGCTTGTTTTATTAGAAATCATGTCAGATTTAATTACATTCGATGAGGATGTTTAATGTTTAGATTTGTCCGGTGTATGTATAGAAGGAGGTAGTTCAATATGACTTCATAAAGGGATAGAAAACATTTCGTAATTACCTAAGTGGGGCTTTTTAAGGAACTCGTGATTTAAATTATGGAATATATTCATGAATGTTGTCTATGGAATTCATAGAGTTCGGAAAGTCTGCTTGGAAAGAGTATACTAAATATCCGATGATAAATCGAAGCTTAGTCGATTTGGTTGAAACTCTTATAAATACTTTCCTTTGTCCTTAAATCAAAGTCAAACAGTCTATCATATTGAGAAGAATTTCATCACCACCTGATTGTAAAATGTTTAAGGTTTCATGTTTTTATATCTGAGTAGCTGTATAACGCTAGTTTGGCTTTGAAAAATTAAAAACAGTTAAATAAGATAGCTAATATTTATTTTTGCTATCTATTTATATTTGTTAAACCACAATGTTTTCAATTTTTTAAATTGTCAAATACTAATGTAGGGTTTTTAAGGTAATTCAGCTGAAAAAAATGAAATTATTGACTAGAATAGAAGTAATACATCGAAATTAATTTTTAAATTTAACGAGTTTAGTCACAAAAGGCCAAATAGCCGACTCAGTGGCATCATGAACAGCTCTTTTAAGGTCTCACTAAATGTTTTCAATGTAATTCAGTCAGTAGACTGGGAAGGCCGTCCATAACATAAACCTCATTGACAAGTCACCGCACTTATTTTCATTCCGACTTGTGTGTTTCGGACTATTATTTTGATGGAAGAAACACTATTAGGTAATTTTTTCTTCTGACTGTAGTAACATAACGTTTTGAAACGTTTCGACATAAACATTTTGGTCCATAAACCCATCAATTTTGTATATTGGGCATATACCGTAGTATGAGAAACTTCCGCATGTCATTAGCCGGTTTTCGTTGTGCATTGTGGTAGGTAGGTCGGTGTTCTGGGGACTTCTAACAAGCTGCCGGGCTCCAGTGTCACCATATTGAACAATTTTGAATTCATCCGTCTATAAGATATTTCGCCATTTTTCTACAGAAAAGGAAGTAAATTTTCCAGCGCTTTTTTAAAGATTTGTTCTAAATAAAGGTGCTTTTTTTGACTACGTGGTGGTCTTCTTCGAACGGTTATGTCGCTCACTTTCAAATTAAGCTGTTGCCGGATATATACAGCAGGTTATAATTTGGCTGATCTTACTATCCTTCTATCATCTTGGAATTTTGTTTTTCTTTCCCAGTATCGGCTGTTATTTTGGCGGAACATAAACAAATACGCTGGATTTCTGAATATGATTTTCCTTCCTTGCGTAGCGACAATATCACCCACTTTTGTTAATACAAAAAGTATAAGATAAATTCTGGTTAAATATATTTGTTAAAAGGAACTCACTTATTTTGATATTATTTTTGACAGAATTTTCCAATTAAACCAACAAAATATTAAATTCTTAAGCGGTCCCTAGACGCTCAATATTATTGTGCAAAATATTGCACAATATTATTGGCTAGGCGCCCCAGACGATTCAATATTTTATACAATAATTTAGTTGAAAGCTGATACTTGTGCCGTGTAGACAACATGCTGAGTGATGCTTTCTTAATGGATGCTGCTTTGCAACGTGAATGGCTCCTCTAAGTTTCTAAGAAACTGCATCGCGTCAAAATAACACTATGTCAACTGCACCACTAATTTTCAGAATCCGAATTTCGTTTAAATTCTTTTCTATAATTGGTGCGCAAGGAATTAAATTTCTGTATTACTTGCTGTTTATCAGCTTCGGGATCTCTTTCCCTGTAATTTTTCATATTTTTCACTTTTTACTTGCGACATATATTAACTTTATGGAAAGTATTGCATTCGTAACCAGTTTCAAACTCGAGATTTTAATCAAACAATATATTACGACGGTTGAGAAGTCAAAAAAGTGGGTCCCCCGATTCCGTCCGTCTGTCTTTCTGTCGTTGCCCATACAGCCATTTGGTCAATTAACTTCAAATTTGAAAATTAAGGTTTTGAGCCGATTAGCGTTGGACATTTTTTTTTATTTTTTCAAGCCTACAGATAACAGTAGTCCCCATATACATTTTTTGGTCAACAATTAAAAATTCGAATTTTCTTAAAAACGAACAGATAGATTTTTGGTAAATTTTCTCTTAATTTGTTTTCTTAACTTAACTTCTTTCAATAAATACCTTCCATAGAACCGTTATTATGATTTTAAGTTTTGTCAACAATCAATGAACCGATTTCAATAACTTTTTTCTGCAAAAATTAATTTAAATTAGGTGTCGCAACAGTCCGTTGAGAACTAGGGCCTAGTGACTAACACCTCTCAACTATTCATGTGTGCGAGTAATTTAATGTCAGGGATGGAGGGGTACTACAGTTTAAAGCCGAATCCCAAAGGCTAATTTGAGAAAGCACTTTTCATGACAAGAATTACTCTTGGAGAATTTGTTAATTCCTTGCAAGAGGCAGTTCCCGTGAAAAGAACTTTTAGATGGCAAAGGTAGGGATTGAACAAATGACCTTAAAAGATTTTCATTTCCATATTTTAAAAAGAAACAATGTGGGTTTTTAAATAATTAACATATTTCCTAGAATTGATTTAAAAATCTATTAATTTCTCCAAACGTTCCTATACATATTAAATTCACCGGACACCAAAAGTGGCTAATTTTATCAATATTATTCAATAATAATATACCGAGTCGATGAATAGTAATCGAACTCTAATTAACTCCAACTGCGTGCGTGTCCATGTATAAAGTCAAAATGTAAATAGTAATCAGTGTGAATACATACCACAGTCAAATTTGTATACAAACATTTACTATACATAGGTATACAAAATTCACAAAAAGGGTAAGCAACAATTCAACAGGATTATATATTGACTGAATTTATATCGCATGCGAAGCGAAGGTATTTTCCGTCATTTCAATGGACGCGAATAAAATTAAATAAAAAGAAAGAGGCCTCACAAAATTTACCAAATGTCAAATGTCACTCATTTGTGGCTCATTATTATCAGTTAATCAGGGTGGTTGGCATTATTATCATTATTATCAACGTTATGCACACACGGTCGGACGACTGACGATGAGGATGAGGATGACGCTGCTGGCTGGCGTATCCGACCGAACGATATAGCTGTCGCTGATTGTCATCAGAATATCCTATGTGAAACGCTTCCGGCTGTCAGATAAAACTCGTTCAAAAATTATTTCAACATCTCTGTTTACACATCGTTTGGTAGTGTTGTTTACACTTTTTCGAACAGAATACAATATTATATTTTATAAAGTTCGATGTTCGGGGCCGGGGTGTAGGTAAAGAGGTCATATTTGTTCCGTAGTTATTATTGTACGAGTGGGGAATATTATGAGATGGGTGGTGTTATGTCATTATGACATTTATCCAATCAATCTGACCAAAAACTTAGCCAGTGACGTGACATATAAAACATACAATGATATGGTAAAAATCAATTCACCCTTCAGGACACTTTTTCCTTTTTTTTTGTTTTCTGATGGAATAAGTAAACAAAACAGTACATACACTACTACATACATACTCGAACATACATGATACACATATTTAAGCTTTTGAATTTTTAATTATAAACTCACATACCTCGTTCGTTCTCTAAGTTGGTTCAAGTCCTTTTGAGGGCGGGGAACGTTTGCTGAATGTGGCGTATTGTTTGCTGTTTACTTGTTACATCGCTTGTTGTTTGTTTGACTTGACGGTGTCGTTGTTCACAATGATGTTTGTTGACTTTCATTCACGACACGAGATGTTGTTCGTATTTGTTGATATTTATTGTCTATGTTGTTTGGTAGGCCGTGTGTTTGCATTTCATTAAAAATGTCACTAGGACAGAAGGTGGTATAGATGGAAGCATCTTCCTTCTAACAACAAGGAAGTGTTCTATGTGACAGAATGTCACACAAGGTATAAATTGACGTGTGACTTCGAGATGGTATGGTGTATAGAAATGCCAAAGACAAGTAGAACACGTTCAGATCCTTAAATGACGACGATTGAGATTATTTAAATTTACATTAGAGGGCTCTTAAGATGCTGTAAGAAAAGATAATATGGTTAAGAGAGAATTATAATTTTTTCTGCGAGGGAGGCAAAGAACAATAAAATGAAATTAAATTAAATTAAAAAAGAAGCTGGGATGGGACACACACTTATATAACTTCCCATTACTGCCAACTAACTATGATTTGGAATTCCCAAAGAAAGTTGGACTATTCAAACCACTTCTCTTATAAGAAATTTTGTCTAGAATAATGACCTACGGATTAGGCTTTCCATGATTTTAACGTAATCAAAATTTTAAGAGTAAGTAAGATGTTAAAACCGTTTAAAATTAGCTAAATCATCTTTTTAGCTTAGTAAATTGCTAAATCGCTTAAAATTTTGGGCCTTTGTCTATAAATGTTACAAAATATTAACAAAAAGATACTTTAGTCCAAAATCAATGTCTTACAGTTTTTAGACGTTTTTTGTATGTTTTCACATCTGGCTTATCACTTAGTCTAGTTTACTTATAGTTAATAAGAAATAAAACGAATTTAAACTTATAAAGGGTGATTTTTTAGCTATTATCTTTTTGGCAACACTGGTTTAAACAGCTGACGCACGTTTCGTGTTTTGTTTCACTGTCAATGTCAAACATCTTCAGTTTGATCTATAATTTAACCATGAATCGTCTTACAAACGAACAACGCTTGCAAATTATTGAATCTTATTATCAAAATGTGTGCTCTGTTAAGAAAGTTCATCGCCCGCTTCTTCCATTTTAGGGTCAGTTTAATCGACCCACTGAAGCGACTATTAGGGCTATTGTGACTAAAGTTCGCATCAAATTTACATTGTTGGACATTAAACCACCAACACGCTTACGTAAAGTGCGAACTGAAGAAAATATCGCAGCTGTATCGGCCAGTGTTAATGATGACCATCAATTATCGATACGTAGCCGTTCGCAGCAATTGGGCCTCTGTTGCTCAACAACGTGGAAAATTTTGCGGAAGAATTTAGGTGTGATGCCTTTCAAAATCAGCTGGTGCAATAATTGAAGCCGAATGACCTACTGCAACGTAAAATTTTTGGTGAATAGGCTCTTGGAAAGTTGGCCAAAAATCCATTTCGGCCAACCGAAAAATTGTGTTCAGCGACGAAGCTCATTTTTGTCTCAATGGGTACGTAAATAAGCAGAATTGTCGATTTTGGAGTGAATATCAGCCAGAATCATAGCAAGAGCTACCAATGCATCCAGAAAAAGTCACAGTTTGGTGCGGTTTATGGGCTGGTGGCATCATTGGACCGTACTTCTTCAAAGATGATGCGAATCGTAACGTAATTCTGAATGGTGAGCGCTACCGTGAGATGGTATCATACTTTTTTTTGCCCAAAATGCAAGAGCTTGACTTGCATGAAATGTGGTTTCAACAAGACGGTGACACATGCCACACAGCACACGCAACAATGGACTTATTGAGAGGCGAGCTCGGTGAACATTTTATTTCACGTTCGGGACCGGTCAATTGGGCGCCTAGATCGTGCGATTTTACGCCTTTAAACTATTTTTTGTGGGACTATGTTAAAGCTCATGCCTATACAGACCGCTTTTATTGACGCATTGGAAGCGTTTATTGAAGCATTTATTCGTGAGATACCGGCCGAAATGTTGGAAAGAGTATGTCAAAATTGGACTAAGCGGATTAACCTTTTGAGGCGCAGTCAAGGTCAACAGTAGTAAAAGTAAAAATGTGATTTTATTTATCAGATTAATTGTTCATTGTTTTTGTTTTAATTGCACAGTTATAGCATTGTCTTTTGCCTTCAGCCAGAAGAAAGAGTATAATTTAATCAAGTGCAATATAAATAGAATTGTTAATATTTTCAAGTTGTATTAAGTTAATTGACTAAACAAATTTGTATCAAGATTCATAAGGTTCGTTTTGTAGGGTTGATTTCAGGTGCGTTCAGAAGGCTTCGTTCAGGATTTGGTATCGGTATTTTAGCGCTGTTTTGACGTAACTGCTCAACACGTTCCACTCCTGTCCATTTAGGATTCCTTTGGCTTCATCTTTCAAGGGCAACATTTGCATGAAATAATCTTCAAACATTAAATTATATGGACCGTACTATCGATTCAAATAAAGATTTCATGAATTTTTCTGAATTGTATGTGTTTTTTTTTAACTTTCTTATGGCTTTTAAAAAATCAGCCTTTACAAGTTTATAAAACAGGTGCATTTACTACACTAGTTAAAAGTTGATGAACAAATACAATATCATTATTAACCCTCTTTTGCGATAGAGGCTGCATTTGAAAAAGCTTTATCTGATGTTCATAATGAAGTTTGGAAGGTTTAGACCATGCTAGTTCTCTTTAAAGCGAAACGTTTGAAGTTGCGTTGAATAGATTCTTACATATTCTTGTGGATCTCGTAAAAAGGAGTTGGCTTTCCTAACGATCGAATTAAGGTATGATGCACCATGCAGTCGAGAATAAAATTAAAAAGAACTCTGAGAACGCGATGTATATAGTGCTGCGATATTTTATAATCAATCAAACTAGAAGTAGGTTGTTTAGAGGAAGCCATTGCCTGATATTTAATTAGGTTAAGGTTTAGACTCCTCTTGGAGTTGTAAACGATCGTTTAGAGATTGTATGCTTTTAAAATTTTTCATATCAACCAAATAGATTGAAATGTTACTGTATCGTACATCAAATACATCAAAAGAGTACATCATTAATAGCTTAAATAAAGAGTAGAGGTCCTAAATTTCTACCCTGGGGGACTCTTGATTTGTCAATGAAAGGTTGAAGAACGAATTTCCGAACTTAATTTGATAAGACCTTTTTGAAAATAAGCGTTTATGCAAAAATGCAAGTAGATTATTTATTACTAATTAACATTTTTAAAAAATAAGTAAAATTTACTGGATAATAATAATTATCGATCTTTAGGAGGCATGATTTTTATGAGATACTTCCAACCCTTGTTTCTCTTGTTTCGAAGCATTTTTATATAGCATGGATGACAAAAGCTGGAATATTTGGACATTTTAAGAGGAACGATACAGATGAAAAAAACTGAATATTTAAAGAATTTTTAATACAACTCACTTGGTGTAAGTCCGTGGAAATAATATGGTCTTATTATAGCTAATGAGCTGAGATGGGCTGCGTTCACAACGCCCACAAAAACATTCCGCAAGGCTTAGGCGCCCGTTATAGCTATCATTGGTTTTCATCATTGAAAACAAACATTGGATTTTTTTGGCAGGTCGCTTATAGCTTGCATTAAAAATTTCTGTAATTGAACAAAATTTCCTGATTCAAAGCCACCGAAAAATTTTTACTGGCAGAAAACTGTCATTGGAATTGTGTGAAATTGGAACACAAATCAGTGGAACGATTCGTTTCTTCTTTTGAATATAAAAGTATCAGCTGTTCAGGAAAATTAATTTCCGTCCGGAAAACAGAAAAATACATTTTTAGAGAAAAATAAATGCGTAATTACACTTTTTTCTCTTAAAAAAATTTTTTTGTGTGATTTCCGATCGATCAGTATATAATTTTCATTTCTAATCAAAGGAAAACACCGTCAAATATAAATTCAAACATTTTTTCACATCGATTTCAATGATAGCTATAACTGGCGCCTTATTCTCTAACTTAGCTCGTCCCAAGATCGATTTTAGCATAAGAAAGAACTCGTCCCAAAAAATATGAAATACTGGGAAACTTATTTATCGAAAGAAATGGTTTTTGCATTAGATCTTTTTTTTTCAAATACACAAACCATTTCTTTTGCTATATCATTTTCCCAGTATTTCATATTTTTAAAATTCGACTTATATATATTTTTAGACATACGTTTTTGAACAAATTATTAATTAATTAATTAATTAACAGAAATTTATCTTCTTTTATTTATTACATACTAGCCGACCCGTGCTCGCGTTGCTTCGCAAATTGTAACCAACACATTCTGTTTGTGCTTATGGATTTTCTTCCGATGTTAGCCTTTCTTTTACCCATTTTATATGTCCATGCGATAAAAGAAAAACAACGAATTTATGCTTGTTATGTACTCGTATTTAATAAAAAAATCAAAAAACACTTCCTTACCGAAATTAACACTTTAGAAAAAAAAACTTAAGTAAAATATTATGTAGTAAAGGCCAAGCCGCACTTGAAAACAAACAAAACCATTTCAATTTTTTAGTTGAAAACTTTATTTTATTCATACCTAGAAACGTTTTTTTGCAACCGAAAAATATAGTTTGCGGTAAAAAAAAACAAATTTGTGTTTTTAATGTTCTCATACATCTATAGGTATGCGTGTGGAAATATCCATAGACACATTTTTTTATTCATCTGCTCATGTTCAGTGCAGTGCAACTGACTTAACCTACCCACATTTGTGTGCTCTTTTTATCGACGTCATTGTAAGTACCTTCTTCGAGTTATTTGTAAAGAAAATTTAACTTAATTTCAGTTTTATTGTTCGAGGAAGTGATACAAAATTGGTAATTCAAGCTATTATAATAAAACTTTTTTTATTTTTAAATTGGAAGAATTATAATCTATTCACTTCCTCGAACCAGAAAAATAAAAAAGATCTAATTTTTCTTTAGATAAATCGGCATTTCATGTGCACGGCACTGTAGTTAATTAAATGTCCATAGCAACTTAAAAAAAAAGAGCCCACACTGCTCAGCTCAGCGATGTGACGATAGAATTAGAGACGATAGAAATAGAGAATTAGAGTAGGTTAGTTGATGAACTATACAATACAGAAAAATTGAATATTGAGGTAGGTAGGTAAGAGAAAAAACGTAACTATTCTCTTTTGAATGGAACACATATTAAGAGAGAAAGAGCATGGGAAGAAAAGAAAATTAAAAATGTTGGAATGATAATGAAATGAAACAAAGCAGCGATCTCGCGATTGTGATGGAATCTAATTTCCTGGATAAAATAAAATCAAAAAGTTTATAATTTTATAATTTGTTTTTATTTACTTCTCGGGTTGTATGTTTAACTTAGAAGTGATTTTAGGCTTAAAATTTGCGCAACAATATTGACTTTATGAAGCAATGTTAATCTTTGTCGATTATTGTATAGGTTTTAAGATATGAGTGGTTGTATAAGTCAACTAATGAAAAAAATGGACAAAAAATGTAAAATTAATAATATTTAAGTTTGACAAATAATTAATGAAAAAAAATTAAAGCCATAAACACTCTCATAACAATATAGAAAATAATAAAATATATTTCAAATAAATCGGTTGACTACTTTCTGAGATCATGCGTTACAAACTTTAAAATGGTTTCGCTTTTATATAATAGTATAGATATAGATATAGATATAGATTATTTGTTAAAATTGGTCCAGTTAGACAGGGAGACTTACTAGCGAAGTTTTAAGTTTATATGATTAAGCCAATGAAGTTTTTGTAAGTAAGGCGGGTGTATTTTGTGAAAGACAATAAAACGAAATAATAGGAAACAAAAAATAATATAAATTACAAAATGGAAAAGAAATATTTTTCACATATTTGCATTAAATCAGTTTACCTTCAAACAGGGTTGCCACATACAGATATGTACAAGGCAACTAAATCATTTAAATTTCAATTACATCTAGTTTTCATAAAATTCGATTGAACAATTTTTGTGTGTCTAGATCTATCGATTTAGAAATAAAAATATAAGAACAGAAAGAAGAAGTTCAAAGATAAAATATATACATATCCGTTTTAATAATTTTTTGACAAAGTTCGTTTTCATTTTTTTAAATAAAATAAAAACATTCAAAACTAAAAATTCACTCCTCACAAGCTGCAGCAATCAACTTTTAACCAATATCAATCTATTTCTCATTCTAAACGAATTTTCCAATTTGTTTTTTTTTTTTTAATGTGGTGAATAGGTCTCGCCGAATTGCGGAAATAAGAATTTTAAATCAAACTCAATTTTTTAGATACCTATATAAACGCCATTGAAATATCCTTTTTTTCAAGATCCTTTATTTTGATACGTAGATATTTTTTTTTCTATTCAGAATTCGAACACATACTCACTCCTCTAGATTTCCCAGACAAAAAAAGGCTTCTCTGGATGAAATGAAATATAAAGCTTCCTTTTCAACAGCAGGCGCACAGGTTTAGCGGTGAATTATTTGTGATACGTTGAACGCTATGAGACTGTCGACATTTGCCATCATCCTATTGAAAGAATCGAATATTGTATATCGATATATTACTTTATACATATCCACATACATATGTATTATAACGCGGTGAGGAGGTCCTTTTCACAAAAACCAATTCGATATCCTTGTTGTTGGAAGCTTATATATGCAATTGGATATGAGATGAAAACATTTTCATTTGCTTGTTGGTTTTTCTTCAGTGGTATTTTTCTTTTTGTCGTTCTCTCTGATCGCTTACATAGAGATATTTTGCATACGAGTTTATATACCGATATCGACGATGACGTTGCGCGACGGGGTTGAATGTTGAATGAAGTCGTCGAGGACGATGAGCGAGCAATGTGTGTTATCGCAGAAGCTCCATCTTTTCATTTATTCAGGGTGAATGATGCAAAAAAATGAATAAATGAAGTAATTCCAGGAATACCTATACGAAGTCCTGACGGAATTGTGAAAGGATTTGTAGTTCATTGTAACCATCAACCATTATCCATCTGTTATCTGACGATGATGCGGTAGGCAACGAATTAATTGAAGGTGAAGAGACAGAACAACAAGACGACAAACAAAAATCAAAAAAAAAGAAGGAAATTACATTTTTCCAATCAACGCGCTATCCAATATCCTGATGGTTTGGGAAATTATCTCTTTCTTACTCTCTCCATTAGTAGAAAAAAGAGAGCGTATTCCATAGCAATAATGTTCAAAAATAAAAAACGAACATATTCTAATTTTCTATCTATCCCATGGGAATAAAATGATATACCCATTACCCAACCAACCCCCATAATCTTTAGAACCATTTTTCATCCTTAAACGATATCAAAATGTCATCAAGTTTCAATAAATAAATATGTATACATAATTTTTTATGACATAATAAAAAAATTTATTGAACAGGATGAAGTTAAATTCAGAAGCGATTTTTGATGGACTTTTTATTTTTTGGATAAATTATTTATGGTTATAAAACAAACACAAAATATGGTGAATACTTGTGATTTATGATGTGAGCTATATATGTATACTACGAGAGGTTAACTAAGGGGTTAATCGGTTATTAGGGGAAAGAAGATAAGAGCTAATTTTAAGTTGTTTTGTTAAAATTTATACAAACATTAGTAAAAATGTTTCTAGTCACACAAAAATATTTTTAATTTCCCATAGGAAGTTATTGTAATGGGTCCGATTCGTCAAATTGAAAATTTTGACATTTCTCGACGTTTCAAAGCCCCTAGAGTCGAAATAAAAGATTTTTAGAAAGATGTCTGTGCGGTGCGGGCGTGTGTACGTACGTTCGCACGCCTGTATACGTCCGTATACGTTCGCGACGTTTTTTCGTCGTCCATAGCTCAAGCACCAGAAGAGATATCAACTTCAACTAAATTTTCTTATACAGATAATTGTGCAAAAAGATTCAGAAAGGGCTCTCAAGAAAATTGCGTGGGTGGTTTTTTTACCATAGCAGTTTAAAAAAAGGAAAAAATGTTGGTAAAGCCTAAATATCTCACGAACCAATAAAGCTAGAGACTTGAATTAAATTGTATATTATATATTGAAACGTGATTCCAAACAAGTATATTTTTGGAAAAAAATCCAATTAACTTTTTTTTATAAACCAAAAAATCTGGTAAACAAATATTTGTCACCTCCAAAATTTTACGAATAAAAAATGATTTTTATCTCCAAAACTATTTTGTGCAATGAAAAAAATGTTGTTAACATCTGGTAAAATCTTCAGAAAAATCGAATTGACAGATTTTTTATAAAAAATAAAAACCTTAAAAAACATTACTCAAAGTTGGTAAAAATTGAATTTCGACTTAAATATCTTTTCGAAAATTTGAGACATTGGCCTCAAACTAATTTTACTTTTTTAAAAAATATTGTTTTCAACATTCAGTAACATTTTGACAAAAATCAAATTGACAATTTTCTTACAAAAAAAAAACAAACCTAAAAAAATTAATAAAAGTTGGTAAAAATAGATTTTCGAGTCAATGATCTTTTTTATAAAATTAAAAATATTAGATTCAAACTAATTTTATTTTATAAGAAATATTGTTTTGAACATTCGATAAAATTTTGAGAAAAATCAAACTGATAGTTTTTTAACAAAAAATCAATACCTTAAAAAGCATTACTAAAAGATCGTAAAAATTGATTTTCGACTCAAATATCTTTTTTAAAATTAAAAATATTGGCTTCAAACAAATTTTACTCACAGCAAATATTATTTTCGACATTCAGTAAATTTTTTATTAAAATCCAACAGTTTTTTCATAAAAAAATAAAATCTACAAAAAATAGTACCCAAATTTGGTAAAAAATGATGTTCGGTTCTCGATGTCTCGTGAAAAATAGAAGGTACTGACTTCGAATTCATTCTATTCATCCAATTCGTATTTGTTTATTTAAGAAATAAAAACTTTTAAGAAATGCTAATAAAATTAGTAAAAATTGGTTTTCGAATAAAAATCTCGTTAACAAAAATAGATTTTGAAATCAAACTATTTCATATTATGCAAAATGGTTTTGGTGATTTTTAATATTTTTAAGATTAATTGACCTGATAACTTTTTTAACAAAACACGAAAACCTGCAAACCTTTTAAACAAGACAAATCGACAGACGGGATGGGAAGTTATCAGTGTGGGTCGCATCCCAGCCTCTTTTTTTTTATTATTTAACATGAATATTCTTAAGCTTAATAACAACATTTTGTAACAGCACTTAAGGCCATCAAACCTATAGTCATGTTGCAGCTAAGGTACTGTAGGTAATCATGTCGAATACAGAATGAAATTTGCCGGATAAAAGACATTGTCGATTCCTAAGACTACCTTATCACTTCTGAACTTATTCATCGACACCTTCAGTTTCTGACATCTAATCGTCATAAGAACACAAAACAAAATGTAGTAAAAGAAGTCAATTTATTTATTTAATGATTTTAAAAATATGTAGATGTACTATAAAAATACTAAAAACACTTAAACATTTTCTATGGAAAACTTTCAATTTACATTGAATATTTCATTGTTTCTTTTTGGATTAACTTCAGATTCGTCACGAAATAATGACGTATGACAGACTAGGAACATAAATGGAACCGATAAATGAAACCACAGTATTGTTTGCCCGATACTAAAAATAGGATACCCTTTAAACTGCACCAAATATAGGGGACTCAGTCTACTTAACATCGCTTACAAAATGTTCTCTGTCGTTTGCCCATCGTCTACAACCTGATAGCTGATTATCGATGTGGTTTTAGACTTGGAAAGTCCACAGTCGGTAAAATATTCATATTACGGCAGATTCTTCACAAAACCCAAGAACATCAAATCGACACCCACCATCTATTCGTCGATTTCAAGACCGCATATGACAGCATCTACAGACCCGTGTTCGTGTCTCGTCCGTTTGCTCCATAAAGGTTGGAAACAACTTAACTGAACCTTTCGATGTCAAAAAAAGGCTTTAGACAAGGTGATACACTGTAATGCGATTTCTTTAACATCATCCTTGACGTGCAGAGCTCCTCCTCAACACTAGAGGCATTTTTTTTTCAAAAGTCTGTCAAATTACTGGCATATGCTGTAAGACTCAGCGTGATGTCTCAATAAGAGTTTTGTGAGTATTAAGGCGGATGGAAGCACCTTGGGTCTTTTCGAGAGAAAATTTCTTCGCCGGACCTACTGTGAATTGAAAGTGAGTGGAAGGGAAGATGGAACGTCGAACTGTACGGGCTTCACAGCGGCGTAGCTTTAGCCAGAAGGATAAAAATGGATGGGTCATGTAAAGCGCATAAAAACCAATGCTCCGGCCCGGAAAGTCTTCCAATCCACGCCCACAGGACAGCGCAGTATAGGAAGACTGCGAATCAGATGGAGCGCGTAAATGGGAAGTGAGAGACATCGAGCTGGCGACCAAGCTAGATTAAGAAGTTTGTTGGTTGAAGCTTCTAGTTCAAACATGACACCTTAAGTAAGTAAGTTAGAGTTATTTCTTTAACTTGTTTAGCTGCTTTTAAAGGAAGGAAGGAAGAATATATAAAAGTTGCAAAAACACTTGCATTGCTAAATTAATGGTGCTTCTTAGAGGCATAGAACTTTGAAATGGAATAAAACAAAGATGATTTTTTAAACTGACATGAAATTTACTTTATTCGAAAGATAATCTTCTGGCTTTATAATTTAAATTGAACTTCTGGCATCTGACCGCCATGGCTGACTCGGACACAGTCTAATCAGGAGGTCTAATATTCGATAACTTTTCCAACATTTGTGTCTGTGTATCGGCAATAACGAGGAGAATTTTGTCCTCCAAGTGGTCAATCATTTCGGACTTATCGGCGTAGACTGACGATTTCACATATCCCAAGAGAAAATAGTCAAGTTGCGTTAAATAACACGATCTTGGAAGCCAATTTACGGTTCAGTAAAGTGAAACTATGCAGTTACTAAACGGATCCTTCAATAAATCAATTGTGGCAAAAGCTGTGCTACTTTGTTTAAACAATAGCAATAGCATCATGGTTGTTCAATTAATGATTACAAAAGTCAGTATTCAAGTCTATAGCGGTCACTAACTTTCTGGGTAGCATCATTATCAAAAAAAGTGCAAACTTGTCCACCAACTCAAAATGCAAAAAAAAGCAAAAGTATTATTTCTCTAAATACAAACACACTTATAATCAACAAATTTTCATTCAAAGTGAACTAAATTAATTATCAAATGAAAAAATAAAATTTCAATTACATTAAATAAGTAACAAAAAACTGGTCCAACAATGTCTTCACTATTGAGCTACATAAGTGAAGCATGCATAGACTGCAAATGAAAAACAGTTTTACAAATCAGCAAATATCCTTTTAATAAAAAATAATACATAATGCCTTTTTAATTCAATTCCTTGTTAATTTCGAACAACACTAAAGATCCATTAGCTCTATCTGGATTTATTTACTACCACTTACGAAAACTCTTTAAAATATGTTCATCAAATATTCAAAACCCTCTCAAAAAAAGTAACTTTCTAAAGCCCTAATACATGTATTGTATGTACCTATACTATCACTTGTATTGTCAAGTTTTTATCTCGATTGAATATTCAAAACTACTTCAAAAAGGTGATTGCATTATTCAAAAGTGCGGTGTCCTTAAAAGTCACAAAAATCCATTAATAAATCGCATTAAAAAGTTGTAGTCTTTGGTGATGATAATGAATGTGGATGATGAAGATGGTGGTTTGTTTTTTCTCTTTCTCCATATTGACAAAGTCGTCCCTTTGATTCTGTTTCAGATTTCATGTCCATTTGCAAAAAAAGACAAAACCAAAAAAAATGTGACATAAATTTAATTACACATTCAAATGAGAAGGATAAAGGTACGGGTTTTGGTTCTTTTAAAGAGGACACTGCACAGTGAGTTCTTTTGCAAAAATTGGAAAATCAATGCAATTGTATGAAAGGTATGGCGTATGGCTTAATGCAGGGGTGACATATCGGCCCTCAACTTTTTGTATTGTGTCTCATACTTTTATGTGATCTTTGAATGGGAAAACAAAAGTCAGAATGTCCTTATTGTCCTGTGATATCTAAATTAAAACGACCACCATAAGATTTTGATTTCCTCCTTGTTTAAAAATATTCCATTTGCTATTGTCGAATTGAGATACACAGAAGGGCAGAGAAGAATATCGCGAAATCTGAATGTACATACTCTAGATTCTTTTTTTGATTCCATTACAAATAGGAGGAACTTTTCAACCCTCATATTGGTTAACAGCAAATTGAGAGTTAAAGTCAAATCCACCCTCTTTTTCAAAATTTCTTTGACTGATATTTCCTTTTTCTATGCTTCTGTTTGTGGGTGCAAGTGCGTGCTGCTGCTGTTGCTGCTACTACTGCCTCTGCCGCCTTTGTGCGGTTAGATTATGCGGTTGTAAGTCTTTGGCCAGATTGTGGTTTGTCCAAGGGGTTGCAGAGCGTAGTCTGATGCCAACCGATGCCGAACGTTACCCACGACAACCACGATTTAAGGTAAATGTGAGCTTTTAGAAAACCTATTGGGTTGTTAAGAGGGGATAATTTGCGTTTTGTTTACGCAACAAGGTGGAAGGAAGCGCATTTTATGTCGCATGGTCACTTGTAATACACATTATAGATTTTATGGGGTTGAATTATTGCTGAATTAAATTAAAAGCTTAGGATTTAAATTATTGGAAGAGATTTTAATACGTATGAGGGACAGGTGAGTTTTGAGACATTTACATAAGACAATAATAATTTTAAACGGGTTTCAGGGGCATTTAAGGTCTTGACCACCCTCAGATTGGTATTTCTAATTATCAAGAGTGGTTTTTTGATGATGATTTGATGATTTCAATTTCAAATCTTTATTGGAATTTCAGGGTTCAATTTTTACTTTTGAACCAATTTTATGCTGTTATATTCTGAGAAGCCTAATTTTGATGTTCAATATGTGCTGTTTAAGAAAAAAGAAAAATACACTACAAGAATCACTTTTTTAGCAAATCAGCGTACTTACTAGTAGATGGTAGTAGGATATTTAATAAAAAAAAGTAGAGTGACACAAGACTGAGACAGTATATACCAATACTACATATTTTTTAAATTTTATTTTTGATTTACATTCAGATAAATTGGTAAGTAGTTGAGGTTCAGTGAAACATATCAGAAAAATAATTTTAAATTTTTCGAACAGGAGATAAAAAAGCAAGTTGATTCATTAGACCATTCTTTACTAGGAGCGTAGCTTGATAAAACAAACAACAACAAGCTGTTTTTTTAAGGACTCATTCGAAAAAAGTATTGCAAATTAGTTGACCAGTTTGGGAGAGTACGATGACTTGGACGCCAAGATTTGATAACGGGATTTTGTAGAAGTGTCAAAAATAAGCACTTTTTACTATGGGAGGGGGGGTCTATCTCTTCCTGTTAAGGACGTAGAGGCACTTTTAGAAAATATAAATTAAATTAAAATAAAAAAACAATGGCAACACTTACAATAAAGTACTATACTGCATTTGAAAGCCAGAAGTTTGTTCTATAATCCTGCATTTAAATTAAATTACTTATGTATGTCAATTGTGTTTGAGACATTAGCATTCAAAGTCCAAATTTTGATAAAAACGTGAAAATAAAGTTTAGACCCATTATGTTCAAAGTTGTGAAATGAAATTGTAAATTAACTTATATGTGTACCATGTAAATATCAATTCTAAATAGAAAACAAAAAACCGCATGGTTCTACGTCTTCTAGTTTTTGATCAAATGATTTTATTTCGTATAGAATAACTTACAAATGTTTGGTTACTATTCATGACATGACATGGCATACGCTGTCTATACCAGTTAGCTAATATTTTATCTTTTATAACATAATATAAAATAAGTGTTTTAATTTATTTAAAAAAAAACATTCTCATGTACGAGTTATGTCAGGGATGGAGGGGCCCTACAGTTTTAACGCCGAAGCCGAACGGCAAATTTGAGAAAGCACATTTCATGACAGCAATTACTCTTGAAGTATTTGTCAATTCCTCACAAGAGGCAGTACCTGTGAGCAAAACATTAGGTGGCACAGGTATAGATTGAACCCAAGACCTCTCGCATTACAGTCCTACACACTAACCATCATTCCACGGGTACTACTATCTTCATATACTTATACAAAATATAGGTTATTAACCATTTCAACATCGCTCACATAACTCTTTCCAATAGTCCTTTTTCTAGTTTCTACAAGAATCGGGCATCTCTCCAGAAAGTGAAATACATCCTCCTTCTAGTAGATAACATAGCTTGAACGTTTTTCGTACCTCGTTTACATGCGGCAAGCAGGGGAAGTAACTGAGTGTCATGAGTTAAATGCTACGCTGATGTAATTGTTAGCTGCTTGTTATTTAAGTTGGACAATAACATAATATCTTCGCTTATTTTCGTCCAATAAACTAATTAAACAATAGAGTTCGTTTTTTCAGGTGTCCATCCCATTATTTCGATGTGAAAGTGAAAGTCAACAATACTCAGATAAATGTCTCCGAGATTCAAAGATTGTTTGGTAAACAACTGTCCGCCATCTACGATAATTAGGACTTTGATTAAAAGATCAGCTGACACACGTACTGCCTTCCTTAAAAAATATAAAATTGCAAACGTAGTTAAATTGTATTGTTGTTCTTAAACATTCCCAAACTTTGTACAGATTTTTTTGTTGTACAGCTTCGAAATTAGTGCTTTCCTGGCTATGGTGTAGAACGCTAAATAATTTTTCTTTTTGTTAGCTACAAATATTTCAGCTTGTTATTTTGCACCCATTTATAAAGCCGTTTAGAGAGTATCTTTGTCAGGATTTTCATTGAAGAATTCAACAATGATACGCCCCTGCAGTTAGCTAAAAATTGAATTTAAATTAGGCGGCTCACCATTCCTGTGTGCGAGTACTACTGTCAGGTATGGTTTGGAACTACAGTTTTAAGGCTTTGGTTAAACTTTCTATAAAGAGAAAAGTGCTGAATTTGTAGAATTCTCGCTGTTCTGGATGAAATGCTTAGGAAATTGAAACGATGATGATAAATTTTCTTGATTTGTCATTCTAAATTTATCTACCAATTAATCCATTTCAAGTAATTCAGCTACATGTTTATTCGTTTTTTTGTTGATTTCTCAGACAGTCTTCCAGAATTCTCTAGTATTCGTACAATCTGCAAGGTCTCAAGCGATTTTATTTGCCATTAATCCCTCAATAATATTTTGTAAGTTTTGTTCATATTTAAGTATTTTAATTCAAAGTAAGCATTATTTGGAAATTTCCTAAACAATCTTAACGACGCGAATGATTTCCATAGGGCAACCTTACAATCTTTACCAAAACTTGTTTTTGATAGATTATTGCGTTATTGGTTTTCATTGCAAAAGTAACGAACTCTCGACCATTTCATCAAGTTCATCTAAAACGGCTGATTTTAAAGATTTCCGTAGTATCAGAAATATTAACAAAATGTTCGATACAAATTTCTCACTTTTCCTGTCAGAAACCTGGGAACTAAATTTTTATGATTTCTCAAAAAGGAAGTAAAGAAATTCAAAGCTAATTTGACTGCTAGGTATAATTGGTGAATTGTATTCATTTTCTTTTTCTGTTAATCCGACTAACGAAATTCTCAGAAATCTTTGAATTATAAAACAAACCCCAAATAGAAAACATATTTGAAACAATATAAGTCTCTTTTAAGCAGATACATAATGTATATGCTTTTTTGATAAAAATTCAAATATTTTGTTTTAAAAATAAAAATTGTCCACATCAAAAACGCTCACCACTATTAAGTATAAGTATTCGATGAAAATTTGTCTTCGTCAGTTCATAGATTGATTTCATTATTCCATTTATTGTGGATTTGAGCTTGCTGCTGTCATAATCCATCACACCACATCCAATTAAAAACAAACTTCTACGGAAGACATTACAGACATTATCCCAAAGGATTCGCATACACAATGATATCAACTTTCAAAATTGTTCACACTCTCGGAAGCGGGACATCATCATATTATGGCTTTTCAAAAAAAAAACAAAAATCCTTTTTCTATATCGCTTCCGCTCCACAGCTTAACTTTAGATCTTCATACTCTTAATAGGAAAGTTGTAGTTAGGTATGTATGAATGTCTTTTTAATTTATCATTAACATACATACATAGTTGTAGAAAGTCAGGTTTGCTATACCTACTACATAATATACTTGACGGCCCACAGCATCATAATCAACGCAACCGAGTACACAACCCAAAACAGTATAATATCGCATAAATCCGGCCTGTGTCGCATTAATTAATTTCATTATAAAACAACCGTTTCCCCAAAAAAGGATTAAATACCACAAAAGCAGTTGCACCAAACTTTTCAATGTGAAACCTTCAAAGGGGCATGGCACCCGCCCCGAACTCTTACACTCCCTCTCTTTCTATCTTTTGTAATGCTGCTTGGAGTCTCGTCAAATGGTCGCACCACATTGAAATTATGATCCTTTTATGTCGCCTATACATGTTACACACATACACACACACACGCATATAAAAAGAGAAGGATTGGTTATCCAAATTAATTTACTATAATAATTTAACTAACATGCAATATGGTGAGTTTGTATATATATGAGATAGATCCTGTTGCCTCAATCGCAGCATCCTTTGGGATTTATAGAAATATGGAAGGATATTTCGTTTCCGTTTCTAATTTGCATAAAATTTGTTAAATTACCTGTTGACAAAGTTGTCGTCGGAGGAGAACACAGGACGCTATCGAAGGAATCTCGCTTTTCATTTTAACCCACCTTCTTCTCCTGCACCACTGTTATGCTTTCACCGTAAATGGATCCGAATCGGATTTTACTTTGAAATCCTGTAATTGAGTGTAATTAAAGCCTTTTGCTAGTGACATCAACTCCCATCGCGGGGGGAGACAACACACAAATCGAAAGGGTTAGAGAACCGCGACGACAACGCGAATCCTTTCATTATCCTGCCTCATGATGATGATGATGGTGAGCAAAATCATCACCGCACACACCGCGGTGCACCGGTACATGGTGCTGTGACGATGCCGATGATGGTCCTTGGTGTTTGGTTTTAGTTAAGTTCGCGTTAATTTGATTCCCAGTGGCTATGCGATGTGATTTTGTATCTTATTGCTGTGATTTTAATGACATCAACATCAGTGTTACTGGATATCTATGCCTTATGGCTCATTCCTATAGCAAAATCCTTTGGGCGGTTTCGGGTGTATTAATTAATTTCCACTCACACCTTTTAAATCAGGCAGCAGTGTTTTGAAGACAGAAGAGACTGAGGTTGTTATTGCGGTTTTTGATGTTTAGAGTATATAAACAATTTTTTAAGTTTTATAAATCAATTAACAAGCAGAAGGGTGTTATTATCAACTTTAAACACAAAAGTTATTATTAAGGTGCAAGATCAAAGGAAATAATTATACACAAATTAATTATTCTTTTATGGATGTTTGAAATTTGTAAGTTGAAAATAAAAAAAAAAACAAATTATTAAAAAGTCTTTAAAAGTCTTGAAGACATTCTTGTGACGAGGAAACTAAAATGTTGATATTTGAAATCGATTATTATTTGATCATCTTAGAGCTATCTTTAACAAATTAAAAAAAACAAGCATATTTTTCGGATTAAATCGTATGATTTAATTTCACTATTTTAAGGTCGGATATAATAATAATTTCATAATTTTAGTTAAATCGTAACACCACCCGATGCAGGAGGCACGACCACTGCGGGTAACTTTGGATGGTACACCTGAATTGAATTTACAGTGACTTTTCACAAAATATTTCATATTGGGACATAAAATTTAATTTATTTTGTCCTTATCTTAGTTTGAGTAACAATCTTGTGTATATTTAAGGAAAGAATTCCCGATCAAAGTTAGCGATTGTTTCGGTGCTACCTTCTATCACTTCTTCTAGGTGTATGACGGACGGGCTTAGGTTTATTCTTTAGTTTGCTGCTAACGACAGGGGGCTTTAATCCCAAACAATTATTCCGAGGCAACCTTCTTCTTAGGGAGCTACGGACATAAGCTTGTTCTGTGAGGCAAAGCAGCGATTATCTTCTGGCTTGCTGCCAGGGGCACGAAGGAAATTTAACGGACAAGGCTTAGGTCAACCGATTATTTTCTAGTTGTCTGCTAGGGACATGAAATGAAACGCAATTCAAACCGATATTCCGTGGTTACTATCTACGAACTACGAGTAACTCAGACAAGCCTAGTAAGCTCGCCTTACCATTCCCTTAGCTCAATTAGGTACAAGTCTTATTTACCTGACCGCCTTAAGGATTGTATTATTAGATTACATATATGAAATACCATGTTATTTTATTTTTATATGTAAGAGCCTAAAGATTTCGATTTAAAGAAAATAAAGTTGGTTACAAATCGAAGTATAAAAACTCTTAACCATAGTTTTTTGCTTTCTTTGCGAAGAACACTGGACAAGTTGACACCGACGACTCTACCACAACCTAATACAAGAAAGCATCACGATCTTTAAGATCTTGAATTTTCTTCAGAGCATTGGAAAACCATTATCCTTCACGTGGCCCCAAAAAACTATAGGTGACCAATTATGATCAATTCGAGAAATAACACTCTGCGTGCGAAATTGCTTCGTTTCGTTGCTTTTTAATCGTCGTCGATATCAATATCTTAAGATTTTGTCTCGGTTAAGCGCAATCCATTTCTTAATCATCAGCCCAAAAATTATTTTTAAGGTTGTTTAACAATCATTCTAAAATTTTCTCTTTTGTTCGATGATATCCATTTCAGTTGTATGCATTTCAATGACCAAATTAGCCAAGAGACAACTTTTGCTGGGGATCGACCGACTTGAGGTCTTGTGTTAACTGAACTTTAAGAGCCTTAAGACTTTAGTCTAAAAGAAAAATGCAGTGTTTTGTTGTTTGAGGAATGCAAAATTCTTAAAATAAGAGAGAAATCGACAAACTTAGATTTTTGTGAACTTTACAGGCTACAAGTTACGAGTATAAGCAGTTTTTAAGAAACGCACACGATTTCGATTCTTCACATCACTAACTTGTCTCAGCACCTTAGCAATATTACCCGCTGCTGGGAAGGTGCGTCACGAAGACGTAACAGTGCATCAAAAGCGACGGTTGCTCGAATAATGGGTTATTCAAAATTCATCTCCTTATTGGAACAACTTATATTAAACAAATTTTTTTCAAATAAATTTTAAAAGCTTAATTAATGGTACACCGAATACAAAAGACAAATTTGGGGTTTCTATATGAATATTTCTAGATAGAGATCAAAAAATCACAATCTCAAAACTCCCGATCCAAATTGCTTCCGGCCAAAACTCATACCACACATGTGGACTATTCCCTCAAATCCTAAAAACGAACTCAGAATAATGATTTGTAAATCTCCTCACATTCACTTAAACTCCAACTCCATCGCATAATTCATTTCAGAACTTCTTCTTTTGACGAATATGCATTATACATAAAACATAATATAACCAACAATTTATGTGTCACGCGTGATTTACGACCGCGTGCCACAAAAAACAAATTTGCCCGCCAAAAAATAAAAGAAACCTTAAGACCACCACATGTGTGTCAATATTTTTTCTTTTGTGAGTATTTTTAAACACATTTTCACTTACAACTCCACCTTCACCGATATAAATGAAAATAAGAAAACGAAGAAAACCTTCACGTATGTATAATGAAAAGTTTTCAATTTGCCCAGGACTTGACTACTTTGTCGCTGACTTTCGGTTCATTGATTGTTATGGGAGAGAAAAGTTTCAATTTTTTGTGTCTGAATTTTCAATTCAAAGTTACAAGTAGAGTGCGGAGAGGTTTTAAATTTTGCATCGCATACCAATTTGTGTCGTATTGTCGCACGTAATTTTCAAAACCACCTTATAACACAGACCACCCACTACCCCCTATACCTTCTCTTCTCATCAGGGTACATAAATATCAAATTTAAGGCAAAATATCAATATCCACTTTGTGGAACGTGAATTGAATAAATAAATAAATAAGTTTAACTTGACAAGTCCTTTTAATATATAGAATGGGGCAGTTTTTTGTTTTGGTAAGACGCAATACGGCGGCGGCGAGACCGAAGAAGAAAGTATCCACTGACAAATTTTATATTTCAGTTTATAAATTGTCGTATTCCCCCTTCCCCTAAAAAAGGGATGTTGTTCTTTCAAATAGTGTTGTTTTCAACTTCGGAGAGAGTACAAGGCTTTTATAGTTGGGGGTTTAGTTTTATTTGTATCTTATTTGTTTCCAAAACCACCCGATGCAGAACAGTAGGACATACTCTGCAGAATATTTGGAGTAAATTCCATAAAAATATAGCAGATTGTTTCCGAAAGAGTGAAATATATAAAATCAAAATTGCAAATTCAGTAACCTGGTAACTCCGAGTTTTTTTTGAAATCACTTTTCTCGAAATTGGAACAGCTGACATCTATCATTTTGGAAACATATTATTGAAGTATTCTAAATATGGCAAATTTTTTTATTGGTAAGATATTTTATTGTCCATGCCTTAATAAAGTCAACATTCTTATTATGCGCAACAAATTTTATGCGTACTACACGAATCATGAATGCTGCGTTAATAGTTTCATGTTGCAGGCTGAATGAAATAAATACGTTGAATAAGAAACGAAAAGGCGAAAGCTGCGAGATGAAAATAGTTTTGAGCTTTGCTCCCGCTTAATAAAAGTACATTCTTAATATAACCTTGCGTTTTTTGCCAAGGGAAGCTTATAAATGTCGTTTGCGAAGGATGCTGATATCACTTTTATTTGGAATACTGTTCCAAAAATGATAACAGAAGTACTTACAATTTTGGAGAATCGATTTTTTCCAAGTTCGATGAAACTTACTATGTCAGAAGAAGATCAAAATAAATCAAAACGATTTTTTTTTTAACAAATTCAATATTCTTGGCACTGAGGGTGCCCATATAAGAATGTCGCAGGAAAATCAAATCCAAATCTTTCATATAATAGGAAAGGGCACTTTTCACTCAATACAATGATCGTAAGTTGTTTTATTTTTGAAAGATAGAACATTACTCATGTTTCTTTTGAACAGATAAGCAATTACAGCTTATAGTAATAAAAGCTGCCGAACGGCCGTGCGTCATCCAGAATCAAGTCATTGTGCTCTGATCTGGAGCATGAGAAAAGCTCGAAACTATTTGCAAAGAAGATATGACAATGGGAAGCGTTTTTCCTGGATTTAAGGAGATGTTGGCCATGGATTAGACAAAAACATTCCTCAGCTCAAAACGTGGTATAGAGGATAATCGTTATTTGGAAAAACCGTTATAGGTGCTTAGCGCGCTGGAACAAAAACCTTATTTCGCAGCTCTGAGTTCTAAAATACTTTTAATACCTTTTTAAGATCCAATCTTGCAATCCACTTCCCTTAAAGCTATCAAGATTTCTTTAAGCTCTTTTTCTACATCTTGTTTAAAATAATTTCTTCTAGTCGTAATTTGTCACTTTCATTGTCGTGTCTCTTCATATCCGCTTTTCTTGATTCGATAAAAATTGTGAAGAGAGTCCACGGATTTTTGTAGCTTTTTTATAGGACTGTAAATGTTCTTTACAACACGAGCGAGTTTGGTGGAAGCTGCCAGTAACATCTTCCATTTTATCAGCAATTTGTTCTATTGCTTTGGTTTACAATAAAGCCTATTTCTTCTTGTTTTACATGGAGTTATTGTTTGCATATTTGACTTGATCCATTAAACCGAAATCCATCGTGTAAGAAATTTCCTCAACGACGGTGTAAATACCGCAAATTTTAGCAATTGCATCTTCCGTAAACAATACTCCAATTTTGTAAAAGGCATCCTCCAGTTGATACTTTTTTGGACTTGTTAAACGATAACTTTTCTCTTATTGAACACTTTCAGTCCGTCCAAACCTTCAATCAAAATGTAAGGCATGATCTATTTTTAGTGTTTTAAGCTGTTGTTTTTTGTTATTTAATTTCTTCCAACTGCTTGAGTCTTCATGCAGTGGACCATGGATGTTGACCTCAGTTGCATGACAGTCCTATGCACTAACCATCACGCCACTTGTGTCTACCGTTTTAAAATCGATTAATTTTGGTATACTACCATTTCACTCTTTTTCGATTTCGAAATTGAAATGGATAACATCGAATTGTAGGACACAGAATTTTATTTTCGATCGAATTTGATTTTATTTCGAGTGAAAGAGAAATTTGAAATATGGACAGTAGGGGTTTTTGGTGGACGTTTTCTTGTCATCTTAGAACCTGGGTTGTCATTCTTTAAGGGAAAAGCAATCAACCTTTTCCTTTGCAAACGATTTGCTGAATTTGGTTCTGAGTTATGGTACCGTGAATTATGATCTGGTTCTTAAAGCAAAACTACCCCACTGTATATCTCCATTGTCGAATAAAGTTATATCTTACTTCACTGGCAAACAATCTGCTCTCCAGTTTTTGTGTTGATTTGTTACGCTGCGTTTGTTTCCTCGTTGTTTAGCGAAAGATGTTTTCATTATATTTGTATTGTGAATAGCCAAAGTACAAAGATTTTACGCTGCTGTGGATAGTACCTAAGATATTCCAAAATGTTACCATTTACTTGAGGCACTTTTTCATCCCTTTGGAATGGAAAGGAGATAAGAACTTGCGACCCATTCAGGACCTAGAGTGCTGAAGACATTGATGATGAGGCTGGGGCTAAAGCTGCTGATAGTAAAAAAAAAAACTCTATTTCACAAAACAAAAAGATAGACACAAAAAGACAAATGGCATTTTCAACAACAATACCAGATGACAGGAATATAGCGAAGAGTTTAAATTATGCAAAAGATTAGATGATGATTTCCTTCTATTATCGCGAATATACGAAACATATTTGAGTACAAAATAAATTTGTCAATGTTTTTCACAGACTGCAGGCATTTAATACATCTTGGTTGCATACCGTTATTTCAAATTTAACCAAAAGGTCTTTTATTACTTGATTTTCAGTTGGTAGCGCTGATATTTGTAAGCTTTCAAAATTAACTGTCATTTGAAATGTCATAATATTAGTTGAATGGTCGCCATTTACCATAGTGGTTCGCTTCGAAATCGAACAATGCATTCAATTATTAACACTTCCTACAAAATTAGTGATTTAAACGTAGTCGTCATGTTTGACGGACTTCACAAGCAATCGTCAAAATTGTGAAGAAATTTGAAGAGGTGTGGCAGTATTAGTGATGTCGTGCGGCCTGTCAAAATATTGGTACTGCAAGTGCAAGTATTGCTGATGAACCAAATTTATCGATTTCAGGCGTTGCGTTCGTAGCAATTAAACGTGTAGTACACCTTCTGTTCGGCTAGCAATTGAAGATTATGGTATGGCAACAAACCACACAAAACGACAAAATGTTGGCTTTATTGTTTGGTTGCTTAATTGCTCGACTATATATTTCTAGTTTAAGTTATTTTAGGTTGAAGTGGCTGTCTGTAATGGAGTAGGACACACTTAGGCCAGTTGTTGTTCCAGTGTGATACCACATGAAACTTGAGGCCTTCTTCTCAGTGATGCTAATTGCAAATACTTGTGAAACGTGATAGACTAATTATGTTAGTGTATTTGAGATCGTTTAGATCCTTTTAGAAGAAATCTCCTAGGTAGGTCTTACGTTTTCGAGCTAGAGCAGGGGATCCATAGAGTAGGTGAAGAATTGTTTCTTCCTATTCCTCGTCCATACAGCTTCTGCAAAAGCCATTTAAGAATACGCCTAGCCGCCGGGCGTGCTTTTATTATCGAGTTTATATGCAATCTGGTATTACCAGTGGCATAAATAATAGTGCTTTGGACTGTCATGCTAGAGGTCTTGAGTTCAATCCATGCTTGTGCCATCTAAAGTTTATTTTAGGGGTACTGCCTTTTGCGAGGAATTGACAATCACTCCAAGAAAAAAACTTGTGATGAAAAGTGATTTCTCAAATAAGCCGTTCGGATTCGGCTTAAAACTGAAGATTCCCTCGATCCCCGGCAACAGTTCTCGCACACAGGAATGGTTGAGAGTTGTAAGTCACTAGGCTCTAGTTCTCAACGGACTGTTGCTCCACCTAATTTATTTATATGCAATCTGCTTAGCGTTTTAAATCTAGAATAGGCCGGATATTTTTTGTGGTCTGACAGATGGTGATGTTATTCTACCTGATGTTGGTTTTCATTATAGCCTTACACGTATGCCAGCGTTAGGGAAATGTGATAGAATGGGTAGCACTCTGCCATTTTTGGCGAGTTCATCTGCGTTTCAATTTCCTGGAATGTCTCTATGCCCTAGAATCCAGCAAAGGTGAATATTAAATTGTTATGTCATTTCCATTAAAGATCATGAACAGTTATGGGCTGTTATAGAGCTTGTAGAAACAGAGTCCAAGGATTTAATTGTAGCCTGACTGTCTGAGAAAACCAGGATATCAGATGTTGGATATCACAATTTCTTCAAGCCGTAACAAAACTTCTTTTATCGCTAAAAGTTCTGATTGAAACACACTACAGTGATTGGGATACATAGGCAAGCTTACAGATATAAGCTTGTTTACAGCGGTTTGTAAGGGTTCTTGTAGGGTATTGAAAAACTTCCCTGAAATTGTCACTCTAAGACCTTTCATATCCAGACTAATCAGAATTTCATTGACTATCAGGTTCCAGGCGAAAAAAGACTGCACACTGTCTTAAGGTGTACCTCTACTGATAACTCTTCTGGCAGAAGAGTCCCCTAATGCTGGGCAGCATTTTATTAATAAATTCTGTGTTAGTGCAGATGTCTCCACTTTGTTGAAGGTTGAAGGTGCCTTCAATGTCAAGGAAGGCAACCATAGCGTATTCTTTATAATAAATAGAGTATTCGATGATGCGAACTAGAGTGTTTAACGCCGTTTCCACCAATTAAACCTTACAGTAGGCGTGTTGACTTTAATAGAAATCTTGTATCAATGTTTTGTCTGAGGAGGATATCAATTTATCTTTCTAAGGTCTTTAGGAGGAATGATGATAGACTTATAAGTCTTACATCTTTAGATCGAGCATTTAAACGCCTTGTGTATGAAAACAACTTTAACTTGTCTCCACATTGACGGAATATAGACCAGACTTAGACAGCTATTGAAAATTATCTCGAGAAAAAGTATTATTATATCCGAAGCTTTCTGGAGCTCGAGGCTATGTCATCTGGTTCTGCAGATTTATTTGGTTTGAAGCTTTTGCAAGCTCATCGTAGCTTGTTCTTTGTGATTAGACCTTGTGGGTATGATACGATGTTAAAACATATTTGATTGAAACTACTTATAGTTTGAGAGGTACAAGGAAAGCCAGTAGCAAGTTGGGCGATTCTTCGGTAGAATTTTTCTAAGATCCATTTGCATTTTTTAGATAGCTGGACATAACTAGACTGGTTGAAAGAATTTTTTTTAGTCTAGAAGCTTCAGACGTTTCTTCTATTGTACCACAAACGGATAGCCAGGAAGATTGTTCAGATTTTCTTAGTTACTTCTTGTATCTTTTTAGGGACTCCTTCTAAGAATCAAAGTCTGAAGCTTATCTTGTCACTTTAGATCTATTTTAGAGTTTACTAGATAACCTAGGACTACTATATATGAATTAACAATTGTTGCCAATTGTAGAACAGAAATAAATTACTCCCATTACTTATTTTAATACACGAATACATTTTTCTGATTGAATGCTAGAATTGCTTAAGAAAAATCTTCAACAAAATTTAATGTTTCCATATTCTCTTCTATAAATGACCCGTTTTCAAAGAAAAAAATAATAATATAAAACCCACAATGTGATAATAGACTCTCAAAACACACCAAACAAATACAAAAAACAATTATAAGGTCCCCGGGGAGAAATTTTTTAATCAACTCCAAACAAAAACATCCTTGAAAATTCAAATCGCAAACAACAACTTCATTTAACTCTTTAATGAAAAATTCAATCTTTTCCAGTTGAATAAGAAAAAAAGTGAAATGAGAATTTCAAAATAAAAATCCAACATAAAACAGGACGATATTTCATTAGATTTGCGTATATTTTTTCAGGCCAGTGGATTTGAATAAACCAAAACAAGTGAACACCCATAAAAATAAGGGGTTGAAAGTCAAAGATAAAAAAAAAACACACCGATAAAGACAACGACGACGCGACGTAGTCATCAGAATTATTACCACAGCTCCATACCATAGCCGCAGCTTGACTTTAAGCCGACTTTTTACCGACAGACGGATGAACTTTCAAAAATAAAAAACTCAGCGAATAATTTATTAGTATTTTCGCGCAGTGGCAAGGAAACGAAACGCGATGGCGATGGAGTTGGCGGTAACCTTACAAGTCCTCACGTTCTTATCAGAAAAAGGTCAAAAAACATCATCAACTCTATGGGCCTCCTAATACCCTTAACCGCTTAAAGGTTGAGGATTTATTTATGATTATTTTTTTGCTTTAGGTTGCATTTATTACGGGTATCAAACTCACCCTAGGGGTCGGAAGCACTTCGCTCAATGATGGAGCGGTTGAAGTACAGGAACACCACCCACCTTTACACACACAACAAGAGGGGTGTGCAGGTTCCCTTAAAATATAAAAACATAATCCCAAAGGTTATGCAATAAAATCAAAAAAAAAAAAGAATGAAAGACATTTGAAGTTTCCGTGTAATTAGATTGTGAATTGAATTTTAATGGAAAGAGGACGAGAAAACACAAAAAAAAGGATCAACAGGATTTCACGGGACATGAATTTCAACGCCACATGATACCTACGAGTATAAACCGTAAGAAAAGGACGAAGATGAAAAAATACCTGTTACGATTTCGATGAATTAAAGGGAAAAAAATTTAAAAATACCAAAAAATAATCGTCAGCAAATTACCAATTATCCTGAAAAAGAAGGACCTATTCTCTTTTTATCTTGCTGTCTTGACAAGACAATCATGGCGGATTATATTTTCACTCAGCGAACTTTGATGGTTTTATTTTTTACTTCCTTTAATCCTTCGATGAGTACAATGATGATGGCGAGATAGTGGAAGTTATAGGCCGCAGGATCCAGGCTGGATAAAGAGAGGGAGAGAGAGAGAGAGGGAGGGAGAAAGACAGAGTTAATAATCTGATTTTAGGATGAAGAAAAAAAAATCATCTGAAGAACAAAGCCATTTGCGAATGGTATAGAATCCTTGTAATGGCTAATTTCGCAACGTGTCCTTTGTTTGACGCAATTGAACGATGGTAAGGAGATTGACATCCTGTTTGCTTGGCGCCATCGCCATCAGCTTCACAATAACACGGGTATCATCTCTACCCCCCCGAGTCGAGCTGAATATAAAACCGTAATATCCTTAAAGATAAATTATTAATAATGTTTTTGTGGTGTTGAGAAAAGAACGAACCCTTTTTGATGGTTAATCCTTTTTTAATATTTTTGTTTTGTATTTTTGAAAGTTTCCCTCTTAATGGAATCGCGTGGAGTTAATAAGGAGAAGTTCATTTTGTTTGATATCAATTTTTAACTTTATGAATAGTGTTTAATGTTTTGTAATTTGTAATTTTTATTTGTTTCGTGGAGCCCATTTTCAGTTCAAATTTTGAGGGTGAAATTTATTGAGTTTCTTTTTGTTTTTCAAGACCTTGAGTTTAATGGTTTCAGACAACACGATAAGGAGGTTGTTTGAAAATCAAAATCAGAAACATGAATATAATTATTTTTTTGGTAAGTAATTAAAATAGCAAAAGGAGTAATTAAGTTTTTACATTCAAGATATCAGCAGGATTGATGGTTAATTGTGGCAACTTATTGCCTTTATTGCTCAAAGCAGGATAATTCTAAAGGGTTGAGAATTCTGTTTCATTTTTAATGGTTTTTTGGATTTATCTTTTGGGTAATTATAAAATGAACCAAAGACTGTTTAAAGAAATATTTAATGCAATAAGGTTTGAGATAAGGATGTTTTCTTAAAATAAAGAATTTATTATTGCGTTACTAGTGCACTAATACGCAATTAATTTCAAAATCAAAATATAATGTCGGATCGGCACATCATGCACTTTAGCTCTTTTCAATGTCAACATTTGACCGTAACTGAGTTTCCTGTGCCAATTGTCAATTAAATACTGAAAATTTGTAAATTGTATTTTTTTTTTCATTTCATAGAAGAATTGTCAGTACAAATTTGTCGGAAAACTCCTGACAATTGTGGAAAAATATTAGACAATTCATTGTTATGACAATTTCTCTATGAAACGAAGAGATCACAACTGTCGGGTATTTTCTTACAATACAATACTACAAAAGTAATATGGGTAATGAACCCACTTTTGTAACCAAGAATAGGAAAGAGGTACTTGATATTACACTTACCTCTGACTCGATCCACAATCTGATTTCAAACTAGCATGTCTCAAAAGAGAATTCCTTCTCTGACCATAAATACATTCAGTTTGAGCTCAGAGATGTTGCAAACATATCTACGGGTTTTCACAATCACCGTAATACAAACTGGGAACGATATAGGGAGGTACTAACACAATCACTTGATTACAACCTTCTTAAAAGCTCCTCCAGTAAAGATGAACTAGACCTTTCTGTGAATCATCTCACTGAAGCCTTCAATGAATCAATGAGAATTTCATGCCCTGTAACTATTTTAAAGGGTAAAAAGAAACCTCATTGGTGGCGTAAAGAACTAGAACCATTCAGAAAGAGTTGTCGCAAACTCTTCAATAGATCAAAGTACACTAGATCTCCTTCTGACTGGGACTTATACAAACAAGCTCTAAAGCAATATAAAAAAGAATTAAGGAAGAGTAAGAGGTCTTCTTGGAGAAACCTCTGTGGCAAAATAGAAAATACTTCAGAAGCCTCAAGGCTCAGGAAAATTCTCTCAAAAAGTCCAACAATACCAAGTGCTTTAAAGACAGAAGCAGGCACATGGACTATCACAGATGAAGAATCTCTCAATCTGTTATTAGACACCCACTTTCCAGGTAGCTCTAACATACTTAACGACTTAACATCAGAGTCTCAAGCTTCTACAAGCGATTAAGTTGATCTAATAACGCGGGTAAAACTGCAATGGGCCATAGATAGCTTTGATCCATATAAATCTCCGGGACCAGACGGAATCATTCCGGCCGAATTACAAAAATGCTCAGACATGATCATTCCACCATTGGAAATCATTCTGACAAGCTGTTTAAGGTTGAGATATATTCCCAAAGCCTGGAGAATGGCAAAAGTAGTCTTCATTCCTAAAGCAGGGAAACCCTCCCACGTTAACCCTAAAGATCTACGACCAATCAGCCTATCATCCTTCCTTCTTAAAACCTTGGAAAGATTGATTGAAATTTACATTAGACATAACTTAAAACCATGTCTCATTTCCACAGCTCAACATGCTTACTCTAAGGGAAAATCAGTAGAAATAGCACTTCATTCGCTGGTACGTAGTATTGAATATTCCCTCGAATACAAGGAATATAACCTAGTTGCTTTCCTAGATATTGAAGGAGCTTTCAACAACGTCAGTTACCAGGCGATCACGACAGCAATGGATAAGCTGCAATTAGAGAAACCACTCATAGATCTCATTAGTCTCATGCTCAAAAGCAGGACAATTACTTCTAGCATGAGAAGTTTTACTACCACCAGATCGGTGAATCGAGGTACCCCCCAAGGTGGGGTCCTTTCGCCTCTCTTATGGAACATGGTAGTAAACTACCTTCTAACATCATTGGAAGCAGAGGGTTTCAGGGTGATTGCCTATGCTGACGACGTTGCAATATCTGTATCTGGAAAACACTCCCAAGTTCTCTCGGAACTCCTACAAAATGCCTTGAATAGGCTAACAAAATGGGCTAAGCAATGTGGCTTGGACGTCAATCCACATAAAACAGAACTAGTACTCTTTTCGAGAAGGTACAAAGTTCCTCAGATCAGCCCACCCAAGATTAAAGGAATACCATTAAGCTTTTCCGACCAAGCTAAATATTTAGGCCTCATTTTAGACAAAAAACTAAATTGGAAGGCAAATATCGATGAAAGAGTAAAAAAGGCCACTGTAGCGCTTTTACTTGTAAAAAGGCCATAGGATCAAAATGGGGCTTCTCCCCAAAAATAACCCACTGGCTATACACTTCGGTAATTAGACCGATACTTACTTATAGAGTTGTCGTATGGTGGACCGCACTGGACAAGATGGTAAATCTAAATAAGTTCATCAAGGTCCAGCGGTCAGCAGGTATGTGCATCACAGGAGCACTTCGCTCAACACCAACCGCAGCCCTGGATGTGCTCTTAAACCTAACACCTCTTGACATCTTCTCCAAAATGGTGGCAGCCAACTCATGTGTGAGGCTTAGAGCCACCTCTCAATGGAACAGTAACAATACTGGACATACTATCATTCTAGACAATTTCAGATCTACCCCAGATCGCTTAGACTATACCACCCCTAAAATGGTATTCGGTAAAAACTTCCATGTGTCCATCCCTTCAAGATCCTCCTGGGAAGAAGAGAGACCCCTGGAAGACAATGCGATACACTTCTATACAGACGGTTCAAAGACCGATTACGGAGTTGGAAGTGGTATCTATTCGGAACAACTGAATCTAAGTCTATCATATAGACTTCCCAATCAATGTAGTGTATTCCAGGCAGAAGTAATGGCGATTAAAGAGGCATTATCCTGGCTCAGAGAAAACGTTATATCTTGCAAGGATATACGAATCTTCTCGGACAGCCAGGCCGCTCTTAAATCTCTCGCGTCTGTCTCCACAAACTCACAAGTAGTCCACGATTGTCGATCATCTCTGAATGAGATGACAGAACAGTTTAATATTCACCTCATTTGGGTGCCGGGCCACAGAGACATTCCGGGAAATTGTAAAGCCGATGAGCTCGCCAAAAACGGAACACTTCTGCCTAATGTTAGACAAAAACATAACATAGGAACACCACTTGCTACATGCAAATATCTTCTCAAACAATATGCTCTAGAAGCAACAAATGTTAGATGGTCACAGAGTACCACCTGCCTAGCAACCAAGCAAATATGGCCAAGCATAGATTTAAATCGGTCAAAAGGCTTGATATCCTTGAGTAGACAAAATATAAGCTCTACAATTGGAGTAATAACAGGACACTGCCTCATAGGAAGACATGCTCTGAGGCTAGGGGTCTACACAAATGACTTCTGTAGAAGCTGCATGGACGAGGAGGAAGAGGAAACAGTCCAACACCTTCTATGTACATGTCCAGCACTCTCTATTAGAAGGAATAACTTTCTTGGCAATCCCTTCTTCGACAATACCAGTGAATTGGCAACGATTGACACAAAGTGTCTCTCTAACTTTATTAAAAGCACAAAATGGTTTGTTTAATTTTCATTACTCCCCCATGAGTAACCTCATTAGTGGTATCACAATGGACCCTTGCGGTCTAAGTGAGTCGATGACATCTGGACAGCCACTCCAACCTAACCTAACCTAACCATACTACAAAATTAACAATTTTGTAGAATTGTCAAGTTGTAAATTAACAAATTATCACCTGTCGAAATTGTCAATGTTTATGAAATAGGCCATTGATATAAGATCTTCTTGAAAAACACACTGACAACGACTATTAGAGCTCTTAAAACCCTGCAACTGATATTTTTCCTAATTAGCCAAGAACTTCAAAAAGTATGCAATCGATTATAATTATTAAAGTCTTTACTGGTTTACGTCGAAATATTTAAAATGTGTTACCATTAAAGTAGTTTTGTTTTTCTGGAAAAAACTTGTCTATTAGATTTTTTATAAAATAGCAATTGTTTATAAAATAAAGAGGGGAACAGATCTTCTCAAACTACGGGTGGTTGTCATACGAGAAATGTTTGATTGTAGGTAATGCTTTCTGCCAAAATATAAATAAAATTACAAATACTTTTGAAAGTGTAAATTAAATTAAAGGCTATATTTGTAGATTTCTTTAAAATAGTAAATCAATTTAATTTTGTTTTTGAGTTTGGAAAGCAATTTTAAGAGTTTTGAATTTAGCTAGAGTTGGATGTTCTTTTGGTTTTAAGAAGGTTTTTAAGATCGTGTTTTGATAGTTTGAAGTATATGAAGGCGTTAAGTATGTTAAGCTGCATATTTATGAAAAATTTTTGGGAATCCCTCTTATGCATGTAAACTGCAATCAATGGAATACCAATTTTGAAAATTTAGATGAAATAATAACTCTAGGTGAAACATATAATTTGCTTGTGGTGGAAATAATACTGAGCGATACTGAGAATTGAACGAAATTCGAAGGACGAAATGGCACAAGCTTTTCTGATATAAATAGTGAATTAACGTTCGTTAGTAGAAAGGGTAGCTCTGTAATAGACTACAGTTTGGTAAGTAGTGAACGAAATGATCACATGGCAGACTAGAAAATTCAGACCATTTTCCTATCACCATGACCTTTGGGCTTATTGCCAGGGAAGCGCAAGAATAAAGGGTGATGTATACTTTGCATAAACTAACATGGATACTGAAAAACAATTCAGAATACCAATCAGGGTTGGATAACGCACTGTTGCTCATATAAATTGTGGTCTACCTATGTTGGAAGAGATAATCAAAGCTTCACAGACAATTAACGTTTAGTCGGTTAAGAGCATATAGGTTATCAATGTATGACTATTTCAGGAGTCAGAACTAAAGGGCTAATAGAACTTTCAAGGCAATATGTAAGCAAACAAAAAAAGTGTTCTTCGAAGCTCAATCAAGAGGATGAGCTTTATGTAAAAGCTTAAAAGAATTCTGGAATGGCAAGCGGTTTACAATCCACCCGAATTTGAGTCCGAATCATCTGGCAGCCCACTTTGCGAAATTTTTGAATCCAGCCATCCAGAATAAAATATGCGACTATCTGTTTTTTCAATAAAATTCTTGATTCTTTTATAGGTTTTGAAGAAGTAATCTCAGCGTTAAGGAAACTAAAAGAGGGAAAAGTAGTAGGACCGAATGGCATATTAGCTGAATTTTATAAATATGGCACAATGCAACTAATAAACAAGTTGGCATTTATATCCTGAAAACGGGGTCATACCACAAGAATTCAAGGATTCAATTCATTTTCCGAGTGACAAGAAAGAAAATTTGAACAAGCAAACGAGTATATTCTTTTTAAATTCTTCGTACAAAATATCTTCCCTCATATTGCAAACACGCTTCAATGGACCAAACAACAAACTTTTAAGGAAGTTTGCAGGCTGGATTTGGGAGAGGATATCCTACGATATTCTAGAAACATTTCTTTAGAAGAAAAGAAGTTGTATAATTTGTTCGTTGATTTTAGATCTGCATTCGATATATGTAATTGATAGAAAAGCGCTTATTTACAAGCTCTACAGTTGTGGGATGTCATGGAAGTTTGGAAGGGTTATACCGAATCTTTACGCGGACAAAATGGCTAAGGTATGGAATGGTGATGTATTTCCAAAAGAATTTAAAACGCGATCGGTAGTCAGACAAGGTTGCACATTAAACCAAAGCTTGTTTTCTTTGCTTATTGATGATCCTGCAGACCACTCTTGCCGTGTGAAGTTGAATACGCAAGATAATTAAAATCTTCATGTTCGCCGACGACATTGTACTAATAGTAGCCTCATCTAAATCATTGCAGCTTATGATAAATAGCTTATGGAGGCTGGGTAAATCCAAGATTAAGATTTTCAAACGAGGGCGTAGCCGTAACGGAATTTAAATATCTAGGAGTTACTTTCAAACGAAATTTGAGTATTTGAAAGAGAAACTGATGAAGGCAACAATCGCAATTAGCAAAACATGGGAATGAAGCAGTTTGACACGGTGGAGACCCCTTCCACAGTTCTTCTGCAAACGAATCTTGCAACTTCCACATAGTACACCTAACTACGTCATTAAGTTGGAAACAGGATTATCTCCCATGTTCATATACAAACCTCTAAAATGAATGTGGATTACATTATGAAAGTTTTAAAATGATAATCAACTTTCCAAGATAGATTCTTTAGAAACTTCGCTTTACCAGCTTATTTCTGCAGTAAAATTAAAGCAGCGAGAGAAATACTTAAATAAAGCAACAGGATCTATCTCCAAGCAACACTATACAGCCAGGTAAAACATAACTTGGAAAGGAGGAATTATTTTAAAGATTACAAAGATGACAACAGCACCGAAGAAATATCAAAAATGCGAGGTATCCCTTTGCTGTGGGAGAACTTATGCTTTATAAATTTTCTAAAAGCTTTACTTCAAATGTCAAAAACGGTACTGGCCATAGTTTGAAATCAATTGTAAAATAAAAAAGTTATTTGATCTTGATATTCTTTTTCAAATATTAACATATTAAACAAGTGAATCAAAATATAGCCTCCTAAAGTTGACTGTCTTAAATAATTCTAAGAATCAACAATTTTTTCACTAAACATTTTGACATCTTTTGGCATTTTTCAAGAAAATCAAATTACACTTAAGAAAATCTCAACTTTAGACTTTCTTGTACCGTATAACACAGTAAGAGTATTTGAAGATAAATATTATTTCAAAAACCTACCCTTCTTAGTTTTATCCTGGATTATGCCTATATATATATCTTTTGGGAATCCATCTCAACAAATCACTTCACAATAAAATCCAACAAAAAACTCTAAAATCCACTTATTCAAGACGCAGAAAATATATACCTATGTAAGTTGGTATAGACAAGAAGTCTTATAGACAAAGTATAAGCTAGCTCCATGTTGAAAAAGCCCCTTATTTTAAGTACATATACAAAATGTTAAACGTTTCTAATACAACTGATACAATTGTAAGTAAATATATGGCTTCACTTATTATCCTTTAACGTCTTACAAATGGGGAAACATCAAGAAGGATGCACGCCATTGTGGTGTGGAGTTTTTGGGGGGGGGGGGGGAGTAATATGGGGATTGTTGCCTCAAGACTTTGAATTTCGACTTCTTTACATGGAGTTTCAGGAGATGTTGATGAGAATTTTCATCAGGGGAGGTGTCTATTAAAATGCAAGATGATAAGAGAAATTGCTGATGGTTGTGAAGTAACACAATAACACACCGTCCGACCCTTAGGAGTTTTCATGGGAAGATTAAGAGTTGCAAAACTTTAGGTAGGTATAAAGCAAAAGACAAGATGTTGAAATAAATAAATGCAAAGTGGATTTATTGAGTCAAATTGGAAAATTTACACAAATATTTTTTATTTACATATATTTTCGCAAGGAAAGTGTCGAATTGGGGAGAAAGGGAGATTGATAGAAATAACTTAAGATAAGAAATAGAATGTAAATTTTAGGTGAAACATCCGGAATTAGCTTGGTTAAATGGTCCCCGAGGGGTTTGAAGTGAACAGGAATAAAATAAGTAGAC
Source organism: Eupeodes luniger (assembly GCA_951509635.1). Classification (NCBI taxonomy): domain Eukaryota; kingdom Metazoa; phylum Arthropoda; class Insecta; order Diptera; family Syrphidae; genus Eupeodes; species Eupeodes luniger. Next base: position 91,743,436 of record OX608073.1, on the reverse strand, counting down.
TGTGTTTTCCATCGTGACATAACTTTGGTTAAGCAGCATTTCGTTCAAAATTTGTTTCATCAATGTTTTTTTTTTTTAAGTTGATGTAAGATGTTAACAATACGAAAAAGTCAAAATAGCAAATAAATTAAAGAAGCTAAAAAGGGAGAAGTCATAAGTTAAGTTCCTATAGATGATGCATTCACTTCTAAGGTGCACTCTTTAAAGGTCTGAAAAATGTAAATTTGTTTTTAACCTCGATTAACGATTTCATTTCAAGCGAAAATCATATCCAGAGTAAGTTTTAAATATTTTGGGGACTGATAAGTTTAGCTATTCAAGCCAGTCCTCAGCTCGCCTAGTTTTCAAAGTAACAGAAGTGACAAAATAAAACTTGTATACCAGGTCTTGATGGAAATTTGTAATTTCAGTTGTGCATTACTTTTAAATTTTTAATATTTTTTTGTGTGTTGCCTTACAGGCCTTTTGCTATATTAATTGTAGATACTAATTTTTTTGAGTTTATTATATTTGTGAATCCCTATTTTTTTATGTTAAATCAATGATCAGCTGGATTAAGGGTTGAAAATGTTGAGAGGTTCAAAAGCAGAAATAAAGTTCGAAAGTATTATGAGCAGGTGAAACGAAATTCGCAAGTCCATAAACCTCTAAGGCTGCATAGACGAAAGTGGAACATCATATTGGAATCGCAGTCATTCCTGAGGATATGGAAGGACCACTTCTGCAGACTGTATAACAGCGACGACGAACCGAATTCCGCTGTCTGGCAGGATGATCCATCCAATATAGGCGACGAAAGCCAACAATCCCGTCTTAACAGAGCCGATGGAGCAGATGGCTTGAACGTCGAGCTTTTCATAGCAGCTGGAGATCATTTGGTTAGGAGCTTGCACCAACTTTTCTGTAAAATATGTTCGGAAGAAAGCATGCATGAAAAAGGAGACCCTCTAAACTGCACCAACTATACAGCAATCAGTCTCCTTAACATCGCTTACAAGATCTTCTCTGCCGTATGTGAACGTCTATAGCCCATCGTCAACAACCTGATAGGTCAGTGTGGTTTTAGACTAGGAAAGTCCACAGTCGATCAAATATTAACATTACTGTAGATTCGGGAAAAAACCCACGAACATCAAATCGACACTTACCAAGTTCGCATATGATAGCATTTGCAGCGTCCGTTTGTGCAGATTTTTTTTTTTTTTTTTCGCAGGAAGGTGAGAAATCTTCAGAGACACTATAAGCCCGATGCTTATAGTAGTGTCAGATTTTTACTGACTAAAACTCACCTCCCTTATCTTCTATATTATTACTACAACTAAGTCCAGCTTAACAAGTAGTTTTAGCGTCATTTTGTTCGCGTTTTGTCAGGAAGCTCCCCAACGAGAGGACCTGAAGATTCCACAAAATTCGAGTGGAGAGATTAATTTGTTTGCGCTAGATCAGAAGGTCTTGTTCGGTGCAGACGCCGAAAAACGAACGCCTCGCTAACAGATTGTTGGATTAAGTTATTACTATGATTTCTAAGTCGTGATCTTAGCTCTGTAGCAAATTTTTTAATTTCGTTTTCTACATATTTTATATTTAAATCTCTATGTAAGTCGCTATTTCTTACATACCATGGAGCATTTACTATTATTTTAAGTACTTTGTTTTGGTATGTTTGCAAAATTTGTATATTTCTTTCGTTGGTACAACCCCAAAGTTGTATACCGTACGTCCAAACTGGTTTCAGTACTTGCTTATAAATAAGAAGCTTGTTATAAACGCTTAGATTGGAATATCTTCCAATAAGCCATGTCAATTCGCGGAGTTTATTTTCGAGTTCATCGCGTTTCTTTTTTACATGAACTTTCCATTTAAGTTTCGCGTCTAGAGTCATGCCTAGATACTTCGCTTCATTAGCGTATGGAATTTGCACAGAATTTATATAAATAGGTAAGTTATATACTTTTTTATACGTAAAATTTGTGTGCGTCGATTTCGTTTCATTAAGAGCAATTCGCCATTTCTTTGTCCAATCTGAAATGCTATTTAATGCCTTTTGAAGCTTAGAGGTTGCCGTTTCTATTGAATCCGATATTGCGAGTACAGCTGTATCATCGGCGAAAGTGCCTAAAGTTGTGCCTTCTGTTTGGGGTATATCTCGGGTATAAAGAACAAACAAAATCGGTCCAAGGACGCTACCCTGGGGAACCCCAGCGTTTATTTCTTTAAACTCCGAATACTCCGTTCCTTGTTTAACTCGAAAGAATCTATTTTCTAGGTACGATTCAAGAATGTTATATATTTGCTCTGGAAAGACTTTTAATTTATATTTTAGCCCGTCATGCCAAACTTTGTCAAAAGCTTGAGAAACGTCAAGAAATGCAGTTGAGCAAATCTTTTTTTCTTCAAATGCTTTTTCAATTTCGTTAGTTATTCGGTAAACCTGATCAATTGTCGAGTGATTATTCCGGAAACCGAATTGGTGGTCGGGAATTAAACGTTTTTCTTCAATAATTGGTAGCATTCGTTTAAGAAGCAATTTTTCAAATATTTTAGATATAATTGGTAAGAGAGAAATTGGTCTATACGATTTTTTCTCATTCGGTGGCTTACCCGGTTTGGGGATCATTATTACTTCGGCGACTTTCCATTGCGTGGGTACGTAAGCAAGTCTTAAAGCAGCGTTAGTGAGCTGTAAGAGCTTAACCATTGCTTTTTTAGGCAACTCTTTGAGGACACGACCGTTAATCAGGTCGTAGCCAGGAGCTTTATTATTTTTCTGCCGTTTTATTTCCTGGGCAAGTTCAGTCAAAGTAATATTCCTGATAGAAAAATTTTCCGGCGCTGGTTGGAGCTCTCCGTCATTAGTCAGTAACTCTTGACCATCGAAAGGTTTGAACGTTTCCTCAAGGTGCTTAGCAAATAAATCCGCCTTTTCCTTATCAGTTTTTGCCCATTCAGAATTATTTTTTCGAATAGGTGCCGACATTATTTGAGGCTTTTTAATACCTTTTATCGTCTTCCAAAGAGAATAATTCGTTTTTTTGTCTGCTGTTAGGCATTCAAGATAGGCAGAATTCTCGCTGTTTTTAAAATCTCGTAACAAATTTTTAATCTTGTTTGATAAAAAGTTGACGACACTTTTATGCTGAGGAGCACGTGATTGCTGCCATACTTTTCGAGCTTTTCGTTTTTCGCGTATCAATTCTTTTATATCTTCTGGAATTTTTTCTTCGTATTGCCTTGACTTTTTACTACAGATCGGAGTATTATTCCAAGCTGCTTCTTGAACAATATTTATAAATTTTTCTGTTTCATCTTCTAACTCAAACGGAGTTTGCAAAGAGACGTTCAGTATAATTCTATTTTCGCAATCTTCTTTGAATTTATCCCAATTTGTGTTATTATTTGTTAAAATTAGGGGCTTTTCTTTTTCTTTTTCGATTACGTTACTGTTTATTGTTAAGATAACAGCCGAGTGATCCGTAGAAAAATCGAAGTTATCATCTACTGTCATATATTTTCTGTTCATTCCTCTTGCGATGAAAAAGTCAACAAGATCGGGTGTTTTCGCTGTATCGGTTGGCCAATACGTTGGTTTTCCTGATGAGAAAAATTCAACGTTACATTCAATACCCGCTTTGTAGAGTTGTCTACCCTTCGTCGAAATGCAACGTGATCCCCAAAATGAATGTTTCGAATTGAAGTCGCCGCCAATAATAAATTTTGGACCTAAAGCGTTGAAAAGATCTTTAAAATCGTTTTTGTCTATCTTGGACCGAGGAGGACAGTAAATAGACGCAATATTAAAAAATACGTGTCTAACTTTTATGCTAACGGAAGTAACTTGCATTGTATCGAGCTCGATATTTATCTCAAACGAATGATTGATATTTTCTCTGATAAATACGGAAGAACCACCCCTTGCTCTTTCGGATGAATGGCATGCGTGGTAAGCCGAATAACCTTTAATACTTAAATTTGAGTCTTTTTTCAAATGAGTTTCAGAGATCAAACAAATATCTATTTTTTCGTTAAGTAGAACCGTTTCTAGTTCTTCGATTTTTGCGGTAAGTCCGTTCGCGTTCCATGTTATTATTTTGAGTTGTTGGGACAACTGATTCATGTTTACGGTAAATTTGGTGTTTTAAGAGCCGCCGACTCAAATTTGTCCAATTTCTCAAGAATAATTGTGTTAATTCTCCCTTGTTCTTCTAATCGTTCAAGTATAAGGGAAAATACATTTTGAACGGAGTCAGGTTTAATAGTTTTAGGTTTTTCGGGCGCCGTGACTTGAGCGTACGTGTTCGTCTTTTTTGTTTTTATGTTTTCTGAGGGTAAAACGTTTTCATTATTTTTCCCGTCCGTTTTACTCGACGCTTGAGTATTAGTCTTGGTTTTTAATTTTAATTCTTTGTTTTGCTTTGAGGTATTTTTTTTAGTTTTCTTACTAAATTCTTCGCGCCTCTTTAACATTTCCTTTGCGACCTCACAGCCACGGTAATTTGCTGGATGATTACCTTTGCAATTCGCGCATGTAGCCGGAGTTTCTTTTTTAAGACGGCATACATCAGTCATGTGCTTTCCCGCGCATTTAACGCAAACGGGGTCCTTCTGACAATAAGCTGCTGTATGGTTAAAACCTTGACATCGCTTGCACTGAGGAATAAGGCGTTTGTTCTTTCTTAGTGGTTCGATTTTTACAACAATATTCATTATAGTTTTAATATTATAAACATTGTCTACATTTTCATTTTTATCGAAACTTAGAATAAAAAGCGGAAGAGCGCGTTTTATATAAGCGGTTTCGATTCCTTTTTCTCGCTTCAAAAGATTTGTTGCGTCAAGAATCTTAAATCCTTTGGTTTTTAAGTCCGAAAGGATGTCTTCTTTTGAACAAGAGGGATGAAGTCCTCTAGCAACTACACGTAGAGGTCTTTCTTCTTTAATTGAATAACTATACCATTCAATTTTTTCATCGCTGAGTTTTTTCGACAGTTTTCTATAAGAATCTGAATCATTTACGTTAATTTTCCACGTATTATTGTGAGTGGATGTAGCTTTGAAATTCTTTTGCGCCGTTTCTTTCAGAATAGGAAGAATTTTGTTATAATCCGCTTGACCAACGATGTTTATCGGCGGAGGAAGTTTCTTATTCGCAGAAAACTGATCTTTCCGTGTAATTTTATTTGGTTTTAGCTGATTTTGAAACTTAGGCGAATGTTCAGCCTTCCGTTTTTTACAAGGTCTACTTTTTTCAGTTTCCCGAGCAAGTTCATCTTCATCAGTTTCATATTCGTGCCGATCTCGATGTTGTGGACTTAGAGTATTTACTTTCATGTTTTCAGAAGTTTTTAACATCTTGTTCTCTTCACGAAGACTTTCGACTTCTTTTTTAAGCTCTTCGTAGAGTCTTATCATTTCGTTCAGCTTCTTTTGCAGTTCACAATTGTCCTGCTCAAAACTGTTTGTTTTCGGTGAGTCGCTTTTAGTGCCTTTTGGCACAACCGGTGGACTCTTTCTGCCGGTAACTCTCGGTACAGATGGAGGTGATCGAAAGACCTTATGCGCTTTCGCGAAAGGATTTATCAAATGCAATAAATGGCTCTCCCCAGAATCCGTAGAGCCTGCCTCCGAAGAGGATGGATTTGCCAGAGAAACTGGCTTTCCACCTGGGGTAATTAATCTATTTGTTTTTTCCATTGCATATTTTGTATACTTATGTAGTTCTCAGTATACGGAGATTGGATTTTAGTCGCCTTTTACGACAAACATACCTTACTTCGGGTAAATTCTTAACCCCTACCCGAAGGGGGGGTTAAGACTGACGGGGGTGCAGAATGACCGTGGAGAATTTGCGCTGTTCCATAAGGATTGGAAACAATTTAACCGAACCTTTCGATGTCAAAAAAAAATATTTAGACAAGGTAATCCGCTGTCATGCGATTTCTTTAATATCGTCGCCTTGAAAGAATAGTACAAAGCTTCCATGTCAATACTAGAGGCACTATCTTTCAAAAGTCTATTCAATAACTGGGCTATGCTGATGAAAATGATATAATCGGAAGAACGGGTTTTTGTCGGTTTAGTGGTCAATGAGGGTAAAACACTGTACTGCTAATTAGTAAAGCCCTCTTTCGACTTTTCGAGCAACCAAAGTGTCGCTATATAAGACCCTCATCATCCCCGTCCTGCTATACGGTGCAGAAGCATGGACTATGACAAAAGCGGATGAGAGCACCTTGGGTCGGTGCGAGAGAACAGTTCTTCACGTGATCTACGGTCCCGTATGCATAGAAGGGGAGTGGAGGAGAAGATGGAACGACGAGCTGAACAGCTACATAGGCTTAGCCCGAAAGATAAAAGTAAAACGAATGATTTTCTGATTCTTTTCAGATCTTTATAACATTTGTTTGATCAATTCTCGAGCACGCTTTCAGGTCTGGGTGCCAAATTATGAATTAGAAATTTGTATTTTTTGGTATTTTGATTTGAATATTTTAATTTTGACGCTTAAATATTTAGGGTTTTGAAACTTTTCCAATATGTGAAACTGAAGCACGAAATTTATTTGCCTGAAAAATAGAGTATTAAAAACTTTAAAATGCTTCGATGCTTAAACAATCGAACTCTATGTGTATACAAATTTAAAATAAAAAGAGAATCAGCTTCCATAGTCTTTAAATAATTTAAATTTTATAGCACTGAATTTTCAATTTTCTTTTTTTTTAAATCTTACAAAAGTTTTACCAAAAAACTAAAATTCTTGAATGAAACTTAAATAAATTTCCGTTACGGAAGAAATGTCATATTTCTATTGACATTCTTTGGGCTTTTCTATATAACAATAATTGTAACCCCTTTTTCGACTTCAACCCCTAATCAATTTAATTCACAATAAAAAGTTGACCCAAAAGTTTTATCTCCCACATAGCTCCCATAATATAGAACCAAGAATAGACGTTTAATAAATTTGTATTTACAATAATAACTTCTCTTCAGCAAAGTCCTTCATATGTAGAATTTCTATACACACATATGAAGTGTATATTGGGGCTGAGATATGTTGCAAAAGTTTGGAACAATGAGTGTACTTAGACACATCTAAGAGTTGACACCATCATACCAGACCAGTGCGGAAGATCAGTTTTTGGACAATGAAAAGACATTTTCTTTGAAAGGGACCCAAGAGCTAAAATAACTTTTCTTACATCAGCTTCACTGCAAACTGCCAAAGAAAAACAACATCTCACCCGAAGTGACACAATGAGAAGTTCCAGGAGTTGTACGGTACGGATCGGATAGTGCGTCGATTTCGTTGATATTTTGTTGGTGGTAGAGAGAAAGAGGAAAGGATACAGTCAGCCAGAAGTGACATGACATTAAATCAGAGCAATCGATAAATCAGTCCACAAAGACATATTTTTTTGCAGAGATGCATCACATTCACGAGACATTCGAGTAGAGAAATTCCACCATAGAATTGCAGCAGCAGTGTAAATTAACTTAAATTGGCAAGGGAATAAGTGTGGCGCCTTTTCTTATTTCATATATGAGAAGACTTTCTCCAGCTTCTACATAAATACTTTGTACATTTATGTATATTTCTTGAGGGAGAACCTTTGAACCCCATCCATTACGGCAGTGTCGTTTGTGTCACGCATACAGCCAGCGAGGGAATGAGGAATGCCTTAATGCGCGCCCTAAGTGTTTTATGACAAAAACAAGACTGCAGTGTCAGGATCTTAATAAATATTTATGGCATATGGAATGCGTAAACAAGCTCAAGATTCTTCTTCCACCAGTATCAGCATCATCACAATTAGCCACAGATAGATAAACTGTCCCTTAACTAAACTACACTGCGATATGGGCTGGGCATCCAGACGAAACAAAGAAAGTCCGTTTTTGTGAGCCATTTCTCTGACCACTTTCTGTGGCTTCTATATTATTTCCATTTGATGATGGGAGTTTTATGGAACAACGACGAGCGACGACGGGCGTTGTGTTTTGCCACCAGTCTAGTTAATGATGTAGCACACACTCAGAGAGGCGGAGGAGGATACTTAATTGCCATTAGCAGTAGCAGGCTTCATATTATAACTTCTACGTATGACAACTTGTGGCTTGGACACTTGATGCGTCCTTAATTACTCGAGAGATCTCTTGACTGGAGTATGGTGTGGCTCGCGCTGATGCTGAAGCTAATTAACCTCTTGGAGTTGTCGGTCGTTGGTGGTGATGGAGTAAAACCATAAAAAGTCGGGTGGGTCAAGTTTTGGTGTGATGATGGTACGGCGGCGCGGCGGCGTTGTTTTGCACTTGAGTGCGTTTTGCCCAAATGAAAGATGGGGAACATCTGGCTTATGGTAGTGTTTTTGGGGTGACGAATTCTTAGCATGATTATGATGATGATGATGATGAGGATGCTGATGGGGTGATGCGATTTCAACTGAGAAGGATTTCTCTGCTAAGAGGGTCTTACGCCACACACATGTTTTTTTTTGTTGTTGTTGTTCTGTGTGAAACAATGATGATGTTAATGGAAGCATTGTTGCATGTTGTTTAATGGAGATTTAAATCATTTGCTTGATGATCTTATGTCATGGGGTCAATTGATGTTTTGGTTGTTGCGGAATGTCATCGCATTCAGTTTTGGTTCTGCCATGCAAAATACTTAGGTATTTTAGGACGGAAAGTGTTTGATATTTTGGAAGGAAAATGCAACATAATTAAAAAATATTTGCAATCGGTTTCAAATTACAAGGCTTAAGTCAAAATTTGAATTTCAAATCCAAAGTTCAAAAAAATAAAAACTAAATTCTACAAATGAAAAACCAAAAAACCATTCCAATTTTTAAAATTCATAGCTAAAACATATTTTTTTTTTAAAGGAACTACCCGTGATAAGGCTTTAGAGAAGATACCTATATTATTCTTTTTTTCCTTTCTGATTCGACATTAAATTGTTTCTTTTTTTACTTAAAGTTGAAAGCATACAGGAATCTACCTACTCTAGAGGTGTTCTTCCATGCTAGCAAAACCCCTGCGTTAGCTTTTCCATATATGTTCTATTCTTCTGGACATGTTCCGAGCAGCTGAAAAATAGCATTTGTTCAGTCAATTCCCAAAAAAATGTGAATCTTCTTCTCCCTTAAATTTTTAATCGATCGTACTAAAGTCTCTTTTTTCCAAGGTGGTGGAAATGCTGATTAGTTATCAGCTTATGAAATATCTTGAGGAACGAAAGCTTCTTAATGAACGCCAGTACGGTTTTTGTCATTGGTGATCTCGTGGTTCATCTCAACGACCAGTGAATCAAATCCTTACATCGTTTTTGAGATTATTACACTTGATATTTCAAAGGCATTTGATAAAGTCAGGCGTCTTGCTCTTAAGATGTTTGGTTTTCTGAAACATGTTTTCCTCCTAATTTGGCACAATCTTTACAATATTTATTTATAATTCCAAAGTTTGAGTATAACTCTCATCTCTGGACTGGTGAACTAGAAATTAATGGACATTATTCAAAAAATGGCTTTTAAAATGATTAATTTTGGTGGAGACAAAACCCTCTTTTATTCGGTTTAATTCAAGGTATAAACTTTATCTAACTTAAGGACTAAGTAACTTGTAGCTTTTTGATACGATGTCTAAGGCAAGAAAAAAGTTTACATTTAAATTGGCATTTCGTAGTATGCGAGTAATGGGTTCATTTGAGCCATAAGAGGTGCGGTGGGTGGGAAGATAGAAGAGGTAAGTAATTCTCAAACTAAAGGAGTTAATTTAAGGAAGATTGAGTTATAAAGATTAGGACAGTTAATTGTACCAGAAACCAGACGATGGATGAAGAAGATGTCAGACATCTATCTGTCTACGTTCTTCTATAGTTTTGCGAGTTATTAATTTAAGGCGGTCTTGATATGGGGGAAGGATCATGCCAAGGTATGCCTCGAAAGGCAAATCGAAGGAAACATCTTTGAACGCTTTCAATTCTTGAAATATGTACGACTTGAATGGACAAAGGTGATGTAGAGAGATCGGGTCACGTAGGGATTGAACAAAATATTTTGACCAAAGTTTTACAAAAGTGCTGAGTTAGCTTTTATTATAATATCATCTATGTATGTATATGAGCACGGATATTTAGTTTTCAAGCAAATAAGAGCCCAGAGTCACGAATAACCTCAACAATGGTTTTGTTATGGAGAAGTATTGACGGTGTAAAGTTTAAGGTATAAGCATTTTTTTTTATACCAGACTGAGAGATCCTGAATAAGGTAAGAATCTTGCATCGATGTAATGGACTTGAAAAATTAAGGGTAATCTGCGCAAAGTAAGATATGGGAATATTTAGTAATTAACTCCATATCATAAATGGTGAGAATAAAAAGGAGAGGACATAAGCAGCTGCCTTGTGGTACGCCAGAGGTAGCAAGGGTACGCGAGAGCTCATTTGAAAAGACCATTATATATGAGAATAAGTCTGTGGGATATTTTTTCAAATGCTTTGCTAAAGTCAATGGAGATTACGTCAAATTCGTTTCCTTTTTCAAGTAGCAAGAGAAAGGAAACGAATTCAATGAGGTTGGTAGTTGTGCACTCAAAAAAAAAACTGGTATCGGTGACCAGATTTCCCGCTAAATTTATCCAGAAAAAGGTGTTTTTAGATTCCTACCAGGCTTTTCTGGAAAATTTTACCAAGAGATTTTTCGAACAATTCCTGGTAAAATACACCAGATTTTTGGTAGAATATACCAGGAGAATTTTTTTCCTGGTAAAAATTATACCGGGAATAAAGCCAGTATTCTGGTAGAATATACCAGGAATATATTTGTTCCTAGTAAAATTTTCTCCAGTATTAATGGTAAAAATATACCAGAGTTCTGGTAGAACATACCAGGAACATTTTTTTCTCCTGGTAAAAATGTATCAGAATTCTGGTCAAATATACCATGAATATTTTTTTCCTGGTAAAAATGTACCACAATTCTGGTAAAATATACCAGGAATATTTTTTTTACTAGTAAAAATGTACCAGAATTCTGGTAGAATATACCAGGAAAATATTTTTTCCTTGTAAAAATGTAGCAGAATTCTGGTAGAATATACCAGGAATATTTTTTTTTCCTGGTAAAAATGTACCAGAATGCAGGTAGAATAAACCAGGAATATTTTTTTTTCTGGTAAATGTGTACCAGAATTCTGGTAAAATATACCAGGAATGTTTTTCCTTGTAAAAATATACCAAAATTTTGGTAGAATAGACCGGGATTTTTTTTTACTCAAAATGTACCTAGCTGAATTCTGGTAGAATATTAAGCGCTTCCCGCCAAATTATGGAAGGCGCCTTATGAAATTATGAATTTATGCATAGCATATATTTTATTGTATTCTTCCTACTAAAAAGAACGCATAAGATATTATAGGTAATATTCATAAAGAAAACATTCACATCAACATCGTCTCTAATATGTCCAAGAAAAAAAGGAATAAAGATTTTTCTCTAAACTAAATTATCGGAAGCGCCATGTAGTTTACGATTATTTGGCGGGAAGGGCTTGATAGGTATACTGTACTAAAATTTGATGGTGAAATGCTCCAGAAGACTGGTTTCCATCTGAGAGGTAAATATATACTAGACTATAAAATTCCTGGTTTTATTTACCAGAAAAAAGAAAGTCCTTAAACTCCCAGAATTTCTGGTATTAAGTACCTTAAGACTGGTTTTATCTAGCAAGAAAAAATATACCAGACAGTAAAATTCCTGCTTTTATTTACCAGAAAAAAGATAATTTTTAAACTCCCATTTTATCTAACAAAAAAAATACACCAGAAAATAAATTTCCTGGTTCTATTTACCAGATTCCAGATAATCTTCATTTTACCAGGAAAAAAAAATACTTTCAACCAGGACGCTGGTAACATTTAATAGAAAATTTTCTGTCAAAAAATTTACCAGGAAACCAGATTTCTGGTAAATAAAACCAGACTTCTTTTTACCAGGAAATCTGGAGTTATTTACCACGAAATCTGGACTATTGTACCAGTTTTTTGGCTGGTATTTTCTACCAGATTTTGCCTACCAGGAACATTTTTTGAGTGAGACTTGAATTTCTGAAAAGCGTTTTGTTTAGTGAAAATGAAGTATGAAACGTACAAGATCCTTTCAAATAATGGAAAAAAGGAATGTGGGACAGTTTGGCAATTTGGCAATAGTTTATAATACTATTTTTGGTGCTTTTTTGTGAACTGTTTTCCACACATGTGAAAATTCCCTTTGAGCTGAAGAAAAAACTAGTAAGAAAGAGAAGATAGTGAAGCCGAACAATTTTTTAGAAATATGGCTGAAAAACCGTCATTTAGTTGATTTAAATTATATTGATCAAATGAGGCTCAATTGTTCGAAGAAGTAAAGAACCGTGACAGTAAATAGGTATTCAAAATAGTGACAACAACACCGTCAAATCAATTATGCCACTAGAACATCGTGCGTCGTCTTCCCTTTAAATAATTTATCGGTAATACTCGCGCATCTAAGAATACACATCAGTTTACCCTGAGCTCAACTTCGGCCTTACTATGAAGTACAAAGATTCTCTTTTTAGCCGTACTTCGCGAATGTGGAATGTTATGTCTTTTTCTATCATTGCAATGTTCAAGAATTTAAAGCCAATGTCCACAGAAAACTCCTTTTTAACATCTCTCTCTTTTTCCAATGCTCAAACTGCTTATTGACCATATTGAAGGTATACAAACCCCTTGAAAATTGCGCTAATTATACACAAAAAACATACTTCAAAAGTTTGTATTTCAGAAGATATCTATTCGTTTCTTAAATTAAATTTTGATCAGTCAGAAAAATTTATAATATTTCAACCTGCAACAAATTTGTCACATTAAGCTACTTCCATTATTTTTGAAGTTCTTAAAGCTAATCCCTATTGTTATCACAGTTTTTTACTCTCTGCCTGTGAAGAGCTCATTAATAATTCAACAAAAAAGTCAAGAGTCATAAGCAGAAATCCATACACCATAAGATACTTCATTGTACTGTAAATGGCATTTACACGCGATATCCTTCTAATTCCTTATGCACCCCTCTGCGATAAAAAGGAAAAAAAATCACACTTTCTGATTTAGTAGACAAAAAAAATCGTAACCTTACCAAGACAGTATATATACCTATTGTGAGAGTATATCGGGATCACTCCAGAATGAAAGGAAAAAGTACCTCAAAAAATAAACCTAGGGAAACATTGTCTTCTGGTGAGTTAAAAACCTGTCGATGTGTGTTAAATGTTCTGATTGTGATTTATTATGACACTTCCTTCCACACACCTACCCATTCCTTCATTCACTTGGGGATTTCGTCCATAAAAAAGAGACAAAATCCTGATGCATTATTGCCACCCAATAAATGCCTTTCCAGGACATCCATTCATATTCTCCAAAAGTCCATCCGTTACTTCATATCTCACCCTTCAAGAGTGTTTGATTTGATTTCTTACAACAACAAAAAAGCAGAATGTGACAAAATAAAATCCACCACACAAAATAAATGAAAGGAAAATTTATGAAACCTGAAGGACTCTTAACGAAATTGTTTTTTATTGTGTATTTTACTGGTCGATTGCAGATTTGGAATGTCCTTTTTGTCGCCTCTGAGCTCTGGCTCTGGCGATGTGTGTGGTTTTGGCAATAGTTTATGTACGTACATAAATTGTTAAAAATATAAAGGAAATTATATTGTCTCCAGTTCTTTCGATATGAAAAGTGCTTTGTTCTTTAATTTTATTGTAAAGGAAAGTTTTTAGTTTAAAAGGATGAATACAAGATGTCTGGTGTTTCATATCTAGCTGCAAATTATTTACTGTTTTTTTGAAGTAAGCATTTGCACAAAAATGATTCGGTTCACGTTCAAAAACGTGTGTTTTTCACTTAGCTAATGGAAACAATAGAATAGAATGGAAACATAGAATTATTTTGAACAACTGCAATTTATAAAATTCGAGATCGGCTATACGCAATTTTCAGATTGAAGTTTGAGAAATATATTTATATTTGTTCTTAAAAACGTTTGTTTGGGAAATACGGGAACAATGTAAAGTTCATTATTAACTTCCCATAGGAAATTATTGTAATCGGTTCGATTTGTCGAATTGAACATTTTGATATTTCTCGACGTTTCAAGGTCTCTAGAGTCGAAATATAAGATATTTAGAGAGATGTCTGTGCGTGCGTGTGTACGTTCGGGAAAATTTTTTCGTCGTCCATAGCTCAAGAACCAGTAGAGATATCGACTTAAAATACATTTCTTTATACAGATAATAATGCAGAAAGATGCAGAAAAGACTCTCAAAAAATTTGAGTTGGTAGTTTTTTTACCATAGCAAATTAAAAACAAGTGAGAATTTTGGTTAACCCAAAATATTTCACGAACCAATAACGCTAGAGACTTTGAATAACATTTTAAATTGTATATTGTAACGTGGAAAAAATTTAATTAGCGTTTTTTTTTTTATAAATCTAAAAAACTGAACAAAAAATATTTGTCACCTCGAAAATTTTACTAACAAAAAATGATTTTATCTCCAAAATAATTTTCTACAACGAAAAATAACGTTTTTGACAACTGGTAACATTTTGAGAAAAATTGAATTGACACTTTTTCTAATAAAAAATAAAAACTTAAGAAAAACATTACTAAAAGTTGTTAAAAATTGATTTTCGACTCAAATGTTTTTTCAAAAAATTAATATTATGGCTTCAAACTAATTTTGTCTTATAAGAAATATTGTTTTCAGAACTTGGTAAAATTTCGAGAAAAAATTGAATTGACAGTATTTTAACAAAAAACAAAAACTTACAAAAAAATTACTAAAAGTTCGTAAAAATTCATTTGGACTTAAATATCTTTTCAAAAATTTGAGATATTGGCTTTAAATGAATTGACAGTTTTTTAACAAAAAATAAAAACCTTAAAAAAAACAATACTACAACTTACTTTCGACTCAAATATCTTTTCAAAAATTAAAAATATTGGCTTCAATTTAATTTTATTTTACAGAAAATATTGTTTTCGAAATTCAGTAATTTTTTTATAAAAATCCAACTGTCCGTTTTTTCATAAAAAATTTAAATCTACAAAAAATAGTACGCAAATTTGGTAAAAATTGATGTGCGGTTTTCGATATCTCGTGAACAATAGAAGATATTGACTTCAAATTAATTTCATTCATCCAATTTGTATTTGTTTATATAAGAAATAAAAACTTCTAAGAAATCCTACTAAAATTGGTAAGATTTTGAAATCAAACTATTTCATCATAATATGCAAAATATTATTGGTAATTTTTAGTTATTTTTTTTAGAAAAATTCAACTCGATTAGGAGAAAAAAGAAAGATATTAACTTCAAATTATTTATCCCACAAAAAATATTGTTATGATTATTTGTTAAAATTTTAAGCTAGACAAGCCGACAGACTGGATGGGATGTTATCAGTGTGGGTCGCATACTAGGTATAGCATCTTTTTTGAGTGCATATGTCAATTGAAAACCCTGATAACTTCTTTCCTAAAATATATTACCATGAGAATGGTACACCGAAATATCAGAGAAATATCTAATATAGCTAAATGTTTTTCCAAGACACTTTGGCTCGATTGGTAATTGTGCATCCTAGATCACCATCATCCAATTTATTTTTATAATATTTATTAACTTCCGTTTCCCAGCCTTTTGAAAGCTTGCTCGAAAATGGAGGATAACATTGTAAAACGGTTTAACGACATTGCGGCCCCAGAAACTATTGAAAATTAATTTGTACAAACTTATATGTATTTATTTGTAATGAAACATTGATGATATAGACATGACTGAATTTTTCACCTAATAAATGTGATGATAAACGATTTATATTACAAAATCAAATTTGAAATAAAATGTTTGATGTTCAATAAATTTGATGAATTTATATGATTTTTGTATTGGTTGTGCATAAAATTGTGAAGAAATTTGAAGTGTTGCCGTAGACCCGAATGTGTCGATTACTCGTCGTTCTCAGGAATAAGGACTGTCTTACGGCACATTATGGCGTATTTTGAACTTAGATCTAAACCTACATCTATATAAAGTCCAGCTGACACAACAACTGAAGCTAGCTGAACATTCACAACGTGCGTCGTTCGAATTGGTGTTTGAACAAAATTTTCTTCAGCGACGAAACACATTTCTCACTCGGTGGGTATGTTAATAAACAAAATTGTGATATTTGAGGTTCTGAGAACCTTCAATTAATTCAAGAGAGGCCATTACATCCACAAAAAGTCACTGTTTGGTGCGCTCTTTGGTCTAAAGGTGTGATTAGACCTTACTTCTTCGAAAACGACGATGGCACAACGACTGTCATCGTCAATTTGGGTCGGTATGGCCACATAATATCCGACTTTTTTTGAATGCTATTGAAGAATACGACTTGGAGAATATGTGGTTTCAACAAGTCGGTGCCACATGAAACACAACTTGAGCGAATATGGCTTTATTGCAAGAGACATTTCCTGGCCGCGTAATTTCTCGTCGTGGCGATATCAACTGGCCACCAATATCATGAGATTTGACACCGCTGGACATTTTTTCGTGGGGCTACGCGAAAGACCGTGTTTGTGCAGATGAACCTTTCACTTTTGGGCAAATACAAAATAACATTCGAAAATTACGTCAAAAGAATCGATCCTTGCAACAATTCGCGTGGTGGTCATTTAAATGATGTAGTGTTTCACATACATATAATGTCAACGTTCAAACTTTATACTTAAAAAGAATTATCGTGGAAAAATTATTTTATATGTGTTTTATGTACGTTTACTTTTGAAACTACAAAATTGATAACCCTGTATATTATAGGAATAAAGTTATCATGGTTTTCAATTGAAAATGCATTCTAAAATTTTTTAAATGCGTCAGGGAAGCTAAAGCCTAAAACAAAACTTCTTGACCACACTTTCAGGCAGGAGATTTTTTCTGATTTTTTGATGTATCACTCATGTGGGTATCTTTTCGACCTCGAAATCGGAAACAATAACATTTTCGAACGTTCACCCCAGACCACGGCAGAAAATAAATGCGCATGGTGCGCATAACTATGTAAACATGTAAATGAAATTTAATTATCACTCCACTCCCAAAATTTGATGCCGGCTTTAGGTGTATCATCAACAAAATAAATCTTAACTTTCTGACGTATGTTTCACATACGCCATCTACCTTCAACAAACTTTTGTTTTTGAAGAAATTAGTTTTTCTTTCTATTTTCTAAAAAAATTACTAAGCAAATATAAACCAAAATAGACAAAGCAGTGTTTAAAATGAAATACAAACCTTTCATTGTAATATTACAAATTTTACAGCGTACCGTCACCGACTAATCTTCAAGCCGGTCAGTTATCCCTTCTGTGTGATTATTACATTCATAATTTTTTGGCGGTATACGATTACCTGCTTTTTTTATAGTGAATTCTCATCGCTTTTAATTTATCATCTATTTTTCTTTGGTTATATTTTTTTAATTTACCTAGTGAGTGAAAAATCTAATCAACAAGTGAGTAACAGCTCTTAAAATCATGGGCCCTGGGCCAGGTGGTCATTCGAGTGGTCGGTATGGGATTCTCGATTTAGAGATCCTTTCCGAACAAAAACACGGTAAAAAAAGAAGACCCACTACTACCTTATCACCTTTGGATTTAAACACAACCCTACCAATTAGTTCTAACTATTCGAACCCCAAATTCATTGTAATCGCACCTTCAGACCCAGACAAAAAATTGACATCCTTTAGCATATTTGTGCTAAAAAAAGCAATTGATAGCATAAGCACTGGTTATGAGTCCATATCTCAACTGCGCGATGGAAATTTATTGATCTTAACAAAATCAAAAAAAATTGCCGAGATCTTCCTATCAAAAAAAATGCTTTCTAACCTCTGTCCAATATCAGTGACACTTCATTCCAATCTCAATCAATCCAAAGGTACAGTCTACGCACCCTGTCTCATAAATGTATCAGAAGATGAAATTGTCCATGAAATGAAAGAACAAGGCGTCACAAGTGTATATAAATTTACTAAGCCATCAGTAGATAAGGAAGGCAAGCCCATATCGGTTTGTACAGGCCTGGTGTTGTTTACATTTGACCTCTTCCGTCCTCCTACTTCACTTCATATTGGCTGGGAACACGCAAAAGTTGAGGAATTCTTTCCCAACCCGATGCGCTGCCGTAATTGTCAGCTGCTTGGGCACACTTCTAAATGGTGTAAAGGTAAAACTTCTTGTGTCACTTGCAATTTACCCCCTCATTCCCCTATTGATTGTACACGTATATTCTGCGCCAATTGCTCTGAACCACACCCTTCGTCTTCGAGGCAATGTCCACGTTACCTACAGGCTAAAGAAATACTCAAAATAAAAACTGTCAAAAAATGTAGCATGGCTGATGCAAGACAAATTTACAACGAACGAAATCCCCCCACAACTCTCTCCTCTTCTTATTCCTCTGTAATAAACAGCTCATCTCAACTAAAACCTACTGAAAATGCAAAAACAGAAACAAAATCTACCACAATACAAAAACCTAATCCACCACTCGAGTCCAACTCAACTGCTTCCAGTCTCATCCCCTCTACCAACCAACAGCAGGCACCAGTCCACAATAATACCTCATCTTCTCTGGCCTCAACATCCCAACTTCCACATATTCAAAACAATCAAATCAAAAACCACTCATCAATCACACAAAACAATGAAACCGATTCTCTCAATTCACTCTCCACTATCAAACCATCAAATCTCTCCCACAGCTCCAGAACATTTTTAAATCACTCAAACTCTCCACTTCATAACTCAAACACAAACTTTTCTAAACCTCCGTTTACTAATAAATCTCCCATTTCAACTCAAACCCCAACAAATAGTGCCTCTTCCCAAATAGGCGCTAAATTCTCTCAAACAAACACAGTTTCAGCATCTAGTCATACTCATACTCAATCTCTTAACTCAATTAAACAAACGACACCTATAGAAATAGATGAAGATGAAATATAAAAACAATAATAACGCTCCCCAATCTGACTCTGCAGTCCCGGAATTGAATCGCCCAAGCTCCACAGAGAGCTTGAGCGCTTCAACATCTGGACTGCAGAGTCATATTACTATCTCGAACAAACGCAATCTTTCCAACACAGTTTTGTCACGGCATAAGTCTAATTATGTTGTACAAAACTCTGAACCCAAAACAAAGTCAATGTTTAAGATCCTTCAGTGGAATCTTAATGGCTTCTACAATAACTATCACGAACTACAACTCCTTATTAATGAAATAAACCCCGCCATTATATCTCTTCAAGAGACCCACATTAAATTCAACTTTCAACCACAATCACCCAAGAATTATTCATCTTACTTTCAAAACTCACCCTCCAATACCTCTTCGACTCAAGGTGTATGTCTTCTAGTACACAAATCTATACCGCATACTTTCAAAAATATTGATTCTAGACTCCCAGCTATAGCAGTTGAAATAGAGCTTAAAATTAAAATTACAATAATCTCGGTATATATTCATCCAGATCAAGCATTCAGTGCCGCAGATTTGGAAGACATCGTCAACGGCTTTCAAACGCCAATTATATTCACAGGAGACTTCAATTCATGGAATCCATTATGGGGTTCACCTTCTCAAAATAGCCGTGGTAGAATATTAGAAGATTTCCTAAACACCTCAAACCTTGTTCTATTAAATGACGGGCAACCTACGCATTTCTCTACTCATAATACATTTACCCATGTCGATTTAACTTTTGTTTCACCTCAAATCTGTCCCAACTCCTATTGGTCAAGACTTCCTGAGTTGCATGGAAGTGACCACTTCCCAATTGTAACCACATTAGCTTTTGAAACTCCACTGATAAACACAAAAGCTCTTCCAAAATTCCAAACTGATAGAGCTAACTGGACTTTGTTTCAATCTGAAGTGTCCAACTTCTTATCTGACAAGAAAAAATCCCTTAACATCAACAAGGAAACAGCTATCATCCAAAAATCCATTCGTTTTGCAGCTAACATAGCTATACCCCAAACGCATTACAAACCAAAACAACATAGAAATGTCCCCTGGTGGAACAATGAGATTGCAGAACTCAGAGCAATCAAACAAAATGCCTGGAAAAAATTAAAAAAATATCCATCAGATCAAAATCTCATAGCTTTTCGCAAAGCCAATGCAGTTTTTAGGAAAAGAGCAAAAATTGCCAAAGCTTCATGTTTCCAAAAATTTACAGAAAACATTAATCCACATTCCAGCTCTAAAAAGCTCTGGGCTGACGTTAAGTCCTTAACAGGCAACTACAATAATCTTTTAGTAAAAACCATAAGAACTCCAACTGAAAATTTAACATGTCCACTTGAAATTGCAGAGCACTTCGCTCAAACGTGGTCACTATATTCCAAGGACCAAAACTTTCCCCCTGAATTCATTATTCAAAAACAAGAAATAAATAACAACTTCGCCCCAACCTATGAAACTGATTCAACAGCAAAACACATTGAACTTCCTATTAATTTAATAGAACTTGAAAGCTGTCTTCGTTCCGCAAAAGGAAAAACCCCTGGTTTTGACAGGATTTCCTACACAATGCTAAAGAATGCACCAATGGATTTAAAACAAAGGCTTCTATATCTTTATAATGAAATTCTTAATAACGCAGTCATACCACAAGTATGGAAAACAGCCAGTGTTATACCAATCCCAAAGTCCAATAAGAGCACCACTGAAATATCGGGCTATCGTCCAATATCCTTACTTCCATGCTCTGGAAAAATATTTGAAAAAATCATATCAAAGAGGCTATTTTGGTTCCTAGATAAAAAAAAAATTCTTAGTCCAAACCAAGTGGCATTTAAACAAAAACATTCTACAATTGATGCCTTACTGCACATTGATTACTATGTTTCATCCGCTTTATCGACTAAAAACCATGTTTCAATTCTGTCAATAGACTTTGAAAAAGCCTTTGACAGAATTGGAATCCATATTATTCTTAAAAAACTTACTCAATGGAAAATAGGGCCAAAAATGTATAACCTGATAAAATCATTTTTAAGTAACCGACAATTTCGAATCAAATTAGGTCATATTTATTCATCTGTCAAAAACCTTGAGAACGGAATCCCACAAGGATCTCCTCTCTCAGTTGTTCTTTTCATAATAGCCTTTGACGATCTGAGCGAAATTATAAAAAGATATAAGAACTTGGAACACTCTTTATATGCAGATGATCTAACGCTATTTACCAAATGCAAAGATCTCACAACTACTGCTTCTACATTTTCAAACATTCTTGCAGATATCTCAACCTGGTGTTCTAATTCCGGTTCAAGAATTTCATTCGAAAAAAGTAAAATACTACACATCTGTAGAAAAAATAGTTGTTCAAAAAATATCGTTTTATGTTCAAATTTTAATTCTATAGTAAATGTAAATAAACTCTGTTTGCTTGGTATAACATTTGATTGTAAATTTAATTTTAAGGAGCACTGTTTGTATTTAAAAAAAAGCTTGGCTACCAGACTTAACATTATAAAGTATTTATCATGTAAAAACAGTTTAGTTCACATTAACTCACTAATAAGCATCATCAGATCAACCATACTTGCCAAAATCGATTATGGAATGAGTATTTATGGAAAATGTTCAAAGTCTTCACTGAATATAATAAAACCCCAGTACCATAACGCTATTCGGCTGAGTCTTAAAGCATTTAGAACTACGCCCATTAAAAACATGTTAACTGAAGCTGGTCTTCCTTCAATAGAGCAAAGAGTTCAATACCTTACATCCCTTCTCGTTCAAAGATTAGCAACATCCGATAGTTGTCTTGTGTCGATTGATGCTAGGCAATGCTTAAGCTGTAAAAGAATTCCTAAGACCCCGTCAACACTTTACAATATCATACAATATTCAAAACAAATGAATATCCCAATTTTGAAAAATATCATTCGACCTGCCGCCAAACCACCCTGGACCCTCCCAAAAGGCTGTCTAGATACACAACTCACCTGCTTACCAAAATTGACAACCTCAAACGAACAGTATCAACAGAGCTTCTTTGAAATTATGGATACAGAAAAACAACACAATTTCAATTTCATCTTCACTGATGGATCTAAAAATGATCTTGGCACAGCATTTGCTGTTTCCACCCAGGACGGTACTATAATCTCAAAAGGACTCCTTCGACATTCTGCTTCTGTTTTCTCAGCCGAAGCATTGGCTGTTCTAAAAGCAATCGAAATTTCGGGATCGAAAAAAACAATTATCTGCTCTGACAGTCTCTCTATAATAGAAGCAGTGCGTAATGTTGACAATAGAACCGTCTTACCGGAGATTATTCGCAACAAACTCATTGGCAGCAAGGAAAAAATTAAGCTCATGTGGATTCCAGGACACGTTGGAATAAAAGGCAACGAATCAGCAGATCAAGCTGCTAAATCTGCAACAAGTGAACCACTACATACGTTTTACTTTCCAAACAGCAAAGACACGCGAAAAGAAATTAATAAATATTGGAACGAGAAACTTCATGTCGATTGGATGCAATATGTACATCATTATTCTCATATTAATCCAAACGCCCAACGGATCATTTTTCCTACCCAATGCTCATGGAAAAAGATAAAAATATATCTTCGGCTGCGATTGGGCCACACTTATACTACCCACGGTCATCTCATGACAAGAACTGAGCCTGAAAACTGTCATCTCTGCACCACAAATGACATAATCACCATTAAACACCTCGTCTATGATTGCGCTAAAATTAAAGAAGTTGCCAAAACAGTAGTTCCCGACTCATCCTTAACTAATCTACTTAAAAACCCATCAGAAGAGAACATCAACCATACTTACAAGATAATATGCAAACTAAATTTAGAAAATTTTATTTGAAAATTAATTATTTAATGAAAATTACCTAACTTTTATTTCCATATTGTATAATGTAATGTATATTATTCTTATTGTAGTATTTATCCGAGCTGGTAGTCATGGTAGCTAAAGCTCGCTTAATATTAGCATTGTAATTTATTTACGTGTTAATAAAGATATAAATAAATAAATAAAATTTACAGCGTACTCAGTAACTCTACCACTGTTAATGTTTGCATAATATGAACCTTGGCTCTATGAACTTATTTTTTGTAGTGTATGCCATCAATGAAATTAAGCTCGAATAAAGAATATATGGCTCGAGCAATTGTTTGTTAAAAAAAAAATTAATATGTTTATACATTTTGTTTTAAACTTACCTAATTTTTGCTTAAATTTTAGACGAAGTCTTGTTATAGGGCTTAAGATCTTTACATAATTTATGGATATTCAATATGTTTTTGGATAGAGAAACTTGTCCGGTATAACTTATTTTAGAGTATTTGACGAATTTGTTTACTTAATCACCTTAATCAAGTTTCCCATCAGGTTTAATTTATTGTTGTTTATATTTTTGATTTAATTTAAAAATTATTCATATTTAAAACAAAAAACCCAAAATAAAATAACAAAATTTAAATTTTAAGTGTCATAAATATAGTATATACAGACATAAATATGTATGTTAATAATAATTCATACAATTTATAAAAATAGACAACAAATAAACAAATTTAATATATCAGCCAATCAAGGTCTAGGCAATAATATATTTTTGAACTCAAGATTAACACTTTTATGGTCGAGGCGTTACGCACTTTATGATAATATATCGTATTAAAGTTTATTGATGAAACTTGATTTTCTTGATCTTTGGATTTATGTACGGACAAAAGTAAAGAAGAAAAGAGGCTAGAATGCGACCCACACTGATAACTTCCCATCCCGTCTGTCGATTTGTCTTGCTTTAAAGTTTGTAGGTTTTCGTGTTTTGTTAAAAAAGTTCTCAGTTGAATTATTCTTAACAATTTTAAAACTAGCAATAATATTTTGCATAGGTACGAGTATAATGAAATAGTTTGATTTCGAAATTATTTTTTTGTTAACGAGATTTTTAGTCGAAAACCAATTTTAATAGCATTTCTTAAAAAAATTATTTCTTATATAAACAAATATGAATTGGATGAATGAAATTAATCTGAAGTCAATATCTTCTATTGTTCACGAGACATCGAAAACCGAACATCAATTATTACCAATTTTGCGTACTATTTGTTGTAGATTCTATTTTTTTATAAAAAAAACTGACTGATGGATTTTTATAAAAAATGTACTGAACGTCGAAAACAATATTTTCTGTGAGATAAGAAAAGTTTGAAGCCAATATTTTTAATTTTTGAAAAGATATTTGAAACGAAAGTAAATATTTACTAAGTTTTAGTATTGTTTTTTTTAAGTTTTTATTTTTTGTAAGAAAACTGTCAATTCGATTTTTCTCAAAATGTAACCCAACATTGAAAACAATATTGCTTATAACAAAAAATTAGATTAAAGCCAATATCTTAAAGTCTTGAAAAGATATTTGATACGAAAATCAATTTTTAAAAACTTTTATTAATTTTTGTTTAGTTTTTATTTTTTTTGTAAAAAAACTGTCAATTCGATTTTTCTCAAAATTTTACTGAATGTTAACAACAATATTTTTTAAATTAAAAAAATTAGTTTAAGGCCAATATCTGAAATTTTTGAAAAGATATTTGAGTCGAAAATAAATTTTTACTAACTTACATTATAATATTTTTTTTAGGTTTTTATTTTTTTGTAAAAAAACTGTACATTCGATTTTTTTTCAAAATTTTACCGAATGTTGAAAATAATCTTTCTTATAAGATAAAAGTTGTTGGAAGCCATAATCTTAAATTTTCGAAAAGATATTTACATAAGTGGAAAATCAATTTTTACTAACTTTTAGTAATGTTTTTATAGGTTTTTATTTTTTATAAAAAAGCTGTCAATCCGATTTTTCTCAAAAATGTACCAGATGTTAAAAACATTATTTTTCGTTGCATAAAATTGTTTTGGATATAAAGTCGTTTTTTGTTCGTAAATTTTTCGAGGTAAATAATATTTTTTTCAGTTTTTTTGATTTATAAAAAAAACCGTTAATTGGAATTTTTCCAAAAATTTATCTGTTTGGCATCACGTTAAAATATAAAATATAAAATTTAATTCAAGTCTCTGGCGGTATTGGTTCATGAGATATTTAGGGTTAACCAAAATGTTCACCTTTTTTTAAAACTGCTATGGTAAAAAAAAACACCCACGCAATTTTCTTGAGAGCCCTTTCTGCATATTTCTGCCTTATTATCTGTATAACAAAATTTATTTGAAGTCGATATCTCTTCTGGTTCTTGAGCTACGGACGACGAAAAAAACGTCGCGAACGTACGGACGTACGAACGTATGTACACACGCACGCACAGACATCTTTCTAAAAATCTTTTATTTCGACTCTAGGGACCTAGAAACGTCGAGAAATGTCAACATTTTCAATTCGACAAATCGGACCCATTACAATAACTCCCTATGGGAAGTTAAAATAGTTCTTTTTGTATGTATTTATAAATTTAAATGTTTATGGTCTCACTAAATTTTTAAAATATTATTAATGCAAATATTCGCACTAATTCTTCATCTAAACATTCAATAATATAGCCAAATGCAAGAAAGAGAATATAAATTGTTATACAAATAACAAATAAAGTGCTGCAGAAATGTCTCCTCCTAACTTTGTGCATTTGTCAACTGGTAAATATTTCATTAGAAACAAAAAAATAATATTAATCTTTGAATCTCCAGAACAACAAAATTTTTACACAAGAGTATGGGGGCGTATGAGCAATTTTTTTTTTCAAAAGAATATAATAATATGCAATATGCTAATATGAACACACTGAACCGAGATTATTTAAATATTTAAAGTAATAAAGTATTTTTAATTAAACGTAATCCACATAATAGAGCTCAAATATCTTAAATCAGACTGCGTTTCAGACCTTTAAATTTCTTTCAAAGTTTTTTCTTAATGTTATTCCAACATTCAAAAATCGTGTCAGTATGTTATTTATGGTTTATTTTCCAAATGTAGTTATTGTTTTTAATTATATGTTACTTATAATAGATTTCTCCAGATCCTCAGAATTAGGACACACAAATCGATGCATGATGGACGATATGATAAAATCTTTGGCTCTTCTAGAATCTTGGTGGAAGAACTCAATTTTTTGCACTTAAATAATATTTGATCAAAAACAAAACGAAAAAAACATATTCACTTTTATTTTAACTTAGTTTTTATTTAGTAATCGTGATGATGGTGATGATGATGATATCCTCCATCATAGCCTCCACCATAACCACCACCACCATAGCCACCACCATAGTTGCCTCCATAGCCACCAGGATAACCACCTCCATAGCCACCACCGGGATAACCACCTCCATAGCCATTTTGATAACCACCACCATATCCACCGGGATATCCTCCACCTAAACCTCCAGGAAAGCCTCCTCCAATGCCACCAGGGAATCCACCACCACCTAATCCCGCACCAAACAGACTCCCAAGACCTCCTAAAAGTTGTCTTCGTTGACGTTGTAAGCTTCTCTGATGCGTTTCATCGTCAGCATTTGTACAAACTATTAAAACAGCCGCACTCATCACAAACAGTAATACAAAACCACGCATAATTATACAAAATTTTTGTACTGCTATTTTGATTCAAAATTAACACTTCAATTGCTCAAATTCAACTGATTTCTAAATTACCATCGGAATCAAATTTATACCTATATATGAGGCACTGATTTTTTTGGAGATGACAAATAGGATTTTGCGGTTTGTGATTTTTCCCCCTTTCGCCTAAAAGAATCTTTGTTAAGATCTCGAATAACTAAATGATTTGGCAAATAAACGTAGGTACTACAGTAAACTTGTTTTTAGAAGATTTATAAAACCCAAGTTTTTAAAGCACGTTTGCTAAATAAGTTTGGAACAAGTATGTGACATAGTCTTGGCAATGATTTATAACAATAAACAAGATGATATTTGTTATTGTAAATTATAAGGGCAAAGGTGCGTAACGGATGATTTATGAATAATTCAATTTTTAATAACTTAATTAGGTATTAAAATAAAACATAAATGCGTAGACAACACTCAAATGCAAATTAAAAGAAGCTGTGGTTGGCCTATTTTATTGATAATTTGAATTTACAAAAAAAAAATAGGTAAATAAGGAGAACAAGGACCTAGTGACTTATGACTTACAACAATTCGTGTGTGCAAGTCATTTCAGGGATTGAGAGGCCTTAAAAATTTGAGAAAGCATTTATTATGGCAAGAATTACTCTTAGAGGATTTGGCAATTCCTCGCAAAAGGAAGTTCCCATGAAAAAAAAAAACAATTTATATGGCACAGGCAGGGATTGAACCCAATGCCTCTTGCAGGACAGTCCAACGCATTAACCATTACGTCACGGGTACTACAAAACGGTGATATACCAAAACAATTTTCAACTTTATTATCAATCGGATATTGACATTTTGTAATAATTTAGAATATTTCCAAACTGTGCCAAACAAACTTTTATAGCCAATATTTTAAATTTTGTTTTCAATTCTATAAGTCTGAGTTTCTTTTAAGCACGTTTTTTTAAAGACATGAAAGAAGACTGTTCACTTTATGAAAGCTGATCTAATTTGATGTTCAATTTTACTTTTGTTTAACATAAACGAAAAACTGTAAAAAAAAACAAGCATTTGTGAATCCCAAGTCCTTAAATGTCATATATTTTTTTTTTTTTCAATGAAAACACATTTTTTTTAAATTAAATATACTTGATCCTTATTTTATTATTATAATAACTTATTCAATGTGAACACTTTTTGGTATTTTTAAATCTAAGCTGGTTTAGCGACCATATATGTTACCATATCCAGGTTGAGCGAAGTTACCTCCTCCGTAGCCAGGCTGCACTCCATAGCCTCCTAATCCTTGGCCGCCAAGACCTTGACCTCCATAACCGTTATTAAGACCTTGTCCTCCAAAACCGCCAAGCCCTTGTCCTCCAAAACCATTACCACCGCCAAGACCTTGTCCTCCAAAACCGTTACCAAGACCTTGACCAATGCCTGGCCTTCCGAAACCGTTTCCTTGACCAATACCTGGTCTTCCGAAACCGTTACTAAGACCTTGACCAATGCCTGGTCTTCCGAAACCTCCACCAAGTCCTTGTCCACCAAGTCCCTGTCCACCAAGTCCCTGTCCACCAAGTCCTTGTCCACCTCCAATAACATTTGCAGCTGCCTGAGCTCCAGCAACAAGGGCTTGTCCTAAACCACCTCCGCCGCCGAGTTGTCTTCGGACTCTTCTTGAAATTTCAGCTTTAACTGATTCTTGATTGGCACAAACGCCCGCCACAAGGACAGCAAATATTGACAATATCACAAAAGAACGCATTTTCGTCTATTTTACTCACTAACTATTCGAAGTTTAATTTGAAACTGATAAGATTTTCACAGTTTTATTTTATTTATATTAAAAAATTAGCATATCATATTTTGTTTTGTTGTTTAACAAAAATGATAATGAGTCTAATATGGGCAAAATATATGTAAATGTTATAATCTAGACAAATTTTGTGGTTGAATTTTATTAAACGATTGTGTAGGTAAAGATTTTATTAACCAGATATGGTCAACCTTTGTATATTATAATTTCCATAACATTGAATAAGTTTTAAATTTTTTGTTTTATTTTACTACAAGTTTGTTAGAAAACCTAAGAACTAGTTTTAAAAAATGATGGAAAAATACCATACAATTTTGAAAAAGATAAAAAATAAATACTAATGTGACACGTGACAGATTTTTGATAAGATCAATTCGTCATTCTCTATAAAGGTACTTATAGAGGCATATTATTGTTTTTGTTTATTAAAAACTAGTTTATGCAAAACTGGTTTTGAGTTCTTATAGTTTTTCATAAATATTTGTTATTTAAACATGTTTTAATTCGTGTACATATCAAAAAATTATTATTATTTGAACAAATTTTGATTTACATAGATGTGCAAATATGTTTGATTTATGAAAAATTTTAGACTCGAAACAAAACTAGTTTTGAAGCCAAACAATAACATGGTTTTTATAAATAAAGATACAAGACCAGTTTAATATTTGTTTATTTTTTGAGAATATTTATTTTTTTAATATTCTATATGAAATTACAAAACTTACTTGAATGTAAGAGGACAATGCTTAGAAATCACTCTTTTAGAATGATCGAGCTTTCGAAAATTTGTCAAAATTCAAAAGACTCTTTCAAGATGCAAAATACAATTTTGACAAAAGATTTAAGTAAATTTTGATATAGCCTTATATAGTTTTTGTTATCAAAAACATCTGAATGATTTGCTGGTCAATAGATTCATACTATTTTTCCGAGTCTTTTGGTTTGTTTATTTATTTATATTATACATATGTATATTTTTTAATTTAAAAAAAAAAAACATGAAATTCATTCATAAAATAATTTATTTTTAATTTGCAACGTATAAATGTTTATTTTCTAGTTTTTTTTCACTTAATTTTCAAAAGTTCTCATTAGTTATAAGACGACTTATTTATCGTCATTAAACTCTATACGAAATTTAAAAAAATACGTTTTAAAGTTAATTTTTGGTGACATTTTTCAACAGAACTTTTACATTTTTGTTTTTAATATATGTATTTCAGATTTTTGATGTGATAACGTTTTACGTTTTTCTGCTAAAAGTGTATTAGCATGAACGTCAGAGTAACTCTAAGGTTTACGTATAGGACATGTGAAGACTGACAACTATAATGATAATTTCCGGAGAAGAAAATAAGACACTGAAAACATTACTTAGATTAAAGATTTGAAAAATCATAGAAATTTCATTGAAACAAAGAAAGAAGGTGTTTTTTTGGGTCTATGAAATAACTCCCACGAAATAAGTCCCACTTTTAAAAACGAAATAAGTCCCACCAAAAATTGCTTAAAAAAATGAAATAACTCCCACGAAATAAGTCCAAATTCAAAAAATTTGGCATTATTCGTTTTTGAAAACGAAATAAGGCCAAATTTTCAATTTGGGTTTACTATTTCACTTTAGAAAACGAAATAAAAGCAATTTGGCATTGTTTCGATTTAAAATTTTGCAGAATTAGGAAAAAACATAAAGTAAAATTATCTTTTGTTTTCTCTCTATGCTAAAACAAACGTTTTTTTGAATCGATAGCACGGCGGCGTACTAACAGCTAGGTATGTAAGGGGGGGCATGCTGCCCCCCTGCAACCCCCCTGCTTGGGATCACTATAGGATTTGGGGTGGGTGCGAGTTTGGGTATATGCAAAGAACTTTTGCATTTGAGCACTAAAATCAAAGAAATTCCTAACAAAAAAAAAAGCAAGAATGGCTCACAGTTATGAAAGAATCACAACGCATTCGTGTTCTTTGCATATACCCAAACTCGCACCCACCCCAAATCCTATAGTGATCCCAAGCAGGGGGCAGCATGCCCCCCCTTACATACCTAGCTGTTAGTACGCCGTGCTATCAATTCAAAAAAACTTTAGAAAAGTAGCTATTCTAGACAATAAATCAACCATTTTTGCGTGTTCTTTTTAAAAAGCAACAAAAAGAACATTATGAAATTCAATGAGAAACAACGTGAAGAGCAACAAATAACGGCAAAAATTATTAAGCATTCACTTAAAATGCAAAATTATGAAAATGAAATAAGTCCCACTTAAAACGAAATAAATCCCACCAAAATATAAATTTAGGGGTATGAAATAACTCCCACTTTACAAAACGAATTTATTCCCACTCAAAACGAAATAAGTCCCACTTAAAATAAAAACGCGTAACGAAATAAGTCCCACCAATTGACGAAATAAGTCCCACTTTTAAAAACGAAATAACTCCCACTTTCAAAATAGCAATTTTTGGTGGGACTTATTTCGTTTTTAAAAGTGGGACTTATTTCGTGGGAGTTATTTCATAGACCCGTTTTTTTCGAATTCTTAAAGGTGATATCGAAAACGGGATACCGACATAATGCCCAAGTGCAAAATCTCCAATCACAAAAATCCCCACACTTTTAAAAATCCACAAATTCGTTATCCTCAAGTACAAAATCTACAAAAACAAAATCCCCAGGATCTATAAATCCCCATGCCCATAATCCACAAACGAAATCCCCAAATCTAAAATTTTCAAACTCCGTCAATGCCTGCTGGTTTTCATGATTTGTGTGTAGGCCTTGGTGATATATTGTGCGTTTTTTTCGAATTCTTAAAGGTGATATCGAAAACGGGATACCGACATAATGCCCAAGTGCAAAATCTCCAATCACAAAAATCCCCACACTTTTAAAAATCCACAAATTCGTTATCCTCAAGTACAAAATCTACAAAAACAAAATCCCCAGGATCTATAAATCCCCATGCCCATAATCCACAAACGAAATCCCCAAATCTAAAATTTTCAAACTCCGTCAATGCCTGCTGGTTTTCATGATTTGTGTGTAGGCCTTGGTGATATATTGTGCTTTTTCTTAAGAATTATTTTAACAACAATGTTAAACTCTTCATCAAGGTTAAAAGCATAAACTGCTTTTACTGATGAGAACAGACATCTCCAGGGTTCGTTCTTTACTTCGATCGAAGTAGATTTACTTTTCTATAGAATCTTCGCTTGTCAAGATCTACTTTTATTTCTTCTTTGAAAAAAAAGTCAATCAATTCATGTAAATACATAAGGCAAACTACACCATAAGACCAAAAGACGGCACGGCGGCGGCGGTCAGAAATTGAAAAACTTGATTTTTTAAAATTTATATCATATAACATACATATCACTATGCTAAAATATTTGTTTCATATGTTTATTTAATACCATGAATTCAAAATGTATGCCTTAATTTTGAAATACATAGATAGCATTAATTGCTTATGTTTTTGTTTAGTAAAAAGTGTATATAATAAAAAAGAGAATAAAGAGAAAAACACAACTTAACTTTGTTTTGAATTATTCCCAAAATCAAAATATACTCGAAATATGGTGAATCTGTGCTTAAGGATTTTGATTTTGGGAATTCTGGATTTGGGGATTTTGGTTTTGGGGATTTTGGTTTCTCTTTGACTCAACTTTAAATTGACTGAACACCTCCTTTTGATACTTTTAAACAGATTGTTGGATGAATTATTCTATCGTAGATCACTCTTGAGAATTTGTTTAAACGGATAAGACTTAAATAGATTTACAAAGTGGCGTTTATAGCATAAATCCAATTCCGAGAGAATTTCGCTTAAGAGTTTGACTTAAAAACAGGACCATTTTGTATGTCTTATCAGCAATTAATTAAAAAATAAATAAATAAATTGGGTGGCGCAACAGTCCGGTGAGAACTAGGGCCTAGTGACTTACAACTCTCAATCATTCCTGTGTGCGAGTACTGTGAATTGGGACCTACAGTTTTTTTAAGACGAATCCGAACGGCTAATTTGAGAAAGCACTTTTCATGACAAGAATTATTCATAAAACTAGCCTAATTAACCATAACTTACAACTAACTTACTGGTCCCATACGGACACTCTTAGTTTAACTATAACACTTAATACTAATGCCTTTCGGCTCTAAGATCTATTTTACTTCAATTAAATTTGATTTATTTTTGTATTTATTAAAAAATTTGAAAAAAAATAATATCAATATCCTTTTTATTTTTTTTTTACTTAAAGACTACTTAAAATAAGGTCCTAAATATAAAACTTAAAACTAATTTAAACTACCTATTCTACCTATAAACTACTTAAAACTAGAACAACCACAGCAGCAAATTTTACTATCTAACATTTTGTGTTTTCCTTTTTTTTTTTCTTTATTTCATGTGTTTTTTTAATTATTTTTTTTTTATTTTTTATTATTATCATAATTTTTTTTTGTGTATTTTTTTTTTATATGCCACCATGCCTATTATACTTTTCTACTTAAAACTGAACCCTAAAATTATAAAACAAGTATGTAAGCCGGCCAACGCTTAAAAACTGGACATTTATTTTCAGTTTCCAGTCGTCGCAATATCGCTGAATCTTGTCGAAATCACGATGCAAGAGAATTCTAATAACCTCAACCTTTCGGGCCGTTCTGTACGCAATTAGATCTTCGGCGTACGCAATTACCTTTGTAAGACTACCTATCAGATCGCTGGTGTAAATGCTGAAGAGTATCGGCGAATTCACCGCTCCCTGTTGAAGACCATTTTTAATTAAGAATGTTGTGGTAGAAGTTACATTGCCACTTTTGACAACAAACTTTCTACCGTTAGGCATATCATAAAGTATATACAACAATGGCTTGCTTATGCCAAGCCTGCTCAGTTTTAGGTAAAGACCCTCTAACCATACGGCCTTTTCCAAATCACCCAGAACAGCACCTGTGCATTGTTGTTTTGATTCATTCCATTGGATATCAGAAACGAGTTTAGACGCAGCATGAATTGTGTAATGACCCGTCTTGAACCCGAACTGTTTATCCGGAATTATTTTGTTGTCCGCAGACCACTTAGTCAGAACCCTATTGATGATCTTTTCGAAAACTTTGCTGATGCTCGGAAGAAGACTTATCGACCGAAGATTTGACGGGTTGGAGTTGTCCTTTCACTTTTAAGGGAGAGGATGAACCACAGCGGTCTTCCAATGCACTGGTTAATATGCATTATTCAGTGCATTATTGAAGAGTGTGGTGTAAATGTCAATTGCCTCCATTGGTAAATGTCTTAGTACAATGTTGGATATACCATCGACACCTGCTGACTTTTTGTTTTTTATTGAGTTGAAGATGAGCTGAAGCTCAACCTTCGTGACTAACAAGGGACTTGGTCCCGTTGGCTCGGCGATTATGGCATTTGCCGAGGAATCGTCATTGAACCGCATGAAACCGCGGTGCTCAAATCGCCATTGTGTCATATCATTTCGAAGGTAAAAGTGATTAAGTATGGCTCTGTTTTCCAGGTCGTGGTTGTACACTTGCTGGAAAGCAGCTCCCACCGCCTCCACTTTTTCCTTCGGATCTTCAATTATAAAAAAGTCATCGTCAAAGATGGCTTCTTCTGGATCTATTTGCGCTGTCCTGAGTACGTCTCTGTTCTCTTCAGTTCTTTGGAGTTTCAGTCAGACACGGAAAGTCATTATCGTTCTTTTTCCTGAATATCTTGTTGATTTTAAGGAACATGCTAGGGTCACTGGAAACAGTCCAACGCACTAACCATCATGCCACGGGTACTGTGCAATTAATTTACATTTTATAAAATCTTCAACTTCACTTTTTAAAAAATATAATGCCAGGAAACAAAATTACCCAAAAAAGCATTGTTTTGAAGGTTTATTGTGGAGGGGAATGCAACTATCTAATTCTACAGAATATTGATTGTAACGTATCGGTTAAAGTTCTATCATTTTCGAAACTAATTTTTAGATTCTATCCAAAATGCTTAAACTTTTTTTCAGGGGACCTGCCCAAACATGTGAGTTATTTTAAAGTTTTGGACGAATGAAGGCTTTGATTTACAAAGCAGTAGGGGTGACAAATTTATTGCACTGTGCGTCGAAGAATTCCTAGCAGCATTTTTGCCAAAATCGTATTTGTGATCATAAGCTGTGATCTGTGATACACATACCAAGTACTGAAAGTTGATTAGTTTCCTGGATGCACCCAGGGATAGTTGCATCGTGGGTGGGTAATGCTTTAACGGCAGGATCTAAACCGTATCAATTATTATTAAATACAATAATGGTAAGGACATGATTTAGAACCCCAGTAATGGGACTGGTTGCTTTAAAATTGACTTCTGCCTTCATTACTTAAAATGATGTTTCGTAATTGGAATCGGCTGTGGTTGCCGAAAAGAGGAATTGCATTGGACATTAGGTATTTATGAATTAATTTGGAGCACCATGTCCCGTGTCTGGGGTTCTAAATCAAATGTAGAATATGCTGTACTTTTTGGTGGAAGATTAGACAACTAGCTTAGACATTTCAAAAAAAAAATATCTCTTTTTTCATAAACTTTTATTTTTGCAGCAACAATTGTACAGTGTTGCACTTTTTTTGTGATCTATTTCTTAAAAGGTTGAGCGTGTACAAAAATTGTTAGTAGAAAAATAATAATATATTTTTCTATTTTTTTCCCTATGGAAATTTATGAGACTTTTTACACAATATTTAGAACTCCTAGTGACCTTAAACTCTCAATCATTCTTGTGTGCGAGTAATGCTGTCAGGGACCTACAGTTTTAATTTGAGATTTCTCTTGAATCTGGGCCCTGATTTAACTTAAGCTTAAATTTTGTATTTTAAGTCAACACAATCAAACATTAAGTCTCCAATTAAATATAGACCTTTTTTTCTACCGAGTTCATCCTTGTTGAAAAGTACAAATATATATGATTTCGTATTTCTCACCAAAATAAAATAAAAGAAAATACTAACGACTGACCCTTTGATATTAAAATTTGTAGACCCTTCGCATCAATTTTGTCCATTCACCCTTAAAATGTCTTAATTCTTCTTTTCGGTGTAGTAAGTATATGTGTACCTTACGATCGCATGGTAAACCTTACAATTTCAATTTCAATGGTCGCCTTTTCCTGCCCTGGCAACACCACTAACAAATTAAAAAAACAACAATCCTTCCTATCTTTTTAATTACTTAAACTTCACTTTTGGTTTGAAAAATTTTGTTAATTTTAAATCCACAACAAGCAACTGCCCTTCGTTGCCGCATCATTGGAAGAGCATGACATATTCCAAATTTATTAGCGATTAAATTTTATCTAGAACGACCTGGCCAAATGTTGTAATTAACCTCAAACCCCATTAGGATATGACTTTTGGTACGCTGCTGATGTGGTAACAGCGATTCACCCTCTCCACATCCACTCGACACACTCTCGAGAGGATGATTTCAATTTGATTTTTTTAGTTCAACCCTTCCCAAGCTCCATCAACCTCAGTGCACGTTTCCCATTCATAACCCTTTAAGGATTTGCATATGAATTTTAATCTTACCAAATGGATCATTTAATGCTTCCCATCAGCCTTGACTCGTTATATGTATTATGAACAAAGTGCTACACACATGTGGTGCCCTCTCAACGGATAAGTTGAATTCTATTAGCCTCTTATCGCGCGTTGAACATTGTATGAATTGCTGCCCGTGAAACGCTCGCTCTCTGGCTCACTGAAGGTCTTTCGGTCCATCGGAACCACCTTTGACGCTGCCGCTACTGCCACTGCCAACAGCCATTATAAAGCCCAAAAAACAAACTTAAAACAAATGAATGGGCTTTGGTATTTGCCATCAGGAGTCAACTTTATTATTGGATGTCCTTTATGGCAATCTCTTGGAGCACCCCACTCTTGCTATATATGCTTATAGAAGTTTATGGCGGGAGCGAGAAAGGGTATGAAAACAAAAGGCACACACACTTTTTAGTGATTATCTGCGGATTTAATCGCTTCGAAGCTGGAGCCGGAGAAAAAGGTCTCCGTGGATGCGGCTTGGCTATAGACATACTCTTGCCAAAAACATTGTCGGGTGTGGAAGCTCGTGCCTTGCAGCATCTATACAAAAAAAGTTGGTTTTGGTAAAATAGAGACTCATAATTTTTCGTGAAGTTGCCTACCATTCAACAGAAAAGGACTAGCTTTAATATAGAAGGTGTAGGAATATGGGTTCGGGCTGATAAGTATATTTGTGTAATTTTTGAGCCTCAAAGTTATTTAACTTTTATATAAATGTTATCCTGTGTGTTTTGTTTGTTTTGAGAAATTGTATGGGCGAACCCGACGCCGAAACCAAGGCCAAGACCGAAGCCGAAACTAAGACCACATGTGGTATGATTCTTTCGATTACGGGACTTACAACAGAGGATGTTTGTATGTAATGTCTTTGTAGCATGACGACACGAAGGGCACTTTAATGTTTAAGCTTTGGAGCGAGGTGTAAAACTATTAGGATAGACAAAAGGCTCGTTATTCAAGTTAAGATAACGAAGAGAATATAAGGGTATAGACATACTTATACGGTTTTTGTTTTTGAATTGAGGTATTTTAAAAGATAAAGGTGGGTTTTTGGGATTTTCAGTGCTAAAACCAAATTCTTGAAAGTCTACAAGAATAATGGTCTATAGTATAGTTTACGAATTCAGCTCACAAATTCTGGGATTTTGTGTTTGATAAAAAATAAATAAATTAACCAGAGAATATTGTGAAAGAAAACGGTACAAAAGATTTAATAGCTATTTATCAGAAGAAAATACTCCGAGAGGGTTAGCGGGCACATCACATAATTTACAAAGCAAAGGTTTCATTTTCAGTGCCCCCCTTTTTTTGATTTTCCTATTTTGGAAAGTTGTTCCAGGTTGTTCTGAACATTGTTCGAAATTTTTGGACCTCCAGAATTCAAAAGAAAGTTTAACAGAAAAATCTTGTAGCTAGCAGTTACAGTTTTTTTACTTGCGACATATAGGAACTATATGGCAAGTTTTGCATTCGTGCAGAATTTTGTCTGTCTGTCCACGCTCCTACAGCCTAAGCCATTGGGTCGATTGAGTTCAAACTTGGAAGTTAAGGTTTTGAGCAGATTCGCGTTAGGCGTTTTTTTCATTTTTTTTTTAAGATCAAAACTAACAGTGGCCCCCGTACAATTTTTTTGGTCAAAAAACGATAATTCGAATTTTCTCAAAAACGAACCGATAGATCTTTTTTAAATTTTCTTTAAAATTTTCTTTTTTAACTTTGCTTCTTTTAATAAGAAAAACATATTTTTGTATTGCTCAGGAAAGGTACCGGTCATAGAACCGTTTTTTTGTTTTTTAATTTTCTCAGTAACTTATGAACCGATTTCAATAATTTTTTTTTGAACGAGCTCTTATACTGCCTTAACAATATTTGATTATCAAAAGTGAAATTTTTTTTTTATTGGATTTAAAAAAAAATATTGAATTTTTTTTTTTCAAAATTCTATATCTCAAAAACGGGTCAACATTTTTTTACGAAATTCAAATGTAGAGTGTATATTTATAATCACTAAACAACTGCATATCAAAAATATTTTTAGAACAAAATTGAAAAATTTTATATATAAAAAAATTATTTAAAAAAAAACCGCTCTAACGATTTTCGAAAAAAAATTTTGAAAAATCAAGGGTTTTTCGATTTATAAAATGGCATTTAAATTTTTGAAGACAAACTTATTTTTCAGGTAAAATTTTGAATCTTAAATTAGTTTTTTTTAAATTATTTTAACTGTATTAAATGTAACCCCCTCCCAAAAAATTGAAAAATGGAGGTTTTTTCGACAAATCAAATGGCATATATATCTTTGAAGACAAACTTATTTTACAGGTATATTTTTAAATATTATATAGATACTTTTTTAAACAGACTCTTTGCATACAGGAGCAAGTTTGTGCGACCCAGTCGTGCACTTTATTTTAAACACATTTAGACCCGAAAAACTGTTTTTGACCTAGACCCCCCCCCTTTTCGAAAATCGATTTTTTGAAAATTGTTCCAGGTTGTTCTGAACATTGTTCGAAATTTTTGGACCTCCAGAATTCAAAAGAAAGTTTAACAGAAAAATCTTGTATCTAGCTTTGATATTTTATTGATTGGCTCATGGTTGCCACTTGGCAAAATTAATATTATTTTTTTTGTTTTTGTGCGCCTTTAGCTATAATTTCTTATGGTTTTGAACGAAATTTGGACACAAACTGGGGGAAATATGGTTTGACTTGGAAATTTTTTTGAATTTTTGATTTCTTAAAAAGGGGAGCTAAAAAA
This sequence comes from Eupeodes luniger, assembly GCA_951509635.1. Lineage (NCBI taxonomy): Eukaryota > Metazoa > Arthropoda > Insecta > Diptera > Syrphidae > Eupeodes > Eupeodes luniger. The sequence goes on along the minus strand of OX608073.1, from coordinate 91,704,529 downwards.
ATGTTCACAAAATTAAAGAACATCGAGATTATTTTTGAAAGTTCGATCATCAGCGTAAATAATAGTTTATAAGCCGAGTTTTGGTTCCTTGTACACATGCTTATTCATGTTTTATTAAAATGTAGGCTTTAAAAAAATGGGGAAACGTGTTTTAAATTTTTGACAAAAAAAAATCGGGGGCAATATCTTTTAAATATACATTTCACGACGCTTAATTTTTAGGAACAATGGTAAGAACACTTTTTAGAATATAAAAAAATATAAAATGTTGGAATTTCGAAAAGAATTTTTAAAAATGTTGCCTATATCTTTTAAAATTTTTATTATAGAGGTTCAAGAATTTGGAACAATGTTCAGAACAACCTGGAACAGTTTTCAAAAAATCAATTTTCGAAAAAGGGGGGTCTAGGTCTAAAACTGTTTTTTCGGGTCTAAAACCCCAACTTTTGGGTGTTTTAAAAAAAAAAAAAAAAACAAACTTTGAACAACTTTCCAAAATAGGAAATACAAAAAAAGGGGGGCTAACTTCACGCACTCACTATATATCCCCCTTTTTTAAAAAAATGAAAGTAAAACAATTTTTTTGGAATTTTTCCCTTTCCACAACTAATTTTAAACAAAAAAGCTTTAATTAATTGCATCGTTGCATTTTCGAATATCTTTGTTTTATGCCTGGACTCACGGTGTCAAGTTAGCACTACATACCTTCTTTTTTAAGAAAATGAAAGTACAATAAAATTTTGGATGTTTTTTCTTTCCACAACTAATTTACAACAAATAATTGTCAACTAATTGCGTACTTAGTTTTAACAAAATCAAAAAGTGTAGTGCTATCTTGATATCAACATAGCACTACATACTACATTTTTTAAAAATCGTCGAGCTACAAATTTTTTTTAATAAATAATAATAAATTAATAAATTTAATAAAAAAGTTACAATTAACTGCATACTCAGTTTTTTTAAATTTCGAAAAATGTTGTGCTAACTTGGCAGTCGTAAAAAAACACACCAACTTTAAATTAGAGACGAACCAAGCCTTATGAGCTGATGGTCTAAAAAGGACCCACAATACTCGGTACCAATTGTCATCGAGAATTTTTTGAAAACTATAAACAATCAATTATTTTCAATCATCATTTATATATTACTTCGTTTGAAAGTCACCCTTTTCCTTCTCTCACACTAACCCGAATTTAGAAAATATGGTATCAGAAGAAAGCGAATTGTCTGTAGGCTATGCAATTTTTGTTTTTTAATAAACATTAAGGTATAATTTTCTGAAAACTTAACTTTTTATAATAATAAGAACATAACTGAGAAAATATTATATCAAAAGAGATGGTTTGCGTATTTGAAGGAAATAAACTCATTCCTTTCGAAAAGTTAGTTTCCCGGTACTTCATATTTTTAACGACGAGTTCTTTCTTATGTTATAAGCGGTCATAAGCCAGGGGATGAACCGTGCGGATTTTTTTTGCAGGTGGTGTAAACGCTGTACATCTCAACCCATACCTCAGAGACACCTCATACCGCAAACGAAAACTCATCACCAGAAAAATGTAGTACTGGTTATCAAAGATTAATAATTTGTGTCCTTGGTTTTAAGGATAATTCAAATTAGTTTTAAATGTTTCGACAACGAGATTAAAGGTGTTGTAGATTTTTTTTAGTCATTGTTAGAATTCTTTAGGACGAAAAACATAGTTTGTGATGACCATGATTCACGTACATAGGTATTGAGGTATATTTAGTTAAAAAAAAGTAATGAGACTCAATGTAATGCCAGAGATTGAAAATAGCAAAAACGGTAAATGTTTGCTATTTTTTGATCAAAACTTAAAATGGTTTTACTAACTTCATTAGATGGAAGAAAAACTGAGACTAACAGAAATAATATTTATGTAAATAATTTTGAGCTTTAAAACAAAATTTGGTTGAGGGCAATCATAACATTAACAATCCATGTTAATCAATTTGACAACTTCAAAATTACAATCATATTGACGACTTCAGTAAAATTTTCAATCCAAAAATGTATCTGTTTTTTTACTTCAAAACTCTAAAAAAAACTTCAAACATCTGTTTTGCAGATCATCAGGTTTAAATTGTGACAAAACATAGAACTCTAATCGGTTGACTTCAAAGAATTCTTTAGTTTTACAGTTCACCGTTTGTTCACAAAATGTAAGTGACATTAACTTTTTTAATCTCAAGAAAACCGACATTTCTAGACAAGTAATTTCTATCGTCTTAGTGGCATTAAATCTCCCTTTTCCTTATATCATTTAAGGGACTTTACGGATATTTGTATGTTATATAGTTATATATACGGAGATGTGTTATAATTTTTGATGGAACAAAATAAATCGTAATTTCCACATTGTAAAGAGAAAAACCAGAGAACGGAGTACATAAACAAAAAAAAGAAGTCAAAAGTCTAGAATTTCAATTATACTTCATATTTCTATAACAAAAAATCAAATCCCTGCTGCTAACACTATTTAATTGAATTATCCTCATAACCCCCGGAAATCTCAAAAATAAAATCTGACTTTCAATTGGCCTTTTTCAAAAATGCCTGAGGTTAGTCAATTTTTCAATTTTCAAACGTTCCTCCCTTATTATGGCCAAATGTTATCTCATCTATACACACTTGTCGTATAGGTACATACATACGTATATAATAATCTGTGGTATACCTTGTACCTTTTAAAACCCCACTGTATGCGTCTACACACTCATATAGTACAAAGTGCAGCACTCTACCTCTTATATAACCTATATCATATAGCTACACTTTAACATGTGATTCCGCAGGACTATTTGCATAAATCTGTTCAAATTATAAGTTTCCACCCATCTGGGTGAGAAATGTGACTCGAAATCCTATACAAAAACCACACTTGAACCACATCAGAGCAGTTACATTATTTCAATAGTCCTCCGAATGCCAAATCGAGTCCAGATCCAGAACGACCCAACGACGATATATCTACCAACGATGTGTGGAATAACTTCGATTGTCGGATTCAGCCTCCGGGGCTATCGTCTTTACCACCACCACCACCACCGACCGCGGCGCACTGGGCCAGGGCCATAGCCATAGCCATAGCCAGGACAGGACTACAACATCATACCACAAGGAGAAGAGTATGAGAATAGTATTCCATTCCAAGTGGGATTCGTGAATCTAATTGAATTATTAGTTATACGTGAGTCCAATGGATTGTGATGCCATTTGGAATGGAATTCCCGGGATCTGGAGCAGGCACACGAGTATATAACATACTAAGGAAGAGGGTTGTTCAAATGATTAATTTTCACTTTGGAACTGCACAGCGAACGAATTATTATGGTGCGTATTAAACTATGTGGCGATGGTAAAGTTTTACGAGGCTATACCTACTCGTATATGATGACGATTGTGAATTTGTCCCCAGGGTGAGAATTATCGAAGAGTCGTCTTTGGATTGTTTTTTGTTTTTTTTTTTTGTGTTTTGGTTTTGAAGCTTGGTGCGTTGCTTTGGTATCATGGTCCATTGGAATATTCATGAGCCGAAATATAATTTATGCGGGCTGTGAACGGGTTTGGTTGCTTCGATTTTGTTGTGTATTTTTGCTCTCAACAGAACACACCCATTGTTTGGAGAATAAAACCGCTACAAGTTTAAGTGGATTGACTTCTTCTTCTATGATGGTGAATCATTTTCTTTGTCATTTGTTGTTTTAAAGTTCAAAACATAATCAGTATTTAAATTAGTATGGTGATTCCCCAAATAAACAAATGCCTATTGTCTGAACTTTTACGCAAATAACTTTATACAATTTTTGTTAAAATTAACGCATTTTAAAAATGCTAGCAACTCTACGTCATCAAATTTTGGATCTTCAAACTTGTTTATATAGAACTGAAATTTGCATAATAATATGTTTGAGTGAGTCTCGTATTATACGCATTTCACAACTTCTATTTTAAGACGGAGGCGATAAGGTTTTTCACACCAATTTATCTTGCGTTACCAAATAAAATACGCCTTAAAAACGATTATTGGAGCATGTTCACATCACAGGGAGACTCACTTCAAAACGTTTAAGGTATTAAATTTACGTGTAGGGTTTTCCAGTAAGCTATTTGCTTATCAGCTGTAAATTGGAAGCCGTCATTTTTTGATATTTGACAAGTAAAAACTGTGTTATTACTAAAATTGGGAGATACAAGCTAAATTAACCCAATGAAACTGTTACAATTCACTACAAAAATGATACAAATTTTGCTGCTACAGTTCTCAAAACCTAAGTACTTTTGGTGAGCTGCTTAGGTCGTATTGTTGATCAAAAACCACGTTTGTCGATTTCACGTCAATAATTGGAATGAGGCATGTAAGAAAAGATATTACAACGTTTTTTAAGTCAAGTTGATCGATGACCAGCAATGTCGTATTTTTGTTGATCGTGTTTTGGTAAATGGATCAAAATGGTCTAGATTTTCATCAAAAACTTATCTTGAGTAGTAGGCTCAATTTTACTGGGATGCTACGTCAAATTTTGCTCGGAAAATCAAAGCAAAGTATCACTTTTTGCTGCGACTTGTGGTTGACGGTTTGATAGTTTCTTGACTCTGTTGTTTCTCGAAGAGCTGATTACAATTGGCCACTGAGAAGTTCTTTACACTTTTATTTGAGCACCGTAAAAGTAAAGACATTTCATGAAAAAGATATGGTGCTGTAAACATAACTGTGGCGTTTATTTTTTATAACAGGTGTTTTTTTAAAGGTATAGAACTTTAACTTTGTAACACCATTTTAACGGGCAATAGTTTTTTGTGTGCTTTATGGGTTGGTGGAATAATGGCTCCGTACTTCTTTAAACACCTGCTGGTCAGAACGTTCCAGTAAATGGTGACCACTATGGAGCCGTTCTTATTGACTTCTTTGTTCAACAATTGAAGAACCATATGATGTGTAGGAGCTGTGGTTTCACCAACATGTCACACAGCATAGTGTCATAATCGATTTATTGAGGGAAACGTTTGGTAACTGCATAGTTTCACGTTGGGAACTCGTGAATTGGCTTTAAAGACAGTGCGATTTAAAAGCTGTTTCACCATGTTTCATGGGGATATGTGAAATTTCTAGTCTACGCCGAAAATCTCAAAACGATTTACCACTTGGAGGACAACATTCGCCGAATAATTGCCGATATACTGCAACAAATGTTGGAAAAAGCCATAGAAAAGTTGACCTCCAGATAAGACTATTTCCGAGCCAGCCGGGGCCGTCATATGCCAAAAATCTTATTTAAATTATAATGCCAAAAAGTTATCTTTCCATTTAAAAAAAAACTCATCTTTGTTTTATTCCATTTCAAAGTTATATGTCTCCAAAAAACACTCTTTACAATGACATAAGCAATAAGCATCCATCTGATTGCCTTTTGAAAAATAGATTATTTTCATAACTCGTCAGTGGCCTTCTTTTCTGCTAAAATATTAATAATAAAATAAAATATAAAATATTAAATTTCAATATTACTGACTTAGGGGCCAGTTTTAGCTATCACTGGTTTCCATTATTGAAAATCTTGTTTCGAGATTTAAAAGCTATTAAGAGTGTCATATCTGAATTTGTTAGGTTTGGTTTCAAAATGAAGCTTATTTAACCCAGAATTTTCTTTTAGTTAATTTTTAATTTTTCAATGATATCGTTTTAATGAACAGCTGGTTTTTGATTTCACAATTCGAAACAAAATCGAAACAAAGCGTTCCGTTATATTTTTATTTCTATCTGTCAGTTTTGCTTTCAATCGACAACTCTAACCTCAACTGGTTGATTCGAATCAGGAAATTTGTATACAAATTTCTAAACCAAAACACTACAATTTTCTATAAAACATTGTAGATGGCTTCGAGCTGTAGATCACGGCCTTGACTGATTAAAACGTTTCCGGTCCATTGAAGAGGACAACCGATAGCAAATTTGTGAATTTGGATCGCATGGTTATCCAAAACCATGTCTTCAAGATCAGTAAATAAAACTACAAACATTGAATCTTTGTGAATGCATCGCCTTTTAGAAAAACGGCAATTTTGTTTTTTAACATACCTGTCACAGAGATAAAAATGCGGATTTACAGAAAATATAATTTTTCACACAAAATCTTTGTCCAATTCAAGCTCTCTTGGGCCATACCTCTCAATTGAAAACTGTCAGTGCCAAATTATCCTATTTAAAAAAAGAAATAAATCTACAACTCAGTCGCACAAACTTGCTCATGTATCCAAAGAGTCTGTTCGAAAATATTTCTTGTATTTTAAGACTTAAATATGTACCTGCAAATAAAGTTAATAAACATTCCAATTTCATAAAAAAAATGGTGATCCATTTTCGAGATATCGAATTTCGAAAAAAATGTTTCATTTTTTTTTTTAAACCAAAAATAAAAAAAGAAAGAACCCAAATTATGAAAACAAAATTTAGAAAACATTTCAAAAAATCTATCCATTTCATTTTGACAAAAAAAATCGAATTTTTGACTAAAAAATTTGTATGGGGACTCCTGTTATTTATAGTTTTTAAAAACAATATTAAAAAACAATTTGAATTCAATCGACCCAATAGTTTGGGCTGTAACGGCGGAGACACACAGATGGAAGGAATCAAAGAACCACTTCTTTCGACTTCTCTATACTATCGTAATCTCATGTTTGATTAAAATCTCGAGTTCGAAATTTTTTTACGAGAGAAATACTTGGAACATTAGATAAACCAGCTTGTATATATAAAATGAACCTTGTCCCGTCAAGTTGAAAGAGTATAGCAACAGATGTTAGTTAACTGCTGATGGGGAAAAAGTAGTCATTAGTCAAAGAATTAACTAAAATACAAATTAATTTCGCACTACATGTCGTAAGGAACCAGGCCTTAGTGACTTCTTTACTTGTTTAGATCTCTCTATTACTTCTGTGTGGGAGTAATGTCAGGAATAGAGGGAACCTACAATTTTATGCCGAAATCAACGGCAAATTTCAGAAGCACTTTTCAAGCAAGCAAGACCTCTGGCATGGCATTCCTATTACGGCCGTAACCTAATACGCCACAGATAATAATGAAAAAAATAAATAAATAAATTGGGAACCAAGCTAATTCAAGAACGTCATCATCAAATATGTTTACTTGAAGATATATGTACATATAATAAATGCATACCAATCCTTCAGTAGACATCCCGAGACTTTAATATCAGTTGTGAAAGTTCTGAGAATTTTCTCATAACCCAACTTCTTGCATAATCTGTGATATAATATTTTAAGTAAGACTATTGCGTTAGTTTTTCCATATAATTTTCGGTTTATGTTTATGGTTTTTATTTTTTTTTGTTAATTTATTTATTTGTTTAATAATTTGTATGTTAATTTATTTATTTGTTGATTAATTTATTTTTGAATTTATTTATTGCTTATTTATTTATGTGTAAATTTACTTATTTGTTTAATAATTTATTTGTTAAATTATTTATTTATTAATTTACTTATTTGTTAATTTATTTATTTGTTAATTTACTTATATGTTAATTTATTTATTATATTTGTACTTATTTATTTTTAATTTATTTATGTATTAATTTATTTAGTTGTTTATTTTTTTGAATTTATTATGTGTTAATTTATTTATTATTTCTTGATTATGTTTATATCGAATTATTTGGTTGTTAAATTATTTAATTTTTAATTTATTTATTTGCCATTTTTTTTTTAATTATTTTGCTAATACATTATGTTTCTACATTTTATTTATTTATTATTATTCTCGTAATGTTTTATGTAAATTAATTTACTTTTTCTCGTTTTGCTTATTGTAATACTTTTTTTTGTAATATTTTGAATGAAGGTTTTTTTCGTATTTTCCTTCGATTTTTCTTCTTGACTATTTATTATACTGTTTCAGTTGTAAGATATAAATTATCAAATCTCTGAATTGTAAAATGAGCGGTCATAGACTTTTTTGAAAATATTGTTTACGAAATAAAGAAACTTCTACTACTAAAGACCGTATGGCAATGTCTACAGTGTGATTGTACAAACCACTTTCCACAGCCTTTATTGTGAAAATGTACCTTTAGGGTCAAATGTGAGTAATTTTAAATATAAAAACTTCGAATTGTAAATTTTGATTAGCACGTAAATAAAATAAAACATTTAGTTCTAAATTTATCTTAATTGATTTCAGCTTCTATAAGAATATAATATACGTTAGTACCATCGCAGCTATCATACAGGGTTTTAACAAATAAACAAATCAATAAGCTGGTACATGCTAATTGAACTTGGGAAAATTTAACTTTAGCTATTAATCATTATTCTGACTGAGAGATTTATTTTTTTTTGTTATAAAAAGCCAGACGAATTACAAAACTCAAAAGTTAGTTAAAACGTTCTTCCTCGTGTTTATAGTTCTCGATATATAGAGTTGAATAGTGCACATATCAATTTTGAATCATAATGCATTTCTCTGTGATATTTATTGTCATACTCTCTGCTTTAACAGTTTTTGTTTTTGCCGAAGATTTTATTTATACCGATGTTGACACAATTGAATCTGAACCGCCTAGAGAAATAAGTAGATTCAAGAGGCAACTTGGTTTCGGTTTGTTGGGAGGTGGAATTGGACTTGGAAGTCTCGGGCTATATCCTGGTTATGGTGGTGGATATGGAGGAGGCTATGGAGGATATAGTAATTATGGTGGATACAGTAGATATGGAGCTTATGGAGGAGGATTCGGTGGAGGCTATGGAGGATATGGAAGGCCATTCCACCGCCATGGAGGCTTTGGTGTCTTTTTTTAATAATAAAAAGGAGTTCAAAATAAAAGTGAAATGTGTTTTTTTTAATTTGTGAACTATTTAAGAGTGAAAAGCTTAAAATAGAAAACTTTATCATCCACTCTAAAATTAAATGTGATATGTGAAGACATTTTACAAAAATTAGTGACACTTTTATGTAAAATTTTATATTTGTTAAGCCTAATGGAGTGTTAACACGACGAGTTCACAATAGCAGTTAACATTCTTAAAAGCAGCTTGATCTAAATTGTAATAAACGATTTTCAGAAAGAAGCTTATTGAGAATGGATAAAATTAACAACTCTTAGAGAATAGTAACCCCACCAACTTTATGTCATGATATATGAAACTTTGAACTTTTTTTTTTTTCAAGACAAATGTGACAGGAATAATGTCATTTTGTCTCTCGATTAAATGTAGTAAAACATGGGGTGTTTTGATAAACGTCATAAATGACATCAACGTCGGGCAGTTGTGTATCCATATTTTTTTGACAGAAGAGATCACGAAATGAGAGAAGAAGCTGGGGTTTGGAATGTGGCTAAACTTAAACTTCAAATTGAAAAAAAATCAAATCTGGTAAAAAATAAAAAAATCGTTGTATATGACGGTGGTATTTAAAATTATGAATGCTTGACCATGCTCTTGTTTTGAAGTTTTTGGATTTCAAACAAAAAAACATTTATGATTTCTGCCTGAAGTTAATGAACATTCAGCTCCTACTTAAAATAATTGTAATTGTTGTAAAGCAAGCATGCACACGTTCTGTCTAATTGGTGTGTTCAGTACGCAACAAAGCAGAAAAATGATTGTACTAATGCAGATTTTTGACGTTTATGAAAACACCCATGTTCTTTTTCTGACTTTAAACTTGGAAAATGGTGTGTTTTCATAATACTGAACGAAATCTAATTGGCCAGTTTATATTTCTAGGATCTGAATTCTCTGAAATAAAAACAAAATTTCTCATACAAGTTTCTCACTTTTGCTGTCAGAAATCTAAGAATAAAATCTTTATTCTTCGATTTTTCAAGAATTTTCTATCGCACAATTCAAAAAGGAAGAAACGAAATCCAAAGCTTATTTGGTTGCTGTTTAAAAAGAAACAGTAAGTTTTGTTTATATTTCATACTCCATCTTTGTCAATCTGACTGAAAAACTTTGAAGTCGGTTTCTGTTATTAAACTGCGTTTATGTCATTATTTTTGACATACAATAATGAATAATTTGAAAGCAAAAAAAAATAGGAAAAAATAAAAATATTCTATTAATTGGATCTGAAAATGACAAATTAGAAACATTTTTAATCAAAACAAAAATAATCATCAAATTCTCCGCATTTGTAAGGTTATTGAGCTCTTTGATCTTCTAAATCTGACAGTTCTTTGAAAGAAAAAAGAATACAACATTTTTTGACTGATTTCCATAAACACCATTAATGTCATATTTCAATATACACACACAAATACCATGCAGATGTCTAAAACTAAAAATAAAACACATTATTCAATTTGAATAATTTAACAAGTTGATGCAAAAATGAAATTAATTTGCAACCAAAAATCAATTTGAATTATTCATGATTTTTTGTTTATAAAATCATGGTATAGACTTACTTTAACCGTTATTATATCAAACTAGTTTCAAATTGGTATTAATAATGTGATTTTTATTTTGTTAATTGGGGGAGTAAACAAAACAAAGCAAAAACCGTGACTCTTCGTCTATCACTTAATTTTTCACCAACTTCCTACACATAGTCTATCTTTTACACCTCAGCTACACCAATTATTGGCGCTTTCTATAGAGTGACTCCTTAAAACACTTCATATAGACCACCCAATCGAAAGCTGCATACAATTACACTTCATCACGACATTTAAATTAGCAATTCAATCTGTCAAATAAAAGATTATTCAATTTTAACTCAATCAAAAATACATCAAACTAAATGGTGGCAGCCCCTCGAGAGAACTCATGACAGAGCACTGGAACAGCTCATAACTTAACCATCATGTTTCCTCCTAGATTCATCGCCCATTCATCAACTCGGGACAAAATGCCTTTGAAAATATCTTTCTCCTAACTTAGGTTCTCTTATAATCTCTAGACTTTATGTACCTATAACGATATAACGAACGCGCATTGCATGCATAAAAGATGCGCGCAATTTCGGTCAATTTGTTAAAGGATCTCCTATTAGCAAATAAATAAGCCCACCAAGCTAGAATGCGCCTGCGCGCTTAACTATATCCCCATTGTTGTGTAGGATTAGGATGCAGGAAGCTGCTGTGAGTGATGGGCCCAATAAAAATGGCTTCTCCCGCCACACAATCCAGCAGAGACTACAGCTCAGAGCTCTAGAGCCAGCTTTTATGTACGATATTTGCACAGTATCAGCGCCAGTGCGAGTGCAGAGCAGGCAACAACAAAAACAGAGGTGCCAGCTATATGGATAGTTAAATTCGCGTTTGAACTTCTCGGTCTTTTAGCCTTTCAGTTTGGCACTCTTTTAGAGTGTTTGCTTTTTTCTTAAGATGCAAGCCTCCAAGCGGATGCATATATATATATATCTGGAGTGGTAAATTATTGCAACTGTAATGTTATTCATTTTGTGCAGTGCGCTGCTCATGTTGCATGGAATTGTATAGCGAGTGTTGCATTGTGCATTGCACAGCAATTTCAATTTGCATATAAAATCGTTAAAAATTGATATTCGCAACATTTTCTATACGGTGCAATTTTTGTTTGGAATGGCAAACGAGAATATAGCTGATGGCATTCTTTGGGTGCCATTTTGGTATTGGTATATATACGAAATAGGTGTAGAAGATCGCTATGGGTTTGGAAATATGACCCACAAGAGGCGAGAAATAGGTGCTGTTGTAAGTAAATAATAGAAGATCGTTTGCATACAATCGGATGAGTAGGTTTAGAAACAATTGGTAATAAGAATTTGGATCATTGTTCAATGGAGTGTGATTCGGGGCCAGTTTTATTCTTCAAATAATTTATAACTATTTTTTTATGTAATTTGCTATCCTGTTCAGTTAATTATAATGATAACAGTAGTTTGGAATGAAAAGTTATATACCAAACTTATAAATGCACAGTAAGTTTTACAAATTTTTTAATAACAAAAGTTACATCGGAAAATTTGAAGAATTGACATCAGATGGTGAGATTGAACGTCAATTCTAGCAAATTTTTTATTTAATTTTCTCTGCCGACCACAGAGGAAAAGTGTTTGTATTCCTGGCCTACACAAAAAGTTAAACCAACAAAATTATGAGAATATTAAAGACTACTAAAATTAAGAGCTGAACATATATGTAAATGATAGATTCAACAAATATCAGGATGATTAGAAACGATTATTCCAACTTTATTCCTTGATTTTAATAAACGATGGAATAAGAGTTAAGACAGTTTAAAATTTCCCATAAATAGATACAAAATGTTCATGGAATAATAAAATTTTTACCGAAAAATCCATCAAATACATATCTACTACAATACGAAAGATTTCAGTTTGATAATTTAAATTGTTCACCAAGTTCCGTACTTAATGGTTTTTACAGCCAATTTTAAGCATTTGCAAAAGAAGAGTCTTGGATGCAGCCTACACTGACTGTCGGTCTAACATTTTTACAAAATATTATTTTGTGTAAGGCAAACAAAGATTAGAGTCAATATTTGTCGTTGTTCTTTTTGTACATGTTTTGTTTTTGTAAAAAAGTTATCAATTGGATTTTTCTAAAAAACTAATTGAAAGTTTTACATCAGATTAGTTAAGTTTTATTTCAATATCTTTTTTTGTTCCCGATTTATTTTAATTGAAAATCAATTTTTACCAATTTGCAGTAGCATTTATTTAGGGTTTTTATTTCTTATAATAAAACTATCGATAGAATTTTTCTAAGTAAATTGCCTCATGTTAAAAACAATATTTTGTATAAATGAAATAGTTTTTAAGTCATTTGTTCTCGAGTTATTGGAGTTGAAAATCAGTTTTTAGCAATTTTATGCTAAAAACCATTTATTTTATAAGATTAAATTAGTTTGGAGACAATATATTTAACTGTTGCAAAAATATTCGAACCGAAATTCAGATTTTACAATTTTTGGTATTGTTTTGTTAGGTTTTTTTTTTTTGTTTTGAAAAATCTTATAAAAATGTTACCAAAAGTGATAAAAGAAAAAATCTTAAGTAAATCGTTATTGGATTTTTTTGAATTTATACTAACTTCGTACCATACAATAAAAATGTAATTGAAGTCACTAGCATTATTCGATAGATATTTGGGGCCACTTTAACTTTTGAGTGAATGAAATAAAAAGCACTACTTTATCGCATTAACTTGATCCCGTATCCAAAGATTCTGTTTACAAGTATAAATTATATTTTAAAATTTAAAAATTTCCCAAAAAATAACTTTTTTTTTTTGTTTTAAATGCATTTTAAGGAATCAAAAAAACATTGATTTAGTAAATTTTTGGTCGAAAATCGTTACAGCGGTTTTTTTTTTAATAAATTGTGTATATACATAACATTTTTCAGTTTAAGTTTAAATATATTTTTATTATGCAGTTTTTTAGAACTTAGTAATATACATTCTACGGTCTTATTTTCCTTAAAAAATACCCGTTTTTGAGATATCGAAATATGACAAAAAAAAATAATATTTTTTTTTTAAATCCGAAAAGTAAAATTTGACATTTTTCATCGTCAAATATTTTACAAAACGGTTCCATTCTGGAGCAATAAAGGTACCATTCTGGAGCAATACAAACATATTTTTTTATTGAAAGAAGTCGAGTTAAGAAAAAAAATTAGATCAAATTTAATAAAAATCTATCGATTCGTTTTTGAAAAAATTCGAATTTTCGATTTTTGCCACAAAAATATGTTTAAAAAAAAAACAGAAAAAACGGCTAACTCAAATAAGCTTAAACCTTAGTTTTCAAGTTTGAGCTCAGTCGACTCAATTGTTTGGGCTGCAGGGGCGAGGACAGACAGACAGACGGACGGAATCGAGGGACTAACTTTTTTTTGACTTCTCTACCATGTAATTGTAAATAGTAGAAAAAACATACTTAATAAATTTATACTAATACTAATAATAATTTTGATTATTTTGACACATAATTGTATGTAGTTAAGCTTATAGTATAAGCGATTGGAAGATCTTCTAATATTGGCCCAACTGTCCAAAGTCTTCGAATAGCATCCAATTAGGTGACATTTGCCAATTTTCTATCAAGTGAAAAAATGACAGTTTATACTGTTGGTTAATTTTATCTAAATGTTAGGCAATTTTTTGGAATAAATTCAGCTGTCCTTGTCTACCAATGAAGGGGGTCGTCTACCTTCGCGCTTCGGGCCTATTATTCAAGGATAGATTGCAAAAAAACTATGATATTTGAACGACATTTTTTTTATTTGATTAGTCAATTCTTGAACTATAATGGAAAACAAAAAACGGATGATTTTTTTGATTAGGTCTAGACACATTTTTTTTGAATATTTGAGAATTTCACAAAATAGCATCGATTTGAAAAAAAAATTCATTTTTTGACCATGTTTTTCAATAAAAAAGACTGTAAAAAATCGAAAAAAGCTTGTGTCTAGACCTAGCGAGATGTTTTGTGAATAAGTAACGCTTTACAGATTTAGGATATCTTCTATAGTTTCGTCAAAATAAAATCAAAAAACAGTTTTGAAAAACACTACTTTTGGGAAAAAGCGTTTAAAGATAAATGTTACAATGTAAATAGGCAGGGCGGACCGGGTTTGAGGCTCGATATCTCGTGAACCAGTATGCTTTCGATCAAATCCTTCACAGAGCATGTTTTTAGTTATGTCTACATTAGAAATATGCACAAACAATTATTTTAAACCGTGAAGGTAGACGGCCCCTTAAAAAAAATCGTAGAATCATCGGAAGACAATTTTCTAAGGAGGATTCAAAAACTTTGGTTGATTGAAGAACTTTGTTTGTTTGTTTATAAAGACAGGATCGACTTTAAGAATTTCTAAAAGATCAAGACATTGTCGTTTGTCTTTCACATTTTATCAAGGTATGAAGGTTGTACCGAGGGTTGAACATTTATATATTCCTAGTTTATAATCCCCACAACCTGCATCCCACAAATCCTTTTAAACTTTTTTTTTTTATGACTTCTTTCCCTTATTTTTCAAGACGGTGACTTCTTATTTTCCTGATTTTTAAATTTTTTCAAAATCTTATGAACTTCTATTGTTGTTTTCTGCTTAAAAACTCTCTGCCAATTAAAAATCCAATTAGTGGACAATCATCCAATTGTTTAAAAATACACGTGTTAACACGGGTTCAAACGATTGGCTGCCAATTTGAACCTATCGCTTTTGGAACATAATATTAGGTGTTTGCATGGTTGATAGAAAATTGATTAATTATTTTACGAAAAATCTGCCAAAATAAGAAGATCTTCCAAACGTTTATACTTAGCTTAACAAAATATAGACTTTGACATAAAGTGACACACATCATGGCTACTTCGACTTTCAGCCTTGACTTAAGTTTCAAACACATTCCTTTTCTGTTTTATAAAAAAAAATCATCGAATATGTAAATTGTTATTGATAAATTTATTAGACATCAGAAAACCCTTCGTCTACACCCACTACACACAGAAGTGTAGGCGGCATTCAATTAGAAATTTAAATATTCCTGCAATGATGTTGTAAGTTTTAACAAACACACACACACGCACAATAAATGTACATATGTAGGTTTAGTGATTAATGTGAAATCCTTCAGACAAAATTTATATTGTTAAAAGGATATTCTCCTGACCGCAGGTTATAGAATGTTCCTATATACAAGTGCGAATTCCCTTAAGATTTATTGGGCAATTTTTTATGAATTTTGCTTCTTCATTTTTGTTTATTTCTTTTACTTTTTTGGTTTCAAGATAAATTACACTATATCGAGGTATTAGTTAAAGATAAAAGGAAGTGAAACAATATCCTTAACGCTAAACAAACATAAAACAAACAAAAAACACAAAACAAACTGTTGTCCTTATCCCTAGAGAGCAAACATAAATTTTAACACCCATCTCGTTAGAAGTCCATAAAGCAGCGAAACTATATACACAAGACGAGTTTATCGAGAATTATTACTGCCCCTTGGTTATATTATCAGGGTTTGTAATATAACGGCTTCCATGTCATAAAGGATACACGGTCTTAGTTAATCTTCATCATCATCATTTTCATCTAGGAGATATGCTCTCTCGAAGAGCTCAAGTCAAGTCCAGTCAATAAAAAGAAAAAAGCTAAAAACGAAAAACGAAAAACACACGACACCAAGGATTGTGAGATGCCAAAGTGCGGGTATAATAACCGAAACAAAAAAGAAAACTACCAAGACATTAAATCATTTTGCATGACTTGAGCTTCAGCTTGTTGTCCTCGGGGCAGGATAGCTTCATAGCTTTTTGGGCGAAATTGCTACGCAAAGAATTCTTCGTCTTGTCGGTGGGTGGGCTGTACCACTAATTGTTTATTCGTTAGTCGGTGAGCACATCTGTTTGCATGGCACTTTGGTCATTAAGTTAAGTGGTGACAGTAATTATCACCCACATTCTATCACACACACACAAAGTTCCATGAACCTGGTGGTGTTTAAATTTCGCTTCCTCAGATTGTCAATAAGGTGCTACAAACTACCTCAGAGTCCTTAAGTTGATTCTCATTTTTTCTACCTCATACCAATTTTCTTATTTTGCTTTTTTTTTAGAGAAAGGACAATGGACCGCGATTGATGAGATTTTTTTCCAATCTGACTTTTGTCCTTTTGTTCTTTTATCAAGTCAAAAGAGGGAAATTTCTTCCCGTAGGCCAAGTTGATTAAACAACCAGGCTTTTGCACCACACAATAACAGCTGTCAACCACTAATATCATGTTGAACTGTATTCAAATGTATTTCCACTTAAATGGGTGGGTTTTTGATGTCCTTCTATATAAGGTTGTCAGCTGTATACAATGTACATGGCAATACGAAAAGATGTCATCTTTGGCGTGAACCAGAATTCGTTCGGGGGTCACAGTTGGGACGCTTGGTTTCATATTGTGTAAAAATATGAATTTCCTTGCCTAGCAGAAGGGGGATTTTGTGAAATTACAAGCAAAATGTCAAACGTGATTGTGACATTTGCTTAAAATTTTATCCATTGAATTATTTGGCGGGCTAAAAGGGAGGATGAAAAGGATTGATTATTTCTTTTAGAAAACTCCGGTCACGTTATTTATTTGCATAGGTTTAAGCAAGCTAATTTGTTTTCCTTTGCTTTCAGAATATACACCTGTCATCTTCTATACCTCTTAACTATAGCACAGACCTCACACCTTTGACAAATAAAAAGAATTTTTACGTTTAACTACACAAAAGGGAATTCTTCGTAACTTAACAAAATACACCAAAAAGTCCTTAAACTTTCTCAAAAAAAGAAAGAATAAAATAAATCGACAATCCCATGGGCAAAATCAAGATGTCATCTACACAAGAAATTCCAAAAAAAAAGAACAACTGGATGACGTTTAAATGTCAAGATTGTCACTTAAGATTCCCACAAACAAAACCGCACAAGAAAAAAAAATGAAAAAAAGTCCTTGACAAAAATCAGGCTAGGGAGAGAATAAAAAATAAAGAAATTCGCACTTAACCCAAGAGGTGGGGGTAGATTACAAGACACCGTCACGAGTGGCATCACCATCTCATCGTCACCATCACACGCCTGCCTGATGGCCCCTCTTAACCGCATTCAATTCAGTGCGCCTTGATGTGGAGGCAGAGAAAAAAAAGGACACGTTTAACCAATTTGTTTAAAAATGTGATGTCATTTCGAGGACTTCCTTTTTTTGTAAGGCCATAGGTATACCATCACCACAAACCCATCATTGCCAAAGACATGCAAATTTTCATATAAAATTTTCATTTTTTCTAGCACGTTTGAAATTTGCATTTGGCACTTAACTTAAACCAGGACAAACAGATTGTCAGATATTGCGCGCATCAATTCCGTGGAGAATTATTGGGAGAGAGTGTGGAAATTGAGTTAAACTGAAAGAGAGATTTTTTCTGGAAGACAATTGGGCCTTGAGGGTAATGAAGTAATCAATCACTTAGCTTGAAAAAAAGAAGAAGAAGAAAATGCTCAAAAGTTATAGTTTTTTAGCAGATTGTGAGGCTTTGTGATTTATTAGATAAACTTTTCGATTCTGATACCGTTTGTTTTATGTCTTATTTTTGTAAAATTATTTGAGGTCTCATTTTGTTTACGAACTATCACAACTGTTTGTTTGATAATAAAGGTAGCCCAATATGTCAAATCTTTTACAAATAGAATCAAACTATGTTCAAAACCAAGATACAATCTTTTGATTCTGATGTAACGTGACTAAATGGTGGGTTGTCTAGTGGCTTCTTTTTAAATTATTAATTATGTTTGCACTGTTAACTGTTTTCCTCTTGAAATCTAGACTGAAAGTCTACCCACGCTTGTTAAGAAAAATTTGTGCCCCAAAGTTTCCTGAGACTGATATGCTACTGGACAACATTCATAATCCCTATCATCGTAAGCGTAAGATTTTCATCTGTTCTCTACAGGCCACTTTCCGAGTGGATGGAAAACAGCTTTGTTTTTAAAAAGGCGAATCATTCTCTCCCTCTAACTATCGATCAATTGCACTTACGTCCCTTCTTTTCAACAGAATAAACGACTGTGTGACCCAGGGCTCCGTTTCTTTTTGGGCATGTGCTCCAATAAGCCATAAAAGGAATGTGGAATGCTTTCGGACGTACTCTAAAGTATAGAGATTCTTGTTTTAGTGACACTTCGAGAATGTTGAACCATGTTAACCGACTCTTTTTCACTGAAATTGAGGAATGGATTTGATCGACTTCTAAGTCATGCAGGATTGAGCGCCAAGCAACCCAGTCCATGCCAAAATCTAAGTTTTGCGCTCCAAACACGATAACGAACGTTTGCAGCTTTCTTGTCGCAGTGTATTGGACTTTTCAAGTACTGCGTTAAGTAAACAACACGGATTCAACATTGCAGTTGTTTCCCACGTTTTGGACAGCTTTCCGAACCCAGCCTTTGCTTTTCTAATATAACTGTTTTAGTCCAGTTCAGTTTCGCTATCCGTAAAGACAAAACTCCCAAAAAATTTGGGAATATTTTACCATTTTTAGCGCTTGTCGAAAAATATTAACTTGGATTGATGAGGAAGATTCAAGGCTCTTCTTTGTTGCTATTTAATGGAGATCCATGATCCTATAAGAGAGTAAGCATTCATCGTCCTCGTAGTCTAAATAGTATAAAACAGGAACAATATTGGTGAGAGTATACAGCCGTGAATAACTCCAATTTAAATTTCAAATTCCTCAGACAACCTTTCTTTACGCAAAACGTGATATTTGGATCCATCATACGTAGCCTTGATAATAGCAATCAATTTATCCAGAAAGCCCCTCCTACACAACGCAAGCTAAACAAGCTAAAAAAGAGGCTGGGATGCGACCCACACTGATAACTTCCCATTCCTTCTGTCGATTTGTCTTGCTTAAAAGTTTGTCTATATGTATCAATTTTTACCAAATTTGTGTACTACTTTTTGTAGATTTTATTTTTTTATGAAAAAACGGACTGTTGGGTTTTTATAAAAAAAATTACTGAATATCGAAAACAATATTTCCTGTGAAATAAAATAAGTTTGAAGCCAATATTTGTAATTTTTGAAAAGCTATTTGAGGCGAAAGTAAATTTTTACCAAGTTTTAGTATTGTTTTTTTTTATGTTTTTATTTTTTGTAAAAAAAACTGTCAATTCGATTTTTCTCAAAATTTATCCTAATGTTGAAAACAATATTTTTTATAAGTTAAATTTAGTTAGAAGCCATTATCTCAAATTTTTGATTATAGATATTTGAGTCGAAAATCAATTTTTACCAAATTTTCTTAAATTTTTTTTAGGGTTTTAATTTTTTGTACAAAAACTGTCAATTCGATTTTTTTCAAAATGTTACTGAATGTTGACAACAATATTTTTTGAAAGATTAAAGTAGTTTAAAGCCAATATCTCAAAGTTTTGAAAAGATATTTGAGTCGAAATTCAATTTTTACCAACTTTGAGTAATGATTTTTTAGGTTTTTATTTTTTATAAAAAAAAACTGTCAATAAGATTTTGCTCAAAATTTTATAAGATGTCAAAAACATTATTTTTCGTTGCACAAAATTGTTTTGGAGATGAAATCATAATTTAGTCGTAAAATTTTCGAGGTGACAAATTTTTTTTTCAGTTTTTTTTTATTTATAAGAAAAACCGTTAATTAGATTTTTTTCCAAAAATATATTTGTTTTGTATCACATTACAATATATAATATAAAATTTGATTCAAGTCTCTAGCGTCATTGGTTCATGAGATATTTAGGGTTAACCAAAATGTTCACCTTTTTTTTAAACTGCTATGGTAAAAAAAACCACCCACGTAATTTTCTTGAGAGCCCTTTCTGCATCTTTCTGCCTTATTATCTGTATAACAAAATTTATTTGAAGTCGATATCTCTTGTGGTTCTTGAGCTATGGACGACGAAAAACACGTTGCGAACGTACGGACGTACGAACGTACGGACGTACGAACGTACGTACACACGCACGCACAGACATCTTTCTAAAAAATGTTTCAATTCGACTCTAGGGACCTTGAAACGTCGAGAAATGTCAAACTTTTCAATTTGACAAATTGGACCCATTAACTTCCTATGGGAAGTAAACAAGTCACTTTACATCTAACAAAATGGCCGCCACTTAAAACAGTGTTACCAGCTCCAAGTTCTATGCCTCTAAAAACACAAACAAGACCCAGGTGTCTTTCAAACCTTCAAGAATTTTGGTTTTAAATTAGAATCTTTAACTTGGAAATGTTTAATGTTTGTTGCAGTTATGTGAGAGAGAATGTTCTACATGTCATTAAAAGTAACATTTTACCTTAGCCGTTGTATTATTGCTAAGAACTGATATTCCTGTAGATTCGAAGGGACTTAATGCTTCTATGCAAACGAAACAAACAAAACAAAGTCTTAGTCTTACCAGACGAGATATATACCGACACTGAAAACACATGCCTACCTATGAAGAAAAATCTACTTTTTTAGTTTTTGAATTTATATCATGCATGCCCATAAATTTTGGTCTCTTATCGCTAAAGCTATTAAAAACGCCCTCAACAGAAAAAGGGTGTTCATTTCGTTTGTATAGATGTATAGGATTGTAGTTATATCTCTTTAACCGAAATTAAATTCAACATCTTGTTCCTGCCTGGACCCACACTTTGTCTTCTCTTATAGTCAGAAATTATCCTTCTTCAAACCTCCTACAAATGTAACAACAACTTCATACGATTATTATTCGAGGGAAATGTCAATTGTTTTTTGTTTTGTCCATAACAAATTATACAACTGTATAATGTTCCAAAAGGATGGGCAGATTTATATATTTATTTTTATTTTTTCTATTAGACCAACATCAAAAAATGATGTCACGGAAAACTTTGCACTACAATATCTAGGCGAAAAAAAGGACTTTCAATATTCCAAGTGACCCTCTTCCTATTTTTCCTGACAGATTTTATAGAAAAAAGAACGCATCGTTGGGATGTGTGTATTTGTCCTGTTTATATTTTACAAAATCACAAACCAACCCTCGTTCCATGACCTTAAATTAATCTGCAAACCCGTCTATGTCGTTTAAGCATTTCCAGCTTTTCTCTGATCCACCTTCTCAGTCCCCTTATTTACAATTTAAGGATATATTCGTGACGAGTATGGTAGCAGAGCAGAGCTTGCCACAAGCCACAAGGATGTGGTGAAATATGTCGTTTGCGGTTTTGCATCATGTCAATGCGTTTGTCGTTGGCGATGTTTTGTTTTTTTTTACGTTTTAAATGAAACAAGGGAAAAAAATATAAAGGACATTTTCATTTATTTACACATTCGAAATGGGGTTGAAGATGAAGAGAGATGAATTTATTAATTTCCTGTGCTGCCTTGACTTTTATCCTGGTTAATCTTTGGATTAAAAGTTGGAAAGCAGCACACTTATATAACTCATGGTGGTAATTTTTAGCACAGAAGCGTACACACAAATTGTTTTAGGTATTTAAAGGTACCTTTATAGCTAAATACTATGTTCCTTCTTAAAGGGTAGACAATGTGTTTGTTGGAAAAATCTAGTTTTTAAAAGTTTAAGCCCAATCATCAGGCTTTTAAAGCTTTGCGATGTAGGTATGTTTATGTCGGTACTTAAATATGTACAGTTTAAAACGTACTGAAAGCTACTAAAAGTAAGGCTTCAAGCGACAAAGAAGCAAGAATGTCTTCTACTTTTCGCTAAGAATGTATGTCAGTTCTCACATTTCTTAAATACTATAAAGCTATGGTTTGATTATAAAATTAAGTACTTACATTTTAGATTCTGATCCAGGACTTGATGAAGCGCCCAAATAGTGTCAAAATTATATACTCAATTGATATAGAGACTTCTTGAAATTAAGAAATAAAATGAAGGCAGTTAACGTATAGTGTCTACAGTTGTGGCAACAGTTTAAGGTATTGATCTGAAATAAAAACAAATTTTGCTTAGAATAGAAACTTGATACAATACTTAAATTATGAGAGACATGCACAAATAAAAGTGTAGAAATTCATTCAAAATCGTTGTCATCCTACCTGCACAAAATAATATTCATTGTAAACAGTGCCTACATGCCTAAGCACATCAGCCTTGAAAACGCCTATAATAAGGTTTGTACATGTCAACTTGTCGACAACAACATTTTCTAGACATTCAGCAAACTACTAACTTTTCTAAAATGTAATTTTTTTTGAAACTTATAATACAATGAAAACACCAAACAGACCTAAAACTAGGGAACGGACCTAATATTTAAAGTGTCAGAAATTCAGAAGTCATAAAATAGCTGTGTTTTATTTTCCCCGTGATCCATATCATCTATTTACTTGCGTTACACTAACAAAGTGAAATCCTTCTTTATTTCAAACCAGGTGACATTTTGTTTTGTAAAGTTTGGTATCACTTGCAACCAGTTCAATAAAAACAGTGTTTCCACACTAATATTTTTATTTATCTCGAAATGAATTATATTTTAATTACATAAAGAAAAACTTAATATTTATTTATCGATAAAATAATTTAAATATTTAACAATACAAAACATAATTTTGTGAAATTAAAAAGAATAAGTTTAAAATAAGTTCAAAAATTAATAAAAAAAGTGGCATTTATATACTTCTTCATATTCTTAGAATGGTAAAAACCAAATAACAATTTATTAATGAAAGATTAGAAAAATTCTGCCAAAGACATAAAGGCATCTTCGACTTCGACCCTTTTGTGACGACTTATTTTGACGTCTCGTTACTCTTTTTTCTTCCACCTTGACAAATAAAAAGAGACAAAAAAGCGGGATAGATTTGATAAAACGATCAAATTTCGAAATGAGTCTCCTCAGAACAGTAAGATTGTAACTACATTTAATACTTTGCGTTTAAAAATCATCATTTTGGAGGAT
This sequence comes from Eupeodes luniger, assembly GCA_951509635.1. Taxonomy (NCBI): domain Eukaryota; kingdom Metazoa; phylum Arthropoda; class Insecta; order Diptera; family Syrphidae; genus Eupeodes; species Eupeodes luniger. The sequence goes on along the minus strand of OX608073.1, from coordinate 91,681,044 downwards.
TTACGTTATAATTTATTGCTAAAGATAAGTATTATTATTACTTGCGACATATATGTAGCAACTATATGCCAAAGGGGTATGCTCATTTTCGGCCCGGAGTGTACAACAATGAATTTGGTATCAAATTAAAGGTTGTTCTAAGCCGGATATATCTGCAAAAATATTTTGTCGATAACTCATGGGAGATCCGAGATATTTGAGATTGAAGTTCGAAATGTCCAACCATTAAAAATCAGCACTTTTTCGACATAAATGTTAATATCTTTGGATACAGAAAAGCTAGGAAAATCAAAAAGGTATTAAAATAAAGGTGTCAAAAATATCTTTCAAATGAAACTAAAATTACATTACTATGACTTATATATTTTGAGTTATTTTTAATCAAACCTTTGAATAATAGCATTTAGCTTAGTTTTAGTAGCTTAGTTCACAACCTTTATTTTCATATATAATTTTTTAGGGTTTCTTCAACAATTTATTCATTTTGACAACAATTTTCAAAAATATGCTCCCAAAATACAAACAAAATCTTATACCTAACACTAAAATAAAAATAATTCTTATAGTAGTAGTGGAAAAATTAAAACAAAAAATAAATAATTCTTATTAAAGTGGTGGAAATATTAGAATAAAAAAAAGTTGTTTTTCGGCTTGGTATCTTAAAAATCTTCTTATAACTTTATATTACCAATTGCTAATCAATCAGTATACGCTTAAAAAATCTTCTCCTTCTCTATCTTTTGCACAATCAACCCAAACATATACTGTTAATAACATTCCTCTTATGTTTACTGACTGAAACTTTTTAACTTCAACTCTATAATGGAAGAACGTAGGCAAATTGCAGACTTTCTCTTTATTAATTGACTCCTTTCAAACTTTAAAACATTCCATAGCTGCCGATCATCTCTAATGGAGATGGCACAATTCCAGGAAATTGTGAGGCAGATGAACCTATTTTACCACGTTTGGCTAATGCTGGCATACCAATCGCTACATCACAGCCCTTATTACGAGAAGCGAATCGAACGTTCGACTGAAAGCGAACGTTTTAGAAATCACTTATGTCGTAAAAACCACTTCAATATTCACTTCGAAAGCCAAATTTTTTGGGAAAAGAGATGTTAACGCAATTGAACGTCGAAATTCACCCACCTTAATTTTGCTCTTTATTGGATTTCTCAAACGTTAGCTTTAAGTCGAACGGTCTCGACTTAACGCTTCTCGTTATAAGGCTCGTACACTATTGCTAATGCAAGACGCTATGAAGAAGACAAAAATCAGGTGGAATAACATCACCACGTGTCAGGTCACGAAAAACATCTGGCCTGCACTAGATTTAAAGTGCTCAAGGGGCTTCCTAACTCTAAGCAGATCGCATATAAGCTCGATAATCGCTGTCATAACCGGGAACTTTCTATAGGATAGCACACCACGCGGCTACTCGCATTCTAAAACAACTTTTGCAGAAGCTGTTTGGATGAGGAAGAAGAAGAAACAGTTCTTAACCTCTTCTGTACATGCCCTGCTCTAGCTCGAAATGGCAAGACTTACCTATGAGAATTCTTGTATAACGACATATCCAAACAATCTGAATCATATCAACATAATCAGTCTTTCACGTTTCGTAAAGGTATCAAACCGGTTTCATTGAGCTCAGAAGAAAGCTTCGAGATTCATGTGGTATCAATAAACTGGCCTAAGTGTTTCAACTTCTTAATTCTACCACCTTTGACTTTAAGTCACAATTCCTTTTAGACCCAAACAACCTTATACCTGAAATAAAAGCTGAGAACAAAATTCCCAATAAAACAAAAATTCAAAGGGGTATGCTCATTTTTGGCCCGGAGTGTACATTACAACTTTTGAGTACTTTTTACAAAAATGCATGTTTAGATAATTTAATATTATATAAGAATAACCAACAAGAAACTTCATAATGTTTTCGTTTGAGGCATAATTTGAAAGATTTCTTTCTTATAATTAATTTTAGATAGATATATTTATTTCGTGATAATTTTCTATACAAAGCCTATGACCGCACGTTTTACAATTCAGAGATTTGACAATATTATTATCTTACTTCTGAGATAGTATTTTATATTTTTAAAAGTGATTTACAAGTGTACAAATGGTTTAAAGGAAAATACGAAAAAAACCTTTATTTGAATGAAATAATTAATTTTTTTTAAAAGAAAACCCAATAAATGATATATGAAAATAAAGGTTGTGAACTAAGCTACTTATTGGTGCCAAAAAAAATAAATGTCATCATTGAATTTTAAAAGATATTATTGTACAAAAGTTTGCCTAAAAAATGCTGTTATTCAAAGGTTTGATAAAAAATAACTCAAAATATATAAATTATAGAAATGTAATTTTAGTTTCATTTGAAAGATATTTTTGACACCTTTATTTTAATACCTTTTTGATTTTCCTAGCTTTTCTGTATCCAAAGATATTAGCATTTATGTCGAAAAAGTGTTGATTTTCAATGGTTGGACATTTCGAACTTCAATCTCAAATATCTCGAAACTCCCATGAGTTATCGACAAAATATTTTTGCAGACATATCCGGCTTAGAACAACCTTTAATTTGATACCAAATTCTTTGGTGTACACTCCGGGCCGGATGTCCCTTATAAAATGAGCAATCACCTTTTGCATTCGTAAAAATTTCGAACTCGAGATTTTAATCAAACATTACGATGGTAGAGAAGTCGAAAAAAGTGGGTCCCACGATTCCGTCCGGTCTGTCCTGTCTGTCTGTCAACGCTCCTACAGCCTAAACCATTGGGTCGATTGAGTTCAAACTTGGAAGTTAAGGTTTTGAGCAGATTCGTGTTATTCGTTTTTTTTTAATTTTTTTTTAAGATCAAAACTAACAGTGGCCCCCATACAATTTGTTTGGTCAAAAACGAAAATTCGAATTTTCTCAAAAACAAACCGATAGATTTTTTTTTAATTTTCTCTTTAGTAAGAAAAACATATTTTTATATTGCTCGGGAAAGGTACCGCTCATAGAACCGTATTTTGTTTTTTAATTTTCTCAGCAACTTATGAACCGATTTCAATCATTTTTTTTAACGAGCTCTTATATTGCCTTAACAATATTTGATTATCAAAAGTGCAATTTTTTTTTGTTTGGATTTTTAAAAAAATATGGAATTTTTTTTCAAAATTCTATATCTCAAAAACGGGTCAACATTTTCTTACGAATTTCAAATGTATAGCGTATTTTTACAACAACTGAACAACTGCATACCAAAAATATTTTTAGAACAAAATTGAAAACTTGAATACATAAAAAATTAATTTTAAAAACCGCTCTAACGATTTTCGAAAAAAAAATTTGAAAAATCGAGGGGTTTTTTGAAAAAATATTGATTTTTTTTTTTAAATACGATATCTCGGAAAAGGGTCCACATTTTTTTAACGAAATTCAAATCTAAAACGTATATTAACAATCACTAAACAACTGCCTAACAAAAATATTCTTAAGAAACAACGGAAAATTTGTATACATACAAAAATTAGTTTAAATAAAACCGGTCTAACGATCTTCAAACAAAAAAATTTAAAAATTGAGTTTTTTTTGACAAATCAAATGGCAATTATATCTTTGAAGACAAACTTATTTTACAGGTATATTTTTAAATCTTATATAGATATTTTTTTAACAGACTCTTTGCATACAGGAGCAAGTTCGTGCGACTCAGTCATGCATTTTATTTTTATTTACAATTTATAGCAAAAAAAAATGGTTATAAAGTATGAACTTATAATCTAAGCCTTTATCAGCCTGGTTAGCAATTTTATAATTGTTTCATATTTTAAAGTTGGAAAAAAGGTATGCAACGTTTTAGGTGTATTTTAAAATTAATAGTATTCTATGTTTCTAGAAAGTTTTAAAGAAACTACTGAGAATTTTCCATTAATATTCGTTTAATAAATTAAAGGTTTTGAGCATATGTATATACTTCTTTCGAGTGTAGGTTGCAAATTGTGAAGAATTGTTCAAACTTGTCACTGTAGGGGTTTCCCTCTAAAGATTAGTCTTAACATCTTACTTTAAATATCAAAGATATATTTCATTTGAACTTAGTGAGTCGTGAAAGTAGTTTTTTTGATTAAAATTATAATTTAGTTGATTATTGCATTTGGGATGTTGTTTTCATTCGTTTCGATAATGTGGTATAGTTGATTTTTCAACTTAGTCTAAGGTTTCTCCACTTAGTATACTACCAGTGTACTGTACATTCCTTTGGCCGTACAAAAATAGTTTTTAGCAACTCTTGTGTCATCGTAATGACTTTACATCTAAATTATGTAATCAGCCTATGACTTAATTCTTCTTTATAGTTTTGGCAGACCAGTTTCTATGTCGTTCAGTATATTATGTAGAAGATTGAACAGTTCGAAATTTTAGAAAGAAGAAATCTTTAGTTGGAAAACACATTTTTCCACAAAAAAATTAAGTAAGCTTTGAGATCATTTTGCCTTTTCTGTAAAATTTTGACTGAATTTCAGTGTTTTATTCAAAATAACGCCTTAATAATAAACTTTCTTAACTGTTTCTTGAGGAAATCCATTTTCTTTCTTGGAGATTGTGTCAAAACTAACATTTTTAACTTCAGTATTGATTTTCAGTCCCCATTTTACAATAGCATGAAAAATCATTGTTGTTTTTCAGTTGCATATGTTCCGAAGATTTAGAAAGAATAATGAGATCATCTGCATATAACAATTCATTGGTTGTGGTATAAGCAATTCTTACTCCTCCCGAAAGATCATCTTCTATACCGTTTATAAATAAAAAAAAAAAAGAATAAGCTCAGTAGGCCACCTTGTCAAACCAATCTGAATATGATGAACCTTTCCAACCGTTCTAAACAAGCTTGAAGATTTTTCCAATCTTTTTGCCAAAAGAGTATGATAACTCAGATGTCAAAAATATATACGAGTTTTTGTAGCTAGTCAAAACCAAGTATTTTTTCTATTAGTGGGTAGGTCTTTAACATCCTTTTAAAATAGTAGGGGCAATTAAGAAAAATACTTTAAACGGAAAATTAAAAAAAAATAATGTTGGCAATTTTATGTTTTCTCATAAACTACAAGTCACCTTGCTCACAATTTTGAAAAATAAATTGGACTTAGCTTAATTGCTTGTATTTAAAAAAATCAATGCACGACTGCATCGCACGAACTTGATCATGTATCAAGAGTCTGTTAAAAATATTTTAAGTTTTAAAAATGTACCTGTAAAAAAAAGTTTGTTTTCAAAGAACTAAATGCTATTGGATTTCTCAAAACAACCTTATTTTTTTAAATTTAAAAATCGTTAGAGCGTTTTATAAAATTTTTCAGTTTGAGTCTAAAAATATTTTTAGTATGCAGTTATTAAGAGGTTATTAATATCCGTTATACATTAGATTTTTGAAAAATTTGATGGCCCGTTTTAGAGATGTCGAATTTCGAAAAAAAAATTTAAATATTATAAAGACAGTATAAGAGCTTGTACAGAAAAAAATGTATTAAAATCGGTTCATTAGTTTGAGAAAACTTAAAAGTAAAATACCGGTTTTATAAGGAAACCCTTCTGGAGCAATACAATTTTTTATTGAAAGAAGCCAAGTTAAGAAAAAAGTTTTACAGAAAATTCAATAAAAAATTTAAGAAAAATCCAAATTTAGCGAGGCCAGACAGACAGACGGACGGAATCAGGGTACCCACTTTATTCGACTTCTCTATCATCGTAATGTCATATTTGATTAAAATCTCGTGTTCAATTTTTTTTACGAATGAAATACTTGGCATATAGTTCCTATATGTCGCAAGTAAAAAGCAAGTTTTTGTCACTAAGTGGTTCATAGACATTTCGATTTAAGGTGGACAAATTTAGCTATCAGAAAAGAGTAAAATGCCGAAATTGACATAAATAGAATAATGTTTAGTATGGTTTATCAGCTGGAAAAAGTTTTGATCATTAAGAATTTTATCTGAAATATTTAAGAAAGGAAACGGTAAAGCGAGTAAGAAAGATTAAGAAATATTTTCCATAAGCTAGAACTTTAAAAAAAAAATAGAATAATTTGAGCTCAAAAACACTTTCTTAATTTTATTGGTAATGCATCATTGGTACAAAATATAATAGCCTTTTCTTTATTTGGAATTTGTGTGTTTTTATCTTGACAAGAGTTCTTATGGCTTTTTCTACAGACTTTCAGCTCCATACAGCTTAGCATTTAATTTGCACTTAATTCATCATGAAACCCCTTTTTTCTTTAGAAACAATAAAATTCTCCCCCGATTAACGGCAACGCACAAAAACACATTTGATAACACACAAATATAATTCCAAAAGTAGCTTCGTTTTTTTTTTTTGTAAGTCCCTTGAAAAGGGGTTCAAGTTACTTGAACATTTTCAAACTCTTATCTAATCTTCATCCGTATTTGTTTACTGTTGTTTTTTTCTCTTCTTACTTTACCTTCATCGAGTTGTCATCCCTAAGAAAAGTATACTGTGGAACATCCAAATATAGATACAATATTCAAGGATTGCAAGGATATAACCTAGAACCAGGACCAAAACCAAAACCACCCGCACTTGCACAAAATTTAGTGTGAAAATGTCGTTATGTCCTTCTTGTTTCTTTCTCTTCGACAACAATGAAAAGTCTTAACGCCTGATAAGATTGTAATATTTTTTTAAAAGGTTTCTCAATTACTCTTGTTTTCTTATTTATTTTTTCTTGGTGGTTTTGTGGTTTGTCTATTTAAATCGGCATCGTGTCGTTTGGTTCTGGTCCTTTTCAAAAATGTTAATCCTCTTTAAATGTGATACGCAAACAAGAAACATTAAATTTGTTTTCTTCTTTATTTTTCAAACGATAACATCCCCCTTTAAAAACTCTCTTAAGGGTGATGTAACGCAGGATTTTTGGCATTTTATAGTTCGATTTAAAGTAAAAGTTCATGTTTTGAAGTGGATGTGTTTTAGGCAGAGGAGGGTTGAATGGAATTTTGTTAAAGTTGAATTGGCCAGAACATAATGATTTCCTAATTTTATTTGATTTTTTTCCTTCTCCTAGATTATATATTTATTTATTGGCCAGGGGAAGAAAAGTTTGAAAATTTTTATTATTTTGTAAATTGCATAATAATAAATCAAACTTGAATTCGTTCAGGTTGACCATTTTTAGGCTTGTGTGATTTTTTGTTGAAAAATGAAATATTTACAAGGACTTGATGGAAAATTTTAACACAATTGAGAATATGTGTGTTTTCTAAGGGGTCTTGAATGACCTTCAAGCTTATGTGGTAGAACTTTTGATTAATCGTTTTTTTTTTAAGGAGCTGTTGGTATTTTGGAAATATAATCCACATTTTACAGAAACTAGCTATTTTTATGTCAATGCTATTGATTTTCTGGCAATTTTGGTTGAATTTCAGTTTACAATATTTTGATATAGTAGTTATAGTAAGTTGTCAACTCAGCCGTCAACAAAACATGACTGTGTACTACAAAAACTTTGCTGAGCGACAGCGTTCACATTGGACTCTTTAACTTAAAAAATAATAAAAGAAAAATCCTTACATATCTCAAACAACGCAAAAGATGCAACTGTCAAATATAAATTTTTTCCAAAAGCTGTTTTGTTAGTTTTGTTTTTAAAGAGTTGAAAAGCACAGATTTATACAAAAACAATGTTTTCAAATGGAATTGAATGTCTATACATACAAATACATATTTTTCTGTCCCACTTTAAGTTAAGAACTAAAGTTTAATCTTTCAGTTAATCTTCTCTATCAGTTGTCCTAAATTCTAATCACAAGGAGTAGGTAAAAGAAAAAGATTCCGATTTGCAAGAACTTAGCTTAATCCATTGCAAGTTTTTCAAGTTGCCAAAACAATTCTTCACCTAAAATTGTAGATAGGTACAAGAATCATTTTATTGGCCAAGTAGTGAAAGATGAAAAGGGTTAACAAAAAAAAAACTACCAAGAAGCAAAATTGCAAAAGGAACCCTTTTTTTGATGGTTGATTTTCGTCTTTACCTAAATTGAGGTTCTATTTTAGTTCTTGTAAGATACTTTGTCCTTTTTATCGGGAACAGGCGTGTATTTCTCAAAGAAAGTGGGGTTACATTTTGTGGGCTATAAAAGAAAATAAATGTAAAATCAGTTAAGAAAGACCGCAATGACGATAACAACAACTCTTTACGGGTAATGAGGTTGATTGTATGCGATGGTGATTGTGTTGAAGCCTTGCGACTTTAAGAAGAATTATTGCAATGGGATTCTTTGTGTTTTTGTTGTGTTTAAGATAAATTGCTGACAATTTGGAATAAGAGGGGTTCTTATTTAGAATATCTCTTAAGTCTTGAGAAAAAACATTTGTATCAGCATTCCACATTTGATAACTTTTAACTTGTACAATACTATATTTGCTTGCCTGGCCGCCCGGCCGTCGCGGCGTTGTTTAGCTTTTCCATGAAGTTGAACACAAATATAAAAAAAGGAAACAAAAAAGTGCGTATACGCCCGAGTGAACCACTATTTATCTTAATTTTGGGCGAGAATTAAATACATAAATGCATAATTGCAGTATTATTAATTATTATCATAAAACAATAGCATAACGTAGATACTACTGTTCACCTAGGATTGCATAATCAATCAACGATGATCCTTGGCCTCCAAATTAAATCAAACTTAAAGTTTAAATAAAAAAAGTAAAATTAACTTCTTTTTTAAATCCACATAAATAATTATAAAAGCTTATTACAATATTTGTATAATTTATGTTAATTTATTGTCAATTTGGCAGACGGCAAATGCCATGTCATATTAATTTTTTTGTATATACATATGTACATATGAAAATACATGATTTGTAAAATGTATTTATAATATTCTAATAAAAAATCTATCTAATCTAAAAATCTAATCTACTACTGTTCATCATTATTAGCTGTTAGTTATCACATGTCCTACATTAACATGAACGAAATCCTTAACCACAGTATTTATATTTATTTTATATTTACAGAAAAATAATTATTATAGAAATTAAATTACAGACAAATTAATACAACATTTAAGGTCTATAATGTGTGTTTTAAGAATATTCTTGGACTTAAATCAAAGAATCATACTCAAAAGTTCAAAGTGTGCATTTGAAGAAGCATTATTCGATGTAAATTAAGAAGGAAAGATTTTAGGGTCAGATCATTGCAGGTCTCTTAATGCGAAATGTATAAAATTACGTTGCACGAATTCTATCCTATTCTTGTGTACCTCGTAAAAAGGCGACCGCACCTGAGATGTTTACACAAGATGGGCGTGAACCAAAGTATTATATAGAACGAGAGTAACATATTCTTTAGAACGTTTGACGAAGTAGTACCCGTGGCATGATGGTTAGTGCATTGGACCGTCATGCCAGAGGTCTTGGGTTCAATCCCTGCCTGTGCCATCTTTAGTTTTTTCACGGATACTGCCTCTTACGAGGAATTGACAAATTCTCCAAGAGTAATTCTTGTCATGAAAAGTGCTTTCTCAAATTTGCCGTTCGGATTCGGCTGAAAACTGTAGGTCCCCTCCATCCCTAACAACATTACTCGAACACAGGAAGGGTTGAGAGTTGTAAGTCATTACGCCCTAGTTCTCAACGGACTGTTGCGCCACCCAATTTATTTTTTTAACGTTTGACAAATCCCAACAAAGAGTTTGGCCTTTTTAACGATCGAATTAATTTGCTCCATGAAATCGAGATTAGAATTGAAAACAATTCTAAGATCTTTGAGATTATGAACGCGAATTAAGAGGGCTGCGATATTTTAAAACCAATCGAACTTGAAGTACGTTTTAAGAATAAGTCATTGCCTGACATTTAATCAGTTTAGCCCATTCTTTTTACACAAAATAACAAAACTGTCAAATATACCCTTCGAGTTGTAATCGATGGTTTGTATGCATTTAAATATTTTATATCATCCGCATAGATTAAAGTGTTACCGTAGGGTACACAAAGAGGTATATCATTGATAGGTAAGATAAAGAGTAGTGGTCCTACATTACTATCCTGAGGAACTGTAGAAATAGCTTCTGATAAGAAATCCAATTGCCTATAGCTTAAATTATAATATCATGTGAAAGCAAACAACTTGTTTACAAAGCTTTGGAATCTAAGACAGTTTGGAGATTGGTCTGTAGTTACTAATGTGGAAAAATGCTTCCCTTTCTGAACACCGGTGAATTCTTTTTTCAATATGGTTGGAAATTTACCTGAGTTTAAAGATAGTGAATATATGGGTTAAAGGAAGAGTTGCAAAAGCTTAAGTGACGTTCTAGCTTAAGCTTTACTTAAATTCACAAGCTATTTATTGACTTATGAATCAAAAAGGTTTCAGCTCCTAAGTCAGTAAGTGGCTTGTGAATTTAAAAATTGTAAGTCTTAATTTTAATATTAAAATCATAAGTTAGTTAGTGACTTATGAATTAAAATAACGTGACATCAATTTAGAAAAATATAGGTTTGCATGGAAATTCGAGCCCTTCTTATAATTACTGTGAATATTCGGTTGTTAAGTGATTATTAAAAAGACCGTATGATGTTTTCTTTTTGTACATTCCTGATTTTATTTGATAAAAGAGTTAATGGAATTATTCTTGCAAAATCTTTGTTGACCAGCTGAAAACATGGTCCTAACACTGCAGTGTTTTATTTTGTCGACTTTTATGCTTAGCAGTAAGACGTTTTAGTTTTATTACAAAAAAAACATTCGTTATTAGACTGATTTGAATTTCTAGTCCAATAATTCGAAATTTGCTTTTATTTAATTCACAAATTAAAGAAGTCAAAAAACACCTTAAAGTCATGAACTCCCTAAAAAATACAGGTGAAACAAAAATAAAATTCGTACAAAGTTCCCTAACCTTTGTCTTAAATTAATTTATAAATTCAACAACTGACTCTCTTTAAATCTAGTATCATTCATAATATAAGAACCCTTACCCTCAACTTAACTGACTTTCAATTCCCAATGGTCCAAGACATGGTCATACATCATAAATTTGAAGAAAGTACAAAAAAGTAAAGCTTAGCACCATTAAACTTGACATTCCATTAGAAATGCTTGACGATTGCAAGGACATACACATATTATATGGAATACACATGATATGTGCTGTGCAAGTCCTCAACTATCGTCTCTCTTATCTTTAATACTTATTCCAAGCAATCGATATGGCAGTTCAGTGTTAACGATATGGGTTGTTGTTATGATGGCTTTCCCTATGGGATTTTTGAAGGATACATATATTTTTTATGGCACTATAATGATATGGTATTATTTTTTATGGCGATAAAAAATAATCGAACTTCCACCCTCGCTGTGCGGTTTTGTTTCTTATATATGACCATGACTGTCTTATGGCTTAACTGTCAGATTTTATTTGGTCACTCGTTTTGTCAATGTTTCCCCAAAGGAGGTGGAATATGAAAAAAATGTCGTAGGTCGATTATTATGGTATGGGGTGAGGAGTGAGGACTGAGGAGTGTCAACGAATAGTAGTCAATACGTGTTTCTTAAAGGAGGAGTCGATGACCAAAAGTCTAGTCTTTCAATGCATAACCCACTTATGAAAGTGGATTTGATGTAAGTGATAGTGACATATTTGACATATTTGACCACTTACAGACAGAAGTTACGTTCTACCTACATATATGTAAACCTATAACTAATGCAATAATATTTTACAGACTTTGTTGTATTTTGATGACTTATATAAATGACAATTTGATTGCACATCACAGCTTGAATTTTGAACTTGAATTTAACTTAGTGAGCTTAAGTTTTGAAAGTTATTAAAAATTGCTTCCTTTACTGGAAGTTCATAACAATAATAACAAATTAAACAATAATAATTCTGGAAATGTATTATTGGAAAAATCATAAATCATCTACTTGAGGAAGTGAAGATGTTGAGAAAGACTCTTTGGTAATATGATATGGCTTTATAGCAGTGCATTAGAAACCAACCAAGCATCGCTCCCAACAATATCCTTGTTTTTGATTTTTGTTTTAATATCAATGGTGCAATCTCAAAATCTAAATATTATAGAAAAATATCAAATAGAATTTAAAAAACTTAAGTAGAATTTTAAATTTTAATAAAAATGATTTAAAATATAACCAGCATAAGTGTTCATACAGTTCTGTTCACTTGATTAGACGCACACATTTTTTTTTACATCAATTTGATTCTTTTATAAGTGTGTGCAAGAATTATCAATCAATTGCATTTTTTAGAAAGCTTATTAAGTTCTCAACAAAAAAACACCAATAAATGGTAGGTGAGTGGAAGATAACGGATATTTTTTCTCTTTCTTGTATATGCTGTAAGAAAAAGTGAAGTTATTTTTTGTTCACATGATTAGACGCACCTATAAAATGGTAGTAAAAATGAGACACAGACTTTTTGATTTACTTTTTTCTCATTTATTTTTTTTTGTATGTTTCTTTTATATTTTTAGTACTTCGTAGAACCATCATGTGTTAAAATCACATCAAAAATTCTATTCTTTAGTGAATCGTACAATTTTTCTAAATACTTTAAGGAAATCTTCTTCCAGGCTTCTTTGATGGCGACAATTAGCTCTTCACAGGTCTCATACTGCCTACCTCCTTCGTAAATATTACGCGTGAGCCATCCCCAAACATTTTCAATTATCTTGAGGTCAGGTGAATAAGGTGGCAATGACAACAATTCCACATTTTCGGCGGCAAGAGAGGTTTTGACAACACGAGCGTTGTGGATTGGCGCATTATCTTGTTGAAAAATCCAAGGTATAGGTCCAAACAGTTCTTTCATAGCGGGGAAGGCTGATTCCAAAAGAGCTTTGTAGAAAAGTCCCGTCATTTTGTTGGAAACGAACACCAAATCGTACGCCCCATAGTACGAAATGGCTCCCCAAACCATTAATCCTCCTTCCCTCGAATGGTTACGTGTCAGAAACTTTTCCTCTTTTCTTACATCATGGAAATAGTAGTTGTACCCATCAGGGCCATCCAAATTAAATTTTTTTTCATCTGAAAAAACCACATTTTCCAATTCAGCACACTTCCAAGCACACTTCGTATCCCACGTCATGTGAAGGAGTGCGAATTCCAACCGCTGTTCTTTTCGGCGGCGTTTAGTGAGTTTTTTTTTAAGTTTTTTTAATTTCAGATAGTCTGCGCTCAAAATAGCTCGCCGAACAGTGGATATGCTTGCAGTTATCACCGCTTTTTCCTTTATTTTGCTGGTGGAGGCAGCTGAATTTGACGCAATTCTTATAATTTTTCTTTTGTCCTGAGGTGTTAAAGCGGTTTTTGTCCGTCCCTTGTAATTCGTTCCATATGAAGCACTGTTTTGTATGTAATTTCTTATAACATGGTCACTTCGGCCTATTTTTTTGGCAATACTTCTCATGGCAAACCCTTCGGAATGGAACGCGTCAATTTTTTCTTTTTCTTCCGCGGTTAAAACTTTTTTTTCAACATTTTTGATTAAAAATAATATTAAATGTTCTAAAATGCTTAAACTTTGAAGCGAACTCAAATCCACGTACTAGTTCGCGACCAATTAAATAATTTAAAGTGTGCGTCTAATCATGTGAACAAAAAAAAACTGCACTTTTTCTTACAGCATATACAAGAAAGAGAAAAAATATCCGTTATCTTCCACTCACCTACCATTTATTGTTTTTTTTTTGTTGAGAACTTAATAAGCTTTCTAAAAAATGCAATTGCTTGATAATTCTTTCACACACTTATAAAAAAATCAAATTTATGTAAAAAAAATGTGTGCGTCTAATCAAGTGAACAGAACTGTATATGGCTCAAAATCACCAAGGTGCAGAATTGGCTTCGCTAGCAATTTTATGTCTTAAACCTTGACTTAATTAAAAAAAAAAATTAATAAAATATTAAAACTGACCTGTTTTATGTTTCTATCAAACAATATAATTTATTAATAAACTAAATTTTAAATTAAATCAATATACACGCATAGAAAATCATTTCGGGAACGCGTCCCAATCTACAATCTTCAACTTCAAGCCCAAAATACAATTGAAAGATGTAAGGTATTCAACCCCGGTCATCACTTAATACACCGTATTTTTTATACAGAATCTAGTTTTAGAAACGGTACTAACAGATTATTTATTTTTAACTGTAAAAAATGCAAAAACAGTTTGTCCGATACCGCACAAGTCATTTCAGGGAACATATCGATAATCGATCACAAATAATTTTAAGTGAACGCAATAATTCTGTGTCAAACGTCAGTCGAGGAAGAAAACAATAACAAAGCCGGCTGTCAGAGTATTTATCGTAAAATAAGTTATATCTAAATGGTAATTAAATTTCTATTCATCATTCGTAGAGCGTACATCAATAGTCCGTCATTCCGTGAACGCATTTATTACATTTAATTATTGATGAAATACTTTTCTACGACACGAAATTTCAAAGTTACCTCAAATATTTTCCTATTGACAAAGTCAGATCGCATTTAAGATGACCGCCGTATAATTAAAGCGCGCGCTTAATTGAAATCGTCATTTCGGGAACGGTCATTTCGGGAACGTTCCCGGACATGATTTTTACGTATTTTGCTTGTAGAAGATTTTGTATGTATTGTTTTCATTATTGCTTATTTAATATACATAGATACATAATATACCCATGTTATTAAACAAAGCTTAAATTATGTACTTTGTTTTGTTTTTGTTGATTTTATCAAACTTAGAAAAACGTTCCCGAATTGATGGTTTTTGTATGAAGTTTAGTACTAAACAATAATACTAAGAAAGTATAGAGTTCTGTGCGCTGCCCTGTCAAAGTTTATTAATATAAAATGTTTGCAACAGTATAAACTAAAATTCATCATTATAGCTTGCAATTTTTGTTGTCATAAAAAAAATTTGAAATTTGCAACCTTGGTGATTTTGAGCCATATGCGTTTCGCCCCGGTGCGGTGTAATGGTTGGGCTCGTCAGGGGCGAAACGCATATATGAACACTTATGCTGGTTATATTTTAAATCATATTTATTAAAATTAAACGGTGTTCAGGAAAAAACAATTCGACTGTTAACAGTCAAATATTTCTTTTTCTAGAATTTTAAAATTTCAACTCTCATGTTAAGATTTAAGGCAATGACAGAACTGTTTTCAACGTGTTGTATAACTCTAAAGCTGTTGAGAACCAAGTTGTGAGTTTCTACTCAAAAAAGTTCAAAAATAAAGTGAAAAGGGAAGGGGCCTAGAGGACTGGAAAAAATGTTTCATTTCAGGAATAACTCCTTTCAACGGTAAGTATATTCAGCTCTATCACAAAGAGCTGAAAAGTTTTCGATCGTAAACGAATCCCGAAAATGGAAAATTTCATACAATTTTGCACTACGAACGGATTTTGTGACACGGCTTTTCGGAATTCGTAAAAGTTCCGATTACGATGGAATTTGTGATAGGCCTGATTAACTTTATAATTCATAAAACTTTTTTTTTTAATTTTCAATTCGATTATCTCGAAAACAAATCATCTTATAGAGGTAGCAATGCAAATACCAGCCTCTTTCCAACAGCTGACTAAAATTTCGAAGTCGATTATTTTAAAAAAGATTACTCAAGTCTGGAATTTGACGAATCAAGTAGATTTGAAGAAATGCCATAAAAAAAAATAATAGACTGGTGTGAAATCGGTTAAGGTGATTTTTGATAAATGACAATCAAAAAGGACGAATTTGATCTATGTCAAGGGCGGAACCAGACTTTTATTCAGGGGGGGGTGGTCATACACTTAGATGAGTTTCTCACCGCTTAAAAATGTTCTTTAATGTTTTGTAAAGGAGGCTAACAAAATTTAAATAACATAATGTGCATCTTAACCTTACGTTTAAACATTTCAAGGGCTAAACTGACAACTTTAGTTATCAAATTATAATAGAACACTGTTGTGCAATGTACAGCAATTTATGATGACTCCCTTCATTTAAAAGCATTCCAATATTCCAACAGTTTTCTTAATATGTTATATTTAAGAGCTAAATCACAATAGTTTAGAAGATTTTTGGTGCATTTCACGCAGAAATGTAAGAAACTGTTGTGAAAAGTAGCTTTTTTCCAAAAATAAAATTTCCTTTTTTTGTTTCCATTTATATTAATGCGAAGAACGCTACAAAACTTGAAAAATCCAGAAAATGAGAGAGGATCTGATATGAAGAACTGTCGCTATCAGTCTGCTTACTCGTATTTTGCTCTTAGTCAACAAAACATAAAAATACTAGAGAGAAAAATGTTTGGTTCTTGAATTTAGCCACAAGTTTAACAAAAGTGTCACTTTTGCTGTTTTTGGGACATTTACACATATATTATTGAAATTCGTGTTTAAATCTCAGTTCTAGAGTAGTAGAGTAGATTTATTTAATTTTTTAAGATCTTTTGTATTCAACAGAAAATCAATTTTGAAAGAAATAAAATGCACGACTGGGTCGCTAGAATTTGCTAATTTCTTCCAAAAAGTCTGTTTAAAAATATTTCCTATATTTTAAGATTTAAAAGTGTAGGTACCTGCAAAATAAGTTCTTCTCAAAAATTTAAATGCCATTTCATTTCTCAAAAAATCTAAATCAAAAATTTTTTTTTTTGAGAATCATTTAAAATTTTAAATTTTGTCTTAAAAATATTTTTGGTAAGCACTAAATAAAGTGCTTATAAATACACATTTTACATTATTTAAATTTCGTTAAAAAATGTTGAACCCTTTCTGAGATATCGAGTTTTGTAAACAAAATTAATATTTTTTTTATAAAATAAAAAAATGGCATTTTTGATCATCAAAAATTATCATCAATTTGAAAATTTGATCATCGAAAAGAAACATGCACAAAAAGAGAAGATTATTGAAATCGGTCCATTTGTTCTTGATAAAACTTAGAAACAAAATAAAGGTTACGAGGGGTACCCTTCTGAAGCAATAACAAAATATGTTTTTCTTGTAGAAAGAAGCCAAATTAAGAATACAAAATTTAGAGAAAGTTTTAAAAAATCACATATTTTTAAATTGACGATCTCTTATTCAAGGTTTCTTCTTAAGAACCTGAATATTTGCTCTTTTTCTTAGAAACAAATTTTATGAACATAATTTAAAGCATGACTAAAGTTTTTTAAATTCTAAATTGAGTGAAAACAAAAATTTTAGTTGTTTTTGACAGCAAACCACTTTTTGGTGAATGTCTTTAAATTACTAACAAAGTTTGAGATGAAATCTTTACTTATACAACTTAACTGTATAAGCTTTATGGCTCACATGACCCCCTCCTGGATCGTCCATTGGTCAATAGTTGATAAATTTGTGCTGTTTTTGGAATAGGGCGGAATATCCGAATCATATTATGTTCTTGGTCCAGTCTTCAGTTAAAAGTAGTACTTATATCAACAAAGTTTAAGGAAGTAAAATACAAATTTTGTTTTCATATACAAAAAATTAATAATTCAAAATATAATGGGAGTCATATCCATACGATTAGTTTTGAATTGAAGGGAATTCCTATGAAAAAACAAACAAATTATCTCCCAGGGAGGGGTCATGACCCCTACGACCACCCCCTCCCCCCTGGATCCGCCATTGATCTATGTATGGTGATATTCAAATTAATAGCTACAAAGCGGTCACAACAAAAATATGATAGTAATTTTCCAACAAAAATGTCGTGTTTGACACAAACGACTGAAACATTTTCTCAGTTATCACAAGACACCCAATTTGGTATTTTTATTTAGATACTTTATAGAAGGCAACAATGAATTTTTTACAATTCTAATCTGAAATTTTTGAATTGCATTGAATAGAATTGTATTGAAACATCTTACACACACGGAAAGCTCGGTGATAGTCAATTTGATTATCAAAAATGTGAGCAACTTATCACCTTAGCCGATTGCAGCCCTGGTAATTTCCTATTGATAACAATTTGAAATAAAATGCACGACTGAGTCGTACGAACTTATGTTCATGTACGCAAAAAATCTGTTTAAAAATATTTCTTGTATTTTAAGATTAAAAAATGTACCTTCAAAAAAAGTTTTATTTCAATAATTTAAATGTCATTTGATTTTAAAAAAAACTTGTTTTTACAAAATTTGTATTTGAAAATCGTAAGAGCGTTTTTTTTAAATGATAAACCGTTTTCGAGGTATAAGATTTGGAAACAAAATTAATATTTAAAAAAAAAAATCAAAAAAAAAAGAAGATAATAAGGGTTATATGGGGTACCCTTTTGGAGCATTATTGAAATATTTTTTTGTATTGAAAGAAGCCAAGTCAAGAAAAAAACAATTTATAAAATTTAATAAAAATCTATCGGTTGGTTTTGGAGAAAATTTGAATTTTCTGTTTTTCACCAAAAATTTGTATGGGGCTACTGTTATTTTTAGTTTAACAACAACGAATAATGCGAATCTGTTTAAAACTTTAATTTCCAAGTTTGAACTCAAACAACCCAATGGTTTGGGTTGTATGGGCGAGGAGAGACAAACAGACAGACAGCCGGGGGAACCACTTTTTTTGATTTCTCTACCATCGTAAAGTCATGTTTTATTAAAATCTCGAGTTAGACATTTTTTACGAATGCACTATATGCCATTATATTTTCTTTATGTCGCAAGTAAACAAGTGAAAAACTGTTCACCTGTTAAACTTTTGAGAAAAATCAGAATAATAGTAAAACGTTATAAACACTACTAAAAGTTGGTGAAAAATTAATTTTCGACTCGAATATCTTGGCAACCATTAAAGATATTGCCTTCAAAATAATTGTTTATTATAAATATTGCTTTTAACATTTATTAAAATTTTTAGAAAAATAAATTGAACTGTGACTTTTTTATAAAAAATGAGAATTTAAAAAAAATACTAAGCAAAAAAACTGATGTTCGATTCGAAAATAGCTGAAAGTATTAACTTCAAAATTATTTCATTTAATGCAAAATGTTGTTGGTAACGTAAGATAATGTTCTTAGAAAAATCCAATCGGTATTTCTATAAAATAAAAACTTTTAGAAAATTCTGCTAAAATTGATAAAAATTGGATTTCGGCTAAAAATTTCGGGTACAAAAAAAGAGAATAAAATCTAACTTATTTTATCATATGTTCAACAAACTTATTTATATATTGTTGATAACTTTTAGTTAATTTTTAATTAAAATCCAATAAACAACTTTTTTTTACAAAACACTAAAACCTACAAAAAAACGAAAACTGATAAGAAATGGTTTTCGGCTCAAGAAATATGCAAACAAATGATATTGACTTAAAATTTGTTTTATCTCACCCAAAATATTGTTATTAATGTTTTTTTTTTAAGTTTTAAAGAAAAAGAAAAATTGACAGAAGGAAGTTCCAATTATTTTTGATTACATGTTTGATTCATGTTTTAAGTAGGATTTTTGTTTTTGCTGACTTGGGAGTATTTTAAGACTCGAAACCTTCATTTACTAAGCGTATTAGTTTTGTGGTTGAAGAAGCTTCATTAAGAGATTTGGTCGCGAATTCCGTGATCTTTATGTTCATAAACTAATCTTTGTTTCAATTGAAATGAGAACTGAAACGATTCAAAGAAGGTTTTTTAAACATTTTTTACGTTAGAATTTAACAAAAATTGAAATAAATGACAAGTGAAATTAATTTGAAATCGATATCTCTGCTACTTTCTGAGATATAGACGAAAAAATGGTACTTTGAACGATCTCAAGCTTGCTAGTGTACGAAAGTTGATTTGTAAAAGAGTTCTACCACGGCAATCTTATAAGAATAAATTGAAATAAAGGCCACAAGTTTCTGCATCTCCTATTGCTATAAGTCTATGACATTTAAAGGAATCTCGTAAATGCATAAAATGTTTTAAAGCCTGAAATCAGATCTATAGTTTATAATCTTTTAAGATCTTTAAAGACTTAAAGTGTATTCATATGCATATAAGTATCTTATTATACATCAACGACCCACTTTAGAGCCAAAAGTAGCAAGAAAAACCTTGTATAGGCATTTTTCGTATGGTGATTTTCCAATGTATGTAGATGCCTACTTCAATGATACCTTCAATCTTTTTTTTTCTTAACAAGATAATTCCTCTTGTTAATTCTTAATTTTAAAGATGCTCGAAGAAAAACACCATAAGGATGTCTTAAAAATGAGGATTTAAGATACCGGAAGAAAATAAACACCAAGCTTAAATGGGAGTGACTCTGTGAATAGCATCATCTTCTTCACCTCATCACCACCTCCGTTCTGGTGGCGACCGGAACTACATACATATATGAAAGCTTTCTCCACCAAAGTGTAGGAGCCTTGCTGCTATACCTCTGCATAGGTACCTACACAAAACATTTCAATATGAAAAGAGGTTTCTACACCAATAGCTACCTAAAGTTTTTACACCTAAGTCATCATAGGTACATACCTAAGTATGTAAGATCTATCTCATTTCACCTCACACCAATTATTTAGGTTGGTATGTTGTATGTACATACATTTCTACTTTGGTATGTGCCTACATAATAAGTTGGATATACAAAGGTTCACCCTAAGAGGGCGTGCGATGTTAAGTCAGTGCACCACCTTGGAATAGAAACTTCTTCTTCGACTCTGATGCTGTTATATTATGTGATCCCTACCAACCCCTACGAAAGTGCGGAGGTTGAATCCCCAAGTGGCAGCAATGTATGTGCCTGTGCCATGATATCGACATTCAACACTGGTGCTAGAGCGCATGACCCATTTGGCTCTTCAGTTGGTCACTAACACCATTATAGCATCCATAGCGAGGGTGACAAAAACCCCGTAACACATTTGTTATCAAGCAGACATAAGGCTAAAGCTTGGAGCTTTTGGGGTATCATGCATACATCCACGTCTATAGTACTATATAGCATATACCTTCCTATGGCATCCATGAATATTAGCGAGGTTTATAGAACTTTCTCTCTTCTTATAGCGGATGCTCGCCCTGGTCCCTGGTCCATGCCCTTTACTCCCTGGGGGGCAAATGTGTGCCAGTCATTGGATCGAAGTCCGGAACTTTATTTTTTGTTGCTTTACTTTGCTTTGGCAAGCTTCATCGCCCGATGGCAGAGCACAGAGGGTGCTGATGGTGTGGTCGTCACTCATTTAGCAAGGGCGTGGGCTTTGACTCTGGGGCGAAGGAACTTTGTGTGCGCGGTGTGCACTTTAGGTGATGGGGAATGAACTGGGGATACTTATTATACCTACAGAGCTATGGTTATACTCTCGGATAGGTGGATGGTGATGATGACGGCGGCGGTGGTGATGGTGGCTATAGTGATTAATTTGCGAGCACTTGGTCTTGGCTTGGTATAGCCTTTTCATTGGGGATCAGTTTTTTTTTTGTTCTTTTAGTTGAATTTTTGTAACTTTGATGGATTAATGGAAAAAGGATTAAGGATGAGGAGTTTTGTAATAAATATTTTACGTCGGTAAAAGAAAGCCTACTGGTAATAAAGGCCAAAGTGGTTTTTGGTTAGCAAAGAGATCACTTATAGCCTTGTAAACAAAAAGAAAAAACGAGGATGGGATGAGACCCACACTAAAATCTTCGCATTCGTGTAAGTCTTTCGATATTTCTAAAAATTTTACAAAATATTGATAACGACATTTTGTGTAAAATAAAAAAAAATTAAGTCAATATCTTTCTTTGTTCCCTAAATATTTGAGTCGAAAACCACTTATTTTGTTAAAAAAAAAAAAGTTCTCAGTTGATTTTTTCCAAAACAATAACAACAATATTAATATGCTACTTCTTGAGATATGAGTAAAGACATACGAACGCATGTACGCTGATTAAGGGATGTAGGGATTTTTAAACGCGTAGAAATGTATAAATATGTAATATAATGTATAAATGTATAAATATTCAATAGATCTCTTCAACAAATTTGAGATCTTCGAATTTGTTTTATGTAAACTTATAAAGGGTGTTTTTTAGAGGTTTACAACTTTAAATTGCAATAAAACAATTATGACTTTTTTAAACTGACATGAAATTTACTTTGTTCGAAAGATAATTAATAAATAAAATAAACTAGGTGGCGCAACAGTCCGTTGAGAACTAGGGCCTAGTGACTTACAACTCTCAACCATTCCTGTGTGCGAGTAATGTTGTTAGGAATGGAGGGGACCTACAGTTTTAAGCCGAATCCGAACGGCAAATTTGAGAAAGCACTTTTCATGACAAGAATTACTCTTGGAGAATTTGAGAATATGACCGTCACGTCACGGATGGCTTCGGCGGTCTGGAGGTCCATTTTTCGACAATAACGTGACGAATGCTGTTTTGCAAATGGTCTAGTGACTATCTTTACAGAAAAAAGTCAAGCGGTGTTAGATCGCACAATCTTGGCGGCCAATTGATGGGTCCGGTATGTGAAACTCGGCAGTAACCAAATATTTATTTCAACAAATCAATTGTGTGTGGCATCGCTCCGTCTTGTTGACTCCTGCACATCATGGTTGTTCTATTGATAAACGAAAAAGTCCGTAATCATGGCTCATAGCGGTCTCCATTGACCGATTATTATTATTGAATGACCCATTATTCCAACAAGTCATAAAGCATGGCAAATAGTCGGTTTGTGTGGATATAACGATGTTGTCTCATCATGCACTTGAACATTATCATCACATCTTGCTTTGCGTCCATTCAATGAATCTACCCCTTGCTAGGTGATCCTGTACCTTTAATTTTGGAAATTCCAAACCAAACTAAAAATAAAATCACTTGGCATCCATAAAATGGCCACCAGTTAAATAGCGTTGCCAACCTAAAGTTATATTTGTACCTCCGTTTTAATAATAGTAAAATATGAAAATATTAGCAATAATAGCAACACCTTCTTATTGTTGTTAATATTGATTGTAGTACTTTTACGAGGCAAATTTTAAAAAATATAAGTGTTATAATATATTAGATGTACAGTGATGGACAAAACAATAGGACCATTTTTATAGTTCTTAGTAATACGCAAAAAACTTAAATGTTTTGTGTTTTCTCAACATTTTTTTTTTATTTGATATTTTGAATAAGAGTGAAGAGTAAATTAATTGATTAAATATTTCCAGAACGTATACTTACTTACTAAAACATAAAATAAAGAAAAAAAGGTTATGTGTGAATGGACAAAACAATAGGACCATTAATGTAATAAATTATTTTGTGAATTTTTACACTTTTCACACTTGGCAGTAAGTATTTTGTGCTAAACCATTGTTTTGCACCACATCTTGAACTCTTTTTGGCATTGACTCCACAAGTTTCCTGCAGGTACTTTGTAGTATTGCATACAAAGCTTTTTGATAGTTGTTCCACAAATCTTCCTTATTTCTTGATTTTTTGCCAGCGAGTGATTTTTTTACAATGGCCATAAGTTTTCCAATGGATTTAAATCTGGAGATTGAGAAGGCCAGGGCACTACATCGATCATTTTCTCTTCAATCCAGCTTTTGACTTTTCGAAATGTATGCTTCGGGTCGTTGCCTTACATGAACTTCCACCTCAACGGCATTTCATACTCGGCATACGGAAGCATTACCTCCTCTTTTATTTTTGTGTACTGATGCTGGTCCATTTTGTTTTCGATCCGATAAATTGGACCTACCCCGTACCACGAAAAACATCCCCACACCATGATGTTTCCTCCTCCGTGCTTTACTCTTTTCGTAGTATAGTGTGGTTGATGTGCAGTATTTTTTGGATGTCGTCGTACCCATCTCTTACGGTCTGATGCAACTAAATTTACTTTTGTTTCGTCGGACCATAGAACGTTTCGCCATTTTTGCCCATTATCTGGGCCTACCCAATTTAAATGGTCTTTGGCGAATCTAATTCTATTTTGTCGGTGTCCTTTAGTAAGAAGTGGTACTTCCCTAGGACTTCTTCCAAAGAGATGCTGGTCTTCAACCCGTCTTCTAACTGTTTTTTCACAGATAGGCAATTCTAGCACCTTTTTAATTTCCCCAGAAGACTTAAACGGGTCCTTTCTAGATAAACGTTTAATTTGAGCATCAAGTTTTTGGGATGTTTTCCGTGGTCTGCCTGTTTTTGCGTTGTTTTTTTTTTTTTTGGGCTGTAGTGCATTAAACACAAATGTCTTGGATCTCCCAATTACTTTGGCCACTTCCCGCTGCGACTTTCCATCTTGCACCAGTTTGAGGATAATTTCCCTCATGGTTTGAGTGCAGTGTACTCCGCGACCCATTTTTTCTTTTTTCTTGTGAACTCTCTTTATAATTAAAAGTATTTTATTTCAAGAATGGTGTTGTATTAAATATTTTATTCAAATCACAATAATTTCAACATAAATTCATACAGAAGTCACCTGGTCTTATTGTTTCGTCCACCTCCAATGAATGTTTTTTAGGTTTGTTTACTTTTTCACAATAATAAACAGTTTATTCTTTATTTTTTTTTTTGCTTGAATCAAAACTTTACCGTTAATCAACGATGATTTACGCAAAAAAAAGTATAACCGTCTTCATCTTAAAGAGAGAGAGCTAATTGTTAAGGCATCCCTACTGATCTTATTGTTTTGTCCATCACTGTATGTAAGTATGCTGTTAAAGCATTCTATATATTTTTTTTTTGAAAACTTTCAGGGTCCGTTTGGTTTAGGCTTCGCAATAAGCTGGTCATTAAAATAGCAACACTTAATAAATTTAAGACATTTCGATAAACCAATGCATTTTTTCGACATTATTATCAAATGAGATCTAATATTTTGCTGAAAAACCTTTATTTTTTAAAACTTCATGTTTTCGATTTGGCATAGAGTCCACCAACATCTGGAACTTTTCTTGTTCAATCTAACACCATACTTCTTTGAAAATTCTCCATAAATCCGTTTTATTGAAACGTTTCTGCTCACTAACTTCAATATTTAGCTCATACCAAAGGTTCCAAATAGGATTTAGATTTAGTGATTGAGAAGGCTAACGTTCAATTTTGTTCCTTAAAACCAGAACTTCGTTGACTCTGTCGTATTTTTGGGATTGTTGTCTAGCTGGAAACGTCATTTAAGTGGCATATTTTCGCCAGCCCACGGAAGCATTACTTTTTGCAGTATGTCTACATACGACTCTTTTGTCACTATTCCATCTATAACAACTATTTGAACAACGCCCTACCAAGAAAAACAACTCCTTTACCTTATGCTGCCTTTACGTTTCACCGTTTGTTTCGTATACCGTGGATTGCAGGATTGGCACTATGGGCGACAAAAAAACTGTTTACTATCCATTCCGAATAAATGTATTTTCGTTTCGTCGTTCCAAAACACATTCCTTTTTGACCTGAGTTGGATCGTCTCTTATTTGGTACATGATCGATGATTGCAAAAATTTAAAGTCCCAATCTCTAACTGAAATCAATGAATGCAATAAATCATTTAAAATGGTTGCATTCTCAAAAAAGATTGCATTTTTTTACAAGCCTGAAAATTGTCAATTGACTCAAATAAGAAAAAAAGAAGGAATACACAAACAAAACTTAAGAAAACCTAAAGGAATTGACATCTTACAATCGACTTGTTAAGGGGAATTTAGCTGAAATCAAACACGTCCCAAAATACAGTTATAAACATAATTATTGCTATAAGTTAATACCTAATATCCTTCTTAATATAAGACTATCAAAAACAAAAAATTGCTAATGTTTAGCAGTTATAACAGTTTTTAGGGGATAAAAATGCTTTATGAGGTTTCAAAAAACTCTGAATGTCCACAGAGTACCACCGAAGTGTCGCGACCGACGGCAGCATTGTTATAGTTGGCGTGTCTTGACTCACAACCAAAAAAAAAAATAACATTAGATTTATAATTCTTCTCTGATATCTTTTTAAAGTACAACCGTTATTATTGCTTGAAGGAGCGGGAGGAAATTTCATAAGCCAAAAAAAGGTCGTTGATCTTTCTGCCTTTTTCTACTACGCGTCTGCCTTGTTAAGTTATACATGCTGTATACCAGCCTTCCATCCATTTCCAAAGTCAAATTTACGAATCAAGAAGAAATAGCACCAGATTCCATTTGGAATTCTCCAAGTCCAGAACTTCCGAGTCTTTTAAACATTAGGCTCGTAGAATTGTACACATAATTTGATGGAAGTCATAACTCATTTACGTAATCAAATCCGTAGACTTACCTTCAATGTGACTCCCACGACGAATTCATGTTCAAATAAAAGTTTCTTCGTGTTTTTAACAATCTTCTCATCTTTCTCCTTATTTCATTTGAAGGGTACTGGTGGCATAGATAAATTTCTTCGAATACGAGGCTTTTTGAAGGTATGATCTTAACTTGAAACTTTGATTTCAACTTTTGTCCAATGGTAGGGGACGCGTCTTACTAAAAGTTATCTTCAGTTGAGTTACAAGACGTA
The DNA here is from genome assembly GCA_951509635.1 of Eupeodes luniger. Lineage (NCBI taxonomy): Eukaryota > Metazoa > Arthropoda > Insecta > Diptera > Syrphidae > Eupeodes > Eupeodes luniger. The sequence continues at coordinate 91,654,544 of OX608073.1, read as the reverse complement.
TTTAATAATTTGTGATTGATTGTGATAGGAGTGCAGAGTTTAGAAGTTAAAACACACATTATTTGGATACTTGAATTTGTAACCTTCAATACTGACTTTTATACTTCAAGTGTGGGTTTAGGTAACGATAACAGCTTTAAACAATACTTGTTTGTTTATGTATGACAAAAACACAAAACAACATACTAAAATCATATGTATATTAATATTCTTCTGCTTGCAACGCCTTACAACTCAGTTTTTGATTTTGCAGAAATCAAAAACTCTTTATAGCGTTGTTCAATGAATTCAAAAACAGCCGACATAGCTGAATATGAGGTCCATTCGTGCTTTGTATGGCCTGTAATACAACAAAGAATACATAAGTTCACGTTTGGCTAAAGCTTTCTTTAAATAAAACTACTTACCAGCTGAAACCTGGGGCAGATCATCACTTGGTGTTTTTATAACCGTTCCCAATGGCTTATCACTTGAGACAAAATTCCTCGTGATAGGTCGTAGGTTTCTTACAGCTGCCTGACCTCCAGAGAAGTGGGCTGAGTCTGTCAAAGCAACAGCGAACACTCTCTGTTTAAAATATTGTTCAAACTGTTTTGCCTAGAATCAGAAAATTTTATCTTAAGTGAAGAGAATCTAAAACAACAAAATGTCCCCTTTCTCACCAGAGCTAAGGTAACAGAGCCTCCATAGCTATGAGCGACTATGGCAACACTTTCTGGATTCGATGCCATAACATACTTCTCCCAGACAGTGGCTGCATGTGTAATGGGAGTGTTATGTCCAGGTATAACTTTCATGGCTCCATCTTCAGACAAACGATAGTTGTCATTTGTGTTTGTGATTAATATGTCATAGCCCAGTTCACGGGCTTTTTTGATATAAGGAAGCACTGTACCGTGATCCAAGGAGTTGTTGATAATCAAACTAAAACAAGGAGTTGACAACAACAAAAATCAATCAAATTAAAACACCTATTTACCTCCTAGCCCACTGTCCAGCTCTGACATAGCCACTGCCATGGATTAAGACCATTAACTTCTTGGGTTTGTCTAATTTCTTTTGACTTGTGAAAATGAACGTCGCCTGTTCCTTGGGAATGTTTTCAGGTGTGTGTACTCGGTACATACCATTTTGCTCTAGGAGTTCATACACAATATCTGGAATGCACTGAATCGAGAGAATAAGGAAGCAATCAAACAAATAAGAAAAAAAACACCCACATTGGCCAGTTCTTCGTAGTGTCTTTGATTCTGTGCGTAATCCGGAAACACGTCGAATTGAAATGGCTCATCACCAGGTTCGCCAGTAGTTGAGTTCACTTTTCGCAGCTTTCCCTCTGCAAGAAAAAAATTCATCTCCAAATAGGTACAGACAATACCATTTTTGTTGAGGTTGAGAGAAGCAGAAGGAGAATTGCTTACCTTTGTTGAATGCATACCCAAAATCTCGTAGTTTCTTTGTTGCTTCTCCAGACATTACTTGGGTCAGATGGAAATACTTTAAAAGAATCAAGATAAGAGTTAAAATATTCATCAATTTAAGTATTTGTTTATTTTATGAGCAGAAACCTTTGGTAATATGGAAATGGAAATGTTTTTGGATGGGAATTTTGATAGTGAACCGGCTAGGAGTTTCGTTATTCGTTAATTTGACAGATGACAATGATAGCAACATCTCGATACAAGATACATGCACAGCAACAGCTTAGAATCATATGTTGCGAACGAGTTGTAGAACATAGCAACACTAGCGCTGTGGCATACAAGTTGTGAGTAACTGCAATAGTTCGAATTTACTTTTAATGTAAAGTAAAACATAGGGTGTAACAAATTGGATTACAGGATCTGTTTTACAATGCAAAAGCAAAGTTCTGAGTAGTTAGCCCCCACTTAAATTCAATGACCAAAAAAAATTAAGTTTTTTAATTCTGTCACACAAACAAACCAATACTTTGTTAAAGGATTGAGTTGTCCTGAAGTTGAATATTGCCTTAAAATGTTTCCATCACATCATTATTTTAAAGTATGACAGTTTAAGGAGCTATTAACATAAGAGCGACTAACGAATGAATAAATATTAGTTCATTATGACATTTCTTACACACGACTTGTTTTTATTTGTCATTACAGATGCACAAGAAAGACTAAAATTAAATATTTAGGTTAATACTCGCAAACATTTTATTCGCAGGAGTGTGGATTTTATGTGGAACGCGAATTGAGTTTGACAATTCGCTACAATAAGATTGCAATTCACCACGAACAATTTGTCTTATTTTGGCAATGAAAACGCTAATTTTATGACCTTGAGTTTAAGTTAAGCTATATTTCTATCTTTTTTTCTACAATTTGCACAGAAATAAGGTTAAGGAATAGATGACACCAACGTGAAGTTGGCTGCTAGTAGTCCATGTCAAGTATGTGCAGGTTCAGGCAACATAAAGCATCTTTCACATGAGCTACGAACTACGAACTGTGGATGTTCGCATATTTTGACTTTTCTTTCACATTAGCTTTATTTCTATTCGCAGACAGCGACGAATTGAATTACACTTTTCTCCATATTTTCCTCAGCCATGATCTTTCACACAAAAACAAAACAAGAGTGGTACAATTTTGAGGTTAAGTTGCGCGCGAACAATTCATTCGTTGCAGTGTGAATGGTATGTGGAACGCGAATAGAGTTTGACAGTTTGTAGCAACCACACTGCAATTCGTTACTACCAAATTGTTTTTACAAAATTTTCCTGTTTTAAGCACTATTCACATGAGCACGACCAACGAATGAACGAATATTCGTCGATTTTGACATTTTTTTCACATGATAATTTTTAATTCGTAACACAGCCGAACACCATTCACCACCGAAACCAAAACAAGAATGATTTGTTTTAGGTTAAGTACGCGCGATTATTTTATTCGTTGCTAGTGTGGATAATGTGGAACGCGAATAAAGTTTGTACATTCTTGGAACGTACATTTTTTCCAAGGCAACTAGCTAGTTGTTCAAGTGTTATACATTTCAAACTCGGAACCTTACTTCACAAACCTCTACCTTCTGTTGATCGTGAAAAAAACTACCAAAAACATTATTGTCTTCAAAATACTCCTCAGGCAAGCTACAAGTCCAACACGATTTGTATTTTGTATTGTAACGATATGATACTTATTTCTTTTCCAATTGACAAGAAACCCTTTCACAAAATATCAAATGGAATTGTACAGAAAAGAAACTATGTAATTGTAGACTAATAAATTCCAACTTTCAGTTGAATGAAAAAACATGATCAAGTGTCATTTTGACATAAGTGGACTTGACTCGATAGTTAGGGAGATTTTTCTTGACTAGCTTTACAATAAAGTTGCTTTAATTTTAAGGCAATTTTTTGACAGCTGGCCTATCAGATACTTGAAACTTGCCTTACTTTCAAGTCCCTTATGTGGCCTGAACCTGCCCTTGGTAAAATGGTTATGAGTTTTTATTGGACTCTATATGACGTATATCTTAGGGTCGACTTCGATTTTAACTTTGTGTATTTAAAAAAAAACATACCCGTTTTCAAAATTATGTTTTTGCAATATAAAAAGGGTGTTTAAATTTTAAGGGCCGATGTTGGTTTTGCATAAATTACAAATTATTTAGGAAATTACTGTAACTTTTTTTATTATGATAATATTGGCCAAATGGCCGCCACCATCTTGGCGGTACACCTCCAACCGATAGTCCAAATTTTCGATAACGCTGAGGCATAGTTGAGGTTCTATGACGTTAATTTGTTGAATTATTTCATCCTTTAACTTGAATTGTTACTAGTTTAAAGGCGTACTTTCAAATAACCCCAAAGAAAGAAGTCCAAATCACATGATCTTATCGGCCAATTGACATCGCCACCAAGTGAGATAACATCGCCATTAAATTTGTCGCTCAAAAGAGCCATTGTTTCGTTAGCTGTGTGGCAAGTGACACCGTCCTGTTGAAACAAGATATCGTCCACATCCATATCTTCTAATTCGGGCCATTTAAAGTTCGTTATCATCTCACGATAGCGAACACCATTTACATTAACTGCCTGACCGGCCTCATTTTGGAAAAAAACGGCCCAATGATGCCGCAAGCCCATAAACTGCACCAAACAGTCACTCTTTGTGGGTGCATTGGTTTTTCAACAATCACTCTTGGATTATTATTCGCCCAAACGTGGCAATTCTTATTCTTATTGACGAATCCACTGAAGTGAAAATGTGTCTCATCACTGAAAATGATTTTTTTAGAAAATTTATCATCCACTGTTGCCATTTCCTGTAACCATTCTGACCATTAAAACGGTCAAGAGGCTCTAATTCTTAAGTCAATTGCACCTTGTTAGCCCGTAAATGTAAGCCTTTATGTATTTTTCACGGGTAATGCCTCTTGCGAGGAATTGACAAATCTCCAAAGAGTTGTTCTTGTCATGAAAAGTTCTTTCTTAAATTTGTAATGAAAAACGCAGTTTAATAAAAAGTTGATCTTTATTAAAGTAAAATGTAGGCAAGAATGAATTAAGAAAAAGAAAATGGTTACAGCGTCGCTGAGCCGCTGATGTGCTGACGTGCTGATATGTTGATGTGCTGAACATATGTTGCTCAATTAAAGGTGGCAACATATGTTTAGTTCCCCTTTTTAGTTAGCAGATGGCGCCAGGTATCATCGGTTAGGTGATATACACATTTCAACACCCCCACTTGATACGGTGCTTCTCTGCTGTTTAATACTTTTAATTAATTTGGATTCCCATTGCTGATCTGCACCACTCGTGCTTTTGACGGTTGACCGGCTTCGTCAATGAATCTGCAATCATCTTTTCTGATGCCACTTTGAAGAACTCAACCCACTTTTTCTTTGCTGCGTCTCGAAGAAAATGATGCTGCACATCAATGTGCTTTGTACGTGCATGATGAAGAGAATTTCTTGAAAGATCTAGAGCACTTTGATTGTCACATCCAATTTGTATCATGGTGTCACTCGATGAGATCTGCAACTCTATTGTCATCATCCTGAGCCACAATGCCTCTTGAGTGGCATGGGCAAGAGCCATATACTCTACTTCGGTTGTTGAACGCGCAACTGTTTGTTGTTTCTTGCTAGACCAACTGATAACACCACCCGCCAACTTGAAAGTGTAGCCACTAACCGAAACTCTGTCATCAGGATCATCCGCGTAGTCTGCATCTGTGTATCCCACAATGTTGTTGTTTCCACTGGTTTTATAAGTTATCTTAGCACCTGCCGTTCCTCTAAGATATCGCAGAACGCGTTTTACTGAAGACCAATGTTCTTTGCCAGGGTTAGAGTTGAATTTGCTAAGAACCCCCACTGCAAACGAAATGTCCGGTCGTGTTGTTTGTGCTGCATACAGAAGACTTCCAATCGCCATTTGGTAGGGAATATGATGCATCACTTCTCTTTCTGCATCGTTGATTGGTGCCATGTTTCGGCTCAACTTTCTTCCACATTCCAATGGTGTAGATACAGGTTTCGCATCACTCATATTAAATCTTCTCAGAACTGCTTCGATGTATGCTGCTTGGTCCAGTGTTGTTTGGCCTCGTTTTCTGTCCCTTATGACTTGAACCCCAAGGCAGTACTGGATTTCACCAAGGTCTTTCATGTCAAACCTTTTCATGAGCTCTGCCTTAATCCAAACTCTGGATTGTTCATTGTCTGTAATAAGCAGAAAGTCGTCAACATAAATAGCGATAATAATTACCTTATCTTTGCTCAGGCAATGATATACGCAGGTGTCAAATTTGGCTTGAACAAGTCCAAGATGACGTAGGTCCTTGTCCAGTTTTTCATCCCACAAATAGCCAGACTGTTTAAGGCCACACAATGCTTTGCGTAGTCGGCACACTTTTCTAGGATTTATCTCATTTTCAGTCTCAAACAACTTTGGTTGCATCATATAGATATCTTTATCTATCTCAGGTTGCAGGAATGCCGCCACTGCATCCATCTGGTCAATATTCCAGTCCTTAAGAGTTGCAACCGCAATCAGGAAACGAAGTGTTGTGCCACGAACCACCGGTGCAAAAGTTTCGTCAAAATCCATACCACTGACCTGCATGCATCCTCGAACAACCAGACGTGCCTTGTAGCGCACTGTGTCACCAGCTCCGTTCTTCTTTTTACGCAGAACCCATTTGCATGAGATTGCTTTTCGGTCTTTCGGCAAGTCAACCAGCTCCCACGTATCCTTCTTGATGAGTGCGTCATATTCTTCACGCATGGCTTGCTTCCACATTTCAGCATCGCTTCGAGAAAGAGCATCATTCACATCCTTTGGATCTCCATCAGATACAATGTCGAGTGCAGAAGACAAAACGTAATCTTTGAACCGCGTTGGCAATTCACGTTTACGTTTAACATGTTCCCGAGTTGATTCTCCGTCAGCTGTATCCAAAACTTCATCTTCTTCTTGATAGGGGCTTGGATCAAAAAATTCGTCTTGACTAATAGCTTCATCATCAACATCCGTTGGAACCAAATTTTCGTCATTAGATGCCTCCATTGTATCGCTCTCGGTTGGAATTAAGATCTCTTCACTACTAACTGCTGCCTCGTCATCTTTTGCTTCGTTGATATGGAACTCGCTACTTGTTTCAGCTTCTTCATTTCTTAAAGACACTATTTTGTTTTCATCAAATATAACGTCACGGGATTTGACAATTTCATTGGTTTCAACATCAATGACTCTGTATCCCTTCGATTCTGTGCAGTAGCCAACAAAAAGATGTTCTTGTGATTTGGCATCCCATTTTTTGCGTTTTTCACGGGGAATGTGAACGTATGCGCTAGAACCGAAAACTCTTAAATGGTTTAAATTTGGTTTCTTACCTGTCCAGGCTTCTTCTGGTGTCTTTTCATTGACGGCAACCGTTGGACTCCGATTTCTCAAGTAGCAAGCTGTATTGATTGCTTCCGCCCAATATTTCTTTGGAAAATTTGCACCAAATAACATCGATCTCGCTTCCTCTACAAGAATTCTATTAATGCGTTCAGCAACGCCATTCTGCTCCGGGTTGTATTGAATTGTGGTTTGATGTTGTATACCGTGCGCCTTTAAGAAGTTTCCAAAATTATTGTTGACAAATTCCTTGCCATTGTCACTTCGAATAGCTCGTATTTTGGATGAAGTTTCTTTTTCAACATGTACTTTGAATTCTTTAAACTTCTCAAATGCCTCATCCTTGTTTGCTAAAAAATAAACAAACGTTTTACGTGTGAAGTCATCCGTGAAAGTCAGCACGTATCTTTTGCCCCCAATCGATGGCTCCTGCATGGGTCCACACAAGTCGGTGTGTACCAACCCTAACTTACTGCTAGCACGACGTGCTTTTCCTTTCGCAAACGGATTTCTGTGTTGCTTCCCTTTTACACAACCAACACAAACCCCATCGCATTCCTTGTCCTTAAAAACGATGCCTTCTGCCATACCATCTCGCAATCTTTTCATGCCACCCACACTCAAATGGCCAAGTCGACGATGCCATGTTTCAAAATCAGTGCAGACTGACGACGAATAACAGGTCTTCATAATTGGTTCTTCAAAACGTTTGAGCTTATACAAGTCATCCCCCGATGAAGTTGCAAAAGCAATGACTGCTCCAGAAGTACGAACCGAAATTTCGCATCTTTTGTCATCGACAATCGTTGTTGTGATTCCCTTCTTACCCAACTGCTTGCAAGAAATGAGGTTGAACTTTAAGCCCTCAGCATACCTAACATCACGAATTGGGGTTTTAGTAGGCTTTCCTTTTATGTCGAGCAACACCACAGTGTCACCCATTGCCGAAATATGGAAATGGTCTCCAGAGGCTGTAACAACCTTTCCACCCCCATTCAACACCTTAACATTCGTTAACCAGTCCTTTCGGCCAGTTAGGTGAACGGTTGCTCCTGAATCCACATACCAATCGTCAGTGTTGAACTTTCCAACTCCGAGTGCGGTGGAAGTACTAAGCTGCATTTGTGACATCAAGCCAGTTTCAGTTTTTTCTTTTACGAACTTCTTGGCAGCACGACATTCTGCAAATCGATGGCCAACTTTGTCGCAGTTAAAACATTTGCCACGGAACTTACTACTGCCCTTCTTGAATGGACGCGTTCTGGAAGATAAAGCCGTTTCCTTACCAACGTTCTCAAAGCGCGTAGATTCAGCTAAGAGACGTTCCTTGACCAGATCAGTAGTGAGATCGGCTCCACAGTTCTCTAGTGCCATAATTAATGGCTTGTAGAAATCTGGAAGGCTAACAAAAATCAGAGCGGCAAGGACCCCGTCCTTGATTTCGTTATAGATTGCTTTCAGTTGTTGGGCAAACATAACCTTTTTGTTAAGGTACTCCGACATGCTTTTGCAATCGGAAAAACGAACGTTCACCAACTCCTCAATAAGTGCGGCCACTCTGGAGAAACCTTTTGGCTCGTAAACGCTTTGGAGCCTACCCCAGACCTCTTTTCCAGTTTTGAGTTCACGTATGTCTGTAAATATATGAGTTTTCACTCCAGACACAATTGCCGCCAGAGCACGTGACTCTTGTTTTTCGTCGGATTTGGTGCCATCGACGAATTCCCATAAATCACAATTTAAAAGATGGATTTTCATTGCGTACTTCCAATCAATGAAATTTAATCTGCCATCTAGCTTCTCGAATGATGCTGGAACTGATGTAATCGACATAATGAAGACTTACTGAGATACTCCGCTGGCGTTTTCGTTTTTGTCTTCTTTTATTTTCTTCTTTGATTCGTCCTTAATCATTAGATTGATAAGAGTTGATTAAAATATTTAAATCGACTGACTTAGAGTACTTAGACCATCTGGGCCCATAACCTGTAATGAAAAACGCAGTTTAATAAAAAGTTGAGCTTTATTAAAGTAAAATGTAGGCAAGAATGAATTAAGAAAAAGAAAATGGTTACAGCGTCGCTGAGCCGCTGATGTGCTGACGTGCTGATATGTTGATGTGCTGAACATATGTTGCTCAATTAAAGGTGGCAACATATGTTTAGTTCCCCTTTTTAGTTAGCAGATGGCGCCAGGTATCATCGGTTAGGTGATATACACATTTCAACAAAATTAGCCGTCCGAATTTGGCTTAAAACTGTAGGTCCCCACCATCCCATGAGAACATGACTCGCACACAGAAATGGTTGAGAGTTGTAAGTCACTAGGCTCTATTTCTCAACGGACCTAATTTATTTAATTGCTAAACTACAAGGCAAATACCATGAGCGATTGGAACTTCAACATTTGAAATCACCAATCGTTTGACCTTGAAAAGATTGAAATAATTTTGTCTTCAATCATTTGACATTGATTGCAATCACTTCATGCATTCTTTTGAAGGCTTTGCGTTCACTTGAAGTAATTTTATACTTTGTGTTTTTAATAAAACTCAGCAATAATAAAAAAAAATAAAAAAAAAAATTATAGCTGAGAATTTGTAGTATTTTGAAAATTCATTTAAATTTTTATAATTTTTATCTAATCGGATGTTCTAAATTTTGCGTGGAAAAAAAATTAAATACAATTGCTTATTAAAAATGAGATTTCTAGCTCATCTTCGACACGCATACAAGGTTTATAACATTTTAAATATATATTTTTACATCTTATTATGAAATCTTAAATTTTTAGCTCACAAATTTAACATATCCCTACAAGAATTCCCTAGCCTTGGGTTTTCGTGGAAATAAAAGGACTCAGGACCGTTGTTTTACATCGCATGCTACAGGTTATTAGATTTTATGAGTTTATTAAGAAAGATAATTTTTATTTCTTTCAGGTGAAGAAGTCGATGGTGATGAGCGTTTTCAGGAAGCCTTCGCTATAATGTCTCTTCTAAGGGATAATAGTCTACAAGTTGAACTATTAAGCGAAAATATAAATTGCTCTAAAACTAAAAATGGCAAACAAAATGGGAAAACTCTAACTTATATCGAAGATGAGATCAGCAGGGGGGTCACAAATAAAGCTCCTTATTCTGAAAAGAAACTAGATTCGGACATGGAAATGACGAATTTGAAGAAAACCTTATTTAACCCCAACAGTTTGAGACATGGAATCGTTTCGAGTGATGCAGCTTTTTCCTTACCTTACAATTCTATAACTATTCCACTGCACTTGAGTACACTAATAAGTCCAACTAATCCTAAAGTTCCAGAATTCAATGAGTACTTGACGTCTATGGCAGCCAATCTCTGTTGTGCAGCATTAGAAAATGGATTTTCAAATGGAAGCAACTCTAAAAAATACTACTGCACACAAAATACTCTTGATACAAGTTCGATCCAGAAGATGGCGCTGAGTGGTAAGAATAATGATAAATTCAAAAAAGTACCTCCTTCATCGGACGAGATAGTTAAGGATTTGCTAAAGAATTATGATGAATTCCAAAATGGAGTAAAAACATTCGCTACAAATTCAACAGTGACAGGTAAGGGTTACGTGGGTTTTTAGTATGATGATAAAATATATTTTTTCCACCAGGAAATTCTAGAAAAACAAATAAACCAGAAAATTCTCCTGTGACGAAAGGCAATTCAAGTAGTCTTGGTCTACTTGACCCTCAACTTTATAAAAAGTCTTTAAGAGAAGCTGAAACCAAACGGAAGGAACTTGCCAAGGCTTCCGCTTCCTGCAAGGAAAAGTTAACTCAAAGATCTTGTCAACCAAAAAAACCAACTTCACAACCATCATCTTTTAAACATGCTTCCAAGAAAGAAGAGTCCAAATACTCTCCATCTGGAAATCTAGAAACAAACTTTGAAAGTCAAAAGAATAAATCTGAAGCATCCAAGTCGAAATGTAGAGAAAAAGTGCCAAATTTTGACACTAAAAATACTGAACAAAAAGATCCTTGTGAAGCGCTTCCAAAAATGACTTCTAATCAAGATCAAGGTTGTAAACCAAAGTCCCATAAACTTGATTCAATGTCTAAATGTGGTTCTGCATCGAAATCAAATTGTGAATCTGTTAAGACTTTTGAAAACCCCTCGAAACCTGAAAAACCTGAATCTATTTCTAGTACAGAAGAGAATGCCGCTAATAAAAAAATTCAATCCAAAAATAGTTCGAAATCAGAAATTGAATTGAAGACTAAGAAAACTGAAAAATTAGCAGAAACGACAAAAAGAACGAAATCCCAGACATCTTTAAAATGTAGCTCAGCTTCTGAGTCCAAAGTTGAAGATCCATGTGAAATTCCTCCAATTATGAAGCCGAAGTCATGTGGCTCACCCTGTGGAACAGAGGACCCCTGTAAGATACCATCCATAACTTTCAAAGAAACTCCGGAAATAAAAACTAAAGCTTCACAGTGTTCATCACCACCATCTAAGCCTAAATGTGAAGCTAGCAAAGATGACAAGCCTTCATCTTGTGCTTTAACCTCAGCTTCAAAATGTTCACCTAAAGAGGAAAATGATCCTTGTAAAATGCAACTTGAATCCACAACTCCAAAATGTAACTCTCAAAATTCTTGCGTTTCGAAACAAAATAAACCTACTGATGAAGACAATTCTGATAAACCTTGTAAGAGAGTTGGTATGTCTGCGAAGAAATCATGTGACTCTGAACCAAAAGATCCATGTAAATCGCCTTGTGGCTCAACGAAAAAACCTAAATGTGGACGAACACCCAAAGGTGATACTCGCCCTAGGTGCAAAAAAGACTCGAAATGTGGATCAAAGAAACCTAAAGAAGTACCTGAGTCAAAATGTGGATCAAAGAAGCCTTCACCATGTGGACCTCACGAACAACCTGAGTCAAAATGTGGATCAAAGAAGCCTTCATCAAATGCACCTAAGGAACAACCTGAGTCAAAATGTGGAACTGAGCTGAAACCACAACCCCCAAAATGTGGATCGAAAGCTTGTGCGCCATCTCCGAAAACTTCAGGTGCTGAAACTAACCCCAAATCAACATGCACTTCAAAATTTAAAAAAACAGCCCCATCGTCAAAACCACAAACAAGAAAACTTCACAGTCTTTCTAATTTCTCGGTGGCAAATTTAATTTTTAGCAGAAAATACTCCGATGACTGCCCTAAGAAACCAAAGGGTGGCTATAAGCTTGAGTCCGAAAAATCTGACGAGTACCGCCTGGAGACTTGTGAGAACTTTTCTTGGAAAGACACAAAACCCAGGAAAAAACGAACGAATGCTGTAAAAAATTGCTACCCGGAAGAAACTAAAGAATTCTGTCCTGACACAGCTTGCTACAAGGTCTATGCAGAGAAGTCTGGAAAACTCGATCAGAAGAGTTCCAAAAGAAAGCGCAAAGGTAAGTTAAATCTTATGTTTGTGTTGGTTGTTTGGGAATAAAAGGTTTTATGTATCTAAGGAAGCAAATAAAATCGAAATGAATAAAGCACTTTGTACAAAGGGAACATCTTTTGACCATCAGAAGCACAATTTTTCATCAAATGCAAGAAAAAACGAAGAAGCTTTGATTCAAAAACCTCACAGTGTCTGTACTCGGAAGCTCATTTTACCAGAAGTTGATGATAATGGTTGGTTGATAAGAAATAATGATGTTTCTCTTTAATGACTAACGTATCCCACTTGTAGAGGTCTTGATCTGCGTGGACTCTGTTGCTTTATCCGATACCGATATCTATATGTTTGAAACGGGAGGAAAACACACACCAGGGCTTACACTTGGCAACGAAGCATCTGGAATTGTTTCGCAGGTGCCTTACCTGAACGTTGTATAAAGTTTCACAAATTAAGTTATTTAAGTGTTTCAGGTCGGAAGAAGCATATGTAATCTCAAACCAGGCGATCACGTTGTTCTTGAGTCCGGAATTCCCTGTTTTGAATGTGATATCTGCAAAATTGGCCGTTATAATCTTTGCAGTAACATCAATTTCCAAGGATTCCTTAAGAATCAATGCAGCCACCCAGCATCGTTCTGTCATAAAATTTGTCCACCAATTCCTCTCGAGCATGCGGCTTTGATTCCTCAACTGGCTTTAGGTTGTAATGCCTGTTACCAAGCTTCTGTCAAACCAATTTCCAACGTTGCCATTATCGGCTCTTGTGCAAAAACTGTCTGTACAGCCATGTGCGCAATTTCGATGGGTGCAGAGAATATGTGTGTGGTTTGCGGAATGCCTGAGGCTCAAATCCTTATAGAACAATTTGTCACTCAAAAAGTTACTTGTTACGATCACACTACAACGGAGAAAGGTATTGTTAGAGCGATTTTGGCTTCCTTGGGTACATTTCCAGATATTGTGATCAATTGTTCTGCAAGTACGAAAACCATGAATGCTTCTATAATGGCCCTTAAGCCAGCTGGGGTGTGTATTGTAGCTGGATTTTTATCGGAATGTGTTTCTTACAATATAATGGATGCTTTTATGAAGGAAATCCGAATAGTTCCAAGTTTTAGATCAAAAAATATGTAAGTTGTTTTGAAGAAGCTATTGAAAAACACAATATTTTGTACATACCTACATTTTTAGGTTTCCCAGAGCAATACATCTCTTGGAATCAGGTCGTGCACCTCTTGATTGCTTAATTGCTAATTGTGATCTTTGCAAATGGAACGAACTGGAAGGTGCTTTTAAGTTGGCCCTGTCCGAGGGAAACAATGGACCCAGAAAAGCTATAGTTAAATGTCAATTAACGGAATAAGGGACTTCATGTTCATAACCTTAAATCATTGATTAATTAAATTACAAAGTGCTTAAGATTATAGGCTTTTATTTTTCCCATGAAATTCCAGGTCTTGAGAGACTTTCCATTTCCAGTCTGTTTTATCTGGATAATCATTGGGCCAGTTTCTGAACTGGCGAAATGTTTTTTAGATTTCATTAACCGTTCGAAAAGTACCAAAAACATAATTGGGCAGGTTCAGACAACATAAATGACTTCATTTGCAGTCAACTTCATTCTTTGAAAGTGAATTTTGACCAAGGCAACTAGTTAGTTTTTAAAATGTCATGATCATGAGTTTCAAATTCAGAACTTTACTTCACAAACCTCTACTTTAAGTTTAGTTCAAAAACTAACAAAAGCATTATTGTCTAAAAAACATTCATAAGGCAAGCCGCATGTCCATCACGATTTGTATTTTGTATTGAAAAGTAATATTATTTATTTGTTTTCCAAATTGACAAGGAACCTTTTTACACAAAACATTAAACTGTGCAGAAAATAAATAAATCATAGCTTAACAAAGTTCAGCTTTTAGTTGAATGAAAAAACATTATCAACTATCATTTTGACAGAAGTAGACTTGACTTGATAGTTAGGGAGATTTTTCTTGAGGACTAACTTTCCAGTCAACTTTCCAATGAAGTTGCCTTAATTGGAAGGCAAATTTTTGGCAGCTGGCCGATCAGATACTAGAAACCTGCCTTACTTTCAAGTCCCTTATGTCGCCTGAACCTGCCCATTGTCTTCAAAGTTGTATTTTGTTCTAGTTCTTTTCTATCAACAATAGTCCAAAAAGCAAAGATAGGAACTAACGAAAAACATTTGTTTGTTGTGTATTCAAAATGTATGGTTTGATTTAAATGACGATTTGCTATTAACAGCTTGACACGTCAACAATTAACAAATGTTAGAAAAAGAACAGAGCTCAGCTCAGTACTTATTTTTGTTTTAGTTTTGTTTATTCTTCGACCACTTTACTTTATGAATAAAATATATTTTAAATCAAAGTTCTACTTGGAATTCCCTGTTAATATTTATTATTATATTATTGAAGATCCAGCTTCAAAATTAACTAGATTGCAAATTGATTAAATCATCTTAATTTTGTTGCCTTCCACTAATATTTGCACTGCTAGCTGCAAACAAGGCTGGTATATTCGACAAGAAACCCCAAACTTGGGTAAATAAAGTTCCAAGAAACTCCAAAACATGCAAACCAGTGCTAGAATTTGAATTTTGTCGATCTTGCTCCGTTTCAATTGGTGATTCATGAGTTGTTGCCTCATGACGATCACCTAGAATACTTGCTATTGCTCCAATCCCTCCCAAAGGTCCTCCGCCATTTCCATGGAAACGCTCTCGAACGGTATTCAAAAGATGCTTTACAGGTCCTAATGGTCCATGAGATCCATGCTGATGTGTGACACTCGGCTGGTGAAGTGTTTCAACTTGAGGATCTTCTTTGTCATCATTTTCTTCCAAGGTATTATCGGTATCATCTGCAGATCGGGAAACAATGGTTTTTCGAATTGATCGTGATGATAAATCATCATTTGTGTTAGAAAATCCGAGACTTTCATCTAGAGGTATGGAAATTTTGAGAGGCGATGTCGATTTCGATGGTAATGGTGTAGCTTCGGTTATTGAAGAAATCTTTAAGAAAATATTGATGCAATAAATTATTTAAATTGTAAAAATAGGTATAAATAATAATAAATTTAAATTCACACATCTTCACTATTATCTTACACTAAAATGTAATGTTGGGAGCCATTTATATCTTATGAAGGTCCATTTAAAATTGCAATTTTCTTCTACTCAAATTATAAAATATAAATAAATTTTTTAGTTTTAGTCGAAGTAGGTTTACTACTTAATTTCCAAAATCCCTATTTAAGAAAAGTAACAAATTCAAGAATCCCATGTTGGGCGCCAGTTTCATTTTCTAAAGAACTTTGTTTGAATGTTGTGACTTTTTGAAAAAAAAAGAATTGTTGACGAAATGAAACACAAACAAGTAAATTTTTCTTTTTATATTATTATTCATTTATTTAAAATTATAAAAAAATAAAAAGAAAGACTAATAATTTCGTTTACAATATATTATTATTGTTAGTTGAAGTTCCCGCTTCAAATTAAATAAATGGAATGAAACAATAAATCTATAATTTGTTTGCTAAATTTTTCAGTCCACATTGTGGATTATTAAATCGAAATATTTAATCACCTCTCCAAGGTTACCCCCAATAAGATTCCATTCACATATAGAATCCACTGCAAATGGATTAATCTTTTTTCATGGTTTTCATATGGAATTTGTGGCCTTATTCAATTCCGATGATAAGTTTTTTGATACTATGGTGACTATAAAATAATATTTATACTTTAATTTACTGTCTTCCACTAGCACTTGCACTACTACTTCCAAAAAGAGCTGGTATATTCGATAAGAATCCCCAAACCAATCCAAATATAGTTCCCAAAAACTCCAGAACTTGCAAACCAGTTCCAGCATTGGTCATTGTTCGTTCTTTTTCTGTTTCGATTGCAGATTCATGATGATTATTTGGCATTAGATTATGAGGGCCAATAGAATTTCCCAAGGCATGTATACCACCACCCTGTTGGACATGATTTAAAAGAATCTTAACATGTCCCAATGGACCGTGTGAACCATGAGGATGAGGTGATTGGCTTATTTCTTCTTCAGGCTGGGATTTGTTTTCATCCTTATTACTATCATCGTCATCGTCAACATAATTATCATCGGAATCAGCTGAACGGGTGAAAATAGTCTTTCGATTTGAACCACTGCGGTCTATGGTTTCTTCGCTGTTGGCCGGTAATATTTCTGCACTATGGGAACTGAGTAGTGACGGCTTGGCTAGGGTTGAAGCTTCAATATTTGAACAAATCTGGAATAAGCAAAATGATTTCCTTAGAAGATATATAAAAAAGATAGTCATGTATCGAAGATTTTGTATTTACATATAAATGTTTGTTAAAATCATCGAAGCCTTCGATTTTTTCCATTTAAGCTAAATTCGTTTTTGAAATTGAAAATTTACTTATATCAACCCGGTCCGATTTTTAAATTGAGAAATTTATTAATTAGTTTCATGCATTGTTTTTTATTCAAGTCGATTGCAAAATTCGATTTAATCTATTAATTATTATTAAGCAGTGAATTAGTTAATACAATTCCAGCGTTCAGACTATTGGGCAGGTTCAGACGACATAAGGGACTTGAGAGTAAGGCAAGTTTCTAGTATCTGATTGGTCAGCTACCAAAAATGTGCATTCCAATTAGGGTAACTTTATTGGGAAGTTGACTAGAAAGTTAGTGAAGAAAAATCTTCCTAACTATCAAGTCAAGTCTATTTATGTCAAAATGTCAGCTGATCATGTTTTTTCATTAAACTCGGATTCTGCTTCACACTTTCACAATGTCTTTGCCAAATATTGCGTTTCGTTGACGTAGGGATGTTGACTGATTGTTCATTAAGCCGATGGTCTCGAATTTGGCCACCAAACGTTCAATATTCAATTTGGAAGGACGACCATGTATACCATAAAAAGGGCGCAACGCGCACATAGTTACCACTAGAGAACACCCATTTTGATATTAAAGTTTTGTCGTTTTCACTTGTAGGTCGACGCTGGAACTTGCTATGATGATTTTTCTCTAGTAATTAAAATTAGATATTTCGACGGAGAGTAAAAGAAACAATATGGCCACCATAAGATGTCAAAAATTAACCCGTCCCTATTTTATAACCCTTTTATATTTTTAAAATATTTTCAACAATATTATCAGATTTTAACAGTGATATCAACAGCTGACATCTGACAACTTCAAACGACGACGTCTACCAATGACAATGACGATTCTAGAAATATTGTCACACAAAATTGTAGGTTCACACGAATACAAGAGATTTGTGTCAATGTTCATACTAATAGATCTGACGATATTCTAAAGACTGCATTTAGCTTTATACACAATATTCATTTGATCAATTCTATTATCAAGTATTTTCTATGTACATATTTTTAATATATGTAAGCTTATTTGGCGTTTAGGATTTCTAAATGTCCAGATATCGAAATGACTCAGTAAATCTAATTTAGGATTGAAATCATTAGAATTAATTGAATTTCCAACAATTTGGAAATCCAAACACTCTCAAATGATTCAATAAAGTCAGTTCACACTTGTCAAATGGCTTGCCGAGCCATTTTGGTTCGTTCGTGAATGACCAGCTTTAAGATATTTCAAATTATTTTTTAATTTCAAAAACTTCAAACAAATCACGACTTTATCCACCCATTGCAAATGCATTATATTATTCAAAAACATTTTAGAAGGATTCATTTTTTCAAAAAGACTTAAAAGGAATACACACCACCTGTTTTTCAAACGCAAACTGTCAAAATTAAGGAATGCAATGAACAAAATCTGCACAAAATCTACACAGAATTACATGAAAGTGACTCCTAGATTGTAATTATAAATTTTAGAGTCCTGTTTGCATGTATAAATTCATTTATTAAAAATTTAATTAAAAAAACAAAAACAGTCTACTATAATTTCGTTGTACAATAACTACTCTGTGTTATGAAAATAAAGTTACAAAATTTAGATATCACCTTTTCATATTTGAAAAAGTACAAAAAAATCACTGATAAATCACTGTCCCCCACTAGAGCTGGAACTACTGGTCCCAAACAATAATGCTGGAATATTTGAGAAAAATCCCCACACCAAACGGAATATGGTTCCGAAAAACTCCAAAATATTAAAACCTCCCGATCCAGAATTATTATTACGATCATTATCATCATGATCGTCACCGTGTGGTGGATGAGGTTGTTTCAAAACTGTGCGACGAGTGGTTCCATGGTCATGATGATGATTATGAAAACCACCATCGGAACTTGATGGTTTCTCCGTAGTACTGCTGGCGTCTTTAGAATCATCACTGCCACCACCGTCATTATCGTCTATATTGTTGTCATCATCGGAATCTGGTGATCTTTTGAGAATTCTTTTCGGAACCGATGCAACTTCGAAAGCATCATCAAAATCATAGAATGTATCAATAAACTGGGAGCTAGGTTGCAGTGATGATGATGATGATGGTTTTGAGGAAAGTGGTATAGCATCAGTTTTTAAATAAATCTGGAAAAACAAAAAGTATAGCCAATATGAATATTAAGAAAGAAGCAGAAGCAAAAAAAAGTTAGATCGATCATGCCATAAAAATAATGTTAAATTTAAATAAGAAGCTGGTAAGATTTTAGTTTAAATTTAAAAATAAATAATATATATAATCATGATCACATTGTATGCTTGCTTTCTTAATATTCTATGGGCTTGGTTTTTGTTTTCCTCTGACACATTTGATGACAGTTGCACAAAAATGTAGTTCAGTCTCGTTAACATCGGTATGGACTTCAAAATTAGTGAAAAACGTCAGATAAATAAAAGAACAGTATAACAAAGTGATTATGTGTGAAATTCATCAAAGTGGATATTTTGACATTTCTGAACTAAAAATACAAGATTTTTTGTTAAAAGGTCTGTTCCTAACCTTGACCAAAACTGACACTTCACAAATTTGGTAGTTTTGGGCAGAAGATAGCGTTCTTGAGAGAGTAAAATAATTTCTGTCAAATGTCATATCGCTGTACGTACATTTACTCTGACAGACAATTCTTGCCATAAGCAACCATACTTTTTTGGCAGTTTTTATTTCTCTGAGAGAATTTCATCCCCAACCTTCAAATTTGACAGACCAACAATTTCTGCCCAAAAATATTGTACCTGAAGATAACTAAATTGCAGAAGACCATTTTTGATTAAAATTTGTTTCTTAGTGTTTCTAGTCAAAAATAGAGTTTTTGTGTGAATATCGCCATTTTTACGGGAGTATTTAGTTTACCTATTAATTGCATTAAACGTTTAACTGTGCCGGAACTTTCTTAATTTTATTGCAAAACAGCCTAAGAACATAATTTATGTGAGTACCCAAACACAAATTTCACGAAATTTTATTGATAAATTCAGTTATTATTACAATTTCATGAACGCGTAGTTCATTTTTTTTAGCTCAGATCAGAGAACTGAACTGTCAAAAAAAATCTGTGTTCCTTTCTTTTCTCAGACATTTACATACCACATTGGTGTTTTTTTCAATCAGTCAAATCAATGGAGTAAAAAGCTGAACGCGTCTAACTTCAAGTTTGTTTCGTGTGGTATGACAGAGACAAATGGTAAATTCTAAAACTTTTGAAGTTTCATTATAAAACTTTTGACAGTTCAGATCTGCAGTTGCACTTTGTTTCATAAATAAAGTGGAAAGCTCTGGTCAAACTCTGGTCAAACTCTGCTCAGAGCTTACTCGATGTTCTTTGGGGTCAGGTTCTTCTAATTGCTCTGCTTTGAGCTTAAGAAGGAAAACAACATATCATTTTCTTTCAATCTTACTCTCAAAATTTTTAGAGTTGCTTTAACTTTAAAACGAATCTGCTTTCAAAAAAAAATATAGTTAACAGCATTTGAAATCCCTTGTTCTTTGAACGTGGCCTTAAACTTCAAAAGTCTCGATTATATGATTTTAAAGTCTCATTCAAAATAAGCGAGCTCCGAATAATTATAATTTAATTTAAAGTACAAAACAGTGTTGTCTAATGATTTTGTGGATTTTCTTACAAGATTTCAGTTAATTTATTTTGATAGATTAAAAAAATTTACACGACACGGGTTCAAGTCTCCAATTATCTTGAACTTTGAACTCTGGTTGAACCACAGTAAATCCATTGATTTAAATGACGAATTCAAATATTTGTTTTAACTAAGCTCATCATAATTCATAAGGCATCTTTCTTTTTCTTAACTCAGAAAATAGTTCTGAACAGAGTCCGAGCATATCGAGCATGTTCTGAACATCCTTAGAACAAAGCGTGTTTTGAGCGTTCAGAATTATTAGCTGTCACTATTTGACATTTGTCAGTTTACTTAAGGGGAAGTTTTGAAATATCGTGGGAGGTCCTGAAATTCAAAGGGATGTCGTGAAATTCAAAGGGAGATCTGGAGATTCGAAGGGAGGTGTAGAGATTTTAAGGGAGGTCCTGAAATATCAAGGGATATCATGAAATCCCAAGGAATGTCATAAAATTCCAAGGGAGGTCCTGAAATTCGTATTGCGATCATTTTCTTCTACAGAAACATAAAAAAGATTCCAAACTTAAATAAAAATGGAAAAACTAATTACAATAACACAATCACCTTTCAAATGCATTCAACTCGGTTTGATCAGTTTTCTAAATCTGATCTATAGATCGAAATAAAAGAAACAATAATGCAAATTTAAAGCTCTGAACGTTCCGAGTTAAAAAATAAATACAAGTTTAGATTTGACAGTTCTAGCTCTGCTCTGTACTAAAAAAGAAAAACGCCAATACATAGTTTCACAAATTTTGAAACTCTTACTTAGAGGGTAAGCTTTAACATTAAATACTTGAACCACTATCGAATCTTAGTATTGAACCGTATTTTTGAAACTAGTCTAAAGTGAATTCAGTGGTACTCTTTACAGAGTTTAACGTTGGATTTCCATTTAATACAAATCCTGTTACTGGGAGTTTTATATAAAATGCTTGAGTTTATACATGCATATTTTAAATGTTATACTTTTTATTCAAAATCACTTCAAAAAACTTCACTCACAAAAATTGAAGCCAGACAAATCACTATCCATGCGTATTTACTCCTTGCTGCGGACATTTTTAAAAGATCCAAATAATGGTTGTCAGTTCGATGTGGTATTTTAAAAACAAAAATTAAAAAATCCTGCGAAACAATTATTTTATAACAAAAACCGTCTTGAGCTTAAATACTTCCACCCGTGAAAATTCCGCGTTAACAACTGATAGCTAAGTCTCGACCGGCTTTAACCATTGGCCCAAAACTACCTTACAATATCAGCGGGCTATGCTACTGCTGCTTCTATTCGTTAATTTCACTTTTAATAATTTTACCATTGAAATGCGTAACAGCGCGTCTATAGAGCTTAGAGTCGAAGTCAATAGAGTCGTCGAAGCCCCTGGTGGATTAATGGCTTTGAATTTTTGGTATGTTTAGGTGTCTAAAACGCTGCTCAGAATTTTGATGACATGATGACGAACTAAACGTACATACATACCTACACACAAGCACATTCAAACTGGTCAATTTAAATCTTGACGAACGGACGTAGTTTGTTAGCACCATTCATGGTCAGCTGAGACTTATTTGCCTGGTAGCCCCATATCTCCTAACCGAATACAATTTGCTGGATATATTTTTGTTCTAAGCTCTAAGGTATCCATGAATGGTGTCGAAAAAATTTGCCAGATATCAGTTGGTCGACGTTTGCATAACGCATGACCTAAAGTCCATCAATGTTATTGTATTCCATCGTTTCGTTTTAGGGAGTGGTGTGATGGTGTGCTGTTCAAAAAACGTGCATTGAATTCTAATCGATTCGCTTTAAGGTATAAACCTATAGATACCAAATATTTTGTTTTGTTTTGAATGATAGACTTTGCAGACGAATGGCACTTGCAATTTGGTTCAATATTTTTGTTTGTATGGTTTAAAGGTGCACTAGGTAACCTTGTGTCTTTATTAAAAAAAAAAGATGAATAAATATTATGAAGCTTTGCCGTAACTTGGCGCATAAAGAAAAACGTCATTATACAAAAGTTGCGACGTGTGAATTTTGATTGTCCGTGCTTTGAGTCGGTGCTGTCAAATGTACATATACATTCAAAAATCAGATTAAATAGTATTGAGACTTAGCCCCAGAAATTCAGAGGAAAGAAATACAAATATTTTTCAACCAAATCTCTTTACCTCCATTTTATGCAGTATAATCTGGAGAACTTATTATAATTCTTCGATCCTTCAAATCTCAAAGCTTATCAGTTTTGCGTAATAACAATTTTTATTGAGGAACTCCCCATTTGCGTCATCCTCATTAGAACAATAGATAATAAATTCATATAAAATAATTACAAAAACATTTCATAACCATTTTAGAACTCATATAAAAATACTTGCCTTTAAAAATATATATATATGTATATACGTCTGCCATAAACATTAAATAAAAATGTGGGTACATTAAAAATAATAAAATTTAAAGATCGTTAAGCATACAAAGTGCTATCAATTAATTTTTTTGTTAAAATGAGATTCACAAGTCATGAAATTATTTTCAAGATCAAAAATATTTCAAAGTTTGCCAAAATAACTTTCATATGTAGTCTCATCAATGTACAACATTTAACTTTTAGGCTTTGTTATCTTTCCCTGTTTTCAAAGCAGTTTAAAATGACATTTTCTGTATATCATATTATTCTTTATCCAATCCAATGATATTCAATCTTTACTTAAGACAAGTAAAGTTCCCTGTTTGAAATAAATGACAGCTGAAGTACTCGTTGCCTTGTCGGAATGTGCGTTCAAAAAATTCAGTCTCTTATGTTGTGTGAACCTTATTTTTTTGGTCAACCGTTTTATATCCAATTAGTGTGTGATGGTGTGCTGTTCAAAAAACGTGCATTGAATTCTAATCGATTCGCTTTAAGGTATAAACCTATAGATACCAAATATTTTGTTTTGTTTTGAATGATAGACTTTGCAGACGAATGGCACTTGCAATTTGGTTCAATATTTTTGTTTGTATGGTTTAAAGGTGCACTAGGTAACCTTGTGTCTTTATTAAAAAAAAAAGATGAATAAATATTATGAAGCTTTGCCGTAACTTGGCGCATAAAGAAAAACGTCATTATACAAAAGTTGCGACGTGTGAATTTTGATTGTCCGTGCTTTGAGTCGGTGCTGTCAAATGTACATATACATTCAAAAATCAGATTAAATAGTATTGAGACTTAGCCCCAGAAATTCAGAGGAAAGAAATACAAATATTTTTCAACCAAATCTCTTTACCTCCATTTTATGCAGTATAATCTGGAGAACTTATTATAATTCTTCGATCCTTCAAATCTCAAAGCTTATCAGTTTTGCGTAATAACAATTTTTATTGAGGAACTCCCCATTTGCGTCATCCTCATTAGAACAATAGATAATAAATTCATATAAAATAATTACAAAAACATTTCATAACCATTTTAGAACTCATATAAAAATACTTGCCTTTAAAAATATATATATATGTATATACGTCTGCCATAAACATTAAATAAAAATGTGGGTACATTAAAAATAATAAAATTTAAAGATCGTTAAGCATACAAAGTGCTATCAATTAATTTTTTTGTTAAAATGAGATTCACAAGTCATGAAATTATTTTCAAGATCAAAAATATTTCAAAGTTTGCCAAAATAACTTTCATATGTAGTCTCATCAATGTACAACATTTAACTTTTAGGCTTTGTTATCTTTCCCTGTTTTCAAAGCAGTTTAAAATGACATTTTCTGTATATCATATTATTCTTTATCCAATCCAATGATATTCAATCTTTACTTAAGACAAGTAAAGTTCCCTGTTTGAAATAAATGACAGCTGAAGTACTCGTTGCCTTGTCGGAATGTGCGTTCAAAAAATTCAGTCTCTTATGTTGTGTGAACCTTATTTTTTTGGTCAACCGTTTTATATCCAATTAGCCATAGTTACACCAGCAAATAAGCTGATTTATCAACTGACGTAAAAAGTGACACAGAATGAAATTCATCTGTCAAATTTCATATTGAATTTCTCTGTTAAAACAGATTATAAGATAGAACTTTCTGTTCTTCTGCCAAATTATTGTTAACAATCGTTTACTTTTATCGTTCCTTAGCGTCAAGATTATTCATGACACTTGAAAAACTAACTAGTTGCCTTGGTCTAAATTTACGTTCAAAGAATGAAGTTGACTGCAAATCAAGTCCCTTATGTTGTCTAAACCTGCCCAATGACTATCACATTTTTGTTGTGACAGCTTTTTAGGTATCAATTTGACTATCACCTTACATAGATCAAATTCGATTACTTTGACTGTCATTTATCAACAATCACCCTAGCCGATTCCACCTCTGGTCTAAACGCCTAATTTATTGTATTTACAAATAATTGGACGATTTTCCACTAATTGGCACGACCTGCTGTTCTTACTTCTAAAATAAATGTTCATATTTTCTGTCATCTGTATAGAAAATTGTCTTCCAATGAGTCTACCAATTTTATTGTTTTCTAAAGTCTTCCAATTGTGTAATCAGACAATTATTAATTGGAAGATAAAAAATTGCCGGCTATTGTCAGCCGATTTTCTAACAAAAACTTGTCTAATAAGTACATATGTGTTTGGATGAAATCAAGCAACCGTATAAACGGACAATCTTCACCTGATAGAAAATTTTCAATTGTCACATCATCGGAAGACTTTTGACAGTTCAGCCAATATTGGAAGATCTTCCAACAGTGTATATGTAGTTAGCTTAAATTAATAAAATACTATTCAACAGTCCATTGAAAACAAGTCCTTGTGACTTACAACTCTCTACCATTTCTGTGTGTGAGTACTGTTATCAGGGATGGAGGGAACTACAGTTTTAAGCCGAATCCGAACCGCTAATTTGAGAAAGCACTTTTCATGACAAGAATTACTCTTAGAGGATTTGTGAATTCCTCGCAAGAGGCAGTACCCGTGAAAAAAGTTAGGTGGCACAGGCAGGGATTGAACCCAAGATCCCTTGCATGACAGTCCAACGCATTAACCATCACGCTACGGGTACTACAGTACAGCATAATTATATATAAACGCTGAGCGTGAGAGGTGCAAATTGAATTAGTCTGACAATGAGAAATGTCAGATGAAATCCAGAAAAAAAACTTGACGTTTAGGTGTGGTTCACATTCAACATCAAAATTGGCCCTTAAAATTAAAACACGTCTTACAAAGATGACAGTTTTGTTAAGTATATAGCCGCAACCAGAAGATTTAAAATTTTAAGGTTCATAGCTACTAAAGATTGAAGATGTTTAGAGATTAAAAAGAAAAACTAAGAAAATCTTATGATTAGATACATTTATTTATTTATTTATTTAGCTTAATACAAGCGAAACTTAAAACTAAACTTATTCTATGGTGGGTTAATTTTTTTTGTGTGTTTTTTTTTTTTTTTATTATTGTAATTGGTTTGGGCCCGAAGGCCCACCCACCAGTTTTTTAAAAAAACTTAAAAATAAATCTTAAAATAAGTGATGAAAAGACAGGGGAGAGAAGGACTTTTTTATGGAAGTGATTTTTTTTTTTTAGGAGTTATAGAGAGAGTTTCTGAGAGAGGATGGACTGATGTGAAAGTCAAAGGTGTACTGTGAAGTATTTGCCAAACGCAACATTCTTGAAATCGGTTCAAAGAAGCCGTAGTTTGTGCGGTGGTGAGGTGGGCGGAAGAGTGGAGCGGATCTGATGTTACGTGGGTTAGTATGGATCGGGATCATTTCCAACAGAATGGGTGAATCGATTGTACCCGTTAAGAGTTGGTGAACGAAGATTATATCAGCGACTTCTCGACGTTTTCAAGGAGGGGCCTAACGAAAGTAATGTAAAGGGACTTCGTGACGTAAGGGTTCGAGAATTCTTTAGACCAACGTTTTATGAAGCCGAGAGAGGAATTGGCTTTGTTAATTATTTGATCGAAATGAGAACGGAAGTTAAGCTCACTGTCACAAATAATTCCAAGGTCTCGAATGGAACAAACAATGGCAATGGCTTCATTACAAAAGTAGTAAGTTCTAGGGGGTGACAGTTTACGGGAGAAGGTTATAGATTGACATTTAGCAACGTTGAGTTCTAAAAAATTCTTATTGCACCAAGTTTGGAATAGGTTTAGGTCGTTTTGGAGTAAGCGCATGTCAGCGGAAGAAGAAATGACCTTAATGATTTTCATATCATCTGCGTAAATAGACAGATATGAGTCACTAATTATACTTTCAACATCGTTTATTGTTAGGACAAAGATAAGAGGGCCCAAGTGACTGCCTTGGGGGACGCCTGAAGTGGCGTTGATGGGATCAGAGATTGAGAACCTGAAGAGAACCCTGTATTGACGTTGTTCTAGGTACGATCTTAACCATGAAATCAAAAAGGGAGGAAATCCAAGGGCATTAAGTTTAAGGTATATAGTTTGATGACAGATTTTATCAAAAGCTTTACTAAAATCTGTGGTTATGACATCAACTTCTTTACCTTTCTCTAATGCATTAAGTGACCTAGATACAAATTCCGTTAGGTTAGTTGTGGTTGATCTACCCTGAAGAAACCATGCTGCAGGGGAGAAAATATAGACTTACAGTGAAAGTAAAGGCAGTCATAAACAATGCTTTCGAAGAGCTTGGGGATAGAAGATAGTTTGGCTATAGGCCGGTAGTTAGATATGTCGTTCTTAGCACCTTTTTTGTGAATAGGGAAGATAAAGGAGTCCTTCCATAATTTCGGAAAGGTAGCTTGAGAAAGTGAAAGACGAAATAAAGCTGTTAGGGGCTTACAAAGTGAACTAACACATTTTTTAAGTAATATGGTGGGTAAGCCATCGGGACCGGGAGAGAAGTCATCTTTAAGCACACTTATTTTTTTGGTGACAATATCAGTCTTAATGTCGATAGAGACTAGAGAGGTTTGAGGGCAATTCTTCAAGTAACTAAAAAATTCGCGGTCGGGTTCGTATGTGTTATCACTATATGATTGGCTGAAGAAGGAGGCAAAAAGGTTACTGATTATTTTAGGGTCTGCAGAAGAAGTATTTAAATATTTCAAAGTAGAAGGGAAGCCATCAGATTTTTTCTTAATATTAATGAATTGATAAAAACGTTTCGGATCCGAGATCAGACTAATCTGCATTCTATCAAGATAATTATGGTAGAGTGACTCACAGAGATAGGAGAAGTTAGAGGAAGCTTGCTGGTAGAAGGAAAAATCTGAAACAGACCTACATATAAGATAAGTTTTCCATAGCTTGTTTCTGGCGTTACGAAGCGTTCGCAACTCCTAATTATACCAAGGAGGGGAGTATGAGCAGTTTTTGCGAGGGGCATAAGGAACACACTGAATGAGGCACTCAAAGATGACTGAGTAAAAGAAAGAAACAGCCATGTCGATGGGGGTTTTATTGTTTAAGAAAAGGCTAAAATCAATATTATTGATAAGACGGTTTAGTTGGAGGAAGTCAGCTTTTCGAAAGTTGAACGAAAGGGAGTTCTCAGAATTATTAGTTATAGTTTCATGGCCATATGTAAAGGTCAGAGCGAGAGGGGGATGGTAGAGATCAAGGGTGGAGAGAAGATGGGTACTTTTGGTAACGACCGAGTTAAAGGGGTCAGATGAGAAAATGAGGTCGAGTTGCCTACATAAATTGTTGGTGACGCCACTAATTTGAAAAAGACCACAGTCAAAGAAACGGTCAGTTATAAGAGATTCTTTTTCTTGAGAAGGATTAGAAGGTACAAACGATGATTCATCCTCCGATGGAACCCAACACAGGTTAGGGAGGTTAAAGTCTCCAACAATTATGAAATCATCATCTGGTTCAGCTACGTCTAACAGAGAGTCCAGAGCATCAACAACCAACTGATATACTTGGACGGGTTGAGAAGGACGAATATAACAGCATAAAATATAAACACTCTTATTAGATATAGATATTTTAGCACAGACAAATTCGCAAGAAGGAGCGTTAGATATTTTAATTAGAGTAGGGTCTAAACGTTCGTGTAAAGCAATAAGAACACCGCGGCCGGAGGGGGCATCTTCATAGTCCTGACCATCAGCGCGAAAGACAAAAAAATCGGAGGTGAATAATTCGCCGTCTAGGAAACTAGAACAAAGATTAGTTTCAGTTAAGGCAAAGATGTCATATGGAAGTTTCTGAGAGTTAAGATACACGTTCATAGTTTTGGTTCGAAGACCTCTGACGTTCTGGTAGTAGAGGGATAAGAAACTTAGTGTAGTTTCAGTTTCTATATTTGTGTTAGGAGCGAAAATAGTTTTTGAAATTTTTGCGAGTGTTTTGAAGGTAAGATGTACGTTTGTAGCTGATGTGAGAGGCATATGTTCGAAGGTCGTTTGTTACTGTGGCGGGTGAGATGTTAAAACTTTCATGATACCGGGTGTAGATGCTTTTTAGGGCTACAGGGTCAGTTGGAAGGCCTTCTTTTTGGATAGAGACAATGACGTTAGTTTTGGTTTTGCCATCAATGCAAACAGACTCAGATTTATCATAAAGATAAGCTAGGTACAAACGAACGTTTTCAAAGAGTTTCTGATCACGAAGTCTTGCCATAATGTAACGTCCATCGAGGTCAGTTATCGTTGGGGTAGGGTCAGCAAATTTACTAGTTAATTTCACATTAGGAGGGACCATTGGGTCGAAGATAGGAGGAGGCACAGTTGGCGAAGAATAAATTTTGGATGGGAAAGTGGCTGGGGTTCCAGAATGTGAAGGGTTAATAGTGTGGGTGTGAATGAAGTTTGGGTATTTAAGGGCGGAGGGTGGAGCGCTGGATATAGACGTATTAGAGTTAGATAGGTCAAATGACACTCGTTTTGGAGGGGGTTTTGCAGGGGAAAATTGCGGAGATTTACGTTTTAGGGATGTAGTTGGTTTGTTTTGAAAAGAGGAGATATTAGTAATAAAATACAATTGAAATAAATACAAAGTATTTATTTCAATTGAAACACATATAAAATGAGAACAATCAATAATAAAGTGATTACGTCAATCTTTAACTGTCATATTATTAAAATATTTGTATTTTGAAAGCTGAAAAAAAAACTTTTTTCAATACTTTCTTATTGCACCATCAATATAATTTTAAAAATATCTTCCACTACATCATTTAACTTTTATATTTACAGCAAATAGATGATGTTGAAATGTCAAAGTCAACTAGCTTTGAGAATGGCAGCATTCAATCCCGTTTGGATAGCTAAAATGTAAGATACTTCATTGAACGAGGTCCAAAATTATTGCAAAATAAAATTTTCTGTAAGTAATTTTAATAATTCACCGGATTTTTACAAAAAAGCATACAAATTTGATGTCAATTTTTGGTTTCCTTTAAATTCAACCATATGTTGAATCAGCAGTCCTGTCAGATACTCACATATGCCAGAAATTATTGGATAAATTTCTTTTTTGATAGCTAAACTGCTTTGGATAAGCTTTTCTTTTACACGTAAGACACTTAACACAAAAGGTATCTACCATCTGGATACCCTGTCTATCGGTCTAAGATTGAACGCAGCCAATGCGAAATTACACTACAAATGT
This sequence comes from Eupeodes luniger, assembly GCA_951509635.1. NCBI lineage: Eukaryota > Metazoa > Arthropoda > Insecta > Diptera > Syrphidae > Eupeodes > Eupeodes luniger. The sequence continues at coordinate 91,624,518 of OX608073.1, read as the reverse complement.
AGTCAATCTTGAACTGTCATATTAATGGCAAACGTAAACATATAAAATGAGAAACATTTGCCTTCTTTTTTTTGTGTTTTTTTTTGTTTTTTATTCTGAACTATTAATTTCGTTAACTAAACTTTTGTGATTTTACCGAACAGCTAATTGTAAAACGTCAAAATCAGTGTCCACAAACTGTTAAGTCAAAATGTTTACATTACTTCGGATGCGAAATGTCATCTTATTTCGTAGCTGAACGTAACCAATTAGATTAAGTTGTCTACGTAGTGACTACATTAGTAAACGCATCCATTGGTAAAGTTGGTTTGGATTTAGCTTTTCCAAAAACCTCAAAAACACTGCCTTTGCAAATAAAAACTTATATTTTCAATTTGGTCCGGTGTAAAGTGTAAGTCAAATTTGTGTTATATTTTTCTATAAGTGATTGTGTCGGGTTTCAATTCTGCTGAGCTGCAATTTCAAAAGTAACGGTAAGTCTGTTTGCAATATTGAAAAGTTATTGAAGTACTGTACAACAATTACAATAATTTATAAAGAATTGATTGAATATAAAAGCATGTCTAGATTAAAAAGATTTCAGATTCATGTCTGGCTTTGTGGAAAACGTGAACCCGATATCGAACTTTCTAAGCTTATCTTGTTATTTGGAAGCACGATTGAAAACAACGAGTTTTTTTCTCAAAGTTCAAATAATTTCAAAATAAAATGCATTTATTTTCCTCTAAATAATTACAAAACAAATTCCACTTAAAAATCCCAACCAGCGTACTCCTTGACTACATCCTTGTTCTCCTTTCGACCTCTTTGCGTTGCATTCGATTCTCCCTTGGCCACACACTTCTTGCGCATCTCCCGCTTCTCCTTAACATCCATGGTCTTCTTAATACGATCTGTTATCACACTCGGAGCAATTGTACTCGCTGTTGTCGAGTAAGACCGTTGACTCCTGGCGTCTGAAAGAAGTTTTTCGACCATTTTCAATCGATACATTCTCGAATTTGGGTCAACATCTGTCAGTTCTGGAACATTGTCTGTTTCGAGGTCATTGGAGCTCATAGTTCCAGCATCTGATGCTGCATCGTCCTGATCGACCTTTGGCAGAGGTGGGCTCTGGATTTTGTTCAAGTTTTGGGATGTTAGAGTCTGAATAGGAACGAGTTCGGGTTCTCCTTCGGCGTCAACGAAATCATCGTCACCTGCCAAAGGTGGCGATACCTCATCCAAGGTCGTATTGCCCAGGTATTGAGTGCAGGATTCCAGATAACTCCGAATGCTGTCGTCAGCTTTTTTGGCTTTGTTCTCGGAAAAGCTGACTTCTTTCTCCAATTGCTGGCGATATTCATTCAGTTCTCGTTCAGTTGTTTTTGCTTTGTCTTCTTCTTCGTCTGGGATGACATCTTCTTCTTCATCTGATTCCTCGTCTCTATCAATCATTCCATACTCTTGCAGTAAATCTTTTTCCATTTCCTTGGTAAAGCCGTAGCCAGTGCAGCGAACATCTGCGTCCAAATCATCTTCTCGTACAATGTCGGAGAACTTGGGGTAATCTTCGCTTTCGTAGCCAAATTTTCGACGGAACATCTCACGAACTCCAGTGACATCTCGATCGAAGTAACTGAAAGAAGGGACACTCAAAAAAGTTCGGAAATAAGTGACTAATTTTCACTTACAACTCGGCATTTGGATGGGAAGTCGACATCATTTGGGGAAAATCAATGAGAATCGGTTTTCCGTCGTCGGAAATGAGCAAATTGAACTCATTGAAATCACCATGAATCACTCCAGAGTTCCCCAGGCGCACAATCAGGTTCATCAGTTCGTCATAGACCCCTTCGGGATCGACCAGCTCATGAACTTGTGTCCTAAAATTGAATGGTCAATCACTGTGTTTGTGAAAATTCTTCTTAACTTACATTGGATAGCCATTGACGAGCTCCATGAGGACACAATGCCTGTTGAAATCAATTGGCTTCGGAACTGGGAATCCACGTTCATAGAGAGCACTCATGTAGGCGAACTCTCTTGTGGCAGAGATTCTGGACAGGTACAGCCATGAGGCTTTGTGCCTACGGCCATGGTAATCTCTCTTTTCTTTGATGTTGCGGAAGCAGGTTCTTCCGAGACGATGAAGTTTCAGGCAAATGGGGTTTCCCTCCTCGTCAGCGACTACATAGATGTTGGATTCTTTGCCGATGCCGATTTGATTGCCAAACGAGGATAATGACCCACGAAGGGTTAGAGATTTCAGAGCCAAGTAATCGTAGCCGGTGTTGGTTAAACGAAAACCGTCGTCTGGAATTTAGAAATCCATGAAAATACTTGAACTTCATTGCAGATTTCATTCAAACTTACATTTCTTCCCGCGTTCATACGAAACAAGCTTATGTTTGGCTAGTTCCCTGAGTAGTTTATGTACTCCTCCGGATTTTAGATTCGCAATAGAAGCAGCAAGTGATCCAGGAACAAGTTCGTGATTTTTCATTCCCATCTCAATCTAAAGAACGAAATAAACACATACAGAGAATCTAATCACATACAACAAAAACAGCGAGGATTTTAACAACTTACGGCTGTCAATACACGAAAATCTTCCCGTGTAAGATAGCGAAGAATTGTAACGTTGAGTTTTCCCATTTTTAATTAAGATATTTGTTTAATTTTTGTGAATATGTTTGGATTTTTAATTTTCATAACATGTGGACGAGGAAAAGTCGTAGTAAAGAAGAGAGAAATGTCATGTTTTGTTTTGACAGTTTCTCTCTGTTGTGTAGAGCGACATCTCCATTTCACATATGAAAACACGACTTGAACTGCATTCAGACTCCTGAAGTGGAACACACAGGGTGGAGAGGTTTAGTAAAGTTTGTAATAGTTTTTTTTTTGTCCGAATAAAGTTTAATCTTATATCAGTTTGAATGGATATATAGATACAATACTTTCGTACATTTGAAAAAGAAAGCTGAATTTTAATAAGTTATATTCTTATTTATTCATAAATATTTTGTGCGTTATAAAAAAGCTATTGACACATTGAATCACGGCACCAGGTAGTCAGTCATTTGACGTTTAATGTATTTCTCACAAGAAAAATGTAAAAAGCGGTTCGAAAAACATTAATTTTACCAAATAATATTATATTGACGGAAATCAATAATGTTAAAAAAATTATAATTTTATATATCAAAATAATTTTATTCATAATACGTTTGTAATTTGTTTTCAAAAAGTGAAGTAAATATCAGAAAACAACAACAAATCCCTAAACATTAGAAAGTTGTTGTTTTCTTGAGATTTGCTTACACTTTTTAAGAACAAGTTAAAAGAATGAAATTTAACATTGATACGCTTTAATAAAAATATTTGGTAAAATGAATGTTTTTCGAGATGCTTTTTACTTTTTTCTCATCGGAAATGCATTGGAAGACCAATCGAAACAAAAATCTATCTTCATTTGTCAGTACACGCACTGACTTCCAGGTGGTTCCACTTAGTAAAACAATTCTTTTCTTAGTCAACTATGAATCGACTACTGAGAGAAGACTAACAGACTCAAGACGAAGACTAATACTCTTTATGATTCTAGGCGAATACTAACTTGATTCAGTTTGCTAGGCGAAAACTAACTTATTTCGTATTTCTAGGCGAAAACAAACGTATTTCGCATTTCTTTGTCTAAATTTTCATTAATCTTAAAGGAAAATCTAGTCTTCGCCTAGAAATACGACATTATGTTAGTCTTCGCCATGAAATACGAAATAAGTTAGTTTTCGCTTAGAAAACTAAATAGTTTAGTATTCGCCTTTAGATCCTAGAATCGTGATAATTATTAGTCTTCATCTTGAGTCTTGAATTCGTTAGTCTTCGTGTCATCAGGTCGAATTGTGGAAGTGAGTTAAGTAATACAAATAAACAGGTTATTTTCAAACACTACTAGTTTTCAGACCAAGAAAGGCAGATTGGCCAACATTCCGTCGGGAACTAGAGCAACAACACTCAACTATTCCCATGTGCGAGTACTATTTCCAGGGAAGGAGGAACCTACAGTTTTAAGCAAAAACTGAACGGCTAATTTGAGAAATCACTTTTCATGACAGTAAGAGACCTTTGGCATGACAGTCCAACGCACTAACCATTATCCATTAAGATAGTCCAAAAATAATATCTAATGGCCTTGTTACCCTGATACCTTCTATTTAAATAATTTATATATTTATTTTGTAACTTATTTCTTGATAAATAAATAAATAATTGTATACAGGGTGTCCCACAGTTAGCTTTAGAGGTCATTTTAAGTCGAAAATTTATGAAGTCATCTTCCCATTTTTGCTTCCTTTTAGACGGTTTTTACGATTTTTTGGCAACCTTAAATAAAATAGCTCCGACTTTGCTTTTGCTTTATTTTCCCCTTTACAAGCTATTTCTGTATAGGTTCAAGTAAAATTGTACTAATATTGTAGTAGAATATACCTTCGACCTGTTTCTTTTTTAATAGCAATGAGTGTTTATTGAATGTGAAATTTAGACTCTAGTTCAATTAGACTCAGACTTAAAATATGACTATGACTATGTGTGTTTGGTTTAAGTACAAAAGACCTGTTAGTGTGGCATCAAGAATAAATAAAGTTTTAAACTATATACTTTCTCAAAGAAATTTTGTTTTACAAGCGCATTTAAGAATAAATAAATTGGAATAATAAACGTTCAAATATAACCCACTTTGAACACACTCAAGGGCGGATCCTGATTTTTAACCTATGGTTGATGTCACACGCTTAACATGTAGACGAGTTTTTACTCAGTGCGTAAAAATGTTCTGTAAAGGAGGCTAACAAAATTTGAATAACATATCTTAACCTTAAATGTGCACATTTCAAGGGCTAAAGTGACAACTTTACTTATCAAATAATTTTAGAAAGCTGTTGTCCAACAAGGTATATTATAGTCTAAGTATTTAATTTGCTCGACTCTCTACATATAAAAGCATTCCAAAATTCCAACAGTTTGCCATATTTAAGAGCAAAACACAATATTTTAGAAGGTTTTTGTTGTTTTCACGCAGAAATGTAAGAAATTGTTTTGAAACGTAGCTTTTTTCCAAAAAAAATATATTCTTTTTTGTTGCCATTTGTATTAATGCGTAAAACGCTAAAAAATTCAAAAACACAGAAAATGAGAAACAATCTGATATCAAGAATTTTCTGACTTTTTTTGACGTAGTTTTTTCGGACTCAATTTCCTGGAGTCTATTATTACTATCGCTATCAGACAGTCTGCTTACTCATAGATTTGAGCTAATGCTAGAAAATATTTAGATCTCAAGAGAGTCAACAAAACTTAAAAATTGTGGAGAGAAAAAAGTTAGTTAGTAAGTTTAACAAAAGAGACACTTATGCTGTTTTTGGGACATACATATATATTCTTGAAATTCGTGTTTAAATCCCAGTTCTAGAACATCTAAAGCAAATTTACTTTAAAGAGTAGATTTCTTTAATTTTTTAAGATATTAAAAGTTTTATTCAACAGAAAATCAATTCTGAAAGAAATGAAATGCACGACTGGGTCGCTAGAACTTGCTTATTTCTTCAAAAAAGTCTGTTTTTAAATATCTCCTATATTTTAAGATTTGAAAATATACCTGCAAAATAAATTTTTCTCAAATATTTAAATGACATTTTGTTTCTCAAAAAACCTAGATTAACTTCATTTTTTTTTTTCGAAAATTACTAGAGCGGGTTTTTTTAAATAAATTTTTATACATACAATTTTTAAATTTTGTCTTTAAAATATTTTTGGTATGCAGTTATAAAGTGCTTATAAGTATACATTTAACATTTAAATTTCGTTAAAAAATTTACACCTCTTCCTGCGATATCAAGTTTTGTAAAAAAATTATTATTTTTTTAAAAATAAAAAATAATGACATTTTTGATCATCAAAAATCATCATCGATTTGAAAATTTGATCATTGACAAGAGCTTGCACTGAAAGAGAAGATTATTCAAATCGGTCGATTAGTTCTTGAGAAAACTTAAAAACAAAATAACGGTTATATTGCTCCTAGAGCAATACCAAAATATGTTTTTCTTGTAGAAAGAAGCAGAATTAAGAAAAAAAAATTAGAGAAAGTTTTAAAAAATCTAACGGTTCATTTTTGAAAAAAAAAAAATAGAGTTCAAAATTCTAAAACAAAAAATAGAGTTCAAAATTCTAAAACAAAAAATTTGTATGGGGACTGCTGTTATTTTTCGTATTAAAAAAAATGAAAAAGACACCTTAACGGCACAATGGTTTAGGCTGAAGGGGAAGGGACAGGACGACGGAATCGGGGGACCCACTTTTGTCGACTTTTCTACCATCGTAATGTCATGTTTGATTCGAAAGTTTTTACAAATGCAGTACTTGTTCATGTATGTCTCAAGTAAAAATCACTTCAATGTTCACTATTTATATGCATCAAAAAAATAAGATGGAATTGAGGGCTAGTTTCAGGAATTTAAAGGCAATTTAACATAAAATTGACGATCTCTTATTCAAAGTTTCTTCTTGAAAATCTGAATATTTGCTCTTTTTCTACGAAGTAAATTTTATGAAAGTAATTTAAAGCAATATTAAAGTTACAAAAATTGTAGTTGTTTTTGACACCAAACCAAACAACTTAACTGAATAAGCTTTATGGCTCATATGAAACGAATGCGTGGATGCGAAGGACATCGACATAAAAGCTTCTGGCTATTTTATTATCATTATTAGTTCAAAAAATAGAAAAAGAATTGCACATAATACACGGTATTGCCAGAAAAAGCAACATACTGATCAAAAAATGGTAGAAAAGACACTGGAAACAATACCAATGTACTCGTATTTATGAATTGCTTAAAGTTCAGGTTTGCTTGGTCACAACTTTGTATAAGTTTAAAAATTTTCCATGAACAGACCCCAATGTTTTTGAGTCTAATACATAATTGTTTAGTATCTAAGCAACCTCTTAAATTATTGAAATTGATTTTTCCAACTTAACTTATCAATTCTTTTACGTTAGAGGAAATATAACTTTACAGAGCCTCTATGCAGCGTTCACAAATACTACTTACCTCCTCAATTATATCATTTTTAAGCAGTGTTTTAAAGGAAAGTGTTAAGCTATAATACACCACTTTCTATTTTAAAGTGGGGACAAGTGTATGAGTAAGTTGTTTGCCCCCGAAGAGATTGCTTGGTTCTGTTTTTTCGACAAAATATTTAAGAATACAAATAAAAAACTTTTAAATCCTTAATCACCATAGGCACGTATTTATGTACTTAATTTAATTCTAGGTACTTATTAAAGTAGCTTATTTTTTACAATAACTACATACGTAATATATCATATCACATCACTTTACATTACTAAGCCTTTTACAACATCTATGGATGTTCCACCCATTAGAGAGATCACTTAAGCCATTTATGTATGTATTTCAATCTCTATGATCCAACAAACCCCATCGGTCAAACATTGGCAATAGCCTCTTTAGATTCTTTTGGACTCTTTCATTTCGGAAAATTGTATTCTTGAAATTCAAAGCTCTCTCATCTTCGCCCATTAAGGAATGAAAATCAGCATCTTCGGTTTCTTCGTTTACCATGACTGCCTGCACCAAGCATCCAGACGTGAAAGCTTATATGATAAAACATTATTAATTGTAAGAAAGACATTGAAGTAACTTGTATGCAATTCGCTTACCATAGAAACTTTTCTCAGCCATGTGCAATCTGAATTGATGTAAGCTGGGAATTTTAGCTTGGAACCGTAGAGCCCTTAAAATTCCGGTAAAAATGTTGTAATAATACTGAATAAGTTCGTCTTGCTGATGCAATCGCATTTCCTCCATAAGCGATGTGTTAAAGAAGTAATGCAGATCAATAGCAGGTGATCCCCAACAACTGTATTGGAAATCTATCAGAATCACATCGTTGGGATGGTGGTTTGGTCCTTCGTTGAACATAACATTGTTTGTCCAGAAATCTCCATGAGCCAGAACATTAACATGGCCGTCGATTGCATCGAAGACTTGTTTGCCATATTCCATGAGCTTTGGTTTCAATGCAAATAACTTTTCTCCGTAATACTTGAAGTCTTCCCATTGGCTGACCATTCTTCCGCAAGCATCCAGAGCTCCTACGAAAAACGGACTAAAAGAGTCTGTGTGTCGGTTGAACATGCCACGATCGTAGGCCTTGAATGTTCCCGGCTCTCGCTCGTTCAAAACAGCAGAAGTAGCATGCATCTTCGCCAATTTTCTCAGGCACATTTTTGTATGTTCCATGTCCAAGCCTTTCGTCCGGTCACACATAATGTATTGGCGCTGCGAAAGATCCTCAAACACCATTGCCGAACGATCGTATTCTACGGCAATGGTTTCTGGGAACATTTTATCGGTATCACCTATCTCCTCGAGCAAAGCGTTGAGCTTGGGAATGATTTTCTCGTAGATTTCCATTTCCCGATTGTAGATATCGTAGGGCTTGATTTTTTCGGTGGCAAATTCGTCTCCCTCGAAGGAGCTCTTGACGATATACGACCCTGATTTCGGTTCACTGTCACCTCGCATCTTATATTGCAGAGCCACCCGAGTCATGACACTAGCATAGTTCTCGCCCTTTCCCGTGGCGGGACTAAGAGTCATAGACACCACTTGCAGACTGGGATCCTTGTAGAAAACTCTCAGTTTCCCCTCGAGGAAATCCTTTGTTAGCCATTCGGGAGCCTGTTGAGAATCATCAATGGTTGTAATATTATTAGAATTATGAACCTCTGGCATGGCTTGTTCAAAACCAACAAACGCAAACTTAGACTAGAACGAAAATTTCTAAATTGAAACCCCTGACAAACTATCAGAAGCTTTTATACTTCACAGTTCAGACTGCCTCAGCAGGCGATACAGCAAACGTGATTTATGGTCGCTGAAATAATTAATTTGCTCTAGTGATGCACTTCGGTAGGCGGATGGGGTAGTTGCATTTCTCTAATTCTGCTTCACTTTTCTCTAGACCATTTATTGGGGGTGTGTATAATCAATTGAATACCTAGCTCAAGTTATATTTCAGGTCTTTGCAACAATATCTTAATGGGAGTAGTAATTCCAATGCACTTTTACGATCGCTGTTGAACTTGGACGGTAATAATAATTTCAAAATGACGCAGTTATCAGATGTTTAAAACCAAACACAAAAGTGTGTATAAACTTATAGTATAAAGAATCTCTAAGACATATCCCAAAGATAAACAATGATAAATTGAAATCTTGACAAATAGTTGCTCGAGTTTACATCATAGCATATAGTGCTGTCGGTCGTGTCGGTAGGTTGGTTGTCGTTTTGTGGTATTCGTCGTCGTCTGCTTTATTATATTAGCTCGCTGCTGGTTACGATTTACAGTGAGAGTTCATAAGCTTTTATTTATTTATTGCATTTTTGCACGAGTTTTTATTGCAATATTAATTTTAGTAAATTAAATATCACTGAAGACTGTCGAGACTTTGTGATTGCATTTCAAATAAAAAAAGGCTTGAGGCCCCTTTAAGTCTGTAAATGGTTTTGTGCACGAATAAAGATATAGTGTCGTAATAACATAGCATTTGAAATATGAGATATTCGTTCAGAAATTAGTCAATGAATTCAATTGGTTTCACCAATTAGTACAGCCGAAGAAACTTTACAACTTTTTACATTTTATCATTGGAAACTCATGTTTTGACAACAGAGTCAAACATTTTAAAACTTTGGAAATCCAAACCTAAATAAAATTAAGGCAACAAAACCGTCAATTTCTGTCTTTTCATTGCCACGAATAAGAGAAAAGCTTAGGCCCTAGGACATTACTTTTTTTGTATTGGTTATAAATCTGTAAACCATTGATCACTTCGGTGAACTGAGAAAAAATATGAAATATGCTTTATCAACCGCAACTTCGTTGGATCAACCTTAACCTTTTAATGAACACGTTCCATATAGAGCTAGTCCCTTTTAAGACTTGCTCAAACCATTTTAATTGAGAGTTGAATCACTTTATGAAGGAATCATTCCTTTGACGAAAACATATTTTGATAAGAGTTTAATAAAATATGAAAATAACACTTATATTATATTCCCACAGGATGTTATTGTAATCGGTCCGATTTGGAGAATTGAAAATTTTGACACTTCTCGACGTTTCAAAGTCCCTAGAGTCTAAATAACGAACGTCCGTAAGTTCGGGAAGCTTTTTTCGTCGTCCATATCTCAAAAAGCAGTGAAGATATCGACTTTAAATACATTTTTCTATACAGATAATAATGCAGAAAGATGCAGAAAGAACTCTCAAAAAAATTCAGTGGGTGTTTTTTTTTACCATAGAAATTTTAAAATAAAGCGAAAATTCCGGTTAACTCAAAATATCTCAACCAATAACGATAGTGATTGGAATTAAATTTTATATTATGTTATATCTTTTTTTTTGCAATATCTTTTCAAAAAATTAATATCTTGGCTTCAAACTAATTTATCTTATAGAAAATATTGTTTTCACCATTCAGTTAAATTTTCGTAAAAATTTAGAGCTACAAAAAATAGTATTCAAAATTGGTAAAAATTGATGTTCGATTCTCGATATTTCGTGAAAAAGGTATTGACTTCAAAATGATTTCATTCTGTGCTAAATTTTCTTAGAAAAATCCAATCTGTATTTGTTTACATAAAGAATAAAAACTTTTAAGAAACGCTACTAAAATTGGTTTTCGAACAAAAATAGATTTTTAAATCATATGCAAAATATTGTTAATAATTTTTAGTTAATTTCTTAGAAAAATTCAACTGACAACTGTTTTAACAAAACAAGTATTAGCAGAATAAAAAAGATTTCAAACAAATTTCAATTCAAAGGACCGACAAAAAACACTAGTTTTGAGTTTTTTATATATTGACTCAATATACTTTCGTAATATTGGCTCATCGTAAAGTTATCACATTATTAAAAAACTACATTTATTAAAGAAACAAAAATCATTGTCCTACGAACAAAGTTATTGATGCATTGACTTTTTCATAAAACTGTAAAGAAACTTTCAAAAAGTTGAAAATGGGTGCATGAGCTTTTTACAGGCTAATTATAAATAACTAATATTATAAAGAGGAAAGATTTGTATTTTTGTATGTAACGAATAAACTCAAAAAGTACTGGACCGATTTTAATAATTCTTTTTTCATTAGAAAGCTACATTATCATTGAGTAACATAGGTTATATTTAGTACTAGATTACTATGAAATCTTTATAAATTCCTATTAAAACCAACCGAAGGTGTACAAAAATTAGCCATAAAATGTATTTCATCGCATACACTGCGAAGAGTATTAATGATTGGACAAAAAAATGTTTTCTAATTTAGCGATTCATGGTCGTTTTAACTAGCATGCTTATAACTTAAATATCTGTACCTATTTATGTCTACCCGTGCTAGTAAATAATAAGTCTATAGACCCCAAAATAAAATATGTATAATTTTAATATGGCCAATATTAGCAATCGCATCATGATGTTTAGTTTTCTTAGTTTAATAGCACCATTTTTGATAACGGACACAGAACTGTAAACTATGGTAATTGGGAAATATATTACAAGAAAGGTTGTTGTTAACTGTTTGAAACTTCATTTTGTTTGTTTGGTAGATTTTTTCAAAATTTTTAAAGGGATTAAAAGATAATTTTAATTTTGTACTTTTTTTTGTCAACAATAAGATTTCCTATGGGAAGTTATAAATTTTCAAATACAAAATATTTCTTCTCCGTTTTTTCGAAGTTTTAGTAATGTTTTCTAATTTCTATTTTTTTTGGTCTTTTTCTCTTATTGTTACCAACTTAATATTTTTAAGAGAACGAAATAACACTGGTCAACAGGTTATGTAGCTGGCAATCAAGTTCTACTTTTTCTTAGGTTTTTGATAGCCTAAGTTTAAAATCGACTTCAAAATAAAATTTTACAATTCGAAAAAAAGACTTATATACTCGTAGACTATTTGAGGAAGTGTAAATTCATAAATCATTTCTTTAAATACAATTCAGGATGATTTTCTAAACCTACAATCTCTCACATTAGTATTCTGTTTAGCTAAAACACTTCTTAACAGAAAAACACAAAACAGTATCACTAAAAATTAAGGTTAAAAGGAATTATTCAAAAACATAAAGAAAATCAATTTCAGTTCAAGGTTTTTCAAAACTTCAGATAAATTTAAATGAAGCCCATAAGTCATCACATAACTATTAAGAAATTACGAAAACTAAGTGAGGTACTAAAATGATTTAAACTTTAAGGAGAAGAAAAAGGTTTTTTACTTTGCAGAACCAATACATACTTTAGTGTTAAGGGATATGTTGTTTTAACTTTGCTTTAAAAAAACGATTTTGGTTGTTGTTGTTATTTTTAAAATAGCATATTTTAAAAATTTAATGTGATAGAAACATTTTAAGCGAGATTCGAATTCAGAACAACTTAATTCTTTGAAAGATTAATCATTGGGGTGTATTTTTATACTAAAAACTATATGAAAGGTTTTGAAAATTGACTTAAAGCGTTTCCCAAAGAAACTTTTGATTTTGAACTTCCCATAGGAAGTTATTGTAATCGGTCCGATTTGTCAATAATTTTATGCAACAAAGAATAACGTTTTTGATATCTGATAAATTTTTGAGAAAAATCGAATTGACAGTTTTTCTTACAAAAAACAAAAACCTAAACAAAACATTGCTAAAAGTTTGTAAAAATTAATTTTCGACTCAAATATCTTTTCGAAAATTTTCGATATTGGCTTCAAACTAATTTTTTCTAAGAATCCAACAGTCATTTTGTTCATCTAAATAAAATTGTACGCAAATTCTACTAGAATTAGTAAAAATTAGTTTTCGACTAAAAATCTCGTTAACAAAAATAGATTTTGATATCAAACTATATGCAATTTTTTTTTTGTAATTTTTAATGTTTTAGAATAATAATTAAGCTTAATTTTTTTTTTAACAAAACACGAAAACCTACAAACCTTTTAAGCAAGACAAATCGGCAGACGGTTTGGGAAGTTATCAGTGTGGGTCGCATCCCAGCCTCTTTTTTTTAAGTTTTCGAAAATATTTGTCCTCCTACATTTAAGTAAAGCTACAATTACACTCAACCATCAAATGAATTACACTTTTCAGTATTAATTGACACGATGATGCTTTCGTGAATCAACGATCACACGATTTGAAAATGTGAAACAGCGTTATTTTTGCAATAAGCATATGATACATAATTTATGGGTAGTTTTTAATTTTACATCTAATAAAATAAAAAAAAAAACAACTTTCAAAAAACTCTGTGAAAAGAAGTAATGATTCTTTTGTTGAGTACAACAGATAAAATATTATCGCAAAGCCTTTAAAATAATTCTAAGTTGTACTTTTTGCGTTTATAGTCATAACTTTGATTCCATGTGATCAAACATTAAAAATACTTTGCCTTTGAATCAATTCTGAGTTAATAAATGTGGGCTCTAAAATATTCTCCTAAAATGTAAGGCTGTTAAAATGGGTTTGGACAAAAAGCCAATTGGTGTCTTTCAGACACACAGGGTTAATCGCTGCTACGATTCTAATTACATATACAAATTCATGAATTAATTATTTCGATTTTCAGTTTTATTTTAGTTATTATTACTGAACAATCTATTTTGAATTAATAGCTACAAACAATAACATTGACATTGCAATGACCGACAGTCCCAAAAACGAGTAATCGTGTCCCAATATTATTGAATCAGACATTACACGGTCACAGAATATTTATCGTTGGATTAAACGACGTGACGCTTTTTTGGGACGGATTTTGACGTCATTTCGACGTCACAGAACCAACGCATTGACAGTCTAATAGTAGCTTTAGTATTCTACATTCATAAAATATGTATATTTGATAAAAATCATACTGAAGAAATAAACAAATATTAAACTGGTTTTATATATTAATTAAAAAAACAAACACATTATAATTGACTTGCGTCAAACCTAGTTTACCGCAAAACTAGTTCTAGGGGGGTTTCGATCTTTAAATTTTTCAAAAATCAAAGATATTTGGACATCTAAATCAAAGTTTGTTTAAATAATATTGATCTCATTGACATATGTCATATGGCATATAATACAAGATAATGACGAATTGATCTATTTTAAAATCTTTCAAAAATGTCTTTATTATCGTCCTTTTTAAATTTGCATGGTATCTTTCCATAACTAAATAAAACTCTGAAGTTCTTAAGCAAACTTAAAGTAAATAAAAAAATAAAATTAAAACCATCCAATGTTATGGAAATTATATACAAAGCTTGACCATATCAGGTTAAAACAGAACTTTTACCTGAATTATCGTTTAATAATATCTTAACCACAAAGTTTGTCTAGATTATAATATTTAAATTTTGACCATATTGGACTTATTATAATTCTATTTTTGCAACCAACCAAAGTATATTCGGATTTCTTATATAAATTAAATAAAATCCGTGCAAATCTTATCAGTCTCAAATTAAACTTTGAATAGTTAGTGAATAAAATAGACGAAAATGCGTTCTTTTGTGATATTGTCAATATTTGTTGTTCTTGTGGCGTTCGTCTGTGCCAATGAAGAATCAGTTAAATCTGAATTTTCAAGAAGAGTCCGAAGGCAACTCGGTGGAGGTGGAATAGGACAAGCCTTTAATGCTGGAGCTCAGGCAGCTGCAGGTCTTTTTGGAGCTGGAGCACAAGCTCTTACTGGTGGACTTAGCGCTTTCGGTGGACAAGGACTTGGTGGACAAGGAGGCGGTGGACAAGGTGGTGGTGGACAAGGATTTGGTGGACAAGGAGCCGGTGGACAAGGAGGCGGTGGACAAGGAATCGGTGGACAAGGATTTGGTGGTCAAGGAGGCCGTGGACAGTGAGATACCACATGATGGACAGCTTAGTTTAAGAGCATCATTTTGAAGTATGAACGCAGAACTTTAAACTATACAGTTGAATCAAAATATGATTAAAATATTATTCCTTTTTAAGATTTCTTTTGGTATATTTTTTAACTATTTTAAATTTTAAGAAATAAAACTAATTTTTCACCAGTACTTCTTTTCAATGAGAATTTTAGTTTTGAGCAGTAACAAAATTTGGATCACATAAGATTGTTTGCCTTAAGGGGGTCATCCCATGTGACGGCCTGTATTTTAACGAATTTTTAGGATTTTGTTTTTACGACCAGTAATGAGAATTTTTGCTTGTCGATAGTTCATTCCATGCGTTTACATGTGCTGAATCCAGCCCATCAAATTTCAAGTCATTCGGTCAAGCCGTTTTTGAGATACGATGGAGGAAAGTTTAAAAAAAACACAGTTTTGAGAAAAACTCTTTTAAAGTTTCAAGTCCTCTTAACTATGAAAATATTAACTTACCTTTCAATCGGCGGCGATGCCTGGTCCATAGAGTATTCCTTCCTCTTCTTCTTGAAACTCTTTCAAAGCAGATTGTTCAGCTCTTGAATCAATTCTGGCTTGTTTAACGGCGGCGTCACTTACGCGCCGCTCAGAACGTGAGATTCGCTTTTCATCACGTTTCGCGGCCTATAGGGCATCCCATAACCGACATTACTTTCAAATTACCTTCAAAACCTTCATTAAAGATGATAACTGATAAGTAGCTAGCAATTTCAACTATCTTGGAGTAAGTTACTTTACCCCATATTTTTCCATGGACCTGCTGTATCTTTAAAATGACTTCGAATTTTGAAAAATCCCTTTACTACCGTATTCTTGACATATAAAACTAGCAATTTATAAAAAAAAAATCGATTTTTTAAACCTATCACATGGGATGACCCCCTTAAGACTAATAGGGTGTATGTGGTATTTATTAAGTGCTTAATGAAACATTTTGTGGTCGCTGATCTTAGCCAACTCTCATTATTTAGGTAAGAAAATTTTGTTCGTGGATCCATAGCCTCCTTTTTAGGTACATAAAAGACTACTTCTTATTTAATATTGTGCCTTCTCCTTTCTTTCGCAATATAATAAGTGTTTTACTTGGTACCTTTTTAATGAGTTTTCCATTAAAGGTGGATCGATTTTAATGTTAAATAAAATCTATAAGGTTTTATCTCTCTTTTTGATGCCTATCAATGACATTGTGTAAAATAAAACATCGTTTAAATGGCCAACGCGGCTTCACTGTTTGGCGCCCATTTGAAAAGTCTAGTTTTCGATGACTTTGAAGCATAAATCAGGCTGAATAAAATCGATTGTGTTGTTTTTAAGGACCCCGACAGTTTGCATCTTATTCGCAAAGACCTGTGAATTTAGAAAGTTCAAAAGAAAAAGTTTAAAGGTGTCGAATTCCACGATTGTGTCTCTGATTTCCGAATGGAAAATTTTGTCGGTTACATTTTTTAGGTACAAAAACACATTCTTGTGACCGACAAAGCTTACGACATTCGAAAAAACACCAGAAAAGTAAGAATGTTATTTAAACAGACCCAATTTGATACTTTTATTTAGATATTTTATAGGAATCATTTTAAAAGCAACAATTAATTGTGACAATTATAATCTGAAATTGTTCAATTGAATTGAATTGAGTTGAATCATCTTACACAGACGGAATGAAAATGATAGTCAAATTTGACTATGATAGTCAAATTTGACTATCAAAATATGATCGTCAATTATCACCATAGCCGATTCCACCGCTGCTTTATGGTCGTTTGGTTTCAGCTCCTGAGTCAGTTGGATTTTGTATGGGTGCAGGCCCAAATCATGACACGACATTCGCCATGTTGTGTTCTTCGTTAAGCCAAGTTGTTGTTAGCGACACAAAATTGACATCGTCGGATTCTGCTGCACACTTTCACAAACAGCTGTTTTCGGCAGATGCTGTACTTCTTTGACTAAAGGGAGTTGGTTTATTGTTTACTCAGCTGGTGGACTCGAATTTGGCCACCAAACGTTGAGTAGTCTACTCGGAAGGACGACGATGTACCATATAAAAATGACGCAACGCGCTCATCATTGCTGCAGAAAAGTATTAAAAATTAGTAACACCGAGATAAAAACAGATAATATCACCAACAAACAACTTTCTGACAAACTCGATGGATTCTGAAAATATCGTCTTTCTAATTCAAATGAAACTAGAAAGTTTTGTAATCAAACCAACATCACCTGGTGAAATCAAAAATGTAATTTCTGGATTGAAGCCATCAAAAGCTAAGGACATTGATAATCTCTCTACCGAAATAATTAAAAAGTGCAAAGTAGAGATGTGTGTTCCGATTACAACACTTATCAACAAATCCTTCAAAGTTGGCTACGTTCCAAGTATGATGAAAACAGCCCGAGTTATCGCTGTCCTTAAGAATGGCGATGTTGAAGACTACAACAATTATCGTCCATCTCAATTTTACCAATCTTATCGAAGATTATCGAAAAAGCTATTAACAACCAATTACTCAAATATATCGAGCGAAATAATCTGTTAAGCACAACACAATACGGTTTCCGGAAAAATTTAGACACAAAAACAGCACTGGTAGACATGATATCACACCTTCAAAGTAATAAAGACAATCGCAACTTTGCCAGCGCGCTTTTCATAGACTTGTCAAAAGCATTCGACACCGTCAACCATAAAATCCTGCTACGAAAGCTTTTTTCTCTACGAGTTAGAGGTTTTTCATTTAATTGGTTGAAATCTTACCTCGAAAATCGATATCAGTACATAATTTTGGATGGATGTACAAGCCATAAGCATCCAGTTGGAATGGGAGTACCACAAGGTAGTGTACTTGGACCGACACTTGATTCCAAATGAACATCCAGTATTATTTGCAGATGACATCATTCTTATGTATTCTGCACGAACTGCTGCTGAACTCGAAGAACAGATGAATAATGATCTTGATAAGATCTAATCTTGGATGAATGCCCAAAAATTATACGTTAACGCCAAAAAAAACCAAATATGTCGTCTTCAGCAAATCGAATACACCTCTTAACATTATCTACCAAGGCTCAACTGTGGAACAAGTTAGTCAGTTTAAATATCTTGGACTTTGGGTGGACTCATTACTGAACTGGAAATATCACATATCAAAACTATCGAAAAAACTTTCATCTCTAGCTGGCATTTTCGGTCGAATTCGTAGTAACGTACCTAAAAGTCTAAAAACACAAATGTACTTTGCCCTTTTTCATAGTCATCTGTTAAGGATGAAGCAGAAATGAACATGGTGCTCCACATTCACAAAATTGAACATTCAACAGTATTTTCTAACACCGAATTATCTTCAAGAAGTAGCCATCATAACAAAAAAGTGAGAAGTCGAAACAACATCCATCAAGCCACAACCCACACGACAAATTTCGGAATTAGATCTACACTATATCATTCGATTCAGTATTACACTAGATATCCTTACGAAATCAAACAAAATAGTGATATTGTAAAATTTTGTTTAAAGAAAGCTTCTTAGCAAATACAAATCTGAATAAAAGCAGTGTTAAATGTGTCTAATGCAAATAAACATTTTAATATCTACTTTTTAATCATAAAAAAATAACATTTCTGTAAAAAAAACTTTATGTTAACATACAGCCTACTACGAGATTTCGTCTCATAAGGCATTTCAAATAAAATAATAAAAAAGAACGCCAATTTTGATACTAAACCTTTATCTTTTGCACTTGTTGATCGACGCTGTAACTTGCCATGATGATTTGTCTTAAGTGATTAAAAGAATATATTTTAACAGAAAGCAAAAGAAATAATATGACAGTGTCATGAGCTGTCAAAATCAACTCGTCCCCATTGGAAAACCGTTTATTTATTTTTTTGGAATATCTCGTCAAAGAAATCTTTAGTTATTAGGAATATCCATAGCAGGTATTTGGGAGATACCAAAACCCATGGTGTTTAGTTAAAATCAGGTCTAATGTAAGTCTACTACAATTGTAGTACAATTTCACTTGAACCTTTAAAAAACGTTTTGAAGAGGGGAACAAATAAAATGCAGAAACAGGATTGCATTTTAATTAGAGTTAGTAGTTCGTCGGTAAGTATGTCATTTATTTAATTTATAAAAAAAATGTAATTTTCTGAGAAAAAAATGATCAATAGATTTTGTTAAGGCTTTTTGTAATTTTTTTTAAACTTTTTTTACATAATTTATTTAGGTGTCAATGTTAACTTTTAACTGATACAAATTTTATATTTTTTTGACTTAAAAATTTTTGATATTGAGTTGAAAAAAGATGAAAAAAAAATGAAAAAAAATGAAAAAAGATGAAAACATTTTTTTGGGGAAAATGCGGTCGGACGTATGTTTGGCCCATGAAAAGTTTGTCCGACCAGTAGATTCTTAAAGTAGACGGTCCAAGCTTTCATTTGATACCCCATTTGTCCATTGACCCGATGAGGTAGGTCAACACCAAAAATACCGTTGTTTGAGATGGTCGGACAAAGGGTTGGTCCCGGATTTTGTCTGTCCGACCAAATGATTTTAAATCTACCACCAGATCTCTACCAACTACTATTTAAATTTTCCATTGACCTGATGGTATACCCCAACACCAAAAAACGCAATCGGAAGTGACCATTTTGCGGCCAAAAGGCCCGGAAAAAGTCTATCCGACCAGCGGTTTTGTAATCTTCGTGTCATTTACCATTCGTTAATGACCAAATTTTCCATTGACTCGATGAGGTAGGTACTTTTACCGCCGCCTCCCATACTAATAGTTGAAAAGCCGATTTCTTTTAAATCCTTGAAACTATTCTGAATTTTTTTTTGCAGGTTTGTATTCGCTGAGAGTAAAATTCTGCAATGCATTACGCGTAGAACCACATTGTAACGCTATACATTACAAAAAACGTATTAATCTCACTTTTTGGCAAATAAGCTTGATTCTACGTTCGATTAGATTTAAAAATATTCCAAAATCATTGCATACTTTTTAAATACGCACAGTCTAGAAATTGGGAGTTTTTTAAGATACCAATTTCATTACCAATATCCTTAAATAAAAAACAAATAAAACGGAAAAAGCGCACAATACGTTCAGCTCTTGTAGAACAAGGACCTATGTAGGTCTTTCTGTGAGTGGATTGGAAATATAACTTTAAATTTAACAAACATTTCGAGTCTGATTCCACATTAATGTGATAAAAACTTTTTCATGACAAAATGTACCCTTCAATAATTTGACAGTTCCTTACAAAATGAAAAGCCCTTTGTTTGTTTCAAATTCTCTATCCAGAAGACAAAATTTATATTCTTTATTTGCATTTTAATTTATTTATTTATTTATAATCACCATTTAATACAATAATATAACTTAAAAAATATCCTTTTTGCTTACGAACCAATTCGCCATCTTATAACTCATGACTTTTCTTAAAAAGTATCTTTGGTTTAGTATAGATAAATACTCTTAACCATAGCTCCGTTTAACCGTTATACCAACTAATTACAACAAAATAATTAAATCCTTAAATCTATATTCTCAATGTTGACATTAAATCACACTTTAGAGAGATCACTTTTATAGCTATACTGATAGAAGAATTTCACTCAATCTCTGTGATCCAATAAACCTTTGCGATCAAACACCGGCAATAGCCTCTTTAAATTCTTCTGGACTTTTTCATTTTGGAAAACTAAACTTTTATAATTTAGACCTCGTTCATCTTCACTCATTAAAGCATGAAAATCTGCATCATCATTTTTGTCATTTATCTGGACAGCTTGGACCAAGCATGAAGAAAAAGCTTTAAAGAAAGGAACATCAAGTTGTGAGACAAAAAATAAAAAAAAAAATTGATTAGTCCTTACCATAGAAATTTTTCTCAGCCATATGCAACAGGAACTGATGTAAGCTGGGAATTTTAGCTTGGAACTGAAGAGCTTTCAAAGTTCCAGCGAATATGTTGTAGTAATATTGAAAAAGTTCGTCCTGTTGATGTAGCCGAATTTCTTCGCTTAGGGAGGTATTGAAGAAATAGTGCAAGTCAATAGCGGGTGATCCCCAGCAACTGTATTGGAAGTCAATCAGAATCACATCATTCGGATACTGGTTTGGTCCTTCATTGAACATGGCGTTATTGACCCAGAAGTCTCCATGAGCCAGGACATTCACATGACCTTCGATAGGATCGAAGACTTGTTTTCCATATTCCATCAGTTTTGGCTTAAGTGCATTAAGTTTATCGGCATAGTACTTATAACCATCCCATTGGCTTATCATGTTACTGCAAGCTACCAGAAGTCCCTCAAAGAATGGTCTGTAGGAGTTCGTGTGTCGATTGAACATTCCCCGATCGTAGCCCTTGAAGGTTCCCGGCTCACGTTCGTTTAAGACAGCCGAAGTTGCGTGCATTTTGGCCAACTTTCTTAGGCACAATTTTACGTGTTCCATGTCCAAGCCCTTAGTCCGGTCACACATAATGTACTGGCGCTGTGAGAGATCTTCAAATACGATCGCTGAACGTTCAAACTCTACAGCAATGGTTGCTGGGAACATCTTATCCGGATCACCGATCTCTTCGAGCAACGCATTAAGCTTGGGAATAATTTTGTCGTAGATTTCCATTTCTCTGGTGTAAATGTCGTACTGCTCCATCAGTTCGTTCGCAAAGTCATCTCCTTCAAAGGAGCTCTTAACGATGTACGATCCTGCTCTAGGTTCTTGATCACCTCCCATCTTATATTCAACCGCCACTCTGGTCATGACACTAGCAAAGTTCTCTCCTTTGCCAATCGCTGGAGAAAGCGTCATAGACTTAATCTCCAAGCTCGGGTCCTTAAAGTGAATGCTCAGCTTCTCCCTGAGGAAGTCCTTTGTCAGCCATTCTGGCACTGGCTGAACTTCATCTATAGTAGCGATATTCTGACACTCTGGCATAACTTTAAGAATAGAAGCTTCTACTAGAACGATAGTCTTTTAATTGAGATGCCTTGAAGAATGTCAGAAGCTTTTATACAGATGCTGACTGAACTGTCAACTGTAGACTTAATTTATGATCAAAAGTAATTTATTTCGCCCGCTAATTCAAGCAAAATCTCTCCTCACTACTTTGTTCAAAGCTGTCATCTGGTTGGGGGTGTGGGTGTGGGTGTTGTGTTATCAATTGAATTGTAGCTTCGGTGTGCAATAAGCGTACTTCTAACGTCGTAGGTATGTAGATCTACCTACTCTAGGAACTCGCATGCTTTGTTATTGTGTACTATTCTTATATTAAGACGCCATTATTATCAAAAGTATTTTTAAACTCAAATGTCTAAGAGACGTGTTCCAAAGGTACACAATGATTGAAATGTAGACAAATATTCACTCGAGTTAACGTCATTTGCTTAACGATGCTTACGGTTTGTATTTATAGTTTAAAGCTGCTGTTTATATGGATTAGAGAGAATTTTTTCGTTGAGCTTTGTTATTTATTGCATCTATGCACGAGTTTTTATTCTAATATAAATATTTATTTAATTCTGGAAATAGTCAGGACCGTGTGTTTAAATATAAAGGGTTTTAAGTTTCCTTTTTCTTTTTAGGTTATCAACTTTTGTTTGTAGAGCTTAGTTTGAACAATTAATAGATCTTATAAGGTTGTTGAATCTATCAGTGACAAAAATCTTACAACGATGTAGTGTTACAATTTTCAGAAAATTTTACCGAACCCTTGAGATTTTTAGAAACTGTTTTTAAAATAATAACATTTTTCTGATATTATGTATTTTTTTTCACAATTAGACATTTATGAAGAACCGGTCTTCAATCTTTTCTCATCGTTAGGGCCTGATTCATACACGACAGTTTCTTCCGTACATTTAAAATCCATAGAATCACATGATCTTTAATAAGAAGTTACGGGAAAATTCGTCTATTCATTGTGAAAGCTTCAGTTCCGTTTATTAGTTTACTATCAATCTCAATGGTTAACGCTACAACTTTCAACCGTACGGACGAAATCGTAATTGTGTTTTAACCAGGCCTTTAAAGTGAGAAAAGATTGAAGGTTAAAGATTAGTTCTTCATTCATTTCTAGCCGTGAAAAATAGAATCAACCGTAGTGTGTTTGAACATCAGAAACGTATCTTCAATTTGTCGATTATTAATTAATTCACCTGTTGCTATTTTGAGTTCCTTTTATTTAAAATAAAATAACATTCAGTGTTTTTTTATTTTTCTTAAAATTAGTGTGAAGTATTAAATACATACTTGAAAGTACTATAAATATTTTTAAACGGTTTTCCCATTTTTAAAACCAGTTAATGATCAAAATCTTTAAACGTCCTCTTTATCAATCCCTGTTATCTAATAGACCCCTTCTATCGAACATTGGAAGTAGCCTCTTTAGATTCTTTTGCACTTTTTCGTTCTTGAAAATTGAATATTTGAAATTCATAGCTCGTTCATCTTCTCCAACTAAAGCTCGGAAATCAGCATCCTCAGCTTCTTCGTTTAGCACTAAAGCATGCATCAAGCATCCTGATATAAAAACTAAAGTAATGAAGAAATAAATTTTAAGTATTATAATTCTGCTAGCATTATTTATTATTATTATACCAAGAAAATCCTTCTCAGCCATATGCAACAGGAAAGTGTGTAAACTGGGAATTTTAGCTTGGAATCGAAGGGCCTTCAAAGTTTCAACAAAGATCTTGTAGTAATAGTGAAAGAGTTCATCCTGCTGAAATAATCGTATGTCTTTCTTAAGTGATGTATTGAAGAACCAGTGCAGATCGATTGCAGGTGACCCCCAGCAACTAAATTGGAAATCTATCAGAATGGCATCATTTGACTGTTGGTTAAGTCCTTGATTGAACATAACGTTGTTGATCCAGAAGTCTCCATGAACGAAGACATTTACATGTCCGTCAGTAAGATCGAAAGCTTGTTTTCCGTATTCCAAAAGTTTTGGTTTGAGAGCAAGTAGTTTTTCTGCATATTCTCTGTAGTCCTTCCACTGACTTACGGTCTTATAACAAGCTTCTAAATTTCCTATATATAATGGACCATAAGAATTTGTGTATCGATTAAACATCCCCCGATCGTAACCGTTGAAAATTCCAGGTTCACGTTCATTCAAAACAGCTGATGTTGCGTGCATCTTGGCCAGCTTTTTTAGACATAGCTTTGTTTGATCCATATCTAAACCCTTTGTTTTGTCACACATTATGTATTGACGTTCGGAAAGATCTTCAAAAATAATTGCAGAAAGATCATAGTCAACGGCAATAGTTTCCGGGAACATCTTATCCATGTCACCGATCTCTTCTAGCAAAGCGTTTAGTTTGGGAATGATCTCCCGGTATATATCCATTTCCCTAGTATATATATCGTAGGGCTTCATCACTTCTTTCGCAAAGTCATCGTCTTCGAAGGAGCTCTTGACGATGTAGGATTTTGTTCTTGGTTCTAAATCACCATTCGTCTTATATTGAACCAAAACTCGACTCATCATACTGCCAAAGTTCTGGCCCTTTCCAACAGCTGGACAAGAACTCAAAGAAACCACCTCCAAACTTGGGTCTTTCAAATGGATTCTAAGTTTCTCAGTAAAGTAATCCTTGGTCAGCCATTTTGTATGAAGTTGCGATTCATTAATGTTGGCAATAGGTTTTAAACTCAGACATTCGGGAATGTTTTGAGAGGCAGCAAAAATATTATTAAATCCAAACAGTCAAATGAAACTTCTCAAAGTGAGATGTGTTGAAGGATTCCAGAAGCTTTTATAAGATGTTTAAGCAACAAATGTTTTTATTACATAAAATAAAACTTGTTTGCTTTATAACGTAGATAATTAATCTTGTGTCCTATTCTTTGTCAAACTGTAGTGGAAAAAACAGACAAACATGTTTTTCGACATTCTCCGAGGTAATAAAACCGTAGAGAATCCCTTCCGAAGTAGACTAGTCTAAAAACTTCGCTATCTTAGCTTAAATTATTTATGATTGTGTTTATGCGTAAAAATATAAATATAAACTTCACAACTGCAAGAGTTAGTAAACAACCTTCTGTTTGAGTGTCTCCGATATTTTGCTAAGGCATTAGAGCCTTAGAAGAATTAACACAAAGAAAATATAACAAATAGTATTGGATTTTCAATAGTTTAAAAGTTTCAAATGACCAATGACGTTTAACTGAAAAGAGTATGTTCAGAACGTAAGAGTATGTTCACAAAAAAAGAATTTCAAGACTTGTTCTTTGTTTCTGTTATTTACAGCCGAATACCTATTACGGTCTAAGAGCTGTGTTGAAATTCCAATAAAATGTTTCAGAATGATATATTGAATAAATTTTTAAAAATAAACCATTTTATAAGTATTTTATTTTGTTTAGAATTTTGCAGTCTTAATGAAATAGAAGTTTCTGCTAATATTTTATATAAACTATAGACTTTGATATACACAGGTTGTCCCGTAAAAGATGATCTTTTTTTAAAGACATTTTGAAAAACACCTATTTTTAGCCCGTTTTTCACTTACCTTTTTTATAAATGGTTTTTGTTTTTACTGTTTTATGGAATTTTAAGTTAACTAAATTTTACCAAAAATTAAATAAGAGTCTTCTTTAAAAGATTTCAATTTTTTATCTTAAGTTTAAAAATGTATAAAGACCTTTTCAAATACAGAACATTTATAAATTTGGTCACACAAAATAATTGATTACAATAATGTAATCGGTGTAAAAATCATAAAATGTACATTAAGTCGAAGAGAAATAAGAACAAAGTTAGTTTTATTTCTCAACATAACTAACTAAAAATATCACTAAAAGACACACAAAAATTCTAATAAGTCCCACTTCCAACCTTCAAGATTCTTTTTGTTGGCGGACTTGTGACAAATTTCAGAAAAATGCATGTCATGAAAATGAATGCAAATAGGAAAATAAGCTTATAAATAACCTTAAATTTCTATTAAGCATTTTGTGTTTCAATAAACTGCTATCGTCGATTGGGCAATCCAGCAAAGATATTTCTTTCTGGATAAACAGCTCAATTAGCAGAAATAGAACTTAGATGGAAAAGATGCATAGATTCTCCCACTTCCTTACAAATGATTTAACTACTCGTATTATAGTTGTATAAATAATCAATCAATGTGAGAATTACGATATTAATGGCGAACAGTGTTCATATATTTCAAAAGCCCTACTAATGCCACGCCCTCTTATGTAATATTTAAGTTTCTCTAGAACTTAAAAAGACACTCTTAAAGTGTGTATTGTTGTTTATCTGTCACGAATAAAATAATAAGCATTTAAAAGCTAAAAAATTACATTTCAAATAATTCTTTTGCACACTTTTTGATCAAAAACTTAAACGTACATATGTATGTCAATATACGTGATCAAATAGATTTCTTCGATCGAAAATTGGCAATACCATCTTCACCCATAAAAAGAGTGAAGGTCAGTATATTCAATTTGTTCCTTCAACATTGGTTGAGCCAAGCATCCTGATATAAAAACTAAAAATATGAGAGTAGAAATTTTACATTAGAAAATTCTTATGAACATGCATATATTATGCCCAGATCTTACCATAGAAACTCTTCTCTTCTACATGCAATCTGAACTAATGTAAACCGGGAATTCTAGCTCGGATTAGCAGAGTAGCTTAAATTCTTGAAGTGCTTCGTTGAACAAAATGTTGTTTGTCTAGAAGTCTCCACGAACGAGAACTTTTAAAATGGATTAGGATCCCATATCATATTCCATCAGCAGTTTAAGTTCAAATAGTTTTTCCATATTGCTTATAAATCATCCCATTGACGAAAATGTAAAGGCTTCTAATTTTCTTATATGTGTACCGATTGAACATTCCCCGATCGTAGAACATTTTTTAAAGGTCTTCCAATATAATTACCGAGAGATCGAAGTCCTCCGCAAAGGTTTCTGAAAACATTTTATCCGTATAACCAATATCTTCTAAGAAAGCTTTTAATTTCACTTGAAATGATTTCGAAAAGTATTCGAAGTCATAAAATCGAACGAATGATAGAATCTTGAAACAATTTAACTTGATTTTTAATTAAGATCCCGATTTCATTTCATTTCATTAGTTTGGAATTGGAGTCTCAGAGTCTTAAAGTTAAAATGTTTTACTAAAAGAGATTTCATTAATCATTCAGCTGTTGTTCTAGTCCTTCGTTGAAAATCAAGTTGTTTGTCCAGAAGTCTATATCAATGGGAACGTTGAAGTGATCTTCAATAGGTTACTTAAAGATTGTTGTCTTTCGCAATGGTTTTTTGGGAACATTTTATCCTTATCAACGATATCTCCTAGGAAAGCCTTAAGCTGGAATTGATTTTCTTTTCCTTTTTTTTACTATCAGATCCAACAAGTATTTAAACTGAAATGTTTTGATGAGTTTTGAGAGAGGCTTTTATAATCTGTTTTAGAAATGGATTCGATTTATTATTGTCTTTGCTCACGGTGATTCTTGAGCTCTTTTTCAGTAAAGAATTAAGTGAAGTACGGCAGTTGATTGATTTTTAAACATTTTTGAGAAATTACGTATCGTAAAGTCACAATTAAACTAGTGTTATAATTTTCATATCTAAGCTTATGCTATTTATGAAACTTATGTGAACAAATAATACTCTTGTTAGCATAACAAGTTATGTTAGTTATGTCTGTCAAATTGTGAGAATATTTTATTTAATAGTTAAAAACAAGACTGAATTACATATTTAATACATAAATGCATTAATGCGAGCATGTGTGAAGAATATTCCAAATTTTGAGAGTCAACTCCCTCTTCAATTAAGATCTAAAAGTTAAAGAGGCAATTAAGTGCTAACTTCTGGTTGTTCGTCGTTTATTATTTTGTAAGCATTTTTAATAGTTGTCAAAAATGCGTCAATTATTTGTATGGTAATCATTTAACAAATTTCAGTTTTTCGACTTCTTCCACTTGTAAACTAAAATTTCACCAATAAAACAGAAAACCGTGAAAACATAAGCTCCGCCAAGTGCCAACCAAATCCATTTAAAGTCTTCCACCTTTAAAGCAACACATTCCGTGTTCAAGATAAAATTTTGCATCTTTATTTTACCGATTTCTTTCAATTCATAAAAATTCCTCTGCTTCCAGAACTCTAACAAACCAGATGATTGTGTTTCCAAAAGAAAAACATTCAAAATCTCTTTATAGATTGAGTTTTCGTTAATGGGAAAAGCCCATTGAAAATTCGTCATAAGACACATTTGCTTTGGCAAACGAAACAATGGTTTAGGGAAAAGCTTTTGCTGATTTTGATAAATTGTCCATTTGACACTATTCACTGCATAGGCAAAGCTTGTGTTGAGAGTGTCTCGTATTTTAACAAAAGTACTTAAGTCACTTTCCAAAACGAACATTTTGAAATATTTGGTTTTGAAAATTGGGTTATGATCGAAAAGCAATTCAATATCAATTTTAAGTCCGAGGACTTTCAAATTCGAAGCCAAGAGATCATCAAAGGTTTCGAGTTTATTTTTTGGCGGTGGACTTGTCATAAAGGTCTGAAGAAAGGCATCGTACGAGGTTACGAACATAATTCCGGATATGAAAATCACCGAATAGAGAATCTTTGTCGTGTATGAAGTGTTTTTTCTTTCAATAAACGATTGTCCAAGTAGTCCACGTAAACTGTCGTTGATTAGGCTTTCCAGTAAAGATGGCCTTTTCTCTGATAGGTGTGCAGCTAAGTGAAGCATAAATGTCAAAACTAGAACTTCGATTAGAGCGATGCATAGAGCCTTCCACTTCCAGACAAATGTAAAAACTTTATAGACCGGAATACTCGCTTCGATGGGAATCATAACACACCAATCAATATAGTCGCAAGGATAAGTAAAGAAATCCATTGGGTTAATGATATTTGGAAATGTTGCTGAGGCTGATATTTCAACGGTCTTATTGAATACTAAATCAATAATTTCGTTCGACGAAAGTTTTAAGTTTATTGAACTGGTATCTAATGTAGCGTTGTGTTTCTTAGCAAAAGCATTGAAAACATGGCCCAAATAACCGCCTATCTTTGTTTGTCCTTGTTCGTTTTGAGAAACTATCAAACTCGGTTCAGGTCCTGCTAACAACACTGGCAGAATAGAACTTTTAAGATTTCGCATACGTTCTGGAAAGTACGAGTCCCTCTTGCCTCCTTGATCTTCTGTCCATAAAATGTTCTCGATTTTAAAATTAGGAAAATTAGTAAATCGGTAGAAGATTGAATAAGTTGAAAAATCCCGAAAAACCACAATCACATTTATCATGTCATTTTGAAAACAGAATTGAAAGATGACCTTCAATTGATCTTCGTCAAAGGAATCGGTTCTTGATATCAAAATAATTCTAGAAGAACGCCTCTTTTGAAGGTAAACCAATATTTCTTGGAGGAGTTTTCCCCCAGAATCAAGTTGAACGACTGCTAGAAAGTTTCCTGTGAATTTGCTCTTCAATGAAAATGAATCGATGCCACTCGATATTACCACCGGGACTGCAGGGTTGGGTTTTAGTAGTTCCTTGATGAAATTCTCATTTATTGCGTTATGATCTGAGCTTTCCATTAGAATAAGAAGATTTTCAGCTTTTCTATCACTTTGAACATTTTTGATAAATTTGATTAACTTTCGATTGAAATCAGAAGCCTGAACTATTGAATGTGGTGTGGCTAAAGCCAACAAACCAAAAGCTATTATGTATAACATGCTCGAATTAATATCACAAACTGAAGAACTTACGTATTGGTTACGACTAAAAGTTGATGGTGTACATTTTCTTTAATGGGTTTAAAGATTTTATCGGATGTTATACTTGCCAGATTTGGTATACCTAGAATTAGCACAAATAATGATTAAGGACTTTTAGTGGTCTAATGTGTAATTTTGATGGAATTGAAATGTTCGTCCGTATGAGAACATTTTAACTTGGGTATTAAGTAATATTTAACGTTTTGAATCTTTTATTTTTGTTCGCTGTTAAGTGTCAAATTAGAGAAGGAAAATCTTTGTCTACTGGCGATAACTATTCCTTTATTTCTAAGTCCACCTTAAACGTCCTAACGCAATCCTTGGATCAAGCAATCTATCTCAAGAGAAAGCTATTTAAGTTGTTTATTTTTTATTATTTTTGTTATTTCTGAGTTGTTGTTTCACGTAAAGTAAAGTATTTTGACCCATTTTTAAAACATATTTAATCTAATAAGATAAAAACAATGTTTAAAATGCCAAGACTACGTTGGTTCTGTTATCTGAAAATTAAGACTAATCCAAATTTATGGTATTCAAAATTTTGAGGACAAATTTAAAAATAAAAAATAATACATTTTATTTTACTGTTTTATTTGTACTGTTTACAAAATATGAAATAAAATAAATAAGACTAAACAAAAACATTTCGTATTTTTCGTACAAAATAGCCTTCAAATGGACTTTGGTAAAACGGCTTGCCTTGTTTTTCTGGGTTAGTATTTTCTTTGTTCAATTATTGAAGCTCTTGTGAGTGACTTGCCGAAATTCAAGAATTAGTTACCATTTAAAATGTTATGAGTTATGACTATGAGTGTAGCTTTTTAGCCTTTTTTATTTTTATTAATTTAAAAGTTTTGAACACATTGTTTTATACAAGGAGCTTTTTCCTAGCTTCGAGAATTCAATCTAGTAACTTTTTTATAAATAAAGTTCAGTATTCGAAATACGAAATACGAAAGTTTACCCACACGTTTAAATTCAAAGCAACTAATTAAAGGTTAATTATACTCAAATTTGACCAGTCAAGAAAATTCAGTTTTTTGTTTTGTGGTTTGAACTTTTTAAAAGCAATTTGTTTTCCTGAATTGCAATCTCGCATCATAATTTTCCCATTAGATTAGGTTTGTTTAAATAAACCTCTTTGAAAATTAAAAAAAAATAATACGCTGGGTTATTTGACTTAATCTAAAAAATCTTGAAAAACCTTAAATATAATTCTTTTATGTTTTAGTAGAGTTGATTTTTAGTGCCAATTCCGAATCCGAGATTCGATATTAGCAATAGCTGTGCTCACACTCAGAAATACTCGTTTTCAACATTATTTTTATATTTTTTTCAATATGTTCCAAAAACTTGTTATCATAACTATAGGACTACAAATTTGTAAATAAGATACTGAACATAGAAAATCAAAAAACTATGTCATGAGTTAAAAAAGCTTCAAAAAGTATAATACAATTTTTTTCTAATTTTAAAAAGATTATATCTCAAAAAACGAATGGTTTTGAAATTCGAACAAAGGTCATCAAAACTCTAGAAGAAGTATAACCTACATTCTAAATAAAAAACCTTGGTAACCATTCTAATTTTTCTAAACTTCTCTATGCTCTAGGTATACTACTGTATAAACATTTCTAATTTTGCAGTTTAAATTTTGAAAAATGCTACTGGATCGGTAATAAAAAAAGGTAAATAAATGACGCAAAACAATTAGTTATGAGAAGTTTATCAACGAATATAACTTTTTTTTTAACAATAAATTCAGGGTGTATGATTTTAAATATTTCTGCAAGACAAACAAATTTTAAGTTAATATTTGTAGAGATTAAGATTCTGACTTGAAGTTTGTAGACCTATTTGAGTCTTGAAATGGAACAGAAACCACTTACCCATAAATAAAAAGTTTTAGTCAAATTTTACAATCTGACAAGTTAGACATTTTGATTGTTTGTTGGACTTGATAGGAGAAAGAATACTAATTTGTTTTTTTTTTTGTTAATTAAGAACTGTACATCTGAATACGTCTAAAAAGTGACAGCTGTTGAAAAAAAGTTGAAGAGTTTGATTTACATATGAATTTTCATATCAATTTTGTAAAAAAAAATGTAAAATGGTAATAGTTGATGTCATTTTGTGATTTTTAAATTATTAAAATATTTAAAAAAAATTGTTTTACATTAACAAAATCATCTTAGCTCAGTAACTTATGGCTTTAATATTACAATTTACATATGTTGAGGCATAGTGGACGAGTATTTCTTTCAAAAGCTGTATATTATACCTGCAAAATATCTTGTGTTGTTTTGAACTTTAAATTATTGTAATCGGTCCGATTTGTCGAATTGAAAATTTTGACAATTTTGACATTTCTCGACGTTTCAAAATCCCTAGAATCTAAATCAAAAGTTTTTAGAGAGATGTTTGTGTCCTTACACACATTTAATAAAAAAAAACGTTTATTTATTAAATTTTTCTTCGAAAATCGTTAGAGCAGTTTTACAAATTAATTGTTTATATATAAAATTTTTCAATTTTTTTTTAAATATTTTTAGTATGCAGTTTTTTAGAGCTTATTAATATGTGGTATATGCTTGATTTTCGTTAAAATACTAATGGCCCGTTTTTGAGTGATCGAATTTAAAAAAAAAATATTTTTTTAAAAATCCAAAAAGCAAAATTTGACATTTTTGATCATCAAATATTATTAAGGCAGTATAAGAGCTTGTGTAAAAAAATTATTGAAATCAGTGCATTAGTTCTTGAAAAAAGCTAAAAGGAAAATAACGGGTCTATGGGAGGTACCCTTCTGGAGCAATACAAAAATATTATGTTTTTTTTATTAAAAGAAACCAAGTTAAGACAAAAACAAACTGTACTAAAAATCTAAACTTTCGATTTTGAGAAAATTCGAATTTTCCATTTTTTACCAACAAAATTTGTAAATGGACTACTGTTATTTATAGTCTCAAAAAATCTTAAAAACTCCTTAACTTCCAAGTTTGAACTCAATCCACCCAATGGCTTAGGCTGTAGGAGCGAGGACAAACAGATATACAGACGGAATAGGCGACCCATTTTTTGACTTTTTACCATCGTAATGTCATATTGGATTAAAATCTCGACTTTTTTACGAATGCAACACTTGCCATAATATACTTCGTATACGCCCACTATGCAGACTCCAAGTATCTCTTGACCTTGTAACGCTATTAACACAATTAACGATTTTTTTTAATAAATAAAAAAAAAAACACTGAAAACAAATATTTGTCACCTAAAATATTTCGCTAATAAGTAATGATATTACCTTCAAAGTAATTGTATTCATAAAAAATGTTTTGAAATCTGCTAACATTTTTAGTGTTAGTGTTAGTGTTAAATTAGTAAAAACTAATTTCCGACCAGAATATTTGAAGATTAAATGAATGTATTGACTTTTGACAATTTTGTTTCCTTCTATAAAAAATATTGTTTTTAACATAAGGTCTTGTAAATTTTTCTGCTTAAGCTCCAATTCTTGTGATTAATAATAGTTTAAGGTGTAATATTATAGTTCAGGCTACAAAAATATCCAGATTACTTGACCACCCCTAGAAAGGTTTGACTACTTCTTATTTTAAAATATCTCTTCTGTTGAGGTGCGAATATGACCGAATTTATATACGGTCAGAATTTACTGATGATTACTTTCATTGTTGATTTTGACTTTTAAAAGAAAATGTGTAGTGGCTAGCTAATTAATTTTAAAGGAAGGCCATGCACTGACCTCTGAGCAGATGATTTAACATGAAACAAGCCTTGAGCTAGCTTTATCTTAGTCCAAAAACAGATTTACCTTTCTTTTTATTGTTAAGACCCATATATTTTTGATAAGATGGAATTTTGTTGCTGTTTTCTGTTCTTTAATTAAAAATACGTAAAAGAGTAAGTTCTAAGAAATCGTTTATTTTAAGACATTATTTCCTCTTAATGTCGACATTTCTTTTTGTACTGATTGTGTTTAAGAAAAAGTTAAGGAGGGGATTTATTGTCCATTTCAATTTTTGAATTAATATTTAAAATAATCCCATATTAATTTTTCCAGTACAAATTTCGGGATTACGTCTTAGAAATTTAATACTTTATCGAAATAAAATTCTTTAAGAAATGTTAGTTAATAAATATCAACTTCAGTTCCTATTCAAGAAAGTAGAGGAGATAAAAAATCCGATTCTATGCCCAGGATTTCTTTATTTTTTTTTGTTCGAATCAACATTGTGTTTTTTAAATATCCAAAAATCCACTCAATTCGAATTCTTTTAATGTCCTCTGCAAATATGCTCGATACTTTAAATTCTGAACGTTTTCTCGACGCATTTTATCACCTTCATCGGTACGACTTGTTAGGTTTTCCAGATTTTCAAAACTTTCAGCTTCCATTAAGATCAAAGGTGTGAGGCAAGTTGAAGCGATAACACCTTTAGAAAAATAAAAAAAAATAGATTGATAATAAATACAGAATGATATTAAATAATAATGTGATTATATGTTCGTTAAATAGTTATAACACCAGAAGTATTAATAAACTGTGGTAGGTATAATTAATAAATTAAAATATTTGTTTTAAATTATAAAACTGTTTGGAAAATTTTCTGATTAAATATTTAAAATGCAATTGAAATTAAACCCTTCTAATAATTATATTGTTATGAATAAGTTAAATTTTATTATAATATTTGTAAATTATGATCATATAAAGACTTTTATTTGTCATTTATAAAACCAAAATAAGCTACACGTGACTCGACGATGACGAACACGCATTGTTTTAGATAAATTGCAATCTAATGTTATAAGCTTTAAGATTACTGCATTTTTAAAATATATTATTTTATCATTTGAGATTGTGATATAAATAAATTAAAATCAAATAAACAAAAGTAAATAGAAATTTTAAATAAATATAAAGATTTAAATGATAATCTTTACAAACTCTTTATATTTCTACATTTCTACACGTGGTGAGAGGACATTCTTAAATTGTATTTTCTGATTCATAATATATTCTTGATATGGGGACAGTATACGAACGCTTATTAAACTTTTAGATACTGCATTTCACATACCCTTATAGTATTCATGACTTGGATAGGTTTAAGCTCGTTACACATTCATTGACTAAATGAAAACTATCGGCTAAAAATTTGTCCATAAAGGCTATCACGTATTGGAGAATTGGTTCAATATTTAAGGTTTTGAAACTAGAACTACATAGAAGGCATAAATCGATCGCTTAAAATTTGACTCAAATTTTGTTCTTCATACTATTCGTCTTCACTGGAAACAAAGTTTCAACAATTTAATTAACTGATATTTTTCAATATAAATCAATTGCATTATAGTATAATTTTAATTGAATTTGGTCTTGGAATTGAAAACCAAGCGTTGATAATTCCATCACTTTTCCTAGTTCTTGAGTTTTAATTCTATACTAAATACCATCACTCACCAATCAAACTATTGCGAATAATTTCAACATGAATATCTTTCAGAGAAGGAATTTTTCCACTATAATTCAGCTTCTCCAAAGTTTCCTTTAAATGTCTGTGATATTCCCTCACAATGAACTTAAAATGCACCTTCCTAACATTTTCATTCATTGACCCAAATAAAAAGTAATTGATATCTGTTGCTGGTGAACCAAAGTAGGCCAATTGATAATCTAACTAAAAATAAAATCCTTGTATAATACACGAAACACGAATATAATGCTTCAAGAATTCTGTTACCAATATGACATCTTGTGGTTCCAAACTATCATCATCCAATCGAAACATCAAATTATTTATCCAAATATCAGCTAAATTAAAAACTTGAAATCCATTCACATGTGTATCGTACATTGCCAAACTTTCCTGCAATACATTCTCGGCCAATTTGAAGAGTTTTTCGGTGATTTCTTCAAAACCCTTCCATTGGGCAACTTCTTCGGCTACACAACGAATATTAACCGGAAAAAATCCCAGAAAATCTTTGCGATCTGGATTTCTTGAAATCGGAGCTTCGTTAAAGAATTCCATCAATTTGGGATCTTGTGCGGCCAATACTGCCGAACAAGCATGCATTTTCGCAAGTTTCTCCATTGTTGGCAGGACATAATCTAAATTGAGAAGTCGTTGCTTTTCAAAGGTCTTGAATCCACTGACTTGCATGTCCTCGAGTATCAAAAATGGTTCAGGAGTTTCGGTGGTGTAGTAGCAAGCTGGTGAAATTTTAGTACTATCACCAATGGTTGCTAAGAGCTCTTCAATTCTTGGCAGAATTTCCTTATAGCTGAGAATTTCACGATGAAATAGTTTACTCTTCTGGGCTATCATACCACTGTAGCCCTTTGGATGGTCCTGCAATGTAATGCGTACATGTTATTTATTTTAATTTTCACTTTAAGAAAAACTCACTTTTATGATAACAGAAAATTTCCCAGGTTCAGCATTTCTCACCAAATCAAAAGTTGCCCTATGAAGTTCACTAGCAAAACCTTCGACCTTGCCCGGCAAACACGCACTCTGAACGATCATATTCTGAACTAGAATTGTGTTGTCTTTGAAATATTCCTTGAGAACATCTTGAAGAAAGTCGGCTGTTAGCCATTCAGGAGGTTGATAGGTTGTTTTTGATCCTGTTCCCATTTTTCTGTTGTGTTTATTTTCAAAACCAAAGACGAACAAATTAAAAAAAAAAAAAACACAATCACTCTTCGAAACAATCTAAGAAAAAATGCTAAAAGAGTCACATGGTTGGGCTCGCAGCTACATAGCTGACTGGGTAAAGCTTTTTCGTCACGATTTCTTTGAAGAGTAAATGAAATTCACGTGGTGAGAATGTTTTTAGCTTTTCGGTCTTGTTTTTGTTGTATTTTATTCATATTTCTTGAACTAAGTGCTAAGAATTCAAATAAAACCAGCTGATTAGATATTGCATGAATATTTTGAATGATTGATAGGGTTTTGTTGTTTATGAATTCAAGAGCGAAAGCTTTAAGAAGACTGAAATAATAACATAGATTTTGGGTGTTAATGTTATTGTTAACCCAGATGAGTGAAATGGTATATTTTAAATAATAGAGGGTGAGCTTTTGAAAATAATAATTTAAATAAGTTTAAGGTTTAAACCTGCGAGATTTACTTATAATTTTAGTTTGGTATTATTTCATAAGATGTGTTTAGAGTTAAAAGACACATTAATTTAGGTTTTTATCGCTGTGTTAGTTTTCAGATTAATTTTTGTATTAAGGTTTTTGTAAATACTTTTACCTCGAATTATAGAAACAATGTTAGCCAATATTATTTATTCATTCGAGTTTGTTTTTAATTTAATGCTGCTTTAATTTTAAAAAAATTAATAAAAAAATGAATAGGATAAAATATGACGTCTTACCATTCCTTACACTATTTTCATTTCCTATTGAAAGTTATTTTTATCCGTACGATATATCAAATTTAAAATCTTGATAAGGTCATAGAACTTTTTTCTGTCGGTCATGAATAAATTTTGTTCTACAGATAAAAACATCCAAATACGCAGAAATAACTTTAAGAAAAATTCTGTGGATTTATTTTATTATAGTAATTTAAAAAAAAGCGACAATTTTGTTGACTTCAAATATCTTTCGAACCAATAACACTAGCGGCATCAATTAAATTTTATATTATACTATTCAAGATAAAAAATGTTCAACTAACGGTTTTCTTATGAACCAACAAAAAATTGTAAAAAAATATTTGTCAGCTCGAATATTTTAAGAAAAAATGATACAACATCAAAATAATTGTATACATCAGAGAATAACGTTCTTGACATTGGTAGAATTTTAAGAAAAATTCAAATGACAGATTTTGTTACAAAAAATAAAAACATTTAATAAAATACCACTAAAAGTTGGTTAAAACTGATTTTCGACTCAAAAATCTTTGCGAAATGTTAAGATATTTGCTTCATAATAACATTGTCTCATAAATATTGTTGGTTTTAACATTTGGTAAAATTTATTAAAAAAATCCAATTACACAATTGGTAAAAACTGATTTTCGACTCAAAAATCTTGAGAATATGATGTAACGGACTTCAAAATTATGTCATTCTATACAAAATATTGTTTTTAACATACGGTAATTTTCTTTGAAAACTTCAACTGTTGTTTTGTCTTCTAAGAAATAAAAACTTTGCTATAAATTGAACTTATTTTTTAAAATTTTAAAATTTAGCTGTAAAATAAGTTTGTCTCAAAAAATTTAAAGGCTATTTAATTAATCAAAAAACTTTGTTTTACTATTTTTTTTAAATAAATTTTGTATATATAAATTTTTTCAATTTGACCTTAGAAATATTTTTGGTACGCAGTTTTGTAGTGTTTATAAACAAACGTTTTGCATTAGAATTTCATTAAAAAATGTTGGCCTATTTTCGAGATGTTGAATTTTGAAAAAAAGATAGTTAAATATTTTTTTAAAAATTCAAAAAAATTAACAATGAAATTTTTGATAATCAAATATTATCATCACAATATTAGAGCTTGTGCAGAATTGAAATTGAAATCGATACAAAAATATTTTTTTTTCATTGAAAGAAGCCAAAATTAAAAAAAAAAAATTAGAGAAAATTTTAATAAAAATCTATTGGTTCGTTATTGAGATAACTCGAATTTTTGATTTTTGACCAACAAATTTGTATGAACAATTACCTAACGCGAATTGGCTTACAAACTTAATTTACAAGTTTCAGCACAATCGACCCAAAGGTTTGAGACATAGGGGCGATGGCAGACAGAAGGACGATTTCAATTTCATGTTTGATTAAAATCTCGAATTCGTTCGACATTTTTTATGAATGCAATACTTGCCTTATAGTTCCTATATGTAGCAAGTAAAAAGAGATATTGTAATCAATCTTATTTCATCATTTGCAAAATATTATTGTTAACTTTTAAATTAAGTTTGTATAAAAAACCAATGGCCCTTTTTTTTTGCAAAAAACCATTGCCTATAAAAACAACTAAAATCTGATAGAAAATGGTTTTCGACTGAAAAACTTGAAAACAAAGAAAGTTATTGAGTTCAAACTTTTGTATCTTAGACAAAATGTTGTTATTAATATTTTGTGAAACTTATACAAATATTGATAAATGTGCACGAAATTATCAGTGTGGGTTGCATCCCATCCTCTTTTTTAAATTCATATTTACAAATATTAACTTTTTTCAAAAAATCTCTTGGGTTTTAAAGCGGTTTTTTAAACAAAAAATAAATAAGTTGTCTCAACAGCCCGTTGAGAACTCTCAACCATTCCTGTGTGTGAGTAATGTTGACAAGGATGAAGGGGACCTTCAGTTTTGAGCTGAACGGCTTGATTGCGAAAACACTTTTTATGACAAGAATTACTCTTGGAGGATTTGTCAATTCCTCGCAAGAGGCAGAACCCATGAAAAAGTCAGGGCAGGGATTGAACCAAAGACCTCTGGCATGAGAGTCCTACGTGTTTTCTTAGTTAAACCATAATTTGTGTTTCTATATGGTTTCACATTTTAATTTTAATTTTAATTTTAATGTGACTTTACCACTTTACTGTACCAATATTATGATTTTCAATTTAATTAATTTGAAAAAATAAGTTGCATGAATATTTAATTGAAAAATTGTTAAGATTATAATCATCGTTCGATTTCGAACTTTTCTTGACATTAGTACTATGATTTCATTACAAATTTTAAATGCGTTTAAAAAAAAACAATTGAATAATTTGCACTCAAGCAAAATTAAACATATCTTTCCTTTTTATTCTGCACCAAGTGTCAGTTTTAGTCAATTTAGTCACTTTTGGAAAAACAACTAATTTTCAATTTCTAGTACAAAAGTTGGGAATGTTTGGGAAAAATATATTTTTCTATACAATTCATTTAATTCTTCTTAATAAATAAAATAAATAACAATGTTTTCGAAAATTATATATATTGCTTCTAAGAAACGCCTTTAAAATTCAAACAATCCTCGATTCTCCCACCATGGCAAAAGTTGCTTCATAAATTTAACATATCGCGGTTTCATTTTCAATTGATTTGATTCCTCGGTTTCAATCATCAAACTTTCCATGTCTGCATTGCTATTGATGTTCTCGCTATCGTCCAAGACTACTGGCATAATTGATGTTGCAACCCAAAAACCTTTTAAAAAAATACAGTATTAAAATATTTGAAAAGAGGCTTGTCTAAAAAAAGCAGTCTAAAAGTTCGATACTTACTCCAAAGCGAATACTTGATCATATAGTTGTGAATGTCCTTCAGACTCGGAATATGCTTTTGATACTTCAGAAGTCTTAAATTCTCCACCAAATTTTCATGATAGATTTTTAGGAAATAATCAAATTCCTTAATACGCAAGTCATAATTAGGAGAAGCAGTGATAAAGTAATAAAGATCTTGTGCTGGATTGCCATAACAAGTGAGTTGATAATCAATGAAATATGTTTCCGTAACTTCACCAGTGGCGTTATTGTGCTGAAACATTATGTTATTGACCCAACAGTCGCCATGATTCAACACATTGAATTCATTTGGATCAGGAGTTGTTGCTTTTTTGTACCAATCGAAGAGTTTATCTGGATTTGGCTAGAGAAGGTAGTAATACCAACATTATGACAACTTTTAGAAAAGTGCTATCTTTTGAATTGAAACTCACCCACATTGGAACATATTTTTCGCAACCACCCCACCTGGGAAGAAGACTTTGAAACATAGTCTCAGATCCGGCTCCAAAGCTCCTAAAAGTATCCCTGTATTTTTCTATGAACAAACTGTGGCTGAGAATTTCCGAAAATGGTCCAAAACGTTCACAGTATACCGCTGAAGCAGCATGAAGGGCTGCTAGTTTTGTCAAAACACATTTCATGTGTATCATATCCATACCTTCCAGACGATCAACATTCAAGAAATTCTGGCGTCGGAGATCATCCATAACAATTATTTTCAGAGAGTCAGGAGTCTCTAGAGCAAATTTAAAACTCGGACCAAATTGGATTTTCTTACCAACTTCAGCGTACATTTGCTGAAATTTTGGATAAATCACTTCTAGAATTTCTTGATCTTTGGGAAATCCATAAATAGAATCGACATAGCTGCGAGTGTATTCACTTTCGGCTCCAGTCTTGATAATGTATGATGTCTTAACAATGCTCCCGTCTGTTAAAATTCTTTATAATAATATTCTATATTTTTAAATTTTATGTTTTCGAATTTACCATTAAGTTGAATATCGACATAAGTTCTCAATAATTTTGAAGCATAATTTTCTCCAGCTCTAAGGGCAGCGATTGGAGTAAATTTTATAATTTTTGAACAGTTCGGAAAATCGGATTTGATGGTGATTTCAAATAGTTCTTTAGTGATGCATTTAGGAATGATGAAATCTGTATTTGGATTAATAATATCACACTGCTCGGTTTCGAAATTGGTTGGCATTGTTTTTCACTGCAAAAGTTAAATCAACGTTTTTTAAACAGTAACATTAAAAAATAAAAAAAAACAATTTGGAGCCATGCTTCCAAATGAAAGATGTCGTTCTAAAAATGTTTCTATTTTGTTAGTTTTCAAAACTAGGAACTCAGAGCTTTGAAATACTGTCTTCAAAACCCTTATACGACTATTATTCACTTAGAAATAGCATTTTGAAAAATCACTCCACAATTTTGTGTAACCTTTATTAATAACAATCGAATTAATTGAAAATATCATTATTGTAAATTTGTGTTTGGTTAAAATACTAAATATCGATTTTTCTCATTGTCCTTAATATTAACTTAAATAATGATATCAACTATTTATTGACAAACTAAAACTAATGAAATGTTAATGAAAGGCAACTTTCCTCACCAGGAAAAAAAATAAATTATCTAATTTTTGAGAAAAAAGAAATTACAAACGTTCTTTTCACTACTAAGTTTTCTTGCTGAATGAAGATTGATCACAACTTTCAGAATTTGGATGTAAAAACATATGATATAAGTTTACACCGTGACAAAATATAGGGAATACAATAAATTTAAAACACGTCCAATTTCCCTTTCTCTCGGTAGAGCAAGGGAGTGACATTTATGACTCCATAAATAAAAATTCAATACTCGTAATTTAATGAATTTTTAAATTTGTTGAATACCCTACTAATGAACCTTTTTTATTTGATGGCAAGTTTGTTTGTTTTAAAAAGTAATAAACAGGTGTGGGGGTATGTGGTTTGATTGAGAATAAAATGTTTAATTTATATTGTGTGATTTTTGCTTAAATTAGAATTGTATTTGTCAAACAAAGAGTTTTTTGACGTTTAAAATAAATGAAATTCCATTTAGATAAAGATTTGTAAAGAATTTGTCTCATTTATTAATTGAAAAATATATTGATCTTTATGTACAGTGATCGAAAAAATAATAGAAACAGGTGTTTTATTATGTTCAACGATAACAGTATTCAATATTATATTTCTTTGCTGTAGTCTTTATAATGTAAGGATAAGGAGACATTTTACTTAAAATAATCCAGTAGTTTCCTATTGTCAGTTTCTTTCTTGGATTTGTGGTAAGAAATTTGATACATACATATGCAAGTTTGGTCTTGAAAAATGTATAGTAACAAGGTAGTCAGGAAGTGAACCCAAGATCTCTGGTATGACAGCCTACGCCCTCTTTGTTTTTTTAGGGGGCCATCCCATGTGACGGCCTGTTTTTTAGGATAAATAAATAGAGCTTTAAGCTTATTATAATTTATTAACATATATTTTGACAATATAAATACAAATGGATTCGCACTTCCTCCACGATTCCGGCATTTTAATCTGTAAGCCGTCGTACGAACTTGCTATGTATCAAAAGAGTCTGTTTATAAATATTTCCTTAATTTTAAGATTTAAAATTTTTAAATTAATTTTGTATATATAAATTTTTTCAATTTGAGTTTAAAAATATTTTTAGTACGCAGTTTTTTTTAGAGATTATCAATATACGTTTTAAATTTCAAATTCGTAAAAAACTGATGTGATGACCCATTTTCAAGACATCGAATTTCGAAAAAAAAATGTTTAATTTTTTTTAATCAAAAGTAAAAGCATTTTTGATCATCAAATATTATTGAGACAGTATAAGACCTTGGGGCAGGAAAGAAATTATTGAAATCGGTTTATTAGTTCTTGAGAAAACTTAAAAACAAAATAACAGTTCTATGGAGGGTACCCTTCTGGAGCAATGCAAATATATTTTTTAGATTGAAAGAAGCTCAATTAAGAAAACAAAATTTTAGCGAAAATTAAAAAAAATCTGTTTGTTTTTGAGAAAATTCACATTTTCGATTTTTGAACCCAACATTTTTATGGGGATTACTGTTGTTTTTAGTCTAGTTAGTTTAGTTTAGTTAAAATAAAAAAAAACGCCCAACAGCCTAAAGCCTTTATTTCCAAATCTGAAGTCATTCGTCCCAATGACTTGGGCTGTAGGGGCGAGGACAGACAGATAGACAGACGGACGGAATCTTGGAACCCACTTTTTTCGACTTCTCTACCATGTCATGTTTGATTAAAATTTTGTACGAATGGAAAACTTGCCATATATGAAGTTTCTATGTGTCGCAAGTAAAAAGTGGCTGGGATGCGACCCACGCTGATAACTTCCCATTCCGTTTGTCGATTTGTCTTGTTTAAAACTTTAACAAATTATTCATATAACAATATTTTGTATGAGATAAATAATTTGATTTGATTTGATAAACATTTGAGTCGAAACCCATTTCTTATCTGTTTTTTTCTTGTTCTTGTAGGTTTTTGTGTTTTGTTAAAAAAAAGTTGTCAATTGAACGTTTCTAAAAAAGTTAACTAAAAATTATTAACAATTTTGCATATTATGAATTATGATTTCAAAATTTATTTTAGTTAACAAGGTTTTCAGTCGAAAACCAATTTCTACCAATTTTAGTAGCATTTCTTGAAAGTTTTTATTTCTTATGTAAACAAATACAGAATACAGATAGGATTTTTCTAAGACACAGAATTATTACGAAAATCAATTTTTACCAATTTTGCGTGCTATTTTTGAAGCCAATATCTTTCTTTTTTTAAAACTTTTAGTAGGTATTGTTAATTTCCCATAGGAAGTTATTGTAATGGGTCCGATTTGTCAAATTGAAAATTTTGACATTTCTCGACGTTTCAAGGCCCCTAGAGTCGAAATAAAAGATTTTTAGAAAGATGTCTGTGCGTGCGTGTGTACGTGCGTCCGTACGTCCGTACGTTCGCGACGTTTTTTTCGTCGTCCATAGCTCAAGAACCAGTAGAGATATCGACTTCAAATAATGCTGAAAGGGCGCTCAAGAAAATTGCGTGGGTGGTTTTTTTACCATAGCAGTTTTAAAAAAAGATGAACATTTTGGTTAACCCTAAATATCTCACGAACCAATTACCCTAGAGACTTGAATTAAATTTTATATTATATATTGTAACGTGATACCAAACAAGTATATTTTTGGAAATAAATCCAATTAACGGTTTTTTATAAATCAAAAAAACTGAAAAAAAAAAATTGCCACCTCGAAAATTTTACGAATAAAAAATGATTTTATCTGCAAAACAATTTTGTGCAACGAAAAATAACGTTTTCAACATCTGGTAAAATTTTGAGAAAAATCGAATTAACAGTTTTTTTTACAAAAAATAAAAACCTAAAAAAACATTACTCAAAGTTGGTAAAAATTGAATTTCGACTCAAATATCTGTTCAAAACTTTGAGATTATGGCTTTAAACA
This sequence comes from Eupeodes luniger, assembly GCA_951509635.1. Lineage (NCBI taxonomy): Eukaryota > Metazoa > Arthropoda > Insecta > Diptera > Syrphidae > Eupeodes > Eupeodes luniger. The sequence goes on along the minus strand of OX608073.1, from coordinate 91,579,909 downwards.
ACTTTTTTTTTTTTTTAAATATTGTTGTTAACATTCAGTAAAATTTTGAGAATAATCGAATCGACAGTTTTTTACAAAAAATTAAAAACCTAAACAAAATTTAACAAAAGTTGGTAAAAATTGATTTTCGACTCAAATATATTTTCAAAAATTTGAGATTATGGCTTCCAACGAATTTTAACTTTTAAGAAATATTGTTTTCAACATTTGGACAAACTTTGAGAAAAATTGAATTGACAGTTTTTTAACAAAAAATAAAAAACTAAACAAAATTAATACAACTTCGTAAAAATTGACTTTTGACTGAAATATCTTTTCAAAAATTTGAGATTATGGCTTCAAGTTAATTTAATTTTATAAGAAATAATATTGTTTTCAACATTCATAAAAATTTTGAAAAAAATCGAATTAACAGTTTTTTTTTACAAAAATAAAAACCTAAGCAAAAATTAACAAAAGTTGGTAAAAATTGTTTTTCGACGTAAATATCTTTTCAAAACTTTAAGATATTGGCTTCAAACTAATTTTATCTTATAAGAAATATTGTTTTCAACATTCGGTACAATTTTGAGAAAAATCGAATTGACAGTTTTTTTTACAAAAAATAAAAACCGAAAAAAAACAATACTAAAACTTGGTAAAAAATTATTTCGACTCAAATAGCTTTTCAAAAATTAAAAAATATTGGGTTCAAACTTATTTTATTTCACAAAAAGTATTGTTTTCGAAATTCAATAATTTTTTTATAAAAATATAACAGTACGGACTGTCATAAAAAATAAAATCTACAAAAAATAGTACGCAAATTTATTAAAAATTGATGTTCGGTTCCCGATATCTCTCAAATTAATTTCATTCTTCCAATTTGTATTTGTTTAAAAAGAAATAAAAAATATTGTTGGCAATTTTTATTTTTTTAAGAATAATTCAAGTGACAAATCTTTTTTAACAAAACTCGAAAACCTACAAACTTTTAAATAAGACAAATCGACAGACGCAATGGGAAGTTATCAGTGTGGGTCGCATCCCGTCCTCTTTTTTTTTTAAAGTTTTTATTGTTTGTTAAGAAAAAAACCGTCAAAACGATTGTTCTCAAAATGTTACCAAATGTCAAAAACGTTATACTTAGTTGCATAAAATATTTTGGAAATAAAATCATTTTCGTAAAATATTCGAGGTAACAATTATTTTGTTTTAATTTGTATAATTTTAATTTTATTTGTTTGGTATCACACGTCACTTATAAAATTAAAATAAAAGTCGCTAGCGTTATTGGTTTGTAAGATATTTTCACTTTTTTCATAAATTACTATTGTAAAAACCACCCCCTCAATTTTGTCGAGAGTCCTTTCTGAATCTTTGTATATTATTATCTGTGTAAGAAAATTTATTTCAAGTCTATATCTCTAGTGGTTCTTGAGGTTTGGACAATATAAAAGCTTCCCGAGCGTACGAACGTTCGAACACACGCACACACATAATATGTACATCTCTCTAAAAATCTTTTTTTTTTTATTTCAATATAGACAAATCGAGATTTTGAAAATTTTGAATTGGTAACAGAGTTGTAAAAGACTGCAGTACTTTGGTAATGTAGTCAGTAAGGTCACAGTTAAAAAATAAATTAGGTGACGCAACAGCTCGAAGAGAACCAGGGCCTAGTGACTTATAACTCTCAACTATAAACACATTTATAGTAATAAATTCACTAACAATTACTAATTCTTACCAGATAAATTTAAAAATATAAAATTTTAAAACAAAATTCCACGAAACGCAAAGGTTCTTTCCACTTCAAAGGTTTTCAACTGAATGAACTGTATTTTAAATAACCAGGCCCAAAAATATATCGTAATAATTTACATAGGCCTATAAAATTATACAATAATGTTTAATGTTTGGGAGAGGGTTATGATGTTTCTGAATTCATTAGCACTACAATAAAACCAAAATAAACCTTTATTTAATTTTTATTTTGTAAATATGTTTTGATAAAAAACTGATAAATATGTTATTGTAGGTAATTGAGTAAAAATCAAACGAGTTTTCAAAGCTTTAAGCAAGTGAAATGTAAAATTAATTTTATCTCTTGTTATATGTATGTTTATACCGCCATTTGTTAAGTTCGGGATTAGAGAATTTGGTTTGGTGTTAATAAACCTACTGACTGATTTTCGAAATTATGAAGTATTTCCCGAAATCGTAGGGTATTGAATTAAGTAGCGTGGTGGGCGTGTTTAAACAAAAAAAAAAAGTGGGATGGAATTCTGCAGTTAATTGTTATTAAAGATGATTACTGGATAAACTTTAATGGGCTTACTTGAAATTTTTATAACGAAACACCTAAAATGTAAGTTTTTTAATAAGGGTTTGACAGCTTTTTTTTTGAATAAAACGCAGACCATTTGAGATATTTCAAAAAGTTGATTTTCGGCTTGAAGTACAATCAAAACATTAATGAATGGATCTCGACTTCGTTTAGATGGTCATAGCGGTCACGTTTGCAGCAGTCAATTCGTTGGATCTTATTTTCGATGACTCGGTTACACATATCAGCCGGAATGGCCGCTATTGTTGGGACTGAGCCCTTACAACGTTGTCGGCTAAAAAAATAGTCTAGGCGTAAAATCGCACAAACGAGGCAGCCAATTTTCTAGCCCATTTCTTGATGTAACACGATCATCAAACTCTAAGCTGATTGTGCACAATTGGAAGATCTTGCAATTTTGGCAGATTTTATGCAAACAAATTATCTATAAACCAACCGTCGGCCAACTTTTTGTTGTTCTTGTTAAACTTCTAATTTAAAATTGGCAGTTGAGAGGAAACAACAACAAACGTATTCAGGATTTTCAAATAATTTAAAAACTGAAAAGAAATAAGAATTCACCGTCTGGCAAAATGACGCAAAAAAGTCATACGCATTGAAGACACCTTACAATTTATACATGTGATGTTTGTGAGATGCAAGTTGTTCGGTCTATAAACTATCTAAGGACACGGTTTGACTTTAGCGATGCCACTGAGTTGTCGGTCAACGAATGCAAAAGTCAAATTTTCAAACATCCACACATCTTCAATTTTAACCTTGACAATGTTTTTAGAAACAAAAAAAGTTCTTCATTCATGACAATTCATGTTCCTCTTCACTTTTCTCCAAAATATATGTCATCTGTCAACAAAATTGTCTTAAAGTGAGTTTACCAATTATTTGTCTTCCAACCATGTAAGCAGCCAATTTCTAATTTTAAGACAAAAATCGTGAGCCAATTTTCTACTAAAAAATTGTCTAATATTAGGAAAAAATCAACCAACCGGACAATTTTCACTTAAAAGAAAATTCGCAATTGTCACCTCATTGAATGCTGTTGAAGACTTTTGACAGTCCGGACAATATTGGAAAATCTTCCAACTGTGCATACTTAGCTTTACTCTTCAATAAATCGATTGCATAGTGTTCTGTGTGACTTTTGACACCATGCTATTGAAACCACATGTCGCCGAAGTCCATGTCTTCCAATCTGGTCAAAAATGATCGCTAATCATTTCGCGGTTTTCGTTATGATCGACGAAAAAATATGTGCAAATAGCGCCACGTGCCGGCATTCAAATCCGCAACAAGAAGTTATTTTTTGTGGCTGAAGTGGTGATTCATGATTCATAAACTTCTCTAAAGCCCAAACGGAAAACGTATACGTCACTTTAAATGGTCCATCGGCTTCAATTCAATGGAGTCAGTTTGATCATTTATATTTGTGTAAGCCAAGATCCTTACTCAAAATTAGCCACAATGTGCTCTGTTTGTGGTCCAGTTCTTGAGAACTCCGCGCCGCGCGCCGCCGCGTCTTGGAGTTAACTGATTTGAATCGTTTTGCTATAAGTTCGCTTGAACGTCAGCGACATTTTCGACACTTTGACCAACCCATTGTCTCACTGTACTCGGCAACACCACAATACAAATATGCAGACTCAAAATTTAGCACTTAACTTGTTTTGACGTATTTTAGGACTTTAGGAATTTCAGTAGAAATGTTGTTTAAATTTGCAGGCGTTATTTGTCCTTGTACTTAACCATGGTGAAAATGTTGAGTTTATTGAATTAAGTGACAATGACAGGTTGATGAAAGGGTGCGTTCACAAATTAAATTTAAAATTGTCAAGTCAGTATTGGAAAACCCGATAGCATGTATATATTTTGTATTGAATCATGTTTTATTTATATGTATTACTAGCGGACCCGATAGACTTCGTCCTGTCATAAAGATTTGTAATGTGTCAGTTTTTTGTTCCTACGTATTTAATAGTCGTGGCTAAAAATTCTCCTGAACAGAACCGTCACCCTGGTGATAGGGCGTTGTGAATTAATTGACCATTTGAGAAACATGGGTTTTCTAGATTAATACCCCAAACACTTAATGATTGCCTCTGCGACTTGTTTATGGTCATAGCAGTCGTTTGTACTCAAATGGCACATCAGTCGGAATCATTGGGATGCGCGGTATGAGAACATCTTCTCCTTTATACTTTCCTTTTAGTATAGTTGCTTCTTTCACGTTGTTTAGTAATTTTTTTATCGCTTACCGTGTCCTGTTGCAAAGATGCGGTTGGTTGATATTTCGCAACATTATAACTATTGATTTAAACTTTAATTGAAGATTGTGAGGTGGCAATCCTGGCAAATCCAGCGAGTTCAAAAATTCCCGTGGATAGTTGACTACATCATCTTGGTTAGTAACCGAAGCAACTGATTTATATATCCTCGATTCGCCTGTAATTTGTTCTTGAATTTTGAAATTTAATTCATTTACATTTATGTTTTTTGCAGCCAATATAGCTCGTTCGCTCAACCAATCATGGTTTATGTATTTTGAAAAACATCTGGCAACACCTTCTGAATAAGTTCATATTTTGATTGCGTTAACTGACAAAAACTTTGAGGAAAGTTAATGCAGCCAGTCAACATGTCTATAAGAAATTTGCCATTACCAATGTCAATGAGTTGTTTACAGAATATGTTTCCAGATTGGTCATTTCGCAACTCGACATGCATATTCTTGCTTAAATGAAGTACTTTGACATGTTTCCAAAAATTGGAGGACTTTAGACATGCATTGATTTCATCAGTTGGCGTTAATCGTGGAATCACTGGCAATGTTTGACGAAAGTTTCCTGCTAATAAAATCATTGCACCACCAAATCTGTTATTATTGCTTCGTAATCTTTTAAGGTTCTGTGTAAAGCCTCCAAAGATTTTTTATGTGCCATCGTACATTCATCCCAAACAATCAATTTACATTGCTGCAAAACCTTTGCCATTGCAGAGTTCTTCAAAATGTTGCAGGTTGGAGTTTCATTGCTTTGCATATTTAATGGCAGTTTTAGTGCTGAATGGGCTGTTCGACCACCTTCAAGCAAAGTTGCTGCGATTCCCGAAGAAGCGAGTGCAAGTGCAATTTTATTTTGTGAGCGAATTGTTGCTAATATTAATGAAATCAAAAAAGTTTTTCCTGTACCACCAGGTGCATCTAAGAAGTAAATCCCTCCAGTTTCATCATTTGTTACTTTCATAAGAGTATCAAATACATACTTCTGTTGTTCATTCAACAGTGGAAGATTTGTTGAAATTAATTCTTTCAGTGTTGAGATCATACTGTTTTTCTCAATGCAACTCCTGGTTAAACGCATCATGCATTGGACGATTAGGAGCTGTCAGTCCTAATTGAATTAATAGTTTGTTTGACATCATCAAGCACATATCCTCAATTGAAATCAATGCTTCATTGTAAATTTCTTCACTTATTTGTATATTTGGATTTCCCATTTTATTCCGTATTTGATACAAAATATCATCATCATATAATCTTTGTACTTGATCCACAAATCAATTGGGTTTAATGGGAAGCATGTATGTAGATATGATTATAGAAAACAATGTTCGTATTTGATGAGCGTGTGATGATATTACAGCATTATTGATCCCAATGATCATCATTTTCTAGCAATTGCAAACGTTGACAGGCTTCTCTGTAGGATCCACACAATTCACCATCAACAATTCGTAAATGTTGGAAGGATGTTGGGCCACGTACATTGACTAACAGCAGTCGAAAATAAAAACATTCATCATTGCTTGGATGTACTGAATAAATTCGCCCAATCGCATCGGTGGAATATACATCTGGGTGTCCTGGAACTGGTTTTCCTTGTTTCCGTCGTATAAATCTCCTTGAGGATTGATTCCAGGTATAATATTTTGGCGTTTCAGAATATTGCAATGTTTGTGCAAAATCATCGTTTTGGCATGTCTCAAAAAAACTGGTTAATGTAGTGGATGGTGGGTGAGCAGCTCTTTGTACTGCGTTCTGTGCTGTAAAATACACTCTGTCCATTTTCTAAATGTAGAGCTAAGTGAACAACAGAAGGGTGTCTCTCATGAATTGGAAAAGAAAAAATTCGCCAAACTGCTTCATTACTATTACCATAGCGGCCCATTTGGTATTGGGTAACTTCATCATTGAAATTCTCTGCACCGATTCCAATCAGTGCCATATCACTCCCTTTGGTTACATATTTGCAAATGTATTTTACAACAGTGGGTGCTTGTAATTTAATATGAACTTTATGCAATAGCAATAAAGCTCAAATTGACTATGTTTTAGTTAGAAAACATTTGTATGGGAAAAAGAAAAGGGCTATTTTTATGGGTTTTCGGCAATTGTGCGAATTTTCCTCGCCGTAAAAACCATCCTTGAACCTCAACGAACATTTAAAAAAAAGAATTGGCCAAATTGGTCCAGGCACTGTTGAATTATGCGGTAACCAACACATTTTGCGTTTCATTTTTATATTCGTACTAGCGGCCCGTCCCGGCTTCGCACGGATAGCCAAAATTAGGGACAGATATTTAAGTTATAAGCATGCTAATTAAAACGACCACGAATCATTAAATTAGAAAAAATTGTATGCTTATCTTAAAGCCTCCCTGTACCCTACGTTGGCTGTGGTATTTCTAGGTGGCAACAAAATGTATTAATTTTCAGGAGATCCTACTCGAGAAAGTGCCACATACAATTTCCCGTAGGAAAAGCACTCTTTCCTGAAGTCGATACCAACTATGGAAAAAGTTTGTCCCTGGGATTTATTTATTGTTAGGGCAAAGGATATTTTTAAAGTGATCTGTAACCTTTTAAAAGATATGGGCAAATCAGTTGGTATCATTGGAATCCGCAGAACATGTGCGAGCTGACCAGCCACGGGACCTGTAATGATAGTTGTTACAATCACATTATCTCTTAATTCTTTGATCAATAGTCTTGTACCACTACACATATTGGGAGGGCTTAAATTTCTTAAAAGCATAACAGGTGTACCTAGCGGACAAAATTGTGAATCTAAACCATTCTTAGATCCCCTTAAACACACACAAAAAATTTCATCAAAATCGGTCCAGTCGTTTAAGAGAAGTTCAGTGACATACACACTCACAGAAGAATTATATATATTAAGATATAAGATATGTAATAAAGGGTAATTTTTTAAAAGCTATATGAAAGTTTTTCAAAAAAAAAACACACATACAATTCAAAAAATTGCATGAAATATTTATTTGAATTGATAGTACGGTCCATATAATTTAATGTTTCAAGAATATTTCATGCAAATGTTGACCTTGACTGCGCCTCAAATGGTCCATCCGCTTAGTCCAATTTTGGCATACTCTTTCCAACATTTCGGCCGGCATCTCACAAATAAATGCTTCAATGTTGTCTTCCAATGCGTCAATTGAAGCGGGCTTGTCTGTATAGACATGAGCTTTAACATAGCCCCACAAAAAATAGTCTAAAGGCGTTAAATCGGACAACCGGTCCTGAACGTGAAATAAAATGTTCACCAATAAGTCCATTGTTGCGCGTGCTGTGTAACATTTGGCACCGTCTTGTTGAAACCACATGTCATGCAAGTCAAGCTCTTGCATTTTGGGAAAAAAAAGTTTGATATCATCTCACGGTAGCGCTCACCGTTCACAGTTACGGTACGATTCCCATCATCTTTGAAGAATTACGGTCCAATGATGCCACCAGCCCATAAACCGCACCAAACTGTGACTTTTTCTGGGTGCATTGGTAGCTCTTGCAATGCTTCTGGCTGATATTCACTCCAAATTTGACAATTCTTCTTATTAACTTCCCATAGGAAGTTATTGTAATGGGTCCGATTTGTCAAATTGAAAGTTTTGACATTTCTCGACGTTTCAAGGTCCCTAGAGTCGAAATAAAAGATTTTTAGAAAGATGTCTGTGCGTGCGTGTGTACGTACGTCCGTACGTCTGTACGTCCGTACGTCCGTACGTCCGTACGTCCGTACGTCCGTACGTTCGCGACGTTTTTTTCGTCGTCCATAGCTCAAGAACCAGAAGAGATATCGACTTCGAATAAATTTTGTTATACAGATAATAAGGCAGAAAGATGCAGAAAGGGCTCTCAAGAAAATTGCGTGGGTGGTTTTTTTACCATAGCAGTTTAAAAAAAAGGTTAAAATTTTGGTTAACCCTAAATATCTCACGAATCAATACCGCTAGAGACTTGAATTAAATTTTATATTATATATTGTAACGTGATACAAAACAATTATATTTTTGGAAAAAAATCCAATTAACGGTTTTTTTATAAATCAAAAAAACTGAAAAAAAAAATTTGTCACTTCGAAAATTTTACGACCAAAATATGATTTCATCTCCAAAACAATTTTGTGCAACGAAGAGTAATGTTTTTGACATCTGATAAAATTTTGAGAAAAATCGAATTGACAGTTTTTTTACTAAAAATAAAAACCTAAAAAAAAACTTAATAAAAGTTGGTAAAAATTGATTTTTGACTCGAATATCTTTTCAAAACTTTGAGATATTGTCTTTAAACTACTTTTATCTTTCAAAAAATATTGTTTTCAACATTCAGTAAAATTTTGAAAAAAATCGAATTGACAGTTTTTTTACAAAAAATTAAAAACCGAAAAAAAATTCAACAAAAGTTGGTAAAAATTGGTTATCGACTCAAATATCTTTTTAAAAATTTGAGATTATGGCTTCCAACTAATTTTAACTTATAAATAATATTGCTTTCAACATTCGGTAAAACTTTGAGAAATGTTGGATTGACCTAAAAAAAACAATACTAAAACTTGGTAAAAATTTACTTTCGACTCAAATAGCTTTTCAAAAATTAAAAATATTGGCTTCAAACTTATTTTATTTCACAGAAAATATTGTTTTTAATATTCAGTAATTTTTTTATAAAAATACAACAGTCCGTTTTTTCATAAAAAAATAAAATATCCAAAAAATAGAACCCAAATTTGGTAAGAATTGATACATTTAGACAAACTTTTAAGCAAGACAAATCGATAGATGGGATGGGAAGTTATCAGTGTGGGTCATCCCAGCCTCCTTTTTAAGTACCCATTGAGCCAAAAATGAGCTTCTTAGCTGAACACAAGAAGCGCGCGATGAAATTTATTAACAGAGCACGCATTTTGATAATAAAATTCAATAATTTACAAGCGTTGCTCGTTTGTAAGACGATTCATGGTTAAATTATAGACCAAACTGAAGATGTTTGACAGTGAAACAAAACACGAAACGTGCATCAGCTGTTTAAACCAGTGTTGCCAAATTAAAAACAAATCGACAGAAAGCTAAAACATATACAAATAATAATAGTGACTCTCAAATGTCTTGCTTGCTTTAGGTGTAGGAATAAATATAAGGTGACATATTAGGTTAAGGAAACATGGTTTTCTATTGTTCTAAAAAAAATACTTTATTTACACCAATGATATAATTTCAAACTAAATAGAAAAGACTCCACGATTTTCCCACCATGGCAGCAATTGCTTCATAGCTTTAATGTATCGCGGATTCATCAAACTCCTCGTTCGGAATTCTTCGTCATTCATGTAACTGTCAATATTGGCGTTTTCGTTTGGATCCAAAAGAATCACAGTCATAGTATTGATACCCGTAAAAAAGCCTGCATTTCAAAAGTAAAATTCTTTATAGAAATTCCATAACTTGAATCTAATCCCTTCGCAAAAACTCACCCCATAAAGAATATTTTATCATTATCATATGAATATCTTTTAATGTTGGAATTGACTTAGAATAGTTTAAAATCTTCAAATTAGCAGCCAAATTCTCATGATAAATTCTAATGAGTTTGTCAAATTCAGCCACTTTGATGTCATAAGCTGCCGATGATGTTATCAAGTAATAAAGATCCTGAGCTGGTGTGCCCCATTTGCACATTTGAAAATCCACAAAATAAGTCTTTAATATTTTACCTTTGTCATCGTACTGAAACATAATGTTGTTTGACCAACAATCTCCATGATTGAGAACGGCAAACTCGTTGGGGTCGGGTTTTTCATTTTCAATAAACCATTGTAGGATGTTTTCATAGTTTGGCTAAAATAAAACAAAAATCGTCTAAGTTATATCTTTCTACACAATTGTTAATCTTCTGGCAAATAGAAACATTTATTTCGGGTAAGTTGATTCAAGTTTTTTGCCGACAAAAGACAATTAAATAACATAAAGCTCTATTAATAGCCGTAATAAAAAAAACAACTTTTTTACTGATGTATGCAAAAGAATTGATTGTAGTGTTCATATTATCATAAAGCTAAAGGGCTGAAAGCCAAAATGGTTTTTAAATATTGACAAAGAAATAAAAAAAAAGATACAAAAGTTTTAACAAAATTCAAAACCTGCAATAAAACGTAAATAGTTCAAAAACACTTGTTAACATTTGAATCTTAAAAAAGAAACACTCATAGAATTGCTATGAAAATATTCAGCAGAAATAAATGTAGCTTTTCTGTTTCTTAGAATTCGATTACGTTCTACAATCTTAGGCTAAACTATTTTAAACCTTTGATCAGGAATATTTAAATTCACTTCACTCACCCATAATTCCATATATCTTTCACAATCTCCCCACTTCTTCATTACATCCAAGAATATCTTCCTTTGAGCTTTACCGTGTTCTTCAAGAAATGCCCTATTGTTTTCGTCAAAGAATGACTGACTGAAATGTTCGGAAAACGGACCAAAACGTTCGAAACTTACAGCTGAAGCTGCATGGAATTGAGCTAATTTCTTGAGAACTTCTTCCATGTGATACAAATCAAGACCAAGACAACGATTTATGTTTTTGAATTTTTTCCGCACAAGATCCTCCATAACAATACTCGTCCTATCAGCAAGGTCTTCGCTAAATTTGCATTCAGGTCCAAATTTTACAATTTTCCCTGATGATTCTTTGTAGAGTTTTTCAAATTTCGGTAAAATACTTTGATAGATTTCCATTTCTTTGGGGAAAATATTCATGTTGATAAAAAATTCCGAAGCTCCAGAATTAAGAAGAGATGTTTTGAGAATGTAAGAGGTTGTTAAGCTTGTTGAGTCTGTACAATAAAACAAAAATTAAAATTTGTATTCAAATTAAATTAAAAATCACCTCTTAGTTGTAAATTGATAATAACTCGGACCATAATAGTTGTAAAATTTTCTCCAGGTCCAGTTGCTGCATTAGCGATAAACTTGACTATTCTGTCAAAATCGGGGTAATCTCTTGCGAGAATACCTTGAAAGTATTTTGCATTGATCCATTCGGGAATTTTGAGGTTTTTGTTTGGATTAACATCATCAATTTCATTTTTGTTTATCGACATTATTTCTATCCAATGAAAATGAAATATATAAATATGTAAGTATTTTTGTTTGTTTTTAATTTTCTTATTTTTTAACTTCAACTTACACGATTGACTAATATTTAACAACTGCCAACAACTATTTGATTCAAACAAACCAGAAGCATAAATATGTATATCATCAACTATAGCACTGTTCGTTAGTATTTAATTGATAATAGTGAAGTGCATTCAGTGTTTATTATATTTAATTACAATATCAATGAGAATGCAGTTTTTAAGGTCTTGAATGTAATTTACAGATACGAAACACAATTGAAGTGCTGATAAATATTTAAATTATATGGGGTTTTTCTAATAGCGACTTAACAACTTTTAATTTAATTTGTGAACGCACCTTTTCACTAATCATAGAACTGTCATTGTCAATTTATTCAGTAAACTCAATATTTGTTTAATGGTAAATTACACGAACGAGCAACTTCTGCAAAAATGTTCTCCTGAAATTCGGAGTAGTCGACCACAACTTTAAGAGCGTTAACTTTTTTTCGACGTAAAAGCTCTATACATTTGAATTAAATACAAATTTTCTGAAAATGGTTCGCTTTTCCGAAGGTTTCTTATATTTTCCTCCAAAATTTGTTTGGCATCGGAGGTGTTGGATTGAATTTAGTAACGAGGTTTTTATATTCGGAGGAACATTTTTTACAGTTGAAACATTTTTAAGCGGAACAATTGGGGCTATAGTAAAAATAAAATAATAATAAAATATAAAAGAATAATAAAATTTGTCACTCACTTATTTATTAAGCCATAAGGTTTATTTCTCAATTAGTCTTACTTAAATTAGAGAAAGAAAGGGTGCTGAAACAATAGGAGACCCAAAATACTCTTCGGTATTTAAAAATCCACTTGTGTTTTTCTCTACGAAATTTTTTTTTTTTTCGAAACATTTTCGTTAAACACTTTACGCACACATTTTTGAAGTTTAAACACACCTAAAAAATAACATTTAAGTGCCTTCCATTCTCAATCTCTTCAACTGTAAAAAACTGGTAAAAATTGTGTTGCTTGTTTTTCGAGGTTATTGCTTGGAACCATATCATATCAAGAAAAAGTACATTTTTAGTTATAAGAAGTTTGGTTAGGTGCAACAAAATTGTTTGCATCAATACATTTATATCTTTTATTTGACAACTCATTTTAATTGGTTAGGTGCAACAAAATTGTTTGCATCAATACATTTATATCTTTTATTTGACAACTCATTTTAATTTTCTTAATTTTTTTTTTTATTTCAAATAAGAGGTTTCGACTGTTGATATACGTAATGGTTAGAACAATTATAAAATTGTAATAGAATAATTAGCGCTATTGTTAAATTGTGAAGGTTTTATGCGTTTAATAATTAAAATCAATCATCTAAATGATAACAGCTTTTTATATGTAATTATCTAAACTGTATAATTTATAGTTGCATAGTAGGGAAAAGTGATTACAAAGATTTAAAACATTTTCAACGATATGAGAACCAACCGGGTTTTGACACTTTTTATTTTTAAATTTCGTTCAGTAAAATAAGTATCTTACTTTGGAATAAGAGATAGTAAGCTGGAAATTGGTTTATACCTTCCTTTTGTATTCTAAAAAAATTCTCATAAAATCTCGTGTCTGCGTGTAAGGTTTTTGATAAATTGAGTAAAAAAAAGTTCCGCTAAGGTTCCAACTAACTAAATCGAGTAATTTAAAATTCTGCAACAGCCATCAGATCAATTTCCATAGGGTTTTTTAGCTGAACCAGAAGTTTCGATGGCTGTTGTCTAAGGTTTGACAGTTAAGAATGTCAAACTGTGTTTACATTACCCGTGTTTTGTTGGAAAATCTATCAATAGTATAGTAGGATCTTTAGGCGAGCTTCAAGCTCGCTTCAACACCACATGTTAATGTAGTAGTCTACGAACAAACCGCCTCCTTCTTGAAGTTTTTTTTTATGTCAAATTGTTTGGTTAAAACTTTGAAATCGACTATCACATTACAAAGACGTATTTTCTTGATTTTGATAGTCAACTATCAAAAATCAGCTTACACGATTTCTACCCTGGTCTGAATTTCCACAATTGTATCAACTTTCAAATATAAAAACCGGACTACTGCGGATCGTTTTTTGGCAATTTCTCACTGTACTATATATGGAATACCAAAAAAAACACGCCTTTTTATTAGGAATCATTTGACGCCAAAATATTGGTAATTGAATTTGAACAAAATAAATCAGTTCAAAGTCCGTTTTATGGTGTTTAGTGATGAATATAATTTCTGGTTAAATGGTTTGTCAATAAGGAAAATTGACGTATATAAAGTGAAGTCAATCTTTTAGCTATTATTGAATCAACAAAACATCAATTAAAGTTGACTTTTTGGTTCTGTTTATGGCATCATCAGTTCTTATTTTTTTCGATATGTGGAAAGAGCTGCTGACTGATTTTTTGGCTTGAAAAATTAGTCAGCTTAAAATCGACGACATTTGGTCGTCGGTTCTTGTCATACAGCACTCTTAATCATCAATTTATTGTTACACCTGATATTTTGTTGTTATGAGCAGAAATTTGAAAAGTATATAATTTGAAAAATATATGATTCCAATAAAGCAGTATTTTTCAATTTTTATTTCAAACATTTGTCTATGGATTTTTTGTGACTGTACTAGATCTTAGTAACATTAATGCCCAAGACTAAAATTGGAGCAAGTCAATTTAGTATCCCTTCAAATAATATGAATTGAAATTTGTATAATAAACTGTGTATTTAATTTTTATAAAAATTTCAAATGCTGTTAACAACAATATTTTGTAAAACATTAAATAAGCTTGAAGAATTTCAATTTTGAAGTAGTATTTTCTATTTTCTTTTATCTGCAAAATAAAATGTATTTGAAGTCAAACAGCCTTATCATTGAATCCGATCTGGACGAAATTTTCTCCGATTTGTATGAAATTTGTTCAATAGCTCAATCGGATATCTACGAAAACAAATTTAATGTGCGTTGAAAATTTTATATTCGTGTGATATTGGTGCTTTGCATAGCCATGAAATGTCAAAGCAAACTAAATTCAGTACAATTAGGTGATGGAACTTATGACATCAAAGTCATACATTGCGCGGAACTCCACCAACTGGCCTTCTAAGGAAATCAATGCTTTCTGGGACATGAAGACGGAAACCTTAAACTCATCTGGCCCATCTGGGAAACATGATTGGCTTCTTGGAAATTGGCGTTTACGACATTTGAAAATTACAAATCTAGAACAAATATTATAAACATACACAAGGAAATACTGTTTTTGTTTCCACATGTATCCTGGATTCTTCAATTTGTTCTGCTGACATATTCAAAGATATCCATTTGGGCACAAGGTTTCCTCGAATATATTTTGAATTTCTTGGAGAGCTTTCGAAATCGTTGACAAGCTGTTAATTTTTTTTCCGGCGACAAAGCATCACATCGAAAGGCTGGTGGGGTTTAATCGATCGAAAGTCTTACCCGATCATACATTTTTCCGAACGAATGGAGTTGAAAGTAGTGGTGGAAGAATGAAAGCATCCGAACGTCGAACATTCGAACATTGGAAAGAACGTACATCGAGAAATTTCAAAATATTAATTTCCACTCATTAGACTGATTATCTACAATATCGTCTGATGGAAAGTTAATAACCTATTAAAAAAGGCATTCATCATATTAAGTTCGGTATCAAAGTAGTAAAAGTCGCACTCAATCGGTTTTAGAAAAAATGCCTAAATTTGAAAATATTATTTGTATTAACAATTATGTAGAATGAACATGATCTTTTAGAAGGCAGACGATGTTTTAGTGTTAGGATGTTGTTATCGCATAATTTGTTAAACTTGTGTGGTACTTTTAAGGAAATTTTGTTTTTGTAATTTAATTAAATTTCACTTTAAATAGGAAGCGTTTTGTTTTACATGATTCGTGAGTGCGCTTAGTGATCTTTATTCTAAAAGAAGTTGTTATTGCGACATTTACTACTGATACTGATTACTACTGATGAAAATGTTGTTTTTGTAATTAATTAAAATGTTTTCTTAACTCTCGCAGACCACCATTCACTTGGCTTACCTAATATTTCTGAGTTGTTGGAAGTTTGTTGTTTTGACAAATTAGAGGAGGGGTTTGAATAATATAGATGTGCACATATTTTATGCAATTTTAATTGATGTTTAATTATTTATTAGTTTTTTGATCATTGTTGTTTTAGATAACTCGTTTAAAAAATGTATTTTTTCATTTAACAGAAGCAGCTATAGTATGTATTTATATTTTCATACATTATTCATTTAAAATGTCAACAAAAATCTAAGAGTCCACGATTATCCAGCCATGGCATTATAACTTCCATTGCTCTCACGTAATTCATATTACTGTACATAGCCGACTTAAGCCTTAAACCATCTTCATTGTTAATTTTAGTTATTGAATTGTCATCCAGCATCACAACTGGTAGAATTTGTGAAACAATCAAATAAGCTATGATAAAAAAATACAAAAATGAATGACAAATAAAAACAGTACCAAAATATTAGTCTTTCTTACCAGAAAGTCCATGTTTTAACATAGAAATATGTAAGTTCCTTAATTTCGGCAAAGGTCTATGATATTCTAGAAGCTTCAAATTGTCAATTAAATTATCATAGTAGAATTTTATCATATAATCAAATTCTGATAATTTAATTTTCATTTGAGCTGAAGTTAGAATCAAGTAGTAAAGGTCATACGCCGGACTTCCATATTTGCCAATTTGAAAATCAATAAAACAAGTTTCTTTGATTTTTCCAAATGCGTCGTATTGAAACATGATGTTATTGCTCCAAAAGTCACCATGATTGAGAACATTGAACTCGCTGGGATTGTATTTTCCAGCTTGGATGATTCGATCCACTAGGTAGTTGTCACTATCGGCCTTTAAAAACAGAGATCTATTCGTAAAAAAATAAAAACATTTTCTCTACAAGACACACTCTTACCAACATCTCAGCATATTTAGCACAGTTCTTCCATTTCTTCAGATGACTCAGAAACACTTCAGAACTATTTAGAGTTGTCAAAATTGAACGATATTTCTCAGTAAATATCGAATACATAAATTGTTCTCCATAGGAACCGTTACGTTCGTGGAGACATGCTGAAGCAGCATGAAACTCAGCCAGCTTAGCCAGGGCATGTTTCATGTGCACCATATCGAGACCGGCTAGTCGATTGGCACTTCGAAAGTTCTTCCTGCAAACATCCTCCAAGAGAACATATTCCAATGGTGGATTATTAGCGAACTTATAAGATCTAGGAGCAAAATTGACTAGTTTCCCAGCATCCTCGTACAAAGCCTCAAATTTGGGAATTATTGAAGAATACATTTCTTGTTCTTTGGGAAATAACATCAAAGTTTCAAGAAGTGATAGCATACTATCGTCGTTGTGATTTGTTTTTAAGATGAATGATATAGTTTTGGTAGGTCCGTCTTCTGTAAGGGCGAAAAAATAAAAAACAACAACAAATATTTTATAAAACCTTTGCAAAAACACAAAATTTGGCAATTCACCTAAAAGGTCCACTTCAATTGTCACCCGAAACATAACCGATGAAGTATTTTCTCCAGATTTTGCAACTGGTGTCACGGTAAAGTTGGTTACTTTTGAAAACTCTCCATAATCATTTTTGACAATGCTTGTAAAAATATTTTGATTTAACCAATTGGGAATTATAAACATCTTATTGGGTAAGGGTTCTAATTGAGGGATGTTTTGAACGCTATTTGTTCCGTTCATTGTTGCAGACATATTCCCTGAAAAAATATAAGTTTTGAAATTTAAAAAAGTCTCCAACTTTGATTATATAATTTAAATAGAAGCATGTAATGACATTTTAGAGATGCCTAAAAGCAGGTTTTATAGGAAACGGAAAGGATACAAGAAAAAATTATAAATATCTAAAACAAAAACCGTTTTAAGGACTAACTGAAGTCGTTTATGGTCTCAAAGAGAGATGGCGCTATAAACGAATAAACAACTACTGCTATAAAATAAACTCTTCGAGGTTATAAAACACTATTTATATCCAAGTTAAGGATTATTAAGAGCCGTGTTCATGTTTTTATAAAGTCTTAAAACGTATGTATCTTAAACTCATTGGTCTAGTAAATTTATTGTCTGAAGGGAAAATTATAATTTTTAAAATATTTTTCAGAATTTAAAACACTTTGTTTTTTTCACATTTTAATGCAAACCCGGAACTGTCATCTTCCAATTTTGTTGAGTTATTAATTTTCTATATAAGAAAAGGATAAATCTTGTTATAATTTCGGAAAACTTATTTATTCTTCGTTGTTGTTGAGGTGGGGCAACCAATCAATAATTAAACTTTGAGTAAGAGGAAAGTGCACTTCTGATTACATTTTAGCACATGATGGTTTTTAGATTTAGCGATAACACTTTTTGATTTTCATTTTAGTCTGGGGTTTTCTAGTGACTATCTTGTGTTTTTGAAACATTCTGTAAATCCAGTTTAAACGTAATCAATGCAATTTTTAAAGTTATTAATAGCACAGCAAGGATCAGAGTAATTTATTTAATAAAGACAGCTACTACTCACTCCAACTCGTTATGTGTTTAACTATTACTGCTACTGAAACTCCTTGAATAAAATTACAATGCAAACTAAACGAAGTCCCTAATTGAAACTAACTGAATACACTTGTAACTGAGTACCCTAACACCTGTATGTAGATAAAAATATATGACTTTTTAATATTGAATAATAAAACAAAATTAGACAAAAAACAATGTACATATAATAAAATACATCATGTTGTCTATATTTGGTAGGATTGATAGGTTCTTCGCGCATTTAAAAGGGAATACTCGGGTAAAAAAGACACATCTTTACAGAAGCGCCACTTTTTTTTTTTTTAATGTGCATGAACTTACAAAAATGTTGACGTCATAAAACTAAAACCTTAATTTTTACGACAATGAAAATGCAAAACAAGATCTTTTTTTTGTAATAAAAATATAATAATTCAAAAAACTTTTCGTAGGACTTTAAGTTTTGTAAAAAAAATTGTAAACAAAGTGTTGATTTTTTTATAAAAAAGTATCCATTTTTAAATATTACCATTTTGTACTAAATAACATAAGTTCCAAATATTTTTGTCTGTTCTTAAGAAAATCAATTTGTAGCAAATTTAATATTTTGTTTTGTAGGTGTATATTTTTCTTATAAGAAAGCCTGTCAATTGGATGTTTTTAAAAATTTTACCACTTGTCGAAAACTTCTTTCTAAGGAATATTAAATAGTTCTGAAGGTAATGACATTTTTTGTTCACAAGATAATCGATATCACAAATATTTGTCTTTAATTTTTTATATCTTTACAAAAATAAATTATTAAAATTTTTTTTAAATCATATATTAATATCATATATTTAACATCATTGTATCGTAAGATATTAAAGATCAATCAAATTTTCTAATTCCTTATCTTGATGTTATTATTTATTAAATAAAATATTTAAATATTTGAAGACTGTTATCGCGACTTAAACTGGTTTTTAAGAAATGAACAATGAAAAAGTTGTTTTTTTTTTAAACACTGCGTAAACCTAGGAACCTTTAAAATCCGAGAAATGTCAAAGTTTTCAATTTCAAAAATCGAACCAATCGCAACAACTTCCAATTTGTTTTGAAAACCGGATTTCTTCACTAATTTATAATCTTAATGAAAAAACTCCTAAAATATTAAGACAATTTATAAGCCCCATCTCACCCTACCTTTTTTATGTAGAACTACCAATTCATGTGATTGCAATACTTTCCATTGCCAATCTTTGTATTTTTATATTCTTTTCAAGGTACCTAGTTAATTGCAGTATAGTTACCAATTTTATTAATAAAAGCTTTATTTCTGCGATAAGCATAAAGCTTGTTTTGGGGGAGTACAGAGTTTTCATAATTTAAGATTGATAAGAGACTGCGTCAGTTTATTGTTTTTTAACATTACAATAAGTAAGTGAGGGGATTTTCATTAATCGAAACAAATATGAGTAATCTTAAATTAAGTTTGATATGAAATATTCTCCGGTACCTGCAAGAAATCTTGGGGTTTAATTTTTAGAGTAGAATTTTAGGCATTCAAGATTTCAAACAAAGAACCCTTTCAAAACTGATTTTTTTCTCTTATAAACGAATTCTCGAAATAACTACTGGTTTCATGTATTTTTTCTTTTGGATTTAAATTTGTAAGGTTTGAGTAAAGTGCATTGTTGTTTCCTTGTTTTCAAAACTAAAAATAAAAGATTTCTGCAGGCCCCACATCGGTAATAATGTTTAAAATGTCAATAACAAAACGAATTTCTGCCAACATAGTATAAATGGTGTGTTTTTAAAAACTTAGAACTTTGAATTGGAATACAACACGCTTGAATCGGGCGTAGCCTAATCTATAGGTCTTCTGATTTCCGATGACTTTTTCAACACTTGTAGCCGTATGTCGGCTATAACACGGCCACTGTTATCTTCTAAGTGGTAAATGGTTCCGGTCTTATAGGCGTAGACTAGCGACTTCACATGTCCCCACAAAAAATCGCACTAATTCACTGAAACTAAAACTGTGTGGTAACCAAACGTTTCCTTCAATAAATCAATTGTAGCGAACCACACTGATAACTTCCCAACCGGGCCTGTTTGTAGGTTTTTCTAAAACGTTGAAAATTGAAATCAATATCTTTCTTTGTTCTCATAAAACTTAAGTCGAAAACCATTTCGTATCAGTTTCTGTTTTCGACAATTTTAGTCGAAAAGTTTTTAAAAAAATACCTTTGAATTTTTCTAAAAATAGTGTTTTAAATGAACAACAAACTTTTCCATAAAATGAAATAATTTTGAAGTTAATACCTTAATTCTCGAAATATTCCAATCGAACATTAGTTTTTACCAATTTTGCGTATTTTGTATTGGTTATTATTTTTTATAAAAAACAGACTTTTGGATTTTTCTAAAAATGTTAGTAAATGTAAAAATCTATATTTTGTATAAGATAAGATTAGTTTTAAGGAAATATCTTTAATTTTTACAAACTTTTTTATCAAATCGATAATCAAATTTAAGCAAATTTAAATAGTGTTTTTTTTTCAAAAACCTTTAGGTACTTCGATTTTTCTCAAAATCTTACCAGATGCCAAAAACGTTATTCTTCGTTGCATAAAAACATTCTGGAGGTAATATCATATTTTTTCGTAAAATATTCGAGGTGACAAATATTTTTTTAATTTATAAAAAAACTAATTTGGTATCACGTCGCACTATATAACATAAACTTTCAATTTTTTTGAAAGCCTTTTCTGCTTCTTTCGATGTTATCATCTTAAACACAAAATGAAATTGAAGTTGATGTCTCTACTGGTCCTTAAGATATGGACGATGAAAAATGCTATCCCGAACGCTCGTACCCACGCAGACACAGACATTTCTCTAAAAATCTTTGATTTAGATTCTAGGAACCTTGAAACTACGAGAAATTTCAAAATTTTCAATTCGACAAATCAAACAGATTACAATAACTACCTTTGGAAAGGTAATAAATCACTTGACAGCTGACAAAACAGCCGCCAGATGCAATAGTGTTGACAACTTATAGATTTATGCCTCTTATAAAAAGCACACGTTATTTAATAGACTGTGATCGGCTTTTGCATAACTGACTAAAAGAAGTATATTTTAGGTCTTCAAAACTAAAATTTGTGTTACACGTTCCCAACATACATTTCTCTCTCGAAAGTCATTTTAATTCAAAACGGAAATTAAAAGATAAATTTTCTATAAAACGTGTCCTTCACTATAAATGAAATTAGATAACACCCGTGTGATTCAGGAAGTAGCATCAGTCAACTAAAAAAAAAAAACAAAAAACAAAAATCACTTTCTCTGACACCACGTAAACAAAAACAAAACTTATTGACAGTCAACATTTTCTAACCCCTGGTTAACTCTGAATCTTGTTATGTTTTCCCTTTCACAAAAACTGCAGCACACTTGTCCTCTTAACTTGACTCAAAAAGGGGTTCTCAAAAAATAGAACTATGCTAATCGGTGTCATAATTTGTCTATGGTCAAAAACGTCAAAATTAATATTTTCTCTTCTATAAGCAAGTCAAGCGTTTAAACTGTTGCAATTCGTCAGGGGCATTATCTATATTTAATAAGTATCAAATCATGCCCCTTTTAAAAGTAAGTGAGACCAATATGTCTTTTGTTGTGCAAAATATAACACACCCTCTTTTAGAATTCTATTGTATCATTTCATTCTTATACTTATTGAGAAGTGTCAAAAAGAGGGGTTGATTTTTGGTTCCTGCTAGACTATGCGGAAAAAGACATATTGTTCGCCTTTTTGACTTAATTAATAATTTTATGGTTTATTTTGGATGCACCGGCTTGTTATATAGGGTGTCATCAAAGCAAGACAAAAAGAGAAACTCAAAACAGGTGAAACTGTTCCCATTGTGCTATGCCGGTGACGTGGGGTGTTAAAACACTTGTATTTGTAGAGATAGAACACAAATTTGCATTACTTGAAAAAATATAATTAGTTTCTAAAATTATTTCTCTCTTCAATTTGATAATTTTGCCACTGTGCTGTTTTTTAAAAATGCTACTTTATCAATATTGAAAGCTGATTTCATTGACCTTTCTTAAAGTTTGAAAAAATGTCCCGAAATCTTTGGTTTATTACAAATCTAGTTTACTATTTTACAACTATTCAATAATATTCTAAGCTGTTTTTAAAAAACACTAATTTACTTACATCAAACAACCCCTCTTCCTTTTGTTGAGATTATTATATGAAACCAACATAAATCTATGCAATCCGATCATCGTTAACTCACTCCCATGTCAAATAACTTGAACTAATTCTGTTTTTGGTGACATCCCTTTTGAAAAAAATGCACCCTCCCTTTGGTTATACTTATTGAAAATGTGACAATATACCTTAGAAATGACATAGAAACTGATTGTTTTTAATATTGTGTTATATATTTTTTGGCATAAATTGCTATTTTTAGCGGAAAATAATCTCGATTTTTGCAACTTAATTTGACATGGTTGTGATGAATTGAAATATATTATATTACGTTGATTTGTATTTTCTATATTATATTTTGGTTTCTTTTTGGGAAGTGAACAGATGTTAAGTCTGATAAAGATAAAATTTATACTAAGTATTTTAATATAGAAAATCCTTGAAGAGGTTTTGGAATTGTGTAACTTTTTAAGTTATAAGTTATAAAAAATATAAGGTTTCATTTTTATATTTTAAAAAACTAATATCCTACGGTTGCAGCCTAATTTTCCTTGACCAATTTGCACATTTGCGGCTGTATGTAATCGATAACCTTAAAAATTCCATCCTTAAGGTTTTGAAACGATTGTAGAGTTGACATAGACCTTGTCTATCATTCACGTGGCCTAAATATGTTAAATCTCAAGATCTTGGTAGATTGTTATTCACTTCTTTGAGAAATATTACGGTCAGGAATTTTTTGGAAAAAATAGCGTTGCGATTGTGTAACAATTTGTAGTAATGAATTTTTACTTTACGAACTATATGGCAAGTTTAGCATTTGTAAAATATTTCTAAGCAATTTATTAAAAAATAAAACTGCTCTAACGATTTTCAAATAAAAATTTTGAAAAATTAAGATTTATTTGAGAAATCAAATGCCATTTAAATTTTTGAAAACAAACTTTTTTTGCAGGTACATTTTTAAACATTAAAATACATGAAATATTTTTAAACAGAGTCTTTGTATACCTCAGCAAGTTCGTGCGACCCAGTCGTGTATTTTATTATATGCGCTATTGAAAACCCAATACAGTCAGATGCGCAATTTGCCTATTATGTGTCATATTTTGTTTGTATTTCGATAACTCTTCTTTTTTAGAAACTTGAACTGGTCACTTTCTCGACAGTGACGTAGAATCCAGTGCAGGTATAATTACAAACCTAATTCTTTGTGCAATGAGAAATTGTATAGCGAATAGAGTCACATCTATCAAATTATCTGTAAAGAGGTTATAAAGATCAGAGACGTAAAGTTTTGGATTTAAAAAGCCAAGCCCACTTAGAAAAACCGATAAAAGAGGCTGGGATGCGGCCCACACTGATAACTTCCCATGTCCCATCCCGTCTGTCGATTTGTCTTGCTTAAAAGTTTGTATGTTTTCGTGTTGTGTTAAAAAAGTTGTCAGTTGAATTATTCTTAAAAATTTAAAAATTACCAACAATATTTTGCATATGATGAAATAGTTTCATTTCAAAATCTAGTTTTGTAAACTAGATTTTTAGTCAAAAACCAATTTTTGCCAATTTCAGTAGCATTTCTTAAAAGTTTTTATTTCAAATTGGATGAATGAAACTAATTTGAAGTCAATATCTTCTATTGTTCACGAGATATCGAGAACCGAACATCAATTTTTACCAATTGACTATTTTTTGTAGATTTTATTTTTGTATGAAAAATAAAAAATTTACTGAATGTAGAAAACAATATTTTCTGTGAGAAAAAATAAGTTTGAAGCCAATATTTTTAATTTTTGAAAAGATATTTGAGTCGAAAGTAAATTTTTACCAAGTTTTAGTATTTGTTTTTTTTAGGTTTTTATTTTTTTTTTTTAGAAAACTGTCAATTCGATTTTTCTCAAAACTCCGAATGTTGATAACAATATTTCTCATAAAAAGAAATTAATTTGGGGCCTATATCTCAAGTTTTTGAAAAGATGTTTGAGTCGAAAATCAATTTTTACCTACTTTTGTTAATTTTTTTTTAGGTTTTTATTTTTTGTAAAAAAACTGTCAACTCGATTTTTCTCAAAAATTTACTGAATGTTGTCAACAATATGTTTTAAAAGACAAAATTAGTTTAAAACCAATATCTCAAATTTGAAAAGATATTTAAGTGGAAAATCAATTTTTATTTATTTTTATTCGTTTTTTCTCAATAATTCGGAAAAGAATGTTGAAAACAATATTTTTTGTTAGTTAAAATTAGTTCGAAGCCATAATCTTAAATTTTTGAAAAAATATTTAAGTCGAAAATTAATTTTTACCAAATTTTGTTAGGTTTTTAATTTTTTGTAAAAAAACTACAATATTTCCTTAATGATAAAATTAGTTTAAAGCCAATATCTCAAATTTTTGAAAAAATATTTGACTCGAAAATCAAATTTTACCAACTTTTGTTAATTTTTGTTTTAGGTTTTTAATTTTTTGTAAAAAACTGCCAATTCGACTTTTCTCAAAATTTTACCAGATGTTGAAAACATTATTCTTTGTTGAACAGAATATTTTTTTGGAGATAAAATCATTTTTTGTTCTTAAGATTTTCGAGGTGACAAATATTTTTTTTCTCAGTTTTTTTGATATATAAAAAAACCGTTAGTTAGAATATTTTAAAAAAATATATTTGTTTGGTATCGCGTTACAATGCAATATAAAATTTAATAAAAGTCTCTATAGCGTTATTGGTTCGTGAGACATTTAGGGTTAACCAAAATTCTCACCTTCTTTTAAATTGTTCTTAAAGAGTCCTTTCTGCATCTTTCTACATAATTCTCTGTATAACAAAATGTATTTGAAGTCGATATCTCTTCTGGGTCTTGAGCTATGGACGACGAAAAAAACGTAGCGAACGTACGGACGTTTGGACGTACGCACGCACAGACATCTCTCTAAAAATCTTTTATTTCGACTCGGACCAATTACAATAACTTCCTATGGGAAGTTAATAAGCTGAAACCGGCATCGGCGTTTGTCCAGCCTGTTAACAAAAAATATGAATCATCCTGCACCTATAACTATCTTGAAATTCCACTTAGTTACTTTCTATCCGAGGTCATGGAAACGCTAATCAATTATCTGCTTAAGAAATATCTTGAAGAACTAAGCTTCCTAATGACCAGCAATATGGCTTTCGTAATAGTAGTAATAGAACCACTTATAATCTCATGGTTTATCTCCCCGAACAGTTGCAAAAATCTTTACATCGTTTTGGAAAAAGAAAGATTATTGCACTTGACATTTAAAGGCGTTTAATAGAGTTTAGCATCAAGTTCTCTTATCGAAATTTCATGCATTTGGTTTCTATAAATCTCTTCTTCTATGGACTAGAAATTACCTTTTTTCAAATCTGATATCCACAAAATAAATGCTAGTGTTCCACAGGGTTCGGTTTTGTCTCCAACACTCTTCCTTATTTTTGTAAACGATTTTTTTCTGAAATGTCTAATTCAATAAATTGTTTCGCTGGAGGCAGTACGCTCAGATTTTAATAAGCTTTTAGATTCATCGAGTAGACTGAACAGTTCTAGGTATGTGCATTCAACCGTGAGGCACTTGGACAAAATTTAAAAGGAAACTTTAAAAATAATAGGTGACCGTTATCTAACTGAAACACAGAGCACCGAGGCAAAGTTTCATGTCTATCATTATTTTATCACTATTTTCATAAACAGCAAAAAATAATCAGTTGCATTTCTCCTCTCAAACAAATCAACCTTAATACTCATAACGTAATTTTGTCCCATGATAAAAGTTTTCAATTCCAAGACTCATTTTTCTATGTAGCCTGGGCCCTTAGCCTACATATGTATATATGATGGGTATCAATTGAAAGCTTTGATTAAACTGAATATAATTGTGAAATGTTTTCAAAATTGGCTCAGTAGATTTTCAAATACTTGATCTTGAAGTTAAATGAAAACAAATCCAATGGCTTGATATTTTAGATGATTTAAATCGTTGATACAATCGTATTGAAAAAACCAGCGATGAAATATACAACACCTCTTCTAAGCAGTCTAAGCTGTATACATGAGAATATGATGATTATAGTTAAATTATTGTATTGTCGGAAAAATATTTTTGTGATCATTAACTTGTTGACAAAATAGACCAAAAGGTATCATTTTTGAATCCATTTAATTTCTAGCTCAAATGACTCGAAATCTTCCAAATTGGCGATGAACATATCTGCCAGTTATGTTCAGCATAAAAAGCAACACACAAGAAATGGAATTCAAAATTCTTTAAAACTGAATTTATTTTCGAATATTTAAATGTTAATACAACTTCCATAGGTAAACAAATAAAATTAAAGGTATAATTAAAGTTAGGTAAAATAATGTTGCAGCTAAATATTTCAATACTGTTTTTTTTCTTTACACATCCAATAAACCTCGACTATCCATCCATGGTAAAATGGCTTCCATATGCTTAACATATCGTGGATTTGTATATAACTGCATTTTCAATTTTTCTGCTGCATCTCCCCCTTTCAAAAAGTCCTCCATATTACCACAAAGACTTGGGTCCAGAAGTATCCCAGCACACGTGTTGGTTAATGTTGAAAATCCTTAAAAAAAAAAAAATACCAATAATATTCATTGTCTCTCTTTTTGTAATAAAATTCCTACCCCAAGCATTCTTTTTCAAAAGTTCCATCTGCAATTGTTTTAAAGTTGGCAACTTCTTGGAATAGTTTAAAAGTTTTAAATTTTCCACCAAATTTTCATGATAAATCTTAATAAAATCATCAAAATTGGCAACCTTGATTTCAAGTTTCGGAGAAGTCAGCAAAAAGTAGTACAAGTCCATAACAGGCGAAGCATAATTGGACATTTGAAAATCAATAAATCGAGTTTCTAAGATTTTCCCATCGGCATCATGATGGAACATTATATTATTCGACCACAAATCTCCATGGCATATAACATTGAAGTCATTTAAATTTGTGTTGGAAAATTCGATAAACTTATCCATCATAACCTCAGTCATGGCTTGCTGGAAGAAAAAGATTTGTTATTGGTACTTCAAAAAACAATTGATGGTCAACTAAAAATGTGTACAGTTTTAAAACTCCTCATGTCAGCAAAAAAAATTTGAATAAATTGTTTGTTGTTATTATTCAAAGACTTACCGCTTTTTCGACATATCTAGCACCAATTTCATAGTTTCCAAGGCTTTTTACAAATGTCTCCCAAGTCGGCTTCATCATGGCTGCAAACATTCCAGCTGTTTGCTCATTGAACATGTTCTTCGTCAACATAGATTCTAGTTCTCCTTTTTGATTTTCATACTCCACAGCAGAAGCAGCATGGAATTGAGCTAATTTCTTCAATACTGCTTCGGTGTGTTCTCTGTCGAGTCCTTGAACACGGTTTTCATTTTTGAAACCCTCAAGACAAAGGTCAGCCAATAGAACATAATCACAATCGGGATTACTCTTGAGTTTGTAGTACTTTGGACCAAATGTTACGTTTCCACTGCCCACTTCGCTGTACATTTTTTCGAATATTGGTAAATACTTTCCGTACATTATATTCTCCTTGGGGAAATGACCCAACATGGCGAGCATCATAGCAGCTTGTTCCGATTGTGGAGCTGTCTTGATCATAAAACCTACATTCTTCGCGGAGCCATCTGAATGAAATAAAGAAAAGTTACTAACTTAATAGAACTTTTTGTTTTACGTATCTACTGCATACCTTTAAGGTCCACATTGACTTCTACTCTCACAATAAGCGATTGAAAGTTCTCTCCAGCACCACCAGCTAGACAGGCTTTGAATTTGTTAATGCTTTTAAATCCTTTAACATTGTCCTCCAAAACATCTTTAATGTGTTCCTCATTCACCCAAACAGGAATGTCAGCGTTTAGAAATGGAGATGCCATTATATTGTTTTATATTTTAAATCTGAAAACATTTTAAAATGATCGGATTGGTGTTGAGAAAATTTATTCAGCACATTTGTTTTCTCAAAAATGTTTTCTCCTTATCTGAACATAAAATCAAAAGTCTTATTTTGTTCAGTTTCAAATTTCAATTAGATTATTTTATGATATCAATTTATTCTAATCAATATAGATTTAAGGTGTTATTGTCCATTCACAAATAATTGATATCTTAATTTATTCGAACTTTGGTTCGATGGAAAATATCTACAATAATTATTTTACTTATCGTGGGAAATCTTGACAAACGATAAAGACATAAAAGCCTTACCGGATGTGATAAGGACTAATTTTTGAATGAATTTGTTTTCATCAATTTTATAATAGATACATATTTAATGAATTGATAAAGAAATTGTAGTTCCCAAAGTTAAATCCATAAATCGAACCTAATTTTTTCTTTATAGGAAAATTCTCCGATTTTAATAATATTTTCTTGGTATAAGCTTTTCTTGTTTATATTCAGAATTGTTTCCTAAAAGGTTTGTAATAACACAAATATGTATGTGTGCTAAATGGTAATAATGGTGCAGAATGACGATAGAGAATTAACGCTGCTCTATAAAGGTCGGAAAAAATCTCACCGACACAACGCTTTTGATGTCCAAAAAGGTTTTAAACAAGGCGATCACTGTGATTTGACTTCTTCAATATTGTTCTGGAAAGAATTGTGCAAAGCTCAATCTTCAACACTAGAGGCACAATTTTCCAAAGGTCTGTCTAAATACTTGGATACGTCGATGATAGTGAGATAATTGGAAGATCAAAGGGTGATGTTACTATAACGCGTTTTTAGAATTGGTTTGTACCACTAAATGAGGTCAAGACCAAGCATATGCTGTCATCAAGAAAGGACATTGAACGGCGACGACTTGGACTAAACGTCACCATGGACAGCTGTAACTTTGATGTAGTTGAAACCATTGTCTACCTAGGCTCCGCTATAAATTCAGACAACGAGACCAGCGCTAAAATCCAACGTAGAATAGCATTCGCAAATCGCTGTTCCTTGGATTTAGGACAAAATTGGGTAATAAAGTCATCTCTGGAGCAACTAAAGTTACCCTCTATAAAAAACTTATCATCCCGATTCTCATAAATGGCTCTGAGGCTTGCACTTTGTCAAAGCAAGATGAGAACCTTTTAGAATGCTTCGAAAGAAAAATTCTTTCGGTAATTTTTGGTCCCGTCTACATAGTGGGATAGGTCGTGCGAAACAGAAGGCTAGCAAGAGACCGAGCTGGCTAGAGACGCATGTTGGGTGAGGTTCAGGTTCGTCTTGGACTGAAGCCCCATCTCAAGTTAGTAAATAAATGGTTTGAATATTCATTAAGCATTGTAAATAAGCTGTAAAAGACAATGGATGAGAAAGATTGACAGTCTTTTTGGGTCTTACAGTAAACAAAAAACTTTGTATTCTATTTATTTCATTGTTTTTTTTTTTATATTTATGGGACGACTTGGCGTGTATCCTATAGATGCATGACAAAGAAAAAAAGTCCACTTAAATTAAATATTCAAATCGAACAAATTTTGACAAAGCTGAATTGTGGTATAGAGTTCCATTTATAAATTCTAAAAACTCTCGAAAAAGTTCTTTTATTTTCGAGCAGGGCAAATAAAATTTTAGGGGGGTCAAGAACACTTTCTTGCAAATTACTCCAAAACTGAAGGTTTTGAAAAGAGTTGAAGCTACACATTGTAGTTCATCTAATTCTACACAAAAAAGATTGTAACGTTTTTTTCGTACAGTTGTTATACTTGCAGGAAAACTGTCGCAAAGTTTTAGGGTGCAGACTATTTAGTGCAAAATGTAATAAAATTATATTTTTGGGTGCGGAATAATTTGTTATTGTTTTATGTCTGGAAAAATATTTTTTATTAGAAAATGAAGCTTCAGAGCGTTATTTGTTAAATACTTGTTTTCCTAATTGTCAAGGAGTTTATTTTTTGACAAAATCATCGGAGAACAATCCGCAGGCATTACAATTACACTGGTCAACAAGGTTATGCTACTGGCAATCAAGTTATACTCTTCTTAAGGTTTTTAAATAGGGACTTTTCAATTAGCACTTCAGTTATTTAAGATACAACCTTTTTTAAATAAAAAAAAACTTATATTATGCTTTTTTAGGCTCAATGCGAGAAATATGATGATTTTTCAAATTAATGTGCAATCCCTTTCTTTTATATTTCGTTTAAACATTTTCAGTATCTTACTAAATTTTTCAAAAAATCCTCATAAGTTGTATGTTATAACCTGCCATACATTAACCTTAAAAGAACGCTGAAGCATTTATGCTGGAACAGTTCGTAACTGAGAAAAGCAAAACCGTAAAAAATCAATTTCTTTTGATCTTATTACAAATTCGTTATTTTAAGGTTCTAACATCAAGTTTTTGGAATGTATTGAAAAATTATAAAAATAATGTTGTAATAATGATGAAATTAAATTCTAGGTTTTCCAAAACTTCACTAGGATCTAATGAAGACCCATAAGTTATCTCGTAACTAATGAAATACTACGCAAAGGCAAAATCATCACACAGTACATTGTTATGGAATAAGTTAAGTTGTGTTTTATTTAAGCCTTAAAAAAACTTTTTGTTGTTATTATCATTTTGAAAATGTTATATTTTTGGATAATTTTCAAAAATTGTTTTGTGGTTCTATGAACCACCTTTAAAATTAACCCTATACAATATTTTTAAGGCTAGTCTAAAAGTTTAAAGGTTATTACTTATAAAAAGGTGAATCGAAAGCATTTACCAAGTTAAAAAAAGAAGCATTAATGCGACCAAAACTCACAACACACCATTTATGGCCTTAAAATATAAAAATAATTTTGTTTTAATATGCTAAATTTTCATTTAAATAAATTCAAAAAGTATGCAATAAAAATTTAATTTTAAGCTGTTTTCTGTCGAGATATTTGATACGCGTGAATTTAGTTAATTTAGGATTTTGATAGGAGTTGTAAATAAACACTATTAATTGGGTTTTTCGAAGAATTATAGAAAATATTAATAATAATATTTGTACATATATGTATATTAATTTTAAAGTCAATATCTTCCTTTGCTCTCAAGATATTTGAGTCGAAAATAAATGTGTATCAACTATAAGTACTTAGGTTTTTCTTTTTTTGTTAAATTACTGTCGATTGAATGTTTCCTAAAATTTGTACCATATTTTACACCATTATTTTGGAAGTAACAACATTTTTTGTACATAAAACATTCCGGTTGACAAATATTTTCTTTTTAGTTTTTCTGACCTATTAAAAAGATTGCCACGAGATTTTTCTGATAAGAAATAGTACCTATACAATTATACATATTCCAAAAAGTCTTCGTACAGCAGCTTTCTTTTTGTTGATTCAAGATAAAATATTTACTATAACAATATATTTAAAACGGGTTATTGAAAATCACAATCACAGTTTTTTTTAAATTGATAAAAAGGTGAAGGTGGAAACTAACTTTTTTTCAATGCTACCACTTTGGTTTTTACATTTATTCCTAGTACTTTTTTTCAAAAAAAAACACTAGGCTGCTGTACGAAGACTTTTTGGACTCAGTGTATATTTTAAGATTTAAAAATTTACCTGTAAAAAAAGTTTTTCTAAAAAAAATTAAATGTCATTTAATTAGTTAAAGAAACCTTGATTTATTATTTTGTTTTGTTTCGAAAATTTTAATTTTTGTAAAATAAGGTTTTTTACATACAATTTTCCATTTTTTTCTTAAAACTATTTTTAGTAAGCAGTCATTTGGTAAGTTTACGTTTTATGTTTGAATTTCGTTACCAAAATGTTTAACCGTTTTTGAGATATCGAATTTTGAAAAAAAAAAAAGATTTTTTTGAAACTAAAAAAACATAAAAAGGCTGGGATGTGACCCACAATGATAACTTCCCAGCTAACAACTACTAAATTGTATTTTTTGTAACAAGACATTTTATAATTAAGAGAATTGAAATAATATTTATATAGATATACAATTCAAAACTTACATTTAAGTTTTGTGTAGAGACGTATTCGAGGAGTTAAATTAATATATTTTTATAGGAAAATACTGTCTATAAAATATTAACAACAATAGTTCTATGGCATGAAACTACTTGGAAGTCAGTATCTTCTTTTATTCCCAAGATATTTAACTCAAAATATAATTTTTAGTACTTTTCAATATTTCTTGTTTCAGGTTTTTATTTTCTTATAAAATGAAGAAAGTTGGACGTCAATAATCTTTTATGTTATTAATGTTATGTACTTATGCCGAAAATCATTTTTTAGCAGTTGTTAGTTGAGTTACGCAGGTTTTCGCTTTTGTAAGAATATGTCAATATATTATATTTTGGTCAGAATCAAATCATTTTTAACTTTTTCTGGAGATATTCGAGACGAAATCCTTTTTTACCAAACTTAAGCAGTATTTCTGGAAGGTTTTATTTTTGATTAAGAAACTGACAATTGAATTTTACTAAATTCATTTCATAATATTGGTATCAATATTTTGTATAAAATGAAGTATTTTTGAAGGCCACACAATTATTATTCAGAGATAGTTAAGTGGAAAATAAATTTGTACCAATTTATAGCAGTAATTTTTTAGATTTTTACTTTTTGAAATAAATCAGATGTTTAAAACGTTACTCTTCGTTGTGTAAAATTATTTTTGAATTTTTATCATTTCTTGTTCGAAAAATATTTAACAATGAACAATATTTTTTTGATTTCCGAAAAAAAACGTTAATTGATTTTTTTTTCAAAATCGTACTTTTTTTAGTATCGCGTTAGATATTTATTATATACAATTAATTGAAATCGCTAGCTTTATTGCTTCGTGAGATATTTGGGGTCAACCAAAATTCTCACTTTTTTTTTAAATTGCTATAATAAAAAAAATCAGTTGAATCGTTTTTATCAGTTCATGCAAAAATTTAAAAACAAAATAACGGTTCTAAGGGGGTACAAAAATATATATTTTTTGTATTGAAAGAAGTCAAGGAAAGACAAACAATTAAGGGAAAATTTAATTAAAATCTCTTGAGCCGTTTTTGACCAACAAATTTACTGTAAGGACTACTGTTAACATATTAAACAAAATCTAAAAAAAAACACCGTAACGCGAATCTGCTTAAAACCTTAATTTCTATGTTGAACTCAACCAACCTAATGATTTAGGCTGTTGAGGCAAAGACAGACAGACCGACGGAATCGGGGGACCCACTTTTTTCGTTATGTTATGTTATGTTTGATTAAAATCTCGAGATCGAATTTTTTTACGAATGCAAAATTTGCCATATGTATATGTACATAGTTCTTATAAAATTACATATCGGAGCGAAGTTAACACAGCTCTGCAAACCTTGCCCTTATGTACGAGTTAGAGAATATTTTAATTCTTTCCAGTGCCGCCCGAATTTAAGCATCTCAGGGCGAAATGAAACCTCATTTTGCCACTGGATTTATCAATTCGAATCGTTAAATTGTTCACATCATACTTAAAATATAAACAAACAAATAACATAGATATTCATTCATGAACAAAACTCACTATGTAAACAAATAAACCTATTTTAAGAAATGATGAGCACTGCCTTCACAGATTCTGTTAATTAATAATAGAATTATATTTCAATTCAATTAAAATGTATGACTTTACTTTTAATTTTAATAACAAACCAAAAAGCACAATTAAAAAACTAATATTTTCGAAAAAAGAATGATTTTTCCATACAAAAGTATATAAATTTGTCTTACCTTTATGTAGAGTTCAAATTAGAGAGGCACTAATTACAAGTATAGTCAACTTATTACAAGGTACTGAAATGCGGTTTTAGAAAATTCTATCCTTCGGGTATTTTATTGAAATGAATTTATCATTATAACCTTATCACGAGTGAAGAGGTTTAATTATTGATAATTCGTCGAAATCAAATAAAAACAAAAACAAATTAGGTCGCCTATGTGTCTGTTTTTGAACACTTATAGGTGAAGCATATTCAATTGTTGAAAGTTAAACATTTTTTCAATAATATTTTTGATAATATACTTTTGATTTTTAAAACAATGATATTTTCAAACAGAACAGCTGTGTGCTGTTATACTGAAAAGCTTGCACTGGTGATAATTTGAAGATTTATTTCAGACCTGTTTCCCTAACAAATATGTATAGGTACTTAAGATAATATGAATAACAAATCGCTGCAGATTCAATGTTAGGGTAAAATGTTTTAGTATTTTTCGCTCAAATGATGATGAAAGAAATTATTTGTTCACATTTATGTAAAAAACCGTTATTTATGTTGAATCTGTATATGTCTCGTTAAATAACTAACAAAAATTAATAACAAAACTTTGATTTGTATTTATTTCATCAGCAATATTGAAAGATATGCTCACCCTAATGACTACACTACACTGACTACTTCTATGCTGAACTATGGTTTTAAAATACTAACAGATCAGAAATAAAAACGATCAATTCAATGCAACAAGAAATTTTGATCGTTATGAATGGAAGCTATTCAAAACAGCTCAACTGAGTCATCTTAAACAGAATCTATCTAATATTTTATCTGTGTTTTCTTCTAGTAGATAAACAAAACAATAATTTGTTTTTAATGTATTTTTTTTTTTTTGATTTTGTACTTGAAGTTGTTACCAATTAGAATTAATTTATATATTGAAATGTTTAGATTAAAACAAATATAGCCATTTACGTGCATTGGTTCATCATAAATCATAAATGAAACAGTTCGAAGTCATTTCACAATGAGTGTGTTCTCTTAAGGAAGCAAAATAATTGTTGGCTGAATTCAGTGGATGAATTTAAACAAAAATAAGTGGCTATACAGCTGCCAATAAAATTTTACTTTGTCTACGATTTTTGATTTCCTTAGTTTGAATCCGACTTCAAAATCAATCTATCAATTAAAACCTTTAATAACTCGAGAACAAATGTTTTCGAAAAATATGTTTGGCTTTTTATACTTTGTAAATTCATGAAGTTGTATTGCCATCTAAAGTTTTTTTTCACGGGTAATGCCTCTTGCGAGGAATTGACAAATTCTCCAAGAGTAATTCTTGTCGTAAAAATTTGTTTCTCAAATTAGACGTTCGGAAGGGTATTTCCAAATAGCTGAATTCGTAGTTCGGATTCAGAACTAGGGCCAAAAATTGACTCTTGGCGATTTATTCAAAACTTCAAATAAAGTCAAGTGAAGAGCTGTTACTAAGCTACATAAGTTACAGAACTTATGAGAATTTACGAAAGCTCAGTGCGATACTGTTATGTTAAACAGAACATAAGTTTATATATGATTTACATAACTAAATGTCGATAATTTTAAATTTTCTCTTAAAGTAGAAGACTAAAAACGATCTAGTTTTTGAGTTTCGATAAGGATTGTACAGTGTTATTAAATAAGTGGGCAAAAGTACGATAACTCAGGCGACAAGATATTATAACGGATTTTTTAAGAACAGTTCAAAACAAGCATTGTTTACTATGCCGTTTAGGCGGGAGGGGCAATTTATTAAATAAGTGGGCAAAAGTACGATAACTCAGGCGACAAGATATTATAACGGATTTTTTAAGAACAGTTCAAAACAAGCATTGTTTACTATGGGAGGGGGGTTCTCTCTCCTCCCGTTTAGGCGGGAGGGGCAATTTAAAAAAAAATTATTTAAAATAAAAAAAAAAAATAATTAAAAAATATCATACTCTCCCCAATAAGTGAATCAGCGATTCACATTACAATTTCTTCAAAAAATTCGTCAAAATACAAATTTTTCATTTTATGTATTCAAGTTTTTCAAATCCTATTTACACAAAAGACAATAAAGTTTAGATTTAGGATTGAAGAACACACTGGCTTTCAAAACCCGTTTAATAATTTTTTTTAAGTGTTTCTGTTGTTATGATTAACTACTCATAGAAAGTTATTGTAAATTTTGAAATTTATCCACGTTTTAAAGTCCCAAGAATCCAAAGATTTTTAGAGAGGTGTCGACTTCAAATATATTGTTTTACACAAAAAAAAAAACTTTGAAAGAAGAATAACATTATTCACATAGAGTAGTATCGAAGTAGCGGTTTTTTTTACAAATAATAAAAACTGTGAAAACTGTTAAAAATTGATTTTCCACTGGAATATATTGTCAAAAATAAAACTATTTTTATTTTACAAAAAACATTATTTTTATTTGGTAAAAAACTGATGTTCGAGAATAGGTGAAGGTATTGACTTCAAAATTATTTCATTCTATGTGAGATAATATTTTAAGCAAAATCCAATCAAAAGTTGGCTACACTTTCACAAATTGGGTTTCAACTCAAAATGTCATGAACTAAAACAGACATTTGAATCCAATTTATTTTATTAGCTAAGTTAGTGCACTCTTACCTTGCTGCTTAGTTTTTTAAGACAATCCATTAAAGAAATTCTTTTGTGTTGGTATTTTAGGTTTGGGTCGCTGGCATTCGGCACCTTTCAAGCCCAACTATCTGTTGATGCGTGAATATTTGCCGTTAATAAAATTGGGTTTGAGCACTACGTTATGATTATGGTATAGTCATCATAACTCAAAAACAGTAATGGTTGATATTTTCGGGAGTTAACTACGTTATCTACACTGTCAGAAAATAGAGTAGCGACAGTTTGAGTATCATAGTTCTCAAAATAAAAAGATTAGTACCTTCGTATGTTGTTAAAATAAGTCATTATCAAATACATAAAATCTTATCTTTCGTAAAATAGTTATTCTTTCTTATTTTAAACATTGAATGTTTTATACAAAGTAAGAATTAATTTTTAAAGAAGTTGAGTAAAAGAATTGTTAACCTTAATACAATTCAACATAAATTAAAACTCAAATAAAATGTTTAGTTTATTTTAACTAAATACTTTTTATGTTGCAAAAACAAAATAACACTTACAATTAAACATAATTTCTTTAATGAAACTAAAAGGCATCTAAATATCCCATTTTTTCCAACCATGGCAATACAACATTCAAATGTTGAATATACCGTGGATTATCATTCAATTTCTTTTTGAAATCATTTGCTGATTCACTGTCCTTAAATAAATTATCCATACTTGCATTTTCAGATGGATCTAGAAGTACAGCAGGCAAGATACCAGTTGTTGTTGAAATTGCTATATTTTAAATTCAAAAAGTTGTTTCAGAAAACTATTTCCTTAAATAAAATTTGAACTCTTACCCCATGAACTGTATTTTAGTAAACTCATTCTTAATTGTTTCAATGTTGGTAGCTTCTTTGGATAATTGAGTAATTTCAAATTCTCTTGCAAATTATCGTGGTAGAATTTTATAAATTCATCGAAACAGTTAACTTTAACTTCTAAACTCGGTGAAGACAATAGGAAGTAGAATAAGTCAACTATTGGGTTGCAATAGCGGCTCATTTGAAAATCAACAAAAATTGTCTCCTGCCATTTTCCTTCGTCATTGTGCCGAAACATGATGTTGTTGGTCCACAAATCCCCGTGGTTCAGAGCATTGAAATCATCTAGATTGACTTTACTGTCTTCGATGTATTTATCAGCCCAATTATCAAACATTGGTTCCTGATGTGATTAATTAATTAATAAAAATTAAACTCTTGTTTGATTTGATTGCACGAGAAATAGAGAAACTCACCAACAGTGCCAAATATTTTCTTCCAGTTTCATGTTTGCTGTAACATGTCTTCAGAATCCCAACTAAAGGTTTCATAAAAGCATCAAGTTGATCACGTGAATCCTCATTAAAAGGACTTTTCATTAAAGTCTGGTCATATTGACCTTTAACCTCGTAGCGAACTGCAGACACAGCGTGCAATTCTGCTAACAACTTTAAAACGGACTTTGTGTGCTCCTTATCGAGACCCTCCAGTCTGTTTAAATTCTTGAAACCTCTTGGGGAAAGATCCTCAAGCAGAACATACTCAACGCCAGGGTCATTTTTGAGTGTGTAAAATTTCGGACCGAATGTGACTTCCTTACCGACAGCACGATACATTTCTTCGAACTCGCGTAAGTACGTGCCATACATTGTTTTTTCCTTCGGAAATAGACCCAGCATGGATATCATGTTGGCACCTTGTTCACCTTGTGGAATGGTTTTAATCATGAAGGCAACATCTTTGATGGAGCCATCTGAAACAAAGCAAATAGGTTTTGAATTATTTGAACAAGGAAGTTCTAACACTTTTTCCAGTTTCTACTATTTTTTGCAAATGAAAATCTATTTAAAAATTTTAAGGTTTTTCAATTCTGTTAAAAAAATAAAATCTATGCTAACAACACAAATTACCTTTAAGTTCTGCCTTGACTTTTACTCTCATCATAATCGATCCATAGTTTTCTCCACCACCACCTGTCTCTTTAACTTCAAAGTGCAATATTTTCTTAAATCCTTCAACATTTTCTTCTAGTACACTCTGAAAATTATCTGCATTTATGCAATTCGGTAAATTTGATGAATTATTATTATTTTCTTTGGTTGGTGTTGGTGTTGCCATGTTTAATAAACTAATAAATTAAATAATATACAAAAATAATGAATATTTGTTCAAATAAATCAATCTCATAAATTATCTTATATACAACTAATTTATATAAAACTAGCTTCGCTTAACTTGAAAATTTTGTATACCAATTTTATTAATAAAATCAGAGTAAAATGTACCCTAAAAGTTCGAAAAACTACTTCTGGAAAAGGCACTTAAAGGTAAACAAGTATGGTCGGCCTTGTTCTTAGATGCTGTTCAAACCTTTAGCAAGGTTTGGCACTTGGGACTTGAGTTCCCAGGCAGTACTGCGAAGTACTAGAATATAAATATATGAATGTTTATGAAACGGCTCTTTAGAGTATGGTTCGATTAAAACTACTCGAAACTAAAGAAAATAGAAGTAGGTGTACCACAAGGAAGTGTCCTAGGACCTACCTTGTATATTTGAAATAAAAGGGATATTCCAGTAGATCCCAATACTACACTATCATGTCCACTTTTGCTGATAAGGAAAAACCAAAGCTTTGGGAAAGTATTACAACTTAAAACTTTTTTTTTTTTTTTTTTTTTTTACACTTCAGAATTTTCAGAAAGTAGTAAGCTTATAGCAAGCGTCAAACTACGATCAGAAGCTCATCATAAGTGCATGTGTTAGTTGTTAGTAAGAAAATAATACAATTATAGCCTAACACACGCACAAAATACAAAACATAATAATTATTAACATTTAACATGAATTATTACAGCACAAAAAAATAAAATAAAGACGTTTACGATAGTGGAGCACTGGTTCTAAACAATGATTTTAATGGGTTGGGTTCGAAATCCTGTATGGATCATAATACTGTATTTAAAATACTGTATCTCAAAATACTGTATTTCAAAATACTGTATGTGCAAAATACTGTATGATCAAAATACTGTAGCTCAAAATTCTGTATCTTAAAATTCTGTATACCAAAATTCTGTATTTCAAAATGCTGTAAATAGGGTGACAAATAAAAATCGTTTTGATAATGTAAAAAAGTGCGCAAAAAGTGACCCTGTGGTAATCTTTACCATGCAAAATGCGTTGGTTCAACTAACGCTTTCATTGAAAAAATAGCCAATTCAAAATTTGCTTACTGGTATTGTCACGACTGCCGTAAGCTCTCTGTATCTCAACTGGCTTTTAAAATGTCTTCTTTTAAGGCTGACATTTTAAAACTGGCTAAAGGTTTTGAAGAGCTACTGAAGTCTTTCAACACTGCAGTTGGCAAATTAAATGCATACTCTGTAACCAACATCATGGTTTATAGTTCTACTTCGACTAATGATTTGGCACAGCCTATTCCTACTACTTTCTCTACTGCAGATGAAGATATTCTCGTACAATCAGGTTCTGGTGTTAAAAACGCAGAAAGTGTGCCTGAAAAACAAAAAAAAAGTCTAAGAAAAGAAGCCGAGAAAACTCTGAACTAGCTAGAAATTCAACCCCTCCATCAAAAAGAACAAATGTTAACATCACCCCAATACCTACAGATCCCACCGGAACCCACCATACACCTCAAATGGTTGATTCAAATTTAGCTTCCAATAGCGACTCCGTTACAGGAACTTTAATAAATAACTCAATCTCTATCAAAGCTGTCTCGAAACCAAAAATGATTTTTATATCTCGTCTGGACCCAGCTACAACGCCAGAAGATATAACTTCCCACTTAGTGTCTACCAAGAGCATACCTTGCAGCTCATCCATAAGGTGTACTAAGATCAGTAAACCAAATAGCTTTGTTTCTTCTTTTAAATTAATAACCAATCCCACGTTCTTCGATTCTATTTGCAACACAAATATATGGCCCGCAGAGACTTTAGTCAAAGAATTTACACAAGGTCAAAAACAAGGTGTTTCTTTGAAAACCAAGTCAAAAAACTTAACAGGCTTACGCTCTTCTACCAAAACGTAAGGGGACTTCGTAGCAAGACTGCTGACATTTTCCTTAACTCCCAATCGTTTCCACACGACGTATTCGTTTTGACAGAAACTTGGCTTAATTCAAGCTTTTCCGACACAGAACTTTTCAGTCAAGAGTTCGAAGTTTACAGAAAAGATCGTCATGTTGGTAATGCAAAGGATTTAGGTGGAGGTGTTCTCATAGCGGTAAAAAATACATATTTCTCTTCTTCTGTATATTTTCCATTTGAATTATCAATTGAACTGGTATGTGTAAAGATAATGGTACAGACTAGGACTAGTTTCATTTTAAACGTCTACATTCCTCCAAAAAGTTTGGAGTCTGTTTATAACGATCTCTCCTTGGCATTAGACTTTCTTATAAATTTGTCCAGCTCTGACACCAATATTTCACTTCTAGGTGATTTTAATTTACCACACATTGACTGGATTCCATCCGAAGACGAATCCTGCCTTGAAGCCTCTCCTTCTTCTTCACAATTGGAACTATCTCTTCACGATAAAGTCCTTCTTACTGACTTACAGCAAACAAGCTGTATTAAAAACTCAAAAAATCGAATTCTCGATTTAGTCTTTTCTTCTGACGCTATTAGTACTCTTGTTCTAGAATCTAGATCGGGAATTACTAATATTGATAAATATCATTCCCCTTTGGACATTTTTTTTGACTTAAGTAATCGCCTTACTGAACACAGTAATTCCTTTGATTGCTTATATAATTTTGACTTCAGAAGAGCTAATTTCCAGCTGTTGTCTGAAGATTTAACCATTTCTGGAATTGCTGATACATTAGCATTTTCTAACATTGACGAAGCAGTTTCAACTTTTTATAAGATCCTTAATTTATTGTTTGGAAAAAAATGTACCTTTAAAGAAATCAAAAAATACAAACTTTAGCCACCCTTGGTACACGAAAGAATTGCGTTTACTGCGTAACAAAAGAAATAAGGCATGGAAAATGTATCTCAAAACTCTGTCTCCAACCAACTTCTCTTTCTATGTTGAACTCTTTAACGAATTTAAGTCTCTTTCTAATTTTGTATATGCTAGCTATGTTACTGATATGGGCACCTCTTTGAAAGAGAATCCTAAACAATTTTGGAAACTTGTAAACCTAAAGAAAAAATTAGATGGCTTTCCAGTTAACTTCACTTACAAAAACCTTTCATTAAATAAAACTGTTGGTATCTGTAACGCTTTCGCAACAAATTTCCGTGAGTCATTTGTTAATAACCCTGAAGAAGTTGATGAAGTATATTTTCATAATCTTCACTCCTTTTCGCAAACTAGCTGTAGTCACATACCTGTGCTACAGAGTACGGTCCTTGATCTTTTATCCGCGTTAAATGATGACTGTTCAGCCGGTCCCGATGGTATTCCCCCGATAGTATTAAAAAAGTGTAGTAATGCTTTAGTTGAACCGCTAACGTTCTTATTCAAACTTTCTCTAAAAACAGGCAAATTTCCCAATATATGGAGGGAGTCATTTCTAACACCAATTTTCAAGAAAGGTAACAAGGCGGATATAAGCAACTACAGGCCCATTGCAAAGCTGTCTTGCATTCCTAAAGTGTTTGAACAAGTTGTTTGTGAAAGTGTAGCATTTTTTAGTAAGAATCTCATTTGCGAACAGCAACATGGTTTTGTGAGAAAAAGATCAACCGTTACTAATCTCCTCACATTCTCAAACATATGTTCAAACGCTTTAGAACAAGGTCATGAAGTTGACTGTGTATACACTGACTTTTCTAAAGCTTTTGACCAACTTAGCCACGGAATTATTTTATTTAAACTTAAAACTCTTGGTTTCCCACCATTTTTTTTAGCTTGGATCAAATCATACCTTGAAAACAGATCCTATGAGGTAAAATTTAGAAATTGTCTTTTTGAACCTTTTATTGCTCAATCTGGTGTTCCCCAGGGAAGCCATCTTGGCCCTTTTTTGTTCATCTTGTCTATTAACGATGTATTGTCATGTCTACGCTCAAGTGAAGTACTCATTTTTGCTGAAGATATGAAGATTTTTAAAATAATAAAGTCCACCAATGATCGTATTCTTTTACAAGCCGACATTGATAGTTTCACATTTTGGTGTGGGAAAAATAGCCTTGCCCTCAACCCTTTAAAATGCCAGACGATAACTTTTACTAAAAAACGAATCGGTAGTGTATTTGATTATTGTATATCAAAGCAAAAACTCGGTCGCGTCTCCACATTTAAAGATTTAGGTGTTCATTTCTGTTCCAACTTAGAATTTACACATCACATTAATTTTATTGTTAATAAAGCAAGTTCTATGCTTGGTTTTATAAAACGCTGGGCAAAGGAGTTCAATGATCCCTATGTTACTCTTTCTTTATACAATTGTCATGTTCGTCCTCATCTTGAATATGCTTCGCAGATGTGGACTCCCTATTACGAAATTCATAAAAAACGTATTAAATCTATTCAACATAATTTCATTCGCTTTGCCCTAAAGGGTCTTCCTTGGGATGATCCTTATGATCTGCCTCCCTATGAACATCGTATTCAGCTTCTTCAAATGCAATCTCTCCATCAAAGGCGTGTTAATAATGACTTAGTATTTTTTCATCAACTCATTAATGGTGAAATTGATGCACCTTATTTACTATCTTGTGTACATTTGAATTACCGAGGCGGAACTCATCACCTGCGTACATTTGATTTTATACATATTGACTTCCATAGAACTAACTATAGGAAGAATAAAGCATTAAGTCGAATGAGCATTTTATATAACTTAAACTGTTCATCGATAGATTTAAATCTAAATAAGGTGGGATTAAAATCGGGAGCGGCTCGAAATGCTGTATTTTAAAATACTGTATGGTTAAAATTCTGTATCATACTGTATGATACTGTATATTCATAATACTGTATGGTTAATATACTGTATCTCAAAATACTGTTTTGTCAAAATACTGTATCTGATAATACTGTATCTCAAAATTCTTCTTCTCAAAATGCTGTATGAGCAAAATATTATCTAAAAATACTGTATTTTTGCAAAATTCGGCTCTTAATCTTCCATTATAGAGAACAACAAAAGCAGAACTCGATTTCCGCATGTACATTATATCATTTATTGAAACTCCAAACAAGTTAAAAAAAACAGAATACATTAATAAGTCATATCATAAATAAGTAAATAACAATATACAATAATATTTATAAGTAACAATCTATGAATTGTATATACAAATGTATTTACAACAACAACAAAAATTCA
The DNA here is from genome assembly GCA_951509635.1 of Eupeodes luniger. NCBI lineage: Eukaryota > Metazoa > Arthropoda > Insecta > Diptera > Syrphidae > Eupeodes > Eupeodes luniger. The sequence goes on along the minus strand of OX608073.1, from coordinate 91,535,612 downwards.
AAGACTTATGAATTATCATATGTTATTGTTCAAGGGAAGTATATTAGAACATTATGCCAATGAAAAAATATTACATAGATGTATTCTTTATAAAAGTAATCTGTTTTTAAAATTCTGTATTTCAAAATGCTGTAAATAGGGTGACAAATAAAAATCGTTTTGATAATGTAAAAAAGTGCGCACTTTTTTACATTATCAAAACGATTTTTATTTGTCACCCTATTTACAGCATTTTGAAATACAGAATTTTAAAAACAGATTACTTTTATAAAGAATACATCTATGTAATATTTTTTCATTGGCATAATGTTCTAATATACTTCCCTTGAACAATAACCTATGATAATTCATAAGTCTTTGAATTTTTGTTGTTGTTGTAAATACATTTGTATATACAATTCATAGATTGTTACTTATAAATATTATTGTATATTGTTATTTACTTATTTATGATATGACTTATTAATGTATTCTGTTTTTTTTAACTTGTTTGGAGTTTCAATAAATGATATAATGTACATGCGGAAATCGAGTTCTGCTTTTGTTGTTCTCTATAATGGAAGATTAAGAGCCGAATTTTGCAAAAATACAGTATTTTTAGATAATATTTTGCTCATACAGCATTTTGAGAAGAAGAATTTTGAGATACAGTATTATCAGATACAGTATTTTGACAAAACAGTATTTTGAGATACAGTATATTAACCATACAGTATTATGAATATACAGTATCATACAGTATGATACAGAATTTTAACCATACAGTATTTTAAAATACAGCATTTCGAGCCGCTCCCGATTTTAATCCCACCTTATTTAGATTTAAATCTATCGATGAACAGTTTAAGTTATATAAAATGCTCATTCGACTTAATGCTTTATTCTTCCTATAGTTAGTTCTATGGAAGTCAATATGTATAAAATCAAATGTACGCAGGTGATGAGTTCCGCCTCGGTAATTCAAATGTACACAAGATAGTAAATAAGGTGCATCAATTTCACCATTAATGAGTTGATGAAAAAATACTAAGTCATTATTAACACGCCTTTGATGGAGAGATTGCATTTGAAGAAGCTGAATTCGATGTTCATAGGGAGGCAGATCATAAGGATCATCCCAAGGAAGACCCTTTAGGGCAAAGCGAATGAAATTATGTTGAATAGATTTAATACGTTTTTTATGAATTTCGTAATAGGGAGTCCACATCTGCGAAGCATATTCAAGATGAGGACGAACATGACAATTGTATAAAGAAAGAGTAACATAGGGATCATTGAACTCCTTTGCCCAGCGTTTTATAAAACCAAGCATAGAACTTGCTTTATTAACAATAAAATTAATGTGATGTGTAAATTCTAAGTTGGAACAGAAATGAACACCTAAATCTTTAAATGTGGAGACGCGACCGAGTTTTTGCTTTGATATACAATAATCAAATACACTACCGATTCGTTTTTTAGTAAAAGTTATCGTCTGGCATTTTAAAGGGTTGAGGGCAAGGCTATTTTTCCCACACCAAAATGTGAAACTATCAATGTCGGCTTGTAAAAGAATACGATCATTGGTGGACTTTATTATTTTAAAAATCTTCATATCTTCAGCAAAAATGAGTACTTCACTTGAGCGTAGACATGACAATACATCGTTAATAGACAAGATGAACAAAAAAGGGCCAAGATGGCTTCCCTGGGGAACACCAGATTGAGCAATAAAAGGTTCAAAAAGACAATTTCTAAATTTTACCTCATAGGATCTGTTTTCAAGGTATGATTTGATCCAAGCTAAAAAAAATGGTGGGAAACCAAGAGTTTTAAGTTTAAATAAAATAATTCCGTGGCTAAGTTGGTCAAAAGCTTTAGAAAAGTCAGTGTATACACAGTCAACTTCATGACCTTGTTCTAAAGCGTTTGAACATATGTTTGAGAATGTGAGGAGATTAGTAACGGTTGATCTTTTTCTCACAAAACCATGTTGCTGTTCGCAAATGAGATTCTTACTAAAAAATGCTACACTTTCACAAACAACTTGTTCAAACACTTTAGGAATGCAAGACAGCTTTGCAATGGGCCTGTAGTTGCTTATATCCGCCTTGTTACCTTTCTTGAAAATTGGTGTTAGAAATGACTCCCTCCATATATTGGGAAATTTGCCTGTTTTTAGAGAAAGTTTGAATAAGAACGTTAGCGGTTCAACTAAAGCATTACTACACTTTTTTAATACTATCGGGGGAATACCATCGGGACCGGCTGAACAGTCATCATTTAACGCGGATAAAAGATCAAGGACCGTACTCTGTAGCACAGGTATGTGACTACAGCTAGTTTGCGAAAAGGAGTGAAGATTATGAAAATATACTTCATCAACTTCTTCAGGGTTATTAACAAATGACTCACGGAAATTTGTTGCGAAAGCGTTACAGATACCAACAGTTTTATTTAATGAAAGGTTTTTGTAAGTGAAGTTAACTGGAAAGCCATCTAATTTTTTCTTTAGGTTTACAAGTTTCCAAAATTGTTTAGGATTCTCTTTCAAAGAGGTGCCCATATCAGTAACATAGCTAGCATATACAAAATTAGAAAGAGACTTAAATTCGTTAAAGAGTTCAACATAGAAAGAGAAGTTGGTTGGAGACAGAGTTTTGAGATACATTTTCCATGCCTTATTTCTTTTGTTACGCAGTAAACGCAATTCTTTCGTGTACCAAGGGTGGCTAAAGTTTGTATTTTTTGATTTCTTTAAAGGTACATTTTTTTCCAAACAATAAATTAAGGATCTTATAAAAAGTTGAAACTGCTTCGTCAATGTTAGAAAATGCTAATGTATCAGCAATTCCAGAAATGGTTAAATCTTCAGACAACAGCTGGAAATTAGCTCTTCTGAAGTCAAAATTATATAAGCAATCAAAGGAATTACTGTGTTCAGTAAGGCGATTACTTAAGTCAAAAAAAATGTCCAAAGGGGAATGATATTTATCAATATTAGTAATTCCCGATCTAGATTCTAGAACAAGAGTACTAATAGCGTCAGAAGAAAAGACTAAATCGAGAATTCGATTTTTTGAGTTTTTAATACAGCTTGTTTGCTGTAAGTCAGTAAGAAGGACTTTATCGAGAAGAGATAGTTCCAATTGTGAAGAAGAAGGAGAGGCTTCAAGGCAGGATTCGTCTTCGGATGGAATCCAGTCAATGTGTGGTAAATTAAAATCACCTAGAAGTGAAATATTGGTGTCAGAGCTGGACAAATTTATAAGAAAGTCTAATGCTAAGGAGAGATCGTTATAAACAGACTCCAAACTTTTTGGAGGAATGTAGACGTTTAAAATGAAACTAGTCCTAGTCTGTACCATTATCTTTACACATACCAGTTCAATTGATAATTCAAATGGAAAATATACAGAAGAAGAGAAATATGTATTTTTTACCGCTATGAGAACACCTCCACCTAAATCCTTTGCATTACCAACATGACGATCCTTTCTGTAAACTTCGAACTCTTGACTGAAAAGTTCTGTGTCGGAAAAGCTTGAATTAAGCCAAGTTTCTGTCAAAACGAATACGTCGTGTGGAAACGATTGGGAGTTAAGGAAAATGTCAGCAGTCTTGCTACGAAGTCCCCTTACGTTTTGGTAGAAGAGCGTAAGCCTGTTAAGTTTTTTGACTTGGTTTTCAAAGAAACACCTTGTTTTTGACCTTGTGTAAATTCTTTGACTAAAGTCTCTGCGGGCCATATATTTGTGTTGCAAATAGAATCGAAGAACGTGGGATTGGTTATTAATTTAAAAGAAGAAACAAAGCTATTTGGTTTACTGATCTTAGTACACCTTATGGATGAGCTGCAAGGTATGCTCTTGGTAGACACTAAGTGGGAAGTTATATCTTCTGGCGTTGTAGCTGGGTCCAGACGAGATATAAAAATCATTTTTGGTTTCGAGACAGCTTTGATAGAGATTGAGTTATTTATTAAAGTTCCTGTAACGGAGTCGCTATTGGAAGCTAAATTTGAATCAACCATTTGAGGTGTATGGTGGGTTCCGGTGGGATCTGTAGGTATTGGGGTGATGTTAACATTTGTTCTTTTTGATGGAGGGGTTGAATTTCTAGCTTGTTCAGAGTTTTCTCGGGTTCTTTTCTTAGACTTTTTTTTTGTTTTTCAGGCACACTTTCTGCGTTTTTAACACCAGAACCTGATTGTACGAGAATATCTTCATCTGCAGTAGAGAAAGTAGTAGGAATAGGCTGTGCCAAATCATTAGTCGAAGTAGAACTATAAACCATGATGTTGGTTACAGAGTATGCATTTAATTTGCCAACTGCAGTGTTGAAAGACTTCAGTAGCTCTTCAAAACCTTTAGCCAGTTTTAAAATGTCAGCCTTAAAAGAAGACATTTTAAAAGCCAGTTGAGATACAGAGAGCTTACGGCAGTCGTGACAATACCAGTAAGCAAATTTTGAATTGGCTATTTTTTCAATGAAAGCGTTAGTTGAACCAACGCATTTTGCATGGTAAAGATTACCACAGGGTCCGAAACAGGCAAATAGAGGATTATTATTAGCACCCTCTTGGCAATTTTTATTGTAGCAATCCATATTTTACGAAGGAGTGTTAAAATAAATAATAACAAAAAAAAAAAAAAAACATAGATACAGATTTATTAAAATAAAAAAAAAAAATTAAAAAAGTGAATAAAGTTTAAAGTGAATTTTAAATTAAGAAAGAAAAATCATTTCTTGACTACTTAACCTTCAGGACTTTTATTTAAAACAGCGTTATTTTTGACATAAGCTATTAGTAAGCAGATCTTTAACAAGTACTATAATAGCGGGCTACGCTTTAACAGCTTAGGGATAGAAAAGAATTTTGAGAAATAAGCACAACTTGGCTTTAATTTAATCAAAGAAAGAGATATAATAAGAAAAATTCATTTTTTTAAAATGTTGACTTCAGTACATTGCATTCATTGAATTCACGAAAATATTGGTACATCAAATTTTGCAATCACCAATCATTTTACCTTAAAAAGACGGCAATAATTTTTTTTCCAATTATTTGAATGCAATTAATTGATTGCAATCATTTGAGACTTCATACATTCTTTGCATTCTTGACATTCTTTGCATTCTTTGCATTCTTTACATTCTTTACATTCTTTACATTTTTTACATTCCGTGCATTCTTTGAATTTCTTGCATTCCTTGTATTCATTTGAAGTCTTTGCATTGTTTTGCATTATTAGGTAAAATTTGACTACACAGTTTTGAAATTTTGGTTTTAATCTCTTGATGTGTTCAAACCGAAAATCAGTGCCTGACACTGAAAATTGTTATGCAAATTATATGGGCCACTTTAGAATATTTTCTGTAGTGAAATGTCACTTCAGATTGCAAAAGACATCAGTGAATGCAACGAATTCAAAAGAAAGCAAAAACTTCAAGTGAATAGTTTTCTTGTTTGGCGGAAGACCAGTCCGAATAGGTGTGAATCATCAGTCTTGAGTTAAAAGTATAGTCCATGTCGTCACTCTCTTTTATATACATCCATTTATGAAATAAAAAAAGATACATTTTTGTTGTGAATTTCTAATTTAAGTCTCAATCAGATTATGCTATGAACTAGGTACCTAAAAGAAGTGCCTTAAACTATACGGGGTGATTGGTATAAGGTAAAAAAAGATACACAATCGTATATCGTTAATTTTTTAGTGCAAACCATTCGGTTTTTATCAAATAATGAAAAGCAAATAAGCTATAATTAAGCTACAAAATGAGCTTCTGGCTTTTTAAAATGCTTTATCATAACTCTGTAAATGTTACTGTTATTTTTAATATTTTTTTGTTTAAGTCAATTATAAAGAAAATTGCACCTCACGCCTAAACAGAAGCCTGCTTTCGCATACGATATTTTTCTTGTCCTAACTTCACCTGATCGCTCTAGATTTTTGGTGCATTTAAAAAGTTTGTTTTTTTGAAAAGGCTTCAAGAGTTATAAATAGTTTTCTAACAAGCTTTTTAGCTTTTTTCTTTATCAATAGTTTTACAATTTTATTCATGTATATTTTTAAGTATTTTTGATTATTGAAACCCATTTTATTGCATATTTAAAAGTATGTACATACGAACATAAGTTAAGTTTATTTTGTTTAAGATAACAGAAGTTGTTAAGAATAAACAACTCGAAATTATTAAAAGTTTAAACTTCCTTCAAGTACATACCTATGTATGTGCGTATGTTTCTGTAATATTATTATAGTTATATTTAAGTTATAATCTTAAAACAATTTTTATAGTACCTACCTGGTATGTTTTTTAGTGTATACAGTTCCTAAAAGGTGGTTAATTAAACAGTTGGATAATGATGAACCGATTGCTCTCCAGGTTCATATCGAAGTTTCCAACAAATCCAAGAAATTGAAGTTTCTTTAAAAAATTTAATACTGCTATTTTTTAATTTTGAAAACATAAAATTAGCTATAAAAGTGCAAAGACTTAAAGAATGTTCACATACGACAGAATTAAACTTTTTGTTAGCGAGTTTTGAATATTAACGAAACTAATAAGGCACAACCTGAATTTTCTCTTCAAAATTATAATCTCACGGTTTTTATTTCGTGGTTGCTAAATTTTGTTAAACTTGCGTAATTGGCAGTTATGCCAACCTATTGCAGCACAAATAAGACACAATAGTATATTTTCAGAAAAAAATATAACTCGCGAATTTAAAATCTAATTTTAATGTAGCATACATAATTAATACAGCAGATGATCTGTCTTAGTTAAATTAAACTGGACGAAAAGATTTTGTTCTTGGCAATCAAATTGTACTTTTTCGATGGGTTTTGTTGACTTTCCGACTTCCAAATTATTCTATCACGTCTTGTTTTCGAAATTCGAAGAAAAAACAACACTTAAATATGGCTTCTTGAGGCTTTCTTAATTCCTAAATTTACATTAATTATTTTACTGTCTTTAATATTTTTGGAAAATTTCATATTTTGTTAGATTTAACCTTACATACATTTTAAAGAAACGCTGCACCATTAATGCTGAAACGGTATGTAACACAAAAAAACGAAACGGATTGAGAGCAATTTTTGTTTTTGTAACAAATCTGTTCTCTAAACAAAGCTACACCAAGTTTTTGAAATGCAAAAATTGAGCAGGTAGTTAAAATTTAATTACGGATTACGAAATCAGGAATTGAAACTAACTGCAAAAGTTATTGTTCAAATCCACGTAAGTGTAAATTTCAAGATTTCTAAAAACTTCATAGGATCAAATGAAAACTCAAATCTTAAGAAACTTTCCAGAAACTATGTTAGATACTATGCTTAAAGAGCAACTTTTAAAACTTTTTAATACAGTTTTGGTGGGAGAACTGTCTCCAGATGAATTTCGAGATGCTATCATATTTCCAATCCACAAGAAAGGAGCGTTATTTGATGCAGCTAACTACAGAGGGATTTCCTTTTTAAATGCATCTTACAAGATATTTACAACGATGATGCATAAGCGTCTTGTAAGTTGGATTGAGACCAGAAAATTGCTGAGGGAGTTCCAGGCTGGATTTAGACCAGGATATTCGGCAATAGATAACATTTTTATATTCAGGAGCTTGGCAGAGAATTTCTTGAAACAAAGGAAAAAGCTGTATGTATTTTTTATCGATCTTAAAGCAGCTTTTGATGCAATCGATTGAGGTGCACTATTCTATGAGCTGTATAGTCTTGGGATATCGTTGAAGTTTGGTCGCGTTCTTGAGCACCTATACCTATAGAGGAACAAGGGCGGCTGTATGGACACGTGAAGAACCTCATCAGGAGTGACCAGTGAGACAAGGTTGTACATTAAGCCCTACTTTGTTTGCACTATTCATAGACAACCTTTTGGACTACCTGCCGGGTATAGTGGATTTCGCTGGGATACGGATTAAAGTACTTCTTTTCGCAGACGATATAGTCATGTTTGCGCATTCACCGGAAACTCTGCAGCTCATGATTAACAGGGTTTACCAGTATTGTCAGCTATGGAATTTAATAGTAAATATAGATAAATCGAAGGTTATGGTTATTAAAAGTGGTGGTGGACGTAATGCATCAAATGAAAAATGGAGCTTTAATCGCAAAAATATTGAATGTGTGCGAGACTACAAATACCTTGGTATTACTGTTACAAATAATTTAAATATGGAAAAACACTTGAAGGAGAAATTGGTTAAGGCGAAAACTGCTATTAATATGACATGGAAACAATGCTTCATGAATAAGTGTATAGCACATTATAATAGCAAGTTTAAAGTTTTTGAAGCAGTAGCTGAGAGCATACTTTTATATGGATCGCAGGTATGGGGATATAAAAAGTACAATTCGGTTGAAATACTCCTAACGCACTTTATAAAAAAAATATTTCATTTGCCGAAAAATACGCCAAACTACTTTATAATGCTGGAAACGGGTCTCTCTCGTTTGTTTATAAAAACACTTAAGTTACAAGCAGACTTCTTGCTTAACGTTTTTAAAATGAATGATTCACGGGTCGTGAAAAGAGTGGACATAAAAGTGATACAAGATCAAAATAGTTGGTATCGAGAGTGGCATCTTGGATCTTGCTCAGGAATGTCAAATTAATTTTAATCGAGGATTTAACAACCGCTAGAAGCATCTTGTATGAAGTCATTTCAAAGGTTGATGAGAAATGTTGAGCTGAATATATTAATAAAGCGTCTAATTCCTTGTAAAGAACAACTTACAGCAGATTATAAATCATAACCTTGCAGTGAACAACTATTTTAAGGATTCCAATAATGTCCGTGTGATTTCTATGATGGTCAGACTACGTAGTGAACTAAAAGATTTAAATTTCATTCCACACAGACCTGATTTACCCCTAGAGTGTAATATGTGCAACCTATCAGAAAGAGAGGATACTGTCCACTTCTTGGGAAAATGTCCCATTCCCAGAGAAATCAGAAGCAATGTATTCAGAAAAGACTTTTTATCGGAAAATCAAGTGATAAGTTTATTGAATGAAATGAATGTTGTCAAACTTTACGAATTTTGCAAAACTGAGCTTAGATATAGAACTGCTATTATGAACGAAGATTTCTGATTGTGTTTAATTATTATTATTATAATTATTATTTTTAATTTATCATGATCTTTATATTGTTAAAAAATTATAAATACCTTTTTTAATATTAAAAAGAAATTATATTGAGGGCTTTTTACATTAATTGTGTTTTGTTGTCAATCTGGCAGACGGCAATTGCCATGCTATAATGATTTTTGTAAACATTTTTGGTGTGTAATGTAAATTTTACTTTATAAATAAATACAACATAAATTAGGTATCGCAGCAGTCCATGAAGAACCAGGGCCTAGTGACTTACAACTCTCAACCATTCCTGTGTGCGAGTAATGTTGTCAGAGATGGAAGGGACCTACAGTTTATATGACGAATCCGAACGGCTAATTTGAGAAAGCACTTTTCATGACAAGAATTACTCTTGAAGGATTTGTCAATTCCTCTTAAGAGGCAGTACCCGTGAAAAAAGTTAGGTGGCACAGGCAGGGATTGAACCCAAGACCCCTTGCATGACAGCCCAACGCACTTTTTTTTTGTTTTTTTTTTTGAAATTAATTCATTTTATTAATTCATTCTTAAAATTACATAAAAGCTAGACAAAAAACAGTCCAACGCACTAACCATCACGCTGCGGGTAATACACTTAATTCAACAAAATCTGTATCTATCTATCTATCTATGTTAGATACTAAATTGGTTTAAACTTTATCTAGAAGACTTTGGAAAATTATTACAAAATATATTGTTTAGTGATATTTTGTGTAACATAACCTTAAAACCCCTTTTTGGCAGTCTTAATCATTTTTAAAGAGTCATATTTTAAAAACCTGATGTAATAGAGTAATTTAAAGAGGGATTCGAATTCAGGATAGTTTATTTTTTTTTAAATATTTTTTTTTGATTTTGCGACAGAAAACAAACGTAACTTTTTCGATCAGAGTATCACTTATAAAATATACGAACAATTATTGTTGGGTGCAATAAGACGTATGTGTACTATTTGTTTCTTCTATCTTTGCACTTTACATTAGTATTTGCATGAGTATAATAAGATCTTCTGTCTCAATTATTGAACTTAGTTATAAATTAAAAATGTCTAACTTTTACTAAAAAACATTAATTTGTAATGAATCAAAGTTTTCGAGCAATAAATACACTCATGACAGAAAAAACGACTTCGGGAAGCAGCCACTCAAAAAAATAAGCATAAAATTGCAGATTTTCAAATTGAGATCATACTTAAGTTTCGGTACGAGGTTTAATAGAATCCATATTATATAACTTTTTCCAAACCATTCAAAATCAAATTATTGAATAAAACACAGTTGGTTAATTATTTTTTACTTAAGGTGATATAGAATGTGCAGTTGAATAATGATAAATTGTCCCACATCCACTTTCATTGATTCTTCACAAGAAGCAGTTGAAAAGCTCAAATTGAGAATTATTATTAAGTTAGTATGTTTACTTTAGGCTACACATTTAACGTTAGATATGCATCATTATTTACTATAGATTAAAATTTTAAATGCCACTTTTGTCTGCATTTAGCCTTGAATGTTAGTTTTTTTTATTTTTCCAAATTTTATTCTGATCGTAGCTTAAAGCAATTTTAAATCAATTATGATCTTTTTTTATTTGGTAATGTGCTATTTTTTTCACTAACCACAATTATTTTTGAATTAGGTAATTTAACCATAGATTATAAAATTTAATGGCTTAAATAGATTCAAATTTTTCACTTAATTCTGAAATGTAAAACAATAAAATGCAAAATAATTATTGAATTCACGTTTACGTCATATAAATCGTCCTGTGTCTAAGTTTAATTAAAAAAACAACTAACTATTTATATTCCATCTTTTAATTATTATTATCATTGTGTTTGTTTGAAGTTTCATTATTTTTGTTTATTGCGCCAAATCTTACAAAATATTTATAAGTCCAAGCTTTGTATATGAAAACTATAATAGTCTCATGGTGGAAGTCGAATAGGGCGGCATCTACATATTTTTTGTGGAAGGTCTAGTCAAGACATTCATGTAGAAATAAATTTGCAGTCGGGAGACTTGGGAGACTTAAAAATGTTATAATTTGAAATAGAGAAAGACTATAGAGAATTAACGAAAGTCTGAGTGAATGAGGAAAACACATTTGTTTCTTTGTGTTCGTATTTTGGTGTGGTTATATTTTTTGGTTACATCTTTGTATATGAAAACTTTTTCATGTACAAAGGTTACATACGCAAAACGGTAGTCTTTCTACACAAAGATGATAAGACAAAAGCAGGTGAATTGCGATTTCGTGTAGGAATTTTGTATTCTTGGTTGAGATTTTATATTTTTGATGATTTGAGGATTGTATAAGGGAATTATAATTTGAACTTTTATAGGCAAGTAAATATGTAGGTATTGTATTCTTATCCAATAATAGATAGCTAGCTAAATAAATTTAAAAAATTTGATCACCTAAACCTTTCTTACAATTTGTTTTCATATCGAGCATAAAGAAGTTTAAATTTTCAAAGTCTTAGAACAATGATTTTTTTTAAATAAATAAATTTGTTAATTGATACCTAATACAATTATTTAAAAGCTGGTTACCAAATTGATGACAACTATACTTTGTATGTAGGTAGGTATAATGAAAAGATGGATATTTAATTTTTGGACGTTTTTTAATGTAGGTAGTGAATTTTTTAAATGGGATGAGGAACTTCAAATTTGTTTTTTTTTTTTTTAAATTAACACATACCTATCTTTCAGTTTACCTTTAAAATAGATAGTTATAACTTCCGGTCAAAAAACTGTTTCAAGGACAAATTTTGAAACATACTTTTGCATGTAAGTTCTTGTGATATAATGTAGGTATGTAGGTATTTATTAAAAAAAGGACCTTCCTATCAACAATTTTGAATGATCAAGGGTATAAGCAAATGTTTACTTTTAATAAGTTAAAAGACTTTATTTGGATCTTTGTAATTTTACTTACATAAATTTGATGCCTTTGTCTCAGTCTTAAGATATCTAAATTCTAGCAAATCCAATTTTTGTATGTCAGAGCAAAGTTTTTAACTTAAGAGTAATTTTTCTATAAATTTGATACGTTTTACTACTGTTTTAAAATATACCTACGTGCGTGCACTTTTGACTACCGAAATGGGGGTTTATGTCTCTTCGTGTATGAGGTAGAGGCAATTTTAGAATGAATCAGTTCAATTGACAAACCAAGACTATTTAAAATATTTCCTGTACTTTCAGATTTAAAAATATATACCTGTAAAAAAACTTGTTTCCAAAATTTGATTTCTCAAAAAACCTTAATGTTTCAAAATTATTATTTTAAAATCTTTAGAGCAGTTTACTTTTTAAATTAATTTTGTACACATACAATTTTTCAATTTTAGTTACTTAAATATATATTTTTGGTATGCAGTTATTTTGAACTAATTAATATACAGTTTCGTAAAAAACTGATGACTCGTTTTGGATACATATATCGAATTTTGAAAAAAATTTACTATTATTTAAAAAATCAAAAAATGAAGCCAATATAAGAGCTTGTGCAGAAAAAAACAATTGAAATCAGTTGATTTGTTCTTGAGAAAACTTAAAAACAAAATAACGTGGGGTACCCTTCTGGATCAATACAAAAATCTATCGGCTCAAGCAACACGTAGATGCCTGCCTAAATATAAACCATATTAACATATATGTTGTTTATGCCCTCTATAAGGTCCGAGCTTTGTTGTCCACATTGATTTGTTAAAAATGAAGCAAAATGTAGAATTGTTGTAATATAAATAAAAGCCATACATTTCATATTAAAAAAGATCCTGGTGTGCGACCCACAATGATAACTTCCCATCTCGTCTGTCGATTTGTCTTGCTTAAAAACTTGTAGATTTTTGTGTTTTGTTAAAAAAAGTTATCAGTTGAACTATTCTTAAAAATTTTAAAATTACCAACAATATTTAGCAAATGATGAAGTAGTTTTATTTCAAAATCTATTTTAACGAGATTTTTAGTCGAAAACCAATTTTTACCAATTTTAGCAGCATTTCTAAAATACTTTTTATTTCTTACATAAACAAATACAAATTGGATGCATTAAATTAATTTGAAGTCAATATCTTCTATTGTTCACGATAAATCGAGAAACGAACATCAATTTTTACCAAATCTGCGTACTATTTTTTGTAGATTTTATTTTTTTATGAAAAAACGGACTATTGGATTCTTTTAAAAAAATTACTGAGTGTCGAAAAAAATATTTTCTGTGAGATAAAATAACTTTGAAGCCAATATTTTTAATTTTTGAAAAGATGTTTGAGTCGAAAGTAAATTTATACCAAGTTTAAGTATTGTTTTTTTTAGGTTTTTATTTTTTGTAAAAAAACTGTCAATTTTTCTCAAAATTTTATTGAATGTTGACAACAATATTATTTAAAAGATAAAATTAGATTAATGACAATGGGGCGTATTCATAGAGAATAACTAAAGTCGTGATTTCTTGATCTATAGTTTAAGGCTTGTTGGTTAAATAAACACATCTCTTATTCATAGTCAATTGTTCTGCTTTGTTTAGTAAAACCCCAGGTTAAGGTTGTATTCTACTACAATTATACTTCAAATGACAGGTCAAAGCAAAGAAATACTGTTATATTTTCAATATTTTTATTTTGTGCTGTCATTCCTCAAATTGGATGTCGAAAAAAGTAACTATATACAACAAAACTATTCAATAGAATATCAAAAAAAAGTAACTAACAACGTTCTAGTTCTATCTTTTAGATGTTCATCAAAGAAAATATAGAACGTGAACGGCTGGAAAACTGGTCGCAGTCAGAGATAGATCTGTATTTGTTATTATTTAATTTTTCGTTTTTTCAATTTACAAACAAAAATCAAATATGACATTTGGCTGTGAAAATAAATACTTACACACAGCATTTCCTATGTTTATAGTTAGACCACAGGTTTAGCCCTAAACTTAGGTTTAAGTTTATTTATAAATAGCCTAAACTCTGGCCTTGCTTAATAACAAGTTAGCAAGAGTTTAGCAGACATCTATGAATATGCCCTAATATCTCAAAGTTTTAAAAAGATATTTAAGTCAAAAATTAATTTTTATTTATTATTTATTATTAATTATTATTTATTTATTATTAAAATTAACCTGAATGTTGACAAAAATATTTTTTAAAAGATAAAATTAGTTCAAAGCCAATATCTTAAAGTCGGCTCTTACCCTTAATTTCCTAATGCCTTGGGGTGAAGGTACGGGTCAGGACGGAATCAGGTGACCCACTTCCACTTCTCTACCATCGAAATGTCATTTTTGATTAAAATCTTGAGTTCGAAATTGTTTACGAATGCAAAACTTGCCTACCTACATAATATGACGCAAGTAAAAAAATTAAGTTCAGACCCATGATTTTTTAAATTGTGAAATTAAGTCTTAAATTGACTTTAAATGTCTGAAGAATCCTTCATCTTAACAAGGTTATAACACCAAGGTGTTGAAATAACATGAGTAATTATCATTGGCATAATTTTGCGTTTAATGTTAACAAATTATTGGTTGGTGAGTGGCACAAAAAAACTTCAAAATCGTATAAAAGAAAATTTCAAATCAATACAAAAAATACCTACACCGACACTACATTTACGAAACTATACTTACTAATAGCACAGATAAGAAACTATAGTTAAGTTTATATAGTTTCTTATCTGTGCTAATAGTTAATAAATTAAAAAAACTTTCAATTGGATTTTCCTAAAAGTAACACATCTTAAAATAGACGAGCTGACAAAATTGTAGGTATTAAAGGTACCTACAACAACAAACAACGTATATAGGTACATACCTAGGTACCTACCTACCTAAATATAAACTACATTTGTATGTCCTGTAATGTGTCCACTAAGGTGTATAGTTAACACTTATTTATTATAAGTGATACAATAAAAGTAGGATTGGAACATAAATAAAAGACACAAATTTCAATTATCAAACTATTTAAATTATCTGGACCAACATAAAGAATGCATTTTTCTTTTTATTTAAAACTATGTACCTACATATTAATTATAAATATACTGTACTTACATATACCTATCAACTAATCTCAAACAAAGTGCTAAGTGTACGGATATTATCAGTGTCCTGATACTAGCATGAATTCCCTATGGTATTTCATGAAATACCTGCCTACATACCTATACCTTTTATATTTAAAATTTGAATTTAAAATCAAACCAACATACATCCTGAAAAAAAATCACCTACCAATTGATAACTATCTACCAAAAAAAAATCTTTAAAGCTCAAACAAATCTAATCTTCAACTACCTATATTGAAGAAAAACTTAATGCCAAATAAAAGCAAAATACCTACCCACCAGCCAAAATATACATAACTATAACCAAACGTATAACTACCTTCATATTCTTCTTCTTCACAAAGATCTGCACGACAAAAATCCCATCGTAGCTTTGTATACATAATACCTTTTCATATACAAAGATAATACAAACCATTTTTCATACACAAAGATCGTACGCAAGGAGAAACAGACTTATGAATGTAAATAAAAACAAAAATCCGTACAAAATACTGAACAGCTGATGTAAGTATACAAAAACTTCATTCATCCCCTTATTAGACACAATGTTGAGACATTGACGTTTTTCATATAAAAATGCATTGATATAAAGAAATTACAAAAACAAATTCATCGACCTTCATATGGAAGCTTAGTATATGAAAACATATACAAGGATAGACTCAAATATATTGAAGGAAATTGTGTCGACTTTTTGGCTGCTAAATTAACTGATCTCCTTATTCTGCTGGCTGCTTATGGGAATGGAAATAATATTTTTCTCTCTTTCCCCCGAGGTCTCTCCAATTTCGATTCTACTGCCAACGACGGCATCCGCTTCACCAAAAAAATTCTTCCCATGAGAGTACTATAGTTTTCATATACAAAGGTCCAAGGCACTTTTCATTCATAAAACACACATCACTAATATTACAAAATCATGCAACCTCACTATAAATTTAAATTATTTAAAATATATTTTATAAATTAATAAATCTCTCACAAAACAAAAATAAAACTTTTATTCTCGGTCAATGTTTATTTTCATATTATTTAAATTTACTATACAATAGATAACATAAAACATATACTAACTTTGTGATCAAGTTATGTTTCAATTGACTTATAATCAAGAAAGCTCTGTCACAATACTAAACGAATAAAATTTTTACTAGGTATACAAGTTTTCATTGATCCCAAGAAACAAAACAACAACAAAAACAAAAATCTATCTAGCTTAGAATTATTGTTATACTCACAGATATTTTATAGTTATAGATAGAGATATATGGTTGTATGCTTGAGTATATCTATTTAACCAAAGTAACGTATCAATAAATTATTATAAACTTTCTGCGGTTTATTATTTTGAATTTTTTAGAAATCTAACTTTAAGGGTTTAGGTATTTTATAAGGAAGAAAACTGATGGTTACGGGACGCACGGTGCACTCTGTCAAGGCCGCAGACTAAAATTTAAGAACCTAGACGACTTGATACTACTTCCGATGTTATATTGTTTTGTTCTAAACTACAATTATTGAATGCTAGAATTTTTTGTATTGTATACTATTTAAACGAAACTTGTTTTTTGGGAATCGAATGAATGATTGTAATTATATCTACGATAAGAAACTAGAATAAAACAAATAGGTTCTTGTACAGGAAAATCTCTCAATCCGGAAAGTTTCGTAAAATACAAATTTTACATTGATTTCCAATCGTTTTTTTGTTTGAGTTCGGTGAAAAAATATACCTATAAAATTGGTTAAATGCAGAATGAGATGGCCCAAAATCAGGTGTACAACTTAATGATTGCTTATTATTGCATAAAAGCTTTATTTTTTAATGTATGGAAGGCATAAAGTTTTTATTTTAGAACCATTACAATTTCTAATCGAAATTCTTAAAATTAAAAGAAAATCTAGAAATAAGTTCTTACGAAATCCCAAAAATCCAGAATCTCGAAATTACAAAATCCCGAAAATCCAAGATCCCGAAAAAAATCCCATATTTTCCGTCCATTCCAAATAAAAAAATCGAATTACTTGTTTGGTTTATTCTCTTCTGTTTAACGAAATGGTTTGTCTGTAACCTAAGTATACATGATTAGAATATCTTCCAATACTGGCCGAGTTGCCAAAAGTCAAGGTGACATTTGCCAATTGTGAAATTATGAAGTTTATACGCTTGGCTGGTTTTATCCAAATACAAGGCCACTTTTTGTTAGAAAATGAGCTGAAAATTGAAAGAAATATTTTTGTTTTCCAACTAAAAATATTGTCTGTTTGTACGGTTGGAGGACTTTTTGAAAACAAAAAATTGGTACACTCATTGGAAGAAAATTTTGTTGATAGATGACAGAGAATATGAAAATTTATTTTAGAAGTGAAAACAACCCGTCGTGCCAAAACATTCAAAACAAATTGCACGACTGGGTTAACGAACTTGCTCATTTTATCCAAATAATGTGTTCAAAAATATTTCTTGTATTTTAAGATTTAAAAATGTACCTGCGAAATAAGTTTTTATTCCAAAATTTAAATGCCACTTAATTAAGCAAAAGAACCTTGATCTTTTAACGTTTTTTTCGAAAATCATCAGAGCGTTTTTAAAAAATTATTTTTTATAAAATTCTTAAATTTTAACTCACAAATATTATTATGAAGCAGTTATTTAGTGCTTCCATTAAAAGGGGGTACCCTTCTGGAGCAATACAAACATATTTGTTTTATATTGAAAGAATCCAAGTTAAGAAATAAAATATTTGAGAAAATGTAATATAAATCTATCGGTTCGTTTTTGGGAAAATTCAAATTTTCGATTTTTGGCCTAGCAATTGAATGGCTGCTGTTAATTTTCGTTTTTAAAAACGAAAAAAAAAACGTCCAACTCGAAACGACCTAAAACCTTAATTTACAATTTTTAACTACATTGTCGCATTGGTTTGGGCTATACGCACGGAATCGGGGGACTCACTTCTTTCGACTTCTCTGCCATCGTAATGTCAAGTTTGATTAAAATCTCGAGATCGAAATTTTGTACTATTGGAAAACTTGCCATACATAGTTTATATATTTTGCAAGTAAAAATATAAAATATATAAAAAAGTTAAACAATAATGAAACAGGCAATAACGACTACTTAGCAGTATATGTATGTTGGAGACCAGTGAAGAAGAGAATGAGGCCATTTTGTTTTCTGTCACTTTTGACAGATAAAATTCGGAACTGCCGTGGTTGATAGAAAATTAGTTAAATATTTTTCTGTCAATATTGGAAGATCTTCCAATCGTGTATATTTAGCATTACCATAGTTTTTTAACTTCCATTTGGATTATGAGTCCAATATTTTTTGTTATAATGTCCATTTATAAAAGGATTTCCCATAAGAAATTTAATTTCAAATAACCCTCTATTTAAGCAGTTGACACTTTTGAAGCTGTCATCTATTGACATTTGACAAATAAAAACTGCACCAATAATAATAATGGAACCATACACGATTAAAAAACACATTAAAATTGTTAAATTCGCTTCAAAAAGTGTACATTTTGCAGTTAAAGTTCGAAGTTTTACTAGAAAAGTTTCCCGACCATGTTATTTCCCTGGAAGTTTATCACAATAACAAAAACCCCTTCACAAATAATAATTTCTTTCACTACTGCTTTTCCTAAGCAAATATTAAACCTATCTTGAATGCAGATTACAGAGATTCTACTGTTAAATAGTTGTTTTTGTTTTATCGCGAACATAATGAATGAGAGGAATCAGGTATAAATTGAAATGTATTTGTGTGCCTGAGTATATTCTTGATATGAGTATCTAATCTCTCTTTTTAGTTTTGTAGTCCATATTAATTCGAGTTTAGAATGTCATCATTAGTAAGTTAATTGAGGGTTTAAACTTGCATGTCATCATTATGGATTGTTTGCAACTATAGTAAATATGTTTGTAATTAATCTACACTAATATTATAAAAAGGAAAGATTTGTATTTTTGTATGTAACGAATAAACTCAAAAAGTACTGGACCGATTTTAATAATTCTTTTTTCATTAGAAAGCTACATTATCACTGAGTAACATAGGCTATGTTTAGTACTAAATTACTATGGAAATCCTTAGAATATCCTATTAAAACCAACCGAAGGTGTAAAAAAATTTGCCATAAAATGTCTTTCATCGCATACGCTGCGAAGAGTATTAATTATAGGACAAAAAAATGTTTTCTAATTTAGTGATTCATGGTCGTTTTAATTAGCATGCCTATAACTTAAATATCTGTACCTATTTATGTCTACCCGTGCGAAGCCGGGACGGGCCGCTAGTAAATTATAAAATTGAAGTACATTCATTCCGGACACGAGTTACGAAGTTATTGATAGGCGTGAAATATATGTTTTAATCGTTAAGTAACAAAAGGGTTGATTTGTTAGAGAATTTATTGAAATAGCAAATATTTTTAAATATCCCTCAACAAACTGATTTTCCTCAAAAAATCTGTATGTAGAGATCGAAGTAATTACAATTATTTGACCCTGCTATTATATTTAATTAATATACAATAATATCATTGTAAAAAAAGATCTTCAAGGCTGATACAACTGCGCGGCGGCCGGGCGGCGGCCGGCGCGGTGGCGCATGAAAGACTATGAGATTTAAATGAAATTGCGTTTTTAAGAATTTTATTTAACAACCATCAATTTTATAAATTAGTAGAAGAAAACAAATTAATGTTTTCACACATTTCTATCAAGACCTGATGTCAAGAATATTCCATTACTATACAAATTGGTTGAATTCATTATTTTGCCAGAATTAAAGAATTTTTACAGCCCAGAACTTAAATCAAACTATTGAATTTTGATATTTGAATTAAAAGATATTTAATAATTTTTAAATCAATATAAATAAATTCATTTAAATAAGAAGACAAAACTTAACAAAAAATTCAACAAAAAACTTAAACAGAAAATTAAATATTAGAGAGTGTATATTCTAAATCTAAGCCAAACTATGTCCATAAGGTGAAACGAAATCTCTCTGAAACGATGGATGCAAATGATGACCTGGATGATGATGGCCATTCATGCCTGAGTAAATTTCAGGCGAACGATTTTTATGTGAATTCGATGGTGTGCCAGTTAGTAATTCTGTCATGAAGCCAATATACGTTATGGCTAATCGTAGAATTTCTATGCGTGATAGACGTTTTTCGTAAGCGAATGTTGGAACCTAAATCAAAAGAATATTCTTTTTTATTTATAAATTGATCAGATTATATACTTTGTAATTTTATCGTACCTTTCTTCTTAATTTATCAAAAGCTTCATTTAGATTAAACATTCTTCGACGTTCTCGTATGTTTGCTGCACGTTGTTGTGCCATTGAAGCAACTCGGCGTCGAGGTTTTTTAGCCGAAGGATTCGATGGTGCTGGCAAACCACCTCGGGGGGAGAGTCGTTGATTTACCAAACTGGACACTTGAGATCGAGGCCAAATTGCTGAAAAAAATTTTAAATGTTTTAAATCTCAACAAAAAGAAAACTTAAACAAATTAGTAACGAAGGCTTTCAACGGAAAAGCACAAGACAGTTATTTTTTCGACGGACTGAATTTACGTTTGCAACCAGTTCTATATAAAAGACAAAACTACTACCTCTTCCAGTTAAAATAAAAGAAACTAATTCAAGACTTGTATGTTATGTGATGAAGTTAGTTCAAACGAAAAAGGAGCGAAGGCGAGCAAATTACCTAATACGTTTTTTGACTTCGACTTCTCTTCTAGATTATGATTTAATTGGTTCTTAGAATTGCATCATTGATAAAATTGTGGTTCTTCATATCATTTAAAAACATCTATTTATTATTCCTGTATACTCCTTATTCCGCGATTCTACTTCCTTCTTCTATAGTACTCTAATTATATGGACTTTTTAATATTGTTGAACTTATTCGTTAACAAGAACTTTCAGCTGGAATTACGTCTGTGGTGAGTTTCGAAAAATCATCAGGAAAAACATCATATTTTCTATACTGAAGAAGAGAAATCCTTCCAAATAACTATAGAGGTATATATTTTCTGAACCCTGTTACAAAGATCTTTACAGGAGCGTTATTGGAAAGAAAGAGTAGTTGATAATAATCTTTTTAGTGAATACCAAGCTATTCCTCAGTAGATAATATTTTCATTCTGACAAGTACTGCCCGATCCCAACTAGGAAACGGAAAAAATTTTATCCCGTCTTTGTAGATTTCAAAGCAGCTTTTGACACCATTAATAGAAACTTTCGAATTAAGGCATGTCTACGAAGATGTTTAAACTACTGCAACAGCTTTATAATGGTAATGTGTTATCAGAAAGGTTTCAAACAAATACCTGAATGATATGCCAAGTGCTATAGAATATTTAAAGGAGTGGTTGGTGCAATTATGTGCTATGCAGCACAAGTATGGGGAATCTAGCAATTCGGAGAAGTGAAAAAACTCCAAATATTCTTTATCAACAAAGTGTTCAGACTTCAAAAGTATATCGGCTTACATTTAAAATTGCTTCGCATCTAAAAAACTAGGCTCTGCAGGAATTATAATACCCGTGTTTTGTTGGAAAATCTATCCATAGTATAGTAGGATCTTACACGAATAACCAAAACAATATTCATAGTATGAATAACACCGATAAAAGTTAGAGTAGAATCTTACTATGGATGGGTTTTTGACATTTATACGAGTCTCGAATCGATCTCATGTGATTTCGTTCTTAAATGTTGGTACGATTGATATTGCATTTGTATCTCGATGGCTGTGTTCGTTGAGTAGTTGTGCATTTGGAATCATGTGTGTTTTCCATTGGGGAAAAATCAATATATTACTGTTGATATTATTTAGTTGTGTTAGTGAAAATGGACTAACTGGGTTTATTTTGCAAGAGAAAATAATAGAAAAGATAATTAAGTTTTGCTATGTTTCCACCAAAGGTTTATCTCAGTTTAGATTAGATAAATCTTTTTGGTGTTTCCACCGCACAAGAAGATTTAAAAATGATTAAGTTTGACAGCACTTTCTAAAATGCAAATGGTGTTTCGATGTTTCTTATGAAGTGGAAGTGAGATAGTTTGATTCGTTTTAAACAATGAAAAACTGAATAGTGCAGCACCATATAAAAATATGCTACCTACTCCATGTGCAATTTCTTTTTTTTTTAATTTGATTAAAACAAAACTATATTTTTTGTACACAAACATGCAAATAAACAGACCAACTCCTCCAAACAGGTTTTTCTTCACAAATTTTGACTCGACTCCGATCCCCGACCGGAATCGAGGAGAATCAAGCTCATTTCAATTTGATTCAGGTATATAAAGAATTAAGGCGAGCTTCAAGCTCGCTTCAACACCACATGTTAATGTAGTACTCTACGAACAAACCCCCTTCTTGAAGTTTTTATTTTATGTCAAATTGTTTGCTTAAAATTTTGAAATTGACTATCTTATTACACAGACGTATTTTCTTGATTTTGATAGTCAACTATCAAAAATCAGCTTACACGATTTCATCCCTGTTCTGAATTTCGCTATTTTTTTTTTGGAATTTTTGATAAATCATTCTGGCAAATATTCAGTTGTATCAACTTTCAAATATAAAAACCGGACTACTGCGGATCGTTTTTTGACAATTTCTCACTGTACTATATATGGAATACGAAAAAAACGCACTTAATGTTAGTGAACAGCCAATGGAAAATACATGAACTCCTTGAAAAAGTTGTGTTCGTCTAATTTGCAAGATTCTGCGACCAAATCCAAAATAGCCAAAGGAGATTGACGTGAAAGCATCTCCAACATGGCCTGGTAACTAAGAATTACTTTCATGATATGATATCGAAATCTGTATGACTAGAGGTGAACTCTTTTCTTTAAACCACGAACCAGTCGAAACAAACACAGAATCAACATACACCCTTCGCAATCTCAGGCAGATAGAAGACACGCAATATTTCATCACTATAAACCAAACATAACGTAATCTAATTAAAAAAATGCAAACTCACTTTTTCGGCTGACGACATAAAGCCAATTGAAATCTTTGTGATATATATATATATACGTTAAATTCGTCAATTTCAAAAAAATTTACTAATCCATTTAATTTGTGTAAAAGCGTTAGCCATTCAGTGGTTTCGTCATTTCCTAAAATTGGATTTGAAACAATGGTTGTTTAAGAGATATCTGTGCAATCTTTTTTTCGACCATATTTCAAGATATCGTACAGATAATAATAAAAGATAAAAGGTGCGTAGTAATTTTTAATACAAATCTAGTGGGTGTTTTTTTTTTTACTTTTGCAATAAAAAGTATTGTCTTTTATTTCAGTTTATATAAAATATCATATTTAATTTTTGGTAAAATAAAAAAAATATATTAAAGGTTTTTTCTTACAAAAATATTCCACACATAGCTAAAAGGTTAAACTTCAATAATTGTTTTGAAGTTTCTTTAATGACAATTTGTGTTATTGAAATAAAATAATTATTAATCTATACTAATATTATAAATGCGAAAGTAACTCTGTCTGTCTGTCTGTTACTCAATCACGCCTAAACTATTGAACCAATTTACATGAAATTTGGTATGGAGATATTTTGATACCCGAGAAAGGACATAGACTACTTTTTACCCCGAGAAAATGACGCATTCCCATGGGAAAATTCAGGTGGGCCGATCGCTTTTACGCCTAAACTACTGAACAGATTAAAATGAAATTTGGTAAGGAGATAGTTTGAAACTTAAGAAAGCACATGAGTTACTTTTGACCTCGGGAAAACAACGCATTCCCATGGGAAAAATTACTTTCCGGGGAATCTGATCGCTTTCACTCCTAAATTACCAAAGATTTGAATAATATTTGGATAAAATTGGTATTACGGGAAAACATCGCATTCCCAAACCTTATGAAATAAGTACACAGAGTTCAAGAACAAAATCCGACTGGTATAATTTACAATGAGGCGTTAACTTTTGTAGAAGATCACGTTATAAATATTACTGGGAAAAAAGATTTGTCTGAATTTGGGATGACCAGACAACTGAGAATTGGGGAAGTGAGCAGTGATTTAGTTCGAGAATTAAATTATGATACTGTCGCTCTAGAGCAGAGATTAACAGAGGATGTTCCACTTTTAAACAGTTATACACAAAATTTCCAGCGGAGAAGGTGGTTTGCTATTTTTAGATACTCCAGGAGGCACAGGCAAAACTTTTCTATTGTTAGCTCAAATTCGGAAAAACAATGGAGTTGCTTTAGCAGTAGCTTCCTCAAGAATAGCAGCTACGCTGCTTAGTGGTGGACGGACAGCGCACTCGGTTTTGAAACTGTCGTTGAACTAAGCTCATGAGGAAACGCCAGTATATAATATCAGCAAAAGTAGTGAGCGTGGAAGAATGTTGCAGCAGTGTAAATTGTTGGTTTGGGATGAATGTACAATGTCCCACAAAAAAGCAGTTCAAGCAACCGGGCTATCATGGGAGGGATAGTGGTTCTCTTAGCTGGGGACTTTAGACAGACCCTGCCGGTAATTACTAGAAGTACACCGGATGAAATAAACGCATGTTTGAGAGTATCTGTGTTGTGGGTACATGTAAAAAAGTTTTGTCTGACTACGAATATGCGAGTACAGCCGCTGCTCTTCTAAAAATCGACGAAGATTGTATGCCAACAGACTGTAACGGCTCGATTACGTTGAGTCATGAAATTTGTCAAATTGTCTGTAGCACAGATGAATTAAAAAGTAATGTCTATCTAAACCTCCATATAAATATGGGCAATCGGGAGTGGTTGTGTGAGGGGGCAATTTTAGCTCCAACTAATGAGATAGTTAGCCAGGTTAACGAACAAATTATGTCGGACGTGGAGGGAGATATCGTCGAGTACCTCTCAGTAGACAACGTTATGGACACGGAGCAAGTAACATCATACCCCATAGAGTTTCTTGATTCATTGGAATTATCAGGGGTGCCTTCTCATAAGTTGAGATTGAAGGTTGGCGTTCCAGTCCTATTAATGAGAAATCTTGACGCACCAAAGTAATGTAATGGTACACGGCTACAGATTACTCACCTAGGACGAAATATTAAAAAAGCTTTAATCATGACTGGAATAGCAAAAGGAAAAAATGTTTTAATTCCCCGCATTCCGATAATTCCAACCGATTTGCCGTTTCAGTTTAAAAGAGTGCAGTTTCCTCTGAAAGCAGCATTTGCAATAACAATAAATAAAGCTCAGGGGCAAACGCTGAAAGTTGCAGGTGTAATTTTGGAAAAAAACTGTTTTTCCCATGGACAATTATATGTAGCGTGCTCACGAGTCTCAAACCCACAAAATCTTTACGTTCTGGCCAAGGAAGGAAAAACAAAAAACGTCGTATATAAAAATGTATTGCAGTAACCTATCTTCTTCTTAAAATGTGTTAACCTAACCTATGAAAATCACACTAAGTATGGCCTCATCCCATCTCGGCACAATTCAAACATACGTACAAAAAAGTACAGCTCAGGTTTTTTCATACTACGAGTACTATCCAAAAAAGCTAAGCTATCTAGTGCGGACGAAGTCGCGGATAAAAGCTAGTAAAATATAAAGCACGGGAATAGTATTACAATATTCCAAGGTTGATCTAACAAAAGTTGCGTGGATTACTGAATTCCTGAGAAGTGCGCAAGATAAAATACAGTATCGAATATATGTTTTAAAATGTTTACTTTTTAATCAAAAACTACACCAAGGACTTTTTTAAAGGTTACTATTGAAAGAAATGATTTCTTTATTTTATATTTGAAATTAATTGATAGATTTCTACAAAACATTGTACTTCGAAATTTGCAATATCAAGGTGTAAGTAATTAATCAAACACAAGCCAAGTTCAGTTAGGGTGGAATCCAATTTTATTTTGCTTCTTAGCTTGTATATCATGACTAAGCCGGTCGAATTTTCCAACGAGGTCCTATACAACGGGACTCGAATCAACAGAATTGACAATTTCGTGATAAAACTCGTTCGAGGTCACATTGCATGAGCTATGTCTTCGACAAACAATTTAATTTTCGGGGCGTTCTATCCGAACGACGAGTATTTTGAAAGTGCACGCTTGAGCGGCTTTATTCCACCAGAGGCATTCCTCTTTTTAGATCGATGCGGTCTGATACAGGATAGATTGGCAGTTCCGTTAATCTACCACGTCAGACGACGAACCGTGGATAGGTGACTCCTGTACAATCGGGACGTCATGGCACAAGGCGGAGCAGAGCTCCTTCGGTTCAGTAGGGCTCTGTCCGAACGGGACCGATCTGATAGGGTGAAGCAGGAGAACCAGTTTTGGTGGCTTCAATCGGCACTTGATAGTGAGTAGTCGGGATGGGGTTTTAAGCCTTGGCCGGCTTACATACTTGTTTTATAGTTTTAGGGTTTAGTTAAGTAGAATAGGCATGGTGGCACAAA
The DNA here is from genome assembly GCA_951509635.1 of Eupeodes luniger. Lineage (NCBI taxonomy): Eukaryota > Metazoa > Arthropoda > Insecta > Diptera > Syrphidae > Eupeodes > Eupeodes luniger. Next base: position 91,508,935 of record OX608073.1, on the reverse strand, counting down.
AAAAAATACAAAAAAAATACAAAAAAGAAAATACATAAAAAAAAATACAAAAAAAAAAATTAAAATTAAAAAAAACATGGAATAATCAAAAAAAAAAAAATATAAAAAAAAAGACAAAATATGAAAAACAAAAAACGTTAGATAGTTAGATTTGCTGCTGTGGTTGTTCTAGTTTTAAGTAGGTTATAGGTAGAATAGGTAGTTTAAGTTTTATTTTAAGGACCTTATTTTAAGTAGTTTTAAGTAAAAATAAAAAAGGGATATTGATATTAGTTTTTTTTTTAATTTTCTAATGAATACAAAATAAATAAAATTGAATTGAAGTTAAATAGATCTTAGGGCCGAAAGGCATTAGCATTAAGTATTATTGTTTAACTTAGAGTGTCCGTATGGGACCAGTAAGTTAGTTGTAAGTTATGGTTAATTAGGCTAGTTTTATGATTTTTTGTCTAGCTTTAAGATAGATTTAAGATTGAATCAATAAAAATGAATTGGAAAAAAAAAAGCCGGTCGTCAGTTTTTGATCAAAAACAAATAAGAGCAATGAATTCTAAAAAAAAATTTGTAGATAATCTGAAAGTTTTGAAAAATTACACTTTAAACCTTTTTTTTTAATTTTTTTTTTTAGTTTCAAACCATTTTTTTTTTCAAAAACTATGCATAGTTTTGACTTGATTTAAAAACAAGCTAATAGACAAAAGTGTTGGCTTTAAAAAAATGTATAAAACTTAGTTGTAAGTATTACCAATATTTTTTAATTATTTTTTTCCATTTAACGTACATATTTTTTTAAATTGCCCCTACCACCTAAATGGGGGGACTGTTCTATACAAATCCGTCATTAAACTTTGTCGCCTAAGTTATCGTACTCTCCCCAAAAAACCTTTAATTTGATTTTTTTTCCAAAAATATGCTTGTTTGGTATCACGTTACAGTTTATAATATAAAATTTAATTCAAGTCGCTAGCGTTATTGGTTCGTGAGATATTATTTTGGTTAACAAAAATGTTCACCTTTTCTTAAATTACTATGGCAAAAAAACCACCCACTCAATTTTTTTGAGAGCCCTTTCTGCCTCTCTCTGCATTATTATCTGTATAACAAAATTTATTTAAAGTCGATATCTCTATTGGTTCTTGAGCTATGGACGACGAAAAAAACCTCCTGAACGTACGGACGTACATACGTATGGACGAACAAACGTACGTACACACGCACGCACAGACATCTCTCTAAAAATCTTTTATTTAGACTCTAGGGACCTTGAAACGTTAGAGACAGGGGAAATTTGTGTTTTAACAGATCTTATTTAAGAATAAATTGATTTATTTTACCCATGAAAAACAACATATGTAAGTATTTTTTTTTCATGTTGAAAAATAATTTTCACAGCAGCACTCCCTGTAAAGAAATAAGAAGTTTCAGCATTTGACAGTTTTTTTTTTAAACAACTACTAGCGGCCCGTCCCGGCTTCGCACGGATAGACATAAATAGGTACAGATATTTAAGTTGTAAGCACGCTAATTAAAACGACCATGAATCACTAAATTAGAAAACATTTTTTTGTCCTATCATTAATAGACTTAGCAGCGTATGCGATGAAAAACATTTTATGGCTAATTTTTTTACACCTTCTGTTGGTTTTAATAGGAATTTCTAAAGATTTATATAGTAATCTAGTACTAAATATAGCCTATTACTCAGTGAAAATGAAGCTTTCTAATGAAAAAAGAATTATTAAAATTCAGTACTTTTTGAGTTTATTCGTTACATACAAAAATACAAATCTTTCCTCTTTATAATATTATATACAATATATACAATTTACATAGAGCGAATTTTTTCAATTTTGTTCACTCAATATTTTTAATCAGGGAAAACTAACCTATGCTTACAATTTTTAAAAAAGAATAAATTTTGTTGTACTTTAATTTTTTTTGTTTATATATTTTATTGTATTAATGAAACTGTAATTTAGTTGTTGAAAAGAAATATTCAGAATTATATAGAGCACATGAAATTATCACATTGCACCACGTGTTGTTGAAAAAGAATTTCGAATTCCAACGTGGCGCCATCTATGAGAAGCTCACGATAGATGGTCCGACAGTTTTCTGTAAAAAAATCTGATATTCTGGTCTAGAAATAAAAAAAATCGATTTTTTTTTTTTATATTTTCATAGTTTAACTATTTAAGAATATGTCTACGAGAGGATTTTTCCAAATTCAAATTATTTTCGGAGAAATAAGTATTTTGCTGAGCAGGTATCCAAATCGGTTGGGCTGCAACTAATCGAACAAAAGACATAATGGGGTTCTCCGACTACCTGAATCTATATTTCTTAGTAAGCCCTTTTGTTCCGTTATAGGTATATATATATATTGTAATACAATAACTCTAGGTGACCTGTGTTTTTTTTATTCAGTATTCGCCCTGTAAACTACGTGAACGTATGTGCTGTGAGTGAAATAAAATTATTTTGAGTGATTATTTCAATTTTTTTTAAATAAAATGGATAAAAAATCCTCAGCGCGAAGGATTACGCGTCCAGAACGACAAAAAAAAGGCCTTATACCGATATTGAAGATAATGACGACTATGGGAGTGAAAATTGGTCCAGAAGCGCATGCATTTGCTATCAGACGAGACAACGCCCGGATTGACCGCTCCGAGATACGAGCATCCAGCGCATCAAAGGAGGCCAGAACTGCTCGAATAGAAAACAGAAACGCCGAAAATAGTTTTTTCGAAGTCGAGGAGGGTCCGATCTATGCAGCAAGAATGGCAGATTGAATAAATGTAAGTTAAAACTATAATTTTATGACTTAGACTGCAAAAATTTAGTTGAAACTTTAAACGCGTTTTTCTCAGAACTGTCTTTTTGAATCTGATACCCACGATTTCTCAGGTTCTGCCGAACCGATTTACTTGAAATTTTAAGAGAGTCTTTTTTAGGGACTTGTCTACGTCCGGAACTACGGCCATCCCCAAAATTTTTATTTTTACTATTTTTAACAAATCGAAGAATGTTCAAAAAAGTGGTACAAAATTTTTTTTTTCTTTAGGCAGTCGCCATTTTGTAAAAAATTGTTTTTGTAACTTTTCCGTAGTTCCAGACATTGCGACATTATTGTAGATTAATAATCTTTTTTATTTTTTGATTTCAGATTGCTAGGAGAGTTAAAATCGTGGGTATGGCCACGGACCAAATTTTTGAGACGCACCACTCCATCAGCTGATAACTAACGGAATTTTGAATTTCGTTTACTTTTTTATTTTTGTTTGTATGCTTCTAATGTGAATAAATAATGTATAAAAAAATTGATGGTAAAAATATTGCTTGCTTTTTTTTACAGCACTTCAAAAACTACCTAAAATTCATGTCTCTACACCAGAATACCCCCTTAAGGCACCATCTGTTCGAGACTTATGAAACTTACGATTAATAACAAACATCAACATTGACAATCAGTTTATTGTTAATTATAAATTATTTAGACCATTAATCGAAATATAAACTATCCTTTATCTCAAGTTAGACCAAATTAAACATAAAATGCCAACTTTCATCGAAATCGGTTGACTTGGTGAAGAGTTCACTGGGAACATACATATGACACTGGATTTTTATATATTAAGATTATAACTTGCAAACTTCCAGACTATTTTGATTTGACGAAATATAGTTTTGAAATTAAAAGAAAAGTGAGTAGGTTTTTGCAGTTAAGAAGATCTTCTCTTTCATTTGGACGAAATTAAGTCAAAATTTGGAATAATAAAGAAACCTAGAAACTTAAGGTTTTGACAGTTGAATTGGTTTATTGCTAAAAAATATTATTTTGATGAAACTCAAAACGGCGCCTTCCTTCTACCTCGGCTTTTCTGACAATTACGAGCTTGAAGCCTCTTGTAGTGAATTGTTAACAACATTTTGTGCAAAAAGTTTGTAGTCGATATCTGTCTTTGTCATCAGGATACTTGAGTTGAACAACACAACAAAACTTTGAAAATTGTTTTCAAGAGATATTTTAGTGGAAAATCAATTTTTGCCAATTTTTAGTACCATTTTTTTAAGGTTTTTATTTCTTGTAATATAAAAGCCGGCACGAGTACGATAACTTTGGCGCCAAGATATAATAACGGTTTTTGGTAGGGGGTCTTAATACAAGCATTTTTTACAATGGGAGGGGGGGGGGGGGTTCTATCTCCCCCCGTTTAGGCGGTAGGGGCAATTTAAAAAAATTGTTATTTAAAATGAAAAAAATTAATTAAAAAATAACGGTAATACTTACAATTAAGTATTATACGTTTTTATAAAGCCAACATTCTGTTTTATTAGCCAGTTTTTAATTCAAGTCAAAACTTTGCGTAGTTTTTGAAAAATTTAATTTTAAACTCAAAATTTGAGTAAAAAAAGTTAAAAAAAAGGTTTAAAGTGTAATTTTTCAATACTTAAAAAATATCTACCATTGTTTTTATTTCAGAATTTATTGCTCTTATTTGTTTTTGATCAAAAACTGAAAACTAGATGATTTTATGTCTTTTAGTTTTTGAGAAAATTGAATCTGAAAGTTTTGAAAAATTACACTTTAAACCTTTGTTTTTAACTTTTTTTTGCACAAATTTTGACTTTAAAACAATTTTTTTCAAAAACTATGCATAGTTTTGACTTGATTTAAAAACAAGCTAATAGACAAAAGTGTTGGCTTTAAAAAAAGGTATAATACTTAATTAAGGGTATTACCGTTATTTTTTAATTATTTTTTTTCCATTTAATGTACATATTTTTTTAAACTGCCCCTACCGCCTAAACGGGGGGAGATAGACCCCCCCTCCCATAGTAAAAAATGCTTGTTTTTAACTGTTCTATACAAATCCGTCATTAAACTTTGTCGCTAAAGTTATCGTACTCTCCCCAAAATTAAGAACAAAACTTTGATTTGTATATATTTCATCAGCAATATTGAAAGATATGCTCAGCTCAGCCTAATGACCGCAAAGACTACTTCTATGCTGAATTAACGTTTTAAAAAACTAACAGATCACAAATAAAATGATCAATTCAATGTAAAAAATAAAATTTTGGTCGTTATGAATGGAAACTATTCAAAACACATTTGACAGCTCGACTGCGTCATCTTAAACAGAAACAATTTATCTGTCTATAATTTTATCTGTGTTTTTCTTGAAGATAAACAAAAAAATAAATTATTTCAAATTAATTGTTTGTTTTGTTTTTGTATTTGAAGTTGTTAGCAATTAAAATTGATTTATTAAAATGCTTAGTTTAGGTTGAGAATACCTCTATTTGCTTCTGTCATGATCATAAATGGAACAGTTCGAAGTAATTTCTCGATGAAGATGAAGCAATGAGTGTGTTCACTCAAAGAAAAAATGTTATTATCGGATCAATTCAGTGGATTAATTTAAAATTGAAAAAATAACGCATCTCAGATTTGTGTGTCAATTCATGAAGCTGTTTTTTTTAATACAAATTTGTTATGCTTTTCCAAATTTTAAATTCCTTGTTTCCGTTTAAATATTTTCAGAATATTTGTTTTTTTTTTCAAATCCTCCTGCTTTTAAAAGAATGCTGAAGCACTTGGGATGCGTCCAACACTGATAGTTTCTCATTCATGCCCCTGTCGATTCTTTTAAAATTTTGATAAATAAATTTGAAGTAAATTTTTCTTGTTTTCATAAAGCTTGAGTCGAAAACTATTTCTTATCAGTTATTAGTTGATTTTGTTAATTTTCGTGTTTTGTAAAAAAGTTGTCGATTTAAATTTTCTAAACAAAATTAACAAATAATTACCAACAATATTTTGTATATGATAAAATAATTTTGATTTTAAAATCTGTTTTCGTTGAGAAGACTTTTGTCAAAAAAAAAAGATTTTTATTAATTTTAGCAGTATTTCTGGAAAGTTTGTATTTTTTACAAAACAAAATAGCGATTGGATTTTTATGAGAACGTTATATTAAGAAATTTGAGTCGAATATCAGTTTTTACCAACTTTTAGGAATTTTTGGAGGTTTTTTATTTTTTGTAAAAAAACTGTTAATTTGATTTTTCTCAAAATTTTACCATATGTCAAAAACGTTATTCTTCGTTGCATAAAATTATTTTGGAGGTAAAATCATTTTTTGTTCATAAAATATTCGAGGTGACAAATATTTTTTTGATTTAAAAAGAACCATTGATTGATTTTTTTTTCAATATTTTTGTAGTTTAGATTAACGTCACATTATAACGGGTTATCCATTTTGGGTTTAAAAAGTATAGGGCTGGAGCTCAGCTGTTAAACCAATTTTTTTTCAGATGAAAATCTGACATTTACGAAAATGGACCGCTTACTACAAAAATAGTAATTCTGCCACATATCGTGCTTTAAGAGGAGATTATGGTTTACATAATCGTCCAACTACGCAAGCAATTGGTAAAATTGTGTAGAAATTTGAAAAGACTGGATTAGTTACATATATTGTAAGGCATGTGCGTCATCGTTTCGCTCGTACCACTAAAAATATCGCTACTGTAAGTGAAAGTGTTGCCGAAGTTTCGAATGGGTCGATTCCTCGTCGTTCTCAGGAATTAGGACTGTCTAACGGCAAATTATGGCGTATGTAAATAAACAAAATTGTCGTATTTGGGGTTCTGAGAATCTTCAAGTAATTGAAGGGAGGCCATTACATCCACAAAAAGTCACTGTTTGGTGCGTTCTTTGGTCCGGAGGTATGGTTGCACCTTACTTCTTCGAAAACGACGGACGATGGAACGACTGACACCGTCAATTCGGAGCGTTATGGTCATACGATAACCGACTTTTTTTGCCTGCTATTGAAGAATACGACTTAAAGAAAACGTGGTTATAACAAGACGGTGCCACATGTCACAAAACTTGAGCGAATAGGGCTTTATTTCAAGAGACATTTCCCATTTTTTATTTTAAGTGTTGCTGTTGTTATGATTAACTACTCATAGAAAGTTATTGTTATCGGTCCGATTTGTCGAATTGTTAATTTTGACATATGTCCACGTTTCAAGGTCCCTAGAATCTAATTCAAAGATTTTTAGAGAGGACTTTGTGTCTACGTTCGTTCGTAAATCCGTATGTCCGAACGTTCAAGATACCATTTCGTCGTAAGAAGGTTAGTACATTTTTGAAATCGTGTAGTATCGAAGTAGCGGTTTTCTTACAAATAATAAAAACTGCTAAAAATTGATTTTCCACTGGAATATATTGTCAAAAATAACACTATTTTTATTTTACAAAAAACATTTTTTTTATGTGGTAAAAACTGATGTTTAAGAATATGTGAAGGTATTGACTTCAAAATTATTTCATTCTATGCAAAATTTTGCAGTAAACGTAAGATAATATTTTAAGCAAAATTCAATCAAAAGTTAGCTACTCTTTCAAAAAATGCATCTAAAATGTGTACAAATTGGGTTTCGATTAAAAATGTCGGGAACTAAAACAGATATTTCAAATAAAACTTGTTAGGTTAGGCGTTAGCTAAGTTAGCGCACTCTTGCCTTGATGCTTAGTTTTTTAAGACAATCCATTGCAAAAATTCATTGGTGTTGTGATTTTCGGTTAGGGTCGGGTCGCTGGCATTTGACATCTGTCAAATCCAACTGTCTATTGATTCGTGAATATTTGCCATTAATAAAAATGGATTTGAGCACTACAATATGTAATAGTAAATGTTTTTGGGAGTTAACTACGTTAACTACACTGGCAAAAAAGAGAGTAACGACAGTTTGAGTATTATAGTTGTCAAAATAAGAAGATTAGTACCTTCGCATGTTGTTTAAATAAGCCATTATCAAATATATAAAATCTTAACTTTCGTTAAATATTTGTTATTTCTAATTTAAGACATTGGACATTTTATACAAAGTAAGAATGCATTTTTAACGAAGTTGAGTTAAAGAGTTTTAACCTAAATAAAATTCAATATAAATTAAAACTCAAATAAAATGTTTGGTTTATTTTAACTAAATACTTTTTATGTTACAAAAACAAAATAACACTTACAATTAAAAATAATTTCTTTAATGGAACTAAAAGTCATCTAAATATCCCATTTTTTCCAACCATGGCAGTACAACTTTCAAATGTTGAATATACCGTGGATTATCATACAATTGCGTTTTGAAATCATTTGCTGATTCACTTTCTTGAAAGAAATTATCCATACTTGCATTTTCAGATGGATCCAGAAGTACGGCAGCCATGATACCAGTTGTTGTTGAAATAGCTGTATTTTAAATTCAAAAAGTTATTTGAGAAAACCATTTCCTTAAATAAAATTTGAACTCTTACCCCATGAACTGTATTTTAATAAACTCATTCTTAATTGTTTTAATGTTGGCAGCTTCTTTGGATAATTGAGTAATTTCAAATTCTCTTGTAAATTATCGTGATAGAATTTTATGAAATCATCGAAACAGTTAACTTTAACTTCTAAATTCGGTGAAGACAATAGGAAGTAGAATAAGTCAACTATTGGGTTGCAATAGCGGCTCATTTGAAAATCAACTAAAATTGTCTCCTGCCATTTTCCTTCGTCATTGTGCCGAAACATGATGTTGTTCGACCACACATCCCCATGGTTCACAGCGTTGAAGTCTTCTAGATTGACTTTACTATCTTCGATGTATTTCTCAGTCCAATTATTAAACATTGGTTCCTGATGCAATGGATAATACAAAAGAAAAAGTTTTTGTTTAAATCATTCATTGCAAGTTAATTAAAAAAACTTACCAATATTGCCAAATATTTTCTTCCAGTTTCGTGTTTGCCGTAGCATGCCTTAAGAATTCCTACTAAAGGTTTCAATAAAGCATCAAGTTGATCACGTGAATCCTCATTAAAAATACTTTTCATTAAAGTCTGGTCATATTGACCTTTGACCTCGTAGCGAACAGCAGACACAGCATGCAATTCGGCTAACAGCTTCAAAACAGACTTTGTGTGCTCCTTATCGAGACCTTCCAGTCTGTTTAAATTCTTGAAACCCCTTGGGGATAAATCCTCAAGCAGAACATACTCAACGCCAGGATCATTTTTAAGTGTGTAAAATTTCGGACCAAATGTGACTTCCTTGCCGACAGCACGATACATTTCTTCGAACTCGCGTAAGTACGAGCCATACATTGTTTTTTCCTTCGGAAATAGACCCATCATCGAAACCATGGCAGCGCCTTGTTCACCTTGTGGAATGGTTTTGATCATGAAGGCAACGTCTTTGGTGGAGCCATCTGAAACAAAGCAAATAGGTTTTGAATTATTGGAACAAGGAAGTTATACGACTTGTTTTTTTTCTACGTTGTATTTTTTTTTTTCAAATGAACAAATCTACAAACTGTTCCCCAAATTTTTAATTTTAAAACTTTTCAATTCTGTCAAAGAAAGATATTCTGAGCCTACAACTCAAATTACCTTTAAGTTCGGCCTTGATTTTTACTCTCATCATCATCGATGCATAGTTTTCTCCACCCCCGCCTGTCTCTTTGACTTCAAAGTTCAATATTTTCTTAAAACCTTCAACATTTTCTTCTAGAACACTCTGGAAGTTATCTGCATTTATCCAATTCGGTAAATTTGATGAATTATTATTATTTTCATTGGTTGATGTTGGTGTTGCCATGTCTATAAAACTAATAAATTAAATAAAATACAAAAATAATAAATATTGGTTCAAATCAATTAATTTTCAAAATAAAAACTAACTTCGCTGGTCATTATTTTAATTAATACAAAATGACGAGGGGTTCATAACTTTAAAAAATTTATTAAAAAACGAATAAATGAAGAAAGACACATCTTAACAATATGGTAGGCAATTGTAGTGTAATAATATCATTCACTCAATCCATTTTTCTAAGCATAAAATCCACATGAAAAATAACTTCATTGATACCCGAAAAGTTCGAAAAACTGTTTCTGAAAAGGCTCAGTAAAATAAAAAAAGGATTAACAATGGAACTTGAGTACAAACTGCTTAAACTGCTTAAGAACCTTCCCAGGCAGTACTACGAAATATTGAAATATTATGTTACGAACCGACTCTTTAGAGTATGGTGCAACCAAGATTACTCGGAACTTAAAAAAAATCGATCTACCACAAGGAAGTGTCCTAGGACCAACCTTGAATATTTTACATACAAAAGACATTCCAGGTGATACCAACGCTATCATGACCACCTTTACTCATTATATTCTGTAATATTGGTATTAGATAGATCCGTTGCAAAGGCTAAGTAAGTGTTTGAAACAAAATTGACGCATAAAATTTTACAAACAAAAACATAAATAATGTTCCAATTACTGTAAACAATATGTACATAACTATATAACTCCAGAAATGATTTTTGATGCAAATCTTAAATGGAAAGAACACATCAAAAAGAAAAAAGAAGAGCTAAACTTGAAGAACAGAAGATTGTACTGGTCAATAGAATAGGAAAGAACTCTGACCTATCTGTCCAGAACAAACTTATGGCAAAAAAAAAGGAATGCTAAGCTTATTCAAAATTTCCAAAACAAAATCCTTCGTGAAATAATAAATGCCCTTAGTATATGTATAAGAAAGAGTGATCTCAGATCGACCTTCAAATTGAAATGGTTCTCTGCAAAGTCATACCAACTCCAAAATGGAGACCGTCTTGAATGTACGAGTCAATGTTTGGAGATTATGAAGAAGCAAGCCTCATGAGTTGATGGGAAAGTTTTACCTTAGAGTGAATTTTCTATAAAGAAAACAAATGAATGTATCTATCATTCATAGATTGGTCCTGATTAACCGGTGGTGGTTTAAGTCCGCACTACTCGGTACCTTTTCTTACCTAGTGTCTTTCTAAGATTATCATCGAATAGAAAAAAGAACTATCAAGTTCAATTTAATTTTTCTTTTTAACTGAGTGTTGTACTCAGGGCATTGGTAATCATGTATATAATTGAAGTGGCACAGAATAATTTCGTTACACTACGATCTACATTCACCAAAATATTGAGTCATTAATACAATCTCCATAAATATTGTATTAGAGATAGATTAAAGGTGAAGATACCCGAAAATATGGAGTAGAACTAAGTACTATAAATAGCTCTATGTTTGATATTATTGTTAACTACGTTTTTTATTTCACTATCTGTTTCGATGATTTTCAGTATTTGTCAAATTATTATTAATTTGTATTTATTTTTGTATAACTTATTTTGTTTGTATTTATTTGTTAAATTAATTTGTTTATTATAAAAATTATTTATTCATTATGTATTTCGTTATCTGTTTTGCAAATGTTTAATATTTGTTAACTTATTATTTATTTTGTATTTATTTATTATTTTTGTATTTATTTATTTGTTTATTTATGTATTTATTTCTTCAGTATATTGTAAAGCTTGTTTCTCTTTAAAGCTTCACCGCCTCCCATTAGTTACAAATGTTTTAATGAATTTATTAAGTAGCTTCACTTCACTGTATTTTGTTTTAAATTTTCATTTGCATATTAAAGAAAGAGATATAATTAGACAAAATCAAAGTTGTTTTTTAAATGTTAATAAAACTTTCCAGGCAACCGACCTAGCACCTACCTATAGGCTTGTAAAAGAATTACTTCAGTATAAGCATTGTATTCATTGAATGAATCAATTGCATTCTTTAAATTCCTTGCGTTCATTGCATTCACTTGAAATTTTTGCATTCTTAAGTAAAATTTCACTACACTTTTCGAGAATCGGTGTCTGACACCAAAAATTGGTGTTCGAAGTGTATGGGCCACTTTAGAATATTTTGTGTAGTGAAATTTCAAAAGACTTTAATTGAATGCGACGACTCTTAAAGAATGCAAAGGCTTCAAGTGAATAATTTTCGTGACCAGTTCGAATTGGTGTGAAAAACAAACATTAGGCTATGATTATACGATTTTTTCTTGTCTTTACTTAACCTACTCGCTCTAGCTTTTTGGTCCACCTTATTCCAATTTTTTTGTTTGAAAAGGCTTCAGAAGTTAGAAATACGAGTAGTTTTCTAACAAGCTTTTTAGCTTTTTTTCTTTATCAATAGCTTTACAATTTTATTCATGTATATTTTTAAGTATTTTTGATTATAAACATCGAAATTTAATTTATTGGCTACTTAAAGTATGTACATATAATATATACAAGCATAAGTTAAGTTTATTTTGTTTAAGATAACAGAAATTGTTAAGAATAAACAACTCCAAATTATTGAAAGTCTAATCTTCCTTCAAGTACCTATGTGCCTATGATTTTCAAATAGTTGTCTTTTAGTTATCATCTTAAAACAGTTTTTATAGTATGTACCTAGTTAGTATGTTTTTTAGTGTATGAAGTACCCAAAGGGTGGTTAATAAGACAGTTGAATAATGAAGAACCGATTTGTCTCCAGGTTCCTATCGAAGTTTCCAACAACAAAACCCAGAAATGGAAGTTTCTTCAAAAATCTTAATACTGCCATTTTTTAAATTTGAAAAATTTTGAATTATTTATAAAAGTGCAAAGATTCTAAAAATGTTAACATACGAAAGAATTAAAATTTTTGTTAGTGACCTGAATTTTCTTTCCAAAATTCTAATCTCACAGTTTTTATTTCGCTATTGCAAAATTTTGTACGTAATTGGCAATTATGTCAGCGTATTGCAGCACAAATAAGGCACAATAGTTCATTTCTAGAAACAAATATAACTTGCGGATTATTTGAAAAATATTTAAATCCAGCATACATAATTAATACAGCAGATAAGCTAGGTCTTAGTAAAATTACACTGGACGACAAGATTTTGTTCCTGACAATCGAATTGCACTTTTTCGATGGATTTAGTTGGCCTTAGTCAAAATCCGATTCCAAAATTCGAAAAAAACAGCACCTAAATATGGCCTTTTGAATCTATCTTAATTCATGAAGTCCTCATTTACTGTCTTCAATATTTTTGAAAAATTACATAAATTTTAAAGAAACGCACCACCAATAATGCTTAAACGGTATTAAATAGAAACAAAAACAAAAAAACAAATCGAAATGTAAGCAATTTGTATTTTTGTAACAAATGTTTTCTCTTAACAAAGCTACACCAAGTTTTTGAAATGCAAAAATTATGTTTAAAACGGATATTTTTCGAATTAAAACTAACCCCAAAAGTTATGGTTTAAATCCACACATGTAAGTGTTATTTAAAAGATTCAAAGAATCAAATGAAAACTCAAATCTAATGAAACTTTCCAGAAACTATTTTAGATACTAAAATGATTTAAACTCTATCTAGAAGACGAACATTTGTACTTTGGAAAATGATAACAAAATATATTGTTAAGTGATATGTTGTGTAAAGCATCTTGCACATGAGCTACAAACTACGAACTGCGAACTGTGGACGTTCGCATATTTTGACTTTTCTTTCACATGAGCTTTATTTCTATTCGCCGACAGCGACGAATAATTACCCTTTTCTCCATATTTTCCTCAGCCATGATCTTTCACACAAAAAACAAAACAAGAGTGGTATAATTTTGAGGTTAAGTTGCGCGCGAGCAATTTATTCGTTGCAGTGTGGATGGTATGTTGAACGGCAATAGAGTTTGACTGTTCGTAGCAACCACACTGCAATTCGTTACTACCAAATTGTTTTTACAAAATTTTCTTGTTTTAGAGAACAAAATGCAAATTTTATTATCTTTACATTAGTGTCAATTGGTTTTTTATAATTTAAATGTGTTTTTGTTTGAAATAGACTTTTGAAATTTATAAAATCAAGTTTGTTCGTTCATTCGTCCATTCGTTGTTCGCTCTCATGTGCAAGGCATTTAACATAGCCTTAAAACCCCTTTTTGGCAGTCTTTATCATTTTTAAAGAGTCATATTTTAAAAACCTGATGTAACAGAGTTATTAAAAGAGGGATTCGAATTCAGGAAGTTATTGTAATCGTAACTGATGTAACAGAGTAATTAAAAGAGGGATTCGAATTCAGGAAGTTATTGTAATCGGTCCGATTTGTCGAATTGAAAATATTGACATTTCTCGACGTTTCAAGGTCCTTAGAGTCGAAATAAAGGATTTTGAGAGAGATGTCTGTGCGTGCGTCTGAACGTCCGTACGTCAGTACGTTCACGACGTTTTTTCCGTCGTCCATAGCTCAAGAAACAGTAGAGATATCGAATTTAAATAAATTGTATTATATAAATAATAATGCAGAAAGAAAGGACTCTCAAAAACATTGCGTGGGTGGTTTTTTTACCATATCAATTTAAAAAAAAGGTGAACATTTTGGTTAACCCTAAATATCTCACGAGCCAATAACGCTAGAGACTTGAATTAAATTTTATATCATATATTGTAACGTGATACCAAAAAAATATGGGAAAAAAATCCAATTAACGGTTTTTTTATAAATCAAAAAAACTGAAAAAAAATATTTGTCACCTCGAAAAATTTACGAACAAAAAATGATTTTATCTCCAAAACCATTTTGTTCAACCATTTTGTGCAACGAAGAATAACGTTTTTAACATCTGGTAAAATTTTGAGAAAAATCGAATAGACAGTTTTTATTTTTATAAAAAATAAAAACCTAAAGAAAACATTACTCAAAGTTGGTAAAAATTGCTTTTCGACTCAAATATCCCTTCAAAAATTTGAGATATTGGCTTGAAATGAATTTTATCTTATAAGAAATATTTTTGTCAACATTCATAAAAATTTTGGGAAAAATCGAATTGACAGTTTTTTTACAAAAAATAAAACCTAAATAAAATTAATAAAAGTTCGTAAAAATTGATTTTTGACTCAAATATCTTTTCAAGACTTTAAGATATTGGCTTCAAAGTAATTTTTTTCTTTTAAAAAATATTGCTGTCAACATTCAGTAAAATTTTGAGAAAAAACGAATTGACAGTTTTTTTTACAAAAAATAAAAACTTAAAAAAACAATACTAAAACTTAGTAAAAATTTACATTCGACTCAAATATCTTTTCAAAAATTAAAAATATTGTCTTCAAATTGTTCACATTGTTTTCAACATTCAGTAAAGTTCTTATAAAAATCAGTTTTTATAAAAAAAAACAGTCCGTTTTTTTCAAAAAAAAAATAAAATCTACAAAAACTGTACGCAAAATTGTTAAAAATTGATGCTCGGTTCTCGATATCTTGTGAACAATAGAAGATATTGACTTCAAATTAGTTTCATGCATCCAATTTGTATTTTTTTATATAAGAAATAAAAACTTTTAAGAAATGCTACTAAAATTGGTTTTCGACTAAAAATCTCGTTAACAAAAATAGATTTTGAAATCAAACTATTTCATCATATGCAAAATATTGTTGGTAATTATAATTTTGTTTAAAAATATTTCAACTGACACCTTTTTTAACAAAACACAAAAACCTGTAAACCTATTAAGCAAAACAAATCGACAGATGGGATAGAAAGTTATCAGTGTGGGTGCCTCTTTTTTTTAAGTATTGTTTTGTTTTTGTGACAGAAAAAAAACTTAACTTTGTCGATCAGAGTATCACTTATAAAATAACGAACAATTATTGTTAGGTGCAATCAGACGTATGCGCGCCGCATACTATTTGTTTTTCTTTTTTTTTCACTTTACGTTGGTATTTGCATGAGTACAATATCTTCTGTCTCATTATACTTAGGTTTAAATTAAAATTGTATAACTTTTACCAAGATAAATTTTTAATCAATCAGCATTTTGCGAGCAATAAATACACTTATGACAGAAAACAACGACTTCGGCAAGAAGCCACTCGAAAAAAAAAAACATTAAATTGCAGTTTTTCATTGTGAGATCATCTTTAAGTTTCGGTACGAGGTTTAATAGAATGTATACTATATAACTTGTTTTTTATCCATTCAAAATCAAATTATTCAATAAAACTTATTTGGTTAATTATATTATTTAATTAAGGTAATAAAGAGTCTGCAGTTGTATAATGATAAATTGTCCCACATCCACTTTGATTGATTCTTCAGAAAAAACAGTTCAAAAGATAAAATTGAGAATTATTCTTAAGATTGTATGTTTACTTTAGACTACAAATTTAACGTTAGATATGCATTATTATTTTTTAAAGATTTAAATTTTAAATGTCTCTTATATCTGCATTTAGCCTTGAATGTTAGTTTTGCTTTATTCTTCCAAATTTCATTCTGATTGTAGCTTAAAGCAATTTCAAATCAATTAAAATTTTAATTTTTTTTAATTTGGTAATGAGCTGTATTTTTCACCAACCACAATTATTTTTGAATTAGGTAATTTAACCATAGATTATAAAATTTAATGGCGGAAATAGATTCAAATTTTTTAGTTAATTCTGAAATGTAATAAAATAAAATGAAAAATAATTATTGAGTGCATGTTTACGTAAAATAAATTGTCCTGTGTTAAAGTTTAATTAAAAATACAAATAATTATTCACATTCCATTTTCTAATTATTATTATTATGGTTGGGTTTGCATGACATTCATTTATTTTTATTTATTTTACACAATCTTGGAAAATATAGTTACAAGTCCAAGGCACTTTTCATTCATAAAACACACATCACTAATATTACAATGTCAATCGCCCTCACTATAAATTTAAATTATTTAAAATAAATTTAATGAAATGATAAATCTCTCACAAAACAAAAATAAAACTTTTATATTTGGCCAATGTTTTTTTTTTATTTAACTATACAATACAATAGATAACATAAAACATATACTAACTTTGGTGATCAAGTTATGTTTCAATTGACTTAATCAAGAAAGCTCCGTCACAATACTAAACGAATAAATATTTTACTATGCGAGTTTTCAGAGATCTCAAGAAACAAAACAAAAACAAAAATCTATCTAGCTTAGAATTATTGTTATACTCACAGATATTTTATAGTTATAGATAGAGATATGTATTGTATATGCTTGAGTATATCTATCTAACCAAATCAATAAATTATAAACTTTCTGCGGTTTATTATTTTGAATTTTTAGAAATCTAGCTTTAAGGGTGTAGGTGTTTTATAAGGGAGAAAACTGATGGTTACGGGACGCACGGTGCACTCTGTCAAGGCCGCAGACTAAAGTTTATGAACCTAGACGACTTGATACTACTTCCGATTCTATATTGTTATGTTCTAAAATGCAATTATTTAATGCTAGAACTTTTTTTTTATTGTATACTACTTAAACGAAACGTGTTTTTTGTGAATCGAATGAATGATTGTAATTATATCTACGATAAGGAACTAGAATAAAACAAATAGGTGCTTGTACAGGAAAATCTCTCAATCCGGAAAGTTTCGTTAAATACAAATTTTACATTTATTTCTGATGATTTAATGTTGAGTTATTTTTTTTAAGTTCGGTGAAACCAAATATACCAATAAAATTGGTTAAATGCACAATAAGATGGCCCAAAATCAGGAGTCATATAATTAATTAATTCTTAACATTATATATAAGATTTTGTTTTGAATGTGTCGAGGTCAAAAAATATTTATTCTATAACTATTACAATTTGTAATCGAAATTTTGAAAATTAAAAGAAAAACTAGCGTTACATACATACGAAATCCAAAAAATCCAGAATCTCGAAATTCCAATATCACGAAAAAGTCAAACACTTTTCATAAAAAATTAAAAAAATCATTTTCTTTTGTTTAACGAAATTGAAATGGCTTGTCTATAGAAGTTATTTTTAAACTCAGTATACATAATTGGAATATCTTCCAATATTTTCCGAACTATCAAAAGTCTTCCAATAGCATCCAATTAGGTGACAGTCAATTTTCTATCAAGTGACAATTGTCCTTTTTTACGGTTGTTGAAAATTAGACAGTTTTTGATAAAAATGGCTTGAAAGTTGCTGGCAGTTTTTGTCTTCAAATTAAAAATTGTCTGTTTACACGGTTAGAAGGCTTTTTGAAAACAAAAAATTGGTAGACTTATTGGAAGACAATTTTCTTGACAGATGACAGAGAATATGAACATTGAAGTGAAAAGAACAGGTTGAGCAAAAACATTTAAAAAATATAAAATGTAAAACAAAAATGAATTAATAACGAAGCAGGAAATGATAATTGGCAGCATATTAGTTTAAGACCAGTGAAGAGGAAGATCAGTTGCCAAATGAGAGACTTCGTAAAGTTTTGACGAAAGATTGCATAGCTCGTTGTTAGCAGAAAGGATTATACACAAAATTGCTCGAATTGCCAAGCGGGGAAACGGAGCTCTATCAGAATTTGTTGTGCATGGACTCCAATCAATTTGACTCTTTTAAACTTTTGTTGTCGTTTTTTGGTCTAAAACTTTCTACTAATGGAAAATTGAATGATGTTGTTGGCAAGAACACCACCCTTTATCCAATTAGTGGACAGTCGTCCAATTATTTGAAAATACAAATAATTGTGTGTTTAGACGAGTTGAAACGAGTTCAAGAAGTCGGCAAATTTTTGTATAGAGTTTTGATAGACGATTTTCTGCCAATTCTTTTGACTGTCACTTTTGATAG
This sequence comes from Eupeodes luniger, assembly GCA_951509635.1. Classification (NCBI taxonomy): domain Eukaryota; kingdom Metazoa; phylum Arthropoda; class Insecta; order Diptera; family Syrphidae; genus Eupeodes; species Eupeodes luniger. The sequence goes on along the minus strand of OX608073.1, from coordinate 91,490,391 downwards.
ATGAAATTGGGTGTTTACAGAAAAGTCTGAAAATAAGATAATATCTTCCAATTGTGTGTACTTAGCTTTACCATAGTTTTGTACTTCCATTTGGTTTATGAGATTTCTATTAAGATTTCTAATAAGAGATTTTACTTTAAATAGCTTGCAATTTGAGCAGCTGTCACTTTTTAAGCTGTCATTTTGACAAGTAAAAATTGCATTGTTGCGAAAAATTTAACGATACACGGTTCAACAAAGCATTGAAATTGTTGAATGCGCTCCAAAAATCTTGTAAATTTTGCAGTTGCAGTTCTTAATTTTGCTAGAAAAGTTTCCCGACTGTGTTATTTCCCGGAAAGTTTATCACAATAACAAAAACCCTACACAAAAAATATATTATTTCATTAGTGCTTTTTACCACTTATTTAGCAAATATATAATCTATCTTTAATGCAGGTTAGAGAGATTCTACTGTTTATTAGTTGGTTTTGTTTTGTCGCTAACATAATGAATGAGAGGAATCAGGTATAAATTGAAATGTATTTGTGTGTCTGAGTATGTATTCTTGATATGAGTATCTAATCTCTCTTTTTAGTTTTGCAGTCCATTATTATTATAAAACATATTATTAGAGTTTAGAATTTCATCATTAGTAAATTAATTGTGCCTTTAAACTTGCATATCATTATTATGGATTGTTTACAACCATAGTACATATGTTTGTAATTGATGAATTATAAAACTGAAGTACATTTATTCCGGACACGTTATTGATAGGCGTGGAATATATCTTTTAATCGTTAAATAACAAAGGGGTTGATTTATTCGAGAATTTATTGAAATAGAAAATATTTTTAAATATGCCTCAACAAACTGATTTTGCTAAAACAATTTGTATGTGGAGATCAAAGTAATTACTATTATTTGACCCAGCTATTATATTTAATTAATATACAATGCTATCATTGTAAAAAAAGATCTTCAAGGCTGATACAACGGCGGCGGCGCGGTGGGCATGAAAGACTATGAGATTTAAATGAAATTGCGTTTTTAAGAATTTTATTTGACAACCATCAATTTTATAAATTGGTAGCAGAAAACAAATGTTTTCACACATTTCTATCAAGACCTGATGTCAAGAATATACCATTACAATACAATTGGTTAAATTCAATATTTTGCCAGAATTATAGAATTTTGACAGCCCATAACTTATATCAAACTATTGAATTTTGATATAGAGTTGCCAACTAACTATTTTTGAATTAAAAGATATTTTATAATTTTAAAATCAATATAAATAAATTTATTTAAATTAGAAGACAAAACTTAACAAAAAAATCAACAAAAAACTTAAAAATAAAATTAAATATTAGAAAGTGTATATTATTAATCTAAGCCAAACTATGTCCATAAGGTGAAACGAAATCTCTCTGAAACGATGGATGCAAATGATGACCTGGATGATGATGGCCATTCATGCCTGAGTAAATTTCAGGAGAACGATTTTTATGTGAATTTGATGGTGTGCCAGTTAGTAATTCTGTCATGAAGCCAATATAAGTTATGGCTAATCGTAGAGTTTCTATGCGTGATAGACGTTTTTCATAAGCGAATGTTGGAACCTAAATCAAAAGAATATTCTATTTAATTTATAAATTGATCAGATTGTATTATGTAATTGTATCGTACCTTTCTTCTTAGTTTATCAAAAGCTTCGTTTAGATTAAACATTCGTCGACGTTCCCGTATGTTTGCTGCACGTCGTTGTGCCATTGATGCAACTCGCCTTCGAGGTTTTTTAGCCGAAGGATTCGATGGTGCTGGCAAACCGCCTCGGGGGGAGAGTCGTTGATTTACCAAACTGGACACTTGAGATCGAGGCCAAATTGCTGAAAAAGAAATTTTAAATAACTTTTTAAATTTAATGAATCCTAAAAAAAACTTAAAATTTAAGATTTTAAAGATCTTCCAATATTGCTAGATTTTTTGCAAAATATGGTAACCAATTTTCTATCAACCTTGAATTTTATCTGTCAAAAGTGATAGAAAAAAAATTGACAATTGGCTGCCAATTTTCTGTCAAAAATTTCGCCGATTTCTTGCAATCGTTTAAACTCGCCTAAACACATAATTTGTTGTATTTTCGAATAATTGCACGTCCACTAATTGGAAATGTTCTTGCCAACAACATCATCTAATTTTTAATTGATTGACATTTTTGAGAAATAAACAACAACAACAGTTTTCAGGGAGAAATAAGAAGTCACCGCTTGGCAAATTAACGAAAAGTAAGTCATAGAAAACAAATTGTTGAAAAGGATTGGATGCGTGAACAAACTTTACAAAAGTTGTTACTGCTTTATTATTGTTTCACTTTTTTTTTAATTTTATATTTTTTAAATGTTTTTGTACAACCTGTTGTTTTTACTTCAAAAAAAAAAAAATTCAAATTCCCTGTTATCTGCAAAGAAAATGGTCTTCAAATAAATATACCAATTTTTCGTTTTTTTAAGTCTTTCAACTGTGTAAAAAGACAATTCTTACGCAATTTTCATCCGGTTATCAAAAAATTGTCTTAGATAGATAGATATTCTTTATTTTCGTATTAACATTTACATTTGGTAAGCTACCGCACAGTTTACATACAGAGATTTGATATTTGATATATCTTTCTGCTGAACAAGTATATTAATTTGTATAAAGAATTTAGATAATAATAATATAAGTAATATTTTTGAAGGAAAATACAAACAAAACCTTCAACGCAAATTGGAAAGGGCAGGTACATTTTGACTCAAGTAAAACTAAGATTTCTAAACTTTTGTTTAGAAGTATGTTAGTAAAAAGAGGTTAGTATAAATGATAATTGATAAATATATTTTAATATATTAGTAATTTGTTAGTATGAATTAAAAAATTGTTAAATACATAAATATAAATAATTGAATAAATTATTGTATAAATAAATTAATTAATAAATAAATAAAATAAATAAATAACTAAGCAGATAAATAAATAAATAAATAAATAAATAAATAAATAAATAAATAAATAAATAGATGAATAAATAAGTAAATTAATAAATAGATAAGTATTGACAAATAATGCATAAATAATGAACATAGAAAAAATGAATGAATAAATTAACAATTTAACGAGTAAAATTTAAATAAATAAATAAATAAGCAGATAAATAAATAAATAAATAAATAAATAAATAAATAAATAATTAATTAATAAATAGATAAGTATTGACAAATAATGCATAAATAATTAACATAGAGAAAATGAATGAATAAATTAACAATTTAACAAGTAATATTTAAACATAGGTACGAATAATTCAATCTAACTAAAACATATCGGAAAAATGGTTAATAAATCAATTGATTAATAAGCGGATTTTCAGAGGCTTCACAATTTAGCAAGAAAGTGTTAGTCAGTTTATTGATTCTTTGAGAAATCAATTCAACATTTGCCTTCTCATGTAAGTCTGTGGTGGAATGATATCGTGGAAGGTTAAGCATCATTTTTAGAAGCTTGTTTTGTGATACTTGCAGTTTTTTAAGATGACAATTTGCACATTTCCCCCAAACCTGGCATCCATACAGAAGTATTGCTTGGAATACTACTTTTTGAATTATCATTTTATTGTCGTTGCTAAGACAGGACTTTCGATTTATAAAAGGATACAAAATTTGTATAGCAATGCTAACTTTTTGCAGAGTTCTGGCAATATGTTCTCTGAAAGTCAGTTTTTGATCTAAATAAATACCAAGATATTTCACACTTTGCTCCCATTTAACATTTACACCATTAACGGTAAGTTGATTGCTTGGTAGGTAACAAGATTTTCTTTTTCTACTGAAAAAGATGGCTTGTAGTTTGTCAGCATTCAGCTTTATTTTCCATTTAGTGTAATAATTAGTCATCAATTCAATCGCATTTTTTAAATTTGTCTCAATGGTAAGACTAAATTCATGCGATGAAAAGATGCCAGTATCATCCGCAAATATGGCTATCTGACAACCTGGTAATCTAGGAATATCAGAAGTATAAATATTGTACAGTAAAGGACCTAGTACTGATCCTTGCGGGACACCATAGTTGACTTGGTAACAGTTAGACGAACAGTTGTTGACGAAAACACTAAAGTAACGATTGGACAAAAAACTTTGGATAATTTTTACAAGATACGAAGGAAACCTGAAATATACCATCTTGTGCACAATTCCATCGTGCCAAACTGAGTCAAATGCCTTTTCGATATCAAGTAGAATAAGCCCAGTCGATTTGCCAAGAAATCGATTTTCCTTAATCTGTTCACAGACTCTAAATACCTGTTGAGTAGTACTGTGATGCGTTCTGAATCCAAATTGCTCATTTGGAAATATCTGAAGCTCATCAACGATGCGTAATATTTTACATTTCAAAATTTTTTCGAACACTTTGCTTATACTACTGAGCAAACTTATTGGTCGATAGCTTGTTGGGAGTTTTGACGGTTTTCCAGGTTTAGGAATCGGTATTACCTTCGCATATTTCCAATTCAATGGAAAATACTGCGTTTTGAGACATGCGTTTATCAAAAACGTAAGAAATTCGAGCCCTGCTTTTGGTAGTTTTTTAAGATAAATGTTTTTTATGTTATCTAGTCCATCTGTTTTTTTGACTTTTAAATTTGAAATTATGTATTTAACATCCTCCCTGGATATATACTGATCCCTAGGAGTTTCAGTGATTTGTGAGTGAACTGTGTTTGCTGTTTCACTTACTAGTATTTTAGTAGGATCATCACTAAGGTGTTGAGATACACAATGATTTTTCAAAAATGTTGTTGCAAAAACATTGGCTTTATCTGAATTTTGATAAACAACTTCATCATTATTTTGAAGGTTAGGAATTTGTCTGTTTTTATTTTTAATAATTTTTGCTATGTTCCAGAAAGGTTTAGCATTCTTTTCCAACTTACTAAGCTTCTCATTCCAATTTTTATTTCTAAATTTGCTTATTTCCTCCGCAATCTTTTTGTTATAAAATTTAACTTCATTGCGGTACTCTTCTAAGCGATAACGTTGCCATTGTCTTTTAAAAGAATTCCTTATGCGAATGTAAGCTAAAATATAATCCGGCATTTTAATGACAAATGGTTTCTTGATTTTTTTTGGTACACATGTCTGCGCTGCTTCCAAAACTTGGTTTGAGAAAAAATCGACATGAAAATCAACATCTTCTTTGGAGGATACTCCATTCAAATCAGTTGGAATTGGCCTAAACTTGGACCTAATTTCTGATCTGAAACGACTCCAATTAGCATTTTTAAAGTCCAGAAAGTATTGCTCTCTGGTTTTTACTGTTTTGTTCATTTTACAAAAAACAGGAATATGATCAGAACTTAAATCATTTATAGTTTGGGGCTGAGTAAAAAAGGAAGGTACATTTGTTATAAACAGATCAAGGACGGAAGGTGAACCTCTCGACCCAGACGGAAAATAAGTTGGACTAAACGGAAACAATATGGAAAACGGATACAAACAAGACATATTAGCAAGAACATTACCCCAAGAGTTCGCACGAATACATCCCCAATCTCTATGCCTACAATTAAGGTCACCTCCGATTATGTAGTTTTCGTTTCTTATAATTAATTTCCTCAAATCTCTTTTAAGTAGCATTCTCTTTTCTACAGAGGAATTTTTTCCTGGGAAATACACACAAAACATTTTTATTGCTGTATGATTACTTAACCTTATTTCCACACCAACATTCTCAACTAATCGAGTCCTAGTAACGGGCAAAAGAGAATGTTGAATTGACTTTCTTACTAAAATTGCTACACCTCCACCTATTTGATCAATACGATCTACGCGATGGCAAGTATAATTAGGTGTAGAAAAAGGTACATCTGTAGTTAACCATGTTTCTGTTACAAAAGCTATATCAATTGCATTTTGATTCAAAAAATTCAAAAATTCAAAATTTTTATTACGAATGCCTTTGGCATTCCATGTTATAATATTTAAATTATAATCTAGCATTGTATTTGTAATTATTTTACTTGACATTAGAATATAAAAACTTAGTAGCTAACTGTGCGATAGCTTGAAATTGTTCTACTTTAGTTTTGCATAAACCTAATTTGTTGATCATCTCCATTACCAGAGAATTTAGTTCTTCCATTGTGAATAACTCACCAGATGATGTTGGCATGGGATGCGAATTCACCACTGGTGTTGTCTCTACCCATGTATTGGTAATGTTGTTGTTCTGCATCTGCACTCCTCTTACATTACCATGATGCTGTGGTAAGTTAGGAAAATCTTCCATTGACAGGTATGATGGGTTGGCTCTCTGAGCATGCGCATTTGAGATGATCTTTACTTGGGTTTGAGACCGATTACCATTACCATTACGATGGTTATTTGTTTTGTTCGAAAGTTTCTCCCGCATTTCTAGATATCTCTTTTTAATTGTGCATCCATTGTCGGTTGATTTGTGCTTTTCATTACAGTTCGCACATTTAAGAGCATCAGTGTTGATGCATTCTTCGGTTTTATGAGAACCCGCGCAAATTGAACAATAGGTTTTGACGTGACAACCTCTCTCACCATGACCAAACATTTGACAGTTTCTGCACTGTGTTAATTGTTTTTTTTGTTTTCGTTGATATGCCCACTTAACTTGTGTGTGGAACAGTGAACGATAATTTTTGTTTAATTGAAATAATTTAATAGAACCACTTTCAAGGGATACTATGTAAAATGTATCTGTGTATTGTTCATATTTTTTGGTTATTAATTTAACTTCTTTGCACAGTAAACCGAGTTGGTTAAGTTGGGCTTTCAGTTCATTTACATTCATTTCAAAAAGACCATACAGAACAACTTTAAATGCTCTTTCAGATTTAAGGGAATGGGTGAAATATTGACAATTGTCTTCATTTAATTTATTAATGACTACATTATAAGAATCAAGTGATTCGCACATTATTTTGATACCGATTGACATTTTTTTAATTGAATAATCGGACACTTTTAGTGATGTCATTGATGAATGCACATATTCACTTGATTTATGTAAAAGTTTAATGGGAGGGATTTTCACTTTTTTTGTTGGCGGTGTGATGGATGATTCATCCATATTTTCTTGTTCGTCTTCGTCGTCATTGACACTATCAGGTAAACACTGTAAGGGACTCCAGTAATTTCTTCTGGAGCCCCTAATATTATTGCCCGACATATCAGTTTTTGAGAATTTACAATCCGAGGACAATATTCTGTCCTCGGAATTTGGAGATCTCACACGTTTGGAAATTTTGGAGGAAAACAAAAGTAAACAAAAAAATTATAACGATCAGAGACAAAGGTTACTAAGACGTCTTGCTCTATCGAACACACCACTTGTAATGAAAAAATTGTCTTATATTTGAATAAAATCAACCAACCGTACGGATAATTTTGACTTGATAGAAAATTGTCAATTTGTATCTTATTTTATGCTATTAGAAGACTTTTGACAGTATTTTAAGATTTTTCATTCGTGTATATTTAGCTTTAGCTTTAGTAGCGAAAGCATTTATCCGAAAAATGTGTAAACAAAATTCGTTTGCAACCAGTTTCTATAAACAATTATCTATTGTTGTTTAAACAAAGCAAATAATTCAAGAATTGGACGTTATGTGATAAACTTAGCCTAATTATTATAAAAACCATTATTTTGAAAAGGTAGCGAAGAGGAAAAAATTACCTCATTCGTTTTTCGACTCAAAATTAACTCAAGAACCCGTGGAATAGTTGCCGCGACTCAATTAAAACTCTACGTTACCCCAAGTTGGGTTGAACACGAGATATATCAATTCTTCCAGTATAACTCTCTCTAAAAAATCAAATACATTTTCCATTTCTACTAAAATAAAAACGTTTGTAAAAAGATGATGTGTTGAAATATTTAAGTATTTTCCAGACTTATTAAGCTTTTTGCCAACAAAATGTTTGATTTATTATTCCCTAAATGGTTTCAGATGTTTATTTCAAAATAAAAAATAATTTGTTTTGTAAGTTTTTTTAAGAGATCGTCTAATGGCTTTTCTTCTGGATTTGGTGAATTGGTTCCAAAAATTGCTTCAATAATAAAAATGTAGTTTTTAATGGATATCATATACATACATATGTACATATATTTATTGTTTCTCAAATTCATTAACAGAGTTGTATTTCCTTGTTCTACGGTACTACAGGGTTTTTGAACAGGGACGCTACAAAAGCAGAGCGACAGGGAACAGCAAACGACGCCGTATTTCTTGCCGCTCTTTTGACATTTCTCTTTAGTAAGGTTTGCCATTTTTTTTACTACCGAAATTCGGAGTCAGTGGCTTCAACGTTAAGAGCGCTTCCAATTTATGGACGTCATAATCATCCTAGCAGATCAACAATTGAGCGTCTAGTGGAAAAATTTTAATCCACAGGCATAGTAAAAAATGTTCCCGTGCCAGTAAGACAAAGAAGTGCCCGTAGTGTCGAGAATATTGCTGCCGCTGAGGCTTCACTTGCAAAAAGCCAGAATGTGTCTCTCACAAGTCGTTATCAAGCGTTGGGCATCTCTGTGATGTTGTGGAGAATTTTGCGAAAAGATCTTGGCCTACATCCTTACAAGATTAAAATGATGCAAGAACTGAAGCCGCTTGACCACCAGAAGCGTCGTATGTTCGTAAATTGGGCTGAGCAACAACTTTAAAATGATTCGGATTTTTATCGGAAAATCATCTTTAGCGATGAGGCTCATTTCTGGCTGAATGGCTTTGTCATTAAACAAAATATGCAATCCACACGTACTCCATTAGTCATCATTTCATTCCGAAAAATTACGGTTTGGTGTGGTTTATGGGTCGCCGGCGTCGTTGGGCCGTACTTCTTCCGTGATGATCAAGACCGGCACGTTACTGTGAATGGGGATCGCTACCGTTCAATGATAACCGGATATTTTTGGCCCTAATTGGATGATACGGACTTGGAGGAAATGTGGTTCTAATAGGACGGCGGCGGCGGCGTCTCAAGCCACACAGCGAATGTCACTATCAATTTATTGGAAACCAAGTTTGGAGAACGTGTTATCCACGAAATGGTCCAGTCGCTTGGCCGCCTCGGTCGTGCGATTTGACGCCGTTCGACTATTTCCTGTGGGGCTACATCAAGTCCATGGTCTATGCCAACAAGCCAGCGACGATTGATGAACTTCGTACGAATATCGAACTAGAAATTGCAGCAATATCGGCCGATTTATGCTTGAAAACCGTCAAAAATTTGTTTCAGCGTCTGGACTTCTGCAAGCGTGCCCGTGGTGGCCATGCAAAAGAAATCGAGTTCCATACATAATGGGAACTTATTGATAAACCCGATACTTGCTAGTTTTAAAACTTTTATGGCTATTGCTTTGAATTATGAAAAGGAAAAAATCCTGAAATTTAAAATACAGAAAGCCTTAAAAAATGTATGTTATAGGAAAAGTAGATTAAAACGCTGACAATAAGGAAGTTAATGCAATGTGTCCAATTTGTCAAATGGAAAACTTTGACATTTATCGATATTTCAAGTTCCCTAGAATCTAAATCAACGATTATTAGAGATATGTCTGTCTTCTATTTTTGTCGTTAATATATCAAGAACCAGCGGTGATATCGACTTCAAATAAATTTAGTTTAACAGATATTACAATTTAAAAATGTGGAGATATAGACTTTTATAAAAAGAGGCTGGGATGCGACCCACACTGATAACTTTACATCCCTTCTGTCGATTTGTCTTGGTTAAAACTTTAACAAAATGTTCATAGCAATATTTTGTGCGAGATAAATAATTTGAAGTCAATACCTGCCTTTTATTCTCCTAATACTTGAGTCTAAAACCATTTCTTATCAGTTTTTTGTTGTTTTTGTAGGTTTTCGTGTTTTGTTAAAAAAGTTGTCAGTTGAATTTTTCTAAGAAATTAACTAAAAATTACCAACAATATTTTGCATATGATGAAACAGTTTGATTTCAAAATCTATTCAAGTAACATGATTTTAGTCGAAAACCAATTTCTACCAATTTTAGTAGAATTTCTTGAAAATTTGTATTTCTTATGTAAGCAAACACAGATTGGATTTTTCTAAGAAAATTTATCACAGAATGCAATAAATATGAAGACAATACCTTCATTTATTCGCGAGATAACGAGGATCGAATATCATTTTTTATCAATTTTGGGTACTAGTTTTTGTATGTTGGAAATTTACTGAATGTTGAAAACTATATTTCTATAAGATGTAATCAACCAAAAGTCAAAAATCAATTTTTACCAACTTTTAGTAATGTTTTTTTAGTTTTTTGTAAAAAAAAACTTTCAATTCGATTTTTCTCAAAATCTTAATCAAAAACGTTATTCTTCATTGCATACAAATATTTTGAAGATGAAATCATTTTTTTTTCGTAAAATATTCGACGTGACAATAATTTTTTTTTCCAGTTTTTTGTTTTCATTTATAAAAAACCGTTAGTTAATTTTTTTTCCAACATTTTACTAGTTTGGTATTACGCCACAATATATTACATAAAATTTAATTCAAGCTAGAGTTATTGGTTCGTAAGATATTTTGGGTTAGCAAAAATTTAGAAATTGCTAAGGTAAAAAAACTCCTTTCTGCATCTCTCTGCGTTATAATCTGTAGAACAACATTTATTTAAGGTCGATATCTCCTCTGGTTCTTCAGATATGGACGATGAAAAAATGTTCCCGAACGTACGTACACACGCACGCACAGATATCTCTCTAAAGTTCTTTTATTTAGACTCTAGGGACCATGGAACGTCGAGAAATGTCAACATTTTCAATTCGACAAATCGGACCGATTACAATAACTTTCTATGTGAAGTTAAGAATACAGTTTTTTTTTTTTTTTTTTTTTAATATTTTACGAAAAAAAAGTTATATTACCTTCAATGTAATTTCATGCATCGAAAACGTTTTTGACTTCTGGTTTAATTTTAAGAAGAATGAAATGAATATTTTTTTCATAAAACATCTACAGATGGCTACAAATTTATTAAAAACTCAAATATCTAAATATCTTGAGAATAAATAAACATATGTTCTTAAAAGCTTGTTATATTAAATAGAATTTTTTTTATTGTTATTTTCCGATAAATACTTGAGAAAAATCTAATCGACATGACACTATGAGAAATACTACTTACAACTGGTAAGAACTGATTTTTGATACAAATATCTTGATAATAAAATAAAGGTATTGACTTCAAATTTGTTTCTTCTTATTCAAAATATTATTCTTAATTTTTGGTAGAATTTAAAAAACACGTGTTAACAGTTTGTTTTACAAAAAAGGTTAAACTTCAATAATTTTTGATTGTATACTTTTGAAGTTTCTGAAATGACAATTTTGGTTATTGCAATAAAATAAATCTGGTAAAGAACACCAAGGGATCGCTTCGTAAAATTAAAGCCATAGATAAAGTTCCAAATATTTTTACAATACTCTAAGATTGATCTAACAAACGCGAAGAACAGACATTTTAAAGTGCGTAAATTACTGTATTCCAGAGAATTAAGGAAAAACCCAGCATTGAATTACTTTTGGCCACTAAAAAGTTTACATATACATATGTTTTAAGAAGTTTAGTTTTTAATCAAAAATTACAGCAAGGACTTTTTTAAAGGTTACTATTAAAAAAATTATTTCCTTATTTTTTAGTTAAAATTAATTGATAAACCATTTCTACAAAACTTAAAAGTTTGGAATCTTGCTATATTAAGGTGGAAGGAATTAATCAAACACAATCCATTCGCTTAAGCACTTGGAGTTTAAAAATTCGTTCAGAATGTCATTGAAAAATAGCAAGAAAAAAAGAGGACAAAGAAGGCTACCTTGTGGCACACCCGAATTAGTGTAGAGATAAAGTTATTAATACGGAAAATTTAAGTACGATAATTTTAGTATGTAGTTATCCAGGTCAAGAAGTTTTAACTTCAAGTTCAATTATCTCAAAATCCCCACGGCGAAACCAAATAATATTTGGCAGGTAGATTGGGTTGTACGTAAGTTTTCAATTGGTACTAGTTTTATAGTTTTAAGGTCTGGCCACCTCCTTTATTTTGCTTCTTAATAAGTATAATATCATGATCAACCCAATGCTTTGAAGAAATCTGTGTATACAAAATCAAATTGCTATCCTTTTATGAATCCATTTCAAACACTGTTTGAAAAAATTGTATAGTTAGTGTCGGTAGATCGTCCAGCACAAAACCATATTGACAGGAAGAAGCACTTTTCTTAAGAATTTGAGTTAACCTTTCGTAAATAAGTTTTTCACAAAATTTTGGAATTGTACTATTTTTTCAAATTCGGCGATAGCTTAAAACATAGTGTCAACTTCCTGTTTTCTAAAGTGGAGTAGGTAATTATAAGACACTTCCACTTATTTAAAAACTTTTTTCAACCATTTCATATTTTTAAATAGGTAATAGTTTTTAAAGAATTCGGTTGCACTTTTTTGGTATTTCTGGATTTTTGGTTTTCGGGATCTTAGTTTTATAAGACTCCCTCTCCAGTCCATCGTCAGTCCTGTAAAGGGAACTTCAAACCTAAGCTCAGAGTGAGTTCAGATACGTGCCAATTATTTTTAAAGTACCATAATAATTGTTTTTCAATTATTGAAAACCAGTTCGTAAAATATCATAACGTGAAAAAGTTGGTTTAAAAATGGTATGTATGTGATTTTCACTTAAATTAATTTTGTACACTTTGTATGAACAAAAATTCCGCAAAAGTTTTGTCTGTATTCTTAAATTGTTGCATCCGGGATCTAATAAATAAAATGGTTTCCACAATCGGGAGGACAGAACTTAATTTTTTCATAGATCTTTGATAAAACATTTTCCCAATTTGATTTCCCTAATAGTCCTTGTAATTTTTTCACCACGTATATAGAAATTTCTATAGTTTTAAATTTGTAATATTATGAATTTTAAATTGAAGTACCTAAATCCGAACATGGAAATCCGGCAATTAATTCTTGATATGGAACAATTGGAGGTGGTGGTGGAGCCTCCTGACCCCATAATGGAGTGAATGGTACTTCTGGCATGTATCCCGCTGATTCTGGATGATGCTGCATAGTCATCAATGAATATGGAGAAAATTTTGTGAAATCAATTTTCACAATTTATTAAGGTTATTTATAATTAGCTAAAATCACTTTAAACAAATTTATTTTAAGTGCTCTTTCACTTGATTTTAATAATTTCCTTTTTATTAATCAAGGACATGAATAGGGAACACTCTGAACTTTCACTTAAATTTACCACATTAATTTTATTTATTTATTTTTCTTTTCAGCTAAGACAGAATTCAAAGCGATATGTTACACAACAGATGGAAGACTACGACGAACTGATGATGATTCAAAAAATATGGATACGAATTATTGCAACATCCTGCGACAAAAATTCATAAAACGATATAAGGATATACAGACGAGTAAGTACTAAGCATCCCTTTTAGAAATACAATCTATATTTTGGAAGCCATTTTTGCTCTGCCATTAATTTGAGGGTTGGAAACAGATTTCCGCGTTCTGATTGGTTACAGTTGGCCAATGCCATTGTGGTGGGTGCGGATTTTTTGTTGTCTTATACATATTTTTGTCCAGGATAGAATTAAGGAAGAAGGTTCGAAAGCAAAGTGGAAGGATGAAGTTGAATATAGAGCAAAATTAAAGTTGTCTGGATTTAATTGTTTAATTCAAATAGAGTACAAAAAGTCATATTGGTAACATCAAACATTTTTGATACAACTAAAGTAAAAAGGTGAATTTCATAATTTGCAGAAATAAACCTAAAAACATTGTTTAATCAAAACCTGGAAATCTGAAATAAATACATGCATAACTATAATAGGTTTTTTATGTTGCACGCATTAGCAACTATTTCATAAACTAGACCGATAAGAAAAAACTACTAAGAAACTCAGTATCGTACAGTGCCAATTTTATATTGATACGAAAACAATAGGTGTTTTAAAGGATGGTTACATTTTAAGAGCCGATGTTGATTTTGACTAAAACCGAAATTATTTAGGAAATTATTGTCATATCTTGTTGTTATAATAATATTGGTATGGTTCAATTATGCAAGGAACAAAATATCGGCCTCCATCCGATGTTCCGAATTTTCGATGACGCTGAGACATAATTGAGGTTCTATGCTTTTAATGTGCTGAATTATCTCATCCTTTGGCACTTGAATTGTTGCTGACTTGTCCACGAACACCTTTTCTTCCAAATAACTCCAAAAAAACAAGTCCAACTGTTTAAAATCACATGATCTTGGCGGGCAATTTACATCGCCACCACTAAGAATGAGATAAGACGGTCATTGAATTTTTGGGTCTATGAAATAACTCCCACGAAATAAGTCCCACTTTTAAAAACGAAATAAGTCCCACCAAAAATTGCTATTTTGAAAGTGGGAGTTATTTCGTTTTTAAAAGTGGAACTTATTTCGTCAATTGGTGGGACTTATTTCGTTACGCGTTTTTATTTTAAGTGGGACTTATTTCGTTTTGAGTGCGAATAAATTCGTTTTGTAAAGTGGGAGTTATTTCATACCCCTAAATTTATATTTTGGTGGGATTTATTTCGTTTTAAGTGGGACTTATTTCATTTTCATAATTTTGCATTTTAAGTGAATGCTTAATAATTTTTGCCGTTATTTGTTGCTCTTCACGTTGTTTCTCATTGAATTTCATAATGTTCTTTTTGTTACTTTTTAAAAAGAACACGCAAAAATGGTTGATTTATTGTCTAGAATAGCTACTTTTCTAAAGTTTTTTTTGAATTGATAGCACGGCGTACTAACAGCTAGATATGTAAGGGGGGGCATGCTGCCCCCCTGCAACCCCCCTGCTTGGGATCACTATAGGATTTGGGGTAGGTGCGAGTTTGGGTATATGCAAAGAACACGAATGCGTTGTGATTCTTTCATAACTGTGAGCCATTCTTGCTTTTTTTTTTGTTGGGAATTTCTTTGATTTTAGTGCTCAAATGCAAAAGTTCTTTGCATATACCCAAACTCGCACCCACCCCAAATCCTATAGTGATCCCAAGCAGGGGGTTGCAGGGGGGCAGCATGCCCCCCCTTACATACCTAGCTGTTAGTACGCCGTGCTATCAAATTAAAAAAAACTTGTTTTAGCATAGAGAGAAAACAAAAGATAATTTTACTTTATGTTTTTTCCTAATTCTGCAAAATTTTAAATCGAAACAATGCCAAATTGCTTTTATTTCGTTTTCTAAAGTGAAATAGTAAACCCAAATTGAAAATTTGGCCTTATTTTGTTTTCAAAAACGAATAATGCCAAATTTTTTGAATTTGGCTTTATTTCATTTGCCGTTATTTCACGTCACCTTTACGAATCCAAACGTTGTTACTAGTGGGACTTATTTCGTTTATGAAAGTGGGACTTAATTCATTTAAGAAATATATTATTGAAGGGGGAGTTATTTCATTTTGAGTGGGAGTTATTTCATTTCAAGAAAATTTTTAAATCATTTCATTTTGGTGGGACTTATTTCGTTTTCAAAAGTGGGACTTATTTCGTGGGAGTTATTTCATTTTTTGAAGCAATTTTTGGTGGGACTTATTTCGTTTTTAAAAGTGGGACTTATTTCGTGGGAGTTATTTCATAGACCCGAATTTTTCGCGCCAAAGAGCCATTGTTTCGTTAGTTGTGTGGCAAGTGACACCGTACTGTCGAAACAACATAACGTCCACATCCATATCTTTCAATTCGGGCCATAAAAAGTTCGTTATCATCTCCCGAAAACGAACACCACAAATTAACTGCCTGACCGGCCTTATTTTGAAAAAAAAAAAATACTTTTGGATTATCATTCTATTCTGCTTATTGAGGGTGAAAATGTTCCTCATCACTGAAGATGATTTTCTTCGAAAATTTATCATGCACTGTTGCCATTTCTTGCCACCATTCTAAAAATTGACAACGCTTTAAAGGGTCAAGAGGATTTAGTTCTTGAGTCAATTGCACCTTGTAATCGTGTAAATGCAAGTTTATTTTCTGCCGTACGAGCTGTGCGAGCATGCACTGGTGTTTTGACATCTCCTAAAGATTTTTCAAATTGAGTTAGTCTATTGAGAAATTTCAATTAAATTGCAGGAAAAAAACTTGACTTTTAGGTGTGGTTTACATTCAGTATCTTAAATTTTAAAATTTAACCACCCTTTAGTAACCCTGAGAAGCCAGTTACCTAGAGTTTTCATTGGTTTCCATCATTGAAACCAATCATTGGAATTTTTTTCACAGATTGGTCATAGCTTTCATTGAAAATTTCTGTCATTGATTGGAATCAAGCATTTGAGGTTAGAGTAGATCATTGAAAGCAGGAATTATAGGTGGGAATATAAAGGAAATGGAATAATTTTGTTCCAAATTGCAAAATCAGAAATCAGCTGCTCATTGAAAACGATTTTATCATTGAAAAAAGAATAATTTTTTTTTTTTTCTTAAAAAATCTTCAACTCTTCTGCATTATTTTGGCACCACACATGATACATTTGACTTTCTTCATCGCTTTTAAATTTCGAAACAAAATTTTCAAAAATGAAACCCAATGATAGCTATGAAGATATTATTTTGAACGTACAAACATTTTTCATGGACCAGCATTCTCGACATCATCGCTTAACAGCTATCGATGTTCGTTCGGCCATACAAACGCGAAAACAACTGCTTAACAAACACTTCTTTTCTGTTTGAAATTTTTATAGCAAAATATTTAATACTTTACATATAGATGTCGCTACAAACTTCTTTGGCAATACACAAACCAATTTCTAAAGCAGAGTTCTAAATTTGTTTGTAAAAAAATGTATGTCCCAAATGGTTTGTGTATTGGATTATTATAAAATGAGTGCTCGCCAATAGGTGGCTAAGGAAAACAGGAAGTTGCTTCAAAATCGACTTTAATCGTCCCAACCATTCTATATGAAATCTTTGTACTCACATGAGCAGAAACTTTTACTGCTACCACTTTCCGCATTATTGGCGTTGGTGTCGTAAAGTTGAAGGATTTGCGAGAACGAGATAAATATTATTTTCATTCTCATAAGCAGCCAGCAGAAAAAAGCCAGATACTTAATTTACCAGCCAAAATAACAACAAAATCTCATTCAGTATTTGATTCCATCTTTGTATATGTTTTCATATACAGAGCTTCCATGCGAAGGTCGATTAGTTTTGGTTTTCTTTTTTTTATAGCAATTTTTATAGGAAAAACGGAAAATTAAAACAATAATAGCTTAATGTTGTATTTATTGAGGGTATACAAAAATACTCTCATGTTTACATCAGCTGGTTAGGACCTTTTACCTATTTTTGTTTTTATTTACATTCATAAGTCTGCTTCTCCTTGTGAAGGATCTTCGTATTTGAAAAATGGTTTTCATATAAAAGCTACGATGCGATTTTTGCTGTGCAGATCTTTGTGAAAAAGAAAAATATTTGGGTAGATACCTATACGTTTAGTCAGAGTTCTAAATTACTTAAGTACATTTGGACTGCAGCACTTTCAAGTACCGGGTACTGTTATTGAAAAAATCGAGTATCTGGTACCTACTTGATACTTGAAAATCAATAGTATGAGTACTTTTTCAAGTATGTACATATATACTTGCTTCAAGGACTTTTAATGGATACTTCAATACTTTCAATTACTTATGAAGTATTTTACTGGGTATTGTGATACTGCGAAGTACTTTTTAAAGATTTTTTCTTAACTTCTGTAATCTCCACAACACATTTACAGTAAAACAATTTTTACCAATTTTAGTAGCAGTTTTAAAAGTTTTTTATTTCTTATAATGGGTGATTTTTTTGAGGTTAGGATTTTCATGCATTAGTATTTGACAGATCACGCGGGATTTCAGACATGGTGTCAAAGAGAAAGATGCTCAGTATGCTTTGACATTGCAAGAACTGAAGCCGAACGATCTGCCACAACGTCGAATTTTCAGTGAATGGGCCCTAGAAAAGTTGGCAGAAAATCTGCTTTTTTATCGACAAATTTTGTTCAGCGATGAGGCTCATTTCTGGTTGAATGGCTACGTAAATAAGCAAAATTGCCGCATTTGGAGTGAAGAGCAACCAGAAGCCGTTCAAGAACTGCCCATGCATCCCGAAAAATGCACTGTTTGGTGTGGTTTGTACGCTGGTGGAATCATTGGACCGTATTTTTTCAAAGATGCTGTTGGACGCAACGTTACGGTGAATGGCGATCGCTATCGTTCAATGCTAACAAACTTTTTGTTGCCAAAAATGGAAGAACTGAACTTGGTTGACATGTGGTTTCAACAAGATGGCGCTACATGCCACACAGCTCGCGATTCTATGGCCATTTTGAGGGAAAACTTCGGAGAACAATTCATCTCAAGGAATGGACCGGTAAGTTGGCCACCAAGATCATGCGATTTGACGCCTTTAGACTATTTTTGTGGGGCTACGTCAAGTCTAAAATCTACACAAATAAGCCAGCAACTATTCCAGCTTTGGAAGACAACATTTCCGAAGAAATTCGGGCTATTCCGGCCGAAATGCTCGAAAAAGTTACCCAAAATTGGACTTTCCGAATGGACCACCTAAGACGCAGCCGCGGTCAACATTTAAATGAAATTATCTTCAAAAAGTAAATGTCATGGACCAATCTAACGTTTCAAATAAAGAATCGATGAGATTTTGCAAATTTTATGCGTTTTTTTTTTTTTTAAAGTTTTCAAGCTCTTAAAAAATCACCCGATATAAACAAATACAAATTGAATGAATGAAATTCATCTGAAGTCAATCTCTTCTATTATTCACGAGATATCGAGAACCGAACATCAATTTTTACCAATGTTGCGTACTATTTTTTGCAGATTTTCTTTTTTTATGAAAAAACAGACTGCTGGAGGTTCTTATTTTTTATACAAAAAACTGTCAATTCTATTCTTCTTTGCGTAAAATTATTTTGGAGATAAGATCATTTTTTGTGCGTAAAATATTTTAGGTGACTTTTATTTAGACTCTAGGGACCTTGAAACGTTAGAGACAGGGGAAACTTGTGTTTTGACAGATCTTATTTAAAAATAAATTGATTTATTTTACCCATGGAAAACCCCATAAACATTTTTGTTTTCATGTTAAAAAATAATTTTCACAACAGCACTCCCTGTAAAGAAATAAGAAGTTTGAGCATTTGACGTTTTTTTTTTAAAACAACTATAATAACTTGCAAACTTCCAGACTATTTTTATTTGAAGAAATATAGTTTCGAAATTAATAGAAAAGTGAGTAGGTTTTGCCGTTAAAAAGATCTTCTCTTTCATTTGGACGAAATTGAGTCAAAATTTCATTATTTTGTATGGAATAATAAAGAAACTTAGAAACTTTAGGTTTTGACAGTTGAATTGGTTTATTGTTAAAAAAATATTATTTTGATAAAATTCAAAATGGCGGCTTCCTTCTACCTATGCTTTTCTGACAATAATGAGCTTGAAGCCTCTTGTAGTGAACTAATAACAACATTTTGTGCATCAAGTTTGTCTTGTTATCAGGATACTTGAGTTGAAAACCATTTTTATAAGATTTTATTTGTTTTCGCTTTTTGTAAACAAAAATTGTCAATTGGGTTTTTATAAAAAAAAAATTAACTTAAAGTTCACAACAAAATTTTGCAAATTGTTTTCAATATATATTTGAGTGGCAAACCAATTTTTGCCTATTTTTAGTACCATTTTTTTAAGGTTTTCATTTCTTGTAATATAAAAGCCGAGATTTTTCTAAAAAAAAAATGATCTTAAGTTAATACTAATATTTTGAATAGCTGATATAATTTTGAAATCAATAACTTAATTTATTTTAGATATATTCGAGTGGAGAATCCGTTTTATAAATTTTGTGTAGTATTTTTTGTCGGTATTTAATTTTTATTCATTAAACTTTCAATTGTATTGGAAATTTAACAAAACGTAAAAAACAATGTGTTTTTTATGAGATAAAATTAGTTAGTATTTAATAACTTTTACTGTTGTCAAGATATTCGAGACAAACATATAATTATTGTACCAACTTTTAGTGGTAATTTTTTAGGATTTCTATTTAAAACTGTCACTCCGATTTATTTAAAATTTTTCCAGATGCCAAAAATTTTATTCTTTGATGCATATAATTATCTTGGAGGTAATATTTGTTTTGTTCGGAATATATTCGAGATGACAAAAATTTTAGTTTTTCGACTGATAAAAAAGCTTTAGTTGATTTTAGTTCGAATTCATACCATTCACGTACATTCTATAATATAAAATTGATTTGAAGTTGGTTCCACTCAAACTAAATTTTCACTTGTAGACTTTTTTTTCACAGACTTAAAGTCAATTAGATTTTCATAAACCCATAGGAATATTCGTAGTCATTAAATTTTGAAATTCCAGTTTTAAACTGCGGCCCAAACAATTGGCTGCTTTAAAATTTAAGCTGAAAATTAATTTCAAAAAAGAGGCTGGGATGCGACCCACACTGATAACTTCGCATCCCGTCTGTCGATTTGTCTTGCTTAAAAGTTTGTAGGGTTTCGTGTTTTGTTTCTTAAAAATTTAAAAATTACCAACAATATTTTGAATATATGATGAAATAGTTTGATTTCAAAATAAGTTTTTGTTAACGAGATTTTTAGTCGAAAACCAATTCCTATCAATTTAAGTAGCATTTCTTAAAAGTTTTTATTTCTTCAATAAACAAATAAAAATTAGATGAATGAAATAAATTTAAAGTCAATACCTTCTATTTTCACGAGATATCGAGAACCGAACATCATTTTCTACCAAATTTGCGTACTATTTTTTGTAGATTTTATTTTTCTTATGAAATGACTGTTGGATTTTAATAAAAACTTTACTGAATGTCGAAAATTATAATTTGTGTGAGTAAAATTAGTTTGAAGTCAATATTTTTAATTTTGAAAAAGATATTTGAGTCGAAAATCAATTTTTACCAATTTTTATTATTGTTTTTAGGTTTTTATTTTTTGTAAGAAAATTGTCAATTTTTGTCAAAATTTTACTGAATGTCGAAAACAATATTTCTCATAAGATAAAATTAGTTTAAAGTCAATATCTCAAAGTTTTGAAAAGATATTTACATAAGTCAAAAATCAATTTTTACCAACTTTTGTTAATTTATTTTAGGTTTTTAAATTTTTATAAAAAAAACTGTCAATTCGATTTTTCTCAAAATGTTACTGAATGTTGAAAACATTATTTCTTAAAAAATTAAATTAGTTTAAGGCTAAAGTCTCAAATTTTTGAAAAGTTATTTAAATCAGTTTTTACTAACTTTTATTCATTTTTTGTTTTAGGTTTTTATTTTTTGTAATGATTTTTCTCAACATTTTACCGAATGTTTAAAACAATATTTCTTATAAGACAAATTAAGTTGGAAGCCATATTCTTCATTTTTCGAAAGGATATTTAAGTCTAAATTCAATTTTTACCAACTTTGAGTACTGTTTTTTTTTAGGTTTTTATTTTTTACAAAAAAAACTGTCATTCGATTTTTCTCAAAATTTTACCAGATGTTGAAAACGTTATTCTTCGTTGCCCAAAATTGTTTTGGAGATAAAATCATTTTTTATTCGTAAAATTTTCGAGGTTACAAATATTTTTTTTTTCAGTTTTTTTTGATTTATAAGAAAACCGTTAATTGCATTTATTTCCAAAAATATACTTGTTTGGTACCACGTTACAATATATAATATAAAATTTAATTCAAGTCTCTAGGGTTATTGGTTCGTGAGATATTTAGGGTTAGCCAAAATTTTCATCTTTTTTTAAAACTGCTATGGTAAAAAAGCACCCACGCAATTTTCTTAAGAGCCCTTTCTGCATTATTATATAAAAAAATTAATTTGAAGTCGATATCTCCACTGGTTCTTGAGCTATTGACGACGAAAAAACGTCGCGAACGTACGGACGTACGAACGTACGTACACACGCACGCACAGACATCTTTCTAAAAATCTTTTATTTCGACTCTAGGGGCCTTTAAACGTCGAGAAATGTCAAAATTTTCAATTTGACAAATCGGACCCATTTCAATAAATTCCTGTAAACAAATTTCTAATCTATGAAACCACTGTGTTGAATTGCAATTTTCTAATTAATTGACAACTAATATTACTGCGACAATTATTTTATTCTTTTTCGAAACCCTTATTGGTTTTAGCATAAAGACAAAATATTCAAGAACTTTTAAGAAGCTTTTCTTAATAACGTTAGAGCACCATAATAATGATGGTGCTATTTCTAAATAGTTTAAACCATAATTAATACTAAAATGAAAATTTTTCGCGGCAAATTAAAAGTGTTTTATTTTTAAGTATGGATTCAAATGGGTATAGCTTTCGAATTAAGGTTATGGTGGTTTGACTTATACCTTTTTACAAAATTTAAAAACAAAGACATTTTTTGAGACAAACCAACAACATCAAGTGATACAAATTTTTACTACGTACAACCTTAAAGATTGAAGTTCAAATTTGGATTCAATGTCAATCTCAAAGTATTTTTTTATTTGAATCGAAATAATATTGCTTTTATTTTTCACTAAAAATTGACTGTCCCCACATTTGGTTATTTTAAAATGCCAATAACATTAAAAACAAAAATAATTTGTGAAAAAAATGAGTGTAAAAACGACAGTGTTTTTCAATATTTCATTAAAACAAGCTTTACTCGAAAACATTATGATTCGGGATAAGAAAATTACAACATAATTAACTTTACTTCTTAAAAATAGATTTATACATAAGAAGAACAAATCTTCCGATCAGTTGGTCAAATTTAAATGTATCAGCAATAATGTTTATATTAAATTAAATTTTTCAAAATATGTGTAAATATTAAAATAAAATTTAAAAAAGATGCCTCTCGAATACATTACGAGTATAAGTTAATTTAAACATTTTCACTCCGATAATATCCGCCTCATTTATTCACAAACTTACTTCCTACACTACAGCTTAATAATTTTAACGAAATGATTCAATTTTTCTCTTTATTTAGCATAATTTTCGAATCATCAACATTGTCGCACAAAAAACGTTGACATTTGTTAATTTTTTTTTTTTTAAATACACAATATTTAAATACCTTAATATACTTGCCATGTCTAATCACTTGATTTATCTTCTCCCAAATCTTTATCATCCTTGTTATTGTTTGTTTCTCAAATTTATCTAAAATCCCATTTTCACATCCTTAATTGCCATAAAAAATGAAAAATAAAACAAAGACACAACAAAAAAAACAAAAAATGAAAACAAAATATAACACAAAGCACGTGTCGTCAACAAATCTGCCGAACTTAAAAATTCAAAATCACTTCTCTAAATAAATCTGAAAACATGAAAACAACAAGCCATCATAGACTTCCCCCTTATCGTCAACTATACCCATCCCCAACATCCCTACGAATAACGGTAATGCAAAGGTGAGGGAGGGGTTTCTGCTTACAAAAATAGGTATCACCAATTCTCTTAGACACAGACACAATCTAATAAATATAGAATCCTTGTTGGAAGAATAACCTCGAAAATAGAGTCTCCTTTAGAAGTTCATCGTCTTCGTCTTCATCGCCATCGTCGTAATTGTAGTCGCCTGTCGTCCTGTCGTCCTGTCGTCTTCGTCGTCGTTTTCATCATCAACAGTTACGAACGACCATCAGCACCATTGGCCCTTTCCATTTCTTCCGCGTCACCCTCTTTTTATCTTCTCACGTTCTTATCCTTCCCCAATGTCATCGCTTAAAGTTTAATTAAAGCCAACGACGCTTGATAAAGTCAACAATGGAGAAAATTTACTGTATAAGCAGTTTTTTCGTCTTACCTATTTTGTGTGTATTTTTTTTTGTTTTTGTTCTATACCTTCGGCAGGTCAGGCACTTTGAACTCAATTAAACACACCTGAGATCCTTCTTGCACCATAGTCGTCCTCGTCGTCGTCGTCGTCCTCATCATCATTCCCTTCACTTTATTTTTGTTGCTTAAGCCAGCAGTAGTACTAACATCAGAAGGAGCACGAGCCAAGCTATGGAACGCGCTTAGTCACCGAGTTGTTAAAGTTGATACAGACAATGGTTGACTAGGGCAGAGGGGTAGGGGGATGATGGAATCTGGACTGGACGAAGACTGGAGCAAGGACTTCCCTATAGAGACTAGGTACTCACTTCTGCTCTTCCCTAAAATCACTGTGGAGGAACCATAGCTTTATAGTTGGCTGGCTGGCATTAGTTTCACCTAAAATGTAGCTTCGGATAATAAATTGAATTTAAGTTTGAAATGAGAGGGACGATTCTTTGTGTCTTCCTGTTGGCTGCGCGGGCGGCGCGCAACGCGACTGGGGCTTTTGAAAATGGCAGGTGAATGCAGTGGTGAATTAATCGATTTCTATATTTCACCTGTCCAACATCCATGGCTTCACTGACCGTGTGATGTAATCAATTTCCCTGAAAGTAGGTATTGCCTCTAACTTGTTTCCCTCTTACCCCAAACTCTTCCTATCGCACTTTCAAAAATTGTGAAAACATCAGTTTGAATTTCAACAAAGAGCATAATCACAAAGGTGTTTAAATATTTCAAACTGTTCTTTTTTTTTTGATGATGTATACGGATACGGAAGTGAAGGTTCTGATGGGGGTGAATGAGGAATTTTTGGGAAATATTTCACCAGATTTGAGACAGCAGAAGCTTTGTGTTTTTGATGTTTAATATAGGTATAGATGGGTCGCTAGGTCGATGGATGGTATAAAGGTTAATGAAGTCAAATTGAAAAAATTATGGTTGAATCGGCTTGTGTTTCCAATTTTCATGTTTTAATCGCAACCTTTTGTCTCTTGCTCTTTCATTCTCATTTGCCATTTGACATCATCATGATTGAATGTATAGCCGCAAGCAGTTAATTATACCTAATTGCCAAAAAATGGCTTCGAGCCATACTCGTACATATTTTTTCGGATGAGCGATGAGACAACATCGACATCATCAACCATCTTATCCGGTCATATCGCTGATAACCGGAAGCTAATATCGATAATCACACATGCCCCATTGACATTGATAAAGAGAAACCATGAAATTGATTATCATCGAAACGGATATGATATGTTATATGCCACACCTCTTACTACCCTTACCCCTACGCCTACATACAGCATTTTCTCTCTACTTTTAATTTCTATTTTATTTCAACCCCTATATTGATTGATTGTCCCTAGAAAACGTGACCCATACACATTATTGGCCATGTCTTGCGGCATATGTGCGATACCGCATCACGGATATTGTGATTTATCAAAACCACCATGAGATAATAATTGTTGTTGTTGGATCTTGTAGCCATAGTTGACTGAAAATCCTTGAAAAACAAATTTTAGGCTAGATTCATAAATTAGTAGATTAATGTATTAGCCTTGGGATAACGTGTTTAGGAAATAATGCAGAAATGAAGACACAACTAGCTATATCTGGTTTTTTTGTTGTCAAATTTGCTTTAGATGGAGTGTTAAACGATATTTCTATTAATTTTGAATAGTTCTTTAAAGCGCTGAATAGGTCTTAAAAGCCCTGGATTCGTTTTTTTTTTTGTATAGATAGGGTTGGTCTTAACCATCATTTTCTGATTTTTTTTAAAGGTCGATAGTATAAAAATACTTTTGTTTCTAGATAAAGGGTGATTTTTTATCTATTCTATTTTTGGCAACACTGGTTTAAACAGCTGACGCACGTTTTGTGTTTTGTTTCACTGTCAAACATCTTCAGTTTGGTCTATAATTTAACCATGAATCGTCTTACAAACGAAAAACGCTTGCAAATTATTGAATTTTATTATCAAAATGCGTGCTCTGTTAAGAAAGTTCATCGCGTGCTTCTTGTGTTCAGCGACCGACGAAGCTTAGTTTTTGTTCAATGGGTACGTAAATAAGCAGAATTGTCGATTTTGGAGTGAATATCAGTCAGAAGCATATCAAGAGCTACCAATGCAATTAGAAAAAGTCATACTTTAGTGCGGTTTATGGGCTGGTGGCATCATTGGACCGTTACTTCTTCAAAGGTGATGCGAATCGTAACGTAACTGTGAATGGTGAGAGCTACTGTGAGATGATATCCAACCGCCGCACACACGGCAAAATGACTACTTTAGGAGGCCAAAAATCGTAGACATGGGAAATTGTTTTTATTTCTGGTTTTTATAAGGTTAATGACCGATACATTATCAAAAATAATGAATTGACACACGGTACACTTAAAACAAATAGAACCGTTAACTTAATAAAGAAAATATATGAATTTAGAAAAAGGCACGAGTACGATAACTTTGGCGCCAAGATATAATAACGGTTTTTGGTAGAGGGGCTTAATACAAACATTTTTTACTACGGGAGGGGGGGTCTATCTCCCCCCGTTTAGGCGGTAGGGGCAATTTAAAAAAAATATTATTTAAAATGGAAAAAAATAATTAAAAAATAACGGTGATACTTACAATTAAGTTTTATACATTTTTTTAAAGCCAGCATTCTGTTTTACTAGCCAGTTTTTAATTAAAGTCAAAACTATGCGTAGTTTTTGAAACATGTAATTTTAAACTCAAAATTTGAGTAAAAAAAGTTAAAAAAAAGGTTTAAAGTGTAATTTTTCAATACTTCAAGATTATCTACCATTGTTTTTATTTCAGAATTTATTTTTTCTTATTTGTTTTTGATCAAAAACCAAAAACTAGATGATTTTATGTCTTTTAGTTTTTGAGAAAATTGAAAATAACCACAACTACTATTTTAATTTAATTCTTTTTTTTGCTTGAGTGGTCTTATTTTGATAGTAACAATGGTAGGTGCGAGTTTGGGTGTATGCAACAGTAAGGTGTGTGCGAGTTTGGGTGTATGCAACAGTGGGATCTGTAAGGGGGGGCATGTTGCCCCCTGTAACCCCCCTGCTTGGGAACACTATAGGATTTGGGGTGGGTGCAAGTTGGAGTGCGTGCATGGTCTGGAGGGTGCAAGGTGCGGTGGGTGCAAGATGGGGTGCATCCAAAGTTTCTTTTGAATTTAAATAAGTTGGATTTAAGAAAAATTAATTTACCCTAGGTGTATCTTAATCCATATTCGATTATTACTATCAAAATAAGACTACGTAGATACTCAAGCAAGGAAAAAGTAATTTAAGTAAAATATTTTTTTTGGTAATTTTCAATTTTCTCAAGAACTAGAAGACATAAAGTCATCTAGTTTTCAGTTTTTGATCATCGTTCCACACACTTAGATGATGATAATTTATAAAAATTTTCGTTCTGTAGCACTGAACTCTGATCCATTTTCCTTATATGCAATTTCGAGTGACTTCGATCACTCCGACTACCTATCAATAAAAGAAGATAGTATCACAATGAGTTGATTTGAGTTCTCAAAATTCACAATAATAACGGTCAACAAACGACTTAATGAAAATATCAAAGACAGAAAGCGGAACCTAGCGGAACTTTTTTTGTAAGCCTGAGTAAACATGAATTTTAAAGAAAAATTTGTCTAGGACCGCAATATAATTTTTTAATATTTACCATCACATTTTTTTTTTATTTAACAGTCTTTATTAAATGTTCATACCTGTAGATTCAATATTCTTGATCACTTTGTATATTTTACCACGAGACTGAAAAAAAATGTGTTATGTTTCATTGACGTTTAAGTGAGCAATCAACCGTACCATCACTTCGCTCATTTGCCGGACTCTCGTAGTCTTTTATTTTAAACATAACAGAGGCGACTTATGCTCTTTGTGATTCACAGACCATCTGACTAAAAAAATACAAGCTTATTTAGACTCTACCTTTATTTTGATAAACAGCTTTTTGGCCTCCTAAAGTAGTCATTTTGCCGTGTGTGCGCCGCCTAGATCGTGCGATTTAACGCCTTTAGACTATTTTTTGTGGGGCTATGTTAAAACTCCTGTCTATACAGAGAAGCCCGCTTAAATTGACGCATTGGAAGACAACATTGAAGCATGCCAAAATTGGACTAAGCGGATGGACTATTTGAGGCGCAGTCAAGGTCAACATTTGCATGAAATAATCTTCATTATTTCGTATGAATTATCGATTCAAATATAGAATTCTTGCATTCGGGGTCACACCCGCTCACGCAACTCCGTTGCTCCGCTTAGAGTATGCAAAGTCGCCAGGCAGGCGCCAATATCAACAGCTTTTTTATTGAATTGCTCCAAGTTTTGTCATTTGGTGATTCTTATTAAGTGGGACATTAGCCCCAACATTTTTATTTGGGGCTTCGGTCTTACTTGGGTGGGACTTAGGGCCCAAATTAGATTTTGGTTTTATGTCCCACCGAAGTGAGACATAAGGCGTTATGTCCCTAGGCCCTATGTCTCTGCGCCGTTTTTCTCACGTGTAGGAAAACCGCCGAACCTATTTGTGCTAGCGAAAAACAAGTTAACCAAAAATATTGTGCACCGATTAGTGCCAAATTAAATTGCAATTCAAAGTATTTAAAATTCAAAATAAAAATTATAATAAAATTTAAATTGAATTCTTTTGTATTGATTTTTGCTTTACATCAACTGTACTAAAATTGTGATCAATTGTGTGTAAAGCCTTTCCCCTTCAAATCCCAAACGAGTAAATTTGTATACCAGCTTTAACGTTTCCGTCTTCCTTTGTAAATAATAATTTGATTGTAATACGGGGTAACGGTAGTGAAAAATCAGTCATGAAGGTCGCCTACAAATGGCATCTATGTAAAAAAGCATGGTGGTGCCCATGTTTGATGTTCTCATACCGTCCCCTTAAATATTTAACAACAAAGTTATATGACAAAAAACGTTAGCCAGAGCAACGCGTGGCCGAGGCAGCTAGTAAAAATAAAAAACATTTCGTCTTCGTTTATTGGAATTTTCAAAATGTTTTTCTTATTTTTAGTTCGCTTACTTCATCCAACTCCTTTTCCTTAGGATAGAAAAAATGCGCTTACGTTGGTACAATCCACAGTGCCTATAACCACTTTCATAGGTCTCGTTTCTGGAAACTGCTCAACCAGGTTCCATATATTTTTGCCTATTCTTCTTTGTTCAAATTTCTGAAGCTTAATTATTTTAAAGCTTGGTACTGTTGCAAAATTGAAATTGTAGTTGCTTTCTTGTTTTATATTTCAAAACCCCTGGCTTCTCGATTTCCAATTACTCTGTATCTTTCGCCCAGAGAATCATATAACTTATTTCCCACCGCAATATGTTCTATTCTCAAATGTCTATCATAATTGAAAGACTTCCTTCTTAACTCACTTAGCATCTTCATCTTTCATCCATCACTCAAGACTCAACAGTATCTAATCTTGAAATTGTAACTCACTTTGACGAATTGAATATTGTACCCATACATTTCAAGTCAAGCCAAATGCAATAACCTTATATCTGGCTGTCATCCGATATAAAGGAATGACAGTAGAGACATCTTAGTTGGGTCTTGGTTAAGCTTTGAATACAACATCATACAACACCCTTAATTTGTAACCACATTTTTTTGAATGTTTATTTTGTCCCTCTCATCCCAATCCTCAATTCCAAAACTTACCTGGATAATTTATGTGAAAAACTGACAAATGATACAAAATGTCAAACGAGTGAGTGAGGTGTTTTTTGAGAGGGCAAGTATGATGAAGATGTTGGGGGCAAAATAATAATTTCAAACTGACAGCAAGTTGACAGATGAGACGTGTTAAAGTGTCAATTCGGAGATGCTACTTCTAAATTTCTTTCTCCAAGTCATTAAATAATATAGTATATACAAAGTGTGCTAAATGTGATAATGTCACATACTTGATGGGGCAGTATAGCAATAGTATTGTGGTTGTGGTATATGTCTTTGTGATGTGTAGGTTAGGTGTAGGCATTGAAGGACGTGTAAATATCACACCCAAAATATAAGGATACTCAAGAAAAGAGAATTCATAAACTTTTCTTCTTATTTTCTATTGTTAGATGACAGAATCTGTAAGTGTCATTTAATTTCAGACGCCATTTTTCCCCTCATTCAACTTTCATTAATAGAAAACTGATGGTGGGAGTCCATTTTTCTTATCGGAAAAGTATTTATCAACGGACAAGAAATGGAAGACAAATCAGTAATCGTTTGGAGAGAATTAAGATAGAAATTCACTGGAAGTCTTCTTCGCCTTTCTATCTCATGGCTTTGATAATTATTTAGCGCATTAGAGTCACTTCATTTTCATTCAATATAAACTAATGACACTTAGCTTAAGTGACAGGATTATAGTTACGGTCAGAAATAGTGTTAAGATAGTCAGTTGGTAATGTGCGTTTTTAAGGAGAGTATTAAGAAAAAAAAAAGCAACAGTTTGGAAAATCTTAAAAGAAAATTTCAATGAGCTTTCCAAGTGAACACCGCACGTAAAAATTCGCCATCATTAACAAAGAAAACTCGTTAATCTCTAAGCAAAGAATAATAACGGCACAAAGAGTAAAATTGAAGATAATTAAAATTTCTCACTCCATGAACAATTTCAAAGGAAAGGAAATAAGAACTTTTCAGACGTAAGCATATTGTGTTTTTTGTATGTAAGTCAGTCAGTCACTATGGTTAAAGATTGTGTTCTTTTTTTAAACGAACTTGACAGTCATCATCAGAAATAATTGTAAGCATCAAGTTAGTGCCAAGAACCAACTTGGGTCTTTATTGCACAAAACATACATTTTTCATTTTTATACTTTTGTTCTGTGCTTATAAAAAGGTCATGCTTAAATTACCATCACCTTGCATCTTAAAGGCTTTCTTAAATAACCTCTCCGTCCTTCAAATGCGAATAATTATTTTTTCTGCTTAAAGTTATGGGCACCTAGCAATATCATGAAGAAGGAAGAAGTCAAAAAACCAACCAAAAAAATTCGGTCTTCTTTCGTCGTCCTTAAAGGGGACAGACCTTATAGCCATATTAAGAACGACTGCTTGACATACCCAAGAAGGCAGAGCGACGAAACAAACAAAATAAGAAAGAATACAAAAAAAATAAGGAAGAAAAATGTGAAGAAGGGATATGCTCAGGATAGAAAATAGGGTGATGCCCATATTATGCCAGCAAGGATCTGTACAGCGTATATTCCAATAAAGAGGGAGAAAACAAGAAACACTCTATATGAATCCTTGACATTGTTTTCTGGCGTTGTTGTTTTCCTATACACATCCCACCACACAATATGGTGAGCATTTTTGTACTTGGCTGGTTTTTTTTCTTTGGTATACGCAACGCATCGCGTGTGTTAGCTTTTTGTTCTTCTTTTTTCCTTGGTTTTCATCTTTTCTGGGAAAATTAAATTCACGTATTGTTTTCGTGGATATACACACTATAAACATTCTCACACACACTTTGACAGGACA
The DNA here is from genome assembly GCA_951509635.1 of Eupeodes luniger. Lineage (NCBI taxonomy): Eukaryota > Metazoa > Arthropoda > Insecta > Diptera > Syrphidae > Eupeodes > Eupeodes luniger. The sequence goes on along the minus strand of OX608073.1, from coordinate 91,458,858 downwards.
CGATAGACACATAGACACTTTGTTAATGGGGAAAACTTGTGTAATTAATTTTTTTTTATTCTATCCTATGCTGTTTCTTAACCCACTAAAACCATCACCTTCCTTTGGTGAAAGGAGAAATACACAAGCTTTTTAAATAGCGTCTGTCGATATTTCTTAAACTTCTACAAAATATTAATAATAACATTTATAGTCAGAGTTGGAATCAATATCTTTTTTTTTCTCAAGATACTTGAGTCGAAACCCAGTTTTATTCACTTTTTTGTTACCACATTTTTTTTAATAACGAAAAGCTATTAACAATATTTGCATATTATAAAACAATTTTAATTTCAATCACACCAAAAACATAAATGTTAAAAAAAGGAGCGAAGTTCTGCTGGATATAAAAAACCTGAGTTATGAGATCTAAAAACAATGAGATTTAAAAATACGTCAAGTTCTATATTTACAAATGTTTATTATCAGTTTATTTTTAGAAAGATTGTATTGAAGCAACTTTCAAATAATGACAGCTTAATGCTATTGAACGATTGTACTGGTGTAAATTGAATGGGCTTACTTGGCAAGTTTGTCCTTACTTTATTATCATCCCTTGGCGTTTGGGTCTCAGGTTCAATGTCTGCCTGTGCCATCTAGTTTTTCTTACGGGTACTGCTTCTTGCGAGGAATTGACAAATCCTCCAAGAGTAATTCATGTCATGAAAAGCGCTTTCTCAAAATAGCTGTTCGGATTCGGCATAAAAACTATAGGACCTCTCCATCCCTGAAATGACTCGCACACAGGAATGGTTGAGAGTTGTAAGTCACTAGGCCCTAGTTCTCTACGGACTGTTGTGCCAGCTTTTTGTTTTTATTATCATCCACATTTAACTACTCTTAAACTTGGTTAATAAGGATAAGTAAGTCGTGAAATTCATTGTAACTTTCGTTGCTTTTATTTAGAACTAGGATATTTGATCGATCCTTAACATTTTAGATCCGCGGAAGTTTTGTTAATGTTCAATCGTGAACGAAAATGTTTCCTCTTTTAATGAAAATCCTAACAATATTCCAATTTTTATCTTTGTTTGTGAATGAAGCCCCAACCATATCATTATTCTATACGTTCCACTTGAATGATAAAAATTCTAATAACATTTCACGCTCCATGAGTGTAAAACCTCGAATTTAAAGTTTTATCTTTGAATACAAATTTACTCCTTAATTTTTGTTATATTTCATCATTATACAAGCATCAGATGTGTTCCTTATAAATTATAACATAAACAGGAAAAGTAGCAGATACCACTCCTCCTGAGGGTATAATCCCAAATTTTGTAAATCCGCCTTTCAATACCCATTAATCACTTCCACTCTGTTGAATTTCATCATTCTACAAAAATCAGAGGTATTTCATGGAAACAAATCCATATTAAGTAAAAGAGGGCGGATAACACGCCCCTTGGTATGTAACATAACATTTTCGATTTTTGTCCATTTCATTATTCTTCAACACTTAGAAGTGGAAATTTCAAGGCATACTGCGTTTAAGAAAGTGGGTGGATACCACGCCCTCTGAGCACATTATTTTTGTCAATATATTGTTTTTGTGTTTTCATATACACCCCTTTCACTCTACTAAATATCATTATTCTACAACAAGTACATTTTAGAATTTAAGTGCAACATAATTTAGTTTTGGTTGTCAGAAAATTTTTAAGATACACTAAGTTCCACATTGATTGAAACGCATCTAACTTCGTTTCATTACAAAATACAAACAGTATACATGAAATTTAAAAACAGTGAATAAAATTGTAATTTGTGGAATGAATACAAATAGTTTTCAAACATTAATTAAAAACATGGCTAACGAAAAAAGAGAAAAAAACATGAAACTGGGGAAAATACAAACCCAGTCAATTAAGAAAGTGCACCGCTCCAAATTAAAAACCACATTAGCTCAAATATCCGACGAGCTAGAAGGTATTTAAAAAAGAGGCTGGGATGCGACACACGCTGATAACTTCCCATCCTGTCTGTCGATTTGTCTAGCTTAAAAGGTTTGTAGGTTTCCGTGTTTTGTTAAAAAAGTTCTTAGTTGAATTATTCTAAAAATATAAAAATTACCAACAATATTTTGCATATATATGTAGCTTGATTTCAAAATCATTTTTTGTTAAAGAGATTTTTAGTCGAAAACCAATTTTTACCAATTTTAGTTGCATTTGCGTACTATTTTTTGTGGGTTTAAATTTTTTTATGAAAAAACTGTCAATTCGATTTTACTCAAAATTTAACAGAATGTTGAAAACAATATTTCTTATAAGATAAAATTAGTTTAAAACCAATATCTCAAATTTTTGAAAAAATATTAGAGTCGAAAATCAATTTTTACCAGCTTTAAATAATGTTTTTTGTGTAGGTTTTTATTTTTTATAAAAAAAAACTGTCAAGTCGATTTTTCCCAAAATTTTACCAGATGTCAAAAACGTCATTCTTCGTTACACAAAATTATTTAGGAGATAAATTCATTTTTTCTTGATAAGAATATTCGAGGTGACAATTACTTTCTTTTAAGTTTTTTTGATTGAAAAAAAACCGTTAGTTGGATTTTTTTTCCAAACATATACTTGTTAAGTATAACATTACAATATATAATATAAAATTTAATTCAAGTCACTAGCGTTATTGGTTCATAAGGTATTTTGAGTTAAACAAAATTTTCACCTTTTTTTTAAATTGCTTTGGTAAAAAAACACCCGCTCAATTTCCTTTCTGCGTCTCTCTGCTTTATTATCTGAATAACAACATTTATTTGAAGTCGATATCTCCACTGGTTCTTGTGCCATGGACGACGAAAAAAGCTTCGCGAACGTACGGACGTACGAACGTACGTACACACGCACGCACAGACATCTCTCTAAAAATTTTTTATTTAGACTCTAGGGACCTTGTCAAAATTTTCAATTTGACAAATCGGACCGATTACAATGACTTCCTTTGGGAAGTTAAAAATAAATAAATTCGGCGGCGCAACAGTCCGTTAAGAACTAGGGCCTAGTCACTTCCAACTTTCAACGATTCCTGTGTGCGAGTACTGTTGTCAGGGATGGAAGGGATCTACAGTTTTTTTAAGCCGAATCCGAATGGCTAATTTGAGAAAGCACTTTTCATGACAAGAATTAGTCTTGGAGAATTGGTCGCAAGAGGCGGTACCCGTGAAAAAAACTTTAGATGGCATAGGCAGGGATCGAACCCAAGACCTCTGGCATGACAGTCCAACGAACTAACTATCATGCCACGGGTACTAGAAGCTATGTTCATTCATAAACATTCATAACAATGCTACCATCAAAACATACATCCCTATTTCAAAAGGATATCAAAAACAGCTCCCTAGTTCCACACCAACACAAGAGAACGAAAGTAAATCGTGTGGAAGGCGCATACCGGTTGCTTCAACGTTCTCTAGATCTAAAATTACGGAGCAATATTGACAACTATTTGTTATAAAAATTGAGCTTGCGAAGCTTTAATCCAAAGTTCTTAAAACAACTAAAAAAGTGATTCCTCCATAATTTTTGAAGCCAGCAATGTGTTGAAGGATTAGGGAAATCTTAATCCTTAATTTTTTTTGTAAGTTTCAATTTTCGTAAATACATATGTACTCGTTCTCAAATTGTGAGGTATTCTTACTTTGTTTAAGATGTTAGGGTTTTATTTTAATGCACTGGAAATAAAATTCCTTTTTTTTAACTCAATTTCAAAAGAATTGGATTACTAAGAATTAAACTTTAATGAATTCGAGAACCTACATTATATTTTAACAAATCCATCAACTTAAAATTTATATTTTTTAGTTTAAATTTAATTTCAATCAAAAACAAGTTTTGTGACAGAAATTAACTAAAATGTCATCAAATCCATAGGTCGCTGGTTCATATTCGGCTCGAAGGACCAAAATGTTCTGTACTAAATTCAAAAAGGTAAGTTAAATTATTCAAATAAATACTAAATGGAAAAATGAAAAATGAATATAAATGAAACACACTCTTTTAACTTTATAATAGAAGTAAGTAATTCTTTTATTCGTCAACTTTTGTCACCTTCAGTTTTCTTGACATTATTTATAAAAACATACATATAATTGATGATATAAAATATTTAACGAAATCCCTTTGGTAGCGTTCTAAGCTACTTAAGGCGGCAGCATCCAACAGGACATAACTTTATAAATTTCATAAGTGCATCTTCAGGACTTTGTGCTGTACATGAAATAAGTTCGACTTAGTGACATATATGACGAACTTAAATAGTTATGACTATTAGGTATCAGCAAACTGGCATTATTGTTTTTTATGATTTAGAACGGCTGTATCTAAAACTTCTTTTGGGTAGGGAGGTGAAATTTAATAGGGTGCATAATTTTAAGTTCCTGGCTTAATTGTCAAAAATCAGCTGAGACCATTCCCCAAGTGCCAGAACTACCGTGCCCTTTGATAACTGATTTAGAGATATTTTAGTGCAAAACCAATTTTTACCAAATTTTAGCGTGATTTTTTGAAAATTTTCATTTGTTTTAAAACATATAACAATTGCATTTTTTCAAGAAAATTTTCGTATGTTTAAAACAATATATGCCATAAAATGAAATAACATTGAAGTCAAATTTCATTTATTCTCAAATATTCGAGTCAAAAATCAGTTTTTACCCAGTTTGTGTATAGTATTTTTGTAGATTTGTATGTTTTATAAAAATAATTAACATTTTACCAGATCAATAACGTTATTCTTTAATGATGCATACTATTATTTGCCAGTTCTTGAGATATGGTCGACGAAAAAGGTATCCCGAACGTACAAACGAAGTAACGTAGGGATTTTGCAATGAAAATATATTAATTATTAAAACATAGAAAGTAAGTACTAACTAGTAAACATTAAATATTAAACGTTTATTTTTTTTAAACTAAAACTGTGAACAGTAGAATTTAAACTAAAATTCATGCGAAAGGATACACTTTTTGTGAAATTCCTTTTTTATTGTGTACAGTGTACACGTTCTTTTGTTAACTCCTATCAACTAAGACGAACTCTCAGGAGTCAGGAAAAAGTGAAAATGTGTTTAGGAATTCAGATAACTGAGTTGTTTGCGTGATGTTTCTTCATCATTCGGTCATAAAAAGGGACCAATAAAGGAGGGGGTTAAAAAAAAGAAAAGGATTTCTTTCTATTTTTATCTCTATTTTGATTTTGATGGTTGCACTTGTAATTTGTTTGTGTTTGGTATGGAATTTTTTCCTTAGCATGGATCATATAATCTAAAAGGACATTAACGACTCCATGTTATATAAATATATTTCTATATGTATTTGTGTGTGTGTTTGTGTTTGTGTATATGTTTTTGTATTGAGTAACAACGACGATGCTGCTTGAAATTGATAAAATTTCTACGAAAATACATAACTATGTAGGTACTATATCGAGAGTCTGCTGCTTGTGCTGTGCTTGTTTTTCTATTTTTCTGTTTTTTCGTGGTTAATTAAGAGGAAAATTGATCAAGGACATAAAAATATTGAATTACGTTAAGTAAAATAATATCTCTAGAGCCACAGCTACAACAACACACAAAAGAACACACAATGACGACGACAAATGGCGAGCACTCAAGACATCATGGTCGATAGACGACAGAAGCTATAAAGACAAAATGAACTTTGAAAGCCAAGTTGTTATTATTAAATTAAAAGAAAAAAAAATAAGCTAAAACAAGAAAATAATACAAACACATCAACACACGAACACATACATTGAAATGTCCGATATATATAAGTATGAGGACCCATAAGTTTCCATGGAAAATGAGTTGCGTTAATTACGCTCGTATGAACTTTAACTGAATTAAATGCTACAAAGATATGTTAAGAAACATATTATGTATGTTTAGGGTATGTGTATGTACCTTAAGCTTAATGGAATCCTTATAGGCTCATTGAACCGAAAAAAAGGGATCATGATTAGGGATAGTTATTATATAGAAATATGAGAGAAATTAAGGAAGGGCTGTTTTTGACTAAATCTTAAGATGTTTTTCTATTGAAACTTAATAGCTTTGTTGTTAATGCAAAATGGATGACTTTAATTTCGATAAGACTAAGACACGTGTAACTTATCACATTGCTGAAGAAGTTTTATCGATTTAAAGCCACAGGTTTCAAGGAGTCATAATGTATAGTTATATCCATGGAAGCAGAAAGATGAGATAATGTTAACATTTATTTTTCCAAAACAAAAGCAAGCCAGAAAATGAAGTGAAATACTTAAATACATCTGAAGTCAATGTGACGAGAGAGAAAACATAAAAGCAGGAATTTGAACAATAGAATGCAAATGAGCTTTACATTAAGCCTTAAGATAAAAAAATAGATTAAAACAGCTAAAAATGCTTTATTGTAATATAAGAAAGTTTGATATTGCCTATCTTCGGTATTTTTAAGTGCACATTAATGTAACTATCTTTGTATACGAGCTAAGATTTTGGCATTCACAAATCCGCTGGATCCGGTCCAATATCCCTTCATTGTTCTTTAGAGGTGTTCTTGAACGCTTTTCCATCCGCCCGAGTCGGAAAACAGCATTTGTTAAGCCTGTCCTTAAAAAAAACGTAACAAATCCTTTGTGTTTCTTTAACTAAATGTGCAATTCAACTTACGTTGTTAATTTTTTTTAAGGCTATGAAACCGCTAATTATTTATCAGCTTAAAATTAAAACCTTCTTAGTGATCGGCAGTATGACTTTCGTAGCAATAGGTCCACTAGTGTTCTCATGGTTCGTTTCGTCAAAAAGTGGAACAAATCGGACAAAGTCAGAATATTGCGTTTGGTATTTCAAAATCATGTGATTGCCTTCGGTTTGTATGAATCCTTCCTTCGTTGGGTTAGAAAATAACCTTTGGGAAAGTTAATTACAAGTAGTATTAGATGCGCTCAAGTCTGATTACCATAAAATAAATGCTAGTGTGCATAAAGCTACAATTGGTCCCCGATCCTCTACCTCCGGTCTGTAACTTCTAATCTAATTAATTGTTTCGCTGATGATAGTACTCTTAATTTATTTTATTTGTTCATAGTTCATGTGCAATGGGGAATAAGAAGCCGAAAACCCAACGCTGCCTCTTATCGTTAAAGCGAGGTAAACACCCCTCGCTACTGGTATAAGTGCCACTAGCTTAGAAGAAACTGAACTTGCTATAATCTTTAAAACATACATATATGTACGTCCAAAGCCCGAATGCTCCAAATTTTACTTAAGCTTATTGGACAGCATACAAATAAAAACTCTTAAAATTATTCTGAACAGTAAAACCAATTAATCAATTACGTCACTATGACATCGTCGTACGGTATCTTTCATCATCCTTTTGTTCCTCCCCCTTAACAGGTGAATTGTAATAATCATGCTTTTAAAAATGCCCATGGGTTTACCCTCGAGTCCAACTTCAGTCGTATACTGTGAAGTATAGATATGCGTTCTTTAGCCGTACTACGCGGATGTGGAATGCCTTGCCATACTTTGTCTGCCATAGAAATATTCAAGAATTCAACACTAATCTACACCGACAACGCCTTTTCAACTTCTCCCTCTTTTCTTAATACTCCCACTGCGTCTCTGGCATATTAAAGGTATTCAAAACCCTTTAAGCGTGTTATAGTTATAAAAAAATTTTAGCAGTTTTACACAAAATTATGAACAAAAATTGATTTTCAAGCTTTAAATGGTCATATTGCGTTCTAGACCACAAACTGCATACTTATAGCTCACATATCTCGTGAACTCTACCACCATTTTTGTTTGTTTCGATGATTCCGTCCCCTACGTTTTTTTCTATATTACAAGGAATATTTGAAAATTTTAAGCCACTGCATGTCTAAAAGTTCTTACAAAGTGCTTCTTTTTAAAATTCAATATTTTTAAGTCCGAATTATAAAAGCGGCTTTAATATCTAAACTAAGAAATAAAATGGCAGATCGAACCAATTTTCCATAGTCATTGCGATTTAACGGTTCTCCGTCACTATAGGACTACTTTACTAAAGAAGACCGGAATATATAGTTAATTTTTTCGGCATGTGTTAGCTTTACCCTAAACCACATTTAATTTTCGAAAAATTCACACAACGTCAACAATCCTTGCATACAAACATTACAAAGCACATTCCTTATCCTTGAAGAAAGCTTACAACATCTGTTTCATTTAATCTTTCATAAACAAAATTGAATTGCATTTTCATTAAATTTAATCGTCAAAGTCTTAACGTGATGTATGTTATCCAACTTATCTTAAAATATCGTTAAAGTTATTAAAAAAAAAAGATAAACACAACAAAATAGCAGGTAAGCCACCCATAATTATTATTAATATTTCAGTCCCACAAAACCATCAAAAATTCAATCCATAATAATAAAGATAATGACTCTGATTGCGAGGAAGCTCTCTGGTTGTGAGGTCTGAGGTATTAAAGATGAAAGCTGGATTCAATTTTACTTTTTTCGCATCACTGACATCACAACCATTAAAGCTGTTCAATCGTGATAATATATTTTTTATATTTTATGGCGGCGCACAAGAACCCCAACCCAGCTCTAAAAGCATCGCATCTAGCGCACTGTTGTCAGTGAAGCAAAGCCTCATAGAACTTAAAAAAAAAACAACAACAACAATAGCAAACCTAAGGAGATTTAGGTAGCCATAAAATATATCTAAGCAAAACAAAACATAAATTCTCCAGATCGATTGGTCTTGCTTGGTTGTTCCTTGAATTTACTATCATCTATGGTGGATGGCGGTGGGTAATGGTTTTATGTGTTCCAGCTACATATCTCGTGCCCGTCTAGCATCCTCCGTATACAATTGCACCACCAACGCAGCTACCGTACGTCCGTCGCGTCGCTCGTCCAAATTCCAAGTGCCAATATGAAACTAAACGAAGTCAGAATTCACGACAACGAACAATGTTGCTCTTCAGGGGGTACGATTCGACGAACGGAAGAAAAAAGGGACGAACGAAGGTAATTCACCTCACCTGTATATTCCATTTGGCATCCATAGAAATGGAGACAAAAAATCTCACAAAAAAAAGTCCTTACGCGCCACAAGGACAAAAAAAAGGATGGACGACGAGAAACGGCGACGCTATAACGGAACAAACCAACTAGAAAGGATTGAAGCCATATCCTTGCCACAAAAAGCAATACAAAAATAAAATCTAAAAACCGCTAAAGACTAGAAAAGAATAACAAAAAACAACAACAACAACAGACACAAAACCATAAAAATATTCCAGGGCACGAAAAATATCATAGCTACCTTTAAAATAGAAATATGTCATGAAAGGGATGTTCTATGGTGGATGTAAAGGGCTGGATAGAAGGTTTTCAACGCCTTGCTAACATAGGTTCATGGGGATAGAAGATTGTATTCGCAGTACTGAATTTCTCAAAAAAGTAAGTAACTTAAACTGTAATGAAATCGAATCGAAGGCATCATCTCATAGATCTCATAATTCATTGAAAAAAAATTGAATCTTGTAAGCCAATCAATAAGTTCTCTAAACACACTAATTGTTGATACACCTGTTGATCAACTGATCTTCATAGAAGATGTGAAACATATTGTTTCCAATCTGAAATCGAAGAAGTCTGATGGACTAGACAAAATCAAAAATATATATATCAAAATGCTACCCAAGGCTGGGCTTGTATTTTTAGTCTTTTTGGTCAATGCATGCTTAAAAACACAATATTTTCCCAAGCTTTGGAAAACAGCTAAGGTTATACCTATTCCAAAGCCTGGGAAAAATTTAAAACTTCCACAAAGCTATCGACCAATTAGTTTGTTGAGTAGTCTTAGCAAAATTTTGGAAAAGATTTTAAAAGAAAAAATATTAGAAATTGCTGATCAATTGAACATTATTCCTAATGAACAATTCGGGTTTAGAAAATTTCACAGTACTACTCACCAAGTGTTGCGAGTATGCCAGTATGTGAAAAAGAATCGTTTGCTTGGCAAATCAACTGGCCTCATTTTACTAGACATAGAAAAAGCTTTTGATACTGTGTGGCACGATGGAATGGTCCATAAACTATAGTTTCCTTAGGCTTTCCAACTTATTTAATACAAATTATTCAAAGTTTCCTGTCTGATAGGTGTTTTAGTGTTTATGTTAATAACTGTTCGTCAAATTGTTACCAAGTTGAACATGGTGTTCCACAAGGATCTGTATTAGGGCCATTCCTTTATAATATCTATACGTCCGATATTCCCAAGCTTCCTGAATGTCAATTAGCTATATTTGCTGATGATACTGGAATTTTTTCATCGCATGAATTTGGTCTCAATATAGAGACAAATTTAACCCATGCAATTGATCTTATAACTCAGTATTATTCTAAATGGAAAATAAAACTAAATGCTGATAAGGTACAAGCCATCTTTTTTAGTAGAAAAAGAAAGTCTTGTTTTCTTCCAAGCAATCAGTTAAATGTTAACGGTGTTAACATAAACTGGGAAACGAGCAAAAGGTATAAAGTGGTTTTTCAGGCAATTCTTTTGTATGGTTGCCAAATATGGGGAAAATGTGCAAAGTGTCACATCAAAAAACTGCAGATATCTCAAAATAAACTGCTTAAAATGATGCTTAATCTTCCTTGTTATTATTTTACAGCCGACTTGCACGCAAGAGCAAATGTTGAAAAAATTTGTGATAGAATTGAAAAGCTGAATAATCCATTTGTATTAAAATGTGATTTTTCGGATAATCCATTGATCAACCAACTTATATCCTAACCAACTTATATCCTAACCATTTTTCTACCAACTAATATAATTGTTTGTTAAAACTTGTAATTTAACTTATATTATTTTTGTACTACTCTTTTTTAATATTAATTATTGATTTATTGTTATATTTCGTTTTCCTTTTGTTTTTCTAAATTGTTTAATTATGTTATTTATTAAATTCTCTGTGATATTAACTTATTCTTTATAATTTGCTTATTTGATTTAATGTGTATTTATTATTTATTTACCTCTATGTGAGTTAAACAACTATTTATGTATATACTTATTTTTTATGTATTGCAATCAATTAATTTATTTATTATATATATTTATTTTTTTATTATTTATTTGTTTATTTATTTATTTATTTAATTTATTACTAACTCATACTAAAATATAAACATAATTATATTTCCATTATTTATGAACTTTGTTACTAACCCAAAATACTAACCCAGTTATTTCAAACAAATATGTATAATTTGTAAAAAACTATGTTAAGACACAATGTAGGTACCTGAATATTATTATTATCATTATTATTATTATTTTATTTATTTATTTATTTTTTTTTTTCATATTGAAGGTTTTTTTGTACTTTCCTTCAAATATTAATATCACTATACAATTCTTAATGTTAATAATAAAGGGTGTCCCAAAATTAACGCAAGATTTGAATTAAATAGAAAACGCCGTTTTTAGTCTTTTGATAGTTACATTTTTATTGACTCGTAAAGTACATACATAGGATAGGGTTATGTATGGAATAACACATCGGACAAATGGCCTCCACGGCTTTGCATGCACATGCGCACTCTTTTGTTGAAATTTTCCATGACCATTCTGCATAAATGTGGCTGAATTTCGTTGATGCAGCGTTGAATCTCCTCCTTTAATGCACGGGTGGTTGTGGGCTTGTTGACATAGACTTGTGATTTTAAATAACCCCATAAAAAGAAGTCTAATGGTGTTAAATCACACGATCTAGGAGGCCAATTTTGATCACCGAAACGAGAGAGTACACGACCTGGAAATGTCTCATGCAGTAATTGAATTGTTTCACGGGCTGTATGACATGTGGCACCGTCTTGTTGAAACCACATATTGGACACATCAATATCATCCAATTTTGGCAGAAAGAACTGTGTAATCATGTCGCGATATCGAGCACCAGTAACAGTCACTGCTTGACCAGCATCATTTTCAAAAAAATATGGCCCAATTATGCCTCCAGCCCAAAATCCACACCATACAGTCACGCGTTGTGGATGCATTTGTTTTTCGACAATCACATGTGGGTTCTCCGAACCCCAAATGCGGCAATTTTGGCGATTGACAAAGCCACCAAGATGAAAATGTGCTTCATCGCTTAGGATGATGAAATTTTCGAACTGCAGCCGCCAAGCTTTCACTATTTTTGAAATATTCTTTAATAATGAAGACACGTTGTTCTCTCGTGTAACGCTCCATTTTTAATAACCCTATACTGTTAGCTGTCAAATTGCTTTTTTTTCAGGGTTGCCAACACTTCACTGCACAAATGGCGGCAAATTCAAATCTTGCGTTAATTTTGGGACACTCTTTATATGTATATACTGATTCAGTAGAAAGATATAATGTATCTATCTTATATCAAATCTCTGTACATGTAAACTGTGCGATAGTTTAGCAAATGTAATTCAAATACGAAAATAAAAAATCTATCTATCTATTTATCACTTGAAGTTTCCTGTATTTAAATCTCCTCTTAAAATTTTTCTAAAGACAACCAAAAACGGTCAAGTTTGAACAACATATCGCTTAACAATAAATAAATTGTATGAAGGATTTGCAAAGTACAAATCTTCGTCTTCTAGATACAATTTTGTAGAAAAGTCTTGAGACATATTGAATATAACGTTTTGAAATTTCAATCCCAAATTCGACTATTTGTTCAGTTTTTAAAAAATATGAACCCGTTTTCAACATAATTTTTTATTTTTGCAATATATTTCAAAAACTGATCTTGTAGCCTTACTTAGAGGATGAAAATACTATAAATATTTCAACTGCATGTTATAAATAGGAAATAGAGATTTGGAAAACTCTCACGAAATTTATTAAAAAAAAAGAACTTCGTGAATTTACATAGAATGAAAACGCTTTTCTTTCTTTCCTTCTTCGAATTTTAAAAAGTCATATATCAAAAACCTGGCGTGATAGAAAAATTTTGCATTCGGATTTGAATTAAGGCCATCAAAAAAGTGCAATTTTGCTACCAGAAACAAAACCTCGTTCACCAGTGATAAATCTTTACATAGAGATCATTAAAGTTATACAAATTTGACAAAAACGCGATTTTCGCATTCGCCTCATTCGAATTGGCAAGTCCTATCAATTGACAATTGATACTCATAATGAAGTAAAGGGTATTCAATCAAATAATCAGAAATATTATTTCGCGAGTAAGACTTTCTTTTCTTGCTTTCACGTGCAAACAATGTAATGTGAATTTATTGAAAGACTTAATTTTTTATTATAATAAAAATATGAAATACTGGGAAAATAATATATCAAAAGAAATGGTTTGTGTATTTAAACGAATTAATTGAATCCACACACCATTTTTATTTTAAATTTTAATTTTACAACTTTATTTTAATTATATATTTTATTTTGATTCACGACGCGTTTCTGCATCATCGGGTGGAATACTTTTTCCTATATACTTTGCAAAAGTATTCCACCCCATGATGGAGAAACATCTCCGAAACGCGTCGTGAATCAAAATAAAATATATAATTAAAATTAAGTTGTAAAATAAAAATTTAAAATAAAAATTAAATAAAAACTAAATAGCATATTTATTTGTTTATTCTCTTAAATATAAACTACAACTTAGAGACAAGTAAACCATATCATGTATCAACCGTAATACCCGTACTGCTAGGAATACCCTTCAGTTTACCCTTTAGCCCAATTTCGGACGGACTGTTAGGTACAGAGATTCTTTCTTTAGCCGCACTGCACGAATGTGGAATGCTTTAGGTTAGGTTAGTTTAAAGTGGCTGTCCATGATGGAATCGGACACACTTTGGCCAGTTTAATGGCCCATTGTGATACCACATGAATCTTGAAGCTTCCTCCTAAGCACAATGGAACCAGTTTGAGTCCCTTACGGAACGTGAGAGGCTGATTATGCTAATATGGTTAACATCGTTTAGATCGTTAAAGACGAATTCTCCTAGGTAATTCTTGCGTTTTTGAGCTAGAGCAGAGCATGTACAGAAAAGGTGAAGAACTGTTTCCTCCTCTTTCTCGTCCATACAGCTTCTGCAAAAGTCATTTGACAGACCTTAGAGATAGCAAGCACCTTGATCGCTTTAAATTTAGTTTTGGCCAGATGTTTTTTGTGACCTGACACGTGGTGATGTTGTTCCACCTGGTGTTTGCCTTCTTCATAGCGTCCTGCATTAGCAATAGTTTACAAGTAGCGATTGGGATGCCAGCATTTGCCAAACATGGTAGAATGGGTTGTACTGTACCATTCCTGGTGAGTTCATCTGCCTTACAGTTACCTGGAATGTCTCTATGGCCCGGCACCTAGCAAAGGTGAATATTAAACTGACAGTTATGGACAGTTATAGAGTTTGTAGAGATACAGTCCAGAGAATTAATAGCGGCCTGACTATCTGAGAAAATACGGATATCAGTTGTTGATGTCACGTTTTCTTTAAGCCAGGACAAGACTTCTTTATCGCCAAAAGTTCCGCCTGGAACACGCTACAATGATTGGGAAGGCGGAATGAGAGACTTAATTCCAGTTGTTCAGAGTACACACCTCCACCAACACCTTCTTTTGTGGAATGCTTTACCAGGCTCAATATTCCCCCTCATTACAATGTGCAGACATTCAAAACCAATGTGCATCGGTTTCTCCTTTCCAATCCTATCCTCCTTTCCTAACTGCTCGCACTGTGTTCAATAATTATAAGGGTATTCATAACCCCTTTAGTGCGCGCACAATATATAAACAAAAACTCCTGTGAAACTGAGACTAACTGCTGTTTTATAATTAAAAACTAAATTTAGAGTTTCCGCTCGGATCCACCAGTTCAAAATGTAATGTATTTGAAAATTATGTTCAAAAGTCTTGAAAGTTCAGCTTTAAAAAACCGTCAAATACGTTTCATGGAAGTATATCCCTGATATCCTTTTCCAATTGTTTTTGTCTAATACTTGTCCATATTGTTTACCTTCTTTTGAGTAATCCAGCTTTCTCAAGCGTGCAGTTTAGCCGAATGTATATGGAACTCTTGCTGAATAAATATCAGCTCTTCTTCTTCAATATTTTTGAATGTTTGCAAATCGCATATTTCCTCACAATAGAAGACACTTGAAATTGATTGTTCCTTCAGTTGTATAGAGAGCGCCATATTTGATTGAACATTTCGAATATGCCCCGAATCACCGACGACCGGTTGTGTGATGTAAACAGAAAATGACAGTCGATATAAAAAATGATAAAAATACGGACTTTCGATGTAATTTATGAACGTTCTGGAACTGGAAAAAACAAAAAAAATTCCAGGTATCTATCTGTGATAGAGGTTTGTCGCCTTCTTAGCGCTTCATCTTTGTTCTCGATAGAACGAAGACGTCACGCTGTTCCTTTCTCTCTTTGTCTCTTTTTCGCCATATATATAGGTATAAATACCTACTTTTCTAGACATCTATGCCATTTACAATCTATCCACACAAATATTCTATAACATCTATATCCTTTTATGTCCTTATATTGAATTTTTCTACATCTCTTTGTTTTGTTCTTTTTTGTCTCTATTTTTTCCTGCTTACTTTTTGCCACCTTTCTCGACATCGAGCTTGTAGCTTAGTTGAACTTTGGAGTGGAATGAGAGATATAATATTTGCGGGAAGATTCTGGAAGCAGAAACCTCGCGCAGTGGTGGCGGCGAATAGATAAAGCGAACTAGTTGTAAAACTGTAAAAATCCTCTTTTTCTACTCCTTCTTCTTCTATACAGTAAAATGGATGGAAAAAAGGATATAAATCAATTCAGGAAAAAATTTCACATGATTTCCTGCATCGTTGGAGCGTTTAACAGACACGTTGAGCACCCAACCAGCTTTGAACACGCAGCACAAGCACAAGCACAGCAAACAAGAAGTGCAATCGAGGTTAGCAACCTTTGTTGGGAGTATTTTTGTCGCCAAGCTTTTGGATAAAGGTCTTTTTTGAAGGGATACATGGAATTTGTTTTTGGCCAACTTTGTGGCTTCGCAGAATATATTTCACACACAGAAATTCTTTAGTGGCTACAGAGACAAAAAGTAAAAAACTAAACTAACCAGGATCTAATAGGACTCTAATGTGAGTTGAAGTATTTGTGGCCAACTATACAGCACTAGGATTCTCGACTCGAATGAATCCACACACAAACGATTCATGATGATGCTAAAGGACATAGGAGATGGGAATGGGCAAAGTAGGTGATGATGGTGATAGTGTGGCAGGAGCATAGGATATATGGTAATTCTTTGTTGGGTGCGAAGTAGTAAATCTAAAAATATTCGTGTGGAATTTGTGAAAATGATATACGGCCTATGACAGGTGGTGTTGGCAGGAGTTATGCGGTTGAGGTAGTTTGTGGTGTAAGTGCGGGAAAGGATATTCCTATGGAAAGCAAGTAAGAAAATTAGAGGAAATGCGATAGAGAGTGTGCGGAAAGAAGAAAGGAGACAAGTTATCCTTTAAGAAGCGAGAACAAGCAGTTTATAAGCAAAAAAGACAAGTTTCTTTATTTATTACTACTCTATGGCACTTTACGACCAAGAAATTGAGCCATTTATTTATTTTTGTGTGTGTGGGGATTTGCGAGTTTCATACATACCTTCATAAAACAGATATGAATAAAGTGACAACAAACGTATTGCAGAAAAACAAAGAAATGACTCATGTGGAAATACAATAAAATAAATATTTTAGATTTATACTTCTTAACGTATATAATAATATCTACAGGAACCACCTATTCCATAAAATTCCATACTTGAAGATCAAATTTAATGGAAAAGGTGTCAGATTTATAAGCCCTAAATAAGAAATAAATAAGGACAAATCTTATTTATTTCCTTAATATCACTTAATTTATGTTAAGCTTTGAAATTTTGATAATGGCGCCATCCTTCGCCAGACTTTTAAGATAATACTAATGTATGCATATACATACATACGGTTTTTTTGGAGACAATAATTTTTTAGTACTCGTAGAGAGATATGTACATATCTATATAGTAGTTGTCCAGAAAGTCTTTTTTGTTTTCTCCATGTGTGTGTAATGCTTTTCATAAATCAACAAAATTCATAACACAATTTAAAAAACAAAAATGAAAGTTATTAAAATTCAATACAAAAAATAGTGCGTATACGGCAGGGTGTACCATTGCACTTTTTAGATGATTTAAGAGAAATATTCGGTTTGTTGAGTATAGATGCAGAAAATTTTATTATTGACATTTATTTCGGAAACTATAATAAGATAAATACTTACTTACTTAAGGCGACGCTACAGTCCTCTGTGAACTAGGGCCTCACCCAACAAACTTCTCCATCTAGTAAGGTTTCGCGCCCAAGTTGGGTCAGGTCAATTTCCACTTGTGACCCAGCCATCTTAGTCGTTGAACTTTTACTCTTTTGGCTAAGTCTTTGTCACTGTACAGCTCTTACAGCTCGTCGTTCCATCTCCTTCTCCACTCCCTTTCTATGCATACGGGACCGTAGATCACACGAAGAACTTTTCTCTCGAAACGACCCAAGGTGCTTTCGTCTGCTTTTGTCATAGTCCATGCTTCTGCACCGTATAGCACGACGGGAATGATGAGGGTCTTACCTATATAGCGACAATTTGCTACTGTTGTTTTCTGCGTTCATAGCGCAGCCTAGGTAGATGAAGTCCTTGACTACCTCAAAGTTACGTCTGTCGATGGTTCCGTTTTGACCGAGACGTCGGTGTTGTAAGTCCTTTCTTGACGACAGCATGTACTTTGTTTTGCCCTCATTAACCGTTAAACCTATTTTTGCCGCCTCTTCCTCAATACTCACTAAAGCGCCATTGACATCACGCTGAGTTCTTCCGATTATGTCAATGTCATCAGCATATGCTGGTAATTGGACAGACTTTTGAAAGAAAGTGCCTCTAGTGTTGAAGTGGGAACTCTGCAATATCCTTTCAAATACGATGTTAAAAAAAATTGCAAGACAGCGCATCAACTTGTCTAAAACCTTTTTTGACATCGAAAGGTTTTGTTAAGTCGTTTCCAACCTTTATGGAGCAGTGTCCATTGTCATCCTGCACAAACGGACGAGTTTGCCAGGGATATCAAAACTAGATATGACTCTATACAGCTCGTCCCTGTAGATGTTATCATATGCGGCCTTGAAATCGATGAAAAAATGGTGAGTGTGGATTTGATTTTCTTGGGTTTTTTCCAGGATATGCCGCAATGTGACTATTTGATCGACTGTGGACTTTCCTGTCCTGATTAGGACCTATTAGGACCTATCAGGTTGTTAGATAAATACAAGGAGAAAATATACATATACATACATAAACAAACTTTTTGAAAAAAGAAACAGTTGTCGTTCTTAAAACAAAAAACTCATATGGGTATATACTTAAAATAAAATTGGTTCCTTACCTAACTAAGTCAAATTAATTGAAATAGTCCTCAAGTTGAATTTTTCCATGGACATAATTTTGTTTTCACAAATTGATAGTTTTGAAAATTAACTTTTTTCACTTAATCCTTCAGTTTTTTTTTGACCTTTGGTCTTACAGGTTGTCGATATTATATCTTCACTTAGATTATTGTGGAGGTAATTCTTAGTTCCCAGGTTATGTTGGAGCTGATTCTTCTTTGGCTACCTTGGATCTGGTCGCGGAAGCTAGCAAATTGAGCTCCTCTGCAGAGCCTTGTTGGTAATCCAGTCTACGTGTTTGGCGTGTTATGTGGAAGTCTGGACATTTTTCTTGATAAAGTATATACGGATTTTTTTCACTTCTTCGAGTTACCAGATTCCCCATACTTGTGTTGCATAGCACATAATTGCACGTAAAACTGCCTTAAATATTCTATATCTACCACTTGGCACAATATTTTCTTTTTTGACCATTTTACTCCAGGTGCTGTTAATTTTTGGTTTTTAATCTTTCAGGTTTTCTTAGCAGGATGCCGTGATACTTGTATTATTTAACCTTTTATAATTCTTCGTTTCTCAAGTACCATTTTTCATTTCCTGCTACCCTCTAAATTTCAGAAAATCAATATTTTTGATTTATTCGTGTTAGGCTCTCAGTTCCATAAGTCACAATATGTTTGTAGTTTGTTGGTCATCAGTTGCATCATATTCGAATTGTCAGCCATGTATTACTAAGTCATGCGAGTACATCAGCACTTTGATTTTAGTCTCCGAGTAAGATACATATATACCTCCTGACTAAAGTCAATGAAGAGAGAGAAAATTAGTGAATTAAGGAGGCAGACTATTTCTGTTTGAAACTATTCTGAGAATATATTAAAATTCCATTAAAATGAGCTATTTTTTTATTTCTTCGTAGAAATACCTAGATTCGGGAGTTTGTAAAAGAAGAAGACATAT
Organism: Eupeodes luniger; assembly: GCA_951509635.1. Classification (NCBI taxonomy): domain Eukaryota; kingdom Metazoa; phylum Arthropoda; class Insecta; order Diptera; family Syrphidae; genus Eupeodes; species Eupeodes luniger. The sequence goes on along the minus strand of OX608073.1, from coordinate 91,439,375 downwards.
AGTTTTTTTCCGTTCTCTATATGGGATCGTGCATACTTGTCTATTGTGGACACTTTTGGAATCCGGCGTGGTATTCATTGAGTAGATTATTTCCATCCACCGAATTAGCGAGTCTTTCCAATAATGCTCCTGTAAAAATCTTCGTAACAACCTTAAGAGAAGCTATACCTCTATAATTATCTGAGTCCGTTGTAAAGTAAGAATACGGTATACAAAAATGTCTTGTCCAAACAAAGTCCAAAATATTGATATGTTTATGATAAAAGTCATTTATCTCTTGAAAAATAACAACTCCTTAGAAACACACAAAATGTATGTGTATTCAAAGAATAATGATAAAATGTTAGTGTCTTTAAATGTTTTAGTTAGTGAAAAATTCTTATAATACTCGTACTTGTACCTTTTACCTATAGGCTCAAAAAGAAAATCGGTTTTCCTTTTTTAGACTACATACAGCTGTTTTCGATAAAGGCTGCTATTTACAAATGACTCTCAGAAATTGGTAGCAAAAGCGTTACAGATATCGACTATTTTATCGAATGAATTTTTCTAACAAATTAACTGAAAATATGCAAAAATGTTTTGCATATGATAAAAAGTTTTGATTTAAATATCTGTTTTTGTTTCCGACATTTTCAGTTAGCAGCATTTCTTGAATGTTTTTATTTCTTATGAAATTAGTCTTTAATTTTTGAAAAGATATTTGAGTCAAAAAATTGGTTTTTACCAACTTTGAGCAATGTTTTTATTAGTTTTGAACTGTCAATTCGATTATTCTTAATAAAATAATTTTGGAGGTAAAATCATTTCTTATCCGTTAAAGGTGACAAATATTTTTTTCAGTTTTCTTGTTTTATAAAATAAACCCTTTATTCGTTTTTTTTTTCAAAATTGTAATAGTGTAATACAGTTTAGTTGAAGAATTGTAAGCGTTATTTGTCAGATATTTGGGTCATCCAAAATTTTCACTTATATTTTAAACTCCTATAGTAAAAAACTACCTTTTTCAAAGTCAATTTTTTACCAATTTTTCGTACTATTTTTTGTAGATTTTAATTTTTTATGAAAAAACTATATAAAAAATAAATATAAAAAATTACTGAATGTTGAAAACAATATTTTCTGTGAGATAAAAAAGTTTGAAGCTAATATTTTTAAATTTTAAAAAGATAGAGTCGAAAGTAAATTTTGACCAAGTTTTAGTATTGTTTTTTAGGTTTTTATTTTTTGTAAAAAAAACTGTCAATTCAATTTTTCTCAAAATTTTGCCGAATGTTGAAAACAATATTTCTTATAAAATAAAATTAGTTTAGAGCCAATATCTCAAAGTTTTTAAAAGATATTTGAGTCGAAAATCAATTTTTACCAACTTTGAGTAATGTTTTCTTTAGGTTTTTATTTTTCATACAAAAAACTGTCAGTTCGATTTTTCTCAAAATTTTACAAGATGTAAAAATCGTTATTCTTCGTTGCACAAAATTATTTTGGAGGTAAAATCATATTTCGTTCGTAAAATGTTCGGGTTGACAAATATTTCTTATTCAGTTTTTTTTATTTATAAAAAAGTCGTTGATTGGATTTTTTTTTCTAAAAATACATTTGTTTGGTATCACGTTACAATATATCATTTCAAATTTAATTCAAGTCTCTATCGTCATTGGTTCGTGAAATATTTAGGGTTAACCAAAATGTTCACCTTTTTTAAATTGCTATGGTAAAAAAACACCCATTTAATTTTTTTGAGAGTCGTTGCTGCATCTTTCTGCATTATTATCTGTATTACTAAATTTATTTGGAGTCGATATCTCTACTGGTTCTTGAGCTATAGACGACGAAAAAAAACTTCCCGAACGTACGGACGTACAAAGATGTCTGTACGTACACTCGCACTCACAGACATCCCGCCAAAAATCTTTTATTTGGACTCTAGGGACCTTGAAACGTTGAGAAATGTCAATATTTTCAATTCGACAAATCGGACCGATTGCAATAACTTCCTATTTGAAGTTAACAATAACTTCCTATGGAAAGTTAATAAAAAGAGAAGTTAATTGGAGTCAGAGTTTTGAGGTAAGTTTTTCATGCCTTTTTTCTTTTGTTATACAGTGAACCGCAGTTCTTTTGTGTGCGATAGGTGGCTAAAGTTTTTATTTCTTGAAAAATATATTATTAACGAAACAATTTTAAATATTTAAAACTGCTTCCTCAATTATGTTGGAAATAAAAACATTTAACTACTTCCATTAAATTCTAGATTCAGTTTGAGTTATGATATGATTTTCAAAATAACTTTGAGAAAATAATGCACAAGTCTTTTGTATGTGATTTATAACTTTTAAAAATAAAGCCATTAAAAAATTTTGAAGGATATATGCATATTTACTTCCAACGTTTTACGAGTAGTATATCCAATTTTGCTTCAAAAACACCCAGCAGAGCATCAGAAAACTATCGAAACAACTCCAATAAAACTACAAAAAGAAGTCCAAATTAAATTCGATCACACTTTGAATAGAAAATGAACTTTTTATCGCATTTTCCAATCCTATGTTATGTTGAGATATCTTGTTCTTTTGACTCCACTTTTTCAGTACTTTCTTGTTGAGTTTTCTATTCTTTACATTCTCTATACAAAATGCTATGACTTTTGAAATTCAATAAACTAAAGATAAACGAAAAATCTACATGGTGTGGTGGTGGTTTATCTTTTTTGTGTTTTCTATGTAGATTTTTAACCCCTCTCCATATCCCTATATATCCTGGATATTTTGTTGTTATTTGCACTTCAGAGGAACAAAATGTCGATGACATTATACTATTGTGAAAAAAAAGCTTTATATTTTGTTGTATTCATCATCAATCGTGAGTTTGTGTAAATTGATGGCTTGGATATAAAAGAGCTCTAAAAACCCATTCAATAACATGTGTTTTGAAGTCCTTTGCATACAAAAAGCACATCCTTTTTTTAAGAGTAGGGGGTATCCTTTCGTTCATCACCATCATCATTTGTTACTTATTTCTTTTTGTCTATCATTATTATTCGTTGAAGCTTGTTTTCGCTCGTTTTAAATTGTGGGAGAAACCAAGAACAAAAATAAAACAAATTCTGAAAAAATTTATTGCCAGCTGCAATGCAAGCTGAAGCTGCTGATATAGTAACAATGTGTTGGAATTTATAGTATATCCATCATGAGTGAGTAGAATATTATACGGTACATATAGAGTATGACGACGTTACGTACACACGATAAAGGACCCCTTCAAACCCGTTGACGGTAGGAAAATGTGAAAATAATTCAACGTTGATGACATCGCCACCATAAGCTAAAACATTATTCCGTTGTTCCAGCATCAACCGTTATCGGAGCTCGTTATGTGTCGACGATGCTCATATCAGATCGCACATCAGCGATGACTTTAAAATGGACACTGAGGAGAAGAAATTTGAGGAACAAAAACAAAAAATAAACAATAAACTTAAACATTTTTATTATTTTAATGTACCATTTCATGAAAATAGGATTTCAAAAACGTGGATGAAAGAACCTTTTAAATCCTTTTAAAATGTTGTCATAAAATGTGTCGCAATTGTTTTTGAAATCATTGGAAAGGGATTCGAAAAGTAAAAATAATTCAGTTCATTTAAACTGAAGTTAGGAGCTTTTAAGAATTAAAGCATTGAACCTTAAATATTTGATCCAAAATGTTCCTAAAACTTAAGGGATGTTGAATATAATAACAGGATATCATGCTCAATAGTTTTAACTAAATTAATCATTTTATGTCGCTTTTTAAAGCTTTCAAAAAAATATTAGAATTTCGACAGATTACGAAATTCATAACACTGGGCAACCAAGTTTTATTTTTATTTTCAAAATTACACTTCTAAGATTTGTTTGAATACAACTTCAAAATCAATTAATTATGTCATGTTTTTGAGATACAACTTATGTTTCGAAAAAATAAACTTATATTATTTTTATTGTCTACTTCATTTTTCAAAAAAATAATCTTTTTTTTTTTTTTTTAATCATTAGTTGAAAGATTTCAGCTGCCTTACATTAATCTTTAAAAAACACTGAAGCATACATCTCAAAAGGCTTTTAACATAAAAGCGCAAAACGGTATAAAAGCAATTTTTGTTCTTATTACAAATTCATAGTCTCAAAGTTATAACATCAAGTTTTTGAATTATATGGAACTAAATATAATAATAATGTTGCAATAGGAGAAGTTGGACTCAGGATCGGCGCCTAAAACGTAACTCTTAAACGTGTAAACTTTAGATAGCGTAAAACTAAAGAGAATTTACGAAGACTAAGTGAGATTGAAATTAAACTATATGTGTGTAAAATCATCGTACAATATTTTTGTAAGAACTGTACATACGTTATGTTTTAACAGTTTAAAAAAACTGCGTATATTATGTATGTTTTTTTTTTAATTTTCAAAGAATAAAAAATAAACTAAATAAATTAGGTGGCGCAACAGTCCATGAAGAACCAGGGCCTAGTGACTTACAACTCTCAACCATTCCTGTGAGCGAGTAATGTACAGTTTATATGCCGAATCCGAACGGCTAATTTAAGAAAGCACTTTTCATGACAAGAACTACTCTTGGAGAATTTGTCCATTCCTCGCAAGAGGCAGTACCCGTGAAAAAAGTTAGGTGGAACAGGCAGGGATTGAACCCAAGAAGAAAAATTATAAGGTGAGATTCCAATTTCTGAAATACCAAGAGAGGTCCTGAAACTCCAAGGGAAATCTGGAAATTTCTATGGAGATTTTGAAGTATCAAGGGGGTTCTAAAATATCAAGGGACAATTTCAAGGGAGGTCTTAAAGTAGGAAGGCTGGTATGGAAATTTCAGGTAAGTCCTGAAATTTCAAGAGTGGCCTGGAGATTTGAAATGTAAAGGAAAATCTGGAGTTTCGAAGGGAGGTTCTAAACTATCTAGGGAGGTCTTAAAATATCAAGGTAAGTCTGTAGACTCCAAGGGAGGTCCTACAATTCCAAGGGAGGTCTTGAAATATCAAGGAGGTCCGGAAATAATAAAGGAGGTCTGAAGGTTTAAAATAAGATTTTGAAGTGTAAAGGGAGGTCTTGAAATCCAAGGGATGTTTTAAAATATCAATAAAGGTATTAAAATATCAAGGGTGGTGAAAAATGGCAAGGCAAGTTCTAATGTGAATTAGAAATACAATTTTTTCACAAGAGCATCATTGACTAATATTAAAAATGTATTATACATTTTAATACGGTTTACCATTGGTAAATAATGGAAGCTCAAAAAAGTCTAAATTCAAGTGAAAAAAAAATCAAACAAATGTTTGCTGCTACCATCGAACAGTAAATGCTTTTATTAGGATTTCCTATTTCTGGAAATATATAGATACTAATATCTACATCAGAGGCAAAGTCATAGGCCCTAAACAACAACTTTACACATAAACATATACTTGCAGAGCTTCTGGGGTGTCATAGATGCCTTAGGCATGTCATAAACTGACGGCGTTAAGAAGCAAGGTTAGATATGATAAGGAAGTCTTAGTTCATTCTGAGAATTTCATATTTAAGTCTTAGAACGAATGCGAAAAGTCGATATATCAAGTAGACTCACCGAAAGTAAAATTCAAAGTATTATGTTGATTTCTGGCATATGACGTATTCTAATCTCGGATGGCTCAGACGTATTATAATCTGGAGGTCTAATTTTCGATGTATATAAAACGTGTAAAAACGTGGCGAATGTTTTCCTCCGAGTGGTCAATCGTTACGGGCTTATCGGCGTGGACTAGCGAAAATAGTCAAGCGGCGTTAAATTGCGCAATCTTTCAGGCCAACTCAAGGGTCCACAACGTTAAACTTTATAGTTACCAAAAGTTTCCTTCCATAGATCAATTGTGGCACGAACTGTGTGGCATGTTGCAGCATAGCTCCTGTACATCATAGTTGTTTGATTGATGAACCAAAAAGTCAGTAATAACGGCTCAATAGCTGTCACCATTAACACCACCAACAGTCAGTTTTTGTGTATTTAACGGTGTATCAACATACACTTGAGGATTATCATCTGCCAAAATATGGCAGTTTTGTTTTTGAAGTGTCCATTCGAACAAAATTGAACAAAATATTATTTTACAAATGAATTTGGAAGCGTTGTTCAGGCGTCAATCAATTTATGTTGCAATGCCAAACCCAACAGATAAAATAGTGCTGTCAACTTTCAGTTCTATGCCTCGAAGTAAAAACCCCGTTTAGCTACAATTAATGAATAGTAGATCCTTCTGCAATCTTATGTCTAGACCCTGACGTAGAATCTTAACTTTCCAAGCGATTTTTCGATTTTTATTAATTTATGTTCCCTTTTTTGTTGTTATACCCAATAACATAAAATTTGTGTTTATTGTTTGTTTATTTCCTGTAGTTATCTCTTTCTGTCTTTTGAGTTCTTTTCCGTCTTCGATGTATGAACTTTTTTTAAAGACCTAATTTTAAGTATTTTAATTTCTGTTTTGGTGAAGTCTTACACTTATTACCTTGCAACAAATTTTCATTAATTTTTGGCTTTGGCTTGCTACTTTTTTCGAGTTTCAAATTCTCTCATAAATTTGTTTGAATATTTTTTGTAGCTACTGTAGAAAAATTGCTTTTACTTTAACCCATTTTTATGTGAGTTTAAGGTACTTCTAGAGTAATGAAAAGATAGTTTTAACCGGTGCATGTGTGTACTGCGTATGCTCTTCCATGAATTTCCTTCTTATACTCATTAGATACGATGATAACAATTTATTTTAACCCATTCTCTGGAAACACATTCAAGTATTTATTCTAAAATTGCACATAACTTATTTGCAACACATCACACTATTAATTTTCTGTATTTTAATATCAAAATTTCTTCCCCCTTTCTTTATTCTTTGCCGCTGTTGCGTTGTTCACTATAAGTTGTAAAAAACCGTTCTCTTCATGTTCGACAAGTCTTAAAATGCTATGAATTTGAATTCCTACTTACATACATATGTACAAATAACCGTACATAGTACATACGTACATTCATATAGAAAACACTTGAGCATCTTATCGTTCGTAGGCATAACCCTCAAGAAATATAGCTTAAGGCACAAACGACAGGATAATAATATCCTGACATGTCCTGAAATTGCCTGAATTTGTATTGGAATTTATCTATACATATATCAGATTCAATGGAGGGGACAACAACTATGATGTTGGAGATGATGGGGATGAAGATGAGGATGATGATGACGATGATGTGTTGGTCGTTGAGAAAGTGGAGAGATATCAATATAATATTGGAGATTTTTACTATATTGGTGGTATTATTTCTCAGCTCCTGGAATTTCAATATTTCTATATATACTCGTATGTATGCAGAAACTATAATACAGGAAGGCATAACACGCACAATATGCAGATAACAAATCGATTTGGTGATAAACGGAAATAGCCATCTCTGAAAGCCTAAGGATTATTATCCAAGGATTCCTTTGTGCTTGGACTTTTTGATTTGTCCCAAAATGTCGCCGTCTGAATTTGAATGAGATAACGGGGTGCTGTGGGTGGGCGATAGGTCACAATGTGAATGCAATTCATCCTCAATGAGGATGTTTCATTTGTTAAAGGACATTTATCCACATGATGCAGTTGGCATATTACTCAAGAACTTCCATGTTAACTCATTTGTTTACTACTATACAGTTACTTGAAGGAATCTGCAACAGCACATCAGAGCGAGGTCCTTAGGACATATGCAAGAGTGGAATTTATATCACAAGTGAAGATGATAATCACTATTTCCTTCTATTGTGTGTGGGGTTTGAGACAAATGTATAAGTGTACATGAACATCGCTGACAGAGCAAAGGAGAGAGCTAGAGAGGGGGGGTAGTTGGTTGAAAAACCTTCAAGACATTGTGTTTTGTGTCTTAAAAGGACTTAAAAATCTGCGTTTGCATGACAGCGATACATTTTATGAAAGGATCCTCTTGGGTGTAATTAAGGTTCATGGGGGCTGATATGCGATGATGGGGAGGTTGTTTGTTTTTGTTGCATACCTATACACTCGTATTCTTCACAATTTGGAGGAATTTTCCTTGTCTTCACATCATCATCATCTTCATTGCTTCATGCATATAAGAAAGGATAAACGAGTATAAGATGAAGGTATTTTATGTGTGTGTTTACTCTGTGTCTCTAGAGTATCTAGAGGTTGCAATTTAATTTGCGAGATTTTAATGATATGACTTCGGGTGTTATAAAGCTTAAAGCTAACAATTAATTTTAAACCCAAACGAAACTGATTGTAGAACGATTGAGAATCATTTATGAGGAAACAATGTTATTTGCTATATCAATTCCCTCTAATGTGTGGTTCAATCATGGGATTGTATTTAGAAAATGGTTCTGTTTTGAGCGTTAATAATTTAATTAGTTCATTAGGGCGTATGCGTAAAAAAAATAAAAAGAGCGATTCGGTTCAAGACATTCCTTTTGTGAGAATTAATTTCCTATATGGTGCAAGAATTCTAGAATTCTCAAGGCATGATATGCGGATTTCAGATATCTCAAAGAACTGATGCCGGAGTCTAAGAACAGTTTTTAATTAAAACATTTTTCTGTCAAGTGTATAAAAAGATCATAACAGTTAGTCCAGGTGTATACTAGAGTTCATCAAAGTGTGGTTGAACATACTAATCTAATGTCAGAAACATTTTAAGTCCTTATCCCAGAAGTTTTTTTTCCAATTTCTCATGACGTACAACATGTGCAATTTTAAATTTCGAAAATCAATATTACAACATTCGTGGTGGTAAGTCTTTAGGGTTGTCACGCCAGAGGTCTTTGGTTCAATCCCTGCCTGTGCAACCTTAATTTAAAAAAAAAAACAGTTTTCACGGGTACTTCCTCTTGCGAGAAATTGACAAATTCTATAAGAGTAATTCTTATCATGAAAACTGCTTTTTCAAATTAGGCGTTCGGATTCGGCTTAAAACTGTAGGTCCCTCCATCCCTGACAACTTTAATCGCACACAGGAGTGGTTGAGAGTTCTAAGTCACACTAGGCCCTAGTTCCCAATGGACTTTTGCGGCACCTAATTTTTAATATTACAACATACAACAAAGCACTCCACACTGAAAAACCTACGTTCCAGACATTTTTAGGAACTGAAAAATCCCTTTGTTTTTGTAATGGATCCGTAGTCTAGACAATATATTGCAAAATATAAATCGTAGTGAAATTAGTAATATGTTTTCAAATTTCTTTCATTCTGTTTATTCTTCTTCAATTACAACTGTTAGTCTTTATACAATCATCCCGTGAATGAAGTCAATATCAGTTCCTTAATCTTAAGCTACTCAGATGTTCAAAAAGCACTATGTGAACTTGATAGTGATAAAAAATCCTTAAAATCTTGTTTAGCTGCTGTTTCAGAACCATCAACAAGACTTTTTAATGAAAATTCTATAATCAAGATCTCATTTTGCCGTTTCAACACGGTTTTGTTTCTGAAAGATCGACAGCAACTAATCTAACCATTCTATGCAATGAGATCACAAGTTACGTTCAAGATGGGTTTCAATCCGATGTTATTAACACTGATTTTTCTAAAGCTTTTGATAGAGTCAATGAGGACATTTTAATAACCTTACTATCAACTTAAGGTTTTCATTCGAGATTTTAGTTATGTTTGGAATCTTAATTGGTAGATCGAACACAATACGTCACCATACATTTAGCTTTATCAAATCCAATATCTGTTACCTCTGGCGTTCTTCAAGGAAGCAACCTTGAACCTTTACTTTTTTTTTCTTTTTGCAAATTATATTCCTCACATTATTAAATCTTCTCTTTGCCTTATGTTTGCTGACGACATTAAATTGCTAAAATGTATTAACTTGGCATCTGATCAAATTCTTCTTTAAAACGATTTAGATATTTTAGTTAGCTGGTGTTCTACACACCAAGTTACATCTTAATGTGTCCAAATGTGATTATATAATCTTTCGTGGTAACTTTGAATTATCAAAGTTAATTTATTCAATAAATGGTGCCAATCTTCAAATGGTCTTCAAAAAAATGGACGTTGGAGTTTTTTTTGATCCGAAACTAACTTTTTCTTGCTTTTTCTTTTCGTCCCATCTGACCCTTTTACACTCAAGGCGTTATATTACCGCTATGTTAGACCAGTACAAGTACTTGAGTATTGCTGTGTAATATGGAACCCTTACTATTCTCTGCATTCTAATCGACTTGAAACTATTCAAAAACCATTAACTAGAAGAAGCAGTGTGTAGATTTAAATGGAATATTTGAATGCCTTCATACGGTACAAGTTGTAATATTCTTGACCTTCAACAATTAAAAGGTGAAGACGGTACTTTGAGATAATTCTTATTCGTGATATTCTTGTTTATCAAATTGATTGCTACTTTCTTCTTGTGTTGATAAAATTATATAAGCATTCCTTCAAGAAAGCTGCGAGTACGTAACTTATTTTTTGCCTTAGTGTATTTTAAGAACCAGGTATGATTGAAAAATGTGAAGGTAAGCAAAAGCTAAAACTTGGATTTTTAAGTCAAAGCTAGGTTTTGTGTGATTAAAAACTAGCTTTAGCTATTTGTATCTATTTTAAAAAAGCTAAAGGCACATTCCTAGTGCTTTATCTTGTTTTGAAACTTAATCTCCAAATTGTGTGATTGATAATAGTTTAAGCTGGAAAATTATAATTAAAGCTACAAAATATCAAGAATCCTGGACCTCTGGTTAGAAAATTTTGACTATTTTGTATGTATATGTTTTTCTTCAGTTGAAGTTCGAATATCACCAAGTTTATACTCTTTCAAAATTTCAAATTTTTGGAGAAAACGGTCAGGAACTAGCGATGATAACATTCATAATTTATTTCAATTTTTATAAGAAAATGAGTAGTGACTCGTTGATTACTTTTTAGGGAAATCAAAATAACGTAGAGAGAAGGTGAGCTAATGGTGCGAATATTTTTAAGATGAACCTGCGTTTCAGTTCGCTGTATAACAAAATGTTGAAATTGAACGCACTATAGTGTTAGAGAACTAATAAGCACGTGGCCAACAAACTAATTTAAAAGGATTTTGTTCATATAAGCTTTCCATCGAGTCGTAGGGAAATCGAAGAAAAAAAGGAAAAATGGCAGAAAAACGTATGTACGTTTCTTAAAGCTTTTGGAACTATTGATTGTATCCATATCGCTGAGCTTAAACCTTTATGATTTCCTGATGAAAACATCAATTATAAGGGTTTCTTCAGCCTTAATGTACAAGCAACATGCAATGCAGTTGAAGCTCATGCTCGGGGGTCTTGAAAAGATCAACATTATATTCAATAATGAACGAGAAAATGATATAATTCTTGGAGATTCTGGATACTCCTTAGCTTCTAACTCCTTACAGAAATGCTCAAACAGACGCAGAACAAAAATTCAAAGAAATAATCTGCCAAAAACCGTGTTGTTATAGGGAGATGTTTTGGTCAATTAAAGCAGAAGTTTTTGTATCTGCAATGTAAAATGAGTGTTGCACCCAGGCCCGTAGCCAGGATTTCGGTTCGGGGGGGGGGCTTGTTCAATTTCGAAGAAGTAAATCTATATAAAAAAATTTAAAAAAAACTACATAATGTAAATGTTTTATTTTTGTTTGTATTTTTTTTTGTATTTAATTAAATAAATAGTTTGGATTTTTACAGCAATAAACGCCTTGTCTTTTTTTTAGACATAATGTCGATCACTTCATCTGGATCCACATCAATACCTGAGTGAACAGACAGTATTGCAAGTGCGCTTAGTTTTGGATGGCCCATAACGCTTCGGGATACTGTTTTGATCCTTTTCATCGTTGAAAAGGTTCTTTCAACGCTAGCTGTTGTAACTGGTAGTGTGGCCAAAATTGTAAGCAAGTAGCTTATGATCCTGAAGTAGGTCTTGTCACATATATCTAGCAGTTTCAGAACATCGGAAGAGGGATCCATCGATGAAATTTTTTCGCACCAGAGTATGTACTCCGCTTTAACAGCTGACAAGGATATTGCGTTATCGAAGTAGAGTGTTAGATTTTCCATTTCATTTACCCGATTGGCGGCAGCAAAACCTGGAAGCAGAGCTTGAAACGATAGTAAAACGTCCTCGTTGACCATAAATCTGTCAGTAAGATTTTGTATAAGAGAATCTAGACAGGGAATGAGTATAGAAACTCTAAAATAGTCTTTTGGACATGATGTTACTGCGTTGTTTGTTTCAAAGAAAGCCTTGGAATTGTTATGCTGACTTCAAATAAATCCCTGGCAAGTTGTGATGCGGATTGAAAAGCTTCTCTGAAAAAGTCTCTGGCAGTTTCTCTTATGTCCTTAAGAGAACTTAAGACTTGTTTCGTGTGATTTATTGCAGACACGAAATTTAAAGATTCATTTTGAAGCAAAATTGATAAGCGTAGCGTTAAACTAAAAAGTTTTTCGCATACCATGGGGCTTAACAGAAAATCACTTCTTTGAATTGCTGCTAACAGAGTTGATGCTTTTGAAGACATTGCCCACGTCTTGGTGGATATTTCTTCAAGACTAACAGCAATACATTTGAAGAGCTCTACAAATGAAAGAATGCTGTCATGCCTTTCAATAAACCTTGTTTCACAAAGGCGCAAAAGTCGTTTTTTTTCTGCTTTCTGGTGCGTATTTTTGGATGGCGATTTGGAAAGTCTTATTTGCATTTGAATGGTTTCGGAAGAAATTAGCTATTTCGCTTCCTACCCCAAGACAATTGCGAATCGAGGGTGTTGACATGGCATTAGACACAGCCAGGTTCAAGCGATGACTTGCACAGTGAACATATCTGGCATTTGGATACTGTTGCCTTATCCTACTCTGTACTCCACTTAAGTGGCCTGACATATTTGCCGCTCCGTCATAACCTTGGCCAACACACTTGATCATATCTAGATGTAGTTCCTCACATCGCTGCAATATGGTTTTAGTCAGGTTTTCAGAAGTTTGGTCATCAACAGGAATAAAACCTACAAAATCTTCCCAAAGCATACTTTTCGTGGGCTCTGCACAGCAGTCAACATATCGGACACATATTGAAAGTTGCTCAGTGCCAGAAACATCCATTGTTTCATCAACCAGAATGCTAAAACAACTCGATCTTATAACCCGGTTAGATATTTTTCTGGTGACAATATCAGAGCATATATCTAAGATTTCGTTTTGGATATCTGGGCTTATATAGGTTGCATTTTTTGACTAGATAGTCTCTTAACATTAATGTGTATTTGTCTTTATTAAATAATAGTACCTAATTAGTCTCCTTTTGATGAAAAAAAAGAGTCTTTTGCAACCAGATTGCTAAGAGTTATTTTTAAACACAATTCGAACTTAAATAGTATGTACTCTTATTTATACCTACTTGCGTATATAAAAAAATGCATTTATGCATATAGAAAAAGCATGAAATCTGCCGGATAGTAGCTCTGCTTTTCTGATGTGGCGTATGATAGATAATGCACCGTCGTTTTCGACGGGTTTCCAGCTAGTTTATAATATTTGTGGGATAACCATTTATTAAAGCAACATGATTTCAGAACAATATACATAAGTAGTGAGGAACTAATAAGAGAATATACAAACTTTTGTTCAAACATTTTTTTTAAAAATCATTTCGGGGGGGGCTTGAGCCCCTCTAGCCCCCCCCCTGGCTACGTGCCTGGTTGCACCGCGCATGGTTCTCACTCTTGACATTATTTGTTTTGTGCTTTACAAATGTTACCTGACAGTCATTCATAATCAGATAGCCAAGCTAAAGCAGACTACAGTAACAACAATTAGGTGAAAATGAAGGAAATAACAAAAGTAAAATAAACCTTTTGTAGAAGAGGTCAACTACGCAGAAATTTAATACACAGAGATTAATAAGACAAAAATAAACCAATTTCTTCAAACTAAATTTTAAGGCTCTATTTCCATTTTGGTATTTTTTTTTGACAAAACCTCAGAAGTGGTCTTTTTTGAATTGCTCTACACATACTTACCAAGTTTATTAAAACTAGTCATATCCAGTAAACTTTTAGATTACCGTCCTAGAAAAGCTAGCGCAAAAGTGCAAGCTTAAAGAAATGACATTAAAATGCACTGTATCAATACCAAATTTCAAGCTCATAGCTGAAAGACGATATTTTTTTTGGACTTAAGTTCGGGTAGGAACTCAAAATGCTCTTTTACATAAAGCAATACTTACCAGATGCAGTAAAAAACAGGTTTGATAAACCAAAATTCGTGTGCTTTTGCTTTTTGGTAACGAAAATGACAGTTTAAGCTTAAGCTTCTAAAAAAACACATTTGAATAAACAAAAAAGAGGCTGGGATGCGACCCACACTGATAACTTCCCATCCCGTCTGTCGATTTGTCTTGCTTACAAGGTTTGCAGGTTTTCGTGTTTTGTTAAAAAAGTTATCAGTTAAACTATTCTTAAAAAATTAAAAATCACCAACAATATTTTGCATATGATGAAAAAGATTGATTTCAAAATCTAGATTTGCTAACGAGATTTTTAGTCGAAAACCAATTTTTAACAATTTTATTAGCATTTCTTAATAGTTTTTATTTCTTATATAAACAAATACAAATTGGACGAAAGAAAAGAATTTGAAGTCAATACCTTCTATTTTTCACGAGATATCGAGAACCGAACATCATTTTTTACCAAATTTGCGTACTATTTTTTGTAGATTTTATTTTTGTATGAAAAATAAAAAATTTACTGAATGTAGAAAACAATATTTTCTGTGAGAAAAAATAAGTTTGAAGCCAATATTTTTAATTTTTGAAAAGATATTTGAATCGAAAGTAAATTTTTACCAAGTTTTAGTATTTGTCTTTTTTAGGTTTTAATTTTTTTTTTTATAGAAAACTGTCAATTCGATTTTTCTCAAAACTTTACAGAATGTTGAAAACAATATTTCTCATAAGAAGAAATTAATTTGAGGCCTATATCTCAAGTTTTTGAAAAGAGGTTTGAATCGAAAATCAATTTTTACCTGCTTTTATTTTTATGTTTTTATTTTTTGTAAAAAAACTGTCAATTCGATTTTTCTCAAAAATGTACTGAATATTGTCAACAATATGTTTTAAAAGACAAAATTGGTTTAAAGCCAATATCTCAAAGTTTTGAAAAGACATTTAAGTCGAAAATCAATTTTTACGAACTTTTAGTAATTTTTTTCTAGCTTTTTATTTTTTGTAAAAAAAATGTCAATTCGATTTTTCTCAACATTTTTTCGAATGTTGAAAACAATATTTTTTGTTAGTTAAAATTAGTTCGAAGCCATAATCTTAAATTTTTGAAAAAATATTTGAGTCGAAAATCAATTTTACCAAATTTTGTTAATTTTTTTTTAGGTTTTTAAATTTTTGTAAAGAATTCAATTTTTCTCAAAATTTTTCCGAATGCTGAAAACAATATTTTTTAAAAATGAAATTAGTTTTTGAAAAGTCATTGAGTCAAAAATCGATTCTTACTTACATTTATTAATTTTTTGTTTTAGGTTTTTATTTTTTGTAAAAAAAACTGTCAATTTGATTATTTTCAAAATTTGACCGAATGTTCAAAACAATATTTCTTATAATATAAAATTAGTTGGAAGCCATAATCTCAAATTTTTGAAAAGATATTTGAGTCGAAAATCAATTTTTACCAACTTTTGTTAATTTTTTGTAAAAAAAACTGTCAATTCGATTTTTCTTAAAATTTTACCAGATGTTGGAAACGTTGCACAAAATTGTTTTATTTTTTGTTGGTAATATTTTCGAAGTACAAAAATACATATTTGTTTTCAGTTTTTTTGATTTAAAAAAAAAACGTTAATTGGAATTTTTTCCAAAAATACATTCGTTCGGTATCACGTTACAGTATATAATATTAAATTTAATTCAAGTCCGTAGCGTTATTGGTTCGCGAGATATTTAGGGTTAACCAACATTTTCACCTTTTTTCAAATTGGTATGGTAAAAAAACCACAAACTCAATTTTCTTGAGAGCCCTTTCTCCATCTTTCTGCATTATTATCTATATAACAAAATTTATTTGAAGTCGATATCTCTCCTCGTTCTTTAGCTATGGACGACGAAAAAAACGTAGCGAACTAACGGACGTAAAGACGTACGGACGTACGAACGTACGTACACACGCACGCACAGACATCTTTCTAAAAATCTTTTATTTCGACTCTAGGGGCCTTGAAACGTCGAGAATTGCAAAATTTTTAATTTGACAAGTCAGACCAATTACAATAACTTCTTATGGGAAGTTAATAAAAGCTAGAAATATTAAGCTTAAACTGGAATTTTCACTTGAAACAAAGCTTAATTTAGAACTGTCTAGCTTTAGCTTCTAGTAATAGATTACTAGTAAATGACTGGCTATGTAGCCTTATCTATACTTCTAGTAATAGCTATGACTAGCTAGCCTTACCTATGTCCAAAAACAGCTTTAGTTTTTTTTTTTATTCACAAGACCTATTATTTTCTTTGTAAGACTGACAAAAAAAATAATTTTGTCAACAAGTACAATTGGTACAAGGTTTTTTAATTATCAGACCGTTAATGGCATAACTAAAAGTAGATCCTTAAAAGAAAGGCTTGAATTAGTAATCAAATTGAAAATAAGCGATTTATTTTCAATTAAATTCAATTCATTAAAAACTCATTATCGAAAAAAAACCTTATCTAAGACTTACCCCACTTATGAAGAGCACTAATGTAATTAAATTTCTATTTTTAATTAACCGTTTTATTTTCCAAAGGTAGGTATCTGCAATACAAAAAAATGGGTATACAAGGAGTTTCAAAACAATGAGAACCTAAAGTATCAATAGTAAATGTCTTTGTGTGCCCTTGGACTAAATCAATTTTCTCTTTCTATGTAACACGTAGCTTAAAATATCTCTATTCAAATATTTTTCCAATCATCCATCATTCTAGGAAAATATTCAAACTGTCACCTTAGATAAAACCTTAGTGCTTGTCCTTTTCACTTTTCATTCCTAATAAATTCACAAAGACGTCAATTCGTGCCTCAATCAATCTAATTTCAATTTGCCTTAAGTCTTAGAATTTTTTACTTATGTAACTTCTGGCCTGGGCATTCTCAATTTAATTTTCTAAATGAATGACTAAAAGATGCTTCACTTCGCTTGGCTTCGCATCCTGGGCTATCATTAACTAAACGCCTGCCATCGGGAGTATTAAATTGTTCCTTTCATTATCTACAAAATCCAGTTCGTTCGTCGTCATTAGTCAAATCGCAAAACCAAGTCAGTGCGTTGCTCTTCCGGTTGTCATGACCCAATTCCGTTTGTTTGTTCTTGCACCTCCATCCATTAGGTCGTCATTAATTTCGTTCATAAGCATAACAAGCTTCAGTTTTGGCGAAAAGCGGAGATATCAAAAAATTGTATCTTCAATTCATACCTATAGAAAAGGAAGATTTTCCCATACTCTGTAGAACCTAATGAATTCATTTAAGGCTTGAGCGACATTGTAGTGTGCTTCATCGAAGTGCATCAGCATAGTGCGTTCAATGTCCATCAATTGTATACTATACACAACACAGTCCCAGAGAAGAGTCCTTCAAAAATGTTCATCCTATGTAGGCAAATCATAGAATGCGTTATCCCAACAACAACTTGTCCCAAGCCAAGTCAAGTCAAGCCAAGCGAAAATGTGCTACATCCCAACATTTTCTCTTGGATGACGATGACGATGGTGATGGCGATGGGCCTTTACCTAGAATTATATAAACTTGGCAAGACAAATGTGAGTCCTCGAGAGTTGGCAATAAATCTCTGGCGTATATAAGCAGGCACAAGCGTCGTCGTCGGAAGTCGGCAGTCGGTCGTCTGTACGGTACGCATTTTCATCTAGCATCGATTGGAGTAGTGACTTTATGGCTGACGTTTTGGCTTCTGTTGGTTTGAGGTCCTTGTGGAGGTAATCAATTATCACAAGTGAGAGAGTGCAACTCCCCAGCTCCATAGACCATTTCCTCGTCGTCGTTGTTCTACGTCGTCGTTGGTAGTCGGTTTTTCGTCGTCCATTTGTATAAACATTTTGTGGATAATTCTCTTGGAATGGAACGCATATCCAATGCAAGAGGAATGTATACAATGAACATGATAATGATGATGCTGTTGATGATGATGATGCTGGACCGGAACTATGGCTTCTATATGTACACTTGCTCTGAATTTTATTGAATCCTCGCAAACGTGTAACAGAGAGTGCTGCCCGAACAAAGTGATATATGAGAATCTGCAGTAGTAGAGTGTGTCCAAAGTGTCCGGCACAGTGTTCATGTTGTTGCGTTCTGCTATAATATGTCCTGAATCCTGCGATGGTATATACAGCAAATTCAAGTCATCATATATATAGTTGGTAAAATCGTTTGCATATAGGGTCCTCGTATAGTTCTCTCTCTCAAGTCCCAAATGGCTTTCGAATGCGGCAGAGTGTTTCACAATTTTTAAGCCGATTTACAAACATCCCCCTTTCTCCTCAAAAAACCCCGCCGAATTGAACCTGCTTTATAAGTCACACCCTACATCGATGTGACTATTGAATTTCAAAATATTGTCGCAATGACACTGTGTCCTGCTGCTGCTGGTGTACTGTATAGAGGCTTGTTGCAAAGTCAAATTAATTAGTTTTCCAATCGGAAGTCATTTTTCTATCAATCTGTCAAAAAAAGTCATATACATCTACAAAACTAGTATATTTTCTATACCCAAATGAAGCAAAAGTTCGACTTCCGATGGGAAATGTATTGTAAAATTTTCGAACTATGGCAATAAATCTTCATTAAAAGTGCCATCAAATTGGTTTTTGGGCTTTTTGAATTATTTCTGGCTTCGGGTTTAGTTAAGTGAAATGTAATAAAGTCTAGGATAAAAAAATTATTATTCAAAAGAAACAATTTTTTTATTAATTAAGTGTCTAAAAATTCTCAATTCGAATGCGAACTAACAAGTTATTTTTTTCGAAATTCGACAAGTTTATAAGCTTGGTGTTCGACTTGGAAAACTTCCACATTAAATTAATTTGAACTCCTATATTGCCTATAACTTCGGTTGATCTTAGAAAAATGTATAAATTCCTACATTTCGAGTTTTAAAAACTAAACTTTTGCTTTTTTTGTAGCATGTCAAATGTCTACATAAGATCGGTAAATCAATTCGGTTTGTTGGCAAAATTTGTTGAAGAAGTGTTTTTGTTTTAAATTTTTATCATTTGACATTACAAGTCATCATCTAAAAATGTAACAACTTTTGATAATGGAAAATAAGTACCTTGTAAGGCGGTTCCACTCAGATACTACGTTCATTTGTTTAAAAAATAAAATAAAAGATGTTTACTTCAAACATATATGTAAGTTAATTTTGGGGTTTTGATTTAATTTATATATCATTTGTAACTATTTTCCTATATTATTCGAAAGACTTGAAACAAACCCAATTCCTTTTGAAAGTTTGAAGTGACTTAAATACTCTAGAGTAGGCCATATATTTTTTTTAATCAAACATTATTTTGACACTGACAGCTGTTCCCCTCTCAGAATTGCATTGCGACATTGCAAGTGACAGAAGAAGAAGTTTGTGCTGATATGCTATTTTGTCCAAAAAAGTTCGTTAGACTAATATGCTAGTGGGCAATACTCATGGTGCTGTCATTATAAGGTGTGCACAGGTCCTTAGATCCCATTGATTGAGGAAATAAGATACTTAAAATGTATTTTGGGTACAAAATCATCTTCGTTAACAAACGAAATTACCACATTTGGGGCTCCTAAAACTCGATCATTATTGCCGAGAAGCCCGAGAAGCCGATGTGAACGGTGGACCTTACATTTTTTAATTGCGACCCATAAAAACTATATAGCAAGTACAGGGTTATCCATTTTGCGGTTTCAAAAGTAAACGTAAATAAAACACATAAAATACATATTTTTTTCATGATATTTCTTTTTTATTAAAAAGTTTGAACGTTGACATTAAGTTTGAAACATTACATCATTTAAATGACCACCACGCCAATTGTTGCAAGCATCGATTCTTTCTAGGTAATTTTCGACCACTTTTTGAACCATATGGGGTGGTATCTCAGCCATAACTTGACGAATATTAGTTTTTAAGTGCTCAAGAGTTAAAGGTTTATCTGCATAAACACGGTCGTTAGCGTAGCCCCAAAAAAATGCGGCGGTGTCAAATGGCATGATC
Organism: Eupeodes luniger; assembly: GCA_951509635.1. Lineage (NCBI taxonomy): Eukaryota > Metazoa > Arthropoda > Insecta > Diptera > Syrphidae > Eupeodes > Eupeodes luniger. The sequence goes on along the minus strand of OX608073.1, from coordinate 91,419,059 downwards.
GTGTTGGCCAGTTGATATCACCACGATGAGAAATTACGCGGCCAGGAAATGTCTCTTGCAATAAAGGCATATTCGCTCTAGTTTTGTGGCATGTGGCACAGTCTTGTTGAAACCACATATTCTCCAAGTTGTATGCTTCAATAGCAGGTTAAAGATTTCTGTTATCATATGACCATAATGCTCCGAATTGACGGTGACAGTCCATCGGCGTTTTCGAAAAAGTAAGTTCCAATCACACCTCCGGACCAAATCGCACCAAACAGTGACTTTTTGTGGATCTATTCGATTACTTAAGGTTTCTCAGAACTCCAAATAAGGCGATCCATTTTCGTAAATGTCAGACTTTCTACTGAAAGAAAAAATTGCTTTAACAACTTAGTTTGACAGATGTCGAATTCCAGCCCTATACTTTTGAAGCCTCAAAATGGATAACCCGTTATTATGCATTTTTTACAAAGATGACATTACAATTGCAGAGAATTCGAAAAAACTGGCTTCCGCGATTCTGTCCGTCTGTCTGTCTGTCCTCATCCCTACAGCCATAACCGTTGGGTCGATTGAGTTCAAACTTGGAAGTTAAGGTTTTAAGCAGATTTGCGTTAGGCGTTTTTCTCATTTGTTTATACAAAATTTTTTGTCAAAAATCGAAAATTCGATTTTTCTCAAAAATGAGCCGATAGATTTTTATAAAGTTATTTTTAAAATTCTTTTTCTTAACTTAGCTTCTTTCAATAAAAAAAAAATATGTTTGTATTGCTCCAGAAGAATTAGAAATCGCGTGGAATTTCATACTTCGAAAATACAATGATATCTTGTACAGAGGGATAAACGTGCTTCATTGAAACTGAAGTAATTTAAAGTTACAATACTTATTCCTATCTCTGATGGGCTGGTGCTTCAGAAGCTTACTTAAGCCTCTTGGATAATATTCAAAGAAGGGCTTTTAAAATGATTGTTTGCAACAAAATAATTACTCCACCCTTACATCGTCATAAAGTTTCCTGCTTCATCTCACTCTAACGATATTCAAACGGGCTAAGAAAATAGCCATGTGCAATCTTCTCCTCTGAACTGTAAACTATAGATAATAGTTTTATAGCTGTACCTTGCGAATTTGCAGTGTTCAAGAATTCAAAACCAATGTACACCAAATCCTTCTTACCCCTTCACCACACTGTCTCTGGGATATTAAAAAGGTATTGGAAAGGTGTTATTTAACGCTGGCAAAACCACTGCGTAAGCTTTTCGATTTGTCCTACTCAATAGGTCCGAGTGGATGAAAAACAACATTTTCGCACCCAGTCCCTATAAAATGTGAATCTTCCTCTCTTTCAAATTATCGTCCAGCTGCACTTGCGTCCCTTCTTTCCAAGGTCATGGAAAGGCTGATCAATTTTCCGAATAAAAAATATCTTGAAGAACTAATGCTTCTTAATAACCGGCAGTAAGACTTTCGTTGCAGTAGGTCCACTGCTGATTTCATAATTTATCTCACTGAACAGTGGAACAAATCTTTACATCGCTTTGTAGAAAGTAAAATTATTGCACTTAATGTTTTCAAAACATTTGATAGAGTTTGGCATCAAGCTCTCTTATCGAAAATGCGTGCATATGATATTGATAAATTTCTTCTTTGTTGGGTTAGAAATTACTTTTCAAATCTGATACGAGTATCCACAAAATAAACGCTGGTGTTCCCTAGGGCTCCGTTTTGTCTCCAACACTTCCTTATTTTTAGTAGTTATCTTTTGTCTTCTAACTTCTAACCAGCTTAATTGTTTCGCTGATGAAAACACGCTCAGCTTTTCATATTCGTTTTTATATTCTCCTCCTTGTCCTTTGGATTTGGACTATCAACGGCAGCGTATGATGAGCTCATTAAATTCTTATCTTGACAGCATCGTCCAATGGGGAATCAAAAATCGGGTATAATTGAATGCTTCGAAAACCCAACGCTTTCTACCGTCATCAAGGTGTAACCCCCAATTTTACTGAACAGTTTTCAATTGTAAGTATGTGCATAACAAACCATTTCTTGTAGAGTGATTACACATTTGACATCACCAAAAATGCTACTAAGTGTTTACGTTTTATCCGACGATGCAAAAAGTTTGTTACCCCTTCTAATCTGGCTATAATTTAACGAATTTGAGTCTTTTAGGACATAATTGAAAAAAAAAGCTCCAAAACTGATAGCTGATCGTTCTCTTTCTAAGACATTTGCTATACTCTTGAACACCGCACTACACGAATGTGGAATGCTTTAGCAGACCCAATATTTTCCACTCAATGTGCATAGGTATCTTCTAATTGCTGACACTGTGTTTAGTCACTTAAGGGATATTTTATTTATAACCCCTCGAGTGCTAACTGAACAAAGAAAACAAAAACAAATGGAGGCGGAACAAAACAGTATACTTAAAGGAGCTTATAAAAATGTTGATGCTTCAAATGCATTTGATAAACAATTAGCACATCTCGACCTGTGACGTCAGTGGTCTAAAGTAGTGGAGTGCGTAGTGCACACGACTTCTAAGACTGAGCTAATCTGATATGCGTGGGTTCGAATCCTATGTTGTGCATAAAAAGTTTTTCAAATAAAATTGGATTAAAGCTCAGCACCACAAAAAAGGAAACTGATGAGTGCAAAAGTGGCAAAGCACGAAATAGCTATATCTCCAGCCAAAAACAATGAGTGGTAGCACCTTTAAGTTGTTGTTGTTGTTCAAAAACATTCAAGAACAAATTTAATTTTTTTAATTTGTATTTGACAAGTTTTAAATTTCTTAGGCTCATCTCTAAAAATATCCAAGACCCCTGTTTTTTGAACTTTTAAAGGATATGAAAGTCGTTTCTTTTTGTATACGAATACATTATAGGCACTTCCCTTGCAAGTGTTTAAATACATATCCATTAATAACATTAGTAATGTTTATATGAAACACCGTGCAAACAAAAATCTTTAAGTATTTTTATATGAATACGGTTGTGTATAGTTTTATAAAAATGCTATGAAAGATATAGCAGGTATCTGTTCTTGATGTGAGAGCCGTAATATCAAGCAAAACAAAAACATACAACGATTTATTTAAATTTTCAAAGCTATTAATTCAAAACCTTGTTTATGGGTTCTTCTCAACAAAAAAAACAACCACAAAATATAACTTTCCACCTGAGATTAATTTCAAAACTCTTTGATTAAATGTTCAACAAGTTTTGTAATTTATTTCTCAAAAATAAAATTAAAAAAAAAGTTCAACTTTTTCAATTTTCCCAGCAACTCATATATAAAGAAGGCCAAAGCTATAACCCATACATTTTCGTACCTTCTCTTACATATATAAAAGTTCATGATGAAAACAGATTAATTTCTCAAAAACAACAATATTAAGACACAACTAAAAATATAAACATCTCTCTTTCTATAAACCTATACATAATAAACCCCATTTAATTCAGAATTTATTCAAAATAAGATTAAGATTATTTTAATTTATAAACCTACCTCTTTGCTTCACTTCTTCTCTTCGTTTTCCCTTCTATCAACAAATCAAGTGCCCAGATGTTGCCACATAATAATCCAAAACCGCAACACAACATTTAAATGTCTTTATTTTGTTGTACACGAGTAATACTTCTAAGATTATATACCAGGACTTATACAAGCCTACATTACCTACACACCTACATACTATGTATATCTCAAAAGGCTGTTGGTTTTATAGGAAATCCTTTATCAAATTAACTGAATTTCATTATCATTTGGAAAATGTTGTTTTGCCATTTTCCATCAAGCAACAATTTTCATTATCAAAGGCATCCTTGTGCTCATACAATATGAGAGTATGTGTTAGGATTTTATTTAAGGATTCTTTGTGCAGCATCAGGGTTTCATACGTAGATTTTCTCAAAATTAAGAGATTCTCATAAAACAACACTTTGCTCGTATAGCTTCAAAGGAACATCATCAGACAGACATCCTTTCACCATATCATCGTATGCGGAATGGATACTCATAGTCGCATCATATGTGAGTATATCCTTGAGATAGATGAACGCCAACAAATGATGAGAGAAGCCTTTGTTCAACGAGGGACGACTTTGAGTTTAAGCTTGAGTTTGAGTTGCCTTATCTATTATAGCCGCTGAAGGGTTGGGTTGAGAGGGTGATATAGGAACAAGGAGGTAGTTGGCTGCAAAAATTACCATCAAACTCGCGAATTCTACATAATAAAGAGCTCCAAAGGATATACATATATACCCCCACCAAAGACATATGTGTACCTATGTATGTACATAACATCTATGAAGCTTGCAGAAAGTGAACAACTCCCGCGAAGAGTAATGAAAATGAGAATGAATATTGTTTTGTTGTTATTATTATTTTGTTTTTTGTGTGTTTTTTTAATTAAAAGGATATAGCACTTGACGTCGTCGTTGTAGTCGTTGTCGTCGTCGTCCTTATCGTCATCGTCATTGTCGTCGGCGGCGCTGTCATTGTCGTTGACTACTGAACAGAACACCGACGCACGACGGCAACAACGGGTCTCGGTTATTTATTGAGAGCGTTTAAGATAATTAATGACATTGCAACATCCTTTTGTGCTTTTTATTTGCATATATATAAGTACTCGTATGTGTGTCTGGTTTTGTGTGCAATAACAATAATAACGAAAGCGACATCATGCCACCGATATAGGTAGGTATGTTTGTCATTTAATGATATTGTTTCCATAATAATTATTCAATGGAAATTATTCAGGAATTAAATGTGAAGCCCGATTTGGGACGGATGGGTAGAATTATTATTGCTTCGTGCAGCATCCCGCATCATACATATTATTATGACAATATGTATAAAGGATGAGGTGTGGATGAGGATGAAAGATATTTGTTGCACAATATCAATTAAAATTATTGTCCTTCAGGAATGCCAATTGAATATGAGTTTCATAATACACATGTACAGAACTTACATACATACATACATATTTGTCTACATGTTAAATTACTTTTGAATAGTTACATAATGGTTTTTGAAAATTCTTGAATAAATTGTAGGTATAATGAAAGTTAAAATTACGTTCTGGTTTAAAGTGCGGAGAAAACCAAAAATTTAATCAGGACATATCAAATAGATCCAATGAATTATACGTATTAAATTATACTAGTGGAGACGGGCGGGAACTATCGTAACCACATTTTGTTTGAAAGTTCAAAAGGCTGTAAAAACCAAAAAAGCGCCATCTAGAGGTAATACCACAGATCAATCTTTCCGCCGCGATTAATTTAATATGCATGCCTACATTCCCAAAAAATTGACATGAATATGCAGGTTGACCATGACCAATAAACAAGCCAAATAAAAAGTAAAATAATCGGATTGTTATTTAGACAAATCAACATCTACAATGGACACCGATAAGGGGATGGTTTGACCTGCCTCCTCTTCAACCTGGCGTTGGAAAAAGCAATCCGTGACTCTGGCACGTCAACGAGAGGGACCATAGTCTCCAGGTCCGGGCAAATACTGGCTATGCAGACGGCATTGACATCGTCGGGAGAACCGAAAAAGCCGTATACGATTCCTTTACCCAGATCGAGTATAGTCGGCACAAGATTTTGGGCTGCACATTAGTGAAGGAAAAACAAAGTACTTGGTTTCGTCGACTGGGAGAAGAATAATTGTTCAAATAGTCAAGGTAGAGGAGCATGAATTTGAAGTATTGCAACCCTTCAAATATTTTAAGTCAATAGTAGCAGCCGATAAAAACATATAGAAGAAGAAATACGCGGGTGGTTGCTCAAAGCCAATATAGCCACATTCGGTCTGTCAGAGATTTTTAAATCCAGAAATGTTTCCTTAACTTCTAGGCGGCTGCTATAAATGATGATGGTTCTGCCACTACTCACATATCAATCCGAGAGCTTGGTTGCTTAGTAAAAGGCCCTCCGAGCTCTTAAGCGTATTCCAAAAGAAGGTCTTGCGGAGAATTGTAAAAAATAAGCCCGGTAGATCCCGATGGGCTGGAGACCTATCTCGTATGAGCGAATAGAAACCACCTCGAAAAGGGGTGACAGCGTGGCAGACCATAGGTCATACTTACGCTGCTGAAGAACTGGCGTAGACCAGGACGCTCGAAACCTTGGGGTGCGCAACTGGATGGTGTGCTCCGGCTCGCAATCGGGATTAATGAAGTGTTGTATGAGGGCAGGATCGAATCCCGGTTTTCGAGCTGGTAATGATGATGATGATATCATTACAAACTTTGTTATTCATCCTGGATCCTCTAACTAAACATCTTCATTGACGGTATTGACGGTACATTTAAAAAAAATTGATGAGACGCTTAGAGTTTCCCAAGAAGTGCAATACGACTTTGTGACCTATTCAAACTTTGTGTACTCTTAATTAATTTCGAAAACTGAAAACTATGTTTCGGAGATACGTTAATAGTAAACGTACATTTTACGGAAATCCGTTAAGTATGACCTTTCAAAATTCTTCTAACCATCTTCCAGAGTCAATTTAGAACATGTTTGCAGATTATTTTTAGACTGCCCTTGAAGATTTTTCTTCTGCAGGCACCTCTTCTAATATTTTTCTGAACACACAAAATTTAAATCATCTTATATCAATTTATTTTTTGATTTCTGAGGGTTCTATACGTGACAATATTTCAAAGCTAAATGAATGTTTGGGCCTAATGGAATATCATCATTTATGTTGAAAAAATGTGTGTTTCTATTGCTTCTTCTCTTTAACGAGTCTCTGAAATGTTCTAAGTTTCCATATTTTCGGAAATATTCATACCTAACCATAAAAAAGGTTGTACAAATTTAGTTATGAATTATTGCCCCATAGCTAAATTATCTGCTATTTCTAAATTATTTGAATCCTATGTATGTGACATAATTTCTTTTAATTGTTCTTCTGTGAGTTTGTGGAAAAAAAATCTAAATTCAATTACTTATTTGTTACAATTCTCTACTTTTTGTTTGGATGCGTTCGATTAACGCTCTCAATCGGATTGCATCTTTACATACTTAAGCAAGGCATTTGACAAATTAAGTCAAGAAATTCTTTTAATAAATTTAGTAAAATTCTTAACTATTGTTTCGTTATGTGGATTTCGTCATATCTCAAATACAGATATTATAGTGTCATGCTTATGAGTAACCCCGCATGTCTGTTTAGAGCCAATTTCGGTGTACCTCAAGGGAGTCACCTAGGTCCATTGCTGTTTATTTTATTTACTAATGTTTCGCCTTCTGTTTTAAATAATTCTACATTGCTCATTTATGCAGAGAACGTTGAAAAATTTCGAATCATTGACTCCATCAAGAATTGTAAAGAATTACAAAACGATCTAAATCAAATTGGGGAATGGTGCCATAAACATTGTTTGACTTTTAATATTGACAAATATAATACAATGCTTTTAAGACGCAAACGTAATATTATAAATTATGACTACATGTTGAATTTGAATTGAAAACGTTTTTTTTATCGATGGTGTTGTACTTGACTCAGAATTAACGTTTACTGATCACTAAAAGTATATTATAAAAAAGCTACATAACAAAACACTTGTTTTAGCCAAAATATTTCCCAAAAGTTCCGGGATCCCCATGTTATTAAAATTCTTTATGTTTCTTTTGTCGGGCCCGTTCTTGAATACGCTTGCATTGTACCTTATGTTATTTCGTTTATATTCGATAAAATAGAAAATATTCAACGTAGATTTTTTAGATTTTGTCTTCGTTTATTCCCCTGGCCTAAAAGACTTTATTTACCACCAAACACTCAAAGGATTCCCTTGATAATTCTGTTTTTGGCCACAAAAAGAATTTTGCAGTTCTGCTTTATAGGTGTATAAAATGGAACGATCTCAAGTCTTTTGTTGATTGAATTCCAATCTGAGTCAAGCGAACTTTAGAAGGAATGTACCCCTTAGAATTACCAATGTTACGTGTACATTCTTCTTGGGATCAGATTTTATATTTCAGTATGAAGTGTCCCTGAGGTAAGTCCTAAGAAAGGCTACGTTCACAGCGCCCCCAAAAACTTTCTCTACTGTTCATCCTTTGGCTTTAGTCACCCTAAGACAGCTCATAACTTGTCCCAAAAAATATGAAATACCGGGAATGTAATTTATCGAAATAAATGGTTTGTGTATTGGATAATTTCTTTCAAATACACAAACCATTACTTTCAAATACACAAACATTATTTTCCCAGTATTTCATAATTCATTGTAATAAAATATTAAGTTTTTCAATACAATATAAATAAATGTTCAATTAAAATATAATTTATATACGAGTCTCGTAGTCTACCCAAAAATCTCTGTTTTTGATGCCTTATTTGTTATAGTCACAAAAATATGCATATGATATTTCTATTATTATTTTCGATAGTGAAAACCAACTTGTTTAATTAATTTACTGAAAATCGAAAATTGTTTATAATTTTCATTTTATTTTATAGTATTCATGAGATAAATTGAAATATGTAACTCAAAATTGAACTATGGACACCGCAAAATGTTTGCAACAGTTCACGCAACATGAAGTTGTATTGTCATTTGTGCATTAAAACCATTTGAATTCTGAGAATGTGAGTACTTTCAATCAAAATAATAATATATTCTTCAGCTCTGATATCAATTTATGCTAATTATAGGAAACCATGAAAATATCTAGTATTTTGTAACATATTTTCGAATGCATGATGTGTGCACTGATATTATATTATAAAAGTATAGACATACGTTGAGATATGATTTTTCATTGAGTTCATACCAATCAATTGATAAATTTTATGTCAGTTAATAAATGTGTTTAATTGTGATTTTCCATATATTTTCACAATACTTAGTGATAAATGCGTTTCTACCAGTCGGTAAACATAATTATTTTCAGAAAATTTGTGTTCTTTTTAAGCATGACCATATTTTGTACGAGCACTTTGTACATTGGTTTTGAATTTTTTGAACATTGCAATGGTGGGTAATGACAGAGTGTGGTAAGTTACCTCATTCGTGTAGTACGGTTAAAGAACGAAAGCAGTGAATACTAAAAGCCAATTAAGATCATATTATTTAAAGTTGCGAATGCATCAGTATTTAATGTGCTTCTTTCCATTTTTGAGTTTCATAGTATTTTTTTCGAAAACTTTTTAAACAAATAGGTACATAAGTTGATTTGGAAAATACAATGAAAGAACAGACCTTTGGCTCTCAGAAGTGTTGGCATTTTTTTTAAGATCCATTTTAAGGTTGGTTTGCAAATTTGTTTGGTATTTCTTTATGAAAACTTAATTCCTCTTTCTGATATATTTTAGTGTCCGGACTATTTTGTTATTCACACCCAAATTCTACTTTAAATTTAACATAATCTAAACTTGTGCGGTAATAGGTTATACCAGTAAGTAGGAAATCTTTTCACACTAAATTCCATAAACCTGTATAAAACTCAAACAATTATTTTTTTCATATTTATCCATCCATAAGAATCCCAGAAATGTACCTATTCTCTTATTTTCCATCTCTTGTATGATATTAATAATTTTTTTCTCATTTTCATTTCTAAGCCTTGTTTTAAATTCATCACTCCAAGGATCTTTTTCTGCAGAACAAAATAAAAACATTTTGTATGTACTTAACTTACAACAAAAGTAAGAAAAAAAAATCACCATAAAAGTCTTAAATTACAAAGGCTGAATTCTCTTGACACCTAATTATACCAGCCAACAACAAGGTCACTAACAAGAATGTTGGACAAAAAAAAACAACAACAATAACAACACATCTTATAAGTGGCCAGCAAACGCTTCTTCCAAATTGTCAGAGTGTAGTTATACCTCCTCATGTATGCAGTCTAAGATAGGAGATGACAAGTTGTATATTTTTATGTCCTTAGCTCTTTTTTCTAAGAACGAAATTACAGTCAGGAGGTTGTAACTAGAGCAAAAAGGACTTCTTTTCCCGTTCTTTTGAGGCTTTTGTCTTCATTTAAGTTGAAAACTATTGCTGTCGAAGAAAAATATGAGTGTCTATATAGTAATAGATAATATGGAAACTCCTGGGGGAAACTTCTAAGGATTATCTTTCAGGCTAATTAAATGCCATAAAACAGGGACACACAGACAGGACAAGGTCATGGTTGCCAACGAGGGCTTTTAAAAACAATTTTCAAAATGAGAAAAGATTTGAATATTATTTAAATTTTCTAAAATTCTTTACGGGTACTGTCTCTTGCGAAGAACTGACGAATTTTCCAATAAAAATTTTTGTCATGAAAAGTGCCTTCTCAAATTAGCCGTTCGGATTCGGTATATAACTGTAGGTCCCCTCTATCCCTGAAATGACTCGCACACAGAAGTGGTTAAGTGTTGCAAGTTACAAGACCCCCATAGTTCCCAACGGACTGTTTTATTGTAACTAGTTCTGACAGTAGTGTAAATGAAGTATTATAAATTATAGAATTTGACAGAAAACCAAAACGTTTTTAATTTTTTTTCCTAGTTGGCAACCCTGACAGGTCACCACAAAAACAAAAACAAAATCATAGGGCCAACCAGTATCGGATGACTTGAATACTAAACAGCAAAGTGGTGACAAAAAAGATCCCCACAAAAAGCTAACAAAAAGAAGATGAAAAATAAAACTAAATCGGAAGGCGAATTATTCTGAAAAGTGGAATTTATAGTCCAGAATAATAAGGACATTCTAGGAGCCATAGTATAGTAAGTCAGAGATGCGATGATGAGAAGGATGACAATCATGTTTATGGTGGTGGATTTTGTTTTTTTTGTTCTATCAACTTAAAAAGACTATATGTATAGGTATACGAGTCAGGATGAGAATGAAAATGAAATCCAGAATGACCTCATGAACTAAATGTTTAACTTTTCATTTGCAATGAAGCTTATATTAGGTTATGACATGGTTATGATATGGATATACCTTATTAAATGATTATGATGATGTTGGGTCATGGTAAGGGTTGTTTTTTTTTGTTCTGATGAAAAAGCTGCATTTGATGTTAAAATTATAATAAAATATAAATATTTAGTAAACATATGTTTGTGACGTGTTTGGATTTTCATCTCTAAAGCCTCGTATTTTATGGGTTGGTATCCAATGGTTGCTGTTTGAATACATTTTTACGCTTTGGATTTGCAATCGTTTCGATTTATTTATGTGCCTTTCAAAACTTCTGGAATTTCACTAAATTTAAATCATATATTTCAAATATTTCTTAAGACATCTTTCTTTATACCAATTAAATTCAAGTTGTTTAATACTCCTAATGCTGCATTAACCTAATTTTACTTGCAGATTTGGATGCTAGAATTCGTATGTGATATCTTGAAATAAATGCCTAAATTATTGTGTTGACTGGTATAAACAAAAATCTCACTGCTTATATGAAAGAGTTAACATTAACTACGAAATTCGTCTTCTTCCACTCTAAAACTCTTATTTTTTTTTATTTATAGAAAAGTTTCACAGGTGAGTTTGAAATTTTTCTTGACTGTTCTTTTCTTTTTTTAAATTGGGCTAAATATTTCATAAATAGAGCGTTAATCACATGTTTATATAAAAAATATTGAAGTATCTGATAACTGGTATAATCTAGGTTTAAACCTTCGGTATGAAATTAAGAAATATGTAGATGCATATAAATATTCGTTTTAATATTCGCATAGACAAATTACCAACATTTTTAACTGGTATAATGCGCGCTATGAGCTTTTAGTTTTATGCAATTATATGACAGCAAAGTGACTTTTTATTGGTCTTATACAGTTCTAATTACTTCAAATTACATACAAGTCTTATAGGTTCCTCTTATGCTATACTCCTATAACTGGTATAAACACCTATTTGACTGATTCCAAATTAATTGATTATACTAAAGTCTTTTGTGAAAATATTCTTTGATAAAGTGTAATTTGTTGATTGGTATAAAAAGTATCCATTGCTTAAAGTGAACATTTAGTGGGTTGTTTTGTTCAAAATTCATAACAATGCCTTATCAATAAGGTTTTGTTTTTATTTGGAGCCCTATCAATGACATTATGTGTGAAATATAACATTGTTTGAATGCCGACGCGACTTCGCTGTGTGGAGCGCATTTGATAAGTCCAGTTTTCAATGAAATCATGTTTAATTTGACCGATGGCATTGATTATGATGTCTGCGACTTAAGAAAGTCCCACAAGAAAAAATCTTCGGTGTCAATATCATTCAATTTGCCATTGACGGTGATGGCCTGGTCAGCATCGTTTTCGAAGTAGTATAGTACATACTAATGACGTCTCCAGCCCAATCTCTATTTTGGGATTGTGTTGTTCCAAATCCGGCTATTTAGCTTATTTACGTATACATTCATGCAAAAATGGGCCTCATCGCTCAAGATGATTAGCAAACAGATGACGCTACGTATGGTTGTTTGGTTTCAGATCTTGGGTCAGTTCAGTTTTGTATGGGTAAAGGCCCAATTAACACTCAAAATTCGCCAGGCAGGCTACGGTCTGCTAAAGGCCAAGATCTTATGAGCGTCGCGGTAGTGACTGCCTCGGCTTTTGTACATTTTTGCGAACAGCAACGATGTTGCCTAGTTTCTTTGGCGTACAGGTGTGTTGGCCACCAAACATTCAATAATCGAATTGGAAAGACGACCTTGTATATTGTATACCCCACTAGCTACTAGAGAACCCTGTAACTTTCCACAATCATTTATTTCGACAGAAATTAAAAGAAACCATATGGCCACCAAAAGCTGTCAAACCAACCCTTCCCTGGTAGAAACCCCTTTGCATTAAGCTTTTGTTTTAAAAAATATCTTTCTTATAAAAAGTGTAATTTGTTGATTGGTATAAAATGTATTCAATGCTTAAAGTGCATAATCAGTCGATTTTTTAGTTCAAAAATAATAATTTGCACACAAGGGCTGGCTTATACTGATTCTTAGTTTTGCATAAAATTGTCAGTTTGTGAGAAAAATTAAATGGTATAAATTGGAATTAGTTCACTTTGCTAGTATTTAAATATTTCCTCTGCTTTTCATGGAAATAAATGAACAAAATAGCAAAATATTTCTTTTGAAATAAATTTCATAACTGGTATAAAATTTATTTCACAAATTTTTAAGTAAAATTGATTGTCATCTATCAAAGGACAATGCATTTTGAATCACCAATAACAATGTCCCTCATTATTGACGTTATTATTGTTTGTCCCTTAAAAGTCATACGCTTCCGGGAGCTTAATGCATTTTAACAAAAGCCACTGTTTTCGAGTTCGCTGGATGTCCTTTTATTGTTGTTTACATTTTTCAATGACACAAAATTGAAAATGCTTTTAACTTGAGATACGATTGCGATATAGTATCTCACACTATCAAACCCTATAATTTTATTGTATTGTCATTGTGTAGTATCCAGCAATATAATTTGCCAATTTTGGCTGACACAAACCGAATCGTTCGCATCGATTTGCATGTAAATTTTCCAATCCCAATTCCATTATCCCATCGAGAAACTCTACATTCAAGCCGACCGAGTGTGAATTGCCAATACGTTTTCGTAGGCAAAATACCACCAACAAAAAAGAAGAAAAACACAAAACTACGAAAACCCGGATATCCGCCATGATGGTGCTGAAAATAGCTGATGGTGTTTCGTGTTTGGTGGATTTAAATTTTCGAATAGTAATTCGCATTGAACGTGTCCACTGAACACGGTAAAAAAGACTTGCAGCTTGCAGTATAGGGAAAAATTCAAATCGAAGAACGTGACAGAATCCTGCACAGGACTAGAGCCAGAGTTCATATAGTATATAGCGAAAGTGGTGTCTGAAGCCAGCTGTGGCAATGGTTTCATGTATTCAAGGTGGAAAAAGTACGAAAAGACTCATATTCATGGGTCCATGATGATTTTTCAAAATATTTGTGTCCAGTCCCTGTGGTTCACCGGATCTGCAACCGCGACCAACCAGTCGGAGCAGTGTGGTACGACGACGGAGGCGTGGAGCTACGAAGAGTAATGCATAGGGGCACATATGATATACTATCGAAGTTCGTGCTGATCCATTGGAGCGACGACGGCGGCGATCCGCAGCGTTAATTATCACGTCCACTGAAATGTAAATTGGCAGGAGATTATGAAGCGTAATTGCATTTCGTACAGGATAACAGGATATCGAAAAGAGAAGTGAGTCTATTCGATTTGGCAACATAACTACAACAACAAAATAACAGTTTCTTTTTTCAATTCGCCGGTAAAAGTGAAACGAAGAGGAATGCATATTTTTATTTGTAGGCACTTTTCAAAAAAAGAATAAATTCACTTTCCGTCGAAATTTGATGATAAGGTGTAGAGAAAGAGAAACACACGGGAACGTACACTTTTATAAATGTTTTGTAATTTTATCGGTTTCCGTTTTTGTTTTTTTTTTTGTATGTGTAGGTATTGAGCTTGTTTAACTGTAACGCATTAAATCATTGACTTAACGGTTTTCAATTCGATAACCAGTGAAGGATTATTGAAATGGTCAGTCACATCGAGAGTTGCAAAAGGATATAATGTATCTCTCGTTTTTGTATATTGAATGGAATAGGGGGGTTTGTTCAATGGTTTTATCCTGATAAATAGATTAAGGGTTTTTGTTTTTGTTTGGGATGATTTTCAGTCTTTATTTTTGTATTTTATTTTTTTTGATTAAGTGCAATGATTTATTGAAAACAGAAGAAAATAGCCATACTCTGGATAAATGGATTAAAATTAAAAGGATGGTTGGATTTTTTAAACTAACCATTGTGGTATTTCCATCTGACTGGTATAAAAAAAACCGAATAAAAACACTTTTTCCTTCTAAAAGGTTTTGTTTTCACTGATTGGTATAAACTAAGGGAAACGATTTTTTTGTAAAAAATACCATTTAATTGTTGTGGCAAAAATCGATTCTATTGTTGCTTGCTTCTAATGATGTGACGGTGATGTCAGCCGTGATAGCGCCATCATTGGGACCTATTTTGCAAATTTTGTCACTGTCAATACATCGGATTGGAAGTCGCTGCTTTGATCGGGGAGTCTGAAGAAGTTGGTGAGATCAATTGTTTTCAGCATTATATTTGTTGAAGTTCAGACATAATGTCGTGTAGTTTGTGCTCGCATTGTTTCCTAAGCATTTATGTAATGTCCTAGGGGTCATGACCCCCCATGATGGGATATAATTTGTTTGTTTTTCCGTAGGAACTCCCTTCAATTCAAAACAAATCGTATTGCGTTAATTTTTGTATATTACTTCCTTAAACTTTGTTGCTAAAAGTACTACTTTTAACTGAAAATTGGATTAAGCACATAATATGAATCGGATATTCAGCCCTATTCCAAAAACACAGTACAAATTCATCAACTTTTAACCAATGTACCATCCAGATGGGGGGGTCATATATGAGCCATGAAGCTTATACAGTTAAGTTGTATAAGTAAAGATTTCATCTTAAAATTTGTTAGTAATTTAACGACATTCACCAAAAAGTGGTTTGCTGTCAAAAACAACTAAACTTATTGTTTTCACTTAATTTAGAACTTGAAAAAAAATTTAGTCATGCTTTAAATTATTTTCATAAAATTTGTTACTAAGAAAAAGAGCAAATATTCAGGTTCTTAAGAAGAAACCTTGAATGAGAGATCCTCAATTTGATATTAAATTGCCTTTAAATTCCTAAAACTATAGCCTTCAATTTTATTATTACATTTATTGACACACATAGTGATCATTGAAGTGATTTTTACTTGCGATATATAAAAACTATATAGCAAGTTTTGCATTAGTAAAAAAATTCGAACTTTTTTAAGCTTCGAGCTTTTAATAAAACATATCACTACGATGGTAGAGAAGTCGAAAAAAGTGGGTACCCCGATTCTGTAAGTCTGTCTATTTGTCCTAGCCCCTACAGTCCAAACAATTGTGTTGATTGAAATTAAGGTTTTCAGCCCATTAGCGTAAGGCGTTTTTTTTCATTTTATTACTACACAAAATAACACCGCATTTCCCATATAAATTTGTTTGTTAAAATATGGGATTTTTTTAAAACTTTCTCTAAATTTCGTATTCTTAATTTGCCTTCTTTCTACAAGAAAAACATATTTTGGTATTGCACCAGAAGGGTACCCCTCATAACCTTTATTTTGTTTTTAAGTTATCTCAAGAACTAATGGACCGATTTCAATGATCTTTTCTTTTTGTACAAGTTCTTGTCGATGATCAAATTGATGATGATTTTTGATGATCAAAAATGTAATTTTTTTATATTTTAAAAAATAATACTAATTTTGTTGACAAAACTCGATATTTCAGAAAGGGGTCAACATTTTTTAACGAAATTTAAATGTATATTTATAAACACGTTATTTAGTGCTTACCAAAAATATTTTTAAGACAAAATTTAAAATTTAAAATGATTTTCGAAAAAAAATAAGTAAATCTAGAGTTTTTAAGAAATAAAATGGCATCTAAATTTTTGAGAAAAACTTATTTTGCAGGTACATTTTGAAATCTTAAAATATAGGAAATATTTGCATTTTATTTCTTTCAAAATTAATTTTCTGTTGAATACAAAAGATCTTAAAAAAATAAATGAATCTACTTTTGAAGTGAATTTGCTTTGGATGCTCTAGAACTGAGATTTAACATTTAAACACGAATTTCAATAATATAAATGTCCCAAAAACTGCAAAAGTGACACTTTTGTTAAATTAATGACTAAATTCAAAAACCAAACATTTTTCTCTCTACAATTTTTAAGTTCTGTTGACTAAGATCAAGATACGAGTAAACAAACTGATAGCGATAGTAATAATAGACTCCCGAAAATTGAGTTTGAAAAAAAACTACGTCAAAAAAGCCCGACAATTCTTTATATCAGATCCTCTATCATTTGCCGGATTTTTCAAGTTTTTATGTTCTTCGCATTAATAGAAATGGAAACAAGAAAAGTATATTTTATTTTTGGAAAAAACCTACTTTTCAAAATAGTTTCTTATATTTCTGCGTGAAATGCGCCAAAAACCCTTTAAACTATTGTGATTTAGCTCTTAAATATGGCATATTTAGAAAACTGTTGGAATCTTGGAATGCTTTCATATGTAGGGAGTTATCATAAATTGCTGTTCATTGTACAATTTGATAACTAAAGTTGTGACTTCATCCCTTGAAATGTGTAAACGTAAGGTTACATTATTTAAATTTTGTTAGCCTCCATCTAAGTGTGTGACCTTCCCTGATTAAAAGTCTGGATCCGCCCTTGCGTACCGCCCATGATCTGTCTATGTTTTAGCATACACATGATCCAGTTTATGATAGACTGTTCTATTTCGAGATCATTGATGGCTTTTTTAAATGTACTATTTTGCTAGTTCTTGAAGGCCCTTCCAATGTCTAATACAAAGATTTAGGCCAGAGATTGCTTTGGTTTTGAATGTCTAAAAGTCTCTCTTAGTTTCTAAGGAATAGGATGACAAGATCAGCACAATTTGTAGTATCATAGATATGATGCCGCCAGGGCCTAGCGATTTAAATAGTGGAAAGGAGCTACGTTTTCAGAGTAATTTATAAGCTCGAATCAGCTACCATTATAATTGCAACCCGGAAAGTGGGTGTTTAACATGAGTCCTGGTCTTTCGTGACAGGATTCTGCCCATTGGCCACCAGTTTTCTTAGTGACCAAATTGGTTTTATTCTTTGCCTAGAATTTTCCTAAGTCTCGCGTTTGGCTCGTTGAGTTGCTGCTTTAAATTTTCTTTGACTTGACTTGAAGAAGTCCCAGTCACAGTCTAGTCTAGTGCGCTTGGCAACATTGAAAAAAGAAATAAAGACAGATATTTTTTTGACAACTCATTTCTCTGTTCTGAACTTAAAAAAAAAAACACCAAATTGAATTTATAAGATTCTTGATTTTCCTATCAAGAATTTATGCTTTTTGTAATTTAAATTTTACAATTGGTATAAATTGGGCTTCGTTTTTTAGCAAATATGCTTTATTCAAAGATAAGATTTTCTCAAACCATTATGAGAGTATACAATGGTATAAATTTATCTAGCATGCTTTAATTTTCATAGAAGTTACGGATTTTGGATACTTGTTTTAACGTAGAAAAAGAGCAGATAGTTTTGAGTTAAAAATAAAATAGTTTATCTTGATTTTAGTGATATTAACTGATTGGTATAGAACTCTAAATCAGGTTCTTTGTTTTACCCAAAACTTAACTATTTTTAGAAGTAGCCACATTCTGTTTTATAAATACTTCTTGGCAAAAAGTTAGAAGGTTATATTTTAAAATTGTTGTGTTGACTAGTTAAAACAGTTTATTTATCACATAATTGTTTCTCAAATAAAACCATGTAATTAATATGATAACTTAGTTTAACGTGAATACCCTAGCATAGCTTAAAAACAAACTCAAATGATATGCTTATGAAAAGCATCACAAATAATCTTCACAAAGCAATCCAAAAATAGCATTTTTTCAAGTTACATGTGCCAAACAAAGACCGTTTCTAAGTTTATACAATTCAGACAAAATCATACTTAACAGTACTTTTAGTTTTCCTTTAGTGGGTAAAAACACAAATTATTTTTAATTTATACTATAATGAGATTGAAAAACTTATTCAGTCTTGATTATTTGACACCAATTCCCAATCAACACCTCAAGACAGTTTCTTTCTCCAAGACACGAAAAACACTCCAAAGAAATCATTCCAATTATAAAAAAGTTCCTGAATAAAAAGAAACATCTTCATGGCTTCATGTAAGATTTTACTCCTAGAACAGTTTTTCCTTCATTGCATTTAGTTTTGGAGAATTATAATCACAAAAATATAAACGTTTTATGTTTTTATAGTTCTAGCAAAAGTAAGAAGAGGAGACAAAATTTGCACATTATTTGTAAAGTGAGCACAGTGGGGCAGCTGCTTTAGAATTCAAGTAAAATAACTACAGTAAGCTCGAAGGGAATTCATTCGTTCTTAAATTTAATTAAGAGTACATTTTCATTGAAGAAGTTATAATTCACATCCAGTTCTTACTTATTTTTGTGATTATTTTCGTTGTTAGATTATATCGGTACTGCTTGTCCCTGAAAACATGGAGAATGTTTTCCAAGGGCAATGAAAATGAGTTATTTTCAAAAAATCCTGATACTACTCCACTGTTGTTTCTGAATTCAGTTTCCAGTTTCCACTACATCACCTTCTGGTTCTCAGAGTGTTTGTAAGAGTGGCAGGCGCCACCAATAAATTTTCTTTCCAACTTTTCTAATTCACTTAAATTGCGGAAAACTTTCAACCAAATGAATTAATTTTGTATGAAAATCCGTCCGTTTTCTTGAACTTTTATCTTCTTTTTTGTGTGTATAGTGTATGTTAAGTGTGTGTACTGTGTGTTGCTATTCACTTCCTTCCTTCCTTCCTTTCTTCTTCCTTGCAAGTGGTTGCATTCAATTAAAAAAGAATCCTGGAAGTTCATATTTTTTGTGTTCTCCTTGTGGTGTGTCTCTTCCTCGTCGTCGTCGTCGTCGTCTCTATCGTCCTTATGTCGTCAGCTCTTCCTTGATTTGCCTGTTTGCATTGCATTTTGGCGCCCGCATGTGAAACACTTGTAAAACATCCTCTCTTCATTTGCATTCAGGATATGAGTGGCTGTGCTGTGGCTGATGGATGGGGATATAAATAAGATTGTGCAGAAAAATTTAAATGAATTCTGTTTACATCGCACCCCCCAAAAAAATAAGACCAAATCCCTCCCTCTCACCCCTCCCATGTGTGTAAAGAAAAAAATTTGCATATAGGCAAGTAAAATGGGACTTACTAATAATCCTTCTTACACGAAGAGCATCATCATCACCATCACAGAGATACCGTTACTTTTGGCATATATAAGGTTCGTTGACACATAATGACGGCAAAGACGACGACGACGCGACAGGGATGCCGACTATATAGGCGAGGAAGCATAATTCAATGTTCAAGCAGTCGAACATAATTGAATTATTTAATGTTCAACTGAAAACCTTAAAATCATGTCGTCGTCCCTCTTTCCCTATTCTCTCCCTCTTTACCCATCACCCTCCCTCATCTACATTCCGTTACATCCTTTCTATCTGCATTTAGTCTGTAATTTCCTTTGGCCTAAGTGAATTTTTAGTTGCGAATTCCAACGTTCCTTTTACTTCCGCATCCATTCTAAGGCACGAGAGTGATAACGTTTTTTGTTTCTTATCCTTACCGCTTGGAGGCCAAAAGCAAAACCAAACACACAGAACCAAATGGCAGTGGTTGACTATAGGGCTGGACGCGGGCGCGGGCTTCATGTCAGGACTCGGCAATGGTGGTTTGGATGTTGGCTTTTGAAGGAAATTAGCAATTTATGTGAAGTATTCGCGCCTTCTGGGGGCGGGCGGAGAGAAGGCTCATTTATTCTTCTTCTTTCTCGAACTCGAATGTGGTTTACAGAAGTTGCCAAGATAAGTTTTCTATCAAATTGTTTGTACGTGAAAATGCGAACGCAAGAGAAAAAAGAATACGGAAGGCGGGAAAAAAACATTTTTTGATTTCTTTATAGTTTGTATCTGTTCTGAATGATGAGGGTAGTCTGGCAGGGTGAATAAGGGGGTAATGGTTATTCTGGGCGGGATTATAAATTAAAAATGTCCAACAATGTGATTGTTTTTCAAGAGAAAAGTTTTTGTTATTTTTTGTGTCAGACAACGATTTTCAGCCCAAAAGTGCCTTAAAGTGCGCAAAAAGGAAACATGCGACGAAGATTTAAAAGGATTTATCGAAAAAGTTTATTTTTTTTTTTGAGAAAATTTTGTCGCAACTTAAAGGGGATTGAAATTTAAGAAGTATGATAAATCAAATCTATTGCTCGTGAACAAAACAAGTCGCCGGATATCAAGTCAAGTTGGTTACACTTCATGCTTGGATTTGAATAAATTGCGAGACATTATTTGGTCAATTTGCAAAAAAGTAAACTCTGATGATGTTTTTGTGGTTGAACACAGAAAGATGAATTAGGACAACAATGTCAGATTGAAAAGTTTAAATTCCATTTCCGCTTGAGGCAAATATAAGATCCCTTAGAAAATTTGTCTCCCCTTTTATAATATTTTAAAGTTTATACTTACTCACAACAATGACAGCAATTTTGAAAAATTTAAACATAATCAGTAGCACTTTTGTAAATAAAAACTCAAAACTTACACTTTTTGCATTTATGAATATTTAGAAATCTCATATTATTTTTTCTTTTTCTTTTAGGATACCAAAAGATGAACTTAAAGACTGGAGTCAATATAAACTATGGACTTTCAGTTTTCAAGAAAGAATTTAAATAGTTGCTGATTACCTCTTGATCCTGTGCCACACAAAAACAGTCCTACTATTGTGAACAAACAATAAGTTAAAGCTCAGTGTATACCTCGGCTTGAACTGATGAATTCAATATCTTATAAAAAACATCATCAAAACTAGAAAAAGTCCTTAGACAGTGATGAAAGAATCTTGATATTTTTGTAACGTTTAGTATTAGTTAAAGCTTATGCTATGCAAATTGAAGTTCAGGCTGGATTACAACAGCTTTCGTTATTTTGAAAAGTGTGTTTGCTTGCTTAAATTTTATTTCGTACTTTTCCTTTAAAATTCGAGCTTTTTTTCTTCACAGTATCTCAAGTAAGAATTTAAGTTAAAAAACGTACTTATTTTTACCAAATGGAAGGCACTCAGCATTACGGTGAGTACAAACAGTGAAGAATATATTGTATCGGTGAGATTGGTGGGTTGGTATGCTACATAATCCTATATATACTATAGGATTTGAGTTAAGTTCAAGAATTGGTACATGCAAATTACTTTGTATTTAACAATCTAGAGTTTGAATTTTGGCTTTATTTCCAAGCACCAAGTTCAGTACCTACAAAAATGTATGCATGGCCCATTTATAAATCGAATTCAACTTCGTTTGCGGCGATCTATTTGTTGGACCCAATTTTCGACCGCAAATTTTGGCTGAAACGGCCACTCTTTCGCTCTGAGTTCTTTCAAAGTCGTCTTCTTCTTGGCATAAACCAATGACTTAATGTAACCTTAAGAAAAATAGTCTAGAGGCGTTAGATCACACAAACGAGGCGTCGAATCGAATAGCCCATTTCTTGAGATAACCACGCTCATCAAACTTACTCTTCAACAAATTGATTGTAAGGTTTGCTATGTGGCTTGTGACACCATCGTGTTGAAACCACATGTCGTCCAGGTTCATATCTTACAATTTGGTCCAAAAATAATCTATAATCAACGCTGGCCAGCCACAGTAACGTGACGATTGTAATCGTCATGCCGCTGCTGGCATGGAAACCGCACCAAACTGTTATTTTTGTTTGGTTTCAATGGTGATTCATGAAGCAAATCTGTATGTTCACTCGAATACTCTCATTTTTGATTAAATGCCGTATTTGGCGTGATGATATTTTTCAAGTGTATATGTATAGTGACACCGTTACAACCACAAAACTGACTGTTTGGATTGGTGTATTAATTATTCCATATTTCTTTAAAAACGACAGTGTTCAGAACGTTACATTCAATAGTTGGCGTTAAAGACCCATGAGTACTGACTTTTTCGTTTTCAAATTGAACTAACTACATGACCTACACGAGCTGTGGTTTCAACAAGACGCGACGGCGCAAAATTTTACACAGCTCGTGCCAAAATGTATTTATTGCTATATAACTACACTTGACTATTTTCTGTGGGGATATGTTAAGTCGCTAGTCTAAGCCGATAAGACCGAAACAATTGACTTCGGCGGCACACTCCCATCCGATGGTCCAAATTTTCGATGACGCTGAGACATAATTGAAAAGTAAACCTTTTCTATCAAATAACCCCAAAGAAAAAAGTCTGAAATTACAATGATCTTGGCGGCCAATTGACATTGCAACCACGTGAGATAACACGGCCATTGAATTTGTTGCTATAAGAGCCCCCGCAGACTGCAGACTTTTTATCGGCCGATAGTTTGGTCGGCTTCTTAATCAGTATGGAGAGGAATGCATATGCGCACACTACAGCGATTCAGTATCGGCCGATAAAAAAGTTTGATAGGCTACCCGATTACATTCAAACTAATCTGTCGGCCAACTATCGGACGACTGTTTAATCAGTATTGGCGCATACACGCCTGCGCATACATGACGATTGTTTAGTCGGCCGATAGTTCAGTTCGCTTTGTAATTTGGCGTCGTGTGCTTGTATTTTGAATATGGCGTCGACCAAATCACAATTGTTGATTGTAGAATAGTCGGCCGATTGTTGGATAGTCTGCGCCCTGTTCACCAACCAAACTGTTTAGTTGGCTCGGTGTGCGCACTTTCAGCCCAACCCGACCAAACAATCGGCCGATAAAAAGTCTGCAGTCTGCGGGGCTCTTAAGAGCAGACTGCAGACTTTTTATCGGCCGATTGTTTGGTCGGGTTGGGCTGAAAGTGCGCACACCGAGCCAACTAAACAGTTTGGTTGGTGAACAGGGCGTAGACTATCCAACAGTCGGCCGACTATTCTCGAACTAGTTTGTAACTGACTGATCAAAATACACGCAAACGACGCCAATTCACAGAGCGAACTGAACTATCGGCCGACTAAACAATCGTCATGTATGCGCAGGCGTGTATGTGCCAATACTGATTAAACAGTCGCTCGGCCGATAGTTGGCCAACAGATTAGTTTGCATGTAATCGGGTAGCCCATCAAACTGAATCGCTGTAGTGTGCGCATATGCATTCCTCTCCATACTGATTAAGAAGCCGACCAAACTATCGGCCGATAAAAAGTCTGTAGTCTGCGGGGGATCTAAAGAGCCATTGTTTCGCTAGCTATAAAGCAAGTTGCACCCTACTGTTAAAACCACATATCGTACACATCCGTATCTTCTTATTCGGGCCATACAAAATTCGTTATCATCTCAATACATCGAAAACCATTCATAGTAACTACCTTACCGGCCTCATTTTGGACAAAAAAAAAATACGACCCAATGATGCCACCCAGGCCGTAAACCCCACCAAACAATCACATCACTTTTTGTGGGTGCATTTTTCGACATTTACTCCTGGATTATCATTCCCAAATGCAGCAAAGCTGCTTATTGAAGAATGCACTGAGGTGAAAATGTGCCTCATCACTTAAGACGATTTTGTGTGAAAATTGATCATCCACTGTTGCCATATCTTGCCACCAGCGACGACGCTTGAAATTGTCAAGAGGATTAAGTTCTTGAGTCAATTGCACCTTGTAAGCTTGTAATTCCAAGACTTTATGCATAATGTTCATCGACGACGAGCCTAAGAGGTGCAATTGTTGGGCACGAAGACGAGTTGAGGTAGACGGCTCTTCAGCCACACTCTCGCGAACAGCATCAACGAGCTGCGCAGTACGAGCTGTGCGATCATGCAATGGGCTTATCACATCTCCTACAGACCCGGTTTGCTCAAATGTTTGAACGATTTTTCCGAATGTACGCACGATTTATGCATTTTGATTTGAACGCCTTTTTAACGCGTTGCTCCATTGTTTATCTTTCCATTGAGTTAGTATGATAATGAAAATGTCAAATGAAACGCAGAAAAAATATTTAACCTTAATATTTAAACACCCTTCAGTTCCTATATGTCGCAAGTAAAAACATCATATTTGTTTTATTCCATTTCAAAGTTCTCCACCTCTAAAAAAAATATATTTTTCACAAGTACATTCATGCATTCACACTAATTTTGTGTATTTTGAAGCATCCTCACGAAACGCATAAACATACTTCCACAGTTATCCTCCACATATCTAGGGGTTCACATTGATCCTCAGCCTCATCCATTTATATACAGACGAATTTACTATAGGCAATCCTTACGAAACACTGATTCAATTGTATCTTTTAAACCTTCATACACATAGATACACTGCAAATTTTTAGAAACGTACCCCCACAGATTAACAAGGCATAGGTACATATGTAAGTTCCTCTTCTATCGAATTCCAATGAAATTATAGAAAACCCACACGCGTTTGCACTCTTCCCCCATCGTTCAAACTCATCTTAGAAAGTGTGTGATTGACCAATCATTTGTGTGCTATCACCATTTTCCACAAATTTTCACATAAATGCAAACGCATCATCACTCATGGAAACGTATTTTCCCATTCATCCACACAATAAACTTGTAATTGTCTTTAAAGAAATGCAACGGAATACAAAAATTCTCTGACCTTGAGATGATTTAAATTTTCCTGTGTTTTCCATCTTTGGAAAACAATGTTTTTAAATAAATTTTTCTCGCTATAAAATTCTTACTTTAACTCCGACCGACATATTTGCCAATATTGCATTGGAATAGCTCAGCTCATTTAAATAAATTTCTCATAAACATAAATAATACTGTGGCATCCTTTTTCTCCACATCAGTCCAAGAACTTCACCCTTTTCGAGCTCCACACAAACCACCAATTCTTTTTCCTTCCTTTTTGTTTGTTTCAAATAAAAAACGAACGAAAACAAATAATTACGAGGAGAGATCTTTTTTTGCGTTAAATTGTTGGTTTCTTCTTATTTTTAACAAGCACCAAATAAAATTAAGTCCAATTCGCCCCCCCACAAGAAACGAATAGTGATTTATTTCCACAAATGAAATACAAATTAAAAAAAAAACATATTTATCTGCCGATAAGGAACGAAACGAGCCACTTTTATGCAACACGACCAGAATACAAAAAAGGATATATAATTTTCTCTTTTTATATTTTTTCAAAAAAGAATAAAGTAGTAAGTACCTCCTATATATAGGTACATAAGTTCAAAGAGAACAGGGTAGCCGTGAAGGATATTCGTCAAGGGCTGATCCAAACTTTTAATCATGCGGAGGGTCACAAACCTAACATAAAGATGAGTTTTTGAGAACCGCTTAAAAATGTTCTTTAATGTTCTCTAAAGGGGAGCGTATCGGAATCCCTCTTTTTAAAATCCCGTTTTTAAAAAATCCCGAAAAAAAGTTTTATATCGATTTTTTGAAATCCCGTCTTTTAAAATCCCGCTTATTCAAAATCCCGATCAATTACAATCCCGCTTTTTAAAATCCCGTCAAATCCCGACTATCCCGTTTTTTTTTTAACAAAATACGGGCATTAAACTGAATAACAATAGGAGTCAAAGGTTTGAATGTTAAATTACTTGACTAATATATAATAATTACAAATAAAACTAATATATGTATAATAATATCGTAATTTGTTTTGTTTTTACAATAATTTTTATTTACAATATTAATTCTTTCACAAACAAAATGCATCCCACAGCAAATCTACCTCTCGATAACGGTCTTACTACTATCGTTGACTTTGTTAATTTTTAATTTGAGTTTGTTGTTTTGTTTTTAAAGAATACTGCTTTACTTTATATTTTTAGTTTTTGATATGTTATATTTGTTAAAGGTTACAATAAAATAAGTCAAGAAAAATACCTCATTTTTTAATTTGTTTTAATTTTTTATAATTATATTATAATTTGCAATCAAAACTAGTTGTTTAATTTAAAAATCGGGATAATAAAAAACGGGATTATAAGAAACGGGATTACAAAAAGCGGGATTATAAAAAATCGGGATTATAAAAAGCAGGATTTTAAAATCGGGATTTTAAGAAACGGGAATATAAAAACCGGGATATCGAACCCAACCCTCTCTAAAGGTGGCTGACAAAATTATAATAAAACCATGTTTATGCACCTTAACTTTATATTTACTATTTCAAAATGTCAGTTAGTAGATTTATTGATAACACTGTTGTCCATTGAGTTATCGTACTAACTAATTTGGACGACTTTCTACATATGAAAGCATTCCAAGACTTCAACAGTTTTCTAAATACATCCTATTTAAGAGCCAAAATACAATAGTCTAGTGAGGCTTTAGGTGCATTTCATGTAGACATATTAGAAATTAAATTAAAAAGTATTTTTTTTTTTTACAAAAATAATATATTTTGTTCTTGTTGGCATGCGAAGAACGCTTCAAAAATATAGATGCAAAAACCCAAAATATAAAAATATGAAACGTTCATTATGTTTTTAATAAGCCATTAGTTTAACGAAAGTGTCACTTTTGTCGTTTTTTGGGACATTTATATTTCTACAATTCGGTTTTAAATCTCACTTCTAGAGCATCCAAGGCAAATTCACTTCGAAAAGTAGATTTCATTAATTTTTTAAGATTCTAAAATCATTTGTCTTTAGTAGAAAATTAATTTGAAAGAAAAAATCACTCTAAGAAAGCCTTACATAATTTATGTGCGTCAAAAATGCAGGACTGGTTCGTACGAACTTCCTCATTGTATGCAAAGAGTCTGTTTAAAAGATTTGAAAATGTAAAAAAGTTTGTTTTCCAAAATTTAAATGCCATTTGATTTCTCAAAAAACCTTGATTTTTCAAATTTTGTATTTGAAAATCGCTAGAGCGTTTTTTTAAATGAATTTTGTACGCATACAAATTTTCAATTTTAGTTTAAAAAAAAATAGTTTTGGTATGCACTTATTAAGAGCTTATTAATACACGTTTTAGATTTCATTTTAGTAAAAAAATGATGACCCGTTTTCAAGATATCGAATTCAAAAAAAAAATTTACTATTATTGGTCTATTGAAATTAAATTTTTTGTCATCAAATATAATTGAGACAGTGTAAGGTTCATTAATTCTTAAAAAACTAAAAAATATAATAACAGTTGTATGGGAGATATCCTTGTTTAGCAAACGAAAATATTTGACATTGAAAGAAGCCAAATTAAGAACTAGTTATTTTTAGTCTTAAAAAAATGAAAAAATACGTAGGTAACGCGAATCAGCTCAAAACGTTAATTTCCAAATTTGACTTTTTCGACTTCTTTGCCATCGTAATGCCATACAAATAAAAATAAAGTTGAGAACTAGGGCCTAGTGACTTACAACTCTCAACCATTCTTATGAGCGGGTAATGTTGTCAGGGATGGAAGGGACCTACAGTTTTATGCCGAATCCAAACGGTAATTTGAGAAAGCACTTTTCATGACAAGAATTACTCTTGCAGGATTTGTCAATTCTTCGCAAGAGGCAGTACCAATGAAAAAAACTTTAGATGGCATAGGCAGGGATCGAACTCAAGACCTCTGGCATGATAGTCCAAGACACTTTTTTTTTAATTTATTTTTTATTAATTCATTCTTAAAACTATCTTAAAGCTAGACAAAAATTCATAAAACTAGCCTAATTAACCATAACTTACAACTAACTTACTGGTCCCCTACGGACACTCTAAGTTATACAATAATACTTAATTCTAATGCCTTTCGGCACTTAGATCTATTTTACTATAATCCAATTTTATTTATTAGAAAATTAAAAAAAAAACTAATTTCAATATTTATTGTTTTATTTTTAATAAAAAACTATTTAAAATAACTATCATGCCACTAACTATCATGCCACGGGTACTTAATGACATGGTTGTTTAAAATCTCGAGTTAAAGGCAACTTAATATTATTATTAAATTGGTAAACTCTTAAATAAGGTTTCTTCTTCATAACCTGAATATTTGCTCTTTCTCTCAGAAAAGATCTTATGAAAATAACTATAAGCATTGTTTAAGCTTCTCCAAGTTGTAAACAAAGTTTCTACTTTTTTTGACAGCAAACGGCTCTTTGGTAAATATTGTCAAATTATTAACAAATCTTTAGATGGAATATTTACTCTTACAACTTAACTGTATAGGCTTTATAGATCATGTGACACTCCCCCCCCCCCCTTGATCGTCCATTGGTCAAAAGTTGATGAATTTGTGCTGTGCGATTCGAATAGGGCTGGAATTCCGATTCATAGTAAGTTCTTGGTTCAGTCCTCAGTTAAAATTAGTACTTTTAGCAACAAAGTTTTAAGTAGTAAAATACAAATTTTATTTTCATAAATAAAAATAAATAATTATAAATATAAAGGGGTCATATCAATTAACCCCAAACTATAAGTCACGACCCCTGCGACCCCCTCCAGGATACGCCATTGATATTCGTATTGATTTTTTGTTTTCAAAAACCTGCCGATTTGGAAAGAATCATTGAAATGCATTAACTACTTAATGAAATTGTTAGAATAACTATCCAAGTTTCACTAAGAAAACAATAGCTTTCAGTTTTTGGAATGAAGATATATAAATATAATTATCATACAAAATTTACTTAATATGTTTCACTTTTTAATTATAATTAATTTATACATAAGAAATGTAAGCTGTTTGCTTTGATACTTTTGACCTTTGAGCTAACTAAAAAATCGCCATAGGTGTAATCATTAAAATATTGAAATCCTTTACTTGTTTTTAAATTCGAAAATAAAAATCAGTCATCACCCTGTATTTAGTATAGGTATATTGATATATTGACCAAAAGCTTAAAATTCTGAGACGCGAGAGTGTAATGCCTGTTTGTTTATGTGTCTGGGGCACTGATGGGTTCGATATCGGGTCCTTCAGGTCCTTCATGGTATATAACACATCTAATATTATAGAATCTTAAAAAACTGAACAGTCACGTTCATTTTTATTAGCCATAAATGTATTTTTCCTCGTTGTGCTATGTATTTCTAACTCTTTTATTTACTTTGTTTTTTAATGGGTCGTTCTTGGCCTTTTTTTCGTGCTGTGTTAAGCTTCATATCGTCAGGCAGGCTTCTCTATATATACTCGTAGCTCCTTCAGTCGTCCATTGTTCATTGTAATCACTTTGTTCAACAGGATATCGATGTGTTCTTTTTTTATTATTTTTTTTTTTAAACTCGTATTTGTGTAGACGAAGAATCCTGTTTGAAAAAAAAAGAAAACACAAAAAGGACGAAGGAGAATTGTGGCAATAGAAGATGAAATTTATCGCATTTTCCAATTCCTCTAAGACTGAAAAATTGGTGTAATCGCATATCGCACGAATGGTTCTTTATACGAATTGTGGTTAGTTTATGTGTGTGTGTGTATATTTGAGAGTTTAGTTATACACCAGAGGATATGTTTCTACAGCCTCAACAAGATGATGACGGCAACAGACGATGACGAAGACCGAGACCGATATCGGTATCAAGACCAACGGACGGACGACGTGGGTCAAGAAAAGGATTTTATTCGAGTTATTTTGAAAAAAAATAAATATGGTCAGCATGGAATATTCAATTTTACTGAGTTCGTTATGGATTCACACGTTTTTCTGTGGGCAAGTAGATATAGATAGGTTTCGTAGATAAAAATGCAAATTTTATTGAAATTCGTTTTACCTTATAAATGGTTTTTTAGAAAAGTACCTACCTAATGCTTAGATAGAAGAGATTTTAATACTTATATTTATTGTTCGACAATTCACCGAACACGATATTTAATGTCGGTAAATTAATTATTCAGAGTTAAAAATGTATCCCTTATCCCTAGAGACTTGCTTCCTTTAAATTAATTTACACATATTGTGTGAAGTTTATTGTAACACAATTTAGTTATACAGCGATTTCCAGACGGTGTTATTTCTCGGCAATTGGCCACCGAGATCTTTTGATTTAAAAGCTTGCATTATTTTTTTTTCAACAAAGTGAAAGGTAACTCAAGACTTTTTTAACTATGGAATTCGTGGTAGTATGGTGGACATGCAGCAAGTGTGGAAACAGGTCAATGAAAATTCAATTTAATAATTTAATTACTTTCCTCAAGGGCCAGCTATAGCTATTATTGATTTTCACTATTGAACATTTCGTTTTGAGATTTAAAAGCGATGAATCTGAAGGTTGCAGATTTATTCACTAACTTTAATTTTTCAACCTAGAAATTCATGTCTCATTTTTTAATTATGAAATCGTTTTCAATGAACAGCTGATTCTTCAGTTTATAATTCGGAACAAAATCGTTCCACTGTACTCCCAGCTGTCAGTTATTGATTTTAATGATCAAAACTAACTTCAGTTCAAAAATTTTGTTTCCAATGACAGAAATTATCAATGAAAGCTAAAACCAATCTGTCAAACAAATTTCAATGATTGGTTTTAACAATGAAAACCAAAGAAAACTTCGTTTTATTTAAATCTGCAACCATGTTCATTCATTTAGTTGCTTTTAGCTGCTAGCTGTCATTCTGGTTTGCCTACAAGCCGAAACTTCAATTTACACACACACCTCTAATATTGGGATCAATTTAACGCACACATTGAAAGTTTTGATCAATTTTCCACAAATTTTTCAGAAGTTCATGAAAGTGTTGAAAAATTATGAAAATGAGAATAATGAATTTTAAATTGCTTACCTGACCTTAAATGAACAAGTTTTTTGTAACAATTGGTTTATAAGTAAAAATGTATCAAATCTGATGTGGGGTTTAAGAAATCGGAAGGGTTGAAATTTTATGTTTCATTTTGTCTAATTGGTTTATAACATTGAAGTATATTCAGGATACATATTAGTCCTTTTTAAGTATGATATAACTTGAAAAGAAGAAATATGTAAATATAAATTATTTAATAACAATCACAAGGAATTGAACTTATATATTTTAAGTGCTCTATCCTCTGGACCATTTAAAAACATATTGATTTATATTTCAGATTAATTGAAGTAATACGATTATAAAATACAAAACTAAGGCGTCATGGAAACGCTGGTCAGATTAAGAAACATCTTAACGAACTAAAGCTTGTTGATCAGCAATATGGTTATGATATAGTTAATGTGAATCCTCCTTCGTTGTATTTGGTGTGCCCATTGGGTTCCGTTTTTTCTCCGGAACTCTTCCTTTCTTTTTTAAAAATTATCTTTTTCTGAAACTTCTATTCTACAAAATTGTTTCGCACATTCTTGACCATGGGAGATGGAGTACAAACGGCAGTGTGTGATAAGCTCACAAAGCTCTTGGCAGCATTGCCCAATTAGGAATTGTAAGTTTGGAACGGCTTTGAAAATCCAACCCACAATGCCCATATCCATGGGTGGTACTTGTATCGGGGAAACTGAACAGCTTCCAAAAACCATCTCTTGTGAAGTGATCACATATTTGACATCGCCAACAATTCTGCTAATTGTTTAGGTTTTCTGCGACGATGCAAGAATTTGTGTACCCCTTTTGACCTGGCTATAATTTACAAAGCTTTTATTCGTTCGAAACTCGAGTATAATTCCCTTATTTGGGCTTCTATAACGTACTTTAGTCTTTTGGATAGAATTAAAACTGAGACATTTGTTACTCTATAATACAGCAGCAATGTCTCATGGCTATTATTTTTATAAACAATGCTCTAGTGAAAAAGCTAGTTGCACTGTTTACCTCAAATAATTCAACGGTAACATCTGTACTTCTGGGAATCCTCATCAATTAACCCGTGAGCCCAATTTGGGACCTACTGTTCAGTCCAGAAAGATTCTTTCTTTAGCCGTACTACACGAATGTGGAATGCTTTAACGGGCTCAATATTTTCAACTCATTGCAAACATACAAAACCAATGTGCATCGGTATCTCCTTTCTTATCCTGTTTAAGCACATAACCCCTTAAGTGCGTGCACAATATTCAACAAAAAAATTAGGACTTTTCTTAGTCTTGGTACTTTTTGTATCTTTAAAATAAAGTAGAAATCTTTGATTCGTTCATTTTAAACTTTTCGTTTGCGTAGAATTAATAATAAAGTAAGTTCCACGAAATAAATCAATAAGTTTATATTTTCCAATACAAATAAATTTCCAACCAAAGTCAATTATTATTGCTATAATTAAAATTTGTTTGTACCGATATTTATTAATTTCCAATTTTAGATCACAATAACAAACTAATTTTATTTTAAATTTATATATAATTTTTAATTTTACCAACAAGATGATATAAAGGTAAGGTTTAGGTATATACGAGTATATACAACCCAAATGTTTTCCCATAACACACAAATTACAGGAGCCAGCATTAGAATACCAGAAGACTAAAAAATCTTTAATTACATTCGAGGTAAATGTGATCTCTGGACCAGGAAACAGGAAAAACTTCCAAAGGATGCTAAATGGAGAAGGACACAAAAAATAAATGGCTATAGGGAACCACAAGAAACCGCATTTGTGTGTTCAGCATCTCAAACTCGAACTATAATTATTTGACTCCATCGGATTCATTCTATAGTATAATACCTACATACTATAAAGGAAGAGGTGTTGGTCGTGGGAACTTTGGGTGCATAAACGAGCGAGTCAAACTCATTAGTATTCTAATGTTGCCCCACCATTAACACATTTTCATTATAAAATTCGAAGAACTCGTTATCCTGTTTCTTGTTGCTTGAAAGGGAAAAAAGCAGCAGAGATACATTTAAATACGAGTACTTTCTTCGACTAAAGAATCATAGAAGTCCTCCTTTATACATAGTCCACACTGCATAGGTAGGTACCTATTCCTGTGGACGCACAATCTACTTTTTCTGACCTATTTCAGTTAGATAATGTTGCAGTTTTTGATCCTTTTTTTCTTTATGAATTTTGTTTTGCTGTGTATAATGTAAGGAAGTTCTTAATAGTGCAATTTAGACGTTGTTGGATACAAATGAGGGCAGGATGGTTCGTTTCAGTTTTGCAAGCAACGAAATACATAATTTCAGTCAGTTGCATGTACAAACAACATAAGTAAGAATATTATGAAAATGTTCTTTTTGCTCTCGATGAATGTTTGGTGGTGTAATTTATTTGGATTTGTATATATTTTTCCATAACTAATTGAAACAATAAATAACTGCTCTTGCTGTTCTGTTTATGAAATAATTATATTGTTGTGGTGTGAGAATCTGAACAAGTGAACATGCAACGAATTAATTTCGTTGGATGAACAAAACAAAAAAAAAGTTAACCCACAACTTATGAAATAATTTAAATTGAACAAAAAAAAAGTTTATTACAAATGTTTTATGCATTGCAATTATTCTTTTTCTACTTTTTTTAAGCGTGTTTTTATATCATAGTTTAATTTTGAGTATATATCTTTGCAATTCGCATTCACGTTCACATTGAACATCCACATTTTTAGGCCTGTTGATTTCTTATTAAGTATACTACTATATAATTTAGCCTCAAAAATAAAGCTTTTAGAAAGTGCTTTAAAAGAACCCCTCAGTCTTTCTTTGTTTACTTTGTTTTAAAACTCGTCATGACGTTTTGCACGTTTGTGAATGCAATCTTTTGGGTAAGTATGGAATTTTGTACAATTCAATAAAAAGATTACATTCATTGAATTTGGGACTTCAAATTTTAAAATCCCCTTTTATTTGACCTTTTTTCATTCTCAAGTGAAATTTCACTACACACGTTTGAAATTTAGATTTTGATCAATTGTTGTCTGACATTCAAAATCGGAAACTAATCAACTTTCAGTACTTGGTATGTGTATCACAGATCACCTATTATGGAATGATTACATATTCGATATTGCCAAAAATGCTGCTAGGTGCTTAGAATTTCTCCGACCGTCGTGACGGTGCAAGAAATTTGTCACCCCTTCTGATCTGGCTGTAATTTACAAAGCCTTCATTCGTCCAAAACTTGAATATAACTAGCATATTTGGGCAGGTGCCCCTAAAACAAGTTAAGGTATTTTGGACAGGATCCAAAAAAGAGCTTTGAAAATGATAGGCGATAGAACTATAACCGAAACAATTACGTCACTCGAACACCGCCGCAATGTTTCATGCCTTTCATTGTTCCACCGATATTTTATAAACAGTGTTCTGTCGAATTAGCCAGTTGCATTCCCCCCCTCAAACAATTCAGCCGTAATACTCGTACTTCTAGGAATGCACATAAGTTTAAGCTTGAGCTCAATTTCTGGCGTACTGTCAAGTATAGAGATTCTTTTTTTAACAGCACATCGAGAATGTGGAATGCTTTACCCAGCTCTGTTTTTTCCTATCATTTGGATATTCATAACTTTAAGGCCAATGTGCATCGTTATCTCCTTTTTAATCCTTCCCTATTTTCCTAAAGCTTGCACAGTGTTTAAACTTTAAACATTATTATGATTCATTTTATTCGTTATATTAAGATTACTTTATTCGTTACAATGCAAATGTACAAACAGTTAATGACCACTCGAATAGACAGTTTGATTCAATCTGAATCTTAAAATTATGTAGGGCCGCCAAAGAAGTTGGCGTCTTGCAAATTCATATTACAGTATGCAAGATATAAACAAGAATCTGTTGAATTGACAAAAATAATTATAGTGGTGTTTATAAGAATTTGATGAGTTGGTACATAACAACATGTTAACGGTATTAATACCCCTTGAGCGCCCATTTATTATAAAAAAAAGACACCTAATATTATGCTCTCCATTAATACGATGACCAGCTGTCTTTTATTGGAGCCGTTATAAATGGAAAGGGTTTTTTGTCTTAAAAATTAAATAAAACGATACTGATTTTTGTTAAATTAGTATGAATTTACTTTATTCGAAATATAATTTTCAACATTTGTGGTCATAAGGAAAAACATGGCAAATGTTCTGCTCCAAGTGGTTAAGCGTATACTAGCGATATCGTTGAATTCACCGGTCCGTAACTTTTCCAAACGTTTCCTTCAATTGTGGCAAGAGCTGTAAAACATGTTGCACCATCTTATTGAAACCTAAGCTGATCATAGCTCTACAGACTACAGCGGCCAACATTGACTGTCGTTCTGGTCAGCGTTTTTGAAGAAGTAGGTACGGACAAATTATTTCACCAACTCAAATAGCCGCACCAACACACACCTAAAGATGATCAACACTCCAATGTTTGTTGACGTATTCATTTAAGCAAAAGTGAACTTCATCGCTAAACAAAATTCGTTCATTTTGTATTTCGAATAGAACTATCATTTTTAAAATAGTCAATTCATTTTGAAATGCCAATAGCCAATCCAAATTAAAAATTAATCCCTTGATAATTGACAAAACGGCTGCCAGTTCAAATAGTGTTACCAACCTAAAGTTAAATAAAATAAAAAAAACACCCTTTAAAAACTCAATTTTCAAAAAAATAATAATATGTATAAATTGTATATTATTTAAATATTAATTGTACATGGTATAAGAAAGGAAAATATGTGTTTAAATTATTGTTTATATGGTTATCTATAATTAATTAAAAACATTAGTATTTTGGAATCATTTAGTTATTCAACTCATTTTAATATAGTTTCAAATCTAATGAAATATATTTTGAAAAGTAAACTAAAATATTATTCAATTAAATCGAACAAAATAACGTAATTAAATGAAAATGCAAATTCTTCAAAAGAATTCCAAGACTTCAAAAGAATGTGATGTTTTCAAGTAAATTCTGAAGTCACAAATGATTGCAATCAAATGATTTGAAGTACTAACGTTTAGGTGAAACATAAAGGTTTCAATGAATGAAATCTTTATGTTGAATGAAAATATTGAATTCTTCTACAAGCCTGAAGTTTAACAAGTACAGTACACATGTGGATTGAGGTAAGCATGAGTAACTAATACTTACTCCCTAATCTAATGTCTTTGACTTTTAACAAAAGACCTTATTTAGGATTTTAGTTTGACAGTTGTATTCATTATTTCTTATAAAACAGTAATAACAAGCTATAGAAACTTGATTTTAAATTTTTATTTGGGAAAACCTAAAATGCCATGGGCAAGTACTTAAATTTTCCAGAGAATTATTTGTGGAGATTTCGAGGAAAACCTCAAGCTTATGGTACCGGCAAAAACAAATAGTGGCCAAAAGTCTTGAATGTATTATACTTTTTTAAATAGAACATACAAATCATAAACTTGAAAAGGTAGGTATATATTTACAAAAAGTTATTGAACAGATGTTGTGAAAAGGCACCAGAAGTAACGATTTCTTTTTGAAAAAGTAACGAGTACAACTGATTGCTACATCTCTAGGGGTAAGCTTATGCAAGGAATAAATTTACGTGGTGTTTAGTTATGACGTAGTTTCATTTCAACGTACAATCTAAGGAGTGATGGCAGAAGAAAACAAAAGGAATAATAAGAACTATGTAGCTATGTAAACCTCATTGCTTGCGTGATCACCTGGTACTATATATGTAAATTACAATTTGTGTACAAAAAAGTTACCAAATTCAATTTTAAACACCAGGCGCTCAGCAAAAAAAGCAGGTACCTGCATTTATTTTTTCAGTTTTGTTTCATCCTTTTAAACAGAAATTATTCATTTCTCTTTTAATATCTTCTTTTTCCATGAAAACAAGTTTGTATTTGATTGGTAGGTGTGCCTATTGTTTTACAGTTTTCTTTTTGCTTGGTTGAGTGAGAGACACACGTTCTGTGGTCATGCTTATGTGTGGGACAATACATCAACAATACTCGAAAAAGAAAATACAGACTTAGGCGGCATTATAAATCATATTTAAAGAAATGTACATTATTAAAGCTATTGAATGTGCTTCGATTGATTGCCTTTAATTTTGTATTAAAATCAAACCACTTTTTTCATAAAAATCTCTGATCACTTTTTGTTTTCTAAAAATGTACAAACTTTTTAATTTTGTTTCTGTGTAGCAAAAAATAGAAACAATCAAACAGATCATTTTATCATTTCAATGTGTGAATTTTGTTTACAGATTTGTGTGTTATACATTAAAAGACAGTGAGAGCAAGCTTATTGAAGAAAACGAAATATTTTTGGTTTGAATTCATACTTAGTTTTTATACAATTGTTGAGTTGCTTGCTTTGGCAGAAGATCTCGTCCTGATCTAGCAAAAGGATTGCACCAGATTGCTTGCTCGGATGATACAAAAATCGTTATAGAATTGTTCCTCATTGACCAGGTGATCATGTTTCATGTTGCTTTTCCTATTCTGTAATTCTGTTCTGCTCTCTGCTTTCAGTCCACGAAAATTATGCTTCCCTCCATAACTACATGACACATGTATTGATTAAGAAATAGTTTTGTGACGCTTCTACTAAGTGTTGTGTCGAATTTATAAATCGTTACTTTTTATCGTATTTATTTAGATTTTATTATTTGCAAAAACTAATTTAACACATGTTCTGAATAGGTATCATAAGTAACGATTTCTTTCTGCAAAAATAGCGAGTGCGACTCACTTTGACATCTCTAGGCGTAAACGTGTGCAAAGACTAAATTGACTTTGTTGCTTTAGCTTTTGAACACATAATCTTAGAAGGCAGAATAAAACAAAGGGAATAAATAATAAGTCAGGAACTATGTAGTAATGCGGTGAACCTCTTTGCTTGCTCGCCTTGTGTTAATTTACAAATTTTGTATGGCGGTGCACAAAAATTATCAAATTCAACTTGAAACACCAGGCGCTCAGCAAAAAGGCAGGCAACTGCATTTATTTTTCAGTTTTGCTTCATCCTTTTGAAACAGAAATTATTCATTTCTCTTTTAATGTCTTCTTTTCCAACAAAAAAAGTTTGTTTTTGATTGGTAGGTGAGTTTATTGTTTTACAGTTTTCTTTTCACTTGGTTGAGTGAGAGCTACATTCTTATGTAATGCTTATGTATTGACTCCAACGATAATCGAAAAGATACAGACAGAGGTGGCCTCAGAAATCACATTTAAAGAAATGTAAATTATTAAATCTATTGCTTCGATTGATTGCCTTTAATTTTGTATTAAAATCAAACCACTTTTTTTATAAAAATCTCTGATTACTTTTTGTTTTCTAAAAATGTACAAATATTTAAATTTTGTTTCTGTGTAACAAAAAATAGAAACAATCAAACAGATCGTTTTATCATTTCAATGTGAGAATTTTTTTTATAAATTCTTCTGTTATGCATTAAATGAAAGTGGAAAGTTGAAGAAAACGAAATATTTTTTTTTGAGTTTATGCAATTGTTTTAACTATTGTTGAGTTTCTGGCTTTGGCAGGAGGTATTGCACCAGCTTGCTTGCTCGGCTGATACACAAATCGTTGTAGAATTATTGCTCATTCACCAGGCGATCATGCTGCAGAATAGGAATACTACTTTGCTTAACCTATTCTGTTCTGTTTTCTGCTGTTTCAGTCCACGAAAGCTAAGCTTCGCTTTATAATTGAATGACACATGATTGACTTAGAAATAATTAGGCTACGCTTCTACTTAGTGATGAGTCGAATTTGCAATTCGTAACTTTTTAAACGCAATAATTATATTTATTTACATTGTATTATCTGCAAAGATAATAATGTTTTGAATAGGCATCAAAAGTACCGATTTCTTTCTAAAAAAGTAGAGAGTGCAACTAACTGTCACATCTCTAGGTGTAAACATGTGCAAAGAATAAATAATTGACTTTGTTTTTAGTTTTGATGTAGTTTCTTTTGAACACAGAATCTAAGGAGGCAGAAGAAAACAAAAGGAATAATCAAGAACTATGTAGTTAAAACCTTAATTGCGTAATCGTCTCTACAAATATTTTACCAAATTCAACTTGAAACACCAGGCGATCGTGCTAAAAAGGCAGGTGCTTTCATTTCTTTTTCATTTTTGGTTCATCCTTTTGAAACAGAAGTTATTCATTTTTCTTTTAATATTTTCTTTTCCAATAAAAACAAGTTTGTTTTGAATGGTAGGTGTGTGTTTATTGTTTCACAGTTTTCATTTTGCTTGGTTGAGTGGGAGACACGTTCTTATGCAATGCTTATGTGTAGGACCACAAAAATACTCTAAAAGATTCAGACTGAGGTGGCCTTAGCGAGCACATTTCAAAAAATGTACTTTATTAGAGTTTTTCATAGTTAAAACTATAGGGATAGATAAATCAAGACATCGAATGTGCTTCCATTGATTCCCTTTAATTTCAAATCAGAGCACTTAGTTCATAACACATTCTATATGATCACTTTTTGTTTTCTTAAAATGTGCAAATATTTAAATTGTGTTTCTGTGTAAAAATAATAGAAACAAAAAAACGATCATAACCATTTGAATGTGTGAATTTTTTCCAAAAAAAAAAACGAAAGGAATAATGAAGAACTATGTAGTAAACCCTCTGACTTGCATGATCGCCTGGTAAAATATGTAAATAAATTAAGAA
Source organism: Eupeodes luniger (assembly GCA_951509635.1). Classification (NCBI taxonomy): domain Eukaryota; kingdom Metazoa; phylum Arthropoda; class Insecta; order Diptera; family Syrphidae; genus Eupeodes; species Eupeodes luniger. Next base: position 91,378,890 of record OX608073.1, on the reverse strand, counting down.
ATTTGTATCGCTTCCCCAAATATGACCAAATTCGACTTCAACACCAGGCGCTCATGTTAAAAAGGCAGGTACTTTCATTTATTTTGTAATTTTGCTTCATTTAAAACAGAAATTATTCATTTGTTTCATTTAATATGTTCTTTTCCCCTAGCCAAAAGTTTGTTGTGATTGGTAGGTATGTTTATTGTTTTACAGTTTTCTTTTTGCTTGGTTGAGTGAGAGCTAAATTCTTAAGTAATGCTTATGTATTGACTCCAATGAAATTCGAAAAGTTGCAGACAGAGGCGGCTTCAAAGGAATGTACATTATTGAAGCTTTTCATAATTAAGTTATAGATAAATCAAGATGTACTTGGATTGATTAACTTTAATATTTTATCAAAATTTAGTTTTATTTCTATGTAAGAAAAATATAGAAACACAAAACCCAACATTTCATTGTGTGAATCTAATTTGTAATTTAATAGTAATTATTATATAAGTTTAACATAACTTTTTGTAATTAAACAACTATTCCAAGGTTAACTAGGTTAATATTTAAATATTAAAATAAACAAAACAAATCTCACATGATCATTAAATTAAAAAATAGAATTATGTGTTTATCATTGAAACCAAATGCTTTTCAGAACTTATTTTATTTAATACACTGCTCTGGCTGGTAACAGAGCAGAGTTCTTGTTTTTTGCTTAATGATATTATTTGAGTTTTTGTCTATTTTCAAAAGACAATTTAACACATGATGTTTATATCGAAACAGTATTTACGATATATAAAGATCGCCAGCATTAAAATGATGAATATAATTTAAGAGTCTTAATGTTGTGTTTTTAAGGACTTTACTGTGAAATGGCGTAGGCTAACTATTGGTGTTTGGAAGAAAATAAAGAAAACAAAACTAACTTGAGAAATATGTAGAGAAATGGTATATCTGCTTTCTTAATTGCATGGTCGCCTGTTGAATTTGGATGGGACATGACATTTCGTGGACAAACGTCATCAAAATTCAATTTTAAACACCAGGTGTTCGTTCATGCGTAATAGGTACCTTCATTTGTATTCAGTTTCTATTTCTTATTTTACACTTATCAATGTATTGTTTGAGTCTCACTTCTTCAAGTATGAGCATGTACGACTTTAGAAAAAATATCTAAATGGATCCAGATTAAGGCGGGTTTAAGAAGCACATTTCAGGTAATATCTTACTTATCAAGAGGTTTTGTAGTAAATTCTTCAAATGCACTTTAATAAGAATGGTTTGAATTCATGCACAATTGAAGAAAATTTACACAACAGTTATCTTTTTTTGAGTTTAGGAACATATTTTAAAATTTTATAAGTGCTTTTCAGCACGATCTCCTGGTACATCAAAATGAATTTTAAAATGCCTTGAAAATATTTTTTACAGCCATAGGGCTAAATTTTGACGAAATTTTGACGAAATTTTGACGAAATTTTGACGAAATTTTGTATTATTCACCAGGAGATCATGCTGATTAGTAGGTATACTAGTTTGCTTTTACTGGAGTTTTTATGTTTTTTTGTGCTGATGATCGATGAAAGGTAGGCTCCGCCCTATAACGGCTTAGAATTAAAATGAAGCAAGTGTTAGTTAGGCCATCTTTTAATGGCGATCAAACGCTTTTATGAGAGGTTGGCTTTAATTGTATTTGGTATTCTGTTTATTCCTTTATACATATATTGTACATTATGTATATTTTCACGTAAATACATATACAATGCTTTATAGTTTTCAATTTGCTTGTTGAGTGAGACCAATGTTAATGAAGAGCTTAAGAAAAAATAGAAGCTTAAAACATCCACATTAAGGCGGTCACATTTAAAGTAATATTTGATTTTTAGAGTGACGTAAGAAATAAGACAGACAACAATATGGCTCCGTTCTCTTTTAACAAAATAATTGACCGACTCATACAAAATTCTCTGTGATTACCAGGCATTCAGCAAAAGAGACAGGCGCTCATTTTGAATTTTTGTTCTGCTAGAACTTTTTTGATGCTTTCTGACAATGTATAATTTTGTGTGTGTATGTGTGTATAATAGAAAGACAAAACGGAAATCTTTAGCATTTTAAGGAGGAGCTTTTTGAATGTTGAAGAAAACAAAAAAATGTCTTTTTTTCGAATCTAGGAATACAAACAAATTTTTACAGAAGTGCTATTCAACATGATCTCCTGGTGCATCAAGAAGAATGCAAGTTTGGAAATATTTGTTGTGTGTGCAAAATTTTAACAAAATTTTAAATTATTCACCAGGCGATCATGCTGCCAAGTAGGTATACTATTTTACACTTGCTCGAGTTATTCTGTTTTGTTTTGTGCTGATTATCCATGTAAGCTAGGTTCCGCCTTGTAACGGCTTAGAATTAAGAGGACGCAAGTGTTTGTTAAGCCATCACTTGGCGAGAGAAGCTTCTGATTAGTGATGAGTAGAATTTGAAACTCGTTACTTTTTCACAAAGAAATCATCTTATTTATTTTTGTTTTATTTAAAGGTAAAACATTTTTGTAAACAAGTTGAAAATTTCAATATTTTATATGTACGTCAATATTTCCAAAATATTGTTCAATCAAATGTTCATTTTATTAACTAGTTCAAAAAGTGACTATCATGGAAGATCGAAATATTGAAAAGTAAATTCAATACAATTCGGTTCTCTGGCTAATTACAGAGTTAGGTTTAGTCCGAAGGACATTTGATTTAGAAATTTTATTGTTATGAGTTTTGGTCTACCTTTATATCGTACTTTTTTATATACTTTGTAAGTTCTAGAAGGATATTAAATTTTGCGGTTTCGGTTGTGATTATTGAATATCTTATGCAATATATAAATATTAATATTAATATAAATATCTATACTTACTTCTTCTTTTGATACATCTTCTTCAAGTGGATCACTCAGCTCTAATCCTGGTTAGGTTTCACCACTTTTTAGACGGATAAAGATCAATTCAGCCATAAAATTACTTTCAAAACCAAATGACTTACCTTTCCGAACAACAATAACAACTTAATTAATAAAAATCCTCAAATATACCGTAGCATAATATAACCTTATCCTGAACTGAAATCATACCTAAAAGTTTAAAGAAAAAAACCTTTAAAGCCCTTTTTTAAAAGAAACTCAAAGAAAAAAAAAAGAGACAAATACCTATCTAATCCGATAGATTTTGAACTTTTTTTTGTTTTGTCATTGCATTTGAATCCACCAGACAAATAACATTAAATCCACCCAAGAGCAAGACGCTAAAACAGGTACAAAATAGGCCGCGTTCGTAGTCATCCTGTTCTCCATCGCATCATCTTGACTCAAATCTCCTTAGCTTTTCAATTCGAGCGAAAAACACAAGACAACAAAAAAGAATAAAAATAAAATATAAAACACCTTTAAACATTTCCTCATCACACGCAAGGATAAGTCTCGAGAGAAATAAAAGGAAAAACAGGGACAAATCTCACAATCTACTCAAGTCAAGCAATACCATAGAAATCGTACAAATATACACACAACAACTTTCTTCTTGCCACAATTTGTTGTGGCATAAGGACTATGACGATGACGATGCGATGAGGAGGAGCCCAAGGAAGTTCGGATGTTGTGCTCATCGAAACTTGTTTACACGACTTTTAAGTAACTTTGGAAGAGAGGCTAAAGTGGAAGTCATATTATGCAGCAACCCCAATCCCCCCAAAAAAAAACAAAATCATACAAACCTACTTAGGTATAAAGTTAGTAGACGTATAGACTAAGGAGTAAGGATTCCATAGACTAAGAAATAGAAAGGATACGATGAAGGCAGATCCGGATCCAGATCCAGTGCGTGGTGTTGGTGTCGGTGGTGGAGGTTCTGAGAAAGTCACTCAATCTGTATGTTTTTAAGATGTTTATCGCTTTTTCTTCGTTCTTTTGAATTTTGGGGCTTTGATTGGGGTTTCGAAACGGGACACACAGACAAAGATTGAGAGCAATTGAATAACGGAAATTACTTCTTTTAATGAAGGTGTTATCCAATTGTTTTGCTGTTTCCCTGCAATTGGGTTGGTATTGGTATATATTTACACAGAAAGGTATTTAAAGGACATTAAGGAGCACAATTCTAATATATATTGAAAGTTTTTCGAAGGAGCAGTTAGTTTTGTATTCGCATAGATAAAGATATATCCTTTTCTACAAGGATACCTATACAAATACATTCTGCATAAGGAGTCCTCGTTTATTGATCTTTAAGAGAGAAATTATTGCAATCGTACATAAATAGAACAGTTATGTTATTTCAATTCAGAACAAGAAGTTTGTGTAACTTTTGTTAATTTATATTTCTTATGTCGTCGTTGATCGGTAGGTAGGTAGGTATACCTATTCCAAGGGTCGACCCACAATAAACCTATAGAAGACCATCATCTAAAGGAGATATAAAACCTATCTATCAAGAAAGTTCTTAAAACTGATTAGCATTGCAAATGTTTCCTTATGTTCAATAGAAATTAACATAACTTGTTGTAGATAGATATAAATTTATGTAAAACGTATTTCTATTGGGTACTTTGATCTTTTAGAAATGATGACAATTTTGAAGAAGAGCTGAACTCTGTAAAAGGGTAAATATGTATCAATTAAAAAATTGTTAGATTGAAGATTAAAAGCTTATGAACATTTCACAACTTCTTTATTGTTAACAAAGGAGACATGAATTGATGTTGAGCATAGGCGCCCGCAGAAATGTTTTCTGTGAATAGAATAATACTGATTTCACTTCATTTTCAAAGTTTGGTAAGAGAAATCAATAGAATCGAATATTAAAAATAAAATATAATAAAACGACTACTACAGTCTTTATCAAGGAGGCCTATTTCTGGGATAACATTAAAATCTTTCACGAATTTCATCATATAAGGAATGCACGGGTTAAGTTTTAAAGCTCTCACACTGAATCAATTAAAAGAAAAATAGTTTTATGGAAACAATTGTATTTTATGTGAATATTAACGTTTACATTTTAAACTTCGTATTTCAATAAAAATATGAAATACTGGGAAAACAAATGTATTAAAACAAACGGTTTGTGTATTTGAACGAATTAATCGAATGCACACACCATTTCTGTTGATAGGTTAGTTTTCCGGTATATTATATTTTTTGGGATGAGTTATTTTTTACGTTATGAGCGTTATTACGATGAGCTGAGCTAGGGGATCAAAAGAGCGGAAAGTTTTTATTGCCTGTGTGAATGCAGATCATATCTCAGGGACACCTCAATTTAATGACTAAGTATATTTTTCAGGAAGGTGGAATGTAGTAGAAATACATAGGCACTAATAAGTTTGAGGTGGGAAAGCTCCTAGAGCCACCATTTTTTTGGTTTTCACAGCAGTAAAACGGGAAACAAATGATTAATGTTTGACCATAAATTAAAAAGATTGTGCTTACTTATTAAAAGGCAAGTGAATCTAAGCCTCACTACAGAAAGTTCGAGATACATAATTTTAAATAACTTCACTTGGAAAGACAAGTATGTTAGCAACAATGTAAATAGTATCAGCAAAAATTGTGGTCATACTCTTGTATGTATGTCTTCGATAACTTCGTCAATTCCATCTTAAAGGTTTTGGATTAATTGTGGAAAATTGCCATAGACTTTATCTTTTATGTGGTCTAAATGTGTTTACTGACAAGATCAGGAAACTTCTTGGGAATGCAAATGTTCTCCATTTTTATAGTGCTGCATTACTCGCCTTTATTTAAGATGGAATTTGGTTATCATACAAAAAGGTTAAAGTGAACCACTTCTAAAAGATATGCATATGTATGCTGTCACAGTCTCTTTTGTATAGCTATTAAAGAGGAAAAATTCTTTCACAAAATTGTTTGACTCTTGCCGCAGTGAGGCAAAGGTAGAACATTATTAGTCTTATTTCTCAATAATTGCGCGAACTTACACCGAAAGAATTTTTCTAATCAGACCAGTTGTTCCTGAGATTAGTGCGTTCAAACACACAAACAAACAAACAAGCAAACAAACTTTTTAGCTTTATAATATAAGTATAGATATATTTGTATGGGAGTTAAATGTTGATTATTTAAAGACCTACATATATGCATAAATATGTTAGTAGGGTATCAGTAATTATCACTTCAATGATTGAAAATCAATCTTATTTAATTTCCCTCTAATTTTCACCACGATTGATTTCTATTTGTTTAAATGTTTATTCAAAAAAAAATAATATTCCAAACAAAAATCTAAAATAAATATTTGATAAAATCTATTTCCCTATCATAAATACCTATCTGACTTTCAACCAACATCCAGACACCATATTGAATTGGAAATATACGACTAAACAAATATAAAACACATCATCGAACGAACACATACTCGTACTTATGGCTCTTAAAGCGTTTGCAAAATAATTGAAAATTTAACTAAAAGTTATGTTGAATTTTTGATGATTTTTGTTTTCTTTCTAATATTTTATGTTTGTTGATTTGTTTGTTTTGAATTGGATCCTTTTATAGGAAACCCTCTATCAATGTGATTTATTCACATAGTTTTGCAATAACAAAAAATTAAATAGAATTCCGCCCCATGTTAACTCTTTGAGGCATTATTTTTTACCAGAATTCAGAATTTGATTCTGTTTTTATTTCTTTTTTTGTGATCAGGAAAATAAAAAAATCTGAATTAAATAGAATCCTCTTATGTAGTTGAGAATGAAAGGATTTTTAATTTTTTTTTTTAAGTTGTTGTTGTTGCTCGTTTCAATCAGCTCTGTCACGGTCTCAAAGCTTCTTGCTGCAGGATAAATTAGAAAACTTTTTATTTCGTTCAGTTGGAATTTTATATTTAATTTGTTTGATTTTTGTTGTTATTGAGCAAAAGATTTGTGTTTTGTTTTTGTTGTATTATTTTTATCAATAAATTTTGTTTTTTCTTTTTATTTAAATTTTAATTAATTATACAATTACAACGAGTATGAATTCTGCTCTATATTTTGTTATTAGTATAGGTTTTATTTGCATTTTCATTTATTTATATGAATTTTGTTACGATTTCTGCCCAAGTATGTGTCTAAAATATACAATTTTTTGTTTAATTTTTATTAAATCTTATTCGTTTCATATTTAAAAGTTGAAAAATGAAAATTTCATTGAATTTTATTTTTAAGAGATTTATTTTTAAAACATAAATATTTGAACTTATAAAGAACGTATTGTCAAAAACTTATGTAACATTTTACTATTTTAGTTTAATAAATAGATATTTTCTATAATAGTTTTCTTTTTATTTTGTTTAACGTTATAGGTAGGTATTTATGTTTATTATGTCAAGTATTTGATTTAGATTTTCTTGCTTTCAAATATTTGTATTTGTTTTGAAGACTTAATAGTTTTGTTTTTGTATTTATTGTTTCTGTCTTTTTTTTTTTGCTTGATTTTGATTTTATTTGTATCCTTAAAACTTTTTTAAAATAGGATTGATTTTGTTTGTTTTTATTTTTGGAACCCCTATGATTTTAGCGCTCGCATCTTGTTTTTCTTATACACTCTTATATTTCTTTCACATTATTTTCGTTTTGCCTATAAAATTTAAATTTATTAACTATTTTTTGTTTTTTTTTTTTTGTTTTATTTATATATTATATTTTTAGTTTCCATAATCATCAATAAATGTATCGATAATATAGCGTTTTACTTCATTTATTGAAGTTCGTACATTGGAACATTGATGGCGTTCTTGGTTATCGGGTAAGACAAGCAGTTGTTGAAGCTCACCCTAAAAATTGAAATAAAATATATACAAAAATGTTGTTAGTAATTTTAATCCTAAATTGAGGAATAAATGAATTATTGAAATAAATGCGAACAAAACAATAGATGCATTTGAATTTAAATTCCGATTTAAGGTTAATGAAATAAAAATAGTTAAGAAGTAAACGCGTTGGTATTTATACAATTTCAATTGATTTCAAGAAATAACATATATTAATTTATCTTTCCTTAAAAAAAAATCGACGAGTAAAAATAAAATAACAAAAGTACGTATACGCCACAGTCTAATTGATTGATTTTTTTTTTAATTATTACTTATTTTTATATAATTGTGTTATTTTTACCCTTACTTTAAAAATAAAACAAAATAATTTAGTTTACGGAAAATCATTTTGTAGAAATAAAAAAGTACGCATACGCCACAGTCTACTTTTTTGCCTTAAGCTATTTTCAGAATCTGTTCAACTAAGGAATTATTATATATTTGTAAAGTTACGTAAGTTCTTCTCTCACTTTGAATGAAAAAATGAAAATTAAAATAATAATTTGGTTTACGGAAAAAAATGTGTGTGATAATTAAAGTAAATTAATTGCGTTAAAACATTAAATAGTCAATTTTGATCACTTAGTGAAAGCTTTAAACACATGAATTTATTATCATTCACTTTCCTAGATTATGAAATTCCTAAAATCGATGTAACCCCTTTGAAAACATCTAGAAGTTATCTTGTATAAAAAGCTGAGCTGGGGCCCAAATACACTAGAGAGATCCAAACAATGAGATCGTATACAGCTGATGTAATAAGATCTTCAGTAAAAACTGAAGACCAAGTCCTAAAATCATATTGTGAATGCACACTGCAATAAATCAGGCCAGTGCTCACATGAGATGGTGGAAGGCTCTGGAAAAAGCTAAAAATCTTAAAACCCTAACAAAGGTACAAATAATGGTATCTTCACATGCCAACGGAGGCTATGAGGACCTCCCAACTGGGGTATTGGAAGCAATACTCAATCTCTTACCCCTGGACCTATATGTACAAGAAACCACTGCAAACAACGCGCTATGGCTTAGCCAAACGAGTTGATGGAAAACTTGCCAACCAGGACGGATTTAACAGGAATACTTAAGGAAAAATGCGAGGACAGACTACATGACACCATATCTCAACTTCAACAAATCCTTCATAACTATCCTTCCTGATAGAAATTATTGGGTGAACAATACAGCACACATAAATAAGGTAATATATACTGATGGCTCGGAAGCGGATACTGGCGTAGGTGAAGGTTTTTCTCGGAAACAATTGATCTCGCCAACTCTTTCAGACTCCCCGATAAAAGTAGCGTCTTCCAAACCAAGGTATTGGCAGTAAGCAACTATTCAAAATAGGTCTCAATGATGGCGATATCGATAGGAATATAGCCTTGATAGCCAAGCAGCAATAAAATTGATTTCTGTCATAACAATTAAATCGAAACTTGCAAATTACTGTCCGTTCTTGGCTCACAATATTACATTAGACTCTAGTGGGTTCTAGGTCACAGTTATGGGCCTGGGATTGAGAGAGCTGAAAGGTACAACATTGGACTAACTAATAAAGCAAAATACTCCAGGGAACCAATTAACGATCAAAAAACCCTAAAAGCTGCGCCACAGCCAGGAAATTATGGCCCAAATTGGACAAAAGCAGAACCCGTTCAATTATGCATCTCGATAAAAAATCTCTACGATCACTTGTGAGCATAATAACCAGGTACAACCTTTTGGTACGATGTATGCAAAGGGTGTAACAATGGAAAGGAGCACGAGGACACTACTCAGCATTGTGCCACACAAAACAGAAATTCTTAGGAAACTACTTCTTGAGTAATCTTGACGAACTCGAAGACTTTGAAGGACAGAAAGAGACTCGTATAGATTTAATCAAAGCTGGAAAATGACAATAGATAGAATTATACGTTAAACACTCACTTTTCAGGGAAGTTATAAGTCTTTAAGGGTATCGCAAGGCATTTATATTGATCTAAGTGTGGTGATAACTAAATCAATCGCCAGCCCATTTACCGAAGCTAACCTAACTATCATTCACTTACGAGCATTTAAAAATTCCATAATTAGAGGAATGGAGCCGCACACAAGATGGGTTAAGTGGTCAATGAGGGCAAGACCAAGTATACGCTGACATCAAAAAAGGACGTTGAACGACGACATCTTGGACAAAACGTCACAATGGATAGCTATAACTTTGAGGTAGTTCAGGTTCAGTTCCGCTATAAACTCAGTCAACGACACCAGCGCTGAAATCAAACGAAGAATAACTCTTGCGAATCGCTGATTCTTTAGACTAAGAAGGCTCTATCGAGTATCTAAAAGCACAATCTATAAGACACTTATCATCCCGGTTCTCATTTATGGCGCTGAGGCCTATACCCTGTCAAAGAAAGATGAGAGCGTCTTAGGATACTTCGAGAGAAAAATTCTTCGGGTGATTTTTGGTCCCGTCTGCATAGATGTAGAATGGAGGAGAAGATACAACGACGAACTGTACGGGTTGTACAGCGACACTAACTTGGTTAGCGACACTAACTTGGTTAAAAAAATTAAAGTCCAACAACTCAGTTGGCTAGGTCATGTAGAGCGAATGGACATCAATGCTCCAGCCCGGAAGATCTTTGAATCCAATCCTTAGGGATGACACGTAATAGAGGAAGACCGCGACGCAGGTGGCGCACGCAGGTGGGAGAAGACCTCAACCAATTTGGAGTGCGAAACTGGAGACACCTAGCAAGGGACCGAGCTGGCTGGAGACGCATGTTGGTTGAGGCCCAGCCCCAGACTGTATATAGAACACCTTAAGTAAGTAAGAAAGTAAGGAGCCGCATACATTTTTAGTGATAAATCTATAATATTTCTGTATAAAAATCGAATTTAGTAACATTGTTACATTTGCCCATCTATTTTTTTTTCTTGTCAAAATCTATAAATTTTATGTTGTCATGTAGATTTTTATTTTAAAATTTGATAACCTTAAAACCGCATAACACTTAAAAAAAAATACTAGAATAAGTGAGTGTTTAAAAAAAAATATATAAACATAAATAATAAAAACCTCGACTTAAATATAAATCATGATTAAATCAAAATAAAAAAAGTATATTTTGACCAACATCAGAATCACAAATGTATTAAATTTACATATGTAAATAATAAAATAAATAGCTTTGGTCATTAAACGGTCCATTATCCTCATCATCAGATATGTATAATGTGTCTATTTTATTTCAATTTTATTTATTTGTTCCTATTTTTTTTTAAATATAACAATAAAACATATAACTATTCTAGTTTTCCTTACAAAACATTTAACTATGTGTGTATCACCTTGATAGGTTTTTAATTTGAACTTCCTGGGAGCTTTACTTCTCTATACACATAGATATATGTATGTACCTATACAACACATAAAGTATAAACAATATATAAAAATGTCTGTGTTGTTCGTATTCAATTAAATAAAAAACCTATAAAATATCAATTTTTTCGGTTAAACAACATTTTTTTTATGCTACTTTGGTGAAACAATAAATTTCGTATGCAAATTGAACATCAGAATGCACATTCATTCCGAAATTTTAACTTCCACTGTTTTCCTATTATATTTTTTATTAGTTTTATTGGTGTACCTACCTACCTCTATATTCTTTGTTTTCTTTTATTTTATTTTTTGTGTAATATTAATATTTTATTTTATTGAATATAATTTGAGGGTACGTTAGGTATAAGTATGTATGTAGGTATATTTTAATACTCACACTGAATCCACGTCCAATTTCAACATCAGCATCGTTTGGCAGCGAAAACAATCGTTTTGAAACAACAAAACTGTTTGTCCATGTGCAATCAACATAAATAGATATAAAATCTCCATTTTGAAAACTGTAAAACAGGATAATAATGAAAATTAATATTCGTTTTCCCCGAAGAGCTTCCATAAAAAATAACAATATCGAAATGAACAAAATAAAATAATAAAAATAAAACAACATCACAAGAACAACAAAATAAAATATATAATTAAATTCCGCAACCTCTTCACCTAACTGCGCAGCGCCCGGCCGCCGCCGCACCGCCATACCGTCTCACACTATCACCATCACCATCTAAAGGAAGATCCTCTTTTTATTGACGGTCACAGGACACAACGACGACAACAAACCACTGTAACATGGTCCTACCATGTCATGTACACACAGTACGTTAGGTACACACTCGCACCTTCCGCTTTGTGTTTATACACATTTTCAAAAACATACAACTGTAGCTTGAGCCAATACGGGTGCAGAAAGGTACCTATCGCGCCTACATCCCCAAAACGCTTTTGAACCGAAAAACCAATCAACCCCTAACACATTTCAAACAGTTTACCGTGGTTATACCCTCATTTTAGGTAACTCCATACGACCATACTAAAGGTAGAGTTACTTACCTGATTGAAACCTGATGCCAGCGGTTGTCGTACAATTGGAATTTTACAGGTAACATTTCGGTGGTGTTATCTCGCTCCTGGAATAGCCTTAGGCCATCGACTGAGGTTTCCACATAAAGGTTATGGCTGCTGTTACGTATGGAGAATACTGTCGATGTGGATTTTGTATCATTCTGGGAAAAAGAAAAAAACAAGAAATAATTATTATAGATTGTTTTGAGATTAGATTTTACGAATAGGAAATGACCTTAAGGGATCAGGGATGTCAACTTGGGGGTTTTTGTTCGTACATTTCATTTATATCAATATTTGTTAGAAATTTTTACCGATTTTTGAAGAAGTTAATTTTTTCGGAAATAAAGCTATTTTGATTATTCGTATCATAAATCTTGTTAATAGCTGCACATAGCTTTTAAGCTATACATATTTTTATTAATATTTAACCTAAAAACCGAAAAGATGCTGACCAAGAAAAATGTCAGAGTGTTCAAACTTTTAAACCATCAAATCTAAATTTTGCATTACCAACCACGCTTATAAAAAAAAAAAAAAACTAGGTGGCGCAACACTTCGTTGAGAACTAGGATCTAGTGACTTACAACTCTCAACCATTCCTGTGTTCGAGCAATGTTGTCAGAGATGGAGGGGACCTACAGTTTTAAGCTAAATTCGAACGGCTAATTTGTGAAAGCACTTTTCATGACAAGAATTACTCTTGGGGAATTTGTCAATTGGTCCCCAGAAGCAGTACTAGGGAACAGGTAGGAATTGAACCCAAGACCTCTGGCATACAAGTCCAACGAACTTACCATCACGCTACGGGTACTATTAACATCTCTTATAAACCCAACAAATTATTCATGGATTGGAGCAAGGGCGGATCTAGACTTTTAATCAGGAGGGGGTCACACGTTTAACATATAGACGAGTTTTTACTCGCCGCTTAAAAATATTCTGTAAAGGAGGCTAACAAAATTTGAATAACATATCTTAACCTTAAATGTACACATTTCAAGGGCTAAAGTGACAACTTTAGTTATTAAATTAAGTAAGTAAGTAATTTATTTATTTATAAATATTTTAATACAGTTTGAATAAACATAACGAATTTTATAAAGCTTTGGCATAGCTCATAAGCATTATTAAATTATTTTAGAACGCTGTTGTCCAGCAAGGTACATATAGTCTAACTATTTAATTTGGTCGACTCTCTACATATGAAAGCATTCCAAGATACCAACAGTTTTTTAAATATGCCATATTTAAGAGCAAAACACAATAGTTTAGAATGTTTTTGTTGCTTTCACGCAGAAATCTAAGAAATTGTTTTGAAACTTAGCTTTTTTCCAAAAAGAAAATATTCTTTTTTGTTGCCATTTCTATTAATGCGAAAAACGCTACAAAAATTCAAAAACCCAGAAAGTGAGAAACAATCTAATATCAAGAATTTTCTGGCTTTTTTGACGTAGTTTTTTGGGACTCAATTTCCTGGAATCTATTATAAATATCGCTATATCAGACAGTCTGCTTACTCATAGATTTGAGCTAATGCTAGAAAATATTTGGATCTTAAGAGAGTCAACAAAACTTAAAAATTGTGGAGAGAAAAATGTTAATTAGTAAGTTTAACAAAAGAGACACTTATGCTGTTTTTGGGACAATTATATTCTTGAAATTCGTGTTTAAATATCAGTCCTAGCACAACTAAAGCAAATTAACTTCAAAAAGTAGATTTCTTTAATTTTTTAAGATCTTAAAAGTTTTATTCAACAGAAAATCAATTTTGAAAAAAATGTAATGCACGACTGGGTCGCTATAACTTACTGATTTCTTCAAAATAGTCTGTTTTAAAATATTTCCTATATTTTAAGATTTGAAAATGTAATTGCAAAATGGTTTTTTCTCAAAAATTTAAATGACAGTTTATTTCCCAAAAAAACTACATTAACTTAATTTTTTTTATCGAAAATTGTTAGAGCGGGTTTTTTTGAATTAATTTTTATACATACAATTTTTAAATTTTGTCTTTAAAATATTTTTGGTATGCAGTTATTAAGTGCTTATAAGTATAAGTATATATGTTACATTTAAATTTCGTAAAACAATGTTCACCTCTTTCTGAGATATCAAGTTTTGTAAAAATATGATTATTTTTTTAAAAATCAAAAAAATAATGACATTTTTGATCATCAAAAATCATCATCGATTTGAAAATTTGATCATCGACAAGAGCTTGCACTAAAAGCGAAGATTATTGAAATCAGGGGATTAGTTCTTGAGAAAACTTAAACACAAAATAACGGTTATATGAGGGTTCCCCTCCTGGAGCAATACCAAAATATGTTTTTCTTGTAGAAAGGAGCCGAATTACGAAAAAAATAGAGAAAGTTTTAAGAAATCTATCGGTTCATTTTTGAAATAAATAGAATTTCCGATTCTAAACCACAAAAATTGTTGCTCTTATTTTTCGTTTTAAAAAACTGAAAAAAAAAACACCTTAAGCTAATCGACTGAAAAGCTTAATTTCAATCGGCAAATTGGTTTAGGCTGTAGGGGCCAGGACAGACAGACAGAATCGGGGAACCCACTTTTACGAATGCAATGCTTGCCATATAGCTCATGTACATATGTCTCAAGTAAAAATAACTTCAATGTTCACTATTTATGTGCATCAAAAAAATAAGATGGAATTGAAGGCTAGTTTCAGGAATTTAAAGGCAACTTAACATAAAATTGACGATCTCTTATTCAAAGTTTCTTCTTAGAAACCTGAATATTTGCTCTTTTTCATAGAAACAAATTTTATGAAAATAATTTAAGGCATTACTAAAGTTACACTTTTGGTGAATGTCGTTAAAGTACTAACAAATCTTTAGATGAAATCTTTACTTATACAACTCAACTGTATACGCTTTATGGCTCTTATGACCCTCCCCCTGGATCGTCCATTGGTCTAAATTTGATGAAATTGTGCCAAGTTTTTGAAATAGGGCTGAATTTCTGATTGGTATTATGTTCAGTTAACAGTGGTACTTTTGGCAACAAAGTTTTAGGAAGTAAAATGCAAATTTTGTTTTTTTTTGTAACATTAGTTTTAAATTGAAGGAAATTCCTACAAAAATACAAAAAATTATCTCCCACAGGGTCATGACACCTACGCCCCTCCCCCCCTGGATCCGCCATTGGATTGGAGAACGAATTTGACTACAATGAACCTTGTGAAAGAATTAGACAGCTTAGTTTGGCATATTGCTCAGAAAGTACTTTATTTGATACTTTATTTGATACCCGTCCCGGCTTCGCACGGGTATACATAAATAGGTACAGGTAATGTAGCTTTTCAATGAAAAAAGTATTATTAAAATCGGTCCAGTACTTTTTGAGTTTATACGATACATACAAAAATACAAATCTTTCCTCTTTTTTTTAGGCCCCAAGTTGAAAAACCTGAAACCTGATCTGAAGCGAATGGTTTCAAAAAGCAGTTTGAAAGCAACCATTAAGATTTGAATACACTTTGGATTTCTAGAAGAAAGCTCGTCATCATAAGTCTATTAAGCAGTAAGATAATTGAGCAGTACTCAGAACTTTCTCGCATTAAAGTGGAACTCGCGACGTTGCAGTATGAAACTCTAAAGGAAGAAATATTATTGAAAATAAAGTACACGACTCGATCGCACGAACTTGCCCCTGTATCCAAAGAGTCTGTTTACAAATAGAACTTATATTGAAACATTTTAAATTTAAACATTCCAAAATTTTACCAATAAAATAAATTTGTCTTTAAAAATTTAAATGCCATTTAATTAATCAAAAAATGTATTTATTCATTTTTTTTGAAAACCGTTAGAGCGGGTTTTTTAATTAATTTTTTGTATATGTACAATTTTTCCATTTTAGTTTAAAAATAGTTACATAAAATTGTATAAAAAACTATCTGTTCGTTTTTCAGAAAATTCGAATTTTTGATTTTGGACCAAAAAATGTGAATGGGGACTACTGTTATTTTTAATCTTAGAAAAATATAAAAAAGCGCCTAACGCGAATCTGCTTAAAACCTTAACTTCAAATTTTGAACTTAATCGACGCAATGGCTTGGCTGTAAGGGCGAAGACAGATAGACATACGGAAGGAGTTGGGGGACCCACTTTTTTCGACTTTTCTATCATCGTAATGTCATGTTTGATTAAAATCTCGAGTTTGAAATTATTTACGAATGCAAAACTTGCCATAGAGTTACTATATGTCGCAAGTAAAAAAAAAGCCGAACAATTATGAAAATGAACTGAAGAAAAAGTTCAAGCAGAAGGGACTCGAAAGCTGCACTGCACTAAAAATAATATGTTTTATTTAGGAACCATCAGTTACAAGTGTGCGAAATAATTTTCTTTCAAACTCGTATACTTTTTTGCATATTAAGACTTAAAGAATATGTGATTGCATTGTTTTGATGGGAAGAATGGTCATTATCTATTAATCGAAACTCGTTCAAGATATTCATTACCAAAAGATAAACTTTCAGGAGACTCTGTTTTGTCTTAAAAGGTTACAGTAATATTGATCGAGACAGTACTCAATTTTAAACGGTCATAGGTCATTTCAAGATCCCAAAAGCCTTTTATTTTTCTTTTACAAGTTTTGTGATTCATTGCAAATCCCCTGGACGTTGAAAGAGAAGTAAATCTAAATCGGTTTCAAGAAACGTCTGTATCAAGCCCACCTTAAAGTTCAACGAAGCCATTTTCAAGTCTAGCTATTGCTTTATAAACTTTCAAAACTATCCTTGAAACTGCCAAGGCATACATTCCTTCAAGTCAGCTTTGCTTAGAAGATGGCTTACTTTTGCAAAAAAACGACAAATAAACAAAACTGTATTGATAAGAGCGGTGGAGTTGTTTCTGAATTAAATTAAATTTATATGTTAATTTGAAAATTTTTATGTTGTAACTTTTTGATGGACATTCCAATAAGCTTTCGATTTTTGTCGAAGCCACAATTGTTATTTCTTTTGTTAACCGAAATCTTTTGTAAAATAATAGTTCGTAATCAAAATTGTCGATGAATTCGAACTTCAATTATATCAAGGATTTCCACGTCATGGTCAAACACATATAGGATTTCGAAATTTATTGTTATTTAAATTTGATATTAAATTTTGAATTTGGTGATTTTGTGGAACATAAAAACTTGAGTATCGTATTAGCAAACGGACCTAAGTGTTTTGTAACTCTTAGAACTTTTCCGGAGCTTTGCTACATTGATTCATTAACATTTTAAAATATATTTTTCTTCCACATTCATACAAATTGAATTTCTGTACGGAAATAACTGAATTTTTTGAAATTGTTCATAAGTTTCAGTTTCGTTAATAAGTTGGTGAGTGTCTTTAACTTTTCTGTTAACTTCACAAATTCCAATTTTTGAGAAGTATGTATGGTACTGCTAATTTCAAAAATTCTACTCTTAAATATAACAATTAAATTCTACAGTTTTTACATCTATTTTAATTTCTAGGAATTTTTATTGTTGGTTTTAGGCACTTTTTGGAATTGTGAAAAGAATTTTGTCAGTAAGAGTTTTCAGCAATCACAAATTTTCCTTAGTGTTCGAAGAAAAAAAAATAAAAATTTGGGCAACGGCCTAGTCACTGATAAAGCTTCGGTTCCCATCGATCACCGAGATAAAGCAACAGTGAGCGTGGTTAGTAGACAGATGGGGGACCGTCTCGAAACCTACTGAGTGCTGTTGTCATGTGTTCTTGTGTTGTTATCACCTTATAAAGTCTAGTCGCTCAAGGTGCTGTGTTCTCTACTCTGTACATTTATGTGCTGAGTAGTGTGAAATGTAATGTAATGTAAAATAAAAATTTGGTTTTAATCTTCAAACATTCAATTCCTGACAATTTTGCAATTTACATGCGGCTATTTCTATTATATTTAATTGGTTTTATTTGATAAATTTTGTTAATTAACATACTAATGAAAAATAAATATAAAACTATTCCTTGATTTTTCTATTTCACATTAATCAAAATAACATCAAGAGATAAATATTGTTAAGGTTTATTTAAAAGAATTCGAAGAAAAATAAAAATATCAAGTAAATAATAAAGTTATTTCAGAGGTTATATTCCAGGACCGCAGCATTTTAAGCTATTACGGCCCCATCAAGAGCAAAACATAATATCGTAACTTATATCAAACTTAACATGCGTTCACTGTTTTGGGGCGTTTATAGGCTTTTAAGATAGGAGATACAAAATATTCAAGAGTTGCTGAGTCAAATGGTATAATGTAGTATGTTGTTATGTGCAAGCTTGGGAATGCCAGTCTTGTTTAAAAAGGGAACTTCTTAACCTACAAGCAGCATAACTTCTTCAAAAAACACGTATTAGTCTTTTAAAACTAAGTACATGCAGATTCATTTAAATAGCTAACTATGTTAAATTTGCCATCTAAGCTTATCATTATCACAACAATATTGAAAGGTTCCAATACTAACAGATAGAAGGAAGTTTGACCTTAATTATTTCGAAAGCTTAAAATGAAAAGTAATGATTGAATTGCCATATTTGTTTTGTACAAGTTTGTTGTTGTCTCTCTGCCAATATTCTGTTAATTTTTACCCCAAAATGTATTTTTATTAAATTTTCAAACGTTTTTCCCACCCGTCAGCATAAACAACATAATTAAGATAGGTATATCTACTTCTAATTCCCCGAATTTTCTAACTGGTTTTAATTCCAACGAGGTCAATATCAAAATTAATCCAACAGCATTAATTTTCATATCTCAAATTTTCTACCAGCTCTGGGTAGAATTTAAATGATATAAAATTAACATTAATTTGTAACTGAATTTTATTTTTCTCGGAAGGCCGTGTAGTTAACAATCAATGCCGTATTCTGAATTTATTATTAACCATAACAGTTTTCTATTTTCCCCTTATTTTCTGTAAGTGATTTATTTTTTCTGGAGCTCAATTTAATTTTTCCTTGAAAGAAAAATTACATCCTTAAAAACTACATCCTTAATAATTGAAACTACGGAGGTTTATTTTACCATTAGTGACGTTATTTCGTATTTTCAAAATAAAAAAATTACAATTTATAAATAAACTTATCATAAATGTTCAATTCATGGAAAATCCAAGGTTTATCTGTTAAGTCAAATTTGATTAACTTCTTTTATTATACTCAATTGGTTTCGATTTAAACGTTTTTAAATTAAATGAAAAAAAAACTAAAAAAACTACAAATAAAAACAACGAATAAATTTAATTTAATTACCAATTTATGCCAACACATGAACTCATTTAATTGACACATATGCGAATGCTCATAGCATACAAAATGCAATTAATAAAAAATTAATAAAATAAAAAAATAACAACAGTGGTGTGTGAGGATGTTAATTAATAATTTTATTATAAATATGTACCTATGCATTTATTTCAAAGTAATTAATCCAAGTTCATTGAAAGACCACACCACTTTCGTTAAGGACTTTCTCTTTTTTGTTTGCCAAAGGTGAAATCAATTATAAAATTTTATTAATTAACACAGTTTACATAATAAAAACAGAAACAAACTCAACTCAACTCAACCCGACAAAATCTCTTTATCTATGTCTTGAATTAATTAAAAATCAATTGGATGCTTATCCAATTCATAAAAGCTCCAACACGAAGTTCATTTTTCTGTGGGTCCTTTCATTATACTCATGCATGCATGCCTTTATGTGGTTATACGGTATATGTACACCCAGTGACGAAAAGAATAAACCATTTTATTGATCATACAATTTTATAATTTTTCTTGATATTATGTCATATGTTTGACAGCCTGAATTTCACATTTCACATATACACAAAACACATGGTCAACAAAGTTATGTAGGTGACAATTCAATTATCCTTTTTCTAAGGTTTTTGATGGTCTTAATTTGAATCTGACTAACAATTCAATCTATCATGTCAGGTTTTTGAGATACAATGTTTGAAAGTTTAGAAAAAAACCTTATGTTCGCCTTTTTGAATTTTGATAGTTTAAGAAATATTTTTTTTTCAATATTATTAGTGATGATATTACGTATCTTATTTATTTTTCAAAAAATTCTCATTTGTTGTGGGTCCTTTTTACATTAATGCTTAAACTTTTCTTAATATAAAACCGCAAAACGTGATAGAAGCTGTTTTTATTTTTATTAAGTTTTTGAAATAAATTAAAAAAAAATATAAAGAAAATGTTGAAAACTGTTATTTTCGTATTTGAGTACATATGGCTTAAAATCACCAAGGTTGCAAATTTCAAATTTTTTTTATGACAAAAAAAATTGCAAGCTATGATGATGAATTTTAGTTTATACTGTTGCAAAAATTGTATATGAATAAACTTTGACAGGGCAGCGCACAGAATTGTATAGTTTTTTAGTACTGTTTTTTAGTACTGTTTTTTAGTACTAAATATCATACAAAAAACCATCAATTCGGGAACGTTTTTTTAAGTTTGATAAAATCAACAAAAACAAAACAAAGTACATAATTTAAGCTTTGTTTAATAACATGGGTATATTATGTATGTTTATTAAATAAGCAATAATGAAAACAATACATACAAAATCTTCTACAAGCAAAATACGTAAAAATCATGTCCGGGAACGTTCCCGAAATGACCGTTCCCGAAATGACGATTTCAAATAAGAGCGCGCTTTAATTATATGGCGGTCATCTTAAATGCGATCTGACTTTGTCAATAGGAAAATATTTGAGGTAACTTTGAAATTTCGTGTCGTAGAAAAGAATTTCATCAATAATTAAATGTAATAAATGCGTTCACGGATTGACGGGCTATTGATGTACGCTCTACGAATAATGAATAAAAAGGTACTTACCATTTAGATAAAATTTATTTTACGATAAATACTCTGGCAGTCGGCTTTGTTATTGTTCTCTACCTCGACTGACGTGTCAAACCGAATGGCTGCGTTCACTTAAAATTATTTTTAATCGATTATCGATATGTTCACTGAAATGACTTGTGCGGTATCGGACAAACTGTTTTTGCATTTTTTACAGTTAAAAATTAATAGTCTATTAGTATCCTTTCTAAAACTAGATTTTGTATAAAAAATACGGTGTATTAAGTGATGACCGGGGTTGAATACCTTACATTTTTCAATTATATTTTGAACTTGTTGTTGAAGATTGTAGATTAGGACGCGTTCCCGAAATGATTTTCTATGCGTGTATATTGATTTTATTTAAAATTTAGTTCATTAATAAATTATATTGTTTGATAGACACACAAAACAGGTTAGTTTTAGTATTTTATTAATTTTTTTTTCTTAATTAGGTCAAGATTTAAGACATTAAATTGCTAGCGAAGCCAATTCTGCACCTTGGTGATTTTGAGCCATATGGAGTAAAATCCGGAATCAGGCTCAAAAATTAACATTGAAACGAAGTATTCAAAACCATTAAGGAATTACATTTATATGGTTTTTCAAAACATCATAAAGAGTTAATTGAAGGCCCACAAGTCATATCATAACTTATAAGAATTTAGGAAAACTAAGCCAATACTAAAATGATTTAAACTGTTTCTAGAAGATTAAGATTTTTACATTGTAAAATCGGAGTACTATATTTTATTAAGAACAACGTTTCGTTGAAAACAAGTTATAGTGTATTTTATTTGCATCTTTTGGGAATCATATTTCAAAAACGTGACCTAATAGAGACATTATTATATGTATTGTTTAATTAATTAATTTTTGTTGACCAATGCAATTTTTACACAAAAATTCGTATATTTTCGAGCCTATTTCTTAAGATATAGTTTTATTTTTGGTACAAAAGGTAATCTTAAACTAATAATTTAACTATTATATTTTTTAAAAAACTGTTTTTTCTTGCCCTAAAATGTTGAATATAAAAACATAAAAGAGTTATTCCTAATTTCTAAGTATTACTATTTTTCATTTTTTAACTATGTATATATAATTTAAAAAACAAAAAAGTAGTTGTACTTATTAAAAATACATACACAAAAATTGAAATGAAAATTATATATTTCAAGAATTCTCAACCCCCGATATATTTTTTGTCGCTGGGTGTACATATGCACCTATATAGCCATTTTAATGTGTGATGGCGTGTTGGTTGGAAAATGAATTCATGTGTTTAACTATCATCTAGTGAAGCCAGAGTATAACTTAACTCGAGTAAACATAAGCGCTGCTAGTGCTGAGGTGTTCAAACATAATTTTCATATAAAATACCTTTGCGTTGAATTTTAAGTTGGAAAGTACTTGGTGTCCTTTGGCTTGGTGTATATTTGATGAAAGAGTTGCCATCTTATAAGTAACCGAATAACGGTTGAAAATCACCTTTTTTTAAAAAGAATTGTGATGTTTGTATTAATTTCGGGAAATAAAATTATCAGAATTTTTACTTATTTTAAAAATATAGATGAAATCGTTTCAGATGTTTTGGAACCTAAAAAAATAAGGGTGTTTTTTTGTTTTGAACAGAATGACAATTTGAACTTCAAAAATTTAAATTTTTTTGAAGCGCTTGGATTGTAGAACATGTATTTTTTGGAAAATTTTGTTCTGCCGCAACGAAGATTTACAGACCTAAAAATATAAAGTTGCCAAATTTTAAAAAGGATTCATAGATCTTGGCAAACACATGTGGAAGAAATAATAAACAAAAATATTTGGAAGACTACAAGTCCATAGCGTAGGAGAAAATGTTCAAGAGGTAATTTTGTAAGCAAGGGATCAGCCCTCTACGAACAAAACTAGGCACAAACGACAAAATTGTTAAATCATTAGATAATTGCATTTGTGGAACGTGTATTTATTGTGTATGAAGCAATGAAGTCCACACCTTTTTTCAACTCTTGGTTGCGAAAATATTTCAATACTTTTTTGTTGGCTTTGCATAATACGGGTGTATAAAAGTGGCAGATATAACTCAAGAGATATTAATTAGCCAGTATTTTGAATTGTTAACTTAAAACTCATACTTGAAGCACCTTTACAACACCTTCTGTCTAAAATAAGAAGACGAACTTACTGCTTTTATCCAATCAACTATTCAAAATGTGTTCTATTTTGATTAATAATACCATTAAGCTTCATCCAGAATCTGTATAACCTTTTTTGAGTAAAACTTAAATGTGGAAAATTTTGATTTTTTAAGTAAGAAATCTTAAAAATATATTCGACATAGAGACTTTTCTCCACTTCTAGCCAGATATATTTTACAACAAACAAAAGGGCTTTAAAAATAATTAAGTATGGATGAGTGGAATTGAACAATTAAATGAGGAAACAATTATATAACGTGAAAAAAAGAAAACTATTTTGTTGAACTAACAATTATCAACTCTAATTATTCAACTTCAGCCTAGATCCGCTTCTATCTCTAAAACTTAAGTTTTTTGAACTAATTACATAAGCAAATGAATATGGCAACCCTAACTGCTTCAAACAAATATACATATTGTTTAAATGAATCCCATTATCATTTAATTTTTTGTGCTTATTCAATTAGTATTAATTGGCTATTTTTGAAATGACACCGTGGTAACCCTTATTGAATGCAAGCATACATGGAAAATACTCATTTCCGATATTTAATTAGAATTTACACTTTCATGCGTTACAAGAAGCATATTTCATATAATTTTTGTTAATAAACAATTTATATAGTTTGTTGATTTTTGAGTTGAGTGTAAGTCTTATTTATTCATAATTTATTGGAATTTTTAACAAAATGCGGTGACAACGATAAATTGGCATTAACTAGTATTAAAGGGAGAACAAATTTGAATTACGTTCCAAGAACTTATACTGTTCGAGGTAACAGAATCACTGATTAGATGATTTAAAGTCATGTTTTTTATTTATTTAAAGAATAAAACACAATTTCAATGAACATAATTAATAATTTTGATTAACGACTTGAAATTTCTTCTTTTTAACTGTCGTATAAATCGTAAAAAAAACGATACCAAACTAATGCAACATGACACATCGCATAAATTTGATATTTTTAACGGAATGATTTAAAATTCTTACATTCGTAAAATTTTGACAGAAGATTTCAAATTCTTACATTCGTAAAAATTTGACAGAATTTTGTTCCTATTAAAATTACATAACACTGCGGTCGACGTCGAAGAAATAAGAATTTTTTCTGCCACACAATCAAAACAATACTTTTTTGAAGGGTTAAATTGTCCTGAGTGGTTTTCAAGAACAAATAAGACGAATACAATTTATTGTGACGATAAACATAAGGATTTGCCTTTTTGTTTTAAGAATTATTTCGAGCTGCGGCTAGCGGCAGGCGGCTGACTCGAATGAATTTCAGCCAAGAGCCCCAATTTTTGACCACTTTTTGTAGCAATTGGTGCCGACTGTATACATTTACGTTCCAAGGCGTAAATCGTTTTCTGCTTATCACCAACTTTTCTTAACTTAAAAAACTTGGTGGCGCAACAGTCCGTTGAGAACTAGTGCCTAGTGACTTACAACTCTCAACCATTCCTGTGTGCGAGTAATGTTGTCAGGAATGGAGGGGACCTACAGTTTTAAGCCGAATCCGAACGGCTAATTTGAGAAAGCACTTTTCATGACAAATATTACTCTTGGAGAATTTGTCAATTCCTCGCAAGAGGCAGTACCCGTGAAAAAAACTTTAGATGACATAGGCAGGGATCGAACCCAAGAAATCTGGCATGACTGTCCAACGCACTAACCATCACACCACGGGTACTAACTTTTCTTAACTTAACCGCACAAAAAATAGTCAAGTAGGGGTAAGCCTCGCGATAGTGGAGGCCACGCCACAGGCCCACGACAAGACGCAAAATAATGTGCTCACCCAAACTTTCCTGAAAACTTTGTTCAAGAGCAAGTTTATTCATTGTGAAATGTCAAACCAAACTGAGCATTGATCAAGTGACAGTTGTAAAAATTACCATATCCAAAAAAAAGTATTACCAGATTGAAATTTTAAAAATCTTGAATTTAACGCTTTACTGGTCTTGAAAAATTTGCTTTGGAGTTAGTTTTTAGTGCTGATTTTGAATCATATGATTCTGTTAACATTGTTCAACATTGTTTTTATATTTTTGCAATATGCTTTAAAAACTTGATATTGTAGCCTTGTTTAGGGGACAAATTCGTTACAACAAAAATTGCTTTCAAAACGTTTTGGTTCAGCGTTCCTTTAAGATTTATAGGAGGGTAAATCTTACAACTTTTGAAGATTTTTGAAATTTTTATGAAATGCTAAAAATATTAAAACTGAATATTGGAGATAAGGGTTTTGGAAAACGAATTTCATTGAACAAAAAAAACTAATTAACGAATTTTAAAAAGTGAAATGTGTATCAAAAAATGTGTTCATTTAAATAAATTCATTTACAACTAAGTTTTTCCTTAAATGACCCATCTCTAAACTTTTATCAATGCAAAAACATATAATATAATTTCGTACATTATCGTGAACATATACCATAATAATTCACATCAACTGAATTCATTCAAAAACCTTTTAATTCTCAGAAATCCGAACTCATTCTTGTCCATTGGCTGATAAATGTTCTCATTTGTCAGTCTGTCTTGATTGATTTCTAAAAAAAAATGTAGTCTTTTATTTTGCGCTTTTCTTTTTGTAAATGATGTTGATGACGCAGACAAAATGTCTCTGCCATCTCCAATTTCCCCAAAAATAAAATAGCCAAGCAAGCAAATATTCTGATTAATAGCTCCATGGTCTTTGGTCCCTCTTTTTTTTCTAGGTATACAAAGAAAAAAAAGAAAAATGAAGACCCCAAAAGCTTTTATGTTTTCTGCCATGTGTGACAATACAATTCGCAGGGTAAACATAGTTAAGTTGGATCTAACAACCATATCGTCAAAAAAATGACTCAACCATGTATTCATCAAAATCATCTTTCACCCAAACAAACTGAAGGGGAGAGATTTAACTAACCACTGTTCCCTAGCCGGCTCCTGAACCCCAATTTCATATCCATTCCAATTCCCACTCCTATAATCTCCTGATCTAACTTCAAACGATTGATGAAAACAAGCGTTATTTTTTTTTTTCTACTTTTACTTATTTTTCTGATTCCTGTCAACGAACCATGGCTTTCTTGTCTTTTTCCCGACAGTAACTGTACCCACACATAAGATAAAAAAAAAGAAATAAATCCTGGAACGGAAAAATATCCTTTGTACGAAGGAACTCGTGGATTTTTATATATTTTGTAAACAAGCACTTACCTTCATTCTCAATGTGATCATTAGCGTGAAATTCAGCGAATTTTTCCAGCTTCTTATATATCCGGTGTTTGGGAGAAGTGTTGTAGATGCTGTTGACGCTGCCGACGATGACGACGACGACGACGATGCCGCTGCAGGAACACTTGAACCTGCCGAGAGGGAGAACGATAATGACGATGACGAAGATGATGATGGTAAAGTCGCTCCAACTCCCACTGATGCCAGTTCTGATACTGTTGGCATTTGTTGTTGCTGCTGCACCATCGATGATTCAGACTGTTGCGGCACTAAAGTAGTTGGTAGTTCTTCAAGTGGCAGGAACTTTTTATAAAATTTTAATAAGTCACTTATGTCGTCTTAAAAAAATAAAATTAGAAACACGAAAATAGAAATAGAAAGAAAATATGAACAAATCGTATATATTTGAAGGTATGTATATGAAAAAAGGACATCTTTATTTAAGTCCTTTTTATTTTGAGAAGAAATACATTTTAAGAAATTTCACAAGTAAGTACTGATTGAATTAAAAAAAATACTTGTTTGTGTCGAATGTCATTAAAATCGCACTCGAATCGTTTGTAAGAACATATCAATATAAACAAATACAAAATTATGGACAAATAGCAACAATTTTTAGTTAAGTAAATTCAAGGAAAATAAAATATTCTGAATAAATGGTAAAGCTTTTGGTGAAGTATTTTATTAATTGAAATGGTTAAAAAATGTACCAACTTATTGTCTTACATTGTACTTTTTAGATTGGAATGGATTTTCAACTATTTCTGTGAAAAACTTTTATGGTAGACGTTTTCAAAACCTTGACTCTATTATGGAAGCACTTCACATATCGTCAAAGCTGCGATACTCACCGGAATAGAGTACGTGCAGGAAGAAAAAATATATGTATATGAAGATAATTTGAGAACAAAAGATTCACCAACAGATTATGTTAAGGTGTTTGTGGAAGCGTATTCATCGGTTGACGACGATGGATTCAACAGCGATGATGACATTTCATTATCAGAGTTGAAGAAGTCGTTTGCTCCACACTGGTACGGACAAATTCAATTTCGTCAGCCGAGTAGAATCCAAAACTACACTTCAGATTTATTCAGCCTGAACGAAAGACTTATACAAATTTGACTCCTACAGTGGAGCCAAAAATGTGAAACCTTCGATTAAAAGTCTCCTGCTAGGTTCAAGATTAGACTACCTGAAGAACATAAAATATCCTAGCGGCTATGTTACCGTTTTTGACAACTGTAGGAGTTCATGAAAATCTTAAAATAATAAACACATTAAAACAACGGGAATGACTCACAACAATAATATGGTTTAGAACTTTACAAAGACTTTAAAAACATACTTTTGATTTTCAATTTGGTTGCACTGTGTAAAACGAAAGGACAATAACATTGTTAGAATAGTCTCAAATGTGGTACGTGATATTTTGAAAAGTTAGAACCAAAAGCAGCAAAAAGTTATTGTCTCCCAGCCTCTTTTGGTCAGAATTAGAATACAATTAGGGGTGATGCGGACCTCCATGAACAACTTTCAAAACTTGGCCTTATTGCACTTTACAAAAGTGAAATATGGCCGATTTTCAGCAGTTGGTTATATTGCAGGTCAAACTATTGTGAGAAATAAGACCAACTTACTTTTACGGTGAGGTACATACATACGTAAGGGAGGGCATGCTACACCCCTGTAACCCCCAGTTTGGGTTGATCATATCGCACTCTGACAAAGTGAAATAAGGTCCAACTATTTTGAGAAATAGACCAACCTACTTTTACGGTGAGCCAATTCTTGAAACCTAGAATTGCATAGAGTCTGGACTACTACTTCCCAAAACAGTTACTTAATACATTCAGATTTTGACAATGCCATGTTTCATCCAAATGGTGGTGTTTTAAAAATGTCACTATAAATTCAAAGCCACTTCCCAAAAAAATTGTATTAAGGCTCTTTTACTGTGATTCTACTTGACTTGAAAAAAATTTATTAGATCTCGTAGTAAGAATTTTATAATTCATATGTTCAAGATAAATTGTTTTCTTTATTCACTTCTAACAGAAAGTTATTGTAATCGGACCGATTTGTCGAATTAAAAATTTTGCAATTCTCGACGTTTCAAGGCCCCTAGAGGCGAAATAAAAGATTTTTAGAGAGATGTCTGTGCGTACGTGTGTACGTACATTCGTACGTCCGTATGTCCGTACGTCCGTAAGTCCGTACGTTCGCGACCAGTAGAAATATCGACTTCAAATAAATTTTGTTATACAGATAATAATCCAGAAAGATGCAGAAAAGACTTTTAAAAAAATTGCGAGGGTGGTTTTTTTACCATAGCTATTTAAAAAAAGGTGAACATTTTGATTTACCCAAAATATCTCACGAACCAATAACGATAGCGAGTTGAATAAAATTTTGTATTATATATTATGACGTGATATCAAACAAATATATTTTTGGAAAAAATTCCAATTACCTAACGCTTTTTTTATAAATCAAAAAAACTAAAAAAAAATATTTGTCACCTCGAACATTTTACGAACAAAAAATGATTTTATCTCTGTAATGATTAAAACACACGCTTCAATATACTTATTTATTACTTTGATAGAATTTACAAGTTCATGGCTTGGCGGCGGACAAACAACTAAGAGTGGATGGTGTATTTCTCAGTTTGTAAACATATGTACATACATACTTTCTTAATGACTACAGTGCATCACTACAACTTTCCCCTTTTATTGTTTGTCCTTAACCAATTACAATTAGATTAATCTTTTTTTCTTTTTCTTAAATTATGTGTCTTAACAATAACAGGTGGTCTAGGGTCAGTTACAATCTTATTTTCAAGTATTTTATTTGGCTCTTTTTTGTTACAAACATTTTCTGTCATAGCGTTTTGGTCTGAGTTCTGTGCTAATGATTTTCGTGTTTTAGGCAAATTATTAAATGATTTACGACTTATTAGCACATCACCCTTCTCTCCCTCTAATGTGACATCTTCTACAATATTTTTGTTACTATAATTTTTATTTATATTCTCACTATTATCCATTAGAGTTTCTGGTACATAAGAATCATTATTTTTGTTATCACATTTTATAATTTGATTAAGATGTCTTTTCCAAATTTTATTTGATTCAATAACTTGAACTAAATATGTCTGTATTCCTAAACGTTTAATAATTTTAGCTTTTGACCAACATATTTTGTTTGGTGAAGAATAATTTTTTACCATAACACTTTCATTTATATCAAAAGATCTTCTACTATTACTAGATTTATAATTACGTTTTTGATTATTTTGTTGTTTTACTATATGGGATTTAACATTATTTACGTTAACAATAATATTTCGATTAGGATTCAATAAATCTAAACGGGTTCTTAATTTCCGACCAATCATTAATTCTGCCGGGGACACACCTGTGCTTGAATGAATGGTGTTCCTATAGTCAAGTAAAAATGCATTTAAAGCTATTTCGATATTACTGCTTGAAATATTTTTATTATCTAAGGCCCGTTTCATAGCGTTCTTAACCGTCTTAACGAAATTTTCGGCTTGACCGTTCGTTGCTGGGTTACCAACTGGCGTCGTTTTGTGCTTAACTCCATTCATTTTTAAAAAATTCTCGAACTCCTGTGAAACAAAAGCTGTTCCGTTGTCGGATACCAAAACTTTTGGTACACCAAACCTTGCAAATATGGGTCTTAACTTTTCAATTGTTGCTCGACTTGTGGTGTTTGTACCCATATCCAAACACTCTGCCCACTTACTATGGCTATCAACGACAACCATGAACCATTTCTTGTAAATCGGACCCAAGAAATCAATATGAATCCGCACCCAAGGTTCCTCAGGCCATTCCCAATTCAACAACGTTCCCTTTGGAGGGTTACTTCTTGTAGATAGACAGGGTTCACAAGATTTAACCATTTGCTCTAGGTCGGCGTCTAGTTTTGGCCACCAGCAGTATTCTCTTGCCATTGCCTTCATTTTAGCAATTCCCATGTGAGTTTTGTGTAACTCTTTTAAAATGTATTCTTGCAACGCAAATGGAATAACAATCCGGTAGCCCCAAAACAAGCACCCGGCCTCCACGCTCAATTCATTTCGTCTTAAATAGAAAGGACGGATTCGTTCATTAATTTTGTCATGTACCCAACCATTTTGTAAAAAGTTTTGAATGCTGACTAACACGCTATCTTTTTCCGTCTCCCGCTCGACCTCTTCTATCGTAACGGGCATTCTACCTATTTCTTTAACATAATTAATGTAAAGATTTTCGGACACCATATGATCGTTTTCATCATCTTGATCTTGTGCACACGGAAAACGCGAAAAATAATCCGCCACATTTGCTTCTGACATAACACATTCAATATCAAATGTATACCCAGCCAAAACTAAAGCTATTCGTTGAAGGCGATTTGCAGCCATTACGGGAATACCTTTTTTAGAACCTAGTATGTGCATCAGAGGTCTATTGTCCGTAACCAACGTAAACTGTCTACCATATAGATATTGATGAAATTTTTTCACCCCAAAAAGTATGGCAATTGCCTCTCTATCCAGTTGAGAGTATTTCGTTTCAGTCAAGGTTAACTTTCTAGATGCAAATTCCACATGTCTTTCCAACCCATTTTTGTAAACCTGTGACAGAACTGCACCTAGACCTACAGGACTGGCGTCCACCGTTAGTTTCACGATCAAAGATGGATCAAAATGAGCTAATGCTCTATCTGACATTAATCCATTTTTAATGTCTTCGACTGCTTTAGAATGCACACTAGTCCACTTAAACCCAACATTTTTCTTAAGAAGATCATACAGTGGAGCACAAAGAGTAGAAATGTTTGGTAAAAACTTCCTATAAAAGTTAACAACTCCTAGAAACGACTGTACTTCTTTTGCATTATTTGGATTTTGAATTTCTTGAATAACTTTCAATTTATCTGAACAAGGGCGCAACCCGTCCTTGTCGATTACGTGTCCCAAGTACGTTACTGAATTAGCAAAAAATCGACACTTATCCTTGTTTAACTTCAAACCAGCATCTTTTAACACTGAAAGTACTTGATGAACCTTTTTAACATGTAGCTTCCTATTTCTAGCCGTCATTATAATATCATCTAAAAATATAGCCACCCCATCTATTCCCACTAACAACTTCTCCAAAGCCTTTTGAAATTCTGCTGGCGCTGGAGCCAATCCGTACACTACTCTAGTATAACGAAACAGACCTAGACTAGTAGAGATGGTTGTAATGTCTTTAGACTTCTCGTCTAACTCTAACTGTTGATATGCTGTGGATAAATCTAAGACCGTAAACTCTTCTCCACCATGAAGTTGGGAGAATATTTCCTCTGTTCGAGGCATTGGATGCTTTGCCACCATCAATTGCGGGTTAACGGTGACCTTGTAGTCGCCGCAAATTCTAACCTCACCAGATTTTTTTAAAATTGGCACAATGGGAGTTCCCCACTCACTATAATCAACCGGTTCTAGTATACCTAATTTAACGAGTTTATTTATTTCACCATTTACTTTTTCTTTTAACGCAAAAGGAATCGGGCGTGGCTTGAAAAATTTTGGCACGTAATTATCTTTCAATTTCAACGATACTGTAGTTTTATTAAATTTTCCTAGTTGCCCGTCAAACAGACTGCTAAATTTTTGAAAAATTTCTGTAATATCAGTTTTGCCCTTGGTTTCAACATAATTAAGGTTTTCAAATCTGATATTAAATGTATTCAAAAAATTTCTACCGAGCAAAGGTGGACCACCCTTATCCACGACAACAACATCCACTGTTTCACATTTGTTCTTGTAGCACACCTTCATTGAACAAAAGCCAATCGGTTTAATTAATGTACCGTTGTAATTACTAAAAACTGAATTCGTTTTTTCAAGCTTATGCCACAAAAATAGATCACGATAAGTTTGTAAAGAAATCGCGGATATTGATGCACCCGTATCTATTTCCATGACTAAAGGAATACCATTCATCCAAACTTTGACTTTAATTGGTTCACTTTTACCAAAATTCGAAAAAATATTATACAATGACAAATCAAAGTTATTAATATATTTTAAATCATTTTTAAAATAATTAGTTTTACTTGGACACATTTTTTGCAGGTGTCCGCGCTTCTTACATACTTTACATCTATAATTTTTATAACGACATGTGTTTTCTGTGTGGTTCGATGAACCGCAAACTTTACATTTACTGCTGCTACTACCGCTACTACTACCTTGTTGTTGATGCTCTCTCTGCTGCTGTACCCTCACCTTGGTTGTTTGATTACTGTGATTTTTTTGTTTCGTATGCCCAATTGCATAAATGCCCTCAGTACCAGGCTCTTGCTTAACCTTGACATCATATTGATGCCTTACACACTCCACCGTATTCGCCACCTCCACTGCTCTATCAAATGTCAAAGTCGACACATTTTCTAAAAACAGCTTGTCTTTAGCTGCCCCTTGCTCCAGCCCCATCACGAATTTATCTCTGACCGCTATATCGAGTTCCGTTTTAAACTCACAACAAACAGAAAGTGCTCTCACCCGCGCAGCCCACTGATTTATGCTCTCAGAATATTCTTTTTGCGCTGAGTAGAATTTGAACCTTTCTGCAAATCCCGATACCGTTGGTTGGAAATGCTTGCTCAATGCCGCCACTAACTGTTCATATGTTGCATCATCGATTTTTACTGGATGAACCAAGTTAATAAGCAATTTATATGACAATTCCGACAAAGCATTAATCAAAATTGCTTTTTTCTTCGCCGTTACTGTGACATCATTTGCCACAAAAAACTGTTCTAGTTGGATCTTAAACACGTTCCAATCGTTTTGTTGAAAATCAAATTTCTCGACAGATCCAATAATAGAGTTCGACATTATAGTACCTATACAATTTTGTATAGCTTCGCAATGAATATTAAAAAAAAAATACTCAACAATACGATTTGCACTATATGGTATATCTATTTTTTTTTTTTTTTATCACTCGTCGCCACTGTAATGATTAAAACACACGCTTCAATATACTTATTTATTACTTTGATAGAATTTACAAGTTCATGGCTTGGCGGCGGACAAACAACTAAGAGTGGATGGTGTATTTCTCAGTTTGTAAACATATGTACATACATACTTTCTTAATGACTACAGTGCATCACTACAATCTCTAAAATAATTGTATGAAACAAAGAATAACGTTTTTGACATATGTATTTTTAGAAAAATCGAATTGACAGTTTTTTTATAAAAAATTAAAAACCTAATAAAAACATTACTAAAAGTTGGTAAACATTGATTTTCTACTCAAATATCTTCTCAAAAATTTGAGATATTGGTTTCAAATTAATTTCTTTTGTGAAAAGTATTGTTTTTAACATTGTGTACAATTTTGAAAAAAATTGATTTTACAGTTTTTTACAAGAAAAGCTAAACAAAATTTAAAAAAGTTGGTAAAAATTGATTTTCGGCTCAAATATCTTTTCAAAAATTTTGAATTATGGCTTTAAATTAATTTTATCTTCTAAAAAATACTTTTTTTAACATTCAGTAAAATTTTGAGAAAAATCAAATTGACAGTTTTTCTTACAAAAAATAAAAGCCTAAAAAAATTTACTAAAAGTTGGTAAACATTGATTTACGGCTCAAATATCTTTTTAAAAACTAAAAATATTTGGCTTAAAATTGATTATGTTTTATAAGAAATATTGTTTTCAACATTCGATAAAATTTTGAGAAAAATCGACTTGACAGTTTTTTGACAAAAAATAAAAACCAAAAAAATCATTGGTAAACATTGATTTTCTACTCAAATATCTTTTCAAAAATTAAAAATATTGGCTTCAATCTAGGCTTTCTCACAGAAAATATTGTTTTCGACATTCCGTAAGTTTTTTATAAAAATCCAACAGACAGTTTTTTCATAAAAAAAAAAATCTTTGAAAAAAAAAAGTACGCAAATTTGGTAAAAACTGATGTTCGGTTCTCGATATCTCGTGAACAATCGAAGATATTGACTTCAAATAAATTTCATTCATCCAATTTGTATTTGTTTATATAAGAAATACAAACTTTTAAAAAATGCTACTAAAATTGGTTTTTGACTAAAAATCTTATTAACAAAAATAGAAATGTTTAACAATAATTCAACTGGCAACTTTTTTAACAAAACACGAAAACCTACAAGCTTTTAAGCAAGACAAATTGAGAGACGGGATGGGAAGTTATCAGTGTGGGTCGCATCCCAGCCTCATTTTACTTAATTATTTTGTAAAGCAACTAACCTAAGGATACCACCAGTCTACAGCATTCTGTTCTTATTTTAGATTAATATAAGAGCTCCAGTATTTATATTTTACTACTCATTATTTATAAATTTTTGTAAAGTAGTTTAGATAATTTTAGAATAACTGTAAGTTGAAAACCATACGACCCACAGTCACAATTGAATAAAAGTAAATTTACTGGGTTACTGTACTTTTGTATTCAAGTGAAAAATGTTAAAAGAGTTTCTTATAAAAAGTCTCAAAAACAAAGGTATTCAGAACATTAAAAAACTACAAAACTAGTCAACTCTTAATGTGAAGCACTTACTTTATTATCTAAGCGATTTGAAAAAATTCAATCAATTGTAATAGTTTGATGGGTTTTTTTTTTAAACATTTCATACCTTATAAAAATTACTTTCTTTGAAAAACCTACTTGAAAAAATGAAGAACATTTTTAAGGAGCGGGTCTAAATATTGTTTTTTCAAAATTCTGTATGATCACAATTCTTTATAATACTGGTGTCATAACTCTGTACTTCTTAAATTCTTTATTTCAAAACACTGTTAGCTTAGTATACCGTGTACCAAAATGCTACATGAAAGAAATACTGTATCTCTGAATTTCTCATCACAAAACACTGTAACCTTACAAAGAGTGTTTTGAATAGTAGTAGTTTTTTAAATATCTGTCGATATTTCATTAATTTTTTGAAACCTAAGCAAATAATGTTGTGTCAGAATTCAACAAAACGGCATGTAGAAGATGATAAATATTGATATATTCATGAAAAGTACCACTTAAAACTTGAAAACTAACAACTTTTTATGAACATAACAAGTATACGTTTTTCAAAGAAAATTAATATACGGTGTTGTATTTACAAATGTACGGAAAAATTGTTATGATATCTTTTTCTCAAAAAATATTTTGTTTTAAAAAATCGGGGCTTCCAAATATTGTAATGGGGTGAAAAAAAAATCGTTTACCATAATATATCTTTTTTGGACTATTAACAGCATTTTGAAATACAGAATTCGGCCACTAGAATTGTGTACAGAATTTTGACCCTATAGAGTTTTTCTTATGCAGAATTTTGAAATGCAGGATTTTGACATACAGTACTTGAAATATGCTACAGTATGACCCATACAGAATTTTAATCCCAATCTACATACATTTTTAAAATTATAGTCTCCGGATTTTTTTTCCAAAAAAGCAATGTCTTAAAGAAATTAGAAGTTTTTAAGAACCCATACTAAAAAATACAATCGCTTATTGTGAAATTCCTTTTTTTAATTTCTTCTTTTTCAAAAATAAAATAAATATTAAAACCCAACTTACCAGTGCACTCGAATGTATTACAATTTCTCTGTTCGATGTTATATCCTTCGCAGGACATTGTTGACAGGCTTTTGGCTTTCTTCCGTTTCCTACGTTTCTTCAATTTATTTAAGGAAATACTGTCAGTAGCTGCTGCTGTTGCTGCTGCACCTCCTGCTACTCCACTACCTACAGCATCTCCTGATGCAATGCCTCTTCGTCCTGTGATGGTTGATTTTATTCCATTTGTGATGTAACTGCTGCTGCTAGTGGTGTCCTTATCCGGACCGGTCGAATGATTTCTACTTCGACTATTACTATTGCTACCACTACTACTACTGATGCCGCTGCTGCTACTTCTGACACTGCTGCCATGGCTACCGCTGTTGCTACTTCCTCTTGAATGGAGAAACAGCAATTGACGATGATGATGGTTATGATGTTGTTTCTGTTGATTGGACACATCTGACGTCGGACTACTATTACTACTTCTGCTACTACTGCTGCTGTTGCTCTTTCTACTGACATCCAACATATCCTCCTGCTGTTGTCTCTGCTGCATCTCATTCCCATTCATATTGCTGTTCATGTTGATGTTTATCATTGGATTGTCGAGCAGACATCGTCGAAATCGTTGTTGGACACCTTTGCCGCATTGAACGCTGCAAAGAGTAAAATCGCTCCAATCATCCCAACCTAGACAGCGACAACGAAGGATACAAAAAAAGAAGAACAGACATTTTATAATCAACCAAAAAGGATACATACAGACATTTTAATATTAATATTAAATTAAAAAAAGAAAACGAAAACGAAACGAAACGAATGGTGGAAAATTGAAAATTTAATGAAAATATATTTTTTCTGTTTTCTTCTTTGTCGGCGAAGTCCTGAACAAATTTAAGCCCGATAATCTTTTTGTGTTAATTTTTATATCGAGTGGTTCTTAATATTGTGAATTTATACT
The DNA here is from genome assembly GCA_951509635.1 of Eupeodes luniger. Lineage (NCBI taxonomy): Eukaryota > Metazoa > Arthropoda > Insecta > Diptera > Syrphidae > Eupeodes > Eupeodes luniger. The sequence continues at coordinate 91,341,705 of OX608073.1, read as the reverse complement.
AAAATATGGATTAACCTTGAAGGGTGGATATGGATACCTATGGGTTTATGGTTTGAGCATTTGTTTTTGTTTGGGTGTGTTCTCTTTTACTGTCGAAAAAATCAAAATAAGCTCAAGTGAAAAAAGTATTTGGAAGAAAACATAATATAATTCTAAACACAACATTTTTAAGTATTTGAGCAATATTTTATGGTGCATCCGAAAATTGTTTGCGAGTAAATTTAAAAACTGTTTCCGAGATTTATAAGCAAACTGAAACGCGTGGTCTTAATTTTAAACAGTCGGAAACATTTCAACATTTCAAAAATTAAATGAATTACATAACTGACCCGACGATTTCTGTTTCGTCTTAAAGGCAGTAAATAAACAGATTTTGGCATTTGGATTTGTTAATGGTCATGGCGAATGCAAGACGGATTGGAAATTGAATGCCCAAAAAGCATATCTGTTGGGATCTTCGAGATCTTTGGAGTGAGAATTTTTTCAACTTCGAATTTTCCTTTGAGTATAATGTTGCGTAAATCACATTGTTCATGCACCGCAGCATGATTATTACGGGTCCAACTTTTAAGAGTAAATCTTGCGGTAAAAATCCAGGAAAATGCAAGGAGTTAAAAACTGAATTGGATAGTTGGTTGCTTCATCTTCGTTTTTTACATAGTCAATAGATATATAGATTTTGAGTGAATGTCTTGATTCAGGTGTTTTTCCACAAAGCAATGGATGCAATGGGCCATAATCATTGTCGTTTGCGTTTTGTTATTCAGAGTCAGAGGCGTTTTTACTGTACAACATTTTATAGTGACTGTCATTCTCTTTGACGCTTTATGTCACGTCAAGCGGAAACGCTGTCGACTTGGATTGAAAGTATCCTATATCCGTCTCCAGGTTCTTAGCAACCTTCCCATCAATTTTCAGCTAAACCAGTACAGCCGTTCTTGAGTATAACTAACACAACTTTCTTTTATTAATGTATATATAATTTTGAAGCCTCCAAATTATGAAAAATGAAGATACCTTTCCAGGAGCATTTTAAGCACAAAAACTGACTTTTTGGTGTGGTAGAATAATTGGTCCATATTTCCTTAAAAACTATGCTGACTAGAAGGTTTTAGTCATTAGTGACTGCTATGGAGACATTATTACTGACTTCTTCGTTCATTAATTAAACAACCATGATGAGCAGGAGCTGTGTTTTCAACAAGAAGGTGCAACATATCATACAGATTGATTTTTTTCTGTGAGGATATAATCTCGAAACAATATACACGTGGAAGATAAAATTCTCTGCGCTGTTACCGATATATATAATTTCATGTCCATTTAAAGAAATAATTTTTATTTTATTCTATTTCAGAGATATATCCCCTTCAAAAAAATCACCCTTTATATCAAAATTAAATAATAAATACTGAAAATTCAAAAAATTCAGAAACACCGAAAACCTAGAATAAATAACTTTAGTGATACAACTTTTAACTTTTCTTATATGAGTGCAATGTCAGGACTGGAAAATACCTAAAATTCTTATACCGAAATCGAACAGCTAATTTGAGAAGTACTTTTCAAGACAAGAATATTGCTCTTGGACAATTTTTCAAAATCCGTCAAGCAAAAATTTAAAGTGGCGCAGACAGATCTGACAGCCCTAAAAATCAAACATAAAACTATAACTTTCATGCTTTAACAATATTTTCACAAAAAGTGCAAATTTAATTTAATGTATTATTACGAAATTTGTAAACTTCACCCAGTTAACTCAAACTCATAAGATTTAAAAAAACTTTCATTTTAACCCCACAACTCCTTTAAAAAGAGAAACTATGACAGAAAAAAAGTCAATATCTTTTTAAGCCACTTCCTCAAACCACCTAACACGTCTCTAATTAATTAGAAACCTCGGGTGTCGAAAGCAAATATTTTTCCAAAACTTCTCTGTCATCATACCAGAAAAAAAATAACAAAAGAAACTTGAAAAAAAAAACAAACCCCTTTTTGTTCTTTTCAAATTAAGCTTCATTCATCTAACCTTCAGCCAACTACGAAACCGCTTAATTATATTTCACCACCAACAGAACTAACAAAGCAATGGACAGCAAAAATTAAAAATGCAAAAACTCAACTCTGTAGTAAAAATAAAAAAGAAAAAGTGTACAAAAGTTGCAACAAAATGTGCACTGCACAACCTTCATTTGCCCACACATTGTCCAACATTTTAATGAAGACGACCAAGAGCATAAGAATAAAAGACAACGAAAGAATAAAATAAAACTAGAAAAAAAGAAGAAATAATAATAATAATCCCACCCTTCTTATCCCAAGGGGGTTTTGTCTGGTCTGAGATCCTTATTCTGCCCACACACACAAATAGAGCGAATGAATACAAAATATGTTACGCATACGCCCCGTATAACCCGGCAACATTTGTACACATCACGAGTAGGAAAATACCGCAATGAAACAGCCATATGGCTCTGCATACTAAAGAGTCCTTTCGTTGCTCAAGCTATACAGCGGCGAAAGGATCTATGTATGCATATACATTGTGTGATATGGGAAAAAGGAAAACCACTTAAAGAAAATAAATCGTTCATCTGGCATTAGTTAATATATTCCGCCAACTGTACGTTTGCTTTTGCTCTTTTTCAGTGTGTGATAGTTTTGTTTTTGTTTTCTGAGAGTCTAAATGAAACACGGGTGGATTTGTTACTATACAGTTAGAAATTTTTTCAACCCGTTATTTTTCAAAAAAGATGAAAATGAGTAACTCTCTTACGGAGTTATTTATGTAAATTTTTGTGAACTTATTTGACAGTTCTTAGGAAATTTTCTAGAAATTATTTTTATCGTCTCTAAATCAAACTTCTGGAAATTTGCAAGTACACATCTACTCCTATACTACAAGGCCGATTTTCAGTGTTAGATAGCCCATTTATTGAGGAAGTCTATACGATATAACCTCACGATAAGACTATTACAAGCGGAACACCAATACAGAATTTTTTAAAAGCGTTGATTTTTTCCCATTTGAGAGTTTTCACTGCTTGAAGTCTCAAATACTTAAAATATTGCTGAAATAATGTAAGACATGCGATAGCATCTATTCATACATGCATATGTCTATCTGAGGAGTTGGCTAAATACAACATTTTTTGCTGGATTTTAATTTTTGTTCTAAGCTTCTTTGAGATATTCGTGTTTATAAACACTTGCATTAACCTTTAGAAAATAATTGTTCAGACCTTCGAGATTTCCATATCTCAAGAAACGGGGAAGATATCGACATATGCATCAAGAGACTTGCAAGAAAATTGAGCGGGTAGTTATTTTTACTATAGCAATTAAAAAAAGGGTAACAAAATTGGTTGACCCCAAAAATCTTTTGAACCAATAAGGGTAGGGAATTCAATAAAATTAAATATTATATAGGGTCCGCCATCTAACGTTTTTTCTTCAACTAGTGCTTATTTCGTGAATGGTTACACTTAGCTCATGTTCACGAAAGGAGGAGGAGGATATTGGCAACATTTGGTTTCAACAGGACGGTGATTCGTGCCACATAAAAAAGTGTATTAAAAGTTTTTAACAAATAATTGTTGACTCCATCAAGAATGCAACACTTAAAAATATTGGCGGCAACCTAATTGTATCCCATAAAATGTATTTTTAGACAGATGGCGGACCGTCTCGAAACATACCGCGTCCTGTTGTCATGTGTTCTTTATGCCTGTTGTTCTTTCTCCTCTGTCATTCTGCCTTGTATTAATGTCTTGTGTTGTTATCACCTTTTATAGTCTTAGTCGCTCAAGGTGCTGTGTCTCTACTCTGTACATTTATGTTCTGAGTAGTATGTAATGTCATGTAATATTTTTAGAAAAATGCAATGGACAGTTTTGTAGCAGAAATTTTCAAAAAATACTATACAAAATTGTTTAAAACTGATTTTCGACGCAAATATCTTGAGATGAAATGAAAATGTTGACTTCAAAATTATTTCAATTTACACAAAATATTTTTAATTAGCATAATGTAATTTTATTAAAAAATCCAATCGGCATTTTTTTAATCTTTCAAAAAATTCTGCTAAAAATTGTTTTTCGACTTAAATATCATTGGAATAAAAATATTTTTTTAGAAAAATCCGATTGACAACTTTTTTTTTACAAGAAACGAAAACCGAAAAAAAAACCAAAAGTTGATCAAAAATGGTTTTTGTCAAAAGTAAGTTAATAACAAAGAAAGATATTAGCTTAAAACTTTTCTTTTGTAAAAATATCAACAGTCGGGTAATTGGAAGTTATCAGTGGGCAGCAAACCAGCCTCGTTTCTGTTTTTGATCATAGTTATTTCATTACTATTATAGTTAAGAAAAAATCGGAAAAAAAGTTTAATGAAATGTATATGAATTGTGCTTGGGATGTAAGCAGGAAAATACTTTAAACAAATCAGGAACGGAAAACCTTCTTGAAAATATAACTCGGAATAGTCAACCAAATTCTTACATCATTTTGAGTGAAAAAAGATAAACTTCTCTGAAAATCCTAGCAAAACTAAATATTTAAGACAGTATTGAATACTTAACTCAATGGATTATTTATTTTATTAAGCGGTACGAAGTGTATTTTTGATCCTATATGAAAAAAAAATGTAGCAGAAAATTGTAGCAATTCCAAACTCCACAAAAACTATTTCTAAAGTTTTTCAGTCATTGATATCGCTTAAAAGTTATACAACATTTTGGTTAAAAAGGATTGTTTGATTCTATATACGTAAAATTTTTATGATGTTTTTTGTACTCGAAAAAAATCCTAAAAATTGTTGCAAACAAATTTGTAGTGCTCAAAATTTTCTATATTTTTTGTCGTGATAGTTTTTTTGGTGTTAATATCGGTCCTAACTCTACAGCGCCTTAAAATACAAAATATTCAATATTTTGTATTAAAGCTCCGAAAACGGCATTATTACCATCAATACAAAATAAGAAAAAATTATGGAGGTTGTGAGGATATCGCGAATAGAAAAGTCGTGAAATAAGCCCAGAAAAATTTGTATTTTGTTGTTTTTTAAGACTTTGTGACTTCGTCGGTCTTCTATAAATTCAGTATATTTTCATGCCAACTTTCTGGGAAGAGGACTAAGAATATTTTAAATATCGTATGCAAGATCTAAACGCTTCTGTATTGCTGGTTAGATTCGGATTGTCTGAACTGGGCATGATAGTTTCTTATAAGAAACAAGGTCAGACAAAAATCGGAGATTACATTGGACATTTTTTCAATGCTTTTGCCAAAAAAAATCAATGCCAGAGTAAATACGAGCAACATTAACTTAAAAATAGGAGCCCAGGAGCTATTGCACTTGGTGTTAAATAAGACTGTGGAAATATTAGCAGCATCAGCAGCATTTTCCAAAATTAACATTTCACTGGCTGTCATATTGTGCCTCTATGACTTTTTCAACTGGTGTGTCATGATATTCATCGAAATCATCTACTGGTTGATTTTTCTCTTCGGCATAGTGTTCGTAACTTCGTACAACGCACTTCTGCGGACGTTTTTGACAAGTCCGCTAACAGAAAAGAAAATCCAATACTTCGATGATCTCTTTGTACAGGATTAAAAATAATTGGACTACGATTTGAGTTGCAATTGCTTTTCAAACAAGAACCAAGAAAATGACTACAATACTTTCGTGAATTTTCGAGAAACTCTCAATACTAGCTTTGCCTTTGCCGTGAACAGTGTCAAAGTCGAGAACTATCAGAATCTACTAAGCCGTCGCGTCCGTCATGAACAAGAATTCAATCTACAAGGAACGCTAGAACTGGAAATACACTCTTCGGGATTGTAGGAGTTTTGGAAACACAAGACTTGCTATGAATTGAGAGAATTGTATATTGATGAAATTTGTGACTGATGTTGCTGTGAACAAAAGCACTAATAAAAAAGAGTCTACAAAATTGCCTTACTCGAAATGTTATATTGAAGAAACTTGTAGTGCACGAAAGCTTCCATTTATCATTCATTTTCAAATCACACCGAAACTTAGAAGACAAATAAATCGATATCGATAAAAGTGAATTTCAGAACTTAAATTTTTATTTCAAATTGATTTTTATATCATTTCGAATGGAAGAGCAATATAGAATTTTTTTGTAATGCTTAAAATCGCTTATTTAAAAAATGAAGATTAAACTTTCAGTTATTGAAATTCTTTGGTTTGAAATAGTAGAAATAATAATCTATAATTTCTTTTGTTTGTGTATTTGATAAATTGCTCGGAATAAATACAATTTTCTATCATAATGATTCTCTTTGATGAAAATCCCTTTGGACTCCAAAAGTGGAGTTATTACAATTTTCAAGCAGGTATGATATAGTCCTGACAAGCTTTTGTCTATATTTTCAAACTTGATGGCTTTCTTCTGCTCTTCCAACATTTCAATTACTAAACCAAATCCATCCCTGATTAATTTTCCATATTCGCCTTCAGCCACAGTTATCCAGCATACCCACGGTCGTTATTTATTTTATTTTCATATCTGCCGGGCCATATGCAATGCATACAGCAAAAACACACAATTTCTATTTTGGCCACAATAATTCTCTGTTTGGAATGCGACTTCTCATAATATCCGGTTGCAACCTATTTGCATTTGGGTGCATAGTTGGAATGTGCATCATCAAAAAACCAAAGGATATATTGTACAAAACGCATGCATCAGTTTGTTGCAAAATGCAATTACACGCCCGTAACTATGCCAACATTTCAACAACAACTTTAGAGCCCATAGTTTTGTGACGAACGACGGACGACAGATTACTCACCGGACAAAGCAAACTTATGGTAAACCAACAAAACAATGATTCCAAACCGATATAATTTTTTTTCGTTTTTGATCAAAATAAAAACGATACATTAAACGATTAATTACGAAAAAGGACACACTTGAAATAAATTAAATTGCCGCTTGGCAACAATGTACACAAAAGAGCGTCATGATGCGATATGGTTATGTGTTGAAGTTGAAGTTGAATTTGAAGTGTTGCAGTTGAAGGCTTGTTGTTGAAAAACATTGCTGGAGGACTAATCCGTCCGGAGATGTGTTCAAAAAACCCTTTGGACCTTTTGTGTTACATTTATGCACATTGTTAAATTCAACATTTCATCGCAGAATATTTGTATGTAGCTCGCGCAGTATGACAACGACCTCGCACCAAGGGACCTCCTATAAAAAACCGCTTAGATGAAGTGAGTTTGTGATTGCAATGAATGATGCTTAAACCCTGGTGGCTAAACCTAGAACAGGAAAAGAACATCAGCATCAGCCAAATGCTATATACTATCTATGTCTATATAAAATGGTGGAGCATAGACACAAAGCATGGAAAATCCCTCGTCCTTTAATCAGATTTCAAGCATTTTCAGTGGCATTGTGGATATGTGCTGGTGCAATGCTCTCCGTGCGAAAACGACGAATGCACTTGGAATTTAGGACACGTATGGGGAAGAGAATTCATGGAGATAATCGTGCTTAAACCGACTGAAATAATCTTTTAGGGAGTTCCAACCTAAAGAATTCATATTTTGTCCGCTTTAAGGTGTAGCGATTTATTTAAGTTGTTGCAGCTACATGTCAATGAATTTTCAAGTTTTCCTTAATAATTCTGCAAGCACTTACTTTAAACATCTGAAAATTAAATGATTTAGGAGATCGCTACTCATTTTGCAAATTTAAAAAATAATATCACAAAATGGATGCTCAAAAATTAATATGACTTTGAGTTACTAATATTTCAAATTATTATGTCCATTCTCCATGTAAAGGTTATTGTTTGCTCTGTTATTTTTTCACGAGCTGTCAGTGTTTAGCAGGGTTCGGATGACCCGTTTTCAATAAAAGGGTCGACAAAAAGGACTAGGACTAAACTGTCTTGAATTTGAATCCTGCTTTAGAATATTTATATTCGAATATTTTTGAAAATGCTAAAGACAATCAAAAATGGTTTTTTTTTAATGTTAAGACAAAACGCAACACACGACCACTTAACATTATTTTGAATGATGTTTTGTAAAGCACAAAAAGTTTAAAACATTTCAGTATTTTACTTAGTTTATGGAAATCCACATTTGTTATAAATCTTTATTTGACGCTATATGAGGTTTTGAGAAATCTTCAACTTCAAAAATGCGGCTTTGAGGTAATTTTTAGATTTTCAGATTTGAATGAAGGTCACCAAAACCCAACGTGGATTTGATTGTCAGGAACAAAACCTTGTTGCGAGGATAGTTCTAAATACAGGCCTTTCCAATAAGTGGTTTCTTAAGAGATATTGATGGATGTTAGTCAGCCAAATGGCTGCAATGGCCTACGGTTGCACCACCACATCCTTTTCATTACATTTTCCATGCATTATTTGAAAAATTGCGGAATATAATAACATGATCTCAAAAAAATAAAGTGAACGACTGCGTCGCACTAACTTGCTTCTGTATGTGTGCAACATTAAAAGTTTACCTATGAAATCAATTTGTCTTCAAAAATTTAAATTTCATTTTATTAATATAAAATACATTGATTTATTAAAAAAAAATTATTCGAAAAACGTTAGATCGGTTTTTTGATTAATTTTTTTATATATAAAGTTTTTCAATTTCAGTTTAAAAAACTGATGACTCATTTTCGAGATATCGAATGATTATGACATTTTTGATAATCAAATATTTTTAAAACAGTACAAGAGCTTGCGCAGAAAAAAATATTGAAATCATAAATTCTTGAGCAAACCCAAAAACAAAAAAAAACGGTTGCCCCTCTGAAGCAAAATATAAATATTTTTGTTTTTATTGCAAGAAGACAAGTTAAGAAAGAAAATATTGAGAAAATTTAATACAAATCTATTGGTTCGTTTTTGAGAAAATTCGAATTTTCGATTTTTGCCGAAACAAAAATTGTGGGGGGACTACTGATATTTCTAGTTTAAAAAATGATATACAAAATTGAAGGGTGAAAGGTGTTAAAACACAACATCTTGGTGTCCAATTCTAATTAAATCTTGAAAAACAAACATGGCCAAGATCCAGTTTTAATCCATTCTTGAAGCTTGTACGTTGCATTTCTACAAATGGCATAGTTTTGAACTGACAAATGTCAAAAAATGACAGGTTTTGAAAAAGCGGTTTATTCAAAGTCTAACTTATTATAAGAAAACCCTGTATTTCTAAGACGATAATTTCTTTTAATTTTGGTGCCATATTATTTATTTTAACTAACCATAGGAAGTTATTGTAATCGGTCCAATTTGTCGAATTAAAAATTTTGACATTTTTCGACGTTTCAAGGTCCCTAAAGTCTAAATAAAAGATTTTTAGAGACATGTCTGTGCGTGCGTGTGTAAGTGCATTCGTACGTCTCGGTATGCCCGTGCGTTCGGGAAGCTTTTTTCGTCGTGCATAGCTCAAGAATCAGTAGAGATATCGACTTCAAATCAATTTTGTTATATTGATAATTAGGCAGAAAGATGTAGAAAGGACTTTCAAGAAAATTGAGTCGGTGGTTCTTTTACCATAGCAATTTAAAAAAAGAGAAAATTTTGGTTAACCCAAAATATCTCACGAACTAATGATGCTAGCGATTTGAATTAAAATTTATATTACATATTCTGACGTGTTAAAAAACAAGTATATTTTTAGTAAAAATTCAACTAACGGCAAAAAAGTTGTTAAAAATTGATTTTTTACTCAAATATCTTTTTAAAAATTTGAGATAGTGTCTTCAAATAAATTTTATCTTAAAAAAAAAGTTTTCAACATTCATTGAAATTTTGAGAAAAATCTACTTTCGACTCGAATATCATTTCAAAAATTAAAAAGAGGCTGGGATACGACCCACACTGATAACTTCCCATCCCGTCTATCGATTTGTCTTGCTTAAAAGTTTGTAGGTTTTGTTTTTTTTTTGTAAAAAAACTGTCAATTCGAAAATTTTACTGAATGTTGACAACAATATTTCTTATAAGATAAAACTAGTTGGAAGCTATAATCTCAAGTTTTTGAAAAGATATTTGAGTCGAAAATCAATTTTTACCAACTTTTAGTAATGATTTTTTAATAATATTTTTTTTATAAAATAAAATTATTTTGAAGCCAATAGCTCAAATTTCTGAAAAGATATTTTATTCGAAAATCAATTTTTATGATCTTTTAGTAATGCTTTTTTTAGGTTTTTTATTTTTTGTTAGAAAATTGTCAGTTCGGTTTTTCTCAAAATTTTACCAGGTGTTAAAAACGTTATTCTTTGTTGCAAAACATTATTTTGGAAATAAATTCAGTTTTGTATTGAAAATACGTATTTGTTGACAGGCTTACAGATCAGTGGTTTCCGAATGCAAATAAAAATAAAACAAACTTTATTTCATCCTTTTCCCGACGTTTCGTTGGCTTTTTCCAACTTCTTCAGGGACATAGATGCCCCTTTATTTTCAATAAAAAACCCAAACAGATCACCAAATAAGCTAAAAAAAAAATCAGTTTTGGTTCGTAAAATGTTCGAGGTGACAAATATTTTTTTTTGATTTATACAAAAACCGTTAGTCGGATTTTTTTCCAAAAATATATTTATTTGGTATAACTTTACAATATATAATATAAAATTTAATTCAAGTCTTAAGCGTTATTGGTTCGTGAATCGTGAGATATTAAGGGTTAACCAAAATTTGCACCTTTTTTTTAAACCGCTATGGTAAAAAAAACCACCCACGTCGAGAATAACAATAACTTCCTATGGGAAGTTAAAAATATTGGCTTCAAACTAATTTTATTTCATAGAAAATATTGTTTTCGATATTCTGAAATTTTGTATAAAAATACAACTGTCAGTTTTTTCATAAAAATTAACATCTACAAAAAATAGTACCCAAAATTGGTAAAAATTGAAGTTTAGCTCTCGATATCTCGTGATATTGACTTCAAATTAAGAGTACATAGAAAATGTGACTACTTTGTTATGAGGCGACAGAAAAAAAACTATCAAGGCACCAAATTTTAGAAATTTTAAGCTCTACAATGTTTTGCGACAAGTAAAAAGACATACAACGTATACAAAATCAAACAATCATTTTTAAGCATAATTTACTGTAACTTTTAAATGTATGTTGTATGGAATTTAATTTGCTACAATTTCATTTTACTTTTTTCCAAAGGATTAAAATACACCTAATACAAAAAAAAAAAAAAAAACAATCTATCGAGTATCAATTTCGCTAGGATTTCTGGAGTTTTTTACTCAAAATGATTTAAGAGTTTGGTTAACTGCTCCGAGTAATTGTTTTAGGAAGGTTTTCAGTGTTTGATTTGTAAAAAGAGTTTTTCTACTAATGTTCCATTATAAACGATTACAATCTATAAATTGTTTGACTTCTTTTTCAAAATTGTCCGATTGTTTTTGAGATGCCTATAACCAGATCGGTTGAGACAATTTTTACGAAATTAACGCACGGTTAAAGCAAATACAATCTTTTAAAAAAAGTTTCAATATTGAAACCAAAGTAAGGCAAGTGTTTCGTATGCAAATTAGGAACCAAACAAAATGTCTTGCTATAAAACTAAAAATGCTTATAAAATAAGAATACATCTTGAATTTTATTTTAAGCTTTGAATATGATTACTTGTACATTTTGGCGTATAATAAGAGTTAAAGACGTATTTGAATGAGGAAAGTTCAGCCTACGGCAGCGTAGATACCTAATCTGTTTATTAGTAGCTTAATAATCGATTTTTAATGTGTTATCAAGACTACAACCACTAAATTGCTCAGAATAGAAAAAAACTTGATAAAATGGACGAAGATTCTATACGAAACGCAAAATATGTATTATCATAGACAACACTCAGTAAATATAAAATAAGAAAAAAAAGTGGCCCTGGTATTGACCCTTGTGAGACCCCGTGAATAACATTGCCAAATTAGACGATCTAAAATTTTCTATAATACATTGCTGTCTGCTATTCAGAAATGAACGGATCAGTTTGCACGACTCGGTCTTAAATCCAAAAATCATTTGCAGTCTTCTAAAAAGTATACCGAGTGATTAACGCTGTCAAAAGCTTTAGAGAAGCCAAGTAGTGTCAGCATAACAAAATTATCTTTATTTAAGTCTACTCTTATTTTATCAGTAATGAGAAGTAGGTAATGCTGACTTGCAACTTCGTTGTGTTTGAAGGCCAGACTGACATTTTTTAAGGAGGTTGTAAGAAATAGGGTAGTTTTGTATCTGTTTGGATATTAGCTTTTGAAACTCTTAGGATAGGAATCTATGTGAATCGTTGAAGTAAACCCAACATATGAAGTCTGCATTATTATGAAAATGAATGAATATATACATACATTAAAAATTAAGTGCCTAGGAAATTTCCGCAATTTACATCTCCTCCAAAACTTAAAAAAATGTAATCAAAATCAAAAATCACGAAAATGAAATTAAATCTGAAATTATAAAGCTCCTCATGCTATCACACTGTTCCTCTTTAGTACCTCTTTCAAATTTTAGACTCAACACACATCCACCTTTACCTCTATTTTTGTGTAACGATTCCACTTCTTCTGTTTTTAAATGAACCCATTATCCTAGAAGAAGTACCACATTTTCAATGTTCATCTGTTTTGAACGACATTCGAAACATTTTATTCTAACCGCCTTTCACTCCAACGAACGAACAAATGCATAAAACAGTACCTCACCTACATAACTATACAAAGCTGCCAGAAGAGCATTTTAAACAAGCTCTTTATAAAACTGGATACGACATTACGACTACGACACCTCTTCCAACACCATGTGTTGCAATATTGCAATCCTTTAAGCCCGTCTGCGAGTTTTTCTTTCTTTTTTTCTCCCTGTATGTTTGTTTTATTGAATTCACCCTTAGTGGTGGTAGAATATCATAATTGGATGTTTCTGATGTTGGGATTGGGAAGAGAGTTCTCACACCCTCTTGAAAATCCAATAAATTATAATTACACTTCACGAACAACGAACACCATTTCCATTAAAAGCACACACCTCCACTTTTAGAAACAGCACGTTTTATGTACTTCAAATTGTATAGACCCTATTATTCCACCTTCTATTCCTCCACCCGTCTCAATCTCTTTTTAGGTAGGCGGTATTATGGTACGAGTATGTGCACTTGTAGAAAACAACGCCAACAAATAGCTCATTAAATTCAATTAACCCACTCTAAGTTATAGTCGAGCACTTTGCTTGGCTTCCCGACCCGACTACTATACTGCCCCACACGCCATATATCCATGTATATGTAGGGCCGATACCATAACCATGCATGGAATATGTAAACCTCTTCTCTTTACCCTTGGAAATATCATCAGATATACCCTACCCAACGTAAAATGTCAGCAAGCCACTTACCCAGATATTTCCAAATGCGATTCTCAAATTGCGGACTCCATCGGTGTAGGCCATTAATGCTGATTCGTAAAACATCCGGCCTTTGGTCACTGACCAATTTTCCGAATGCTATTATTTCGGTTGGCAGCAGCTTGAGAATATTACTGTCGAAGCACGCCAATGGCTCTAGGGTAGCATTTAATTGTCTGTTAATGAAAGAGAACATAGAAATACATTTAATTAAATGAGTTCTTTTAGCATTTTATTTTGTTTTGTATTTTAGCTTAATATTGTGTTTTTGTATAACAATTTATGTAGCATGTAAAAATAAAATTACATCGAGAAATTGTGTGTTTTTATGATTAAATCCTTAACAACAATTATTTGAAGCTAAAAGCGAAAGGAAACAGTTATACAACTCATTAACATTGCAATTAGAAATAGCCTTAGAAAGACCCTATGTAATTTTGAAAGTGATGGTCAATTAAACTTTATCTTGATTTTCATAGGTTTATTTTTAATTAAGAACTTTTTTTATTGGAGTTACATAAAATTGTTGACGTTAACAAGCTACCATTTAAAACAAAATAAAATTATTTATAAACTAACGAATAGAAATAGTAATAAAACTAACGAAAATAAAGAAACGAGTAGGTGTTAGTAGCTAAGAACGAATTACTCCATGAAATTATTTATTTAGTACTAGCTTTGTACTGTGCTTATTGTCTTTTCCTTATTGGACAAATGAGAGAGCTACATAAATAACTCTCAGATTTAATTGTAAGTATTTGAGGAAAAAAAATTACAATAATTTTTGATATCTCTATAGAGAAATGCGCTGATATTATTTGACACATGTCAAACGCAGCTGTCATTTAAAGTACATACATATAAGAATATTAGTTGAATGTTTGCCATTTACAATGATGGATCGTTTAATAATATTAAATTTATTAAAACTTACTCGTACTACAAAAATGTTGATTCAAACATAGAAACTCTTAGCAGGTTATGGTTGTCATAATCGACCGATTACGCAAGCAATTGGAATGTGATGAAATTTTAAGAGAATGGAAGGTTTAATTATGTTGTTAGGCTTTTGAATCACCGATAAAACAAATTAATTAATAAAACAGGTTAATCCAGGCTAATCATGACGAAGATGGAAGATCCAACAAGACGGGATACGATGGGTTTTGATGGAATTATTTTAATATGACTCCAAAATTATACTCCATCATACAAGGTTTTGATAAAATACTTTTTTTTTAATCCCAAACAAAAAAAGAGGCTGGGATGCGACCCACTCTGATAACTTCCCATCCCGTCTGTCGATTTGTCTTGATTGAAAGTTTGTAGGTTTTCGTGTTGTGTTCAAAAAGTTGTCAGTTGAATTATTCTTAAAAAATTTCAAAATTACCAACAATATTATACATATAATGAAATAGTATTATTTCAAAATCTTGTTTTGTTAATGCGATTTTTAGTCGAAAACCAATTTTTACCAATTTTAGTAGCATTTCTTAAAAGTTTTTATTTCTTACAAATACAAATTGGATGAATGAAATTAATTTGAATTCAATATCAAGAACCGCACATCAATTTATACCAAATTTACGTACTATTTTTTGTAGATTTTATTTTTCATAAAAAAACGGACTGTTGGATTTTTATAAAAAGGCCATATTTTTAATTTTTGAAAAGATATTTGAGTCGAAAATCAATTTTTACCAACTTTTATCATTTTTTGTTAGGTTTTTTCTCAAAATTTTACTGAACAACAATATTTTTTAAAAGATAAAATTAGTTTAAAGCCATAATCTCAAATTTCTGAAAAGATATTTGAGTCGAAAATCAATTTTTACCAAATTTTGTTAATTTTTTGTAAAAAAACTGTCAATTCGATTTTTTTTTAATTTGTCCAGATGTTGAAAACGATATTCTTCGTTGCACAAAATTGTTTTGGAGATAAAATCATTTTTTGGTCGTATATTTTTCGAGGTGACAAATATTTTTTTTTTCATTTTTGATTTATAAAAAAACCGTAAGTTGGAATTGTTTCCAATAATATATTTGTTTGGTATCATGTTACAATATATAATATAAAATTTTATTAAAGTCTCTAGCGTTATTGGTTCGTGAGATATTTTGGTTTAACCAAAATTTGTCACCTTTTTTTCAAATTGCTATGGTAAAAAAATCACTCACGCAATTTTTTTGAGAGCCCTTTCTGCATCTTACTGCCTTATTATCTGTATAACAAAATTTATTTGAAGTCGATACGATATCTCTTCTGGTTCTTGAGCTATGGACGACGAAAAAAAACGTCGCGAACGTACGTACAGACGCACGCACAGACATCTTTTTTTGACGTGTTGACAGAAGAAGATATGAAACGCTTATAATTTTATATTATGGCCAAGAATTTAGTTTTATTATAGAGATAAGGGTTTGAAATTGCAGTAATATATTGCAGTCGAGACGCCCAATTTTCGACCACTTTTTGCCACGTATGGGGACAATTTGAGGTTTTTAAGAGAAAAAAGCGAAACGGTTTGGAAATTATTTTTGTCAAGATTCGGATTTAGGACAAATTAATCCTTTAAAAAAGTATTGTTTTGTTGGTGTCACAGAAAAAAAACGTAGTTTTGCAAACAAGTGTTTTGGCTTAATTATCTCAAGAACCAGAAGAGATATCGACTTCAAATTAATTAAATTAATTTTTTTATATACACAATAAAGCATAAAGATGCAGAAGAACTTTCAAACAAATTGAAAGTTTTTTTCGAGTAGCAATTTGAAAAAAGAAGCTGTAAGTTGAATTTTTCTAAAAAATTTACTAAAAATTTCCAACAATATTTTGCACATGATGAAAAAGTTTGATTTCAAAATCTTTTTTTGTTCCCGACATTTTTAGTCGAAAACCAATTTAAACCAAATTTAGTAGCATTTCTTGAAAGTTTTTATTTCTTATATAAACAAATACAAATTTTATTTTTCTAAAAAAAAATAAGCACAGAATGAAATTATTTTGAAGTCAATACCTTCATTTATTCACGAGATATCGAGAATCGAACATCAATTTTTACCAATTGTGGGTACTATTTTTCGTAGATTTTAAATCTTATGAAAAAACTAATTGTTGGATTTTGAAAAAAATTTAACTGAATGTTGAAAACTATATTCTTTTACACATGAAATTGGTTGTAAGCCAATATCTTTAATTGTTAAAAAGATATGTACATACGTCGAAAATCCAATTTTTACCAACTTAACATTTTTTTTAAGGTTTTCATTTTTTTGGTAAAAAAATATCAATTTGATTTTTATCAAAATTTTACGAGATGTAAAAACTCTATTTTAAAAAAATACTATTTTTTAAGAGTCCTTTCTGCATCTTTCTGCATTATTATCTGTATAACAAAATCTATTCAAATTCGATATCTCCACTGGTTCTTGCGATATAGACGACGAAAAAAGCTTCCCGAAGTTACGGGAGTATACGTACATAGACAAACACAGACATCCCTTTTAGCATCTTTTTTTAGACTCTAGGAACCTTGAAACGTCGAGAAATGTCAATTTCTGACAAATCGGATCAATAGGAAGTTAAAAAAGTTGAAAATTTTGGTTTGACCCCAAATATCTTACGAACCAATAAAGCTAGCTACTTCAATTAAATTTTATAGTATGCAATGTGAGGCGATACTAATTAAGTATAGTTCTGAGAAAAAAATGTCATTAGCGGTTTTTCTTTATAAATCAAAAAAACTAAAAGAACATATTTTTGCCTCGAATATTTTTCAAACAAGAATTGATAACATGATGATTGATTACACATCTGGTAAATTTAAAAAAAAAATCAAATTGAAAGTTTTTCTTCAAAAAATAAAAATCTAAAGAAATGACTACTTAAAATTATTAAAAAATTATTTCTACTCAAATATCTCAGCTGCCTTCAAAATTACTTAATTTTATACAAGATATTTTAACTATTATTTTGTAATGAATTTAATTAAATCTCGTTGACAGCTTTTTAATAAAAAAAATCGAATATTTCGAAAAGAAATTAGTGTATTTACTTCAAAATTATTTTATTCTGCATAAAGTATTGTTGTTGACATATATTTGACATGAATTTAAAAAAAAATATTAAAAAGAACTACAAATTATTTTATGAGTTAAGTATCTTGAGAATAAAATAAGATACTGACTTCCAAGTTGTTTTTATGAAATAGAAATATTTTTGTCAATATTTTGTTATATTTAAGGGCAATTTTTTTTCTATAAAAATATATTGGTTTAAGGCCTCGAATAAATCTTTACATCAAACCGCTTAAACTTAAGTTTCGATTTGCATGTCATCTATTTTTGCAATAATTTCTCTTAATAATAAAATTAATTTGTTACAAAAAATACCATTTGAAAATTTTAAGCTGCTACCAATAGAAAGTTATCAGTGTGTGTCGCATACCAGTCTCTGTTTTGTTTTTTAAAGTAATTCAAAAGAAAAAAAATATCAAGGAGCAAACGTATAACGACTTTTTAAATTCTCGGGCTAAGTGTACGTAAATATATCTTAAAGTACATAGTTGAACATGATATATTCAAATGTTTTCAATAAATTACACTTTGAAGCTTTAAAAGGATCTTGTATCCATCTGATGGCAAGGTAAAATAAAATTAACATAATTTCCTTTTAGACAAAAAAGAAGCTCAAAATCTTTCATACGTATTCAAAAAAAAAAACCATTTAAAAGATTCATCGTCGTGTCCACTTTATTAAATAAAAAGGTTTCAAAGTGCTATATTATCTTGTTTTGCACACGCGTGGATCAACACTTTACGTCTTTCTTCTCTAAAAACTACAGATTAAAAAACGAGATATACCGACCTACTTATTTTTATTTCGTTTCAATATACGATATTGGTGTTAATCTTATACTATTTCATATATTATCCTTTATCCTTTTATCCCTCATCTCAATTTTATTTATTCACACTATCATAAATATTTCATCCCATTAATTTATCAGTATCATCCTAATTACAATATAGTGAGCCCTCCTCCTCAAATTTAAATTCATTTCCGACAAGAAAGCCCCAAACTCCATTTCTTCTTATGTTTTTTCCACCAACCCCCACACCATCTCCCACACACTATAGTATATATTTGGAAAACAAACGTTATCCCTCTTTGTAAATCCTTTTCATTCTTTTTCCTGAATATTTCCCATAAAGCCGGATTCATTTTGTTTATTTTCTTTTGGGGGATGCTGATTTAACAATCGAAAAGAAAAAGAAAAGAAAAAAAAGAGATATCTAATATTAAGAAAACAAACAAATAAAGAGAAGGGAAGGGAAGAGAAGAGAAACACACACACAAAACAGATACCAGGAGGAAATGACAATGTAAAATTGAATAAATATCCTTTTAAAGAACCCCCCAAATAAAATGTGTGTGTGTGTATGGAGTGTAGAATTTTTGTTCATTTCCCCAGATCATATAATGTCCATTTGTCTTCAGCATAACCCAGCATCCGGATTGTGTGTCGTTATTGTCCCGTTGTGTGTATTTTATGCGAACTGTTAAAAGGATGAAAGATTTACAATTTATAAATAAATCTTAACATGGCACACACATTATTTTGAGCTACTTCATATTATTTATAAGGAAACAATAAAACAAACATGAAGTATCCTTTTTTTGTGTAAAAAGAGCAACAAAAAAAATGATACAAAACCTCAATCACTTTGTTTATTTATTTGTTGTTGTTGTTTTTGTTGTTGAGATTGAGATTTCCATTTTATTACCTTTATATTCGTAAATAGGGTATACTGAGTTTGTATGGTTTTTCAAGAAGGTGTTTTTATTAATTGCATAAAGCTTTTTCCTTTTTTTTTAGGCATCATTAAAGTGAAACCCTTATAAAAAAAGGAAATAAAATTAAATATTCCAACATCGATACACGTGCTAAATATTTATAATCTAATCGAAACAAAATTAAGGTGAATATTATATGAGATCTACTTGGAATAAGATGTTCTCCTCGTTTTTAAGTGCCTGTATTTTTTTAAGGGATTTTCGTTTTTTTATCACTTTTTCACGGATTGTCAGATTTGTTTATTGGAAAAACAAAAAAAGTAATAAAAGAATCGATGCCTTGCAATAAAGCCAATTGAAATAAGACCAATTTCTAAATATTAGCCTTATTGCACTCTGCAAAAGTGATATAAAGTTGGTAAAACTACATACGTGCTTCAGTTTTAGAATTAAGATTTTAAAAACATTTAAAGCTTCAGTCAGTGACAGTAGTGACATTAATTTTCTTAGTCTAATACAGACTTTAAGTTTGATTGTGATCAGGTGTTTTTTCATTTTAGTAAGACTAAAAGTAACAGTAATCAAACACATTTTTCGGTCAAAAATAGAAAATTCGAATTTTCTCAAAAATGAACCGATAGGTTTGGATTAAATTTTCGATACATTTTTTTTTAAGTTTCTTTCAATGCCAAATAAATAGTTTTATACTGCTCCAGAAGGGGTACCCCCATAGAACCGGTATTTTGTTTTCAATTTTTTTTCAAGAATTAATCAATTCATGCTAATGCAGAACAAACTCTTATAATGTCTCAGTAATAATTAATGATCAAAAATGTCATTGTTTTTATTTTTGACTTTTTAAAAATATTAAACATTTTTTTCGAAATTCGATATCTCAAAAACGGGTCATCATTTTTTTACGAAAATCAAATGTGAAACGTATAATAAAAAAAACTCTAAATAACTGCATACTAAAATATTTTTAAAATCAAATTGAAACATTTTATATACACAAAATAATTAAAAAAACAAAAACGCTTTAACGATTTTCAAATAAATTTTTTTTTAAATTAGGGTTTTTTGGCTTTTAAATTTTTGAAAACATACATTTTTAAATCTTAAAATACAGGAAATATTTTCAAAAAAACTCGTTGGATACACGGGCAAGTTCCTTTGACCAAGTCGTGCATTTTTTTTAAACATCAAGGCTTCTGGTTCGATCAAACTCATCAGAGGACAAATACAAATCAGAGCATGTTGCAGAAGTAATCGAGCTTGACTTCTAGGTCAGATTTAAAATGGTCAAATATGGCGAAGGAATTTTGAGAATGACTCGTTGTAATAGAAATAATAAAATTACGAACTCCCTACTTTCTAAATTGTATATAAAATTTTTGCCATTATGCAGGATAATGAATCTATTTGGTATGACAATACAGATTAAATTTTCATTTTGTTACACAAATCATATCAATAAAGGGTGGTCCAAACATAAAACCAAATGTTGATTGTAAGTCACACCTTAACGTTTGTCCAACTTTATCTTATATTTCTTTGTTTCAGTCTTTAATCAACTATAGACAGGCAAACAATGAAAATTGTTAATCCATTATGAAAATGGAAGTTCAACTAAAAATACCGTTTGTGAACTTCGTGATGTTTTTCGGTCGGCATAATTGACACACTTTTATCATTAACAAGCAGAATTTTTGTAATACCTTATTCTTCCAAAATGAGTTTGATCAATCAGTGAATATTTTTCGCTATAACGAGACAATTGTGCATCAAATCAATAAGCCACGAACGATTGAAGAGCGACATCAGGATGAGATTATTCGGCACATTAACGACATTAAGCATCAATTACGCCTAAAAGTAAGAAAGTATGCCAACAAAGCTGTGGCGAGAATTAAGCTGATATTTTATTAAACACATATTTTCCATGATACAAAATTAAGGTAATTCCTATGCTGAATACTTTTTCATCATGGATCAACCTCTATAAAGCCTAGCAACAAAAAAAAATGTTCTTTATTTTTCATTGGTATTAATAAGATATTAACTGCTTTTGTCTCAATTTTTTAACTAGAAAACTTATAAAATTAACAAAAATTTAATTAAATTTAATTCTGGAGAAATTTCGAAGAGCCTTTATTACATTAATTACTACTTTCCAAAAATTCTGAAGTGTAAAAAAAAGAGGCTGGGATGCGACGCACACTGATAACTTCCCATCCCGTCTGTCAATTTGTCTTGCTTAAAAAGTTTGTAGGTTTTCGTGTTTTGTTAAAAAAGTTATCAGTTAAATTATTCTAAAAAATTTAAAAATTACCAACAATATTTTGCTTATGATAAAAGAGTTTGATTTCAAAATCTATTTTGGTTAACGAGATTTTTATTCGAAAACCAATTTTTACCAATTTTAGTAGCATTTCTTAAAAGTTTTTATTTCTAATATAAGCAAATAAAAATTGGCTGACTGAAATTCAAATTGAAGCTAATGTTTTCTATTATTCACGAGATATCAAGAACCGAACATCAATGTTTACCAATTTTGCGTACTATTTTTTCTAGATTTGAATTTTTTATGAAAAAACTGACTGTTAGATTTTTATAAAAGTGAATGTGAAAAACAATATTTTTTATAAAATAAAATTAATTTGAAGCCAATATTTTAAATTTTTGAAAAGATATTTGAGTCGAAAATCAATTTTTACGAACTTTTAATAATTTTGTTTAGGTTTTAATTTTTTGTAAAACAACAAAATTGTTTTGGAGATAAAACCGTTTTTTATTCGTAGAATTTTCGAGGTGACACATTTTTTTTTTCAGTTTTTTTTTGATTTATAAAAAAACCCGTTAATTGGATTTCTTTCCAAAAATATATTTGTTTGGTATCGCGTTACAATATATAATATAAAATTTAATTCAAGTCTCTAGCGTTATTGGTTCGTGAGATATTTAGGGTTAACCAACATTTTCACCTTTTTTTAAACTGCTATGGTAAAAAAAACCACCCACGCAATTTTCTGCATATTTCTGCACTATTATCTGTATAACAACATTTATTTGAAGTCGATATCTCTTCTGGTTCTTGAGCTATGGACGACGAAAAAAACGTCGCAAATGAACGGACGTACGAAAGTACGTACACACGCATGCACAGACATCTTTCCAAAAATCTTTTTGTTTCGACTCTAGGGACCTCGAAACGTCGATAAATGTCAAAAAAATCTGATCTTTGCTTTAAATCAATTATATTTAAAATTCCACTTCAAGTCGAATTTTTATTTTCGGATAGCTAATTTCCATCAGCTTTCTGGAAATTTGAGAATATACCAATTTATAATAGCAACTTCTGTAATAATTAATGATAATTTCTTTCTATACTTGCGAGACTGCCCCCAGACTACCTCCAATAATGTTAAAACGATTTAAAACAAATTGTACATAACTTGGCCTTACTTAAAGATGATTATTTATCTGGACCTGATGGCATTCTTCCAACTTTTTTGAACAAATGTTAATCAATATTAGTATTCTCTCTTCTTTGCCCAGATAAATGACCAACCATGTGGAAGAAGATATTCAATCACCAGTATTTAACATGGGTAATAAATCTGAAATTTGTAATTACAAACCAATCTCTAAACATTAATGTATTCCCAAGCTTTTTGAACAATTTGTTTGTAATAGTTTTTATTGCAACTTCAAGAATATTTTATGTAAAATAACAATATGCTTTTATGTGGAAACGATCAACAATTACTACTTTACTTGGATTTTTGCATACGTTTACAAATATCACACCTTTGATCAACTTTCTCATGGTAGCATCACACTCATAATTTTTACCATCATAATTCGTCTTATCATGTGACCCGTAGCGTGATGGTTAGTGCGTTGGACTGTCATGCAAGGGGTCTTGGGTTCAATCCCTGCCTGTGCCACCTAACTTTTTTCACGGGTACTGCCTCTTGCGAGGAATTGACAAATCCACCAAGAGTAATTCTTGTCATGAAAAGTGCTTTCTCAAATTAGCCGTTCGGATTCGGCATATAAACTGTAGGTCCCTTCCATCTCTGACAACATTACTCGCACACAGGAATGGTTGAGAGTTGTAAGTCACTAGGCCCTGGTTCTTCATGGACTGTTGCCCCAATTAATTTATTTATTTATTTATTTTAATTCGTCTTATCAAGTTAAAATCAGAAGTTCTTTATCCCACCCTTTTATTATCAATTCAGTAGTTCCCCAGGGTAGTCATTTAGGACCACTACTTTTTATGGTAGCTATCTATGATGTACCTCTTTTTGTATACTATAGTAACATCTTAATCTATGCTGATTATATGAAAATCTTTTAACTATCGTTTACTAATCCAAGAGTTTTGTTATTTGGTGCAAAAAGAATGGGGTAAACCTTAACTCGACTAAATTTTCGACAATGACTTTCTTCAAAACACCTAGACTACATTAAAGTAATTTAATTTTTTATTTTTATTTATTTATTTTATATTCTACGTTATTGTATTTTTAAAGTGTGTTAGGAGTATGTTATTGTAGTTAATTTTTTTTTTGTATTAATTACTAACATTGCACATATTGATGAGCCATATTGTTTCTGTTCAGTTCCTTGATCGAAAAGCTTGTACTAAGCTTTCTTAGGCAAAGATATGATAATGTACATAAAAAAGTGTTATTAAATGTTGGCTGTTAATTAACATATTTGTTTAACTGATTTCATACAACCAATATGAATATTTTTGAGTGTAATGACTCATGAAGTGATTGGTATAAACTGGTCTAGTGAGTTTAAAAAAGAATTCAACTTTATATCGGATTGACAAATTTAACCAATAATTAATTTGCTACAGCTGATTTTATTCTTTTCTTGTCAATCATTCATTAATTACTGATAAATATTACTGGTATAAAATATGAATTACTATGCTCTAATTTTTAAGAATTTTTTAATAATTTAAGGACACTATGTTAAAATTGTATCGTTAAATTTAAGAAGAAGAAGATTGGTAGAAAATGATTGTGTCATTCAATCAACAATAATTATGAAAAGAAATTTGTAAAACTAGGTCTTATGCAAGCGGTTGGTGAGACATTTCCATTGAAAACTTATCAACATTAATTATTCAAAGTCTCTTTTCAAAAGACCAATCGATTCAGTTTCCTTATTATAAATGTATAATGTACGAGTATCTCTTTCAAAGCAAAAGTGATTGTATAAGCCACAAGTATCTTGTGTTATCAATTTCAATATTTACCAAACATATTTCTCATAAAGAAAGAAAAATAAGAACACACATCCGAATACGCACATGAATTTCTATCTCATGCTTGAAATATTTCACACTGCTGAAATTTTGCTTAATTTCAACACTGATAGGATTCCCATTTCTATTCAAAATCATCGAGGTGTGATATGCCCTTAAGGCAAGAGCACTGCGGTTCAGTTCGGGGGAGCAGAGGAGAGGTTTGGTCTATAATATATGTATGTATGTACATTAGACTGATTCAAACAAAAAAAAAAAAAACGGTAGAACCTTCCACGCATTTAAATTGAACCTCTTAAAGGAAAGGATTGGATTTACTAGAAAAAAATGTGAAGACGCTTTTTTAAGGCCATTCAAATTCCTTTAAAATTCTTGGTTTAAATATAACTGGTTCTTAAGTTATAAAACAAAGAAACACAAAAGTCAAAAGCTCCCAAACATTTTAAATGGGAAATAGAAAATTGCAATATCAATCTAAGATGCCAAAATTCGGACAGGAGTAGCATTTCACTAAGCTCTAACAAGTAAGCTGGCTGCATTGAAAATCGAAGACATTTTAGCTTTTTTTGAATCAGTCTAATGTATGTACTTGTATATACGTATGTAGGTCTATATGTCGTTTGGTCTATATTTATGTGGATTGCCTCTGCCATTTAGAATGGAGTTTTATGGGTGGTGGTTTTTCGTCCTATACCTCCTTTTTTCGGTCTAATCCGGGCAGCTGTCAAGTTCTTCTTCAGCTTCTTCTCTTCTATCTTCCATCGTGGAATTAATTTAATTGGCTTTTGAAAGAAGAAGCCCTCTCAAATAGACGATATACCTAACCTACACTATACATACATATATTTATTGTCTCTTCTGGTTGCCGATATTTGTTGAATGTTCAACACTGCAACTACATATTTGGATACTTATGGCTTATGTGCATTGTGCATATAGATAAATGCACATTTTGTGCTGACACAAGTGTCTTGTTTTGTTTATGCAAACCGGCCAAAGTGAAGCCTAGACAGGAGGCTTATAACTACAATGCATGAATTTTATAGCCTTTCGTCTTGTTAAAAATGTTCATGTTAAGGGATTATCTGATATGGGCACTGCTGGTTAAGCTATAAATTATCTCAAATGAATCAAAGTGAGTTTACAATTACATACAGAAAATAGAAGAGACGTTTAAGTGGGCTTTGAGAAATGCATAAGTGTATCTACTCGTAAAATCTTTTTTTTTATTTTGGGGACATAAATCAAAATGAGAAGTGTCAACAAACCACATGAGTCTGTGAAGCACCAAGAATATTTATTATCACTTTATCAGAAATTGTCGTTTAAAAATTACTCAAAAATTTTCTAATCCATATCCATACATAAATTCGGAGTTGAGATGGATAAGTGGATAAGGCTATGATATATGGATATGGATATGGATATGGACATGGACATGGACATGGACATGGATATGGATATGGATATGGATATGGATATGGATATGGATATGGATATGGATATGGATATGGATATGGATATGGATATGGATATGGATATGGATATGGATATGGATATGGATATGGATATGGATATGGATATGGATATGGATATGGATATGGATATGGATATGGATATGGATATGGATATGGATATGGATATGGATATGGATATGGATATGGATATGGATATGGATATGGATATGGATATGGATATGGATATGGATATGGATATGGATATGGATATGGATATGGATATGGATATGGATATGGATATGGATATGGATATGGATATGGATATGGATATGGATATGGATATGGATATGGATATTGATATTGATATGGATATGGATGTGGATATGGATATGGATATGGATATGGATATGGATATGGATATGGATATGGATATGGATATGGATATGGATATGGATATGGATATGGATATGGATATGGATATGGATATGGATATGGATATGGATATGGATATGGATATGGATATGGATATGGATATGGATATGGATATGGATATGGATATGGATATGGATATGGATATGGATATGGATATGGATATGGATATGGATGTGGATATGGATATGGATATGGATATGGATATGGATATGGATATGGATATGGATATGGATATGGATATAGATATGGATATGGATATGGATATGGATATGGATATGGATATGGATATGGATATGGATATGGATATGGATATGGATATGGATATGGATATGGATATGGATATGGATATGGATATGGATATGGATATGGATATGGATATGGATATGGATATGGATATGGATATGGATATGGATATGGATATGGATATGGATATGGATATGGATATGGATATGGATATGGATATGGATATGGATATGGATATGGATATGGATATGGATATGGATATGGATATGGATATGGATATGGATATGGATATGGATATGGATATGGATATGGATATGGATATGGATATGGATATGGATATGGATATGGATATATATATGGATATGGATATGGATATGGATATGGATATGGATATGGATATGGATATGGATATGGATATGGATATGGATATGGATATGGATATGGATATGGATATGGATATGGATATGGATATGGATATGGATATGGATATGGATATGGATATGGATATGGATATGGATATGGATATGGATATGGATATGGATATGGATATGGATATGGATATGGATATGGATATGGATATGGATATGGATATGGATATGGATATGGATATGGATATGGATATGGATATGGATATGGATATGGATATGGATATGGATATGGATATGGATATGGATATGGATATGGATATGGATATGGATATGGATATGGATATGGATATGGATATGGATATGGATATGGATATGGATATGGATATGGATATGGATATGGATATGGATATGGATATGGATATGGATATGGATATGGATAGGGATATGGATATGGATATGGATATGGATATGGATATGGATATGGATATGGATATGGATATGGATATGGATATGGATATGGATATGGATATGGATATGGATATGGATATGGATATGGATATGGATATGGATATGGATATGGATATGGATATGGATATGGATATGGATATGGATATGGATATGGATATGGATATGGATATGGATATGGATATGGATAAAATTGGTTAGTTATATATGGTATAGATGGAAAACAGAGTATCAAGTTTAATATTTAGTTTTCTATCCACTTGTAATCACTTTTTCTTAGTTTGTATTCAATTCATGATTGCAAATTTTCCACTCCATATAATAATTCATCGATTTGTTTTCATTTAAAGCTTTATAAGTGGAGTTTTCCTACTGCCTATGTGCCCTGCTGAATGTAGTATTATATTGTTTTTGTGATGTTGATGATGATGCGTGTTCCCAACATGCTGATGTTAAACGAACAAATCAGCACACATAAAAATACTGAAATAGCAAGCAACAGAAATATACAGATAATGGGCGACCTTTCCGGAAACACTGCACTTGACTGTTACTGGAATGTAACTGATGGTTTCTCCCTTTTAGAGCAACAGTATAGGCAAGGCATAGGAGTAGGGCTAGGGAGTAACAGCTGTGTGTTAAGCTAAAGTTATACCATCCTTAAAATGCCTCCAACGAAAAATGCTAGCAATTGTATTTCAATTCCAAAAAGGATAATAACAACGCACGCAATCAGGCGGCAAGCTGCTTCTGTGGTGTGGCTTCGTCATTCTCGTTAAATTAATAGTCCCAGCGGTAGAGTTTTTTTTTGTTTCTTGTTTTAATTTATTGCAAAAATTTAAAAAAAATCGTAATTCGAGCGTAAAAAGAGCGTTTTTCAAAATATTTCATGGGCTTTTGTTTAAAGTTTGAAACTAATGTCAGCTTTTGTGAAAATAATAGCATCTACAAAGGTTTTTGATACTTTTTGTAACCATTTCGTTTTAGGAAAAAAAGTTTGATCTAAAATTCTTTTGAAATTTCATCAAGTCTACCAAACAAACTTGTTTTACTAAAAGTTCAACTGTACAAATAATTTTTAGATCCGTACGTATTTAGGTTACAACTTTAAATAATTGGACTATTACTAATGGATTCTGTGGAACAAATTACCGTTAAGTGTGGATGAAACGCTCTATATAGTGAATGGAACAATTTCCGCGTAGCAGTTAAAATTGATGAAATTGGTAAAATTTTTGCTGAGTTACCAATATTATTTTCCATGTTCTATATGGAAAGGATACATATACTATACAGTATGTATATAAGTATGTAGGGATAATATGAATTCTTTTTTTTATTCTTTATAAAATACTTAACGCAACGTTACATTGAACTGGAAATTAATGACGTTCAATATGAGCTCGTGCGAGTTGTTAAGAGTGTCTGAGTATTAACCCAACGAGCATCAGAGAAAGCAAATGTCAGGCTTTCTTTTTGTTGGTTTTTGTGAGCCCAATCAATAAATTAATCGATTCAGTTTGCTATACAAAAGACCACATGATGTGATAGATGAATGTGAATTGACTATTTAAGTGGCCGACATGAACAGATTTTTAGTGATTTAGGCTTGATTAAAAGGTGGTTACTGGAGAAGAGGCTTTAATAGGTATGGTTTTCATAATCAATGTTAGACATAGAAATAAATTGAAACCTTGGTAAAATAAATTACTCAATAGCTAGTTTACATACATAAGTTGTAGATGATATTGAAACAAGTTTAACGGTATAATTTCTTCGACAGTCAAGTAAACATGGTAAAAGAATTGAAAAATTGCCTGTATTAGCATTTTCGAAGACGAAATTTGGCTAATAGGTTAGACCTTGGCAAAGAAACCTTGGCTTTCAAGTATGTAAACTAAACCTTGTGCACTCTTTTAAACCATTATTTTAACACATTACGCACTGAAAAGTTGCATACTGTCTTTAAGCAATTCAACTGTAATCCTCGGGCTTCCATAAATGGTCATTAATATACACCCTATCTACATTTCTTTCTTACTGTTAAATGCAGAGAATAGTTCTTTAGCCGTACTACGCGAATCTGCAATGCTTTGAAACATTATGTCTTTAAATGTCGTTGTTTTTTTTCAAACGTTCTTTTCCTTTTCTTATAGTGCTTCCACTATGTCGTTGGCAAAAAAAGGTTAAAAACAGATTAAAGGGAATAAGAAAAATATGGATTGTTTTTTTGTATCAAAAATTTAAAAGAATAAATAGCTTAATCAAATGTCAAGCGAATAAATAGCAGAATCACATTGAACAGTATTTTCTAAAAATTAAAAAAACGGTTGATATTACCAATCACTTTTTTTGTCAGGTTCCCCCATTGAACTAAGATACTCAAAAGAAGATTAACCTCCCGATTTACTTTATTTAATCATGCTATGCGTTAATAACCATAACTTTTGACTTTTACTATTTGTCAGACAACACACTTAAAAATTTTTACTAAGAATCCAAAAAATAAGAAAGTATCAATCATAACTTCCATTGACGCATTTTGAGAGCAAAATAAATGGAAATCACATTTTAAGGTTTTGTTTCGATGGATGCCATTTAATGAAATGATAAACAAAAACCCATTAGTTAATCTTTTAAGTTATTAAATGTCAGATTATAAAATCAAATATGTAACGCAAAATTAATGGTATTTATTTTTGAAAAGTGTGACACTTAATTTTTCTTTTAAATATGTATGATTGAGAATGATAAGGGTCTCAACCAAACTTATACTCAATTACGGGTTTTCAATGCGGTTTGCCTACAAGTTATACTGAAATACTAAGAACTAATATTAAGAAAATGTATGAACTAAATCGGCCGATTTTAAAATATTTCATGAATGTGAAACATACAATCTCAAAGTGTTGTAATGATCTAACATTGAAAGATTTGTTTAGGTTTACATTAGTAATAAATTATGTAATTATAAATAAAATCTAATCAAATATAACGACTACGTTAAAAAAAGTAACAAGTTACAAATTCTACTCATCATTAATAGTAAGCGTCCCTCATCAAATGAGGATTTAGCAAGCACATACATAGATAAGTCATCTTGATTATTTGCTGTTATAGGGTGGAGCCTAGTTTTCATGGATTATCAGCATTAAACAAAAAAGAATAACTCGAAACTATTATA
The DNA here is from genome assembly GCA_951509635.1 of Eupeodes luniger. Taxonomy (NCBI): domain Eukaryota; kingdom Metazoa; phylum Arthropoda; class Insecta; order Diptera; family Syrphidae; genus Eupeodes; species Eupeodes luniger. The sequence goes on along the minus strand of OX608073.1, from coordinate 91,311,036 downwards.
CCTACTTAGCAACATGATCTCCTGGTGAATAATATAAAATTTTGTCGAAGTTTAGCATCCACGGATAAGATAATTTAAAATTCCTTTTGATTATGCTGAAAACCACTTACAAAATTATGAATTTGCGTTCTTAAATTCGGAAATGAAAATAGTTTTTGTATTTTTTAACTGCTCTTCAATTTTGTGTAAGTTCAAAGCATTTTTGGTAAAGCGCATTTCAAACGTTGATTAGTCAAACATTACCTGAAATGTGCTTCTTAAGCCCTCCTGGATCTATTTACATTTTCTTTTTTCTCAAGTCTTGTGTACACAAGAATATTTGAAGCCGGACTCAAACATGAAAATGATAAGTGAAAAACAAGGAATATAATAGAAGAAAAGAAGAAAATAAAAGCAAAACTGAATAGAAATGTAGGTAACTATTACGCATCAACCCCTGGTGTTTAAAATTTAATTTTTATGAGTGATATTTTTGCGTGCAAGCCATGTCATGTGCCATCGAAATACACCAGGCGACCATGCGGTTAAAAATGTAAGTCTACTTTTTCTCTTTTCTTCCAAACACCAGTAGTTAGCCTCTCCGGCTTCACAGTAAAGTCCTGAAAAAATCTACATTAAGCCACTTCAATTATATTTATTCTTTTAAATACTTTTTATCTTGATACAACTATTAGCATCCCATATATTCGAGAAATATATCGTTGATTTCATTTCGATATACACATCATGTGTTAGGTAATGTTAATGTCTTTTGAAAATAGAAAAAGTAGACAAAAACTCAAATAATATCGTTAAAAAACATTCCCCAAACTCGTAACTCTATAACCAGCCAGGGCAGCATATACAAAAAAATTTGTTTTTAAAAACATTGAGAAATTTTTGGCTTTTTTAGTTTAATGAACATTTGAGATTTGTTTTTTTTTTTTACTGTTAAATAAAATGTGGAAATATTAATTAATAGCCTACCTAGGAATAGTTGTCAAATTGTTTCCCAAAAGTAATTTAAAGTTAAATATCACGATGACGTTCAAAGTAAAGTTTTATAAATTCGACTAATCGCAATTGAGAAGCGTGGGCAAGTTATTTTTTATTCACAAGTGTCATGCCGTATAGGGCAAACCTTAGCTTTCATTTCCTGAAATACCAGAAAGCAGAAAAGATTAGGTCTAAGGAGAGCAAAGCAGGATACCTATTCCGCAACATGATCGCTTGGTGAAATAGCAACAATTTTATATTATAAGGCATTCAAGCAAAGAGGTCCATTAATCCTTTTGATAACACTAAGAGATCATGGTGCCAAAGAAAGTAACACTCCAATAAATAGTAAAACAATTTGTTATGAACTCGAAAAAAGAAGTTTCGTTTTCTTTCATAAGCTCCTCCAACTTTCTATGAACAAAACGTGATCATATAGAGTTTTTTATGAACTAAGTGGTTTAAATTTAATAAAAAGTCATGATAATCGAAACACATTCCATGTCTTGACTGATCTATGTACATAAATCTATATTTTTAACTATGAAGAACTCTAATAAAGTACATCTCTTGATATGTGCTTTCTAAGACCGCCTCAGTCTGAATCTTTTGGAATATTGTTGTGGTCCTACACATAAGCATGACTGAAGAACGTGTCTCTCACTCAACCACGCATAAAGAAAACTGTAAAATAACAAAAACACCTACCAATCAAAACAAAATTGTTTTCATGGGAAAAGAAAATATTAAAAGAGAAATGAATAATTTCTGTGATGAAGCAAATCTGGAATATATATAATATAAAAATGCAGGTACCTGCCTTTTTAACATGTACGCCTGGTGTTTAAAATTGAATTTAAGAATTGTTGTTTGTTGATGTCCCATATTTTACCAGGTGATCGATCATGCGGTCAACAAAGTAGGTAAGGTATACTATTTCTCTATTTATTTCTTTTGTTATTTTCTTAAAACACCGGTGGTTCGCATCCAACTCTTCACAGTAAAGTCTTGAAAAACACTACATTAAGACACGTCAATAGTATTCATCTTTCGAAATTCTAACGATATTAATACAATTCTTCGCATTCCATATTTTCGACCGATATATCGTTAGGTACTGCTATTACAATGTGCAAGGATACGTTAAGCCAAAACTAAATTAATATCATTGAGCAAAAGTGTTTTGGAAAAAATTCTTACTCTGTAACCAGATAGAGCAGCTTATTAAATTTTTATTATAATCAACAATCAAATTGAAAAAGAAACGATTCACAAATTTGAAGGGTCACCAAATAATTTCTTATTTCAACATCAAAATTCATCAGGCGATCATGCGGGAAAAAGTTAGGATATTTCCCTACATATTTCTTAAGTTCTTTTTGTTTTGTAAATAAACACAAAAAAAAAACACTAGTTGTTAGCTTCCGCCGCTTCATAGTAAGGTCTTGAAAAACCTATATTAAGACACTCAATAATATTCATCTTCTTAACTTTCGATCTTATAAACTATTTGTATTCCATATTTTCGACTTATATATAGTTGATACTGTTTCTATAAACACATCATGTATAAATGTTAAAGTCTTTTAAAAATACAAAAATTATACAAAACCTCTAATATCATTAAGAATAAAGCTTCCCCAAAATCCTAGTTATGTAACCTGCTAGATCAGTATCTAACGAAATAAGTTCTGAAAAGCATTGGGTTTCTATAATAAACACATTTTTCGACTTTTTAATTTAATGAACATTTGAGTTTCCTTTTTGTTTGTTTTAATATTGAATAAAATGTGGAAATATTAACCTAGCTAATTTAGGAATAGTTGTTAAATTGCTTGCATCACTATGCAGAAGCGTCCGCGTCGTCAAATTATTTCTTAGTCACATCACATGTGTCATGCCATTAAAGCGCGAACCTTAGCTCAGCCTGAAACAAAAGAAAGCAAAACAGACAAATTTAAAACAAAGTAGTTCATATACCTATTCTGATCATGATCACTTGGTGAAGTGGTCCATTTACTCCTTTTGATAACACCAGGAGATCATGCTGCCAAACAAGCAACTCTACATTAGTAACATTTTTTTATGAATTTAAAAAAAAAAATGTTTTTATTCCTTAAAAAGTTCTTCCTGCTTTAGTTTATTAGGATCCAAGAAAAATATGTAGGTATGTTTATATGCATAAACAAAAATCACACATTCAAAAAGGGTTTTATGTATCTATGTTTTTTCTTATACAGAAACAAAATTTATGTATTCATACATTTTTAAAACAAAACGTGATCATATAGTTTCTTACCATCTAAGTGCGTTAATTTTAATACAAAAGAAAAGGGAATCAATCGAAGCACATACGATATCTTCATCTCAACTATGAAAAGCTTTAGTAACGTACATTTCTTGAAATGTGCTTTCTAAGGCCGCCTCAGTCTGCATATTTTCGAGTATTGTTGTGGTCAACAAATAAACCTGACTAAAGAAACTGTCTCTCACTCAACTAAGCAAAAAAAAACTGTACAACAATAAACACACCTACGACCAATCAAAACAAACTTTTGTTTTTATGGGACAAGAAAAAAAGAATAAAAGAGAAATGAATAACTTCTGTCTCAAAAGGATAAAGCAAAACTGGAATATAATATAGCTATGCAGGTACCTGCCTGTTTATCATGTGCGCCTGGTGTTAAAAATTTAATGTAATGCTTATCATGGGGTCAAGAAGGTAGGTATGCATACTATTTCTCTTACTTATTTCTTACGTTCTATTTGGTTTATTTTTTTGTTTAAAGCAACGTTCAACACATGTGCCATACCGTTATAGGGCGGAGCTTAGCTTTCGTGGACTGTAACAGCGCAAAGCAGAACAAAATAACTTTAGAAAAAGCAAAGCAGTAATCCTTTTGCACAGCATGATCGCCTGGTGAATGAGGAACAATATTTTATGTACATATATGGATTTGGCACCCGAGCGTGCAAGATAACTTAAAATCCCATTACAACTCTACAATATTAAAATTGTTCTCTCTGAATTAAAAAAAAAGTGTATTCTTTAAAAAACTCCTCCTAGTTTCTAACATTAGGATACAAAATTTAAATTTGTAGACGTTCTTAGAAAACTAAAAGTGACCAGAGTTTTTTGTGAACTAAGTGGTTTTATTTAAATACAAAATTTAGGGTAATCAATCGAAGCACATTCAATATCTTGAGTCTTGACTAACCTATATATTAAGTCTTAACTGCGAAAAGCTTCAATAATGTACATACATTTCTTGAAATGTGATTTCTAAGGCCGCCTTAGTCTGGATATTCTCGAGTATTGTGGATGTGTTGTATGTCCTACACATAAGCATGACTAAAGAACGTGTCTCTCACTCAACCAAGCATAAAGAGAACTGTAAAACAACAAACTTACTTACCAATCAAAAACAAACTTTTTTTTTGTTGGAAAAGAAGATATTAAAAGAGAAATGAATAATTTCTGTTTAAAAGGATGAAGCAAAACTGAAAAATAAATGCAGGTACCTGCCATTTTATCATGGGCGCCTGGTGTTTCAAGTTGAATTTCGTAAAATATTTGTATTCGTAAGTTTAATGTATTTACATATTTCACCAGGCGATCATGCAAACAAGAAGGCTTTTTCTTCATAGTTCTTGACGTTGACTTATCCTTTTGTTGTCTTCTGCCACCACTTCTTTGATTTTGAGTTAAAAAAAAACTACGTCATATCATAACAAATACCAAAATTTATTCTTTGTATATGCTTCCGTCTAGAGATGTGGAAATTAGTTGAACTCGTTACTTTATTAAAAAAAAGCGCTACTTTTGGCGTCCATTCAAAACGTCTGTTAAATAACTTTTTGTAAATATATTGTACATTACCTACCTATTTTTAGCTTCTGATTACACTGTTCTACAAAATAACGTTTTTACTCTGTAGCACAAACACAATACAACAAAACTTTTTTTTAAAGGGCTAAGATGTGCTCAATTCTAATATCGCTTTTAAATTTTTCAACACATCATGTTATTATTTGTTATTAAAACATCCTCCTTTAAAAATGATAAGGGTAAGCAATAAATTGTATGATGATTTTGTAAAGTAAAAATCTTTGTCTTCTAGATACAGTTTAAATAATTTTAGTATCTTATTTAGTTTCTGGAAATTCTTATTAGTTATTAGTGTTTATTTGACTCTATATAAAGTTTTAAACAAAACATGAACTTAATGCATTCATAGTTTTGAAAAATACGTTATACAGTTAATTTTGAGTGCTTTAACTAAAAGCGTAACTTTTAAAAAATACCGGTTTTCAACATTATTAAAATAAAATATATCAACTGAATATAAATATAAGAAAGGGATTATAGGTTTGGAAAAAGCTACTGCATGCATTAAGATAGCCTCGAAAAGCCTTATATACATACATATGTGTGTTATTTTTTTGTAATTTTAAAATTTGATATTTAGTAGTTTTGAATTTGGATTTGAATTCAGGCCATCAAAAACCATTCAAAAAGCACAATTTGATTGCCAAAACAAAAATCTTGTCCTCCAGTGTTATCAATCATTTACGAAAGCATATCTACATATACAAAAAGAGACTGGGATGCGACCCGCACTGATAACTTCATATCCCGTCTGTCGATTTGTTTTGATTAAAACTTTAACAAAATGTTCATAAGAATATTTTCTAAGAAATAAATAAGTTGAAGTCAATATTTTTCTTCATTCTTTTAATACTTGAGTCGAAAACCATTTCTTATCAGTTTTTTGTTGTTTTTGAGGGTTTTCGTGTTTTGTGAAAAAAGTTGTGTTGAATTTTTCTAAGAAATTAAATAAAAACTAACAATAACATTTTGAATATAATGAAATAGTTTGATTTCAAAATCTATTTTTGTTAACGAGTTTTTTAGTCGAAAAACTATTTCTACCAATTTTAGTAGCATTTCTTGAAAGCTGTTATTTTCTATATAAACAAATACAGATTGGATTTTTCTTAGAAAAATTTAGCACAGAATGAAATCATTTTGAAGTCAATGAGAGATTTCGAGAATCGAACATCAATTTTAACCAATTTTGCATTCTATTTTGTAATTTATTTAATTTATTTGAAAAAAAAACTGACTATCGGATTTTTATGCAAACTTTACTGAATGTCGAATACAATATTTTCTATAAGATGAAATTAGTTCGAAGCCAATATCTTTAATTTTGAAAAAAGATACTTAAGTCGAAAACCAATTTTTACCAACTTTAAGTAATGTTTTTTTTAGGTTTTTATTTTTTGTAAGAAAAACTGTCAATTCGATTTTTCTAAAAATTTTACCAGATGCCAAAAACGTTATTTATCGTGGCAATGTGGCATACAATTGTTTTGGAGTTTGTTATGTTCGTTAAATATTTGAGGTGACAATTATTTGTGTTCAGTTTTTTTGATTTATAAAACAAAACCGTTTGTTGAACTTTTTTCAAAATTTTAATAGTTTGTTATCACTTTACAATATATAATATGAAATTTAATTCAAGTCGCTAGCATCACTGGTTTGTGAGATATTTTGGATAAACCAAAATTTTCACCTTCTTTTAAAGCTGCTATGGTAAAAACCACACGTTTCCTTGCTAATTGTGGTTTCCAAATCATTGGTTGAAAAGGACCGATTTTGCTATGAGGTCAAAAACACAGTCGAAAAAGTGTCTCGAAAGTTTTTAAGTAACGTTGTTCTACTCGAAATGTTATAGGGAAGACATTTGTTGTGCTAAAAAATAGTCGTTTTAAATGCTTTGTCCGTTAGGGAGTAGAAGCTTTAACTTTCTAATGTTGTTCTATAATTAAAATTACTTCTGTCAAAACCAATTTTCTCTTGTCGAATTTAAATTACACCGACTTTATCTAGTCGAATTTAAATCACTTGAAAATCGCAAATATCAAAAGATAGAATTTTAACTTCGAAAAAAAAGACATCCATATCAATAAAAATGAATTTCAGAACCGTAATTTCAAGTGTATTTGATAGAAACTAGTTGTATATGTATAATTATATTTTAAGAAAGCACTTAATCAAAAAACAACAGTATACGAATTTTAAAAACTGCTGTAAATATTTCCATATACAGCGCAGTCAATTCCAACAAGTCCAAAAAAACGTCAGTAAAATGTCACTTTTTATCCTCATACCGAACATTTTCTGAAAAACAATCATCAATAAATTTTAAATATTATTTTTAAGGAGTTAAACTGTTCCAATCAAAATATCCTCAGAACCACTCTTCATTGGGAAAAATATGTCGAGGTCTTTATTGATGGCAATTTTATAAACTTAAAATTTCTACGTCAATGATTTTTATAATAATCAACATGCTTTTCGTGAAAAACCTATATTTGGGGGAGACTTTTAAGAGACGCCGAAAATTGTTGTAAATTATGAAAATGGTTTAATTAGAGGAACAATAATACTCCCTTGTTTCAAAAGCATACAAAATTTCAACAACTTTAACAAATAAACATAAAAAAAATACCCTTCTTTGTCAGCGGGAACGTTTTTCAAGCTTCTAAAACGCCTAGCGCCGCTAGCGGACTGCGGGCGGGCGGTAACTCAAAACAAAAAACATTTTATTCGGGTCTGTCGCCCTTTTTTATCTCTTTCACTCAGTCAAAGTGAGTTAACTTAGTTTTCCTAAGTCCTGTGATGACTTCTATTTTTATCTATCGACAGCTTAACTTCACTGCTCAAACACTCCGTCGTCCTCGACACAATTGGCGTCGGGCTTGGGCGATGGATGGATGGATGGATGGATGGTTGGTTGGGTTGTTTGGTCGGTTGGATGGTTAGTTGTTTTTGGTTTGATTTGCTTTCGGGTTGGATTGTGCATGATGATGGTGCGGTCGGTGGAGGTAACGGTAATGGTAACGGAGATGGTGGCTGGTGCGGGACTATTCAAACCTAACGAGAAGGAAGAAATTACTTTTTTTTACGGTCAGTTGACTGACAGTTAAATTGTCAATATTCCTGAATGAAACAGAGACTGGCATTTTGATTTCTTTTATCTCCCTAAGAAAACCAACGATATTGGTAGCTGCTGAGCTGGAGCAATTGAAGTAACAGCGGGAATATCAAAGCAATATTATCTATCTTTGTGGGTAGTAGAGTAGAGAAAGGACGAAACCCTGATGCTGAGTTTGGAAATTGTGAGGTTTTTAAAGAATAAAAAAGAAATCTGTTGACCAAACAGAAAATCAAATCACAACCCGTAATAAGGATAAGAGCATATTATATGTTTTTTCTGTTTGTTATATATTTTCTATCAGATTTAGAAAAATCAACCAAACAGCTGAATCAGAATCAGGATCACAACCAACAAAACATCCCTTCGGTCGGTATCGGCATCGGCGCCGGCACCTTTGGCTCTGCAAGTGTCAGTCCTGATGGTGGTTATAAAATACAACCATTTTGGGGAAGATTTTTTTAGTCTTGTGTGTGAATTGTGAATATGCGGGTATTTGTGAGGTGCTTATGGGGGATGTCGGTCGATTGGATTGGATGATAGAGGAAGGGTGTTCATGCGTATGCAAATTTTTTGCTGAGCCAGGACGAAAATTCAAATTGCTGTCGTTCGTCCTTGTTGTCGGTTTCCACTTCCAGCACACAAATTGAATTTCTGCGTGTTTGCGTGGGTTTGCTTTGCTTTTGCTGATGGGTGTTTCTATATGCTCCAAGTGGTATTATATGCTCGATGACAATTTACGTGATGAGGCTATACCTCCGAGCCAAGCCGATCCGAACACCAGCAGTAAACGGGGTATATTGTATATCCTCATGGCTTTAGCTTTGTCCTAATACACATTTACATATAGTTACATATAAAATTTCGAGGCATATAGGAGATTAAGTCTGTGTTTGCCTTTGTTATTTGGAATGTCAGCTGGGGACGTTATGGTAATATACAGAGCTTAACGATCATATAATGGAACGTAATACAACATGCGTTCCACAGGTGTTTTTTTTTTTTTGTGTTTGTTTGTTTCTGACTCGAATGGTCTTTACACCACGCCGCCGACTGCCGGCGCGGCGTCGGAGGTCGACTTAAAGAAGTGCCACAAGGATATCTTGGATTTGGGGGAGTCGGAGTTGAAATTGATTATGACGTCGTTAAGATAAAGCAAATATGGGTCGTATAAAGATGATGGCATCTGTTATGGGTCTGGTTTATTGTCAATAAAATATTGGATTCTCGATATGAAGTTCGAGAAAATGTTTAAGATGTCGGAGCGGTGGCGGCGGTGGTGGCGTCAACGAAAAAATAAAAGACACATACCATCAGAGTTCATTATTATGGATATTTTTTGACGAAGGTATATGTATATGAAGTCTTCTTCTCGTCATTTATTCATTTTGTTTTTCAGCTTGGAATTTTTTCTTTTCTTTTATTTGCTTTAACTTTTTACTTGAAAAGTTGTTATAAGTTTATATGATGTTGAGTTGAGAGTTGAATCTTTGGATGGTTTCTCTTTTCGCTTTTACTACCTTTGGTGGTGCTTTGCTCAAATAGATGTACATATAAATTTTTGTTGGATTTTCGTGTAGGTATCTATATACTCTCTTTATTTTTTATTGAAGTAGCAAGATAGCACTTTTGACACGTTTTATACGGCAAAACTTTCTTCATTGGAGGGAAATTTTTGCATTTTTTTTTGGGATTTTATGACGAACAAAGTTCTACAACTGGTGGTTAAATATATTCCACTTCTGATTTTATATTTATTCATTTGTGTAATGGCGGAAAAAAAGGTTTGCAAAATGAAAAGAGAGGAGTGAATACAAAAAAATAAATTTAAGACAAGACAAAATTAAAATAATTTCGTGTGAAAAAGAAATAGCGATGGGTGCTAAGAGAAGAATAAAAAGTTTAAGCGTTTCGAATCGAATTATAAAAGGCCTAACTTAAGTATTTTTTTAAGAAATCTAAGATTTAAATCTAAGAGAAAAAGAGATTGTGATTGTTTAACCTCGTTAGCCGCAAAAAAGTACTTAAAAAAAACTAATTTCATAGGTTATAATTTTGAGTATAATGAACTCAAATGCTTTTCATAGTTGTGGAAACGTAGAAGTGGTCGTTTCAATATGAGAAAATTTGTTTTAAAATTGCTTCGTGTTATCTAACTAAAACCTTTATTAAATTCGGTTCAAAGGTTATGTTTTTCTAAATTCGGTGCAGAGGTTATGTTTTTCTAAGTGCGCAACAGTTCGTCATCTTTTGGACAGATACTTAAACAAAAAAAAAACAAAAACCTTGTATGCGACCCATACTCATATTTTCCTATTAAAAATTATCAAATAATATTTCTTTGTCAAATTTCTATTTATTCAACTTATGGAACAAAAAAGTTTAGTTAAATCTAATTTTTTAGCATTTTGAACCTCCCAAAGGAAGTCAGTCTGATTTGTCGAACTGAAAACTTTGAAATTTCTCGACGTTTCAAGGTCACTAGAATCTAAATCAAAGGTTTATAGAGAGATGTTTGTATGTCCGCGTTTACTTACGCCCGTACTTGCATTATTAGGGATAGTTTTTTTTTTCCGCCATAACTCAAAAACCAGACTTCAAGTAAATAAGAACATCAAAAGATTCAAAAATTAATTTTAAATAATATGCACAACTGGTTGCACCGACTTGGCCCTGTATCCAAAGTTTTTTTAAGATTTAAACCCATAATTTAAGGTTTAAAAATATACATACCTGCAAAATAAGTTTTCAAAAATTTAAATGCCATTTGATTTCTCAAAATGCTTAGTTTTAAAGAATTTTTTTTTTGAAAACCGTTAGTGCTTTTTCTGTTTTAATAAATTTTGAATGTATAAAATTTATTTATTTTTAAAGTCTTGGGATGCAGTTATTTAGAATATATTATTACATAATTCATGTTTGAATTTCTTAAAAAAATTTTGACCCGTTTTCATAATATCCAATTTCGAAAAAAATATATTTTTTTAAAAATCCAACACAAAAATGTTGACATTTTTGATCAATAAACATTAATTTGACTTTATGAGAACTTGTGCATACAAAAATTATTGAAATCGGTTCATGAGTTCTTGAGCAAATTTAAAAACAAAATAACGATTCTATGGGGGGTAGAAATCTACCAGTCCGTTTCTGAAAAAAATCGAATTTTCGATTTTGGACCAAAACATTTGTATGTGGTTTCTGTAGTTTTTGATCTTAAACAAATTTAAAAAAAACTACTAGAGCGAATCTGTTTAAAACCTTAATTTCCATGTTTGAACTTAAACGACCCAATGGTTTCGGTTGTAGGGGCGTGGACAGACTAGCGGACGGAATCGGGGGACCCGCTTTTTTCGACTTCTCTACCATCTTAATGTCATGTTTGATTGAAATCTCGAATTCAAAATTTTGTACGAATGCAAAACTTGTCATATAGTTCTTACACATGTCGCAAGTAAATATTCATAACTACAAATTGCAACACAAGCAATTAAACGATTTTTCCCAAAACATTTCCTGACCGTGTGGAAGGTTTTTTATAAAAAAAAAGTGAAAAATTTGGTTGAACCCAAGAATTTCGCAAACATTTTTCGCTTTTTTTAGGAACAAAATAATTGTATGTACAGAATAATTGTATGCATTGAAGAATGACATTTTTGGCATCTACTCGTAGTAACTGTTTTGGAAAATTACAATTGACCTTTTTTGCCTAAACTTCAAAAGCTAAAACAATTACTACTAAAACTTGATAAACATTTTTTTCTTATAAAAATAAATTTGGTTAAGCAATAAAGATATTGATTTTAAGAGGACCGTCTACCTTCACGGTTTGAAAAAATCGATTTTTTTAACGAGATATTGAGCCTCAAACCCGGCCCCGCCCTGCCTATTAACATTGTAACATTTATCTTCAAACGCGTTTTCTTAAAAGTAGTGCTTTTCAAAACTGTTGGCACGATTTTGACGAAACTACAGAAGATATCCTTAATCTGTAAAGTGTTACTTATTCACAAAACATCTCGCTAGGTCTATAGAAACAAGCTTTTTACAGCCTTTTTTAGATTGAAAAACATGGTCAAAAAATGCATTTTTTTTAATCTCTGCCATTTTGTAAAATTTTCAAATATTCAAAAAAGCTTGTGTAATCAACGTTCTAAAAATTAAGTTAAACATTTTTTTGTTGTTTAAAGGTTCTGAAGCTGAGATATCGTGCCAGCCGTTCTACTCCGCCGCACCGGCAGTAGTGCATTCAACGACGCGTCAAGGGTAAATTTTATTAAAAAAATCATCCTTTTTTCATTAAAGTTCAAGAATCATGTGTAGTTTTTTTTGTAATACATCGTTGAATAATAGGCCCGAAATTTGAGCGCGAAGCTAGACGACCGCCTTAAATTAATATTAGCTTATAAAAACATTGTTTTTAAAATATTTGGTAACATTTTGAATAGACTACAATAGATTGCTTACTAAAAACTAGTAAACTCAATTATCTTGAGCACAAAAAGCAAACTTTTTAATTCTAATACAAAATGTTTAATATTTTATAAAACTATAAAAAAAAATAGACATTTTTTACAAAAAAAAAATTAAAAACCTGAAACAAAAATGTATTAAAAAGTAATACAAAATTAACTGCAAATTTAATATCTTGAGAACAAACAAAGATCCTTACTTAAAAGTTGTTTCATACCATGTAAATATTTTTGATTATAAAGGGTGATTTTCTAGCTATTATCTTTTTGGCAACACTCGTTTAAACAGCTGTTGCACGTTTCGTGTTTTGTTTCACTGCCAAACATCTTCAGTTTGGTCTATAATTTAACCAACAAACGAACAACGCTTGCAAATTATTGAATTTTATTATCAAAATGCGTGCTCTGTTAAGAAAGTTATTCGGGCTATTGTAAGTAAATTTCACAACAAAATTTACCAACACGCTTACGTAGAGTGCGAACTGAAGCAAATATCGCAGCTGTATAGGCCAGTGTTAATGATGACCATCAATTATCGATTCGTCACCGTTCGCAGCAATTGGGCCTCTGTTACTTAACAACGTGGAAAATTTTGCGGAAGGATTTAGGTGTGATGCCTTTCAAAATACAGCTGGTGCAAGAAATGAAGCCAAACGACTTACTGCAACGTAACATTTTTGTTGAATGGGCTCTTGGAAAGTTGGCCGAAGATCCACTTTTTTACCGAAAAATTGTGTTCAGCGACGAAGCTCATTTTTGTCTCAATGGGTACGTAAATAAGCAGAATTGTCAATTTTGGAGTGACTATCAGCCAGAAGCATTGCAAGAGCTACCAATGCATCCAGAAAAAGTCACAGATTGGTGCGGTTTATGGGCTGGTGGCATCATTCGACCGTAATTCTTCAAAGATGATGCGAATCGTAACGTAACTGTGAATGGTGAGCGCTACCGTGAGATGATATCCAACTTTTTTTTGCCCAAAATGCAAGAGCTTGACTTGCATGACATGTGATTTCAACAAGACGGTGCCACATGCCACACAGCACGCGCAACAATGGTCTTATTGAGAGGCGAGTTCGGTGAACATTTTATTTCACGTTCGGGACCGCATAACGCATTTAGACTATTTTTTGTGGGGCTATTTTAAAACTCATGTCTATACAGACAAGCCCGCTTCAATTGACGCATTGGAAGACAACATTGAAGCATTTATTCGTGAGATACCGGCCGAAATGTTGGAAAGAGTATGCCAAAATTGGACTAAGCGGATGGACCATTTGAGGTGCAGTCAAGGTCAACATTTGCATGAAATAATCTTCAAACATTAAATTTTTTCTGAATTGTACCTATGTGTTTTTTTTTTTTTTTTGAAAAACTTTCCTACAGCTTTTAAAAAATCACCCTTTAAATATTTGGTAACATTTAAAGACAGTGTTGTTTTATACAAAAATTTAAATTTTACGAAAAATTTTGATATTGTATATTGATTTATTTTCCCGAATAATATTTTCACGGAAAAATATAAAAGTTGTTTTTTTTTCGAAAAATGTTTTAAAAAATGCTGTGTGATCAGAGTTTTATATGACACTGTTTGGTCATAATGTCTAAATTATGTATTTCAAACACTATAAAATTGACACCCAATTATGTACTCAGTTTAGAAACAGGTTTGTCAAATCTATTTAATTTCACATTAAAGTTGCTGAGTTGTTGAGTCGATTACGTACTCAAAGTTCTGAAATACCCCGAACATAGACTACCACTTATTATGACAAAATATACTTTTGATAACAAATTAGAATGGGTTAATGATTGGATAGGTCTGGCAGCGAAACAAAATTTAAGTCTTAATATACAATATGTTAATCCTGGAATGTTGAAACAACAACTTTATAAAGTGTTGGAATTATCTGATATTAGTCACAGAAATGAAAGCAGAGAAAAAGCCATATCTTCAAATAACAGGCTGATATACCCCGAGTTAAACTATGACCTTATGAATAAAAACTATTTTAATGATCGATATAGCATAAAAGCGATATCTCTGATTTGCAGAGCGAGATGCGAGATGTTAAATTTGAATGGCGCACCGTTCAAAAAATCATCGACAAATCTCTGCACTATATGCAATCTTCGAATGAAAGAAGACACATTCCACTTCCTGGCAATATGTCCTATCTACAAGGATCTGAGGCTATCTCACTTCGGAAAGTTATCATTGACTATGGAACAAACGAAGAACATCCTAAATGGTGATAACTGGTTTGCTCTATACAAATTCATTGAGACTGCATACACCTATAGACATAACATTTTAACTGAATTTTTATAGTAAAAAAACTAATGTCATGTTTTTGTAATATTTAATTTTTTAAAAGATCGTATTTATTTTACTCTATTTTCTTTTTTTAAGTGAAAAATGTTATTATTATCAAGTAAAGATGTTTGAAATTAAATTATAACGTAATTTAATTTATTATATATATGTATGTATGTATATTTAAAAAAAAAAAATATTTGATCACGTCAATCAGGCAGACGGCAACGCCATTGTCTTATTATTATTTTATTTTGTTAATGTCGTTGAAACTTATATTGTAAGAACTAATTTGTTATAAATAAAATATTTGAATCTTTGAATCTTTGAATCACTATAAACTAGAAATACTGAATACCATACAGAAGATGATACAAACTATGAAATATTTAATGACGGCAACTTATACAAACAAGTCAAAATATTGTTATGCTCATAAGAAAACTTGAAAACCAACAACTTTTTTAGGAACATACAAAATTCACTTTTATTCAAAAAATAGTATATCTTATTTTCTTAAAATTTTTTGCCTGGAAGTATTATTGAAAAAAGTGTTATGATACCATTTCCTCAAAAATTAAAAAAAAATCTGGACTTCAAAATGCTGCAAATGGGCTAAAAAAAATAGCCCAAATAGTTTCCAAAACTATTTTTCTTTTTCAGAATATTTACAGCATTTTAAAATACAAAATTTAGATCAACCAGAATTTTAAAATACGGAATGTTTTCTAACAGAATTTTGGCCAAACAGAATTTCCTTCTTACGAAGTTATGTGAAACAAAATTTCGGCAGAAAATTGATTCTAACTTATTTGGGGTTAGTAAAATTAATTGTATATTTTTTCTAAATTATAATTATGGAATAATACGACCACATGTTTTTTTTTTTGAAAATCCTTTCTTTTTGATGTTAAAATATGTAGAAGAACATTTATATCACGTCGATATTCTTGACAGATATTGTAATATGAAGGAATGTATTTCGAACGTACGAACATACTACCATATTCGCACAAACCATGGATTTGCATTTAAATTAAATTCCAAGTGGAAGGTATTGAGTTCCATAGATTTATAAAAGGATTCTATCCCTTATTTAGAACAAAGTAATTTAAATAGTTGTTTTATGAAAATACAAATGACATGCCAAAAAAACTTAATGATTTATAATGATTTCCCTTAGAATTTTCTTGTGCACAATACTGTCTGTAATTTCCCACTGACAAAGGTATCTCTCTACTTAAAATATTAAATTCAAAAACTCACTCTTCATATTGATAAGACGATTTTCCAGCGCCGCTCATTCCATCGGGTTGTTGGGTGATTTTCAATGCTGACGCACCCTTGTATATCGTCACAGGCGTTAATGTGATTAGTGTCGATGTCAACTCACTG
Source organism: Eupeodes luniger (assembly GCA_951509635.1). Lineage (NCBI taxonomy): Eukaryota > Metazoa > Arthropoda > Insecta > Diptera > Syrphidae > Eupeodes > Eupeodes luniger. The sequence continues at coordinate 91,294,873 of OX608073.1, read as the reverse complement.
TTTCCACCTCCAACCGTAGCCCATTGACTGCCGTCGAAAGTTGTTCCTGTCAGCACAGAGTCCTCCGATAAGGACACATCATCATCTTCGTTATCATCATCCAGATGATTGCCACTGTTCATCCTCCAACTACTGCTTCCACCACCACCACCATCATCGATCCTTTCACTGGCAGAAGTACTCCTTCTGCTAGCTGCTGCCGCTGCTAGCACCGCTGCTGCTGTCATCGACGATGATGACGAGGAAGAAGACGAGGATGACGGCACATCCCTTTGTTGCTGAGCCTTCAATATGAGCTCTTCGGTGATTTCAATATCATCCTGGAAAGGATAGCTTTCGTAATCGGTGAATATTCGTGCACCGAGCGCTTTCAGGATCACCGGACTTGACTTAATTAAATCTGGAATGCTGTCATGTTCGCATTGTGTCTCTCTTGGCGTTTCGAATGCTTGGACAAGAACAAATGACAGCAACAAGAGCAGCAGCCATTGCCATTGACTTTTTGGATGAACAATAGACATTTTGTGGGACAAAATTTCAAAGGATCTGAATTCCGAGAAAGAAAGAGAAAGTGACTATGGTGCAGTGCAGTGTGCGAAGGGCAGGCGCAGGCGGTGTGTGTTCAAAACTCCTTGATGACAGCCAGCAGCCTTCAGACAGCAGGTAACACAGTATACTGGATACCTTGATTTTGAAGAAACTGCGATAGACCGTGAATTTGTCGATTTAACTAAAACAAAAACCAAAAAGGACAAAGACAGACAACTGGAGCAGAGCCTTGAAGTCACGTTGTCGTCGATTGATGTCGATGTTCATGGATGGTTAGCATTTTTGTTTGTATTTTCCCTTTGATAATATTAATGAATGTGTCAGTTCATGAGTTTTGATAGCCACTGATCTGGAAAGAGATAATTGAAATGGAAGATGTTTTTAAGTAAACTTGTTTTATTTGTTTTATTTGCAAATTAAGTGAGAGATATATAGTTAAAAATGATATCAATAAATGAAGTGGCATTGCCAGATGATGCTTACAGATACAACATTTCTGTGGCTTGTTTCAAAAGCATCTTGGTACGAAAACATTTTTGACATTGGCTTTATATAAGGAAACGAATCATAGCTTGCATTTGTGGCTAACCCTTTATCTCAATTTTGATAGTTTATGTTAAGTGCTAGTTAAGGTCGAATTATTTGAACAAACATTGCAAAACAGAATCATATTTTTAGACTAGAAAATTTAGAAAACCGAGATTATATAAAGTTCTCTATTTCCACATGAAATATCAATTTTCGAATTCCACGAAATGATAATTTTGCACAAGCATCTATGTAAATATATGTATGTATTTTACTCAAATTTAACATGACAGGATTTACTCTCCATAACTATGTACATATATGTATGAATATTTTGTGAGGTGAAAGTAAAAGGGATCAAAAGCATGCCAATTTAGGTTAACCCCCGAATCAGCGTTTAGAATGTATTTACAAATGTATGCATTTTCCACATAACTGATGGTTAACCTGCTTCCATTCATTTTAGCTAAATGACTAAATCCCATAATAATTACTTATTCTATAAGGATTACACTATCTAAACATATGTATGCATTTGTATAATAGGTGATTCCAGTACAACAACAACAATCAGACAAAAACTAAAGCTCCTCTGATGGTCCTTATGCTAGCGCAATGCATCGCAATTTTTAGTTTGTGTGTTGGAAAATGGAATTCACTTTGCATTTCTGAAGGTACATACTAGGTACTGTGATAGAAATGAGAACATGAGAGACTACTTGCAGAGTTAAATATCCTGATGCCACCTTGTCCTTGTCTTGCGAATGCAAGTACCTTCAAATATACAGTACCTAAAGAGAAAATATAATACAAACATGCATACAACTTGATATTTGTGTATATTCGTGTCTTCTATTGAAAAAGGATATGCAGACTGAAAGCACGTTGTTGTCGTGCGTCGTCGTCGTTCTTGAGAAGCATCATGCAGTGACGGTTCATGATTTTGGAAAAAAGGGGGTTTTCAATACTTCAAGTACAAAAATATAATTTTTAGAACATTAAGCTAATGATGATAGGACAGTTTTATTAGAATCGAGTCCTTTCCTTTGGCAAATTTAAAGTTTTAAATATTCGAATTAAAAATTTTGATTTTAAAAATAATTTTTTTTAATCATATCTTTCCTTAGAAATTCAGTTTTTGCTAAATTAAGGAAAGTATTTAAAATTGCATATATTAAACAAAACAAGTGTAACCAAGCGGGAGCTCCCGCGACTAAATTTTGTTTCAAAGTTCAAAACTGTTTATATATCTCAAGCTTTCTGTTGTAAGCCTCAGTTGTTCTTGCTTTGTATAAATTAATCAAAAGTGTTTCTGATTGTTGGTTAATGTCAATGTATTGCAAGGAAGCACTTACCATTTTTGCCATTTTTAGGCTGGGAAAACCCAAATATTTGAACTTTAGTGGTTTTCAGACAAATCATGTTTTCCACTCTGACCAAATTTCATATTCGTTTAAATCATAATAAATCATTAAATTGGTTTGAAACTTACACATTTGGGCTAAAGAAATCTGAACATAGACATAATCATTAAAAATGCTACAGCTCATCCACCTTGACGAAACATTTTCAAACAATTTGAATAAACTCTAAAACCAAACGAAAATAGATCCCTGATTATAAGAGTTACATTCTTCTTGGGATGAGTTGTTGCTGTCCGGTATGAGGTGTCCTTGAGGTATGGGCTGAGATGGGCTGCGTATACACCTCCCAAAAATATATTTCGCACGGTTCATCTCCTCAATTAGCTCATCCGAAAACCTTTCATAACATAAGAAAGAACTCATTCCAAAAAATATCGGGAAACTAACACATAGTTTGTGGTTTGTGTATTCGATAAGATCCCTCAAATACACAAACCATTTCTTTTGAAATATTAATTTTATTTGTTTTATTATAATGCAAAGCTAAGTTTTTCAACAAATTAGATAAGATTAGACTAGTCACGGTCTTGTAAAAATCTAAAAATTTCACACTCGTCTCAAGTCTCATTCTCGTTTTTTTTTCTCGTTTGTTGTTTCATTCGCTAGCCTCGTCTCACCCTTTCTATTTTTATATGTGAACTCCTTCAATGAGGCAAGTCGGAATTTGTAGACGTTTGACAGTTTATGGATTGCCAAATATGCAGTACAATTTTTCCGACACACTTATACTAATTTGTTTCAAATGCTATCTCCATCTTACAAAACGACAGAATTTGCCATTGGTTTGTTTGGACTTTTTTTTTCCGAAAAGACCGATCCAAAAATTTCAGTCGCCTGTCGTTATATGTCTTTTATAACTGAGCCTTGTCTCGGTATCGTTTTGGAAGCTTCAAAAGTAGTATCGTTTTGTCGGAGTTCCACGAGAAGAAACCGAGATTAGTCTCGTCTCGTTGTCAGCATTTTTTTTGAAAATTGAAAAATGATAGCTTTATTAAGAAAACATCAATTTTTCTTAAAACCTCACAATATTTTTACATATATTCAAAAAATTACACCTTGAGGCAGATTCTGATCAAATGTTAATCTTATTCTCGTACCAAAATTTTCTTAGTCGGAGGCATTGAAAACCAAATAAATTTTTGACTTTCGGAATTATTCTGTTCTTAAAAATTTTGGATGTTTGTATACAAAATTTAAAATGACTAAAGTTCAAATTTTAGAGCGTGTTTTAAAAAAAAAATTCAAACAACAAATGCGCTAACTTTCGACCAAAATAGAATTTTTATTTTTTTTTTATTTTCAAAGAATCTAGAGCAACATCTGTTCCCAAAATACCTTTCACTCCATCGGGACACCACTGGTTATAACCAAGTACCTTATACCTACATGAAAGACTATTATCTGAAAACGGTAGCAACTTCAATCATTTGGATGATTTTAATGACGAACGAACCTTATGAGATGGAGATGCCGATGTTTAATATGAGATTGTTGAATTGAAGTTTCCTTCAAACGAGTGCACGTGTGATGAGCTACATTTTCATATCATACGGCGATATATAGATACATAAAACGTATGCACTTGTGTCTATACACAAACAAATGCTCATTTTCAGTTTTCTTTTGAAATTTTAATGCTTTTACCGTTCCTGTATGTGGGAGCAAGCTTTCGTGGAGCTACTTGTATAGTCCCACTTCTGATGGTAAATTGTTATAAATTGCTTTCAACAGTCTTATTATTATCACTGTGGCGAATATGAATGGAAATTGCAACGCAACAGATCCTCAGAGGTATACTTTTATTAAAAAAAAAAGTAAATTGTGGGATGAGTTCTTTTGGGAGTTAATTAACTGTTGCTCTTTTTTAATAATAAGTGGTTGTGGCATCATATACACGAGAAGTTAAACATTTTACTTTTAGTTTCAAGGACTTACTTACTGGCATAAGTTTTATGGGTAAAGGCTTTGAAATTACAACATAAACTTGAAGTGGAAGTTGTCCTTATCATAAGATTTATATATAAAATCCTTACCACGCACTTAGTCCTTCTCTAAGTTTGAAATTATTTATTCAAGAGCTATGAACTTAATCGTATAACCAAAGAAACGAAGGATACTTAATACATACATTTTACTGAAATTGACTTAACAGAGTAAAGTTAGACTACAGCTGAGTTTTAAATATGACCAATAATCCGTAGCAATCCTTGGTAAATAAAATGATGTATCTTCAAGTCATAAGAATGATATACGGATCTTTTTTAATCTTTTCAAATAGTTTCTCTTTTTTTCCGTACAGTTCACACTACCTTAACACATTGAAGACTATTTTTTTAAGTTCTGACAAAAACTTAGATAAATCCTCGTAATAAATAAAATAAATTAGGTGGCATAACAGTCCGTTGAGAACTATGGCCTAGTGACTTACACCTCTCAACCATTCGTGTGTGCGAGTATTGTTGTCAGGGATGGAATTAACCGAAAGGTTTATTTGAGAAAGCACTTTTCATGACATGGATGATTTGTCAATATATCGCAAGAGGCAGTACCCGTAAAAGAACTTGATGGCACTGGTAGGGTTTTAACCCAAGACCACTGGCATGACAGTCCAACGCACTAACAATCTTTTCCACTTTCAATCTCTGATCGGCTTTAGCCGATGTTTGGGGTGTAAAGACCTCAACTGGTCATTGAAAACCAAATAAGAACATACAAGCTTAGTGGAACTTACAGAAAAATTAAACTGCTTAGAATAAAAACCCTTATAATATTTTATTCAAAGCACATCCCTTATATACATACGTCGTAGTCGTACATTAACATTCTAAAAATTTAATTGAATCTTTGAATTCAAGTCAACAAGCTAACAATACTCAACTCGTAGCTAGGAACAACACACAAAATCCTTAATAAATCCAAACAATCAATGCAAAAAAAAAGTAATAGATAAACTGAACCAAGCTAAAAAAAATAATAAACTCCATTTCACTTAAAATTCCAAAAAAAAACAGCCTTCCGTTTATAGAAAGGATGGTTTTTGTTCCATCGCATCGCATAGCATCAATAGGATTTCTTTCGCCAATCTAAACACATCCACCACGTAACATCTGTCGGTCTTTTTTTATGTTCGAAACTTTCTGTCAGAAAAAGAATTCAAAAGAAAAAAAAAATAGAAACACACACAGAAAAAGCAAAAATTGAAAACCTATTTCACACTTTATTGATCGTATTGGAAATTTATTCGGCCCAACGCCTTCTTTTTCCTCCCTCTCTACCCCTAAATCCGCAGTAGAATATCAAAAACCACCACAAGGAACAAAAATAATGAATTCAAAAAAAAAATTGCCTACCCCATCGCCAGGAAGGAACAAATTTATGAATGAATTCCTTGAAAAAGTTTGAAAAGAAAACAAAAAAAAAAACTTTTCAAAGTCATCATTGAGGGAAGTCCATACGATATCCTTTTCGTATTCAATTTTTGACTTTGAAATCATATACCTACTTTCTACCTATACACCGCATTCACACCTGAATGGAAAAAAAATTAGCAAGGATGTGGTAGGGCAAAGGCCCACCCGCCCAGTGTCAGAATCCAAATAAAAAAATTATCCAAAAAGGTGGAAAGAATTCTTTTGTGTTGGGATGATGAGGTTTGTTCTTTTTTTACCTACTCGTACATAGGTACCTGTTCTGTTCATCCTTGGTTGAAGGAACAAAATAAAACGCATGACTGGATCGCTCGAACTTGCTTTAATGGTTCAATGCTGAAGTTTTAGCTTAGTTCTGCGGAAAATGTTGGAAAAATTAACTACAACGAAAATAACACATTACTTATACTTTTGTGTTTATGTAAAAAGTTAAATATTGAAGTGATTTTGTTTTAATCATTTCTGAGTTAACTTAGGACTCTTTAGTTCTAACAGTGGTTAATTAGAATTATAATCTCTTTTGAAAGGCAATAACATACAAATTTCAAGTAGGACACTTCTATCGTGCATGATAGCAAAAGTTAGCTCGAAACGATTCTAACAGATGGCAACATGTGTTGACTTGATTGAGTATTCAATAGATGGCGTTATGTCAAAATTCCAAAAGATCACCGAATAAATTTTTAAAGCCATTTAGCTGAAAATTTCAAAGGAAAAATGGTCCTGTTACCACGTATTCCAATGATACCGTCAGATTCTACCATAGCCTTACGAAGGTTATAGTTTCCAATTCATTTAGCTTTTGCATGCCTATAAATAAGTCTCAAGGCCAAACAATGTCCATTTTTGGTTTAGATTTGGAAAATCTATTTTTTTCTCATGGGCAGCAACTCATATGTTGCATGCTCACGTGTAGGAAAACCTAACCATTTTTTGTGTTAGCTAAAGACAGGTTAACCAAAAATATTGTACACCGATTAGTGCTAAATTAAATTGAAATTGAAAGTATTTATAATTCAAAATAAGAAATATTATTGTAAGAACTTTTTAAACTATCTGCCCTACCTACCTTATATTTATAAGTTTAACTGTCACATGTTGTTTACTACAAACTTTGTAACATACTCATTTGTTAGAAACTTGAATAAAAATAATAATACATTTTAAATTTAACTCTTTTGGTATTGATGTTTGCCTTATATCAACTGTACGAAAATGTTGATCAATTGTGTTCAAAGACCTTCCCCTTCAAATCCCAAAACCAGTTAATTTTTATATCAGCTTGAACGTTTCCGTCTTCGTTTTTAAACAAAAATGTTATGGTAATAAAGGGTAACGGTAGTAGAAAATCATTCATGAAGGCCGCCATGTTTTTTTTACAAAAGCATGGTGGTGGTGCAATGTAATATGAATCAAAAAATGTTAGCCACAGCAACGCGTGGCCGGGTCAGCTAGTATATATACATATATGTAGGTATATATTGTTACCTTTTGCACAGCAAATGACATGTAGGTTTTTTGACATTATCTATCTATTTGCACTAAGAACGAATTAAAAAGTCTTTAAATAAATCGACTTTCTTATAGTACAGGAAATACTATCGGTTCCTGTCCTGGGTGTACATACGATACTTGCAAATTTAAATTAATTTATGTAATTTTTTTACCTACATTCATATTTTTCATTAATTACGATAAATTTGACATTTTGTCAAATTGCTTTGTTTCATAAACAAAAATGTATACCAGTTGCATAGCATCATTCAAGAACTCTTTGTCATGAAGTTTTTCATCATTAAAATGTTACATTTTTTTTTCTTTTTCAATCTCTGTATATGTAATCCTTCTGTTTTCAATATATGAATACAACAATGAATACATGTACAACAATACAAAAAATAATTACGTACCTACATACATAAAATTACAATGAAAAGCAATCAATAAAGTGACGTTTTAAAATTAAACAACACGACCAACTGATGTTTTTCTAATTAGAAAAAAAATCTGCCAACTTTAATCAGCTTGCGTGAGTTACGTCACGTTACATAATTTACACTGTTTTTTTATTATATGCTTTTGTAAAACTATGTCACGCATTTTATAAACGAGTATGAGTTTTTCATTATTTCATCAAAATTCTTCCATAATTAAACAGAAACAAAACAAAATATCTCAATTAAAAATATATAAACTGCAAATACTCGTATATGCACATACCTATTTATAACAAAAGCCAATTTAATAAAAAATAATTTTATTACTTAATTTAAATCTATTTAAAGAAGCTAACTGTATTATCAAACTAACCAAAAAAAAACTTTAAATTGCCTTCATTTAGTTGCTGAATTCTGTTTTCTAAATTAGTAAATTATTTATATACATATGAACTCGTATAATATATATAAAAATGTATATTCATTTCCAACGAAAATAATTTAATTTTGCAAAACTGTGGTTCAAAAAGGTAAATACAAAAAATAACAACACAAAATTTTTAATCAGAATAAAATCTAAACACCTCTTGAAAAATGTCAACTTCACAACCACGATCTCATTATCCATTCAACTCTAATTTAATGCTCCATTTGACAAATCCACTTTGTTGCTTATACATTTTCGAACAACAAAAACTACATTTATATGAACTACTCGTACATTCCTGGGTACATTTCCCTTTCTATACAAAAGCTAATGTACCTCATATGAGATACAGTGACGGACTTGAGAATAAAGGCAACATAGGAGATCTTTTAACTCCCGTGCATGTGCACTGTTTCTTGTCGAAAAATTTAATAGATTACTTTTTATTATATTTCTGTCCAAAGCATTGGAATTTGAGTACAGTTTTTGTCTTGAATTACACTTGTCCACTGAATACATAAATAAATTATTAGCAAAGTTTTTTACTATAATTAAAGTTAGTTTTCGAAAACAATTACCACGGAAACGTTATCAGTTCAATTTCAATACAGAGGGTTAGTTAATTAAAACCGATTGGTTACTATTAACCAAGTAGGTTGTCTAATTATAACATAGTCGAAACTGCTAAGTAGGTTGTTTTAATTCAACTAAGTTGATCAGCTAAATTCAAACAAGTTGTTTGCTTTTTCATCTAGGAAAGTTTAGAAATTAACCGAGCTGATTGGTTGATATTAACAAGATAGTTGGCTAAATGCATGTTTTACTTGTTTGCATTTATACTTGTACCTTTTAGAGGAAAAATGATCCTTCTAAGTGTACTTCATTGTTTTTAACCCAATTTTCTCTTAATCAATTTAACTCAGCTATTTTCTACAAAGTAACTCGATAAGTGTTTTATCAACAGTATTGGTTGGTTATTATAAACTGGGATTTGGTTAATTTTAACCCTGCAATGTTTTTGCGAGTGGTAAAATAAACAAATTTTACTTCCTGATTATACCAACTTTTGAAATATTATCAACATAATATTGTAATGGTTGACCTAATGTGATTTGAATTTGCAACAATTTTAGAAGTTAAAGTGTTGGCAACTTAAGAAACAATATATCAGATGAGTTTCTAGTGTAATTTAAAATGGAATATAACACGACAGAACAAAGAATTTTAGATGTTGAACAATTAAAACTATTTATTAGAGTTTTTCAGTCACAGTTAGTGAGACTGAACTTACAGTGAAACTTTGATGCGATTTTGACACATATTTTACAATCAGAAAATGATTCGTTTTCTTGAATAAGGTATAAATAAATATAAAATATAATATTCTCTTTACAGTCAAAAACATTAAATCTTCCGACTATAGTATGAAATAGTTTTTCTAATGGTTTCCAAAACTCTTGTATGATTTTTTAAGATAACCTTCAAAAGTGGAGATATTACAAAATTTTCAAACAAGAAATGTTTTTGGCAAAAACTACATCCAAATTAAAAAAAAAAAGAACTCTGAAATGATATTAAAAAAATTGACAAATTACTGTCTCGGCTGGATATTTGGAAATTATTGAGATGGACTCTGACAACATACTTGAAACATCTAGATTACGCAGACAGCTGTATCTCATAGGATAATGGATCTCCATCAAATGGCAACAAGTGTGGAGACACAAGCAGAAATTGTGGAGCTAAAAATCAACACGAAAAAATTAAAGATGTAAAGCTTCGAAACCACCTAACAGATTTTCTGGTCCAATCGTATATCCAATGAAGAACTGGTCATAAATATATTGATTCTATTATACGAAAGCGCAAGTGGCAGAGGATTTGACACAAGCTTTAAAAAGATAATGACTGCACTGCAGGACAGACAATCCAGTAAAATCCATTCACTCAAGAAGGAAGAAGAGTTGGTAGACCAAGGGGCACGATGAGAAGAGCAGCCAAGGAGAAATCGTTGCGATTAGGGGATTAGCGGGAGGGAGCTCAAACACATCGCTGGAAACCTCAAACGATGGCGCGTAGAAGTAGACATTTTTCCTACGAAAGAAATTTGGCAATAACGCTAGCATTTTATACTTGACATCAGCTGTCATTTGAAATGGCATAATATTAGGTATGCATTTACTTTCCAATAAAAAGTAGACACCTTTAGACCGACTATGCTTGCATTTGCTGATGTTGTAAGGCCTATACTTTATCGTAAAGCAAACTTATGAGCCCACTTATCGATTTCCCAGCGTCCGACGTGTTGACAGAAAATCATGACTTTGAAGATATGTAGTTGTAACAAAAAGACGCAACAAGCCTTACAATACATCAAATATGGCCTTATTACTTGAAAACTTTTGTAGTCGCTAAGATTCACGGTTTGTTGACGTCATTTTGCTACCAAAAATATGCGACACTGTTAGATTTTGTCTTTGCCTTCTAGCTATTGAAATGATATTATTTTTTCATATTCCCTGATATTGTGGAAACTTCAATTTTCATCAAATAGTTATGTATTTTGAAATAAATGATTCTGTTCAATACTTTTACACAGTTCTTTGTAATCTCTAAAAGATTTCCTGGCTTAAAACTTAATTCACAAATCCCTATTTAATAAAATTAAATGATTTACGTTCTTATTTTCCTTTGAAAGGTTCTCTGTTAAAAAAGCCACTTAACGACTTAATCCAACCCTGCATTTTCTAACTATAGAAGCTCAACTCAATTAGTAAAGTTCAAACTGAAAAAAGGATGAAAATGTTACATTTAATTTCGAATGTGTAACTTGTTTTTCTTTTTTAATTTACAATTTCGTTAGCATATTAAATTTGTCAGAACAAACTGATCCCCAGAATGTGGTTTTTCTGAATTTGTCCCTTTTTCTGAATGTGGAGTTGGAACTTTGTATATATGTGAGGGTACTTTTAAGGATTTTTTTTTTCTATTTATAAATGAGATGAAAAGCCAAAGGAGCAACACACTCCTTGTAACTGTGAATTTTTCAGCTGTCACTTTATCTGTCATCGTTGTAATTCTCTGGAGAAAAGGAATATTTGTACTGTTTTGGGTGATGCATTTTCGTATGAATATGTTGTTTGTTATCAGAAAGAAATATAAACAACTTTTAGTCAGCAAAGTAAAAGAAAAGTAAACCGAGTCAACCTCAAAAATACAAAAACCCTAACCAACCGCTATCGCTATCACCACTAGCCATCGTCATCAACTTGAACCACCCGTTAACGAGCAAAAGCTTTACATTTAATTACTCCCCAAGAGAAGAGGTTAAAATGAAAGAAGATGAATTTACTCCATTTGCCATTTTGTATACCAAACTAACCTGGAACTGCAAGCCAGGGTCTTACTCTTATACCATAATCTAGCAGCCATTATACCGGATGTACACTGTACAGTATATACACTTGGTGAATGTGAAAACTGAAAAAGGACAGCAAATTAAGATTGCATTTTAATGAAATAGAAGATAAGGGCACGATTGCATTGAGATTGACTGACATTTTACGAACGATGGAAAAATGGAGAGATGGACAGTCGCGTTGGTTGGTTTAGGTTTTATACTTTTTTTTCAAGAAATAGATAGATGGACTTTCAATCATGGTATAGTTTAAAGTCCTAGAAATAAAACTAGTTATGTATGCCTTTGTAGTAGGAGTAGAGAGTGAAAGGTTTACTGCGTTTTCTTTTCTTGCGTTTCTTTCCGGTGAGATGACAGTTTGTCACAGTTGAGAGAAGTTTAATTAAGAGCAGGAAGGACAGAATTGAAAGTGTTTTTAACAAAGTACACTTAAAAAAAACATTTGTGGATGAAGAATTTGAACATTTCTGAAAACGTCAAGTTTATTTCATTATCAGGTTCTTAACAAAAAGTACACAACTGCCAAAAATTTATTAGTATACAAACGTCAAATACTGTTAATAAAGGAAGTTGTTTAGAGGTATAGAACTTTGAACTGGAAACAATTTTATCTTTATATGAAAGATAATCTTCTAGCAATATTAATTCAAATATGATTTCTGGCAAATGATATACGCGGCTAGCTCGGGCATAGTCGAATCTGGTGATTGAAGGTTGTCCTCAAAGTGGTCAAACATTTCGGGCTTATCTTTTGGCCAATTCACGGGTCCGTAACGTTAAATTATGTGGCACGACCTTTGTGATATGTACATAGCTCCACCGCTCCATCTTGTTAAAACCACAGGTTTTGCACATCATGGTTGTTCAAGTTATGAATAAGTAAGTTACTAATCATGGCTCTAAAGCGGTCGCTATTGACTGTAACTTTTTTGCCAACGTTCTTGAAGAAGTACGGACCAATTATTCCATCAACCCATAAATCACATCAGACAGTCAGTTTTTGTTTATGTAACAATATCTCAACATACACTTGAAGATAATCATCATTCCAATTCAACCAAAAGTGAACTTCATCGCTAAACCAAATTCCCTCGATATGTATTTTGAAGACGAACCATGATTTTTAAAATCAATTTGGACAATTTGGAAACGTTGTTCAGTTCTGGCTTCAGTCAATTGATGTTCACATGCCAAACCAAACTAAAAATAAATCACTTCACAACTGTCAAAATGAGCGTCACTTAAAGTAGTGTTGCCAACTTTTAGTTCTGTACATATACAAAAAATTGTTACTTATCACAAATTCCCCCTTATCTAACAAAGAATTTCAGTCAAAAAGCTGTCATGGAATCAATATTTTTTTCACTGCATTTTATTGAATTTTGACATATGTCAAACAAGAAAAAAATTAACAGTCCTTCATAAACTATTTGACAACTATTGACACATACACAAAACATTTATGGATTTGAGTTATTTCCTAGATAAATAGTCTAGAATGAACCATAAGCTATTTCTTTTGATAGCTTACATCTGTCAAATTTATTTATATTTTTTTCCGTGTATATAGTAAATAGCATTTGGTATTCTTTTTTCCTTTGAACCTTTACTACAAGAAGTAATGAGCAAAAAGAAAATTAAAAAAAGAAAAACAAAAGAAAGAAAGACATTGGATCAATTTAGTTAGCCTGGAATAATTATTATTCATGTATTTGACAGTGTAGATGATTTTGTTCGCTTTTTTTTAAACTATAGCAGGAGTAACGATTTAATTTATAAAAGAATGGCAGCTAAATAGCCAAGTCAGCTTGAAGTATAACATCGAAGGAGTAAGATTTAAATGTTAAATAGAGAACAAAAATGTAATTTATAAGACTCGTAGAGCATGAAAATAAAAAGGCAAATACTACAACAATATGACGGTCTTAAGTGACATTATGGAAATTTAATTTAAGAAAAAAAAAAAAAACAACTGAAAGTCTTATTATCCGAATGACTAATTTCAGTTCAGATGGTTCTTTGGAAAGATACAAAAACAAAAAAAAGAGATATGTAGGTATGTATGAAAAAGGGGTTTTGGAATAATATAATTAAAGTCCAAGTAACCGTGTCAGCCGAAATCTAAGCGAAGCGAAAAAATCATCCTTCTCTTAAAATTAATCTTTTGAAAAAGAAATCTAATGATTGAGGCAAAAAGATTTGTTCAACTACGGAAAACAAATGGCCCTCAAAAACTAATTTATTTAGCTAAGCTTTTCTCTAAATCCGAACTTACATAATATTGAAGAAAGATAGAGTAGATACAATTAAAAAAAAACCCTTTAAAGTAATAGATTTTCGAAACCAAGCGACTAACTTAAAACTGCTATGCTTTTTGAACCATTAACTTAACTGTTTGCGGATGTATTTCCAATATTAAGATTATTTATTCTTCATCTAAGGCCAAAAGGGGTTCTCCATTTTGCGGTTTCAAAAGTATAGGGCTTGAATTCGACATCTCTCAAAGTAAGTTGTTAAACCAATTTTTTTTTCAGTTGAAAGTCTGACATTTACGAAAATGGATCGTTTAACAAAAATGGTTATTCGTCCATATGTGGCTGATATCGTGATTATGGTTTACATAATCTTCCAACTACAGAAGCAATTGGCAAAATTTTGAAGAAACTTGAAGAGACCGGATTGGTTACAGATATTGTAAGGCCTGTGTATCATCGTTTCGCTCGTGAAAGTGCTGCTAGAGACCCGAATATGTCGATTGCTCGTCGTTCTGAGGAATTAAGACTGTCTTACGGCAAATTATGAAGTATTTTGCATTTGGATTGACGGTGTTAAGAGTTGGTATTTAGTACATAAATCTTAGCAGCTGCTATTGAAATCTTTTATAAATTGTGACTTTTAATTGGTATAGGCCACTGTTTAAGATGTCAATGAATGATTCAATGAAATAAATCCACTCGAAATTTTTTTACTAAGAGAGGATGTATGCTTTCGCATATGTATGTAGTAAGTTTCAAGCAAAACAAAAACACATTTTTTGGACATCTGTTCTTATAAGTTAACCCTGACCCAATTCCACAATACAAACAATCCTCTCTGACAAACAACAATTTTAGGTTTCAAGCCTGAGGGATCACTTTTTAACCCTCTTCAAATCTTAAACATTATCGAGACTTAAATTTCCCAAGAAACATTCAATCTAACTCATTCAATTTTCTCCATCAATCAAAACATGTTAATCTATTTTATTTTTATATTTTCTAAAAAAAAAATCTATTTTATTCTCATTTGGAATAAAATTAAATTAAAAAACTTCGTCTCAAAAAATGATTTTCTAACACAATATATACTACAAAAACATAATATTCAACAACGATAGCAACAAGCATCAGGTGGTGTCAAATACAGAAATTCCCAAAATGGTATATCCTGACATATCCCAAGTTGGTTTATCAATTTAAATCCAATTATAAATAAATAAAAAGAAAAACATGTAGTCTCTATGTGGTCTGATAATGGCATTTGATGATATGGTATGGTATATCGCAACTTGGTTTTTATATTTTTCTTTGCCTGCTGAGAATTCATTTTGCATATTATTTTATAATATTAAGGTATGTTTGTAATAGTTTAAGGACCCTTTTTGCGTACTTGAGGGATTTCAATTTAACAAAATCATAAACAAAAAGGGATTCAAATTGAAATACAACATCCGTTCTGAGATGTGTTCGTTCCTTTTTAATAAAAACAAAATAAATACCCATTCTTTGTATGATGAAGGACAGGGATGGATTTGTTTTGTTTTCTAAAAAGTACGTATTTCCTTTTATTTTTTGCTAACTTGTTATTTATTTAAAAAATATTTGTAGGTTTTATTTGAAAGCAGTTTGTCTACCATTTTTAATTTCCCTAAAACTAATTCTGCAAGTAAAAGCTTCTGTTAAATCTGTACAAGCTTTTTACAAGCACAATATCTAGAAAAATTATTTAGAAAACTCTTTTTTTTTGGAATCAATATTTTATTTCAAGAACCTTTTTCATATTATAAGAGAACAATCAAATAAATTCCTCTTGATATCATCAAATATCTGCAATTTCTTTCACAATACAAATTTAAATATTGTATATTGGTTTATTTAAACATGGTTTAAAAATAAAAGTTAAAGTTAATTATAAATTATGTACACTAAAACTTCGATAAATAGATTTCTTATAAAAAATAAAATAAATTAGGTGACGCAACAGTCCATGAAGAACCAGGGCCTAGTGACTTACAACTCTCAACCATTCGTGTGTGCGAGTAATGTTGTCAGAGATGGAAGGGACCTACAGTTTATATGCCGAATCCGAACGGCTAATTTGAGAAAGCACTTTTCATGACAAGAATTACTCTTGGAGGATTTGTCAATTCCTCGCAAGAGGCAGTACCCGTGAAAAAAGTTAGGTGAAACAGGCAGGGATTGAACCCAATACCCCTTGCATGACAGTCCAACGCACTAACCATCACGCTACGGGTACTTCTTATAGCTCGAACATAAAATTAACCATTTTTGTATGTGGCACAGGCAGAGATTGAACCTAAGACCTCTGGCAGTCCTACGCACTAACCATTACACGACGTGTACTACGGTTGACATTTTTTCATTTTAAAGATTCTACATACGAGGTGTGTTCAAAAATTACCCGGAATTTTCGTTTTTTTCAAACAAATATTTATTTATTTGTTTACATCAATGTGGTCCCCTTCAAAGTAGTCCTTCCCAGATATAATACACTTATGTCAGCAGTTTTTCCAATCTTGGAAGGGCTCTTGATATTCACTTTTTGATATGTCCTTGAGCTTTCTCAGCGATTTTGCCTTTATTTCTTCAATCGAGGAAAAACGCCGTCAATTTTGAAAACAGGAAAAAGTCATACGGATTCATATCTGGTGAATATGGAGATTGGGGCATGACTACGGTATTGTTTTTGGCCAAAAAATTACGAACAAGCAACGACGAGTGAGCAGGTGCGTTATCGTGGTGCAAAAGCCATGAACTGTTTTTCCATAAATCTGAGTTTTTTTTTCGGATTGCTTCACGCAAACGTCGCATAACTTCAAGGTAATACTCCTTATTAACCGTACGACCTTGTGGTAAGAACTCTTGATGCACTATACCATTATAATCGAAGAAAACAGTAAGCAAAACCTTCACATTTGATCGAACTTGACGTGCTTTTTTCGTTCTTGACGTTAGATGCTTCCAGGTGAACGATAGTGCTTTGGTTTCGACATCATAACCGTACACCCATGTTTCATAACCAGCTATGACCCTTTCAAGCAAACTTGGATCGTCGTTGACGTCATTTAACAGCTCTTGAGCGATGTTCATGCGATTGTTTTTTTGGTCAAAATTCAGCAGTTTCAGCAAAAATCGCCGAGCTCATAAAAACACGTCGAACCTTAGCAACTACCACAGACAAAGTAAACAGTGAATATAGCTAAAAATTGCATCATACTTTAGGGGCATGTATACCAACACAATAAAAAAATAATTTTGACCTTCGGACTCTCCAGACCCGCGGAACTTAAAAATTCCGGGTACTTTTTTAACACACCTCGTATTGTTGATCACGGCATTGAAATCAAAGCGTGTTCTTAAAACTTTAACCGTCAAAGACACATTCCAGCTTGTGATTGAAATAGAAAGTGGGCCCAGAAAAAAAAAGACATTGCTGTTAAATATGGAGTTGCACCCAATACGGTACCCACGATATTGAAAAATAAACAGAAGAAGGTCATCAAAGTAAGTAAGTTCTGACTACATAAACTTTTTCATTTCAGGCTTGATGGGGAATGCCATAAGCAGACGTGTGGTGAAAGCAATGACGTCTGATTAGGATTGTAATGGGTTGGAGTCAAAATACTGTATGGATCATAATACTTTATTTAAAATACTGTATCTCAAAATACTGTATTTCAAAATACTGTATGTATAAAAACTGCATGATCAAAATGCTGTATCTCAAAATTCTGTATTTTATTTTTAGCCTATTAACAGTATTTTGAAATACAGAATTTTGAAAACAGAACACTTTGTTTAAAGAAAACTAATTGATCTGTCAAAACCATCCAGTATTATACAGTATTATGAGATACAGTATTTTGATAATACAGAATTTTGAGATACAGTATTTTAAATGTACAGTATATTGAAATACAGAAAATTAACCACACAGTATAATGACTCTACAGTATTCTACAGAATTTTGACCTTACAGTATTTTCAAATGCAGCATTTCCGCTTCCGATTGTATAAATGGAAGAGTGACATTTTTCCACATTTCTTAAACAAGTAGAAAGTGTCTGATATTTTTAATGCAGACGAAACGGAATTGTTTTAAAATGCTTGCTAAGCAATACTTTAACATTTAAATATGACAAATTTCACTAGGGCAAACACATTAAGTAGCGGATCACACTAATGTTGGCTAGAGAAATGAAAGGACTTGAAAAATTTAAAATCCTTTGAATAGGCACAAGTAAGTGGTGTTAAGTGGTTACCCGTTGATTATATAGCAAATTCCAAGGCATTGATGACCGGACAACTTTTTGAAAAATGGATTCTTAAGTCATATTAACAATGTTTACAAAAAGTAAGAACATTTTTACTTTTTATCGACAATTGTCCGGCGCATCCCAAAGACCTACAAAAATGCCAAATATGACTTCAAAACTACAACCGCTCTCCTAAGAAGTGATTCAAAATTTTAAATTTGAATGTCGCCGCAGAGTTTTAAACTTTGAAGCATATGAATGCTTCACGATATATCAATCCTGGAATGCATCAACAAATCCATCTTCAGTTGATACAGAAAGTGAAGACAACACTTGGGTAACGGAATTCATTCAAGTGCCTTCGAAGCTGTTGTAGCAACAGAAATTAAAAAATTTCAATTCATATATGCAAACGATACAACAGCTGAAATTTATGAAACTTTATATAAATTAGAATCTTTGTTCTTGAAAAATAAACAAAGGGTGGTTGAATTTTAAGTTTAGGTGTGCTGTTTTTGATAGTATGACTGAAGAGCCGGCCACATCAACTAGTCGTCGTGCCCAAAAATTGCACCTCTGACGCTCGTCGTTAATGAATATTGCGCATAAAGACTTGTATTTACACGCTTATAAGGTGCAACTGACTCAAGAACAAAATTCTCATGACCATTTCAAGCGTCGTCAAAAGAAATGGCAATAACCGTTGATCAATTTTCAAAGAAAATAATCTTGAGTGATGAGGCACATTTTTGATTCTTCGACAAGCAGAATTGCCGCATTTAGGGAAATGATAATCCAAGAGTGATCGTCGAATAACCAATGCACCCACAAAGAGTGACTGTTTGGTATGGTTTATGGGCCTACCGTTGGAGGCATTATAGGACCGTATTTTTTCTAAAATTAGACACGTCAGGCAGTTATTGTGAATGGTGTTCGTTATTGTGAGATGATAACGAACTTTTTATGGCCCAAATTGGAAGATTTGGATGTGGACGATACGTGGTTTCAACAGGACGGTGCCGCTTACCACACGGCTAACGAAACAATAGCTCTTTTGTGCGACAAATTAAATGCACTTGTTATCTGACGTGGTGGCGACGTCAATTGGCCGCCAAGATCATGTGATTTGACACCATTGGACTCCTTTCTTTTGGGTTATTTCAAAGAAAAGGTGAAAGTCGATAAACAAAACCACACCAAACTGTGACTTTTTGTGGATGCATTGGTAGCTCTTGCATTGATCCAAAAATAAGCTTCGTCGCTCGCTAGAAGAAGCGCGCGATGAACTTTCTTAACGGAGCACGCATTTTGATAATAAAATTCAATAATTTGCTAGCGTTGTTCGTTTGTAAGACGATCCATGATTAAATTATAGACCAAACTGAAGATGTTTGACAGTGAAACAAAACACGAAACGTGCGTCAGCTGTTTAAACGAGTGTTGCCAAAAATATAATAGCTAAAAAATCACCCTTTAGAAGTTTGATTGTATTAAGAAAATTCTGTACCCTTATCTTATCATTCAATTGGAAATCCACCCCTGTTTAAAAGAAACTCATAAATGGCAATGCGAATAACAAAAAAATGAAAGGAAGAAAAAAAACAACTACTGAAAGGACACACAAATTCTCATCTAACCAAAAGAAAGGAAAGAACCTTAAAAACGACAGTGAACCAAATGAAATAAAGGAAGACATTTCTGTGGCAGAGGCCGGCACCGGCACTGGCACAGGCACTGGAACCGGTATCGCATCGCCTTCAGCCTCAGTCTCAGTTTCGGCTTCAGCAAGGATGCTAAAAGGAAATGATGGGTTAAACGAATAGCGAAAAGGTTTACATAGTATCCAATTTGACATGGTGGCTACACCTATGGCACCAGATCGTAATCTAAGAATCCTATATCGTCCTTAAAGCGTCTTTATAATGCTGGATGTGGGGCTGCCTGCCATACTCCGAGAGTGAATTCGGAGCTGAGATAAATATATGTATGTTGGTATATAGGAAACGGACAGTTTGCGACGATATTTTTCTGCAAGCAAAGAAAAGAAGTAACAAAATGAGCCAACAAAAGAAAACAAATCTAAGAGCAAGCTGGATTTCATGCGTCCTTGTGGAAATTTATTGCCAATTGTGAACAAAACACCGAGAATGGAAACAATGAGAATGGAAATTCATCCTGGAATCCTGGACACGCGGTCAATGATACAAAACACACACACAAACATCTATTCATACACTGACCTTATAGGACTTCTTGCAACAGAAGCAGTATAACTGCCAAGAGGATCAGAATCACAGTATCCTTCTTCATTGTCCAGATGCCGCATTGCTTCCTACAAAAACTATATATCTGATTGAAACAGCATCAGCATCAACATCAGCTTCAGTCTGCCTCTGCATTTTATTACTTTCTTTCCTATTTTTGTTTTTTGGACTACGAACGACGGCAATGACGATGGACGTCGCTCGTCGTAGTCGTCGACGAGTCCTTTTTTATGTTCTCTTGATATTTTTTCGACTGTCCAGAGGTCTTCTCGAAGAAGAATGGTGCAGAAGGTTAAACGGGGGTAGGTAGTTGATTTCAAATGAATATCTCCCCGGATAAGCTGAGATTTGCTTTGGGTCTGGCTTTGGTTATACACAGAAGTATATGGAGAAAGCTGTATGGCAATTAAGAAGCCAGAAAACGAAATTGTTGCTGCGCCTCCTTCTCTACCTATATAGACACAGGAGCTTGCAATATTTATAGACATTTTAGTTCTTTTTTTTTTAAATAAGCTGTATAGGAGTATAGTGAACGGTAGCGGCGGACCATGACGATGATATAAACTCCCCCCAGCTTTTTCAGGTTAAAGTTGTTTGAGTACTTTGTTTTTTTTTTTTTTTGAAAAAGATAGTATTGGAGGAGCCATTTAATACTGCGGCTTTGTTGATTTTCATTTAAGGGAATCGAAATGTGTTGACTTTTGTGAAATTTAAAAAAAAAAGAAGAAATTCGAAAACGAAAATGAAAAATCCTCTGAAAAAAAACAAGAATTGAAAAAACTAGAGACAAGCAATTGTTTTTTTGAAATAGAAGGACATCAAAATTTGGTTTTCATTTCCTTTTGGTCAAATATTGAATAAGGCACCTATGTACCTTCACATATTGAGATTGAGACAAATCATTTTTGAAGATAAATAAATTATGTGGTATCTACACATTCGATAAACCTATTAATTTTATTGGCTTGAGTTTACCTAGAGCCAATGCACTCTGATTGTTTTCGTTCGCTCTTATTCATAGGGAGATAATTGAATTTGGCATATAGGCAATCAAAATCTAAGTACTTTTAATGAAATACGGTAGTGGATCGAAGCACAAAATTTAGAACATGTCAAAATTGGAAAACTCGTACATTTTTTTATAGAAACGTGTTTCGAATTTTTGAAATTTCAAATTTTCTTCCTATTTTATATTTTTAAACTTTAAGTCCCAAATTTCAAGACAATTGCTCCAGTGGTAAAGACTGTATGACAATGTATCATAAGCATAGACAAATACACTCCAACAGGTGACACTAACTGCTTTTATATAGATTAAACCTAGAAATATGCAGTTGGGTATACAGGGCGTATACTTGTTTTTTTTTTTTTTTTTTTTTTTTGTACTATGGTCAATACTGGACTTTATGACTTCATTTTTGATACTATAGAAAATTTTGTGCATGGAATTTTTTAAAGAACAAGTCAAAAACTTTTGATCTAAAAGCGGAATCAATCACCATTCATGTTTACGTAACATTTAAAGTAAGAAAAAGTGTTTTATACCGGGTTATCTATTTTGCGGTTTCAAAAGAAAACATAAATAAAACACATATTAAATATTATTTTCATGGTATTTCTTTTAATCATAAAGTTTAAATGTTGACATGTGTGAAACACTATACATCATTTAAATGACCACGACGCGAATTGTTGCAAGCATCGATTATTTTGAGGTAATTTTCAACCACTTTTTGACACACATTAGGCGGTATCCATAACTTGACGAATATTGATTTTAAAGTGCTCAAGAGTTAAAGTGCACAAGATTACGCGGCCAGGAAATGTTTCTTGCAATAAAGCCGTATTCGCTCGAGTTGTGTGGCATGTGGCACACAACGTCTTGTTTAAACCACGTATTCTCCAAATCATAATCTTCAATAGCAGGCAATAAAAAGTCGGTTATCATATGACCATATTGCTTCGAATTCACGTTGAGACTTGTTCCATAGTCGTTTTCGAAGAAGTAAGGTCCAATCAAACCTTCGGACCAAAAAGCGCACCAAACCGTGACTTTTTGTGGATGTAATGGCCTCTTCCGTCAATTACTTGAGGATTCTCAGAACTCCAAATACGACAATTTTGTTTATTAACATATCCACCGATTGAGAAATCTGTTTCATCGCTGAAGAAAACTTTGTACGAAAAATCGCCGTCCATTGCCTGTTGTTCAAGCACCCATTCGACGTATCTATGACGTTGTGGTCAGCTGGACTTTTTATTGTTGTAGGTGTAGATCTAAGTGCAAAATACGCCATGATGTGCCATAAGACAGTTATAATTCCTAAAACGATGAGGAATTGACACATTTAGGTCTTCAGCAACACTTTCACTTACAACAGCGATATTTTCAGTAGTACGAGCAAAATGATGATATGCACAGGCCCTACAATATTGGTTTAACAACTTGACAGATGTTGAATTTCAGCGGGAAAATGGATAACCCGTTACATTTTTGCTATAAGGAGCAGTTGCATTTGAAAGTATATTATTATCTTTTTAGCCTTCTCCACTCTTCTCACATTTTCACTGTTTTAATCACCTTAATGTTCATACTCTGCCATAAAAAATAAAATTTAAAAATATAAAAACCTTGAAAGTATTCCAATAACCAATCTACCAGAATTTTTATATTTTAATTTAAAACTCAACAACGAAAGGCAATAAATATGTTGAAATAAGAACGATTCTCCATTAACATCACCACCACCACCTATCCCCTCACATGAGTGCCATATTGTTTGTAAATGTATATTCTCAGGGTAGGTACCTATAAAAATAAATTTTCGTTACGAAAAAAAAAAATAAATAAAATAAATTTAAAGAAAAAATATTTCTTGATAAGAAAATATTCAATTACTCACAATTTGTTCTTGGAAAAACATTTTCTCTTTTTTCCCACAAAAAAAAAAAAAAACTTTACATTCCTTTTCGTATAAGGACGAAAATAACCATAAACCATAATTCATCAACCGGCTCCTTTTTTTTTGCGGGGGGGGTTTCTGGTTGTGAACGCACCCCGAACTAAACATACTCCCAAATCCACATCCGGTCTGTGCTGGAATGGGGATAATTGTATACCCCATACGCATAAAACCCTTTATGTTTGAAAATTCCTCCGATGCGAAGGAGTAACAAAAAAAATGTATACCTAAACAAGCTCCCAAGCTTCCTTAGTCCTAATCATTTTTCATCTTTTTCCAAGACCAACCTATCGTTTACAAGTTTCCTCTTAAAAGCAAAAAGGTTTATTATGGGATATTGGCAAAGCAAAAATAATGACCTCATAATTCTATATACAAAAAATAAACAATTTTATTCTTTCACTAAAATTATTTAAAAAAGAAAGTGAAAACCGAATATAAATAAAAATATTCCATTGCTCTAAAAGATTATAATACGATGAAGGAGGTTTTTTATTTTACACGAAACGGAAGGTATTTTAACGAATTGTGAGAAAAGTTTATAATTTTGTATAAAATAAAAAAGAACAAAACTCTCGGTTGTTATGATTTTTATGAGTTCTTGTTATGAATTCCAACATAAGTTCAGTCTCTTATCAAAAAGAAATAAACGCAGAAATATACAACCCTAAGAATTTGGAATTGTTTATTGAAGGGCTTATGACTCATTTACACGTACAAATATCTTTTTTTTCTGTCATTTTACACTAATAGTTTAAGTCATAAAATAAGATATTTACAAGCAAATGATATAAAATTGTTATGTAATCTGATGGGAGTGTTTTTTTAATTTTAACAATAATGTTTGTAAATAAGACATTTAGAGATTTAAGATGCTATAACAATAGTTCGTCGTTCAATGTTTTTTATAGTTTTTCGAATGTTGCGCCAACTTGATGTGAATAGTAGTTAGCAACACAAGTTTTTACACAAAATGGATGGAGCTATGATGGTTTGCTTTAAAAAATAAATTGGGTGGCACAACAGTCCGTTGAGAACTCTGGCCTAGGGCCTAGTGACTTACAAACCCTCAACCATTCCTGTGCGCATGACAGTCCAACGCACTAACCATCATGCCACGGGCACTGGTTTGCCTTAGCTCTCATAATAAACACTAGTATGCCACAGGGTTATGTCCTGTATCCAACACTGTTTCTCTTTTTTTATTTTAATAATATATTGTCTGAAACTTTTATTCTTTTTAAGATTCAAACCTCGGTTTTGGTACGAGTAGAATGAAATTCGTTTAAAACTCAATGTTACTTGTCGTTGAAACATAATTTACCACCTTTGACTCTTTTCATGAGTTGCTCTTGCATCAAGGAAACCATCTTTCCTAGCCAAACATTACGCAAGATGATTGGGTTTCCTGACTCAATGCAAGAAGATATTTACTACCCTTCTAATGTGGCTACTATCTTTATACTTCCAAAGCTTAAGTTCATCTTTCATTTCTAGGCTAAGGCTCCAATAACTTACTTGAGTCTTTTAAACATTATTCAAGGAAGATCGTTCTAAATGATTTGTGACAATAACATAGAATATTATTTACGTCACTTGAATATCGTTGTAATGTCTCTTGTTTAACTTTTTTTTTACTGTTATTTTGAGGGGGTAGTTGTATTCCTCAACTTTAACTATTTTATTGTAATCTTCCTACATGAATTTTTATCAATAGCCTGGAACCCAACTTCGGACGTCCTGTCATACAGAGATTCGTATTTTACCCGTACTACATGAATGTGGAATTCTTTACTACACTCTGTCCCTCCCTATCATTACAATATTCAAAAATTTAATCCCATGTGCTAACCTTTTTCTTTTCTTATTGCTCATACGGTTCTTACAAATGAGTATGTTTATGCTGACTAGATGAATTCCTGGTCAAAGAAAGCACCAGATTTGAAAAAGAAGTACAACATCTCAAAATTTCTAATAAGGAAAAAAATGCTTGATGAACCAAGAAATGTGTCATCTTTAGAAGCTATCAGATTTAGAATTGTCAAGGCACCTAAGAACCTAGTTAAAAATGTGTTCGCTTTTCATAAGGAATTTAAAAAGAAAAGACAAATTGTTACCCTCCTGAAATTAAAATAACAGAAATAAAATGTTTGGGTTATTGTCAATCAAAACACATTAAAGCTAGTATCGAAGTGGGGTTCGGGCCAAAGCCAATATCACCAAAAACATTACGAAAGTCATTAAAGCGATGATAGGTTTTTTTTTATAAAGTATCTGGTCTCACTGCAACTTTCATTTAACCGAAAAGTTCCGTGGAAAAACTTCAGGTTTTCATATTTCAGCAGTTGTCGGCCATTAAAATCGGCTTTTAAATATAAAGAGAGTGACGAACTTTTACGTCAAATATAACACAACTTTTTAAAAGTTTGCCATGAAACATGAAACTACATTATTAATTATTGATGACAAGCTTTGCCAAACATAAAGTCTTCAATTAGATGTTATTTATGGACTGGTACATGTTAAGACTTCAACAACGTAGACAAAATTGTTCAATTGTCTCTATAAGAACAATATTTATCATTTGGTCTTTCTGTCCTACATACTCGTATATGGACTTGAATTTTTAAGTCTTAAAAAGCTTCAAGTTCAGGATTGGACAACAAACAAAACAAAAGAAGCTCCCGTCAATGAAAATAAAAAGCGAATTCAAAAAGAATTAAAAAAAAAAACTTGGATTCATTGTTGATTTATCCTAAGCCAGGATACGGAAATACCCATAAAGGTAATGTTGCGAGGAGATTTTTTTGAGAAAAGCAACGGATCCGTCATCATCACTGGAATTGATAAACTTTTTATTCAAAAGTATTTAGTATTTTGCAATGCCTTTCAAGGGGTTTCAAACTTAACTGTGAGAAATTAAAAAAGTTATTGTGAAGCAATCGCCCGATATTTTATATCCCTGGTAGGTACTATATGAGTGCAAGGGAGCCAACAATATTGATTCATGGCTATAATATTTCTTTTACATGCCTCTTACCAATTAATTAGTTCAGTGAAAAGGCTTTGGATTCACGAAACAAAGATTTACACATTTTCAGAGAGATATTTCATCGAAAAACGTTAAGAAAAGATTAATCAGTTTAACAAAAATTTTTAATAGAATGATCTTTTCGTCAATTTTGGTTCAAAATAACTAATAGTTTTCATATTTAATATGCATAATATGTAAAATTTATTAAATGAACAACACATTGTCTTTGAATGAAAAAACTACAATATTTTTGATAATAAACACAAAAGTGATTATCTTATTAAAAAACATTATTGATTATCTTATTAAAAAAACACACCAAATTTTTGTTTTCTTAATACAAACTAAATTTAAACTCATATTTACACTTTTTCAAAGCTTTAAAGCACAAAAAGTCACTTTAAACTTTTCAAAATAATTTATCGCACAGAAAAATACTAGCTTTGCTCCACTATAAATCGGTTGTTCTGTCAATTTCGAGATTCGATTTTAGGCCGCACTACATGAATGTGGAATATTTTTTCCCTTCTCTGTCATTGTAATAATCAATGTGCCCCCAGATCTCCTTCTAAAACCTTTTGTTTTACGGAGCCGTAAATTTGTTGGTGATTTTTAATTTTTTTTTGTTTAAAAGTTTATTTTTATAATTTTTGTCATAATGTGTTTAACAATACGAAATTTTTGAAATGTGCACGAGATCTCCTATTAAAACCTTTTATTTTCACGGAGCCGTAAATTTATTGGTGACATTTAAATTTGTTTTTGTTTAAAAGTTTATTTTTGCATCTATGCTAATATTATTAAGCTGAAGAGTTTGTTTGCTTGTTTGTTTGTTTGGACGGGCTAATCTTAGGAACTATTGGTTCGATTTCACAAAATCTGTCAGTGTTAGATAACCCATTAATTAAGAAAGGCTATATTTTAGAGAAAAAACACAAAAAATTATGCCCAACTCGATGGAAATATATTTTTCAATTCGATTGCTTGGCACATATAGAAAACATGTAGAATATTTTTCACACAAGAGGCTACCACTAATGTTTTATTAATATTTATTCAGAAATTAGTTTTATATTGAATTGAATATTTGTTTACCCAAATCAAATGAGGTTTATTGAAAAAGATTTCAGATGAAACACTTTCCTTTGACTTACACAGCACGTTCGACCTTATCTTAATCAATATCATTCGCAAAACTAAACAAAAAACATGTTAATTGATTAATTCCATGTGGCCTTTCAAACTTTCTTCCTTGAATAGGAATTATTCATATGCTTTTCTTTTTAACAAAGCAATAAATAATTCCCAGAATGGCCTTTCTAATTTCATTCGAACTTTCAATAGTCTATCTTTTTTAAAGATACTCTGACACACAACCTTTCAGTTTTTGAGCATTGGAATCTCTATTTCTAAGTAGAGTAATCCTTAAAATGTTCTTCGTTTTGCTTGTAATTTCGATTAAACTAGTTTGCAATTAGTAAACAAGGATTCAAGACTTGGAAATTTTAATTTTGTTTCTAAATTCGATTGAAAAAAAAAAAGAAAAGAGAATAAAGGATTATATGACGGATTAGTTGTTCAACGTTGAATCAAAGGAAATACCTATAAATTTCATTTAAGGATTAAAGGAACAGGAAATATTTCAATGAAAACAGTTTTGTTTTCTTATTTTTTTTTTTACAACAGTTGTGTAAATCTCTCGAAAACTTCCATATGCCAGTTGGTATATATTGAGTTAAACCCTTTTCTTCCTATGTTATGCGACTACTATAGGATTGCCGTTACACCCATAGAACTACATACGACTACGACTAGGTACTATATGTTCATATATAACAATGGGGAATCCTTATGAATTATTATAGGAAAAACTATACTATTCCCGTCAAACAGATGTTGGAAAGTGAAAAAGTTTTCAACATTGCTTTTGCTTCAACACCCTTACTTCGATTTTAAGGATTGCGAGCATAGGTATCTACACATACGTTCGGGATGGCTATATCTATCAAATTGAAATAGTTGGGTTAAGGGGCGGAGAAGGTGGGGACTGGATTGAGAATATGGTATATGTAGTATGCCCTTTCTATTTGAAAAGTTATTTCCACACATTCGCACGTGCCTTTCGGAATTCCAGGGAAACTGGCATTCGAGAAAAGCTGCCGCAAATAGTTTTCATTTGTTTGGTTATTTTCTACAGCTAATAAATATTGTTGCCAGGTTTGGTTGTTTTTTTTTAATACGCTGCAACAAAATTAATATAAACATTTCAAAATAAATGTATAAATAGTTTTTGCATTTTGTATCCTTAAAAGTCAAATATGTTACGAGCTAATTTAATAACAATTATAAAACCAATTTTGAACAATACACAGTGAATATTGTTTGATCTTGATTTAAAGGAGCCTGAGAAGCGTGCGGTCAAAGATGTTGAGAGGTTCAACAACAGAAATGAAGTTCGAAAGTTTTATGAGCAGGTGAAACGAAATTCACAAGTACATAAACCACGAACCGAAGGCTGCAAAGACGAAAGTGGAAAAATGCTGAGGATATGGAACACTTCTACAGCAGAGGCAGCAAAAATGGGTTTAAGGGTTAATGAGGGCAGAACAAAGTACAAGCTGTCAACAAGAAAGGACCTACAACACTGACATCTCGGTCAAAACGTCACCATCGACAGACGTAACTTTGAGGTAGTTAAGGACTTGGTCTAGCTAGACTCTGCTATGAACACAGAAAACAACACCAGCGCTGACATCAAACGAAGAATTACTCTTGCTAACCGCTGTTTCTTTGGGCTAAGAAAGCAATTGAGTAGTAAAGCCTTCTCTCGAGCGACCAAAGTGTCCCTATCCCCGTGCTGCTATACGATGCAGAAGCATAGACTATGAAAAAAACGGATGAAAGCGCCTTAGGTCGTTTCGAGATAAAAGTTCTTCATGTGATCTGCGGTCCCGTATGCATAAAAGGTGAGTAGAGGAGAAGATGAAACGACAAGGTCTACGGGCTTTACAGCGACTTTGACTTAGGCAGAAGGATAAAAGTCCAACGACTGAGATGGCTGGGTCACGAAGCCCGGAAAGTATTCGAATTTACACCTACAGGAGATCGCAGTAGAGGAAGACCCCGGATCTAGATGGAGAAGTTTGTTGGGTGAGGCTCTAGTTCACACAGGATTATAGCACCACTTTAAGTAGGTAAGTAAGGAGAAAAATCGAGTGCAAATGAGAATTGTCACTACAATGATGTATGAATAGAAGTGGAAAATGAATACAACTGCCTCGCGTTTGCTTTACCAAGAACTTGAGTGTGGCAAAACATCTCTATGAGAAATTGAAAAAGGTAAAAACATCGACATTTTATTTGACTTCGAGTCACATTTTGTTTGTGTCTTCAAATAAAGAAACAATTTTGACATATACATAGATTTTTTAGTTATTTTTAAATTGAAAACCTTTCCCGAACTGAACCAAGGTTATGACCTTATGTCTTTTCAAATGAAAACAACATTTATTTAAACTTCAATACTAGCGTTTAAGTTATAAGGTACATTTCAGCAGCCTTTTCTTGTAATAAGTGCATTTTAATTACTTTTACCTTTTATTAACAATTCAATAGACGACAAGGTTTTGTTCCTGGAAATCAAATTTCATTTTCTAATGGTTTTTGATGGATTTCTTTAAAACCCGACTTCAAAATAACTTTATCGCACGTAAAGTTTTTGAGATATTAGCTTTTTATTACATTTGTAAGGCTTTTTGAGGGTATACAAATTCATGCAGTACCTTTCCTTCAATAAAATTCCCAATGGTTTTCCAAACCTATAATCCCTTTTTTCAATATTCAGTTGAAATATTTATATTATTTCCTAAAATTTTTGAAAAATCTTCATACGTTATAAGATTTCATGTGTCTCAAATTAATCTTTAAGAAACGCTGAAGCATTTCTGCTAAACCGTCTTAAAGGATGGAGTTAATTTTTGTTTGTGGCCAATCCGTGCATCGTCTAAGCCTTTCTATCATAAGTTTTTGAAATATATTAAAACATATTACAAAAAAAAGAGTGAAAACGGGTATTTTTTAAAATTTGAGCAGATAGATGAAATCTAAGTTCAGATTCACAATCAGTACTGAAATTAACTCCAAAACTTAGTTTTCAAAACTTAAATGCATTAAATTCAAGGTTTTCTTAAAACTTTATATCGAGTCAAATAAGAATTTCAAGAAACTAAGTAAGATTCTAATATAATTTAAACTGTAACTGTGCTTTAACTTTTTTTTAAGATTTACAGGCACTCAAGGGGTTATTGGTACCATTCATATGTTTATATCAAAACTCAGTAAGAGCATAAGGAAAAAAGGCAAGGATTTTAGTGGATACCGGTGCACATTGGTCTTAAAGTTCCGAATATCAAAATGGGAGGGAAAACCAGAGTTGACCAAAGCATTTCACATTCTCGATGTGCGGTTAAAGAAATAATCTCTATACTTGACAGAACTCCCGAAATTGAGCTCAAGGGCAAACTGTTGAGTATTTCTGGAAAAGCTAGTATTACTGCTGAATTGTTTAAGGGGTCGAATGCAACTGGATAAACAAATTTTGAGGCAAGATTTTAATTCAAGACAACTTAGTCACTTAAAAAAGTATTGTTTTGTTTGTGTGACAGAAAAAACGTAATTTTGTCGACTAGTTTATCATTAACTAACAGCGATCTGACAGTAAAAGTGTTTTTTTAACTTCCCATAGAAAGTTATTGTAATGGGTCCGATTTGTCGAATTCAAAATTTTGACATTTCTCGACGTTTCAAAGTCCCTAGTGTCGAAATAAAAGATTTTTAGAAAGATTTCTGTGCGTGCGTGTGTACGTACGTTCGTACGTCCGTACGTTCGCGACGTTTTTTTTCGTCGTCCATAGCTCAAGAACCAGAAGAGATATCGACTTCATATAAATTTTGTTATACAGATAATAAGGCAGAAAGATGCAGAAAGGGCTCTCAAGAAAATTGCGTGGGTGGTTTTTTACCATAGCAGTTTAAAAAAAAGGTGAACATTTTTTAACCCTAAATATCTTCCGAACCAATAACGCTAGAGACATGAATTAAATTTTATATTATATATTGTAACGTGATACCAAACAAATATATTTTTGGAAAAAAATCCAATTAACGTTTTTTTCATAAATCGAAAAAACTGAAAAAAAATATTATTTACCTCGAAAAATTTACGAACAAAAAACGATTTTATATCCAAAACATTTTTGTGCAAGAAAGAATAATGTTTTTATGATCTGCTAGAGTTTTAAGAAAAATCGAATTGATAGCTTTTTTTTTATAAAAAATAAAAACTTATACAAAACATTACTTAAAGTTGGTAAAAATTGATTTTTTACTTAAATATCTTTTCAAAAATTTAAGATTATGGCTTCCAACTAATTTTATCTTATAAGAAATATTGTTTTCAACATTTGGAAAAATTTTGAGAAAAATCGAATGGACAGTTTTTTTACAAAAAATAAAAACCTAAAAAAAATATTATTAAAAGTTGGTAAAAATTTATTTTAAACTCAAATATCTTTAAAAAACTTTGAGATATTGGCCTGAAACTAATTTCATATTTTAAAAAATATTGTTGTCAACATTCAGTAAAATTTTGAGAAAAAATGAATTGACAGTTTTTTACCCAAAAATTAAAACGTAAAAAAAACATTACTAAAAGTTGGTAAAAATTGACTTTCAACTCAAATATCTTTTCAAAAATTAAAAATAATAGCTTCAAACTTATTTAATGTTTTAAAAAATACTGTTGTCAACATTCAGTAAAATTTTGAGAAAACCGAATTGAAAATTTTTTTACAAAAAAAATAAAAACTAAACAAAAATGAATAAAAGTTGGTAAAAATTGATTTTCGACTCAAATATCTTTTCAAGGCTTCAAGATATTGGCTTTAAACTAATTTTTTATTATAAGCAATATTGTTTTTAATATTCGGTAAAGTTTTGAGAAAAATCGAATTGACAGTTTTTTACAAAAAATACAAATCTAAAAAAAAACAATACTAAAACTTAGTAAAAATTTACTTTCGACTCAAATATCTTTTCAAAAATTAAAAATATTGTCATGCAACTTATTGTATCTCATAGAAAATATTGTTTTCGACGTTCAGTACATTTTTATAAAAATCCAACAGTCAGCTTTTTTCATAAAAAATTAAAGTCTACAAAAAATAGTACGCAAAATTGGTAAAAAATTGATGTTCGGTTTTCGATATCTCGTGCACAATAGAAGATATTGACTTATAATTAATTTCATTCATCCAATTTGTATTTGTTTATATAAGAAATAAAAACTTTTAAGAAATGCTACTAAAATTGGTAAAAATTGGTTTTCGACTAAAAATTTCGTTAACAAAAAATAATTTCGAAATCAAACTATTTCATAATATGCAAAATATTATTGGTAATTTTTAATTTTTTAAGAATAATTCAACTGACAACTTTTTGAACACAACACGAAAACCTACAAACTTTTAAGCAAGACAAATCGACAGACAGGATGGGAAGTTATCAGTGTGGGTCGCATCCCAGCCTCTTTTATTTTTGTAAGTTTTCTGATACATCATAAGCATAATATTTTTTGACACGCTTGATTCTAAACATCGCAAAGATTTTTGAATAAATTTATAAAAAAAAAGAAATCCTCGGATAATTTTACTCGAATAGTGAAGACTATTTCTGAACTTATCTGAATAATTACTCTTGATATTGTAGTAACTAACTTAATTCTATTTGGCAACCATGTTTCCCCTTAGAGGGTTGTTTAACTTGATGAGATTTATCCTGCCAACCCTAACCTATAGATATGAAAAAAATGATGTAAAAAAGAAGATATAAAACATGTGAAACAGCTGAGGATATGTAACATATGGCCGATATGATCGATTTGCCCCTTAAAGTGTTCAAAACTACAAGAATACATAAAATTGTATACATAGATAAGAAAGTCAGAAAGGATTTTTTCCTCAGAATAATAAAACAAAAACAAAAAAACAGAAAAAAAAACATAAATAAAAAAACTTTTCCAATCGAATGAAAATATTTTAATGTTGTGCAAATAGTTTCAGGACTTTTTTTTTCTTATTTTCCATTAACGATTCTCCTTCCTTCAATATTGCTTCTCGTATGCTTAAAAAAGTTTTTGAAGGCGATGTACGAACTATATGAAGGTTTTTCTTCAGTTTTACATATTTTTGTGGAAATTGATAACGAAGTGAGTCTTTGAATTCATCTACATACATACATACATATGTATTATATTTGTAGATATGTGTGAAAAATTGAAGAAATAGAGAAGAAGTCAAAGTTCGAAAGACTTTTTCGTTTCTTTTTTGCAGGAAGTTTAAGAATTTCCATATGAAAATATGGAAGAAGAAACGAAATTTACATATTATACACTCCTCACTATACACCTACTATACCACCTATCTATCTTTCAGTTGTATGGCAGTTTGATAAGGGCTTTCTTTTTGTCTACTTTTACTTATCACAATTATAGTCTGAGGAAAGACTGTTTTTGAAACAGAAAGAGGTTTTTGAAAGTCAAAAATATCAACATTTTAAATTTAATTTTTCTACCACCAATATTGTTTTATTTTAGTCAGTTAGTCGAAAGTTTTGAGCTAAAATGGTTTTCATTACTTCAACTTCAAGTTCAAATATCTCGAATCTCCCAAACCGATGAACATCTTAACATTAGCTTTCATTTGGTGCTAATCTCATGAATGTACGCTCTATGCCCAAAAACGAACATTGTCCTTTATGTAAATATTTATGACATCCACGATGTCAAATAAATTTCATTTGTTTTAAAAATTTCAATCCTCAAAAATTCAACTCTATTTTCTAGACTGTATAAGAGAAGACACAGGAATAGGAAAAGTTTTTCTAACCTTTTTTTTAAGAATTAGGTCAGTAGAATTATAGAGGTAAAATGAGGTGTATGTGTGCGTTCTCTTAAAAATGTGTGTGACGTGATTCGATTTTATGCTAAACATGTAAAAGTATATATACACATTTACCCAGGAAATAAATAAAATCGAAATTAAATTCATAAAATAAATTTTAAGTGTAGAAAACCGGATGCTAAGGTATAACTAGCATGATGATTTACTTATATGAACGAAAATAAAGTTGTTTTATGAGGAATTTTGCAAAAGGAAACTTATGAGAAAGTAATTTCTTGAGAAAAATAGATATGGCGCTAGAGGAAAACCATTAGCCAATAGGGAAAGTTTTAAATACTTAAGTATTAGCACTTAACTATGGTAATCTAATTCTACTTCTTTGAAGGGTTTTAATGATTTTTGAAGTTGGAACCCGACTTTAAATCACTCAAGTTTTTTAGATGTTACCCTTTGAAGGTTTAAAAAACACAAAACATTCACTTCGAATATTAAAATATTTCGTACAATTTTGAATAAACTTCAATGCTCGTTACTTTTCACATTTTCACATCAACATATTTACGTTAATATCATCAAAAAGCTTAAAAAGGGCTTTTATCTGAGAAAAGCCAAACAGGTCATCACTTTAAGTTTTAAAAATATATTAAAAAATATAAAAATAATATTGAAAATGTGTATTTTTTAAATTCGAAGAAATAGCATAAAATTCAAGGTTTGTAAGAACTTCTAAGAGTCAAATGAAGATACTTAAATCCTTAAGTAGGGAAGGATTTATTATTGGTGCAGAGTTGGATAAAGCATTCTACATTCATGATGTGCGGCTGAAAATCGAGTCTCTACATTTTCCTGCATTGAGCTCAAGAATAAACTGATTGGCATTTTTAGAAGTGCCATTATAAGATAGAATGATTCGTTTGGGGGATTGAATGAAACTGGTTATTTCGATAGAACACTGATTTTAGAGGTATCAATAAAACAAATAAATGCAAAAGTTTAGGTTAGAGCTCTGTTGCTTAGCATAATAATGTGAAAATGGGGACTTAGGTAAATGGTTACCTATGATGACACGTTTTGTTTCGTATTCATTAATCCTATCTGTTCTTGAAGTTCCAATGCATTAACAAGGTGAGCGATCATTTAAAATAGATAACAACGTAAGGTCTTAAAAGGAGTGCCTTACATGTATTCTTTAAACGTCTTAATTTCTCATACCTTTCAGAAAAATTATCGGAAGCAAAATTTATAGGACTAATAGTTTTGTTCACGGTTGAAGTGAGTTATAAGAAGTACTGACAAATCTGCCAAGAAAATCTAAACTAACTAAAGTAAAATAAATTAAAACACTCAAGTTGAATAAAGCCTTTTCAGTTTAGCAACATTTGATTTTGACTTAATCAGATTCAATAAATAACTTTACTGTTTCTTGGAAAATTGTAAGTATCAGTA
Source organism: Eupeodes luniger (assembly GCA_951509635.1). Lineage (NCBI taxonomy): Eukaryota > Metazoa > Arthropoda > Insecta > Diptera > Syrphidae > Eupeodes > Eupeodes luniger. Next base: position 91,258,962 of record OX608073.1, on the reverse strand, counting down.
AACGAAACGGGTTGGGTTCGATATCCCGGTTTTTATATTCCCGTTTCTTAAAATCTCGATTTTAAAATCCAGTTTTTTATAATCCTGCTTTTTTAAAATCCCGCTTTTTGTAATCCCGTTTCTTATAATCCCGTTTTTCATAATCCAATTTTTTAATATCCCGATTTTGTAATAAAAACTAGTTGTTAAATTGTAAAAAATCGCGCGATTTTTTTTAAATTAAACAACAAATTAAAAAAAGGAGATATTTTTCTAGAGTCATTTTATTGCAACCTTTAACAAAAATAAAATATGTAAAAATAAAAACATAAAGTAGGTTAGGTTAGGTTAGGTTAAAGTAAAGTATTATTCTTTTAAAACGAAGCAAAAAAAAAACAATATTAAATCAACAAACAAAGTCAACAATAGCAGTAAAACCATAAACGAGAGGTAGATTTGCTGTAGGATGCATATTGTTTATGCAAGAGTTAATATTGTAAACAAAAATAAATGTTTCTGTACAGTTAAAACAAGACAAATTACGATATTACTATGTTCTCGTCAAGTAACTTAACATTCAAACCTTTTACTCCCATTGTAATTTAGTTTAATGCACGTATTTTGTAAAAAAGAGATGGGATTGTCGGGATTTTGAAAAGCGGGATTGCAATTGATTGGGATTTTAAATAAGAGGGATTTTAAAAGACGGGATTTCAAAAATCGGTAATTTAAAAGACGGGATTTTAAAACTTTTTTTCGGGATTTTTTAAAAACGGGATTTTAAAAAGCGGGATTCCGATACGCTCCCAAACGAAACATTAGTCAAAGTAGCAATTAATTGTCTTTTTCAATAATTATCCTCAATATTAACCATTAACAAAATTTCGCGATTCATAAACAAATCATTATAAATGGGTTTCTTTTATTTCTGCATCGTAAGAAATTAAATTTTTCAGTAACAAACGATGTTTTAGTTGGGAACACTATTTTAACGGACCGCCATTTTGTCAGCTGCCGATCGTTTTATTTTAAGTTTGGTTTTAAATTTCAAGAATTGAAGCCACATAATCACTAAGCAAGGGGTAAATTCAATGAATAGGCTTAAAACAAGATTGCCGTTGATACCTAATTTAATTTAGAGATGAAGCACACTTTTGGTTAAATGGTTACGTCAAACTTGCCCTGTATCAGAAGACTCTGTTTGCACATAGTACTTATAATTTGAAATTTTAAAATCTGTCTATAAAAGAAGTTTGTCTTAAGAAACAAAAATGCATTTAATTAATCAAAAAACCTTGATTTACTAAATTTTTTTCTAAAATCGATATAGCGTTTTTTTAAATTGATTGTGTATGCATAACATTTTGTAGTTTCAGTTTAAAAATACTTTTAGTATGCAGTTAATTAAGAGCTTGTTAATATACCTATTACATTTGATTGATCGTACAAAATGATGAACCATTTTCGAGATATGTAATTAAAAAAAATATTATTTTTTTAAAAATCAAAACAAGAACCAAATTTTGATCATCAAAAATTATTGAAATTGGTGATTAGTTCTTTAGAAAACTTAAAACAAAATAACGGTTTAATGGGGGTACCCTTTTGGAGCAAAACAAAAATATTTGTTTTATATTAAAAGCAGCCAATTTAAGAAAAACAATTTTAGAGAAAAAATCTGTCGGTATGTTTTTGAGAAAATTCGAAATTTCAATTTTTGAACAACAAATTTGTATTGGGACTGCTGCTAATTTTAATCTTAAAAAAATTAAAAAAAAAAACTCCTACCGCGAGTTGGCTTCCAACCTTAAATTTCAAGTTAAAACTCAATAGTTGGTTGTTGGACAAATAAGTTCGTACTTCCTTAAAACCGATGTTGGCCAGAATTTTACACTCTACTATGATGACCGCTATAAAGCCATGATTACTGACTTTATCGTTCAACAACTGAACTACCGTAATGGGCAGAATCCGTGGTTTTAACAAGAAGGGTGCAACATTTGTTACAGTTCGAGCCATTCAAAGAAACGATTGATAACCGCATAGTTTCACGTTACAGACATGTGAATTGGCCTCCAAGATGTTGCAATTTCATTCCACTTGGCTATTTTTGTGGTGAATTGTGAAGTCGCTAGTTAATGCTGTTAGGAAATCATAGAACACTTGGAGGACAACATTTGCCACGTTATTGCCGGGCACAATTTGAAAAAGTTATTGATAATTGGACCTCCAGATTACACTATGTCCGACTTTACCGTGGAATTACAGTGTCAAAATATTATGTTTCGAATAAAGTAAATTTCTTTTCAACTTGTTTTATTGTATTTCAAAGTTATAAACCTCTAAAAAACACCCTTTACAATTATCTACAATAGTTATTTATGTTTTTTAATAAATTACTCAACCGTTCAATTGAATTTAATTAGAAATATTCAAATCCTCATTCGTCCCCTAATTCAATAAGTTCTTTATACGAAAGTCAACCTAATCTAAAAAGAAAAAAATACCATTAAGATTTTGAAAATCTTGAATCAATGTTTCACTTCCGCCATTTAGATAAAAGGGTTGACTTTTGGAGTTATATTTTTTTTTGTAATGTTCTACATTTAGTAGGTCATTGAACATTGACACTAATAGCTACACAAGGAATTTGCTTCTCTTACTCTGTTGATTTTGTTGATACAGATACGAGTATAGTACTCTTATACATTTCATACTTCACTGGTTATATTTGGTATCCTTATTGGTATAAAAATACATACATACATTTTTACAGATATAAAAATCCATCGGAAATATCTCGTTATTTTACCCAAAATGAACTTCCTTTTTTTTTTCTTTCGCTAATTTACATGTAAATTTTTTTGATTATCCTGTTTTGCAGCAATCCTTTTTCTTGTGTTTTGGCAAAAATAAGGACGAAAAGAAAGGAAAACATTTTTTCCTTCTTCTCCAAGTACCTAACCCTTATTCACGGTTGCTTAGATACACAGTGTTCAGCGAGATGTGTAAAGCATGGGTATAAAACCAACTCCATCTTCTTCTCTCGACAAAAAAACGTAATTTCATTTTCGTTTGTTCAGAAGAGAGTGACCCTTGACCTATTCACATCAGGAAATTCCAACCGACGAAATAATTCCTCACTTTTTACACTTAATTCAATTGAACATAATATCTCACTTTCGCAAAATTACCCAAATTGCTCTCTCTATTTATACCCACAAGGATATTCCTTTAAGGATTAAGGAGAAGCACCTAACACAAACAGATTAAAACCCAAAATAATAATACCTACCCACTAAAAAAAGGTAATAATTCTAATCCTGCAAATACTCCATGAAGTCATGCAACGCGGTTTAAACCAACATATATCCAGCACTTGTCTACCTTCATATAAATATACTTACGTATATAGGAGTCTTTATCCTGGGGAAAGAAAATAACTTTTTAAAAGAGATTAGCATAATTGCTAAATAAAATTCATATCGCACTTAGCCAGACCATAAAACGGATCTCTTCCAATAGATATACACACTCAAATTCACCTAAATATAAATCCTCATAGCCGTATACGCCAAATTAAACTATAAAATTCCTTTCCTTCCATTCCACATCTCTGCTGATGATGCTCTTCATACCGCACACCCTTCTAAATGTTGAAGACCTATACAAAAATATAGGAACCTAAACCTCTAGGAAGGTACATATACATTTGTACATCAAAGTTAATCATTGAGAAGATTTTAGGCCCAAAAAGAAGCAACCTCAGACTTAAACCTCTACCATCACCTTCTTCATCTCCTCATCTCCACATCTCCACATCTTCGTCTCTATCTTCTTTCCTCAATATCTAGATCTGTTTTTGTACACGTTTTAATGAATTTACATATATAATTAAAATTTATTACGTCTCACCTGCAATTAAACGAACGCTTAATGATACTCTAGATCCTTTTTAATTCAACTACTCTCAAGAGGTTTAAATAAATTTATACGCGTTGTAGTAGAATACATATAAGTGCGTATAAATGCGTACCTTATACATATAAGACCTACCTATACATCAATATAGGTACCAACCTTTATATAGCACAGAAATCCTTTTCTCTTTTTCTTTTCCCTTATCTATATAGAATTATAGGGTTTTTCGTATGTGTGACGATGCAAATTAACGTGCGGTAGATTTATGCGGGAATTCTTCCCCTAAATTTACCCCCATACCGGTGATTATTATATTTGAGTTTAACTTTTGGGGTTTTATTGCCTTAACCTTACACCGAAAAGAACAAGAACACAGCACACCTAGGATTAAAAATTTTGTATCTTTCCTATATTTTTGTATAGAACATTTATTGGGATGTTTTTGAGAGTTCCTAAAGTATCCCATACTCCCCGCGCTCAGTTTAGATTGCCCAAAATAATGATGGTTTGAATTTCTATAACCTCCTAACCTAACCCACCCATCTGGCCTACATTCATATAAAATTCAAATAAAACTGTAAAAAGAAAGTTTTTTTTTTTAATCTTAACGTCTGTTTAAAAGTCCAATTCCCCAAGTTGGTTTTTATTCTTAAGGACTCTCGAAGGACCTTGAAACTTTTTTTCATTCGTTTTTTGTTTTTTTTTCTTCTAGATAAGAATTAATTTTGAAAGTAATTCCAGTCTGAAAAGCAATGTGGGTATAGATAGAATATTGTGATGCCCTAAAGTCAGGTGGTGAAAAAAGTACGAGGGGGAGGGAGGTTTAAGGAATTACGAGACGAAAACAAAAGTAGGTTCGTATTTTTGCTAAGGAATTTAATTTTATAAGGCGCTAATCGTTTTGTTTTTGTCTTTTTTTTTGCGTATTTTTATAGCTTCGCGTCTTAATTTAGACAATAATTTAGAAAGCTTCCGATTCATAAAGTTTATTGTAATTATGTAGAGTAGTTGACATCACAAAAATGTCTAACAAGTTTGAAGTTGTTGGTTGGCGTCAGTATTTAAAGGTTTTTAGTCCTTACAAGCATTGCTGATGCGGTTTAATTGTTTTAAATTTTTTATTTTTTATTTTGAAAAAGCAATTAGACTTTATAGACTCTAAAAAAGCACCAATCTAACTTTTCCTTAACGCGGTCTATTCGTTCACTCTAAAGTTATTTAGTTTTCAATATAACTACGATTTGTTTTGTCCGAATATTTTTACTGTCTTTAACTTTTTCAGTGAAATACAAATAATATTGAGCACTACCATATAATTCAAATCACCAAGAAATAATAATATTTTCCATGTGTTTTATTTTTCAAAAAAAAAAAATAAGTTGTAAGTTTAAAAATTTTGCAGGCAGAAATAAATCAATATATTACTTTTATTTGATTTTTTAAATAAAGAGTGATTTTTTAAAAGCTATAGGAAAGTTTTTCAAAAAAAAACACATACAGTTCAGAAAAATGCATGGAATCTTTATTTGAATCGATAGTACGGCCAATACAATTTAATATTTAAAGATTATTTCATGTAAATGTTGACCTTGACTGCGCCTCAAATGGTCCATCCGCTTAGTCCAATTTTGGCATACTCTTTCCAACATTTTGGCCGGTATCTCACGAATAAATGCTTCAATGTTGTCTTCCAATGCGTCAATTGAAGCGGGCTTGTCTGTATAGACATGAGTTTTAAAATAGCCCCACAAAAAATAGTCTAAATGCGTTATGCGGTCCCGAACGTGAAATAAAATGTTCACCGAACTCGCCTCTCAATAAGACCATTGTTGCGCGTGCTGTGTGGCATGTGGCACCGTCTTGTTGAAATCACATGTCATGCAAGTCAAGCTCTTGCATTTTGGGCAAAAAAAAGTTGGATATCATCTCACGGTAGCGCTCACCATTCACAGTTACGTTACGATTCGCATCATCTTTGAAGAATTACGGTCGAATGATGCCACCAGCCCATAAACCGCAGCAATCTGTGACTTTTTCTGGATGCATTGGTATCTCTTGCAATGCTTCTGGCTGATAGTCACTCCAAAATTGACAATTCTGCTTATTTACGTACCCATTGAGACAAAAATGAGCTTCGTCGCTGAACACAATTTTTCGGTAAAAAAGTGGATCTTCGGCCAACTTTCCAAGAGCCCATTCAACAAAAATGTTACGTTGCAGTAAGTCGTTTGGCTTCAATTCTTACACCAGCTGTATTTTGAAAGGCATCACACCTAATCCTTCTGCAAAATTTTCCACATTGTTGAGTAACAGAGGCCCAATTGCTGCGAACGGCGACGAATCGATAATTGATGGTCATCATTAACACTGGCCGATACAGCTACGATATTTTCTTCAGTTCGCACTCTACGCAAGCGTGTTGGTGGTTTAATGGTCAACAATGTAAATTTGGTGCGAAATTTTGTCACAATAGCCCGAATAGCCGCTTCAGTGGGTCGATTAAACTGACCATAAAATGGAAGAAGAGCGCGAAGAACTTTCTTAACAGAGCACGCATTTTGATAATAAAATTCAATAATTTACAAGCGTTGTTCGTTTGTAAGACGATTCATGGTTAACTTATAGACCAAACTGAACATGTTTGACAGTGAAACAAAACAAGAAACGTGCGGCAGCTGTTTAAACCAGGGTTGCCAAAAAGATAATAGCTAAAAAATCACCCCTTATAAGCAGAATTTTTATCGGATGGAAATGCTGCGTACATACCGAATTCACAATTTTTCAGGACTGGAAAATCAGAGATTAAAATATTGAATAAAGTAGTAAGGATGATCCTTGAGAAACGCCAGCAGGAATAGCTTTCGACCCGAAATTTATTCTATTAAGTGAAACTATGGATTTTCCAACACTTTGAATAAATTTGGTTTACAAGGTTTGGCATTCATTCAAAATGAGTTTGTGTATGAGTGTATTGTGCCAAACAGTGACAAAAGCTTTTTCAACATTTTTTTCTTTTACGTTACTACAGATTCTAAAACCCTGATATAAAGAGTTGATATCTTTCCGGAAACTAAATTTCTGCATTGGTTTAGTATTCTATTCGTTCAAAAAAACATTTCGAGACGTCATTGTTGGAACAACTTTTGCCATCTTCCAGAATCCAGAAAGATTCCATCTGTAATTCTATTCTTAAATAAACGCTTGTTTCAAAAGTCATTATTTTCCACTAAAATGGAAGATGGCAAAAGTTGTTCCAACAATGACGTCTCAAAACCCCCAAGTTTTCCACAAAGTTATAGGCCAATAAGCTTATTGTTTGATTAATAATTAAACAAGCCAATTGAGCAAACATTTTAAATCATTTGAAGTTTAGCAATTTAGTTGCATATTTTCTTTACGAGAATCGTGTTTTACCTACTATTTAAACATCCAAAAAGCTTTTGGATCGGAAGAAATGCGGGATTGCATTCATATTCTTTTGCGAAAAATTGGCAAACATTTTGATCTTCTAAAATGTTTGCAAGCTTTATTTATAAAATTTTTAAATTAAGTGACCACAGTGGCCCGTTTTGACTTGTTTGATTACAAAAATCATATCTCCTAAACGAATATAGATAGCTATTGCTTAATTTTTTTTATCTTTTTATTTTTAAAAAAATTGTGACTTTCAAAAAAAAACTGTTAACAGGGTGTTTCAAAAATTCGTGTTAAAATAAGAAGTTTTAACAAAGGTGATAAACATAACGGTATTTTAATATGCAATCGTCAAAATCAATTTTTTAAGTAATCTGAGTGAATTGAAACAGTAGATCAAAAAGAAAAAGGACCAATTCGAGTAAACCAGTGGGGAAAAAGTATTTTTTTTTAATTTTAAGTATTTTGGTGATATATTACAAGTCAAACAGTGGAAAAAGAAATGAAGACAAAACAAATTAATATATTATTAATAATGGCAAAGCATATTATGAAAACAAAAACGAAAAGCGTTTCGAAGCCCTTTATCTAGTTTTTACATTCAAAGTTAATAAAAAAAATTAAAAAAAAATTATCATCATACAAATCTTCAACTTTGGCCTGATATAAGGCACACCAATAACCCAAATTAAATAATTTTTTCGATTACTTGAGCTCCAAATATTTGTGAATCCAGTAAACTAAAAAGTTTTGCAATATAGACCCACTCGAAAAATTAATATTGCAAGCAGTTTTGCATAAACAGGCCACTGTGACCGTTTATTAGACCAAGGGGTTTTATGAACCGCATTTGAAAGCGAAAGCGTTCTTAAAATATAGTGCACGCATTCCTTACTAACGAACATACGCATATAGTAGGAACACACTCACACACAGATATCTCTCTGAAAATGATGGATTTAAATTCCAATTACCTTAAAACGTGGACTTTTTCAAAACTAAAAAGCAGTCCGATAGGCAAAAAAATTCCATTGTGAACCAAATAAAGCCACAAGGACCTTAATTGATTTTTGTTCTTTTTAAAATATGCTTTATTCCATGAAAAAGACTCCTCTTTTAAGACAGTTATAATATGCTTTAACATTTTTTAAATGAAACTGTGTCATGAATGGTTTATATTTCTAACTATAACTTACTCGTTTTTAAATATCTGAGTGCAAAAATATTTTTAACAATTCTGATTTTTTTTATCTCACATAAAATTTACTTATATTAATCCACATGGAGTAAATTTTGATGAAAAATGAAATATTTTAAAATATTAAACTAAAAATGTTGCAAATGATTCCTTGCAACTATTTTACGGAAAATGAACTAAGCTAGAACAAAAAAAATCGGTATTTTTAGCAAAGAAAGGTAGAACACAAAATAAAAACATTTGTTAAAAGCCCCCATGAATTTTATATTTACAAAATTTCACATTTCAGATAATTTTCACCAGAATTGTATTTCATTTCAAATATCTACTAAATAGAGTATATTCCATTGTTAAATAAATTTCGAAGAATTTTTGAACTCTATAAAAAAAGTCCAGTTTTTGTGATTCATCGTTTTAAAATTAAAATTCCATATATTCACGTATAGCTAGCAAATTCTATAGATATTTATCTACCGAGCTTTCTCCCATTTTTACATTGAATACCCAAAACCCATTAGATTTGAATTAAAATTAATCCCCAAAAACTCTCCGAACAACTGAAAAAACACAGTACAGCGACCGACTGACAGGATGACGGACGACAATATGCAGACGCCTGATGGTGGGATAATATTCCATTTAGTATCCAGACTAATTCAACATACTCTCTGTTGTTCAATGTTCAATTGTCCTTTTAAGTGCTTTCTCCCTAACGCAAATAAAACAATAATATAACAGAATTAAAAAAAAACAAAAATTCTAACGATAAAATTTGAAGCAGTTCACCCCCCTCAGAGAAGAACATTTTTACATTCAATTCGATGTTTGACGAAAAATAAAAATGAAATAAAAAATATCTTTAGGGCAAATGGAATGTTTTAATATCCTTTTTTGCATATCCCCTGTGTCGTTGTTCTTGTTCTTGTCCTTGTCATCGTCATCGCCATCCACTCTCGTTCCTCTAACTACAAGTCTTTATTTTATACCCAAAAAAAAGGAGTACCTTTATACCTTCCTACTCTACAGTCCTTACCGTTTCGTTGTCTCTTTCTTTTACCAGTTCCTCTTTTTTTACATTTTGAATTTCAGATCCTAGACCACTCAAAAACAATTCAGTTTAGAAAATTTCAATTCTTGTTTTTCATATTCTCATCTTCGTCCAGCTTCGGAGTGAGTCTATGGACAGAAAATAACAAAAAATACAGAATCCCCAAAAGGACATTTAACACTTAAGAAGTCTCCCCAAGCTGAAGGATAATCACCCTTACCCAACCGAGACTTTCGTATACATATAGTAGTATACTTAGGTGCTTTTGCCTTTGGCTTGGGATATGATATGTAGGTATAATGGACTAAACGAAGACTGACACTGTTTTGGAAACAACATGATATCGAGGTTCGTATACCTAATGTGTTTGAGTTCTGGGGTTTTGTTTATTTTTTGTTTAATTTCATGAATTGAAATTTCTATTTGCCAATGTCCTAATGAGGGTTAAAAGGTATCACTGCTTAAGGGTTTCTTTTATATAAAACAACTCGAAGACTGACGGAAAAGCAATCATGTTAACATTAAAGAACTTGTTTTTGGTTGTGATAAATAAAGTATTTTCCATGTGCTTGAAGAATTTTGTTATATTTAAAACCTAATAAAACACTGTTAGGATTTTCAAAATGTCTAAACCAAAACTAGACAAAGATTTCAAAATTTCCGTAGAGATACAAAGTTATGAGAGATTAAAATAAATAAAACAATTAGGAGGCGCAATAGCTCGTAACCATATAGGGCCTAATGATTTAACCATTTCTGTAATGTCAGTTATGCAGGGGACCTTCAATTTGTATGACGAGTTCCAATGGCTAATGCAATGTAAGATGCAGTGCCCGTTTAAAAAAAAACCTTAGGCGGCACAGACAGGGATTGAAGAAAATACCTCTTCCATGATAGTCTTATGCAGTAACCATCACGCCAAGGGTATACTTAAAGTTCAATTTTATGTTAAAATATTGAAAAGTCTAATAAAATAAATACCTATAAAAACTTCGTGATATCGAATTAAGAGTGCTTTAAATTTATAACAACTAAAAGTTGTCAAAATATTTATTATTCTGATACAAATTAGAAATATAAAAAAATTATTGGAGATAAAACAGACTCCTGTGGTACACCATAATACATTTTTTTTTGTTCAAGGCTACGAAAAAATGGATTTTAAGTTAACACGCAAGGAACACCTCTAAATGTGCATTCTTATTCAGCAAAAAATAGTACTAAGAACCAAGCACATACGTTCCTGAGAATTCTAAAAGACACGCCAAAATGTTTAAATGAGAAGCTAGAAAAACGGTAGCGGAATAAAATTTCATGAATAAATCTATTCATTTTGTTTATTTCTATAAAAATGAATTCAAAGACATGGGAAGAGGATTTGATTGCTTAGGGGATAAAAGAGCTTTTATAATTGAACTAAAAGGTCACAGAAAGACGGTTAAAGAAATCTCATAGATAGTTGGTGCATAATGCAAACCAGTTTCATGACACATTTGAACCAACACAAAAGGTTCCAAGAGCCCTATATGCAAGAAACACCACGATTAGAGAAGATAATTTGATTCAAAACTCGTTAAAGTCTTCAAGTCAAGTAATATCAGTTGTTGATTCACATTACCGTATTTCTCTGTGTTTTCGAACAATAAGGCTACGGTTAAATGAAATTCTATCGACGAGCTGCATAGCGCAGAAAAAACCACTTTGTGTGTCAAAAAATAACTTAAAATATCGAAATCAGTTTGCAAAGGAAAACCCTCAAAAATCTCTTAATTTTTGGAAGAATGTGCTATGAAGTGATGAAATAACGTGCTGAATATTCGGATACAATGGGAAAAATATGTTTGCCGTCGACCTAACCACGGTGTTGGCCTAATTGTTAAAGTAAACTCAAGAATGGACCACCAAATTTATAAAGGCGGAATTTGAAAATCCTAACAAACAATTGGAAAAGATCAAAAACGCTTCGCAACGCCAATTGGTAAAGTGTTTGCCAAGAAGATATCAAACTTTTATAAATAACAAGGGATTTTCAACTTAATATTTACTTAAAGGGTGATAATAAAACGGAATTTTTTTTAAGAGCGTCTGGTATTTTCATATCCAGGCTAGAAAAAAATAAACAATAAAAACAATTCTAAAACATTATGAGTTTTTTAAATTTAATTTAAGCCATATAAAACTTCATCTAAATAAACCGTAAATGTTAACTATGAAGGGTTTTTCAATAAGGACGGGTGGATGTTGAAATGGAATATAAGAAGCTGTGTGAGAGGTATTAACAAAATTAAATTTGTATTTGAAAGGCGTATGTATGCCTGAACGTGCTGTTCAATCGTGTAACTTGCCATGATGATTTGGCATAAACAACTGAATAATAAAAAAAGATTTGACAGATGTCACCAAAACAAAATGGCCGACACGGGGCGCCAAAATCTACCCGGACCAATTGAAAAATCCTTTACTCAAAATGATGAAGAAACTGTACTAAATCGTAATTTTTTAAAAGCTATAGAAAAGTTTTTCAAAAAAAAAACACATACAATGCAGAAAAATGCACGAAATCTTTATTTGAATCGATAGTACGGTCCATATAATTTAATGTTTGAAGATTATTTCATGCAAATGTTGACCTTGACTGCGCCTCAAATGACCCATCCGCTTAGTCCAATTTTGGCATACTCTTTCCAACATTTCGGCCTGCATCTCACGAATAAATGCTTCAATATTGTCTTCCAATGCGTCAATTGAAGCGGGCTTGTCTGTATAGACATGAGCTTTAACATAGCCCCACAAAAAATTGTCTTAAGGCGTTAAATCGCACGATCTAGGCGGCCAATTGACAGGTCCCGAACGTGAAATAAAATGTTTACCGAACAATCTCAATAAGTTCATTGTTGGCATGTGGCACCGTCTTGTTGAAACCACATGTCATGCAAGTCAAGCTCTTGCATTTTGGGCAAAAAAAAAGTTGGATATCATCTCACGGTAGCGATCACCAATCACAGTTTCGTTACGATTCGCATCATCGTTCTAGAAGTACGGTCCAATGATGCCACCAGCCCATAAACCGCACCAAACTGTGACTTTTTCTGGATGCATTGGTAGCTCTTGCAATGCTTCTGGCTGATATTCACTCCAAACTCGTAAAATCTGCTTATTTACGTACCCATTGAGTCAAAAATGAGCTTCGTCGCTCGCTGGAAGAAGCGCACGATGAACTTTCTTAACAGAGCACGCATTTTGATAATAAAATTCAATAATTTTTAAGCATTGTTCGTTTGTAAGACGATTCATGGTTAAATTATAGACGCAATTGAAGATGTTTGACAGTGAAACAAACCACAAAACGTGCGTCAGCTGTTTAAACCAATGTTGCCAAAAAGATAATAGCTTCAAAATCACCCTTTAGAAACATGTTATGGTGAATAATAAATTCAGAATACGGTACTGATTGTCAACTACACGGCCTTCCGAGAAAAATTAAATTGAGTTTAAAATTAATGTTAATTTTATATCATTTCAATTCATATTTAAATTCTACCCATAGCTGGTAGAAAATTTGAAATATGTAAATTAATTCTGTTGAGTTAATTTTATGTTGACCTCGTTGGAATTAAAACCAATTAAGAAAATGCTGGGAATCAGAAATAGATATATCTTAATTATGTTGTTTATGCTGACGGGTGGGAAAAACGTTTGAAAATGTAATAAAAATACATTTTGGGGTAAAAATTAACAGAATATTGGCAAAGAGATAACAACAAATGTGTACAAAAAAAAATAGGACAATTCAATGTGCTTCAATCCTAACTTTTCATATTAAGCTTTCGAAATAATTTAGGTCAGATTTCCTTCTATCTCCTAGTATTGAAACCTTTAAATATTGTTGTGATAGGCTTAGATGGCAAGCTCTATCAAAAAAGCCTATAAAACGCCTCCTCGAAACAGAGAACGCTTGTTAAGTTTGATAATTTGAGTTACGGTATTAGGTTTTGCTCTTGATGGTGCTGCAATAGCTTAAACTAATGCGTTCCTGGAATATAATTTCTGATTTGTTTTCATTTTATCTTTCTTATTTCTGTTTCATGTAAAATAGAAAAATCAAGGAAAAGAACTTTTGTTTTGTAATCATTTTTCATAATTATGTAATTCTTTGAAATTCATCAATTAAAACCAAGAAAATATACCAGAATAACATCAGTTGTAGATTCACATTACCGTATTTCTCTGTGTTTTCAAACAATAAGAACAATAACACAACTGTTAAATGAAATTCTATTGAAGAGTCGCATAGCGCAGAAAAAACCACTTTATGCGTCAAAAAATTATTTTACATTTTTCATTATTATGTAATTCTTTGAAATTCATCAATTAAAAATATACCAGAAATAGCCGCATGTAAATTGCAAAATTTTCAGGAATTGATAGTTTGAAGATTAAAACCAAATTTTCATTTATTTTTCTTCGAATGTACTGCTTATGACAGCGAAACGTGAAAAGTCTCCGTCTAGTGAAACTGATACAAGTCGTTGTTATCTAAAAGTCATCCGATTGGAGACCAAGGCTACATTTGGAACAGAGACATGTATGTATATAAAGCTCAATTTCAGCTTTTCCCCATTAATTAACCTATTGTTTCGTTGAAAAATTATGTTAAAAAAATTAGGTGGCGCAACAGTCTGTTGAAAACCACGGCCTAGTGACTAACACTCCCAACTATTCATGTGCGCGATTAGTTTTGTCAGGGATGGAGGGAACCTACGGTTTTAAGCCAAATCCGAACGGCTAATATTTGGGAAAGCACTTTTTATGACAATAATTTCTCTTGGAAGAATTGTGCAAGAGGCAAGACCTATTTCGCTACCTAATTTATTTTTATTCATTTGAGTTTTGGATCTCTCGGTAGCAATCAATTCAAATTCGTCGTTATGTCAAACTTAGGTAACACATAAGCACCAAAAATAATTGGACCTTATTGCCCCAGCATAATGACCCTGTTAAATTAGTATTTGTTGTTGAATGTTAAGTTTTGTATGTTTTCCTCACAAAAAGTAAAAAACGGCGTACGTTATTGAATTTAATTAATTTAATTATCTATTAATAACGGGTAATTTTTTAAGAGCTTGAGAACTTTTTAAAAAAAAAAAACGCATAAAATTTGCAAAATCTCATCGATTCTTTATTTGAAACGTTAGATTGGTCCATGACATTTACTTTTTGAAGATAATTTCATTTAAATGTTGACCGCGGCTGCGTCTTAGGTGGTCCATTCGGAAAGTCCAATTTTGGGTAACTTTTTCGAGCATTTCGGCCGGAATAGCCCGAATTTCTTCGGAAATGTTGTCTTCCAAAGCTGGAATAGTTGCTGGCTTATTTGTGTAGACTTTAGACTTGACGTAGCCCCACAAAAAATAGTCTAAAGGCATCAAATCGCATGATCTTGGTGGCCAACTTACCGGTCCAATCCTTGAGATGAATTGTTCTCCGAAGTTTTCCCTCAAAATGGCCATAGAATCGCGAGCTGTGTGGCATGTAGCGCCATCTTGTTGAAACCACATGTCAACCAAGTTCAGTTCTTCCATTTTTGGCAACAAAAAGTTTGTTAGCATTGAACGATAGCGATCGCCATTCACCGTAACGTTGCGTCCAACAGCATCTTTGAAAAAATACGGTCCAATGATTCCACCAGCGTACAAACCACACCAAACAGTGCATTTTTCGAGATGCATGGGCAGTTCTTGAACGGCTTCTGGTTGCTCTTCACTCCAAATGCGGCAATTTTGCTAATTTACGTAGCCATTCAACCAGAAATGAGCCTCATCGCTGAACAAAATTTGTCGATAAAAAAGCGGATTTTCTGCCAACTTTTTTAGGGCCCATTCACTGAAAATTCGACGTTGTGGCAGATCGTTCGGCTTCAGTTTTTGCACGAGCTGTATTTTATATGGTTTTACACCAAGATCTTTGCGTAAAATCTTCCATGTGGTCGAATAACACAAACCCAATTGCTGCGAACGGCGACGAATCGACATTTCACGGTCTTCAGCAACACTCTCAGAAATAGACGCAATATTCTCTTCTGTACGCACTGTACGCATTCGTGTGGTTGGTTTAATGTCCAATAAAGTAAACTGAGTGCGAAACTTGGTCACAATCGCATTAATTGTTTGCCCACTTGGTCGATTATGTAGACCATAAATCGGACGTAAAGCGCGAAACACATTTCGAACCGAACACTGATTTTGGTAATAAAATTCAATGATTTGCAAGCGTTGCTCGTTAGTAAGTCTATTCATGATGAAATGTCAAAGCATACTGAGCATCTTTCTCTTTGACACCATGTCTGAAATCCCGCGTGATCTGTCAAATACTAATGCATGAAAATCCCAACCTCAAAAAAATCACCCATTATAATACGTAATAATTGTTGTTAGATTTGTGACAATATCTGCATACATATCAATTTTAGGATTGAAGTTGGGGTGTTTTTGAGGAATTTCATCTTGAAAGTAGTTAAGTATAATCATACATAATATACTGGTTTACTAATTCACACTAAGCTGTTGGATTTCAACCGAAGTTGGTATCTTAAGTATACTTAATACACGATTTGAAGATCCTCCAATATTGGCAGATTTTTCTCAAAAAATGTTGACTAATTATATATCAACCATACAAACAAATAATTTTATCTGTAGAAAATGACAGACAAAATTAACGCCAATTTTAGATGGAAAATAGACTTTCTTTACCTAGGCTCCGCTATTAACGCAGAAAACACTCATCATCCCCGTCCTGATATACGGTGCAAAAGCTGGACTATGACAAAAGCGGATGAAAGCACCTTGGGTCGTTTCGAGAGAAAAGTTCTTCGTGTGATCTACGGTCCCGTATGCATCGAAGGGGAGTGGAGGAGAAGATGGAACGACGAGCTGTACGGGTTGTACAGCGACGTAGACTTAGCCAGAAGGGTAAAAGTCCAACGACTAAAATGGCTGGGTCAGGTAGAGTACATGGAAACCAATGCTCCGGCCCGAAAAGTCTTCGAATCCACACCCACAGGACAGCGCAGTAGAGGAAGACCGCGAATCAGGTGGCGCGCACAAGTGGAAAGTGACCTCACCCAACTTGGAGCGCGAAACTGGAGACATCTAGCTAGGGACCGAGATAGATGGAGAAGTTTGTTGGGTGAGGCCCTAGTTCACACAGGACTGTAGCACCACCTTAAGTAAGTAAGTAAGACTTCTTGCAATCTTTTAAACTCGTCTAACCACATTTTCCACTAATTGGATATTGTATTTTGATGTCAAATAACATCATTCAATTTTAAATTGACAACAAATTTTTGAGCAGAAAACAACAACTTAAGTTTATAGATTTTTGAAAGAATTTAAAATTTACGAAAATGGAAAGAAATAAGAAGTCAACGACTGGAAAAAATAACGAAAAAGAATTCGTACAAAAAATGTTGTAAAGGTTTCGACGAATGAGAAAACTTAACAATTTATCCAGGAGATCAAGACCAGCCGATATGTGTGGGATACAGGTTATGCGGAGTATAAAATACTTAAAGAGACGGTTTAGCAAGACGTTGGCGAATCCATTGCGATGGCCGTAAAGGAATGCAAAGACCAAATATACAACTTTCAATTTTAACCATGACAAAATGCGGACAAAAGTCCCGGCATTGGACGAACGACAATGTCCTCCTGTCTTGTCCTCCTGGCAATTCTTTAAGTCGATGCTGTTGTTAGAAAAATAATTTAACTTTGCGACGTCACTTTTGTGACAACTCATCTTTTTCTTCAATGATAGTCTAAAACAAACGTGATCAAAAAATGGCCGTTGATGCGTGCTTCACTTTTCACTCTTTTCTAATATTTGATGTTTTTTGGAATGTTTTTGTACGACTTGTTTTTTTTCACTTCTAAAATAAATTTTATTTAATCTCTGTTATCTGTCAAGAAAATTGTCTTCCAATGAGTCTACCAATTTTTTATTTTTTTTAATCTTCCAACCGTGTAAGGAGACAATTTTTAAATGGAAGGCAAATAAATTGTCACCAATTGTCAGCCGAAATTGTCACCTTATTGGATGCTTATGTAAGACTTTTGACAATTTGAACAATATTGGAAGATATATCATATCGTGTATACTAAGCTTTAGCAAAATACAAAGTTTTTACAACCATTTGGTATTTTTGCAGCGTGTTTTATGTTAATCATAAATCAAAGTGTTAACGATCGTCTTTAATGAATTTTCTGCAAATACTTTCAATCATTTTGATAAAACCTCCATAATAAAACTTTACTAGACTGCAATTACGACAAAACTACGTCGATATAAACAACAAACAAGTACCAATAAAAACTTAAAACTAAATTTAAACTGTACACAAATAAAATAACTTAAAAAACAAAAACCCTTATTTCTATTGTGGTCAGATCTTTTTCAAAATCTACTTTATAACAGCAAAAATATAAAAATAGTATATTCCCCCCTTCCCCTTCCCCCAATAAGGCCACAATCCCAACTTCAAATTCCACTTTATAATATAATTAAGTTTTGTCAACATTTAAAATAATTTCTCTGATGTTTCCTAAGAGAATAAAACCCATATAATAGTCCTTACCCTTATTTAATCATCCTTCAAATTGTATACGTCCACAAAATCATCCTCACCGCATTTGGTTCAGTATCTAGGTATAGGTACAGCTTTTCCGAGAATCCAACTTAAATGTCTGCAAACAATTATCCCTTTTTGTTTTATTGTATACAAACTGACTACAGTGTATATAGTATTTATGTTTTGATGTGCGAATGCGAATGCGAAGGCAAACTACGAAGTTCTCTCTGTGATGCCACAGATACACCACCACCACCTGTCAACTCGAAACAATTAATATTCATTCACACCGCATCGCCCGCAAACGAACAAAGAGAAACTTCATTAAAACCACTTCGTCACTTCGAAGTTCGAAAAGAGCACTGATGGCACTAGTACTGAAAAAGAAGGACCAAATTTGCACTTTTTTTATTTTTAGCCACGGGACATCATAAAGAGCCAACTAACCAGCCCCAATCACCACAACCCACTCCGGCCACGACTCACGATCACGACAATGAACAAACAAAATTTATATTCACAGAATAATGACTCCAAATTAAATGCAGTCGCCAGTCCACTCTCTACAAAGCGAACAACGAAAAAATAAAACACCCGACGATCTCTTGTTCTGAAGTCTGAAGGACCAAATATTAAACTCCAAGGACACTCTGAAACCGCATATGAATGAATCCTACAAAACGTCAATCGGGATTTAAGAGGGCGACTTTTTCGAGAAGTGCTCCTTTGAGTCACGGCACGTGTATTTATATTTGTGCAAACAAACTCTAGGGGTTTCACGATATATTAACTATAGTTACCCCCACAGGACTAGACAACACGATAACGAACGCACGACTCGACAAAGGCGACAACCGAATCGACTGACGAGGCCGACCAAGGACGATAAACGGTAGGTTAGGTATAGGGGTGAACCGTTTGCACTTAACTAATGGAGGGAATGGGGTTTGTTGTGAGTTCGCGAGGAACACAATTAAATCCAAATAACCCTCAAGCACGCTTCTAATGAAAACACTTGGGAGTATGGAGATGGTGAAATCCTCAATTTCTACTCTGCCACGACTCCACGCCTCACCGCCAAAAGGACTCTTTTTGTACGTCGCTGAAACTAAAACTGAATCTGAATCTCAACTCTCGGGAAAAACAACACCACTCTATTTTTATCCCTGAAGCTGAACTAAACACACAATCTTCCGAAGCCAAAGGAACATTCACCTTCACACACACATAAACAAAGAGACAAGAAGGGTATGGTAGGTGTTTGTTTTCCTCACCAAAAAGGAAATTATTCGTATCCTGTTTTTTATCTGTGTTCTATGCTTCGAAAGGAATACCGCTTCGAGGTCAAGACTCGGAATTCGGAACTCAAAACCCGAGAAGAAGTTATCAACTGAAACTTATCTAAAGGATGCTGTCGTCTTTTATAGAAATATATACAAAGAATATCTACCGTACGCTGAAGCTTTCCCAAGTTCGGATAAAAGCTCGAGTTTCTCAGTTGGAGTCTGCGCGGATAAGGCCCACTTGTTTACCAACTATTTTGAATCATATGTTAGTCGGTGGTTTTTGGTTTTTTTGTTTTTTTTTAATTGAATTAAAACTGTGTTTGCGTTTTCTCATTTTTGCATTCTTTTTTTTTTGGCTTTCAGAGGATTTAAACGTTCTATCCCCTGCTTTCTGATAAGAGAAATCCCTCACACACATAAATAGACTTTCAAGACCGAATTCGAATCCATAAACGAGTTGTGGAAGACTTTTCTTTTCAGATTAAGCACCTGTTACCTGCCTTCCTAGGTTTGTGCTGCGCTCAGGCCCACTTTAGCACAAGGAATGAGGAGGCATTACAGGGTTGTGAGACAGAGAGAAGACTGACAGGTGGTTTTTTGTTGTTGTTGTTGTTGTTTTTTTATTGGTTGAAATATTGACGTTTATTTTATATGATATTTGCAGTCATGCTTGGGATTTTATATTTTGTATTTTGACTATTTCGTAGTGGAATGTGTGTGTTTGGAATTTTTATTTAAAATTGATGTCAATCTCAATATAAAATTGTGCCGAACACGTGTCAAATGGCATGTTTTGAGGTGTAAAATTCGTTTCAAGCGGTGTCTTTCGGTTTGAAAATTGATAGGTATGAATTTTATTTGATGTACTTTATGTTGTGTATGAATTTTTATATTTAACGAAAATAAAAGTATTTTTTTGTAGAATTTCTCGGAAGAATGTAATGATTTCTTTTTATTTAATGATTTGAAAGAAATTGTGTGATGGAAACGTCTCTTGTTGGAAACCTTAGTTTACATTTGTTTTCGTTCGTAAACTTCAATTTGATGAAAATTCTGTTGTAACTGAATTATTTGGCGTTGAAAGTTGGGTCATTTGATTACGCTTTGTTCTACAGGGAAAGTTTAAAGCTATCAAGGCACAATTGGGAAACCTTTAAAGAATTTTAGTTCTAAAAACAAATTTGTTCTTGTCGCAAAAATAATGAAATTTAATTTATCCTGTTCATTTTTACCGAAAATTTAAAACTAGCTTGATCCTACATTTATTTGACATTTGAAGATTTAAATATTTTTAAGCTTAGTAAGAAAATAAAAAAATAAGGGTTGGTTGTACCAATTCAGGGATGTGACTTTGCTGCAACTGTATTAGATGTTCTTATTGTTCTTGAACAACACATTTATTTAAAATGGGTTGACCAATTTATTAATCGAGAAGAAATTTAAAAGATTTTTCTATACTTTCTTTCAAATATTTTGGACTAGACTTTCAAGAATAAGTCACAATCAATTAAAATAAACTGGAAATTAAAAAATAAAGGGTGATTTTTTAGCTATTATCTTTTAGGCAACACTAGTTTAAACAGCTGACGCACGTTTCGTGTTTTGTTTCACTGTCAAACATCTTCAGTTTTGTCTATAATTTAACCATGAATAGTCTTACAAACGAACAACGCTTGCAAATTATTGAATTTTATTATCAAAATGCGTGCTCTGTTAAAAAAGTACATCGTGCGCTTCTTCCATTTTATGGTCAGTTTAATCGACCCACTGAAGCGGCTATTCGGGCTATTGTGACAAAATTTCACACCAAATTTACATTGTTGGCCATTAAACCACCAACACGCTTGCGTAGAGTGCGAACTGAAGAAAATATCGTAGCTGTATCGGCCAGTGTTAATGATGACCATCAATTATCGATTCGTCACCGTTCGCAGCAATTGGGCCTCTGTTACTCAACAACGTGGAAAATTTTGAGGAAGGATTTAGGTGTGATGCCTTTCAAAATACAGCTTGTGCAGGAATTGAAGCCGAACGACGGTAAAATTTTTGGTGAATGGGAGATACCAGCCGAAATGTTGGAAAGAGTATGCCAAAATTGGACTAAGCGGATGGACCATTTGAGGCGCAGTCAAGGTCAACAGTTGCATGAAATAATCTTCTACTTCTACTATCGATTCAAATAAAGATTTCATGCATTTTTCTGAATTGTTTGTGTTTTTTTTTTAAACTTTCCTATAGCTTTTAAAAAATCCCCCTTTACAAAGTTATTTTGGAGAACGAAAAGTTTTTAAATATTGCTGTAAATGTTTTAAATATACTACTAAAATATATTCAATAAATTCTCATTCGCATCCGTCTTTCAACATTTCTAAAAGTGTTACAAAATGTTGTAGCAACATTTTGTTGTATGATAAGAAAAAGTTTGAAGTCAATGTTTGTATTTGTTTTTAAGTTACTTAAAAGACTTTTTATCAGTTCTTAATAATTGTTTTTGTAGGTTTTTTTTTTATAAAAAAGTTGTCAATTGAATTTTCCTGAAAAATTGAATTAAAACTAAAGTTAACAACAATATTTTGCAGTTGCTAAAATAAGTTTGATTTCAATATCTGTTTTTATTGAGGAGATATTTTAGTCTACTTTAAGTAGTATTTTTCTTTAAGTCCTTTCCATTTTTTTTTTTTTATTTTTTCCCAAATTTCAAAAACCTTACATTTCTGTTTCTTTTTCGTTTTTCGTTTTTCGTTTTTCGAGGTTACAAAGAGTTTGAGGTTATAAGAGCTCACGTTGAAATGTAAGGAATTTGGATTCAAATTGACGACTAGCATACGGGGCAGAGGTTCGTTAAGGGAATAGGAGGTGTGGTGGTTGATAAATAAAAGAGGGGAGGGTTTCTCAAGTTGCGGGTGTTAGTGTTAAAATCGAAACCGTACTGTGCTGGAAAACGTAGGAAATAACTTAAACGAACCTATTGATTTAAAAAAAAAAGCTTCAGTAAAGGTAAGGCGCTGTCATCCAATTTCTTTAATAAGAGTTCAGAGCTCTCACGTCAATGCAAGACAAACTATCTTTTAAAAGTCTGTCCAATTACTGGCATATGTTGATGACATTGCCTTAATCGGAAGAACTCAGTGTGATGTCAATGGGGCTTTTTTGAGTATTGAGGCAGAGGCGGCAAAAATGGGCTAAGCTGTTATGGTGGGAAAAAACAAAGTACATGCTGTCATTAAGAAAGGACCTACAACACCGACCGAAGTCTCGGTCAAAAAGGCACCATCGACAGACGTATCTTTAAGGTAGGTGTTATTTTACAGAAAATAACACCAGCGCTGAGATCAAACGAAGAATTGCTCTTGCTAGCCGCTCTTTCTTTGAGCTTAGAAAGCAATTGAGTTTAAAAGCCCTGTCTCGAGCAACCAAAGTGTAGCTATATAAGACCCTTATCATCCCCGTCTTGCTATACACTCAAGAAGCATGGACTATGACAAGAACGGATTGGATTATTTCGAGAGCGCTATTAAAAGTAAGTTAGTGTTGTGCTGGGGTAATTAAGGATCTGCAACGGAAGCTGAGGAGTTCATATACAATACTTTCAAAAATGTTTGGGATATGAGAAAGTTTAGTCATTGGCCGATGGTTTTTCAGCTCCCCCTTCAGTCCATTCTTGTGAAATGATGTTAATATAAAAGATGTTTTCCATATTTAAGGAAATCCATTAATAAAGAAAGAGTTGAATGAAAAAAGTAAATTTTGTTTAGGGAAATGGCAGAAAGAGCATCGGGGTTTGGAGTAAACTCATCATTAAGTTGAGAAAATTTGTTTAAATCGCAACTAGAAAAATTCAATTGGGTAAAAATGTACCTAGCGGAAAATACTCAAAATAGGTCCAACGGACCTTTTCTATGATAAACGAGCTAAAACAAGGATGTGTCATCGTTCATGAGGTTAACTTGAGTTTTATGTAAATATTCTTGGTAGAAGGAGATGTATAGATCGTTGTAATGAAGATAAGCACTAAGATACTTAGAGTAGTCAGTTGGGCGTTGGAAAATTTCCCACAGCTTGTTCCTTTGGGTTCGCAGTGATAGAAGTGTACGATTATACTATGACTGGGCTGACGCAACTCGATGCAGAAACTCTACGTTGTTAAGAAGGGACATCTAATCAAATTAAATAGTGATGTTCATTACAAAAAATTTAGTGGCTTCTTCAACAGACAAATTTTTGAAATTAAATATACATACATATAATGTTAATATAAACGTTAATTTGGAAAAATTAAGCCTTAAGAAATTGAACACAAAAACATTTGGAAAAATAAAAAGTACAGAAGGAATAATCGGATCAAGAAAGATATTGAAATTAAAAGAAAATATTGAACAAATTGAAGCTTCTGTTTAATTGATAAGCTTTAATCATTCTTAACTTTTTGTTTAAATTTGGGAGATTTGATAACAGCAATGAGCAAACTTAGAAGATCCTAAATTCAATTAAATAATGTCGATAAAAAAGTACGTATACGCCTAGGTGTACCATTTTCGCTTTTCTTTTTTGAATGTTGGCTTTATGAACCATTTTGATGGTTACTTTGCTAAAGATGTACTAGCAAATAAATTAATTCCAACATGATTCAAATTAGAGACAAAAATATGTAAATTTAAAGGCTGACTGTGAATTTAGACATTTATAAATCTAAATGGTTTTTCAAAAAGGGCGGGTAGATTTTGAAATGGAATAAAACAAGCTGTGTGTGAGGTATTAACGAAATTATTTTTTTATTTGAAAGGTTCATGTATGCCATTATGACATCATTTAAATGCCCGCCTCGGCTTCTTGCGGTGGCACGGATCCGATTGGTCCAATTTCCAATGACTCTTCTGCATAGATCCAGCTGAATTTGAGCAATGGCCTGCAGTGTTACGTTTACCTTTAGGGCATCGGTCGATTGTAATTTATTTGCATAGACCTGCGACTTCATGAAACCCCATAAAAAAAAGTCTAGCGGGGTAAAATCGCATGACTTCGGTGGCCAATTCACATCACCCCTGCGAGAGATCACCTTACCCTAAAATCGTTCATGCAAAATTTCAAGCGTAGCGTTTGCTGTCTTGTCGTCTAGGTCCATATCGTTCAATTTGGGCCATAAGAAATTATTTATCATCGTTATGTAGCGCTCGCTGTTGACGGTGACGGCCTCACTAACGTCGTTTTCAAAAAAGTACGGACCAATCACGCAACTAGCTAAATATCCACACCAAACTGTAACTTTTTGAGGATGCATTACCACCTGGTGAACCTCGTGTTGGTTGGTGTCGTCCCATATACGGCAATTTTACTTGTAATACAGCCATTCTTCTTCCAAACGATTCAAAGTCCAGTCAGCGAACAAACGGGCGTTTGGTATGGTCATGAACTTTGAGATCCTGGGTTAGTTGGATCTTGTACGGGTGTAGGCCCAAGTCCCGACGCAAAAATTCGCCAAGTTGAAGTCTGCGAAAGGCCGAGTTTTGTGCACGGCGAGTGATAGACTGCCTCGGGTTCTGATGTACACTTTCACGGACCGCGGCGATGTTCTCGGCCGATCTTGAGTTCGTTGAACGTACGGGTCTTGGCTGATTATTTACTAAATCTATCGTCTCAAATTTGGCCACCAAACGTTGAAGAGTCGACTGTGAAGGGCCACCACGTCTACCGTAAAATGGGCGCAATGCTCGCAACGTTTGCGTTAACGAACACTCATTTTTATAATAAAGTTTTATCATTTGCACGTGCTGTTCAATAGTGTAACTTGCCATGATAATTTGGCATAAATAACTGAATAATAAACAAAAGATTTAACAGATGTCACCAAAAGAAAATGGACGACACGAGGTGCCAAAACCTACCCGCTCCAATTGAAAAACACTTTATATGGTCTAGCTTACAACCATTTTTAGGAGCTTCTTTACGATCTTTTATATGGCATGTTTAATAAACGTCTCAAACAAATAGAACGTACTTAATAATGACAAAAATGAACTTGGTACCTTTACAAATAAAAGTCCCATAAATATTGAGCCTTTATTTTGAGAGAAATGACATTTCGTCAATATTATATTTCTGTATCATTTTTTGTTCACGCTGAAAATCTATCCTAACCTATTTAACTAGGCGCCAAGACAATAACCGCAAGCCCAGATATGCAATAATCTCAAACCCACAGGAATTCCTCATTTGTCAAGGAATTACAATACCTCTTGCGCAAATATTATCTCTAGCAACTAATTATATTTATTTGCAAGTGCACTTTGAATACCAGCCAAGACAATAACATACCATTCCAAATCACAAATAAATTAAGCTAAGTTAAGCAAAGTCTGGTCAACATCAAAGGCCTAATTTCTTACTTTTAAAGGTTACAAGATACAAGTTTTATGAATCATATAGAAATGCTTTGTTTTCTGTTATACTCCCCCCCATAAAAAAAATAAAGCCTCTGACATTTAATGTATCAACTTAATTGTATCCTTCCACATTTCATTTAGGTATGTATATCTTCGGAATAAAAATGGACCGTAATTTTTTAGTCGAATCGAATAGTAAATTTAAGTCCTCCCTTCGAACGACATCATTATTTTGATTACCATTCCATTATTCACCTTTATCCTTATAAGGAAACGTATAGCGACATTTGCACAAATAAATATAGAAATATATTGCTATGTGGGCATAAGAAGGTTTGAAGATTTGAAGGATTTGAACACACAGGATTAGATACATATAAATACATAACATTTCTCAGCCAAAAGGATTAAGGCTTTAATATATTATATAAGTTATTATAACGTGTGCATTGTGTGATATATAGCTGATGATGGTGTTTGTGTAAGAAAATATATGGGTTAGGTGTACACACACATAAACCTACATATGTATATATTGTGGAAAGAGCCATTTAATTTGATGACTTTACCTCAAGGGGTTATTATATGATTTAGTTCATATAGAATCCCATATATAGAGGATTTAACTAAACTAAAGTAAACGACGCAAGGATGTGACGTATAAATTGCTTTCATATAAAAAGGAAGAAATTGTTTTTTCGTCTCTATACATATCCTTACAATGGTACACCCTTTATGCATGCAGAAATAGGGAGTAGAATAATATAGAGCGACTAAAGTCAAAGCCAGCTTAGATATAAATGACAGAGGATATAAACTATCCCTGGGTCCTTTTATTCATATTTTTCGCCCATGTCCTATATAATATTACACAAACACACACGCTCATTTATCCCGCAAGGATTATATCTTTCATCGCACGATTATTTTTGAAAAGATATGAATATTCCGTGAGAAATTGTGTTAGATATCATAGTTATACTGTATTCTGTATGCTTTATTATTATTATTATTATTGTTGGAGATTTATTTCGTGTTAAATTAAGACGTCATGTAATGCAGTATATCCTTGTCATATTTGTATACAACATGAGTTCTACCTGCCTTCATCTGCAGGAAACATGTCAAAAAGTAATTAATTTTTCTCCCCCTGGGGGAATAATATACTTAACTTAGGTTTATATCTAGAATTAGAGAAAAGTTTTGTTATACAACAAGAAAAAGGATAAATGTCTAGATAACTTCATCTCACCTGTCATTTCATTTTGTGTTACACGAAGATATTTTTCTTTATAGTTTTGCTGTCATAATCCTAAGACGACAAATGTGTATCGTTTTATATGTTCGTGCATTGCATTTGATAAGAAACGATCAGTTGATCAAAGTGTGACAGGACAGGGTTCTCAATCTCACAATTCCTTAAGGAATTTATGGTAAAAGCAAAATGCTTAAAGAAAAAAGTCTTCAATTTTTATGACTTGACTTTCAATCACAATTCAAATAGCTTATAATGTAAGGACGAGTGTATCATATCAGACATTTTCCATCTTGCAAAAATATTATCTACCGAAATTGAGTAGCAATGTATTTATGTAGTTTTTTTTTACTTTTCATTTTGTATAAAATCTTATAATACCTATAACATTCTTTCCTATATTTACGAATAGAAGAAAAAATTCAAAAACTATTATGATGTACATTTCCAAGTCACCGGATGGCGAGGCATGCTCCAGTTCCAGCTCCAGCTACAGCTCCTGTTCCATTATATACTTATAAATAGCTACAATATGTGGAAGTAGCTGGGTAACTCAAATAAGCTTCATATTAAATACATATCATCGGCATATGTTTGCGATTGAATGCATTTTTCTATTAAAGAAACGAAATGTCATCCGTCGAAAAAGGACTTTGAAAAATATTTTTTCTTACTTGAGATGTACATATCTTTAACTCTTCCAACATCTGGATATTGTTCGTATGGTACCTTTAAATCCTATATCTAAGTACATTGGTCTTGTCTAGATGATGGCACATATGGGACGGGACAATGATGTGAGGACGACAATGACGATATGACGACGATACAGCCAAAGGATTTTTTTTTTCGATTCAGGTGCGGACCTGGGATTTATCAAAAGAGGGAAAGGAGGATGAGATAGATTTACTTTTCAAATCTCATGAAGTTTGCAATTCCATCGAACAACAGCCATGGTAAAGAGTTGATATACATAATTAAATAAAATAAAATAGTCGCAGGGCTTAGGCGTAATATCATTATTTTCTTCATTGATTCATATTTTCATAACTTTCTCCGAAAAGTAGTTATTAAAATTTGATATTTCATTTTTTGAGGTGCAAATGGCAGCTCAAAATAATTTTGGAGCATCAATTTAATGCTCCTAGCCGTGCCTTTTCTTTTCGACGCTTTCTCGATCCTTTCTGTAACAATTTTTTTCCACTTATAGAGCGACAGAAGTCCTTCTACAATATTTTTAAAGTTTTGGTAGCACACAAACTTTAGTGAAACTTCTTTGTTGACTATAAAAAGACATGTATCGCATTTTTTTTACGTGTAATCTGGCACAGATGCTATTGACAGTATAGTGTCAACTTAAAATATATAAACATTCGTAGATATCGAAAGTATTAGGTAAAAAGAGGCGCGATTGGGCTTAAAATTATGAAAATTCAGTTAGCTTCAAATCGAAAAGTGTACTTATGATGAAGAAACTAGCCCATCAGAATTACAATCGACAATACTTGAAAAAAAAAATAACGATTTTCGTAGTTTTTTTTTCATTTTTTGCCATGTTGCGTTCAGACCCCGGGGTCGAAAACCTGGATTATTTATAAGAATAAAGACAGGGACATTGATTATTGAAAAAAAGTATTTAATGACATACAAAATTTAAAAAAATTCGTTTCTTTCTTCAAATAATTTTTCGGTTTTTTTTTTACTTTGAGATTTAAAATAATATTTTCTGAAACTAAGAACTAAAGCAATTTTTTTTTAAAGTTACTGCAAGAATGGATTTCTGGCTTTGAGGAGTGGTAGAGACCTCATCCCATACTATTATTTTCTTCTTTTGGAGTTATCATATAGTATTAAGCTTAAAGAGCACCTTTTAAAACTTTTTTTGGAGGGAGAACTGTCTCCAGATAAATTTCGAGATGCTATTATATCTCCAATCCACAAGAACGGATCGTTATTTGATGCAGCTAATAGATAACAGCAATTCAGCAATAGATAACATTTTTATATTCAGGAGCTTGGCAGAGAATTTCTTGAAACAAAGGAAAAGCTTTTGATACAATCGATCGAGGTGCACTATTCAATAAGCTGTATAGTCTTGGGATATCATTGAAGTTTGGTCGCGTTTATTGAACACCTATACAGAGGAACAAGGGCGGCTGTATGGACAGGTAGAGAACTTTCACACTGGTTTGAAACCTCATCGGGAGTGAGACAAGGTTGTACATTAAGCCCTACTTTGTTTGCACTATTCAAAGATGACCTTTAGACTACCTGCCGGGTGGATTGAATTTCGCAGTGATGCGGATTCAGGCACTTCTGTTCGCAGACGATATAGTCATGTTTGCGCATTCACCAGAAAATCTGCAGCTCATGATTAACAGCGAGACTACAAATACCTTGGCATTACTGTTACAAATAATTTAAACATGGAAAAACACTTCAAGGAGAAATTGGTTAAGGTAAAAACTGCTATTAATATGACATGGAAACAATGCTTCATGAATAAGTGTATAGCACATAGTAGCAAGTTTAAAGTATTTGAAGCAGTAGCTGAGAGCATACTTTTATATGGATCGCAGGTATGGGGATGTAAAAAGTACAAAAATACGCCAAACTACGTTATAATGCTGGAAACGGGTCTCTCTCCTTTGTTTATAAAAACATTGAAGTTACAAGCGAACTTCTTGCTAAATGTTTTTAAAATTAATGATTTACGGGTCGTCTAAAAAGTGGCCTTAAAAGCGATACAAGATCAAAACAGTTGGTATCGAGATTATCAAGATCTTGCTGAGGAATGTCAAATTAATTTTAATTAACCCATCGAGGATTTAACAAACACCAAAAACATCTTGTATGAAGTCATTTTGAAGGTAGATGAGAAATGTAGAGCTGAATATAATTTCTAATTTCTAATTTCTAATTTCTTGTACAGAACAACTTACATCAGATTAAATCAAAAACAACTATATTTTAAGGATTCCAATAATGTCCGTGTGATTTCTATGATGGTCAGACTACGTAGTGAACTAATATATTTTAATTTCATTCCACACAGACCTGATTTACCCCTAGAGCGTAATATGTGCAACCCAGCAGAAAGAGAGGATAGAAAGAGGGAAAATGCACCATTCTCAGAGAAATCAGAAGGAATGTATTCAGAAACGACTTTTTATTGGAAGATCAAGTGATAAATTTATTGATTGAAATGAATGTTGTCAAACTTTACGAATTTTGCAAAACTACGCTTAGATATAGAACTGTTATAATGAACGAAGATTTCTGATTGGGTTTCTATTCACTGTTTTTTAAATTATTTTTAATCTATCATGAACTCTATATTGTTGAAAAATTATAAATACCTTTTTTTATATTGAAAAGTAATTATATTGAGGGCTTTTTACATGTGTTTTGTTGTCAATCTGGCAGACGGCAATCCCCATGCTTTAATGATTTTTATAAACATTTTTGGTGTGTAATGTAAATTTTACTTTTATTCAATAAAATCTGTATCTATCTATTTATCTAGTATTAATTCGTCGATTTTTTCTGAAAAGCTAAGCTAAGCTAAGCTAACATTTGAACAACTGTATTCCGAAAAATCTCCTTCAGGCTAAAAAATACTAATAAGCAAAATTGGCTGTTTTCTAATTTATGAACATCTAGCGGTCGGCGCTTTAGGTCGGAAACATGAATTATTATTTAGGCCAACATCATAAACAAGTTACCATATAATCAAACTACTAGATTTTACACGCGATCCGATGTATATAAATACATAGTAACTGGACTTAAAGCTGTCATTTCAGGGACTTCAAAATTCATACATTTAATTATTTTAAATTGTAAGCTACTGAGGATGTAGTTGAATGTAGGAATTTTTCCGTCACAATGAAAAGACTTGATGATTATTCCGATTTCTAAAACCAGTTTCAATACTGAATTCCTTCCTTTTCGGTCCAAAGTTTTGGAAAAATTAATGCAGAAGCAGCCTTTCTTCTTTATAATTCTCTTTTGGTTTCAAAGAAATTAGGTTTAAAGTCAGATTACAGATGTCGAACGGCACTACTTGACGTCATCAAACAAGCAAGAAAAGCGTTAGACGGTTATAGAGTGACGCTTCTGGTACTTTTAGATTATTCTAAGGCATTTGATACTATTCACCACAAACTTGTAAGTATCATTTTACAAAAAATCCATTTTGCGGTTTCAAATGTAGAGGGGTGGAATTCGACATCTGTCAAACTAAGTTGTTAAACCAATTTTGTTTCCAGTTGAAAGCCTGAAATTTACGAACTAACTATCGCACAACGCATACAAATTGTTAAAACCTACTACAAAAATGTAGATTCTGTCACAGCCACATATAGTGCTTCAAGAGAAGATTATGGTTTACATAATCGTCCAACTACGCAAGCAATTGGTAAAATTGTGAAGAAATTTAAAGAGACCGGATTGGTTATAGTTATTGTAAGCCCTGGTGCATTTCGCTCGTACCATTGAAAATATCGGTGCTGTATAAGTGAAAGTGTTTCCGAAGACCCGAATGTGTCGATTTCTCGTCGTTCTCAGAAATTAGGAAAGTCACTGTTTGGTGCGCTCTTTGGTCCGGGGCGGAGGAGTGATTGGACCTTATTTCTTCGAAAACGACGATGGAACGACTGTCATCATCAATTCGGAGCGTTATTGTCATATGATAACAGACTTTTTTTTGTCTGCTATTAAATAATAATACTTGGAGAATATGTGGTTTCAACAAGACGGTGCCATCTGCAACATAACTCCAGCGGATATGGCTTTATTGCAAGAGATATTTATTTGCTCCGTAATTTCCCGTCGTTGCGATATCAACTGGTCACCAAGATCATGCGACTTGACACCGCTGAAAATACCGTGTTTATGGAGATAAACTTTTAACTCTTGAGCACTTAAATACCAACATTCGCCAAATTATGGCCGACATACCGCCCCGTGGCATGATGGTTAGTGCGTTGGACTGTCATGCCAGAGGTCTTGGGTTCGATCCCTGCCTATGTCATCTAAAGTTTTTTCACGGGTACTG
Organism: Eupeodes luniger; assembly: GCA_951509635.1. Taxonomy (NCBI): domain Eukaryota; kingdom Metazoa; phylum Arthropoda; class Insecta; order Diptera; family Syrphidae; genus Eupeodes; species Eupeodes luniger. Next base: position 91,226,796 of record OX608073.1, on the reverse strand, counting down.
CCTCTTGCAAGGAATTGACAAATTCTCCAAGAGTAATTCTTATCATGAAAAGTGCTTTCTCAAATTAGCCGTTCGGATTCGGCGTAAAAGTGTAGGTCCTCTCCATCCCTGACAGCAGTACTCGCACACAGGAATGGTTGAGAGTTGTTAGTCACTAGGCCCTAGTTCCCAACGGACTGTTGCGCCACCTAATTTATTTATTTTTTATACCGGCCAATATGTGTCAAAAAGTGGTCGAAAATTACCTCAAGAGAATCGATGCTTGCAACAATTCGCGTGGTGGTCATTTAAATGATGTAGTGTTTCACACATAATGTCAACGTTCAAACTTAATGATAAAAAGAAATATCGTGAAAAATAATCCGCAAAGTGGAGTACCCTGTATAACTTTTCATCAAAATCTGAGAAGCTTATTCTATCGTATATATGTATCTGGAAGACAGCCAGCGGTATTTGTTTTCTTATTAATTTCCTGTGAGGTTCCCGAAGTTTTAATACTTGGTAATTTATTTGTCCCATTATACGTTAACGGCGTTTCAGAAGTAATAAACAATTGTCACGAACACCTCTTTGCTGATATCTTCAGTTACTGAAAAGTTTGTTCAATTTAATTGATTGATGATTGTGTTCAAAAGATCAATGAAGACCTCTCAGCTATAACATTAGGTACTCTTAATCCTCTAAAAACGAAATGTCTCGTCATAGTTTAAAGATAAAGAGTCTTATTTACTTTCTTGTTATCGAGCAAAGTGGGTCACGAATTGAATATGTAGTAACTGTCAAGAACTTGGGAATTTGCTGCAATAGAGCCTTAAGCTGGAACAACCACGTTAATCAAGCTGTTGGTAAAGCATATGGAGCTCTTCGATTACTGTGCCCTATCATGAACCATCACCCACTAAGAACCGCAGACCTATCTTAAAACATTTTATTTAGATTTTAAAGTCTTTGAAACGAAAGTATTACTTTCTCCAATTCAATAGAGGACCGATTACAACAGCTTTCAATAGGTAGGAAAACCTGAAGCTAAACGCAGTGTGCATATTCGATAAACACCACCACCTCCCACCCTCCAAAAATCAGTTTGGATCCGCTCTTGCTCATTTAAATCTAAAAGAACATACAAGTCACTGCGAATGAATATTATGTGTATATTCCCAATCTGAGTGATGACGCGGAAGATATATGAAAAGTCAAGACATTTCCTTTCTTCTCATACATATATGTATGTACACTGTACAGCCTGAAAAGCAAGCCAAAGAGAACGATTTCTATATCAATCCGAAAAAGGCAAAGAAATGTGAAACGAAAAAGCTATGTCCTTAAGCGAATATAATTCATAATTTCACGTTTGCCTTTTTGAATACTTTTGATGGCACTGAGCCAAACTTATTTGTGTTTCCCTTCTCTTTTTTTTTCTTCATAAAAATAAAGGGTATTTTAACTTTTGTCACAGCTCCAAAAGAGATCCTTTTGAATGAAACTGAAGAAGTTAAAGAAAAGTCAAGAATACGCAACACTATGAAGTATTAGAGCAACTATAAATATAATAGGTACTTTTTTTCGAGGCAAATATGAAACAAAAGAATTTAGCTTTGTTCTTAAAAATGTTGTTTTGTCTTGTGTCATTATCCTTTTGATAAGAAAATTTTCACAGGATGTAGGTTTGCATAGTCATTCCTATATACCCATTTAGGTTTTTCTTCCATCATTTATTTCTATTAAAGTCGAGACAATCAAAAGTCGAGGTTTGTCTAAATAATAAATAATAATTAAAAATCCATTATCCTTTTTAATCCTTCATGCTTCTGAAAAATTCCGTTCCACCTATTTACCAAGAGTATGATGTGCAATTTCCAATATTGGATGCATTTTTATCTTCATTTCTCTTTTGTCTTCGATATGAAGAACTTGCAATTCAAATTCCCAACGATGCTTTATGGAACGTCTCGTCTTCGTCGTACCTGCCCTACACCAGCCCCATAAGGAAATCCATCCGATGTCCCACTTTTTTCATAAGGATAGGTACGGTTAAAAAAGCTATAGCTTGAGATAGAAAAATAAGGAATTGCATTAGAAATTGAACAAAAACAAAATATACCAAAATGGGGAATACCTTGTTTCTGAGTTAACCGAATACCATCATGGCAATCGAAGATATATAGAAACACAACGGATATAACGGTTTAAACGAGACGAGAATAAGGAACCTCACATCAGGGCGAAGCTGGATGACTTGGATTTTTTCCACTCCTGATGCAAAAAAATATGTAGGTAGTTAAGGTAGGAAGCTTAGCTGTACGTCTATATCGCTATACCGCTATCGCCACCGAGAGAGGGAACCCACAATTTACTTTAATCCAATTCAAGGAATTCTTATAAATTCCTTAACCATCATCATCGTCATCATCCAAAGGAGGAAAAACTTTAGCATACTCTCGCAACTCGTAGCACTCGTCCCTTCGCCTGGTTGAATAAAATGGATCCTTCTTCTTTTTCTTGATATTTTTGTTCTGCTTTTATTACGAATGCACATGACCGAGAGGATGGATGGAAAACGATGAATCAATAAACGAAGGAATTACTGGGTGCTGCAACGTAAATTAAAATTCCTTTTTACCGCTTCTCAAGGAACAAGACAAGTTAAAGGATATTGGTATGAGACAAACAGAGAGACAGAGCGAGTGAGAGGATAGGTCTGATAAAATAATTGAAGGATAAGAAATCAATCGTAGTTCAGGATGTTGGCCGATGCTGGTTGTGGTGATGTGACTTGCTATATGTTAGTTGGCTTAGGAAGGTATACCTATATATGTACCATTATAAGATGACGAATGCATTTGAGGTTATTTTATTTTTACAATAGAAATTGAAAAGAAGATGTAAAATGCTTCGATGGAGGAAAAAAGAGAGGGTTGATGAAAAGTTAAGGAATGTTGAAAATGCTTTGAATTATTATGTGTGATGTGGCAATTTTTTCGTTCGATGAAGTCACCAAAAGAAGATGTGACTTAAAAGTTCTAACGATGAAGGAGTAAATGACATGGAAGGTTGCTATGAAAAGTTTTAGCATATTTGTGTGTGAACTATTCATGCGTATGTGTGCATACCTGCTTTTATTATTTATTTCAATTATTTTGAACATTGAAAGGTTATATTCATTATTTCTGCTGGAAATTTTAGAGAGAGGAAATATCGAGTGCATAGGTATTTGCATTTTCTTATTTCAAAAGTCTGTCATTAAATTTAAGTCAACTTCTTCTCATCACACCAAATGAATATTCATATGTATGTATTTGTATATATATATTTTCATGATTTACATTTTGTGGAAAAAAAATTCCGGAAAATTTGTATTTAAATTTCTACCTATTAAGAAAAAGATAGGAAGAAATGTTTTTTAATTGGTACTATTGTCACGTCTTACGATTCCTTTTTCTATTTTCATTTATATATTAAACTATTCAATAACTCAAGTTCATTCAATTTTGTGTGAGAAGCTAAATTTTTACCGCAAAACATTTTTCAAATCTTGAAGAATATCTTCGGTACAAATCTTTCAAAGAGGTTTTGAGGAAGTACTGAAGATGAGAAACAGCCAGAACGATCATCAATGTCAATGGAAAAGCTGCACGTAAACAAAATTGATGATCCAAATTTGTCGATTGATAGTTCGGAATTGTACTGATCTTGTTGGGATATTGAAAAGATCAGTAAAAACTATTTTGAGTTACCATTTGAAATTCAGAGAAGTGAAATTTAGATTAGCGCTAAAAGGGTCAATTTAGGCAAAAGTAATTCATAATCGTTTTACCGGCTCTGTGAACATCGTTTTAAATCGATAGAAGTAAAAGGTTATACGTATTGGAAGAGGATTTCCAAGAGGTTTTAAAAATTTGAAAAAAAAAAGTGTTTATCAGTGAATTGCATCCGTGGAGGCTTTTTTAAGGGGCAGAAATAAATTAAGAAGAATAGAAATATAGATTTTTGGATTAATGAACATATTCTCGGTATTTTTTTATTCAAGTGTTCCTAAAAAGTTTTTTTTTTATTTTTAACCAAAAGGATCAGTTTACAAAAAGTTGAAAAATGCAAATCAAAAAATGATGGGTTTTTATTAATTTCATTGTACAGAGGAAGACTTTCTAATACAAATGATGGGTCTAGTAAATATAAAAAAGCTAAAGCTTAAACTTGGATTTTTGTGTGATTAAAAACAGCTTAAGCTAAAATATTATAGGGGAGCGGGTCAAAATTCTGTATTTTAAAATACTGTATGGTAAAAATTCTGTATCATACTATGATACTGTATATTCATAATACTGTATGGTTAATATACTGTATCTCAAAATGCTGTGTTGTCAAAATACTGTATCTGATAATACTGTATCTCAAAATTCTTCTTCTCAAAATGTTGAATGAGCAAAATATTATCTAAAAATACTGTATTTTTGCAAAATTCCGCTCTTAAGCTTCCATTATAGAGAACAACAAAAGCAGAACTCGATTTATGTATGTATGTATGTACATTATATCATTTTTTGAAACTCCAAATTTCACTTAATTCTTAAATTTGCATTAGCTTTTAACACTGGAGTGCACGCATGGCCTACTATAGTAGACCACAGTTACAGTTTTCTTCATAACTTAACAGTTTTTTAATAATATTAGAATTGAAATCATTTTTTTTTACTTTACACTCAACCTAAAATTCATAAATTTTGGTCATTAAATGTTTAAGGCTAATTGAATATTACGTACAAATATTTATTTCATTTATATGTTTTTAAAATAAAAATTATTAACATTATTAAATGGTCTACCATAGTAGGCCACGCGTGCATTGGTGTACAAAAATAGGGCGCGTGTAGTGTACTCCAGTGTTAAATATCAACGAAATGAACGAACACGTGGAAGTTTTGACAGATCAATAAAAGTTCAGTGTAATTGTTTATGCAATTGTTGATTGTGATAACAACAATTCATGTACAACTGTGAGAGAAATAACAATTAATGAGAAGAAAATGGGAAGAGAAAATAAGAAGAAAATATCATTTATTTGTTTTTTTTTTTTATTATTAATTCAAAGACTTATGAATTATCATATGTTATTGTTCAAGGGAAGTATTTTAGAACATTATGCCAATGAAAAAATATTATGATGTATTCTTTATAAAAGTAATCTTTTATTCAAATTCTGTATTTCAACATGCTGTAAAAAGGCTGACAAATAAAAATCGTTTTAATAATGTAAAAAAGTGCGCACAAAAATATCAAGGTTCTTACCACTAGACTAGAAAGTTTTGACTAGTTCTTATTTTAAGTTTTTTTTTTCAGGACGAATATGACCGGGTTTATACGCGTGCGCCAGTCAAAGTTGTATAAAAAACGGTCAAAAAAATTGTGATGGATGACTTTTATACCTTATTTTGGTTTTCAAAAGAAAATAAGCAGTGGCTTTCTGATAGAGATGGTGCACTGACCTCTGAGCAAAGGGTGCAGATATTTTTGAGATATCTTAGTAAAGCTTTGTTTAAGTTCGGTGTAGGGCAGGATGTTGCAGTTGAATGAACTACAGTGTGCAAAATTACTAAGCACGTAGGAACTATATATTCATAAAAGATTTCCGTTGAGTCGTAGAGAAATCGAAACAGAAAAGGCAAAAATGGCATACAAATACACGTTTCCTGTTGTACCCATATTGCTATCTTCAAAACTTTACGACTTCCTGATCAACACATCAACCAAAAGTTCTTTTTAAGCCTTTATTTTCAAGCAACACGCGATGCAGCAGAACTAGTTCATCAATTCATGGCTAGCGGGCCTTGAAAATTTCAACATCATGTTCATTTATTAACGAAAATATGCAGGAAAATGATATCATTCTTGGAGATTCTGTATACGGTATAACACCTTGACTTCGAACACCCTACAGAAATCCCCAAACAGATGCATACAAAAAATATAATGAAATAATTTTCCAAGAGCTCGTTATTAGCTGCTTACTCCTGTCATTTGTCGCTTTGTGCTTCAAAATTTGGCAAAAGCTTAAATAACTTATTACCTGACGATCTTCATATCACTTTGTTATCAGATAGCCAACCCAAAGCAGACAAGAACAACAATTTGGTCAAAACAATGGTAAAAATATGTAGACTTTTTAACAGCGCAGAAATGAAATGAATAATACAAAAATAATCCATTTTTCTCAAATAGCTTGAAATCTTTTTTTTCCATTTTGAGATTTCTTTAACAAAAACCTCAATAGTAGTCTTTTTGGAACTTCTTTACAGGTTGTCAAAGCCAGAATTGAGTAAATTTTACATTATATAACCTATTATAAATTAATTTAAAGTTTTGAGATTAACGGTTCAGCTCGATTACGGTATAGCAAGAACTTAATTAGACTTAACTCGAAAAGTTCTTTTTACATGAAAAAAAAACAAAAAAAATTCTGGCTAAAATTATTCAGTGTAATCCTTTTTTTATTCACACGAAACAATGTTAAGGTTTTGAAAATTAAAGGATGATTGCAATGATCAATTATGATTAGCTCTTCGATATATAAAACGGTTTGGAAACTTTTTTTTGCAAAATTGCAATGGTTTCGTTATCGAACAAAACATTGTCTTTAAACATTACAAAATATTTATATGGCATTAAAACAACTTGGAAGTAAGTATCTTCTTTTATTCTCAAGATATTTAACTCAACATTTAATTTTAAGTACTTTTTAATCTTTTCTTGTTTCAGGTTTTTATTTAACTCTGAATTGTTTTTGATAAAGAAACGATATAATATTGATAACATTTTTTATACTGTTTTGAAAGTTTAAAGTCAATAATTTTTTTTGTCCATATCTAATCCGAATTTTCAAAAACTAAGTAAAATACTAATATAATTTAAAGTGTATCTAGAAGACAAAGATTTAGGTAAACTTTACAAAATCATCATACTATTTATTGCTTAAAGATATCTTCAGTTTTAACTTATCTTTAAAAACATTGTTTTTGGTTGTCTTTATCATTTTTAATGGAGCATAGGTATTTGAAAAACTTGATGTGATTGAAAAATTTTAAATCGTTATTCAAATTAAGGACATCTAAGTCCTTTAAAAAAGTATTGTTTTGTTTGTGCTCCAGAGAAAAACAGTTGTTTTTTAGACCGGTGTTATCATAAGCTAGAAAAGATAGGTACATTATATATTTAAAAAAAAATATTCAACGGATGTTGTGAATGGGCAACAGAAGTAAAGATTCGTTTTTGATAAAGTAACTAGTGCAACTAATTTCGACATCTCTAAGAGTAAGCATATTTATAAGGAATAAATTGACTTTGTTTTATGTTTTGAGGTAGTTTCTTTTGAACACAGAATCTAAGAAGTGAAAGATGGCAGAATAAGAAAAAGCAACATGGACAATGGACATGGGCCAAGAACTATGTGGAAATTTAAACCTTCTAGCCTGCATATGGAAATTTAAAACTTCTAGCCTGCATGATCGCCTGGTAAAATATGTAAATAAATTAACATTTGTGGTTGCGCCTCCACACAAATTTTATCAAATTCAACTTCTAACACCAGGCGCTCATGCAAAAAAGCAGGTTAATGCATTTATTTTTTAGTTCATCCTTTTAAACCAAAATTATTCATTTCTCTTTTAATATCTTCTTAAAAAAAAAAGAAGTTTGTTTTCATTGGTAGGTGTGTTTATTATTTTACAGTTCTCTTTATGCTTGGTTGAGTGAAAGGCACGTTCTATAGTCATGCTTATGTTTATGACAGACAACACATCAACAATACTGGAAAAGCTGCAGACTAAGGCAGCCTTATAAATCACATTTCAAGAAATATACATTAATAAAATAAAGCTTTTGAAAGCTAACACTAAAGATAGCCGAAAAATTTAATATGCTTCGATTTATTAAATTAAATTTTGTATTCAAAATTAAAATGAGTAAATATTTAAATTTTGTTTCAGTGTAAAAATTAATAAAAAACACACAACCCCAGATTTTGGGATTTCAATGTGTGATTTTTTATTCATTCTAATGGAAGAAGGTAGAAGGGGATAAGTCAAGATTTTTAATGTGTTTCGATTGATTTAAATTTTGTTTCTGTGTAAAAGAAATAGAAAAAAATAACAGTTAATTTTATCATTTCAATGTGTGAGTTTTTTTCAAAAATGTTTTTCTTATACACTAGTAGAAAGTGGGAGGAGCTTATGAGGAAAACAAAATATGTTTTTCAAATTCATACAAATTTTTGTTACTATTTTTGAGTTGCTTGCTTTGGCAGCATGACCTCCTGATCTATTGAAAGCGATTTTAAGTTGATTGCAACAGCTTGCTTCTTTGAATTAATTTACTTTGTTTTTGGTTTTGATGCTGTTTCTTTTAAACACATAATCTAAGAAGGCAGAAGAAAACAAAAGGAGTATTAAAGAACCATGTAGTGAACCTTCTTACTTGCATGATCGCCTGGTAAAATATGTACAAAATAAATTAAGAAATTTGTATGGGCGCACGAATACAAAAATCTTACCAAATTCAGCTCCCAACACCAGGCGCTCATGCTTAAAAGGCAGGTAGTTAAATTTATTTTGTAGTTTTGCTTCATGATTTTACGAAAAAAAATATTCATTTCTATTTTAATATGTTCTTTTCTCATAGACACAAGTTTGTTTGATTGGTAGATGTGTTTATTGTTTTACAGTTTTCTTTTTCCTTGGTTGAGTGAGAGTCACGCAGCGTTACCACTTTACTTCAATTGAAGTAGATCTACTTCTTTTTTTCAAATAATTTAAAAATCTACTTTCTACTTCGCACTATCATCAAAATATTGAAATCTACTTCATTTTTAAGATCTGTGTTTCTACCTACTTCAATTTTAATAAAAATAGACTGAATCTACTCCTTTTTTCTCCTTATCACTCTTGTATGTAGTCTCAAAATTTTCTAGAGAATTAAAAATCGCTTGAGTATTTGCATTTGCGGTGAGGTTCCGTTTTATATAATGTATTCTAGTTTAACCTTTTTGTCATTTTTACTTTCGACATATAGGAGCAGTATGGCAAGTTTTGTATCGTAAACAAATTCGAATTCGAGATTTTATTCAAACATGACATTACGATGGTAGAATAGTCGAAAAAAGTGGGTCCACTGATTTTGTCGGTTTGCCTGTATGTCATTCCTGTTTTTTTCAAACTAAAAATACCAGTAGTCTCAATATAAATTTGTACGTTCAAAAATCGATAATTCGAATTATTTCAAAATCTATCGGTTATAGATTTGTTTTAAATTCTTGCTAAAATTTGTGTTCTTAGTTTGGCTTCTTTCAATATAAAAAAGTATTTTTGTATTGCTTCAGAAGGGTACCCCAGATAGAACCGTTATTTTGTTTTTAAGTTTTCTTAAGAACTAAACTATTTTTTTTCTGCCAAAAATGTCATTGTTGCCATTTTGAATTTAAAAACAAATATTATTTTTTTTTTCGAAATTTCATATCTTGATGCAAGACGTCTAATAATAAGTTCAAAACTATGTATATACCAAAAATATTTTTAAACTAAAATTCAAAAAGGATTCTCAAATACAAATTTAAAAAAATTAAGGTTTTCTTGAGAAATAAAATGGCATTTACATTTTTGAAAACAAACTTTTTTTGCTGGTACATTTTAATTCTTAAAATACAGGAATATATTTAAACAGACTTTTTTGGATACATAAGCGAGTTCATGCGAACCAGTCGTGCATTTTATTTTTTTCTGTTTGTTAATGTTATTTGTGTTGAGTTGTGCTCTAGTGTTATTTTGGATTTGATTTTTTGTTTTCAATATGAAAAGATATTTTCAAGTTGTCCAAAAACAAAGATACTTAAATATGTACTTAAATAATTCTAGTTTTTTTTTAATTTTTTTGTTGAAATAATGTAATTTAAAAATATGTAGAATAATATGAAAAAGTTATTTTTTGAAATCTACTTCCATTTTTCTCAATCTACTTCACTTTTTTCCTAAAATCTACTTCCACTTTTTTTTGAGAAGTGGTAACGCTGGAGTCACGTTCTTAAGTAATACTTATGTATTGACTCGAACGATACTCGAAAAGATGCAGATAGTAGCGGCTTTAAAAGACACATTTAAAAAAACACATTTCAAAAAATGATAAAAAACCCTATTTGATCAAGTTTTGTTTTCTAAAAATGTATAAATATTTGAATTTCGTTTCTGTGTAAGAAAAAAAAATAGAAACACAAAACCCAATGTTTTAGCATTTCAATGTGTGAGGAATGGAATAAGTAAATCGTTATATTAAATTGAAGATAACTTTTTGTACACAATTTAACAAACATAATTATAGTTTAGCTATGTTAATATTTCGACAATCTATTTAATATTAAAATAAACAAAACAAATCTCAAATGTTTATTCCATTAAAAGTTGAAAGATGTGTTTTAATAGAAGTTAATATCGTTTAATAAACTGATCCATCTGGTTTCAGAGTAAGGATTTTTGCAAAGCACTTTTGATCAATGATATTAATTTAGCTTTGGCCTAATTTTTCTATTTGCAAAAAGTTATTAAACACATGATGTGTATATTGTAACAGTAGTATTTAACGATATATTGGTCAAAAATATGGAATGGAAAGAATTCTATCAATATCGGTAGAATGATGAAAGATGAATATAATTAACGTGTCCTAATGTAGTGCTTTTCAAGACTTTACTGTAAAGAGATGGAGGCAAACTACCAGTGTTTTCAAGAAAAAATAAACCAAATAGAACTTAAAAATAAATAGAGAAATAGAATACCTAACCCACCTTCTTCACCGCATGATCGCCTGGTAAAATATGGGACATGCTCTAGTTTTCTTACAAACAAGCATACTATTTAATTCAATATTAAACACCAGGCGTACATGATAAACAGGCAGGTGCTCGTATTTCTATATTATAATCCAGTTTTGATTCATCCTTTTGAAACAGAAATTATTCATTTCTCTTTTAATATTTTCTTGTCCCATAAAAACAAGTTTGTTTTGATTGATAGGTGTGTTTATTGTTTATTGTTTTACAGTTTTCATTTTGTTTGGTTGAGTGAGAGACACATTCTTTCATCATGCTTATGTAGAGGACTATAACACATCAACAATTTTCGAAAAGATGAAGACTGGGGTGGCCTTCGAAAGCACATTTCAAGAAATTTACTTTATTAGAGCTTTTCTTATTTAAGACTACAGATCAAGATATTGAATGTGCTTCAACTGATTTTCTTTAATTTGTTATTAAAATTAAAGCAATTAGTTCATACAAAAATCTATAGTTTCGCTTTTTGTTTTCCAAAACTGCATAAATATTTAAATTTCAATTCTGTGTAAGAATAAAATAAAACACAAAACCCAACATTTTCGCATTTCAATGTTTTAATTTGTATGTATATGTTTTTTGCGTATGGTAATGGAAGAAAGAAGGATGAGCTTTTTTTCTTTTTTTCGAATTCATAAAGAAAAATGTTACTATTGTAGATTTGCTTGCTTTGGTAGCATGATCAATTAGTGCTTTCAAAAGGAGTAAATACTTCCTAATGTTCGCCCTATAACGGCGTGCTTAAAAAATATGCGACGCTTCTGCAAAGTGATAAGTCGATTTTGTACATAGTTACTTTTTGACCGTAATCGTTATATTTCTTAGTAGATAACTTTTCGTTAACAATGTTACTACTGCTCCAAGGTTACCATAGTTAATATTTCAACATTTAAAACAATATTTAAACAAAGAAAACAAAAATATCAAATTTTCATTAAATAAAAAAAGTCGAAAAATGTGTCTATTATAGAACACCAATGATTTTCAGAACTTATTTTGTTTAATTTACTCTGGCTGGTTACGGCATTAGAATTTTGGGAAGCTTTTTTGCTAAATGATATTATTTTGGTTTTTGTCTAATTTTTATATTTTCAAGAGACATTTCAACACATGATTTGTATATTGAAACAGTATTAACGATACATTTGGCGAAAATATGGAATGCAAATAGTTTTATCATTTAAAAAAATGAATGTAATTGAATGGTTTAATGTATTGTTTTTCAAGACTTTACTGTGAAGCCGCTAAGGTGTTTGAAAGAAAAGAGAAAAAGTAGACCTACCTTTTTCAACGCATGGTCGCCTGGTGAATTTGGATGGTACATGACATATCTTGCACGCAATAGGAACCAAAATTTCTATTTGCTATTTATTCTCTTTGTTTCTCTCATTCTGTTTCCTGTTTTGAACTTATAATTTTATTGTTTGAGTCCGTGTGTGTGCTTATGTACCTACACACTTGACAGAAAAATATAAATAGATCCAGATTTAGGCGGGCTTAAGAAGCACATGTGCAAATTTCGTGTAATATTTGACTAATCAACAGATTAGTTCGCACAAATTTTAAATGTGCTTTAACAATAATGCTTTGCATTCATACAAAATTGAAGAGAAGAAAAGTTGAAGAACACAAAAACTATTTTCTTTTTTAGAATTTATGAATACAATTTTTATAATTTATAAGTGCTGTTCAGAATGATCTCCTGGTGCATCATAACGAATTTAAATAACCTCGGCAATAGGTGCTAAATTTTGACGAAATTTTATATTATTCATCAGGAAATCATGGTGCTAAGTAGGCATACTAGGTTGCTCGTTTGCTCTATCTGGAGCTGTTCTGTTCTTTTTGTGTGCTGTTGATCGATGAAAGCTAGGCTCCGCCCTGTAACGGCATAGAATTTAGATGATTCATGTGTTTGTTAAGCCATCATTTAGCGAGTAACGCATCCGATTAGTGATGAGTAGATTTTGTAACTCGTTACTTTTTTAACGTAATCGTCAAAGTTATTTAGATCTTATTTAAATTTGGAAAACTTTTCGCAAACAAATCGTCTTGTTGGACATTTTACAACTTTAATGCGTTGTTCAAGCGTATTTCGTTCAATTTTTAGTAATGACATAGATAAAACAAGTCAAATGTCAAAAGATAAAACCTTAAAAGCGACAGCTGCTAACAAACAGCAGGCCATTCAATTGAAACTACTCTTATTGGAAGAGCCATTTATTTTCAAAATAACTCTACTGATTTTGTTTCAATTTCATTTAAGACCATGAAATGTGACTGTGCATTTTATTTATAACCTACCGCAAGAACTCTTTTTTAGTTAGCAAAATTTAACTTTAATATAATTTAGGTACATTACGTTTTTGCATCTCACCAATTAAGCAAAATACGAGCATATTTCGAGTTAATTTGATTGATTCCGATTCATTTAATTTTGATCTGGGTCATAACTAATTATTATAGCTTTACCTTATTTCAACTACTTTATGGTTTAAATATGCTCATTTTCATAATTTTAAAATTTCTATAAATTGCGAGTGAATATTCCTGAAACCCAACTCAAAACAAATTCAATAAACTGCCAATTCCAGTCACCATCAATATAAATATTATTATTTTTGTCTGTAGACCTATACTTATTTTTAATCTCTTTTAAAACCCTCTTCAATTTATTTTTAATTTATAAGTTCATTAAAGTTAATAAATTTTATCCAGTTTTTGAGTCCTTTTTTCTCAAAAAGCAAAAACAAAAAGAAATCCAAAGATATCATCAGTGTAACTGAAATAATAAATCATTATCCTGTTATATTGACGGTATTGTTTTATTTTGTTTGAATCTTTTCATGGCTTGTTGTTTGGGGATAAAAAGATTTAAATGGATTTTCTTCATTCTTCCCTTCGGTCTCTTCATCTTCCCTTAAGAAAATAATATTTTTTTTTTCTTTTTCAATTAAAGTTGTTTTCCAATTTGTCGATGACGACAAAGACGACGCACGACGGAACCCAAACACCATTTTTACTATTAGGGAATTTTCAAGGATTCCTCAAAGGTTTATTGGTGTTTATTTTTTGTTTGTTTTTGTTTTCAATATCAACAATCAGAATCTTTCTCTCTCTCTCTATCTATCTGTTAAAAAGAGTTAAAGTTTTACAACTTGAAATCGAAAAAGTTCTGATAAGCCTTCGTCTTAATAAATATTTACGAACAAATTCCTTAGTGATATTTTTTTGAGGATATAAGAATTTAATATCCTTTTCAGACTTTGACTTGAGACTTTTTTTGTATGACTTTTGTATGAGTTTGCTGTTGCTTTTTTAAGGCAAAACTTTACGAAGCACGTCTTTAAGGTGTTGTTGTAAAAGGTTCTTAGAAATCAATCAATTTGTTTTCATGTTTGCAAAAGAATTATTCAAAAATGTCATCATCGGACCGATATGAAAATATGAGAATTTTATCAACTTATTTTCTAATATATGAATATAATCAAAATTGAATTGTGTTTGGGTATTATTTGATTTTTCACCTTCCTTAGAACAATACAGACTTTTATTCTTTCAAAAAAAAGAAATTTTTGATCTCGATAAACAAAGACATTTTCCACACCTTTTCCTATTGTACCTTTAATGTACCTACTCACTCAAACAGTAAGTCCTGTCTGACATCATCATTATTCTGAATGCCATGTAATCACTCACCTTTATCCTCAAATAAATTTATATGTTGGAAGCTTTATCTGCAAGGAACTAAAATAGATTATAAGGCATTACCCTGTCCAGCTCCCACTCTCCCCTGTGGTGCCCCCCTCCAGCTCTAGTCTACATCAATATCTTATAAGACATAAAATGTTGTGCGTTTGTGAGTGTTTTGTTCATCTGGTCATCTAATTTGATAGTTTTGTCTTAAGGGGTTAAGTTGAATCACTCAATTATGATGAGATAGGTCGAGTTGATAAATTAATAAATGGCCTTCTTTTAAGGTTAAGGTATAAATTGACATCAACGAAACAATTCGGAAGTGTGTGTATATTTAAGAAGCTTATTAAGGCATCTCCTGGATTAGGAAGATGATATTGTTTGAGTAAAGAACTTGAAAAATATTTCAGTAAAATTAAATAAATATTTATATAATAATATTTTAATAAAAGAAACAAGTTCAAAATATTAAACTTTTCAAAAACCTTTTTAGGTTAAAGGCATGAGATAAGTCTTTAACTTTACTTTTTTATAAAATAAAATCTTCATAATTTGAACACAAATTTAAAGTTTTTAGATCAGAAAAAGTTTTTCCTCAGTCCAGAAAACAAGCAAAAAAAGAGGCTGGGATGCGACCCACACTGATAACTTTCCATCCCGTCTGTCGGTTGGTCTTGCTTAAAGTTATCAATTAAATTATTCTAAAAAATTTAAAAATTACCAACAATATTTTGTTTTCTATTATTCACGAGATATCGAGAACCGAACAGATTTCAATTTTTATGAAAAAACTGACTGTTAGATTTGTATAAAAAAAATTAATGAATGTTGAAAACAATATTTTTTATAAAATAAAATTAATTTGAAGCCTATGTATACCTTAAATTTTTGAAAAGATATTTGGGTTGAAAATCGTTTTTTTACAAACTTTTTTTAATTTTTTTTTTTAAGTTTTTATTTTTTGTAAAAAAAAACTGACAATTCGTTTTTTCTCAAAATTATACTGAATGTTGAAAACAACATTTTTCATAAGATAAAATTAGTTAAAAGCCAATATCTCAAAGTTTTGAAAAGATATTTAAGTCGAAAATCAATTTTTACCAACTTTTATTAATTTTTTTTTAGATTTTTAATTTTTTGTAAAAAAACTGTCAATTTGATTTTTCTCAAAATTTTACCGAATGTTAAAAACAATATTTCTTATAAGATTAATTAAGTTTGAAGCCATAGTTTCAAATTTTTGAAAAGATATTTGAGTCGAAATTCAATTTTTACCAACTTTGAGTAATGTTTTTTTTTTAGGTTTTTATTTTCTATAAAAAAAACTGTCAATTCGATTTTTCTCAAAATTTCACCTGATATCAAAAACGTTGTTCTTCGTTGCACAAAATTGTTTTGGAGATAAAACCATTTTTTATTCGTAAAATTTTCGAGGTGAACAATTTTTTTTTCAGTTTTTTTGATTTATAAAAAACCATTAATTGGATTTTTATATATTTGTTTGATATCGCGTTACGATATATAATTAAAATTTAATTCAAGTCTCTAGCGTTATTGGTTCGTGAAATATTAAGGGTTAACCAAAATTTTCACATTTTTTTTAAACTGCTATGGTAAAATACCACCCACTTATTTTTTTTTTAGAGTCGTTTCTGCATCTTTCTGCACTATTATCTGTATAACAAAATTTATTTGAAGTCGATATCTCTGGTTCTTGATCTACGGACGACGAAAAAACGTCGCGAACGTACGAAAGTACGGACGTACGAACGTACGTACACACGCACGCACATACATCTTTCCAAAAATTATTTATTTCGACTCTAGGGACCTGGAAACGTCGAGAAATGTCAAAATTTTCAATTCGAAAAAATCGGACCCATTACAAAAACTTCCTATGGGAAGTTCAAAAAATTGTTTGTGTTGAAAAGGCTTCCGAAATCCACTTGTTAACATTATTCTATTTTTAATGCCGTTGTTGAATAGGTTTGTAAGGACTAAACTCTTTAAACTCCGTAGAGCAAAAGCCAATTAATTAAAAAATTAAGTAAGACTGAACACTCGTGATATTAGTTTTACTTTTGAAGTAAAAGTTAAAAGTCATTAATTGAAGTAAGTTAAAGAAGGAAATTAACTCATACGCAACAGCTCATAGGGAACAAGGGCCTAATTACTTACAACTCTCAATCATTTTTGTGGGAGAGTAATGTCAGGAATAGAGAGGACCTAAAGTTTTTAAGCCGAATACGAACGGCTGATTTGAGAAAGCACTTTTCATGACAATAATTGCTCTTGGAGGATATGGCAATTTTTTGCAAGAGGCAGTTCCCGCGCAAAAAACGTTAGGTGGGCATAGGCAGGGATTGAACTCTGGCATGACAGTCCTAAGGCACTTACCATCACACTTCAAATAACTTACTTATTTTAAAAATGTACTTGAAATGAAAATTAGCTCTTGATTTTAAAAAATTGAATGAAGTCAAAGAAACTGCAGTAACATTGACTTTGGGAATTTAAGTCATGACTTTAAAACTTACTTCTAACATTAATTTGAAATGCTTTTAAAATATAATAAGTCCAAGAATCTTACTTTCTCCAAAACGGTTGAAAGATTCGTCGCACTGTTCGTTGAGATGAACCATGAAATCACCAATGGAATCTCTATTGCCGTTCATTGAGAAGCTTTCGTTTCTCAAGATATGTGTTAAGCTGATATTAAATTTAAGTTTGTATAGTCTTGGCAAGAAATGACGATAGTGTTGAAAGCTTGAAGGAGATAAAGATTCATCTTTTTTGGGGATTGTCTGATAAGAAATGTTGTTTTCCAGCTACTCGGAACGAGCTCAGAATATTAGGATGGATGGAAAAGATCACGCAGGAGTTAAGCTAGCGACTTTTTCACAATATTAGTGGGGATACCATCTGGATCAGCGGATTTGTGTATGTTGAGGGCTTTTTTTAGATTCACGCCACAATACGATTATGAACAAAGATTAGTCTCATAAGCATAACGTTAAGTAGAATTAGAGCCAAACTCTCTTGCAAACAATTAATATCTCTCAATAGAATTAACTAATAATTTTTTTTGAACATCCAAAAAGTAAAATGTGACATTTTTGAGTGTTAAATATTACTAAGACAGTTGTAGAAAAGTCTTGAAATCGGTTCATTAGTTCTTAAGAAAACGTAAAGACAAAATAACAGTTCTATGGGGGGTACTATTCTCGAGCAATATAAAAATATTTTTTTTCATATTGCAAGAAGTCAAGTTAAAATAAAAAAATGTTTTTTTTTTTTATTATTATTATAAGCTTTTATTTGCCATTATTGATATTTTTTACAATATGTATTTACATTTTTGTTTACATTTTCTGTTTCTTTTGAATTAATTACTATAATTACTATATAAAATTAACATATTTTTTTAATCAAATTAATTTTAATATGTAAGCAAAGTTTGAATAAATAAATGGATGCGTATCAAAATTCTATGATCTGGCATAAGCCTCCCCCAATGTTGCCCAAAGATCTCTATCTTTTGCGTCATTGTACCAACTTTGTCTTTCTTTAAGCAAATCGTCTGCCCATCTTTTTTTCGGTCGTCCAACTGGTCTTCTGCTTTCTGGTGGTGTCCATTTTGTAGTGATTTTTGTCCATCTTTGGTCCTGTATTCTAGATATATGTCCTGCCCAATTCCATTTAAGGAGTTTTGCTCGTTCAACCACGTCCGTTAAACCAGTTCTTCGTCTTATTTCTCTATTTCTCACTCTCTGGCTAATTCGTAGGTTAAGTAGTTTTCTTTCCATCTTGGTTTGGCATATTCTTATTTTGTCAAGTAAACTTGAAGTCAAGGATATAGTCTGTAACCCATACGTCATAACAGGTAGAATAGCAGAGTCTAGTATATATTTTCGTGTTTCGTCCCTTAGATTTGATTGTAATATATGTTTTAGACTCCAAAATTGTTTCCAACTATTGGTAATGCGTCTAGAAACTTCTTTTTTCTCCTGGTTAATGAATGACTTAGTCCGTCCTAGATAAGTATAGTCTTCTACATATTCTATGTGTTCATTATCCAGCATTATGTCATCTTTAATATGGTCAGTCATTATCTTAGTTTTTGACTTATTGATATGAAGTCCAACTTTCTTGCATTCATTTGTCAATTCGATGAGCATATTTTGTATTTGTCCGGAAGTTGATGAAATGAGAACTATGTCATCAGCGAATCTAAGGTTGCTCAAATATTGTCCCCAAATATTTATTCCATATCTATTGTCCCAGTTTAGTTTCTTGAATATTTCTTCGAGTACGGCAGAGAATAATGGTGGTGACATTAGATCCCCCTGTCTTACGCCTCTCTTTATTTTTATTTCTCTTCCTATTCTCTCGGTTTTTATTTTCGCCACGCTGTCTGTATATATATTTTTCAACGTCCTTATAAAGATAGGATGAATTCCTTGGTTTGTCAGCGCTGTCCATATTTCGTCATGTTCTACTGAGTCAAATGCTTTACTGAAGTCAATATATAAAAGATACAAAGGTTTTTTAAATTCGTTAGTTTTTTCAATGAGTTGGTTCATTGTTTGTAGATGGTCTATTGTTGAAAAACCTTCTCGGAATCCTGCTTGTTCTCTTGGCTGATTTCTGTTTAATGTGTCCTTAATTTTTGTATACATTACTTTGGAGAACAGTTTATATATCATAGAAATGTTGCTTATTGGTCTGTAGTTATTTATGTCATCTTTATTTCCTTTTTTGTGGATAAGCGTTATTGTAGCTTGTTTCCATTGTTTTGGAATCTGCTGTGTTATAAGTATGTCATTAAAAATCGTGGTCAAGACTGTAGAAATTGGTTGTTTTCCATATTTGAGCATTTCTGTTACAATACCGTCATTTCCTGTACACTTATCTGTCTTTAGATCGTCAATTGCTTGTTCAATATCTGTTTTTGTAAAAAGTATAACAGTATTTAAATTGGAGTAACTGTCCGCCATCGATATATTATCATCTTTTATTTCTTTTGTCGATTTGAAGAGTTCTTCGAAAAATTTGGTAGCAGACTCATTTATATCTCTTCTATTAATAGCGTTGCTATTTTTGTTCTTAATTGATGTTATCCACTCTTTTCCGTCGTCAAGAAATGATTTTGTCTTTTTAATAGATTTTGTGTTGCTTAATATATCTTTTATCATTGTTTCGTTATATGTTTGGATATCATTTTTCGCATCTTCTTTTATGGTTTTCCGAAGGTATCTTAGTTCATTTTTTTCCTGGTCTGATAAGTTGTCCTTGTTTCGTAGGTTATCTCTTCTGGTTATCAGCGCTTTAGTGTCATCCGTTAATTTATCAGGTTTTGAAGTAACAGTAGTCATGATTGAAACTTTCGCCGAGTTCTTTATTATCTGTTCTAATGAATCATATGTATTTTGAAAGTTTTCGTTTATTCTATTTGTAGTTATATTAAGTCTTATTTCTTTCTTAAGTATGTCATTATATTTTTCAATATTTTCGGTTGGTATCATTCTAGGAGTACTGAGTGTTTGTTTGTTTCTTTTCAACGTATTATGGTCCACTTTTATATTTGCTCTTACTAGCCTATGGTCACTATCAAATTTAAAATTATTCAATACGGAGATGTCATTAATAGTTTTCAGTTTATTTGTTAGAACTAAGTCAATTTCGTTCTTTGTTATCCCATTCGGGTGAATCCAGGTCCATTTTCGTGTTTCTCTCTTTTTAAAGAAAGAATTTGCAAATCTGAGATTCGTCTCTTCCAGCCACTTTATAAGTAGGTCTCCTCTTTCGTTTCTTCGTCCGTTACTTTTATTTATTTACTTATTTATTACTTCTTCATCGTTGTCAATCTGTTTCCCTAACTTGGCGTTGAAGTCTCCTATAACATACATTATCTCCGTTTTTGTTTCATTATATACTTTGTCCAATAAATTGTAGAAGTTTGAAATTTCTTCGTCAGTTGCTGTTTTGGTCGGGGCATAATCCTGAATTATCGTCATTTTTGTGTTTTTTGTATTTTTTAACATAGGCTACAAATCCTTTCACTAAAAAATCGTACATTTATTATTCTGTCCTTTAAATTCTTTTTGATGAGAAATCCAACTCCATGCAAGCCTTTTGTCTCACCAATGTAACAGAATATATCATTCTGGTTTTCAATAATGTTTTGTCCAAAAATTCTTAGCTCGGATAGTCCCAGTATATCCTATCCCAGTTGATAGTTGATAATGCTTGTCTTAGTTCTGATTGTTTTGCTTCTGTAGCTAATGTTCTTACATTGTATGTACAAATGTCTAGAGTGTTTTTGGATTGGTCTTGGTTTGATGGGTAGTTTGGAGGGTATTGGCCGTCATTCCCCACGATGGCTAATCGGCTTGGGGTAGTCATTATTATTCAAAATTTGCTTCTTTTGTTGCTAGTTGCTGTGTTGGTTACTGTTGATATTATTAATTTCTTTTTGGTTTGATTGTAGAAATCTATGAATGCTGTTGTTTCTTGTTTTGTTATGTTTGTCATTTTGGACTTTTTCATTTATTTTTGGTCTTTTTAATTTTGTTGAACATGTTGGTTCATTTTCATTTGCATTTGGATCGTTGTCATATTGTCGATTTCTTTTAGGCATTCGTTGTTGTTTCTTGTCAATGTCGCTTCCTGATGTCATTTTTTTATTATTTTGAGGTTTGGAAAATGGTTTATTTTCTTGGACTGTCGTATTGAAATCTTCTTTTATGTAGTCTTCTTTTATGTATATAATATCCTCTTTATAATGTCTCAGTTTAGTTTTGTTTTTCATTATAGTATCTTTTTTTATTTGTGTTGTCAATCCAAGTAAAATAGGTCTTATTTTGTCTCCTTTATTTCCTAGACGTCTTGCAAAATCGATTTCAAAATATTCAGTTTTTATTTCGAGAATAGTGTTCAAAAGGTGTAAAATGATGTCTACTAATTCTTCGTTGCTTTTTTCAGTTTCTTTTATATTGTAAATAACAAGATTTTTTCTCTTTATACATCTCTCTAAATATTTTATTTTCCTTTCTAGGTGTTCCTGTTTCTCTTCAATTGTGTTGTTTCTGTCTATTATTGAGTTTAATTTTTGTTCTAAGGTTTCAGTTTGTTCTTTAATTTCTTTCCTTAAGTTTGTCCCAAGGTTTTCAATAGCAGTCAAAAGTTTGTCCAATTTATTATCGACTTGACTGTCCTCCATATTGGTCTTTTTAATTAAGGACGCTACTGTTATTTCAGCTGTCAGTGTGGTGTCAGAAGTTTATGTCAAAGTGAAGTGTGTTTGTTTGGATATTTGTGTTGTTACAGAAAATTAAAAAAGAATATCTTTCGGTTCGTTTTTGAGAAAATTTGAATTTCTGATTCTTTACCAAAAAAAAATTTATGGGGACTACTGCAATTTTTAGTTTCAAAAAATATTTGAAAAAATGACTAACGCCAAACTGTTTAAAACCTTAACTTCGAAGTTTAAACTCAATCGACTCAACGGTTTGGGCTGAGGGAGAGAGAACAGACAAGGAAGTACTGTGGGAAGATTCGACTTTGGACGGCTACAATTACAAGAAACTGCAGTGTCCTTTCCGATCGAGTCTCTTACAACCTTCATAGGACTTCTTAGTCCTATGCTGCCTGCATTAAGCATTGAAAACCAGTGGCAACATTTTCTTACATTTATCAGAGATGCCGCCTCTGAAGTGTTAGGTTTTTACACGGACACCACAGCGAAACCCCTGCAGCTAAACAACAGGACCAGAGCTGCTCGCGAGCTCTACGAACGGAAGAGGAGAGAGAAACACCGGCTTATTAGATGTTCAAAAAGGGAGCATGAGAATGGTGCTATCGAGGAGATAGAGGTATTTCCGGGAACGAGGAATGAGGTTCGAAAATTTTACCAAAAGATTAAAAAAAACTTCCAAAGGTTTTAGCCACGAACCGAAGCCTGTAAGGAAGATCAGGGGAACATTGTAGTAGAACCGCAGTCTATGTTGAAAATATGGAAAGACCACTTCTCCAGATTATATAACGGCGATAACGAACTGTATGACTGTATCCCCACCTTAAGTAATTAAGTAACCAATATAATCGTAATAAAAACTAACAATTCCAATAAAAATATTCGAATCTTTTAATTTAATTTCGAACAAATTCAAAGTCTTATTTATGCTATCAGTTATAAAAAGCGGCCTTTCAAAACGGTTATATCATTTTTTAAACAGTTTATAGGATAATGAAGAAAATGCACTTCACACAATCTACAAAATTCGAAAATCCTATTAATTTCTATTAAAATTCTTAAAGATTACATTGTAACGAACACACCTTTACGTAAATATTCCAGAATTGTTATTTTATTTATTTTTTGTCAGCTTTTAACAAAATATCTTCTTCCACCAACCACCGACGCACACGCGACGCAACCTTTATACAAAAACAAATCCTAAATCCATTTAAATTACTTTGAAGGATTTTCATTTCCAGGCAGGATATTTTTATTCATTTTATTCAGTGACAGGATCATCTTCTCTTAGTACCTAGTCCTATGGACGTCATTATTTCTTCATTTCGTTCATTTATTTAAGGATTATAGAGCTTTCATCACGCTTTCACCAAAAATACACAAACAAAAACCAAGCACGCAATTTAGGTATATCTCGAATACGGGTGTGCTAAAATAACATTCATTATATCTATATACATATTTCTAGAGATATAACTTTCAATTGGATTTGTTACTTACCAAAAAAAGGAAGAAAAAACAAACTGATGTAATAAGACATCAGAATTACTATGAGCTTAGAAACAGGTCCTTATTGGGGAAGAAGTATAAATATATAATATAGTTGGTTAATTAATATGCTTCACGGCATGTCTTTTAATTATGCACACATTTAAGGCAACGACGGAGGTATTGGGGTAGGCACAAATATATTTTAATGAGGCAGGGTTAGAAAATAATATCTTAAATAATAATAATTATTTCATCTAAGATATGTCATTTACAGTAATCTAATGTTTCATGTTTCATGAAAATGATACCCGAGGGATTTAATTAATCAAATCAAACTTTTTTCGTGTTGAAACGCTTAAGTAGTGTGATGTGCTCTAAATTGACACGCTATTATAATGTTCCTACCTTCAAGGATTCTGAGACAAACAGATTCTAATAAAGTAGTTTTTAATGTACATAAATAGCTTGGATGGGGACTTGAAGCGGAAAAATAAACTTTAAAAGTGAGTTATTTGAGTTGGACTATTACAATGAAGCAAATGTTTAATGATTATTTTTTTCAAAATTAAATTGGATGTGTAAACTTGAAATTATCAAAAATTAACAAAGTTATCGAAGTAGGTATGGTTTAAGCTGTCTTCCTTAAAGAAAATTAATGTTTTATGCAAATATTCACTTAAAAATCGCCAATTCAGACATTTAAGACTTGCATGAGTTGTTAGAGATAGTAACTTCATTTGAAAAATTAATTATTTGGTCAATATTATGGTATTTTTTGAGAATATAAGAAATACGCAGACATATACATAGTTGCAAATATTGCCAAAACCTGAAATAACATAGTGCGTCAAACTTTCTGAAATCACTAAAAATCGACAAATTTTTGAAGATATATGTATGTGTCAAAATGATTGTCCTGTTTATTTTTTTGTATTTCAATCCTTTTGAAAGTTATAAATAAATAAATTTTAAGACAGTTTTTTTTTTTTCAAATGCCCATTATTCACAAAATTGTTTATGAAAGTTTACCAAATTTGAATGGTACCTAACTATAAAAATATTAAAAAATACGATTCTGTAATTATTTTGACAAACAAATTTTGTTTATTATAATTAATTTTATTTTTTTTTTATTTTAGGTGGCGCAACAGTCCGTTGAGAACTAGGACCTAGTGACTTAAGACTCTCAAGCATTCCTGTGTGTGTGTAATATTGTCAGGAATGGAGGGGACCTACATTTTTAAGCCGTATCCGAACGGCTAATTTGAGAAAGCACTTTTCATAATAATAATTACTTTTAGAAGATTTGTCAATTCCTCGCAAAACTCCATCACGACTACCCACTACCAAGTGCCGATTAAAGCCACCAAAACTGGTTCTCCTGCTTCACCTACTAAACCACCGAAGGAGCTCTGCTCCGCCTTGTGCCATGACGATTGTAAAGGAATGGCCTATCACCGGTTCTTCGTCTAACGTGGTAGATTAGCGGAACTGTCAATCTATCCTGTATCAGACCGCATCTGTCTAAAAAAGAGGAATGCCTCTGTTGGGATGAAGTCGCTTCTAGTGGCCCTAGCCAAAGGAGTCCGGAACAGAATTGTTTTTTTTTCAGTATCCAGTTGTCGCTATATCGCTAAATCTTGTCGAAATCATGCAAGAGAAATTCCAACCCACTTACCATCACGTCACGGGTACTAATTATTTAATAAACAATTGACATTTTATTCACCTTCTCGGTTAGCTAGAACAATCATTTTTTCTCTTTTATTTCTTGAATTTTTTAACTAACTTTATGTAAAAAAAATGGTTGTGCTTTCCATAGGAAAAGTTATGAATTTTTTGAAAATTTTCGCACCGCGCCGGTTTTAAAATTTTATATTCAAAGTTACCCGAAAAGGATGGTCCAAAATGATATGGTAATAAGGCAAGTTATGACCTTTAAGAATTTGGTTACTTGCTTATGCCAACTCATGACGGATTTCAAGTAACGGCTGTTTTAATGAAATTTGGAAAACATCTAGTTTTAGTCGGCTGTTCACTCAATCTGTCAACATATGATTTTTGTTTTTATTCTTTTGAGCATTTTATAACAACAGAAGCACAGGAAAATTAATTTTTACAAAGAAAAAATTGATAGACATTGCCATTTCGCTAAAAATTAATTAATACCGAGCGATATAAACCAACCCAATTTTGCACTTCAATCTTGAAATAGTATGTTGACAAAAAAGTGTATGACTTGATGTTTTTTTTTTTTTAATTTCAGACATGATCTTTGTTTTTAAACTTTTGAATACAGCATGAATTTTAGTACAATAAAGCTCGAATCAAAAGTTATTCTCATTTTATTATTATTTACCTATATTTATATTTTTATTAACAATGTATGGTACTTCTAATTAGAAATTATAAGATATTACCTAAACAATTTAATTGATAACATACAAACGAGCATTCACGACTTTAATGGCGATAGTAAGCAGTTGGTTTGGTTTAAACGTCTGTGAGTTAGAACTTCATTTGTATGAGTGAAACCCTTTTAAACTAACATACATTTTAGTGGGTTAAAAACTCCTTACTTAGTTTTTAAATATATTTATAATCTGGTATAAAAGAGCTTTCGATTGCGATATATTTTATTGGGCTACATCTGTTATCCGAAGATTTTTTTTACAAAACCTGAGATTTTCATCGCGTCTGTCAGGCCATCTAATTGTTAACATATTTGAACTCAACAAGTTGTGGGCTTTCGAATGCTACAAATTTCAAGTGGTTTGCCAAAAATCTAAAGGAGTTAAAAAATCTAAAGGACACCAATAATTTTGTCGAATTCTATTCGAAATTCTCTCAGTCTTTTTAGTCAACATTATCTCCTTTGGATAAACATTGTTGAAATTTATTGATGACGGAAACTCTTTTGCAAGATTGTGCAAATTGTTTGAATGATTTTTTTTTCTTACACAAAAACATTTAAAACTCAAAACTTATTTTATTCGACGTCACCATCAACTCACTCTTGTTGACAGTTATTTTGCTTACTAAGCAATTTATAAATAGTTTACATTTCAGCCAAAAATAATGATTCCTAAGCTTCATCATAGTTAAGTTCTATCGCAAAACAAGAAGCAAATGAAATAATGCACTTGGGCGTATACGTACTTTTTTTATTTGTGCCCCTTTTTGTATGTTGTGCTGATGAAAGGTTTTGTCATAAGATAAAATGTATGTTTTTAAATAAACGTTTTCAAATAATTATGATTATGTACATCATAATTATACCCTACCTTAAGATGACAGTGTACTTATTGTCGTTGTTCTGCTGAAAACGACACCTAAGGGTAGTTTTTTATAAGTAACATTTTATAGTATGTCAGAATATATGACTTTTTCTAAATTATTATATCCATACATAGTTGTAGTTGTTGGTTATTTTAACTTGCCTAATATTAATTGGAAATTTTCAGATGATGAAAAGTAATTGTTTCCTTATAATGTTGTCAAAGATTATGAATATAATGTTATTGATAGTTTATCAGCCCTAAATATGTATCAAATCAACAATATTCCTAATTCTATTGGTCGTATTTTGGATTTAATTTTTATTGATAATTGCCTTGAAACTCAATGTAATGAACCATCTTATAAAATCTTAGAAAATAGCATTCATCACAATGCAGTTGAAATAGTTTTTAATTTTTCCATTTTGAATGAATCTAAATCGAAAAATAATTCACAATTGTATGATTTTAAAAAAGCTGATTATGATTCCATAAAACTTATTTAAACACAGAAGATTGGCAACATACATATCTTAAGCAGTAAAGATACTAAACAAGCTTTTACTCTGTTTCGGAAATTGTTCAATAACTTAATTTTTGTTTTAATACTCTGAAATGCATTAAGCTCCTCCTTAACGCCTCAAAGGCATTATATTTTGTACAGTATATTTTTACAAAATTAATTCGCTTTCTTAAGATTTTGTGTCCTGCAGGACACTTATAAACGTTCATGAGCTAATTGGTGTTGCATAATCTTAGTTTTACTTTCTTATTCAAGTTTCTCTGTCTTTAAATTGGGAATTTTTGTTTGTGTGTGTCTTAAAGTAACATTCTTTTGGTTTTGAAAGTTGACTAACTTTTCATAAAAAAAAAAGTCGGTATATGTGATCCCCTTTACTTGCGTTTTTAGCTTCATGGCAAATTAACTGTTTTTATTGTTTAACTGTAAATTCTTTCATTTTTAGCTTATCTTTGAATAGACGTTACTTGGAAACCCTTAAATTTAGAGACACAATCTTAGCCTGTTGTTAAAGTTGTTCTCATAACTGCATTCAACAAAATTTTCCCGATAAAGTTACTGTTCTAAACATAATTAAGTGCAAAAGGTGCCGTTTAGATTGGTTTAACTAAGAATTCAAAAAGTTTTTCTAAAGTGTTTAATACAACCACAATTGAAAGTTAATTAAAGAAGAAACAGTTTCGAAATTTTGTAAAATCCTTTTCAATAAAACAGCGTTTTTTTTACTGTTAAAACAAAAATCTTTAAGTATTTTTTTTTGAAATACTTTAGAAATTTAACATTTTTGTTGTAATACTTGTAATAGTTTTAAACAAGCAATTAAATGATGTTCAGTAAAATTTAAGTTGGGGATTTATCTGTTTCAAAAAAAAAAATTTTAAAAGAATGTATTTTTAGCAAAATCAATCCAATTAAATTACAGACTTCCAAAGAATTTAACAAATAATTATCACGTCTTTGCCAAAAATGGAAAAAAAATAAATTCTATACCATTCCATGTCAGCGCCATCACAACCAAGTTAAATGAATATCCTTCGTTCGAGGAACAACAGCGACAACAACAAAAAAAGCTGACAATTATTAAATTCCGCTAAATTGACAGAAACAATCCAATCAACAGGTTATCGCTGTATTCACCTCTACATTTAAACCTCCTTTTCCAATAAAACAAAAAACAAAAATTGAATACAAAAAAAGGACGAAACAATATACAATATATATAACGACGTGCCCAACAAGCTAAATCAGCAAAAACAATACCAAGACCAGCAGTGGCAGCAGTAAATCCTGGACCAAGTCGAGTTGAACTTTGCGATATTCCATTTAAACACCGCAAAGCAGAAACAGCTTGTTGCCTTATACCTAGCAGGTATACGGGAAAACCAAGCTCCCAACTAACACCCTACTTCCAACCAAACACCTAACCATGTCTGGAGTCTGGATACACCTGAATTCCTGGTCCTGGGATGATATCTGCGGCTTGTGGGAGTGTTTTATGTGTATGTTTGTTTGTATATGAAGCTCACGGTAATTTCCGCTTCTTTCAATCTTTGCAATCTTGCTTCCTTGCCACTACCAACTACACGATGAGAATGAGGATGAGGATGAGGAAAACGACGAGACGGCCGGTGATTTGGAAGCAGCATCATTGTTCGAAAGGACTTGCCACACTAGGATTTCTCTTCATCCGGCTTCCTCGTTTTCCTCTCTATCATGGTGCTGCTGCGGCTTTTATTATTGCTCCCGATCCCGATAAATGGGATATGAAGTATGGCTGATGGTTTTGGAATTGGAGGTGGGGGTGGGGGTAAAAGTGAAGGTATTATATAAGGATGGGGACACGATTGAAAGTTTGTGTGCCATTATTGTCCTTGTTTCTTCAGGTAGTGTTGTTCTTCATTTTTCAGTTTTGTTCGTTATTTTTTTTCAATTTGATTCCTGGTTTTGTGGAGAGAAGAATCAAGTTGGGTTTTATTTAATAGTGTGCAAAATGCCATAGAAAGGTTTGGCTGGCACAATGTTGTTCTTATTATTGTCGTTTCTTCACATCAGCCAGCTTAGGTTATAGAGACTAACTTCCCCATAAAAATGGTGTCACATAAAATCACATTAATTTTTTTGTTTTAAAATATTATACAACGAACTATGGCAATGGTTTCTTCAACCGTGTAAAAAGCAAAAGATCTTCAGTTATTGATTTCTGGAGAAGGATGTAAAAGACGTCTAGGTACCAGGTTATAGTGTTTAAAAGGAAGGCAGCATGAAAGGGACATTATTTTGATGTGAGTATAAAAGATTGCAAATAAAGTTTTTGAAAAATATTATAGTTTTGTTTTTATTGTCTTATAAACATTTTATGTTACTTTTAAAAAGACGTTACTTGGATAAAGTATATAAGGAGAGCCAAATAGCTTACAAACAGAAATAAAACATTGCTTTGGCTAAGACATGGAGAAATATAATATCAAATATTTATTGGAAATATTTTATACACAAGTTAGGGAAAAAATAATGTGTAAAATATAAACGTAATATCATAAAATGAACATGAGAGTGTTTATTTTATG
Organism: Eupeodes luniger; assembly: GCA_951509635.1. Lineage (NCBI taxonomy): Eukaryota > Metazoa > Arthropoda > Insecta > Diptera > Syrphidae > Eupeodes > Eupeodes luniger. The sequence goes on along the minus strand of OX608073.1, from coordinate 91,197,119 downwards.
ACGTCAAATTTCATTGACATTAAGGATCGATCTCTATGACGTTTCAAGGTCCCAACAATTGTGTTAGTGTGCGTTTGTACCTACGCTCGGGATGAGTTCTTTCTTAAATCATATCTCAAGAATATCTAGAATCCATTTGCTTAGTCTCATGAGACAGACAGAGAATTTCTGATAATTCATGAAGTTGATCTAGTACTGTAATTTGCTGAAACTTCTGTCTTAATTTATAGGAAACTAGCGGCCTGTCCCGGCTTCGCACGGGTAGACATAAATAGGTACAGACAATGTAGCTTTCTAATAAAAAAAGAATTATTAAAATCGGTCCAGTACTTTTTGAGTTTATTCGTTACATACAAAAATAAGATAAAATTAAGCATTACTCAGAAGTCTACAAATGCTACAAAACCCTAAAATCTACAGCAATTTTTTACCGAAATATAATTATATATTTAAAAAAAAAAACTAGTATGTTAGTGAATAGCTGTTTGGGTCAGTATGAATAGCACCATCGCAGGACGCAAATGCCTCTTTTATACATCATCTTTTGTGCTTAAAATTTTCCACCAACTTCGAATATGATCCTTGAAACTGAACTTTGATTGATTCCGAAACCTTCAGCAATTAAGTTAAGAGAACTAGGTTCACCAACAAACCGTAGAAAATCATCATTATAGTTTTTATAGTCAAATGACCATTCCGAGAAGTATCATGTGTTTTTTGTTAAAGCCTCAACTTGGGTTGAAGAATATTCATAAATGATTTTATAATTCCTTATTGACTCAGGGAGAACCAAAATATAGAAATAAGAGTCAACAAATTTACAGCCTTATCATTTTACGAATTCTACCTCATTCCATCGACGACGACGTAAGACTTTTGTCTGCATACGGAATTCTCTCAAATAGGATAGATCTCTAAATTGAGATGAATCTAGACTATTTTTAATACGAATAATAACAAAAGCTCGAAAAAAAGCGATTTGAAATTATCTATATTGGTCCAAGGCATTTAACAAAATATCATTTAAACTTATATTTCTATTCTTGGCTTTAAAACGATTTTGTTGAAATAATTTTCATTTTGCATAAAATACAATGTACAATGTTCGTTTCAGATGCAATCTCTTTTGTCGTCTTTTTGTTACTGCTGGCGTCCCACAAGGTAGCCATTTAGGTCCTCTCTTTTTATCCTCACCATTAACAATATATATATATCTTGGAAAAAACCCAGGAACTTCAAATCTATACCCATTATCGTTTAATCGATTTTAAAGCCGCGTATGACAGCATCTATAGGGAAGAGCTCTACAGAGCAATGTCTAGTTTTGGCATCCCTGTCAAACTTATCCGTCTGTGCAGAATAACAATGGAGAATGCACGCTGCTCTATCAAGGTCGGAAAAGATCTCACCGATGCATTTGATGTCAAAAAAGGTTTTAGACAAGGCGATGCACTGTCATGCGACTTCTTCAACATCGTTCTGGAAAGAATTGTGCAAAACTCATCCGTCAGCACTAGAGGCACAATCTTCCAAAGGTCCATCCAATTACTCGGATACGCCGATGATATTGACCTAATTGGAAGATCAAAGCGTAATGTCAGTGGAACGTTTTTGAGCATTGCGACGGAAGCGGAGAAGATGGGTTTAGTGGTCAATGAGGGCAAGGCCAAGTTTATGCTGTCATCAAAAAAGTACATTGAACAACAACGTCTTGGACAAAACGTCACCATGGACAGCTATAATTTTGAGGTAGTTGAGGACTTTGTCTACCTAGGCACCGCTATAAACTCAGACAACGACACCAGTGCTGAAATCAAACGAAGAATACTAACGAAGAATAACTCTTGCAAATCGCTGCTTCTTTGAACTGAGAAGGCAATTGAGCAGTAAAGTCCTTTCTTGAGCATCTAAAATCACCATCTATAAGACACTCATCATCTCCGATCTCATTTATGGCGCTGAGGCCTGGGCTCTGTCAAAGAAAGATGAGAGCGTCTTAGGATGCTTCGAGAGAAAAATACTTCGGATGATTTTTGGTCTGGACCGCATAGATGGAGAGTGGAGGAGAAGATACTGCGACGAACTAAACGGGCTGTAGAGCGACATTGACCTGGTTAATATAATTAAAGTCCAACGACTTAGATGGCTGGGTCATGTAGAGCGAAAGGACATCAAAGCTCCAGCCCGAAAAGATTTCGAATCAAATCCTGAGGGAAGAAAGGAAGGTGGCGCACGTAGGTGGGAGAAGACCTCAACCAACTTTGCGTTTTAAACTGGAGACAGAAAGCTAAGGACCGAGCTAACTGGAGACGCATGTTGGTTGAGACCCGGACTGTAGCGACACCTTAAGTAAGTAAGTAAGTATTAACAATATGGAATTGATTACTAAATAGTCTTATATCTCACTTTACTCTGACAAAACGAAGTTTTATATGAACATTACGTCAACGCAGGACTCTTTCCTTTTTCAAATAGACCTCGATAGTTTCTCAAGTTTGGTGTAAAAGAATCTGCTGATAGATCTTAATACAAACAAGCGTTAGTCAATGCCTTTTTCATAAAAGCGTGTACAAACTTTGCAATGCTTTTCTATAATCAACCTATTCCCTCTGTTGAGGTTCTTGACGACCTTGGGCTTTTATGTGACCAAGAGGTCAATTTCCTGGCCAATAAAGATCATACTTAAAGCTTGGCTTTGTAATTCGTTGGTCAAAGGAATTTTCAAACCCTTATGTTACCAGATCTCTCTATGTGACTTATCTGTCCCCTCCTCAGCACGAGTATGGTCACCTTATCATAGCATACATATTACAAGAATTGAGAGCTTTCAAGGAATTTCCTTCGATTTACACTTCGAGGCATTCCCTGGCACAATACCCTGATCCTTCCTCCATATCAAAACCGTCCTCAATTAATTTATCTCAAGACCCTTTAAGAACGTAGACAGATATCTGACATCTAGTTTGTCTATCGCCTCCTTTCTGCCTTTATTAACTGTCTGTAACTTTAAATCATTACAACTCCGTATTATTTAACACTAACCCTATTCATTTGAGAAATACTCATCTCTTTTATAAGAGGTTACTTCTGCATCTTTTTGGAAATTGAATTCCGTTATATTTTTAAGTAAGGAGTTTTTAAACTTTTAAAATAAATTTGTAATTAGGAGTGCAAATAAACTAAGCTTGCAAAATAATATTCCGAGCGTATATTTAAGCTCACTGATGAGAAGTTGCCAGTGTGGCCCGCTTCCCGGCTTCTTAAACAAATTGAAAATGCCATTAGTTTTTAACTGTTTTAAGATGTATTGAAATTTGTATCATTATTGGAAATATATGTCTTTATTCATTAGCTCCACATAAAATAGTCAAAGGTTATTACCTTCTCTTTGGTATTTAAAATCACATTCCAGTATACAAAAGGACGCGAAAATGAAAACTGTCTTAGAGCATGTTATCCTTCTAACACACCTTTCTAATATTCCTTAGACACATGAAAAACACCTTAACTATTATAATAGTAATATAAAAGAAACTCAAATCATTACAAAATAACTCTTCAACTTAGTTAAGTATATACTACTACTTATCTTTTCACTTTATCATAACTACCATGGTCGCAAAAGTAAAGTAGTATAGTTTGGTCCCATTATTATGAGAATGTAATCCATTTTACTTTTGTATACGAGTACATTCTCTCAGCTAGTTAGCCCCCATCAGCCAGCCCCAGGCTGCGTCGACAAGTTTAACCTATAATCAGGTATTAGATTTTATCGGAAAACTAAAATCTTTATAACATCATTTTGTTTTGATATGAAGTTGAAAGTTTTCAACACCAGGGTTCGGATAGTAATGGAAGTTTTATTTTCATATAAGAAAGAAAAATGTATAAAATATTTTATAATAAAAATATTTAGTAAAATAAACATTCTGGTGTATTAAAGTTGCTGTTTTAGCCAAGGTAAACCCTATTGTTTACTTCTTTCGTGTTTTCAAGTTGGTAGCACTGGTATTTGATACCTGTCAAACTCAGCTGTCATTTGAAGTGTCAGATTATTTATGTTTGCCATCTACCATAACTGAACGCTAAACAATCGAATAATGCGTTGAAATAATTTTAAGTCTTATGAGCAGGTGAAATGAAATTCACAAGTGCATAAACTTCGAACGGAAGGCTGCAAAGACGAAAGTGGAAACATCATAGTTGACCCACAGTCAATGCTGAGGACATGGAAGGACCACTTCTGCAAACGGCTACGGCAAACCAAATGTCGCTCTCAGGCAGGATGAACCATTCAATATAGACCACTTAAATCAACAATCCCGCCTTCCCGACTTAGACGAAGTAAAGATTGCCATCTCTAAACTGAGGTCTAACAAAGCCGCTGGAGCAGATGGCTTGAATGCCGAGCTCTTCAAAGCAGTTGGAGATAATTTGGTTAGCAGCATGCAAGCAAGTCCAAAGAATGGAACCTCAGTATTGATTGCTTGATACTAAAACAAGGAGATCCTCAACGTAGCTTATAAAATCTTTTCTGCCGTAATATGTGAACGTCTAAACCCTATCGTCAAAAAATTGATAGGGCCTTATCAGTGTGGAGTTAGATCAGGAAAGTCCACAGTCGATAAAATATTCAGATTAAGGCAGATCCTGGAAAACCCCAAGAACATCAAATCGAAAGCCTACCATCTCTTCATTGATTTCAAGGCCTTACATGGGCGAACTGTCAAAATCGTCCTAAGATTGGAAACAACTTAATCGAAGCTTTTGATGTCAAAAAAAGCTTTAGACAAGGTGATGCGATGTCAAGTAATTTCCTTAACATCGCCTTTGAAATAATGCTGCCAAACTCCACCGTCTATACTATCTTTTAAAAGTCTGTCCAATTACTCGTACATATGCCGATAATATTGACACAAACTTTGCTTTAGTGAATATTGAGACAGAGGTGGCAAAAATGGAAAAATGGGTTTATCGGTTAGGCAAAACAAAGCACATGCCATCAAGAAAGGGCCTACAACACCGATGTCGCCGCCGGGCAAAACGTCACCATCGATAGACGTTACTTTGAGGACTTTGTCTACCTGTGCTCCGCTTTGAATGTAGAAAATAAAACCAACAATTGAGTAGTAAAGCCCCCTCTTGATCAAGAAACTGTTGCTATATAAGAGCCTCATCATCCTCCTGCAATTCGGTGCAGAAGCACGGTCTATGACAAATGCGAATGAAAGCACCTTGGGTCTTACTTACTTACTTAAGGTGGCGCTACAGTCCGGGCGGACCTCGGCCTCAACAAACATGCATCTCCAGCCAGCTCGGTCCCTAGTTACCTCTCTCCAGTTTCGCACCCCAAGTTGGTTGAGGTCTTCACCCTGCTGCGTGCGCCACCTGAGTCGCGGTCTTCCTCTACTGCGCCCTTACCTCGGGATTGGATTCGAAGACCTTCCGGGCTGGAGCGTTAATGTCCATTCGCTCTACATGACCCAGCCATCTAAGTCGTTTGACTTTAATTCTGTTAACTAAGTCAGTGTCGCTGTACACGTACAGTTCGTCGTTATATCTTCTACTCCATTCTCCATCTATGCAGACGGGACCAAAAGCACCTTGGGTCGTTTCGAGATAAAAGTTCTCTGCGTGATCTACGGTCCCGTTTGCATAGAAAAAGAGACGAAGGTGAAGATGGAACGTCGAGCTGTAGAGGCTGTACAGCGACGTAGACTAAGGCAGAACGATAAAAGTTCAATGCCTGAGATACCTGGGTCACGTAGAACGCATACAAACCAATACTCAGGCCCAAAAATTCTTCGAATTCACGCTGACAGTACAGCGAAGTAAAGGAAGACCGCGGATCAGTTGGTACCCAAAAGTGGAAAGTAATATCATTCATCTTTATTATATGACATTTCAGGAAGAGTCAAGTGGTCTTAAAAATATTGATGATCTAAAGATGTAAAATAGTCTTATAATGGTAATTATAGTTAAGAAGATTTTGAGATCCTATGACCTAGAAACTCTAAATATTATAGCAAATCAATCTACTGTCTAGATGGTTTTCAAAGTGTTAATGGACAAAATTTTTTAGATATCGTTATATTAAGAAAGTCTAAGAAGATTTCAAAGCCCAAATTGTCTAGAAAATTTAAAAGGTCACGATATTGCAAACATTAATGACTTTTGATATATATTGGGAAATAAAAACTTATTTTCAATATTTACTCAAACCTTAAACCGAGATCGAATGACTGCCTAAAATATTGAAGTATTCTTAATCACTGCACCAAAGTTCTCCAGGTAAAAACTAAATGAAAAGAATCTTAATTTGAAGACTTCTTGCAGCCACAAAAATTTTGAACAAATCACTGGTAACTATAACACTGATTATAGCAATTTTCTTTCTTCAGAACGCCAATTATAAAAATTTTTTCAGAACCCAGTTAAAAAAAGAAAAACATTATTAATCCAACTGGATTTAGATCCGTACCCTGTATCTTTACATTCTCTCCCGCTATACAACATAATTCCCTCAATATTCTAGAACATAAAAATACCTCACTATTAAATACGATGTTAGATTTTTCACATTAAAAGTTTACCATCATTTTTGTAATCCTGTTTTTATGAAAATACATTTTTAACTTAATCCTTTCTTCAACAAAAGCGAAACTAAAAAGCAACAATCATTTGAAGTGAAAAGCATCAAAAAGGCAACAAAATCAAATTTACATACATAGTAGGTGGCTTTAATAAAACTATATAGATATTTACTTAAGTGTATACGTACCATAAACGCTTCAGAAAAAGGATTAAAAAGGATGTGTGTATATGGATGTTGGGCAAGAACAAACACAACAACAAAAAAAGTATTCCAAAGTAATGAGTTTACAAAAATTTAAAAAAAATACCCAGAAAACATACGGCAGGGATATCCTTTTAAAAGCTACCTATGTTTTTAATGAGAATCAAAACTGCAAGGATACATACGGATACACCCCAGGAAATACATGTATTTGCATAAGAACATTATTGCTAAGTTTGTATTTTTTTTTTTCTTTTTTTTCCGAAGTCCTGGGTGATGCTTGCTTAGGCGGTGAATGTGGACGATAAAGAAGCTTGAGATTAAAAAAAATAAGTTTGAAATGAGTTTTTCGTTAGGAGATCAAACAAAAAGACCGAAAGAAATCTTCTCTCTTGTTTATATACGTTTAGGAAGGTTACTTTGTTTCTACCTGATAAACGAATTTTTGCCAAGTATGCGTTTTTTTTTTCATTTAATTTCAAATCCAATTTAGTGGAAGTCCTTAATGAAAAATAAATAAAAAAAAGCACCCGAATAAACAATTAAATACATTTAAATATTATTTGTTTAAAGGACATTTTTTTCAATTCTCAGTAAAAATTTCGATATCATTTAAGAGCAGACAGAAAAAATGAAGCAACAAAAATTAAAATTTATTTACACACCATGACAAGAGATCCTGATGGTTGTTGTTGTTGCTTTTATATAGGCTCAGAATCATTTTTTGGTAAAACGATATTTCCATCCTGAAATTTATATTTCGCTTCTTTTTTATTGCATGCTCTGTAAACACACGAACAATATTAAAGACTTGACGGAATAATTTACGAAAATAATTCAAATGGAAAATGACCAGGGAGAAAACGAGTGTTTCGTATTTGGAGGCGATTTAAGCTTGAAATTTATTTGTATTTCCAATTGAATTCGATTTTCTTGTTTTGTGTTCAGGACACAGAATTGAACGGGATGATGCATACGTTGGCTTGGCATACATTGTTTTTGGGAGGCCAGGCGTTTTGTTACTCTTATAGTATGTCATTTCAATTGTTATGGAAAATGCCATAGCAATACGAATTTTAGCTGAAATTTTTGTATAAAAGCTACAAACAAGAATGACAAAAACGGACGTAAAATGTAATTCCGGGTCAATTGTCTATGACGGTGAATTGTGAATTTACACACATTTTTTTCCGCTTCATTCAAAGTCATATGGGCCTACATACATATATGGAATGCTTACATTCTCCCTGAATAAAACAGAATTCAATAAAAAACAGGAAAAAGGACTCTCGGTGAATGATTGACATGTTAGGTAAGGTGTGTAAGGATGCATAATAGAGACAAGGCTGGATTTGAATGTATTTTTATTTAATGAATCAAATATTATTGATTTCAAATTGAAGGACTGAGAGTTACTGTCGCAACTTTGGTGACTTTTAGGATACAAATTTACAACAAGTTTGTAAGTTTTAAAATCATTTAAAAATTTGAAATTTCCAATATGGCTTTACAATGCGGAATAAGTTTCATTCAAATGTACACAGTTTTCACATAAATAGAAATGTTTCTCATACGCCTAGTTGGCCTTTGAAAAAGAAGGACAACTTTTATAGTTTAAAAAATTTTAAATACATTCATTGAGCATACGCCAAAGTGCACTGTTTCGAAAAGAATACAAAAAAACACTTAGTAGCACTTTCTTTACAGAGCCCTTATGTTAGGATCGGTACAAGTCCTAGAATTAGTACTCCAATCGGTATCAACTCATTTCTTCACACAAGTACTACGACCTGGTTATTATACCAGTTGCTGGTATTAGACCAGTTTTAGACGTATTCCTTCCAAGGACTGGAATGTGAATCTAGATCGGGTACTAATGACGAGAAAAAATGTAGGGGTACTAGTTATTTGTTAGGACTAGATATCAGGTGTAGTATCTGGCCTATCAAGAAATTGGGCGTTAGACTAAGCTTCTAAGCAAAATTGCAAATTGGTGGTTTAAGATTCTAGCTTAGTTCAATTTTGCCACAAAATACATGTATCGGAATTACAGAAATTAAGTCATTAAACATTTCATTGAATGCTTAAAATATTTTTGTTCAAGTGATTAATTTCAAAATCTGTGCAACGTTTTTTAAGGATCCACGGCCGGACTAATAGCTATTGTAATTTTTAAATTATTATGAGTTGATGAAATTCTTTTTTGAACATATTAACTGCTTAAAAAGTATGTACGATTTTTGCGATATATTGATTTTTGGCCAAATGGCTCACTTCTTAAGAAATAAATCCAAAATTTACTACAAAATCCTCACATAATGAACAAAATGAACTACAAAATGAAACCAACAAAGAGGCTGGGATGCGATCCACATTAATAACTTCATATCCCGTCTGTCAATTTGTCTTGCTTAAAAGTTTGTAGGTTTTCGTGTTTTGTTAAAAAATTGTCAGTTGAATTATTCTTAAAAATTTAAATATTACCAACAATAAACCAATTTTTACCAATTTTAGTGGCATTTCTTAAAAGTTCTTATTTCCTATATAAACAAATACAAATTGGATGAATGAAATTCATTTGAAGTCAATATCTTCTACTATTCACGAGATATCGAGAACCAAACATCAATTTTTACCAAATTTTTGTGCAATTTTTATAGATTTTATTTTTTGTATGAAAAAACGGACTGTTTAATTTTTATAAAAAAAATTACTGAATGTCAAAAACAATATTTTCTGTGAGATAAAATTAGTTTGAAGTTTTAGAAAAGATATTTGAGTCGAAAGTAAATGTTTACCAAGTTTTAGTATTGTTTTTTTTTTTGTAAGAAAACTGTCAATTTGATTATTCTCAACATTTTATCGAACAATGTAAACAATATTTCTTATAAAATAAAATTAGTTTGAAGCCATAATCTCACATTTTTGAAAAGATATTTGAGTCGAAAATCAATTTTTACCAACTTTTAGTAATGTTTTTTTAGATACATATTTATTTTTTATAAAAAAACCTGTCATTTTGATTTTTCTCAAAATTTTACTGAATGTCGAAAACAATAATTTTTATAAGATGAAATTCTTTTGAAGCCAATATCTCAAATTTTTGAAAAGATATTTGAGTCGAAAATTAATTTTTACCAACTTTTAATAATGTTTTTTTAGGTATTTATTTTTTGTAAAAAAAACTGTCATTTCAATAATAATAAAACAATAAAACAATAATTTTTATAAGATGAAATTAGTTTGAAGCCAATATCTCAAATTCTTGAGAAGATATTTGAGTCGAAAATCAATTTTTAACAACTCTTAGTAATTTTTTATAGCTTCTTTATTTTTTATAAAAAAAACTGTAAATTCGATTTTTCTCAAAATTTTGTCAAATGTTGAAAACAATATTTTTTATAAGATAAAAGCTTGAAGCCATAATCTCACATTTTTGAAAAGATATTGAGTCGAAAGTCAATTTTTTACCAACTTTTATTAATATTGTTTAACTTTTTTATTTTTCGTAAGGAAACTGTCCATTCGATTTTTCTCAAAATTTTACTAGATGACAAAAACGTTATTTCTCGTTGCATAAGGTTATTTTGGAGATAAAATCTTTTTTTCTTCATAAAATATTCGAGGTGACAAATGTTTTTTTTTATTTATAAAAAAACCGTTATTTGGAATTTTTTCCAAAAATATACTAGTTTGGTATCACGTTGCAATGTATAATATAAAATTTAATTCAAAACGCTAGCGTTATTGGTTCGCGAGATATTCTGGGTTAACTATAATTGTCACCTTTTTTTTAAATTGCTATGGTAAAAAAAACACCCTCTAAATTTTTTTGAGAGTCCTTTCTGCATTTTTCTGCATTATTATCTGTATAACAAAATTTATTTGAATTCGATATCTTTACTGGTTCTTGAGCTATGGATGACGAAAAAAACTTCCCACGCACACACGCACAGACATCTCTCTAAAGATCTTTTATTTAGACTCTAGGGACCTGAAAACTTCGAGAAATTTCAACATTTTCAATTCGACAAATCGGACTGAATACAATAACTTCGTATGGGAAGTTAACGAATACTAAAAGCTTTTTCCCGGGAATACAAGTTTGGCAAAACATTTTTGAGATCCTAGGGAAATATTAAGGATACAAAAAAAATAATATTCTAAAATTCCAGGGTGGTCTAAGCTCTTAAATAGAAATTGCGTTAAAAATGCATCATTTATTGGTTATAGACATTTTGAAGGCATTGAAATCCTTTACTTCGTTCATGTTTTTTCAATGAGTTTCTTATGAATTTATAATTACTAAAATATATATGTGGAATAATTTAAATAATTAAGAAAAGTTAAGCTCATTTACACTTTAACAAATTTTTTTAAATATCTTTAAGATAATTAAGAGATTTATCTTTCATTAAATAAAACGCTATTGTAGCGGCGTTTTTAAATGCTTAACTTTTGAAAACCTTTTTTCAGTGGTTAACTTATTAAAAATAAATAAATGTGGTAGTGCTATAACTCTACTCATTTATCCAGTAAAATAAAAATTTTACCTAAGAAAAAGAGAAAATTAGGTCAAAACTCGTGTAGGTATACTTTCTTTAGATAAACCGTTTTTGAGGTTCATAATGATGTCTTAAGCATTATTGTGTTTGATAATACACATAGTGAAATATGCTTATGGGCTGCTGCACTTGACAGTGGAAGATTAGATAACCTGCACATAAACGAAGAATTTTCACAAAATTGATATGATTTTAATGATAAATTAAAGCATAAAATTCCGACCTGCACAAAATGTGTCCACAACCTCAGTAAAACTCCCATCCCTGAGATTTTACTTAAGTCTGTATTCAAAGAAAAGCTTTTAAAAATTATTGGTGATTATAACATCACAACAAAAATATGAATGTTGAAAAAGGAGCCAAGTTTTGCTGTATACAAATAACCTAAGCCTGCCGCGAAAAGTAATACACCAAGTTCTTAATTTACAAAGGTTAAATGTTATTACTGGATACAATTTTATGGGTTTACTTACCAAGTTTTAGAATACTTAAATGTGAATAACAATAAAGTAAATGAAAACTTGCCAAGTAAAAATATCTAATTTTACACACTAATTATTCAAAAGCAATCATCTGTCATGCCTTATTTCACGGTTCTATAAGACTTAGAAGTGTCAGTGTTAAATCATATTTCGTTTAAGAAAATGGGTGTATACCACGCTCCCTGAGAGCATAACTTAAGTGCTTTTTGTGTTTTCATATGCAAACCTACCAATCTACTGATTTTCATTATTCCACAACACTTAGAAATGGTACTTGTAACGAATGTCTTTTACATTTTTGTGGGTGACACGACCCCTAGTTAAAATTATTTTTGTTTCCTTTTTTTTGCACTACAAGACCTACCATATAGTAAATTTCAGGATTTAGCGATGTCGGGAAGTGCTTCATAACTTTGATGATCAGTCAGTTAGATACTCGTACGTTTGTTTCCGATTTTTGAAGTGCTGTATCTGAGAAACTCTTTTAGCTACAAAGCTGAAAATAAAGTAAGATCCATATCAAAGACTTTTTTAGTAAGTGTTGCAAATTCGAAGTTCTTGGCCTGATCAGTTCTTAAGTTAGAGAGTGGTCAAAAACCGGCTTAGATTTTTCCTGTAAATAGGTGGTAATGTTAGAACTGATCTGGAAACTACCCTACCCTACAATCATTGACTCAATTACAGGTTCTTGCCTCACCCTTTTTTATCGTTCTTTTAAAGGACTGTGCTTTAGTAAAATGTGCAACTGTATTCTTCACCTTACGCAATAATGCTCCCGATTCTAAGAATTACCGCTTCGGTCATATAATGAAGAACAGAGATTATTTTTTAGCCGTACTGCTCGAATGTGGTGGCTTTACCACGTTCTTTCTTTCCCTGTCATTACAATTTTCAATAATTCAAAACCAATGCACACCGACACCTGATTTCCCTGTCTTTATTTGCGAATCCAAAAAATGTGTTTTTGACTTATTAAAGGTACCTATACAAAACGATTTGAGTGTGCTCTAACTATGAAAAAAAAGAGCAGAATGCTCATCAATATTAATTGAATTGGAATTAGTTTCATCGAGAATTTTTCTTCCTATAAATCCGCCCATGACAAATTTATAGGTAGATATACTTTCCTATAGAATTTTTACTATTTCTGTGAATAAAATGATTTGTTTCGTTCGTCTGTTGATTACTGTTTTGTGTGTTAAATGAATGAAAGCAAATGATTACAATGTTCATAATACAGAAAACAAAAAACAAAGAAAAACGATGTGGATGATGATGATGATGAGAAATCGAGGATGTTGATGAAATTCATAGAAATGGTTCATTGACTTATTTTTCCTAAGCTATATGCTGTATAAATTGTTGGAAATACCTAAAGAGACTTTTGATATAAATGGTATTTACATTAGAATGTCATGGCATGTTATTTGAATGTAATTCATATTGATTGTCAATAAAACAATATCCTCGAGTATGCCAATAGGCTTTTGTTAAAAAATGTTAATATTTTTTACTTACTTTGTTTTTTGTTTCTTGTTGTTGAATTGTAAATTTATTAATGAAAGAATTGATTGGAATGCTTTTGATGGGTTAGAAGTCAAGAAGGAACGGTTTTTTATTTGGGGGGATTAAGTTAAAATTTGGAAGAGAGTTTAGAAGAAGGATATATGTATATCATTCAATCAGTGATAAAAGACATTTAAATAAGAACAGGAAATATATACAATATGTTAATTCTTGGAAAAAAACCAGGAACTTCAAATCGATACCGGATACCCACCATCTCTTTATCGATTTCAAAGCCGCGTATGACAGCATCTATAGGGAAGAGCTCTACAGAGCAATGTCTAGCTTTGGCATCCATGTCAAACTTATCCGTCTGTGCAGAATGACGATGGAGAATGCACGCTGCTCTATCAAGGTCGGAAAAGATCTTACCGATGCATTTGATGTCAAAGAAGGTTTTAGACAAGGCGATGTACTGTCATGCGACTTCTTCAATATTGTTGTGGAAAGAATTGTGCAAAACTCAACCGTCAACACTAGAAAAGAAAGATGAGAGCGTCTTAGGATGCTTCGAGAGAAAAATTCTTCATGCATGTGGAGAATGGAGGAGAAGATATAACGACGAACTGTACGGGCTGTACAGCGACACTGACCTAGTTAACAGAATTAAAGTCCAAGGACTTAGATGGCTAGGTCATGTAGAGCGAATGGACATCAACGCTCCAGCCCGAAAGGTCTTCGAATCCAATCTCAAAGACGGCGCAGTAGAAAAAGACCGCGACTCAGGTGGCGAAAGCAGGTGGGTAAGGACCTCAACCAACTTGGCGTGCGAAACTGGAGACAGCTAGGTAGGGACCGAGCTGGCTGGAGAGGCATGTTGAGACTGTAGCGCCACCTTTAGTAAGTAAGTAAGTAAATATGTTAATTCTGGTGAAGTTCTTAATTGTGTGATTAAAATTTTAAAAAATATGAAAATATATTACGTTTTCAGATAGAAGTTTCTTTATAAGAAAAAAATTTGAGATTCAAAACTTTAAATTCTTGATATTGGGGGTTGAAAAAATTAAACAATTGGAACGATGTTTCAAATTTCGGATTCAACTCATACGCACATCAATATTTTGGTTTCGAAAAAAAAATCGCTAAGGGATTAAATTTATTCTCGTAACTTTTGAGAAAAGTTAAAAGGTTTCCCGATATGAATTTTGTTTAAAAAAAAAAACGTTTTGACAACTCTAGACCTTGGGCTTTCGAGATTTTCAGTTTTCAACATTCAATCCGTCTCTCTTTTCAACAACCATTCTATGATTTTTGTGTTCTAAAGATTAATAAACCTAGATTTTTTCAGGACTACGGGCAAGAATATTCTCAATTGTTTGACACACACTGTTTTGATTCTTTAAATCACATTCCCAGATTTTCTGGCTTTCTTTAAATAGTTAAAAATTAATAAATTGGGTGGCGCAACAGTCAATTGAGGTCTAGGGCCTAGTAACGTACAACTCTTAACCATTCTTGTGCGACTGCTATTGTCAGGGATGCAGGGGACCTACAAATTTAAGCCGAATCCGAACGGTAAATTTGAGAAAGCACTTTTCATGACAAGAATTACTCTTGGAGAACATGTCAATTTCCCGCAAGAGGCAGTAACCGTGAAATAAACTTTAGATGGCATAGACAGGGATCAAACCCAAGACCTCTGGCATGACAGTCCAACGCACTAACCATCATGCCACGGGTGCTTTCGTTGCTGACATAAATATACTTAGACAGCCACGCTGTAGCGTACCATCAAATGAAAACACGATATTTTAACGCAACACCGATCTCCTGGTTATAGCATTATGCTCAAAGCCAGAATGGCCTCATGTATTTTTAGTTAACCGTGTTTAAAAAAATTAAAGTTATGTGTAATTAAAACACCCCGGTACTTAAGTTCTTGTACAACTAAAATATTCAAATCATACTGAGATACCAATTTTCTTCGGACTGTATTATGTCAAACTGCCATTTCTGGTAAAAACTATTCAGCCTGTTTACTCGCAACTGCAAACTACAAGGGTTGTCATCACCGTAAAGTACGACTTTCACTTATATATCGACAAAGTAATGCACTTAAAATGCAACCCTGAGGAACATCTGAATGAAGAAAGTTAAAATACGTCTTCAAGAGTTTCCGAGAGATTCCTAACGCTGATAACTTGTACATAAAAAACTTTTTGTTTATCATGAATAATGCGCTGCTTGACAAAGTAATGGCCTTAAAATGCAACCCTGAGGAACATCTAAAAGAAGAAAGTTAAAATACGTCTTCAAGAATTTCCGAGAGATTCCTAACGCTGATAACTTGTACATCAAAAGACTTATTGTTTATCTTGAATAATGCTGCTTTTAAATCGAAGAAGCAGGGGTATCTCTTTGTTCTGCCTTCGATCCATTTTGTTAGCCTTTCCTTGAGTATTGAAGTAAGAATCTTCCTCAAAGTGTTTAAAATATAAATTTCTCAGTAATTGTCCGGTATATTTTCATTTGGGCTTTTGTAAATTGCATTTAACCACGTTATTCATTTATTCCGAAATTTAAAATAAAAATTGGTCAGAGTTTTAAAAACAGTAAAATTTCTGAAATTTTAAGACAATTTCTTGCACACTCACCATTTCCGAACCCAGTTGTCTAAAATCATCTCATCCCAACTTAAAATAAAAACAGAAGAAAATGATGAAATCCTAACAAATTTATTGTTAATCCTGATCCGGCTCGTTTGCATATTTTGTTCCTTTTTTTCGGGACGAGTCAAAGAAAAACAAAATGAACTACCGTAGCTATTATGTAGATACTATGTCTTTAAAAAATTCAATGTCTTCTTTTAAAACGAAAAAAAAGGGGGAAAAAACGAAAGATAATGACCTGATTATGACAAGTGCAGAATTTCGAAATAAATAGCTTTGGCAATGTTCCCAGTTTTATCGCTCCAAAGGATACTGTATACAGTACATAAACATACGTATAGGTAGTATATTAAACATGCAACCGACACTCATTGGATCGACCCTCAACTCATTCAGGATGTTTTGTTCCTTCTTTTCTTTTTTGTCTTGACAAAAAGGATATAATAAGAATACTAGATATAAGAATCTTGTTGACAAGGCGGCTTGTGCCCTTTCTCTCTCTCTCTCACTCTCTTAGAAATAGGTTATGAATTCTTTTTCGAGTATACCATGAGATGGTGATTGTGCTTCACAGAAAATGGTATTCCGCCTACAGTTCAAAATAATATTGCAGTGACAGAAACTACTGCTCCTATACAGCCTCTGAAGTCCTGATGCAGGATATTCCTATACTATATTTTGTTGCTTAGTTTTCAGTTATTTTTTGGGTCTACAAAATGCAATTGCTGCATGAAATAAAATTCTACAAATAAAACAAAAACAAAAGAATTAACCATTAAAGGATGTCTTCACTTCTGTCTTCTGATGCTTCTTTTCATTTTGTTTTCAGGCGGAAGCGAGTGGATAGATACACAAGCTTTGTCATTACCGAAAAACATACGGGTAGGTAAGTAGGTACATCCTCTGCAGACTTATCTTATTTGATATCTTCATACTTTTGAATTTGCAGGACAATTGGACAGATATCCTCTGCACATATACATATCCTTCCAGCAAATTGCGCTAAATTCCTAGAAAAAACTTTGTGTTTTCTCTGTGTCTTGTGTCTTCGTCTTGTGAAAGGAATTCTTGCTTCTTCATACTTTTTTTTTGCTGCCTTGAATGTCCTTTTTCACTTTTATTAGAATGACAAACTTTTTGGAGAGTTGTGTGATGCCTGTTAAAAAGTTTAAAGTAAGACACAACGGCAACGACGACGTCGTCGAGGACGATGACGATGAGGGAATATACGAGTGACGACAACTACGTTGACATAACACTCTTGCAAAAGTGGAGGAAAAATAAAGAAAACAAAGTAATGAAACGAAGGAACCGGAAGGAATAACATTGTATAGCCCCTGTGACCATACCATATCATATAGACGACCACAGTCAGCCAGAGCCATTATATGAGTTGAACTTTGGTGGGAAATGTAATGGAATTACATTTTTGTTCGACTAATTTCTGAACGTTTAAAATGAAAAAGTTTTTAAAAAATATATACAGAAAGAGAATGTGAAATGAGGACTTTTTTTCTGCTTCAAACAAAAAGTTTTCATATAATATTATCGACAAAAGTGAGTACTATCAAAGTTTTTGATGGTAATAGCATTTAGGTGATTACTATACTTTATTTCTTTAAGTCTTATTCAATTTTACGTTGAAAGTAAAAAATAAACATTAAAAACTTAAAAGTTTGACCAACAAAATTTGGTTTGAAAATAAAATGTCAAACGTATGTAGTCTCTTAAAAATCTTTAATGTACACGAAAGAACACAAATGTGACAGGTATTTTTACTTGCTACATGAAGAAATTATATGACAAGTATTGCGTTTGTAAAAATTTTGAACTCGAGATTTTAATCAAACATTACATGGTAGAAAAGTCGAAAAAAACGTCTGTCTATCTATCTGTCTGTCTTTTATCGCACTTACGTTTGGGTCGATTTAGTTTAAACTTAAAAGTTAAGGTTTCAAGCAGATTCGCGTTTGGTATTTGGAAAGAGTTTCGGTGTGAAAGTATAGAAGCTGAACCGATCACTGGCGCTGGGATGTGCCTATTCATGTAATGTCGTTCAAGGAGAAATCTAAGGTTTCAAGCATTTTAACTCGAACTTGATCCTTTACACAACAAATTCGACCATTTATAAATAAACTAAGGGAGAGGCTACTAAAAGCCCCTAAAGAAGAATATATGGCAGTTGATGAGCAAATTTTACCAGCAAAGTGTAGGTCATCAATGATACAGTATAATAAAAACAAACCACACAAATGTTGGTATAAAAAGTTTGTATATAGCAGCAATTCTGGATTCAGCTACGATTTTGATATTTATATTGAAGCTCAAGGATCAGTGCAATCAGACAACAATTTCTTCAAAATCAGTATATCGAGTGAAGTTATTGTGCGATTAGCAAGAATCATTCCTGAAGGACATAAATATAAGGCTCAAAATCACCAAGGTGCAGAATTGGCTTCGCTAGCATTTTTATGTCTTAAACCTTGACTTAATTAAAAAAAAAAAATTAATAAAATACTAAAAGTGACCTGTTTTATGTTTCTATCAAACAATATAATTTATTAATAAACTAAATTTTAAATGAAATCAATATACACGCATAGAAAATCATTTCGGGAACGCGTCCCAATCTACAATCTTCAACTTCAAGCCCAAAATACAATTGAAAGATGTAAGGTATTCAACCCCGGTCATCACTTAATACACCGTATTTTTTATACAGAATCTAGTTTTAGAAACGGTACTAACAGATTATTTATTTTTAACTGTAAAAAATGCAAAAACAGTTTGTCCGATACCGCACAAGTCATTTCAGGGAACATATCGATAATCGATCACAAATAATTTTAAGTGAACGCAATAATTCTGTGTCAAACGTCAGTCGAGGAAGAAAACAATAACAAAGTCGGCTGTCAGAGTATTTATCGTAAAATAAGTTATATCTAAATGGTAATTAAATTTCTATTCATCATTCGTAGAGCGTACATCAATAGTCCGTCATTCCGTGAACGCATTTATTACATTTAATTATTGATGAAATACTTTTTTACGACACGAAATTTCAAAGTTACCTCAAATATTTTCCTATTGACAAAGTCAGATCGCATTTAAGATGACCGCCGTATAATTAAAGCGCGCGCTTAATTGAAATCGTCATTTCGGGAACGGTCATTTCGGGAACGTTCCCGGACATGATTTTTACGTATTTTGCTTGTAGAAGATTTTGTATGTATTGTTTTCATTATTGCTTATTTAATATAGATACATAATATACCCATGTTATTAAACAAAGCTTAAATTATGTACTTTGTTTTGTTTTTGTTGATTTTATCAAACTTAGAAAAACGTTCCCGAATTGATGGTTTTTGTATGAAGTTTATACTCTGTCCAACAAAAATAGTCAGTACAGAGAAGATAGGACGTTTACCTCTCACTCTGACTGAAGTGAAATCTCGTTAAGCTGTGAGAGAGAGCAAATATTACAGGGTTTCCGTAGTGCCCATTATAAATTTCGAAAAAGCTCTGATAAATATTAGTAGGGATACCAACTTTTGATTTTAAATTGAAAGTTAAAAATAAATTCCGTTTAAGAAAATTTATAAATTATGTACATAATCCCGAATTCAAAAACCCCTTTGTGAAAACTAAGAGTAACATAAATTCAATTATGAAAAAATAATGAAAATTTTCGATTCTGTATCACACAATATTCACAAATACTCAATTTATAAACAACACAGCACAGATTTATAATAAAATAAAAGCAGTTCTTTTTTTGGCACTGATTATAAAACACCGTATAAATAAACACTTTTCAAAGAATATTTTTTTTATAAACAAAATCACTATTTTTCACCATCTATAATTACACCATGTATTATAAATAATTTTCGCTTAAACTCAACCCTTTGCTTCCTAGTGGTTTCGCAATTAAACCAAATACTCTATATTTTTTCTTTATATTCCTACTGGTTTTTTTTTAATTTTTAGTGAATATTATTTTTTTTATTTAAATGCATTATTCATTATACACATTCTATATACATTTTAAGTTTTTATACAAATATTTGAAAAAGTTGACATCTCCGGGAACAAAGGGTTAATTTACGAAGAATAATAAATAAACTTCACTTACCGAAAAACAGCAAGCGACAACACCATTCCCATATTTGTTCTCAAAAGCTTTTAAAAAAGCACACATTCTGAAAGCTCCCAAACAAAATCCAAAGAAAAATCCACCATGATTTGCATTAACAAGGAAATGGTAACTCTAATAACAATCTGCTTATTTTCAATACATACGAAGAGGGTTGTTTGTGAACACATTATTTATCAGTGTCAGTGTGGCTTTGTCTGCGCATGGTAAAGGTTGTGGGGATGTACGCTCGTCGAAGCGTAATTACAACAACAATTTATGTGTAAGTCAGTGGTTGAATTTTCTTTTTCAGTAGGTAAAAAGGGAATAAAACCACTGACTGGCACCCTTTGCAAGAAAAAAGCTCTCCCATAAGACGTGTACTGACTATTTTTGTTGGACAGAGTATAGTACTAAACAATAATACTAAGAAAGTATAGAATTCTGTGCGCTGCCCTGTCAAAGTTTATTAATATAAAATGTTTGCAACAGTATAAACTAAAATTCATCATTATAGCTTGCAATTTTTTTTTCATAAAAAAAATTTGAAATTTGCAACCTTGGTGATTTTGAGCCATAAACACTTTTTTAATAGTTGGTACACTTCAGTGCTACTTCTAAACTATTTTACAAAGAAAGAAATGTTGAAGTTAGGTACTATAAGAGCCAATCGTATTACTGGATACAAGGTTAATGAATTGATAATCTGGTACGACAACAGAATTGTTATGGCTTCAACACACGTCGGAAGTAAACCGTTATCTGAAGTGCAACGTTACAATAAAAAAGAACAGACTTATCAAAATGTGCCATGCCCAAGAGCAGTGATGATATAACATCAGCACATGAGAGGAGTGGATTTGTTGATTGCTCTGCTTGGATACAAAGTAGAGCAAAATGAGTGGCTTTTGTATAGACGGAATCTTGATAGCCCTGAACTATGCAAGTCTTTTGCTGATTTAAAGTGCGCTTTGGCTAGAGAGTTATCCGATCTCAATTGATAAGCGTGAAGAACCCCCGACTTCTATGGAAAGCTGTATTCAACTAAAGAAATCCAAATCTTGTGTTGCAGTTTTATCAACCCAGGATATGAGATAAGATAAACTAGACCACTTGTCTATACAAACCTCTGGACAGAGTTGTAAGATTTACGAATGCAATTGAAGATGTTTTGTAGAGTGCCGGAAGTTCAAAGTTAATCTCTGTCTCAATTCTAAAAGAAACTGTTTTACGTGTTTTCATACCTTATGAACTTTTTTAATAAATAGATAATTTTTTTTTATATACATATATATTATGTAAATATTTCCGATTTTAAATAATAAATTTAAAGAAAATTCCTGAAAAACGTGTCCTTTTATTAAATATTTACTTTAACATATATTTATTATTTTCATGAAGGAAAAAAATTATGCAGTAAAGGGTTAAGTTAAGAAAATTGATTTCTTATAATCAAAAACTACGCTATTATTCAAAATCAAATTATTTCCGAAAATGTATGCCTATACAGAATTTATGTCACAACTCACAATAGGTCCCCTCTATCCCTCACAACAGTACTCGCACACAGGAATGGTAAAGAGTTGTAAGTCACTAGACCCTAGTTCTCAGCTAGAGTAAAATAAATTGATAGTAAGCCTTTTCAAAATTCAAAATGTAATTAAACTATTGAAACAATCAAGTAACAAATCAACATCAATTGATTAAGTATCATATGTACCTATATGAATCCGAAGGTTTCTACTAAGTTTATAAAAAAATTGGTTAAAATGCTAATGAAGGTTTTCTTGTCTACACTAATCTACACTTTTACACTAATATTATAAAGAGGAAAGATTTGTATTTTTGTATGTAACGAATAAACTCAAAAAGTACTGGACCGATTTTAATAATTCTTTTTTCATTAGACAGCTACATTATTACTGAGTAACATAGGCTATATTTAGTACTATATTACTACAGAAATCTTAAGAAATTCCTAAAAATTTTGTCATCGCATAATCTGCGACAAGTATTAATGATGGGACAAACAAATTTTTTCTAATTTAGTGATTCATGGTCGTTTTAATTAGCATGCTCATAACTTAAATATCTGTACCTATTTATGTCTACCTGTGCGAACCCGGGACGGGCCGCTAGTTATTTATATAAATGTGGGATATTTCTTCTGCTGACAACTATACAAATTCGTTGATTAAATTATGTGACCTCGCCTAAGAAGTTTTTCACAGAAATAAGAATTTTTGAATGCAATTTAGATGGTGGTTATGTTTTTTTACAAAATTTAACTAAAGGGTGACTTTTTAAAAGCTATAGGAAATGCATGAGATCTTTATTTGAATCGGTCCATATAATTAAATGTTTGAAGATTATTTCATGCAAATGTTGACCTTGACTGCGCCTCAAATGGTCCATCCGCTTAGTCCAATTTTGGCATTTGGCGTCAATTGAAGCGGGCTTGTCTGTATAGAGACATGAGCTTTAACATAGCCCCACAAAAAATAGTCTAAAGGCGATAAATCGCACGATCTAGGCGGACAATTGACCGTTCCCGAACGTGAAATAAAATGTTCACCGAACTCGACTCTCAATAAGTCCAGTGTTGCGAGTGCTGTGTGGCATGTGGCACCGTCTTGTTGAAACCACATGTCATGCAAGTCAAGCTCTTGCATTTTGGGCAAAAAAAAGTTGTATATCATCTCACGGTAGCGCTCACCATTCACAGTTTCGTTACGATTCGCATCATCTTTGAAGACGTACGGTCCAATGATGCCACCAGCCCATAAACCGCATCAAACTGTGACTTTTTGTGGATGCATTGTTAGCTCATGCAATGTTTCTGGCTGATATTCACTCCAAAATCGACAATTTGCTTATTTACGTACCCATTGAAGCCAAAAATGAGCTTCGTCGCTAGCTGGAAGAAGCGCGCTATGAACTTTCTTAACAGAGCACGCATTTTGATAATAAAATTCAATAATTTGCAAGCGTTGTTCGTTTGTAAGACGATTCATGGTTAAATTATAGACCAAACTGAAGATGTTTGACAGTGACACAAAACACGAAACATGCGACAGCTGTTTAAACCAGTGTAAATAACTAAAAAATCACCCTTTATTTTGCTAGAAGAAAACGAAAAAACAGCCCACTCCTTTTGCAACAGCTTATAAATCTGTTTCAAGAAACATTTTTCAATTGGCAACTAAAAAAAAATAATATCCTGCCAAACTAAAATGGATGTGTTTCACAAGATTTGCAAAGTGAAAAGGCTTTTCACTTTTAAATTGTTCAGATTTTATTTAAAAAGTGAAAAGTAAAAGTTTTTCACCAATTTAAAATACAAATTTCCAATCAATGCGTATTTTGAAAAGTTGCAAAGTAAATCTTAGTTTGTGTGTATTAAGATCTAAATGCATTAAAAAAAATTGGTGAATCAATGTCTATCATGGTACCGTCAATATATCCAGCTAAATAAGAAAATCCTCCTTGAGAAAATGGTGTTAGAGAGAAATTCATCAATGATAATATTCGACACTCCATGAACTACTCTGCTTTGCTCCTTCGCATAGACGCAAGACCGTGATATTAGCCCAAAGAAGTGTACACAAGAGTTGTTGCAAGGGACTTCAACACATATTCGTTTGGCTATTGAATTGAAGTTTTTTTTTTTTTTTTTAATTTTAGACAACATACATTTGGTACTGGTACTTTTCGTTAATCGAAAACTCTCTTTTGTCGAAAAATCATTTCCGATATTAATTAATTCTTAGTTACACTACTCTTTGGTCACTGTTTTAAACTTCTTCGTTTTATTTAAAACAGCTTTTCAAAAGGAACGTTTTTTTGCTATGAACTTTGCTATTGCAACGATGTCGATGGATTGCAAATACAAATTTCTCTTTGCATATACTTTTTTAAAATTCTAAATTAATTTGCAAAATTTGAAAAGAACAAACATTTTACAAAGTAACAAATCTTTTTAATTTTCAGAAGAGACTTAGCACTTTAAAAATTTGAGTTTGGTGAAACGTATTTTGCAAACTAAAAGTGCAAAGTTGCAAAGTGAAAAGGGAAACAGGTCCCAGATCTATGCTACACTAAAAACAAATTCTTAGGCAAACACTTCTTCAATAATCTTGAAGAACTCCAACATATTCCAGGAATTAGGCTATAAGCATTCATTAAAGCCTCAAAGTGGCCAGAGCAAGAACATTTATCTAAGTGTGGCTATAACGTCATCAATTGCCAACCCATTAACCTAACCTAAACAGAAGAAAACGTCAGATTAGTGACTTCTACAGCTAAAACAAAGTTATTACGAAGTTATAACAACCTGTTCCAAAATTGCTAAGCTAATAACTTTATATGCTAATTCTGTTTCCCGTACCACAACAATAAAATTGAACTAAAATGAATGAACATCTAATTGTAGAAAATATCAAAATATTAACCAAGAGCAAAAATATTACGCTCAAGACAGCGTGGAGAGTGAAAAACAGCTTTTGAACGACGAACGACGTTTCTCTCACGATAAATATAGATGTGACCTATACCAAAGAAACTTCACTTAGTGAAAAAGGAGCATTTCTAGAAATTTGACTTCTATACATACAAAATATGAATACAAAAATGTATTAATTTAAGAACACGTGATATGAAAAGTCCAGAACATATTATTAGAAAAAATAATGTAGAATTTGTATCCCTTGGTGAAAACTTTAAAAAATAATCAAAATATACAATATTACAATCTAAATTAACAGGATTAATTTATCGTTTCAACTTTGCTCTGTAAAGGAGGTGGAAAATTTCTCAAAAAGTATAAAATCGAACCGTTAAGAATCAAGCAATGTTTTTAAGAGCCTCTTTTAAAGAAACTGCTAGAAGCAATCCTATGCATTATGCAATAATTTTACTGAAATTACAATAATTCCTCTCATAATTTTCTCAACACTAAACAATAAATTATGATTTTGGTATTATTTCACATCATCGAATTCTATGGAATTTTATTTAACATAAACGCATATTTCTAAATTTCATATAGGTACCAAGTCGTCGTATCTACCAAGAGTTTCCTTGGAATAAAATTAATAATTTCAGCATAATCCTTGGCTTACCAAGAAACATAAAATATTCATAAGTGTGTGGATTTAAGTAAGGATGTCTCATCTCCCTATATCATCACATTCTCTTCTCTGAAGTGAAACTTTTCAAGTTAGCAGAATACCATCATCATCATCCACATCATTCTCATCATCAGCATCACACATGAATCTTTCGGTCTTACCCTCTTTCTGTTTTAAAATACTTATCCGGTAAATTAAAATTACACATCCTGTTGAATTCTGGTGTGTGACCAAATATTTTCTCAAATTATCTGAATTTCCGAAAAAAAACAGAACTAAAAATAAAATTTAAGAAAAATAAAACAAGAAAGATAACCTCTTCGGATTTTGGTTTTTTGTCTTCTTCTTCTGTCTGATGATGATGGTGATGAGAAATGAAAGTCCCTTCCTCTATAGATATAGATATTAAGTAAAGAATGAAAGTAAAACCGAAGGATGCTCAAATTAAATCTTTCGAGACAGGACGAAACCTAATTGAGTTTAAGGATTCTTCTGATGATGAAACGTATCAAAAATGAAATACCAGAATGAATTGGGTTTCCATCGAACTTCGAACTGTGTAACTCTGCTATAACGGACTAACTGACTACACATGTATAACGTGACATAACCGACCGACTACTGGTGGAAAGGATATTATTTCGAGCTTTGGATGGAATTGGATTTCGTTAAGAATTATACACGGAGAAAAATTTAGTACCACGTCGATTACAGAATTCTAAGAATTTTACTACAACCGAGTCAACTCGATCCACTGACCATTCGCATTCATTGTAAGACTTTATTATGAAATTCAGTGGATGAACTATATTGTAGATTCCTGAGACTACCTCATCATTTTTGAACTTTCTTACTGACGCTGTCAGTTTTTTACATTGCCAAACACATCTAACTTCATGTTTCTTTGTTCTGTTGTTTTCGATTAACTATAACTTTGCCTCTATTGTGGTCATTAAGATCTATTTCAAGGAATCGAAAGCAGATAATCCTTATAAAACGCATATACGATTCGAATCAGTCATTCATACTTTAAAAGGAGTATTAACATTTGAATCAATAATACAAAAAATTAACTTTTCAAATTCACATATTTGAACCTGTATGTGTATTTTATAAATGTTTTCTTTCAGTTCTACTTTTGAGTAAAATATTTGAATGCCATTTTTGACAGCATTAAGTCTAAAAAGGTGTAGTACCTGTACCAGTGCCAGTGGCGTGATGGTAAGTGCGAAGGAATGTCAAGCCAGAGGTCTTGGGTTCAATCCCTGTCTGTGCCATCACCTAAAGCTTTTTTTCCGGGTACTGCCTCTAGTGAAGACTTTAATACTCCTCTATAAGTAATTCCTTTCATGAAAAAGCGCTTTCTCTAATAAGCCGTTCGGATTCAACTTACAACTGTAGGTCCCTTCCACTTCTGACAACATTACTCGCACACAGAAATGGTTGCGAGTTATAATTCACTTAGGGTCTAGTTCTCAAAGGATTGTTGCGCCACCTAATTCATTGAATTATTCTTAAAAATTTAAAAATTAACAACAACATTTTGCACAAACTGAAATAGTTTGATTTCAAAATCTATTTTTGTTAACGAGTTTTTTAGTTGAAAAACAATTTTTACTAATTTTAGTAGCATTTTTTAAAAGTTTTTATTTCTTTTAAAAACAAATACAAATTGAATGAATGATAAATTGTTTGAAGTCAATATCTTCTATTATTCAAGAGATATCGAGAACCGAACATCAATTTTTACCAGTTCTGCGTACTATTTTTTGCAGATTTCATTTTTTTTTATGAAAAATCCAACAGTCCGTGTTGGTTTTTTAAAAAAAAATTTGCTGAATGTCAAAAACAATATTTTCTGTTAGAAAAAATTTGTTTGAAGCAATATTTTTAATTTTTGAAAAGATATTTGAGTCGAAAGTAAATTTTTACCAAGTTTTAGTATTTTTTTTAGGTTTTTTTTTTTTTTTTTTTTTAAAACTGTCTATTCCATTTTTCTCAAAATTTGACCAGATGTTTAAAACGTTATTCTTCGTTGCACAAAATTGTTTTGGAGATAAAATCATTTTTTTCAAGGTGACAAATATTTTTGTTCAGTTTTTTTTTTATTTATAAAAAAAAAAACCGTTAATTGGGTTTTTTTCCAAAAATATACTTGTTTGGTATCGCGGTACAATATACACTGCCAATCACTAGGATGAGGCCACATATTTTTCAACCGATTTTCGTTCTTTATACCTGCTGGAAATTTCGTACCAATAAAAATTTACTACATTTGAGTAGGTAGATATTTTCTTTAAAAAAAGTAATAAAATTAAGGGGTTAAATAGAAAAAACAGTTGGAATTTCCCTACATTAATTAAAGAGCTACTTAAAAACAGTATGAAAAAGTGCGTCACTTGGATGAGGCCACATGAAAAATCTTATAAAATATCAAAAAAATGAAAGAAATGTTTACAGTTTTTGGTTTTCAAACATTTATTTATTAAGTTTTTCTCAATTAATAATGAGTTTGCCCCCCATTTTTCGATATGACCTCTATTAGACGGTTTGGAATGGAATCATAAAGTTTTTTTAAATAGTCAAGTGAAATCTCGTCCCAGGCATCACGGATAGCTTCAATTAAGGAGTCCTTGTCTTCAAATTGTCTACTGCCTTCATAAACTTTTCGAGATAGCCATGCCCATACGTTTTCGATTATGTTCAAGTCCGGTGAATAGGGTGGCCATGGCAAAAGCTCTACGTTTTCTGATAAAATCCAGCTTTTGACAACCCTGGAAGTGTGGATGGGGGCATTGTCTTGTTGGAAAATCCAAGGCAGAGGTCCAAAAATATTTTTCATCTTCGGAAATGAGCGTTCCAACAAGTATTTGTAGCTGTTTCCGTTCATTGTTAGAGAAAGAAACTCCAATTCGATTTTGCCATAGTAGGTGATAGCTCCCCACACCATAACACCTGATGTACGGCTGTGATGTCTTCCCAAAATTAGTTCCTCTTTTCTTAAATCATGGAAATAAAAGTTGTAACCATCGGGGCCGTCAAGGCTAAACTTTTTTTCATCCGAAAAGACGACGCGTTTCCATTCACTGCTCCAAGAGACATGTTCTGTTGCAAAGTTCATTCGCAGCTCCTTGTGTACTTGCTTTAGAACAGGTTTCTTTTTGAGTTTTCTTCTCTGGATAGTACCATCTTTTCTTATTATCCTTCGGACTGTCGAAATACTGGCTGATACTCCGCTTTTGGACCTTATTTTAGTAGCTGATTGAGTAGAATTTGAAGCAATACGTAAAATTAACCGCTTTTCTCGGGATGTTGTTGCTTGGGCTGTGCGTCCTTTTTGGTTTTTTCCATAGTTTTGAGGATCAGCAAGATAGTTGTTTACAACTGTCTTACTTCTGTTCAGCTTCCTTGCTATTTCTCGGCTTGAGAGTCCCATTTCCTTGAAAGCATCGATTTGTCCTCTTTCTGCTACTGTCAACGTCTTTCCGGAACCCATTTGTAGTTGAAATTTAATAAAAATAGTTATTTGTAAAACGTTCTTAAATATTGTAACCCAAATTTTGAAAAAAATTGCTGATCTGAACTTCTACAACGAAATATTCGCAATGGCCTCATCCTAGTGACTCACTTTTTTATATCCTTTTTAGGTAGCTCATTCATTAATGTAGGGAAAATATCTACCTACTCAAATGTAGTAAATTTTTATTGGTACGAAATTTCCAGCAGGTATAAAGAACGAAAATCAGTTGAAAAATATGTGGCCTCATCCTAGTGATTGGCAGTGTATAATACAAAATTTAATTCAAGTCTCTAGCGTTATCAATATCGTGAGATATTTAGGGTTAACCAAAATTTTCACCTGTTTTTTAAATTGATATGGTAAAAAACCACCCAAGCAATTTTTTGAGAGTCCTTTCTGCATTATTATCTGTATAAAAAAATTTATTTGAAGTCGATATCTCTACTGGATCTTGAGCTATGGACGACGAAAAAAACGTCGCGAACGCACGGACGTACGAACGTACGTACACACACACGCACAGACATCTCTCTAAAAATCTTTTATTTCGACTCTAGGGACCTTGAAACGTAGAGAAAGTCAAAATTTTCAATTCGACAAATCGGACCGATTACAATAACTTCCTATGGGAAATTAAAAAAGCACTTAAACATTCGATTAAACAAAATTTTTAACTAACATTTTTAAAAAATCCATTGTTAATTTTTGTTTTGTTTGCATTTAAATCCTAATTCACTTCATATTCATATCAAAATTAGAACGAATGACAGATTATAGAAATTATAGCGAATTCGAAAGGAGTGTGGTTTCAGTAATAACGTTTAGGTTGAACAAAATGTCGGTGGCGCATGGCGTGTTACCAAAATTCGTTCAACTTTCTTTCCTTCGTTGAATTTGGTAATAGCAGAAGTTTGGAAAATATTTGAACTGTCACAGTATTTTATTTTCTGAATTATGTGATACGGGTGTATATTTGTAAAGTCAAAGTAAAAAAAACTATGAAATAAAATGTTTAGAAAAAATAAGAACTTTACTTACCTGATACATTTTATTCAAATATAACTTCACGTTTTGATGAATATTGAATACTTATAGCAGGAACTTACGCCATCACATTACATATTTCGGTCAGCAACTTTATACCATATTTACCAAATGTGCACCTGATTTAAGAAAAATACATTGTAATATTATGTGTTTAAATTAATAACATTAAAATATAAAAACAAAATTGTGTTTCAAATCAAAAATTGAATATCGCTAAACCAACATTTTGTAAAACGAAATTTTGAAAAACAAAATCATAAAAAAAATAAAATCTTCAAAATCAAAAGTAAAACCCCCAAAACTAAAATCCCCAAGATAAGAAAAAAGGAGACCCTTTAAACTGCACCAATTATAGAGGAATCAGTCTACTTAACATCGCCTACAAGATCTTCTCTGCCGTTATATGTGAACGTCTAAAGCCCATCGTCAACAACCTGATAGGTCCTTATCAGTGTGGTTTTAGACCAGGAAAGTCCACAGTCGATCAAATATTCACATTACGGCAGATCCTGGAAAAAACCCAAGAACACCAAATCGACACCCACCATCTTTTCATCGATTTCAAGGCCGCGTATGACAGTATCTACAGGAACGAACTGTATAGAGCCATGTCTAGTTTTGGCATCCCTGCCAAACTCGTCCGTTTGTGCAGGATGACCATGGAGAATTCACGCTGCTCCATAAAGGTTGGAAACAACTTAACAGAACCTTTCGATGTCAAAAAAGGTTTTAGACAAGGTGATGCGCTGTCATGTGATTTTTTTAACATCGTACTTGAAAGAATAGTGCAAAGCTCACACGTCAACACTAGAGGCACTATCTTTCAAAAGTCTGTCCAATTACTTGCATATGCTGATGACATTGACATAATCCTAAGAACTCAGCGTGATGTCAATGGGGCTTTTGTGAGTATTGAGGCAGAGGCGGCAAAAATGGGTTTAACGGTTAATGAGGGCAAAACAAAGTACATGCTGTCATTAAGAAAGGACCTACAACACCGACGTCTTGGTCAAAACGTCACCATCGACAGACGTAACTTTGAGGTAGTCAAGGACTTCGTCTACCTAGGCTCCGCTGTAAACGCAGACAACAACACCAGCGCTGAGATCAAACGAAGAATAACTCTTGCTAACCGCTGTTTCTTTGGGTTAAGAAAGCAATTGAGTGGTAAAATCCTCTCTCGAAAGACCAAAGTGTCGCTATATAAGACCCTAATCATCCCCGTCCTGCTATACGGTGCAGAAGCATGGACCATGACAAAAGCGGATGAAAGCACCTTGGGTCGTTTCGAGAGAAAGATTCTTCGGGTGATCTACGGTCCCGTATGCATCGAAGGGGAGTGGAGGAGAAGATGGAACGACGAACTGTACGGGCTGTACAGCGACGTAGACTTAGCCAGAAGGGTAAAAGTCCAACGACTAAGATGGCTGGGTCACGTAGAGCGCATGGAAACCAATGCTCCGGCCCGGAAAGTCTTCGAATCCACACCTACAGGACAGCGCAGTAGAGGAAGACCGCGAATCAGGTGGCGCGCACAAGTGGAAGGTGACCTCACCCAACTCGGAGCGCGAAACTGGAGACATCTAGCTAGGGACCGAGCTAGATGGAGAAGTTTGTTGGGTGAGGCCCTAGTTCACACAGGACTGTAGCGCCACCTTAAGTAAGTAAGTAAGATAAGAAAAAAATAAAGTCCACAACTTTTCAAAATCAAATTAATCAAAAGTAAAACCCACAAAACTTAAGTCCTCAAAAGGAAAATCACCAAAACAAAATTTACAGAAACCAAAATCCCAGAAATCAAAAAAACCACTATCCAATTTATGAAATTTTCCAGGACCAATTCGCACAATAGCGGCTGTATGTCCTCAATGACTTCACGGGATTCATATCTTTAAGGGGGCCGTCTACCTTCGCCGTTTGAAAAAATCGATTTTTCTAATGTAGACATAACTAAAAACATGCTCTGTGAAGGATTTGATCGAAAGCATGCTGGTTTACGAGATATCGAGCCTCAAACCCGGCCCCGCCCTGCCTATTTACATTTTAACATTTATCTTTAAACGCGTTTTCGCACGATTTTGACGAAACTATAGAAGATATCCTAAATCTGTAAAATGTTACTAATTCACAAAACATCTCGCTAAGTCTAGACACAAAACAAATTTTTTCGATTTTTTAACAGTCTTTTTTAGGTTGAAAAACATTATCAAAAATGCATTTTTTTTTCAAATCGCTGCAATTTTGCGAAATTTTCAAATATTCAAAAAAAACTTGTGTCTAGACCTAATCAACATTCTAAAAAATAAGTTAAACAAATTTGTTTGTTGTTTCAAGGTTCTGAAGCTGAGATATCGTGCCAGCCGTTCTACTCCGTCGCACCGGCCGGCAGCAGTAGAGCATTCAACGACGCGTCAAGGGCAAATTTAAGTAAAAAAAATCATCCTTTTTTTGTTTTTCATTAAAGTTCAAGAATTCACTAATCAAAATAGAAAAAAATTGGTTCAAATATCATATTTAGTTTTTTTGCAATCCATCCTCGAATAATAGGCGTGAAATTCGAGCGCGAAGGTAGACTACCCCCTTAAATTAATATTAAATTATAAAAACATTGGCGCAAAATTTTAGACGATTTAGTACGATGTTAAATCATTTTTAGTATGATACTAGGTTAAAAAAAGGATTTTGATAATTTTAAACGAGTTTAGTATCGTACTATCTTCTTAACATTTTACTAAAGTTAAAATCACCAAATGGCTACTTTATCTTTTTAGTATCGTACTAAATCTGTATGACATATGTCATTTTTCTCAAATGTGGCAAAGTGTTTTAAAATTGATAAATTGTGAAATAAAATTTATTTATAGATATCATAAAAAGTAAATTAATTTAAAATGTTTTCGGAGGAAGAAGATTTTGAAATGTTTGAGGATTCAGTGTTGTGTAGGAAAGTTAAAAGTTTTAAAACTCGAGCAAATCCTCTTGAAGAGCTGGACGATGGTGAATTTTACTCCAGGTATATTTTTGATAAAATAAAAATAAATAAAATAAATAAAAAAATATTAAGGTACATATGTTTTTTTTGTACATTACATTACATTTCGCACTACTCGGCACATAAATGTACAGAGTAGAGAACACAGCACCTTGAGCGACAAGACTATATAAGTCGATAACAACACAAGACATTAATACAAGACAGAAGGACAGAGGAGAAAGAAGAACGAACAGTTCGAAAGAACACATGACAACAGCACGCGGTAGGTTTCGAGTCGGTCCCCCATCTGACTACTAACTGCGCTCACTGATGCTTGATTTCGGTGACCGATGGGAACCGATGCTTTATTAGTGACTAGGCCGTTGCATGTTTGTTTTGTTTGCTCCACAATCTGTCATTATTTAGATGTGTTCATGTAAATAGATCTTAGGGCCGAAAGGCATTAGCATTAAGTATTATTGTTTAACTTAGAGTGTCCGTATGGGACCAGTAAGTTAGTTGTAAGTTATGGTTAATTAGGCTAGTTTTATGAATTTTTGTCTAGCTTTAAGATAGATTTAAGATTGAATTAATAAAAATGAATTGGAAAAAAAAAAAAAAAAAGATGTGTTCATGTTTTTTTTTTAATAAAATGGGTTTAGCATGATACTAGTTAGCAAAACAATAAAAAGTGTTTAAAATTAGTGAAAAGTTAGTAGATTACTATGTATATAGTAAATTGTTAACTAGTATCGTGCTAAGGCCTTAATAATAGGTTGTTTAAAATTTTGCGCCATTATTTTTAAAATATTTGGTAACATTTTTAATAAACTCCAATAGATTGTTTTTTTTTTATACAAACATAAAAACCTAGCCTATAAAAAATAACTAAAAACTAGTAAACTCAATTTTCTTAAGCACAAAAAGCAACCTTTTTTATTCTTATACAAAACTTTTAGTATTTTCTAAAACTTGAAAAAAAAAAACAATAGACATTTTTTACAAAAAAAAAATAAAAACCTAAAACAAAAAAGTACTTAAAAAAAATATCTTGAGAACAAGCAACGATCCCGACTTTAAAGTTGTTTCATACCATGTAAATATTTTTGATTATATTTGGTAACATTTAAAGACAGTATTTTATACAAAAATTAAAATTTTACGAAAAATGTTGATATTATATTGATTTAGTTTCCCGAATATATCTTTACGGAAAAATATAAAAGGTGTTTTGTTTCGAAAAATGTTTTCCAGAATGCTGTGTGATTAGAATTTTATATAATACTAAATGATACTGTTTGCTCATAATTCTGTATGTCTAAAATTATGTTATTCAAACACTGTAAACTAGGAATACTGAATACCATACAGAAGATGATAAAAACTATGAAATATTAAATGCCTCCAACTTATATTACGTACAAAAAAAAACACTATTTAAAAGAAAACCAACAAGTTAAAATATTGATATGCTCATAAAAAAACTTGAAAATCAACAACTTTTTAGGAACACACAAAATTCACTTTTATTCAAAAAATAGTATACCTACCTAATTTTCTTAAAATGTTTTGCTGAGAAAATATTTTTGAAAAAAGTTTTATGATACCTTTTCCTCAAAAATAAAAAAAAAATTCTGGACTTTAAAATGCTGCAAATGGGATAAAAAAATAACCCCACTTTTTACGCTTCCAAAACAATTTTTCTTTTCAGACTATTTACAGCATTTTGAAATACAAAATTTAGATTAATCAGAATTTTAAAATACGGAATGTTTTCTAACAGAATTTTGGCAAAACAGAATTTCCTTCCTACGAAGTTATGTGAAACAAAGCGCGAAGGTGGACGACCCCCTTTAGGCCTTGAATTGAAATTGGAGACTTTATCTTTCTATGGCTCTAAAGTAGACTGTTTATAAGTATTAAATAATTAGATTAGCTAACCGCTTCAAGAAATAACACGCTCAGGAATTTTTTCTTGCAAAATTCCGAACAGTGAATTGTGGCTTCAATTTTGTTACCATTTGTGGTGACAATTTTAATTTGTTGTTAAAGGGTTTATCGTTAAATTTTAAATAATAGCGTAGTTTTTATTTGTCAAATATGACAGCTGCCCACAAGTGGACTATTAAAACCAAATCTTCTTATTGAAAGGCCCTTCAATAGTATTTTGGAGAAGACAACGTATCGCTCTTCATAAAAAAAAAATGGCCATACATTTTTCTAAGGTTTTGCCTGTCTTTAAAAACATTATGAACTTATAGCTCACCCAAGTGAGATAAAAGTTCAGAAAAAATTAAATCACAAGTTCATAATTTCTTTTTAAGGAAGTTGGACAAAAGACCATACTTTACAAAAATTTCTTTATCTTTATACTTGAAAATGCAGAGATGATAAATCAAAATTAAGAACTTATAATTTTAGGTTCAAAGGCTTTATAAAACAATACTACGACACAAATTGTCCTAAAAGAAATCTAGAAAGCATAATTGAGATAAGGCCAAATAATCAAATAATAAATCCAAATTTGTAGAGATAACTATTGCTACACAAATCTAAAAGAAATCTAGAAAGCAAAATGAAAATTAGGCCGAAAAATCAAATTATAATCCAAATATTAAGAGATAACTATTGCCTCACAATACTGTGCATTGAACCTTGTAGTGTTACAGGCTTGCACAAGAATGTAATCTTTTGGGAATGCAATCATTTAAATCATTTATTGAATTCAACTTAAAGATTGCATTCATTGAATTCACCTAATGATTGGATCATTTGACCTTTAAAAAACTGCAATCATTTTTTTCCGATCATTTGAAGTCCAAATCTTTAGATGAATTCAATGAGTGCAATATTTATATTGAAGTCATATAAAATTGCATTATTTTAAAGGCCTGTCATGTAAAAACTCGGATATCCTTGGGCTTCTTTCGATGTTACCACCCTTCTTGGGCACACTATAGGATTTGGGATAAGTGCATGGATTGGTATTCAAGAATTCTCCTTGGGTCACTTGGGTGGGTTATGTTATAAATTTGAAAGTCAGTTTGTTTTTTTGTTTGTCTTCACGTCACAACTGAGCAATATTATGACATGATTTTGTGTGCGCAGGTAGTTACAAGTCTGGAAAGTGTTTTACCGTGGCAAAATATCTTATTCACAGCTTATTCGAGCTGATCCACCGGCCGGTAAGACTTATGATTAAATATTCAATATATTCCTTTTTTATTGCACTGATTAGTATCATATCATAAGGTGCTGAATGCTTTTGGGTCTATTAGTAGGCGTTTCTTATAATAACATTAATGGACGAAACTGTACTAAAACACTATTAAAAAAAGGAGGTGGGCGGTTTAAAACAGATGCCGAGGTCTATGCAGCACTAACGAAAGAAGTTTGTAATTTAGTAAAGTGTAATTCTGAACTTAATGCAGTTTTTTACCCTGATACATGACGATCAATTTCTTTGTCAAATTGCGACTCTAGCATCGAGAAAGGATGTTGTTTTGAAAATAAATTCAAACATATTGGTTTTAGTCGCAGGAGATTTGAGGGAGTATTTGCCTACACCATGACAGTGTCTGTCATTTCAAACCCAGTAGAGTTTTTTAACTCAACTGAGTTGTCCGGTGTTCCCTCACATAAGCTTCAATTGAAGTTAGGTGTGTCAGTAATGCTTATGCAAATTTTAGATGCCCCTCGATTAAGTTACGGTACAAGACTACGTGTCACACAATTTGGGCGAAACATTGAAACATGCTAACATCTTAACCGGGCGGCCGGCGGCGGCGCGTTCGAAAGGGTGTAAATTTAATTATTCCTCGAATCCCAATAATTCCTACAGATTTGACATTCCAGTTCAAAAGGCTTCAATGCCCCATTAAAGTTAGTTTTGCTATGACAATTAATAACGCACACATGCAACTCTGAAAGTAACGGAGGTGAACCTAGAAAAGCCGGGCTTCATTACTTTAACAATAGATAGCGCTACTTTTGGTTCCTATTTGTTTATTTTGATTGTGGAAAGCTTATCAACTAACTCATGTATATTTGCCCCAGGAATGTCCCTATGTGATATTTTGATTTTGAACAGCTAATAAGTTCTTTATGTACTTTAAACCCATCCAAATGATACAAAAGTCGCTTATGTACATACATACTGGGTTTTATTTACCTTTATTCCGAATAATTAGACCAAAAGGGAGTTATATCCCTAAAATCACCTATGATAGTACCACATTCATTGAAAATCATTTTTGATTTTAAAAAATCTACAAATTTGGTTCTTATGGAATTTATTTTTCAGTGCAGAAGTTGAATCATGTCAAAAGTCAGCAGAACAACACGCTACGTGCTAAACGATATTCAATTTAAAACTTTTTCTATACATACAAAAATAAATTCATACAAACAAACTAATATACTTACATATGTATTGTATATGTTTGTTGTCTGCTTTTCCGAATTTCTTTTGTGCCTTTGGCCGTCCATTTGGGTTTAATGAATTTTGTTAGATTTTTTTTTCTTTTTGTTCCTTTTGTGGCCCCATTTATGAAGAGGGGTTATAAGGAATAGATGGGATATATCTACGAATTTGGTGAGCCAATAATATTTCCAACAGAAGGTCTTGAGAGCAAAATAGAAAAAAAAGAAAACTAAATGAAAATAAGTTTTCTTCCTCTCCTCGATGGTGATGGTGATGGTCTTCATCATAGAAATTTTCGAGAGGTTTGAATGAGAATACATAAATATGTACATATTTATATAGTGACATGAATATCTCGACTTGATTCTAGGTCAAGGAAAATCGAAAAGGAATTATGGAAATTTGATTAAATGTCTTTGGCAAAAACATATTTTTTTGTTGTCAGTTTGTGTGTTTTTTGGCACAAGAAATCATATAAAGGTTTCAAGGACGTTTTGTATAATAATTACTTTTTCCTTAATATGAAATGATCCCTTTGATGAAGGTATTAAAGACGGCAGCTAACAGTGGTGGGTTTAATATTGTGTTTTAGCATTTTAATTGATTTTATGAAATGAATATTTATTAGCTTTTATTTTGATATTGGGTTAAATATTTCATTTCTTTCTTGATTCAAAGAAATTTAAACAAGTTGGCAAAGGAAACTGAAGTTATGAATTATGAGTTCGTTCCAAGCTCATTTTCTTTGAGTTTTAATGAAACACAAATATAAAAATAACTTTGGAATCCAGTTGCCCCGAATTCGAAAGTTTTCTTAAACAAAATTTATCATATCAGGTTTTTAAAAAACGGACCTTTATAAATGCTAATCTAACCAAAAACGGCTTTTTTAAGGCTTCGTTTAGGCACACCATACCCCTTAACAATAATTTATATCAAGATTTTTTAAAGTACGAATCTTCGTCTTCTAGATACAGTTTAAATTATTTTAGATCTAACTTACTTTCTCTATTGGATTCTATATGGAGTTTTGAGAATTTTTGAATTTAACGCTTTCGTGGTTTTGAAAAATACGTTGATTTTTGTTCTGATTTTAAGTTTGTCGATTTCAACTATCTGCTCAAATTTGATAAATATTCCTTTTGAACATTGTTTTTATATTCAAGCAATATATTTCAAAAACTTGATGCTGTAGCCTCGTTTAGAAATTGTATGTCGCATACTGACATAGCATTTAATGAAAAATTGTACCTATAGACTGTTTGTCCAGGCTCATTTAAAGAGCGTAAGGGTAAGACTTTCTGTGTTCTCGGTTACTAAAATAAAGCTAACTCTAGCTAACAAAAACAGTTTTGTTGGCAAAGCTTTTTAAAACAGCGAAAGTTGATTTAATCTAGCCTTATCCTATTTTCCACGCTTTAGCTTTAATTTATGTGATTAAAAAATACCTTCATCTAGTAAACGCTACAAAAATATCAAGATTCTGTCTATAGAAAGCTTTAAATGGTTCTTATTTTAGAAATCTTTTTAGTATTAAGACAACCAACATTTTATAAAAAGCAATCTAAGACTTGATAAGAGTTTTTCATTTTTTAAAACAAAATATACATAGTGGCTTTCGAAAT
Source organism: Eupeodes luniger (assembly GCA_951509635.1). Lineage (NCBI taxonomy): Eukaryota > Metazoa > Arthropoda > Insecta > Diptera > Syrphidae > Eupeodes > Eupeodes luniger. The sequence goes on along the minus strand of OX608073.1, from coordinate 91,158,248 downwards.
ACTCTTTAGCAAAGAGAAAGGTGTAATGATTTTAGCTAAGGGGCCGGTTATAGCTATCAGTAAAATCCATCAGTAAAATTTTTGTTTTTAGTTTTTGAACATGTTACAGACTTATTTCTAGCAAAAGATTGATGCAATAAGATGAATCCTATGTTCAAGTATTTTTTTCAAAAAGAAACAATGCATTTAAAGTTTTATTTAATTTATAAATCCATTATAATTTTTTTAATGATGAAATTTCATTTTACTGAACAGCTGACTGCCAAAAGCCAAAAAAAATTCCATTTCGTTTTACTGTTGGTGTTCCAATTTTTTACTGTTCCGATCACATCATTAAAAATTTTACTGATGAAGGCAACAGTAAAAAAATTGTCTGAGGCGCGAAGCCTCGAAGTGACATTTAATTTAATGACGTAAATTTACTGATTTCTATAAACGCTCACCAGTAAAACATTTCAGATTCCTCCTGTTTCAAATTTTACTGATGGATTTTACTGATAGCTATAACCGGCCCCTAAAGCATTTTTTATTCATTTATTAACCATGATTCTGCAGTACAAAAATTATAGTTTTGTTATGAAACAATTACGTGTTTTTATTACAACAGGTAAAATAAACGTAAGACTTTGTTTGATTTTCTTCATGAGATTCAAAAACCAAAAGAATTCCGGAACTATTATAAGTTTTCACAGTTTGGGTTTGTCAAATTAGCACAACAATTTTTCTGAGCTCAGAACATTGGGTACAAAAGTATTTCTTTTTGATTTTTTTTAAATTGTTTATGGGGTTGAAAAAACTGAAGTTAACAAAAACTTCAATTTCCTTGTCAAACACACACACCATAGCAATTCTATGAACTTTATTGAAAGTTTAATTTTAGCTACATAATTACATATGAATATTAAATTGTGTATTTACTAACCATCAGTTTCCGCAAAATATTTCTCAATTTGAATTCCAGAGAATTTCAATACCGAAACCTCATTTGCTCATTGGGTGCTGCAATTCCATTGCTACCGGAAATTGCGGTTTACCACATTTCTTATTTTTGTTTTCGTCTCGTCCTTAGCTTGAGGTGCATTACTCCCGCCATGCCACAGTCTTTAAAACTTCAATTACTTGGTGTGTTTTTTTTTAGTCTACATCTTTTTCAAAATAGGTACTCAAAAAAATAATAAATAAAGAGAGACTAAGACAAATGATGATTGCGCTTAATTGTTTTCGCCATTTCTTTGGTTAATGATGACTTCTTTGAGGATTTTTACTTTCTTCTTCTTTCTATTACAACAAAAAAAGAATACCAAATGTTATGGATGATGACTTTCGTTGAATTGTTTCGTCTTAAACTGTCTTTCTGTCTCAATGAAATCTAATTAAGTCGTTTTTTATAGGTATTTAAAATTCGAAGCTTCTGATGAAATGGGTAAGTCATTATGGCTGTCAAAGATCTGGGTTCAGGTTTAAAAATTCGGCTCCTATAGCTTAAGGACAAAAATGTTGCGTTCTTTTAGACATAATGGTGTGAGTCCCCTGTTTTCCTCTTTAGGCCAACCTTTGTCATGCCACACAATTTGTAAACATCTCTTAATTTTCGTTTTCGGAGGATGTTATCAAAATGATATTTGAATCAGGTAGAAAAATAGATTACAATACTAACCCGATTTTTAGACATCGAATTTAAAAATAAAAATGTATCTGTTATTAAAATCGAAAAAAATTTACATTTTTCAAAAAATTTACATTTTTGAAAAAATTTACATTTTTGAAAAAAATTGACATTTTTGAAAAAATATTAAAATTGACTTATTGGTTCCTGCAAAAATTTTAAAACAAATTTGAAGGAAACCAACTTAAGAAACAAATTTTAGAGAAAGTTCCATACAAATCTATAGAGCCTTTTTTGAAATTCGAATTTTCAAAAAGAATCCTCTTTAAACCTTTATTTCTTTGGAGCCAATCGAGTGCTGTGATATTTACTAATCAATCGAACTAAGGGGGCTCCTTTTTTTAGAAAATGTCATTGTCTGATATTTTATCGGGTTTAGGATTTTGCACTCAGTAACATGGTTCATGCTTTTTAAGATTTTCATATCATACGCGCAGATTAAAATGTTACTGCATCGTGTGCAAGGGGTAAATCATTGATATTTAAGATAAAAAGTAGTGGACCTAAATGACTGCCCTGGGGAACTCCTGATTTGGCAATGAAATGGTGGGAGAAAGAACTTCTGAACTCAACTTGATAAGACCTATTTTGGGGATAGGAAGAAATCCTTGTTATAAATTGACGAGGAAATCTAATGGCCTTCAGCTTAAATGTAATGATATCATAAGAAAGTTGGTCAAAAGGTTAAGAATAATCAGTGTCCATACAGTCGAGGTCTTGACCGGGTTCTAGTGTTGATTTGGATAAGATCATTGCGAATATTTTCGTGTTCCATGTTCGATCGTTTGAAAACTTACGTACGGAATATCCAAGAAAATGGGTTCTGAAAGCACTTTGAAAGCTACAGATGGAGCAAAAATGGATGTTTGCAAGAATTTAGGACCTAAAATAGCAAGGAGACTTAACGAAAACAAGACAGTTGTAAGCATTCTTTTTGGTGATTCACAAAAATATGGGAAAAATCAAAAAGGGCACATGGCACAAACAACGACATAATGAGAAATTACGGATTGCCTCAAATCCCACTCTTCTAGCGACTTTAATAAGAGTATCAGTTATCATAACGTTTCGAAGGATAATACAAAAAAAATATGCTGTCCAGAGAAGAAAACTAAAAAAAGAAAAAAAAAACAGTTTTGAGGCAAGTTCACAAGGAGTATCGGAAGAATTTTGCAAGAGAGCACGTTTGCTGAAACGGTAATTTCCAAAAATTAATAACATTTTTGGAACTCTGCCTTGGATTTTTCAGGTACGGCAGTGAGTATTGTGTTACATGCTTTCTTATTGGTCAATTTCCGGTACATATTGCAGTGACCCTGGCTATATCATGCCTGGGTCTGCATAAAAGTTTGATAGAACGGTTTTTGTTATAGGTAAGCCTGGATTTGGTACAGTCCATTACACTGTTCCACCTGCGGTTTGATTCTGTCAGAAAAATTGAGAAAATGTTTTCCTTTATAGCTCCAAGAAGAATATTAACCCTTTCCGCAAGTGAGATATAATAATATGATGATATGGGCCTACTTATCAGCCCGTTGATTTCCATCAATGCCACTATGACCCGGAACCCAAATAAATGTTACACAGAGGTTGATGTTGAGGCTGGATAGTTCATCCAGACATTGTTGGACCAGAAAAGAAGTTGTGACCGAATTGATAGCCATAATAGCCGCTTGGCTGTCTGATTTAAGTATTTTGCATGCTTCTCTGATTGCTTGAAATACACTGACAAAATCTGGTAGCCGAAAAGACTTTGAGACATTTTAGGACTCGTAGACATCTTTGACCCGTCAATAAAGATAGTGGTATCGAAGTCTTTCGTAACCATGTTATCTTCCCAATTCTTTCTGGCAGGAAAGATGATTTTAAGGCCTTACTGAGGTTCAAGGCACGGGTGCAGTAGTCGGTTTCTGTAGCAAAAATATCCGGTATAATCAGTTCATTGGCGTTGCCATGTTGTAGTTTCTCGATGTTGTATGTCCACATTCTTCTAGGGTTGTTAGAAGTGGGATTAAATCATCAGAAGACGAACTTAGACATAATTGAAAACGTTTGGTCATGGCTCCTGTTGAGCTTCTAATGTGACACAGTAGTGTCAACTATTCGAACAAGTCAAGTATCACTAATTCAGATTGCGATTGCATTGTGAAAATGGTGTTAAAGACCCTCATATTTAGCACTTAATTTCAACCTCTGTGACAATGAAACTGTGACTGAAACATATTATCATGTGTATCAAATTTAATTCAATATTTACCTTTATACCTGAGCCAAGTATAAGATCTTAACACCCCGCAATTTTCGTGTAATTTGTCAAAAACAAAAACTTTTTTTGTTCAAACCTGTCAGTAACGTCGTCGTCGCTCGTTGCCTACACAAACCAACCCCTATTTTGCAAAAATAAAGGAAAATCCCTTAAATCCAAGAAGTAAAGACATCAGGATATCTAAAGCAAATACGTGTCTGAATATATCAATCTTCAAACCATCAGCTAAAGTTGCATGATTATATTTATGAACAAATTGAATCATTATTGCTATTATTTATCCCAGCACGATTGAATTATTAAGCCTTTGCAATTAATATCGCATTAAATCAAGTCACGGCGCGGTGGCGGTGACGGTGACGGTGAGAAGGGGAGTATTCGGTAAATATTGGAATGATGTTGGAGAGTCCATCCTCAATGACGAGAAATATGAAATAATTACAGCGTTCCTGATTGTAATTAATTTCTCGTTAGCAGAAATTCCAATTTGTTATGTCGTCGCTCGTCGTCCGTCGTCGGGGCCTACAGCAAAAGCAGCAACAGAAGCGGTATAGATTCCGAAGCCGACACCCACCTACCCTACGTTGTTCCCATCACACCGCAATGACAACATGTATACAGATACAGACATAGATACATATATCTATACTGATTACAAATGAGACCTTAATTTAGTGACGCAATGGGTGGTCTGACAGCAAACATAACCACACAATTGTCACAACACTCCGCCATAACCGAACCAAAACCAACAATTCCCACAGAACCATCTTATCCGCAAACCCCTCCAATAGAAAGTAGGTTATGTATATCGTATATGTGGTCCTGACACATTTCCAGCAAGAAAGTGATTTGATAATATCCTTATGGGAATTAGAATTGGAAGTGCGGAAACGTGGGGTGGCTTATGGAGCTGGAGTTGTAGCTGAAGCTGATGCCTCTTCTCAAGGTGGCAAATGTTTTGATTTTGCTGATGATAGAAGTTTGTATATGTCTGCGGGTTTTGGAGGGAATTTATTTTTGGCAAGCGAAGAAGCAAGGAACTGTTGATTGCTGGTTGGATGTGTTTTTCTTTTTTTGTTACTCAGGAAGACATCAAGGGGTCATTAGGCGAGGTACACACAGTTAAGTGATATAACGTTGGGTGTTATATATTTGCACGCGAAATTATCTCACCCGCAAAAGGTGCCTTGACAAATATTTATGGTGTGGTACTTATCTGCGAACTGAAGGACCCAATTGCCATTGCTTGCAGAATATTCGGAATATCTGATTGGAAATAATTACATATCCATGCCAAAGCGGCGCGGCGGCGGTGGTAATGGTGGTGACAAGGCGCGGCGTAGTGGCGGCGCAATGGGGTGGTAAAAATTTCGTTAAATTATGGATGATGGTTTCGAAGGTTTTCGAAGTGAGTTATTGGAGAGAAAATAGGAAATTAATGGTGCTACCACTTAAATCATAACAAAAATATTATTGAAAAAATTTGAGGACGACAGTTTAAGCAGAAAATTGTGTTTTAAAAAACGGTATTTATTGATTTAAGACGCTTGCAGAACTGCTGTATGAGTTGACATAAAATTGGCATCTGAAGCGGGAAACATAAGCAAGAGGAATATCTATTTTATTTCAGGCGATATCGAGTGAAACTTAAAATGAAATTATATACTTTTGCGATTCATGCGAGATTTATGATGTACCTATTTTAACTAACACATCATACCAAGTGTAGATAAAGGGTGTTTTTCAGTGGTATAAAAACGTTGAAATGAAATAAAACAAAGAAATTACATGGAATTTACTTTATTCAAAAGATAATCCTCTAGTATTGGAAGGCTCCAATTGGATACCAGCGAATTTTTTTAAGTAACCGTGGAGTTAGTGAGCAGGCTTACAACAATATTCTCATGAATTTAGTAAATGAACACATTTTTCGATTGTATAAGCAAAAGTTTAAGTTGGTCTGTGATGTCTTACTAACGAGGAATATCTTTTTTAAATTCTTGCTATAAAATAATTATAGTTATTATGCAAAGTAGTCTCAGTAAATGAAATGAGTTGAAGAAAATAAGCTCTTGAAAGGGTTGCAGACAAGCTTTCGATCAAGGTACTTAACGATCGACCATATCTTTATTGTGAAAAGCATTGCGGACTTATTTATTAGAAGAAGAAAGAAGTAATAAGCATTTTTCATTGATTTGAAGTTGTGCCGCAAGCCGACAGTCCTGTCAAAACCACAGCTCCTGCACATCATGATTGTTCAATAGATGAACGAAAAAGTCAGAAATCGTAGCACTATAGCGTTCACCATTAATTGTTAGGTTCTGGCTAGCATCGCGTTTGAAGAAATACGAAACAATTATTCAATCAACTTATAAAGCACCCCAAAAAGTAAGTTTTTCATCATACATAAACATTATCATCACTTCAAATACAGCACATTTTATTTATTGACCTATCCATTCAACTGAGGGAAGGGCTTGAAATATTAAGGGAGGTCTTGAAATATCAAGACAGGTTTGAAGATTTCAAGGGAGGTCCTGAAATTAGAAGGGAGATCTTGAAATTCGAGACAGTTGCGGAGATTTTAAGGGAGGTCTTGAAATCCCAGGGGAGATCTTGAAATTTCGAGGCAGGTCTGGAGATTTCAAGGGAGGTCCTGAAATATCAAGGCAGGTTTGGAGATTTCAGTGAGGTCTGAAATTAGAAGGGAGATCTTGAAATTTGAGACAGTTCCGGAGATTTTAAGGGAGGTCTTGAAATATCAAGGAGGTACACAAATATCAAGGGAGGTTCTGAAATTCCAAGAGAGGTATTAAAATATTAAGGGAGGTCTTGAAATATCAAGGTAGGTTTGAAGATTTCAACGGAAGTCCTGAAGTATCAAGGAAGGTTCTGAAATTTCGAGGCAGGCCTGTATATTTCAAGGGAGGTCTTGAAATATCAAGGAAAGTACTGGAATTCAAGAGGCGGTTTTGAAATATCAAGGCCGGTCTTTAGATTTCAAGGGAAGTTCTGAAATTTTTAGGGAGGTTTAAAATGTATCAAAGTTTATCTTGAGATTTCAAAGGAGATCTTGAAATGTCAAACGAGGACCTGAAATTCCAGAGCAATCGTCAAATATGGAGGCAGGTCTGTTGATTTCAAAGGATGCCTTGAAATAAAAAGAGAGGTCATGAATACCAAGGGAGGTCTGGATATTTCATGGGACGTTTTGAAATATCAAGGGAGGTCCTGAAATATTAAGGAAGGTCATGAAGTTCCAATGAGATACTCAAATTACAAAGGAGATTCGGAGATATCAAAAGAAATATGAAGGGAGGTAATGAAACAGCAAGGAAGGAATTATCAGGGAGGTTTTGAAATATCAAAGATATGTTAAAGGAGGTCCTGAAATTCCAAGAGAGGTCCTCAAATATTAAGGGTAGGCCTATAAATCTTAAAACTAAAGCAAATGTGATGAGTGAAAATATCTTTTAATTTATATTATTTGACGTGGAATAAAATCGAATAGAAGATGTAACCCATTTGAAAAATATATCACATGAAAAAGATCTTTGACTAAAATTCAAAATCAACTCAGATCAACAAAGTTCCTTCATCCATAATCTATGAACGAAACAATATCAAACCAACTTTTACTACCGCTTTTTAGAATTTTCCATCCAATAACATGTAGAAATCATAACTCTCCGAAATTAGGTCAACAAACGAAAAACTTCCAAACCCAAAAACTGTATCTACGCAAATCAATAATGGAAAAAAATCGAATAGCTTACCCAGAAACATAGACATAAATGAGAAACACTATTCTGTTATGGAAGCTCTTCAAAATCATCAAGAAACTCTTCAAAAACTTCTGCTAGTTATATACATACATACGTATCAATAGTAAGATACATGAATACACCCACAATACGTACCCTACTCGTATATATATGTATTATGTATATCGCATTCAGAAATTCCCAAATGAAGCAATCAAAAATTCGATGTAATAAAAATGCTGCAAATGCAATAGCACAGGAAGCACACTACACACCTACTTCCGGTATGCTTCCTCTTCTATGATAAGGCAAAGCAAGGCACACCATCAAGAACTTGACTACTAACAACAGAAAAAATTCCATTCAATATCGAATGCTCAAAAATACGTAAGCAAAGGATGCGACGACGACGACACGCCGCCGACGGATGGAAATGACTTTTGCTACTGATTTTGAATATAGTATGGGGCCTCAGTACAGGAACGGATTTTAAGAACTGATATTTTTGAAAACGATATCTTAGTTCAATTTCCGCATGATTATGGGTTTGTTAAATGCATTGGCTCAAAATTTGAAATAATCTACTGTTAAAGGCTTAACATTTTGCTTAGAAGGATTTTTGTCAATATTTAGCTAGTATAGCGTCTTTTAAACTTTCCTTTTCGTTTTGCTAGTTAGTAAATTACTAATTCCCTCTTATTAAAAAAAACCGGCATCCGAACATGTCTTAAAAGTGACAGTTCGTGAAAATAAACAAAGCAAACAAACTTAAACTAAAACTTCATTTAAATTCCCATCTGTAGACTCGACCATTCCATCCATTGCTCTTATAAGATTAACTGTACATTTGTACAAGCCTAAGTTCCATTCAAAAGTTTACTTAATAATATCAACCTTACTTATAATTCTGGTAAAAATTTAGATAATTTAGTCTTTGGTATTTAAGGTTTTCAGAACCGAAATGTAACCTTGTCAAATCTATACCTAGGGTAAAATTTCTTATCATCCAGTTCTTCGAAGGGATTTTCTTTGTACTTAAAGCATAGCACTTTTCTGCCCAAAGCCGAGTCTTAAAATAATTTGAAGACTCCATCTTTCGAAAATATTTTTTTCAATTTAAAATAAATAAATTGTAGGCCACGAATTATAATAAATAAAATATACGATTTAATTTTTCGGAATTTTTTTTTGAAATATTTGTTTAGGATAATAACAGATGCAATATTATGGATTTATCAAATTACTAAAAGTTAAAGTAGGCTTTCCATAATTTAAGTTTTAGCTAAATCGTCTTTTGAGCTAAGTTAATTGCTAAAAATGGATTCAACACTTTATTGTATCGTTTGCAATTTTGTGCCATTGATTTTTCTAGAAACGCTACTAATTTTTTTTTATAATAAGCGCACACTCAAGTAGATATTACTACCCTTATTATGTAAAGACACATTGTGAGCACTACGAAAAGGAGAGAGGGTTTGAAAGGAGGTGTCGATGCACATTGGTTTTTTAATTCCTGAATATTGCAATGACTTGGAAAAACAGAATGTGGTAAGTATTCCACATTCGCGTAGTACGGCTAAAGAACAAATCTCTGTACTTGACAGTACGACCGAAGGTATATTGATGAACATTCCTAGAAGTGCTAGTATTACGGTTGAACTGTTTAAGGGGAGGAATGCAGCTGGCTATTTCTCCAGAGCATAAATAACGGTAAAGAAGGGTGAGGCAAGAAGCTTTACGACAATTTTCAAGCCACGTAAATGATCCTATGATGGTATTATCACCAATCAATTTAAATGCTCTACGTTCAATGTTGTCCAAAAGGCTTAAGTAAGTTGCAGGAGCACCAGCCCAGAGATGGGAGTTATACTCAAGCTTTGGACGTATATAAGTTTTGTAGATAACAGCCAGAGGGAGAACAACTTTTTGCATCACCTTAGAAAACCCAAACATCTTGCAGCATTTTTGGCGACATCGCGTATGTGATCGATCCAAAAGAGGTGGTTGGTGACACACATACCAAGAATATCGAGATGTTCAGTCTCCTCGATACAAGTGCCACCCATGGATAATGCCAAGGGGGTATATCTCGCTTCAACGATACACGACAGCATTGAGTTTTCGAAGCTGTTTTTTATTGCCCATTGTACAATGCTGCTTAAAAATGAGAAAGAGTGTTGGATATAGAACAGAGCCCTGGGGCACACCAGCATTTATTTTGTGGTTTTCAGACTTGAACCCATCCAATACTACTTGTATTGTACAATCCTAAAAGGTAATTACTAATCCAATCAAGCAGGGATTCATGAAAATTTAAAGCACGAACTTTCGATAAGAGGGCCTGATGCTAAAACCTATCAAATTCCTTTGAAATGTCAACTGCAATAACCTTACTTTCCCCAAAATGATGTAAAGATGTGCTTCACTGCCCGGTGAGATGAGCCATGAGATCACCAGTGGACCTATTGCTGCGAAAGCCGTACTGTCAGTCATTAAGAAGCTTTCGATCTTTGAGATATTTCTTGAGCTGATAATTAATCAGCGTTTCCATGACCTTGGAAAGAAGGGACGTAAGTGCAATCGGTCGATAATTAGAAGGGGAATTTTTAAATCCAAATACGAAGTGCAAAATTAAGTTCTTTTTCTGGTCCACAAACAAAACAAATACTTTTTTTAAGGATGGCCTGAATTCGAATATCACCTTTAAGCACTTCTATCATATCAGGATTTTTAAATATGCCATTCTAAAAATGCTTACTGACAAATGAAAACGGGTTTTTTAAGGCTAAATTAAAACACAAAATACTTTTTAACAATATACTGTATTCATCATACAATTACAAATCATAATCTTCTAGAGACAGTTTAAATCATTTTAGCATCTCACTTAGTATTTCGTAATTTCTCTTTAGTTATGAAATGACGTATGTGTCTTCATTTGACTCTATCTGAAGTTTTGAAAAAAAAACCTTGAACGTAATTCCTTTATGTTCTTTCATAATAAGTTTTAGAGTTAATTTTGTATGGTGATTCCAATCCAAACTTCGATTTTAGCTATATGTCCTCAAACTCAGAAATATCTGTGTACGTTTTTTTTTTTATTTTTTTTAAATATTCCGAAAACTTGATGTTATCAACTTAAAACTACAAATTCGTAACAAGATCAAAAAGTGCTTTTATACCGTTTCGCGATTTTCAGTTGAGAATCGTTTTAGCATAAATGCTTCAGCGTTGTTTTAAAGTTAATGTATGGCAGGCGAAGGCTTACAACTAATGAGGATTTTTTGAAAAATAAGCATGATAATCAATCTAGAACCTTTCATTACCTTGTTGACCAATGTTATAGACCACTAGCTGAAAGTGACTTAAGGCCACTAAGAAATTTGGGTCGGGGTTCTTGAATGAGACACCTCGGTTTTTTCCTTTAAAAAAAAGCTATGTCCACTTCGTCAAATCTCGTTCACATAGAAAAGGTTTCCAATAATGTAATAACTTTAAATTTTTGGAATAGAAGAGCACTAATGATTACGCATAAGTTAAGTTAAGTTTTTGGCATTTTCTCTTATAATTCTAACAATTTTTGTTCAATCAATAAAACTTTAAATGAATTCTTTCTCTAAAAAACAGTTAAGTCATGACACAAAGGATCTGTTTCAGTTTTGAATTCTCGCAAAATAGTCCAGCCAAATAAAACGTTTGAAATCGGAATAATTCGCTTACTGATGAAATTTGGTACAAACACTAAGGACATCGTTATTACCAAGTATCAAAAAGTCCCCAAAATTCGCATGTGAACAAAAATTACAGTTTTTATGTTGTAATTTTTGAACGGTCAATGCAGCAGTAAAGTCAAATGTCTAAAATATCGACATTTCGCATATTCTGCCTAAACGGTACTTTGTATCTAAAAACACTTCAGGAAATAAGAATGTATCAAATTCGGTCAAAACCCAAAAAAAATCGTTTTCAACCAATTTTAAACGGCGAAATTTTTGACATAAAATCAATACGCGTTTTTTAGTTCAAATGAATTGCTTCCAGAAACAATTTCTTTTTCCTACTACAAGCATATTACAAAAACGATACAAATTACCGTTTGGCGAAAATATGCGAAAAGTCAATATTTTCGACATTTGACATTTTTGAAACCGCTGTAACTTTTAAACACTTCCTCTTAGAAACAAAATTTACCTAGGCTGAAAAAACTTTTACTCTTGAAGACATTTTTTTTTGTAAAACGGACATTTTCGATAACAAACGTGGGATTTTTGGGAACTTTGTTAATAATGATTTCAGTATTTGAATCGATCATTATCGATATGCAATTTATTCCCAGGTTTAAAGAATTTTATTTCTATTTTGACTGGACTTAAAAATCTAAACCGAAGTCATTATGTCCCAGATTGGTATCATCCATAGATACAGCCATGGTAAGGCGAACTTTAAAGATAGGGTGAGAGTTCAAGAGAGAACCAACTAGTCGGAATGCATACAAACGAAGGTCTAAGTGTATACTACTCGTATAGATGTACATTTCTAGCTATGTAGATCCTTCCATACTTGGCTCGTTGACACGCTAAAGAATTCGATTCAATTCCTATAGAAGAAGAACTATAGTAGAAAAGTGACGAGTGTTGGGGTTGGTTCTTTGAGAATTTTATTCGCCTCCCTCATCATCGTTTGTCCCTTTTTCTCTTTATCCCTCCTGAAACTTTAGTTTTGTTGGAATTACACCTTTATCACAGACGTCGCCGTCGGTCGTCGGTCGTCGCGTTAGGTCGCTCCTGGTGTTGGAGCTAGTGTTTCATCCAGCTTCAATTTTACCATCAAAATTGCGAAGGGATATATATTGCCAGGTCAGGATCAGGATATCGCCAGCTAGCTGATGGGAAACATTGAATTGGCATTGTGGCGCGGTGCAACGCCGCCGCTGGTGGTGTGTTGAGGAAATGGAATTCAATTGTGCGATGTGCTATGCTCTCTATAGTAAAACTCATACAATCATAATATGGTTCATGGGACTTGTTATAATCCTTCGGTTTTTCTTCAATTTTTCTTCTAGCATTCTTCTTCGTTCGCACAATTGCATGAATTGCGGCGGTGTATCTATATATACACAACTCTATGTATAAAGCTGAGCATCCTTGTTGTCTAGCTTAATCCACTAAAGGAAGGACTTCTTTATTTTTATTTTTTTATTTAACTCTTCTGAAATGGGAGTTGGTGTTATAGTTGGAGATGCTATAAGCAAGATGCAACTTCCATCTGCAACGCAGCAGGGTCTTATAGGAATAGGAAGAAGAATGTTCAACTATTATTTTCTGTGTAAGTGAGGAATTTGTGTGACGCGCCAAGGATAAAAATATTAGGAAAAGTAGATTTAAGACGAAAAAGGCTATGGAGCATACGTACATATATACGTATAGATGTGTATAAAATGAATAATATGGAGACGCATCTGGGAGATTTTATTAAGCGAATGAGGTTAAATACGATATGGTTGAATTGAATTTAGAGAAACTTTTTAAATTGATTTAAAGCCAAATTAATGTGGTGTTAAAAAGATGGTTATTGAGATGAATTATTGCAAACAACAGTTGACCGTTGAAATTTTTCATTTTTAGGTCATGTCATAAGGCACTTGAGTACGTGTTGTGGGGGAAAAAATGACTAAAAGAAAAAAATACCGGATGGAATTGTTTACACTTTGACATAAAAACTATATATAAAGGGTGGGCTTGTATACAAGTATTTCTTTAAATGCCACAACATTCCCATTAACTATGAAACACGACTTCGTTCAAATGAATGACTCGGCTGGCTTCGCAGTAATGCATTCTGTCACTCCAATTTTCCAAGGCCTTGTTTGTGGTTTTTAGGCTGTAGCTCTGTTTGGAATATATATTGGTTTAAAGTGCTTAGATAGTTTCCGGATTCTTAACATAACAAAGTTTCTTTAACCGTAAAAAAACGTTGTTATGTTAACAATGCTAGGTTAAGTAAGGTTAAAGTGGCTGTCCAAGATGGAAACGGACACACTTAGGCCAGTTTAATGGCCCATTGTGATACCACATGAATCTTGAGGCTTCCTCCTAAGCTCAATGGAACCAGTTTGAGTCCTTTACGAAACGTGAGAGGCTGATTATGTTGATATGATTTAGATCGTTTAGATCGTTAAAGAAGAATTCTCCTAGGTAATTCTTGCATTTTTGAGCCAGAGCAGGGCATGTACAGAGAAGATGAAGAATTGTTTCCTCCTCTTCCTCGTCCATACAGCTTCTGCAAGTCATTTGAGAATACGCCTAGTCACGTGCTTTCCTATTAGACAGTGTCCGGTTATGACACCTATTATCGAGCTTTTATGCGATCTGCGTATAGAGATAGCAAGCACCTTGAAGGTTTTAAATCTAGTGTTGGCCAGATGTTTTTTGTGACCTGACACGTGGTGATGTTGTTCCACCTGGTGTTTGTCTTCTTCATAGCGTCTTGCATTAGCAACAGTTTACAAGTAGCGATTGGTATGCCAGTATTTGCAAAACGTGGTAGAATGGGCTGCACTGTACCGTTCCTGGCGAGTTCATCTGCCTTACAGTTACCTGGAATGTCTCTATGGCCCGGCACCCAGCAAAGGTGAATATTAAACTGTTGTGCCATCTCCATTAGAGATGATCGACAGTAATGGACTGTTATAGAGTTTGTTTGATAACGGCCTGACTATCTGAGAAAATACGGATATCAGATGTTGATATCACGTTTTCTTTAAGCCAGGACAAGACTTCTTTTATCGCCAAAAGTTCCGCCTGGAACACGCTAGATTGATTGGGAAGGCGGAATGAGAGACTTATTTTCAGGCGTTCAGAGTACACACCTCCGCCAACCCCTTCTTTTGTTTTTGAACCATCTGATGTATAAAAATGGATTGACCTATCTTCCAGGAATGTCATATCCTCCCAGAAAGATCTGGGAGGTATAGAAATCTGGAAATTTCTGTCGAATTGCAGTTGGGGGATGGTGTAGTCTGTGTGCTTTGGAATTGATTCTAAATATCTAAGAATTACAGAGTAGCCAATGTTGTTGTTAGTCCACAGCCACGAAGCTTTGAGGCGAATAGCAGAGCTTGTAGCTATTTGTTTGCTTATTCACAGGGGTCAAATCATCAAGACGACTAATGACGCTATTTGGGAATTTGGTGCGAAAAAGATCGATTTGGTTTTGGGCTACACAACACTCACTTTCGAAACAAGAATCAATATTTCCCAACGTTGTATAATAATGACTTCCTGTAAAGATTTCGAGCAAGAAACAGTTACCAGTGTCAAATCACTTATTATTTAAAAATTCATTACTGCAAGCAAATAAAATTATAGTGACTAAAGCTAATTCACCAAAACTAAATAACGAAAGTGATAGAAAAACAAAAATATAACAAAAAGAGGCTGAGATACGGACCACACTTATAACTTTCCTTTCTTTCCCGTTTGTTAACATTTCTTAAAATTTTACAAAATATTGATAACAACATTTTGTGTAATATACAAACATTTGAAGACAGTACCTTTCTTTGTTCTTGAGCTGAAACCCATTTTCCTCAGTTTTTTGTTGTTTTGATAGTTTCTTTTGGATTTCAGTACCTGTTTTTGTTCCTGAGCTATTTTAGTCAAAAACTAATTTTTACCAATTTTCAGTTGACTTTTTTTGAAATTTTGTATATCTTTTAAAAAATTCCAATTTGATAATTCAACAAAATTTTTCGTTATGTTAACAAAAATATTTTGTATTAAATACAAATGATTTTTAAGATTGAAGATTCATTTATTCTTGAGATATTCGAATCGAAAATCATTTTTTAACAATTTTCTGGTGTATTTTTTGAAGATTTTTATTTTTAATGAAAAATCAGTCAACAACAAAATTGTATCAAATGTAAATCAAAACAATATTTTTTATAAGATGCATTTTGTTTGAAATCAATTTGTTAATCGTTTTCAGTCGAAATCAATTTTTAACAACTTTCAGTAATATTGCTTCAGATTTCTATTTTTTGGAAAATAAAATCCTCACTTTGGTATTTCAAAACAATTTACTAAATGTCAAAAATGTTATTGTTTGATGCATACAGTTATTTTTGAAGGAAATATCATTTTCTTATCGCAAAATATTCGAGGTGAAAAATATAATTTTTCAATTTTGTTTTTATTTTAAAAACAACGCCAAGTTGGTTTTTTTTTCGAATTTTTATTAATTTGGTAGCACTCCGCAACGTACTTTTTTAACTTCCGAAAGTTAATGTAAACGGCCCGATTGATAACGGGTTAATCATTTTGCGGTTTCAAAGGTACAGGGCTGGAATTCGACATCTGTCAAACCAAGTTGTTAAATCAATTTTTTTTTTTTGAAAGTCTGACATTTACGAAAATGGATCGCTAAACTATCGCACAGCGCATACAAAATGATAATTCTGCCTCAGCCACATATCTTGCTTAAAAAGGAGATTATGTTTTACGGCACATTATGGCGTATTTTGCATTTGGATCTATTCCTACATTTATATAAAGTTCAACTCACACAACAACTGAAGCCAGCTGACCATTCACAACGGCTAAATCCAAAATACACTAAAGGGACGGTCAAACATGGAGGTGGTTCAATTTTGGGTTTGGGCTGCTTCTCTGGTCAAGGAATCGGGCCAATTCGACAAGTGGAGGGCATAATGAAGTCTGAAGACTATGTAGACATCCTTTGTAGCAACATGCTGGCTTACGCCCATTGGAAAATGTAAGTTCCAACACGACAATGATCAAAAACACAAGTCGAAGTTGGCCACAAAGTGGATTACAGACAAAAAGACCTAAGTCCTAAGACCTAAACCCAATAGAAAACCTGTGGAAAATTGTGAGGAGAAGAATTGGGAGCAAAAGTGACCTATTCGCTGGAATTCAGAGTCAGTGGAATGACATTCCAATAACGGTTATTAATAACTTTATAGCTTCTATGCCCAGAGGATATAAAGCCGTTATACAAAATAAAGGGTACGCAATTAAATATTAACATTTCCTTGCCTTGAATTAAGAAAATAGTTTGAAATTTAGTTGTGAGGTCCAAGTTGCAAATGTTTTGCACAGCCATTTTACCAACTATTAAGTGAAGAGTGCTAATTTTGTTCCAACAATTATAACGTAATATAAAAAAAGTTTAAAAACTGAAGAAATACTTTTGCTGTTTGATTTTCTAAATTTTTTTTTTTTTTTATGAAAAATGTTGGAGGTTCTAGTTGCAAATGTTTTGCACAGTACTATACGTACACAGGCACGCACAGATATCTCTATACAAATCTTTTATTTAGTGAAGCGTCGAGAAATGTCAAAATTTTCAATTCGTCAAATCGGACCGATTACAATGAAATGGAAACAAGGTGTCTTAGTGCTGTAAATTTTTACAGCAACATATTTTTTCTCACGATATTTGTTTTATAAATTGTGACTTATTAAATTAAAATTCTTATATAACTTTTGAACCGAAGTTAGCTTTACTACTTTTTTGAAAAGTTTTTAAAAAACAAGAACCAGCATTGTGAGATATAATTTTTTTTTCAATAAGGCTATTTTGAAGTTCGATGTACAAATTAAGTTTGATTAGAACATTAATTGAACTATTGATTTTTAAATTTTGCCTTTTTTATTCAAGATTGTAAAACATTAACACATAAGTAAAACAAAATTTATAGGTGGACAGGAACTTAAAGAAAGTGTTTTGAAAATTAAAAAAACCTCTACTCGAAAATCGTTAGGATGCGGTACAGACACGACTCCAAATTCTGATAGGTCATGACTTGACCTTTCACAATATACAGTTTGGACCATAATTTATGGGCCACCCTGTTTGTTTGAGAAAAGGATTAGTATTGCAATGTAACACTTCATTAACTTCTTGTTCTTCAGGATTTTTAAAAATACATAAATATGTCAACTGGATATTATCCCAACTGTCATTTGCAACTCAGTTGACATTTGGCTTATGTCAACTAATTTTGAATACTTCATATACCGTTATATAAAAAATGAATGTTAATAAAAATTGAAAAGATAAAAAAAGTTGAGATGAAAAGAAATTCCTGAAAAATCTTTCAATTACTTTGGACAAAACAAAAGAACCAGAATACCTACTCACATTCCTCCATTAAATGACTACATAGCAATTCATTAGCTGGAATATTCAACTTTTTACCGAGACATTTCAATAAATCAAATTGAAACACGACAACATCATCCCAAGGAGCAGAGCAAAAAGGGGGAGAAGGTGGAGCTTTGCTTTGGAAAAAAACAGAAAAACAACGCACTTATCCTTGAATCTAAATGAAAGCCTTCGTTGTTTTGTCTTCTAATTTGAATGAATATGCAAAAAAAAAAAAACAATTCACAATTATTTTGAGCCTCCTCTAAAATGAGTCATGATGAATGATTTAAGGCCACCGCACAGCTCTTTTGATTCCAGAGAAACCTAAACCCACATTCGTTTGATCCTTTTTTGCCTCCATTCGCTGGTATCTATAGACTTCAGACTAGAGCTAGGTTCTGTTTCTGTGATATGACGATGATGATGATGATGATGGTCGCATAGAATCCGCAATTGTTTCACTGCAACAATTGCACAAACGGGACTAGCGAGGCAATGCGGCAGCAAAGGGTTTCGTTATTTTGTTGTTGTTTTGTTTTGTTTTGTTTTTCCCATCATCATGGCAAAGTGAATTCTATTGTGCGGCAGATAACAATAGCTTCGGTCAGGTATCAGCAACGTCGGGGTCCTTATCGTCATCGTCATCGTTCTCGTCCTCGTCCTCGCCATCACCATCTGAATGAATGAAGCAGTCAGCAGTCGGCAGTCGGGAGTCGAGTCAGTCATAGTCAAAATTGAAGATATGCATTGAATAGCTTGGTCATGCTGGTGTATAGGATTTGGTGAGCGAGTATAGTTCGCTTACAGGGGAGATTCATAAGGACTCCCATAGTACCTGGCATATCTCTCCTTACCCACCACATGTATTTAGAAGCAGCTTCAACCTGAAGAATACATAGTTAGGCTGTATAGTGTGTGGCAAGTTAGAGTCATGTTTTCGAGACGCTCCTCAGAGCCGAGCTGCTGCAACTCTTGGAATTATTATTCTCAGTCAATGACTTTACAAGCTTTCCATATAGAAAATAGAAATAAACGTAATTTTTCTGATGGGATCACTTCAAGGGTCGAGTACACGGTATATGGATGTACGAGTATGTTTGTAATGTTTTTATATTGTTCCAATTTCATCTTACAATACTAATACATATATGCAAATAGATAGTTTTCTGTTGTTGCAAACATCAAGTTTTACGTTTTTTTTTGTATAGAACGGAAGTTAAAACGAAGAGTTCTTCAGAAAGTATTACTCGTATATCAATTTTTTAAAAGGTCTTCACATAAATGAAAAGCTCCTACAACAATAAATCGAAAAAAGAAACTTAACCTTATTCGTTATTTTCTTTTCGCATTTGTAGGTATGTCTATACTCGGTATGTAAAGTGTATATTTGTAAAGAAGCTTAACCACGAGGATGCAAAAGTCAAGAAGCCAGCAACAGATTTTTGCGTTACCTCTCATGAATGAAAATTTAAATAATATTTTAATTCACAGAATCTATATCCTTTTTCATAATTCATGAAGTCAACTCTTTCATTTTTATTGATGCAGATATGTTAGATAGATACTTATGCCTATTATTTAAAACAATATAAGGCTTTGAATTTCTGGTTTCTCTAATGATTTCAATTTCTAACCGAAAGATATTTATCTTAATTCAAAAAAGTGTAAATGAACGCTTATCCTGACTATGTCTTGCTTTAAAGTTTGTAGGTTTTCGTGTTGTGTTAAAAAAGTTTTTGTAGATTTTATTTTTTTTATAAATAAACGGACTGTTGGATTCTTATACAAAAAATATTGAATATATCGAAAACAATATTTTCTGTGAGATAAAATAAATTTGAAGTAAATATTTTTAATTTTTTAAAAGCTATTTGAGTCAAAAATAAATTTTTACCAAGTTTTAGTATAATTTTTTTTTTTAGGTTTTTATTTTTTGTAAAAAAAAAAACTGTCAATTCGATTTTACTCAAAACTTTACTGAATGTTAACAACAATATTTCTTATAAGATAAAATTAGTTTGAAGCCAACATCTCAAATTTTTGAAAAGATATTTGAGTCGAAAATGAAATTTTACCAAGTTTTGTTAATTTTTTTTAGGTTTTTAATTTTTTGTTAAAAAACTGTCGATTAGATTTTTTTCAAAATTTTACCAGATGTTGAAAACGTTATTCTTCGTTGCACAAAATTGTTTTGGTGATAAAATCATTTTTTGTTCGTAAAATTTTCGAGGTGACAAATATTTTTTTTTAGTTTTTATGATTTATAAAAAAACCGTTAATGTTTCATATGTTTCATATAAAATTTAATTCAAGTCTCTAGCGTTATTGGTTCGTGAGATATTTAGGATTAACCGAAATTTTCAACCTTTTTTCAAATTGCTATGGTAAAAAAAACACCCACTTAATTTTCTTGAGAGCCCTTTCTGCATCTTCATGTATTATTATCTGTATGACAAAATTTATTTTAAATCGATATCTCTACTGGTCCTTGAGCTATGGCCTATGGACGACGTAAAAAACGTCGCGAACGTACGGACGTACGAACATACGTACACACGCACGCACAGACATCCCTCTAAAAATCTTTTATTTTGACTCTAGCGACCTTGAAACTTCGAGAAATGTCAACATTTTCAATTCGACAAATCGGACACATTACAATAACTTCCTATGGGAAGTTAATTAAAAGGGACAAAAAGAAAGTTTTAAAAAGCTCGTGGTTTGTGTCAAGACTAAAACTATTTTATTACCTGGTTGAAAGACAAAATAAAGCACTGGTGTCGGTAATGCAGTTGCTTATAAACGTCAACTACTGGCTTTGTATATGTTTTCATATACAAAGCTACTGGGTGTTAATTTTTTAAAATAGAACTTGGCTCGAAATATATGTTGTAGTTCAAGTGGTGGAGTCCCACAAATATCTAAGAATGATCCTTTTGAAGTTTAAACTTAGATTTAGTTTCAAAAATTGCAAAAATGTTTACTGAAAAGAA
Organism: Eupeodes luniger; assembly: GCA_951509635.1. Classification (NCBI taxonomy): domain Eukaryota; kingdom Metazoa; phylum Arthropoda; class Insecta; order Diptera; family Syrphidae; genus Eupeodes; species Eupeodes luniger. Next base: position 91,137,383 of record OX608073.1, on the reverse strand, counting down.
AATTTAGGTAAAATCCAACATTTTAACAATAATTTACTTTTAAACTATATAACTAATTTTATATATCTATACATTCGGGATACCTTCAAATCAATTTAGTTTTACAGATAACAAGATTTTTTTGCTGACAAGACAATTGCACTTTTTAAAATGCGTTTTGATGACCTTAATTCAAATCCGAATTCAAAATCAATGCATCACGTCAGGTTTTCGAGATCTTAATTTTTAAAATTCGAAAAATACGTATATAAGACTTTTGAATTCTTATATACGTATTTTGTTTTTCAGTAAAATCCGTGATGATTTTCCAAATATAAAATCTCTTTCTTTAATATTCAGTTGAAATATTTATATTATTTCATATGGTATTCGAAAAATGTTTCACCTGTCTTACAAAAATCTAAAAGAAACTATAAACTATTCATGCTAAAACGTTTTTCAACGGAAAATGACAAAACGATTAGAAAGTAAGTTTTTTTTCTTGTAACAAATCTGTTGTCTACACAATTTTTGTATATCAAGTTTTTGAAGTAAGTATATTAAAAAATATTAAAATAATGCTGAAAGAGGGTATTTTGAAAAGTTCAGAAAATAGTCAAAATAAATTTTGGATTCGAAAGCAGCACTAAAAAGTATGAAAGTATAAGATTCAAGCTTTTCTCAAAACTTCACTTCAATCAAAATTTCCGAAAACCAAGTTAGATACTTAAATGATTTGCAAAATCATAATACTTAAAAACCCCGTTTTTGGTTGTGTTTAGCATTTTTAAAGGATCATATTTTAAAAACCTGATGTGATAGAAAAATGTAAAGGCGAGATTCGAATTTAGGACATCTTAATCGCTTAAAAAAGTATTGTTTTGTTTGTGAAGCAGAAAAAAACGTTATTTTGTCGACCAGTATAATAACATCAACAATGGGGCAGGGACTTTCTAAAAATTGAGTTTATGGTTTATATTTGTTTACTATTTTAAAAAAAAAAGTGAAATGATCCCAAAAATGTCTCGAATACTAACGACTTCAATTAAATGTTATATTATACATTGTGACACTTATTTTACTAAATCAAAAATTGAAAAAAAATATTTGTCACCTCGAATATTTTGCGAACAAAAAATAATATTACCTCCAAATTAATTTCATGCATCAAAGAATAATGTTTTTGAAATCTAGTAATTTTTTAAGAAAAATTGAGACAATGACAGTTTTTTTACGAAAAATAGAAACCTTCGAAAATTCTACCAAAAGTTGTTAAAAATTAGTTTTAAACTTGGCTACAATTAATTATAGTGGCCCATATTCTAAGCTCTTTGGTCTTTGCTAAACTAAACCCCAGTTTTGTTCTTTATAGACAATTTAAATCCATTTTTAAACGTTACCCTGAAGTCTAAAATCTATGACTGAACCTGTGTTAAACCTGTTTTAAACTCTATAAAACGTTAAAAATAAACAAAATAATTGAGAATTTACAATGCGAAAAATTTTATTTGAAAAAATAAAAACAAAAATCGAAATGTCAGAAGATCAAAGAATCAGTTAAGATTATGATATTTTACCTGATGTTGAAATGGTACTACTGAACAAAAAACGAAAGCGCTAATTATCAATAAAGATACTGCCAAGTTCATAATTGACCTTCTAAACATTGAAGATCGAATTTCAATGAAAGTTTTGCCAATATCTGCAAGTCTCCAAGTTTTAACAGCGCTAAAATTTTCCGTTCGGAATATTCACCAAACTGAATATTCACCTTACTAGAAACGTTTCTTTACCGCAATAAGTAAATATTTTGTTACAACAGTCGACTTCATGGAATTTCTCAACCAACTAAATTTCAACTTAACAGAGCTGGCAAATTCTAATTTTATCTTATAAAAAAACATTTTTAACAATTGGTAATCATTTAAATTCTATACTCGAATGTCTCAAGAACACATGAAGGTTTTGACTTCGGATTTATTTTATTCTGTACAAAGTATTTTTGTTAATCGGCATTTTTTTATAAGAAATAAAAACCTTCAACATTGGTTTTCGACTATAATATCTCGGGAACAAAAACAGAAATTGAAATTAAACATATGCAAAATATTGTTGGTAATTTTTTCTAGTAATTAGTTTAGTAATTTTTGTGGAGAAAAATCCAATTGACAACTTTTTTTTACAGAAAACGAAACAACTAAAAACTGATTAAAAAATATGTTCGATGTATCTTTAGAATAAAGAAGAATATTAACTCCAAACTTTTTTATCTTACACAAAATGTTGTTATTAATGTTTTGATAAAATTTATAAGTGTGGGTCACCTCCCAGCTTCTTTTTATAATTTCAATTGCATTGAATTTTATTTTGTTTGTATGTGAAATTAATTCTTTTAAAAAATTACCAATTAAAAAACCAATGTCATTTTTTTAACAAACCTACTACATATATCGTTTTTCCTCAACTCATAATTTTTTTTCGAAGGTCAGTATTTTATATTTTAACAAATAATATAAATATCCGTGATATTCAAAGCAAGGCGTGAGCTCATTGCCTTAAATGGTAACCCTTATAATGGAAGCTTTAATCAATTCTTTACGCTTTGCAACCTAAAATCGAAAGAAGATTGCTTTCATATCATAAGTATATGCCCAATATTCAAAGCGCAAAGGCAAATTTCCTTTGGAAAACAATCACTAACTATGCAGGAAACTATCCAACTTCTAAACGAGTGTGACTGGAAAACCCTAAGCAATTTCTTAAAAACAGTTTACAAGTACAGGATGTTATTAATATCAGAATACGTTTGATACTTTAGTTCTTTTTTTTTTTTGTTGATTATTGAAAATTTAATTAAATTTTAAAATAAATATTTATAAACTTGCCAACCAGGCTAACGGCTTAGCCATGGCTCTTAAATTCATGATTTGTATTCTATTTGTTATTTTGAAATGTAAATAAATGAATAACTTACTTACTTACTATTTTAACTTTAATTTATAAATATACAAAAGCTAGACTCATAGACGTTGTTGTATCCTCTCATGAAAAAACGCAAACATTAAATATTGTTCAAACATAAATGGATAATGGGCAATTTACAAGTTGCATCCTTTTAACGTTTGCATTTCAGGAAATCAAACTAATCTATGGAAAAATAATTTGATAAATGAAAAAAGCTGAAAACGTTTATTTTTCCATCTAAAGAAAAGAATTAAACTTCAATTTTTGAACAAAAATCACATCAAAAATGTCCATAACTTCTTAACCTATGTATGTACATTTGTGGAAAATACCTTTCATTCACTTATAAATTATGCAGGGGCCTGATTATGAGGTTCGCTGTGGATCGTTTTCAATTCAACCTTTCAAATTCGACTCGCGTCGTATTTCCTTATTAACGAATTCGCGGCGAAGCGAAAATAGTTTTTCCCATATTCCAGTGATTTGACACTTTTGGTTTGACAGCTTTCTACAAATTTTGTTTTGTTTTGGTTTAATTTGTGAAATTTGCGGCGATTTATTCAATAAACAATTAAATATTTTATTTTGGATAGATTATATGAAAATTAAAATAAAGCTAACTCACACTTTTATATAATTACAGTGAATAATAATAAACACTCTTTCGCCTGTAAATCCGCCAAAAAAAAGCTGTCGGATTTAAACTCGCCAACAAACATTATGACATTTCACATTCGCCTTCGAATTCATTAATTGGTCGAATTCAAAACGAAGAAGGCGAAAGCGAAAGCAATAATTGAAAAATGAAATAATCAGGCCCCAGAACTGTTAAGTACAAAATATACAGAAAACCACATTTTATACATAAATATCTAACGGTTCTTTGTGTCTGATCTTGGCGTAATTCAATTAATTCACATTAATACATTTTCATTTTGTACCAATACGAATTCAATTCTGTTGGTTTTGTTTTTGTTAACACACTCTAAATCGGTAATCGGTCCGTTGTGATACCACATGGTATAAGAATGTTCCCTACTAGCTAAAACATTTATTAGATCACTATATAGTAGAAGGTTTCTAGGAGGACTCTTCGTCTTTTGTGAATGTGCAGGACATAAACATAAAAGGTGAGAAACCGTTTCCTAAAGCTAGTCATTTATGTAGCTTCCACAAAAAACATTTTGAGCACAACTTTTTACACATGGTCCATTGTTAAAAACTTAATTAAATTAGTACGAATACGCCTAAGTGTACCACTGTTATCGTAAACCTTGTGTTAATTGATAAACTAGTCCATAGTTTTTTATTTGGATAACATTAATTCATTTGTTATTAATAATTATGTGACGATTTTGTAGGCAAATTTTACATATTTAACTTGAGAAGTGAGCCATTTGACCAAAAATTAATGCATCGCAAATATCCCACGTACTTCACTAGCAGATTATTTTGTGCAATAACTAACTTATTACACTTTAAAAATTATAGGAGCTGTTAGTCCGACCGTGGGCCCTTATAAAAAAAAACTTCATAGCAAAAACGCTACACAGCCACCATTTTGAAATTAATCGCTTCAAAAAAAAAACTTATTTCAAACATTTCTGCAATTCGGATGTATTTTTAAGCTTTTCCGAAAAAAAAACCCAAAAAATCCTATTTTTTTGGCCTATATAGTGAATACTATAAATTAATTCAAAATATTCTATTCACCCATGTTATTGTTTGAAATGTTTTGTGTTTTTATTCATCGTTCAACAATATAAATCTACTAAATTTAACCTCAATATACTTTCATTTACTTCAAAACAACCTCTGCAAATTTTAGAAAAAAAAGTAAAACATGGAATTGGTTAATAATTGAAAGCAGTTTGTCTTTGGTTATACTCGAGCTTCCCAGCCACCAAATTTATTGTTTTCCATTAACCGGCTCTTTGAACTATAATACATTTTTCTACACTACGTTAAAATATCGTTGTGAGCAATATTGGCTAATAAAGAACTCTTGTACACGCGGTCTGATTTTCAGGCCAAGTTTCCTAAGATTGCATCGATTAAAATGTATTTCTAGTGAAATCCATGATAGCTGACAAAATTTAAATGGAAAACAAATATTTTCAGGAGAACAAAAATTTCCTCAGAGGTTTTCTTTTCAAACAAAACAAAAAGTAAAAATTGAATAATAATGCCAACACCTAAACAAAATTTTATTTATACATTCCTAAATAATTTTATTCTCTTGCATGAATTTTGTTTTACATGTGATTTGATTTTTGTGTGTTATACTCGTATTATTAATTAGGTATTATTATTATATTTATTTATACATTTATTTTCTGTTCTTTGTGTTATTTTGTATGTCTTTACTTTTTCTTCCAGCTAATATTATTAAATTTATACATTTTTGCTTACTTAAATATAAATATATATATATATAATTTATAGTTACATGTTTAACAAGCTTATTAAAATAAAGTTTGTCTGTTCTACAAATCAAATAAATTGTTAATTTATTTTGTTGTTCTTTAATTGTTGTTGTTTATATATTTTGTATCGATCGATAAGATTGTTATTTTTACAACATTTTTAATTTTAGACTTTTGTGTTTAAGAAATTTGAATTCAAAAAAAAAGAAATCGTCGACCCTGAAACGTGTAGAAACAAAAATTGTATCCGTTTGACTGACTAAATCCATTTCCGTACTCCTTGTGGTGAAGAGAGAGCGATTTTCATTCCTAAGTGACGATTTGTGCATATAGATTATAAATTTTTGTAAATAATAACAAACAAAATTGGTTGCTTATTTCCTTTGATTTCATATTTATTATTATTTTCACTTTCTAGTATGTTAACTACATAATTTCTTCTTCTATTTTGTTTGTTGTTTAACATTTTCGTATGTGTTTTTTAAAGACAACTGGATCCTGCATTTATTTTATTTATTGCATTTATATAGTAAAATTGTTTATATAAGTTAAGAATTGTGTGAACTTTTGTGTATTCATAATTCTTTAATCATGGTAATTAATTTAGTTTTGATTGGAAATTCATTAAAATCAAATTAATGATATTTTCATGACTTCATTATATATTTATGTCGGTATATGTATGTATGCATCTATATACTGCTTATGTTTATATTTGTTTTTTCCTGCTTTGTTATTTTTCTATATGAGGTTATTTCTGCTTTAAATATATGTATTTATATGTATTTTGTTTTTTAAATTTCGTTTTGTGTGTTGAAAAAATTAGGTCTAAAATGTTTGGTGCTGATATAATCTTTCACAGACAACTTAAACAAAAGAAACCATTTTGTGCAGATTTTCATTACAATCAAAAAGTCATTATTTTGCAGCATTTGGTTATGATTAACGTTGACAATCCAGAAAAATTGAAAAAATCAATTGAATCAGCGAAGTCCTTGTTTTGTTTTGTACATATAATAAAATTCGGCTGAATCATGTTTCGGTGAAGATATGGCATATAAACAAGCCTTGAAAATACTCAACTGGTTGACAGCTTGTCGGTTTGCGATCAAAATAGCTGGATAGACTTGATAAAGGAGAACAAGATCAAATCCCTTTTGTCGAACCGTTGATGATGATAAGATGAACAAAGTAGAGTATAAGATACCAAACCGTTTAATAACAAGAAAGCCGCTTAACCCTTTCCATTCAATCTCTACGGTCTTCTTTTTGATATATTAACAATAATTGCTTCTCAGGGATCTATTATATTTTTAACTATTGACTCGTAGTCGTAAGTGGTTCCTGCTTTAGTAGAGAATTTTTTCGCATTTACGGACATTTGGCTCAGAAGTTTATCAGTCGGTATCAATAAAAAGCGTCAATGGTTTCATTGCACTGTCTTTTTTGGAATTCACGAACCTTAACAAAATTTCGGGGCAAAATATATTCATAGAACGAAATACCTATCGAGATTTTTAGAATAGGGCCTAAGCCATCTGAAACGATATGCGGATGATCATTGTAAAAGAATAAGAGAGTGTTGCCGAGCAAAAAGCTTAGCGTACAAAAAAAAACCAGTACAATACACATTTTTTAAGCCTTCAAAAGTTAGTGTATGAAGTCAATTTGTATTAACTTCAATTTAAGATAACATAAAATATTGGACGGAAAAGCAAAAAAATAAAAAATTGTAAAGTAATTGATATTAATTTGTATTGAATTTCAAGTACGATAGGACGAGCAAAGGAGTACAGGAGTAGAGGAGTACAGGAATACAGGAATACAGGAGTACAGGATTATAGGAGTAAAGGAGTACAGAAGTACAGGAGTACAGGGGTACAGAAGTACAGGAGTACAGAAGTACAGAAGTACAGAAGTACAGGAGTACAGAAGTACAGGAGTACAGGATTATAGGAGTACAGGAGTACAGGAGTACAGGAGTACAGAAGTACAGGAGTACAGGAGTACAGGAGTACAGGAGTACAGGAGTACAGGAGTACTCGAGTACTCGAGTACAGGAGTACAGGAGTACAGGAGTACAGGAGTACAGGAGTACAGGAGTACAGGAGTACAGGAGTACAGGAGTACAGGAGTACAGGAGTACAGGAGTACAGGAGTACAGGAGTACAGGAGTACAGGAGTACAGGAGTACAGGAGTACAGGAGTACAGAAGTACAGGAGTACAGGAGTACAGGAGTACAGGAGTACAGGAGTACAGGAGTACTCGAGTACTCGAGTACAGGAGTACAGGAGTACAGGAGTACAGGAGTACAGGAGTACAGGAGTACAGGAGTACAGGAATACAGGAATACAGGAGTACAGGAGTACAGGAGTACAGGAGTACAGGAATACAGGAATACAGGAGTACAGGATTATAGGAGTAAAGGAGTACAGAAGTACAGGAGTACAGGGGTACAGAAGTACAGGAGTACAGAAGTACAGAAGTACAGAAGTACAGAAGTACAGGAGTACAGAAGTACAGGAGTACAGGATTATAGGAGTACAGGAGTACAGGAGTACAGGAGTACAGAAGTACAGGAGTACAGGAGTACAGGAGTACAGGAGTACAGGAGTACAGGAGTACAGGAGTACAGGAGTACAGGAGTACAGGAGTACAGGAGTACAGGAGTACAGAAGTACAGGAGTACAGGAGTACAGGAGTACAGGAGTACAGGAGTACAGGAGTACTCGAGTACTCGAGTACAGGAGTACAGGAGTACAGGAGTACAGGAGTACAGGAGTACAGGAGTACAGGAGTACAGGAATACAGGAATACAGGAGTACAGGATTATAGGAGTAAAGGAGTACAGAAGTACAGGAGTACAGGGGTACAGAAGTACAGGAGTACAGAAGTACAGAAGTACAGGAGTACAGAAGTACAGGAGTACAGGATTATAGGAGTACAGGAGTACAGGAGTACAGGAGTACAGGAGTACAGAAGTACAGGAGTACAGGAGTACAGGAGTACAGGAGTACAGGAGTACAGGAGTACTCGAGTACTCGAGTACAGGAGTACAGGAGTACAGGAGTACAGGAGTACAGGAGTACAGGAGTACAGGAGTACAGGAGTACAGGAGTACAGGAGTACAGGAGTACAGGAGTACAGGAGTACAGGAGTACAGGAGTACAGGAGTACAGGAGTACAGGAGTACAGGAGTACAGGAGTACAGGAGTACAGAAGTACAGGAGTACAGGAGTACAGGAGTACAGGAGTACAGGAGTACAGGAGTACAGGAGTACTCGAGTACAGGAGTACAGGAGTACAGGAGTACAGGAGTACAGGAGTACAGGAGTACAGGAGTACAGGAATACAGGAATACAGGAGTACAGGAGTACAGGAGTACAGGAGTACAGGAATACAGGAATACAGGAGTACAGGATTATAGGAGTAAAGGAGTACAGAAGTACAGGAGTACAGGGGTACAGAAGTACAGGAGTACAGAAGTACAGAAGTACAGAAGTACAGAAGTACAGGAGTACAGAAGTACAGGAGTACAGGATTATAGGAGTACAGGAGTACAGGAGTACAGGAGTACAGAAGTACAGGAGTACAGGAGTACAGGAGTACAGGAGTACAGGAGTACAGGAGTACAGGAGTACAGGAGTACAGGAGTACAGGAGTACAGGAGTACAGGAGTACAGAAGTACAGGAGTACAGGAGTACAGGAGTACAGGAGTACAGGAGTACTCGAGTACTCGAGTACAGGAGTACAGGAGTACAGGAGTACAGGAGTACAGGAGTACAGGAGTACAGGAGTACAGGAATACAGGAATACAGGAGTACAGGATTATAGGAGTAAAGGAGTACAGAAGTACAGGAGTACAGGGGTACAGAAGTACAGGAGTACAGAAGTACAGAAGTACAGAAGTACAGAAGTACAGGAGTACAGAAGTACAGGAGTACAGGATTATAGGAGTACAGGAGTACAGGAGTACAGGAGTACAGAAGTACAGGAGTACAGGAGTACAGGAGTACAGGAGTACAGGAGTACTCGAGTACTCGAGTACAGGAGTACAGGAGTACAGGAGTACAGGAGTACAGGAGTACAGGAGTACAGGAGTACAGGAGTACAGGAGTACAGGAGTACAGGAGTACAGGAGTACAGGAGTACAGGAGTACAGGAGTACAGGAGTACAGGAGTACAGGAGTACAGGAGTACAGGAGTACAGAAGTACAGGAGTACAGGAGTACAGGAGTACAGGAGTACAGGAGTACAGGAGTACAGGAGTACAGGAGTACAGGACTAAAATCATTTTATTCATCTATTTCAGAATCGAAATAACTTATACTTTTGCCATATCGATTTAAATTGTATGTTGATATAATGGACAGTGCCGCACCTAATTATTAGCACAAGTATTTCCAAACATAAGTCTTTTTTAAGCCTTTACAAACATGTTATGTTATGTTGTATAAGTAATAATATTTTCATACCAAATTATTTTGAAATTTTTATAAAAATTAAAAACGATGGCCAAATTATTATTTTAGACATGTCCTTCTGTTTATAAAAGCAGTTAATCTATTTGGCATTGGTTATGTACAATTTTTAGTGAATTCGTATCCAATATTTTACCATTCTTTCTTTAACGCCTGTTTAAGTTCATAGGTATGTATTAGCATTCGCACGCTTCTTAATGAGTTTGTTCAACAATTCCACAAATGCTGTGGTGGGCGATGAAGTTGTGTGAAGTATTATGCCAATCATATTCATGCATATTGATCCTAATTTGTTTTGGTCATTCTTGTAATGGAGTTTGATAAAAACGGACTCCTATACACCTGCAGCAGTCATGTATCCCCATACCATAGTTTCTCCAAGTTTTTTTTTTGTAGTTCTGTGTTAGATTTTCTCCACTCGGTTATTTGGTAATCATTGTGAAAAACATTGAATCTACCCTCGACAGAAAAGACAATCAACCCAGAAGCTCTTTGATTTGCCTTTTTATCATTTTCACTCGAGAAGCAGTCTCCTCATTTTCATTGGATAATATTTTTTTCCGAAATTCTTGTCCTATTCCAGCAGCAAATCGCGTTGATGTATTTTTTTTTCAATTTGTTTTGACTTTTCGGACAATATTATAACATTTACGATCCGAGGAAAAGCTGAATGCTTGGCAATTTCAAGGCTATGAATTTTTTATCGGCATATGATTTTCCATGGTTATGCATATTAATATGTAACTTCTTTTGATTCGTTTCAGTGGTCTCTTTTTTTAGGACCACCTTTATACTTTCTTATTTTTTAACAATTTGTTTGAAAGAAATTGGTTGATTCAATTGACAAGCAAGATTGGTTTTTAATAATAGTAGTTTAAATAATTCCCGGTTTTGGCAAGAACTGTTAGATTAGAGGGCATTCTTTACAAAATAATCTTGATGTGCCAATATTTTTGTGCGAGAAAGACAACTACCGAAGGAAAAAAAACTGAACAGAAATGCTAAAAAGTAGGTTTAAAGTTTAATCATCGTGGTGTGCCAATAGTTAAACGTAGCACTGTGCATACAAAATCTTTTTGCAAACAGTATTTTAAATAAATAAACTAATAAAACCGAAATAATCGTTAGGTTTTTATGATAATTGACAGCGCATGTAAAACTGAAATCATAGAATGAATTTATTTTTTGAAATTTCAATTTTCAATCAAGCATTTGGCATAGCTAAAAAATTTTGACTATTAAAAGGGCCTAGAAAGTGCCATAGGAAAAACCGTTAAGAATAAAATCAGTTCTGTGAAAGACACTGCCCCAAATTTTGTTTTTAAAAAGCAAAAAGCAAAAAAATGAAAAGCCAACAAAAGAAAATAAATAAAACAAAAAACAAACAATTATTTATAGGTAGAGGAATAATTTATTATTATCTTGTGCACATATTCATTTATAATTTAAGTTTTGTGTTTTTAATTTCAAAAAATTATATTTATGCATTTGTTTTTTTTTTTTTTGTGTTTAATAAATTTTCAAATCAATCTTTAAAAGTTGTACACGCTCTTTTTATTATTACTTTTAATTTTATGTATTATACATTTACATGTTTTTGAAACAAACCTTATAAAGATAAATTAAATAATATCTTATTACAGAAAATGCTTCAAAAGAAATCTAATTCAAAACAAAATAAAATTAATAAATTTAAACAAAATATGCATTTAAAAGATAAAAAACAATTATTAAAGTAAATTTGATTCTAAGCAAATAACTGCATTGCAAATAGGATAATTAATTTTAAATTAAGTCGGGGTCTTAAAAAAAAATCTGTTTTCTGTTTTCTATTTTATTTACTGAATGTGCACATTTGCACAGTTGAAAAATGTGCTTCAAAAATTATGTTTATTGATTATAATAATACATAGTTTTTGTTTTTAATTTGATTTTCTTTCTCTCATGTAGATGCTGTATATTATTTCAATTAAATATTATAGACAATATTTTATTTATTTCGATTTGTTTTTTATCTTGTTCTTGTTTTATCTATATTTTGTTTTTATTTATAGATTTTATATATTTTGTTGTTTTATATATATTTTTTTTTATAACCGCAGTTTGTTTACCTACATTATTTATATATAGGATAATTCTATACAGGTAAAACTTGTAGTTTTGTTGTTGTTGTTGTTTTTTTTTTTAATTAAAATTAAATTTGTATTGTAAGTTTATCATTTAAAAAATGTTTTAACGTTTTTGTTTTGTTTTTTTGTTGTTGTTATGTTTGTTTTTATGTGTATTCTTTTTGTTTTTGTTTACCTATAACTTAAGACTAAATTAATTGTTTAAATGTTTATTTACAGAGATACGTTGTTACGACGTCCATTAACTTTATTTACTAGATTGCAAATTTTTAAGGCTGGCCCTAATTTTAGGCCCATGTACTTCATCATCATTTCAGACGTTAAAAGCAGCAACGCTTTCCCATCGATTTCCTAATGAGAAAAAAAAAATAAAACAAAAACAAAAAAAAAAGAGAGAGAGAATAAAATTATTTATTTAAATATTTTTACATTAATGAATACAAAATTGAATACACTTAAAATTTTATTAGATTTAGTTTAAAGTTGTTCTTCAGCACACAATCAATGGAATTCTAAAGCTTGGAGTTTGTTGGCTTGATTCGTCCAAAGAGACACTAGACGAGGACTTCATCAGTCATATGTTTGTATGCAAAATTCGTCTTTCGATTGTTGAAACAGCTTAAAACGCGTTTGTTTGAGGCTTATGAACACCGAAATTACATAAAGAAAAAAATTTGTTCTCGTGTAAGATCCAAGATAAGATTCCAATTTTACAGAATGCGTCAGAGAAATGGAACTAATTTTAAAAAATCATAGCGCTTTCTCTTTTTGAATTAGGAAAACAAATCTTGTGGAGATGGAAAGAGCACATTTACGAAAATTTTTTCGCTGCAGCGATTCTTACAAGGTTTAATCTCACTTGACGCGATAATTTTTACAGATAAGACTCATTTTTAGCTGAATGGTGACGTAAATAAACAAAATCTTTGTTACTGGTGTGAGGAGAACCCCTACGTGGTTTAAGAGAAGCCTCTTCTTTCGCCAAAGGCTACCGTTCAGATGGAAATAGGGTCGGCAGCGTGGGGCATAATCGGCCCTTATTTTTTCGACAGAACGGATAACGATCAACGCTACAGACTACTGTTCAACTATTTTGTGCGTCAGGAATTGGGTCGAAAAAAGAAACCAAGACGTACTTGGTTCCAGCAATAAAATGCAACTTGTCATATCGCCTTCGAAACCATGGATTGTTTATGCAAAATGTTTTGCAGAAATCTTATGGCTGTCGCGTTCACCTGATTTTAATAGGGTCAAGTCAAAAGTAAACCGTACGAGTTGGAAGAGCTTGATAGCTTCAATTCAATATCATTCTACCAACATTTGAATTGTTATTTTAAGGAAAGTCTATGAAAATAGAAATCGAGTTATGATTGTTTAAAATCCTTTCCATTTCTCTGGCACCCGTAGTAAAATCGGATCTCGCCTATTTTTTCGAACAAAAAGAAGGTTAAGCGAACGCTTCTCTTGAAATCACATTAGCTCAAACATTTTTAGGGGAAAGCGTATTCAGTGGAAAGGTAATCGCTTCAAGAGATTCCCCACGAGTTTTGTGACACATTTTGATCGAATAGGATTATTTTATTTCATTTTTGTTGCTTTATTTTGTACAATAGGTTCCCGAAATGATGTGAAATTGTTTGTAGAGTTCTCACTTTTGAACGATTTTAAAACTTCGAATATTTTTCGAAATCGACTTCAAGTTAAATTACAGCAGCTGACATATATCACATCAATCAACAAACAAACTTTCCGCCTGTCATAAATTGTACAACTACAATTTCTTGTGTTTTTATGTGTTTAGTGCTTTTCAATCAAATTAATAATATAAGTATTTTTTACTATGATTTTGTTGATATGCATTACAGCTTGTTGCATATTTATGTTTCTTTAAGGAAAGCAGTTTTCAAATACAGGTTAAAAAATACTGATGTTACTATGAGTTTTTTAGGAACATTGTTTAACTCGAATTATTATATAGAATATATTTGTCTTGCTAAATATTAAATAGAAGTTGCAACTTTTCACGAACCAATTCGGTATTAAGAATTAGTTAAGCTTGATTTACTATAATTGAAATTACTTCGGTTTTCTCTTGTCGATTTGAAATCACACCGACCTTAGTCAAGTTCTAGTCGAACAAGCTTATAGAATGGACGGATCGGTGTGGATTAGGTGTCAACCCACACAACACCGATTTAGTTCCATTCTCCAGGAAATATAAGATTCCCAATATTAACCCTCCTTTTATAAAAGGTATTCAAATAAAGTTTTCCGATGAAGCTCAATGTCTGAATCTCATTTCACACAAAATTAAATTGAAAACGTAATAAACAAGAAAGAGTTATGAAAGCTACTGTAGCTCTCTTTTCGTACAAAAAAGCCATTGGTAATAAATGAGGCTTGGAACCCCTAATCACGCATTGGTTATACACATTGGTAATCAGACCCATTCTATTGTACGTTTTGGCAGTATGGTAGACCACATTAGACAATAGTTTAAACCTAGACAAACTAAGCAAAGTAAAACGTTCAGCTTGCCTATATGTATAAAAGGACCGCTTAGCGTGACCCCATCTCCGGCACTGGACAACCTACTTCAGCTGAAAACTCTCCTCTTCGCCTCAGAACTTCGTCACAGTTGACTGCATTTTAATTTATTTACAATCAATTCTAAGGCACACAACTCAACTTCAATGTGATAGAAACTTCCAGATTTCTATCCATTCCTGGAAGACTAGTCAATCCACTTCTATACAGATGGACCGAAAACTAATGAGGGGGTTCGTGCAGACGTGTACTCTGAACGTCTAAAAATAAGTCTTTCATTGACCCATTCCAATCACAATCACTTTAGCGTGTTCCAGGCAGCACTTTTGTTGATAAAAAAAAGCTTGTCTTAGTTTAAAGAAAAAGATGTTCGGAATTTCTCAGACATTGAGGCTACCATCAAATGTTTGGAATATGTCTCTACATACTCTATAACAGTCCATAACTGTCGATCATCTTTAATGTAGATGGCACAACAGTTTAAAATTAACCTTAGCTTGGTGACGGGCCATAGATTCAATCCAGAAAATTGTAAAGCAGCTGAACTCGCAAAAACGGTACAATACTACCGATTTTATCGCGTTTAGCTAATAACATAACATCGCCACCTTATTATTTGCTTTATAACCGGACATTCTCTAATAGAAAAACATGCCAGGCGGCTAGGCGTATTCTCAAATGACTTTTGCAGAAGCTATATCGACGAGTAAGACGAGGAAACAGTTTTTCACCACCTTCACATGTCCTGCTCTAGCTTTAAAACGTAAGACCTAGTTGATTCTTTTCTATATCGATCTGAACGATCTTGCACGTTTGATAAGTATCTCCAATAGGTTTCATTGGCCTCAAAAGAAGGTCTTAGAATTCATGTGGTATCACAATGAACCAAACAACTGGCCTAAGTGTGTCCTACTCCAATACGGACAGTCACTTCAACTTAACATAACCTGGCTCATATGACAATAATCGATTCTATGACATTTGGTTAATTTAAGCGTGTTAAAATGTATTTTAATCTTTGTCAAATTTTGGGGCTATGTGAGACATTTTAGTGGACATTTTGCAATTTGGACTTATGGTCCTTTACTTAATGAGACTTTGTTAATACGCATCTAATCTCTATCTCAAAACTAAGTAAAGGATCGGCCATTTAGTGGTTTCTTTTAAAATCACAAGTTATTTGGACACTGTCAGCTGATAGTATAATATATTGTCGCGAAACGATATAAGTCGTTTAACGCTTGAAAAAAGTTGGGAAATAATGAAAACTAATTTTCAGCATTTCGCGCAATAGCTTAAAACGAATTTTGCACAAATATCTCGAATTTTTCGCCTACAAGAACCAACTGAATGCTCACGTTCATCAGCTTCGTTACATTATTATTATACTGGGCTATAGATAAGCTTGAAATGGATAAATGTCTTGGGCGAAAAATCAACTTTTCTGAACCTTAAATTCATTGAGGGTTTGGCAGTTTTGTGTTTGTAGGGGCTATTATCGAAATACAACACCATCTTCATGACACATATTTTTCAAAGTATGGTAGGTAATATCTTGGTGATTTTTGTTTGCTTTCTCCATAGTTTGAAATTGTTTGTTATCTCCAAAAGATCACCCGCGTATTATTTGCACTTATTACAATAGAGGTTTAATGTTTGTCAATGCTACATGACCCGCTTTTTAAGCCATCATCGCCATTAACTTATTTCCCTTATGAATCTGATTCCTTCAAAACTTAAGAATAATAAAGAAGACAAGTTTCAATGAAGAAGATTATAACATCAAAACCTTATCTCTGAAACTGAGCCCACCATTTGTTAAGTCAGGAATCAAATAACCCAGTTACAAAAATGGAGAATTGTGTCCACTTGACAATTCTCAACCATAAGTGTGTGGTTATTGCTGATGTTGGTATGAAAACCGACAAACCCAACTCTCAAGTTTATATAACAAATTGATACTCTTAAGAATTCCAACTAACTACAGTATTATCTTTTTTTAGTAATAAAGTTTGATAAAAATAAAGAAAAACAAACTTACATGTTTTCTAAACAGATCTCCATGAACCGCCAGTGAAATATCATTTGTTTCAATAAACTGAATCACCTCCTCAATGGACCAATCGCCAGGATGTGTCTTGAGAGGTGTTTGTGCAACTGGTGTGGTTGCCGCAGCCGATGATGCAATCGCAGCCGATGTCAGTACATTCATGGAAGCCACAGCAGATGCAGACGACGAAGACGATGTCGGCGTAACAGCCGAACTTACAGCAGCCATTGACGCAGCCGATGGTGATGCCATTGACATTTTGCTATTGCCACCGCCACCGACACTGTTGCCGCAAATCTGTGGGGCATGTGGTGCCGCCGTGGATGTTGTGGTCGTTGTGACTGTCGCATTGTGCTTTGGATTGTTCATTTTGTTAATGTTGTTGTTGTTGTTATTGTAGACAATCGATTGTTCGGGATGAACTTCAGCCACCAAAGGCGAATGAAATTTAGCATTTGTAGGCGATAGCAGCTCCACCGATCTAGACGTCGCTGTGTTTTCAATTTTGATTGTCGGCACCACCGGAGCTATAGTGATATTCGAGGCAACGGACGAGGAAGTCGACGACGATGAGGTGGAATTGGTTGAATCTTTGCGAGATGAATTATTGCTGGAGTGGTGATGACGATGGTGATGTTTTTCACCATCCGTGGAATGGTGTTTGTCTGAATGGTGCTTCTCTGAATGGTGCTTTTCTGAATGGTGTTTTCGTTTTTCGGCAACAGGTGGCGGGGATTGCGATGCATGGCGTCTTTTGTGGCTTTGCGAACATTTTTCACATTCTTCTGTGTCGGCTACGAGCGAGATCAAATTCGGACATGCTCTGCATGTCGAACAGAGCGTTTCAATAAATGTCGCCAGACTTTCATCATCTTTCATGCGCAGCTGGGATGGAATTTTTACCTAAAAATTATCATTGTTAGAACTGAGTGAACAAAAATTAAAAAAGGTGTCACTTACTGTAAAATTCTTTCCAGCAGCAGTCACAATATGCACATCCCCATCCAAGGCGAAGAGCAGCTTAGACAGCTGAGAAGTATCTGTACTCGCTGCGAGTACTTCTTGCAGGCACAACTTGGCCAATGTCTGATGTGTCGGCCCCGTTACCATCGATGGAAGTTTCGAACTATTTACGAACGGACCACCTTTGCAGTTCATTTTGAAATGAGCTGTGACCGGAGAGGCCGGCACCATTGCGTCCGATTCCTGTATGAATGTATACCTCTGACGAGGACTGCGATGCTTATTCGAACTCGAGTCCATGCGACATTTATTGCCCGGTGGTTGCATTGGATGACAACTCCTGGCACACCAGCCAGCTGGGAATATATCTCGCGACTTATAACTGCACCAATAGTCAAAGGCGCCTCTCCATCCATCGAATGTCACATGAATCTGATCGTCCTTGATGGCATTAACCGTGGCGCAGCAAATCAGTTGTGGATTCTTTTTGTCGACTGCCTCCAATTTTTGCCCAACTTGAAATAGATTCTCCGACGGCCCCTCAGGCTCAGGTTGGAATATATTTTCCGGAGCCACTAGCGCGTTGTTTAAAATTTTGCACAAATACCCAGGCCAGCTGCTGGCGTTCATACGATATCCCAATGGAGGCTGCAGCATTCCGCCATTCTTCTCGCAATGACCGATGGCATGGATCTCATTGGAATCCACCAGGCGCCAGAAGTCGTTTTGACTGTCACTGCCATCCAAACGCAGACGCAAACGCGAACCCAACACACCGACAACGGTGGCAATACATGTTGAGGTCACATTGCGTGGATCGAGGGCTTCCAATTTCATGCCGATTTTAAAGTCATTCGACGGCGGATTTGGGGCTTGTTTGAAGCACTCAGCTGGTGCTGCTTCGCTACCAGATTCCTATAGAGAGAATAAATAAAGAGAATGCAAAAATATTAGAAATTGAGGATTCCAGCGAATTGAGGACAAGATAAGAAGGGAAATCACATTTTATTTGATTTGAATATCTAAATATTGTTGACGTGGGTGATGGCGATGGATATGAAGATATTTATGGAGGGCACTTTACGAATGAATCTCTCATATTAGGTCCTTGAATTTTCTAAGCTAATTAAGATAATGAACGACCCCAAACGGCCCCGGATCAATAATACACCCATCCTAAGCCAATGCTCTAGAATATGGATTAGGGATTAAAAACAATCTGCACTTCATGCCTTTTTCCAACTAATTATTATTACGATTAAACTTTTTGTTAGTTGGTTGGGTTGTTATGCTGTGAAGTTGTGCGCTACTTCAAACTATTTCCGTAAACTATTTTAAAATATTAAATTAGCAAAAACCCTAAAACAAAAAAAAAAACATCAAAGCCAAGACACTTGATGTATATTAAATCAGTGATTCAAAATCTACCCTCAACTATCTACGTCGTACATAAATAACTACGACGCCGATGACGATGAAGAGCCAAGCAAGGAATTTCCATAATTCCTGTATGGGACACTACCTTTTCATCCCTTATCGTCGGCCTCACCGTTTGTTGTCGATGTCGTTGTGTGTGTCCCAAATGCGAATTTAAATTTCAAGTGATACAGAAGAGCATCTATTTGATTTTTGAATTTATATAAAATGAAATTATTTGATTTTGGCTTTCATTTTGAAATTTTCATTCATATTGATTTCCTTATGGGGTCGGTCTGTTTTTTGTGTTGGACCGACCGACAAGTCAGGGAGGGTGAGATAAAGCAGCTTGCTCTGGTTGTGGTCTAAGTCATGATAGCTTATATGCAGATAACTATGTATTTATTTGATGTAACTGTACAAAGTTTGCTCCGGAAGCTAATCGGTTTACATATTATTCTAGTAGTAAAAAAAAAAAGCGGCATGAGATTATCAGCAATGAAAACGTTTCAGCAGGATGTTTAGTGGCGCTTTGCTAGCAGCAGGCGTTATGCTTCATTGAATAAATGGAAGATAATTAATAGTTTTATTGCGTTGTTGTTGTTTTTATTTTCCGCTCTCTAAATATCGTGTAAATAAAGTTAAAGCGTACTTGATGTCTCCATAATGATTCTCACAGTTAATTATAGTTCGATGGCGGCCTAATTCAGACATTTCCATAGAATTTCAAATAAATATGCCAATTATAGTTATTTATTTATTTATTTATTTGTTTAAATTCAAATTAAAAATCAAATAGAACTTCAATAAATTGATCATGAGTTAAGTGGTGAAATCAGTGCGACTCATTCATCAAGTTGTGACGATTTAAAAACAATACTGCGTCTTAATGGCATTACTTGGCATGGGAACACTAATTGACCAGTTTCATATTATTAGTACAAAAAGAGAGAAGAGGTTCTTGAGAATTGAGTCACAAGAACTATGTATATATGTATGTATGTTTTGCCATGCATCTATTGATTGGCAAAGAAACTCTAGATTTATTTATAAGAAAGAAAAAGTTTCGTGAGGATAAGATATTTTTGTATTCAAAACCTGACTTTTTCTGATTTCTTTATCTGGGATACATAAAAGAGAAACATAATACTTTCCTACTGACTTTTCCTTTTAAAAATACTATTGCATGCTTTTTGATCTTATGTAAGTGAAGGCCATTAGGCGATTGTTTCGTAAGTAAAATAAATAGCAATGTAAAAGGATATTGTAGACCTAGGTAGTTATTATTTGCAAAACGTGTTGTTTCTCTTGTATTGAAATGCTTAGAAATATTGCAACTTCAAACATTTTTAAAATATATATCTGTTACTTTATATTGAATGAGGGGCATATAAATATAAAGGGTCATCGCAAACGGCGAGTATTCAATTGAAATTCTATCATTTTATTATTATTAACAGTTAATAAATTACACAAATAAAAGTAATTTTTCGGCGCTAGATACCAGGACATTTGGAATAACAATTTTAGCTAATTTGTCTTAGTTTAATTTTACTTCTTTATGTCAGGAAATTGAAAGTTAAAAAGGATTGATTTGTAAGCAAAATTACCTACAAATGATGGGTATACAATATAAGTTGGAAGTATTATTTTATCTAGTGGCCATTTTAGCTGTCATGTGATTTATTATTGAGTTTGATTTTACATTTAAAGAATTGAAGCCACAGAATCACCTAACAACGCGTAGATTCGGTGAATGGGCCCAAAAGAAGATTGCAATTGATTCAAATTTTCATAAGCGAATTCTGTTTTGCGAAAAGCTCACATTTGGCCAATGAACAAAAGGGCCGTTTTTGGAGCGATGATGATCCTCAAGTGTACGTTGAGACAGCGTTATATCCTCAAAAACTGCCTCTTTGTTGTGCTTTATTTGTTTGGAAAGAACATAACAATTAATGGTTACCGCTATAGAGCTGTGATTACTGATTTTTTCGTTCGCCAATTGTACATGCCTGATGTGCATAAAATGTGTTTTCAATATGTCTCACAGTTCCGGGCTAAAAAAAATTAATTTCAACAGTCCGTTGAGAACTAGGGCCTAGTGAATTACAACTCTCAACCATTCCTTTGCGGATTGAGGGGATTTACAGTTTTTAACCGAATCCGAACGGCTAATTTGAGAAAGCACTTTTCACGACAAGAAGTAGTCTTGGAAGACTTGTCAATTCTTCGCAAGAGACAGTACCCGAGGAAAAAAACTTGGGACGGCACAGGCACAGATTGAACCCAAGACTAACCATCATGGGTACTACACTACAGCCCCGGACAGAATTGATTTTATGAAGGAAACGTTTGGTATGATCATAGTTTCACTTTAGGGAACAGTGAATTCTCCTCCAAGATCGTATGATCTAACGCAGCTTAACTACTTTCTGTAGGGATAGGTGAAGTCACTAGACACAATAAAGCGTGAAACGATTGACCACTTGATTCAAAACATTATTGCCGATGTACGGAGACAAATATTGGAAAAAGTCATCGAAATTCGGACCTAGGACTAGTCATATGCCGGAAATCATACATATTTAATTAATAATGCCAAAAGATTATCTAAGCAAATCATCTTTGCTTTATTATATTTCAAAGTTACACCTACTTTAAAAAAATCACTGTTTACAAATGTAGCTCTTTTTGTTGTATGATTATACAGCTTTGATAGTTTTTAATATATTTTGAAAGAAAAATACTAAATACAATTTATATTAACAATTTTTGTAAAAGAAACTTTATAGACCGAAAGCTGAGGGTTAATTTTTGGCGTGAAGGAAACTATTTTTGAACTAATCTTCGGATGACAGATTTAGCTAAGTAAAATATATCGCAATGCAAAGCTCTTGGATACAAGACTAAAAATACATACATTAATTTAAATATTTTCAATCCCAAAAAAATTAAAGTTTAGCTAGTACCAACATTAACTAAGCCGCTATACAAGTAACGAATGTTTCTGTATTTTATCAATTGCATTGTAGAGGTAATTTCTTGACATTATGTAAGTTTGTTTTTCAAAATTCTCATTTGTTTTCTCAACATAATAAGCAACCAATAACCATCGTCAAATAATAAATTCAGACACAAGGCTTGTAAATAGAGGTCAATACAACTTTAAAAAAGTTTGTGTTTATTCAGTTGAAGTGAAATTTATTTCTATTTTTTTTTTTAATTAGGACAAAAATGTTCAAATAGTTTTTTGTTTGAACTTCAGGCTTTTTGTTACATCACTTTACCCCTCTTATTTCTGTAACAAACTGTTAAACAAATACAGAAGACAGCCAGAGCGATTCATTAGTGATCGTAAATTGTCTACTAAATTGACTTTTTAATTGACCAATATTTTTTTGAAAATTGCGATGAGATCAAATTGCGTCGTGGTTATGAAAGGGGGGTGCCTACTGCTTGCGTAAACAGTGGAGCTTTATTTTTTGTATTCGTCACATCAAGAATCGACATTATTTTCATTTTTTGGTAAGAAAAACACGGGACTATTGAAAAAGAAATTGAATTGAGTGATAGACGGGAGAGCTATACGATTTTATATGTAGGTGACCCACAAAATCTTATTTCGACAATGTAAAATTCGAATCTCTATATCGATTAATTTTGGTAGATGGAAAATTTGAAACCATACGTTATTTTTTTTTATTTTTTGAAATCTAAAATCTTTCTTCAAAATTTTGATTAATTTTGAATTGTACACAAAAAATAATTTAGATACATATGTATGTACATAGGTATACTTTATTTATATTTTAAATCACCAATTGTATTCCCCTTTCAATTTCGAAAGGATAGAAGAACTAAATATGACCCATTAAGACAATTTAACGAAAGGCGATTGAAGTTCAAGACAATAGACAACTTTTTTTTCTAAACACTCCCTCCCATGTAGTTACAAATACTTAATAAAAACAGGTGCCAGCGTCTTTAATTGGAATCGTGATTGTTAAGCTGGACAAAGTCTTAAATTGATAAAAGTTGTGAATTATGTGTGTGCGATGAGATCAAGTTACATCGTTATTGAGAAACCAATTTCAAAAACAATAAATATTTTTACACATGAGACGGTGTCTAAAACAATGGAAATTTTGTTATTTTGATTGTGCGCCCACTCAAGGAGTTATTATAATGAAGATACACAGTGTGAGAATTTAGAAAAGGAGGATGGGATTAGAAAGGAAATACCGATGGGTTTGAATATCTGCACATTAAAAAAGAGTGGGAAATATTGAGCCTGGCAAAGTATTCGACATTCGTGTTGTGCGCCTAATTAATCTCTGTTCTTTAATTGGGATCAAGTGTAAACCGATGAATATACCTAGAAATACGGATATTACGGTAGAATTGTTTGAGGGAAATGCAAAAGGCTATTTCTTTAGAGCATTGCTTATAAGAATATGAGACCTTGCGGTGGTTTTCAACAGTAGCAAATGTCTGCATAAGAGAGCGATCGCCTATCATTTTTAGTGCTCTCTTTTCAGTTTTATCCAAAAGTCAAGTACGTTATTGGACCACCAACTCAAACATGAGAATTGTAATTGAGTTTGGGACTAAAGAAAAGACTTGTAAATTGTAGCCGGTTCAGAAAGGGTAAAGACCGTCTTGCATCGTCAGAAAAAAAGACTTAGCAACATTTTTGGTGATGTGGAATATGTGATCACTCCAAAAGAAATGGTTTGTGATGCACATACCTAGAACTGAGAGCTGTTCAGTCTCTCCGTTGCACGTACCACCCATGAATAGTACCATTGGGGAAGGGTTAACGTTTTTACAACAGTGGAAAGTATTTTCTTAGCATTCAAATGTACACGGTTTTTAAATCCCGTTTGGACAATACTGTAGAGATCAGAATTTAATGAGCTTATCATAGAACAAGGATGAGAATCAACAAACGAATAAGAAAAGCTGCAGGTACTGTCATCAGCGAAAGAATTTAGTGGGTTAGAAGTTTCAGAAAAAAGATCATTTATAAAAATAAAGAAAAGTGTCGGAGACAAGACTGAGCCCTGGGGCACACCAGTGTTTATTTTGTGGATATCAGATTTGAACCTGTTGAATACTACTAGAATTCAACGGTCCGAAAGGTAATTTCTAAAAAGCCATTCTGCCGGTCATTAAGAAGCTTTTGTTCTTCAAGACATTTCTTAAACTGACCATTAATCATCGATTGCATGACATTAGGAAAAAGGGACTTTAACGCAATTGGGACGATAGTTTAAGGAGGAGGAAGATCCGAGTGTTTTAGGAATAGGCTAAACAAATGCTGTTTTTCATCCTCTCGGAGTAGGACAGATAGAAAATTTTAAGCAGTGGTGTTCCCAGCGTTGAAGAACACCTCTTCAGAATAATAGCGGGGATACTATCCGTTTTAGTGGATTTGTGTAAGTCAAGATCTTTAAGTACTCTAGCAACTGTACAAGTGCAAAAGAAGATTCGTCACATAGAATCGTTTACGCTTTTAAATACAGGGAAAGTCATGTTACTCATTGGCAGCATCGAATTAACAGCAAAATGTGCTGCAAGCAAATTGGCTTTATCAATCGAGCTTACAATAGGAGTGTTATTAAAACCGAGCGTAGGAACCGAAGATGACGTAGTGTTTTGCATATTTTTTACATATGGCCAGATATTTTTGCTACCTTTGTGACATTTATTTTTCGCGGTAATTTAGAGTCATGCAAAAATGTAATACATATGTACGTTGAATATGTCCGTTACATGTCTTTCTAGCTTGTTTTAACTTATTCCGGTTCTGATCAGTAGGATCGGCTTGTTAATCCGAAAACTTACATCTTTGATCCTAATAGCCTCTTTGCAGTTTGAATCAAACCATGAGTTTTCTTTAAGTTAGATACATTTTACCCAATTCTCATTCTATAAAGAATTAAGTTTGTAACCATATCTGCGCTGAAATCCACGTTACTATGGAGGAAGCATAGTGCCTGGAGAAGTAATTGAGACCGTACCAATCGCCTTTTGTCATATTTTTAAAAGGTTCTTTTAGGGGTTTTAAATTTAACGGTTTTTTTTAGCATGAAAAATTTGCACAAGGATTATTCAACAACAATAAAATTGCGACTTAAGAAAACGGCATTAGTGTATAAACTTTTCTAAATTATGGAAAATATTTTCTACAATAGAACTCTTTTTTCCCTTTTCAATCTATTTCTATTAAAATCTTGCGAAATAAAAATACAGTAATAATTCGAATTAAAAAAAGTTTAATATTCGAATCCAAGGCTGGAATCGGCTAATGTGATAATTGACTATCATATTTTTGATATTCAAATTTGACTATCATTTTCATTCCGTATGTTTAAGATGATTCAACTCAATTCAATTTAATTGAATAATTTCAGATAAGAGTTTTCAAAATTCATTGTTGCCATGGTGAAATTTTAAATTGATTCATATAAAATATATAAATTGGCTGTGTTTGAATAAAATTCTTACTTTTCTTGTTTTTTTTTTCGATTGTCGCAAGCTTTGTCTATCACAAGAATGTGTTTTTTTTTAATGAAAAAAAGCTAACTAAGAAAATGTTCCACTAGTTTGTGTAAGCGTCTGGTAGCTCTATTCGGAATAAAAATATTTGTTTGAAAATTACTATCACATTTTTGTTGTGACAGCATTTTAGGTATCAATTTGACTATCACCTTACATAGATTAAATTTGATTATTTAAATAGCCATTTATCAACAATCACCTTAGCCGATTCCACCCCCAGGAGAAGAGAATTAGGAACTATTGAATTTTTAAAACGATGCTAACTGTAAATCATATTTATTTTGTTTTTTTTTTTGAAAATGATAACAATTTCGTGTGTTAGCCTTCCACTTTCATGATTTTGTGGTAAGAAATAAAAATACATAAATAAGTTTGTTAAGCGAAGTCTTTCTCCTAACAACTTTTTTAAAAGAATTTCAATTTCATTACCTTTCTTTTCTCTTTATGGTATCAAATGATTAATTGTGTTCTCTCCTCAAGTTTAAAGAAAATACAACTTAAGTTTAAGAAAAAGCTTAGAAACATAGCGACACTTTTTGATTTTTGTTTGCCCCTTGAATTTTTATCAGAGCTTAGTTTTGTCTGACAAGGTTATAATGCAGAAAAAAACATGATACATTTTGGCGCGTAAAACTACAAAAGCAATGTTTTAATATTCAAACAGCGATTAACGACATAAATACCAAATATCAATTGGGGTACCTACTTAAACTCAAATTCTTGTCATAACAAAAAAGACACATAAAATGCAAAATATCAAAGCAAATGAAAGAAAAATTATGTGAAACTTGACTCCTCATCACCGTACCTAAATTAAGTTGAAAAACGCCGCCACACAAAAGAACTTGTAGTGTATCGGACGTGTATCATAAAAAATTGTAACTTTTTTATTTAGTGTGATAAAAAATTAAATGATATTTATGCAAATTATTCGTTAAAAAAGAGCATTGACTTAATTGTCTGTCCGTACACGGCCCGACGACGCGGCAAACTCTAATTTCAGGTAAAATTTAAATTCTTTTGGCAATTCATTTGAGACATCGCTTTTGTTAAGTCCTTTTGTTAATGAAAAACCCATAAAACTTATTGGAATATCAAACAAAAAATCCTAAAGAATTTTTTCTCAAAATCAAGAAATCTACAAAGTTTCGAAAAACACAGTTAACAAAAAAGAATTTCAAAAATTATTCTACAACTCTTCATCGCCATTGGCGCTCTGTTCAAGGTCACGCATGACTTCTTTTCAACTTCGCAGATACCTTACGAACGATGGATGGCATGTTTACCTCAAATAAATTTCACAATACATCCTCATCCCTATCCCCAATCTCTCCCCCATCAAACTAAAAAATTAAGGAAAAAAGCGCGTATGACGCAGTTTACGATGAACTCACCTGCAAATAAGCATCCCAATCAAAAACATGGAAGCTCTCATACTGAAATGGCCCTGTCGGAGTGCACGACACTGGACTCATCTTGTGATTGCGCTCCTGTTCGCCCCGATTATTGTTGTTCGGCTGCTGGTTCTGCTGCTGTTGTTGCTGCTGCTGTGTGGGCCGATTGATGTTCTTCTTCTGGTTCTTGTTCATGCACACTATCGAACAGAACTCTCGGCTGGGAGCAGTCTCCTTGATGACATTGTCGCACTGGACACACGCGCCCTTGCTGTAGGCCTTGCGGAACTCCGAGATGCAAATCTCCGAGCAGAACTCCTTTTTGCCGTTCTGTGTAGGCAGGACGTATTGCAGTGGGTGCTTGCTCTCGCCGCACCAGGTGCAGGTGGCTGGCTTCTTAGCCGGGCGGCCACGCGACCGGTGGCCATTCACCGGAGGCGTTGCCATTCCGTTGCTGCTGCTCGAGGAACCCGCCGATCCATTCGACGATGATGATTCCCTTCCGCCTCCTGACATTTCAACCACCGCTTCCGCTTTGATTTGTCAATTGACGATCTGTTTTTATTTCCGTGTTTCTTTTTTTTTTATTCCAACCGAAAGATGCGGGGAGATGCAAATCGTAATTTATCACTTCATTGCCCCTTTCGCCGGCAAGCGGGCGAAAAGTTCTCGAACGGAAATACAAAATTCAACGCACAATTAAATTCCGCAATAGAATTGAAAATTTTTATTTTATTTTTCAATCCAAAGAAATTCACAAAATTCACACGAAAAAGGACCGAGGAAAAGAGAAAACCCCAGGATTACTTCTTCACACGCACGCAACGCACTCCTCGTCTTGCTCACGCTTGAGATTTGTCAAAAAATAAAAGTGGGTATGAAAATTTGACGACGAGTCACACAATTTGTTTTATTTTTTCTCTTGGAAAAATTATTTTCTTACAGCGCACTTTTTCTCGGCGAAATAACTGAAAATACAGTTGTATTTTATTATTTTTACACAATATATTGATTATATTTTATTGAGCACTTGATTTTTATTGAAGAATTTATTAAATTCGTCGATTTTTTAACAAATATTTTCCAATTAATTGTGGATTATGTGTTCTATCGTTCTATGTCGTACACAAAGTTCCGCCATTTTTATTTTTTTCGCAACCAAACAAACAAAAGTGGAATTCTTCTTCGAATTGGGAAGTGTTTGGAAAATGTGGTAATTTGTGATTTTCAAAATTTCGTAGTGTCATCTGGCGGAAGATAGAAAAGGAAAGTGGGTGTAGATGGATTTAACACAGAAATGAGGGTATTTTTCAAATAATTTGGTATGAAAATGGTTAAAAAATGTTTTTAAATGATAATAAGCTAATTTTCAATTGAATCAAAATTGATAACTTTATGAAAGTGATGAATAATTTGAATATTCATCTAGGGGTAAGTTCAGAAATGAACGGCTTCAACTCAACAACACAACATTTACATGGGCATTTTCGAAAAACTGATTAAAGTTGCGAACAGAATAATACAGAGTTGTTATGATTTTCATAATTTGTTACTGGTATCTTTAAGGTGGTGTTACATTTGTGGGAAGGAGAATAAGGAAATGAAATTTGTCACATAAAACAGTGAATTACAATGAATTTATAAAAATGAAGTCTCAATTTTGTTTTTTAGTATTTATTGATTAATTTCATGTTTTTTGAAATTGAGGCTTATCATAAGAAAGTAAAAATCATTGTTGTGAATAAAAAAATTATTGCTGTGGCGCTTTAGTAAGTTGTCACCAAAAATTGCTGTGGGGATGTGCATATTTACATACTTGAGGAAATACAATATACAAAAATGTCATCGGTCCTTTTTCTAACAAATACTTGAAGTATTTTTAGTTTTTGAGAAAATATTTCAATTAAGCATCACGTATATTTTTTTTCCGGAGGAAAATTTATATTCCTCAACAGCCGATTCTATTATGTCAAAAAATGAAAATAATCGTTCCACTGATTCTTGTTTCAATTTTACACAATTCCAATGACATGTTTTCAAATTCCAATGATTGATTTCAACGCTGAAAACCATTGGTAGCGATAACTTGGCCATACAGTTAGGATTCCACAAGTTATTGAGAAAATATAGCGATTTTTGTGAGAATTGGTGGAACCTATAGAGAAACGAGTGTAAGAGAGCGTTATGTCATTTGTAAAGTAAATTAATATTCAGATCAAAATAGATATTTAACTCTGGAATGTAGTAAAGACACAGGGCACCATTAAAAAAAACGAAAATTCCCCAAAAATCACTTTTGAACCAGTAAATAAATGTAAAAAGAAGTGTCACTGAGCTCAGAAGCAACCTTAAATTGCCCATTACGGCCAATAGAAAAACTAAAATGGTATTTTAGATTTTTGTTTTTGGGTCTTTAAAGACATTTTTAAAGTAGAGAAGAGAAAGTAAACGGAAAATAAATTTAAATTTTTCAAGCAATTAAATCAACCAATTCCACTTCTTTATAGAAATATACAATTGTTCGGAGAGATCTTTAATTATTTGAATCGGCAATATTGTTTAAAATTCTTATACAAAAGTATGAACTCTTAAAAATTTATTTATAAACTGAAAATTTGTGAACTGTGCCAAATGTGTTGTATAATCTACTTAAAGATCTGTTATGAACTGTCGAGCATTGGACAAACAAATCACATACCAAAATCTTTTTTGGTTCATTACAGAATTGTTTTAGTAGGATAACAGATTTGGCAGGATAGTCCAAATTATGAGGCAAACCATGGAATATAAAGGAACAATTCAAAAACAGTTGCTTTGTATACATATATGTATATTTGAATAGTACTATCATGGAACACCAAATTTTGTTACGGAAGACGAGCCATGGGGGCGCTGCCTGTACGAAAATTAAGCGTGGAATCTAAGAGCGACTGGAAAT
The DNA here is from genome assembly GCA_951509635.1 of Eupeodes luniger. NCBI lineage: Eukaryota > Metazoa > Arthropoda > Insecta > Diptera > Syrphidae > Eupeodes > Eupeodes luniger. The sequence continues at coordinate 91,107,530 of OX608073.1, read as the reverse complement.
ATTGAAATAAATAAATGAAATAAATTACTTAAATGTAAACAAAAATCAGTCGTTGCCAACGTTACCTGCGATTTTTTTTATTCATACCTATCAATGTAAAGCAGGTATGCATATGCAATACATTTTATTGTACATATGTGTTTTAGATTTGTTTTCAGAAAATTGTATTCATTTGATTTTGGATTTTCTATTTTGTGAAATCTGAAAATTTAAAAGCAACATTTTTAAATTTAAGATTTGATACAATGCTTCGTTGACATATTTTGAATTTTTCCATAGCTAATGCATTCCATGCAGATATTTTTTAAAATTTTTGTATTTCTTATTGTAAAGTAGGTAGTGGGTGGGTATGTAGAAAAGTAAGTATTAATGAGGGTAGGTTGATATGTATTAAGCAGAATTGTAAGGACTTAAGTCGTTTCGTCATTGCAGTCAAGCCAGAATTAAATGATCAATTTAAAGGGCCAACGCGTTGACTCTCTGACGTCATACAAAATTTAAACTTTCTGTGTCAACTAACCGTCAAATTTCACAGCGTCAATACTTAAAACGTTGACTATCACACGATTTGACAAAATAATGTTTATTTAAGCCAACGTTATTTTCATTTTTTTCTTATTAGTATGTTTTTTTTTTGTCTACAAATGACGTCAGTTTTACGCCAAAGAGTCAACGCGGTGACCGTTTAAGTTGACCTTCTAATAGTAAGAAAGTTTCCAGGGTACGTACACACACACGCACAGACATCTCTCTAAAAATCTCTTCGACTCTAGGGACCTTGAAATGTCAACATTTCAATTCGACAAATCGGACCAATTACAATAACTTCCTATGGGAAGTTAATAACATTTGAATTTTCTCAAGAAATTTCTGAAGTTAATGTACCTTGTATAAGTCATTCTTTTTAATTATTTATCCCTAAAAGAAAACTAAACAAAAAATGTTTCCACTATTACGAGTATTAGCATGGTTTAAAAATATTTGTCTTATTTGAAAATGATTCGAAAAAAGTAGGTAAAACCTTAATTTTTCTAATTGGCATCACAAAAAGTTTATATTCTAATTCTTTTTTTGTATTGTTGTGTTTTTTTTTTTTTAATTTTCTTCATTCCCAATCAACCAATCAAAAAACCACATTATACAGAATATAAATAATAAATTATAACAAAAATGTCTTTTCATTGCCTCCCTCGAACTTTCGCTGAGTTTGTATACATTCTTCTCTATCTTCTTATAGCATTTATTCGTGAGATACCGGCCGAAATGTTGGAAAGTGTATGCCAAAATTGGACTAAGCGGATGGACCATTTGAGGCGCAGTCAAGGTCAACATTTGCATGAAATAACCTTCAAACATTAAATTATATGGACCGTACTATCGATTCAAATAAAGATTTCATGCATTTTTCTGAATTTTATGTGTTTTTTTGAAAAACTTTCCTATAGCTCACCCTTTAGTTTAGCTTAAAAACTTTTTCCTAGAATTTGACGTTCAAAAGTTACAGTCCAAAAACGTGGATTTTTGTTTGGAAAAAACTTTAATAACTTTTTATTCACAATGGTATTTTTAGGAACTTTGTGTCACTTGTTAAAAATGATATGCTCAATATTTCTACTAATTTTCATCAATACGTGAATTATTCCTGTGTTTAAAGAATTGTTGGGGAGAGTACGATAACTTTGGCGACAAAGTTTAATGACGGATTTGTATAGAACAGTTAAAAACAAGCATTTTTTACTATGGGAGGGGGGTCTATCTCCCTCCGTTTAGGCGGTAGGGGCAGTTTAAAAAAATATGTACATTAAATGGAAAAAAAATAATTAAAAAATAACGGTAATACCCTCAATTAAGTATTATACCTTTTTTTAAAGCCAACACTTTTGTCTATTAGCTTGTTTTTAAATCAAGTCAAAACTATGCATATGTTTTGAAAAAAATTGTTTTAAAGTCAAAATTTGTGCAAAAAAAAGTTAAAAAAAAGGTTTAAAGTGTAATTTTTCAAAACTTTCAGATTATCTACTATTTTTTTTTTAGAATTCATTGCTCTTATTTGTTTTTGATCAAAAACTGAAAACTAGATGACTTTATGTCTTCTCGTTCTTGAGAAAATTGAAAATTACCAAAAAAAATACCCCAAATCCTATAGTGTGCCCAAGCAGGGGGGTTGCAGATGCCACTGTTGCATACACCCAAACTCGCGCACACCTTACTGTTGCATACACCCAAACACGCATTACGCATACGCAAATACCATTATTACTATCAAAATAAGACCACTCAAGCAAAAAAAAGAATTAAATTAAAATAGTAGTGTTGGTTATTTTCAATTTTCTCAAAAACTAAAAGACATAAAATCATCTAGTTTTCAGTTTTTGATCAAAAACAAATAAGAGCAATAAATTCTGAAATAAAAACAATGGTAGATAATCTTGAAGTATTGAAAAAGTTACACTTTAAACCTTTTTTTAACTTTTTTTACTCAAATTTTGAGTTTAAAATTAAATTTTTATTTTCAATTTTCTCAAAAACTAGAAGACATAAAATCATCTAGTTTTCAGTTTTTGATCAAAAACAAATAACAGCAATAAATTCTGAAATAAAAACAATGGTAGATAATCTTGAAGTATTGAAAAAGTTACACTTTAAACCTTTTTTTAACTTTTTTTACTCAAATTTTGAGTTTAAAATTAAATTTTTATTTTCAATTTTCTCAAAAACTAGAAGACATAAAATCATCTAGTTTTCAGTTTTTGATCAAAACCAAATAACAGCAATAAATTCTGAAATAAAAACAATGGTAGATAATCTTGAAGTATTGAAAAAGTTACACTTTAAACCTTTTTTTAACTTTTTTTACTCAAGTTTTGAGTTTAAAATTAAATTTTTCAAAAACTACGGATAGTTTTGACTTGATTTAAAAACTGGCTAATAAAACAGAATGTTGGCTTTAAAAAAATGTATACAACTTAATTGTAAATATCACCGTTATTTTTTAATTATTTTTTTCCATTTTAAATAATAACTTTTTTAAATTCTCCTGCCTGAACGGGGGGAGATAGACCCCCCTTCCATAGTAAAAAATGCTTGTATTAAGCCCCTCTACCAAAAACCGTTATTATATCTTGGCGCCAAAGTTATCGTACTCGTGCCGAATTGTTTGTCTATTTTGGAAAAAGTAAATTAAACAAGCAACAAATTCCAGATCCAAGTTCCCCCTCTCCCTACCTATACCTACCTACTCCAAATGTCATCTCTTTACACGATGTCTACCAATAAATTTTATTTAGTAAAGCCTTAAAATCTCAAAAGAAATCTGGGATGCATTGAGCATTCAAGAGTTTCAAAATAAAGAAAAACGACGTTCAAAAGCTATTATTGTATGATGTATTCTTAACACAGTACATACAAATTCTTCTACAATAAAAACGACTTTATCAAGGTCAAGGACATTGTAGGATATGACATCCATGTAGCTAATATGTTAAGACATTTTTATTTGATTTTATTTCTGTTCTTTTTTTAAGAATTCCTTAAACTCAAATAGATCTTTTAATTTATCTTTTCCTAGCATACCCGTACTACATATGTCTGAGTGGGAAGACAAAAGAGTAGGGAACTAATTGGACGTTAGTTGGTAGGTATTTTGGCAGAAGGGGGGATTTAGAAAGATAAATCTATTATTCATTTAACATTAAATTAGGCAGTTTAAGGTGATGCCTTGAGCAACAAATGGAACATTATCTTTTTACACAACAATTATACCTACACCTTTTTCTTACCTAGGTAGGTATATATTGTTAACAGGGACTTAATGATTAATGGTAGCTAAAAACAGGTAACAACTTTCACAAATATTAACGTGTAAATCAAAACGGACGTGTTCCTGGGGGAAAAGGCGTGATATAATGTACAAAATATAAGCAACTTAAATTTAAGGTGATTTCATGGGTGCTTTGGGTTGTTTCTTGTGTCAAAAAAACAAGAACAAAACCTACTTAATTATTCGTCTAAGAATTATGCAAGCCTATTCGGCTTCGAATATTACAATAATTATGGATTGAGCTCAAAGGCTTATTATTGTTATTTATGTAATGCTACATATAAATATTTAATCCCATCAAAGAAGTTTGTTTATGCTCGTATTGAGACTTGAGAGTTTAAAGATATATACTTAAGAAAATCTTATCGGTTAACTTCTGGAAAATGACATCTTCTTTGATTGATGGACGGGACGGTTTATTGAGGTGACAAATTTCATTAATTACATCAAAGTGTTTAGCTATTATCTATACCTATAGATTAATAGAAAGGTCAAGCGCATAAAATCGATTTAGTGGAAAATCAAGTGCTCCGCAAAAGTGGTGTCTCGCAAGACCAGAAGTGTCGATTGACGATAATTGACACTTATATGCTGTTCAAAATAATGAATTTTCTATTCTATAACAAGTCAATAGAGCATGAAAATAGCTTGCCCAATTGCTTAGTGGTTGATTTTTAAGTATATACTGTAGTTGAGATGGGACACATGTGTACATAGGAATTTAGTTATTTAATTGTACAAAAAAACACCGCATCTTGCAATGTCACCCATGAGGCCATAAAAACAAGTAATTTATAGCGAGAAAGAAGCAAACATTTCTACGAAAGAGATATTCATGATAATGTGCTTGATAGTAAGCTAGTAACTGCCAATATTTTTCTAATTTTTATATTTTTAACCATGTATTAGTATTGGCGTAGCCATTTTCCATGAAATGTAGAGATTAAGTAACCCTTTAGTATAAAGTCATCTGTTAGTCTCTAAATTACCAGTAATTAGATAAATTAGGCCTGTTCAGTTCATGCAAATTGTCAAAGCATATTCAAGAAAAAACGTCACACGTCAGACGTTAAAAAGAATAAAACAAATTAAATTCGGCGCAATTCAAATAACAAGAATATTAAAAATAGTATAAACTAAATTATTGCACCAATATTTCTTTTTAATTTTCTACTTTAATTTAATTTTGTGTTCGGATTTGGAGAACCCTTTATCACTAGAAATTCCATTTTAAAAAAATTTAGTTCTAGTCCATTTTTAAATAATAAAATATAAATCAAAGCGTGGAAAAAAATTAAACTTATGTATACTGAAAAGGTAGTGCAGAACATTTAGTTCAATGAACGCCGCTAGTTGAACATATATGTAGCTATTAACTTGTTGGATTTTAAAACAAGTTCAACCACTTCAGGTTTTGACATTTATAAACGGACTAATCATTTATGTCAGTGTATATTTATTAACAGTTTCTATTCAGTAAGTATATAATATAAGATGAATCCTAATTTCAAGTATTTTTTTAAGAAAAAACAAACAATGCATTTGAAGTTAAATGTATTTTGTAAATCCATTTTAAAATTTTGTATGATCAAATTTTATTTTACTGAACAGCTGACTGACAAATGTCAAACAATTTTCACTCGTTCTTCTATTGTCATTCCAATTTTGTACTGATCGAATCGGTTCATTAAAAAATTAATGATTGTCTGAGGCATATTCAAATTACCACAAAAAACGAATTCGAAACCCTGAAACGGCTGATATTGAAGCTAAGAACCATAACCAGCCTTATGCCAAAGACGACTATAATAACTCAACAGAACATCAAGGTCAAATGTTTAGAAGATATACCTAGTGCCTATATTGGGAGTGACTGATGAGTTTGTCATTTTAAGTCGATGAGTTTCAAATTAAATGGACTACGCTCTGAAAATCTTTTGGGTTCTGTTTCCGTGCGAAGCAAAAATAGTGTGACGATTGGTTCTGGAGGCAAAATTGCCAATGTGATGGATTCACTTCCTTAAAGTTTTCAAAAAACTTACGTGAGGATGGCAGATGTTTAAGTAACATCAGAATGTGATAAAGTAGATAAGATACTAATTTTGTTTACAGAAAAACAACACAACCCATCCACCATCCAACTCCGAATTTATTGACATGCAATGAACGAAAAAAGTCATCCTATTGACTATTTTGGTAGGCAAATTGACTATTTGGTAGTCAATTTTCAGTCGATAACCGCGATTGTCAATAGGACAATTTCCGGTTGTCGATTTTGGGATCCGAAATTTGTTAACAACTTTGTAGTCAATATGACAACTGCAGTAGTCAAAATGACCACTTTGGTTAAAGGAAATTGAAACTACGGTTGTCATATTGACTAGCCAATACGACAACTGCAGTAGTCAATGTGAAAACTGCGGTAGTCAATATTACAACTGCAGTAGCCAATATGACAACTACGGTAGTCAATATGACAATTTTTTCTGAAAACCGTAATCTAATTTGACTACCGGATAGTCAATATAACATTTCTCCATAGTCAAGTTTGGTACCAAATTGTCATATTGGCTACCGAAGTTGTTCTATCGACTACTTTTGTTGTCAAATTAACTACCTAAAATTGACAATCGAAAATTGTTCTAATGTGGTAACTAAGCCGAATGTTTAGAAGAAGAAATTTAGCAGAGGCCCACAACAGATCTGTACAATTTCTACTGATCAGATCACCGAAATATTAGACAGAAAGTCTCAACAACTTCTAGCTTACTCAAAGCTCCTAAAACGATATGTGGAATGCAACAAAAGGAAGATTGAAAATTCCCTCTTTCAGCAAAACCAACGAACATTCTATCGTCAAGCCCTTATGCAATCAGGAAGTAATAATAACTCCATATACCCACCAATGGATAGAACAGAACAGTTTTGGGAAAGAATATGGAGCAACACCAAGTTTCATAATGAAAATGCCCATTGGATAGCTGAGGAGACGCAACGTGTGAATCATGTAACACCTATGCATCACCAACCCATTGACAGAAATGAAGTTACGGAAGCTATTTCTAAAACTAGCAATTGGAAATCTCCGGGTGTTGATAAACTTCAAAACATATGGATAAAGAAACTGAAGACCACTCACGACCAATTAGCCAAATGCTTCAATAAGATACTACTGCAATCCGAATCCTCTCCAGAATTTTTCACAACTGGAATTACCTATCTTCTGCCAAAGGGCTCTCCATGCGAAGATCCGTCGAAATATCGACCTATTACATGCCTATCAACATCATACAAGCTTTTCACTAGAATTTTAACAAATATAATTTATCATCACTGTTCTATAAATAACATCGTATCTGATGAGCAGAAAGGATGTAGAAGACAATCTATGGGCTGCAAGAATCAACTGATTTCTGACTCTGTCATCACAGGACTAGCTTTGAGGAAGAAAAGAAATCTCAGCATGGCCTTCATTGACTACCAGAAAGCATTCGACTCAATGCCCCATGACTATCTGATCAGAATCCTTGAAATATACAAAATAGATCCAACTATAGTCAACTGCTTGAAAAGTTTGATGCTGAAATGGAACACAAGACTCTGCCAGGAAAGATCAATAAGTAAACCCATCTTCATAAAAAGGGGGATTTTTCAAGGCGATTCCCTCAGCTCTCTTTGGTTTTGCATAGGCCTTAACCCACTCAGCAGTATTTTGAGCAGAATAAAATCTGGATTCACCATCAAAACAGAAACGTTTGACTACACAATAAACCATCTACTATATGTAGATGACCTAAAACTCTACACCAACAAAAGAGAAAAACTACACCAGATGATAGAAGTAGTGAAGAGCTTTAGTTCTGACATACAGATGGAATTTGCAAAGTGATTCACCTTGTTAAAGGAAAGATTGACGAAAGAAACGAAGGGTGTCAAATTGATGAAGAAAAAGTAATTGAGGAAATGCAACATGGTGACTCCTACAAATATCTTGGATTCCTTCAACTCAAAGGAATCAACCATACAGCAATAAAAAAATCTTTGACCTCCCAGTTTCAAAATCGTTTGAAAATTATAATGAAATCAAAACTCAATGGAGGAAATAAAACCAAAGCCATCAACACCTGGGCAATACCTTTACTAACTTATTCTTTTGGAGTTATTAAATGGTCCTCGACTGACATCATGAGGCTGGAAATGATGATTCGCACGACGCTGACAAAATACCGTAGCCATCATCCACAAAGCGCAGTCGAACGAACATCACTACCTCGCAAATTAGGTGGACTTGGAATTGCAGATCTCAGCCTCATGCATTATAATCAAATAACGAACCTTCGTCAATATTTCCGTGCCAATCAGTCTTCCCTACTGAAAGCCATTGCACTTGTCGATGATGAATTCACACCGTTGCGTCTCAGTTCAGATACTTCACCTCAACCAACAAGTATTAAAAGCATTGACCAACAAATAACAGCGTGGAAATCTAAGGCAATTCATGGAGTGCATCCACATGACCTTCACATGGACCACATAGATCAACAAAGCTCAAATTTATGGCTTACACAAGGCAAACTTTTTTCTGAAACAGAAGGTTTTATTATGGCAATACAGGACAAAGTGGTAGCAACAAGAAACTATCGCAAATTTGTTATTCAAGAATCTGTGGAAGATAAATGCCGAAGATGTGGAGAAAATGGAGAGACAATCGAACACATCATATCTGGATGCAGTGCTTTTGCCTCTTACGAATACACACACAGGCATAATAACGTAGCAAAGCTAATCCACCAACAATTAGCACTCGATAATGGACTTCTCACGGATCACCTACCATACTACAAATACCAACCAGTTCCTGTGCTTGAAAGCTCAACCAAAAAACTCTACTGGGATAGAGCCATAACAACAGACCAGCACATACCAGCTAATAGACCTGATATAATCTTGTTTCACAAGGCAGAAAGAAGAATAGAGATCTTTGATGTAGCAGTAACATTGAACAGAAACCTACAATCGACCTACACAACAAAGATTTCAAGATACGCAGCGTTAGCAGTGGAACTTGGAGAGATGTACAACGCTGCATCAGTGCGAACTACTCCAATAGTCATCTCTGCTACTGGATTAACACCAAAACACCTGTGCCTTAACTTGGAAAAGTTTCAACTTGGACATCTCCTGTCAGAAATTCAGAAAGCTGTTTTGTTGGATACATGCAGCATCGTCCGTAAATTCTTAAGTTCATAAACCTTCGAACCTTCACCACAAACAATAACGCAAGGGCGTAGAACTTGGACTACGCTCCACCAGAGCATAATCCCTTGGTAATTTATACCCGGCTAACGCCGAGATGTGAAAAACTCCATAATAATAATAATAATAATAATAATAATAATAATAATAATAATAATAATAATAATAATAATAATAATAATAATAATAATAATAATAAAAATAATAATAATAATAATAACAGACTACTTTTCTATTTACATCTTAAATAGTTCTGGCATTTCCGTAACCGTTTGGAGTCAAAAAGTGACATTTTCTCGTTAGTCAACGTTTACATTAAATGTCTTTTTTGCTCAAATTAAATAATTTAATTCTGAAATTTTCTATTCGGATTTCAGAAAACTGTGACAAAAAACAATGAAATTCTGATCCAAATTTGATTACAAAATCGAAACAAGAAATGTTTGACTACACCAGGATGATGATTTTCTTATATCTAATCACATATGTAGTTTCCTTTCATACGGGAAAACTTGTTGCCAGAGATTTTTTTGATGTTTCCAGTATTTTTACTTGCGACACATAGGAACTATATGGCAAGTATTGCATTCGTAAAATATTTCGATATTGAGACTACAATCAAACATGACACTACCATTGTAGAGAAGTCTAAAAAAGTTTGTCCTCCGATTCCGTCCGCCTATCTGTTTGTCTGTCCTCGCCCTACAGCCCAAACCATTAGATAGATTAAACTTAAACTTGGAAGTTAAGGTTTTAAGCCGATTCGCGTTAGGCGTTATTTAATTTTTTTTAAGACTAAAAACACCAGTAGTCCCGATACAAACCGAAAATTCGATTTTTCTCAAAAACCAACCGACAGATTTTTATTAAATTTTCTCTTAAATTTTTGTCTTGACTTGGCTTCTTTTAATAAAAAAACATATTTTTGTATTGCTCCAGAAGGATTTCCCCCATAGAACCGTTATTTTGTTTTCAAGAACTAATGAACTTATTTCAATAACTTTTTTGCATAAGCCTTAATATTTGATGATCAAAAATGTCTTTGTTTTTTGTTTTGTTTATAAAAAAAACAATATTTTTTTTGAAATTCGATATTTTAAAAACGAGTTATCATTTGTTTACGAAAATAAGAAGTTAAAAAGTTTTTAGTAACTGCATACTCTTTTTGAGAAATCAAATGACATTTAGATTTTTAAATACAAATTTTACAGGTACATATTTTAATCTTAAAATACAGGAAATATTTTTGAACAGACTCTTTCGATATATGAGCAAGTTCGTGTGACCCAGTCGTTTTTTTTTATTTATTATCAATATTTTGTTACTTTCACATAAGAAAACAAAATTTTATAGGTTTCTATTAAAATGGGAAAGTTAAGTAAACTAACAAAATAACTTGAATTTCTTTGTGCCAAACTTGTATTACACAATTTTCCAGCGCTAAATAAATAATCTAACTTCGCTATCAGGTCAAAAGTTTGCGTAAGCGAAATCTTTCCATGCAAATGTACAGAGTTGCATTTTTGGACAATTACATTTTGCAGTATAATTTGTTTGTTTATATAAAACATAAAGTTATTTAAAACATTTTTAACACTCATACTAATTAAGTCGTTTTCGTTCGTCATATGAAAGGTAGTTCCACTTTGCCTTTGGCATTTAAGGCCATCCAATTAAATTGTTTTCCAATGATGACGTACTTAACAAAATATAAATACATATTTTCATATTAATTTGGTTATTGATAGGTATGTAAGGTTTTAAAACGAATTAACATTTTTTTTTTTTAAATATGTAGGTTAACTCATTTAAATACGCAGCTAATGGCTACTTAAAATTACGTTTATAAATAATCTACGTTCAAAGATGTATTTAAGTTAATTTAAACATGAATTATTAATAGGGGTTAAAATTAAATCTTTTCTTGTGGAAGGCGTGAAAGAGTTTTATTCCAACAATAAATTGGTAGAAAAATTAAATTAAAACTATGACGCTCTCATCAAAGCACATTTTATTACAATTTTTAAATATTCCTCAAGCAGAAACGCGGATTTAGTTTTTAATAAATATTAATCAAACAAAACTGTATTATTTCCAGAAACCAAAACTAAATAAAAACGCATCATTTTATTTCAAAATTCGGGCTTCTTGAATGTTTTTTTGCATTTAAAGAATTTAGTGGGAAATAACTTCAAATAAAATTCTGATTAAGTTGTTTCTTACCTTAAGTTTCGCCAGAAAGAAGTGTAGTTATTTCTAACTAGAGGTGAAATTAATTCCGCGAATGTAGTACCAGTAGTGGTGGTCAAGTCCCAGAACTAATATTTAAATTATGATGCCACAAGATTATTAAGTTTTATAAAAAATAACATTTGTAACATCATCTTCGCTTATCAACAATTTACATGGTGTAACGATTTATAATAGTTTCGAATTGTATTTATGTCCACTAAGTCTACTATCGGAAATGTTTTATGTGTTGATTAGTAGATCTAATATCATTTACAAAGAAAAAAGACTCAGGTAAACATATTAATCGAAAATGATTACACAAATCAACTTAAGATAAAATACATGAATAAATAAAGAAGTGTTATGAAGAAAAAAATCTTCAAAAATATTTCTCCCATCTTCAAACGACCTATTGACTTAACATCATCCTAATAGATTACATCCTATAAGCCATCGAATAACCTAAGCCCGAAATAATTTGTTTTACACAACTCACCGACGACGCACGCATCGGTACTAAATATTATTATTTTCTTCGTCCTTGAATTTATTTATGATGATAGCCAAGACGACCGGAATAATTTTCCCTTACCTTTAATTTTTTCAACCTTGACCTTATAAGTCACTTTATCGTATTTATACCTTGCTTATGATGTTTTCTATCGAAAATAATATTTTCGGCACAAAAACTTTGTTCAAAACTCATATTATATTGATGACTAGTATAAACTATTAGCTCTGTATATTGACGCCAACTTCTACATCTAGATGTACCTATAGTATGTCCCCTTCTTTTCCCTATTAGTTGTCATTGCTATATAGACTCCTCATCATATCTGGCTAACTGAAGTTCCCACATAATAACATAGTATCCTATCCCCCTATTAGCCACACGAGACCATATAAGTGAATGGATGGGTGGGTGGGTGTCTGGATGATGGCGTGTGTTCTTGTTAAATTTTCTTCCTCTTTTTCTTAGCCATCTGGGAGTACATTAGCGTATGTCTTGACAATTTACTACTTCAACAAGCAACATTGTATATAGTATTAAGAAAATTCATGACACCCTTAGCTTGGCTGATTTGGCTATAAGAAAGTATAAACTTTCTTCCGCACATCTTCGACTTGGTAAAAGGACTCCCAAACGAAAAAAGGAACGGAGCCCGTGGGCGAGGGTTGTGATCACCCTTAATACGATTTTTGTGAATTTTTATCAAAATTTGTTCAAACAAATAAAACAATCTGCTATATTTACTCACAGTTAAATGAGTTAAGGATTTTCAACATTAAAAGTGTCAACAATTTCAAAGAAAGGTATTACATCTCTTACTTTTATAATCTGAAAGAAGTCAATTAAAAAAGATACAATTAAGCACAGAACAAATATATTGACGTTTCATAAGGCCAGATTTTGACAGATATATTTAATACAAGTAATAGAACGCTATATTCGTTAAAATAACTCACTTTTAGTTTAATTTGTATCATTGGTATCACTGGAATTGTCAACAAACCGCATGATAACTCAAATGTCAATTTCGCAGGGATGCGTTCAGAAATGCCGTTTTTTTGTCAAATTGAAATAGTTATGGAAATGCATGCAGTAAGGTTCAGAGCATTTCTAATTTTCCTATTTTTCACATAAGCGACCCTTGCATTATGAAATTATTGGTTCAATCAAATACGTGTGTTTGTAAATGTAGAATTTTACACATTTGATAAATGTTGGTTGCAGAAAATCGAACCACTTTTGATTTTGCTTAATAATTGATCACTCGTTTTAATGCGAGTAAATGACATTTTTGTCGTTTAATCTTTTTTAAGAATTTAAACAGATTAATATAAGTAAACAAACTTTGATTAATAGTCTAAATAATAAAGTGTTTATATACGTTAACCTTCTTGAATGTTTATGAAAAACAAAAGACCTTGTATTCAAAAAAGGTCGTTAAAAAGAGTACGAAATCTAAGTTGATTCTTTTGTGCCTATTCTTAGAACTGGAAAATAATTCTTTTTGTTTTCAACACCTGATTTAAAAAAATTGCTGCAATTCTCATAGAACTGGAAAATAATTTTATTTGTTTTCAACACCCGATTTAAAGTAATTGTTGCAAATTAATGCGAAAATAACAAACAAATCTTGTGGAAAACATCATACATTGAATCTAGTGCAGAGGAAGCCCAACAAACAGACCTTAAATGCCATCTATATTAAACAATCCGAAACTAGCAATATATAGAATTCACTTACCAACAAAACACGGCCATTGGTTTTTGAAAATGGTGTACGAAAATATACTACAAAATTTAATTCTGCTTAATTTAAAAGTGCTCCGTTGCCAATAGAAAAAGATAACATGTGACAACTGACATTGGGTGAGGCCCTAGTTCACACAGGACTGTAGCGCCACCTTAAGTAAGTAAGTAAGTGACAACTGACAGTTCGGGGTTAATAAAAATGAAATGCTATACAAAAGTACAACGAATTTAAATTGGATTTTGGAATAGCAAGATGGTGATTCTTCTAACAAAATAATCTTCAGTGATGGAGTTCATCTTCATATTAATTGGCTTCGTTTACCATCAAAATTGTGACGTTTAGTGTTTAGAAAACCTCACGAGTGATTATTGAGAAACAAATATATCCACAACACACGATTATCTGGTGCGAATGTTGGGATGGGATTTTATTGCACCATTTTTATTCAAAAACAAGACTGGTCAGTCAGTAACAATAAATGGTTTTCGTTTTTATGGAATGATAACCAAGTTTTTATAGCTGGCAATAAAATTATGTTTTCTTACCGCCTTAGTTCGAATCTGACATCAAAATTTACTTTTTAAATTTCAAAAAATAAACACATTTTCGAAAAATTTGTATAAGTTGTTGGATTTCATGTCGTACATAAATCTTTAAGAAAGGCAAAACGGTTTGAAGGTAATTTTTGCTTTTGTGAAAAATGTCTACTCTAAATTAGGTTACAACATCAAATTTTTTTTAAATATATCGCAATTATATAAAAATGAAGTTAAAAACCGTTATTTTTAAAATTTTGAGCAGATGGTTAAAATCGAAGTTCGGATTTGAAATCAACACTAAAAAGAGGCTGGGATGCGACCCACACTGATAACTTCCAATCCCGTCTGTCGATTTGCCTTGATTGAAAGTTTGTAGGTTTTTGTGTTGTGTTAAAAAAGTTGTGAGTTGAATTATTTTTAAAAATTTCAAAATTACCAAACATATTTAGCATATAATGAAAAAGTTTTATTTCAAAATCTAGTTTTGTTAACGAGATCTTTAGTCGAAAACCAATTTTTACCAATTTTAGTAGCATTTCTTAAAAGTTTGTATTTCTCAATAAAATAATACAAATTGGATGAATGAAATCAATTTGAGAGATATCGAGAACCGAACACCATTTTTTTACCAAATTTGCTTACTATTTTTCGTAGATTTTATTTGTTTAAAAAAAAAAAACGGACTATTGGATTCTTATAAAAAAATTACCAAATGTCGAAAACAATATTTTCTGTCAGATTAAATAAGTGTGAAGCCAATATTTTTAATTTTTGAAAAGATATTTGAGTCGAAAATCAATTTTTACCAACTTTTATACATTTTTTTTTCTCAAAATGTTTCCCAATGTTGAAAATAATATTTTTTATAAGTTAAAATTTGTTGGAAGCCATAATCTGAAATTTTAGAAAAGATATTTGAGTCGAAAATTAACTTTTACCACCTTTTGTTAATTTTGTTTTAGGTTTTTAATTTTTTGTAAAAAAAAAACTGTCAATTCGATTTTTCTCAAAATTTTATTTGATATCAAAAACGTTAGTCTTCGTTGCACAAAATTGTTTTGGAGATAAAATCATTTTTTGGTCGTAAAATTTTCGAGGTGAAAAATATTTTTTTTCAGTTTTTTTGATTTAGAAAAAACAAACGTTAATTCGATTTTTTTCCAAAAATACACTAGTTTGGTATCACGTTACAATATATATAATATAAAATTTAATTCAAGTCTCTAGCGTTATTGGTTCGTGAGATATTTAGGGTTAACCAAAATTTTCACCTTTTTTTCAAATTGGTATGGTAAAAAAAACCACCTACTCAATTTTCTTGAGAGCCCTTTCTGCATCTTTCTGCATTATTATCTATATAACAAAATTTATTTAAAGTCGATATCTCTACTGGTTCTTGAGCTATGGACGACGAAAAAAACTTTGTCTTAAAAATCCCGTTTATAGCTGCCTTTAGGATTTTTAAAGTAGCATATTTTTAAAACGTGATGTGATGGAAAAATGTTAAGGTAAAATTTGAATTTAGAACAACTTCATCTTTTAAAAAAGTATTCGTGCTAAATTTTAAACGATTTAGTAAAATGTTAAAACCATTTTTAGCAATTTACTTAGCTTAAATTTTGATTTAGTTAATTTTAAACTATCTTAACTGTTTGCTAAAATTTAAATCACGGAATGGCTACTTCAACTTTTAGCAATTTTCTAGATCCATATGGTACCTGTCAATTAATCTTAGAAGAGCATGATGGAACAGTTGAGTATACATTTGGGAATAGGTCCGTTTAAATTTGTTTTCTTTGTTTATTTTCAGTAACTGTCACTATTTAGACATGTTCGAATGTCAGTTTTTTAATAAAAGGAAATTAACAATTTACTATAGTTACCTAAACGAAATGAAAGGTTTAAAATGTTGAAGTCGTTTAGTAAATTACTAAATTTTTATAATGTTGTTTTATAATGTTAAGCCCTTAACAATATGGTGATTGCCAGAAAAAAAATGTTGTCAACCAGTGTTATT
The DNA here is from genome assembly GCA_951509635.1 of Eupeodes luniger. Taxonomy (NCBI): domain Eukaryota; kingdom Metazoa; phylum Arthropoda; class Insecta; order Diptera; family Syrphidae; genus Eupeodes; species Eupeodes luniger. The sequence goes on along the minus strand of OX608073.1, from coordinate 91,091,405 downwards.
ATAGGCAAGGAAATGAAAATAACGTTCTGGGTTTAAAGCATTTCTGTATGCCTCATTTCCATTTGATTCATATCATTTTTAAAATAAGTCCCTCCAATTTTATTATTTTAGCTACGCCCTTGACTCTCTATGCATAATAATATTTTGAGTGGTAATTCATTACCAATAAAAACAGAATCTTCATGTTCTTCAAATCGATTTATTGTTGATGTATCTTTAACGTCCTATTTTTATAGTGCAAATATGTTGGATGGAAACAAAACAACGAACAACAAACAAACAAACAAAACACAGACAACAGAAATGAGAAAAATAAAATTTACTGGAGTGTCAAAGAAAATATCTTAAGTTTTAGTTTAATTTCGTATTTATTTAGGATTTATTTATTTATATATGGGTTGTATCGTCATCATCATCATCACCATCGTAAAGATGCTATAATAAACCATTAGAAAGAATCATGAATGAATCTTTTTCTCTAGAGTCATAATTCTCATCAATAAAACAGTTTTTGTTTTTTCTTTGTGGTTCGGAACTTAATAAACTTATTTTGGTTGTCGAAAGCCTATATTCTAGGCAAAGGACTTATTCTTTAATATTACAACGCTTAAAAACAAATGTTTTCTTAAACACTTTAAAAGTCAAACAAATTTCAAAGACTTCTTAAGTTCCTTCCTTTCTTGCTCAAACTTTAAGATGAAAGTTAATCAACTTTTAACGGCTCTACTCAAACAGGCTTATATAAAGTGTTAAAAAAGAGGTTTGTAGGTATAAGCTATAAAAGAATGATGAACAAATGTATAAAGTTAATTAATTTGAAGTGAATTTTTGTTGAAAAATTTATTGATTTTTGAAAAAGAAAAAATAAACATCATGCTACTGACACCACCTTAGCCAGAGATTTCACTTCAAAACAGAGCAAGCGGAGCGTAGGAGCAACTGATGCTATAAACTTTTTTTTTTCTTTTCAATTAAGGTATTATTATTTGTGCTTATCGCATAAAGTAATTCCCCAGATCAATTGTAAATGTAAATTAACAAACTCAAAAATGGGTGGCTCTGGAGTTATGGTACTTCATTATTGAGGTTAGCAGATATATCAAGATTTTTGGCTTTAGCTTTGATCATAAATTATCAAAGGTTATAGCACAGGAATCATTTTGTAGTCAATCGTAACATAAATGATGTCTTATTAGTTAGAAAAGTCCTTGAGACGATGAGAGAATATACAATTCATAAGAAACTTAAAAGTTTTATTTTAAAGTGTAATACTTTAAGCTATCAGTGATGGTATTTATTATTTACTGGAAGAAAATTTGTTTGAACAGTCAGCAGCTGTTTTATTTTATCTGCAATTTATTACTCGTACATTGAACATTTTTACAAGCGATAAAAATGAAAACATTTGTTATTGGTTATTCGGGAGAAAACTGTCAGTTTTATCTAGAAACTCAAAAAAATAGAACAAAAATTGGAAAATCGGGTATTAAAAACGTCATAAATAACTCGTTGACTTATTAAAAGGTTTCGACAAATATTCGACAAAGACAACGAAACTTTCATAAGTCAAAATAAAAAATATTTTCTAAAAATGTTATCAAAAGTTAAGAACAATCTTTCTTAAAACATAAAATTAGTTTGAAGTTTATATTTTTAATTGTTACCAAAGTATTCGACTTGGAAATCAGTTTTTACCAACTTTTAGTAACTAAGGTTTTTCTTTAAGAAAAAAAAACACTTTCACCTCGATTTTTTATGAAAAGTTTACCAGATATCAAAAACGTAATTCAAGAGTGCATTCAATTATTTTGGAGTTTTTTGATGAATAATAAAATTGTTGGCTACATTTTTTTTTGTCTAATCTATACCTATTTTGTAAGCTTGGATTTCGATTCTAAGGACCTTGAAACCTCGAAATATGTCAACAATGTGTATTCGAAAAATCGGACCGATTACAATAAATTCCAATGGGAAGCTAAAAATGTTTTAAATGGCATACTTAATACTTCTAACCAAAGGTAAATAAATACATGGTGGGTCATCTAGCTTTTTTTTAAATCATAAGTTATTTTGACAGTAGTACCCCTGACATGATGGTTAGTGGACTGTCATGTCAGAGGTCTTGGGTTTAATCCCTGCCTATACCACGGGTACTGCCTCTTACGAGGAATTGACAAATCCTCCAAGAGTAATTCTTGTCATGAAAAGTGCTTTCTCAAATTAGCCGTTCGGATTCGGCTTCTCTGACAACATTACTTGCACACAGGAATAGTTGAGAGTTGTAAGTTACTAGGCCCTAGGCCCTAGTTCTCAACGGACTGTTGCGACTTGCGACACATAATTTATTTATTTAATTACACGGTGGGTCAGTTTGTGTTTTTTTTGTTTAGATCACAAGTTATTTTGACACTATCAGCAGTTTCGGGCAAAAAATCTTGACAGAAAGTCAGTATCAAATCTCCGTGGAAGAAAGTGATACATTTTTCCTCACAGTGGAGAGCCAATGCATCTACAGAGCGTGAAAGTTTGTAGATTGGTGGCACCATTGGGTCATTTAGGTAAGGACAACGTTTCGATCAACTGTGGAAGTTTCTGAGCCAAAATGACTCGATTTTGTTCACTTACAAAATTAAGAAATCAAAAGAAATTAATTGTTCGACCTAACTTACATCCTTAACCCATAAAAAAGATAACTTGGAAAAATGAAGTGACAGAATGCTGCACTGTGAAGTCAGCCGGAGCCAACACACAACGTTTTATATGCTTTTATTAATAAAGCCATAACACATACAATTTATTATTTTTTTCATTTTAGGGAATTTTTAAAATGAAACTTGTATCTGGCTCACCTTTTACATACAAAAATCCTCGTCAATTGAATATGTACAAACCTTTTTCAATATACTTTATCAATTTTTTGCCAAAAAATGATTGTGTCGAGATATCTGTTAGTGCTAACTATTCCCTTAAGGTGAAAAGAATTTTTAAAAAAATAATCAAAAAACAAAACGAACACTTTCAAAGATTTCTCCTAGAAAAAAATCATTTTTTTTTGAGGGAACAAAAATAAAATAATAAAATTAGCATTAGAATGGATTGATAAAACATTTTAATGAGTTTATGGGCGATTCCTTCCACCTTTATTCTTAATTACTTTGTCAATCCGATCCGGCATGGAACCGCACAGCCTTTTATTGAAGTTGAACGAAATTTCTTTCCACGCTAACTAAATTGCCAAAAAATAAGAATTCTTTGTCTTCAAACTGACTAATTATTCCCAAACATTTTCAATTTTCAATGCGGTCATTATTATGTTGGTATTGGTAGGCTTAATTTATGCCTTCAAATTTTTTTTGCGAAAATGAAATTATATTGTGTTACAAAAATGACCTTATAACTAGCTGAAGTCTTTTTTGATTTTACAACCTCAAGCTTAACTCTTTCTTAATAACTGACTGCTCCCCATCTCATAACATTTCCTTCATGACTATAATGGCTCTTTAACAACCTTTAATTTTCTCAAACCGTAACAAAAAAAGAGGCTGGGATGGGGCCCCCACTGATAATTTATCATCCCGTTTGTCGAATTGTCTAATTGCCTTTACAATAGTTAATAACAATATTTTGTGTACGATACAAAATTTGAAGTCAATATATTTCTTTGTTGTCATAATACCTGAGTCGAAAACCATTTTTTCTCAGTATTTTTTTTTTGTTTCTATAGGTTTTCGTGTTCTGTAATAAAAAGTTGTCCGTTGAATTTTTCAAAAAAAAATTACTAAAAACTTTTGATTTAGATTCTAGGGACCTTAAAACGTCGAGAAATGGCAACATTTTTAATACTACAAATCGGACCGATTACAATAACTTTACGAAATATTAAACGGAGGTCTAGGATGGTGTACTTTATATAATTATTGCAAACACGCATTAACCTTCCGCAACAGTTTCGATATTTAAATCCTTAAAAATCCAGTTACTACAGTTTAATGCATCCTATTTTTGTGTTTCAAATCATTTCAAAATTGGTAAAATTTTATGTTTCAAATCATATTAAAATTGAGTTAACGCTATCAAAATCTAGTGTAAAATTAATAACAATAAACAAACAAATGTATCTTTTTTCTCACAATCTTAACTTTCAATTAAATAAGAATTATAACCCATTTTAGAATACGTATGTACATATAAACTATATTATTAGCAACTTTCATTTTTTATTGTTCACTTCATATTAAAAATTGTAATGAAATGTCACATCAGGCAGACGGCAGAAAAGCCATGCTCTTATTCTTAAGAAATGAAATTTGTAAACCATTTTTTGTATAATAAAGAATTAATCTAATCTAATCTAATCTAATAAATAACTTTCTAAGGGAAGTTAATAAAAGTTGGAACCATTACGGATCAGGGCCGTGGAAATCAAAACTTTTTTAGACTGAAAAAACCACGTGATACAGTTAGTTTTCCAATCCTATGAAGTCTAGAAAACTGATATCGCACATCTTTCCGTTTCTCGATTAGTGTTTTTTAACTCTCCAACTTATTGAATTGAAAATGTTTACTTTTACCAACATTTCAAGGTCCCTAGAATCTAAATCAAAGGTTTTTAGAAAAATGTCTGTGTATGCGTGTGTAAGTACTTTCGTACGTCTGTACCTTTGGGATACTTTTTTTCGTTGGCCTTATCTCAAGAATAGGAAGAGACATCTACTTCAAATACATTTAGCTTTGAAGATAATAACACCGAAAAATTTATTTTTTTACTATAGAAATTTAAAAAAAGTAAACATTTTTAGCTAGCTACTTTAATAAATTTTATATTATAACAGGTTATCCATTTTGCATTTGGATCTGCATACACCTACATCCATATAAAGCCCAGCTCACACAACAACTGAAGCCAGCAACGTCGTAGATATGTCGAATGGGTACTTGAACAATAGGCAGTGGACGGCGATTTTTCGAACAAAATTTTCTTTAGCGACGAAGCACATTACTCACTTGGTGGGAATGTTAATAAACAAAATTGTCGTTTATGGGTTGAAGAGAGGCCATTGAAAAAAAATTAGGTGGCACAACAGTCCATTGAGAACTAGGGCCTAGTGACTTACAACTTACAGAGAGGCCATTACATCCACAAAAAATCACTGTTTGGAAAAAATTCTATTAAAATTGGTGAAAATTGGGTTTCGATTAAAAACCTTGGATACAAGAACAAAATTTTTGAAATTAAACTTATTTTAATATGCAAAACATTTTTGTTAACTTTTTGATTTTTTTTTAGAAAAATCCAACTGCTTTATTTACAGAGCTGAAAAATCCTACGAATGCGAAATTAATAGTGTGAATTGCATCACTGCTTCTTTTTTAGATATTTAATCCGTGTCACTTATGAATTGAGTGCATAACTGTTCAAGCGTAAAATTAAATTAAATTAGGTGGCGCAACAATCCGTTGAGAACTAGGGCCTATAGTGACTTGCAACTCTCAACCATTCCTGTGTGCGAGTAATGTTGTCAGGGATTGAGGGGACCTACAGTTTTAAGCCGAATCCGAACGGATTATTTGAGAAAGCACTTTTCATGACAAGAATTACTCTTGGAGAATTTGTCAATTCCTCACAAGAGGCAGTACCCGTGAAAAAAAGTTGGAACAGGAACAGGAAGAGATTGAAACCAAAACCTCTGGCATGACAGTCCAACGCACTTACCATCACGCAACAGGTTCAAGCGTTTAGGTTTGATAAACAAAAAATGTGAATGTTACCGATAGTATTCTGAAATAGAACCGTCACACTTAACTTACCCAAAAGGATAATGAAAAATTGAACATTAATCTGCACTTTCAACTTACATTCAATGACTCATCTTCCATAAATGTGATAGCTTTCTAAACAGAAATTTATAACAACAATTTCAGGTGAAAACAACTCAACCACATGTGCCTCTCTATGCTTTGCCTCATTAAAACTTGTTAAAAATGTGTCATTCTAATACAATACCTAAAATGTTCCAAACAAAACCACATCACAGCATTTAATTCCAATAATCTGGTAAACACTAGAATGTTGTTTAAAACGTACCCCATGGCGTTCACAAAACTACAAACTATAATATGTACTTAAATTGCCAAAAGATTCAAAAGATTTGTGTGGTCGGAATTTATGCAATACCTACATGTTATACGTCAAAACCTTTAACTGTGGTCAGTTTATAGTTTATAGACAAAAAATCAGATTTCGAACGTCATTTTTTTATAAGCAATTCGAAAATACTCGATATCCAGATTTTCATCTACGGGATTGTTCTCGATTTTAATTCGAATCAAATGGAATATCATTTAAATCGCTGCTACCACTTTAACTCGCATCACACTTAACTGCGTATAATATTGTCCTTTTATTTGTTGTCAATTAGCTTTATATGAGCTTATGTCCTGGCGTTTTCTCTTTCACCATAGCCCCTTGTCGTTTTCGGCTATGAAAGTGTAGATACATATATATTGCATGTGTTCTATATTCTAACCTGAAATGTGGTTATGAATGTTTGTGGTTAATTTGAATTGCCACAAAACGGGGAGCATTATGCGGTGATGGCCGTGGTATCAGAGCCGATGACAAAAATATTGCATAAGCTTATAAATCGCTTATAGGGACTTATTATACAGAACGAGTGTGTAAGGGTAGATATAGGCGATATGAAATGTGGATTTGACGTGGTTATGCAAGCTTGATTATATGTATGTATGTATATAATGAACATTAACATTCGAATTACTGTAATAGCACATCATAATCGATTTAAGAGAAAACCTTATTAAATTATATATATGATTTTAGTTAATTATTGAACTGGATGCGGATAAAATTGAAAGATATATATACGAGTATAGCACTTTGGTGTTTATGGACGGGTATTTAAAGGCGATAAACTCGATCAAAATTGGTTTAAATGTCAAACAGCTTTATAACGTCGTCGCTTAAATACCTACCTTAACTAATTAATGGGATCTTAATGTTTATTATTTTTGATACTAAATTTATATTAATTAGTTGGTTTACTATAGAACGTCATAAGGAGTGTTAATTTTAACTATGGAATTCTGGTCTATTTGCGTTGGGCGCCATTTAAAATATTGAGGATATTGTTTTTTATTTTAATTTAATAACTTACTTTATTCTATTCGTGGATGTATGAAATCAAATATTTAACCTTTATCTGTTTTCTGTCGAGGTATGCTCGAGAATGAATATTATAGTACTTTTGGAAAAGCTTTGATTTATTTTTAAGAAAGACTGTCTCTAAATTTTACTTAACATTAACAACAATATTTTCTATATTTCTATGTTCTCAAGATACTTGAGTCGAGAATCAATTTTTACCAGTTTTTGAGTGTTTTTGTGATAAACTTGAAGTTTTTCAATATCATAATATATGTATGTAGTATGTATAAGTTTGATTTCAACATCTGTTTTTATTCCCTATATATTTTGATCGAAAAACCAATTTTAAAAGATATTTTTTAAAAGTTTTTAATTCTTATAAAAAAATTAAATTGGACTCGTCTAATAAAACTATCTCATGTTAGCAAAAGTATTTTATATGGAATTCTGAAGTCAATTCCTTCATAAATTCTCGAGATATGCGATTCAAAAATCCGGTTTTATTAATGTTGTGTAGTGATTTTTAATCAATAAGATTTGTTTAAAATGTTTAACAAATCTCGAAAACAATGTTTTTTTATTAAAAGAAAAAAATAGTTTGAGGGCAATATTTTCAACTGATGCTGAAATATTCGAGTCGAAAATCAATTTCTATCAACTTTTGGCAGTAATTTTTAGGTTTCGCAAACAAATTTTACTTCGATTTGTCTAATAATTTTACCAGATTTCAAAAACGATGTTTTTCGATGCATAAAATTATTTTTACGTAAAATATTAAAGTTGAAAAATATTTTGTTCAATTCAAAAGATTTTTTAAATAAATTGCATGAATTCCTATCTTCAAAGAGTTTGTGTTTAAAATTAGTACCTATAATTCAAGATAGGATAAGTTTGCTTAAAAACCTTAATTTTTCAATTTTTTTTCTTTGAAAATCGTTAGAGCGTTTTTAACTTCCCATAGGAAGTTATTGTATAATAGGTCCGATTTGTTA